>CM024178.1:3943057-9921234 GCA_013433145.1 Ascaris suum | reverse complement strand
GGTAATCACTTGCAGCTTCAAAAGAAAAAATGCAGCATATAGAGTTATAACTCGTAGTCCTTGTGAGATAGCTCACATATCCACCGACAAAAGTGACGATCCCCCCAATTAACCTCGGCATCCAAAAACCGTCTATCTGAATTGTGCTAAATGCATACAATATATCATACAGTGATAAGAGATGTAATACCCGATGTTATGCTGCCTATTGCAGCTGAAATGCGATCAGATATTTGGGGCGTCGCAAAAATGTCACAAAATAGCGAGATTAAGAAAAGGAAAGAGAGAGAGAGGACAATCGGGGAGGGAAAGGATTCCGGCGATGTCGATCGAAGTGAACAACACACAGGGTCAAGCACGACTATCAGGCGCATTCGTTGGCCGCTAGGGCGGTGCTAGCTGGCATATTGCCCAACTCGCACACACACAACGCACAAGCAAACAAAAGCGATCCACTCGGAGGGCACATAACCGCAATCACTGTGCACTCGAAGCACAAACTTCAATCTTCGCATGACTTCATTATCCCTCCCTCCACCTCAGTACCGACTCCTTTATTTTCATTTACACCTCCGCTTATTCTTCCTTCTTACCTCTTTATTTCCTTTGATCCTAATCTGCCGAAGCCTATTTGGCTAAAACCTGAGACATTGAGGACACCCCACATCTCGCGTCCTCATAAACTTCTGTGTAAAGCTTCTCTGTTTTACTTGCTGTTACCTGCTAGGAAACATTCACAAGAAATATCCTTAAAATCCAAATAATTGCAGCGCCATTCCCCAAAACGACTGGCATTGCAGAGACTGTCTACACCATAACTTTTAACCCACCTGCCGCCACAAAAACACAGCACCACCTTCCTTCTACACCCTTCGTTTCGAATATTACTTGTTGAGGCGCTATATTTGAAAAAAAGAAAAACCGGAAATAGGACTTTGAATGACAAACGAATAAAATGCTTACCCTCAATTCCCACCAGCGTGCGACACTTCAGAGGAAAGCTCGCCTACAAGGACGCTTAAGTAGCGAGATTTCCATGACTTCAACACAGATTTAAAACTCATAATCGATCACATAACAATCGAGACAATCCAGAAATCGTAAAGAGGTTTCTAGAATGAATCCAATATTGAATCGCTGTCCGATCAGTTAAAAATAATACGATCATATGCTCATAAAATATTTCACCACGTACGCCACAACAAATATTTCAAAAAAAAAGAGAATTACATGTGTTTAGGTTCGAAGTGATCGCCTCGTTATGAACGCATCGATCAATGAAGCAAAAAAAAGTTACATGTGAGGTGACACTTCGCCTCATAGTTCTCTATCATCTGACACCTTAAACTTCGATATTTAAAACTCTAGTCTGACGCTCCAAATTCGAGCAAATAAACGACGATGCACTCTCAAAACTGTCGATGACGTCATCATGCACATCAAAAACTTGCGAATAAAAGATAAATACGAATGAAAAGATTTTGCAGAACTGAATCGGATATCAATGAAAGAAGGATAAGAATTTACGAGTCCACGAAGCTGCTAAGATATATAAATTGTAATGGTCCCTGCTGCACTATAAGAGGGGTGGAATATTCGACAACTACATGATTCCGACTAAAAAACCTTTGAAATCGCTCCTATAAATAACCTGCATGATTGCTGATAATTCGGGTAATTCAGGTAAGAAAGGTAATTCATTATTACAGTTGCCATAGGAATATTAATGTGGAATGCATTATCGATTTCGAAATCAACAACGGTTGTTTGCAATATTCTCGCATGGCTGTGAATCAACGACAAACAATCAATATTATGAGAGAAAAAAGAAGGAGGAAGAGCAACGCATTCAAAAGTGTGATTAGAAACGGCGAGACTCATTTCAAAGACACGCGAAGCGGAAAACGACGACGAGGTGAAAAGTGCATAATGCGCATAAGCTTTGAAAAAGAAAAAATGAAAGCTATTTCTGCGTTATCTGAAATTTAGGTGGTGACGTTAAAGAGAGCACGGCTAGGATGTTTATTACCACCCAATCTCGTCGTAAACAACTTTTTCACCCTCCCTCCTCCCCCCTCTCCCCCCCCCCCCCCCGTCAAATTACGATGCCAAATATGCAAAACATTATATAAATGTGATGCAGGTCATCAGCGGATTCTTTTAAAAACGATGTCCCATGCAGAAATCGCACAGTATGCAGCGAATGTTTTGATAGGCACAGACAAAGCTTGGTCAAGATGAACGACGATGGAGAGTGCAGAGTGTGAGAGTGCTCTCTTCTTCAAGATAATCGAATTCAGAGACAACGCGACACATTTGGATTGTTGAACGCAAAGGAAGCGCGAACACGGTACAGAGCGGTACGGCGAAAACACACCATCAGGGACAAACTTTCAACTGCGAAAGCGAACATTCACTACAAACCGTTCATGCTCTACTGCTGCTGACAGCCTATGACAATATCGCTCTTTATTATTATTTATAGCACTCATAGACCCTCCCCCCCCCCCCCATCCCATTTTTATTTGAATTTATTTACACATGAAAGACTATCGAACAAACCGATCAGCTGCAGGAATATGCATTTTAACACAATATAGCAATAAAGGAGATAAACAGCTTCAAATGCTAACCCCTTCAATCGCCCACAGATAATGATTCTATCACAGATAAACTTTATCAATGAAAATAACATTTTAACACGAGCAAAGGCACATCATTTTTTACTTCTTTAAATGACAATAATTCTTTCCAAAGTTCACCGCTCAGATATGTTACTCCTCTAGCGGATATTGCCTACAAACGTTCAAGTTAGAACCAGCCAACAAAACGACATACACATAAATAAGTAGACGAACGTGTAGATGTGACGTCACCATATAGAGTCTTGCAAAAAGAAAACTACAAAAACACAAAATAATAAGGCAATAATTGGTACTTCATTGCCTGACAGATGAAAGGGATCAAAGGATCAGCCTTTACTATCACAGTTCTCTCTCACAAGCCCTTGCATCGAGTCATTAAACTTAGATACTTAATTCGCTGCTCATTTACACCACTTTGTACAATATCCCACAATAATATCCCCCCCCCTCTCCACTACCTGTCAACCAACACAGCAAAGAAAGAATGACATGACAAGATACAAAAATAAGTCGTTGCACGATGCACGGTCAATGTAAATGTAGACAACATGATCACAACCGGGAAGACGGGACGCGATGAGAGGCAGCGCACATACCACGGGTGAAGCACTGTTCGCCAATGTGAATCCTGCGATAGAGCACTACAGACGGCGCAAAGTGTGCAGCTCGAAAAGAGAGGGAAGAGACGATGAAGGAATTCGTCGACGCGAATAGAAATGATGAAACTGGAGAGTTCATAGAAAGGCCATCTCGGGGCAGCATCACAAGCTTCCGCTTCAACGCCCTCCCCTATCCCAACCACACCCATAAAACAAAAAAAAACAGGAAAAGCACAGTGGATACAGAAGATTCAAAGGTCATCGATTGTTTCCTTAATTACTAAACTACTTCCGTTCAAAACAATTCTTTGGCTTTATGCCAATATGCGATACTAGTTACTTTCGTCGACGGTATATTTCCTGACAAGACAGATCCGTTGTTTGTGAGATGCAAAATTAATACCGCAATGCGAACACTCAAAAAACTATTGCCTCGATCGAAAAAATTGCTTCTTTCAGCATATTCGAGTTGCTTTCTTTAAAGAATAGTGGACAAGTCGTGCAGCAGTGTTACCTTTATCTCCTATCAGAGGCTAAAACTGTTTCATATTGTGAGGTAGGTTGCTTCTTAATTAGGAAGGCTTGCCCCGTACAAGAACAGGCGATCTCTAGACAGGGAGAGAGCGCATCTCCCACCGTATAGGGGGAAAACGGACTGCCCTCAAAAAATTTACAAGTGATGGTAAGCATACTGTGTCCAAAACGATGACCAATCCACTGCTCCTTCAATTTCTATGGAGTTTCCCACCCAAACCATATAAGCAATATATATTCGAGCACTTACTTAGGCTATAGGTGCAACTCTCTATCTCTCCATAAAAACGAGCCCTCTATTCCATTACTGTCAGTACACCGACCGGTCTACACAAGCGCTTGCTCTCATACATATTCACTTACTGCAACGTTTTCTGCACTTCGGTCATTCATTTTTTTCCTGAAAATAGCTTTAAAAACATACCACTTGCCTCTGGAAACAGCCACAGCTAAGGACTATAAACTAAACTGCTGCGATCCTTAGTGCCCCGAATCTACTTTCCAATAATAAATAAATAAATAAACAAGTAAACAATAAATAAATAAATAAAACAAATCCAAATCTCTGCAAGCAGATCAAATTAATAAATTAGTCTCACTATGCGATAAAAAATTTAATAACTGTCGTTCATGTATGTCTGCCACATATACAAATACCAAGTGTTTCAAAATCTTACAAGTTCGCACCTCAGTCGGTCGCTTAGCTGTCTCAACTCGGCCAACTGGCAATTCCTTGGCCACCTGTCCGCACAGTCAACCAAAAAGGTAAGTGAGAGAAGCTCCCTAACATTTTCCAGCGAACCGGTGTCACGTCTCGAACTGACAGTTCAGCCTCAACATAAACGTAGTTTTTTTAGATTTATACGTTAACTTAAATGAAATTTTGTGGGTACCTTTTTTCTTTACTTTCCCTTCGAGTGTATTACTCAAAAATTCACCAAAAGTGCTATTTCAAAGAAAACAAAGGTTGTGACTCTCTGTTACCCGCATAACACAATCGAAAAGTTTTTATCCTAATGCAGCGACATCAAATCCCCAACTCCTCTGAAAATCTCCAACTTCAGGTAGCAAAAGGTGATTAATATAACATGGCTCACAATGATGTATTCGTAGCACTGCTTTCTTCGATTACGAATTTGTCATCTAAAGCATAAGAGATAAACCAAATTGCTTTAGCGATAATGCAATCCTCACGTGATACGCTTGCACTTGGTTCAAACTTCCCAAAAAAAGCGTTCCACTTCATCCTCAAAGAACAGAAGAGACGACAAGAAAATGGAAAATTAATTTAAAGCAAATGCATAAATAACCTTGATATATTATGGAATTACAAAAAAGAGTCAAAATCACGCCACTATCAAAATACCTCGGAGGTGAATAATTGAGATAACAACGAGAACATAAGGACAATATTGCGAGTCCCAGAATGCTTTTTTTACTCTTCGAGATCCTTCTCTACTCCAGCAACTAAAACTTGCAACAAGCCAAATCCAGGTATTCTTGAAATCTTGAAGAAATTGATAGAACATAGAACGCTTTCTAAGCCCTCTTTTCCTGCAAAAGTAGAAGATCGGCCACAACGTGAAAGGGCATGAGCCTGGTCACCTCAAACAGCCATCAAAGAACTTACAAATTCGATTAGCTGATCAGTGACATCCGTATATTTGGCTCTTCTACCATTGTTACGACGTCCACTCCTCATACGTGGCGCGTTCGATGTGTTCACTCTGTGCTGCTAAATATGCATTCAGATAGTTTGTGCAAAAATGCGAATAAACTTACTATGCATAAATGCCCTGGCTTACTTACGTTAGCAGTAAAATTCATTAGATAAGGGTCCCCAATAGCAAATTTCATACACGAAATTAGCGTGGTGCATCTTTACCGGGTCGAATGATTTAAAAACACGTGCTGTGTCATTACTAATTACATCCCTTTCTCAGGTGTACGGTTATTTGCCCACAAGTGTGGAGAGAGAAACACCAGCCGACTGGCAATACTTACTGAAACAACATCAAAGAATGGCATCACGCCGGTACAACAAATTTGTGAATGCTATGCATCTTGTCATTTCGATAAGAGGCCTTTTTAATCAAAGCTGTGAGGGCAACAAGGGGGAAACGATTTTTCTAAAAGCTATCAATAAAATGCAACCTAGTCAGCTTACAATGTGCATAATAATGCACTTCAGAGAGTAAAGTTTCTACGTGCAGTTGCCCCAGCTTCGCACTTCAACATTTCCACAATTACGCCCTACATCCTTATATATGCCCCACTAACATGAACGAACCCTTTGTGTTCCCTAGAATTCTAGAATTAATGATTAAAATACTCTTGTGCCAGCGATAAAACTCACAGCCAAAAAATAACCTTGCGCTAAATAATGCCCCAGACGATTTGAGGTTGAACTGTCCCACTTTCTAGATACTAAAAAATGAAAAAAAAACGAAACTCATCGCTTAATCTTTCAAAATATTCGGCGTATCTCACTCGCCTTAAAAAAATTTCGGCATGTCTTGCATAAATGTTCAGCATCTTTGCATAAACGAACTTCAAAATTTTGGGAGCCATTTCGTTTCCGAGGTCTCGGGAAAAGCTTCTTTCATGTGGTCAGGCCCAACCCTCAATGTGGTGCAATATGCTGTGAATGAATTCTCATAGTTGTCTCATTAAAAAATCCATTTGCTTTGCACTCAAAAAAGCGTTAACTTTCACTCGTTCCCAAAACGACTGCCATAGTAAGCTAAAAGTGTTTTGTGTATTCTGACTTATAGGTACAGAAAAGTAATGAGTTCAATCAGCTAAATGCCCACTTTGGTAGGCAGATTGATAAGCAACAATGAGAAGCATAAAACAACAGTCAGATATCTGGCCAAAATTGAGAAGGGATGCAGTTGAGTTCACATATGGTTTATATATTTCAGAAGTCATTCGGCATTTCAGCATTTCAAAATTTAGAAGCCTCTTGCGGCTAAAATGTTTGCAAGCTGAATCCACCTGCGTATCTCTATTCCATCCTTAAGCATATATCTTTTTAACATAAAGAAATTTACAGGTAAGTTTCAGTTAAATGCACACAATCATTCGGTTGAGCCATTTACGGCATGACGCAAATGGAATTCGATGTATTTAATCACTCATCCTCGTGTTTAACAAATACGCTTTTTCGGCCACATTTAACAAGCATCCAACTTTTAAAGATTTTAAAAGATTTTGCTTGAGGACCTACAGACGACAATTCGACCAAACCGAACTTTTCTCTGTTGTTCATTTGGATTCGTCCACGACGATGCGCCATTGTCGGATGCTGTCTGTGTCTGCGTATTTGTCGGCGGCAAGTCGCCCATCCTATCTCTTTCGCCTTCAAATAATATTTAAATAGTTAACCGCGACAACAATATCTTACCCTTGACTTTAGTGTAGCTAAATGAAATGATGCAACGTTCAACTAGGCCCCAGCAAACGGAGTCATCTCCCAATGCGATGTTCAAAACAGGGCGTGGAAACTGCTGTAGAGGTATTCCCCAGCATCAAGCACCAAGTCAATCACTGCTGGCACACCAACTCCCATCCCCAACTCAGTATCCATTGCATTCGTTACGTCTCATACAGTCTTGTCGTATTATTTCAGGCGATTTTCTAAACTAAATCATAATTGCTTCCATAAAATTTTATCGATTTTCCCTACTGCTGCACGATGCAAGGATCCGCTCCGCGAGGGATTCAACCATCAGGAAGGTAGTTCGTTTCTTCTTTCCTCTCATTTTTCAACTTACCTCCGATAAATCCGCCTTACTTAATGCGAAGGAAAGAGGAGGGAAATTGAGATATTCGAGAAAATCCTATTCGCACTTAGAGAATGAGGAAAAGCGATCAACGACAAATAGCTGCACACAAGAGTGGCGCATTGCAAAAACGCAACACACACGCGATGGTCGCATATGCACGTATCATGCTCATGGGGGTTTCATCAACGATTGCCATCTCCGATAAAGCAATCCCCACTCGCAAAACAACCAAAAAACCTTCACATCATCACCGCTCATAATCACTGATCGCATTCACCGGCACGAGTGAACTGAAATCAAAATACGATCGGAACGTTCAAACTATTCACCATTTAATCCTCTCCCTCGCTCCTCGAAGAAAGCGAACATCGTGACTGCATCGAAAAGAATAAAAACTCGACGCATGGTGAACATTCCACTTCGAACAAATCAGCAACGAAAAAAAAGGAGGAAACTGCAAGTCAGTGGAGGAACGGTTTTGCCGCTCTATTCCCTTCGCTTAACTCTAAATGTCCACAGTATACGGCGCAGAACTCTGAACATAATTGGGAAGAATACATTCAAGAAAACATATATACCTGACTCTTAATCTATACAAGCCTGCTGTAACGTCAAGAAACGAGAGGCTTCCAGCAGAAATAGCAAACAGCAACAGCATATTTCTATGCACAAATGTGCTGTTTGTGCACAAAATTGATTTCGAGAGAGTGCACACTTTTTGTTCGAAGCTATCAAACGTGAGGCAGCACTGAGACCTGAAATCGAGGCCTAAAGACCAAAAATTAAACAGAAATCGAGGCATCTTCCATCGAAGAGGAAGTGCATGTAAATCACATATGAAAATGAGGTTGCGCCCATCGAGGTTTCTCTTCCTATGATACAGCATGTTTCCAATAAACCTCGAGGATGTCAGTATCTATCTTCATGCGATCTCGAGTGCTCATTCTACCCACCTACGGAGTATATTCTGATGATACCATCATATCCTAAGGCTACTTCACGATGCCGATTCATATACGGTGCCACAACGCATTCAAACGCTTTTCCTTGCATCCTAACCATTAACCCTGTGAGTCACGTGAAGCAGCATATGAGCCGGGCATCAATACGAAAATCAATGAAAAAACAAACATCAGAGAAAGAATTTATGAATGCAATCGGTATTTTCGACGTTTTAACGAGGTCAACTTCAACGCTGCAATCTATTGCATTCCGTTCGAATGATGTACAACGCCAACAACGAACACTTTCTTCTTGTGGAGCGATTTTTCGTTTCATTGTGAAGCCATTCACTTACGACATCTCATTCAACAATTCTCATATATAATTACTCTTTTTTTTTGAACTTCAAACCATTTCAATGCAAAACTTCAAAATTCCTCCTCAAATGTATTTTAAAAATGAAAAGAGCATTCGAAAAATGAGACAATAAAAATTTAAAGGAAGGCATAGTCGTATACCTCAAATTACTCAACGAATTAGAACTATTTCATTGCAATAAAATTTAGCAATATTTTGCCCCCTCCATCCCCTCACAAAAACAAAAAAAGACCACTTGGCTACAGCAATAATCTTTGATAGTATGCAAAAAAACGAGAGAGAAAAAAGCCAAATAAATTTAAGAAACGAATGCGAGTATTCAGTCAATAAGGTTAGACAATAGCAATATGAGCTGTGCACTCAAAGTAAGTATAACGACGTCATAATAGAGAGCTCATTAAGCTAGACGATAGCAAGTGACAAATACTTCCTTCTCTGAGAAAACCTACATCCGTACCTGTTCAGCATCTGAATATTATAAATTCCTTCTTTAAGAAAAATGCTACATCCATACCTGTTCAGCACCTGCATCCCAACCGAGTGGTTGCTCATCTATAATTCCTCTTCACCACTCTCATTGCACGCTTCCGCCTCATTCGCCGGCTTCTCTTCAGCGTCATGCTTATTACTGACTGTCTCTTCCCCATTTCAGTGTCTAAAAAACCGCATTTGTTTACAGAACATCAATTTAAACATTTAGGATATTCTTCGCGTCTAGAAAGCCGTTTGTAGCCCACATTCTGCCATTACCGAAAGCGGCACAATTTTGGGTTATCAGAATTGCAGCCGCTAACAAAGGATATAGTTAGGGAGACGTTGGAAGGAAAAAGATGGGGGAGGGGGGGGGGGGGGTAAGAGAGATGAAGGCAAGCCAGCACATATAACCTAACTTGATCGAGAATTACGACATAACTGTAAATTTAAAAATGCTCTTTTTCAACAACTTTCGCTGAATAACTCGACGGTCAAAACATGGCTCATTTTTGAGAAATTCCACCCAAGGACAATTAAGACAATGATCAGAAAATATATTTCTTAGCCCTCGAAATTCCAAATCACTGTTCACTTTAAAAGTAAATAACATATATAATCGAAAAAGCACAAATCGTGCCACGAAACAACGTTGGCAAATTTAAATACTTCCAAGCGCATAACTCGTCCGCACAAACTGAATTTACATATCTTTTTGAATAAGTATGAAAATTAGGCCAGAAACATTGCCACAATGGGTCTGCAGTCGACATCACTTGCAAATCCAGTTGATAAGCCATCACAGCTGTCGACGTACTATTCCCGGATCAGTTGGTAAGCTATCACACTATGAATATTCCAAATGCATGGTGGAATCATCCTTACAAGAACGTATCCTCAAAGTGCGCCACTGCGTATTTAAATGCTTTTAAAGACAAAGTGAAGGACAATAAAAAGAAAAAAAGGAATTCCGGTTCGTGACGTTGTTTTAACGGCACGATCCACCTAATATTTCGACAGCACAAAATTTCGTGACTCGTTATTTGAAATTAAAATAGACGGATGGTCAGATACATAGAAATTTTCAAATGCCTATGGTACGGTGTTACATAAACAACTATCTCGAGAACGAGATGCACAAAGTATGCAAGGACGAAAGAGTATCTGAGTGAGTTCGAGGTAACTGATATGCATTATGCCAAATTCGCGGAAAACTTTCCATTTACAAGTTCGAAATGACGATTATATCAGATATTCGAATGCACCGATACGTCAGCACTAAGTTCTTTCAACGATCTCAAAAAACTTTTTGAAATGATCTCCTCGAAACATCTCATTCGGCTCTTTACTCGTTTATTCTTGACTCCGTCGCTAGGGGAACAATTCCGATGATCAGTCACAATCTACGGATACATAAACCACCATAATTTATTCAAAAATTCCACCAACCAGGAGTGTTGGTTGCTGCTGCCTTATTTTCTTGAGACTCTCTTTGAGGGCTGATATGGTTACTCTCGCGATGATCGCCCTCCATAATACTGGCCTAAAAGCCTGAAAAAAAGACCGTGTTACGAAAAGAAACAATGATCAGATAACAGCCGAGAAAAAATTGAAGAGATTAGAGACAGCCGTTTGGCACGAATCAATAACAACGAGGAAAACATCGAAATTTTGCTTTAGGCTATAAGTATCACAAAACGGGGAAAAATGATAACTCCTTTGAGTGGAGAGAAGTACGAGTTTAAAGCTTTTTTCGGACTCATTATTACAGAAAACAGACAAAGGAACGGTAAAGGCTGTATTCCCCAAAATCCAGCATTCTAAAAGAAATATTCCAACATTATAACGATATTTCCCGCAAAGCTTATTTCCCATTTGCGGAAAGTCCAGCTCAATTTCAATTCAACCCTCCTACCTGATCGAAAAAAGTCAGGAAAACACGCCCGCAGCATGAACTTTCTGAAGGAAGCCGATCAGTGCTAGATCGTCACGTGACAAATGCGCCATATGATTCACTCGAATGCGAAAAGTGTGCTATACACGAAGATGTATCTATTTCAGGGAGATGAGCTGCTTAATGAATGCTATGAATGTAGGTCCTCTTTGTAAAATTAACTAGATTCTAAAAATTTCGAAAAAAATTCGATGTTCAGCAAACATGACGCTCCACAAAAACACAACTGTTTCATTTAATTGAAGGAAGGCGGAAATTATGCGCCTCAATGAGGTTCAAAAAATTACCGACTGCGTCCATAGGTAGCATCGTGATATTCCATATCTACTTGTAGAGATCTTAGAAGGGAAATATTTCAATTAAAAACTTTCCAAGAGATCAAAATCAAAAAAAAGCCTTATCTTTGCTTCGATCGGATGAGGCGTATGGGAGGCGACATGAAATGTTCATAAAAAATGTCTGCAGCTACAGTTTAAAAAAAAAGCCGTTGGACTACCATACCACCATTGCCGCAATTTCAAAAAAAAAAAAAGAAATGGAAATGACGATTTCGTTTCGATAACTCTACGTCAGGTGAGCATATCTCATCTAAGAATTATACCTGATACATCTGAGTGAAATACTCCCCAACTATGAATAACTAATATTTAAAAATACATGAAATTATAGCTTCCGATTAGATAGAACTTCACTTGATTGAAACTTTTCGCGCATAATAATATTGCTATCAATAGAACAACCATCTTGTTTAATCGAATAGTGAATTGAAGAGGATTCAACGCGTTAACGACGAAGATGCATTTTATTCTGTGGATGTTGGTGCGCGGAAATCTGAGATTAAAAAAAAACTCATGTCAGCGCGTTTCCATTCATTTCACCTCTTTCCAACTATTTTATTTCTATTTCAGAATAAATGCGATTAATTTTCCAATATGATGTGCATATAGTAGTTTTACTATCTCATAAAATTGAAGAAAATTTTCGATTACCGTATCTCTCTATTTATACCCCTTGGTCAATTACATCAATACGATGCATCACCTCTAAAATATGCCGAATTTGTTAAATTCTGAAGATCACAAGATAGGCTGTATAAAGGGAAGAATGTAATGATGTCATTAATGTGAAAATATAGCGATTAACCGGAAGTACAACAAGCGTAATAAGATAAAGCATTCTCATAAGTTAGACTGATAAAACCGAAACAGAGAGAATAGCATATTCGAATGTGGGCACTATTGCATTTAACGCTGGCAGCCATTTGCGAACCGCGAACGAAGCTGAGCTCGTGCTCAGCACTATGTACGCGGGACTACCGTACCCCGCACGTTGCATACCACTATCCCGGCAAGTCGACTATTTCTAGCAAAAATATGCAAAGAACGTCCACATTTTTTGCTACCATTCAACTCAGAACATCAAATAAGTATGAGTGCAAATTTCAGCTCAATTGATGCACCAGAAGTGCATTTTCTGGATGGCCCATCGTTCTCTGCAATAGCTCATCCGGACGTCATAGAACTCGAAAAATTCTCACAGAAACATGCAGTTTTTTTGCTGCATTCAACTCAGAACATCAAATAACGTACGCGTGCAAAATTTCTGCTCAATTGATGCACCAGAAGTGCATTTTCTGGATGGCCATCGTTCTCTGCAATAGGGAACCTGCATATAGAAACTCGAAAACTTCTCACAGAACATGCATTTTTTTTGCTGCATTCAACTCAGAACATCAAATAACGTACGAGTGCAAATTCCAGCTCAATAGATGCACCAGAAGTGCATTTTCTGGATGGCCATCGTTCTCTGCAATAGCTCATCCGGGCATCATAGAAACTCGAAAACATTCTCACAGAGACATGCAGTTTTTTTGCACCCATTCAACTCAGAACATCAAATAACGTATGAGTGCAAAAATTTCAGCTCAATTGATGCACCAGAAGTGCATTTTCTGGATGGCCATCGTTCTCTGCAATAGGGGAACCTGGCATCATAGAAACTCGAAAAACTTCTCACAGAAACATGCAGTTTTTTTGCTTACCATTCAACTCAGAACATCAAATAACGTATGAGTGCAAAATTTCAGCTCAATTGATGCACCAGAAGTGCATTTTCTGGATGGCCATCGTTCTCTGCAATAGCTATCCGGGCGTCATAGAAACTCGAAAACTTCTCACAGAAACATGCAGTTTTTTGCACCCATTCAAAACTGAGAACATCAAATAACGTACGCGTGCAAGATTTCAGCTCAATTGATGCACCAGAAGTGCATTTTCTGGATGGCCATCGTTCTCTGCAATAGCTCATCGGGCATCATAGAAACTCGAAAACTTCTCGGACATGCAGTTTTTTTACCATTCTCAAATAACGTATGAGTGAAATTTCAGCTCAATTGATGCACAGAAGTGCTTTTCTGGATGGCCATCGTTCTCTGCAATAGGGGATCCGGGCATCATAGAAACTCGAAAACTTCTCACAGAAAATGCAGTTTTTTTGCACCATTCAATCAGAACTCAAATGGTATGAGTGCAAAATTCAACTTCAATTGATGCACCAGAAGTGCATTTTCTGGATGGCCATCGTTCTCTGCAATAGGGGAACCTGGCATCATAGAAACTCGAAAATTCTCACAGAAAATGCAGTTTTTTTGCTGCCATTCAACTCAGAACATCAATATAACGTAGGAGTGCAAATTCCAGCTCAATTGATGCACCAGAAGTGCATTTTCTGGATGGCATCGTTCTCTGCAATAGGGGAACTGGCTTCATAGAAACTCGAAAACTTCTCACAGAAAATCATGCAGTTTTTTTGCTACCATTCAACTCAGAACATCAAATAACGTCGAGTGCAAAATTTCAGCTCAATTGATGCACCAGAAGTGCATTTTCTGGATGGCCCATCGTTCTCTGCAATAGCTCATCGGGCGTCATAGAAACTCGAAAAACTTCTCACAGAAACATGCAGTTTTTTGTGCCCATTCAACTAGAACATCAAATAACGTACGCGTGCAAGATTTCAGCTCAATTGATGCACCAGAAGTGCATTTTCTGGATGGCCCATCGTTCTATGCATAGCTCATCCGGGCATCATAGAAACTCGAAAAACTTCTCACAGAAACATGCAGTTTTTTTGCTAGCCATTCAACTCAGAACATCAAATAACGTATGAGTGCAAAATTTCAGCTCATTGATGCAAGAAGTGCATTTTCCATGCCCATTGTTTCTTGAATAGCTCATGGCATCATACAACTCGAAAACTTCTCACAGAAACATGCAGTTTTTTTGAGCTTTCAATTTGAATCAAATAACGTAGAAAATGCCAATTCATTTCTTATTTTTCAGAATGCATTTTCATTCAATTCTCTGCAATAGCTCATCCTGATCGGAAAAATTGAAAATTCTCACAGAAAAAAATGCAGTTTTTTTGATGATTTCAGAACATTATTAATGAGAGTCAACTGATGCAACAGAATAAACGGACGCCATCTGCAATAGGGAGGCATAGAAACTCGAAAATATTCTCACAGAACATGCAGTTTTTTGCTGTATCAAATAACGATCCAAATGCAACATAAACTGTACCACGTGAACGTGGATTAGAAATAAACTTCTCGATATCATTTGGTAGACGCCTTGGAACTTAAACTGCATAATGGGCTCAGAAATTAATTGCGTTTAATACCGATATACTTCAATAATTATATGATATATAAGTTGCAACTATATAAGTTTTCAATTCTCTGTAACCACTTCTATGTGAATAATAAATTTCCCTTCTTAGTATGCGTTCATTTTGGTGTTCCTTCATTTCCCCCCTGAAGAAAAAAACAAAATTTTCCATAATAAATAAAAATATTTGTTCAATGCTAATAAAAAGTCAGCAGTATATTCAACGAATTAGATATTTATTTAGAACAATATCTTATGTTAAAGAAAGCCCCGAAAAGCGTCATTGTGAGAAGTTCTTCAAGTATTTTCACACAATGAGCGTTAATTCAAATTTCCGCACTAAATATTTAACAAGAAACTTTGTTGAGAGAAATATTTCAAAAAGGAAACAATATGAAAATAATATTTGACAAGTAATAAATGAATTGATTTTTTAAGCAGTTTTAAAGTGATTTCCACTTAAAATAATCCGCTGAGTTGCTTGAATGTATTCAAAAATCACCTTCACATGGCGTTGTTGTGAAAATTAACATATTGGAAATTGTCGATGGCCAACGATATTTTTGAAAATATTCATCAATCGTTATAGAAGCACTCTAAAATTTCGTTTATAAGAATAAAAAATGCGGACAAAAAATGAAATTTAATTGGCAGAAAACCTTCTGAAATGTCATATGCTAGATGCCTCAAGTGAAACACCCCTTCATAGAAACTCGTAGCTGATAGACGATCGGCGTTTTTCCCCCTAGAAACGTGAAAATAGAAACCTCACACAACTTCAATTAAAAAAAAAAATTGGTCTTGAAATTGAGAGAATTTTATGTTGTATTCATACAAGAATTAGAAACGAGAGAAATAGTACTTACGGAAATAAGGTCCTTGAAGCCATTATCGAAGCCAGCTTTACGTGCACCATGTTTAATAATACGTTCACCGAGTATACCAATGCTCACTTGTTCGACAAGCACATCACGGAATACCTTCAATCTGCACTCAAAGGAACGAACATCATAGCTCATTCGATCGTGCCTCAAATAGTAACTGAAAAAGCATTTTCATGTGAAAGGATGCAGCACCCGCGCATGAAGCATTTATTATTGAATTCATCAGCTCAAGTAGCGTTGAAATATTTCCCACCATTGGGGGGCAATGGGTTAATATAAGAAAGCATGGGGGGAGGGGGGTGCAGTGAAATGGCTGAATTAATATATGAAAGCATGTGTTTTTCGGATACCAAGCCAATGAAACATTTTCGATGAAAATACTTATATTAAAGATGATGTAAATTCGAAGTTCCTTCACTTTAAAATCTATATCAACGTTTCTGATAATCAGATCTTGGATGAAAGTATTTAATTTGAAAGTTGTAAACCGAAAAGAGATTTTCGAAACTTCAGGATCGTCAGCATGAGATGAAGTCCTCAAAGGCTTAAAACGATGATTCATTTATTGTCAAATAGGAGATCTTATATAAATGATGAAATCTTTAAGCACAATTACAAATAATTCATCTCGTAAAATTTGCGCATATATTGATCAAGAGGAGAATCTATTATTTGTGAGAGATTTTTCTTTTATTCATTTAAATTTTAACGAAAAAAAAAATGATGAAAATATAAGTAAAAAGCAAATTTTGAATAAACCAACTTTGGTGTAGCGATCGGATTTCTTGCGAGTGCTTTTAACGTTGAATGCGTGTTGAAGAAATCTGATGGTTTTTCATAGATTATGCTTATAAAGTTTTTCTTTAATGTGAAAACGGAAGCTTCTTTAGAAAAGATTAATTAATTCTTGCGACTGCAATCCGTTTTACTACTAGTAATATCATGGAATGGTCATCGACTTGCTTCGAGTTATAATGGAACTCTCCAATTGGATATTTTCAGGAAGTAATTTCAATATTATTCTATCCGAGCTATTTGTTCGATAAGCGTAATTCTCTGGTCAATACTCTAGACCCTCCTAGTTTCCCACCCACTTCCACCCTTCCCCTCATCCTCCACCCAACGACCGAAAATAGTCATTTTGACCTAATTTATGGCTCAATTCAAGATATCATAATGAAATATATACAAACATTTTTACTGTCGCATCTCTACAGTACGGATGCTTAGCACTGTTGATAAACAGAAAAGATTGAAAGTTGCATTATTTGTTTAGAATTTTGAATGCATATTACACCTGTTGTAGAAAAGAGTGCAATTCGTGTGCCAAAAATTCTCTTCGCATTCAACGATATAGTCGCCGCCGAATTTGGGAACATTTCGTCGGCGATCACCAAATCCCAACTTATATTTAATATACGTTTGAATATTGCTACAAATATTCTTTTTTAATATACAATAATAAAAATATAATAATTGTTTTTAGCATACGATAATAAAATATAAAATGCAATTCAACATATATTGTTTTGTTAATTTACAAAAATAAAAATTCAAAATGGTTATCTCCGGTTTGATATTAGAGTAAAGTTGATTTCATTGAAACTTTAAAAGAACATTGAAATAAGAAAAGTATAGATACATTCAAAGAACGTTAGTAACTATAGAAGATGCACAAAATGTGCATAATGGAAACTATGAATCAAATTCATACCCGATTTTGAAGAATATCGAAAGAATATATCGCCTAGTAAGAATCCACCTTCAATACCATCAGGTATGAAGTCAAGATGCCATGTAAGGAATCCGAATGCATTAAGTGTACGTCCACCGATTTCCATGGGTATAAGAGCTTGAGCATTCACAATATTATCGTTTAACTTAAATCCTGGCTCGAGCGCCTCGGTAAACATTGTCACATGATGACCATGACTTACAAGGCTGTAATATAGTGCACTTTATCGAAATTTAAAAAATTGTTCATCACACTTCGGATAAATTTATATGTATGAATAGCTATAGTGTTATAGCAAACTACTATAGTTTGAAAAAGCTTGAAGGTAGAGGTTAGAATTAAAGGATATTAATATACAATTCCTAACAATGTTTCGATATTGATCTCCTTTTTGAGGTTATCATCGAGGTATTTGTTACTATCATCGAGGTATTCAACAGCCATCCTATATCTGTTAAATGTTGCTATAATTTCCACTGTAATTATTTTGATAGCACCGTTAAGTGTTGATAAGCAATTTTGAAGATAATTTTGAAATTTATCATTATATAATAAACAAAACGAAAAAATATATAAAGATTAAAAAATAAATAAAGGTAGCAAAGATTTTATCGAATTTCTGCTATAGAATTTATGAGATATTCAAACAAACTTCTTAGCAAGTGGAAGCATCGATAACGCATGACTTTTTGAGTTGTACATATTTGCGAATAGTATATTAGCTGCATCATATTTTGAAAATATTGCAAATGATAGCAAAACGCTCAACAATATCGAGATAACCATAGATTTTTTTTTACTTCCAGTTCCTGAAAATTTATTTAGTGTAACTTAATGGAAAATAGAAAAAATTCACTAAAAAAATTTAATAAATTTTTTAAATTGCACACTCTCTGATTTGAAATTCTTTTAATCATGGTTGAAATCTTTAAAAGTATAGAGAACGAATAAAGGACTAAATTTAAAGGCATTTTTAATGCTAGAAAATGATAAAGTACTTTTATTGAAAAATCCCTCAGATTAAAAAAAAAAAAACGAGAAAATTCTAAGCCGAGAGAGTTTTTATAACTTAATAAAGAAACGGTGGTTATCGAATATTCAACCATATAGCCTCACCTGCTTTCGGCTCGTCGTTATGCACCTAATGCGACGTTTCCTGATAACGCAAAAATGCATATCACTATGTAAATAATGGAAATTACGTGAATTGCTCATAATTTTCGTTTCTCTTTATTATCATTGCACAACAAATGACAATGATAAGATATACTGTTATCTATATCCCATTAAATTATAGTGAAAGAGTGGACTTTCATTTAAAAATGACAAATTTTTTGATGACTATAGATAAGATTGGTTTTGGACAGCATTCATGAATCTTCACGATGCAAGTACTTCGTTTCGTCAACCGCAATAGTTATGCCGGAAAGTGTGAAAGATATCGTGGTATTAGGCACGACGGGGAGCACTGTGAAGGATGACGGCTTGAGGAGAAGTAAGGAAACATGGAGATGATTTAGCATGTATACTAACTATTTATTAACCATAATTCTTCGGTCGTAAATGCTGTGCTTGAAACGTCTGAAAGGTTGATGCGATTATGGGCTATACTGCACTGGAAACTGTTAAGCAGAAAAGCGGGCTTAGTGCCTTGATTGCTAAAGATGGAGGCGGCGAATGGTGGAGGTGGAAGGGGTCGTTAGGGGGGGGGGGGTGCTTAGCGAAATCAATGAGTGGTTGAGATCGTTAAATCTCTGAGCTCTTTTCACACTATGTATGATGTGTTCAAGCATTTAGTGTTGCACGAAAGATTCGCATACAATTTTACAAGCAAACAAATGAGTAACTAATGAATCATGATTTCTGAGCTAAGCGCAGAATTCAATAGTCAGGATCGCATCTGATTCCGATGATAAATCGTTTAACGTTAACCATTATTCTCGACGCTTAGCACAAGATTATGAAAAGAGCAGAAAAAAAATTCTTTTTGGAAATGCAGATCCGCGGTTTATATCTTGATTAGGACCTACAAGGCTAATACATCACAACACCATTATATCTATCTTCCTATGCTTCTCACACAGAAACGATGCACAACTTCCACGACATTTTGTACCGAAATAATCCTCCAATATGCGTTGTGGAAGTATTTCTTCTATATGCATGTCCTGTTTGAAAATTGCGAGATATTCTGCTGTCGCCTCTTCTTCTATAACTCTCCATTAAAATATATTCCATTCAACAATTGATCACCTTCAAATTCATTTAAAAAAACATATCAACGTTCCAACTTTTCGATTTTGAATTCATCCGAACTTCGTTAACAGTTAGACATTCCCTAAAGAAACTACTTCAAAACATCAGCCCTACTTGGCAATTGCTAATCCATTGTCCGTGACAGCTTTATTAAGACGCCCGATTGCTAGAGAATTATTTATTGCAAAACCTGAATAAGCCAACGAGGTGGAAGGATGTAAGTAGTACTATCTCATTACCGTATCCCGAGGATGGATTTTTTCAATTTCGCGCTTTTTCTTCCATTTTCACTCCCGAGGCGAAGAGCACAAGCGTCGCGCGTGAGTGCGCTAGCGTTCACGCGTCGCGTTGCATCTATAGTCTATAGGGCTGCATTCGCAAGTTTCACGTGGGGTTTTTCGGCGGTCGTTGGTGGCGACATCTTTGTATCCTGAGGGTGGGCTCGAGCTTTTTCCGGAACCTCATCAAGTTGAGTACGAAAAGGATGACGGAAGCCGAAAGAAAAAGTTTCATCGCTTATGCCAGTTAGTGTTTTTTTGTTCGAAGGCATTTTACCAAACATTTTTCAAAAATTCTCGCATTTGACATTATACAATAGTGTTGATAATAGAAATTCTCGAATTTTAATAATAAAAAAAAATTTCTCTCGGATATTAATGAGAATTTCCCAACTGTATTCTTTCCAAGTGTTTGGCTTTTATGAAACTATACAATTATGGAATTGATGATTGTGGTTTGAGTTGCAATTTTTTGAATCAAAATAACACATTGCAATTTGTAAATGGCTTACAGTTTCGCATATAAATTTCACTCATTTGGAATATGTGTTGAAAGAGAGAGAGAGAGAGAGGAGGTGAGAGAAAGCCGAATATTTTAATTCCGTTATTCGTTTATGATCGTTTAAAGAAATCATTTGAATAAGTGGTGATTTCAAGAAGTGATAATTTATTGTCTGTGAAAATATTTTAGTGATATACAGTGAACATTTAACTTTACGCAATAATAGTAATTGTAATTACGCAAGCAATTGTAATTATAATGCATTTTTGATGTCAAATCTAATGTTTTTGAACGGGTGTGTGTAATGATAAAATAAGTGGATTAAATATTAGTGTGCTGTAACAGAGAAACTATAAAGCTGTTATATTCGTCTAAGCATTCATGCATCATTTCACGAATGGAGCAATTTACTGTACCACTTAGTTGACTTATTTTATAAATTCAAGCAGAAGTATATTACACTTTTTTTCTGGAAGGAAATATTTCTAACGCTTGGCTAAAATTTGATGAATTAATTATAATATGATGCTGAAGAAACTTTTCAAATACTTGTTTTTCTATGGTTTTATGAATTATTTAATTCGATGAAATAAGGTATTTTAGTTTCTGATGTACGCTAAAACCTTCTAGTTCACTAAAAATGAGGAGCTTTTGAAGGAAATATCCTCACTGACCGAATTCAACTATGCCAATTGAATTTGGCAAATATTATTTGATCCTGTCGTGAAAACTTCCTATCTTTCAATTTTTTTCCATCCCTTTTGTTTAACTATTTATTCTTCTTCAGTGCAAACAATATGGAGGGGTTTTTTTTTTAAATAAAAGGTTTTTGAACTATGCAATTTCTAATATGAGACACACAGAGCTGTTATTGGAATAGCGTTATGACCTCATAAATTGAAAAAAGATATTTTAATCTCATAAACATTTACTGTAAAAACTTTTTGTCTTGTTTCTTACTTTTTTCCTTTCATTTTTTTTCGTGATTGCAGTGGAGTTTCTCTTTATTTTTCTAGTTTCAATAATTCTTTTAATGCAGTAGATTTTTTCTTTTTGGGGAAAAATCGTATCTTTCATAATGTAACGACATGGTCATTTAAAAAAGAATCTTATTCAAAAATCTCAGATTTGACTGAATTTTTTTTAAACAAAGAAGTGGACCCATATTATGAATTTCATTTAGTGGGGCGGAGAAGTGGCGTTAATTGTTTCAATGATTTCAATAAAATTGCAAAATCTCTCTTGTTTTTTTTTTTTGTTTTTGTTCACCCCCCCCTTTTTTTTTAAATTTATCCTCTCTCTCTTCTTTACTTATACTTTTTTTTCGATTTCCGAAATGAAATTGAACTTTGCTGCAATATTTCAATGTTTCAGCGTCACGTGGTCCGGGCAAAAGACAAATAAAGCCGAATGCGGCCGTTCTTCTAGGCGTTTCCTCGACGAATGAGGCAGATGATGATGACGATGAAGATTTCGTTGGTTAGTTGTGATTAATTAATGACATATTTTACATAAGTTTGGTTATGCTTTTATATTTGTTTTAAAACGATCTATATTTTATCCTTACGTTGGTCCATTTATAGTGTTTTTTCAAGTTACCTTGGTGATTGTCATAAGCTTTGAGATTTTGCCAAAATGAGTAACTATATTCTGTTCTTTTTTTTGTATTATCGTGATTCATGCTATTCCATTCGTGAAGGTCAGGGAAAATTTCCAAACGTATTTAGACGTGAAAAGAAATTCGCATGCATTTTTGCAATGGTCAGATTATGGGAGGTCAAATTTTCTATGGTTGTTTTGTGTCGGTTTTTAGATTAATTGAAATATAATGGTGTTGTCTCAAACATTTTAGTTTTTGTTTATAAACTTTGAAATTGAATTGAACTAGATGCAAAAGCGCATGCTGTGCCAACTTTTCTGGTCCATTACCCCAGTTATTATGTATACGTATCGTTGATGCATTAAAGCAGTTCGCTGAGTATAGCTCATTTTCGATTCAATTTTCTACAGCTGTTGCATGAGATATAGTGCAACCGTTTGACTTCTGAAGTTTGGGATTTTTGGCATTGGCAATATACCTGTTCGTAAACCTGAATTAACACAATGGATTTGATGAGTGAAGTATCGCGACGATTTGTCAGTTATTTTTTATAGGCATATGCCTCAGATCGAAGGTTAAGCAAATTGTGCACCTGTCTGCTTCATCCCACTTACCTTCCGACCAAAAGGCGGTTACAGGCTGAGGAATTGTATTAAATAAACTCTTAGGGATCTTTAGTATAGCACATAAGTCTCGAAGGTTTAAATTTAAAAGGAAAATTTTACAGCTGAGGAAAAAGTGGCAAGTTTGAGTTCATCGGATTCGGACAACGAAACGGATTCGGCCACTTCTGATGAAGACGACAGTGAGTCGGAAAGTGGTGCGAGTGATGAAAGAGACGACGACGAGGTTGTGTTCGATTTCACATTGTATGCGAATGACATTCGGTGTTATAATAAAAATTAAATAACATTTTAAAATTCTTCATAATATTTTTGGAAAAATTTGAAAGAAACACAAAAGAAGCTTGATAACAGTAGTTGTTTTATTTTAGTGTGTTTTAAAAACTCCAAATGCATTTTTAGTATTCCAGTGAGACTTTAAGTTTTATTAGCTTTGCATGCATGTTTCATTCCTTTTATTGATAAGCCCTTCATTTTTCATTGTTTTTTTCTGCACTAAGTGCAACTGATACGAATGTGAGTTGACGTAATGAAAAGAGAATCATTTACGGGGAGCATTTATTGAAATCAACAGTTGAATCTGCTATCTTATATTAAAATTAGTGGAACAACTATCCGTCTTTCACATTAAAAGTGCTGCTATTATCTGCCGTTTATCAGCGTTAAAAACTGCTACTGCTATCTGCGGTTCAGCGAAGTGTTATCGCCACAGCTTGCTAGCGGGCATGTTGTAATTTGGAAAAGAAACTTGTTTTGCGTTTGTAAGTTTTGTTTTTGCAGCGCGAAACGTTGGAATCGGAAAGGTCGAAAGCCAGTCCTAAGGAGGATGACGAGGTTTGCGTAGTTTTTATTATTGTGTACGACACATTATTTTTTATTGTTTATTTGTTTATTGTTTTTACTTGTGTATTTTATTATATATATATTTATATATTGTATATATATATATATATATATATACTATATATATATATATATATATATGTATTATATATATATATATGTATATTATATATATATATATATATATATATATATATATATATATATATATATATATATATATATATATATATATATATATATATATATATATATATATATATATATATGTACATATACGTATATATACATATATATATGTATACATGTATATATATATATATATATTTATATATATATATATATATATATAGTATATGTACATATACATGTTGTTGTTTAAAGGAACAGTGATGTTGTTATTGTTTGTTATTATTGTTCCGTAATTTTGAGGTTTGTTTAATCGAGACGATTTGAAATTTTATTCGACAATTAGGATGAAAATTTTTACGTCGGAATGAAGTAGTTGGTAATTTGCATAATCGATGTCATTCTGTATTTGAGAGCAGAGCAGAATGACGCGTGAGCAGCGTAGGACTGTGTCCCACTTCATTCATTTTCGTGAAATTGCATAGCTTAACATTATTGGCCAAATTTTGCTATAGTAAGCTGTAAATCTTACTGCAAAGCTACAAAGGAGGAAAAAAATTTTGTTTTGTTTTCAGCTGATTTTTCATTGAATTTGTGAAAGCATCAAACTTTTTCCAGTGTTTCTTTCAGTTGGCTGCAATTTGCTCGAAGTCCTGAAATTTGCTGACAGGTCACACCTCCCCTCTCTCACCTGTCTCCCTCCTTTTTCATCTTCAGAATGCATTGGGCGAAAGGGAACATGCATGTCTGATGAATACGTAAAATAGATTGAGTGCATATTCCATTACGGGTATGTTGTGCTAAAAGCATCTTGCATTGAGCTTTTTATTCTCTAATTTCTTATATCATTTTTTACCACCCTGAAAGTTTGCTGATTTTAGCCGAAAAGCTCAGGTAAATAAGGAGAAAGGGAAATTTGGGAAGAGGAGAATGCGGCCATTAGGCGGTCGACGTCGACTAATGGAGCTGTAGGTCATCAGTTATTGTGAGGAAGACTGTCTTGGTATGATTTTTACATGTGATGTAATTACGCTTGTTCCTTGTAGCCCATTGCCTATACTCATGGTAGTTTCGACAAGGGAGAGGCGGAAAGGGTTGAAGGAAGGGAGGATGTTCAGCTCGGAGCACCATGTATAATAATTAAAGTTGTTAGAACTCTTAGCAACATATCTATGATATTTTTTCCAGGCTGGTCTTATTTGCGCTCTTTGCCTGAATCAGCGCGATGTGGTTCATAAGGAAGAAGTAATCCAATGTGACAGGTGAGGCGCCTACAGATTTATTCCAAGTTTGCTTGGTGTTTAAGAAAATTGAATCA
This sequence comes from Ascaris suum, assembly GCA_013433145.1. Classification (NCBI taxonomy): domain Eukaryota; kingdom Metazoa; phylum Nematoda; class Chromadorea; order Rhabditida; family Ascarididae; genus Ascaris; species Ascaris suum. The sequence goes on along the minus strand of CM024178.1, from coordinate 9,896,087 downwards.
CGAGTTTGTTTCCAGTCAGAAATTGACGATGAAGATGTGCGACCTGTCTGAATATTTACGTCTACGGGCTGAACGTCTCCATAACGAGCTGATGTTTCACCACCTTTGTTGATTTAGTCGATTGCTATACCGGCTTAATTTGCTTATTAATTAACTTGATTTACCCTATGCAGTCATCATTGTAACGCTCGGACGTTTAGTACAAAAATGTGCTGTATTTCTGTCGTTAGAAGGCAACTGCAAAAGCGGTGTCTTATGCAAGTCATTCAGCTGAAATGAAACGTGATATTTGATTAGTCTGCTAGGGTTTTCATGAACCCCAGTCATTTGTGGCTGATTTGATTGCTGTCGCAGGGATTTTCCTCTCTAGACTTTACTATTTGGCAGGTGCGGGCTAGCTGTTCACGAGAGTTGTTATATGGTGGACAACACAGAAGACTCAGATAGTACGCTATCGAGTGCAGTGACGGAGCCATGGTTTTGTGAGCCATGCCTCTATGGTCTCAAATCGCCTCCCTACTGCGAATTGTGCCCTAGTCGATATGGAGCATTCAAACGCTCGGGTAAACTTTTATTACGTTTTCCTTGTTGCCAAACATCTTTGGTAAGCCGCCTCTCTGTCCCAACTTGTAAGCGTTTGACGGCAGTCATGTTTTAAACTGTTTTTTTCCAGAACATGGAGATCGGTAATATGGCTTGGAGCCGAATCTAGGTGGGAAGCAGCGAGATGATGTAAGAGAGAGTATAGAGGTCAGTTGAAGCAGGGACGAAGGAAACGGGTGGAGGGGGGGGGGGGGGGGGGGGAGGAGGGGAGAGAGAAGCAAATGTGATTTGAAGTATAAAGCTAAAGCAGAGTGGGTGAAGGTGACCTGATGTGTAGTTTGGAACTTGGCCTAATGAATAACGATTTTGCGACTCTAGAACTGAGCAAAAATACTGTTGCGTCTCCAACAAAACTGGGAAGTTAAAAACGATAAAAACGGTCTTTGTAATGATCCTATTCTATATATGATGATGCGCATGCAGTGCGGATTTTTTTCGTTGTTCATGGGTTGGATGGGGTCGTCTCAAGGGGTTTACGAGTCGAAGGGTAGGTTCATCGATCACATTATCAGTTCATTTTCAAATATCCGTACAATTAATCGTGAAGAAGGCAGTTTTAAAGATTTCATCACAATTTTTTAAAATAAAATTGATTCATAAAGTATTACATGCAAAGAGCCTTTTGGAATGTTGGCGTTGATGTATTATGCGTTTATAGATATTGGTGGTGGATGGGTGCATCTTTTATGTGCTCTCTATACACCAGGTATTACATTCGGTGATGTTGATCATCTGAGTGCAGTCAGCTGGCAAGAAGCAGATTATAAATTGTTCGGAAGAAAGGTTTTTTTTTAAATTGTCTATAGATGCTCATTAGCGAGCCAGTTCAGGCTTATGTTTAAATTCACTCTTTAAATGAGTTTATTATGATTTAATAAATAATATTGTAGGTATGAAACGTTTTTATGGAGGGATATATTTAGAGAAGTTTTAAAAATCCTTAGGCTCACAGTTTCGTTGAAATCTATAAGCCTAAAGTTTATAGTCATTTCTCGTTTTAGCAGATGTTTGAGGTATACGAATGAAAGTCTGTTCTCTTTGTCTTTTTTTTTGCAATAGATTGGGGTGTTTCCTTATGCAGTTATACATGCAACTGTTGTTTATTAAAGTTTGTGGCGATTGGAGGGTTTCGATACTTCGTTGCCTCAAATGTATACATCCTGAATTAATTTAAGCTCTCAATGTTTTAAATATTTTGTGAAGGATTATTACGATGTGGAAATAAGAGGGACATGTTTTTTGACGTTTCAATTGGTCGAAAATAAGAAAGATAATCAAAATTCGTAGTGTTCCATACGAATTCCCATTCTTCTTGCGCAGGTCGTTATCTGTTAGGATTTTGGTGTTTACAACGATGTCTTTCCTTAAGAGGTGGCGATAGTAATTTAATCAGGTAATAAGGATTTATTCACTGAAATGATTTTTATGTGGCATTCGAATAATGGTTTCTCGGTTTCAGCGTTTTTCTTTGCGTATCTGAAAGGAAGAATTTGAGTCTTCTTTAAGCGATGCTTTATTTAATAGGGCGAGATTTGCATTTGTTATTGATTGAACAAACCATAGCTTTTTTGAGGATTGCAAAGAAGAGGACGTAAGATCTAAAGTGTACGTTGTCGTAGTCGTGTAATAAAAATTTAAAGAGTATAGTTGGCATTATTTGTAGCCATGCGCAGTTTGCAAGGATTCACTCACTGCACGTACCGGTATCACTGTGTCGTGTGATGCGGCATTGTGCAAAGCTAGTCTTCACGTTACGTGTGCACAAAGGTCAGTTTTGTCCGAATAGGTTTTTTTACATGTGCTCAAGGATTGATTATGTTTCTTAATGAGAGAGGAAAAGGGGGTTGACTGATGAAAAGATTTTTTTTTGGCACTAAATGGCCACGGGCCTCGGGTTATGTTTATATTTAGCTGTGCGTATCTCAACTAGATCCTATCCAGTAATAAAATTATATCGTTCTGTGCTTGTCAATAGCCTCATGTAAGTTGTACTTGCTTTTGCTTATCAATTTGTGAGTATGAGCGTTCTTGCATTGACCTATTATTCGCTATTATTTGCGTGTTGAGCGGCAGGTCAGTGACTGAGGCTGTATAAAGAATCATGATTTGTTAATCGCAAGGTTCTTCTATGCTGTATTAACAAATCAGCCTGTTGTTTTTTGGATGTGGAAATTTTCGCGAAAGAGTAACGCCGTAGATTTGAAATAATTTGAACTTTGATTGCAGATTGGGCTTACTCGTAGATAATTCTGAAGTGGAGAACGGTCAAAATGGCAAAGAGAAGAGCGCAGCCAATAAACAAAAGTGGTGAGTGTTGTTTTTATGGTTGGCATCACAGAGTATAATTTAACTTATTTTGTCTGATGTAAAGAAATTTAAATTGCTTTTTTTTTCTGGTCGTTATTCACGGAAAATATATTTACTTGCAAAACGTTATTGTGGATTATGATTGCAGACTAAAAGTTAGCATCATATTCAACATTTCAATTTTAGAGTCTGTCATCTGTGTTATCGTTTACGGTTTAAAGCAGTCAAAAGGATTTTACAACATTATCCTGTCATCTAGCTTCTGTCCTCTATGTTTCTTTCGTAATTGAAACAGTTCCATATCTCAGGTATTTTGCTGATGCAGAAACTGTGGATCCGCGTTTTCTGACATGTCAACGTCACAGCAATCCCGATATTGCACCTCGTCACAAACAAGCGTATGCAAATTCATCATTTGCCTTTAAGTTTGGTTCCTTTAATTCTCTGGTGGGCTTCATATGCACTTGGATAATTTCATGTGATAGTCTGATTCGCCTTTGTTGTATGAAACCTGCATTTTGTTAATACCAGCGTTGTGTTGTCGTTAGGGCTTTGTATTATTTTACGCAGAGGGGGGCACGCTGAATATAGAGGTTTGCAGCAAGTACCTTAGGATGAACTGACAACGGAAATAGGCATTTCTTGTTTATAAATCTTGAGCTGAATGCGTTCAAATGTTCGGGGTCGCCACCATCTCTCTTCGCGAGGGACTCGTTCACAGGGAGCCTCCACATGAAGACCGCTCATAAATTTTTTACAAAGTGCCCCCGCGCTCAAGTAGCCCCCTGCATCCACGGGGGGTTTTCTTGGACCAAGCACCGCGGAGGGAGCGTGGCCTTGGTCTTCACAAGATGAAAAAAGTTCTCGATTAATCAGAGAACATGAGGAAATTGCATGAGGCAGTCTTGGGATGAGAAAAGCCGAAGGAAGACGTGGGGCGTAAGTGTTGTTTCAGAGAAAATAATAGTTTATGACGAAGGGTAATATCGGGATATAGTGGATGCAGTTAAAAAGCACAGCGAAGTCGAGACACGCTGTGTTAGATGAGCTCGACATCGATATTTTATAGTTGACGTTTATAGTGGACGGGATAGTTTATAGTGACTGTAGACGAACATCAAAGTTTGATACAGTCGAGTTTTATATGTGTGCAGACAGCGGTTTGATATAAAAAGAAGTAAAACGTTGGACTTGAAAAAAGCAACTCGTATTAGGACTGTGGTCTTTTTTAACTGCATTATTTTATTGGGAAGATGGCTTAAGATGTAGAAGATTGCGGGTGTAACCATCATATATAAGGACAATGGCGTTCGAAAAACGCGCCATATTACGGACACCGTCTTGTATATCGTAATTCCTCCAGTTTTATTTTGTTTTCAGCATGCTTTTCACAAAAACTGTTCGGTGTCATGCTTAGAGTCATAGATGAAATCAGCTCGGAAGAAATCGATACATGGCACCACTTTTAGCCTCATATGAAAAGAATTCTGCCGAATGAACGAAAACACCCGTAGCCGATTAAGGAGTTCTGTGACATGTCGCGAAATGGAGACCTGCGTGATCCACACATTGCCTAAAGAAAAAAACCATCGATTTCAGAGTTCCATCATGCACGATCCCCTCCTCATCCTTCATATTTGCTTTTTATTTTTTTAGTCTGGAAAAGATCTCGTCTGCCGAAGTAATCGTTTACGTGGGCGATGCGCAATTATATTACTAATTTCAAGAGTTGAGAGCAACAGCAGCAAAAACAACGTTTGATCGTTGTTGCGGTAGGAAGAGCAGTTAACAAGAACATCATGTACTAATGGTGGCTGCCGTTTTGTCATGGTTTTTGAACTACATGCTTGTATAACATAGTTCCTCCGAAATCTCGAAAGCATATTGTATCATAGATCATCGCCTTGAAAATCTCTTATGCTGTGTTATGCTGTCTCTGAGACCTGCAGCTTTCTTAAACTTTGCTCCAGTATGCCTTGTATGAAAACAATAGAGCATAAATATGAAAGCGGCCTCTTGGTAAAACCAGGCGTTTTCGAACCCTCCTCCTCGGGGGAGCCCCAGAGGGGCCCTTTCTTCTCCGAAAATCCCTCGCGTCAATGGGAATCCTCAGGACCCGGAAAGCTCTGCGGAGGTATAATTCATAAAGTCACATAGTGGGCCTTTTCCCACACACTAATTTGTTCACAGGTGCCAAAAAAGAATGGCTTGAGAGAGTAATGCAGAGAAGACCGCAGATGGAAGAGAGATTAATTATAAATTCGCTTTTGAATATCGTATTTAATTTTCAACGCTTTATGACGCTTATGATAGAATCGTGAATTTTGATGTGTTTGCTGCAGTTCTTATGACTGAACCGTATAAAGACATGAGGAGATGACCTGATTAATTTTATATAGAGTAAGTAAATTTTAGCAGCTGATTATTCTGTTTGTTAGAATTTGGGTCATATTGTGTCGCCTGTTACATGTGGTATTTAATCATTGAAAAGGAAGCTATGGCAGGTTGGAGGCATTTTTTCTGCAGGGGAAAAGTGGAAGAGGTGATGGTCGATTTCCATTTTAAGGAATCAACTAGAGGTGGAAACACTCGGAAAAACTACGCTCCGTTTTTATCGTTTATGACAATGTAAATGAGATAGAACGAGGTGGTAATGAGCCAAAAAGCTTACAGTGAAACGCGTTGGAAAGCTGTCATCCGAATTTTCTATTGAAAGTTTTCGTAAATTTGTTGGGTGGTTGTAATGTATTTATTTAGGGCCTTCAAAAAATGTCTTAGGTTTTCTTTATTTTAGATAATGCTCACTTTCTTGAAGAATGTTGAGTCGAATTTTTATCTTATGGAACAAAAGATCAAATGTGTAATAAAGATAGAGCCTATTTGAAAAGGTTTTGTTTGCTTGGAGATGAGGAAAAGGATGGAGGAGATTGAGGTATCTGAGGAAAAATCCGCTGGAGATTGAGAAGAGCCTTTATCATAAACGATTATGCGAATGGTGAGGGTGATACTGAAATGGACCTTGAAAGTTATTTATAAGGAGATTGTTTTAGATGTGCTAAATTCTATAAGCAAGAGGAGGAACGCATGCGTATCCTGCATCGACGAGCTCTAACGCCACGAGAGGAAAAAAAGAGGTTTGTCCTTCATTGCGTTGAATACTCGAGAACAGCGTGTTCTCTAATAAAAATTCCTTGTTGCTTCTAATTCACACCGGTATTATTTTATGCATATTAGGTATGTTCGCTTTAATAATTATTGCTTTTGTTGCTGTTCGTTTTTCTCCCATCTGAACAAAGAAGAAATCGCATCCATACTACCTACATCCCACACAATTTGCAGCTTCGTTATATCTATACCTTTTTTTTGCAGATCTATATGGAGGATGAAATGCGAACAAAAGTGACACCTTTTTTGTAATATCTAATTAGATTAGGTCATGTTTGGTTACTCTAGAAAAGTGGATAATTATTGTGCTGCTACATTTCGTCTCTTTTTTGCTGAAATATTTTAGCTGCAGAAGGTTTATTAAAAGATCAAATAAACGTGCGTACATATTGTGATTGAAGGTACACGATGATTTTTGTAAGGTATATAAATGTCATGTTTCCTTCATTGTTTCATGATTGTTTTATTGGTTGTACGAAAACATTATAGGCTCCGTATGCTGGCGAAACATAAGAAGCTACTCAAGAATCTGGTGGGCATATCAATCGCGTGGCCAGAGGTTCGACATTAAGTTTTCATTAAGTTTATTGATAGAAGTATGATTAATTTCCTGCTGCCAGTTGCAATTATTTGTTCTTTTTCTTTTAAGTTTGAAATCGTCTTTATAATTTTTCGCAGTCACGTTTTTTTCTCAATTTCAGAGATTTTTTATTCCAAAGTGGCGCGTTTCAGATTGTTTAGAAATATTTTATTATTTCGGAGATAGGTATTAAATAGTGCTGAATTTAGTTATTATTCTTTTTGAAGCAGAATCTCTTTAGATTGTCTCATGTACTGATATTTCCGTTTATTTTTCGAAATTGCATCGTTACCTGAGGCATGTTTTAGTTGATCGCTTTTAATAACGAAATTCTTCAGTCATACTCGGATTCCTTTTCCAGATGACAACTGTTGAACTGCTGAAGAGAAAGCATTTGGGTTGGCATTTATATATGTGATTTGATTCCCAAACATAAGGTGACAGAGAGTGGAATTTATGGCAAGATAGTAGGGGAGTTGTTCCATCTTAGCTGTTCGATATGCTCTTAAAATGCGGCCTTATCTTCAAATATTTCATACAGCATGACAATAAACGTCCTCGACTATTGAACACGAGTGCGATGTTTCTGGATTTATTCCGTGATAAGGCTGCAGCTGTTGGCGTAAGCGATGAAGAATTTGAGCGTAGTTTCAAGCAGGTCGATGGCGCCGAGCTGCAGTTTCTCACCCCAGGTTTCTCGCATGAGTTCGTGAGGTTGGTTTGTTTTCTTTTATAGTGACATTTTCGGCCAAATTCATTCAAGGATATATCAGTTTCAAATTTTGCATGATCAAACGTTTAGTTTGCCAACAAAGTCAGAATTATATGAACGGCAAGTGTCTGTCTTTTTGGATTGTAGAATTTTCATGTGCAGATGTCAGTTTCACCATCCCTATCTCCGCCTTCAGCGCAGTTAAACAGCCGCTGATATATGTAGATGGGTTCGTCACGACGTTTACGTATGTCTTCATATTAAATGAAGATATGTATTTCTACTGATATTATGGACGAACTAGGTTGTTGATTATTTCAGATGTTTTGCTTTTCTGTGATATGCATTTCATGACCGAAATTTTTGTGTATTTCTTTCTATATTAAAGGTATAAATGCAACATCATGCAACTCCTAGATGATTAAAAGCACTTGTAATTTTCATTTTAGAATGGAAAGTCGTTTGTATTGCTCTTTTTTTTACGGAGTTTCCAAATTTTGGGTAAGAATTTCTTCGTTATAATCCAGATATGCTCAGTAAGATTCAACTGTTCATTTGGTGCTGATGTAGTGAAGATTGATTAGAAGTTAAAATGATAACACCGTAACTTCAGCTATTTCGAGGCACGTGAAAATAAGGTGTTTCCAAAGGAACAATCGCGAGTTAAGGAGTTGGAGGCGGAAGCAGTTGAATTGCGCAAACAGCAAAGCATTTTGGAGAAAGAGCTTGCAGATGTTTGTTCACGATTTTCTCTTTGCTTAATTGTTTTGATTTCTAAATAAAACGTGCAGGGGTTTTATTCGAAGAGGGGAACAATATTGAAGCTAGACTGAAATGACCGAAGGCCATTCCTGTTTTGTTTCTTTTTTTATTTGTTTTTTCTAAGATTTTGGTCCATTATTATGCAACAACTAAAGTCAATTTTTGGTCCACATGGCATTTCCTGTGTGTATGGGGTTGCGACTTTTACCATTTTTTGTTTCTCAGTTCTCTTCCCTTCCTGTTCCGTGTTAAAATGAAGATTAAAGGTTTTTGTAGTTCCCTGACTGAAGTTTCATTCTTAGCCTATACTAGTTTTTTTCATTTAATTTAATCACATTGCATGCATTTGAGTTTTCGTTTAATTTGAGAGCGTAAATGCGCGCTAGTGATTGGGCATCCATTGCTGATACTGCATTCTTATGTGAACTTTATGGAAATTTTGGGAAGCTGAGGTATATCTTTTTTCTTTACAATTCATTTCAGGTAGAGAAGACAGTGGGAAGGATGGTTCAAATCCCATCTTCTCGAGAGCGCCCTATGCTACAGGATTGGTACAATACGATGGTTGCGCTAGGTGTGAAGAAGATAAAAAAACCAACCGCACTTACGTGCGATTCATCGTCGAAGTTTGTTTGATTGTTTTGTTCAAGTGGGAAGGGGTTATTGGAGCACAATTTATAGAACATGACCCGTAGCCAGGAGGCGAGCGTAGTGTTTTTGATCTGAATTGTATGTATAACTTGTAGTGAAACTTTCTTATCCACTAGACACTTTCGTAATCTATCTTGTATTGATAGCGATATTGCTGGTACAAAATACGTACCACCAATCTCTGCAAACTGGACTCGCTATTTTCGCTGTTTACGATGAACTAAAGCACAAACATTTATGGACAGGGAGGGTTCTAAGGTTCTTGATGCGTGTATCGCCATCATAGCTTGCTGATTATTTCCGCTCATTTTGATGTCTAGCTCCTTTTAGAGGGTTCAGCGGACCGTTGCATCGTTTGTATGAAGCACCTAAATGCCATTTCTAGGCAGCGCATACCGAAAACACCGATCGGTAGGGCATCTACTTCGACTTCACGCTCAAATGCGACGCCAGTTCTGGTTAAAAGGAATCGGCGTGCTAGCGGAGGTTCGACGTTGGACGATAGTAAAGCTTCCATTATCATAGAACGCACAGCACCACCAATCTGTAGCATTTGTCATAAGGTATGTACACGTATATTACGGCACTGTGGTTCTTTTTTGGCACTAGAGGTGCAAAACTCAAGCGACTCCTCTAACTGCGAAACTGATAGGAAACGGACTTTGATTTTGTTTTGTTTTTTTTTTTTTTTTTTGAAATAGTGGGAGAATTTATGGGGAAGTCTTTTTGGCAAAAAAGGCTAAGGATATTTTCTTATGGGGATTTCTTTTTTTTGACTGTGTTTTAGATATTCTAGTGAAAATAAAAAGCATATTGGGTTCTTTTGGTTCAACTACATGCTGCATTTTGTTGTTCTACTATCGTCATGCCGCTGCAAATAGCAGTTGTAAAGACCACTCGAATAATTTTTCGCTTTGAGCGGTTATAGTAGAAGAAAAGTAAAAAAAGTTGGAGGATTCTTTTAGTCTCATTCTAAGGAAGATAGCGTTCGTAAAATTATAATTAAATTATTCATAAAAATTAAAATTGCAATTAAAATAAAAAATTAAAATTCATAACGTAAAATTGCGAAAATCGTTAGAAAAATAGCGTAGAGCAAGAGAGGGGAAAAAAATTCCAATAATGAATTTCAGTCAGCGGATCAACATTTGCTAGTGCTTTGTGATGTGTGCAAAAAGCATTATCATCTGGCTTGTTTGGATCCACCTCTAAGGAAAATGCCAAAAAAGAATCGTAACTGCGGATGGGAATGTTCGATGTGCGCCGAAGAAAGTGACGAGGATGAAGAACAGAATGATGATGAGCATTCGGTTAGATGATTTAATTGTCTGTATTTTTATATCTTATGTAAATGTCAGAAGTGGTTTTGAAATTGCTATTAGGAAGTTTAAATTTACAAATATGTTAGCAATGATGAGATTCGTTATCGGGTTAGGGAATATGGAAATTATCGGGTCAGTTTATATATTATTTTACTTGAGATTCTCAAGTAACCGATGTGATAGAAGAATTATATGATGGGGAATTTCAATCGTAATCCTTTTCAATTAGGAAGGGTGACTGAAATCTTTTTTACCTTAAAGTGCTAGTGTTAGCGATTCAATGCAAAACTGCTATTCAGGTGTGGAGCAGTGATTCGGAAACTTTTCGAGCTCTTCTGCTGTTGCCAAGTAGTCCATCTGGTTAACAAAAATTAGTTTGATCGGGAGAAAAGCTTGTCAGATCGGTGAAGTTTTCCGGCTCAGCGTGTGAAATTATGCGTCTTCTATCGGAACCTCGGTATTTTAATTAAATTTTTATAGCTAAACGAATCGGAAGGAAGCCAGTCGGCGAGGAAGCTGAGAGATCGTACTGCGATGAGTGAAAAGAGAAAGGAAGAGGAAAAAGTTTGTTTATGCATAATAAGTCGATTTTTATTGGATAAGTCATCTTGCAGCATTTAGCAGTATTTGAAATCCTTAGCTTCGTTGTTTCGTTCTTTTTATTCTTATTAATATTTATTATTGTTTAATATTTGTTATTATTATTATCTATTATTATCATCAACTGTTATTATTCATTATTATTATTTATTATTACCATCACACTATTATTATTTACTACTTGTTAGTGTTATTTATCATTTGTTATTTATTATTTATTGTTATTAGTATTTATTATTATTGTTACTGTTGTCACACTGTTATTAATTATTACTACTAAAATATTATTGTTTGTTGTTACTATTATCATACTGTCGCTAATTATTATTGCCATGTTATAATTAATTGTTATTGTTATCATATTACTGTTAATTACTATTCGGGCCATTTCTGGTTTAATCTGTCTTGTTCATATCCTTAAATAAACTTTTATTGACTTATTTTAGGCTTTGCAACGTGCTTACCGCTCGGCGATGGCTGCTCAACGAAGACCGCCTATAAAACGTCTTAGTTATGGAAAAGTATGCGATTTTATTCATCCTGCATCCCTCTTTGTCTTTTTTATGTTTAATAAGTTTGTTTTATGATATATACGTTGCTATACATTTTTGCAGCTTAGCTCTAATTGCTTCAATAGTTGTTTTAATATATCAGTGGAGTTGGGATTCAGTGAACTGCCGTCAAGGAGATGGAGGGAGAGGGGGGAGGAGGAATTAGTGTTCAGTATTGTTTCGTTATTGCTTTTCAACGAAAATTCTGCGAGGGAAGGAGGTAGACAGAAATTGTTCGCATTTAGGAATACTCAGAAATCTTATAAGTGGTTGCATCTAAGTAGCGAAAATAAATTGAGTTGGTTTGCCGAGAAGAAGGGTGAAAGGGGGGAATGGTAGATATGGGTTGGCTTCAGGTGACTGCATATTCTCTGTTCTGTTAAATGCTGTTTTAATGCTCAAAAGTATTTACGTGGTTGTGGACTTAAGTTGAGAGGGGAGAAATGTTTGCTATTAGAAGAACGACGCGGTATAAATGTCCCGTAGCTAATACATTTGCCTTAGAAAATGCCCATATGTTGAATTCGGATACATTTGTATGCCTTGGACATCCGCTGTTTATATTGCTTATCAGTTCGTCACGTAAATGATTGATGACTTTTAGGCTGATATTTGTTTCAGTATTGTTTTTCAGACACCCGCGAGGGGCACAGTGATGGCACCGTTGTCGATCGATGTGGGTGAGGATGGAGGTGGTGATGGCGCTTCAGCGTCATTTAGGAAGGCTTCTGGCTCACCATCTTCGCTTTCGCCTTCGTCGCCGATTCAGAAACGATCTCGTGTTTCGCTAAAAAATACAATTGTACAACGCCTTAACGGATCACTGCTTAAGGTTAATGGCGTTCGAAAGAACAATGCTGAGGTTGGCGGTTATGTGATGTTCTCGCACTTCTTGAGCTAATGAGATGAAATCCTTTGTTTTGGAGAACCTTTTAATAAACTTTTTGGCGTTTTTTTCATGATGAAGGGCATAATTATCTGTGCTGTATAAAAATGTGAAGTCTGTTGAATCGGTGCAATTTTTTTTAAAATATAGACTCAGCGATCGCGATAAAAGTTTTAAAACCAGAAGGCATAGCCGGAGTTGATGGCGCAACTCGGAAATGTCTTCCGGTTTTATAATTCTGCCTTGCAGTTTATTACATTTTGCCAATATAAATAAGCATTGTTCTTTCATTATTTTACAGAGCTTAAACAACGGCTTACTCATATTATTCCGAAGATTGGATTTTCCGCGACTTTCGTTTTTTTTTGCGTAAATTTGATGAGAAAGGGTATTATTGCAACTTTAATTCATTCCTGTGCCTCTTCCTTATTTCCTTCAAAGAAGACGATATAACCGTCTGGCGTCTTTGTTTTACTCGTTTTCATGTTTTGCAGATGGCCTTGCGGAAGTCGGATATTGGTTCAGTTGGTGTGATGAAGGATGCGAGGCGTACGAGCTTGTCAGTTGGTATGAAAAGAAGTGGAACGCTTCCACCGGATACACAAAGTTTTAAAATTGCAGATAAGGGACGCTTCACTAACGGGTTGCTCGCAATGATTTCGCCTCGTTAGAATGACAGTGGGGAACGTGGATGATTGGATAAAATTATAGCGGAGGGAGGGGGGGGGGGGTGGGGGAGTTAGGAAGGATACGCTTAGAAACAAGGAATTATTGAAGTTTTCAGTGAGTGGTTTTATTATGAACTTAATTTGTGAGCTATGTATCTGGTGGGTGTTACACTTGAATGTTATCAATGCATTCTCGTTTTGAAATTTGTGAGATTGTTTAAATTATCCTTTGTTGTTTCCCACAACCAAGATTATAAAATAATCAGGGTGGTCTTTCACTCAGCATGGCACAGATGTACAACATGAAGGAAGATGGATGGCGATAAGGGTGCAAGCGAAAGTGATAGATTGTTTTTTTTTTCGATTTGCTATTCCTGATTGTTTGGAATGTGGCGTAGCAGGGTAAGATCAGACCTCTAAATCTTGATGTGATTTCTTGCTCCGAGGGAGACGCTTTGTCATCCACAAGCACCGTGTTAAAGGATCCTGACTACAGGGAAAGGAATCGGTCCAAATATTTGGTGGAGTTGTCACAATCATCGATCGTGAAACAGACTGATGATCGATATTGAAGTAAAGTTGGGGAGCAGACCCTGAGGTCTATAGATAAGGCAACGGCGGTGAAAACGTCCTATTTATAATTGGACTAGATATTTGAATTTTGATCGGTTTGTGAGAATCATTTGCGGAAAATTTTTCATAGGTAGGTGTTTGAGATGATTTTTTCTTCTCAAAAAAGCGCTCAATTTTTTTGCATTGTTTCTCGCATTTGTATCCCTTATTCATTTGCTGGACTTCATATGAAATTGGCTTTCATCCTCTGATTGATTTTTTAATTCTTGTTCTTACTTCGATTTCTTGATTCTTTAGGATTATTAAGAAGATTGTTGAAAAATACTGGTAGTCTTTGCTGTGACTTAGCTTTGTAAAACGTGGATTTACTAAAGATAGTCTATGAAGAGTTTCTTCAAATAGAAAACTCCGGAAAGGTCTTTAAGATGAGGAGAAAAAATGAAGGTAGTAAGGGACGGGGAACGAAGGGAATGATCAGGGAGAAAAAGAACGAGTAACACTTGTTAAAGAACTGCTGGGCATATTGAGCTATAAGTGGCATGTTATGAATTGAATAGAGTAGATTCGTATTTAAATAGATCTAACGTCTTTGCGTAATAATCAATGGGAGAAGAAATACAGATTAAGGCTAAAGTGAAAGGTCAACGTTGGAAATAACATGACAATAAATATGAGTCGACAGTGAATTATATTTTATAAGTCACCCCAGATTTTTTGGCAACTATTGTACTCAGATTGTCGTAGATGATTTATCTGTATAATACAAGAATAAGTTTTGAATGCTTGGATAGTACTTGGCTTTACTTCTTTACATCTAAATTCTTGCACTAAAGTTATTAGGAGTTTCCTACTGGTGGTACGTTTTTCATTTCAAAGAATAGCGAAAAAACCACTTGGAAGTGCATGGGAAGGAGATGGATGTATGGGACGGAAAGGTGGGGTGGTAATAGAGTGGAAGGAATGATAAGAATTATGGGTAACATAACGCTGGCTTTTTTGGAGCAGTGACCTTAATAGGCGCTAAGTAAAAAGGCTGGTAAAGGACGGGGGGAGGGGAGGGGTGCATCGTACAAGCATAAACGTCCTGAATGACACATTCTAACAATACGGCCATATCCCAAGAAATGAGTTTTCCATTATTGTGGTACTAGATAGGATATCAGGATGCCTGCCACGATGAGACAAGTTTAGGAAGACGATTTGTTCCATTCGACTCGTTAGAAAGTTGAGCGTTGAATGCATTATGAGCAGCTTTTTTGGAAAGGATTTGCAGTAAATAAAATCCCTTTTTTTTGATTATTAAACCCTCTCGAATGATTGTTTTGTTATGAAGCCAGAATTTTGTGTGTAGTCAAGCCGTATTTCAACGGTCTAGGTTAATTCGATCGTAGTTATGATCGCAGTTATTGGTTTGAATCATCCGCATACACATGGATTAAATCGGATCCTGGTGGTTCTTGACCGCTCCAGATGTTCATGGACTGGAACCTAACCGAGCTCGGTCATGGTTGCAACTAGATTTAATCCAGACCTTGTTTCAACGTTTGTTATTATCTAAACCATAACTATAAGCATTTAAAAATATATGTGTGTTCTGATAGGGGAATTATATTTTTTAAACAAGTATTTCTGCTCGGTTGATAATTTAGTGCTGCACTCAGCTATGTAAATACTTCCCATCGAGAACGCAGAATAGGCCGACTTTTTCCTACGATGACTGGAGAGGGAGGGAGTGGGAATTTGAAAGGACAAGAGGTCCTTCACTACATCTTTCCGCATCGCCTTTTCGTCTTTCAATGCTCCGGTAGTTGTTCATTGTGCCTACACGCGTTGATGGAGCCAACTTTGTTCCAAAGCGTTCGTTTCTTTTTTACGATATCATGCAAGCTGAAGGAGTGGGGAGGGAAATGAATGTTTTAGTGTTTGTGTTCATTTTGTGATTTGTTCGGTTATTATTCGGGAGTATTGTTTTTCCTGCCACTTCTGCTTATTACCTGAAAATATCCCCTCTTTCTTAAATGTTGATTTTAAATTGTTGCACAATTGTTTTATTTGATAAAAATAATGCAGTTTTATAGATCGTTTCGGACAGATAATACACTTTTGTTGGTACAAAGACATGTTTGGTCGATGGATTGGTATTTTGTTTATTGAGGAAAGCCTCAACATATGTTGCCATCTATAGTTTGCTGTGATAATCATAGAGATTAATGTATGTAACCATATCGCTTCATGTCTAGGCGGCACAGACTTGGACGAGTGTCAAGTTCAGGCCTGACCGAATCCAACTAAAGTCAGAATCCAGACCTGAACTAGTCCAGCCGCAGCCCACTAAAATCCTCGTCATCTCCATGCGCGTTCTCTGCGTGTTGATCTTTGCACCAAGCCTGCGAGAGGTGGGTGCTTGATGGGACAGCTTTGTAGCAAATATGGTGAAATGCGCGCCGCGCACACCACTATATCATGGATTGGATGCTGCAATTTGCAGGTAACCGCGGTCATACAGAGGCTTTCTTCAGAGTCGTCCGTTTGCTTCAGGACGAATTGGGATCAAAGATTGATGCCTGTGCCCCATTTCAGAGCACCTGGGTCATGAATTTCCGCTATTTCGGCATCTCACTTTTCTTCCGGCATCAAAAAGTGGGGTCGGGACATGAATCAGTTATATACGCTACTGTTAGCTCGGCTCTTACTGCGAGATTCGGTCGTCTCCCACGCAGCTTTGCGAATCAAAGGCCTTTATACAGCCAGTCAGGGGTCTTCGATGAATTCCTGACCTGTGCCATGAAGCGGAGGGCTATGATGATCGGATCGTACGCTTGGCTTCTTACCGTGATTCCGGCCTGAACTCTTCTAGTAGTCCTGAATTACTTTAATGGATAAGTACTAACAACTGCCGTAAAAATCGAGTGATGGTGGTAGGTAGTACTAGTAGAATCATTACTGCCAGTTAGTCGATGTTGTTACCTAGTTAGCTGTAGTGCTGAAGCCAGCAGTATTCAGCTAGTCTCTTTTGTAAAACAACCATTAATTATTACTTCCAGAGATTGGATTGCGGGTATAGCCGCCACTGATCACAACTCGCTTAGCATTGGATCACAACTGCTTCAATACCACCAACGGATTGTCGGTCCCCGTCTGGTATTAGATTATTCCCAGCCAGCTTTTACCCTTCTGTTCGTTGGTCGTTAGGGTACGACGATGTCAGTATGAAACTATTGGTATGTTGCACTGAAATAGGCTCGCTGTTGATGTGCTACTAGTCTCCTTTTAGTCCGCTACTGGCAAACAGTACCTTATTACCAATGCACCTAACCTTCTTTGCCAAGAAAGACCTGGAATTAAATGGCAAAGACCGACGTATTCAAGTAATGTGGAAATGAGGCAGTGGAAACAATTATTAGAAATCATTTAGGTGGAAGAAATATCGTGGAAGATAATATAGCCAGTACCTACATTCCTGTAGAGTATGCGGTAGTAAACCCTCTTAAAACAGTGATTAGCACGTAAAACACTCACGAATAAAGTTTTCGACGTGGATATTCGAATTTTGTGAACAATTAGGTAGAAGTAGGTAAGGTTAGAAATAAATTAGGAATGACACCGTCGTTCAGAGAGTACCTCGGAACTGTTACTAAAAACTGCTTGAGAACTCTCTACCACCTTAAAATTACACAATTATTAAGTGCAGAAAAAACTGCTTATATGTTATAGAAACGACTGTGATAATAAAAATTCGGCTGTTTTTCTCAACTAATGGCACCACTGTAAATTTTTAAAAAAAGCCAAGCTACAACAAGAAAGAAAAAGTTGGAAGATTTGCAAACCTTTCAGCATCTCTAAAAATAGGTTAACATTGATAATCTAGTAGATCATGAATTCCTGAAAACACCTGGGAACGTGGGAAGCAAGTTGATATCTTAATGCTTAAGTGGTTTACTGCATAGGAATGTACGTCCAAATGGTTTATCGCACATATCGACAGAGAGGTTGGCAGTTGGGGGGGGGGGGGGTATAACATGGCACCAATATTACCGATACGAGCTAGGCGAAATTTACGCCGGAAAACAGTTCCAAGCAGGGACCGGATAGCCAAATCATAATTTAGCCATAAGATGAGAAGGTGTGATGATCGTTACTGTATGTATCGCAAGTTTTCTTTTACTTAACAGTGAAAATATTTGTCTCTTTAATAGATCTTTTCTTTTGATAATTTTTGCGCCGTATATTTGCATCATCAATATCCGTAATGGCCAATGAATATTCATATAGTGGTGCATCCTCTTGTTTATAATGATACAAATTCGAATAGATTACGTAACAAAGTATCTTACTCGATTCAAATTCACTAGCAGCAGAGAACGATGGCACCCAACTTGCGAACCGCGAACGAAGCCGAACTTGTGCACCACGCTACGTACGCACCACTACCGTATTCTGCATTCCGCATGCAAATAATAAAGCCTATCATGGCAACTCGAAAACTAATAGCAACATGCAATTTTTTTTGCACTTATTGAATTCAGAACGTCAAATAACGTGTCCATACAAGATTACGTTATTTGACGTTCTGAATTCAACCATTGCAAAAAAATCGCATGCTTTTATTACGTTTTCCAGTTCCTGTGATGCACCAGTACAAGATTGCAGGGAACGATGGGCCGTCCAGCAAGTGCACTTTGCCTACTCCAATTGACCTGAAATATTGTACGGATATGTTATTTGACATTCTGAATTCAATGAGTGCAGAAAATCGCATGCGTCTAAAAAAATTGTATGTTGCTATTTGAAGTTTTTGCGTTGCTCTGACAGGCATCGGCGGGCGGAGTGCAGAGTAAGGTAGTGTTGCGTTCGTAGCATGGTGCAAAGTTCAGCACGGTTCGCGGTTCGCAAGTTAGGTGTTATCGTTCTCTGCAATTGTGCCGTATGCCCGACGCTAGTTTGCGGTACTACCGGTATTTTGCGGCGTGTATAACATTTCGGTTTCATTATGGCGAAGTCGCAGAAGTACAGTCAAGAAATAGTCGCCATGAGACGCAAATTTTTTTGCGAGCGGGACTGAATGGTTTTTTCGAGACCGGAGGTGGGAGATTGGTGCTTTTTTTAAGCGGACTCAGAGTGCAATATCCGAATCTTAGTTTCACCTGGAGTTCGAGTCGGAGCAGTCATGTTTTGCTGAATTTTTGTATAATTCATGCTCAATTAATGAAATGCCCTAGCTCTATGCCTGTTAAAATGTGGGCTAACAAAATGCAAATAGTGCTTACCGTTCACTTAAGATTGACTTGTTGAAATAAAGGAATAATAATAGCATCTGATATTAATCGCATTTTGATTGTGGGGTTCTGTGAAACAACCGGTACAGTTTTACAAACAAATATTCAAGTTTGTAAAATTGTGCTGATTGTTTCACTTTTTTAATTTGAATTGTTATGTAACTCATGGGATACGTTGAATCTTCCGAGGGCTGGTTTTTTTTACGCTATGCGGAATAGAACTCCAGTTGGAGCCAGTACAGGAGAGGATTTCGATGAAGTCTAGCTTTGTTCGAGCGAACCGGCCTCTTAAGGTACATGTATGCCATATTTTATATAAAGTTGCATTTAGGCCTACCAGATAAGAGCGTGCCGTTGTGTGACTGCTAATGTTTCTTATTGCTTCCTGATATCACTCAAATAATTTTCCAGTCTAATTCGTGTATTTGCGTCCAACGTCATCGGCATCCGGTTTAGACATTCCTTCTGCGGCGTTTATCTTTCAGGAAACAACATCTCAATCTGTTTATATTTGATTAGCAATTATATTACAATTTGAGAGAGAGAGAGCTTTATTCAGATAAGAGATCGAAGTTTAGTGATCAATGGCGAATCTACTACATCCACCCGAAATAAGGTAACATTAATTTCATGCACTCATTGTTATTGCTTACTATTTTATTATATTTTTACGCGCAGAGTATATTTTATCAAATTGTTGGTTGAAACATCATGTAATCCATCCGAGTGTATGACATCGAATGATGATGAAGCGTTTGATTATCGTCTATATGTATGTCTTCTTTGTTTCGAAAGCGGAATATGACTATATCAGGAATGATTTTTTGGATGGAAGATAAAAATCAATCATAGCGTTTTTGGGGACAGCGAGTGGACATTGAATAAATTGGTTGGGAGTTAATTAATCAAGTATTCCCAGCCTGTAAGAAATATTAAAGAAGTGGGTTTCTGTTTTGAAGTTGTTCGATGGAAGGGAGAGGGAAGGGTGGGGGGGGGGGGGGCAGACGGGTGGTTGCGTCGATGAAAGTATGACATAGGTCACCTTTACCATATCCGCTGCGTTCCGTGCTCGATTGATTTCTGAACTCCATAACTCTTTAATTGAAGAACAGTTGTTTTGACAATAACCAAAGACAATCGCATTAATCGCATTAATGCTGAAAATCGGCTGAAAAATCAATGCATTTTTGTTCATCTCTGGGACCGCAGTTATCTCAAGCACTTCCTTTGCGATGCTTCATTTTTCAAGCAAAGTTTTAAAATGTGCGCTGTGTGTTTCACAATCTTTCGTTTCTTCTCGATGAGGAGGGGGATGGGGAAGGGAGAGAGAACCGACATTTTTATAATTCCATGTGACGCATATCAGTTGCTTTTCAAAAAATCTAAGCCCCGTGAAAAAAAAAAAGCCGATGTTCTTCGAGACGAATGGAAAACGTTAGCTGATTGCAAAAAGAGTATAGAAATTACGCTCAAGCAAGTGTATTAAAAATAGATATTCAGGCGTCGAAATCAATACAATCGATCATTGCTATACGATGCACTGAAATGTGTGCTTCGTGGAAAAATGAATTGCCATCAAGCATCGATTCGATTTAAAGTGCCGCGCTCGACCATTCAACGAAAATTAAAGTTAGTTACCTGGTCCTGTCGTATGTATTCCAGTACTACCTTAGGTGAACTGCTTTGCTTCCTGCATCCTATTTCTAACCTTTCACAAATATACTCCCTCACTCTCTCCCCCCCCCCCCTGTCTCATCCCATTCCCGTTTATAATGCCGAGGAATTCCTAGCCACAGTGCTTCGTTCGATATAATATGAAATGTTTCTGCTAATTTGTTGTGATGTTTATTACATTTTTATTTCATCATTTAGTTATTCTTTCATTACGTCGATATATTTAGTGCGACATAAAATCATATTTAAAATATCTTTCAAGATATTTAAAATTAAAATTTGTATTTTTAAAAGTTTATTTATTTCTTTTATTTTTATTTAAAAATTAGTATAAACAATTATTTTTTCATTTTTAATTAATAAAAAGTACAGATGATTTTTCTATGGATTGAAATATTCGCCATAAGAAACGCAATCGAGGTTCTTCTGAAGTTACAAGAAGTAACAAGGGAAAATTTC
Source organism: Ascaris suum (assembly GCA_013433145.1). Lineage (NCBI taxonomy): Eukaryota > Metazoa > Nematoda > Chromadorea > Rhabditida > Ascarididae > Ascaris > Ascaris suum. The sequence goes on along the minus strand of CM024178.1, from coordinate 9,875,298 downwards.
TCGTCGTTGCAGAATTATTCTTAAATCGATATTCGTAATCGTGAACGTATCCATGTAATTGTAATATTTTTCTTGTAGTTCTCGGCAATCATTTCAGGATTCAGTTGAGAATATCCATAATTATGCTACCTCTACGAGCCTAAAATTTAAATGCCTCCTGCTTAATTTGGCAAAAAGAAGAAAAGTGAGCAGTGTTTAGGAAAACTAGATGGTATATGAAAAGATGACCCAGTCGAATTTAGGGGCATCTTATTTCATTTGGCGCATAATGTCTACTTTTACCGTCCATCTATACCTTTGTTTTTGTAGAATGAGTGTCCTAGCGGTATTTTTGGGAACCTTGGTAACCAACGATGACCCCTCCCAATCTGGAAAGAGGGGGGGCGAAAATGTTGCCTTTATATGAATTGTTTTATTATATATTGCTCAATTCTCATTTTTGTACATATTTTTGAAATGGTAGGATAAGAAATGTATCGGTCATATTTAATCCTCGACCTATGCGATTTGAGTTTGCAGTTGTTATGTGCTGAAGTGTTTTAGTTTATGTCGTGAGCAGCATCGGCTTGCATTGGAGCTTAAACTACAGAAAGAGGTGCCATCTTCTTCTGATGAACATCCCACGGAATCATTACGTGAGGTCTCTTTTTGATAATTTATTCTTTCATATATTAGTGCCTGAGATGGGATGAATCTTTCATATCATGTATCATATCATATCGCTTTCGGATATAGATTGATATAAAACGTGATTATCGTTCAAGCTGAATGAATGACGAAGTGATAAAACATTTAGTCGCTATTAAAGGACTTTCCGATTTGTTTTATGCATTGATGATCCGAAATCGACTATAGATGATACACAAGTGAGAAGCTGTGGTTGCCGATCGTTAAGGAAATATCCCGAGGTGATATTTTATAATTATTACGAAACATTTTATGAACAATTTCGGTCTTTTTTAGGAGTTGTTTGGTATTGATACTTGTCAACGCAATGATACGCCAGCAAGTATAAATTCATTACTGCTACGAAATGGAGAAATCTGTGAGCCTCTTTCAATGCATTGCCATACAGGTTTCAAACAGGTAGGTCAGTTTTAATTTAGCTATTATAATGAAAAGATTACTTAGTATTACAAGAATATCCGTGTTTGCAATTGTTTTGCTCGATTGTTTATTTTGTTTACTCCTTTTTTAAGAGGGTATAGATAAGAGTATATTTTGAAGTCCGCTTGATGGGAAGTCTGAAATTTTCTAGCTTTCATAAGAGAAAAGTGTGACGTAGTTTTTCATTTGCGAAATAATTGATGAAGAGAACGAGGGAGGCCCTATTTGCGCTTAAATTTTAAGATTTGGGATTCAGTGTTCACGTCTTGTTCCTTCCTATCCTCATGCTCCCTTCCCCCCCCCCCCCCTCCCCCCATAACCCACCCACCCGTATTCATTGATATAATATGAATGGCAGTGAGCTGTGAATAAGTGCCACATTTGTAATTGTGAAAGAAGCAGAGGTATTTGTATGTTTTGTTTAATTTGTTTCTTCTCTTTTTTTTATCGATCAAGATGCTTTTAACCATTTACCAAATTTTAAATGATGATTTTTTTAGATTTTTTGTCCTTATGAATAAGGCTTCGGCAAGACCATGATATAAAGGAAGGGGGTGGGGAGGGGGAGGTGGAATGGAGGAGGAGGATGATACTGGATTAGGGTCGAATACATGAACAGACTTGCTGCAGATCTTATTAGGTAATAGGCTTCAGTAATTTTCATCTTCATAATTTCAGCGAAAATTTAGTGCAAATCTATATCCTATCGGAAATATAGATGCTGATTCAAGTGCTGGAATTGAGCATTTGCATAAGGTGGTTGGTGTACGTTGTGAGTCGGTCAATGAACATGCAAATGATGACAACACCATTGATGCCGTTGCACTCGATCAATATAGTGCCGATCAGGTTCATGATCCGATCATTTTGTTGTTGCTGCTGTTTAGAGGTTATATAGGCCCGATTTTGTGAATGGGCGGATATTTGATGCGTTCCTAAACATGTGTTATAGAAAATTTTTATATTATTATATTTCTAGGGGAATTGGCGCTTTTTGTTTTGCTGAAAGTTAAGGGCAGCTCCATACACTTGGCATTGAAAATGAAGTTACTGCTTTTAATTAAAAGGGATATTATTGTTTTCATTTTGGCTTTTGTGGATATTTCACATATTAGTCATCTCTTCGAAATTCGAAGTGATTTTTAATCTCGCGGGAATAGAGGTTAATTGTTGTGTATATATTTCTGTAAAGTGTCCTTGTTTCGCTTATATGCATCTTAATGTAATATAATAAGCAATGATGCAGCCGATTTACTTTCACTGCTTTTTTAGTAGATTATGTGTACAATTCATTTCCTGTTGTTCACCTTTAGGTTATATGTACAATACATACATCTAAGCAGGTACAAGAGGTTCCTGCTCACTGTGGTGTCAAAAGACTATAACACATAATAAAGTGAAATGATCGTTCTGTCATCTTTTTACTTTCGTGTTTTATAATAATGTTAGAGGTATGGAATGGCTGATCCTTGTATGTTAACGAGTTGTTTGCAGTCAAAATTGTGCATTTGAGGCATGCAGACAGATGTACCAGAGCAGATCAAAAAGAAGGAGAGGGGGAGAGTGTGAGGGGACGTAATAATTAAAATTCCTGAGCAGGGAGGTTTTCAGATTGATTTCTGTGGAGAGGAGCATGTGATCGGTGATGATCTGCCGACGGCCACAGATGGTATATCCGTAACGGTTGATGATGGGGCGATACGTGTGACCGACGTATCAACAAACATACCACAGGAGGCTTGCAATGGTGCAGCAATGTTTTACTGTAGCGATACGTCAACATCCACTGTTGATGAAAGTTTCATTGATACGAATTTTGTGGCATCCGGAAATCAATATGCAAATGTGGTCGATGCAGTATGTGCAAATCAAATGCACATCAGCGATGAAGTCGTTTATGATGAATATATGGGTGTCGATGAAGTGGGTAATATTGTTGCACCACAACAGTTTATTGCTGATCTACAATTACGCTTTGTGGAAGAGGAAGGTTGATATTCATTTTGCATTCCGTAAAATAATCGCTCATTTTCAGATGTTATATTTGTTGATCGTGGTTAATGCTGTTTTTTTTTCTTATGTTTTTTCTTGCATTCGTTTGAAAAATTTTTTATTTGGGATTTTTTTTTTGTTCTGATAGAATATCTTTGTCGATACGATGTTCCGGAATTTATGAGTTAACTTCAGCACTAATTTACTGACCATGTGCTATTTTCTGCGAGAATATATAAGTCTTTGAGAAATTAAGCTTCTTCGTAAACTTCTGGCACCTAGGTAGGGATATTTGATATTTGATGGTTTTAAGCGGCAATTGGAATATATCAAATTCTAAGGTAGTATAGTTTGTTATCCAAGAAGATGAGTGATAAATTCTTAATCAGAAGATTTCTTTACTATTATTAGCCTAACAATAAGAGATGGATTGGATCCGAACTCAGATATGTTGTACAAGAATTGCAAATTGATTTTTAAAATCCCCGAAGCGTTGGGTAATTTTGTAGTGATGAGTCTCTAGCATGACTCAGGTCATGCATTCTCTACTGACCAAGGGGTGAATGATTTCGTCGTCTTTAAGATGCATCATATGGAGGAAAGAGATCCATAAGCTTTTGCGTCCAAGAACGTTACCCTTAATTGTATTTTATGTGTTATTTTCCAGTCATATTTGTTTTTATTTGTTGAATAAACACGAAAATTTTTAAGCAGTTTTTCGAATTGCAGCAGACACTGAAGAAGAGGAGCTTGAAAGGGCTGCCGATCGTTTGAGTGAAGCATTTAGATCCGTCCCATCGAAAATTAAGTTTATCATTGTCTCATTTTTTGATTCTTATAAATTTGCCGTCTTTCCCTTTTTCAGGGAGGGGATATGTGAATAGTCTCAGCTGCGTACCAAATGGCTCGTAAATAAAATGGAAGAAACTTCTTACGCTTTCATTCTCTAGCAAATACTTTAGATGAATCGTATTGTTTTGTTCAGTCGCCTACTGAATTATATCATTATTAAGTGCAAAATATGTTGGAATTACTAATATGCTTATTTTCTTATCTTTTATCTGCATATATTTTGTTTTATATTAATTTGAAACTTTACGAATTTTTAGGCAAATTACCAAAATATTTAAATACGTCATTATCACAACATGCATACACGTCTGGAAGTTATGAATTAGTGAAACCATCGCCAAGCGGAGTTATTATGCCAGCGGAATTGATTGTATTGCGAAGGTCTCAACCTCTTGTAGGTGTTGTTTATATGCTTTGAAGTAATTTTTGTTGCCGAACTATGCGCTTGAATGTTTCAATTTATGTTTGGGCAGTTGCGGTTCCGTTTTTTGCATAAATAGTCTGGAGACTATTATATGTCATCTCTTGTCATCTATCTAGAAAGTAATAGCTTTTGGTGTTAGACGAATTTTTGAAACTTTTTCTGTAATTTTCCACCGAATGAATGAAATAAGATCTCTCGAAATAAGTGACAAACGAATGAATAGATCGTGTATCCTTCTTACCTAGTTTGCAATGAGCATTTTCACTTGCTTTGTTGCAGCCATTTCGTTATGATTTTACTGATGGAGGAGAAGGAGAAGAGCTAATTCGACGGGGTTTTTCCGAATAGGAGGAGGGGATAGAAAGTGGCGAAGGGGATGGAAAAGAATTGTTTTTACTAATTTTATTATCTATTCTTGAGGTGTATATTTGTAGTAGAATTCACTGGACTGTTAACAGCTGATGAGCGTTATCTAATTTCTTTTCAGCAGTTTCAGAATTACGTCTATGTTGGCGAGCAACAAGAGATACAAGGAATGGTTGTTATGGAGAATGTCGATTTTACTGCTCAACGTACTTGAAGGTATTTAAGGTGGTTGATTCTATTAGTCCAGTCATCGTTACTATGCTTTCATATTCTGTTTTAGAATACCTTCAACATATTAATATGCATTATGGTTTTAGTGTCCATCATTATACTCCAGGTTATTTATTTATTCGTATGTTACATCAAGCAGAATGGAAAGGCCCTGTCGATGGCGAAGAAGACCTGCATCCCTTGTCCGATTTTTCTCGTAAAGGAATGTAAGCGATGAGCATAAAACGTTGATGCTCAAAAAAGTTTTAGCTTTTATGAGTCGGAGGGCAATCGGCGAATGTTCATTTATTTTCTGCAGTCGCTCGCTTATATCACTTTGAAGAAAGCGGCTTTATTTCTTACAGAAATATGAATTCATCGCTGTATTATAATATCGAAATTTTTACTTCAATCCTATGCAATTTTTAAACTAGTCGGTTTTTTTAGAAACTGCGGTTGTCGTACTGGATATCCACATACATGAACCTTGCTGTTTTAGTTGCTTTTGGGAATTTTGTACTTGGCAGAATTTTTTTCCATTGCAGTGGAAAAGTTTTTCTCCCATGTTCATCGTCATACTTATTGTTTTGCCATATCTTTATAGGTTGCTGCAGAATCACATTTAAGGGAGTATGATGCTTGATATGAGGAAGGAAGGTAAATAAAGGCAAGACGGTTAAACATATCGCACCGACGTTTTACTTATTTGAAAGCCAGTTGCCTCGGAGAAGCTTTTTGAGAAATATTTGTGTGGTCTATTGGATATGCATGGCTTCTTCGTTGCAATAATTATGTGCAAATAATTTATTGTGCAAGTTGTTATCAGCAATATTTCTTACGTTGATGAAGTCTTTTTTGTTTTGTGTTTAATAACTGTGGAGAATTCCATAAGATTTATATAGATCTATTGTATATGAAATGAGTTCGATCAAAATTCTTTAAGTTTTCAAAAACTGTAGCAAGTTTATTACCGAGAAGAGTCTTTTGTAGCAATCTTCTCGAAGATTGAAACCACTATTAATAAATTAATTTAAGGATTCATTACTGATTTCAAATATTCTTGTTAGTTTATCTGTGCTCTATATATTCAGTCATACTTCATGAGAAAGGCGTATATTCAACAAATCAACTTTTATTATTAAAGTCATCTAATTAGCATTTACTTAATGTGTTTAGCTTATTTTCAATGGAATTCATTCTTTTTTTTTCACGCGTATCTACCAGATTATTTGGAATTTTTACACAGAGAATTCGTAAAGTTGATACGCTTATTAGTAGAGGGCTTGCAGTTAGCAGATTTAGATACGTCTGTAGCAGAAAAACTAGCTTGATCTAAGCGTACAAAGCCGAATTCAATCTTTCTTAGACGTGAATAACTGATATAAATTGCAGCGATTGATGATATTTTTTTGCGTTTTTAAATTATTTTAAATGATTCGTTCATTGTAAGAGTACCAATGCGTTTGTTTGTTAGAGTCGGAATTTTTTTTTTTTTGTCGTTGTCGATTAGTTAATGAAATATGTCTTGATCATTATGTGCTGGGCATTGTTTCCTTCGGTGTTTTATTATTATAAATATATTTTTTTAATCCTTCAAGCCAATTTTGGGTCCTTATTGCTTCTTCTATACCTTTTTACAGGAAGTTGGCATTTAGGATGAGTAGCTTTCAGTCAAAATCACATGTATAAACTGTGCCCTTCAATTTTTATCTCCTAGATTTTCCATGGGCGGAATATGAGAGCTAATAAGAGTTCTGTTTTAAACGTATTTCCCAATTTGGTTGCAAAAGGAATCGATAAGGAAGGAAGAAAGGGGAAAGCAAAAAAGTGGCTTGAAGAAGGTTATTTCCTCAGCAAATAAGACGATCGTTGTTTTGTCTTCCATTAATGTTTAACAAAAAGTGCCGTTCTCTGATTAGAACAAGGCAATTTTTTGTAATTGATAGAAGTTGAATGATATACTTGTCCATTCTTGTTATATGTCAGATATCTGTTTTTTTCGTTGATTTGTACTATTACTTACTATTTATCAGATTATGGCTATATAATTTTTGTTGTTTGTCAGTAATTACCTACGGAAGTGTTGGCAGGTAAGGTCTTTTTTTGAGAGCACTGAATAAATGCTTTCATAATAATTGTATTGCTTAAATAACCGAATCGGTCATCTCCTGACACTGATCTACTCTTCACATGTGCAAATCTGTTGTTGTTGTTGTATTCAAATAAAAGTAGGGAGATGGGTTTTTTCATCGCTAAGCCGCATTAATTTATTGCCATCTTAAAATATTCCAATTTTTCATTCGTGGGAGGGGAGGGAAGGAGTGGGGATTTGAGAAGTTGTGCATGTAGTTGAATGCAAAACTTGCTGGCATGCACGATTCACATGTCGAGGTTTCTCTTTCGATTATGCACACTGTCGAATTCAAGTCTTGCGATTTAATGTCATCGCGTTTCGTTGACGAATCAAAGCATTAAATAGAGATAAGATCTAACTGAGAATACGTAATTAATTTAATTTTTAATTTACGCTGCGTAGCCTTTGAAAGAGGATTAACCTCTTTAAGGATTAAGGATTTTTCCTCAGTTTAAAAGAGGATTAAACATATATTTTAGCGTTTATTCATTAAGCGAGATCCTTTTCTGTCGTTTGGCAATGGGGGTGATAATGGTGCTGTTGGCTTGCTTGTTTGCTGCTATTTGTTTTTATACGAAATTTCCCTACAGTCTTTCTTCAGCTTGTTGGGAAGTTCAAGCGACCCACTAATGGAATGTTTAGAAGAAATTTTTGAGGGATCAGAAATATTTTGATCGTCAATTTTTAAATGTTGAAATGAAGTCATGTTGGCTTTGATTAACGCACGAGAAAATATTCACGTATTGAAAGTTGAATACGAGAAGGGATCTCATACATAAGGGAAGTAATTTGAGAAAAAAAAGAGCTCATTTTGACCGTTTTTAAGGAAATCACATCGAGCATAAATAGCGCTATGTAGTTTTTTTTTGCATTTCTATTGGTCAATCGAAGGAATATTTCCACTAAAAAAGGAAATATTAGAGCATTTTCTCGTTCTTATATTTTTTTCGGTTACGTCTCTCCACCTATCATTCTTCGTGTCATGTTCGTCCTTATTACATTCAAACCGTTTATAGGCAATAATGGGTATAGCATCACGTGGTGCTGCAATAGCGGCTGCTACCATGGTGAATACGGAACGATTCCCACTTATTCTATATAAGAGAATACTGAGGTGAATATTTTCAAATTCGGAATTTGTTGTTAAATTGTGAACACTTCGATTTTTCATCCCATTGGATAATAGAGTTGAAACATAGATTTTTTTTTCTTCACCTGTTAGATCTTCAACCGGCAAAGCTCAAGCGTTTTTCAAATTGCAATCACGTGAACGCTGTATTATCCCAGTAAATCTTATTAGTTACAAGTTGAAGACTTCGGCATACAGTTTTTTTTGTAGTTTTCTCGCCTATAAGGTTACAGCTTATTCGGGTGTAGCATTATTGATGTTGTTTGCTTTCTATGAAATTATTTTGTTTAGCCGGGAGGGAAGGGGCGAAGAGGTGGATTCTGAAGAAGACATTTCAGTTCTTCTCATTCTCTGTTCCTCCTCAAGTGAAAAAAAATTTGCGTTTTCATTGAAGGGATGACTTTGAAGGCAATGAGAGAAATGGGGAGGAGTACGGTGATATTTTATCTTTCTTTCTTACACAATGTCTTCCCCTCGGTAGTGCGGTTGATGGCATTAGTTCGGAACGGAGAAAATAGTCGAATAATGATGGCGCATAAATCTTTGAGGTTAGTTCCGGACTAGTGCAAGATTGCCTGGATAACTGACCGCATCGGGTCGCCGACGAGATCGCAGCAACTAGTCATTCAAAAAATCATCGGAGAATCATCCATAATGGAACACAAAAGCGAATGGATTTTAAAACACGAAAGTAGGAGAGCGGGGGAAAATTTGCTATATATCACTATTTTAGCCTGAAAAGATTCGACGCATGGTATGAGCATCCCCAACATCAGGTTAGGCATAGGATGATGCTCACCTTTAGTTTTAAATAAATGTTCTCAGTTGAAGTTTTTTGCAGTGATATATTTGAAGCATTTTAATCTTTCATTAAAGTTGATGTCTTTTACTTCCAAACAACTAGCCACATTCTTCAGCTATCATTATATATATGGCTTTCCAAAATTTTCCTCTGTTCCTTTCATTTCAGGAATCATTTCTATATTTCGTTCCCACTTTATCATGATTATGGAAAGTTGTTTGACCTTCGTGTTGATCGGGTACTGTTTCTAATACTTGTTGCCTTTCTTATCCTCGTCATAAATGTTAGTTTGAGTGGTTATTATGAATGCATAAATTGCACGAATTTTCGACATTTACCTGAGGTAAGGTTTGCCTGAGGCAACAAATGCCTTCCGCATTTACTTCACCAAATTAATTTGGCTCAACTTGCGCACCTCTGTTGGTGATACATCCACTACTGCTTTTTTTACTTCTACGTAAGGGCATTTCATTCAGGTTACATTATGGACTTCCCGAGGAATTACGTTATATTGGCGATAATTATGTGAAAGATGAATTCCGAAGGCACAAGAATGCACCACCTGAGCAAGCACTATTATTTTTGAAAGAATGGACGGTGGGTTTAAGAGTTTAAGAGAATCTCTAGTTGAGTTCACTTAGCTCAAGCTATATGAAGACATAGCTGTAATATTTTGATGAGGCTGGCCACACTTAATTATCAGTAGTGGCACCGCTCCTAAGACTAGAGAATCGTCGTTGCCATCCGATTTTAGATTTTCTTATTTTATTTTAGATTTTCATCTTTTATATAATTTCTGCTTAAGTGATTTGTTAAGCAATTAGATAATCAGATGTTTGCATTATATAATCTTGAGCAAAGCGCAGCGTCCTAGAATGAACTCAACCTAATAAATTTATCTTCTATCAGTCACCTTCTGTATAGATCACTGATATTTATGTAACATTTGTAACATTGGATATTAAATATATGAATCATTTAATGTATGCAATAAATATGTAATATATAGTAAAGATAAGTAATAAGCATGAAATAAACAAAAGTAGTAAAACTAGTGACTAGTGATAAAAAATATATTATAAGGTCTAATAAAACTGCAGCCGTTAGAAAAACGAATTGCAAAGTGAAGATTCGTATGAGCGACCGGTTACCAGCAAGATAAATCATCAGTAATATTATTTAGGTATTAAAGCAAACGTTTTCTTTGCTATGCAGAGTTGCAAAAAAACTGTCAATTACAGCTTGCTTTTATGGCGCAAATTTTCAACCGTTTTACTTTTATTCCGGAGTCCAGAGAATTTTTATTACGAGCTTATCGACTGTTTAATGTTTTTTTTATTTTCAGCTATATTTTTTTACCATTTTAGGAGTATTGTATGAGTTTGTCGAAACAACTATCTAATAAAGGAATTGCTCAAGGAGTATTGGGGAAAAACTTGGATCCTGCAATGCTTGATAGTTTTCACGATGAACAACTTCGGCAACTGCTCGACTTGAAGATTGAAGCCGAAAAGCCGAAAATATCAAATGCTTAGTTACAATTTTTAACAGAGTTAACTGTGCTTCTTTCAACTCATGAGTTAGTGTTTTTAAATAAAACTGATTGACGTCATTCATTGTAAATAATTATCAGTCATTGATTTGCTTCTCGTGTTGCATCTTTTCACGTCAAAAGATTATTGTTTTTCGAATCGTTTGATGAGCTTTGACGAAAGGTCATCATCCTACAAATATAGTAAATTCGATTGATGTATGTATCGAGTAGAATTTAATTACCGAGTCCAGTTATATATGATCAACCACGAGTTTACGAGTTAAATTATAAATAGTAGATTCAATTAAATGCGAGTAGAGTTAATTTCCTATTAGTTGGCATGCATTGATCAACTTTTTCAAGCATTTCTAAGAAACTGGTATGTGATTCAATGGAACGGAGGTGAATCAGTGGCGATTTTAGCGGGATAGTTAATCGAGGTGAGTTCACGATAGACGGCTTGCTTACAATTACGGTGCTGAATTTTATATGATGAAAGGCCGTTTGTCGTCGTTTCTTTTTATTCTCTCTTGTGATTATTCGTTGCAATTGAATGGGAGAACTCCTGTGAAAGAGTTTGCTTTTAAAATTGGTCCTTATGATACTGAATATGGGATTATGCCAAAGAAGAGTTTATTTATCGCTGTCGTTGTGTATTGTTTGCGATCTATAATGGGACTGTTGAGTAAGGCATGTTGTAATAGAGAAAGTGAAAATGTTTTTCTGTATTTAAATAAGTGGCATTTTATAAACTTCGGTTAGTTGAAGTTGCTAGGCTTACACTTTGAATAGGCATCGACCGGTGAAAACTTCATCCGACAGAAGTTTACAGAATGCGTGTAATAAATCAAGTCGAAATTCATGTTGTAAAGTTTTAATTTTCCGGATGACAATGGTCTTTTTTTTTGCAAACTTTGCGTCCATTGGATGATGTGAGTTGTCTTAATGCATTTGCAAGATTTTTCGCTCCGCTATAAAGAGTATGCTTAAATGCTGATTGCCGTGAATCCCGTTCACCTGGTTTGAGGCATTGTATGCTTAGGCTTAAGTTTCTAATAAATTCAAATCTATACCTATTTTCGAACAGCGTCAATGTGTTTAATATCAAATAGTGTCGAAAAATATCTCTTATTCAATCAATCCTTTCAAATCTCTTAGTTGTTATTCAACAATATCCTTCATGGTTATCTCACTCGTTCCATTAATTTCATTATGCATGGGAGGTGAATTTTTTATATGAATGGAAATAATATGGAAAGAGTTGTATCCCTCTTCTTTTCTAATCTTTTATCCTGGACCGTTGAGGTATGCTTATAGATTGTGTTGTTTTACTTCTCGAAAAAAAAGTAGCAAGCTTGGAAGTTATCTTTGCATTACAGTTGTGTCATCCCTTAGAAAGTCTTCAACTATCGAAGCCGGCGATTTCAACCATAACATGGAATGCTCGACCAACTTAAGTTTACGCAAAGGTTCGGGCCATCCATGTGCTGGAAGTGGTGAGGTTTCACTCGACCTAGCTACTGGAGATAGTTCTTCAGGTGAAATTCCAGGTGTTTTGTTGTTTGAGGCGGTTGAATTTAAGCACAAGTCGGCACTAACGAAAGAATTAAACCCTTTCAAAATTACAGGTGTAATTGATGGGGGTTCTTTGAAGGGAACGGGTTTCAGAAGGTTTATTATGTTTGTTGTCGGCGTTGGATTTGGAAAAAGTCGCTTAAATGAAGTAATTTATGGTCAGAGCACACAGTTGCACCTGTTTCCCACCGACGGCTACCATCCACTTAGCCTAACCTCGTTGGGTCCCCATATCGTGCCGCTTAGTTACCGTGTCATTCACTTAGCCGTCCCACCACGAATACCCCCCCCCCCCCAAATAGCAAAGCTGCAGCGCTTGTCATGGTTCCAGGTCTTAGGTTTCATCAAAATCATCCCATGGAAAAGTAGGTGGTATAGAAAGCTGCAGTGGAACTTCAGAGGACTCACTCCCATCACCCAAAAATGGGGGAACTGTACTTGTAAAGGGGGAGAAAGAAGTGGAAGATAACCTCCTAAGTGGTATGAACTCGTCTGTCTTGTTGCTGTATTCGTTTTAATAATGCGTAGAAGCAGTTAGAAATGTTGATTTTTTTTGTTTTTTTTTTAGTAGAACGAACGTTGAGGGCAGGGATGAAAAGACTATACTCTATAAAATGCTCTAACTTTTGGGCTAGTAATATGGCATAATTCAATGTTTTTCTTTTCAACTGTAAAGATCTAACAACTGAATAAATAAATTGCAATGTTTATTGTGAAATGAGTCGTTTCGTTTTTAGTGCATCACTATGATGTCATCTCGAGATCTAATTCATGCTTTCTTTTTTTGACGCATATCTGTTTGGAGATGAAAGAAATAACTCTTATTTTCCATACTTACAATAAATAACCTCATCTTAAATATTAAAAAAAGGCAAACTAATGTATCTTCTCACATAAATGCCACAGGGAATTCAGTGACAGAAATCTTTTGCATATGGTTCATAGTCTAATCGTTGAAAAGTGATTAGTGCAATTGATTGGAGTATATTTTGCCAGAATAGGCGTATTAACGAAAATTTCTTTTTGTCTTTTCGCATAATCGATAGTCTCTATCGTATCAGTAAGAAAAGAAGCCCGACCTCTTGATAATCAACTCACTTCTCCTCCGACCTCCTCTCCCTAACTCATCCTAACTTCGCACCCATGAATTTCGGTTTCTGATTACTTTTGATAATTTTGCAACATTAGAAACTAATTTAAGCGACATTGTAAAGAAATGATGAAAGGCGGTGGAGTAGAAAGAAGACAACTGCTTTCGAATAAAGGGAAGAGGAAGTATTTTGAAGCCAAAAGAGCTCTGTTTATGATACTTACTCTATATTCCCCTCGTTTTAAATTTATTCCAAACTCGTGAAGCGATTTGATATGTTCATTTTATTTTCATTGAGAGCAATTTTTTATCATTTGAAAGTTAAAAAAAAAACAAACCTACAATTCTATGGCTGGAATGTAATTCGTTACTAGAAACTATTTGAATGTAGCTTTTGTTCGGAGATTCGGATGACCAACGTCGACTTTATATTTATTGAGTTCTCGCTACGTTCATTTGCACATTTTGGAATATTTCTATTGCTTGCATGAATATATCGATTGCAACTTTAAGCATTAACAGGGAAAAGCGCTAAAAGTCTTGATTACGACATGTGTTGGTTGGTCAGACCTTTTTTGCATCGCATAACACATAAATTTATAAAGCCTAATTTCTCACAGAGCAACATCGGAGATCATTAATCCATCACCAGGCTAAAACTTGCGCGACTAGATCACGGACTGTGCGCTGAATGAGGCATTGGTAAAGATCGCAAATGTATCATGTCTCTACCGAGCCAGGTTTCTCTCTGAAATGTTTGTAGGTTGAATATCTTCAAATACAATTTTGCCTATACTTGTGTCTGTGTATGGATTTCTGGATACTTATACCTATATCCGTCTCTCTAATAGATGAAATTTCTCACCGAAAAAATAAAATTTTTTGTCATAAAATTTGCTAAGTGATCTGGAGAATGGAATGAGCCCCATAGATCTTATCGCGAAAGCAAAGAAAAGGAAAAAAAAATAGTTTGATTATTTATTCTGCAGATCAAACGCGAAAAAGCTCTGTAGAATTGTTCTAGCCGTTAGAGCAAAACATTCATCTTGGTTGATGATGCGCTCGAACCGATGCTGGTCTGACGGTCGATAAGAGCTCAATCCATACAACTATACATTGGTGAACATGATCGACGAGTGTTATGAAATATCTATGACGTCTTGAGGGCTATATAAGCAGCCCTTAAAACGGCTAGTTGCTTCCACTCTTCGTATTCTACGAGTCATTTGTGTTTCTGTTCGTGGTGTGCACCCGTCATTTCTAGCACTTCGTTACAGGTCTAGAAATTAAATTATTTTGTTTCTGTTTCTTATACCCTTATAAAAGTAGTTTGCATCATTTTTTTCGAATATTTTCATCGTCGCAATCAATAATAGATGACTTCGGAGTTAAGCTTCTTCCGAAGTTCCTTTGCATAGATAATTTGAGTTCCGTTCATCTTATAAAGCATTTTGATGTTTTATAAACGATGGTTCATTTGCTGGTTGCATTTCGATTAATTGTGGAAATGAATTTCTAGCGAAGCTCGACTCCGGAGTCATTAGATGAATACTGACAGTAGAAAATTGAATATATTTCCTTGAGTGATTTCATAACACTTCTTATCATTTCACAAAACGATGTGATTTTCTTTTCCAATGAGTTTTTGTAGTACTTGCAAGAATTCGTATAGTATTTATGCGCGTGTATGCGTTATGATGGATGTGGGAGATTGCCGCCGTTTGAGGAGGTTAACTGATTGAATTTGCCGCAACAAAATTCCATTGATTATCGCTGATGGCCATTCCCTTATCATATTGGCAAATCGCTCGAGATATGCAACGAAATTGCTTTACCCGTATGGGATAATATTATGAGTTTCCTAAAGGCGTTTCCTCGTAATCCTTTTCTGCTATGTCTTTTTCTTTCGTGAAATATCTCTAGATGTGATTATGATTGCTAGAATTTTCTCGACATTTTGATGCGTTAACGGTGCAACAATATAATCATTAAAAATTGTTTCTCAATAAAATTTTCCACATTTGAATTACCTTTTATTATAGTCAAAAAATTTTCGAAAAAGTTATGCTAGATCCATATGTATATATTTTGAATTAACATAATCTTGAGAATTTCATTGTGACCCTGAAGCACTATGGACGCAATTGAGAAATGGGAGGGTAGAACGATATAGAGGAGAAAAATGAGAGGGAAAAATGAAAATTCTTATACTAAGAGATTATGAGGTCAAGCTGTGGCAAAATACTTTTTTGATGAGTGCATAGTTATCGGCAACAGAATGACGGATTCTTGGGGGTAAGCTGCTTGAGAAAATTTTAAGTTATTAAAATTTCAACCTTCTTTGACTTTTGACCTTGCTATCGTTGCTAAAAATGATCACATTTTTCTAACATTCGAAAGAAATATATTTACCATCATCAATGTTTTAAAATTTTTCTTCATTTTTTAAAATAAAACTGCATATTTCATAGCTTCTTTTTTTCGCACCAAAAAGACTGATGCATTATTCATACTGTTGGGGATGCTAAAAACATTTTCTTGCAATTTCCGAATTTTCATCTGTTTAATTGTGATCTCACTGAAAGCACATGAAGTAAGATCAAATTTCCAAGTGGGGTTCCTCGTTTTTTTTTGCGACACATTTTTGAAATATTCTTGTATCATATTTTCCACGTCTAAATCAAATCTCACTTATCAGTTCCCAGCTGGCATTTGTTAAGCTTATTGATAGCTTATCATGTGACAACTTTCGCAACATCAAACATTCTAATATCAAGCGGCAAGTTTGCATTTGTTGTTGTTTCACGATCTCATAGTTTTCAATTGTTTCGGTGACTTTCAACTCTAAGGTTCACTTTATAATTCCTTTCATTTCGAGGCCATCAGGTTATGTAATAGGCCATCTCTATTGATGTAATAGGCTATCTATTCATCCCTGCGTGTTTTCGCGTTCATTAATCGCCCTAAACCTTTTCGACTTCAGGAAAATCTGTGAGTTTGCGTTTAATTGACATTGATTTTTGTTCACCGTAATTGTATGTGGCTAGTTCTTGTTTTATTTGATGTAATAGTTTGAGTATTTTTTATTTTGCTCATAAAATAAGAATTATGGCAACAGCAATAAAATCTAATTCTTACTGAGTGAGAAAGAGCAACAGAATTTTTGCAGTGAAAATTTGAAAACTTGCCAATATATATCCTCTGACCAAGATCTTATTGTTTTTTTTTTGGCTCATTTAGGATTGAAATGCAGTGGTGTTTTAAATTTAAAGAGAAAAAAATTATTTTATGTTATTTACTTTTATCGAATTATGTTATTTTATCGAAGGTTCTGTCTATTTTAAAAGATAAAAGTGGGCCAAGGATCGTGAAAAATTTATGCCGACGTTGGCTAAAATCCATAGGGACTTTCCAATAATAGCTAGATCGCTGCCATTGAACCGATTGGGGCAGTTGGTGCGTTGAAATTTGTAATCCGTCATAATTGTGTGTTGGCTAAGTTGGTTAGCACTCGATTTTGCTGTGCGTTATGTTGAAGAATGTTTGATCGTGTTGACAATGAAGTTTTCCCTTGCAGCCACCGAGTAGTTTACGGTAGCTGTCCAAAAAATCAGTGGTTGCCGATCGCTAGTGACCCTTCATACCATGGTCAAAGTTTGATGGTAATATTGCCACTAATAAAACCCAGTCGTTTGTATGCCCACTCGACTTTTCGGGACTAATGATGCTATCCGAGTAACACGAAATTTCCGGACCTTCCGGATCTCGACTACTTGTCTAACTTGTAGCACATATTAATGCACAGCGATCGCTTTTTTCATCCTAGCTCTAGCATCGTTTTTTTTTTGAGCAGAGGTTTGTGTCATGCAGATATGCCACATTGATAGAAATAAAGTAATTGAAAATGTTCAAGTAGTTGACGCCACACCAATATTGTTCGAGAATTCATTTTTCATATCCATAATTTATATTTTATGAATGTTAAAAAAAATATTCTTGTTTGTCTTTATCAGATATGTACTGTGCTGTTCGCTTACAAATGCACAACTCATGGAGTTTGTCCGCTCGAACTACTTTCTTCTACGAAATAATAATTTTCTCGACTGTCTTTCATGTGTTGTCTAAACGAACATTACGTCTTCTCATCGCGTAACTGCTGCTTATTTCAACAGGAAGCACGATAAGCTCGATAAGGCCTGAGATAGATCTTGGGAAGAAGTATGGAAGAATTGAGGTAGCGCGATAAGACCGGTGGTAGCTTTTGCGAAGGAGTATGGAAGATGGAGAAAGACTTTAAGAAATTGGAGAAGGAAAGGTTGATTTTGATCGCAAATGTAATTATTACCGTTGTGCAATAGGTGCAATGATGCAAACGTTTTTATGGCACGCAACGTTCGTCACCATATTTAAGTGCGTTCGTTGTCGCCTTGGAAACGCCGCAACATTCGTCTTAAATTGGGCATTTTGAGATAGGCTTAATCGTTGCTGCTCCACTTTACCAATATTTTAGCTGAAAAGTGGCCAATTCACTCACTGCAATCATTATATATTGCCGAATTTGGGATTTGCTAAATGTTGAAATTTTTTTGCTGTGATTTAGTACATTTGTGTTATTTATTGCAAGCGGCAAATTTAAGTAATTTATTGTGATATATGTTTTAATTAGAGGGAGAAGAGAAATCATTGTTTTTCTTTTTACTTTTTTCGCAGCGGTTTTAAGACAGCGAAAAGGATGAAATCCAACGAAGGACACATTATCTTATCACTCAATAATGGTAGCGCGCCCAGTTGACACAAAATTTGTGCCATGATATGACCGAATCAAATTTATATTTGGAGAGATAATGAATTTCAAATTGTTTGCGCATGTGCGATCGCTATATTAACCCAATTGCTTCACGACATCTGCGCTTTTTCTTCTAAGAGTGCAAGGGAGGAGGAGGGGAACTGTTCTGTAAATGCCTACAACGTTTGTTTTTAAATGGCGGGAGTTTTTGCACTTTTCGATGACAACAATAGAAATGTTCGAAGAATTCATTAATTTTTACGTAACTTTTAACTTATTAATTCACAGTTTGAAATAGTTTTATGCTTGAATAGAACATTTTCTGTTGTATTAGTTATAAAAGGTTTTAATTGTGAGATTTATTTTTGGAATTAACATTAAACTTGAATTATTACGTGAAAGAAAAGAAGCTATAACGAAGGAATGACATAGGTGATTTCCCTAAGTACAGATAAGGAGAGTGAATGTGCGTCAATTATTTGCCTGCATTGAACGATAGTATGAACTTCTAACGATGAAAGCGTTTAAATATAAAGAGCGCTTATTCCCTTGAGTATTTTGTTTCATTTCAATGGATGGATTTAGATGGTAGTTGTGATGATCATATATTTCAGTTTTTTTTTATTCATCTGCTCTATCGAGCGTTTCTTTAAGAAGAACAAGTAGAGAAGCGTACCATAGAATTAACACAATATATTTTTTTTCAGCCTCGCTTATCGTCTTATTTTTAATGATTTTTGTTTAAATTGCAACGGCTTTGCTTAGAGTTGTAATTAAAATTGAAAATTGCGAAAATTGCTTAAAAATTATAAATTACGTATTGCAAGAGCGCATTCAGTCATAACTGAATAGATGCTGTCTCGAATTTTTTGCCATAGACTTTTTTTTTCTGACTCGATCAGTACGAAATGCAAAAAAGTCGTCTTAAAAGTTGTTATGGGTTTCATCTTATCCTAGATAACAAGTTCGATTTTTTTCCATAACTCTTACGTCAGCCTCTTTTCGAGTTTAAGCTGCCGGAATTGCAGATATAGGCTTACCTACATATTTATTTATTTATATATTCATTTAGTATAACATCTAGTATAACGTCTAGGTGGGAAACATACAAAAATATGTGGACATGAAAGAAGAGCCAACAAAATGTTCGCGAAGGTGCAGTTCAGGTGGATAGGCATCTAATATGTAAGAATAGTGAGTAGATTGAAAAAACCTTGAAAACTTCGTTCACACCTTTAGAAAAGAGGCAAAAGCAAAGAAAAAAGCTTAGAGCCGACGACGCCACATTTTTCTGATTTTAAGAGCAGCTTCTTATGTTAGACCACATCAAAGGCTTTAGCATAATCGACAATCATAATTTCGCTCCGAGTTCTCATTTTCAACGAGTATATCTAATCCTCTAAGCATGAAATGAGTTGCAACATCGTGGATCGGCCGAGGACGAAGCCGAACTGGACAGTGTTCAGAAGGCTGTTTAACGTTAGATGATTCATTAAAGCATTTTTGGCGATTATTTCGAGAAACTTACAAACGGAAGAAGTCAGACTAACGGGTGATAGCTTTATACTAAGCTGGCGAATGGTTTCTTCAGCAGAGACGAAACGAACGCACACCTCCAGCATGGGAAAGATGTGAAGAAGATAAGGAATCTAGAGCAGTCACACTAAGCGGCCATGAGATTGACTCTGCGGTAGATCGTTTCAAAAACGGTGATGGATAACCGTCTGGTGTGAGTGAAACCTTGTTGCTGAGTTCATGACTTGCATTCAGAACTGAGCCAGCGCTTATATCAATAAAATCCAAGATGCTTATTGCACCGTACGGGAAAAACCCGGTAGCGCATCGTTATCTTCGATCAAAGCATTAGCTGGTTATCACTCGAATCATCACTAGTTTTTAATGCGCCTATTATATAGTGTTCTCAATTTGCTACTAACATGCTTGTAAAATGTTTTAATATTTCTGCAAAATATCACACATTTCTCAGAGTTTTTAACAAGTTTCAATCATTAGGCTCGATAATACCCTAAGCGTTGATAAAAATCACGTAAATTACCATGTTTATGGCGATCAGACTATAAGAAACGCTAGAGAGACGATGGCAGTTCCCTAGAATGAGGGGATTGGGTTCTTTTCCTTGATGTACAAAGCTCAGCAATATTCTGCACAAAACTTCGAAAGCAACTGCATAATTCTTCAATAACGGACGAGCCTTCAATAAATTCACTTGAATTATGCTGAGTTAGCGTAACGTTAGTTTTTTTTTCTTTCCATCCGCATATTGCAGGATCTTTTTCGTGCCCTCATACTGGTTTTACAGGATAAGTTTTAATTTCATAGTGGACACTTGCATCATCACTAAGTACGGACAGGATCTCGTTATGAAGATATACTCATATGTACGTTATTAGAGTATACTTCCGGATATGAAGGTATACTCATATATACATATGATGGCTTCCGGATATGGATTAATCGCTAATTTTAAAATATATAGAGAAACATTGTAGATGAAAAAGTATGTCTTTATTTTTGCAACAGTTGAATATTTTCTTACTTTACATAGAGTTGCTTGTCTTACTCTTGACTCATAATTTATTTGCATAATGTTTTATGCAAGTTTATTGTTGAAACTTTATTCGTCACTTTTGTGCTCCTTTCAGATTTGAAAGAAAAAAAAATCCGCCGTTCTTGATCATGAATCTTCAAGCAAAAAATTCTCAAAAAAAATTCACCGCTGTAATCTCGAAAAGTTTCACTCAGAAAAAACCTCTTTAGAAATGAATGCATACGACTGACGAAAATATTCATAATTATTTTATTGCTTCTTAAGAAATAAAGAACTATAAAAAAAAGGAATTGTTCATTCTTTAATCATTTGATGGGCGACAACTTATGAGAGTGGAAACACTATGATGCATCTCTATCGGAAAATAAATGCGTAGAGAATTTGCACGATCAGTTATGCAAATGTTTAAAAGGAGTTTAGAAAATGCGAGAGACTTTATCAAATTTCACACTTTATGGATGGGAATTTTTCCGACGAATTTTTATTTTACTCGGGGAAATTTGCATCTTTCGTATATAATCGATTGTGATCTATTAAAAATTTTCTCACTTTTGGCGTACGTTTTTGATTTGACACCTATTTAAAGAATGGATTTTGCTCTTTTTTTTGATTCTCAATAGAAATTTCAAATGTGCGAATGAAGCTGAGATTATTTCCGAATGAAAAATTTATCTAGATTTAGTAATTGATAATTGGTTGTAATAATTCAGTAAGATAATAATTTTTTATTCGAAAATTTTTTTTACTTGAACTAGACAAGAGGAATATTATCTGAGAAATGAAATTCTAATATAATATTGATTATTTACGTTTATAGAACTTTTGTTATTCGAGAAATGCAAAAAAATAAAAAATAAACATACAACAAAGTTTAGATAAGTTTTGAACTTTGCTGGTAGCCTTTCAGTATTGCATTGTATTCCTTTTGGAACGCAGGCTATAGTTTGGTCTTTCATAGATAAATATTTCCTTTTGCTGGAATGCGTATTTACATTGTAAATAGATATTATCAATTATTGAAATTTAATCTATTCGAATTTTTCGACTTGATTTCTGTTCTCAATGGCGTCATTTAAAAATATTAGATTTTTTTTCTTCGGAAACTGTATTATGATCTACATTGCTTAGAATAATTGAAATAAATTAAAATAAACTGAGTGTTCGTTGGAGAATTCCTCTAAGAACTCTTTTCATACATTTGGGAGATCATTGGCCATCGGCTTCTTCGCTAAGATTTATTTATTTGGATCGGAAGTTGGGTTGTTTTTTCAGCCTATGCTATAATCCCTAGAGTCGTGATCGTCACATTAATAGCATTACTAATGGTTGCATGTTCGCGTTATAGTTGGCCTTGGCGACCTTCTTCAGCTCTCACTGGCCTCATCCCATCTATCCCGTTCTTTCTGTATCCCTCCTCTCTTTTCCCCCTTCGCGCTACCCTTCTCGTCATACTGAAATCTGTTACCAGTCCATCTTCTCAACGCTCTTCAGAGGACATTGCTAACTCCTTTAACTCATTATCGAATCATTAATGGTGCTATTGCAATGGCAAAACATACGATTATATATGTCTGATGTGTTGTGCGTAAATGTCCGGCCTATAAACAAATTATCGCCAAAATGCGGTGAGCATGCGCTTTGTGTCATCGACTTATACGATGTTCATTTGAACTGAAATATGATATGAATTTGTCATCGGAAATTTTAAATTTGCATTTCAGATCAATGAAATTTACGTAATACAGCGATTTAAGTCTCATTTATGGTAATGCTTCATACGTACTTACTGATTAAGCGGCTAGTGAAAGAGAGCTATTGTTTATGCTGCTGTTCTGTCATAAAATCGTATTCATCAACATATCTGGAATAAAGTAGTATCCGTTCTTATAGCAAACAACTTTTTAACGGATGTCTTTATGCTGTTGTCATTTAATGTGGCGCCTTCCCCACATAGTCTCTTCGTATGCAAGTTTCATCGTATATATTTGCTATCTGTGTGCCAGTCGAGTAGTTTCAATTTAAGAACTTATGAAACCATGATTACGAAGTTTAAAGGCTTCTATCTGTCTCTACCCGTAGTTTTAGCTCAGGGACTTAGGAAACTACAACTACAAAATTCACTTGCTACAATCTACATCGTAATATGGCCATGTGCCAACTTTCAAGTTGATTCTTCATTTTCGAAAAGAGTTTTATAAAGTCATACGTAAATAAATATATCTGAAATTTGCATATGTTTCAAAACTGATGGGTGTCATTTTGCGATTGGTCATTTCAGTGAGAAGCGAACCTTTTACAAAAGAATTGCACTAGCATTTGGCTTGGTCAGATGCGAATACATTGTTTCATAGGTTTTATTATTTGTTAGTAATTAAACAAATTGTTTCACGTCATAAATGACACTTTAAAAGTGCGCATCATCATGTCAACAACTCTTTTGGTATGCTTATCGACTTGTTCGTTATCATTAAAAATTTCATAGAAATTATAGGTCCTATCAAAATATGGATAAAAAATAAACTTGAGGCGGTAATATACATGTGTAGTTTGCGGTAAGAAATTAACCTGTATAGATGGTAATATCCCATATCACCTGGGAATTATCTTCTTTCGCCACTGTTCTAGTCGCTCTCTCCTTCATCATGTGTCTCTTTCTGCTTCCTAAGCACTGCACTGCATTCTGCCTAAGCCTTTATTAATAATATCACTCACTATCGTACTATGAAGTTAGAATGGATGTTTTACGCTCACTTTTATACCTATTTTTATTTTCTGGTTTTAGGTACAGGTTTATTTCGTTTTATTTTCACATTCCAAGATGGAAAAACAGGAGCGTGTGAATAAGAACAATAATAAAGAGCAAGACGGTTCATAGAGCTACCGTTCATACATTCATTTGTTTCATTGTTTACCTATTTAAAATGCCAAACGCAACAAACAGAAAACAACAAATGCTTTTTTCATTTCTCTTACTTGCATAATAGGTTCGCATCTTCACTTTTATTCTATCCAGCTCACATCCTCTTTTTTTTGCATAATCGATCAGTCGCCCATGCTTTTGCATACCATTCTACTCAACACACTTTGTGCAGTCATGCACATATTTAATGCTTGATTTGCAGAGGTGGAAAGGAACTAACAAACTGCGACTATTTGGCAACCAAAAAACCACATAATAAAAATTTATCAGACGATAAAAATTCCTTCATTTTTTTTCGGCTTTCCAACAGCCCTTCAATATTTTCTTTGCTTTTTGTGAATAAGATTCATCTGCTTCTCCCTTACTCTCATTATTAATTTTATTGCTCTTCTGAATATTAGGTCTCGAGGATACGCCCACAAAGTGGGATATTATGTCTGCTTCAATAAACAGCTCCTTTCCTTGATTTTTTATTGATGTGGAAATTTTCGAAATTTCCAAAGTTCCCAAAATTCAGATTCTCCTTCTTATGATTCCCTTTCGTGAGTTTTACCGTTTCAACTTATTGAGATAAATGAATAAACAAATCTAATTTCTCGTCCCCATTTCTGTTTAATTTAATCGCACTCTAGCGGTTATTTTTAAAAAAAAATTTTTTTTCTTTTTTCAAATCAAAGTTATGCAATCACTACTGATGTAAAATTGGAATCGCTTTTGATATAAATCTCAATGGCCTCTAATATCGCTCTAGGATTTATGCCTTTTGCTTTTTTCTCTCCATATTTCAACTTGCGATCCTTTCTCGAGCGTCACTGATTGGGCGTTCTTGTAATCAACGGAAGTTTATTCTCTGGAGATGTGTCGAACGCCTTGATGAAGTGCTATTTTATGAGACCAGAAATAACTCGGTTCGCCTAATCGTTTCTTGGCTAACGAACGTCTATCGATCGTGAAAGCATTTAGCTCAGTTTGGCTACCATGGAAATATTGCCGGCTGTCTGATTCTAAGAGCAATTAATACACAACTATCTTATAAGCCATAAGAGATTTATTTGGTCTTATTTAGGGTTGACATTTTCAAATTATGCTCATGTAGATCGGTCAGTTCGTAAATATTTCTTTGTGGATTAATGCCATCAGTTAATTGACCTACATTTTAAGTAAGTATGAGAAAAATGTGAAATCAATTTTGATCGATGGAATGGAGTTTTCTGCAATTTCTTACGAATCTCACTTTTAGCGACTGCAAACTTTTAAGAACGAATTGAGATCTCTAGCGGCAGATTCTAGATCTTTTTTGATTGTTGCAAAAAAAAACTAACGTCGAAAAATAAAATTTCAGTAGAATATTGATCCCTTGAGCATATTTGCTCTTAATTTTTCGGCGGCGAACAGAGATGTAAAAGCTTATTCGCTTATAAGGCGTTCTCTTTTAGAGCATATAAGCTAGATGAATGAAAAGTGAGGTTGGAATGTAATATAATGTGTAATTTGTCCACTGATAGCAGCTATAAAGGATTGCATATTTACAGAGTGTGATATTAGGCGATCGTTGCCGCTGCATCAACGCAGTGGATTCGTTAAAAAGTGTCGATTTTCATGCCGACGCTTCCACCCATATTCTTTGAGATCGCTTAATTATAGCGACGCTCTCTTCATTTTCTTGGCTGTCTAAGTCATATATATCCACAAAATCAATTGGTTTTATTTTCGAGACGACGGATCTCTATTATCGATTATATGTAAGCTTTTAGTTATAGGAGGGGAGGGATAGGGGAGCAGGAAAGTTCTACCATCAAGACCGTATGATAGCTCTTCATAGTTCTTGGTTGATTTTTTTGAGCTATCAAAAAAATTATATCGTATACTTATATTCGCTGGATGTGCACTTCGAAGATATCATATGAATATGCAACTAGTTAACAATGAAGATATTAGATTCTCTAAAAAAGATGCATGGAAATCCGATGATTACTTTCCTTATTATGCGTTAATTCATCGATTTTAAAGGCGAATATGTCTATTCAGTGGGTTTTTTTTCGAGACTATTTGTTGATAATATGGTACAGTATTTACTACCACTATAACGCTGCTATGTAACTGTTTAGAGCGCTGAGCTGGAAAGCCAGATTGCTTCGTAGTGGGGAAGTGGTTGTACCACAATTAAGCCATTACTTTTGAGTCGCGTACAATTTCGTTAAGCATTGCTCGCTGACCCACAACAATTACTACATGCATTTATCGATTGGTCATTAACGCCACGGGGTGCATATTTATGGGACCACGTACAGTGTGATGACATGCGTTGATTGTTTGCGGTGAAAAAATGTCCGCCAAATCATGGGCATTTGCGTCGTTGAACGTTTTTTTTTTCTACGGAGATCTGCGTCATCGAGTACCTCTATGCATGATTGATGTTTCTGTTGTGGCTTGAGAGAGAATGTGGACACTTGCATCGTTGGACGTTTTCTCATGGATAACTATGCGTTTCCTATGCAACTGGAGCGTTGCTAAAGCCGGATGCCACATAGGATTTTGGCAGGATGTCGAATTCATATGTAATATATGCGGAGTTTCTCAGGTCAGCGGTTCGCCGATTAGGGCATACTACATCCGTTCAACAGTTCTCGAAATATCTAGTCACATCCATACCAAAAACATTCAAGCGAGTGAGTGCCCGCAACTTGTTGCACATTTCTATGCAGTTATGTTTCTTTCGAATGAATGAAAGGATGAATTGAACGACTGATGTATTATTAACACAGAAGTCGATGGCATAGAATGGCATAAAAGTCCACATCGTAGGCCATGCGGGAGAATCTCATGGTGGGCTCTCTATAACGTAATTGTCTCATGGCATATGTCTCCATCGTATTATGGCCTTGGATTTCTTTGCTTTTCGAATAACTGGTGACAGTAAGCAAAATAAGGGTGCATTGTGCGGACTCAAATAATGCTTAGCCAGCGATAAAGTCGCAACGACGCAACTGTTATTATTATTACGCAACTGTTATAAATATACTATTATTACGACATTTGTGGTACCTTCACGTGAACTTACAACTTCATCTAAATAGAACTGAGAGCATTTATTCG
Organism: Ascaris suum; assembly: GCA_013433145.1. Taxonomy (NCBI): domain Eukaryota; kingdom Metazoa; phylum Nematoda; class Chromadorea; order Rhabditida; family Ascarididae; genus Ascaris; species Ascaris suum. The sequence goes on along the minus strand of CM024178.1, from coordinate 9,848,712 downwards.
CAGTGAATGCTTTGTTGATTAAAGCAAACAAATAAAAGTCAACTGTGATACTAGAACATTCATGGCATTCATGGCACGTCACGCATCATGTTCACGTTTATTCGCCTTTAGGTTAATCGAAGCGAAAATGTCCTCCCTCAAAAGTATTATACATCTGTTTGTTTGGCACACTAAAATCCTCACGATACAACTGTCCGCGTATGAATTTATGATATCACAACTTATCCGGCACAAGGCTATGCGTGACGGAACTGATTGCATGCAAAATTATTAGGTCATCAATCTGGACACAGCTGTTGTAAATAAAAATGACCGAGGCTATGAGCTCCATTTTTGTGCATAGATACCAAATGGCGCAAGTGACCGTGCTGAGGATCAATTTTTTTCAGTGTTATACACATCGCTGAGTGATATATATCCAATTAGGCGCGGCCCAAATGTGCTTAAATGTCTGCCATCGGTGAACTGTATCTGGCCTAAATATTCGTTGCTTGATTGTGCATGGCTGAATTGGGGTTGATTAGAGTACTGCAAAAAAGGCTGGAATATTGCATAATAAATATTAGAGTAGCTTTAGGTACAGGTTTTATTTTATTTATATTGCTTTCACCAAGTTCACCTTGATGATGCAATAAAATGTCACCCATATAACGACATGTTTATTTTATGGTAAAGAAAGCATGGAACACTTGTCCAGCAAAATAAATGTGCAAAGGAACAATGAAGACGCCTATAACCTGCCATAAATACGGTACGCAGCCATGTATTCCATGTATTTAACCTCACCGCTCCCCATCCTAAAAGCGGGAGAAAAGAATAGCAGATAGCATGAGGAATCGCGACATGCAGGTATGTAAACATGAATATGCAAAATTAAAGTGGGTACAGTTAGTGGTACCCACCAAGGAGCGGCTTCCGCAGCAAAGCCGCACTGCTCTAAGTGTCGCATAAAACGTGACATGATACGGTGTGGATTTTCAAATGGGAATCACCTGAAATGCAAGGGAATTGAGCATAACAATTCGATTCGCTAAATTCCTTTCAATTTGAAGGGATGTAGTGTAGCCTCGAGTATAGTGAAAACTTTAAGAAACTTTACAATGGAGAAAATACTCTCGAATATTACGTTAAAGAGGTAGCATGTTAAGATCGAAATCATATGCTTCCTTCTATTTTACAGCTTATGTTGATTTGCACGAAAAAAAAATGTACGACTTTTATTTATGCCTCAAGCAGCTTAGGCATGCCTCATCCCTTCCCCAAATATCGTCGAAATACATTTTATTAAATCGTTGATTGTACATCAGTGCTTTTTCCATTTTCATTTATTACATCTGTGGTCGTTTTATGCTTCGCACATATCCTTATGTCTATGCTTTTCTTATTTAGAATAGTGTATGAATAAATAAACACATAAGTGAATAAATGAATAAATATATGGTGGATTACTTAGACCTCTATTCATATAGTTAGTTAATATTCATCGTCACTAATTGCCGAACTTGTTAATAATTATGTCGGGTCATTATTGTACCATCTTGATCGACGAATTTTTGAATTTTGTGGTATGCTTCCAATCTCTCCTTGCTATTGGGCAGAGGTTTGTTGCGATGAATGATACCATTATTGTTCAAAATTGTGGCCATTCTTTGAATTTAAAATCGTTTGATTTACGGAGATCTGAGAGCGTTTTTCTTCTGCAAATTAAAAAAAAAAAGAATGTATTTCAAACATTTGAGTTCTTAACCTACTAATTTATAGACTTTTGCGAATTTTTATTTATAAAGCGCGTTATGACGATGTGGTGCACAGATATGGGTATGTGTCTATCTATCCGCCAAATAATTATAACGAGGAAAACCTCCTCAGTTAGAAAAACGAAATTAGGCGATTTGATCTTTACAGTTGCTCAGGAAAATGCGTGCAATTTATAATGTCCAGGCTTTAATTTCGCACTGGTTAGTTCATAGTGGGTTCGCGCTTAACGAATGGAATTGAAAAAGCGCGTATAGTGTCAGATGTTTTGATGCGCTTCTGCATGTGTCATAATTTCGGAATGAATTTCCAAATTTCCAAAGGTTTCGTGCATTTTTTTTCTTTTTTTTCTTTTTTTTTTCTTTTCTTTTTTTTTTTTGAAGAGAAGCAAAGTACAGATGATGGAAAAGTACAGTTTTTCAAAAGTTCTTTGCGAATTGAACTTACATCGTTAGAAATGGGAGCATCTTTTGGAAGGCATTAGGGATGAGGCAATGTGAAACATTTCTCTCTGACTAATGAGTCTTCTTATGGCTTTATGTTACGCAAAACGAAAGAAAAAAAAAGCTTTAGGAACCAAAGCTTTATTCAACGAATGTTTGAATCATTTTGTCGTTAGAATTTCGAATATTTTGACTAAACTAGAGGATACGATAAGGAACGAATAAAATAGTAAAAAGTAAATAAACTGCTCTTCATCGATTACAGCAAATGGGAGAGGTACATGACTGTTGCTAAGGTGAAAAAGCGACTAAAATATTTTTGAAATAAAAAAATAAATAAAATCATCGATAGCAATTAGAAATGGATTAGATAAAAAAATAAATGTGTGAAAAATGTTTTCGATATTTGAACGAAATTTCACGAGAAAAAAGTGATATTCTTCTAGGCTAGTAAAATTTCGAAAAAGTTCGTTTCGTTAGGAATCTTTATTCATAGAAAATGAACAAAGAAGACAATGAAGCATTAGAGTAAAAGAACGGCATAAATGCGCATAATTATTAAAGCAATTTTGTTATGCAATGAATATAAATAAATTCTAAAATAGTCCGATCGGTGATAGAGAGGAGTTCCTAGCAGTTTTTATTCACTTATTATATGCTGATTATCTTCTGTATATTGATATTCCGCTTTGTTCTTGTTTTACCTTGCTGCTTTGCATTATTGATAGTATCTTCGCTGACGATAATTGATTATTGATAATAATCAGAGTATTCTATGCTGATGATAATTGATCGTCGATAATAATTAGAATACAGTCCCCTTAGTTTCATCGTATTTTATATTTTTTAGTTCGGTTAATTAACCAAATTCAGATGAGATGAGAAAATTCGGCATTAGATTACAATAAAAGTTCCAATTGTCCACTTAATTTTGAAATAGATGTAACGTATTGTTCAAAAATTAACTATGAAATGATATACAATTATGTGCGTCTATCACTCATGCTATAAATAAATATCATTCACAGATATATTCGTGATGGCTTAATTGCAAAGGGGCGGTGTTAGGGCCGATCTCGTTTTCCAACAAGAAGTCACGCCTTCTAACCTCAATATGCTTGTTGCTAGTGCTATTGCATAATGGTGCGCATCTTTACTTGCACACTCTTATTTCTTCACTCTTTTACAGGTGATTTTTATAAGTTACCTTGTAAACTTTGCTGACCTTTAATGAGTTGCATCCCTAATGAGCTGACCATTTGTTTATTTTTATTAATTTACTAATTTTTTCGATTAAATCTTCTATTCACTCCTAGTCCACAAACCAAGAAAATTGTGCAACTGGAGGGAACAGGAAGTTTCGAAAACGTAATATGCGAAGTAAGGTGAGCTTCCAAAAAAAATTGTTTTGCTTGCCGGTATTCGGGTGAGCTCTAGTATTATTACAAATTGCAGCATTCTTCAAGCACTATTTTACTTAGTTACCTTACACTTGCGCTGAAAGTCATTTTCGGAGACGCCTTGAAAGCGATAAATAAATGAATCAACTGAGTATCGAACTCGTTTGCTGACCATTATAAAGTCTCGAACCCGGTTTGCAAAAAGGAAATTGCTTCGAAGAAGTAATTTTCAAACAAATTGACTATTATTTTTCATATTTTAAACTGTATTATATTCATGCGTTAATGCAATAATGCATTTCATTTATTAGTTGACATAAATTAGACGATACATTTACCAACTCCATTTTTATGTTTTCTTTACGCAGAAAATATTTTACAGAAAGCATTTTGGATAGGTGATTGAGCACCTTTTTGAAAGATTCCTGTAGAATTCATAGAGGGATATTAAAAATCATTTGAGTTACATCGTTTCGAGAACAATTTAGGATCATTCGCCGATAGGCGGTCGTTAGAATTTTTTTTGGAAAATTCCTTTTAAATTTCTAAAGTTTTACGAACTCTTTAGGGGTTTATACAGAGCAATTGGAGGCATGCAATGGCTTATAATTATTAGTTAAGGCATTTCCTTCTTATGGTACTGCATAAATTAATTGTCTTCAGTTATATAATGAATTAATTCGTTGCCTAAATTATTCTAATGTTCGGTTTTTTTGTCTCATTGCCAATTTGAATTTTTATTATTGAATTCTCATAATGCTATATAATCATAATGCCAACTTTAAGATTATGCTTATTAAGTTTTTTCGGGAAGAGTTCTGAGTTTCGGGGGTAAATTTGTAATTTTCCGAATTTTTTTAAACCTTAATTTAATACTAATCAAGTTAGCTATCAATATTTTCCTTTTTCTTGATTGAATCTTAGCGCATTTTTTTTTAGCTAAAAGTAAAACATACTTATCCTTTGATAAAGGGGATTAATTCAAGAGCTATTCCTCTTTTTATTGATTAATCATAATATGCATGAATTGACGCTGAATCTATTTTAGTGCTAACGAAGAGTAAAGCGTTAGTTCGAGTCGAATCGGGTCATCAAATAATCTTCGTCGAAGAACGTTAGTGCAATTCATTTTAAAAAGCAACAAAAAACGAATCCTTTCATAAAGCCGTTTCTAATACTCTTGATTTCTTTTTCGACATTTAAATGAAGTCATTTATTATTTTGAAGTAAAGAGCGCTTTAATGTGACATTTCGATTAGCGATTTTTGAAAGAAAAAAAGTTTCGAAAGAGCCAAACAGCGCTAAATTTTTCCCCACAACTGTTTCATTATGTTTCCACTAAACAGCAGATAGCACGTAACAACGTGATATAAGAAATATAATACATTTAATTATTATATATATAATTATTGGGACTAACACTATACTATGTTATCAACATTTTTTTTTTGATCGTTCTCATCTATTTCATTCCGGCTCATATATTCATTCCGGAAAACTTTCCAATGAGCTTGAAGTCTAAACGCGTTGATAAAACTGCTCGGTTCATTTGGCAGAAGGGTTTCACTCGGTAGGGAGCAAAACTTTTTGAAATATTTAAGTGTAATAGTAATTTGTCCGTCTACGTAGATGAGTTTTTCTCAACATTTTTCAGTACCGTTTGATTTGCAGCAGTAGATTTTTGCAGAAAGAAGAAAATTGCACGGCTAAAGGCGTAGTGAGTGGGGAAATAGGCAGTATGAGGGGTTGATTATTAAATAAGAATGCTAAAAGGTTAATAGTGAAAAATAGTGAAAGACAATGAAAAATTAAATAATGAAAATAGTGATGTATTCGAGATTTTTGAGTGAAAAAATAATTACGATTCACTTGACTCTTTGGAGAATCTCCAAATTGGGAATCAAATGAGAGTCGTTTGCTGAAATGAGACAGCAAAATTCGAGAAAATTGTTGAGTCTTTCCATCATTGAACAAAGAAAATGAGTAAGAAATACAGTCTATTCAAAGGCTTAAATTAGTTTCACTTTTATATGCGATATTTCTTCTTTTGTGATTCATTACGATCGAATTATTGCTAAATATTTCATTTACGATCAGTTTTTGTTTCATCTTTAAAATCTCTTTGAATATTTTAATTTACTATGCTTCGAGAAATAAAAACTATAGAGCTATGAAGACAAAATTTTTAATACATTCTGCACTGTAACGAATGTTAAAAATAATAGGATCATGATTTTTGAATGCATAATTTAATTGCCCATATTTGTAAATTTTGACGCATTGTTTGTAGAATGGGCAAAAAAAAAAGAAACTCCGAACAAAGTGAGGTGCAGCCTAATGAATTGGTATTTAAGGGTTTTTTTTTAAAATTTTTTTGAAGAAACTATGCGAAATGCATGTTGAAAACACACGGAGATTGTTAGTGGGAAGAGGTGCGATGTGGGAAGGGCTGAATGCACTTGAGCTTTAATAAACGTATAATATCTGGTCATGTAAACTAGGTAAGCAACTAAACAGATATCTCCCTCTCGAATCATTGGATACTCATGTTTCTTAGCATGTGAAAACTTAAAAGCTCATCATTGCTTCAGGAGAACCTTACGAAGGACACTATACTCGATTGACCTTCTCGCGACCTCGATGTATTCAGTCGTTGAACGTCGACTGCTTAGTACCTCTTACTGGGGCGGAAGATGTGTTAGTAATTGATCTATGTAACACTGCTTAACTTGATACCACCTCAGTCTAACTTTTCAATGAGTTTTTTTCAGCAATTTTGAGAAACATAAATCGCTAGAGGTTATATTCGTCAATGATTAAAGGGGTGAGAGGGGAGAGCGAGAATCAACATAGAAAGATCATATAATTCAATAGAGAGGTTTTTTTGGCGAAAATTTTCTTCTTTCTTCCTCTCAGTTCTACCGATGATTTCGAAGCACATGCGTCTAAAATGGTGAACATAGTGCATATTAAAGCCGCATTAGCAGGAGATTTTCTTTTCCTAAAGCTGGAACTTCGAAAAGACAACAGAATCCTGAGATTCAGCAGTCTGAATCCCTGATGCAACCGTAATGTTAGCGGTGCAATTTAAAGATTATGAAGCGACGTTGTTTATGAGTGAAATATTTATGTCTGTAAATTTGCTTATTTGAAGGAATAATTGTTAACTGCGTTGAAGGTTACATTAATAGTTAAGCGTGAAAATAGAAAAGAATGTTTGGGAATGAAAGAAATCGATGCTAATTGAAGGGTGACATTTGAAGTAATCTCTATTCTCATTGATGGAAAATTACTCACTTTTTAATCTACACCGCATAGCATCGAAATGGCGCTTTTGTCCAGATTCGTGATTCCGAAACAGTAAGTAACGAGGCCTTTCCCACTGTTAGATATAATCCGCCATTGAACTGGTCAAAAAGAAGGGTAACACTAGTCAGACGTATTGATACTGTGTCATAGATTACAGCGAAGGGGATCTTTTTTTGTTGAATTAAGGAGGAGGAATATTGCGCTTCCGGTTCAGTGGCTGACGTTGCTCGTAGCAAGAGAAATTTTTATCAAGGACGCATTTTTTTCAGATGCACTTGCTAGCATTTATTGCTATTTCCTTGAGACAAAATTTGAAACATACAAATTTACCGAAAGTATTAAAATTAACTATTGAATTTTTACTATTATTATTTTTACTATGGTATAGTGTAATTCCGGAGGTTATTTTGGTGAATTATGATACATTTGATTCCTATATTCCGTCAAGGTGGAGAAAGAAAAAGGAGCAAATCTTTACGATAATAGTGGTTGGATTCAGAAACTACTTCTAAATAATATAGTAATGGATCTCTTATATTTACAGCTGGATGTTCTCTATCCATTGATTACATCATTCATTTTTCTTTTATTCAATAGCCTGGGAAGTTCAGTTGCTTTTTTTTCTCTATTGATTGATGCATTATAAGGTGAAAACTGAGATTTTACAGAGAAATCGTCTATTCACCATGTTTAAATGATTCGATTTGGCGTTTGGCCCACTACAGTAATAGTGGTGGCAGTTTTGTTCTGCGAACACCCATATGGGCGCGAAGGATATCGGTTGTAAGTCGGCAACCACTAACCGTTGTCGATGTAAGTGTACAACCGTGTAATTTTCCAAACCGTACCGCACATCCATTCAGGTATGTTGTCTAGTCGCCGAATTTATTTCCTCACCAAGCTCTATTCACCTCTCATCTCGTTTTCCGTTCAATAGCTCACCACTAGAGCTGAAATTATTCTCATTTCATAAATTCCTCTGAAAGCTCTTGATAGTGTAAAGGATTTTTCCGCATTATTTTTGAAAAAATTTTATTCGTCTTTTTCGTGTTTTCCGGTTCAGATCTGATCATTTTTCAAATCACATCTAGGTAGTCATGACTCAACAAGTCATAATCGCTTTTAATGTTCAAATGAAATTATTTTCTGCGGTTAGTTAAATATACTGGAAAAGTGCTAAGAAATACTGGAGATCGATTGCAATGTTCGGAAAGTGAACATGGGCATGGAGTGTATGCACTAGTGGTGCATCGTCCGATTGGTCTCAAGGGAAACATGCATATATTTCTTTACGCTATTCGCATTGCTCTATGCTCCATTTGACTTGCTTTAGCGATGCAGTTTTGAAACATAGAATGCAACATAGCCGAAAACAAGAAAAACATAGATATAGCTAGAGATTTTATAAGTAAGAAAGCGATTAAATGAAGTACATGCAGATTCTTGCTGGAATCTAAAAACTATGAGCTCACATGGAAATTCATTTGAATCTTTTATAGAAATTCACTTGAGTGTTTTATAGGAACACAACCGATTGCAATTTACAGAATTGTGGTTGAAACTTTAATCTCTATTTTCTCTAAACGAATACTATTTTGATTGATGTATCACATACTAACAACATTAGATTTGTTCTGCTAATTTTTAATTGGACCATAGTGGCCGCAAATCGAGTTCAAGTTGCTCATATCTTTGGCTTCAAGATGCTTCCATCACTGATTCATCAGGTAGATAGGATCTAGTATAGTTAGAATCTCTATTTATTTATTTATATATTCTTGGCTAGTTTTGTTCGTTTATGCTCTAATGTCTATCTATTTTGCAGTAAGGCAAAATGTCATGATAAGAATATCACTCGAGCAAATTTTATTGCTCATAAGCATCGTAAACATCGTCCTGAGAGGATCAGCGTCGTTGAGGATGTTACTAGAAGGAGGAAACGTGATATCATAGAGACGAATCGGCAACACTTTAGCAAAAGTGGATCACCATATCGTATAACTGAAAATATTACCATCGAAATTGGTCATTCCGTAATTATTGAACCTGGAGTGAGTATACAATTCACTAATGATACTGGGATTATTGTTTTTGGTAAGTTGATATATACTGCTGATTTTTAATTGATATAGAGCTTAGTCCTCCATCCCGTCATTCCTCGATTGGTTTGTTGTTGACGAAATAAATGATTTGATGGGTAGTGCCCTTACTGTTCCTTGCCCTTCCATCAGTCTCCTTACTTAGTATATGACTGATTATAACGAATTCCATACTGAAGGCCTCTTCTTTTCCCAACGAGAATCCCACAAATATATTGCTTATGCCTTTCTTTGTTGTAAGAAATGTAGGCATATAATACTGCGAGCAAATGACACATGTGAGACTCCCACATATATTCAGCTTCAAGAGAATTTTGTTCTTGTATTTTAATGTGATAGAAGACATTTTCTGAATTATGTTCAGGCTCGCTATATATAGGAGGGACTAAAGGTGAACCAGTTCTTTTATCGGCATTGGATGATGGCACATGGAAGGGTGTTATTTTCCGTCTAAATAATGGTGCGTTTATTTTAACTTTTTTCCCTTCAATCATACTAATATTGAAAGCCTAATTCAGATGTTTATGTTCTTTTAGGCACTGTAACTTTTCTTCGATACGTTTCTGGATAAATAAAAAATGAAAGAAGGCTACGTGATGGGAAAACTGGATGCAAGAATATAATTTCCTCCTGCATTCATAGTATTTTATCGTATGTATTAAAAAAGTCACAGTTATTAGCCATCATGTTCACGTTTTTCCCAGCATAATATATAATAACGAAAATCGTGTCGAATAGGCCAGTGAAACAAATGCCACCCGGTTGTCCTGTTGAAAATATTTCATCCATATATGTTAGTGCTACAAAACGGATTTCAGATGAATTAATGTCACAGTTTTTTTTTGGTAGGATGAGTGTTTTTTATTAGCGTTCAATGATTCAAACATAAGTAGCACCAGGTTGAAAGCTTATTGCATGCGCTTTCGCTGTAATGAACGATTGATAGATTTCGCGCAATCAACGGGGGAGGGGGCTGTAAATGCCATCAAGTTGACAATAATAGCGTTATGAAAAGTGCGCAAAAAGAACAAATGACACCTGAGAGCTTCCATTTTATACATCTCATATGTGATCAATTGTTTAACTAAAACTTAGCATTAAAGATTTTTTTTTGTTGCAGTAAGTGCATCAGCGATACAGTCACAACTAACCTATGTGAATATATCCGGCAGCGAGGAGGGTATTCTCATTGAAGGTCCACCGTTTCCACATATGGATCACGTAGTTAGCGAGGCGAACTCAAGAGGAATTACGTTACGAATTTATGATTCAAAGGTCAACACAACACAATTCATGTCGCACTCATCAAGCAATACTCTATAGATACCTTTAAATAAAAGTGAAAACTTTTTTCCGCAATATGCATAATATTTTCATCAATAATAATAATAGAAGGAACTCAACGTTTTTTTTCTTATGAGAAGAGGATTACTTTAAAAAGTACTCTTCAACGTAGGGATTTTATGATTGATATCTAACATTATAATTTTTAGGCCACCAATAACGGCGTTTTGCCAAAAAAAAATCACCACCAGTTAGAAATATTCTCTGAAATCAAGTAGTATGATATTGTTATTTAGCTCATAGTTTCTATTGATGGCAGTCAATAAAATCCACCCATTTTTCATTTCCTTATTTGCATTTTGACCATCAGTTTTCATTTTTACTATCGCATTTCTGACTGTGAACCTCTACTGGAGCTGCCAATCCCAATAATAATTCGTTTTCATGTGATGCAAAAATCAATTGAACTTTTTCAAATTCACGCACGTATTTGTTCATTATTTTTTGTCGTGCAATCCCAGTTTTTTTCAAACGCATTAAATCAATTCTAAATGTTTCCAAGTGGACATACAAATTTCCATGGAATATTATGATGCATTCATTTCTTAAAGTCATTGGATTCATTCGCAACCTGTTTGCTAGGTCACGAAATATTTTTGCCAAAGAAGAAGGGAAGGGAAAGGGAGGGAGAAAGGAAGAATGGAAGCGGAAGGGATGAGGAAAAAGAAAAGAAGGTTGAGGGAGGGTGGGGAGGGGAGGAGAGAGATGAAAGGAGATTGGAAGCAGAGGAATAGGGAACTGAATATAAAATGCTGTTAAGTGATGGGCATTCCGTACATCATGCTACTGGATCTTCTGCTGCTGCTGCAAAAATGAATGTTTTGTTTCAAAAGAAGTATCGTTTATTATGTTGATAAATTTCTTCTGGGACGTAGCATTCACAAGCCACGTTGAACAGAATAATTTTTAAAATAATAAATAGCCGAGGGAATTGTTACACGAAATTGAATTTTTCCTTTGAAATGTTATTAAGAGGTGGGGAGGGGGGGGGGGGGGAGAAGGGGAAAAGACAGAGAAGGAAAAATAGTATGTCAAAATCAGTATTTGAATGTGCGTGCTGCCTTATGAATATTTTAGATGAAAAGGCTTGTGGACTCTTAGGATGGTCTATCCGGGCGTTTTATTTAAAAAGTCAAATTTACACAGTTGGTCTAGCTATACAAATAATCCCTTCTCATTAATTTTTTTCTTTTTATTTAAAGTAGGACACCAATTTCTAGATATTCTATTGCATTTATTTAGCAATATAAGTTTCCGACAGTGTGGCCTTATGTTATTGATCACAAATTATAGGCACAATGTTAATATAATTGTTGCTAATATACCTGTGGTATACCTATATAATTTCGTCATAAGTCATACTTTTAATAATACACTTAGTAATATGTCTCAAATAAATAAGGAGCTAATGTTTATAATTTAGGCGAATAGTTTTCAACTTAACGTCGGATAGAAATTAAATTAAATTTCAGCATTTTTGAAAATTATGTCCAGCTTAATAAAATCTTTGAAGAAATTCTCCAAGAGAACTTTCTACTTTCTACAAAAAAAAGAGCTCTCGTTCGCATTGATTGCGGAAAGTGGATCGCGTCTAAATGTTTTTCATTTACATATTGGCATCTAATTTTACTTATTTACATTTATATCTACTTACAGATTTTCAGTTTGCATTTATATTTATTTTTCAGTTTATCTACATTTATGTTCGCATTTACATTTATTTACGATTAGCATATCTTCAGTTCAACAAGCATTTACATCCAAGAATTTACAATTATTAGCATATTTTCAGTTCAATTCCGTAAAGTTAACAGATAATTCGCAGTTGTTTTTGAAGACTATATAAAATGAGACATCTTTGTAGTCTATGTAAATAAAACTGTCAGCAAAACAATAGTGTACTTTCATAAAACAAAAGGCAACGATTTTAATTAATTTAAGGGCTTAAATACTGTGTGTTCAAAAGATAGCACTTTCAAAAAACTGAGATGTTGAAGAAGATCCATTCACAGTGATTCATTTCATTTTATTCCTTTCCAAATTTACTCAGAGAATATTAGTACTGCTCAAATACAATTGTGTAGAAGGATAAATTTGTTTATTTGTTATATCTTTGTTGTGTTTCCAGCATAAGCGTTACTTCAAGTCGAACGAATTAATTAATGAAAATACTGTTGAGAGGGCACTACTATCTCATATTTTCAAAGTATGTCGATATCAAAATGAATAAAAAATATCAGGATACACCAGCAAAGTCACTTTTACCTCCTCTCCCCTCTCTCCCCTTTTACTTTCACTTCCTCGCTCGAGTCTCTTCTGGACAGCTGACGGTCTAGTAGGCGTCATAACTGTCAAGCAGTGCGGAATTTGCATTTTTTTTCCTCGGCTTTGGTCTGAATGACTGAAATTTTTTATGCTTTACAGGAAAAATTCAAATACCATGCTAGAAAGCTGACTACTATAAACAACAAAGAAAACGGTTTAACGCTATACAGTGAAAATCGAGCGCAGGTATTTTTTTGCTGAAAATAAATACTACGCATGATTGGCACCCCACTAATTAATCACATTCTTAATCTGCAGAGTTGTATCGAATGTATATATACAAAGATACTCACGAGCTTCACTGCTTTCTCGAACAAGCACCAATACACGCATTACAATTTCTTCATTTCCTCGCACTATAGAAGTCGTTGTCATGCATCTATACTCCTCATTTACTGATCTATTGCCTTTGTTCATCGATGTTCCTTATGATATATATATATATATATATATATATATATATATATATATATATATATATATATATATATATATATATATATATATATATATATAATGTTCTCTGATGATCATGTTCTCTGTTATTTATATAAAGTTTTTTGGGAATTATTGATTTAGACTTTCGTTGCATTTTATATAACGGATTCTTTTGAAATAATATCTCCAGTCGGCATATTTTTGTGATCTACAACATCAGTCACATTGTACGAAACGATAAAATGCAAAAGGGCATAATCATTGAAACGAGGTTTTTGTAATTTTTTTATTGCTTCAATTGTTGGGATTAGTAATGAGTCCTACAATCATGAATGATGGTTTATTTTGAAGTGCAAACATGTGAAAGGACAGAAAAGTGGAGGGAGAGAGAGCAGAATAATCCGCTCTAAGGTTGTATTCTAATCATAATGTTGTATTTTGGTCGTGATACTGCATTGCTGTCGTGAGGCTGTATTCCGGTCACGAGGTTGCATTTCGGTCATAAGTTTGTCTGTTCAGCAAAGATAGCTTCGAGTCTGCTGTCGTTCGCTCTCTGCAGCTTAAAATAACGAACGTCGGTGATAATTAAAGAGACGGGGTAACGAAAAAATGATTGTTTGGAATAGCGAGAACGGCTGAATGCACCTTGCTTCGAGGACAGCTTGACTGATTGCTCAAAACCTAAGTAGTAACTATCCTAGCCACCTACAGCGCAGAAGTAGTTCGTACGAGAGCTATGATTTGTCCTACTCACTATAACGGTTGTCGCTTAATCGGAACCCTCTTAAATGGCTGTCAGTTACCTGTTACCATTTATTGCTCGCACAACTTTCTATTGCGCAATAGGAGTACAGAGAGTGTATATCCATGGGATGTGTTTGTGAAACAACTGAATTTTTGCGACGTTAATTGGACGCTATGAACTTTTATTACAGAATATCGCAACAAAACAATCACCTTTCGGGAGGATGTTTTTTACATTAGAACTTTGATTTTAAAGCTGGAGGCATTCTGAAATAGCAAACAGTTTGAGAAGGAAGTGAACTACGATGAAAGGATTATAGGATCAAGAACACTTAAGATAAGTCGAGCAGTATTCGAACACTAAAAATCGCTGGTGCGTTTTCACGGTATTGAAGCATCTCGATTCACTGAAGGGGAAATTGAGAGGAGGAGGAAGAGATTTCAGTTCTACTTATTTATGTACATAAAATCATGTTGGATTCCAATTGCATTGGAAAAGGATCCATAATGTTCAAGGTGGTTTGAAAGCATATGTACGCAAAATGAAAATATTTGCACCAACGTTTCTATATTACATTGTACTGGAATTGTTTTGCTAGCCGATGAGGATGGGCGGAGACGAATCACTGCCGAACTTATCACTTGTCTAGCTAGCAAACGTTTTTTAATTGCTGATATGAGAAAAGGATAAAATTCTGCGGAAAAAGGCTATTCTTTCCTTCCGCTTTTCCCCTTTTATTATTTTCACTAAAATAAAACAGTGATGAACTCCAGTATAACTGATGAAACATCGAGATTAAGAGACCTAAAAATGTCAGCGATTCTATCTCCTCGATACAAATACTACTAAAAGTTTGCAATTTTCTATCGACGCTGCACAATCATCGGCCCAATTATGTGCATGCATTTATGTCGAGATGATTAGATGTTGTTTGCTCGGTTTTGTTTAATTGCTTTCTTTAGCACTCACTATAGCATAACAGACGTTTAACAATCGCTGCCATCAACGTTGGATGTATTTTAAATTGTACATTTTCGGTTCGCTAGTTTGGGAAATCAAGAATGGTCGGCGAAGGAATCTGGTCTTATTATGTAACAAAGAGGCTCAAGACGGGATTCGCGTTGGGGGAATTCGGATGATGTATGTGGCATCATTTCTATAAAGGAAATAGCACTTAATTGTATAAGACGTTTCTGAGGTGAAAAATGGAAGTTCTACATATCGATGAAAAACGTGTCGTCCAGGATTTTAGACAACAATTGGTGATGAAAAACTGCTAAGGATTTAGGAGTATATGCTTTATAATATTCAAAAACGTTCAGAAAAGTCATATCTCCTGAAATCCTTCCAAAAATTTTTAGTAGAGGTTCGTTGCAAGAATCTTGCAAGCTCTCTCTCTCTCTTTCTAAGTATGTATGCCCCCCCCCCTCTCGACTTTTGGGGAACTTCAATAAACAAGACGGGATAATCGATTACTATTTTGGCACTATATCAGATTATTGGAAAAGGTTGACCATCGTATAAAAATCCGTTGAGAGAGCGCACTTTTAATGTTAACATTTCCATTGAAGGGTGAAGTTTTCCTCGATGGACTAGTCTCCGCATCGAATTATCGAAACGGTCTAGAATTGAACGGATCCGCCAACGTCAAAATCATATCCGGTCAATTCTTCTCCAATAATAACGATGGTGTTGCAATCAGTCTTAATGCTGGATCTTCGCTTGAAATTAGCACTTCTTTTATTGGTGCTAACGGAAATGTTGGATTGTGTGTTTTCCCTTCAGAAGGAATTCGTGTCAAGATATCGCATTCGAATTTCACAGCTCATTATTATGGGTATGTATTTGTTAGCTATAAAAGTAGAGCACGAAGAAACCGTATAGAAAATTATATACAGGTAGGGATGTAATGCGATCAACGCATTTAAAGAATCATCATCGCCGCAAAAGATTTGTTGTCTTGAAGCAGAGGTTTCAGAAAGGTGAAAAAGAAAGCATGTATTTCAAAAAAAGCAATTATTTTTAAAAAAACACTAAAGGTTTCGCTTAAGAAAGACTGGGCAAAATATTGGCATTTAGTGGATCATTAAGTTCTGATCTTTGCTTATTTTCGATGATTTCGATTTAAAAGATTTTAGCTGTGATTTAAACTTCTTGAATTTGTTGTAAGAAATTCTTATTCATAGAAGAAAACAAAGAAGACTATAGTGAAGCAGAAAACAAAGAAGACTATAGTGAAGAAAACAAAGAAGTTTCCACTCGTAAATGTGAATCTCATTTTAAGGTAACCACTATTATGGTTCTCGTTCTCTCTTGTTTAGTACGAGTAATTTAGTTCAAACTTATTTATCCATTTAGTTATTTAAGATGAGCTTTTAGAGCAGCAATTGTGGCAACAAAGCAAACGAGACTTAACTTTATCTTCGATACATGCCGTCTGTGGAGTAATAACGCGGGCGCTATGAAATTGCGCGACATTTCACAGAGTGATTTGCATGTGCTGCGAGGGAATTTCACAAGAAATAAAGGCACAACGCTGTCAATAACACGACTAGCAGCTGGCAGCAATGTTCAGATAAAAGACAATCGATTCTGGTACAATCAACTATTGAAAACAAGTATTCCAAGCTCGGTGCTAGAAGTGGAAACGCTTGAAGACAATAAAAGTTTGTTTGAATATACTTTAGTTTAAATATATTTTATCGTCTTTTTTTTGAAGAAAATGTGAAATTCACCAAAATCTTCTTCAAATTCACGCCATGCCCTTGAAATAAAAAACAAGCCAACAATTATATTTCACCACGACACCATTTACTTCTTCGAATCCCACTTTGAATTAAATACCATATTATATCGTTATGGATTATGGTATGTATACATTATCATACTGGAGTGGGTTATTAATAAACATTGTGCTTTTACGTGGCCCTTCAAAGAATGCCAAAATATTACGCTATCCTATACCTTTAAGAAAGCAAAAATACTCTATAAACAGCATGTATGTCTATCAAAATACAATATTTAAATAAATCCGAGTGTAAGTTATAATTCTTGTAACTAATATTTGGAAAAGGCAACATATCAGTTTCGCTAGCAAATCAGTTTATAAGTAAGAAAGTTAAGGGAGAAATTAATGTGGTGAAGTGACCCTTCATTCACGTTTGAGCAGATAACGTGAGGAATGCGTTTGCACATATGGATCACTTCGTGCCTCTTGTTTCCAATGGAGATCTCATTGATTAAGCCTATATTCATATTTCTCCGGATTGGTCCTGTTCTACTTTTGACTACCTTTGTTAATTTATGTTTAATCAATTTATGCCGCCTTAATCTTCCTTCATTTTTGATTATGGCCAATCTTAGAGGCTAAAGGAACGAAATTATTTTGTTAGATTACAGCTTCATGGAGTCGTTTGCAAATAAATGGCAATACATTTCTACGCAATACGATGGAGAACATTGTGCAAGTTGGAAGTGCTGAACGACAAGCAATACCTAGTATAGCACGACTGTCGTTCTCATCGAATGTTTTACTCTCGAATCTAGCCATCGATGTGGTCGCATTGGCTATTTCAAACGCTAATGTAACGTTGAATCGATTCGAGAATGTTCAAGCACAATGTGAGTTAAGAACGGGTATACGAAGCGGTAATGCGTTGGTATTGGCAACGAACAACTTTTGGGGCACTGATAAAGAGATAGAGGTTAGTTGATTAATAAGCAAGTAGCGCTCGATATTTCTCTGATTTGAGCCTCAAATCAGCCGATTTCTGTCAGTTATGAGTAGAGGCCAATGAAGTAAAAAATATTATTGTTTCGACTAGGTGCTAATTCGTTCTAAAGCAAAACGGTCATTTTTTAAGGCGTCATTGAGGGTAGTGTATGGTGAGTTCGTTAAAAAGCTCAGATGCATAAGCATTGAATCATAAAACATAGCCGAGTTCCCCGCCCCCCCCCCCCCCCCCCCCTCCTCACCACGTTTCATTTGTTCAGTGTAGAGAAGAAAATATCAGATGAACATAAGCGCGCTTCCACATCGCATAATTCAGTGTTTAGTTTTTACAAACTGACACACTTAGATTTTTCCACGTTTTGTGCTTTTCTGTTCATTGTTTCCATGCGAAAACAACGATATACAAGAGTTAGAAATTGTTCTGCTATGCTCAAAAATTTTGCATCTGAATAGCTATAAGGTCAGAAAAAAATTCCTAGGTTGCCAACGGGCTCATCTTATTGGGTCTCTAATGAAATTAATTGACGAGTCAAAATAAAATTTGAAGGTCTCGGAGCGTATTTGTGATTCTCGTTGGGATGATTCTCTAATGCCTGCATTAATTACGCCTATCCTTTCAAAGCCTCCTCCAGTAGTCGATCACTTCCTTCTAGTGGCATCTACAAATTACGTTCGTCCGTCTTTCTCACAAATGTTTGTTCTCTTTTTTGAAATTTTCTTCTGCCACTTTTTGTGAATAAATATAAAGGATTCCAAAGAGCTATTTTGTAGTTAGAGAGGTGCATGAGATGCTACAACGCTGCATAAAAGGAATTAAAAACGTGTGTGTGGCTAATTTTAACAGTACAAACCGGTAGCTAAATTGCACTTCCTAACCGGAGCACTTCTTAGAAAAAGAGGTTCATAAACATATTGGATGAGAAACTCGAAGAGGAATTTTTATAATTACGCAATGCTAAATGACCATTTTTTATTCATGTAAATAAAGAAATTACAGCATTGAAATCAATCAAGTGTGAATGCTTGTTATAATAATGATATAACCAAGCGTTTTGAAATATATTTCATTTGCAGAATGAACGAAACTCTCTTTATTGAGGAAGGAGAGACGTCTGTCTTCGAGGAAGGAGCTATGTTATTGTTTAAGCCCGGAAAAGGAATAGTAATTTCAGGTTGCCCTTTACCGTATACATTTTCTTCTGTGTTTTTAATTTTTGAAAATTTTTAGTAAATTTTCCCTTAAGACTATCTATAGTGAAATATTTTTTTTTAAATATAAAAGCTTTTCTTCATATTTTCAAAAAAACATTACAAGTGCTCTTTTGTATAGCCATATTCATTGAGTCGACAGCAGCAGTATCCTCAATTATTCGACGTATGTGCCCATTTTTCTGTCATTCTATGATCTTTTTGTTGCCAAAGTGATCACTGCTTTCAAAATCAAACTCAGAAAAACATTCGCACGTTTAATACCCTCCAAAAAACTAGCCAAATTTCACATCATGACATTATCTCCCTTCATTGTGTCAGACAACGTGCAGTTGCATACATTCATATAAACTGCACATATTCATCTATTTTTGGGTTTACTATTGCAGGAACATTACATCTTAGTGGACAAGAGAATAATCCAATTATAATCAGAAGCACAGGCGGAGAACCTTGGTCCGGAATCGTCGTTAAACCAAGTAAGTAACACTGTAATTCTAAAGGCGATATATCACCTTGCGATTTATTAAATATCTGTAGTTTTTGAATCTTGTAGGTACTGAATTACTTGTCAATCCTTCGTTGCTAGCTTCTCTCTTCAATCGCTATAGTTGGCAAGTATGATGCATTAACGTTAGTATAGCCGATTGATGACATGCCTAAAGGGCATTAGCACCAAATTGAAATAAATTAGGAAATCGCTATTCTTTTTTATGGAAAAACAGTTAGGTGAAAGGCTTACAGACTTGATGTTTTCTTTTTCATTTTGTGATCCCAACGTAATTCAAATCGCCTACATTAATAATACTTGTAAAGTATAAGTTCTCTTCACCATGCGTTTTTAAGCAACTACTGCCGCAAGCAGAGGAAAATATTTACTGCGGAATACTAAATTAAATGTTTACTGAACCATACGACGATTTTTTAACAATGTATCAAAAGCTGTTTAATATTGCGACTTGCTATATTAGTGAACAATGACCGTTATGTGTGATTTTACTGTAATGAAAAAACGGATAGTATAAATTTATAGATAAAATGATGTTAAATTCACCTCATAATTATCTTGGCTTTAATTTATAGGAGGGACGCTAGTGGTGAACCACTGCATATTGGAAGGTGCACTTTCGGCGTTGGTGATCGACTCTGCATTCGTTCATCTTAACGCATTACAAATTATTCGTCCACTTCGAATGGGTATCGAAATTACTCGCGAATCTTCAGAGGACATTGATCTTGGATATAGCAGCATTATTTCGTCGTTAGGCAGCGCTATTCGAATCGCTCGACGCGATACACCAATCGCTGTAAGGTGAGTACTGTGAACGTTGTTTCGCTGATTCGTTCGCCGACTTCCACTAACAAATTTAAATCATCGGCAAACCTCGAAGTGCGCTATCGTTAAACAACCGACTTAACGAAATTTCCATCATTTCACCTCGATTCCTAAATTTCTGTCACATCAGTGTACTTTACCTCAGGCACCAGGACTATTCATTAGAGCCCTTCTGCCTTTTATTTATTTGCGAACCTCGCTATATTAGCGTTCTCAAAATTGTTCAAAGAATATGAGATCACCCGTAATGCTCAACTATGTAAACAGAGATCATAAAGGAAAAATCGAATCTTCCTTGTCAAGATTTAAATAGGTAAAAGCCTCTTAAGTAACAGGTCGTCGTTAAATTCATATGAAGATATGAAAATTTTATGCCTGATTTTCAGGAATGCTGCCATAAAAGAGAATGCTGAGATGGGTCTTGATTTCGAAGATCCCTCCGGTAACATAACTATTCGAAATATAACGGTGAGTCTTCATCAAAGATTGCTAATGCCAATGTTTCTGTCAATTGTTTTCATTGTTTTTTGTTAGTTCCATTAAAATCGCATTCATAAATTGTACTCCGGCTTTCTAAAATTTAAGGAGCTGAGTGTGGACTAATGTATGAGGATCATTACACTCCACTGGATAAAGGTCTATTACTTTTTCAAGTGCACAGTTCCTAACTATAAGGGAAACCGTACGATCTATGTAATTGTTCTTGTAACTGATTGTTGTTCTTATATTATTATGTAATTAATTGTTCTTAAACTACACTTCAGATTGAAAACGGCGGTTCATTTTCTATACATATTGAACAAAATCCGCGATATTCGATTAATGCTATTCATATTGAGAATATCACCATATGCAGACAGGAAAGGGGTCGAGGAGGACTCCTCATTGATCTTACCTCCTACAAGTCGGTCTTCGTTGGTTCATCGCTCTTCTTTGCCAATACCGTTCCCAGTGCTACTATCATTTTGAAGGTATCGTTTATAAAATAGCTTCCCGCTAATAGATACTGGCTTCAAATATGCGGAAATTTGCAGACTACTGTATTTAAAGAAAAGTCTCTCAACCTATA
The DNA here is from genome assembly GCA_013433145.1 of Ascaris suum. NCBI lineage: Eukaryota > Metazoa > Nematoda > Chromadorea > Rhabditida > Ascarididae > Ascaris > Ascaris suum. The sequence continues at coordinate 9,827,507 of CM024178.1, read as the reverse complement.
GATATTGTTCTGCCCTTCCACCAGTAACGTTGGATGAGAAAAATACTAAAAAGTAACTAATTTCCAAAATTAATGTTGCTGATTACTTATTATGTTCATAATACAATTATTTAGCCATGGCCGAATGAAGACCAACTGTTGGCTTGCCAACTACGGAAGTTTAAATGCGGCATTAAAAGTGAAATATTTTGATATTCGCTTCAGAATGGCGGTTTCTGTAATCTTCTTGAATGAATTCATCCTTATTCACCTAGAATCAATTCGTTCAGCTGATGTTTTTTTTTCTTTAATAGAATAGACATTCGTTGTTGCAAATATTCAAAAGATAAAGGGCAGCAAGTATGAGGGGAAAATAACTTATTGACTCAATCTTTACAGTACAATCAAGACGATGTGGATAAATCGAATGCGAAAACCCCATCGTTTATGTTAACTGGGAATCGTTTTGATTCGAATAATAATTTCGTTGTACATGCTCGAATGGAATCGTCTGTTATTACAAGAATTCATAACAATAATTTCGTTGGTAATAATGAACGTTCGAAAAGTGGTACGGCAATTGTTGAAATAGCACCAGATGAGGTAAATTTATACTATTGCATTGATAATAATTCAGCTATATGATTGAATTTTATTAATGGAATAATAGTCTAGAATTGTTGCTAAATATACCAATGAAGATAAGAAATTATGAAATATGCTCATGCTTGTTATCGCTGTTTATTTCGAAATAATAATCGTTTAGCGGGTTGAAAGTATGCATTATGAATACGGCGGCTAGCAACTTTTCTATGCTATGAACTTTTATTTTCTTATATACGTACCACTGTTTATCTCTTCAATTAACTGCCAACCTGGACTCAACAAATTTGTTAAGAATTGTAATTAAGCCAGTTCAAAACAATGTATCGACAAAACAAACCGTAATGTCTATTTAATTGTTTTTTAAACCAAAAGAAATTTTGCAGCATTCAAAGCAATTCCAAGTGGAAATCTCAAATAATCTATGGGCAAACAACAAGGGTGCATGGTGTTTATATATAATAGCGAATAATCAAAATCCTTTCAATGGTAGTGTTCATGGCAATAAATTCGAACGCAACGAGAATATTCGAGGATCGTTAATCGTTGGCTCATCATTCTTCAGGATAAATGAGAACGAATTTAATAATCATCTCGAAAAGTTCGACCTTGAAGTGGATTTCCTTCAGAACGATGTAAGACAAAACTCAAAAAAATCCATTTTATTCGGCAGTACATTTGTTTACCTATCAACATAGCATATATTTCTAAGATCGTGCTTCGCTAAGTTTTTTTCATCTGTTTTAACGGTGGCGAATTTGTCTTGTATATGCAGGTAATCCCATTCCACCTTATTGCTTAGTTTTATAAATAATAATAAACTTTCAAGTTATATACCAGTATTAAAATTTTTCCTTGCTGAACAATATGAAAGTTTAAAATTTTTCAGTTATTTTATACATCGTCAGCGCGAGAAAAATGCGAAAACCACTTCGAAAAAAGCCGGGGCGGTATTATTTAAAGCAATATGCAAGCCTTCCATGAAAAATATCTATAGAATTTCTGCACTTCTGGAAATCGTTTAAAAGACTGAACAATGAGTTTTCTGTCAAGTTAAGAGTATAAGAGACTTACGTTCAGTAACTCAATTTCGTCGTGCGGTCGATGCAGCCAGAAATTGCAGGCAATATTAGTGATGAGATTAGGCGATATGTAATGACTGACAGAATACACACAATATAGTGAACAAGGAGGGAAAAGCACTAGTGTAGATGAAAGAATCGCAGTTACGGTCAGTTACTTCGACGAAAGGGAGATCCCTTGACCTTTTGAACAGGGCTACTCCCTGGTCCGATTGAGCAGAGTAATGGCGAAGTTGGGTTCGGGCAACTTCCGTCTCGTTTTACGTTGCCCTTCCGCTTGGTGCATCTCGATTTCCATTCCTCGCTGGCGCCGCTGAGGCGGCTGTCCTCTTCTTGCCGTGCGACGGCTCCAGCGAGGCGCCATGATGCGATGCCCGAGTCGCGACATTCGTAGTCCTTTTTTTTGAAAGTTACCAAAGATTTTTCAGCTGTGAAGTAGTATTTTATACTGACGGAAATTTCTCGGTGTAGTTATTTCACGCAATCCCATTCCATAGATGAAGAAAGACAGAGAAAAAAAAAAAAAAAGAAAGAAAGAGATTTGTGAAGAAAATTTGTTATTGAATTTATTTGAATGTCATTCCTTATTGTTATTGAATAAACGATCACAATGGCGAAGTGTTGTTTATTTAGTTGTTGGATGCAGCGAATAACTATTGGGGGTATGAAGATGACGAATCGATAGAAAAGAGGGTTCTCGATGGAAGGACCGATCATTCGAGAGGTATTCCTCATTAATAATAATAAAGCATTTATTTTGATGGAATGAATAAATGAAAGGTGAAAAGAATGTTTAGATTGGGACAATAAAGAAGAAAACATAAAAATTACATGCTGAGTACAAAACAAATGGAAACCTCAATACTGAAAAATATTTCAGTTTTGCATACTGAGAAAACATGAAAATAGAAAATCAGTATTTTCCACTCATATTTCTTCATCAAATCAGAACTTTGAAAGAAAGGAATTTGCATCTGTTGAATTCTCATCGTTAAATATAATAAAAAGGAAGCACTGGCATGAAATACACTTTAACCTGAATTCCTTTCGTAGAATGTCATTATCGATAACATAATCGAGCAGTTTTTTTTACAATCAGCGCTGCTTTTTGCTGCGACTTTGTGGTCTATGATTTACTTCATCAAACTTTCGTCACCTGTATTCTACTTCAATACGCAAAGTCGTAGATGTGCTATAAAATTCAGCAAGTTGCATTGTTTATACAAATAGTGAGACAACGACGAATAAAGTGCCAAAAATCGAGAATTTCTAATTTTTGAGCCCAGGAAGCTTTCAGGAATAGCGAAAATTCGCCCAATCAATTTGAAGCGGGCAGCCGCGATTCCTGACGATTGCGTAGCGGTCTCAAACTGTTCAATGAACGGACAGTGCATTGGTAAGGGTGTTAAAGTTTGGCAGTTCACATAGAAATTTAAGGATTTAAATGCAATGGTTGGAAAGCACTTTTATTAATATTTATAAAAGTAAGTGATTACTTGTTTTTCAAAAAAGAAATATTTCTTTTTTCAAGCGATGTCAAGTGTAGAAAATGACATAGACATTTAGAGTGAACACGAGTGTCGAAAGGAACTAGTAAAACGCCACGGCTACAGTGCCCTCGTGGGCATCATTTCGATCGTTTACTGCGGCATTTACATGCATACACGCATGCAAGAATTCTCCCATCGTTTCCAACTTTAGTGCGATGAAGGAAACTTTATCCGACTATGATATCTCGATCGTATCAGTGAAGAGGCATTCGATGTCATTATTTTATTTGCAAAACTTTCGTAAGTGAAACGGGTGCCGATTTCATAGAATCCACATGTTATTTTTCGCAGCTAGATCTGACTGCTAGATTTATCTTTGCACATACTCTTCAAATTACTTGATTATTGAAAAATTTTTGCTACTTATTTCTAAGAGATCGACTTTAAAATCAGGTCACAATCAATGCTTATGTGAGTCGGGTTTTGCTGGTGAGGATTGTTCACGAATATCTTGCCTATCATTAAACAACTGCTCAACGAATGGCTATTGTGTCGCACCGAATTTGTGTCAGTGCAATGATGGATGGCTAGAGATTGATTGCTCAAGGCCATCATGTGAATTAGTCGCCAATTGTAGTGGACATGGTGAATGTGTCTCACTTAATGAGTGTCTCTGTGATCCCATGTATCAAGGTATGCTACGTAACTTCTCTTTCCACATTGTTTTTACATACTCAATTATTGAGCAGATAAATTGAATTTGAAAGTTTTCAATTCCAAAAAAAAAACGAAACGAGTCCAGTGTAGCGTAATACACATATTTTAATTAAGCTTATGTATTATGATTTTGATGATATCCTTGAGAAGTTTTCGACGCGTCCCGCAGTTTCCGCCAAGGAATTTCGCAGTCATTCTCAAATAGTTCATCTATAGGAATCTGTGAGCGAGGAATATCCTATTGGTGTGGGAGGATGGAGAGGAAGAGATAGAGGGTTGTGAAGGGGAGGTGATGAAGCGGCGGATCTCTTGGCCTCTCTCTACGCATAGCCTCGAACCAAATGATAACATGTAGAAGAGCAAAAGTATTAACGTTTACAAGTTGAATGCACATGCGCGATTGTAAAAAAGGCACTAGATTAATATTCTAAAGCATGTTGGCCAGATCCCATGCGCTTCGAGGTTGCTCCTAATTCCGGAAGAAAATTCCTTGAGGAAACCGATCCAGCAGGCATTTTAGGATGCCCATGAAAATTTACGAATATTTCTGTATTCTGATGCTTTTAGAACTCTAGGACAATGCTTATATCAGACTACCGAAAGTAAAATTTTCTCCCATTGGCGATTATATCTGCTCTTGGTCGATCATCAAAACTATTAGTTCAAATAAAAGTTAAACGGTTTAAATTTTTCCTTGGCATTATGCCAAAAACTGAAATAACCGCCAATGCGTGAAAGTTTTGCTTAATACTGTGATACGAGAACTTCTTGTAGACGTGAAAACATCACAACAGAAGCGTCCATAAAAGTTGTGTAATCATCCCGAAATACCTGCTGAACTAGTTCTCGAAAAAAATTTTTTTGCCCAACATGGGTTACACATCCTAACTAGCTTCTATTCCAGGTGCAAGTTGCAGTGAACCGACAACAAATTGCTCGATAACTGGGTGTAACAATCATGGTTCATGTGTGAGCGGTGAATGCATATGTGAAAGCGGTTGGACGGCACCATTTTGCTCACGCGCTGTATGTGATCGGACGAACAATTGCTCGAATTCTGGAACTTGTGTTAAACCGAACCTATGCGAGTGTGCCCCCGGCTATTCGGGCGATGACTGTTCAGTGTGCGAAGGCTCGGCATGCTCTCAGTGCGAGTTTAGATGCGTTCATGGAGCTTGTGATCCCAATTCCAGGTTAGTAAGAGTTGTAGAGATGTTTCTGAGACCTTAAGCTAATTTTGTTAGCATGGTACAGTTCCCTGGAGGTAGTGTTGGTGTGGAACAACGATGAGCAAACTGGATTTTTCGATGATCATGCATATGGAAAGAGAGAGCGTGGCAGCTCAGTTACCCTTCCTCTTGCGAATTTTCGGAGAGTTGAGATGATTCAGGGCACAGAGGTAGATCGCAGGCCGATCGACAGTGTGCATTGTAGGCTGGCGAACTTTCTTGCCTCTCCAAAAAATTATGTGCTTTTTCAACAGCGAGCAAAAGTTCGCGAATTGTCGAAGTGTGTCCAATGGACTGTATTGTCGGATACGATGCAGCGAAATACGAATGCATGTAGCTACGACGGAGCGTGGTACTTATATCGACGAACTCCGAGCACCTCCGCTCTGGCATTATATGCGACTGTCAGCGAGCGAATTGTTGACAGCCTGGACGCTTCACAGGGCAGCACCGTCGAATATGGGCACAGAGCCCAACGCAATTCTTCCTGTATTTTAGTGTTTTCCAACTTCCTGACGACGGCGACGACGACGACGACGGTCATCACTGGCGAAGGCGAACGAAGATTCTTGAAGAATGAATAATGCAGTCAACCATGATGTACTTTTGGCTTTCACTACATCTCTGTAACCATTCGTCAGCGCCTTCCTGAACAAGTGAAGAATGTTGTAAGGCATTGCCCTTCCAGATGTTTCTAATTAAAATGTCATTAGCAATTACGGTTATTCGGCCATTATTTTAGGGTATGTGTTTGTCGTGGCGACTGGATAGGTGCAGCGTGCGACATTTGTGCAAGAGATAAATGCGACGCTCTTTCGGTGGCGTTGTTCATTTTGCCGCCGGCGGTCGGAGTGCATCGAGAGGATGGAACAGTGGTCACCGTTTATGGCAATGATTTTCCAACGTTCGTTTCTGTATCAGATTAAATTTTATTCGAATTTGAATTTAAACGAATGCTGCTGTTTCAATATACAACCCATCATTTTATTGCTCATTAAGTCATGAAATTTGATTTATTTATTGCATTCTGGGATCTATCTTTGAATATAGCGTATCATAAAAAAATAATCTCCAGCTGTATTAGATAGGCAGCTAGTGAAGCGCGACATTGAATATTTATTGTTGTCTTTTGCAGGATTCTTTTGATCATATGGCTGAAGTAGTCATCAGTCATATTTCACGTTCTTTCATATTTTAATGTTTTTACACTAAGTGATCGCTAATGATAACGTTTCCATTAAGTGGGCATAAACATCTTGTGGATTCCGAAGCAAATTTCAATACAATGCTCAACAATTTCACAATTATAAAAGTTGTTTAAGGGCACAATCAGATCGTTATATTTGTCTATATGGGAGTACAGCGACATCTGGACGTTATATAACCTCAACGAGAATTCAGTGCGAAATACCGCATTCAATGTTACCTGGGCGATATCTTTTCAACGTGATTCCTTATGGTTCAGAGAGGGCACTTCCCTTTGTCGACAAAAGAACAGTATGCTTATTAAACTAACTGCGTTCCATGGTGTATTATTTTAGTCTGCAGGTAGTAGTCATCTATTGGGCTTTTTTGTCCTAAGGACAGGCGCAATGAGGGTAAAAAACAGGTGGGAGAAGACAGAAGTGGGGATGGTTCTGATGTTCAGGGAAGTGGAGGAAATGCGTAGGGCATTGCTTATTTGTCTGCTATTCAGGTAAAACGCTTCGTTTCATCCTCAAAAATACTGACCTCAACATCTTGCCATACAGAAAAGCACCGATCATTATAACTGTTGCTTACTGAAATTGGCCACAAAGAACCAAAAAAAGAAATAAATCGGCAAAAATTTTCTACTTTTTGGTTTCACGTTTCAAGACTCTTCTTCTTTCATATTTTCCATGTTCCCCATCTATAGCAGACGTATGTTATCGGAAGAAGTTGTGCAAAACGTAGAAGTTATACAAATTTCTTTGCACTTTCAGACACATTTCACATTTTATATCGAGTGTGATCCGTCACGATGTGCTGGATTCTGTATTGGTCCGACTTGCGTTTGTCCATTAGATCGTACTGGAATACTCTGTGAACAGGTAGCGTAAGAAGCCATTTGTGTTGTTTGTACTTATTTATACATTTTTTTCTATAGTGATTGCCGGGGTAAAAAACAACACAGAATAAACACTGTGGAATTTTCGCACCAATACTATCATTTCCTTTGTTCTCATTTCCATCATTCTTATCCATTTTGTAAGTCCAGGTCTAGCATATCTGCAGACTTCGTCTTCTCTGCAGCGTGCAATGGCTGTTGAAATCCAAATATCTCAATGGAACCACCAAAACAAAATATGCGTGATAATAATTCTGCGATATGGTAACGTAGTGTCTGTTATTTTCCACCACTGTTTCGATAGAACAGTTGCTGATGTCGTATGATGAAGCTGATTAAATCCAATGGAAAGTTTGCATGGTTTTCTAACTCAGTCACTTCAAGACCATAACGAATCAATAGAACCATCAAAAAATAGAAAGTTAATCGCTCATATTTTTGTACTTCCAGTCTTGCTTAGAAAGAGGCCATTGGTCACAAAATGTGCAGCGAATCTCATCATAGCAAGGCGTTCTTTCAGTGCTATTAGAAGGTTTTAAGTCCTTCTAAGTTGCTTCTTATAGTGAAATTTACGTATTCAAGTTAATAAGTTAATTGAAAATCCGCTTAGGATGATTTATTTACGTATTTAGTAGCAAAAATTACCAAGGGCTTTTAAAGTCATGTTCTGCTGGACTTTGGTGTGAGTTAATAATCCTTCTTTTTCAGACGAAATTTCCTCCGAACATTGATCGCGAAATCATCAACAACGATAAACTAACGAAAGCGATCGAAGGCCAACCCTATAATATCAAAATACCGCTCCAGGTTAGCTTATGCTGAACTAATTTCTATGCATAATTTTATGCTTAATATGTGCAAAACGATGCGTAAGTTTTGAACTTCCAAAAAATCGTACTGGAGAATATGTTCGTTGTGCTTTCATAGTTTGGTTTGCTTATTATGGATTAGGTAGTGGACCAATACAGATGATTCTGAAGCAGTAGATACGATGCTGGATCAACAGAGGTGATTTTGGATCAAGGAAGATGATTTTAGATCATAAAACTACGAATTCTCCATATTATTGCAACTCTGAGGCGGAAAAGGTGAGACAAAGACAAAGTGTAAAGATGATTTAGACACTTTTCCTACAAATATATTACTTCCTAGTGACCAAAAAGTTTCGCAACAAACTTTCCTGTATTCATTGAAATACCAAATTACTGGCTTGAAATGAATTCTACTATGAATTCTCTGTTTGAGTTTTCCTCAAAATTTGAAGCTAATTTATTTGGAGAAAAGGAGACGTGTTTTGGGAAGAGAGAGGTGGGTATCGAGGTTATTCATTAAGGTAGAGAGGATAAATTTGGGGAAAGAGAGAGGAGAAGGTTATCGAGATTATTCGGTCGGGTTTATCGAGATTCTTGAATCTAAAGCAATGGAATCCAAAGGAGCACCACCTTAAGCAATCTGGCTAGGTTTCTGGCGCAGTTATTCACCACTTGACGCAATTCTATTCTCTGAATCAGTGTTATTTGAAAGGGCATTCAAGGCGGCATTCTTGCGATTGTTGTTTTTGACGTTTTACTTTTTTTAGATTTTAAAATTTTTTCAGCAGAGGAATGTGATCTTCAATTTACAATCGGATGCCGAAGGTATGCATGTGACATCCAATGGAATTGTTACATGGACACAACCAATTGGACGCGGGCAACCTTATAAAATTAATCTCACGCTCGACTCTCAAGCCGGAGAATCAATGATCAGTTGGAATCTCACAGTGATACCAACCTATTCACCAATAATAACTCGTATCACAAATGTTGGCGAAACAAATAAACGAGCTATTCAAGGAATTGTTCAGTTCATCGACCAGAAGGTTCTTGTTATCTGCTAGCGAAAAAACAAAATTTCTCTTTTAAAGGCATAATTCATTTAGCTCTTTCGACTGCTTATAATGAGCGGTGTTCATATATTGCATATTGCATATAGCATATTAGCATATTGCATATTAATGCAACATATTGCATACAAGATAATAGCGTGCATTCATTCTAATATTTTCATTTTTATCCTTATTTCTCAGTGCATCGGTTCACAAAATTATCGAATTAAGATGAGGCATTTCGATTTTTCATACAGCAATCAACATAAACGGTTACGCCTTGGCAAAAGAAATATGCTCACATTGTTTAAATGATAGAAAAGCGCAGATGAAAGTAGCAAATATATGAACATTTAGAGGATGAAGTCCAGATCTCATAGGTTGCCGACGTTGCAAAACAGATAATGTGTAGCGATATAAGAAATCAAACAACTGCGTTATTCATGACCGGCACAACTGAAACTTTACCTCATTTCCGAGATTAAAATCTAGTCAGCGAATATATTTTATATCTTGAAGAAATGCAAAAATTCTCGAAGTTCTTTGCGCAACCTTTACTTTAAACGCGTTCAAATTTCAGAGTTTTGGTCAAGTGCCTGTTCGACTTCAAATTTTTCGAAATAAAATTCTCTCTGAAGATATTACCGTAAAAAGCGATAAAAGTGGTCGTTTCGAGTACATTCATATACCAAGCGATGAAGCTTCCTCGTATATGGCGGTATGCCTCTTAAATTGGCTATAATCTGATTTAAAGGATAATAGTTGAACTTAAATTTATCGAAATTCTTAACCAAAAGCAGTTAAAAACGGCAATAATTGATTCTGACGGAACCATAAAATTTCCATCAATTCGCTTCGATTTTTTGCTTTTAAATTTTGCTTCCTTAGCTGTAAATAAACCAGAAAATTCCGCAGAAGTCATAGTCCATTTATCGTTTTTATTCCTTTTTTTCCTTTTCCTTCAAGATCTCTGTCCTCAAATTCCGATTCATTTCAATTCTTCATCGCAATATTTCCAATACATTGGCACTGTTACATATAATTATGCAGCCTCGGTCAGCGGAATGAATTCAGATCACATTTATGCGTAAGCAGATTCCCCATTCAACCACTAATTCCCACCCTTGAAAGCGATGGAGTAGCATATTTTGCTTCCATAAGTAAATAACTGAAGTAATTTCCATTCGGATAAAAAAGATCGGGAATGAAGGGAACAAAAATATGAATAAAACAATAACTGTAACGATACAATCAAATGTTGCATAATTTGAAAACATCTGTGTATACACGATAAAAATCCGGCTATCCCCGCTATCACACATACAATAGACTCTGAAGAAGCGCGCGGCAAACGTTGAGAGCGAGAATTGGAAGCGCCGAGCATAGTATTGACTTACTCGTTGCGCCCACTTGGAAAGTTTGTATGAGGCTGTAATGGATGCTTTATTGATAAGCAGTGCTGTCCACAATTTCTCCTTTCAAATATCAAACCTTTACCTATACTGCTAGCCAGCCAGGCGGTTTAAATATACCTGTTAGTTGCTTGACCACTGTTCCTCTTCCGTTCCCCTTACGATGAAATTAGGCAGCAAATTTTCTGAAGGGGAATCAGATCCCTCTTCCTCATCACAACTTGGAAAATCATTTCCTCGCAGCCTTTTGCAGCTTCCATAAAAAGTTTTATACCTTTTTTTTGTCGAGTGGGGCTAGCGGAGCTCGCTAAATTTGTTCTCCGCTTTGCGTATGAGCGGAATTGAGCGAAAGAATGCTCCGTCTTGCTAAGCGCTCGTTTCGCCTCCATCTCCCCCTGTTCTCAATGCTGCAAGAGTGGAATCTGCAATACCAGCTGTTGCGCTAGTGATCCGGGTGATCACGGCTAAAATAACGAGCCCCCAAAATCCGAGATTGGCGCAGAAGTTGCATTTTTTTTTTGATGTTATTAAATCACGTTGCTAATTATCAGCCGTTTCTCATTGGTTAGAAAGTGGCTGAAAATCTTGAATTCAGTTTTTTTTTCTAGATGGCCATTCACCCGGGCGAAGCAGTATACAACTCAAGTAATGATGCATATCGATTTGCAAGCTGGTCAGATGTGGGTTTTGAAGTTGACTATGACCAGCTACTTGAGGTAACGCCTGGCGCTAGCTCTAATACGGTATATCACCTTCGCAATAATGGTGATGTTCCACTTGCTGCGTGCTGGATTCAAATTATCACACCTCGTGATAAAATTTATATTGATAAAGTTGAACAGGTAAGAAGGATATTGTCTTAGTTGTTGCTTGCGTAGTTGGCGACTATCATATGATACCTCTTGGCCTTTCCGTTTTGTGCAAAAAACTCCACCTATCTCTCGAAATAAAATATACGTTAGTTAACCACGGCATCTTAAATCGTTCTTATCTTTTAGTGTGCAAGTATGTGAAATTCTTATTTCACTTGAAGAAATTTGTCGACTTAAAATCGCTGACCGAAAAGCCCACTAAAGTTGATGATGAGGTTACAATGTTTCACTGCAGATTATATGTAAGCGTGTGATTACGATCGAACTAATAAATCAAAACCAATGTCGAATTGTTAAGTCAAAAAATTATCCTGTGTCTGAGCAAACTAGTCAATTCCTGGAGAGTGTGGCATTCCTAGAGAAAATTCATTTTACAAGTAACAAAGTCTTAAGCATATCCACCATTAACTAGTCAGCATCCTATGTACTCGTTTCTATAGCATGTATCATTTTCTTATTCCAGAAATTTTATTGCCTCAGAAATTTGCTCTTTGAATTGTAAGGAATATCAATTAAACCCATTTTATTTCATTTCAATTATCATGAGCAATAAAAGAGTTCAAGTGAGTCGCCAGCGATGTACCCATATTGTGGCCAAAAAGCATCATCACTTTCAGGGGTTTTATGATCGTTTTGTTTTCAGAGATCCATATCCTTGAGTACATCTCAATTCCCCCTGAACTATTACTAGTTTACATTTATTATTGATTCAGAAGTAATCCATTTTTAGTCGTGTTCTTCAATAATTTATTTTTTAAGTAGTGAATTTTTCAAGTGTACGTTTGCATTACCGCTAGTTATTTTGTCGAAATCTGCTGGGAAATACGATTCATGCATATCTGATGAATGCACAAAATTTCTGACCGTTGATTTTATTGAACTGTTTCGATGTAATCGCCATAAAATTTAGGACGCTTAAGTGGAATAGAATATAGAGACCCATAATGAAATCCACTACCATTGACCAAATTATTGTTGAATTGACAGGATTATTGCCGATATCACTGAAAATGCGATTCAGTGAGACTGCAAATCTTGAAACTTTATAGAATATTGAGAAAAGTTTTATTGGTGATGTTTGAAGAAAAAAAAACTTTTTGCTTATGAATGGATAAGATTGTGCATCAAGAAGTTTTCTGCATTTCGCGTGAAAAACTACTGATTTAAAGAGAAACACCATGCTTCGAAAATTTCCTTCCCAGGAGGATATAATTCTCTTACACACCTCCTTCTCACCTCATATTTACGCTGGTACTTTATAGACCTGAGCAATGAATCATCCGGTAATAGTTTATAGGCATATGCCGTGGTTTTACCTGATCCGATAAGTATAGTCGGGTGAAGTCATTTTAAGGGTTTCGAATCGATTGGTGTTAATGAATCGAAAGATATGCGAGTGATGTTTGCAATTTCGAGTACACTCGACAATGTTATCGCTACACTTCAGTTCTCATGCGTTAATTCTGTTAAACGTCTTATTAGGTTAGTTTATCGGAAATAACAAATTTCATCTAAATTTTATACGAAAAAATTGGGCGGAATTTAACCAAAGTTCGTCTCTATTATATCATACTATAAGCGCTTTAACACCATAGCATTATCACTTCAAGCAAAACCACATTTGGACATGGTTCCCTTTCAACGAGGTGGGAGGAGGGGAGGGGGGAAAGGATTTGTGTGATTAATATCCTTTATATGCTGTGAACGCTCTAACATATTATACGATAGCCATATAATAGCTGCGGCTGCCCGCTGTTTTACTGAGCTGTTTAATTATACAATGTCTCCGTTATTTTTCCAGTAAATTATAGCGTACAGCAAATATTTAGGAATACTTAAGGCATAAGACATAAGGCATAAAAACTTCTATGATAATTCGCATTCAAATTATGATAAAAAGTAGCGTTTAAATCGAATTATAATTTAACGAACACCTAACACTTGACAACTTTTGTCTCTCACAACAAATGCCAAGTAAAAAATATTGTCTACATATATAAAAATGTTCGTTAGGGGTATAGAAAAATGCTTTAGTCGATTTACAAATGTATTTACATAGTCCATAATTGATGTAATTTTTAGTTTTCGTATCGTTGTATTTGCTGGTAGTGATGTCGACCCACCCACATGATTACACTGATCCACAGAGTGTACAGGAACAATGGTTCTCTATTGTGGAATATATGTAGAATATAATATTTGCATATTTAAGGCAAAGCTTTGTGATCGAAGGGACACGACCGCGCTTAAGGCCATATCCTAGCGAGCTTCTTCTTTCATTTGCACCTCAAACATTAGCACCTATAATTGAGGTATGCGCTTTATAACCGTTGCAGCCTTTTTGTATGCATTTTCTATACACATTCGCATCCAAATGCAATTCGGGAGAACAGAAATGCATACAAAAAAGCACATAGTAAAATGGGTTTATCTGTTCTAATCTAGCATCCTTTTTCTACACTTACGTCAATAATATCATTTTATATACTAGTATACTTTTACGTTTTAATATGCAAACTACAGTTCTAACAATCTACGATCTTTTTGCAATGCCTATAATCGTCACTATGACTTTATTAAGGGCGTATGATCATCAATGCAGCCTTTTTTTCCAAAGTTCGTTTCGTTACCAGACACGCCTTAATTTGAAAAACGTTTGCGCTGCCTGTTCTTTATGACTAAATTTTTAGCAAATATTTTTCATTCATTAGACATAAAAAAAATTTTTTTTGATTAATGTAGATGTTGGGGCAAAATTTAGGTAAAACGCATGCCATTTTCCAAGGAGTTTGATTTAAATTATGATGCTAAATACTGCATATAAATGTTTCATAAAGTAATATCTGTTGCCTTAGCTAATAGATAGACATGTTTCATTCGAAAATATCCTGATGGATTTCTTCATTTAGATTGATTTGATCAATGAAGGAATCGACCTGAAGGCTCCACTTTCGATTATTGTCTCACCAAACAACAGCCCAGTCTTTGTCGCGGCAACCAATCCGGTCTTATCCGATTTCAGAGAGTATAACATGAATGGCACAACCATCTCGTTATTTTTAGGGCTTCGAAGTCCTATGAACTATACATTGAATGAATCTCTTCCTGGTAACATCTCTATCGCATATCATAATGAGGTCAGTTTGTTGTGGATCTCTTATGATGAGGCTGGGGAACTTTTTAGAAGTTGTGGGCAGCTCTTATTCTGATCGACTAAGCATCACCTTATTGTTTTTCGTTTCTATCTATGCGTCGATGGATCGTCTTTCAGCTATATCAAAAAGCTATTCCAGAAATAACACTGTTTAACGATACTTGTTCCTTTGCCTGTATGTCAGATGGCTTTATATTCTTCTATAAACAACTAATATTATGAGTATCAAGTATGATTTAAATAGTAATGAAATAAAAATTATATAAATGATTTCTCTTTTTTATGAATTCATGAATTTTATATTGTTTAAATATTCTTGAGGAAAAATACTTGTATATAAACATTTAAATATGCTGAAATTACTAAATCTTGCACATTTGCGGGAATTTTCTGTTATTTTCTAGGAAATCTGAGTTTTCCGGAAAAAAACAAGTTTTTCGAGTAAAAAAACACCAATTTTCTGTTCTTCCTCATAACATATGGCCAAATGCATTCATATATATTTCTACTTCCATTTCCACCGAATTCTATGAAAAAATGGTCAGTTTAATTACAGTCAGTGTTGTCAATTCCTTATCGATTCGTTGTCGGGAGCACCTTCTTCAACTTTTTCGTGACTATACGAGATGAACTTACAGCAGTCGATGCATCGGCTAAAGTTCCAGGCGCACTAGTTCATCTACGCAATAACGCTATCGGATTTGATGATCAACGTCAAACACGTGGCGACGGTTTCTTACTTTTTAGAGAAGTAACACAACTGTCGCGTAACGCGTCTTTAGAGTTGAAATTTCTTCGGATAAGTTCCTTTTTAGAGGAGAACTATGCAGCATTGGAGACTAGCTAAGATATATTGATTATTGAGAGCTATCAGTGCTTGAATAATTAATTAATTTAACCCATAGCACTGTTGCAACTTCGTTTTCTTTCGTCGATATCAATATTTAATTCAATTCTAACGTTTTATTTTATCAATTATTTCATTGATTTAGATGACAACTTTTAGTGGTATTATCGAATCCGTTGAAACCGATCGATTCTGACATTGATAGATGGATGAGGAAGAGCACCAAAAGGCTGTGATTTTATGCTCCATACTATTTATAAATAAGCTCTAAGTAGTTTTTGTTGATTGCCTTTGTATATTATCATGAAAACAGTGCTTGTTAGGCTCTATTCAAATTTCTGTCGTAGCAACTTGGAAGCTATATAAAGTTTAGGCGTCCGAAAGCATTATTCCTCTGCGCTTATCACGAAATTTTTCGTAAAAATCGAAGCTACCTTTCTACTTAGTGCTCATTTTATCCTTACCCTCATCCTCCTCCCCCCACCCAGGCCTCCCTCCCAACTCACTGTCTTCGTACCTATCGTTGCATCTAATATCGCGACATTTTTTTTCAGAAGCTACTGTCTTCTTTTCAATTACCGAGGGAGCTTATGAACTAACTGTTTCGTCACCAATTCATCAAACTGTTTCGATGATTGTTCAGGTTAAATAATTTTGCTCTTTTATCTGCGTTGCTTTATAAATTTATTTTCTTCGTAAATGAAAGGCATTTGGCCAACGATGCAACGATGCAATGCAAGCCGATCCTTTTATTTCACATATCTTTTCGTTTATTTTGCACCAGAATAGACCTTACTTCATAAATCAGAACCCTATTTTTTCACTAGAATATTTTTTTTTACTAGAATTATGACTGCTAAAGTCAGTCGCTTCTAATATGGCAACCATATAGATCCTACTCACTTTTACAGGCACCCAAAGAAAGAAGACATGAAGACGCAATATGCACAAATTGAAAAACAAAAAGAAAATTAGGTTGTTGCCATACTAGTTGTAGGTGAAACGCAATGATGGCGACGATAAGTACTAAAAAGATATCAGTTGAAATTTCCCACCACCATTTTACGGTTCATTCTTACTATGTGAGATGATGAAATATTGCTATGTTAAATGCATTTTTTTTTGAAAAACGCTATAATTATATTCGAGAAACCTTTGATCTTTTCATACGTACGCGAATTTTTTTACTACTTGCGAATTTCATTCAATAATATTCAACCTAATTATAATAAATACTCAACGTAATTAGAATAAAATAAAGTTTAAAACATTGATTACTCACTACTGTAATCCAAACAGCTTAAATAATGCTATGGTCGAAAACTTATGTTAGAAACTTTGAACGTATTTTTTGAATAAAAAAATTGAATGATGGAGTAAGGCTTGATTACATGAATTCATTTATCATCGAAGTCGGTCGTAGGCAAGAGGTATTTCCATTATGAGAGGCTCATCCACAGGTGACTTCGGAAGGAACTTTAGATATGACGAAAGTTCTGATGAGCATTCATAAACTATCCTTACCCTCATTGGCTCGTTCATCCATTAAGTCCTAGATTAACGAGTGGGTACTATAACGCTGCATTTAGTTTGTGTGTATTTTAGGCATCATCAGCAAACTCTTCACTAACGGTGTTTCTACCAATTGCATTTCCATTCGTTCCTATGCTTGACGAAGATGAGCTGATTTTAGAAGAATTCGATAAACAGACCGCAGTAAGTGATACTATAATCAATAGGTTTCATAAAGCTATGCGGAATTTGCTCGATTGCGGCCGAAATGTGCTGTTGCTTGAAATTAATTCATGGTTTTGTGGATATTGCTAATTCAGGTGTCGTTACGCGAATTTATCATTTTTTTTCCTTGTTGATTGGTTGTGTTATTCTTCATGTTTTATTCGGAACATAATTATATAGTGGAAAAAATATGCGACATTTTGTCACGATTTATGACGAACGGACATCTTTTTTCTTTTAATTAACTTAGATATTTTTGTCAGATTCGGGCTGAAAAATTTAACAGTACGTTTTTGCTATAAACAAGATAGTCTGTTGATCACTTTCCCGGATAATCAGAGCATTTGAAATGTTTCTTATTGATTTCCACATTCATTCAATGTTATCAAATTCTCCTCTAAAAATCTGATAAATCCACACCATTCGATTATTGGCTTATTCGCAGCAAGCTTCTGTCGTTCATGGGTAAGCAAACTTTTTCAGCTATTAGGAATAAGCAGTGTCTAAATGTTTCAGGCCATTTCTTAACATAAAATTCATGATACGACATGAAACATACCCAGTAATTTTCTGTGCGCTTTATTTTCTATGCATTTTATAGGTGCCTCTTCCCGTATTACGGCTTACTCCACCATCGTTGAGGATTCCTAAAGCGGATAGTATGAATTACTCTTTCGTTGCCGAGAACATTGGTGGTTCTCCGGAATCCTCAGTTGCGTTGCCACCGATCATTTTTGACGAACATTCACTTCCTTTCCGTCTTTTAATGGTGTGACTCCACTTATCTGTTCATTTCATGGTTATCGCGCAATTTTTGTAGTGATTTCCGTTCGCTGGCTTATCCTCACCTCCACTTTTGGGGCTAACCCTCCCACCCCCCCCCCCCCTCTCCACAGCTGTTTTATTCGAATCTTCATTTAGATGGATTCGTTGGGTCATGATCGAAATTCATCATAATTTAAATATATATTAGCAAAGCATCCATAAATTCTGATAGTTCTTTCTTTAAACTATTATTGGTTGTAAAGTAAGAATTGCTTCTTGAATTTCTTTTCCAAAATTTCCATTACTCATTGCAGAGTTCTCTTTCTTAGAGCTTTTTTTTCTATTTTCTATGAGTGGTTGAAGCGAACGCTGTAGGAGATTAAAAAACTGCTGCATTTGTTTGGTTATATCTAATAAATTTTTCTGATTTTCTTCTTTAAAAAATTTATTCGAAATAAGCTAAACGAGTACATCATCGCTAGTTTTCCAGAACGGTATAAGAAATGGTATCGGTCTTAATGATGGCTATCGAACATCCATAGAACTTACACGGCTCAATGATGGCGATGATAGTGAACGATGTAATGTATATGCGCTGAGAATTCCCTATTATTACACTATACCGAGATCATTCTCCAATTATATGCGACATGCATTAATGCTTATCGATAATAGAGACATTAGCAAACAATCGGGAAAGGATGTCAACATTTGCGAAGGTGTCATTACCAGTGATTTATGTAAACTAAGTAACACATTTCTATACTTGAAATCCATTCTTGGTCGAAGAATTTCAGAGTGTGAATCGGTGTAAAACTATAACAAAAGCGTGGAAAAATGATATGAATGTGATTTCGGACTTCAACTGCTTTATGAAGTAGTTTTGCTTCTGTCAACAGATAGGTGTGTATATTGTATAAGGTATTCTGTTCACTGCTAGGGATGCTCACATGAGGGTTTTCTTCAGTACAGCATCACTAAAATTTTCCACGGTACGAAAGAAATCTGCAGCTGTTCAAATTTTCAGCCTTTTTTCTTCACTATGGAGCTAGCTCATGAAACCACTGCCAAATGATGATAAAAGGTTTTTCCTCATTGATTTTCAGGTGCTGTGTTTATTCCATTAAAAGGAAATGATTATGAAGAACATTCTCTATTATTAATAGCAGGGATATATTTATAATTTTAAATATTTATTCATCTTCAGCTGGCGCAGATCGAACACTGCAGCAGTCGGCAATTTGGACTAAGACAGCTATACAGTGTAATTGCGCGATGAACGCACGTGAACGTTGTCGTAAGCAATATGTATCGGCAACATTGTGTGGATCGGCATGGAAGTTCATTCCTGACGATACGGTTTCATTGGATTCAATTGCTATGTTTGTCCTACTCATCTCAAACTGCAACGCCGTCGGTGTTAATTTCGATAAACTGCAGAAGTCAATCGCGTAAGTCAAATTTTTCAAGGGTGCAAATTTTAAATGGGAAACATCAGTAGTGTTCTCTTCTAATGTTCTCAGCGGTGGAACGGCAGGTAAAGAAGAAGGATGAAGAAAGAGCAAGGTGGGGAAGAGAATAGGGCGGGTCGGTAGGAGTTATTTGGGATAACGAGGGCGGAGGAATAAGTTCAGAAAGAATATGTATATTTTTGTTCATTTTTCGATTTGCTGCATATTTTTATACTCTATTCTCCGATTGTAGACTTGGTCGTTGGCAGTTTTCACGTTTTATTACCACTATGGCGATTTAGATGCGCATCTGCATTGGATAGCCGTTGTCCAATGTTACGGCGTCGGCGTTCTGCTTCGAATTTTCGCACAATTCGTAACGATTCGATACGTTTAAACGACCGACCAACTCAATTTTTCGCTCATGTTCGTTCATTATAGTTTCTCAATTATGAAGCTTTAAAATGGATTCATAAGAGGTGGCGGAAATATTGCAGTATACTGAAATGATTCGTAACTTTAGTCGAGAATTCAGCATATGAAATATACCAGATTTTTGTCATGCACTTTCGGAAACCTGCTTAATCGATATAACAAGGCTGTGCTTGATTTTAAAAAAAAGAGAGAGACTGCGAACAGAGGTCACGGCTTTGTTTTAGCTCGAAATAAAGAAAATAAAGACTATACAATAATTCAAGGAGAAAATACTTGAGAAAGTATACTGGAATCGTGGAGGAATATACTAGCCCCTTCCGCTGCAGAAAGGAAGCTTCTATTTTCTTTCCTAATAAAATTTTCATCTGGCATTTATGTTACTGACATATTTTACTTCCGATTTCATGTCATGTTTTTATCTCAGCTACATTATTCGTATCAGACTGTGAGAGAAATCTTATTATACCTTCACTGTTCTACTTCCCTTTCTTGAAGAAAATCGTGCCGAGAATCTTTGTTTCAGTTAGCAGCGGTAAGTGAACAAGTGGATGGTATTCTGCAGCAATATTTCCCAGCATTCAATGCGCTGGAAATACAAGCCGTCAATATGGCGTCACTCTATTTCGATTTTTTTGAACAGCTACAGGTACTTCAGCTTGAACTGAATAAGTTTTTAAACTCGCTGAGGAGAGATCCACTGATCAATCCGATATAATTTTGTTACCAAAGCATATGTTGGTTTTAACGTTGGTGGTATCCGAATAAGCTAGATTCATGTAAGGCTATAATCTGAACAGTACAGATCAATTTTACCTGTCTTCATTTGCATTATAGGAATCGAAAGGTGGCCATAAATGTCAGTTACCTTAGAGAAGGGGCATTTCATTAGTTGGAAATGATTTCTCCCACATAACATGGCGATACCCGGCAATGCCCGAATCTCATTTCTCAAATACAGGCTAATATCGGCTCGCCATGCTTTTCATTGTGTTATTTATAGGTTGTTTTGCCGTCTCAGTACTTCACGGGAATCACATCAAGACAGTGGTTTGATGACTTCTTCAAGGCGATTGCGGATTCATCTGATGGAGGGCGCCTTATCACCACCGTGGAGTTGAATGGCTTTCGAGGTCCATATGCATTATAATCTTCACGTTCATATGGCTGATCACAAGGATGTTTTAGACGCACAGCTGTTTTATAGCTGTATTCATTTCACGAGTCAGATCGATGTACACCTGTAGCAATTTGCGTTATCTTCAGTCCTTCGCGTCGGTGACGCGCCTAGCGCCGTCTTTTATAAAATGTGATCCTGAAATGATAGTTCTTCAAGTATAACAGCTATATGAAGCCTATTTATCCACCTTATTGCTCCCATTCGACAGGAACCGCTCCAACTTTTTCCCCGGTGTTTCGCAGAAATTCACTTGTCGATTTTACTTGTAGTCGTCCTGAAACAACTGTCATTCTGGGTACGGTCTATTCGCCGTAGTTTCAGTGCCCCTGTCCTTTACCATGAAATTTTGCCTCCTTCGAAAGAAACTGCTATTTGCATGAAAACCTCTGCTGAAAGACGGTGCTGTTGTGTGGCTCACTTACAGCCCCAAAATTTTTATTCAAGTCGGTCTTATTTTTTACAAATCACATCAATATTTTGCAGATAAAGATGTGAGTGAACGCTTCATCAAAGTTTGGAATGCAACCGTAGTACTGTGGACATCTGGACAAATCGACCCCCTTGTGGAGCAGAATGGTCCTGGAATCTCATTTGCAGACGTGCGCAAGCTAATTGTACGATCGGATCGATTGAAATCACTTAGTAGGCAGGTATGCTATTTTCTTCAAGTACTGAAACTGCAGTAGTGTTCGCAGTTCACCATCGTCCACTCGCGGAAGCGAAATGCTCTTCGTAACGATCCCGCATTGAGAAGACTCATAAATTTCATGTCACAGGGCCTCTCGTCCAAAAATCCCTCTGTGGATGATTTCCTAGAACCCGCCGCGTGGGCTCCTCAGGTTTCGTCATCTCTGTGAGGGTTGTTAAGAAAGCGGCTCTTTCATGGGCTTAAAAAGTTTCTCCATAGAGTCGGAGGAACACGAAGAAGCTCAGCATTGTTTTCAAACAATGTACGGCGCAAGGGGACGTCATCCAGTGTTCGTAGAGAACCAATTTACTGCAGAAGTGGATACCCAAGCATGGTGGGCGCAATTAGAAAACGGCGGAAAGTGAGAGAGGTTGAAGCTAGAAGACTTAGCGTCGATATTTCATAAAGATATTCACCCAGATACAGTCAAACGAATGATCGGAGTTTGACAAAGTTACAAATAAAATGCAGAGATTGAGAGAAATCAAATCGTACAAAAATTGAGAGAAATGATGCTGAGAAAAAATCACGTTGAGAGATGCTTTCTAAAAGCGCGATCTTATCAGTACGTGTTGGAATCAGATTGTGTTTTTAGACTATTGAGATTTGCTTCGCTTCGTCCGTATTTCGAAAATTCTATAACATTCTACTTCCACACCTCGGAAGTTTCTTAAGCAATATTATACTATACACTAAGTCATAAAAATCACCATAATCTATCATAGTTTGTCGGATCAAAACTTTCGTAATTTGAGTTGGTTACACTTTATCGTCGGAAGAATTTCTCCGACCGTAAAATGTAATCGAGTGTAATTTCTGTCTATATCATGTTTTGCCACCATGAAAAGTTAATAAACAATACTATCCTTCACAGTGATAAAAGTGAGGTTAAGTTGCGATGTACCATCTCTAGCTATCACTTCCAATGTTCTGCGTTTCGGCGGCAATTTCGTATTCGGTATTGCTTTCAATTTTCATCATTTTCCTGGCAAAAAAAGTGCGCTCAGCTAATGTCCCACGTCCTCAGCACCTCTGTTCCACATGAGGGCAGCATACTTACTCAGAAAAAATGCAACATTATCAATAGTCGTTATTGCATCATCCCTAAAGCAAATTTTCTTTGTTTACAACCAATTTTTAAAAAGCTTAATAGCGGTTACATCGACTCATGCACGCCAACATAGACGCAAGCACACCTTTTGAACTTTCGTGTCAACATCAACATCAGATGAATTGCGAATGGTTATGCCAAGACCGCAATTTATCAAAAATTGCTTCTGTTGCAGCTTTGCATAAAAATAGTACGACACAGTTGCATGGACAGTGTGAAGATGGCCTCATAATAAAAGCAGGCATCTTCCAAACTTTGGTCCCTCGTATAGACCCCGCGAGAGCCGCTCTTCAAAAATCTTCTGTCTCAGTGGGGGATTTCTAAAGCGCAGAACCCCCGCGCGGGAGGATCTGCGGGCGTGAAAACCTCCCCTGCCGCCCCTGCCGAAGGTATGATTCATCACAATACAGAGAGAGGATTTCCTTCCATGCACTAAACTGCAGATGACCATGTTTATTCTTTTGAAATGTAGCTTATAAGGATGAATGGCATTTCTGTAGTCCATCTCTCATCCCATGTAACGCTCCTGGTTTATCTGTGGTCGACTTTTGGTTTTATTTGGTCTGCTGTATTTATTTGTTGTATTTTTGGTCTGTATTATTGATATTTTTTGGTGTTTTCATTTATTTCTAATTGTATTTCATTTGGCATCCATTAGCTTTATCTATCCTAACTGTATTTATTCATTTGGTATCATCTGCTGTATATACACTTGATCTGTGCCCTAACTTATTTGTTATTTTTGGTCCTTGGTCTGTATTTGTAACTTATTTGTCTGTTTTTTTCATTTGGTCTGCTATACTTATTCTGTTTATTTCTAACATCTCGAACTCTCGAATCAAACCCAAGCAAACGTTTTTTTATTGTCCAGCGAATGCAGGGCGTTAAGATCATAGTTGAGCATTGATTTTTCTGAAGCATGAGTACGCCCAAGCACTCATTAGGATCAATTCAAATATGAAAAACTCAGTTCCCCAACGCAATTTTTCGCTCCACTGTTTTATTTATCCCAGTCATTTGAGTGAAACTCTTTCACACTTTTGAATGCAACGTTGTGTTAATCTCATGCAATTTCCAGTACGGAGCGGATAATCCATTCGCACTTCTCCATGATCACATTGGTCGATTGTTGTCAGTCGATAACACTCCTCCACCGTATCCTTTTTCTTCCGCAAACGATAACGAGGACATTTGCGCGATTGGTTATACTCTGATATCACCTTCAAAACCAAGTGAAAATGACGAGATTGTTGTTAAACTTCGAATTGACAACAAAAAGGTGATCGCTTGTCCTCTCTTGTCTGATAATTTTTCTTGTTTTCACCAGTTGAATTTTCACGTTTCACCGTAATTCCACTAACGAATTTCACCATAATCATCACGTCATTATAGGCCCAGGAGATTTACTTGTGAAGGAACACACAGTTTTTTCCTTGTATCAAATGTTAGGGGAATTCAGGTTGAACAAGTTCCATTTTTGTGTTCATATTGTGGAAGAAAATTGTTTCCTTAGGTGTTGTATTTATTTAAATGGGCCTTTCAATCTCATATTAATTATTTTTTCGTTTAAGAGGGGTCCTTTGTTGAACATTCGTGTTTCACTTGAAATGCTTCGGGAGCGACCAGATACGACGCCGATTCAATTTCGTATTGGTCCATTAACGTTTGAGGGAATTCGCTCACTTGACGGTGATGCACATTTACCGGCCAATTCATCGTTTACAGCTCAATGGTTGATTCGACCAGTACATAGTTCTCGCCTCATGAATATTGCACGCTATCAGGTTCATTTCTTGACCGATTAATAAGTCTTGACCGATTGCAAACGAGGTTATTAATCTAAGCATCAAGCAATTAACGACAAAAACGACAACGTAAGCTATGTTCGGTGCTCGGTTTATTTGTGATTAAAAAGCCTACATCTAGCTGATACTTCTTGAGAGAGTGCAACTTATCTTATCGTCCAGTTTGATTGCTACAAAATCTCATCGAGCGGAAATGCAAAATGCATATATAACCACAATTTTTTTAGTAAAAAATTTCATTTATTTTCATTCGATCTATTGTGTGCATATAAACTTGAAGCACGGCAGTACTCTAAATGGACAACACTTAATAAAGAATATAACAAACAGATTATATGTCTTATGGAGCAATTTTTACAGCTATATTTTTTATTAAGTTTACCGTAAGCAAGTACTATTTGCAACAGTTCATCATATGTTATTGTCTTATTCTTGAAGAGTAGTTTACCGTATGTTACTTTTTTTAAAATCATCTTACATTTTATAGGCGATAGTAATTGTGAAATTTTTCGTTGACGATCGACCAAACGTTCAACGGATCGAAACTCGTTCGGTACCTATTCAACCTCGACCATCTCTTAAAATTTATTATTTTATTTCGCCAAAAATGAATTTCACCAACTATGATATATCGGAAAAACCTTTCAGTGCAATGGTTGCACTCATGAATACCGGGTAAGTAGGAAATTTTTACAAATGTTCGATTTTAGAAAACTAACCCTTCCAATCCTAATTGAAGTTTTTTTTTTTCATAAAGATATTGTATTCAAAACGACGCCAATAGTCTACGGCCCTTCTAGCATATGTACTGCTCTAAAGCACTGCATATGATGACCTAAGAGCGCTCTAGCACTTCTCAAAGCGTCTAAACCTCTGACGTCGCTTTATATACGGCCTCCTCCAAAAGGGCTTACAGGTCATACGTTTGGAGGTATTCTTTCGGATTAGAGATCTAGATCTAAGGCAGTACAACATATTGCGTCATTTTAAACTTCATGCGTTTTTAGACTCCTCAATGACTTTTGCTTTTTACCGAGTATGTGATGGGCAGTAAGTGACCTGCTGTGTTGGCTTCGTTAGGCTCCAGAACTTCTTGAACATTACTTCCATTCGACATTTTAATTAATTACAAACGATATTGGATAGCAGTTCGTACTAAAATATATTTCATTCAATCCCCATTCAGTCCAGCAGCAATAATGGGATGAAATAAAATCTAAGCAGTGGCAAAAGCTAAGGGAAGTGGCATCGCATAGGCATCGAGAAGAGGAGATGGATATGGAATGATTCAAAGTAGTGATCTAATGGGAAAGATTAGTCGGAAATGAATTTTTTGAAAGGGCATTTCATTTTATACTATTTGTAAATGATATGAATGTTTTTTATATTCTATTATTGTGTGTTTCAGGTATTCAAAATTACGAAATATAAAAATTGAAGAGACAAGACTTCTTATATCTTCTAATGAAAATATTGGCGTTGCGTTATCATACGTGATTGAGGGAATATCGGTGAATGGAAATACAACTCCATTTGATCCACGAATACGATTGGAGAGCATTGAATCAGGAACGACGACAAATATTTACTATAATATTTCAACGACAGAAGGGGTTTGTTTCATTGCTACCTTAAAATTCACGTGAGTAAGTTTTTTGAACGTCACTTGAAATCTCTTGATATTGGAAGAATTTCATGCAGCCTCTGAAAATCGAACGATGTTTTGCTGAGGAGATCATAGTGAACTGTATACATATATGTATTTGTTTATCTTTGCCTAATTAAATGATCAGTTTCTGGTTCTTTCTCCCTCCCCCTCTTTCTCCGATTTGCTATCTTTTACCGATGATAGTCTTAGTTATGTAATTTCTCTTTGCAACTAGTTCATTTGCAGGAAAGAAATCATGACCGTTAAGAGAATTCTCTCGATATATATATATATATATATATATATATATATATATATATATATATATATATATATATATATATATATATATATATATATAAGCGCAATATTTCCCATATTAAGGACGTTTTTGTATCAAAAGCCTCATATGCATTACAGGATATTGAATTTATTATTTCTTTTGTAATGCTAATGTTAGTCTGAAACTATTGGAATTCATTTTTTTCAGTCTATTAGTCAAATGTTGGAAATGGTTTCTAAGGAATTGTTGACTTTCTTTACGGTGTTTGGTCGATTTCTATAGGGGTTGTGTTGTGTTCCTAAAATATTCTTCTCAGACATATTTGTTAATTTCGTCGAAATTTTCTTTTCTAAGCAAATGATAAGTGAAAATTTTTGAGAACGGTCGCTGAATTATGTGCGTTCATAGTTTTTCGTTTATCGGAGATGATGTGATGGAAAAAATTCAACTATTGAGATAAAACACAATGGAATTCGGCAAAAACGTTGTTGAGGTTTTCGATTTCTACAACTATTCGTTTTTTTGCGTGTACCGTACTCACTGTTCAAACGACATACATATCCTACGAGTCATTCGTAGTCCTCAAGAATATTACAAAAGCTTTCAGAATGGGTACCTGCGTGATATGATGATTACCGTATCGGTGGACGGTAAATTGACTTCGTTGGAAGACTCGCGTATATTTCTTGTGCAGCAACATATTTCATCTGATGCATTACTTGTAACACTATCCTCATCGCCTAACTCTTTATATTATTTTGACGTAAAGGCATCTGCTGTGCATACTGCCGTTCCACTAACTTTTGTGCAGGTTCCCTGTTTCTTTTGCATCACCTTTGATACGCTTATTGATATTTTCGGTCTTCAAATT
Organism: Ascaris suum; assembly: GCA_013433145.1. NCBI lineage: Eukaryota > Metazoa > Nematoda > Chromadorea > Rhabditida > Ascarididae > Ascaris > Ascaris suum. Next base: position 9,800,195 of record CM024178.1, on the reverse strand, counting down.
TAAGGAGTTATGAATGGGTCCATGTAGAGTGGTTGCCGTTAAATGAAGAAAAAATGCTGCGATTTTCTAAGTGCTCGTTACAAATATATATATATATATATATATATATATATATATATATATATATATATATATATATATATATATATATATATATATATATATATATATATATTCGATTTTCATCTAAGTGCATAGTTTACGAATAGTGCCGATGCATCACATGATATAATGTGGCAGCGAAGCATCTATTAGCATTTACGAATGGACAAAAAAGACGCTTGTTCTACTGTCCGTTGTTTCCATATACATGAAGCAATCACTTTCTGCTAAATAGATGAACGAGGTGAATGGCTCAAGTGACGGAAAGCCGTTTCGACGTCAGATCGTCTCCTTTCGACCACCCATATCCAGTGCAAGTGAGGCATCGTTTTATGGAACTGTCGAATATCCAAGTGACGTTCCGGATGACTTTGATGTGCTACGAGTGAATGAAATTGTGATCGATGGCACGACCAGGCAAAGACTTATCGATGCTAATAACGTTTGGATGACGAACAATGGAAAGGTAAGAAGAAAAAATCCTTACATTTCAGTTTATTGTCAGTTTGAAAAGTAATTAACGCCTTCCGCATGAAATCACATTTAATTTCCGCGAAACTTGTCCTTTCTATATTTGATTATTAAAAGGTAATATTTTAAAGTGTTTTTTTTCTTCAATAATAAATAATTAGTGTTTCTGCAAGATATTTCATGCCGGGTCAGAAAGTACCACAAATTAGTGCGAGTCTTTATTAATTGATACATCTGTGAAAGGTCACCTATGAGTTTCCAACGTATTTCACATATTTCTTTTTTACAGAGAGAGAAAACGGAGCTTAAATACTATTGTTACTAGTTCTGAGTATTCAGCACGTTTTACCGCTGTCACCAGTAGTCTATCAGAAAATAAATTGGGAGCGGAACAGTTGCAAAGAGAAACTGAAGCAGAACAGAGGTTTTCTGGTCCCGTGAAATATAAAAATCGAAGAAAAGCTTGCAAAAAGAGCTGTCAGGCAATCATTCATAGCCTTCTAAGTACTACAACTTTAACTGTTAACCCCTGATTATTTAGCTTAAGATTTCGATAATAAGATGAGTTGTGTAATATGCAGTTCATGTTTGTTGCCCTGGTGATAGTGGTAAGTAATAAGCTTAAATAAATAAAAGGCACTAATATTTGGTAGCAACATCTGAATTTGTTGTCAATCGAAGACCTTTGGCATGACAAAACTGGCGAAATATTGATACTGCTATTGGCCAAATGGCTTTACTGTGAAGCAGGTGAATGAAAACTAATTCACTCCTTATATCACTGCTTTTTTTTGAAGAAGCTATTACACTTCGTCGACGTCTACCCATCGGATACGAAAAACAACTTGATGTATGAAGTGATCTATGGAAATCCAGAGCACTTTTTGGCACCAGTATTTGAGTTTCCTCTCTATCGAGTACCTTTGGTACGACAAAATTGGCCAAATATTGGCACGGTTATTGCAAAAATTTCTGCTCTATCGCCAACGAATTCGAAGTTAACCTACAATCTCTACGCAAACGACGAAGCTGCAGAGTATTTTTCGATACATCCTGAATCAGGTATCGAGGAATTCGAACGTTTCTTTAGAAGTTGTCGAGTAATTTTTAATAAAGTGATCACCTGTTACTGTTCTGAATGTTCTGAGTCTGAGTCCTCGTACCAACATGTTTTAAGCGTCCAGTTTAAATGTTCACATTCCCGACCTTGAAGTTTTGTAAGGAGGATTGCCGCCATTCCTCACTGTGAGACAGTATTAGTCGCACACAGGAATAGTTTATGAGAGCACCTCAGGATCAGCCACTTATGATGAATTTATTAATGGAAGTTACACTTAAGATTGTCCGGAGATTGCCTTCCCTCAAGTTTTATTAATCGTAGATCGAGACCTATAGTGAATGCAACATATTCAAGGCTTCCTTTCCATCCACTTCTGAAACGCGTCTTCCATAAACGCCTTTCTAGACAGTTTTCGTCACTTTGAGTTGTCGTTGAAGTGTTATCTGAAAACTAGGTAAAACTAGAAAGAATTGAACCAGAAGTCTCTTGCAGCTATTGTGGCTTATTGTCACTGAACAACACTCTTCATCCTGCATCGGTAACTAGTTGGTCAAGTTTTAAAATGCATAAGGTACACAGTCCATGATCATATACGCATGATGTGAAATGTGCGTAAAATGTTACCTTTTTTAGGGGAGATAATCGTGAAAAAGGAACTACCACACGAGGGAGCATTTTTTTGTGTAACGGCGGTTGCTACAGATAAGAAGGGGCGCAATTCAACGATCGCTGTTGCTGTTCTTTCTGATGGTGATAAACACGAATGTGAAAAAATCGAAGATTTCGAAAATCTCCAGCCATTGGTGCTTACCTTTGGGTCGACAACCGAAGGACTTCTCGGATCTACAAGCCGCCCACCTGAGAACTCATCAACACCTGCTCTCATAACCCCACGCGGGAGTGTCAATTCTGAAGAGTCTTCGTCAAAACCGACACTGATTCAAACAGTTACTGCGAAGAATTTGACCTCCTCATCATTTTCTTCCTCACCAACAACGACACAAACAATCTCAAATTCGCCTACCCGATCATATTCTTCTTCAGTGAGCAATTCGCAAGGCCACTCATCGAACACAAATCCAACTTCCACCTCAGTCACTGCATTCAGCAGTCTATCGTCGAATAACACTAATGAAACGTTGGCAACGTCGATTCTGATACCTGATGCAGAAGGCGGATCAAGTCTGACGGAGCAGGCTAGCGCTTCGCATATGACTGAAGAACCTGATAATAGTTCGAAAAGTTCGACACCTAACGTATCGTCACCTCCTGATATGCTGTCGACGATGGATTTGGGAGGTAAGTAATACGCGTTTGTGCTGCTATTATCCCCCACTATGAAGCTGTATTTCCAAAATTTACATTTTTTTAAAGGTTTACACTGCTGCTTGCGCTCCACTTTGGCATGAATCATGCACAATGTTTAGCACTTCCAGTGATATGATAATCAAACACGAAATTACAGTTATGAGGGATGCCATCAGCGTTCTCCTCCTTCCATCTGTTCTTTTTTTTTGTCAAAACATTTCAAGTTACAGTGGTCTTGAGTAACTTCAGCTCATTTGCGAATGCTGTAATTTTTAGGGCAAAAAATTCCCATAAATACTCAAAAAGAGTGCATCCTTCTTCTTTCAGGAAAGTCAACAACTTCGTCTAAAACGTCGTTAATGTTTCCACCCTTATCACCGATAAATGTTGTTCCTGTAAATGAAACTTCGCCATGCTTCACAAAAGAACAATTAGCGGCCGCGGATATCGTGCCTAGTACTGCGACCTTGGCCACAGTTTATGCATGGCCTATCACAGATAGTACAGAAAGCCAAATCGGCATCGAAGATGGGCCTTTCAATACGTTACCAGCCATTTGGCACACTTCCGAGGTTTCACATTCATCCACACATCTGTCATCTCCGACGAATATTTTGCAACAAATGCAACCACAACCATATGAAGCAACTGTCACTGCACCTTCCGCATGGTTTCCCACTAAAGCAAGTTTCGATCGACGGAAGACCCTTGATGCTACTTTCGATTCCGCATTAAGGTCACCGTCAGCGGTTCAGCCAACGAAAGCTGAGATTCCCACGCCTTCTGCACTCTACTTCCCTATCCCCACTGAACATTCGGCTACTGTTTCACTGGTGCACAAATCTACTATCGTTTCTCTTCAGCCAACGATTTTACGGTCGGATGAAAGTTCAAATAATGCACGGATTCTGCCGATACCAAAAGAGTCGTCCGATCACGAGAGCACTTTTTTAGCTGCTACTGCTTTCCCGAACTTAAGGGCAAGATTCTCGAGCAAAGAACCTTCAGATGCGTTATCAGTTACATTGGAAAGCCTTCTCGTCTTCCCCACTTTCAATGAGCTCCATCAAAAACTCTCCACAGTTGCAAATCCGAGACATAACGAAACTTCATTTCCCTATTTTCCTTTACCCTTGACAACCTCAACGCCAAAAGCTGCAATAATCCCACAGGTAAATAGTCAACACTTGGGTGCGGCGCCCTTCAATTCATCCCATTTAATATCAGATACTTCTTCCACGTTCCATTCCCAGACTCAAAATCCTACACGCACCGCTTTCACGCTTTCATCACTGGCATCCACAGCCGTGCACGCTATGAGGTCAAACGAATACATCAATGGAATACTCGCCAAAACCTCATCAGATCTTTCTGCTATATCATCATCTTCACAAAGAATTTCTCAATCATCAGCTGCAACTTCACATCAGAGAAGTACGCTGCTTTCATCCATAGAGTTACTCTCTGAAATGTTCATCAACAAAAGTACTCTCTGAAGTAGTACCTCGTCATCCTTTGTTCCGGAAAGCCTAAATAACCTTTCAATTTTATATGCAAGGGAAAGTAATCGCTATATCTATGGCTCAATTTATTCGAAAATTGAATTTCATCGATCCTGTCGAATTTCGGCTTTGAAAACGTTTGACGACTATGATGCTGAAGGTGTCGAATCTGAGAGCCATTACACATTTGCTGAAACAGTAATTATTTCATATCCATTTGTCCCCAAGATTTTTTAAACAAACAAATCAATAATTTTTTTTTCAGCTGATTCATCGCGACAGATGACTGTCATCTACACGACAGGTCCAGACGACATGCTTCTTCCAGTAACAACACCTAAGGAAATAATTACAATAGCGGAGCCTGCAGTGACCAATACTGAGGGCAGGCAGAATACTACCGATCAAAGCAATTCCTCCATTCAAGTAACATTATCTAGTGCGACCGGCGGGGAAATTTTAATACCCAGTAGAAGTACTGCTGCATCATTTACTGAAGGCGTGACAACTTTGAAGCATACTTCTACATCTAGCGGAGGTACAAATGTAGCGGTCACCATTACGAAGGTTGGACCGCCGAACGTTGGACTTGCCGAAGGCTCAACTTTGGAATCATCCTCTTCAACAATAAGCTCAAGGCCTAATGTAGAATCAGCAGAAACCAGTGAGACTTCGCAAATAGAAATGAAGACAGCCAGTGAAAGTGATATATCCACCATATCCGAGTTAACGAAAAGTTTTAGTCAGTCGACTACATCGGCGAAGAAGATATCAGTACCGAATGAAGACCATCTGTCAAATTGGGCACAAGGTGAGCAGAACGCAGTGGGAAAGCCAATTGTTTCAAGCACAGCTTTCACAACAGTTACGAGAAAATCGCAAACAACGAATAAAACAACCGTGGATTTTGGAGAGCAGCCAAAGACAACTTCAGCTGTAGCCGTTACAGAAACCTACCATGGGCCGATAATAGTATCTGAGGCAGCTGTGCCCATATACACACAACCCCTTGATGAAAATCTAGAGACCAAAGAGCCCTTAGCTACTGAATTCCCACTTCTGATGAGCACGACACCAGTATATTTAATTTCTCCGGATGGTGCGTTGCAGAGTGTGACAAGTCCGTCAACAAAATCTGCATACTCCCACAGTTGGCTGCTTCCGTCGCACGAGGGTCATCATCCCTCCTTAATGACTTCGACGCCAAGGTCTACATCTTCTGAAGGCATTTCGTTAGACCTAACTGCCTCATCCACCTCAGGAGCTCTCCCAACTTCTAGAGAAGGTACGTTCAGATCATCAGGAACACCGCCTTATGTAACGAATCCGGACGAAATGCTCACCTCCAGTTCCTCAGCACAATCATCTGTTGCCGGCGCACAACGACCTTCCGATAAAACTCGCGATATCACGTCATCAACCTTTGAAAGGTCGACGACCTCGTCGTCTCTAATCGACTTTGCTCAGTCTTCGACTACACACCAACGAACGATGTTCTTTCAGTCTAGTGCTAAAACAGGTCAACCCTTAGAAAGTACTACTCGTGACGTGGAAGACAAAGATCATATCGCGACGCTTCCTTCAGAAGGGATATCGAAACTCCCAAAGTCTACGGAGAAGACGTCTGCACGATCAGAGGCAATACTGTCGACGTCTACCATGTCTGCCACAGGATTATCTGCATATCAAAACGGCCTTACGACAACGATTTCATCGACCGTATTTGCGGATCGCATAACCACAGCGACAGTTTTAGCATATCCATCGAGCGCACTGAGTACAAGAAAAGAAGAAAGAGTGAATGAAATCGAGAACGAAAAAGCACTCGCAGAAATGGCATGTAGTCTACGAGGGACAAAACCAATTTGGGGCATTATATGTGATCTCAGTAAAACAGCCGAATTTGACGAATCCATGCATTAATAAATGGTTTTATTTGACTTCTCAAATGATTGCTTGTATTTGCTTGAAGTTGTAATTTTCTGTTTTTGGAAGAAAAAAACCCGAATGCCTCGCCTTCGAAATGAAATTTAATATGATACTTTAATCCGATTATCAATGCTCTGATCGAGAATTCGATATCAATCCTTGCTTGATTTAAATATAAACGGTGTACATATATGTATGATTATATGCTATGATAATTAGTATATGCTCTGTGAAAACTTCTTCATTTGGAAATAAATAAACCTTAGAGAAGCCGCATTTGTGAAACCACCTTACAGGGTCACTTCAGGGCTTAACCACCATTGGCTTATAAATGTCGTATAATAGAATTGCAGGGAATTTTGGGTGTCAAATCGACTCGTCGGGTTTAGAAACTTCAATGTGCAGCAGGTAAACTAAAGCTACGAAGGGAATTTTTCGAAGCTATCAAGTTCCGGAGCATTGAAATTATGTACGGGCATCGCATCTTCGCATCAAATTTTCGAGAACATTTCTTTTATGAATATTTTGGTCGAAACTTGCGAATCAGCAATTAACATACAGTTACACCTAGTTGTGGAACATCAGGTATTCATGGCACTAATTTATCACCTCCAGTTGGTGTATTTCCAAACTCGAGTCCGTTCGAAAACGGAACGACTTCTTGACATCGCGGAAGCGAAGTGTGGGTAGTCAGGAATATTCGAAAATGAGAAATTCTATGTAATGGTTAAAGCTGGGACGAGCGTAAGCCTACAAGAAGCTTTTCGTTAAGCTCAATTACTGGTGGAACGCCTGTACTTGTGTTCACTTCGCTTCGTTCCTTCGATCCACTGCTTCGATCGGATTCGTCGGGTTGATGAGGACGGGGCTAGTTGGCTTCTGCCTCGCTCTCTCCCTTACATTTGGACAGTGCTTTGACGCTCATTGGCAATTCAATTCGATCTGCGCCTTCTGGTCAGTTGTGCTCTTCGTTTACAGTCACTTCTACCTTCGCCTTGACGTTAGTTCTGATTTCGTTTTGACGTTCGTTCTGTTTCGCAAATGTTGTTCGCGACAACTTGCTTATGGTAGCCATGATTCTCCGCACGTCTAAATATCAATCACCGTTTTTGTTAGCCGCATAGTTCAACTTTCATTGATTTGTTCAACTCCTATTACTTTGCATATTTAAAACCGACACAGTTAGTTCTAGGCAAATATGTACATAATACTCAAAAAACAATTTTTTGATTGTATCACGATCCTTACAAAGGATGGTCTTTATTTGAGGATGGCCTTCATCGAAGATTCAGGATCTTTGTTTAGGCAGTACTCTTCGCTGAAATGCTTTCCCCATGGAGGTAGTGCTAATGCAACAGAAAAAGCGCATGTCTTGTTAAATGGATGGAAAGATTTCAGAACGCTCAATTTAAGACAAGGATGTGGCCGAGGAGACGAAGGAACTGTCAAAAACGAGGGAGATGAGCTATCTTCGGTATATGCTTGAACTCATGAACACGTAAGAAGAACAAAAAAAAATTCTTGAGAATCCTTTTTTTTTGTGGTAAAGCATAGCTTTTTCTGCGGTTTGATATCGAGTAAACAAAAATGTGAGCACAATGGACAGTCGTTTTGTTCCTGATATGACAGTTGCAAAAGTCACTACTCGAATATGATAATAAGAAATACTGAAGGACTGAAGGAGTAATTGAGTCATGAATATTTCATTTTCTTTAAGAACTCCTTAGTTGCAATTCAAAACTCTTAGAAGTGATTAATCCCAATGTTCCCATCGATAATATTTAATCGCTTCACAGAAAAGTTGCAAACAATTACTTTACAATTTGGAGCGATTTGCATGAAAGTAATCTCTACATCATTAATCTTCGCCTACCTAAATAATAAGCTTCTTGCATGGTCTTTTTTTACTTCATTGTTTTATCACCTCTTTCAATTACGCCTCTATCATAGTAACGAAATATCCAGAAACAGCGATAAAACGCTGAGTAATGCAGCCTCAAGGAACCGACTATGCAAATCCGGAACCATGCAAAACCATTTTTGCCCTAGTCCCCCCCACCCCCCCCCCCCAACGATTTGTAGGCGCAAATCCACATGGTTATCCTGCTTACATGCTAGGAACTTTGTCGGAGAATACTCGGATAGAGTGAAACTGAGCTAAAGAGGTCAGGCTGTAATCTCCACTCTCCCCATTGCCTCTCCTCATATGTGTGCGCATCTCTTAGTTACCGTCGTTATAATCTTCGCAAAAGTTTTCGAAATCCATGCACTCTATTTTGATGGCTTATCGTCCTTCCTTCACAGCTCCTAAGACATCACTTACTAACTGCTTCTATCGACAAGTCAAACTTCCTTGCATCTGGCAGATAACAAGCGATTCTGAATGATTATTGCCTCATTTAAAATGAATGACGGTCTTAGTGCTGTAAAGAAAATGTTTGAAACTCAAGTCTTGAATGGGAACTTGATGCTGTCTAACATGCGCGCATTATCGTCGATTAACTGAGGTGGGCATTGACTTTCTAAGCGTTAATGTAAAAGTGATATTATGGGAACTTACGTCGTCAAGGATTGGCTTAAGCAAGTGCTTCCAATTGCAAATCGGAATCGCGTTTATCATGAGAAAAGGAGGGGAGGGCGAAAGGAAAAGGAAGCAACTATAGGAGATGGAATAACAGCGCAAGGAGGAAAAGAGAGGGGAGAAAAATATGGTTGGGCCACATTCGAAGAGAATGGATAGCTTTCATACATAGGAAAGCATAGCCAAATTAGCTCAAAGGATGCAATCAAATGAATCGATAGAAACCAAACGGATTATCAGATCGGGTCAACGGTGTTTGTAGCAACTTCATTCATTCTTTCTTCTTTATGAAGGGGGTTCCAATCCTTGTATTTTTTGATTTTCACCTTTCCCCCCTCCCCCCTCCCCCCATCTTTTCTTCACTGTTATAAGATATGTCTCGCCCTCTGTTCTCTTAAGCATGAAGCACAACTGTTAACATCTCAACAACGCCAAACGCGAACCTCTGCATATGAACATCTTGCTTACAGAGATTTCAGAAGTATTAACACTGGCCAATAAAAAATGTTGCGAATAAATAAATTTACGGAATAATTACAAAGTTCATAGGTTGGTTCATAGAGTAATTCATAGAGTAATCCATCTAGTAATTTATAGAGTGATTATTAAAGCTTACAGTTTGTTCGTAACACCTTTCAACAGATTTCTTTTAAAAAAAAAGATGAAATTTGCAAGCATGCTCGCATTTATTGAGCATTTCTTTCAACACTCAAAGAGGGTCCACTATTATTGTTTTTCATTTTCTACTTGTCGATTGTATGGTTGACCGATAGTCGATTGATCTAAAAATTGCATTAGTGAGAATCTACGTAGAGCTGAACATAAGCCTAAATAAAGGCTGAAGGTCATGGCGGCATAAAAATGGAATGGTCATAATAGTCACATTTAATCGATGTCAGCCATCTTTTCATCACAAATATCTAATGAAAATATAGGAAACTAAGTGAAAATGGACAGAAAATAATCTCCTTAAACAGTCGACTAAAAGTTGATGCAAATATTTTGTATTCAAATGTGGAATTATCGGTAATATTTACCTAGTTGAATGTTTTCGTCTAAACGGTTTCTTCATCTCGCATAAATTCACGTATAAATTAAACGGCGAGTCTTGTTTGTTCTTGTTTCATCATTTCCTTTGCTTAGTTTTCTAATCGATGCATTATTGACCTTGAGGATGCAATGATCTACCCGATGAGCATCGCTTGTGTAATTATTGTGCTGTAAGTTCGATAATTTTAGCATTTTGTTACGAAACTAGTCGATATAATAGTTATCTCTTTTGCGCGAATAGTTAAGTTTTTTTTCGTCAAAGGATTTAAAAACTGGAATTTTTCAATAATTGAGCAATTTCCTGAAATTGCTCGTCCCTATTGTACGCTCTTATGATTCTAAATCTTCATTCAACATGATCATCAGTCGTTTGCTATTACTATCGGTATTCGACATCCTTAGTTCCATTTCATCGGTGAAAGTTTTCGAATTTCTTTCGACTTTGTTGCAATAGGACAGTGGTACCGTATAGGGGATTTAAGTACGTTATGAATTGGGAAAATTTTAATTTTTTTAGTCACCGCAATTTACGAGTAAACAAATCTTTGGAGATTGCGTTTATACAATAAATGAACTGAATTTCTTCTTTGACAATATTTTAACTTCATTAGCACCGTGTAAACAATTTTAAGTATCATCCAGTTTTTTTTGAAAATTGTATCTTTCTATTGCTGTTTGAGTTTACAGCTTACAAATGCTAAGTGATGTTGATTACCTAAGAATATTATCTGTAGACTATCAATATTTCTAGATGACTGAACTGAAATATGTCAGTATTTCTATAACTCTATCTCCGAATCGACGCTTTGAATTACCAAAACGACTCATAACTCTAGAAAATATCCAAGGAATTCCAATATTGTTGCAGCGCTACCAAAGAACTAAACACTTTGCCCACTTGAGCACTATTATGATTTCACCCAAATTTTACTTTTTCCACATTTTTGTAGGTCCTGAATTAGGCCTTCACTTGTTACTAGCAATAGGCGCATTGATTTGCAACTACTGTTGAACAGTCGCGAGTACTGCAAAAATTTCTTAAGAATTTATGAAATTAAAATTTTCGTAAATAATAGCTACCAAAATTTCATTTTTTTTTTTTTGCCAAATTCTAGCATATACTCCTCTTTCTTCGAAATTTTCTGAGGTGAAATATATTTTCTGCTCCCAGTTACCAATATGCAAAATGTGGCGTAAAAAGATCTCTGAAAATGCATAATCCTCAGAGTTAATGTAATTCACGAGCTTTTTGCAGGGTTCACATTCAGGTAAAGGGGTGCTTAGATTTAATAAGGGGGATCTTAGCAGCATTTTAACCAAAATTACAACATGGCTCACCGATTGCGCATGGGTTTTGATGAATGCGGGAAATGCGTTGTGTATGAAGGTGGTGATGGCACTCGAGAGGAGGTACTCTATTGTATGGGGCGTCTCGTTGATTGGCGGTCATGATGCTTACCCTCAATGCCAATTCATTGCACATTCATCATCGAGTAGAACTCATTGCCACAAACGTATAATTCATGCATCCGGCCTTATCGAACCTCCATTCAACAAATATCCCAATGTTGTGCTCAATTTAACGTATTGCTCTTGCAAACTCTTTGACTATTTTCATAGTTCTTGCGATCAGTGGCATTCAGGAAAGAAAATGTGACCCGTCCTTGTCACGTTTTGGATTATAGCGAAATGGATGAGTGAAGATAGTTATGATGTATTTTAGTGTGCTTTTATCATATTAAGTTGCCCGCATAGTCTGTTTACCCTTTCCCGGAATTTTGGCTATTTTTTGCTCTCCTTGTTGTTGACAACTCTAATAGCTACACAACCGTTCTTGTGTTTTTATGTGCAAATTATGTCATTATTTCATTTCTTTCTTCGAAGGAAGTTTCAGATCAATTCGACTATGTATTTACTGGAGATAGAAGGAATGAAGTATATTTCGTGAACGTTTGTATTCTTCAAAAATTTTCATAAGTTTCCATTTAATAGCATTTTGCGAGCTCACGATCAAAAATAATGTTTGTTTGTTCAGATATTGCTTATTGCTTATCACCCCATTAAAATAACCCATCTTTTAACGAAATTCACATTTTACCAGTGTTGGCTGAATGCTTCAGCTCATTAGCTCATTAGTAAACCATTCACATAACCGTCCGAAGGTCTCGGTTTCGATCTCTATGCGGACAACTCTCTCATTATTCATTAAACAATGATCTTTGCACTACAAAATATTCGGGATTACATGCACATTAAACGTTATTCATACATAACTAACAAGTCGAGTTATCATTGGCATGAAGTAGTCTGAATTATGAAGTTGCTTGATCATATCTTATTGCAGAATAGTGCGCCTTTAATGAGCCATATATTTATGCCTTAATTTTTGTACGCATATTTACAGCGGCCAACACTAATCTCAAGAGGAAGATGTATCGACCACTTCGTATCACCGTTCTGTTTGTGATTATTCGGGCACAAAACTACAGACGTATGTAAATTGTGATAAATAATTCAAGCGTTATTTGCTCATTTTCTTATTACCTTCTATTCGCATTTTCCTAGAGGGCTAATGTGGCCACTTGATTGGTTACTAATCCTTGATTAAGTGATCTGTTAACGAATAAAGATCGTGCAGATCTAGCGTTCAAAGGTTATGCAAAAATACATCGAGAGATAATGTGTAAGACGAAATAAGTGATAGAAGCAGAATAAGTTTTCATCACTATAAAAGTCGAACTTCGTATGTGTCAATTAAAAAATTAATTGGTATTTTTTCTTGCGAGGACTAAATGAGCCTATAATTTTAAAGTAACAATGACAATAGAAGGAATGTTTCATAGCCAACAAAAAAGGTGCTAGAAAAACCGGGGAAGCGAGGAGGGAGAAGGTGGCCGAGGAGCATGGGACGGCGGAAGAGGAGGGGCAGTGAATAATGAAGGGGGTGGGGGGGGGGGGGGAGGTGGGGATTAGCAAGCCGTCTTACTTTTTGATACCAGCAGACGATCGCTGTGTCTTATCTAACATTCTTTTTGTAGAAATTAACTAGCTCTTCTTGATTGCATAGATTTCTTTAATTATAATGACTAGCTCTTTTTTATGTTATTGCTTCTATATCTTTTCTTTTTACCGAATATATGTTTTAATCATCTCTTTTGTTCTAACATCTTTTCATTGTCAAAGCAACGATTATTTGATAGGTTCATAATGATCTTTATTTTATAATATATTCTTATAAATTGTTTTTTAACAAACGTAACTAATTCTATCTTAATATATGATAAGTTGGGTCGATTAAGTTATGATGTCAATGCATTTTAAATAATATATTCTGTAGTAATTTTTATAACGTATTTCTACGGCTGTTATTTCAGTAATCTCACAGGTTTGTTATTATTTGTTTTTTTTTCTCTTGACACGAAAGCTTTTATAATAATGACACTTAGGTAAGCGCCCAGATAATTAGAATCACCTTTCACGAGACTGCACCAGGAACGTTTCTTAGAGTGGAGATTGAATTTAGCTTGCACTAGATTCGACGCATTAGATTTTTTTAATGTTTATATATTTGTACTGATATTTGAATATAATTTCAGAAGAGGACAATTTGAAATTAATTCACAATTTAGTCGAGAAATGGGATTATTCTCCTTATGATAACACCTTGGATTTGCTTCGATCATATCATTAGGAAATTTGAATAATATTAACCACTGAAGAAAATCTCATAGCATTGATGAGATTTTTTCCTGTGAATATTAATTGATAATATTATCGCAAATATTATCACTAAAAAAAATTACTAATAATGGGTACTGTTGTCACTTAAATATTATCATTGATTAATTCGAATGTTGCAGGAATATGCGAAAATCAAGGAACATGTGTTAATTGTGGTGATAATCGCTATTCCTACTATAAGTGTGAAGGGATGCAGGATTGTTTTAGTGGAGAACGATGCACACAAGAGGGATTCTGCTGTCCTCTCTCCCAAGAAAAGCATTCTGCTTCAGCACTTCTTGAAACAGGTTCGCCACCTTCGCCCAGTAGCAATTGCGTTCTTAAACTGCAGTGTATTTATACTGCAACAATTTGTGGACTTTTTTTAGTGATATATCTCTGTATATTTATACTTATGTATACCTTATATATGATTTTATAATTTTTATGCTCTCTCTGTATATATATATATATATATATATATATATATATATATATATATATATATATATATATATATATATATATATATATATATATATATATATATATATATATATATATATATATATATATATATAATGTTTAGTGCGCATGCGTATATACATACATTTTGCATATTTTATGAGTGCGTTTTCTAGCAGTTGTCAAATAGTTGTCGCAGCACTCCCAACTATCTCAAGTTTAAGATGTGCCACTGTCGGAGATGAACGTGCAGTTTTATGATTATATACCTGATTTTACTATGTCGATTCCAATTTTATAAGAAAACAAAGAGTCTAAAGAGCTTCTTATGATTTTTAGTAACAGTTATTCATTGCTCACGATTGAATAGTGAACGTTCTTCTATAATCTAATTACATATAGGGTCGAATTAAATCCCTAATATTGAGCATTTTATTTGAGCTTTTGCAAAATGCTTTGCACGTTACGCTAATTTTCTTAATCGCCAAAGCTTTGCTGCTATTTATGTTTCATAAATTAACTTAATGCTGTGTCGTATCCTCAAACAACTAACGATGCTTTGCTTCGCTAACAGCATTTTCAGGTGAATCGGAAGCATTAAAAGCGACACCCTTCTTCGAACATACAGTATCATGTCCTGATGGTAGTACATGGTTACGACCATGTAATAAAGATTCAGATTGCATCTTCAGCGATGAAATTTGCGCTGAACATAAATGTTGTTCAGGTTAGAAATAAATTTAATCGTGAAATGATCGATTGAAATGTTCCGAGAATTGCTCATTTCCTGAAACATATCACATTTTAATAACAAGATGAAATTCATTAGTTACGTAAACATCTTTATACATGGGGTGAAAAATCACTGATAAGAACCAAGTGTTATCACACTGAAACCATTTTTCTTTCTTTTGTTTTTTATTGTGAGGATTTTTTTGAGTGAGCTGGAACGATGCACAAGTTTTTTACACACTCTAAGTTTAGAAAAATTAATTGCAAAGAGGTTAACAATTTTGACCATTTTTATTCCGTAGAATTATTTTAGCAAAAGCCATGAGTATAATCACGTTTTTTAAGTTTTTTGAAATTGACTGGAGCTGACCACAATGAATAAAAAATTGGCGGAAGGTGATATTTGAGTTGAATTGAAGTAAATTGAATAGTTTATTGTAGCCGTAGGTCAGTAATAAAAGCTTTCTGTAGTGAATTGGTATTCATTATAAGTAATAGATCATGAAAACTATTATGAATAAATAAGTAAATAGATCCTGAAAAATTTGAGCAAAAATTCAACTGGACTGAATTTCAAAACAAAAGAATGGAAATTGTTGTTTTTGAGTGTTTGTAAACGCTAACAGATGGAACTTAATAACTCTATAACATGGTTTTCTCTACAATAGTTTCGAGTTTTTCTTCCGATTATTCAGTCGCTTATCATAGCCTAGATCGCCTTGTTATAGGTGCTTAATTTGCAGCTTGCAACCAGCGTCGTCGACAAGTATTAGACGAATTGCCAACAAATGACGTTTTTGGTGTTCATATTCCTCAATGCGAAAATAACGGAAGATATTACCGCGCGGGACAATGCCGCGTCGGAACCGAAGAATGTTGGTGTGTTGACCAATTCGGCAGGACGATCAGCGCGCCACATACAAAAACTCGTGATTTTGGAAGAATTTGTCAAGCGATGCGTAACACCGTTTCCGAATCTTCATGGATTGACGAACGTGAACTTCTGAAGAAATTGAGCGATAAAATTGACCTGAGGAGGAAGCAAGAAAGCATTAATCCAGTGGAGAATCATCTAACATTACTGCTCACGGGAATCGACTCCAGGAGTGAAGCTAGAAAAACGATACGTTTCGAGGCAAATCCGAAACAAAAGGATGATAAACGAGGAGAAAAATTTACTGATATTATCGCTGATAGTATCTCAGAACACGATTTTTCAAAACTTGGTATTCGCGCAAATCAGAGTTCAGTAATTAATGAAGACAACTCGACGAACGTTTGCAGATGTGATGACGACTGCTTTGGAAATCAAAAATGTTGTTTGCACGAAAATGGATCACTATGTTATGATGCATCTAACTGTATGAGATTCTTTAATCCTTAGAAAGAAAATTATGTAACTTACAGGGAAGTGTAGAGAAAGAAAAAAACTATAATTTCACATCTCTTTAAAAAAATAAATATTTGTTTCAATAAAAAATAGCTGCCGCTTTTGTTGGTGCACGCTAATATCCTTTTGCTTATCATCTAATCATAGCTTGTGCAAGCACACCTACCAGCATCCGCCATGTGCTTTATTCGCTGTAAATGCCAGGTGCGCCATGTTAACAAGACTTTATACATCTTTTAGCACTAATCCAAAAGTCCGTTAAAAAAGCGACGGGACTAGCCACCTGGATGTCACACACCATGTTGAAAGAGACGGGCCAGGACCTGGATTCATTTATACCTTAAAGATTTATATCACTTTTCGGTACTATCACCAACGTGGTAGATGCAAGCTGCCTAGATTTGCTGTGATGGAAGTATCGCTCTCGACCTTATTGCTTTTCCATATCTGCTGAGTAGCTCACTGAGAGTTTATCCTGACTGAAAAATGTTCACACTTTTTGTTACGAAGTACTGTTTGGAGTGAAAGGTACCTGTTCATAAACAGTGAATATGAAGGCGAACGCCTGAAGTGTATTTCCAAATGCCGGTCTCTTCTGTTAGGTATCAGATCACTCTTTTCAGTTGTTCAGATTCCCTTCTAAGTTTATCAGATCACCCTTATCAGCCTTCCAAAAGCCGTTCTAAATTCAACTGAGTGCATAGAAATTCATAGTCGTTTGTTTCTTTAATTTATCATCGCTCACTTGAAGACGCACCATCGACAAATCTGGCAACGTGTGGTCCAAATGAGCGATACGTGAAATGCTTTGATCCGTGTCAACCGACATGCGTATCCAACTCATCGACCTCATGCCCACATGGTGAATGTCGTGGAGGATGTCATTGTCGTGATGGTTCGTTATTTCCGCTTCTTCTCCCCCATCTCTCTTTCTTTCTCTCATTCCGCTATCATTAGATAGATGTAATATTTGAAATACCTAAATGGTCTCCAGCGACGAAAGCAACTGAGGAAGAAATTAGTCGACGAGCCAAGAAAGCTACGTTGTGACTAACCCTCGCCCACGCATCGATTGTCTTCTATCTAACTTTAAAAGATTGGAATACGGTCTAGCTTAGTGCCGAAACTGCAAGTTTTTTGAACATTTGAAAAAATTTGCTGATGCCGTTATGTCGATGTTTTAACAACTATTAGAGTAATATGTAAATTAAGTTATTAAATAGTTAAATAATACATACTAGTGCTGTTTTATTGTTCTTAGCACAAGTTTTGATTAGATATACAAATTCAGGTTTCATTCGTCGTAACACCGATCTGCATTCTCCATGTATACTCCAATCGCAGTGTACCTTAGAAAATGTTGATGTAACGGAACATTGCACAGACAGTCTTCGTGAGTATAAAGCATGTGGATCTGCATGTCCTATATCATGTGGCAATCGAAACATTCCACGTGAACTTTGCAATGAAAAATGCATATCTGGTTGCTTTTGTAAAATACCATATATTATCGAAAACGATGCCGATCCAGCAAACTCAAGGTGAATGCAATTTCAATTTCCAATTCTATTACCTTTACAGATTTGCTTCGAGTTATTAAGAAAATCATAAACCTGAATCTCTCGAAAAATGCAATGAAAGTAAAGGAGACAAAGGTAGAAGATGAGAGCGGAAATGCCTCAGTTGTACTCCTTTTATCCACTACTGGCAATATTCATTATATTTATGTTCACATTTTGAAAACAGCTAAAAATGATTGCATGTAGCGTTGGCGATTAAATTAAATATTAGTAGTTTGATCTTTTTTGCATCAATTTATTGATATTAATTGTTTGTTTAATCAAAACTAAAGGAATAAAAGAATTTTTATTGGTTAAAGATTAAAGATAATATTAAATTATTTGCAAGGACTTTTCAGCTCCTTAAAGGAAATAAAGTCAGACAGTCAGTTTAGATATTCTATTACTTTCAGCTGGATATTTATACCCCATATCGGTTTCCGATGCAATAAGCTCATTTCACATAAGTTTATCTGAAACATTTACTAATAGTTTTGCAACCTCAAATACTGCCCGATTCATCGAATAAATATTCGGTGGATTTCTATTGGCAGTGGTCTAATAATTGTACAGAACTTAATTATTATTTTAATTTTGTAGCCTACAGATAAACACAATAATTTAAAAGTATAGAAAAACGTTTCCATTTGCAGATGTATTTTACCAGCGCAATGCCCTCGTATAGCACAAAGAAATATGCATTCGCGTTTTTCACAAATTCCGGGCGGATTCGAACGCGTTAGCTTCATTCAACCTTTCGATCCGGCAGTCGTTCAGCCATCAACAAGAACCATTGAATATGCGCCATCTGGCAATGTTCGCTATATCGATCCCTACGATAGCTCATCGTCTGTACATCCACATGTAATTCAGTGCAGCGATCCACTGAAAAACTTTCAAGTATGTGGCTCGTCTTGTCCAGGTGAAGTTTTTCATTCTTTTTAGGTATATGTACATAAAATGAAACGATCATTGTCCTGATAGCATTTTGAATTATTTCATGCCATCAGAAACTCCGTGTGTGTCGGCAGTATGGAATGTACAACAGTGGCACGAATACATAAGGTGATTCGGCTGACGTCCAAGGTATTATGGCGTGTAATTCGGCTATCAGTTCTTCCCAAATAAAGGAGGGGGTGAATATATGTACAATGCTCGAAAAAATTTATGTGGAAGGGGAAGATTAAAGAGCCGAGTAGGGAAGGAAGGAGTTTAATACATTTACCATAAGTGATCAAAAACCCGCAGCGCTTAACAGTTCTGTTCCCGATGAGGAAATTACAGAAACAGTTGGAAGGAAAGGGGAGAAAGGAGATGTTTTAGCACGGTCTGCGCCTTGGAAAATACATTAAGAGGCCGAATCGAACCCAGGAAAACTATGAGTTGTATCAAATAAATTTATTTCGTGATAGTGATGAGTTAATCACTTGCAGCCGGATGTAATAACCGGTTAGGAGGTTCATGCAGTGGGCGATGTATGGCCGGATGTTTTTGTCGCAGCCCTTATATTTTGCAAGACGCGAATAACCACAACTCAGAATGTGTACTGCCTCGACAATGCTCTACATACATAAGCAGTCAACAAACTTGCAGCGATCCACGCAAACAGTGGATTTCTTGTTTCTCTCTAAAGTTAGTTTCACAAGCACATTTTTGCATATGTACCTCGGGTGAAGTCAGGAGTATCGGATCTTATTTTCGAGACCATTTTTCGATATGACCTTTTTCGTCAGCTCTATTAAGGAAAATTGGTAGAGTTATTTAAAGCATACAAAGTTGCAAGAGAGGATGGTCGTATTATTGCACTTCAATGTTAAAAACATATTTGAAACTTTTTAAGACGTCCATTCGGCCATAAGTTTTGCAATTTGTATAATTTATATTTTTTTCAAATTTTTTCAGTTACAGAAAAAGTCAGTGATTGATATCTAGAAATAGTTTGAGCTTATATTCTGTTTCTTCTACAATAGCTGTATTGGTGGTTTTGATGGTTTCATATTCTAAAAATTTTGGAACTAATGGAAATTTTCAATCTGCACAAATAGAAATTCTAAAACCCTCACTTCTAGTTCAACTTTAATTGTTCCTCCCCAATAAATCTGTCATTCAAAATCTGTTTTACTATAATATTTCAGTTGTGCACGAAGTTGTGCAAATCCAACGGCGAAATGTTCAAGTGCAGATTGCACAAGCGGATGTACATGTCGTGACCCTTATGTGCTCCTTGATGCTGGAGATCCGAACTCTCGTTGTGTTCTTCCTGCTGAATGCGTTTCACAAGCGTGGTGTACCGATCCATTAAAAGAATATCAATCATGTGCATCGTCATGTCCATTGGGTTGCAATAATCGAGTACCACAAACCTGCACTCCTTGCGTAGCGGGTTGCTTCTGTAAAGCCGGTGAAACAATTTACTTCAATTTTTTAATAACTCAAATTTAAGCTTCCTCATCATCGATTAATTTCGATATGCTATTACGTCTCTTCTTTTGACTAGGATAAGCTCAGCAGTGAGGTGACCATCTAATCCCTGTTTTATACCATGCTGCTCATTGCAGCTGTCTTTACAAGAATGAATTTGCACATGAGATTAGCACGGAAATACACTCTTCGAAGCTAAGACAGGTGTTCACTGATATGTTATTACATTTATTTATTGGTAAACCTCTATCTACCTTTACAGAATACTAACGTTTATTCTGAAGGTAGTTAGCGTAGAGATCTCTTGAAGTTACTATCAATTGAATACAGCTTCATAGCAGTGGATACATCTTCCTATATTTCCGACAGGAAACTCTCCATCTTGAAGTGACAGCTTTTGAAAATAGTATATGAATCCGTTTGAGGTATACTCATGATAAGAACTTGTCATAATACTCTTTTACCTTAAATATTATCTTAATGCGATAAGAACCGTAATGTTTTATCTTCTACCTTAATACTCAGTGGTTATTGTAATGTAGAAATTGAAAAATCCAACAAATTGCTAACCGTTTACCAACTATTTGCGTAACTAATCCACCGTAATAAATTGGCCATCATTATATTTTAGGATATATATTCGAAGATGCTATAAATTGGCCTACATCACGATGCGTTCACCTCAATCAATGCCCACTTATAACAAATCGGTTACCGACTACAATTTTAGCTTCCATTACGGGAACAGGTCGGTTTAATTCCCTTTCTTATTTCATGTATTTCTCGACAGACTTTGTTTTATACCTTCTGTCTTAGACCGTTTTTGGGGTGGATTTTAATGCATTGACGGTTATCTCTTCCCGTTCTTATCGAAAAGCCATTTGTAAAAGAATGGAGGTTGGCATGGCAGGAACTATATAAGAGTAAAAAACATGCTGCATAATATACTTTATGCAATGATTAAAACTCTTCCACTCCAACGATTGTTGCAATGTGGAAAAGTAGTATTACTGCAAGAGCGTTGCTTAATTTTTTTGTTGTTTCTCTATAGTGTGGTTGTTTTTTCAGTAATTAGCGGTTGCCCTATCACTACAAATGACGTAAATGGTAAAATGTGCAACTATGATTCCGATTGCCAAAGTCAACAGGTAAGTTTTTAGCCTTCTATTGGGGATCAGATCCATTCCCTCCTCCTCCAAAAAAGCCAAGAATGAAGAGCTAGCAGACAAATTGTAGAGGTTCTGCATAAAGGGTTAGTTGATTCAATCCATTCATCGATTCTTACTTGGACGATTGATATGCCAGCCGTCTGCCCGATCAAGCAATTCTCTCTCTATGGCATTCCTTATCGAAGGTGATAGATGAAAAGGAGGCTTCACGCAGCAAATCATGAAAGAAAACGATGCTCTGAATATGAGTTTATTTTCTTTGTTAGGTTCATTTTACTTACCGGTCTCTGCTCACTTGATTATTATGCTGTAGCATCCAGGACTCGCAAAAAGAAGAAAAGAATTAAGAAGGAGATGGAAAATCTCGTGAAAGCATTCGCTCGTTGCCATGGTTTTGTCAATGAAGGTAAGGTTATTAACTTTATGACATTAGCTCGCTCTCCGAGATGGAAACAGAATACTGCGGAAAACGTTCCAGCTAGAGCTGTAGCATTCTGAACGAAGGTTGAAGAAGTTGATTTCCAGAAATGTTGCCGTTCATCGTCACCAACAATTTTGGGACCATTACATCAACGATGCACTTGTTCGGATCCGCATGCTATATGGAATTCATGTGGTTCTTTATGTCCTGAATACTGTGGGCAACCATCGGTACCGCTTTGTTCCGCAACGTGTAATCCTGGTTGCCATTGTGAATCCGGCTATGTGAAAGCACGTAATGATGTAACGGCTCCATGCGTTGCTAAAGCACAATGTAATCCCGCAGGTGCTCTCTTACGGCTTCATTTATTCATTTTTTGTACCGTACAATCTGAAGTGGTAACTCAGGTGGGATGGCTGTCCTTATAGAGGCACTTCAGAGAAGTGATGAAGCGCAACATGCGTTAATTAATGATAATTCAGCAATTAATAGAGAATGTGAGACAATGGACGATGCGACAATCTAATTAATACAGAAGATCGTAGGCCATTTTACCTTTTCGACAACGTCGTTTCTGTTATGCATATCTTCGTCTTCTGTCTTTCCGAGCGCCGAAGGCGCGAGTCTGTTGTGTATTACTTCCCTTGCTGTCTTGCGGGAACTTTTGAAAGATGTGGTCTGTGAGAAAAGATGAGTATTTTTATGGATAGGTGTAGATAGCGTTAATGGCTGAAATGCGTAAATGGGGGGGGGGGGGTGTCTATCAGGGTATATTTTTGGTGTGGAGGGTGTGGCGTAAATGGTTGAAAAGTGTGCACATATGCTATTATTCATAGTTAAGCGCTACTTCAAGCTCCGCTTGCCGCCTTAATAATGAGTTTCGTTGTAGCACCTCTGCGCTATTAGTTTATCACCTGTGGCGTCGAGAGGGATTGTGTACAGGTTTTAACATGTACGTGATGTGTGTGGTGTGATATCCACAACAACGGCTGTACGTGGATGAAAGCAGAGGGTGAAGGGGACAGCAGCCTCCCTTGCGGGGGGGCTACGAGGGGGCGGAAACCCCCTTGTGCCTAGCACAAGTACTGAAATAAAAACCATAGAGACAGTAGAGGTTCGTTTCCTCACTTCTGCCCATATTCCTCTGAGTTTCTTATCCTCCTTTCTTTCTCTCTTTCTTCGGGTAGTGTTATCGTTGTTGTGTTTCAACTCTTAGAGGTGTTGCTTAATAGTTGGGGTATCTCCAGCATCGTAAATGTGTATGCAAGAGAGGTTCGCATTATCACGGTTTAGTTCTTTGTTCTAGTGTTTAGAGTGTTGTGTATATACCTTAAATCTCCTAGCGAGTGTACATGAGGGTGTATATCGATCAACTAATGTGGTCAATATGGCATGTATGTGTGTGTTTGTATGTGTTGGGATTCCGGCGGAGTGGATCGTTGTGCTGTGTCTGTGTCTGCGCGTATGTGTGTGTGCGTGTCTGTGTATGTGGTGTGTGTGAATACAGGTACTGTGTAGGGGGAGAATGATGGTGTGTGCTTGCGGTGAGTGTCTCTGTTCCTTCAGTGTTTAGTGCTGTATATACGCTGTGTGAGGTGTCACTGTGTTGGGGAAGTCCACATGATCCTATATATATATCGTTCAACAATGTGATGAGTAATGAATGTTTGATGGCGGAGTGTGTGTGGTGGGTGTGGTTTCTGGCGTTAACGACATGATGTGATATGTTATGCCTGATTTTGGGTGTAGCTTGTGTGTACAAGGAGGAAAGGGGAGATGGGATGGCGGGTGATGTAGGATTGTGTCGCGTGTGGAGTATGCGTGTGTGATGTGCATAGTGCGTGTGTGTGCACAGTATGTGTGCGTGCGCAGTGTGTTTGTGTGTGTGCATACACGGTGTGTGTGCAAAGTGGTGCACATATGGTGTGTGTGCACAGTACAGTCGTCCACAGTGTCTGTGTGCATGTGAAAGTGTGTGCGCGTGCATAGTCTGTCTGCGCGTACAGAGTGTGTACGTACGCAGTGTGTGTGCACCGTGTGCGTGCCTATGCAGAGTGTGTACGTGCACAGCATGTGTGCGTGCGCAGCGTTTTTGCGTTCGCATACATGGTGCGCGTGCGCGTGGAAAGTACGTGCGTGCACAGTTTGCGTGCGCGCGTTCACAGCGTGTTTGTGCGTGTGCATAGTGTGTTTGCGTGCACATTGTGTGTGCACAGCGTGTGTGCGCGGGAGCACGGTACCTGTGTGCATACACTTTGTGTGCGCACAATGTGTGCGTCCGCAGTGTGCGTGTGCGCCTACACGTGTGTGTGCGCGTGCACAGTGTGCGCCTGCACATCGTGTGTATGCACGATGTGTGTGCGTGGGGCAGTATGTGTTGTGCGCGCACATTGTGTGTGCGTGCACAGCAGTGTGCGCGCGTGCACAGTGTGTGCGTGCGCATGCAGTGTGTGCACGGTTTGTGTGTGTGCACAGCATGTGCGTACGGCTGCACGATGTGTGTGCAACGCGTGTGTGCGCGTGCACAGTATGTGTGTGTGCACAGCAAATGTGCACGGCTGCACATTGTGTGTGCACAGTGTGTGTGCAGTGTGTGTGCAGTCTGTGTGCGCGAGCACAGAGTGTGCGCCAGCACATTCTGTGTGCACGCAGCACGTGCGCGCGCGTACATAGCGTGTTTGTGCGCTTGCACAGTATGTGTGTGTGCACAGCAAGTGTGTACGGCTGCACACTTGCTGTGTGCAGTGTGTGTGTGTGTTGTGTGAGTGTGTGTACACTAAATGTGTATGTGTGCACAGTGTGTCTGCGCAGTGTGCGTGCGCGTGCACGACATGTGTGTACGGCTGCACGTTGTGTGTGTGGGTGTAGAGTGTGTGCAAAATAGTGTGTATGTGTGCACAGTGTGTGTGCGCATGCAGAGGAATGTGCATGCGCAGCGTGCGTGTGCACAGTGTGTTTGTGTGTGTGCGTGCACAGTATGGCGCGTGCACAGTGTGTGCGCGCGCATGCAGTGTGTGTGCACCGTTTGTGTGTGTGCACAGCATGTGCGTACGGCTGCACGGTGTGTGTGCACGGTGTGTGCCTGCAACGCGTGTGTGCGCGTGCACAGAGTGTGCGCCTGCACACTCTGCGTGTGCACAGCATGTGTGTGCCCGTACACAGTATGTGTGTGCGTGTGCACAGTGTGTTTGCGTGCACAGAGTGTGCGCATGCACATTCCGTTTGTGCACTTTGCGTGTGTGTGCGTGCACAGTGCATTTGTATGACTTCATTTCATCTTCACTCATTTTAATGTTCCGTGACTTAGATGTTCCATGAAATTGTTCTTCCATCACTTATATCTTCCCTTTTTCGCATCGTGCCTCATTTTTATCTCCCATGATTTTGATCTCCCCCATTTTGATCTTCCCTCAGTTTGATCTTCCCTCTTTTTGATCTTGGCTGGTTTTGACCTCCCGTGATTTTGACCTTCCCTGTTTTTATCTTGTTTCATTTCGACCGTCCCCGATTTTAGTATTCCCTGACTTTGATTTTCTGGTTCTGATCTCCCCTGACTTTGAAATTCTGTGATTTTGATCTTCCCAGATTTTGATGTTGTGATTTTGCGTTCCCTTACTTTAATCTTGCATCGCTTTGATCTTCCTTTATTTTCGTCTTCTCTGATTTTGATCTTCCCTCATTTTGATAAATGTGTAGAGACAACTGATGCGATGGAACTCTAAAAGTTTCTTGCATTTAAAAGATAACAGCAGTTTTTCATTTAGGAAAGCGAGCATAAATAACTGTAATAAATTTTCGAATGAAATTTGCATGTGCTTTCTTAGAACGGGACACTGGTTTAACACAATGCGATGCCTTGCAATTTTATTTTCGAGCGGAGGCGTTTCTCAGCATCTCTCCGTGTATATCTTGTCGAATGGTGCTTCAACTCGGGAACTACTCAAACAGGGTTGAGGAATTTGCAGAATATAATGAAGTTCATGAGGCAATGGCTCTCAGTATTTCTATCTGGGTCACAAATTCAGAATAAAAATTCAACTCCATCCCCCTTCCACCAAATATCGATTTTTCGACTGATTAGGAATAAACTGGAAGGCAAAAAAACCTATAAAATCCGGTAGTTTGGTGAAGCATATTATAACACAGAATAATATAATGCAAAACACAGTTACTTTTTCATAATCTGACCATAGGGTATATAAAAATGTAATTTAACAGACCTTCCCTCCAATCGTCACCGCAACAGGGTGCTGGAGGCGAAACTTTTGTGAACCGCTGCAATTTAATAACTCCTAGCATCATAATCTATTTTGATCATCAAGTTCGTAGTCCATTAGGTCTATAAATATTTGAAGGTGGGAGAAAATTGTATGCAAATTTTTCACTGGAGAGTTTTCATTTTACATTGGTTAAGTCTTCCCTTCACGGCGATCCTTTGATTTAAAACAAAGAAAACATTTCTTTGGAAGATTTCTATGGATGGTTGGGTCGATTAAAAGATGAATGCATTATTTTATTTTTCGTTGATAGCTTATGAGAGTGATTGGTTAAATGAGTGGAATACAAAAGCGCATATCGTGCCAGGTTTTGTTCCTCTGAGTAGGTTGTTCAATTTCTCTTTAAATTTTCGCAATATCGTGAATACTAAAAAATTTAGCTCATAAATTATCTAGAAATGACAAATAAAATTATATAAAATATTTTGAAGGAAATCGTGATGACACAACTGAGAGTACACCTAAACCTTCGGACCCATTCGACGGAAAAGGTCTTGCCTCAGTGCAAATTTCCGGTCAAGATGGTCGCATATCAGGACGGTTTAGATTCTTTCGTTATGGAGACAAAATGTTGAGGCTTAAAGGAACCGTCTATGGTAAGTGGATGTATTATGTCTACCTTATATGCCTAATAATAATTGCTTGTCAAGCTATTTTATATATGCTAAAACGGTGTTCTAGCAAAAATATGCTGGTATTTTCTGAGAATATTATAAGCGAAGCAGTTTAAGCCCCTATCCATTTCATAATGTTGCATTGTATGTTAATTCATATAGGTGAAGGGTTTACAATGTGCAAGTGAAAGACTATACACTGTACAGATAGTACAAATGCGGGGAGAAGAGGATGGGAGGGGAGGGGATTGCACATCACTTAGGTAATAATTTGAATGACGGCGAATAAAGTGCTTTTTATCACTTGATAATGTGGACTTGTTCGTTAGCTATATTTGCATGAAATTGCTGGAATAAAGGCTTCAGTTGACGATTGAACTGCGCTACATTAATCGTTTATTATTGCAGGTATGCCTTTAGGTGAGCATGCCCTTGTGATCCATGAATACGGAGATATATCGGACGCATGCGCACATATTGGAACTATTCTCTTATTAGATAACAATCGTAATATGTCCGCTATTCTTGGCAACGTGCAAGGTGATGGAACTGCCAATACTGAAATTGGTTCGCTTTTTTTGATATGTGCCAGAATTGCTGTGTTTGGTAGAGGACAAGTTTGTCATGAGCTCAAAGATTAGTATAAAGAAAAATTTTCAAAACTTTTTGTACTAATGATATGATAATTGTTAATCTTGAAGTAATAGGATGATGATATTTGTTGAAGTGGAGGCCGATCCGCAATGGGACGGAGTGACTCTATAGAAAAGACAGCGCGAACCAACTGGATCAGAGAACTATTTTAATCGGGAAAGTGGAATTGATTTGAAGAGATATTTATCTGTTCGTAACGAACGCCCTGTTGACTAAATAAAACAAATAAAATAAACAAATAAATAAAAGTTAGTATAATGATATGCGTTGTATTCTTCATTCTTCAATATTCCTCTTCCGTAGAGTATAACTATGCGAAAATGAAAAGCTCTTAGAAGCTCAGAGGCTGGTACCTCAGAAAAAGTTGATTTCCACAAGAAGCCTTTTAACTTCTTGTTTTGACTATTTTTTAGAAGCAGTGGTACTCCTAAATCATTCAACTTTATTCCAAGCCAACGAAAAATAAAAAATAAAAAATCGCATGTAAAAATTTACTTTTTGTAAATTACAGAAGTAAGAAGTAGTAACTCGGCTATTATATTCGACTAAAACACAACAAACCATAAGAAAATTTTTCTTCACATTCTAGAATCAATGAAATATTATTGATCACCTTGCTGGCATGCATGGTCCGGTTACCCAGAACGTTCAGCTTGCACCAGAAAAGTTGGAATTTTGCTCTTAAATATAGCCAGAGCTAATTTTTCTTTAGTTCTCCCGATTATTTGAGACAACTTCATATACCATCCCACCATTGAAGCACTACTTCTACAGCATTCTAAATTAACGGCAAAAAATATTCTAGCAATTTTACATCACTACTGAGGATTAGTTTCAGCTAAGATAATTAATCTACCCGATGTGTCATCGATAATCGGTCGATCCCTGGTTGTGCATAGCTTATCGGTTAGTGACTGGACGTTACGTCACAGCGATGAACCACCACTTGCATGTGGAATTATTGGACTTACTTCACGATAAGAACAAACGAAGTTGAAACGTGTGTGAATATATGGATAATAAAAACCGCTTTCATCTCTCCTAAGTAAACTGTTAAATTATTTAAATGTAAAAAATAAAAGAAAAATAAAAGCTAATTTGTCATTTAATAAGTGAAAAAAAACTTGTTGTGGTAACAAATGATAACTAAAACAAATTCTAACAACCTGGATATGC
Source organism: Ascaris suum (assembly GCA_013433145.1). NCBI lineage: Eukaryota > Metazoa > Nematoda > Chromadorea > Rhabditida > Ascarididae > Ascaris > Ascaris suum. The sequence goes on along the minus strand of CM024178.1, from coordinate 9,771,594 downwards.
CTGATTCCTAATTTCTTTTGCATTAAAAAAATGTAGAATGTTTGTTCGGTAAATTATTAGCCCATTGACCACTTATTCAATTTCTTGGAGGCATTAATGACGTCTGTTTATTAAAGAATGATAGAACAAAACAAGCTCTTATAAGAGGATTCATCTAGCAATAATTTTTTCACCAATTGTGTCAACAAAATTGGTTCAGTGAAGGATGTTAAACACATTTACTATGCCACATTAGGAATTTGGAGATATGTGAACTTTGCAATATAGAGAAGATGGAAATTCCTCAGTTTAAAAAAAAATTCTAGGATTCCTAAGCAAGCAAGTTTGAAAAAAATGGATGTCGAACACCTCCTGTATGTACGTCAGCATGAATTTAGAGCTCATTAATTTAGCATAAATAAAATATTATACTAACATCGTTTCAGCCTTTACGCACAATATATGTGTACAACTTGCTCTAAAATAGCCTCTCAAATAGCAATAATCGCATTTCTTTTTTCTAATAGTGTGCGAATTTGAATAAACAAACTTCGAAAATTGCATTTGTTCTCCTGATATTGTAAAAACTGTAAAAATTCAAATGGGCATTTTCATGTTTACTAAGTAACTCGAAGATACGATGATCTCAAAAACAAAATCCAGATGAAGCTCAAAATATTCACCTGTTTTAAAGAGCACAATTTCTGATAAAACCTTGGGGCTCATCGCAGCTCTTACCGCTTTTTCTGAATGCTTTCCAAATAAGTATCGAAACTGACAATGATAGCCACCCAATATGCTATCTGCTTATCTCTTGGAACTTTGTTTAAATCGGAATTTTCATTATTTTTCTTGTGGAGAAATATAAATACATTCGCGAAGAAACGTAAGGATGAAAACCGCAGATCACGCTGTATACAGATCAAAACCAGAAAAAAAAAAGCTAATATATATGAAGTTACGCAAATATCGATAAACTTCATCCATTTTAAGGGTAAAAAGGATCTTTTTTTGGCCTTGAAAACTTCTTTGGCCAATCTTTTTGGTCGAAATATCCATCTTGGCCAAGACTTCGAAAAAATGCCTTGAAAACTTCACTAGAACTCGAAAAATTCTTTTCACAGTCAGAATCGGTTGGGACCTCCTCGCCCTTCCAGCCACCTAAATTCCTTTGTTAATTTTTCTCCAAATGCGACAGCGAGGGTCGAAAGACAGTAGGAAAATTAACAAGATGAACGAAAGAGAGCAAAGAATTCTCCTCTCATTAATGTATTATCACGTTCCTTATCATAAATTTTTTATCAGATGTAACTTGAAAAAAGTCCATTTAAAAAATGCAATAAATAAATAGAGATAATAATAGCCTATTTAAAAAATATAAAATTCAGCTGCTATATATTACCTGATGATATTAGCCATCATCCTAGTTGCAAATCATGAAATCATAGATACGTCAAATGAAAACAATATCCTCTGACGTTCTATAAACAAGCTTAATAACTAAGATCGTGAATTGATGCCACAAAATTAGGGTCACAAATACCATTCCAAATCTGTTAACTGTCAAATATTATTTGCATCGCCGAAATAAATTTGCGTATTAAATACGCTTTAAAAAAATAAATCCACTTATTACTGTTAAAATATAAGCGTTTAATCGCTGACGTTTGTAAACTAGACAAAGAAAATATTATAGAGAACATTGTAAATATAGGGGCAAGTAAGAAAAATAATACTGACAATGATATGATAGGAGAAAAAAACCAAGTCAACAAATGAAAGAAAAAGGACTCAAATTAAAAAAGTGTTGCCTAGACAAAATATTTTCTGACCAAAACAGCAACTAAAAAACAACAGTGACGATTTTTTAATAATAAACAACACTAATAATTCAATGTGAAAATAAAAGAAAAAACTAGAGAAAGAAGTGTGCCGCTTGCACTTCCTTTATTAGCGAATCCCACGAATTCCCAATAAATAAAAAACCAAACAATTCCCCATATATTTTAATTAAAGAGACCTCTCGCCTGCGCCTTCTACAGAAAAAAATCGTTTCTCCACAACCCGACTAACGCAAATGAGAAAGCCACTAGTGTAAAATGCATGTAAATTTTCCAACTTCGAATATCTAACAACACTTCCACACTTGATTAATCAATATACAATACTGCAGGCGTGGTCAGCGTAGAATTAGACTGAATCCACAAAATTCTGTAGCCCTAGATCCAATGGATTTTAAGTTGATAACTACCCCAATGGCAGCCAACTGGCAGACAGATGCACATAAGTGCGCACAAACGCAACCTCACCACGTCAAAATTATAAGAGCTCATGAAAACAAGTGCTTAGAAGGAAAATGGTTTAATAATAAGAAACATAAGCATGTTATGCGTTTTATGCAGGCGAAGAGGTAGCTGACAGCATGTAGGGGGGTCGTTGAGGGCAGGGAGGGGTATCACTGAGGGCAAAGAGAAGGATCGCTGAAAAATCACATTGCAAGAAACCACTCGGATGGTGGATCTCTGGAATCTCTCTCGAAAAGAGCAAAAAATTTCTTTGCTTTTAATCGATGAAGAAGATTGTTTGGAAATAAAAGTGAATGTAGGATGGCGACGGTAGGGGTAGGGGGGGGGGGGGGGGAGGAGGAGGAGAACTTGCATTTAAGCAACAATCCCTTAAGAATTGGAACCAAGTTGGCCTCATTTTGGCCCCCTATCCTCCAACACATCATCAGCATGTAGGAGTCTGAAACTTCGCCTCAACTCAAGCATCTTTATATATGAGTACAATGAACTGTGAGATCAATAAAGTGGTGATATTATATAATCTGAATGAGGAAGAGGGAGCAGTGATACCCCCTACTGACTCTTTCATTATTTTCTTTTTTTTACACTGGGTTCATTATACCCACTAATAATTTGCCTATAAGGCATTGAATTATTATTAATTATCTCTTAGTAATAATTATTCAGTTTAAAAAAGTCTCTCGTTATTCTGATATCAAGCAAACAGGAGACGCTCTAAACAACAATTCTACCACCACTCTTTTCAGCTCGTCCCTCCTTGCGAGAACAAATATGCAAATGATTAATCCCGAGATTTCTTGTCTGTCTCATAATTGTCCTCATCTATTTCTCAGCTTGCTTTGTTGTTCTTTCCTATTAAAAGAACTCTCCTTCCCATCCCTGATAGAATAAATGTCAGATGAGTTCCAATAAAAATCCACTTCAGGAAGCTATTTTATAAGCCACTATGCTTATTTACTCAGGTCTTCAATTTTAACAATCCCAAAACGGGTCTCGCGTCGAATCAGTTCTTTTTCCCCCTTTCCCTCCCAATCCACTCCCTCGCAATGAACACCAAGCTTTTCGACGAAAGGAAGAATGACAGCCATCCCGTTTCTCATATATAAGCCAGAGAATGGGAAAGTTTGATTGCCGTTCTACATCTTCCAACGATAAGAACATAGTGTGTAGAAATTTCCTCCACCTGGAACCAAACTATATAATTATTACCAATACTTTCAACTCAAACATCCAATTTCAGTCAAACTCAAACATCAATATATGCCCAAAATATACTACTTATTAATCTCATAGTAATAACTATTTCATAATCCCATAATTCTTGAAAAAGAGTATAATATTCGTACGGCTATCACCTAATAAATTGATAAGCTAACAATTCTGAAAGAAACTAAACGCAGAGAGATGTAAATATATTGTCCATGCAATTGAAATATTTCGCCATAACAAATACATGCAACAACTCGTCCCATTCTTCATTTAGATTATCAACGACAGGCACAATCGCATCTCAGAATGCACAATATACGCACCTGAATGAGAATAAATTCACACCGTTTTAACGCATTGCCCATTCCCTTATTTCCTTCTTACATGCGCAGAAGCTATAATGTTTTCTCTACATGACGTTAAAAATATCGCATAGAAGTAGGCGTTGCACAAAAACAGCATGAACTTAATCATATAGTACAAAAGAATAACATGTGAGCTAAGGAAAAAAAGTAACAACATTATTACCGAGAAAGTAACCAATACAATTCAAACTGGGCTCGAAAAAACTGGCCACGACATGAGTTTCTCATACACAATAAAAATAAAGAGAGTAAAATGCCCTAACCATTCACATTAACTCGACCTTGCTCTCCGGCCAACGAGTGCCTTAGTTTTCTAACCGTTCTGGATCTTCCCCAATTTCAATAGTTTTTAATTCAGTGTCCTGCGACTGCCGATCTACAACCATCGAAAGGTCACCCCAACGCGACCTGAAATCATTTTTATTGATTAAAAAATCGATAAACTAAAAGCAGGACAGCAAAAAAGACGGAAAAGATGGTAGAAGACATTAAAAAATGTTGTTTGAAATAAGCAAAACGATATGAAAACAAATAAACTTTTAAAATATTAGCCGTCCTAAAACAAAATTTAACCACTAACCATATAAGCCAAAGTGGAATGAGCAGAAGGGAAGCCAGAATAACAAAGGAGATCTGTGGAAGTATAGGAATCGAAACAGGGGATAACATATGGAACACCACCGCAGCTATGAGATTACAGCCGGCTTCCGTGATTGCTATCAATGCAAACAACGAACCTAAAAATATCCATGTCGAGAATCATTGAATCCGATCCGTTTAACTTCCCAAAAACAGCAACCCAAGGCCGATTCTTTTTCCCAGCTCTACCCCTCTCGAATTTCCTAATCATACAAGCAGCTCAAGATACTCAAAAACCTGTGGCACCCAAATTCGGAAATTCACCTGAGTGGCAATGCTAATATTTAATCGAACGCTAGCAATGATCCATATGAACTAACAGTTATCCTTTAGTATGCTCCAACTTGAAGCATCCTCTTCGGTAAGTGTCCGCTCCCATCCTCCTATGACAATCACAAGCTATGAATCCTTTTGTTTACATCCCAGAACAATATTAGTGCGCAGTCTCGTCCCATCATATCTCTTACACCTCAACATGAAACAACCAAACAAATCGTTATAGGTAAATGCAATCAAGGTCTGATATTATTTCACAAGGACCTTTACTCACCATGATCTTCGGGCATTACAGAATTTGCCATCATAGCACGTAAACCAGTGGCCGCAAATCGAGAAAATGCATCAAGGACAATCACTGAAAATATTCGTTGCTTAATTATTCTACGAAAGCAATCATCCAAAAAATTCGAATGATCGATAAAAACTCGAAAATTATTTAATTAAATTCCTAAAACAAAATTCTTCCGCACAAGAGTGTGTGAAGAATTCAGACTCGTAAAAGATCATAACACCTGAAAGAAATATTCGAGAATAACATATCTCAACGAAATCATCGCCACCAACAGATTCTTGTGATTTCGCTCAGGTAAGCATCACTTCCTAGTTTTTGCTATAACCCGAAAAATCTGCGAAAAAAATTCAAAGTCTCAGATAAAATATAATTAAAACTCGAGTACTTGAGAAAAATAAACTACTTTAAAATAAAACATTACTCCTTAGTTAAGCTATTTCTTCTCTCTTCGAAAAAATCCACTTCATAACTCCCTTTGGTTACCCTCTTTGGAGGACTTAAATCTAACACGATCCTGACGATGAGAATTTTGACTGCCTTATACCAAGGGAACAATCCACCTACAAGGACTCCGATCGCAGGCTCCTAACAGAACATGAATGTAGGAAATCATCCTTCTTCTCTTGAAATGACCGAACGAATATTATATTAAAAAGCACAAAATTATTTGCCCAGGACTTACATAAGAAAACAGACGCGGTATTCCAAGCGATTCCGATCCACAATCGACCCAGAAGTCTTGAAACAATGCCCACCAATGTTAAAGAACAGTCGGCTATATGGCGCGAACGTAACCACGGATATAAGAATAATGTCTGAAACTCAATTACGCACTGATGGCAAAAACCTTTATCGAACAAATCAAAGGTGCGCTCTCTCAACATATACCGTAAATCCTCAACTATAACTCCCTGGCGTCGATAATATTAGCCCCCCCCCCCTCCAAAGAAAGTCATGCGAAATATTTCTCTTGTACTTTACAAGATCAATTTTATTGCAAGGAGTATCAAGAAAAGAAAAGAGGCAGCTGAAGGCAGAATATTCGATACAGCAGAGAACATCGTTGAAAGAAAGTGGAAAAAATCTTACAATTCAAATATTCCAGCCTTTTTTTAACATATCAGACGTCACAACAGAACAAGTACTCAAAAACAAATAACAATTTTATCATCTAACGACAGAGGATTGCGGTGCCTGGAAACACGAACATCTCACCTATTAAAAACTGCAACTTTATTCGCTCTCCCTGTCCCTCCTTCCCTCTCGTCTCCCCTTTCACCACGTCACCCCCTACTTTCCTCTAAACCCTTTTTCATATCAGTTCTAAACTCCTTTCCTCAAACAGCACTAAACGTAAGCAATGATAATAGCATCGCCTTACGTTTACCGGAAATTGCAGGAATAAAGAGCATCATACCGCAAGCGTAGATATACCCTGTAATGGTCCTTTCAACAGCCCATAAAGTGCAGCATCCCAACTGAAGCGAAATTTGAGATAGTAGAACAAGATATGTGTGGATCCTAAAATAAAAAGATTTATCAATAAACTTCAAATTTATGAAATTTCTATTTTCTTACATTATGACATAAGCTTATTTTTGCTCACTTTTTTCTTCAATATTTACCCTCAAGAGAAAAAACTAAATGAGGAAACAAATCTCACTGCATCTAACTGAAGACTAAAGATATGAAGTAGAGGCAACAAGAAACAGAATGAAAAGTTGACGGAATGGAGGAAGAAAAGAATAAAAGTTAGTGTAAAAAAGAACAACAAGAAAATTAAGAAAAAATGCCACACAAAATAAACAGTTTCATTTACTAACGCTGTAAAAGTGTTCCATGAAAAAAGAAAACTGCCCGACATCCCTACTCATGCCACAATCCTTTATCACTGAACAGAAGTGGAAAAGGCTATAGGAAGAACAATTAAACGAGAGGAATAGGAAATTTCGAACAACCTAATCCATAAAGATAACTACATTTTTATTTTTTTTAATATTTACTTAAGTAAGACCTTTACCATCCCTTCTTCCCCTCCCCTTCATCCACAAAAAACCACCTCAATAAACCATAATAATTACCTATAAATGCGAGGAATGAAATTCCAAATGACAACACTAATACTGCCAGATGCGATTTCTGCCTTGTTTTCTTCAATGAATTCTGAAATATGACACAAAAATAACAAACATCAAATATCGCAGCACTCACAACAAATACTCAATACTGAACTGCCAACGTTAAGAAATCTTCTACGGCTTTTCTCAGAATATTTTACAACGCCTTATAAAAAAGGCGACGGAAACAACGTACGATATGTCGATGATCCCTTAATGGAACTTTACGAATGCAATACTTATAAATTTTCCCACTCACGAATATAAGAAAGTGGGGAGTGGGAAACGAGGGAATGGGAGAAAAAGAATGCAGAGTTAACCCTATCTCGAAAAAATTTTAAATCATACTTTTAAAAAAAGGAGGGAATATGGGTGGTCAAACGAAGGAAACAACAGGAAATCAGCATCGCAAGTAGTTTAATAGGTCCCCTCCCCTCTCGCTTGCCTTGAAAAAAATCATGGCTGCAAGCCCTAGAACACTTGCGATCACAGTAGAAATAGTAAATATATAAACAAAAGCAAACTATGCTTTCTTTAAGGTTTAGGCTTCTGATACTACCATCTTTATCTGTAAAACCATAAAGAAACATTTAACAAATCTAGCACTATTCGTCATTGTATACACCCGCGAAAACAAAAATTCTAGCCTACGGTGCGATCAGACCCATACAGCAGCTATGCGAATCCAACTGACATATCCTTGTCGATGCAGAAGCCTCTCATCTATACCCTCCCCCCTCGTGGTACGTCCGAATATATCGAAAATTACATTCTCTAATCCGAACTGATATAAGCGTCGAGAATAGCGAAAAAAAGGTATATGCTCTCTTAAATAAAGTTCAACGAAAAACAAACAAATCAACTTACAAATGTCTTGCAGCCACAAAACGTTCGTTTAGAGCGTGGTAGACCACCTTCGCTTCGATGCTTGATATCCGGCAGAAGGAAGAAACAAAGTATGCAAAAAAGGTGTAAAAACGAAAAAGCCGTAAATACCGTTGTAAAACCCACAAGCGGTAGCAAAGGCGCACATAGAAATCCTATCGTTCCTGGAATATAATGAATTTTCAACATCAGAAGAAAGCGCCTAATTAGCGCGAACAAGAACAGATTCTTATGAGCCCAGCTTTCATAACTCCACTCCCATCCCCCTCTCTTCCTCCTTCCCTACTCCCAGATATCCTGGAGATGGTACTGTATATGATCATTTGCTTAATTTTATACTAACGTAAGTTCTTCAATGATCTTCAATAACAACGCACTGGCAAAGCAAAATGTCAACGTAGTGCCCTTTTCCCTCCCCTTCCCGCTTTTCTATCCCCCAATATCCCATCATGACAAAGATGGAGCTAATGTAGACAACAGAGATAATTCTAGATATGTCTGATATTTACTATTTAACAAAGCAATCACTATAAGTCACGGTATTTTCTTGTCTTAATCCCGATAAGGTGCATCTACACTCACATCTTTGCATAAACACTGCATATATTGCATTGACCACTTGACCGATGACTATCTAAGATTGGCTACTTGTCTACTTGATCAGTGATCAAAATTCCGAAGATTTTGTAGATCAAACATCAATATGTCTTCAATAAACAAAAATCAAAACAATACTTTCACAGTCTCTACGATCATCTCCATATGATTAAATGCAAATATTTGTGATATATCCTGATTAAATGATCTGCATTAATGCGAAAGACCGTCCATTCGGATTCGCATGCCAACAAAGCTTTCATTTTCTGCCAAACACTCTCACTTTAAGGTAGAAAAAAAAAGGAAATCATTTCTACACATTGCTTACAAGTGCATCGAAAATTTAATGTTCTTAAAAAATTCAAAAAAAAAGCTTCAAAAATTGCCCGCCTCCAAGACCAAGTGTGCCCTCTAAAACTGCAATTGTTCTTGATCGACTCTTATTCGGTGAACTAGATACTGCATCCGAAGCATAGGCAAAACACGACGATATGATCGACATATATCCTCCGCAGATCGCAAACAACGCCTCACTAAGTATAAGCCAATGGGCTGAAAGCTAAATACCAATTCATATCATCACTCATGCCAGTTGCTATTTTCGACGGAAATTAATGCAAAATAAATGTATAAATAAAAAGAAAATAAAATACAATAAAATTAATTAAGCATATACGAACAAATCACGTGTGCATCTAGGTAAGCTGATTCTACCACTAGAATATTTGATCTGAACCTCCAATCGTTGGCGAATGCATCTTCTGCCACCCCATCTCTATGACTTTCACCTTGTTTAGAACTTTCGAATCCACTACAGACTATACCTATCCTTATCCCGCCCAAAAACCAATTTTCCACTCCTCACGGCATTTCGCAGTTTAACTAAAAATTCCAGAGTTTCCGCTTGTTTTTGAAAGAATCAAAAAATGGATTACCCAAAACGAATGTAGCAACCCGAATTGCGAGAAATTCAATAGATTTAAATAATATAAAGAAGTCTCACAATCATAGAATACTAACGTTTTTCCTCGTTGATCGACTTTCAAAATTCATTAACCTCATTTATGCCATCGCTTCTTATTTCCTACCTACTACTAAATTAAATTGGAATAAAGCAACTCTACATTTTAATTAAGAATAAACAAAGTAAAATTTAAAAAAAAAACGAACATAGGAGAAAAATGACTGTAGAATAAGTGTGCAATCAGCAAGTATCAATCCTCCAAACGGAACCAGCAATGCCATTTTACGTGATTTTGCATCACCAAGACGACCCAATAACGCCGACGATATCCCACCTAACACACACATTGCCACACTACTGCAAAAACAACGCATCAATTAATATTCATATGGAGTAACGAATATGCTTTATATTTTCATTCATTCAAAAAATTTTACTAGCAAGATTTTTGGCTTATTTATTTCTTTAATTAACGCCAGTAATAACAATTAAAACAAAAATAAACAAAGTTATGCGTTATCGAAAATGTTATCACCTCTCTTTCGCACAACTCTAAAAATATTTGACCGACAGTCAGAATTATCCAACGAATCTAAAGAAAGCATAGAGCATTAGGAAAAAGTAATAAAGGTGCTGCATTTTTAGGAATCATATGCAAAAAAGTAAATCATACTAATAACTATAGTCTTTATTATTTACCTGCCTTATGTAAGAGAAAAGACCTTACACTACAGAAAAAATTGCGCATTCCAAGAAAGTAATTTCAAATATGGGTAATAATCTAAAATAGAGTTACTAGAAAGAACGTAAAACGTCGACCCAAGCTAAGCCAAATGCTTAAATTTTAAAGATGGAAATAAAAACTGGAGACGTCTGGATTGGAACGAAACTACTTCCGCAACTAGAAAACAATTTTTTTGCATTAAAAAAGTACGAATTTCAAAGTGCTACCTAAATTAATGGGTGCAAAATCGCAAACATAACAACGAGGGAAGACTATAATTTTGAATCAGCAGGAAGAAAAAACGGACAAAAAAACTTAGCATAAAAAACGAATAAAAAAAAGAAAATTAACCAGAGAAGAATTATTGTGTTGGCTTCCGTTTGAAGAACTTGATTAGTGGCCGCACTTTTACGATCTGTACAATTCACCGATATGCCCAAATGTGTTTCGCTTTGTTCACAAACCTAAAATTATTGTTGAAAAATTTAGCAGATTGAGATTTGCTGGAAGAAAAAAAAAATTCCAAAATTTTTCGTTTCTATTTTCAAAGAAAATAAAAAATAAAAAGAAATAGGAAATATTTCATATCACTTAATGATCAAATATCGAGTGGAAAAAAAATTCGTGGAGTAAAAATTGTGCCCTGAGTAATTAACAAATAATTTGATGCCTTGTACATTCTTTTAAATATCATATTGACTTGAATACACATCTATCTGGCATATTTCCCAATTCATTTCCTAAACGCAGCTTAATATTTGGCAAATCTACTTTCAGCTAAACAAAATTTGTGGAATGAAACATGGATTAACGAAGAAAATCTAAGCCAACGACCAATTTTAATGAAAGATTCCCACTACGTGATACATTATATTGCATTAATGAAAGCATGAAATTAGCATCCGTAAGTGAAAGGTTTGAAGAAGGAAGAAAATGAAACTTGCTTCAATAATACATATGTTAAGGAATTACTATATTTCAAAAAAAAATTTTTTTTAATAATAAAAGAACAAAATAACCTTTTGGTAGACAAGTGATTGAAATACTGGAAGGAACATCGACGCTGTTATCGAATAGACACATAATGGTATTGCAACTCGATCACTAGGATGTAGCACTGGTTTCCTTTTCCTTTCGTCTATTTCGAGTTTAAAAGTTGGTATCACCACATCGAGATCTGTCTCGTCACTAGTAGCACTCTCGCCCATCGCCCAAATGCCAAAATTTATTTTCAACTGCGTCTTGAATCGTTAATCGTATATTTCAACATAAACCAGCACCTATAAATAATTGTGGTAGGAATAAGTAAAGCTATAAGTAAGACATATGCAAGTGTTTTTGGTGAAACCTTTATAGTTCATCTATTTAAGAAGTACCGAAATGAGAACATCGCCGGAAAAACCTATAAGAGATTACAAGTAAACAGGAAACCGGAATGCAACCACGTTGTACTTAGTTTAACCAATAGTTATGGATGTGCGAATGGAAAAGAAATAAGCAGACGTAAAACCGGAAATGCAACGAATCTCTGCAGGGTCATTTTGGCGCATCCTTTCTTTGCTTAAAAGGATGACTCCTATATCCCCCTCGGGTTGCTATAAATAAACATTTTTAGCGGCATATTTGTATTTTCCGCGAAAAAAAACCTCAAGAAATGTCACGTGAAACCTGCTGACAATCAGACACAATCGAAGGGTAGATGACAGAAGGAAAAACTACTGGGCAAGTATTTCCCACGGCAAATAACAACCACCTTTGGGCAATGCAGCAACAACTGAATCTATAAAACACCTGGTCAACAACCAATTCGCGATCCGTTATCCAAAATTACTTCACTTCGCAAAAAAAGTTTGCAAACGTCTGCACCAAATTTCTAAAAAATCATCCTCTTAGCCCGCTACGCCATCATCAATTAAAAATTCGTTCACTTCATCCGCCGCTAGCTAAGGAATGAATGCGAATAATTCGACGAGCACCTTCATACTGTACTCTCCCGTAGGAACTAGTGGAAGGAGCACAGTGATTCAAATTAAGATCGAATATGTGTATATGACGAAAACATGATCTTCGATTAATTAGAACTAATTTCTTCAACATAAGCCTTTTTGTCAAGCACTGCGGGAAATAAAGGCCAATTCATGCGCTCGAATGGAGGCACCTTATGTGGCTGAGTGTTTGTTCTTTAGAGAATTCTTGTCTTTTCCGAGCGTAACAAAAAAATTCATGCATGAAATTTTCATGGATTCAACTATGAATGTCTTTCTTTGAGCAAAGAAAAAAAGGTTATGAATTTATGGATGCAAATTTTTGATGAATGCAAATAAATTATTGATGTAAAACAGTTGTCTCATGATTTTTTAAAGCAGTCTTCTAGTTTTTTAGCAAATTCTTTTTACCAAAAATTTGCAGAAAATTCTCCCATCAGTGAAATTCTATACTAATTAATAAAATCTGCCAAGGATGAGAAGCGTTAACTGGGTGAATTCATGAACACATAAATTGACAGTTTATTAAAGAAGTTTTGCCTTTCCCATAAATCTAAAAAATTCTTCTGCTGTTTTTTTTTCTTCACTTTTAGGAACAACGAAAGAGTGGGTGAGGAATCGAGGAGAAGAGGCAATATTCTCGCATCTTTGGATGCCTAATATACCAACAACCACAATGTCTTGTCAAACAGACAAAGACAGACAGCGCACTCGCAAAACGACTTCATAAAACGCTTCATAAAATGCTTGCAAAAATGTATCGGAATCTACTACGAGGAATACGTATGCAATGAACAGATTGAAGGCAAATTTACGCATTGCTGATGCGTAGAACCCTTTTAAATACTAACGTGAATTTATAAGTTTCCTGTTTATTTCAACAGTAAATAAATTTTTGACGACTTTTATAGTGCAGAAGATTAGCAGAATCTTTCATTGATCTTTCTTTGAGACAAAGAGATCGTTTTATGTATGGAACTTTATTTTCAATAACATTTTTTTCACCTACTTCCGAGAGAAGTGAGCAATAGAAAAAGTTATCTTCTTTGTGGAAAATTTTGATATGTTCAGTTTCTCTCATTCATCGTTTAGTTTTGCTTAGTGCGCGGTCGGTTTGAAGAGGGCTCCGAGAAAACTCTTCGCATTTGACCTACCTAATCATTCCGACCAGTGGCCTCATCGGGACGCCGCCGGTGGAGCAAGTCGCATGGAAAAACGATGAATCGACTCGTCAGCCCTCACCTTCACGCTACCTCACAATTTCAGCTAAACGGAAGTGGTAGTGATATGAAAAGACATTTATTCGTAATGAATGCTTTGTCGGTCCAAGTAAACTTCAAGTAAACTTCAGTTTCTCTTCTGATCCTGCCTCCTTTCACCGTCTTTCTTCCTCGAAATGTGACTAGTATGATGATGAGATGCACATTATCCTTGTAAAATAATTTATTGCGATATGGAAATCAGCTTCAATTTATCCATAGTTTTAATTAATTTTGATTTTTTCCCTTTACTGGTGTTGCGTTTATGATTGCCTTTAAAACGATTACGAAGCATCGATATTCGTCGAAAAACTTCCTACGTTTAGTTGAAAATAACAACCACCTTTGAGGAATGCAGCAACAACTGAATCTATAAAACACCTGATGAACAACCAATTCACGATGCGTTATCCAAAATTACTTCACTTCGCAAAAAAAAGTTTTCAAACGTCTGCACCCAATTTTTAAAAAATCATCCTCTTAGCCCGTTATGCAATACCGGTTGAGCCAATTATGTAAATTTCAGCGACTGATTTATGAATGATTTGTATAAGTGGCAGTTGGGAGAAATGAAACTTTTTTCGTATCTAATAGAATCTGCTTCCTTTCTTTCTTTACGATTTATTCGTTTCCGTAATCCTCTTCATAGTTATCGAAGTGGCATTCTTGTGAGATCGGAATTTTCTTTGCCGTATATTTGAAATAACTTCAGACATCGCAGACATCGATTCAGACATTTCAGACGTCAATCCAGACGCATAGAGTTCACTGTTACAATATTGCACACACTGCGATCACTGATATACCTAAACGGTATATGATTTCAAATGCTCCAGCGACTTTTCTACGTCTCGTTTATCATCGTTCCCGTTTGTTCGCACCGCTTCCCGAAGAACAGGAAAATCGAAGATCTCTAGGCAGTTTTGCGATATCATGTCGGTTTGTACGCGCATGTCTGTGTGTCTGTCGGTCTTTCTGTCTGCATGGCAGACAGACCGCAGAAGAAATAGTTGGCCTTTGTGCGCCCAACTCTGGCACACTAGGTATAGAGTGCTAAAATTCGGTAAATATAGTGTACACCGTAAGATGACTTTCTGTATCACACAGATTGGAGAAAACGACTCACGTGTGCTTGGCGAAGTGCCAACATCGATCAACATTGAAAAGAGTTTTATAAGTGGGAAAACATTCGTTTACATTTTACATCGATCGATTTTGCACTTTACATCGACTAATTTGCAGAGAAAAAGGTACATTTTTAATAAAATTTTACGCGATCAATCGATAAAATTGAAATACGAATGCGATATTTCAAATATTCTTATAACAACATAAAACTTATAACAACACATCTAATTGTTGAAGTGAATGGAATGTAAAAGCTCAATAGTGTACTAACTCTCTATATCCCATAAAATCTTAATGGGTTTTGAAAAGAACTTCTTAGAGAATTATTTCCGGAAAAATATTTTCGTGAATTTTTCCCTCATCTCTTTCTTTCCCCTCCCTTTCCCTTCACTCTCCCCTTCCCCCTCCCCTTCTCCCGCACCGCCGCTTCTAAAATACAACATATCTGAACATCTAAAAACTCTAAGTGAATTATTGAAGTGAACTGCTGAATGTCAATATTAGGTAGCGAAACGATGATTCATGCTATAATGCTTATTTTTTTTTTCTTTTTCATCACCATATTCTACAACATAGAGTTGCATATTTTAGCACGGTGTTAAAAGCTCGGTTAGCATCGTTAAGAGATAGAGAGGGAAAGAGAGCGAGAGAGAGAGAGGGAAAGGGAGAGGGTGGAGGGGAGACAATTATTGAAAATATTTTTGAGTTCTTTTGAGTTCGAACGTTAATTTTTTTAAATCACTATTACAGCATTAGCAATGCAACATTTGACTTAAAAAAAAAAAAAAAAAAACGCCTTTTCTTCGTTGATAAAACGATGCATTCGATTCGACCGCAAAATAAACAATATGCAATAACGCACTTCATTGGCATTAAAATACATTAAAATATTGCCTCATTCATGATTGCATTTTTCAAATATATTAGGCAATAATAATTTGAATCTTGAATTTCATTTTCTTTTTTTTTTTGCATATATGATTTTTTGAATAGTTTTTAAATCATTCCCATTTTTACGATCGGTTCGCATCACTTATAAGTGATTATAGAGATGTATAATGGATAATTTAGAGACAATATAATTTATATGATTTATTTTACGATTAAGGAGGTCGAAGAGGTCGGATGATGTTATTTCTAAAGATATTTGAGTGATGCATTTACATAGTTATAGGAGTTATAGATTTCTCTATCACTTATGACGTACTTAACATTCTCTTAAAAATTAATATTAGTCCTCATTAATGTAATTAAATAAATCAAATCATACTAAGTTCTATTCGATTGTTTAATATTATTTGACGTTAGAAAATAAACTTAAATTATAATGTTTAAAATATGAATATATCACAAAATATGCATTTACGATGTATTTATGTGGATAATATACTCTTTTTGGGAATTATTTTCTTTTTAAATCGTTGTTCTTAATTGATAAGGCTTGAATAGTTCGCTCACCTAAGTGGTAGTACCATTTCAGGTGTAACTTTCCGTATTTGTTATTGAATATTCTAATTCTCTCCCTCTCATCCCTCTCCCCCTCTCATCATTCCCTTGCGCCAATTTCTTCCTTCAAAGCAAAATGCTCTAAATGGTCGTTTTCCGCGCTACTATTGGCTAAGGACCTTTGTTATTGCTCGCAAATAACGACGTTTTTAACGTTTACTGGGAGCTATGATGTCGAAAAAAAACTGGTTCTCCACACTCAACAGCGTCAAAATTAACCCATGCTGCACACTATTCTCCACGTTATTTATTAAATGAGCATTAAACAACTACAAAGTACATAAGAGAATATGTTTTATGTTTTAAGTATTATAATGTAAAGCGAACGGAAAAGATATGGTAAATAGTTTTGTTACAATTTAGAGTGTTTCTTTGCATTTTTGCTTTTAATCACTTAGCTAGAATTGCATCCATTAAATAACTGGAAATAAAATAAACTTGATTCGAATTTCATTTAATACTGAATAATTTAGGATATAACTATGAAGAAACTACGAAACACTACGTATCGCTATATTTAGTAGAAGTTCGAAGTTATGCACTCGCAAATTGGGGAAGACCATTTAATAGAACTACATTTGCATAAATTTAATGAAAGAAACTTATCTATGGATAGATTAACTTCTCCCATATTTAAAGTCGTTGTTTATTTTCAGCTTATTTCCAAAATAATTTCATCAGCATCCAGTAAGATGCTAGAGGATAGATGGGCAAGCAGTTGCTGCAACAGGTGGTAATCCACTTGGAACATTTCTGTTATGTGGGTGTAGTCTAAACAACTTTTTTTATATGATGCTATATTTAATTGTTCTCTAAAGGTAAATAACTATTTGAAGATTAAAGAAATTGCAGAAATCTGAAAGAAAAAACTCCCATCAAACACTTTTTTGCCCTATTTTCTTGCAATAAATTTCGATAAATTTAACAAAATCACAAGTTGGAATTAAACGCTGTCGTTATCGAGTTACAAAAAAAAAAAAACACCAGCACTTATTTTCTGTGGTGACGTTTCATCTGGTGTATTTGTTATTAGTATTACCAAGCATAGTTAAGCATACCTGTCTCGATTCAATTTGAGCGCGAAAAAGCAATGAGATTAGAAAATGGTTATTCTGATGGGATGAGAAAAGAGATCTGGCACGTCCTAGAATTGCCACATTATAGATCCTAAGCAATAATGGGCAAAGGCATATTATGACTGAGAGAGGGATAGAAAACGAGGTGGGGAGGGGGGGGGGGGGGGGGGGAAGGGGAGGGGAAGGAAAAGGGAAGAGGTACATTAAAAAGTATGCATTTTTCACTTGAGATAATAACCCAATATGAAATGGATTCGATGTTACAAGCTGATTATGAATTTGGAAGTTTTATTTCACTTTCATAAAAAGCATACGTATTTTCAAAGAGAGTTGAAAACTTTCCACATATACGCACGTATGTACACCCGTAAAATTACTTAGAAAAACTATTGCTGAAAAAAAAAAGATCCATTCGGTTCTTTTTCGATCAATATGTTTTGAAAACTATAAATGAAATGAAACTAGTGAAATATTTATGATTTTTCTTTGTAGAAGAAGATTAGACAAATTTTTCAAGCATGAGAAAAATTGCACTTTCGAGGATAAAAGAAAGAAAAATTGCATGGGATTGTTAAGATAACATCACTGATAATATTCCCACCCTAAAAATCTATGGCTTAGCGGACCTCATTAGTGCAAAAGTTCTCGTTTTTATATGACAAATATTCATCAAAGAAGAATTTTGAAAACAATAATTGAACCTGAAATATATTGTAGATTGATATTATCATCAATTCGAGCCTTTTAAAATGAGAAAAATATTATAGACAATTAAAACATACGATTAAATATTCTAAATGTTTTTCCCAAAACTTTTAACCTGGAAAAAGTCGCAATTGCAAAAATCGACTCATTCAAATACTTCTGAACGACATTTCATTTTTTTTTTTCAGAGAGAGTGAAGACGACAGAGAGAGGGAGTGAGGATCACAAAGAAAGAGGAGAAAAACGACAAAGAGAGAGAGACCAGGTTTTATAACGACCTGCTAATATGTCGTATGGATATATGTATATGCATATATAACACGAACAATAAAATTTTCAACACAATAAGGCACTATAATACAGTTTTTCATACAACATAACAAACTAAACAACAACGAAGAAGCTAGTCGAAAAAAAAAACAAATGCAATCAATATACATCAGCTTCATCATTAAACCGTTTCGAAGTTGTTTCGTTTTTTCCTTTTTTTCCCTTAACAAGGAAGTCCACTGTAAATATTTCGACCTCTAACCCTTTTTCCTTTCCTCTCCATCTCCACCCCTCTTCTCTTCTTACCTTCGAAATAACCTTCTTCACTTGTCACTTAAAATTTTTTAAGACCGTTAAAGACTTGTTTATTCAGAAATGGGATGAATATTTTAGCCACTTTTCCACTAAAATTTGCAACATGTTTTAATAAACAAAAAACAACAGGAAAAATATTTCCGGAAAGAAATCGTGAGTGCAAAAAAAGTTTCAAAGAAATAGGGCAACTAAGTTCATATATAAAAACAGAGCTGTTGGCTTTTAAACTACTCCATAATGGATTAGGGTAAAAAATAGTGTAGCATTGAGGATGTTTACTAACATCGAAGAAATCCTCTTTAAAAAATCATGAAGTTTTAAAAAAATCTTCAAACTTTCCCTCACAACCAGTTTGCTAAAGTTATATTTACGCAAGAAATTCCTTGATAAAAAGGCGATTGAAAAAGGAGATTCATAAGATTGAAGGGGCGTTCAACGACTGATTGATTACGTTCATAATCGACATCCTGTAAGATTCAATTAGATGCAGTCGATCCCTCTGCTTCATTTCCCACTCACTGGTCCATTCTACCGATCAGTAGTGACGGATAGGTGATGTATATCAATCAATGAAATCAATCTACCAATGGTCGAGAACTGAAGCCAAGTTGATTCGATCAGTCGAATGTTACAGGATGC
The DNA here is from genome assembly GCA_013433145.1 of Ascaris suum. NCBI lineage: Eukaryota > Metazoa > Nematoda > Chromadorea > Rhabditida > Ascarididae > Ascaris > Ascaris suum. The sequence goes on along the minus strand of CM024178.1, from coordinate 9,752,355 downwards.
CACTGGATTTGTTTATATCATACCTCGTCGAAACAGTTTATTCGTTTTCATCTCAACATGGGGAATTTTCACCATTGAAGTGAGCATATTGCCACGTTCTTTCAATGCCAGTGGTGACGGTTTCAGTATCTGTAATAGTTAGAAAATGTTTAATGCACATTCAAAACAAATCAGGATTTTTTTTGCGTCTCTAAAGTTTATAAAAATAACCATCCAAATCTTTCTGATACGAAAAAAAAACAGCCAATGTGATGAAAAAATCGTTCCGCATCAGCCTAAGAAAAAATCGGATATTTCAGCTTCGTTTCTGAAATCGAGTATGAATTAGAGCATCTAAAAATTTTAATCAACCTTCTCTTGAGCTTGAAACAAACAAAAAAATCAATTTTTTTTTAGCTTATATTTACAAATCCTCGAGAAAATTTCTCTCTGAAATCTTATAGATGTTATCCCCGTTGCAAATCCCCTCAGATTTTCATAACGGAATATTCCAAAATAGAGTATATATTATGAGTGAAGATCTGAATGGCACATACTCAGCTTTGTTCTTCACAGTCGTTCAGATGTTTCGTTAAACGTTTCGCAAGATGAAAATAATCGTATCAATAAACTCAAAAGAAATACAAAAAATTTGAGGAAAAATTTCAATGACCTGAAAAATTATTGATTAACCTGAAATGAGCAGAGGAGATTTTCGTCAACATTCATTATTGCGCCCGCATTATCGAATTCACCACAATAGTTGGGAGCAGAAAATACTGTAACCAATCCACGACGACCGAAGAATTCGTAACCATCTTCGACAACCTAAATTCGTTACATAAAAATTAGTGCTTTAATTTCTGCTGTCCCTTTAAAATATTGATAAGCAGCAAATTCCTGGCATTCCACTAATCATCAGGAGTCGGATGGAAGAAGGTGGAGGTAAGAAGGCTGGAGAAGGGTGTAGGTGGTGCGAAGTGGGTGGGAAGGAGGGGGGGGGGGGGACATGGCAGTGCAAAATTTATGAAAAAGATGCATCATCAAAATAGTTGCTACCTCGAGAGTAATTTCGTGCAATTTTAAAAATGAAGAATTACTGTCATCATCTCGACTGTAGAAAATCACTCGATTCATTTTCATGCCGTGTAAGCAAAAGAATTTCAATATACTCCCACATCCTCGCACCATCTCTTCTTTTCACTGCACTTCTTGACAACTCGAGAAGCTCATCGCCACGGTAAAAGCCACAATACTATTTCTTTTCATTTAAGAATATTTCCTTGTAAAATTCAAATACTAAAAGGAAACAACTGGAGATTAAAATGCAAAAGGAAATCAAGATTGATCAGTGTCATGTGCATTGGCACTATAAAGTACTCGATCTTCTAAAGGTACCTTTTTGGTGTCGAATGACACTTACCTGATGTCCTCTGACAACAATGTCAAGATCCATTCGACGAAGGAATTGCGCCAAAACCTCAACACCGAAAACGTAAGAAACACCACGCTCATTTGGCGCCCATCCAACGACGTTTGGATCCGGATCCGACCAAAGCATATCGCATACCAATCCTGCAATCATTACGCCAAAACGGTACAAATAAAACAGGACGCTTATTTCATTGGCGTAGAGTGAGGAAGAAGACGGGAGGAAGAGGAATAGAAAACTTCCCTCTATTTCCTTCATTTCGAATAGCTCCTAGATATTTGAGAGGAAGGTATCATTAGCGAATTTTATTGACAACGAGAATATTTTCAATTTTCAGCTTCGAATATAATTTTATTTCATTAGCCTGATACTATTAATCCCCAAGATATGACTCGAAAATGGAAATTTATTTTTATTTTTAAGTCATAACTCGCAAAAACGAAGAAGTAGAAATATCCATTTTCAGGTCAAGTCATAGGGAAAAGTGGAAAAAATTTCAACTCTAAATTCGTTATCATTCTTAGCGAATTTAATTAAATATAAAGGACTGGTAAAATTCAAGTTCTAAAATCAACAAGCTTCGCATACAAGCCGAGCTAATCCATATCATCTTCGCTCAACGCATACTGCTACTGCTACACTTCATCGTGTAAAACAAAAGCGCTGCCATTCAAATGCCTAATGAATAATTGAATTAGAGTTTATCAGTCGATCAATCGGGTAACAGCCGATCAATCGATCAATTATTGTTGTTCTTCAAAGCAAACTTCGCAGAGTATACGATAACATCAGTGATCAATATTACAATCAATACGAACACCTCAACTGTCAATGGAGTAGCCTATTATTCATCAATTATTGACCACAACCGCATATAAACATTACTCCACATGTCATAATTATATCATAAAAAATCTCAATCTTAAATATAAAATATTATTGACCACCAAATGAATTCAAATTCCCCATAAATCTGTTGAGAAATCGTAAATATTTTTTAATGGATTCTTCCTAAAACGATGCTTTTCATGAAAAAGCGATAGACGAGGCAAACAAACAGAAAGACAATCATAAGAATTGTATCTTCATAATAAGAAAAACGCTCTGCAAAACAACGAAGAGGGAAATGAAGAAAGAGAATTGAAAGGAATTTTGTGATGATGTAAAATTTATATATAAACGTTAAATTAATTTCCAATAAAAAACTTCTCGTTCCCAGTTTTCTTCATTTACTGTTTTTCATATATCGCCTCACTACTTATTTCTAAACCATCTATTATAATCTTATTCTCTTTTATCTTACTTTATTCAAAACTCTTTCTACGCCAGGAAGATTATGTGTTTCTATTATTAATTATGATGGTAATCTGCACATAAACTATGTATACACGTCAATGGATAATGGCCAAAATGTGAATATTTTCAGTAAAACTTTTAAACAACACTACTTTTCAAGCATTTCTTATAAATTCTCTAGGCAATTCAACTATACATTCTTTTTCTTTAGCATTTCTTCAGTTCACCAAATTTCAAATTTCTTTATCGTAATGTTTTCCTCATTAGTTTTCCTCCTATATTTAGCTCATCTAAACATTCATAACTCCGTAGCTTCATGACTTTATAATTTGTTATTTTTCAATTATATTTAATTCAAGCAATGTAATAAAAATTAATTTAAATTTAAACAGGCTTATGTATGCGTGTGCACGTATATTTTTGGTAAATTTCTGGAGTGCTTGTGCACGGAAAACGCTATAGCCGCCAAGTGGATATAGATGATGGCTCGTTCGACTTCAACTCGTGATGTGTGCAAACATCACGTTCCGTTAGCAACGCGTTAACGACAGCCGGCTGAATGACTGACTGATCAGGTTCCAAAGCTAATCCAAAACAACCATATATCTTACCTATTATTTGTCATTATGTCAAAAACCATACGTCACTCTCATGCTAAGAAGATTCTTCGTAAACCCATTATTTTTTCTGATTCATTCATAATTTAAAGATCTAACAGTTAATAGGACAACTATATACTTATTTATTTATTTATTTAATTGCCTATTTATTTGCTTATATGTTTATTCACTTCATTCTATAGGGATCAGCAAGCGAAATATTTGAAGGAATAAACAGATAAAATCTAATAAAAACTGAAATTTTTTTTTCCTTCACGCAAGAGAACATTCCACAAATTAAACAAAACGTCACATGCAACATATCCACCTCTTTTAAAAGTACACCATGTTGCAATTGCCACGAACAACCCCTCCCCAATGGTGTGAACTTTTTCCATCGATTAAAGCGCAATAGCATTTTAACTCGTCAATAAAACCTTTGAAATATGATAATCAATTGTACTTATCAGAAATATATAAAACTCATCGATATAGCTAATTGTATGCTATGACCTTCATTAACATTTTGCAAATCTTCTCTCATCATTTTGCAATGAAAATTTTGAAGGACGATTCGCTACACAGAATATCAAAGTCTTTTTTTTTCAATGCCTCATTTAATTTGAGATCTAAAGACTAAAATGATGTTATAAAATAAGTTTTATGATGTAAAAACTTTTGTTAGAAATTGCATTTTTGCAATTTAGATTGCAACATGCAACTTAGGTTGCAATTACAAAATTTTTAAATTGCAATCTAAATTGCAATTTAGAAATTTTCACTCAAGATGGGCATGAGTGATACAATTTTTTCTAAAATTTAATCACAGAAAGCTATGAAACTCTAAAAATTGTTAGCGCAACCAAAATTGTTTCGCTTGTAAATCCATTTAAATCCACGAAAATTTTTGCGCTTGCAATTAATATCTCATCTGCCGTGAAAATATTTGAAACCTTATGCCAATTTTTTGCATATTCAAAGAGTCAAATGCAAAACTTTTCCGTCAAAAATTCACTATAATTTATTTTTTTTTAAACAGCACAAATAAAATAAATGCATGTTTCATTTAGGCAACACTCACTTTGAAAAAAAAAAAGAATTTTCTTTCGACTCCCAATGCAAACAGTTAGTTATGAGCGCAATAACATCATCCAGAAAAAAAAGATTAAAGAAAAAATAGAGCGGTCGACATACCTGTTTCCTGTACATCGACTGGTCGGGTGATTCGTTTGATCTGCTCAAGACTGCGTAATGACGGTGAAAGACCACCATGGCAGCAAAAAATTTTATGCTCAATGAGTGCAGCAACTGGTAAACAATTAAAAACATCCTGGAAACATTTCCATATTTTTACACTGCATCGCCGTTTACCTGAAAAAAAAATGTGTGCAGCTTTTCCCTAGGTGAATTTTTCGATTTCTTGCATATTCAATTTTCAATAATTGCAAACGTTTTCGGGGCCAAAACAATAGGCGCCAAGAATGACGATGTTTTAATGCAAAAATGCTACGCTTCAGTTATTCCCTCCCTCCCCTCCCGTCTCATCACTTTTTATTTTTTCCTCTCATAAGATCCCTCGTTATCGAGAAGTTTCTACATCAAGCATAGGACAATAAGAATTCGTTTGTTTGCCTATGACTTTCGCGTTGCCCTCACATTCATAAAATGTTAGTAATCTTGTAACCGGTAGCGCCGTATATTCATCGAGTGAATCATTCAAACGTGTGGAAATATTAAGTGCGTCTCAAAAACTAAGACTAGAACGGATATTACTGCGCGCATTTGTAAGTGCGTTTCGACTATGTACTCTATACTTTTGTTAACATAACATCTATAACCGTAAATGCCGCAAGTGCATATTACTAACTCGATCCGATATAACATAACAGACATAATGCTGTTAGAAATGTGCTTTAAGGGAATATTTTCTGATTCATCACTTTTATTATAAAATTTTCGATTCGCCTTTATTCAATTTTATAAATATTATAAACTATTAATTTAATTAAAAACTGAAGAAAATCTTACATTCATCGTAGAAACCGTAAATTCGATTCAAATTAGCCACTTCATGATTGCCTCTCAAAATGAAAAAATTCTTTGGATATTTGATCTTATAGCAGAGTAGTAATGCTATTGTCTGAAATTATAATAGGAATTAAAATGGTCTCGTAATATTTAATATTTTTGATTTGAATCAATGCGATAATTATGGAATTCTTTTCGACAGCTCACAACCTTTAAAATAAACATCCGAAATTCCTACTAAATGCACCGGCGAAACAAAGGTTGAAATATAGTACCCTATGATTATTAATTCGTGATTTTAATTGTTTATGCAATATTCGATTATGGTACAGAATATGACAATATATAACGATGAAAATATGTGAAAATATGTTTTCAAAAATTTTAAGGCTGCGAAAAATAGACGATTCTTAATTCTGAACGAATGAAAACATAAGTGATGGACTTGAATGGAATTGAACTGAATCATTTATCGAAAGTTTCTATATAAATATCATCTCATATATAATAGGATTCGTTTATTTCATTATTAGAGCAGAAAAATATCACATTTGTCTCCCACAGCAATGAAATGGCAAATAATGCGATTTTTTTTTCAGTTATTCATAAGAAAATATCTCTATTTCTCGTCGTTATCAATATTTTCTCACCACGTTTTTTCTTCTTTTGTTATCTATTCATGACGATACTGCTAAGATTTTTTTCGAAATAAAATTTCTCTCCATTTTTATTCAAAAAAAAAAGAAATAAGGAAATAAAAATCGCATAGTTGAAGCTGATCTTTGATATATTACACTGCATGATGATGAACTGGAAAGTTTATCGCATTCAGGAAATGATTATGTTATTAGTGGATTTTCATATAATTCATTGTAATGTACGAATATTAAATCGCTATCATCTTATTTATACAAAGAGACATTGCATTCACATTCAGTGAAGATCGTTTGCTCGAACCGATATAAACGATCGAAAAAGATTCCAAGTCTTGACGAGGAAACGTTGAATTATTTGCACAATTCGATACTCATCACCTATATCGTTAACATCTAACACCTTGATGAATAACATATAAAAATTTCAGTATGTTGTTTCATAAGTAAATTCTCAAATACAAATAGAATATTTCGATCATGAAAATATTCGGTAATGTAATGTTTGTTTTAGGGATCTTTGAGGGTAACTCCTGAATAGCATTGAGTTGGCTGACCAGTATTTGAATATTATCCAACCGGAAACCTGAAGTTGTTATAATCTAGCAATGATAATACTAAATTAATTTACTCTTATAGTAAGAATCAATCAATGCTTTTAATGCATTTCTAAATGCTTTTTCGAATGCTTTCAAAAGAACAAGAAATTTTCTTACCTCAATGCTTTTTGGTCCACGATCCACATAGTCTCCAAGAAATAGATAGTTCGATTCCGGTGGGAAACCACATAGATCGAAAAGACGAAGCAAATCGGAATATTGACCATGAATATCTCCTATGAAATCATATAGTCAATAATGCTGTTTTGTTATTTTATTCAACACTTTATGAATATTAAATTCAATTACCTGTTAGTTACTTTCCTATAAATCGAATTTCTTCGAATCAAAATGTTTCATTAACATTAGTCATCAAAGAATTTGAATGCCTTTCATGAAATGATTGCACATGTGTATGGATGAAAAGATTTTCAGCAAAAGAAACTTTACTATTTACTAACGTTATAGCAAAAAAAAAGAAGCTCTTCTTCAGAAGATGTGATTCGAACGTCAGAAAAAAATACTGTAAATTCAAAGTAATGATCAACACTCCATCACAACCTTCTCATGCATAGAACAAGATTAATAAAAGACCACTATGATTAATAACGAATATTGCCGAATAGTGCTCGATAATCGAGACACATCAAACAGTAATGTGATTTATCTTTTAATCTAATTATTCATCCATTGATGCCAGTGTTTCTAATAATCCGAGAACGAAGCGATAATTTGATGGAATGACGAATAGCTTACACCTTTTACCCCTCAAGCCGGAGCTTCTCGACATACAACAAGTAGTAATATATAAAAAAATTACCGGCAATTTTAAGTGGTGCTTCAAGTTCGAGCAACATTGGTTGACTCATAAAAATTGATCGCGATAAATTACAGATCATCTTCAACTCATGCTCACTGACGTCTATTGACTTCTGATAGGTTTTAACTGCGATTAATCGTCGTATTACATCGTTCACATCGAATTCATTATATTGTATAGGTTTACGTCGTGAAACCATCATCGGAGATGGTCAAAAGAGTTTGATGCACACCTTCAACGTTTCCTTTTCGTAAATTATAAAGTTGTGAATTTCTAAAAATGAAAAAAGATAAGCAATGTTTATAAATTCAACGAAATTTTGGAAAGATTACAAGTTCAAATGAATAAATTCAAATTCGCATTTGTTTGTAATCGTCGACACTTCGAATCGCAGTAATAACACGAAAAAATCTTATATTAAAAACTATAAAGAAAATTTTCATACCGCTGACAATCACATAAATTAGCAATAGAAAGACTTGATAGAAGCGTGACGAAAACATTTGGCTCATAAATATACCAATATACAGCTCTAATTAATGAAACACCAATTTCACAACGTTCAAAAGGCCTCCCCTTCCTCCCTCCTCCTCCTCCTCCTCGCCCCCTCCCCCTTCCCCCTCTCCATCCCATCACTCCATTCTAACTCTTTGCTCTGAGTATGGCGAAATGCGGATAAAAAAAGTTCGACTTTTAAATTACGCTTGAGTTGACCTTCACCGATACACCAGTAAACTGTGCCAATTTGAACGGGGCATTGATCCAATTGCATTCGTTCCAAATTCACAGAAAAAAAAAATTGACTCAAATTGCATTGCGCTAATTTTTGCCTCGTAATGTTTGCAATTTTTATGCAAATGATAAAAGTTCTAAGAAAAAAAAAAGATTCACAGACGCAATAATGTTTCAATTCGTTATGTGCAAAAAACTTATAAATAAAAAATGATTGAACAAATAATGGGAAATTTTGTGCAATTAGAAAAATGCGCCAATATGTGATTTTCATTTGACCAAAAAAAGAACATTCAGTGTTCCATTTATGGATCTTTAAAGTATTCTTTATTAAAAATTAGCGTTTGATAACAATCTTCTCCCACTGTAACGCATACCATTTAAAATTTTTGCAGAAATTTATGCATTTTTATAGACTTGTGACAAGGATCAAAACATCTAATAGAAATATATTCATATAATATTAGATGAGTATTGCAACGCCTTGTGATGTATAGTCATATCGCGTTGGAAATAAAATTCAAATTCATAAACTTATGCCGGAATTAGGAAGAAAAAAGGAAGGAACATTTTCCGATAAAATTGCTATCAAACGATTTATTCAAATCTTTATCGAAAAAATACCCCAATCAAAGATTCGTTTTCCTTTTATAAAAAAACAAGAAAAATCTCCTCGACGAAATATCGCTGCATAATCTGTGTCTTATCCGCAAAGTATTTAAAATCTAAACACAAATATTTTCATTTCAGCGATCGATTTTTATTTTCAATAATACATAATTACCCTCATCAGTGAATAAACACATTTCTACTGCTAATATAAAATTTCAATTAAAATAGTCATTCATCGTTCAAGCATACGAGATGAAGAAAACATCAGAAATTAGAAACAGAAATAAATTAGAAAGCTTAGAAAAACCGATGACGTCATCAGAAGTAAATTAGAAAGCTTAGAAAAACCGATGACGTCATATATTTGCCGAATATTATGTCATAAAAGTTTTCAGACAAATGACGTCATGAAAATTTTGAACAGTCATCATCTTCAAATAATTAGCAAACGTAACGAAAAGATTTGATAGGAGTTAGAGAATGATAAACTGTATGGAATTGGAACAGTTGTGTTTGCAAATCCGAAAATAACAAATGCGTAAATAATCGTACGACGGCCTCAACGTATTGTTGAGACGATCGTGTCGTGGTGATTAACTCTTTGAAATACTTCGTACTTCATTAATTTGCAATTTTATTATTAACAAACTCTAATTACTAAATTACTACTGGGAAGCTTATTTGTCTACTCTATTTATTTATGTTTTTTATTCAATTTTTTCCAAACAAAAGCGTATGCTATTAATAAGTAGTAAAAATATTTTTTGGAGAGCAAAATAGTTTATTCCGAAGAAATATTGTATACTGTAACATAAACTCCATAAAATAAATAGCACAAGTGTGAATCTCTAAATTCTTTATAGAAGATCTCTAGAATATGAGAGTGCACGAGAAATAAAAACGCAATAGCTCCTTGGTGTAGTATATTGTCGTGTCGTAATGCAAATCGCTCATTTTTCTTATAATGCTAAAACTCTTGAAATTATAAAATGGATCAAATTTATAAAAAAATATTTTGTTCGGGAAAAAAATCTTGTGCATTAAGAAAAAAATCGAAGAAAAATTCGTTTGCTTGCTAAGAATTAAAAACGATGAATGATGAATGAAATGAGTCGAAACGGTAGAAAGAAACTGTTGTATTGAAAGAGGAGAGTTCTTCGTTGAGAAACTCAAGTGGAAAATTGTGAAGACGGAACGATATTGTTGACGAACTGTACACACTGAGCACTTTTGGTGAGTTTCTAACGAGGAAGTCAAATGTCATCCATCGACAGCACCCAACTAACGCACGCACGATAGAAGATCATTACTCGATCCTTAACACGCAATCGAAAAAAAAAAATTTCATCTCATTTGATAGGCTGATAACCGTTAACAAAAAAAAAAAACTGGTCAGAGTGATTTATAATTAGCTTTAAAAAAATGTTTGATTTGAACAGGAAGTTACAAATCTGTAACAAACAGGAAGTTACGAAAAAAAAGAAGTAAATAAAATTTGTTTTCTAAATCAAACCTCATTCATTATCATTTTTTCCATCAAGTGACGCGACTGTGCAATCAAGACGAGCGAAGAGTTTCATCAGTGAAACAGAACAAATAAATTATATCTATAAACTTCTACAGGGCAATATATTATTACTGTAAATAGCAGAAAATTTGTCAGTGATAACTTTCGATTAGAACTAAGAAAAATGGAAAACCCTATAAGTGCGAAATAAAGCAGTTCGAATGAACGCAAGAATGAATTCAACCCTTCTTGTGGAAAACTTTAAAAATATAATTTCATTCTGTTATATACAAAAAAAGCAAATTTTTTTTCGGAATGCTAATAAAGGGAGAAAGGAGAGAAAGCATAATGGTTTATGTATACCCCTTCACTTCTACTCGTTACATAGATTAATTGAACCTCCCGAAAGCTTGCCTATGAAAAAATTAAAAAAAAAAATAAAGAAATTCATATTTGAAATTCACCGCAAATTGTTTACTTAGTTTTTTTTTTAAAGCTACAACATAACGCTGTCGATAATTTAGTACGATAGAAGTGTAAAGGTTAGCATGACAATTGAGAAGTGAAGCGTAAAGAGAATGCGTAAGAAGACATTTTTGAGAATTCAATCTGATGGGAACTATTCAAATATTTAAGCATTACGGAGAACATTAGACATTTACGTTAATTTTGATTACTTATACGAAAATAACGAAGATGCTATTAAATGCTATTATATGAATTTAAATTGGTCTATAATTTAAATTAACATAAATTAACATTTAAATTAAATTTAAAATTTAAAATTTAAATTTAAATTAATGTAAAAACATTACTCGGATACTAAGATATTTAAGAGAATGAAAACGAGACAACGAATTAAACTATTCTAATGAATAGTTTGGAGCAAGATATTCAAATATGTGACGTTAAAATAAGACATTTTAAGCAATAGTGAAGCAAAATAATCGAGTAAATAACATTATGAAATAACAGATGAGTTAATGAAATTAACCAATGGAATAATTTCGACACTCTCATCGAAATGTTAGCGGACAAGCGAAACTAATTTCTCTTTTATTTAACTGACGATGATGTTTTCATTCATAAACAAATCAAAACTCGTTTTTTTTTCTTTTCAATTCAATAAATTTTGAAACAGAAGCTAAAGAATCTATTTTAGAAAATCAATCAATAAATTATAGACACCAATTGTTTCGAGATATGCAAGTGAATTTTCGATGAATTCTTTCTTTGCTCGGCTATTTGCATAGCGTAAATTTCGACTGCTTCCACAATTGTAAAACAACAAGTTTCTTAGCAATCAACAATCGGCAATACTAAACGAAGAATATGCTTTAAATTTTGAACGTGCAAAAGACACTGTTTGAATATATGCTATAGATCCTCGAGCCGATACAGCCTCCCATTCAAATTTTACGAAGAAAAAAAAAAAGATAAGGCGATGCTTTCGATATTATTCACTTATTGAAAATTTGGTCGAAATGAATTGAAAAAAAAAACTCACGTTATTTGATGGTTCCTATTCAAAAAGCCAACATTAGATTGCACTATTCCGTTGTTCGTTTTCTCTTTTTTTTTCACATTCATTTTATTTTAGAGTTTGAAACTTCAACAACCTACTTGGAAACATCAATGTGCTATGCAAATTTCACTTGAACGAATTTGCATAGCATATCAAAAATTCCATAAGCCAAATGGAAAATATGTGAGCAATAATTTACTCTCCACAAAAATTAGTACCGACGCAAGCAGCTAGTGATATTCGATGAAAATGTTGAGAATTTCGTAACGAAACGCATTATTGTTTTTTTTAGTAAATCGCTTCCTGTTCCTGGATGGGAATTTCTTTCATTTCAACATGAAAAATTCTCGCACAACAATTTCTTCCTATATAAATGATTCGAGGGGAATTCATTGTTGTTGATAAATTTAGCAAAGAATCAATGATGGTGAATGCGATAGTCGTGATTATAATTTGCAGATATATTACCAGGCATATATCAGGCATGCATAATATGATATAGTACAACAGCATTAAAGCTGCAAAACGATTTCCATCAGGTGTGTATTAAATTACAACACACCTATCACGTAGCGGCGATGTTTACCACCTAAACCATTCATTATACGTCATCCCTTATCTTCATAATGCATCATAAATCATTGCAAAGTCGAAAAATTGTAAATACGCATGCTGCTTAATAGAAACCATCGTTGAAATGCACCACACCATTATTATAGCCTCTTTTTACTTAACCTCACTGATTCCTTTCCTCTTTCAATTATTATAAAATAATATTACTGAAGAATTTTAAACGTTCTAAAATAATGCTTTAAATTAGTTATGCCTTACCATTTTTCTCAACAACGCTGCACGTATCGATTGAAATTATAGCTAGCATTTTTATATACTTGTTGTTGTAGTATTGGAGTATATAAACGTGGAAGATTTCCACACTATTGCAGCATTCAAATCAATTCAATTTAAACGCCATCGAAGCATATGAACAACTAATATATCAGGCTAATGTTATTAACTAATATTCAAGAAAATATTGGCTGCTCATAAGAGAACACTTTCAAAGAGGGATTTCAAGGCTATTTTGGCCCTTCCGCTCTCACAATATAATCAAGCACGAAAACCATCAAGTACGAAAACAGCATAAAAATACGATGGAATGGAGGATGAAAAGAAAGAGAGCAATCCAGAGAATATTTTTATCGCGACAAAAGTATCGGCAATAACACTGCTAGTCGGCTATAGCACCGATCAGAAGACTCATCCTTGTGCTTTAATGCAACAATATGTTATACATCTTTACAGCAGTATTCAATACTGCTTTGATGTATCTTCTTTAAACAACAACAATCTTTCATATAGCCTCGATATTTGTTAAGCATCGAGGAAATATCAAAAATAGCACAATGAAATTCAACTCAATAGCAAAACTTAACAAAGTGCTGCATAAATTCATAGTTCTCTTAAGTTAATAGCAATGAATTTACTAATCAATAGTTCTCTTAGTTGAAATTTCTATCGGCGATTCAATAAAATCAATCAATTTAAGAAAATTTGCCACCAATAAAAAGTAAGTATGATTCTCATTATATAATAAAGCGCATCTAATTAAACTGTTTCGTTGATTTCTGTAAGAAAGGAAATTTAACGTTTCATAAACGAGAAAAGAAATCGAATTCGCGGAAATTTTAACGGCTATCCTTCGATTCGACAAGGTCATCAAGCCACATCGAATAAAATTCTCCGCAATACGAATTAGCATATGCGCCTATAATGAGAAAAAAAAAGTGAATTTGGAAAATACGATAGAAACGTCATTTGAAAAATTTGGCAAATTGTTTTGAAATCATTTAGTTCGGAAAGATAAAGTCTACTTGGTAATTTTCTTTTTTTTTTTTTGTTGGAGAATAAAACATATCGAGTTGATCTTTATCAGATCGTATATAGCAAGTTCCTTATCAGTTAACATTTAAAAAACCGCTATCAGGAGAGGTCATTATGAGAGCAGCGACAAAAAATTACATTGCAGCTACATATGGCATATTTTTCGTGTGCGAAATCTACTAGTTCAGAAAAAATCACTCATTTCACCATTGCACCTTTCTGCAACAAAACACTATAAAATAATATTGTATATATAAAGCGTCAATTATTATTCCACTATGAATTAATAAAATCAATTCGAAAATTCATAATTATTACAAACTTAATCGAATTAAATATGAGAAAGCATTAAATTTTTGCATGACATTAAAATGTACATAAGACGATTGCGAAATATAACGGACGTTAAGCCATGTGCGCAATAAATGACAGTGCAATAGAATCAACGAAAACATGTTTGCGCACAACGCATTCAATCACCCCCTTCCCGCTCATAGAGCGATGTGCAAATGGTTGGCATTAAAGTACTGAAGCAAGGGGTGAGGAATAGGTCGCATTAAAGGTGAAATATATACTTGAAAGATAATCTCGTAGATTTCCTTCATCCAGGAAATTCCACAGCTAGAAATTATATAGTTTTGCAGCGAGTGTAATTTTTTATGGGTTCGGAAAATGATATAGTTATCGTCGAGCTAGGCCAAGTACAAGGATTTATTGAAAAAAGAGGCGAAAGACGTGAAGGATAGAAGGCCAATAAACGAAAGCGAATGAAGTGATTAAATGGAGTAATGAAGTCATCGTCACGCCCTCAGAAGCTTACATATATTCAACTGAAATATGCAAATTGAAGAAATCGCAACAAGCATTTAAATAAACCGAAATCGACCAATAAATACCAACAGTTTCGTCCGCATTCCGGAATTGCCCTCAATAACAAACATACCGCTAAGAAACTCGTCGAGTCGAGTAAGCCAATAGGGTCTATGGTGAGCTGTGGCTTTTTCACGCCACTCTCCGCCCACAATGCCATTGCACTCGCCATCTTATTCCATTCGCTCCACCCATTCCTATGAAACAGTCAGCTTTTTTTTCGTTCCGTACAGAACCTCATGGTGGAAATAATGCCAAAGAATTGCAAACGTTAAGAAACATTCAAGAAATACTGTAGACTTAGAATATAATCTTTGCCTACTATTCATCCATAGAAAGGGTGGGAGCTGTTATATGTTGTCATTCCATTATATGTTCATTACCAATTGACAAAAGTCAAACGTACTTCAAATTGTCGAGACATGAAGCATCTAGTTATCTTTTGCAGCCCTTTTTTCTTTTTTTTTGGACTTTATCTACCACTTATCACTTGAATATTAGACCTATGCCTTGGAACGTACTCCATTATGGAATATTTATTCAGCAAAATCTATAAAAAAACTTGGAATATCTTTACGTCCTGGCAATTATAAATGAAATTTTAAAATGCGCTGTTTTCTAACTGCACGATATTACCAAGCGAGCTAAAAGAAAAAAGAACAAAAAATATAGCTCTCGTCTGCTTTAAGCATCTGTTCCTATTTAAAAAGATAATTGCCAGACGAATATCAGGGATTATCGAAACTTTTACATTCGGTAATCGATGACTTTCAGACGCCTAAAAACCATAGTCAAAAATATTTATAAGCGACGATCGAATAACGAATAACATAAAAGCGTCTCATACCCTAAATACAGGATTATTTTAAGAGCAATAACTAATTTGAAAATTTCAGCATAATAAGATGAACGCGAAAATGTGGCAGTGAAAGAATTCGCGAATATTTTTGAGAAAAAAAAAACAAACGTTTGGGAAAAATATTATTTCCTATACAAGAAAAATCATTCGAAAATGATTTAATGCTGCAAAAAATAAACGAAAAAAAAATTTTTTTTTAGAAATTTCACTTAGGACCAGAAAAACAATCATGCATCCATTATTTATGTATGTTGTATTTCTCTTTAGTCTAGGCAATTGTTTCACATCATTGCTGGGGCGGTATAATAGGTAAATAGACTTGATGACTCATAAAAATTTTCTCGATAAATAGGGTTTCTTTTTTTCACTTTCCAATTCTTCTCTTAAATTTGGTATCGATATGTTCCAATAGGAATAATATAAGAGATATTGAATTTCTTTCAAAATAATTTTTAACTTTTTTTTTGCATAATATTAAATTGCGTCCATTTATTTGCACAACACTAAATTTGAATTCATTTATTGCATCCACTTTTACTATATCCGATCCGACACATTTAATTTATTACATCCTTTAAACACATCAATTTCCATGAATTTCCCTATTAATTTATCATAGGATATTTGAGTACAGCATTTGCTTTTTTCAATCAATATTCGGATTATTGAATTTTATTTTATTGAATCTTTTCAATAATAAATTTATCATTTCATATTTTTAATTAAAGATATCTTTTATAATCATTTTTCTTCTTATATTTATCATCCAGAATCCTATCCACTATGAAATCTCTAGCGTAATTGTTTAGCATCGAATTCACACTAATTTCCTTGTAGATGAAACTAGTGCTTGCAAAAATAATATGGGCTACTTATGGGAACAGATATCTTATTGCGCAATTTAGTCGACTCCTGAAAATCGTATCTGCTATTGTTTTCATTCGTTTGCATTGTCGTTAAATGAAACTATGCGCTGGTTAAACGCCTACGAGATATATTCGGCATTCTTGTATTAGGATAGACGAAATAAATAATGCTATAATATTATGCTTTAATAAAAATTTTAATGAAATTATTTTGTATCAACTATTCTAATAAATCGACTAATCATTTTTTAAAACTATCATGGCATTAATTATATATTTGTCGGAATTATATGGCAAATTGTTTAGGAAAATGACAAAATGGCAAATATATGGCGGAAATCTGCACAAGTGGAAAATTGCACGAATAAAATAATTATTTGAAAAAAAATATAAGCACTGAATTTTTACCTGAATTCATAGTTAATTAAAATCTTTAATTAACTATGAATTCAGGTAAAAATTTATCAGGTTATTCCATACGTTTATGTCTATGAAGTTTACAGAAAAATATTTGCGTGTTATTAAAAACTTCAGCAAAAAAAAGCGTAATTATTTGCTAAAAATTTATGATCGGATAACTTCATTCATGTCTTTTTTTTCGATCTACTGGATGTTGTTTCTCTTGATTTACTAAACATGAACGAATAGAAGTAGTTGAATTCACTTATAGAGACATGTTTAGGAAATCTTATCGAGTAGGATTTTATAATTGAAAAAGCAAAAAAAAGCCAGAAACGAATTAAGAAGCCAGAAATTTTTACGAAATCCTCGAAAATCAGAACTGCAAGCAGTGCAACTTTCAGAAGACCAGACGACTATAAACGTGTAATGGATTATAATTTCTGCAAATGTATTATCATAGCATCTAATCAAAGAGCTTTTTCCACTAAATGGGGCGTTTTTTAGCCGAAATAAAACTCTTCGGTGAGGCTAATTTATGACGACGTTAAGAACAAATAAAGCGATGAATTCATTCTAAAAGAGGTTTTCTATTCGAATTATTACGGTATATTATTAATTGTTCCGGCAACTAATAGAGATTATTCTAGTCCTTAAGAGTACAGATTGGCAGAGTTTAAGCGTCATCGAGGAAAATGACAAACGATTACTGCTATATTTCTCGCATTCACGTGAATGATCAATGCAAGGGGAGCACATCAACCACACTTTTGTCACGTTCTTACCATCTATAGTATAGTACAATGTTGAACTCATTCGCATTTTTCTCTTTCTTTTTTGCATAAATTTTTCACGAATTTTTCTCAAAAAATAATAGCGATATTCGTAACTTTTTGTTTGAATATTTCTTTTTTTTTAATTTCGCTTATCCATTTCATCGTTGAGAAAGAAAAATATAGACAATTATTTATTATGTTAGTAGCGTTAAAAATTTCGGTAATATTACTAGCAGCTGGCTGCATATAACGGCGCATGCGAAATTTAAGTGAATTTGCACTGATAATGAATTTCCGTTATTTTTCATTTTAGAGCAGCATTGGGATTTGAAAAAATCCTTCACTTCCTACAGCCTTTAAATGTTCGAATTGAGTTGATTTGCAAGCCAGGCTCGCTATTAAAGAACCAGTGTCGAATTGCGCTTAAAAAATGGCAAAGACCTCTTAGCTTTTAATGTTGAATGCATTTCACAAATTCTCATATTTTCAACGTCATGAATTAATAGAAGACCTAGAGGCGAGTCTAATATTTCGAACACTTCCTTGTTCTAGATCAAAGAATAGGTAAGAATAGCTTCTAAAATAATAAAAATTCTTCCCTTCAGAACGAATTCGTTTCCACTAAAAAAACTTTTCAAATATATGTATAGAGAAGACATGAATTCGACGATTTTTTTAAGTGGGAAGCTTGAAAATATGGAGTATAATCTCTTCAATGACATTGATTCTATGAATCTAGCAGAAAACTTACTTTTCTTCACTCATTTTTCCTCACTTTATTTTCATTTTTCTTCCTCATCTATGCCTCCAATAGTAAACCTTCTTCTATAAACCTGAGTAGTTGACCTTTACGACTGGATGATATAAATATGATATTAGTAGGCATTTCAGTAAAAACGTTGTGGCATTAATGTTGACTCTGATGAGTACCAAAACTAATAATAAAAATCAAGCAAAAAAGCAAAGTCGCACTTGAAATGAACTATTGTTTATGCATACATGATAGTTTGCATGTATTACTTTGGATGTTCACTTGTATTAGCCGAATAAAGCTACTCTAATAATAGGTTTATGGGGAAATTTTTGAAATATCTTCGAACAACAGATTCTCATTGATTTAGATACTTGTGCGTATGTAAAAGATATTTTACTGCAAACGAGTGATTTGAAACTTAGGCAGAGCTACCGCTATGAGTGAAGAAAAATTTTCGACTGTCAAAAATTCATAGATGAACGTTGAAGATATTTCTCATTGAAATAAAATACAGTTGTAAGAAAGGATATTTTATTGAAATATTAACAATTTGAATTGACTTCCTCAACAATGCATCAATTAATGATAGTTTAGGAGCATAAACGAATTTGATAAATTTTAATCTCGCAACTTGAGTGAATTTAGAAAATTTTTCAATCATTTAATAACCTATGCTAGCTGTTTACTTTAAAAACTTTTCTAAGAACTTTCACTTTATACTAATCAACTTAAATAGGTATACTTCTATCTTTTTAATGATAAGTTAAATGAGAATATTTTCTATGAAATTGAATATAGTTGAATGTGTTTGAAAATAATGATAGTTTTCTAATTCTTCTTTTTTTTTGGAAATTTCCATTTTCCAATTTGCTGATTTTTATTTGCAAATTTCCATTTTCCATTTCACTAACTTCCTTATGTATTTCCATTTTTCAATTCACTAATTTTTTTTTCTTCCAAATTCCCAAGGTTGCCATTTATTTGCATTTATTCTGAAAACACTAGGTACGGGACATTAAAAAAAAACGAGAATGTATTCAGCAATGGAAACAAGTTCCCAATTGTAATGGCTCAAAAATTTAGCGCTATTCAAGATGTCGTTACAATAAAATTTCATTGCATGAGCCATCGATCACATCACGTTTTCTTCTCAGAATTCACGTCATTTACTATCTAATTATCTTTAAGCTTACCATTTACTCACACATTAGTTGGGAGAAAAGTGATAACCCTTTAGGTTTCTATCATATAGTCTTCTTTCTCTTTCCGATTGCTTATACAACAAAAAGCTTACTTTATTGTTTAACATTCGAGGATTTTTTTGAAATGAAAAGAAAATTTTCAAAATATTCTATCCAAAAAAAATTTTAACAGTATAAAGTGTTACTTACTTCCTTATGGGACCGAAATCATTTCCTCTTACCTTGTTATTACGAGTCGTTTATACGCAATTCAAAGCAAAACCTACTCAACTTTATTGACAATGTTTCTTTATGGTTTTACAAAGAAAGATGATAGTATAAGAAGCCTAAAACATAAAGATAGAATTAATAGACCGATGTTAAAAGATAAAATGTTAACAAAGTAGGTTTTAGACATGAGTGAAATAAATATGCAAATAAAAGGTGAACACGTTTCGGCCCTTATCCGTTGACGTGTACACCTGAGTTATGCGCGGGCGATCGTCAGAACGAAACGCATAACCCTGTTAGTAGAGGAAAATTAAATAGTCATTATGACCATGTGTTGTGAACAGGATAAAGAAGTGAAGTAGCAAACAAATATGTAGATACAGTATTTGTTACGATTGTGTAATAAACAAGAGAATCTTAAATATGGGACCTACGTCGTACTGAAGGAAACGTATTAGAAAGTTTCTAACAAAAATTTTTTGGGTTGAAAACACTAGGTACAATAAGCGGAGAACATTATAAGATGATATACGTAATTACTCAAGTAAGGGATTATAACCTAAAAGCTTTAATAAAATTTTGTATTTCAACTATGTTTTTAACCTAAAACATAATTATAACCTAAAAAAACAAGTTGTATTATCGAGAATCTTGCATTAAAAATTCAATTTCAACTATGTATTCATTGCAAAATATGCAATTCATTGCTTTTCAAATCTTGCATTATTTGCTTACTGATTATGAGTAAAATAAACTCAGTGCTAATGACCTTTATTCTACTACAATCACAAACTTCTTTTCGATATGTAAAGTCTCTTAATGAAGCAAAAAAGTTATTTTTACCTCCCATTGCAAAACACATTGCAAAATACATTGCACCTTTCGTCACTTGGGTGAGTCACTTCGAAGATTAATGCATAGCTAAGCAAATCACAAGCATCTATCAAACTTTAATAAATTTAAAGTTTGATATGTATCTTTGTTATCTCACTGTCAGATATATATATATATATATATATATATATATATATATATATATATATATATATATATTCATCATCTCGGATGTCTCGGATGTCTTTATAATCTCAACGCCTACCTAATATAACAAAACAAAGAGGAAAATCCTATGCTATACGAAATTGCACACATGAAGAGACAAAGTACAAGCACCCGTAAAACAAAATGAAGAATTGAAATTGAAATATTACGACAATTTGAACAATAAACGTGATACTTCACCGATAAGCCTGCAGACATTTGCAACAACGACTTTTGAATCAGTATAACAACACGCACTTTATTTTAATTTTGCATAAATTGGAGTCAAAATCGAAGGACTCGAAGAGGTTTCATTTAATGCACAAGTTGACCAATCAGCTATATGTTCGACGGGGAGGGGGTGTGGGGAAGATGGGGAAAGTAAGAGCATAATACGAAGGATGAGAGGAAGGCAATGAGCTGCCATATTTCTTTCACTGGTTAATAAATGATAATCAAGCGTAAGCGAAGATCATCAATAGAATTGTTTCGAATCAAACCGTCGAGCTCCTTTCTTTCGTCTATAAATGCGAAAATAAAACTATAAAGTAAACATAGATCTTTGATGTGCAATTTATCACATGTAATGTCTTTACTGTCTCGTTGCCTAACATGACAAAAAACTCAAAGAAAATTCCAAGGAGTGATGTTAAAGAGAATGAATATAAATTAATATAAAAGAATGAAGGAGGAAAAATGAGAATACAAGTGAAACATTGCGGGTTCAAGATGAAGTAAGGCTAGAGGAACATCATCCTCTAAACACGCAATTAATACTTCCTGAGCTCTCAAAGTGTAAAGATTCACTAACCTTATTATCAACAGTTCCGTTCCCTTTTCAGCAAAATTTCCCCGATATTTTGCACTAAATATTGCGTGAAGTCTATTTTTACTAAAAATTCAGCCTATTTTTATTCGTTTTATCTCAAATGAAAGTTATTCAAATCTTAAGAAAGTTGCTAACCTGAGTATTCTTCAAGATAGCACTCTTTTTCTCATTGAAGGTATTATATTATATAAGAGAATTCATCAATGCTTACCCTGCTAGGTTTGTCTAGATATAAACTAATCGAATGAAGTAGAGAAATATTTTCCATTGAAGAGAAGTTTCAAAGGGACTTAAAACTTTTAATTTTGAAAAACATGCGAACAAGTAATTTGTTAGACAATTTCAGTGATCCTCTCATGCGGAAAATATTTTCTTTAAGAAAAATTTATGAGCGTTTTGCGTTAATATTTCAATTTTCTCTTGTGCTGTTGTAAAGCAAAAATTGCCACATTGATGCGCTAGTAATGAAACTCAATTACTCAAACTCAGATATCGTATTGTTACTTTCCTTACTTACAATTAGCGAATTCAGTTTTACTGTTGTTTCTATCCAAATATTAGTTTATTTCAAGTTGGATTATAGGAATACAATTAAAAATACTCCAACATTTTCGTGAAGAAAAATCTTGGAATCTTGCCAATTATCTCGAATTTCTTTTCATTTCCTTACGATATTGCTTACAAATCAGTATATAGAACTCATAAAAATAATTTTTATTGATAGCATAATTAAAAAAAGAATGCTTTCTGATTTCCTTCTTCTTCTCGCACAACCACAATAACTTATTAAACAATAACAAAAAATTCACCGAAGTAGTCGTTAATTGCCAAGTATGCGAATAAAAAACACCGAAACATAATTGATACCGAAAGACTCACGTCAACATTTTAATATATAAAACCTCAAAATTGGGTAACTAAACATCACGCATATTACTGAAAATTTCAACAAACGAAGAATTTCATCCTAAATTCAAAATTTTTTCGACTTTATTTCAACAAATCGGAAAGCTTTCATCTTCTTTCCTCCATAAAAAAAATTTCGATTAAATTTAAACAAAAATTCCAAAACTTTTTTGAATTGATTTCGTGAATAATTTCTAATAATCTTTTTTACTTAAATAAAATAGTAATCGCATAAAAGTTTTTCCTGGAGACCCTTAGATCAACCTTTAAGGAACATCCTTCTAATATCTTCTCACTGTAACCGCTTATAACTATTTTTAATAAAAGCAAAAGGCAATTTTATTTTCAACCACATTGTCATAAGTGTGGTCTGTGTCACTATGCTGAGTTAAATCTGAATATCTCAACGCGCAATTGGAACATAGTAAAGTTCTCCTGCATGTAAGAAAATTATTTCATTTCGTTTCCATGAAATTTAAAGCTTTTACTGGAATTTACATGAATTAAAATATAAAACGTGGAATTTAATTAAATAAATTAATAGATACTGAAATTAAATATGCTTTAATTAAAAGCATAGGAATTGATCGATTTATAGCGGAAGTTCTCGAAATTTATCGGGACGTGAAGTGAAAGAAACAATGAAGAATGGCAATAGCAGGGACAGTGACTGAACGCAAAAAAAGAGCTGGTTTTTTAGCAATGATTTTTGTTTCACATAACTGAACCACAGATCAATAGAGACTAGCAAACCTATGCGACTGTAATCAAACAATAAAAACGAAATATATGAGTAATGAAACAGCAAAAAACGATATATAAGAGTACCAATAGTGTTAATCAATCGTATAGCTTTCGCATAAAAAAGTGTTCATAGTAGAAAATAAATTTAGTTCATACTACCTAGAACCGAAATTAATATACCGTCTTTTATTATGGGATGAAAGAACGGAATTTAGTGTGCCGTCTAAAATATACCATCCATATCAATCAAGTCCTGTATTCGTTTTTTTATATGACAACACACTTTAGGCATGTGACGAGTAGAACTCGTGGAAAAAGTTGTTAGAAGAAACCGACAGCAGCAAAATCCGCATATATCGAAATGCGCGTTTGAGTGGATTATTAATCGATAAGCGTCTCGCAGTAATTTCTGTTCGTATTCACTTTTTATTTGAAAAATATGTAAAAATAAAATCCGCATATTTGTCGTTAAAAAGTTCCACCTATAAAAATAAAAAAATATTAATCTGAGCGATAATTTCATTTCTATTGGACTAGCTGTTTCACATTTTTCCACTCGAATACTGTGGCGATTATCTTACTTAGCAGTATAGAAAAAGTTCACCACATATTCAGCTCTAATATCAAAGTACAAAGTAGAGTAGGGGGTTTCATTAGAATTCCGGTTTTATTTATGAATCCAAAATCTTGGAATTCAGATAATTCTTTTTAATCGAAGTTCTCATCTCTATTCCACTTTTCAGGGAAAACAACCTTCACTACCTATAATCATATTATAAAGCTTTAATTAGCGATAATTTAGTGTTGGAAAGCTATATCAAAGATGGTGTATTCTCCTCTCAATATCTGCCATAAATAATGCACTTTTAAGCTATTATCGATTAACTAAGGTGACTCTCAATATATTCCTTAATAATCGCTCAATCATCGTATAAAAATAACGAATGCGTTTACACATGGGAATACACTCTAATATTAATGTAGTACAAAGGAATGTATTTCCACATTCCACAAATAAAAGCGACGATAGACTTTTCATAAAACACGTTTCGCCATCTCTCACATAATAATGAGCGCAAATGAAGTTGAATAATTTCATCACTTTGCTCTTTATTTGGGGAAATTTTTTTTCCAAATAAACTTGCTATTTATTTGGGAAATTTTTGATCATTTTGATTTGGTTGCTTATTAATTATTCTAATCAAGAGTTTGAAGTTGGCATAAGCCAAGGCTCTATTTTTTTTCATTGTTTTGTAGCCTACTATGAACCATTCATATATCTGTAGCAGTTACAGATAGGAGAGGCACAAATATATGCAAAACTGACAATTAAAATAATACATCTCTTTAGCATATAGCAATATTTGCATATTTCACTAATTAAAGATAAGAATGCAAAAGATTTACTTAAAAAGATGAATGCAGTATAAAGTAATATTTGAACATCATAAAAGGTGTCTCTCATCGATGAGTGACGCCAAATGGTTCCCGACATCATAGCCCACTAAGTGGAATTTTCAGGTGTTCGTGCTAGTAATACCGGAGCCGAAGTTCATCGTCTTGAGGAGATGCTTGAGCATATTCTTTTGTTTATTTATTTTAAGAGTTCTGCGAGTATTTGATTTAAGGTTTCGTGAGAAAAAAAGTTTTATGAGAGATAAACTATCAGGGAAAAAATTCACTTCAAAATGCATCCTATAAATTTCAACTAACTTCGATCATTGGACGACATTAGTCGATTTTATAAAGCAAAATTTCGCTCACTTTTACGCAAATAAATTCCGGCAATCGGTCAAAATAACCGATAAAATTGTTGGTGAATAAATTCATATTTCGCATTCCCGAAAGCAAAAAAAAAAAAAAAACAAGAGAGAAGTAGAATTTGAGAGCGTCAAATAAGAAGGAGGTAAATGAAGGAAGAAGGACCAAGAAGCAATCACAAGAAACGAAAGACTGATTAAGAAAAAAAAGGATAAGAAATGATTGTAGAGCCTACCAGATACTGATGGAATTCGGAACATTATTTAGTGGTAAATAACTCACTAAGAGAATCTTTCATTTACTTAGGCTCAGGTTTCTGTTCTTTTATAACAGCCTCATAAAATTCTTTTGATTTCTCTATTCAAACATCAAACATTTATATCATTTTTGCAACTCCCATGTCGATATATATATATATATATATATATATATATATATATATATATATATATATATATATATATATATATATATATATATATATATATATATATATATATATATATATATATATATATATATAGGAAAGATATTTCGGATTATATATAGCACGCTTATACAAAAACGAATGTACTCACTGATCATTAGACGTTACTATACTACTATCACTCATCGTTTAGTATTGGTTAATGCAAGGTCGGTTCTAAGAGGGCTCCGACTAAGACTCTTTGATTACTTCCTATTAAGCACTCCGACGAGCAGCCTCATCCGGACGAGGCCTGTAGCGCAACTCCGGATTCTCCTCTTAAGTGTAGCAACGGTGAATCGACTCGTCTGTATCCGATGAGCAGGAGACGAACATAAGCCCTAACATTTGTGCGACCACACAATTTCTCCTAAGCGGAGGTGGAAGTAATAGGAAGAGACATTTATTCGTAATGAATGCTTTATTGAATAAAGTAAATAAATAAATAAAAGTAAATAATTGAATATTAATATAATCAAATTTTAAAAAACATTCTCATCAAATTACTACTTCCTTCAATAACGCATATTTAAGAGCATACATGCGACGATAAACTATTGCGTATAAATAAAAAAATATTACGTATAAAATGATTTACAATAATGATTAGCAATACTCATTGCGTCGTTATAATATAATTATTACAAACAAGTATTTATTATATACTTCTTACAGTATAGAAATGAGGAATTTCATCGTCTACAAGCGAGAAAAAATTTAGATACTCGAAACTTTTGCAGAGAAGTGCTTGTGTAAACGAAGAAAGTCAGAAATGTACTCTATGAATGTTGCACTATTCATCGTCAAGTTGTAGTTCTTCAGAGAAACGTCAAAAATCACGTACGAACAACCATAAACTTAGATGTTCTTAGAGAGCAACTCTGTACATGCACAAACCCTGAACTACCTAGAATGAAACAAGTTCATGCATGAAGCTCAAGCTCGAGCAATGTCTAGCACGAGATCAAATAAAACTGATTGTATAGAAGCGTGGTAAACCACAGCGCTACGGGAATAAACTAAATAAACTAAAAACTCGTCGAACGGACGAACGAGACATCTGATTATTTGCGCGGAAAATACGCTGAACTGGGAACGTACTGATTCTCTTACTGCCAGCCTCCCTTCCCCCCCCCCCCACCCACGAACCCCCAAACACCTCCCCTTCCCTACCCCCCCCCCCGCATCCTCCTTCCATCCCCCTCCTCGGCAGTCCAGTCCTCCTCTCCTCAACCTTACTCAACTACCCCGAAGTGATATCATTTGATCTAGTGCCAGATGACTTCAAATAAAAGACTGTTTACCTATCGATCACAATTATTTCTTCAAATTCTTGACACCGTAATCGAAATTTTCTCTGCTTCTCAATAAACAAAATTCCGCGTAAAGCTAAACTGCGCTCGGAAAGTTGTTTTCGACTCGAGTCGGCTGGCATTACCAGTAAATGTGACGATGCCTATTTTTATGTTGCCCACATATCGGATTTCACTCATAAAACAACACGACAATCACTTTATTGTTCACCAAAGAATGGTGCGGCTTTTATTTATTTATATACAAAATGGTGGCTTGTTTATTCATTTATGTGAATGCTAACAATGCTAACGATGTGCGCAATCTATTCGATTTTTTCTTAGTATTCTGTTAAATTTTTTTTCATTTCCCGATTTTCATTGCGAAAATGAGAAAGTTAGTCGATGACAGGAAAAAAAATTTCGCAGAGATTCCTCGTAAATTCATGAAAATATGGAACTCTAGAACAAGCTCCTCAGAGCGTTTTAAGATGGACGAGTGAAAATTTTCAGGCATTCATGAAAATTTTTAACTGAAAATAGCAAAAAATTTAGCTATTTGCCAGAAAATATCCGCCGAAAAATCTACAAAATGAATTTGCATTGATGGAAAGAAATGAGAAGGAAAAAATGACCTTAAATGTGAATGAGATGCCTTCCATTAAGCAGATTTCTAATATTCAATTTGGTCAAAAAAAAGTTCATTTCACATCAGATTTATTAGCGTTTCTTAATCGATTAGACGTTCGAATATTACGATTCACCAGTGTGCTTATAATGAAAAATGACGGGGTGTAGTCTTTGATCTTTTATCTAGATGGGCATTCTCTAGGCTTTTCTTTCTCTTACTTCGCCTCGCAATCTTCGTCCCCTTCTTCCTTCCTCAATCTTTTTTCGTCAGTTCTTCGACAGAGGCACAAAATTATCAATGAGTCGGTCGAAGCGCTGAATTAATATTGCAAACGTTTTCGCAGTCAGGAGACTGAATTGTAAAGTAATCATTTTTTGGGGAATTTTATTTGTTTTTGTTTTACAAAATTTTTATAGTGGTATAATGATGGCAAGTTTTCCCTAAGACATTGTTAGAAT
The DNA here is from genome assembly GCA_013433145.1 of Ascaris suum. Classification (NCBI taxonomy): domain Eukaryota; kingdom Metazoa; phylum Nematoda; class Chromadorea; order Rhabditida; family Ascarididae; genus Ascaris; species Ascaris suum. The sequence continues at coordinate 9,724,628 of CM024178.1, read as the reverse complement.
GATACCCACAAAGCATTTTTATGATTCTTTTCGAGCGATAATGATCGCCAGCACGACAGCAAATTCATGGAACATAATTTCTCAATTATGAATAAGTTGGCGCATTAATTTTTTTTATTCGAGATTAATTTTATCCGATATTCGAAAGTGATCGGATTTTTAGAAGATACGTGAACGGAAAAAAATGAGATTTGCAAGGTGTTGAAAAAAATTTCGCTTAAGTCTTTACAACGTTTTTAATTTGAAAGAGAAACAAACTCCTAAGTTAACTAGCAAATAGCTTATTCGATAGCATAACGAATAAAAAACGAGTGAAAAGATAGACGCGAAAGTGCAAATGAACATTTCGCATTTAAAGTATTGAAGTACAAGTTATTTAAGGTACGAACTTTTGTAGGGATTCGTCAACACGGCTTGGCCACAAAAAAGGACAGCACTAGCACGAAAAACAACGGTGGACTCTTTCAGGGCAGCAGCCAGATGGTGCCTGGAACAGCTGCATAAGCCAATACTACACAGGCATTATATATATATATATATATATATATATATATATATATATATATATATATATATATATATATATATATATATATATATATATATATATATATATATATATATATATATAATGCCACCTACTTCCGATGTTCACTGTCTCATCTGTGAAAGTGAAGCAAAGCATCCGGGAGTTAGCACGCAGACCAAAAGAATGACGTTATGGTGGATTCCAGAAAATCACGCCCTCTCACAATTTCTCAAGAAATATGCAAGTAGAAGCTTAGATATCCCATAGCAACACCGAATATCCAGACAGCTGTGCGCTTAATGGAATGTAGTCCTTATTGTTTCAACGATCAAAAAACTTTATTCTGGCGTATGCTTCAAGGATCAATAAGATTTCACGAAAATACTATGAATTCAAATAGCAAAAGATAAGTGCGGAAATGAAAGAAGAAACGCATCCATTAGATTGTTATTTAAACTTCCTGCATGCAAGCACCAAGTTTTTCCTCAAGATAAACGTTTCATGAATATGAGCACAAGGGGGACGAAACACGCATAAGGCAAATGATATGGTATAATTAACAGCATTTCGACATGTTAACTACCATAAGCATTGCCTTGAACATGGCCAAAAAACACAGAATGTAAGGATAAGAAGATTATTTTAGGGAGAGGGAGGAAAGGGAGAGGAAGAAGATTATTAGCTATTTTACTTCGACTTATAATTTATTTCAATAACTATTCGCTGTTAATTGTGCGTCATGCTTTGCAACGAAATTAACGCACAGAAATTTTAAAACATTTTTGAGTATCGACTCTTCCATAAGTTTACTTGAATCGACAAAGCACTCATTATGAATAAATGTCTCTTCATATCACTACTACTTCCGTTTAGCTGAAGTTGTGAGGTAGCGTAAAGGTGACGGCTTAGGCTCGTCTTCTGCCCATCGGATACTGACGAGTCGATTCATCGTTTTTCCATGCGACCTGCTCCACCGCCCGCGTCCCGATGAGACCACTGGTCGGAATGATTCGGTAGGTCAAAGCCGAAGAGTTTGCTCGGAGCCCTCTTCAAACCGACCGCGCAATAAGCAAAACTAAACGATGAATTCAATAACTATATGCCGAGATAATGTTGCCTACTTTTATCAGCGCAATTTGATTTCCATGAATTAGCTAAGATAAGACCGAAACGAACAAATATTTGAAATTTAAATGTTCGCTTATTTGGTGATCATGATCCTTTCGGGTAACATTAGAAACCTGAATTATTCTGATAACCAAACTCGTATTTTACATAACTATGTAATTATATCTATGATTATTACAATAGGAAAATATGATTAGAAAAAAAAATGCAAAATAAGTGGATCGCAAATATTTCGATAGTTGATGATATGTAAGATTTATAGTCACCAAAAAAACAGTGAACACGAACGGAAAGAATAAATACTGTCGAATATTTTCATATTCATTGCACGACATACAATGATGCAAAGCAAAATCGCTATGGGATGTCGTTTTTCTTTCTTTGCTTTTCGCCACTATATCGTTTCTTTTAAATTTGATGGAACGTTGAATAATACTCCGTACAAAATACGTCCAACTCCTATTACAGCACAAAATTTTCATTTTTTTTTTTAAATGATGCACTCTAAGTTTCATCGTTAAATAGAGGAATATTTATTTGCAAATATGTTGGGAACTAGGTAAATTAACTCTCCATTACATTATTTTCATAATGCCACCTAGAAAGACCGGTCTGATGAAGGGAGGAGGAGTTGTAGCTAAGAAGGACGGAAATGCGAGGAGGAAAGAAGGGGGGAGGGAGGAGGCCTAAGAGCATATGGCAATAAAAATAACTCAACGAAATAGCTCAGTTTTTTTTTAAAATTTTATATGTATTTTCAAACGCTTCGATAAGCATTTCATCATCTTTTCACCAGTATTAAACATTTCATGGTCTTAATTTCAATATCGTTTCACAATTTCGTTTCAAATAGCACATCAGATATTTGGGGGGGGGGGGGGGGGGAGGGGGGTATAGATAAATATCTAAATATTTGAGAAATACCTATAAAATCTTAGCGAAATATCTTTTAAAAAAATGGCTATAGTTATCGTGAAATATATAATATGAGAAAATGATTAAAAATTTTTCACTCAGAAAAAAGTTTTCGCATATTCAAATTTTTTGATCCTTTCATCTTATTATGGCATTCACGATAACTATAATCATTTCAAGGGAATTAAAGCGCTACAGCATTTAGTAGTTAACAGTTCAGTAATTTAGATCCTCTTGAATTATATGAATGCCATACATGTATTCAACGTTTTTCCATAAATATTATTTCTGATCATGAATGGCAAATATGAGCCATCGTCCATCAATGACGCAACAACATTGCGTGATCCACTCTTTTTTTTTTTAAATAAAGCTTACTCTATAATATTTCGCATTCAGATGAACTTTTAAAGAGACCAAATATAAGCGATAATGCAACATTAAGAGTGCAAGCGAAAATAAAATGCAAGTCAAAAAATCTCGATTATTTATTAAATGGTTATAAATATTGAATATTTATTTAAAGGTAGTGAAATATTTCCTGAAGATAGTGATAATTCTTGCAGTCACAGATGACGAACTTTATATTTTTGCAGAAAAAAAAATTTTTTTTTCTTTTGCAGTAATTACCAAATTTTTCGAAAAATTTCCACTGAGCAACTTTTTCACTTTTTTTTTCCTATAGAGTAATCGGTAAATATTGGGTTGTCTGAGACATGTTTTTGTCTCTAAATAGTTGTTATTGCATTATTCGCTAATTAATATGAATTTTTCCCTATTTTTTAGTTCATTGTATGTAATATTTTCCACTCCATTGTGGATTAATTTTTAACAATAAAAAATTTGCGGTGTATAAAAAGATTCAATTAGAAATTATTGAATAAGGCTGATGAAGAGTTTGCTTCAGAATAGTTCCCTTAAAATTCATTCTCTTATAATGAACGTTTATTGTCTTTGTATCGCAAAATGATTTCAATACTTTCAACGAGCATCAATATTTTATGAACAAATCACTGCAGAAGAGATGAAACAAATTGTAAAGTCCCATCATACAAAGCTTCGATAACACTGCAATCATAAGACACATCACTTCTACCTCTCGTCCGTAAGCGTGCACTTATCGAGCACAGACTCGGTGGAGATACTCGCTGGAGAAAATGTTTGATCGGTGATGCTTGTGGCATGCTCGGAAACGAAAACGGCGGAGAAGAACGGGTTTGCGCCACTTGGAAAATAAGTGTGAGAATAGATCCGATAGACCTAATACAGGTGATAATACAAGGTGTTGCAAATGCATACACATATATCATCTTTTCATTAATCGTGGCTATCCACTAAGCTTTTTGTTCTATACGATAAAATCGTCGCTAAATCCTAGTGAATACACCAGAAGAAAAAAAATTTTTTTCAAAAACTTTTCAAAATATTTTTTCCATGCAATAAGCGAAACTTTATTAGAGAATAGAAGTTAAAAAGACGAACGGTTAGACTTGCTCTCATTTAATCCGGAAGAAATATTAAAATTTAATGAACAAGAAGATCTTTAAACTTTTTTTTTCAAAAAAAATTCCGTTGAATCTGATTTTAAAAACTCGTCTTATGTCAAAAACTTCGACTTGAAAAAAAAAACATTTCGTAGGAGGAAATTTTAGTTGTTTTTTTTTTTTTCAACTGAACGATTTTCCATATTTGAGGAAAAGAAATTATTCCACTCAAAAAATCGAATGCATTGTTTAAAAAATATCTTTCGATGGGATCATTGACGGAAATTACTAAGCTACTAAGCGCATTTCTAGGCATTCGTGTTTCAAGTTTTCAACACTTCGACGCTTATCCCCCACTGCGTCATTGTTATTGAATGCACTTCGGTCGACGTTTGCGTCGCTGAAAATAAATTCATCTTCAGTCGTCTACCGAAATATTCCGATACTCGGGGTATTTTTATTAAAAATGCATACAAACATTGGAAATTTCATTGAAGTATTTCAAAGAAATTGGCTCAATCAAATAATTTGCATACTTTAGAAAAAAATGTGAGTTTTTCATTTCATTAAAAAAAAAACTTAGTGTTTTTTGCAAAATTCGCCGATGCATTGAAATATTTCTTTGTTATAATCGAAAAAAAAATTGCATTTTATTAAAGAAAAAATTGACTGCAAAATTCATAAATTACAAAAAAAAGGGTACCGTTTAGCTTAGCTAATGGCAATCAGTCATATCCAGATCATAAGCTGGACTCAAAATAAAATATTTCAGAGCCAAAAAAAAATCGAATTTATAAAAATGACTGTCACATAAGAGATCGATTTTTTTTTGCCATTAAAATTTACGAATATTTTAGGAACTCTGAAATAATCAACGCAAAATTTTGATAGAAATCTATCAATAAATAATTTATCGGATTTTGATATGCAATAATCGACTGACTGATTATAGATATGCAAATATAGATATGCAACAACAACTATCATAAATATAGATATGCAACATGGATATATAGATATGCAACAAAATATAGATATGCAACAGATTTAGATATGCAACAAAATATAGATATGCAACAGATTTAGATATGCAACAAAATATAGATATGCAACAGATTTAGATATGCAACAAAATATAGATATGCAACAACAACCGTCCGCAATATTCACACGTAATGATCGCTTACACTCGATGCTGTACTAATTTCTAGAATGATTTTTCAACGAATGCACATTCATCGTTCTTTTATCGTTTGTTGAGTTTAATTTTGGTTTTTTTTCTATGTTTATTTATTTATTTATTTATTTTTCTATGATATTTCAAATTCGTTTATTTATTTGTTTGTTGTTGTTGTTTTTTTTTTTTAAATTTATTTATGGTTTATCTGAAGTAAAGAAATTATTTATCCACTTGTTTATATGTTATTTGTTCTTTTCTTAATTATTTATCTATTTCGTTAACACTAGCAACCATCCGCCATTAGGTTGCCACTTCAATGCGCTCAATGTCCCGGCATTATCACCGGTAAATCGAATTAACAGCAGTTTTGCGTGCCATCCACTTTTACGATTTTAAACAAATCTTTTTGATGCGTCACCCTCGCTGTCGGAATCTGCTCAAATAGAAGGTACCCAAGTATTTCACATCTTTCCCCATATTTCCGATTGCTTCAGGTACAACCTTCTGGACCTCCTGAAGTCCAAGAGACTCGACTTGAACCTTGAAGACTTTCGACTTGCGAAAGTGCAGACATATGCTTCGCGGAGGTACGGTCCTACCGTGCCTTGGATGCAACCGTGACGTAATTCCGAACAGGCACACGTCTTAGCACCCCCTCGCGTTACAGCGAAAGATTCTCAGCATTTGCAATTCTCATGTGTGGCAGTACCACGACTCCACCCATTCTGGTATTTTCTATTCCCACGCTACCTTTAACCACTAGTGCCGCGTCCTGCTCATTTTTTGACAAGATATTTTCCATTTTAGAGACAGCCGGAAGCTTCAGGATACCAACTGGCATGTCCACTTAGACCGTTATGCTGTTGCAAGGACACCCATATCGTTACATTCCGACCTTCTTTTCACAAACCAGTCCTTTTTCTACAGGCCCCGTCCCGACACCAGCGCGTCACCTGAATGCCACAGAATTTCCTTCCCTCCTGTGAAGCTTTTTAACTGCACCTTCATTGAACATTCCCCCATCCCTTCACCCAAGGGCATTTAGCGCCAACTGACCCATCCAAAGAGAACAAACTACCCACCGAAGCAAGGAATTCCCATAATTCGATTTTGCAGCTCAATTTTTTTCCAACGAAACCTCTTTCCACCACCAAAAACACATTTTTGAGAGAACTTTTTGAAAGCATTCAGCGAAACAATTACAAATAATATCAATGTTTATCGTCGCATATTTTTGATGAACGAAAATAATGACAGATAAAGGTGATTAACATCGAAGGAATAAACGAATGAATGAAAAAAGAACTGACAAAATTACAATGCAAGAAAGCAGCAGTAATTCTAGCGAATGAACAATTGCAATAGTAAAGAGGAACCCTTAAGAAACTGAAGAAAAAAATTCGATGTACTAAAATAGTTTCAAATAATCGGTAAACCTTTGGATGAGCACTCGACTTACAATAAATTTCATAAATCACTATAGATAGCTGCAATATCAGAGTTCATTACTGCTGAAAATTAACATGATTCGGATAGATCATCAACACAACCCAACCTCTCCCGCCCCCTCCCCTCCCTTTCTTCCCTGATGAACCCTCATCGTCATCTCATCGAAATTTCACCCACGTTTCCAAAGCCTTCCCGTCATTACCTATTCAAAAACACGACTCCAATAGGTCATTAGATCATCAAATCCCCCTCACTAATCACAAAAATGAGCCCGACCTACAGAAGCGGTGCTACCCGAAAAAAAAGCTCCATTCAAGGGCTGCATAGTAGAAAAAGGACAGGTCCGTACATGATTACGCAGCTATGCCCCTAACGGTCGGATATAATCTTCAACACTGACCACTTCAATGTAAATATATATTTGTGCTACTATCCTCTACAGAAAATAGAAAATCTTGTCAAGAAACTGGTCCAAGTTGGCAAAAAAATCTCTCGCCAAAAAAAAACTTTGGAAATTGGTCAGTGATTTCGGAAATGCATAGGGTAAGACCCCTAACGACTGCAGAAATAATATGCAAATCTGCTTGTTGCTAATTTCAGACAAAAAATTAGACAAATTAATCCCACATTAAACAACCCCATAAATCTTTTTATCCATTTCGAATAGAAAAAGATAAACAACAGCTCTCTTCTCTGTCTTACAGTCCAATTCATAGTCTATCCCCATGGCAAAAAATAAATTAAATTCCCATTAAACAATAACACCTAAAAGATAATGAAACTTGTCACCTTATTCATAGCGAATACCGACGTACATGGAACATAAAAATACACAGTCAATGAAAATTTACCACTTATATATTACAAAATACGATTAAGGCTTAATTCAACTAATGAAGATAGCTTCGAGTTTATACCTATACAACGAATCTTAAGCAGTGCGTATATTCACGCAAATTTTCTACTCCTTGCAGAGTACTTTTTTTGAGTGTTGAAAGAAAAATTTTTTTGAACCAACGAATTGAAAAAACGTTTTAATAACCCTCCCCTCAACTCCAATCCCCTCCAAAAACCCTCTTGAAATTATGTTCACCAGTATTTCGAGTGACACATTTGCAAAACCCCATAGCTCTTAAAAGGTATAACATGTTCACCCAAATTACTATACCTGTGCTTTAATCTATGATAGCAAATTTCAGGTTAAAAAATACGACACAAAATGATACGCAAGTTGCGTATCTTACCACCTAAAATCCCCTTCCCCGGCAGTGATTACAGAACACATAAAAATCAGCATTTTCACCTTTTTTTTTTAAAAATTTCTGCAACACAGTTTTAAAAATAAAACGCATGATTCAAAAACCAAAAACCTCCAAGCGAATGACGACTGTATAGGTTCAAAACAGGCTCAGATTGAAGAAAAACATAAAATAAAGGAATACAAACATTCACTCTAGCACGACAACACTGCCACATAAAAACGCGAACATAACTGAAAACAGTCACCTCCGTTAGAGAAGAGGAATAAATTTGAGAAATGAGGAGAAACGACTCGAGTTCGCATATTCGACCACAAAAGAGACGATATAATATTAGCACAGATAATAAAAGAAGTCTGCTGTTGAGCGAACATACAAGGCTAATAATACAGCAAGAACACACCTGATGGTAGAAAGAAGGGAGCAACGCCAAAAATGGTGTGGGGGCGAAAAGAAATCAACAAACACTAAACTCAATGTGAGCGTTGCTTCACATAAGAAAACATAAAAAATATACCCCATTCCAAACCTGCTCAATACAACGCGTTTCTCAACTTCGTTGTCCCTCAGTGCCTCCAAAGCAGCTGTTGATAGATAGCACAGAGCAGGCATGTAAATAATAGGTGAAGGAGGGCCTTCTTAGTCACCTCTCTCCCATGAATCACTATGTCCGCTTTACTTCTATCGCCCGCAATGTGGACGTTTCAACCAAACACCTATTGGCGGTGGTCAAATTTTAAAATATGCAAAAGCACTGACGATTAGGGGGTGGAGAGAGAGGAGAGCTGGACAGAAGGATAACACCAGGTTTATGGAAATTGGGATTCGATAAAAACGGGAAGAATGAAGGATGTTGAAGGGTTGAAAATGATCGTCGACATCGTAAGAGATGAGCAAGGAAAACCGCGCTGATCCTTACTTTTTCTTCTGTAGACCACCCGGCGTTCCGGCCCTTTGTGTCGCCTGCACTGGACGACCACTGTTCAGTCCCGCATACTGATATTTTGCTTTCTTCTCCGATGGCTTGAGAATCTGAAAAAAAAAACGGCATGAACACCCACCAAGAACGCATCTTGGAAAGTAGGCTGCAACGCAGTTACCACATAAACGACAACTTTGGTTTGAACTGGAAAGAAGTTACGTTTTAAACTGCTGATCTCCTGGAAAATAAATTAATTAATTGCTGCAGGCAGGCATATGTTACACAATATAAAAATCTCCTCCCCTTTCTCCCCACCCCCTCCCTCCCAACCAAAAAAAGCATAGACAGCTGGAAAACCACAAAGACCAGAGTTTAGAAATAACTGGACCAAAAATATTTGATCAAATAAAAATAGCTAGGAAACAGGGTTAGTTTCATTGGCGGCTCTACCAGAACCAAAATTCATTCACTGAAACAACTGAATTTTCAATAACCGTTGTTGAATTTCCATTCAATACTTCACAAAGATTTGTAAATAATTATATCAATTTCCGGTAAAATGAGCAAATTAAAAAACACGATGAGCGGAATAAATCCAATATCATTTTATCGGGAAATTATATAAATTATGCGTCCTTGCAACTCACAAATTCGGAATCGAAATGAATCCTATAAATTACAACTTTCCCTTACGAAACGCAAATACAGCTGAAAATCGCACTAATGGCAAATGTTCGGCAACTGCTGTCTCATGTTTTTGAAGAATAAAGTTCACACATCATCGGATTTAGCCGCAATGACCAGAAAAAGCGTTGCCAAACTGCGAAATATGCGTTTGGTATGCTGCAGGCGTAAAGGCAACCTTGCCGATTACCAGGATGTAAATACAATAAACATTATTGGTTTACTACTACTGTCGTTACCATTATCATTACTGTTACTGTTAATGTTACCATCGTTGTTGTTTATTATGCCGTCAGTTACAATTATTATTATTACTTATTACTATCATTATTAATTATTATTGGTTATTATCATTAACTATTAATTATTATTACTCACAACACCTATAGTTTTACTATTATTATTATTACTACTGTCATTACAACTATCACCAGTAACAATATCAGCGTTACCCGAATACCACTTGAAAAGAAAAAGAACAAACGAACAAACCTGAAACGAGCACATCAATGTTTCATCAACACTCATCATCCCGCCCGCGTTATCGAATTCGCCACAATAATTCGGTGCCGAGAATAGTGTCACCAGTTGCCTCTTCGCGAAAAATTCGTACCCGTCCTCTACAACCTAAAAATCGCGAATAGATTCCCTCACTCTCGATCAAAGTGGATTTCCCTGAACTTAGCAAATAAACTTCCAATGGTAACGAAGACTTTTAACCATTCAATTGTTTCGAAAGGTTCCTCAAAAATAAAACCTTCAGTTTATATTGACAAACTAAGCCATCAATACGTACTTGCGGTACCAATCCATTTAAATGGAAACAATAACAACATTCCCCGTTAATACGATCCATCTATCTCATCGAAAACCAATCAAAGTCTTCTCCATCCTGGCGATCATGCTTATCTTCTGCGTCCTGGCAACTACCTTTCCCTGGCTCTGCCTACTCTGCTGGTTCGTAAACTGCGATATTTTTCAGAGGGGAAAATAAAATATGCATAAATTTGGTGAACGATTTATAAATGAATGAACTCGGGTAGCCAAAGTGAGCATACTTGATGGGCGCGGCAGATGAGATCGAGATCGTGTCGGTTAAGGAATTTGGCTACGACATCCGGCCCAAAAGTGAAGGAAACGCCGCGATCATTCTCGCCCCATCCTTGCACGTCCTTGTCAGGATCTGACCATAGCAGATCACACAGAAGCCCTTAAATGATCACAACGAATTTAGCTGCGATAGAAAAGGCATTACTGGATAAAAAATGAAAATAAGAATGTTTCATCTAGTGCCCCTCGCCATCCCCTTCTGTCTGATAGGGTGATCAATATCATACGTTGACCTTCTAGGAAACAACAGAACTAACAAGGATCCCGAGAAATGAACGGATCCTCAGCGCAATGCACATCTCAATTCCTCGCTATGTCCATAACAGCAACAAGCCAGACCTCCTCCAACTCGTCCTGATGGAACAAACCCGTTCCCTCTTTTCCCCCAAAAAGACGAACCTGTATCAGGAACATCTGTTGGTCGCATAATTCGTCTGATCTGCTCCATATTTTGCAGGTCAGGGGAGAGGCCACCATGACAACAAAATATCTTCTCATCGATAAGAGCAGCGATCGGTAAACAATTGAAACAATCGGTGAACGTCTTCCATAGTTTTATTGAGAAGCGACGTTTACCTGTAAACCGCTTCCTAATATCAATTTCCTTGTCGAAGCATAATAATCCTCTATAATCATGTAATGCCTCACAAAAGAGAACACTGACCTGACGGACAAACAACATCTCATCAAGATGAGAAAGCCCATATATCAGACTCAGTAATACGGCAATATATTGCCTAATAATATTTACTTATACTACAAACACTAATCGCTAATCATATATTACCGACTGCATCATACTTTACAAAGTGGAAGCATCGGAAAAATGATATTTTCTTTTCAACATTTAATAAAAATTTAACTAGCAACTGGTCAACGTTAAAATAGCCCAATTAAACGCAACACTTACACTCGTCATAAAAACCATATATACGATTGATGCTCGCACATTCGTGATTCCCTCGAAGAAGGAAGAAATTCTCTGGATATTTCACCTTATAGGCCAGCAGAAGGCAGATAGTCTGCAAAGACAGCATACTTACCAACATACACATCCTGATATAACAGATCACAGTTGTGGAAAGGCTCTGCTTGATACTACATTCGCGATAGTTGCACTGATCATAGCAAAAAATGCCTTTAGTATAAAACGAATACCTTTGTAATCAATAACAAGACTGGTCCGATCTTACAGCATTAGCCTGACTCATATAATCAGTTCCTGTTCAAATAATCGATGCCAACATCAACCCGATCCGCGTATTGTGTAAAACCATATATACTTTTTTATTCAAATAAGCAGAACATCTCCATCGAACAGTGAAACGCATCAACGAACAATGCATCCAACTTTCCATTTGCGAAGAAGAATACACAACAGCAAGTTTCCAAAACGTCCGTCCCTCATCCAGCCCATCATATAAAAAAACACAATGACCAGATGCCATAGTAATAACAACGACTGCGGCGAAATATAGCCAGCTTCTAGAACCACCATATTCACCCTAGTTGCACTGCAAAGCTGCTTTAAAAAACTCAAAAAGCACCATACCTCGAGACTCTGCTTTCCTCTGTCCACGTAGTCACCCAAAAACAGATAATTTGCTTCAGGTGGAAATCCACCATACTCGAACAATCGCAGCAAGTCGTTGTATTGTCCATGGATATCGCCTGCAATGAACCATATACAATACAAAACATTCTCTGGCATTAATGAAAATAAAAGTGAAACAAACTTAAACAGCAACTAAAAATCTCCCTGGCAACTTTTACAGAACAGCATAATGGCGAAATCCCTCCATAGCTATATAGAACGATAAAAAATTGCTATCACTTATAAGTGCCTGGCGCTCCCACCGTACTTCATTTAACAATCACACTGCCCTGTCAAAAAAAACTTCAACAAATATATCATTGCTAATGTTCCTCGGCAGAAAAATTGAACGCATTTACAGCTGCGAATAGCCGCAACATGAATGAATGAAACGCATATGACTGCTCGATGTAACATACCCTCTTCAACTCTATTCGTCTGTTTCAATCATAAATAACACATGAATGTGAAACAAAAGGCGGTGGTGTTCAAAATGATCAAACGCTACGAAATTATGCCCAATAAAAACTATAAATCAAAGCAACATTACTCCGAAAATTCATTGAAGGACTGAGTAAATGAGATGTGTGACCAAGCAATCCAATTACTTCCTGTGGTTACCGTAAAATTTTTACCGTGGTAGAAAAAATTTAATAAAACATATGCGCCCAAATAGAGTAATTTTTTGACGACCGTTTCTCTTTCGCTCACTTTCTCGACCTTGCTAACTGTTCCAGGAAAAATATTTCAAAAAATAAGCCGGAAAAAATTTTTTTGTTGATAAAAATAGAAAGGAAGAAAAAAGGGCTTTTGGGGTCGGCGGGTGCACTTCAGTGCGCCGAGAGACACTACTGCAGTGACATCTCACAACAAAAAAATAACGTGAGCAGCAAAGAACAGATACACGCCGACTGGCGGCCACGGTCTAGACAGGTAAAAAATTACGACCACCTTGCATCAAAATTACAAAAAAAGTCGCAGAAATGCCACTCAATAATGAAAATGTTCCAAGTTTGAAATGGGAAAGAAAACCCTGCCGGTTATGTCGAGCACCTCTTCAAGAATAGAACGAAGTGTTCGAGAAAAGGCAACCTCAAAGTCATATCAATCGAAAATAATGAAAGAATGGACGCGACGAACCGCAAATCTTAAGAGGAGCTTCAAGTTCGAGCAGTATCGGTTGCGAAAGGAAAATCTCTCTGCTTTTATGGCAGAGTGCGCGAATTTCATTCTCCGACATCTGCACTGTCTTGCCGGGTCGACATCCTCGTACTGAAATATAGCTTTAGTGAGTAAAGAAAGCGAAACCTGTCGAAGGAATCACAAACAACTGTCTCACGTATAAATATCGGTGGTAGGCTCTCAGCAACTGGTTCATGACCGGAAAATATATGGTAGGGTAAGGGAAACGGGGTGGCGGGAGGAGTTGTTGATTCGAATCTGTGGGTCCAGCACTTCTCATATATCTCCTCACCTATAAGCCTCTTAATTAACATATAACAGATCACCAACTGGGGTAAAGAGATATCACCGCTGAACTTCAAAGATAACCCATCCTTCCTCCTACTTCTCTTTTTTCGTCTCCCGCTCCTCACGTACTATGTCCACAGACCTGGCACAAATAAGTCATCGTCAATTTTAAACCTCTAACTATCAGCAATTCGATATGACTAATCGACCCTGCGAAATGCGATAGCAATTACAAACCTTCTTGTTTGAGTAATGCAAACAAACACACCCATTCATACATGTATGCCATCACAATCTAAAGAATGCGTTAACGCAGTCCCATCGTTTCCTGTCTAACAAGTCATGTTTTTCAATATCTACATTTTCCATTCCTATCTGCAATGTTGCCGCAAAATTCTCTCCTTGACTAGCATCTCACATGCTAATAAAAAAGGATTCTAAAATATTCTATAACCAAGCCGACGTTGAATGAGCATGCCACTATTAAAAGAAAAAAAAAAGAATTTCCGGTTGAAACATATAAGCAATTCCCTTCTGAAAACATATATGATGTATATATTATGTCCGAACGATATTTAATCGTATTCAAAACGTCAACTCATTACATTCTATTAGAATCGAAAAAATTATGGGCCCATAAAGTTTTGTGTTCATATAGAGTCATCGAGGCAATTGCGGAGGTTCTTAAACGCGTACGTGCATATTTATCAAAGATATAAAAAATAAGGCATTTGGAAAGCAGCACTCTACACGATAGCACAGGATGGTGCCCGTCGGTGTGAATGTTCAAAACACATGAGAGACCACAGGTCGTTCATGTGACCAAATGCACACCATACAATGCATCAATTCAATAGCTTCGCCAAATAAAATAATTGAGCAAAAGCTTCTATCTGCAATTCAGGTATAAACACATTGGGGAATAAAGGAAATGCCTGCCAAATTGGAAGCTTTAGAATAGATAAGATATGGTCGACCCCTTGTTAGATGTTCTCATTCAAAAAAAAAAGCGATGACAAATCCTAAGACGTAATTGAACTACTTCTAATAAACTACAAAAATTATAAAAGCTTTGCTTAGAAGTTGAATTTTCATATGCGTCTAACTTTCGTTGAGGCAGCAAATAATTTTTATTTAAATTCTTGGAAAAATGCGAAAAAAGCACACTAACTAATCACTGAAAAAATCAGTTCATGGCACACAACTCTACCAATTAATAAATTGCAACAGTGTATGACATATAAAACCCGAAAAATCTTACTCATTTTAAAGCCCCATTAAAGCAATTCGTCAATCCAAAACCTTCATTAAACTCCAATTCCAGAATAATCCTCAATCACTGGTTGCAAATTGAAATATTTACCTTCGAGAAGCCTTGTGATTAGGTGATCCACATTAAGGTCGCTCTCGCTCGACATTACTTCCCTTCAAGCAGATGCCCCTTCCCTGAATCGTTTCCGCAATAATACTCGAGAACAACCGCTAAAATTGCCTAAATCGGTCGATCACTCATTAACTAAACAGCAGACCTTTTTCGATCGCGCACACAACAATGAATGGATTTAAAATGTAATTATGCTTGCTTATTCACATACAAGAAGAATTACGCAAATTCCAGTAAGTAAATACGCTAAAATGCATCAGTCACACCAACAAATGGACTTAATATAACATCCAATTATACTGATAATTTTTGCAATAGCACTTCCTCAGCATTAACCAACGGTATGTCCGCTCGACATGAAGGAGGATGATAGAACATCCTATTCCAAGCAAACGTTTCAATCGAAATATGTGAAACAAGCGCAGTCGAAATCGCATTCAAATTCGCGCAATCGCACCCGACTTTGTGCAACTTGTCAATAAGTCATAAATTAATAAAGCTCTGCTAGGCATTTCTATGGGTTAGCCTAATATAACTTTATAGCAGACCACCTATGAACACAAAAAAATGACAGAACAAAATAGCAGCAAGAACCGCATACAAGTCGCATCGAAACTATCTAACTGGTAGCAAAAAGAAGCAAGCGGCAAGAAAAGTGATCAATGGAAGATCGATGGATTGATAGTATTCCACTTAACGAACGCAGTCAAAAGATCAACTGATGCAACATTTACGGCACAATTCGTCTTCAACGGCCCTTAAATAAATTTTATTTGACTGATAAAACTAATTGTGGGTGGGAAATAAGCTTCAGGTCGGCGCTCGATACCTAAAAAATACCACAGTAGACACGACTGACGTCATGAACCTAAAATAGAAACTGCGAATGGAAGTCTGCGCTAGGAATCATCTTATGGGTGAGTGTTCCTCCTCCCTAACCCCCCCCCCCCCCCAAAGAACTGGCATTGCTATAGCGCGCATTCACCTTACAATTATGCGGATGCGGTATTGATAATGTGTTCCCAAAAGCTTGCCAAACAATTAAAACTTAAACGAAATTTCAAAACGTTAATAGCTATAAAAGTGATAAAAACCAAGTAAAGCCAATATTTAAAAAAGGCATCCTATTATTAAATATGCAAATTATACAAGTCAGAAAGAACTAATCAACTTATGTGGTAAAGCCTAAAATAGACTGCTGAGAATCATTTCAGTCTGCTCAATTTCTAACAATTACATTTTAACTCATTGTAGTCAATATTACTGCAACTTTCGAAATACTGAAATTTTTCCAGTATGCAATAATTTCTTCCCATAAATAATTAATCAAGTTTGATTAAATGACGCTAAAATCCCATAAATACATTTATAAACTGAACTGATATGAGGAATGGAAGTAATCGATGTAATATTAGAACATAAAACGTTAAAAAACATTTTCTCATGTGTCTGTGTTTCCACTTCCATTCATAAGGTCAACATTACAGCCATCCATCCTAAATTAAATAGAGCGCTTTCTACAAACTTAAGTGCACCGGAAAATTCCCTGACTATAAATCCAACAGACAATTGCTACATATTACAAGCAACCAGCAGAAAGAAAAAAAGCAGTGCAAATTAGACAATATAAAAAAATATGCGCTTAACGCATCATTGCCTTTCCCCAGTTTACTGAATTCCTATTTGCAAATTCTTTGCACATTTTCCATATCGAATTTTGAAACAGAATTCAATAAATAAAAGTACACCAGTATATGGAAATGTGTCATAAATTAGGAAATTTAAATCGAAAACAACCTTTCTGATATTTACACAGCTTGTAAAATCGATTAGGAAGGAAGTTTTGAAAATATTCTCCTCCGTTCACAGAAGGATGGGGTTCAACTTGCAGCGTTCTGCTTTGGAGTTTTCAAGGTCTAAGCCTAAGGGAATCGTACAACAGTATCACCTCTTTGTAGGTCGAGTTATTTTTCCGGCACTTCTAGCTAATGACCATAGACTGCAGGATTATAAAGAATGCTCGTTGAGCAAGCATCCCACAAACCTCAAACCTGTACTAAGTGAAGACCAACAGAGAGCATCTGGATTCTCAAACAACCTCAAGCATTCGTAACAAGTATAAGCATTCCTCAAAACCAGTACCCTCATCTTTTTCTGGTAGAGGAGCAAACACCAACTTAGCAATGCCAAATTAATGTCCAGATTACAATTAACCTTTTTCTCACCCACAACTAGAGTTCGGGTTGCAATTCGGTCTCGTTCATTTGCAAGTTTATTGGCAATATTCGGCTTTTGTAAGTTTTTAATTGTACCAAAAGTCACGACAGCAAAAGTAAATCCTCAAAGGTTCTTACCAAATACAATAAGTGCACTCCTCATGGGGGTACGATTCACTCGGCATCAATTCTTGCCCCCTCCCCCTCCATCCCCCACTCCCACCCAAAAACACAACACAACAACATTACGACAGCAACGTATATAGCTCATCGCCTCATCAAGCACACATTGAAATTGATTGTCGTCCACATCAACCTTTCCATATCATAAGAGTTCGACGCACATCACAGCTGATAATAGCAGGGCGGTTACCATTATCACTGATGAGCAAAAATTTTCCCGAACTTCAAAGACACTTCAGGTTAAACTGACATATTCCTTTGAGCAATACCTTAAAACAAATTGTAACCAGTAATACAGTATACGACATAAAATAGAGGAATCTCTTTTAAAACGATGTAGCCAATCACATCAAAGATAGTCTTGAAAAACAGTGAAAATTCGAAATAATTAGTGAAAGTTTACAGATAAAACACAGACCAAAGTTCGAATGTTAATCAGGTGGATAACGGGAAGACCTATTCGATGTGATCATGGGTCGGATCAACGAAGATCGATAAATCGATATTCGACGAAATCAATCGAACGACTGAGGATATCAAATAATTCCTCCCACTCGATCAACACCACCTCTATAAACATACCATAAAAAATTCGCTTCCACCTCAACACACACACCATGACTAACGAAAAGCCGCACAGCGCGTGTAATCACGCTGACCTGTTGCGCGCGAATGCAACACACGCACGCACGCATGCGTTCAAGCATCATCCTGCGCCTAATGGGAGCCATTATGAAACGTTTGCAGCTCTAAATTGCATCTAAATATACGATTTGGGAGGGATTATTTTTATTGCTTTCATTTCTTTATACTTGTAATTTTAATTATTATTTGTCTCGGGAAAGGTTTTCAAATTTCGCTGAATGTTTTTGAGTCTATCTTTCATATTTTTTTTCCTCAACTCTATTGTTTCTCATTGTTTCAATAAAATTTGAGACAAAGTTTTTAAATTTTGCAATATATAAACTTATTTTTCTATTTCATTAATATGTATATAGTATCATTAAATTTTTATATTTATTAGCTGTTTAATCACTACGATAGAATGACATTTAAATTAGCCAAAATATTTTCATTAATTATTAAATTCATCTAATAGTTAATAAATGATCGGTTGCATATTTGTCGAAATAAATAAACTTGCTTATGTTTCAATTTCAATTTGTGGGTGCCACTTTATACACTTAACAGATGTGCTTACCTATTAAATAGGAGGAAAATATCGAGCTGATCATCGCTTTCTTTCCTTCTCAATTATTGACACCGTCGTAGCGGAAACGTGGCGGAAATGTTCGAAGCTTATACGTCTACCGAAGTTGCGTCTAAACTTGAGAAGTCTGTCGATATCTCATTTCTTACGGCACATCGTATGTTTTTTTTATTATTTTTTTCCAAGTTTATTTCCAGTGAGTCTTTATAACTGATATCAACGATGATATCAATAATGATAATAACAGTACTATTGACATGGTTTTTTGGATTTATATATCGATAACGAACGCACTCCGGCTGTATCGGGCCAAATATCGCATCGAGGAATTCCATTCTCTGACTTCGTCCACCTGAAGAGGGGACTCGAGCCCATCTTCCCATCACTGGCTCAGCTACCACATTATATAATTCTTTATCCATTGCAAGCCAATGTTTTCTTCCTAAAAATGTGTTTTGATCATGAAACGGCCGATTAATGATTGAGATAAGCGGTGTCCCGATTTTGTGCGATGCGAACCTGAACTTAAGCCGTCAAAAATGGTGAACCGACCAATTCCCCACCGCGCTATCTTGTTACTCTCACCGATGGCTTTCATATTGAAAGTTTAAGTGTAATTAAGGATACCAATTGTTCCGCTGTCATCACTTTATATAATTTCATTGAGTATTTCGCTTCATGTATGAAATGCTTTAAGCAAATAACTTTTTTTATTTTTAAAAGTTGTATCATTTTCTAGGATTTCGTAGAAGTTTTGTCTTTAATAGTGTTTTCTGTCCAATCATAATAAACTTTATCTATTTTCCACTCAATTATTGTGTTTATTTTTCCCCCCTCTAGGTTAGTATATTGTGAGGGTTCAACTGCTTTCATATTTGCTTGCTTACACACCCGCTGCTATGATCCAGTTGCATTTGTCTATAAAAAAATTAAATTTTAAAATGTTCACTTATATTCTCTAAACCTAATTCAAATTTCGACGAGTCTGTTATTTTAGCTTTGATTGATTGAATTAGTGGATAAAAGATGATAATTTTTAGATCATTCGGCGAGGGTTTATGTTGGTAGCAAAGCGGGTCATCTGTTATCGCTTACTGAAAGCAAACAAGGTAGTTAATTTATTTACTGCTCCTTTTAATATTAATAGTAATATTTAATATTAATAGTAATATTAATAGTAATATTAATATTTAATAATAATAATAATAATAATAGTAATAATATTGATTGAAATATCTTTTCTTTCGAAATTATAGGAAAATTTTTCTCTGAGGAGATCATAAAAAATTGTTGGAATTTAATTGCGATAACAAAAAGTGATGTCCTTTCTTCCCACACATCGGAAATAACTTTAAATCAGAGAGTGAATAGTGATCGTATAGAATATTCGCCGTTGTGATTGCGCGTCAGCAGCCATAAGGTAGAAAGTAATGCTATCTTATCATAGCGCATATCACCTTTTTCTGAAATTCGAAAATTTTCTTTCTCCTTTTCTACCTATATTTTTTGCTGTTTCATTAATTTATGAAGGTCCGATACTCTGCAGGTAGTAAATACGAGAGTAACTTACAGGTAAACGAGTCTATGACTTGGTAATGTGTCGTTCTTTTGAGAAGAAAACAGTTCATGAGCTACAAGTGGTGGCGAGACATGGTATCCTCTTATGTCTTTCGGATTCACAAGTATCAGCTCATGATACAACAGAGCCATTCGCTTTTAAAGCTGCTATAAGCGATATTAAGCCGGTCACCGCATTTTGCTCACATGTTACAAAGGTAAGTATTCGTTATTAATAGCCTGCAGGTAAGGTTGGTATGATGTTGCAACGTTAAGCCGAACATAAAAGCGTAAAAGCTTTAGCTTAACCTCGAACTCATTTTCAAGCTGGATGACTTATAATGTTAGAAATTGGCGCATAATGCAATCGTCTAACATTTTTGGAGATTAATTTAAAATATAGTGCAGTTGTTGTTACCGTTATTGGAGTTCTCTTTAGATATTGTTCTGCTGATAGAGAAGAATATAATAAAAATGCTGAAATGAATTGCTCGTAAAAATTATGAAGATCTACTCAATTCGTTAATTTAGTAGTTGTAGGCGCACCTTGAAGTAATTTAATAATTAAATTTCCTGGGTTTATTACAGGTTGGGGTTTTTTGTTACTTTTGTGTGCCTTCCTTTTTTTGGCACTATCGCTTAATATTGATTGATTCAGATGTTTCATTGCAGGATGATGGCCTTTTATATGTTGCTGTTGCAGCTAGAAAGAAAATATTGCTTTATAAGTGGTTGTTAGATGAATTCACGAAGGTGCCTCTCGAGTTGACACCTGGTTTGTGCTCGTTTCTCTCTTTCTTTTAATAGTATAAATTAAAATACACATAAACTGAAATTCGGTGTATTTTTGAACATTATATGCATAGCCGAATAATTAAATTATTTAATTGCTGCATTCGAATTCTCTTTCGATCAGTTTAGAAGCTTTTATTTAAAGGTTCCACCAGGTTGAAATAGTGGACTTTGTACTGATGAAAATGTTTGCTGAGAACACATTACAACCTTCATTGATTTGCATAATGAATACCGAATTTGTTATTAATCCTTGTACGGCATAATATATTCACATATGCATATGTTGTTGTTTTCTCAACTCAGTTTTCTAATTAATAATGACGAAATTTATAGATTTGCATGAGTGCTATGTGAAATTTTTATGTATCTTGATTCATTGTTGCGTGCTATTTGTGGAAAAAAATTGAGGAGGGGGGACATCAGTATCTCAAAAACCAGAACGTCGACCCTTTTTTTACTAATGAATAAATTTATATTCATTTTTTAAAGCATATTTAAACGAGAATACGCAACGCATGTCGTGGTGTGGTCCGATCATATCGTTTTCAGTGCAAAACGATTATCACTATATGACCATTTTCCCGTTAACGGTAGAATTTGAAATATTTTTGTGTAATTTCTCTAATTTTATTTCTACTGATATTTATGGTTTATGGAATTGTCTTTTTTTTCTTGGTTAGAATAATCGAGATAATTGACGAGAGGGAGTATCGTATTCAGATACTATTGGTGTATTCTTTAAATTTTTATCCTATTCTCAGTTGTACCTATGACTATAGTGGCTAAAGTTGCATGAGATAAGGTGAAGAAACGTTTTTAGAAATTTAGTGATTCTTTTAGCCTCAATTGCCAAGATGAATGCACTATAGCTGAGGCAAGCAAATCGATACTCAAAATCATTACTGCTTAAGATGTTAGTTATTTTCCGTTGATTTTGGTGATCAGAAGATTGTAATCATTGAACTCATGAATTCCAAATTTTAAAATTCCCCGAAAAATTTTCTAATATTGGTTTATAGGCTTAAAGATAAAATTTAGATGCATGTGGAGATTGTTTTCAATATAAATTATTGTGGCGGGCTTAAATTTTGTGCTGTAAATGAATGATTTCTTGTATCATCCAAAATGTGATGCAAAAAAGCGGTCCTTGAAAAACTATATTTTCGAAAAATTCTACTAGTTTGTATTAATTAATTTATATATTTGCGGGATTTTCTTCAGGCTTTAGAACTTTTTAGGTAAATAGGATACTATCATGTGAACTTTTTTTTGTTATTCTTTCTATTACTTTTTTTGATTCTTTTCGTCCCACCTTATCCTATTTGTATCTTTCAAAGAAAACCAGTTTTCAGGAAGAGGCTATTGAGGTAAAGAAGTTATTCAGTATTGGTTCGAAAACCGGGGAACCACTTATCGTTGATATTCCTGATAAGGAATTGATAGCGTATTGCCGCGATAATTTCCTTTTCTTTCAAGAATATTCCGGTGATGCCAGTTCGGTGCCGAAAGTAAAATTCTCATGTTCACCTCTTCAAATCGGTTCGTTGTCGTTATTTTTTTAGAGGGATCCTAAAGTCGCTTCAGTCCGTCGTTTCAGTCCGAATTCTTAGGTCGTTTCGCTCTGAATTCCGAGGTCGTTTCATTCCGAATTCCAAAGTAATTTCGATTCAGTAAGATCGATTCACGCCGTCCGCAGCTAGGCTGTTACCCCTTCGTTGCTCACATTGTGCAAGGGTGTTTTCAGTAGGAAGTGAAAGGCGTCTACACTAAGGCTGTGAACTTCGGCGTTTTTTTTTTCACGCTTCCTGCGCAGGATTGTTCTCAAACTCCTTCAACAAATAAAACAGATCTGTTTGTGAGAGTTGCAATTTATAGTATACGATGCACCATATTTGCTTGCTTTACTAACGAAAGGAAGAATTGAGATTCGATCAGTACGACCGACCACTCATATACAAACAATCCAACTTAATAGGGCGATGCATATTTCTACTGGATTGCCGTAAGTTTTGCAATAATTTAATCTGACTTCAGCAAGACTAACTGTTATGCCAGTCGCACCTAGCATGTTAATTTAGAAGTTCGTTTAGAGCCGGATTTTGTCCATCCTTTCTTGTCCTTCTTTATTCAGGTAGTAATTATCCGGGTCCAAATTTGCCGGTTTTTTATTGCTATGATGATCCCGCTTGCTGGATTTTAGTGTTTTATTCCTTTTATTTTGCATTCTGTTTTTGAAAGGTTTTAATTGGTTTTATAAGCAAGAACAAAACATCTCAGCAGTAATGTAATTGTGTTCTCGTTAATGCTCCACTTAATGTTTTTGACACATTATATGTTGACTTCTTCAATGAAATAGTCCACTTATGTCCGTTAAAAAAATTTAATGTTAATATCTAAAATCTTCAGTAAAATGTACTTTAAAAAATCGTTCTCTATTTTTTGATGAACAGCTGTGCTAGACCAACATCTGGTTTATAACTATTATATGCACAAATTTTTTTTCGAATGGAATCGAGATATGCCTTGGGGTTCCATATTATTTCTGCTCATTTTCACTTTTCTTTCTCATGGCCCCTGCACGTTCTCATTCTTATGCTTTATTGCAATGTAAATTTTGAAAGATGACTAGGTCGTTAGTATCATCTATGTGCCCGTGTATTGATTTGTGAGTTTTGTAGAAATTAAATTATTAAAGGGGAACAGTGTATGCGGGTAGCGTCAGCGACGTATGGTTATTGGATTCGCGACCACAGATGAAATCGAATATTGAAAGACTTGTTTATGAGAAGCACTTTGAACTCGCCACACAACTCGCGGTGAGTTTGCGTTTGTTGTTTCAGTTTTTATTGATTAACTGAATGCTGGAAATTGAATCCAGGTGGATGGGCGGGGCGGGGGGGGGGGAAGGTAATTGGGAGAAAAAAGGGGCTGAATGGGGATAGGGCTCAAGAATGCAGCAGTTTACTCTTTTCTTTTACTTCTGTTTGTTTTGTTGTATCGATGAATTTTTATTTATTTCCATTTTGTTTTTTTAAAGTCACTTTAGTGTATTATTCGCGTTTATGTTTAATGCAGGAGCGTTGTGACGATATTGGTGACGCCGGTGTGATTGAGATCAAACGTAAGGCGGCTTTTAATTTCTTCTGTCAGCGAAGATTTGACGAATGGCTTGAGATTCATTCACAAGTTAAGACAGGTATTTGATTTTCGCACTCAAAAAGTATATAATGCAGAATAGAGCTTAAGGTTGATCCTAGTTTAACATGAGGGAAATGTTTAGCCAGATTTTGCTTATATCTAGGTAACAACATGCAAGTGTTTTGTTGATAGGGTGGTATTATCTGAAACGAGGTAAAGGAATTTGCCATTGCCGGCCGCTGATCTGTGAGCAATGTTTTGCGGTAGAGCAAGATTGAGGGTAAGGGGAAGGGGTGTAGTAAGGATAGGAAATCTTTTTAAAATTCATTCATTTATTTGTATATATATATATATATATATATATATATATATATATATATATATATATATATATATATATATATATTTGTTTGTCCGCTTCAAATGGTGTTGTTGAAGGGCAGCTAAATTCAAACAAATTGTTCACTTCATTCAAATTGTGGTACTATGAATGTTGCAGATGTAATGACGGTGATAGCCCATTTTCCACAATTGCTAGATGTGAACTATCGAGTTTCTTTGGAATCTCTTCTCGATGAACCACCACCAGATTTTGCTGAGAATGATTTACGATGTGGTCTCAACGCATTGGCGAGATATTTAGCTGCTGTATGTATTTGACTTTGAAGTATTTTTCTACGGTTGGATGCGAACTACAATAAGTGCGGTAGTGTTTTTAAGTGGGGGGGGGGGGGGGGGGGAGGGCAAAAAATAAATATAACGCAGTTTGGTGTCATAATGCTATCGATGTGAAACAAGGAAAGCATAAAAGCTACATTGTGCAGGCATGAATAATTTTGGTAATAAACCGACATTCCTAAGAAAAAATGGACCGATATTCCTATGAAGTAGTTTTTCGCAATGGTGGTAATTTGATAATGCATAGATTCTATAAGAATTGGTGGGTCGTTTGATTATCAAGGTCGAATGTGTTTGCAGAATGGCCTATTCGAAGTTGCAAAGTAGGCTATTGCATTTTCTGTTCGAAGTTTCAGCTCGCTTACAATTTCATATGTGCAAAACGGTGTTTAATTTTTTTTATTATGAGATATGGGCAGATAGAAATGATGTATTACATCGCAGGGTTTTTAATGTTAAAGATTCAAGGATAGGGTCACCTTTGCCGTATCTTTCTTGGCTAATTACGGAACAATGAAATATCCGGATGTGCTTTTTCTTTCGCAGGTTTTATGTATTTCTGGATTTTTTGTTGGATGAAATTGAGGGATTTTTTAAAGCAACTTTTATGGCGTTGTTTTGCTTGACGAAGGTGTATTCTTAAAAGGGGGGATCTGTGTTCCTTTTCTCGATGGCCAAGGAATTTTAGGAGGGTTCCTTTCCAGAATCACCCCTCTCCTTCCCTTCACCTTCCCCCCTCACCTCCGCTCTTGATCAAAAGTAATAATTGAAGGTACGAATGGAGCATGCGAAAGCGATCTTGGATTATAAGAAGAAGCATGGTGAGAATGGAAGCAGCTCTGAAGAAGTGAGCAATCATAAGAATGTACTACAAGTAGTCGATACAACTCTTCTGAAGTGCTACATAAAGGTGATATTTATTTGTGCTCTTTTAGTTGATTTTTTACGGTTGCACACAGTTGTGCGGTACACTGAATGTGGTGGCCTTGGTCACCTTTTTGGCAAATATGGGTTCCCCTTCAATCATTTCATGTTGTCATCAATGCTTTTAGTTTATAGCAAATTTTGCTCTTATGTCGTTTTGTTTCGTTCGGGAATTTTGCCAAAGTTAAAATCATGCGCAATAATTTCTTCTGGATAAGGCTGATGATGGGGAGGGGGAGGGGAATGAAGCAACGAAGAAAAATTCAAAAATGTCGTAAGCCGGAAAGCGTTATACTGTGAAGTGCAACGAGTGCACTAATTGGTTCTTTCATATAAACATACACGTATCTTATTGAGTTATTATAATATCAGCTTTCATAGAGAACTTTTCCTTGAAAACTTTAATTTAATTTCGTTTTTGTAACATTCTACAAGCATTGGTTCTAATTCTTCTTCTTCGCTGTTTTTTGAAGGCCAACGAAAGTCTGATAGCGTCATTGATGCGATTACCTGACAATATGTGCATACTAGCAGATTCGGAGCGCATTCTTATGGAGCATGGAAAGTTCTATGAACTCTATCTGCTTTATGAGAAGCGATCTCTCCATCAGAAAGGTCGATCATTGGCTTAAGTTCCTCGATGTTTTTTAATCAGTAAATTGAGTATATATATATATATATATATATATATATATATATATATATATATATATATATATATATATATATATATATATATATATATATATATATATATATATATTCTAGTATTTGAGGTATATAAAGTTTGGTCGGTGACTCTCAATACAAAGGGGATTTTAAGGGGAACGCAGGATGACTAATATATTAGAAGAAATTGATTACTTGGAAAGGTTTTCGACTACTTTTACAAGTAAGGTCGGTTGTAATGTATAGTACAGCTTTCAGTTCTAGCTTCTTTGTGAGGTTACTATAGGGGAATAATTCGTTTGATCTATTGTATTTATTAGCAAAATTGGACGTTTGGGTTGTACTACACTGTGTTAGTTTACTTGATTCAAAATTTGAATTCGTAAGTTCTTAGAAAATAGATGTGAGGAGGGGGGAGGGGAGGGGAAGAGCAGACGAATTTATGAGCTGCCATTTTCAAGCTTGGTATTTGAAATTTCACCTCCATCCTATCCCATCTCTTCACTTCTCAATGAATTCGGGAATTACCGAACGCTGAAATATAACCACTGATGAACTTCTTTTTGAAATTAAATTAGCAATTCAGAACCGGACGATCTTGAAAAACGTTGGAGTTGAATTTGAATTGTCTTTCTGAATATTAATTTCAAGAAGTCGTTCTTTTTTATCTCAGTTTTATTCGGGTAAGCTTAGAGGGGAGTAAAAGGGAACGGGGGCGGGGGGGGGGGGGAGGAATTTAATGAGCTTGTCAATAATTGCCATTCGGTAAATATTATGCAACTATTTATGGCCATTTCCACTCCTGGTTGTACTCTCCAACACGCCTATTATTCTTTAGGAAGCAATGTTTCGGGCAGAAAAATAAACTTATTTTAATAAAATTGGTTATTTTCTTCTCGTCTCGCTTCCCATTTATTTGAGTTTTCCAAAAAATTGTATCCTTGGTTATTGGATACATAGTTTTTACTATATTTTAGTAAGAATACAACAGTTTTTATGCTATAATTTTTTTTGAAATTTCAGCTTTGGCACTGCTCAAGGATCGAGCTCATATCCCGGGTACCATTTTGAGCGGTTGTGAATTAACAGTGCAGTATCTACAAAAGCTTGGCAATGCTAATCTTGATATAATATTTTCGTTTGCTTCTTGGATACTTCATGACGATATGGATGCCGGTCTCTCGGTATATTTCGCCTTTTATTTCGTTTACCTTTAAACATTATGCGTAGCATGGCGCTTATGTCCTTCAAGAAATATTTTTGCCGTTTTCACAATTCTTTGTTGTTTTCGAAGGAAGTTGTAAATTTTCTGGCCTTTTGCGAGATATTTATCTGAAAAGACGTTCATTTTTCCGGATAATCCCTCATTAGTCTCACATTGAGGCAACGAATGATATTGTAAAAAAACTTTTGGTCCTTCATAAAAATTTGCATTTGCTATATCAAGATAGATTCTGAATGAAAAAGTTCTATTAATTTAAAATAATACAGTGTAAGCGATACCGTAGTTCAATTTACGCAAGGAATTCGTACTAACTAACTGTTTGCATTTCTATTCAGATATTTACATGTGATGAGGTAGAAGTTCGCGAACTAGATCGAGAGCGTGTTCTGCAATTTCTGACGCATGAATGCGTTGCAGCAGTAATTCCATACTTGGTTCGTATTTGTTAAAGTTTCCTATTTGATTGGTTTTTTAATAATTGAGATTACCAAAGGTATTGAGAGAAGCGTGTCGAAAGCATGAGGAATTTTTTTTAGCTATTATAAAATGTATATCTTCTTTTAAATAACTAACAAAGAGATATAAATATTTATTATGTTCATATAAGCATAACAAATTGTTCGACAGTGGAATAACAATAATTTGCTTCCTTTTCTTGTTTTATTTTAAGAACTTTCTCGAAAATTTTGCTGATTGCTTACGTATATTTTCTTTAGTATGATTTCTCTTCATATTAAAATTCTGTCGATTCAGTTATCTGGAGAATTTAATTTTTTTGATTTTAGGAGCATATAATATTCAAATGGGGGGAAAAGGGACCAAAATTTCACGATATTCTTGGTGATCATTATATTGCTAAAGTGAAGCAACTTATTAAAGAGTATATCGCCTCCCTCAAAGATGGTTCGCTATCTTTTCATTATTTATTTTTCAACATAAAATGAATTTTATATATGATTCTGATGACAAAAAAATGTCCTTTTAGTTGAGAAATGATATGATTTTGCTAAACGAAGATATACATCTAAGGTATTCAAAAGTTATGAACGAGATTGGTGTTTCAATTAGACGTCGATTCCATTCTCATCAATCGTTTGTCTTATATAGCCTTGTTGAGGGTCCTTATAACTTTGCAGAGAATGTGCACTGAATTGTGGGTGATTGCTATTGCACTGCAGGGAGTGTTGTTGCACTTTTTTATAGGAAATAAAGAAGGAAGAAAGGGGTGTTTAAGCTATAGGATTTACACGATACATTGAAGGCAGTATTGCTTCTCGATTTGTTAGGACGTTTTTTCTGCAATACACGCAGTGGTTTTTGACCCACGGTCAAAAATTTGTCGTTTCTGTTCGTTTTTTTTTTGACGGTTTCTTTAGAAAATGGTGACATTATGAGTATATGGTTTTCGTCACTTTCAGATGAGAATATTGTGCGTGCAGGAGAAGAGGATGGTGAATTAGGCTTATGCAGAAGAAAACTACACAAATTTCTTCAATCGTCCACTAGTTATAGCCCTGAAAAGTTATTGGTACAACTTAGATATGATTGTAAGTGTTTATGTTTCATTGTTGATGCGATTGCCTGGCGCGTTTTCTTTTTTTTTGATTTTAGGATTGTGTACTTTAGTAGTGAAATTAATGCTTTTGATGGTTTTAAACTTAGATTATTTATTAGAGTGCTGTCTGTAATTTAAGGGCAAAGAATTCTCTTAAGTTTTTTTTGCATTCATCGGAAAGTTGCAATAGAAAATACCTTCTTGATTCTGTGATATGTATATGGCGTCTACCTGCCTGCTTGTTTGTTTTCCTGTCTGTTTCTCCATCTGATAGCTTCATCTCCTGAACAGAAATGTCTTGAGGATGGGATCAGTTGAATATGATCTGTACTCTGAAAGTTTATACTGTAGGTGCTAGGTCTCTGATGCGCTTTCATATATTTTCTCGAGCTGTAAGGTTAATCTCTGACAAAGTAATGCCGAAATGATCACAGCATTTTGGACTAACGTGATGCGGAGAATGGTAATGGTTTAAATGGCTGAGTATTGCGGTTATAGATTAATTTATTTAGGTCTACTTATTTTCTTCTGATCTGGATTTTAGGTCACAAGTGGGTAATTTTTTGGGGATACGCTTAACAGCTAAGTGGGCACTATTAACTAAGATTGATCCTTTGTATTGGTTGTAGTAATATATAAATAGACATTTTAGGTGGTTTTTTGAAAATCCGATCCAAATTTCGGTTGATAAATTTGAATTTTTAAAGAAAATTTCGAAATTGGTATATATTTCAATTCAAAAAAATTATAAATCCGTTGTTGAAAAACTTATTTTCAACTAGAGGTGAGCATTCACTATCTTTGTCTTGTATGGATAATGTGGCATTATGATGTGAATGGATTTCAAGCTTGAAGAAATTTGTTTTTTACTTGGAAACGGTCTTACGACGACTTTTTTTCTTTAAATAAAATTTAAAATTTTCTTTCAGCGATGCATGAAGAGCGTGCGATTCTTTTCGGCAGATTGAAAAGGCATGAGCAAGCTCTTGCAATATACACCAATGTTTTGAGGGATTATAAAGCTGCTGAAAATTATTGCAAAGTTAATTACGATCGAATGGATCCTGAAAACTCGAAGGTATTTAAATGTTTTCGATATAATTGTTTAGAAAAGATGTGAGGGGGGCGGGGCTATATTGAGTTAGTTGTTTTTAAGGAGTTTTCGTTGCGTTAACAGTGATGCTTGCTCACAGGAGCCCTCGATTTCAAGTTTTTCATCATAGCTTTACTGCCTCTTCCTTTCCTTCCCAACCACCCCCCCCCCCCCCTCCGCCTAATACCTTTTCCCAGCCGCCCACTTGCCTGGTGTTAATTCATTGATGTCGCTTCCACTTTTTAGCTGATCTCTTTGAAGCATAAGCATAACTCCTTTTAGGTGTATCTGATATTGCTGCGTATGTATACACATCCTCCGGATGCATCTGTGCTGGGATTGATGCAAAGTGACGTTTATCATGCAAGTCCAAATCAAACCGAGGCTGTTCGAATACTCAAAGAGCACGCTAATGCCATCGATACTGGTATATCATTTCGTTTATACATTGGGAGGGGGGGGGGGGTATTTAACTGTTTTCGATATAACTGTTGGGAAATGTTAGCTATCACAAGCATTCAATTGTGTATCAAATTATCACAAGGCGCCATTCAGGCGGTAACGCTGAACGGGCATGATGTTTGATATCGCATTGCGTGAATATGCTACTATGAATCAAAGAGCATGAAAGGGGTGACAAAGTAGTTCATAAATTAAGGAAATGACACATAGATATGTCCGTTTCGATTATTGGACGTCTTGTTCATTGGAAGTGTTCATTCACATTCGAAGGCATTGGTTTTAATTATATTATAAATAAACTCTATTTTAGTGGAAGCGATTTCTTTATTGCCATCCGATTATACATTGAAGTGTGTTTGGAATGCACTTGAGGCAGTTCTTCAAGCAACACATGACAAACGAATAGCGGTAATTTGTGCATTTTTGCAAATGTCACGATTGAAGTTATCGATATATGAATGGTGTATCGATTCACTGATTTGTCGGCAAACCGTTGGAAGTATAAAAGCAGTTCGACGATACATCGTCCATTTGAAATTCAGTGATATATTTCGCTTTTGTTAAGAAGAGAGGAATATGAGTGCAAAATATATGGTGATGAATTTGAATGAACATGACGACATGTATTCAATAATATAAGAGTTGTTTATGTCATTTGAGGGGTACATGAGGGATAGGGGTTCGAATCCCAAATGAGGTGAAACTTTTGAACTCATTACATGGTTATGAAGTATTGTTAAGCAGAAATGCATATATATATATATATATATATATATATATATATATATATATATATATATATATATATATATATATATATATATATATATATATATATATATATAACAGTTCGACGATAATTTATAGGTGCAGCTTCATAGAGCGATATGTGATTCGGCACTGTCGCATTGTCTTGATAGAAAAACGAAAAGCGAATCGGTGAAATTCACTATTGGATACGCTAGCGAATGCGCTGTTTGTGGAAAAAAAATTGGAAATAGGTTCGCCACTTTTTTTATCCGTCATTTTTTTAAATGATGATTACATTGCAATTCAGTTCAGTATTTTTTAAAATTTTAACGGAACTATCTTTATTCGAATAAGAGAGGATTCATTAAGTGGCACATATCTGAAAATCTTTTTATTATTTTGACTCTGTGCGATAATAACGATGAGATAAATAAAACAACGGAATCCTCTACAGATAAATACCTTAGAATAACTTCGATCAATCAGTAATATTTTCGAGAATGGTACTTAAAACACTAGTGACTTTAATTGCAAACTTTAAGGGTATTTTTTTTTAGCAGGAAAAGATTTCAGAAGGAAAAATGCTCATATTCTGTACAGTAAATCATGACCTAGAATCTGAGCAGTTGAAAGTGCGGGATACTGGATGTATGACCTTCGGCTGTGATGAGCTAAATTGGCTGCAAGGATGGGAAAGGTAGATATACCTAGAGTGACCTATATTGTAACACTTTACTATGATGAGGTTTAAAGTTTTGACGTAAATACGCGATACTCGCAATAACTGCACTACGATGCGTAATTTTCCATTTAGTTTTTATATACGCAAATTTGCACACAATCATATACATATAATCGACGTGGGTTTCGTTCTACGACATTTGCATATTATTGTTTATTTTCACGTAGAGCATCTAAAGCATTAGCTTTCGTAATTCAGTGAATTTTTTTCAGCGATGACGTCGCTGGACAGGTTAATTGAGATGAGCTGAATTTCAGCAGTAATATTTGAATTTATTTGCAGTGCGTTTGCTCATCATCCAAATGGTCGACTAGAGCATTTCTATTGTTATCAGCAACAGGAAACACCTGTATCGTGAAGCCTTGACGCATTTGTTCGCTTTTTAGTTACAGGTAATATTATTGGTGACTCATTGGGCTTCGAATTTCCTTATGTACACAAATTCATTCATTTAAATGTTTTATTAAAGAGAATTTTATACCCTTACTTCCCCTTTTTCCAGTTTCGAGCTTGACATTTTCGAGTTTTTTACCTCCTCAAAGAACTGAAAACTTTGCGAGTTATTTATTTCAGTAAAAACATTCTGTGGTCAAGGATTCCAAGTAAGCGGAAACTTCTAGGTAATTTAAGTTATCTCATTTAAATGTGAATGTTTGTGGGAACTTGATAATGTTGATTATACTTAGCGCATTTTCCTGCGGATACTTAAAACTTTCTGCTTTTAATGTTTCATATTTTTTCTATTCAGTCGTTTTTAAATGTACGTTCGCTGATAATCATAAATACACATGCCTTATTTTTTATGCCAAATGTTTATTTTTAGGTTGTTATATATTGATGTTTGATGTTTAATTGTGTTTAATTAAAATAATTCATATAAGTAATCAGCGTGAACTGTTATGAAACCTGGATGCATACGAGTTGCCACATTGAAGTGGAATAAGGCGGAGAGGGTGGGGGAGGGAGATTTACTACTAAAAGAGTCGAAGTTTTTCTATGATTTCTTTGTGCGATAACAGCATTATGTTTTTGTTAGTGATTTTACTCCTTTTCGAAACTTGTTACTTTTCATTGGGCAATTTTTTTCTCCTTTTGTCGCCTTTCTCTGGTTTTCTATGTTTCAACACCTCGCATGCCAGTGAAAGAATTATTTGATTTACTTGAGTTTTATCACTACTCGAGGTTGGTAAGGAATAGGTTTTAATGCACCGAACGTTGGGCGCAGGTTGAAAGTGGCCCCGGCGCTGGTTCGGCGGCTGGCTTTGAACCACCTGGAGGGGGGGGGGGAGGTAGAGTCGGAAACCAGGTTTAATTCTTGTTAACTTGAGCAGAGCTGGATTTATTTGTGGTGTTGGCCCAGATCGATTTTACTCATGTCCATACTACAAGATTTTTGCTTGCAGTTTTTTATTGTTAACGTTGATACTGTTTATAATTCTGCGATTGTGGTGAATGCGCCGTTCATTTCATTATCTAGATGCTTAACAAATCTCTACCTTCTTTTACTCGCTTAATATGGATATAGTGTTTTCATTTGTGTGAATGTTTATCTTACTCCAGAAACTGCTTTTGAATATATTTATTGGTGATAATATTATTTTTATTTGTGTTATTGGTATTCAAAATTCAATTCCACTCATAGTTTTGCCTTCACAAGACTTGAAAATCTTTTAGAGTTGATTTGATAGGTAAATAACCAACCGATAATATACGTACTCACTTATCTATAGGATTTTATTTGAAAGAAAAATAGTGTTGGGGACTTTGCAGTTGTTGGCTAAGAGTTATACCCAGAAAATGGATCAGGTGAGCAGAGGAGACGAGGTAAACGTTAATTTCAAAAGCCCTTCCTCTTTGCCATCTTATTAACGCTTAAACAGTGTACAAAAATTAATGTGATCAGCTCCTCACCTGACTGGCTTCGAATCAACCCAGATCGCACTCAGTGCCAGCTACTCCATAGTAAAACTGTTCTAGCAATTGATGAAGGGCGTTCTATATTCGCTGCAATGGGAAACGTCATTGGGAGTCGTTTACATTGTGTTAAGGTCTCAGAAAATGCGATGACGATGAGCGAGTTAATCCTTCGATGACCTCAGTTTTGTTTTCATCAAGGTAATGATGTTCTTTTTATGCGAATTAAGCATTAGCGTGAAGGTGAGTACTAATCAATGTTACTAATTTTGACCTTATCACTCGCTTTGTGATGAGCGTTACGGGGCAAAATGTACACCACATTCGGAGGAATGATGTGAGTACATGCGAATGAAGGCACAGTGCACGAGGTTGTGAATTTCATCTTTTACTTATGTAGTGATTTTCTTCACAATATAGCCATTGGATAATTGAGCCTTTATTCGACCCGCATAAAAGAGCAGCAACACTAAACAATATGACCTGCCCAGAGAGGCATTCGAGTGCATCAAATTACATTCGCCTTTGTTTTGTTTCTCAAGGGAAGGTTGCTATTCGGAAATTTACTGAAGAGAGTTCAATTTGAAGTGTTCGCAGAAAATGCTCAAAAATTATAAACAATGTTGGAGAAAAGAAGCAAACCGAAATGATGAATGAAATTTTTTTAATCGCTTCCAAAGATGAGGCATATCTGTTGTGCCGTGACGTCTATAACACTTATTCCTTTGAGGATCATCAATCGAATGAATAGATTGCAATATATTTAAATTCTTCCTCACCATAAAAATTATGATGTAATGTAGAAAATTTTTTGTACGTCTGCGATTATACAATTTACAATGAATATTATTGAAGTAGTATTCTATGAAATAAATGAAAAATTATCATTACGAATATATAAATTAATTTTTTTTTTTTTGCAATTCCTAAAATGTTTAGTAATTTGAAAATAATTATTTTTTTTTTTAATTTCAACTAGCCGAGGAGAGGAAACATAAAAAATAAGAGATGAATAGGAGAAAAGAGCAAAACTACATTTCGAACAAACAAATAGATATTCAGTAATTAAAAGTAATAGTAATATGGAGAACGGAACGACTCAGCAAGAACATGAAAGATGAACGAATAGATGCATTAACGACACAGGCGGGGAGCAGATTTCGGACTGTGTAACACGAAACCGAAAATTCTGCGAAGTGTTCTTTGCGCGGCGACGTTTTTTGGCAAGTTGGAAGTGATACTCTGCTCACGAAGCTTACAGAGAGGGTATATTTAAATATTTCCAATAACGGGGTGTCGGAAAGCCTCATACAATTTAAAACAAGGGATCAAATCTGACTTCAGCCTGCGATATTCCAGATTTCAGGCTTAAGGGTTTCTAGCTGTGTAGTGAAATTAGGCTGAGATGGACCCAAGGAAAACTTTAGGAGAAGCTGAGAATTTTTTCGATGTTCTTTGATGAACTGATATTAGAAACGAAGCAAGGAGACCATAGAGAAGAGGAATAGTATTTTGCAAATATGTCGGCAATAAGTGTTGAGGGGCTTTTGGCGAAGAATACAATTGAAGTAGGTAAAATTATCAAATAACATGAAAATAAAAGACGTATACGACCCGCAAAAAATCCTCTTTTTTTTGAAACTGGTGATAAAAAGATATACAAATTACGGTCATTGGTGATTCATTTACATTACAGTACAGTATTTGAGGTCTGATGTTTGGATGATGGTATTATGGAAGC
Source organism: Ascaris suum (assembly GCA_013433145.1). Taxonomy (NCBI): domain Eukaryota; kingdom Metazoa; phylum Nematoda; class Chromadorea; order Rhabditida; family Ascarididae; genus Ascaris; species Ascaris suum. Next base: position 9,688,668 of record CM024178.1, on the reverse strand, counting down.
GTGCAGATTCCGCTAAAATTTCAGAAAAAAAGTTTTCATGTTTGGAATTTTTGCCGTTTGATTCGAATTTCTGCAAATTATTGAATGTTGTAACCAATTCTAAAATTCGAAACCATACTAGAGCTCTAGTATGAAGTATTCTGATGTTATATAAGTATAATATCCAACATGGCATTTAGAGCTGTAAGTTTCGAACAAATTTGAGTCTTGCTGGGGGCTATTCATCCTATTAAATACTTGTCGGCGATATTTTGGATTCATTTTTTAAGAGATCCTTAACGAAACTTTTAACTAGAAAGTTGCGGCAAATAGTCTTAAGTGTGGCTGTTGTATCCAGTACAAATGGAAACTCATTGGGCTAATGTTGTTTAAAATAATGCTATCGTAAGATGTAAATTTTTTTTTTTTTACTGTAGGATTTAAATTTTATTGCCACAAATAAACGATAGCGGTAACGTTTATCGTGTAACCGATACGTTGAACTTTTTGAATTTGCCGCATTGAATAAAGTAGAATGAAATATTCTCATTCATTGCAATGAATTTTATTAGATACTTTGCATAATTAAATATTCGTTGCAAAGAAAAAGCTGAAAACTTTGCGTTTTTAGCGGCGTTTTTTTTTTGCAAAATTTTACAATTATTGCATATTGCTAAATGCTCGAAGTTGAAGTGTGAAGAGTGAATATGCTTTATCGATTGAGCAATAAACGTTGCCGAGGTATTAACGGGTGGAAGAACGCCATCGAAATTGTTTCATTTTTAAAATGTCGTTGTAAATTATTAAATTGAATCAACAAATCTATGAAATTGCCATCCATCGAATACAATCGTTTTTGCACATCTTATTGCATTTTCAGTCAATCAGACCATCACGTAACGCTTTACAATTATTACATTTCTCTTTGCAAAAGTAATTTAACGAGTATTACAAATATTACAATCGATAAATTAATAAATTATGGTGATTACATAAGACGTATTTTAAAGGTATTTTCCCATCGCATCTATCGTTCTATTGTTGAAATAAAATATCCTTGAGGCTTTGCGATAGCGATTATGGTGATACGATTGTATTTCAAATATAGATTTCAAAATCAATATCTTCACCGTTCTATGACATATGTGGATGTAATTAATAAATTCGGGGCCGGAATTTAATAGTAAATGTAAATTCGAAATAGGTGTTTTTTTTGAACGAATTTCGCTTAAGGAACCCCCGTCTTAATTTGCATTTTTGATATAACAATACTTGAACAATTCAAACGATAGCTGAACGAATTGAAGGGAGAGATTGGAGATTATTATTGCGTAGAGAGGAGGTAGATAAGCATATAGTTGCATCAGGCGAATTATTCGAATCGATTGATTAACATTGATTATCGATCGATCGTTTAAAATTCAGTCCATTTCATCGCATAAAATCGATACATTTGATGAGCTTTCCTGTTCGATAATATCGATTAAGTTGAATAATCGCAATATTATTGCATACAATATTAAATTAATTGCTCGTAGTTATTACGAGGTGGTGAGAAAACTTGACGTAATTTTGGGAATCGTGCAGAAATAGCAACAAGAAGTAGTGTGAAGAGTGCCAGCAAACATAACGATAATGTTAGCATCATCAGAAAAAGATTCAAATGATAAGCTTCATAGGCCATCGTTTTCACTTCAATTAAGACCACTTTTCTGAGCGTCCTGAAATTTGAAAAAAAAAATAAATTTTTAAAATAGCATACCCATCGTAAGCGATAAAAAAAAAATCAAAATTGAAAAAGAAAAACGAATTTTGAGAAATGAGAAGCAAAAAAAGGAGAAGAGGCTATTGTTCGACATCAGATTTTTTTTTGTCAAGAACATCGATATTATTTCCTATTAAAAAAAAAAAGAAAAACTAAAAACAGTTGATTTGATAACGGTAGGCAGTTGTCATGGAAACCAACTGTTATTACTAATAACAAATTATTATTTAAATAAATTAGTTAATAGTTTTTGTGTATCCATAAGAATTCTGCTTCAATGCCTAAGACGTAGTGGTAGTATATGCATCGTCATTTCTTTATCTATTTCAGAGGCTATTTCCCCTGGAATAGAATGCTCGCAGGATTAAAGTTATTATACAGTGAAAGATCCTATTATAGTCAATTTTTCTTTTGTTCTCTTTTAGTCTCTCATTCTATTTGCATACAACTTTTTGCAGTAATAGTTATGATACGTCTTAAATCGAACCTCACCATTGTCAGCAGGGTGGTCACTAGTTAGTGGTCACTTGTAGATGATCGCAGCATTTTCGAAAAGACCATCTCTGAATGTTCATGGGAGCGTGATGCGTTAAGGACAAGTATGAAACGTTCACAGTGTCGGCACTCGATGAGAATGTTTTTATTTATGCAGATCCATGAGAGGTCTCTAATTTTCCACCTTTGTTAGCCGAAATGGTGGCGAAATGCGATAGAAGAAACAAATGAAAGAGATAGAGGACGCGAGAGCAGCAGACAAGGACAAGGTCAGTATTTGTCCACTATCGGCTCGTCAAGGGGGTGTGACCTACAGGTAGGTCATACGCTGAGAACACCATAGTACTACAAACATCGACCAGCCAGGCGGGATAGAGCTAGCAAACGTTCTAAGAACAGCACAACGACGACACGCACACTAATCTGCTGTGTGTTGCGATCGATTCAACGATGCGTTACGTATGATTCATAACGGGACCGTTTAGCTGTTTGCGTCCGCAAATGATTGCTGAATACTTTGGTAGTGTCCATAACGTCAAATGTGAGCATATTGTACTATCGCATTGACATTGCCGCGCCTTTTCCTATCTACCTGAGTCGTCTTCTATACCGCTTATCATTTTCGTCTTCTGTACTGCTTATCATTTAACATCATGTTCACCTTCGATTATTTCCTCGGTGTATATATTATTTCCGTTTGATGAAAGGCTTTCAATCTCTGGCTTATCACGTATGGCATAGAAGTATTTATGCTACCAGCTGCTTTATTCGGCTTATTTTTGAGTGAATTTTATTCAAGCACACAATAATGCGTGTCTATTATCAATTGTTTTTATTACTCTGGAGGTTTTTCGAGTGTTACGCACAAACTTCTGAGACTTCAGCTGATATTCTGCGATCATTTGGTGGTGAAGGTCCGATCCCTCAAGTTGATCTGCCATCACTGCCTTTAGAGCGGAAAGACTCCATACCGGTTATCGATGGTCTCGGGTCAATAAGGGACCCAATAAAAAACACATTGGGTGGTGTCTATACAGGAAATGCGACATTATATTTCCGCAATTCGCCTTATAGAGTTCAAAGCGATTTGACTGTCGAAGCTGGTGCAACATTGACTATCGAAACTGGTGTACAACTGTATTTTGACGGTGGGGTTGGTCTCAAAGTGAAAGGCATTATTCATGCAGTGGTAAGTTCATTTATTTGTTTTATTTATTGAGAAAAAAATTACTTCATAATTTCTATGAATATTAACTGGTCATAGGTTTTGTCTTATTCACTTAATTGATGATTTTTAGATTATTAGGCTTCACTAATTGTATAAATGTACTTGGAGTTCTGGAATACTGTGATTTGATACATATATATCTATCTTGCACTGCCACTTGTAAAGTGGCCGCAAAAATTTCATTCTGTCGATAGAACTTTATCGAAATAATGCCTTGGTGCCAGGCAGATGAATGAAAGTAATACCTTGCTGCCAGCCAAGCAAATATTCCATTAAAAACCGCCTTCTAATCAAAACGAAGGATCAAACGATGTAATGAGTTAACGTTAGGAAATGCAATTGCAAAAGCTGGTGGACTATAAATATGAGCCAAAAAAAGCGAATGCACCACTTTTTTTTGCGCAGACGATCGGTTGCTCAAAAAAATTTTTCAAAAAAAAATCAGGCGATAAGTTTGAGCAGATAATTTAATATTGCATTTCATTATTAAAGTATAGCTTCAATTATTTCAAAATATATGTAATTGTTTAATTAGAGTAAATATCAAAACCCCCATAAAAATCACGACTAGGAGACAACTGAGATTCGAAGGTATATCATGGATGTGACAAAAGTTCTCGCAGTCATTCGTATCTCATAATATGAACGCATTGTCATGCTCATTGCAAGAGCCTATTTCCGGTCATTGCATTTGATGAAATGTCTCGATTGTCGTTGTCATAGTTTGCTTTCATCGTTTACTCTCTAATTATGTTGCCGAATTTGACGTTAATAGTTCCCAATATCCGGTAATGTTGGGAAAATTATAATTGTAAGCTCAGTTGTAGTGGGATGAGCAATTTTTTTATTTCCTGTTTTCCGGTTTCTAATAGTATTCAAATCTGTCCGGACAATTTTGCATAGAAATTTTCGATTATCCATCTATATTACAGACTGAATATGTGAGTAATTTTTTTCTGTCCAACATATAAAAACGTTTTCTTAGCCGATATTTCCGGCGCAGAACAGCAAATTTATTATTCGTTGAAGCGTTGGCGGAGGGGGGGGGGGGAGGGGAGGGGGAAATAGTTGCAGGCAAATAAACGGCAAAATTTCATGATACTAGATTATTATAGTCCTAGACATCGCATTGCTATAAAATAGTTTAGCTTCAAGGAAGATGTTTGCAAAGGAACGTTCATTGATTGTTATGGTTATCGCAAAAGATAATGCGCAGAAATAAACAAAAAATTAGCAGATTATTTCAAAAATTTACGAATAATTTATCGATTTATCGTTAATTTTAGATATTCGAAGATTAGAAAAAAAAATTTATTTGAAATTATCAATTTTACTGTGATAAATAAAATGGAATAGAAGTGAAGTAAGAGGTGCAAAACGGAAGGTGAAATGGATATCGTTTAAAAAAAAAATTTTTTTTTTTGAAGAGAAAGCCCTCTGATGAACGAATGGCAGGTTCATAGAGCAATAGGATATGTTTATGCTTTTTTTTTTGGGGGGGGGGGGTGAAAAAATCAAACATAATTTAAAATTACTTGAAATAATTGGAAGTTTTTGAAAAAAAAAAAGGAACTCGTAACACCTGATTCCAAATTTGTGGTGAAATAGCGATTAAGAACTCGACGATGAGGATTGCTAATGGTTAAGCTTTTTTTTTTCGGATTTCCAACGTACTCGATATCCTATCGTCGCGAGGGTTTCTAGTTCTTCCTAGACCTTAAGGCCATTCAAAAAACTCGAATTTACGCATTAATATCTCAAACGTTCATTTCGTTATTTGATCAAAGATGAGAAGTGATATGTTTGTGATAACAATGATAGGATGATATTTCGTCACTCCTTATGATGGCAGATATTATGACTAATGCAGTGACATAGCGGTGAAGTAAATAGAACAGAAATTAGGATAAACATCGATCGTGCGTTTACAATTATGTGCGATGGGAACATTAGCAAATAATGCGACGAAAATCATCTATCGATAAATAGAAATGAATTGTTGTTGAAACTCATTCATTAGTAGTGTTAGGAGTTGCCTCCCAAAAAAAGTTTCTATTTTTAGAGCCTTATGAGGCTGATCGAGGAAATGAACTTTACTTGTGATCTTTTCTTTTCCTTCATCTTCATTTTTCTCTCCATTCATCTTGATCTCTCTCTCCTTCTCCGTTTCTCTCTCCGCTTACAGCATCCAAAGTTCTTGAGCCAATCATTATAAAGTTAATCACTTCGAAAAATTCTATTGGATTTTTCCATCCAATATTGATTGCTACTAATTCACATAGAAATGATTCTAAACATATCCTTAAATTGTGAAAATTTTCGTAAAAGTGCGGTCGAATCGATGAAAAAAAAGGGGGTAATATTTGTAAATATTTGTAAATCATTACGCTACGCTCAATAAATATAGATGAAATTAATGAAACATTATAAATGACTGAAATATTTCCATAGAAGCGGCTTCCAATGCAGGGCTTTAAGGGAAATTGAACTATAAAATATGCGTATGGCAGAAAAAATAGCAAATGAGAGAGCGAGAAAAAGAGAGAATATTTCCAACGAAACCTTTTCAGCTCTTTTTATCGATGAGGTGGATATTTGTGTTTTTTTTTTTTTTTGAACGAATTTTGCTAAGTGCAAATTATATCGATTAAGCATAGAGTTACTCTATTTAGATATAGCATTACACATTCATTGAAGATTTATTATATGAATATGATTTAACGAATGAATGTGAATAAATGCATTCATTGGAAATTTATTTTTTTACACATGAAGATCAATTTTAGGTGGTGAATTTTTCATAAAAATTCACATGATAAGCGATTTTTTTTTTGAAAATTCACAATTTTTGAAACTACAAATTTAATCAATCGATATTTGCATTAACTAAAGACAAAAAAAATTAATTCTGCAAAGAATGCATAATGTGATCTTAGATAAAATTCGAAAATTGTATCGATGAGAAATAAAATCGAATTGAAATGAAAGATGAAATCTTTTTCTCTTATTATCTATTTCTTCAGATTATTTTTTTTTCTCAATATATTTGCCCTAATCTAATTTATTTCTTCTATTCTTTTTAATTGTTATAAAAACTTGAAAACATATTTTAGAAATATCTAAGAAATCTAAAAGATGAGAAAATTTTCCAAGGCAAATTCATCGTGAATATACGAAAATTGTAGACTCAGCCAGCGACGGAAGCACATTTCATATTACATTGAGGGAATGAAACAAGAGATGCGTTTAATGGCATCCTCCCACATTTTTTTTTTCGTTGTAATTTATCATCCATTCACATGAACGAGCATTTTTTTTTTCGTTGAATGAAAATCCATGTTTCCATTCAAAAACTTTTTTCCATGATGCATTATTTGCCTTTTCCCAGAGGGCAATGATTTTACAACTATTGTATTACAAATGAGTCTTGCCTCATTTTTTTCTGCATTAGACAGCGAAAAAAAGAGTGATCTGTCTTCACCATCTTTTGCATATCTTCTAAGCGAGAGGTTTTTCTTTCCTCTGAGAGCAGGCCAAAGTTTGAAAATGGAACAATTTGCTGGAAGAAGCATGAGACTGATGCTGAATATTTTCCAAAGTATAATCTATGTGTGAATGAATAAAAAGAGAAGGCAAAAAGCTCGGGAGGAAACACCGAATAAAGGAATATGCATATGTTTTATTTGTGTGAGATCGCATGAGATATACTAATCCCATCAAAAAATATGAGGAGAGAAACGAAACCATTTTTTACGCATGATATCAAGCTGGCACTAATCTACTGGGCTATCGAATGAAACTTCGAGCATTTAGGATTCCAGTATAACTTTAGTGACCGATTTGAGTGATGAAGTTATTCTGAGGAATCTTTGAAGCAAAACTGTGTGGTAATTGGAATTCAAAAACCTTCTATTCTTAAAGCTGCCGAAAAGAAGAGAATAAGCGAAATCGGCGTTGGAATTGATTGGAATTGATTAGATTGTGATGATAGATCACCAATTTGAAATGAACATCCGTCCAATGTAGAAGCAGACTTTATTGTACTTGTCGGATAGGAACATTACAGACACTGTCAGACAAAAAAATCCTCCAAACAAGCAAGAAATTGACCTGTCAGGCAACGTCTTTCACTGTCAGACAAGCGTCTTTCGACCCTTTAAAATGATTTTGTTCCAGTTGCCACTTTTCTGGATGAATATGAATAACTGTATGTAATTATGTGTAAATCTTTCTTTCCGAATATCATCTTAAAAGTTATTTTTCTTTGTTGTAAGTATTGCATGTCTCTGTTCGACAAACTAATAATATGATAGCTTAATATACAGGATTGGAGCGATCGATGATATAGGAAAGGAGAAAAAATTTCGGTTTTGATAGTGTGAACAGGTTATTAAGGGTAAGGGAATATAAGTACAGCACTTATTATAAAAGTCATAATAAGCTATAAGTTAAGAGTATGTTGAGGAATAAAAGATTTTTCACAACTATGGAACATGTGCAATAATTTTTGCGACGGTAGGCCGATAATGGTAAAATTTTCGTAAGTTAATTGCTCGAAATGTTGTGCATAAATTTTTTTTATAGCCTTGAGCAATGCCTTATTAAGGTTTACATTTTGCTGAAATTTATAATAGTTGGAAAAATTCCTCAAAAAAAAAATTCAGTAAAGAATGCTTTCTCGTCGATAGTTTTAATTGGAAAAATGGAAGTCCATACAAATACTTCTGTTCATCAATTTTTTTTTTTTTATAGTTTTGCAATGAATATACGAAATATCGACGTGGCTCAATGATATAAAGATTGATGCTAAGGAAGGATTAATTACCCTTAGGTATTGCTGACACAATAATGACTTTCATTTGCTCATATTATATAAATTATTTGAAATGTTTTGAAAATTACGAAACAATTTTAGTTGTTTTGATATCATGTTTTATTTTTATGGCTTTATTTGCGAGGAAATTTTTTTTTTTTTTTTTGCTTTAATTAACGTTTAAAAAAAGATTTTTCAAGAGAAAAAAAATTGCAATATCTATATTTAAAAATAAAAAGTTGGCGAGTTGTAGAGTAAAGAATACGATGTAGAATTGAGGAACAAATCTTTGAAGTTTTATGCTGCTTATATTTTTTTTTCTGCTGTTTCTTTGTCAATAAAAGTAGACGAACGTTACTTGAATAGATTCTCGACAAGTTGCACTCTCATGACGAAAATATTGAGTTTTCTCATCGATGATTGCATTTCGTTTACGGTGACTATTCATTACGACAAATAGTGATGTGCTATGTTCACACATCTCTGATGATGCAAAAATAAACTCAATAAAAAATAATGATATTTGTAAGAAAAGATCAGGAAAATATGAGATTGAAGAAAATACGACGAATGACAAAAAAAAAATGGATATGAAGAAAATAAGGGGTAAAATATAGCGAATATGGCAGAAAATAGATAAAAGAAAAAATATGAGAATGGTGAAAAGAAGTGAAAGATAATTGCTTTATTCTTGTCATTTTTTAAAAGATAGAAGGCATAGTTGTGATAATAATTCTATCATTTTCATCTCTTTTCTTTGCACCAATGAAATACTACTAAGTAATAAACTATGAAATATTGTGAAAAATCTAAGAAAATATTAGTAAATATAAAGCACACGGTTCATATCAAATGTATTTATTAATAAATGGAGCCAATAAAAAAATGCATGTGCATTGGGGAATTCATAGATGAAAAGGAAACCGACTTAATAGAAGCAAAGTTCGCAAAAAAATTTACAGCTGCAAAAGAAATTTATGTAAGTACAAAATCATGTGAGAAAGTTGGCGCGATATAATACGCTTTTAAATTGTGCTCAGGTAATCGACTAACCTAATAAGTTATTAAAAGTAATGAAATAGGTGAAATATTATCATCGTATTTCGTCGCATCAGCCGCTGGTATAGATATACCCACAAAAAATTGAGTTTTTACAACCTGTCCGACAAAAATAATCAACCGGTATGAAATGGATATAATTTTTTACGCATTTAATGACTGGAACTCTTTCTTGTGCTATAGCAAAGTGAAATATGGGTTGGAGGGCTCTCTGTATGTATTCTATGCATTAATTCTTCAATTGATTTTTGAATTAATTAAACTTTGAAACTCTGATTTCGGTTTTTTTCCAGAGTTGGAGAGGGCGGCTAATGATAGATATGGCTTTACCATTATGCATGTTGCAAATTCTAATTTGCATCTGGGTATAAAAAAAAAGTTTTACGCAATTCGAGTTGATCTTATCTCACTCGGAAGCTATCCAATCTAGCGGCTATATCTTTGATGGTAATATCAAAATTACATATAGGAATATATGCTGCGATTTATTTCAAAATGAGGAAAACTTTACAATTTAGACTTCTTTATGTTGAGCGCAAATTTATTATATAAACGAAAGCATGAATTTTTGAAATTCAAAGTATTTTTTATTGGATTATAAAACATACCAATGCTTTAAGGAATTGTTTATATTGCTTTAATGAATGTTTCATATGGATTTCGCTTAATTCATGTATATCTGATGTTTTGCGCTCATGTGTTTGCCCATTCTTCGATTTATTCTACAGCGCTTCTTGTAGTAAAATCAGCTAGTTTCATTATTTGTTTAGTGTCGAATAGTGTGGCTTTAAGTGCCGATCGTGAGCCATGAGGGTGTTGCACCCTTTGCTTAGCCGAGGAAATAGCAGCCGCCATTTCGTTCGTTAGCATTTTTCATTTGCATATTTCGGCTAATATTATCAATTATCGCTTCATATAGAAATATTTACGTAATTTTGCATAGGAATAGTAAATGCATAATATTTTTAATGCATAAATTTATTTCCGATTATATGTTTAGGGAAATGAGTTCGCACATATTCAAATGTTGCCGTATCAACAGATGCTCAACTATGACGACTCTCGACCTGAATTTCGACTCATCGATGGACCGTCAGTTCGACAAGGCAGACTACAGATTAGATTTCATAATCGATGGCGTTCAATATGCACACAACTCACCAAGTAACTTTCATAGTGAAATATTTATTCGTAGTCAATTTATTTTTACGTCTAAAATACTTCCTGAAAGTGTAAAGTTTTTTCTTTAGGTGAAAATATTCTTTGAAATAAAAGTATTTCTCCCGAGAAAAAATTTCCTTAGCATTTTGGGAATAAAAATTTTGGAAATTATTAACTTTCAGCATATATTAAATGATGAAGTAATCGTGATATAACGTGATATAATGTTGATAAATGACAACACTTATCAACAGTATATCACATTATCTTTTCTTCACAGTTACGTTTTTATGTTTGTTAGAAAAAAATAGGCTTTCGTATTTATTCACTGCAAATAGGGCAAGCTATAATGGCATCGTCAGTGATGTGCCGAGTTGCGTAGCTCATCATTGCAGCATTAAATTACTTTATTGAAATTAAATCTCTTTATTCATTCTCTTAAGTTTAAAAAGCTTAAAGAACATAAATTCTTTAAGCTCTTTAGACTCAAGCCACCTAACTCTTTAAAATCAAAAATATTAAAGCTATTTAAAAAATTTGATTTTTTTTTTGCATTATAATCGTTGTTTTATATTTTCCAAATAAATTATCTACTTATTTGTTTTTGAAAGTTTTTACCATCCTATAAAATATGAAAGTTATTTGTGCTCTGAAACTATAGAGTCGACATAGTAAAAGAATTTTCCATTTTATTATTCAAAGATATATTCTAAAGTCGAGAACCGCTCATATATCCGAGTTCAATCTTTTCGCAAAGTATCTGTTTGTTTAGATGACAAGCAAATAATATGTGTCGGCTTAGTGGAACAAATTGCTGGCTAAATCGGAAAAATTTTTTGGCCTAGTGTAACAAATTTTTCGGCTTGGTGGAACAGATTTTTTGAAAAGCCGGAAATTTGTTAAACCGAAAAGAAAAACCTTGCAGAGTGTACTGTTCTTGCGGTTATACTTTAATTGACTTCAATATGAAATGCGGGATTATCTTTCTAGAATACACGTTGTTTTTCATTGTATTAAAAAAAATGCTCAGCCGTTTAATTTACTAGCCGAACAATACAAGAATGCCGGTATATCTTTTCCGTTTCGCCGTTTCCAGCTATTACGGCTTATTTCTGACATCGGCTTTTCCGTGAATTTTTTCCTTTCCATTTTCAACAAGCCCATTAAAAAGAAATATATGTAAATTTCGATTCTCCCCACTTTCATATCAAATTTTTCGCTTCAAGATTTTCTTATCATATAAATTATCGTTAATTTAGTTGGACATCAGTGGACACAACAATAGCGTGCAAATCGATGGGATATAGCGATGGAGGTATTCGAATTCAAAAAAAAATTTACCACTTAAAATTCTTTCAATGAATCGAGCTGAAGAAAAAATTGCCTGAGGATTTTATTTTCGAGGAAACGGTAACGCAATAAAAATAAAGATGAAATTAACGAGAAGTTGTGAGCAAAAACAAACTTCATAGTGTTTTTGAGTGATTTTTAATTAGCTTTCGAAGTGACTCGATGTAAAACAATTAATTACTACCTATAGCTTGACATAGTGAGTAAAATTTAGTAATTAAAATGATTAAAGAGGATATATTTGTGAAGTCTTTAATAAATCGTTTACCTGAACAGCTATACTTTTTAGTCCAAGAGATGTTATGTTAATTAGTTGAACAGGTGTGGTTTGTGCAAGAGTTGATATGTTAAACTTATGAGCTTATAACTGATTACACTCTTCAATGTAATTTTATACACCGGAAGGAACTTATAAACAACGAAATGCAGTGTATTGCTGAAATTAATCGACATTTTTGTGCAGGTTTCTGGAAATGGTATCGTCGCAATAACGATACATATCCGTTTGTGATGCCACATCCGGAATGCTTTCCGGATGCGAAATCCTTATGGGATTGTCAAGGATTTAAAGAATCAAATGCAATTCCACTAAGTGAGAATCTATGTCAAGGTGAAGACGATATTGGTTTATATTGTTGGGGTCCACCGATATTCACTGGTTGGGCAAAGCACTGGAAAGGTAATCTTTTGCTTTATTTGCCAACTTTTTCCAGCCGCTAAATGGTCGCAGAGCATAAATTATTATTCTAAAAATTACAATTATACCGATCTTTTTTTTAAAAAATGTTTAAAAAATTTCCAAGACAATTTTCTTATCGTTTTTCTCATTTGTTGACTATTTTTTACCAATATTGTTTTTTGATTTCTTCGCTTATGAGCATAAGATGACTGCTGGATGAATGTTTAATTAAAGAATATTGAAATATACTAGCAGGTATATTATTATATAGGGAATCTCATCAAAACATTCTGTAGCGAAAAAAACAGATGAAAATGTTTACGTTGAATTGGCATTTAAATGGCGCAAATGTCGGCAAACATTTCAAGGCTATACCGTGCATACAAATTTTTAGGTCACTATGGCATGTATGCATAAATAGATTGCTGCGCAGGAATGACTAAATGGATGAGAGAAAAAAGAAAAAAGAGCAATAAGAAGCAATCGATCATTTTTCGCTCAATGGTTTTATTATTGTGGAAATTGCCCATTTAACGAATAGTACTTATATACTATGAAATGAAGAACTCATTTTCTATTTTGATAGGTGATTTATGATTGAAAAAAAAATCCATGTTTTTAAAACAAAAAAAGATCAAACGGGAATGAATACAATAAAAAGAGAAGAGGTGGGGAAAAGAAGAGAACGTCCTTCTTAGAAAAAAACCTTAAAATTCATTTAACAATCAGTGCTCTCTTCCTTAATTTTCAGGTGTTCTTAAGTATGTTCCATTTTATTAATAGTCGTTTTCTCGTTCGAATGACAAAAAGATCTTTTCGCTCTGGAAATCCTCACTGTCCACTTCCCCCCTTCCCCCTCCCCCTCCCCAGTCTCCCTCCTTCGTTCCTTCCTCTACAGTTCCTTCAGCCTTTGCGGAAAATAATTCAGGGCTATAGGAAAATATTGAAGAATCGATGGTTTACGATTGTTCAAGCCAACAGAATAAACCATGACGGGTAAAATTCTGCAATTTTATGCTCAATACATTGAATCATTTTGAATGGAATATCTGAGTGAATGTTTCCCTTCTCTGATATATGCTTTTTTGCATAAAAAATTGTTTCCGTTTCGCGAATATTGGTTTATTTAATCAAAAATTGTCATATTTGAGGTCATCTTTTATATCCGAATGAAATAAAAAAAAAGTCACCAAATTTCAGGTTTACAAATTCTCAGTTCACCATTTATATTCGTTCCATCTGATCCGGATATGGTTTCCGTGCATAGAGAATCTCTAAGTAGACTTGAATATGTCGACATCTTCTATGCGGGATATAATGCGTATGTTTCATTCTATAAATTTATAACCGAAATCTTCATCAAAAACAATGGGCAGCTTAATTGCCTAACGAGTGACTTGCGTAGATTCTTATGCAAAAAACAATATTCGTCGATCGAGCGACTGAGTCAGTGATCGCTCGATTTATCTTATTTAAATTCGAGACGACAATTAAGAACAGCCTAACAAATTGAACGCTGATGCAATATGTCAGTGTCCAACCAGCGGGCATATGCACGCCGAAAGAAAGACAGATGTACCGATAGAAATGGCATAGTTATTACGTAGTGAATATTTCATTAGGAAAGCTTTTACGTGCTCTATTTTCTTTGAAAATCGATATGACCGATCATGAAACTAGATTGAGCGGCGGTAAAATTTCCATAGTTTCAAATTTCTAAACTTCCGTAGTGCTAAAATTAAGTCATCCATATAGATAGATATAAAAATACGTTGTGGAGCCATTTTCTCGCTAAGATCGTAAATTCGAAAAAAAAAATCCCACAAACTTTTTAATGAAGCCTCTACCCCAGGGGCTTTATTTCAGCGTTATACGACACATATATAATTCATTTCAGATAAGGAAAATAAAAGGTAAAAATTCAATGCTGATTTTCAGCGTCATTTTTTGCAACACATTGAAGGTTGCATGACGTCACAACAACGAGTAGGAAACAGTACGAGCAAACAGCAAGCGCATCAACTAAATTAGCATTGGCAAGTTGTCGTAAAGCCGACAACCAGTTTCATATCTAATGCAGCACTCTAATCCAACAATCGATAGAGCTTCGTTGTCTCTCTCCTCCTTTCACTCTCTGTCTCTCCCTCTTGTTCCTTCTCTCCTTCTCTCTCTCTCCTTCTCTCTCTCACTCTGTCTATAAAAAACGGTTTTAGGAAATACAATTGAAGTTTTTTTATTTTATTCTAAAAATTCCATAGTTTCAGTTTGAGGAGTGATAGTAGGCGAACGGAAGAATAGTCTAGATTCGAGCTTCTCCTTTATTGAACTTTTATAGGCGTTTCCCTTTCACAAAGACCAAAGCAATTTTTGAACTAGCAGGTTTGAATAATTTAAAAAAAATTAATATCCTCGACATAAAATCAAGGAAAAGAGAATCGAATAAACCACGTTTAGAGTAATGAAATTTCGGAGAAATTCCTTAAGCATAAAGTGGAATAATGAAATATATAGTGAAACAAAGAACACAACGGCAGCAATATGGATCGAAGGTGTTCCGCCTATACTCAATGGGCTAAGGATTGAGCGAAGTGCGAGAGATGGTGTTCATTTCTACGAACCATCTGCACCAATTATTATCGCTAACTCTACGATTGTCAATAATCGGTAAACGCTATATGCAATTTCTATGCTGGTATTATTTGTACCTTCTTATTTGTTTTTCCAATCGTCGATGGAGGCTTCCAATCGTAGATAGTCATTATCGAGTGTCCAGTTCTATCAGTGTAATATCAAGAAACGTCGTTGTAATAAGCCGCTTTTTAAGTAGTAAATCAGAGGTTTAAATTTTGCACTTTAACGTTGCTCTCAACAGCTTTTGATAGATCTGTGGTCAAGGTGAGCGGTACTTCTAAGTGGTGAAATATCATGTCCCCTGAAGTTTTGTTCCTCGAAGGTTTTTGCGAATGCAACATGAGATGAGCTTTCTCGCCGTTAAAAATACGAAAGAGGAGGAGGCTGAAGAGTGGTCATATTTTACTTGATAGTAATGCTGCAGTAAGCATGTAGGTAATTCCACGCAACCCTAGCGGCTAAAAGTTGAAGTTCTGCGGCCAAAAACTGAAACTTAACGATCGAAACCTGAAGCCCAGTAGAGCAAATTTGAAGCGTTCTGGCGAAAAGTTGAAGCTTTCCTTATAGAGGACACGGAATTGCTATCGATAATACAACCGATGGACGTGTTTTCATCAATATGACCATTGTGGCCGGCAATTATGGTGATGGAATTCGCTATCGGCAAAAAGCAGGCGGCATCCAACTCGTCCGTAAATTAATTGACCGTTAGTTTTATCGGTATTGTAGTATTATAACAATTGAAAATTTCAAGAATTCAAGAAAATAGAAACGAAAAATTCGATATAAAAATATGAAACGACTTATTTTTTATGCCTGAAAATTTTCCCAAAATTTAACTACGAAAATTGCAAATTGGCTATTATGACGCATTTTCCACACAGTTTCATAGTGGTGGACCGCATTAATTATACAAAAGAAATTCAAAATGTATTTATGCGCTTTATTATATAGTGCATATATATAGGCGAACAAAGGCAAGCGTCGATTTATTATGAAGAGGAGAGGCCACGAGTGCAGATGTGTACTGAACATTCAATTCCTGAATCGCTGTATTTCCCACATCTTATTAGCGCATATCTTCCGAATGGAACGGCCATCGATTCTGAAGCACCATCTCCTTGTTGGACGGTAATTTATTCTTTATTGTTTTTTATCGAAGAAAGGAAAATCATCCAAATGTTCGGCCTGCCAAAACTGACGAAATTCATTCTCAGTCTCCAATTCCACTAATATTTATTTCATTCGAAAAATAAAGAGGCTCGTAGTGATTATATAATCCGTTTTTTAAGGTGTCTTTCCATTTCATATTTTTCTCTTCCATGAAAATATCTGAGTATGAATAGAAAATTCCCCGAAATTATACTCAGCGTTAAATGGAAATCATCGATTCTATCAGCATTGTGAAGTGAATGGCCATGCTTTTTTTTTCATTGGTAATTAATATATACTAATTTTTTACTTACAATTAGTAATTTTATAATTTGTAATTTCATACTTATTTTATTCATACAAAGTGACAAATTAATTTCTTATTCATCGCATTCTATACGAAACAATGCAAACTCTATTTTACTTTAACCGACAAATTATTCATTACGAATAAGTATCCATTCATATCGCTCTCACTTATGCCAATTTGTTGCTTCCCTAAACCAACTGTTTCCTGAGTTTTTTCTTAGAGATCAATGCAATCATAAATATTAAGGTTATTTCATTACCTCCACGTCTTGCGTACACCTATTCGCTTCAATTTGTGAACGTTGAAAACAGAAATCGCGATACCTCAAGAAGTGAGTTGGTCATATGTGATGCAAATACGAATCTTAATCGCTGTAACTATGAGCGATACCGCATTCCGCTCATCGATGGTATTTTACCACAAACTCTTTCTCTCAGGTGAATTTTTTCATCGAAATTTAGGCCCTTGTTTTATAGGAACCCCTCGTGTAGAAATTCTACTCCCTTAAGTGCTGCGAATATCAGTTCACGGAGGTGGTGCTGTGGCATTACTAGCACTTTCCGAAGGCGGGATCGACGGCAGAGGTTGAACCAGAGCCTTCTGTGTTCTACTGTAGCACGATGCAGTTCAGCTAGGCACTCCAAAAATATTTCTGCCGCCAGAAAGCGAAGTAAATTTACAAGTCACTGATGGGAAAATTTTCGCGCTGCCCTCGAAATGGGTACGCGCATCATTGCTTTAAAATTGTTGGAGTTGTTTTGAATTAGGTTATTTATGTAATGATTAACAAATTTGTAAAAAAAAAACATTTTGGATGCCATCAATAGAGTCGTTGATAAGATAATAATCATCCTTTATTCTTTTTTAAATTTCTTTTTTAAATGAAATGAAATATCCAACTTGACTGCAGTGTAATGGAGTTATATCTTTATAGGAAAAAATACTGTTTGAAGTGTTTATCCAATTTATTTGAGGAGCGCTGGTCGTCCAATTTTCATTGCTATGGAGCACACCCCAGTGGGATTAAGCCGACGAGTCGCCGGTGACGTCAATGTGCAGTTCCGTGTTCATGCATCAGTCTTAGGTTTGTGTCGATTTTTCTAAATAATATAAACCATTCTTTCAAATGTATTCTATTTGCCATTACCTAATAAACAGCAGTTTTTCTGTATTTGTTTTTTCATTAAATCCCGCCTATCTAACCGGATGCATTTACTACTACTCACAAAATATGAAGAAATATTTTGCATCTATTTTGATTTAACTATTTAAAAAAAATTATTTTCCGCAATAATTTTTAGATTTAGTAGGAGATTTTTGAGGAATGTTTGTAATTCTGAAAGTTTTAGGTGGATTGCGAAATTTTCGGTGAATAACGGATAACTATTGCTTTCTTTTTATCATGTATCATTTCCTGAAAATGTGTTAATCAACGCTATATCTAAATCCACGTCCTATTAAAATCGATAACACTCTTATACTTTGCCGATCGCTTCTCTCTTTTCACAATTAAATACGCTTGCGACTAATTAATACTCTCAACAGTTATAATGTAAAAACGCGTTTATGAATACGGAAGAGTGATATTTATACTCCATCAAATTGTAGGCATCGTCAGTTGAAAATTTTTTTCAGATAAGGCAATTTACGGATTAAATGTGACGAATTCGATTATTTTTAATAATACCGGAAATGGTATCTTCGTCGAGGATATACGTGAACGTACCGCGTTCTCAAATGTTAGCGTAATCGAAAATGAAGGCTATGCGGGTATATTAGTTCATAATGGTGCTGCTGATATTTGGATTAATGCGTCATTCATAGAGCGAAATTGGGGTGATGGATTGAATGTGTCGTATGCGGGTGGATCGATCACGATCAATGGTACTTCAATTAGTCATAATAGACTTAGAGGTAAGGTTGTATTAATTTCTAAATCTTTCTCTTATTGTCGAGATGTTTAATTTCGAAAAGCTACATGAATGAAAATTATAAAATATCGGTTATCATTAATAAATGGGAAGAAACGTACAATTATTAAAATATAATTGGCTGTTTAAAAAAAGGAACGCGAAATAATTATGACAACGGTGATTAGGTAGAGAAGTTAAAACGAGTGTAGTCTTCAAGCTCTCAAAAAACTCTATGGATTACAGGGCTATCAAGTTTCTTGATTTGTGTAAAGAAATTATCGCAGATTACATTTGGAATGTACCAAAGACATTCGGTATATACCGCAGAGTTTATTCGGTATAAAACATAGAGCGGAGATGTTAGAGATGTTCGCAAATTTTTTGAAACAGTTGAAACAAAAATTTTATCTGCTCGCGCATGAGATCGATTTGAATTTATGTAGAATTATCTTGGTAGCATTTTACCATTCTCTATTGAAGCCATGTTCACTCGGGTCTGATATATCACTTTCCATTCTCCCAATTCATGTAAACAAGCGGAACTTTTGATTGTGCAGATGATGCCCCAGGGCACAATCAATTTCTTACTGCACACGAAGAATGGCTCTCTACTTCATGCTTTTGCGATCTTTAAGAAATGCAAAATATTATGTTTTTAGGTTGTGCTTTCCATCAGAATACATCAGTACCATTTATGGCTCATCATCAAGAAATCATTTTTAAAGGACGACCTTCAAATAATATCTTTTATTTGCGAACGGTGGTCGCTGATAATGCTTGGGGTGGAATACTTGTCGGTAATTTTTGTACACCGATCTCGGCGAACATTATACCAAAGGTTGAATTTGTTGTCATATTAGCAATCAACATTTCATACAAAGAGATAAATTTTTATTAAAAAGTTTTTTCTGATTGAAACATTTGTAAATTATGCCTTAAAGTTTTGTTTTCTCTAAAATTCGTTAAATTGAATCGAGCAGATTTCTCTTATGCATATTCTGCAGGCGACCTCGCTGATGCCCCATATGTTTAAATGTTGTAAAGCTGTATCAGCTGAGGTAGACAGGTTTTTCTTTCTTTCGCCACAATGAATCGCTTAGTTTGAGAGAAAGGGACGGAGAGCTGAATGGAGGGGGATTTTACTGTATGTACGAATAGGTGAATGCTCGAAAAATATGAAAGACAAAACCAGAAAAATCGAAATCGAGGTGTGGGAACAAAACAAAGAATTTCCTACTCACTCATATATCCAGATTTTTTCGAATATATGGCGAAAGGAGGAGGGCGTTCTGTTGCGCGATAGAGCGGATATGGCTTTACGCAGGTGTCTTATTACCTAAGAGTAATTAACCTGGTTCACCTAACTATTCGTCCATCCGCCAAGGGTGGGCGCGGATCTGTCGAGTTCCATTAGCTCACTCGACTTTTTAGCAGCTAAGGTTTACAGCAGTGACGTTCGGGCTACTAGCTCTTATGCCACTCACTCACGTAAGAATAATATGATTTAGTATGGAGGCAACGAGGAGAAAAGTGAGAGGAGGGAGGGGAAGGAAATCTATATGCGTTAATAATCTGCTCACTTAGCAGCTATTCATGCAAGCAATATCAAACTAAAAAAATTCCAATTTAAGGTGATCGTAAGTTGGACAGAACTGATCGGAAATCACTACCATCCATCAATCGAGATTCATTCATGTCGAAATGATGGTACTGCAAAGACGCTTGTCGATATTACGGGAAATCGCATAGAAGGTGGTAGTGGTATAGGATTTCGTATGGAACCAGCAGTGAATACTATAGCTGTTATAAATAGCAATCAATTTTTGAGTAATAATAATACTGCTTTACTTATAAGGAATGCTGCCCATCCACAACTTGCTCACTTACCAGCTCAGGTATGATAATGCTGTTCAGCTTTTATTTTTATGTAACATGAAATATTGCAATAGATTTTTTGTGCAAAAAATAAGAGAAATGTTTAATGCTATTTGCTTTGTGATTACATCTATTCCAGAGGCAATTACTGTTCAGAAAATTTTGGTGTGCTTATGAATTGAGGCCAAGTAAAATGCTTCTGGAAAACATTTATACGAGCGACTTGAGTAACAAAATTTAATACCCCGAAGTGCCTGCAGTAATCGTTCAACTTTTTGTGTACTCTATTAAACAGCATCCAAAAATCTAAACTATAAACCAAGCCTATGATGATGTTAGCCGATAAACTAGGTTGCAGTGGTATTTCATGAGCTGTTGTGGTACTATTTATGATATTTGAGACTAAGTTTTAATTATTTATTTGTATCGACTTCTTGAATTTTACTTTTTAGTTATCTTTTAGTTATTGACTTTAATTTAATTTAATTTTAGTTATCCTGAAAAATTTAGTAATGAAGGTATGTACCATATTTATAGACTAGTTCACTAGAAAATATCTTTCAGATAACAATATCGAAAAATTCATTTAAATTCAATACGGGCCAGAGTATCGTTTCGATTGGTCTTAATGAAGATGCATCAAACCAAATGCTATTATTTAATCAACAAAATGAAGTGCGCGAAAATACAGTAATCAATCCATTTCCTTATCTTAATCCTCGATCATCTCCTTATGCGGCACTCATCGTTTCAAGCAGGTGAATTCAATTGACGAAATTGAGTATCGAAATTAATATAAAATCAAATACTGAAACTTAATAAATATGAAAATTTTACTATGCAAGAATCGTCTTGCCTTGAACAAGAAGCTTTTCTTCCCGCTTCTCCGTCAATCTCCCTTCGCTTTCTTTCTAGCATATCTTTTCTTCCCGAATATTCGCTCCTTTCCGTAGTCGAACAAATTTTCAGTGTTTCCGGTTCGATCTTTCAGAGGTTTGCTTTTTTAATTATTGATGTGAAAAAAAAAAGATTTTATTGCAATCGCGATAATGATTTATTGATTATAGTAACGTTGAAATTCGACGGAATTGCTTCAAGAATCCACGAGCTTCATTTGAAATTGCCACCGAATTAAGTCAACATGCTAAATGGATCGATGCTCGTGAGAACAATTGGGGACATCCGTTCCCGGGAACTTTTATGCATCGTATTTTCGATCAATTCAATCGATATTCACTTGCTTCAATTGAGGTTTTGTATGTTTATATGATTTTTTTTTTTTAATTATAGAAAGTTCTCCTCAAAATGAATTTTTCAATTTTATGAGATATTTATCGCTGAAGCCAATCGGTATTATTTCATATTGGATTTGTGTTTCTATTAGGAGCGAAATTTTGGATCGATTTTTGCATTTTTATATGCATGAAAAATATATCTGCGTTAAAAATTGGCATTATCTTCTTATCTACAGGTAATCGTACTAATTTTAAAAAGTTTTTTGTATTTGTTTTTTTTTTCGAAATGTTAATTTTTAAAAAAGCAAAGCTCTGATTCATTAATAGAAACACTTATGCATACGTATTCCGATCGCCCATAGATTATCTCCATCTAGGCTGCTCATCAAAGAGATGAGTTCTTCATCAATCGTACAAGTGATCATTGGATCTGGGCACACATTTACTTGAAATGAACCCTTAAAAGTTAATTTCTTCTATCTTTTTCACAATTCTATCATAATAATACAGGTAATTAATACAAATAATTTGGTTATAAATAAAAGATTTTAAGGTATTTTCTTATAATATGGGTAGTGAAATCTTCGATATTACAGATTTTCAGCCATCATAAATGATATTCAGTGTGATAGGACTGCTGTTTCTTACAAAATATTTTCATTAATCATTGCCCACCGTCACTCACAATTTATATAATATCTAATGCATATTACGTTTACCATCACGGAATGGATGAGGATATCGATGAACATATGACAGTGTCGTTGTTCATTGTAGGTGAATCCTTTTGCCGCTGTTTGCAATCAACGTAATCCACATATCACCACAGTGCAACAATATTATCGTTCATTTCGTAAAGAAGGTGAACCATACGTTCTTGGCGGTACTATATGGGAGAATGAGGATTTGGATACTGGACGATATACGATAATGGATGATTTGAACATTGTTCCGGGAGCAAGATTAACCATCTCACCAGGCACTGTATTCGAATTTAGCAATGGAGTTGGTATGCTTGTACAGGTTTGTTGTTTTATAAAAATCTTTCATGTTGCTTTATTATAAATATTGTTGTTAGTAGATTATCGTTCGCTTTTACCTTACCAATTAGGTGATATTATCATTTAACTTCGTTAGTGATGGTGCTCAGTCTTCGTCATAAATAACGACCGCTGCTGAATAGTTTTCTTGTCATGTTCAAAAATTGAGCTGTTTCTGTTGCTTCAGCAAGATTATATTGTCATGTTTCCTTTAACAACTTGTCTATATTGTGGAGGCAAAGTCCAATTTTCGTCTAAACATTTTCAAAAAAAAATCTTTTTTTTCGGAATTTCTCAAGTTTAAATTAAAAAACAAAAAAGAAATTTTTTTTGATTTATTTCGCCATAGTCTCAAGCGAGTGATTGTGGATTGCTTAACACATTATGGAATTTTATTCGGCAGATAAGGGAAAAGATTGATCTTCAAAGCTGTACAATATTTGGCTTCATTATGTGTTTATTCTAGGGTGAAATGATTCGCGCAGATTTTCAACGAGCCTCTGAACCGGTTACATTCACTAGTCGACCATTTCAACTACCTAAATTGGCGCAGATACGTCTCGTCGATGAGAACGATAACCAGGAGGTTAATTTATTTGCATTTCAGGAAAAAAACTTCGATATTTTAGTGCGTTGGGAATAAACTAAAAGATTTCATGCCGGTTGTTGCACAAATTCCTGGTTACGTTAATATTTGCATTGAGCGCGCTGTGAAGTCTTTGATTTCAAGTTTGCACCTAGTTTATGTGCCACATTTTTCGGTACCTTTCTATCTTTATATCGAGAAAATAAAATCTCCAATGTATTCTGAGAAATTAACTTGCGGATATGGATGATTCTGTAATAGTATTCTTGAAATTGACGCTTTAGTAAAGCCAAATACTTTTTTGATATTGGCCGTTTTGCCCTAAGAATCTACTCTACTTCGTATAGAAATGTAATATGTTTCTTGAAATTGTTGATTGATTTCATCGAATTTAGGTGACAGCCGGACGCCTAGAGGTGTTCGTTGATGGTCAGTGGGGCACAATTTGCAATCGAAGTTGGTCTGAGCAACTTGCCCGTTTAGCGTGTAATCAACTAGGTCTCATTATGGATAGCGAACATTTTGAAAATTGGCGAATCTTTCCTTCCGCTGGTAGTTTGCCGATGGTGATGGATAATATTCGCTGTGAGGAGAGAGAGTATGACTTGACACAATGCCGTCATGATGGTGTAACGCATAATCTTGCGTCTTCGTGTGCTTCAACCGAAGTTGTCGGTATGTTAATGCTGCTGTTTGATGCCATGAGCTTGGTTATGAATTTGCGTAAAATTTCTATTGATGAGCCTCACTGGGACAGTTTGAGCGAGGCTCATTGGGCCAATTTTGGCGAGACCCATTTTCCTAACTTTGGCTAGGCGCGCTGTCCCATTTCTTTTTGTCGAGTTTTAGAGTAACTCTTGAGGATCTCCGTTAGTGCTAGTGGCAACATACTCAAGGATGATGCTGATTCTTGCACTGTTCAATAACTTCTTAGCGCTTATATTTGCTTCCGTTAATTAGGCTGTTTTCGAGTATCATTTACAGTAGTCTGTTCTGCGCTTTCATCAAAAAACTGTCTACAATAATCATCGTAAACTAAGTTCTTCATTGCATTAAAAAAATTTTTTTAAAGGAATTCGTTGTGCTGAACCTCGATGGGCAGGCGTTCGCTATTCACTTCTTGCTAATCCACCAGCCATCACAGGACAAACCTCGATGGACAACTGGATCATTGAGAGGGCTGGATTGTTCGATTTTAGAATTAGCGCATTTAGTGCTGCTCTTCAAATCGATTGGAATTATCATAGTTTTCAACAGTTGACAATACGCGATAACTTTTGGAATGGTATCGACGTGATTTATAACGATCTTACAAAAAAACCAGCGATCAGAAACAGTCGTTTCGAAAATAATCGAAGACATGGATTTAAAATACGCTCACCTGGAATGACGATCGAAGATGTATGCTAGACTATTTTCGTTTAAAGTAGATTACCTTATGCTTATCTTAATTTCCTATATCTAAAAGTGTGAATTTTTTTCCGATATATTAAAAAACACGCATATATGGTAATATACGAATTGAATATCTTTCAAAATATGAAGCGAAATCGGAAATAATCATGAAATCAGTGTGAAAGGTATCCTGAATAGTTGCTGCCGAATGAAGCACAGACTTCATTTGAATTTTACTATGCGAATTTTAGGCAGAATAAACGCAAGAAGGAAAGAATTATGCATGAAGCATAATACGAAAAAATAGAGTCCCCATAGTATGTGGTATTTGCTAAGCAAAAAAATTTCTTAAAAAAGTAGTTGGGAAAATAATAGCAGTATTAGTAAAATAATTATGTAGTCATATTGCTTGATAAGTTTTTGTAGTAAATATTAACTATTATCACAATCTTCATGCTCAGGCGCAATTTATCGTTAATTTTTGTGAATACTTCACGTTTACCATCTCCCTTCTATGCCAATAGAGATCAAGAATGATTGTATTAAGATAATATTACAAGTAATCATGTTACAGGTAATCGTAAATGATAATGGAAATGCAGGATTTCGATATAATCCTCGTGTTTCGGTGTCTTTACAACGTGATATCGTTACTTGGCTAGAGAGGAGAGAGCAACCGGAAATGGAAGCAAACAACGTTTATACGATACCGAACAGAAATATTACAACAATAAGCGTACATGAATCACAATTGAATCAACGAAAATTTCTGCTAGCGCGAGCAACTTCCGATTGTCCACTTGGTGAGATTTTAGTTAAAATTCTATGATGATGGCTTTTTGAACATTTTTTTGGTGAATGTTGTTGGAGAGGGAAATTTATAAAGCGATAATTAAATAGTATCATTATTGAGTGACGTTATATGCGACGTATTCGCTGAAAACTAGAAAGAAATTTTTAAGTGAAGGAAGTTTTATGAAGTATTGGAATTTAAAAAAAAAAACTGATTTTAGTGAGTGACGTTATTTAAAAACTTATTTTTATCAACTAAAAAATATTTTTAATCAACTATTAAATGATAATTGGAACGCATCTTTAGTGAATAATGTTCAGTGATATTTATTATGAGGTAAAAATTACTCATGGATTAGTGGTTTTATATGAAATTTTTCACACAAGAATCAAAGATATTTTTCATGAATGGAATTTATTTGATAACAACTGGAAAGCATTTTTTTTTCTGATGAATGAATTTATAATAAACTTATTAAACGGGAATTAGAAGATTTCTTTTGCCAATAATGTTATATGAATGGATTAATTAAAATATTTATTCGACGGGTGATATTATATAATGCTTATATAGTAATAAATAAAAATATTTTCATTGAATAATAATGCATGAAATTTTTCAACAAGAACTAAGAAATATATCTTCAGTTAGTGAGGATGATATCATATAATTTATTAAATATTGATGCGATACGTCAATACTTTTGGAGAAAAATTTCTGCTCTGAATTAAATCTCCCAAATATCTTTTAGGATGAGAATAGAGGAATCAAATCGCTTGTCTCAGCTTTCGTTGAAGTTCAGCAAGAATTCTTCTCAAAAATATATATTTTCTTTCCTGCTCATTTCAGTATAAATTTGTCTTTGCCCCTCATTCGTGCTAAATTTTTTTGCTCAAAAAGTGCTACCAAATTTCCTCGCAAAAAAGCGGCTTAATTTTTTTATGCCTCTGAAATTCCATCAACTGTTTTTTTTTTGAGTTGCAAAAGATGAAATATCCAGTCGTTTTATGAAGTAACTAAATTGTTTTGTAGCGCTGCTCGATCCATGTGTTTATGAGTTGTCACTAAAAGCCAGCGGATTTGAATATGGTCTTAGCGCAAGAATCGCCATACAGGTATTTCATGCTAATTTTTTTTTGTGCATTGCAACTGATGGATATTAGTTGGAGAGTAAGCAGAAATTTCGCTGCTGAATTTATTTTCATAACTATACCCAATCCTAAGCGGAATTTCCTGGTCGAAAATGCAGTGGATAACTGGCCGTTTTTGTGAACTTTTAACTTCTCGCTAGCGTTCTGTGATGATAAAATGTGCAACATCTTCATCTGTTATTATGATAGAAACAATTCCGTACCACTGACCTCAGGTCATGCAATAGCTGTTTGACTAGCCGGTATTTTCAATCCAGTCCACATTGTATTTGAAAGCAAAGTTCGAGCATATGACTTTCATGTAATAGTTATCTCCGCTGTGCATCGAACATGGAAAGTGATTTCTTAAATGTAACCATGGAAAATGCTTGAGCCAGAATTTTTCGTCGTTTGCTGATTAAGTGGGTAAGATTTATGAGAGAGCTGAATAAACAAGAACTTCCCATTGATCGCAGGAAATGCTTCTATTAAAAACTTTCCATTATCAATGGAAAAGTTGATGAGTGAAGACTTTCCGTTAGTTATAACAAATTCTTGAATCAGATCTTTTGGTTGATTATAGTAAATTATTTAAATAGAACTTTTCGTTGTTTAGGGAAAAAAATTGACCATCTGAATGAAGGTGAACGGTTTCCAGCTAGTCGTTCCTAATCGTGCATAAAAATAAGGTTGAAAATCCACTGCCACATGTAAAGTATTTTATATTTGTGGAATTTTATGGATTTTAGGGTTCATATTTCAAAGAAACAGAAATTTGTAGATCGTTAATCGAGTGGGACAACGCAGTGATGAGGATATTCTAATAGTGGATAAAAATGGGAATGAAGAATGGAGTGTACGAAAGGATGCGATTCAGTTCCCAATTGTTTCATCGTCGAGTAATCTCGAGATGCGTTATACAAGAACTTATGGCAATCCTGAAGTTGTACTTCTTGTTCTCTTCTTAGATGGTTAGCACTTTTTCTCTCTTTGAATTTTCCTTTCATTCTTTTTAAATTCTCTTCAATGAGCATGACTTGAGTGAGGCAGTTGTGTCGTATTTTCAGCATTGCTTTTTGTATGATTTTAATAGCGGGTCTAATACAGCCTTCATTTTCGAAACGCTTTTGTTCTAATGGTTCATTCTTTTTGTCATATGTTAAAAAAAACTTAAAGAAAAATTCAGAGTAGTTCCTTCTTGTCAAAAATTTTCAAAACCTCAAAAAGAATTCAAGAAATTTCACTCAGAAGTAGTTAAGGAGTTGAGGAAATGAGTTCTCCCACTCGACTGACGGCATCACAGTTAGCAATACTTATTAGGTCAGTCTCAAACATCAAAATCCATTCACCCACTAACATTCATTACTTGGTAATAATTTAAAAGATACAACTGTCACATATTGAGACATGGCTTCATGTTTTGTTACGGAATAAGTTTGAAGAAATATTCCACTATATCCTTCTTTGTTTATTTTTTCAGCCGTTTCACGACTGCTTATTGTTTTATTATCCAGTATTATTCTACTAATGAAAAACTTAAATAGGTTCTAAGTTGATGCATAATTAAGCTAAAGAAATAAAATATTATCACTTGAGATTTTATAATTGAATATTGTTGAAATTTATAGCGCAAGAATATTTGGATCGTTTTGTGCATGTATATCGATCGGTGATTCAAACAAATCAATATGGTTTATCATCAATGCACTATTCGGATTTTAATTTTGCTGATGGAACGATATTGAATCGTTGGTCAGTGGAGAAACTTTGGTTTCAAAAAGTCAATTTTACCGCTAACACTGAAGCGGTCATTTGGGTACATTCACCACAACACGTGCTCAATGATGGAACACCGATTGCACAGGTTTCATTTCTTATCTCTATTAGGGCTTACCTTTTCTATCGTTTATGCATACATAGATCACGCATACCATTTAAGATCTCAATACCAGCCCATACACCACTCAACCTGTATTATAAGTACAATTACACAGGTCTCTATTTGTGCTACCTGGAGAATGTCAATCCTTCTACTGCTAAAATATACGTCGTTTAGCTATGGAAATTGTTGTTCTCTGAAAATGAGACCGTCGTTTGGGTGCTAATAATGAATGCTGTACAGTGAATGTTTTCATTTTTATAATGTTGAAAGGAAAAAAAGGGGGTGGCGAGCAACTCCAATTCCAAAATATACGGTTTCGAATGAGTCCTGCTCGAATTTAGAAGAAACCCGCACCCTTTTTTCTTATCTCCGCGTGGAAGAATGCTTTCTCCCGCTCCTTTCATCTTGAAATTCGGAAAGACGTTATACGTACAAGCGTACTGCTCTTGTACGCTTTAGTGTATATATGCTGTTGCAGATGCTTTTGCATATGAATTCACCGTTGGGTTTATGTGCCAAAGTTGAGAAAAAATAGCCTATCATAAAGTCATCCCATCGAATACCCCTCTGTCCTGCTCTCGTTTTAAATCCTTTTGGAACTCATGCGTTGTAGGCTTGTCTCACATTTTAAAACGCATAAGTCTGAAGCTTTTTTTCAAGTTGGTACAATATTTGTGGAACTGTAAAGGATCGAAATATTTAATGATTTATTTAATATAAGAATTGCGTTAATAAGTTTATTTATTCAGATTGGCTATCACATCGACAATTGTTCGGTTGTGAATAATACGGGCTCATTGATCGAGACACATCGAGATCTTTATAGTAGTGCAAACGTATTTCATTGGAATCTCTGGTCGAATACATTTGACAATAATGAGAATACGGTGATTTCAGTGCATTTGCCCGATACATATAATCTCCTCTCACCGATTACTCATTCATTCTTGGTAAGTTACTTTTAAACTGTTTTTTTTTCTGTGCTTGATCGTTATTTTTTTAAAAAATTTTTTTCATAATAGTATTATTTTTCATAATTAATATCGAATGAATTAATTATGTAGAAGTTTTCGCATTATTTTTAGGAAGATGGTCTTTAATCTCAAATTTGGTCAATTTTTCGATTGGATATAGTGTAGCGAAAAAGTTAACTACTTCAAATTTAAATTGTTTGAATTTAGTTGAAAAATTTTTTTCATTGGAAAAAAGAAAAAAAACTGAAAATGTCGAAATAATGAAATTATCTCACAAAATGTTGTTGACATTAATTTTTAACTTATTTATATAAAAGTTTATAAAGAATACACTAAATTAGCGTCTATTCATCAATAACAAAATGCGGAATTCGCCTTTTGCATCGATGTTTTATTGACTAACGAGACGTTACGCATCGATAATGGCGAGCGGCAATCGTTTTCAAATAGATAACTGCATTTGATTCGTGCTCTATCACTGTCAACACTTATGAAAGGTTCTTGCTGGCACAATTGAACTGGCAATCCGGTCTTATCAAGTAGGTTTCAAGTGGCGGTATTGAACCATGCATTCGGTTTTATCCAGCAACATTAAACCAGACATCGATGTTTTATTGCGATTAAGTAATACATTATGATATGATTATTCTATTCTACCTATAAATTAATGAGGATATAATATGAAAAAAAGGTATTCTATATTTAGATAACCGAAAATCGATTCGAAAACAACAATAATTTCGGTATATGTATTGATGGATATTATGCATTTGTAAATATCTCTTCAAATAATTTCACCAATAATAACGCACGTCAACAGAGTGGAATAGTCGAAATTCGCGGAATGGAGAAGCATTTCATCTTCGAAAGAAATCGTATCATCGACAATTGGGTTCGTTTAAAGCGGATTACATTCCTCTCTTGAAGATTCCAGTGAACGGTTAACTTCAATAAAATATAGGTTTTAGCTAGCATGTTCTGTTTTATATGGAACCGTAAACTTGGTTTCAAGCAACAGTATTGGTATAATTTACCATATTTTAGCATAGTTTAATTTTCTTGCGGTTTACAATATTGTTCGCTCCGTTGAATGAAATTCTAAAAGGACATCTCGTGCCAACTCTACAGGCGCATTTTTCTGTTTATTTGCGGTATTTATCAACATATGGTTTTCATGCGATATTTGCCTATTGCAGGGTATGTGGGCATTAAAAGTGGATATACAATCGCAGTCTTTACGTGGTACAGTACCATCGTTGATACAATACAACTATTTGCTTAAGAACCGCTTCATTAGTACGACTGGAGATTATGTAGACTCCTGGCCTCGCTCGTTTGCAGTCGGCATTTTTGGCGCTCAACTTGCCGAAATTCATTTCAACCGTTTCAAAAATGTTTTGATCGATTTTGAATTGGTTTCTGGATGCAAGGTTTGTGATTCCTTTTTTATGCTTAAGCTTGCTTTGAGCTTTTCTCTTAATCTAGATCCCATCATAATGCCCTTAAAATTTGCATGAATGCCTTTATGAATGCAGTATTATTGCACCTCTATCATTGAAGAGGACAAGATCTAAATAAACTGCAGTGACAGTGGTAAGCTTATCTAGTTAAACTGCAATATTTCATTAGGGTTACAAAGGTCAGTCCAGTTACAATCACTTTCAATTACAACAAGCTCATCGAAGTTAGCCTTTTGCAGTATATGTCCAGTTGGGCTTACCTATATAGATTTGTTGCAATGAGCTTAAGAAAAGGTAGGCTTAAACCAGGCATTGAGAGCCGTTTTCCAAACGCACTTCAAAGGATTTCATTTAGAGAACTAGTTCTAAAGAAGCTTTCAATTATACACATTATTCTTCTTACCGAATTTCTCTTGATAATTTTCCTTAAAAAGCAACGTCTTGTATCCTTGTTCCCTTCTCTCGATAGTTGATTTTAGTGGTGGAATTCCACTTCCGTGATAGCTTGGTATAAACTGTATTACCTTGCGATGTTTACATAACCTGGAGCTCATTGTATCTCGAATGCAGCCAGTAATGAAGTTTTAAGAAGAAAACCGAACCCCAACTACTACCCACAATAATTCATCTCTTTAACCACTCGACCAAATTCTACAAATTCTATTTTTAAGTACCAAATATAAATTCTATAGGAGTAAAATTTTTTTCAGAGTTCAGAAGTGAGCAATCAAATGAATGTGACATTCAATTGGTGGGGAATTGGCAATGAGGCACAAATTTTACAACGAATTTTTGACTTCGATGATTGGAATATTTATACATTGGCCGAATTCAGTCCATTCTACGTTACTGAAGAGCATTTCATTAATTTTTGGTGGACACCACAAAAGGTCTCTTTCATAAAACTATTTACTTAATTTTTTTTATGGCCACAAATGTCAGTTATCCTTATATTGCACATCTGCAAATCTGGTTTGCTCTGATGGAGGTGTGTATAGTGTATGTATGGAATAAGATATATAGGTAATGGTACAGGTGAATTGATTGTATTGCAGCAATGATATTTTACATGCTTATATTTATTGTAGCATATATTTGCATATATATATTTATGTATGTTCGCAGCAATGAATTTCATTTATACGTTAATAGCAATATTATTTATATTTCTATGGGGGAAGGTACAAAACAAGAGAGCCTGATCATTTCTAAGAGATGCTAGTCACAAGACGATATATAAGTGTGTTTCATTTGTAGGTGTTATTTTAGTACAACACCAAATGCCATATATCACTATCGCCTGCGATTATGAAAATTGGAAAATTTCAACATTATAGATGAGGAGTAGTCGAATTTATAATAAACGTTCATCTGTATAGAGCACATTATAACACGATTCCTTGTTATAATAATGAGGCCAGTTGTTATAATACTCTCAAATGCTTGTGCAATGCACAAATTACAATAAACGTATGTTTAAAAAAATTTAAAACATCCACTTACAGGGTCAGTTGGCAATTGCAACACATAACGAACCTTCTATATACGATTTAAGAGGGCGAATGTATGAGTCAAAAACATTGACGCTAAATCGTGAAAAATGGCATGAGTTTCCATTCTATTATAAACCTTATCGACCTTATCGTATCATCAAAGATCTAACAATTATGCCCAATGCTACACTCACCATCGAGAAAGGAGTTGAGGTATCTTCCAGCTGCAATTTCTTTTCCTATTTTTTTAAAAGCTTTTAATTCCGTGTCACGTTGTTAATACTCATGAAGCCTATCTAAATAAATTTGCCAGCGTTCGTCTGTTAATTCATCAGTTCATTTATTTGATTGGGTAATAAGTAAGCGTTATTGCGGTTGGTCACTCAATTAATAACCAGCCAATCGAATTTGCATATGTGTTTATATTAGCAAGAACGTTTACGCTGTTGAGGCGTAATATTGCGGATGATGCATTTTGCTAGTGGATGTCCATCAAAAATGACCGATTTAAACAGAAGTGAAAGGGAATAATTTTGAGCATGGTATTATGCAAATTAAAAGTTTCCGCGTACTTGAAAATTAGCTAAGGTCATACAGTATTATTGATCATTTGATTTTTTAAGAAAATTGCATTATTGATGGGTCGGTATTGATTGAATAACCACTGATCAGCTGATTAATGAATTTGCATAGCGATCATTGATAAATGATTTTAATTATATTAATGATAAATTTCTCTCAGGTACATATCTGGCCAAACGTTCGTATCCTTGTATTAGGACATTTGATCGCTGAAGGGACTTTCTGGGAGCCGATTCGATTCAAACCAATCAATATAACAGAATATGAAGAAATACAAGGTCAAGTGCCCACTCGATATCGAAGATCATCGATTACTAAATTCTGGCGACATCATTGGAAATCGTTGATGAGGTTTCAGCGTGCATTGCGTGCAAAAAGACGAGCGGAATGGTAAGCTGTAAGTCCTTTTCAGTGATAGGTAACCTGCATACTCAAGAGACTTTATTTTTGAGGGAGGAAAAAACTATTTAGTGGGTAAAGGTAGAATTTTAAAGAAAAAATTATATACGTAATTCTAGTATCTAAATGACAGTGCGATTTTCCTTTAGGTGATTTTCTCGACCTATCTACCGCAGAGAAAACATGGTGGTGTTTTTTCCACATGTTTTCGAGACTAAGTTTTACAGTGCACAGAAAATAGCCTCTCGTCGTTACGTGTTCGGCAACTATTATGCTGCACTTCATCAACTACTGCTGCCTATATACGAACAGTTTTTAGGCCTCGATTATGAACTTTTTGCCAACACATTTACGATCCATTAAAGTTTATTTTAAAATGCATCTAAATATTTAAGGAACGCAAAGGATATCGTCTATCAGCAATTTCCATCATTACGCCGTCAGGATCCATTTTATCAACGATTTACAGTTCGTCTTAATGGATCGAATCCACGTTGGGGTTTCTTAGAAATGTACAACGCAACAACCGGTGAATATATACCATCATGTGATCGTGAATTCACTATGAGAAACGCTCAGGTTTTTATATTAACGCTAATATTTGTTTCTGTATAGTTGTTTCTTTATATGCAGTAATATTTTATTTCAGCAATACAATATGCTTCTAACTGGAATTTGCATATGACACTTCTTAGTTTCACTTGAATGGTTGCGCTGAAATTTACATATTAGGCGGCTAGATGCTGTGGATTTTTCTCTTTGACGAATTTTTTTAAATTCTATGCATTGAAACCTCTTTTTAAAATTGTATGATATGGTTGGCGAGGAAAAACTGAGTTGGGAATTGACAGAAATTTGAATATTGAAAGAATGTAAATTTCATTGCTACTTTCTATATTTTCTACTTCTTTTTCTCCATCAAATATGCAAAATCTTTTCTGCTCTATGGAAATTATTTCTTAAACAGCGAGCTAATAAGGGTGAAATCGGCGGTGTATTTTTGAAATTCCTGTGGCTCCGTCTAAATTTCTCAAATTTCACCTGTTTTTAGTGCTCCTCGTACAAAATTTAATTTCAGGTCGTTTGTCGAGAGTTGGGATTTTCGCCGCTAAACGTTTACCATTGGTTAACACCACGTTGGGAGTACAACCCATTGGTACGGATCCTGAAAACATACGTTGAGCCACGTGAATGTATGGGCGCTGAACCAAGCCTGGATAGATGCCCACTACGGATGAATGGGAATATTAGTATGTGGCAATGCATCGATAGCGAGCATTTCAACTTCATTCATTGTGCACCGTCTAAGATACTTAACAGGTTTAACTTAATGTTGATATGTAACTGAGTAAGTGGGAACTGCTGAAGGTTTCCGCTTCAGGTGATCCCTTGAAGTCAGATGACTTTGAATTCAAACAACTTCAAGTTGTGTGACTTCTTGAGGCCACCTGATATCTTGAAGTCTCATCTCTTCAGGTTGAAGTCACCAGGTTGCACTCTCTTCAAATATTATCAGTATATTTTTCTCAGATTACGACATACTTATCAATTATCATCAAGAAAATATATCATAGTTTGGAAGTTCGACACTAGAACGGATTGATGTTTTGTTTGTTAGCCAATGGAATCACGATTACGGGAGGTGATGAATGTCAGTTTATACTCTCTAGAAATAAGAATGATGAGCGATGTCTCACTGATTGTCACCGTGCATAAGAGAATCTTAAGCGATAGCAATACCAAACTGATGAAAAATGCTGTTGTAATATTTGCTTGAAAAAAATGCTTTTAACACGCAAGAGACAAATGGTAAATGAGCCGATCGCTATTTATAGGAACTAAGTTCGATGCACATCTTCAGCAAATGTTTAAAATGCAAACATTGATTTGGAATTCCTCATTATGATGCATTCGTTGGCTAATAATAATGATAAGTCATTCAAATCAATATTGAGCACAAATCATTCAAAAAAAAAAAACTTGTAAACGCCGAATTGCATATAATACAAACGTTCCAAATTTTCGCTTATCTTTGCAGTAATTACCTTGGCAATTGGGGCGGTATCGTGTTCTCGCAGGATTCGCTCGAATATCAACAAAACCTTGAGCAGGGTAACTTTTATACAATTACGTCAGGAATTATTATTCATAAATTATTATGATTATTTCCGATCATTAATCTTATTGCAGTAGATTTAAAAATAGCGCATAAAATTTTTTGAATATTCGATTTGAAAATATTCTTTCGAGTGTTTTTTAATGAAAATTTGAAAATTCATTTTTTTTTCATAAGATTGTAATGCGGAGAAAATTTATATGTCATGCGTTTTGCAAATGCCATCATCAGTTGAAAAGTTTTCAGCAAAAAAAACTTTTATTACAAATATTTTAATGTAGATGTGGAGCCTTGGAAGTATACTCTATTATTTGTGGAATTCAAAAAATTAAGAGAGGATGTATTATTGCTAGAGTTTTGTAATGAGGGAAACAGAAGAGAATATGTGGGATAGGAGAAGCGGAATTATAAACCCTCACCACCTCTCGAAAAGCTAAGAAGGGCTGTCGATTCTTGAGAGGTGCTTCTGACTTTTCTCAGTAAATTCGATATAATTTTCTTTTAGCATTCATGCAAAGGTAGGCATACTTTAGAGTTATCGATTCTTCGACACGTTGAAATAGTCGGTGGAGGGTTATCACACAACGATACAATAGACGTTGGTGCTTTGCTTCTCGTACATCGGTTCCCAGTTCTGGATAGCATCAATATTACCAACTCATCGATGGACGCTCTGCAGGTATGCTCTGCTACTGATATAATGCCAGTGGGAAACACGTGCCTCAGTGGTATTAATGAAACCTGAAAGATGAGGATCGTCGAATTGCAGGCGGTGGGGGGGGGGGGGCTCTAATGGACACGGCACCAAGATGCCTGAAGAACGACCTCAGTTCAAGAGCTCGATCGTTATTGAATACTTTTGGCCAGATAATTGTGGCACGAACAACTGCATGGAAACAGCCGATTTACTCAAATTTTTGTCGTTTCCTCATGTTTGTCTTTTAATGCTGAAAAAGCTGATCGAGTTAAACGCTTAACAGTCAGAATATACGACAGTCTGTTTATATTCTAACTACAATGCTTTTAGCCCGACCAACTTTTTTCTGTCGCTGATTGCATTAATGATCTTGTAGATTATTGCTTTATTAGGAAGCATTTCGCTATGTGAGGTCGTCGATCATTTTTCATTTGGACTATTAGACCCGATATTCACGCAGGAATAGAAGCGTCTAAGTAAACTTCATATTCGGTTTATTTAAGTAACTCTCTAGGAATTTAATTTCATCTATCAAGTATTGGCGAGTATTGCTGATTTATTGGCATACAATGGAGAGTTATCTTCTTTCCGCTTACTTTAATGATTAAATAAATTCTTTATAGTTATAATATAAACTTATAGTAAACTCTACACTTGTAATAAATATTGGACTTTCACTAAATCTTTTATGGTTGAATTAATTTATAAAGGCTTTTAAATTTTACTCATTTTATAACATAATCGTTTGCAATAGTTGCTAAGTTATATCTTTAAAATTCATAAGATCTCCTCGTCTTCGATCCATTCTGAGCTCCCCTTTTCACTCGTTCATTCCCCTCCCCCACTCTCCCCCCCACTCTCTCAAAAACTAAGTTTGTGATGAAACCAAAGTACTGCTATTGCTAAGGTAATGAGGAGTATAAGATACAGTAAGTATTTACGACATACAAAAAACTGAGCCCTGAAATACTGTAAATTTAGTATAATGTGGAGTAGTTCATAAACGGAGTAAATGAAGGCGTATAAATACTTGAATACTTGGTTGAGGATCATAGTATTGTATATTTGAATACTCAAAACTGTCATTTAATATGAGTATTATGTAATAGGCTTAAGAGTATGAGTACTGAATATAACAATATTGAGTATTTTGAATACGAAAAAAATGTTGAATGCAGCACTTCTTTTCGGATGAGAATAATCTCGACATCTCCTTTGTGCGGTTATAAAGGTAACTTTCAGGTGATTGGTCCTCGTGATAAAATGATTCTCACTCGATTAAATATAACGCACAATAGAGGTCGAGCTCTAACAATATGGGTCGCCAATCTTCAAGGATCTGGTGCTGGTGCAGGTATATTGCTTCATATATTCGATACTAATATTTCATTATTTATTATAATTTTCTTTTTCTCAAATTATTCTAAAATTTTTTTGCTTTTAGTTAGGCAAAATAACGAAATCACTGAGCTTTTCTATCAGCTTATTGCCAGCTTATCTTGTATATTTTCTGCTGAATATGTCAGTTTCGACTTGCTAAAAAAGTGGAAAGAAAAATATCAAAAACGGTTTTTAGGAGTAAAATTCTATCTTTTATTTTTCTTTTAGCTGCTATTTTTTCAAGTTTCGTCCGTTTTTTTCATAAAATAGTTTGCTAAGTATTCATATTTCCTTCACTTTTGAAGATTCTTTTAAATAAATATTATGCCACTTATGAAGAAAATGAATTTAATTTTTCAGGTTCAAGAAAAATTTCGAGAAAATTTTCATTTCTGTCCTGCTTTTTCAGCAAAAAATTTTTTATTTTTATTTAAATTTAATTTTTCAGTCTCTACACATGGCAAACTAACGATCCCCTATAACGTTCGTGGTATGTTAAATATGTGCTCACCACAAAAGCAATTTTCGGTGAAGAGTCGTATCCTTTTATACCACAAATATGATTCCTATCCTGTCGATTGTGTTAAGAGTTTCATCGCACCTGGCAGAAATCTTGCATTTCGATTTTTGCTTGTTAGTTTTATTTTCTTTAATATTTGGCTAGAACTTTGCTGATACTATCGAAATTCGTCGTCCACATCTTTCCTCCTTCTGATTTCTCCTTCCCCGCTATCTATACATCTTTCCTGTCCAATCTCTTCCCAGCAATAATCGTTCTCACTTCAAAGAACCCCTCTCCGCATTGATAATAAACTATCGTTCATTCATCGATTATTCGTACTGATCCAGTGTTATTTGACAACCATATGAATGGTTTGCGGATCGGATATTTCTGCATGTTTAATTGCATTTATTCGCTGATCTGACCATATCTCTTGATCAAATATTGAAAATCGTGCAGACGTTTTTTATGCTCGAGGGGGAAATAGAGAAAAGAAGGTCTATCGGACTGATAGATATATCATGGAAAATTTGAGATTTTTAACTGGCCAGTTTAAAATGTTAATTTGGCTCATTTATGTAAATCATTAACGAATATTTTAGCTTATTTAGTCGACGATCTGACCAGTAACATCCAAGAAATCGACCTTAATTGACCAGTAATTTGACCTCTGGGTAGATTGTTTGTGCAAAAACGCTGAAATAATTTATTTAAAATGAGAAATCAACAGCTTGTGTCTTATGATCAACTAGCAATTAACCATATTAATTTCAGCTTATTTAGTAGTAATTTGAGCAGCAATTTGCCCATTCATCTACCCCGTTCACCCTCTTCATTACCTGGTGATTTGGTCACCAGGTAGCCAGAAATTTATATAGCTTATTTGAATAGCAACAGCTCGGTTGACATATTTGATACTATTAACTAACAGGTCGGGTAGCCTAGAATTGGCCAGTAATATAGTTCTATCTAACCAGTACTGTGATTTTAGCTCGTTTAATCAAAAATACTGCAATTAACGTATTTAGAATTATTAAACGACCGTTCATAGATTTTCATTATATAGGTAAATTTATATAATGGTTCACGTGTCGATTTGGGAAGAGCTGATTGTCTATCTATTTACGCTGATAATACATTCATCGAAATATTACATCGATTCACGCCATCATCGAAAGACTTTTCGATATCGATTCAATCGAATTCACAAATCGCTATACATATGCGTGCAAGTGCCGCCGATGGATACTATGGATTTATAGCCGAAATTGTTACACTTCCATCAGCTCAACAAAATAGTTCGTGACGATTTGAATTTTCGAAAAATGCGATCATAGATATTGAGCTTCGAATGAATTTCCTATTTCTTATTAGTATTGCACTTTTTTTGAATGGATGTGATCTATG
This sequence comes from Ascaris suum, assembly GCA_013433145.1. Classification (NCBI taxonomy): domain Eukaryota; kingdom Metazoa; phylum Nematoda; class Chromadorea; order Rhabditida; family Ascarididae; genus Ascaris; species Ascaris suum. The sequence continues at coordinate 9,649,187 of CM024178.1, read as the reverse complement.
CTTAGAAGTTTTTTTTATTATTCGCAGCTACGGCTCATCGTTTAAAATTAATCGGTTGTAGAGCTATTGTGGCGTTGTTGTGTTTGTAGTTTCTATGTGCGTATGTCTGTCTGTCTGGTAACTTCAATTCAGTGGGTCACTAAAGTTAGATCTAATGAGGTATGGTGGATGAAACGATTTTTTGTCTTGATTGAAATACTCTATAGTTGGTAAGTGGAAATAAGGCATAGAATAGCCACTGTCTTGTAGGCAAATCTTATATGTAAATTTTAGTGTGAAAAAAAAATTGCATAGGCTCTTTTGCTCATTTTCTATTCATCTATCCTTCCTGATGTGTAAGCCTATTTTATTCTTCGTTTTAATACCCCATTATATATGTTATGTACCCCTCCATGAGAAAATCTACGGACGTACGACTTCAAGACGTTGAAAACCCCTAAGGAAACCTTCTAGGTAATTAGGGCAAAAATAAGAGGAGCCTAGTTTAAGTAAAGAAGATATTTTTCAGATCCTGTTGAAGAGCTGTTTGTGCATCAAAGTCGATTAGAAGGAAATGATCGGGGTGCGATCGCATATCGCAGTACAGGTGAAATGGGACCAAACGTGATCATCGATGATTGTAGTATTGATTACAACGGTTATCACATTTATGGCAATATCAGTACCTCGTCTCAAGCCGTCGAACTTCATTTACACAATACGATGGTAACCACTTTGTATGCATTAGCATAGATCCTTGAAGTTGAACCATTAGCTTATTATGTTCATTAATTTAAATAAAATCTTCCTCCAGGAAGGGATCTGCAGATGAGAGGGGGCTTATATTCGATGGTGCATGGTAGGTGGATCACGAGCCAAATCACTAGCACGGTTACTTCTGAAGACACCGTGTAGTAATGACTATCGCTAATATTTTAGTGGGCTCAGATACGGAGTACATTGATCACTCACAATATTGGTGGATTGCTATCACCAGTGAGACATCTTCGACGGTCGCTCGACTTGCAATTATTATTAGAGATTCGGCACTTACACGTAATTCGAATAGTACCACACTTGCTTTACTCGGCAATAATTATCAGGTAAGTTGAAATTTTTAGTATCATTTTCCATTCGAGGATTTTTTTCATTCTTTCTCCCTCTCCCTCGCCCAGAAAAAAAAAATTTGCACCCTATAACCGAGTTGTTTTGTTTTAATTTTTTCAGATTCAGATTCATATTTATTCAAAAATTTCCACTTAAGGAAATTTTTGAAAGAATATGAATTTTTATGGACTTATATTGTTATTGATATAGATGAATTTAAGAAATCTGTATAAGAATTTTAGAATCTTTTCAAATAAAATCGCTAAAGATGAGAAATTAAATGCCTAACTATAAGATCAATTCTAAAAAATTTTTCCACTAAATAATCTCATTTTCATTTTCTAGGAGCTGTTCAAATTTTTGAATGTTCCAAAATTGTTCTGAAGTTTAGATTTTCATTTAATGTTTTCTTTTTTTTTCAGAGGGCATCATTGTTAAACAATTTAATCTCACAAAACTACGCTCTTTATTACGATACGGTAATCATGCGTGGAATTTCGACAAATTTCACAAATAATCTCTTCTTAAACAATACTGGTTTACACACAATCGATATTCAAGGATATACATCACTCTCAACAGAGTCACACAATTTTTTCAACAATTGGTTCTATGATAATATCGCTTTGGGACATGGACACCAATATTTGGTAAGTGCAACTTTCTTGGTGAGGGAGGGTAAGGGGGAGGGGTGTTTTTGTAATTCCAGATCGATGAGGTCAAACTTTTCCAGTGAAAAAATAAAATCAACATAAATGGTGTTTCAGGAAGATTACGGTTTTCAACCAAATAACCTAAACGATGAGTTCGCACGTCGGCCTAAACGTCAAGTGTTAGATCAAAGAGGTGTGAGCTTCGATTGGTGGACACATATAGGTGCTGAGACGCAACGATATCGAAGTACTGTTTTTGCGGGTGTCTCGAGACAAATCTATCGTCGAAACGCTTTCAATAATCCACTTAATCCTTATGAGCTTACGACAGCACCAATTACAAGGTAAACGTTCTCTTTGATGGTTGGGAAAATCTATGTTATGCCGCACAAGAGACGTGAATAATTCTGGGGGCCTCGATCAATCGGTCGCGTTTCTTTTATAGTGTCGTTTCGGTCCGTCGTTCCCACCAACAGTTGCTGGTCATCGTGATAGGAATGTTGTTGGTTAGCGGTTGTTGAAGTGCGTTATGAGGATGTTCGAAGTCTTAGTCGCATTGTTCTGCCTTTGTGTCTTTCATGCAATTGTGCATCGAAGTTTGCTTCGACAGTCTGACTTTTAACAACTGCCAGATTGAACGATGAATTCTGTTCTTTTAACACATTCCTTTGCGCATTACCAAGTGATGTATTATGTACAGCAGAGGATTGTTTTATGATATCACATTTTTGTTTCGCGTAAAATTTGCCATAGCCTGTGAATAAAATATTTTTTGAATTTTCAGTAGAAATTAAAATTTTTCTCTGCCTTCATTCTTTCATCTTTCAACTATTTCATGTTCCAAGTTTTTCTTCAAAAAAAAAATTTCACTATAAGAAGTAATAGATAGTTGTCTAATCTTTCATCTAAAACTCATCTGCACTGCGCAACTTTCACTCTATGTTTTATCTGCAAAGTGAAATCCTTTTATGTACCACCTTACTTTCCGAGTCTTTTTCCTGGAAGTGAAACGAAAAAATCGAGCTAACTGCAGCAACAAATTCCTAAGAAGCGGTGCTTCTGCCTCTATTCACCTTCCTAAATGATCGTTAAGTATACCCCACTAGTAGTAAAGTTGTCGTCAGTAATATTTTTAATTTAAAGCATAAGCTAGCGGATCCGATGTCCGCCTAGACATCTGCTTTACCTGTTAGTTTCGATGGATCAAGGTTTATATCGAATCACTGCAAATAGCAGCTAATGAACGATATACATGAGTTAAAGTTTATGTTGCTCTATATCAAAATGTTTCATTTAATGAATTTGCTTATTTTTTGAATATTTGGATAGGGCGCTCATGAAAGAATCAACAGTTGATTAAGATAATATTTGATTATTTAGAGGCGGAAATACCATCGGAAGGTTATTTAGAGGGCGGAATTGAACCTGCAGATTATTTATATCGCTCACGCGCTTTAACCGTTTGCTCGTGCTAATTTTTGAAATACACTGAAATGATATAAATTATAGTTTCGATACGGGAGTAATCGATGCACGTGAAAATTATTGGGGATATCCAGGTACAATTGGTGTAGCAAGTGGTAAAATCCGAGATGGTGCCGATTACGGTTACCTTATTCGAGTTGAATATCAACCGGTACTCGAATCGAATACTTCTCTCATTGATGGTTAATTTACTTTTTTTTCTACCGTGTCTCATATTATTTGAATATTTAAATTTTTATTTCAGAGTTAACTTGTTTTTCCTTTTTTTTTCATCTCATATTTCTTAACGAATGTTTTCCAATTTATAAACATCTGAAGTTGAAAATAATAAGCGTTTTATAGTACGACATTGGGAAACACTAAGGATTAGCCTCTTTTATGGCTTCAATTGAATTGTTTGTCAGCTATGCGCAGCTGAATAAATTATCCAGAAGGCCTATTTAAAAGGTCTATATTTTAATAAAATCAACCTTATTGCCATATAAAAAATAAAAAACGTCGTAGAGGGAAGTGAAACAAGACTATTTTGATTAATTGAACTCCACTTGAACCAATGCTAACAGAAAAAAAAGAAGGACTAAGCACCATGAAAAAAATTCTTAGTGGAATTTTTTTGAGAAGGTTCTTTTTTTTTGGAAAATCAATCAGAAGCTTATCAAGCGATCAACAGTGAACAAAAATCTGCTTATTATTATTTGACCATCAGGAATCTTCTGGCCTTAAAGAGTGGAATTGAAATAATCTAAATGAGTGTTGGCCATTTACTGTCAAAAAACCGATCTTAATTGATATAAGAAGTAAAATTTTTTAAATGAATTTCGCCATTCAAAAAATAATCGAATATTTTGAGGTGATTGCCCAGCGGGATGGTTCGCTGCTGGTTTCGATGAATTCAAGTCATGCTTTTTATATATTGGCGCATCGGCAACTTATTCTTCAGCAGTCAAATTTTGTGAGGTATTTTTTTTTCGATATTTTCCGAGCGAATCGGCAGCGTTTTTGTTTTGATGATGTATGAGGGTATTGTCTGTGCTTTAAATAATACCTTCATACGTCATTGTTTGTAACGGTTTAAATATACCACGATATAAATAATGTAATGGTTTAAATAACAAATAATATACCTTAAATAAAGATATGATGGCTAATCATGGATTTTCATCGTGATGGTTGACTACTATAGAGTTTATAGAACGAATTCTAGAAATAACCGAGGCTGCTATTGATTATAGTTTACAGCATCGGTCATTATCGCTGTATTAGAGCATCGGCTTACAGAAATATCAGCTCACTTAAATCTCTGAAATGTGTCTAAAATATCATTTTGAGAAAAAAACCGAAAAATTAAAATATCGCCGATTAAAATATCCTCTCAGTAAACTTGGTCTCGAATATTGACTTTTTTCCGGAAATCTTAAGTTACCTATAATTCCGAAGTTTTATTCGTCATTTGTATTATTTCAAATAACCTCGATATTATTGCTACCACAAAATGGGTTTCATCGGGGCAATAGTTTATCCTTTGAGGGCGTTTAATTCCTTAAAAAAAAAAAAGAAAGATGAAACCTAGTTTTCTACATGACATTTGTCAAAATACATTAGAGTGATCCCCTTCATGTTTCATAAGGCAAATTTTTATTATTCGACTTCAACGGTCATTTTAATAGGGAATTTATGTTGATTCGATAATATTTTTTTTTTTCAGGAAATTGATGCGTTTATTCCATTTTTACGAGCCGACGATGCGAGACGAAAAGAATTAGCGAAAAAGGTCGAAACAATTGCAAAAATGCCAACTGTGGATGGCGATCGCTATAGTTCGTTCCCTGTAAGATCCGATTAGCATTAATTTCATATGACTTCGAAAATTGAATTTCATCCTTTAATTCACTTCTGCTTGAAAATTTTCAAAATATAAGTTTTTGTTTTTCAATAATATTTTTTCGTTAATTTTTATAATATTCAATGAGGTTGAATATTAATATTTGTTAATCTTTCGTTAGGATATTATTAGAGCGCTGTTTGGTATGAAAAAACCTTCGTAAAAATTCTACAACTTTTGTTAAATTTCTCCATAGAAATAGCCATTTCAACATCTTTAGATGAAATTTTCGGTTAAACACACATTGAAATCATAGTGCTTCCTTTCTTTGAAATATTATCGACTTAATTATTTTTCTCATATTGGTTTTGAGAGGGGGGGGGGGGTTGAAAGCAATGTTTTGTGTTGTACTTTTATGGTGCAGTTAAGAGAAGGAGCAAATCCTATAACCCCCCTCCCCTTCCCCTGAATATCTGAAATATTAACAAACTCTTCTAATATTTTTCACCCCTAATGTTAAATATACTCTCTGGAAATTAGATTCTGAAATTAATTTTAGTACTAAATATATCTTTCAGGAGAATTATGATCAACATTTCTGGATATCGGGTGTTTCTATACCGGCAACGCAATGTGGTTGGATGAGTAGTCGTTCCGGTAGTATTGGCACTCAAAACTGCAATAATCTATTACCGTTTATTTGTGAACGCGGTATTTTTTATTTCTCATTCTAATTTCTATTTTTGCACCATTTTGTTGTTGTTTTCTCATATTTCTTGAACTTTTTTGCCTCTATATTAATTTCAGGCCAATTTTTTCATTGAATTAGCTCATGTGTTTCAAGCGAGTGTCTCTGCTAGTTGCTCCCATATACGTATATGGTTTAATTTAATTTTTTTTTTTTTTTGGAGAAGTGAAGGTTGAGCAAACCAATTTATTAGGCAGGATATCATATACATATGACGTTCCGTCTTGCAGACTTAATTTTTCTTACTTGGGGCATAAAATGCAAATTTCATCCAGCAGGATGTCGGCATATAAGGGTGCTCCTGAAATGGATTAGAGCGGTTGAATTTGTTGTTTGAAATTTGCCCTGAATTTACAAAAATCGCAAAAGGTATACTGTGATCATACAGTATTTACAGTATTCTACCATATAGGTAGTTACTGCAGCATCCTAGGCATTTGTTTCTATCAAGCTCAATGCGTACGAAACCATGTCTTATAATTTTGATTTGCAGAATCTCGTACTTTTTACGTTTCTCTCTATCGACTTTTACGCTTATGAAACTTGATGTATAATTTTGGTCCGCTAGATCTTCTCACCGGAAGATCCTTTAAAATTTATTTTAATCATTTTTTAAAAAATTCTTATTTAAAATGTAGTAGCAATAAGCATTAAGGTGTAAAACCATACGAGGATCCTCCACTATGGCGAGCCGGTATTCTTATTGCGGCGATAGTATTGTGCGCTCTACTTGCACTTCTTGTACTTCTTGCGTTGTGTTGGTGTCGAAAATCACGCAAACGAGTGGAAGAAGAAATGAATCGAAAGGAATTCATTCGCGCTTCGTTACGATTAAGCAAAATCGAGAAACAACACCGCGATAGTCAACTCTGGAATAAAGCTCAGGTAGCTCGCTAATCGATTTTAACGGCAATCTTCATACAGGTAACAGATAATGGTATATTTTTCGTATATGTAATAAGAACAAAATGAACAATTATTTAATAATGTAATGGTAAATAAATGATAAGAAATATTTAAATAATAAACAGGTAAAAACGAAGAAGATAGTCGCCGGATGAAAACATCTATAGCCGCATATAATCCTCAACTGTTGTTTATAAATGGGTTGCTCTTTCTGTGACATTGCATTTGTTAATATATCTGTTGATTATAAATAACTCAACGCAATATTTTCTATTTTTTCTATCCTATAGGTACTCTCGTTGGCTTTTCCTCGAGCTCAGTCGTAATAAAAAGGAGTTTTTAGCTTCCGGCGCAAGGATCACCATCTAATGAGCGTGAAGATGCAATAGCACGTGCGCATAGAAACATGATCCACGGAAACAAGGAGACATGGTCAACACCGGAAACATTACGAACCTCCTGCTCAAGATCAAGTCTAGTGACCACAACCAATGACCCTATCTATTCAACTCGAGCGACAACCTACATTACAAGAACATGTCCCGATTCTCCATGTCGCAGTGATGATGCGACAACGCGCTCGGCGAGCAGTTGTTTCACCTCGGCAAGCGCATCGACGCCTCTGAGGTTGGAATTCTTGTCAGCAAGTTTCATTTGTAGGAATTCTTATCACTACACCTTATCACTATATCTCATACGAAGGTAATAGGTACAGGAATTAATTGTCAGTACAGATAACAGCTCAGGTAAATCAGATACGTTATTCTTTGTGAAAAATATTTATTTCACGAACTTTTTTCTGTCTATTGCATAGATAATTGTTGATAATTTATGTTCATTAATTATCTATTTCCAATAAATAATGAAATTGAGGGAAAATTTTGCTTATCGATTATACAGTTTTTGATTTTATTGATTTTCGCAACATCCTTTCAATAGCGATTAAATAACTTCAATATGATTGCGGAAATTAAAATAAGGTGACAAGGTGACAATATAATATTTCTTTGATATATTTTCTTGGAAAAAAATTTTTTATAGATGATGTTTTAATAATCGTATTACTTGCAGGAACCGTATTTCGACGGTACGCAATTCGTATGCTCAATCAGCAGTAAGTACATTCAATTCACCGCAAAGAACTCAAGAACAAATCAAAATGCGTGAAAATGCATCGCGTAGAGAAACTAATGCGTCGACATGCAGCTCGACAAGCGCTACTGAAAGCTTCACGTGTCCGACCGATTCTGAAAACTATTCAGAATCTTCAACCCTCACCGAAGGATCGGATTGGAATGACTCCGGTAGTATGCGATCATCTAATGTATCAGAAAATACTATCGTCGCAAGACCACTCATTCCGCACGGCTCACAACCGGCTATATTCGGTGCATCAAGGCAACAACGACCTGCTTCTACCAGTTATATGGATTATTTCATTGTTCCTCATCGTCCTGCTCCACCACCTCCGGTTTCCACCGTTCCCACAGAGACAGTATTTCCGGTTCACTCTCAGCCGTCGTTGAATATCGCTTCCACCGAAATGCCTCATACTGCACCAACGTACGCATCGTATCGATCAAAGCTACGTCCGAATGTTCCACCACCGAATCCACCACGAGCGCAATTCACACAGAATATTCAACCGAATTCTCGCTCACTTGTTGATCTTATTAGCCCTCATATGCAAATATCACAACGGAGAAATTCCACCGGTCGTTTTGCCTTACCTATTGAGACTTCAATGTGAATTATTGCTCGATTGTTCTTATTTTCATAAATTTTTTGAGAAGAATTTGTCAGGGAATTTCAAATATTTGAATAAGATTTCATGAAGATAGTGAAGGATAAATTTACAACTATAAAAGATACATTAAATATATTTTGAAAAGTTTTTCAAGTAAGAAACGAATTATATATCGAAAGTGGGGAAAAGATATCAGAAATTTTTTACAACGATATCTTAGTGGACGTTTTTCAGATTGTTAGTTAAATAACAAAGAGAGGGGAAGGGTATCGAAGAAGATCGTATTAGAAAAACTTCCCGTGACAAATCTATATGTTTCACTTAATACTAAATAATTCCATGTCCATCGGGTTATATATTCTATACAAAACTTTAAATATCTTCTGTAATTTTATATTATACTTAATATTAAATGTTATACTTAATTTACTTCTATCCTTTATTTAATTTAATAGAAAATGATCTTTGAGTCCTTTTAAGCATGAAACTTCATGAATATATTTCCCCGAAGGCTATTCTCTCTTAATTTTAAATTCAATTTTTTTTTCTTTATGGGAAATTAAGTTTCCCAACGATAAAAGAAAAGGTTATATAAGCCGTTTCGAGGACAATTATTTCCACTTCATATTATTTCCTATTATCTTGCAATCTTTACCACAATATTTTTAGTGTATAATAGCTTATGTTTTGTTGTTTTGTTTGTTCTTTGTGATGACTCCCTCTCCCAATCCTATTCTTCTTTCGTTTACCTCTTTCTCTCCTTCATTCTCTCTCCCCTTTTTCTGTTCTCCCTCTTTCTCCTCCTGTCTCGTGCTTTCCTCCATTATGGCTACTTCTTTACAAATATAGTCGAGAAAATATTGCTTTATAACTATAAGAACTAAGAGTGAGTACTGCCAGTGGAACATCATATTCTTTCCTCATTTGTTGTTCTCTGCATCGATTATTTCAAGATCTTCTTTGCCAACTCACTAAAAACTGTGATCTTATAATGTGCTTTTTTTTTTCGTTTCTCTATTGCATTTAATTTTTATTTAATAATTTCACTTCGTATTTTTTAAAATTCTTTTGAAGATTTTTTCACTTATTTTCAACTATGTTTGTTTATTAATTAGCCGTTGAAAAATAAAAAAATTCGACTTTTTTTTCCTGAAATTTTTAATAAAAAAATATTTATATCAGAAATCATTTCTCATGTTCTCAGTTTGCCATTCGTAATATATCAATGTTTCAATTCCGAAATAAAATAATCGAATTCATGTGTAAATATTTCGATATAAATTCAATTGAAATCCATCCTAAAATCAACATTTTTTTTGAAAATCTTAAACTTGCTAGTAAAAATTATTTAATTGTTTAATATATTCGATTATAAAGAAAAATATAATAAAATTAAATTCATTTTGCGTAAAGGTAAATGCTATTCGAATATATGAATTGAAAGGTCGTCCTCATCCTCTTAGAAACGACGTTTTCATCGAAATACCATCGCATTCATTGATTTATTAGTTCGACTATGAATGCTCAACAAAAGACAATATTTTTGCATGAATGTTTTTTTTTTTTTGCATTTTGAAATATTTTGCATTTTATAAAATATCCACAAAACGGATGTGATTATAACAAAAATTGATGATACGGAAATTGTTTACTCTGTTTGTATAATGAAATCATAGAAATTTGGAGCGATTTTTCCACTCCACGTTACTAAAATTGAGATGAAAACATGCAATATGAAGGGGGAATTGGGGGGGGGGGGTCTGTAAGAGGTAGCAAAGCAGAGCTAGAGCAATACTAAAATATAGAAGTGACAAACTAACTCCAGCTCTTTTCTCCCTTCCTTATCCGATCCCTTCTACTCCTCTTCCCTCTCCACCTTCCTTCAGGTTGCCGATCGATGAGCACCTGCTCATTCCTTCATTCCTTCAGGTGAGGTCATCCCTCCTGAATGGTATTTAAAAAACCGCAAAAAATAGCACTCATCCCCTAGGACCTTCTTTTTCAAACATTTCAAACCATCATTTTCATCGATTCTTTATTAATGAAAAGGGTCAACTCTACTGGTTCAGTTCCATCACGTAGAGGCGTTAAGTCTCTCGACCACAAGAACGTAGACATTTGCACGAAAATGCATAATTTATATCGTAGTTAGTTACTTGCATTTTCACTTAAAAAGCTTTATATCATCTTCGCAACCATCTTAGCTGTTCCTTTTTATGCATTTTAATGTAAATTAATCTTATGCAAAAAAAAGTATTATACGGCAGAGTGTGCGTTTTTTTTTAAAAATTTGCATATATAGGTAAAAATTCAACAATATTTGTTTAGCAGAAAAGATGAAATACATTAAAGGGTATTATTTAGATTTATTATTTAAAAAAACTCAATTAGACTGATAAAAATACCACGTGAATAGATGAGAAATACATTGAGATTCATTTAGTGCAATAAATATCATTTGTTTTTGAATAAATTTTTCTAGAATTGAGGTGGAACGTTAGCGTAGTGTATTGGAACGTTCGCCGTATCGATGCGTATCGTTCTCGGAATTCCGATAGAAATTTACGAAGAATTTTTTTTTTTATAAGGTTAGCCGAAAATTTTAAATCTTCAATTTTTTTAAACGCATTTTTTTTGCTTCGTAAATAATTTCCATAAATTAGAGTGAATTTTTTTTTTCTAATTCTTATATAATTTTTGTTTTTTTTTTTAAATCGTTTCATAGGCGAAATTCTATCGCTGATTCAAATTTTAACCATTTAGAAAAGATGAGAAATATGAGTGAAATTAATTTTTCAAAGCGCAAATAACAAAAATTTTCCGATGAATTTGCAATTAATGTTTGAAAGATTTAAAAAAAAAAAAATAGTGGACGTGCACTTTTTGAAGATTGATGATAAACGCGATGGAGACGAAATATGAGGCGTTTCATTGCGTCCTCAAATATCAAACTAATAAAACAAATAGATGCTAACACTCAACACATTCTTCGACGAGACGAGGTCACGAGCAAACGGCATGCGGAGTGGGTACGAGGTGTAACGGAGGAATCGGAGGTGGGGGGGAGGAGAGCAAGGGGAAGAAGCGAGATGAGGAGCAAAAATTAAAAAATCAACGAGATAAACTGCAAAATTCATTAAAATTTAAGAAAAAAAAATTCATCAAAATTTAAAAACTCGGCACACCTTTTTGCCCACAGTTCACCTGATAATATTGTATAACAGCGCAATGTTACGGAAATGCCTTTTTTTTCTTAATATTTGTTACGTACAATAGACTTTCTCTATTTTTTAATATTATGATGTTTTGATTCATGTGAGAGACATTTGTTGAAAGCTTCGGAAAAATGGGATGAAAAAAAAATCAGTCATACCTTCATCGAGTTTAACGATGAATCTTACAGCGAATTTTTTGCAATCCTATTAGCTTTATATTAATCAGATGGAGAACAATTTTTGAGGCGTTGGAAATACCAATAAAAGGCGGCCACATCATTCAACTAATATGCATGCAAGAAGAATAAAAAATTCAGTGGAAATTCAAATAATTTTCTAATTTAAATAATAATTTCTAATTTTAAATTTTTCTTCACTATTCACTTATTATTTTGGATTTTTTTAAAAATATATTACGGATATTTATTATTATGGATATTTATTATGGATATTTGTTAGCAATATTTATATGGAAAAATTTCTCAGATTTTTCCTTTCTAAGTGATACAATTTTTAAAAAAATTAATCCATTATGAGTGAAAAAAGTACTAATTTTTGAGATTAGAAAATGATCGCCGTCTCCCCTTCCCCCGCAGCCTTCCCTCGCTCGAAATATCCGACTCTCCAACTATCCATTGTCAGTAATCCTTGGAGTACCACACAGATTTCTATCTGTCACAAATGTTCCAAAAAAAACGACTGCGATGCTAGTTGCAACCACACGTACGGCTGCCTCCACTCGATTCTCTGCTTTGTAGATCGATAATGCTCTGAGTGAATACGTGCATTTCCTTACTTACTTCAAGCATACATCTATAGAGTGTGATGCAGGCATCGAAACAATATTGAAAATAGTATGTGTTAGAGAAAAAGATCAAAAGTATAGAGAGTGATAAAATGTCGATGAGTTGTGTGCCTCTCTATGACTTGAAGAGTAATGCGTGTTGCGTTCATTGCATCGATGTGTTACGTTCGTTGGTGGTGGTGGAGTTGCGTTGTGCAAGAATTACTGTGTTGTTTAAAGTTGTGTTTTTTTTTGAACTTGAACAGTTTTCAGGATTATTTATACCTGATTGTCTCTCGGAACGTCTATCTATCAAAGTTTCCTTGAAATTTTTCCTTCGGCGATTTTCTCTTATACTTGCTTACATGAAGTATTTTTCATTATTTGTTAACGGCTTATGAAAGCTTCATTAAAAAGTTTATTGAAGTTGTTGAAGTTTTTAGGACGCCTCATTCCCTCTTTATTGCTTTTCTCTGAGTGTTCACACTTAGGTCTGCTAATACCACAAAGGTTGCATGTGTTCATCCATCAAATGAGTCTAAGCAGTAAAACAGCGCCTATAGTAGTAAATATATATACAGAAATAGAAAATACAGAAGAACGTGAATATATGCACATTTATTGCAGTATTAGGTAAGAAAGAATATGGAACATATAGCAGAACCTTTCGGTAGCAAACCTCAGAATCAAGGCGTCTGGCTGTCATTAATTGTCTCTTTGTGTAAGCAACTTGCTAGCGACAGTCAATCTAAATAATGATTAGAAGTGAGAGAGGATAGACAAGATCGAGAGTAAGTTTATAGTTGTAAGGTAAGGTTGTAAAGGTTGGAAAACTTGGCAGACTGAAGATACATGTTCGGTTCGTTGATAGTGGTGGATTGGTGGTGGGTGGGCCGGTTAGCTGCAATGTTTTGTGCAAATGCAACGTGATTTTTGATCCGCTTTCTTATGCAATCACCACTTTAAAGCATTGTGGGCACATAAGCAATTGAATGAAAAAAAGGCTATGAATATTCAGCTTGCAATTTCTATTTCTTAACTTTTTTCGGCCCTTTAAATTATCATTTTTGTCATTTATAATTTATCAAACTCGCTGTTTAATTCATTTCTTTTTCAATTCATTCAATTTTTTTTTGCGATGAAGAAGTATCTCTACAAATTCCCACATTTTATTGTAAAAAATTCTCTCATATTTTCTATACGAATATATTTGTAGTATTTAAAAAGGTGTTTTATTTGAAATTTCATAGAGGTAACTGAATGGATTTATTAAATTATTTTAAATACTTATTAGTCAGGTTTAATTACTTGTTAAAGTACTTGAAATTAAATACTCGAATTTAAACACTTAATAAGGTACTTTTCTGTAAATATTTACTAAGGTGTATAAATTGGCTGGATGTTATGTTTACACTTTGTCGCCGTTTCACTCATCCTATATATAGCTTATATTTTAGGAACTTTGAGTTTCATTCGAAGCTGGCACCTGCAAATGATTGTGGCGTTTTCTAGTAATCCTTTTTTAACGCTGAAAGTACCAATGAACAAGTATTTCTATGGGAAAATTATCGAAGAGTTTTTATCACCGAAGCTTTGATTGTTTGATCGAGTAAGAAAGTATGTTAGTAATGCAGATATTGAAAATGTTTGTAAATTTGAAATCAGAATTTGAAAAGAAAGTTTATTTAATTTCAGAAACTCGTTCTTAGAGTAACGTAATTCTAGAGAAGAGGCCAGGGGCCCCGTTTTTATAAATTACGATAATTCTAGTGTTACTGTTCTTCAGATTGTTCTTCTGTCGTTGTTCGAGATTACTGCGAACCATGAATAAGGCACTTAAAACTGGTCGATAATTTAGGTGTGTGAGAATGAGTCCTCCAATTCGCGTACTTGTCACTGGTGCTGCTGGCCAAATTGGCTATTCGCTATGCCTGCAAATAGCTAAGGGAGATGTCTTCGGCAAAGAAACGGTGCGTTTTCCCACTTTTTTTTAAATTAGAAAGTTTGCTTTACTTCATTATCCTTCGAAAATTTTCACAAAGTAAGGGCTAAAGAAGGTAGTAGAATTTCTAATGTTGTTTTCTAATCTTTAGCCATTCTTTATATCAAAATAGGCCATCCATATGAAACCACACGACTTACCTGTATGATTCGCAATTTCTTACCTGTGTTACCTGTGCAGTCCATAGCCCTACCTTTCTGTCACCCCATCAACAACCACGTAGTTATGTGCAGTACATACTACCTGCCATGTTGCTCGCACAGGTGACAAGGAGGTCGGAAATCAGAGCATTTCTTTTTGTAATTAATGAGATTAGGTTTGTGTTAACGTTGCGCTGCGATGTGTTAATATCTCTCGCATATGACCTCTTTGCTGTCGCAATGGATTTATTGTGCCTTATAAATTAATCATACTTCATTAGCATTTTTTTGTTTTATGAATAATGAAACTAACAAAAATAACGTTGCAATAGTAGTATTACAGTAGAAGTAATAATATTGTGATATTTAAAATATTTAAATTTATTCGATATGATATTTGTACATTTTATTGCAAAAGAGGAACTAAGTTTATTCGGAAATCATATGATGTGGTGGTCTGAAGAGTTCCAGTGAGAAAATTTATCGTTCTTGCATAGAAGTTTTGGAATCGAGCCAGAATTCAAAGTTTTTGAATGGAAACTTTGATTTCGAAAATTTCCACTAAAATGTTTATGATTTTAGCCGATCAGTTTAGTGCTTTTGGATATTCCACAAATGCAAAGTGCACTCGAAGGTGTTCAATATGAGCTTCAAGATTGCGCATTGCCTAACGTAAATGGTAATGATTTTATTCGCATAATTCGGCGAATTTTTATTATTGTTATTGTTTTTTTTCTTTGTTTGTAAAAATTTGGTATCTTTTCATCATTTTCAAAACGTTTTTTTTTTGAAAATTTCTTTACTTTTTCCAGGTTTTTGCTTATTTTTTATGCATTCGCATGAATTTTCTTTTATAAATATTGAAGTAAATGTTATAAGCACTTTTTTTTTCAAAAACATTTTTAAATAACAACATTTTGGGTCTGAATTTTTTGATGTACGAAAAGCAATTTTTTTATTTCAGTGAAGGAATTCGATCGGAAATAAAATCAAGGGAAATCAATAAGCAGATCAAAGGAATTCAATCAAAGAAATTAAATAAGCATAAAACGTTGCAAATTTTCAGAGATCGTTGTTTGCACAACCGAAAAAGAAGCGTTCACGGGTGTCGATTATGCATTCCTGGTCGGTGCGATGCCAAGAAAGCAAGGCATGGAACGGAAGGATCTGCTTTCCGCGAATGTCAAAATCTTCAAGTCTCAAGGAAAGGCGCTCGCTGATTATGCCAAACCAACCACAAAGGTATATTGTTATTTTCATTCTCACTGTCTCATAGGTCGTATATTCTACTTTAGAGGCATGCCAATGAGGATTAAGGAGGGTGGAGAGTGGGGGACTTGATAGCATCGGAGTAAGGAAATTGTCAAATGGGAAGAGAGACGACGGTTGCGCTTTGCAGTTAGTGTACAGGGAAATGTGAGCTCAGATAGTCGGAAAAGTAACGAATGCGGTAGTGGCAGCCGTGAGGGGTCGCGAAGGGAGTTTTGGCTAGCCCGGGAGTCGGGGCGTCGTGGACGGTGACTTTTTCGTTGCATTGATTGTTTGTGAATTTGAGGTGTTTCATTCGCTTGTGGCAAAACTGGTGAACGAGCGTCGACATCAGTGCCCATATTGTCTGAATCTTTTCACTAATGTCCATCACATCAGCGACTTTCACGTTGAATACCACTGTAGGCGCTTGTTTCAAACATTCCAACTCAGACATCGTTGCAGACATTCCGGCGTGTTTCAATCTGAAGCGTTAGGTGGTGATTAGGTCCGATGATTGGAGGGATTTTTTTAGAGTATAGAGTGAAAGGATTGAAACTTTGAAGGGAAATCGTCGCTTTTTTTTGAAGCATTTCGCTAGTTTTTATTTAATTCTTCAAACCTTTATGTTTTTTCGAATGTTCTAGAGAAGAAGTAAATGATGTTTGAGAGAGTTCTAAGGTCCTTTTTTTACACATGGGAAGAAAATTCTATGTTGGTTTGTGAATTGAAAGCGTCGTTGCTTTATGCCGTTGATTTATTGATATTTTCGTTTCTAATTTCAGCGAAGTAACCACCTCGTCCCCCCTCCCCGCCCAGGTTCGAAGGTCCTATGCTATGATCTTGATTTAATGAGTTGAACCATAAGCAAATCAATCGATATTCCATCTACATCTTCGATGTATTGTATGGTTGTATCTGACACGATTTCACGAAACACGCTGTTCCTTTTTCTGCATAGCTTTAGCATCATTATGTTTAATTTACTATTTTTACTGCGTATTGCATTTTTGCATAGTGTTTCGATCTTCCAATAGTTACCTGTGCCTGTCTGAAAAATAATATTTCAGTGTTTTCAGTTATTCTCTTTCTGCTTTTTCCTTTCCATTTCTTGTCTCTTTTAACTCTGCATCTGTGGTCCATCCTAAAAATGTATTCACTATTTTTATTCCTAATGTGTTTAGTGTGTTCACTTACGCTTGCCTGCAAACGTGATTAATTTCGCTATACTGAATTAGGTCCGTAAAACCTCCGTAATCCCGTCACCCAACGCTGCACATTAGCGCGTAAGGCCAATAGCTGCCACTTAAAACCTCGGTTTTTCCAGCTGCCGCGTTTTCCTGGAGATCGTGTTATGTTCCTTTTATCCTGAAGTGCGGGGAATAGATTGGCAATAGATGTACCTCGAAAACATCTATCCTTTCCCTGTCTGTCATCAGTAGTTGTTGAATACTTCCGAAAGTAAAGGAAAAAGGTTTGTATCGCGATGTGGACGAGAAGCATGGGTGGAATACACCGTATATTCATAACTCTTAGACTTTCCATTAGCGTGATTGATGGGTTGTTGCATAATTCTGGGGGAGCTTTTTAGTCGAGCTTTTTGCAGGCTCCCAGATTGGTATATTTGCTATAAATTTGCATAATTACAATTGGCAATACTTTGCAGGTGTTAGTTGTTGGTAATCCAGCGAATACGAATGCATTCATCTGTGCCAAATATGCTGCACCGAAAATACCCGCACGTAATTTCACGTCGATGACACGTCTTGATCATAATAGAGCGATCGCACAAATAGCTATGAAATCTGGTGTTGGGGTGAGTTCTGAATTTCAACCATTCATCAACTTGAATTTGGTCATTTAACCTCTCCTACAGGTATAGTTTGTATTGAAACCACCCATTTCGGTTGAGAAATAAAAACTTCGTTTTGAAGTTTTGAAGTGAAATATTTTCCACTGGTTTTTTGAATTTTTGATTATGATGCTTTTATGTGCTAGGGAAACCTTATCCTGCTATCCAGGTTCTAATTATGTACAATATCTCGTATGCTTTTGTTGTGGTCATATTGGGCTGCATGTGTGTGCTTATAGTCCAGTGCGCCACAACAAAGGCGTATATGTGTAATTTATTTATTTACTTGTTTATTTATTTATTTGCTTGCTTATTTAAGATTGGAGACGTAAAGGACGTAATTATCTGGGGAAATCACTCGAGCACGCAATTCCCGGATGCGAAGCATGCCAAGGTGAATAAGGATGGCAAGACGGTCGATGCGTATACGGCAGTGAATGATGACGCTTGGTTGCAAGGCGAATTCATCAGTGTGCGTTTTATTTTGAAGATAGAGATGCACTTTCCAAGTATCGAATGGATGATATCCTCCTCTTAGAGTTTCTCGTTATTTTGAGGAATACATCTGAAATAAAAGTATTTATTTTCTTAATTTCTATTTATGAGATCCGGGTTTTGTCGAAAACATTTCAGAGTTGATATTTAGTAATTACCTGGTGGTACTTCTAGTCCTTTTTTTTCGAATGGAAAAGTGGAGGAGCGTAGCATGGATGCTTAGCTGGTTTTTTGTTTCGTATTTCCATGGTTATTAAATTCTCATCATTACTATAGGAGTACTTAGTGGGTTTTTTTTCGCAACGTAAATTTTAACTAAAGTGAAAAGTGTTTTATGTAAATGTGGCAAAAATGAGTCGGAATCATCAATTTTTCGATGAAATTGCACTTTTTTCCTTATTCATTAATGAAGATCTTTTTTTTTTTAAATTTGGGATAGCTAAATTTATCGGAAACGAAAGTTTCCTTTGTCAAAATTTTCTACGTCCTAATCGTCCAAAACAAATAAATGACGTTTTCTTGCTTATTTAAGGAAGCTTAAAATTCCGAGGTGTAAAATATTTTTTGTAAGCTAAATATTAAACGCTTAGATAGCAAGTGTTTTCTTAGGTGGTGCAAAAGCGTGGTGCAGTGATCATTGAAAAGCGGAAATTGTCATCGGCGATGTCTGCTGCGAAGGCGGCATGTGATCACATTCATGATTGGCACCATGGAACTAAACCCGTAAGTCGGTTTTCAATGACATCTCTTCAAGGAGCATTCTAAGTTGTTTTTCTTGAAGACTTTAAAGCTCCTTTAGCGCCAGTTCGTTTGGGGAGATTTTATTACGCCTAATTAATTCTATGCAGATGAGGTTAAACAGGTCTCAATATCGTCGTAATTCTATTCTCATCGTTTTCTTTTGCCTTTTGCACCTCCTTCCGTCCCTTATGTTTAATTACTTCCACTTCCCCCTTCCCAATTTAGAAACTCGTCTTTTCTGGATGGGTTAATTTCAATGTACGTGCTTGAAGGTATGAATGCTGACTGCTTTCTTGGAGTCAAAAGTGAGCATTAAGAGTTCTTCGGAGCCTGTTTAGTTTGATTGGAGCGGTCATGGGATCTGGTGTTATAAAATCAGGTACTCTGCTTATAGCTGAGTGGAGTGAATTTAGCGTTGAATTGTTCTTCACATCAGCGATGGTGGGATAGTATCTCTAACCTCTCTGTTTGCGATTTCATAGGGCTTTTAAGTTGTGGAGCTGCCCTTTAATTTTTATGACGCCTTGTCGGTGGTGAAGTCCAGGGAAATTAAGCGATAATTATATCCAGGGAGAATGGGTCTCGATGGGCGTTCCCTCGGATGGCTCCTATGGTGTTCCTGAAGGTCTGATTTTCTCGTTCCCGTGCACCGTTGAGAATGGCGAATGGAAGATCGTTCAAGGACTCAGCATTGATGAATTTGCAAAGGGCAAAATTGCTATCACGCAAAAAGTTAGTTAATTTCTACTGATTTATAAATAACTCACAGATCATTTTATTTTTTTTTTTCAGTTTATGGAGAGCACAAATCATTATTTTCTGTTTATTATTTATTCATTTTCTTTCATATTTTTTATTTTGGTGTAATTTTCGGCTATTAGTTTTAGATGGTTGTAGTATTGATAACATTTTTGGTAAAATCTGTTAGGGTTTCGGTGAAAATTGTTAGGGTTTTGGTGAAATAATTTTTGTGAATGATCTCATTCGGTAGGTGGTATGATATTGTTTTGAAAACTTACCAATCAAAGCTTGGTTTAGATGTCAACTTTTCTTTAGTCGTGGTAAGAAGATAGAATTCAGACAGCACCGGTCACTTCTTAATTTTGGTAATTACGGTTATTAGGTTTCTCGTTCGAAAATTATATTTTCAAATATTTTTATTCATACTGTGGAGGAACTAAATTATGCAATGGATAATTTTGTTGAGGAGTTGGAAGAAGAATATAGCGATGCCCTATTGGCGTGCGAGGATGCGAAAATTTGAGAGAAGTAGTAAGAATTGATGTTTTCCCGGATACGTTGGATAAAAAATGTTTTTCTTGGTTTTTTTTTGGAAAAGAGTTAGTGAGTGCCTCCAAATACCGTAATAGTTTCGGAAAACCAGAGAAATAACTTCAGTTCTGAGGTTTTATTTGTTTTATATACTGCCGCTCTCTTGGCCTCTGTCTTGAGTTAAAACAGTAGTTACTGAATATATACTGCCCTAAATTAAAGAATATTTAAATTATTACTGGGGAGGGGGCAATTATAGGAATATCTTCGGCTATACATATAGCGTTAATCATGCTGGGATGGAAATCTTTACGTTGACAGTATATTTCAGTGGTTGGCATATCGTATAACAATAAGTTTATTGTTATCATCGTATTGTATAGCTATCATTTCTTATTCTAGGCATATGGGAGAAAAATTTGGTTCGGCGTCCCGAGATTCAATTTTTACTTCCCATGCGCCTCCTCCAATCCATCCACATCCAGTACCCCGCCACCAATATATTTTTCAGTTATTTTCTATATGACGAAGAAGAAGAACATTGCACCTTCTTCGTCGACTTAACTATAGTCAGTATTCTACATTATTCTCTCATTATGTCTTGTTAAGGAGTTGGAAGAGGAGCGCGATGAAGCATTGAAGGCGTGCGAGGCGTAGAAGTGAGGATGAAGCAGGTGATTGAGACGACACCATAATTCTATCACGCCTCTTTCTTGTGTTATCGCTTATATGATTCTCGGATTCATCTCTTATTTATCTATTGCAATGTGTTTTGGGTCAGTATCCAACAGCAATTCTAGTGGTATACTTTATTGTCGTATGCAGTTATTCCCAGCAATCTTCGATGGCTAGGATTTCCGCTGTTGTTACATTTATAATAGGCTTCTAATAAAAGTTTTAAAAAAATGTTTTCATGCCTCGTTGTTGTAATAACAGGGTATACGGTAAAGGTTGCCTTATCGGTAGAATGAAGGTGGAGAGGTTTCAGAGAGGACATCAAAAGAAGAGTTAGTATCATGAGCGGTCACAGATGTTGTGGTATTTGCATTTGTTGTTAGTTGTGATGCGTGATATTATAGTGTCATGAGTATTCGCCAACTATGATATTGTTGCATTGATGAGTCGATGAATCATTTAAGGCGTAAAAGATTAGCGTTCTTAGAAAGATACCTATATTTTATAGACGTGAAAAAATTTCCATAAAGTTATGAAAATTGAGTTTAAATTAGAAATGAAATACGACCGGTCTATTAACGATCGAAATGATGCTCGTTGTTTATTTTTAATTTTGCTGACAGTGTAAACTTCCGTAAAAATAAGCGAAATTTGCTATGATGATAGTCAGTGAGATTTGTGCTTTCGAACGGTGGAACTTAATACGATCGAACCTATGCTCGATTTTGCCGTGTTTTAGAGGAAGGGAAGGGCTGCAGAGATGGGGATGGTTGTGTTTGCGAATGTTAAATGATGGATTACACCAGCAGCAATTTTCTGGATTTCTGGAAGATTGTTGGTGCATATGCAATGGTCAACGACTTCTAGAAATCTCTGTCAATAACAAGCATTACATATCGATCTAGTACAACAAAGTACAAGCTACATATCAAGATGAATCTGTCTGCAGTAGTGTTGTATGAGTTTATTCGAAGTGGACGGTGCGAACTAAAGAAAACAGCTGAAGCAAGTGATAGCGCTGTTGACTGCGATGCCATCATGGCATATTAAGGGTTGTAAATTCAGGCTCAGTATGTGGAGAATAGTTATCTTGGTTTCTACTGTTCGGCTGGCAGCTGTGTGTCAGTGAAATCGGTTGGCATCTGCGTATCGATAGAAGCGGCAGCAAAACTCATCTTTGGCAAGCTGGACAACAATGCTGGGAGGGAGCGACTAATGTGCTGGTCATTTAGCAAGTTGGAAAATGCACTAACGTGGTGGATGGGGTTTCTTGAAGTGAATGTTGCAGTCAGCTTGATTATTGAACGCGAGAGTGATTTGTAATATTTCGAAGCAGATATCATCAACGCCTAGAGAGGTAGACAGTTGGAAAGGTAATAGGTGTGAGGTGGAAAGGTTACAGGTGCAGAATAGATTTGGTACCGCCACTTCTTCTTTTATCTGCTATTTCCAGGCATCCGCAAGTACCAGTGTGGAATATTTTTTAGGGAAAACAGGCTATGCATATTATGCGACCTACGAAGGTGCATCGCAGTACCACTGTTATTTCCATATATGGAATAATTTTATGCAGTTTTATAGTAATTTCGCCAAAAGGCGGGTTTACGTTTAGTCAGAACTCAAGGTTTTCCTTAAATTTAACCATAGAGAACTTAATGGAAGATATTCTCAGAAATTTTTCTTCCTATTTAAAAATTATCCAATGAAAGAATTTGGGATTTTTAGAAAATAGGAGAGTATAATAAAAGGTAGCAAATATTTTCAAAATTAATTAGAATTTTTTTTTTATTCGGCACATATTTTTAACAACTTAACGTGCAATCTTTTCTATCATTTGTTAAATTATGATGGCATTTTTTGATATAAAATTGATGAAACGAAATAAAATTTCGATTCTTTTTCGCGTTAATTTGGCTCTTACATGATTTTGAGGTGGAGGGAGGGGGGGGGGGAAGGGGTGGAGAAGATGGAGAGAATTTAGTGCTGAAAGTCCAGATAAGTGATTTTACTTTGTTGAAAATTTGAAAATATTAAGTATTAATATAAAGTTTTCATGCTTATTCTCTCTCTTCATTCTAGTGCTTAAATAGTCAAGCTATCAGGATTGAATGTATTTTTTGTCTATTTTATTGGAGATGAAAGTATTTCCCGGTCTATTTCACTGACGATGGAAGTACTTTTTTTTATCGCATTGAAGTTGAAGGTATTCTTTTAAAGTTATTCTCAATGGGATTGAAAGTCTTTTTCATAGAAGGTGAAGATATTTTCCGGTCTCTTCGGCCGGATAAAAAAGTACTTTTTAGTCTGTTCTATTGATAACGAAGGTATTTTTTTTAGTCTGTTTGTTTATTCACTCTCAGTTGATGTTGTGTTATAATTTAGAAGTTAGAATTGATTATTTTTTTCAAGAGATAGAATGATAACAAAAAGAGTTTATGAGAACAACTAAAAATTGAGGCAAATGCAAAGTTTTAACAATTATTTGTGTTATTTTAAGGCATTTCTTTATTATCGAATGCACACAATAGTTTAGACAATTGAGAAAAATTTAACACACTTTGTTATAAATACACTACATAAATTAAACTTCAATTTCTTATATACTTGATTAGAATCAATAAAATTCACTAAAAAAAAAATTGTTGATTGCTCAGTTTTATTTAGGAATATTGTTACTACTGATACTAAACCTATGAGACTGTTAGTATGTTTTTTTTTTTAGTGGAACGGTGGTAAAATTTTTTCTAATATAGCGAAGATGGATATTGCTCACAGAAAAAAAAATCAATATAAGGAAAAAATTTTTGAAAATTTTTTTAGAAAATTTTTTTAAAATTTTTTAGAAAATTAAAAAAAAATTTTTTCGAAAAAATTTTTAGAAAATTTTTTTAGAAAATTTTTTTACAAAAAAATTTTCGAAAAAATTTTTAGAAAATTTTTTTAGAAATATTTTTTCGATACATATAGAATATTTGTTGTTAAGAAGATGATTTATTCATTCGTTGACATAACTATTCATATGTATGTTTTTTTTTTAGCAATCATAATTTTTTTTTGAAGAGATAATCGAATATTTAAATAACTCCTCTTTAAAATATTAGAAAGTTTTGCAAAGGTTTTCAACGATTTCCTTCTAAAGATGAGAGTAGAGTACTTCATATTCGACCATATTTAAATTTCAATTTCATTTCCACTTCGAATTTTTCGATTTTCAACAAATTCAATTCCCAGTAATACTTGTTTCTTTTTTTTTTTGTAATTGATTCGATTCTTTCTTCTCTCAAATTTCTCATATTTTATTTTGTTTAATGTGATTAATTATAAATTAATTAACAACAAATCAATTACAAAAAAAAAATTAACTAGTTATAGTTATAATAAATATGACTTTAAAAAAAAATTAATTGCAATTCATATGCATAAAAATTAATTTTTTTTTTTCAAATTTTAATATATTCACTAAACAAATAATTCAATTATGATTCATATTTTTCATTAGTCGTTATTGTTGCAATTGATGTGAATTCATATTTTCTATGAGGAGTTTTATCGACTCATTTATTTTATTTCTTTAATGTGCTCATCGAGTGATGTTTTCCCAACGGGTAATTCTCGATTTAAAAGAAAAATGCTTACTCTATAAGTATTTTTCTTTTCTATAGGATTCATTTTTCAATCTTTTTTTTTGCGCTTTCATATATAATTCGTTTGTGTTTTTCTCCTTTTTTTTTGCATTTATAAGTTTAAGTTATATTTAATTCGAATGTGCAAAGTGTATCATGGCAAAGTCGTGTCTGTGTGTCTGTGTTTGCCTGTGTATGTATGTCTGTCTTTGTATGCCCGATAGTTCTGAATCGAGAATCATTGAATTTTGAATCTGTGAAATGTGCTGCTTATAACCGATACTATGAGTCGATCACCTCCGTCGCTTTTCAAATCGATCTAACGATTTCGAATGAAATTATGGCGCATTAAAATGTCCCCAAAATTCAAATGCGTTCTATAATCGATCGGCACCAAAAAAGAAGATCTATTTTTATACGATGTGCTGATGATTGGATCATCAATTAAATATCGAAATGTTTTATTCTTTATTGGGGCAATATATGCATCCTCATCTGGCGCGTCGAATATAAAAAGCGCATATTGTGCCGGTTGTTTTTGTTTTTATACATTCTTACATTTTGTTCACGAGAGGAATCTGTGATTGAAGAGAAAATCGTGCATGAAATTTTAATTGATGGAATTTTATTACTCAAATAATATTATCGTTGATTAAGTCGTATTTATTTTCGACAATTCGATCAAATTTTTGGAGCTGGCATGTTTCCAAATTTCAAAATTCTGTCATTTTTCCAAAATATTTAAGATGACTTCTTCATATGTTTTATCGACGAATATAAGTATAAAGTTGAAAATAATACATGAAAGTTTAGGCAATCATGAAAATGAAAAGAAAAAAAAGGGCCTCAGCTTTTTTTTTGGTCTAGAAGGTCAATGTTTTCGAACGATTTGAATGTTGTTACTAGATTTCAATCGTGGCCGACACTACACTCACGAAATTTCATAGCTTTGGCTTTAATCGTTCCTGTATGGAGACGATCAGATAGTAGACAAACAGACAAAGGCACAACATCATTTCAGTGCGTTTTATAAACGCAAATTTGTCAACGTGCAAGAAAAAGACGATCTTGATGCTTGAGGCATGATTTCCCGGTTATTGCTATTTATTGGATGACTGAGAGGATTCATAAGCGACGTTTTATTTTCTTTAATTGCTCAATAAAACTGTTCTGTATTGTAGGATAGGCTTATTTCAGGATATATATGCAACTGGTTGAGTTTGAAAGCTTATTGAATGTTGTACTCAATAAAGGGGAAGAGTGAGATAAAGAGGGAGAGGAGCCAGGGACGGGGAGGGGAGGAGCGCTTGAAGGGAGGGATGATCGGTTGGAGCGAAATTATAGCACAAAATCGTGCTGTAATCTTTCAACGTCTCGAATATAGTGATCGTTAAATAAATTCACCATTAAACGATTATTGCCAGTATTGCACAGTGACACTAGATGCAATTATTACAACGTTGTAATTCGACGTTACGATGAAAGGAAATTAAATAGCGTAAAGATGAATTTAATAGAGATGTCTATTGACGTAAATTTTACTGAGAATGCTTTATGCTTAGATTTCAATAAATTATACCGACCAATAAATTTATTAATTCAAACTTTTTATTGTTTATATATGAAGAAGACGAAAATTACTGTGTGATTTTAACACCAACCTCCCCCCCCCCCTCCTTCGCTACCATCATCATTCATGATTTTTAAAGTGGAGGAGTGGAGGGAGGTGCCCGTATTGAGGCCGGGGTTAATTCTATTCTGAGAATTTCGCGGACAATGAGAGTAGACTTTACTTGATAGTTATAAAAAGCATTGAGCTTTGTAGATGATCCCTTGCATAAGACATCATATAAGTGCATTAATTGACCAACATTATAAGGTTATTCGATCGTAGTTGAAACTATCTGTCTGTTATTCGATTAATGAACCATGTATTCCGTTAAAAAAAGGGGGAGGAGGAAGGAGGGGTCGGTGAGAGGGGCAGATAACTGTAAACGAATGTTGATCAGAGCATTAAGATAGGACTGTTGCAATTCAACTTTTCTTTTTGATATCCAGAATTCAGTTTTAGTTACGTTCTCATAGCTAAGATCGACATTTTCTCGCTCTAGGCAAATATCGAAAAATGATGTTCAGATATTCAAAATTCAAAATTAGTCATTTTTATTTGTTGATTTCAATAATTAATAATTTTTTTATTACTGAAATTATTCACTATATAAGATTGTTCAGCTAATTGTACTAATTAATTTAATTAAATATGCATAAATGACCATTGATTGCATATGGAAATATTAGCAATTGTGGGACGAATCATTTCAGTAGTTGTGTGTTGTTTAAGAGAGTGTTAGATTGGTCGAAGTGGGTGCTGATTGTGTGAGACGGTTGATTTCGAGAGGGGAAACGAAGAAGGCAGGAAGGTCGATGAATAGGCATAGATAGGTGTACGTTGATGGGTATGAAGGGTACACAGACACGACGATAGCTCCGACAGAAAGTGCAGTTCGTTTGTGAAAACCTTATGAGTGGGACTGACGTGTCGTCGTTGCAACGCAACAACGATCAACGAAATGGCTGTCGAACAACTAGTGAAGGTCGTAGAAAGGTCCCCCACCTAGGCACCGGTTCTCCTCTTCAGAGACGTACATTGCTCGCCGTCGTATCGGTGTTTTGCGGCTCTCATACCAGCTCCGATCTTCGCATCATTGAAGTCTGGTTAAGCTTCCTTTCAATCTCAAGTAGACTTTAGGTTCGGGATTTGAATCCTTAATTCTGCGCATAATCAGAACAACGCAGCCAATTTCATATGCAATCAACTGCGAATCTGCACAAATATTTGATGCTATGAAGTGCATTAACTGCAGTGTAACGGTGCTGTAATTGAAAAACATATAGGATTTCGATGGAGGATTATAGTGTTCCTAGAGTGCTGAAACGATGAAATCTCTATGTCCTCGTCTATTTGCAGTAAAAATGCATGAGGCGCATATGTCCTAGGTGATGTTATTGTGTGTAGGTTTATCATCTTATGGCCATCATTTTAATCATTCAAAACTAGATCATTGTGCCTAAATCAATTAACTCGTCCACTTTTGTTTCTTCACTGAGGATCTCAATCAGAATTGCAATAGAGGTATTTTTTGAATCTAATGTCGATTCATTACGGTAATGTTGGATAGGTTGACGATCTTGCAAAGTTTTAATTAATAGCCAAATAATAAAACATCATTGCTTATGCTCATCTCATTGAAATGGAAGTTGAATTATCAAAGCGAGTGTTTGTCCGATATATATGGCGTTGTGGTAAAGCGCATTTAACTAATGCGTTTGAGGTAATTTAGGTTCGAAATGGCCGTTGCTATTCGTTGTTTCGTAAACCGTATTCAACCGAAAGTATTAATAACATTAATATTAAGTCATTCGTTTAATGTAAAATATTTGTGATCTTCCTATAAATTTATTGTCAGAGTTTATTCTTTTTTAATTATTTATTTTTCCTCACGAATAATTAATAAACTTCGCGAGTTTTATTTATATTATCGCTATTCGTTTGTAAATATTTCAAATATTTGACTACCGTATGAAGCATTTCATTTGTTATGTGGCGTTTATTTCTCTATTATTGTCTAATTTTTGAATTTCGCTATGAAATTATAAAGTATCGGTGGGAAAATTTTTGTGGACTTCAAATTTATCTGTCATATTTTTCGATAACAATAAGTTGTGCTTTGTTTTAGAAATAATGTCCATAAGACGTTTGACTCAAACTTCTATAATTTGAGCGAAATATATATTTTTTTCTTCATAAAATTCAACTATATTTTGACTATATTTTGCGTGATAACGCATACGATGTTGATCGGCAAATCAAAAATAAATGAGCGAAAGAATTCGTTGATAAATTCGTCGCTAAAAATGGGACATCAACATCAACGTACCCTCAACAAAGAATCGATGTTACGCTCAAAAAGGGGTTCATACAAAAAAGATTTTCCTTTATTGCTCTCATTTAGATTTTAAAAAAGAAATGTCTTTTAAATAGAAATAACGAAATATAAATTTCGAAGAAAAAGATAAATAAGAAATTTAAAAGAGATCTAAAGTTGAGAAATGATATATATAAACTCAAGAAGTAAAACAAATATTAGGTTGGAGCTACCAGTTGACCCAGAAAGGTAATTATCATTTAATTACATGATTGTATTTATAGGCTTCTAGATAGGAATATTTTTTGATCATTTATGGTCATTAGAAGTGGTCATTCTTTGACCATTACCCATTGATGTGGATACTTAAGTTATGCGTGAAAATCGCCACATTATTCTATTAGCGTAGAAGTGAAACTGAATAGAATGTTGCATACAGATAGTGTAGAATGTTGAGCTTA
Organism: Ascaris suum; assembly: GCA_013433145.1. Taxonomy (NCBI): domain Eukaryota; kingdom Metazoa; phylum Nematoda; class Chromadorea; order Rhabditida; family Ascarididae; genus Ascaris; species Ascaris suum. The sequence continues at coordinate 9,620,306 of CM024178.1, read as the reverse complement.
TAAAAAGATGAGGTTATAGAGAGACAAGGAAGAAATAAAATATAGAAAAAAAAACAATAGTGGAATAAGAAAATAAAAGAAAAAGAAGGTATTGGTTGAGAATTAATTACAGATAAGCGTAAATTAATGCTTGCAAATTCCGTGCAATATTATTGATAGAATTACTAAGATTGTAACAATTTTATAGGAATAATACAACAAGAGTAAATAGCAAAATTTATATTACTAAATAATAAAAAGTAGATATTTATAGTGAAAAAAAGTAAGAAAAAGGTATATAGTAAGTAGTAAAATGAAAAGAACAATAGTATGATATCAATTGTTGTCCATATTTGAATAAAATAGAGTATCTTTTTACAATTATTCAAAATATATTGAGTATTGCATTTTGTTGTTTTAATATTTTGATATAAATTGTTTATTTCAAAAAGCAGTAAAGAGTTGTTTAGGTGAGACGCTTCACCGTTTAGCCCGACAAATACTGTCGACTTATTTGTACGAGTAAATAATAGATACAAAAATAAATATGCAATTTTCATCGTACATTCATAAACGCTCACGGATGCTCTTTATTATTGGCAAGCTTTTGATTCAGCGTTTCTGAAAGCGTTATCCATCGAAGCCTGCCTACTTTTGTGTATATGTTTTGAAGAGTTTGCATTGCCGCCTCTTGAACTCCGACGATGAGGGGCCAACAACTTGGAGGGCTATTGCTTAAGTGACGGCTCTATCCACTTCGTAGGTCTTAAACTTGGATGACGTCATTTCCCTGTTCGGGAGCCAAAGCTTCAAGACCTCGTTGTCGGATACGAGTCCGATGCGATGCTTGCTCTATATATTTGCTAGACTCGAAATAGCAAAACAAGATTTTTGCAGTTAAGAAAAGTTTGTTACTTTGAGTTTTATCCCTTTGAAAGGCGGTATTTTAGGTTTTTCGCCTATGAAGAGCGGTACTTTAGGTTTTTTTTTTGTCTGCGAAGAGCGGTATTTTAGGTTTTTTTGTCTGTGAAGAGCGGTATTTTAGGTTGGCATTTTGGGTAAATCACCAGTACACGGTGGTATTTTGGGTCTTTTGCTTGTGAAGGAATAACTAGTTGCTTTACTTATCGAAGAAAGAGACCGCTATCACCTCGATATATTTCATTGAGAACATGTGTTAAATGCTGTCTTCTCTATCTTCTTATGACAATACTCGAAACTCATGCCTGTAAAATAAGAATATAGTTCATTTCCTTTATTTCTTAACATACCGTTCCTTCCTATTTATAAGCCCACCCCTTTGATTATATCTTCTCTTAGGGAATTGCAAACATCACAATCCTCTCTTTTCCCCCTCTAAGTAAAATGCCCTTTGAATCGATGCATGGTGAGTCCGTCGTTTGGCGTACTGACGCATCAAGTTCAGGAAATTGGTGGCAAACCACAGGTACAAAAACAAGGTTAGCAGCAGAGGAACGACCTCTCTGAATTTCCTCTCCCTCCCTTTTCTCACCTGGTTCTTTTACTAAATATTCTAGAACACGCCCTATCTCACCATTTTTTCTTGCCTCCTTTACAACTCATAGCCAAGAATTTTTCGATTAATAGGCCCGCTTTCAATATGTGTCTCTATTCGAAAGTTGCGAGAAATGATATGAACCAAAGGGGCTTATAACCGAGCGAATACGATATACGAAAACCCTTTAAAGCTTTTGTACTGCATTATAGAACTATGAAAACAATGATCATAATTTTGAGAGGAAGTGCAGATGAAATATTCAATCATAATGCCATATTTCTAATTGACGATAATAAGTGAAATTCTTTCCATATCTTATTATTCTAGGTCATCCAACTAGATTACTGCGAAGTTTACTGGATTATTTAATTATTCACGAGGCCCTAGAACGTTACGGCCATTCTCATTACATCCCTCTTCGTATTGCTAAGGGACAAGTTTCAAACTGTTGTACTGTTTTGATGCAAGCGCGATACTGTTTTGATGGAACGATAATCCATTAAAAAATTGGCCAATGATTCGCCGAGTATCCGCTTTTGAAGATGAAACCGTGGTTAAAATCGGTAGAATTTTATGCGCAACTGATTGATGGACGGAAATCAAATGACAGGACGTGTAAGGTAGTCTTAAAAGTCGCTCAGGTTTCCTTCTTGAACGTTTCAAGCTTAAATCCGCAAAACCAGTTTAACCAAGTCTTTGTTTGATCCGCAAAACCTTATGCAAATGAAGCGAAACCGCACTATTCGGTCATTAGATCCTAGTCGCTGCAAAAAAAAAACTGCATTCCGGTGAAAGGTTCCCTGCTGATGTGCGCTGAGATGAATTTTATCGTCCGAGGAGGAGGAAGGGGCAAGGGAGGAGCGGGGTAAGGGGGGAGAGTGAGGAGGACGAGCTCCTGGAAGGTGCGGGTGTTACTGTGAGCGGATAGTTTTTTCCGAAGGTCTGTTTCGGAGTGTGGTTCGACCTTCTGGGCAGGAATCCAGAGGAAAAAGGTGGGGGGGGGGGCGGTATGGTCAGCAAAATAGAGGGGGGGGGTGGGTATGAGCGCTGACTTAAGAGCCAGAGACAAGAAGGTTGGAGGATCCCTTCCGCTTCTCATCATCAACTTCACCGGAAGACCTCGATCCTCGCGGCATTCTTGTCCGTAGAGATCTTCAGATCTTATTCGTTATTCAGTGTGGCTTCCTCGGATAAGTCTAAGGAATCGACCTTACCTAACCTCCTCAATGGCCACCACACACATCCAACTTTCAGCAGTGCGCCTCACATCTGCGGGGTATTAAAATAAACGCATACCTATATGTTACATAATTCATAATATTTTTGAAGTTCGTCGTATATGTTAAATACAGCTTCATTATTGTTCAACTTATACTTTCCGTTCTCTTCGTTTTCTTCTGCAAGTCCCTGACTTTCCTCTCTCTCTCTCTCTCTCTCTCTCTCTCTCTATATATATATATATATATATATATATATATATATATATATATATATATATATATATATATATATATATATATATATATATATATGCATGTATGTGTGTACAGGTGCGTGCAGGTACATAAAGGTGAAAACAAAAGAGGAAGTAATGAAGGAAAACGTTAACTGCGCAGACGCGTGAATAGTGCAAAATACCGGCGAAGAATTGAATGCTGACGTGTACACTGCTGTCGTCTCTAGTGCCGCCATCATAGCTGTCTTCCGGTTCCACTGCCCTGGGTGTTTACTACACATTTTTCCGACATGTTGTAAAACTCAGATTTCCAGTGCGTGCGTTTCGATTCGTAAATTCTCCAACGGTTTTAAATTTCCCGCCGGAGCTTATGTTTTGGCACATCCAAAAGCTCCAAATTCCCACCGAGTGGAGCATTCAATATATGCATTTTTCCTGTTTTCCAAGTGTTTCGTGTTTGCAAGTTTCCGAGGTGGGTTTATTGATGTGCGATAAATTCTTTTACCCGTCGTACCTGAACTCTAAATTATTTCTATAGGGGTTTTTTTAAACCTATAATCCTTCAGTCTAACGATATGAATTGACGAGGAAAAGATATGAATCCATTATGCGTTTTAGTATTAAACCATACAAATGGTATTTCAGTATTATAACCTAAAATAAATTGTTTCCTTTCGTTTGGGAAACCGATGATGCACACCTTTCCAAATACAGGCATTCATTCTCAACGAGAAATTTCTATCGAATTTCAATCGATCGTAGTTTTCATCATATTTTTCATACTATTTTCTATCGTCAATAAAAATAAACATTTGGACGTTCGGTGACGTTAGATGAGGTTAGATTCCACCGTTTAAAGCGGTGCATGGCGAATTAATAACAACCACAGGTTATCGGCTTAGCTATCTGTTTTGGGTGTTTGATAATTTCCATACGCAAGCTTCAGTGGGGAATTTTAAACCATCTGGTTTTTTTCCGAGTATGAGCTTCCGAAGAATCATAGCGTTACACTATTCTCGACGAACGCGTTAAACGATTGTTTCTAGATAGCTTTGACTCATTTAAAGGTGTTGTGTGGGATAAGATTTATGCATGAGAAGGTGAGAGGGTTCAGGTAAACTTTGCTTGTGCTCGAGTATTCAATTAGAGAGTTCAGGTACAACACCTCACAAGAATCCACGGTGAGTTGTAAGGTGTTATAGTTGAAAATAATTTAAAAATTTTGCTCATCGCTATACACCGTTAATGAATCAATAAAAAAAAAGATTTTGTCCTAAAAATGTGAAATTCTATTCCCTCAAATATATTCGATTTTAGTATTTCTTGTATCGAACGATTTTTTCTTTTTTCACTAAAAGATTTTCCATCTATTTTTCTCGAATAAATTGCATTTAATGGGGATGTTTCTGTGTCTTTTTTTTTCGTTCCAGAATTTCCAACAAAAGATATCAATTAATAATTATGAGATTCTCGAAACACTTTTATTTTCGATAGCTGAATTATTATTATTTTTTTTTTTTCTAGAAGAATTTCTTTCTTTTCTTTGAGAATAAATAGAATTTGAATGATTGAACGATGCAAAATTCTAACAAAGTAATCTTGCCATATCTTCATCCATTATTTCAATTATGGTTTCATTCTTTGTTTCTACTATCTAATAGTGGAAACGATAGATGAAATCAGTAAACTCACTTCCATTGTTCGAGTAAAATACTTCCTTCTATAAAAGTTGTTCAATTAAAAAATAATTCCTATCATTGGTCATTAAGTTATTCGTTTAATAATTCCCATCATTCAGTTACTGCCTTTTAATACGCGTATCGATTTCATGAACATTCATAATATCCATGAATATCCATTCACTGAATATATTCCTTTTCCATTATCACGTAATTGAAATTTCATCAATAAAAACTGACAATGCCCATATAATGTTATGTATCGATGAATGTGAACGAACGGATAAACGAGCAAATGGAAAAACACATCAGGCAATTGGCACCATATGTGCTTTTTGCATTTTTCATAGTAATAAAGCATGCAATTATGCATTCGAATTTTTGATTGATCCGAAACCCGTACAAATCAATGAACGGTCCATTTTTCTACAACTCGACTAAGATATATGATGTGTGCAGATTTTTCTAGAAGCTTATATAGTTATTTCAGTTATAATATTGTACAGTTATTCAGTTATAATAATTCGCGTTAATAATTCCTGTTGTCTATAACACGTTTCGAATTCAATCCAAAGCTTGAATGTATGTGGTATATCTACCATGTCTTTTGTATATAGATTTATCGGTTAATGGTTTAAACCGGCGGATAGACCGACGCATACAGTGTTGATGGTAACGCGCTCTTACAAATGTAACGTTACAAGATCTAACAATGGTCGAGCTGAATTTTTGCCGATTTTTTGTACCAACCACATCTGCCTATCCCGAAAATATTTGTGGATTTGTGGATCGATGGTGCGGTCTCGTTGATGCCGCCTTCTGTTAACGATGCGTCCTTGGTATTTCGTGATCCCGTCTAGCGGATGACGTGACGCGCGTAGTGCACAGCCGTTGACTTCAAGAAGCGACACTCGTCACTTATTGGTAGAGGAAACTCCCTCTACCTCGTCTATAGCTCGATCCCTGTCCCAGCAGAGTTAAGCCCGGCCATGGTTGAGCGACCAATCCTGTTTGAATAGGAACCGATCTCCCGAACGGAAAGGGGGTGAAGTCTTCTGCAAATGTTCGTGGCTATGATCCGATTCCAGTTCCGAGCCTGACTTCGAAAGAACCAGAATTAGGTTCACCCCATGCCCTCCACCATTTGCTTAGCTGCTTACCACGTACGCTTTTACCTGACGCCAGCAATTCGGAGACGATAGAAGCAACGAAGAAACCAGGCAAGGATGCAGAATGGCCGAAGATATCTCGCCTTTTTTGGAATATCACCACAGGAACTCAATGGGAGTTATTCTCTGTAAGCCTGAAGTGAGATTGTAATTTCCAATTTCGTTCCTTAGTATTCAGCACTTCCGGTGACGGGGATGATGGCTCATGACACAATCGATGTGGGTTGTTGGTTGCTGAAGATGAGAGGAGTCAAGGTCAGGGACGATGCTGTAGTAGTTAACCATCAAATAACTGTCTGTACGTTTATGCAATTCTGGTGATCTGTAGCCTCGAGTACCATCGCTTAACCATCATGTCTATTGAAGCTGCAGGCGGTCTGATTTCCTTCTCACATTGTCTCTATTTTTAGCGGAGTCTTTCGTCTAGGTGTGTTCTATCTGTATCATGATGGTATGAAGTGGAAGGGAGGGGATGCGTGATGAGGTGAGCTTCAAGGACGGAATGAAGTGATTGAACAGTTTCATGTACAGACTTCGAACAATGGCTTAGATCCGACGTCCGATTCAGGCCCGAACACATTTCCCCACGTGTGGCCAAGGCCATATAAGCAGTCTCAGTCATGTTAATCCGTTCCGTGTGGATCAACTATTTTCCTTGTCGATGGCAACTCTCACTGATTAAAATTTGTATTGGCTTTGTTTCCGATCTGATAGGACAGAATAAGGCAATATAAACTATCACGTCTTATTTTCTCTTATCCTTTTTCATTTGAGTAGGAATAAAAATATGCTCTTCTTTCATCTAACTACATTTTTTTGAAATATTCCACCCAATTTAATGCAGTATTTTTAACTGTTATTAGTTCTTCCTTCCCATCATTCTACTTTCTTCACTTTTCTTTTCTCATCCTGGTGCAGTTAGGTTTGTCCGGTCATTTGCACATTTCCCAGTCGTTGAAATCGTTAATGGTATTCTCTTCTTTCATATTTCATTACTTAAAAGTCGATCTGATTTCAGTCAGTATGTGGCTCTTAACGGCGGTAATTTTGTCATTGGCGTTGTCGACTCAGTGTTTCGCCGGTACTAGGAACTTAATTGCAATAAATGAAGAGACATGGACGGATCTTTTGAAAGGCGAATGGATGGTTGAATTGTAAGTTATTCATTGATGCTGATATCTGATAGGCACTGACATCCCAAAATTGACGTTATGGGGAAGGGGTGGTACAAGGTGAGAATTCCCTTATTGCTTCTTTAAATTTGTCTGGAAGGAAAATTTTCCCCTCTCAACGAAACGTCCTTCGCATTTCGAGATTCAAATTATTCCGCTGTACTCATCAGACGATGGACGTCATATTCGATCGGCGCTTTTCCCGCTCCCGCTTTGGTATAAATTAGATATGATTGCACCCTTTCTCCTTTATCAGTTCTTTTTTCAATCTCAAAAATTGCTTTTAAGGATTATATACATACAGTATATTACTGTCAACTGCATTTTATTTACGAAAGATTTTTCGTGCGATCGGCTCACTATGAAATAATTCTCCCACAAAGGTTTAAGGTGACTTGCATGGAGACTGTTTTCATACCTGTTCGGTATATGTGTTGTCGATGAGAGTCCAGCGGATCAGTCAATAAATTCCTGTTAACATTTTCTAAAATTTGGTTTGCAGATGGTGTAAAATATTGTTGATTAAAGGGATTTATTGGAGTGGAGAAACAGAAGGTAAATAGAAAAAGGCAAAGGGATCTAAAGAAGAAGGTTGAAAGGCGAAAAATAGATCCGCAGAGGTATTGATGTGTGTAGAATGAAGGTCACTCATATTTTGGGTCAGTAACACGCACTTTTTTTTTGATCATTCGAGAAAAGACTATTCTGATCTAAGACGAATCGTTTATTTGCGTAACTCGGTGCATCACGGAAACCTGAATAGTGGAAACGTCTTTTTTGAAGCGAGGAAACAAGGAAAAGCTAAGGAGGGGATTGTGCAGGGAAACTGAGGGGATGGAAAAGTGGAGAACGTGGAAGAGGGGACGGGAGAAAGAAATAAGAGCAAAGAGTATCGGAATATATTTTATGAAGCAGTGATAAAAGCATAGGGGGTGCAGCGTATCTTCGTCTGGTGACGTCATTAATTTACGAAAGATGATTTGATCAGGTCGGAGGAAATAAGCACACAGAGAAAACAGGGAGATGGTATAAATATACGGACCCTAGATTGATAGGTGGGCGTTTTATGCGCATATCCCGAAGGTTGTGTGAGCCTTTTCATTACCCAATTTTGAGGGTGACGAGTATTTAGTGATGTTGAATCTAGAGGGCACAACTAGGAAGAAGACCAAGAGTGGACTTGTCCTCTTCCAGTATCGGGTCGTAAGTCGTAGCCGGATTTCAGGGTGAGGTCGCCAGGGGGGGGGGCAGAAATAATGATGAACTGAGAATAAAAGAGAGGAAAAATGAAATATTTTTGGTTCAATGATCTCTCTATTCTCATTGATCAACAGAGGTCGCATTGAAGTAAGAATGTTGGGGGGGGGGGGGGGGGAAGGTAAGCTCACTTATGTTGAAAGTAATGATGATATCTACCCCCTCCCCTACCCCATCACGATCTAATCTCCCCTCCTCCGTTCTCCGAAATCCTGTCAGGCAGTTTTTACTGCAGTAAGTTTCGTTGTTCTTTGAGGAAAATGTTGTGAGTGAGCCGTTCGCATGGAATTAGTGAATTAATTCCTTTGTATCGCGGAGTCTTAAAATCCAAACATCTGAGATTGCCTTCAACGCCATTGTGTTGGAGGAAATGAGATTGGCATATCGAACCTTAAGAATTGGTTGTTGTTTCACTGTAAATTTTTTTCCTTATTCGATTCTTTATTGCATATCTAAAATATTTAGTATTAGGTTCATTTCCGAGTGTTAAAAGATTTTATTTACACAGTCTACTTCAGCCATGCGCCTTGGTGTCCGGCATGCAAAGATCTGCAGAAGGCATGGCACGCATTCGCCGACTGGAGCAAAGACTTGAATATCAAAGTCGCCGAAGTCGACGTCACTGTGAATCCAGGTCTTTCAGGACGTTTTCTCGTCACCGCTCTGCCAACCATCTATCAGTAAGTGGCATGCTGGGAATTATCAGCTTTTATATATTGTTACCATTTCTGCGGCGTTATTTTATATTTTTTTCGCATAGGATAAAAGGCAAGGGAAAAAATAGAGTACGTAATTGTAGTGCACATATAAGCTGTGTTTAAAAGTCGAATTTTAGTAGCAATTATGAAGTGGTATTGAATGAAAGGGATAGGCTTGGAATTTGGGCACGGCGACTCACAGTCTTCCTAATTCCTCCCACCATCTCCTGTTTCTCCAGAAATTAGGCATAAGCAGTCCCTGCGTGCCAACTTTTTTTCAGCTGGATATATGAACCCATGTCTATCAACTGTATGTGGTATGGGAGATTTATACGTTGAATGCATTGTTAGATTATCACATATGTTTGCCGTGATAAGGAGGGAAGGAGAGTATATAACCATTTAAATCTATCCTCCTCCACTTGCCTGACTTTTTTGGGCATTTAGCCTAAAATGACAATTTTTCATCCTTCCCCTTCCCTGTCTCCTTCTTCCGCTTCTAGAGAATTGATAAAAGTGGTGCCGTAGGCATGAAAGTAGTGCCGTTGGCAAAAAAACTGGAGATTTCCTTAAATTGAAGCATAGATGGCACTTTAATTGGTTGTTGAGGTGTACTGAATTGAGCACATCGTGAAGTTTTTTCTAGGTTGCATACGTATTTGTCGTTCCAGCGACGCCCATATATTTTCTAGTCGATTTTCAACTTCCTGTTTCAATGAATATTTGCTGATTAAATTAAAGGAATATGAAGTAGCGGTTAATAATTTGCTGTGCTAGGGCCATTTACTATATAGGTATAAGCATTATTATGATTAATGAGACTTGCGTCTTGAATTTATTTAGCGTGGAAATTTATCGGGAATTGTGACTATAAAGTACTAATAAGAATCTGAAGTAAAGAGGGGATGTAAAAACAATGAAATTTTGAATAAAATAAATTTGATGAGAGGTAAAGGTAAATAAAAGGGAGTGGGAAAGTAAGCGAACCTTTAACCTATCTCTTCATTGTGGATGCTGAGTTTCCATCTACTTGTTTATCTGTTTATTTGTGTATTTATTTACTTGTTTATTTATTGACTTATATATCTTGATACCGTGGGTATTATGGAAAAAAGTATATGAGATTTCCGCAATGCAAGAGTTCAGTTGAATAGGCATTGAAGGCGTAAGAGCAGCAACAGCAATTTATAGATCAAAACTATTCTTCTGCAGTTTGAATGATGGAGTGAATGTTCTAACGGTCTTGGCAGGAAACAGGTTGCAGACTCGTGCAACACGAAACCGGAAATTTGTAGAATGTTTTTTATGCTGCAGCCTTTTTTTGACGAGTTGACTTGTCGATTACGGGAAGGGGTAAAAGTAAAATATTTTTGAGAAAGGAATGTGGGAAGGATGGGCCTTAATTTCGTAAGAAAGAATCAAATCCTACTTGAGCTTATGAGATACCAATGAATCCAACTTAAAGGTTTTTAACCCGATAATGTAATCTGGCTGCTATGGACATCGGTAAATTTTAAGAGAAGTAATGCGAGCCAGGTGTTTCTGAACGTTCTCTAATAATCTGAGGTCAAAAAACAAATGAGGAAACTGTATAGGTGTACAATATTTCAAAAAGTGGGTTGACAATAAGTGGTGGAGGCTTTTCAATGGTGCTCAACACATCGGCGCTTCAAAACCCGAAGAATATAAGTTGGAATTTCCGGCAGTTTTTTTGGCAATAGTGGTACATCGCAATTTTTGTGTGAAGGCCAGGGTCGATAATAATGTCAGGGTTATGAAAATCATCTGTAGAATAGAGAACCTCACTTTCTGACCGGAGAAAATTTTCAAATCGAAAGCTACTATGAACCAGATGGGAGTTTGCCATAATTTCTTATGGAGATTCATGGGGAATTTTAATTTCCATAATTTTTACCGGTTCGCAAATGCATGAAGGTCCTTCTGCAGGAAATTAAAGCCATAGGTAGGCAAGATCGTACCGTAAACTACAGATTTATAGATTATTAGGAAAGAGCACGATACTGGCCACAGAGGTATTGGAAGCATCGTTCATGTATAGGAGGGATAAAATAGGACCTAAATACATCATTGTGCGGTACTACTATAAACTGGATGCGCGACAAAGCAACTGGTGGTAGTTCCGGCTGAGAGAATTTGCCCGTAATGAAGCTGCAGTGACGCACTTCAGTAAATAACTGAGAACGCCATACTTTTCTTGTTTGACGAGGGCTTTTTTTGTGATAGGTCATAGCGGGATCCTTTTCATAATCAGTTTACAAAGTTTTTGTTTGAACTCTAACATTAACCGCAGACATTTAGTCGCCTAAATAAGGAATAAATTGCGGCATTGTGGAGCGGTGAGGGATGGAGACGAACTGCGTGGAGGTCGGGGAGATCGTTCCGTCAAAAATTATCAATTAGCACGATTCAGATGATTATCTCAGAGATTTTTTTGCTAAGGTGCAGGTAGTTTTCCTTCAGGAAAGGTGAAAGGAATGTATATTTCCAGGAGGCGGGGAGATATGAACGAAAGAGAAAACATAGAAAAATTGCATGAAATGACTATGAGGTTGGGATATTTTGAGATGTGTTAAAAAACAATGATTTGATACCGTCTGATGTGAATGGAGTCTTGTTATTGAGTTTATGAGTAGATTTTAAGAACTGTGCCAAGGCTAACGTCATTCGATCCTAAATACCTGTTGCAACGTGCAGGAAAGTCCAGCACCATCTCGTTGTCGTCCATTAAAAAGTTTGGGAAATATTTTGCGAGGATAATAGGTCGTAGCTGTTTACTGGGAACTGGGGAATTACCGGGGTCCTTTTTTAGAACGTGCATCGTATAGCACGTCTCTAGCTTATTGCTGACTTCTTTTTAAAGTGCTTTAAGGGTTTTGACAAATGTCTTATGTCTTTCAGGACTTCGAACACTTTTATGCGGTGGATTTGATAATGCTCAGAACAACGACTAGGTATTGCTAGCCTATCCGGCTTATGGCGGTAAAGCCATAGGAAATGTTTTTATTCACAGCTAAGTACTGGAGGTATAAAAGAAGTTGTCTAATCTGGGCGGTCTTTTTCTTTGGCATCCGCACTTCTGTAACGTTAAGAACAAACCGGAAGAACGGCTTAAATCATTGCTAAATTCGCATAGTAATAGTTTCTTGCCAGCTGAACTTTTTTCCGGGAAAAAACTTTCCGGCAAGTGGATTGATATAATGAGGCTCTCCCCGACCGAAAGATTAAACTTCAGGTCAGTGATTATCACGGTTACATGATCGACCATACATAACTCAGAAGTCGTGCTAGGATATTGTTCAGAGTGAAGTATAGGAGTGTTAGATGCTCGGGGGACGGAAATCAAGCAGAAAGTTTTGGTGGCAACGATGTCAAGACAAAGAAATTCGTATCCGAAGGATTTTAGTGTTGCAGAAGTTGCAGCCGTTTTTATGTACGCGCTGACGGCGGGTACGACGATTTCGCATCTTCTGTCCTTCGTGTTAGCCTCGCGATCGCGGCGAATATTTGACGATCGCGGCGAAATTAGTTAACTTGGAAGAATACGATCAGTTGTTGAAGGTGACAGCCGTGTTCCTGAAATAACGACGATATCCAGTTTTGCTTTTGCTTTGGATAGCAAAACCTGGAATTTTTCGAACTTGTTGACTGTCACCCCACCTATATTTAATATTTTCTCTTGTGCAGGATGTGCAATATTTAACCATTTAGTGGTGGACTTTGCATAATGTGTTTTCAGCGTGAAAGATGGTGTATTCCGGACATATTCAGGACCTCGCGATAAGAATGATTTTATCAGCTATGTGGAGGATAAGAAATGGTCGTTGACGGATCCAGTACCTTCCTATAAACATCCGAACTCGCCACAGTCTGTTTTCTCTTCTTGTTTTTTTTTTTTTTAAGTATTTTGCTCTTAATTTTAAGTAATCATTTCATTGTGTTATTGCTATGGGTTATTTGGCTTCTTTACAAGGACTAGCCAATCCGATATTTCGTAAAGATATCAACACATGGTATTTTATTTTATTTCAAGAAAGTATTCCTAATTGGTACCGGAAAAGAGTGTTACATCGCAACTTCCTCCATCCCCCCATCGTGTGATAGAAGATTTCCACAACATCCCATGCCATTATCCTCCTTCCTTCTTGGTTTGACTTAACGGTGTATTGTATATGTTTTGTTTGTTGTATGCGTTGGAACCTCTGATCATCAGATTTATTTAATCAAGCATAAATAATTGTTGTAATTAATAGTTTATAGTAGAGACTTCGGGTAGAGGTGATGGCCCAAGATAGCCTAAACTTCAAAGAGTTGAGCCTTTAGATCTAAAGGAATAAGGCTTTTAAGAGACTAGTTCTAAAATGGATTCATTTTTCGTTTTCTGATACAGACGAAGGCGGTAATCACTAAAGAACTAGCACGCTGGACTTCTTTCATGGGCAATAAATGCGGCGACGGTCACACCTAACGAAGTGTAAAGTGTCGAAAAACGTCTCGCATACCTTTGGGAGTGAAAGAAGTTCATTGTGCCGTATTGATTTTTGCAAATATTTCTGCAATGAATGATGCAATCACTATATTTGTAACGTGACTTTAAGGGATTGTTTAGAAATTTACTCACATTTCAGTAGTTGGAAAGGGACGAGAAGCGGGCAGCAGGTTGACCTTTGGACTTGCGGTCTGTTATAATGAGTGGAAAAATTTCGGAAATAGCGGAAAATTCGAGGGACATTTTAAAATTAGGATCTTTATAGCGGTCTAAATTTTAATAACACCCCCCCCCTCCCCGTTGTAAAAATGGGTGTAAATTTTTATGATAAAAGTCTCCGCTTCTTATGTAAGAACTTCTCCGCCAAGAAAATGCAAAAAGATGGTATCGTCGTTTAGAAATTTCAACAACGACTTAGTGTCGTAAACGAGCTAGGTGATCCATTTTCAAGGCAATGGTGATTATATGGCTGATTTATTAGACCACAGAGAGCAACAATATTTCTTCTAGAAATAAATTCAGCAAAACACAGCTTCAAGCATTTTCGCTTTTGTAGTCGGTTTTGAAGAAGGTTGATACAAGGAAAATAAAAGAATTCGTAGTCAAAAAATCTGAATTTAAACCCTCTTCGTGACTCATCAAAAACTGTTATATCTCTCTGATCTTAAATCCTTTGGGGGAGAGACTTTATGGTAGACGGAAGGTTCTTTGCAATTTATGATGCACTTTTCTTCAGCAGTTATTTAAAGCACGTAATTACTGCTGAGTGTTTTATAAATATGTGTAACATCAGATTGGGCATTTTCTTGAGGGGGGGGGGGGGGAAGAGAGAGAAAAGGATGAGCGAAGAAAAAGTTCTAAGGGTGCTCCTCGAAAAAGGGATTGAGCAGGCGGTATAGAGGATGGTGATCAAATGGACTCCCTCTTCCTAGTTCCATCACTTTGTGATTTTTTTTCGCTTTCAGGATGACTGTTGTTGCGTGGTTCTTTAAATTGTCGATGTTCGTTCGTGACAAGCATAATTATTTAGTTGAGGAAGGTAAACGTTAATCGGCTTCCGTTTCATGCTATTTTTTCTGCTTATTTGGAGTGACTTCATAGAAAGTGCTGCCCATCAGTGATATTGGTTTAATTTTTTTTTCAAAAAATAATTAAATTCAACCATGTAAAGCTGAGAAATATCATGTTTATAAGGTTGAATGTATTTTCAGTGGGTTTAGGTTTCTATATATATAGCCACAAGGATCGTTGTGGACATGTTTCGAGCCAATATTGAAGAATCGTTAGGGGAAAGCGAAAGCTAGAAATAGCAGTAGAGATTTGAGCTGTGATCTTTCATAATTTCTTTCTTAGTTTAAAGCTGATCTGATGTTTTTCTTGTTTGCTGTTAATTGAGACTAGGCGTATTTATTGTATAATATTAGGAATATTTAAGCGGGAGTACCTTCATGGGCATCTTATTCAATGTTCGCTGGAATAACATTGGCATTGGGTTGCGTGCTTGGCTTCTTCATTGTTTGTATCATCGATCGCGTTTTCCCGACCGGACCACAACCCGCAAAACAGGACAGGAAAGGTGGCAAGAAGGATCAGAATAAAAAGAACAAAAAGGTAACAAAGAGTTCATTGAAGTTGATGAGCGGAAATAACGCGAAACCTGTTGTCAACTCGGACATATTCACCTGTCATTGTTGGCAAGCAGGGAGTACACTGTGCAGGTTCTGAAACCTCTAAAATAGGAAAAAAGGTTTAATTTCTGAGGAATAAGATTTGTCGATGAACTCTGGAGTAGGTCGGATATTCCGAGCTGTGAAGCATTCTGGTGTAGTATTCTTGGAAATTTGCTGGGACGTCCTTGTACAGTATCATCTCACCGTAGCAAAGACCTTGATGATTGCTGAGATATTTTTATCAGTAAATATAGTAGATGATAAACGCTACCAAGATAAATCTTAGCGTTTTTATTAATGCTAGTAATATTACTCGTAACATTTAGTTTCCTTTTTTATGTTTTATTTCGGGTGCGTATTTCTTAACGATTTCAATAAGGTTTTTTGTGACTGATTGGGAATTAAAATTTTACTTGATGCAGCATTAGTTTTCTCTGTGAAATAAAAAGGGTTCCAGTTGGATTTGCCACCTAGTTGCATTGAATGGATTTCTTGATAATTCGAAATGTTTTGACAATTTTTGGCCCAGCTTCAGGCGGTAAAACGAGTGAATAACAAGTACATAGACAAACAATAAACGGGTAAGTAGGTGAGCAGATATTTTAACAAACAAAGCAATAAGGGTATCATATATAATATACTTGGATATGCATAAATCCAGTAGGGTTGTTAAATGAGGTAGATAATGAGACAACAACGGAATCCTGTTCGTGAAAAAGAATTCAATTATCATTGTAAGTTAATCGTTTTTCAGAGATTCGATATTGATGAAAAATGAGGAGAAATTAATTTCCAAGTAAATATTAGAGATTTTCTACCTCAAAGGTTCCTTAGGTAATTATGTTCCCTATCGCACCGATAATTTCTTAGGCGAAAGAGTTGAGGGCATTCTTCCGTACACTCACTTGTCTTATCACCTGTAACAAATGTGAACGAATCTACAGCGGAGACAGGTAGATATGAGGTCATCAATTAGTGGTTTTTCGGTTTTAGGATGAACAGAAGAAGAAGGACGATGAGAAGGCACAGCACTCACAAGAGGAGAAAGGATCACAGGAAGGTAATCTCTTGTTTGATCTTTCGTTTTGGTGATCTGTTTTTAGAGTTATGCAATTTGCTGTGGTAACTTTTTCTGATACTTCTGAAAAGGAATAAATTATGCTCATGCTAGGTTTACATTTCCTTGTTATCCGTTTTTAATAGTGTAGTATACGGACGATTTGGTCTCGACGGATTGATCTGTAAGGTTGGTTGGGGGGGGGGGGGGGGAAGGGGGGGGTAAGGGGCCAGTGGATGTGCGTTGTTGGTTTCAATAATCAGAGTCCAGTTTACTTCTCGAAAGTCTGAGTTCATTTTAAAAAATGTTACATGTCGTATTTAATTTAACGCGGATTACTCCAGAATGGATGCCGTTCCCCTCCCCCTCTCCCTCTCCTCCCTCTCGTCCCTCCTCCATCCCCTCCTCCTTCCTCCTCGCTGCCTTCCTCCCTCCACCTTCCCCCTCCCTTCCCATCCTCCCTCCTCTTCCCTACTCTCCTTCCTCCTCTTCCCCTCCCCCTCTCTCCCCAGCTCATCCCTCTCCCACCTCCTCCTCCCTCCCCTCATACCCTCCCTCCGCCTTCCTCCCCCTGTCTATTTTTTCTTTTCATTTATTTCATTTATATGACACTATGACAGACTTTATACGTTTGCATTTATATACTTACATTTCTGCTGTGGGGAAGTTTTCTTAGGTACTTTTGAAGGGGATGAATTAAGCTTATGCCAGATTTCCATTTTCCTATCATTCGTTTTTGATAGAGTGGTGTATAAATCGTTTAATCTCGACGGATTGATCTTTAAGGTTGTTGTGTGGGAGGGGCCAGTGGAAGTGCGTTGTTGGTTTCAATAATCAGAGTGCAGTATATTTCTCGAAAGTTTGAGTTCATTTAAACGTGAAATTATTTGAATGGTTAGTTTATAATTAAGAGAGGTGTAGCTTTCAGGTGTAGTGTTTTTAGTATGTTGAAAGAGTCATCATGCTGTTCATTTTTTGTTTTATGCGTTTTTCGGGTCTTTTTTTTTAAAAAAATCATTATTGCACCATTTTTTCTCTTCCCCTCCATTCTTTTACACATATGAACACATAGGTCGCGTGCTCTTGCGACTGGCGATAGAGATAGTGCAGTGAAAAAATGATTTAAAATGACCAGTCTTGTGTATCGCTGGGGTCAGTTTGGGCAGTGGACAAGGGGTTTGTGAATCCGTTCTGTTCTGAAATGACAAGATACGATTTAGTTGATAGGTAAAAATCTCTTTTACGATAATAGAGAAAGAAACATTAGGAACACTGGAAGCATACTTTGATCAGCGGTATCACTCACTTATAACTGTTGTGTTTCACAAGACAGCAACTAAGACAACAATACAACACAGTGATAACCGGATTAAGGCAATAGTGGTACCAGAGGGAATAGCCGCCTGGTGTTAATTATTCTTTGGCCATTGTTTGTTCGTCATATTTCACAGGTATGCATCCCGGCGCTTGGTTCGATAACGTATCGCTGTTAATGTGAGTTATTGGGTTATTGAATCAGTTGTTGTGTCATTGACTTGCGATGTTTTTAACAAGTGAATTATATTTAATTAATAATAAATATTACAGAGGATTCATCGGACGAGGGTGTGCGTAATCGAAAAGGTGGTCCATCCGGTGATAAGAAGGACACACAGAAGACATCTCCAAAAGCAGAGGGCAAGAAGAAGAAATAATTCCACGTTGATATTGCAATATTTCGCCGCCTAGCAATCAAGTTTGCGTCTATGGGTGAAATTTTTCTATTGGCAGATGAGGTGGTTGCTGGGGTATTGTTTTTTTTGCCTGGAATTGCCTGGAGTTACTTTCAGTGGTTGATCGTTGTTTTGTTTTTTTTTGATACGATGTCGGCGCGCGCTTGTGAAACGCGCTGCTTACTGCATGGCAAACTCGACCCGAGCTATGAGTGAAGAAAATCTCGTTCGCTGTTATTTGCGTTCCTTAGCGAGGCGTTGTTCAGTGCTTACTATCTATTCAAGTATGCGTATTGTGTATACTAAAAAATGCAGTCATTCGTACTTCTGATGCTTGAAGTATAATTTCACTTGAAACTTGGTTTTTATATTTTTCATTTGGAGTGGTTGTTTTATTCGAATTTACAAATTGATGTTCGATGGACTGTTTTAGGAAAGCTATTGTTGGAGATTTTTTTATATTTTATAGAAATAATTTTCAAGCAATTTTCTAAAATCGTTTTTCTTTAAATCGCCAAAAAATGTGCGTGAAATTTTTGAGAGAAGAAAAAACTAAAAAGAATATTCGTTAAGAACGACGTGTTGGATGGTTTTTATTAGTAAAGGAAATAATGTAAACGATTTCAAATGGTTGGAATTACTTATGATTTTTGCATTTCGCGTATGTGTACTTTGTTATAGCGCATATATTTTCACTATCGAATTATGATGAAGAAAGTTTTCTTTTTTTTGGAAGATTATATCATAAAATTTTCATTAATTTTGCTATTTTTTCTTTATGTTAATATTTAATTGTCCATCAAGTTTCAAAATCATTTTTGAATTTCCGCTCGAAAACTCGTTTTTTTTTTCCTCAACACATCAATTTATTTACGAGGATTTTTTTTCTCTTTTTGAAGCAAACATTGTTGTGCCTTCTAATGAAAAAAAAAAGTGTTATCAGTGAATGGGAGTGTGTTGGTTTGGTTTGGACTATAAAAATCGGTTGACGCATTTCTTGGTGTTTATTTGAGTTTCTTCGTTGCCCTTGTTGATTATACGTATAAACGCTTCAATTGTATTGAATCGGTCGCATTCATGGCTGATTACGATGATTTGGAGGAAGGATTTCTCGAAGCTTATTCAGGAAATATCCTGAAATTCCGAAATTTTTTCTGATGTAGACTCGATTGCATCTGCGCTTTGATGATTTCCTTTCGAAGTAATGAGGGAAGAGCGTCCAGGAGGTATTGGAATGGATTTTCATGATCAAAGAGGGTTTGGGGGGAGGGAGTTTAGAAAGAGGGGGATTCAATTGTAATGAGCAGGACGGTTGTTTTAGTTGTTATATGTATATCCATGAGTGATATGCTATTTACCTTGTATAAGGAGACATAGCGTTTGATTTTGCCTACCTCTAGTTTCGATATTTGGAATCTAGTAGCACAGACCTTCCCGATGAGGTTAATTGCCGCTCATTTCAACAACTTGTGGCGTTAGGCTAGCTGATCGATGAGGTTTGCAGGTAAAATTTATGGGGAGTTGGAGGGTGAAGGGCTTCAAATTACACATGCAGGTGAGATCATTTGATAAGGAAAGAGTTGTATCCAGCATTAGCTGTATCTGAGCAGTCATCTTCATAACGGGTTTGAAAGTATAACGCTTCTAAAGTATATACGCACGGAACTCAAGTGTAATATGAAAAGATATGCGTGAAATGTAGTGCCTCCCAGAACGAGTGAAGTTACGAAAGTTTGCACTAAAATACTCCCGCTGTTATCCTCTGTCACCCATGTGGTGGAAGGTTGTCGTGTAGGTCGATGTTGGGAGGGGGGCGGAGTGAGTTAGAAGAGGGGACGGCTAAATAAAGTGAAACAAAAATATGGTTCTGCTCTGCGGCTGTGGAGTTATAGATGGCTGCATAAGGTATGATGTTACGAAGTACTGGTAATTACCTGTCAAGGATATTCGGGAAACACCTCATTCCGAACTACATCCTGCCTTTTATGGAAAAAGGAGCTCTTGAAAAGGAAATGAAAGGGCCTGATAGAAAAAGAGGTGAGGGGACAACTTCATAAAGCTAAGGCCAGAGATTCTGATGGAAGAAGGACTTGAACTTCTCATGAAGAGTAAGCGTCATTGCTATCGATGTTGTGCCACCCGAAATGGGGCTTTCGCTCATAACTTTCTGGACCGGTCGGTCATATGCAGAAACACAGTTTGAGGTACTTCATCGTAATTTTCGGCTGTTTGCGGCGCATTTGTCTGCCGAAGCTGGAATCTTTCCTTCCGAATTCCTTTTTCATATGACTTTGGGCGATAAATGCACATCCCATCCGTTCTATTGGTCATCGTTTTTACCACTTTCGAATCTCCTTCTTCGCCCACTACTTCAACTTCAGTCTTGCCTTCCACCCTTCCTCTCCCTCTCTAGTTCTGCAGATAAATTGGTTGATAAAAATCATCCCATCGCAACACGGCGGGAACCTTTCGAACGGTGCACCATACAATCAGGGTCGAAAATGCTCTTTGCTTAGGAACTTATCGCTAGAAGCTGTTTGTACTTGGATAATGTGGTCCATCCGTCCCTTCCTTTCTTATCTTCGTTTGGCTTCCACAACGATATAACTCAAGAAGAAAGAAAAAACTCATGTTTTGTCAGCTCTTCCTATCCCTTGAAAAACGCAAAAAACTCATTTCCAGCTTCCGTTGCATTTCGCCATTGACTTACCCGAATTTGAAAAAAAAAAAAAAGTCAGCAATACTTGTGCAATATTGTGCAATATACACATATAACTCGACAACACCGACACATGGTGAATGCGCTAACCAATGAGCAGCGATCGCAATGGCCCTACCCTTACGGATCCGTCATTGGGAGCTCATCGGTATTGGCGCACTTGTTTTCGTTCGTAGTGTTGCATTTATGCAAATATGCGTTATTGTTGTTATGTTGGTGCATTGTGGTTTCCGGGTTGGATTAGAAGATGGTGTGGCGTGAAATTTTTGGGAATTTCAAAGAAAAAAAACGAAGTTTTGCTAATAAAGTTAAGTTTTGTGCATTTTTCACTAAGAAAAAAAAAAACGTTTCAATTTTTGGAATGCTTCATTAATTTAAAAATTCGGTGGAATTTTTTTCGAATTGCCTCGCATATTTGAAAATTATCTGTTGATTTTCCGGTTCCGGTTTCCGTATTGATAGCAATGATATCCTTATTGATAGCAGTTGCTTCGGTTCCGGTTTTCTTTGTTTGTTCGTTTCCTTACTATTAAACTTACAAGCCTATAAAGCTGGATTTTATTGTAGCTCATAGGTTCATAAGTTTTTTTTAAACGAGCATATTGAAAAAAATAATTTTTCACTTTCTTCTTTCTTTAATTAAATTTGACCATTATGGCCATTTCGGCCAATCTTGAACAGATTTCTTTCAGCAAGCGTTTAAATAAAATCTCGTAGAAGTAGCCTAATCGCACACGGTTTAATTGAGTGTTCTTAGCAGCACATCGGTAGGTTCTGCACTGCGCATTATTTCCTCATTGATTTTTTACTTCGAAGTGATATTTTATTACTTGATATTACTTTTGTTATTGATAAGGTAATTGTTTGTAAGGCATTTACATTCGGTATTATAAAAGTGATAGGAGAGTTAATTGAATCATCGATTGCCCTCTTATCTAGTTATTACTAGTATAATAAAGTGATAATAAAAAGTTTGAATTAAACCCAATTCCGTTCTTTCCGATCACAGTCGAATAGTCTATTGATAACTCACGTCTTGGAGCCGCTTTTAAGGGGAAAGGGAGGAAGGGAGAGGAGCAGGGGTAGGAGGTAGTGCTGTTTCCTTTAACACTGCCACCTTTTTCCTTGTATTTTTTGAAATTCATCAATCGAGTTTTAGTAGTAATTGAATTGGAAGAAAATGAACGAGATTTCGTTTTGGAATGGATGTTAAAGAGAAAGGTGGAGGTAGGGGGTGGTGGGATAAAGAAAATGGTGCCTAGCATCAGGATGGAGGGGTACAAATATTCACTGTCTCGAAAGCACTCACCGCTCGAAATGTCTAATGATTTAGCTTCTCAAGTACAAATTAAACTGGCTAGGGACGGGAGATTGAGGGGAAAGGGGGCTGGACGGAGGGAGATCGGGGAAATTTTATGGGCCTCTTCGGCAAAAATGTGCCTACTTAATGGCGTTGTAATTTGAAATAATGTATATGGTGCAGTTGGATTCCCCATTCGCATTGCAAGGCAATGGGCTTGGCTCGGATGCACATCGTTTGCCGGCTGAGCCTCGTCGGTTGGCTCTTTAATTAAGTCAGCCATCATCCATGCTGGTCAGTATTGCTTGGCTTTGTGCTGCGATATATGCTGTGCACGCCGATATTTCCTGCTGCTTTGTCGGTTTTTTTAAATGCACTTTTGCAGGTCCGCGAGAACTGTTGCAGCAATGCTTTGTTCGTGTATGTATGTGCATGTATATGTCTGTCTGTTCGGCATTTTCAACTTGGGAATCGTTAAAGGTAGCGCTGCGAAATTTTCTCGATATAATATATGCGCCGTAATTAGTTTATCTAGTTCGATCTCAATCTTCTCTTACCCCTCATAAAGCGGGCCCATTTCGGTTGCAGAACTCTCTTGGAGACCGATGTAGACAGCGAGGACTTCGGGTAGCATTGTATGCGCTGAGTAAAGCGTGGCAATTCCAAAAGGAAATAAAAAATGAAGGAGATTTTCCTTGAAAACGGTAATGTGACCGATGAATGAATATCGCTGACTTTATTAGCTGATCTTTCTGGCAATCGTTATCGCAAAAAAGTGATATATATCACATAGAGTGGATGTGCGTGGGGTAGATGTTCCCTCTCTGGGGTACGAAAACTTCGAATAGAAAGCATCGACAGATGAAGGAAACGATCCCGGGGAAGCAGTGCGACGTTTTTGGGTTTGACAAGAATAATGCGATCATGGAGAGGTTCGGAGATTCTTAATGCTGCGCAAACGAAGGACCTTCTTCAGTTCTCCCGGGGAGTCGGCATTCTAATCACTTTTGAATCGTTGATGATAAATCTGAATGACTTTGGGGGAATTTGTCAAGCCAGGAATGAAATGAATCCCACAAGCGACAGTTAACGCATATGAGCCAAGTTTTGCTTTGTCGTTTTGCGTTGTATATCGCGTTTTATTTGGTGTGTTACGTATATGTTATTTAATCGGGTGAACATACATTTCCATATGACGCTGAATAGGGGATAGAAGAGGGTTTTTGTGTGAACTGTTGATATTTCATTGTTGACAGTTTGTATAGGCATGGAATTGTTGGTTGTGGTTGAATTATTTTCTCATGTGGGTAAATGTTGTGATATTGCATAATTAATTGTTGATTGGTAATAATAATGAGGTATGTTTATCTCTGTTTAGTATTATTTTTGTTTGTTTTAATATCTACGAGCATATCGATGTTGTATTGTGATGTTGCATCTTGGATCATTGTTGTAATTTATATAGCCATCTCAGTAATTAGCTAGTTGTTTTGTCTAAGTTCTTGTGAGCTTCTTCCGTTTGTTTGACGGTCATCGAATGCGATTTTTGGTGCTATCTCTTATTTTTATTATTTATTAGTATTTTTTCTTTAAATGTGTACTATATTGTGAACCTGTGGTATTTTGACTTGCAAATTTTTGTTAACGGTTCTGTGTTTTGTATGGACCCATATGCAGAAAAGTATTCATTATTTGTATTGTTATGTTTTTTCTTTTTGTACGGCAGTTGTTTCTTTGATTGACTTTCGTAACTACGATCTCTGCTTGCTTTTTGATTTCACACAGAACTGAAAATGTTTTATTTTTATTATTTATGTTTCTCGCAGTGATCATTGTTTTGTGTCGATTAGTTGATGGCTTCTCTCTTACAGTTTTCGGAGTTTACAGCATTATCACTATTATCATTATAACGTAATCGCTATCATAGTTGATGTTTTCTATGTTGAGATGTTTCTTTGATCGAGGTGCCGATTAATGGAAATTTTGTAAGGATCGCTGTGCGCCTGATTCAGTATGCGTTCGGAGGGAAGGGGGTTTGAGAATAAAAGATCAGGTGGAATGAAGTAACCCTGGGGTGGTAAAGATCCTCTTGTCTAATTGTACTATCGAACCTCGTTTATCTAGGTATAGCGCATGAGGCAGTTTTGAATAAATTATATACAGTGGTAATATGAATATGGAGCTGTATGTTGTAATGATCTTAAGCATCTCGCACAGGAGTATTTATAAGTCAGCGATTTGTTTACTGAAGAGTGGAAGTAGAAGAGGGAGAGAAAAGTTTGAGCATGCTTGGACGTTAAAATCGCATTGTCTGGACTGTGTGTGTATCTGGTTTGTTAGCCGTTGCAGCAGACAGCTGCCTCTTCCCGTGAGTGAAGGCAGATAGAGACGAACAAAAAAATAGCCACGGAAATAATTACCTTGATATATATATATATATATATATATATATATATATATATATATATATATATATATATATATATATATATATATATATATCGCTTTGCCTGGCACGTTCAAAACTTCATGCAAATTTTTTTAGCAGGAGAGGGCTGTCTTAATCTGAATCGTCGTAACCAAGCAGATAGTATGAAAAAGGAAAATAAAATGTTTTGTTCGTACGTGAAAAATAACTCGAATTAAGTGTGACAACAGTCACGTTGAAATTTATATTTGTAGAAAAGGGTAAAATCGACGCAATATGGGAACTCGAGATTCCTTCTAGGTTTGAAGAAAATAGGCAGAAGTGATCGAAATTCTCTTTGTTTCCTTTCTTTCAGAAATAGGCCTATTATTAAATGAAGAAGGTAATAGATTTTGGCGTTACAGAAGACATTGCTTTATTTTCCTTTGTTTAACGATTCTATGTTTTCCAGTTCATAACTTTGTATTTTTCTTATATTTATTTGTTCCTCTTATAGAATTTTTCATTTCTTGGATTTAGTGCATTTAATATATATATATATATATATATATATATATATATATATATATATATATATATATATATATATATATATATATATATATATATATATATATATATATATATATATATATATATATATATATTGTAGCGATGGAATCGAGTTGTTACAATAACTTATTTAATCATTGCTTTGAAGTCTTTAGCATTCTGTAGATGCATGCGGTCTTGTCCTATAATTTAGGTAATCGCCTAATTTTGTTGTTATTACACTATTGTTGAATACTGAAATAGAGCAGAATAATTCAGGGGGGCGGGGTGGGGGGGGGGATGGATATACTGGTAAAAATCCCTTTTGTTTAGATTATGTTGTTTATCTTAGAATGTCGAGGAAAAGAAGAGGTTTACATTGCGCGCTAGTGTGATAAGCTCTGTCAAAGAGTAGTAATTGAAGTGATTTTTGATAAAGTGTCCTAAGATAGGAATTAGAAGGATAGATATACTCATTTCCCCCTCACTGTTCCCTTCTTTTCGAAGAGCGAATGAAATGAGGAGTTTATTTCTTGGAGATTCCATAGATTTATGATGATATCAAATCCGACTATAATGAGAACCGATAGCTTTAATATAGGTATGTGAGAAAAATTTGTGTAAGACGGGAGGTTAACATAAAAAATATTCGAGTGATTGTAGTATGCGCGAATTGAAGGATATATGCCACAAACGTTTTATGGCCGCAATTTTTGCAGATTCAAGGAAAAGCAGTTACGACGAGGTATTACAATGGCTTTTTCGCGACCACCCGAACAGCCCAGCACCCAATGCAGCGCTTTTTCGTCCCCAAGACTGCCATCCAAGTAGGCAAATACCCATTGTTTTATTGTAGATCAAATTTTTTTTTTGTTGCAAATACCTCCCTGCATGCACGCGTCTCTAACTCATTTTCACCATCTTCTTAGTGATTCCGTTGATCCCTGTGGGCCTCCTATTTTTTCCCGTGAAAAGATTTTCTCCTTTACGATATCATTTATATTGCTGGAATCCGTCTATTAACCACTTTGCAAACATAGTATCTACAATTCTGATTTTGTATATATTCGTTTTTTTGGTGAGTAATGGGAGGGGGGGGGGGGAACTAGGCACCATGTTGTGTTCTTAAGAAATTCTTTTTTTTTTCTTTTTGAAGCATTAACGCCCCTGACATGGTAGATAAAATTCGCCGCCTACAATGAATGGATGTTGCTTTAACCCCTTTCCCCTTGTTGCATGTTTTCTTGTCTAGAAAAGATTGCTCGTTTTTTTTTATATGCTTTGAAAATTTTGCGCTTGCAAAGCACATAGCGCCACAACATATCTTTATTTACATTTATGCGCTCCTATCCATCTCTCTTTGTGTATCCGATAGTTTCAACTGAGGTGATTTTGAAGCCAGAGTTAGAGAATTTGATGAGTATAGTATATACCTAAAGGGTATCGTTAAATACTACATTCAAAGCTCCGACTTCAAAAAAATACTTGAAACTTGAAAAGCAAAATTTTAAAACGCACTATTATGTATGTATTATTATTTGCTGATAACTTATGAAATTGTTAGCTAATGGACGGAAATTATTAACTAGCACAGATGGTGCACGACCTACTCGGACTCGCTTCTTCACATCTTGTACCTGTTATCATAAGGACGTATGCACATTATTGTAGGACAGGACTAGCACGCATGATGAGATTGCATAATGTCTTTGCTTAGATAGCGGTGAGGGGAATTTGAAATCCGGAATGGCTTGGGGATACTCAACTTAAGAGGCGGTAGGGTTGTGCTCATTTACGCATCGTTGTTTGCATGCATACGCTCCGTTTTTTCCTAAATATGTTTAACGTTGAATGCACTTCTTATGCACATTTAATTGCTTTCATCTGCTTGGCTATTGATTTAGAGAGGTGTATAGCTTGCTTTCGGCTGGTTTGATATGATCTGGCAACGTTGTGAATTTGTTTGATGCTGGTATTGTAAGCTCGCTTGGATGTGGATATTGGCTGTGTTACAGAGAGGAATCGACTCACCGGAGCGAACTCCGACGATCCGGACCCTCCGCTCGCCACAGCAGCACTCTTTGCCAGTCGACTTGATTCGCCAGTGTCGAGTGTCGACGACATCACCTACGATAATAGCCCAACCAGTCCCTATACGAACAACGGTGTGCCAGTCGTTCACTCATCTGCAAGTGCTCATGTGTGTCTAGATTAAGTAGTTGTACAACTTGCTATATCTTCTTTGACTACTCTCTTTTATTATTCCTGTATATGTTTAATAATGCGTTTTGCAGGTGGGGTATGCAATATGCAGATGGGATTGCAGATTGCAGATGCACATGATATATGTGGATTTGCATTTAGTTTTATAACTGATATACGCCCCCACCCGCAACCGAAAAGATATTATGTGAACGAATGTGCAGTGCATTTTTTTATCGTATTACGACGTTCACGAGTTTTCGATGTTGCTTAGCGGTTAATTCACTGAATTTGTTTGCGGCTGATATGCCGAATTGCGCCGAT
Source organism: Ascaris suum (assembly GCA_013433145.1). Taxonomy (NCBI): domain Eukaryota; kingdom Metazoa; phylum Nematoda; class Chromadorea; order Rhabditida; family Ascarididae; genus Ascaris; species Ascaris suum. Next base: position 9,592,927 of record CM024178.1, on the reverse strand, counting down.
AATACTTTGAGATGACTGCATCGTTTGAATAAGGCCGATCGATATGGGGTTGAATTTGGATGAGGTTCGATCCCGATAAAAATACGCCGTTGAAGAGACGGCAGAGGAACGAGGATCTGGTGGGTCACTAAGCAATGCAGTCAACACAAGCGCTAGTTGGCGGGGGCAGCCAAGTTGGTCTTTTGGTTGTGTAGTGATATGTGTTTGCAGCCGGATTGGAGTATAGCCCATTGGCAGCAGGAGTGGCAGAATGTGAACTCCGATCACCGAGCGATTCCCACTCGAGTGCAGGGGGAAGAGCAGGAGGAATTGGTATCACGAATTGCGGCGGGTCAGGAAGAGGAGGAAGAGTACTTGCGTCAAGAGGAGCTGACTCCAACGAGTGCATACCGCGAACATCCCGCTTACATGAATTTACAACCGATTTACCCTCGGATCCATTCCTCAACACTATACGATTACCCACCATTCCATCAACCGGTAGGTGTTTCATGTTAAGGGTTTTTATGATCTCTAAAGCTTCGCTGAATTTCGATTCTCGAATGTTATCTCTAGTTGCTATTACCAAAGCGATTTAACCTTTCTAAGGGAATCGCTTCATAAGTCGCTGTATCGTTGAGAGTTTCGAGAGCCTTATGAATATGAATTTAAGTATTAATATGATGTATGTTGTTTTTTAATGCATCTTTTAATACAACGACGTGTTATGTTGGCTGATACTATCATTTGTTATTTTACGCTTGTGATGGAATATATTAGCTAGCAATATGCCACAGTTCTTGATGTGACGTGATGCTAGCTGCTGAAGCATAAACGAGGATGAAGTTGATATGTAGCGTTGATTAATGTTACACATTTGTTATTTTGTGTTTAAATGAGATTTTTTTATTGGGCGTTATACTTGTGAAGGATTTATTTGCTTAATTGTTTTTTTGCTACTACAATAGTCAGAAGACGTGTTATTATTGATAGGAAACTAGAATGTAAATGCAGTATGTGCATTCAAACAGTAATTTAAATAAGGAATTGTGAGTGTATTTGGTATCGCCAGGAGTTCTTATTGAAAACTGTAAAAAAAGAGATCAAATGAACGTTGTTAGGAATTGAGGTGTTGATTTCCTCGTAATATTTGTGTTCTAACAGCATCAAGATGTAGAATTTTATGGGAATGAATGAAATTACTTACCTCTTTCTCTGTCACACGTGTATAAATGACAGTGTTATTCAGATGCGTACGCACTGTCAACTGCTGACGCCATCAGCGATGGAGCATCCGAACGCTCTCATCTGTACTCCTCTTTGTCTACTCCCTGTGCTCAGTATTCCAGCTCGGTGGGCTATGATCCCTATATGAGTGCATCATCGACCGTAGCACAACCTACGCAGACGCACTGTGGCACTGCCCAAGTGAGTACGACCACTGCGATGGCCTACAAGGACAGTCATGAGGGTATGTCAACTCATGTTCATTTAATACAGTTTGACAAGAAGAGAGGAAATGAATTCGTGCGCTCTTTCCAACTTTTGCTTTGTTGAAGTTCACTCTCAAAAGCATAGTTCATTGGGACAGTTGATAGACTGTATAGTCTGAATTTGCATACACATTATTGAATAATTGTTAGAGGGCTGAAGAAGCAAATGTTGAAGAGCGTGGAAACTTCCAAGAAGTTCAGGAATGTATTTGTCCACTGTGCATTTATATGTATCCGTTCTATCATGCTGTCACTCGATAGATCATGATTTTGCATTCATCTTTTACATGCAAATTTGTCATTTTGCACATGATCTTTGAAGTCTTTTGAGTTATTCTCGTCCACTGAGTCTATAAGCTTATGTATTGAAAGTGGTACTGTGGAAATTGCAGAATTATTGTTTCTTCAAGAAAAGAATTTTACAGAGTTCTTCGAGAATCCAGATCTACAAACCTTGGCACCGTTTGTCGCACATGAAGATATGATGCAGCTGACAACTGATATTCATAGTCTCTTACCTGATTTCAATTTTGCGGATTGGATTCCTGCTGATCCAGCACCGTTACATAGGACAAATTCAGAGCAACAGGTATTTATTTCAATAGTTTTATACGACTTTCAACTGGTTACTGAATGGATAAATGTTCGATTTGCGGAACCTCAAATTTTGAGTAGTATTTTGCCTGTGATTTCCGATTTTTTTGTGCTGCGAAATACGCGGATGGTTCTTGCTGTTGTATGCTGTTTTATAGCGAAATATTTTTATTATTTGTCCGGAATGAGATTAAGTCTGAGTGAAGTTTATAACAGCTTGACTCCTGAGGTTTGTTTGGCTCCAATTTCCAGTTTGTCTCTTCTTCCTTTCATCAAGATTCCTGAGGCAGTGATTATTGAGATGGATGCATTTTCGGTATAGGGAAAGGTTAATAAGAGGTTTATTTCAGAGGTCGTGTGCAACAAGTGGAGGTTCCCCAGCATTGTCGCCACCAGCCTCGAATCCAGCGAACACACCTCAAAGCAGCTTGGTGAATGTTTTATTCGTTTTTATTTTCTGTACCTGTGTAATTTGTAATTATAGTAAAGTAATGTGATATGAGTAGATATTTCTCATTGTTGAGCGACATCGCACTGATTTTACTCCTTTTATGTAGGCACATTGCTTGCAAAACAACTACGGCTTTATTTTTTTTGAGGGATGTGTGTTGTCCTGGTTGGTAGCAGTGGAAAGGAAAATATGGGAAGGCGATGGGAAGGTCACTGGAATCCTTTCGGTGTCAATGAAGTAAAGTTTGGAAGGGAAAGGAATATCCTCGATAGACTGTCCTTCAGTCATTATAGATATAAAAGGGTGATTTAATGTTCTATTCGATAGGCTTCTATTCGCGTTGCGGGAGTCAAAGTCTTTAACTAGGGCTTTAAGCGTTGTATAGCAATGATGATGTATTTCGGTATAAAGCATTGCTTCAGCTATGGATCTCTTAGAATGCGTCACTCGATCAGTATGCGGAACTTTATTAGAGATAATTAAATAAGTAACTATTGTGATCGTAACTGAATAATGAGGTATTGAAAAAATATGAGTAACTAATTTTTGAGAGGAAATTTTATCATGGATGCCGTTTTTGTGGAAAATTTTTTTCAGTTTTTATTGAAAATATTTCTCATATCATAGTCGATGTTTTTCTTGATCGTAGAAAGAAAGCGAGCGGAAATAGGTTTTTTTTTTGCAGATAATATTGCAAAAACCTATGTTTTTTATTATTACATGCTTGGAAAGTATTGTTGAAGTAGTAGACAAAAGTGGAAAGTGCTCATAGAAGGTTATGGATTAGCTGTACTGATTTGTATTTTGCCTTCATAGTTATAAGTAAGTAAATATCTAGAGTGGTTGTATGTCTTCACCAACGACGCCAGGTGCATCATCGGCACCAACATCGCGACATAATTCACGCGCAACGAATTTCGGCACTTTGCCGTATCCGACGCCAAGTACATCTCCTGGATCGAAGTCGGCCACTGCCAGTCATTACTCCTTTTCAAGTAGGTTTTTCATTGGCTATGCAAACGAATGCTTGCGTATAATATGGTAAGGGATATGATGCCGTATCAGCAGTCAGGTATGGTTTTATTGGCATATAATTTTTGTATTTTAAAAAAAATGCTCAACTCTGGTGGCCGAAAATGTTCGAGAATTGTGAGCTTTATTTGCAGTGTGAGGAAAAAAAGGGGAAAATATAAGGAACAAGAAAATGAGGGAGGATCTAACGGCGAAAAAAGGAAGCATACGAAGTTCTTTCAGTTTTTCTTTTAAATTTGTAGCATAACTTGGCAAGTAAAGCAGTTTAGCATGCATAGTTAGGCCAGAAGTGAGTTTATAGTTGCAAAGTTTGTATATTCGGCCATTTGCAGAAAAGTCAACATTTTAGCCCTTACTTTATCGTTTTTCAAGTATGTATATAAAGTGATTTTATCGTTTTCTTATATTTTGAAGAACTAAACGACGTTGAAGTTAAAATAACAAAAAAAGCGTCAAATTGGGATGAGATTTGCAGATATCGCAACTGCGACGGATACAACAATGTCAAAGCGAACCGTTGCTGCGACATTGGTATCACGAAGTCAGAGTGAAACACTGTCGAGAGATAATAATGCATGGGTGCATCAACAGCAACATCATCCTACACCTTCTGTGCATACCACAGTCCTAGGTGGTGGATGTACCTGGACTGAAATCGGCACTCGTACCGGTGGTGATCCTGTCTTAGCATTTCGTAGAGATACTTCGGCGGCATAGCAACAAGTACAATCCCTACGTGTGGACGTTTGCGCCATATGATTACTTCTTGTAGTGTTGTTTAGCGTTTGTTGGGATGGATGTAGCGGGATTATTCTGTGGCTCATTTGTGCTAGCGAGTAGTGAATCTTAAGGGGAATATGTGCTTTCACCCCTAACAGCGAAATAGAAAATTGTTGGTGAGGATGAGATAAGTTTGTGACCAATTGGCTGGGAAGCTGTTTAGTAAGTACGTGTTTTGCTTCGTTCTGTGATGAAATGGATCAATTATATTGAAAGATATTGCTGATTGCTGTGTTGACTTTTTTTATTGGGGAGTAAACTTATTGATGTGTTTAAATCAGATTTTCAAATAAAATCTCTTTGGTTATTGGTTGTCTGAAGTGTTTATTTGTGCTATAGATTTATCAGACAGCATGAAATAAGACTGCGGGGGTTACCACCTTCCTAAATTTTTCTGTTGTTGCAAGTCCTCATAGTTAGGGGGGGGGGGGGTGTCGGCCATCTAATATTTTCGATAATAGTTGTTTTAGAGAGAGAGAGATTTCACTTCATATAATTTATGAGGGTATAACTTTAATACAACCACTCTATGATGAAGTAATTTTTAAGTGGTAAGAAAACAGCTTCTAAAATATTTTAGTGAATGTGAATGCTTAAATTATACGGATGAAAATTTTCGTATGGAATATATTTACCGACTAATATTAAAGAAGAGTACCGTAGTGTTTCGTTATCTTTTTTCTATTCTTATTTCTCTAAATGAGCATATTTGCTTATAATTCCTTTATTATTTGTGAACCTTTTTTATGAGCATCTAAACGCGTTCATTTGTGAAAATAGCTGTTGTCTTTGACTTTTTTGTAGAGGTGATTTTTTTGTTTTGTTTGTTTTGAAGTAAATTTTGTTGATTATTAAACGGGAAGTAAATGGGAAACGATGAGAGTATTTGTGATGTTTCTATATTATTATTATTTGTGCTGTTATGTACCGTTTGCATTGTTTTAGGCTCCTAGAGTTGATGTATATATAAAGGTATAAAGTGATATGATGTTAGGTGTTGATTGTTTCTTCCTTCTTTTGCTCTTTTTTTTTCTCTCTCTCTCTCTCTCTCTCTCTCTGTTTTGAATTATTTATGCAGAGATTTTTATTCATTTAATTTCCTATTGTTATTGATGTGGTAGTTTCTTTCTTTGAATTTTCCAGTGATCTTTTTTCTTCTCTTATCCATAGTTTTTTTTTATTACTGAGTAAAGGCGGTAGAAGTAAATATGTTTGAGCTTTTTTTCTTTGAAAAATTATATTAAATGTAATTTTTAGAATAATATCATAGGAAGTCGATCGGATTGATTTGTAGAATTTTTTAAGTGAAAGGGGAAGAAAAGAGAAAAAAAAATTGAAATTTCGTCTATCCTCTCTCTCTCTCTTTTAATTTTTATGATTGATTGCCTGCAATGATTGGAAAATTACGATGAGCGACTATAGGTTTGATATTATTGATGGCTCTTTTTTTTATGTATATATATTTTTTTGTATCTCTTGCCGTCTCTTCTCCTACCTATAATAATTGGTTTAGAGTGTATCAGATCAATGATAGTTCTATCGTTTGTTGTAATTTTTTTTTTTTTTTTTTGGAAATGAACTAAGTTTATTTTCACAAAAGATTTTTTATGTTCCTCAGAAAAATTTGCGTTTTTTTTTTATTTCTAATTGGGAGATAAGAAATATGCCTGTGAAGTATGTTTCTAAGTTTTTCTAATGTTTTAGGTGTAATTTAAGCTGAAGGAAAGAGCGCTGTTGAAATCGCTCATTGAATTTTCGTTTTTTTTTCCCTGTAATTGGTAAAAACTAAGCGTTGGAAGTACCACGATGCGAATTTATGAGCCTGGAATGAAGAGGTCGGGGGGGGGGGGCTATATTCATATTTCTTTTCAAGCTGTTTACCTCTGATCGCTTAAAAAAATGTTTATAGGCAACGTTGTTTTTATTTTGTGATGAATAAAATATTGCATTCTATGAATTGGTTCTCTCTCTTTTTTTTTGCATCACAATCTTATCACTGAGAGAGTATTCCACTGCTAAAGACCATGATTTGCTATCTTATAGATGTGGAGGTGAGATGTGTTGCCGCGAATTTTGCACCAATATATTCGACATTTTAATTTATGGTTTATTATAATTCAGCGAAGAATAGTGACATGCAATTAGCCCTCAGAAATCCACATTTATTCACCTTCCCTTCTTTTATATTATTTTACTGTTATTTTCCGCAGGTCGAAATTTGCTTCGATACTGTGATTCGTGAATGACTGCAATTTCTGCATAAATTCATAGGTTCAGAAGATCGCCGGATGGATTTCGTTAATTTTGAATCGACCATTCCTTTGATCGTTTCTTATTTTAAGAGGGTTGGTATTTGAATTACCTATTTTGCATATTGCTGCAGCTGATGGATGAAACTGTTGTTTTGAATGGAGTAAGATATGATTGAATAGTTAGTTGTTTAACTAACTGATTTTGTCAATGATTATCAAATTTACATTAGAAATATTAACGATTTGGCATATGGTGTAATGAAGCGATTTGGTATCATATCATTTCCCTTATCAATTATCGCTTCAAATGATTTGCATAAAAGAGTAATGATGGGAAATTTCCCTTATCATATCATATCATTTCCCTTATCATAAAAGAATAAATGATGAGAAATTGAACTTTAATAAAATAAAAACCAAAAAATAAATGGGCGTAAATATTTCTATCGAAATTAGCAAAATAAATGCAAAACATTGAGAGATAAAATAATCATAGACGTTAGTTTCGGGTCACTTCTATCTCGAAGGGGAATTTTTCAAATGGTATTTTACCCAGCGGGAAGAATTTAAAATACGATATAATTTACGAGACGATAAATAGAGATTTTTGCAACTGTTATTATTCTTTCAAACTCGACCTCTTAAACGTTTTGTTTTGTATCGTTGGGAAAAAATGCTTTTTTTTTTTCAAGAATCAGTCATTTTTAATTACCACAAGAAAAATACTATCGGATTGCGAATTTTTTTCCCATTTTTTTTCCATAGGAATATTTTAGATATTTATATTGGAAAAAGTTTCAATAAACGTTTTACGCAATATAAATTTCGAAACGTTTTGAAAAAAAAAAAAGAAATTTCCTCATTGAAATATTTATGAAAATGTAAGTAGTAATAGTATGTATGAAGAATGAGAGCTTTTTATTAGTTTTTTTTTTCTTGCAAATCTCCATACTATATCAAATAATTCATTCGCGTTACGTCGGTTTTTTTTTCTGCACTTTTATTAGGAATCGATGAATTCACTCACCCGCACTTGATGGGAAAACAACTTCGTTTGTTGTCGATCTTTCTTTTTAATGCGGAATAAAAAATTCTTTTATGCGGAATAAGTTTAAATTCGTATGGTGTAATGAAGCGATTTGGTATCATATCATTTCCCTTATCAATTATCGCTTCAAATGGTTTGCATAAAAGAGTCGGATCTTTATATGCTGATAAGCGAAATAATGAACAGATAACGTGAAAGCGGGAAAAGGCGTATTCAAACGGAGATGCGAGACAACTTGTCGTTTTTTTTTTTTTTGCAACGAATATATTTACGTGATTAATTCCATTTTTGCGCTAACGTGCTTCTTGTTTTGAAGCAACTTCATCAGGTTCCTGAGGTAGCTGAGGTGTTGCGGAAGAAATTGTAGCTGAGGTGATGCGACTCAGATTCTCTATGGTTAGCTTGTCGTCAGGATCGTTCATAGTATTTAGAATCTTGCGTATTTGATTCTTAGTTGATTTATAAGGACTTGAGGTTCTTTGCCGATTGCATCATCATTTCAATTAAGATACCCTAAATGTTGGTGGCGCATGATGTTTTATGTTAATTTCTTTACAATTCTTGTTGTTTTGACTGAGGATAAAATGAAAAAACCTCGGCTTTCTGAAGTGAAGCCCTCACCTATAGGTCTCTAGCGAGGAAGGAGCCTCTTAAAGGGAAGAGCTGCTATTTTGGAGCTTTATTGGAGACTTTAAATTAAATATTGTTTTACAGTGATACAGGAAATGTGATGCAGATGCAATAAATCAAAGGTAGCGCGTGCGTTGAAATTGGTTAGTTAAAATTATTCTCACGTTGTATGATTAATTCATAGATTAATTCATCGATATTGTATATCGTCTTTAATTCAAATGACAATAATCAAACGATGATATAATCTTTTGTTGACAACGTTATTATTATTAGAGAGGGGCTCAGGTAAATGTATGCTTCTTGATATGCCTTGACATGTGTGAAGGCGATGGTCTTGGGCAGCTATGATTGATTCATGAAATTATTAGGGCAATAATACTGAAATTAAAGCATGTATAGGGATTGAATTGCGAGTTTTATGTTGAATACTAGTAAATTGGCCACAGAATGAAGAATGTAGGTTGCACACCGTTTTTGCCAGTTTCGATGAAGTACAAAATAACAGATTGTAATGATTGATTTAAAAAATTGGTCATTGCTGCTCAACATAGTGCAGAGGAGCAATAAAAAGAATGACAGGTGTGTGGTACAAAAGGAGGATTCGGGGGGAAGGGGGCTGAAGAGAAACTTTCAGTCACAGAGGCGGTTGTCGAATGTCTGGAATGGCATTTTGGGAGAACCATTGCTCGTTACTATACTTACCTGTACAGGTATGTCGGCACCATTTTTAGCTTCACGAATGTTTTCTTTTTTTTTTGCTGTTCATGTTCTCATGCTTTCTTTTGTTTATTTTCCCACTTTGCGATGTTGAAATAAATAAATGAATAGATTTATAAATAAAATTTTCTTTTCGAATTGCAGAATTTATTGATGAGAGGCGAGCAAATATTTCAACAATGAGCGGCTCATCGACTATTACGACCAACTTTGCTGTCAGTAATGCGGCGAATTTAAGTGCCGTGAAGGGTGCACAATGTCGAATGACAGATGTAATGGATTTTTTCTTCATCGCTCATCCTGAATCGGGTCGTAAAGAGGGTGAAGAAGGTGAACGTATCATGTATTTTCAAAGTCTAAAGCCTGAATCTTTCGAAAAACAGGTTTGCTATTATTATCCTTAATTTTTGAAGGACATCGAATTGCTGCTGACGACTGTTGTATTCGTACGAATGCTTTTTGTGGATTATTGTGAAAAATTATGGTGTCTTTATTTTCTCGGTAGTCAGAAATTCGGAATATGCACCCATAATTTGGACATTTCTGTTTAATTGCTATCAGTGATTGTATTCGGTAGTCCTAGTTTGAGGTTTTCTTGGGCGGAGGGGGATTTTACTTATTTTATTTTATTTTATTATTTACCCTTCCCCTCCAGGCCTTCGGTCATCATGCTACAAGTTGCTTTTCTCCTTCTCCCCCTCCCCCCCGGCCTTCGGTCATCATGCTACAAGGTGCCTTTCTCCCTCTCTGCCTCCCGGCCTTCGGTCATCCAAGTTGCCTTTCCCTCCTCCTCCCTCCCGGCCTTCGGTCATCATGCTGCAAGTTGCCTTTCTCCCTCTCCCCACCTTCAATCGTTTATCCCACTTCCTTGTATACCACTTTCGGTTGATTCATTAATCACGTATCGATATTTGTTGTGACCTTGCCACAGTAGTGTTCAGTTGTGCGATGAGAGGAAGGAGGTATTTATCATTTATGGCTAGTTTAATTAACATCCGATATCACTCCGTTTGTTACTTACACCTGTACCTTATGGGATTTGAACTCCTCACCAAGTAGGGCAACATTGTCAACTGATTCGTCGATGCTCAGATCTTCATGAACCACTACCAAAGAAAAGATTTCGAAGCTCTTTATTTTCTTTCGTGAGCTTGTTGTTCGAATCTTTCGGTTTAACTTCCTCGAAGGGTTGCCGATTCGTGTTCATCAATTATGAGGTGAAATTGCTCGATCGGTCATACAACTTAATAAGGGTTTAGCATATGCCATAGATTGAGAATGATACAATCCTACCTTATAAAATACTTTATAAAATAAAATTACTCATTATGGTATTGCTTAAAAGATGCTAATATTTCGATAGCTTCTTTATAGGTTTGGGGTTATATTTTTTGCTGCTAATAGCGTTTAAGTCAGGTTTCTCAACATTTTCAGACTCAGGTAACCGGATTCGCTGAAGCAGTCGTTAATTTTACGAATAATTTTGCTGGCGATGAAAGTGAACGTGATATGGAATTTCCGTATCGTTATGTTAATACTATGAAACAGCTTCATGTATATGTACTCGTCGAATCATCTCGTTTCGTCGTTGGAATTGCTCTTAATAAGTTCGTTGTCTTTTTTTGAGTTAATAGTGGGATATTTATTGCTTCAAGGTAGAGCCGGAAACGAGAAGGTAAAACCATAGACGAAAGAGTGGGATAGGTGAGGAAGACATGGCGGTTTTAGTTATGTGCAGGAAGACATGTACTTGGTTAGCTAACTTTTGAAAAAAAAAAGATATTTGAGTATTAGTCCTTTTCATTGCTTCTTGACCTTTCTCTTGCTATCGTCTTCCGCTTCCCTTTCTCTTCCCTTAACCCTCCGATTGACTTCCCTCATAATATGTTTATCGTTTCATGTTACCTCGTCTTCGCCTTTTTTCACTAAAAAAGAGGGTAAGAAATTTGTGATAAGGGAATATCTAAAATATGACTGATAGGAGTTGTATGTTTGGGCATAGTACAAATGCTTCCTTATCTTAAAAATTTAGACTGTAAGATAGGTATATGGGGTCGGTTGTTTTTTTTTCTTGGAACGGAGGCAACAGAGACAGTCAAATGAATTGGTCTTATGTGATCAGCGATTTTATTTGCCTTTTATTAAAATGTAAAAACAAATTATTGTTATTATTATTTTCATTATTATTTACAAGCGGTAATCGCGCTATCTAAAAATTATTGAAGAGCAATGTGTTCAAATGAAGAGTACACATTGCATGCACCAACAATTCGTTCAATTATCATAACTGCCTATAAAATGTTTCGACTTTTCTTTGGATCGTTCTCTAAATTGTTGGTTGCCGATCGAGCAAGACTGAAAGATCGTTTGGAATATTTCTTTTCGAGATATTTATCACTTCTTCGTTTGAATCAGGTAAAACCGTTCTTTATTTTATTCTTTATTATTCATTTATTTAGCCTTAAGTTGAGGATAAGAAGGGGAAGGATGTTGCACTGCGTGCATGTCACCATATCTCTCTCTCTCTCCCCCCCCCCTCCACTTCTCTTGTTTCCCTTACCTGCTAGTCGAAGTCATTGAATGTCACTACTATGCGCCCTGAAATTGCAGCTAGGAACTTAAAATTGCCGAGAAAAGTCCTCTATATTAGTGATAAATTGGGCTTGTTTTATCGTATGCAAGTCATGTATGGGTGATCTCATTCATTCTGAGATGTTAGTAGTTAGTTTGAAGTTTTTTTTTTTTAATGAAGAAACCATTGGAGCGAAAAAATACTAACAATAAAAGTTGAAAATTTCATAGATTTTACGAGTTTAAAATTTCTTATGAGAAATTTAATAAGTTTGAGGATAAACGTTTCGTTTTGATCATTTATGATGAAATAATTTTTGAAAAAGCGGAAATTAATAAAACGGTTATAAAAGATGAAAAAAAAAAGAGCTAAATAACCGAGTTTAACTTTCACAATTGCAATTAACTTATGCTTCTTTCAAGTATAAAAACATCAATTTTGCTTCTTATTAATAACTTTGAAGTATTTCTTATTAATAAATTTAGAATATCTTTTTACACTTTGAATGAAACGAACTATTTATCGAGTAAATTTATTACTCGGTTGTTCAGTTTTCATTTTGCAGTAATAATTAGTTAAGAAATAAAAGAGGGCGTTAAATTTTAATTTGTTTTTTTTTTCAACTGGTTTTGATAAGAATTAAATAAAGCTGGGAAAGGAGAGAGGGAAAGGTCCGGAAACGGTGATAGTTAAGAAGATATTTTCGATTATTATTTAAAAAAGTGGTAAATATATGAAATATTTTTTCAGATGCCATTAGTTGATTTATTTTGTGGTGTCGATTTCCTCCCATTGGATAGCGTTAGTTATCTTCGTGTTGAGAATCTACTCGGTGAATTACGAGAATCATTTCCACAAATTTCAAAAGCGATATTCCTCTATCAAGGACGATTAATTTCCTATTCTGTACCGAAACAAGATTTAGCAGTTCTCTTTCAATATTTAACGCATAATTTATTGAATATGTCAATGAGAGCGGAATTACAACCTGATTATCAATCTCGAAGGTATAATTTAAAACTTATCTTTGGGGAAACCCTTTCTTTATCAATGCTTTGTTTAAAGTGAATCATATCGTTTCTAATTGTATGTAAAATGTTGCAACTTGCAGTAAACTTGATAATGACAGATGAGATTTGTGATTGACGCTATTTTTGTATGAACGAGGATGCAGTTTTAGACAAAAGTGCCCACAGGTAAAGTTATGATGATATGTGGCAGATTTATTGCTCCCACTAGAAGTTTGATCTTTTGAGAAAGTACTGCTTCGTCGTCGATCACATAGGTGTAAATAAGGTGCCCATTCTCCCACTTAGTTATCATGTAATTGCTGTGGTGGAATAGTGTGAATTCGTATCTGTATATTCACACATATGGATACTTGTTCTTAAGTTAGACAGAAATGTATGCTGGGATTGACGATAGGAGTTTGCTCCTCTGTTGTAGGCTGAGGATTCCATCCGAGACAGGTAGCCGTTATATTTGAGAAGGGTGAAGATAAATAAAGGCCGTATATGTAATATTACAGTTTGGTTGCATTTCTCACTGAGAGATGAAACATGACGTCAGTGATGAAAAATATTTGATAAGTACGGTATAGAAAACTGTTATTTCATTTTAAAAATTCATATATTCAAGTAATTTTTGTTCGTTTCTATATTCGATGAGATCAAAACGTTTAATTTATTTGAAGATCCGATTCGGCAGTACATCATCACGGTAGATTTCTAACGGGTACAACAGATGTATCGGCTGAGGCGATAATTGCCAATGCGAAAGATGCGAAACTTCCGGTTGTTTATTTATCTGCTGATGGAAATTCCAATAAGCTAATCCCATACGAATTGGTAGGTACTTTTTTCACTCGAAAAGTTACTGGTACTTTAATGTGAATAATTTTATTTCTCTTCGCTTTCTGGATTTTCGTCTTTAAAAACTTTGCATATAAATATTGCAGTTGTCAGCTTCACCTACCTGTGCAGTGGGTCCCACCTGTATAATCTACCTTTAATCAGTTTTATAAAGTACACGCTTTACTTATTTCAGCTAATATACCTTGAAAAATCCTGAAAAAAGCCGGAAAAATTTTTCATTGTATGTGAGGGGGTGAATTTATTAGCATTTCACTGGTACCGGAAATTAGAGGAGTGATATAAACACTTTAATTTCTAATTAAATTAATAACTTTTTATGCAAAAATTGGGCTTCTTACGAAATGTTTTGTTGTCCTTCTTTTAGTTGTTAGACAACTAACATTTTAGTTAGATGACAACTAACATTACTACCAGATTTCAAAATAAATGTGGGATACTGAAAGTTCCGTTCCGCTCTTTCTGTATTGAAGATGCATAGTGTTCCGAACTTAATCATTGCCACAACGTCCGTAAACATACGCGGGATGAATCTTCTATCTCTAGCATTTCTCTTCTCTCATAATTTTGGGGGTTGACGACTGCGGGTGCTTGAGACATGTCGCCAGTCAAAAGAGGAGGAAGAGGAAATAGGAAGATGCTGGCTGCATTTAGTGAGGGGTGGCAAATATTTAATTATTACGTGTGTGATTTCTTTGTTCTAGTTATCATTGATATTGATGTAGATCGGTTGGAGGAGAAATGCCCAACGAAGCTTTTTCTGGAAATCTAGTTCCTGGAGTCTGGAATTTTCTGGGGTGAGAAAGTTTGTGGAATTGGGAGTAAAGCTCGAGAAATGCTTATAGCGAGAATTTTGGGTGAACTTTGATTTCCCACGATGATGACTAATAACTGTTTCACCGCAGGACAATGACAGGTGATAGTATCCTGTGATAAGATAGCTTGCTGTCTGATATGAACCAACTTTGACTCTCTTTGGCACAGTTGTCCTCGAGCGTTTATTCTGTAACTGGGCTGGCAATTTTGGACTTATAAATAGATTTCTTTTTGGTGTGTGTGGGGGGGGGGGGTGGTTTATAGTTCCGTTTTCTTCTTATAATTGAATTTCTTTGTGGTTCTTATTACAGATAGTTTATCGAGCGCTGAATGCTACTTTATGTATGTTTGTACGTAAAGAGGTGAATGCGAATTTCTTACGTGATTTGGATGCGATGCTTGGACCAGAATTGAGTACATTGGCATCGTTAATTGCCGATGCTTATAGCAATCAAAATAAACCTCCAGCTGTGGACAGTGAATTCCATTTTATTTATTTCGATCCATCGAGTTTAAGTCTTCGAACGAGTTTCCTGGAGCCGATCGGCGAATCAACCAAATCATCAGCATTACCACGAATACCAGCAAATGTATGCGTGTAAGTATTTTATTTATACACGGAACGTATTTATTATAATCGTGAGATTTGGTATTCATTTTTTCACACCATATTTTTTCTTTTTCAGTTATAAAAGTGGAAGAAAGTCAGTACTATTCTGTCGTGCAATTATAATCACTCTGTCCGAAAACAACTTAGTAGCGATGAGGTGTCTAAAATTCTGTTGAAATAGTTGCAGAATGTTTGCAACCAATATCGCAAGAACCGTGCTACTATATATATATATATATATATATATATATATATATATATATATATATATATATATATATATATATATATATATATATATATATATGTTTATACGTTTATACTTATATTTATATTTATGTTTAATATACATAAATTTACATTTATATTTATATAAATTAAACAAACAAATAAATACATATGACTGAATAAAACAAACAAATAAATAAATTATATATATGCAATTTCTTTATTTATTTGTTTTATTTATCTATTTAATTTTATTTAATTTGTTTATTTAATTTAATTTAGTAATTAATTTAATTCATTTATTTAATTTATTTAATTAGTTAATTTAATTAATTCATTTCATTTAATTAATTCACTTGATGAAATCATTTAATTAATTAAATTTATTTACCTAATTAATTAAACTAAATTTAATTAATTAATTAAATATTTTTATTTAATTAGCTTATTTAATTAAATTAATTAAGTTGATTTAATTACTTTACTTAATTTATTCAATTAATTTTTTTAATTTATTTAGTTTAATTAATTTGATTAACTAAATTTATTTACTTTGTTTAATTAATTTATTTAATTTATTTAATCAGTTTAAGTAAATCAATCAGCCTAATTTATTTATTTCATTTAACTAATTGAATTAATTCATTTAATTTCATTAAATTATTCAATAAATTAATCGATATATTTGATAAGTTTATTTAATCAAATTAACCAATTAGTTTAGTTTATTTATTTAATCTATTTAATTAACTTCATTAATAATAGTTTAATTAATTAATTAAATAATTTATTTATTTAGTAAATTTTATTTATTTATTTAATTTATTTCATTAATTACTTTAATTCGTTTATTATTTTATTCATTTAGTTTATTTAATTTATTCAATTAATTAATTTAACCAATTTATTTGAATTAACTAACTTAATTTAATTTAGTTAATTTATTTAATTAATTAATTTTATTTATTTGTTCAGTTCATTTAGTTAATTCTTTTATTTTATTTGGTTTAATCAAGTTAATGAGTTTAATTAATTTATTTGGTTTCTTTAATTATTTAATTAAATTAAATTACTTAAATAATTTAGTATAGTTATTTAATTCATTTAACTCATTCAGTTAAATGAATTAATTTATTTAATTTGTTTTTCAGTTTATTTAATAAATTTCTTTAATCCAATTATCTTATTTCATTCAATTAATTGAGTTAATGGCTTTAATTAATTTGTCTTGTTTCTTCAGTTGTTTAATTTAATGGGATAAATTAATTAATTTAATATGTTTATTTAATTTATTTAGTTAATTAATTTGTTTAGTTGATTATTTAATTTAATTTATTAAATTTATGTTAGCTGATCCGTTTAAGTTATTTGTTTAGTTTATTTATTTAATTTATTCAGTATATTTATTCAGTTATACAGTTAATTAAATTACTTAACTTATTAAATTTATTTATTTAATTTATTCAATTAATTAATTTAATTTATTTATTATTTAGTTCACTTAATTTATTCAGCTGGTTTATTTAATTAATTTAGTTGATTAATTAAGTTATTTAATTGATTTAATTTAAATTTGGTAATTCATTTAATCAATTTGTTTACTTAATTTAATTATTTTATTTAATTTATTTCGTTTATTTGTTCAGTTTATTTCATTAATTTAATTAAAATAATTTATTCGGTTTAATTAACTAAGTTGATTAATTTAATTAATACCTTTAATTTGGTAATTCAGTTAATTTGATTAATTCATTTAATTAAATTCATTAATTAATTTAATTTAATTAATTTAGTCGATTGAATTTATTTATTTAAATTACTTAATTTGATTAATTAATTTACTTTATTTTATTTAATTGATATGCTTAATTAATTTAATTAATTCATTTCATTTAATTAAATTATTCAATTAATTTAATCGGTTTATTCAGTTATATTATTCTATCAAATTAGCTAATTAATTTAGTTTGTTTATTTAATTTAATTAAATAATAAATTAATTAGTCAAATTTATTTAATTGACTTATTTAATAATGGTTTAATTAATTAATCGAATATATTTATTTAATTAATCAATCTGATTTATTTATTTAATTAATTAATTTGTTTACTTTGTTTTATATATTAATTTAGTTTATTTGTTTTTAGTATATTCAATTTATTTTAGTTAATTTATTTATTTGACTTATTTAATTAATTTGGTTGTTTTATTTAATTTATTTAATCTACTTGTTCAGTTTACTTAATTAATTCAATTATTTTGTTTCATTAAATTAGTCAAATTAATGAGTTTACTCAGTTTATTTACTTTCTTTAATTATTTAATCCAGTTTGATTAATTAGTTAATTTAGTATATTTATTGATTTAAATTTGTTTAATTAATTAAATTAATTTATTTAGTCGATTAGTTTATGTAATTTATTTAATTTATTTTAGTTAGTTGTTTTAATTTATTTGTTGAATTTATTTAATTATTTAATTTAATTTAATTATTTTATTTGATTTAATTAATTAAATTAATGAGTTTAATTAATTTATTTAGTTTCTGCAATTATCTAATTTAGTTAGATTGATTAATTTAATATATTTATTTAATTTAATTAACTAATTTAATTAATTAAATTTATTTCAGTCAATTCGTTTAATTTATCTGTTTGAATAATTGATCTAATTTATTCGTTCAAATTATTTAGTTAGTTTATTCAATTTAATTGTTTCATTTGTTTAAATTAAATTAATTGATTAGTTTAATTAGTTTCTTTAATTTTGTTAATTTAATTAATTTGATTAATTCATTTAATTAAATAAATTAATTAATTTAATTTAGTGGATTTACTTCATCCAGTTAGTTAGTTAATTAACTGAATTTGACTTGATTTATTTAATTCGTTTAATTAATTGATTAATTTAATTTAATTATTTTATTTGATTTAGTTAATTTAAGTAATTAATTCAATTTGTTTATTTAACTAATTTAATTAATGTGTTTAATTTAATTACTTATTTAATTGATTTTTATTAATTCATTCAATTTAATCGATTTGTTTAATTTATTCAATTTAATTTAGTTAATTTTGGAATTTATTCGTTCAGTTTGTTCAATTATTTTATTTAATTTAATTCTTTTATTTGATTTAGTTATTTGAATTAATGAGTTTAATCTATCTATTTAGTTTCTTTAATTATTTTGTTTAATTTAATTTATCTCATTCAGTTTATTCAAATTATTTATTTATTTAATTGATCCAATTTAATTGTTCAATTTATTTAGTTAATTTATTTAATTTGATTAATTTATTTGATCAAATTAATTAAATTTACTCAATTAATTTATTTGATTTGATTAATTCGTTAATTTAATTGAGTTTATCTAATTAATTAATTAATTACTGAAATTTAATTTGATTTGATTTATTTAATTAATTTAATTAGTTTATTGAATTGCGTATTTAGTTAATTTAATTTATTTGTCTAATTAACTAATTTAATTTATTCAATTTAATTAGTTAATTTATTTATTTGTTAAATTCATTCATTAAATTAATAACTAATTCATTTAATCGACTAATAATTAGTCAATTAAATGAATTAATTAACTAATTAATTTCTTTTGCTTTTCATTTATTTATTTATCTGTTTATGCTCTCTGCGCTTACTTCTGATGTAAAAGTAAGAAGTTATTAGTGTTGTAATCAAATATGCTGAAACATAGTAGGTGTGAGTTTGGCTCGGAATTTAAATCTGCGAGCTCGTGTTAAGATTTCAACTTCCCGGCGTTGTTTTTTTCCTCCTCAAAATTTGTTGTAGTTGAAATTTTCAATTTCTTATGTTAATTGGATGGGTAAATTTTGTTTTCATTTGCTCTGTGATACGGCGTAGCAGCTTTAAAACAATAGTAATGCATCAGTGATGCGTTGAATGATAAAGGGATTCATTGGATGTACACTATTTCCGTTTATTAATTAAAAGTTGGAATTGCAGCAGGGATCGTTTTTTAACTGTTTTATCTGATTGTGAGCAACACCTCTGTTTCACCCTGAGGTTATCTGTGATTATGCTGTAAATTTGAGAGGGACCTGGTTCAGGTAGAGAATTACCGGAATTTGTATTGCTACAATATTGACCCATTCGATGCCTTTGCGGGAGTCACCACCCGTCGCCGATTGGGCTCATCCTTAGCAGACGCTTTTCAGCGATCGCCTGACTCCGGCGATTTTATTGTGTTTGAGGGATTTCTATTGAAATGATGCAAGTGTCGTTCTCGGGAACTCTAAGAAATAGAAATGAGTTCCATGGGTGTGATTTATGTTCTTTGCATAAGTGGCAACTCTAGTTTACTATTGCAGAATGGCTTGCGAGACAATGGATCAATATTTAAATGCTGAAGACTTTGGTGAGGTTTCAATAAAATCGGAGTCCGATTGGTGGATTGTTGGTAAGAAGACAAATGGTCGAATCCTTCTTCTAATGTTGCATAACGCTTCACTTAATTCGTTAGCGGATGTGCAGCAACATGTTAACAGCATTATAAAACAACATTTTAATTGTATTTTTGTTATTTGAAATTTATTTATTTAAGTGTCTTTGAAATTTATTTATGTTGCATAACCCATAAATTACGTTCCCCCTTCACCCTTGTAAGAAGGAACAAAGCTCGAGTTCCACTATAAAATTTATAGAAATTATTCCTCTGAACGTTTCGGTGAACGTTATGCAGTTAAGCGGTAAGGGAGATATGAGCAACTCAAGCATCAAACTAAGGGCTTCTACTTATCCATTATTTCTCTCTTATAATTCCCCTTTCAAGTGCCCAGAGTTTGTTACTTTAAAAAAAAACATTATTCTTGATTGGTCCGATTTAGGTTAAATTATATGGCTTCTTTTTTTCATTAGATGACTTTGTGCTGCTATAAATTCTTTTATTTTCGTTTTGGGAAAAAACGATGTTTCATATTCGTTACTCTTCTGGCTCTCGTTATCGATTTCTAGACAATTCGATTATGACGCTGAATCGTTTTTTAAAACATTTGCAAATAGAAGTAAATTAAAAGTTTTTATAAAATCTCGGCCTAGATTATATTATCGGAATTATATTTGAGGTCAATAGATACTCTGCCGATAAATTGTCTTCCCATATATTCGCTGTTTTCCCATTGCCTCTATCAGTGAATATAAATTTGTTGAATATTATTTATTATGATCCTATAAAGTTATGATTTGCTTCCGAAAGATTGAACTGCATAGCTCATAATTGCGCAATCTTTCGGAAATTCAGGTACACCTGAGATGACAAAATAAAGGTGTAATATCTCTTATGCATATTAGTGGTAAGTCGGGAACCACAATTTTTCAATGCATCATTTCCGTTTCCAGATAGCATTAATAACATCGGAATAAAGGACCAATGAACATTTAACAAAACCGCTAAGCAACGTTCGTTGTTTCGCTTTTTGTAGTTAATCGCATCCGTCAAATATTCTGGCATAACACGAATAAAATTTCGTAAAACAAAAACAAAACTTCATTGGCGAAATGTTGCAGCGCAAAAGCGATAGATGAACTTATAGATGACAACTGTAGAATATATACAATGAAATAAATTAATACCCAAAGAGAATTGACGTTAGCACAATCGCGCCGGTTCCCGAACACCGGTTCGACTTTGGTGCACAAAGAAAGCAACAAGGAGGAATGCAGATGAACCTTTTATCCACCCGATGGCATTATCCACATAGGTGGGAAAGAAAGCAAATAACCGATTCCCGCCGCTTTTGGTAAGTAGTTCCGAGGAGCAATATTTTCAAATCTCATTTCCTCGCATGTTCCAACCATGTCCCATATCTTCATTACACTGCCATTGATAATACGGAAACGTGCGGGTAAGGGAGGGAGCGGAGGGGGGAGGGGGAAGAGGGGGGGACAGCAGTCAAATTAGAAAACAAATTGCAAATAATATACTTCAAGCATAAGCCACATGGAATGGAACAGACTGCCTGGAACGCCATAAAGCTTCGAAGAAAAACAGTTTAACAAGAAACTCGGGGAAAGTTTAGTTTTTACTCTGCATAAGTAGGAGTTTTTCGACTACATATACACCGATTTAGCCAACACTTCCACTTTAGGTAAAACCATTCAGGAGAAGAGGGATAGATCCCTCATTTCCGGCCTCCGTTACCAACCTCTCTATAGTCCTCTCCTACTTCCTCTATCTCCCTTGCTCTCGCTTCTATCCCTAATTGGTGAGCATATTGCCTACGGCACACCTTTCACTCAGTTAAATTTCATCGACCGTTTCACTGACGTTATTATATTAACGAATGAATGAAATTGACAGAAATTAAAGGGGAAAAAAACGCAGTGAAATCAATAGCCCATAAAATAAAGCCAAAAAGCTGTGTGAACAGATTAAAAATGCAGAAATGCCTACGAAGCACGTACGATAGCAAGTGCGCTGAATGAAACGTTATCAAGCTTTGACATTAGTTGTTGGCAAACGTGGCCCGCATCCTTCAAGAGAGTACCCTCACTTGTTGGACCACATGCTCGTGGGAATGGCGCTCGTGAATCTGAAATCTCACACATTTTACAGTTAGGTTCTGCTTGCATATCAGTAACACAGAATTATATATATATATATATATATATATATATATATATATATATATATATAAATAATTCTGAACCATATATATACCACTGAACCACCGACAATATATATATATATATATATATATATATATATATATATATATATATATATATATATATATATATATATATATATATATATGGATATGGGCGACTCCACAGATAAACTCCTCTAAAAGTTCATCGCCCCTAGTTAATTCTTATCAAACCAGCTGGTCGCCCACTGTTCACGTAATATTGAACTGTATCTTACAATTGGATGAAATGAAGTGAACCATGCAAGTGAATTTACTGAGTTCTATAGCTCCATCGGTTACAACATGTTCAGTCCCGACTACCTGCATGCTCTACCGGATAAATAATTCGCAATAAACAGTGCTTATAAAAATGTCAATATAAGCGTGCTGCTCTGTATTGCAAGAAATATATAAAAGCCATGAATTTATTTCTTTTTCCATCTTCTACGCACCTGTGGATGTACCACTTACAAAATGTATAATCGTTCATCTGCACTTCTTGTACGACGAGCAGCCTTTCAAGTGTGCATGCATCATGTAGTTTTCCGAATCGCCACCTCTACCATTTCTATCTCCTACCTGAATATATCTAACCCTTCAGCTGTATCATCTCCATCGCTACACTTATACCATTTTCTGGTGCACAGATCCCCTTGTACATGCACAGGATGAACAACCTATAACAACCAGGCGGCCGTGTACAACTTTTCTAGCGTCACGCCAAACCTCAGGTAACCGGACAAACGGTAAAGTTGCAGCTGCAAACTCGATCAGAAAGGTTTTCGATCCAACATAGATAACTGGTAGTGCTAACCAATCTCATAGAGAGTCCCATCCTTATTGATGAAACATATAAAGTGATGCTCAATAGGGCTTTCGGGTTCTGGTTCGGTTTCACCACTTCGTGCACAGCTTTCATGAGCTTGCTCCAGCTCTTCATTGAATGCCAACGAATCGGAGCGTTCGTCTATATCCAGCGTTAACGCTTTATCCAACCATTGCTTCAAAGCACCGCTACCTGCAATAAACAACAATTTTTTGAACTCATCTTTAAAACATCTCTTTACCGTTACGTTTATCTCTAAAAGTGACGCGGCCAGCCCGAGTGTGCTGAATGGATTTGCAGATGCCATTCGAATCCAGCATCATGGCTTTTCGATCAGTCGCTCTAGCAAGTCAACTGAGCATACAGGTGGGTTTGGCTACTCATTAGACAGGGTAATTACCTCAGTACAACAAAAATTTCGATAATATTCCTTCTCTGTTAATGCAACCACACTCATTAGTTACCGTTCAACCGCTTTTACCGTCCACAATATCATTTATTCTAAGTCTGGTCAAAGATCCGACTAGCTTACGCTGCAACAACAAGTCAATCCCGAAACTTCCGCAGTGCTAATTTAGGTTCCTTTAATATGCACATACCTTGGCAAACAACTGAAAAAACGACCAGGCTTGCAGTAATTCTTTCAGGCAATATTTGGGAGGAAAATTCTAATTTCTTTTAAGCTTAGTGAAATCACAAGTTGCAAATCGTTTAAAGTTTACTGGAGTTTCCACGTTTCACCTTCTGATCCAGATATTTCAGTGAACAGCAATCACTATATTACGTCCTCACCAACTTTTTTTTCGAATTTACTGAACAACGAGGAATTAAACCACTCACCATATCTGAAGTTCATGGCTATGTCACTTAGAAAAAAATAACATAAAAGTCTTATATTTTTTCTGGGTACCCTTCAACACTTATTCATTAGTCGCATATCAACATTAAAAACACATACATACCGAGATTAATTTTATCACGATTATTTGCCAGGCAATGAATCAACGCAAAAGTGCCACATGCGTTCGAAATCTTTTGCTTCATGAAGAAAATATTCTCTGGTACTTTGCCTCCCTCGGCGATCTGCTTCTCATAGATCGGACCCATCAGTTCGTCAACCTAAATATATCGATCATCCTTATCTTATCTTAGTGCTAAATAATCCAATCAAGAGGCACTCTATGCGCATATGCCGCATCATTTTCAAGAAAGAGGATTTTATCGTCGAAGCAAGAGGCCCATGAGTGCCGTGCAACGAAGCTATAACTCGATCCGCTTTACCTATCGACCTATCGACATCACCAGAAAGTACCAATAATGGCATAACGTGAAGCCTTGTTGAAATCTATCAACCGTAATTTATCGGCCAATAAACAACGCTACAATCCTGCACTATCTTCTGAGGGATAAGGCTGGAATGGGAGGAAGGTGAAAAGGATAGAAAGAACATTAAATTTTGTATGAGTAGAATTCTGCAATTATTCCCTCCACTCTTTGCATTTTAAAATTGCAAAACTATGCCATCTAAAGTACGAAAATAAAGAAAACATTCATGGAGTACACTCCAAAAATGTGTCAGTTCAATGAAAAAACATTTTGCAGACAAATTTCACCATATATATCAGTCAACTTCATCCAAGCCCACTGATATATTAAGAGATGGATGAAAGATGAGATGAGGTGGGGGGGGGGGGGGGGGGGAGAGGGGAGATACCTGTGAGGATAGAACCCTTTTCCCTCACTCACTTAAAAATTTCCCACTCGTTTGAAGAACCTGAACATTTTTGTGAGTGATTATAAACAGTAGAAAGAAAGTGAAAAAAAAAACTGCACAACAACTACTGATCACAATGAATCCAACTTCCAACACAAGGATCAGTAAGGAGTTTTTTTCGCAATAAGAACCTAAATTAAACCAGTGTCCGACTTTCTTACGATACCTGTTCTTACATAACAAAAAAATTACTTAAAGAAAACCAAAACATTAAAAAATAAAAAACCTTTTTATAATTAGGGAAGCATAAAATAAGTGCATAGCAAGGATGTGGTAGAAGTGCAAGAAGATCATCATCAAAGCCAAGCACATCGACACATTCAACGCCTTTTTCCACACCCATCTTATGCATGAACTGCAACTTATAACGATAGATGAAGTAATATTGAAAATATTTTTTAAAAAATTATAGCACACAAAATACAAGTAAAATAAAACTGTAAAACTCTTTTCAAAATAAAAATGCAAAACTTTTCATCTATATTTGTCCAACGATTTACAAACACGAACAATATCTACGCAAAATTCCATTCCCAAATAGGGCAATAAATATAAAAATTAAAGAACATCTCAGAACAATGGTGAATAACTTTCTAAGTCGTTTAACTCTTCAGTCTCTTTGAAATAAATTTAGACGGCTAAAGCAACAGACTTAAATTTAAAAGCGTAAAAATATGAAAAATTAAAACTCACATTTGTAATCACTTCCGGATTCGATTCAAGTGGCAACCATTGAACCTTCGCCATAGTCCCTGAAGTTTTAATTTTTTTAAAAATGGTGCCGCACGAATGTAAACCGCAGCTCAAACGTGATTACGACATCGATGATCGTTGAGATAAACGACAATCCTACGAACTCAAAGTGTCCTATTTCATATCTTTAGAAAATGAAACTTTTTCTTTTTATAAATTCCTAAAAAACAACAAACCCTAACTAACTAATAACCATCTCCGCTTGAAAAAAACCCCTGGATTTCTCTTCGCTTGGAACGAAATGCTACATTTTCCATCTTTTACTGCGACCGAAAAAAAACCTCTATTAAAGGTGGAGCAGCATACACTTTTGCAGCTTTATAGCTCACATTTTGCTCATTATTCGGATCCATATTTTGAATACTATTAATACGAATAATGCATATTAAATCAAACGCGTTGACCAGACAAGCAGTGAGACATCAACGTTAATAAGCGATCATAATCATCAGTTTTGAAATAACTAATTATTTATTTATTCAGCGTCCCACGCAGGACATATCTAAATATAAACATAAATATACATATATGTATATAAACATAGTATATATATATATATATATATATATATATATATATATATATATAAAGCCTGCCATATAGTCATATAAATGAAATAAATGAAAAGAAAAAGTAGACAGGGGGGAGGAAGGGACGCAGGAGAAGGGAGGGGAGGAGAAAACAAAAGGGCAGGGAAGAGGACGAGGGATGGGGAAGGAGAGTTGCTAGGAACGGGGGAGGGATGAGGAAGGAGCAAGGTAGGGTGGAGAAGGGAGGGGAGGAGGGAAGAAGGGGACGGAGGGAGGAGGGACGAGGAGGGAGGAGGGCGAGAGAGGGGGAGGGGAACGGCATCCATTCTGGAGTAATCCGCGTTAAATGAAATAAGACGTGCGACATTCTTTTAAAATGAGCTCAGACTTTCGAGAAGTACACTGGATTCTGATTATTGAAACCAACAACGCACTTCCACTGGCCCCTCCCACACACCGACCTTGCAGACCAATGCGTCGAGATCAAACGATCCATATACCACTCCTTCAAAAACGAATGACAGGAAAATGGAAATCTGGCATAAGCTTAATTCATCCCCTCCAAAAGTACCAAAGAAAACTTCCCCACAGCATAAAGTAAATATATAAATACAAACGTATAAAGTCTGTGATAGTGTCGTATAAATGAAATAAATGAAAAGAAAGAATAGACATGGGGAGGAAGGCAGCAGGGTGGGGATGGGAGGGAGGAGAAGGGGAGAGGGAAGAGGGGGATGGAGCGGGGAGGGACGAGGAGGGAGGAGGGTAGGGAGGAGGATGGAGGACTGGGTAGGGAGGTGGAAGGCGGAGGGGGAAGGCAGCGAGGAGGAGGAGGGAGAGAGGGTGAAGGTGGAGGGAGGAAGGGGTGAGGAGGGAGCAGGGAAGAGGAGAAGGGAGGTATCATGGTGAGGACGGGAAGGGAGGGGGAAGGTGGAGCGAGTAAGGGAATAAGGAGGAGGGAGGGGGAGGAGGGCAGGGAGGAGGAAGAATGGGAAAGGGGGGGAAGGCGGGGGAGGAAGGGATTGAGGTGGAGGGAGGAGGGGAAGAGAGAGGGAAGGGGTGAGGAGGGGGGAGGGAGGAAGAGGGGGGATAGGAGGGAAGGAGGAGGGAGGAGGAGGAAGGAGGGAGGATGGGTGAGGAGCGAGCAGGGGAGGGAAGAGAAGGGGAGAGGAGGGAGGGAGGAGGAGGGTAGAGAGGGGGAGGGGAACGACGTCTATTCTCGAGTAATCCGCATTAAACTAAATACGATGTGCAACATTTGCAACACATTTAACTAAAATCGTTGAACTCTTACCACAAAAAAAAAATCCCGCCAGCCTGTTTGCGGCTAATGGTTGAATTGATTGATTGTGTTATAGCGAATTCCAGTTTCAAACGAAGCTATAACGCTACTCATAATTAATAAACGAGATGTAATATAAAACTTTCAATTCATATAAACTGTTAGAATAAAATATATCAAAGGAACACAATCAATGAAGTCGATTAGCCGAAAAAATCGTACGCTTGAACTTCTATGTTAAAAGTCCCATATTCCAGCACACAATTAAAGTCATCAAGATAAAGTCCACGATTGTCGATCAAACTTTCCGAAAAAAAAATCGCATGTCACATAAGTTGGCACGATATGCGCTTTTTGCAATCCACCCATCTGACCAACCGTTTTCGCAAGTCACTTTAAAATGATAAAATATGACAAATAATTTACTCATATTTTTATTAATCTAATCATTGGCAAAAATATGCGAAAAATAATTCATCTTTAAATTTCCTTGCAATTTAAAAGCAAAAAAACGCAAGATGGTGGAGTTGTGTCTATGTACGTCTGCCTATCTGTCTTTAGTCCAGTATCTGCAAGTGCAAAAACTAAGTTGTCAGTTTTGATAGGTACAATCCACACCAACGGAAAAACCTTAGTTTATTTTCAATTAATTCATGTATTTTCGATAGAAGCTATGAGTACTTAACGATGAAACGGTCGATTTTTTGCTTTATATCGGCTTGGCTACTATCGAAAAAAAAAGGATTCTTAAGAGACTTATGTGAATGGTCGTATTAATTAAAACAAGAGGGTATTATTTGTTTTTATATCCGCTATTTTCTGGTCACTTGTCAACTTCTTCGATGAAATAAAGAGAGAAGTGAAAACAAATATTCTAGCAACTCTTTTTGACGGATTTTTCTCCATCACTTTTTTTGACTAGATGGGTCCAAACAACCTGCGATTTTTTTTGCGTCTTTGAAGGTCGGAAATTTTTTCGAATTAGATAAAATAATTACGGCGCATATATTATATCGAGAAAATTTCGCAGCGCTACCTTTAACAGTTTCCAAATTGAAATTGCCAAACAAACAGACATATACATGCACATGTATACACAAACAAAGCATTATTGCAACAGTTCTCGCGCACCTGCAAAGGTGCATTTAAAAAAACCGACAAAGCAGCAGGAAATATCGGCGTGCGGAGCATATATCGCAGCACAAAGCCAACCAATACTGATCAGCATGGATGATGGCTGACTTAATTAAAGAGCCAAGCGAAGAGGCTCGGCCAGCAAACGATGTGCATCCGAGCCAAGCCCATTGCCTTGCAATGCGAATGGGGAACCCAACTGCACCATATACATTATTTCAAATTACAACGCCATTAAGTGGGCACATTTTTGCCGAAGAGGCCCATAAAATTTCCCCGATCTCCCTCCGTCCAGCCCCCTTTCCCCTCAATCTCCCGTCCCTAGCCAGTTTAATTTGTACTTGAGAAGCTAAATCATTAGACATTTCGAGCGGTGAGTGCTTTCGAGACAGTGAATATTTGTACCCCTCCATCCTGATGCTAGGCACCATTTTCTTTATCCCACCACCCCCTACCTCCACCTTTCTCTTTAACATCCATTCCAAAACGAAATCTCGTTCATTTTCTTCCAATTCAATTACTACTAAAACTCGATTGATGAATTTCAAAAAATACAAGGAAAAGGTGGCAGTGTTAAAGGAAACAGCACTACCTCCTACCCCTGCTCCTCTCCCTTCCTCCCTTTCCCCTTAAAAGCGGCTCCAAGACGTGAGTTATCAATAGACTATTCGACTGTGATCGGAAAGAACGGAATTGGGTTTAATTCAAACTTTTTATTATCACTTTATTATACTAGTAATAACTAGATAAGAGGGCAATCGATGATTCAATTAACTCTCCTATCACTTTTATAATACCGAATGTAAATGCCTTACAAACAATTACCTTATCAATAACAAAAGTAATATCAAGTAATAAAATATCACTTCGAAGTAAAAAATCAATGAGGAAATAATGCGCAGTGCAGAACCTACCGATGTGCTGCTAAGAACACTCAATTAAACCGTGCGCGATTAGGCTACTTCTACGAGATTTTATTTAAACGCTTGCTGAAAGAAATCTGTTCAAGATTGGCCGAAATGGCCATAATGGTCAAATTTAATTAAAGAAAGAAGAAAGTGAAAAATTATTTTTTTCAATATGCTCGTTTAAAAAAAACTTATGAACCTATGAGCTACAATAAAATCCAGCTTTATAGGCTTGTAAGTTTAATAGTAAGGAAACGAACAAACAAAGAAAACGGGAACCGAGGCAATTGCTATTAATAAGGATATCATTGCTATCAATACGGAAACCGGAACCGGAAAATCAACAGATAATTTTCAAATATGCGAGGCAATTCGAAAAAAATTCCACCGAATTTTTAAATTAATGAAGCATTCCAAAAATTAAAACGTTTTTTTTTTCTTAGTGAAAAATGCACAAAACTTAACTTTATTAGCAAAACTTCGTTTTTTTTTTCTTTGAAATTCCCAAAAATTTCACGCCACACCATCTTCTAATCCAACCGGAAACCACAATGCACCAACATAACAACAATAACGCATATTTGCATAAATGCAACACTACGAACGAAAACAAGTGCGCCAATACCGATGAGCTCCCAATGACGGATCCGTAAGGGTAGGGCCATTGCGAACGCTGCTCATTGGTTAGCGCATTCACCATGTGTCGGTGTTGTCGAGTTATACGTATATATTGCACAATATTGCACAAGTATTGCTGACTTTTTTTTTTTTTCAAATTCGGGTAAGTCAATGGCGAAATGCAACGGAAGCTGGAAATGAGTTTTTTGCGTTTTTCAAGGGATAGGAAGAGCTGACAAAACATGAGTTTTTTCTTTCTTCTTGAGTTATATCGTTGTGGAAGCCAAACGAAGATAAGAAAGGAAGGGACGGATGGACCACATTATCCAAGTACAAACAGCTTCTAGCGATAAGTTCCTAAGCAAAGAGCATTTTCGACCCTGGTTGTATGGTGCACCGTTCGAAAGGTTCCCGCCGTGTTGCGATGGGATGATTTTTATCAACCAATTTATCTGCAGAACTAGAGAGGGAGAGGAAGGGTGGAAGGCAAGACTGAAGTTGAAGTAGTGGGCGAAGAAGGAGATTCGAAAGTGGTAAAAACGATGACCAATAGAACGGATGGGATGTGCATTTATCGCCCAAAGTCATATGAAAAAGGAATTCGGAAGGAAAGATTCCAGCTTCGGCAGACAAATGCGCCGCAAACAGCCGAAAATTACGATGAAGTACCTCAAACTGTGTTTCTGCATATGACCGACCGGTCCAGAAAGTTATGAGCGAAAGCCCCATTTCGGGTGGCACAACATCGATAGCAATGACGCTTACTCTTCATGAGAAGTTCAAGTCCTTCTTCCATCAGAATCTCTGGCCTTAGCTTTATGAAGTTGTCCCCTCACCTCTTTTTCTATCAGGCCCTTTCATTTCCTTTTCAAGAGCTCCTTTTTCCATAAAAGGCAGGATGTAGTTCGGAATGAGGTGTTTCCCGAATATCCTTGACAGGTAATTACCAGTACTTCGTAACATCATACCTTATGCAGCCATCTATAACTCCACAGCCGCAGAGCAGAACCATATTTTTGTTTCACTTTATTTAGCCGTCCCCTCTTCTAACTCACTCCGCCCCCCTCCCAACATCGACCTACACGACAACCTTCCACCACATGGGTGACAGAGGATAACAGCGGGAGTATTTTAGTGCAAACTTTCGTAACTTCACTCGTTCTGGGAGGCACTACATTTCACGCATATCTTTTCATATTACACTTGAGTTCCGTGCGTATATACTTTAGAAGCGTTATTATACTTTCAAACCCGTTATGAAGATGACTGCTCAGATACAGCTAATGCTGGATACAACTCTTTCCTTATCAAATGATCTCACCTGCATGTGTAATTTGAAGCCCTTCACCCTCCAACTCCCCATAAATTTTACCTGCAAACCTCATCGATCAGCTAGCCTAACGCCACAAGTTGTTGAAATGAGCGGCAATTAACCTTATCGGGAAGGTCTGTGCTACTAGATTCCAAATATCGAAACTAGAGGTAGGCAAAATCAAACGCTATGTCTCCTTATACAAGGTAAATAGCATATCACTCATGGATATACATATAACAACTAAAACAACCGTCCTGCTCATTACAATTGAATCCCCCTCTTTCTAAACTCCCTCCCCCAAACCCTCTTTGATCCTGAAAATCCATTCCAATACCTCCTGGACGCTCTTCCCTCATTACTTCGAAAGGAAATCATCAAAGCGCAGATGCAATCGAGTCTACATCAGAAAAATTTCGGAATTTCAGGATATTTCCTGAATAAGCTTCGAGAAATCCTTCCTCCAAATCATCGTAATCAGCCATGAATGCGACCGATTCAATACAATTGAAGCGTTTATACGTATAATCAACAAGGGCAACGAAGAAACTCAAATAAACACCAAGAAATGCGTCAACCGATTTTTATAGTCCAAACCAAACCAACACACTCCCATTCACTGATAACACTTTTTTTTTTTTCATTAGAAGGCACAACAATGTTTGCTTCAAAAAGAGAAAAAAAATCCTCGTAAATAAATTGATGTGTTGAGGAAAAAAAAAACGAGTTTTCGAGCGGAAATTCAAAAATGATTTTGAAACTTGATGGACAATTAAATATTAACATAAAGAAAAAATAGCAAAATTAATGAAAATTTTATGATATAATCTTCCAAAAAAAAAAGAAAACTTTCTTCATCATAATTCGATAGTGAAAATATATGCGCTATAACAAAGTACACATACGCGAAATGCAAAAATCATAAGTAATTCCAACCATTTGAAATCGTTTACATTATTTCCTTTACTAATAAAAACCATCCAACACGTCGTTCTTAACGAATATTCTTTTTAGTTTTTTCTTCTCTCAAAAATTTCACGCACATTTTTTGGCGATTTAAAGAAAAACGATTTTAGAAAATTGCTTGAAAATTATTTCTATAAAATATAAAAAAATCTCCAACAATAGCTTTCCTAAAACAGTCCATCGAACATCAATTTGTAAATTCGAATAAAACAACCACTCCAAATGAAAAATATAAAAACCAAGTTTCAAGTGAAATTATACTTCAAGCATCAGAAGTACGAATGACTGCATTTTTTAGTATACACAATACGCATACTTGAATAGATAGTAAGCACTGAACAACGCCTCGCTAAGGAACGCAAATAACAGCGAACGAGATTTTCTTCACTCATAGCTCGGGTCGAGTTTGCCATGCAGTAAAAGCAGCGCGTTTCACAAGCGCGCGCCGACATCGTATCAAAAAAAAACAAAACAACGATCAACCACTGAAAGTAACTCCAGGCAATTCCAGGCAAAAAAAACAATACCCCAGCAACCACCTCATCTGCCAATAGAAAAATTTCACCCATAGACGCAAACTTGATTGCTAGGCGGCGAAATATTGCAATATCAACGTGGAATTATTTCTTCTTCTTGCCCTCTGCTTTTGGAGATGTCTTCTGTGTGTCCTTCTTATCACCGGATGGACCACCTTTTCGATTACGCACACCCTCGTCCGATGAATCCTCTGTAATATTTATTATTAATTAAATATAATTCACTTGTTAAAAACATCGCAAGTCAATGACACAACAACTCATTCAATAACCCAATAACTCACATTAACAGCGATACGTTATCGAACCAAGCGCCGGGATGCATACCTGTGAAATATGACGAACAAACAATGGCCAAAGAATAATTAACACCAGGCGGCTATTCCCTCTGGTACCACTATTGCCTTAATCCGGTTATCACTGTGTTGTATTGTTGTCTTAGTTGCTGTCTTGTGAAACACAACAGTTATAAGTGAGTGATACCGCTGATCAAAGTATGCTTCCAGTGTTCCTAATGTTTCTTTCTCTATTATCGTAAAAGAGATTTTTACCTATCAACTAAATCGTATCTTGTCATTTCAGAACAGAACGGATTCACAAACCCCTTGTCCACTGCCCAAACTGACCCCAGCGATACACAAGACTGGTCATTTTAAATCATTTTTTCACTGCACTATCTCTATCGCCAGTCGCAAGAGCACGCGACCTATGTGTTCATATGTGTAAAAGAATGGAGGGGAAGAGAAAAAATGGTGCAATAATGATTTTTTTTTAAAAAAAGACCCGAAAAAACGCATAAAACAAAAAATGAACAGCATGATGACTCTTTCAACATACTAAAAACACTACACCTGAAAGCTACACCTCTCTTAATTATAAACTAACCATTCAAATAATTTCACGTTTAAATGAACTCAAACTTTCGAGAAATATACTGCACTCTGATTATTGAAACCAACAACGCACTTCCACTGGCCCCTCCCACACAACAACCTTAAAGATCAATCCGTCGAGATTAAACGATTTATACACCACTCTATCAAAAACGAATGATAGGAAAATGGAAATCTGGCATAAGCTTAATTCATCCCCTTCAAAAGTACCTAAGAAAACTTCCCCACAGCAGAAATGTAAGTATATAAATGCAAACGTATAAAGTCTGTCATAGTGTCATATAAATGAAATAAATGAAAAGAAAAAATAGACAGGGGGAGGAAGGCGGAGGGAGGGTATGAGGGGAGGGAGGAGGAGGTGGGAGAGGGATGAGCTGGGGAGAGAGGGGGAGGGGAAGAGGAGGAAAGAGAGTAGGGAAGAGGAGGGAGGATGGGAAGGGAGGGGGAAGGTGGAGGGAGGAAGGCAGCGAGGAGGAAGGAGGAGGGCGATGGATGGAGGAGGGACGATGAGGGAGGAGGGGGAGAGAGGGGGAGGGAACGGCATCCATTCTGGAGTAATCCGCGTTAAATTAAATACGACATGTAACATTTTTTAAAAATGAACTCAAACTTTCGAGAAGTACACTGCACTCTCATTATTGAAACCAACAACGCACTTCCACTGGCCCCTCCCACACACCAACCTTACAGATGAATCCATCGAGATTAAACGATCCATATACCACTCTATCAAAAACGAATGACAGAAAAATGGAAATCTGGCATAAGCTTAATTCATCCCCTCCAAAAGTACCTAAGAAAACTTCCCCACAGCAGAAATGTAAGTATATAAATGCAAACGTATAAAGTCTGCGATAGTGTCATATAAATGAAATAAATGAAAAGAAAAAATAGACATGGGGAGGAAGACGGAAGGAGAATGGGGACGGAAGAGGGTGATGGAGGGGGGAGGGACGAGGAGGGAGGAGGGTAGGGAGGAGGATGGAGGATGGGGAGGGAGGTGGAAGGTGGAGGGAGGAGGAAGGCAGCGAGGAGGAGGGAAGAAGGGGAGAGAGGGGGAAGGGGTGAGGAGGGAGCAGGGGGGAGGGGAAGGGAGGGGTGAGGAAGAGGGGAGATGGAGAGGGAGGAGGAGGAGGAGAAGGATGAGAGGGAAAGGGAGGGGAGGAGGAAGAGGAGGGGGAGAGTAGGGAGGATGGGGAGGGAGGACGGGAGGGGTGAGGAGGGAGGATGGGTGAGGAGGGAGCAGGGGAGGGAAGAGAAGGGAGGAGGGGAGGGAGGAGGAGGGGAACGACATCTATTCTCGAGTAATCCGCATTAAAGATGTGCAACATTTACAGCACATTTAACTAAAATCGTTGAACTCTTACCACAAAAAAAAAATCCCGCCAGCCTGTTTGCGGCTAATTGTTGAATTGTTTGATTGTTTTATAGCAAATTCCAGTTTCAAACGAAGCTATAACGCTACTCATAATTAATAAACGAGATATAACATAAAAGTTTCAATTCATATAAACTGTTAGAATAAAATATATCAAAGGAACACAATCAATGAAGTCGATTAGCCGAAAAAATCGTACGCTTGAACTTCTATGTTAAAAGCCCCATATTCGAGCACATAATTAAATCATTAAGATAAAATTCACGATTATCGATCAAACTTTCCGAAAAAAAAACCGCATGTCACATAAGTTGGCACGATATGCGCTTTTTGCAATCCACCCACGTGGCCAACCGCTTTCGTAAATCACTTTAAAAGAATAAAATATGAGAGATAATTTACTCATATTTTTGTTAATCTAATCAGTGGCAAAAATATGCCAAAAAAATTCATCTATAAATTTCCTTGCGATGTTGCACCAAAAAAAAAAACGCAAGACGGTGGAGTTGTGTATGTGTATGCTTGCCTGTCTCTCTATGGTCTGGACTCTGCATGTGTAAAAACTAAAGTTGTCAGTTTTGATAGGCACAACGCGGACGTTAGTTTATTTTAAATTAATTCACGTGTTTTCGATAGAAGCTGCTAGTATTTAAAGTCGAAACGGTCGATTTTTTTTTTTTTTTTTGCTTTATGTCGGCTTGGCTACTATCGAAAAAAAAAGGATTCTTAAGAAACTTATGTGAATGGTCGTATTAATTAAAATAAGAGGATATTATTTGTTTTTATATCCGCTATTTTTCTGGTCACTTGTCAAACTTGTTCGATTAAATAAAGAGAGAAGTAAAAGCAAATATTCTATCAACTCTTTTGACGGATTTTTCTCCATCACTTTTTTGACTAGATGGGTCCAAACAACCTGCGATTTTTTTTGCGTCTTTGAAGGTCGGAAATTTTTTCGAATTAGATAAAATAATTACGGCGCATATATTATATCGAGAAAATTTCGCAGCGCTACCTTTAACAGTTTCCAAATTGAAATTGCCAAACAAACAGACATATACATGCACATGTATACACAAACAAAGCATTATTGCAACAGTTCTCGCGCACCTGCAAAAGTGCATTTAAAAAAACCGACAAAGCAGCAGGAAATATCGGCGTGCGGAGCATATATCGCAGCACAAAGCCAACCAATACTGATCAGCATGGATGATGGCTGACTTAATTAAAGAGCCAAGCGAAGAGGCTCGGCCAGCAAACGATGTGCATCCGAGCCAAGCCCATTGCCTTGCAATGCGAATGGGGAACCCAACTGCACCATATACATTATTTCAAATTACAACGCCATTAAGTGGGCACATTTTTGCCGAAGAGGCCCATAAAATTTCCCCGATCTCCCTCCGTCCAGCCCCCTTTCCCCTCAATCTCCCGTCCCTAGCCAGTTTAATTTGTACTTGAGAAGCTAAATCATTAGACATTTCGAGCGGTGAGTGCTTTCGAGACAGTGAATATTTGTACCCCTCCATCCTGATGCTAGGCACCATTTTCTTTATCCCACCACCCCCTACCTCCACCTTTCTCTTTAACATCCATTCCAAAACGAAATCTCGTTCATTTTCTTCCAATTCAATTACTACTAAAACTCGATTGATGAATTTCAAAAAATACAAGGAAAAAGGTGGCAGTGTTAAAGGAAACAGCACTACCTCCTACCCCTGCTCCTCTCCCTTCCTCCCTTTCCCCTTAAAAGCGGCTCCAAGACGTGAGTTATCAATAGACTATTCGACTGTGATCGGAAAGAACGGAATTGGGTTTAATTCAAACTTTTTATTATCACTTTATTATACTAGTAATAACTAGATAAGAGGGCAATCGATGATTCAATTAACTCTCCTATCACTTTTATAATACCGAATGTAAATGCCTTACAAACAATTACCTTATCAATAACAAAAGTAATATCAAGTAATAAAATATCACTTCGAAGTAAAAAATCAATGAGGAAATAATGCGCAGTGCAGAACCTACCGATGTGCTGCTAAGAACACTCAATTAAACCGTGCGCGATTAGGCTACTTCTACGAGATTTTATTTAAACGCTTGCTGAAAGAAATCTGTTCAAGATTGGCCGAAATGGCCATAATGGTCAAATTTAATTAAAGAAAGAAGAAAGTGAAAAATTATTTTTTTCAATATGCTCGTTTAAAAAAAACTTATGAACCTATGAGCTACAATAAAATCCAGCTTTATAGGCTTGTAAGTTTAATAGTAAGGAAACGAACAAACAAAGAAAACGGGAACCGAGGCAATTGCTATTAATAAGGATATCATTGCTATCAATACGGAAACCGGAACCGGAAAATCAACAGATAATTTTCAAATATGCGAGGCAATTCGAAAAAAATTCCACCGAATTTTTAAATTAATGAAGCATTCCAAAAATTAAAACGTTTTTTTTTTCTTAGTGAAAAATGCACAAAACTTAACTTTATTAGCAAAACTTCGTTTTTTTTTTTCTTTGAAATTCCCAAAAATTTCACGCCACACCATCTTCTAATCCAACCCGGAAACCACAATGCACCAACATAACAACAATAACGCATATTTGCATAAATGCAACACTACGAACGAAAACAAGTGCGCCAATACCGATGAGCTCCCAATGACGGATCCGTAAGGGTAGGGCCATTGCGAACGCTGCTCATTGGTTAGCGCATTCACCATGTGTCGGTGTTGTCGAGTTATACGTATATATTGCACAATATTGCACAAGTATTGCTGACTTTTTTTTTTTTTCAAATTCGGGTAAGTCAATGGCGAAATGCAACGGAAGCTGGAAATGAGTTTTTTGCGTTTTTCAAGGGATAGGAAGAGCTGACAAAACATGAGTTTTTTCTTTCTTCTTGAGTTATATCGTTGTGGAAGCCAAACGAAGATAAGAAAGGAAGGGACGGATGGACCACATTATCCAAGTACAAACAGCTTCTAGCGATAAGTTCCTAAGCAAAGAGCATTTTCGACCCTGGTTGTATGGTGCACCGTTCGAAAGGTTCCCGCCGTGTTGCGATGGGATGATTTTTATCAACCAATTTATCTGCAGAACTAGAGAGGGAGAGGAAGGGTGGAAGGCAAGACTGAAGTTGAAGTAGTGGGCGAAGAAGGAGATTCGAAAGTGGTAAAAACGATGACCAATAGAACGGATGGGATGTGCATTTATCGCCCAAAGTCATATGAAAAAGGAATTCGGAAGGAAAGATTCCAGCTTCGGCAGACAAATGCGCCGCAAACAGCCGAAAATTACGATGAAGTACCTCAAACTGTGTTTCTGCATATGACCGACCGGTCCAGAAAGTTATGAGCGAAAGCCCCATTTCGGGTGGCACAACATCGATAGCAATGACGCTTACTCTTCATGAGAAGTTCAAGTCCTTCTTCCATCAGAATCTCTGGCCTTAGCTTTATGAAGTTGTCCCCTCACCTCTTTTTCTATCAGGCCCTTTCATTTCCTTTTCAAGAGCTCCTTTTTCCATAAAAGGCAGGATGTAGTTCGGAATGAGGTGTTTCCCGAATATCCTTGACAGGTAATTACCAGTACTTCGTAACATCATACCTTATGCAGCCATCTATAACTCCACAGCCGCAGAGCAGAACCATATTTTTGTTTCACTTTATTTAGCCGTCCCCTCTTCTAACTCACTCCGCCCCCCTCCCAACATCGACCTACACGACAACCTTCCACCACATGGGTGACAGAGGATAACAGCGGGAGTATTTTAGTGCAAACTTTCGTAACTTCACTCGTTCTGGGAGGCACTACATTTCACGCATATCTTTTCATATTACACTTGAGTTCCGTGCGTATATACTTTAGAAGCGTTATACTTTCAAACCCGTTATGAAGATGACTGCTCAGATACAGCTAATGCTGGATACAACTCTTTCCTTATCAAATGATCTCACCTGCATGTGTAATTTGAAGCCCTTCACCCTCCAACTCCCCATAAATTTTACCTGCAAACCTCATCGATCAGCTAGCCTAACGCCACAAGTTGTTGAAATGAGCGGCAATTAACCTTATCGGGAAGGTCTGTGCTACTAGATTCCAAATATCGAAACTAGAGGTAGGCAAAATCAAACGCTATGTCTCCTTATACAAGGTAAATAGCATATCACTCATGGATATACATATAACAACTAAAACAACCGTCCTGCTCATTACAATTGAATCCCCCTCTTTCTAAACTCCCTCCCCCCAAACCCTCTTTGATCCTGAAAATCCATTCCAATACCTCCTGGACGCTCTTCCCTCATTACTTCGAAAGGAAATCATCAAAGCGCAGATGCAATCGAGTCTACATCAGAAAAATTTCGGAATTTCAGGATATTTCCTGAATAAGCTTCGAGAAATCCTTCCTCCAAATCATCGTAATCAGCCATGAATGCGACCGATTCAATACAATTGAAGCGTTTATACGTATAATCAACAAGGGCAACGAAGAAACTCAAATAAACACCAAGAAATGCGTCAACCGATTTTTATAGTCCAAACCAAACCAACACACTCCCATTCACTGATAACACTTTTTTTTTTTCATTAGAAGGCACAACAATGTTTGCTTCAAAAAGAGAAAAAAAATCCTCGTAAATAAATTGATGTGTTGAGGAAAAAAAAAAACGAGTTTTCGAGCGGAAATTCAAAAATGATTTTGAAACTTGATGGACAATTAAATATTAACATAAAGAAAAAATAGCAAAATTAATGAAAATTTTATGATATAATCTTCCAAAAAAAAAGAAAACTTTCTTCATCATAATTCGATAGTGAAAATATATGCGCTATAACAAAGTACACATACGCGAAATGCAAAAATCATAAGTAATTCCAACCATTTGAAATCGTTTACATTATTTCCTTTACTAATAAAAACCATCCAACACGTCGTTCTTAACGAATATTCTTTTTAGTTTTTTCTTCTCTCAAAAATTTCACGCACATTTTTTGGCGATTTAAAGAAAAACGATTTTAGAAAATTGCTTGAAAATTATTTCTATAAAATATAAAAAAATCTCCAACAATAGCTTTCCTAAAACAGTCCATCGAACATCAATTTGTAAATTCGAATAAAACAACCACTCCAAATGAAAAATATAAAAACCAAGTTTCAAGTGAAATTATACTTCAAGCATCAGAAGTACGAATGACTGCATTTTTTAGTATACACAATACGCATACTTGAATAGATAGTAAGCACTGAACAACGCCTCGCTAAGGAACGCAAATAACAGCGAACGAGATTTTCTTCACTCATAGCTCGGGTCGAGTTTGCCATGCAGTAAAAGCAGCGCGTTTCACAAGCGCGCGCCGACATCGTATCAAAAAAAAACAAAACAACGATCAACCACTGAAAGTAACTCCAGGCAATTCCAGGCAAAAAAAACAATACCCCAGCAACCACCTCATCTGCCAATAGAAAAATTTCACCCATAGACGCAAACTTGATTGCTAGGCGGCGAAATATTGCAATATCAACGTGGAATTATTTCTTCTTCTTGCCCTCTGCTTTTGGAGATGTCTTCTGTGTGTCCTTCTTATCACCGGATGGACCACCTTTTCGATTACGCACACCCTCGTCCGATGAATCCTCTGTAATATTTATTATTAATTAAATATAATTCACTTGTTAAAAACATCGCAAGTCAATGACACAACAACTCATTCAATAACCCAATAACTCACATTAACAGCGATACGTTATCGAACCAAGCGCCGGGATGCATACCTGTGAAATATGACGAACAAACAATGGCCAAAGAATAATTAACACCAGGCGGCTATTCCCTCTGGTACCACTATTGCCTTAATCCGGTTATCACTGTGTTGTATTGTTGTCTTAGTTGCTGTCTTGTGAAACACAACAGTTATAAGTGAGTGATACCGCTGATCAAAGTATGCTTCCAGTGTTCCTAATGTTTCTTTCTCTATTATCGTAAAAGAGATTTTTACCTATCAACTAAATCGTATCTTGTCATTTCAGAACAGAACGGATTCACAAACCCTTGTCCACTGCCCAAACTGACCCCAGCGATACACAAGACTGGTCATTTTAAATCATTTTTTCACTGCACTATCTCTATCGCCAGTCGCAAGAGCACGCGACCTATGTGTTCATATGTGTAAAAGAATGGAGGGGAAGAGAAAAAATGGTGCAATAATGATTTTTTTTAAAAAAAGACCCGAAAAAACGCATAAAACAAAAAATGAACAGCATGATGACTCTTTCAACATACTAAAAACACTACACCTGAAAGCTACACCTCTCTTAATTATAAACTAACCATTCAAATAATTTCACGTTTAAATGAACTCAAACTTTCGAGAAATATACTGCACTCTGATTATTGAAACCAACAACGCACTTCCACTGGCCCCTCCCACACAACAACCTTAAAGATCAATCCGTCGAGATTAAACGATTTATACACCACTCTATCAAAAACGAATGATAGGAAAATGGAAATCTGGCATAAGCTTAATTCATCCCCTTCAAAAGTACCTAAGAAAACTTCCCCACAGCAGAAATGTAAGTATATAAATGCAAACGTATAAAGTCTGTCATAGTGTCATATAAATGAAATAAATGAAAAGAAAAAATAGACAGGGGGAGGAAGGCGGAGGGAGGGTATGAGGGGAGGGAGGAGGAGGTGGGAGAGGGATGAGCTGGGGAGAGAGGGGGAGGGGAAGAGGAGGAAGGAGAGTAGGGAAGAGGAGGGAGGATGGGAAGGGAGGGGGAAGGTGGAGGGAGGAAGGCGGCGAGGAGGAAGGAGGAGGGCGATGGATGGAGGAGGGACGATGAGGGAGGAGGGGGAGAGAGGGGGAGGGAACGGCATCCATTCTGGAGTAATCCGCGTTAAATTAAATACGACATGTAACATTTTTAAAAATGAACTCAAACTTTCGAGAAGTACACTGCACTCTCATTATTGAAACCAACAACGCACTTCCACTGGCCCCTCCCACACACCAACCTTACAGATGAATCCATCGAGATTAAACGATCCATATACCACTCTATCAAAAACGAATGACAGAAAAATGGAAATCTGGCATAAGCTTAATTCATCCCCTCCAAAAGTACCTAAGAAAACTTCCCCACAGCAGAAATGTAAGTATATAAATGCAAACGTATAAAGTCTGCGATAGTGTCATATAAATGAAATAAATGAAAAGAAAAAATAGACATGGGGAGGAAGACGGAAGGAGAATGGGGACGGAAGAGGGTGATGGAGGGGGGAGGGACGAGGAGGGAGGAGGGTAGGGAGGAGGATGGAGGATGGGGAGGGAGGTGGAAGGTGGAGGGAGGAAGGCAGCGAGGAGGAGGGAAGAAGGGGAGAGAGGGGGAAGGGGTGAGGAGGGAGCAGGGGGGAGGGGAAGGGAGGGGTGAGGAAGAGGGGAGATGGAGAGGGAGGAGGAGGGAGGAGAAGGATGAGAGGGAAAGGGAGGGGGAGGAGGAAGAGGAGGGGGAGAGTAGGGAGGATGGGGAGGGAGGACGGGAGGGGTGAGGAGGGAGGATGGGTGAGGAGGGAGCAGGGGAGGGAAGAGAAGGGAGGAGGGGAGGGAGGAGGAGGGGAACGACATCTATTCTCGAGTAATCCGCATTAAAGATGTGCAACATTTACAGCACATTTAACTAAAATCGTTGAACTCTTACCACAAAAAAAAAATCCCGCCAGCCTGTTTGCGGCTAATTGTTGAATTGTTTGATTGTTTTATAGCAAATTCCAGTTTCAAACGAAGCTATAACGCTACTCATAATTAATAAACGAGATATAACATAAAAGTTTCAATTCATATAAACTGTTAGAATAAAATATATCAAAGGAACACAATCAATGAAGTCGATTAGCCGAAAAAATCGTACGCTTGAACTTCTATGTTAAAAGCCCCATATTCGAGCACATAATTAAATCATTAAGATAAAATTCACGATTATCGATCAAACTTTCCGAAAAAAAAAACCGCATGTCACATAAGTTGGCACGATATGCGCTTTTTGCAATCCACCCACGTGGCCAACCGCTTTCGTAAATCACTTTAAAAGAATAAAATATGAGAGATAATTTACTCATATTTTTGTTAATCTAATCAGTGGCAAAAATATGCCAAAAAAATTCATCTATAAATTTCCTTGCGATGTTGCACCAAAAAAAAAACGCAAGACGGTGGAGTTGTGTATGTGTATGCTTGCCTGTCTCTCTATAGTCTGGACTCTGCATGTGTAAAAACTAAAGTTGTCAGTTTTGATAGGCACAACGCGGACGTTAGTTTATTTTAAATTAATTCACGTGTTTTCGATAGAAGCTGCTAGTATTTAAAGTCGAAACGGTCGATTTTTTTTTTTTTTTTTTTGCTTTATGTCGGCTTGGCTACTATCGAAAAAAAAAGGATTCTTAAGAAACTTATGTGAATGGTCGTATTAATTAAAATAAGAGGATATTATTTGTTTTTATATCCGCTATTTTTCTGGTCACTTGTCAAACTTGTTCGATTAAATAAAGAGAGAAGTAAAAGCAAATATTCTATCAACTCTTTTGACGGATTTTTCTCCATCACTTTTTTGACTAGATGGGTCCAAACAACCTGCGATTTTTTTTGCGTCTTTGAAGGTCGGAAATTTTTTCGAATTAGATAAAATAATTACGGCGCATATATTATATCGAGAAAATTTCGCAGCGCTACCTTTAACAGTTTCCAAATTGAAATTGCCAAACAAACAGACATATACATGCACATGTATACACAAACAAAGCATTATTGCAACAGTTCTCGCGCACCTGCAAAAGTGCATTTAAAAAAACCGACAAAGCAGCAGGAAATATCGGCGTGCGGAGCATATATCGCAGCACAAAGCCAACCAATACTGATCAGCATGGATGATGGCTGACTTAATTAAAGAGCCAAGCGAAGAGGCTCGGCCAGCAAACGATGTGCATCCGAGCCAAGCCCATTGCCTTGCAATGCGAATGGGGAACCCAACTGCACCATATACATTATTTCAAATTACAACGCCATTAAGTGGGCACATTTTTGCCGAAGAGGCCCATAAAATTTCCCCGATCTCCCTCCGTCCAGCCCCCTTTCCCCTCAATCTCCCGTCCCTAGCCAGTTTAATTTGTACTTGAGAAGCTAAATCATTAGACATTTCGAGCGGTGAGTGCTTTCGAGACAGTGAATATTTGTACCCCTCCATCCTGATGCTAGGCACCATTTTCTTTATCCCACCACCCCCTACCTCCACCTTTCTCTTTAACATCCATTCCAAAACGAAATCTCGTTCATTTTCTTCCAATTCAATTACTACTAAAACTCGATTGATGAATTTCAAAAAATACAAGGAAAAAGGTGGCAGTGTTAAAGGAAACAGCACTACCTCCTACCCCTGCTCCTCTCCCTTCCTCCCTTTCCCCTTAAAAGCGGCTCCAAGACGTGAGTTATCAATAGACTATTCGACTGTGATCGGAAAGAACGGAATTGGGTTTAATTCAAACTTTTTATTATCACTTTATTATACTAGTAATAACTAGATAAGAGGGCAATCGATGATTCAATTAACTCTCCTATCACTTTTATAATACCGAATGTAAATGCCTTACAAACAATTACCTTATCAATAACAAAAGTAATATCAAGTAATAAAATATCACTTCGAAGTAAAAAATCAATGAGGAAATAATGCGCAGTGCAGAACCTACCGATGTGCTGCTAAGAACACTCAATTAAACCGTGCGCGATTAGGCTACTTCTACGAGATTTTATTTAAACGCTTGCTGAAAGAAATCTGTTCAAGATTGGCCGAAATGGCCATAATGGTCAAATTTAATTAAAGAAAGAAGAAAGTGAAAAATTATTTTTTTCAATATGCTCGTTTAAAAAAAACTTATGAACCTATGAGCTACAATAAAATCCAGCTTTATAGGCTTGTAAGTTTAATAGTAAGGAAACGAACAAACAAAGAAAACGGGAACCGAGGCAAT
The DNA here is from genome assembly GCA_013433145.1 of Ascaris suum. NCBI lineage: Eukaryota > Metazoa > Nematoda > Chromadorea > Rhabditida > Ascarididae > Ascaris > Ascaris suum. The sequence goes on along the minus strand of CM024178.1, from coordinate 9,548,243 downwards.
TGCTATTAATAAGGATATCATTGCTATCAATACGGAAACCGGAACCGGAAAATCAACAGATAATTTTCAAATATGCGAGGCAATTCGAAAAAAATTCCACCGAATTTTTAAATTAATGAAGCATTCCAAAAATTAAAACGTTTTTTTTTTTCTTAGTGAAAAATGCACAAAACTTAACTTTATTAGCAAAACTTCGTTTTTTTTTTCTTTGAAATTCCCAAAAATTTCACGCCACACCATCTTCTAATCCAACCCGGAAACCACAATGCACCAACATAACAACAATAACGCATATTTGCATAAATGCAACACTACGAACGAAAACAAGTGCGCCAATACCGATGAGCTCCCAATGACGGATCCGTAAGGGTAGGGCCATTGCGAACGCTGCTCATTGGTTAGCGCATTCACCATGTGTCGGTGTTGTCGAGTTATACGTATATATTGCACAATATTGCACAAGTATTGCTGACTTTTTTTTTTTTTCAAATTCGGGTAAGTCAATGGCGAAATGCAACGGAAGCTGGAAATGAGTTTTTTGCGTTTTTCAAGGGATAGGAAGAGCTGACAAAACATGAGTTTTTTCTTTCTTCTTGAGTTATATCGTTGTGGAAGCCAAACGAAGATAAGAAAGGAAGGGACGGATGGACCACATTATCCAAGTACAAACAGCTTCTAGCGATAAGTTCCTAAGCAAAGAGCATTTTCGACCCTGGTTGTATGGTGCACCGTTCGAAAGGTTCCCGCCGTGTTGCGATGGGATGATTTTTATCAACCAATTTATCTGCAGAACTAGAGAGGGAGAGGAAGGGTGGAAGGCAAGACTGAAGTTGAAGTAGTGGGCGAAGAAGGAGATTCGAAAGTGGTAAAAACGATGACCAATAGAACGGATGGGATGTGCATTTATCGCCCAAAGTCATATGAAAAAGGAATTCGGAAGGAAAGATTCCAGCTTCGGCAGACAAATGCGCCGCAAACAGCCGAAAATTACGATGAAGTACCTCAAACTGTGTTTCTGCATATGACCGACCGGTCCAGAAAGTTATGAGCGAAAGCCCCATTTCGGGTGGCACAACATCGATAGCAATGACGCTTACTCTTCATGAGAAGTTCAAGTCCTTCTTCCATCAGAATCTCTGGCCTTAGCTTTATGAAGTTGTCCCCTCACCTCTTTTTCTATCAGGCCCTTTCATTTCCTTTTCAAGAGCTCCTTTTTCCATAAAAGGCAGGATGTAGTTCGGAATGAGGTGTTTCCCGAATATCCTTGACAGGTAATTACCAGTACTTCGTAACATCATACCTTATGCAGCCATCTATAACTCCACAGCCGCAGAGCAGAACCATATTTTTGTTTCACTTTATTTAGCCGTCCCCTCTTCTAACTCACTCCGCCCCCCTCCCAACATCGACCTACACGACAACCTTCCACCACATGGGTGACAGAGGATAACAGCGGGAGTATTTTAGTGCAAACTTTCGTAACTTCACTCGTTCTGGGAGGCACTACATTTCACGCATATCTTTTCATATTACACTTGAGTTCCGTGCGTATATACTTTAGAAGCGTTATTATACTTTCAAACCCGTTATGAAGATGACTGCTCAGATACAGCTAATGCTGGATACAACTCTTTCCTTATCAAATGATCTCACCTGCATGTGTAATTTGAAGCCCTTCACCCTCCAACTCCCCATAAATTTTACCTGCAAACCTCATCGATCAGCTAGCCTAACGCCACAAGTTGTTGAAATGAGCGGCAATTAACCTTATCGGGAAGGTCTGTGCTACTAGATTCCAAATATCGAAACTAGAGGTAGGCAAAATCAAACGCTATGTCTCCTTATACAAGGTAAATAGCATATCACTCATGGATATACATATAACAACTAAAACAACCGTCCTGCTCATTACAATTGAATCCCCCTCTTTCTAAACTCCCTCCCCCCAAACCCTCTTTGATCCTGAAAATCCATTCCAATACCTCCTGGACGCTCTTCCCTCATTACTTCGAAAGGAAATCATCAAAGCGCAGATGCAATCGAGTCTACATCAGAAAAAATTTCGGAATTTCAGGATATTTCCTGAATAAGCTTCGAGAAATCCTTCCTCCAAATCATCGTAATCAGCCATGAATGCGACCGATTCAATACAATTGAAGCGTTTATACGTATAATCAACAAGGGCAACGAAGAAACTCAAATAAACACCAAGAAATGCGTCAACCGATTTTTATAGTCCAAACCAAACCAACACACTCCCATTCACTGATAACACTTTTTTTTTTTCATTAGAAGGCACAACAATGTTTGCTTCAAAAAGAGAAAAAAAATCCTCGTAAATAAATTGATGTGTTGAGGAAAAAAAAAACGAGTTTTCGAGCGGAAATTCAAAAATGATTTTGAAACTTGATGGACAATTAAATATTAACATAAAGAAAAAATAGCAAAATTAATGAAAATTTTATGATATAATCTTCCAAAAAAAAAGAAAACTTTCTTCATCATAATTCGATAGTGAAAATATATGCGCTATAACAAAGTACACATACGCGAAATGCAAAAATCATAAGTAATTCCAACCATTTGAAATCGTTTACATTATTTCCTTTACTAATAAAAACCATCCAACACGTCGTTCTTAACGAATATTCTTTTTAGTTTTTTCTTCTCTCAAAAATTTCACGCACATTTTTTGGCGATTTAAAGAAAAACGATTTTAGAAAATTGCTTGAAAATTATTTCTATAAAATATAAAAAAATCTCCAACAATAGCTTTCCTAAAACAGTCCATCGAACATCAATTTGTAAATTCGAATAAAACAACCACTCCAAATGAAAAATATAAAAACCAAGTTTCAAGTGAAATTATACTTCAAGCATCAGAAGTACGAATGACTGCATTTTTTAGTATACACAATACGCATACTTGAATAGATAGTAAGCACTGAACAACGCCTCGCTAAGGAACGCAAATAACAGCGAACGAGATTTTCTTCACTCATAGCTCGGGTCGAGTTTGCCATGCAGTAAAAGCAGCGCGTTTCACAAGCGCGCGCCGACATCGTATCAAAAAAAAACAAAACAACGATCAACCACTGAAAGTAACTCCAGGCAATTCCAGGCAAAAAAAACAATACCCCAGCAACCACCTCATCTGCCAATAGAAAAATTTCACCCATAGACGCAAACTTGATTGCTAGGCGGCGAAATATTGCAATATCAACGTGGAATTATTTCTTCTTCTTGCCCTCTGCTTTTGGAGATGTCTTCTGTGTGTCCTTCTTATCACCGGATGGACCACCTTTTCGATTACGCACACCCTCGTCCGATGAATCCTCTGTAATATTTATTATTAATTAAATATAATTCACTTGTTAAAAACATCGCAAGTCAATGACACAACAACTCATTCAATAACCCAATAACTCACATTAACAGCGATACGTTATCGAACCAAGCGCCGGGATGCATACCTGTGAAATATGACGAACAAACAATGGCCAAAGAATAATTAACACCAGGCGGCTATTCCCTCTGGTACCACTATTGCCTTAATCCGGTTATCACTGTGTTGTATTGTTGTCTTAGTTGCTGTCTTGTGAAACACAACAGTTATAAGTGAGTGATACCGCTGATCAAAGTATGCTTCCAGTGTTCCTAATGTTTCTTTCTCTATTATCGTAAAAGAGATTTTTACCTATCAACTAAATCGTATCTTGTCATTTCAGAACAGAACGGATTCACAAACCCCTTGTCCACTGCCCAAACTGACCCCAGCGATACACAAGACTGGTCATTTTAAATCATTTTTTCACTGCACTATCTCTATCGCCAGTCGCAAGAGCACGCGACCTATGTGTTCATATGTGTAAAAGAATGGAGGGGAAGAGAAAAAATGGTTGCAATAATGATTTTTTTTAAAAAAAGACCCGAAAAACGCATAAAACAAAAAATGAACAGCATGATGACTCTTTCAACATACTAAAAACACTACACCTGAAAGCTACACCTCTCTTAATTATAAACTAACCATTCAAATAATTTCACGTTTAAATGAACTCAAACTTTCGAGAAATATACTGCACTCTGATTATTGAAACCAACAACGCACTTCCACTGGCCCCTCCCACACAACAACCTTAAAGATCAATCCGTCGAGATTAAACGATTTATACACCACTCTATCAAAAACGAATGATAGGAAAATGGAAATCTGGCATAAGCTTAATTCATCCCCTTCAAAAGTACCTAAGAAAACTTCCCCACAGCAGAAATGTAAGTATATAAATGCAAACGTATAAAGTCTGTCATAGTGTCATATAAATGAAATAAATGAAAAGAAAAAACAGACAGGGGGAGGAAGGCGGAGGGAGGGTATGAGGGGAGGGAGGAGGAGGTGGGAGAGGGATGAGCTGGGGAGAGAGGGGGAGGGGAAGAGGAGGAAAGAGAGTAGGGAAGAGGAGGGAGGATGGGAAGGGAGGGGGAAGGTGGAGGGAGGAAGGCGGCGAGGAGGAAGGAGGAGGGCGATGGATGGAGGAGGGACGATGAGGGAGGAGGGGGAGAGAGGGGGAGGGAACGGCATCCATTCTGGAGTAATCCGCGTTAAATTAAATACGACATGTAACATTTTTTAAAAATGAACTCAAACTTTCGAGAAGTACACTGCACTCTCATTATTGAAACCAACAACGCACTTCCACTGGCCCCTCCCACACACCAACCTTACAGATGAATCCATCGAGATTAAACGATCCATATACCACTCTATCAAAAACGAATGACAGAAAAATGGAAATCTGGCATAAGCTTAATTCATCCCCTCCAAAAGTACCTAAGAAAACTTCCCCACAGCAGAAATGTAAGTATATAAATGCAAACGTATAAAGTCTGCGATAGTGTCATATAAATGAAATAAATGAAAAGAAAAAAATAGACATGGGGAGGAAGACGGAAGGAGAATGGGGACGGAAGAGGGTGATGGAGGGGGGAGGGACGAGGAGGGAGGAGGGTAGGGAGGAGGATGGAGGATGGGGAGGGAGGTGGAAGGTGGAGGGAGGAAGGCAGCGAGGAGGAGGGAAGAAGGGGGAGAGGGGGAAGGGAAGGGGTGAGGAGGGAGCAGGGGGGAGGGGAAGGGAGGGGTGAGGAAGAGGGGAGATGGAGAGGGAGGAGGAGGGAGGAGAAGGATGAGAGGGAAAGGGAGGGGGAGGAGGAAGAGGAGGGGGAGAGTAGGGAGGATGGGGAGGGAGGACGGGAGGGGTGAGGAGGGAGGATGGGTGAGGAGGGAGCAGGGGAGGGAAGAGAAGGGAGGAGGGGAGGGAGGAGGAGGGGAACGACATCTATTCTCGAGTAATCCGCATTAAAGATGTGCAACATTTACAGCACATTTAACTAAAATCGTTGAACTCTTACCACAAAAAAAAAATCCCGCCAGCCTGTTTGCGGCTAATTGTTGAATTGTTTGATTGTTTTATAGCAAATTCCAGTTTCAAACGAAGCTATAACGCTACTCATAATTAATAAACGAGATATAACATAAAAGTTTCAATTCATATAAACTGTTAGAATAAAATATATCAAAGGAACACAATCAATGAAGTCGATTAGCCGAAAAAATCGTACGCTTGAACTTCTATGTTAAAAGCCCCATATTCGAGCACATAATTAAATCATTAAGATAAAATTCACGATTATCGATCAAACTTTCCGAAAAAAAAAACCGCATGTCACATAAGTTGGCACGATATGCGCTTTTTGCAATCCACCCACGTGGCCAACCGCTTTCGTAAATCACTTTAAAAGAATAAAATATGAGAGATAATTTACTCATATTTTTGTTAATCTAATCAGTGGCAAAAATATGCCAAAAAAATTCATCTATAAATTTCCTTGCGATGTTGCACCAAAAAAAAACGCAAGACGGTGGAGTTGTGTATGTGTATGCTTGCCTGTCTCTCTATAGTCTGGACTCTGCATGTGTAAAAACTAAAGTTGTCAGTTTTGATAGGCACAACGCGGACGTTAGTTTATTTTAAATTAATTCACGTGTTTTCGATAGAAGCTGCTAGTATTTAAAGTCGAAACGGTCGATTTTTTTTTTTTTTTTTTGCTTTATGTCGGCTTGGCTACTATCGAAAAAAAAAGGATTCTTAAGAAACTTATGTGAATGGTCGTATTAATTAAAATAAGAGGATATTATTTGTTTTTATATCCGCTATTTTTCTGGTCACTTGTCAAACTTGTTCGATTAAATAAAGAGAGAAGTAAAAGCAAATATTCTATCAACTCTTTTGACGGATTTTTCTCCATCACTTTTTTGACTAGATGGGTCCAAACAACCTGCGATTTTTTTTGCGTCTTTGAAGGTCGGAAATTTTTTCGAATTAGATAAAATAATTACGGCGCATATATTATATCGAGAAAATTTCGCAGCGCTACCTTTAACAGTTTCCAAATTGAAATTGCCAAACAAACAGACATATACATGCACATGTATACACAAACAAAGCATTATTGCAACAGTTCTCGCGCACCTGCAAAAGTGCATTTAAAAAAACCGACAAAGCAGCAGGAAATATCGGCGTGCGGAGCATATATCGCAGCACAAAGCCAACCAATACTGATCAGCATGGATGATGGCTGACTTAATTAAAGAGCCAAGCGAAGAGGCTCGGCCAGCAAACGATGTGCATCCGAGCCAAGCCCATTGCCTTGCAATGCGAATGGGGAACCCAACTGCACCATATACATTATTTCAAATTACAACGCCATTAAGTGGGCACATTTTTGCCGAAGAGGCCCATAAAATTTCCCCGATCTCCCTCCGTCCAGCCCCCTTTCCCCTCAATCTCCCGTCCCTAGCCAGTTTAATTTGTACTTGAGAAGCTAAATCATTAGACATTTCGAGCGGTGAGTGCTTTCGAGACAGTGAATATTTGTACCCCTCCATCCTGATGCTAGGCACCATTTTCTTTATCCCACCACCCCCTACCTCCACCTTTCTCTTTAACATCCATTCCAAAACGAAATCTCGTTCATTTTCTTCCAATTCAATTACTACTAAAACTCGATTGATGAATTTCAAAAAATACAAGGAAAAAGGTGGCAGTGTTAAAGGAAACAGCACTACCTCCTACCCCTGCTCCTCTCCCTTCCTCCCTTTCCCCTTAAAAGCGGCTCCAAGACGTGAGTTATCAATAGACTATTCGACTGTGATCGGAAAGAACGGAATTGGGTTTAATTCAAACTTTTTATTATCACTTTATTATACTAGTAATAACTAGATAAGAGGGCAATCGATGATTCAATTAACTCTCCTATCACTTTTATAATACCGAATGTAAATGCCTTACAAACAATTACCTTATCAATAACAAAAGTAATATCAAGTAATAAAATATCACTTCGAAGTAAAAAATCAATGAGGAAATAATGCGCAGTGCAGAACCTACCGATGTGCTGCTAAGAACACTCAATTAAACCGTGCGCGATTAGGCTACTTCTACGAGATTTTATTTAAACGCTTGCTGAAAGAAATCTGTTCAAGATTGGCCGAAATGGCCATAATGGTCAAATTTAATTAAAGAAAGAAGAAAGTGAAAAATTATTTTTTTCAATATGCTCGTTTAAAAAAAACTTATGAACCTATGAGCTACAATAAAATCCAGCTTTATAGGCTTGTAAGTTTAATAGTAAGGAAACGAACAAACAAAGAAAACGGGAACCGAGGCAATTGCTATCAATAAGGATATCATTGCTATCAATACGGAAACCGGAACCGGAAAATCAACAGATAATTTTCAAATATGCGAGGCAATTCGAAAAAAAATTCCACCGAATTTTTAAATTAATGAAGCATTCCAAAAATTAAAACGTTTTTTTTTTTCTTAGTGAAAAATGCACAAAACTTAACTTTATTAGCAAAACTTCGTTTTTTTTTTCTTTGAAATTCCCAAAAATTTCACGCCACACCATCTTCTAATCCAACCCGGAAACCACAATGCACCAACATAACAACAATAACGCATATTTGCATAAATGCAACACTACGAACGAAAACAAGTGCGCCAATACCGATGAGCTCCCAATGACGGATCCGTAAGGGTAGGGCCATTGCGAACGCTGCTCATTGGTTAGCGCATTCACCATGTGTCGGTGTTGTCGAGTTATACGTATATATTGCACAATATTGCACAAGTATTGCTGACTTTTTTTTTTTTTCAAATTCGGGTAAGTCAATGGCGAAATGCAACGGAAGCTGGAAATGAGTTTTTTGCGTTTTTCAAGGGATAGGAAGAGCTGACAAAACATGAGTTTTTTCTTTCTTCTTGAGTTATATCGTTGTGGAAGCCAAACGAAGATAAGAAAGGAAGGGACGGATGGACCACATTATCCAAGTACAAACAGCTTCTAGCGATAAGTTCCTAAGCAAAGAGCATTTTCGACCCTGGTTGTATGGTGCACCGTTCGAAAGGTTCCCGCCGTGTTGCGATGGGATGATTTTTATCAACCAATTTATCTGCAGAACTAGAGAGGGAGAGGAAGGGTGGAAGGCAAGACTGAAGTTGAAGTAGTGGGCGAAGAAGGAGATTCGAAAGTGGTAAAAACGATGACCAATAGAACGGATGGGATGTGCATTTATCGCCCAAAGTCATATGAAAAAGGAATTCGGAAGGAAAGATTCCAGCTTCGGCAGACAAATGCGCCGCAAACAGCCGAAAATTACGATGAAGTACCTCAAACTGTGTTTCTGCATATGACCGACCGGTCCAGAAAGTTATGAGCGAAAGCCCCATTTCGGGTGGCACAACATCGATAGCAATGACGCTTACTCTTCATGAGAAGTTCAAGTCCTTCTTCCATCAGAATCTCTGGCCTTAGCTTTATGAAGTTGTCCCCTCACCTCTTTTTCTATCAGGCCCTTTCATTTCCTTTTCAAGAGCTCCTTTTTCCATAAAAGGCAGGATGTAGTTCGGAATGAGGTGTTTCCCGAATATCCTTGACAGGTAATTACCAGTACTTCGTAACATCATACCTTATGCAGCCATCTATAACTCCACAGCCGCAGAGCAGAACCATATTTTTGTTTCACTTTATTTAGCCGTCCCCTCTTCTAACTCACTCCGCCCCCCTCCCAACATCGACCTACACGACAACCTTCCACCACATGGGTGACAGAGGATAACAGCGGGAGTATTTTAGTGCAAACTTTCGTAACTTCACTCGTTCTGGGAGGCACTACATTTCACGCATATCTTTTCATATTACACTTGAGTTCCGTGCGTATATACTTTAGAAGCGTTTTATACTTTCAAACCCGTTATGAAGATGACTGCTCAGATACAGCTAATGCTGGATACAACTCTTTCCTTATCAAATGATCTCACCTGCATGTGTAATTTGAAGCCCTTCACCCTCCAACTCCCCATAAATTTTACCTGCAAACCTCATCGATCAGCTAGCCTAACGCCACAAGTTGTTGAAATGAGCGGCAATTAACCTTATCGGGAAGGTCTGTGCTACTAGATTCCAAATATCGAAACTAGAGGTAGGCAAAATCAAACGCTATGTCTCCTTATACAAGGTAAATAGCATATCACTCATGGATATACATATAACAACTAAAACAACCGTCCTGCTCATTACAATTGAATCCCCCTCTTTCTAAACTCCCTCCCCCCAAACCCTCTTTGATCCTGAAAATCCATTCCAATACCTCCTGGACGCTCTTCCCTCATTACTTCGAAAGGAAATCATCAAAGCGCAGATGCAATCGAGTCTACATCAGAAAAATTTCGGAATTTCAGGATATTTCCTGAATAAGCTTCGAGAAATCCTTCCTCCAAATCATCGTAATCAGCCATGAATGCGACCGATTCAATACAATTGAAGCGTTTATACGTATAATCAACAAGGGCAACGAAGAAACTCAAATAAACACCAAGAAATGCGTCAACCGATTTTTATAGTCCAAACCAAACCAACACACTCCCATTCACTGATAACACTTTTTTTTTTTCATTAGAAGGCACAACAATGTTTGCTTCAAAAAGAGAAAAAAAATCCTCGTAAATAAATTGATGTGTTGAGGAAAAAAAAAACGAGTTTTCGAGCGGAAATTCAAAAATGATTTTGAAAACTTGATGGACAATTAAATATTAACATAAAGAAAAAATAGCAAAATTAATGAAAATTTTATGATATAATCTTCCAAAAAAAAAGAAAACTTTCTTCATCATAATTCGATAGTGAAAATATATGCGCTATAACAAAGTACACATACGCGAAATGCAAAAATCATAAGTAATTCCAACCATTTGAAATCGTTTACATTATTTCCTTTACTAATAAAAACCATCCAACACGTCGTTCTTAACGAATATTCTTTTTAGTTTTTTCTTCTCTCAAAAATTTCACGCACATTTTTGGCGATTTAAAGAAAAACGATTTTAGAAAATTGCTTGAAAATTATTTCTATAAAATATAAAAAAATCTCCAACAATAGCTTTCCTAAAACAGTCCATCGAACATCAATTTGTAAATTCGAATAAAACAACCACTCCAAATGAAAAATATAAAAACCAAGTTTCAAGTGAAATTATACTTCAAGCATCAGAAGTACGAATGACTGCATTTTTTAGTATACACAATACGCATACTTGAATAGATAGTAAGCACTGAACAACGCCTCGCTAAGGAACGCAAATAACAGCGAACGAGATTTTCTTCACTCATAGCTCGGGTCGAGTTTGCCATGCAGTAAAAGCAGCGCGTTTCACAAGCGCGCGCCGACATCGTATCAAAAAAAAACAAAACAACGATCAACCACTGAAAGTAACTCCAGGCAATTCCAGGCAAAAAAAACAATACCCCAGCAACCACCTCATCTGCCAATAGAAAAATTTCACCCATAGACGCAAACTTGATTGCTAGGCGGCGAAATATTGCAATATCAACGTGGAATTATTTCTTCTTCTTGCCCTCTGCTTTTGGAGATGTCTTCTGTGTGTCCTTCTTATCACCGGATGGACCACCTTTTCGATTACGCACACCCTCGTCCGATGAATCCTCTGTAATATTTATTATTAATTAAATATAATTCACTTGTTAAAAACATCGCAAGTCAATGACACAACAACTCATTCAATAACCCAATAACTCACATTAACAGCGATACGTTATCGAACCAAGCGCCGGGATGCATACCTGTGAAATATGACGAACAAACAATGGCCAAAGAATAATTAACACCAGGCGGCTATTCCCTCTGGTACCACTATTGCCTTAATCCGGTTATCACTGTGTTGTATTGTTGTCTTAGTTGCTGTCTTGTGAAACACAACAGTTATAAGTGAGTGATACCGCTGATCAAAGTATGCTTCCAGTGTTCCTAATGTTTCTTTCTCTATTATCGTAAAAGAGATTTTTACCTATCAACTAAATCGTATCTTGTCATTTCAGAACAGAACGGATTCACAAACCCCTTGTCCACTGCCCAAACTGACCCCAGCGATACACAAGACTGGTCATTTTAAATCATTTTTTCACTGCACTATCTCTATCGCCAGTCGCAAGAGCACGCGACCTATGTGTTCATATGTGTAAAAGAATGGAGGGGAAGAGAAAAAATGGTGCAATAATGATTTTTTTAAAAAAAGACCCGAAAAACGCATAAAACAAAAAATGAACAGCATGATGACTCTTTCAACATACTAAAAACACTACACCTGAAAGCTACACCTCTCTTAATTATAAACTAACCATTCAAATAATTTCACGTTTAAATGAACTCAAACTTTCGAGAAATATACTGCACTCTGATTATTGAAACCAACAACGCACTTCCACTGGCCCCTCCCACACAACAACCTTAAAGATCAATCCGTCGAGATTAAACGATTTATACACCACTCTATCAAAAACGAATGATAGGAAAATGGAAATCTGGCATAAGCTTAATTCATCCCCTTCAAAAGTACCTAAGAAAACTTCCCCACAGCAGAAATGTAAGTATATAAATGCAAACGTATAAAGTCTGTCATAGTGTCATATAAATGAAATAAATGAAAAGAAAAAACAGACAGGGGGAGGAAGGCGGAGGGAGGGTATGAGGGGAGGAGGAGGAGGTGGGAGAGGGATGAGCTGGGGAGAGAGGGGGAGGGGAAGAGGAGGAAAGAGAGTAGGGAAGAGGAGGGAGGATGGGAAGGGAGGGGGAAGGTGGAGGGAGGAAGGCAGCGAGGAGGAAGGAGGAGGGCGATGGATGGAGGAGGGACGATGAGGGAGGAGGGGGAGAGAGAGGGGAGGGAACGGCATCCATTCTGGAGTAATCCGCGTTAAATTAAATACGACATGTAACATTTTTTAAAAATGAACTCAAACTTTCGAGAAGTACACTGCACTCTCATTATTGAAACCAACAACGCACTTCCACTGGCCCCTCCCACACACCAACCTTACAGATGAATCCATCGAGATTAAACGATCCATATACCACTCTATCAAAAACGAATGACAGAAAAATGGAAATCTGGCATAAGCTTAATTCATCCCCTCCAAAAGTACCTAAGAAAACTTCCCCACAGCAGAAATGTAAGTATATAAATGCAAACGTATAAAGTCTGCGATAGTGTCATATAAATGAAATAAATGAAAAGAAAAAATAGACATGGGGAGGAGACGGAAGGAGAATGGGGACGGAAGAGGGTGATGGAGGGGGGAGGGACGAGGAGGGAGGAGGGTAGGGAGGAGGATGGAGGATGGGGAGGGAGGTGGAAGGTGGAGGGAGGAAGGCAGCGAGGAGGAGGGAAGAAGGGGAGAGAGGGGGAAGGGGTGAGGAGGGAGCAGGGGGGAGGGGAAGGGAGGGGTGAGGAAGAGGGGAGATGGAGAGGGAGGAGGAGGGAGGAGAAGGATGAGAGGGAAAGGGAGGGGAGGAGGAAGAGGAGGGGGAGAGTAGGGAGGATGGGGAGGGAGGACGGGAGGGGTGAGGAGGGAGGATGGGTGAGGAGGGAGCAGGGGAGGGGAGAAGAAGGGAGGAGGGGAGGGAGGAGGAGGGAACGACATCTATTCTCGAGTAATCCGCATTAAAGATGTGCAACATTTACAGCACATTTAACTAAAATCGTTGAACTCTTACCACAAAAAAAAAATCCCGCCAGCCTGTTTGCGGCTAATTGTTGAATTGTTTGATTGTTTTATAGCAAATTCCAGTTTCAAACGAAGCTATAACGCTACTCATAATTAATAAACGAGATATAACATAAAAGTTTCAATTCATATAAACTGTTAGAATAAAATATATCAAAGGAACACAATCAATGAAGTCGATTAGCCGAAAAAATCGTACGCTTGAACTTCTATGTTAAAAGCCCCATATTCGAGCACATAATTAAATCATTAAGATAAAATTCACGATTATCGATCAAACTTTCCGAAAAAAAAAAACCGCATGTCACATAAGTTGGCACGATATGCGCTTTTTGCAATCCACCCACGTGGCCAACCGCTTTCGTAAATCACTTTAAAAGAATAAAATATGAGAGATAATTTACTCATATTTTTGTTAATCTAATCAGTGGCAAAAATATGCCAAAAAAATTCATCTATAAATTTCCTTGCGATGTTGCACCAAAAAAAAAACGCAAGACGGTGGAGTTGTGTATGTGTATGCTTGCCTGTCTCTCTATAGTCTGGACTCTGCATGTGTAAAAACTAAAGTTGTCAGTTTTGATAGGCACAACGCGGACGTTAGTTTATTTTAAATTAATTCACGTGTTTTCGATAGAAGCTGCTAGTATTTAAAGTCGAAACGGTCGATTTTTTTTTTTTTTTGCTTTATGTCGCTTGGCTACTATCGAAAAAAAAAGGATTCTTAAGAAACTTATGTGAATGGTCGTATTAATTAAAATAAGAGGATATTATTTGTTTTTATATCCGCTATTTTTCTGGTCACTTGTCAAACTTGTTCGATTAAATAAAGAGAGAAGTAAAAGCAAATATTCTATCAACTCTTTTGACGGATTTTTCTCCATCACTTTTTTGACTAGATGGGTCCAAACAACCTGCGATTTTTTTTGCGTCTTTGAAGGTCGGAAATTTTTTCGAATAGATAAAATAATTACGGCGCATATATTATATCGAGAAAATTTCGCAGCGCTACCTTTAACAGATTCCAAATTGAAAATGCCAAACAAACAGACATATACATGCACATGTATACACAAACAAAGCATTATTGCAACAGTTCTCGCGGCACCTGCAAAAGTGCATTTAAAAAAACCGACAAAGCAGCAGGAAATATCGGCGTGCGAGCATATATCGCAGCACAAAGCCAACCAATACTGATCAGCATGGATGATGGCTGACTTAATTAAAGAGCCAAGCGAAGAGGCTCGGCCAGCAAACGATGTGCATCCGAGCCAAGCCCATTGCCTTGCAATGCGAATGGGAACCCAACTGCACCATATACATTATTTCAAATTACAACGCCATTAAGTGGGCACATTTTTGCCGAAGAGGCCCATAAAATTTCCCCGATCTCCCTCCGTCCAGCCCCCTTTCCCTCAATCTCCCGTCCCTAGCCAGTTTAATTTGTACTTGAGAAGCTAAATCATTAGACATTTCGAGCGGTGAGTGCTTTCGAGACAGTGAATATTTGTACCCCTCCATCCTGATGCTAGGCACCATTTTCTTTATCCCACCACCCCCTACCTCCACCTTTCTCTTTAACATCCATTCCAAAACGAAATCTCGTTCATTTTCTTCCAATTCAATTACTACTAAAACTCGATTGATGAATTTCAAAAAATACAAGGAAAAAGGTGGCAGTGTTAAAGGAAACAGCACTACCTCCTACCCCTGCTCCTCTCCCTTCCTCCCTTTCCCCTTAAAAGCGGCTCCAAGACGTGAGTTATCAATAGACTATTCGACTGTGATCGGAAAGAACGGAATTGGGTTTAATTCAAACTTTTTATTATCACTTTATTATACTAGTAATAACTAGATAAGAGGGCAATCGATGATTCAATTAACTCTCCTATCACTTTTATAATACCGAATGTAAATGCCTTACAAACAATTACCTTATCAATAACAAAAGTAATATCAAGTAATAAAATATCACTTCGAAGTAAAAAATCAATGAGGAAATAATGCGCAGTGCAGAACCTACCGATGTGCTGCTAAGAACACTCAATTAAACCGTGCGCGATTAGGCTACTTCTACGAGATTTTATTTAAACGCTTGCTGAAAGAAATCTGTTCAAGATTGGCCGAAATGGCCATAATGGTCAAATTTAATTAAAGAAAGAAGAAAGTGAAAAAATTATTTTTTTCAATATGCTCGTTTAAAAAAAACTTATGAACCTATGAGCTACAATAAAATCCAGCTTTATAGGCTTGTAAGTTTAATAGTAAGGAAACGAACAAACAAAGAAAACCGGAACCGAGGCAATTGCTATCAATAAGGATATCATTGCTATCAATACGGAAACCGGAACCGGAAAATCAACAGATAATTTTCAAATATGCGAGGCAATTCGAAAAAAAAATTCCACCGAATTTTTAAATTAATGAAGCATTCCAAAAATTAAAACGTTTTTTTTTCTTAGTGAAAAATGCACAAAACTTAACTTTATTAGCAAAACTTCGTTTTTTTTTTCTTTGAAATTCCCAAAAATTTCACGCCACACCATCTTCTAATCCAACCGGAAACCACAATGCACCAACATAACAACAATAACGCATATTTGCATAAATGCAACACTACGAACGAAAACAAGTGCGCCAATACCGATGAGCTCCCAATGACGGATCCGTAAGGGTAGGGCCATTGCGAACGCTGCTCATTGGTTAGCGCATTCACCATGTGTCGGTGTTGTCGAGTTATACGTATATATTGCACAATATTGCACAAGTATTGCTGAGCTTTTTTTTTTTTTTTCAAATTCGGGTAAGTCAATGGCGAAATGCAACGGAAGCTGGAAATGAGTTTTTTGCGTTTTTCAAGGGATAGGAAGAGCTGACAAAACATGAGTTTTTTCTTTCTTCTTGAGTTATATCGTTGTGGAAGCCAAACGAAGATAAGAAAGGAAGGGACGGATGGACCACATTATCCAAGTACAAACAGCTTCTAGCGATAAGTTCCTAAACAAAGAGCATTTTCGACCCTGGTTGTATGGTGCACCGTTCGAAAGGTTCCCGCCGTGTTGCGATGGGATGATTTTATCAACCAATTTATCTGCAGAACTAGAGAGGGAGAGGAAGGGTGGAAGGCAAGACTGAAGTTGAAGTAGTGGGCGAAGAAGGAGATTCGAAAGTGGTAAAAACGATGACCAATAGAACGGATGGGATGTGCATTTATCGCCCAAAGTCATATGAAAAGGAATTCGGAAGGAAAGATTCCAGCTTCGGCAGACAAATGCGCCGCAAACAGCCGAAAATTACGATGAAGTACCTCAAACTGTGTTTCTGCATATGACCGACCGGTCCAGAAAGTTATGAGCGAAAGCCCCATTTCGGGTGGCACAACATCGATAGCAATGACGCTTACTCTTCATGAGAAGTTCAAGTCCTTCTTCCATCAGAATCTCTGGCCTTAGCTTTATGAAGTTGTCCCCTCACCTCTTTTTCTATCAGGCCCTTTCATTTCCTTTTCAAGAGCTCCTTTTTCCATAAAAGGCAGGATGTAGTTCGGAATGAGGTGTTTCCCGAATATCCTTGACAGGTAATTACCAGTACTTCGTAACATCATACCTTATGCAGCCATCTATAACTCCACAGCCGCAGAGCAGAACCATATTTTTGTTTCACTTTATTTAGCCGTCCCCTCTTCTAACTCACTCCGCCCCCTCCCAACATCGACCTACACGACAACCTTCCACCACATGGGTGACAGAGGATAACAGCGGGAGTATTTTAGTGCAAACTTTCGTAACTTCACTCGTTCTGGGAGGCACTACATTTCACGCATATCTTTTCATATTACACTTGAGTTCCGTGCGTATATACTTTAGAAGCGTTATTATACTTTCAAACCCGTTATGAAGATGACTGCTCAGATACAGCTAATGCTGGATACAACTCTTTCCTTATCAAATGATCTCACCTGCATGTGTAATTTGAAGCCCTTCACCCTCCAACTCCCCATAAATTTTACCTGCAAACCTCATCGATCAGCTAGCCTAACGCCACAAGTTGTTGAAATGAGCGGCAATTAACCTCATCGGGAAGGTCTGTGCTACTAGATTCCAAATATCGAAACTAGAGGTAGGCAAAATCAAACGCTATGTCTCCTTATACAAGGTAAATAGCATATCACTCATGGATATACATATAACAACTAAAACAACCGTCCTGCTCATTACAATTGAATCCCCCTCTTTCTAAACTCCCTCCCCCCAAACCCTCTTTGATCCTGAAAATCCATTCCAAACCTTAGATAATTGAAAATAAATTCAAATAAATATTCGAATCTACTAAATAAATAATATTATTTAATAATTCATCAAACATATTAATTAGATGAAGATTAAATAAATACGATCGGAAATTAAAAATAAATTGAACTAATTGGAAATTTGATTAAATAAACTTATCAACAAATATCGATAAAAATTGAATTTATTAAATACAATTAAAGAAATAAATGAAGAAATTCAATTAGTTAAAAAAATAAACATACTAAGTTGAAAATTGATTTTAAACTGATTACAATAAATTAAATTAAAAAATAAACAAAGTAAATAAATTTATGTTAAGGAAAAAATTAAACTGAATAAATTTAAAAAATTTTAATTGATGGAATTAATAATAAATTAAGTAAATTATTAAATCAACTTAATTAATTTAATTAAAATAAGTCTAATTAAAGAAAACTTTTTAATTATTAATTAATTTAGTTTAATTATATTAGGTAAAATAAATTTAATTATTGAATGATTTTCATAAAAGTAAATTAACCAAATGAAATGAATTATTAAATTAACTAATTAAATAAATTAAATAAATGAATTAAATTAATTACTAAATTAAAATTCAAATAAACAAATTAAATAAAATTTTTTGATAAATAAAACAAATAACGATCTAAGAAACTGCATAAAAAATTTATTATAAAAAAATGTCGATTTAGTTCATAATGTAGCGTATTTGTTTGTTTAATTTATAAAAAATAAATGAAATTTATATAAATTAAACATAAATAAAAATATATAGTATAAACGTATAAACATTTTATATATATATATATATATATATATATATATATATATATATATAACATATTAGATATAATAACGCAAATTATCAGCGAATTATATATATATGTCAGTGAAAGTAGGTCGGTTAATTGCGATATTGGTTGCAAACATTCTGCAACAATTTCAACATAATTTTAGACACGTCATCGCTACTAGTAAGTTGTTTTCGGACAGAGTGATTATAATTTCACGACAGAATAGTACTGACTTTCTTCCACTTTTATAACGTGAAAAAGAAAAAATATGGTGTGAAAAAATGAATACCAAATCTCACGATTATAATAAATACGTTCCGTGTATAAATAAAATACTTACACGCATACATTTGCTGGTATTCGTGGTAATGCTGATGATTTGGTTGATTCGCCGATCGGCTCCAGGAAACTCGTTCGAAGACTTAAACTCGATGGATCGAAATAAAATAAATGGAATTCACTGTCCACAGCTGGAGTTTATTCTGATTGCTATAAGCATCGGCAATTAACGACACCAATGTACTCAATTCTGGTCCAAGCATCGCATCCAAATCACGTAAGAAATTCGCATTCACCTCTTTACGTACAAACACATAAAGTAGCATTCAGCGCTCGATAAACTATCTGTAAAAGAACCACAAAGAAATTCAATTATAAGAAGAAAACGGAACTATAACCACCCCCCCCCCCCACACACACACCAAAAAAAAATCTATTTATAAGTCCAATATTGCCAGCCCAGTTACAGAATAAAACGCTCGAGGACAACTGTGCAAAGAGAGTCAAAGTTGGTTCAATATCAGACAGCAAGCTATCTTATCACAGGATACTATCACCTGTCATTGTCCTGCGGTGAAAACAGTTATTAGTCATCATCGTGGGAAAATCAAAGTTCACCCAAAATTCTCGCTTATAAGCATTTCTCGAGCTTTACTCCCAATTCCACAAACTTTCTCACCCCAGAAAATTCCAAGACTCCAGGACCTAGATTTCCAGAAAAAGCTTCGTTGGGCATTTCCCTCCTCCAACCGATCTACATCAATATCAATGATAACTAGAACAAAGAAATCACCACGTAATAATTAAATATTTGCCACCCCTCACTAAATGCAGCCAGCATCTTCCTATTTCCTCTTCCTCCTCTTTTGACTGGCGACATGTCTCAAGCACCCGCAGTCATCAACCCCCAAAATTATGAGAGAAGAGAAATGCTAGAGATAGAAGATTCAATCCCGCGTATGGTTACGGACGTTGTGGCAATGATTAAGTTCGGAACACTATGCATCTTCAATCCAGAAAGAGCGGAACGGAACTTTCAGTATCCCACATTTATTTTGAAATCTGGTAGTAATGTTAGTTGTCATCTAACAAATGAAAGAAATCTACCAAAGAAGGACAACAAAACATTTCGTAAGAAGCCCAATTTTTGCATAAAAAGTTATTATTTAATTAGAAATTAAGGTATTTATATCACTCCTCTAATTTCCGGTACCAGTGAAATGCTAATAAATTCACCCCCTCAACATACAATGAAAATTTTTCCGGCTTTTTTCAGAATTTTTCAAAGTATATTAGCTGAAATAAGTAAAGCGTGTACTTTATAAAACTGATTAACGGTAGATTATACAGGTGGGACCCACTGCACAGGTAGGTGAAGCTGACAACTGCAATATTTTATATGCAAAGTTTTTAAAGACGAAAACCAGAAAGCGAAGAGAAATAAAATTATTCACATTAAAGTACCAGTAACTTTTCGAGTGAAAAAGTACCTACCAATTCGTATGGGATTAGCTTATTGGAATTTCCATCAGCAGATAAATAAACAACCGGAAGTTTCGCATCTTTCGCATTGGCAATTATCGCCTCAGCCGATACATCCGTTGTACCCGTTAGAAATCTACCATGATGATGTACTGCCGAATCGGATCTTCAAATAAATTAAACGTTTTAATCTCATCGAATATAGAAACGAACAAAAATTACTTGAATATATGAATTTTTAAAATGAAATAACAGTTTTCTATACCGTACTTATCAAATATTTTTCATCACTGACGTCATGTTTCATCTCTCAGTGAGAAATGCAACCAAACTGTAATATTACATATACGGCCTTTATTTATCTTCAACCTTCTCAAATATAACGGCTACCTGTCTCGGATGGAATCCTCAACCTACAACAGAGGAGCAAACTCCTATCGTCAATCCCAGCATACATTTCTGTCTAACTTAAGAACAAGTATCCATATGTGTGAATATACAGATACGAATTCACACTATTCCACCACAGCAATTACATGATAACTAAGTGGGAGAATGGGCACCTTATTTACACCTATGTGATTCGACGACGAAGCTACTTTCTCAAAAGATCAAACTTCTAGTGGGAGCAATAAATCTGCCACATATCATCATAACTTTACCTGTGGGCACTTTTGTCTAAAACTGCATCCTCGTTCATACAAAAATAGCGTCAATCACAAATCTCATCTGTCATTATCAAGTTTACTGCAAGTTGCAACATTTTACATACAATTAGAAACGATATGATTCACTTTAAACAAAGCATTGATAAAGAAAGGGTTGCCCCAAAGATAATTTTAAATTATACCTTCGAGATTGATAATCAGGTTGTAATTCCGCTCTCATTGACATATTCAATAAATTATGCGTTAAATAATTGAAAGAGAACTGCTAAATCTTGTTTCGGTACAGAATAGGAAATTAATCGTCCTGATAGAGGAATATCGCTTTTGAAATTTGTGAAATGATTCTCGTAATTCACCGAGTAGATTCTCAACGCGAAGATAACTAACGCTATCCAATGGGAGGAAATCGACACCACAAAATAAATCAACTAATGGCATCTGAAAGAAATATTTCAAATATTTACCATTTTTAAAATAATAATCGAAAATATCTTCTTAACTATCACCGTTTCCGGACCTTTCCCTCTCTCCTTTCCCAGCTTTATTTAATTCTTATCAAAACCAGTTGAAAAAAAAAAACAAATTAAAATTTAACCCCCTCTTTTATTTCTTAACTAATTATTACTGCAAAATGAAAACTGAACACAACCGAGTAATAAATTTACTCGATAAATAGTTCGTTTCATTCAAAGTGTAAAAAGATATTCTAAATTTATTCATAAGAACTATTCAAAGTTATTAATAAGAAAGCAAAATTGATGTTTTTATTACTTGAAAGAAGCATAAGTTAATTGCAATTGTGAAAGTTAAACTCGGTTATTTAGCTCTTTTTTTTTCATCTTTTATAACCGTTTTATTAATTTCCGCTTTTTCAAAAATTATTTCATCATAAATGATCAAAACGAAACGTATATCCTCAAACTTATTAAATTTCTCATAAGAAATTTTAAACTCGTAAAATTTATGAAATTTTCAACTTTTATTGTTAGTATTTTTTCGCTCCAATGGTTTCTTCATTAAAAAAAAACTTCAAACTAACTACTAACATCTCAGAATGAATGAGATCACCCATACATGACTTGCATACGATAAAACAAGCCCAATTTATCACTAATATAGAGGACTTTTCTCGGCAATTTTAAGTTCCTAGCTGCAATTTCAGGGCGCATAGTAGTGAGATTCAATGACTGCGACTAGCAGGTAAGGGAAACAAGAGAAGGGGGGGGGAGAGAGAGAGAGAGAGAATACGGTGACATGCACGCAGTGTAACATCCTTCCCCTTCTTATCCTCAACTTAAGGCTAAATAAATGAATAATAAAGAATAAAATAAAGAACGGTTTTACCTGATTCAAACGAAGAAGTGATAAATATCTCGAAAAGAAATATTCCAAACGATCTTTCAGTCTTGCTCGATCAGCAACCAACAATTTAGAGAACGATCCAAAGAAAAGTCGAAACATTTTATAGGCAGTTATGATAATTGAACGAATTGTTGGTGCATGCAATGTGTACTCTTCATTTGAACACATTGCTCTTCAATAATTTTTAGATAGCGCGATTACCGCTTGTAAATAATAATGAAAATAATAATAATAATAACAATAATTTGTTTTTACATTTTAATAAAAGGCAAATAAAATCGCTGATCACATAAGACCAATTCATTTGACTGTCTCTGTTGCCTCCGTTCCAAGAAAAAAAAACAACCGACCCCATATACCTATCTTACTGTCTAAATTTTTAAGATAAGAAGCATTTGTACTATGCCCAAACATACCTCCTATCAGTCATATTTTAGATATTCCCTTATCACAAAATTTCTTATCCTCCCTCGTTTTTTAGTGAAAAAAGGCGAAGACGAGGTAACATGAAACGATAAACATATTATGAGGGAGGTCAATCGGAGGTTAAGGGAAGAGAAAGGGAAGCGGAAGACGATAGCAAGAGAAAGGTCAAGAAGCAATGAAAAGGACTAATACTCAAATAACTTTTTTTTTTCAAAAGTTAGCTAGCCAAGTACATGTCTTCCTGCACATAACTAAAACCGCCATGTCTTCCTCACCTATCCCACTCTTTCGTCTATGGTTTTACCTTCTCGTTTCCGACTCTACCTTGAAGCAATAAATATCCCACTATTAACTCAAAAAAAGACAACGAACTTATTAAGAGCAATTCCAACGACGAAACGAGATGATTCGACGAGTACATATACATGAAGCTGTTTCATAGTATTAACATAACGATACGGAAATTCCATATCACGTTCACTTTCATCGCCCGCAAAATTATTCGTAAAATTAACGACCGCTTCAGCGAATCCGGTTACCTGAGTCTGAAAATGTTGAGAAACCTGACTTAAACGCTATTAGCAGCAAAAATATAACCCCAAACCTATAAAGAAGCTATCGAAATATTAGCATCTTTAAGCAATACCATAATGAGTAAATTTTATTTATAAAGTACTTTATAAGGTAGGATTATATACTTTCTCAATCATGGCATATGCTAAACCCTTATTAAGTTGTATGACCGATCGAGCAATTTCACCTCATAATTGATGAACACGAATCGGCAACCCTTCGAGGAAGTTAAACCGAAAGATTGAACAACAAGCTCACGAAGGAAAATAAAGAGCTTCGAAATCTTTTCTTTGGTACTGGTTCATGAAGATCTGAGCATCGACGAATCAGTTGACAATGTTGCCCTACTTGGTGAGGAGTTCAAATCCCATAAGGTACAGATGTAAGTAACAAACGGAGTGATATCGGATGTTAATTAAACTAGCCATAAATGATAAATACCTCCTTCCTCTCATCGCACAACTGAACACTACTGTGGCAAGGTCACAACAAATATCGATACGTGATTAATGAATCAACCGAAAGTGGTATACAAGGAAGTGGGATAAACGATTGAAGGTGGGAGAGGGAGAAAGGCAACTTGCAGCATGATGACCGAAGGCCGGGAGGGGGAGAGGGAGAGGGAGAAAGGCAACTTGTACCATGATGACCGAAGGCCGGGAGGGAGAGGGAGAAAAGCACCTTGTAGCATGATGACCGAAGGACGGGAGGGGGGGGGGAGAAGGAGAAAAGCAACTTGTAGCATGATGACCGAAGGCCGGGAGGGGGAGGGGGGAGAAGGAGAAAAAACTGTAGCATGACGACCGAAGGCCGGAGGGGGAGGGGGAGAAGGAGAAAAGCAACTTGTAGCATGATGACCGAAGGCCGGGAGGGGAAGGGTAAATAATAAAATAAAATAAAATAAGTAAAATCCCCCTCCCCCCAAGAAAACCTCAAACTAGGACTACCGAATACAATCACTGATAGCAATTAAACAGAAATGTCCAAATTATGGGTGCATATTCCGAATTTCTGACTACCGAGAAAATAAAGACACCATAATTTTCATAGTAATCCACAAAAAGCATTCGTACGAATACAACAGTCGTCAGCAGCAATTCGATGTCCTTCAAAAATTAAGGATAATAATAGCAAACCTGTTTTTCGAAAGATTCAGGCTTTAGACTTTGAAAATACATGATACGTTCACCTTCTTCACCCTCTTTACGACCCGATTCAGGATGAGCGATGAAGAAAAAATCCATTACATCTGTCATTCGACATTGTGCACCCTTCATGGCACTTAAATTCGCCGCATTACTGACAGCAAAGTTGGTCGTAATAGTCGATGAGCCGCTCATTGTTGAAATATTTGCTCGCCTCTCATCAATAAATTCTGCAATTCGAAAAGAAAATTTTATTTATAAATCTATTCATTTATTTATTTCAACATCGCAAAGTGGGAAAATAAACAAAAGAAAGCATGAGAACATGAACAGCAAAAAAAAGAAAACATTCGTGAAGCTAAAAATGGTGCCGACATACCTGTACAGGTAAGTATAGTAACGAGCAATGGTTCTCCCAAAATGCCATTCCAGACATTCGACAACCGCCTCTGTGACTGAAAGTTTCTCTTCAGCCCCCTTCCCCCGAATCCTCCTTTTGTACCACACACCTGTCATTCTTTTTATTGCTCCTCTGCACTATGTTGAGCAGCAATGACCAATTTTTTAAATCAATCATTACAATCTGTTATTTTGTACTTCATCGAAACTGGCAAAAACGGTGTGCAACCTACATTCTTCATTCTGTGGCCAATTTACTAGTATTCAACATAAAACTCGCAATTCAATCCCTATACATGCTTTAATTTCAGTATTATTGCCCTAATAATTTCATGAATCAATCATAGCTGCCCAAGACCATCGCCTTCACACATGTCAAGGCATATCAAGAAGCATACATTTACCTGAGCCCCTCTCTAATAATAATAACGTTGTCAACAAAAGATTATATCATCGTTTGATTATTGGTCATCTGAATTAAAGACGATATACAATATCGATGAATTAATCTATGAATTAATCATACAACGTGAGAATAATTTTAACTAACCAATTTCAACGCACGCGCTACCTTTGATTTATTGCATCTGCATCACATTTCCTGTATCACTATAAAACAATATTTTAATTTAAAGTCTCCAATAAAGCTCCAAAATAGCAGCTCTTCCCTTTAAGAGGCTCCTTCCTCGCTAGAGACCTATAGGTGAGGGCTTCACTTCAGAAAGCCGAGGTTTTTTCATTTTATCCTCAGTCAAAACAACAAGAATTGTAAAGAAATTAACATAAAACATCATGCGCCACCAACATTTAGGGTATCTTAATTGAAATGATGATGCAATCGGCAAAGAACCTCAAGTCCTTATAAATCTACTAAGAATCAAATACGCGAGATTCTAAATACTATGAACGATCCTGACGACAAGCTAACCATAGAGAATCTGAGTCGCATCACCTCAGCTACAATTTCTTCCGCATCACCTCAGCTACCTCAGGAACCTGATGAAGTTGCTTCAAAACAAGAAGCACGTTAGCGCAAAAATGGAATTAACCACGTAAATATATTCGTTGCAAAAAAAAAAACGACAAGTTGTCTCGCATCTCCGTTTGAATACACTTTTTCCCGCTTTCACGTTATCTATTCATTATTTCGCTTATCAGCATATAAATATCCGACTCTTTATGCAAACCATTTGAAGCGATAATTGATAAGGGAAATGATATGATACCAAATCGCTTCATTACACCATATGAATTTAAACTTATTCCGCATAAAAGAATTTTTTATTCCGCATTAAAAAAAAGATCGACAACAAACGAAGTTGTTTTCCCATCAAGTGCGGGTGAGTGAATTCATCGATTCCTAATAAAAGTGCAGAAAAAAAAAACCGACGTAACGCGAATGAATTATTTGATATAGTATGGAGATTTGCAAGAAAAAAAAAACTAATAAAAAGCTCTCATTCTTCATACATACTATTACTACTTACATTTTCATAAATATTTCAATGAGGAAATTTCTTCTTTTTTTTTTTTTCAAAACGTTTCGAAATTTATATTGCGTAAAACGTTTATTGAAACTTTTTCCAATATAAATATCTAAAATATTCCTATGGAAAAAAAATGGGAAAAAAATTCGCAATCCGATAGTATTTTTCTTGTGGTAATTAAAAATGACTGATTCTTGAAAAAAAAAAAGCATTTTTTCCCAACGATACAAAACAAAACGTTTAAGAGGTCCAGTTTGAAAGAATAATAACAGTTGCAAAAATCTCTATTTATCGTCTCGTAAATTGTATCGTATTTTAAATTCTTCCCGCTGGTAAAATACCATTTGAAAAATTCCCCTTCGAGATAGAAGTTACCCGAAACTAACGTCTATGATTATTTTATCTCTCAATGTTTTGCATTTATTTTGCTAATTTCGATAGAAATATTTACGCCCATTTATTTTTTGGTTTTTATTTTATTAAAGTTCAATTTCCCATCATTTATTCTTTTATGATAAGGGAAATGATATGATATGATAAGGGAAATTTCCCATCATTACTCTTTTATGCAAATCATTTGAAGCGATAATTGATAAGGGAATGATATGATACCAAATCGCTTCATTACACCATATCTAATACCAAATCGCTTCATTACACCATATGCTAATATTTCTAATGTAAATTTGATAATCATTGACAAAATCAGTTAGTTAAACAACTAACTATTCAATCATATCTTACTCCATTCAAAACAACAGTTTCATCCATCAGCTGCAACAATATGCAAAATAGGTAATTCAATATAGGTAATCCTCTTAAAATAAGAAACGATCAAAGGAATGGTCGATTCAAAATTAACGAAATCCATCCGGCGATCTTCTGAACCTATGAATTTATGCAGAAATTGCAGTCATTCACGAATCACAGTATCGAAGCAAATTTCGACCTGCGGAAAATAACAGTAAAATAATATAAAAGAAGGGAAGGTGAATAAATATGGATTTCTGAGGGCTAATTGCATGTCACTATTTTTCGCTGAATTATAATAAACCATAAATTAAAATGTCGAATATATTGGTGCAAAATTCGCGGCAACACATCTCACCTCCACATCTATAAGATAGCAAATCATGGTCTTTAGCAGTGGAATACTCTCTCAGTGATAAGATTGTGATGCAAAAAAAAAGAGAGAACCAATTCATAGAATGCAATATTTTATTCATCACAAAATAAAAACAACGTTGCCTATAAACATTTTTTTAAGCGATCAGAGGTAAACAGCTTGAAAAGAAATATGAATATAGCCCCCCCCCCCCCGACCTCTTCATTCCAGGCTCATAAATTCGCATCGTGGTACTTCCAACGCTATTTTAGTTTTTACCAATTACAGGGGAAAAAAAAACGAAAATTCAATGAGCGATTTCAACAGCGCTCTTTCCTTCAGCTTAAATTACACCTAAAACATTAGAAAAACTTAGAAACATACTTCACAGACATATTTCTTATCTCCCAATTAGAAATAAAAAAAAAACGCAAATTTTTCTGAGGAACATAAAAAATCTTTTGTGAAAATAAACTTAGTTCATTTCCAAAAAAAAAAAAAAAAAAATTACAACAAACGATAGAACTATCATTGATCTGATACACTCTAAACCAATTATTATAGGTAGGAGAAGAGACGGCAAGAGATACAAAAAAATATATATACATAAAAAAAAGAGCCATCAATAATATCAAACCTATAGTCGCTCATCGTAATTTTCCAATCATTGCAGGCAATCAATCATAAAAATTAAAAGAGAGAGAGAGAGGATAGACGAAATTTCAATTTTTTTTTCTCTTTTCTTCCCCTTTCACTTAAAAAATTCTACAAATCAATCCGATCGACTTCCTATGATATTATTCTAAAAATTACATTTAATATAATTTTTCAAAGAAAAAAGCTCAAACATATTTACTTCTACCGCCTTTACTCAGTAATAAAAAAAAAAACTATGGATAAGAGAAGAAAAAAGATCACTGGAAAATTCAAAGAAAGAAACTACCACATCAATAACAATAGGAAATTAAATGAATAAAAATCTCTGCATAAATAATTCAAAACAGAGAGAGAGAGAGAGAGAGAGAGAGAGAGAGAGAGAGAAAAAAAAAAGAGCAAAAGAAGGAAGAAACAATCAACACCTAACATCATATCACTTTATACCTTTTATATATACATCAACTCTAGGAGCCTAAAACAATGCAAACGGTACATAACAGCACAAATAATAATAATATAGAAACATCACAAATACTCTCATCGTTTCCCATTTACTTCCCGTTTAATAATCAACAAAATTTACTTCAAAACAAACAAAACAAAAAAATCACCTCTACAAAAAAGTCAAAGACAACAGCTATTTTCACAAATGAACGCGTTTAGATGCTCATAAAAAGGTTCACAAATAATAAACGAATTATAAGCAAATATGCTCATTTAGAGAAATAAGAATAGAAAAAAGATAACGAAACACTACGGTACTCTTCTTTAATATTAGTCGGTAAATATATTCCATACGAAAATTTTCATCCGTATAATTTAAGCATTCACATTCACTAAAATATTTTAGAAGCTGTTTTCTTACCACTTAAAAATTACTTCATCATAGAGTGGTTGTATTAAAGTTACGGGCTAATATACCCTCATAAATTATATGAAGTGAAATCTCTCTCTCTCTAAAACAACTATTATCGAAAATATTAGATGGCCAACACCCCCCCCCCCCCTAACTATGAGACTTGCAACAACAGAAAAATTTAGGAAGGTGGCAACCCCCGCAGTCTTATTTCATGCTGTCTGATAAATCTATAGCACAAATAAACACTTCAGACAACCAACAACCAAAGGGATTTTATTTGAAAATCTGATTTAAACACATCAATAAGTTTACTCCCCAATAAAAAAAGTCAACACAGCAATCAGCAATATCTTTCAATATAATTGATCCATTTCATCACAGAACGAAGCAAAACACGTACTTACTAAACAGCTTCCCAGCCAATTGGTCACAAACTTATCTCATCCTCATCAACAATTTTCTATTTCGCTGTTAGGGGTGAAAGCACATATTCCCCTTAAGATTCACTACTCGCTAGCACAAATGAGCCACAGAATAATCCCGCTACATCCATCCCAACAAATGCTAAACAACACTACAAGAAGTAATCATATGGCGCAAACGTCCACACGTAGGGATTGTACTTGTTGCTATGCCGCCGAAGTATCTCTACGAAATGCTAAGACAGGATCACCACCGGTACGAGTGCCGATTTCAGTCCAGGTACATCCACCACCTAGGACTGTGGTATGCACAGAAGGTGTAGGATGATGTTGCTGTTGATGCACCCATGCATTATTATCTCTCGACAGTGTTTCACTCTGACTTCGTGATACCAATGTCGCAGCAACGGTTCGCTTTGACATTGTTGTATCCGTCGCAGTTGCGATATCTGCAAATCTCATCCCAATTTGACGCTTTTTTTGTTATTTTAACTTCAACGTCGTTTAGTTCTTCAAAATATAAGAAAACGATAAAATCACTTTATACACATACTTGAAAAACGATAAAGTAAGGGCT
Organism: Ascaris suum; assembly: GCA_013433145.1. NCBI lineage: Eukaryota > Metazoa > Nematoda > Chromadorea > Rhabditida > Ascarididae > Ascaris > Ascaris suum. The sequence goes on along the minus strand of CM024178.1, from coordinate 9,518,576 downwards.
AAAATGTTGACTTTTCTGCAAATGGCCGAATATACAAACTTTGCAACTATAAACTCACTTCTGGCCTAACTATGCATGCTAAACTGCTTTACTTGCCAAGTTATGCTACAAATTTAAAAGAAAAACTGAAAGAACTTCGTATGCTTCCTTTTTTCGCCGTTAGATCCTCCCTCATTTTCTTGTTCCTTATATTTTCCCCTTTTTTTCCTCACACTGCAAATAAAGCTCACAATTCTCGAACATTTTCGGCCACCAGAGTTGAGCATTTTTTTTAAAATACAAAAATTATATGCCAATAAAACCATACCTGACTGCTGATACGGCATCATATCCCTTATCATATTATACGCAAGCATTCGTTTGCATAGCCAATGAAAAACCTACTAGAAAAGGAGTAATGACTGGCAGTGGCCGACTTCGATCCAGGAGATGTACTTGGCGTCGGATACGGCAAAGTGCCGAAATTCGTTGCGCGTGAATTATGTCGCGATGTTGGTGCCGATGATGCACCTGGCGTCGTTGGTGAAGACATACAACCACTCTAGATATTTACTTACTTATAACTATGAAGGCAAAATACAAATCAGTACAGCTAATCCATAACCTTCTATGAGCACTTTGCACTTTTGTCTACTACTTCAACAATACTTTCCAAGCATGTAATAATAAAAAACATAGGTTTTTGCAATATTATCTGCAAAAAAAAAACCTATTTCCGCTCGCTTTCTTTCTACGATCAAGAAAAACATCGACTATGATATGAGAAATATTTTCAATAAAAACTGAAAAAAATTTTCCACAAAAACGGCATCCATGATAAAATTTCCTCTCAAAAATTAGTTACTCATATTTTTTCAATACCTCGTTATTCAGTTACGATCACAATAGTTACTTATTTAATTATCTCTAATAAAGTTCCGCACACTGATCGAGTGACGCATTCTAAGAGATCCATAGCTGAAGCAATGCTTTATACCGAAATACATCATCATTGCTATACAACACTTAAAGCCCTAGTTAAAGACTTTGACTCCCGCAACGCGAATAGAAGCCTATCGAATAGAACATTAAATCACCCTTTTATATCTATAATGACTGAAGGACAGTCTATCGAGGATATTCCTTTCCCTTCCAAACTTTACTTCATTGACACCGAAAGGATTCCCATCGCCTTCCCATATTTTCCTTTCCACTGCTACCAACCAGGACAACACACATCCCTCAAAAAAAATAAAGCCGTAGTTGTTTTGCAAGCAATGTGCCTACATAAAAGGAATAAAATCAGTGCGATGTCGCTCAACAATGAGAAATATCTACTCATATCACATTACTTTACTGTAATTACAAATTACACAGGTACAGAAAATAAAAACGAATAAAACATTCACCAAGCTGCTTTGAGGTGTGTTCGCTGGATTCGAGGCTGGTGGCGACAATGCTGGGGAACCTCCACTTGTTGCACACGACCTCTGAAATAAACCTCTTATTAACCTTTCCCTATACCGAAAATGCATCCATCTCAATAATCACTGCCTCAGGAATCTTGATGAAAGGAAGAAGAGACAAACTGGAAATTGGAGCCAAACAAACCTCAGGAGTCAAGCTGTTATAAACTTCACTCAGACTTAATCTCATTCCGGACAAATAATAAAAATATTTCGCTATAAAACAGCATACAACAGCAAGAACCATCCGCGTATTTCGCAGCACAAAAAAATCGGAAATCACAGGCAAAATACTACTCAAAATTTGAGGTTCCGCAAATCGAACATTTATCCATTCAGTAACCAGTTGAAAGTCGTATAAAACTATTGAAATAAATACCTGTTGCTCTGAATTTGTCCTATGTAACGGTGCTGGATCAGCAGGAATCCAATCCGCAAAATTGAAATCAGGTAAGAGACTATGAATATCAGTTGTCAGCTGCATCATATCTTCATGTGCGACAAACGGTGCCAAGGTTTGTAGATCTGGATTCTCGAAGAACTCTGTAAAATTCTTTTCTTGAAGAAACAATAATTCTGCAATTTCCACAGTACCACTTTCAATAGATAAGCTTACAGACTCAGTGGACGAGAATAACTCAAAAGACTTCAAAGATCATGTGCAAAATGACAAATTTGCATGTAAAAGATGAATGCAAAATCATGATCTATCGAGTGACAGCATGATAGAACGGATACATATAAATGCACAGTGGACAGATACATTCCTGAACTTCTTGGAAGTTTTCACACTCTTCAACTTTTGCTTCTTCAGCCCTCTAACAATTGTTCAATAATGTGTATGCAAATTCAGACTGTACAGTCTATCAACTGTCCCAATGAACTATGCTTTTGAGAGTGAACTTCAACAAAGCAAAAGTTGGAAAGAGCGCACGAATTCATTTCCTCTCTTCTTGTCAAACTGTATTAAATGAACATGAGTTGACATACCCTCATGACTGTCCTTGTAGGCCATCGCAGTGGTCGTACTCACTTGGGCAGTGCCACAGTGCGTCTGCGTAGGTTGTGCTACGGTCGATGATGCACTCATATAGGGATCATAGCCCACCGAGCTGGAATACTGAGCACAGGGAGTAGACAAAGAGGAGTACAGATGAGAGCGTTCGGATGCTCCATCGCTGATGGCGTCAGCAGTTGACAGTGCGTACGCATCTGAATAACACTGTCATTTATACACGTGTGACAGAGAAAGAGGTAAGTAATTTCATTCATTCCCATAAAATTCTACATCTTGATGCTGTTAGAACACAAATATTACGAGGAAATCAACACCTCAATTCCTAACAACGTTCATTTGATCTCTTTTTTTTCAGTTTTCAATAAGAACTCCTGGCAATACCAAATACACTCACAATTCCTTATTTAAATTACTGTTTGAATGCACATACTGCATTTACATTCTAGTTTCCTATCAATAATAACACGTCTTCTGACTATTGTAGTAGCAAAAAAACAATTAAGCAAATAAATCCTTCACAAGTATAACGCCCAATAAAAAAATCTCATTTAAACACAACATAACAAATGTGTAACATTAATCAACGCTACATATCAACTTCATCCTCGTTTATGCTTCAGCAGCTAGCATCACGTCACATCAAGAACTGTGGCATATTGCTAGCTAATATATTCCATCACAAGCGTAAAATAACAAATGATAGTATCAGCCAACATAACACGTCGTTGTATTAAAAGATGCATTAAAAAACAACATACACCATATAAATACTTAAATTCATATTCATAAGGCTCTCGAAACTCTCAACGATACAGCGACTTATGAAGCGATTCCCTTAGAAAGGTTAAATCGCTTTGGTAATAGCAACTAGAGATAACATTCGAGAATCGAAATTCAGCGAAGCTTTAGAGATCATAAAAACCCTTAACATGAAACACCTACCGGTTGACGGAATGGTGGGTAATCGTATAGTGTTGAGGAATGGATCCGAGGGTAAATCGGTTGTAAATTCATGTAAGCGGGATGTTCGCGGTATGCACTCGTTGGAGTCAGCTCCTCTTGACGCAAGTACTCTTCCTCCTCTTCCTGACCCGCCGCAATTCGTGATACCAATTCCTCCTGCTCTTCCCCCTGCACTCGAGTGGGAATCGCTCGATGATCGGAGTTCACATTCTGCCACTCCTGCTGCCAATGGGCTATACTCCAATCCGGCTGCAAACACATATCACTACACAACCAAAAGACCAACTTGGCAGCCCCCGCCAACTAGCGCTTGTGTTGACTGCATTGCTTAGTGACCCACCAGATCCTCGTTCCTCTGCCGTCTCTTCGGGATCGAACCTCATCCAAATTCAACCCCATATCGATCGGCCTTATTCAAACGATGCAGTCATCTCAAAGTATTATTGGCGCAATTCGGCATATCAGCCGCAAACAAATTCAGTGAATTAACCGCTAAGCAACATCGAAAACTCGTGAACGTCGTAATACGATAAAAAAATGCACTGCACATTCGTTCACATAATATCTTTTCGGTTGCGGGTGGGGGCGTATATCAGTTATAAAACTAAATGCAAATCCACATATATCATGTGCATCTGCAATCTGCAATCCCATCTGCATATTGCATACCCCACCTGCAAAACGCAATATTAAATATATACAGGAATAATAAAAGAGAGTAGTCAAAGAAGATATAGCAAGTTGTACAACTACTTAATCTAGACACACATGAGCACTTGCAGATGAGTGAACGACTGGCACACCGTTGTTCGTATAGGGACTGGTTGGGCTATTATCGTAGGTGATGTCGTCGACACTCGACACTGGCGAATCAAGTCGACTGGCAAAGAGTGCTGCTGTGGCGAGCGGAGGGTCCGGATCGTCGGAGTTCGCTCCGGTGAGTCGATTCCTCTCTGTAACACAGCCAATATCCACATCTAAGCGAGCTTACAATACCAGCATCAAACAAATTCACAACGTTGCCAGATCATATCAAACCAGCCGAAAGCAAGCTATACACCTCTCTAAATCAATAGCCAAGCAGATGAAAGCAATTAAATGTGCATAAGAAGTGCATTCAACGTTAAACATATTTAGGAAAAAACGGAGCGTATGCATGCAAACAACGATGCGTAAATGAGCACAACCCTATCGCCTCTTAAGTTGAGTATCCCCAAGCCATTCCGGACTTCAAATTCCCCTCACCGCTATCTAAGCAAAGACATTATGCAATCTCATCATGCGTGCTAGTCCTGTCCTACAATAATGTGCATACGTCCTTATGATAACAGGTAAAAGATGTGAAGAAGCGAGTCCGAGTAGGTCGTGCACCATCTGTGCTAGTTAATAATTTCCGTCCACTAGCTAACAATTTCATAAGTTATCAGCAAATAATAATACATACATAATAGTGCGTTTTAAAATTTTGCTTTTCAAGTTTCAAGTATTTTTTTGAAGTCGGAGCTTTGAATGTAGTATTTAACGATACCCTTTAGGTATATACTATACTCATCAAATTCTCTAACTCTGGCTTCAAAATCACCTCAGTTGAAACTATCGGATACACAAAGAGAGATGGATAGGAGCGCATAAATGTAAATAAAGATATGTTGTGGCGCTATGTGCTTTGCAAGCGCAAAATTTTCAAAGCATATAAAAAAAAACGAGCAATCTTTTCTAGACAAGAAAACATGCAACAAGGGGAAAGGGGGTTAAAGCAACATCCATTCATTGTAGGCGGCGAATTTTATCTACCATGTCAGGGGCGTTAATGCTTCAAAAAGAAAAAAAAAAAGAATTTCTTAAGAACACAACATGGTGCCTAGTTCCTCCCCCCCCCCCCCCTCCCATTACTCACCAAAAAAACGAATATATACAAAATCAGAATTGTAGATACTATGTTTGCAAAGTGGTTAATAGACGGATTCCAGCAATATAAATGATATCGTGAAGGAGAAAATCTTTTCACGGAAAAAAATAGGAGGCCCACAGGGATCAACGGAATCACTAAGAAGGTGGTGAAAATGAGTTAGAGACGCGTGCATGCAGGGAGGTATTTGCAACAAAAAAAAAATTTGATCTACAATAAAACAACGGGTATTTGCCTACTTGGATGGCAGTCTTGGGGACGAAAAAGCGCTGCATTGGGTGCTGGGCTGTTCGGGTGGTCGCGAAAAAGCCATTGCAATACCTCGTCGTAACTGCTTTTCCTTGAATCTGCAAAAATTGCGGCCATAAAATGTTTGTGGCATATATCCTTCAATTCGCGCATACTACAATCACTCGAATATTTTTTATGTTAACCTCCCGTCTTACACAAATTTTTCTCGTATACCTATATTAAAGCTATCGGTTCTCATTATAGTCGGATTTGATATCATCATAAATCTATGGAATCTCAAGAAATAAACTCCTCATTTCATTCGCTCTTCGAAAAGAAGGGAACAGTGAGGGGGAACTATCTTTGTAATTCCTATCTTAGGACACTTTATCAAAAATCACTTCAATTACTACTCTTTGACAGAGCTTATCACACTAGCGCGCAATGTAAACCTCTTCTTTTCCTCGACATTCTAAGATAAACAACATAATCTAAACAAAAGGGATTTTTACCAGTATATCCATCCCCCCCACACCCGCCCCCCTGAATTATTTTGCTCTATTTCAGTATTCAACAATAGTGTAATAACAACAAAATTAGGCGATTACCTAAATTATAGGACAAGACCGCACGCATCTACAGAATGCTAAAGACTTCAAAGCAATGATTAAATAAGTTATTGCAACAACTCGATTCCATCGCTATATATATATATATATATATATATATAATATATATATATATATATATATATATATATATATATATATATATATATATATATATATATTAAATGCACTAAATCCAAGAAATGAAAAATTCTATAAGAGGAACAAATAAATATAAGAAAAATACAAAGTTATGAACTGGAAAACACAGAATCGTTAAACAAAGGAAAATAAAGCAATGTCTTCTGTAACGCCAAAATCTGTTACCTTCTTCATTTAATAATACGCCTATTTCTGAAAAAAAGGAAACATGGAGAATTTCGATCACTTCTGCCTATTTTCTTCAAACCTAGAAGGAATCTCGAGTTCCCATATTGCGTCGATTTTACCCTTTTCTACAAATATAAATTTCAACGTGACTGTTGTCACACTTAATTCGAGTTATTTTTCACGTACGAACAAAACATTTTATTTTCCTTTTTCATACTATCTGCTTGCTTACGACGATTCAGATTAAGACAGCCCTCTCCTGCTAAAAAAATTTGCATAAACTTTTGAACGTGCCAGGCAAAGCGATATATATATATATATATATATATATATATATATATATATATATATATATATATATATATATATATATATATATATCAAGATAATTATTTCCGTGGGCTATTTTTTTGTTAGTCTCTATCTGCCTTCACTCACGGGAAGAGGCAGCTGTCTGCTGCAACGGCTAACAAACCAGATACACACACAGTCCAGACAATGCGATTTTAGCGTCCAAGCATGCTCAAACTTTTCTCTCCCTCTTCTACTTCCACTCTTCAGTAAACAAATCGCTGACTTATAAATACTCCTGTGCGAGATGCTTAAGATCATTACAACATACAGCTCCATATTCATATTACCACTGTATATAATTTATTCAAAACTGCCTCATGCGCTATACCTAGATAAACGAGGTTCGATAGTACAATTAGACAAGAGGATCTTTACCACCCCAGGGTTACTTCATTCCACCTTATCTTATATTCTCAAACCCCCTTCCCTCCGAACGCATACTGAATCAGGCGCACAGCGATCCTTACAAAATTTCCATTAATCGGCACCTCGATCAAAGAAACACCTTAACATAGAAAACATCAACTATGATAGCGATTACGTTATAATGATAATAGTGATAATGCTGTAAACTCCGAAAACTGTAAGAGAGAAGCCATCAACTAATCGGCACAAAACAATGATCACTGCGAGAAACATAAATAATAAAAATAAAACATTTTCAGTTCTGTGTGAAATCAAAAAGCAAGCAGAGATCGTAGTTACGAAAGTCAATCAAAGAAACAACTGCCGTACAAAAAGAAAAAAACATAACAATACAAATAATGAATACTTTTCTGCATATGGGTCCATACAAAACACAGAACCGTTAACAAAAATTTGCAAGTCAAAATACCACAGGTTCACAATATAGTACACATTTAAAGAAAAAATACTAATAAATAATAAAAATAAGAGATAGCACCAAAAATCGCATTCGATGACCGTCAAACAAACGGAAGAAGCTCACAAGAACTTAGACAAAACAACTAGCTAATTATAAATTACAACAATGATCCAAGATGCAACATCACAATACAACATCGATATGCTCGTAGATATTAAAACAAACAAAAATAATACTAAACAGAGATAAACATACCTCATTATTATTACCAATCAACAATTAATTATGCAATATCACAACATTTACCCACATGAGAAAATAATTCAACCACAACCAACAATTCCATACCTATACAAACTGTCAACAATGTTCACATAAAAACCCTCTTCTATCCCCTATTCAGCGTCATATGGAAATGTATGTTCACCCGATTAAATAACATATACGTAACACACCAAATAAAACGCGATATACAACGCAAAACGACAAAGCATCAGTACAAAGCAAAACTTGGCTCATATGCGTTAACTGTCGCTTGTGGGATTCATTTCATTCCTGGCTTGACAAATTCCCCCAAAGTCATTCAGATTTATCATCAACGATTCAAAAGTGATTAGAATGCCGACTCCCTGGGAGAACTGAAGAAGGTCCTTCGTTTGCGCAGCATTAAGAATCTCCGAACCTCTCCATGATCGCATTATTCTTGTCAAACCCAAAAACGTCGCACTGCTTCCCCGGGATCGTTTCCTTCATCTGTCGATGCTTTCTATTCGAAGTTTTCGTACCCCAGAGAGGGAACATCGACCCCACGCACATCCACTCTATGTGATATATATATCACTTTTTTGCGATAACGATTGCCAGAAAGATCAGCTAATAAAGTCAGCGATATTCATTCATCGGTCACATTACCGTTTTCAAGGAAAATCTCCTTCATTTTTTATTTCCTTTTGGAATTGCCACGCTTTACTCAGCGCATATAATGCTACCCGAAGTCCTCGCTGTCTACATCGGTCTCCAAGAGAGTCTGCAACCGAAATGGGCCCGCTTTATGAGGGGTAAGAGAAGATTGAGATAAGAGAACGAACGAATATGCAGACTTCATCTGCAATGTGAAATCTGATTTAAGAATCCAGCGTACTGAGTTGAATTGACGGATTGAGTGATCATAACGATAACCAGCAAGATCTTCATCTCTCCAGCAAATGCATTGACGGGTCTTCTCCAATAAATTTCACTCACCTATCCGTGCACGCTGCTTCTGCAGTTATTTCTGCGATTTTTCTTCTTTTTCTGTGGCGATAAACACACTCGTCGTGACATGAACATTCCTCTCGTTGCTGTGATTGTAAAGTGCCGCTAACTGCACGATATACTCAACTAAGCAACAAAAATGTCACAGCTACTGCTCAAGTTTGCACTGCCCAACAAACAAAAAACAGACAGATAAATTAAATAAGAAATCATTACCGGGACTATCATCCAGTTCCTTTTCACTTGCACTGAACTACCCGATGTGAGGCAACTGTCGCGACCGACCATGAACGACTCCAATTCGTTTTGCGTTCTATAAAATTCATCTAATAAACTCATTATTATTAATCAATTTGGCAAATGAATACCGCTAAATCTACCACTACAAATTGTTTCTTTTTTTTGCTTTCCACCTCTATAAATTTTTTTGTGCCACCGATACAACTAACAACTATTAAAATGAATGTCCATCCAATTGGACAAAATAATATTCCTTAACGAACGCCCATATAGGTGTGGACAGTAGTCAAACAGTAAATTACCAACTAAACGATCTAATAAAGAAGGCAAACACTGACATTTTTAGATCAAACGTTAGAAGATGCAACAAACTGGTATCGCAAACAGTATTATCAACGGTATGATAACATCAGCACGATATGATACCTTATTGCAGTAACGAGTAGGATGTCATATTATAATATATTACAACATTTGCTAAAGAAACAGGATCAGACATTATGATGACCTTAAATTATTCAATATTTAACCCATCAAAACGGATTAAATTTCTGGCCCAATTCTATAGCAAAATTCTTCACGAGACCAATATTTCGGATTTGTGGCCGAAAATTACGCAGCGTGAATATACACAGCCAACTCGAAAGGTAGGACAACCTTCTAGTACCCTTAAATTCAAAACCATCATTTAAATAACGGTCACCTTCTTATAGGTTTATCACCAACACTATCGAATTTCCAATTGGACGTCCATATATGAACCCTATCCGCAACGAAACTTCCCAAAAAGAGGATATGAGAGGAGATGATTAAGAAATCTCCTTCACAATTTCACTGGCAAAGCACCCAATCGTCGGTCTGCTATCTTAATTTTAAATACTGCTTCAGCAACGACCGAAATTTATTATCTTTTAAAATTCCCGACGAAAATATTCTGTCGTTCACCGCTTAGATCGTCGAAATCTTTGCTTCATATAACAGCACAATATTAATCAGTACTTAGCGTCCCATGCGAACTTCCTTTCACTTATTTATAGCACAGCTGAGATATGGCTAAAAATATTCCTGTCCTTGAGACTTATTCCATTCACTACACTTCTATGCATTAGAAACACTTTTGTCGATCAGATTACACCCTTCAGAAATTAGAAAATTTTGCTGAGCTGACCCAAGCAATTCGTGCACACAAATGACGTATTGTCCTTTGTGACCCTTTGAAGTATGATTGACAGTGGTGGCCTCGGTTTGTACCCAAACAACCGTCCTACCGGCTCCGATTAGCCTGTAGTAGGGTGTGCGGGTATGGCCTTTCGACAGCATTTCACGCATTGACGCTGCGACGGCGTTTATATCGGCTGGATGAACAAGGCTGTAGAATGATGTCCCCATCAGTGAACGTGCTTCATGACGTAAAATGTAATTGAAGCTGAAAATTTGCATATTCTTATACACACTTCAACTATTTGTTGAATTTGCATACTCTTACGAACGACAACATAATATCCTCAAAAAAGGAGAAAAAGGGGGAGTAAGCACGATCTCTTCATCCCGATTTCGTTTAAAGCTCAAAGAAAATCTTTCCATATTCATACATCGAATAGTGAATTCATACCACTACAATACGATCAGGAAATTTTAATGCAAAATAATATCGAAATACTTTTCAGGGCAAAAACTAAAACGCTGATTAAAAATCAATTATTTCATCAAAAACTTTTAAAGCTAGAGAATTAAACAAAGTCAACCTATCTAAAGAAAACTGAGAAAAAAGAGTCGAAAATTTGAGACTCAGAAGGTGTCCGTTGTTTACGATACCAGTAGAATTGAGGGTACTTTTTTCCAGGAACGAAGCAAGAAAAACATTACCCGCTCGAACAAGTGGGCAAAAACCTATCTCACCTAAAAATGTCACCAAACAGCATCTGAAGCAGAGTAGAGAGGAAACAGTAGGATTGGGAAATTAAGAAGTCATACGACGGAATTTCGCTTACTTACCCTTATAACTATTCAGTTACGTCGACCCCCCCCCCCCCACCCCTACGTTCACACGAAAATCTCCATTGCAACCTCTAGAACTATATGCTAATAGTGAACTGCCCCTTTACATTTAGCCGTTATTTAATTCAAAAGCAATCTAGTACTATAAACTCATTGCACATCTTCTAACAACAAAGAGTTATTCCACCATCATTAAAGGACATATGTATTGAACTCAGATCAAACTGTTGCGACAACACCCTCCCAATCTTCCAACAGAAACGGCGCATGACCAGGTTCAAATTGCTTCAACATCCATAAAAAACATAGACTGCCCTCCCAACATCAAAAAAACTTTCATCAAATACCTAGCTACTTAAATTTCAATATAAGCCATATTAGCACAGTAATGCGCAGGAAATGACCTTCGGGTGAGGAACAACGATAGCTATGATAAAGAAAGAAAACCAAAGGAAGGACGTGGGAGGAGATTCACTATAAAATTACGAATGAAAAATTTGAAATATTCCTTATAAAAGAGAATAATGAACCTCTCGCTGACATATGAGAACTTCATATCACAGGTATGTCGAGTCATATATGTTCCGTTAGGGATTTCAGCACTCTTGGCTGCCATCGCTGCGCTACTCCCCTGGCCTGCAGGTTGAGCACTACATTGAAGTACACGCAGCCGACCGCCCTCATCAGTCACCGCACGTATTCGACAGTTCACCGGCTGCACGCATTAAAAATAATAGCCAAACACTGCATACCAACACGAATAAAATGAACATAAACTCTTACGACATAGCCCAACAAACCTTGACGAGGGCAACATTTAAGGACAACAAAGGGCGTAATAATTCCAGACTGCAGAGGATATTAATAGTCCATTGCAGAAATGAAAAGAAATTATGCCATATCGTTTGAAAAAAAAAGTTAGCAAAGACGAAAGGGAGTTTTCCCTTCCCAATGAAACTACGGACTTAACAAAAATACGAAAATCCGAATAACTATTCCAGTCAAGCATATATATACGCAGGTACAGGTGTATATTTAAACATTTTATATACCTACACATGCTTATAAATAAACAAATGCATTCGACTTTATAAACAAATAAAAGTATGACCTACAGACATACAAACGTTAACATAACATATAGGTATATCCACATATTATTTATGCTTTGTTATATTTTTCATAAAATTGGACAAGAAAATAAAAAAATTTAAAAAAATGAGGGAAATTCAATTGAAAGCAACCTTAAAGAGGGCGCTTTTGAGGTTGAGATTTCTTCCACGGGGACTGATGACCGATTTCATTCGCATCACCGTCATGTACCCATCATCACTCGTTTCGGCACTCGATTTCGACACTTCCTCATAGTCGTTCGGATGCACAAATTCCTTCAGAGATCGCCCCGTGAGGTCCGTCTAAACATCGCAATCGAATATTCATTTCATCTAATCACCTGCTAGCAATACACATCAGTCGCTGTAACCTCTGCGCTCATCGTCTTTAATCTTTCTGCTTATCAAGTACATTTCATCGATAAACGAGACACTCGTACAATCGCATTAAATAAAACCACTACTACTTCTTCGGGCGCAGGTAGGTGGACAGGTACTGAGAGCGAAGTTTTGCTCTCTAGATCCAAAAATGAACAAACTTCGAGTCTCGATAGACTTTCTATGAAAAGTTGGCACTGTACATTTAAGGAATGAAGCTAATTCATTTATAATAATTAACCTGCCCAATGTTTGCTAGTTAAAATACCTGTTACCTGTTCGATAAATAATAAAAATCTTCGTTTTTTCAATTAATCCTCTTATGCACAAAGAAAAATGACATCATCCGGAAATATACTCATATAATGACGTTATCCAGAACTCTTTTGATGATAATGTTCTAGAAAGAGAAGTGCCATCAAGTAAACGATGCATAACTGCATAATTCGCTGATCACATCAACGAATTAAACATAAATCACCGTTTCACTTTTTTTGTTTCATTAAAAAAATAAATTTCTTTCATTTATTAAAGAAAGTATGCGAAATGAATTTTTAAATCTTTTTTCAACAACTTTGTGGAAGAAATCCTTTAGAATTGCCTATCTCATTCATGTAGCTGAACAACAATACGCCTCCCTATTAAAGGCGAATATTGTTCATATTACTGCATTTTAAGGCAATACCTCTCTAAATAGCCCTCACAACTAGCAGAGAGAATAACGAATCACTTTCTTTCAATCAGAGTTGGAAAAACTTTTGAAAACTTCGACACTGCTCATACCACTAAGAAAACATTTAGTCACACCAAGGAAATCAATAAAACAAAGTCCTCGACCATAAGTCGTTGGGTCGTTAACACAGGTCATTGGGGGGGTCATAAACATAAGTCAACTTATATGGATCAAAATTCGTCATTCGATCGTGAACTACATGCAAAAGCATAACATGCACACATAAATGAGCTATTATTCATATCCCAACGCATATCGCAACAAAAGTTCTAAACAAGGATGGAGGACCGATCGATAAATATGATAGATAAGACGCGTTAAGCGTGGAAATATCCAAGTTGATAATACGAAATAAAAAATGCGATTTTAAATCTTGTCAATGTATTTACTTTGAAAGCATTGAGCCTATGAGATTCACCATTCATAGTTCATATCAAATCGTTCCAAACAACAATCAAATCAAATATTGGCTTTTCAAATTTATTTCAAATCAAACAAATACTCTCAAAAATTCAGTAAAAATTTCACAGTCCGAAGATATCAAAGATTAGAAAAAAAAAAAAAAAAGTTGACCAAATTTTGCAAATTCCATCAAGCATTCTTTTATCTCCTCTCTTATCCTTCCAAACAATTCCAAAAAACGTAGCATTTTTATTCTGATTTTCTATTTGCTATTAATATCAGATCAGAATCAACATATGCATTCAACTAACTTTTTGCAGTATTGCTTTAAAATTTCTTTTTATATATTTCTCCCATTTATTTTTTCTCCTATAGAATTTTTTTAGATGCTGATATCGGCGAAATGTAAAAATATTTCGGAAATTCGAATAAACATATTAAATAAAAGTTAACACTGACTGATCGGGAGCAATGAGCTGAATGAACCATTAATTAGAATCGGATTGATCACAGAGATTATTGCAATCGTTATCACTAACCCCTTGCGCCCAGCTCTTAAAAAAAACAACCATAAAAAACCACATTACACCATCAATACGAATGTTGCAATCTCGATTTATTACTTTACAGCATAGAAGCATCGAAATGCACTTTTAATTTTGATGGCACAAATCACTAATAAATCTATCATCTTTTTCCACCCATCTTTTTTCAAGCCGCAAAAATTTCCATTCTCCTTTTTTTTGGAACGCCTACAAATCGTCCCAAACAATATCCTTTTAAGTGGAAACGCCTACTCCATCTGCATGACCGACACATCGGCATCTATATTCTTCCCACAGCATATTACCACCTAAACGTCAAGCAAACTCCCCAAAAACCAACTAATCCCATATTATCCTCAGTTGCAACCATACTAGCATACTCAACAATGAAACACATAAAGGACGTTTCAATCTTACAAGCACTCACAGTGAGCAGTATAACGTATGCGCTTGAATAAAACCTAGTTTGCGATAATTTAATGGCATTTCATGACACAACTACTTTTTAAAAATTTCATTCCCATACATTCCAATCACTAAGAACTCTTAAAAGATTATTCGCACACCTAATTGATCATTAAACTAATCTATGTTCTTGATGCATATCGGAAATTTTCATACGCTAAAAAAATCATTCACGATGGTTAGAAAAAAAAACCCCCACAAAATTTTATGCATTTAATAAAAATTCCGAACGCGAAAATTTTACCATCACGAAAGAATAATTGGGAGGTTTTAATCGACTGAGAATGGAAAGGGGGAAAAGAAGAGAGACGGAGAGCGGAAGAGAGTAATTGCAGCTAAGATGTCCTGAAAACTTTGAAAGCGAGTACCCATTTAATCAAACTCTCTAGTAATCACCCGCTTTCCACATGGAATTTTCCAGAAGAGTTGAGAAGGACAGGATGGTGCAGATAAAAAGAAGAAACCTCCCCCCCCCCCCCCCCACCACCATTTCATTCAAAAATCCATTTGTATAGTCGAATTCTTTGTGTTCTCATTGCCATAACGATACGTTTCAATGATAGATAAACAATGGGTGATCGACCGTGTTCGAAAATTGAGAATTGTTGAGCTAAGCGGTCTGTTATTTTTTCTTCAAAAATATCTAGAAGCACTGAAAATTTTTTCATTTCATTAGATCGTCAGCTTTTATTCCATATATCATTAAAGAAATGATTCCGTAACATGCTCCATTGCTAGCAATAAATAAAGCCTTACGCTGCTCTCCCTTTTTCATATCTCTAGCCTGATAAACATCACCTGATTTCCACCGACTATTTCTTGCTCTTTCAAGTTTCATTGGTCAAATCAGTTGACTCCGAATACGTAAATTTCACATATTCTTGGATGAATAAGTGCAATATCGATCGGTTATCATACCGAGTGCAATCGCCATCCCCATAACACACCATCAAAAATTTTGAAATGCAAATTTTCTACAGCACAAAATAAGCGACTGAACATTAAAATTCCACACTGAACGCTACAAATTTCTTCGGAACATTCCCACGTAAAAGTGCAGCACTACTAGACAACATTCACATATGCGTCGACTGCCGCAAAAAAGTGCACCACATTAAAAAAAAGTTTGCATAGGATAGAGGGAAGGAATGAATTTTCATGACAGCCGATGCATAAGGATGGTCCCCTCTAAAGTTGCACTTAATTGCAACCAACCAATGTGAAGCCATTCAGCCAGCCAGCCAGCCAGCCAGCCGGCCAATGAGCGGGTGTCACCATCGCAGTTGCACTTTTTGCGAGACTGCTTTACGCACTTTTTTCCGTTCATCGTCATCATTCCCCTAATTCCCATTGCGCATTCCCCGATGCACTTCGATTGTTGCCCTTTGTTCAATTCGTTTGTTTCTCTCTCTCAATATTTAGCCCACTATTTCTCAAGTATACCCTCGTCTGCTATACACACGTACTTGTCAATTTGTCAACGCGTATGAACATCCCATTCAACGCTTCTCAACTCAACGAGCCAACCCGCCATCGGTAACGATAAACGTTTTGGACTTCGCGATCTATGAAGCAATATGGCAATGCAGTTTCAAAATGGCCTCCTTATGTCCACCCATTCGAATCAGTGATCAATTTAGTGATCATCATCCTAGACCAACCAACCTAGACCAATCTATTAAAATCGCCATACAGGTTTCACTTGTTTTTTCCCCCATAGAAAACGAGTCGGAGAAATTCAACTCGCTATTTCGTTCATCAACTAACATCAACTTACAACTTTTGGTGCATCATCCAATATCACTGTAGTAACATCTGCCCTTTCGCAGTTCCGATTTTCGACCAACGCAGCTGGCGTTGATGACAGCTTTAGTGACAGCCGATTCTCATGAACGACTAACGAAAACTTTGCAGAGATCAAAAAACGCTTAACGTCTCAAAGTCAACTAGTTAATGAGTGATAGCTGGGTCGATTTGCCGAATACAACAGCCGATAATCCGGTACCAAAGCAGTCTCGATGTATTTACTTAAACATATACCAAGACTTTTATTGGAGTTCAAAAACCGATTCTTCGTCGACTTCTCAATTAGTATAATCGATTTTTCCGCAAACCTCTCATTTAATGGAATAAAAACATTACAGCGCAAAACTTTCAAAACATCATTTTTATTTCTCGTTCAATATTCACCAAAATCAAAAACTACATTAGGTTAATTAATCTGAAATGAATACCTATTACTCTGAGATAGTTAAAGTAGATCACCTTTAAGAAAAATACAATTTATCGCTTTCCCTTACTGTACTACTTTCTTATCTTACCACATTTGCTATCCCCGAAAAAATATACTACAAACTGTAATACTGACCGTTACTCATACGTTTCCCAATATCTCATACTTAAACAACAATTGTCTATTTTTGTTTAACGATTAAAATAAAACTATTAAGCGTCTTCAGCAGTGCAACGCGAAACACCTCTCAACCTATGCATTTCTTTTATAATAATAAATAAAATCTAATATGCAAAAAAAAAAAAATCAATTATTCCTGATCGACTTCTATCTAAACAGACAGTAGAAAAGAGAATAAGAGCAATCAAACATTTCAACATACTAAACAAGGTGGCCAAAAATTCAAGCAATCATTTCAGTCCTACTTCAGCTGAATCCTTGTCGCTGCATTATGCCATATTCTCCTGTACAGCCAGTCTCATTATTCTTTCAGATCTTGGTCTCTTTATTTTGAACACTCTTACATGTCCTTCCCGCAGTTTTTACTTTTGTTTTCAACCTTTCAACCCTTACTATGCTACGCTATTCCGCTTCCACACTTTCTGCATATATTTCCGCTTCCGGACATTTAAATGAACAATAAAAACTTTCAAGAGAGCAATTGCTTTCCTCGGAGCTATCTTTTATGGAGTACTACCAATCTGGAGCACTATGGACCTTACAATGACCACAGTGACTACATAGTGACCACTCGGCAGTAATTTTATTCAAGTCTCCACAACACTCTCCTTCAAGAAATAATCGACGGTTAGCTATATGTCAATGCTTTCAAATAAACTGAAATATGGATAGTATCATGACATTGCCGTGGAAAGAACCTTCTCAATCGACTGATACCAGTTGTTGCTTATATCTGTCCCCTTCTTACCGTTGCCCAGAATCTCACCTGCTAGAATCAGAAACCCTCGACCGGCTGCGTTTTGAAGATTGTGCCCCTCCCTCAGCACAGTCCACCACTCCCTCCCTAAGTACCACTTAGCAAAAAAAACAAAACAAAACAAAACATCAGTAACTAATAAATTGGATGGATTGGCGTGCAGGCAACATAACAGCGCAAGTCATTACATAACCGGTCGCAGGATGAGAAAGTGAACAGAGGTGGGCTAACCTGTGTGAGGCCGAGGTATATCGAAACACTTTCTGTAATATATAGAATTACGCCATCTGAATCGATTATGGCCATGAATCCATCCAAACTTTCCAACAGCGTTGCTTCGCTCCATAAGCCCAACGATTCTTCGCAAAGAGCTGTCTTTAGCACTGAAATGTCAACCTTTCCGTTGCTATAACTGAACACAATCGAAGAAGGAGGCAATGCAAGTCACTTCTTGGTATATTTAAGGAAGATAATGCAAATATCTCAGTACACTGGCCAAATAGACTCAACTTTCCGATCACATTGGCCAAAATCACTTCCCTAGCCAATTTTAAAACGTTGCGTTGGTTATTATACATATACAGTTATGTCACTTAAAAACATAACCAAAACGTTAATAAATACAAAAATCCCCAAAAACAACACACGATTATCACCTCTCTAATAAAAGGAACATCACCATCTGCAACATGAATTCAATCTTCTAAAGAATCATGTGCGGGAATGCCCAATGCCCTCATAATAGCAGTTGAACAACAAAGACATTCGTTGCGTTGTCTACGTGCTTCGTGTGGAATTCCATTATTTCCCACGCTCCTCAACTGGATGGTCCTCCAATATTTCAAAAAGGCACGTAATCAAATCGCCATGTTAGTGAAAACGTGCTCTTTCCTGGCATTACGCCATGAAATCATTCACGCTCAAATACATCTTTCACACTCTTAAAGAAAAATAAACACACCTCAATATCTATAGGAAAGGAGCTGGCACGTATAGGATAGACGGAAAATAAATAAAATCCATGAAATAAAATCCTAACGGTTCAACTGTCCAGCCACCCATCCAAACCTATAAAAGATTTAGTTTCCTGTGACTCGAGGGGTGCAAAGCAAAACTTCGATTGGCGTTAAAATCTATGCAAATTTTCCGACTCATGCCTACAAGTTTTTCCGAATTTCGCACATCAGCATGGAATACCACACAGGGAGCTATCCTATGACGCTTATTATAACCCAGCCAAAATTTTATAAATCAAGCTTCAAAGACTCTGGGTTTGAAACTCAAAACTCGGCAATTCCCAAATCGTAGCTCAACCTTTAACGATTCCAGGACTGAAACTATCCGACAGACAGACGACACAGACATACATACTGACATGACACTACCATTCTGCGCTTTCGAAAAGCAAAACCCACAAAAGTGCATTTAAACAACGGCATGGCCTCGGTCATATTTCGTAACTTTGGGTGAATCGTACGGAATGCATTATATGTCCACCAATATCCTCAACCGACGAAAAACCAAAGTTTGCATGAATTACCCCCTCTAATTCTATTATATTCAGATTGCATCGAGTGCAACAACATATCGTTATGATGTCATTTCATTGCACAAATAGAGATGAAACTTCTTTAGAACCACTCGCCACATACTATACACAAAGAATTCAACTCGAATTGAAATTAACAACTAAAAAAAAAACGATTTTTTTTTTCAATAATTTTCCCCATTGCAGTTATCCAGTTATGATCGAAAATAACTAGCAGAAAGCAAGCTCCCTCTTCCTTCGTTCAAACATGAAATTAAAAAATACCTTATCGTTCCAAAAAAAAAAATTCATTTTACTAGGAAATAACTTTGAAGAAAATAACATCATTCATATTAATTCGGATCCAATTTGTCTATGGGTAATACTGCTACTTTTTTTAAAAACAATTTGAAAAATATCATAAATATGAAATACCAGTCTATCGACGGAGTTCACCCCCCCCCCCCCTCCCTCCAACATCATTCAAAAATCTATCATTTTTTGAAAGCTGTATAACTTTCAAACATTTGCTTAACAATAGATTTCTGTCGCTGACAGCTGCTGTGTCCCTGTTCGATCTTAAAGCTCATTCAACCAGTCATAAATCTCGTTTTATTCCACTCTGCTTCGTCTATATTTTACTACTACAGCTTTTAAATGAATAATAAATAATTTCAAAGAGATTTTTATATGCAAATTTGTCGACTGCCTATATTTTTCGGATGTTTCCAGAGAATTCAAAGTGATTACAACATTCAAGAATTTTTTCTCGCATAACATTTGATATAACTGCAATAATCTAGCTCCTTCCCTCCTCCTCAATTTATCTCGTCCACTTCGTATTCCTCTACTATCCCTTCTCATTTCCCCATCCATTTTCTGCTCTCTTATTCTTACTGTACGCATCAGACATCTCCGCAGAAGATCAAACATTGCCATTCAACATATAACCAACAATAGGAGAGAATAGAATGATCATTAGCCATGGCAATAAAGTTCGCATTGCTTTCAGAGACGCTGTGCGTCCAATGCAACAAAAAAAAAGAGACCATCTCAAATGCCGCAATCGATTCAGCTCTCCTCCCAACAAGCATTACAACTTCAGTTAACACCCCACTGATAGAACAACCATCAGAGGTATATATCACGTTTTATTGTCATCCACTTATCCACTAAGAAATGATAGATAGGTCCTTAGCAAATCGCGAATTATACCATCATCACAACAAAGGTAACGCCAGAAGCTAACGCCAATTAGATAATTTTAGAATTTACATTCATCCCTTATTAGTCCCAATCGAACATTGTTCTTTATTCGCCCTTATCGAACGTTTAATTCAACTGTTTCTTCTGAATATGGTACGAGCATTGTAATTTTATACATCAAAAAACTTTATCATTATTGGCGATTATAATTCTTTAGCTCCTTCGAGCAACTGCAATAACTATATTAAGTGAACTCCTCGGTTTGCAGCTGTAAAGCTTTGTGTACCTTTAAAGAATTCTGAGACCCTTTTCACCTCTACCCTATCATAAACTATATCGGATTGCTGATCTCTCCATCGTATTTAAAACCCTTCTGGAACGAACATTTTTTCAAGAGTTTCAGTATTGAAATAGAGCTCAGACTATACGGCTGAGCATTGCACTACTCTAAACCACAGTCGAATATCTTTGTTTGCAAATCCGTCACCTCGCAAACTCTCTAGTATCGAATCGACTTCGACCGAAGTATAAAGTACACAACTTTGGTATAGTGCTGATTCGCTATAACAAACAAAACGTTTCCGCAAATAAACGTTTTCTTTATCAAAACAATTACCTAACCGAAAATCCTTTCATTTTTAAGTCCTCTGCTATAAAATAAGTGGAAAAAAAATCGTCTCCGCTCATCATGATAAGTTCTTTTTCTCTAACAAAAGAAACCTCGAGAATATCCAAACACTGATCGCAATTTCCGGATATCAGTTTCCGGATTGCATTAAACATTCAATATAAAACCTATTATTTGCCTCATTCTCTTAGTATATATTAAAATAATATTTCTCTAAAATCAGTAATCACACCTTTTTAGTATCCTAAAAGGCATTGTGCAAAAATCGCACAACAACCAAATTGATCGTTATCGCGATTCTAATATTCGGAAAAAAGCGGTCTTCAAAACACCATCAAAACTCACCCTCAGAAAACGATATAATTCTAATCCAAATAACTTTCGCCATGCCCATAATTTCCCAACATTTACGATAAGTGTGACTTTAAACCGCAAAACCGATCATAGGAAATGACGCTAAATATTCACCTACGTAAATTTTATATTCAACCCCTTTTATTGCAAACAGGTAAATAACATCACACTCAGCGTTCACCTACCTGTCATCAACTTCATAGCTTACATAGACCTAGTGCGATAATGGATAAAATTTGATAAACACAATAACCAAGAGCATAGCATAAATAAGGATGTAAGTCGTCAAAACACAAAAAGCATGTTCTCTTATAGTACGCCTTCGCGCTTTTGTTTTAATATGATGACAAAATAGTGTTTTGCAACACCACATCAAAACTGCCACAAAGGTTAACAGATATCCTTTTCAAATCGTGTAAGAAAACCAGGCAACTAAAATAGCGAGGATGCAGGATCGGTGGGGGAGGAGGGGGAAGGGGGAAGAATGGCAGGAGGGAGACTGGGGAAGAGGAGGTAATGGGCTAGAATGGTGCAAGAAACTGAAAGTTCAATGAACTCAAAAACTTAAGCAAAAAATGCATTGCGGCGTCAATGAAATAACTGCTTATACAAAGGAATTGCATGCCTGGGACTCACGCTACTTCTATGATTAGAAGGCAAAGAACTCCACCGGAAAGCGGAACTGAACCAAGAAGCCCTGCCACGACAATCACGCTCTCTATCACTTAACAACCCCCCCCCCCCAACCCACCCCTTCATATGAACCCAGAACACGTTGTTTACATTCATAAAAGCCCCTTGTTTTCAAACAATGGATCACAATATTCTAAAGCATGGGCACAACCTCAACTTTAAGCGGCGAAATAGATAATTTCGTTACTCAGAGTGAAGTGGAACAAACCAAGAAACCCCGAAAAATTTCTCTACAATTCAATCTAAATGTCTACTAAAAAACAATACTGTGATCTCATAAAAACTCTGTATCCATCAACAACACATATACTTCAAATTAAACTATCCACCTATGATTATTCATAGCAACATCACAGCAGAAAAGCGAATTTACAGTAACATCTACTACGGTGCAATATTCATTCCCTAACAAATTCTCTCAAAGGCAACAACTTTTCTAAAGAAACGCTGACAAAACCAATTACGAATCAGCTATTCATTCCGCAAAATATTTCTGGACAGCATGCAAATTTAGTTGAACTTTAGTTCGATTACATATGTCCTCATGAAGTTTCAATCACAAAGACAGAATAACGGAAGATCAGAAAACAGCATAACCTCCCTTCTTGTAGAGTTCAAAACTAAAATGAAAACTGCAATTGAACCAGATTATCCGGATGCAACAATCAGACGTTCTACCACTCTACAATAGAAAATTCTCGAGAAGACGATATACGAAAGAGAGAGGGAGACAGACAGACAGACAGAGATAAAGACAGAGAGAGATTTAGGCTCGTTGTTTTGCAATAAAGTTGGCAAGTAGTGAAAATCAAAAATGACAGAAACTTGTATGGATCATCGAATTCACGGTCTAAATCGTACCCAAACGCATAAGAAAGATACGGTCAACGGTTTAAAGCACATCCCCTCCCCCCGTCCGCATACACTTTTAATAATCGAATATGCGAATTTCAAAGGGTTAGCGGACTTTAGAAAAAGGTATTCCTTTATTACTAATCTGGGAAAACGCATCCTTTTCCTTTCAATATTAAAAAAAAAACTCACTGAAGCAGCCACCTTCTCACGCGACGGAACCACTGTGGACGCTTCTATGACATCATTCTTAGAGCACTACCTTCAAGTTGCTTTTTCCGATGCAACCTTTCATCAAAAGATATTCACACTCTGCTCAGAAAATAGAAATCGATGGCTCAATGATCGCACGAAACAGGAATTGATAAATGGGAATTAATCGGTTACAAAAATTTTCGGGAGTGAAAACGATAACAAGACGTCGAATAAACCGGAAGAGAGGGAGAAAGAGGGAGCGACGTAAACAGAGGATGTGATAAAGAGAGTTGTGTACTAAGTCCTTTAAATACATAAGTTGAACTTACACTTGGAGGCGTGTTTCCGGAGTCGAAACATTGTCGATGCTACACGTAATAAAGCGATCCGATCGACATGCGTTACGGTTGCCTCCTCAACGATTGGCACAACTTCTTTGAGATCCGTGAAGATATCGGCCTCTTTGCCACGTCGATCACGTGCCGCGTATCGTGACGTCTCACGACGTCGATCCAGATTCCTTAATCAGTAATATCAATTCGTTACAGTAATATGAAATGAGTAAAACAGTAAAACAACTGACTGTATTACAATGACATTTAAGTAAAGCAGCCAGAAGACTGAGAGCGAAGGAAACAAAGTATGCGTCGGCCATCTACATCCTAAACTCGATATAACATCCTAGAAAGAAGGATGAGAAGGGGGGGAAAGGAGAAAGGGAGATGTTGAGGAATGGGAAGAAAAAAAGACGAAGGGAACGGACAAAGGAGGAAGAGAGGAGGAATGGAAGGAAGGTGGGGAGGGGAAGGATAGAGACAGAAGAAGACGAAGAGGACGGGGAAGAAAAGAAGGAAGGAAGCGGATGGATCCTCCTTACGATTAATGCGATACGCCGAATTTAAATGAAGAAGGAAACAACCATTAGTTACAATAGATCTGATCTGCTTCAGATCTCAATATTGCTTACCAATTAAGTTCTACTTGCCTGACTAGTTTTCTTCCTTAAAAATAAAAATAGCGACAGGTAAAACTGCCAAAACAGCTGTAACGGTCAATAAATATCTGCAAACTTCGAGTTAATTCAATGCAAAGCAACAGTCACCTTTAAGGTTAATTAAAGTTGAAATTGATCGACCAGGTTCCTTAGCACTGTTAGCATCAATCGATTCCCCCACCTTTGCTTGCATTCAGTACGTGCATCAAAGCATAAAGAAAGCACGAGAAAAAGGCTTACGAGAGAGCGAATGCAACATGCCAACCGATGACGCAAATTTTGCGTGACACTCGTAACATCATTGTGTTACGTCAATTTGCTCCCCGCTTTCACCTATACAAAACTTAAAAATTCTACGAGAAAAAAAAAATGAAATCCTTGAAACTGAATAGGAATATGAAGTTTAAAAAAAAGAAATAAAAATTATAGAGGCATTTCTAAGCCTATACCAGGACTTACGTCCATAAAAGCCCTCATTTTTTCGGAAATAACAACTGGTAATTTTAAACTATTCACAAAAAAGCAGATACTTAATTCATAATGAATGGAAATGATATGTCGCTCAAATGCATCTATACACCATTAATCAATAGCCGACGTAAAAGACATTCTCTTGCACGAAATATACAATTCGCACACATACAGACGCAAATAAACATCACGAAATTAATGCAGTAATAAATCCTTGCAAGCTTGCAAAACGCTTTAAAAAACCTGTCCTATCTAAAAATTATCAGCATTCTTCATCGATATCGAAACACTCACCTTACGACTCATTAATTTACTAATAAAAACCAATCATCGATTGCGAAAAAGACTCAAACAAACACGAACTTTGACCTCTTTGAGTCAAATCCAGCAATATATAAACTGATCGAAAATCATGAACTTTCATTCCTTCTGAGTATATTCAACATTAACCATTAGTATTACTTAATAAAAAATATGCACTACTAATGAACGATGATAGAAGCTCCTCGTTCATCAGATATAATAAAACAAGTGACCACTACATAAGTTTCTTACAATAAATCCATACTTCTTTTGTATGATAAATTTCCCATACTTTCAAGCATAATATAATATTGTTTCTAATCGCAAAAAGAGAATGAGCCCGCTTTCCAGGTGGTCTTGGCCAACAGATATGACAACCCCATGACCGTGACACCATCCAACCACACAGATAGTTAAATCACATTTGCTGGCATCCGATTTTTTTTTAATAAAAAAGGAGAAAAAACAACCATTCAAATACTAATGCAACTGCGTTTTCTTGAAAATTTTATAAAAGTGAAAAATGTTCAAAAAATACTCATAACCGAAAAAATTTTTGCAATTTACAATCAACTGCAAAAATAGTATTGCAATTCTGCCCATTATTGCAAGTGTCTGATGCAATCTAACATCAAAATTCCAACGAACTTAATACTCCACACCAAAATGATCACTTCACAGCATTTTTTTTTTGCAAAATCTCCTGTGCGACCGAAATTTCGATATGAAAAAAAATCTTTTTGCAATTCTTCAGCGTTTTTTGCAATATTTGCAACGTATATAATCGACTCTGAGTGCAAAATTCTCATCACAAAAATCAATCTTTCATCAAGTATATTAATTACACTCTACATCGTTGCAACGTATTCATAACACCTAAAGTATAAGTTGTAATTTACAATCAACTGCAAAAATAGTATTGCAATTCTGCCCATTATTGCAAGTGTCTGATGCAATCTAACATCAAAATTCCAACGAACTTAATACTCCACACCAAAATGATCACTTCACAGCACTTTTTTTTGCAAAATCTCCTGTGCGGCCGACATTTCGATATGAATATATCCACAGATGCCTATCTCTTAAATACAAAAATCAAACTGAAGTAATTTTGAAAGGATAATGCATGCAAACGTTAGATCTAGAAAATAAGTTTGCCGTCGACGCATCAACGCTCACCAAATATTTCAAGAAATTATTCCAATACTTATGACTTGCGATTTACAGTTCGATGCATTTGAACTGCTCTAAACTATACCCTGCAAATGAAAATTCGGCTTTTAAAAATATGGTTTAAAGTACCACCATTGAAAGGATTTTGTTCCTCCCCTTCCTTTTTCTTGCTCTTACTTCAATAAAACTTTCTATCCCCCCCCCCCCAAAAAAAACATCAAAATCTCTTTCACAATCCGAACGATACCACCTTGAAGCTCACTTCACTTTTTTCGTCCCTAATTTATCGCTACAAGCGTTTAATCAGTATAGAACGACGACGAAGGTTAATACAATCATTGCCACGTGTTCTCGTCATATAGCTAAACGAGATGATGTGGCAGCAAAAGCCTTGATAAAAGGCAGCTCCGAATCACCCAAAATACTGATATCTTTTTAAATAAATCGAAAAAACATTTTATGGCATTAATATGCAATCGCTTAGTAAAAATTAATAATATTTCCAACCTTTCAATCCTAAACATCAAACCACCAAAGTACCATCAGTGATGAAAAATTAAATCCTACAAATAAATAACTTTTAGCCACCTATCGCATCACAATCGAAACACATTTCGATCAAACTGCAAAACAGCTGTCGAGATGTGACTAACTGCGAGCACGCTTATAATAAATCAACTGTACTACGCAGCTGCAAAATGTCAGCTGTTTCCTTCGGCCACCTTACCTAAAGAAGCTTTACTTAACCGCGAATCGTTAACACACACGATATCGCACTAAGTGCTAATGTAACACTTTAACTCCGAATACAGGAGTCGATCATGCAACCAAACCTCTGAACACAGAAGTCAATCACGAGCCACCCAAACCCTCCCTCTTTCATATTCCATTCCTTGAAAATAAAACCACCAAAATAAAAATTTTTCCGCTAAAATCAGCTAAGAATCGCAAGTTTATTGCGAATATGACCTCTCCCGTATAAAACTAGAAATTATTATGAGCGAATAATATCACCTGAATGACTCTATGCATTTATGTTCGAAAGACGAAGTGCCACTAGTTCCAAACACTCAATACACGTTCTAACATATAAACCACAACTCATCATCAACCGCGCAATCTTCTTCATTCGTCAAGAAAAATTATATCGTAAATGAATTCATCCGTTCCCACCAGCAACTTCTCAACTCCTTGAGGGAGTCAACTCCGATCTACAATTGTAACCAAACGTGAAAATAAAAGTTTTCATATACGAAAGTTGGAAACTATCTGCTATGGCAGACAAAAACGAAAACAACAAAATAAAATTAATGAAATAAAAATCTTTTCTCCCATTCCGAAATTAACTACCACTTTGTTCGAGTTTCGTTATCACCTTATCTCTGGTTTATATATAAAGCATCAGAATTACAAACTCTCACGTTAGGAACGCTTCGAAACATGAAAATATTCACATTAAAAAAAATACTTCTCAAAAATTTCCTCCTGTCCTCCCCCTCCCCCATCTATCCCACCAGAAATTTTTTCAAAATTTTCCCCCCGTCCTCCTCACCTCCCCCCCCCCCACCCGATCTACTCCACCCTCACATCCTCAGCTTCCATCAAGCAATCTTTCCACAATAGAATTAAAAAACCAGCAATAATAATGGCGCATATTACGCATCAAAGAATGCAAGAAACTTTTAGCAATTTATAGAAAAATCGAACAAGCTTCACATAACGCGAAACATAAAAAATGAATGCAAAATAAGAAAGAAAAAAAACATAACATAGAAAAACGTCAGCAAACAAAGGAAATAAAAAATAAAAAATAACATACCTTTTGCGACTACAATCCGCTTCGAAATCACCACCATGATCGGCCATCATTTAGGCACCACAAAACGATCGTTTCTTATGTTACACCTCTACTATGACGACCGGTCAGGTGTCTGCTCGAACTTTTTGCTTTTCTTCGAATCGCCTTAACCTTCTATTCAACAATATGATTCCAGCAGCTATAGCACCACTGTGGAATCAGTACATTTACCGATCACTTCCACGGCAAACGACGAATCAACCAATGCATTCTCTGCTCCAATCTAAAACAACAACAGCAATTATTATATTTGGGCAATAAAAATAATTTCGGCAAATTATTACGTTATAGTACGATGGTAATAATTAATCATAGAGAATATCCGCTAGCAATTAAAACACAGGACTGCATGACACATTGAAGGCATTAAAGAAAATGTCATCTTATATGCAAATTTCTTTCGAACATGCAAAAAAAGAACCAAATTCGAAACAAATAGATATCAATTGCATAAGCGAATAAAATGCTTTGCATCATTATAAATGACTCCTAAAGTATATTGGCATATAGGTTGCCATATACACTGAATACTTTATCCGCACAACTTCGCAATGCCCCAATCACGACGCATATTAAATAAAATTCCATCATAATATATCAACCGGGAATGAAGAAAAAGCTCAAATAATTCACACACTTCTCATAATATAAACAAATGTGAAATATTCAAGAAATACAAAGAAGTATAAATGTTTTTAACAAATAAGAGAAGCAAGAATGACGGGAAATAAGATCATATCAATGAAACGGATCATCCACAAATATATATTGTCCACAAAGCCGCATAAATAAAGACCTAAGAAAATTGCCTTCAGATACAATAACATCTCTTTGGTCCCTCTCGAGGAAGACAAAGAACTGCAAAATTTACAGTTGAGAAAAGAATAAAGAATTTCAAATACTCGTCACCTGCTAGATTATAAAATCATCCTAGAGTCCCCAATTTCATTTATTCGCAACCCTTTTTACCGCTAACAAGAGAAGAGAGTGAGGAGGAGGAAGGATGGTGTGACCAATACAAAGAAATGGGAAATTTTTTTGAATAAAAATATGAGATCAACTCCAGATTTCTGTAAAATTTACAAAGAAATTGTCAGTGGACGATGTGAGTAATACGACAGTCATGAGCGCGCGAAGCTCCGAACAACCGAAAAGACAAAGAGCGTTGATAGAAGTACAACAAAAAAAAACCGATCGTTTAGAACAGTGCAATGATAACAGAGGTAAATAGCGCAAACCTTGCAAACCACTTCAGTACATACAGGCGCACTTCACAAATATACATCGCACTCGCACCCGCACACACTCACGCACACAGACACATACGCGCGCACACAGCCAGAGACACGCACGCAGACATCCACATCGGCACACACAGACACGCACACGCACACTTGGGAACACACACATACACACGGCACAAACACATCTTCCCATCGAATGTTTCAAAAATCGGCACCAACGAAATTACTAATAATACATGAATTATGGTTTCAACGCAAACTCTTTCCACTATGTTATCAAATTTTATCATCGATAAACCTATGACATAATTCATAAGAGTGCATTCTTCATGAAACGATATCAATATACCGGTTAAGAATTTTCTACATCATTGCCTATCATTTATTATAGAGAAGTTAACTAATCATATTAGTTGAAGACTTGTCTTTAATCAGTGATGCACTAACAATAGAATATTAGATAGGCATCAGTCTTAACGACAATCGAATTCATCGATAAGGCGTAAAATCCAAGCAAACCGGACTTTAACCATTTCCAGAAATTTTCTTCGAGCGTGCCGAAGTTTACACAGAATTTATCTGATGCTCTCCCACTTCGAAAGAAATCACTGACAGGGCACAAGTCTAGTATCAGCAGAAGCGCAAAATCGTCTTCAGCTAATTCGCCAAAGTGGAAAACCACCCCAAACTCATTCACTATTGTTCCAAACAAATTGTTTAAAGAAAAACCTACATAACAATCGGCGGTATTCGTTCGTTGTTTACATATGTGGGTAGCATTTGATCGACTTGTTTCTAATCATCTTGCCCATAAAAATTAGCATATCTCACAAAATTCTATCCAATGATCGACAGTTTAATTCTCTCATTTGCAAAGAAATTTGCATACTTAGTATCAAATATCTATCAAATCGCTATCTATCATTTAGTTATGCGACACTTCCAGTCGATTCCCATTTATAGCATATATTCCAACTCAAAACTATATTTCTATTTAATCAAAATATATGTTAATATGCAAAACTTTTTGCATAAGGAGCCCATCAAAGAAAGACAAAATACTGCACTACTCTTCCGGTAGACAGGTGAACTAATCACCTCAGAGGTCGAGGTATTAGGAAAGCACATCAGGA
The DNA here is from genome assembly GCA_013433145.1 of Ascaris suum. Lineage (NCBI taxonomy): Eukaryota > Metazoa > Nematoda > Chromadorea > Rhabditida > Ascarididae > Ascaris > Ascaris suum. The sequence continues at coordinate 9,487,963 of CM024178.1, read as the reverse complement.
ATCCCAATTTAATAAAAAAATTAAAAATATTTGTATACCGTGATGAATGAATGAAAACTGAGCGGTGAGGACATCGAATAGGGCTAAACGACGTAAGATGCGTAGAATCACAAATCATTTTCAACGATATAACATTAGTCGATCGATGAAGCAACAGTTTCCACTGCTGCAATACAAATGCTAAATGAATAGGGGTGTTGAGTGCATTGCAAGCTAAACACTACGAAAAAAAAGCACGAGAAAACGACTAAAAATAAAGAAGCAATAACGACTTCAAATGAACTGTCGATTTTCTGCAACAGAGCGGAAAGAACAATACGAAAGAATGCAATCGAGAGATATGAATGAAAGATCGACTAACCGAGGATTACTTTCGAATTCTCGACGAGAAAAAATGACAAAAAAATTCTGCTGGAAAAAAAAACAACTAATACATAAAAAAGCATCCGACAAATGGGCAATCTGTAGTGACGCAAAAAAAGCTACTTTTTGCTGAGACACTTGCGCCACTCTTAAACATTTATACAAATGAATAGTAGCGATGGCCCAATTCCTAGACTGAAGCAACTATCGAATAGGCACGATAAACGGTGAATCCCCTCACATTTCCACTTAAATAGGAGGAAGCTTAGCGCAAAATATTATAATTTACATAGGTGATCACAAAAACAAAGAGTTGAAGAAGCACAAGCTGGAAACAATGAGTAACTATGGCCGAAAAATGTAAAATCTCTAAAATTTTGGAAGAAAACAGAGACTAGGATAGCTAAAAACGATTTCTTTTGCTCAGTCGCAAAAAAATGAAAATTCTTCTTAGAAGAATCTAACAAAAACTGTAAAGAGAGTAAAAAATATATGCTGAACGCTTTGCAAACAGCAATCATAAAAGAAATATCGCGAATAAAATTTTTTTAAAATTCACTAAATTACGATAATAAAACAAGCAAGAAAAAAAAAACGAAAAACGGCCGATTGTTACAAAACAAAAAATATGCAAATTATTACTTCACTAATGGGAACAAGTCACAAATGACGAAAGCTGATCAAGATTTCAGGTGAGTGTTTAGCTATTAAAATTTGGTAGCTGTATTGCTCATTAAAGCAAATAACGCACTCGTTCAGCCGGCACAATAATGAAGTGAACGAGTCAGTCAACTGAGGGAAAGTTCTGCTTATAAGCAACTGATCAGGGATATGTGCACCTAAGCGCATAAACATACATGATATATATATATATATATATATATATATATATATATATATATATATATATATATATATATATATATATATATGCGTAGGAACTTTGCGCAAGCCAATCCATAGGAAACCGAGATATGAAGGGGCTGAGTGCACCTGATGTCAAGCTTAAGACGAAATTAGAGTACGGGTGATTCATCCGGCATGATCCGCACTACAGTCAAATCGTGGAACTCGTATTCGTCATATTAGACAGAAAAAACCGAATAAAATATTGAAAGAAAATTAAATGAAATCAAAATTTCAATGGATGGACAATTTTGACGCATGCCGTCCGTTTTGAAGCAAATGTCGCACATATATAACTAGCTCTTCATTGGCTGCATTCAGCTGGAACACACTATAGTTAACTCCTCACCGGCTCCGTGAAGTCGGAGCACACCTACATCTAGCTCTTTATAGGCTCCACTAAGCTGCTGTTATCAAACACTGACTTCGCAGTCATAATAAAGAATACTCGAAACATAAAACCAAACAAAAAAGAAGTAAAGCACGCGACAATGACGGTGAAGCCCCTGATCAGTGAGAGCGTAGTTCCTGGATCTTCCGAGGTAGAAATGCTTCAGGTACCCTATAGGCACAAAATCATCAGACGCCAAAATGACATCAAACGGAGTTCACTCTACACTCAGATGACCCAAAAAGGAAACGAATCAATAATTTAATTCAAAACTTAAGAGTCAGGGAACCAACTGAAAGCAATGAGCTCCTGACAGAGTACATCGATCAAAACAAACGAACACTGTGTCAAATGCAATACCAGAGTCTCCATTGACAATTTTAAAGCGTAAAAGATCAAACTCAGCGCGATCATATTCAAGTATTTTCAGATCGAATGTGCTGGTGAGTTGCATTGTTCCACTGTACGGACCCGAAAATTTTCCCGAGACGCCATTCCCGTAAACATACTTGCTAATTCTGCAATCTCTCTATCTCCGATTCTACAAATGTAACTAAATTGGACAGCCGTATTCAAGAATACGACCACAGCAAACAATGAACAACTACGTATAATATTCATTGCAACTATATTGAAATACCCATAGAGTACAATTACCACTTGCAACACTATAACTATCATCCTTCCAAAAAATCACTCTTATTATATGAAAAAACATAGGCGAACTTTCCCAAATCTTGGATGGAGCTGATAGCAGGAATCAAAACCTCGAAGATTCATAACGAGTACTCATGCTTCAAACCAACATGCAACAATCGACATTTTTCACCATAATATCCACTTTCCAAATACTAGACAATTAAGCGAAACCATACAAATCATTTGAATCTCTCAAAAATTTAAGAGAGGAACACTAAATGACTATAAATCTATAAATCACCAGCAAAAAATTTACACCTATCAGCCAAGGCATCTGTGACATCATTCAAAAGTGTTCGCAATGAAGCGGAGTCGAATTCTCTAACTTGCGCTATGCCATAGGATTTGAAAAATGAATCGCCCGATTTAGTTCGAAACTTTCCGACCACAGCGAGAAAAGCGAATTCAATTTAAAGGACTTCCGAATAAAAAACCTAAGGAAAACTTAAATAAATTTAAATAAATTTTTTAATGGCTCACAGTAATTAATGTCTCGATTTAATCGAAATATACTACATTATTCTGAGTTCAATTATCCAACATAAAAAGCCTATCAATGCATTAGCTCAATAACTGAGAGACTGTTGACTTTCCCTTAAAAAAAAACAAAACTGGTTTGCGTTGAATAAATCGTTTCGAATGAAATTATTGTAAAGTGAATCCCCAACGATCACCTTCATAACTTTGCACATCAACGATTCCAAGGAAATAGGTCTGCAATTAAAACTTTCATTTGAAGATAGGTTCTTCAGCAACCGACAACCATTATAGTATTCCATCAGAAAGAAATCGAGGAATTTCCAGATATTACCCGATAAGAAGAGAGAAACCGATAATAAATATTATCAGAACTAATTTTTATTCAACATAACAAGCAAAAATATTTTATCATTAAAAGATCTGATAGCGCAGAAACAAGTGTAATACCAACTGAACGACTCTCCAAATTCACTGTTATTCAGGTTTTAAAAAAAAAGGTTTTATTCTAACGTCGCTTTTAAAAAACGCTTCGGAAATATTCTTTCTTATAAACTTATTCAAGTTTTAAAATTTCCATTCATGAAAAGTTTATGAAAAACATATTTTTAAAAAAATTTTACTTCGAAAACTATTTAATAGACACCATTTAAAATTTAAAAAAAAAAACCATGAGAAATCCCATGGAATTTCCTATGAAAAAAATTCTTTTCTTTCATTTTATGCCGTGAAAATTATAGAAAAAAAATTCAATTGCTTTAAATGAAGGACATGCCGTATTACGCTCTTATCAGCTTAGTAAGCTTTATGAAGCTACAAGCCGCAAAAAATGACTCGCATTTAACAGAAAGAGAGGAAACAAATATACCACTCATCAAGGACATAAGATACAACGGCTAAGGCCGGACCTCATAGCCGAAACAATTCTCGCATATTTACGAGTGTTAAAAATTAATTTACATTCAAGAGAGCACCTATAAAAATGGAGTTAATTAATTGATTAATTAACTGAAGAGACAAATTATGACTTCAAAAAAAGGTCAAAGTATGATTTCAGCTAATATACTCAACTCGCTGTCATCGATGCTTTACACCTTCCTCTAGAAACAACCACTCCACTAAATTGATGCCTAATAATTTGTAAAGTGTTAAGATTATTGTAGAAAATTATCGCACGAATACACATCAAATTAGCGATCATTCAAACATGCGGCATGCTTTACCTTTACTAAAAATAAAATAAAATAAAAGTACAATCGATGTAGTACTAAAAAAATCAAAAATCATAATAAACGAATTACAACGATATGCACTTTTGCAACTCAGCACAACACATCAATCAACATACCTCAAACAGCCAATAAGCAATATTATATTTGATGCTCAATATGGCGATCCTATTCTAACGATCACAAATGTTCCAATAAATATTCATTTTTGCAATCAGCTTCTTGAATAATTGTTTGTATTCGCGAAAATAGCGGATACTGAAAGCACCTGCAATAGCGTAGTGGTACACCACTCGCTCGGCAGGCAAGAGATCTCTGATTCGTCCCCCATCCACCAACATTTTCATTGCCCATCAAACAATGGTTACCTTATAAATCTGAGCCAAAATAACGTAGTATTCGACTGTAAAATACGACGATAAAAAAGTCGCGATTTTTTAATTCGCTCGCTCGCAAAACGCTTGCAATTTCTAAACATCGAAGCATTTGAGGTTCATTCAAAAATTAACTGGGCAATATGAGAGATCGCATACGAGGCAAATTTATGACACAGATTATATGCAATCCAGCAACAAGGACTATTAAGCTCAAACCAGCCTATCGAACAGCGCACAGCCAAAAAGCCAAGAAAAACCGAACTCTTCCCAAAAATTACCGAAGGCCTCAACTTAAGGTGGTTTTCTACCTTTGCAGAAGCTCGCTTTTTCTTAAAATCTTTCAGGAACATGTAAAAACCTTACGCATCGTAAATGTGACTTCTTAAGTGCTCTACAATGTTTTGAATGTGAGCATCTGAAACATGACAACAGTGCATAGCCCATCACTCAATCTATACCAAGATGAAATAGTTCTGCACTAAAGAACCTATACCAGGGATAACCAATTCTGCAGCAGTGAGCTAAAGCTAAAATGAACTACTTCAAAAAATCACGCATTACCAAAATAATACAGCCCTAAATAAGTCTAAGTGACGATAAAAATTCAAAGCCGGAAAAATCTGCAAAGATATCAAATCACTTAATTCTGAACTTTGGCGGTTTGTGTTACCGTGATAAGCATCTTGGCTGAATACCTCTACCTTGACGAGCATATTAAACAGCTAAAAAAATTTTGAGATAAAAGTAAACGTCATTGTGTTGACTTATACTTACCTACCAAGCAATAATCTAAACCTCAGGTATCATTTTACCTAAATACCTATATACAGCTGTCATAATCAACATCAAAAAGGACCTATAGCAGAGAAAAATTACAAACGATCCCTTTATGAAAAAATTCCAACCTGATCCACAAGTTGTTTTTCATATTTTTGGCCCCGCTTCAACAGAATCTTTCAAAGGTATACTATCGCTTAATCTCTCTCAGCGTTTTAAGCGTAGCTTGAATATGAATAGGCGAAATAGTTAAAGAACGTGATCAACATTAGCCAATATTTGCACCTATCAATATCTCAACAGAACTGACGGTGAGGATGAGAAGAGGGGAGCGGGAGGGGGAAGGAGAGGGAAGGGGGTGGAGGAGGGAGAAGGGGAGGGAGGTAGGGAGGGGAAAGGGGAGAGGGAAGGGAAGACCAGATACGACGAGAAGAACGTAGAAGACATTACAGCAAACGATCACTCTTATTTTTCTGCGGCTCAGCATTTCGGAAATAGGCATTGCCTTTAAAAAAAGGATTTGTTTTTATAAAAACAAATATTACATCTCGCTGTTGTGAATGTAAAACTTTCGAAGGAAAATAAACTCCTCCCTCCTCCCCCCCCCCCCCTCTCTCTCTCCCTTCTGTCATCTCAGCTCCGCTAAAATTCAGCAAATTCATACCTTTTCTTTGAGTTATTTGAAGTAATCCTGCATGTCAACATATTTAATATAAGTAACAGCATCTACTTTTGTTCTCAAACCCGAGCGTGAGCTCGAGCTTGACAACGATCCGATATATTTGGCAATATTTTGCGAGAAAATTCGTTATTTTAAACACGGCGATTAAATGTTATTAAACGAAGTTGACCAATTTCGGCAGAAATGACCTCAGGTCCGAGTCAGGCTATTTAATGAACTGCGCTCACCATTCACAGCTGCAAATTAATAATCCTACCGTCAGTGCAAAAGCTTACAAAAAAAACATATTGCATGAGATCTATCTGATTGGATCTATCCGTTAGTTTCTTCTGCCTGAAAAAAAGAGATGGACATTAAATTTGCAAAAAATTTGAAAACGTTAGTAGAGAATACTGAAAGAATGTGAAAAACTATGGATGAAAAATCAAAGAAATGATATAAACTGTGATGATAGAAAGTAATATTATTGTAAGAAAAATTTTTAAAGCGTATACTAATATTGTCGACGATAGTGATAAGATAAAAATCTGCTGTACTGATAACGCTTATGAACAAACGACCAAAAATCATAAGCTAAGATAATGATAATATAAATATAAATTTGTATTTAAAAAATTCTGCATGAATATAAAAATTAAGAAAAAAGTAATTTCTATGAATTGATGAAATTTCTTCCTTTTTTTTTGAAAAAAGGTTGAAATGATTCTCTTCGTTTTGCAGTAAAAAAAGAAATGAAAGAACAGCTAAATAAATTGCTGTAATGAAACAGCTATGCAAAGTTTATAAATATATTATAATCCTGAACAAGAGTCTGACTCATATTTGAAACTACTGTGAGGAGCCGAATAAACCCCTCTCCTCTTCTTCAAAGAAAACCACTTAATTTGATCTTTGTTTACTTGTTTACTTACTTGTTTACTTGAATCGACAAAGCATTCATTACGAACAAATGTCTCTTCATATCATTACCACTTCCGTTTAGCTGAAGTTGTGAGGTAGCGTGAAGGTGAGAGCTTAGGCTCGTCTCCTGCCCAATTTGGTTTTTATACATTCTTATTTTGGCTCTATCATACAAATGGAAACATGATTTGCATATAACATATTAGAAAAGTTAGAACATATACGTTGCTTGAGGTTAACGAATAAAACGTGCCAGTTGATTAGCTGAAGTAACAAAAATTTTGGGAAATTTTAAACGCCACGGGATTCATTTGAATTAACTGACACACCTATCATATATTTTAAAAAATACTCATTACACCTCCGCTACGCTCACCTTTTATATATTACAATCGAAACTACGACGGACAGGTATGAAGTGAGAAAGCGCTTCTAATAGATGAAATGAAATTGGCAACTAATATTCAAATGGCTATTTTCCAACGAAATCGATGAAAAAATACATGCAAAATATCACATCTGTTATATTAAGAAGCTATGAAACATTCGGAAAATTCTTTAACCCAAAATTTTTGAAATTTTCAAAAAAATCAACGCCAATATTTCCTTTTTTTCTTCAAATTTTTTGCGTGGAAAAAATTTTCGGATTTATTTTATGATTTAATAAATAGTTTTGCGTTTATAAATAAAATAACTAAATTAAATTCTTAAAAAAAAAAAAGAAAGAGATGTGGATAAAATCGTGATTGCGATTCTACCCGTACAAATAAGCAAAAGATAGACGCGGTAAGCACGACAACGATGCAATAGGAGTGCCGCCGCACGCATGACCACGAACGCAATGTGATTCGGTGCGCAAACGACAATTGGTGCAACAGCGAAACGTCTCTCTCTCTCACTCTCTCTCCACTCCCGCCCTTGTGCTGCGTATTTGCGCTTTTGCTCTACGCCCCACTCAAAAGTGTTGCATTGATCAACACAAACGTATGTATCAAACGTTTAATGCTTTAATGATTTTCTATTACGTCATTGATTATTTCACATAGAAATAGTAAATTAAAGTTGGTGTTGAAAGGTTAATATGGGACGTAAAAAGACCAGGTATAATAAGACATAAACCTTAAAGGTATAAATCTTCAGGTTTAATTTCTTATATTATATACCTTTGTTTGATGATTTTGCATTACATCATTGATGTTTCTCATAAAATGCTAAGTTGAAATTGATATTGAAAGATGTGGCATGAAACGTTAAAAGTCGAGGTATAATGCGAAAGATCTAAAGGTCAAACAACTTTCAGGTTTATTTTTTCATTGCATACCTTTCTATATACCTGTATTTAATTATCTTTCCAAAAATGCTGAAAATTTTACCGTTATCAATTAAAATAAACGCTTGGATTTACTTTACCTGAATGCAACACTATTTCGGCAATCATAGGTATAGATAGATTCACCTTGAATAAAACCTCCACTTTGTGGATTTCCGGAGATTTTATGAAGAGGAAAATATTTAAGCAAGAAGCTTCTTGTTGGAAGGGAGGCAACTGTTTCGAAAATTTTCATAAACTATGTGAACGACCAAACGGCACATCAAACATTGAAAAAAAACGAACAATTTTTTTTGAAGTTCTGTGATAAAAGATTGAGGACAACGATGTCTTTTTTCTGGAACATGGGAAGGGAGGGGGTTTATTTAAGATAGTCTGGTATACTTCAAGATTTTGCATCAATCTTCATACTCCACCTGAGATTCTACAAAAAAAATACCAGATGACTCTCGAGAACCGAAAGTCCTGTACGAATGCAACCAACCTAACCCACCTGAAATTACTTCTTATTACTCAAATGATGTACTTTTTTCGCAATATCTGTACTCTATGTTTACAAAAAATCTTTATAGAAGAACACTATCGACAACTTCGCAAACTTTACTCCATAACTGGTTTTTTCAGTGTTGTTTTGATGTGTAACAAGTGGTATTCGCTGTATATAAATATTGCTTCAAGTCATCTATGGTATCCAAAATATTAGAGTGCAATATGATCTACTAGTAGTAAGCATCGACGATTACTACCAGAAAGCAACAAAAAAACGGCTAATTGTCGTGGCATATGCAAATTTTCTAATTGAGATATAATCTTCCATTTTCCCCTGGTCAAATCTAGGCTTGCAACATATTTGGGCCACTGGTATCTTCTAGGCTTACCTACTATCAAGATCTTCTATGCTTTTCAAAGGCAGAAGACTGGTCATTAAAAAACGTATTTTTTACAAATCAACGTTGGGGATGTACTCGAATTCTTGTACCGGAATTAAATTCTTTCCCGAACTCTGGAAAAAATTTTCCGTCGTGATCACAGCCTATGTAAAAACATACCGACATCCAAAAAAATGACGTGAACTTCTCGTCCACGCACTAGATTTAGTAGATCGGAGCATACCGAAAGCAGTTTTTTATATGGTCTATCGCAAAGCCCATTCCTCCTCCCCATTCCTTGCTTGTATTTCAACCGTGTTTTTCATTTGAAAGCTTAGCATCTGAGATTACGCCGGAACGGAATACTTGCAAAACCGGAATCGAATTTTAAAATAAAGCTTCAAACTTTACTATGAATGAAGGCCACTTCAAATGCGAATGATAGTGCACCATGAGTTCATACTGTTGTGAATTTTTTCTTGAAACTGTAAAACACCCTGACTAGAACCGAGGTTCGAATAGACATCGAAGATCTACAGAAACTGGTGCAGGCTTTTTGTGCCAGGATTTACGGAATTCTTTCCCGGAATGCCGATGCAAGGACTTTTTGTAAAGACATACAGAAGCGCTTTCGGGAATGCTAGTGCGGTGTTGTCGTCTCAAAATTTCCGGACCTATTTCAGGAATGCTGGCGCAGAGACTCCTCGTCAGCTTTCACGGAAGCCATTTCAGGAATGCCGGTGTAGTGTGTTCCGCTCACTTATCATCGCTCATATATTTTCAGGATGGAAATATGTCCTTGAAAACCAGGATGACGCGATATGTGCTTTTGCAATTCCACTCTCAGGCCAGCCTGTATTGCAGATTATCAAACAACAATAAATTTGTGCACTGTTCTCCCAATTCAATTCAGCTGGTCGAGCATGCAGATCATCTACAAAATGCTCGTTTCTTGCAGCTTGGCCGGCTGTAGAATGTAACCTAAATGGTTATAAGATGTAACTCGACCGGTTGCAAAATATAACCTGACCGGTTGTAAAATGCACTGAAATTAGGATCCATTTAAGGATCTAAAACTAAGTGTCTATAATTCATCGTTTAGTATTGCTTAATGCACGGTCGGCTTTAAGAGAGCTCCCAGCAGATTCTTTCGCTTCTTCCTACCGAGTCACGCTAACCAGGAGCCTCATCAGGACGAGGATGGTGCAGCAAGTCAGAGCTTTCCTCTTAAATGGAACAACTATGAATTGAGTCGTCGCTATTCGATAGGCAAGAGATATGCCTAAGCGCTAACCTTCACGCTGTCTTACAATTTCACCTAAACGGAAGTGGAAACGATATGAAGAGACATTTATTCGTAATGAATGCTTTGTCGATTAAAGTAAAGCGGAAGTAAATGATTTCCGTAGAAGTTGATGAATCGAAATGAAAACTGTTATAATATATCATCTGCATCGATATTTTCAAAGAAAAAAAAAACAAATTCTATAATTCACATTTAACGTTAAAATGTTGAAACCATCCAGCAAAGCTATGCACACATATACGCATATCTTTATTAATGAAAGTATAACGTCGCCAATAGATATTCGTAAATATCAATATGTAAAAGTAAACGGGAAGCCAATTTAAATCTTCCGCAAAAAAAATTTTTAATTTTTGTTGAAAATATTGAAAATCTTTTCCATCAGATTATATGTTAAATGCATGTTATTGAATTTCCGCAAAAAAAAAAACGCATTATTTTTAACGAGGCAATTTGCTATATTATTACCAATTATTGAAATTTCAATATTTCCAGCTTTAAAAAAAAATCATCGTCCTAATGTACTATGTTCAATTTCAAAAAAAAAAGGAACAACATCTTTAAGGTTTCAAGGTGCCAAAATTTACGCATTATGGCTTTAAAAAGAAACAGATGATTTGCATACAAAGCGTAACGCGTTGCACACATACCTCCTTTCGGGTGCTCGTTGAAGAAATATTCGTTTCGATGAATCGGTTGATAACATTAAAGGACAAAGCGGCTGGCTGCAACGCTGCACGACCGTCTGTCTTTAACTCCCACAAATCATTGCAGTTAGCATGACGTCACTGTTGGCTGCGCAACCACCTTTGGAACTACAATACCCGTTCGACCGTTCATATATGCAGTCAGCGGGGAAGGAGGGGGGGGGGTATTCGATAGATGTTGCAAAAGAAATTATAAACCGGAAAAGTCAGTGTACATGTATTTGTTTGTTTGTTTTATTTGTTTGCTTTTTGTTTTCTTTGTCTTCTTTCTTTGTTTTTTTTTTTTGCTCTGTCTTCTTTTTTATTTGTTTTCGTTGTTTTTCTGTTTGTTTTCTTTATTTGTTACTCTTGTTTCCTTTGTTTTTTTTCTCTGTTTTCTTTTTTTCTTTGTTTGTTTTCTTTATTTTTTATTTCTTTTCTTTTTTTCTTTTTTTCTTTGTTTTTTTCGTTTGCCTTCTCTTATTTTCTTTTTTCCCTTGTCTGTTACTTATAAGCTTAGGTCCATAAAATTAGCAGTGTTATCTTGGTGTGTGTCTTCAATTTATTAGTACATCTCCCGTAAACAAATTACGTCATCTTAGCACTTTGCAAAGTTACCCGTAGATCAATTGTGCAATATTTGAAATTGATCGGCATTAAATATAAGAGGATCATCAACGTACCTACAATAGATAGAGCCAAAACGTGGTATCTTAACATATTCATTCTCCATAATAGATAATATGAGATCGGCCATATTAGGGCTAGCATTTCCTCCCATAGATACTCCTTTAGTTTACCCAAAAATGAAGTCTACAAAACTAATATACTTTTCGTTAACTATGAAAAAAAAAACTCCATAATTTCAAAGATAAACTATATGTGATAGCGATGTAAACAACGTCGAAAAAGTCAACGGTTAAAACCATTTTTTAAAAACCATTTATTATACTTATTAATTCTATCTAAACTTTATGCTAGAGTAATAATTCCGCTTGTTTGAGAAACGATTGTGATGCGTTTATAGTTCTATTTCTTACATAAATTTTGCATATAAAAACATTCACATATGAATGTGTAATTCATTCATCTACTTTATCCGCCGATGCAATAATAAATTTAGATTATATACGTGCAATTTGTTTGTTATTCGAAAACTTTCTATTGTTGAATGTGGTGATCTCATCGTTTGTGAAAATTTTTTTATCACAGTCCATATTTCGGTCTATTAATTCTATCTTTATGTTTTAGGCTTCTGATACTATCACCTTCCTTTGTAAAACCATAAAGAAACATTTTATACTACAGCTATAATCTATGAATTTTATGCTTAATTTAACCAAAGATTGGCCGATGCGCGCTATTCTGGATGGAAAACTTACAATTGTTTTTCGTCAGAATATTAGAGACAAACTCACCGAATTTATTACATCTCCAAGAATCGTCTACTTTTAAGCCTACAATACTGTCCTACAATATAACAACTCAATTTGTCGTTGATAGAGGTAGGAAAAAAAATCTACACCTCCGCTTCTCGGGTAATACAGATAGTATAGGTGTATGTCCTCATCCTTCGTGAAATTTTTCTATCTAATTCGTAGATCATTGATGCATTTTGGCAACGGCTTTTGACCACTTGACCACTACATATTCTTGACCATTCGGTCTATGAAAATCAAGCCGTTAAAATGCCTTTCCAAAGATATAAGCTAGTTGCAAATGATCAGTGTTTGAAGTGCTATATTCGATGTTACAAATAAGACAGACAAAATAATTTCATAGAACACAATATTTGCAAATTTGCCACATTTCATTTTGAATTAGATATTCTTGTAAACATAAATTCCATTCCCAGTTCAACATCAAGACATTCGCATTAGGAGTTAGCATGATAGGCGCTTTTACGCCCCTCAGTGTGATTGACTATTTTATTGAATAAATAAATTTCATAAAAGATTAAATAAAATACATTTTCCTAGTTAAACTAAAAATAAATGAATTGGTGGAATAGTTTTTACATTTTAATTCACCAGATCTTTTCCACAGACCCTCGAAAAGAGTTCACAATCTATAGCTAAATCGGTATAAAATGATAAACCGATTAGTAGAGAAATATATGTAACGTTTTCTCCGCTTTTTAATATCTATAGATCCCTTAAAAGTTCATGAGCTCACCTGAACATTACCCAAGGAGCTTTCATATGGAGCAAGCTGCACTTGTCAAATTCTTTAGCTCAAGCTTCAGAATAATTCCCGACTTCAAATTATCGATGAGAACATGTATACGAACATATTATACATAAAAACATATGAGAACGATGTTGCGACAAAGTACTTATAAGCAGAACGTTGCAAAAAAGGAAAAAAAAACGATCAAAAAAAATGCAAATATTTTCAGAGAAAAAAAAAACGCTAAAAAAAAATCAAAATCTCACATGGCCATAATTTCAAAAAAATTTTTCCATAGTTCGAATTTTTTTATGTTTTCCAATTGACACTTCTTTACGATGATAGAAGCAAATTGTTAATTGCTACCTTAGCGTACAATTTCATTCACTCAAAACGAATGAGCGTTGAGTTCGTTTCGATGAGAAATTTTTTCTGTCTATGAAGAAATATCGACGACTCATCTTGCAAACATTTTGCTTAATTTTATTTTTTTGTTATTTGCTTATTTATTTCTTTTTGAAAACTTGGTTTTTTTTTAAAATTTAATCCAAAAAATAGTAACGACATAACAGGAAGTTAGCAAACGTCAATGAAATACTACGATTCGACAATGAAAGTGAAATTATTGAAAACGTAAAAAAAAACGCTGGCAATATTCTCAACAATGTGCAATTTCGAACTGCTAAAATATAGACACTAAATAACTTTTTCAAAAAAAAACTTGAAGGTTGCAGCTCCACTAACGTCTCTCTCTTTCTCTTTCACTCTCACTCTCACTGTCACTGTCACTCTCACTCTCACTGTCACTCTCACTCTCACTGTCACTGTCACTCTCACTCTCACTGCCACTGTCACTCTTACTCTGACTGTCACTCTTACTCTCACTGTCGCTGCCGCTGTCACTTTCACTCTCACTGTCACTACCACTCTCACTGTCACTGTTATTGTCACCCTCACTCTCACTCTCATTGTCGCTCTCACTCTCACTGTCACTGTTATTGTCACCCTCACTGTCACTGTCACTGTCACTCTCACACTCACTGTCACTCTCACTCTCACTCTCACTCTCACTGTCACTCTCACTGTCACTCTCACTCTCACTCTCACTCTCACTCTCACTGTACTGTCACCTCTCACTCTCACTATCACTCTCACTCTCACTCACACACTCTCACTCTCACTCTCACCGTCACCCTCACTCTCACTGTCACTGTCACTCTCACTGTCATTGTCACTCTCACTCTCACTCTCACTCTCACTGCCACTGTCACTGTCACTCGTCACTCCCTCTCACTGTCGCTGTCATCTCACTGTCACCCTCACTCTCACTGTCACTCTCACTTCACTCACACTCTCACTGTCACTCTCACTCTCACTGTCACTGTCACTCTCACTCTCACTCTCACTCTCACTGTCACTGTCACTCTCACTCTCACTCTCACTGTCACTCTCACTCTCACTGTCACTGTCACTCTCACTCTCACTGTCACTCACTCTCTCACTCTCACTGTCACTGTCACTCTCACTGTCACTCTCACTCTCACTGTCACTGTCACTGTCACTCTCACTCTCACTGTCACTGTCACTGTCACTCTCACTCTCACTGTCACTGTCATTGTCACCCTCACTCTCACTGTCACTGTCACTCTCACTCTCACTACTCTCACTCTCACTCTCACTGTCACTGTCACTCTCACTGTCACTGTCACACTCTCACTGTCATTGTCACTCTCACTCTCACTGTCACTCTCACTCTCACTGTCACTGTCACTCTCACTGTCACTGTCACTCTCACACTCTCACTCCTCACTCCCACTGTCACTCTCACTGTCACCGTCACTCTCACTCTCACTGTCACTGTCACTCTCACTGTCACTGTCACTCTCACTGTCATTGTCACTCTCACTCTCACTGCCATTCTCACTCTCACTGTCACTGTCACTGTCACTTACTCTGACTGTAACTCTTACTCTCACTGTCGCTGCCGCTGTCACTTTCACTCTCACTGTCACTCCACTCTCACTGTCACTGTTACTGTCACCCTCACTCTCACTGTCACTGTTACATCACTCTCACTCTCACTCTCATTGTCGCTCTCACTCTCACTGCCACTCTCACTCTCACTGTCACTGTTATTGTCACTGTCACTGTCACTCTCACTGTCACTGTCACAGTCACTCTCACTCTCACTCTCACTGTCGCTGTCACTCTCACTGTCACTGTCACTGTCACTCTCACTCTCACTGTCACTCTCACTGTCACTCTCACTCTCACCGTCACTGTCACTCTCACTGTCACTGTCACTCTCACTGTCACTGTCACTCTCACTCTCTCACTCTCATGTCACTCTCACTGTCACTGTCACTCTCATCTGTCACTCTCACTCTCACTCTCACTCTCACTCTCACTCTCACTCTCACTGTCACTGTCACTCTCACTCTCACTCTCACTGTCACTCTCACTGTCACTGTCACTGTCACTGTCACTGTCACTGTCACTCTCACTCTCACTTCACTCTCACTGTCACTGTCACTGTCACTCTCACTCTCACTCTCACACTCACTGTCATCTCACTCTCACTGTCACTGTCACTCTCACTTCACTCTCACTGTCACTCTCACTGTCACTGTCACTCTCACTGTCATTGTCACTCTCACTCTCACTGTCACTGTCACTCTCACTCTCACTGTCATCACTGTCACTGTCACTGTCACTCTCACTCTCACTCTCACTGTCACTGTCACTCTCACTGTCACTGTCACTCTCACTGTCATCGTCACTCTCACTCTCACTCCCAGTCACTCTCACACTCTCACTGTCACTGTCACTCTCACTCTCACTGTCACTGTCACTCTCGCTGTCACTTTCACTCTCACTGTCACTGTCACTCTCACTCTCACTCTCAACTCACTCTCACTGTCACTCTCATTGTCCCATTGTCACTGTTACTGTCACTCTCACTCTCACTCTCATTGTCACTCTCACTGTCACTGTCACTCTTACTCTCATTGTCACTGTCGCTCTCACTCTCACTCTCACTGTCATTGTCACTTTCTCTGTCGCTGTCACTCTCACTCTCTGTGCTAAACAACCAATCTACAACAAAACTCTGCAGTAACCTTTAATGGTAAGTATGCGGACTTCTCGAGAAATGAAAAAATAAAAACAGAAAGACAGAAGAATCGAACTTAGAAAGAAAAAATTCATCAACAAGTAGAAATGCACTATAAAATTCAACACATAAAATCGGCATATATAATCGAAGAGAGTGAGTAAGGGAGCAGAAAGCAACACCTTATAGCAACACAAGGAGACAATATAAAATTACTGAAATATATTAGAGTCATGGAACTTAAAAACCTTAAATAATACAACCGATATTGAAAATAAAAAATCGGAGATATTCAGAATTTTGGGAAGCATCGATAAGCATGTAAAAAAGGTTGACCTGGAATGGGCATACGACGGCGGGGTTTCGCTATAACACCAGAAAAACATCAACCACAAAATATATAGCGTCGCCCAAAAATTAATTTTAGTCATCAGCCCTTCAGATTTACATCTTCCATGTATGCATATCTCTTCAATACTCCTTTTTTCCATTCATTACGAGATGACTAAAGTGTAGAACATATAATTTCTACTTCAACACGAACTACTGAAGTCGAAACGCAATCGAAACGACTAATCACCTGAACTACATGAACTGCCTGAAGTTGCAAAATTGACCAACCAAATGAACTACCTGAACTAATTCAAGTTACAAATTTTACCAATAACATCTGCCTCATAGAGAACGAGATAGTTGTGATATGTGGCAAATAGCGTCTCGTTCAAACAGACAGAGTTTATTGAACATTTGGGAAAACAAGTTTTCCATAGAAGCGTGAGAGAAATATAGAAAAATAACAAAACAAAAAGCACACAAAAGTTATCGATAGAAACAAGCGATTCAGGACTTCACCGTCGCGCTGGTCATCTTGGCTTCCCGCTAAGACTATTGGTCATCTTGGTTTCTTCCTAATCCTGCTGGTCACCTTGATCTCTTGTTAATCTTGCTGGTTATTTTGCATGTTTTAAAGCAATTAATCTTTAGCAACCATTTCCAGATGAAAGAGGTGGAGATGACGATGCTGCGATGCATATCATTTCCGATTTTAATCAGCAATTGCAGAAGAAATCGCAGAAGACTGATTTAACAAAAGCAACTTCTCGAACTACCTAAGGCTTCAAACTTCATCACAACCTCACCTCGTTCCTCATAACTTGAGATGAGTAAGGTCCCCCGCAAATATCACCACATATAGCAAGAAAATTTTGAGACACCCCAATCAACATCACAATGCTTGTGGAAGATAGAAATAAGAGACGTGGATGCGTCTCCTCTAGGCAAGCGCTGGCCAAGAGTTGGAATATCGCCTTCAGATTCCTCTAAAATGGTTGCTATGATGGAATATCCAAGAATCATCATCAACAACTCAAAAGGCCATTAACATCACAAGTGAATTCACTAGAAACATATCACTTAACAAACCAATTAAAAATTTATATTTGTAAGATGCCGTTATACGGCACAGATAGATACGGTAGAGAATGAACGAGACGATGTGGTGTCAACCACGGGAAGAGATACTCTATGAATTGGATAAAAGCACCCAATAAAAAATGCAACTTACATCTCACCTCATATAAATACTATTCAATCACAGTAGTTACATAGCGTCAACTCAACGAACTCATTGAAGAGAGATACTATTTGAAGTATATAAACGCATCCATGAAATCAATGTAGGCCACAAATTCTCGTTCTTATGAGCGCTAGTAGGGTACAGAATGAGCAAGATGATACGGTATCAAGCATGGGAAGGGATACTGTAAA
The DNA here is from genome assembly GCA_013433145.1 of Ascaris suum. Taxonomy (NCBI): domain Eukaryota; kingdom Metazoa; phylum Nematoda; class Chromadorea; order Rhabditida; family Ascarididae; genus Ascaris; species Ascaris suum. Next base: position 9,469,923 of record CM024178.1, on the reverse strand, counting down.
ATTGGATAAAAGTATCCATGTAATAAATACCTACCTGAAATTTGTATTCATGTGATGAATGGATTATATGAGTTCAGAGGTTTAGAATGCCTAAGAGATGAGAAACAATCGAAGAAAAAGCAACTAATAAGGGAGTACTAGCATTCTATTCTATTCTATTCTTATAGTATAACTTCTTTCCCGTTTAAATTAAAATTGAAAACAACTCGAAAGAATACATACCGCAATACCAATACAGACGAATTGGGATTAAATTTTAAAAAAAATATATGCGAGAACACGTTAGAGATGTGAACAGATGTGAAGTAAAGAAAATAGTATCTTGAATAATCGACTATGAATCGCACTGCAATACAGCAAAGTTGACGTGAAGTCTAAGCGAAACCAAAAAAAAAGTAATAAAAAACAACGACATCAATGATGTATGTTTTTAATGAAAAGTGGAACATATCAGTCATTAGTGAACAGATTAGACAAAACTGATCAAGTAAGTGAACGGTCAACGAAAGTGCTTTTAGATCGATTGGTTATCCATATTGAGTGACAGTGGAAAAAGCAATCGCATATGTGCAACAATATAAGAACTTTTTCAACAGTTTTAATGCTTTCATGGTATATCTCAAGTTGAAATAGAGGCACAAGAAGGTTTGCAGAAGCATCACTAGATTATTGTCCACTAAAGATAAAAGTACACTTCGAAAAATATTTCGGTAGGTGTATTGATTACCTCTGATAACATCATCTGTGAGATTTGATTGCATCCATAATAACACTGCTGTGTCTAGCAAAAAAAAAAAAAAAAAAAAAGAGAATCAAAGGAAAACCCATAAAGAAATGCCAACTTGAAAGAGATTGATCACTTGTGATGTAGACATCTATATGCCAAAATTGTATTCATATATGTTGCATCTTTTCGCTGATGAGGGCAAATACTAGTCGGCAATCCAGAAGTATCAACGTATCGGAATCATTCACCTCCCTCGTATCGGATCGCTCCAGGGATACTAGTGCATCAGAATTCAAATACATCATAATATTCACCAGTACACTGTGATCGACTCACGAATGGCTGCAAATAGGTTCCAAAAATCAAGCATTACTTGCATTTCTTACCGCAGAATGCTCCAATACTTCAATGGAAAATTCTCAGGCGTTAAAATCTTGGGGGCATCAACAGCAGACTATCGGCATCGCAGCTGTTTTCTGGGAGGGGAGTATTGGCTTTGATGGCTTGACAGTAGGTGGGGAAGAAAGAAACTTAGCTGAAGAAAACTGCATAATTCTGAGAAACTAAAGAGAGGTGCGGCGAAAAAAATACAATATGATGAGCTCGTCATTATGCGAGAGTATGCAAAATATCATCGTATTCGAGAAGTAGAGAAGGGGAAAGAGTACAGAGAAGGGAGGGGGTTTAAATTTATGCTTAAATTGACGCAAATGTGCATTTTTTGGTAAATACTATTCTCCCCCTTCGCATTACCGAATTTTTGTGCAATAGGGCTTATAAATATTAAACTACTAGAGACCACTCACTTTTCCACGGTAGAAAGCAAACAAATTTCCACAAGTATAGATCTAACCTTAAGTATTTTTCTCAATCAGGCTGACTTAAGTGAATATGCAAAGCTCTTAGTCCCCCCCCCCCCCTTTGCTACCTCTCCCAGACATTCTCAGTTTTTCTTTTTCTTAAGAAGGCATCATTTCTCGAAATGCAGAATCAATCTGATTGTTGATTCAGTTTCATGTACGACAAATAGAGATCATAAATTAAATACTAAGCAGCGATAAAAAAAATAATCAAAAATTTTAAATTTCAAATCCATAAAAATTTTTCACTAAAATGCGATGAATAGCATTAAAAAAATTCGCCGAAAGTGATAAAGATTGAGAGAAAATTTCAACATATAAACGCTGATAAGATTGCCGAAATTTTAACAATTGGTTATCAATGTTAACGGAAAGAAAGTCGAAGTCGTCTACACTTGAAAAAACAAAATTCTTAGAAAGCTTATTCAATGATTATTCATTCTGAATTCATCATTTCCGGAAGATCTCATCCGGTCGTGATCTCATCGTTGCATTCATATTTCGTGGAAATGCTTTTTTATTGTAATTTAGGAATGAGCTAATATTTGCATCATTGAACTGGATAAACGTGGAATTGAACTGAAATTCTAAAAAAAAAACACTAGTAAGAAGCACAAATTTAGTGTTATAGCGCTGATACAGACAAAGATAATGAGGGACATACTGTATATGACATACAATCCCTTCTATGTCGTAGTTTCCCATTCTTACTGTGTGAGAGTGAAGAGAATTTCAAACTATGTGGTACGTTATAGCAATCCACTTGGGGACATTCCAATGAATGAAATATTTCACATATCTGGAAAATTGTTTCAGTTCAGCAGGAAACTGCAATTTTCTATCTTTTTGCTATTGCTTTTTCTGGTGAAAGCCTTCAATATACGCATCATAAAATCATAGAACAATAGAGGATGGAATGTTGCCTTTTTTAAATACAGTCTTTTTGCAGCCGCTTTTTGAATAAATGCAGCTTTTTTTTTTCGGCGATTACATTTGGGCACTTTTACTTTTTCATATTTTCGCGCCTCTCATCTGCGTTTGCAGTATTCTTAAATATCGTTCCATAATCAAAAAAACTCCTAAATTTAGCTTATCATCCCCAGCAAGCAAACAGTTACCAGTGTTCTGAGAGACGAAAATATCACCCTTATAGACATAACGATTTCAAACAGATTAGAGAACAGCTTTCTTAGAGATTATCGCCTCACCTATCGATGGTCCAGAAGCAAGTCGGATTCACTAATTTCCTTTCTTCCGATCTTTGAAAAAAAATACTAGTTATCGGCCATATCTCATCGGATTTTTTAAATCTTATTTTACTGCTCATTAGTGAAACTGCTTTCTTTTCATAAACGTAGGATTAAGAGATCAATTGAAATCATTGCAAATGAAACGCATTTCTTAAAAGCACGACTAGGAAACAAGTGAAATTCTATTTGATATCAGCCATGAACAGATCTGTTGCACTGCTTTCCGGATGGCCTACTGAAGTGCTGCGATTTCTGACCGTTTGATAGAATGCACTGAAGACTTGAAGGTCGCACTAAACTGTCGAGGAACTATCTCCAACGCACACAATATGAAATGGGTTTGTTAGCATGAGAAGCAGAAAGGAGCGCGAAATATAATGAAGCTGAGAAAAACATGTATCATTGATCTATATGCAAAGAAAGGAGTCGCTGCATAGTCGCTTCCCACAACAAGACATCTTATATCTAGGATGAGTGTTAGACTGAATAATAATTGCATGCAATGCGCCCAATTAGTCTGAGGACTTTCTTTCGATATATGCTGAGTTGATCATCTCAATGCAATTATTTATATTTAGCATGATTGGTCCATCATAAACCGAAGCGAGAAGAAAAAATCAACAAATATTCCACATAAATAAAAATCAAAATACTTCCATAACATATAAACTCGACAGCACAGACCGATCGAACAACTCGCACTGCTCTTAGAAAACAATGTTTCCATCGTTATATAATAATAAATGCGCCTTTGACCATCGGATAGATCAGTACAAAATCGCCTATCGCCTACGCTATTAAAATTCACTGACCTAAAGTGCAAATATCTACTCGATCTAATCAGTGCAAAGTGTAAAATCCTTGTTAAGTCCGGCAACGACATTTTTCGCCCAACATCAAATCGCTTTCTTTATTCCCATAAAACAGAAACTTCTAACTTCTTCCGCCTTATTGAACGCTTATTTGAAATTCTTAAAAAAGGATAACTTTCGAATATTTGAATAAAAGAATCCATACCATAAAATGTAGATTGCGCAAACAACTATTAAAAGCAGTAAGTATGCGGCTAATAAAATATGACAGATTTACATAATAAGAGAAGCTGATGTGGTAATGTCACTCTGTGAAATCAATATCCATCAGTACACAAGGTGCATATTCTCAGCTATGAGTCTATCAGGTAAAACCGTGCACGAAAATTTTAGTGGCATATCGCCTAGAGCTAATAATATCAAATGTGAGCTCAGAATGCAGCCGCGGTAATATTACCATCGCAGAAGTAAGAATGTAATCAATGGTTTCTTCCAAAGTGAGAACGTTAGCCTTAAGAAAGTGGCTTCTTCTAGTATCTGAGATATGCGCATCAGCACCAACGATCATAGCCGATTCTCACTAATACCCTCATAACGTATCGGGTCATCTGCAAACTTTTATCGGATCCACAAACATTTTTATTAGTATTTTCACTTTCCAATTCGATTCCTTCAGGGTATCATCAATTAAACAGCTGCGATCGACTAAAATTTCGCCGAACATCAACTAAATCATTTATCATTTCGCCGAACAAATTGTAAGAACAGAACAGGAAATTTGGATGTTTCTAATCGCTCGTTGATCATTCCGAAAAAAACCCTGGATGATTCCAAAAGTGCTAAAGCCTTGTGAGTTTGAACCTGATTCAGATTCATGATATCCAATAAATCCTTATCATCTATTTTAAATAATGCAAATGTGTTCAACAATAATGTCACAATAACGTCGGCATCCTATTCGTAAAAAAGGAAAAAAAAATAAAAGAATGATCCATATTCCTACGAATCGATACAAAACGTTCTCGAAGCTCCTGAATTTGCACGTAATAGAAACCATCGCGATTTGATATAAGTTTACCATGAGTCTTCAATTTTCGATCGGAGATGCGTGCTGTGTGAGATGATTTTAACTGAATATCACGATTCCTAATTTTGTGTCGAGTGGATATTTTGAAGAGCCTTTAACAATATTACTTCATTTCTTAAAAATCCAAACATCTAATATTTCGATCTCGTGCTTAGACTGGATGCTCGCAGCCTTCAATTTTTGGCAACAGATGATTTTTCGGCGATTCTTAGTTGCATTTATATAAAGAATTGTTGGCAACCCTTAATTTATGGTTTGGAAGAACGTTTTTATGAACGACCTCCATTGTCGACCTCCACTAAAACTGTTTTATGCTGTTGATTTTGAGTCAGCTAGAAATCATCGAAACTCCTCAATGTGATTCGACAATGGAATATCAAAGGGGAAAAAAAGATAAAATTTAAGGCGAAAAGAAATTTTTGGGGAATTATTCTCAACCCATCTTAGGAAACCAAACGCATCTTCAAGTAACCGGTTGCAAAAAAAAGAAACCAAAGATATTTGAATGATCAATGAAGCTTCGGACAGAAAAAACTCTATCTCATGAAAATATGCAAAGATGATGATTCCTTATTAGAAAATATCACTAGAACAAAAAAAAAAAATGGAGCACAAGAACGGATATAAAAATTCACAACTAACCTTAAATAATCAACTATTCATTGCAGCCATTTTTCATGGAAATTCTCTCATATTTTGGGTTTCTTTCTTCTCATCATCTTCGTGGATCCTAAATTTGCATATTCTTCCAATGATGCGTTGTAATGCAATCATTTTCGATTTTGCATATCATATTAAAATTTTTTTTTCTCCTCAAAGGTTCTCCTTTCTATTGAATTTTTACATCATTTCCTGCAATAAATAAAAACTTCTCTCTCAAAAAATTAGTACATTTTCGTGGAGAAATTTCCATGCTGATCCCTTTCTCGTTGTACAAAAGAAATGACAAACAACGGAAATTTGTGAAAATCTATTTGAGAGGAAAAAGAAACCATTCGATTCGATTTTATGAAATCTCTGCAATAATCCACTTATTTCTATACTTCGTATGCAAAAGTTGATTCAAACAGCAGCTCTCCTTAACAATAATAGCAAATGATCCCACTCATTTGATAAAATATTCAGTGATTGTTAACTAGCAAAGAAAAAAAAATTTGCATATTCAAGAACATATTTTAAATGACGCATTATGATGTGATGATTTTCGATTTTACATGCTATTTTGAATTGTTTCGTTAAATATTTCAAAATTTTCTAATAACAAAAGCACAAATTTAAATTTTCTTTGCTTAATACACCAAGTTTTCAACCTCTTTCATGAAAAATTTCTTCATAAAAGCTGAAATATTCTCCCAACATTATTTTGCAATACGCAAATTGTTCACGTCGTTCGAATTGTGCAAGTGTATGAATAACGCTTAATGAATCAATTTTTCGTAGACAATTCTCTCCTATCAACAGCATTCGTAGTAATCTGATAGGCAAAATTTTCCAGTCTATTTTAGCAACGCAAAATGACTTAGCAGTGCTGAATCCATCGAAAAACTTCTTTTTTAAAAAGTGGTAATTTTATTAGTAAGATAAAATGATAGGTACAGCTGTATATATTAGGCGAACTGAACGGAGAGACATATACGGCAATAGGCAATGATAGTGGGGTATACCCCCGAAGAGAGATTTATATAGGTGAATTTCGGTAAACGAAGAGATTTCACCGATATTTAAAAGATAAGTGGTAGTGTGATCTAAATAAATATTATTTCATAAGAACGTCATATAATCCGGTTAACTCATATTTCGGTTTCATTCCATACAAATAGGGCCATAGCTCATCCAAATCGCTAATAGATTTTTCCTCAACCGATACGACAGTAGGAGAGAGGAGAAGAAGGGAATGAGAATACTTGTATCTTCCTTATCACATCAACCTTTAGATGATCTATGATCTATTCATTTTTTATTTATTTATTTATTATTTATTTATTTACTTAGACGATCTACTCACCATCAATCTAGAATTTTGACAATAAAATAGGCATTAATTTCCTTAACTACAATAAATTTGTAACATTTTAATGGTTACACATCGATCGTATCTAAAAGAAGTGATAACTGGAACGAGGTGTGACTAATACGATTGATGCAATATCAATGTAAACCGTAGTTTAATGTTCGTGGAGGCAGTGAACTCATTGAATTCTATTTTACACGATGGATCTAAGAAATTTGAAATACGTTATAAAATAACGATTATATCTTTTGCAAATATAGTGAAAAGTGTTGTATTGGCACTTCTATATACATGCTCTTCAATTTAACAAAAACGATTTCCTTATCAATTGCGTTTGCCGATTGAAATAACACTGATTCGTACAAAGAAATTCCATTAAAAGCAAGGAAATTAATCACAAAAACGTCACAAAAATCGAAAAAAAACCACCTCCAAAAATTTATTCACATAGAAAAATAACAGTAATAAAAAGTAAAGATATAAAACGCTTTCGGACCATTTTTTTAAAAACAATCCATGCAAAATATTTTGGGCGTCGATATGTAAAACGGCGCCGTTATCTAAATTGCTGCTCGGCGCTCTAATTCTAAGTAAAAGGTTGGCGCTGTTTCATCTAGACCATCGGTTCAGTTAACGATTATCTGATGAACCTAGCCTGCACACAGTGCTCAGCATTAAAATACTGGAGGGAGTGAATTATTTCATGTGACATAGGTGATACGCAAAGAACGACCGCCCTCGACGATTATTTTCTTAGCGGAATTAGGACCAGAACCTGGCTAGTGAATATCGAAATAGTCGCCTCTATCACTTGGCTAGTGCAACTCCCTCCTTCTCAGCCCAGGCGTAATTTTACTCTAAGCTTAATGAGCACCAATAGCATCGCTGTCCCTCCCCCCCCCCCCCCTACAAATTCCCCTCTCCTTCTCCGAATAACCATCCCACCTTTATATTATAAAACAAATACGAGCATTATACAACTGGAATGTTCGTAGCAAGTACGATCTCATTGATGATCGGCTCAAGTGGACCTCTCAACTGCCGTAGAACACCAACTGGACACTCCGAACTTGCCACTATATAAACGGTCAACGGCTTCATATTCAGCACAACCAATTCAGTGTTCTCATAACTGTAACAGTATAATTATGGCACCAATAATCTCAAAAGTTCAGGCGGATCTTGGCCCAGTCAAAACTGGCTAAAAATTTTGACCAAGGCGCGGCGGAAAACTGTTCACTTCAAAATATTTTCTAAAAGAGTTCTGAACTCATGATACCTAAATTACCGGCGTAATGCCTTCCGCACTTAGCCATTATGGATAGTCCAGATTTTTGAAAGTATTTCACCTTCCACTTCTCTAACTCACTTCGTTCAACTCTTGTTGCTTTGAGACTCTTTCCAGTTGTGCCGTTCTCTAACTATTTGATATCGGCATCGCTACTGGCGAAAATATCCATCAGCAAAATTGAACATTCGCTATTCCACTAAGTTCGATACCGCTGTACCGATGGTGGTGAATAGCAGCGGAAGTTGGAAGAGGTGGCAATGAAACTATCCTAAGGAGGTGGGATGGGAGGGGACAAAGGGGAGGGGAGAGGTTATATAGAACAAGAACGTCTAGAAAACGATATTGGCCATAACATGAGATGGAATGACAAAATATCACTCATAATCAAGATAAAAACCGACGAGTGAATTTAGGGTGATCAAAACATCAAAAGATTTTAAAAAAAACATCGGAACAACTCACCAAAATATCGCTGTTTTTTGCTCGCCCATATTTAGTTTTGCCGTCTGCTCAACGGCCAGCTGATAGCTGTTTATCAACTGTGCTCGATTACGTAAATCATCTCCTTAAATAAACCTTTTAGCTCTATTCAAGCAAACAGGAAAACACGCCACAACAATTGCAACATCTTGCTTTTTATGCATCCTGAAATCTCCGGTAATTCTACAAGCATTACTATAAATTAGGACTAAACAAGCGGTGTGGGAATATTGCAAAAGGAACGTAAGGCTGGGGAATGTACTTCTTTGAGAGTGGCTTCAAGAGGAAAGGGAAGGAAACGATCCTAGCGGTCCGACCAGGGAAACACTCGGCCTCTAACGATAAGTGCTGTCCAAGATCTTCCTGCCTCCACCTTATTCAACAGAAACCGAGAAAAATGTTAAGTAAACCGAAATGAACCAAAAGCGACGCGAAAATCATATCCCGATTCGGCTCCCACTCAACTTTTAAATATAATGTATCAATGAACTATAAATTCCTTTCCTCATTCTTCTCGAAAGTGTAAGAGAAGAAGAACGATGAGAAGAAGACATTATCTGAGCCAACGATTTTATGCGATATATCGAGTTATAATCTAAAGAACAACAACAAGTGGGAGAACACGCCAGATATGTTTGCATATTATGCGCTTTTGCATCTCCCTCAATTCGGCTGCTAGCCTCCTAAACAAACAACAAAATCCGCCTTCAAACTTCGAACCAATTCGACCGCTCCCATAAATTATCCATAAATGGCCTCGTTTGTTGCAGTTCTGAATATGAAACATAAGGGAACTTTCGACACCAATAAATGAATTTTACTTGAAATTGACGATCGAAGCAAAAATGCAATAAGAAGAGATCAGGTCTTAATATTTCACCTTCCAACTTCAACAACTCCCGAGTTGAAACTATCGGACAAATAGACATACATTCACATAGACATATATACGTCAGACGCAACATTATCATAACGCTTCACAGAATGCATTTAAAAAATCGCATCGACATAATGCACCACTATAAATAACTATCAATAAGAAATAAGAAAATTTTTGCGAGAAAGAAAAAGAAACCTGAAGATTCACTAACACCGACGATAGGGACGCCTTCTTTATCGGTGACAAATATATGCTGTATACCTGGTGTATCACGTAATATCGCTTGTAATGTGCGTGAAATTTCCATCCGTTTTAACCGATTTAACCTGAAACGATGACCTATTTAAGCAAATTCGTTTTAAAAAAAATTTATCTATTTAAGCAAACGAAATATATTTAAGGATTGAAGTCATATAATTTTTGGAATTTTAAATGAACGATGCATTTGCAAAATTACATAAATCAAAAAAAAACTGATGCACCAAGATATACATATAAATGATACAACACGTCTGTATTTTCTCTTCCGCTAAGGACGAGATGTTATTCCATTCTTTGGTCATTCGTTTTCTGCTATAGAGGAGAACTTGTCCGATCATTTCCTCAATCGTCTTATAAAATTCCATGCAAACAAATAAAAAAAAAAGAGAATATTGCAGCAATAAATACTTCCCATTCTCCTCAAATTTCATCGGAGATGACTCCATGCAGATATAGACCTAGATAAAAGACGATAATACAACTAACCTAATCAAAATTTAACAAAAGCTAACCAATTTTTTCGTAAAACATGGAATTAAATGTCCGTAAAACTGAACTCATTTGCTATTTTTGCAGCAGAGCTCATACTGAACTATTCGAACGCATTGTTGGATGTCACTTCAAGACAACGAGATCAATTTTTACAGCTCAATATTATCCGCACATGTTTGGTTGGGCGGTACGACAACGGATGAAATATGGACCACATAGGGCATTGTATGATATATTCCCGTAAATAAATGGGAACATTTGAATTATGCTAGATGCGATCCCAGATTCAAGGTTACAATAGGCGACTTGATCAGCTAGTTCGAACGGATCCGATCACGCTGATCCTATCGGATGATGATCACAGGTGAATATTAAAACTTCTAATGTAACAACTCTTCGTGTGCTTTGATCGATCGAGTATGTTGAAATTTCCATCTTCGATTTCAATAGCACTGCTTAAAAATTTTTCATTTCGCTAAACCAATTCAAAAAAAAAAAGACTTGATGACCATATATGGCATATATACGGTGCTTAGATGCATATATGTCATATATATGGCCATATATGGCAATATATACACGATGTTTATAGATAAAATAAAAAAAATTCACATCATTTGGGAGCTTAGAACGAAGAAAATTTCGAAGGGGAAAAAAATCGAATTATAAAGATTCGTAAAATTTATCGTTCTTTTTTCGTCTAGAATTTTGAAATCCTTTCAATTGCATTTTATCTTTTATCATTCATAAAGTTAACAGCGATATGTGCTTTTAGTCCATGTCGCTCTCCCCCCCCCCCCCCTCGCTCCATCCTCCCCACACCTCCTTCCTTCACTTGATTTTAGCAACCTGAAATATATTCGGAGGTCGTTTTAATGAAAACCCGACTGTTTTGGACCAGCTCCTGATGGAGTTCCACATCGAACATTTGACTCCTTTCGCCTACTTCCCTTAATATTACCTACTTTGCATAATGTTCAAAGCCGGAACGTTCCTCGTACAACCCCCCCCCCCCTCTGTCGAGAGAAGAATATTCGGGCCGTTGTCCATATCTTTTCATCTACTTTGCTTCCTTATTTATCAGGTGTTTCTCTGTTGATTCTTTTGTTTGATTCTCTGTTTCTCCTTCTCTTATTTGACCGATTTTTTCTGAAGTCATCGTGAGTCAGTTACGTCATCCTCCAACATATTTGAAGACAACAAATTTATGCAAAAAAGCTTGTTTTTGAACGGTCCGAGTGCTGGCAGAAAGAAATTCATGCATAATTTATGCGACCGGTCGTTTTTTTCCATAAGAAACGTGCCAGTTAAGCTTATGCTACTATTTATGAATGGTGATGCAAACCATCGCTTCGATCGATGCAGCTGGCACAAGAAGTGCACATCGTACCAGCTCCCTAGCGAATTTTCCCGTTTCCATTAATCGTTAACTGTTTAAAAATATCCGAAACCACCATAGTTACAATTCCCTTGAATGGTACTCGAGTTTCGATAGCACGCATCAAAGCATCAACGCCATGCCTCATTGTGATCCGTATAAAATGTGTGTTATGCTAATATTTTTGCGCTCAAATCACAATCTAGGGCGCAAATGTCAAGTGGCCTATGATTGCTTGGTAGGGCAGTCGACTATCATTTCACGCAAAAAATGGTATACACTAATAGACTTGATTTCAAAGAAATATGCATAAATAATCCCATGGGAATAATAAACCAACTATAGATGATATAATAGAAAGCAAAGAAGAAAAAGTTTATTTTTTTAACGCTTCGAAAAATTTCAACAATATAAAATTATTGGAAGGCAGCATGGCGAAAAGAAATTCACTTCTTCAAGAAGTCCTCATTTTTCATGCGTAAATATTTCCTGACAATTTCCCGATATTTGTTCATATACCTCCTCTCCTTCTCAGCCCCCCCCCCTTCCTTAAATTAGAGTAGCCTCATAAACATGCAGCCTCTTCCTCGCCTCATATCATACAGAAAAAGTAAATGCAGCAATTACAACTTATAAGCTATGTCGCCGTGAAATATTTATTCGAATTAAAATTGAAATGTAAACCAGAAGAGGGGGGGGGGGGAGGAAGTGAAAAATGGAAATTAACGTACGACGATATCCATGATGAAAATCACTGATCACCTAAATGATTGAAAACCTTCGATACGGCTGGCAACCAATGATCACCATCTTTGATGAAAAATATTTATTACCTAAATCGCTAGAGAAATCAATGATCATACCTAACAGATGCATCAAAACAAACGGAGATCAATCATTTGCCCTAATATTTACATAAAGCTAATTTTAACAGGTAAACATGAGGATTATTACCTGACTTAACTGGATCTCCTAACTTCAGAGATTTCTAATAAGGTATATAGTTATGATCTAATCAAGAAATCTAAATTAGAAATTATTCGCTACTATATATCTATCAAAATTTCTCCAATAAAAAAACTTTTCAATTTTTCAAAAATTCTCAACTTTTCAACTAAAATATCAAACTTTTCAAATAATCTCTAAATAATACATACATATTTTCAAGTTAAATCCCCGTTGAAGAAATGGAATAGAAGTAGAAACACTTCAATAAGCATCACATCTCTTTAATAAAATAAAATAGCATTATCTAATACAAGATATATAGGCCAACTAATATTTAAATTCAGCTGCAATATTCATTAACAAATAAGCGATAAACGATTTCAATAATTACGAGTAAAATTTATTGCTCATCTGTATTTCATTTTTTTTTTCAACTGTTTATTCCCAAAAATAGTTTTTATGTGCGACTATAAATCTCAGTACGAAATTGAATTCCAACTCTTTGAATAAACATCATTCAACAAGAAGCCGACTGATGAAAATAAAATTCATCTATACTAAAAAAAAAATTATTTCATGATCATATTTATTGAAAATTTTACAATATCCTTTCTCATATTGTAATTATTATTTTTTCTTTTCGCCAAACCCCTCTCTTTGAAGCTTTGTGTTACCTAACAGCCTATGTCGATCATATTTAAACATATAATGCATCGAAACAGTACAGTAAACATTAAAATAATAAAGTTGATCAATGTTGAGCACAAACAGAGAAAATTTTACAAGAGAAATGCGGCATAAATCAATCGCATATGCAAATATAGAACGTATAAAAGCTAAAAAAAAAAAAAAAGATGCTGCAAATGTGGAGTTAGTTTCTGAAAAAGATGCTCCAAGCGGAGCGAATTTTTGCAAACGACATTCCAAAATGGAGTCAATCCTTCAACGGTTCACAACATTCGCCCATTTAGATGCTCACAACGGTTATATACGAAAGCGCTTAGAAATGTGTTACGATACTCGTGGATCGTTACTGAATTTATTTCTACTTCCTTCAAAAATTCAACTGCTGAATACGGCTCAAAATTAATCAGACTTTTTCTAAATTTTATAAATAATTCACTTTATGTTTTTAATTAAGAATATATGTGTAAATATGAAAATAAACTTGAAATCGAATACGATGAAGTTGATTTAAAATCAGTATATTTTGTGTTAAACACAAATCAAGTGAGCTAGACCGCAGAAAAATTTCACTCTTCGATGAATTCCCCACTCGGTTCGAACTCAACAAATTGTCATTTCACATTCTCCTCAAAAGATATCATTTCCCATCCATAATCAATAATCCGGAATAAATTTAGAGTGTTAAAAACTAAGAAGCCTATATTCTCAGCTCATCTCCTCCTCCTCCCTCTCCCCTTTCCACCTAAAACTTTCAATTCATTCTCATAATAGAAACCAAAACAATTCAAAAATTTGGCAATCTCCGCTATTCTTGAATATTATCGAGAAAAAAAAACTTTTATGAATATCGAATATCTAAGCGAATAATATTTAAAAAAAAGTCGATCAGTAAACAAAAAAAAGCTTTTGATTAAAAAAAAATAAAAATGAATATGCAAACAAAAAGGCAACGAAAATGATAAAAGATATAATTGAAAAAAAAAATGCAATCAATAGTGATTTACTAAATGACGCATATTTTTGAATATAATTTTTAAAAAAATAAAATAAAGGAAATAAGTGCCACTATGATGACATCTTTTCATATGCAAATATTCGTTCATTTAAACAAACCAACGCTTTTCTCCCATTTAAGAGGTTGATAAGCGGCATTTGAATAATATCAAATATTAAAATATCGATATGCCTCAATATATCATAAAATGCCCCCATATAAGGAGAAGATGGAAAAGATGGAAATTCTTTGTGCTATTCTCAAAATGTGCTTTCCCGATTTACGAGGATGAAACAAACTCAATGAGATGCACAGAAGGCAGAGAAGATTGCACCGACTAGATATGAAAAGCTATGAGAAGCGAAGAAATAATGCTTCACAATAATTGTAAATCTTGTAATAAGCAAACTAAGCAAGTTGATGTTTTAAAAAAAACAACAACAACAACAACAATTCAAGCCAATTCATAAGAAAATAAGATGTGACAAGAAATTATGAAAATATGAGAGACGACAAATGAAGAGTGAAGAAAAATATACAACTTGAAGCATCGAAAAATAAGCTTTAAAAATGCTTTAAAAAAAAGAAATAAACAATCGCAATCATGAGTCGAAGCAATGATCTTGAAAGATCAATCGTACATAAGGTTTATCCATACATAATAGTGACGTACAGAATGGACATACTGGATGAAAGCTGTTTGTTCCATGCGGTAGCGGAATTTTTGACCAATATCTGAAATTATGCAATTTTTCAATTTCAAATATTTTTGAAATCTAAAATTATATAACAAATTTTGTAATTTACACAAAAAAAAATTCTTTTCAATTTTTAATTTTTTTTCGCAAAAAAATTTTGTGCTGCAAAATTCAACATTTAAAAAAATGTACGTCTTGAAGCGAAATCATGTGCTTCCTTTATCTAATACCGTAACGCATTTTATAAACGATATGCTGACTCTTTAAGCACATTATACCCGTAAAGCATAAAACTTTCTTGCAATGACAAGAACCAAAGGTAACACTTTCACACATGTAATAAATGCGAATATACGCTTGTATAACCATTTACCTGGCCTTTATGTTAGCCAATAAATATCAGTGTTCATTGTTCTCGTCTTTCCAAAACATCAATTTAATTCAATCGACGAGGAGATTGCGAAGAGGGGATGGTGTCATGAACTGAGTGATGCAGTAAGCAAACAAATATATGCATAAAAACTTATGCCAATTTTATAGACAAATAAAACAATTACATTAAAAAAAAATAAAAATATCTTACCTAACCGTAGCCAAAGAACAAACATGTCCACAAGGATTGAAAGCATAATCCAGTGCACCCGAATCGAGATGAAATGCCGATTCCATACCCATTATCAACTGGATTACTTTCGATGAATCCACCAAACATATCGGACATTTATACGATGGACAATTACTTACATTATTTAATCCCCAAGTATGTTTACCTTGTACGTGACCACAACCGAGATATACCTGCAATAATTATAATAAATATAACCCATATTAAGTGATTGATTTTCTCTTATTTTCATAAATTTTTTTAATTATTTATTTGTTAAATAATTTAATAATAAATAACTTTCATAATAAATCAAAATAAATATTAAAGAATTTCACGGCACTATAATAATTGATGAAATAATCGAAAACCATCTGTTTTTTCACTATTATTTAAAAATGTGAGTGGGATTTCACGGTGATCACATGATAGAATTTCTTAGCCACAATGAGAGAGGAGAATCGAGTAGGAGAGGGAAGGAGGGTACGGAGAGAGAAGCGAACATACCCTTCCCCCCTCCCATAAGAGGGAATCCGAGATGATTTTTCAATGGTTTTTTATGACATCGCACAAAAAAAAAACTGACCTGGAAAAGCAAAAGCATTTGCTTCCATTGTCCATGCAGTTCAACTAATCTGTTGCTCCAAAAAGAAAAAGTTTATTTTCACATACCAACGAATTTCTTAGACCATATAATAGAAAAATATTCATTTAATTTCTATTAAAATAACTGAGAAAAACGAAATCAAAAAAAAAGAGACCAATAAAAACAAACTTAAATAATCCTTAACTATAACATGATAAATTGTCGAATCTATGAAGAGATTAGCAATATGCGAAGAAATATTTCAATATGGAGACAATTGAAACGGAACGGAACGGATCTGAATCTGTTCACTTCAATGATAAAGAAATTTACAAACTTTAATATACAGAGATCAATAAAGATCAATAAATCAATATTCAATATTTCTATCATATTCTCTCCAAATTTATAAGAGACCAATAAAAATTACAAAACAAATCTATAAATATGATAAATAAATTTCAATAAGATAAAAAACGAATCTTTCAATAACAATAAAACAAAACAACTTACATATGGTTGCCTAGAAGAGCTGCATGTTTTTGCGGATTTTTTACGCGGGATTATAAGCGTGTTCAAATTGACCGGACATTGTGGTTTACCGGCATTTAGTTCGTCCAATCTGCAAGAAAATCACTTTCTATTTAAATAAAGCGAAAATAATGTAAAGCTTAAGGCTCTCCTCGATCAAAAATCACGCGACTCTTAATACTCGATAATCCTCAAACCATTCTAGATCATCCAATGACATCTGCTCACGTATAGGTGATAGAAGAGCCCCCACTCCCCTCCCCCTCGGCCCTCTTTATTCATAAAGGGAGAAGAACTACAAATGGATTTATGAGTAAATTAGTGCATTCTTTCACCTATTTTTCTTGAAATCGATACGAGGTGAACTATACTCCTACCAAAAAAAGATATATACGATCAATTTTCCCTTACTCTTCCTCCCTTTCCTATGAATGTACAAGTAAAAGAGCAAATTTACGAATAAACAATGAACAGTGCTAAAAAAAAAGAACTAGACTACAACATTTCAGCAAAAAACCAAATAATAAACTTATTAATATTTATATAAATACTATTATACAATGCTATAACATATAAATGCACAATAAATGATATAAAAATACAAATACTGAAATGAGTAAATATTCACTATTTAACTAGAAACTTTCTACAAATTGCGCTCATACTCTTTACTATGGATCGTGGTCAGCACGGACGACTCTAAGGAAAAAAGACAAAACCACAATATCACCAAACAACCAGCAATCTGCTGAACCAATTGCAAATTAATTACCTCACTTCCAATTCGACTCGAGAGGGGCTCTTCGATAAACCTTCTGCTGTGCGCCATAATAATGTCGCACCGCATAGGTCAATTAGCGTCCCATCCTGCAAATCAATTCCCTGTATATGCATAATTTAATAGGAATTAATGAATTTAATAGGAATGAATTATTGGGTTCAATCCTTATTTAATTAACAACTAAGCTTCAATATCGATTAGCTAAAATACTCTCTCAATGCCGCTCGAAGCCAAAATGTAACCTGACTGAAGACTGTAAATTCTCGGGAAATGCCCAAAGGAAGGAGAGAAAGCAAGATGTATGCAATTCACGCAAGCAGACACTTAAGATATATCCACATATAATTCAAACGCCTAATCATAGGCAAATTAAAAAACAGCTGAGCAATAAAGTGAACATTCGATCTTTTCTTTTTCTCCAACATCTTACCTATCACGGAGACTGTGATGGGTCATGACTCCAAGTCATAAAAGAACTACAAATCTGAAATATTTCCTTCCAGGAAGGACGTCTGAAAATTCCACTCCGTCTATTAAAACCTAAGAGGATCTAGAAAGAACTGGATTTACACCGTATCTCTTGTTTGTTAGCTCCCTCATAAGCTACCTTCGATGCGTTGCAAATAAAACTTTCAAATGCTAAAAACTCTCAGGGTTATAAATGGTGAAATCGCAATATATGTTAATAAATATAGGTAATCCAAATATAAACAGGTGGGCATTTCTCACCTGTAATTCATTGGACTCGCCAACTGCTAGGTCGCCACGCTTCGTTGAAGAGCGTGTTTCACGTAATTTATAAATATCACCATCTACAGATACCTCTCGCCAAACATACATCTTTTTACAATCTTCGTAAGCCGTATTCTCATCCTCAAACATTCTCTTACAACCATAATCACATGGATAGATTGATTTAAAGGAGAAAAAAAGAGCAAAAAGAAACAGAGAAACGCAAAAAAAAGGTTAGAAAGAGAAAGACGAAAATAAAACTCCAATAAACAAAATAATAAAAAATAAAATGTAGATGTTTAATCATTCATGAACAATTTAAGTAAGTCCTGTTATAATAAGAATTTCTTAGTTAAGGACAGTCCCAAAGTCAAAATTTATTGTTGTATACCCGAATTAATAAAGAACACAAATAATACCAGCTATTATGAAACACAGTGAACTAACGAAAGCCTTACTTCATATGTTAACATCCTCTCCCATCCCTTCTCACTTAAATCTTCGACAAATCCTCGCACAACACTTCAACGCCTTTTCTTCCTCCACCTTTCGCCATTTCTATTCGTCAACTTTTCATAAAGAACCCTCAAAACTTACAAAATCATGAGTACCTCCTCTTCCGGCTTCCGCATTCGAAGCATGGGGGGAGAGATGAAAGCAGGCAAATCAGGCATTTCATGGAACCATGAAAATAAAATGACTCGAAACCGAGCATCTCGACTGTAAGGTCTAAAATTCAAGCATAACAACCAATAAAACCACTCTCAAACCAATCCTCGGCAGTTTCTTCAGTCCATAGGTCCATTCCCACTCCACCACTACCTTTCAGATATTAAAATGATGCAAGATTAAGCCTAAACAAACCTGTTCTTGAAGCGGATGAGGATGTAAAATAAGGATCCCATTAGTTGTTAAACCGTCCACCTCACCATTCTTCTTTGTCCACTTGGTTGCCTTCTCCTATAAACGTCACTTCTTTTAAAACAACAAATAAAGCAAAACTCATTGTTATTCGACATCGAACCGCTACAACTCAAAATGTTGCCCTGTAAGATGAACTAAATAAACATAATCCTTTAGGCAACAATCTGAGGTTTTAGCAATTCAACCATAAATCCATACAAACCTCGGGTGCATTTCAGTGCACGTTTTACAAACATCTAAATAAATCTTGACACCATCTATCAAAGCCACCACTGTTTTTGATACCTGTCTCTCCACCTACCTTACCCTGGTCTGTTCTGTTTCCGACGCCTGCTTCTCCACCTACTTTACCCGGTACACACCTATTTGGTGCCCGGTACCTATCTCTCAATCTATTTAACCAGGCGCACAGTTGGTTTTCAAGAAAACCTATTAAACAACTTGAAGAACTCATCAGGCAACCGGAAATTCAAAAACGACCATAATTCCCTTGTAACAGATAAAATCAAAACTACATTAGGGCGTCCATCATATTCTTTCACCGAAACGACAAAAAACCATATTCGCTCTTCTGGGAATTCCGAGAGGTTTGATGCCTCTTCCTTTTCCCCTTCTCTTTCCTCGTTTTTTCCACTCACAAATTATCTTGCGATCATCCGATAGTACTTTTATTTATTTCTTAGCGAAGGGTCTCAAATTCGGGCTTTTTTATGAACAGTACTTTCACTCATTATCGAAACAATGCCTCGTATAAGAAGCAATCTCATCACAAACTTTTTAGCCTCATAAATAAAACATATTACTTACTCCGAGAAAAATATTTCTAGAAGCGTCGAATCCAGCCGCATAAAGACGAGCTGTATGTGGTTGATCTCGATCAATCAATATTCGACATGCATATCGACTGATCGTCGATGAGATTGGTCGCTGTCCGATCACTTCACCTCCATTAAGACCACCATTTGGTGCACGTAGGAGACGCTGCACCGATACGTTGTTGCCGGCTTAAAACACGCATTGATATTCAAAACCAACTATACTGCACCTTCCAAAATATCTAAAATAAAATAACCGTGTCGTCTCTGACTGCTTGTCTGTCTGTTTCTGCTGGCAAGTTATTTACATCCCCTCTAGTGCTCACTTGTTTGGCTAGCAAATGAATTTGTGCATCTAAAAGGATGTCAAGCGAACTCCCGCGCATTCAGCTGTGCATCATTTTTGCCCGATTAGCGGACAACAGCATTTCCCGCGAATATAAAAATGAAAAAGTGGGAAAAACCTAAGTAAAAGGATATTCTAGTGATTGGCTGTGATATTTAAGATGAGTGAAAAGTGGGGCTTAATTTTAAAAAAAATTCAAATCTGATGTGAATGCAAAAAAATTTTCATAAGTTTACAACATGAACCTTTGAGCTTAAAAAAAGAATTATTTTCACGAATAAATTTAGAAAATGCAAATATAACTATGCTGAAATTATTCCAACTTTTTTAAAGAAGGAAAATATTTCATATTGCCTCAAAGAGCTGAAAAATCCGCTTAAGATAATTTAAGGAAATATAGCAACAAACCTAAACGAAAAATATGCAAATATTTGTGAAGACTTCAATGACGCAATCGGAAGAAAAACACCTTATCAATTTATGCCCTCACGTGGACGGCAATTCGATTTTCATTGAATAAAATCGACCTGATGCGACATATTACATACAACCAGTCCACCATCATATAGACATCCGATAATCAGACATCAAAAAATTGCCCACCGACATACAGACATCCGACAATCAGATATCAAAAAACTGTCCACCGACATAAAGACATCCAACAATCAGACGTCAAACAAGTAAATTTCCGCATGCACTATGCAACGCACCAACAACCGAACAAAGAGTGATTAGAGCTCGACCACAACAAGTTACCAACGGCAACAGCGCAGCTTTATTCGTAAAACGTACATTCTTGATCCGATCGTTGGTTGCCTGTCGACAGGGATAGATCCCATCCTATGCCTTGTTTCTAGAGGAAAATCCCTACAAATTACGAAAATGGATGTAAAAAATTAACACCTGGAGAGAGAACAACATTGGAACCAGCAGCGAGCCATGTATCGACAATTGTGAAATCAATTTGCTCCTCAGAGGATCGCCCAACCTGAACAAAAAAACGATTACAGCAAATAATGAAAAATTTTCAGTCCACAATATAAATAAGGACTTTCTATTTGCCGCCATCTCTTCTTTCATTTCCTTCGTTTATTGCTTAAATACAAATAACAGTTCCCGACTTTACTATGAAGGGCATAGCCAGTGCTAGTGCCGAACAGGAAATAGGATGGGAAGAGAGGAAAGAAGAAGGGAGAAGGGAAACCGAGGAGGGGAAGGCAAAGAAGAGGAAAGGGGAGGTCCTTACATGCGCCGTGCTTCTGGATGAGACGCAGATGAAATTTCAGTCAAGGTCGAAAGCTGTACGGGACTTCCAGAATGAAGTTTAAATTTCAAAAGGAAGTTCACCAACTGCAAATCCAAACAAATAGCCGAAATGGCTCCCTCTTCGTCCTCCCCTCCCCGGTCGAATCTTTTCTACGTGTTTGCTGGTTGGGGCCATGAGCAACGAAGGAACTTTGATATTTACAAACATCACACGCCAACAGTAAGTCTAAAAAGAAGTAAACAGTCTATAATTTTAAAAAAAACCTTTCTCAACCAAAAAGTAAGAACGGAAATCAAGCAAAAGGACCTGAAATATTTTTTTTAAAAACCAATTTGAAATACACATAAAAATATACCTGAAATGTCAAAAATACAGACCTGAAACATATCTTTAGCTGGGTCGGGTATATATTCCACAAGTACTGTATGAGTTCGATTATATGAGTAAGAAACAACATGCCGTGAAGAATCGAGAACCGCCTGAAATGAAATATTAGCACATTAACTTCAAATAATCGAAACATTTGCTTTCAAGTTTCTATTTCCATTTCGATTCTATTATTCAGTCATCGTATTTCATTTAAAAATCACTTAATGGAAGATATTGAGCAAATGCTTGAGAAAGGAGAAATGAGTCTGTAAGGTTTAAACTTAAACCTTCCAATCTGTTAGGTTCAAAATTAAACCTTACAAGGTCTACAAAAACACCCTAAAACTAAAGCAACTTCTGGGTAGAATAAAAAATTAAAAAAAAGAATGAATATTTATTGCTAGGACTTTACCGCCACCACACAAAACCTAACGCATCCGAGAGGGAGGATGCACCGCCTCTATACAAAAATTCCAATAGTGAAATCATATTTCTAATGGCAAGAAAAATATCCCCTCAACTAGGCAGATATAAATTTTATATTTCTACAGCATTTGCCTTTTTCCGCCATTAAAAATATCCACACGATTCAATAACCCCGACAAACACAATTCCTTACTTCCTTTCCCCCACCTACCTTCTTCCCCCTCCCCCCCCCGAACAAACACAATGCTTACTTCCTTCCCCCACCTACCTTCTCCCCCCCCCCCCCCCGAACAAACGCAATGCTTACCTCCTTCCCTCCTCCCCCCCCCCCGCTCTCAATTTCTACCATCCCACCGTGTCATCATCGCTGTTGCAGTTGTGCATAAAAATTCAAAGCTGCACTTGCAATAGAAAGTATTTGTAATTAAAGCAAAAATTGACGTTTGTATCCGGCGCTCTAGAATTAAAAGCAAACGGAGAGGGGGATCTAGCTATTGCAACATCATCAATGACGCTTAAAATAGCATATACGTGAATGAACAGGTGTAACAGGTGAATAATCAGGAAACAGAAGTAGTGTGTACGATAGAAAATGTGATTCCTGGATGCATAAGGTAAGAGAGGAATCATGTGCAAAGAGGTTATTTCTCTTTCCCATTTTTGTGTAAAGTGCACCCCTCCAACGTGGGGTTGCAAAGATGGAGAGTGGGAAAGGAATGTGCGCTGGATCTAGCCATCATAGGCATGGCCTAGCATAAATAGCTGTGCTTTTTTTATTCAGCTCAATTTGGTCCAACTCATATCTATCTATGGGATGCTTTGATGTCGACCCTTCCCCCTCCCCCCCCCCCCCCCCCAACAATCCTCCCAAACCTTACAGTAGACTTCTGGAAATGAAGAAATGACCTCGGTTTGTCGTGGCGGTACATTAATTGAGCTGCTTGTACCCTTCTTAATACCATTGCCCACAGCACGTTTAGTGACGGCCATTTTTGAACGATGTTTTCGACCATGTGAATTGCTACGTCCACTTTCTTGAGATCCATTATACCTGTAATTTGACAAAATATTCGAAAAAATTCCATTAAATTAGTGATACAAAAGTAAATAAAAAAAGCTAAAAAATTAAACATGATGATCCGGGATTCTTGAACACCCCCCTCCCCCAACCCCCCCCCCTAATTTCCCCTCCACCTTCACGTAAAAGGGCTCCAACTCCTTTAAATGCTCCTAAACAAAATTCAAGCGTTCAAATGAAATCTTTAAACACAAAATGATAAAGTCAAACGATTGATAACTCCCTTTTTAAAAAAAAACCTTTGAAAAACAATTAAATAAGTAACTTTTAAGCGACAAGAATGACAACAATTGACGAAATTGAAAAGTCAACAAGATTTATTCATTTAATAATGAATTGGCAATAATTGGCAATATCAGATTGAATATCTAATTGGCAATATCAGATTCAAATGGCAATAATTGAGAATTTAATTATTGAGATGTCTTATTTCCTCTTATTTGAAAATAAAACTCTCAACTTAACTTTCCCTATACAACAGAATAAAACTCAATTATATCTAACTTTAAAAAAAACTTCTTATAACAAATATAAATTCACAAAGTAATAATAAAAATAATAAAAAATAAACCTATATAAAAAGCAATAAAAATTACAATCTTAATAAAAACCCCTCAACGCATCAATAAATATATCAATGGAAGATTACTTTGAAAAAAAAAAAAAGAAGAAAGAAAGAAAAAAATTCTCCAATGAAAAATAATTCACAATTAGATAAATTAGTACAAAACAAATTAATACAACAGATATTCATAAAATGCTTCAAAAATGATTTTCTTTATTTGATATCGTCGCGTGAGCTGAAATAAATTCATCTCAAAAATTTTTTCAACACTGCAAAGAAAAAAAAAATTCTGGAAAGTTCCCAACATAAAAAATTTTTATTTGCTACAAAAGATGGCATTATGCCAATATGGTTACTGCAAAGTTGGCAACGACTCGAAAAATGAACCCTCTTGGAGATATATCCGATATTTGTGTAAATGAAATAGAAATGGCGTCAGTCGTCCTCCGCTAGGTCATCTCTCCCCCCCCCCCCCCCTCCCGCCTCCCTCTTTCTCCCCCCTCCGCCATCAAATGAATAATAAGAAGAGGGGAGTGGTTACTTTCATTGATGAAGATAAGGATTGGTTTCGACCATTACCAAATGCAATTTGCGTGCAAATATACTCAACTTTATCTTTTTCTTATTTGCTATCGTCTCTTAATTATCTGTTCTCTTAAAATTTATGCGGATTACCTTTACGGTGAAAGATGGAGGAAGAATTTACAGATGGAATGAGTTAAGCTTCGCAAAAAAAAAAAAAATACTATGAAAATAAATTCGCAAAAAAAAATTTACTAATTGAATTTTTTCCCTCTCTTATGTATTTTATTTCTTTTTTATCTTTTTGGTTATCTTATCTCATCTTTTTACCATCTCACCTTTTTTTTCTCTTTATATTTTTAATAATAGTTGAATTGCCTATTTACCTGTATTTTGCATTCAAATATTTCATTATCCTTATCTCACCTCATAGTTTACCGCATTCAGGATAGTTTAAAGTATTACATTAGAAGAGTTAAGATTTTTCTCAAGTAATAGTTGAGGTAAATTATAAAAGAGACAGGGCGAGAGATAGAAGTAGAGAGGGAAGGTTTAAACCTCATCCATCTGGAGTAGGTTTTATATTATAGATGTTATAACCGTTGAGTGGAATTGTTTCATTTTGGCAGATTAAAAATAATGAGACGAATATATTTCAGTAATTATCGAATCTGCGTTTCACCTCATCCTATCTGAACTGTCCACTCGAATAGGATTATGAGCAGCAGTCCTAAAATCAACAACACCGATAGATTTTAGGTCACCTCTGTAAAATCTCCGTTCTGAGACGAGGTTTAACCAAAATCCATAATCATATAGCGATTTTCTTCCAGAACTTTCGACCATTTTAAAGTTCTTTTATTGTATTTTCAGATCGGATGATCGCGGATATCAATAAAGGAGACGGAGTACCGTTTATCGGACACCGATAAAAATGAGATAGATTGGTTTAAAGAAATGACCAGAATCGTAACACCTGCGCAAGGTGTGATGAAGAAGGTGGTTGAGAAGATTGCGACCACTCTCCTTAGAGTTTGCTAGGGGACTCTGCTCACTACTTACAACTATCTTAGCTACCTGATGGGACATCGTCCATGCTTTTACTAATTATTCTACCTGTAAGGTGATGTTGGATTAGTTCAAGTCAAATCATGTGCACTAAATGTAAATTAGATTCATTTGCTCAGTGCAAAATCGTTACAACGTTCGATAGACGTTTTTTTTTTTGTGGAAGAATCGCGTTTATGGATTTTTCTTTCCATTTTCATAGAAGAAATTCCGCGCGAATTTTTATGTTTTATGAAAATAATGAATATTTATTCTTTTTTTTATTATGAAAAAAAAATCTCAATGAATTTTTGACGCAAAAAAAATCGTTAAAATATAATTTTACGAAATATGATGGAATTTGATATCAACCATGATGTCATATCGTAATTATTCTGAAATATATAAAGTATTTTTTCCCCACAATTTTCCCCAAAACTTTCCCCAAAAGCTTTTTTAAATTCCCCCCCCCCCCCCCCCCACCCCGATTCACTATTTTGCTATCTTAGCTATAAATTAGGCTAAATTTAGGAATTCATTTGACTAAAATATTCCCCATAAGCATTTCTTTTAGCCTTTGATTTGTCTTCATTTTTACTAAGAGTGTCTCCTTATTAATATCATTGAGCATATCTTTGAATATTATCATCTTTCGTCTATCACTGATATGTCCATCACTTGTTGAGATAAAATGTTTACCTTTTCGAAGCTCTTATTATGAGCTGCCCTTTTCGGAGCTGTTATTACGGGCTGCACTTTTCGGAGCTCTTATTGCGATTACAGAGTAGTATATGGTGGGGATAAAAAACCATAGATCAACAACCTACATAGCAACTTTTATCTGCTATTTTGATCTTAATCCAAATAGGCTCATCACTCATACCACATAAATATTCAATGAAATTAGAGTGGTGAATTTTCTTCTTTGAAAAAATTAATTTATTCATCGTTATGCTCAGCTATATATTTTCATAAATTTGCCTTCAATTATTGGGTTTACTCATAAGCGCCGTTCTCTAAGTTATTGCATCCTAATATTTCAAATATACCGTTGAAATTGATGCAAAATTTTTCGCTTATCGATGATCGATTTTTCGAGGAAATTCCAAATTGTTGTATTTAAATATCGTTTTGATTAGAATTAAAATATCAATGATGCGTTTTTTTCTCTCTCTCTCTCTCTCTCTCTCTCTCTCTCTCTCTCTCTCTCTCTCTCTCTCTCTCTCTCTCTAAAAAAAAAATAAATCCATAAATTACGATAATTTCAACGCAATTTTTATTATGAATGCATCTTTTTAATCCATAAAATGAGGGCAATGTGACCTTGAAAAGTTTCTAAGTTTTTATTTTCCTATTTATATTTTTAAGTCCTTATTTCTTCAAATATCATTCAATTCGGTGAACGCTTCACATGATTATAGAGTATATGGTAGGCAAGACTAAAAGGTTGATAGCCCGCAAATCAGTTTTCGATGGCTATATAGGCCTTGTCCTGGGTCCCGTGTAAACCCTTGGTAGTCCTTATCGACAAAGGTTCAAAACCTACGTTATACGTCCTTAAATAAGCGGCGGAAAGGAGGTGAAGGAGAGAGGATCGAGTTTATTGCTGCAAAAATATAAAAATTTCTTCATCAATGATGAGTTTTCAATATAATATTATATATTTTATTCAATTGTCATGTAATCGATCATTTTTTTAACTGCTTAAATTAATTTTTCTGCTATTTTTTGTAAATATTAATATATTTTTATTTAAACGATTTTATTTTCTATTCGTTTTTCTTTCTAATAAATGAAAAAAATGAAAACATTCTTGAAATAAATAAAAATATATGACCCATCAAGATAAACTATGAGCGATAATGATGAGAAAACGTTAACTCATTAAATTAAATCTTATCATTTATTTTGAAACGAATGCTATGATAATCGAAGATAAGAGAAAATATCAACAACGTATATACTAATAAGAGAATTTTCATAAAAAATTATGCAAATTTTAAGTGAAATTTTTCAACTTTGAAGAGAATTTGATAAATTTGATAATTGAATTTTTTTATAATATTTTTCAAAAATTTAGAAATAGTTACTTAATTAAATTTAGTTATTATTCTGCAAAAATTCTGCTGAAGTCTATCATCTCGAGATATCGTTGACTATGACAATAAGATCGAAAAAAAAGAGTTAAAAATAGTTTATTTTCGGTAATAGCATAATATTTAGGGTGCATTAGCTTTCTAATACTCAATCCACAAATATATTCGATGATAGTTGAGGAAAGTACGCTGAAATGCTAGGTATATTGTTGGCGATTTACTAATCAATAAAACCCCCTAATCTAATTCCAGTATTTTTGGAAATCTTTATATTAATTGGTACTCGCTAATGTCGTATACCACTAACGAGTCAAAGGTACTGTTGGATAACTAATAAGTTGGAAAGCGCACCTTCAAAAACAATTGTTTTTAAGGCTATTGATAAGGTTGTTCGAAGGGAATCCATTCGACTGAGGATAAAAACCGGAATCCTACCGGTACAATTTTTTCGAGGACGCTCAACAGATGACTACTTACTACTTGATAACGTATATATATACGACGTCTAGTATTTCAGGGCAATTCGGCAATTCGTTTGTTTTGAACGATGCCAATTTTTCATCAAACAATTCAAGAAATCTGATCCGGTTTCATCCCAAACACCGGTAACGGTTTATTTCCGTATAACACCTTCGGTAATTTCATCAATCAAGAAATATAGCACTAGGTAATCGATTCCTCTCACTTCACCTCATCTTGCTTCAGTAAAGTTTACCGGATATCAATGGCGCCATTCTTGTTGTGTTGCATCCGATGTTTTATAATTGGCATATTTTAGCACCGTTAGATTGCATCTCCATAAGCGTACTCTATGATATATACTTACCAATATCGCCTTGGTGGAATATAACGTTCATTTGAAAACATTTTATGGACTATTTTGCACATGGCGCAAATGTCTTGACTATTGTCATTTGCGCCACGCGAATGTTGCAAAAAGACATGTTTTTTTCACTGAGAAAAAAAAAACAACAAACCCGAGCAAGATTAATTCGCCATATTTGCACGAATCTTCGTCTTCAAATGACGTCACCACCATATCGTCACCTGCTTTCACCTCGTTGGAGTTTTTGTGACTTTCAAGACTTATCGATGAATCCTCAGCCATGTACGGATCACCAAAAGTCCGATCGATCGGAAGTGCGTGTTTACTCTTACTGGAGATATTATCCAGTATGAAGGAGCACAACAGTTGTATAGCTGGCAATAATATTGTTTATTTGATGTGCCTTCTTATAGCAATACACTTCACAGAATGCATTTAAACCTGAAATTGTTTTCAGTTGCATCGTTGAATATGCGGATTATGGGACGGATAAACAAACGTTGATTTCGATTGATCATATCAGCGCATTTTTCCATTCAGATAAAGGTAAGTCACTACTGGAAAACATCATTTAGTAATACAAATAGTATTTTCATTATCGCATATATATCGTGCAATAAAATATTCTAGCGGTGGCATTTTCCTCTCAAGTGGCGCTTATGTCACATCACGTGTCACCGTTGCTATTACGTAAACTGCAAGCATAACGATGTTCACTTTGTCGCAGATAAAGTGATATATGTTGAATAAAACATCACAAAAAGTGGGCAAGATGTAAAGTCAATCAATGATTGAAAGATAGAAACTGAAGTGAACATTGACCTCATATAAGGAAGTGTTTAATTTATTCGGACGAAGGAAAATATTGTTGCGAAAATATTTTTATGCAAATTTATGGGGGTCTCACATTTACGCTTATAAGGAAATAAATTATTTATGTAAAGCACTTAAGAGAAGACCTGATTTAAATAAGTCAATTGCTTCATTTGCCTTGTTCAGTTCATCTTTTAGGGATCGAAATTACAATTTATTCCATTTCTATCGTATTTTTTTCTCTATTATATCTCTTCTTCTTCCATTTCTATTATATTTTTAGCTATGCAAATTTTCTTCGTTTCATACGAAAGCAATGAATTTGCATATGAAATTTGAAATTTGATTATTATAGATATCCAAATAGATCAAAACTTTATTTACGCAAATTACCCAACGAAGGAATGAAAAATAGAAAAAAGCACAACGAATAGATTCGATTCGATTTTCTTCGTTTTTTTTCAAACTTATCTATGAAATCATCAACAATTTACCGTATCCGATCATCGATATATGCTAGAATACGGTAGTTATCAATGTTTCACACTCGTTTTTTTTTTCTTGATAAAATGATAAAATATCTCTCAGAAAGATCGTTTTACAAGAAAAAAAAATCTCAAAATGCGAAGATTTAATAGTATTGAAATTAAAGTATACAATAAAATGAGTGAGAGAAAGATGTCAATTGCGATGAATAAAATATCATTGGGGGGGGGGGGGGGGGGGGGGGGGAGGAATAATGCATCGAATTGATAGTAGTGAATCGAATTACTTAATTTATTTTTATAGTTTATAAAAAAATCTCTTAAATAGTATTGTTGTAAGTATTCGCATCATTTTTTAATAATGAGTCAATTATACGGATAATACAGAAAAAAAAATTTCTTTTATTATTAAAATTTGAATCGATAATATAAGATTGCTGATTGCATAATCAGCAAATTAATTAAATTTAATACTCAAAGACACATGACGATCAATATAAGTGGAAAATTTGCATAATAATATAAAATATGTTATTTTAAATCATACAATAATCATTAGAAATGCAAATATCACACCTTCCACTATCCATCATTTAATTCGAAAAGCATTCTACTACTCTCATTTTTTTTTTTCAAATTCTTCAAGAGAATTTCCAACTATTTAAATTCGCTGAATTTTTTTTTTTTTTGAACAATTGAATTCGTCAATTCGAATCTTCTTGAAAGAATAAAATAAAGAGAAAAAGAAAAGAAAAAAGGAAATGAGAAATTCAATATCATTTGAATTTTCGGTTTTTATATTTGGAAAATATTTCTCTCTAAAATTTTCAAGTCTTTAGTTCGTGGAATCTCAAATTTTCAACTAAAATCTTCAAAAATTTTTCAAATAAGACGCATTGTTAAGGCGAAAAAAAAAAAGAACGTTGAATGAATTCCTCGTGGAAAAAAAATTTCAACATTTTATGAATTGATAAGAGAAATTGGATTCAGTCGAAAAATTCTTTCAAATAAAGAAGAAAAATTCCTTCGAAATACTTCTGTAAATTCTAGATTTTCCCTTTAATTAAGTGGATGCGGTCTTAATTCAAAACACCCCCCCCCCCATCTCCCCCTCCCCTTATCCACTTAATTGTTTTGGCAATACGGTCAACGTATCAGCGGAATTGAATGCACATGGATCGCCGAATTAATAGGCGATTGAACATTTATTCCCATTCTACGTCGATAGAGATCAACGAGACAAATAGCCGATCGAATCAAATTGAAACATTATACTAATATCGATTTGTCGTTGGTAAATCGATACATCGAAATCTATACCTAATGCAATGCTCATAAAATATCAACATTTATTAGTGACTATTTATTTTACTAATAACTACAAATAATACCTACCTGTTGGACTACCAAAAGACATAAATAGAACCCCATGTTTTTAGACCCCCAAGATTTAAAAAAGAGAAAGACATATAAGATATAGGTATATTCAAGCCCCTAAAACTTGATGGTATACCGATGAAGACGGTCCATAAGTAACCTGCGTCTTTAATCTGAAAATGCGACTTCGTCCTCGTTTCTCGAAGGTGGTGGTGGTGGGGGGGGGGGGGGGGGAGGATGAGGAGAGGGCAGAGGGGGATCCCCTTAAATCGTCGATTACTATGCATCGAATATTTAAGTAAATTCAACTGAGCCGAGAATTCATCATAAATTCAACAAGGCGTTCTCGAAAGAAAATATTGGACGATCATTGAAATTGCGTCGTTTACATAGCGATCAGAGACTTTATCCCAATAGAGTCTACCATAAATGACCACTTAGCTCTAACGTTCTAAAATTAATCAAAATAAAAAAAGAAGTAATATTTATTTCCGATATGCCGAACATTTGAAATTCACACAAATGAATTTGGATATTTTCAACAAAAAAAAAGCGATCCAAAATTTAAAAAAAAAAAATTTTTTTCCATCTAATAATTTTCAATTTTCATATGAGATCATCATATGTTTTTGATTGAGTTGAAAAATTTTTCGAATTATTTTATTCAACGCGCTAAATTTATGCGCGGAAGTGAAACCTGTCAAACCGGTTGAAAATAATAGAGGTTGTCAACAAGAACAACCAATCTGCGATAAACTACGTAACGCAAATAAGTGGAGGCTTAGTAGGATGACACAATGATATATTGTGTTGAAAGTCGAGGAAAATAATTGGCGAGCGAATATCGATACGAAATCTGATGGTGAAAAATTCGATTTAATTTCTTTTTACCTAATATTTCTATTTTTTTTTCGGATTAATTCTTTAAGCGTTTTTAAAATTTAATTAAAATATCAATTAAAAACTTTCAAAAATGATTTCTTTTCAAATGAAATGAAAGTGAAAAGAGAAAAAAAAATGGGGAAAAAAGTTGAGCGGAATAAAAAAATAAATCGGTTATTTCCATTTGTTTTTTTTTACCTCAATTTTTTTTTTCACGCTAATAAACTTATAAATTGAAATATTTCACATATTTTAATGCGTAAATATAAATCGGCTAAATTTTATATTATTTTATCATAATGCATAATTGTGTCATTGTTCATTATTACTATTACTATTACTATCACTATTATTATCAATATTATTATCAGTATTATCAATATTATCAATTATTATCAATATTATATTTAAAAAGTAAATTTAATTCACCTCGTTGTTGAATTTGCTAACGTTTTTTTTTTAAATGCAATCAGTAAGAATCAACTATTTCCTCTTATAAAGAGCATGATATGGCCATATAAATTACACATTTGATTATACCGTCAATTAAATTCAATCATTTCGTAAAATTCGCCTTCAAAAATGAATAGCAAATTTTATTGCTTACGCGTTTTTTACTTTTCGGTTGATCAAGTCCAACTAAGAAATTCCTCAAGAAAATGGAGTTATTTCCCGCGAAAGGTTGACGACTTTTCCCGACCCCTCCCTCACCTCCCAAGGATTTCCTCCCATATCCTCCTCCATCCACCAAACGCTTTCATCATAAATTACAAGTACAAAAGCAATACTAGCACTCATTAAAGATTTCATACAAATTCATTCAAAATTACGATTAATGAGATAACGATGGAAATTTCTCACAATTGTGTATACATATGCCGAAAATGCGTATCGCAAAGTGAAACTAAATAAACTAAGTGGATGGAGAGAGTAAATATACAACGAGATAGAAATAGTAAACATTAGTCTCGCAAACAAAAGTAAACATATAAAAATCTCCCGTCGTCCTTCCCCCCCCCCCCCCCTCCCTCCTCCACAATGAAACCTTTTCCCCTCAATTTTTTTTTATTAAATTATCAAAATATATCTGCATAAAAAATCGCTTGATTTCAGGATTTTCAGGTCTTAACTATTAATGAAAAAGTTTAAATTAAACTAATATTTAAAAAATCGCCTGACGGTTTATTTCCTCATTCGTAGATATTCTACATTAATATCGAGAGTAAATATAAACTAATGATGAGAGAGAGAGAATAGATAAAAAACCAATTTTCTCGACGAGCATCTTCCGCTTCCCTCTCCCTCAAGTGTTTTGTTTCGAAATTTTTTTATATTTGTTTTCAAAGTTTATTGCTTGAAAATCTCGTCAGATGATGAATAAATTATATCGTGAAACATCAACATCTAATTAAATAATCATAATTGTGTTAACGGCATATAATATAATAAAATCATATTTCAAATAAATAAATAATTAAATAATTAAAAATAGAACAAAAAACTGATGCCATCTAAGGCGATTCTTTTAAAATTGATAAGATTTTTCTAAATTTCAAAATCTCCTCAATACTTTTCAACTGCAAAATTCTAACTAAGGACGTAAAGAGAGTATACGATAATAAAATACCCTGCGAAGTGACAATATATATATATATATATATATATATATATATATATATATATATATATATATATATATATATATATATATATATATATATATATATATATATATCGAATTCGCGTTGACTTAAAAATAACACTGGGAAGCTTCACATTATTTACCGATAGCATGACTCTAATCTTATTTTTTTCCTCGATTCGTAAATAATTTTTCCAAATTTCGCCAAGAAGCAAATCTACTCTTTCAAAAAGAAAAAAATTTCAACAACAATTCAAATTTTTTTCGAAAGGAAAATTTGCCAATAAAAAAAAATTTTTCAATATTTTAAAACTTTTCGTTGAAAAAAAAAAGTGGTGAATAGTATAAAAAATTATTTAAAAATACTATTTATTCATTGCCAAATGTTACGATCCTATTTTCCCGGAAAATTTATTCCATGAATTTTTTTTTCAATGGGAAATGCAAAAAAAAATTCAAATATTAAAAAAAAATATTCCCCTTGGTCGTAAAATAAAATTATAAACAAAAAGACATACAAATATGGAAGTAATTTCTGGAAAATTGAGCAAATTGTACGTTTCATAGTTCATCACCTATAGTAAAACGTTATTTTCGTAATAGGTTATAATTGTGACGCATAATTCTGCAATATTATTTGCGTACAACACTAGTTAGCCACCTTTATTTATGCTCACGGACGAACAATATTCTATTTACACAGCCATCTTTGACGGACGATGGATTTCCCAAGCAAAAAAAAAAAAAAAAAAAAATCACAGAATTGGACAGCTTCCTAAAAATAGATTGGCTTACAGAGGGGATACCCCTACTACAACCCCCATTTTAAATTCGAAAAAAAAATTATAAAAAATTTCGTGAATTTTTTTTTTGCAAGAAAATTTTTTTATTCAATAAATAAATAAAGAGAAAAAATTTTTCTCCATATTAATTTAGGTTTGGAATTTTTTTCAAAAAGAAAAAAAATTTTTTTTTATCTCTATCAGTTTTTTTTTTTTTGCTTTTTCATTCAAAAATTTTCAAATGCTTTGTTTGATGTAATAATTTTTTAATCATAGGAATAATTTCATCGTCGTGCATTTCGAAAAATTTTTGCTATTTTAATATTGATTCAATAATTTTCGTCTTAAATTTCTTCGTTTAAAAAATTTCAATATTATAATCAAACGTTACCTTTGCGGTGAGATCTTTAAGTTTTATTAATCATTAAATTGGCATCGAAGAATATTTGTTTGGTTTTTGATGCTTTCATAAATTGAGAGCAAACAACTTACATTCTACTTGATTCGCTCATCACTACGGAATTATTTTGAAGTTGTCTTCCTATCGAGAGCACTTTTTTTTTGAAACAACATCGGTGGAGATCAAGAATCACGATGACGACAGATAGAAGGCGGAGGAAGGAGGGGAGGGGGAACGAGGAAGGTAACGAGGAAGGAGAGAGAGGATGTAATTCTGAATGTCATATCTTTATATACGACAAAATTAAAGAGAGAAAAATTAATTTCTTGATCTCTACATATTATGAAGACGAAATAAATGATGAAAATTTTTCTCTTCCTTTATTAAAAAAAAAAATTTTTTTTTTCTAATTTTTCCCAATAAAATTGTGGAAAAAAAATTTTTTTTTTTGGAGATAAAAATATGATTAAGAAACGAAAATATAACAAATATAAAAGGGATTTCAAAAAAAAAAAAAAGAGGAAAATCTGCCGATTATTGAAAAACGAATTTTCCAATATGAAATAAATTCAATAACTATCGATGTTCGTTTCAATTATTCGCTTTATTTAATATTTTCGCTGTAAACCGGTCGGTATTCTTATAATCGTTTCCATTTTTTTTTTATTCTCATCCTTTAATAGAGCTTTTTTTTTGGAAAATAAAATCACTTTAACACTCTTCTATATTGAACGAATCTTTAGCAAAGATTATGGAATTTTACATTTATCAATCATAGAGAGGAAAAAGTAAACGTTTTGCAATAGCTCAGAGAGTAAAATCTTCGCTGGATGTTTTAGAGATTAATGGTTCGAAACCTCCCACCCCCCTTCCCCCATGAGAAAATTTTTTTACCGCTTCAAACGTTCCCCATTTTTTGCAATATGATTTAAAATTTCAAAAACAATCAATCAATATTTGGAAAATCGATAATGATATATATATATATGATTGATCGATAAAGGATCTTTTAAGAATTAAGCAGAAGTGATCAAGTTTGCAAAATTTTTGATTTGAGAACTTATTTTTATTATGAAGAGGGATCGTTTAATGAAATACGTCACTATTAACATCATATGATTTTCGGTTTTTTTTTTTTTGCGGTAGCAATAATATGGCAGGCATGAAAGCGAGGAAAAAAAAACATCAAATTGAGAGATAAGGGAACGCTTATAGGATAAGAAAAGAATGGAGCATATACACATAAAATATAATATTTAACAGGGAAATATTATATGAAATACAAAATTTAGAAGGAATATATATTAATAATTTAAAAAATTTATGAAAATACAAAAAAATATATTAGTATGGAAAAGAAAGAAATTTTTTTTTGAAAAAAAAAAGAAAAATTCGTATAGAAATAGCGATAAAAATGTCATGAAAATTTGAAAAAATATATATACCGATGCGGAAACGAGAAAAATTTGAAAAAAAATTGGTATGGAAATAATAAAAAATAGAAAATATATGAATATAAAAACCATATAAATTAGATTAATATAATATATCTAAAGTCAATAAAATATTATGAATGATTAAGAAAAATCTAACAACAAATAAGAAACGAATTCCTTACGTTATTAAACGCTAGAGAAATTATTTTTAAAAGTTTCGACGTCTCAAATGATGAATATGATTCGACTAAGGCGAATATTAGCCAATTCGATTGTAATCAGTGAGTTTTTCGCAGCAGATGTGAATATAATAGAGAGCAAACTGGGGGATATATATACATCAAGACACACACACATACTCAGGCACACAGACACACAGACACACACACAAGGAGGAAAGGTCGTATCGAGTGTGCCTTGTCCACCGAGTGGAAGGCATATGGCAATGAGGAGTGGCATTGTGTGACAGTGCTGCGTGCCGTCCACCATTCTATGGGCACTATCACGATACGCACACATACATACAGTGAATGTGGCAACTCTGCGTTCATACAACGACGAATGTCATTGATGTATACCCCCACCCAGCACCTTCTTCCCCTCCCCCCTCACCCCCCAAGCAAGTAGAAGTTTGTAGATAGCTGTGCGTAATTTGTCCGATGATCGACATGCTTTGGATTTTCTAATCGAATTCGTATCTACTGAATGATGAAGAATTGAATTTTTTTTTTCACTTCATTCCTAATTAGATGAGATCTACGTTATAAGAATGAACGATTCGTTTATTTATGGAAAATTATCGATGCAAATATATGAAAAATATGCGAAATAACTGTTTAACTCAATAAATATAACGATAAAAGATTCTTAATAATTAAATCTTTTATAGTCAGAAAAGAAAATGAAAAAAAAATTTAAAAACATAAATAATATAAATAAAAAGAATCGAAATTAAAAGTAATGAATTGAATAGAAAAAATTGCTTTTGATATAACTATGCAAATATCAAACGATTTGCATCCAAGGACATCGTCGATATTTATATTTGATTGTCGACGACGATCGATCGGTTCGTGGTCAGCGAACTACAAGAGACAAAGCCATATGTGGAATGGCCAGGGAAGGCCGAATAGAGACATAGAGTCACCACTAATATATATTTTCTGTGCTGTCCAAACAGCTTACGTATTGCAGTTTTTTTTGTGCGGAGGTGGTGGTCATATACAGCTGTTTAGCGGTGCTGCCTTCTCTTTTTGTTACTCTCATAGTTGCAAGCATCTACAGACTATATCCATACTTACAGTACTCCTATTACCATATTAATTATTGATTAATTGTTGATTGATTAATTAAATAGACGAGGTGCAAAGAATAGAAGAAGTGGAATATTGACGCGGGAGTTGACAGGTACAGGTAATCGATGATGTAATGATGAACACACCTGCGTAAAGGTATTGACTGCCAGGACGACGCTCTAGTATTCTGATTATAACGTGTTTGATGAAATCATGGCTTTGGGAGGCAGGGCAGTTGCATAGGAGATGAATGGTCTGTTCATGTGACGCTTCATAAAGTTTTGATGATATGAACCAGTCGATGAAAGTGCATTCTAAATTAGTTATTGTAGAATTTAATTATGGAAATTAAATTATCGTTGAAGTAATATTTAAATTCTTTCATCTTGTGGAATATTTCATTTCTATTCTGCGATGTGATTTTAATTTCGTCAAAAAAAAAATCCTACAATTTTGCAATATTTTCTAATATTTTATTATATTTTTTTCAAATGTATTTCCAATAATACTTCTTAAATTTATTGCTTTAAATATACTTATTAATATTTACTTTAATACCACAGAAATAAACGATATTTACTTACTGCTGAAGATATTCGAGTTTGTTCCTAACTGAGCATTTGATTTAAATTAATAAATGATATACACCTCATTACATTGCCTATAAATTCCTATAGACAAAACCACCGCCAGAAAATAAATAGAACCGCAAACTGAGAAAAAAATTGGAGAATTCAAATCACGGAATAAAATAATAAAACATAAAAATAATTTACAACAATTAAGGAAAATTAAGCAGTGTAGTAAGTCAATGAAAAGCGAGAATTATTTCGAAACGATGTGAGGAAATAAGCACATATATAAATCTGATCGGAATCGAGAATATGACGACCGACACTTTTGTAGATAGATATTATATAATCATAAAATTCACCTCACTCAGGTAAATCTCAATGGTAAAATAATACGCATGGTATGGTATAAATCAAATATGGAATGGTATAAACCACAATTTATGGTATAGGTATTTTTTATTTATATCAAAACGATCGTTTTAATACTTATATACTGCAATTTTAAATTTCGAAATATAGTTTCAATTCACTATAATATAAGCGTTGCGTTAATGAACGAGTTATTCATCTATCTAATCTATGCCTACTATTTTAAAAAAAAAAATTCATTTTCAAACGTATTGCAAGCTGTCATCTAACAAATCTATGACGTCATTATTACCTTTATTAATCGCCATCGTTACCTGTTTCAATTTTTTTTTTTTTTTTTGTAATAAGCGATAAAAGAGACGCTTAAATAATTCAACACCTTTGCAGAGATATTTCAATTCGCATGCGAATTTTTTCCACGAAAAGAGTGAAAACAACTCCAATATAAAGATAATTTGTACATGTGTCAAATAAAAAAAAAAAGAAAAAATGAATGCAATATGCACTAATTTTTTTCTCGAATTTCTGAATATATTGTGAGTGGTACTTAAAGGTGTCCCCCACCCCCTCTTACCTCCCCTCCCCCCCTTCAGTCCCCATCCCTTCAATCACTCTACTTGCAAACATTAATAATCGACCATCGAAAATGCAAAAAAAAAAAAAAAAAAAAAATTGCATTAGTAAAAGTGAAATAAAAAATAATTTATATAAATAAATAAAAATATTTTATCACTAAAGAAATTCATCAATCAATAGTGCAAACTTCAAAGTAACACCAAAAACAATAATCAACTTTGCTATTACTTTGAAGATCATGCTCTTATGATGAAATATTTCAATTGCATAATCACTTGTTGAAATATGCAAACTAGAATTTTGGGGGGTGGGGGGAGGGGATGGTGAGTGGGGGGAGGAGAGAGGGGGAAGCAGATGGGAATATGCACGAAATTTGGGATATTCTCGAGTTTCGATGGGAATATTCTCACGAATGTTTCAAAGAATGGATGACTGTGATGAGGTGGAATATCGAGAATTCCTTCCTATATTTCAAGGATAAGAAAGAAGTTGGGGGAGGGAAATGAAATAATGTGGAAGGAAAATTCTCTCAATTACCATTGGGTCATATTGCACACACGATGTCTATGGTTTTAACACCGAGCAACGAGGCACAGCGTAATCCTCGAGACTTTTAGTATATTCTTGGACATCGCACCTCTCAAATATGATCAATTGGAGCAGAATTTTCCTGAAACACTACAACACCGGAAATAAATTAATTAATTCCATAAATCACCTAATATTTAATAAGTTTTTCACTGATAGGAAGGATGAGAAGGAGAAATATTGAGCTGGAATTTATTTCTGAACTGAAAATTTTTAAATACAGTATAAGTATATGAGGCTTTTAATGTATAAATTACGTTGAAAGGAGGGGTTATATTCGAAGATTTATGGTATTCGCAAAACATGTTAGAGATATCGTTTAAATTTCAACGGAATAAATGTGTTTAAAAAATGATATCTTTATAGAGAAACGAAAATTAAATTTGAATTTAGAAGAGAAAATTGTTGTTTTCTCAAATCGCTTCGAGGTATCGTACAATATGAACGAGAAGTTCTTTGATGAAATTTCAAATGCGATGAAAGAGATAAATTTTAAGAAAATGCTTGCATGAATTATATGAAGAGATTGTGAGATCGAATCACCGGATGCTTTTTTTCTAAGTTCTAAAACTCCAATTCTAGTTCTAGAACTCCGGAGTTTTTTTTTTTTTTGAGTGTGGTAGTGATTCCGGTATTCGAATTTCCACACTTACCGAAAGGACCGGATCCTGTTTTTTTTTTTACTGAAAAAATCCTTTCCGGTGCAATTTTCATGCATTTACTATGAGTACAAGAGCAGCTTTAAAAAAAAAAAAAAACAACTGCAGTTGTTATTTTTTAGAAGATGAAAATGATAAGCTCTACGATAAATTTTATCATATATTCGCCAAACAGTGATCTTTTTTTTTTCAATAATCATAGAAAAAAAATTTTTGTTTGCAAATTTTCTTATTTGTAAATTTTCAAATCGAAGATTTTTTTCTCATCGTTCAAAGATATCAACAATGATCTACGAGAAATTATTATGCGCTTTATGCTGATTAATTCCTATCGTTAAAACAATTGCAATTGAGATGTGATTGAAAAAGAAAACGAAAGCAGCAAATTTTTAAAAAAAATAGCCATAGAAATGAAAATATTTGAAAAAATATACTTAATAAAAAAATTTTTTTAAGGAAGCAGTAATTTGTAAATAAAAATAAATAATATATAAAAATATAAACGATGGAAAGCGATCATAAATAAATTATGATTATATAATGAAAATAAAATAAGATTATTATTCAGCACAATTTCAACAATATATAACTAATTGGTGAACTATTCGCATGAACTATTCGCAATAAGAGCTTTTCACTTTATATGAGCGAAATAAAGGTAAAGAAAAGATATGAAACGCAGAGTAAAGGTATGAAGTAAGCAATAAAGATATGAGGGATACAGTAAAGGAATGAAGTAGATAGTAAAGGTAGAAGTATATAGTAAAAGTACGAAGTACACAGCAGAAATATTAAAGAATATAGCAGAGTAGACCTATAATATATGATCAAAGATGCAAAAAATGCAACCTGAATCATCTATGAATGATGTGTCCTCTATGCAAGAATGCACATAGAAAACATTTTCGCATTTATGCATCGTATATGAAAAGTGCAAAATAATTCTCATCTCTTCCTTTTCTCCCTTTAATAGCCATCATTTTCTAGTATGAACCTTTTCGAAATATTGCTCTCCATATCAAAATATCTCATTCATTTCTCTAAAAATTCAATCAGTTTTTAAAGGGAAAAAATAATACGGAATATCTCTATTTAAGAATAAAATTCCTTTCAAGAAATCCCTCATAAATTGCTCCTATTTCAAGATTTATTATCTTCATTAGTCCTGAAAAAAAAAACAACCTATCAGCTACGATAATATCCATTAAAAAATATTTATATAATTCTTTAAATTAGTAGTAAGTATATTCAACATTTTTGCAAATAAAATAAAATCTTATTTAACAATTCGTTGTTTTAATTTATTTACATACTAATATTATTGTGTGATATTCGTTTCTCTGGATTGTTTAACGATTGAATTATTCTCTCAAATATAGATAGACGAGATATATCGCTAGAGGATTTTCTTAATGCTTTGAATTTCGATCAAAATAAATTTAAGCATTTCGATGTTTTTTCGATATTTTTTTTTAAAGAGAAAAAAAACCTTATAATTCATATTCATAAGATTGGATTTATATGGTGATTTTTTTTAAAGTGAAATCTTTCGTCGTTTATTATTTCTTTGCATTAAATTTCTTAAATTACAATATTTATTGCTCTATTTTTATACGAAATTAATGATTACACTCATATAAAATATGCTGATAATCGTCTAAAACTAAAATATTTCTAAAATTTAAAAAAAAACGATTAAAAGTTTATTTATAAATTATTAAAAATACAATTTATATTGGTCGGAAAACATAATTTTTGATGATTGAAAAATGAGATTTTTTTTTTTTTGGTAAATCAAATTTTAAAAAATTTCCACTTTCCAGTGATTGAATAATGCAATTATTAATAATTGAAAAATACAATCGTTGGCGATTGAAAATTAAAATTTTTTAAACGATTAGAAAATATCAATCAAAGCAAATATAATTGAAAAATATAAAAATTTAATGAAAAAGATAAAATTTACACACATTGAAATATGGCCACATTATTAGAGTGTGTTTTATAGGTGTTCAAATAAAGCGATGATGACGCATTTGCAATTTTTTTTTTATTTTTCGACTTAAATAGAAAAATTATCGGCGATAAATTCGAAAATGATAAATAATATGTGGGAAATTGATTGTATGAATTTTATTCCTTTTATATCGATTGAAATTTGAAAAAAAAAATCATCCGAAAAATCGAAACGAACGTTTCGTGAAACGAATATCGGTGATGATTTCATGAGATTCCCGGGCTAAATTATAGAGCTCTCTTGATATTCTCAAACCTATGTTATAAAATCGGAATTTCAGATGAAAATCCTAAAATGCAAAAAAAAAAAGATTTGCAATAGTGGCCTAATCAATAATCAATACTCGCGTAAATTTTAGAAACGGAATTCCGGAAAAGAATGCTGCAATTCCATTTAATCTTGAAGCTGTGCTCATTCAATTAGATCTAAACGAAAAAAAAAAGATTTCTGTTAATATGGATCGCATTATTCGTTCTATTAATGTCAATGATAGTTATTGAAGAATAAATTACAAATATTTAGGCGATGATTAAATTTAAAAATATTCGAATCGGGTGAAAAAAATTAAAATCCAAACTCTTTGAAAAAAAATTTACAATTTAAAAAAAAAAAAAAAACAAGAAACAGTCCGACGAATGCAGAAAGATGGAGTAAGTCAGGAGGAGGAGAGGAAACGAGGCTAAAACGGAAAATGTTGGGGAGAGCAAGAGAAGAAACGTTACTCAATGATCGAAACACATTGCAGAATTTCTTTCACAGTATCAAGACGAAAAAAAATTCCTATACAAATGTCAGCCTCATCAACCGATAAAGAATAGTGGGATGTCGTTTGACGTGCATGTTGGAGATTTCATTAACAACATAATACCTCATATTTGAAAAAAATTTATTACCGATGAATTTTAGCACTTATTAGCCGATGATCCATGAATTATCAGTTAATCGACTGCTATTATAATT
Organism: Ascaris suum; assembly: GCA_013433145.1. Lineage (NCBI taxonomy): Eukaryota > Metazoa > Nematoda > Chromadorea > Rhabditida > Ascarididae > Ascaris > Ascaris suum. The sequence continues at coordinate 9,426,693 of CM024178.1, read as the reverse complement.
TATACCCCGCCATGTTGAAAAAAAAAAGATCTACTGCAAAAGGCACCCTCTTTTTTTTTTTTTTATTAATCAGAGCAAATATGCTGAAACGAAACGAATTACAGTTGTAATTCAATACGACTGTGGATTTAAACTAACGGTTTTAGTGATAAGATTTTTTCCAATATCAGTGATAGTGATATTACGTATATTTCGTCAATTCGGACAGGTAATTCAACAAATAGTAATAAAAGTAACGCCAGGTTATATACCTTGCCGGAAAAAAACCATTCATTTGGGAGAAAGATAGAAATCGAAACATGGTGTATGTTGCAAATTTGCGCAGAAGAAGCTCAATGCTGCAACTCTCGACTCGTTGAATGATTTACTGCAGCTACAACTGTCCACAACGATCACAAATCGACGCAGATTCTTTCCACTATATAGATCACATTTGCCTAGTGCTTTTATTTATTATCACTTAGATGAGGAAATGAATGAAGAGGATAAAGTGATTATATAAAAGCAAACCTATCGTGCCCTCCCACCTCCTTCCCCCTTATCACAATTCCACCCTCCTCGATAGAATTCACACAGAAATGAATAATGGAATTTTCTTTTTCTATGCTTACTATGTTTATTTAATAATCATTTATAAAATAATTTCTTTAGTAATTAAAAAATGCAAGTAGAGATAATAATTGAAAGAAGTCGATAATATCTATTTCTTTATTTTTCATTTTTGATATTGCAAAAACGTTAAATCCTTTAGAATAGATTTATCTATTCGTCTTTATTAATTTTCAATAAAAATCAAATTTTTGCAAGTTTCTTTTTACGGCGTTTATAATATTCGATTTTTTCATAAAAATTTTCAATGAAAAAAAAATTCTCGTTGTAAATTCTCAGGAATGTAAAAGCAAAAAAAAAAATTTTTTTTTTAATTTTTTAAATTCCACTGAGGTTTTTACTAACGTATGATAAAATTCAGTTTTATATATTCCGCACTAAAATTTAAAAAAAAAACGTTAATTCTGAAAGAATTTGGGATAGAAAATGGGAACGGAAGAATACAACAATGATGTGAACTCTTATTGCACTATCATATATTTTGCAATTCTTATTGCAAATATTGCAATATATGAAATTGTGCGATCTCATATATTGCAATTCTTATTGCAATATATGAAATTGCATTATTATCACGCTATTTCCAAGCTGTTCAAATACTCTCATCGTCGTTGTAACGGTATAACTATCAGAATTTGTCATCAAATAAAACAATGATGATCTGTGCTCCGACCTGTTTCCAGCTCTTTTCTCCCTAAACTCTCCTCTTGTTCTCCCTCGCCCCTCCCCTCCTTCCGCTCCGCGTCCCTCTTTCCCAAAAATTCGATGCCTCGAGATTTTCTTGTGGATCCTTTCCTGCTCGTTAGTAATTTCGTTTCCACTTGAAAACTTTTGCGCAATGATATTGCGATCAGCCTTCAAACCTCATTTCCTAGCGTAATTGAGTGGATTCCATGATTGTTTGATAGCATAAACAGAAGGTACCACTTCCGCTTCCTCTCTATCTCTGTGATGGATCACTTGATGATCTCTTTCCCATAAATTTTATGCAGTTGATATTTCTCTCTACAATTCTCGAATTTAGTGTGTTTCCATTTCTAACACTACTTCCATTTCCTAACATCTAAACAAGTGCGTTTTTCCCGAAAAAAAAACAGGAAGTAAAAATAGCATATATTTTATTGAAATGTAGCACAGTTGAGCGTGTACATTTTGAACTACATACTGAAAATAGCATATAAAGTTAGTGATCTATATTACTGTTAGTTGTTCTCAATGGTCTATTCAATTAATAGATTTTAGAAGTATTTTAAACTAATAACAAATGGAAAAAAAATTTTTTTTTTTGAAAACGATCCAATTTTTTTAAACGAATTAATATTTCATCTCATTGTGTATAATCAAATTATTATTTATTTATTAATTATCAAATAATTTTTTTTTTAATTCAGAAAGAATTTTATTGAAATTTTTTTTTTATTTAAGAGCAAAAAAAAATTTTTTTTTTAAATTCTTTTCACAATTCAATGAAATTAAGAATTTTTTTTTAAACTAGTCAAATCCTTTCATTTGAACTTCATATCGAATAAAAATTTATAAACGTGAAAATTTTTTTACAAGGAGATTCTATCCACTAAATGTTCTAAAAAAAAATTGGCAAAAGTTGTGAATTTCAATGTTTTTTTTTTTGATTTATATACATCATAATATAACTGATATGATGCGATGGAATTCCGATTTCTAAATTTTCTTTTTCATCTTTGTTTCTCGGTTCCATCTTTTCTGATCTTTTGAGTTGTCAAAGTGTTGAAATGTTTTTAAATCGATCATTTCCGACGTCGAACACTGAGAGCATTTTAATAGTTTATTGTTGAATTTTTCTAAAAGCGTCCTTGCCTTCTCTATTAGAAATGAATGCGGCTATCCGAAAATAGAAAAATCGGCGGAAATTCCTTCAAAAAAGGAAACTATTAAGTAAAATTTATATGGAAAATTTTGAAATTTAGTTCAATAGTTTTTTTTTTTTTAAATATATATAATTAATTATTAGAGTTGAAAAAAAAAGAGAAATATGAATAGATTATAAATGAAAATGATAGCCATAAAAGAAATAGAGAGAGAGAATTAAATTTGTCTGTATCTCTTAGAAATCTTGGAAGAAAAAAAAAACTTGGAAATTTCATCTTCTTACGTTTTTCGTTCCCCTTCTCATCCTATTTTTTTTCCTCCGTCTTTCTCCGATTTCCTCTCTGAATGAAACGAAAACGAAATATATATTGATATTTATACTTATATTCATCGTAAAATTTTCCGTAAAAAAATCTTCTATCTGATAGTTTTCAGTGTTTAAAATTACGAGATTTTTACGAATTTCAAGTCCTTTGAGGTTTTTTTTTTGAAGCGATACGACAACTTCTCTCTCACTCTATTGGAAATTAACAATAAAAACAGCTGTTGAACCAAATGAATTCCCATAAGAACATTCACTAATGTGAATATTGAAAAAAAAATGGTAAGCGACAAGCAACAGTTTTCTCATCAAATAAAGTTTTTTTTCTTTTTTTTTTTTGCAATTGTCGAAAGCTATTAGCCATCAAAGTTGCATCGTTTTGCAGAAATTGCATCGTTTTGCAAAAATTGCATCGGTTTGCAAAAATTGTATCGATTTGCAAAAATTGCAACGCTCCCAGAAAATGAGCAGGGGATTTAACCAAAAAAAAAAGGAAAATAAATAGCACTATATTGCATTGAAAATCGGCTTCGATATGAATGATATGAATGACCAACCATAATATAGCAATAATTACTTCATGGGAAATGTTGGTGCTCAAGATACGATTGAGAGTCGCATCATTCATAGATTAAAATATCTGATTCCCGGTCGGTGATCGCTTACCGGTAGAAAATTCCATCTGGGCAGTGAGACTGAATGTTTCTGAAACGTTGTGAATGAAGTTCGCTTATGGTTTTAAAGAAAAAAAAGGAGTGAAAAATGAAAAATGTTAGAGTGTCTTTAAATGTGAATAATATAAAACACACACGACAGGTATCACGATTACTTGACACACCTGAATGTATCGAAAAAAAAGGTTAATTAACGAATTATTTTAATTAAGTTTCTTCTGTTAACTAAACCTTTTAATAAAAAATGATAGGAATTTTCATCGAAGTAACGAAGATTTATAATTGGTAACAAATAGACACAAACCGATGAAATTGGAAAAAAAAAAATGATATTCTGCAAAATCGTAAGACGATAGAGAGAAAGATAGTCGTTGAGAAACTGATGAGACGGAGGAAATGAGGAAGACTTTTTTTTTTTCGAAAATATAATATCACAAAAAATTAATCATTGATAACGATGAGAATCTTATCGATATTTTCACTATCAAAGCATATCTGATAACGTATCAATTTCGAAATTTATTCGATTTGATAAGCTAAATATATATTATCACCGTAGTGAAAAATTCAAATGAGAAATAAACTAAACGAGCGATTTGGCATTTCGCTTATTCAATCAATAGATTTCAAGATTTATTAAAAAATAATAAAATCTATGAGATGATTCATTTATACTTTTTTAGTGATTCGATTGATGATAAAATGATAATCTGAACGATCCAAAAATATGCGAAAAAAATTTTTTTTCCATTTTTTTATTATTTATTAGCTTTTTTTTTCTTTTTTTTTTTCAAAATTGATAGATCAATATGAATAAAGCTCTAGAAAATCATCCACTGATGTAACTTACATCATCCAAATTTTTGTAAGGTTAGTCTCTTAGTGGTTCTCAAGTTGAAAGTATCAGACAGACAGGCGGATAGACAGACAGACAGACACAAACATATGCGCTCATAAAGCACACGTACGCACACAAATGATCTCATCATAAGGCGTTTTACAAGTGCAAACGCGTAAAAATGCTTCGAATCGAGCAACTTTTGTCATAGTCGAATTCATTTCTCCTAGGAATTCGTTACAGAAGCATTCATTTGTAAATTAAAGGCAAAATTTTTAACAAAATATTTGAGATAAGAGTCGATGAAACTCAAAAGAATGACAACGATATTAAATGATAGAATTTAGTTTAAAAATCAATGATATAAACAAGATAAAATTGATACAATTTTGAGAATGAATATAATCGAAATATCACATAATGGGTTTAATAATTATTCTTGTAATTCATTGGCTATTATAGCATAGTGACGCATATTCCTTTCAGATAAAAAAACTTATTTATGAAAATTTGCATACATGATTAGAAGCCTGAAATTAGCGGTATATAGGGTGAGGGAGAAAATGAATAATTAAATCATAATTATAAATAAATATGATATTTCGACTGCATTCATTCCCATAATTATATCAATTTTATCTCTTTTGCACATCTATGTCAGCAACTAGCCAATAAAATTGCAATTGTTCGAAAAAACTTAAACTTGAGAAAGATGCTTTTCGATTTATATTTTCAATCGCCTTTTAATCGGCAGGTGATGAGCACACTTTATAAAACTCATTAAATTTATTGGCTTTAATTTAATGCTTACAAAAACTACGCCAATAGATGTAAAGCATTAGCAAATATCCTAGACAAGTGAATATAAATCGAATATGTAATCTGTGATGTATTGAATAGACTTAAAACCATTAAAGAAATTTGCATTTAATTTGCAAAAATTTGCATAAAGCTTTACTTGGTGGGAAGATAAAATTCGAGGCTGCATTCAATGGACTTATTTATTTGTTCATACTGGTATTGGTAATTAAATAACAGTATATGAATTGCGATCTCAACGAAATATGAGATGAATACATTTGATGGCATGATGTTACGCGAATAAATTTGCATAATTTTTTCACGCTTTCATACTTAAACGCACTTATGCATATACGAATGAAATTAAATCCTAGAAGAGAATTGAATTAAGAATTCGATTAACTTAAAATTCATACTAATATTAATAAACAAAAAGAAAAAAAACCATGATGGAAATACCGACAAATTGCAAATACACAATAATTCCATAAGCATTGCCTAGCAATGAGAATATATGCTCAAGAGTGCTCTATTTAAGACTTTCCAAAAAGTGAGAAAAAAAAAACTTGGTGAAAAAAAAAGAACAGAGATGAAAGAAGAAAGACGCTATTCGTGAATTCTAGAAAATGCATCTCCCAAATAATACAGCAAAAGATATTGGAAGACAAAAAAAAACAACTGGCTACGTGTAAATGACAATAGTATAAGTAATGTAATTTATAGCAGATTGAAATTGCTTGCAGATGTCGATTGTAGCCAAATTATTAATTAATTAATTAATTAATTAATTAATTAATTAATTAATTATTTATTTATTTATTTATTTATTTTCACTTGTTTTAAACCTCATTTTGAAAATGATATTTTTATTTTTATTTCAAAAAATGTTTCTAAGTTTTAATTGAGAAAGAAAAAAATAGGAATCAATATCTTGATAGAATATCTCATTTTCATCGATAATCTAGAGTAAAACCTTTTTAAAACGTCAGAGCAATTTAGAAGTTAGGTTTGCACAACACTGCAACTTTCTTTTTTCTAAGCGAGAAAAAAAAATTGCACTGGAAGTTTAGAAAATGCACATTAACTAATGGCAGCAATTTGCAAAACGAAAGAAAGAGAAAGAAAGAAAGAAACAGAGGAAAGAGAAAGAAAGAGGAGAAAAAGAAAGAAAGAGGGAAACGAAAAGAAAGAGAGGAAAGAGAAGGAAAAAGCGGAAAGGAAGGAAAGATGGAAAGAGAGCTTCATTAAACCCAATAGAACAGTAATCGTGGAAAATGAAATAATCTCAAGCGGCTATGTATGACTATTGATGCATTGATTTACATTTCTTGGCGTGAGACATCGATTCATATCTAAAGAATAGTTAGTGAGATATAACATCCCTAACGAAAGAAATCATTAGGGGGAATAATAACCCTTGGGCAACCCTCCTTTCCCATCTCGAGGAAGTAGGAATCCCTGGGGATCCCTCTTATCACTGCTTCTCTTCACTTGATGTTTAAAAACGAATCATCTCTCCCAATAAATTTCGGGAACAACCCCGTCAACCTCTTTCTCTCGCTTTCCCGGTTCGATTCGAGAAATGATATCACAATCTATTAGATGTCAAGAAAGATAAGTGACGCTTTCAGAAAAAATTTAGAAATCTAGATAAGTATGAAATAAATATAAATATAAATACAGATAAATATATAAATATAAAATAAATATAATAAATATTAAAAAATCTAGATAGCATTATATTAAGTATGAGAAATAATTTCAGCTGTCATTTTCTGAATTTTCTTTTCATAGTCTAGTGCAAAAAACCCCCTCAATTTATGAAAACATTAATGGCTATATTTGATTGAATCGTCGTACAATGGCCATATTTTCTTTTTTTTTTTTTCAAAGTTAATGGCTGAAATATTTTCAACATTTTTCTAAATGCAGTTCAAATTCCTCTCTTTTTTTTTTTTTTGATGCTTCAATTTCCTATGGAAATAAACCAATTTAATGGAATTTTTTCGAACGTTTTTTTTTCGGGCCGATGATTTTTATTTTCGTATTTTTTGAAAGGATTTATTGAATATCGAAAGCTTAAATTTCTACAGAAACCGGAAAGCTCAAATATCTAATGAGAGAAAATTGCAATTTCCATACAAGCAAAAAAAAAAAAAAAATTGATCTACGAAGACGAAAGTATTAAAGCGAACTAAAAAAAAAGGAAGAGATGAATGCAACCGAGAGTAACCGAACGATAAAATTATTCTAGAAATAAAAATTTTATTTCTTGGCTATATCCCAAAAAAAAAATTCCCGAAATTATTTAAACGATAGCGTTAGATTTTCATATCTTTAAAAATTGTAGTATAGAAACATATTATACTATATGCGTATTAATTCTAAAGAAAAGAATATAAATTTATGTAAGAAATTGAAGAGAAGTTGATGAGTTAATGAGTAAGAATTATGTTCTAAAATATATTAGATGATAAATCGTTATTGAATTATATATTGTTGTAAAATGATAAGTTGTGATAAAATGATAAGTTCTTATAAAATAATAAGTTGTGATAAAATGATAAGTTGTGATAAAACAGGACGATAATATAAAACGACATATCGCTATAAATGATATGTTGTTATTGAACGATAATCAACTGATATACCTTTATAAAATGAGATACCATTATTCTGAAAGATACGGTATAAAATCTATGAATGATATGCGTAATTTAGTGGCTTTTTTTTGACAAATAGTGAAGACTTTCAATAAAAAAATTTTCAAAATCCGAGCAAAAAAAAATTCTATTATTTGCAAAAAAAAAAATGCAATATTATGCAAAATCATAATTAAGAATAGAAATTTTATAATTATTTGTTGATTGCATTGTGCATATTCTCATATTAAAAGACAAACGGAAAAGCACATCGCAACGGTCGGCACGATATGTGCTTTCCGTCCAACCCATCAATCAACTACTTATGTTACCAAAATAAATAAATAAATAAAAAAAATGAGCAATAATGCCCTCACATTTTCAATACTCTTCCATAAGGGCCTCAAATTCTTTGCGTGCAAATCGCATGCAAATTTTTCGACACTTTTAAATGCCTACAAGTCTTTTCGACCTTGATTAATCAATATGAAAGGTGGTACATGAGTTTTTAATAGGTGTACCACCTATATTCTACAGGTATTATATAAAAAGTACCTACGATTTATGTTATGTTCGCCAAATTTTGCAATATCAAATTTAGCGGCTCCTCTTTTGAATTTACTTAAAAATACATTGACGGATAGACAAAGATAGGTGTAGAGGCACACCTTTTTACATACGCATAATTGCCATAATGCGCTTAGGAAATGCACAAAGGCGTATAAAAACGCGATGAGTTCCTAGTTAGCGTTAGATTCGATGTGCACGGTGCTGCAAATGTCTGCTTTAAGCACTCTCGTTGATTAAATGACGTACTCTACTCGCAATCAGATGACGCTATCGAGTGTATCCAAAAATTCAGAACAGTTCAAACATCACATTGCACAAATTAGCTCCAGAAACAATTCAGCTCCAAAAGTGGGCAAGCTCCGGAAGTGGATCAACTCCAGAAGAGACTAAACTACAGGTAGCTGCTCCAAAAAAAAAAAAAAAAAAAACTCAAAAGCTTCTTATCTCTTATATCACAAAATAATCATATCATGATTTTTATCGATATTATCAAAATAGAGCATTCACTCTATAAGAAAAGAATACAAATGCTAAGATGCCTAACACTTTAATACAGAAAAATGATAAACAAATACGACGCGAAAAGCTAAACAAAACAGTAAATATTCATTCAACGCTATCATTTTATGCAATATTTGCTGAATGCATCGAATTTTTAACGCCAAATCTATAGTATTTTCGTTTTTAAAAATATGAGAGAAATTTGATTACAATAAATAGCCTACTCTTATTTCATAATAATTTAATCAGAAATCGTTCACAAGTATAATATTAAAAAAAAAATCCGAAATTGAAAATAAACTCCTTGAAGTGAGAGGAAATATAGGTATAAAATAAATACACTTAGAAAAATTATCAATACAGATATAATCAACTTTGAAGAAGCATATTTGAACATTCTTGAGATTAAAAACAAAGTGGAATAAGAGAGAATAGTTTGTTGGGAATTTTTTGAACATTCTAGAAGGAAACACTTCAGTGGTAAAACCGGACTTTTCACGAAGAAAAATTTTTCGCTAACGATTATACTTTTCTAAATCGCACATCTACAATGACGACTAACATTGTTGTCTCGAGATTCGACGCATTACGATCATCGTCGACGTATATTGACGTTAATCGCTACGAAGAGGGCTTTACGAATAAACCGCATCAAAAATGCACAGCACTTCATATTGAGAGTGATTTTGTGCACATCGAATAGCGACGGGTTTACAAGCCTCATATTGCACCAATGATCAAAACCTTCACCTCTCTATCTCTACTATCCTTTTATCTATTTGATGATCCCACTGACAAGGGCGGCCGATAGCTGCACATAATCACGTTCAGCTGCTATGACGAAAATAAAACAACCCTCGAAACCAGCTGTTGTTACTGCTTCTATAAGATGAAAATTCCCCCCCCCCCCCCCACCCCTATACGTTGATTGTATTTTATCCAACAATTGTGATATATTTGTATAAATTTATCTAAAATAGTAAATTTTTTAATTTTTTGCAAAACACTATATTGATAATGGTAGATAGTCTCGAGGAAAAAAAAATCCTATAATTAAATTAAGAACATTTTGATGAATAATTTTTAAAAAAATATAAAAATATTTTTTGAAGGAATATTATTGAATATTTTACAATAAAAAGCACTATTCAATGAGTAAATTTTAGAGAAGTTAAAATAAATCTTACTAATAGAATTAAAGAAAAAATATAACGTATATTCAATGCAAATTTTAAAAAAATATAACACATCAATTTTTCAAAGCTTTACTTTTTACTTTATTCATCAATTTTTACTTTATTCAAATTAACAGAAGAAAATATTTTTAAAATTAGTTGAATAATTTAGAATTGATTTATTATATAATGGAAAATTCCTTTTGCTCAAAAAAAAAAGTATTTGAAATTTCTCTCATGAAAAAAAAAACCACTCGTCAAAAAATTGCTGGTAAATAGTAAAAAGTAAAATATTTTTTATTTCTCTGCTTTTCAATATTTTTAAACAGATATAAATAGTAACCCGAAACATAAAAATTTTTGAAATTTTTAAGAAAAGTGAAAAATATTCCATAAAATAAATATGAAAATCTACGAAAATCGATCAATTGAAAATTTATTACCCATCATTGCGGGTAAAAAAAAAAAGAAGTAAACGAAAAAATTTGAAATGTAAAATCACCATTCATTACAAAATGCATACTTCATAACCGATCTCAATAGAGTGGATCACTTTTCTAATGAACACTCTTTGACACGCTTTCTTTTTTCCCTCTTTTTTCCAGTAAACCTGGGTAGTCTCAAATTTTGAGTTTGCCCCCCCTCTCCCCTCCCCTTTTGCCCCCCCTCCCCTTTTGCCCCCCCCCCCTCTCCATGAAGTGTTTACAATCTCGATTATATGCACAATGAAGAGGTTGCAATTACATTGAAATACGCAATAGACGTATAAAAAGAAATAATAGCGACTATATTACAAATAAAATGAAATTGATTCGAAAGAGTATTTGAAAAAATATATTTCAAAGAGTAAAATATCACTTAATAAGAATGTTGAAGCACTTTGTGTACAAAACTTTCGTTAGATATTTTCAAGAAAAAAAAAGGACTCTGCGGTAAAGCATTCACTCGGTAAGCAAACAATCCAAAGTTCGTTGCCATTTGCGGATGAAACTTTTATTGCTCATCACATAACATTAAAAAAAAGAGAATTGAATCGATAAACGGTATATTGAGAATTCTTTATTTGATTACGAATAACGATATTTTTATCACTATCACTTGATATGGCAATTTAATCATATTTTATCATTATCATTTGATATGGCAATTTAATCATATTTTATTTTTCAATGCTTAAGTCTAATATTCTCAACGATTAGCCATTAAGTCGGCAAAAGAAATTAATGAAGAATAAAAATATCATAAAATTTACTGACAGAATTTTATGAGCAAAAAAATTTTTGGGGATTACTAAGGACAGCAAGCAATACTGCTCGACTTTCTTCGATCGTTTCATAGCGCTAATTGAAAACGTTACGATGAGCTCATTGTGCTCAACGAGATGTCGATGCATAGCGACAGAATAACCAGCCGGCTGACGAGAAAATGAAAGGAAAAAATAAAAAGAAGCAGCAACATGACGCTTATTGATTAACGGATATCTTCAATGAAAAAAAAATTATTATTAATTTCTAAATTTTCAACGAAAAAAGAAGGGGAGAGAGTAAATTATTTACTTTGACTTGAATTTCTAATTAATATCCGAAAAAAACTTAAATATCATATGAAAGTTTATTATTTCTAGATAATATCGAAAAATATTTATTCAATCCAACGTCAAATAAAAAAAAGGTGATTTGCAGAATTACATTAAATAAATTAAAAAGTAAGTAAAAAGTACTCAAATTAACGAATAAGCTGAAAAAACTAATTAAAAAGTACTAAAAATTTAAAACAGTATTTAAATTAGTGGGTAAATTAAAAAGTATTTAAAAATGAACCCAACTAGTGAAATTAGAAAAATAGCTGGAGAGATTACTATATGCTTGCTGGTTGTGTCCATTCCTGACATCAATTTTATGCAGTAAACGATTGCAATATCCAATAAATGCGAGCCCTCCATTGTGCAATACTAACGCCTAGCCGATGACCACTTGCTTGCTAGATCATTGACCACTAGAAAGTGTGAACAATTTAGGTTGAATCAAAAAAAAAAAAACGAAAAATACAAATTTCAAATGGAGTACCTATTATTTCCTTAGATGAAAGCTCATTAAATAATAGTTTATAGAAGAGGCATTATAAAGTTGTCGAACGAAATATCCTCAATGGTCATTGAAGTGGAAAATGCGGCAAATAAGTTGGAAATAAGTTTGAATAATTGGTCACGAAAATGGGGACATCAAATACAGCGAATGCTTTTAATGGTGCTCATTGATTAGACGCATTTTAAATGACCCATAAAAATAAGGAAAACTTACTCGGATTTATTTTATTAGAAATAATCAAAATAATGCTCAATTACATATTTCTCGTGAGGATTTATTTATGCTTCGAATATATAAAACTTTAGCGATTTAAAAAATCCCAAATAAATCTTAAAGAAAACAATCCCTTCCCTTCCATCCAAAAGTCTTTAAAAAATAATTGTAACTCCAAAATAGACCTCTCATGTTTAACTACTTTTATCAATTAACTTTCATTAAAAGATTCATTTTTTTTTAAATCATATCGCTATAAAATAAAAATCCCGATAAGTACAATAAGGATGCAAATTTTTAAGTGACTTAAAATATCGAATAACTCATTTTTGAATTTCTAATTGTTTTTTTCTTTTTTTTGACAAAGGGAGGGCTATTTTATATAAGATTTCTCCTATATTCTCATAAATGCGTTATATATATATATATATATATATATATATATATATATATATATATATATATATATATATATATATATATATATATATATATATATATATATATATATATATATATATATATATATATATATATATATATATATATATATATATATATATATATATAAGCATAAATTTTTATAAGGAATGCGTAATTAAAGGGTATTTTGAGTATTTCTAATGAGAAAGCATTAATTTTTTCTTAAACGAAAAAAATTCATGAGACAAGAGAGTTTGAATGTTTTAAGTTTTTTTTTTTTAAACGCATACTTCATAGTCATGATGAGCATTAGCCAATATAAATACTTGTGTTTTATTATGTCGAATAATAAAAAAGCAGAAAATATTAAATTTTTTCTCAAAGTTTTTGCAGAAATTATTCAAGATGAGAATAATATTGAAAAATGAGAAGAAAGCTAAGAAATTTTGAAATTTTTAACGAGCTAAATTAATAACATAATAGGTTTGAAACAAACTGAAAAGGTTAGTGACATTTATTTCGAACATAAATGTAACGGAGTGGGGACGTAAATTTATACTTCAAAATTTATGGAGATGGTATATTTTAGTTTCGGGTTGGATGGGGGGGGGGGGGGTAATATTCGAGATGACACGCTGACTAATAACGCCTGAAAACGTTACCAACGTACATCTCACACAGATCACCAAATCGATTGTGTCTATAAACGTTAATGGTGAGCACAGAGACATCAGGGAGTGTCTTGAATTAGCGAAAATTGACCGCGTCGAGCTTTATTTAGAGAGGAGGGTACTTAAGAAAGAGAAAAAGAGAGAGACAGAGAATTCAGCACATGCGTGCTAAGTGAATAAATTTTAATAACAACCCCCAACAAGCAAGTATGCAAATTTGTGAAACATCGAACAAATATGCAAATTAATGAAGCATTAAATAAATGTGCAAATCTGTGCAACAGCTGTACTGCTATTGTTGATATGCAACAATTAACCAAAAAAAAGCCCCCTCAAACATCCCATCTGTGCAATCCTATCCGTGCAATTGCCGTCACTCGGGGCATGAATCAATACAAATGGAGAGCAACGACAACGACGACCCACACCGATCGAGCGCAATTGCAATAATGCACATGCGCTATGAATGACAATCGTCACATGAATTGCAATGATCACACAAGTGCAATAATTTTAAAAAAACATTCGATCAAGTAAGAAAAAAAAAACTTATTTGTGGAATTTTATTTTCTTTTTTCACACTATAAAATTGATGAATTTCGTCAGAAAAAAAAAATTTTTTTTTTTGAGAATTTTATTAAAGAATAATGAAACAACGATGATGGAGAAATATTTGCATAAATTATTAGTGAAATTTACGCATCATTTTAATAGATCAAAAATTACTGAAATATTTCATCGAGATTATCAATCAATGCGATAGTATCGTTGAAAATAAAATCCTCTCCACTTGAAAATATTCGTTTTTTCTATCCTATCAAAGAAGCATTTTCTTGTGAGAGTTCCTTTATTACAACTGTTAACCATATCAATTGTCTTATTAAACCCTTTTTTTTTAATTCAGCAATGTTCTAACTACAAAAATATTAAGTACATAGCCATTAAAACATTCAATAATCACCTAGTTTGATATACCAATGAGTATGAATTGAAGAGAAACAATGATTTAGTGAAGATCCGGTAAATAAATCGGGAATTAAGCACGAATTTCGATGAATTCATTGACTACTGGCTAATTAAATATGCAAATTCTGTTGCCTAGACAGTTAGTAAGCAATTAACCAAATGAATACTAATGCAGAAAGAAACTGAAAGCAAGACAACCATGAGCGACTTCGAGAAGGAAGTAAACAGACAAATAGACTAACAAACAGACACATTAACAAAGAGACGACACAAACAGACATGAGGAAACATCATATCGGCTTCAAAGCTCCTCTAACGTTCCGTATCGATTCCTAGCGATATATCTGAAGTAATGAAGCGCATGAATGATCATAAACCACGATGGTTGAATAATAATTTGGTTGAATGAAAAATTGGATGACACGATAGATGAGACATCTTCTCCCTTAGGCGCAATTCACATCTTCACATGCTCTATTATTTGAAATGCAATTCGATTATAGTAATGCAAATCGTTGCGTTAGACAGATGTTCCTTTGCGTCTATCCATTTAGCTTTAGCTTTCACGGTTTTTTTTTTTCGCTCTCCAATCATCACAATATTTAGCGCTTTACATTTGTGACTTTTTAAATTTTCAATCAAATTTTCGTATTTTTCTTTTCGGATTAAAATCAAATTTTCGAATCACTTTTTTTTTCTTTGATTAAAAAATCTTCTAATTTTTTTGATTTTTCATTTATACGAATAGAGGATATTTGCTCAGCAGAAAACTTATAAATTAGAAACGTTTAATAAAGAGGAATAATTATCGCCGATTGGGATGAAGGTCGTCGAATGGAAATGCCGTCGATAGTATGAGTTATGATCATATCAATAAGGTGCATTCACGCTGTGCACTCCATTTTCTGCCCTCCATCCTTCCCTTTCAAACTGGAAAAATGGGGATTTCTACCGGAATTCTACCGGCGAAAAAAATGCTCTAAATAAGAGAAAGCACCAATGCGTATAGATCAACATTGAATCCTTTAGCGCTAAAGTATGTTATTTTGCTCCGCCAACAACCACTTCATATATGAATAAACAATATGATTATTTTCAAAAGCTTTTTGTTACTTATTTCCGCCAATATCGACATAACAAAGAACATCCACCGTCCATTCACACATATAATTCCCACCAGGTGGGCGTATGCTGAAAGGAGAAAGGCTTTGGAGCCAGCGCCCCACTTTCTCTTCCATCGCCCACCACCTCTCCGCCTATCAACTTCCCATTACCCTACACTATGGCTATAATTAAACCAAAATTGAACAATCTGAGATGCTGAAGTTCAAAATAATCTTGGAGAAAATGATTGCGAATAAAGTGTTCGATATCATCTAAGTTAGTCAGTAAATTGCGTTCACAAAGCTTTATTTTAAAATTTAAAAACGATTGAATATTAGCAATTTTTTAAAAAATATTTCAGTAATCCCTGTCAAATCTGGGCAAGAAAATCGGCCTCCCTCGCTCTTCATTCTCAGAACTTGATATTGCCACCTCCCCCCCCCCCCCCCCCACCTCAACCCAAGGAGATCCAACATACGGCATTTTAAAATTGAGATATTAGAAGAGGCAGCTATTCATCTATCTCGACTTATATCGATGTCGACAGCATTCAAATGGCATTAAAGAATGTATAACGCTATTCATATAAAACGTTTAAAAAAATTATCCGCACTAATTTGGAATAAATATTATTACATTGAATGAAGACGGAAAGATTGATGGGAATAATATTATCCTCATTTAAAAAAATTTTTTCCCTAAAAATTGATTTTGAGAAACAAAATTATTAGAATCGCAGATGGAGGAAACAACAACGACAACAAAAAAAAGAAAGTAATTCTCTAATATCGAATATTGCAACAATATTTAATCAGTTTATATAATTTATTTTTTGTATAGCTGCAATATGCAACATCATGGATGTGATTCAAAGAATCCCTGTCATTTTGACCGATACAAACTTCTGCAATTTTGTCCAGTACAACCTCCGTCATTTTGGCCGATATAATATCCTGTATTTTGTCCACTATATCAATAAAAACCACAAAAAATCTGGCAGACTACGAGTTCTTCAATTAGTATTTCAAATATTCGAGACGAGAAGTATATAATATATTCCTCATTTATGGCCGCCCCTCCCCTCCGCCTCCACTACAATTTCTGTCTATAGTCTTATAAGCTAAAAGGTTTTTGAATATAAAGCGCAGAATAATAGAACCAGTCCTCACTATTCTCTTGAATAAATGTCCATTTTGAAAATCTGCGAGTACCATACATCCCTCCTCCTCTCCCCCTACTTCTATAAATTACCGCCTTAAAATCAGGTCGATTTTAAAAATTCACCTAAATCGTCAAATCACATAGAAATGGTTTAGAAAGATTTTAGTACATTTGGATGATTATAAATGAAAAAAAAAAGCTCTAATAATAGTGGTGATAGATAAACAACACATAACGATGTTATGGCTTCGATGAAGGATAAAAAATATATGTTTGCGAATTTTTGATCAAAATATTTTCATCTACACAAAAAAAAATGCTCACGAGGTTCTCATTGCATTCAAATATCAATCAAGTATAATTGTATCATTGAAAAATTAATTTCATGTTTGAATTAGATATATTACTCATTATATACACCTTCACCTGACCGATCTGCAAATAGAGGCCGACTTAAAGATCGCTGAAAGCAAGCGGATCAGAGGATCATTGAGTTAGGGCAGATGGGAGCGTTACGAAGAGGCATTTTTTCGTAATGAATGCTCTGTTGAAATAAGTAAATAAATAAATAAATAAATAAATATCATTCATTTATTTTTTTGGTGGTTTTCAAAATCACTTTCTTTAACGCTTATTAATAACCGCATGAATATGCTAATCTCAATGCTTAGGAATATATTGATATATCTGATCGCATTTGAATATACGA
This sequence comes from Ascaris suum, assembly GCA_013433145.1. Lineage (NCBI taxonomy): Eukaryota > Metazoa > Nematoda > Chromadorea > Rhabditida > Ascarididae > Ascaris > Ascaris suum. Next base: position 9,409,379 of record CM024178.1, on the reverse strand, counting down.
GCGATTCATCTTACAACGACAACAGAGTCGACCACTTCAAACATCGACCAACCGGTTTTGCGGTCAAACATACAAGTGTGATCATTCAGTTAATTGATCACTACTTTGATGCGGATAGTTGCAACGGTTAGAGTATTGATTAATTACATGTTAATCGTGATCATTTCGACAGGTGATCTAGTGATATCGTCGACTGATCAGGTGAAAAAAATGTCGATAAGTTCATACGGTCAGCTTTTCAGTCCAGTAACCCAACAGTTCTTCTAGGATATATCACTGATTAGCAAGTTTCCCTCTCTATTGATCGTTGAAGTCCAAGCAAATGACTTTCTTAGCAATTTTTGATACCACTATATTATATATAATAGAATAATCAGATCAAGTTGTACAGATCAAAATCAACGCTTTCAAGTGGCAGGTATAGCTAATGATACACAGCAGGGAAGCTTAAACGTCGAAAGCAATAATTGAGGTTACTCGCAACCAATTAAGTCGCGACATAAATCTAGCATGAACGAAAACTTTTCTTCTCTAACAAGTCCAAGGAATTCTACCTGTCTAAATACCTTTACTCTACTCAGGTATGAAATGACACCAATACTTGAGAAGAAACTATACCGTTATACAACTGTTACAATAATGCTAGAGCATAAAATAACCAATAATAGCTTGAAATGGATCGAGAAAGGCCTTTTATTGTGGTGTACGGTAATAACCCTTTTACGCCGAATGCACCATTATCGCTGAATGTCAATTATAGCTATGAACATATTTTGTGAGGGATCGATGAAAAATATCGTTACCCTAGTAACCGGCTCAACGCTCCGAATAAACATTCCACATCTATAGTTCGCATATAAAACTCTTCACTAATGTTTTATTAAATAATAAAATTAAAGAGATTCATTAAATCAAAAAAAAAATCCCTCTAGCATAGAAAATATAGCACATTTGTGTGTTATAAGTATGACGGCTAAAATGATTTGTTGAGCGAATGACGTTTAAAAAATTGAAAAAGAAAAGAAAAGTATTAAAAGATTCCCCGTTGAAATGAAATAAAATTTATTTCTTTTAATAAACAGAACAAAGATAAGAAAATAAATTTTTAAAAAAATCCCAAAGAAGTGAATTTCAAATCGTTCAAATTTTATGAAATCCAATTAAGCCCTATAGAACTTTCGGGATAATCCTCAATATTTTCTTCCTGAGCTCCCCCCCCCCCCCTCCCCTCCCCTCTCATAAATTGAACTACTCATTATCATGACCTTTGAAGGGATTTTTGCAACAAACTCCTCATAATTTATTTAGTTCATTTTACTGTGGTACTTCCAACAATAACGGTGGATTTGTTTCGCTTTCTGAATTTACCCCAATAATTTTGACAGCCCCCCCCCTTTGTTTTGATAGACCCCTCACCGTAGTTGAACTAGAACGATCGCGGTCGTAAAGTCTAATGGAATATTTGATCACTAGTATATGGTACTAGTTTTGTTGCCTTATATTTCCTCTAAAAAACAAAATAAACCAAAATAAAAGAATTCGAAATGCACTACGAAATATAAATTTGTTGACTAATTATTCCTCTTCAATGCGATCATTTTATTCGCCAACAGCGATAACAATATTTATTAATAGACAACAATTAATAAACGATTAAAATAAACTCAACAAACAAAAGAAAATCGGATTTTAGAGGAATTTAAATGCAATAGCTAAAAATCATTTCCACCATATAAGTAATGCTCAACAAGGCGAACAAAAAAGAACAAACTGATTATCTTTAACGTGTTTTATCCGCCGCATACGTGAGATGTTTCGTTTATTGAGGCCGCATTCTGCCCAATAAGCTATCATTCACCCTCTTGCTAGCCATCACTTGTGTTGTTGATCGTCCCGTTGGTCTTAGAGCGAATATCAATTACGAATTACATTAGAATTATGAATACGCACTATGCATTATTCATGAAATAAAATCACTCAATTCCATCCGTCGAAAAATATCGCCAATCATAAATTTTTATTCCACAAAAGAATAAAGAATATTTCATTATTATTATTTTTAAATTCTATAAAAAAAATCCAAACCGGGAGGAATTGCTTTATCTTTTAAATCTTTTTTAAAATCTCTTAAAAAAATTTTTCTACAATATGAAAATTCACGACTTCAAAGTTCAAAAAAAAAAAAAATTTCTTTTCAAAATCGTTTCTTCAAAATTTTATAGAGGTAAAATTCTGATTAGATCTTTTAATATTCCACATTGCTGCAAAATATACACAATTGAAACTCCCTAAATTTAGTCATTTCTTTCGTTTTTTCTTCGTCAATTGCTTCCCTCTTTGCAGCTATATTTCACGCCTTAATAGTTTATCACACCATTTAAAAAAAAAAAACTTTTTTTCATCATATTTTAATGAGGAACGCGTCTAACGGTGTAAATTTGTGCCATATGGGAAACCCGTAATAGCAATAAAAGAGAAAACACAACAATATAACTAGTAAATTATTATATTCATATCTCATGATAGAGGTAAATTGCAAATATCTACTGGGAAAATCGAATTAAAAAATTCAGTATTTCACCTATCATGTGAACTTATAATTTATTAGTGTTTCCACAAAATCGTAACAACTTGAAAGTTCGAAGAAGTAATGCGTAAGAAAACAAATAATCAAATTTCCCACTTAAATTGCATTCGCTCAAACCCATTCTTCTTTAAATAGCCCTTTCCAGTCAGTTGCAACAAACGCCTAAATTAAGATGATTGAGATAAATCCCTTTTTCATTGAAAAATAGCTCGGCTTATAATGGCATCATGTCATGAAATGAATGCGCCATTAAATCAATACCGATTGTATCGCGAAACACACAACAATGCCCTAAGGCAAAACAACGATCAAGGTTTCACAGATATACGACAGGTCGATTCCTGAGGTGACGATAGAATTAAAACAACAAGTGATTTAGGCGATGCACTTGATACTATACTCTCTACAATATTATCCATACGAACAAATACTGGTCTATCTTGACAACTTGACAATAGCCTTGAATCAACGCCGATCATCACCAAATTATGCTCAAGGATTTCACCACCGACTATTCGGAGCAATTCATCGGCCGATTGAAACGAACGTGTATCATAGAACTTCGCTCTAAAAGCGTTAAAGATGAGCAGTGCGTATATCAACTTTAGTGATTAAAATATAACGATAATAAAAATGCAAAAATGACATTTTTTTTCCTATTTTTTGAACTGTAATAAAATATAAATATGAATTTAATAAATAAACGTGCAAAATATAAAGGAGTCTGTTCTATTTTTTGGCACAAAAAATGCAACCAATGGAATTAAATAAAATTTAAAACACACCTCCTTGATTTATTGAAATTTCTACAAGAAAAAAATTGTCCCAATCATTCTCACTGTTCATATAAACACCATATAATAATGCATCATATTGCAGGATCATATCAAATCATCAAGAAGAAATCAATCCTCCCATGTTTTATTTCATAAATAAACTAAGAACCTCTTCTTTTGAAGATAAAACCTAATCTTCAAGCTTTATTCGAAAGTTTACAGCATTTACCTCGACGAGGATTCGAATGAGCAAATTCCCCCATCCGTACAGCATAATACACTTTTATTTTTCGTTTTTATTACTTCATCGATTAACGGTCGTGTGGTAGCGCTTGAACTCATTCCAATGGCCGCCCTTAAAATATTCAATTATTATGAAACGACTCATCACTTAAAAAATAATAATTTCTCGCTGAATATATAAAATTACAGAAATTCGTTATGTTCCTCCCAATTATTATATAACAATATACACCTTAAACAAACTAATAAACTTAAGGAAACAAGCCTCTCTGCAATGTTATACAAACCAATTTTGATAATCTTCGTATCACCACTATGACATAACAATTTCCATACTTCAAGAGCGTGACTTATTCAAAGCTTACCCCCAATCTAGTTGTTGTCGGAGTTCCTCCGTGGGTTTTGCAGCCGATGAGGCACAACACACAACACATACCGACGCATTATTGAAACGACATTCGCAATCTTCCACTGAACATTCGACGTTCATTACGCGACCACACTTACGACACAATCGACGGTCCTTTTCCTGTTAGATATATTTGATAATTTTAGGCCTACCTCACTTTAGTCTGGAACGACATAAGTGAATATTTCTGAAATCATAGAAAACTGAAGAGACCACCCTCCCCTCTAACAAATAAATTGAGGTTCCCCGAAATGCTCCTTCCAAAAAAATTCAAAGTTTTATTCACTTTATTTACTGCCGCAATTCTATGAAATTATCCCTTTCAAAAACACCTTTAAATGCTACCTCCTGATTTTAGTGGGGCCGTAGAGTAACAGATGCCTTTCACAGGAAGATCTCGGAAACACAAACCGAATTCTGACTCTCCCAGACTTTTCTATTCGTAAATCTTCAAAAAACATTGACCAACTTGTTACCACATAGGCCCCTCAATATACATCCATATAGAAACTAGCGCAATCACTAATCCCCAGTCCTATATGCAAATGAGCGTGGTACACCTGGTTCTACATAAAAACTCCGATACCTCTTCATTTGCCTGACGTTTTTTCTTAGCAGGTGGTTCTAACAGATCCGTTTCGTTAGCGACATCCGAATGTGGTCGCTTCATATCAATGCGAGCACCAGTATTCGTAAGACCATTCTTACGTGCCCATGCATCGTAACTCCAACCAAGAGAAACATTGCCGAATTGAAGTCTGAAACGAAATTAAAGAGCGCTCTTACACGAAAAGAATTAATTAAGAACGATAGAATGAAACTTGTCATTCACGCCAAATATTTAAATGGTTTCCCAACAACCAATAATTGTGGTTTACTTTACTCTTATGGTTTACTGTAATTAATACTATCATGGCTTACTTCAGGTTTATTTTTTGCCACAATCACAGCTAAATGAAAACTCAAAACGCTGTTTTATAGTGCATTATTGAAACTAAAATAATAACCACCATATCTCCTAACCACAGCAATTTTTAAACTAAAACAACCCCCTTGACCCTCCTTTATCTTGTTTTCCTCCAAAATGGCCACCTAACCCTCATCTTCGCCTTCTTTCAAATTAAAACAAAGATCCCTAATCTCCATCCAGTTATATTTGAAAAAAAAAATAAAGTCATGAAAAGGAATAAAGGAGAAGTGCTGCCATTACCCAGCCATCCAGTGTTTTATGGATCAGTCATATAAACATATCAAAAGAAAATATGCTTAAAATTTGTAACTTCTATTAGACAAATTAGAAAGATCTGAGAAAAATTGCTAAAATTTTTGCGCAATTTCACCTCGATTTTATTTTTACAACGAAAATTTCAATAACTACGCCCATCATACCGGATTCATTTCGTTGCAGCATTCCCACTTGGCAAAACACTAAACAAACAAGCAACTACAACAACAACGATTTTGTTGAATAATGCGCCGCTGCGATCGGCTCTGAACGACGTCTAAGTTAGTATCGCATTCGTTTAACTATGGGCATATATGCAACGTTTATATCACTGCTGCGGTGAATCTTGCCAATCCCCTGCCGAAATAAGGTACTCGCAGATTAAATATTCTTATCAAATTTGATAGATTCATGCAAATTAAAATACCCTCTTTCGAGTTTCATCTTTAACAGTTGCATCGTTGCAATAGCATCCTCAACAGAACAATGTCCTCTCTTATCTTGAATCGTTTCGCCGAGAAATACACTCGCAAGAGTCTGCAAACGTTAACAGTAAATTTATATATATATATATATATATATATATATATATATATATATATATATATATATATATATATATATAGGATAACAAAGATAAGAAAAACGAAAGGAATAGGAAAAGGGCTAAAATCTCCTACCCCTTAAGTTCCTACCGAGAACGAAATGCTCATTTTCTATTACACTGTTTTAGGAATCCACTTTTTCAATCAAAGCACGCAGTAAATATGTCCTCATCAGTAAATCTTACCTTCAAAGAGGAAGTTGCTCCCTCAACTAAATTTTGATCTTCTTTAAACACAAATATTTCATTTTTTTTCCTATAAATATATAAATAATTAAAAAGTATTGTCATTTAATTGTTTACATGTTTAAATAATTATTTAATTATTTATATAAATAAATAAATAAGTTACCTTGAGTGATGATCTTTGCTTTTCACTACCTGAAAGGTTGAAAATCGATGCAATATCAATGCAATAAGGATGTGAGAGTTGTAATGCGCGCAAATCGTACTCCAACGAATGCCCAACCAATATCGCATCTTTCGGAAGGATACGGGATAAGGCGATCTGCAAGCCAAGCGAGTGCACAAATTCATAAATTGTTTTATTGAAAAGAAAATCGACAATGAAGAATTAGTTCAGTTCTCCCTCTCCCACCCTCTTTCTCTCTGTCTTCAATGCGAATCTTCTAAGAAGCTAAACAATAATTCACTACAAATACATATTAAAAGAGTATTTCTTTGAAAAAACAGTTACAAAGAAATCCTAAGAAATTTTCTAGGACCTCCCACAGGTATGTTTCAACTAAACTTTTGCATATCAAGAGATAAATATATTATACATACCTGGACATGTTCAAGACGTACATCTATAGGATCTAACATTTGTTTCGTTATACCACTAAATTTAGTAACATAATCGACAATTTCGTCATATGGTTTCACCAGCGTATCGATGACAACATTGCATTCTTCATCCACCTATAAATATAAAAATATAAGTCTAAAAGAAGCGACCAAGCGATACTATGATAGGCCAGGTATTAAACGATTTCACTTCCCCCTCCCCTCCCCCACCCCCATCTCCAATAACGCCTTAAAAAAGTCATCTCAATCATGCCCCATTTTCTCAGTATTTATCAAATATATTCCTCACTTCGGAAAACTTTTCAATACAGCGAGTTGAAAAACAATGTAGAATGTCTGCTTTATTACCACAACATTTTTGACAAGTGTCCTAAAAAAATCAACCCCCTCCACTTATCTCTCTCCTACCTAAGGTGAAATTTTCCATAAATTCTGGAAAACCTGCAAACCAGTTTCAATTCGACGGCGTGTTATAATATTAGCGCTAAAACTCCCCACCATGCAGATTTTACCTTCCCCTAGTTTATTTGAATATATAATAATTTTCCTCCCATCTTCAGCACTGATATTTATTTTAAATAAAAAGTTGAAGAAAAATCACAAGTGTTATCCTTGTAAGTTCTCGAGAACCGGCCTTCGTGACACACATCTCACAATCGATCGCAAAGATTGGAGAGTCGGCTGTTATTGCATAATATTTCTTCTAAAAAGAAATTTACCTTTACAATTAACGAAAGTCAAATAAAGGTAAAAAGTTTATCAGCCAATAAACCTTAAAAGTTTGCCAGGTATCAAACCTTCAAAGGTGATGCCGATTAGCGACTGTTTGATCCAATACCTAATGAATCACAAAAAAGAGCAAATTTTCTTCTTTTTTTTTTCAAACATTCAACCCATAAAGCATGTGAAATTTGCAAAAGTCTGAAATATCTAACTAAATTATCGATTATTTTTTATTATTTCCGGTTAATCTCTATCTCATTTCTGATTTTTATAAACTATGATAAATACGAAGTATAAGAATGAGATAAACGAAAAGCAAAAAACATTCGAAAGATGAAAGTTTTTAAGCAAAAACATAAATCTTAATGAACGCAACCGAAGTATATCAAGAAATTATAGTGATTTTAAAACTTTTATGACATAATAAAGAAAATTCTCCGAAAATCCGGCATTGCCAGATAGACTGATGACTCGGACCCACTCTCTTTCCAACAACAATCCCCCTCCCTCCACCCACCTAGCCCCCCCCCCCCTCACACAAAAAAATAAAAGACAAGAAGGGACATAGCAAATATTAGTTGTAAAATCAAAGATATGTAAATTTTATTACCATTGTCGGCCGAATACGATACTGAGATAGAACGCCACTAGCCTCTAACTGAGCATCACCAGGAAACGGATAAGAGAAATTTGCCATTTGCTCGACACTCATCAAAAGATCGCCTTTTAAATTTTTCGAAATAAATGAAGTCAACGGATCGAATCCCGCCTGAAAATAAACGAAATTCAAAAAAAATAAAAATAAAAATAAAGCAAATATTTGCATAATTAATTTCATTCAAATTAAATATTATATTTATTAACCCATCAAAATAAACGATATATTATACTTAACAAATCCCATCAAAATAATTCAGACTAAAAGGGGGTAGATAATTTTTCCTTATCATTGTTATGCTCATTTACACCTATCATATAAAAGCTTGAAAGGTTACATAATACTTTGAAAGATTACTGACAGGAGTAATTTCTAAGCATGAAGCACTATCAATTGGTGGAGACTCATACAGACATGAAGGCATGGGAAAAGGTTATAAAAAATTGCCGAGATGCTATTCAGGTGGACTCAGGTAGATTCAGGTAGACCATGCTAATGAAGAAAAATAAATAGTGTTAGAAAACAAGTAAAAACATCACTTGATTCGAAGTAAAGTACCCGCTTTCAATATAACTCTCTTCGGCGAACGAACATTTTAAGCCCGAGGGCTGCTATTCGAAATTATACGTTTAAATCACCGTGTTTTCACTGAATTCTAGGAAAATAGCGATATCGATTCATATAATTAATAAAATAAATAATCTTATGGTTATTTTCGCTATTCGTACTCTATTTTTGTAGAAATCAGCACAAATATGGGAGATACAACCTCTCTCCCCTTCTTGCCGGGCAGGTTAAAGCAGCCATATTGCAAATCTGCTTGTTTGCATCGTTTGACACATTGTTGTAAAAATATAGAGCGAGAAAGAAATTAAAAACAAATTCATTTCTGAGGGAATGAAATAAAACTAACGACATCAAATCTGTGATAAACATAAAAAAGGAAGTACGACATTAAATAAAAATATTTAGTAAGCCAATTCTGGAAATACCTACATATAAAATTGTGGGTCGGAGAGTTCCGCGTCATAAACAGTCGACACACGCACAAACGCACACAGACACACAGACGCACGCGCACATATACAAACGCATACACACACGCACGCACGCAAACGCACAGATACAAATACGGACGCAGACACACGCACGCATACACAACCACCACCACCAGGGCATCCGTCCCTTTAAAATATTTTAATCAGTGTAATATCACTCTGCCGGCCATAATTAGTCAATTTGCTTCAAAATTACGCTAAAAAGAGAAAGAAACGCCAGAGGTGATATTCACCAGGTCTATGTTATTTTTTTTTAAATAAAACAAAAACTAACAGCAACGATTTCTTTGATTTGTTCAACTCTCGAGATTGGCACATTGAGTAGCGCATTCCAAAATTCGTTACGATTGGCCACTTCCTTTTGCATTCGAGCTAAGCATTTACGACCGAAGAACTCTTCAATGAAGCTATCCTTATTCCTATATTCCTGCAAAATAAAAAAAAAACCATCTAACCTAAACATCTTTTATTTATTCATTTATTAGAAAAATAACTGAAGTTTAACTCTCAATATTCCGCATAATTTTTTCTTTTATTCTAAATTATAAATATTTCACAGCAAATTAATAAATTATAATATTCATCATCGCATCAATAAGAATTTCCCCAAAAATCCAAGCGATCATAACAAAAAACTATGAAAATATTATACGAAAATAACAAATAGTGGAAAATAATAATATTCTAATAATACTAACTTTGAATCGTGACTTGAAAAATTTACTCTAATTGAAAAAAAAATATGCCGATTTAAAAATTTTTTTTTAAAAATTGAAAAAAAATTTACTTTGAAATTGAAAAATTTTACGCGAAAATAACTCTTAGTGGAAAATTTTTAGTAAAATTTGCGGAAAAATTCCAAATGAACAACTTCGCAATAACTTCTTCATAAAATGCTTTCAAGATTTAAAAAAAAAAACCTGGCCAGCAACCTAATTAATTAACGGCAGAAAGGAACGTACCACACATTCAAGATCTGTATCGATTCGTACGAAAACAGTCTGTATTATCCCTTTATATGGTTTTATATTTAACCATGGTGGTTTTTCAGCGGTCGTTGAAACAGTTCGATGTGCTAGTTGTGCCAAATCTAGAAAAAAACAACCATACATCAGAGTTTGCGAGAAACTTCCTTAGGAAGATATTACATGCAACACTATGGACAGAGAAAGAGATGCATGAAGTAGAGGAAGTGAAAGGCTCATTTACCTTCACTCAGGTAACTCAGGTATCTCATATCTAGGCTGAAAAACAAAACAGCCATACACTATTAAATTATGAAAGAGTTAATAGTAATCAAAGAATGGTATAATCAAGGAAAACTGATCAAGAAACGGGTCAGCGGATATCGATGCTTTTTTGCGAAAACGGAATGCCTTTTTCTCTCACCGTTATAGCACCTTCTTGCTCAACACCGGCTCATTTCCGGAATGAATAAAGCGCTAAAGCTTCAGCGTTTCACCCTCACCCTTTCTTTATTCCATGCGATGTGCCGTTGCCAGGTATGAACCAAGACAGGTGGTATTTAGCTTAATAAACATAGATTTTTTTCTCATATTTATTACATCTACTGCTATATCCGGAATGAAATAAGCGCAAATTGCATAGATATGAGTCCCTTAAAGTAAAATGTGAAATGAAACATTGATTTTAAAAAAATAAAAATTAAAAAACAAACAAATTAATTCTTCAAAAAAAGATAAATGTTTCGTAATTTCAGTCATCTCAACTTTCAAAGGAAATATTTGCAAAAAATTCCAACTTTTTCAACCGTTCAGGATCCATATTTTTGAAATTAAATTCATATTTCATATAATAATGCTTCACTTATTCTATCAAACAAAAAAAACCTACGCTGACTTCCAAGACGAGAGCCTCTAAGGCAATGAAGTCTGAACTCGACTTGTGGTGGTGGTGCTATCTCCTCTCTAATTGAATGCAATTTTCGAGAAATTCGCATTGAAATATCCATCTCTGAAAATTTATTCAACTCAACAATTATATCGTTTTCTTATAAAATCAGTTTCTTCTATTAAAAAACCAAAATCATTGCATAAAAATCCCCACACTTTATTAATCATAAATTTGGAAGCAGCGTACAAAGAACTTTTTCCGCAAACATTGTATATATATATATATATATATATATATATATATATATATATATATATATATATATATATATATATATATATATATATATATATATATATGACTCATGAGAATCAATGAAAATCGAACTAACCCTTGCTAGAATTAGGTTCAGGTGGCAATTCATCGATATGGAAGTCATCGCTCGGATCTTTACCAGAAAGAAGTAAAATTTCATTGATATTTTTCTTAAGTCGTTTCAATTTTCGTTTCTTCTTAATATTTTCACTCGTTTTTTGAACGATCCCACTTATATTCATTGAAAAATCTCTGAAAAAATAAAAACGAATCGAATAAAACAGTCATACAACGTTATTAATACCGATATTTGCACAAATGCAATAGTCAATAATAATAGTTTTATTTATTGAGAAACGGCAGTGAGTATTAATAATTAATTTTCGCTCTTTAAAAGCGGTCATAAAAAAGTTGTTGTGATTAACAATTAGGTTGTTTATGATGATATTATAAGGAGGATTATATTAAGCGAAACGATGCTCAAAGATTGGAAAACTGCTCAACTTACTGCCAGCCGGCTGCCACAATAAGTGCTATTTTCAGTTCACTTTTTTTTTTTCAAATGAGGGAGAGTACATTCATTTCGACATTATCAAATAATAAAGAACATCAGCTAAACACAGAAATATGCATGAAAAATAATACGCCTCATGCCGGTGTATTTCGTTAGGAATCGTTCCAATGTATAAATTCAACTCAGCACCTGTTTGTTACGTTACCTTATGATCATTAAGATCTATAACTGATCACAGCCTACCTGTATCACCTTTGCGGTGTACAGGTGCACTAATTAATAAACAACCTATATTTATTTGTGCAGGCCTTTTCACTCGGATAATGGTCGAGCAGATGGACTTTCAGAACGTTCGTAGCAGATAAGTTGGAAATTTTTGCCGCTTCTATGTATTTGATGGTGTCGTACCTTTGGCAATTTTAGTCTCTGCGCGTCTATCTGTCTATCTGCCGGTTTGGAAACCAGAAGCTTGCTGAGTGAATCTCATAAATTCTATTCTCTTTCCACTCACTATTTCCTTTGGGTTTACTGCATACTACGAATTGAAGTGTGAGTTATAATTAACGCAAAAGGCCGTCGAGACGAGATCGGGTTTAATCTATGACTACGTAAGCATGTCTTAAGCTCTATTCCGTCTTAATCCGCTAAGTGTTTTTCACCCACTCCGAACCGGAAGTGGTTTTAACCCACCTCCTTACGAGTGCAAATTAATTCGGATGTCGTACGCGTTTATGGATATATTAATTTGCATTTTTACCCGATAACCTGTGGGTCATATATAGAAGCACCATAGATGCGCTAGTGGAAGAATGCTACCCAAAACCGAAAAAAAAAAATTCATAGTTTCTATGCTGAAACGTGAGCACGTTGAAATACAAAAATGTGAACATCATATAAGACGCTGTTCCGCCTTCTTTTCATTTCATCATTACGGCTCAATAAACACTTATCGAGCATATTCGATAAAATATGAAGGAAATAAATTAAACACAACGCATTAGGAAATGCTGTAAATAAAATATTGGAAGGTTACCTTTGCCAATTTTTTTTAAAAATTAAATTCAAATATTCGTAGAAACCTATGCTGATTTCTTTTTTTTTTTTTACTTCAGAGAATTATTAATACGAAAAAAGTGATCTATGTATGGCGCTAGTTGAGTATATGAGATCAACGACGACATTGGAAGAGAAAAAGGTTGCCAACTTCAGAGAGATTGCCAACGCATCAACAACATAGCTGCTGTCTAGCTATACGTAACTGCTACGTCCTCCCTTCCCCTCCCCTCCACAACCCTTTCCCACCCCCACCCCCCCCCCCACACACCCCTCCCTACCCCTGCTCCCCTCCCCTCATCAACATATTTAACTCCGTGACAGCGATGTAAATGTTCTGTGATCGCGCTTTAATCACTTAAAATCTTGTAATTCTCGAAACGATATTTGGAAAATTTGGACCGGTGCCAGAAAACAGTTTGCGCGGGCAAATTTTACGTTTGAATTATTGTTAGCACAAATGGCGTGCGTACGATTGGCCGAAAACGTCCGGACAGGATGTGTTTATAAATTTTTGCTTACGTTGGGGGGCGGATATTGGAGACATGTGGGAAAATTGGGAAAAATTCCAGAGGTTCCAGATGATATTAGTATAAAGCTTTAAACTTTAGCAGTTGGGTGAATGGGATGATAAAGGGGACTGGAGGCGTGGGGGGAGGGGGGTAGTGGGCGGACGGGGAAAAGCGCCTATTTATTTCGTCATTGGTTGTGAACGTTGTTCGTAACGCCATAAAATAGAGACGTAGTGCCAACGAATGTTCTACGTTAACAAGTGGTCTGTTGTGATCAGATGAGTTTTATGGTCGCAGTGATCGTGGTGACCCTCAATGGTGTAACAAATTGTATTCACACTTGTTTGAGTGGTGTCTCCCCCGTGTGGATTATAACATCCCCATGGCTTCGATGCCATAGTCGAAGATATAAATAGGCTGCGGTCTTGTTTGCTAATCATTGTGTGTGTGTGTTCCTCTACCCGTCGTCGGTAACTCTATAACTCGTAGTGAACGAGTGTTGTTTATTCGTCGGTAGGCCTTCATACCTCAGACCCGGTCGCACATAGCTACGCCCTGACATATTCTTGAAGAGTGCATGGATTCTGTTCGATGATGATATATTAGCTTACGATGTTTGCACTTCTTTGTGTGATTATTTCTCTGAACTCATCTTCGTTTTCTCTTTTGTTTTATTAAGTATATGCTCTTTTTTAAATACTATATTTTCAATATTTATTTTGGAATGTGGTTTCTTTTGGTTATTTACCCCCATATAAGTTCTTCGTTTGCAGCGCTTCAAAACAACAGTGTTTTTGATGCGTGCTGTTGTGTGGGAATGAGTACCCGAGCACTTAAACATCCCGCAAAACTAGTCGGGCGGCGTGGTTGGAGCTATGTATATACATATGTGTATATGTATATTATTACTATCATTACTATTTGTTGAACGATGCACTTTATTAAAGTGTCGCCGTACTTTTGAATATATATGATTAATTCGTTTTTATTTGCAGTTTGTCGATGATGTCAAGCGGAATGAAAACTGAACCGAGTCGAGGCTCGTTACTTATGAGCCATGCCGAACTAATAGCGCCACTTACAAACAATCCAAAAAGGCGAATTTTGCGTGGAAGGGTTAGTATAATGATTTATTATTTATGAAAAGGGGATACACTCGTGATTTGATAGAATAAATAGCGAAGAGATAGGGGGATAGAGGTGGAAGTGAGAGGGGTTGCACTGTTCAATTTTTTGTTAAAATTGAACTTTTTTTGCCTTTTTTTCAGCCTTCACTTCACCTCAGGCGGTTTTTTTAATTGGTGTATGCAAATGAAGTTCGATTGATTTCATTTATCGCCTTAAAAAGGGTAATTGAGGAGATAAACACTATTGTGTAACGCTTTCAGGTTGAAATATAATTCAGTCATCTGCTTCCAAAAAGTATAGAAGTATTCATCCTGCATATGTTTCTGAACTCATCTAAATTGATGCATTTATGCAAATTTATATACATCTATGCAAATTTTTATACATTCATATGTATATACTTGAGTGCATTATGTATGCATACATGCATGTGCAGAAAAAAAAACGTTCATCATGGAAAGTTCTCGCTACTAGAAGTATATAGATAAAAGGGTTTCTGTTTGATGGGAGCGTTGGAAATTCGTGTAAATTAAATTAAATAAAGTATTGATTTTGATTAATCGTCTAAATTATTTCATTACAATATGTGAGGTTTGTTATTACAATTGAAGATATTTAAATATGACGATTATAGAAGATCATCAGCTTAGAACAAGTGATAGAGGAAATGAAAGCGGATATTTGTATCAGCGCTGAATCGAGTAATAATTCCGAATCACTCAAAAATGCTAACGAAATCAACGGATGGAAAATAGAAAGACAAGAATTGATTCGCCGAAGGGCGGCCATCCGAGAACAACAACGATTGGTTTGTGCATTTTCCAATAATCCTGAACACTTTCACCTTTTTTTCCGGATTTCCGGGGTAGCTGGCCACTTTCAGTAACCGGATTTCCGGATTTATTGACCAAAAGCTGTTTTCAGTTGCCTCAAATTTTATGCCAGCGAAGTTTGCATTGCATGGTTTGTGGGTACAAACTGATGGTCGATTGTGTGTGTGTTTTTTTTCCTTCGATTGATGGTGACAGCCGGTTGAAATTTCTTTGTAATGCTTTTGAAAAAGATATTCACTAGGTGTACATAATTAGACAATTTTGTTGGCGTCCTTCCCCATTTTTGACGTCTGCATTAATTATTGTGAAGTATGATCATTAGAGCTATTTATAGATATCTAACAAGTAATCTAAGATGCAGTTCTGATGAACAAATAGCTCAGATGATAGAGCATGAGATCATTGAACTGAGGCTTCTTCGTTCGATGTTCTCTACGTGCAAAGCTTCTTCTATTAAAGAAATTGTTTATTTCGGATGCAAATTGCATAATGAAGACGCCATGTTTGTGCATATCTATATATGTGCGCCTAACTGTTTATTCGCTCAACTCGAGAACCACGACCTCAGGTCATGAAATTTAGTGGACATAGTTTAGGCTTTAGAATGACCTTCATTTGCATAAGTCATAACAATCGAGAAACTTCAAGACAATTATAGATATTTAAATAAAGAGAAAAATCTGCAGTCGATCAAGACCGTGGAAAAAGAAAGAGAAAACGGATTTTTATTGTCTATTGCGGTTTGGATGAAACATGAAGGTATTGCTTCGTAAGAGTGATTGATGCAGAGATGGAAAGGCAAAAGCGCGTACCGCGCCAGCTGATTTGGCGCATTTTCCTCTTGTTTTAGGAACGAGAAGCTTTGCCGGACTTTAATATGGTAAAAGATCGCGCACCTCCGATCAATTTAACCGTATCGGCGTCATTGCTTGACGAGACATCCTCATTTGCGACGACAACTGCGAGTATAACCGGTAAAACTTCGATTTATACGGATATTTTAGTAACGCTATTCGTTAAGTTGTCATATTTTTGCCAAATTAAACCTTATTAATGGTTTTTTTAAGGCAAAGGGGAGATAGCATGAAAAATTCTGCGATAATTATAGCTGAATGAGGATTTGAAGGAGTTTTGTCATCGGTTTTCTTATCATTTAATCATCTTATCATTGCTATCTATCTTTATTATTTTATCATTTTTATCAACAATATGTGTCTTTCGTTGGAAGGTTGCGTATGCTTCTTACTGTTTGCTTCAAGAAAGTAAAAATATCATAAGCGGTAGATGTAAATTGAGATACGATGTTTTCAGAGACGCATAACGATGACGAGAGTGAGAATGTCGATCCGTTATTGGTTTCTATTGAATCGACGGAAATGAACTATGAAGGTATCGCATCGATACCACTACAGATCCATTCGCAAGTTCGTCAAGGTTTCGATCCACAGCAATATATTGGCGGTAAGGAAGTGGAGACGCAGCTAATAAGTGGTGGTCACAAGAATAGTGCTATGATCGGCCGAGAGCTAACGAAAACACATGCACTCCAAGAAGTTGGTTGCAATAGTGCTGCTATGAATCTAGAAGCAGCGAGAAGAGGCTTTGGAAACAAGGAAGCCAGAAGGCGGTCAAAAGTGGACGCAGGCACGAAAGGAGTCACGGGAGAACTGTGTACAATTGCAACAAACAACAAAGTGGTTCAGGAAACAACCAGTGAAGTGCCGGCGATGTTAGAAGATGAAGAGGAGCCAATGGAGATCGATAGCAGTAAGTTTTAGAGCAAGTGATAAACTTCAGCCAGATGGATCTAAGCTCAAGTTGGGGTTTAGATTTGCGGTTAATTTATTCGTCCGGCTAAAATTTCAAGCATTTGTAGCCCATTAAAATTCATAGGTTTTTCTAAAACACGATGTTTTTTTACTCCGCTGCATGTAAGAAAGGTCTAAGGGGTCGGAACGATCGTTTTTACATAAGTGAGATTTTAATTAAAGCTAATATTGAGAGATAGGTACGAAAAAGTTAGTTAGTTGAGCTGTTATTTATTGAATGTCAATGTTGTGATGTGTCTTTGAGGTCACCTTTTCTTTGATGGCATTAGCAATACCCTAGAATCATGGGGGAGGGATGGAAGGATTTCGTTCAAATCTTAGGTGCTTTATTATGCTTCATCTATGGTAGATGCTATAGCCTCTTTGATGTTAGAGCGTTTACCATCCTCTTTTTTGATCATTAGATTCCTAATCTTTCTGCAACAGAATGAAAATTTAATATTTATGCAGTTTTGTTGCTCCAATATTGGAGTGTATTTTCGCATTACGAGATTTCCAACTCAACGACTATCTCTTCGACAAGATTTGATATTGAAAAATGATTGCAGGGGCTTTAGCTCCGACAGGTTTTAACTATAAGAGCTGTAACCTCGATAGGTTAATTAACTGTGGGAGCTATAATCCCGCTAGGTTAATTGACTGTAAGGGTTGCAACCCGGACAGGTTAATTAAAAGTGAAGATTTCATGTCGGTTCGATGGGGTTTTTGAGTGAATGTATTTTAGCACTCACTGAAGCGGAACGTTCGCGCAGGAAAAGTGCGATGCCTATTGAACTGTTGCGAAGGAAGGATGGCAGTACTAGATCAAGCAGTGATCATTTTATGCATCGTCAGGTGTGTTATTGTTTGAATTTCCTAGTCGTGTTCAAATTGAATTAAGAGCAGTAGCGAATCAGGTTTGAAGCAAAAGACTTAACTGTATCTGTTAATCTATTTTTTTAGTGATTCCTAAAGTTATATTATATATGTTGTCAGTCATCAAAGATGATAAGGAGTGGTTATCAGATTGTGTTAAGGAATGATCAATTTAGGCGTTATTGAATGTGGAGTTAAGCATAATCGAATCACTTTTTTTCAGTGTGGGAAACTTCCTTCACATGGTATAAAACTGAGAGAAGAGAATATAATGCTCTATAAGAATTGTCAATGAAATAAAATATATTTATGTATATTTATCTAAATTATAGCTTTGCGAACGCTTTGCTGCTTGTGCTCACATATGTTTGTAGGTTTTCCAACCTTGGAATATTAAAATGAATAAAAATTTGAAAAATATTTTATTAGTGTTTGTTTAACAGTTCTCGTAGATGATTAGAGAAGTTAATGTGATGCTATAATAGAAGTAAAGAAGTACAATGACAGCTAAGATGAGGTTTCCTCTTGATATCACTTTAGGCGAGTAAGATGCGGGTGTGATTTGAACTAAGACCGGTTGAAAGCAACAATATAATTGGGCGTGGATATTTATGTTAATTGGTCTTAAGGGTAAATAACCTCGGTATTGTGGTGTTTCTATCATTTCTCTATTATTTTATATCACTTGAAGTTCTCGAGGTTCACCATTGCATATTATCTACAAGCGGTTACGAATTACCGTGTATCTTCAGGTTTAAACCTCTTTCTAGCAATTTTTCGTAGTCTGTAACTGTCGGATGTTTTGAAGGAGGAAGCCAACAGAGTACCTGTGAAGGAAAGTGAAGCTTACCAACACGTTCGAACAGAGAAGGCATATGCAAATAAAAAAGAGCAAATGGCGCATATGGCTGATCTTGTGGTTGGAACTAAAACAGATTTCGGACTTTCTCGAAGATGGGTAAATATCAAGTCTCGAAAATCGTATGCATATGGACAATATTCTGATGGAAACGACAGAAAGCATCCTACGGCCGCAGGACGATACTCGACAGGACCATTTAAATTGGCCGGATCGGATGTGAAGGATTTACCCAAAGAGGTCGTCAAAGCTATTGAAGAAACGGAATTAGAAAATATGCATAATATAGGCGACCATAATGCCACATTTACTGTAACGGATCCTAAGGCTCGAAACATTGCGCAGCAGATGATGTCTGAAGAAGAAATAGCAGCTCGAGCACTTATAGGATTAAGTGAAGCGGCAAATAAGGAAGCATATTTGGCTTCGATACCTGCTGGAGATGCATCGTCGACTCTGGGCAAAGTATGCATTATGGAATTTGTTATCGAAGTTATTATTATTATTGGGAAGCAAAATGACATGATTTTAAAAAAAAAGAGGCGATGAAATGCGATATGTTTGATTTAATGGTCTGAATACTAAAATATTGCAAATAGATGCTTTCAAATTCACTGATCTTTTTTTTTTTAATTTCATAATTTCTTATGGGTGATTTTTGAGATTCTTTGATTTAGTAATGCAATTGCTTGAACATTATTAATTATTTCTTCATTAATTTGTTGTTCGATTGAATTTTTATTTTTTATCGTTGCAATTGAAAATTTACGCCCAAACTTAGTATTTGAAGGCACTTCTTTGATCTTGTTTCGAGTTTTATTATCATCGTTTTCTCCTTTTTTTTGAATGGGATTTTTTTAGCGTTTCCGTTGTATTTAAAGCACTAATCAAATTTTAATTAAACAGTACGGAAGAAAATGGATGGTAAAGGGGGATATGTTAGTTGATTTGTGTAAAACTTCTTTAAAAGATGAGGCTATATTTGAGCTGAAATTATATTTGTAAATTAAAGTCTTTTCTTAAAAAAAATGTTTTTTTTTAACGTAATGAAACTGAATATTATTGTATTTGTTTAGGTTTTAGTGTTTTTTTTCGGGTGTAGGCATGAGATAAATTTTTAGGAAGTCGAGTTAATTATGAAATATTCTGTGATAATTGAATTATTCGCAGTAATATTTGTAGGTTATTATTTGAAATTATGTAATCAGAAGGGTTAATTGAGTGGTTATGAATTTTAAAATTGGTTTTTATTGAAATAATTGAAATAATTTGTGCTTTAAATATTTTTTAATGAACGCAACTCGAAGCTTGTTTGAATGAAGAATACACCGTTTATCGTTTATATGCATTGAGGTGAATGCGTCACAGCTGAACGATCGAACCAACAACACAGCATCGGCATCGACGTCCGCACAGGTTGATTTATTTGTATAGACAGTAGAAAAGTGTGGTATAATGGTGGACGATATCGTTTAGATAGGAGAGTGCTGGAGTTCGACTCCAGCCAAGTTTTATTTATTTCTTTAGATTAATATTGAATTTTTAAAGAGGAATTTAGTTGTTTTACATTTTATTTACTAAAGAAGATTTAGAGAGCTCAAGCTCAAGGTAATATTTGTTCTGTTGGAAAGGTGAGTTGGCAGAGGTATCTGATGGAGTTCTTCTGCTATCTGCAGGAAGTAACGATTATCACTAGAGCGATGGAACTAGACGAGTCGTCGGCTTTGAAGCAAGCTCCGAAAAGTCGATGGGATGATACAACGATCACCGAGAATCAAGGCAAGGCAAGAATGATATCCGACCATGTACGTGTCTTTCGCTTTGGATTTGTCGTTTGTGATCTCAGGTTTTTGCTAATTAAATTGATGCTTGAAAATAAGTGCAGTTCAAATCAACCTTTTAATTGGTGACTTCATTTGGGATGGAAAAATTTCAAGGGGGGAAGATAGATGATGTTTTTGGGCGTTTTGATGTGCTCCACTTTCGACCATCGCCCTTTCCCACTCCAATCCTGGAGCACCTTTGAAAAATTGGCTCCACTCTGGATTGCTATCATCTAACAGTCATTTTGGGAAGAAGGTTCCTCTTTATCAAGAGGCAACATTGATGCACTCGAAAACCAGGGTGACACCATTTTTTACCGCATAGAATGGTTTGTCGGATGTATTGAACAGCGGTCGAGAAATACAGACATGAGGGGTGTCGGTAGAGCGGATAACTGTTGTTGACGAGAATATAAGTCGGTTTTGGAGGGGCTAGGGGGTCAGGGGGAGACGGGGTAACTGATTTGCCCGCAGCGGGTAAGTACGAAATATTTGGAAAAATGAGCAGTGGTTCTTTTTTGAATACTTTGCATTGCAGAGCGAGCTGGGGGGCAGTACCTTCGAAGGAGGCAATGGTGTGGCGCCCGCACCGTTTAGGGAATCGTTTGAAGAGTCATCGATTGCGAAGAGTTCTACAGGAATCGCCCGTAACGAGGTACACATTTCATAAGCATTTAAAGAAAATAACTCTCGTTAGGGTTGCCTCAATGCCGTCGTTATTTGCCTAGATTTGCGTCAGAAGCATTCTAATGAGGTATGTTGACGTCGTATTATTGGACATTTTTGTGATCGGTCGGTCTGTTAAAGGCGAGTTATTGCCCAATTCCTAAATTTTACTAGTCTTGTTGACGCGTTCTCATGTCCCCATGTCTGTATCTCTATGCGCTCACGTGGAAGGCCTCAGATTTCAGCCTTTTATTCCTGTCCAAGTTAATCTTGCATCCTTCCTCACTTCATCTCTCACTTTCACCAATTTCCCTCCAACCCCCTTCCGTTTATATCGATACCAATTTTGGCTCGTCAGTTTTGGATGTCAAATTTTCAATTCATTATGGGGCTGTATCATATGGGGCTCCTCTTTTATATTGAGTGAGGTTCATTGCGGTGTAGTATCTGGCAACCCATGGAATAAGAAACATGAGGGACTATTGAATCATATACTGTAATGGTGGCAGTAAGAGTTTCACCTTGTTTCTATATTATATTAATTCATCATACAGCTGCTGTTCTCCGTATTAGAAATCTTGTAAATTGAAAGTGAATATTTCCGGGAGAGTTTAGATGTGAAATCGATATCGCTTATTACATATGATGAGTTTCACAACAGGAAGTTGGTCAAGATGAGACATGCTTAACGAAATTAGTTTTTAAAGAAAAGGTAATAATTTGTATCCAGTATCCGATAGAAAAGATAACTCTGAGGATAATTTGTACCCGATATCGGAAGACGGCTTGATGTTACGTTGTTATTTGCCGAAGTGTTTGCTTGTAGAGTTCACTTTCTGCGATGAATGCAACACGTTCAATGCGAGATGAACTCCTTAATATTCTTGACGTTACATATGGTGGTCATCCGATTGTGCCGAAAACCAACAGAACATTATTGTCGTTTAAAACACCTAAAAAGACGGCGGCAATTCCTTCTATGAAAACTCGCACACAGAACGTCACATCGTGCAAATCTGCTTCGAAACAAACTCGATCAGCGAAGCAGGTAAATAGAACACTTCTTATCTGCTCTACGGTTGAAAAGATGATAATTTAGTTTTTTTTTCTAAATTTAAACAGACGGTTTCAAATGAGGTAACATCTTCTTTGGATTCCGGTCCGGAATTTTCCGAAATCCAAACTTAAAGACGTCTCTACACTCAAAAAAGGCGATTCATGAAACCGGTCGTAATATTGCGGCAAGCGTTGATTTGTTTCTGAAGTCTTTAGAGAATTGATGTTTCAGAGACAGAGGTATGAAAGTGGTGTTTGCTTTGTTTGACTGATTGTTCGAAGGGATAATCAGCAATGTGAACAGGTGTTCTAGGTCTGCTATTATTGAATTTTTCTGTTTACATCCTAATATTGAAGACCTTTATTCCCAGAAAACAAAGACATTAGAGGGAAGTTTCTGTTGTAACCTCGGAACGTGGCAATATAGTGTCTAATCGTGGCATAAATTTTATTTTAGATACTTTCATATTATCCTTTTTAATGAGTACTGATACATAATATGGTGCAGGTTCCGTCCCATCAGAGAGCACTTCTCCGATTTTTTCCTCGGAGTCCCTGTCGCCAAAGGTTTTGCCTTCTCATGGGATCCCATCGCCAACGAAAATCCTCCTCCACCGGTAGATACGGAGGCGTCAGCATTGTGATGCGTGGCCGGTATATTTTGATGAAAAGGAAATTAAAAACTGAATCGCTTCCTACTATTGAAGGGTCGCATCTCTGGGCGAGTGACGAGTACGCCGAATGAAGTCGAAGCACATGTATGCCCGAGATTCGCTGCTCATCAAGCTGCATCTACGACGCCGAAGAGGTTTTATTTATTTGTCATCTCTTGCTCTCTCCTGTTCCAATTTTCGATCACTTCCATTAATTATTTTGATGAGAATTGTTTATTAATAAACTTTATCGTTTTATTGATAACTTATTTTATATATTTTTGAAATGTGGAAATTTGTGGCTGTTGTATTTTTAGGAAAAGATAGAAATATTCTGTTGAGATGTTTAGAGGGTCTTGAATTTTAGTGATCAGTCTTGGAATAACTGATTAGTAATAGAAGGAAAGAGAGAGGATCTTAACTTGTTTGATATCTGAGATAGGTTCTAGCTGCAGTTGTTTCCTCAGGGTAGCAGCGAATGAGATCATCAAAAAATGCTTCTTTATTTTTTAGCATTATGTTCGAACTCGAATCGCTCTCTAGTTGTTTGATTAGATCATAGGTGTAGGAGCGATATCGCCTCCTCCACCCCCCCCCCCTTTCTTCCCTCTCCTTCCCCCTCTCCGTTCCCCTACAGTTTGGGAGGATGCCTCTAAAGTTCTTGGCTTCCTGGTTGACAGGTGAAATTCGGTGATTTCTGGATAAGCGTTCAATAATGCATGTGTCTTGTTATATATTTGAGGGTCACTGAGAAGCGCGATTTGCAAATGCATTCCATGTGTGATCTCTGATCTGTAAACGATTCTGAATCATTTTTGCAATTGCAGAAGTGGGCGCATTTAAAAGTTGATCGGATCGATAAAATCTTCGCATAATAAAAATTGAATGAACTGTTTTGAGTACATTGTTTTATTTTTTATTTTTTGGAAAATGTGTAAATAATCATTTTTAGAGCTTCGGATCAGAATAAAACTTTATCACCATCATCGGCATCTCGAATGGTACGTATCGGACCCGGCACACGTATTCTTCATTCACCTGTTGTGAGTTAATGTCTCACCTTTAGTTACACCTTTAATCAGTTTGTAAGGTTGCGCTTGTTGAATTTGCTCTATGAAATTGTGGTTGTTCGATTTTCTTTAGAGTACTTTTAATTAATTGAAAAGAGGTGGTACGTTTTAAGTCTTCAATCATTCCATATGTTTGAGGTAAATGTAGCACATGAAGACGCATCTTCACCATTCCGGATTCCAAGTCTTCCGATTGCACGCGTTCAACGTCCATCGTTAGCACTTTCACAAATAGCCGATTATAAATCACCGTCAAATACTCCCAAACGATCCACTCATTCGCCGATCATCCGGAACACAACAGATGTTTGTACTTTATTTGTCTTTTATTTACCTCATTTGGATACTTATTTCAATCAGGTGTTGTATTTGTGCGAATTACTTCATACGAAACATCGGGCAGTCAAGTTTGGCAGGTTTCTTCAGATTAGTTAGAGTTGAACGATCACCCTCTCCTTATGAATGAATTTATTGTAGCCAGTCTATTTGCAAATCGCTGTTGGCCAGATTAGGTGATAGTAGATTTGCTTAGTTTGTTACTAGCAAAGTTGAAATAATTGTGTAAGAGAATATATTAATGCAAAGAGCCTTTATTTTTTTATAGGAGCGAAAAAGTTCAAGCTCATCATTGCGTGCTCCGCTTATATCTCCACGTCCAGCATCACGTAGTTCTCGTATTCCGGCGCCTATTAATGACCTTGCGAAGGTAAGTGACGAAAGTGGAATTGCTGCAAAAGTGCAGGAATACCTTCGTTCTGGGGGTACACCTCGTCCTAACACGCATATGGAGAATGTGTTTGCACGCTCGATGTCATTCGCGAGACGAGATAGTGTTGTGAAGTCGGGACCTAGAACTCCAACTGTTTCTTTCGGTTGGTTTGTTTTATTGCTCACTCAACTGCTGTTCTACTTTAATGTGCCATTGTGCACTTTATTTTATTTTATCAATACTGGGAGGACCAGTTAAACTTTGTGGGTGCTACACATCTGCGATGTAATTATTGGGTATTTGGAGTTACGTCATCCAAGTCTATACTTTGCTTCGTTGGCCATTGCGATCGAGATGAGTGGGCGATAGTTACGAAATGGGTAGCAGCTATGAAGAGCGTTTATTAGCTTATAACCTATACAGCATCATGAGACGGATGCCAAAGACTGGGCTTTGCAGAAGTGTTTTAGCCACCTTAAGCGTGAAGGGGCACTTTGGGATGATCAATTTTCTGCAGTCGCTATGGCATTTGTGAACCCGAGGAATATGCGCATTGCTTAGCAGGAGATGAAATTAACAGCTTAAATTGAAATATATTATAAGAAGAAGTGCGTTAACATATAGCTGGTCTGCCTCTTTGTGCTATCTTTTTGTCACTAAGTTATAGCTAGCCGGGTGGAAGTTGGATTGAAGTGCTAAAGATTGAGGAAGAAATGTTTGTTGCACATTTACGGCAGTTTTATTTTTATTTGTTTTATTTTTCTTGAAGATGTGAGTCGCATGGTAGTGGGAAATGTGGCCGCCAGTGGACCAGTGTCTCGTCGACAACCGTTGAACCGTGGGTCGAGTCGTCTCACCTTGCCGAGTCTTGCAAAGTTGAACTTCGACGAAGGTGCTGACAGTGATGAAGAACACAATACGAAGCAGGTAGTTGTCATTTCTGGGTTTGGATGTGCCCAAGTTAACAAAAAGAGAGCAGCGGCTCAAATGGGTAGAGGAAGGCTGAGTATAGGTGCAGTAGTTCAGGTGTCAGCTATCACTTAGTGTCGTAATTCTGGTCGCTAGATTTGTCCAGAACACATTTTTCTAAACATTTTTTTCGTATTAGGTTTATTTTATGCTTCATTTGAATGCAAGACCCATCGATATGGTTCATATGGGCAGTTAATTGATGTTGGTGTGTACCCAGCTTTGTTGTGGCGTAGTTTTGATTAATTTTCGACCCAACATCAACAAATACTTTTGTAATCTGGGGAAAAAGCAAGAAGGGCTTGTCGTTGCTTGGTATGGAAAATCATTGTAACGCTAGTGCGTGACATCCTTTTGAGTTTCTTTTGTCGTGGCGATATGCTCTGGTACTTAATTGAAATATTTCAGGCTAGCAAGACTGTTGTAACTGAACAACCGGCATCAACCGATGAAATAGGCATGCATGAAGAAGGTATGTGTGAATCTAATCTAACATTCTGCGTTGGTAGAATGTACGGTCATTTTTTATCAGTGCTGAGAATTGGCCATATCCTTGATGAGATTAAAGTGAGCGGGAGGAGGGGGTTAGAGGAAGGTACTTAATGATGGTTCTGTGCTCAGAAAATTGGTGATTGGGTGCCGGAGCAGTAATAATCACAGTGAACCATGAAATAGAATCTTATGTATAGAAATAAACTCTGCATTAAAAAATTTACTGTACTTTTGTGTTAAGCGTGACAAGACCTTAGCATCTTTAAAAGGAGTGGTATTTTAAGAAGCGTTGTGATTTGCTCAGTGTTATTGGCGTATTTACGTTTCGATGACTCCCTGGCCAGGAATTTCAGATGATCAAAATTCAACAAGAAAGGTGATGATCGATTCCGATGAGAGTGGTGATTATGGAGTCGGTGCACTTGAGAGTGATACCAGTCGCCTTAGTATTCATGACTCGATTGGTAAGTCCGCATCCAGTAGCTGTCGCTTTCGTTGGCTATTTTTTTGCACGAAATGAAGCGATAGTTTGGCTACTCTAAAGATGGAAAAAAATTTGCATTTTTGGAGGGATTTTTAATCGGCTTTTTTAATCGCTTATGACATGATTTCAACGCTTTATAATAGACGTTTGAATTGGATGGAGTTGAGTAACGATTCGATCGCTGCTTTTCTGGTTATAAGTTCTGAGTTTTGTTTATGTGTGGTTTTGAGGTGAATTTGAAAGCAGAAATATGGGAATTAATTTGAAAACAAAGTTGTCGAAACTGAACATGATTTTTATGAATAATGGAAATGAAAATTAAAGAACTGTGGAAGTAATATATGTCTGGACCTGCATTTCCTTAGGATTTAATAGCTTAATCGGCTAGTAAATCCTTAGGAAATCTCATTTGCATAATGAAACTGTTCCTCAAAGTATTTTAAAGAAATAAATATTTTAAGTTTTAATTGCTTATCGATTTACGGCGTTTTCAGATAAGTGTTGTTTTTTTGCCCAATAAAAGTATTATGCTAAGCTCTGTTATGAGTGATAACGCGCTTAATTAGCTGATTGGTTTGTTTTTATATAGAGATTGGCTATTGAATAACAATGCAATCTTTGTTGCGCATATTTTAAGGCGTTATCATTTTTTATTTGGTGATAAGAAAGAGATTAGAGTACAATTCTTTTTGTTTTCCATCCAAATTTATCAATATTTATTGGTGTTTTTATTAGTTTTATCTCTTGTTGTATAAATTCTTGATTGGCATATATATGTCACTGTTATATGATATCAATTGAAGATGATCAAAGAGTTGATATAAGTGATAAGACGGGCGGTGCGATAAAGCAAACAAGGCAGAGTATCCGTACGAAATGTTAGTTTCCACTCTAAACTTTAATCCAATTTTGTGTCTCAATTCTTGCAGCGATTTTTTGTTTGTGGTTATCTTCATTAGTATTATTTATGTAAATTTTAAGTTTTTCAAAATGTTGTATGTTTTAAGAGGATTGCATTGGGGAGGTTGGAGTTTTCATTAAAAGAGTGGTTTGTGGGAGGGAGGGAAGATCCTATTGCTTTAAGTGATTCCACATGTTTTCTTTAAGGCTCGAAAAAGATGAGTATGGAAGTCAAGATTTGTATGTAAGGCTAATATACCTTTGTTGTTCGTCTGTATTTTAAGTGGCATCGTGCTTTCAACAGAAGATGCTACTGGGGCAAGCTTCCTGTTTCCTGTATTTCAGTTATTTTTATACAATAGAAATCTTTTAAATTGGTTCATTGCACCACTTATAATTGGCTGGGAAGAATAACACAAACTTATTTCGATAGTTCAGCACTCGGCATTTTAGCGCATCTTTTCCGATTATAGAATCGAATTATTCCGGCGTAAGGCTGCAGCATTCCGGAGCTATGTCATGAGAGGGATCCGTGTAGGTACCCATCTCATTCTAAGCTTATAGCCTGTGGCATTGTGTTCGAACTCGTGGTGCAGTCGGCATGTCTGTCCAGAAGAAATTTTTTAAGTACTGGATCTATCAATAGCAACATTGGATTCGCCGAAAATTGAAGAGGAGTGGTCAGTGATGTCACGCCTTCAAGAAGCCGCTCGACAACGCGCCTCGCTGGCGTCAACCTGCTCGAGCACGCATTCTGATGAGCCATTGCACGTGGTAGCTGCTAGAAGCCGTCAGGAACCCGTTGCTGCATATTTGTCGAAACGAAAGATTGGTATGTTACATCTTCGTTGTTTTAGTTTTATATATGGATATTCACCACCTCCCCCTCCCCCCTTTCTCTCATTTCTTCCCTTTCTTTTTTTCCGCCACTTTCGATAGAATTTATGTGCGAGATTGTGAGACTTATAATGCTTATGGGCCATTATGTTTCGATCACTCTTATTTTTTATAATTTTCTCCACTTAATTTTGTCGTTCTCACTCAAATCTTCAGAAACTGTGGTTGAGGGCAGTTGAAATTGGAGAGTTAGAAGGAGGAAAGTTTAGCTCATATGGGTCATTGGGATTTGTACAGTGGAAAGTACAATAATAAATTTTTTCAATGAATTGAGACGACATGAAAGCGATGGATGCTGAACGATTTACAGGCGACTGCAATAGGAAGGCAAGAATGGCAAATGCAAGCTTACATGCATTCATTATGAAGCTTTGAGTAGGCGACATGTTCAAACGAACTTTTAATTGAACGCCGTTGTAATTCTTCTAGCGAAGTATATAACGGATTTATTTGTAGTACACCCAAATAACGAACAAGGGGAAGGCGTACGTCGATCGGCACGTAATAGAGTGGCGCCTACCCGACGTTGGCTTGGCGAAGTACCTGTATATCGCATCGACGCACAAGGAAGTTAGTGTTTCTTTCATGTTCTGAGATTTTTTTAAAATACATTCAAGTTGCGGATTTTTTTCCGGAATGCTTTAATTTGATGTTAGTACATGCTTTTCTTTCTCTACTGTGATATTGTGTAGTTTTTCTTTAGTTGAACACGCCGTTGTTGCTATGGTGCTTGGGTATGTTTCGCTCGTGTTTACTTTTTTTCCGGTTTTCTTGGTTTCCGGTTTTTTTCCGGATTTCGAACAGAAATAAATGATAATATGTTTGCAATCGTAAAGCGTTTTTCGGAATATCGGTTTTCCGGTTTTAATTTTATTTATGACTTCAAATATTCTATGCGGTTTTAGTAAGTTTTATTTGTATTTTTCGATCGTAAATTTGTTCTACTCTTATATATTGCCTGTTTTTTTCTGCTATTATTATGAGGCGATGGCGTTTTAAGCGGAAGAGAAAAGCTCAAGAGTTAACAATATATGTGTAAGGGGACATAAGCCTTAGTCAACAGGAGTGTTAGCGTTTGTTATAACAGATCGCGAGTTGGTCGACATATCGACAGCACCGATTCGTGATCCGTTCCTTTTGAAATACGGCACACCATCGATGGAAGTTGCTTTTGAACGATATAGACAAGCACAAAGTAAGTTTTTAATTGCTTTTGTCGAATGTATTGTTGGTTTTAAGGTTTTGAGCTGCATCGAATATATGACTAGCTAAGATTTTGAGCTGCAAATATTTGCGGTTCATCGTTAGACGATGATTTCGTATGATCAATATCATCTATGATTGATTATTGCTTTTGCTGTAATATAGAGTCTATAAAAAACTTTTGCTAAGGGGGGGGGGAATGATACGTTGTTGGTTGATTCGATGGAAAGTTATTTCTTTATATCAAGCTTACCGTTTCTTTATTTGATATTTTGTCGTATATTTTCTATATTGAAATGGATTAATGAACAATTTTAGGGCTTCATACGCATTCACGATATTTGTTACGAACTGTGAAGGTGGCACGTAAACAAGAGAAAGTCAAGCAGTTGAACGAGAAGCACAAACGTTGTGAAGATTTGGATGTGAGTGTCACGGATATTAAGACTTCTTCCGATGAAGATGACGATGAGCTGACTTAAGTTGGTCTATTGCTGATGTTTATTTTTGGTGTTGATATCATATTTTTGTTTCATCGATGTTTTGTACTGCAATAGTTGCTTCGCTTGGATTTATGGTCAGTTATGGAATATGTGGATGAAAGTGTTTTTCTTAAATTTTCCGAATAGGGGAGAAGGGGAGAAAGTCATTAAATTTTTGAGGAAGCAATATTGTTAGACCTATTTGCAGTTCTTACGTTGATTTCTACAGCTGCTCAGGTGGTCAAGATAACTTCACTCGTGCTCGGTGATATGGGTCGTCTAGACGACGAGGCTGGTTCAGTGTAAGATGCGAGGTTCATTTAATGTGAGGAAGTTGTTAAAGCAGCGGTAAACCCTCAGAAGTGGATCTTTATTGTGTATAAATTCTGGCGTTTAGGCTTCATCCAAAGTTGTACATAGAAGGAATTTTGGATAAAATTTTTTTAATTCGAAAAAATGGGACAATTTTTATAAATGAGAAAAATTTTCGTTCACGTATAAATGGAAAAAACTTTGAGAGTAGTTGGATTTCTCTTTGTATTATGATGTATCGTTTTCATTGCCTCGTATAATATTATTATCCTCCTTGATGCGCTTTTATTTTGTATATATTACTGTATTGTTGAAGTGTTTTTTATGGACACATATCGGCAGATAAATTTACGTTTATATTGAGCAATTATTAGGTAGATATTTGATGAATTTAAGTAAAAAAATCCATTTTAGTATGTGCGATTGGTGGTATATAGTGGCCATTTTTTTGAAGGAGGGGGGGGGGGTGAGGCAGGGTAGGTATTGGTTGCAACTGAAACAAATCTTTCTGATCCCTTTTTTCACTTCATAGGTTTCGTTGCGTTGTTCTCTACTTTACTGGCTTTTGAATGTAAGTCTCACGCGCAATAATTTTTGCTTTTTAAATTTTTTTTTTGTATATTTCACTTACTTTCACCAATGTTTTCAAATGATCATGCTGACAGCTATTACTTGCACTCTTTGACTTCTTTGTTTAAGCTTCATATTTCTTACATAAATAGGTGAAGTTGGTTTTCGGGGTTCGCTTTTCGGTTATTTGTTTAATTAAAATTCGTTCCGTTTGGCTTTTTTTTTTGATAGAGAAAGTAACTTCCGATTTATATGAGTATGGAGGTGAGAGTTGAAGCGGATAAACTCTTAGTATTAGGGCTGTTCATTTGTTTTGACGAGAATATATGAGGTGAGAATAATAGGCTTATTTCTTATTGATAATGCTTCTTTGTGGTATATGAAAGAAATCTTGGAATATAGCGGTTGCTGATTAGAAGCCCACCTTACGTATGCTTTAATAACAATTGCTTTTCTTTATCTTTAAAGATAATATAATATTCTATAACCTTTAAAATATTGTTGTAGCAATCCATACCCAACATTGGTTGGCGACATTTACAGACATAACGACAGACATCAGTCATAATCCATTGAGGCCGATTGTCTGCCTTTGTCGGCTGATGAAAGTGCACCTTCTTTAAACGTCAACGTAGCCCATACAAATCCACGATGGCAATTTCTCAGGATGTATTATTTTTGGTAAGTCGAGCACCTAATATAGTTCAATACGAGCTGACTTGAAAATAATCAATGTTATCATAGTGGTATAGAATCTCATGGTGTAGATTGGCCAGTCAACGGTGCTATGCTGAAGTTCCAAACGTTACTAGGAGTTAATTGTTCTTCACCTGTCGACTTATCCAGAGTTAGTCTTTTTACCTGTCCACCTGTTCATTTTTTTTTTGCAGTGTCCATTGTTGTTACTCGCTTTTTTTATGTAGTCATATGGTCCAGCTGTTTGTGTCGTATAAACCGTAATTGATTATCGTTATTTAAGCAGTGCATTTAGATCAGTTGTTTGCATCTTTCGGAGGATGAAAGTGAGCGTTTGGTTGTGCGGTGATCAGAGATTCTCGACGGCAATTCCTATTCGTATTGAGATGTTCCAATCGTTTGATTATATTGAGGGTATTTCTGTGGCCTTATTTACTTTGATCAAGAAAACATTCGTTATGCATAAATATTTCTTCATATCACCACCACTTGTGCTTAGATAAAATTGTAAGTTTGCGTGGAAGTAAGTGACGTGAAGATGAGTCCAACCTTAAGCTCAAGTTTTAAAAAAAACATAAATTCGAAGGTATATGGCTTCTAATAAGGGGATTCTCAAGATTGTTGAGAATCAGATGGCGCATAGCAAATTCTATGAGCTGCTTTAAAACACTCTATTGTGGCATGATCGTTGGTTGAAATAGTGAGTCTCTTTAATCCTTAATAATAATATTAGTAATAATGATGGCAATCGCTGATTTTTAACGGAAAATGGATCAACTTGATGAGACAACGGAAAGTACGCAGAATAAACCATTATCAAAATCAGTTTACCTGTCGACGATTGATTGCTTTTACAACGGCATTTCCAACAATAGTCTCTAGACCGGAAATTACTAGGCATTAT
Source organism: Ascaris suum (assembly GCA_013433145.1). NCBI lineage: Eukaryota > Metazoa > Nematoda > Chromadorea > Rhabditida > Ascarididae > Ascaris > Ascaris suum. The sequence continues at coordinate 9,376,651 of CM024178.1, read as the reverse complement.
GTAAGGCATATTCACGGTTAAAAGTTCATCAATATCCCATAAAGAACAGATTACGAATTACGCAGATGGATGAAGGATTTCACTGAAGAAAGAGGTGGAGAAGAACAATGAAGTAAGCAAAAGTGAGGAGATAGATGGCTTAGTGCCAGGTAAAGAGGGTTTTAAATACGGTCAGTGGGCTCTAATAGAGACAAGGTCGAAAGTACGACAATAGCTCATATACTTCACATTTTGTTCATCGAGTCTTAACATCACACTGGTGCAGTATCCGTTCGTGTTTCTTTTTCTGACACACTATTTATACATTCTCTTTTTTTCACTTTTTTATTTACCATTTATCGTTTATTTTTATTTATCGTATCTTTTCTGTTCACCTCATTATTCGCTTATTTAAATTATCGAAGTGAAATATTGTCGTCTTATTGAATGTTATGTCACACCTAAATCAGAAATAAAACCGGTGTATTTCGAAACAAGAAATAGTAGGCGTTAAATGATGAACGCAGACGGCAAATACTTAATGCGCGAACAACGGCACTATATAAGAATCGACGATAGCAATCGTCAATTATTGTGGCGTCGTATCCATTATGAAGTCAATAGTGGATTTAATTGGTGATTTTGCGAATATGAATCGAAGACCGGATTTTAAAGCAAAAAGTGCCGAAATCACCGCAAATGCACTATCACTTTCTCGAGGTGGTGGTCGAAGGCATTCGTTGAATCTCGCTGTTGGAGTATCGGTATGTATGCTTTTTTTTTAAATTGTTAGTTCATTTATTATGTTTTTAATGAATATTATTATTTAAAAAAAATAAAATCCAACTTTCTATTCTCTGAGAAAAAATTACCATAAATGGCGATTTTATTTCCACTAATTATCATAAAATGGCAATTTTATTCATTTCAACTTGCCTAAGTTGCCAAAACTTAAAGTTTGGCTGTAATATGATCTATTTAGTATCGTATATCTCGACTTTTTTTTATATACTGTTTACTATAGCGTCTCATTGTTTCATAGTGATGTTCGACTTGCCTAGTGTATTCTTTCCAGCTCTAGAGAGGGCTGTCGTTTTATTGAAAGCAATACGGTACAAATACTTTTAATTTAAGAAAAACGTTTTCCGTTCGAAAAAGCTGAAAATGGCACTATTTTCCTATAATATATTAGACGTCTTTTTTTAAAACTATTTATGTTATTTTTATTTACTATTTGCATTCGTTAAATTGAGATCGTTCCGATAAATGAAGTTCAACTTTATTATATTTGATTAAATATGAACGTTTACTTTTTCATAATAGATTATAAGTAAATCGCCGCCGTATGCTTAATAAGGAATATTTTTGTTGGATTATCAATCAGAATGTGTTCTATTTAGTAGCGAGGATATCAGCAAAGCATTACCAATGTCTTTACCCAAAAATGATCTAGGTGAAGAGAGGAACGAGGAAGGGGAGGAATTGATAACATCTGTTACTCCAATCGAAAACAATCGCTTAGAGAAAGAAATGAATTGTGATAGCTGTCAATAAAAACATCAAAGAGATGCCAATCTGTCATTTATCTCAAATATTATTTCTTGTTTTTTTTTAATGATCTTATATTTTGAACTACTAAACCTTTATAGATCGATAGATGTTCAACTAATACTAATATTTAAAAAAAAAAAACTTCAAACTTCCATCGAAATGGAATTTCGATAATCATTCAATTAGGTGAAATTTCAAATGAAATCGTTTATGATTGCAATTTTGCATTCGTATTTTTTGATATCTTCGGCGATACTTTAAAGATTTTTTTTTTGACTTGTATAGAATCGTCAACGAATGAATTTAAATTTTCATTGAAACAAATATTATCACATATTCAGAAATTTAAGGTCTTTTATGTTATATATGAATCGAAAAATTCATCTCATTTTTGAAATTATTTCATTGATTGCATAAAAAAGAATTTAGTTGTTAATTTAATGTTGAGGTATTGAAAATAGAGAGAGGAGTGAAAAACGTATGACTCAATCGAGATTCGAGCCATGACATTTTAATTACCGCATAAACGCTTTCATTCGTTGTCATTAGCACTTATTAGTATTACTATTATTAGTAAATTTTTATTACTATTTATTATTTATTAGTATTTATTACTATTAGTAAAAATTACTATTTATCACTTATTAATATTAGTGACAGTTATTTACTAGTAATAGTAAAAATTTTACTGAAGCTAACAAAACGAAAATAAAATATTGTCGAGAAATAAATTTAAATGCCGCTCGAATTGGCAACCGAAATTCGTTCATCGCGCTCATCACATGTCATTCTCCCATATTGCACTTTTAATTTTGATTGATTGTCTTATTTACCAGTACAAACCAATATATTCATTAATCTTTGAACTTTTAGTTGTTGATTACTTACAATAATATCGATGTGTTATACATAATAAAATATACTTTTTATACTGAAATACTTAAATTTACTCTTTTTAATTATATTTCATAAGATATAACTAAACAAAGTACCTTTTATACTCAAATTCGTCATATATATATATATATATATATATATATATATATATATATATATATATATATATATATATATATATATATATATATATATATATATATATATATATATATATATATATATATATATATATATATATATATATATATATATATAGATTTATATTATTTTTTAAAGATTTTAATCTTATAGAGCAACCGAAATATTTTGGAATTTCTTGTTTATAATCGACTAGATCAAATTAGTTGTTTGATGATATGGGTGTTCTCCTGTAATTGAAAAAAAAATTCCCATCAATTTATAATTCTATATTCCTCATAGATTTATGTAAATTAAAATTTTGTTATAATTTTTAAAATTATATAAATATATATTTTTTAAAAAAATATTTATTAAATTTATAAATTCACAAATTTATTTGATCGAAATTTCTTTGATAAAATTCCGATTAAATACGTTTGTGAATTTTTATGAGACTTTCTTTGATTTTTTTTTTTTTTTGCGAACAAATATATCTGTGAAAATTTTCTCATTTTCATCAAATTCATTGAATATTTTTCATTACTTTGGTGCAAAAAGATAGATTATAATTAATTAATTAAATATTTATAATAATTGCACCTTTTTTTGAAGTAATTTTTTTCTCGCCGAAAATTTGCATATTTTTCTAATTTTTTGCCCGATTTTTTATGCTCTCTATTTCAAATCTCTTTCTCAACTATTACGCGCCGAAATTCAGTGGAAATTTTTTCGATGTGTGAAAGCTATTTTGATAACTTTTATTACTAAGTTATAAGTTAATTTCGGAGATGCTGTTCGTTACTTGAATGCAAAAAACTTTTTCTTTTGAATTAAATAAGTTGAAGTTGGATTATGTATGTGTTTACTAGGTTCATTTAATGTTGCAACTAAACTTTACTAGGTTTATATGCACAACTAAATAGGTTTAATGTCATGTTTAGTATTGATTTAATATAATATGTTTGATATTATTTAATGCTCAAATAGATTTAAGGTGTTAGAGCATTTCGACCTCGTAGAGTGGAATGTCAGTGTTTTTCGTGTCGGAGGAGGGTGGAGTGGGGGAAACGGGTAATTGGTGGGTTTTCAAAATCTCGTAAAATGATGCAGTTAATGATCTCTCTTTAAAGCCAAGATTTTTCTGAAATCTCGCAAAGAAAATGAGAAAGAAAGTATACTCTTGAAACTTATATTGATTCAAATATTATTCTTTTTTTTTTCATTCTTGAAATTCCTCGAAAAAAAAATTCCTCAATAATTACACAATAGTATAGTCAATGCAAGTAATGTAATATAGAAAATCCTTTGATCGCAATTTTTTTTTTCAGCTCAATTTAATTCTAGGCAAAAAATATTCAATATTTTAGTGTTTAGTTCCTCCATATTAACTCCTCATCTACTTTTTCAAGCATTGTAATTTCTTGCGGAAACGTAATGAATGCCATAAGTCTTATAGATATTTTGAGGTCGAGTTCATTTCACCTCGTAGATCAAAAACTCCGAAAATTTCATATCTAGTTTGCGATATATGAGGAAATTTTGACCGACGAATTATTTGCTAACGCATTGTTTTATGATCGGAGCAACTTCATTTCTATGTTTCATCATTGCGTGTGTGGTTGCTGTTTTATTTGTATATATGAGCTTTGAGTTTCTTGAATATTGCATAGATGTGAAGTTGATTGAGAAATATTTCTCATAAATTTGTAAATATAAAAATTTTCCAATTTTTATAGGAAAATTTTCCATCTGGTATTTCTCATCAAAAAAAAAAAAAAAAATTTCAGCTAGTTTTCGATCATGTTTGTAATTTTACAACACCATTGCTTTTTTTTGAATGCAAAATATGCTCAGTATCCAATAATAATATTGCAGTGAAACTTGTTCATTTTCGTTGATAAATGAATGGTCGATTACGGATGCGACTTCATTCAAAAAAAAAAATTTTGCGTTCATTTAAGGAGAGCATTTTTTAAATTAAAATTATTTTAATATTTTTCATTTCACTTAAAATTTGAAAACTTCATTTTGAAATCAGTTAAACTTATTTCTGAATTCCGAAATTGGAAGGGGGGGGGGGAGGGGGGAGGGAGGAGGGAGGGATGGAGGATGGTTGGGAGTTGGAGAAAAGTATCGATTTCACCTCCTTATAATGATGCAATAATCCACGATAGCAATAATAACATAAGCAATGATGGATAGATGTTTGTCTTGGTATTCTGCAATATAATGAGTACTATTATAATGGAGTATAGGAGAGAATATTGATTTTTTTTTTCGTAAAATTTGCTAACTTTTATTTTATTATTTTTTTGAAATATTTTCTTTTTTTTTGCATTTAATGATCGGAAAAGAAAGTCATTTAATGCGTTGTAAATATTTGTGTGAGAATTTTTTTTTTTCAAAGCAATACCTCACAAATTTTTTTAAGCGATCATCATTCTTTATTTATGTATTCGTTATTTGTTAACTCCCTCCCTTCCCCCTCCCCATCCCCCCCCCCCAAAAAAAAAAAAAAAACCAAATTAGCAATTTTCCATTTTAAATTAAAGAGACGGGATTAGACTATACAGGTAGAAGACAGATCGCACAGGTAGAGGACAATGTGCTTGTGTCGAGTGCACAGGTAGATGAGATGATACTATGAAATAAATGAGACGATAACGACATTCCCAATGAGTTGGTACCCTACATTTGAGATTAATTAAATTATACTCGATTCCATATGCAAATCGTTTATGTTTGATTTAGAAACCACAATGAATAGTGGCAAATAATTTCCTCTAAAAGCTATCTTTTTTATGCATCATTATATACGAATGGCAATGTTTTGATTAACGATCAGTGGCCAACCGATCGTTGCTTGTCCATTCAAAAACTTGTTTTCCCCCGCCATCAAATAAGTCATTCGGCAAGTCTTGTTTTCTTTTCTAACTGGATCGAAAAAAAAAATTGCTGCAATCGCTTCACAACGCCATCTAATATCTATTTGGCAATTAGCCATTCGGGAAATTTTTTGAGTAGGAAAGACTTAATCTTTGTGTGCATTGGTACGCTATGCATTGGAAAGATAATGGTAGTAGTAGTATATGATGATAAGGCCGATCGAAGGCAGGAAAAGAAGAAAGGAAAATAGGTAGAAAATAGAAGAGATAATAAATGAATAAAAATTTGGCGTAAAAATCTTGCCCAAAAGGGAGAAAATTCTTGAAAAATTGTTGAAAAAAATAATAATAATAATAAATTTCATCATCTATTCACGTTAATTTATAATAATTAACTCATCTTTTATTTATTTCTCTATTCTCTTTGCACAAAAAAAAGAAATTTTTTTTTTCAACGAATTTATGCGGGTAAAAAAAAATGAAATTTACTCATGCAAAAGATAATTTCAATTATTCGATCATTTCAAAAATTCTTTGAAAAAAATTCACCCATCTGAAAAAAAAGAGAAAAAATTAAATTTAATTTAATAAAAATTTAAAAGGTTTTTTAAAACTGAATTTCAAAAAAAAGGCCTTTTATCCTTCGAATTCAAAAATATTTTTAAAACGAATAAATAAAACCATTAGAATGATACGTAAATAAAATAAATTTATATCGATAGGCGTTTTTATTTCTTTCAATATTTACACCAAAAAAAAATATTTGAGAGATCTAATTATTGATCACGTTTCAATGAGTAAAATTTCAAATTTTCGAAGAATTTTGCAGCGGTAATTTTTTTTTTTGGAGAGATTTTTAATTTGAGAATATTTCAAGAAATATTTTTCAATTTTTCACTCGATTTGTTTCTCTTTCAAAAAGGCGATTTTTGAAATGTTCGATTTTTGCTTTAAGATTTTTCGATCATATGAGCAATTTTTTTTTTTTAAGATACGTTCGCTAATAATAATGAAAAGCAAAAACGAAAAAAAAAGTGTAATTTATTTCATCGATTCGAAGTTGCTTTTCTAGTTTTCTTTTTCTTTTTTTTTTTTTCTTCAACGAAATATCGCAATTTATTTCTTTTATTTCGTAGATTTTAAATTTCGATCCATTTTTGCATAAAATATTAATTCATTATTAGTTGATTCATTGTTATCGTATTAATTCATTGATTATTTTCGTAAAAAGTAATTATTAGTACGAGTAATTGAAAAAAACAACAACAACAACAACAACTTTGGAGCGTAAAATTTCTGGAATTTTTTTTTTCTGCAAAAGAAAAAATAATGGATTAATTTGTTTCTATTCGATATACCATCTAATTGATCTTATCAAAACAAATTGATCGATCATATCGAATTATTGGACGACTTTGATCGCATCATATTGCCGGGATTCTTTGAGATAAGCTCATTGAAATTTATACGCATCAAATTTTTATATAGCATAAAAAATTTCACATACGTTTCATATTGAACAATTGAATAATCTCAAATTTTCCCTCAGAAAAAAAAAGAAAGGTGGAAAATTGAAAAATTTTTTTCAATGAATTTCGTGAAAAATATCATTTTTTTTTCTTGATCTTCTAAAGAATAAATAAGCTATGCAATCTTTACCAATATTATATATTGGACGAAGGATTTGACGAATTTAAAACGCAAAATAACTTATTGGAAATTAATTTTTCATTTTATTATTTAATTCTTTCAATTTCGTAGACGCTGTAAATATGTTTATATTTGAGTGAGGATATATTATTAGTGTGGGTTTTATATATATATATATATATATATATATATATATATATATATATATATATATATATATATATATATATATATATATATATATATATATATATATATATATATATATATATATATATATATATATATATAATTTTTAAGTCTATATTATAATATGAATAATTAATAAAAAAATAAATTGTAGGAAATGAAAAGAACGTAAAAATTGAAAAATACAAGAAATGAATATGTTGAATTTGAGGAAACGAGCATTGAAAATTAGTGTGCAGGATGTTCAATTGTTCGGATTAGTATTGAAACACTCAACTTTAGCAAATAAAAATAAGGAATTTTATGTAAAATGAACTTTCTCCATTTCCATTGCGTTTTTTTTTTCTCTGCTGATGTATAAATTCGCAAATATGTGATTATTTTAAATTTTTTATGCAATAAGTGATATCTCATGCACATTGTCGTAGTTTTGAATATTTCGAGTAAAAGAAGTTGGGTTGGGATTGGATGGCGAGAAAAAAAGACGAGCGGAAGAGAGAGGGAACAATTCGATGCTCCATCGAATCATAGCCGAAATTCCCTCCACTTAAACAATATAAATATAGATAAGAACTTTACGAGTTTCAAATAATTATTTTCGAAATAAAAGAAAAGAAATAAAACGTTTCGAAATAATTTTATTTGAATTATGCAAATATTTTACTGTCTTGAAATCTATTACCTTGGAATCCCTTCTCCTATTGGTGGAGTTATTTCCATCCATCCAACATGAATTTTGACCTTTCATGGATCAACAAATATATATCAGCTAAATAGGCAGTATTTATAACTTATAGGTAATATTTACAGTAGGTAATACTTATAAGTTATAATTTATAGGTAAATTTACTAAATTTATAGGTAATATTTACACCTAACATATTGAATTTCTATATGAAAAATCTTGGCCCTTTTTAGTTTCATATAATTTGCATTGAGAAATCTGCCGATTCACTAAATATCATTACTTTTTTAAATTGTATATTTTTTAAAAAAATATTTTATTACTTCAAATCATTTATACTTTACTATATACTCCTCTCTTGTTCTATTTCATTGGCAATAATCTTTTATTTACTGCTCTCTCAATTCAACAAACTATATACGAAGTGTTCAGTTTAATGAAGAAATGTGTTATAATATTTAATGAATAAATGTGTTGTTTTTAAAAAATTTAACACATACTAAGGTGTCTAATGCAACGATAAATACATTTAATATCGCATATTAGTTGATACGATAAATGGCTAATGATGATTTCAGGATGAAATACCCCCTTTCAATATAACACGCCGTACGAATCGTCGACAATCGGTTGCATGTACCTCAGATGAGGGTATTGATGCGAATGCAATCGCATGGGCCAAATCGAAGGATCAAGAACGACGACGACAATCGGCACCTGTTATTAGCCAAGTTGATGAATTCCATCGGAAACTTGCACGTCTTCGACAGCGCTATTCGTTGAGTTGTGCCGAAGAGGAGGATGAAGAAACCGAAGAACAGGTTAGTGGATAGCCGAAATACAGTAATACTTGCATTACTACAGTCTATTTATACTAGCAGAAAATGTGGGTCTCTAGCTGCGTTTGGTGAATGTGGCATCGCAAGATTTTAATCCGTAAAATTATAGAATATATTATATTAAATTGAATAACTATGCAATAAGCATTTTATAGACTTGAATAAAAATTCTGCGGTAACAGAGTCATTAGATTTTTCTTTGAGTGTATTTTTCGAGTAGTAAGTAAGTGTAGAAGCCGGCCAAAAATTAATATTTACAAGGATCAATTTAAAAAGGGGTGACTGTGAAAGAACATTCCTTATCTTTGAGTCAAAACTTCCGCTAAACGAATAAATGATTGTCCTCCTATTGTTTGTCGAGTAAAATTAGTCGGCTTGTGTTGAACGAGGTTCCAAAAAACGCATATCGGACCAATAGACTTGGTGTGCATTCCCACTTTTATATACATATGTATATTTATACAAATCTTATGGAAAATTAAATTATATATAATTATAGGCACGTTCACGTCGTGGCTCTAAACAAGCATTCGTGAATATGATTGAAGCTGCTAAAGCAAATAAAGAAATCGCCAATTCAGAGCAACAATCGGATCCAAGAAGGCGACGAAGTGATTCATCGTCGAAAGCACCGGAGAAGAATTATGCACATCGAGCATCGATTATATTCATTGATGACAATGAAGTAAGCTCTATTCATTCATCGACCGATACTCCAGTATGAGAGACTCATAATTATTTGTTTTGTCGATGAAATCAATGAAAGGTTACAATTGGAGGTAAACATGAATTATGAGAAAAGATGATTGATCAAAATTAAGCATTTTTAAAGGCGTCAGCAAATTGCTAAATATAGATAAATATGCTGAGGCGATATATAGTTATATGCCCTATACCACCTCATTCTGAAAATTACCATATAGGGCAACTTGTAAAAGCCGATCACAACAATCGTCTCATTTTCCACATCCGCCAGTAGGTTCAATCAATGGTGCATGGTGGGTGGCCCAAGATTACTCCAGTGAATCAGCGCAAATCTATGCCTAATCCTAAGTGACGGTTACTGGTTAAAAAATGAATAAAATGGGGCAGTTATATCGATCATATGATGCTGATATGTAATGTTTATGCTAAAGATGATATGACGTGAAACGAATTGACTTATGGGAGAGGGCTTTAGTTGATGTTATACTGTAGCTCCATCAGTATACGCCTCAAGTATGTATTTATGTATAAACCAATCCTTATTGGTATATGCCGTTGTCCACTAACTTGAGAGGGCAATAATTTCCACGTTTTCACCTTCTTTTACCTTTGTTAATTACTTCATATGTTTTTTTTTACTGGCCAATTCTAGAAATGCATTTATGATTTCAAAAAAGAAGAAAAAAAAAACAACAACAACATTGAGACGATTAGCCTGCATATGAACATTCTATTAAATCACCAGATCTATGAAAAGTCTAGTTTCATTTTTTTTCTTGCCAGGTATATAGTTAACTGAGGTTTTTTTTTCTCGAATAACAAGTAGGTAATAATACCTGGCCAAGTTTTATTAAGCTTATAACAGCAATATAAATCAACTTTAATAGCAATTGATGAAATTAATTGAGAATAATAAATTAATAAAGCGTTTGAAGCAAAGCGAAGCAACTCCCTCCTCCTCCCCCCCCCCCCCTCCCAACAAAACTCACAAAAAAAACAGGAATTTACGGTGAAATCATTTTAATTGCTATTCGAAAAAAAAAGAGAGAGAGAGAAAACACTTCTGACTTTGAATGCAATTTGAAAGGAATTTTCAAGAAACTTGTTCTTGAGAGGGGCAACAGCTCAATTTAAAGATTCACGCCCGAGCAATACTTTTGTCCGACCAGCATACGTCATTATTGCGATTAATTTCTTCATAGTGTCGGAAAAAAACTGTCACTAATATTTTGCAATGAAAGATTCGAGGTGACGAATTGCGAAGGGAGGAGAGGGGGTGGGAGGGTAGAGGGGAAGGAGAGAAGACTCCATAAAGTTGATTTGTAGGAGAAGGGAAAAAAATTCTAATGAATCAAATAAATTTAGAATTTAAAGGTTATCCGTCGTATTTAGGGTGCATTTTGAATCACTAACTAACAATAGTAGGTGAACGAAGTAATTTGTAATTGTTTATATATGATTTATTATTGAAATAGTTATATTTATATAAAGCTGTTTTTTTTTTTTTTTGCTTTCCTTTTTTGAATTAAAATGAATAAGACCTAGACGAAATCAATTCTCATTTGCAGCTAGAATTGGAGCTGTGACCGGGTTTAGCCCTCAACCGTATCCGGATGGGTTAAACTCAATCCAGTTCGGTTGAGGCCGGTAATCCGGAACCGGATTCAATCTAAACCCTATATTGATGGCCATAGTTGATGTACAAATGCATTCCTTTGAAATACTTACCTGATTTGATTGGTCATTTACTTACTAATGTTTTGAAATGAGCGAAGCGTTTTGTTGCTAAAGAAAATAACGCTTCAATATCAATGTCTGAACTATTCGCATGTGAATATCACGTGTTGCAGATTCGATAAATAAATGAACCCTATTGCAATCTATTTTAATGTATTACATGAAATAAATAAAAATATTACTGTATTACCGTATTCCTAGCAATATTGCCCCGTCACCATGTGGAAGAATTACGTATAGTGATGAGAACAATTGTATGCAAGGTGGAAATTCCACGTGAATATGATGAATATATCGTTTTAAACTCTTTTTTTTTCGCTGAAGTTGTTCAAAAGTGCACTTCAGCGAATGATGTTCTTCTTTTCGAGTAATATTAGAAAAGGACTTTTTTTTTGTTTTCTCTAGAAAGTACATTTTTTTCTAATTGGGTAAATTTTCGATCTCCTTAAGAAGCTATGCAAAGTACTTCGCGGAAGAGAACAAAGCCCCGATCGAATCCTTTTCGAATAATCGACGAATAGAATTTCTTTCTTTTTTTTTTGTAGTCTGGAGACCTCTATTACAGAGGAAAATTTTCTAGGCAGAAAAAAAAAGCTCCGCGTTGGCTAGAAGTATTGAAAATATTAAACCCTCTCATTCATAGGTTATTCCCGAAGACTGAGCTTCAGAGACATTGAGCACGTGGATGTTATTGAATAAAGCCAACAATAGAAAGTTTGGAGTTACAAAAGCTATCTTATGGTTATGAAAGTTAAAGTAACAATGATAGTGACTAGAATAAAAATAGCTGCACAAACTTGAGACGGAATTCCGGATCCGGAATTTTGGAATTCCGACGAAGCTTCGACTCCGATGCTTTTAAAAGTTTTCGTCGAATATAATCATTGGTACTAATCTATCTATCAGTTCAAAATTACGATCATTACAAACTTTAGCAACATTTTGATAGTTCAGTTCTCAAGAGCGATCCTCTATAGGCATATTGCCTTAGGGCTATTATTCACTTATCTACGATTCCTCGTCTATATGTGCAATCTTTTTCATGAATTTATCTTTATTTTATTTTCTGATAAATTTATGCAATTTAAGATATTTTCAAATTTATATATTTATTAAACGTATTTAAATATTTTAAATAAAGATATCAAATAAATAAAGATAAATTAAAGGTATTTAGAAATCGTTTTCAAATTTTTTTAAATATATTTGTAGTCAGAGATATTTATAGGGCCGCATTGCAATTACAACTAAAATATTACTGCATTTAAGTTATTATATAAAAAATCACCGATCGTTAAAAGACCAATACCATTCAAAGAAATATTGAAGAATCAATAAATGAATATCGATCAAGGATGGGAAATGCTAATTGATCAATGATCTGATAAAAATTACAAAAAGAAGGAAATTAAGAGATCAAAGGTCAGCAAGATTGCATTTTATCCTCTCTATCCATAATCGTCCGCCGATGCGGTCTCTATCGCAATTGATATAGCTGAAAACTCTCAGCTGGATAATTTCGCAAATGTGAATTTCTCATATTAGGTGCGAATTTTGCAAAAAAATTTATTACACAATAATAAATTGAATTTGCAAGATTTGCAATAGCACTTTTGCAATTGAGATTGCATGTTTTGCAATATATTTATTCATATAGGATAAATGATTCGTACTGTTTACCGAATTTCTTTCACTTACGATAATATTATGAATCAGTAAACAGGTTTTTTTTCTGCAATTTTTGTATGTAATTATGTAATTCGATTATTCGATTTAAAAAAAAAGAGTGAATTATGACATCAAATTAAGCGAATAACAAAATTTTTGAACGGAATACTTAGGGAAACATAGCAAAAAAAAAGTTACAAAAATATGCGTTTCTATGTTCCGTTCATCTGACCGACCGGTCACATAAATTGAAAAGATATTTTTAAACAGAATTTTAAGACGAAAAAAAAAATTGCTTTCATCTCTCATCCGATTAGACCTCTCAACATAGACATCCGATTAAAAATATCCGTTCTTTATAGCATAAATGACGCAAAATGAAGTTTTTTTTGAACGATATGAAATAAATTATGCAAAATGCAATTCCTTTGGTTCAAGTTTTTTTTTTGTACACATTTTATAGTTTTTATAGCTGCAGTTAATTCCTTTCCAGTTTGATCTTTCAAGAAGAATTATGGTATAGAAGTTCACCTATGGTGCATATTATATCTATCGAATTTCATTAATATTGTTGTTAGCGAAACTATCGGATTGAGTGATAGATAGATAGGCAAACAGACGAACACACACATATGCAAATATATGCGCGCATAAGCAGATATGATTTTGGCTTAAGGCATTCTTATACGATTAATTTACAAAAGAAGCATGAAAATAAATAATGATGGCGCAATATGCTTTTTTTTTGTAATTTTTTCCTTGAAAACTTTGAGAAAAAAGACGGAAGATTATAGGTGACTCGTAAACTGTGGATAAAGTAACTATAAAAGTTAAAGAAAATTCGAGCTAAATACTTCAGGATCAAGCAAAAGATCTGGCTCACACCGCTACTGATATACCATTAGTACGACTACGGAAGATGTATAGTCCATGATAATAGCAACATAGCTAATAACCCGATTGGAGAGGCACCAATAGAGAGGAAATTCGGTGACGGGCTCGTAACCCCCCTCCCCACCTGTACCTCTCCCCGATATTTCGTTATCAGCTCAGATCTATCCATATTATAATAACGCCTTCCTTAGAGTCAACCAAGTGGACATATAGAATGAATGACCAATAGGGAAGCATTCTACATCGAATTACACGTCCAATTATTGTCGAAAATAATTGAATAATTAAGCACGAATATCATACCTTAGATAGTATTACTTGGTGAAATATTTCGATGGACAGCGCAAATTATAGGCTACACTTCGTGAAGAGACGCAGATGTATAAAATTTGTGCAAAATTTGCAATTAGAAAAAAAAAATTAATGCAATATAAAAGAAAAAAAAAGTTTATATGTTTGTTACAAGACTTCAAAGATTAATAATCATTAATGAAATACTGATTTAACTAATCAACAAATATCACGGGCAAATGACGTCATTGCTACGATAATAAGGTTATTCGATCAAAAATAGCGCCCAACAGGTAACAGGTAACAAGCAGGTCGCAATATCAAATACCTTACTTTAAATAGTATCTACATATCAAATTTTTGTTCTTTCTTAATATTACACTTCAATTGCACAATAATTTTTTATCATCGAATACTTCGATAAATATTTCCTTTCAACTTTTATCGAAAGTGATGAATTTTTTTCAATATAATTGATTCTAAATATGCCCTCTTTACGTACAATTTTCTAAAGTATATCAAAATATGAGAGAAATTATTACATCTCTAATGCAAAAAACAAATTATTTTACTGATAAACTATTTCTTTTTTTTTTTAATGCAAAAATACTGGTGTTGCAAATTCTAAAGTATCGCCACTTCAATGATATCAAGCAGGTGGCGCTAAAGTTGTGGTATTGTCTGACTCTACTGCAAATAAATCGATAACGTCGGTCTATGAAGGTCTAATTAAGCAAGCATCTTTCGAGTATACAAAATTATAGATGGAAGAGGTCTCGTATTGTTTCCACTCCTGTTTCCTATAGACATCTCTTTGCATACTTCTCAAATATTCAAAACACATTCTATTCTAAATTATTTCTCTTTGCTGTAGATTGTAACTGCAGCACTTATAAATGAATAAATATAAATAAATAAATAAATAAATAAATAGTTAATTAATTAAATAATTAAATAAGTGAATAAATAAATAAATAAATAAACTTATATATTTATTATTTTTGAAGCAATCTTTTCCAAAAAAAAAACTTTTACAATCATTGAACTCTTGAACCAATACCTAACGAGTTTCTGACAATAATCACGACTGTAGATCAAAATCTTGAATCAACCTTATTGGTCTTTACACCTCGACCATATTCGCATATCGGTATTTCTTTTTTTCCTTCTATTTCTTAACCTTCTAATCAGTAACGAAATAAGCGGATCAAAACTTTATCAAAAGCAATACAATAAAATAAATTAAAAAAAAAACATGACGAACAAAATAACTGAAGAATTGCAGCCAGTCGTATATTTTCAACACAATCATTGTCATAGCAAATACTGCCAAAATTTACATAACAGCTGTCAATAAGCACAAGATGGTCCTTGAATGAACCTTTGAAGCATATTCCTCCTTGAATGAACCTTTCATTCAAATCACTTAACCCAATAACAACTCTGCTAATAAAAAATTCGAAGATATCCTATGTCAAGCGAATAATTCAATTCTAAATAAAATAGGTTTCAATAAAATAAAATAAAAACCTAATTCATTATAACGAACTTCCTCTGCCCATATATTATATTTCCCTTGAGATGCCTAAAAACTTTAGAATATACTATCGAACATCAAAAATCAAACACCTCTAGAAAATCAACGACTCTGCAAACAACCACAATAACAGCGACAATGAGAGCAATACGGAATATGTGGAAAACATCTATCCATAAGCTCAAACTCGATCTGCCACAGCAATGAATATGACGAAACAATACCACGTTTCAATAAAAATGCTAATGGCCAATCGCAGCCACTTCCCATCTAAAAATACAACGAAGTCTTCAACCATAATTGAAGACCGATCGATAGCAACACTTTCATCAATTAACACTTACAAAACTATTGATAGTGTTGTTCGGAAAAGCGTGTTTTCCTCCGCATAATAAACGAAAGTGAAAAAGAACTGCATAATGGTCGATGATGATACTACAGAAGAAGCATGTTTTTATGCACTTAAAACGGTTAGTGAAAAAGACAGAAGCATAGAATGAAGGAATGAAGAAGGGGAGGAAGGAATGACATGGGGTAGGAAAAACAAAAACATGTCGATTAAATACTATGGACAGCAATGGGTCTCATATACAAACTGACATCGTACCTTCCGCCACATTAGATTATATCAAATTCTACCTGGCTAGATCAATGGAAGGAGTCGGCACTTAAGACTCACTTAAAGTGCAGAAACAGGACAAAGAAGGAAGGCATTTTGCCAGATAAGTGGGTCGGAGGACATCACTGCCCCATGTCTCATCCGCCTCACATTATCACTTTTGTCAGTCCTTATACTAATTCAACAGCTTCCTCGAAGATAAAAAAAGGATCCGGAGCCTTTCATGTGATAAGGATAATTTTTACGGACAGGATAATATGAAGATCGTTTGCTGTCGTGTCATGATAATGAAGGAGTGCATCGAGTAAGCTAACTTACATTGCTTCCTTCTTAATAGTCACTAAGACCAGCAATTTTTGTCAACCTTTTTCCCACTTATTTCTTGATGCCATACCAACTACAAAACACTAATATCGATTTCAAAAAAAAGGAGGGAATAAATAACCAGATGTATGAACGAAGGCATATTTGTAACCACATCCAAAACGACAAAAAAATTCTGCATAAAAAAATCACGGAATGCTGCTCGGAAAAATGGACTAGACCTTCCACCAAACCAGAAAATCCATTATAAAATAGCACCCAGCGACTGAAACACCCGCCCCCCTCCCTTCGCCTTCCCCACTGCTGAACTTTTCAAGGCGTGTGACAGCATATTTTTGAGTTGTATGTTTCCATTGCGAATTGAGTTGCGATCATCGCCTTACCCCGATCCAAAGGTGAAACTGTTATTCCCAAATCTTCTCGGCTATGAAACACTCTTCATGTCTACAAAAGCAGCCCTGACAGAGACAGATAGAAATGAAAGCACTTGCTCACGGCAAGATTTAAAATAACATCTCACTGCACAGCGCTCGCTGCTTCTATTTGCTCGCAGGCGGCCGTATACTCCTTGCATCCTTGCAACACTTTCGAGTTCTCATCCACTAACTAAAAATTTCATTCTTGCATCGCAGAAAGATTAAATCCTCCCACCGCCAACCCTTCCCCCCCCCCCCCTCCTCTTCAGTAAAGACCACACATAAACATTACCACCGGATCACAAGTGCCACTTACAAAACAAGGATGTTGTGAGTTAGGAAGGAATTTTATAGAGAACATAGGGAGGTATTGCTTCACACAACTCAACTTACTTCATCACTTTCAATTCTCGAAACTTTTTAATGCTGGGAACATTAAAAAACCACTTTACACCTGGACCTGGTTAAATGTCCCACCATTTCCGTCGTTGCAACTCCGTTTTTTTTACCTTGTACCATTTGCCATCCTGAGAGTGCGTAAATAATGATCAGTAACAACCTATAGTGAGGTAGAAAAAACCCTGCTGGAAAAAAAAATTCTCTACGACGTCGCTGTGTGACCATGAAGAGGACTACGCAAAGGATTAAAAGGGCATACAACAGACTGAATCTAAGCCATATTATAATAAATGAAAATAATAACAAAAAAAAAAAAAGAAAAAAACATGGAAACCTTTTTCAATTCTTCCAACGCCTTTTGCATTCTACGCATCGAATCCGGAATCATATTACGAGATTCCTTTAAGAAAAATCAATAACTTTTTAAAAAATGAGTAATCAATAAATTCAATAAACTTATTCCTAAATATTTGCCATCAGTCTCTTCATCTTTATACTTTTCTTTCCGAAAATTTGCATAATAAAACTTTCAAAAAAATTTTTGCATAACAATAATAACATTATCCACTCCGAGAGAGATGCAACTCCGATCTATTTCGAAGTTAAAGAATCTCTCCAAAAAAAAAAAATCACTTGTTTTCTACTGTGTTCGTAAATACTTTTTTTCTCTATTTTTGATGATTTATTCAATTTTTTTGCTTATATTTCCTTTTTTTTTTCTTTGATTACGATTCCTTTAGCTACGTTATAAAAAAAAAATAGTTTCTTCTTTAAACGAGTGAAAAATAAAAAAATTTTTAATGAAAATTTCATAAGAAATTCTATCCGATTCGAATTATCAAATGGCGAAAAAAAAAAAGAAACATCTAAGAACGAAGAACCACCAAAATATCTCCCTCTTCACTACCTAATATAACTTAAAAAATAATTCATTTTCAAAATCTGAGGTGCTAAACAACTTGCTTATATGAATGTTTTCTGCATTATTGCAGTGAATTTAAAAAAAAAAAAGAACAATAATAATAATGCTCCTCTTCTATCTAATAATATTTTCATGTGAAATCAATGACCCTGGGGTTTTATTCGACATTATACGGTACGATGTCATCTGCCTTCAGTTATTTTCGAAATTCGCATCTCTCATCATTCTCTCAATTAATTCACAACATTTACATTTGAGTATGAAATAAATTGAAAACCAACCAGCAAGACTTCAGCTTGTTTCTTGATGATATGCTCGTCGAGATCAGATTGTGCCTTCATCGATTCAAGTTTGGCCGCTTCTGTTTCCGCCTCTTTCTTATAATAGGCTAACTCTTTAATGATTCTCTTAAGTACACCCGTCTGGATCGAAACCGTTTTCAACAATTGTGCGTCGGCCATTCTAGAAGTTAATTTGCACTGATTGCATCGAGATATGAGAATAAACTTCTCGATAAATTTTCACAGACGATTGAGATACACCCTAATCGAGTATACAGCCAGTGAGGAATATTAGTGGGTTTGAAGTTAACCCGGTTTTGTTTCCGGTAGCGGTTGAGACTGAACCGGAAATACCAGAATTAACCCACCAAACTGACCTCCAATCTTTAATCTTCACTATCATAAATTCTCTGATCACTTATGATAAATATGGGGGAAGCACCACCTGGTGCCTCACCAGTTAATTTTTATATCTCTCTAAATTTCGGGAAATAAGAAAATCCGCAGTATATTCAATGCTAGTGTTTCCTATTATTAAAATTTTTTGTGCGTTGCGCCAATTAATCATCGATGCCATCCTCATAGAATTTCGCTGATTAAACTCTTATCTTAAGCCTTATTTTTAGCATTCCTTAGTGTTCGAATGAACCAGCTGGAGGACCTGAAAGTTTTCTGGATCTAGCTGCATGGAGGTAAAGCTGCTCCTTCTACTTTAGAGAGAGAGAGAAAAAAAGCGTGATTCCCAGCGAATTGGGAAGACGGCGGGAAGGGGAAGGGCAATATACGGAAATATCACCACTTTATCTTTTGATGTTCCTAATTCGAAAGTTTAAATAACAGATGCGCACCTATTTTCTAATAGTTATTAAAATAATCTGTCTTAGGCGTTCTTAATTTCGTGCTGCAATGGAACAAATAGTTGCAAAATGTTTACTCAATGGTCATTTCGAGTTATTTAAAGGTCACTCAAGGGTTAAAGGTCACCTGTGGTCATTTTATTTACTGTTAAAATCCAACTTCAAATGTTGGATTCAAACGTAAATATTTGCGAGAAAAGTACACTTCTTTAAGCACTATACAACAATAATTAAAAAGAGCACCAATGATGACAGCTTTCGGCGACGAATCCACCTACTCGAACTTTAATTGAAATATTGCACGGGGTCAGGAAGTTCGAGAACTACTTGCAGCTCTTCGCCAACTAATTAACCGCTCCAGACAAAGCATAACACTACAACATCAATAAAAGCATGGCGATGAATAAGATGTTTTTTTTACAATAAGGAAAAATGCAAGTAGCCCTGCTCGGACAATCGTTATGAGAGTTCTCCAGAATTCTTATATTCAAATATTCAACAATAATTTTTTTTTTGATTCGTATGCAAATTTATTTGAATATTCTCGAATCGTTTCAGGTAGTTATTACAGGAATCGATAGATTTAGAAATTTATTCTAATATTAAAATTGATGATTTCTTTTCAAGGCAATTTATCGGGTCCGATATCAATCTATAGCCTAAGCCGGAAATGCTTGACATTTGCAGCCAAACCTAATGCAGGATGGGTGAAAGTTGAGGAGAAGGACGGTGCAGGAATATTTGAATCGACGAGTGATCCAAGAACGGGGTGCATTCCATGAATTGTATAACGCTAACTAACTATGCCCTAAAATCAAAGGCAACAGAAGCAATAGGCAAGTACGTAAGCGTAGCAAAACAATATACAATTCAAGTGAATAAAACTCATTCCCCCTCCTCCTCCTCCCCCCTCCCCCTCCCAAAAAAAAAAACTTTAGAGAATTCATTTAGCGAAAATTTGTTTCAATTAATATCAATTCATTGGAATAATTTGCAAAAAATTTATCAACGTTTTCTTTTTTTTCGTTTAGATTTTAATTTAATTGAATAGGAAAAAATACGCCTTGTTGACATACAACGAAATACCTTCGCAGTTATTTTTTAGTATTTTTTTTATTTTATTCGTTATTTTAATAGTTTCGCTATATTCCTCTAAGATTTGGATTTGAATTCGATTTCATAGAGGATTTTAATTCCGACGAAAATTTAATACAGACGATTTTCTACTAGAATATATGTGATTAAAGAAATGCGTTGAAATATTTCCATTCATATGAATTGATGAAGGGAATTCAATGTGGGGGGGGGGGGTTTTGGGGGGGGGGGGGGGGGGGGGAGGGTGGGGAGGTTCCTCTATGTTTTTCTTCGTATTTTCTCTCTTGAAATTCACTTGAAAGAGAAACTTTTTCGTTGTTTTATGGAAATTTTGGGAAAATTTTTATGAAGAAGAAAAACGTTTTTTTTTTCTACGGAAAGGAAAATTATGAAGGGGAAAAAAAATTCCACCAACACTACTAAAATTGAGCGCATTAAAATCTCCGAAAGGACTAACCGTCTTTTCATTATTTATATATGAAATGATGTGTGTGCTTCATCATATACAAAAGTTTTTGAATAGAACCCCTATGGGCTTCAATTCATCGCTTTCCATGATAGGCGGGCGACCTTCAATTCAAAGAGGTGGGAACGGAGTCTCTAACTTCTGAGTTTTTTGTTCCCACTTTACTTTTTATGTAGAAAAATATTTAAATACTACTCATATGTATAGTATTTATTGAGCTAAACAGTTTTGATATCATACATGAGACTTGAAGTTTTTTTTCGAGACTCCTGAAGTTCGAAGTTCGCCAATGATGGACAAAAGCGAGTTCTGGAATTTGATTCATTTTCATGAGCGGAAGAGATAGGAGGACGATTTATTTTATGGAACGGGGTGGGGGGGGGGATGGGCTTATATTTTTGAGGCTCTTCATTAAAGACTTCTATAAAGGCTCTATTTTTGAGCGGAAATAATAAATTAATTAAAAAAAGATTATAAAAAGTTTCATCAATAAACGCTAGAAACAAGATGAAATGACATTTGTTGAGGTGTTCATCATCTCATTATTAAATTTGTGGTGTTATATTTTTAATGATATTTTATCCCATTTTCGGTAGAGATTTTTTTCTTTTCAAAAATGTTCTCTTTTTCTCTTCAAATTAAAGATGCAATTATTTATTAATTTGCCACATTAAGGCTCAACACTCTTCTAGCAACGTTTACTATCAATTATTATAAGATCGGAGAAACGGAGAGGCTCAACACTAACTTTTTTTGAATATTGATTGTACCTGAGGATATTTCTACCGGAACAGTTATGCTTCGATATGTTCATCGATTGATAACCCTAAAGCGTTTATGATTCCGAGAGGTATAACGTTTTAAACATATATGGTTTTTTTTGCACTACACCGGACAGGTTTTTACCATTAAATGACGTCACTCTTGAATCATATTTATGAATTAGTGGTCATTCAAGGTTGTTCTACATACACAATCATGTTGGTATTGTGCTAGGCTCTTTGCCATACTCAGATTTGGCCAATTACTCTCATTTGATAAATTATTTAACTTATTTTAGCTCACAAATAAATTTAAACGATTTTATTTATATTGTCAATTATTCGGTCAACATTCTTATCAATCATTAAACGATTATTTGCTATAAGTTATTTTTTTTCTGTTTTATTTAATGATTTTTAAATATATTTGGAATTGCCTTATTTAATTGTCATTGTAATTTATATTTTAAGTTTTCATTATTAAAGCTGGTTAATATTTCAGCTTAGTAGGTTTTATTCTAAGTTTGCCGCTTTCAAGTTTTTTTTTTTTTCAAATGAAGCGGTACTCCTTGGGAAAGAACCCATTTAATGAAGATGAAAGATTTATAGATGAGTGTAAAGAAGGCGATCGGATGTCTTTATGGACAACTAATAGGTGATGCACTCGGGTGTCGATATGAATTCAAACGTGCAGCCGATACGCAAGCAATGATCGCTAAAGATCTTAACGTCGAGAAGTTTTTAGCGATTCTTGGTGGAGGTCCTTTTAAGCTCTCACCTGGACAGGTAAGAAGTTGTTATAAAGTTGTCTTTTATTTTACCTACTATAGCAGCGATATGAGTGTAATGGTCTTTTTATACTCAAAAATGCTAAGGTATATGAAGTTTATAGTCTATTCAGGCAATATTTAAGTCAGATTTAATGAGGAACATCTTGAAAAATCGCAGTAAATGAGCGATGAGGAGGGATCTAGAGAATGTTGAGTGTAGGTGAAAGACGAAAAGTCAAAGTAAAGGAAAACGTTTTGATTTGAAATTGAAAAAAATTAACCATTGGAAATTACAATCCGAAAATATTGTTATTCCAAAATATTATAAAACAAAGCTCATTCACCTGATAGTTAATGAAAAATTTTGAGTGAATAAAGAATGAATCTAAGCATAAAAATTCGATCGTAATTAGTGAACGTATAAAATTGCAATAATAATAACAGTAATTTTTTTTTACAACATATTGTGAGGTGGGAGTCTGGATTTTAGACTCCGCCGGAGTCGGAGTCACCTTCATTTTCGTAAGTTCGCTCGCTATTTGTTGGCATTTAAAATCTGATATATTTATGTCAGGTATATATCAGGGTTTACCTTATTGTCGTTATAGGTAACGGATGATTCAGAGATGGCATTTTCATTGGCATCGAGTTTATGTCGATGTAAACGTTTTGATGCAACGGATGTGGCATGTGCATATGTACGTTGGGAACAATCCGCACCACCAGATATTGGTATCGCAACGCATTTTGCACTTCACATTGGTACTTTGTCATACTTTCATTCATTAATTATCCCACTTATTTGAACAATTGCCGAGGCTGAATTTTTTTTATTTCCTGTCTTTTTTCGCTGAAAATTTTTATTAAGTGATGGTATGGGTAGTTATGTTGATCGAGACATAACCATTTTTTTAAACCAAAACCTCATCATTTATTAATGCCGCCTTAGAGAAACGACTCCAAAAAATTGGATGGAAGAATTGGATATAGAAGCCAAGAAGGATGTGCATAAGATGGTGTTATCGAATGTACGTCAACACAACGGTGGTCGTCTCAGTAACGGATGTCTGATGCGTATATCGCCTTTAGCTATTGCTTCTGCCAACTTTTCCATTGAGAGGTACAGCTTCAGATTATGTGTCTGTTATCGTCGTTTGAGGAATTTTTACTCTTTATCTATAGATCTATGCTCGGAGATAGAAGAGCGCTTACAAAGAGGGGAATAAAAGCGCGAATACGATAGCACCACCATAACAATTAAATATCCATAAAAAATCCAACGTTTTGTATACTATTCGTTGTTGTAAGTTTTAGTGCACTTTTGCTAGTGCTGATAGAAAATCATTATGTGTTTTAGTGAAATAAAGAAGGATCATAATATGTAATACTGAGTAAAACAACCCGGCATCAAGGAATTACGAATAAACTGCAAGCGAAATTTCCTTTCATCACTTTGGGGCATAAGCAGAGAAAAAACTGGGGATAAAAAGCTTCAGCAAAGGAACGTCAGTCAATAAAACTATGCCATTCTCGTACCCTTGCTAAAAAAAGGTACAAATGTAAGTATCTGTTTAGGATGAAGGAAGTGGTTGAAGCGGACTGCATATTGACTCATCACGAAGCCGTTTGCGTTGATGCTACTACATCATATGTGGCGGCTGTTCGATCTCTTATCAACGATCACACTCCAGAAGTATACGACGATCACCTCACTACAGCATATTTGCGAATTTTTGCATAAGCATAATTTGTGCATCAATCTAGCTGAGATCCCCGTCCAACAAAGGTTGTTAGACCTGTCTAGCGCAAAAGAATCTTCTAGTATTTTTTTTGAAAACTTGATGGAGCGGTAGTTTCGAAGTAACTGTTATGATTTTTAGTAACAGAAGTGAAGTTTTATTAATTTGTTGAGGTCCAACAAATAAAAATTTATCTTTCATATTTTCTGAATGAAAAGAAAACATATTAGGAAAAAGGATGCAAAAAAAAGAAAAAATCTCTCGTGACCCGCAGATTCAAAAAAGAAGGATAATGATCGAGGAGATTGTTCTAGCCGAAAGTATACCACTAGCACTATTCAAAAAGTAAGCGCTGATCTATATATGATTATTTAAGTACTATATTCGTTTTAGGAGGCATATAAAATGGCGATGGAAATCTGTCAAAATGAGACAGTGAAAGACATTTTAAAATGCTCCAAGAAAGAGCCAATCCCCGTGAAAGCGAAAGATACACTCATTAAAGGGGACGCGGCTATGATGGGATATATTGGCGTGGCATTGCAGGTATGTTTCATAGTTGCGTTAATTTATGCAATAAGCGACAGGTGTATTTTTTTCGAGGACATGGCTTTTATGTTTTTTCTAAGGTTCTTTTAGAAATAATGGAAAATTTCAATGCGTAGGAAGAAATTCTTTTATGAATACAGGAGGTACGGGGACAAATTTTGCCATATTAGTTTGGTGGTAATAAGGGAATGGAGGTGGGGGTGGGGGGGGGGGGGGGGGGGGAGGGAGTAATGAAAAGAAGAACGAAAAATGTCGCCTTATAAATGGTCGTCTGAGAAGTATTTTCACCTGATTACTATGGTTTTAAGTTACGCAATAGGTAGATCCTAGTTATGTCTGCGTTGTGTTTTATTAACTATAAGAGATAGGATAAAACATGACGCATCCCATTTCACTCACAAATAAATCTTATCCACTCTTACATCTATTTGTTTTTCGTCGAATTATAATTTTTATTTTCTGACAAAATTGGGAAGAATATTCGCATATTTACGTTGTTATCTTTATTATCTTTATTATTAGCTCACCTGTTCTTTTACAAAGGTGAAACTGTAATAATAAAATTAAAGAAGATTATTTTTTTTTTTTTTGTAGAGCGCTTTCTACGAAATGTTGCATGCACCATCGTTTTATGATGGCGTTTTGGCGGCAATTTCAAGAGGTGGTGATACGGATACGAATGGTGCAATCGTTGCTGCTATATTAGGTTTTTTTCTCTAAAATTATTTTTGATTGGTTTCAAAACTTTGCAACTTTTTTTCGATTATTTTCGGGAATTTAATTCGTTTCAGGATAATATATTTCATGTTATCCTGAAAGCAGATCACTGTAAAAGTTGGTCTATGTGAATACACTTCCTTACCTGTCGGTTATAAATTTTTCGACCTGTTTGATTTATATCTTATTTATTTGTTTCCTATGCATATTCGTTTGTCTGTTTTTGGTTTTTATCTGTACAATATAGTGAGGTGGACTCTGTTGAAAGCAGTTTAATGGTACGACGATATCAGAAATTACCATTTTTGAGGTTGGATTCGATTCATGACCTTGATTTTTTAAAACAATTTTTTTGCATGAGTACGCTTTTTAGTACGATTTCAGGTTGACCTGAAATATTTCAGTACGATGTGTAACGTAGTGAAGTTTGTTTCTTCTAAAGATAATATTTTGCTGCAAAAAAAAACGGAAAATTATTACAGGAATATTTTTTTATGACGAAAATTTTACGATTCAATTCGATTCCCTGAACAGTGAAGCAATTTTAATTAAATTCTTTAGTAAAGAAATATTTTTACGAATATTCTAATGCTCTCTTTTTTTTTTTCATTGGAAAAAGCATTGCTTCAAAATATATTTCTAAGGTATCATTATTGAAGGTATCATATCTTCAAATTAGATGATAAAACTTTTTCAATAATCGATAATTTTTTTTTCATCGATATATTCCTCCAAATATTTCAGGAGCACGTTTTGGTGTTGATGAAATACCAACTGCATGGCTTACAACAATACGTAATGCAAAACCTCGTTGTCCATCACTTCGATTATCATATAATGTCGAAGAAATTGTTCCTCAACTACTCGAGCTCTCTTGAATATTGTCAACGTCGGCAATATCTATGTCTTAAGTTACCTTATTCTATCCGGTCATTTTAAATTGCCCTATTATGTCCGATAATTTCAAAATGCCGTATCCAGTAATTTCAAAATGCCGTCTTATGTGCAGTACTTTTAAATTGCCCTATTGTGTCATATTTTAAATTGCCTTATTGTGTCCGGTGCTTTCAAGTTGCCTTTTTCTGTCCGGTAATTCTGTAAAGATAGCTGCTGACCTCGGCTTCTAAGTTTCCACCAATGACTACGGCCTTTCTTGTTGAGCCCACGACTGCAGTTCTCCCTTCACGTTTAGCTCCTTCCTTGCCCCACTATCCCCTGCCTATTCCTCGAATTTATTTGCCCTCTTCCTTCTCTGGGGGTTTTGATTTTAGTTATATCGTGAAATAATATTTGAATATCTCGTTGAAATAGGTTTTTACAGCAGCCTCATATGTTAGAGTATGTGGAATTATTACAGGATTTAATCTAAAATAAAATTAAAAACAAACGGGAGTGAAAAGGGAAGTGGGGGGGGGGGGGGGGAAGGCTGTTGTGAGGAAAAAAAGTTCATAAAAGTTTGGTGACGATAAAAAGTTTTTTGATTTCACTATAGATGATTTTTTCTTCAATTATCAGACATCAAAAATTTTCTATACTATAGAAGTTAGAGTGAAAGTACGAATAGTCTAACCAACTTTAATGCTTTTCAACATATTGCGGAAATATTGGGTGAATAATTGAGTTGCCCGAAGATTTTACGCTTTATTCAGCATTCTTGAAATTTCAGAGGGAGAGGGAGGGAGAGGAGAGAAGAGGAGAGGGAGAGAGAGAGGAGAAAGAGACAGAGGGAGAGAGAGGGAGAGGAGAAAGAGAGGGGAGGAGAGAAAGAGAGAGAGGGAGAGGAGAGAGAGACAGAGGGAGAGAGAGGGATGTCATTCAGCCATATCTAAAGAGATCAGCAATATAGTTTACTTTCATAAGAATATAAGTATCGAAAGATGTATATGTTTATGAAATGGGATCACTGCAGAATGCTTTCATATTTCTTTATTATATCATTAAATATTAGGAATGTTATTGCGACTAGATTCGGTGAACTATAAAGAGTAATTGAACAAATATTCAGAATTTTTTTGATTTGCTATTTATTGTTAAGTTGAAAATGAACGTGGGAATGATTGGGCAAATTGTAAATACAATAAAGGTATTGCTGTACCTTAGTGCACAATTAAGATGAATTCATTGTAATTAAATGATGCTGTCAATAATAATGCTCATCAATTCATTTTGAATCAATCGTTAAATATTTAATTATATTAGACGAGCGAATTTATGAATTCAATGATCGTTGATCCGAATCGATTGATTTCACTATTGAACTTTTTCATTAATCAAAATTTAAAGGCATTTTTAGCAAATGATTTATTATTCGTTGTAGGAGTAATTAGTAAAGGTAATATAATAAAGTAACGAAATTAGTTACTTCAAATATTAGTTAAAAGTCTAATCGATTTTTATTTAAATAGGTTTAAACCATATATGAAAAAAAAAGATTGAAATATTTTATATGATGGCTGAGATGTTAAAAAGTACGAAAATGAAATATTTTCTAGTGATTTAATTTTCGTTTATATATGCGAGAATGATTAGTCGAATAATAACAATTTTGCTCAGATATGTGTATATTCTCGCGAATGCATCTTATAACTAGTGAAAGGGAGGAGGTACAAGATTGAGCGAACGTAGCCACGCAACGAGAGGGAAGATGCGAGGTGAAGGACGAAGTTGGAAGAGGACCATACAAAGTGGGATGGCAATCGCCGTGGAAATTTCACGCAATCGAGAAACGAAGAAGATCGGGTCGTAACAAGTATATTATGAGTTCTATTCCCATCTATAGGCGTCTTTCCATATATGGATAAAAAACTTCAAGCAATTCCCCTATAGGAATGAGCACTTAGATATATTAGAATGCATAAGATTATAGGTTTGGTTTTTTTTAAATTCAAATTTCATAGTACTAATCAATATGTTCATTTTTCTTTAGCTTGGTATGAACGAATAACTTTTTTTCTTTTAATGGATTTTCTATTGTTTTCAATAAATTGGAAAAAAAAATTTTTTTTTCATACTTTTCAAAAAAAAAAAAATTCTTCTGTCGTTTATATTTGCTTTTTGATGAAATATGAATCGATCGCTGAAGATGAAATTGAATCAAAGAATTTTATGGCAAATATTGTTTTATGAGAAAACTATTAGAGGTGTTTTAGGTGATATTTTTCGAAGTTTTGCAAAAATGATTATGACGAAGGAAGAACTTGAAACATTCACGTGGGGAACACTCAAAATTCAACGTTGTATAACTGGAAAAATCGATAATTTTTATGATTTTTTTCGTGTATAAATTAAGAATTGGAAATTTTCCAACTTTTCCAATATTTTCATAAAAATATTTGATGATCAGAAAGTAACAACAAAGGGTAAATAATTTGTGAGACGTGTCACGTGTGTATCATTCGAGTTACGTGCCAGTTAAGAACTTTTTTTTTTACACGTCGTTGAGTATCGTCGTGATACCGGTCGTCGTACTACTTGGACTTGTTATTGACGCTTAAAATTTCTCGAGAAACTTTTTCTCTCTTTTTTTTGATTTCTATTTCCAGAAAATTTTTCTCCAGTAGAAAAAAAAAGAGAAAAAAAGTTGGAAAAAGTTTTCAAAGAGGTTTTTTTTTTCCTCGAATAAATTCATCTTTTTCCTCAAGTTAGGAGTAAAATATTTGAAGAAAATTATTGAATTGTGATGAAAATATTTCAAAGATTTTCACGCAAACCTGAAAAGAAAAAAAAAGCATCTTTTGCAGAATTATTTTGATTTGTCTAGTTGAAATTTCCTCCTTCTTTCTCCATCTCGTTCCTCCTATTATTTGATCCTCTTCTCCACACCTTTACCTCCTCGTTGTCTTGATCCTTCTCTGCAAGTTATTGTTCGTTTTTTGATTTAGCGTTATAATGAAACCCATTTAAACTAAGTGCAATTTTCATGTGACACTATAATGCTGTGATTTATTTTTACTCGGAGTATGCACTTGATTAATTACATGTCGAGATTTAGTCGACGATGAAATGAGACAAAAAAAATGATGAATATGTTTTTCATCTGAGGTGCTAAATCAATTCACTGAAACAGTTGTGATTAAATTGCACGACGTAAATGACCTTTAGTTGCACTTTTGATTAATAACCTTTAACCTATTCAGGTGAGTTGTGACCAATCGGATGAGCTTCGATCGGTCACAGCTCTTTTAAAATTTACCTCAAAATTATTATCGATCGATCGGTCGCACACATGTAAAACAGTTAATAGTTAATGATTACAAGGTAATAAAGTTACCCTGTGAGCGATCGAATGAGCTCATTTATTTAGTTGATGATTCACGCAGTCGATCGATTGGGTATAAAAACTCATCGTCATTTTTTCTCTGACATTTGAACTCTAGTTACCTGTTAGGTTGAAATGTAAAAAGCACATAACGTGCTGACCCTAAATGATGTGCAATTTAGAAAATCAATAAATCACTCCTCACTAATGATCATAAATTACAACACAACTCGTATATTTCTAATTAATTTCATACGTTCACTTATTGCCAAAATGTCTGCCGCATAAACAAGTTTATTGAATGAGTACTACTCGATCGTAATACTTTTATCAAAAGAGTTTGTTTACTTATCAAGGGAATGACGTCACATTTTTAATCAATCATTTAGGGCATAACTTCCAACAAGAAATGCATTATTTATTTATCAATCGTAAATCCAATAAAGAGGTTCCGAATTGCTATTTGGATAGTTTTTTTTTTCTATTATCGTGGATAAACAACGAGAAATATACTGAATTAGGCTGAAAAATATTCAATTAAAAATAACGTGGAAAAAGATTTTTTTTTCTTCAAATATTTATAAAATTTTAAAATTTAATGAAAAATATCGAAAAATTTCTAGATAACGATAATATTTTTATAACGTATTGTAAATTTCGTATATTGTTTTTTTTTTCGTTGAGAAAATTTCTATTTTCAAGGAGAACTTTTTTTTGAAAAAGAATTTTCTTTCTCAATCAATTGCAAAGGAGTGATTCAACGAGAGTAGACCTCAAGAAGTGATCGTTTTCGATTCTATGAAAATTTAAGTTCATTCAAGAGTACCCTCATTAGGTATTTGAACATCAGAACGAACAAATAGATTGAATAACTTTTAGAATTATTGATGAAATTAAAAGTAATGATCATCGGTTCAATCAACTGCGACCATCCTATTGTTTACATAAAACAAATAATATAAGTAGTATCTGCCGTTTTGTTGTGTCTGACAGTCGTATCGTTGTCTGAGATTGTCTGAGAGTGTTCAGTCCTGCCTAATAGTATTTGTTGTATCGTTGTCTGAGATTGTCTGAGAGTGTTCAGTCCTGCCTAATAGTATTTGTTGTATCGTTGTCTGAGATTGTCTGAGAGTGTTCAGTCCTGCCTAATAGTATTTGTTGTATCGTTGTCTGAGATTGTCTGAGATGTTCAGTCCTGCCTAATAGTATTTGTCGTATCGTTGTCTGAGATTCTGATAGTGCACAAGTCTGATAGGTGCATAATAACTTATTGACAACCTCTTGAAAGGTGTTTACGAGAGCAATTAACTTCAGTGACTAATGCAGCTATATATTTTATTTTCGGCATATTTGAAACAAATTTTTACCTTTTGTTTGCTTTAAAAAAAAAAAAACCGATGAAAATTTCAATGAATTCATTATATTTGAAATTCAATCAATCTAACAATCACGAATTTCCATTAGAAATATTCCAATGTGAATATTTCAATAATTTAGCGTAAATTTTTATTTACGAAAAATGTTGTAAATCTATAAAAATCTTATGAATAAAAAATTTGGCATAAATTTATGGAAAAAAAAAAGATTGAAAAATTTTGTGGAAGAAATTTTTTTATATGGGAAATTTTTCTATTTCAAACGGGTCGTTTTTCATTTCTTTCTTTTTTTTTTTTTTCAAGCAATAACGACAACCGATCTTTAAAATCTATTTATAGATAATATAATCAAAATGCATTAATAAAACAATCTATGGAATGTGGACTATATTAATGGAAATTATTCCATTTCATTAAGCATAGAACGATTCATTTTATGATTGAAAAGGCAATCATTGTTATGATTTTTGTTATCCTTTTTTTTTTCAATATAAATAGAAAATAAAAACACTGAACTTTCTCGTCTAGTCCTATTTTACCAAAAGTTCCTTAAATGATACCTCAATTCAAGTACCATTCTTCCGATCATAAATGGACGGCTAAATTTTTTGAATCGACGATCGTTTAGATATTAAAAAAATTGACGAAATTTTTTTGGCCAATTTTATGGAATTTATTAGGCAGAAAAAGCAAAGAGTTTTTTTTTTTGTTTTCAAACGAATTAGTGAATTGAACGCTAGCTTCCTAGGCAGTATAAGAAAATTCCTAAGAGAAAAGTGGGTTTTATTTAAGGACCTACGGTATTTTACAGTAATCTGCCACTTTCATAATCCGCTTGACGATTACAAAAGCGAAGTAGATTACAAATTTTTCCGTCAAGAAAGTACAAATTTATTTCTGCCTACAATTTTCGTTAAGCTGCTTTATCCAGTAATCTAAAATTGATGTAATTTTATTGAGAAATCCAGGTAATAATCAGTAAGAAAGCAGTATTCGGGCAATGTATTTTGCAAGCATTCTTCCTTTCACCACCTCTTTTTCCTCTCTCATGTCTTTTTCCACTCCTCCCACCCCACCTTCTCCCCCTCCCATCTCACACCCTTCTTTCAACGGGGAAAAGAAAGTGGAGAAGAATGCCAAGGGAACTAGCATGAGTTGGGAGTCTCCCTATCGCTCAAAAATCACCAAAAAGTGATAAAATATGAGAAATATTGTATTCAAATTTTAACTGATCCGTCCGCTTCCAAAAATTTAAAACAAAATATATCATTTTTCAGCCGAGTCGATGAAAAATTAAAACAGCAAAATCTAGAAATTATGTACATACACTTTAGAAATTCCATCCCGTGACCAACCGGTTTCATAAATCAGCAAAAATGATTAGTGTGCGAAAAAATTGCCGTCATGTTCTAAATGATCTCATTGAAATGAAGCAAATTCTTTGCGCATCTAATTATTTATAAATTTTTTTTCGAACTTGATAGATCCATGTGAAATATGATATAGGTATCACCCGATGCGAAATATCACCCGATGAAGCTACTGAAAAAAAAAAAAAAACTCGTACGCAAATGCATCGGCATGACATTGCAACAGTGTGCTTTTTAGTGCAAACTCTACAAATTTATAAAGCACTTTGCTGATGAATTCGGTTAAGAAAGAATTTGGTTTATTTTTTTAAAAATGCACTTCATTAATAATTTTCAAGAATTTTTATTTATTTTTTCATTCATATTATTTACAGGCAAAAAAAAAGAGATTTATTATCGCAACATATAAACAATAATAAAAAAAAAAGCGCTGAAAGAGTCGACATTTTGAAGTGAAACAAATATTTTTGAGATCATAGTATCAGTACACTTACGCAACAACAATCGATAATTAAGTAAGTATAAAAGAGAACAACTCCATCGAGCACAAATAAAAACAGAGAAACGATGAATGTGAAAAGTTTTTTTTGAAAAAAAAATTAAATTCCAACCTAATGCGTTAAAAAAAATTGGTCATATCGGTGAAAAAAAAAAGATAACAAACATAAATAAAAAATTTTGAAAAGTTTTTTAATATTTATATATACTTAATATATCATCGAATATATAATAATTTATTCAAAGATATAGTTGCATAGAAGATCATCAATATGATTTCCGCTAAGAAAGTTATGAATTTAATTGAAATGTTGAGGCATTTTTTAAAGAAATGTTTAATGAAAATTATTAGCATTTGCTGAATGATAAAAATTTGATATTCGTATTTCGTTTTGGCGAAAGTTTTTCGAGTAAACATACCAAAAAAAAAAGTTGATATCTTGGAAATGAATTTTTTCAATCTCTGTCTCCAAAAAATCGTTCTCTCATTCGTCTACTTGATTCATTTACGAGACTATGCGAAAAATTAAAAAAATTTTTTAGCGATCTCACATTGAATAAAAATTCCAAAAAAAATCGCTCAATTCGACTTTATTCCATCTAGAATTTACTATACGCTTATATAATTAAACGAAATATTACCAAATCATTTCAATAACAAACAAAAAATAGTAAAAAATGAACAAATATATAATATTTCAATTAATTAGAACACTAAAGGAAATGCATATTCCTTCGGACATATTTGCATATATAGAAAATTCTTTCAGCAGACGACGGTTGAACTCCAAAGATTTCAGTTCTCCTTCGATTGCGTTTCTCTTCGCAGCATCTCAAAATACCTTCGATTTCCTATTCGTCGATTCACAAATTGTCGAATGCCTTCGGTTGTCATCACGTTCTATAAAGACTAAATTCTGCAAACACATTTATTATATATATATATATATATATATATATATATATATATATATATATATATATATATATATATATATATATATATATATATATATATATATATATATATATATATATATATATATATATATATATATATAATAATAAATTAACGCACAAAGTTGACTAAGAAAAGATATTGAAGTGCATGAAATGAATCATGTCTTTTGAGAATTGAAAAGTTTACCTAATTTCATAACTTTGTAACTTTTCAATTGCACCTTTTTTTGATTGATTTATTTCCATTAATTCCAAATTTATTCGTTTAAGATTGTATTTTTTTTTCAACTTCAATATCCATTACGAATAATCAAATAGAGAATCACTTCTAACACCATAGTCAAGAAATAATATTTACCTTAAGCAATCGAAGTATTTCTTATAGATACACGTAATCAAGAAATGACCATTTATCTAACCAAGAATTAATGAACATAATTCTGGAAAAGCGAAGGAATGAGAAGCCGCTCACCAGATGACTGTGAGGGTTGTTTTCGACGTTTCGCAAATTTTGGCATGAAACTCATTGTTGATCGTGGCTCACGCACTGTTGGCTCAGAGAGTCGACGAAACGACGGATCCATACTAACATATTCGTATTGTGGGTTTGCACTATTCGTTGAATATGTTCGTGCACGCATTGCAATATCTCGCTCCTACAAACTTGAAAAAGTTGCAAAGTAGGAAAATTGAGAATGCTTCCGCCTATTCGATTGAAGGTGAGCCATTGAAATTAAAAAAAAAAGAAGAAAGAAGCTAGCTGTTATAAAATGAGAATTTCAGCACGCCAATTTTTTTTTTTCTTTCTTGGTAATTGGCTTTTAGAATCCCAACTATAGGGGATTTTCGGATCAATTTCTTAAGTAATCTACAATTTGGGGTTGAAGCCAACTCTCAAGCCAACCCTCAAAACAGCCTGCAATCGAGGTTGAACAAGTTGGTCTTATGCATATCAGATAAGCATTGAACTTTTCGCCATGCATTCACATGAGACTTCTTGTTTTAAGCGAAATTTCGCTTTTCTAATATATTATTTCTAATTAATGTTGATCTCGAGATTATATGATAATATCTTCATTGTCTATTTATGTGGTAATCACTCAACAACGTTCACCTATTTTACGGCAATAAAATGGCCTTGGCATTATTATCAGTTCATCGATAAATCATTGTCTTTGCAATTAAGTTCATGGTCATCATAAATAATTTTTCATATTCTTTCAGAAAATATTGAAAATTTTTCGAAGAGTGAATTTTTTTCACAAAAATTTAGTAATTATGAATAAATTTAGGTACATTCTAGAATTAATTCAACTCAACTCATATATTCTAAAAATGATCTAATTTCCTAACTCGTAATTCATCCATATTTCATAGGCTATATCGCATATAAATTTCATTATCGAAAGCGCTATCTTGAATTGCCTCACCATTCAGCGTTGCTAATCTCATCTATCGCTAAAGTCAACATGATTCTCTGCATGTAGACTTATACTTCATCGTATTAATTTTTGAAGAGAATATTTGGTGGATGTGATTAATTTAAAAGCAATCGAATTTGAACGATTGAACTAAAATAGTGAACGAGTGAAAAAATAAGCATTTTTTAAAATCAATATCGATAAAAATTATATAATAGTTAAAAATCATTAAATATGGAAAAATTCTTCAAATATAATTTTTTTTTTTAAAGACTAACCATTAGTTCGCTATTTTTTCGTAGTGAATATCGCCTCGATTCGGCGGCAACTGCTTCAGCAATGAATTTTGTCGATTGAACATTTAATTTGAAATCGGGCGTCTTATTGAGACCAACGAATTCGCTCAACATATTGATCAATGAATCTCGCAGACGCATTATTCTATAGACGAATGAAATTGGAACAACGATCACTTGAAAAATATGAACTCGATAGCACAAAATTCTGAACAAGGTTGAGGTTAGGGCTCAAGCGTAAAGTCGAGAAAGACTTGAGGTAGTTGAGGTCCTCTCACAAATTTCAGCAGTACATAATCACCACGTGCAGTATGTGTATATGTATGTGTGTAGACGATCAACACAACAGAGAATATTGAGAAGTTCGTTGTGATGTTATGCTCTTTTATATTTATTAAGTTTGGAATGCAGCTTGACCGGTTTTTTTGATGGGGCAACATTCTACCGAAATAATACACACACATACACACTTACGTATACACTCACTCACACACACACACACCTACGTATATACGCACGCACATACATAGACGGCGTTTAATTCGATGCCAACATTTAAGGCAACGATGCTCACGACCTATTATATAAGCATAATTTTTTCGAAATATAACTATGCAAACGTTATCGATTAATTACAACCATCTAGATGCATCTCAGAATTGACTGCAATTTTTTTTTTCATCGATAATCCAAAGATTGATATGTGCACACTTTGAAAATATTGAGATGACAACTCTGAAGAATTATCTCATATTAGTTAATTTGTCAGTGTTGTGAATCTTAAATTGATGATTCTATGGAATATAATGAGAAAATTTTTGCAATAAATTAGCGAATGATTGAGGAAAAAATTTTTGAAAATTAATACAATTTTTTTTTTTTTGTATGAAAATATTAGAGAAACAAAATATATTGATTAAATAAAGAAATTTATTGAAATCAGAAATGATTGAGGAAAAAAAAATTATGAAAATATTAGTAAATTTTCAATAATTATCAATTAATGATCATTGGAGATAATTACTTCGAATTGTTACATTAAATCTTCTCAGATGATGCACAAATAGACACAACTAATTCGAATAATATTAGCATATAATTCTGATGAAATTATGAGACACATAACTGGCTATATATTAGATGGCTATTCTATTAGTTAACATTAGAATAGATTAGCTTCAGTTGAAGAATTCAAATTGCTAATCATTTATCTCATCATTTAAAAGATAACAAATTTATTGCTCATCTGTTTTTCAAAATTGAAAGAATAATGGGAAATTAAGCAGAACTTCATCCAATTTACATTGTTGTGATTGATTGTTTCAAGATTTATAATTAAATATACTGCATGCAAATAGCGCCGAAATTCTTTTCATCAATCTATAGGAATTTGTGGAAATGCAGAAATCGTTTCGCTATATTAAACCTAAATGTTAAATTATGTGAAATATTACCGAAATGAGATGAAAATAATTAAAACGTTTTTTCATATATTTGGCGGATATATTTCTTGTGATGTTTTTATATATATTTAATCGTATCTTCTAGCGTATCTGTAATCAAGTTACTGTACGTGTATTTATCATTTTTAAATTAAGGAAATAAATCGATGAATGAATGATTTAGCTAAAATCATTGAAGAATTTATCAGCAATTATAGAGGAAAATATTAATGAAAAAAAAAAAAGAAATAAAACTATCTTTAGACAAGAATCTCATAATTGGAAAAACAAAATGAAAATATTTCTCGAAAATAAGATTCCCATAAGGAAACGAATAGTGCTAATTAATTTTGCATAAAATATAATATTGCATTTTCTTATAACTATATGAATTGGGCGGAAAAAAAGTGAAGAAACATTGCTAATCAATTTCGTTTGACCATTCTTTTTTTTTTGCATTTATGTAAACGGTTGGTTTGGATGAACTTTACAATATGGAAAAAATTGTCTTTCAAAACAATTATTCTATGAGGATGTGCAATTTATGATAGTCAAACATATTGTGATTATATGAAAATATTAATTAAAAAATTTCGAATATTAAAGAGAACTATTTCGAATTTATTTATTACATTTTAAAGAGGTACAGTTTGAATGTGCTCAAGTGTTTTTTTTTTTGATCACTACAAATAATTTATTATTTCAGCCGAAATGATTTGGCCAAATTTTCCCAAAAATAACTTCGCCATTATAAATACAAATGATTGAAAGCTATTTGAATAGTCGAAATGTGGAAACGTTTTATTTGAAAAATCACTTTTGGTGAAAAATATTTCTCTAAACGACAATTTTATTTTCGCATTTCTTCGATCTATTCTAAATATGTGACAGCGTTTAAATGTTGAACTCTGAGATCGTTTCGCGATAAAAATGCTGTTGATGAGTGGCTCAAATTCAATTTCCACCGAATCACAAAGTGCATTTTGTCGGTTATTTTGTCGCACTAACTCTAAAATTGTTTATTTCTATATTTTTACGAGAAAACGATGCCAATGCAGCGTACTTAGTGAGAATAGTATATATATATATATATATATATATATATATATATATATATATATATATATATATATATATATATATATATATATATATATATATATATATATATATATATATATATATATATATATATATATATATATATATATATATATATATATATATATATATATATATACGATAAAAAAGTTATGTAAATTGCACAAAACTGCACATCTATTCTCTTTGAAGGGCTTACAAAGACTGATCCTGAGTTATCATCAGGTGAGCGGTTTTTAGAGTCGCCGTTTATCCATCACAAAACTGAAACAATGAATGATTCAGAAGAATGAGAGAAATTTAAAGGTGCAAGTTGAAAGAATCGGCATATAAAAATACCGAAGAATTCGACGAAAATATTTTCAAAAAAAAACTGCTTTCCATCAACAACAAATTTATTTTTTTCAATGATGAAAAAAATTTTCATTGCACAACGCTGATGTGTCACAAATATAAATCACTTTATTTAAAAAAATGAAATTTATTGCTTTTTATTCATTTTTTTTTTAAATTTATCGAATATTAGCATATTTCCAATCTCAATGACGTCACTATAAAGTGCATATCGACGCGGCAACAATTGTGATGACCTAAAATGTGATCGAAAACAAAATCGATGTGCTCAAGTTCTGAGTTAATTTCCATCATTTTCACTTGTGTACTTTATGATTTTACTTAATGTTTGCGCCCAATGAGAGCTTAATGGTCTTAATATAGAAATAATTAGGAAACAAGTCTTTTCAGCTAAAATATGACGTCAGTCTGCAAGTATTTTGCATACCATCCTATTCAAAAAACCCACTAATGTAGCAAACGTAACATCTGAGTAGAAGAATATATATATATATATATATATATATATATATATATATATATATATATATATATATATATATATATATATATATATATATATATATATATATACTTACAGTCATTATTTATTTATTTATATATTTATAGATACATATATGAACAACTTTAAGACATAAATGTGAGCAGAAATTTGATAGGAAATAAGCGGGAAATAAAGAATGAAATCGAAAATAAGAAATGGACTAGAAAGTGAAGAACGGAATAGAAAATTTGTCAATGGAATAGAATATAAATACATTCTGTGGAAGTTAAATCACCGTATCATGTCCTTGTATCGACTGTGCCTGAAATTATCTCCTATTGTGTTCATTTTAAAAAGTCTTGCTGTTAAGATGTCTATTCCTTCTTA
The DNA here is from genome assembly GCA_013433145.1 of Ascaris suum. Classification (NCBI taxonomy): domain Eukaryota; kingdom Metazoa; phylum Nematoda; class Chromadorea; order Rhabditida; family Ascarididae; genus Ascaris; species Ascaris suum. The sequence continues at coordinate 9,337,159 of CM024178.1, read as the reverse complement.
TCTGCCTCGGTAAAGGCCAAAAAAATATGGTTTAAACGCTTAGCGTAAGGTGGTTGGCGACTATTTTGAACGATATTGCAGGGAGTATCTTCAGGTCTGCGATAAATAAATGAAGGACTAAGCCAGTCGTTGCAATAGTTTAGAATCTTTTAGCAAATATTTTAAAAAATAAAGGCAAAACATAATACTCATTGTCTTAAATATAATCTGGACATTATTATCACTGACGACTTCGCAAGTGTAAAATTGTTTGCAAAATATTTCTAAAATATTTTCAAAGATGACAATGATGTGAAGCTTAAGTTCGAACAGCAATCCTTCATAACGATCTTCCTATTAATATTACAGTCGCTGCTAACGTTATCATAACTTTCAGTGTAAATGGTCTTTCACTTCTAATGCCGTATCTTCTTTTGTTCTGAAACCGTTCTGTGATTATGTCTGTTATCCCCTTCTCACCTCTTATCAGGTCTAATCTTGAAATTCCTTCGATTCTTTCCCCAGGAACATTGCAAAAATCTTCCGGTTCCTCCTCATGGAACAAGAAGCAATCTTCAAATAAAATTACTAATTATAGAACTATTTCTTTGATATTATCGACGTGCAGAAAAGACGCAACGGAACCGATACTATTCGCCTTATCGGCTTTTTCATTGATCGTGGCGATTGAGCTGTCAGTTGAGCGTTGAGCGTAGGTGATGTAACTCGTTGGCTGAGGGAAATATGAAGAAAACCTCTCTTTATGCACGAGCAATTTCTTTTTAATAGTATCATTAAACGCAAATAACACTTTGAAAGTATTACTATATTTTCTTGTTTGGGAAACGATTGCCTCCGAGCAAAAAAAAAAAAAAAACAAATTATATATGCGATATGTCATTGGTAGTTGTTTCTTCTGTCTAAGACTAAAAGCAAATAGCACGTTTATTTTGAGTTCTTTTGTTTATCACGGGAATTGTTCATCTCTGCAGATGATTTGGTTTCTCCTTATTTATGCCGGTAATATCTGATTTACACCTAAAATAATTTCTTTGGCCTTTCACATAGAAGGTAAATTTTCCGCTTAATAGTTCTTTTCACAAAATTAGCAAAAATAGGCAAAGCCGAAGAAATATTTCAACGCTTTTAACGACAATCGTTGATTTATAGAGCATTTCTGAGAACTGATACAGGTGCAAATAGATCATTGCATAAAATGATATGTGCCAAAAAGTCAAGAAGGAACATTTAATCGCATCCTTCTTACTTTTCTGGTTAAGAATTTAAAATCCTCCTTGAAGAACGAATATAATTCACATACTCATGTGCTTCGGCTATTGTTATACATGTTGATGCAAAAAAAAAGATGTGCTTAGTGGTTTTTTTTTTCTATTTCACTGTCATTAATAAAATGCTAATCTCGATTTTTTATTCTGTGATGCAATACCCACTTTTTTATTTCTTGCCGATCCGATAGTTTGCTCAAGTGCATTCTATTATGGGATGTAAATTTGGAAGAACGCTTATATGTAAATCTGAGATAACAATGTGTAAATCTCGGGTATTAGTACGCCACCTTATGATGGCAGTTGTGAACTTGGGATGCCATTATATAAATCTAGGGCGTCAATATTTAAATCATAAATTCTAGCACATAACTGTCGAATTTTACTTTATCTTCTTATTTATTTGCTTTAATCGACAAAGCATTCATTACGAATAAATGTCTCTTCATGTCATTACCACTTCCGTTTAGCTGAAGTTAGAAGGTAGCGTGAAAGTTAACGCTCAGGCTCGTGTCCTACCCATCGCATACTGACCTATCGAATAATTCTGGAACAGGAGTCTGAAAATCTATCTGGAGGCTGCAAGATTTTATATATTTCACTAAGATCTATTTCACTACACGCTGAAAGTTTAAACTTAGAATTTAGATTTCTTTGATTAGTCAAACAATTAAGGCTACCATGGAAAAGAACGGCATAGGTAAGAGTTCTTCGATAATTTTATTTATTTAATTAATCTCATATATCTCGACCAATGCTTGTTTTAATTGTTGAGCTAAATAAATTTGCATACAGTTTTTTCGATAAATTTACAAAATACACAATAAATGCATTTTTTTTGTTAATTTTGCAAATTATATAGTATCCATAAGTAGTCCATTTTCAATTGCTTCATTGACTTTCTTTGTATTGGGACGTATGGCTGCGCAAGGGATCTCCTCCGCAATCGCTTGCATTATTGCCCTAATGGGCGTTCTTGGGACGATGGCGGATGAAGAAGGTATAGCGAACGATCTTAAACATCTGTGTTAGCCCTGTAGCCTTTGGGAGGATATTTTTGCCTTAGAGAATTGACAACTATGTTGAAGTGACGTTTCATTCAACATACCGACTGCTTAAACGAGATGAAAATATAATGAGAGAATTTCGTTTCCATATTGCTGAGAGTCTTCAGCGACCGATGAGCGAACACTTTACCCACAGTTTTCGTAGTGAAGAAGTCGTTTAGAAATGCGTTGGCATATTGTCGTTGATTTAGACGTCCTGAATGATTGCGCGATTGAAACGCATTTTGTGAATCACAACTATATTGATATCACAATGCGGTCTTAAAATAAGTTAGAAACGTGTCTTAAGAACGCAACATTTAAAGAAGGATTTGACGATAATTTGAAAAGCATGAGCGATATAGCAATGCTCAGAACACTTCCAAGTCAGCAATATGTGCAACAGTGATCTGTAATCATTGGCCAATATGAGTGAAAAGCAAATCGAAATTTTCTAACTTCCTATTGCCTGAACTTTTTGAACATTTTGAATCGCTTTTTAAGTACTTATTTACCGTCTGGTCATTGCTGATCTCCCGGAAATCTTTGAATTCGTGGTCACTTGGTGGTCACTATTCTCTCCCGTCCGCGTGAAAGGGGATGTATGTGTGTAGAAAGGGAGTGTAACACATCCACAGTTTCAAAAATTCTTTACGCTATTTGTTTCACTATTTCACGTTGAAATGCGCACAATGCAGTGTTAAATAACTGTGTTAAAAAATGCGTTTCATTGGCGGTTTCATCTCTCATTAAAGATAAATTTTTATGCACAATGCTATGGAATATAAAGCCTCTCTTTGTTTAATATACGAAAAATTATACCACTATCTTTCCCATTCAATTTTTTCACTTTCAAATATCCATAAATTTTCTGCGCATTCCAAAAATTAAGTTAAATTACTTTACGATAAAGAAATAACACTCCAAATGCCATAACTTATATATGTATTTCTATGCTTCAAAACATAGAAGCCTAGAACTCTTTCCGGGAAATCATTTTTTATTGTATCGCTTTTGGAGAAACGTTTATTTGGACGGACAAGAAGATTGACCACATTAAACTGCATCAACTTCAAGTGGACTCCAACAACTTTACTACCGAGTATATTCTGATACCTTCGAAATCATTGGCGGTATAATTTTAGAATTTTTATTCATAGATCAAAAGTGATATCATAGAGAGTTGTAGTTTACTTCTATATTAGTTACAAATTAGAGGTAAACATACATATAGCAAGCGTTTTTTGATATACTAATCCTGCATATATAGAACTTTTTATATGTACTAAGAAGTAATATATAAAAAGTATATAGAATTTGTGATTTTTTTTTTGCCTTAAAAAAATTTATCCTTCACGGTCGATATATTTCGTGTTTTTCAGCCATCTGCTCCCTAAACATCGATGTGATCACACTATGCGATTTCCAAAAAAAAAATTCTGATGTTATGATATTATTATGTTTTATAGCAATTGGAAGAATTTTCACGTCAACTCACATACGAAACGAGACTTTCGTTATGCAAACGATTCGGATATACGTTGCCGTTCCCTAAACAGCAAGATGAATTCGATTTTCTCGCTAGTAGGGTTCTTTCATTTTCATTGTGTGCTTCTTTTCATCGAATATAATCTAGTGCTTAATAAAATTTATTAAAAGTTAAAATTCATGAATATAAATATTTAAAAAAAAACAATTCATCACCTGAAATATTATCTATAAGTCATCTTATAATATTCCTATCGACGTTCTCATAACAAAGTTCATCATATATTGTTATTAAATAGTGTATTTTCAATGATGCATATCTTTGCGATAAAACCTTAGAAATTGATTGCAATGCTTGAGAAATGATATGAAAGCTAATTGATAGAATGAAAGTGGAAAAATTGAAGATGCAATTTTTTGATACACGAGATAGATCAGAAATCATAGTGACCTAATTTTAAATGGAAAAACTTGCATCTGAGTACATGATCTATATATATATATATATATATATATATATATATATATATATATATATATATATATATATATATATATATATATATATATATATATATATGTAACAGTTTCGTAATGCATATGTAGCATATTATAGTAACGAAATATTGAAATAAGAAAAATGCCATTATTGATTTCATTGCAATAATTTTTGAATTTATTTAGACGATAATAAATTAGCGTCTAAGTTGATATATTGTGACTTTTTTTCCTTTGCAACCAATTATATATTCAAATTCCGTTAATTTTAATATTGTTGAATTATAGATTCAAATTTTTTTCTTCACTAAATTTTCACACATATATTGCATGCCATTTTCATCATCGCAATTGTGTGTGTGTGTTTTTTTTTGTTGTGAATATTCATTTAAAAATGCATTTTTGCGGATAAACGAATAAATATTTTTATGTGAGAATGAGATAGTTGAAAAATATCGATTTTCTTTCATAATAACTAACGAATACAAATTAATTTTAGGAATTCTTCTCCTCAAAAACGTCAGCACTTCAGTGATGCTCGGGAACAGATTCCCAAAATTTCCACATCGCTGCTTTTTTTTTATAGTTAAGAAGGAAGATTGTAAGTGTTCAAAATGTAATCGTTGAATATATCAACTATGATAACTTAGAAGAAATTAAAATAAAATGAACTCAAAACGTTTATCTATGAAGAAAAACTTATTTTCATCTCATTCAAAATTCCTATCAAATTAAGTATTTCCATTTATAATATTTACATATGTATTCATTTAGCTTAAAGAGATAATGCAAAATTTTGTACATATATGCTAAACGTTTGAAAGTTGATGTGAGATGAATGCATAGTCGTTTGATTTAGTCGCCGTCTTAGGAAAGAAATTTCATTACTCTTATTATCAAAACGTTTAATTTTTATTGCTGCAGGTTTATTTCAGTTCGTTCCATTTAGCAATTTAAAAAACAAAAAAAAAGAAGGAAAGAATTTTTGTGTGTGTGTTTTGAAATTTCTTAAGAACATATTTAAAAAATTCCACGATCAATTTCTGATGCCATTTTGATGGTGACGGTAATCATTAATAAAAATAATTAAAATTCCTCTAGATTGCTGCATTACTTGTATCTTTAATAAAATAAAGCGGCAAATGATTGCTAATCATAAGACGATGCATACGAAATTATTCATACTCAATTTGTTGTAGTCATAAATATATTGCTCATATAATTAGTTCTTCAGCTAACGTGAATGTCACCTCTTGCGAAGAGAAAAGCGAAGCAGTGTTGTGCGTACGTCAATTTCCCCGCATTGAGGTGAAAATTCATTTATGCAAATTTATTTGCCAATACCTCTTAGACGTTGCGGCAAACGTTATCTATTCTGCATGAAGCAGATGAATTCATATGTTTCATCCGTAATGCTTTTAGCTATGTGAGGCGATGAAAATTCCTAACAATAGAACTCATAGCTGGAAAGTTTGGCAGCAGCAGCAGCAATAGCTTGAGCAGTGAGCCGAAATCGATCATTCAAATAAATCCCATCAAGTCTCGATTTCATATCAACCGACTAATTGATAGTATCTACCTATATTACACTTTACAATCATCTAGCGATGAAATTAAGCATTGAATAGAAAGTCGGTCAATTCACAGTTAGACATCATACTTTATTAAAGGAAAACTTTTAAATTGTTCATCTCAATTCCAGCATGAAATTTCTATAAACTTCATGTCGATCTTGAATGAAATTCAAATACATGAAACTTTCAACTATCATAGTCGAATCAACGAATTTAAGCATTCCACCGGTATAATATATCAGCAAACTTTTTACATAATGGATATCCATCCTCAAAATGTCTTCTCAATTTGAGTTATAGTTGAAATTAATGATATATTTACTGCGTAAGATATCTATCGTATACATTTAACGTCACCTAAATACTTATAAATTATCCGTTTACAAGAATTTCATTCAAAATCGATTCAAAAAAAAATCAAAATCGAAAAAAAATTTTTTTCTTCGAGTGAAAATCTCTTAACGATTTAGTATTCGTTTCCTCTTTCATTTTTTCTCTTTATCCTCTCAAATCTTAACGATTTCCATTTGTTATTGGATTAATTCATTGCAATTTAATGATATAAGTAATTTCAGCAAACAGGGCTTTCAAATGCCAACAAAGTGAATAGAATTTCACCGATCATTGGCACTCGTTCATTGAAGAAATTGATCTCAAGCATTATCTTTATTATTTTTCTTTCAAACTCTGATCATATGATTTGATACGATATCCCTTGTATCTTTCTGTATAGATTCGCTTCATAAAACTTTTAATAGACGTTGAGTCATTCGAACATTAGCATACGAACTTCTATGAAAACTACCTCAGGTAGCCGGCGATCACTCGAACTTCAATTCTTATCGCATATGCAAATTCTTAAAAACTTAACATTGAAAATGCTCAAAATTATTTACATTTACCTATACATAACACCTATATTAACGAAAAGCACAAATGTTTAAAGCTATTCAATACTGGAAATGGCTGACATGAATCATGAAGAGAAGCCAGAGTAGTTCGTGAAGGTAAACGGTATCCATAGGAAAGAGTGCAGCTTATGACGAAAAACTGATTGAGAGAATTGCATTTTCTTTTTCACCTACAGTTTAACTGTGATTCGTTTCTTGCTTTTCGAAGATTGCTGTTGATGGTTCGAGATTCTAGGCTGTCTATCATAAACCGAGTAACTCTTACGATAGGTCTGCTTCATAGTGAAGAATAATTCTTGCTTCCAATTCTTCAAAAAGAATGAGGCACTATGGTGCCTTCAAAAAGAATGAGGCCTCTGCTTCTGCAAAGAGTATTGCGAATGTTCTGCAGTCGAAAAGATTTCGCTCGATTGCATGGCGCGAAGCGCGTTCTTGATGAGTTCCAACATTCGAACATTTAAGCTGGTGAAAAAGGCTCAGTTTACTTTGTTAGTGCTGGAATCGGCTTCATGCTGACAGCCGCTAGCCATGAATCATCGAAAATAATTCAGAAATCTGTCTGTCGACAAATCATCCACTAGTTGCAGATAAACGGCTCGAGTGCAGAGAAAATATTAATGCGGCAGTATAGCGTTTCACCTGTATGAACAGCTTATCACTTAAATGGGTCCAAAATAATCTGATACTGCGGACTCATAGGCGGAAGGCATCTGCCGATAGCAAAGAAGGCATGTAATGATTTTGATCGTAGAGCAGCTCGATTATGATCGACTATGACCATAGAGCAGCTTGATTGAGATAATAGAACAGTTTGCACTATGAAATGCTCTTATAAGTGTCGCTTTGATACTACGAGTAGAGTATATAAGGACTGCTATTGCCCGCTCTGTTCACTTCACTAGTTCGTTCATCTTTTTTCATCTTTCGTCCGTCTGTGGTTCCTCTTGTGCGCTGCTCAAGGCCCCGGGTGGGGCCGTGTGTCGACTAATAAAACTTGTGATGTTTTTATCCGGGCGCTCGGCAGGAATCGGTGGCCGGAAAAGCAGTGCGGATCTTTGTAAGGCATCCTCTGTAATCTAATTGGTTAAGCTGACCGCTTCCTGCACACTCGTACATCGTTCTCGAAAAATCCTTTTGTGTGTTTGTCGGTTTTCCTGTAATCAACATCACTATCATTGTAAGTATATAAGAGTTGATGAAACTCCGCCATGAAGTTTTCTCGTAGGTTGTTTCCACTCAAGAAGAGGTTGTTGCATTCCTTTTGATAGACCTGAAATGATGACCCTGCTGCAACACCAAAGAACAGTGAGATCCTAAGAAGATCCTATCGGTTGATATTCCACCTTGTGATGAGATTGACGTCTTATTTGAAAGAGATATTCTTTTCCCCGGAACCGTCCTGAAGCGTTGATGCCAATCCACGTTCTCTCTTCACTCTTGTCCTGAATTTTTGGATGTTTAAGCTTTACCAGTGACGAAATGAAGAATCTCTACATATCGAGTTTTACCGCCGCACCAATATATATGCACCCTCAGTTCGATAAATACTTGCACTGAATTTTTTGCTTGCGCAACTATTCCACGTCTGTTAATATGTGAGCTAATTTTGGTTTCGTTCGCGTGACTAGACGTTGTGTTCGTTAAAAACAACCCTATCGCAACTACTTTGTCTTAATAGGATTATTCTTACTTGTAAATTCCAGTTAGTTAGAGCTACAGCAGGCCGAAGATCACAAGGCCTAGACTTTGATCTTGGTTTTGATTCACGCTTCAGTTTAGTCTCAGGCTTAGGTTTCGACTTCGGCTCAATTTCGATCGATGAGTTAGCAATTGGTGAGGATTCAGCGGCTGATGTTTTTAGGATGCGTTAATGGCAAATGTTTACAGGTTGCGTTGAAAAAGACTCATATAAAAATTGTGCGGCACTCAAATAAAATCGAAATTTGCATAATAGCTGTAAAATTTGCATATATTTCGAGTATATTAATATCGTTGTTTGTTATGATCGATAGGCTGATTACCGTTGAATTGGTTGATGATGTTGAGCGGTCTCTATAACTTACTCTTCATTGAAGAGTATAGAGAGTCAAGAAGGAAACGTCTTGGACGGTCTAAATTTGCGGATATTTTCTATTATAGTGGAGTTTACGATTATCGTTTACTTCGATACTTGATTAATTTCCCTATTGGTTTCTTAATTTCATCGGCACTCTACGCATTCGGTAATTTGTACTCTTTTTTGAGCACTTTTAAGTTTCATTCAGAAGTAACGTCACTTAAATGAATTTGCGAAGCCATTTTTTTTTTATTAAATTGATTTATTTGACAGAGTATAAAAATAATTTAGCATAAGCGTTTTGTCTCCGGAAACCGGGAAGCATTTAACGTATAATGCCAACCCCGCTTAACGGATATTTTCCTGATCAGGAAAAAACACTAAACAACAATTGTGTTGCTGTGATACTAGATCTATTATGGAAAATTTTTTTTCACTTTTCAACTAATATTATAGGATTTTCTATATGCATTATTAAAGGTCTAGTAACGATAAATGGAAATATCATTCGATGAATTTTTTTCTTTTCCACTTAGAAGATATCATCTCAAAAAGCTTGAAGAGTTGTATGCAAATATTTTACGCTATGATTAGAAAATGAATTTCACTGGATATTTTTTGCTTCATAAGACATGTTGAGACGCTTAAAACGACTGATTTAGGACTAAATCATGAAGAAATCTATGAAATACAAATTTTTCTTTCCTTTGATTTTTGCCATTTCAAAAAAAAAAACGATGAAAAGAAATCTCCATCCATAATTTTTCACACTTTCATATATGATCGAATTTTTTTTTTTTTTTTTTTTGCTCAGGAGTTTATGGAAAAATGAACCATATTTACGATATTCAATATGTTAGAGTTATTCATGTGGAATTTTTTTCAGCATGGCATCGTGTAAATTTTGCTGATTTCAATCCCATATATAAGCAAATATTTATGTGGTCGATTATTCTGATATGTTCGATAACGTTCGCTTTTAGCCCGGTGATTTTTTTTTTTTTTTGTTTTGTTTTGTTTTGTTTTTTTTCTCTTTAGAAAATTTTAATCGCTCTAAAATATATTAATTGAGTGATTTATATTTATGATTATTTTCCATGAATATTTCCGATAGATTTTTTTATTACATTCAAAAATAAAAACTAAAAAAAATGTCGATAGTAGGAGTTTTTTTTTTTAAATTCATATTTATGAATATTTTCTTAGAAAATTTTTCTTTTCGAAAATTTTCTCACTTTTGGAATTTAAAACGATCAATTTTTTTCCCCTCGATGCTTATTTTATAATTATAAAATTGTTCGTCATTTTTACGTTTGATATAGTTATGTTTGATAGGTTTTTCGATGTGCGATTATATGTGTATTATGTGGTGCGCTTGGCAAAAATGGTCAGGGTTTATTATCGGTGGTTGTATTTACACATCTAAGTGAAGGACCGATCAATAATATCATTTCGAATTTCAATCTATCCGCACATATTATCACGTGTCATTTAAAATTGAAAGAGCAAATGATGACTGAACGTATCGTTATGTCAACCGGACCAATCGAAGCTTTACTCGCGCAAAAATTTGGTTTCGTTTTTTTTTTTAAATCTGGTCAAAAAGTTTCTAAAAATATGACGAATATCTAATAGGAATTAAATACCATAATCAATCCATTTTTACGAGATTATCCATTTTCGATTCATAGGTAATAAATCAATAATAATAGATTCATTGAATCTATTATACTTCAGAGATATACATATAGAGAGTGTTCAACACTCCCAAATCGCGTGTTCTTTATGAAGGGTTCCTTTAGTTGGTTATAGGATGACGTAATTCATGGACTGCTTATTTCTTGTCAGTTTATGGACTTATACCATAGATTACCGGGAGAGCAAACTATATATCCTATTGTAAGATAGGATTTGATATGGTTGGCAAGTCTGAAAATGAAATCAACGAGTAAAACGGGACGGTGCTTAAAACCACATTTGAAATATGGACTTCTGAAGCGCCTATGACGGTGAACGGAAGCTAGAAGCAAACCGAACCTCAACCTTGCGATAATTCGACGTTGCTGTTAACTCCTCCAGCAATCGAGTCATCATATTCACTGATCCATCAGATGTTTCAAGCGCATAATGCAACAATCATTAAGTTCGTAGTTTTAACCATAGCTAATTCCCCAGGTCAAGGTGAAAATTTCGAGTATCCTTTCTATCAGATTTACTTCCTTCTCAAATGTCATTCATAATATTGCAACAATGATCCTATTTTTACTGCAGTTAAAATGCGTTCACTTAGCTTACAGTGTCGATGCGATCTATCTCGATTCTCTTTGAGTTTTAGGTTCCATCAACGAATTCAGTCGTGCTGAAAAATAGTAATTCATTTAAGGTAAATCAACAAAAAAAGGTCGAAAGATGGTTCATATGCTTAAAGCACTTGTTGAACCGATCGCCTATGATCTTTCGTTGAGTGATGAAGATAAAGCACTTGCCGCAACCATTGATAACGCTGAGGTTTGATTTTGTTGATTGCGATTGCATTATTAATATTGGCATATCTTATAATCATAAAATATTTCAAGTGCGGTAACGGTTACCTCATGGGACAGCTGGAGCAAGTGTCATCGCACAGACATGCCTGGGTTTGCGCCAGCCGCACCCTCAAGCTTCTTTCATTTGAAATCTTTTTTTTTCATTCATCCGAACGACAGCTGTTGCAAACTGCTGCCCACCCTAGTAACTATAGCATCGACCTCCAAAATATTTCCCCATATGGGAGTTCAGATACGATAAAAACGACTATAACAGCAAATATGAAATTAAATTAACGGTTGATTATTTACTTTATTGATGATGTTGAATAAATCACCTAAGAGAAAGCTATTCAACGAGCAGTCTAAATTGAAGATTTTACAAAGGAGAGATGCAATATTAAACGAGAAAAAAGAAAGTAAATTGGATCTAGCCGATGAATACGTACGACCAATTTGGGAGAAATTAAAATCAAAGGTATTCGATTTTATTACTATTTCTTGATGAATTGATAGTTGACCATTATGGGGAATAGGTGATACGCTTGTTGGATTGTGTTCTTTCGATTGTATATGTGGTCGACTCATGTGACCTATCCAACTTTAGTTCGTATATGCGGAAATTATCTCTAAATATTTTAGACAGTTGTATTATCTATTGAATTTCTGTCAAATAAAACTAATTAAAGAAGGCAAATTACTCCCTATGTATTGCCGAAAATTACAGAATTCGTTCGAAGGAGCCAGATGGGAAGTTGGGGGAGGAGAGAGGGGAGCAGGGAGAGGGATCATATTTATTCAATATTACGATTAAAGCAGTGATTTAGTATAGCACTGTTGATGTGACAATATAACAGATTTCTCTCTCCATTCGAGATCTACATGAAATGATCGTATTTGTAATGATACGAACAAACTTTCTACTAGGCAAGCTTTCTCTGTCTGTCATCCATGTAAGGGTTTCATTTTTTTTTTTGAATTTTCGTTTTCATGAAATGAACTGAAATGCTGAAATGGGAACTGAGAAAGCAGTAAAACGTGATAAGGGCGAATTTCATAAAAAGATCAAAGATTTCTACAAAACATTGAGTATAGTTACTAGTATATTTAGCTTTTCATATTTTCGAAGAATTATAGCTGCATATATCGCATAATTTTTAGGACATAATATCTGTTCAATGCAACTTTCATCTCTTCTTTCCAATCGTTTTAAAAGGTATTGTATAAGCCATTAGAGGTTTAGTAGTAAGGTACACGGGTACAATTATTGGCTAATTAACAGGAAAACTGAGCATTAAATTCTTTTGAATATGCAAATAATTTTAATGCTTTCAATAGCAATTAGTTTCTATAGACACAAATTTATTTTTACAATAGAGAATAATAAAGCAAATATTTTACAGGCATCGAAATTGCTAACGATGCGTTTACATTTTCAATGCAGTGAAGTATTTGATAAAGGAATTAAGAAATGCCATGATAAATTTCGTGATATGAAGGTAATCATAACAATTATCCGCTAACTAGAACAAATACCCGAGTAATTACACGAGTAATTACACGAGTAACAAATGATTACACGAGTAATTAGAATGTTTGATTACGTGAAGTCAGAATTTTTGATTAGCTGACAGCCGGCTACTACTAATTAGAACAATATTGATCAGTTGAACGGATACCCGTTTGTTTTTAGTTATTGCTCTCTCAATTGAAACTACAAAAGCTCACCTGAGAAATAAAACAGATTTATAGGTGAGCGAGCTTGTGCTTTGCTAAATATAAAAATCTACAACCTTTTATAGGACAGTACCTTTTTCTTAATAATTTCTTGTTGAATGCAGATGTGGAAGATTTTTTTTAATGCTTAAATAGTATTTTGCAACAATTTCGTTGATATGGCAGCTATCAAGGAACGTTTTTTAATGTGTTTTCAATAAATGCTTAAATTATTTGCGAAAATGAAGTAGTATTAAGGTGGACTATTAGCGAGAAAATAATCTGAAGGTATTCGATAGTATTTATGTGTAAGGAGGATGGGTAGAGGCATACTTATGGATAAAGAAGGGGGACGGGATGGGAAGCTCGGCTTCTGATCCGAATTTTATTTGCTAGAGCTGAATTCATCTGGCAATATGTTCTGCTCAATTTTCAGTTCATTTGCAAAAACGACTAAAATTTCTTCTGCGTTAAGTCATTGCTTTCATAATTATGCAAATTTTTTTCATGACATAATTACGCAAATTTTTTTCAGGGAATAATTACGCAATTTTTTTTTCAGGACAAGTGTTATAGCATCCTCTGGTATATACCACTTATTAATAGAGCTGTTTGTGGTAAATTTGATGTTCTACAAATATGTCAAGCCGCTGAGAAGGTCGATCTCATCTTAAGTGATTTTTGCACTTTTTTTTGATCTTATACAAATACTCCAATTAAGCGTATATAACAGTCATAAAGTGATTATTTTATTCACTTGCGGCATTACTACTATTGATTTTGTTTGCACCATAAAAGGCTATAGGTTGATCAATTTGGTGATAAAACAAAGACGAACGAATATGGATACAATTCCATCAAATATCCCACTTTATGCAATAACGCAAAAGATTTTCCATATACTCTTTAAAATTTTCATAACACTATAGCTGTACGTTTTCTCATTCATTTTAGCTGTTGATATTATAGCCTCATGGGGGACTATTTTTATCGTATGCCCCACCATATCGCTTGCAATACAACGCATTACCACATCCTATAATGGCGACAAAGTTCTCAGTAGGCACTATAATGAGGTAGCACAGTGTAAGGTAATGCAGTATACAGTATAGAGTGATGTTGTGATGCGTCATATATTATCCAGTAATCGTTGTCGTTTTAATGTATTCGTCGAGTTTTTTTTTTTTCAGCATGCTGAAGCGGCTAAATTCTGCGATGAAATGATGCAACGTGTAATGGGCAAAATAAAGAGCATTGATACAGATACCGAAAATATGCAAAATGTCACCGAGGAAGTATTAGATCATCTTAGAGTGAATGTAAGAGATTTGTATTTAATTTCTATCTTTCATTTTTTTTAAAAATCTTCTATATATGTTGAATATGTAAAATATATTGGAATAAAAATTTACGCTGTTTTGAAAAAGTAATTGAATATTTTGAGAATCCTCTAAAAATTTCTTAGAAATTCAAGCATAAGCCTGGTTTAGAGTTATTATTACAACATCCTTGAAATCGTTGTCCCAAAATCATGGATAACTCAGTATTGGAATATCGATTACAGGTAGATCAACAACATCTTATTACCTGTCAGAATTATAAACTGTCGACTTAGACAAGTATATTTAGATGCATTATAAGGCAATTGAAGAGCCAAGACTTACACGAATCTATCGCTTAAAGCAAGTCGTCTATAGAATCTCACAAAATTTTCGCGTTGTTAAGGTTTGTTTGTTTTTTTTTTTCGCCGCAAAATCAGCATCTAAATTCATTTGAAAGTAAAATTTCATTCGTGAAGAAAAGCATTTCAATGATCTAACTGAAATATAATTCAATGAAACAATGATTGAAATATTATCTTCCGATGTTATCCTCTCTCTTCCTCTTTCTTCTTCTCTCTCCATTTGCTTCTTCTCATCACTTCCTCTTCCAAGTTCTAAAAGAATGAACTGAAATTCGATGAATATAGAGGAATTGGAAATGAGGAAGTATTACTATGACAATATATATTGAAAACTGTAAAGAAAAGTGGAAAGAGTCGTATATAAAAAGAAGCAAGGAAAATCATCATAGAAAACATCATAAACGATATCCTCGAATGCAAAATGATTATGTCATTCGATGTATTATCGTCTCATAAGGAAATAGTTCGTAATTATGTCTCTAAAATATGATCTAAAAGATGTTCAAAATTAGAATGAATAATTCTAAATAAATGAAATGCTTGCGATAGAGTTCATTTATCTCATTCATCGATTAACGGTGGAATAATAATTTGCATAAATCTTTAAATTGAAAAATATGCATTTCCCATGTTTTTTTTTCTCATTTTTTTCCTGCAATAATATATCATTTTCATTCCGATTTAAAACTTTGCTAAGGATGGAAAGAATGAATAATGATATAAACTTACAATACTACAACGAATGGATAGGATACAAATTGGATGAAAATTTTTTAGCCTATCGTTAACTAATATAAGGAGAAAAGCGTTTTTTTTTTTTAAATATTTCATCTCAATTTGCATTATTTCTTTATAGTTGAAATTTTATGCAAATATATTTTTTAATATATAGATGAAGTTTTATGTAAAAAAAAATATAGTTTATGGGAAATCAATTTGTTTTTTTTTTTTTTTAACCGCAATAATATATGATTTTAAAAATAAGTCATGGTGATGTAAATTGAAAATTGTAAAAGTTTTAGAGATTTTCTAATAGATAAATTGTTGAAAATTTTTATGCAAATGAAGTATGAAATTTTCATAAGAGAATTTCAGATGATTTTCATTACAATAAAGAATTTACTCGGATGTTTATTCATTTTTTTATTATATACGATATTTCGTGATTCAATTCAAATGATTCGTAATTATTTGAATAATATTGATTTTTTAAATATTTTTCTTACACCATATTTTTGGCATATCGATAAAAAACGTGAAGAAGCCGGTGAAATATTTCTTCGACCACTTTCAAAAGCTGAACGCAAAATCAATGGATTATTGAAGCCATTCTCGTTAGTTTCGTAATTTTTATCTTTGATTTTTCCTCATTGAATTAGAAAAAAAATTTTTTTTTTGATTTAAAAATTCTATTACTCCAAATTTTGGCGTGAAAAAACAATTTAAAAAAAATAGCTTTACCTAGAGCGAAAAAAAGCTGGAAAATCCTCTATTAATTTTACAATCATGATAATAAAAACATCGATTTTTAAAGGGATATTTTCAATAATTTTTCATTTCAGGCCACCCACTAGAGCGGAAATTGAAGCATCATGGCAACCGTTAGCGAAATTTTTCATTACGTTGATTGTCGCTTTACTTGTCCTCTTAATTGATAATTTCTTTTATTCAGTTATTAAAGAGGTGATAATTTCTTCCCTTATTCATTCTGTTATTAAAGAGGTCAAAGTGGGATATATATATATATATATATATATATTATATCTATATATATATATATATATATATATATATATATATAGCATGCAGAACTCATAGAGAAAGCATTGCACCATAATCCTGAAAATGCATGCTGTTGTATATTCCGACCTACTGTAGTAATAAGCCACGGCATTTATTGCTGAAGTGAAGTTGAACATCTTAGAAAAGGCATCCATTTTTTTTTTTTAGAAATATAGTGGCAAAGTTATCAGAGATTATATTATAGGGACGTCCAAATTTCTAAGGAACAATATAACATAGGAACTATGCTAAAAATTTTCACTCAGTAACGTTAGTGATGAGCGTTGTCGCTGAAAGATGAATTTTTTGAAAAATTCTTTAATTTTACAATAATTGTTGAACATTTCATGCTCTAATATTCAATAAAATTGTGCTATCGTTACAAATATTGTATGATTAACTTGTAATATACTATATTGAGAACACACCTTTATGCTATAAATTGTATTCTGTATTACGAGGTATAGCAGAAAATGTGATGATTAACCTGAAATGATGAGAAAATTAGGATGCAATCACCTTGAAGATATGAAAAAAAAAATCATTTCAATCCTTATTTTCTTATTAAAATCTTTCATAATTTCAGGTGATGCGTTTTAGTGCGGCAACAGTTTCTGCAAAAAGTAAACAGCAATTTCATTTGGGGGTATGTTATTTTGAAATGACATCAAAGTAATACGCTATTGATTTTGATCTTATAATATAAACGAGAAAGAATTTATGAAGAAAAAAAAATTATCCCATTATTATAAGAGAAATCTTAATTGTAAGAGAAATATTTTAAGTTATTATTTGCAAATTATTGGAAAATTATTATTAAATTTTGAAAGAAGAAAATTCCACTTTTTAAAAAAAGAAGAATGTTTTTCAAAATAAATTATAGAATTTTATGGGATTAGTTGAAATAAGCAAAGATGAACGAGTACATTATTTTCTATTATGAGCACTTATGATTATAACCTTTTAGGAAATTCAATTTCAATCATTTTTTTTTTAATTTTGCAATAAAATATATCTCGTAATTTTAGTACTTAAGAACGCTTTTTCGACAATAAAATTTTCGAATTTTTTTTTTGCAATTTTCAAAAATCTATTAAAAATATAGGCATAGCGGAGTAAAAAGAAGTAATGCGGATACGCTTTCTTAAAGACTATTTGAGATATCTGCAAGCATCTGATGACCTACTTGGAGCAGGCACCTGAATTTGTACGTGTTTGAATTCTACCTGTCAACGGTTGTTCCTCGATAGGAATGAATTTAAATTGAGCATATGTTGCCACTCAAATGATCGTTTCTTGATATACTACTGTCTATGAACGATTGGCAAAAAAATATATGCTTAATAAGGTTTAATTTTAGGTGAGCGGAACGGGATTCGTTGCCGATCTTATCAAAGATATGATAAATTTCGATTTTCGATAAAACATTGAATCTAACAATTCCACTAGAGCATTGTCATATGGAACCGACATCACCAGATTGGTCTTTTAGTTGGAAATATGTGATTCTTCCACTTATACTTATGCTGCTCTTACAGGTTTCTCTTAATTAAGATATTTTATTCAAAATAAAACTTAAAAGAAAACTGATTTTTAAATACGATAAAATAATGAAAAATGCATTTAAAGTTTTAGCAATCTTTATGGAGGAATTATTTCTTGAAAATTTTATTATTGTATTATACTTAAAAAATTGTTTTCTTTCTCAATAGTTTATTTGCATCTTTTTATATTTGCTGCGAATATGAGAACAACAGAAATTGCATTTGTATCAGTAGTCCTCATTTAGAAATTCGTTCTACTCTTAATACGAAAATACAGATGATGATGATGATGATGATTACAGGTTGTTTTCGGTTATTTTATTAAACGTATTACTCTCTTCTATGTAATTGGTGGAATATTCCGAAAACGGAATAAAGCGAGAACCATTCATCTATATAATAAACTTCTATTCGGACGTGTTAATAGCCGACGACTAGCGAGAGCACGTATACGTTATCAAGTAGAACGCCATATTCTTCAACAGGAAGCAATCAAGGAACGAAGGTGAATCAGACATATTTCTTCTTTAATTTTCAGCTGACCCATCCAGAAGGATTAGGCTTTCTAAAGAAGATTGATGAAGGGCTGTAAGGGTGGATCCTATATGATTGAGAAGGCTTTAATGGTTAGGGGGATTTTATTTTGGCAGAAAAGTCCTTGCACTTTGCAACTTGAACGAATAAAGTTCATGAGTGTTGCGAGTGCGGATATTAGAACAGTTGAAACAAACCTCCTAATACAACATTCGCCGATAGACGATATAAATGTCGAAAAACCTCTTTTATAGTGGAGCCAGCTTTTAGCATGCCTCAGACTTAGACGATAACAAATATTTTTAATGGCGAATGTAGGATCTGTCTACAACGGGCTCGAAATCGATATTAGCACCTTACCGTGCGGATGTTTCGCCTCCCGAGCTACTGCGTGGTCCCCTATTATTTCATTTGGAAGTTATTAGTATCCGCTGGGCATATGATTTCACGAAAATAAATAAGTCCTCACTATGACCTCATCATAAATATAATGACTATCATTATGAGAAAAAAAAGCTCCTGCAGTTTTTTTTAAAAAATTTATCGCTTTTCCAAAAAAAAAACCCCTTTCATTTTCATTCCTCCATAATCGATTCGCGAATGAAAAGAAAAAAAAAAGAAAAGCTTTTCAGCAAGTTATTCGCTGGCACTTTTATTCAAACAGCAATCATCGAGAAACTTTTCGCAACAGGCAAATGTCTTTTATGCGAAATGAACTATCGAAAGAGTGTACTCGTCGAGTGTCCAAATTTCAAATGCTCAGCTACATATTGTAAAACTTGCTTCATGGAAATTCATCAACAATGCTATGCATGTTTGGTATGTTATGTTTATATTTCTTTTATATAATAATTACTATTAAATCCAATTTCGATATGTTTTATTATCGTCTACGAGAAGAATTTCAGGTATATTTATACGTTTTTATTATTGTAAATTATGATATGTGCTAGGTGAAATAAATGATCTTTTGTCTCTATTGAGAAATTTTAATTTTTTATGTTTAATTGGTCAATATTGCATATTAATTTTCTAATATTCCATTCAATTTCATGAAATTTTCTATGTTCCATTGAAAATTGTTGCTATTACTTGCATGATCTTATTCGAATTTTATACCTTTGCTCTGCTTCTATAGCGTTTGCTTTCCATTTATCTATTTGGAGAACATAAAAATAATTATTTATAGGAAATTTATGAAAATTTATTAAAAAATTTGAAACAAAAAAAAATCGTTAAATTTTTCATTTCATTAATAAATGTAAAACAAAACTTATTTAGGCTGAAGAAGGAGCTGTAACATCTGAACGAACTCAATTTATTCCACTTAAACCATCGCTAATGAAGCGCAACGTATTGAATCACTCAATAAAAGTGCTGAAGAATCACAAGAAACTTCATCGTTTATCGAAGAATCTACACAAGAGGAAACTCAAAGATGACCGTTATTGATATTGGGGGGAGGGGGAGGAATTTGAAATTCCGGCGATTTCACCAACTTTTTAGGTGAATTTCCCATGAAACTTTTTTCTTTTTGTTTGGTTTTGTTTTTGTTTTTTTTTTTTTTTATTGTAAATTACTTTACATCTTCATTGTATTTGAAGCTATCGAAGTGATATGAATGTAAGTTGAAGTTTCTATGAAGGTATTTCAATTGGTTTTTATTGTGTTTATTTCACAATAAACATCTAATAACACTTGATATTTATTCATTTGACGTTACATGTTAATTCATTCATAAAATATTGCTTCAATTTGTTTTGTTTTATTCAATTAGCGAAACTTTTACTATATAACGAGTGCAGTTATTGTTGACGACAAAGTTCGTATGTGATAGCGAAGTTCCCAAATTTACAACGAAACAAATGTGCCACCAATGGGATATAACTGGCCGTGTAAAACATTTTTATCATGCAATATTTCAAACTTTTATATGTCTATTGAAAGTAGTAATTAGTGATATTATTTTATTTGTCATGTTTGATGATTTAGAGAACTCTTATCTGTTACCTGATCCATTTTAGAAAAATCAATGAATTGACTAGCATTTCTTGTGTTCGACAGTCAATTAGAAATTATTCTTAGGTATGAAGCTGATTTGAGGAAGGGGAAAGCGCAATTGGAAGGTTGGATGGGTTCTAATCGTGCTTTGGCTACCCTTACGAACATCCTATATTTTCATCTATGGACGTCTTTAAATTGTCAACAATATTCGTGCCATATTCTCAACGTTCAAGGTCATCTTTCAAGTATCAATTAGTCTAGCCTATAGACTATTCTGTAATACTTGAAAGAACGACCATGCAATCAAATATAGGTAACATAGGTAACATAAGTAAAACCTAAGTAACAGGTGATATGCTCATAAACATCAGGTAAAAACCTTCATCAGCTTCTTTCACCAATATCATATCAATGAAAAAAATCATCGGAAATAATAGCAGTGGAATATTTCTTTGATTTGCAAGCATCAAATATAATCGCTATAGGATGAGTAGCAACGATATGATGCCGGCATACTTTTCATGTACCACACACAATTCCCATGCGTATTTGCGTATCGCATTAGTGCAGTTCAGTAAGTGAACGCCTACGCATGCCGAATTTCGGCAAACGACCGCCATTATTATTCTAGATATTTACGTTACCTAATCCTAGGGGTACACTCACCTTGCCTAGTTAGAGTTATGACTTATTTTTCTACAGTTGTACGATATGCTCTGGGACGATTTTATCTTCGAGGCTCTCTTCCTTCCAACCCCCCCCCCCCCTCCCTATCACCCTGTTCCCTCTTTCTTTCACTTTCTATATCATTCTCTATAGTTTTACGTTGTTACTGTTTTTGAATACTTTAAATACGTCATATAAATAAGCATATTATGACGAAATGTAAAGGCTCTATAAGGAATTTGCATAAATAGTACGGATGTATTGCTCTTCATAGCGCAGCATAGTGAAATTTTTTATTGAAGTGTTCATAACGCTAAAAATAAGCTTATTTATTAATAATATTTAAAAAATTTAGTGAACTTTCTATTGAAAATCTTATATGATGAAAACTATGTATATGTGACCAATTAAAAAAAAAATTTTTTTTTAGAGCTTTGAAAGATACGATTTGATTGATAGATTTAAAACGTTGATTGAAAATACTTCGAAATAAAAAGGCGCTATATGTGCTTTTTAGGCAGATGGAAAATCCTAATGAAACCAATCATAATTGATGAGCGCAATTTGATATGATCGTTGATTAGGACCAATTCGACAATTTCATCATTCAATGATATAAATCATTGATTTCATTATTAATTAACATTAAAGCGATAAAATCCCCTTTACTAGAAGCATATTGCACATCTCATTTATTATCTCTTATCTGCTTCTCTTATCGATGTCGTCGATAGTGATTTTTGACTAAACACATATACTTATTTCGCCAAGCATGTGGCCAGAGTTTTTGGTCAAGCCCTACTTTCCCACATGGCTGCACATATTTGGCCAATCAAATGTTCCACAAATGAAGTCTTTTCGTCCCGTTATTCATTCGCCAAGCAAAAAAATAATCAAAATTAAATATAGCATCAAGTTTGGGGGTGATTTTTTTATTACTGTTGTTCTATTAGGGCTATTCGATTAATATTTAGTAAATCACTTGGATGACTTAAGGGATTCTAACTGCTTTGATGTCATAAAATGAACGACAGCTCATCGTTTACGTTTAACCAAAAAAAAAGTGACTTCTTTCTGTCATCATTTCTAACACTATTGTACCTCCATTTGAAAGATATCTGGTACGTTTGAGGCTATTTCCCAGGCATTTATGTCGCAATGAATGCGACAGGCCTATAGGTCTTTAAATACAAAATTTTTCTACATTTGTGATGCTACTTACATCTGAAGGGTATAGTTTTGAGGCAAGGAACGCTCCTTTTCGTAGAATGCGCTTAATCGTCTAAATTTCCACGAAAGAAAAAAAAAAAAGCAAATCGGCTGGCTGCTAATCAATGGTTTCTCTAAGTGATCACTTTCGCACTCCAAGGAAACCACATAAAGAGGTGAGAGTGGGGGTGGGGAGTGGAAATGGGGGCGGCTTTTCTTTAAATAACCAATTAAATACAAAATAGATGGGAATTATCGCACAAATTATGCTCTTAATTCATAGATAAAACAACGTTGTGCAACACATCTTTTAAAATAAATGATTGTTGAATATTTTCACTGTCGTATGATTCTTTTACTACTCGATATTAATAGAGTTATTTCCAGTCGAAATATTTGCAAATTTGCAAAAAATATTTAGGCGAAAGTCAAATATTTTTTGCAAATTAGTTCATCATTATGATTATCTTAGAATATCTTTCTGCATCAACAAATTAAAAAAAAAAAAATTCTATCAAATTTTCACTGCAAATGTAGTCGATATTTTTACCAACTTTAATGAATTTTTTCTAAAGGTAATTGGGGGGGGGGGTGTTATTTTTGAGTATTTTATGTCTATGTTTAACAAGCGATAGTATTTACCCATCTGTTCAGTGTAATGTAAGCAATACGATTAGTGACATATAGCTGCTTATACATCGTTAAAGCAAAACGAAGCAGAAACTTTTACGGCGAAGTGCATCCTTAACAATCGGAATTGTTGCTTCCTTTAGGGACTAAAGCATTGAGGCGCATCCACAACGGCGGCAACAAATCAGTTTTGCTTGAGGAAAGCACCTCTTCGGCTGGCAGCTAGCTAGCTAGTCATGTGCTCACAAATCCATACATAACGTTTACGACACTCCCACAGCTCTTTGTTGGGCGAAGATCATCGCCAAGAAGGCTTACATAGTTTCTCTTACGTTAGCGCAATATATAGGTGCTATCCTTTTATAGTTTGATTTTACCTTCTTCTTCACTATATTTGCATCCCGAAAATTTATGCCATATTTAGGCCACATTCTTTGCTAGCCGATTTTCATCCCCATTATTTTTCAGCCTTGATGTTAACCTAATTGCGTGGAGACAAATTTATGTAGTATTAACCGTAACGGTTATCTTATACATACCTTTAGTATACAATATTACTAAAATTAAACACTTAGCTCTTCTACTCCATTCAGATGTAGGCGATTTTTATATTCAATGAGGTTTCCTTTTAAACATATTAATGTGTACCTCAAAGTTTTTTGTCCAATTTTTTGCTCCTCATTTTTACAGCACAATAAATGATCGCTCGAGTGTGATCGATCAGTTATTTACGAGACAATACAGTCATTTGTTCGTTTATTAAGAGAATGCACCTGTCGTTACAATTTCTGACATTTACGAGACATTTATCAGCTGTTCATTTGCGCGTAATCCGAATCGGTGATATGTCATTCCCCGGCATTTGATTATCGCTTTATCATAAACTATAATTGCATTTATATTCGAAGTAGATAACTATGATAGCTCATCCGATGTCTTTTTTCTTTCAAAGAAAAAAAAGATAACACAAATTCGATAGACATAAAAAAATAACATAGAATTTTCATGAAAAAAAAATTTAGTCTTTTGTTGTTAATGAATCGGATATAAACGAGAATTTTTTTTTTTTTTTGAATGTATTGCAAAATACTGAGAAAAGTAATAAGTGATGAAAAATAAATTTTCGCATTTTTTTTCCTGCAAAATCATCGTTTACAGTTAATAGACTTTCAGTATTTCCGAAAGAAATCACTCATATATTCTTAATAATATGCCAGAAATCCGAACAATTTCTCTCAAATAAAATTCCATATTGCATAAAAAGATAATATAAAAGTATAAAATTTTCGAGGAAAATTTTTTGAAAATTTGCATTTGCAAAATGCTAAAATAACGCATTATAGTTGGGGCATATATTAAAGACGGCTATTTGCTCGATATCTTCACCCTGGAAAACGAATTCACTAATTGTGATGTTCCGCGAATAGCTCCCAATTTATCATTTTTGATTTAAGCCGACGAAAAGTCATTCATCAATATATGGAAAATGTTGCCTAGAGAGCCTCTATTTTTTGCATATAGCACATTCGATTTGCCTGAAATATGTAAATTAACCCGTTGAAAGAAAACACCAAAACGATAAAGTGCATCACTTAATAAAATTTACTCAAATTTTATGTTCGCTAGCTTATTTCGATTACATTCATTTGTGCGCTCATTTTATTATATCATTTGCAACGTTATTTTTATTTAATTTATGCAAAAAGAATTACTGAAAGATTTCAAAACATTTTAAATATGCAAAAAAAAAAATTATCATTATTTGTTACCTCATGTGAATAGGTCAATGAATATGGCCTAGTATTTGCATATTTTGTCAAACCTCCTCTTTTTTGTTTATCTGATTTATTGCCGAACCACTAATTAGCGAAATAAAAATTCAGTGAAAGTTTTTTTTCATATTCATTCTTGCTAGCTAACTCATACTCTTGAGTTCTCAATAGTAAGAGACTACAATTTGTTACTTGTACCAAGTAAACGCATCTCGACATGACTATTTCAGAGAGCGATAAATCATTTCTTTCATTTCTTTTCCTTCTCATTCGCCTCTATCAACGTTTAGGCATCTATAATTTATCCTTCTCTTTCCACTTATACTAGATTTTAACTTAATATTCTCTCCAACACACTCTTATTTAATTATATGTAATGGTCTTTTTTTTCCGCTCTTCAAATGTTACTTCAAAAATCTACCGTACTAGATATATTCGTCACCGGATTCTCTTAAGGTCATCAATACAAATATACAACTCGTTTTTATGATCTTCTTCCCGTGCACTTTGTTAGTGAGGTAAAACGACTAAGATTGATCTCTTCTCATATCTTGCTGGGGGGTAGGGTAGTTGTTGCCTCTCTAGAATGGTGGTTGAATTCGAGTGGTAATCGTTAGTGTGCGATTTGCGTTTCATTGAAGGCGGCATGCGCTTTGATTTTTCACGAAGACAGCCCACAATGAACGATTGTGCTGTCGTATATAGATTCCCAATCGCCTATTTGGAATCATTTTGTTGTGGTACATAATTGCCGCTACTATGAGCCCACTATTAATCCAACAAAGAAAAATTTTCCGTTTTGAAAAATTTATTGAATATTATAAGACGTTTTTTTTTTTCTGAATTTTCAACTCATTTAAAAAAAAAAAAATTAATTTTTTGAAAATCATTGAAGAAAAACTTTAAAAAAAAACAACAAATATTTTTCATCAAAAATAATTATCGTAAAATTTTGAAAAATGAAAAATGAAAAATAAAAATTTCAAAAAAAAATCATCAAATGGTTGACTTTTTTTAATTCCATTTTGAAATTAATAAAAATTCTTGTTGTTGCTTTCTCCGAATAATTCGTTGCAATAGATTAATGCATGATGGTTTTATTTACGTTTCATTGCACTAGGCGTATTTCTGTCGGTTCCAATCTTCTTCGTATTTCATTTCGTTAACGATTTGATGTTCTAATTGAGTCATTATGAATCCACAAGCAATGCTTTATTATTGCTGTTTTGTTTGCAGATAGATATTTTCCGTTTTCCACAGACCACTTTCTTTCTTCTATTCGCTTTCCATCCTTCACTCCTTTTATTTCTCTCTATCTCTCTCTATGGATTTGTCACCTGGAAGTGATCTTTATCGATTTAGCAATCGGCATTTTAATGTAATATTTGAAAATTTATGTTAAAATTCAGTAGTCTATGATGGCGAATTGTTAAATATAAAACTATTTACGGTCATCATCATAGCAGAGTTCTCTTTTCCCTCATGAGTAGACGCTTTTTTTTCCCCATATTTTAAACCTCAATCTTCCAATTTATTTAATGACTTGAATTTCTCAGAAAATTTCACTCAATTCTCAAAAAAATTCCTTTAAAAAAAAATTTTTTTTTTGAATTGATTTTGAATTCAATAATGATCTTATTGTGTTGAAAATTTTCGTTAGTGAATTTTTTTAAAATTTATGAAATATTGCATTTTTATGAGAAAAAAAAATTTCTCATTCATCCTATTTTTTGAAACGTAAATTATATGCAATATGTAACGCGAAATTTCTAAAAGTAATTTCATCTCAAAATAGTTTCAATCCTTTCGTATTTCCAAAAATGTTTCAATGCTTTACTGATCAAATATGATTGTAAACTTTATTGTGGAATTTATATGCAAATTAAAATTATTATTGTTGTTATTATTTTTAATAACAGTATTAGCATTAATAGTATTATTATTTAATACTACTATTATTTACTAAATATCATTTTTGATATTATTGTTTCAGTTGGTATTATTTATGCCCTGTATGAAAAAGTAATCAATATTTAGTAGAAACTTACATATTGCAGAAATATTTGATTTCATTTGTAAAATCTCAGAAAAGAATTCAACTCTCAAAATATCTTTGTAGTTTTGACCCCGATGATGTACATCATTTGACCATTAACTCATTAGAGTAAATCACTATGCATAATTTGAGAGGAACACAAATGGCGACCAACGAGCGGACAGTTCGCAGTGGCCATTGTCCACTCGCTGATTTATGCTTAGTTATGAGGCGACAGGCAGCTGTGCGCATCATCATGTCTGCGCTTATTTGTCGCTTATTGAGTGCATTTTTTCTTTGTTAGTGTACTACTCCTAAATGAACATCTGCTTTTGATTCCGGTTTATTTGCATGAATTATTCAAAAAAAAAAAAAAAAACTACTCAAAAAAAGATTGTATAAAAATTTGATTTCATTTGCGAATTTTAATCAACGCAAATATTCCATTTCATTTTCCGCTAATTTCTGAAAGAAAAAAAAAAGAAAAAAGAAGAAAAAAATTCCATTTTTCTTTGATTTAGAAAAATTCCTTCTCCAACTAGCATTTTTAATTTGCACTTGTGCAATGAATTATTATTCGATTATTTTCTTTGCAATGCGAAAGAAAAATATTCATACTGCGTTTAAATGAAAACTGAAAAAATTTTATGAAAGAGATTTCATTAAAAATTTCCCCAAAAAATTTCCTAATTTATCATAATGGGAACACCGATTTGTATCTATGAGTTGACTCCACTTATTGCCTAGTTTCTATGAATTTTCCAGGTTTATGAACATTTTTCAGCATTATCGCGTCTCCAGTGCCATTTTTTTTTTACGATTTTCCATTAGCCGCTTCGAATTTAAGCCACCTATAGCTTATATTGATATATTCTATGCTATAATTCTCCACATGTGCGAAAATATTTCACCCAAATCTATTATATAGAGTGTATAAAATGCAAAACTCTCTAATGGTCTCATATTAAAATTGAGCGAATCGCTTGCATAACTTTTATGACTGGAAAATAAACTATATTACACATTTATTTGCAAAACGTTTATTTATTCTGTTTTTTTTTCTTCCTTGATAATTTTTTTTTCAAAAAGTTCCTCTTGATTTATGGCATTTTCGTCATTAAGCTTGAATTTTTTTTTTTTTTTGAAGAATAAAATCACGCGAAAATAATGAAAAAAGTCAAAAATAAATAGTTGCATTCGATTATAGGTACTTGTTCTTTGAATTATTTTAAAAATAATATCTCATATTTGCAATTAAAAAAAATTAAATTCATTTTCTTTTACTAAATCGATGCAATTTTCCAACGATATTGCATTTATTTAACGGGAGGATTTATTGAATTTTATATTATCTACTTTATTCGTATTTCTTCATTATTAAGCAAAAAATTATCCACACTATTTATTTCTTACCCACCTTACTATACTCAAACTCAAACTGCTTGATACTACTATATCTAACGAGAAACGTTAGAGCGCCTTAACGGAAATGGAAATCAAGCACAACAATTCTTTTACCCCCTCCTCCCCCCCCCCCCCCCCCCCCAATGCTGTTTTAGATCGCCTATATGTATCTCACTTTTTCCCCGAAAAATAATAGAATACTGCAAAGAATTCTTACACAAATATATTTGAAACTTTTAAATGTGAATGCATATCTCAATAAAGAAATTAGCCATTATTTCAATCTTCAATTCTAGTGATTTTATCGAATATTTCCTCGTTATTTAAAATAGTACTAGTAAGTTCAATATCATTAATTACAATATAGTACTATTAAATAATTCAAAATTTCCGAAAAGTATTCATAAATACGAACATTAGAAAGCAAACATATTCTATACGGAAAGTGGTTACTGGTACCACCAGCACTCTAACAGCGATGAGTGCATTAAATTAAAATCTATGAGGAAATTAATTACAGCAGAAATTATTAATTAATAATTCGAGTGTGGCTTATGTTCGCATACTCAAATACTACTTGTGCGTTAATCGAATTGAGCGATTCGGGCACACCACGCTAATTTCTTTAGTGCCTTTCTCCTGCTGTCCTACGTTCCAAATCACCACTCAAAGTGAAGAGAATGGGGAAATTGTGGCCGGGGGGGGGGGGGGGAGATGGGCGAGAGGAGTAGGCGGTAAGGGGTGAAGGCAAATGGAGGAGCGGAAGATTGATATAAATTTTCCTCAACGATAGACTTATGAATTTTTCCACGCTAGTTTTTTGGTCTTTTTTTGCTCTCTCATTATCATTTTCTTACGAGAATTGTGCTTAAATAAAAACAAAAAAATTTCCACGTTAATATTTCACCACAATGTTGCATAATTTTTAATATTTGCCATGTGAACGCTACACACAACCGTTAACAGTGTGTTCCACATTAACGCATTTATAAATATGAATGAAATATGCCCCAAATTTGCATCGAATTTGTCAGCTTGCCAAAATTCAACGGAAGTATTGAAAAAAAAAACTATTATTTATTGATGCGTTTCATCGATCTATTAATCTATTTGTTTAGAAATAAACGATAGGGATAGCGATAAGCATATGTACAACAAATATGCTTACAAATCAGGTATACGGGTTGGGGTAGAGGTGATCGCACATAACGGCTGATGTATGTAAATGAGTTAATTAAGAGGATGGAGGATGGATGTGCATACTGAGTGCATACAACCGTTAATTAGTCCGATGGCAACTATTATTGATGCATATAGATGTGTGTTTTTGTTCAACATTTACTGACAGTCCTTTCGTTATCTTGCATAGGTCATCCAAACAATAATTGTCTATTTATGTGCAATCCACCGGAAAGAATAGCATATTATTTTTATTTTCAATGAATCATACAGTTTCGATAAACCTATTAGTAAAACTTGAAAACAATGACTTCCCACCCGTCCTCCCCCCCCTTCCCCCTCCCTCCACTCATCTTTCAATTTATTAGTAACAACGATTAAATGTTGTAGAAGTTATAAGCTAAAATCTAGAAATAAAAATAACATGAAATAAAATTTCATAGCGGATATTGCTTGAAGATATGCTTATAGATTTGGAGAGTTTTATGTGCTTATTTGTTGGCTTAATTCGGGAATGAATTCGGGTAATTTATCCATTCTTCTTTATCCTTGATATATCAGAGATTTGATCTCATTTCATTTTTTTTTTTGAAAGAAAATTATCCTCGAAAATACTTTTTCCAAATTTTTTAATAATATAATAATTCCTCATATTAGTATAATTTGCGATAAGATGCAACGAATATGAACTTTTTTCTCTTGAAACATATTGAACGCTAACATATACAACTATGATAAGTGAGTATTTCTAATATGTAAATTCATTTGATATAGTTCTGAAAGTAGTTTTTTTTTAATTTCCTTTTTTTATATCCAAAAAAAAAATTTTTTTTTTGGGTAATTCGATGAATTGCTAAGCGTTCATGTCATTTGGTAGAAAGTGGAGTAATTCGATTTTCATAGTAGCTGTATAGCGAAAAATTAGGAAAATTTGAATTGAAAAATATATATTTTTTGCATTTTTCCTCATCGATTTTTATTCAAGCGGTAATTTGATCTACATTTGATGTATCTATCGCATTGTCGGCGATAAAAATCGAAATGTTTTTTCTTACGTGCAATTTCCCATTATCGAAAAGACGACATTAAATGTAATGCATATTTTTTGGCACTTTATTTCTCCATCTTCTATGATTTACATCTTTGAAAAAAAAAAAGGATAAATTATAAGAGGTAAAAAAATTTACATATGAATTTAGTTTCTCTCTCTCTCAAAAAAAAAAATTCCAAGCATTCAAAATTTTCATGCGAAATCATTTTCGCAAGCGAATTTCGGAGGAAATTGCGCCGAGACGGTGAAGGCGCTCGTGCGCGCTTTTTTTTTTTTCACCGCCGAGTTTCTATAAGCAAGAAAGCTGAGTGAAAAATAAACAAGTCTCGACTACTGCTTCGGACAAAGAAGGTCGTAAAGGGGAAAAAGCAGCTTTATCTCGTTCTATAAATTATTTCTTACGACCTCACTAAACCTAATATTGTCCAAAGATGTGTGCGTTCGCTTTCAATAATGTTAAGCTAACGAGCGCTAGAAATTGATCGAATTGGAAATGGAATTTAGTATAGGAATTAAATTAGATCTTAGCTAATATTGCAATAGGTTATGTTTATGTTGCATTCTTCATTTTTTTAGACTTCTGTATTCTATATGAACTAAACGTCATGTGTATTATATAGAAATGTGATTAAGAGAAAATTTTATGCTATTATTGAGAAAGCTAAAATATATAACAATGCGCGAATACTTCTAGAAAATATAGCGAATCAAAAAAAAATGCGCAATAATTTTAACTTTATTATTGCTTTGTAAAATTAAAAAAAAAACGTTGAACTTTATTGCTTCAAATAGTAATCGAAAATGCCGACTATGCAATATGCTAATGTAAAATACATTGGAATAGTAACTTTGTATCGATTTTAGCCTTCCCGTCTAGTGTATCATGATTTCCATTATGGAAAGATGGAATTTTTTTCAAATTTTTGAAAAAAAAAGTTGATAAAATAAAATCAGGTGGAAAATGATTTTAAAAAAGCAGTGGAATTTTCAAAAAAAAAAAAAATCAATTCCAATAGATTAATCTAGTTTGATATTATATTATATCCTGATATCTTATACTTGATTAGCATTATTATCATTTTACTATTAAGCATTCGTGTTTACTAATTATATTTTCCAACTAGTTATTAATTTCTATCCATTCGTCGAATGGTTCCATATAATGTTTTCTTGTTGTCGTTTATGTTTACCTTTCATATTTTAGTTCCCACTTGACATATAGAGCGCTATTTCCGGATATACTATCATATTAACGCAATCGTATTCCAGTCGTCGATTATAAACGAGAGAGAAAAAAAAAAGAAGAACATTGTTTCGGAGGTAAAAAGAAATCCCCATATTTTATAATTCTTTATATATTTATCGTACACAATGAAATGACACTGTTTACTCTTTGCGATATATCGATGTTGTGTAAATTTTTTTAAAATATGATAAAAAATTTTTCATTATTTACGCCAAAATTTTCACCAATTATTTTAAATATTAATGAATTTTTATGTGAATGATATAATATTTATGTTTTTTTTTCTTTTTTTTAAATTTACATAATATCAAAAAAAAGGATATTTAGTGGAATATATTTTTATTGAAAAAAAAAAGAGATATATTATGCAAAATTATGATAAATGATAATGAAAATCTGATTATATGATCTTCGTTCTAGTATAGTTATAATTTCTTAGTTATATTTCCTTTCAAGCTAATCTTCGAATTTCTTATCAATAATCCTTTCGAGGAAAAAAAAATTACCCTCAAGGTTTTATTAGGTTTTTTTTTTCGTTATCCTAGCTATTGCGAAATATTATCATCTAATACTTTGCATTCGATTATCTATGCATAAATCCACGTCTTTTTTTTCCAACATTTCAATTGCATTTTTATTTATTTTTCCCACAAGTGATGCAACTGCATCAATATCATTAATACATAAATGGAAATACAAGAAACGCTTAAATATAAAAGCGCCTTTCGACATCTCTAAGCCAAATCCATAGGAATTAAGCATTAAATATTCTAAATTCTCGTTATTACTCTCTCTCTATGTCTTCACCGTCTCTTCTGAATGAGTTAAGTAAAACTGTCAAAACTTTTGATAAAATTACCTTCAGAAAATTTCGATATTTTGCTCTCAAAAAGCTTCGGCCGTCTTTTTTCGTCAGTGGATATTCGCTTCTTCCGCCAATGTTTTTTTTTTTTGTCATTCTCCAGCTCTTTCTTTTCCTTTCTCTTTCTTCTTTATGAAGCAGAATCTTTAACTATGGGATTGATATAGGCTCTATTAATTGGCCACTAATTATCATGAGTATTTTTTGAAAAATATACAAATACTCTAGGTAACTTAAAGGTACCATTTTGACAAAATGGGTACTGCATTGTTCAATATCCGTTTACTAAATAACTATTATATAAATATTCTATTTAATAAATGATATTCTGAATAACTTCATAGAAATGTGATTGTAATGTAAATATTCTCTATTCAATGGGGTTATTAGAGGATAAGGACTTGAGAGATGTCAACATAGAATTTAATGGAACATTTAGAAAACCTTTTATGATTGTATTGAAAATAAATGCGTGATGAATATATGCGTTTATATGTTGAATTGAAGTATGTTAGATTGATGCCAATAAAAATATATAATTGCTATTGATGGGCAATAGCGGCATAGCTTTATTGGATTTTAAGTGCTGCCGCCGCATACGAGAATCGCTACGCCATCTCCATATGGTAATTTATGGTGGTCGAAATTCTAAAAACATTGTCGAGCGAATAATCTTCATTCTTTTTTTTTCCCCGCTTTTCTCCTTCCTTCATTTTCCCCCCCCCCCCCCCCCTCGAGGGGCAAAAGTTTTGTGTTGCTAAATCGGAAATTAGATAATAAATCCATATATTTCCGGTTTCATCAGTTAGAGACTAGAACATTAAAAGTCAGCAACTATGGATGGGTGTTTCTTGAAAATCTTATCGAAATTCACCTCTCTAATTTACTTTAATGTGTAATGCTCATCATTGTAATCGATTTTATTTTTTATATTCTTTAAAAAAAAATGATAATATTCTCATATGAATATCCAATGTTTTCTCTCAAATTTTCATATCGTTTAGAATTCCGAAAAAGTTCCCTATCAAATGTTATATTTTTATGATGCAAAAAAATTTTTTTCTTCAATACTTTTTGATTTGTTATTCAAAATTTTTTCAATATCGTCATATTCAAATATCGTTTTGAAATTTTGGAAAATTTCCAATTATTCTAAGCACATTATCATTGATCTGTTAACTACTACTTCAATATTCAACGCATTAATTAACCTCCCAACCAGGTGTTGATTTAATCAATCACTTACCTTTTTTTTTATTTTTATTTTTATTCTTTTTGAATACGTTAATAATTTATATTAGATATACGTTTGCATGTAGAAGTGCTTCATGATGAGAAGGTAAAGCACGCTTTGCGATGGGCGGTCTAACGTTATATTTCTCGTCTAAAATGTTACCCCTTACGGGATGTCTAGCCAATGCGGCTGGCGGCTCATCCGGCACGCAAACACATCAACATACCAGTCGTTATACGATTAGTCGGACGTTTCCTTTCCTCTTCCTTCTCGTCTGCAATTTCCGGAAAGGTAGCCGATTCTATAACGATTTCGATTTTGCACCAGTCAACTTATGTTCCCCCTTATTTGGCTTTCTGATTTCTAATTCTGGAAGCATCCAACTAAGCTATTGTTGACGTTTTTATGTAATAATTGATGATCCGTCTCTGTTCTTGGTTATTTCTTTTTCTAGAGGTGACGAATTCGTCCACAGCTCCATTCATGCATATTTCTTTGCTCTTCTTTACTCCTGAATGTTGGCTGTTCCACCGAATATAATCGATACAAATGTGTACTGTACTTACCAATTTGGCGTTGTTATCATTATAACTATGAATATTTTGCACTTTTATTTATTCATTAATAGTCAATGAAATTGTGGAAAATATTTTGTGATGATCGAACTTTTACTTCGAATTTGTGTTATTATTAACTTATATGAACGTACTATGCCTTTATTTACCCATATATCTTATATTTGCTTTATACAAAAAGTCCATGCTTAAATTTTTCATCCAAAATATTTTATGTCTACATGAGTTGTATCATCCTCAACTTCGAAAAAAAAAATGATGCTAAAATATGCTGTGGATTTACTAATTGCAAATCAACTTCAAACTGTCATAGAAGCACATAGATATATGTATTTCTATTTCATTTTATTTATTTATTCATTTTTATTTATATTCATATTTATATTTATATCCATACACATACCCATTTCTTGTTAGTCACTGAACTGAGGTAAAAGCTGCTTATATATGGACTATTTCTTAGCGATAATTGAAATGCTGATAATTCCGATATTTCTGCAGTGGTATTTTGATGATAATATTATATTATATGCCGAAATATTCTATAAAATCCATAATTTGCATAGATTTTACAATTGAGTCTTATTGTCATTCCTAGAGGCTTCTTGATGAACATTGAATTTAAACGCGTATATTTGTAGCGAAAGCTGAGTGCATTCTCGTAACGTATCACAAGGGGTTTCGTTGACTGCTCCAAATTGAGATACCCGAATTAAATTACATCTCATTAGGTTTTCCCTCTCGATTCGTTCATGTTCATGTCTTCATCATTTCTATCGTCCTCAACGATATCGTCTATCAATTGTTGTGAATTTTTGAAGAGTTTGTACTAGAGTGCTAGTTAAAACTAATATTCATTTCTAATTTAAAAAAGAAAAATGCATATTTGATAAGGATCGATAACAGATAGGATATAAATCACCTAAGCAAAAGCAAAGTGATTTTTAGAATTAGTTTATATTCTTCTCATCAAATTTAATTTATATGTGTTTTCAATTTAGAAAATGCTAAATAAGAGAGGGATTATTCTTTGTCTTCTTTATCATTTTTCTTTTAAATCAAAATAATTAGGAATTTATGCTTCTTTCTATGGGATTGCATATTTTAATCGTATAGATTATTAATATTGCTTGAATTTTTTATGGGATCTATATATTTTTAAGTTTTTCATTTAATTTTTTAATTTCCATTACTTAAAATAAATGAAATTTTCTCTCCGATCGATAATTTTCTTTCTTTTTTTTTTCGACTGGAATTTTCAACTTCAACTTAAATTTAAATTCTCATTCATACTTCAAAAAAAAATTATTTTCAATAATACTTATATTCCAATTTTTTCTACTTTATTGAATGTTTAATTTTTTGAAAAATTATATTATTTCAATAATTTTTTATTCATCTTTTAAATAATATAATTATTTCATTTACATTGAACAATTTCCAAGTTTTAAAAAAATTCCAGAAATACAAGGGAAGCAAATAATGTTTTTGCTAAAGGATCGTTTTGATTAAATGAAATTAATTACAAAGATTGTCTAAGTGCTCACTTTTGAGCGTCATAGCTTCAAATGGAATTGACAGCCGTAGGGGAGGTCTTTTGATAGGTGACGAGTATTAGTGAGGCATAACGTGACATATGCATATCATAGATTATAATTGCGCCATTCAGCACTTGTCACTATCATGTTGCTTTAGTACGGTTGTGTCATATATATATGGTGCTTCCATTTTTTTTTTCAGCTTCTAAAACAGTCGTGTAAAGATGAGTGATCGAAATATGGAGAGGATCCACCTCGTCTTCAACCTTTTTGCCTTCAAATGGTTCAGGTATCTTCGCTAGGTCCTTAGGTTCCCCAGCGAGATCTTTCTTCATCACTTCCCCTCCCCCCTCCCCCTTACTCCCTGTTTTGCTCAGTTAAAATCAATCAATCTAAGATATACTTATAGCCTTTTTCTAACCCACTGGAAATAAATTTTGAGTAAATTAATCCCATAAATAAGTTTGTTTATTCGTTCATTTACTAACACTCCGCTTTTATCTGAGTTGCTCTTTTGCATATAAAACTATAGTGGTTGAGAGTAATTTGTATAATAATTTTAAACCGTAATCGCTAATTATTCTTTTTTTCATTCATTCATCATATTATTATCAGCGATTATAACAGAATAAAAGACAAACTTATAATCATTTATTATTTATTTATTTATTTATTTATTTATTTTTATTTATTTATTTATTTATTTATTTATTTATTTATTTTTGAAACGTTCATATGCTATATTCAGAGAAAGCTTATAATTGAAATTTTTATGATGTAGAATAAATTCGAATATATTAGATAATTTAATTCTTTTTTTTTTCAAAAAATATGCATTTTTTTTTTCAAAGTTGGAAATATTTTAATATAATTGATTATTATGACCACATCAAAAAATCTACTGATATTAAATCGATGAAAAGGAATGAGGCAATGTAGTCAACATTTCGCTTTAATAGGACAATAAACGATATCTTATGGCGTGTGAAAGTTGATATTTTCTTAGGACGTTTAACAAAGCTATAAACGCTAACAATAGACAAAATGGTTTGCATTAATCAAATAAATAGTATAGATTTAATGCTAAACGATTGCTCACATAAGAAAGAATTATATCGCTTCTAGAAATATGATAGAAAATAAACGCGATAATCGCTCAATTAACGCGAAAATTAAAAGAATAATAAAAATAAATAAAATATCGAAGAGTTGAAAATAATAATTCTCTAAAAATTGAAATATAAAATCATGTAAGAAAAAATTAAAATATGATACTATTTAAGAAATGCATAAAAATTTTGCATATTTCAAGTTTTGAAAAATGATAGATTATTAATGGGCATTTTATTGCTATTCTAATCGATCAAAAAAAATTGCAAAATGAAAGAATTTATCCATTCTAAATACGCTCATTTATCATTTGCAAAAAATTTTTTTTAAAACGTTTGCAATTTACAATTTCTATAGTTTTCACGTTTTATTGCGAAAAGTTTTTTTTTTTTTTTTTTGACGAAGGCATTCGTTTTGCAATCATCTCGATAACTACTATTTAGTAAATCGCTTTCTATGTAAAGCTTTAATGAGTTTCTTTTTTATGTAAACCTCTGTTAGTAATTGATTTCATTATCAATGTTAACATCATCTTTCAGCTAATATTTCGAGTAACAAAGAAATGTGCTATTATAACGCATTCCTTTTTTATCTAGTACTCACTATTTAATTGATAACAACGATAAAACCTAATATAGGCGTTATTTAGCTGTGTCGGACTCTAGGATGATAGTCCATCTCTGCAGACGTCTGTGTGTAGTTGTGCCCGATTCTGGGATGATGATCCATCTCCAAATGTCTGTGTGTAGTTGTGTCGGATTCTGGGATTGCATAGTTGTGAGTATCGAAATCCAACACAACACGAGAACATTCAGCGGCAAATATACATTTAGTGACATGCATAAATGCTCTTCTTCTCTGTGATCGTTCACGTTCAAACAACAATTCCACGTTGATGCATTGTAATAGAAGTGTTTTCACGCCGACCAATGACGACCTCGACGATCGCAATACTCCCATTGGTTTCACACCTCTTAACCACAGGTGCTGCTATTTTATGCATCATTTCCTCTTGAAGCGCTTGCACAAGGTGTTGTTGTTTTCTCATCGCATCTTCTCATTGCTGGTAATGAATTCTATTTATGCTATATTTTATGATGCTATTTATATCGTTATCATTTACATTGTGTTAATAATTTCGTCATATTTTACTAGTAATTTCGATAAATTATCATTTTTTTGCATAAATTTTTTGCTTTCATATTGAAAAAATATTCAAATTTTTCAGTATTTAATGGAAGAACGAGAAAATATCATTTTTCTTTTCAAAGAAATCAATTTTCACCAATAAGGATAATCGTTTATCAATAATATTCGGCTTGAACGAATGCATAAAATTTCCTGTATGAATTTGATTTGATATAATTGATTTCTTAATGAGTGGATTATTAAACCGTTTGCATGAATGGGAGAGAAAAAAAAGAAAATGAATTGTGTGTGTGTCTGTGTGTCTGTGTGTGTCTGTGTGTCTGTGTGTGTCTGTGTGTCTGTGTGTAATTTTTATGAAAGGAAAGAAAACAAATATAGATAGAAAATTGATTTCAATGAGACGTTAGAAATAAAGTTCGACTGAAAAGACGAAAAAAAAAACGCATGAAAAATGAAAATTTATTGTTCGAAAAATTTTTTTCTTTTCGTAATTTTTTTTTTCGTTTTGAAAAAATTTTCTTCATATTATGCGTTGACAATAAAATTTGCATTCGTTATATTCGTCGTCTTATTTACTGAGGAAAAAAAAATTTGGCAAATCTTCAAAAATTTTTATGAAAATTTATTCATTAAAAAAAAATTCTTCGTCAATAAAAATTTATTAAATGAAATTAGTGAAATTGAAAATTTTTTTAAAATCATATTATTTTCGTATTATTTGAATTAAATTTAGGCTGAATGAAATTTTTCTATTCTTTTATTTTCAATATTTTTCTTACTCCGAAAAAAAAAATTTTTTTTTTGAATTAAATTAAGCAATAAAATAACCTTTTTTAAATTTATTTCCTTTCAATTTTGATTCTTTAGCATTTAAAAGATTATTTCATATTTAAATATAAGGGAATGAAAATTTAATATCTCTTCGAAAAATTCGTTGATATTGAAAAAAGAGAAAATTTTCATCTAATAAAGAATTGTATGTTTAGAAGAGTGAAGATAAAAGTTTTTTTTTGCACCTTCGAGTAAGTGTGATGAGACTTAAGTGTGCGCTGTTGGAATCTTTTTAGTCGATACATGAACAGTATGGAGTGATCAATTATCATGATAGGCTTGCGTCTCGATGAACTACTTCTGAAGATCGGAGAGGAGGAGGGAAAGGGGTAGAGAGAAGTGAGCCTTGACTAGATTGTAATTGGGCTGGAGGAATTGGGGAGAGGAAGGAGGTGGTTATTTGTATTTCTTGATGTTAAACAATGGAATATGCGTGCTTCCGAGTGCATTATTGGGAGCGAAAACATGAGGCGGGGTTGATCGTTATTGAGACGCTTGAACTCACGCACGCCATTGAAACACTAGGTGCGCATTTTATTTCTCATTAAGAGCGTTGAATTGCTTTGACAAGCGTGACCGAATAGGTTCATTCTGGGAGAAAGGTGGACACAGAGGGAGGTAGAGAGAGAGATGCAGAGAGAAAGAGAGGGAGTTTGATGTACGAGTGATGGGAGGAGTCGTTAAATGACCCATTGCCGAAGTTGTTACATTGCTGCGCAAAATTATTGACCATCTACTCATAACTACTCAGTTTTGTTCAAGAATTGCACTCATACTACGCCTATTTCCTGTTTGATGCCACCTCTCTTGTTCATTAATTGCTATTGCTCTGTGCAGATTGTGTCTATCTACACTCACAGCAGTATTGATATTCACCGAATTGACCTTAGGGGAAGGAGTTTTTCGAGCGGTACACTCAAAGGTAATAGGTAACCAAAGGCAAAGGTAATTTCCTCCACCTAATAGCGATAAAATAGGATCAAAATAGGATCATTACACTCAAAAGTAGTGATAAAATTCTACCCACCCAAAGGAAATGGTAAAATTTTATCCACACAGGTAATGGAAAAATAGGATCAGCTAGTTCCTCCACTCGCTCCTGCCCATTCCCTCGGCAACTGCTCTTCCCAGTCGTTATGAGTTTTGACATTTGCGCCCTATAATTTCGATTATTTGGGCAAGCAATATTCAACGACGATCAACTTGAGTGATAGCAATTGGCTAAATGTATATTGACCTATTGGCTATTATGACGCAATTTGACGAGCCAATGCTCAAGTCCACTCACATAACGCATATCAAATAACAAACGTTTGATGTGATATTCTTCGTTGATTGTCTCTTTACAACTAATGCATGCATCAATTTCATCGAATTTTTCCGCCATTCTTAATTGGTTTTTTTTTTCTTTATTTTTCTTTCATTTCAAAAAATTTTTACAGCAAAAAAAAAAATTATGCAATATAGTAATTATTCTAATGAATTTATAATATAAAATGTTAAATATAGTTTTAAAAAAAAGAGAATATTTTTGTAAATTTTTGAGAGAATTTGTTTTATTACTTTCTGATTATCTTTCTACGAAATTATTTGAATAAATTTTGAAATTTTCATGAAAATTTTCACCATCATTTTGAGTTTCTTTTTGTGGAAAATTTTTCAGAGGATTTTTTCTTTTTTCTTTTCAAAAATGAACATTAAAAGTTTTAATGAAATATAATTTTTCCAATGGTGATTTTTGAAAAAAAAAAAATTAAAGTTGAAAGCGACATTTTTTTTTTTTTTTTTGCTCATTTTATTGACATATATATGTCGATTTCAAAATATCTTTCGAATGCAATGAGGCGCTTTTCAAGTTGAATTTTTCCTTAAATAATTGTTTTGTAATATCTTCATAATCAGTTTTATTATTTTATTCAGTCGTAAGTTTCTAAATGATAACTTATATTTTGTTTTTTTTTTTTTTTTTTTCATTTTTTCTCTATTTGGTTTTTTTTCATAGAAATTTCTAAGCGATAAGCATATCATCATTGGAAATGTGGTTTTAAAAAGCTGTTGATGTATTTTGTTCTGTCTTTGCTTAACATTTTTTTTAAAAACAAATGCATGTGATATATATATATATATATATATATATATATATATATATATATATATATATATATATATATATATATATATATATATATATATATATATATATATATATATATACGATCGAATGTAGTGTACTAATACGTTTATTTGTTAGCATACGTACTTCTTTATTTATTTGCTCCCCCCCCCCCCCCCCCCACCTCTACATAAAACCATTCCCTTGAATACACATCCGTTTCGAAAGTTCCAACGGAATGGCAGGAGGTTTTAGGCCC
Organism: Ascaris suum; assembly: GCA_013433145.1. Taxonomy (NCBI): domain Eukaryota; kingdom Metazoa; phylum Nematoda; class Chromadorea; order Rhabditida; family Ascarididae; genus Ascaris; species Ascaris suum. The sequence goes on along the minus strand of CM024178.1, from coordinate 9,295,669 downwards.
TGGGCTTCTTAACGAATAAATACGGTATATTATATAAGATATCGTCGTTTAATTCTTTCTAAATATTTTTCAATAATATAAATATAATTTAAATCGATTTTAGGGGATGTTCGAAGAACAATATGCAACAGGTGGTGCGTGTCTATTGAAAAAGCTTTTCAAAGAGAGTTGTTTTCTACCAATACGAATTGCTCTACACTTATTGCGATCAAAAATCAACTTTATCCGGAAATGCAACACCTCAACATCGTCAATGACGATTACAATGTTACCAAATGAATTGATCGCTGAAATTTTTGCCTATTGTAATGATGAGGATCTTGCCGCACTTCGATTACAATGTGTTCGTTTTAATGAGGTGATTAAATTTTGAATATCTCGTTTAAAAATATTAAATATTATAAATTTGAAATGCAATAGAAATAGGTTTTTTTTTGCAGTAATTTACCTGTGAAATATAAAATTACCTGTAAAAAGTTTTACCGCATTAATTTATAGAACAATCGGAAAAAATATTAATCTTTACGCATATATCGGTGTCTCATAACGAATTTCATCCATCATTTGAACTTCTGTGCGAATTAGAAACTTTTATGCATAATGTCAAAGGTATCACTACCATCAAAAGGTGGGGCAGATGAAATTGCAGAGTGTGAGTGGGTGCGGAGGGGAGAGGAGAGGAGAGAGAGGAGAGAGGTGAGGGGGGGCCACAGATAGGCATTGACATCCGTTTTATAGAGGCGCAACATGCGTGGATAATAATTATTCGCACAATCGGTGCTTTGATTAAAGACTATATAGGTTGCGCCATATTTGATAATTACCCAATGAGGCGCAATTATTTGTGAGCTTAGAATCGCGATTATACACGTTCAACGCTTTCGACCACACCTGCATTTAACAATGCAACATTTACCTAGTTGAAGGTATGAACACACCTCTTACGTGCACATTGTAGTATCACGTCACAAGATAAACAGCACGAAAATATTTAAATGTAGTTAAGCAAATTAATGTACTTATTAGTAGTGAAAATAACGAAGAAAACTAAACGATGGTTCATATAAGATTAGAATCTGAGGCTTCTATATATATATATATATATATATATATATATATATATATATATATATATATATATATATATATATATATATATATATATATATATATATATATATATATATATATATATATATATATATATATTATAATATATATCGCTGTGGTCTGCATTTATTATGCACGCAGACTCTCTGCGTGGTCGCTAACATTTGCTCAGTATTCAGTCTGCTATATGAAGAACTAGGCCGACAAATTTTCACGCTCATTTTATCTACCTCGTGGTTCAATCGTGATCAATGGATAATGGTCGTATGATAATCATTGTTCGATAATCAATGAAAGCACTAAAACTTAGAGGGCATGAACCCTAGACGATCCGTTTGCTGGGTGAATGCCATGCCATTGAGTCACTACAACTGCGTTATTCGCTAATGTTTTTTGCATAGGTCCTATCATTTCTTGCATGCGTCTAATGCAATATGTCCGTTGAACAGAAAACTTCAACGATTGAAGTAGAACTAATATTAGCTGAAAGAATATGCTTTACAAACGCATTTATAATCACCTTATAATTACATAGAATTTATGAGCTTGTTGAGGAATTGCTCTAATGACCTCAATGGTCAAATTATACCAATGTCCACTATGAGCATTTGACCAGTGGTGCGTTTTAAATGCGTATTGTTACCAATACAAGCGTATTCATATATACGATTTTCGTGGTCACTTCTTTCGACTATATAAGCATTATTGAAGAACTGACTCATAAGTGTGATTTATGCATATGAGTGGGGTCATAGTTGGCAAGCATAAATAATTTATTACTCATGAATAAGAAATGCGACACAATTATTTCAATCTTCTCTATAGACTTTCGAGTTGTCTATTATGCTATATTCGAATACTATATTTGAAAATGTGTTTAGCGAAATTTGCTTGCTACATTCAAGAAAAAGAATAATGAGTTTCCTCTCTAGAAAAATACGAAAAACATCAATCGCCAATTTATGAGAATTATGGTTTCCTCACGAAAAAATGCACTCATTTATTAATAAGTGCTCAAATGTTCCGGAAAAATTCATAGAATTGAACGAGCAATCAGTTACTCAGGAGGGTATGGATAACTGGATATTAGATAAAGTGCTGGCTTTAGGAGCGGAGTTGTGAAACAGGAGATGGCCTATATAATACAGTAAATATGCAATTTAGTGCTGAGCATAAAAGCATGGTGTTAAAGAGATTCTTGATTACTTACTTACTTACTTACTTACTTAATCAATTAATTAATATTTCGCAAATTTTAGCTCATATTAGCATGTCCATCATCATTATTTCGATTTCATCGCCAAAGGTTGGTCACATGTCTAACAATATCGTATACACAAGAGGAGGATTTATTCCAATTGGCAACTTTTAAGAAGAGTCATTCGAGTCGTAAAAATTCTCTAACAATCTCAAGACAAGATGTTCTCAATCAACGTGGACAAAATCTCAGGTTTCATCGATTTTTTCAAATTTTTCAATTTTTCTTTTCTCTTTAATTTTATGAAAGATAGTTTTAAATCCTTTTCTTTTTTTCTCGGAAATTAAGATTAGCAGAAAACATTTAACTCATCAACGTTCATAGAGTTATTGTTGAAGAAATAGAGCTAATTAATTCATGAAATGAAAAATAAAAATTGAAATAAAAAATCAACTAAAGAGAATCATTTCGTTTTATCGCGTAAAATTATGTCGATTTTTATAGCGATATCTGACTCCGTAAATTTACTTCATCTACTCGAATTTTAGGATAATATTCTAGGTTACAATTCTAGATTATCGATGGATAAATTTTTGAGCATTAATTATGAGAGTTGTTTTTCCACAATTTCATTACATTCAAAGAAAATTTTATTTCGGTGATTTGCATTTGCATAATCTTTATCGATTTTCCTTCTCATATAAGCTATCAAAAGTTGCCTTAGTTTGTGACAACAAGTAAGTATTGGATTATGTTGATCATTGAGGGATGCTCTAACGCTTTTTGTTTATTTAGTCGATTATATTCAAGTTGAGCCACTCGTTAACAATATCTACTTATATCAATGAACTACGATGTCGTCTTAGTAAATATGACCCCTCTCATCGCTTGAGTTGTTGCTCTCGACGGCATTTCCTTTAGAAAGAGATAGAGATAATTTAAAATAAGAGTCGATTGAATTTGTAAATAATTTCATAACTGAATAAAAAATTTTAGAAGAGAATCGTTGTATCGATTAAGTATATACCGATTCAATAGAAAGAGAATATTCCAAATTAAAAGCTCCGATTAGCGTTTCTAGGCGATCTATAGCCACTTCCCTTTCTTTCCCCTTTCTTGAGAGGCGCGGTTCATGGTTTATAGCCCCTTTGCTATGGTCAAGATTGTTGCATATACTATATGTAAATAAATTATGATAGAATAACGTATCGTTCTGCAATATGGATAATCGACGAAGATTACAAATTGCAATTATTTGATTGTTTTGAGTAAATTTTAAGTTATGAAGTAACAACCGGCATAATGGGGAGAGGGAGGATAAGTAAGGAGAGGAATGGGAAATGAAATCTAGACAATAGAATTTCCCTAACACTCGAATATTTGCATATTTCTGAGTCTTAAGCATTTTGGATTAAGTGTTATTCATCTAGCTTAAAATTTTTTAAGTTTTTCACTGTTGTGTCCAGCGTTCTAATCCACTCTGATCCACTTCTTATTCCTTAAAATACTGTAGTCTTGCAAGTTGATAGGAATTACATATAGTTCCGAAGTTGCAATTAACTACAGACGAAAAGAAGAGTAGATAGGACCTTGGTGCTTAAAGACAAGACAACTAATGCCTCATTACCTTATTAAAAAAGGTCGATACCTTAATCTGGATTATGATATCGAAGTAATTAAGTAACTGACATTAAGCACCGGATGAAGGATTTCAATTCTCAGGATAGTCGATACCTTATCGTTAGACGTTCACATTTCCGCTCTTCCTTACTCACCTATATAGTATAGTGAATTTGAGAGAAAAAATTGCCCGAAGAGAGTCTCTATTGCCTTCTTATTTTACAGGATGGATTTCTCTACGAAAAAAAAAGGCGATAAACGAAATATATTTCCTTTTAGGTTTTGTTTTCGTCGATTCCGCATTTTGGGACTTCAATTCTCGAATGTACCACTATGTTCACGATCGGTGAATTATTTCTGTGATATGCTAATTAGCTGTCGAGCACTTGAGCCAAAAACGTTACGTATATGCGATTGTTATGTTGCCGATTTGAATGGTACCGATCTTCAACGTCTTATGAAATTATGCGGCTCTCATTTGATTGTTTTATCGTTTATGGTTTGTTTAGTAATTTTTAATTTCATCTAATGTATTGTTTTTCTTTTTCCTTTAGAAATTATTCTTTTCCATTTTAAGCTTGTCTAATTTAATTTTTTTTTTTTAATGTGACTAACGAACCTATCAGAGACATCGTATGGGCAACCTATTGATTCCCTTCTCTTCCGTTCTCCCTTTCCTCTTCTTACCGTTACCCTCTATAGATAGGATAATTTCCTTATGTGTAGGAATTGCTATAAAATTTTCCCTTGACAGAACTCTCTCATTCCCTAGTTTTTCGCTTATCTCTAATTTTATGCATTTCATTTCGTATTTCATGAAGCAGACTTCAATTTGAAATTTATTTCTAATGAAGAAACTTATGAATTATCTCATACATTCGATTGCATTCTCTTCGAAAATATAAAGGAATGAAGCCGTCTCCCCGTTCTCCATCGTTCACCATCCTTGATCACTACAAGTATTTTCAATGTGTTGTACTTTTCTTAGAGTAAGAGCTGAATTTCGTTGCTCTCAAAGCTTTTATTTCCGACTACACTTGTATTTATATTGCATGAATAAATGACTGTCGTCGTGCGAAAAATTTCACGCGCTTAAACAAAAGAAAATCACTTCCACATCTATATACTTGAGTAATATTTTTGAGAAGGATCCTATGAGGGCAAAAATAAACATAGGGAGTAGTGGTCAGACCCCCCCCCCCCTTTCCCGAGACCTTCCACAAAACATTACAATCTCTTTCCCCTCCCCTCCTCCCACACGCAAAAAAAGGAGAGCAGTATGAATATGGTCATTGTTGCAATTTCTTGCTGATTTCAAGATGCATGTTCAGGATTTCAGGACCTACTAAAAATAGACTCACTTATGATAGCTGATGAATTTCTATCTATATGATCGTCGATTCGATTTTTAGAATTTAGCCGGAGTGCATAGTTCATTATTGCATGATGATCTCTTTACGACAACCGATCATACGGGTCTCTATGTGCTTATGATTCAATCGATTGATTTTCATTTCTCAGTACCATTATGTGATCAATTTCTACGAATTGGTGATGCAACACTTGCGATGTTACCGATAACAATGCGTAAAGTTAAATTAGAAAAATGTGGTCATATTACTGCGAATGGTGTATGTCAATTTGTTGATGTAAGTAATTCAAATATATTTTAATAGTTTTATTATTTTTCATTTAATTTCATTAATGCTTTTATTAGATTTTTTTTTCAAGAAAAAGAAAAAGAAAATTTTTTTTCTTGCAAAATTTACCATTTTTATGGGTTTTTTTTCGAGATTTTATCTAAAGATTTTAAAAAAAAACCGACAAATAAATAACTATTAAGTTGATATTGATAATATAAGCATTAAAAAAAAATAAAGTGATTGTCAAATCCAAAAGTTCAAAAAAAAACCTAATTTCACTAAATGAAAAAAAAAATTTTTTTTTCGAAAAATTCGAAGAAATAATCATACAATTAAGTTTTATTATTTTAGCATCGTCATAATCTTCTTTTCAAGTTTTCTAATATTTTTTAACGCCTTTGATGATCTCAGTTTTAACGAAAATTTTGAAAAATGATCAATATTCTCAAATTTCATCTCTTAGATTTATTTTAATTTTATGCTGCATATAAATATAAGTTAAGTTGATATAAGTTGATTTAAATTCTATGACTCTAAATCGAAGAGTAAATAAGACGAATTCATAAAAACTTCTCCGAGCCATAATTTAGGACTTTGAAAGAAAATAAAAGTCTCCAAATATAGTGCTAAAATTTAATTAATAAATATAAATGAATAATTATAGCGTTATTTCGGCTCCGAGCCATCAACATCGAATTTACATCGTTCAACGGAACTTGTATTCAAACAATGCGATCAATTAACAACAGCATCTTTTGAGTATGAAGCACAACGTCGACATATACCGATCGAAGGTCAAGAGGATGGTGAATATATTATGAAATGGGTGAAACGACGACAATATCACATAAGAAAATCCAATGAAAAACGGGTTAGTATTATTGAAAGTATTTTATTTTCTATTACTTTCTAAGAAATATCTCTCCCTCTATTTCCCCTCCCCTCTCTCCTTCTCTTTTCCCCTATTCTCTCCCTCCTCTTTTCTATTCTAATTCGATTTTATAAAATTAGTTGTTTTTTTTTTTCAAAAACTCGATAGATGATTGTTTTATTTCTCATATGCAAATATTGCAGTTATATATGAAAACGAGGAACTAAAGTAGTAATCCATCGAAAACAAATGATAAGATAATCATTATGAATGATCCAATTATTAAATTAAATTCCAACTAACTATTAAAATCAAATCAGAATTGCTCAAATAATAAATAGAAATTAAATTTTGCTTAAAATGAAACGTTGTTGGCTATTAACTCATTTAAATTTTAAAACTAGAACATCTATCATAGAGGAAATAATATGAGATTAATTCAGCAAAAGCTAAATAAATTGATAAGTAATTCAATTTCCTATCTCTTTGAATATATAATTCAATTTCCTATCCTTTTAATAATTTTATTTTCTATCCTTTAAATGAATAATTTAATTCCATTATAAAAAAAATTCTCAAAACGATATAACTAACGAATAAAGTATCATTAAACATTTCAGTTGCTTTCGGTTGAAATAGACAGCTATCGTCCAATTCGTAGTGGTTTAGCATCGCCGGCAACTGCAGAAGAACTATCAAGAAATTCGATGCATTCGATTGCAATGTTCGGATATCAATATCCTGCAAATATCGATTTATTTCATCGAACCGATCGCATCACCACATCGAATGATTCAACTTCACAAGAACATCATTCACAATCCGAGAAATACACCAACGAATTATCGTTAACAAACGATACAAATGTACGTATCGCTAATATTGTAAAACCCATTGGATGTATTACCTCTATGGATTCATTGATGGAAATTTGCCCACATGGATTTGTACGAATGAGGAAGCGTACATCTTCTTGAAATGTTGTGATGATCTCATTTTCAATAATTTGAATAATGATCAAATTTAGTGAAAATTATATTTAAAGAAAATTTTCCACTTAATTTACATATAAAGCAAATATTTAAAAAAATATTTGTTTTTTTTTCAATATCATTAGGGCGAATAGTATATTTATTATGATACTCCAAATGTATTCGCGCTAAAATTACACATTCAAAATTGCCATAAGAAAAACGATATAATGTTTCGAAATAATATCATAACTACTTAATGATGTGTATTACTGACTTACATTAGTAATAATAAAATCTGGAAAATAGATTATCAATTACTTGATTGCTTCTTGATTGAATGATTTTTCATTTCAAAATGATCGACATCATATGAATTACAAAATGTGTGTTATATAACACAAATGTATTTGTGTTATATAACACAAATATAACACAAATGTGTTATATAACACAAATGTATTATAGATAAATGCAATTAATAGTATTGTCTTATGATCTCTTTATATAATATGACGAAGAAGAGCTTTTTTTTTTCTTTAATAAATCTGTTCACTGAAAAATCAAGTGTGCGATTTAACAAACGATAGCATAAGATCAACATACTCTAATAACATAAATAAAGATAGAAAAGAACGATACGAAAAACTATGAGTAAAAGAGCTGATGCCCACCGGTCACTAGCCATGATGGCCATCGAAGAAGCTTCTTGATGATGATGATGATGACAGTTTACACTATCACTCCCCTCTACCCCCTCCCCTCCACCTCATATGAATTTTTTCTTACTGACCGCCAGACAAGTGGTAGCCAATTAAAGTTATAAACTTACTGCTATAGGCAACAATTCTTTTTTTTGTAATAAAAAAAAAGATGCGAATAAAGTTATTAAAACGGTACCACAACCACCTCAACTTTATTTATCCGCGAAAAAGTGACCATACAACAAAAACAATCCCTTATACGCTTAACTTTTAATTCAAGACTTAATTCAACCACTCAAAGGAAGCAGTTTACGGATTTCAAAGATTAAATAAGAGAGTCACTACCCCCCCCCCCCCCTCCTTACATCCTCAAATCTTTGTAGCTGCTCAAACACTGTCTAAGAATTAAAAGCTTCCAACAAACATATCTAACTACCCTACAATAAAAAATTCATCTTGACGATAAGTGGCTGTAACCTTTCCACTCCCGATCCCGGTGCCATGATCAATACTATCCTCTTTTAATAAAACACCTTAAATCAATCAAGTATACATATAACGATACTACAGTTTTACTTGAAAGCAAACAAAAATTGGATTAATTTATTAATGTTATGTATACAGAAATCATATTCACAGACTCACTTCAACCAAGGATTCATATATTATGCAGCCGAAACGCAAACAGATCCTCAACAGAAATAATCACTGAGATGCGTTCAGGTAGAGATCAGGCAATTGCTTGGAATGCTTGCGAAGCGTCGCTGTTAGCCGCAACGACCCCGCAAAGTCTTAAGGCACTTTGCATCTGACAAATTTGCACCGCCTATTTCCTCCTTCAACTTCTTCATCGCTGTTTTTATATTTATTCAGCGATCAAACTCAGTTCAACAATTCAGCAAATGTTTCCGGATATATCGCTGGATTCCGACTCACTACCGACAACTTAAATTGGCTTCCCACTCCCGCGTGAAATATCGGTGCCTCGATTCCTAAGCAGGTTTCAAGCCTTCCGAAGTACACAACTACGAGATGTCATGAACGGTTGGACAAAATCAATAACGACAATAGAAGACACATCAAGAAAAGAGAACCGTAAAAACAATAACGTTTGTGAGGCAATATGCAAATGAGAGGTACAAATATAAGGCAGGATAGCGACGTACGAAAACAAAATGAATACTAAATTGCTATTCTAATACGAGGTACGCAACCGATGCTATGACCAGAAAGTGATAATAGCTAGTCATCAAAAAAAAAAAAAAAATCAGAAATAGAAAGAACGCCCATGAACGACACTTTTCCACACAAAAAAACTTCTGAACAGCAGAAAAAATAGTCGTATAGAAGAAGCCTAAATACTAGAGCAGGTGTTTTCAGACAAAAGTAGAAAATGTTTATGAACAAGAGCATCGTCCAAAAAACTTCTTTTCCGTTGCAATGAAACTATAAAGACTGAAGAGAACAGCCCATTCTTACATGACGCCACCTGCGATTTGCATATGAAATAGGATCACAGAGGTCAAAATATCTAAATCCAGGAGTAAGTATATCACTGGTCAAATGGCAGCTAATTTAAGTAACGGTGAGCAACAAAAACAGTAACTGCCATAACTGTCGATTGTAACACCCATCCATTAGACGATAAGAATCCGTGCGTTAAAGCATCTATACTAGAACGTTACAAATGATGGCCCTTCACTTCATAAATGATGGACGTCCTTTAGCTGTGTGACCCATGTCGATACCGATGTGGAGAGCTCCCGGTAGATGGATTTCGGCGAGCAACATTTCACCCAGATAAAACGATTTCCCAGCGAACAATTTGTAGTAGGACTCATTCACGTCGCTTGACATTTCTGAATGCGGTTCGCTTCTAGCCTGAAAAACTTTTTTATTTAACACTTAAAGTGCATCCACACCTTGCGCATTAGGTATCGTTTTACTATTGCACGGTGAAGATAGGGTGTTAAGTGGAAAGATGGAGAGGGAGACGAAAGAGAGAACGAGTTAGGAAAAAAGGGAGAAGAAATGAGAGGAAGAGCGGGTTACAGCACGAATAATTTCACAAAATGCACACAAGAACTTGAATGCAGGATAAGACTGCATCAGTCAGCATACACGGAGATCACCACTACATCAAAGTACCCGACATCTAATTGATACAGTAATCAGGACAACCGTTTTCCAAGCAAATTAGCTTATTTATATTTCCGACATAGTGGCTCCCTGTGGTCAGTGAGTGGCAACGAAGAAAATAATTTCGGGAAAAACTTGTTCCCATTGGAAAAAAACCTCCATTTTTCAATTAGACGACAACCAGCTGAAGACATACCCAAACAAAACGTCGCATTTGATAGAACAATTTTGCATATCGCCAAGCTTCCCCGAAAAGAAGGCAAAAATGAGTGAAAACGAATTTTCCAAGCATCACTACTTACGGTAAAGCATCCGTTGATTGCCTCTCTCATCTTTTTTTCTACAACATCGTCAAGCCGACAGTCCCAACCCCCAGAACTCCCGTTTGGGAGAGGAAAAAGAACGAAACCATTGCAGATGCAACGATGCAGACAAAAAATCGACCGCAAATCCGAACGTCCTTGCAAGATGATCCATTGAAACACTCTTAAAAACTATGTTTTACTTTCGCAGGAAGAAAATCGGCCTTCTCTCTGTCTCTCCCTCCAACCCCCCCCCCCCAAACTTCCCTAATCAGTCGGAAACAGATTTTTCTAACATTCTCAATGAAGCTCGAATCATGCTAGACTCCTAAAAGACAATCGTCTATGAATAAACGCTTCGAACTAAACCAATTTCAACTTTGATTCAATCATAGGAGGAATCTAATCGCAACGCAATAAACAAAATGGTTATCGTCTCGGCATTTTGTGACGAAATCTACTATTATTTGTTGGTGAATCGATTCGTTCCCACTTCCTGGAAATTCGATTCGATTCAATGAAATACCTGCACAATTGACCCTTACAAGGTGATGAAACTTTTTTAAAAAATGTTTGTTGTAGACAGCTAAAGGTATAAATTTGATGACGAACAATACGTAAGACCACGACTTACTTCAGCAACCTCCGGCAAAGCGGTGGAGTTTCCGGAGGAGATAATAGTATCGACGCAATATCGACTTCAGCTTCATTAGTGCCTACAAATAACGATCGTTATTCACACTTCATCCATTCGCTAAACCAGAACTTGGATAGTCAAAACAAGCATACAAAAAGTCCCCCAAGGTCGAAGGTGAAAAAAATTGGGGAAGAGATAAGGAGATGCCCCACATCACATATAATTGCTATCATTACCTGGACGCTGTTCCCTCTCTGGGCTGCCTCCTGTTGAGATGTCACTGACGAGCGAACAAGTGCTCTGCAATGAACTGAGGCATAGAATCATTCATGCCCTACAAGTGAACCATATTACTTCATCAACGAGCATCCATAGGAGCCTGAATTTAAGTCTGATCTTCAGGCCTAAGACGCGTAGTCCCACACGGGAGATCGGAGAATCCGATGGGAAGTGGGGAACGAGAAAATAACAGCGGGAATATGGGAGAATAAAGCAACAACCACACAACGTGGAAATTCCAATGTGATCATATACGATCCGAAACCACTCAAATTTGCTTTACCTACTCTCAAGCGAGACATTCTACTAATTCTGTGCGGATCTTCCTTTAACCGCAGATACTCACAAGAACTGAGAAAACTTCCGCATTCAAAAGTTTTCAGAACCGAGTTCACGATAGCCCCCTTCCAAGCGTTGTTTGCACCATAATTCCGATCCATCCAGCTTTTACACTCCGCATTCCTGTCCATTAACAGCACAATTCCCTGCACCTGTAGAGGTTTGGCAGAATAAGGCGAATGAGCTAAAAGAGAGGCAATAATCGCCAAAAACACATAGTTTAGCAGGTTAAGCTTCAATCCGTCACCAACCATATCACCATCAGCAGCAGAGATCGACACACGCTCATCGATCAGCGACTCGATACACGCTCCTGAGTCATTCTCGCTTGTCTGGTTTTGTTGCATCGGTTTGGAGGCGTCGGAAATAGGATGCGATAACGGCTCACTCGCTGGGAAGCGACCACCCTGAAACTAATTCGCTCACAAGTGAAATTTGAGAAAGACATTAACGCAAGAACAACGGTTAACCAAATGTTTAGCATAAATTACTTTCGTTATGCCGTTTTGCGAATTCCACTTGCCGCATTGAGCTCCTCTTAGTACCAAATTTATTCATTCTCCCACTTGGGGCAACACTTCAGAGATTTTCCTCAGGATATCGTTAGTCAGAAAATCTGTGAAAATTTACCTCAAGTTACGTTCGATCACTTCTCCTCCTACCCTTCTATTACGAGAACGAGCTTTCGTCTGCATACCGATGTAAACTTCCGACAGACTAAAATTTATGCTCCAGTTCCTGAAAGTCACGTGTGCTCCAAATAATTCCGCCTCTTTCCCCTTTCAGGTTTCATTTCATCCCAGCAATTGGCCATTGCTCTAAAGAATTCCATCCAATTGAAAGTGAAGGAATATCGCCAACAAACCCCAGTGTCGTCGTCAGTCAGATTTTTGCACAGTTCATGCCCTGCGTTTGTGACTGCACCACGGATCTGCTTTGATGGAAATGTTCCCGGCTCAGATATCAAAGATAAATGCTCCATGCATCCTGGAACACAAAATCTTTAATATCACAGGATCGTTGGTCAATTCTCACTTGAAAACGCCTTCAGAATGAAGCAATTCATTCCTCAAAAGATAACCGGTTTGACCATTCTGGCAATCTTTAATGAAAACTACCGTTTTTGAAAAAAAAAAGGAAGGAAATGCATGCAAGGTACATGTGATTGCAACGTCCAGATGAGACAGTGATCAAACAGCAACTTCGAAAATCATGCACCCGGGAGAGAGGATAAAGACAACATCGCTTAACAAAACGATCTTTCAAAGTACCTGCTTTGTAGCTGCCTGTCCCAATACTTGTATCATGATCGGTTTTGCGCTGAAAAGGTAATTCGTTCAGACCTTACTTCTACGTCAAGGCAATCTCAGTTGTTCGAAGCCTTAATAACGACGACAAGAACAAGAGATTTGCGGACCCTTGTCAACTCGATCCTCCTCTTTCCTCAATCACACGAAAGCATCTTTCCTCTAAAAAGAAGGAAGCACAACGAGTGCACAGCAGAAACATCCCATATCCAGCTTCTAGAAGTTGATTTAAAATTAACAGGCCATGACCACTTCCAAAAAGACAGCGCCCACTCTTCCCTTCCAATGAAAAGATTGTCTGCTAATCAACTGCTAATTCCTCTAACCATTTCCCCACAATATGAGAGCCAAAAATATGAAAAAACATGCATTCATACCTCGGAATCACGAATGGATGTGATAAGTGAATTTGGCCTAGCGTCCATTAATACCGAGCGATAGCGTGGAAAATCATTTGGCTCCTTCCTAAAGTGTGCTCGTTTCCAGGATGGGATCTAATGAGTACTCCTATCTAAGAACACATCTAACATTTCATAAAACAGCAAAACAAATATCAAGCCTGCGAACTTCAAAGAAAACCAAAAACAAGTTCAAAAGTTCAAATGAAAATTTTCCAACACCGAATAAATTTCAATGATTTCCTAAGGAAATTTACTGAAACCTGAAAAATTTTTTCTAGTTAGTTTGGAAGGCGAATAAAAAATTTCATTCCCAACTGCAATTTTCCAACCATTGCAGCAATTTCTCCACTCTCCATTCGTCTCGAATCGTCACACGATTGTACCTGCGTTTCCCACTAAATGCCCATATGTTCATCAGTTATTTCTCCTCATTTTCACCTTTCAAGTTGACCATGTTGAAGTGCTAGATCAAAAGCGCATCATGAAAATCTATAGACAACACTCATAACTATCACCACCAACAAATACTTCCCCTTTTCCTCTCTAACCTAATTTAACAAGCCTAACATCAAAGTCCCCCTCTCAACCCCTTCCTAAACGGCCGCGCCAAACAAGTCAAAACAGCTCACTTCTCGTGTTTCTCACTCTGTTTGTCGCCTGCTAATAACGCGGTCGACGAGCCACTGTAATTCAGTGTTGGGAGATTCTTTCCTTTCGCCTTCTTCGTTTTCGGGATCCTTGGTGTTAAAGTCGCAGCGTCTTTCTCAGCTGGATAACGCTCACTATATATCATCTCTAGCCGACACAGTCGAATAAACTAACTCACCGCATCATCACTCATCAATCCTCTTCTCCACTTCTCATTCAGGATCTCTTTTCAGGATTCATCAACAAAAAGACTTCCCAAACATGCATTTATACCAAAGATGACGGGGAAGAAATCAGGAGGCAATAAGTAACACATATACACACATGGAGAACTCATCTACCCTCCTGATTACTTGCTTTGATCAGTCGTCGCTAACACAGATTAGCTTTCCCATTCTCCACCTTCCCTCGCAATTTCATTACAGAGAAAATGGATAAACAACCCTTCACCTCTCAGAGGTTAATTTCTCGTTTCTAGCATGTTGATTACGCCCATAATTTTCCACCTATCATAGTCACGCTAACGAGCGGCCATGGAGTCAATACTATGCAGGCTACAAAAGATTAGAGGAAACTAAATGAGTCAAGGAATCACAGTAATAAAGAAATTCTCTTTAAAAATAAACCACCCATTTTAGTAAAAAAAAAAACTTCAGAAGCGAAACTGCAAAATAGGCATTCATCGCATCTACAATAATTCAAATGAAATCCTTTAAAAGATTCCCAACCACCTTCAATTTCCTTCTTCAAAGCTTCAAAATGCCCTAGCTGGCTCCTCTCTCAGCATGTCATCGTCGCTTGCCTGCTTTAATTCAGCGATGAGCCCTCACCAAAGCAATCGAACATCCGAACGTAGTCTCATGCTCGATTACAATCAAATCTCAGCTGCTCTTTTTCCCTAGATGCGACTTTTCTGAAAACCTCCTCTTTTCTCCAACTTCGCTCCTCTTTCTTCCTCCTCTCGCACAGAAATCGTCACCCTATAATTACTGAAATGCTGGAACTTTAGCAACTCATCACTTCAATTCACCTCCACTTACGCCATTCAGATGCCGAGTTTCCCCTTCGACGAGTTGTAACCTAGCCATGGAAATCATCAAATGAACCTCCAAATGAAAAGAAAAGAAGTGTAATTGCTTTTTAGGAACATCACACCTTGATCGAGGCGTAGAAGGCCCATCCCGCATGCGCAACGGCAAAACTTCTGTATGAGAGACAACCCTTTCTTATCCCAAAGATTAGCCCTGCGTTGTGCATTTGTCCATCCTCGAGCCGAACCTAAACGACTTCCACTTAACGATGTGAGCAAGAACTATCGAAATAACAATCACAGACGATTACGTTAGCCAATATTCAATTTTGCCAATTGTTCCCTTCCAACATTAAAAGCACGAGATCTACTCAACTTTCTTCTCAGTGAACTAAGTAAGAAGAATGAGCACACAGCTTTCTGCTCCGCCGATGCCTGGAATAAAGAATCTATCAAGGTCACGCATCCACGACCTATGACCAACTGATGGCCAACTACAGCTTGAGCTTCCCAAAACAAGCATTCTGTCTGAACACGAAAATATATAGATTCACCATAATCATCTACATAACAAGCCGATTCTGCAATTTGGAAGAACCAACTGAAGTCGCCAGAAGGAAACATTCATCTCAGTGAAATAATAAAATGAACCGGGAAAAGAAGAACTCAAAACCAACCTATGCTGCTCATAATCTTAATGAGATTATTTTCGAATGCCTCGAAACACTCTACGTGCATTAGCTCCTCCTTGAATGGGCAATTGGCATTGCTGCACTCCATTTTAATGCCCTCGTTGGTCGATTGCGGCGGTGGAACACCTCAAATATTTCGAAAATTTTCAAATAAAGCTATAATTGCAACTAAATAGATCATCGAATAACGTGGACACAACCAGGAGGATGGATGAGTATCTGAGCCAATTGCAGGCGATTAGATTGTACTATACGTAAGAAAACGATCCGCTTTACGCAGTGAAATATGGGGACATCATAATGAGGACGATGGCGATACCTGTCCATTAAATATATCAAAAAAAATCTTGGGCGGAAAATATTCATCTGAACGGATATGGGAATGCAGAAGCCACAGGCAAGTTCAACCTCCGCGAAATTCCAACACATCCTCATTTATGATCGCCAACAAATTGCCTCTGCTCACCTTACAACCTCAAATTCTATGCACATATCACAGAAATCAAAGAAAGCACTCATGTTTCTTGCTTTGAATATCCTGACAAAAGTGCATCCGAGAATATATTAGGTGAAAACTGCCTGTAAAACAAAAATCCTGGAGGAAAAGTTCATGGAAGGGAAAGACTTGGCGATATTCACGTTATAGGGTTCACAGGGGACGGAAATTCCTTTTGAACGAACTTTTACTCGCCCGGCGTTGCCATTCCAATGAGATAAATGTTGACGAAAATCAAATGTGCTCTCTTTCATGTGACAATTTTGTATAACACCACCCGCTCCCCCCCCCCCCCCCCCCCACAAATTTCAGCCCACCCTCTAAACGTCTCCCTCCTTCGTCCTCCTCCACCCGTCCACAATCACTAGTCATATTCCCTTTTCAGCTCGCGAGAGTATCAATAAAAAAGACTTAGCAAGACATTCCTGTAGCAGAACTGCACTCACCTTTAAGACATCCTGATTGCAGAGGGATAGGACATCCATCTTTTTTCACCAACAGTTCGTTGTCGTGTTTCGAAGAACCGGTGCCACGAGCTGAAATCATTCTTTCATCCGATCAATCGCCACATCCCACATAAATTAGACTTGGTAAAGAAGCGAATGTCTTAATCGACATGATAGGCATATTTAGCTTGAGCTCTTCATTTGAGAAAAACAATCCGTATGAGAATTTGATCCCGCTATCATTTTTTTTTTTTTAATCTAAGGAAAAAGTAGTTCTAATCACCTGCTCTAATTATTCGGTGCTAAATTTCACAAGCATTGAATATAAACTCCGTTTACTAAGTAAACGTTTCGAAGGAGTTGAATGCGAGTATATTTTTAGCTAATCTCCATTCATTTAAACCTATATTTCTAACAAGAATTCAATAAAGCGTTCTCTAATCTCGTCGACTGATCGATCAATCGAATACAGCAAATGCTTTGTGTGAGTTCTCAATGGTAGACCCATAATGTGAGGTCCTGTGCAAATTTATCCGCGTGCCTAACCCGGGTCGATCTTTTCGCTCAAAGAAGTCCAGGTAGATAGCCAGGAACTTATCTACAAGTGATATATAAAATTCGTTCAAGAGAATCCGTTAGCAGCAATCGCTTTCGGCATGCTGGACTGTTTCTTTTCTTTTCGAATTTTCGGCATTTAGTCGTTTTCGCTCAAACACCTGTTTGCTTTGGGACAGGTGCTCAAGCCTTGTTTTTTTCGTTCCCAACATTTTTGGTGTTCCGGCAATATGAGGCACACAGAAGAAAATAATTACCTTTTTGGCCTGTCGGTCGTTTCACAAACGCCATAACCGAGTACCAAGAACCGAACACCACCAACAACGACCTTCAGACCTGAAATCATGCAGATAAACTAGGCATTTTGTACAGTTCTAAGTCCCATTCTAACCTTATCGTTACCTGGTTGGCCTCTAGAATTGGGCTGAATCTTGCCCATTCTCGGCGATATGCTTTGGGTTTAGCAAAATCGGTAGCAAAGCCGCAATAATGATGGGGTTCAGCTCATCCTGTTATGATCACGGGTTAAACTCGGCCCTGGTAACGAGCGGGTATGGTACGACTGAGCCCGTTAGTCCTTCAAAATACGTTTCCTTGATCTTTTAGTTGATCCACACGAAGTGTTTCCTAGGCAATATAAAATCCATCGTAAAACCTATGGCCCTAAGTAGAACTAGAGGGAGGAAAGGCGAACGATCGAAACTGACCACATGAGTGGCCCCGATTACATGTTCCGAGAACATATAGAGAAACGTGGCAGGCCAGCTCAAAAGGGAGGACGAAGTGGAGTGCCCGAGTGACTGATGGGATGGATCATGTTGCTGAACATGCTTCCAACTCTGCTATGCGCGCTGACTCGCCTAATTTCTTGATTCTCTCCTTCAAGACGGCCCAGCCGTTTTTCTTTGTGTGACTGAACCATACTCCCCCTCGATCGTAGCTTGTCCACGCTTCCCGATAGCCGAGTTGGATGAGCGCCGTTTTTGAATGATTTTCACATCTATATACGTTTAATCGAACCTTTAAAAAACATCATGGAGTTATCAATAAAAAAGAACTCGCATTATTAGAAAAATACAGGAATAAACGCTTCAAAAAAACCTAAATTCAATATGGGAATCAACAGGTAAGCAACAATGCATCCAATGGGCAACACTCCATTGCGGTGGAAAAGAAGGCAACAACGAGAGCAGAAAAAATGTATTTCCTCCCGATGTGTCGAGGTGCTCTATTATTACTTTTTTTTTTTTGAATCCCCGAGGGTTTTATACCTCAGTTTCTCGCCTTGCGATTTTCAAGGAATTCAAAAGTTATTACGAGTGCAAAAGTCTCACGTATTTTCAAATGCAGCAGCCATGACCACAATCTCGACAAGAAAAATTTTCCAACCACGTTAATTGCATGTATATCTCAGCATCTCGTGTCTATGGAAATAACTTCGTCTTTCAGCTGTACCATAAAACGGTTTGGTATAATTCGCAGCGAAACAACATCCATTTCGGATCAGCATATCACCAGAACTGCAAATGGAGATTCTAGTAATATAGGTCTCTTATTAGATAATTTGCTTTGAGTAGCTATAACTGAATGAGGTCTTCCTCAAATATTATACTAGTTTCATTCGCTATCAACGAGGTCGTACCTTTGCATGTACTATATCTCTATTTCATCTTCTCCTTCCTTTCTTCCTTGTCCACTCAAAAAACCATATTTTCTCGCCGTTGCCTTCTGCTTCCTAATACAAACGACGCATGAAATGGTTTAGTCAGCTAAGCAGCGAAATATCGAAATACTGTGGGGTATCAAACTCAGCTTAGTTAACCTTTTCTCGTCGTCTCCGCAAAACCTTTTCTCTTCGCGGTTCGTATGGGTCCGTCTCTTCCTCACTCTCTCCTTTTCTGAAAAATTTAGTGGTGCTGGTAATCCGATGGTTCTCATCCATGCTGTAAAAGTGAATCCTGGACGAGAGATGTAGAAAGACCTAATCAGAAACCCTTCCGGAGAAGAGAGACAGGTAAACACCGCGTGTGTTCCTAGCGAGTGACGGGGACATGGTCATTCGGCAATAAAACTATAGCAATAAATTCAACAATATATTATGGAGAGGCATGATTTTGGAACTCAGGTGAAGCTCATCTTAAAGATCAATAAAGCTCTATCAGGATCACTCATATCTTCTTCTCTTTACACCGATTCGGGTTCATTTCGAATCGATCGGAAAGGAAACAAAGGAGCGATTGTTGCATTACGAGGTGATGGCAGCTGCTTTTACAGGTCATTATTATGCATGAGCAATTTCTCGCTTCTGAAAGCTTCCAAGAACGAAAGATTCTCGAAAAAAAAATTTGCATATTCGACAACATAAACTATTCATTTAGCCGATTAATGATTGATCATAAGGGTTGTTGACCGTGTAATCGGTGATACAGTGTTGGTCACTTATGAAGCCAATTGGAAACTATTTCTGCAGACGTTTAGAGCAGATCGACGCCACTGTAACGTTAAAAACTGCGACAGGCATCCTTTTTTTCGCGTAGGATCTGCATGGCGATCCATCGTATCATGATAATAATTTATCATATCACCTCCTTTTGCTGTATAAATCATATTCTTTGCTAGCTGATCGTCACTCGCCTACGTTTGCTGATAAAGTTGTCTTCTGTTCTTTCCGGATGGTACACTATCGAAAGACTCCACAATCAAGGAAAGCTCCAAGGCGGATAAACGATAGCGACAATCTCTCGGAGATTTCAACGGCTCGTTGCATCATTCACGAATGCTCTTCGCGACATCACCCAGTATCAACACTCGCAACTATCATAGCCAGTTAATCCAGCGCGAAACTTTGGCGCATTTCCGTGATACTTCGCTCAGTTCATGCACGACCAAATAATATTCGAGAGGTGTCGATGGCACAAGGACGTCTTCGTAGCCGACACGGTGCAACTCGTACCTACCTCCTGATCCAGAAACTCAACATTTTACCTGTGGCTCCTCGCAAGGTCTACTCCACGAGCACAGTTGTTTACTCGCAAATATCGTCGGACCGCAGCAATCGCTAGTGGATGCGCGATATGCATGGAGGAACTTCACTAAAGAACCGAAAGAAGATTGCATCGCTGCTCCGTTTCGAAATATCCACCATAAGAAGGAGTACTGCAATGTCACCAGACGCCATTCTGGGATCAATCGTCGTTCAAAACAACAAGCCCCGCACCACTTAGGAGGACGAGCAGAGGCAATTTCCATCGTCCCAATGATCGATTACACTGAACGTTAATGGTTCCGCTATCGCCACAGTGGACGACTGAACAATCGGTTTCCAAGGTAACGCATCGGATGCGTTGACGCAAGGCAACTTGATAACTCATCGAAAGATTCTTCAGTCCTCATAATTCACCGCTCATATTGCATCACGAGATCAAAACAAGATCCTTGGACAAGCGCATGCACCCTCACTTTCCAGAACGCCTCGACGAAAAAGCCGTTCGACGTAGCCAACACTTAATGCAACCTATTCGAAGCCGAATGGACCCAAAAATGGGGATTTACGCAATCATGGACTCTCTCTCAAAAAAAGAACCCAGAATACAAGCTCGAGGCTGTTCTCAATTGAATAACCGAAAATGGGCTCCATAGGTGCTCGAACAAGTGTGAGTTTTCAACGACTTGCTTCAATTATCTCGGGCACATCATCGACAAGAATGACAGAAGCCCGATCCAAGCAAAATCGCAAGTGGACGGATGCCCGTTTCACAGACATCGCTCAACATTACTGGTTCCTCGGGTTCCTCACCTATTATGGAGATTTTGTCAAGGAATTGAAGGATCCCCGCTCTCCACTCGACGCATTATTGAGCAGGATGTCGATGACATCAAGCAATCAACAATCGAAGATAGGCTTCTTCAGTCTGTCCTAGGTTATCTTCGCGAATAACGACCAAAGGGGACAGTGTTAAATGATGTGGGACGCGTGCCCAGCATGATATTCTGGAAGATCTAATGAAAGAGGGGAATTTACGATGAACAAAATGCAATCAACATCAACCGTCAACTTCATTGACGATTCAGAGATTGACCATTGCTAATAGCGAACTTTTTTATAGGCAAATTATAAATGCGCCAAGCATTCGAAAAAGAACTTCTAATATGTGCGCTGCTAATTTATAGTCCAACATTACCAATAAGGGTCTATAAATTTTACTGCGTTCTAATCATGTTATGAAAAAGTTTGCAAATAGCAAGAGAAAAAAAAAGTCAAATAGTTCGAATGACTTGGTACCTACTGGGACTATCATAATGCTTTCTAGATAGATTGTTGCCGGAAAAAAAAGACCTTATGACATAAAAAAAAAAAATGAACAGAAACTACACTGACACAAGTGCGAATCATGGAGCGATCCACAATAATACCGACCACTCCAAAGAAATAAGTATAAATGAGGACAGTATCGCATTGTTGGCCCTAACATCACCACTTGTGAAGAAATGCGGTCATGTCATGCTTCAAATTTTAACTCATAAGATTCATCAACCTGTCCGTGAAAACATGGTTGAACCGAGCTTATGTTGAATAGCACTAAGCGAGATTTTGAATCACACCTCTGTTTGTTATATTGCCACGTAATTTTCTGAAGTTTGCATGGAAACCGTTACTATTTTGCGTTGGACGCTGCACAATTTATTCGCCCGAACGAAACATTCAATCATCACCTGCCCTTAGAGTTTTATTGTGCTTAAATAGCTTTCAGATTCCCTCTACGACAATGACAGAACCTCGACAGATGGACGAAGTCTGATCCTTGAACGGCTTCACGCTCATGCCGGATGGAGTTAAAGGTCGCGTAGGTGAATTTGTCAAGTCTGTTCGAGTTGTCTTCACCATGCGTTCCCTGTGTGCGGCTGAGGACATGTTTCATCATCTAGCTTGACTGGCCAATGCTGTGCCATAGATCGCGTGGTCATATCTATGCTGAAAGTGTGCACACATCCTCAGCTAGTGTGCCCTCCTCCTCTTTCCTGAATGAGGATGGAAAGAAGCGATAGAGGCAGAGGATCGGTTTTAAACAAAAACAGTGCAAGCGATGATGAAGAAACGATCAAACAGTGGCCTATTATTAGATTTTGGTAAGCATGTGAGCTGAGTATGTGAGGGATAGAATCAAATGATATGAGAACGAAAAACTTTACCTCCAAACGAAGCATTCCAGAGATCGAATCCTTCCCTTCATGCTCACATAGCAGATACTATTCAGATGCTACGTTCAAGTTTGATTGTAAATGCAGCTCTCCTAGTAACAACTGAATCCTTCTACTTTATAGAGGGGATCAAATAGTAAGGCTCCCTCAATAAAACAAGCAGTAGAGAACCTGAGTTGAATCTGATCTCGTCATAACCAACCTTAGCTCGTGATCGCATGGAAATGAATTAAGGTCGACCCAGTTGTGGCACCATCCTTTGTTTACCTACCCACCTACAAATCTCCTAGTAGCTAACGACTCCGCGATTGGAGCTTTCAGCCCTGTTAATCATTTTACTGTCAAGTGCTTCGACCAGGCGGAACGATGAACGAATCAACTCTCCAATATCGAAATGCCTAAGAAACTTCGTTCAACAAAGGCCCCCACATTAGCAACCACGTCCCCTTGCTCAACTACATTCAGTAAACAAAGATGCGAACTTACAAGCGATCAGGCGATAAAGAATCACCGCAAACAATTTGAAAATTTCATGCATTTTGAAAAATTGCTCAACAATATAGAAGCCTCAATGCACTCATCGTTTAACTATTGTCGAAACAAAACCACTCCAAACGAATAAATCCCTCAACTTTCAATTCCATTCTATAAAACGGTGGTCTTTAGCGGTTTACCACTATCGATGACCCGCACAATCCATCAAAAACGCTTGGCAATGAAATCTATCGAAAAAAGAGGAAAGAGAGCAGAAACACGATATAGAAGTAACAAATGATACTTAATCAAAAATCCACTATTTTCAGTAATTTATTATCAATCGGTATGAAACCATAGTAGCCACAAAGAATGCGCTAATCGAACGACTTAATAAAAAATTTAAAAAACACGTGAATAGTAAATTCTGCATTCGAGAAAGGCATGCAACATCTTACGCATTTGTATGAATGTAAATAGAAAAATTCATTGAATGATATTTTATTGAAATGCAAATTTATAAAAAAAAAAAAAAGAAATGGATCGACAGTGTAAAACATGGTCAACTTGTACAAAAAAAAACATAAAGGAATGCACGCGCCGCATCGATCATCAATCTTCATCGTCCTCTTCTCCTACCTGAATTGCCAGCTTCACACCCTGAAATATAAAAATCACATTAAACGTGATTAATTAAAAGATAGCTCCAAAGCAATCGCTAATACTCCATAGAAATGCTTTCCACAAATCTTTCCTCTCCTCTAACCTCCATTTCTATTCTCTCTCTCTCTCTCTCCCCCCCCCCCCTCCCCACCTGCATTCCCAGTGCAAAAACCGCAGTCTCCCCAATCTGGACATTCTAACAAGACTTTTTGAATTTTAAAAAATGAATGACACGTGCCTCAGCAATATGTTTCAACGCATCGTTTCTATCTTGTACTTTCTCGAATTCCACCATAATTTGTTTGTTCTTCGATTTTTCATCCACAGCCATATATCTCATCGATTTCGGTTCCTGCAATAAATAGTTCACAACACATAAAAATGAAAAAAAACGAACATTTTATAAACGATATTTACATCATTTGAAGCGCTCACCTTTGCCAACTCCATTTAATCACATCTTGTCCACTTTAACTGCACACTTTTTGTCATAACATTAAAATACCGTCAACTCACGAAGTGGCGACACAAATACTATTTACCCTTCCTTCTCCCGGTAAAAAATCCGCTCGAATCCTTGTGGCCCTTTGCACAAAAGGAAAGGAGATAAGGGAAATACACTCTGTGACATGCTCTTCCACATTACCAAATATGGATGCGGCGTTAATAACAGGGAAAAAAGGCGGTGAGGAGGGGAGGAGGGAAAGGGCGAGGGGAGGAGATGGCTATAATAATTTCAGGGGAGGAGATAGCTATAAAAACAGCAACCCTTCCCTGCAATAATAAATAAAACAGCTCAACATCCTTCCGCTTCCTGACGCGACTACAAATCGAAAACATCATTCCAAATGATTTCAGATATGATGGTTTCCTTTTTTATCTTCCTCGAAAATGTAGAAAGAACAGAATGAAATAGCCATCCTGCTCCAGACCCCCTTCTCCTTCTTGAAAAAACAAAAAAAAAGGCAATAAAACAACTGACAACGCCTGTGGCGGTCGTATCCGGCATAATGAAGTGTGTCAATTGTACCACTCCCTCTTCATCGAGAAGGTCGATTTTCATCGCACCCACATCATGTTGTATTCCAATCGAATAACTTCCTTTCACTTCAAATGATTTTGCCTGAAAATAATAATAAAAAAAGACATCATTTTAGTTAACTAAAACAATACAACTAAAATCAACATCTGCGTTATAAATCTGCATAAATTCACCAATAAACACATAACAAATTCGCATAAAACTATAAATTATTTTTTTCGCAACCAATATCTATCAAATAACAACATAAGCTGAAGCATTTGCTTGCAGAAGCAATGCGATATACAGCAGCTCCTTCGCTTCCAATTAAAGCCGATAAAACCTACAACTTTACCACTCGAAAACAGCTTTCATCATTATATGAATTTGAAATGACATCCTTAACTTCAAACATTTCGGGTTTATTCTTTTCCGCTTTACTTTCTAATCTGAAATTCATGGTTCAACTCCCTTCAAAATTTCAACGACTAATTTCTATCATCTGAAAGTTGAGGACATATTTCCCACGTGAAAAGGAATTCCCTTACGTCTTTAAACGCGACAATTTCCCTGTCAAAAATAGACTCTCACAATCAATGAGGAAATAAAATGCGCATCATGGTATGACGACTTTATTCAATTTCCTTATAATTTTCCTAGGCCAAGCAATTGTGTTTACCCGCCAACATTTATTTGCCTAACAAAAACAATTACAATTTTTGAAATTGCTCCAATTATGCAAATATTATAAACTGATTCTATGCAAATATTTAAGTGGAATGAATTACAGATAGAAAATTAAACATAATTCATCAATTATAAATAAAAGCAACCACTACTCCATATTTCAAAACCCATCTACTTCAGCATCCTGTCAATTCGTTGATGGATGTCAACATACATTAAAAAGTCGTACTAACACAAGCAACCTCTTGCGTCCAGAAATTCCGTGAAATTTGGGATGGGGGCATACGAGAGAAATTCCACTGAGATGAGAAGACGAAACATTTTCCAGAAATTCGGCGGTAAAGTCTCGAATGTATCAAAACAAGTCACTTATACAGGCTTCATGATCGAAAGAGAGAAAGACAGTTACTTCTTCCTAGAAATTTACACGGCCATAACGTCTTGTCGGGGCAGGAAATTAAAACACTGGAGGGGTTGGTCATCGAAAAATAGAACTATAACCGCTAACCGGTTTAAGTGGAGAGGCGAAGCTCTCACTGACGGTCATTTTGGCCGGAAAATCCGCCAACTCTTCGTATGGATCTTCGTCGTAATCCTCTTCCGTTACCGAGTCCCCTTGAACACCCATCGGTCCTGCACCGTCATCCTCGCAACTCGTCTTCTCGGCTGTCGTTGTTACTTGACTTGCCTCTGATGTCGCTGCTGGTGCACTTTTCCCCTCATCTTAAAAAAACATATATATATATATATATATATATATATATATATATATATATATATATATATATACAAAAAATCAAGTTTTCTATAGTTCATCTTCGGCAAGTTGCAGTAAATCAGTACAATAAGATACGAGAGCAACTGAATAAAACTGGACAGACTATATAAGCTCGCTTTCGATGAAGACGCGGCTCTTTTCTTCCAACCTCCCAAACAAGATCGCGTGATATCTGGCTTCAGAGGTATGCATATTTCCAGAAAAAAAAGAAAGCTGAATCCAATAACCGGAGATCCACAGTTCTTTGAGGACTGTTTTTAACAAATTCAGCTCTGAGTAGCTTCTGCAACGACTGACATATCGTTGCTTTTCTAATCCAATTAAATGAATAAAACTGCATATAAGCCGCAATTTCGAGAATCAGTAGACTCCGATTGAATGATTGAATCACCAGTTATGGCCAAAAAGATGATATAGCCAACCTTTCTTGGTGGCCGATTGAGCAGCACCCGATACATCCTTTGCATACTTCCCACCACACGCATCCCGAAATATCGAGATAAATTCATCAGCGAATGCAACCTCTTTGAACCTCACCACGAAGCACTCGTTCGTTCCAGATGCTACCTCTGCATAATCCTGTAAATGTTCAAGAATTACTAAAAAATTTTTAAAACTGATACATAAAGTTAAAAAATTAGTAACTCAGTAGATTTTCTCAGTGATTTAATAAATATATAATTCAAATGATTTCTAAATCAAGTAAAAAAGATTCGATATCGCCGTTGACTGATATGATAATAGCTTAAATGCAAAACCATCAGTCTACTAATACTCGCTTCAAACAGATGATAGCAAAAAATCAAAGACATTCAACGCAGAAAATCTTCACCTACTTCCACTTGCTTCCAATAAACAATAAAAAAAATTCATAATTACCTCATATTCCTAGCAAAAATAAAAATTCAAAACCCTACCTTGCACATCCATATGCAAGCGTTTTCGGTACCCGGTTTTTTTGCTGACTGTCATACCTCCAATCAGAGGTGTATTTGCACACACCTTGAACACCTGTTCACGTCGCATAACAATACGACACTTTCCATTCGCTTCATTCAATAAAATCTGTAAGGTTCCATTCCGATATTTAAACTACAAAAGATTCCCCCCCCCCCAAAAAAAAATTTGCTTCAATTGGTCTTCGATGGAGCTTCAGCTCAAAAAAAAGGCTGATAGTACCGATAAATAACGAATGCAATATCAATAAAAACCCTGCAGAGTGCAAATTAGCAATATGCGGCGGAAAAACAGCAGAAATCAACAAAATTGGTCATATTTCAGTCATAAAAATATCGATAAATGGCAAAAAAAAGTAAATATAATTGCCCAATAAAATATCGCGAAAATTTTCGATTATATCCAACGAGCGAAATAATGATGGCAAAAGTGGAAAAAATTCTACGTTTATTACAAAGAAAAAAAAACCGATCAATTTTTCAAGATCATCGTTACGTTCGAAATACTCTTCATAAGCAGTTAATGAACGGTAGCTTTAGGAATACCTTGATATCACCAATACCACGTTCTTTGTACTCTTTCGTCGAATCAACGAAACGGAACAATTTCGCGCGCGCTTTGAAAAGCACCTGCAAAACAGTACCTGTTAATTCATATATAAGTACCGATTAATTAATATATATCTCCACAGAAGTTTCCGCTTACCTAGCGATGAGTAAATCAATCATATATGCAACCCAACCTTATCTTACTAATAACTGTCGCTGAAAGATTAGTGTGTAGTTGCTTTATAAAACACAACGCATTGGAATGTGATTACCTACCAACATTTCAGCTTATAAGGCCATTTTTTGATAGTCTGGATAATAAAACCTTTCCTGATCGCGAATATTTCTACTGAACTCCTATATAAACCTACCAACTCGATAGTCAACACGCACATCACGACACCTGCATCGGCACAGCAATAAGTCACTAAGAACATGGCTGCAAACACGTCAAAGAGAACAGATGTGCTATAGCAAAACGTAATTAATGAGATGCAATAAAGCGGTCGCATACTTCGCTCGCAGATAGCCAATACGGCAACAGAAAATGAAATGAATTTGGCCACCTTCAGCCTGAGAATCGAAAGTAAAATTATTTATATTACAGCGAAACATACGGCAAAATGAGCCAAGACATTGTCAAAATATCACCACTTCTTGACAAGCCAAACTTCATCACTTTATATCACAACTAAGAAGGCGGACAAATGTGGCACTTGTTTCAAATGGAAGGCAAGTTGCAGCCTGCTTCATACAACTTAATCATATCCTTCAATGACTAAATTCTTGATTCACCAAGAAAAAAGAAAAAGGAAAGGAAAGGAAGGGAAAGGAAGAAGAAGGAAGGAAAGGAGAAAGGCACACCCAACGAAAAACTTTACGAAGAATCTTGCCGAGAAGTGAAAACTATACAACACAAATAAACTTCTTGAAAGAAATACTAGCAGAAATATCGACAGATAATCGTCACCTTTTCATCTTCTTCGCCAGTCTTTACTTCAATAAGTGGAGGTGTGGGAATGACTGGCTCGAAATGTGCGGTTGGCACAAACTCTTCCTCGCCATCTGAATGCTCTGCCTTTGATGGAGTCTTCTCCTCACTCTCATTCGTTGCTTTATCGGATTTCTTCGTCGCCAGAGATGAAAATACCTTCAATGAGTCGGTATAATTATGAATATTCTTGAAAAATTCGAAATAAATTTCAAGGATCACGAATGCATCGTCCACATAAATAAACACATTAAAATATGCAAAAAACATCACTAACTGATGCATTTATTCGACAGTTTCAGCACATTTAACATATTCACTTCATATAATCATCAATAATTTACCTGTGGAATTTCCTCACAAATGTTACTGAATAATATTCCCAAAAGATTTATTGAATAATATTCCTAAAAGATACTTCATATATCACGCTGCATGTTGCTAACATCATCGGCCATTACTTTTCTACCTCTATCCTCCCTCATTATCGCGTATATTACTGCACCAATTTCTAGGTATATAATCACTCCGCTTATTCCACTCTATAATTTCATTCCGAAGTGACCAAACTAACAGCCTTAGCATCACTCAACTGAGCAAGTATATGGATACCTCCCCCCCCCCCCCCCCAACAACCTTGAAAAAAGCAATAAAGGTGCATAAATGGTTTTACCACACTTAAATACTGCATCACACTTCATAGCCATAATGTCATCTTTAAAGCTTGCTATTCCAAACATCACCGATACTCGTTCACCTATTACTTACAGCTGTATGAATAGCACTCGTAACTTTTTAATCTTTATACAAATGTGGTTGTGGTAAAAGCAGTAGAAGGTTTAGCGGCATTTGTTACGAGCTGACGAGGGGGAAGGGAAAGAGGAAACGAAAGACAAGTGGTGAAAAAGATGCATAGGAGCAATATAAACCTACAGTTCAGTCATCTACAACACCGCATCTCATCCGTACCACTTCCCTCCTTCCCCCCCCCCCCCCCCCCTGCTCGCTTATATAAACCAAATAAAACACTAACCGAACCACCAGCATTGTCGAATTTTCCACCACCAAATGGAGTTATAACAGATGCTGCAGTCTTTTCGCTCTTCTCCTGTGATGGTGGCTCATGCTTAGCCATAGCAGCAAGCGCCGCAAAACCTCCCGAACCACTTCCGGATAAAGCGCCTCCAAAAATCGAGCCCGATGTGCCAAATAATGCCGTCCCTGATGTCGCTCCAAAAGTAGTTGTCTTCGGTTTCTCCCCTAAACGTCAACCATTAAGGAAAATTGCGAATAACACAAATAAACATCAACAATACAACACCGATGACGCTCACATCGAAGTGACTTTCCCCAAAATATTTGGGTAAAATCAATTCGATGTGAGGTTTCCACCAACAGCATGATGACTGTTGCTCTATAGCAATGAGATTTATGGCGGTGGCGATGTAAAAATTGAAATAATATTCAAATAAACCTTAAATATAAAAAAAAGAACATTTCACATCATTTATGCAAATTAAAATTTGCACTGCAACATCACTGATACGAATGATGACTTCAACATTCCAAGGACGAAATTCCCATCTTCGGCGATTAACTTCACAACTACATAAATATATCAAAATGCATTAACCTATCTGTTCAGTTGAGAAATTACACAAGTTTGGTACTGACCGGAAATTCCTTTGTTTTCGTTTATTGCAATCGGTTTTGCTCCGAACACCGCCGGTCCACCAAATATTGACGAACCAACTGAAGAGGTCATCTGTGTAGGCGAGGATTTCGCTGCCTCCGCTGAAAAATGACCTTTTAAAAAAAGATGCACTGAAACAAACCCACTTTTGTCTCTTCTCTCCCCCTCCTCCCTCCCTTAATTCATGATAAGATAATAACTGAGAAATCTCTGGATGCGCTGAAACAAATTGTTTCTCAAAATAAAATCTTATCCAGATTGACATAATAGGGCAAAACATTTTCAACACACTTAATGAAGGATTATTATATATTAAGAGAATATTATCCTTGATGAATAGGACATATATCTAAAACCAACCGAATATTGCTCCTTCTTAAAAAACCGGAAGTCCGCAACCTAACGGAAAAAAAAACGGAAATCAGTACGGCATACCTCACGCATTCAGTGGGCAGGGTATAAATACAAGAGTGATATGAAGAGAGAGCCAATTAATAAAAAAGGTTGCAAAAATGAGTAGTGATTATACCAAGGGTAGGCAATTTG
The DNA here is from genome assembly GCA_013433145.1 of Ascaris suum. Lineage (NCBI taxonomy): Eukaryota > Metazoa > Nematoda > Chromadorea > Rhabditida > Ascarididae > Ascaris > Ascaris suum. Next base: position 9,264,724 of record CM024178.1, on the reverse strand, counting down.
AAGCTGAACGACGGTAACTGAGATGGCTGGGTTGACGCCGGTGCAGCACCAGCAGTAGCAGCGGCTGCAGCACCAACTGTTGGTGCTTTCGATGCTTGTGTTGCTGTCAGAGAGAACGTTGCTTTCGGCATTGCGATAGGCGCTGAAGCTGTAGTTTTTTGCCTCGCTAAGTGTTGCGAATAAACTAAAATTCGGTGCCGAACTGAAAAATAAATTCCATTATTGGCAATTTGCCAATTCCCATAAAAAAGCAAAAAATCAACTGGTTAATTCCAGTAAAGGATGAAAAACCTTTATTCAATTCAAAATTCAACCCCAAATAAGATAATACAGATTCTAGGCATAAAGTTTTAATGTTGATGAAAAGATTGACGATGAAAAAACCCCCTAATAAACAGTGCAGACCAATCTGAGAATAAAAAATCATCAAAACAGTGACAATAGTATTTACTCGCTGGCTTAGAGTATAAACGATTCTTGTACCTCAATCCACAGTGCAGAAATGTTTTTTTCCCAGCCAATCATCTTCTAATCTCTTACCCCCCCCCCCCCTTCTCGAATATTATCCCCAGCGGGTATTGGATCTCCTTCGCCCCGGCAGGGAATTGAATCCCGACCACATGCGCCATTTAATATTACCCTGAGCAATGACAAGTCTGCTTTAATAAAAATCTGGAGATCCATAACACTATTTAGCTGACCTCACAGCAGGTACGTTGCTCTTGAACTTATCGATGAGATTAAACTTCGGCTGAGTGATCATGCTCGTCGTAGTAACATTTAATACTGTTGACGTTGGCGTCGTTTTGGATGGTTCGGTTGGTTTCACCATTAAAGGAATGCCAAACGTTGGCGCAACAGGAGTCTTATCGGACCTAAAAAACCAACCGCAACAATTCCCAAATTTCATAGAAGCTAACTGATGAGGTGGTTAACGACAAAGCGACTAACTCCCACGAACGATCTATGAATATAAGACATCCCCCTCCCACCTCGTTGAGAAGTAAGCAATCCATCCTCTATATAACGTAAATCCACTACAACTTCTCTCTGAAAAGAAAAAACTCGTGCATTCTTGATTTAATAAGACGATCAAGTTTTCTTTACTTAAGCCTGAATGTGGGTTTCACGAAACTGCGCCTCAACCAACAAAAACCGAAGGTACCATATAACGTGATTTGGGTAAAAGATGGTCACGGACCCCTTTACTTCGTGTGGTTTTGCCATCACATACCATGACTCCCTGCTTCTCTCCCCCCCCCCCCCCCTCCCCAAATGTCCCCAATAAACCAAAATGAACAACGTACCCAACAGTTGATGCCGGTTGAGAAACGGTTACGACTCCAGCCGGCGATGATGGCGTCGCAGCAGCGGGCGTTGACGCTGAGCCCAGCCCGAACGAAAAACGACCGGCATCCCCCTTTAGCGGTGCTACGGTCGACATCGGCTTGCTTAAAAACTGATCAACTCAAAAGACCATTAGTGCAGATTTTTGAAAAATTATGTATAATAAGATACAATTAAAAATTAGGCTTCAAACAAATTAAACACAGTTTATGAGGAAATAGGGATCCTTAGTGTTACGCACATAGCACTTGTTTGCAAAACACCTTCAAGAATCATCCTCGGTATTTCCATCGCCTCATTTCTCGCTCCACACCTTCTCACCCAATCTTTTCCCAGGACCTCCCAGTTACTCTTTCCCTCCTTTCTTTCATTTCCTTGGATCGAGGGTCGTCGACGACCTCTTCTAATATACTACATCCTCAGTGTTCTCATTAGGGGATCATAAAATTACTCTGCACATAATATCAGTCCAAAAAACCTCTATAAAACAAAACGACTCTGTTTATGAAGCACAAGGAGTCTGAAGAGCAAAACAAGGACTTCGGGACTAAGCTTGACCATCTCTCCCTCTGAAAACAAGATATGAGAAATATCTCGCTTGCTTTAGGCATAATCATCGTTGATTTTACCAAATTCGAGTAGAAAAAAGCCAAAAAATCGAAAAACTACCTCGTAAAAATAGAAGCCGATTGTGTATTAGTGCTTGCAGGCGCTCCGTTCTTATTGGTATTGCAACATGGACAAACGCTCACATCGGCGTTATTTCGGACGTAACACGATTTGCATTCCCAACTTCAATTTTGATATAATTTATTTAATGAAACGATAAATATTGCAGACAGATTGTAAAGCTTGCATATGCCAATACAAGGAAATTTGAGTCATCGCTTACAGAATGCATAAGATTTTGTTGTTCGTTACGACATAATGCCCCCCTCCCCACCCCTCCCCTCCCCACCACTGACCAACTGCATCCCATTCCCTAGCACCGAAAACATCGACATACTGAAATGTCTTAGCATCGATAAAAAAAGTATCAAAAATACAACTTTTACAACAGCTATCATTTATACTGGAAAAAAAAAGAAAATGAAAAAAATGGATAATGGAAAAAGAAAGAGCAAAATTGAGAAACTCTCCAAGATGGCCGCTCGATAGAGGTTGATTGCTTATTTTTTTCAACAGTTCATATTATCAGCCAATCTTTACCTGCGACCGAGCTCATCACTCTTTCCTCATTTTTGCACTTCCATCTTTTGCTATCTAAAGCGCTCAATGCACCCCAACCAGGACAGAAAACAGCAATCCATGCTGAAGCTTATGAATCCAAATTGATACGACATTCAAGCAAATCCACCATCTCGCTTAATTGCTGAAATACGCAGATTCAACGAATACCTAAAAACACCAATTATCGCACAAATAAAACAACTATTTCAATTAAAACCTTCCAGCAGCCGGTTTGAAAGCATCACCAAAACCTTTCGGTGTGTCGTCTGTCTTTGGTGGTGTAACCGTCTTCTCAGTCTTCGTCTCTTGTTTCACCGTCGTCACGGTTGAATCTAAATCTCAACTTAATGCAACTTTACTCTATAGGAGATTTTCAAGCACATAGAATGGATCTTTATGAAAAATAAAACATTCAAAATGCCATAAACGATAAGAACGAATAAGATATGCTTCATTCATCAGCTTCTAGACCTACTCCACAAGAGCAATGTTCGTCCAAAAAAAGGTACCACAAAAACAGTATTTGCTGCAAATATGAAAAGCAGATTAAGAAAAATTTACTCGTCGTAAGCCCAGAATCTAAACAAAATCCGGCCATTCTTTCCAATCCCTCTATTTACCCGCCCAACGATTACCCGTAAATAAACTAATAAATCGTTCCCAATGAAACAAAAGAAGACGAGTGGATTTCGGGTGAAATTGACGTCACCAAACGCCTAAAACGACTCTGCTATAACACCCAAAATGTATCTCATTGATAGACCAATTCCAAGAAGTTTCATTAATTTCCCCTCCCCCCCCCCCCCCCCCCCTCCCATTTCCCCTTCAAAGGAAATACAATAAATCTTAGTGTCAAATTATAACTTGAAATGCTCAATGCATCCTTTTTCCTCATCTCTTCCCACTTAATATGCCATCACTTTCACTTTGAATTAAGAGGTCGAATGTAATTATAGCTAAATTTCATCAAATTCCACACTTTCAGTTCCTAATAAAACAAAATAGAAATTATCCAAGCAAACTTGTTATCTATCTATCAAAGAATACCTGTTGATTTTATTGGTGAATTAGTAGTGGCTGCATTTCTTGCCATATTAAAAGTATCGGCGAATTTGTTCGCCAGATCGATTGTTTTGAAACGAGCCGCCAACTTCTCTTCAATCATTTCGCCTTCCGTAAAATCTTGCGCCAACCAAACAAATGCACGATCCGATTTTTGCATCGGTGTTAAACTCATTGCTGCTTGAATTTTATGATTCGCGCATACCTATAAAATTAATCCACTCAAAGATTTAATTCAAATTATTTAAAAAGTTCTAAAAAAAAATCGAAATTTTGCATTTTTCAATCTTTTTTCAATATTAGTATTTCTTTCAGTTTTTAAATACTAGTAATGTTAGACACAATTCACAATAAAAATCTAAGCACAAGCAAAAGCATCCGTTAAATCACCAACTTTCTTTTCAGTCATATGCGCCCTCAAATCTCTTCTTTATATTCGTAATCGTTGTTTATACACTGATTCATCTTTCAGGCCCGATACTTCCAGAAAAAACCGGCGTGACACGTCACTTAACCGCACCCCCTCATAACTCGTAGAGAGGTAATTCGTTGTTTGCTCAAAAGATGGCATCTGTCAGCAATCACGACCACCCATTTGTCACTCTCTGTTCAGAAACCGTCTAAATCCTCTTGAAACATCTCTCTACTCACTTTATAGATTTGATCCCGACGCATTACGATACGATATGAGCCAGTATTCGGATCATGCAAGATCTTCAGAACACCAATCCCACGCTCCTTCCATTCGTTGCTATCAGAAGAGAAACGATATAGTTTACAACGTTCCGCGAATACCACCTTAAGTGATAAAAATTAGACAAACCTAGCAAACACTGAAATAGATAATAACCTGTTTTTATGTCCATATCATCAAATCAACAACATATGAACTGTTTTTCCATCAAGGTCTCTATAATAATGAAACCAACTTGGTAGGTAAATCAGGGTCACTCACAGCTCAAATCCATCAAACAAAGACAAGAATCCTCGAATGCCATACTAATCGATTATATTGACTCACGCAATTCGTTATGCCATATTTCCCGCGTTCATTCTCTCAGATGCATGAAAATTTCTGCCTGGATGTTTTCGAGGTGAAATATCTTTACCTATCACTCTTTTCTAATGAGCTCAGTGAATAAGGCATCAAAAACTGTAAAGATTCGCACAGCAGATCAATGAAAATGACGAAGCAACGCACTTATGCATCGCAATAACAAACGACTTCAAAAAAAGCATGCCAATATCCTTGCATAACGAAAACTCAAAGAAATAAATAAAGAAATATTGTCATTCACTAGTTTTGCCCTCAACAACTTCTAGGCAAGCTGATATTACTGACGTATTCACTTCATTTCCTCTACCAATACGAATACCATACGAAAATGAGAGCAAACCTTTTCATTTTCCTCTCCAGTGGTCACTTCAACTAAATCCGCAACGGAATAACCGGTTCAAAATGTGCAGAAGGTTCAAACAATTCCGGAACATCCTCTTCCTCACCGTCTGAAACATAGCACAGAAACTTTCGTTTAAAAAACAGTTGTGCAGTAAAAAACGATCGCTGAGTGAAAAAAAAAAAAACGAAGAATGACCGCATTTCAAACTAGTGAATATCACACATAAACTTGTCTAGCACAAATAAAATCATTTAAAACTCCTCAAGAACGAAATGACGGAAAAACTATTCTAAGGGAAGTGAAATAAATTCCTTTTCAAGAAATTATAAAATACGTCTAAATAGTAACTTAATGATGCGATAAGTGAGCAAATTAATCGCAAAGAGCTACCGTCCGAAAAAGAGCAACAACGGGTTTACTATGAACGCCGAAAAAGGTTAGCAACAGAATGGCATTTTATCTTAGCTTCATTAAGCTTTGACAAATGACTTCTACAAAAGTCTCAGATTTAAGACTTCAACCGACCCAAACCATACCGCTTATGGTTCAACGTTTTAACTGATGTACCCACTGCGAAGTCTTACTGAGGCAACGAACCTTTTCCGGTGCGATCCGGTTTAGCCGGAGAAGCGGAATCTTTAGATGCGGTGAAAGCTGGCGTTTTCGATGCACTCATACCGAATGTGAATCCTCCTCCCACTCCAGCGAATTTGTTAGTCGACGGAGCTGTTGTCGTTGCTATCGAAGGTTGCGCATGCCCAGATTGAACGGCCGATGAGAGCACATTCGAGAACGAGAACGTCGTCGTGCCAGTTGTTCCCTTTGGTGGCTCTTCTAGAAGCAAGCAATCACAGCTTTAGCTCCTTACCACATGATGCAAACAGCAACAGACCACTTCTTTACCTTCCTCCTCCAAGCGTTCGTGCAACAACACCTCTCCCCACCCTCATTTACACCTCAAATTTCAGTTCATTCACTTCTCCGTTCGGAAATATTCACTGCTTTCTTTCTTCAACAATATGCCACAGGCAAGTACAAATACAAGATGTGTAAATATATTTCATAAAGAAAAAAAGCAAAAGACAACTCACGTTTCGGGATCGATCCCAAAGTGGTCACTGCTTCACATTTTGGAGTCGAAAATTCCACCGTGCTGCCAATTACGTTTATCGGTTTCGACTCCATTTCTAAATTTCGAATATATTTACAAAATTGTCCACAAGAAAATATTGTTGCTTAAGTCGATAAAACATCGATGACCTCAATAAATGGACGGCAAGAAATTTTGATAAACCTGATTTTGCTCATGTCTTGGGCCCAATCTATCCTACAAATAACCTGCGCCGATTTAAAGGCCACAGGAGCCAGCTGGATCAGAGAGACAAATGATCAGGGCAGGCGCAAGCGATAAGAAAAGGCATTTATTTGTAATGAGTGCTCTGTTGATTGAAGTAAATAAATAAATAAATAAATAAATAAATAAATAAATAAATAAATAAATAAATAAATAAATAAATAAATAAAGATAAATAAATAAAAGACCTGCAAACTTGTCCAATAAAATTCATCAAATAAAGACAAACAATTGGCGAACCAATTCAAACTGGTAAATTAGGTAATCTGCCTTATAATTTCGCCAAATACCCGCCCAGTGAAACATGCGAAACCTCCCCAACCTGAGGAATAACTCCGGTTCAAAAAATATCCATGGCTGCTCCCTCTATCTCTGGCCACCAAGTTCCACAGTCACCTACGCATACTATAACCTCGCAAAATATACTTACTTGATTCATTAACGAATCCTGTCGCCAACGACGGTGGTGGTGGTGGTGGTACGGTAGCCGAGATGCTAGGTGCAGCGGCTACGAGTGGCGTCTGACTTGCTGGCATTCTATTCGCCGCTATACCAAAGATGTGTTGCTGCTGTTGCTGTGGTTGAATAGGTGGAGCTGTTATCACTTTTTGCATGGCAGCAACCTGAGGTGACGAGAACACGTTCGCTTGAGGTGGCATCCTAAAACAGAATCTCCCAATTTATTTGTGCTCCTTAACAAGCAAATGCTGCTCAAATATCAGTGGGAATGTGATCATCGCACGATCACAGAAGTTCTCAGATCGAATAATAACCCTAAACTCTAATATGAGATTATATCGATGTTTTCGAGGTCTATATGTTTCGACGACCTTCCACCTGAGTTTCTTGGTGTTCAGCTGTCCTATTCAAAAGACGACGTGCTCGCGCTCTAAGCCACAACCTTGGCCGAAGCTCTCTTCCGCCTATGCTCTCATCAACTCAAACCTATCTTCAATGGGACTGCTTGGCTCCTTTTAAATCAAATCAGTTGAGCAACATTAGACAAGTTAGTCTCTATCCAACTAATAAATAAAAGCAATTTACGCAGTAGTAAAGCCCGGTTTGTTTGGTGAAGCAAATGAAGCATCCGCGCTGCCAATCGAGTACAAGAAAGGCGATCCAGTTAAACCAGCTTGTGGTGCCTGAAAAATAGCATCGTTAAATACACAATCGTACTTCCTCATTTATAACCCCATCCCCGCCCCTTCCCCTGGAGCCATTTTTTGCTATGCCGTTAATTATATCAATCACTGAATATAAATCCAAATTTATACGACTTTTAAGTAGCATTAACAAATCAAAAAAAGTAAGCAAGCAGATCACTCCGAAATATCCCCCCCCCCCCTTAATCCCTTCCTCTATAAAATTCCTTTATTTAACAAAGAATACTGCATTTCTTAAGCAAATGCCAATGGTTAAAAAAAAAGAATGCATCAACATTGTGCAGAAACTTCGCTTGAAGAATCATGAAAATAAACTAAAAATGTAAACATCGATACCTTTTAAAAGAATAAAACGAAATAAAAAGATTTGCTATGGAAATCTCAACAAAATTAACGACGATTGCATAACGCAGAAAAATTCGAAAATCTTTCGACTGTTTCGCACTTATTTCAGGCAGAATTTGACAACTAAAAATAACAGCGGCAAAGAAATCTCCACTTCCTTCCCCTTTTCTCATCCTTCACTCCATTACGGTCTTTATTTCCTCTCACCCCCTAAACCCAATATAACAACCTTAACCACCACAACTTAACCTTACCATCATACGATGTTGCTGTTGTTGTGCGGCCATTTGCTGCTGAATATAGACATACTGAGCATGAGCCGCCTCATCGATCGTTGGTGGTGCACCGAAGAACGTATTCGGAGATGCAGCAGCCCCATATGTACCCACCGATGGTATCAACGAACGAGGTATTGCATTTGGTGTGTTCATCGTTGCTCCTTCAAAATCGAGTGATAGACTGCTTAGATTAAGTGAGATTCTATATATTGCAAGTATGGATTGAGTATGACTTTACGACTTTTGAGTTTAAATTCATTTCAATACTGCAATTTTTTAAAATTAACCTAACTTTGCAACGCAACAATGCAGTGCAGAATCCATGATTTCAAACTAAATAACAAATAAATGCAACTAAATAAAATATACTTTCTAAGGGCAGAGATCTGTGCAGAAATGTATACAATTCGATCGAATTAGAAATTGAAAGGAAAAGAGGAACATATATATATATATATATATAATATATATATATATATATATATATATATATATATATATATATATATATACACCTTTGCAAATTCATGTTCCCTTCCTGATCAACTGACACAAATAAGTGGACCACACAGACACTATCAAAACAAAGTTTATGATTCTAAAAAGGGTCAATACCTTTACAACTAATTAATTTTCAATTAATGTTTGATTGCGCAAAATTTACATAAAGTGCCACATTTCGGGATAAGAGACAGTGACCGCTTCATGAGGTCCCCTCCCCATCAGATATTTCTGCTACTGACCGCACACCTCCTCTCCAGTCCAATCCAGAATACCTCACACAAATCTCTACAGTCCTAAATTGTTGTGCGCAATTACTTTCATATTATCAAGCAAAACGTGTATATGGCTAGCATCACCCTTACAAGGTGCTTTCATAGAGCAATTTATTCACCCCATTTACTTACACGGAACTCTAACATGACGAACCCTTAAAAGTAACAACTACCCTCGAAGAAAGTAAACTATTTCAGTGACCCAAGCAAAAAGTCCTCTGAAAGCCAATGACCTTTTCTTGACTTGAAGGACTTTTTTCTACCATTTACGGAGATCCGATAATCGTAAATTTTTAAAAAGCAAGGAAGAGTGGGTGCCAATAAGAAAGAGAAGCAATGAAGAAACCTACTAGTTTTCTATCCCTACCACCTTTCCCGTTAAACGTACAACCAACATGACTACTGAAACACTTCCCTTCCGTTCCAATTGTTCTGGCTAGCAAATCGCTCTAGAAATATAACTATACACAGGTATAGCAACCAACCTGTGAAGGCAGTGTTCTGCGCTACCTGTGGTGCAACGGTAGGTTGATGTTCAGGTGCACGCGTTCGTTCAAAACACATGGCCATTACCTTCATCAACCGTTCTAGTTCACCTTCGTGGCACTATAATATTCACATTCCTAACACATAAGAACAAATGATGCGGCTAGACTCTTTCTTTGAAAAAAAAAGAAACTCTACCCCCCCCCCCCCCCCCAATAATGAAGTGTAATGAAAGATATAATGCTTCATTTTAAAGATACCTGTACAACAAAGTACATCCAATATTTAGAAATTAATCGCCATAGCCCAGCCGTTTTATATGACTATAAATTAAGAAGTCATGGAGATAGTACATCCAGGATAGCAGTCTGTATGAAGATGCTCTCCCTCATTCACTCCGAACTGCATAATATTACAAAAATCTGTGAGAACATTAAATAATAAAATGCAGCGACATACTTTCTGAAGGACGCCGATGAACATCTGCGATTGTGCACGTTCTCGGCGCATTTCCTCTAGCATTGCATTATGATCGGCCTATAAAAAACTCAATTGTTCTAAAAATATTTCTCATATAAGAAATGACAAACTCAAATGCTTAAATATATTCACTGTGTTCAACAAACGATCCTGCTGTTTATTGGCAAATACCTGCCGAGAAATGAGACAGCAATAGAGAAGCTTTATGTTTTCAGGAATGATAGAGCCACATAACAACCATATAATATCAGAAAAAAGAATTCACATATAAGCCTATCATGATCAAATAAGTCGAATAAAAAATCTATTGCGATGAAAAAAATTCCCAGAAAATAATTTATATTTTATATTTGCGCGAAAAAAAAAAAGATTCGAGAATTTCCAACTACCTCAACTTACTACAAGAAATTCATCTTCGAATCTCTAGAGAGTTTTCCCATAGAAATAGAAATTTCGAATTTCATTTCACGGTAGAAAAATTTCCTCTATCCATCAAAAACTTCTAAAAAAAAATTTCTATAGTTTTCATCTTGCCATAATATCCAAAAAAAAAGAAAAATTGTTCATCCGCATAATGGCATTAAAAATATATCATTTAAAAACTTGTTCCTTTCTTCACTCCACTCTTCTCTGAATGATATTCATAGAATAAATGGTTAAGTATACAAATTGAAATAAAGAAATCAACAACACACATCGAGTTTGTCGATTTTCTCGATGATTCGAACTTGCAGTTGTGCCATATTAAGTATCGTCGACGCAATTAACGTTTCCTCCTCTGAGACATGTGCTGGTGGTGAGTGTGACGCCGCATCGTCATCCTCTCGCGGTCCAGTCAACTTCATTATCAATCGAAATCAATTCAATTTACCTAGAATAGATTACCTAATTAGAAAATTGCAAAGAAAAATATGCAAGCGCAAACTATCGTTACGAAAAACAATCTTATATTGCAATAACCACAACAAAATGAAGAGGGAAGTAACGAGGAGAGAAGAGGAAGGGAAACGAGAGTGGGAGAAGGGAGGGAGAGGGGAATTAAGAACTGCGGAAGAAAAGGATGGCATTTGATTGAATTTCTGCGCAAGATGAATTTCCGAAGTTCCTGACACCTTTTATTTATGCGGGAAATATGTTCTCATGAAGTTTGTGGTTTGTGGCTTGATCCGAACATGCATTAGATAACGGTGCCGGCCTTTTAAATGTTATGTTGTAAGCGCAATCAACAACAAAAATAATAACAGGTTCAATTACCTTGGTCTGAGGGCTTCGAAACGGGTCTTCCAATCAGAACATCAGTACCAAAAGTAAATCTACTGTTATGGTTACTAAGTGCTTTAAACATCGCAAGTTAGATTATATACTCAGGTTAGATCTAACTGCATCAACATCTAATCTTATTGATATGTCTTTGAGTCTATCCCCCCTTCTTACCTCATACCGCACACCATTCTGGAGTTCAATAAACAACAAAAACAGTCACTAAGAAAAACTCGAAGCTTCCTGACAGCCATTTAAGAACGAGAAAGCTGTAGTTAAAAAATAATTCTTCGGCGGATCTGTACCAAATCCTGTCCTGGTCAGGCGATCAACCTAACTAACCCCACCGAGGTTAGGCTTAGCCTATATTTATAGACCACAGAGCAAACCCAGTTCAGGTGCTGATTGCGATTGAGTTGGGCCTGCATCAAACATCGTCACTTAAAGTACAAAGTGCAAAGAGCACTAGACACATCTACAAAATATGAACGAAATGAAAGAACACTCTTCGACCACTATTGCTAGTTACCTTCGATAAAATAGCACTTACGAATATATCAACGGATTTTGAAGATAAAAACATCAATTCTTTTATACACAATTAATAAAAGCAATTTCCCAAAAATGGATAACAACAGGGAGGCGAATAAACGTAACGCCGTTCCCACTCTCTCTCCTCGAGGCTAGGTTCAAACTAGTTACCTGATCAGGGATAGGTTCAAACTAGTTACCTGACCAAGGGCTAGGTCCGAACTAGTTACCTGACCAAAGATGTCTTCAACATAGGCCCTATTAAGTGGTTCCATTATTCATCGATAAAACATTTTGGATTCATCGTTTAGTGCGCAGTCGGCTTTGGAGGGCTCCAAGCAAACTCTTTGGCTTTGTCCTATCGAATCATTCCGACTAGTAGTCTCATCGGGAGACGCGGGCGGTGGATCAAGTCGCGTGGAACAACGATGAATCGACTCGTCAGTATCCGATGAGCGGGAGACAAGCCTAAGCCCTCACCTTCACGCTACCTCACAACTTCAGTGGTAGTGATATGAAGAGACATTTATTCGTAATGAACGCTTTGTCGATTCAAGTAAATATTCATAGCAAAACATTTTGTGGGCGAATATGTTTAATCGTTTTTTTTTTTTTTGAAAAAAAAACGAGGAAACAGCATAAATTTGTGGATTTCTCTCTATCGTTTATCCAATCCTCATTGAAATATCTCTAAATTGATACGATAAATGCTTATCGCTAATAATCACCAATTCGTTGTTTCGAATCAAACGTTTTCAATAAAAATATCGATTAATTTAATTATGAGAATGAATGAAATACAATGAAATAATATTAGCTAATAGAGTAACCTATTCGATATCATAACAGAAAAATTCGCTGATATTTTATACTATATAACTTTACCGTTTCATAGAGCGCTATAACGATATTATAACGTTAAATTATAGAAAATAATGAAACATGGGGGGGGGGGGTGTGTTTTTTGAAAATTCTTTAAAAAATGAATGATATATTTGCCACAAAAATGTTGATGAAAAAATTTCAGCAAAAATTTCGAAAAAATTCAACAATTTTCAAGAAAAAAAATTCCTCCCCGCTGCAGAAGGAAAAAAAAACTGACGAATCAGACTTCAATAGCATTACTTCTGTAGGCGGCGCTTTTGTCGTATCAAACCTCAACACTCACCAAGGATGATAGAGAGGAAATCAATGCCAAGGAAGAGAACGTTCATCAAAAGAAAAATCATAGAGCCAAAACTTGTCCCATGGTTCTTTTCAATAATATCAAATAAGCAAAAAAAAAGCAAAAAAGAAAAAAAAATGAACGGCAAAGATGGGCGCCAGATTCGGAGCGTTGAGGTTGTCTCTCAATCTGATCCCAAACAATCATCATACTAGAGCTTTAACCAATAAAATATTAGAATCACCCCTCGAAAACACAAATCACTCAGTATATCACCAATAATCGGCTCCGGAGTCAATGCAATCCGAAGAATTCGTCAAAATTCAATTCATCAAAATCGACAGCGCCTAAATTCAAAAAATGGCGATCCGCCAAAAATATCCCTCAATATGTGTCGCAGTAAGAAATGGCACTTGCAAAGAAATTCTTCCGATTCGATTTTGCAGCGAAAAAGTTGACGTGTGCTACTGCCTAGAGTTGCGGCGGAAATGTCAGGGAAAGGTCAGGGATTCAGACCGGAAGCTTGATTTACCTGACCTTGACGACGAGGTAAAAGTACAAGGAGCTAGTGTACGAGTGCAGCGGTTATTCAACAATGGCTTTGTTACCTAAAAAGAACACACCTCATCCAGGTGGAGGTCGCTTTACCAGGTGAAGGAAGCTTTCATTAATTAAAAGTGTCAGAAATATGTGCACTAATCTTTATAATCTCGTGTGTCGGGTATCACTTTCATGTGTCCACAAGATTGCTGTGAGTTGGATGTTTGTGAAGTCAGAACATCAGATGTGGCAAAGATGGTCACGAAAGTCCACTCAAATGTGATCAAGAAGTGACCATTAACTATTCGGTATGCGATGACCAATGACCACTACTCATGAACGTCCATTTTAACGAAGAGATGAAGAAATGCGTCACTGAAAACATTGACGATGGAAACTTGTAGTGGGATGCGATAAAAAATTTGAAGATCTGAACAAATGGAATAATATTTTATGTCGAAGTGTTAAAAAAATTTAATTATGGACAAAAAAAATCACTAATCCTCTAGGTGGCAGAATGCCAAATTTCGCACTACATCAATTCAGCTGTGCCGCTAAATTTTTCAAATACTACCGGCCATTCCAAGGTATCAAAAGGTAAGAAAGGAAGGGATGGGGAGGGGGGAGGGGAGGCGAGAGGGGGAGGTTCAAGTTCCAATACACAATTTTTGGGACTAGAAATAGCATAGACGCAGATTTATGGTAATCAGTGAAGGGCAAGACTTTTATTCCAAAGTATATCTATTCTCCGTATTACTCATTCACCATCTCCAAATTTTTCCCCCTCAACTCGTGTATTCCCTTCCATTTTCCTCAATTTCCAGGTTCTTTTTCCCTCCTCCCTCTGATTTTAAATTTCCCCATCTCCTTCCTAACCTCTAGATTCCTATCCCTTCCACTTTCTCCATCCTCTCTTTCCCCGGATATGAACATCCTCATACCTCAAATTCTATCGGTTTTTCTATCAGTCTTCATATAAAGTGTCAATATACAAGTCAAAATGCGATAATAATTTTTCAACTATCATAAAATAAATATTCGCACATTAAAAAAATATCACTTCAAAGTAATATTTATAAATTTGAATGAATATTACATCATCGTGTAACAATATAATGAACCTCTCATTATCATTGCTAAAAATTGAGTGCAAAATATTCGAGTGAATAAAAATATTCCATAAACAATAAAGAGGGGAAAAAAATTACATAAACGATGAAAAAATTTCCTCAATTAAAAAAAAAAATGGAAATTTTCATAAAAAATGGAAATTAATCCACCAATTTGAAAAATGCTCTCAGAATTTTCTGTGAAAAAAAAAAAATTAAAGGATTGATTAAAAACAAAACACAGTAAGTTTGTAGGCACAAAGAAAAAACAAGTAGTATACATCCAAATAAATCTTTCAAATGAATGAATAGCTGATCGCTGATAATAATAACGACAAAATAAAATTCATACAAACAACCTCTAGGCTTCTTGTCCTCCCCTCCCCCCCCCCCTCCCCCCTTCCTTAACAAATTTGGCAGACTACGTCAAATGCCCGCATACAGAAACGGTTTCCGACCAGCAATATTGTTGCCTCAAAATGTGTGCGACTTTTAAGCTGAAGAATTTATTTCCGCTTGCATAACACGGTGCTGTTTTTCTCCCTCTCTTCTCCCCTCCCCTCCCCCCCCCCCCCCGACAAACTTAAATTCACCTGAATCCCCCACTTCTGTTCCCCGCACAACCTTTGCAATAAAATAGGACGACATCACCTCCTCTAATAAAAGTTTGCAGAAAAACATACCCTTTGAGTTATAAATAATGAAGAAATGAAGTGTTCGAAAGGCTGCAATTACCATACAGAAAAAAATAATAAAAAGAAAAAAATAAAAAAAGAACGGAAGCAAAATATTACCATATAAAGGAAAACAATAATACGAAACCATCAACTTGAGACCATTCGAGGAGATAATTTATCGATATTTCACAGAGAAAAAATGTTGACGATCCATTTAACTCCCTTCTCAAACAATCATTTCCACCCCCCCCCCCCTCCCCCCAAAAAAAACCTTCCTCTTCACATCATTTCCCTCCCCCCCCCCCCTTCCCACGAATCCCACATACTTAAGTACCTTGAAAAACTTCACCAAATAGGCCCCTATTGACGAATAAATAAATAAAATTTATTTGCATAATGAAATATTAAAAGATTCTTTTATCAGAAGATAGACCTAAAAACCTAGACGTAACAATTTACAGCAAACAATATCAATATGCAACTAAATTCATAGAAAAGAAGATACATTCAAATAGAAATTACAAATGTAAATTTCGCAAATAAAAAACTAAACAATTAACGAGGTATAAAAATATTCAAAAAATATCCCAATTAAACATAACATTTCTATGTTTAAATATTCGAAATTTATTCATTTTTCTTCGAAAAATTTAAAAATATTTATTAATTCAAAAAGAAATTTACTTCCAGGAATAAAACTTTCATATCTCTTCTATTCCTTATTCAAAAAAAAGGAAAAAAAAAGAAAAATTAGACGGCAGTTACAATAATTTAATTAAAAATACCCCCCTCTCCCCCCCCCCACTCCAAATTTAATATCAGCAAATGGTAATAACTTTTCTTCCAAAAATCCTTTCATCCCAATTTTTTTAAAAAAATATTGCAATATTGCAAATATATTGCAAATATGCAAATTACAAATCGAATGTAGTAAGCGGTTGAATTTCGTCATTCGTTTCATTGACCGTTAATACTTCTTCATCGGCAGCAAAATAATTCTCAATAATATCGAATGCTTTACGTAGATTTCCAAATTCGGACTCCTAAAACATAAGAGATCAAATTATTTGTCAATAAAGCAAACGGGTCAACGTAAGTCTTTAATAGAAGCCTACCCTTAGCACACTCCTCTCCCCCTCTCCCCCCCCCCCCCCCACCACACACCACCACTCATATGACGATCAGTTCTCCAGTTAGCAGCTCAAACAAATCTCTACGCCTATTCCAACTTCCGTCGACGATGCTTTTCCCGATACCCCCCTCCTCCATCTTAAATTCAGTTTCATTTCGAAATTATTCACTCTCTCCTCCTCAGATATCACTTTAAATGAATAGAATAAGACTTAAACGATAGCAATAAAAAAAAAATTAATGAAAAAAATAAACGATAAAATAAACAAACTGTTGCAGGAACTCGAGCTTCTCAAGACCTCTTGCCTCCTCAACAAGAGCACAATATGGATTTATGCCAGTTTTTGCTGAAATATAATCAAACATTTCGTTTCATTAATAAAGCAATCGACATTAAATTGGTCAAAAAAAAAATTCTTTTAATCAATAAATCAATATAAAGAGCTCAACAATTGCTAGCAAATAAAAACAACAATAATTGCTAAAGCATTTTATAGTTTTTTATTGAAAGCTCCACCTTCTACATCCATCGTCGATGCATCAACAATGAATTATGAATAAAACAGTAATAATAGTACTCAGTAATTATAACACTACCAAATGATATTACTAAGCTCAAGAAAACTGCCTAACAACAGGGACGAGTGAAATCCGGTCTGTGATAAAAACCAACACCTGATCCGATTTATTTTACAGGTGATGGGCCAAATACGGCTTCACACCCGATTCCGGTGATGAAAAAAAGTCCAGTATAGGCTTCATCCACATCTCACAACCTTAGCCTAGCTGATTCGACTTATCGGATACGAAAATAAAACGATATTATTCAATCATAAAATATAATAACTCCGAAAATCATACATTTGCTTCTAATATTTTCGCCATGTCTAAGAATGCTATCCAATGCGTTTAAAACGACGCTGACGATCTTCGGTTCCATTACCGTTAAAAGATCACACAACGGTAATATGGCTCCCTCTCGAACCACGGCAGCAACTTGTGATGCATTTCCGCCACTCAACGCGTTCCCAATCGCCCAACATGCCTAGAATAAAAATATATACGACCAAAATCACATAAACCTTCCATCTATTTTAACAAAACATCCACTACTTATGATTTACATCCATTTATATAATGAAACACCATAAACAATGGCTTATGACCGCATCGTTAAGATATCTATCCTGTAATTATATGCAAAGCTCTGGTCCGGTATTCACTGCAAGGATTTAACGAATCACTCCTTTCCACAGCATAATTTTCTAAAATATTTGCGCACAATACTATAATAATTTCATAGACTTCAGAAGAAAATAAAAACCATCAACGGCTTTCTTCATCCATCCAAAAGATAAGTGAAAGTGGCGCAAATAAAATTGCGAAGCAATCTATCTCCACTCACAAAAAACAAGAAAAGTAGTAGAGAAAAAGAACATCATTCCGCTAATCGCTTTTCATAATCACACCAATAACTCGCCAATTACTCAATTAGTATTTATCGGCTGTTAGAAAGAACCGATGAACTGAAATCTTACATCTTGTGATTATATCAATAATATCGATCCCATCAGAAAAACCTCTCCTCTCTTTTTTCTTCCCTACCCCCCCCCCCCTCCCTCATCCTGACAGAGGTAATCGCAATTACGTTGCCGTATCGACACCGCCTGTGCGCTTGTCGATACCATTATAACTACCATTACTTGTAAAGATTAGCGAAATAATACTGAAATTGAAACAACCTGTTCATGTCATATTTTCAGAAAAGCTTCAATATTCTCATACCCTTCAAATCACACTAAAGCTCACCTCTTTACGAGTCTTAAAATCACCGGACGCCAACACATGAATCAATGATGGAAGGATGTGTGCATCGATGACCGTCTGAATCTGTTTCCGATTACCGGCGAGGATATTCGATAGCGTCCAACAGACTTCCTTCTTTATCGATTCTTTGCCCGTCACAAGCAGTTTCTCTAGACATTCCAATGCCGAGCAACTCAACACCACTAGAATCGAATTCAATAAAGAAACAAATCCGCTAAGTACATAAAATTAAGTGATACTAATATCCACAACTGTTATAGTCAATTACATCAACTATTCTATGACGATCCTTGAAAAACACAAAACAAACATTTCGTGGATCAGGTTGAAACTTGATTAGCTCACAACTGAACAACAATTCTTTACCTATCCGTACAGGTAGTAATACAAAATCCGGAACAGCAAATCCCATCCGGAAAAATTTCCTCCCAATAAAGAGAATCGCCAATTTTCATGAAAAACTGCACATCTTTCCTTGCAAGATTTTTCATTTTCACACAATAATATCAGCTTATGACTCAACAACTGCCTGCCATTTTCTCATAGAAAAAATGAGATGGCTGCAGCAGAAAAAACAAACATAAATATCCTTTCGTCACCACTCGTTGATCTTCTCTCTCTTTCCGGAATTAGGAGTTCAGGAATTCAGAAAAATGACTCCGGAAAGCGGAACAAAAGGGAATATTCAAAACACATTTCAATCCACCTATGAGATAGTTCATAAAATGATGCCAAAAAAGACAGCTTCCAACCGTAAATAAAGTAAACTTTCGAATGCATGCATCAATCGAAAAAATCTCATCCGCCAACTGTTCCAACAAATATCTCAGATCATAGCGAGATAAAAAGGCGAGATATTTCCATATTGGCACCACAATAGCAACATATAATTAAGTAAGTGCTTCACATATACAGTCATTTGACGATTAATGATTTTCAAAATGGTTTGAACTGGAAACTTACTGTCAGAACGATTGGAAAATTCACTACCCGAAAGGATTCTCTTAGGAATTTGAAAGAGGAAGAAATGACCGGAAAAGTTACTATCAGAAAACGATTCTGTTTCATAAAACTTTTGGGATGACCACTCTCGACTGTGATAGGGAGGATTGCATGGGATTAATTAATCGAATATACGCGAGCAGTGACGAAATCAAAAAAAGAAAATAAATAAAAGATATGATCCAACCCTGTGTCTGTTGATCAGTGCCAGTGACAATATTGCCGATTGCCCTGAGAGCATTCGCACTAACAGTGGGATTGGGATGCAGCAATAATTCAACCAGCCTTCGTACCACCCCACTCTGCACCACTACTTCGATATGCGAGTTCTCGCCTTCACTAAGACTCGCAACTGCCCGACATGCATCTGCTAGTGTTGCCGCATCCTGATTGAACAATTGTTTGCTCAACGCAGGAAGTGCTATTGATACCTGTAACTTGAATACCCTCAAAAGTATTACAAACGAGTGACGGGAGGAGTGAAAGGGAGGAAGGGGAGGAAAATACGGGTCTACAGATCCTCTTCTTTGGGAAGGAATTCCGTTGAAAAAAAATCGCTCAAAATTTCAGTTCACTCTGCAAACTTCCTGCCTTCGACAAAATGTGCAACCCTATTGATTCGTTCAGCCAACAACTTTTACGTCCAAAAATGGTCGAAAATTACTCATACCTACCAACAAAAGAAGATTATATGCTGCGATTTGAGGTCCAATATTGAATTTTAACAAAAGGTGCAATCTCTATGAGACATCGTAAACACACAGAATTATGACTGATCCAGAAACATGAGAAAATAAATGAATAATAAATCCTCTCCTCGCAAAACGTCCAATCGATAAGTCAAAGTAACCAGAATAAAAGTAGCTATAAAAGGCTGACCCTTGAAAAATCAGGAGGCGGGTTTTTACCACGACATAGATTTGATATTGTCCATACTGCACTTCGAATTTCTGATGGTTTTGTACTCCTTAAATAAATAAGTAAACAAATATAAATAAACAAATAAACAAATAAATAAATAAACAAATAAACAAATAAATGCATTGTTAGCACAATTTCATAGCACTTCACTAAGCATCAATAAAGTCGATAACAACAGAATACTGCCAAATAAAATGTTTATAAAATAAGGGTCTGCCAAACAAAATAATAATAATAATAAATTAAACTTGGCCAAAAGGGACATAAGTACAACTTCCACAAGGACATTCAATAATAGATTACCGCAAAGATAATGCCAATCAATTCGCGAAACAACCACCCACAATATAATTCACTGAATTCCAAGTAACAATATAAAAAAACTCATTTTTTATTCGTTTTTCAGCAGTTTTTTTTTTTTTTTAATTTATTCAGCAGCCGCTTTATTTGTTTTCACAGATAATTGGAAAATATGGAAATGCTATGATGAAAAAAAAAAGCCAACAACAATAGTGAAAAGAAAATGATCGATCCTGCACATGAGAAAAAGTAAGGATCAGGCTTTTCCCCCATATCCCCCCCCCCCGCCTCCCTCCGGAACCCACAAAAAGACCAATATGAAAAACTATTCACAATTGTTTCTAAGTTTAAAAAGAAGTAAAATTATTCAAAAAAATTCAAACTAACGAGTTTAGGATACGAAGTATAGCAGGTATAACATCGAGTGATAGACATAAATCTCTATAAGAGCATTGATCCGCAGCAATATTACCAATTGCTAGGAGAGAATGCTCTCGAATTTCCTCATCGTCTTCTCTAAAATTCCCCTCAAACTATTAAATAAAATCTTGCCAATGTTTCCTCAATCATAGCTCTTAATTATATCTTTGAAGAATGAACATCAATAATAACCGATCATCAACTCCAACTTTAATTCATTATTTTACTTATGGATGAATACCCTTATTGGTGCAAACAAAAGTGTGGCTATTTATTTTCTTAGAACCGATCAATGGATCGTCGGATAAGATAACCTCCAAACATTTCACATTTTTCTTTTTTTTTTCTCTGGCTATTCGAATTGTTTTTCTCTCTCTTACCGTTCAAAAGTTCTAGGAGATAGTGGCTGCCTTCTCTCCATCGGCAAACTTTGCAACCTCCCCCCCTCCCCCTCCCCCCCCTCAATTTGACGATTTTATTTCGTCATACTTTCAAAACTAGCAACTTTTATTCTTGAACATGCACAGTAGGTAAAAAAAAAACAAACAAAAATATACGATGCGTGAAGAATTTTTCTTTGCTTCCAAGAGGAAATCTCATCATTCTTCTTCCTAATACTATCAAATATATCTATCAAGGAAGTAGTAGTTTTATAATAAACAATAAATGTTGTTACATAGAAGTCCCGAGCATTTTATTGAAATTCCTGATATAAGAAATTTCATTCATGAATTATCGAAAAAATTATGGAATATTGCCAAGAGATTCGTCGACGTTTCATTCGATTAACTTTTTTGCTTAAGAGTGGGAAAAAAATCCTAATGTTTCGCACAATCATGACACCCCGTCCCCCTTCGATTAGGCACAGATGGCCTCTTTTACTGCTTTCGTTCCCTTACCTCAATATGTCGCTCCTATATACCTATATACCTATACACCTATACACCTATATACCTATATATATACCTATATCCCACAAATATTTAATGGACCAGAATTCCATTCGATCCAGTTCACTCTTTTTTTTGGATATTTCAAATTACACTAACAATCAAATATTTGAACATCAAATATCCATCAAAATAAACGCCGACTCATCGAGATAAATCACTAACTAATAAATCTTAATTCTGCAAAAAAAAAAAAAAAAAAAAACGGAAACATACGATAAGAGATGAATGAAAGTTGGCACGGCACCAGAACGAACAACACATTCCGTATGTGTCGATGTACCTGCCACAATACTACCCAATATAGAGGCCGCATCTCGACGTATACAAATTGATGTAGAGTTCGTTAAAATCAATAAAAATCGATCAATCAATCCCAATGCAATTGCCTCATCTATGAGACAATTCCCTTTATCTGCAATATAAAACTACATTTTAAAAAAAAATCAATAAAATATAATTATTGATCATCGGGAAATTTCTTTTAAACTAGAAAGGAAATTCCTCAAAAACGATTGCAATTAACAGATATCATCCGCCTCATCTTTATCCTCCTCTCGCCGCCTCCCAATAAATAATCAAAATGCAATTTTCACGTCGTTCAGTCTAACCTATCACAAATAAATTAGCAATCAACGTGGAAAAATTCCGCATAGATACGTTCATGGTGACTTCCCCAATACACCAACAGATAAATACATATAAAACGAAATTACTCATTCAAAAATATGAATAATAATATTCAACGAAGTGTACAAGATCGATCCGATGCTCATCATCAAACGATGAATATGGTAAAATAAGTCTTTTAAAAAATGCTGCAATATTAGCTAGAAAATAATCACTACAGCTATTTGTGAGCGCAATTGTTTCTATTTGAAACAAAAAACTAAAAAATTTCAAAAATTAAATTGCCTACTTGCCCCATACATATTTCTCCACCCGACCACGTGGTCCAAGAGAATTTATTTAGTAGTTATTACTACTTATTGAGGACTAGACTTCATCCATCGAAACATTAGCAAACACATACAATACTTGAATATAAAAACGTATAATTAAAGCTCGACTACAGGTATTTGATGTCGATATGTCTATCTGCGATGTTGGCTACACTCACCAACCAAAAAAAAAAAAAAAAAAAAAAAAAAAGAAAACTACCAAAGATTTAAAAATTACAAATAAAAATAAACCAACGCTTACCAAAACAAAAACGTCGTCTAAATAAACGCATTGCACTTTCTTGAGCACTCAGACGATCGGAAAAAAGATTCGATAAAATCTTCTCATCAAAAATATTCGGCGATTCACACTGAAAATTATTTTATTTTTTTATTTCCAACAATTATGCAAAACAACCACCCATTATTTATTTAAATCTACGAATTAAGGCCTATATATATATATATATATATATATATATATATATATATATATATATATATATATATATATATATATATATATATATATATAACGGATTTCTAGAATGTATTTGTTGCAAAATAAGAAAACAATGAATAAGATTTTGGAGTAAATATTAGAACGGACCTAATTTGCTCGAAGTTAAAAAAAATCCTCGACAAAATATCGTTTACTTCAATTTTCCGAATTTATCACCCGGCAATTCTCTCCTCCCTTCTCTTCCCCCTCCCTCCTTACAACAGAAAAAAAACTACCCAATTGTCCACCAACCGCCGTCTGCATCGAAATATTTCTCCACTTCGTTTATTTCAATTAATATGAAGATATAGAATATAAGCTCGGATCACTATGTGTTTAAGAAAGTCTTTTTTTTTTGTTCTTAAAATTTCAATTCCCATATTTGACTATTGGATAATTTAAGGAGAGTCAGCCTCATCTATGAAATGAACATCCGTAAAATCGGCACTTCACCTTTCAAATTATCTTCCTCCTAAAATGTACCTCAAATCACTACCTTTTACCACCCCTTTCCACCATAGCTATCTCCGATCATTAAAAATCATACCTGTGCGCACACCTGTATTCTCTAATTTATCTTTTGACAACTAATATCTTCCACTATAGATAAAGCCATGGCTTAATTCAGGTAATGAAGAGTGCTTCTCCTCCAAAATCACTAGCTTAAAATGCCACCTTCATCTGATCATCGTACATAAAACAATCGCCTATCGAAGTTTCGAATCGATCGGTCGACTCATCCCATTCTATTTGCATCAAGCAGTCCAAAAAATATATGAGATTAGTCGATAATTAAACTCTTCTTTCGACATATCGTTGGATGTAATTTGCATATCACCACGTGAACAGAAATTTTGATTCCCATATTTCTTACAGTTAAATCCATAAAAAATATCCGAGAAACCTCCATATCCGTCGATGTTAGTTGAGGCTAATTAAGCAAAAATAACTTTTATACAATATATTAGGAGAAGCAATACCATCGAATCATCTTCATCCCCTATAAACATATCATTATTTTCTTTGATATTCCTTCGTTTATTTATTTCATCGTCTCTTTTTTGCTTTCGGAGTTGAGCAATATCGGTTTCCCGTCGTTTCCTCATCTCAACGGAAGTCATTCCTTTAAAAAAAAAAAATTAAATCTGCATATTTCGTTTCAAAATTTGCATATTTCGTTTCAGAAATTAAGCAAATTAATTCTCTCAATAATTAAATAAATTTGAATAAAGATTTGCATTGAGAAATAGGATTGTAAACTTGGAAAATATTTAATAAAAATCAATTTTATCTAGTATTGCAAAAAATTTCTCGGCTTGATTGCTCAAACAAAAATGACCATAATATAATAAAAATCGTTGGAAAAATTCCAAACTTTAAAATTCCCCGAAGAAAAACCTAAGAATTTTGAGATTTACAAGAAAAAAAAACACTTTTCACTCTTCTCCTTATTTCCGCCTGATCTAGTCGCAAAATACAGCCTGATTTCGAGCTTAGATTGCAATTGAGCGAGAAAAACAAACACTAGAAGAAATAGAAAACAAAAAGCTCGACGAAAAATGGAATTTTTTTTTTGTCACGATCTCTTCTTTTCTCTTGTCATTGAGACCACACGGAATTTGGAATAGCGGGGGGAGATGGGAAAACCTCATCGGAGATAAGAGAAAAGTGTCCCAAATATATCATTTATGCTCATCCAATTAAACACTTTCACTGATTGCATCGCAAATGCTATAGCGATCAAAAAAATGAGAACCTTCAAGTCAAAACTCCTGATCTTTTTGACTTCAAGTCAAAGCTCCTGATCTTTTTGACTTCAATTCAAAGCTGACCTTCAAGTCAAAGTTTCTGACTTTCAAGTCAAAGCTTCTGACTTTCAAGTCAAACTTCTGAAAAAAAAAAAAAAAAAAAAAAAAAAAAAGAAAAAACAAGAAGATTAAAATGGCCAAATTAAAAAAAAAAGTAAGTCAAAAACTTTCACCCAAAATATATAGGTTTATATTAGGCGAGCATTTTAAAATGATTCAAAAACTAACCTTTATTTTTATACATTGCTTCACGGGGCATATTTTGTGTTGCAACTTCCGCTGATGCTATCGGTAACATTTCTTCATAATTCATTACCGATCAACGTAACATTCACACGTTCCGATCGACACCTTTGATCGATTAATTAATTAAACTCTTCACCTGAAATTATATAAAATATAATAATTGTGGAAAAATATCATAAAACTCTGTCGATTAGCACATAAAATCGACAAGAAAAACACAATAAAATCCAGGTAAATGAATACCTTCAAGCCAATCCATAATTCCTAAGAATTTTATAGGTTTTAGGTTCCCAACGTGAACGCCTCTATCTTCGAATATTGAAGTATATTATGTGCAGCTATGATGTGAAAAAAAAATCATGTCCGAACATCTTGTTTTACGATTTGGTTTGATTTGTGGAAGAATATACCTGTATTTGTCAGCGCTATGGCTTATCTACTCGAACACGACCGATCGAATACCTTCACTACCTGAGTTGCAGTTTTAATGGTGCTTTATGAAGTTGGTGAAAGCTAGTTGGGATCGCTATCCATGAAAAATGGGTGGGAGGGAGGTGGAAGGGTGGTAACAACGGCCTCCTTTTTTTTTCCTCGCATATTCAAGCGATAAAGGTAAGTGGGAAGGAGGGGGATTGTCTTTCATTGCGCACAACTAAGACTGAATAATTAGTGACGGTACAATCTCAATGAGCAGCATTTATTTTCTGCAGCATCGTCATCCACCGAGATCTTCGCTGAGCACAATAGATTTATAAAATGCGAACGGATTAACAATGAAAGTTTCGATGGCGCAAATGTCATAGCGCAGTTTATTTGTAAACAAAACATTACAACGAAGTGCT
This sequence comes from Ascaris suum, assembly GCA_013433145.1. Taxonomy (NCBI): domain Eukaryota; kingdom Metazoa; phylum Nematoda; class Chromadorea; order Rhabditida; family Ascarididae; genus Ascaris; species Ascaris suum. Next base: position 9,238,631 of record CM024178.1, on the reverse strand, counting down.
ATATGAGTACTGATGAAAGTTTTGCAACAAAAATGTCGCATGAATAGAATTTAGTCGAATAGCACCTATTTTGGATGTGCTAATCCACGATGCTACCCCTCTCCCTCTTTTCCCACCCAACGCAGCCCTTCCGACATCGCACCTCTCCAAATAATACAGATTTTAGTGAATAAACCAGGTGCGATAAGGTTAGATTATTTGAGAGGAGCAACAAATCTCCTTGAGGGAACAAAAATCAGCAACCTGAAGAAAGTAACAAACCCACCTGAGAGGCCCGATAAATCAACCTGAGGGGCACGACAAATCAGCCTGAGGATCACAACAAATCAACCTGATCGGTGTAACAAATCAACCTAAGGGCATGACAAACTGATCTGAGGGATACAACAAATCAACCTGAGGGGTACGACAAATCAGCCTGAGGGGCACAACAAATCAACCCGAGGGGCATGAGAAATCAACCTGAGGGGCAAAACAAATCACTTAATTGATCTTCCTCACCCATGACATCCTCGTCTAAAGGCTCCAGTTCAACTTTTACCTCAACCCCTCGTACAACTACTCCAAATCAAGTTCGTATATAATAAACGGTAATGATGCACATGTCCTGTGGTGTTTGCGAATCGCTGAGATAAATAAGTATTGGCATGTTGCCATTTGTTTGAAGATCCGTTCGCGAGGTTTACTGTACCCTATAGAGGTATCGTTCCCGGTTTTAAAAAAACCGGAAATGAAGGATGTACAATACATTCTCGTTTATATGTTCACTTCTTTCTAAAGATTTCGTCTCAATTATGCATCCATTTTTAGTTGGTTGCAGACGGCAGAATTTTCCCTTCGAATACAGACGTCTTTCAAATAGAACCCCCCCCCCTTCCTTGATGAGTACGGTGAGATTAACTGCCGTTTTTCTCTCGAACATATTCTGTTTTGAACTTTGCGAATAGTTTGAATCATTTCCAGATAAGCTTCCTTGAAGATTTTCCCGATTCGGAGATCCTTCGAACGAGAGAACTTGAGTGATTTATAACGATGGTCTTCAAGTTTGACCTTTCAGGCTTGTAAAAACCCTCAAAAAACCGGACGGAAAAACCGGCTTATAGAACCGGTTTTAAGAGATTATATATGCGACGATACACAACATCATATGGGGAATTTAAAAAAAAAGAAAAGGAAATTAGTCAAGGTTTAATACGACCAATTTTTTCGACAGGTAAAGAGAGAATAAAACCTCAAATGAAAATTTAAGAAAAAAACTTTCTACCAGTGTTTACCGCATTTTATATTTATACTCATAAAATATTTACTCTTATGGAAGTATTTTTTTATTGTCGTTATTTTATTCCTATCATTTCATTGAAAATAAATAGTTGAAAATCATATTTCCCTTCTAATGTTGAAAAATTTTCATTCAAGTTGAAGATGTTTCGAAAAGGATAAATCATAATGAAATAATTCGACCGGATAAAAACCGGAAATGCAAAACAACCGGAAACTTGAATGTTTTAATTTATATTTAATATATTCCGGTCAATTTCCGGAGTGAACTTTAATTATTTACTTATAGAAACTTGTTGAAATATTTATTAATGCACCTTTTTTTAATGAAGTAATAGCAAGGTAGAAAATAAAACTTCCGACATTTTGTTAGGGTTTACGGTTTTAATTATAATTTACTATCCGGAAAGGAATGCCTTAGCTGAAATCAACTCTTACGGAGTAATAAAAGGACGTTGTAGTACATTCTGGGCGTCTGATATACCGTATTTTCCAATTTATAACCTCATGGGTGTTGGCAATCTACAATTCTCTGGAATTGATCTATGCCCGGGAGGAAAGTTTACAAAAAGGATGGGAACTTATGAGGGGGAATTCACTAAAATAAAAAAAAAATTCACTAAAATCATTTCAGAAAATTCGATCATATCAGTAGTTCATCAGTAGCTAGCATTATATTGTGTTTATATGATAATAGATTTTCATTTTTTTTTCAACCCACTATAGATATATGTTCTGATATGTTTAAATTAAATTTAATGATTGATTTGCTGAGTGTTTGATTGATCGATTGATCGATTGATCGATCGATTAATCGATTAGTTGATCGATTGATCAACTAATCGATTAATTGATCAACTAATGTTTTGTATTGACCATTAATGAGTTTATTTAAAACATTTTAATCATTGTTTAATGTTGAAAATTAATCCACTTGGCGATAATAAACATAAGGTGTATGCAACGTTAATGGTGGACATAAGGAAGCGATGCACCCTATTGCTTCGGAAATTCATATGGCTGTTTCTCGGAAGGTTCTTTTCCTTCCGTCCTCCCACTCCCCACCACCCCCTGCGCCCCTCTCCCCACCTCCTTTCTCCCCTCTTTACTTTGAGGTCTTTCTCTACTGCGCCTTTAAAAAGTTAGCGCTACTCTTTTTCAAGAAAATATTCTCTCTCTATTATATCCACCAAGATAATTCCTCTATAATGAATAAAATATGAATTGAAATAAATTTAACAATATAAAATTCAAAGTAATTAATAATAATTGTTGAAATTTAATTATCGATAAATTTTCAACACCATTACAAAGATCATTTTCACAACAACATACAGCAATTGCACTTGATGTACCAATCATTTGCCGTAAAAGTGGGAAATTTTCACCGACATCTTGATAGATACAATGATGCGAGTGAAATATCGCTGGACATATATCACCACAATATCCCATTATAAATTCTTTACTTCCATCGATAAGAAATTCAGCTTTGAGACATGCATGTGATGGTATACCGAATTCCTGAAATATTTGCTAATGTATCAAATTAAAATCATCGAGATGAGGCTTGGTTAAGAAGGAAAGAAAAAACAATGGGAGGGTGGATAAGGAAGGATAAATGAGGAGGAAAGGTAGAATTAAGTTTCATAGTCAAAAATATCGATACTTCGCAAAGTAATTATTGAATGGATGAATGTAACTTTTTAGTACGGCATATATGAAGTGTGTGTGGATGAAGCATTTCTATCATCTGGTACTAATTTTTTCTTAATGCATCGATTTCAGCCTAATTTTATGGCATTAATACCAGCTGGGTATCGCGAAACATGAGAGATATCCCCTCGGATCGGCATCTCTCTTTAAATGCAAATCTTTCTCAAACATAACTCATTAGAACATATTCCGCATCATTTGAAGACTCAAAAATTGGGGTTTAAAATCCTCCTCTCTCCAAAGAAGACTTTGAGATTGAAATAAACTTTGAAATTCAGTGCAATAACCTATACTTCCAAAATATTTTATTCAAAGTTACACTTATAATAGTATGTAAACCTATATTTAAAAAAAAAAAAAGAAATTAAAGCATTAAAAGCATAGAAATTAAATCAACTCTTGAATGAAAGTCTCTACTCAGCGATCAGCGAGCATTACAAACTTTGGAGTTTCTAATCAACCAAATATGATTATATTGCATTTATATGTTAAGAAAAGGCGATATTTTTTTAAAATGAATGAATATTTATTTCTACGAATGTAAACGATTTGCATTATCATTAAATCTTTTTAATAAAATTTTATAAATATTTTAATAATTGCTTAATATTTTTTGAACAAAATAGAAAAGAAGTCCTGGACCAGGACTAATGTCAACATAGAAAGTGAGGAGAGGGGAGGATAAGGAAAGCGGCGGAGAGGAGGATTGGGGGGGGGGGGGGAGGGAGTTGCTTGAAAAATGCAAAAAGATTCGATTCACTCTCTAGAAATTATGAGAAGGAGAATATCAAATAGTCGCGTCAAGGGGAACATGAAATGCAATTCAAATAAAATCACATACTCTTTCACAATTGATAAATCTACTATGAGTGGCTGATATGTCGTTTTTCTCGCTTCGATAACTGTAACAATTAATGCTGCCAACATATGGCAGTATAGTTGCTAAGAGTATAGCGAAAGAAGTTGTCGCTAAAAACATCAATGATAGTTGATGACAGTCGGCTGGTGCCTAATATTGCATCCAACACAAATTCGATGCAATATAACGCATGAATATGATGAATTCAACGATATATCAACGCAAGCATAACCAATCCGATAGGGAAGTAATAATCGAAACCGTCCGTCTTTGTAAAACAAGTTAGTATATATGTGCTAAGAGGATCATACGCAATGTCGTTCACCTCTTTCACCTCAACATAAATACTCGTATTTCACATTTATTGCATAGGTGTGTATCATCATCGATTCAATAAATCTATGCAAAAAGAATTGCATCTTATTCGGTATTACATATAAATTGCTCCACCTTTATTTTTTAATTTTTCGATTCTGAAATATAAATACGATATTCCATGAAAAATTTTCATTGATAATAAATGGAATAAAAAAAAAATTTTTTTTAAAAATAGAAATAACAGGAAATATTCAATGAAAAAAAAAAACAGGAAACTTATTACCTGCAACAGGTGAGATAAATCAATTTATCACCTACAAAAAAAAATATAATTCAATAATTCAAAAAAAAAGAGAAAGATATAATAAAGTTAAAATGATTTATGAGACATAGAGATGCACTAAAAAAAAAAATAAAGATAACATAATTTATGATACATAATACTTCTAATATCTCTATAGCCATTCATAATAAATGATTGAAAAACAGATGAGATGTAATTTTTTCAAAGGAATTTCTCCGAGGATAACTCAACTAAGAAGAAAATTTCCTCTTTTTTTTCGTTGAAATATCATTTAATTTCGTATAAATTACAAATATTTCTAGTAGAATTATGCAGTGTTACTATTCGTTAGGATTTGAGCACTTTCCTGGAAAAACACTAATGGCATTTCCCCAATTTTTTGTGAATAATTGATAAAAATTGCAATAAATAAAGATGCCAATGTGCATAAATCAGAAGATCATAATGAAAGGCAAAATAAATGATGCTATTATAAGGGTGTTTATGAGTTTAAAAAAAAAAAGAATAATTTCTGAGGTTGTTTCTATTTTTTCGGGACCTAAAAATTGAATTTCAGGTCGTATTTAAAATCGGATATATATTTGCGCTAAAAGAAAATTAAAGAGATATTTTGAAGGCTGCGTTCGTTTTTTTTTTTTTCAGTGGAAGCCGTATTTCACTAGCGCATAATATTATAATCATTTTATATTCGAAGTTTTTATTTTTTATTTTTTTTTGGGAAGAGGGGGGGGGCTAAAAAGTTAGCGTTATTATTTATAGAGTTGTAACTACATATGTTGCACAGCATTTTCTAGTTTATAATTAGCGACTAGCGACAGCCGATAATTGACAGCTCTCTATTCCATTCACTTGCAATCATCAATTGCTGACAACCTGTTTTCGAAAGTGGCGATTGTTAACAGTTCGTAGAAAGCAATACTCCCACATCATAGTCGCCTGATACAGTTAATCGACATCGCCATTATCCGTTGAATGTGACTCTATTCGTTCGAATTACCTCAACTTTTACCGAATTATTGGTACTCGAATTCAAGAACGAATAACTTAAATTAACAGGAATAAATAACTTAAATTAGTCAATCGTACTAATATTTCGATGAGGATTAGCAGATTTGATATGTTCTTTATGTGCAAACGATGAATAAGTGGCATATCGAATTATTCTTATTATTAGCTATTCTATTTATATATTCTATACGTATGGTGGTAACTATTGAAGCTGATCCACTGGAACAATTTGTACGTTCGACATTATTGGCAGCAAGATCATTCGCCGAAAAGGTTATACATCTAATTATTATTATTATTTTTTTAAAAATATTTAATTAATTATTTGTTATTCCTGAAAGTATAATATAAAATTTCCTAAAAAGAATAAAAATTATTATTTTCTTTTCGTTAATTTTTTGAATTTTATTGGACGAAAAAATTTAAAAAATTTTTTTTTATTCATAATTTTTTAAAAAATTTCTTAATAGAAATTTCAAATATTCTTAATAGATATGATTAATGCTGTATTTCATAGATTCGAATTTGAAAACATTCCAAATTTGTCGAATAAAATTTGCCAATTCTAGCAATTAGTAATTTGTTTTTTAAGCGATTAATTGCAATTCTCTATGCACGACTAGAAATTGGCCCTAAACGATTCGTCAAACAGCCTTCAATTAATTCAAACGCTTCATGATTTTTCTACGCATTCTTTTTCTACAATAGCCGTAAGATTAGAACTTATTAAAACGCCTATTTTAAATAAATAAATAAATAAATAAATAAATAAATAAATAAATAAATAAATAAATAAATAAATAAATAAAGATGCATAAATTTGCTATAATATAATATGATACAACATATCAAACGAACAAAAATTCATGTGATTGAAAAGTTTAACCAAAAGAAGCACAGTTGCTCTTACATTTGTTATCTCATTTTGCAGTATGACAGCCTTGAGGGATTTCTTTCAACAGTGGAACCGCAATTAGCAAAAAAAAAAAAGCATTTTTGATACTACAGCACAATATCAATAAATAGAAATAAATTAAGCCAACCGAAAATCTTTTCCATAACACTCCCATTTCCCCCTTCCTTTCATATATTCTATTATGCTTATTTAATAATGGAATAGTCGATTTTCCTTTATTATATATCTGTAAATAGAACAATAACACAATTACAGATATTATCGGAGATATCATTGCCAAGGAGTGACACCATTATACCAGGCGTTCAGTATAGTTTACAAATCGATGATAAATCTTCTCTTGCATTACGTTCTCTCTATGAGGTTATCGTTTAAGTCGAGATAATATTAGGCAAAAAATTATTTCCCATTTATTGAAAAGAATATCGCTCTTTGTAGCATTTACTTCTTCCATCAAAATTTTTGTCAAACTTTATGCGCGGATAACTTATCTTTATGCATTAGAAGACTGAATTTTATCAAGAATTTATTCGTATGAATTCAAATATGAATTAATTTTTCCAAAAAGAAAAAAAAATCACAAATTAGAAAAAATAACAAAAATAAAACAAAAAAAAAAGATCATATAGACATTTGGAAATATTTCTTTGTATAAAAAAATTTATGAAAGAAAATCATAGATGAAGAAATTTCTACAACGTATTTTTTCTTGCATTTTAATATAAGTAATTAATTCTTCGAAATTTGAATATTAACAATTTCTTCATCTCATAATAAAATAATCAAATCTCATATGATTGCTTAAATATGCAAATATAATTTGAAAAAAAAACAAACGACTTTTTATTAGAATTTTCTCATTCCTCTCATTTTCAAATCTCATTTATCAAAATTCAATCATAATAATATTAAAAAAATATTCGAGATTTTTGATGATTCTTTAATTCTTCGACTATTTTATTATATCGATCTATTCAGCTATGTATTTCATCGATTATTTCTAATGAAAAGAAAAAAAAATTTTTTTTTCTTTTTCAATTAATTTTCGCTAAATTCTATCTTAGCTCAATTTTTCATCTAATTTTTTTATGAATTTAAATTTCAAAAAAAAAGAAAAAAGATTTTTTTTCTCTCTTCAAATGAAAAACTTGACTCGTAAAAGTTTCAGTTCATTGATATGTGTACAATATGTCAAATATTACCGATATCTGAATTGAATGGTGAATGGGAAATCGTTATGTTGAGCCGAAATTTTCTTCTTTCGATAATCAACGATCTTAGTGAGACAATCGATCGTCTCGACGCATCATTGCCAATTTTCATCACAAAATTTTTCAATACAATTTTCACATCGATTCCCGATATGCAATGCGCTAAAATTACGAGTAAAATTTTCTAATTTTTTTTCGAAGAAAAAAAAAACTTTTTTTTTAAATAATAGAAATATTTTTTACGTTGGAAAAATTTCAACGATGATTGAAATTTTAATTAATATTTAATTGATAATTGAATTATTGTTGAAATAAATCTTTGAAAATAAAAATGCAAAAAGAAAATTATAAATTTTCGAATGATAATAATAGCAGCAGTAAAAAAAATAACAGTGATTGTGATAATGATAACAATATTACTACCTATTACTGCTATCGCTACTTAAGCAGTAATAATGACGATTATTTTGATAACAGTAATGTTGGTAATAGCGATAATTATAAAATAATAATAGTAATAATAACAATAATAATAATAATAACAGTAATAATAATAATATTCTTGTTGTTACACCTTGCCATATTAAGTAAAGGTAAGATAATCGAATAATCAATCTCCCGCACTTCGATATACGACAGTTCCGATCGTTTCTATGAAATCCCATACTTTAAAAGAAAACAGACAAATTTCCTCTTTCTCAGATGACTAAATTTTACTCGAATAAATGAATAGTTCGAACACGATTTTAATGAACATCGGAAGTACTGTCGTATCGAAATTAACAAACTATTTCTCTATAAAATTATGCATAATGCAATCATATATATATATATATATATATATATATATATATATATATATATATATATATATATATATATATATATATATATATATATATATATATATATATATATATATATATATATATATATATAAAGCACGTACTTAACTGCTTAAATATATTTTCAGTTCTCGATTCTAAGAATACCTCTTCATTTCAAATTGCATATTTATCACGAGAGAAATATCGATCGATTATTGGTCGTCTAACTAATATACGTGATAGATATGTGTTTGAATTCGCACCAACAATATCCGTTGAATGTAAGTAATTCTTTTAAAATGAAATTTACTAATTATCGCTAATGAATAAATAAAGCACATCGTTCCAAAACAACCGATTCAATAAATTTATAATATCTAGGTGTTAGATAGATTTGAGCGAGATTTACGATTACCAAAAAAAAAAAAACTATAAACCTTTTTTTTTAGTTTAGAAAAAACCATATTATAATTTTCATTACAGTACTGCTAATATATAGCCCCACTGCCGTTATAATTACCGTATTATGGTCAACGCTACAAACATCTCGTCAGCATTAAAATTAAAGAGGAAAGTTGGAATAAAAAATTAAATCCAAAATGAAAGTTGAAAGAAAAAAAAACTTTTTTTTTGCAGTTTGTATGACATTGGCAACATCACAAACACATCAAGGGAACGTCGATGTGATGATTCTCTCACAATCGGACACATTCCCATCATGCTCGAATTTTTTGCTTCTGGTGAAGAAACGACGAGAAGATTTCAATGTTTTACCATTTCTTCAACATATAACTCGTAATGGTGGCAATTTCCCATCGAATCCGCTAGTTGATGTCAAATGTACACATATAAGTACTTAAGGTCAGGCTATTGTTGAGGCTAAAATCTTCAAACGATCCTGAGGTGATTGATGTGTCTTCATTTGATCCTGACGTGACAATAAACGCCTAGGTTCAATAACATATCCATATGATCGCATCCTTATACGTCAAAGAGATTTCATCATTTTTGAAGTTTTTCCTTTCTAGCTGTTATGTGTTTACACAGCTGTGATCGTCGGTGATTGTACGGAGGGGTAAGTGGAGCACGCCTGGCAAAGAACAGGTAGAGATGTAGACTCTAACACGCCGTCTCACCCCACGCACTCCACACCCCCCCCCCCAGTGCTCCCGATCTCTCTTCTCACCCCCCACACCCCTCCCCTTTCTTGCTCTACATCTTTCTCATCTTTCCATGACCCAAACGACCTTATTGAAGTATATAAGCAAATAAACCGAACCCGACTTTTGCTTCCGTCAAATGCATTGTGTTGAAATTGAAAAAATTTGAATATTTTGCGTAAATTTTACATAAAAATAGAGAATAAAATATGAAATAAATTCTCATGAGTCATAATTAACCTCTATTATTGCAAATAATCGTATTATGGCTACATGAAATTAAAAAAAAAAAAATTCGTTTTTTGTTGAATTTTACATCGATAACAATAAATTTTTTCGCTTCAACTATGATCATTTTTTTTTTCAAATTCTACTCTTTTTTTTTTTATTACTATCTTGATTTATTTTGACATATTAATTAGGTAAATAGATAAGAATTAAATTCAAGTGAAAAACAAGTTCATGTATGGAAAATTTTTCTTAAAAAAAAGACTGAGAAAAAATTACTTTTTTTTAAAATTAGTAAACTATAATTTATAATGCATAAATATTTTCAAAGTATTTTTTAGCGCGAAATTTGAAAGATAATGTAAGCCATTTCAAAGTAAGTAATACTGCATATGAGAATACCCTAGCAAATATTTCAACAGATCATCAAATTAAGAGAAAAATTCAATAGACAAGATTTATTTACATTTATCTCTTCAAAAATTTTTTTCCACATTCACAGTAAAAAAAAATTTTTTTTTTCAAGATTGAAATATTTCGTATATTGATAGAGATAAATTTCGCCAAAAAAAAATTGGCGTCTTGTCAAGTTCTCGAATGAAAATATATCAATTTTTCGAGAAAAAACTGACGATATATATATATGCAAGTATCGAACAATGCAAAAAATTGCATAAAAATTTTCAGCACATATAATATGCGTAAATCATCTTTATTCTTATAGGCAAAAATAAATTTGAAAAACACATGAGCGATAAATTTATTGTGATGGATGAATAACGATTTGTCGATCATTTGAACGAAGACCAATACGAGAGTCGCTGACGTTCACAGATCGACATAATGGCATCAAAGGCACCAATAAGAAACAATTCGCATGCATATCAGCTAATGCTTTTTCACTCTGCATACAAGTAGGATCGGCTAATGTACCACGCCTATAAAATAATATATATGATCATAATTGTTACCTCTTTTTTAATTTGCAAAAAAAAAAAATTTTTTTTTCCTGATCTATCGAATCGATCAAATTTATCGATTAATTGCGATAAGTATCTCGTTATTGGATAAAATTTTATAATTTCTATCTTTCAATGTTAATTTATTATCCCTCCACCAGAATTCAATACTAAAATTAATTCTGCAACATCCTGATTTTAGTGCTTAGTTCTTAAATTAGTATATCTTAGTGCTTAGTTCTTGCTTAAATTAAATTATTAATAATTCATAAGCTGCGAAATTTGAGAAAAAACAGGTCCATAAATTAGATGTTTTGATTGTTTATTTTGAGCATACCTGAAATTTAAGCACACCTGATCTTTGAGCATAATTGAAATTTAAGCATACCTGAAATTATTTCGCATAATATGTCGTTCGACTGTTCTCCTATAAATAACGTTGAAAGATGGTGATGGTGTAAATCTACCCAAAACGCCAAGTTGATTATGACGTTTTGGATTCGTCAATGAGAACATATCGTATTTTAGTGCTCTTCGATGACGCTATAAAGTATTTATATATTTATATAACATTAATTTATATGCTAAATAAAAATTTCATCAAACAATCGCTGAGTTTATTGATCCAACCAAAAATTTGCATATTTGTATTAGAAATCAATCAAAATCCGGTTCATTTTTTATTTCATTTTACTTTATTTTATTTATTTATTTCAATCAACAGAGCATTCATTACGAATAAATGTCTCTTCATATTGCTTCCACCTGCCCTGCCCTAGTGCCTCTCTGATTCAGCGGCTCCCGTTGTCTTCAGATCGGCCTCTACTTCTTGCAGGTGGGTACTGTGAAGGTTAGGGCTTAGGCTCATCTCCTGCCCGTCGGATGCTGACGAGACGATCCACGGTTATCCCTCTTATGACTATCGGGACTTATTCCGACGCCCTCGTCCTGATGAAAGTGCTTGGCGGGGTGGCTCGGTTAAGCGGAAACAACAAGTTTGGTCGGAGATTCCTTGCAGCCGACAGCTCGGTAGGCAGTGGAAAACGATGAATCATTTAGTGGAACACTATTTCTGAGCGTTTTGCATTAGTTCATCTCAGTGGGTCAAAACATCGTGCAAAATTCGCAAAGCTTTTCTTCCAAACATCACAGATGGCCGTAGAATGAAAGGATTTTATGCCCCTAGGCTTTAGTCAATTCCTTTATTGCAACCTCTCCCCGCTTTCCCCTCTACGAAAATTCCTTACATTTAGCTCAAACTATTAAACTAATACCCGCTAATTACGGACCCCATTGCCTATTTGCCGTTCTCGCATTGAATATTTTATATATTGTTCACTAATATCACCGAAAATGGAGGCCTTCCGCTTGAGCGGAAAAAGGTGTTTTTGGATGCGGCAAACATCCGCTTAAAATGCTTGTTGCGCAAAATATTTTCGTACTTATAAGCTGTTTGTTGTTCTTTTCAGCAAATGCTATTCTTCGTCTTTAGAGGAAGAGATTATGAAATGTGAAGAGATTCATCGTTGAATCAATCAAATTATTAAGGTGAGAAAACTATTTTTCTTTTTTCCGAGATGATTTGGTTTGGAGCTGTAAATTAAAATATACAAGACCAATAAAACTTCCCCAGAAATCAAGAACTTGCAAGTTTGAGTGACTTGATAGGTTTGGTTTGGAACTATATATATATATATATATATATATATATATATATATATATATATATATATATATATATATATATATATATATATATATATATATATATATATATATATATATATACGAAACTTATTTAAATTTTATAGAAATTAACGCATTCAAATTTTATATAGAACTTTAATTTCCGAATTGCATTTAAATTAATAAGTGCTGGTGTTGTTTTTATATTTTCATCTGTAGAGAACGACGAGCAAATAGCCTATAGGAGGCGAATATTGAATGCAAGTAATACCTTGCTCATCCAAAAGTAGAGAAGTGGATTCCATACAATTGATGTCATCGCAAGCGCATGCACGTTCAACAATTTGAAATACATTTGCACGTCCAGAAAGGTGCCTACAATCATTTTCCCACTTTATTTATCAACTTTTCGAAATAAAATATCATATGGAAATATATTAATCCGAGGTAGCTCAGTGGTACAACATTCTCTCGGCAAGCGAAACATCGCAGTTTCATCCACTTCCGTGGATGAATTTCTTTTTGATCGTTAGTAAACGTTTATAAAAATTATCGTTGTTTTATTTTCAACACAGAAACTCGGAAGAATCTTCACAGTAATTTATCCTGCAATATTTCAAGTTCAGCGTTACAAAACCCTATAATTACAAAAGGTTCCCACAAGTACAACTTGCACTTCAATAAATGGCTAGCAGTTGGACGTTGATCTAGAATAGCTGGCATAGCAAACAGATGTTTTATCCACTTATCTACTGGAATCAAATCCCTAGTTGCAAGGAAGTCGTTAATAAACCCACCGATGCCAAAATCACGCAATATATTCACGATTGTAAGAGGGAACCATGAAGCCATGAATACGACGACCATTAATATCAGTACATACATCACACGTCGTTTTCTTACTGAGGTTTGCGCTTGTTGTGCCTGTGTTAGCATTGAGCCTTCCGTAACAATCCAATCGGTGCGCACCTATAAAATCTTATTTAAATATAAGCCATTTCATTGTGGTTACCATCGAAAAGTGAACATCCATTCATCCATTGATTAGAAGAAAATAGCAAGATGTGATATAGTTGCCCGAGGGCGCAATGTACATGAAATTTGCATATTCGATTTTCAAACTTCTCTCAGCAAAACGCATCGATAATTTCCTCTAAAAAAATTTTTTTTAATGAATAGAAAATTTTTTATGAAGAAAGTTGAAATCAATTTTTTCATAATTTAATCAATGAAAAATGAAAAACAATAAAAAAGATATAAAAAAAAAAAAAAACGATAACATTAGAAAAAAAAACGCAAAATCGCCACCTTTTGTAAAATTTTCCAATAACAAAATGTCATGATCGAAACAGGAATAAGATATTGACAAATAAGAAGCATTGTACCATAAAGAAGCTTTACGCGATTATCGCCTGGCCAATCATATTCACCACAAAACTAAAATAGTGATATACTTTTATTAACGGTACTTGTATTAGTATATGTATAGTAAAAATAGTGCATTTTTTCGAAAATATCAATCAATTCGATCAATTCCTTTATTCCAAAATCTCTGAAGCAATCCTTATCGGTTGCCAATACTAGTATTCGAAAATGAAATAATACATTCATTTTTATTACTAGTAATTGCGATTAAAGTAATGAAATCTTTTGTTCAAATGAACCGCAATTGTCGCACAATATTTCGTTTTTTTAAATAACCCTCTGTTATCGTTATATAAATGGAAATAAATTTTAAAAAATTATGCAACGATAAAGATAAATATAAGAAAGGTGATTTTTGAAGGAAATTATGCACTGCTCATTAAATCTGAGTGGAAAAAATTTTGAAATTACATAAAATTGAGCAAAAAAAAAAAAAATTACACAAAAAATGTCCCAAGCTATATAAGTTAAAGAGGAAGCATCTTATTTAGTCGTTAACGACATGATCATTTTATTCCTCATCTTATTTTAAATAAAAACTTTTTAATTATTTCAAATATATTCTAGGTTCTTTCTTGGACATATTTGTAAAATCGACCTGAAATCGGAAACACAGTAATAAAAGGCTATAAATATGACGCATCAGTAAACTAGAAGGGAGGACGAGAGGGGGAGGGATAGTTAGAATGGAGGGTGAAATTACTATGAATATAGGAAATCCTCAATAATAAAAAATTACATGTCCACAAAGTGTTGTGTTTTCAAGCACAAGTGGCTGTAAACGTTGTGTAATGAAGAGCGGTGATGAAACGGTCACCGATGCCAACCATGATATAGCCACAAGAATACGTGCATGTCGTACTGTCCATGGTTCTTTCATTGGTGTTACAATATTACGATATCTATCCACAGCAATAAAGCATAAACAGTAACTCGAGATCAATACTGCAACAATTTCGTTTAATTTCTAGCAGTTTCTTTCTGATATGAAAGATAAATGCTTGGGGGGGGGGGAGGGAGTGGGAGGGACGGAGGAAAGAATAGAGGAGATGAAAGGTTGAAGAGGAATATCGAGTTGAAGAGAGGAGAAAATGAGAGGAAGGAAGAAATAGAAGAAACGTAGCGTATGCAAATTTCCACTCTGAAATTTTCTAAGGAATTCCTCTTAGAATTTCGTTTATCAATTCTAGTCGAATTTTCTGCTCAAAAAAGATTTATTCCTTCCAAATATACGTCAATGAAAATTGATGAAATTATTTCTGAAAGCATATTTTAGGCAGCACATAAATAGTATTTCTTTGAACTATTACAGGTATCTCTTTTTATATAGGTATTTCGACGATTCGAACGGATGATATGAATGACTTAAATATATTCGAAAAAAAAAACTCCTCTCACCTGAGATACCTTGACAAAGAGGTACAAGTTTACACATTAACGAACCGAATAACCACTGCTTAACGAATGCAAGCACTGGCGTTATCGGAAGTGCCGTTATACATAACAACTGAAAGAGCAACGATTTCGATGATATTAATATAAATCATTAAAATGCTAAAATAATTGAATTTTTTTCTATTGTAAAAATGTTGTAAATTTATTACTTCATTAGGAATATTGATGAAAATTACTGTTTATTAATGAATTACAGTAAAATTGAATTAATAAAAAAATTCTGAAAATTACTAAAAATCAATTACTGCTTATCCACGAATGCAGTAATTGATATTTAATACTGTATATGTAATTTACAGTTTATTGATGAAATTTACTGACGCTCATATTTCATAACTGCCGATAATATAGTCGACCAAACATTGTATATCATAGCGAACGATGCCAATGATGGGATATATCATATCATTGCTGCAGGGCATCATTGTTTTCACTGCATATAACTAACCCATTACCTCATATTTTTTTCATTTCCTTATTTCGAAATCTTGGTTTTACCATTTAGGCTTCAAACTCAAGTAATACCAAACCTTAAGGCATCTTCTTTTGCAACAATTTTTGGACGGAAACGTGTTCTTAATTAGAAAGTTTATTAAAGGTAACACGACAGGTGAAATTATGAACTTCCTACCTGTATATGGGGATTAATATTCAATAATTTCTTTTATTGTAGCCACAATAAGATTATCGAAAAAAGAATTGGACACGTATCATTGATGTCTAATCACCGTCTGGCTAATCGTGGATAGAATTTTTGACTATTGTCCGCCTTATATTCGCTGGTTTAATCAGTACACGGACGAAAAATAGAGAGAGCAAAGCGATCAAATTATATGGGACGTCTAAGTGCCTTCTCTCTGAGAATGCAATGAAAACTTAAGGACTTGAACAAAAAAAAAAAATTCAGCTGAATCTATATGGCAAATTTTCGGATGGCAAATTATTTCATTGCAGAAAGAAAATCTAATTTACATATCGCTCACAACAACCTCATAAAGAGTCAATAAAAAATTCCTGCAAATGAAAAAAAAAAAACTTTGCAGAAAAGAAAATTGCGGGAAAAAAAAATTCCCGCAAATGCTATTATTTCATTAAAAATTTTCCCAATGGATATTTTTAAATATTTCATCTATACAGCAGGTCTATGTTGAAATTCATTTTCAATAAGATCGTTGCTTGAATGCTAATGCAAAAACAATTTTGCACACTTTGGTGGAATGATAGGAATTTCCACACGAAGAGAGTGTATCACATAGTTTCATTTCAAATATGTCTGAAGAGCCTTTTGAGAGTTCTAAAGTGGCATCAGAATCCATGAATGCTCCATCTCGATTTGGTTGACGAGGAGATTCGGATAACGCGGTACCACGATCGACAAATATATATATATATATATATATATATATATATATATATATATATATATATATATATATATATATATATATATATATATATATATATATATATATATATATATATATATATATGAACAAATATGTGAATGAGCAGCTTTGTTTACTACACATGAGCTTGTGACGAGTGATGTGCTAATCTTCGTGCGAATTAAATCGATCGCAAGATAAGAGTGGAAAAAAATTGTCCATTCGGACAAAAATTTTCGCTACTTTCAAATGGAATTTCTTTTTCAAATTTATGTGCTCAACAGAAAACACACTCTTCTCGTAAATAAGCCTAATGAGTCGATCCTAAAAACATTGATGCATCGCAATGTAATGGGCAACTAGTTGTACATTAAACAATCACATCGAATAAAATTGTTATGTCGCATTTGTTTTACAGTCTTTCTTGCCTTTTTCCGACAAAAAAAAACGGCTTATTTATAAAGAAATTTTTACAGTTGGAAAGAAAAATTTGACAATACAATATTATAATGATAGCAGTATAATTGTAGATTGCTAAGTAAACTCAGTAACGTTCTAAGGCCATTCAAGGGCATTTTTAGGCTTTTTAAGCTCAACAGCATCTCAATCATTGCCGATAAAAGTGAAAACCTTCAAGTATTCATCGCGATTAACGAAGGTGTCACATATTTGGTCTTTTCGCTCTAAGCATTTCGACGTTCTTCATAATCCAATCAAAACACAATTATTCGATTGTTTTCAAGTCGTAATCAATGAAGTAATAAAGCGAATTCATTTCCACAATCCGATCTAGTCATATCTTTGAAGTGTTGAAAAAAAAAAAAATTAATTAAAACTAATAAAATATAATGGAAAATATTAAAATATTTCTTATATTTGATAATTTCATCGAGAGATCTGCTAATAAATGATAACATATTGTCAACTTACAACCTAAATATAGCATATTATCGAACTAAAAAATTAATGAGATAACACCAACTTTTATTATATCTAACACGGGAATTGATTTTAAAAAAAATGCCCACATATGCTTAGCATCGAGCATTATTTATGAATTTTCATCCATTCGAAAAATGTCGATTAAAATTTTTGCTAATGGATTTAAAAAAAAAAAGAATTATACTTTACAATATGGGAAATATGAGCGAAAAATGCGAATGTTGAGTGTCACATTTGGAATATTTCGAAAATTATCTTCACACTTTCTTTACACTCGTAAATAACAGCACTATTACCAAAATCGGAGTCAAATATTCGCAACTCTAATTTTCCCTAAAAGCTCCGGAGCTTTAAGGAGCCGATTTGCAAAATATTTTCATACTAAAATATTCAACAAGATTTGCTAACTATTCATAAATCTATTCAGAAATATGAGCGCAAAATCTTCAACGGATGCGAAGAAATAAATTAATAAATTGCGCATTGAATGAACAACTCAAGATAAATTATATAATTGAAAAATTCTAATTATGAGAATAATAAATTAAAAAAAAACTTAGAAAACATGAATTTCAATTAGAAAACCATTTCGCATTGAAAAATTTTTGATTAAAAAATCTCAAAATATTTTAGTGAATAAAAGATAAATAAAAATAAATTTTAAAATAAAAACTATTGATAGATTATATTATTCAGAAAATTCACTAATATGTCATAGATTGAAATTTATGCAGTAATACCTCCACCCCTTTTTCCCCTCCAACACATCCACCATTCATAAGTGAAAATAGTTCATTACTATTACATTATTAGTAATCATATTTTAGATTACTTTATAATCAAGAGTTATAATATTATTGTTATTCGTCACCGAATAATCGTCGATAATTGGGAGAGCCCATGGTACTTGAAATAATGACACTTATATGTAAACGAGATAAAATTCGCACATCTAAAGATCTCTTCGAACGATGAACGCAATTAATTGTAATGAATATCAAAAAATTAATACCATTGTTCAAGATCATCCCATATTAATTGCCCTGATCCAACACCCCCTCCCCCCTCCCAAAAAAAAACCTCCACTCCCACTTTCCTCCCTGCAAAATCCTCTAGAAACAAAAGCATACAAAAATGAATTTAAATTCAAATTTCCACAATTTTTTTTTGCATATATTTAAATTATTTTATAATATTCATAAATATAGCAAATTGTAATAGTTAATATTAGCATAAATTTCTTTTATATTTTAAATTAAATAGAATATTAATCTCTCTTTAGAAAGAAAAACTTTCAAAAAATTTTAGAAATTATTTGTCCTATCAAAAAAAAAAAAATTTAAATATATTAGCAAAAAGATTTTTCATTTATCCAAATAAAAAATCCTTTTCATCAAATGATCTGTAAAAAAAAATTTTTTTTTAAATGAATAAAAAATTCAGAAAATATTTTCCCCCCCCCTCCAAAAAAAAAATTCAAAAATTATTAATTTTATATTTCATATGATTTGAAATTTTTATGCATTCATTGAATTGTTGAGAGAGTTAGCATACTTCATGATGATGAACACAAATAGAATTGTTTAGTGCACGAAATAATTCTATTCTAGCAAACGAATTTCTTCCTTTTTTTTGTTGCGTTAATTGTGCCTCAAGGCTTTTCGTTGCTTTTAGCTTCAATTCAACATCCTTTCGATGTCATTATTGAACTATTTCTGAGTAGAACTTAAGTAAAGGTTTATTGTGATAAAGGTGATCCTTATTCAAAAAAAAAAAAAAAAAATTGACGAATTTTTGAAATTTTCATTCATAATTTATTTTGAAATTATTGAATGCCGAAAAAAAAATTTTTTTTTCTGAAAAAATCATTTTCCCGGATTTTAGTGACTATTTTTAAATGAAGTTGAAAAAAAAAATTTCGAAAAAAATTTTTTTTTTAATGGATAAGTAAAGAGAGGAGAAAATAATCGAAAATTTTTGAAAAGATTATATCGCCTTCAGAAGTTTCTAGTGCTCCATAAGGCCGCAAACCTCTTCAAGGCCATTTGAAGCTCTCTTTAGTGAGAGTTTTCTATAGTTTACAAATATATGTAAACCTTAATTAAAATAATCTATATTTAGATAAATAAAAATAATAAAGTAAATAAAAAATGAGTATGAAAAATGAGTTTTTAATAATAATATCACTACAATAAATATTTTTAGCGTATTTCTTTCGTATAGATTATTTCCTAAATTTATCCATCGAATTATTTAAATATTAACGTTATGAATTACATTTATTAGCGTTATTAAAAATAAAATTTATTTGCATAATTAATAAAAAGAAATTCTTTATTTGTAGAATTTCAGTATAATCTCTAAATCAAATGAAAAAAAAAATCACTTTCTCAGTAGTCTAAAAATTAAAGCCGAAACGATTGCCTCAAGACGATGGAACTATATTTGATTATTGGATGATTTTGATTGAGCGTTTCGTCGAAATAAATTCGTTGACTGAAAAACTAATCGACGAACGAATAGATTCGAATGGAATTATTGCCACTCATTTGATGAGATAATCATTGAGGAACGACACTCTCGCTCAGATATATGAGTAAATGAATGCATCATAATATGCAAAATTAATAGGCAAATGAAAAATATGCGAAGAAAGTACTGCGTAAATAATGCATTAAAATATGTACAATTATTAAGAAAATTGAAAAACATGCGAAGAAAAAAGGATAAATTGCTGCATCATAATATGCAAAATTAATAAGAAAATGAATAATATGCTAACAAAAAAAAAAAAAATTACCAAATCTGAGACGGCAAGATTGATGAGGAAAATATTTGGCACAGAGATATGTTTCCTTCTTACCATACTACTAATAAGTAATCCATTACCGATTAAACCGATAAGAAATATTATTGCGTATAGACTTGAATAGATTAGCTGAAATATTCCATTTCTATTCAAATATGCAAATTAAAACTTCAAAAAAAATTATTTTATTTTATTTCATTTCGATATTTATACTCTTTTCTTCTTGGAATATTTCTATTGCTTTGAAATTTTAGATTTTATTTATTGAGTTGCTTATTATAGCAATAATAATAAATAGATTTCTTTGAAACTTCTCAACTTTGCCATTAAATTCATTTCATATAAAAAATGATTTATATAATAAATGAAAAAAAAAAAAAAAACGATTACCTGCGACATTAAAGTAAAAAAGTTCATTAAATTTATCGAATTTAACAAATTTAAAAAAAAAAAAATTAAATTTTCATTGATGTTTATCGGAGAATAAATATTTTTATGATTTCAATTTCGGCAAAAATAGAAATTAAAATGACTTAATATACAGAATATGGAATGAAATCATACAAAAACTATATATTTTAGAATATTTGAAGAATCATAAATTTGATCACTATATTAGCAGAAATGATTTGAACGAACGTTTAATTGTTGGAGTAATTCACGAATTGCAACTTTAGTTAGGGTGTTATAGGGTGTTAAACCTATGAATTAATTTTTTCTTCATTCCTTTCTATTTGAAATTAAACATAAAATATTTTGCAATATTTGCAAAACATTTGCATATGTGCAACGTTGAATACGTTTTACAGTCCATATAGACACACTCTCTCCTTATTCTTTCTCTTGTCATTCCTTTTCCCCTCTCTCTCTTTCTTTACTCTTCAACTTCTCCCCAGTCTTCCGTAAGGCGGTTGGTTCCTTATTGGGGCGCATCCGAAGCATTATGAGGTCCTCTAAGAGTTGCGCACTAAGGATGTGAGATTAATAATATTACGACATACCAACAACTAGATTAGAGCTGCTGCTTTGGAGCGAGAATCCAATTATGCGCGGAAAAAACCTACGATCATTGCGATATAGAATGAAGCATCATGATATGAGGCAAATTCATCCGTTCTTTTTCTACTCTTATGTTTTACAAGGACGCTTTCCTTTCCCTCTTCCCTTACCCTCACCCTCCCCCCTTTCTTTCCCTTCCCTCCTTTCCTTTCCTCTTCTGTAACATATAGTTTCTTGACTCGATCAACACTTGCTTCAAATCCTTTCCACATATTACACTAATCGTCTAACGCAATTATTCAAGAAATCTAGCTACCCAATACTTCCCTTGGAAACTAATTTAAAAAATGTCCTATAATTATGCGCATACGACAGTATATCCATAAGAGATACACTTGTAACAATGCCTCCCCCCCCCCCTCTCCTCTCCCAACACCCCACTAAAACTGTTCAATTATAAGACCCCATTAAAACTGCTAACTTATAACACCTTAGTTAAAGGTGCAATTCTTGAATTGCTCCAACAATATCAAAATATCAGCGAAAAATCATATCATTTGCAAATCTATTTCAAACTTTTTTCCCCATAAAATTTCAAAACTATTATTGGCGCCGTTGTCATTTAAAAAAACACCATTTATAATAATAAGATATACATAATAATGAATTCCTCATTTTTTAATTCGCTTTAATAGAGGAAAATATTTTTATTTCAGTGGAAAATATTTTCTAAATGTTTGACGGCATTTTATCGTTTTCTTTATTCCTCTTCCATTATAATACTTTTTTCTTTAAAATTTTTAAACAATTTAATACTGTATTTTTCTCTGTTGAAAAAAAAAACCCGACAGGAAATAGTAACAGCTAGAAATAAAACAATAAAGGTTTTTTTTCGTTTTCTTTTTATTTTTTATTTTTTGTTTCACCTATGAAACCACGGGGATACTTAAACGAAGCAATAGATCAATTAATGTGTTAAGGATATATTCATTCTTTTTCTTCATATTAGAAAAAAAATTCCACAAATCTTTTTTTTTTGAACTAAAATTTTCCAAAATATAAACGTTGAGGGTTTTTTTTAGCATCAAAATTTAGTAAAAAGAACTATATTCATCGAAAATTTTGATTAATTTCAATTAATTTTATTAATTAAATTGCCAATGGAAAACTATGCAACGAAAAAATAACCTTGATTGACACACAATAATCGCATAATGCGTCCACCAAAAGAAAAGAGGAGAATTTGAAAAAAAAATTTGCATATTAATAGCAAAAATTGAGTATAATTTGAATATAAACATATAAGCAATTTTAAACGAATATCCATTAATGGTGAGTGAATAAATATGATGTTTATCAAAGAAGAAGCGCTAATAATGTTAAACAATGCAATTGTTATTTATTGATTGATATTTTCAAGAAATTTTTCATAGCTTATGAAAATAATTAATTTATCAATAAACGTGAAAATTTTCCCGCTTGATTTTTAATCAAAAAAAAATTTTTTTTTGGGGGGGGGGAAAAAAATTCAATTTTGGAAAATTTTCTGAAAAATAAGCGTATTTTTCGTTATTATTCTAATGCAATGATAATTCTAATCAAAAACTATGAGCTCTATTATAAAACAGAAATATCTGCTCGAATATATTTTCATAAATTGAGCGAAATTAATAGCATTAGATTTATGATCATCACCTAGAAAATTAAAAATTTGTTAAAAAATTTTTTTCAAAAAAGTGGAAAATTTGAAATTTTTACAAGAAAAGAAGAAATTACATTGAAAAAACCGAGCGCTAATAATGAGTCTTAATGAATAATTTAGAAAAAAGAAAACAACAACAACAACAACTGCCTTCAATAAAGACAAATTCAAAAATATGCAATATTTTAGCGCTACCTATTCTTTTTTTTTACAGTAACCGTAAATACGCTTTAAATGCAATAAGCGTTTAAAATATGCTTTAAATGCAATAACAATTAACCTCTGATAATTAATGGCAATGCTCTCTCGGGTTTATTTCCACTCGATGAAATTCGCACATCATAAATGAATATTTATTTGATATCAACGAGAGGTTCATAATGAACTAAAATTTGCTTTCAAAAAAAAGTAAAGATATAACATAATATTTAATTACTAGTCTATATACCTGTACATCAAGTCTAAGTGTCCAATCACCAAATTCCGACATAATATCATTGACATCAACACAAGGTATAGTATCCATATTGGTCGTAACGTTAGTCGAAGATAGCTAAGGTTATGATGAGTACCCAAAAGAGGTATAAAGAACTCCGCCTTATGTCGCTTAAGTAAGTTGCATTTATTTAGCCACGCCTATCGCACACGTTAGCTAGCACTCATATACGCATATACACACATACACACACACACACACGCACACACACAAAAAATTAGATCCGCGATAGAGAGTGGATTGTGCCGAAGGGAATACACACCGATCATGGATGTGTGCATTAAATGCCCACTTGGCTGTGGTACTCATCCATTTCGACTGGATGATGACCACACTCATGATACGAAAATCCATCCATCGAAGTAATCATCATATATTTACTCCCTCAATCATCGATGCTATCCATCGTCGTTGTTTTTGCCAATTCATGTCTATGCAAATCGATTGGCCCATCGCTGAATTGAATTTCGAGAATTTCGATTAGCTTTTAGCTGATTGATGTATGAAAAATTAATTCAACGCTTAGAATACTTAGCTGCTTAATTGCAATACTGAAAGGAGCAAAAATGATACATTAGACGATTTCCTCATGATTCGAAGAGGTATGACAACAATTATGCAAAAGCGAGAGGCTATCTTTGTGAAGCGAAGATAGGATAGTGCAAGAATAATGGACATATTATCAGCAGTACTCTCAAAATATCAATTTATGAACACATCGTTAAAATTGATATAAGTATGAATATGGTTATATAGCAATCACTAGATTTCGATATAAATGCATAATGAAAATGTTTTTTTTTTCAACTTGCCAAAATTTTTTTCATTAATACGCTCATTATGATTGTAATATGATCAGTAGCAAAGTTTACCTCTCTTCCCCCTCCCCCCCCCCCCCCCTCCCCACTTCGCCTTCCCTCCTTATTATCCATCTTCGACCGACGATCCACAGCTGTAACGGGTATGTTCCTTGACGTTGTCTACGAGGATATGGCAGGTGTGCACTCCGAACTAAAGCAATAGCGATCTCGAAATAATGCGTTGAAAATGGATCAACCGTTGTATTTGTGGCACTTTCCTTTCGCATTGCTTCATTCAATTCAAAAAAAAAAAAATTTCATGCTTTATAATACGTAAATATTCAACTCATTCATTACTTTCAATTTATATTATATTTGCGATGAAATTATAAAATTTTGCAAAGAAATAATTTAATTTGAATATCACGGATTAACGCTGCAATAATTGAACGGCAACCAAATACGTTCCAAATGCAAAAAAAAATCCCTCTAAAACGTATTGTTTCAGCAAATTTCAACGTTAGAGGATCTAATTTATTTGCAAACTTTTGTTGAGAATATTGCAAAATAAAATTCGAATTTTATTCAATTATTGCAAATTGCATAGAAATAATTCACTTTTAAAAAATTTACGACAGATTAAACAATTAATTTATTCATTATTCGATAAATTAATACATTAATAACGTTTGCAAAAGCAAAAAAAATGCAATAAATAATATTTATGCAATATAAAAGAAACAAACAAAAAAAGTTTTTTTTTACTGTAATTGTATAAGCCGAAAATAAGATACAAGTGAAAAAACAAGTAGAATTGAATAGACGAATGCAAAGAAAGCATAAGCGATGAGCAGGTACTGTAGACTCAGTAAATGTTCCAACGATAGTAATGGGCCATCCTGAAAAAATACTTCAGTTAGAGCGTTATCCTAAAATGGAGGGGAGGAGGGAGGGAAGATGGGGAAAGAGGGCACGATGAAGGGGGAGGAGGAGGGAAATGCTGCAAGTATATGAAAGGAGGTTAGTAAATTGCCATATTGAAGAGATATAATAAATCACATTATAAAATCATATTTTATTTATGCCAACATTCACACTACATATGATATCTATGTAAATTCAGCATATTCTTTCCTTTTATAAATGAATAAACAATTTTATTTGATTGAATTCAACAAATTTGAAGTGCAATAATTGAAAACGCAAAAATGAATTATTTTAAAAAAAAAAGCGGATAGATTATTTGAAATTTTTTGAAAATCATTAAATTTTCTAAATTTGAAATATATAAAAATATAAAAATCTTTGTAAATGATTATTCTATGTGAATATCTATAGGAACTAAAAGTTTTATTCACTTTTTAGCTGTATTTACTTCCATTAAAAAAAAGCAATACTCAGTAACTTGTACAGGAGCAATAATTAGGTTTAGTTAACTTTCACGCTTGCAACGTACAACTCTTATAGCGTATAAATATTTGCAAATGCATTATATTGAAATCGCAAAAAGCTCCCACAAATAGCATGCATTTTTAATTTCCCTATATATATATATATATATATATATATATATATATATATATATATATATATATATATATATATATATATATATATATATATATATATATATATATATATATATATATATATATAAGACTAGGTCACCGAAAGGTTTTTTCGCTTTTTTGATCATTATCTCTCAAACAACTGAAATGTATTCTTTCCTTTTTCAGTTGCTATCTTTCAACATATAACAATGATAAGATCACCTTTCTCTTTATTTTTGTGCGCATTATTCTATAGTTTCGTATTATATACACGAACGCATCAAATAGCGTCTTAAAACAATTTCTTAGGAAATAGGTTTAATTTGTTTGTCGAGCGTTTGTGCCTATCGATATCGCCTTATATATTGGTATCGCCCGCGGTGAAAATTTCTCTTCTCGTCGTAATGAATTAAATTCACATCATCGAAAACGTTTTCGCTATTAAATTAGCGCAAAATTTTAAATTAAAAAAAAATCAGCAGATCTTAAATTTTTTTTTTTTGCACATAAAAGTATTAAGATCGGAATATCAAGTATTAAGCAATCGATTAGAAAAATTCTTTTCGAAATTTTATAAACGAAAATAGTATGTAAAATTTTGCAGTTGAAAATTTTTCTCTCAAACATTTTCCACTTCATTGCACATTGAAACTAGAATTAAAATTTTTCTTTTTTTTTTTCAAATACTATGGGAGATGAATGGTATTAATATTAAATAGTACCACACTGATATGATGATAATTCATAGAATGAGATCTGAAGAATAAAAAATAAATAAATAATTTATTCGGTGTTTAAAGAAATGTTACAGTTGAAAAAAAAATTGCTCATTATTTGTGGAATATAAATTTCGCATGAATTAACATAAAGCGGATAATAAAAACCGATTAACATACCTAAAAATAACAAAAAACGGAGACACAGTAACAAGAAATTCTTAACGGGTTATTGGCGTCAAATCAAATGACATCAGAGAACAATTCATCGTGACGTTGATAATAGCAGATTCTGCATATCCTCTCATCCAATTGACAAATTTGGTTGTTGAAGAAATTTGCATAAAATGAATGCGGGAAAAAAACAGCAAGTGGTGCTGCTTCATTATTGGGGTATTTAAATGCACCATATAAATCTAATGCAATAAAGTGAAATGTGACGTTTTTATGTTGCATCTCTATCGACCACAAAGATTTTGTGCTGCAAAGAGCAACATTAGATAGGGCGCATCCTAAGACGAAAGCTTGTCTTGCATTGTATCATTGATATCATCTCTTTCATCTACACAAAAGTATAACGCATTGTTTTAGGATAACTACTCTTTACTCCCTACAGTGCATCCTTTTACAGTAAGTTAGTAATTAGTGTATAGAGTCAAAACTTCTTTATTTCTACTCTTCAAGGAAATATTATCATTATTGAAAAGGTTAATGCAAAACACATGATTAATTCTGCATATTTTTAATGACAAAAATGCAATATATTAACGAAAAAAAAAAGAGAGAGAGAGAAAATTCTCTTTGAATAGCAATAAACGAAAAAAAAAAGAACGGCATGATAAGTGATAAAAAAATTTTCATAGAATAATTGATAAAAATTTTCGATTATTGAATGATAGAAATTTATTTATTTGAATTAGGCAATTAGATCTATTATTTTCATTAATTACAGCAAAAAAAAAATTTAATAAATTTAGGGAATCATTCAAAAAATGATTCCTTAATAACACTGAAATTATTACTTTTACGCATGGAATATTAATAGATATTGTAGCAATTGCTAAGCGCCATAGGCAATAATTTAGCGAAATTAGAAGCATTTTTTTTTCTTTTTTTCTAAACTTATTAATGATTACGTTTGATCTTTGATGCGCATTTTGGATACCTTTATAAACGATGCATTCATCATTTGAAATGGAAATTTTTTTTTTTCGTTTGAACAGAAAATTCTCTTTTCTTTCGGTAGGAAAAATTAGAAACAATCGCTAGTGCAAAAAAAAAAATGCTCTCATTTTGGAAATTTAAGAAAAAAAAAAGACTTTAAATAATGATTATTGAGCTATTAGAGAGAAATCTACCAACAATGATTGGTGAATTATATTATGGCTCGTAACTTTTTCGCAATGATTTTTCGTTATGGCTTTTTTTTTTCGTAATATTATCGAAGTTGAAGTCCATTATTGCTTATAAAAAATAAATATAAAAATTACGTTTTAGAAAAATTTGAAATTTGAAATCCGTTAGGTTGGGAAATTTACAGAACACAACTAATGGAAGAGATAAGGAGAACAAACCTGCTTAGTAGTATAGCCATTATTGAACGATAAGATCGCATGTCCTTGTAATATCCTTAATGTTCGACTACTTGGCTCAATATCCACCATCGCCGATGTCATATCATTTGAAAGTGAGCGATCCATTACTCGGCCTAATTGGACGGCCGCTGCTGCATCTATTTTAAAATCAACGGTTAAACAACGATACCTCATATAATCGCCCTAATTCTGCAAATCCTTTATATGCAATAAAGTGTTGGCTATCGTTTTCCATTGTCTATTGCGCGGTCGGCTGCAAATTATCTCCGACCAAACTTGTTGTCTCCGCTTAACCGAGCCACCCCGCCAAGTACTTTCATCAGGACGAGGGCGTCGGAATAAGTCCGGATAGTCATAAGAGGGATAACCGTGGATCGGCTCGTCAGCATTCGACGGGCAGGAGACGAGCCTAAGCCCTAACCTATACAGGACCGACCTGCAAGAGGTAGAGGCCGATCCGAAGACAACAAGAGCCAGCTGAATCAGAGAGGCACTGGGTCAAGGCAGGTGGAAGCGATATGAATC
This sequence comes from Ascaris suum, assembly GCA_013433145.1. Lineage (NCBI taxonomy): Eukaryota > Metazoa > Nematoda > Chromadorea > Rhabditida > Ascarididae > Ascaris > Ascaris suum. Next base: position 9,209,762 of record CM024178.1, on the reverse strand, counting down.
GCCTCTTACTTCTTAAACAGTTACCTTGCAATCCATGGCAATTTTCATGTACATCAGACTTATTGCGCTTTTGTGAAGCAACACACCGCAGTGTACAGCTTAAATATGTATAAATTATTGCTCTTCCGTTAATTTTTAAAAATATTGAAACAGAGAAAAAGAAGAATGGATGTGAAAATAACATGGAGAAAAGTGGAAAACAGTGGAAAACAACATGAAGAAGAGATTGGAAGAGTACAGATATTGTAGAATGCAAAAAAAAGCGATGATAGTCTTAAAAAATTGATTTTTTGGATGCTATCGAAATTGCTTTCAAAATTAGAATATTGCTCGTAGCTTTTTCTGAAACATATACACAAACCTTTTTAAAGCTTAGAACGATTTCTCTTCTTTCAAATGATTCCATTCTGAAGTGCAAAAAAAAAAAAAAAACAACTTCGAATCGAAAAAAAATGCTAATATCAAAATTGTGTACATTCTAAGTGGTTCAATAAGTTCCCACATCGATATAATCTCATCGCATTTCAACTTTCAACAACTTTCTACAGATAAACAAAGATAATTTCTAAGTAATCTTTGAAAAATATGGTTAAATATTTTCAAAAAAAAAAAAATTTATAGCTCTTATTTTAGAATATTTTAGAAAATTGGAGAAATAATAGTAATTATTCTTTTTTTTTTTCCAAATCCACAAAATAAGGAGATATTTTAGTGAAGTCGATATGGCATACACGTTTTTCTTTTTCTTCAGCTTCATTTGACCAAACGATTTTATGAAATCCCAAAATATAATAAAATATGAAAGAAATTCTTATTCTCTTCATGTTTCCTCTCATGTGTGTCCAATCTTCTAACAAGAATTCGTACTTTTATCGCCCGATGACCGCAAAATGAAACTTCAACTGATGCATAATATATGCCAATTTTCTAACACCCTTGAATATCGATAATTCTATTCACTGCTAATAAATCAACGTGAAAGATGGTATAAGTGATATAAGTGAAATTTTGTTCCGTATTGATTGATGCGAGGTTGGTGGCAAGTGCATTCCGATCAAAGTTGTTGGATTCATCTTACCAAATCATTCCACCCTCCACAGCCTCAAGAGAGGGACGATGGGTAGGTCGCGACCTAAGCAGAACAACCCTGAATCGATTTGTCAGCATACGGTGAGCATGAAACGAGCCTAAGCCCTAACCTTCAAGCGACCGTACAGCGACTCCTTAATCGGAAGTGCAAGCGATATGAAGAGATATTTATTCGCAACGAATGATTTGTTGATTACAGTAAAAGTAAATAAAATAAAATTTATTATTATGATTCAATGGCTTTCATACTGAAGCTCGTATAAAACAGACATAACAATTATAAATACGCAAAGATATATGACTTTGCCATAATGCCCTTTACAAATCTAAACTTTTCATTAAGAAAAAGCATAAAAAACACATATTGCAAAATTTGGCATGAGAAAATGTTTCATTAAATCGTGAAATAAGCGTTGAATATCAATTTAGTGGAGAGCGTTTTTTTTTTTTCCGGGAAAAGCGTCTCTCATTCTATTGGAAATGAATTTAATCGTTTTTAGAACAGCCTCGATTGATGAGTGCTCTCGATTATCTCGAAAAACCAACAGAGAGAAGCAAACGATATACGACTGTAAAACAAAAAAAAAACGCATCTGCCGCTTAAGATCATTCCAGCATGTATCCCAACTTGTACTTATAGGCAAGCTATAGGATAGTTGAGAGGGAGAGAGAGGAAGAGAAAGAGAGAGAGAGAGGGAGGGAGAGAGAGGGAGAGAAGAAGGATTCATGGTGTTTTAACAACTCTTTTGGGGATCAATCAACTTCCGCCTAGATTATTCGCTTTTATACACAGCTGGTGAACTTTTTATTTATAGTTCAACGATGCTTTTCTTTATAGATTTGCATGCGTGAAATTGGGATGGGGGAGGGGGAGGGGATCAAATGCACTAAAGATCGATCATTTGCACCAACCTTACCAGTTCAAGAGAACTTCAACAGACTAGCTTTTTGTACTGACATTCAAAACCAAAAAAGCTTCCCCGCATTTTCAACCGCTATTACTTCTAGACTATATCGGTTAAACTGCAGAAAAACCAGATTTTGATAGTTGGTCAAGGAGCAACCAAATCGATCAGAATATAGATGCATTATTCTATATTTTTCATTCTCTATTTTATAATTTATTGGAAGTGGTTGTTTAAATGAGCGAATTATGAAAGCACATATCGTGCCAGCAGCATTTTTTGGTGGCGCGTTTTCCCACTCATTTTTCTAAATTCTACGATGCATAAAAAACGGCATTAATGAATGAGAAATTTTAATTGCAAATAATGAACAAACTAACGAAAAGACATCTGAAAATACAAAAACATTTGCATTAATATCATTTTATTTTCGATTGAACGACTTCGTAATGTATTTATACGTTAGAAATTCCCGATAAACTTCTTTGATGTTTAGGAAAATTCTTGTCAGCGGATGGGTACCCATCTTGATTCTATGCGCTTACCGAATAGACGATCAACCGCTGAACCACTAGCCAACGGGTTGTTACGCATGCTTAGGTCCTGTCATTACTGGTATGCACATAATGCAACGCACTTGATAAGCTTATAGCGTCAACGGAGGGTAATTGAAGTGAATGCTAAATAAAAGGTCCTAATAAAGTATAATGCAACATTTGTGTTTGAAACAAACTAAAGGCATACTCTGAGATAATGAGAGAAAACTTTTTGAATTCATTTGATTCAAACATTTTCTATCAAAGCAACAAAAATTTCTTATAGCTTTTATGATGCGAACGCTTTTAGTAATTATAGTAAAAAAAAATAGTAATTCACTAATGATGAAAAACTTTTAGAAAGAACGAAAAATACAAAGAAAAATTTGGCACTTTTCCAGTTTAAAAATTAGTTGAAAAAAAAATCTTTCTCCACATAATTCATTTTTTTTAAACGTTTGAAAACAGGAAAAAAATTATCAACTTCTTTATGTTTGCTCAAAGTTTATATGAAAATAGTTGATTTAATAAAATGCAAGCAACTTATTCAAAGAAATTATTAGTTTAATTTATTTAGGCAGAAAAAAAAATTTTATAATAGAAGATAAGCTTTTTTTTTCTGCTTGAATGGTTGAAATTCGAAAGAAAATCAAGCTCGATGAAACTTTTTACTCAGGTGAGCTTAATTTTGGGCTGCAAAAAGACTTCATTAATCTAGGATTAATGCATACCTCCTCTCTTGAATATTATTAACCTTCAACGACTATATGCCCTCGGGCTCCCCATTTTACTATATGCCCTCGGGCTTCCCCATTTTTTTTTACCTGATATAAACCTGTTTTAAATTTGCAAACAATAGCATATACCCATCATATACAAATTCTTCAGAAGTTTCCTCTCTGCTGATATAGATATGGTCTTTTGAAATTACAAACACTTAGAGCTTTACAACAAATGAGAAAATATGGTATATCTATCTTCTATAGTAGATACAATCTTTTGCAAACGCATTATCACAATTAAATATTGGTCGTATTTAATTTCAACTTCTTTTCCCTATGTATTTTGTTGCTTGAAATTTCTATTTCCGAATTCGATGAGGATATACCGAGAAAATTAAATTTATTGCTCAAGTCTCATAAAAATCATTTCCAGTATCCCGTCTACTTATGCTCTTCGAACATAGGTGAAGTATGTGACAACCTGGCGAATTCCCATCATACTATCGAATGCACCAAGCTTTTGACACATAAACTGGCATACCCAGGTGTGAGGAGGGGCAGATGTGTGGCTAAGGGAAAAGCGACCGAGCTATGGTAGATGTTGACTTCTGGAGAATGGACAAGCATTGGAATTAGTGGCAAAGTTTTTAAATAGCGTGTGGCGTTTTTCGATGTTCACATATATCCAATGCAGCGTGATTAAATGAGCACACATTAGAGCTAGAGAGAATCAGCATCAATGTACCATCAATCTTGAAGCACATATATAATTTTGATCTAATTTTGAGAATTTTTTATACGTTCTAAGGATCCATAATTTTGTTTATTAATAACATTTAGTCATTTATAACATTTTGGCCATTTATAATATTTTGACCATTTATGACATGCTATCAAAAATCTTCTCTAATATACCTATATGTGAAAAAAAAAAAAAACGACTTACTAGAAACAAACGGCGATTGTATGGGAAATATAAATAATGGTGTTATTGCAGCAATAATTGTTGCAATTGCGAGTTGTGATGAACCTTTCGATGATTTTAGCACACAATATAATGAGATAAAACCAACTATCACAAAAAATAATGGTTGAGAAATTTCCCAAATCTGTAAATTTTTTTTATTCTCATTTGAATAATTTATTAAATCTTTTTTTTTTTAAATCGTTCAATTAGATTTTATTCATTTAGAAGTTGATTGCTGTTAATTAAACAAGAAAAAATATAATTGAGGAGAAATTTTGAAATTTCTTATGAATATTATATTTTCTCTTTCGTTTTTTGACTCTTTTATTTCCTTCTTCTCTTTCTCTTCTTTCTTGGCTATATTCAACATTTGTTCTATATATCGAGGCGACCTGTTTGCTATAAAGCAACCGATTGAGAAAGGAGCCGGGGAGGGAGGGGAGGGAGGAGAAGGGGACAGAATTCAGAATAATCCAAATACGATGCAAAAAAAATGGTTAAGACTGATATTTTCGTATGAGTAACAAATTTATATCAGAGGAAAACGAAAAAAACTTTTGTCAAAATCATTGCATAGTAAATGTTTCATATTTAGTAAATAATCACATCAAAAAAAAAATCACATCTCTAATATTAATAGGCAAAGAAAAGAATAACTTGAGGGAATTTTTTTCTTGTAGTTATAAATTTTAAACAGATTACGTGTAATTAAGAGATAATAAGAAAATGGCGCAAATGACGTACTTATCAGTTAAAATTGCATTTCCGGGATCAAATAGACTTCAAATAGATCACTTACAATCAAGAGATAATTTTTAAAAAGAATGGCGCAAATGTCTTACTTACCAATTGAAATTTCTGATCCCAATAAAACGTATACTCCCAAATGAGGAGAATTTTTGTTGTCTCTAAGACGAGTAGAAGTAGAGATAAAAGAATCTAAAATCACAAAACAATGTTAACGATATTCATCTCAACGAAATGCTTACCTTATAAAATTTTAAGTAATTATATAAGTTAATCATAAGCTCTAATAATTATATGCATGAATCTTTCGAAATTTAAAAAAAAATTGATTTGCAACAACTCTTTTGTTTAAAAAAATCTGGGTGATTTTTTTTTTCAAATTTAAAGGAACAACCTATTTTGGAAAAAAAAAACAATTTGGAAGTCCATTCCTGAAAAAAAAAATGAAAACAATATGAGAATCCTATAGTGAAATAAAGACCTATATTTTTCTTAATTATGAAAAATTAATTAATACTTAGAAATATTTTATTCGGAATTTCTTTCTACTTTTTTGATGAGAACGATAGAAGATGGAAATTTTTTTTGTGTGTTTGTGTGTATATGAGGGAAGGGGGAGAGAGGGGAATTATCTATATAAGAGTCAAAGATCATAAAAGGTTGGAAAAAAAAAGAGTAAAATAATTTCAAAAATTCTCGAAATATTTCTGTATTCAATTATTAAATTAAACTAAATTAAATTATGCTCATTTGATAGAAATTTTTTTCAATTGTCTTCATTTTAACTGTGTGCCATATCTATGATGCAACGCTAATATTACTATTTGGAATTTATTAATACTACCGTTTTGTTTGTTTGTTTGTTTTTTTTTTTTGCATTCATCTCAGTGGCCGCATTTGAAGTTCTTTTTTTTTTATTTCTACGCTATCACTTTCATATGAATTGAAAAAAAAAAACATTTCTCTATTAAACATTCATTTCCATTTTTCAAATATTTTTGAAAAATATTTTTCATCTTTTCTTTTTTTTTGAAATATTTGAACATTTTGAAATTCTCATAAAAATATTTGAAATAACATCGAAATTTTTACAATTTGGAAAAAAAAAATTCGAAAGAAAAATCATTCCCATTGAAATATTTTTGAAAAAGAAAAAACAATGAAAATATGGAAGAGAAGCTCATTAAAAATTAGGATATTCTCAAAAATTAACAAATATATTTGTTGCAGAAATTTTTAAAGCAATTTAATTCTAATATACCTGAATGATTGATAAAACTTTCTGATAGGAAACAGTACGCTCTAGACGTCGTGCTCTTTTATTAACCTCAGAGAGGATATCAAAGCTTGGATTACGATAAAGAAGTGTCGGATTTGTGGCGAACGTCGATTCGGGAATCTCAAGTTGATAAGGACGATATAAACGATATGGAGACCTTCAAAAAAAAAAAAAAAAGATATCACACTATTTGCAATATTTTCAAGTAAAACGTCAACTATCCAAAAGCATTTGCTTTAATAAAAATATATTTAATAATATAAAAATGCTTCAAAATTGGAAAAAAAAAACATTCGGTGTAAAAATTAGAAATTGAAAAATTCATTGAAAATTTTGACTATCGTAAGGCAAATAAAATATGCATTAATTTAAGCCGATACGAGTAAATCGATTAATTTTGCTAGTTTCATGCAATTTCAATATTATTTTTTTTCCCCATAAAAACGGTATATATATTTCTGCTAACAGACAATCACCAGGTTAATAATAATATTCCTGAAGGAGTTTTTTCTTGTAAACTTCCTGGATAATACTTCAAAGTAATGCAAGAAAAAAAAACCTCTTGATATGTGGTGGTGAGGTGTACTGCATATGTCCATTCCCTCAACCAATACATTCAACATTCCTCAATTTGATTCATCGACGTATTCGTTATGAACCCATATAGAATGTCCTTCAATACAATTGAGATATTCGTCCTCGTATAAAATCATAAATTAGTGACACCTTTACTATATCTTTATTGCCGATTTAAACGCTCACAAACAAGAAGCGAAGCCATAAGACGACAGGTATTATCTAGGACGAAAGCAGGTAACAATGCAAACAGGTAAGAATGCAGGTAAGAATTCAACGATTGTAAAAATTTATACAACCATTCAAGTAGAAAATACGTCAAAAGTGGGCACTCGATGCGTTAAATTTTATTAGCAATATGACAATTAATCGCTATATTTACGATTGCAATCGTCTCATTTAGCGTAGTAACCTTCGCCGTACCTTCGGATATGAATCCATTTGCAATAAATTACCTACTATATAAAGCATTAGTAAAAAGATAGAAAAGATAAAAAATAAATACAAAAAATTGATAATTTTTATACTTCAATCTTTCGTATTTGAATAAAGATGATGCAATCGGCGCTATTTCCTCGAAATCATTTATCTCACTCTTAGAATTAAGTAAACGATCAAATTTTAAGTACATCTTATATATTTCAACAGTATTTAAATGTCGTTTGTGTTCAATCGAATAAATATAACATCATAATAGTGGTATCTAAATAATCATTCAATATGAATTCATTTCGTTGATTTAAATTTAATTAAATTCATCTAAAATACATTTGATACATAGAAGAGTTCACAGGTAGTAATTAGCGAATAGTTGCGTGTAACTAGATGTTCATCTGCAACTATTATGGTACCTGAGGAGCGTAAAACGTCCGACACAAGGACGATCAAGGTGACCCTTAACGAAGACGAGGTCGATGGTATCCCACCCAGTGAAATCTTTCGAATGGGCGTGCATGAAAATGGCACACAACTCATCTTATCTAAGCCCTTATTCAGCAGTCTTCACCACAGTTCACAACTTCTTGTTGAAAAATTCAAGTAAATTCATTGACGCATACCTATTTCTTCCCATAAAAACATAACTTATGGCATAAATTTCGTGCAGTGAGAAAGATTATCTCATTCGTTGGATACATTGCGGTCGAAGGTGTTTTTGTTAATTATGGCGAGTTCATCGAAAAATAGCAGCAGGATGAAAACTGCTAAGGAGGAGGCCGGGGATGGGGCAAGAGGGGAAAAGGGGGATAGGATCTAAAAAGCATAGAGACCAATCCTCGTCTTTCATCTCTTAACTCTAGAATTAAACAAAATTATAGACAGTCATTTAAGAGAGGTTTAAACTGCTTCATTTCAACATATAGAGCATTGTGAATATACTTCCGGAGCTAAACGTTCTATTTATGGATATGAAACACAATACGGTGGTCATCATAGAAGGTTTTCTTGGAGATTTTGCGCCGATTTTGATTATTTTAGTGAATCTAAACTATTAGATACTCAGCACCGAACGCTTTTTAGCTACAATTAATGATAGAAGCGATTATCGGCAATCATTGAGGATAGGTGTACCGATATGGCGATATTGGTTGAAATTTTCGACGAATCTTTATGAGATTGAGATATTTCTCCTCGATAATTTTCACTACGATTTTTTTCCGCTCAATTTCTTTGCGTTTAGCTATTAGCAAAAATATTTCTAGATTCATTAAATTGTTTCATAAAAATTTTAGATCTTCTATAATATAAATATTCATTACTAGTACCGAGCCATTTGAATTTTGATTTTTCCATTAGAAATAGATTTATTGCGCCTATAAATTTATGCAAAAAAAAAAAATTCCTCTTAAATAACGACCATAGTGATTTTCTCAATAAGACTAAATTATTGCCAACATTTCTAATAAACGAAATTAGCTTTAATTTTTAGCATTTCTCTTATCAATAAATTTCTTCGCGGATGAATTTTCCAAGCTTCGCTATGAAATCGAAAACTTTTATTTGGGGAAATTCGAGGATTTGATAAAAGCAGTTTCAGTTCTCATAGATTCCTTCATCGTTTATAATAACTTCAAAAAATTCATAGACAATGCATAATAATGCTATCATTACATACTACTTATCGATAAAAAAAGGACCCTAGAAATGGGGGGGGGGGGGTGATTAATGGCCAAGAACGCTTCCAATATCTTGATCGAGTTAAGGCCTCAAGATTTGGAACACTTTCAAAAAGTGCATTGATGAAATCGACTATGGAATTCGTTAAAAATTGCGAAAATTGTTGAATGTGGAAAAAAAAATGTGATGTTTCGTAAATATTTGAAACAACATTTTATGAAATCGTTGTACAATTCATATGAAATGAACAAGAAAAATGGAAATGACTTAATTATCAAAGATATACAAAAAATGTTATATGCTTGAAGATTCCTTTTTTTTTTTCAAGGATTTCCGCAATGAAGAACGATATTTTGCAAGAAATTTATGTTCAACGAAATAAATCATTTACTAATATGGTTATGAGTAGCGGCTATTATTGCGCAAGTTATCAACATTGGTAATATGGGTGGCATCATGTGCTAAGTAGTAATAAATTTTCATAGTATTAGTAATAAATATTAATAAACTTAGTGATGAACTTTCACTCATTTCATACAGCGCCGATTGGAATTTTTAAAGCGGATGACATCAAAAAAGTCCCGCTCACCTTGAGTGACATCTGCGCACGTTGCACCTCATTTAGCATCTTCTCTTTCCTATTTATCTCATATTAAAAGCTCCGGCTAATTGTTTCAAAAACTATCATCCGAATATACTTAACTTCATTTGTTTAAAAGATCTTTGCTATAATCACCGAAGACTTTATAGGGAATTTTTCTGGACGACTTTACAGCGAGTAATCTGCTCAGTCTCGAAAAATTTCGATTGTTTCTTGAAAAATTTGCACTTCTTCAATTATTTTCTTCATTAAATGATTCGATTATGACTATAAATATTAAGCTTCAGTGAGTAATTTTTATATTGACTACGCTATGTTTTCTCTATGAAACGTTATTACTATTGAAATTGAACAGAGATAGGACTCTTTATTGAATCGAATTAGATAATTCCTATCTAATCGAATATTTCCGATAAGAATTATGGCGCAAATTTTCGCATTATACTCAATTTTTAGCTTTTTATTTCAAGAGAATGTACTGATCAGTTGAACTTCTTAAATCTTATATATAAATAACCTTCCGATCAAAATATAAATAATTTTCCACTTCGCCATCTCTTTTTATTTTTCCATTATGAATTAATTTGTGCATTATATATGCTAGCCATCGATTGTGCATCGATTATTATCTCTCGATAACCGCTCTATTCTTCACATATATATGTATGCCAATAGTACGCTTTATTATAGGGTTTTTTTTTTTTGAAATAGAAGAGCCCATGGAAAAGGCTCCTGGAGCCCTTCAACAATACAACTTAGCAACTCCTATTTTTCTTACTTTCCCCATAAATGAATCTTTTCAGCCGATTCAACAATACACAAATCTTGCAAATGAAAAATATTGAGGGCTTCTATTTAAAGTAAAGTAAAACAACTATTGTAACGTTATTATTGGGGAATAAGATGCTGGATTTCGTCGAAAAAAAAATTTTTTTTTTCACGTATGACGAGAAACGTCTGAAATGAAGAGAGGGTGGGGAGAGGATTAATTTCGCGATTAAGGGATTATTTTAAGCCCGAATAATGACACACGATAAGTTTTCATTTCATTCTATTCTAGTATCTCTCATTCAATGCAACTAAAATGCAATATTATTTATTCTCTATTCATTATTCATTTAAAAAAATTCGAATATAAATGGAGTATTCATTGATGTTATCGCTTAAATTATGATACACATTTTGAAAAACGATAGAAATATCTTTGAAGTAATAAAAATACGCAAAAATTTTGAGAATATAAATGAAAATATTATCGCAATCTCTAATATGCATCAAATAAAATAAAATCTCAAATAATATTCTATTCATAAATTTCTTAGGAAATATATGATTGCATGTGTGGATTTTTTTTAAAAGTTCCACTAGCCGTACCTGAATTTAAAAAAAAAACCAACAATAAGTTTTCATTCTATTTCAGTGGGAAAATTTTCACCTCAACATTTTTCTCTCCGTTGTAAAATATCGAAAATAGCGTATTTTTCGCAACGCCATAATACATCTAAACTTTAAAATCACAATACAATTATGCGAAGTTAAAGTTTGCGGAACTGAAATAATCCTAAATCAATGGAACTCTCTTTTAATTGTTCTAGAAGAAAATTTTACGAAATCTTCTACTCATAATTTCAGCACGAAAATTATATCAATGATAAGCAACAAGTTAATAAGAAAATTTTAAACTGGCTCATTTTAATTCGTATATAATCTTTCACGATGATAATATTTGACTTGAAAATTTTCAAAAATTTTTCCTCGTTAGCTATGAAATATTTCAATTTTTATAATCGTTGAAAAAAAGTTTTTTTGAAATGCTCGAAAAGAAAGCAACAGTCTCGTAATTCGATGCATCCATTCATGGTACTTCGACGCTATTAGAGCCTATCGGAAAAAAAAGAGACATAAAAACAATGAATATGTGCTCATAAATATTCAAGAAAAAAAAAAGCATATTTCGAGTCGTATTTTATGGGATGGTAGTTACAACGTGATCTCATTTCTACTTGTGGCATTCCTCTTTTTTTTTTTTCAAGAGTGACCTTTGTCATACGAGGATAAAACGACGCGTAAACGATTTTATTCTATTCGCTAATTGAGTGTGTCCTCTATAGTGCTACAATCGATCATATTATTGAAAGAAACGACTTGTATAAATTTTTATGAGAAATTTTAGAAGGAATTGAAACGAAGAGGACGGAAGAAGCCTATTTTATAAGAGCATTTATTTTATTAAGGCATTATTTTTCAAAGAAATTTCCTAATGCAACGAATAAAAAAACTGATGAAAGAATATGATCACTCAAAGAATTACATAAATATTCCAAATGAGGAAAACCATTTTCAATTATAAAATCAAATCTAAAAGATTTATTAACGTCTACGTCAAACATAGAAGGATAGAATGCTAATTCACTAGATGCATTCTGTGGTCAAAGGTTGATATGATATAATGGTTATCGATAATCATATATATTATCGATATAATAGTAATATATTTCCTATATATATATATATATATATATATATATATATATATATATATATATATATATATATATATATATATATATATATATATATATATATATATATATATATATATATATATATATATATATATATATATATATATATATATATATATATATATATATATATATATATATATATATATATATATATATATATATATACTTATTTCGAAGACAAGGAGTCGAAAGTGCAAGAGACGAGAAAGGAGATGTAATTGCAAGAGGAAACGCGTGAACTGGCATGTCATATGCGCTGATTGAATCTCTCATTCATACGGTTCATCGCATTTCACTCGTCCTCTTTCACTGAGGTCGCTTGCAAGTGTTGAATGCTTGTCCCCTCCCCCACTTCCAACATATTATAGAGTTCAGTGACTGACACACACAAAAGATGTGACATTTTTTTGTGTCTCTCTTTCGTTCACTTTTCAACTCTCTCAGAATAAATCATACAATTTTATATCAACTCGATTTGAAGTGTTTTTTTCTCAAATTTCATATGAAAGTTAGCTTATGGGATTTTTTTTTGTGAAGAAGTAATTGTGCACCGTCTTTTTAAACAAGTCCAATCAAATTAAGGAGGTGGCTAAGCAATACTGTTCATTTCGGAAAATATGTGCACATCACAAATTTTGTACCCGCTTATTCGGCTTTAGCTATATATATATATATATATATATATATATATATATATATATATATATATATATATATATATATATATATATATATATATATATATATATATATATATATATATATATATATATATATATATATATATATATATATATATATATATATATATATTCCAATTCCCTTAGTGGACAGCATGTTTTTTTCCCTGAAAAATCCAAAACGAAGGCATCATTGTTATGAATTATAAGTAGGAGTAGACTTTCACATAAGAAAACCATTTTAATAATCTGCCATATCGCCGCAACATTCAAGGCTTCTAGATTTTGCATTGACATCTACTTAGGCAGGCTAAATTTGACCAAGATGATTTACAAATGAGTCTCAAGGATTCATCAATAAATTAAAAGACAAGAGATCAGACTATGCAATTTAGCCAATTCAATAGATTTGTTTGATCTATTTCTAAACACTAATTTTCTCTTAGTCACATATTTAGCATTTCATCGAGTTACTGACTCAAATTTCGCTCATCCACCATCCATCGGTTAGCAGTGTCCACCAATCGAGTAATGATGGATGAAGAAAGGATATTCAATCCAATTTGCCCACCAAATTTTAAAGAAAATCCAACCGAGACAAGAACAGCGTAATGCTTGTTATAAAATTAAAAATTCCTATAGTAATCCCTTTCATAATGTGTAACAACTGCATTAATTCATTAAGGATACATCAATAATGGTTCATTTAACCTTGAAATGAGAGTGATCGAACCTTGAATTAAGATTACACTGAATGTGTCGCTTAATAATAAGTGAAAACTGACGAATTTTTGCACAAAAAAAAACCCGAAAATTTTCTCTGTAGATTTCCGCCATTTTTTTTTCGATCCATTCAAAAACACGAATAAATCATGTCAATGATCTTGAAAGGCGAAAGTCTCATAATTAAAGGAACACCATGGAAAATAATCGAAAGCAGGGCATCGATAGTGGACAACATTTGTCGGCCCATTCATCACCAATGCAATCAATCATCCGAGATTTTCGGTCAGTAAGAAAAGCAATTGAGGTGACACCGCTGACCAATTTACAATACAAAATTGCGATAGTTGAATTATGTGCGTCGAAATCATTCGTCAAAAAAAAAATACACCTCAATTAGAATACGTACTCATGAACATTTTTAATTTCAATAAGTAGGGAGCGAACAAGTTAATAAATAAAAGAAGTTGAAAAATAAGTAAAAAAAAAGAAACAAATAAACAAACAAATAAACAAAAAAACAAACAAATCATTAAACAAACAAACAAATAAACAAGCAATCGAATAAATAAATATACGAATAAAAAAATAGAAAAATAAATAAATAATAACTTAAGGAAATCTCTATGAAATTAGATGAACAAATAATATACGGATATATAAAAACAGTTATTTTTTCATTATTTATTTATTTATTTCCACATGAAATTAAAAAAAACAATACGCAATGTAAAATAACTACGATACGATTGTGTTGGTTTTGATTAATGCTTTCCTTTGTTTATAATTGAAATAGCTACTCATTGAAATTAGATAGGTTGTGCACTCTATAAGAATTAAGCAATAATCGTTCAAAACTGCTGAAGAACTTAAAGATCGATGTTCTAATGCAGCATAAACTAATGAATGATAAATGAAATATGATATCCTAGGTTAACATATCTATAAGAATCTTTCATCAATTAGTTCAAATATTTTTCCCATTAATATTAGATAATCTTTACGCTAGTAACCCATCCTCCTCAAGAATTAAAAATTCAATAGACCATTTCCACATTTCCGCTCATTAATGTTTCTCTGACAACTATTGGAGATTATGTTTAGAAAATCTTTGAGCAGTTTATTATGGATATTTTTTTTTGGAATATTGTAGAGTAATGAAACCGAGTACATTCTATTGTAGAAAATTTATAGAACATCTAAATTATAAAATATGAATTTAGAGAGGAAGCGAGGAAGAGAATGAGAGCAAAGCTCAATGGGTAAATCTTTTTTTGCGCTATGTGAACGAAATAAATGGAATACTAATGATCTATAGTAGCAAGGGACGACGTTCCTAGCTATTTTCTTCAGTAACCTCCTCCCACTACTGCTGTAGATTTCACTCCGCCCAACACAAATTATAAACGTCTACGAAAGAGGAAATAATGGAAATGAATTTCCGAATAAAGTTGCCTAACTATTAGATTTTATAGTGAAAGCAACTCCCCCTCCTCATCTCCCTTCCCCAACCCTCTCTCCCCCTTCCCATGTGATTGATTATGGGAAAATTTTTAAAAAATATTGAAAAAAAAAATCTATCATTCTTGAGGAATTTTATCCATCCACATTTCAAAATTAACCACTATTATAGAATGCAATTTCAAGGATTGAATAAACGGGAAAATTTTAAAGAAGCAGAAGAGATTCTCAACGACTATTATAATTAATCAGCATTTAGAATCAATAGTAAACTTTAAAAAAAAAAATTTTTTTTTCAATCTTTGACAGATTCTAACATGAATTTGAAAAATTTATGAATTTTATGGTACTATCAATTGAAATTGATATCATATTCAATCACACTATACAATATATTAGTATTTATGTAAAATCAAATATTCATATTTCCTCGAAATTTGCATATCTTATGCTTTACTTTAAAATGAGGTCACCTTTTTTCTCTCTTATATTATTAAAAAATTTTCCACTATTACCTTCGTATTGTTACTATGAAAGTACAAAAATATATCGTCAAGAGGAATATGTAATAGACTTCAAACTCTTTTTTTTTTACTTTTTAATTAAAGAAATACTCTAGAAAGTTTAACTTTCGAATAATTACTACCTATTATTACTAAAACCTACTATTATCTAAAACTCTCTCTCTCTCTTAAATTTAGTACCATTCTATGTGTAATAAATGATATTCGCATTTCATATGAAGAGAATTATTTGAGCGTAAAACAATTGTGATATTGTTCTCATTGTGTGAAAATTTTTGATCGATAGAAACGAGATGAATAAATCGCATAGAGAACAACTTCCTGTTTATTGCAATGCACTCTTATTCCCTCTCTCTCTCTCACTCTCTCTCTCTTTGTCTTTAAATAGCGCAAACAATCGACCATGTATCATTTGAAAAGTACCAAATATTAAATAGATCGACCTACGTTTAAAGCAGTACACATCAATAACAAATGAACGCTTTTCTAGGAATGAAAGGAAGGGACGGAGATGGGAGAAGGGGGGGGGGAGGGACGGGGTTGACAAATATATTAAACTTTGAATTCGAGCTGAAATTTGCCCAAACTAACAATTCTTGAAGAACTTTTAAAATATATATAATAAATGACATTTTTTTTAAAAAATGATTTTTTTTCATTTGCACTACAAATATCATTATAATAGCAAAGCTCCTATTACATCTTACTTGTATTTACTAGTTATTATGATAATAATTTTATCATTCAATGCAGTAACAAGTAATATGAGGAAAATTAAGTTGTTTTTATAATTTTACAATAATTTTTGCTTACTATGACGCGAAAAATCCACTAGAAATGGTCTAATATATCGTATTACCTCGAATAGAGCCTCCCCCTTGAGAAAATCAAACCCTCAGGGTCTCTTTTTGAAATGTGACGGTAATACTCTACACCATTGATTCTCTTCAACCAACATATTGAAATTCAGGGAAAATTCCACTTATCTACTACAACATTTATATTATGTCTACTTATGATAGATTTAATGGACCGTTCTCTTTAGTTCTACTTCTCAAGTTTGATCGATCTGCTCTCAAAAATAAGCGTCAATTAGAGAGAAATAGAAAAAAAAAATCATGTTTAATTTTCACCATATTCCATCGTCTTTCATTCTGCTAGTTGCTTGCTTTACTTTGATTTGTTGTGGAAATTGTTATGGACATTTATGCCGCTATATGGATTGCTCTGCTTATGCATTGAATTCGAAACGCTCTTGATCTATTAATTATTATTAACTAATAACCAACTATTAAAGTCGTTCACAAAGAAATAAATGACAACTCGATTGATAACTTAGCAAATTTATTGGCACAGCGAGTAAGTAAATAATTGTTGCATATGTTTTACAAAATATGCAAAATTAAACTAAGAAAAATTCAGCGTACTTGCGATCGATTCTAGCGTATGAAAGCATATCGGCGAACAAACAAAACTCGTTTACTACGGGTTACAGAATTACCGACGATAAATAGCGCAACACACACACACAATGATTAGCAAGCAGGATCGCAACCTATTTATATCTTCGGCTACGGCACCGAAGGCATGGGGAGATCATAATCCACACGGGGGAAATACCACATCAAGATCAAACAGGTATGAGCATACGACTTGTTACACAAATGAAGATCACCATGATCACTGCAACAATAAAAGTCATTTGATCACAACGGATCACTTGTTAACGCAGATCACTCGTTAACACCACCGAATACCTATTCAACATGAAAGCATCTAACTTGTGCACATACAGACACAGACAAATAAACAGACAGACAAATGCGACATATCTGATAATTACATAGTAGAGTGTTACAATTTTAATGCTGATTTATCTAATACAACTATTTAAAAAAAAAAAGAATATTCTACTCAATCTCAATCGAAAAGGAATCTTTTTAATGTAATTCATTTGATTTATTTATGCTTTCAATTATTATTATTATTTTTCGCATATAATTGCTTGGCATAGAAAGAATTCTAATCACTTCATGCTGCATTTAATAAATATATAAATAAGGATTATCCAGATTAAAGTGAACGCGCGGACTTCCTGCCTTCCCTCTTGATCAAGTTTCATATTTCTATCGTTTAACATATCGACTGCATTTGTCTTTCGAGGAAATATCCTCGTCTGCTCTAGAAGAGAAACGAAACACATACAAACATATCAAAATCTTCGGTGATAGATATGCGTTCCATTGCTAAATCTCGCCCTTAGTCTCATAAAATTAGTCGCAACCCATTTAGATTCTAAATCCATCAATATTAGCAACATCATATAGTGCTAGCGATGTGTAATTTTACGTGAAGGCGATATGCATCGAAAGAAATATGCCGAAAGACAAGCGGAGGAAGAGGCGGAAGAGAATGAAGGAAAAAGGGCTGAGGGGTCGAAAATAGTGGAACGAATAATATGCCAAAAAATCAAACGAATTAGACAAGGAATTGCTTCAATTATATACTTCCGAAGATGGTTACATATATCAATTGAGAAGATATACAATCGTATTAAATTTCGATTCTCCTCTGTACGAGTGTTTACAATTTTATTCGGTAGTCATAAATAATAAAATTTCCATAATTGTATTCCGTAAACGATACGCAAAGATGGTATTTGCGGTCATTACATCAATATCCATTCAGCATCATTAAAATATTCTATGTCTACGATAGAATTGGATAAATACATGCATACACCAGAAATGTTCAAATATGAGCTCGGAATGGCGAAACCAACATTGCAACCTATGCGGTTGATTTTGTTTAAGGATCACCGAACATGAAAACTACATTGAGATTAGTTCAGCGTTTCGCATACCCACTTTAGATATAATTCATATCGAACATATCTGATTTCAAATGCTGCTCTTCCACATGACCATATAATCTTCGTTTCATCTATCGTTTTTTCACATACATCGGGAATATAGATATATTATATATTAATATAATTACAAATTTGAATGTAAATAAATAAACAGATAAATAAATAAGTAAATAAATAAATACACGTATATAAATGAAAAAAATATATATATATATATATATATATATATATATATATATATATATATATATATATATATATATATATATATATATATATATATATATATATATATATATATATATATATATATAAAACAAACTTTACCTGTATAAGAACAAAATAATTATAAAACGAGAAAAAAGATCAAAATCAATTCATAATAGAAACGCGCGAAAAGGCCACGAATTTTGTCTTCGATCCACAAAAATGATCAACAAAACTGGTTCAAATCATTGAAAAAAATGAGGCCAGTCATGTTAAGCAAAAGAGATGAGAACGGAAGATAGAATTTCCCTCATTGAAGATGAATGTGTAAACGCTCAATGTGTCACTATAAATGGAGAAATTAGCATAAATGGCTTTTCCAATCTATAAAAATTGCTCGATTTTTACGATGGTTAGTTGATGGATTCTAATGCAAATCGTCTTCACATTTCACAGATCCATGATGAGTTTGTGAGACAAAAAAACTTGGCGAGCGGATCCTTCATTCCTGAAGAATTTCACATCCTGAGATGTTTGTAAGTGGAATTTTTCTTTATGATTCAAGAATTACCTGTATGCAAATACCTGTATGCATTACCTGTATATACCTGTCGATGCAAAATATCATCATATGTAAATAGTATTCGTAATAGATAGCAGAGAGAGAGAGAGAGAGAGAGAGAGAGAAAAAAAAAAGAAGCACATCCCTTTACGGGGTTCTTGATGATAAAATATACAAGTCTACATATGGCATCGATCTCTATATCGTTTAGAGCGGATAACGCTAATTTAGGATAAGTGCATCAAAAATTCCATTTGAATGATTATTTGTGAACAGCGGGTTGGGATACTACGAAAGTTGTATATCGGACGTTTAATATTGCTGTGACATTTATAACTATCAAAATATAAGATATGAGGAAAATTGACTGGTATAAACAGTTTCCTTGGAATCGTTTATTCTCATTCCATTTGAAATCTCACAACTATAACCGTTAATAACGCAGTAATCTAATATGCGAATTGCTCTACAAAATATTGCTTCAAATATGAATTAATTCATCGGGTAAATCTTAGCGCCAAGAGTATAATGTGAATTGCTTCAAAGTACTACGTACAATATAGTGATATATAGTTTCAAATCAATGCGGAGCATGGTTTCTTGTAGTAATTCGAAGAAGTGCAAAGAAATTACTCGTAACTCAAGTATTTTCCAGTAGTGAAAAAAATTTCGGATCATTTTCTAAAATCGATTATTAAATTTAAAAAGTTATTTTGGGTTTTGTATTACTTACAATCTTTGCAATGTGTTAAGCATAGTCGCCCCTGTTGCAAAATTCAGCTATATAGAAGCATATTGTTGGTTAAAAGCATACATATGGCAGCAGCTGAGCACATAACTGTTGAAAGCGGCTAGCAAAAACGTTTTCGGAGATCTAACGTAAGCCAACTAAAATTTTCTTGCCCATTAACTCGACTTAATGGAGTATTTTTTTTTCTCAACTTTCAATTCATATCGTAACGCTGGCTGTAACATTCGAGACGAAATATTCTAACAACGTAATGGTGAGATGAAATTGTATAACACTATAACACTGATGAGAAATATCGTAGCATCGTACATTGGTTTGAAATAATGAAACACCGCAACATCGACTTGGAATATTGTAATACCGCAATATCAATTTGAAATATTGTAATACCGCAAAATAGCCGAAATATTGTCGCACCATAATATCGAGCCAAAATATTGCGAGATTTACACAACTAAACGAGGGAAAACATTAAGAAAGAGGGAACGTTCAGCATCGAGAGAAAGTGGATAATGTCGCTTACATATTTATTCTCTCATAGCGAAGATTAATGGAATCTCTTTAAACAGTATAAAACAAATTTGAGGAATAATATCGATTTGAAATATTGTAATACCATAATTTCGAGTAGGGATTTTTGATGTAAAACAAATTGCAATTAGAGATGTTAGATACGCTAAAATGTTATCATCTATTGCCTCATAATAGGGGGGGGGGGGGGATAACGTGTTCAGTATGAGACGCGAACTAAGCAAAATACAGCATTTCCTCACTTCCTTGAAAAAAAAAATGAAAATAAAAGCATCGAAAAATAAATTTTCGGCTCAATTTTTCAATAATTTAGACGCCAAATTGCGAATATTTCGATAAATTTAAGTATTGCATCATTCTCGTTGATTCAATTTTCCACTTATTGAGCTATTCATAATTATAATTAATCAACATATGGATGAGGATATTTTATATCGTTTTTTTTTTGTATTACTCTGCATAATAGTGGCTCTAATTTAGGAATAACTAGATAACGAAAAGAGAAGAGATGGAACATTCTATCTTTTGTTAGAGCTAATGTTTATCTCAAGAAAAGGGATTTGCAAAAAAATAGAGCATGAATGTGAACGATTTAACCTATATTTATATTATCCATTTAATTAGTTGTATAGCTGGTCACTTAGGTTAGCTATGAGTGACCAATGGCTAATGAATCAGTCGAACGAATGGTATGTTTTTTTAAATGCAAGCCAAGCGTAACGACTTCGTACGTTGCTCTTAGATTGTTTTCGCCTCTTCCGGAGTGTTGGTTAAGAGGCCGCGCACCGCGCACATCAGCAGCGCTCTCCATATGTTTCCTCTTTGATAAGAAACATCCCCCCGAAAAATGTAAACTATCCGTGCTAGCGTCATTGCCACACATTCCAAGTTGCAGTTGCCGGTTAAACTAAGCCCACTCGTCGTTTGCCACAAAATTTCGGGTAGTTGAATACTCCAGTTACTGCTTTGCTGTTTTCTATTTGGTCATCTCATTTGATCATTTGGTCATTTGGTCATTTGTTCATATATTTGGTCATATTCAATTACTCGTTAATTCTAACTGTGGATATATTCATGCTGCTGCTGTAAGCTCTAAGAGCGAAGAAGATTTAATGCAGCCTGAACATTAGCTTTCAGGTGCTAGTCTATATATGTCGATTATCAATTTTGCTAATGAACTGCTCTAATTTATTCGACTTTTTTTGATAGAGCCTTAAAATGTATTCATCTACGAAGTTATTGCATTCCTGTATTTTATTATCTAAGGCCTAAATGAAATTACTAGGAGTGAAGTATTTGCTACATGCAGCGAATGCATTCGATGTGAAAGGAGCGATCTGCATCTCTCAAGTTTCATTCTTAAGTGAATGATCTCGAAATGCTATAACTCCACTCGAGCTTTATTTTTAACTGTCTTAAAGAATACGCTTGATAGTTAAGGAATTGCGTTAGTACTGTGGAATCCACTTGTATTTAGAAAACATCAATCTACTTTTCGATAAAGAATGCAAAGGCGCTCTCATATGATTATTGTGGCTATATTCACCTTCATATCGGTAGCGTTCCTATTTCTACCTCAAGCCGTAACAAACGTTCAACCACGTCCACATCTCTCCAACCAATTAGAGTCGAACTCACTGATCATCTATCGAGCATATGTTGATCAACGAATGCATTGGCCAGCTATACGTATTATTGCGTTTAGTCAATGTCGAGACATAAACTCAACACTTCGAACATCAACTTCAAATGCGATACTACGCGCTGAACCAGTTGAAGGTTCATGTCCATGGAAATGGGCTCCTACTTGTAAATGGGTCGCATTCATGCTCACTGCAAATTTAACGCAACGTCATCCTATACCGAAATCGGTTTGTGTTATTATTGTATTTATCTTCTACTTGAGAATCAAGCTTACTTCCACAATAAATCAAAGAATTAGCGTCATAACGAAATTGTAAACGGAAAATAATCCAACATAGCCGAATCTGAACACACTCTGTACAACACTGCCGGTCATTAGCGACCGATCATCCATGAATAAGCTCTAATATGCAAATTTTTACAGAAAAAATTGAGTTCGTTTCATGCAAATTCATGCAATAATTGAATTTCCACATTACATGCAATTACAATTTTCAGGATCATCAATTCATTTGAGCATAGGAATTATGGAAATCCTTTCAAAATTTCTGGAGCAGAACCTATTCCTGGGAAGTGAAGAGACGAAATATGAAGTGGGATGGCCTTTCATTTATAAATTTTTTAAAATTTACCTGTTAATTTACTTCTTTATTTATTGCTTAATTCACCTGCTGAATAAGTGCATTTCATAGCAATCAAAGTGGCCTACCTGGCATTATTTAGGCGATTTGCTCACGTGTCAACGTTTGTTTGGAATTTATTTGCTGTTCGATGCCTATAAAGGGGTTTCACCTTGGAGGATGCGGTTAGAGGGGAGACTCAAGGCGAAACCTCTTCAAAGAGCGCCACATCAAACAATTTGCGCTTGTTTTGTACGCTCATTGAATCGCCGTTCCAACTTTATATTTGCGCAACAATGGAGAAATAGATAGAGAAAGCAGAAATTCACAAAATAGCACAATGAACGAATAAAACGAGAAATAAATACATAAATGCGAAAATAAACAAATAAGTAAATAAACAGATAATCAATTAGTAATTAAACAAATAGATGAATAAATAAATAAATAAATAAATAAACAAATAAATAAATAAATAAATAAATAAATAAATAAATAAATAAATAAATAAATAAATAAATAAATAAATAAATAAATAAATAAATAAATAAATAAATAAATAAATAAATAAATAAATTAATAAATAAAGAAATAAATAATCTCAGATGCATAAAAATAATCGGCAATACTTTATATTCCTAGCACATACATTCGTGAATAAATCTATTTGCATTCATTGTTTCTACTTGATGATTAGAAATGAAGGATGAGCGGAACAAAAAAAAAAGAATATGAGAGTTCCATAGAGACAATATTCTTCAATGTGTTATGAAACGAAAACTCCACGGAGGATATTTATTGGGCTTTTTATGGTCATATCATCTCATCTACCACAATAATTTTTGCATAGAGCATTGAAACTTAATTGAAATGCTTTTTACTGGAATTAATTATGAAATCATAGCGTTAGTACTGGAATTAATTATGAAATCATAGCGTTAGATCATCCTTTTTTAGTAAGCTAACGAAGAGTATTTTTTTAAAGAAATAATATTTGCGAGATAGGCGAGGGAGGAGGGGGGGGGGGGGAGGGCGTGGATAATGGAAAGGGCTTATTGCTGAGTTATCAACTGAGAGATTAAGACTCCTCAAGTTATATTTTAATAAGATTCACAAAAAGCTAAGTGAAATTAAATAAGCGCGAAATTCGCCGCTAATCTAGTTGGATTTTTTTTTTCAGCATGTATAGTAACATTCATAGAATATAATTCTGTATTCTCAAGGTGCACTTTTTTGAAGTTATTCGTTATATTTATCGCTATTAAACATATATGGACGTTTATCAGCGCAAATAAGAAATGGACTACTATGCCTGCGCATAATATTCCATAGGTTTCAATTTCTTTTGATATTAGGAATAAGATGAAATGTTTATTCATGATATGTGCTATAATTGACCTATTCTATGGTACATTATATTTTATATTATAACTGCATATACTATATTGCTGTAACTATAATGTGTTATATTGATCGATAAATGTGCTATATTCATTTATATATGTGCTATATTCATATATCCATGTGGTATATTTCATCTATATATGCTAAAAAAATATGCTATATCCATAATAAATACAAATTTTACTGAAGATATTTTTGTTGGAAGAGAATCGTCAAGCGATGATACGCGTACATCGGATGCCATCAGCTCGTAGTGGACTTCACGTTTGTGTTCCACCACTTTATTGGTATTCCGATTATGTGGCCATAATTCAATTCATTGAGGTTATTTGACTTTCATATTTCAGTTTTTTTTTTTTTTGCATGAGAAAAATATATTATTTTCTCGAAATTTCAAATTTCGCAATTTTTATTTTCTTTTAATTCCAACAAATTTTATATATATATTTTTTTCTTCACCGATTTGATCAAATTTATGGCAAAACAAAAGAAAATTAGGCAATATTTCCTTTCATCAGTTTTCATCTAATGCTCAATAAGTTTAGTGATTTTTTTTTCATTTTGCAGCTAGAGCAAAAACCATTTTCTCCACTGATTTGAAATATTATTTAAAATTTTGCCGTAAAAAATTTCTTAAAGTGCGATCAAATTGAAATGAAATTTATGATGAAAATTTCAATAGAATTTTTTTTTTTCAAAATTGGGTGCAAATAATTTCTCATAAAAATTTAATGCTAAAAAATTTTTGGGGAATTTTCTATCGTTTTTTATTCTCTCTTTAAAACGCAAACGAAATTTTTACTTTAATATTAAATAAGCCTTCTTTATTTTCATGAAGCAATATTTATGGAAGAGATATTTAGATATGGAAATTACAAGGTGCGTCACATTTCTATATTTATTATCAATCGATAAGTCGAGTTGTGCTCAATGTTATTCGTGCATATGCGAAACAGGTTAGTTAATCGTATATGAGATATGGTGTATAGTAAATAATGCAACATTTTCGTGAAGCGTTCATATTATCTCATAGCGTTTCAGCATTCGTTGATTCATTCGCGTTATGTAAACATTGCAAGTATGCATAAATGCAATAGAAATATTATTGCAACGTTAGGAAATATGCATAAATATAAGGATAAAATTGCAATAGTAATAGGTATGAAAAATGCAACGGGAATAATATTGCAATGCTAATAGCGCTGCATAATTTTGCATAATTATCTCCTCACTTGAGTTTCTGTCTTAAAAACAATAGTTTTTAATTTTATTTAATGGCACTGAATAAAGTAAAATAATGCGCCCAATATTTTGTGATATTGTCGGAATCGCATTTGAGACAGCTCATCGACTATCCTGGACACAAATGAGGCTGTCATCATCGACTGTCATCATCTCATTTTATCGTATTATTTCTTTGCTAATTAGAAAAAAAAATCAGTATTTGTGTTTTTCATTTTTGGCTAACAAGTAAGAATCAATTTTTGGCTACAAATCAACACAAGCAAGAAATATCGAAAATGAACTAAACAATTGATGAAGAAACAATAGAGGCATCGAATCCATCTCACAGAACGAGTTTACCGGGTATTTCTCTCCAGAAACATCTAATACGCATCAAGAAGCGAAAATCTCATAATCGTGGCAAATAACGTGAGGTACTCGACCTACGCAAAGAAAGTATCACGTTCTGGAACTAACTACTTGAACATGAAGCTAAAAATGCAAACAATCCTCTTTGAGACAAAAATCTTCATCGATCGATTAAAAAATTCAGGGAATCGTTACGATAATCGAATGGAGGCTTGTGCCAAGATCAACGATTGATCCCAACAGATCAATTTATCGAATTGGTCATTCACTCGCTCATAACGATTGTCTTTTACGATCGAATGGACGTTTCGTTGCATTAGTCGATATCGATGAATTTATTATTCCAAAGTAAATGTTTATTGTGTTTATAATAAAATCTACCTATTTCAATAAGAAATACTGTAAAATAATTTGGATCAATTCCAAAAATAAACCTTTAAAAATTTTTTTGGCAGACGAAGAGTTATTATAAGATTATCAGTTCCTAGTAGCAATTAATTACTAGAGAGGCAAATTTCGTTTTTTCGATAATCTATATGTACCGATGAAATCTTTATATTTTTGTTGTTCAAATATGGATAACATGAGATTTTCCCTGTTTCTTTCTAATTTCTTAACATTGACAATCATCAAAAGGTGTTATAATCATTTTATTTCATAGCGCTTTAGAAAACCTTTTTTTTTCTATGGTTGCTTTATTTTACGCTTGAAACGTTACTACGCAACTCTAGAGAGGGCTTGGGTGGGAAGAAGCGTTGAAACGACGGGGATTTTTGTTTTCGACTTTCTTTCCGTATCTCTTGTAATTCTGTATTTAAATAGTAATCTTATATTTGATAAAGGTTTGGATGGGAAAGGTTTATCTTTTTGGTTTAAATGGTTTAAACCAGTTAAATGGTTTAAACTAAATGGTATATGGCAAATGATGCTAATAAATGGCAAAGAAAAGTGTTCGGATCATATCTTTTTTTTTTTGAACTGCAAAGTGTTTAAATGAAGGTAATGGCAATTCGATGGAATACCTTTTCGGATAGGTTTTTGAATAAAATAGAAGTTGAATCCATGTTTTGAAAAGATTTCATCATGCGCTCATATTGTATTAAAATTCAATAACTTTAAAGAGGATGTTGATCTACTATACACTTTTTTGTCGGATTTATTTCCTATAGTATGTTTCAATTTTTATTTTTTTTTAAATTTTTAGAAAGGAATATTTCAACAATTATGCAATAAAATATTCATCTAGCAAAATATAGAGGATTTAAAGATTAAATTTAAAAAAAAATAGAGAATTTGCAAGTAAAATTTTGAAAAAATTATTGAGCATTTCAAGGTGAAATTGCAACATTGATGAGCAATAAATTATTCGATAGGCTATTTGGCTACATTTGTCCTTTTTTTGGCTCATATTTAGTATCTCAACAGCATCGATACTCAGCACATTAAAAGTTGATGACTGATGAAAAAAAAAAAGAACGAAAAGAGAATATTTCCCATATAGGTCAAATAATTTTATTTCCACATCAAAAATGAGAGCAAAATTCATTTAATTCTACCTTTAAAAAAAGGGGGGACAATATGTCATTCAACGGGAGTCTTCTTGAAATCAGAAAGTCCTTTTTTTTCATTATTCGAAGTTTTCAGAAATTAGAAAAAAAAATCAATTATGACGGTATTTGATGTAGATGAGTGATGATATGATTGTTTTTAGCACCAAATAAGTTAATTACAACACAACGATTGATACACGCTTACCTGTAGATCAAATCGATAATTTTAGGTTTTAGTAAGTGTAAAGTATTTTGATCTGTAAATATGAGTACCATATTCTATACTTCAAAAGTATTTTTACACAAATCTATTTAATGATGAGATGAACTTTTATTTCTTTTTTTTTTTTTTTTTGAATTTTATGCATCGTTGCGTAATTTGACGGATGCATTAATTCCATTAGAAATTTGATAATGTCGTTCATCTAAACAATATTAGATCTAATTTTCGAATTTTCATTGAAAATCATTTGCCGCAATTTTATTTTTTTTTTTTCTCAAATTATTCTCAGATTTTTTTCTAATCACTTTTTTTTTCCAATTTTATTGTTTTTCCAATCATTTTCAGAAATTGAGAATTAAAAAAAGTTTTTTTTTTCAGCGGAACTGATCTAATTCCATTTTTAACAAAATTACTTCAAAGAGAACCACTCGTTGGAAGTTTCATTTTTGCTCATTCACGGCTACGATTTTCTCAACAAAATCGTTCGTTACAAATAAACGATTGGCGTAATATTAGCTTTGAATGGTTACTCGATATGGAGTTCGAACCTGGTAATGGTCCACCAAAGACGATCTTTCTACCTGATAGAACCGAAATTATGCTAACGCATTCCGCTCTCAGGCATCTCAATCCATTTGTACAAGTAACAGTAAGTAGTTGCATTATTTATTTCATATTTTATTGCTTATATTATATAATAATCTATAATTTTTATAATTTATTATATTTAGTTTCATTAGAAAAATTCGATCTGCAGTAGTAACGATCTACGATCTACGCTCAACGAATTTAATAAATCAACTCAACATATTAAGCATATGATTTAGTCTATTTGATATGTAAGCATCTACGATATCGTTCATTATATCTAAATTGCCGTTTTTAAAGGGAAGTATATTCCCAACATTAAAAAAAATGCATATTAAAAAAGATACTTAATAGAGATAAATATTTTCAATTAAAACAGAGTAAATATGAGAGAATTTTCTATCTTCTCTCTATTATTTTATTTACTTATTTTTCTTTCATTAAGAAAAATATTTTGGAAATTTTCATTTAAGTTTTATTGATTATGAGTTATAATGAATTGATTATATGAATTTTTTAATTGCTAAATAGGAGTCGATTTTTTTTGCAAAAGAATTTTAGGTGAACGATTCAGAGGCACGTTTATATCATGCTAGAAATACGTGGTCTTCATCGGATATACCTGGTGATTTTATTTCGTTACGAATATTCGATACGGAAAAAGTTACATTAATCCGACGAAATTATTTCACTATAATGAGCACTCTAATATTATTAGATGATGAGAATCTATCAAATGCGACGAATATTTCACGACTCGTCACAAGATGTCTCTCCAAGTAACGTTTAAAATTTTATCTTTTGATCATTTATGATCATAGAGTCTAGAGAACTATCCGAAGAAATAGAGATTTTGAATTTATGAGAAATATTTTGCAATTTTACCGCATTATCTTGCAATTTGCAAGAAATATTTATCCCAATTTCTGAACAATATTTCATAATTTGAGAGCAATCTTTTATGATACTGACTTATAAGCCATAAGAAATAATTGAAATGCAAGGAAGAATCTCTTTTTCGGCTGCCTATTATTATAGTCATAAGACAATCTCACGTGCAGCATCATCATCACTTCCGTATCGCACGAGGCCATAATAAACGATACTAGGAAGTTTTTGCTCTAAGACGTGCAAGATAACTAGCAAAGCTGGCAGGAACTCAAAACGTTTCGCAAGGCTGGGAATAATTCAAAAAGATTAGCATGGATGGCAATTCTCATATCGCCTATTTTTATCTTCATCTTTTTTCTTATCTTCTGAGTTCTTCCATACGCTTTTAGGCTATTTTTTCTAGGTTTCTTGTAATTTTCTCTAGCAACTCCTTTTCCAGAACGTTCAATGAACGCTCTACTCAATCATTCAATATGAGAGCAATATTTATGCAATTCGAGAGCAAAATTTTTGCAACTTAAATGCAATATTTTTGCAATTTAAATGCAATATTTTACGAATTGAGAATAAATTTTTATGCAATGAATTTGAGAAAAATACATTCAAGAACAATATATTTCATATCTGAGGGAAAATATCACACACACACACACATTTACGCATCTAAATTTGTTTTTTTCATTATCATTATATGAGCACTTAAATTATTATTGTTATTATTTTTCAGGTGGAAGGAACAAGGATGTAAAACACCATTTCATTCATGCCGAGAATTACTTCTTAATGAGGCGAATTGGATCTTTAGTGACGATACACTTTCGAAATCACCGTATATCATTCTGTAATCTTTACTGAAATGTAAAATTTTCATCAAATGCCTCTTTCATGAATATTTGTTCTCATTTAATATTAGATGAATTCGTTGTTTTATGCTCAATCTATCGTTGTGAGCATTAAAATTTTCCAATTTTTTTTAAAAACAATTATATTTTGATAGTTTTATTTGCAGTATAATAGTTATTAAACAATTAAGTTTGTTCAATTGATGGCTGTTGACGGGATATGATGGTATACCGTCCAAATAACATAGTATAAAAATGATGAGAAGAAGATATATTTTCCGTTGATTTTATTAATAACTTCGATTATTACCTGAATGATTTATAAATTTTTTTGAGGCAGTTGTATTTAAAAAAATAAATAAAATCTAATAAGAAATCAGTCTATTTTCGGCTTTTTTTTTCAGTTCGCCGCCTCCCACCTCCGGGTTTAATGGTTTATACAATTTGAGGAATACCTTATTTGATCAGCTTTCAAGAAGTCCTTATCAAGTCCTTATCTGGTCCTTATCAGGATTGTTCGACTTATTTTCTCCCTTGTTTATGCTTTGTTTTTTTTCTTTGTTTACCTCTTCCGCCTTCGCTTTGAGTTGTCTAGTACTTGTTTGGTATTGGCCTATTGTGAATTCTTTGGCCATATTTACTCATTAATCACATTACATCGATTTACCCATTTCTCCCGACATCCATTTCTCCGATATCTCTTCAATTACCCATTTCTCCCGATACCTATTTCTCCCGATATCCATTTCTCCGATATCTCTTCAGTTACCCATTTCTCCCGATATCTCGATTTACACATTTCTTCCGATATCTCGATTTATCCATTTCTTCCGATATCTCGATTTACCCATTTCTCTCTATACCTGTCTTCTCTTCAGTAACCCTCCATCAAACTTAGTAGGCTTTGGTTTCCCAATGATCGTCCTCTTGTTTGCCTCCATCTTTACCCTTTTCTTGTATTATAAAGCATTTAAAAAGTCATTTTTCTTCATATGGTGGAGACGATATAATTCTGCACTAATCAGGCATAATTCTAAGAATAACCCCGCCTTAACTGATTCCCTTCCATAGTAATCACTTCTCGTCAAGCCTTGCCATCTTATACTCTCGAACCGTAGAATATCTACTTTCCAAAGAAGCTCTATATTTTAAAACGAAAAATTTTATACATTTGCGAAAAATTGTTTCTTCGCGATGAAGCATTAATGTCTCGGTCGAACAGTTCGCTTTCTTTCGCAGATTTTGCGGGAAAAAGGAAGTTGGGGTGGGGTGAATACTACCTTGGCTTTAGTATGATATCATCTAATCTCGCGTCGTGGTACTCTGCTTTTCGGTTGTGAAATGCTTCAAAACGTTTATGACTATTTAAGTCATAATAAGTGTACCTCTCTATGTAATCTTTCTGTTTATCCACTGAAATATCCAAAAAAAAAAACTGAGCGAAAAATTATGCGGATTTTTTTTTCTCGATTAGAAATAAATGTCGGAAAGAAATTTTTTTCAAAGATGAATGAAAAAAAAAATGAGATATTGATTATGAGGTCGATTCAGTTCACATTAGCACGATGAAATTTTTTTTCCATTTTTAGCAACGAATTGGAAAATTTTTAATTTAATAATGGAATCTGAATTTGCAAAACAACCGACTCTACAATATATTATCGTCTTTTGAAATCATATTGAAAAAAACGCATTCATAGATCATTCCCATCTCATTGTTCTCCTCCGCCCCCCCCCCCCCCACCCCTTCTCCCTTTCTTCTCTCCCCTTCCCCTCCCTTCAATCCCTCCCCACTTACTATGAAGAAACAAAAAATACATTTTAAGCAAAAAAAAAGTCATTTATTGGTCGTCATTTGCGTTTTGCTATATAAGGCAAATACATCAGCCTCATAACTCCATATTAGTAAACACCCATAAAATACGCCAAACAGTAAAGCAAGTAACTGCATAACATAAAGCAAACTACAAAAAAAAAAAAACGAAGCATTCAAATGCAATAGCAAAAACATCAAATTTTTTTTTTTCAATATGCAGAGACTATATAATATTACGATCATAGTCCCGGTTATTTTCGATCACTTCAGAAAAAATTCGTTAAAAGATTTTAATAGTCGCTAGATTAGGTGCAATCGAAAGTCTAGGTATAACTTTTTATACATCCGGTATCCACAGGTAAAAAAATACTCTTTTGGAAGAGAAATGGACTTTGAAACAAGACGAATCAACTGGATTAAGATAGAAATAAACTCTTTTTTTTAAAAAGTGATCTAACTCTCAGACAACCCACAGAATTAAGAGATATTCCCCATAGTTATGTTGATCCAGGTTTATCATATCATATACCGGTGATACCCTCAAATACCCGTAAACGTACTCTAAGTTAAAGGTATCCTTAAATTACTTCCTGCCCGTCACCTACAAAAATTATCAAAAGTGATATCCCAGAGAGACTAAATGAAGAAAGAGTAGAATATCTCATTCGATCTTTTATTATCGATTTCTGAGTGAATCATTTCGCAAAGGTATAATTAAATGAAGAAATTTTTGTTTCACTAGAGAAAAGAAAGATATCTGCGAAATTATCAGGTGATATATCACCTGATAAGGAAATGATAATCCCTTTTTAATGCGTCAATGATATCATTATCACTTACCTTACCCGTGAGCTTGGGTAACGAAATATAATCAACATAACAAGCAATTCGTCAAGTAAATCAATCATTTTAGGCGCTAATATCGGATGTTTTCAGTAAAAACATACTTAATTTCTCTTCGAAGCAAATATTCGCTGGTCGCGCTTTACAGAAATCAGTGATCACTTTCTCGGTACATTTTGGTGTATTCTTTACCACTGGAATAGTACCGAGAAAAGAATTGCCTCCCAATCGAATTTCGGCACTGTAATCGGTACACTCACCGTAAAACCGGCGAATGAAAACTCGGTCTGTAATAAAAGAATGTTATTCTCCAAAAAAAGAAAACATTTACTCGGAAATTCTTGGTGTACTTCATTCGTTTTCTTTCTCGTTCCGTTGAACATTTGGCACTTAGCCCACTTTTTCGGGGATATAAACGTTCATTCGCATATTTTGCATAAATTTATTCAATCTTATTTGCTAATGCACTTTAATGACCATACTATCAGTTATTCAATTATTAGGTAATAAGTACATTGATAATGCATATCAGCTTATAATAAATTTATTTACTAAGAGGCAAATGCCACATTTCAGCATAAAAAATTAAATTGGAATGTCACTATATAAATATGAAAATATCACTGGCGAATAACGAATTTAGAGAAAACAGAACGAGCATTTTTTAACGTTTTTTTTCGACGTTATCATAGGGATAAAAACAATAAGTATAGGAAAAAAAAATTGAAAATTTTAAATAAGATTGAAAAATTTAAATATATAACCTTTTTAGCGGCATCACTAATTTCTTCTCGTGTAAGTGCAAGTTTCCTCCAAAGTGTTAAGCAGACATCCGGCAATGGAAGTGGTGGATTCTTAGGACGTGCAAGAATGATTAATTTACCAGCTCCATCAAATAGTTTTCGCATTCGATTAAACAACTCACTAATATCACCAACATCATTTGTGAGTTCATTAATGAGAATAACATCGACAGGTCCAATCTAAAACAAATTCAGAAAATTTGCATATAACCTTAACAATACGATTCAATGAAGTGACACTAGATAGTGATACAAAAACAAACTCCAACTCTTTAGATCAACAAAAAATTTTCAAGCATTTGAAGGCGATCGATAAAAAGTAGAATAAACTCGAGCCGAATATCGATTTGGAAAAATGGAAAATATCGGCAATTATTATATTATTTAATATTCAAAAAAAAAAAATTTTCCCATGGAATTAAAAATAAAATTGCTATTGATTTAGTTGATCATAAGTGAATATTCACATTTATCACTACATAATTATTCGTAAATGATCACTCATGTATAATTTCTCCTTCAAAGTGTATGAGCTGGAAGGAGAAGGAAAACGAGGAGGGAAAGATGGAAGAGGGAGGAGAGAGAAAGAGGGGGGGGGGGGTTAAAGGCAAATCTTACCGAAATAAGTTCCTCATCAGTTTTGTAATTCACAACGGTAACATTGGTTGGTACGTCGATCGACGATGGCATTTCACTACGCATTGCGCATATCATTTTACTTGTTGGCATTTGTTCGGCAAGTAATAGGGCAAAAATATTTGCTTCATCCGTAATATTTAATATCCTCAACGGTTTATTCGTATCGATACCTTCAGTAGCCTAGAATAAAAACAACTATCAAATAGTATGTTCGATACTCATAAAAATTTGAGAGGATCGCATAGTTGAAAGGTTTTTTTTTTCTAATATTTTTTCATCAATCAACAAAATGAGGCAAAAGGGAGGATTTCATTTGTTGGATTTCCATAAATTCTCTTCTAATAAGCAAATCATTCTTCATATTTGAATTCTACTTATTACAGTCATATCTAATGAATTAACAAAAATTATAGAAATGCTATCATTACGAATTTGAAAATACTACGAAATTATTGAAGTGAATATAGAGTAGAAAAAAAAATGCAAAAGTAAAGAAATATCTCATAAGATGTCACCTAATTAATAATTTGAGCGTTCTTATGTGCATTATTATAAATTAATGCCTTGAATTCGCAATTAACTAATCAAAAAATTTTTGATAGTATGATTAATTATTGCTATAAAATAGCACCGTGCAATATTATTTGAAATGAAATGTATGAGATGCATAATTTTAGTATTCAGCTAATAAAAGGAGGGGGGGGGGGGTATCAAGTAAATGTATGAAAAAATTCTGCAAAACTTCTTCGAGAAATACTCTGAAAAATTATTGATTAGCTATGCCAAAAAACCATTGTTTGTTAATGAAAAAAAAAAATTTTGCACACAGATTGGTGAATTCCGACGAAATTCCCATCTATTTCGTGGCTTTATGTGCTCGTCAAGTTTGTTACATTATATGGACGTTAGAATTGCTTAACTCTAATAAAAATTTTACTGCGAGTGGAGTGTTTCACAACAGTTCTATGGCACTGCATTTACCCGAAATATGGAATGTTTCAGGTTCGAACCCTTCTACTCAGTGTATCCCTACTCCGACTCCCCCCCCCCCCTTACTCAAATAGTCATCAAAACGACGGCATCATCTAAGCCTTAACGAAATTAAAAAATAGCTTTAACAACAGATGCCAACTGCAATAAAAAATTTTTTTCTCAAAAAATGAACTAAAAAGTAAATCAGATATAATCACTTCGTTTATATTTTATACAGTTATATAGTAATTCTCCGATACAGTAACACTAAAAAATACAAAAATTCTCAAATCTATTGTGGTGATAGCATAATGATATTGATATAGATAGGTAATACTCTGACTATTACCTTATTGATAATCCATGTCCAAATATCTTGATGATGAAGTTTTTCAAATTTTTTCAATGCTTCATATTCTGCCTTCTCGAATCGAACTTTCTGAAAGAAAAAAAAAATTTCTTCACCACTAAACGATACCTAAATAAATTCAACGTAGAAGTAAGAAGCTCATAGATGCTAATAGAAATATATATATATATATATATATATATATATATATATATATATATATATATATATATATATATATATATATATATATATATATATATATATATATATATATATATATATATATATATATATATATATATATATATATATATATATATATATATATATATATATATATAAATTTCCAACCTTTCGACTCTAGATACCAATTTACTAAACATTATTGTTCCTTCGAGAAAATAAAATATTTGATGTCCACGGATAAATATTTGCAAAATAAATGTTTAGCGAGCGGTATTAATTTATTAATTTACACGTTTATTAAATAATAAAATATTATTGCAATTATTCTATCTTTGTAATTTTGTACTTTTTTAACTTATTTAAATAGATAAATAAATATTAAAATGTTTATTGTAATTTAGATGAATTTTTATAAGTATTCTATTGTAAAGGAAATTATAAGCAATCAAATGAAGCAGCTAGTAATGTGTGCTGTTCGCATAGTCATTAGTCATTGGACGAAAAACGTAGGCACATCAATGAATAGAGGAATTACTGTTGTCTATGTTTGAGCGAAAAAGAGCGAGATATTTACGAATGCGATGAATCGTTTGCTTTAATTTATTGTAAGCTCATTGAAAGGTTCATCAAAACCGATGAAAGCTCACTGAAAGGTTTAAAAAATTGTGGAAAACTTCGATATTGGCTTTTAACTTTTTTTTTTTCGGATTTTTTAAAGATAGGTGTTTAGTGATGAAAATGGCGTGTCATGCGTCATACCATTATTTGTTGAAGCTTTCGTTGAATTTAGAAAAAAAAAGTCAACTTCACGTAGATCTTCAAACTTGACTTATCAGTCATAAGCAGTGATAAGTGATAATTTAGTTAGCGTGAGATATTTGTGCCAGATTCATAATTTATGCGCATTTCTCTATGATATGTTGGTATACATTCATATCTATTCATTCAAGTTATCGCTCGATTTAAATGTATGTGGCGATCGTCTCGATTTTCGATACTAATGAAACTCTTAATGGTCAAATAATAGTTCACATAAAATTAAATAAAGTTCAAGTAAAAACGCTATTAGAAGCGGAATGCAATGAATACTGATTTATCTTAGTGTCACCGATCATTCAGATATTATTAGATGAAATATAGGCAATCAACAGGTTTTCAGCTTATCTACCAATAATGTTACTCGTGAAATTATAAATAATATATAATCATACATAATCAACCACTTTTTATGTGAATACTTCAGCGACTGAAAAATTCAACTATTGCGTTGTGACAATGCATTATTCAATTGAATCACTCAGAGCGAGCAAACGTGATCAAAAATTTATGAGAGGTGGCACTAAATGCCTATCGTGAAGTTAGTGAAAGTCAGACTCAAAATTGTGATCTCTATAGAGATTGCTTTGCCATTAACAATAAATAGATGTCAATAATTCTTCAAATATGGCATATAACTAGTGATCATAAAATTTATAAATATGGCATCATAAAATTTACTCACCACCATTCTATTGAATTATTCGACGAAGCAGTACCGTTACACCTGAAAGATGAATGAATTAAAATCTGAAAGAAATGTCGAGAAAATTTTTTTCACGAATGACGACGAATCAACCACCGTAATGATAGATATTATTCAATGCTCTTTTATTATATCAATTTAAGAAAAAAAGGAATTTTGCTAATTTTCTTGCTTTATTGCTTTATATATTTCTTTCACTTGGTCATAGCAGCTATAACGATAAATTTTCTCCAAAAAAAAAACCATTCTTCAATTCCGTCTATTTCCGCATCGTTAAGTTCATATGCATTTCATTTTTCATTCAGAGCGATTTTTCGTATAGTACGAAAGAGAAAAGAGACGGCATGAAACAAATTTCGATGGTATCGATCATTTGCGTTCGCTATCAACGGAAAATTACTCTATGCAAGAAAATGAAATCATAGATGGAGGAAATATCTGAGAAATCACTCTTATATAAACGATTGTGTAAATATCTCTACTAAATTCACCTTCTTATATTTGCATTGTTCGTATAGTTCGATCAACGAAGTCGAAAAAAGAAAACGACACCTCCACTTAATCAACGTTTGTAAGTGAAAATGTTGTGGTTATAATTAGAATTGACAAAATAATTACTCATTACAACTCATTAGATTGATTCTTTTTTTAAATTTAAAAAAAATATAGAGAAAAAAACAATCGATTTTTTGAAAAGTATTCATCAAGCAACAAGATGTAAATAATAAAAAAAAATCAAATGTTGAAAGGTGATTTTAAAAAAAAACGGGTAAAGCAAGTTTTAACCGATGAAATATTTCTATAGAGCATTATTTGTGGAAAAAAAAATCTTAACTAAATTAAATCTAGATGTACTTTCAATAATAAAGTAGGATTGATTTAAATTTAAATCAATAATAAAGTAGCTAGGTGCCTATTGTACTTGATATGATATATGCTTTTGCACACATATAAAAGCATCTTATTGAAGCATTCTTGAATTGAGAGCAATTTTGTGGGTTTCATACTCGAAATTTTCCTATGCGATACCAACCTATCGGAAGAGATTTCAATGAAGCTTTAAGGAAAAACATTTCACTTCCCTTCACTCACATTTCACTTCCTCGTTTCAAAAAGCTGTCAGTTCAGCTTTTCGCAATTTGTCGATGGCATTGGAGTAATACTGCTGCATGCTGTCAGCACTTATTCACTTGTATTTCCTCCTGTCAGGAATCATGCGTAAGCTTATGTTGAAATATTTTTCGAGTGATAATATATGATCTTTCTTATTTGTTGCTATCGTCGATAGCAGAAGCAATCTTATCATTGATAATGGAACAATTACTGAGTGATTTTTGCTTCAATGTTGATGAAAGGAGGCAGATAAATCGAAATAAAGAATAAGATTTGTTTTCAACGTTCTTATATTCATTGCTCTATCACTGACCATGAACAATCAATTAGAGCTTTTTATTGATAGTTGTTTTACGGATTGATAGAGCTTGTTGCAATAATCCTTTCCGGCTTAGCATCACGAACTTCAACGTCAAAACCGCATAGGATTATGTCCAAAATATTCCTTATGATATTAATTGCCGTAATACCATATATCAAGTATCTTATTTAAACTGCTAATATATTCGTAAAGAGTTAAGAGTTATATACTTCTAGAAATATGACTGTTTCCGCATTCATAATGAGAGAAGAAACAGAGGCTATGAGGAAGAAGAAATATGGAAAGATCTTTATGGTAAACCTACTTCGACACTGCCTATATCGTTTCCAATAGCCATTCCAATATATCCTATTATTCAATTATTCAATTATTCAATTATTCAATTATTCAATTATTCAATTATTCAGTAGCCATTCCAATATCAATTATTAAATAATATCCTAGTATTCAAACAATATTCGAACGAACTTACCGTAGCATTAATTGCACTGATTTCTTAAATATCAGCTCAATAAAAGAATGTTAGATTCTACGAGTCATAAACATTTGCTAACAAAGTAAACACACAAACGCAAAACTCATATATATGGGCGCAGTTGTTGCTATAACATATGTTGCGTGTGCAAATTTATAAAGGAGTGTAATGAGGGGAGAATTTTACCTTCTACAGAGTATTTCAAGAATTTTATTTCAACAAAGTTACCCACTAAATTACAACATAAAGGAAACATATAGTAATTGCTAAGCTTTTTGTTGGTGTTACAATATTATTTTCTATTAACAGTAGTTCGCGAAAGTAAATAAAACACAAATCACAAATAGATTATTGAATTAAATTTTATTAGCATCAATTTTATTCAAATTTAATTAGCATCTCAATTTATGAATGATAAATCTAACATAGCTATAATGTGCTTTGCAAATATTCAACAATATTTTAATGCAACAGGATTTATTATAAACGTTGGTTGTACGACCGCCTAAAAGTTGAAGTATAGCATCAAGTGGTTCACTTCAACAAAAATATATATAGCTGCAACAATTGAATGTTTTATATACATAGCGATTAAATTTTTCAGAAGATTTTTGCACAATAATGCGTTGTAAAAATATTTACAGCTTAATATCATCGAGAACAATAATAACACATCTACTTGCTTTCCTATTCTCATACTCTTCAGTTTGGATGTTCATTCGGTTCATGGATAAGCGGAAATTCCTACTATCGTCGTATTGCTGTCTAAGCGGCGTACAAATAACGAAGAAAAGCAACGAATATTTGAGTGGCAAGAAAGTTGCCGCAATAACTGTGTGGATTGTGTTCGACGAGATGTGTGTGCAAAGATATTCATAGCTATTGCCGATGGCAATATGTTTTGCAGCTGTCTGCAAATAAACAAATCCTCCGCACGACAAATGTTCACATTTTAATAAATTTGAAAATTTTGCTGAATTGAACAGTTTTCATGTTGTGTTAGTGTTTCGTTATCTCTTTGAACTTTAGAATGAATAATGGGATACTGTTGAATTGCATTCGTTCCGCATAGTTGCCTCCTCTCCCCCCCCCCCCCCCTCCCCATCCACTTCACTTATTCGATAAATTTTCCCATCTAAGAGATGGTATTTAAGTGAAGGGAATTTTAAAAATTAAAACAAAAAATAAAAATAAAATAAAAAGACAATAAATAATTGATCAAATAAAAAAAAGAATTGCTTAAAAAAATAGACAAATCACAAAGTAAATCCGAATTGCTGCTCTAAGCGGAAACTGATTCGAAAAAAAAAACATTTCTGTGAAATGTGACATAAGCAAAATTTAACCTATTGTTATATTGGCGTAGTCGCATATTATAGTGGAAGCACAATTGGAATTTCTAATAAGAGCTCTCAGAGGTAATTTTCGAACACTATAAATTTCATTAAAGATATGCACAATTTTTAATAGCTATGGTATCATTAAGAATCTTTAGCAAAATTGCATATAAAGCAATTAAACATTAAAATACGAATTTCGATGCGATGCCAAATTTTGTTACGACGAATGTGTAAAATGAAGACGAATATCAATTATCAACGGATGATAAGCAATAAAATTAAAACAAGTAATTAGGCTAATAACGTGAACAGAATCTCCGTGAGTCTAAATTGCCTCGGGAAATGATACAACAATTCAAATCAATTTCATCTAAAATATTGCTATTTAGTAGCATATAAAAATTCTGAGGTGAACGAGTTTGCATAGATTATACACTGTACCGAAGAAGAAATTTTTCACTACGGCTAAACAAATACTGCTTAAATTTGCAGTGACTGTGCACAAAACTGATGGTACTAAGAGTTGGTGAATGAGTTTGTCTATGTAAACGTACGAATATAGCACAGAAGGCAGTGTCATTTTAGAACACTTGCACAGATCCCATATATATATATATATATATATATATATATATATATATATATATATATATATATATATATATATATATATATATATATATATATATATATATATATATATATATATATATATATATATATATATATATATATATATATATATATATATATATATATATATATATATATATATATAACACAAGTTTGTATGCATATGAAATCTGGCTGAAAATGGTTTCTAAGGAACAGAGTAATTTAAAAAAGGAGCGAGCTAAGAAACATCGAGGAATAAAAGCATATAACAGAACGATTATGATAGTCTACTTAGTAATAGCGATGGCAGAAGAAAAAAATAGAATAAAGATGAGGAAAGGTTTAAGCGGTTGCTATCGTTGCTTAATCAAGTAAAATTTCGTCGATAACTTCATAGGACAATTCGTAAATCAGTTGCAAAAAAACAATCTTGTTGGTAGCGTTTGCTGAATGTTTTTAAACAGATAGCAGCTGACATCGATAAAGCGACTAAATTTTGCACTCTTCAAAGCGATCGAGTGAACCAATAGGTGCATCATCTTTGGCTATGAATGAAGTGGAAAGCGTCGAAAAAGAGAACTTTTTTGACGTTATATATTTGTTTCATCCGGGAGTCTTCTGAGGGTAGTTTCCCACGCTTGTTTTTTTTTTTGAAAAAAAAATCGTTGAAGAAAATCAATGGAAGATTTATTTGAAAATTATGAGTCTTAAATATACGAAAATGATAAATTTAAAAATTGAAACGTTGAAAAAATTAATTTTATTCTTTTTTTTAGAGCATAAAAAATCAACCAAAAAATCTAGCATTTTTATGAGTTTTTATGAAATTCTCCATAGAAATGAAAAATCGTAAATCTTTTTTTTTTCTCGAAAATAGAAATCGCGAAAAGAATTTAAAGCTGTCAGCTGAGTATCACTTCAACAATTCGATGTAATTTACAATACAATCATGTTGTAACAATAGAGTTTCTTATAAAATGCATTTACGTCATCGTAAATGTGAACGAAAGCAAATTCTTCTCACTTGCTGGACGCGAAACTGTTTTATGAATAACATCCCATTAGCACATATTTCCTCTTTCTCTTCTCATCTCATATTATTGAATATTTTATACTAAAGTGGCAATATTTGTGCTAATTTTATGCAAATATTTTGAAAAATAAATAAAAATAAACTAATTAATATATATGAAACTCATTAAGTAAACCCACAAACGAACAAATTTAAAAGGTTCGATTTCAACCATTCGATAAATCTTTAATGAATTTTTCTAAGCATTTCCTAAAGAAACAAATGATAAGTAATGCTCTCATTGTTAACTGCTTCAATCATTCGATTGATTCCAACGTATAGATATGGAAATGGAATAAATCTTATTGAAATTAGTTCATCGAATAATTACCGTTGATATTCTCGTCATAAAGTTCCATACAAAATATTCATCGAGATAAACTTAAGTAATCACAATTATTTTAATTATTTTCCTTTAACGTTTTTTTTTTCGTAGCAAAGCAAATACTAATACTGAAAGCTATACGATAAATTAACATCATTTTATGCAAATTTATTGAGCAATTTGTATTATATTTTAAATTAAATCACAAAATATTATAAATAAACAAGATGAAATTATACGTCTATAAAATTTCATTCATTTAATAGCAACGTTTAAAACGTGGACATTCATAATATTTAATTTTTTTTAAAAATATTGTCATGTACTCATGCAAAAAAATAATTAAAATTGATTACAAACATGAATCTCGATATAAAATTCACAAGGATCGAAAATAAAAGGCGGACGCTAAACTCAGCTTCAGCTAACTGTTCCGACTAAAAAGATGATCCTCAAGTTTAGCTTCAGCTAAAAATTTCTGGAAATCTTCTTGTAATATAATAAATGAGATGAAAAACAACTGCTTAAACTGTTATAATTGATATAGGCTTATTTATGTGTTCATGGCAGATAATCGTTGGATAATAAAGCGCAGCAGTAAATAAAATAAACCTCTAGTAAATAATGAAGTATGGAATATGTTAGTTCATGAACTAACCTGCGTCAACGTCATGAGTTCACGAACTACAATTAGAGTTCATTCCAGTTAGTTCGCGATCTTTAGTTAAACCGTATGCTTGTTGTTCACGTACTAATTAAGAATCATGAATAATACGCCAGAGTCCATTATCTTGAATATTTACTTGAGTGGACAAAGCATTCATTACGAATAAATGTCTCTTCATATCACTACCACTTCCGTTTAGCTGAAGTTGTGAGGTAGCGTGAAGGTGAGGGCTTATGCTCGCCTCCTACCCATCGGATACTGACGAGTCGATTCATCGTTGTTCCACGCGACTTGCTGCACCGCCCGCGTCTCCCGATGAGACTACTAGTCGGAATGACTCGGTAGGACAAAGCCAAGGAGTTTGCTGGGAGCCTTCCTAAAGCTGATCGCGCACTAAGCAAAACAATCCATTATCAGCTGCTATTAAATTATTAAGTATCGTTGATTAAAAATATTGATATCTTGTAAAGTTTATCGCAAAAACCTACAAAATATCAACAAATACTTTAGATATCACATATTAGCATATTAATGTAAAGTTTTTGAGATCAAAACGTTGCCTCTCTGGAATGAAATTCTGCCGAGTGATAGGCCAATAAAATCAACAGATATTCATTCAAAATGAAATCTTTACAAAATTTAGCATACATCTTTAATGGAATATCTCGTTATCGTTGCAATCGCGGAAATAGCTATGAATTAATGAAAATCAAAAATATAATTTTTAATTCATTTTTA
The DNA here is from genome assembly GCA_013433145.1 of Ascaris suum. Lineage (NCBI taxonomy): Eukaryota > Metazoa > Nematoda > Chromadorea > Rhabditida > Ascarididae > Ascaris > Ascaris suum. The sequence continues at coordinate 9,166,231 of CM024178.1, read as the reverse complement.
GGTGACCATTGTCGGAAATAATAGAAAAATTAAATATTTCTTCTCTTTTTTTCTCGAAATTTTTCAACAATTATCGAATAGAATTAAAATATTAAATATTATATTCCTTAAAACCACCACACTTGTGATGAGCTTTTTCTTTGCTGTTTGCGTAGTTGAAGAGATTCAAAAAAAGCACTTTTAGGTTGCACTAATGTCATATGAATAAAAGAGCATAGAGATTGTCGGAAAATAGTGCTAGTCAATTGTTTTTTTGTTGAATATACACGTAAAGGTAATTAATCAATGTACACTCATTGTTTGTGGTTGAGAAATAGACAGCCAATCGACTCATCGATTCAGCCACAAATTGAATCTATTCTCAGATGATGATAGTAACGACAAATGCAAGAGTTGAATAATTTTTGCATAAATTTTCAATTTTTTCCCCAGTAATTAGTAAGATTTTAAGACATTTTTAGACTTTATGAGGGGAGGGGAAGGCATGGAGTGGAGGAGAGTGAGGTGGGGAGGGAGAGGGAGGGGATGAAATTTCACTGTTCCAATAGTAAAGATTTATTTTAGTGGAAAAATCTTATTAACTGCAACAATAGCAATTCAACATCATTATCGGAAACTCTCGTAGTATTTTCAGGAAAAAATTATTTAATTATAGGTGTTATTTATTTTGACAATTTTATTAAGTATAAATTTTAATTGCAGTATAAAATTCATATTTGAAATTGAAAATAAAATATTTAAATGCAGCAGAAAAAAAAAAATTAATGAACAATTCGAGCATCTGAATTACTTTTATTTATTTCTATTTCAGAATTTCTACGAGTGGATAATTTTTTAAAGTCTTTTTCCATAAAGAAAAAATTTAAAAAAAAAACTGTAATTCTGCATCAAAAAAAACTGCTTAATTCGGTCTAATTATCGATTGAATATCATTGAAATTTCATATTCAAGCATTTTTCTATTTATACGCATATTTATTGTCAATTGGGCGATTGAATTTTGCTATTCGATCACTTGTTTCGCAGGTGATTTGTTTGCATCGATATTCAACTGAAGAAATGTTAGACAGCGTGCTGATTTGTATTTTTCGATGTCACTTGAGGGGGAGGTGGGTGGGAGGTGGTTGAGGAGGGGAGGAGGTCTTGGGGGGGGGGGGGAGGGGTGGTGTGGAGACCAGTATGTACGCCAAAGTTATGTGCTCCGAGCCGAGCTGCCGGAACGCAAAAAAAGCTCTGGCTCATTGGCTATGATGCATATAAACATGTTGTTAAGTTGTAGTTCCATGAGCACGCATATTTAATAGACCATTATTGAGCTGTATTGCTCGCTCTTGCCATCCCGTATGTTATATACATATATATCATATTACTAAGCATATCAATAAGAAGTTTGTGAAAACTCACAAACAATCATTTTTTTCTTTTTCTTTTCTAAATTTTAAATCTATCTCCTGAAGGATTGTGAAGGACACAGCTGATTTCAACGGGAGCGATTATATGCCCCTTAAAGAGCCAAAAAATTGCAATCGGATGATATGCATAAAAAGGTTTTCATCGATTCATTTTTGAAATTGGTGACGTTTTTTTTGTTGCATCATTTGCATTTACAGTTGAAACTCATCAATAGTTATTATTGCAAAATTTTTTTACATTTGAGATATTCTCGATTGCAACTCACTAAACAGTGCAATGCTTTTAATATATAATGCAATTATTTTCTTCAATTAATTGTTTAAGATGAGTAAAACAATACAATACTTGATGCAATGCAATACTAAAATGATGTAATTGCATCCTTGCATAAACCAATTCAATCGTTGCATCCATATAGTTCTTGCAAAGCAATTTGCTTCTTCCAATTCCTTGTTCAAGGATAATGTTTTCTGTAACTAAAAATATTTTTTTATGTGATTATATTTGCATATGCAAATGACTTCATTTTATTCGCCCATAAGCTAGCCAATAGATATTCATAGCATTCAATTTAATGTAAATCGTAAAATGAGATTTTCTGCCATTATATTCCGCCTATATTTTATATTTTTAGGCGCTAATATTTGAGATAATCGTTAGTTGATTTAGTTTCTCTGTTATTTAAGAAAGTAAAATGAAGTGAATAACTTTTTTTCAGCAATTTTGCAGTCCTTTCAAATAGGCGCATTTTCGTTTCGTCGTTGCTCTGTGCATCCTTTTGTCTGTTCTGTCTTTCTGCCTGTCGGTTTGCCTGTCTGTTTGTCCATATATTCGTCAATCCGTCTAATAATTTGATCACTAAAGCTAGACTTACGAAATCTGGCGGCTGTAATTCATTATACAACACATAATTCATATTGATCTATCGCTTTCTAAAAGAGGTACAGATATTTATCTCTGGACGGTTGATGTATACAACGGTTTTATTGATTAATGATTACTAAAATTAGATCAACAATTATATAGTAGTGCATTTACATATTATACACACGTTATCTTAAACTGTTATTAATTTTATTTGGTATATGTTGTCATGAGATGTCCCAGCTTAGTTTGGGTAATTTGGGTAATTAAACCATCCTTATAATAGTATTTCTTCGTCAGTATTTTCCAGTGAATCTCGAATGTTATTTGCTTCGAGTCGATTGATTCAATAGCTAGCATAGAGCATATGAATATTGCTCTATCCGCGACACTAACCGAACGACGATGACCTCAACATCGACGTTCACGCTTATCGACCACATATCACTGTTAGTATTAATTTCGCTTACACCACACCGCCTTGTTATTCGACTATAGGAATTTTTCTTTTTGATATTATTTGCTTATAATTTTTGAATATACATACTACAGTGTTTCTACTTAATTTATATTTCAATACTCCTAGATTTTGACTCTTCTTTACTATCACTGTTTCTATGGTTTATCATTCTTTTTACTTTTATAGTTTAGTACAACCCTGTAAACGATTTTTCGCATATTACGTATCACATTTTCACTTCAATTTTCCTCTGTTAGGGGTATTTCAATAAATCGCCTTTGGATCCCACTATTTAACACTACATCTTACATTGACTTTTGATAATAAGTATATTAAGGTTAAATTACTTATAATATTCGACCTTACAGGGTAGTTATGTCTTAATAACTAGGTAAGTTGATACACGTAAAGGTTTGTTTATAGCGGAGGCTTTATTAATCGCCAGTGTCATGCGGCGCTCTTGCACATTTGCTTTTAATACGTTATTATCGCTCATAGCATGTAGTTTTTTTCTCTGGGGTATTCGAACAAAGCTTTTTCTTGCAGAACTAAAAAATGGAGAGCGTTGATAAAATGGGTCCAGGTTGCACTTCTCAAACAGCTGTTCTAGAAAAATGAAAAAAAAAAAAAACGGACTGCAATGATGAGGTTGGTTCTACAGTTTGTGATTTTTGATTTTTGTGTTTATTATGCATTCTTAATATACATTTTATCTACAAATTTTTCTATTTATTTTCCTTTCTACTTTTTTCTTTCCCACGCGTAATTAAGTTGTCTATGCAGGAGGCGTTTCTTATACCTTGTTCTTTTTCTTTAAAAAAAACATCAAAAATTTAAACACGGGAAAAAATCTGCGTGATTTTTGCATTGGAAAAAATGTGTTTACTGTGGTCAGGCTAAAAGGAAAGGCGCTGTGTAAAGGATCCGTCCGAGAGGTCCAACTGAAAATGTGGAAGCATTTTTCAGCATTTTTTTCATTTTGTCAGTAGCTTGTGAAACCGGTTGGTCATATGAGCGTATATTATTTCGAGTCTTCTGACACACTTCTCCGCTCGTTTGTCTTTAGGATTTTCCGATCAGGTTACTTTTTCCGGTCAGGCTAGTTTTTCCGGTCAGGTTTTCAGCTATTTTATTCAAATGCGAACATCACTTTTCGCGACTTTGTGAAGAAAATCTGCGAACATCACTCCGGAAAATAAAAACTTTAACTTCTTTGATGTCACATAAGGCAAAATGCTTCCTCTTTGGAAACCCGTCCAAGAAGTGAGAGCTTGGCCAAGATTTTATAAGCCAGAATATTTCATTTTTGTAAATTCTTGCCGTTTTTTTTTAAAAACAACTGTACAGTTTCAACGAGATCATTTTGAAAGTTTTATAGATGAGTGGAAGAAAAATCTGCTAAATGACGATTAATTGGAATGCTTTTTCCTCAGTTTTCTTTTATGGAACTTTGTCATATCATTTATATTAATGTAATATTTTCTTGTTTGTATTAATTTTATTTTCAACAAAATTCATTAATTTTTTTTTTTTTTTGATATTTTGAACTTTGCATCAATATTTTGAATTGATGAGGCGACAATTATTGTTGATTAATTATCCACATAAGACCGCAATGACGTAGAGGTGAACAGGCAATGAAACGTGATCAGGTTCTCATTTTTCTTTGTTTCTTTAGATTGTTTCCTCTAGAATACATGCTCAAATTGCCGCGTTTTATAAGACCATTTGTCCACATAGTAAAACATTTAATGACGTCCATATGGGTCACTTAATCGCTTAAGCTAAAGGTAAATCTGCATATTTCGTGAGGTACTAAATGCAGCCATTGTCCCATCATTTCTAGCCAGTTCGTAGCAGTCGGAAATGACAGGTGGGAAGCTGATTGAACAATTAGCACTTATCGTGTGATCCGACAGACGTCACTCTCTCGTTCTGACATATTTCATGAAATCTTTCTTTTTGATTGAAATTTGCAAAAAAAAAAAACGTACATTTTGTAAGTGTTAATCGAATTCTCTTCCGTTTATGTCCATGAATTTGCTTATTTTCTTTAAAACATCTTATAGTCGAGACATCGCTAACGTTGGATCAAACGTACTTGGTGGGAAATTAAATTCCTGAAAGTTTTACTTGGAATGATAAGATAGGCTAGGGAAAATTTTTCCGGGAGCTTCCTGAAATTTTTGGGAAAAATTCTGGGAAACTCTCGTTTTTTTAAAGATTAAACTAATGCGTTTTCTCAGTGATCTTGGACTTAACTCTCATTTTAAGAATCTCTGTCCCATAACGGCAATTTGTGTCACAAATTTTTCAACGGCTTTTTTTATCAAAACAACCTCGATATGATTGGCTACAAAGTACAACAGTTATTGATTGATCACTTATCGTGACTCTTCTATAATTAACGAGCTCTTGCGATCACTTTTTGATCCTATGGAGTTTGGGAAGTAGAAAACGCAGGTTGACCTCGACTACGCTTATCAATCAAAGATCACGAAAATAGAAGTAATTTCTCCGTTATTAGAAAATTAAGGAATATTTATAGCCTATGCATCATGTGCCTCTCATCGGTTGTATTGATTTTTAAAATGAATAGACTATGAGTATGTAAATTATTAATGGAAGAAATTGACATCTTTACTTATAGATAATAAAAATAGAGAATTTTATCTTTTCTTATTTTCAATAAAATTTTCTATGAGCTTCAAAAATTTCTCGAATTGCTTCGCTATGAAAGAAAGCAACAACCATCACAATAGATGAGTGCAATTTTTTTCGAGTATTTTTTGGCTAATATCCAAATTTTTCAATATTTCATGTTTATTACAAATTTTCTCAAATGATACGAGACATCTGAAATATTCAAAGAGCATTTTTCGATTTTAGAAGATTTTTTTTTGTTGATAAACTAATTCTATTAACTAAAAATTCGCATCTAAAATGATCCATTTTTTTTTCATTGTTCTCAATTTAGAATAAAATTTGCTCAATAATCAAATTATTTTTATAATTTCGGAATTTTTTTTTCAAAAAGGGAAAATCTCCTGCTATATGCATATAATGCGATATCTACGATCATACTCAACGCAACGTAATCTTTCCATTGTTTAGAAGTGTTAAAAAAAAGCCATTTTGAATGGCAAATCAACTATATTATCTATATGCTGTATATCATCGTCTCAAATTGCCTTCATTTGACCATCGTCGACGCCGATCATTTATCATATCTGTATAAAACAAACGATCCTCTAAAAGGAAAATGTATCGATTACATCTCCACCTCCTAATTCTCTTTCCCTCGTCTCTGGAGGAATATTGATTGAAACCTGTCCAAATCCATGGATATAATTTCCTTGGAGAATCTATCGTATGACTTTTGCGGCATGTTTTTTGAATTCATTATTTGCTATAAATGTACAAACTATTACTTAACTGATAGATTTAACTTGCGTTATGAATTTCGCTGACCACAATTGACCGTTACGTAGCCATATAAAAACCAACGCTGTACGAAAACCATTAAAATGGTTTTTATGGTTTTTATGAAGGAAATGAAGAAACTGATGCGTCATTCATGCCGATAGTGACCATTACAATTTCTAACATGTTCAGCATAGTACTTCATCTTTTCATTACTTATTTCTTGTAATTCTTTTTTAGTTCTCGTAATCTAGGGTAGCATTTTTTTTTTTTTGTATGAGCAAACGAAAGCCCATCAACAATAATTTTGCTGTGCGTTTTCAATACGAAAAGATCTTTTTCGAGAAGAAGAACTACCCTGGAAACATAGATTATCATAGCAGTGTGCTTGAATCAGGTAAGTATAGTGCTTGAATTAGGAAAATATAGTAGCCACTAGTATTTGAATGAATGACACTAGAATTACAAAGAGTGTTTTATTTACATTTCGAGGGCATTCTGCGGAGGAGAAGCTTGGATGCCGATTCGTGATGTAGATTTCTAAACCAGTTAGTGAAGATATGGCCTATAAAAAGAAATGTTTTGTATATAAATATAAATAATACGTATATAAATATAAAAATAAGTACGAATATAAATAGAAATACAAACATAAATAAAATATATATATAACATTATATATATATATATATATATATATATATATATATATATATATATATATATATATATATATATATATATATATATATATATATATATATATATATATATATATATATATATATATATATATATATATATATATATATATATATATATATATGCATACGGTGCAATATATACATATGGCTTTCAAGCATACGAAAGGGCGCAATCAACCGTAAACGAAATCGTAGGACGCCACTTTGGAGCATATTGATTCGATAATTATACCTCATAAGTAATTATCGATTCTGAGACTTGAATTAAACGCTAAATTTGGCCGTCATAGTATGCCAATTGTTTGCAGTGATTTTTGAAAATCATGCAAAATGAATTTGAAAAAGTAATTCAAATGCAAGAGAATTCTGCAAACTGTTGCATGTGAAGCGCTCCTTGAAAGGCGCTCTACGTCTTCGTTGTTTGTGACTCCCTTCGACTTTGTGATTCTCTGTTCCCTTCGATTCTTTCAACCTCAGGTTGTTTGAACGGATTAGCTGTATCTGTAATGTTGTAAACTCTTGCGCAAAAAGATCTAAATCCCCTAAACTTCAATTTATTTAAAATTTACCTGGAAACCTGAAAGATTACCTGAGAAGATGAATTTATATTGAGTGCAACTGGGACATTGTTTGTGTTGGTAGGCCTCACCAAACGTATGAAAGTGTCGTTAGTCGCTGAGGTTAATCCTTTAGCGCAACCTTTGTGACTATGTTCAATGAGGAAGTGGGAGGGACTAATGAAGGTCACCCCCACCATAAAGCAACCACTCGATTGCCATTCCACTTTCGTCTGTTTTTGTGTCGTATGTTGTTGGCCGGGTGATATTACGCCCACCTTTGAAACCTCTCCTGTCAATTCTTTAGTGAACCAGTTTTTCGGCAAAGACGTTTAACGTTCATCGCGTAGAAGCTTTGTGATGTTGTGTTCGATTTGAAGTGCTTGTTTTGCTTTCTTTTGCTTATTTTTGTCACTGTTGCTATTCGTTTTCTCAATAAGATAAAATTTTCATGAAATCTCATAAGTGATTTTAATTTTTGATTCGTGAGATGTCCGCTTGAATTATCGAAGTTCGCGAACATCTGGCTCCGATAGTTTGAACTCCCCGAACTTCTCAGACCCACTATTTGATATCTTATTTTAATGAGTTTCGCTCTTGATTCCGAAACCAGATAACTGTTTACGTGGAATTTTTCAGATTTGGCTAATGGAAAGCTAATGGGAATGAAGAGATTGATTCAGAATCTTTTCCTGCAAGCAGGTCAGGATCCACTGTTTGTACAACTTGATGCCGAACCAAGGCCAGCCGTTTCACCATCGCCATACCATTTCCCAGATGGTGAGATAATATTTTGAAAGCTTTATTTAATGCCTGAATTACTCTTAATTCAGGTTTTCAATTAAACGACATGAAAAATACGCAATGAATATAAATGATGGGAAATTTTCGAATTTTACGAAAGAGAAGAGAAAAAAGAAAAGGAGGACAAATGAAATCTCATCAATTATAAAATCGTGTCATATTTGTGATCAGAACCGAAAATCTAAAGTAACCCAGAGGGAGCGGGAGGAGTTACATGAGAAAATCATCGCTTATATTTCACAACCATTAAAAAAAAAATCGGTGAATCGATCGATTCTTCGGCAATTTTCTACAGTACATTTTGCGCTTTTATAATTGTGCTTTCCAAAAAAAAAAATCTCTTATTTATAAATGTATGTGTCTGTATGTGTCTGTCTGTTTGTCTGTCCGGCACTTCCACATGGGAAACCATTTGTTTGGTATAACTTGCACATTATACGTTGTCATCCCATCTCATCATTTATACTTTGATCAGTTACTGTCGAGAATGGTCGTTATTATTTGAATGTATTAAAAAAATTTTAACGCATTTCACACCTGATCGAAATTTCATTTTATCCTCAACTGTGATCTTTTTGAAGAAAGTTTCTACGATTAGTGAAATTTGTTGAGAGACATTATCTTTCATAATTTTAAATTGCTAATTTATGAAAGCGGTCGGTCGGATGAGCAAAATGCAAAAAACGTTTATCGTGTCAACTATATTTATGAGTTTTTCCACAAATTTTTGGAATAAAATTTTCTCCACTAATTTATTTTTCCATAAAAAAATATTCATTTGACATATTATGCGGTCGATTTTTTGCAATCGCTAAATCTCTAATACGCTATTAGTGTTCTTCTCTTAAGTACTTTCTAAATATTTTTTTTACTTTTTAAAATAGGTTACTTAAAGTAATGTAGAAAAATAGTGTATACAATTCCATAAATTTAATTTTATTCTCTTACAATTTTTTCTTTTTCTTTTCTTTTCTATATCTATCAATTTCTATGAAAATTGCTTTCATAATAAATGTTACATTTTTATAGATGCTCAAAATATTTCGAATATTTTTATTTCGTTAATTTCTTTTGAATTTCGAACTTATAAACTCCCTATCAATGATAGCATTTATTGGCGATATGCAATACCACGATAACTTAGACTGTTGACCTGGAAACAATAAACTAAGATGGTAATCTCAAGGTCACGGTATGGACCCTTTCATGTAATAAACTTATAAATGCCGAACTTATAAACGGTTAAGTAAGCTCGTAAAAGTTATAAAGATGCCAAATAAGCTGAATTATAATAGTATTTAGTGTTGTAATGTTATGATGCCAAATATAATGTATGTGTTATGATTGTAACGAGTGTTATAATGTAACAGGCGTTATAAAGATATAACCACAAAAGATGTAGTGGTGTACCAAAATGGTGTGCATAAGAGTATCATCACATATTTCATATTTTAATCCACCTATAATGGTGTTGAAACATATTTAGCAATAAGTTTTCTACAGCAATATTAATATATGAAACATATAAATATATATAATATATATTAATATAATATATATATATATATATATATATATATATATATATATATATATATATATATATATATATATATATATATATATATATATATATATATACGAAACAGTTTTCTTTACAAATATTTTTTGCTACTGTTATACTCTTTAAATTTCTCTAAGTCTTATCTCACTCCATCATGGTTCAGTGATGTGAGAAAATTTTGTTCTTAATTTTGTTGCCTCTTTTCTAGCAACACTCCACCTCTTCGATAAAATACGTCACTATTCATTTGTAGATTTTTTTTTTGGAGAAGAATTTTCCTCGTTAAGGGGGAATACGTCAGAGAATTTATCATTCTTTTCGCTCTCTTTGGTCTACTTCTCTTTTCCTCTATAGAGACCAAATTTTATGATGTCTTCTATAATTTAGAAAAATTGAAAAATTTTTTCTACACTAATTTATGAAAATTTTCTGTAAAAAAAGCTTTTAAAAATTATTAAATGAAAAAAAAATTTTTTTTCGATAATATCATCGAATATTTATTTAAATTATTTGATTTTTTTTAAATCGTTCATCTTTTTTTTTGGATGAATAATTTTCTTCACTCAAATAGATTGCAAAAAATGCTTATTGAAATCGTCAAATATTTTCGAGCATTTATGAGGAAATTTTATTATTTTAAATGTGGAAAATTTTTCTATTATTTCGATTTTCAAATACGATAATCAATCCAAATATTTATATATATTAGACAACAATTTCTTAATTATTTCTTACAGTTCAAATTGAAGAACGAATTTCATTGTGTGCTTTTAAACTATTGAATGATTTAACGCGAAAAATTGAAAATCAATCTTTTCCTATCTTATTCAAAATTTAGAATATATTCGAAAAGTATCTTATTTGTAAAATTATTTTCAATAAAAAAAATTTTTATCTAAGGTAGAAAAAAGTTTGAAAAAAAAATCATAGTTGAAAAATTAAAAAATGATTAATCGAGTAAACGAATTTTTTTCAAAAATTTCATTCATCAATATTTCACACTCGTATTTCTAAAATTAAATCGAGAATTTCTTTAGAATTTAATAAGCATGAACTTAGGTGCTCATTTTCAATTGATTGCATCAGCTAGCCTACAAGTTCGCAGCAATTACACACTCACATGGAACAAAACAACCACCGATATTTTCATCCTCATCAATCCGGAAATTTTATTTAAATACTCATCTACCTAATAGAGATCCTACCTACAGAGGGGAGGGGGAGGGGAGGAAAAATGGTGGAGGATGTGGATATTCTTTCAAATACGTTGAGGACTTTATTGGGCACTCGAATGTTTGCGCAGTAATAGTGTTCAGATGTTGTTTGCATTCATCTTATCTCCGTACTCCTTATGCATCATTTCGGCGTTTCTTATCCTCGAATATATCTTCAGCGGCAGTCGATCGTCGTACATCACTCCTCACCCACTAAAGCAATCAATCCCTTCACGAATCTTTTTGCAATGCAATGCAAATTTCTGCATTTCTTCAGTTTGCAATTGCGATATTAACAGCTTGCATAATTCGCACAATTCTCGATTGATCAGCTTCGATCGACTGTTGTTTGCATAAATCAATCATAGAAGCGAAAAACCAGTTGGAATTTAAGCCTCTTTAATATTTTTTTTAAAACCTCTATTGCTTAGTATGCATCAGGACGAAATTGCATCCATATGTTTGTGTATGTCTGTGTGCCTGTCTGTTTATCCATGAGTTTTAAACCAACAATCACTGAAATTACAGTTGCGAAATTAGCGGTCATTCTGTCCACCTAGAATGACCACACATATCAGCTTCCAGGTTCATCGATCGATAGATTTCTTTAAAAGAATTTATAGACAATTAAATACGCTTTTTAAAAAAAGTTGCATTCAATTTATGACCGATAGGGTCTCATTTTGCAATCGATCTCGTCGGAAAAACGATTTCCTTTAGTGAGAAGGGAAAGAAGATTCCTGGAAGTGGCTGATTCACTTATGCTATTGATGCATCCATCATTTCTTTTTTTTCTTCTCAGTTATTATGAATCTCCGCTAATTTTTTTTCGTCTGATTTTGCGATTCAAAATTCTATCGTTGATATATTTGCAATTTTCCATGTGCAATTCATCAGGCATTAAGCATTAAAATTTGAAAAAAAAATGCTCAATTAGTCATTATTTATTTATATACCTACCTTAGGTACGGGCCATAATAGTGCAAAGCTAGTTATCTACTTGCATATCCTTACTCCTTCCCTCCCCCCCCCCCACCCCCCTCACAACTTTGGTCAAAGTAAACATGAAGCAAGGAGTTTTCCCCCTCCTTGTAAACACCCCATTTGAAATTGCTCAGTTTATCTCATTTGAAGAACATAGTACCATAATAGAGAGCTCTTAATGAAGCTTCAAAATTTTATCACTTATGCCTTTTTTCTACTCAGTAGGATTTAACTCAATCATCATCTACTAAAATATTCGAAAAAAAACCACAATTATCATTTTTTTTTTAAAATTTTCTTCGAATTTTTTCTTTTTTTTTCATTTATTCCTCTCTTATCTTATAATAAATTTTATTTTCAATACATTTGTCAATAATCTATTCTTTTTATGTTATTTTTCTTCCAGAAACTATTCTATTTTTCATTATTATCATTGTTTCTTGAACGTTTTCGTTAAAAAACGTTTTTTTTTTTTTGTTTTGAAGATGATTGATGAATTACTATTTATTTTCAGCAAACAATATAAATGTGATAAATCAAATGATAAATCATTTTTCCTCCAGTTTGAAGAAATTTTGAAATTTTCACATCCTTATTTTTTATCATATTTTTTTATTTATTTACTTAAATATTTCATTTATTGAAATAACTCGTTCCGTATTAAAGAATTAAAGGATCCAATCGAAATTTCACGAAAAATTTGATTGAAAATTTCTTTTAAATTGAAAATTTTTTTCAACTATTTTCTAGTATCTTTTAATTTTCTGTGCTATTGCGTCATCACTTACCCTTGTTCGGAATGTAAAGTATAAGGGCACTGTCCATTTTATGCTTGATGTTTGTTTGGGGAAAGAGAAAAAAAAAACTTTATCGATATTCCCATGATAAAAGAGCACGAAGGTAACATGAAAATATGGTTGATAGGAAATTTAATCCTAAAAATGGCAAAAAAAAATCAAAAAATAATTTCTGTGAGAATCAATATGAAAATTATAAAGATATTAACTTTCAAGAAGGAAGTAAAACAATACGTTTTTCAACTTTTCACATTTTTTGACAAATTTTCTCGGAAAATTTGAGAAAAAAAAAGAAAATATATGACTGAAGTAGAATAAAATTTATTATTATTTTGGAAGAATGTAGTATTTTCGAGGGAATTGTTTACGTTTCGACGGGGTTAGCCCTCTTGTTGTTTGGATTCGGCGTTCATAGCCGACTCCATTCGGTAGTTACGCATTCACAACGAAGCTATGCTAATTCGGTGAGATGTATTGCGGCTGCATCTTAGCGTAGACAATTCCGTTGTAGATATTTCATTTCGCTCTGATGTATGAAAACGTTTAATTTTTCTATTTGCTTGTTCTTACTGATTTTATCTAAGAACGCATACCCTCTCCTTAAGAACTTTCAATTCACAAACACTTCAGTGATGTAAATGTGGCGCCCAAAAATATTTAGCTAAGGGAGAAGGCTAAGAGGGAGGGGAGGGGATCAAGGAGGAATAAACACATTATCAAGTATCACGAATCCATCCGATCCTAGGACGTTCTAGAATGGCTAGAAACAAAATAAAATCCCAGAGATATGTTTGCATTATTATTGTGGACGCTTATTCGTTTTTATGCTTATTTGCATTCTATATTAATATGCGTATTATTAACTTGCATATTACTATATAGCGATTGATCGATTCTGTCAGCCAGTCAGGAACCCATTCTCAGGAAAAAAATGCTGACGCTTCTTTATCCCAAAATTTTTTATCGGTCATCGCCAGTAATGATGGCCGATTTTGGTGTCAGACTTTGGCAGAAATTCATTCGCATAACTAATAAATTTGGTCCTGTTGGCTCCGGAGTTGTTCGTCCTATAGACGCCTCTGAAATCTCTATTGCGATTATTACAATTATTATTAGGATTATTTATTCCGGTTGCCGAACATTTCTTGATGCAGTTTATTTTTCTTTCACTATCGATTTAAATTTTTACATTCTCTAAGAAATTTCCCGGTGGTTTTTTGCTCAACTTTAAGTTCCTTTCAATGAACGCGACAATTATGATGGAAAGAGCAATGTAAATTACTAGTTAGAAATCACATTATATATTGGGAATGCTTCTATTTTTCTAATCATTTCTGAAATCAATTTTGTAATGATAAATTCATTTCTTTCATTAATCATTAATCAAAAAAAAAAAAATTTTCTGAGCTAAAAAATTTTTTGATATATATTTCTGATAGTAGATTATGAAATATTGTAAGAGTAAACTATGAAATATAGGTAAATTTTTTTTTTGATTTTATTGCATGAGAAGAGCATTGTTGTGAGGATGCTTTATGCTTTTAAAAATAAATTTTGCCTTTATTAAGTTTATCCATTCGAATTAGTTGAACTCTTTAAATGAGCATAATTTCAGTGAGTGGAATACCTCCTCCATCATATCGTACAGCCATATTGTCAGATGATGCGACTACAATGAGCGAATGCTCAAGTGGCTACAAAACTGATAGTATAATCGGTAAACGACGTGCTTCATGGGCGAATCTTGTTGAAAATAGTGATAATTTGAATGTACAACAAGTGGATGGCTATCGAAAAATATCACGACCCAGTATCGCATCATCGTCTTCGACGCAAAGGTCATTCTCCGGATCGCTAGATGAGACGAGTTTGGCGAAGATACCTATGGCTCATGGTCACTATCAACAATCACCTGTGGCTCATGGTCATTATCAACAATCACCTATGGCTCATGGTCACTATCAACAATCACTCATGTGGCTCATGGTCACTATCAACAATCTATTGCTGCACTCTCGTCGAAGACCGCTTCAATTGCCGGACAAAGCTATGTTTCTGAATTCGTTTTAATGGTACGTTTACGCTTTTTTTTTCTTCTCTTGAATCGACGTTTGATATTGATTATTTGCGATTGCATTTTGAAATTTGCAAAAAATGCTGAAAAATAAAAATAATTTTAAAAAATATCATTCTATTGATGAAATAAATATCTTTTGAATTTTTATAATTTTAATTTTTAATTTTTTTTTCAAATTTTTTAAAATATTTTTTAGGTGATAATAATTTGCGTTTTTTTTTGATTATAAATTGAATATGAATGAAATGTGCGAAAAATTAAATCATTTTTACGTTTTCCTAAGCTAATAAATTGACGTCGATTGTTACTGCAAATGGTTAGCCAACGAATCCCGTTGGTCGTTTATTTGCTTGCCGCAAACTCTACTATCGCGCACACAAAAGTATTCAAATATTTGCACATCCGAGTTATATGTTCCCTATACAACAATCACTAACCATTCAACCAATATCACTTTTATTACTTTAACGAGCCGTATTCTCAGTTGAATTGATATATTTAATTACTGATTGGCTAGTCAGCTTTACTCATCCATATCATATTTGTTTACTAGGCTGGGCTAGATTTTATTGCCAAGAAAAGTTACCTATCAATGTTTTGTTGTTTTAACGTATTTATTGCTCGTATATTTTTCAAATTAAGCTCATTCGAGGAATTATTAAAATCACAACTCATAGACGAGAGGGTTCTAATTACTAAGAAAAACGTTAGTTTCAAAGATATTACTTACCAGTAATTTAATATTAGGCATGTTTGAGCTTATTTCGTACAAGTTGACAAAAACAAGTCATCTCTACTAGCTCAAGATTGTTTTCGATGGCGATTTTTAATTTTATAAAATTTCTAAACGGAAATTCTACGAAAAGTAGTAGATTCCTCAATGATTATGGAATATTTTATTTCTTTAAATTAAACACTACGAAATATTTACTAACAGTGAATTAGTTTTTAATTCTCTATTTAAATATTAGCTAAAATTTTTAATTCTATAGATAAATATTAGCTAAACAACAAATAGCAATTGCTTTATATTTGTTTATCAAAGACGATTTCTTTACTCGATCATCGAATATTCCTCTCTCTCTTTCACTAAAAGAAAATAGATAATATAACCTATACAAATAATGAATATTCAAATTGTTGTTGCTCTGCGAGGAACGGTTTTGTTGTGAAGCCAACCATAAACGTCGAGTCGTTATTGACAATACGCACCTTTACAACATACACTTCTTCGAATATCGTTCATTGGCTGGCATTTTCGTTTCGTATAGTGAAAGTGAATAAAGATGCAAGCACATAAAACCTTCATACTAAAGATTATAAAATATGAGCATACTTATGCATTATATTTTTAAAAAATGGAAAATTTATAAACTTGTAAAATTCGCGGAAAATTCATCCCTAAAAATTTCCTTTTTTTTTATGAAACTACAGAAAAATAATATGAAAGATTCCAAATTGTATGTTTATGGCCAAGTAGTATAGTTGTGGTCAAATTATATGTTCGAATTGTATGTTTATGGCCAAATAGTATAGTTATGGTCAAATTATAAGTTTATGACCAATGCATGTATTTTTTTGACCAAATGTTTATTATACTTATTATACTAAATATTATTTACTTGTTCATGACGGAGTAATATATTGTATTACTAAAATGTATGGTATAGTTCTTACGATACAACAGATAACAATGAGACAATAATTGCTTATGCTAACTATAGAATTTCTTCAAATTTTCTCGTTTGAAAAATATTTTAAATGAACGAATCGTAAAAATATTCAATAAAATTAAATTATGAATGATATTTTATTTATATGATTAAAGCAATTAGAATAAACGAAATTTTCGAATTTAATCAACCAAAAAAAAAAATGATTTCTTTTTTTTCTATTCTCTTCTCATATTGAATCTTTTTATTGCAACAATTCCATCAAGAAAAAAAAAAAGAACGAAAAAAATTAAAAATCATCTACGAGCGATTGTATTGATGATTAAGTTCCCACCAAGGAGTTTTCTCTACTATTGAGGCAATAGTCGATTGACAATTCATTGATGAATTACTCCTTTTCAAGGGCATTTACAAGATTCTTTGAAAAGACTAAGTGGAAATAATGAGCAAAATTTTGACGGCTATTGAAATTAAATTTATAGATTCAACGAGTAATGATATTAACTGCTTTTCTAGAATACCTCTCATTTATGAAATAATATATAATCACATTATCTTATCTTCATTCATGCATTTATCTACACCATCCATTAGGCTTTTAGAAATAAACAAAATTTTCCTTCCGCCTAATATAATTTCTCTCCGTCGTCAGAAATAATGTATAGATATTATACTCATTTTTCTTAAATCATCCTCTTTATCTGAATAAAATTCCTTCCTTTAAATTTCTCAGAAATTTTTAATTTCACAATTTTTTCCATATTAATACATTAAAGTCATCTTGATAAATATCTAATTTTTATTCGTCTACCCTCCATTTTTTTAAACCATCAAAAGGCCTTCCTCATATCTTTGTTCCATAAGTTTTTAGCCGAAAGGATCACTGTGTAAATTGAATGAATCGGTGGCCGGTGATGAGGAAACACATGGAAAACGCAATCGAATGGAAGAATTACGGCAATGTTGTCGGAAACCGTATAACAAATTGATTCTTTTATTGCTCGCATTTGCTATTGCAGTTGCTATTATATTAGCGATTGTTCTCACACAAAAACTATGGCAAACGGTTGGTGATCTATTGTCGTTATGCAAATTTCAAAGCTTTTAAAAAAAATATCCTTTCCTAATTGATAATTTCGAGTTTACTTTAGTGTTTGGCAATATTCTCAACTAATACTTTAAAATTTGCCTTATTCTATACCAAAACATATGAACGTCTAATTAAGAAATTGAACTGTATAGATGTAAAAAATTATAATATTGCATACGCTCAGTTAACGATAATAACAGTACTTTCGGCAATTACCATTGGAATTGATATAGTAATGGTGATTATTAGCGGAAAACAATTATAAATCAGTAGAAACTAGTAGATTAGTAGAAAAACAACAATTATAAATTTGTAAAATATATTAAAATTCATCTCGAAATCAAGCAGAAGGTCGCTTTTATTCGCTATTCTGATCAATGTAGACTTTATTTGTGTAAATAGATGTAAGGAATTATGTTTTTCCTGACATCGGAAACGCAACTTAGTTCTAAGAAAGAGGAGGCTTCACTTTCCACAATACTGCAATCGAAGCGGCGCTCATTCAGGCGGCTTATATTCATTGGTGGCTTTTATTCAAGTAAGTACGGTAATTTATTGTGGAATTATCTCGTGTATATTTATTGATAAATATTTTTAAGAGATAAATTTTAGAGAATATATGAATTTTCATGGCTTGCACCATTCCCACTTCGAATGGGCCAACAGAGTCCAAGTAAACTCTCACTAAGCATTAAACCTAACGACGAGGCTATTTTTCATCTCGATGGTAATTTACCATTTAAGGCCGATTTCACATCCATATACGACTTCAAAACGGTTTGTTTTTTTTTTAATATTTGATACCAATAAATACGTCATTCTTTTATTTATTTATTTTTTATTGACGACATTTTTTTATTTTCTTATTTTGACTTGATAGGCGAATATTTCAAAAGGCCTAACAGTATAAACAATAAAGGCTAACAAGTAATACACCTATTATTAAAGACGCACAATTTCAATAGACAACAGAATTCAAATTTTTTACAGCATAACCCATCGTAACTCAATTTCATAGTTACTTGTGATCTTACAGTTAGTTACTCATAATATTCTAATTATAAAGTAGAGCAATTTAGATACATGTAACAATATATATATATATATATATATATATATATATATATATATATATATATATATATATATATATATATATATATATATATATATATATATATATATATAAATGAAGTATCAACTACAGACATGAGTTTAATTTCAGCATAAAGTAGCGATAATCGATTCAACGTTAAGAAACAGTGGGAAGAATCTTGTATGTTTTCTAATGGATCTCAATTCGACGTCTATGCCAAGCATAGATTCACTCAAAACATCAGCATATAACACTCTTGGGGTTTGTTCATGCACTATTTATTTGCTATAAAATGTTCAAGCAGTAATAACACCTAATATCGTCGCAAGTTATATCTTACTCTCAAAAGTTATAATCTCTCAATTCAACTCGATGTTATAATTAATAAAGAGCAGGCATACATGAATTAGAGGTGAAGGTCGTTCAGCCATAAATCTGTGACGATTTTATCAACCAAACAAAGCACCAATAAGGGAAATTCTAATCTTAAAATTTTTGTAAAATTGATAGCCAATATGAGAAAATTTTCAAGCTCTAATAAACTCTTGAGAATTTATTGGCATTATCCGGAAAATCCCTTTATTCTTTCTAAGAACGACAATATTGGAAGTCATGGATTTTAATTTTTTTTTTTTAAACAATGCCTCCATCTCTTCATTATACCAATCGTATTTGTCCATAAATTTTTTCATTCATCAAGAATTGACGTTATCGCTTCGTATCTGCTATCTCTGAAAATTTCAAATACTATCTTTATAGAAGAAAGAGCAATTGCATGGTTGGCAAGAAGCTTGGAATTTCATCGCTATCCCTTATTTTAATAACGCGTCGGCGCTCTTTCAAGGTGGTATGCCTGAATGTAGCGGTGCACGATGGGTACAACTGAACTATACGACCGTTGATCAAAAAGGTCCATTTTTTTAAACGCTCACTGGTAGAATTATCAGCAGATTCACAGATCACTATTTATCCTCAGTCTCTACTCCTTGTAATTTTTTAAGGGGTTTCTTTGCTAACATTCGTGTAATTTTTTAATTTACGTGAATTTCCGCTTGATAAGCTGATATTTTAAATGAAGACAGATAAGGCTTATCAAAGATAAATAAATCAACATGTTCTCTTTCGATTCCGTTATTCATTCCCTTATCTATGCTCATCCGTATTCGTTCACCTGTACTGAATGCATTCAACTTATTGAAGCAAGAAGATCGATATCTGCTGAGATATGAATATAGGCAGAAAAATTTTCAGACCGTCGTTGTACGGAATGCTATGATTTCTGTATCCCCGAATATGGGATTGAACGTGATCAGGTACGTGCTGAAGACTATTTAAATGTGCTACGTCGTAATTGTTTTTATTTATTCGTACCTGAATGGCGTGGATTTGCACAATCGTTAAGCAGTGAGCAAAATCAACGTGATTTCGAAAATTACTATCGTAACACAAATACGTATGCGATTGCGATGCCGCGATCTAGTCATGGAACACAACCAATCCAACAAAATCCATCCGATAGCCAGCAGCGTTTTGAATCGAAATGGATTTCACTACAACAACTTCCAAGTATGTCAATTTCAAGTCCGCAATAATTCATTGATTTCGATGTGTTAATTTCAGTACGATGTCAGTTCCGTAACCTTGTCGACTACCTTTCCATTTTCTTTCAAGTGGCCAGTATTTTTTCCTCAAAGGACAAGTCTCTCCCAAGTTACCGATGGTGTTGTCAGTTGATTGTCGAATCGCTAGTTGTCCATAGTTTTCACGATCCTCTATGGATTTTTTTGCTAACGTTCAATACCTGTTCATTTATAAGGATTTCCGTTTGATAAAGCGAACTGCATATTGAATAAATAATATATATATATATATATATATATATATATATATATATATATATATATATATATATATATATATATATATATATATATATATATATATATATATATATATATATATATATATATATATATATATAGGGAATAAAAATTCTTATTGCAAAATGTCAGCGTACTACCGTATTAGCTAGGCCTTTATATGCTCACATCCCTTACTCGAATACTTTTATCTATAGTTAAAGGAAATTTGAATCTTTATATGCTCTTAGCGCACTAATCAATAGCGAAAGTAAACCAGAGTAACCGGTCGATGAGATCACCACGTTGTTTTAAGCAAAATCTTTACTGCATAACAAAGATAATTTACTGTATAAGAGGGGAACTTTTCTGCTCCAATGGAATTTTTTAACAAGTGAAGTTTTTTTTTAGCACACTGCAATTAAAATTTATATGCATTTTGAAATAATACTGAATCATCAAGTAGAATTATTGAATAAAAAAAAACGAACGGAAAAGAGAATACAATTGTGACGACTTCACTTAATAGAATATTTCACACCAAAAAGTTCGCGCTCAATTTTTCAAATAGTTGGATCTTTCATTCATCTACCAATTTATATCTAACAGTGATATCGCAGTTTAGAAAAAACAGGGTGCATCATCGCCTAATAACATTTCAACTTTTTTGCTGATACAGTTGAAGAAAGAGAACTCCGGTATTGTGGATGACGCATCCACATGTTAACCACCTCGCTATACTGACTTGCGTTTTTCAGCTCGTGTATCAAATACCGGGAATCAAGCATTCGGTCAGACATTAACACAGCCGAGTAATTTGGCGTCTGACTTCCATAATGCTTTTTTCGGCACGTCACAACCACTTTTCGGAAGCAATATTGGTCAAGCATCTTCCCAGAGTGGCGGCCAAAATGGTGCACTGCATCTCTCAAATATGCAAATTCCACAGTCATTTTATGAAGGTATGCAAATTAATATGCCAAATGGTGGAATTATGAATACGCCAGAGCAAAGTATGCACTCACCTGGTATCATTCCACCAATACAGAATGGAGTTCCAAAATTCGTGCCTACACAAGGGAATCAGGGATCTCAGGTTTTCGTGCATCCAAATACTGCTCTTTTTCCTCAGCAGCAGCAGCAGCAACAACAACAACAACAACAACAAACCCAACCACAACAACAATCACAACAGCAAGGTGCCTATAATGGAGCTGGCAATGATTTTGCGCCCAACGTTGCGAACTCTCCTAACGGATTCCACTCAACAAACAGTCAGGTATGCTTCCTAGACTTTACAGTTACGTATTCTTTCAAGATTTCAACGCATCAATACCTCAGATATGCATAGTAATTAGTGAGCTCGTTCTATCTATGGATCAAACCACATCCTCCATTTGAAAGCTATCCCCTCCTCCCCCCCCCCCCCCTACCTCTCTACAAACCCATCACAGCAAACTTGCGTCGACTTTCGAAAATTTTTGAAAATATTTTATTAAACTGATTCATGCCAGAGAACATCAAATCAGCATCAGGTTTTCCTCGCTTCAAGTATTTGTTATACTTCTGGAAAAAGCTAATAATTTCAACCCCAAAAGATTGCTCTTAAGCTTCGAATTGTTATATAGTATGAATGATCTTTACAGGTGAGCGGAAATCAAGACACTCAACAAGTTGGCTTCATCGGTACAGATCAATTCGGATCGACTACAGCGAATAGTGCTCCTGCATTTGGATATACGGATGTGAATACGGCGAATACTGGTCTTGGCAACGTCAATAATGCATATAGTGGTATGCAGGTGAGCGGAATGCACAACTTTGTTGGACCAGCTATCAATAGTGGCCAACAATCTTATCCACGCCAAGTTGCTGGCGTATCGAATCCTTCGTTTGCAATGCCTCAACAACGCTATCAATCGAGTAACATTCAAACCCAATTCCATCAACATTAGATGCTAAATGGGTAAAAAATTTTCTACAGCTTTCCTGGAATTAAATCTAATATTTATAGGCGAAAAAGATAGAATTCACATCCGAAAAAAAAAAATTCCAGATTCCAAAATCCCTTTTATTTTTATTAAAACAATTTTCAACTCTTTTATTTAGGGTTTTTGAGGGTGTTAATATGATAAGCATATCATAGGGAACAAATTTGCGCATTTAAATGATTCTATGCTTTCAAATTCTCAAATATTGAGAAATTGACTCATTTCATTCGATTTTTCTAGAAACACTAAAAGAAGCTATCCTGCTTCTTTTTTTCGGACATTTTCTTCGCTTTTTTCCAAATATTTTTTCACCCTCTTAAATACAGATCTGTGATGTGCGTTTATCCCATATTATTTTCAAAATGCAATTTAAAAGGTTTTTTTTTTGAAATCTAAAAGGTACCAAAAATAAACGCGACACAATAATATGCGAGAAAACTTTTACAAGTTCACTGTTATGTAACTATTCGGCACAATGCAGAGGGCCTCTTAAATAACTTCAGAGAGAGGTGTTCTAATTCGTTTCGAGAACATTCGAAAATTTCAGGCATCATCAAGCTCAAGTTCAGGTCCTCGCGTTAAAAGGGACACCACTTGGCCAATTTCGATCCTTCAAGGATAAGTTAGTTAAATAATTCTTGACCAAGAGACATGTGGAAGGTAATGCTCAATAATATAACGCCTAGTGTAGAATATTGTCTAACTTTACTCATCAGTGCATTGCTTTGCAATTTTCAACAAATGCAGTGGAATCTCTTTGAAGTCAAATTGTTTTTAGCATCACGAAATTAGTTTACATTTTATGCCCAAAAATTCCATACGAATCTTACAGATTCTATCAACGAGTTGTTCATTAATTTTAGGTAAATTATTTTGCAGTCTCTAATAAGAAGTTTCCAGGATTATAGGTATCCTAAAGTATTCAAAGAGGAATTGACGCCTTATTCTAGGCTAGAAAAAAATGGCAAGGAATGAAGCCCTACAGTCATTTCCTTTTTACCAGCTCTTCTATTTCAATCATCATTCACTATTATCTAACGGATATAAGTACTTTCATATTGTAATCTTTTTTTCTGTCATATGTTTCTATGAAGCCATATGATAGAAGATATCAGATATGATATTTTTTCAATGAGAATTGAGCTTCTTGAACTTATCACTCAAGTGTGTATCTTTATCTCAGCCATATTATTACATTTATGTATATTTGAACCATTACATAGTGTGCTTTTCTTGAATATATATATATATATATATATATATATATATATATATATATATATATATATATATATATATATATATATATATATATATATATATATATATATATATATCAGAATCCCCTCTTCATGTGAGCATCAGGAGGAAAATTGCATGGCTTGTCGTCTTTGTAATTTGTTTTGATTTTGACGATTTACACATAAATGAACTTTACATGCAAGGAACTAATAACTCAAAACAATTAATTGTTTCTGATTCCGTAAAAGAGTCAAAAGGTTAGATCTAACGAAAACGATTACAGGATGAACGAATTTTCATGCAAACATCAATCTTTCATTTGGATAGCTTCTTTGATAAAATTGTATATTTTATATACCTAGCCGTACAACAACTTTATCAACATTTGTTTTGTATAAATATATTGTTTGAAATATACAATGAATGAAGTGATAACATTTCAGTGGTGTATTAAAAACAGATTCTTCATAAGAACCATATCAACTAGGTTTTTATCAACCATATCAACTAGGTCAACATTATAAACACACCGATCACATATATTTTATCCAAAAAATCCCCGATCCACTAATCGAGATCGCAGATCTTCCCCCATTTTGATCATCTTCCCCTTTCCACGATTTGATCTGCTTTGATTTTCATCTTCCCTGGTTTTGATCCTCACTAATTTTGATGTTCCCTGACTTTGATCTTTTCCGATTTTGATCTCCCCTGATTTTGGTCTTCAGTAACTTTGGTGTTCCCTGGTTTTGATGTTCTCCGATTTTGATCTTCCCTCATTTTGATCCTCAGTTAATCTTTATCTTCCCTGATTTTGATCGTCTTTACTTTTGATCCCCGCTGATTCTGGTCCTCCCTGGCTTTGATCTTCCCTGATTTTCATATTCTCCGATTTTGATCTTCCCTGATTTTGATGTCCCTGATTTTGATCTTTTTCATCTTCCCAGCTTTTGATCGTCTTTACTCTTGATCTTCGCTGATTTTTGTCCTCCCTCGTTTTGATCTTCGCCTGATTTCGCTCTATTTTCCGATTTGATTTCTTCCTGATTTTGATCCTCTCTGATTTTGATCTCCCTCCCTGATTTTGATCTTCTCTGATTTCCATCTTCCCTCATTTTGGCTTCGCTTATTTTGATCTTCCCTGATTTTTGATTCCCCGATTTTGATCTCCCCGATTTTGGCGCCTTGCATGAATTTTTCTTCGTTGATTTTGATCTTCTCTGATTTGATTCTAACTTATTTTGATATTGCTTGATTTGGACCTGCCCTCAATTTGGTCTCCCCTCATTTCAGGTTCCCTCTTTTTGATCTCTTCTGATTTCCATCTTCCCTCGTTTTGATCTTCCCCGGTTCTGATGTTCGCAGTTTTTTGACCCCTCCTGATGTTCATCTGGGATGGTTTTTATCTTCACCGATTTTGATCTCCCATGATTTCGGTCTTCTCTGATTTTGATCTTTCTTGATTTTGACATTCCATGATTTTTACCTTCTCTGACTTCGATCATAACTGATTTTGATCGTCCCTGACGTGGACCTTCCCTGAGTTTGATCTTCCCTGGTTTTGATCATATTGGTGTTCCACGGTTTTAATCTTGTTTGATTTAGTCTTCTCTGATTTTGATGATCCTTGATTTTGGTCCTCCCTGATTTTGATCTCCTCCGATTTTCGTCTTCCCTGTTTTTGATCTTCAGTAATCTCGACCTCCCCTGATTTGATCTTAAATGATTCTGATCTTCGCTGATTTGGACCTTCCCTGAATTTGATCTTCCCTGATCTTGACCTTCTTTGATTTTGATCCTCCCTGATTATGACCTCTGCTTTTGATCTCTCTTGATCTTGTTGGGTCATCTTGTTATTCTGTCATCTTGATTTCCCCTGGTTCTTTCTTCAGCGGTTTTGATCGTCCCCGATTTTGGCCTTCCCTTATTTTGATCCTCCTCGATATTGATGTTCACAGACTTTGACCTTCCCTGCTTTTGATCTCCTTGACAAGGACTTGAAAATACAACTTGCTAATGCCCGAGAGTAAGAAACCCGTTTAGTGCAGCTTGATTTCTTCACTTTTGATTTCGACAAAATTTAGCTACGAGTACATAACGAAATCAAACCTGCACAATGTATCGTCCCTCTGAAATCCAATGGCTTAGACCTTGAATTATGAAGTATCGTCACCTGTGTTTCAAGCAGAGGGGTATAAAAGCGCACACTTGTTCCAAGTTTTCCTCACAGGTGCAATATTACAAAGGCAACGCATATCACATTTTATATGAAGCCAACAATAGATAGCGAAGACATCACTAGAACCATCGTTTTTTCAAATATGCTGTACGATAGCGACTTCACACGCGTGCACCTCCCCACACCTCTTTCTGCTCAATAAAAACAAAGAGAAGTAAGAAAGAAGATTAATCAATTACATTGCTTAATGATTTCTCATTTCCCCTGATTATTAATTCACCTTTTCAAGAAAAAACTTGTTGCGTCCATTTAACATTAAAATACATGGGGATATCACATTAAACAAAAAATGATAGGAAACAATTGCAGAAATAAACGGGAATTGCATGAAATCAATGAAACACTATCCCGTAATAGACGACGAGACGAAGAAAATATGAAACATTGATATTTTACAGCAACATATTAACAACGTCCACAAGTTGACCAATATGGGCTTTTCGCCAAATGACCATGAGCTTTTTAAAAGTAATTATGTCGCCACAAAAAAAAATGATTAGATGAAACAATTTCAGTACGACACAAATCTAAATGTACATTCAAATACCGGTTCTGAGAATAGAGCCAAACAGATGGAAAAAACCTCGATAATATCGACCATTACGTACACAACAGCGAAAAATTCGTAGACTTTATTCAATTCCCGATATCTCATAAACCAACTGCCGAAAATCGCGGCTGCAAGGTTACTTCACATTATATAATTTAATAAATTCACAAAAAGAAGAACTAATAATGCTTAAAAAGTTGGAAAACTTGCATGTTTGATTTAAAGCAAATAGGTATCAATTTAAATTATCAAATAAACTGCAATAAATCTTTTAAAGAATTTATCAAATAAGAGTGCTAGATTTGGCTCAGTCAACCATATTTTGGGAATATGCGGCTTAATCAATCATATTTCTGGAAAAAAGCATGCAACAAAAATTTAGGAAAAAAATTAATGAAAACAATAAACCCTACGAAGATGGCATATAAAACAAAAAAAAAAAAAACGATTGAATAAAAAGTTAAATACGAAAGCCGATGTTGAATTTTTCCCTGACTAAAATCCTTGTCATCAAAGCAAAAAAAAAAAAGAACCAAAAGACGACAATGAATTACCTAAGATAGAAAAATTACCTGAAAATATAAGAACGATAATCACCTTTCTTATATTTTAGGTAATTTTTCAAAATCACCCTGTGATGCAAACTTATTGAAAAACACGCACCAAAGTTCACCTGAAAAAAAAAGCCTAAAATCCAATAAAATTTACACCAATTACTAAGTGTCCGTTCAATTCCACAGTGGTG
Source organism: Ascaris suum (assembly GCA_013433145.1). Lineage (NCBI taxonomy): Eukaryota > Metazoa > Nematoda > Chromadorea > Rhabditida > Ascarididae > Ascaris > Ascaris suum. The sequence goes on along the minus strand of CM024178.1, from coordinate 9,138,886 downwards.
CTGTTTCATTGGTACTAAATAAATTACTGCCCACTTGTATCTTTCATTCCCATGAAAACACCCAACTAGTGCAAAGATCATGTCATCTCCAAACATAGCTATTAAAAAATCGTATTTAAATATAACTTTTAGCTTACCTATCCTCCATCTTTCTCTCATCTCCATCTTCTTGTCCTCTAAACATAACCCCTTCGATAAATTAATCAAAATTACTCCAAACTTTCCAAATACGCAACAAATCTACGAGTTTCCCAAACAAACAAATCTATGTAGAATATAGAAATCAAATCTGAATTTAACTTAAGAAACTCACAAGAGTAGTGGTGGCAGAATAGTGTACACTTGGCTCGACAAAGACAGTAAATGTAGAAAATAAAGTTGGCATGATAATATACACTGCAAGAGATGAGTAAATGTTCATCCAAAATAAAGCTTCACAAAGGCCGGAGAAATATTTCCTTCAGAAAAAAATAAAATAAAAATAAGAAATAAAAGTAAGAATAAAAACAAATTAACCTTAAAGCTCAGAAAAATGCGCGAACCCCTTAACGAGTCTTAATAGCCTTCGATGTTATATGTAACTGCAGCCTACCATTGCAAAAATCAGAAAATTTGATAGCGATTACTCAGAAACAGATCATTAACAAGAAAAACAAATAAACATAAAAAGTGAACTTACCTGTTAAACGTGTCAGAATGCTGATGGTACCTCAGTAAGGATGTGTGTTATATGTGCACTTTCACCGTTCAAACATCGAATGCATACCTTAGTCGTTGCTCCTGCACAAGGACGCTTCTCTAAAACATTTCAGCGTTTTAATAAATGTGGTTTAAAAACTACACAAAGAAGTTCTAAAATTCCCACTGAAATGAGAAAAAAACCGGAAATGCTTTCTAATTTCCTGTTCTTTTTTTCCGTTTTTTTGAGAATGAACGAAAAAAAAACTCACCTGCAAAAAAAAACAAAAAGAAAAAAACAAATAATATCGGAAACAAAGGCATACCCAGTATTTTTGCCATTAAACAAACGAGCAAGATATTAATTCTCGTGAATATGATTTACACGCTTCCCATTTTTCGAGTGGAAAAATTTTATTAAAAAAAGAAACAACATGAACAAATAAATAATAAATGATCTATTAATCTGTTCAAGAAAAATGATAAAAGAATGAAAAAAGCGAAATTTTCGAAAAAATTACACTAAAATTTTCTCAATAGTGAAAGAAAACAGCGAAAATCATTGTAATTGGAACATTTTGTAGTATTACAAAAAAATTACAAAATTTTACAAAATTACCAAAAAAAAAGAAGTAGCGAAAACTGCCGACATGTTCTATAACAATCAAAAAAAAAAAAAGAAAAAAATGGCGAAATAACTTCCGCCGCTTTCATTTTCAAATGCATTCTTCATTTTCTACAAAAAAAAAAATTCACCTTTGTGTTTTAAACTTTTTCATGGGACCACCGAGAAAAAAAACCACCAATTTTATGCAACCGTCATAGTACGCCAGGCAGTAGCGCCTTACTGCTATTTTAGGAAGCTGAAGAAATATACTGTTATAATGAGTTTTTGAAATTATTCTCAAATATGAAAATATTTTTCAAATTTTCCGATTCAAAAATTTTTCAAAAATTTCTCCCGCAAACTTAAAAAAAAAAAACACTCCATCACCACATCTAATGAAAAATTGTTTAAGTGGATTTTCTGCGCAAAAGTTTACCTGCCCAATTAATCGAAATGTCCAAAGGTCACAAAAATCACCTCAATAAATATGCAAAATTTTTAGTTCAATAAATATGCAAAAAAAAAAGAGGATTTAATCATATTTTTACACTCGTCGAAAAAATTTCTCCACATAAGAGAATAAATTTATAAATGCCCATAAAAACCAAAAATCTTCAAATAATTCAGAGAGCGAAAAAAAAAGTGGAAAATAATCCGCGAAATACCTTTCTTAAAAAGCCCAACGGGAAGGCGTTGAAATGAGAAAAATTTCCAAAAAATAAAAATAAAAAAAATTCTATCTCTTCCATTATCCTCTACTTCAAATACTCATAAATCATATTCACGAATATATGACGAACTCATTCTTTCATTTCCATATATTCCTCAATAATATGCCTTTGTTCTTATGGTATAAATATGATAAAAATGCAATTCAAGATGCCAACAAAAAAAAAAAAAAATAGAACAAACAACGATCACAGAGTAGTTGGAAGCAAATATCTTTACCTCTCATTTGGAAGGGAAAAAACGATGGACGATACGCTAGGCAACGCAAATAAGGCATCAATATTTTTTTAAAAAATATTTCACCCATCACTATACCATAGTTATTATTTCAACTATAAAACCAAGTCGAAAAAAAAAATTTTTTTTTTTAAATTTCACTATATGATTCCGGCAATTCTTTCCTAGATCTTTTTCCGGTCAACTTTTTAAAAAAAACTTTTTTTTCTGTAGTTTGCGCGTAAATATTAATAACCATTTTTAAAAAATATTTTAGTAAAAATAACAGAAATCTATACAATGAATGCAAATTATCTCCGAAAAATTCAATCATTAATGAATTCAAAATTAAATATCAATATCAAATCGATTTTGAGAATTTTGAGGATATACTATCATATATTTTAACTAATTGCTTAATCCTCAGAATTTTTCCTCATAAATCCTCATAAAATTATTTCTCTGAATACGTTTTTAGCGTCTGAAATTTTTTGAGTTTTCAAGTTCCTTGCCCACCCAGCATTCAGATAAGCTGAATAACAATTGACGAATAAACCCACAACGCCCCCCCCCCCCCCCCAAGCAACCACAAACACTACCTTCTTTGATAAAAGGGTATAAAGGTGTTTTATGGAGCTAAAACTCCTAAATACAATCTCATGCTCCTATTTCCTCGGTTACTCCCGGAAATAATGACTACCAAAACTTGTTTCGAATAACTTTATTATATCATTAAACGTTTTATTCAATATTTATGCAATCTTCCCTGCTTACCTTTCCACTGCAAAAAGACTTTCGAAAAAAATTAAAATTAATCCACTGAATAGAGCCCCTCTTGTTATACATCAATTCAATCGATAACAGAGGATAAAATAGCCCTCCTCGTCCCTTCCCCCTCCCTTACAATGATGCCGAAGTAAGAAAAAAAAATTGAACGCCACAGGTATCGTCATTTAAAAATATCCACTTCAATATAAATGTTTGCTTCCAACTAATACCGTGACAATGTTTGCCGATCCTACCTGAAGGAGTTCTCTCAGGATGAAAATTTTCAGGATAAATGGGAAAAAACATACTGTGGCAAAGACGTCCATAATACCGACCGCTGATAAAAATGAGTAACCTGTGAAGTTTTTTCAACGATAAAAGGCAATACTCCGGAAACAACAAATTTAGTGCTCAAAATTCATAAGCCTGATGCGGTAAAAAATATTTCCCAACAAAATGTTTCTCAATTCTATTCATTATTTATTTACTAATTATCTCATATGAGAAATGCCTAAATGTTCGCAAATTTTCTACGCGAAAAATTAATGAATAGCAGTAAATAAATCCAAATATAAAGTTATTCCTAGAAAAATATTTCAAAAAATGGAAAATCGAAAATTCTTATGAGAATAAAAAATTTTTTGAAATTCATCACATCTTTTCGATCTCAAAAATATGAAAAAAATGGATAAAACAAAAAAAAAAAGAAAAAATTTCACAAAAATTCTCGGCTCAACGTAAAAAAAAATTCCACGAAACATTCATTCAACGATAATGTTGAAAGATAACAGCAGTCTCATTATCTTCTAAAACGGAACAGAGTTAAATTTTTAGAAAATAGAAACAACAAAGAAAAAGAAAAAAAAATCTGAATCAACTCAATGAAAAATTCCATTTTGTAATATATTTTTGAAAAAATTCTTAAAGAAATTTTTAAAAAAAATTTTCGAAAATTTTTCATCAAGATATACTCGACAAATAAAACAATTTATGAACCAAAAAAAATGCCTTAAAAATACCTCTTAGCATACCGAATCAAATGAATATGAACTTCGAGCACCATTGAAATATTTCAAAAAAAAAAAAAAAAATTCGATCCATTTCATTCATAAAACTTCACAAGACTCTCGTTACGGTATTAGAGATATTCGATTAGAAGAGAAGACAAACACGAAAGCAACAATGCTCTTATGTTGATTTTAATAATCGTGTAAATTCAATTTATTCGTTTTTGCATAAAAATATTTTCATAATTTTTTTTGGCACGAATCCATCGATGACATCATACGGCTTGCTTATATGGAAGGCCACTGCATAAGCATAACCAGCAAATATTGTTGAAAAGCTGAAAAAAAAAATGAGAGAACGCGCCAATAAAAATACGATATGTGCTTTTTGCTAATTCAAACCACTAAATATCAAGTCGCATCATGGAACCCCCTCTTCTCCTCCCTCCTTCTCCCCTCCCTCCCCCCCCCCCCCAAAAAAAATAGCGATGTAGGCTCTCTCTATGCAATCGACTGGTTAAAAAATAAGGAAAATCATCGTTTCTATGCAGAAAAAATTTCTTACGGCGCCAAAAAGAAACAAAAGAGGCCTACTTTGAAAAAATATTAGACGCAATTCAGTTTAAATTTAAAAATTTCATCGCCATATTTTTCATGTTACAAGTGAGTTGCAATAAACGATCGCACAGAAATATAGAAATCTATGTGTCACGTTTTCCACATAAAAATTTGCACATGATATTTTTTGTAAAAAAATTTGCATATGATATTGTCCCACACGAAAATTTGCATACCATATTTCCTATATAAAATGGGTCATAACATATATTTGCAAACATCGAAATACAACGCCATAATAATGCAATTTTCTTTGCAAAAAAGCCCCAAGATATATCAAAATTTTTCTGCACCCTTGTAAAACACTGAAAAACATCACATTGAAAGTTCATTCCTTTCATTTCATAATGCAAAAAGATTATAAATGTACTATAATTGCAATTGTAACTATAATTGTAAAATTGTAAAAATTGCAATTGCAAAGAACTGAAAAACCGTCACAAACGAAAAAAAAACAAAGAAAACCTTACTGTTTGTAATATATTTGCAGGTGAAGCGCCAAGTGGACCTTTACACATAAGCAAGATGTCACCGATGAATCCTGCACGCATCATTCGCTCATTAATTTACCCTAATTTCCTCAATTATGTATTTCTTTGTTATTGTTACTCATTTTATTTAAATTTTAAGATATGTTGAAATATCTTGCGATAAAGCGCCCCGAAGGTTAATTCTTTGCTACAGAAAAAAAAGTATGAAAGATACTAACTGCATCATCTAAGGTAGACGCTGCATCATACGAGTGAGACGCCAATATTTACCCGTAAATTTCATTAAACAGGTGGTCAAGTTGAATAAGTTCCAAAAATATATGCCAAGATTGGCATTTAATTGCCAAAATTTGCAACTATATAAGTGACATTTCCACTTACTATGATATAGCGTCTCTAATGCTTCTTCTTAAGTTCAATATATTCCCGTAAATTAGATCTCTATAATATAGTTTTAGAATAGTAAAATAAATAAATAAAATATAAAATGACCTGCGATTTACATTAAAAAAAAATAAACGCAAACACTATTAGGATGCTCTCGAAGCTCTAAAATCACATATAGCATTCGACGTCCCCAAGACGTTCGTATTGTTCCTAGATCAACATGGTGAGAGCAGCGTGATGCTCCTCCGGCCAATTATTGCTGAAAATATTGCCACTAGGGGCAAATTTGTATCGCTTTTTACAATTATCTTCTTCACTATCTCTACCTGCTTTCTTAAAGAAAAAGACTAACTATTCGAGAAATCCTCCTTTAAAATAATTCGATAATTTCTTATATTGCTCATTAAATAAATATTCCTTTTCAAAAAATATAATCGATGTTTAATCAAACCTTTTTCAACTTTTTCAACAATATATAATCAATAGCATCAAATTATATGAGATGCGAAATTTCCAAAAGAAAAAAAAAATCATAAATACCCTTATCGCTATAATATTTCATCTCAGTCTGTTAAATTTACTTTTAATAAAATATTCGCATCACTTTTCAGTTCGAATGCTTCAAATTCATTTTTTTTAAACTACGAAAATAGGTATTTCTTTTTCCTTATTTTACGGAAGACCACCTCACAAAGAACTTTACCATCCTATTTGTGGGGGCTATCACAATAACACAGATATTAATTTTATCTTTGTCCGTATTAATTTCATTTACTCAAATGCTTATATTCCGGAATTCACTCCTGGACTTTTATCAAATTCCACGGTTGTATATAAATATTCTCTGTCACTTTCACAGGTGAATTTACTTTTTCTCAGAAAAACATTCACCTCAAATTCCCATATTAGAATTACTAAAATTAAATGTACTATCAACGAATAAATTATGAATAAATATTAATGAAAGATAAAGAATTCTATATAACAATGAAGCAAGAGGTACTTGAGAGAGACGCAAAGATATATCACAATGGACATAACTGGAAACTGCAAAAATCTGACGAAAATGCTTACTTATAAAATTTAAAGCATCTAATTATATAAAAGAAAAAATACTGCAGTTAGAAATTCTGTATTACAAAAGTTCGTCAATTCAACAGTTTCTAGTTATGCCCGCATGCAATGCCCGAGGGAAACCAACCGCAGCATGCTGAAATAAATGAATCAACGATCAAAAAAATCCAATAATTCTCGAATTTCGCATTTAATCTCCAAAATCTGGAAGCGTCGCTCCCCGAAAAAGTTATAAATAATACCATAAACCAATTCCCACAGTACTGCCCATTTCGGACTACTACGATAGGAGTAAAAAAGGAGGATATTTTGAAAAAAATTCGATAAAATGTTTTGAAAAATTGAAAGAAACTCCATTAAAAAGTTTTAAAAAAGTCGAATTAAAGTGAATTCGCCATGATATACGCTTTCTGCTTCTCATGCGAAATCACTCTCACAGTGGAAAAAGAAGACGAGTAAACGCAAATTTCATATACTACCTAACTCGCCTTAATCAAATTTTATAAATAAACTAATACTTTTATGAGGTTAAAGTAGACCAACCTCCCCCCTTCCCCAAAAGAATATTGGTAAGAAATTTTGGCATTTTCTGATAAAATAGCCGAAGAAATTTAATGAAATTTAAGGACCATTTTCCTCGACGGCTCATTTTCCAATAGTCGGTTAACAACCTCAGACGAAGGAAACGTTCCCGAGGAAAATTCGAATGCTTAACATTCCAGGTGTGCGTAACATATAGCTAAACAAACAACACCTGATTGTGCAATTCTGTTCCTGGCACTAAAAATCCGCTACACATAGCCTCAACCTGCTCACCCTCTCCTCCTCCTCCCCCCCCCCCCCCCCCCCCACCTGCCTTATTTTCAGTACACATAAATCTCCCCATTTCAGCATACTTGCAGCAATAAGCTTCCCAATCCGAACATCGCAAACATTCAATTCAAAGACAACAGATGTGTAAGCAAACCGACTCTCATTGTTCCTAACGATTTTTTTCGGATGTTTTTGATGACATAAACGCATAAAAATGAAGCTACAGCGCATTCCCATATTTGCATGAATAGAACCCCAGGGGTTCAAATTTTGCAATAATCGAAGCGAACTTTATAGTTTATAGTGGTTCTGTTGAAATCGTTACCTTATATTTAGTTAAGTAGTCAAATACTATCTGTAAAAATGATTTATTTTATTCTAAACGACTTTGACTCTCCATGGTACTCTTTGAATGTTGTTTATCTGACACGTGAAAGAATTTCTGATAATATATGTCTCTCTGAGGAATCGGCTTCTATTCAAGCGAATACGGTACTTCTATTACCATATGCATCCTCAAATTTTTAGATCTATACTATTTTAGATATTTAGTTAAACTCGCTACTCGAAGAACGGACTCCTGTACAAAAATTTTCCAAAACTTTCTATTTTCAAAAAAAAAAAAAAAAAAATTGAAAAAATGCGCATGAGCGGAAAATCTGCTTTTTTTTCTTTCCTGAAAAATCCTTAAAAAATTACGGGTGAAAAGCGATTCCACCAAGCCAAGATCAACTACGATCCCCGGAAACCAAAATAAACGGACGATAAATCGCACTTCAATACCACAGAATAATTATATTACATTGTAAGAGTTTCACATATGACATTTATATTGCGTTAATTGATATATTTTGTTCTAACCATGATATTATAATAATTTAACCAATAACACTGTTTTTTTAAAAATATTTCATATTTCATCAAATACATACTGCCACAGAATATTAAATTCACATTTATATGGATATTACAAGAATTTCAATACCACAATTTTTTTATTTCGCTCAGATTTCACTCAAAAAAAAAAATTCGATTTCATTCAAATGATCATTACAACTCCCATATTCAAATAATTAAAATCGCATTTCCCATTTATATATTACTACCGAAAAAGTTCCACTATAATTATAGAAAAATTATAACTTATCACATCACCGTAACTTTACTCTACTATAATTCATTACTGCAAAAAAGACTTATTTCAAAAATTTAAAAATATCCAATGTTTTCAATATTTATATTTATATTCAAACATTTAAATTGAAAGCCCAAAATGTGCAACCAAAAATTTAGCCCACCTTAAACCTATTCCACAATATTCGAACCCGAGTGAAGTCCCTTTAGCCTCCCCCCCCCCCCCTTCCCCTCTCGTCAACTGAAAATGTTCTACAATTATTATAGAACAAAAAACCCCCTTTAACAGTATGCCGACTATGAATGAAAGAAATAAATTCTCCACGCTATTCTTACACCTTTGAGATATTCCCCATACCGCAAATTCAGCAATACTCCCCCCCCCCCCCCCCCCCCCACCAGAAAAAAAAAGACAGAATCCATTATTTTTTTTTAAAAAATGAGCCATTTATTTCCAACATTTATTTCATATAAAACACCGTAAAATAGTTTTTCTCAATAATAAACAAAAAAAAATTTTTGAATTCTCTTTTCTATGAAATTATTTGCTTTCATTTTATGCGTTTATATCATCCGCTAATTAATTTGCTATAAATTCAACTAATATACTAATATAAAATAAAATTTTCAATAAAGAGGCCCATTATTTTCACTAAAAGTTTCCAATTTTCAAAAGAGCGATTTGCTCACACAATAGTTTCAAAGAAAAAAAAAACGCAACAAACACATACGAAAAGATCAGAAGACCCCGACCAGATCAATGAACAAATTCGACTATAAGATTATACAGACACCACGAGAAAAACAATAGTGAGCACATGTTCCGTTTTTGATCCACTCTACCTCAACCACTACTGTTTATTTATTGCTGATATTACTTCAGATATACTTCAGGTATATCTGTATCACCTCTCATTAGCGATGAGACCAACCATACACCTTTAATAATATGTTCAATAATATACTCGAAAAGAGGTACTGACATAAAGGTGTCATGAATGTATAATCATATTATCCAGGATAGTGATCACTATAAGAATTCCGCAACGACCCACATCACTCCCCCTCCCATTCCCTCCTCCTAACTTTAAACGGAAAACCTGAGGTTTACCTCTTGCACTGGATGCCAATCCATCCTCCTCTACCTCACAACACCTAACCATCGTCATCTATAAACATCTAATATATGAAGTGTTGCTCATCAACTAACTTTACTGAGAGAAATCGCAACAAAGTTTGTTTCCTCAAGAGGTTAAATTAATTTTCATCAACCAACTATTTAATTTCCATTCCGTTTTACTGTCAATTTCTCTATCGAGTATTCCAGTTCTAACACTAAACATATAAACGAATCATTTATGCAACGAAAAAAAAAGTTTCCCTTTTAATTTCATTCTGTTTGCTTAACATTCTCGTCACTACCTGTGGAATCAAGGTTTCCTTGAGCTCAATCAAGCCTTCTCCCATTCACTTCTCTTCTCTTTCCCATCTCCTAGGGGTCAGAGGTCAACTGTTATGATAAATCATGCACCACATTAAAGAATAATCCAGAAATATGTTACCGCCCTAATGCCCTATCAATTTAGGGCACAAATTTCTGGCAGCTAAAAAAATGCCAATATTTTTTTCAGAAATGAAAAACAAAGCTAATATAATACCTCCGAAATTATGGGCTCTTAACCACTAAAAATAATCGTTTCATTTCAGGTTCAAAATGGAATATTCGAGAGGAACTATTATGACAGTTAAAAAACGGGGAAAAAAATTCTTCTCTAAGAAAATTCTCTAAGAAAAAAAAATTATTCTCTAAGAATAATTTACCAATCGATAAAATATTTCATCAAATAGATCGATATTCACTACCAATATTTCGAATATCAAACAGATGGAAAATAAAAAAAAAAATATTTTCTACTCATCATTGCTTCGAAATTTCCTCGAATAAATCCCAACCCTCGTTTATGAAAAAAAAAAAAGAAAAAATCGAAGTTTGGAAAATTTTCCGACAAACGGAAGCAAAAAAAAAAAAAAAAATCACCGACAAGTTAATACTTAGAAATTTAAAAAAAAAAACGGCCAAAATGGAAATTTCTTTTGAAAATACTCTTACATAATAATTCTAAGTTACAAACGAAAAGCAAAAAAAAGCTTTTCAATAAAACACCACAACTTCCATTTTTAAAAAACCACTGATATAATAAAATAATTTTCCACCTGAGAGATCAATCACGAAACATGCTCTCTATATATTCTTCTCAACAAGACGTTCGATAGCAATAAAATTATGAAAATATTTGACGAATTACATAAAATTAACAATAAAGAAAAACGAAGAAAATATATAAATAGAGAGGGAGAAAGAGAGGGACGGTAACACATTCGCCAATGAAATGCTGAGTCAAATATTAAATAATCATATTTGACTCATTGAATTCTAGAATATACTTGCCCAATATAAATCAAACAGCACTTACCCAAACAGCTTTTAAGTGTTGCCCTTTTTCTAAGACCTTTTCAACTGCGCATTCAAAGAAAATTACTTACAATTTCTCGCACAAAAAAACTTTTACATGCTTCAAAAATTACTTCCAAGAATTATTTTCAATAAAAACTCATAGAATTTTTCAATACGAAAAAAATCTTTTCTACAGTTTTTTTTTTCCACATCAGCGCAATCATAAAAGATCAGAAAAAGAAGCACTTATTGATAAGTTTTCATTGATTGATAACATCGATTAAACGAAGTGCTAAAAAAGAAAAAATAATCGAACCGAAAAAAATCATTCTATTCATAAAAATATTCAAATTATTTTTTTTTCATTCAGTGATTTTTTTTTTTGGCTATAATTAGCGCAATGAAGAAAGAAGAAATTGCTATTTGAAATTTCATAGAAGAAAATTCTATGAAAAATTCGACGAAAATTATAATTTTATGAAGTCGAAAATTTTTCATTCATAGTTTTCCACTTTCGATAGAGAATATTTCAATTCCTTCTTTCTTTTCCAATTAACATACACAACAAATAAAACTGCTGAAATAATGTTTTGCGCAATCACCCCCCCCCCCCCCCTCCTTTGATCCCTTCTCCTTCCAATTATATGAAGCCCGATTTTTAGCGAGTACACTCAAACTTCCGAAAAATGCCATAACTAATAATTATTGATTAGATAAATATTATAAAATTGGAAAATTTCCTCTACAGGTCTCCATCCACAGTTTCTCTTTTTCGACAGACAACATTTCATTTCCTTCTTTTCTTCTCTGTGCCCAACATTTTCCCATCTATTAAAAACTCTCCCTTCCCTCCACCTCCTTCCCCATCCATCCCATACTTCCCCATCTCTTAAACGACATCGCTCACTAATATTAATTGTTTTCGTTTTGAGTGAGCAATAATTTCAATAATAACACTTTCAGTTTACAGATAGAATTAGATATTTACAGCCGGCTGGCATAATCCCCCCCTTATGAGACTTACAGAAAGAATGATCAATAAAAGGGCACAACAAATCATCAAGAAATAAAACAAGCAAAAAAAAAACGCCATGTTTTGTTGCGCTCATCTTTCGCAAGTCAACTGTGTTCCGCAAATAATGTTCATAAAAACTTCTCTTCCTTCCCCACCGCCTCCCCTATGGGTGGTTCCTCCTTTACAAGGCTTCCCCGCCGTCCAGGCTAACGTCACTCAGCTAAAAATCTCTTCCCATAATTCCCTTGCGCAAAACATTATTTTTAGCCAATGGTGAGATGCTTTCCGGAGCAAAAAAAATTAATAATTCTTCACACCTTAAATCATCAATCATCCACATCATATTTTGCATATACCGGTTAAAAAGTACCACCAATTTCAATTGTATCAGATAAATATTCCGTAATATCCTGGTTTTCCGGAATTAATATTGCGCAGAATGAAACATCGTTTTTCAAATCAATTACCCGTAATTAATATTCAATTTATGCCGTTATTTTGGATTTCCAAAAAACCTCGCATCTAATTTAGACCTCCCTCATAGCTCTCACTTCCGGCCCCCCTTCCCTCCCCCTTCTTCCTCAAATCCCATCATTCTCTTCATTCCGGATCGATCGATCGACATTAGAAAGTTGCTCTTTCAGGAAAGCATCTCACAAATAACATATCTCACAAAATACAATAAAAATGAGAATTGAAGAGATGAAAGAACTCACGTGGTGGTTGTTGTGTTGTAGGTTCGACACCTTCGTTCGCCTGCTCGAAACGACGTTTCAAGTTGAACATACGCATCACTCAAACTTTTTTCAACGCAAAAACTTGCAAAAAAAAAACGTATCCCTGCAAAAAAAGAATCTGCAAAAATAATTCAACAAACTGTTTGTAAAATTATCGGCCGACAATCCAAAAATACGACCAACGCTTCTATTAGTCTTTCATTTCTGCTTTGAGATTTTAATATTTCTATGCCCTTAGGCCATATTACGCATTGAAACATGGAAAAGACACAGCCTAATACTTCCGGGTAAATATGCATTGCCTATATTTATGTCAACAGCCTACAGCCCATATACCAACAATTTCCATCCTTTTCCCTCTTTTGCATATTCCCTCAATCACCAGCTGCATCACTGAATAAAAACTAATTCATAATTGAAAAATAATACTTTTAATAGTTTAGGTAAAAATTTCGTACTCCATACATCCTTATTAAAATTTCTACCAAAGGAGACCGCCTCGAGAATATCAGGTAATAAGAAAACAATTATAAACACATAGATAACTCTGAAATAACACCTCACCAATTAATGCATCCGGCTACCTATTTAACCAATAAGGAAAAACCACTAAAATCAATAATTAAATTATAAACAATAACTCTTTATTTAAAAATTATTTTATAAATTCATAAAAATTTTCTCGATTAATTTTTAAATAGAAAGAAATATCCATTGATAAGTTTAAATTATCTCTGCTCTAATTATCTCAATTATTAAAATATTGCTAATAATATTTTCTCAAATTACAACTTATCAAAAAAATTTCCAAAATAAAAAAAAATAATAATAATAAACTTTTCTTAAAGAAAATACTAAATTAAAAAAAAAAAATGATATTCAGCTTACAATTTTTAAATTTAAGAAAAAGAAAATAAAAAAATTGAAAAAAAATCTCGAAGAAAAAAAAAAAGAATTATATAAACACCAAAAAAAAAACTTACAAATAAAACTGGTGATATGAAACACTTTTCATTAAATCTCAACAAAACAATCGAAACAGAATTTCCTTTATACAATAATAATTATTATTATTATCGTAATAAAGATGCAAAAAAAAAACCATCAAGCAAAAAAAAAAACAACACAATATTAAAAAATATACAAAATATGATAATATTAGAAATTCAATTTCTAATCGATAACATAATAATCGTTTAAAACAAAAAAAAAAAGAAAGAAATTGAGAATTAATGCAAAAATCGATCAACACCAATGATCAACGTACAAACTTCAATGATCGTTATTACGATATTGTAATCACCTCGTTTATTCATTTTTATAGTACCCCCCCCCCCCCCCTCCTCCTCTCTCTTCACTACTACTCCTCATTATCCCATTCGCCTATAACATTGGAATTCTGTTCACCTACAATATTAAACGGGTAAACAACATCACAAGACCATATCAGATAATTTTCAAGTGAAAGACAGAGAGAGAGAGAGAGAGAGAGAGAGAGAGAAGAGAAACAGAGATAAGCACCATTACATATCATCATCTGACCCATTTTTCGATCTCAAATGACTTTCGAGCATTTCCAAATCAGTTCGATTTTCGATCAAACGTAATTTTCCACGAATTTTTTACTCAAGAATTAGGAATTCGATCCCGGGAAATGAATTGGGATAGAAATGAAAAATAAATGGGTACAACTGCTTACGGATACCAACAAAGTATCATCGCTTATGGGCCAAATAAAGCATAAAAATGAATAAAAAATAATTCACAAAAGTAAATTTAAAAAATAATTACGCATAAAAGATTTGAGGCGAATCTAATAAAATTTCAAATAAGAAAAAAAAATTAAGGCAAATTCAAAAAATTGAAAAATGGAAGGCAATATTCATCACATCTTTAAAAAAACAAAAAAAAAAAAAAACAAATACCCATATATTTTCCGCAAGAAATCATTCAAAATTATTCATGAATGCCTCTCAAATGCCATATTCGTTAATTACGAATATTGCGAATAAATCTAAGTATTACATCAAAAAACTTGAAAAAGAAAATCCCATTTCTCAATATCTATCAGGTGATACTTTCTACGTCAAACAGTACCGAAATACTCTCATAAAATACGCTCACAACATTTAAAAAAAAAACGCCGAAATAACTGTCGCCTTTTCTATCAGTAAAAATAACCGAAACTAAGAACCTATTCACAATGTCCATTAACCGCAAAAATTCTCTGCTATATTTGTCTTTATTATACAGCGCAATAAAGTTACCCCCCCCCCCCCCCGCAAAATGTACAACGATGACAGCTTATACTAAAAGAAGCGAAAAGGGTGAAAGGAAAAGATGGAAACGGTAATATATGCATAATTTAAAAAATTCTGTGCAAAACAAATGCTCTCAGACATTATAAAGCAAAAAGAATGAATAATATAATAAAATGTAATCGGAGTTCAACTCTTTCAATATTCAACAATATCAGCTGAACAAAGCAATCACATATAATGTGAAATTTGTTGCAAATTATTAATAAACATAAATAAGGATATAATTCAAAACTTAAACGACGTATAAATGCAAATGTGACAAAATATGAAGTCACTCAGACCGAGCACTCACAGATACAAAACTCTTTTTCGGCGTTTAATCAAACCCTTGCTTGACCTTCCAAGCTTACTTTCAATAACTCTCAATATTGGGCGCATGAAATGCTTTAAAAAAAGCTCATACGCCTCTTCCTGAGGCACCCTTGAATCTAGTACGAGTGAAGGGTGGGTGAAAATGGGACAGGGAAAAGGGATATAAAGTGCAAGACGACGACATCCAAATTACTGACAGTACCTGACAATTACAAGATTAAACATATTTTCCGGATAAAATAAATCTTATCACTTCTTAGATCAGGCAAATATTCATAAAACTACCAACGATATGAGTGACTTCCATTCAGAGCTCGGTATGACCGATTTTCGTCTCGAGGAAATTCCCAAGCTTACGTAGTTTACGTTTCATTCGTTCGGTTTTCTCTTCAAATTCACTTAGTCCTTCGCTAATTACGCTCGCTTTACCCGCCTCTTTGTGCAATTGTTGCGCGGCTGCCAATTCCTCTTCATGATATTTTAATTTTTCCATCTGCTTATCAAAATGATGCAAATCCAATCGAATTGATTCCAATTCTGTGGCGGTGAAATTCGGATTTTTCATTGCCTAAAATATGCCCGATATTGACCAATATTCGCATAATATTGTCCATAAAATATAAGAAAATTCAAACAAATTAACTAAAAGGCCGAAAAACAAGTAAACATATACAAACAAAAAATTACAGGTAACTAAAACCTTAGCAATCTGTATACTAATTCTAAAAAATTAAAAATTTCACCTGGGCCTATGAAATCGTTACAGCAAGGAGATCCTATAAGTACAACTTTAAGTCCTTCACCTACCACCTTATAAAGGTATTAGTAAGTATTTATGAAGGTATTAGAAAATACCAGTCTACATAAACTTTTCTTATTTCATACCCACTGATACATATTCGTGCTAGCTAATAAATTGTCTCTCGATGTAAACCAGACGAACCAATTCCCAAACGATATAGGGGGAATGCTTTCATTCAAACTTTTATCGGCGAGTGATCGTTAACTGTTGGAAAAACCATAAAATCCTTTCCAACACTACTGCTTTGCGACACTTTTTGTCATCTTTTTTTTTTTCACAGAAAAATCATCGAACTCATAAAACAAAATTCTCCCTTATGATTAGACTTGCTCAAAGTTCCTTCTCCTCAAAATTTTCACCTCCACCCTGAAAAAAATAATTCTACCGACGCTTCTTAAATTTCATTGTATTTGCCCCCAAATGCAAACGTTATTTACAATAATACCATTTATAAAATAAAAAATAATAAATTCAACCCACCAAATTCCATAAGTCGACGACCTTCTCATTCTTGAACGGACTCTTTTCCGTTTGCAGTACTTTCTCACGAAGTTGTTCATAGTTGCTCTCTATATCATTGAAGTGTTCTTTCAATTGACGTCTTATCTCTTCTCTTCCTTCCATATTCTCATCATGTAACGAGTTTTCATGTGCTATTTCGTTAAATTTCAAAAATTTTGCATTGTATTCCTCCATTCGCCGTTCATGGTCCTTCAATTCTTTATGCAACGCTGAAAACGAAATTTTGAAAAAAAAAATTCAAAATAAAATCTCAAATTTCAAATAAAAATAATAAAAAATTTTCATACGTATAAAAATTCAATCGACTAAAAAAACAAAAAAATTAAAAACAAAAAAAAAACAAAACTATTGGTTGAGAGAAAAAAAAACATAAATTCTAAACATGATAAATAAAAGCAAAAAATTCAGCGTTCCCTTCTATCTCAAACTTCAACTATACCATCAAAAAAAAAAAAAAAAATTCAAGTCCATCTAAACTATCAAATCCATAGTGCAATTCATTATATTTCTTATTTAATTCCCATTAATTCTTCCAAATTTCTCTTCACCTGTCCTTTGAAAAAAAAAAAATGCCCAGTTAAGCTCTCCCTAGCAGGCTCAAATAATTATGCATGATTAAACGAATACCTCGCATTATTATTGGAATTATTGATTTGTTTCATAATTATGAGTGTATTTTATTATGCAAATTTACCTTAACTGTATTATTATTAAGAACAAATATCGTTGTATGAAATAAATGGATTATGATCGTTCTCCATTAATTACAAATATTAAATACTTTATTAAACAAATTACATATTAAACGAAACGCTTAACGATAATAAATAGTACCGTCTAAGCAAAGGATAGAAAGGAATATCACATAAGTGGAAATTTTTTTTTATTTTTTGAAATTTTTTGGAAAAGCTCTTTCGAAATGATTTTTAACGCAAAGAATAGTGCATGCTCACATTTCATTTCCTAAAAACTACTGTACATTCAATATGCAAATATTTATAAAAATTCAAAAAATTTGCATAATCTAATAATTGGCAAATATCCAATTACCTTTCAATTGACTTTCAGAGAATTTTCCATTCTGTGCAGCACGCCAAAGTTTTTCAACTTTAGGGTCGGTGAATTTTTCTGATGCCAATACGCTATTCGTCTTTTTGAGTTCCTCTTCATTACGCCATTTCATCTTCTACAATATACAATCATATAATAATATTCAAATAAAAATGATTAAATAAAAAAACTACTATACTATAAAATAAAATTGTCCCTGCCCTTCTACGGCCACTCTTGACCGAATGGTTATGATGCCCGGTTATCACATATAAACCTTTGTATCAATCCCTCCATCGCTACTGGTACAGCACTTTCGGCAAAAAAAATCTGCAAATAGCGTATATCCTTAGACCACGTAGGTAAGTTTTTCTTATCGAGTTTAAAGCATAACACAGCTTGAATACTCGGCACGTTATATACACGTGATCCTTATCGCAGCATATGCTGAATGGAAAACTGCAAACAAATATCAGCTGGTTTAAAAATTAAACAAACACAATGCAGCTGCCACTAATTGCAACAGCATTGATAACAATGAACACCTTCATGTACATAGGGCATTATAAAGAAATGGAACATGGTTTCCGATAAAAATAGATGATCGTAAAAAATTACAGAAAAACCGGAAAACGGTTGGTTATAAAATCAAGCTGAAGTTATAGTAATCGAGAGTCAATTCTCGCTACTTCCTATACACAGCTTTATAGAAGTGCTCAAAAACGAATCGAAGATTGAAAAAAAAAAAAAAGATTCAGAATAGCCACCGTTATATTTATTAACAACCTCATAAATTCGGATGTGGTGTAAAAAATAAAGCCTAAAATCGGTGATATTAAATGGCCGAAATGAGCACAACCATAACATCTCATGAACCACTCACCGCTTTTTTATTCCTTCAAAATTCGCTGCGTTTCTTAAATGTTTTCCCTTTTTTTTTAAATTTATTCAGGTATAGAAAAACTGCATGTGCTACTTACTTTGTAGTGTGCTTCTCTTGAATTGTTGAAAAATAATTGTATAGCTATTAAAGCAGAAAAAAAAATAGTAATTTCGCTTAATAAACGGAATCTCATATAAATAGAGGAAAAATAACCGAATAGGAATAAAGATGATATCCACAATACAATAAAGGTGGCTGGTCTTTTCATGAGACACTAATAAACGGTACATATAAATAATTGAGAACAGAAAGACACCCTTCGTTTCCAATAAAAATCAGTGAAATTGCATGCAGAAATTTGCAGTCGTTCCGAAAAAAAAAAAGAATTATAATTTAGTACGGAGAAAAAAAAAATGAAATAACGAAATTCTTACAATTGCGTAAACTCCATGGTGATATTATCCTCACTCCTTTCCTTCCCCTCCTCCCTCCTCCCTCACTCCTCCTCTACACCACAAAAAAAAACAAGGAATTTTCAGCAAATAATTAACCTTATTATACGCCGAAATAGTGCTTTCGAGTCCATATCTCTCCAAGAATGTTTCCAATTTTGCATCGATCTCATCCATATCAGACTTACCATATTTTTCTTGCTGTCCTTTCGCCGATAAATAAAGTTTATCGAATTTTTCCAACTCTTCCTGCAAGAAAAAATAATCTATAAAAATTTCCTATCAACAATTTCCTTCTATAAAAATCGCTTAAATAATAAAATTATCAACTAAAAAATTCATAGAAGTGTGGAAATCGAATTAAAATGATGGAAGAAAAATTTACGTTCAACAAGACTCAATACTGCTCAACACTACTAATGATAGCAATAACATTCACCAATTGGCACAATCGGTATTTGCTACCGAAGAACCTCATTCTATCTTTATCACCCCTCCTCCCACTCCCACCCCCCTGGCTTTCTGCAACTGGAAACAGCATGATCCATGGATAATATTTAAAGCCGCATACCTATACGGAACATACAATACCTTTCCCTGTCATTAAGCAATTAAAGAAAACGGCAGTATAAAGAATAATTACTATTATTAAATAAACAGAACACCCTCAATTTAACGAAATGAAGACACAAGCCAAAATGTTGCATTAGATATTAGATGCCTTCGACGCAATAATGTCGTTCGAAGACGCAACTAGTCGCAAGCGTTGTGGAAATATAAAGTGCTCAAACACGAGACGATTCCCTCACTCACCAGCGCTGCTGAAGTGAAAATTGGAAACTGATTCAACGAGTGGATGAGTGGGCCAGTCAGCTGGCAATAAACCCATCAGCGTTTAAACATGAGACGATCGATAAATGCGAAAAAAAATGTGGAAAGTCAAAAGAGCGGACTCGAAGCACCGTGTGTCACGGTTCACCCCGAATGCGTGCTACTCAGTGACACGCAGTGATCGTGAACAAGTTCACCGCTTCTTCCGTCAACTCAAACTTAACTCTGCAAGTGTTTCCTTCGCTTTTTGGCAATATAAAACACACGTACTAATATATATACCATTGTACATGTACAAGTACACAAAACAGAACGAAGTCCTGCATACACCATATATATATATATATATATATATATATATATATATATATATATATATATATATATATATATATATATATATATATATATATATATATATATATATATATATATATATATATATATATATATATATATATATACCAACACTCCGAAACCAAAACAAAAATCCGTCAACTTTACATTCTAAGTATGGCGTTCAAATAAAGACATTTTAAAAGGCCAACAATCTTCACGTTAGTCAATGAAAATAACGCGTACCATCAACACGAATTCTGACGATATTATGCCAACCCATCTCATGTAATTCTCCATTTTATTCACGAAAATAATACCGAAGTAAATAAAAACCGGTAAATAAGCAAGAATTCAGCAACAACAATACAATTTTTGTTGTTCTACAGGTATCTTAAACCGCTGAAGCATAATATAAACAAAGTATTCAAGCGAGGATTTCGCCTTGGAAAACGAAACAAAAAATTCAGTCACCGACAAAAAGTCGACAATAAGAATGCTTACTACTTTTAGCCGATTATCCCAAACATAACCGAATCGAAAAAAAGTCCCTTAGATTAATTTAACAAATAAATACGTATCGATTTTAATCCCCCGAAGATAAATGCCCATTACAAAAAAGAAAAATGTCCATTCCATTCTAAACAACGCCGGAAATTAACATTACTTCAAAAAAAGAGCACAGTTAGTGGAAGAATTATTCAATAAAAGAATAATAAATAAACAAAGCAAAAAGAAAACAACTTACTTTAATTCGTTTAATAGCGCTCTTATCAGCGATGTGACTGACAGCTTTCGCCCAGATGAAATTTATTTTATTCGTACGAAATGGACTCAAATCGGCGACCACACTCCTCTCACTATCGGCATACACAGAGCACAAGATGGCCAATGATGTAGCGTAGAGTAACAAGTGAAAATTGCAACACATTTTCAGTGCACCACTACCCGTCCTGAAATTAAATCAAGAGGTACATATATATCGTTTATTTTTAAAAAATGGAAATATCTCACGATCACATCATGACAGAAGATCGGAAAGTCCATGCTGGAAAGCGCATTATTTTCATGATGCTTCCGTATAGTTACATCAAGGTGGCATTAATATGCCACAAACTCTCTCCGAGTCATAACGCTTTAAAGGTAAGGGGCTGAAGGTAGAGAAAGAGGACGGTGAAAAGGAGGTAGAAGGGAAGGGAAAGGAAAAGGTGGATGTGAAACACATGTGGCAATAATGTTATGGTTTGCTGAAAAATGCACCTTAATCAAATGCAATTCAGTAAAAAGTTACTGAGCCAAGGAAATTAGCATAGCATAGAGAGAGAACGGAAAATTCCGATGAACTAAAAATAGAAACAATGGTCTCCGGCAGGTAAAAACGACTGCCTCAACAAACCTGGACAAGTGAACAGGACAACAATTAGAAGAGGATAAGGCATAAAAAGGCGAATGCCGAAAATTGTGGGAAGATTGATTATAAAAAAAGACTCTTAGCTGAGATAAGAAATTCTCATTGTGGACCAGATCAACTGCTCTTAATCTTTCTCATTCCCATTGACCGGTCTGGGTTAGATTAGATCCGGTTCCGGTCGCGATCAGAACCGGATTTGCCCTAGTTCCTGAAAAACTTTTGAATTCTCTCTCTCGCATTTCTGACGTAGCATAGCTCCTTAAACGTAGAAGCGAAGTCATAAACAAGAAAAAAAAATCGTGTCAAGCATGACTGATTGCACAATGCGACTTTTTCTGTGGAATTTATTCTCATATGCCTTTTGCAAAATCCCATTGTAAAAAGCATTATGGCTACACCATATGTATGTGTCTGTGTCTGTCTGTCCGCCTGAGAATTTCAACACAACAGCCAGCAAAACCAAATTAATGAAATTTACTGGGTATGATTTCTATCACAGCAAGATTTAGGTCTTTTTTTTTCACGTTCGCTCATCAACTTGACCAAGATTTCAAATCTTCATGCATTTCGCAAAGATCTTTAATACCGGTTGGCTTAAAAAAAAAAAAAAAGACTCTCTTGTAGGATGTTTGCGCTTATGATCAACGTAATTAATAACGAAAGGTATCATTTTGTGTGTTCATAATTAAGAGGTAATTTATGAGAGTGGTCGGTCAAGTGAGTGAACTCAAAAATATCATATCGTAACAATTACTCTTGCAAAATTTCATCAATTAATCTTGAAGCGTACCAAAATGATCGCGCAAAAAGTCTAATTTTTTAATTGATAGCGCATTTATATTCATATAATTCTTGTAAATAACATAATAAATTTAAAAAAAAAAATAAAACGACGGTAATCCTGCAATGTGAATTTTTGGTTGTGAATTCGGCACTTTCACATCGAACACTCACCGAGTGGAAAGACCGAAAACGTTTCGTGTTGAGGAAATAATGGTGTATGCCATGGTACTCGTAAACAAACTGTTCGAATGATACCTGTTCTATTTGTCAGATCATGCACCTGACAACATAATATGGACTAGGCTGCCTAGTGCCACACCTAAGCCTAAACGGTGAGGTAGTACTGAAACTTAGGCAGATAAGTTGGAAACGCGAGGGCGGAGAGGAAGGGAATTAAGGACCTGGAAGGAAATATGCCTGCTATGATATGCTGTCATCCTGGTCAGATTCTGATTAGTTCCAGGTCAACACGCGGCAATTTGTAAAACACTACTATCCATTTCTGACCTTCAACAGTAAACAGACATAAGGACAGCTAGATAGACGCGATCCGACACGATCTGCAGAAACGTATAAAATCAAAGCACCGAAGTTCCTTAAGAAAGCTTGTCGTCTTAACACCGGGTAATCGCATTAACGGCCTATAATCCAGACATGCGACAACGCAACCGAACCCCGGAAATCACAAATATCCGACGTAAATAATTTCAGCACACAATCAATTGAGTTTCAAGACGACTAGTCGCCTAACGTGATCGTTCGGCTAGTTCTATTGTTCATTCGATGCGTTCTTGAAGTACTCTATACGTAGAGGTTCGGTTGTTCGGATATCGAAAATCATGAGAAGAAAAAGACCGGAAGTGAGAAGCGAAGGAAATGAGGATAATGGGAAAGACATTTATTCAAAATGCAAAAGGAATTTTTGAAAAATTCACAACGAGTAATTGTGTATATAAATTGCAACAAAAAATAAAAATAAAAAATAGAAAATAAAAATCACAAAAGAATGACATATCGAACAAGCTTATAATTTTTTTTTAATTTTTATTTCAAGCAAGCTTATAATGTTCTATTTACAAATTTATTTTCAAACATTGCGCGAATTTATAAATTTTTTTTTTGTTTATACAGAGCAATAATAATACAAGAAAATGATAGCAATAGAACTAAAGAGTAATAAGAAAGAAGTATTGATGAGAAATAGCGATCAGAGCGAGATCAAAATTGAAGGACAATGAGCTTAATGAACTGGACAAATGAAATGATCCGATGCCATTCATGGATACCTCCCAACTCCCATCTATAATTCTGCGATCTTGGGTGGAGTTGATTCCCGGTGCGAACAGCTCCAAATAGGAACCTATGGTGTTTGTAGATACGAACGGCGACGAATGGACTGAACTTTTAAATTCTTTTGCAGCACTAAACTATTGCAATTGCTTAAAGCTTTAGCCATTCTTTACAGCTCTATTATAACTAACAATTCCCGACTTCTGCAGTTTTATGACTTATTAGCACACATTGCCGATTCACTGTCATAGAGGTACTACGTAAAAGTGCTGCTAGTAAAACAGATGGTCGAATGGGAGAAAGAGACGACAGCGAAAACTGCCTAAAACAGGACACTGGGCGAGGGGACCCGAGAGAAACACCATTTCTCGTTGACGTGACCTTAGCGTACGACGGTTCGTAGTCGTTCGCACTTGTGAATCCAATTCAGAGAGAGATATTCGTCAGTGCAGGACATTTGCATAACACCCTGCAGACAACGAGCAGAACAAAGCTCTACCATTGATCCATGGAATTGCTCAAGGATTTCTCTCCTATCCGTCGTTCGAAAGATTGGTCGTTAATCGTCTCGGAAGTAAGGGGCGAAGCAAGTGTGGCTCGCTGTCGTCATTCAACCATTTGCAATATCCATGCAAAAGAGCGGCTGCTCGATGGTTGCAACCGGTGTCGGAAAGTTCCATATCTAGTATCCTCCGGTTTCGCTACGCTTTTGTCTGTGTTTGTTGAAAAAGCACCTACCTTCTGTTCAGGGCAGATGGGTTCCCGGAAGAGTATAAGTCCTCCGCTTGGGCTGTCGTGTTTCAATTCAATATTGAGTATGGTGCGATGTGCGATGTGAGACTAGGATATAGATATAACTGTTAACTTCGTTATTAACAACTCAAGTGACCTCGACTATATAGATGACACAGTAAGTACTAATCGTCACATCGACAAAAGAATTCCAAAATGTCACTGAGAAGGTCGTGAAAACCAATCAATCGGTTGATACTGGAAAGCGTCGGGAGAAATACGGAAATCTCCTGAAAAGATGACATAACATCCAGGAAGCCTAGCATAAACCACTAAGGCAATCTTGCGGATGAACGGCAATATTCTCATCAAATTCTTGTCATTCGGCGAAGCCAGTTTGGATTGGAAGCGTGATAGAAGAAAGATTAGGAGGAAATGGAATGGTATAGTTCAAAAGGACCTCCAAAGCAAGCAGATGAATGACCTCTTCAAAAACAGGTGGACAGTGTCCGGCATGGTGATCAAGAAGATTTGACACGGTGAATAGTGGATATTGATTATAGAAGCGTTAGCTAGTGATAGAGAAAACTGGAAGAAAAGTGGAAGTGGTTGCTGAATATTATTACATAAACTGCACTTACAGTATACTGAGATCTCGTAGATAAATCAATGCAGCTCCTAACGAAATATGTTGGGATCGATTTGTTCAGTGGTAAGCAAATTTGCAGCATGCTTACTGTCACAGGGACTTCATCATTGAAGAATTTGAATCGGAAAAACTCCTTCTTAGAAAGATAAGGCTATTCTTTCCTCTGCTTTGATAAATTTCAGCTGAATATCGAATTGGGCATGATACCAAAGTGGAAATTAGCCAGATATTTACATCCATGTCCTCTATTTTCATTGGTCCTTCTTTCTTCTTGGCGATATTGAATGGGACAATATGGACGTTGCATGATAGATGGACAGGATCGCTTTGGAATTATGCACTTTTTTTAAAAGAAGCCATAATAGTGATTATATCAATGATTATTGATTGGTTTATGCTAACTTCTCACGTGCATAAGAAAATTCAACACAATCTATTAGAGATAGTGTGTGAAAAATAGGACAATTCTGAAAGTTTGGAGCGGAAATACGCAACGGCAAAGAAACTATCGTTTCGACGTATCGACCTAGTAATAATAACTAAGTTTTAGGAAATTGAGGCAAAAATTTTTCCAAACCTAAAAGGAAGCTAAGAGGATAGAATGCTATTAATTGCCACTTCACGATGGATATGATGTTTATTTTATATGCATATATGTGTTTCTTTATTTATATTTTATTTATTTGTTTATTTATTTATAGCAGAGGAGAAAAAATAACAAAGAACAAAGATAAACACAACCAAATTAGGATTAAAACATGTGCATTTGCATTGAAATATGTGCCAATGAATTCTCGAATGTTCCCACATCATGCTGACAGACGAATGGCTGTCATGAAATATGGATTGTGCTCATTTTAAATCCACTATAAATGCCTCTACGACACATACGTCTAATGCTACCGAACGGTTTGCGATGACATCTTTGGTATAACTTTATTACTCTCGGTATAGCTTCACGACCGTCGATATAGGTTCGCGACCTAGTTCGTGATGTCTGTTTCAAGTTGGCTGACAATGAAACTTTTTATAGATTCGTCCGATTTGTTGTCATTTGATTAGAGCAACAAGTGCTTTTGCGTGCATTCGATTTGTTGAGTGCTTTCAATCGGTTGTTCACCTAGATGTTTTCGTTCAATTATCGCGACCATTTTGTTGTCCATTTTCCCGTGTAAACAAATTCGCTCTCGTCGAATTGCTATGAATAAATGTAAATAAAAGTTTTGAGCGCAAATTCATATCTGGCTTCATTTGCTTCTCATTAAATAAGAACTTATGCCATTTCCTGGGAATTAAAGTTACCCTATTCTTCGTTTTACTGCTATCTACTTACTATATAACCTTGGTGATTTTTTTTGTTATCAATAGTACCCTCAACTATTAATGGTAGCTATTTTATTACTTATATGCTAATGCCTACGTATACTCGAAATTTAATAGTAAATATATGTGATTATACTGGTAGCAATGATATAAAGAGTAATTTTCTAGTATTGCCACCACCATTGGGAGTACTTATTAAAGGTTCATTTTAATTGTAATAATGATTCACTAATATCTTTAAGGAAGCGAATCCAGAAACGAAAATATATGAAAGTTGCTGGAGAAATTCCGAAGACATGAAGTTTGCAAAAAAAGTTGACGGCGATGGGAACGTTGGGTTCCTGAGTTCATTATGGTGAACGATCTTTGCCATGGTTTTACTCAAAATGCATAGTGGTTGAAAATTAATGTGCGATATTAATTTTTTCAATTATTTTCGCCACATACTTTCCACCGCTCGGAATAGTGCAACTCAATTCTATTGACAATTGCTAAAGGATGTAAGATATATTGACAGCAGATGGAGGATTCGAGGCTGGTGGGGTAATCTCAGTGCAATGTTTGCTATGCGTACGGACCACTTCAAACAAGCTGACCACTGTTCACTGACAGCGAGCAGTAGTACATATATAAAAGTGGACGAACCTACATCACCTCACTATTCAAATGGCTGTCAGCATCGGCGCCGTAATAGTGGTTTCATCTGCCGTCGTGGCGTTGGTCGCACCTTATGAATCTGGTCTCGATCCACAATATGGATCCTTGCCATCATTCAGGCATTCCGGTGTTCAGCAAGTTCCTACTCCAGTGAACGATCCTCAACGACAACGACAGTTCCCATCGCAGCAAGGTCCTTCTCCATTCAACGGTCCTCCACCACAAGGCCAATTTCCATCGCAGCATGCTCCTTCTCCATTCGGAGGCCCTTCACTACAAAATCAATTCCCATCACTGCAAGGGCCTTCTCCATTCGGAGGTCCTTTACCACAAGGTCAATTCCCGTCACAGCAAGGTCTTTCTCCTTCAGTGGTCCGCCACCACAAGGCCAATTCCCAGCAGGATTCCCTTCTCACGGTTACCCACCATTTCCAAAGGTTACTTGAAATTTCTTGAAACTTCCACCTTTTTTCCCCATGAAAGGTTCCTATAAACCTTTCATTCTGCTACCGTTTACTAAACGCTTTCCCATCAGTGAATGAACTCAAAAGTTTTTTTTTTGTTAACTATTGTCTTCTCGTTGGACAACAATTTAAAAATTTCCTCATAGAGAGTGAATGA
This sequence comes from Ascaris suum, assembly GCA_013433145.1. Lineage (NCBI taxonomy): Eukaryota > Metazoa > Nematoda > Chromadorea > Rhabditida > Ascarididae > Ascaris > Ascaris suum. Next base: position 9,111,182 of record CM024178.1, on the reverse strand, counting down.
AAACCAATAAATTTTAGGCTTATTTTTCAGAGTTGTAGGCTTAATCTCTCACTCAACTGCGTTATTTCATTTAACTGTCCGTTGCTTCCTCCTTCCTCTAAAACTAGCCAAAGGAAGTGAAGATGTGCTCGTCCATTGTGGTGACCTAATATCCTGATTTTCATCTCCGTTCAATTCTAAATAAGACTATCGTTGCAGTTCATGCGTTCCTTTCCATTTAACGCATCTCCATTAAGATAGATCAATAAATGCAATTGTGGGGGGTATAACCTTAACGGATATACGATTGCATTCACGAACACATAGACTTCATTATAATATTCAAAAACCTTCCTTATAGTTATATGAACAAATTTCTTACGGAATTTTTGACGGATTGAATTGTGCATTATATTTCTTTACAAACAATCGATATTTGATACATGATAGTTAAGGAAATATCGTACAACAACGTATAAGCCCTCCTTTGTAATAAATCTTCTCCTCAAATAGGTAAATAAACGCGATTCAATATCGACATTTCCTATATAAACCTCCCGTTCACTTGCAATACGAAGAGTGAAAAATGTCCCTTGAAAAAAATTTTGCAGACAAAACTGACCTCATCTTAAATAACTGCCTTTTCTCAGTGAACTCGGACCCGAACACTCTCAAAGAAGTATTACACTCTTGCAGTTTTACACGAATTTAAATAATGATATGCATTCCATGCATTAATTTTTACAAGTAGATACTATTTCGTTTTTCAATTATATTCTTTAAAAAAATACCAATCCAAATTTTATACGATTAAATTTGCATAATTTATCAACTTTATCAATGTTCTTTCAAATTTGCATAATTTATTAAACTTTCAACCTAAACGAAATGAGCAAATTATTTTTCCAGGATCTTCCGCCAGGATTCGCTGAAGTACTTCCATCGGCGACGGTCGCTCAACTCAGATCCATTCATCAAGATGAGACACTCTCGTGGCAGGTTCATAAACTTTTTTTTTTCTTAGTGCTTTTCTATTTTTTCCTTAATTTTGAATATTTTTATAATCCACTTGATTTATGAATCCTTCATGGTTGAAACTACTACTCTCTCAAGTAAAATTCAAATTGTTTATCTCAACTATAGGAATAAAAATTTATGCAAAATTTCCTCCAAAAAAACAAAAAAAAAAAAAAAAACATCGAATCAAATAAATAAAATAGATAATATTTTAATTTGTGTTTCCTTTTCTGATTTAATAAATTCTCCTCTGAATTAATGGTGAATTGCAATTGCACTAATTATTGAAATATTGAAAAGTAAGGGAAAAGAAAACCAAAAAAAGACGAAAAAAAAACCCGCATGAAACACTAACAAACGTGAAACATGAAGAAACGCAGTATCAATATATATATGCCAGTCAAATAGTTTCATGAGTTCATTGAAAATTTACTTACCACAACTCTAAAGATGTTCCCAAAGCTGTAAGAGGCATAAGCCGTGGGCTTATAATAGGGGAAGTACGGTATTTTAATGTACAACTCTATAGAAGATTTTTAAAAAAGCACTCCCATCTATAAGTGTATATCATAAGCTCTTTCGGCAGTAGAGTAATTCCCGTTCAGTTATTCCCTAATCATTTTGAAAGAATGATGAAAGTTATCAAAAAGCGCTTTTTGCTGATTTTCGTTTCCGGTTTTTCTTATCTTTAAATATTGCGCTTTAACCTGAATTAAACCTCTAATAAGGTAATAATTATTGCCTCCAAATAAATAAAATATGTTAATTGTATCCTATCTTATGTTTTTAACGAACAATCAGATAAACCTGCCTGAAATTGGCAGGTAATTGCAGGTAAATTTGCTTCAAATTTTACGCAAAATATATAACGCTATCATCTTTAAAGAGAACTAAGAATATCGTCGAATACTTGATATCCTCATCTTTTAGCACATCTACTATTAAGAATCAAGTAATTATACTATGTTATTATCCTTGCAGATTACGTATAGAATACTGAAGAGAGTTGCAATTGCAGCAAAAACATGAGCGAATCGATGCAATAATGAGTTCATTACCTGCCGAAATACTTGATCGTCTACCGACTCCACCTGGTTTCAATATGCTTCCATCGGATGTTCAAGCAAAACTTAAATCTATTCATGGATTGAACTGGCAAGAGAGACATATGAAAATACGTGAAATTATCGAATCATCACTTACACCTGAACAACGACGATTATTACCACCATCTCCTCCACCACCTGTGTAAGTATCAACGAATTTCCTCACTTTTTTTACCATAAGCTAGTGCAACCTATATTGATTACAGTACAACATATACCAAGTGATTACAATATGAAATGGGTTTTGAATTTTTTTTTTAAGGCGAATATACGACCGATGCATATTTTATCACTTATAATTTGCAAAAATAAAATTAGAATTGAAAAATAATATTTTTTTTTGACCTGGAAAGTCTTTCCTTCGACTGTTATGAAGGGATAGGAATGCGATAACGAGCTCGGATCCATTCACTTATTGCCGTTAATAGAACATGACGTTGTAATTAATATGTTCAAAGCGTATTCATCAAATGCCTGAAATGAAATGGACGGATAAGAGCTTGTAGATATTTTTTGGAAGAAATTTCAGATTCGGACAAACCTTCCGGAAAATTTCCAGCGCTGATTGATGCAATTTTATGCGTAACGAGCAAAATTCAAATATGTTGAAATGCAAATGGATTGTTATATTTTTCAAAAAATTTGCATATGATATTTGCAATGATAATATTAAATTATTATTGTCTATATAAAGTAATATAACTAATAATATTTTATCGGAAACAGATTTTTTTTTTAATATTGCGTTATGAGTTCATTATTTTATAAATAAAGTAAAAGTTTATAATTATAACTGTTGTAAATCGTTCAGTATCTAAATTGAAATACACAAGTGCAACAACATTTCCTTCACTCAATTTTTCTTCTCAAAATGCTTGATAGCAATATTATCTTTGAAAAGGTTAATGAATTTTATGGTTGATTGATGTAATAGTTTTTGATATGGAATTCGATAGCTGACGGTCGACTTTTTATGTACTATTCTTTCGTCATCTTCATACCTTATCCTCTCGTCAGCTCTTTTCAACGCAGTTTCCCTCTAATCGTTTTGTTTCGTAAATACAGAAAAAATGAGAATATTTTAAAACCGATGGGATGATACATAACTGACGAAAGCATTTTAACTGAGGACTGACTGAAGAAGGAATTATTATGGTGGAACAGGAAAGCAGAACGGGGGTAATGCCATCGTGAGCGCAAAAGACAAGAGATCCTTTTTTGTTTGCCCTCTGGCATTGCCGATATGGAATGGAATTGCTGATGTAATCGATGATAAAAATATGGAACCGTGATAATGATTTGCTAATGATAAAAACTAATACATGAAGAAGTTTCGAAAGCAGTCTGAATCCTAATTACGTTCCAAAACCTCTTAACTTCATGTTCAGAGGAGATTCAAATGATTTGCATGTGCATCCGCTCTTTGTACCCGCATCGTGAAGTTGCACCGTTGTCATGGATAGTCTAAACGAGGATGAGCGCAATTGCTTTGAACAGGTTTATATGTTGATTTCATTCAACTTTTTCCCTTTCAAAAACTCATCACCGTTGATTGAAAGTTATGTCCGGCAGCAATCCCATATTTCCGATTTCCGGTCTTTCTCTTTGTGCCATGCATCTCTACTAGTAGATCAGTCATAGAACCGAAAAATACAACCAATATTGTGACCGCAATTCCCTCATTTATTGCTTCAATAATCGTTACTTTTGTATTTCCTACTATTTAATAAAATCAATAAATTTGCATTACCTTTCATTAATGAGGTAATTATTAAAAGAATAACTGAAAAAAATATATAAGAAAAAAAAACAATTTATATAATGTAATTCGCATTAAAACGAATAATAATGAATAATAAAAAACGGATAATATAGCGCTGCAAAACAATTAAACGATATTTGCATAAAGATATCAACATAACTCATATCTCCGATTTGATAGCGTTTTCTACAAAGGAAAAAAATCTTATGCAATAATGAATAATTTTGGAACAATAAAACAAAATTAAATGCATTTTGTTCGCCCGTTTATAAGGATTGACCTTATGCATTTGCAATTGTTCAAAATCGTAGTGTGGGCAAAAATTTATACTAAGAGAAAAGGGGGGTGGATGAGAGAAGAGGAAACCCTAGGCCCACCCTTAAAATTCAAATGAATATATTCGAGTGGAAAATGGGAAATAGTCTCATCGAATAGAGGTCAAAGTTCAATCGGGTCCTCATATAATCGTCAAACTCTTCAACACTGAACATCAAAACATATGCGCCACAAATGGAATAGAGAGAAATGCAGCAATCATACAGAGAAATGAGCCTAAAAACCAATGAGTACAATAGGCAATGAGCAACCAAACGTACAACAATGTGATTTAAAAGAAAAAAAAAAAACAAGAAACCCAAAATCCATCACGAGTAACAAAGAAATAGCCCGCAGGTATAAATGTGCAAAAAAAAAGGATGAAATATTCTAAAACTCTAAAAAAAAATCTTAACGATAAATTCGTTTAAAAAATTTTTTTCGTGATAGAATGATAAGAACTAAAAAAAAAAGCATCAAACTACTCATTTTTCGTTATCAAACAAGTCATTATCACCAATAGTGATAAAATAGTGATAAAATATGGTACCCATTAAAGGTCTTCCTAATTTTGTAAATTAAACAACTATCGCCTATTCAATCTTCCTCAACAAATAGCAATAAAATTTCTCAAAGAAACCATGAAGCCCGTTGATTTTTTTAAAAACATTAAAGCTCCATGAACCGTATCTAATCACCAACTCACTTTCGACAGAAATACGATGAGGAAAGAACATATAAACTTCACTACTCTCTTCCAATGAGCATTTCTTATGTTCTTAAATAATGACCCGTTCAACATGGGGTCCATCTCGCGATGGAACCTATTATAAGCCTCATCCGGAAGAGAAAAACCTTCCAAATCCAGCGTTCATAATAAGCAGAAGTTCCAATGCGTTTCAAAGACCACAGACGGAAAGACATGTTGGAAAGTTTGAGCTTTCTTGTTTCACACCCATGTCTTCAACTGTCCTTAAATTTATCCACTTGCTGGACTGAGGACTAATGCCTTTCTTCATATACTCCATTCTTGAAACACTGCCTCAATTCAATGCGGAAAACTTTGTTTCACCATGGATCTCTATTCAAATTTATACGGTAGAAGCATGAACACTTTGAAGCATCGATTCGATCTCCATCCTCATCAAATGGCTGTCAACTAAAACGAACCTAATACCCCCTCCCCATTCCTCTTCAGCTTCCAATTACTTGACTTCAACCACCAGGTTCCCAAGTTGAATCCTTTAAATGGTTTTATCAACAACAACAGAAAAGAAATCGATAAAATGGAACACGAGCAATGCAACGAGACCAAAAAAAAGAGGTTCGCCGAACTCCAAAGAGGGTGCCAAGTACTACTCCTTTGTATCATCTATGCCTTGCGTTGTGATTGCGAACATTGCCTCACTTTCCGGAAGACATGGCGAGTCATATATTTTACAAATACGTGCTTCACCTCGACCTTTACGTAGATAAAGCCTATAAGCACCATCAATTAACTGCGAAATAACCCTCGAACTTCAAATATGAACTGCACTAGTCAAGCTTCCGCAATTAACAATCCCTTGTCCCCCCTCCGCCTTCCGCTGCACTGACCCGACTGGATAACAAATAAAAACACAAATGAATAGGCCACTAACATTCGCATTTAAATGGATGAATTCATTAGACCGAAATGAAATAACCCTAATTCTTACAAATTTTTTGGTACCATCTATGCCATTTTGATACCTCAGTACCACAACGACGCTGTAGTTGGTCAGCATGGAGCAGATGAGCCATCCAATTCATATAAGTGCTCTCCTTAAAAATTTTTTTCACCATCCCAGCAGTACATTTATGAGACATTTCGAGTCAGATCCAAACTTGCACATCCGGGAAACAGGTAAAGCGGATGAGTGGAGTAGTTTCAAAAGGTACTCATCCTTCCAATAATTCAAAAATTACCTCGTTGTCGAAGCATGAGCGATGATATTCCCTCCGATTGGTTTCTTGGTGTCACCTTGGAAGATGCCAGCGTCCACTTGCGCCACCACCTGATTCGTTATTACTACCGCAACACCGAACTTAAAACATCTTCAATTTTATTATTTTACACAAATACTTCAAAATGATGCAAATAATCGCCTCAAAGTGAAGCAGCGATCAACTACTTCTATAATCGATGCGTTCCTCAAATATTTCCTTAAGCCTCTGTACGTTAGAAAAACAACTACGAAAGTTGAAATATTTCCCTGAACTCAACCTCTAAAACGGACTACCATAAAAACCTAAAATACGCTTTACTATCCCCTCTTAAGGGTTTTTATAGTACAATTCTTATAGGAATAAATAAACAGCCATTTGCGCACAGCGATAAGGAAATTCCTTGATCTCTCTTACTGCATTCATTACAAATAGAGAGCATACTTCAGCGATCTATCAGCGGAACAGCACCAGCACCTATGAGTTGCGCCCTTCTCTCCCCAAAATTTGCAAGGAATGTGTTTTCCTTATTTTATTATTTTCTACGAAATAGCTTTAAAAGATCTAAACATATAAAAATCAAAAAAAGGACTTAATTAGAAGCGAGTGCTAAAGGTTGATGCAATACTGCATACTTAAAAAATCGTGCACAAAAATTAAAGCTCAAACAAAGGTCACAGATTTACTGGCCATAACTTACAACGACGAACATTTGCCAACACACTTACGGTCTCTCAAAGATTTCCTCAAGCAAGTCAACTCTGTTCGACGCATATCTCAACTTTCTCGAACAACTATTGCAACGTTAAAAAAAAACACATACGGCTAACAGACAATCATTTGTCTATGAGATGCAGCACCTGTAAACTCAACGCATCCATAAAAGCACGAGGGCAGATCTGTGGATATTTGCCACCAGTAATCACTTTTTTATAAAGCAAAAAACTTTCACCCCCTCCCGGCCCCGAACTTTACCCACTCGGTTGTGGCATATCACCTCCAATAGTGGATCTCTCCCCTCGCCTCCAAACGGAAGAGGTGTCTACGCGCAACAGAAAGTACCTCATCGGCGAGTTTCAGCAGTGTCCGCATAAATTTGCCGAGCAGCATCTGCCTCGCTGCCAGTTCACCTCGACCCGAAAAGTCCGTACGGAATAGAGCCGTCGCGCTATCCACAACCAACAGTGCATACCTGCATTAATAATTATCCAAATAAATAGACTCGTAATCCTGCCATGGCATAACTACTAGAAAAATACAAGTATCATCGAGTAAGAGAGGTCAAAATGGTGAAGGAAAAGTGGACAGGAGGGGGAGGGGGGATAAGGAAACAGAAAACTCTATGAAGTGCTGCGCTCGAATCAAAAATAAATGAAGAAATAAACAAAATGGCATCATTCGTTCCACAGGATGGTGTAAAATCCACCACTTGCAAATGACGTGGTGAGGGAAAACCGCGACTTAATTGCTATATATAAGATTATCGACACAAGTGTTAACACTCAGGTGACACAACACAGAGCCATAAAATTACAATGAGAGCATCACAATTATTACCTTGACTAGTGACCTCTGCGGGAGCTACTTTTTAAAGCTCTCATAAACCTCAATAATAAAACAAAAACTTTTTGTCTTCCACGAATACAGATCTCATCCTTTAAAATAATTTCAAAACGAACGATTTATTCGAATAATATTGGAAGACTCAACAAATACAAATATTCTTTACCACTCAGTGTCCACAAATAAAGCTGTAATTCATATTCAAAGATTAAGGTCGAGGTGCAGGACCGTTACCGCAAAAACATTCGGGTTCACATCTGTGCAAAAATCCAAATAGAATATTTATATCCTCTCTGTACGATTGCCATGTATGATACATAGCTTATTCCTCAACGTCGGGATTATCTCATGAAATATAAAGTGCCACTTAACGCATCAACTTCAAGAACTAATCAAATCTAAGAAAAAACCTCGATTCGGCCATCATCGCTGAAGCTTGCACTAATAGTTGCATCTGATGATCCGTGTTATAGCAACGTGCATATACGACATTATCCAGTACATCCTGTCCGGACAGTTTATACCTTCAAATAAATTACCTCATTCCGAGTAGACAAATAAAAGCTCAAACAAAATAAGTTACAAAAAATAAAAAATAAAACAAACAAAAGATACTATCCAGCTTACATCAAGTGCAATATAAAGAGTTAGTACCTTTACGACTATTTTCCCAACATCGTTACTCTGTACTCCAGGCCTCTTGAAATTAACATGATATCAGCAGTTAAAAGGTAATGAAAAATCCGTATCTCAATTATAATTAAAGAGCAGAAAATGCACTGCCGCCAAATCAAGACTTACATCATTTCTCTAAGTGAACAAAGGAAGAGGCGCTCTAAGCTGAAATTAATTATGAATTACATTTCACCATCCTTACATTCTATTTTATGAGAACGATCAGATCATCTAATGAACAAAAGCCAAGCTCATTAACCAACCTTTCAGCAACAGCTAATAGTCGTTCAGGTCGAAAAGTACCTTCAGTATCAATCCAGAGACATTTCCCCTCCGCACCACCCATATCGATAGGTAGTTGACACATCACCGCCAATGTATGGCATAACTGACTTTTACCAGTTCGAAACTCACCAAACACCTTCAAATAATAAAAAAAGGAAATTTATTTTTTGTGAGCTTAATGTTAGCATTAAAGAGAAAAATCCAAATATTAAATGAAAATAAAGATAGAACTTAAAGCTTCTTAAAGCATCGGTAGTCAATATCTGCAACGACGCTGATACATTCCAAAAAAAAAAAAAAACAATTCAGAAGGAATCGTTTATCCAGATAAAAGCTAGCTCAATCTAGACAACGATAATCTGAAAATCACTAACTAAATGACATACAAATTCTTACTTCGGTTATAGAGCCGGTTTCAATACCACCACCAAGTAGACGATTCAATTCACGACTTCCCGTTTCGATTTGGATAATCTCCGAACGCTTTAGGTGCACCTCACTTGCAGTTGTAAAACCCATTGGTACCAATTTTGCCGCTTCCAACTGCAATTCATACTTTATATCCACTAGTAATTCCCCCCTCCTGAAAACTGAAATTACGCTCTGTTTTATCATCATTAACTTCATATCGACACAACCACTCGCTCTTTCCTGGTAAACGCGCATTCAGCACAGCTATCGAAATTATTACCTCAGATAGGTCAAAGTTCAACATACTTCGCCTTCTATATAGATGCTCCATTGAGTCAACTAGCATTGCCGTTACTTCCACTTACCTTTTTGGTTACTAATGACTCAATATCTCGCTAAAAAAGTTACTAAAATGCTTCATAAAAACATTCTTTTGAAAACTAATAAATAAATAAATTTCTTAATAAGTGAAACATATAAATAATAAAAATTAATTAAAATTAAAAAATCTTCAACTCGAGAAAATATCTATATCTCCACTTCTTTAAAACTGGTCACAATGTGAATACACAGATAAACTATTTAGTATGCTTTAGTATTTCATTGCGAATTACATCAATTTCGCTATCGATAATCGACCAATAATCACTTCATTATATGGATCAAAAGCGCGGCTGAACTAAATTTGTGGGATATCTCCCTATATTTGAGAAAAATTTTGGCTTTTTCTATAAATAAAAACTCCCTTCTATTAATCTTTAATTCTTAAACACTTCATTTGATCGCATCATTATTTAATATTTTATTTCATAATAATAATCCAATAATTATCACTGAATAAAGAAAACAATCTTGAGACATACTATCTCCTAGCAACATCGGCTAGGAGAGAGGTTTAAGGATCCATACTATCAGCTACCGACAATATCTGGGAAAAAAGTCCAATGACCTATCTCAATTGATGTAATTCAATTACTTAATTTTGATTATAAGAGAATATTAAGCTTAATGAAATTCCATAAGTTTTTTTTTTACACTGTATGATAGGAATTATAAATTTAAAAAATATATATATACTTACATAAATCTTCTCAGCTTTTTGCTCACTAATTCCTTTAATGGCGATAAGTTCTTTGCGTGGAGCATAGGCGACTGCTTCGAACGTATTGAAGCCAGCTTCTTTTAATTTACGAATATCTGCAGCCGAGATACCACTTCGCTGAAAAATAAAAATAAAAATTCAATGAATTAATGAATTTAGTAAATATTTTCAATATTAATTCTAAATCAATGTTGTTAATTAAATATTTTAAATAATAATATTAAATGCAAATTTTTTTTTGCGGATCTCGATTCTCGATAGTACCTCTCATTAGACTAATGCAGTTTAATAAAACCTCACAAGTTGTTTTATATGTACGAACGGCGAGTGAGCTGTATTAATATTACTAGCACAGACCCATCTTGAATACACCTAAGAGGATGTGGCATATCTCAACATTTACCTTCATTATCTGGAAGGTAATTTACCTCTACGGAGATTCATTTTCATTTTGAAGTTAAGCAAGTTGAAACTTAGGTTCGAACCTGCTAAACGCTTGATGAAAATATCATTAAAATCGACGGTGATATTGAAATCAACCTCAAGTTTATCAATAACGGTGTATGGACCCATTTCCTCTTCTTCGTTTGTGACCGCCGTCTCCATTGCAATTGTCGATGTTGTTGCTTTTTGCTTTTGTTTTTGCGCCATTGTTAATCGAACGTAAATTGCACAATTTCTTCGTCGAAGATATTCACTTAAACAGATCGATTGCGGTCTCTAAAGAAGAAAATTGAGCATTACTTATGACAATAATAAAAAAAAAACTCAACAAAAAACGAGCAAAATAAAGTAATCAAAAATAACGGTGAAAATTTTCCCTCTGGATGAGGATGATATCTACTATCTCTGTGATGATTACCTAATCCAATTTAGTGAAATGAATCTCTTTTTTTTTGCAAAAAATTCTCTTAAAAAATTCGTCCATTGTGAAATTTGCAAAGATTACAGCCCCTGGGGTTTTATTCGAGGTAAGATGGTATATGAGCGCTATATCTCTAACTTAAAATTTTCAAAAAAAAAGAAGAAAAAGTTAATCCGACGCGAAATATAAGCAAAGAATCTATAATCACGAGAAGCAATAAATCTGAAACAATAGATGAAAAGAATAAAGAGTAATGAGGCTAAACTTAAATAACGCAAGAGAAAAATAAAAAGTAAACTTAAATTAAAGAATACGGGAAAAAACACAGACTAAATTTAAAATAATAATACAGGTATAATTTCGAGCAGGTAAATATCGCTTTACCTATGAAAAAACCAAAAAAAAAGGAAAGTAAAGGAACACACGCGACAAAATCAACCGTCGTACGACCTCGGTACTCTCCACCATTACCGGTATAAACCTCACACCTGCCATGCAGGCAGAATTATCAAACAACATGCCAGCATTCCGCATAATTTTGATTTGATTTTACGCGCAATTTTGCCTTAATTTTCGTGGCGAAAAAACTGTGACGTTTATTGCTAAAGATGCAGCTCTGCAATATTTTTATGCGTTTCTTTCGAGCACGCCATGGCATCTCCATATTTGTCGGCGTGTCTGTGCATGTCTGCGCGTGTCTGCCGTCCCACAATTCCAACTTGAGTACGATTGAATCTAGAGCCGTGTTATTCGATAGATTTAGCACACATCGTTCGATGATCCTCAAAACTAATGTTCAAATTTAACCGTCAATCCCGCAGGCATGATCATTTAGTGGCGTCAAAAATTTGCATAAATTTTGCAACTAATCGTGTTTTCAAGATAAGCCATTTCTCGTACTAGTCAAATAAGTCATTTCTGTGAGCGGTCGTACTAGTCAAAATTCGAATATCTCACATTGCGCACATTTTATTATTTGTTATCAATTTATGAGACCGGTTGGTCTGTCGGCTGTAATCATAGAATGGAATTTTTTCGCTACCCCTCTTTTATTCCTTTAAAAACTTTCTTTTCAATTAAGTACAATCATATGGTGCAGTACATCAAAGAACTTTTTGCCGTTCCGGTAATTTTGAGTATTTTTTCCCAATTTAATGTGAATATTAAAATCAAAGGATTTACGAAATATAAGATTGTACGATTTGGTAGCGAATCTTTCAAAGGATAGTTGGACTCCAACTTGGATAGAAGTCCGACTCGACGTTTGAAGTCAAACCATTTCAATCTTTGATCATTTAAGCATATCGTTGCGATATTATTATCATTGTATATCATATAAAATAAAATTCAATGGTCATAAAACTAGTGCTATAAAAATACTTTATTATGACACATATCCAGAGGGAATTTTAATGTGCAATCCAGGAAAAATTTTAGTATACATTGTTGAAGAAATGTCACTTAGAGATGCACCAATTTTGTTGCAATGAATCGAGAATTTGACGAAGTTCTCTATTCAATGCTGATACTTGAGTGTTTCGCGATATCAGATCTTCTTTCAATTCCTTTATCTAAATACTCAAATTTATAGCGTTATTCGACGTTACGGCAAGATAAATTCATGACTTCTCCATAATATTTGATATGGCTACTCGTGATCTTCACATAATTCTAAGCAAAAGTCACGTTTGTTGGTCGTCGTTCGCTTCCAATAGCACGATGAAAGGTCTCTAGATCTTGGTTAACAGAACTTGAATAGGTTACAGGTATTATAGGTAAACAGGTAATTAAAATATAAGTAAATTCATTGCTAAGAACTTGACAGCAATCAGGAGAGAATCCAACCGTAAGAGGCACCCGGTTTCGACGAATTTTGTTAATATTTTTTCAACAAATTTGACCGATATTTCCATAGTAAAAATAAACTCCTATCGGCGATATTCTATAGCAGACAAGATCAAGCAGGTATAATCAGACTCTAAGGAAATGCCTTATCATAGGTGGCTAACGTAACAACAATCCTAACTATGCCATAGGTAAGAGTTCATTATTCTCACAGATTTCGAACAAATGTAACGTACTATAGCAATTGTTTCAATATTTTATCGAATGATAGCCAAAGATAAGAATAAAAATACAGCGAAAATTTCTTTGAGTATTTCTATATAAATAAGCCAAAAAAAGTTCTAGACGACCTCTTCATCATATATTAGGCCTATATAAAAGCATTTTATATTGTGCAACACTCCGTTATTCTCTCTTAGTTATTATTAGATTTGTAATCAAATTGATAGGTGATATGATTTTATAGGATCCCGGAAGGAAATATATTTCACTGCATTTATTGAAATTTGTAACAAAAAGTTGCATTTTAAATAGATTCATTCGTTATGCAAATTTTTCAAATTCTTAGAGGTCTTTTTTTTCTTTTGCTTGGTTTATAGGTTGTTAATTAATCTATACTGATTATTACAGGTAAATTACAGGTGAATAGATGATTGAAATATAAGTAAGTTTAGTGCGAACATGAAACATTCAACCCTAATAACCAAATATTCACCTGTTGCATTTCAAACATATTACGATCGATCCACATTCCAATCTCACGATTCACAATATTTTGGCATTGTTTTGATAGTATTTCCGTCTGCAATTGGGGGAGGATATTTCTTCAAAAATTTTGTTCTCATTAAATCGTTGTATTTTATTTTCAATTTCAAAACTATTAACGAATTGATTAGCTCAAATTTATTACAGATTTTCTTTTAAAAAAAATTATGGAAAAAAATCTCATATTTTAAACGAACGGAAAAGAATTATTGATATATTCCATTTTTGGACATTAGTTAAATCTCTTAGAAAACAATGAAAATTTAAAGAATTCTTTTCATAAATGTAGCACGAAATAATTTTACAACTTTTTTTTCAGTTTTTTTCCGTATGTCTTTAAATTAAATTTAGGTATTAAATTAAATTTTATATTTTTAGAACCCCATGCGGCTATAAATTCAGAGCTACTGCGCGGAGTGGAAAAGGAGATGATAAGATCCAACTATTTTGAGTTCCCAAAGCATAAAATTTTCGAGCATTTAAATGAGAGGCGAACTTAATTAGTGAGGGGATTCCGAAATTCGTTTCAAGAAACACCGCAAATAATGAAAATAAATATTTTTCACTTGTCTCTTGTTTTTCATACTCAAATTGTCGTTTTATTCCATTCATATATTCTTTCCTCTCCTCGTCACTAAAGTTTTTGCTTTTACAAACGCTATCATCGATTATACGTGGTTTTGATTTGATAATGGATGTTTACCTGTAGGCCGAATTTATATGTTCATAGGCTTGATTAGTGATAAATGAAAAATACTTGTTCTGAAGGATAAAGGAGGGACTTTTAGTTTAAAGGATTGGATCTATGGATATTTAAAGGATTGTTCTTACTTACCTTCATAACGTCTTTCGCAAAATTTGCTCGTATTAGCGCAATATCGGTGAAAGTTGTTTGTTTACGTGTGAATTTTTCATTCACCGAAATTTGCTCTTTTTTATTTTTTCTCTCTTCATTTCCACCAATATTCTATGAAAATATTATTGATAATTTATTTCATAAAGAATTAAATCGATAAACTATTAATAATAAAAATTATTATCATTCCGGTTTTCCAACCTTCCAATTTTTATCATTGACTTTTAACTTTCTATTTGATCTTTTTTTTTCACTAATTGATCATCGGATTTATTATCTTGAGGTAGAAAATTCAAATTTATTACTACAACGTTAAATAAAGTTTTATTTTCTTTGAAGTTATCTAATTTTGAATATTTAATGCTATATATATATATATATATATATATATATATATATATATATATATATATATATATATATATATATATATATATATATATATATATATATATATATATATATATATATATATATATGATATAAAATATATGAAATATATAAATTGATAATAAAATTTTCAAAAATTATTATTTAATTTTTTTTTAAAATTCGAATGAAATTTTATTGCTTTATCGTTGACATTTTAGAAATCATTTTATTATGATAATAAATGAAAGAAAAAAAAATCAAATTTCATAGAAAATATTTGCAAAAAAAAGAGCTACAATTATGATATAAATGAATGACAATGAATTAGAATTTTCTAGCAATCGTTCTAAGAGAAAATCTCTTCTTTATTAATAATATTGGTAATATCTTCGTTGATTTACTGCCCTTGATGTATTGCTGCCGGACTCTGGAGAAAGAACTGCGCGAGTCAAAGCGAAGTTTTACTCAAACAACTGGGTACCCGAACGCGTGTCGGGTAAAAACCATCATTATCACTGAGTGAACACGCACCATGGCTAACGGGTTTGAATTACGCAACTACAGAAATAGAGGAACAGCGAAATATTATGCGGCAAAGAGGAATAGATATCACCGAAGTCGATCAATGCAAAATTGAGTTGCAGCATGGTCATTCACCACAACAATCCTCTATAAATCTATTCTAATATATTATTAGATGGTAAACTATGATTTTTTTTTGTACGCATAATTTAAAAAATTCCTCTTCAAATTTGAAAAAAAAAAATTAAATGATTTTATTTCGCCATTATTTATTAAATATTTCAGGTAATATATAATTATAATACCTGATCTTGATTCGGATAGAGTTCTTGAAGTCGATTAAGATTGAAAGTATTCATTGCTGAATCTTTAAACGAAGAACTCTTTCTATCTGCAAAAAAAAAAAAAAAAAAAATTCCAATCTCTAAAATGATAATTAAATAATTTCTGAATGTAAGACATGAAAGAAAAATTATCATATAGCGATGTTTATTTCCACTATAGGAATATCTAAAGTTAACGAATCCTTATAATCCAGCTAATATATGAAATAAGAACCTATACTTTTCATATAAATTGAAAAAAATAATAGTAAATTCTTCGCAAAACTTTCATCGATAAAAAAAAACAACAACAACAACAACAACAAATAATAATAATAAATTTATTTCTATAGTTCTTTAATAAATAATTACTTAAAAACGATTTCTTACTTTTTATATTTTATTATTTTTATTTATTTTTATTTATTAATTTTAAAATTTTTTTATTAATTAATATCGTATTTACTCACCGATAATTTTCACTTCAAGTGGATGATCAGTATAGTTTTGAATTTCTCTTCGCATTTTCTCTAAAGTTGTCTCGTTATTTTCTTGTCTCGATAAATCTCGACTTCCATTTTCAAATATTTTCGAAGACATTATAAACCATTCACTTCACCTTAATTGTTTTTTTTTTCTGCATTAAAATTATTTCTTCAACATATTGAAATTTTTATACTCAGATTTATTGCATATATTTATGATTCCCTTAAAATGCTTTTTAGTAATGCCGTCTTTGCCTTCGAATCAATAAGACTGCCTTTCAATTTACACATTTTTTTCGGTTTTCTTTCCATATACGTCAATTTTTGTGACAAATAATAAAAATTAGAAAGGAGGGCACCCACAAATTAATAATGGGGAGAGGAGGGAAGGGAGGAGGAGGAGGGGGGGGATGATGGAGCAATGAGCTCATAAAAAGAGTCGACGATCGACTATCATTGCAATGTTTTCTTTGGCACTTTTAGTGTCTCTTGCGATGCGGAAAAAGCATAAACAAAAAAATAAAAAATAAAAAACAAAAAAAAATGACAGTCGGCTAATTTCATAACCAGATGACAATATGCAAGAGGTGTTCTCAACAATCATCAATGTTTCAATCTAATCCGAAAATAATTTCCCACTTAAAATAAAATCGGTTATTTCAACGATGGTGATAGACGACTAGAACCGTACTATCTAAAATCTCATTTACATATTAATTTAAATTTATTGCAATATATATGTTGAAAATTTCTTAAAGCTATTTATAAATCATAACGCTTTCATAGCATTTAATAAAATAATAGAAATTTTACAATTTTTCGAAATGATTTTATTATCGATTTCAATATCTCACTTAATTTGCATATTAATTCAGCTAAAGAAATCAACTGCTTACATAGACCGTTATTGGACGACGAATTCAGAATCCACTTGACGAGTTGCAATACTTTGAACGCAATCTCAAATGATAGAGCTTTTCGTTAAAGCTATTCAACTACACACAAAAATGGTTAAGCTTTAAAATGAATCCCTATATTCGACATATTGTTTATACTTTCATAATATTTGCATAAATTAATTTCGCAAAATATTCACATAAATTAATTTTCCACTGATTGCAAATTGTTTTAATTTCTTTTAGGGTGTTTTTTTTTTTGACAGCTTCAAGTTGAAAACTATGAGTTATGCCGCTAACGTCTTCATACGTATTGATCTGATCAATTCATTCGGCTATTGATCAAAATTTGATGTTTTTTTTTCTAGATTCGGACGATCGAGATCACCAATAAAGTAGCATTGATCAATCGATATTCGATCAGCTCAAAATTCATTGAATTAAATATAATTTGATTATATTGAATTTATAAATGTGAAAATACTTTCATATTAGCAAGGCGAATATTTATTGAAAATGCAAAGAGAATTATTAAAGAAATACAGAATCGAAACATTTGGGCACTCTAATTGATCACATGAAAGAATCACACGCGTACCATTCGTTTTGCAACCGTTGTCGTTTTTTGTTGTTGCTGCATCGGTATCTACAAAAATTTCGATACTTTATTGTGGTATTATAACAGATATACAACGTTAATTGTTTAGAAAATTAAAAATACTTAAATAATGATTAGTCGTAAACGAGACAATATGCTATTATTGCTTTTCATTAATTTATTCTTATTCAATAAATTCGTTTTTTTTTTGCATATGCAAATTTTTTTTCTCATTTATTCGAAAACTGAAATATGAGTAGATTTATTAGTGCTATCCTTTATCAAGTAGAAATTTGCATATTACTTTTTACAAATTTACCTATCACCGTTACAACTATTTCTATGAACCTGGCTTGCTGGGGGGGGGGGGGGGGGAAGTCCCCTCCTCCTCCCCCTTTCGTCCAGCTTTCCTTCTTCAACTTCTGTTGATAGAAAGCGTTGCGCCACCTATACTACTGGATGGCGTTTAATTTGCTAAGTGATACGTACTATATTTCAATAATATAAACTCGATGTGTAACCTGCCTATTCTACAACACCACTAAGCATTAATGAATATTCAACTCGTCACTAACTTTTTCTGTCGTCACGGTCGTAGTTTCCTCAGCGGATTGGGTCGCTGCAAAAAATTTGCATATAACAACGAAACATTTCAATATGAATTATGCAAAAATATAGGAATAAAAATAAACAATTAATGCATTAAATACCATATTTACTAATTATTATTGAAAAAACCATTCAGATTGATATGTGATATGCCTTCAAAAAGTTCTACCATATGCTTTCAAATACAAACTCTATATCAAAAAACACTATATGACGTTTTAAGCATCTATCAGCTTATGAGGTGAATGTGGTTCGAATTAGTTCGAGAGATCAATGGTTGATGGATATATATCGGATAAATTAAATGCTATGCGTCTTTCTTTTATTTATTTGTTTTTTTTTTCTTGAGGGATTCAGAACCGAGAACAAAAAAGTGAGTACGTTCCAAAGCACTGGATGGAAACCCGCTTCCAAGATTCTTGGAATTTTCCTACTTTGCACCTAACATTAGAACCGACGCATTCCGGATGAAAACTATGGTCGTAAGGGTACTAAGCTCGTTGTACTCACAATATTCCTGGCACAGAGAAAAATTCCGGTTTCGGAGATAGTAGCTAGGGGTATATTATTGCAAAAAATCTTTACAAAAAAAGAACTGAGTGAAGTAAATTAGCGCAGAGGAAGAACGTTAGGGCATACTTTGATACTGGGGAGGTGGTGGGGGCCATTGACGTTGATGTGGTTTCACCGGAAGGCGCGTCTGTAGCATCTCGACCTCCTGTTGCGTCTGGTACTCGAATTCTGGAGGTGGCCATTGCACAGTTGGCAGACGCGAACCTTCAATTCATTTGTTACTTCTTTTCATATTTCATGGATTATATAGTTCGAGTTCAAGCTTTATTTGTTGACTGCTTCTCGTACTTCATGGGCCGATGGTTCGGGCTCAAGCTTAATTTGTTAATTGCTTCTCGTATTTTATGAATTATATAGTTCAAGCTCAAGCTTCACTTACATTTTGCTCGCTATGCAGTTGTCGATACCACAAGAAAAAAAAATTTGATGGATTCTCCATGAAATCGAGAAGATTTCGATGGAATTTTTTATTCTCAGAGTGTGTAATAGTATACAAAAACTCTAGATTAATGACTTCTATAGCACAGAAATGAAATTTCTATAGAACAATTCAACGAAGACCTACCAGTAATACCAGCTGCATGCACTTCATTCTCGGGTGGTGGCCAGACGCGCTGGCTTCTTACTGGATGAACCCGACCCCAAGCCGGTGCTGTCTCGCTTTCTCCTTTTGCCTGTATCTTGTACGAATTATCAATTATCAATTATCAATTACCTATATCAGTCCACAAGTATCATTATATATCATGCAGCAATGATTTGTTTTGAAATCCAATTCTTGGAAGTTTAGCGCTGGAAATGGTTGACTGGAAGTACCACTCAATATAATTATTTAAAAGTACCACTCAATATAATAAATTAAAAACATCACTGGATATAATTAATTAAAATACCTTATAATATAATTAATTGAAAGTATCACTCAATAATCGATGAAAGAAGCCACTTCCTCATACACATCACTATAGTTTATTTTATTAAATTTCATAAAATATAATGTGAGGATGATTTTTCTTCATGCAAAATGTTCCGTTCAAAGTGTTCTTCTTCCTCGTGACTAAGTCGGATCCGCATTTTTTAAAAACATCTGTGGGGAGGGGGGGGGGGGGGGGGGAGGGAGGGAGGAGGAAGCGGATAGGGAGGGAGGAGGGAGCCGGAATTGCGAACGATTAATTAATTTCAACGTCTGGCTCGTTCCGTTGTATGTCCAATTTTTTTTCCTCTCCTATCATTGATATCATTCCTTACTTTCTGTTAAAGTCTTTTCACCAAAAATAATTATCACTATATGAAAATTCTATACGGATACAAATTCCAACGAGATAAAATATCTCGATGCTATTATATTGTTTAATTTAGTGATCGATCACTCCAATAGAAATAATTATATTGAGTTTTTTGCAACTTTTAAATAATTATATTGAGTTTTTTGCAATTTGCAACATTGATCAAATAAATTATATTTGATCAATGCAATTTCGAAAATATGCAAAAATATGAGGACGTTTTTTGCAAAAAAAAAAAGAAAATTAATATCACAAAATATAAAATTAAACGCTTAAAGTTCATTGATTAGAACATTAACGCAATGAAAAACTTGTTCGTTTACCTGTATTTACCTGTATTAACGAATTAAAGCAATAGTCTGTGAACACCTGAACATTTTTAATTATTTAATTGTTTTCAATATCAATTATTATTTTAGTTCAAAACGGAAATAGCGAATTATAATTAAAAATACAACTGAATAATTGTTTTCAAAATTTAATGAAAGAGAAAAGTTTTTTCAAGAAAAAGAAAAACTTCAACAAATACCTCATGAATCCAAACCGTATCTGCGGCCGCTTTTGTTGGATGGAAATTTTGTCTGCAAAAAAAAAAAAAAAAAAAAATCATTGAAAAATTTCGAGAGAGTTTCAAGGATTTTTTTCAAGTCTAAATTCTACTAATTCCAAGTGTAATTTTTTCGAAATCGTAGTAACGCTTATCGAATTATTCGTAAATGAAGGATTTTCTCCTCGAGGAATTGAGAGGTTTTTTTTTTGGAATGATCCTATCCTTGGAGTGAATATTAAATTTAAAAAAATTAGAGAAAAATTTGTGAAATTTTTCTCCGAGAAAAAAAAATTCTTTTTTTTTTCTAAGAGAATTCAAACTTTTTTTTTCTGAGAAGAAAAATTTCTATGTATTTTTTATCGTTAGGATGAGCGCTTCCTCTTAATTCATTTCATCGCCTTTCTTCTCAGCATTTAGTTAATACTATTAACTATTAGTTGAATAAAAACTCATTGATGCAATCGGTTATTTATATTTGAATGTATGATTTTTGAAGGTTTTTATTATAGTAGAAAAAAAAAACGAACATTGGTGCTTCATTCTCGTCTTGTGGAGGTGGCCATATACGCCCAATACGACCTGGACGATAGCCACTTCTCACCGGTGCACTACCAACAATCTCACCCTGAAAGCATCAAGACAGTTAACTAAGGATATATTATACGATAATAGCGAAAGCGATATGATCTTCGACGTAAATAAATAGACACAAAGAAAAAGATTGTATGAAATTGGCATGAAATGGTATCTGGAAAATTATTAATTGAAAGTAATATCCATTATGACTGGGAAACAAAAATGTGGGCGGTTATTAGATATGCAAATTAGATATAAGGCAATTAGAACTTGAAGACGCCTGTTATCAGAGGTGCTTGAACTATAGAACCCTCAAGTAGTATAATCATCTAAGCCCGAAGATCCACCAGCATATCCTTCAGAGTTTCTTGAATAAGTTGGATTTTAGTTAAGTTCTGTCGGAAAAAACTATTCTGTGTGTTTATTTCGGTAATTTTCGGTAATACATCTTCCCACTTAACTTTATCAAATTCTCATCCACATACACATTTTCAATATTTCTAAAGCAAAGGAGGAATTTATTTATTTTTTAATTTTTTTTTATTAGATGATACTTGAATAATTAATCCTACTTCGAATTATATGAGAATATGATAACTTGTAAATACTAAATAGAAAATAATCGTTTCAATAATGAGAGGAACGTGTTAACAATGAGAATGGAAACAACCTGCTTATTAGGAGACCATTCTTGTGCCTTAAATTTAGGAACTTTTTCAAGCTCTATACGTTCCTCTTGTGGGAATTCATTCCAAATTACACGAGTCGTTTGTAGCGGTTTCGGTACGATTACCGTTGGCTGAAAATTCAAGGCTAATATTCCATTCATTCAAATAAAAATGAAGTAAAACAAAATTAAAAAAAAAACACACACACACACATTTGGCTTTTGATAATATTGAGGTCTAGCCACGATGGCTGTACTTCTCAGAACTAGCCAATCTCTTAACCTTGATCATCTTTCCGCCTCTCATATAACCTAAAATATTTTGTAATTAAAAATATCTTATTTTAGCATGTTCATTTGTTGAACGACTTTCAGCGTATGATTTCAACTATATGATGTGAATTGATAAGAATTAAGCACCTGCACATTGACAGAACCATGCAGCTCCGGAATGGTAATTCGTGCCGGTTGAGGCGCTTGAATATCGGAGACCGTCACACGGCTCTGTGTCAGCCAACAATTATCATCCTCAAATAGCTATTCGTTATAAAATTAAATCATGAATCACTTAAAGTAAACCTTATAGAGAAGTTAACATAAGTAGAATTCTACCCTAAATTCTAATTTTCTCATTCTACCCACCTCTCCTAAGTATTTACCTGTAATATTCTATTATCCTTTTTATTAACCTGCAATAGTCACCTGTACGTATTATTATTTTTTTTATTATTACTCTGTCATTTTTCTCATATGAATGACATAAATGAAGGAAAAAAAGGAGCAACAAAAATGTTGATATCAGTTACCGTTCTGAAACAACATTTGTTCGTCTATTAGAGATAATTTTTTTTTGGCAGCATCTCAAGTATTTTTCTGAATTCTATGCTCAGAGTTTTTGCATGAGTGTTATTACCCTCATAGTAAGTGCTTTTGCTTCATTAAGAGGTGCCCGAGAACCTTCAACGAGTGAAAGCTCCTGATCTTTTTAAGTACTTGAGCGGGTAAGCAATAGTCGAGGTAAAGATTGTTTGGGACCTGACGGCAGTCAAGGAATGGGAACATTCGCTGAATCTCCAATACAACGATAAGGTAATAAAAGAGATAAGAAAAAAAAAAATTAACTTACCAGCACACGAATAGGCTGCACAGCATCCGGTGGTGGTTGCTCGGCGGGCTTCTCGAGGTGGCTGAGATAGGCTTGTTGAAGTTGGCCGCCTCTCATCGCTCTCACCTCCTCACCACTGTTTGGAATTAGATTGACTGGCTGAGGGTTTTTAGCAGGTATTTGTGTAACACCTTCGGACGTCCCTCTAGCGCCACCTACCACCGCCTGCTGTTTATTTTGAGCTTGTGGGCCTGACGCAACTCCCTGTACCTTTGGTTTCGCCGCCACTTGAGGCGTAGGTTTTGTTGGTACAGGTGGTTGTGGCTTGGTCACGGTTTGACCGCGCGGCTTTGGTTGTGGTTGTGGTTGTTGGGCTTGAGGTTTCTGCGCTTGGGGTTGTTGAGCCAGCTGTGGCTTCTGTTGTTGGGCTGCCAATTTCTGTTGCTGCGCTTTCTGCGCGGCTTGAGCCTGTTGTTGCTGCTGCTGTTGGAGAAGTCGAGCTTTTTGTTGCGCTTCCTGTTGTGCCTTTCTTTGTGCCTCCTGCAATGCTCGCGCTTGTTCAGCCCTTCGTCTTGCTTCTTCCTGCGCTTTAGCCTGAGCTTCTTGAGCTCTTTTTTGAGCTTCTTGCTGTGCCTTCCTTTGCGCTTCTTGCTGTGCGCGCGCTTGCTCAGCCTTCATCTGTGCCTCCTTTTGCGCCCTTGCCTGAGCCTCCTGCTGAGCCTTAGCCTGGGCAGCCGCTTGCTGTGCCTTAAGCTGAGCCTCCCTTTGCGCTTGTGCCTGAGCTTGTTTAGCCCTTTCAAGTGCTTCCTGTTGCGCACGAGCTTGAGCTTCGGCCTGTGCTTGAGCTTGGGCCTGAGCTTGTTTAGCCCTTTCAAGTGCTTCCTGTTGCGCACGAGCTTGAGCTTCGGCCTGCGCTTGAGCTTGAGCCTGAGCTTGTTGCGCGCGCAATTGCGCCTCTTTCTGAGCTTGTTGTGCACGTTGCAACGCTTCTTGTTGAGCACGCAGTTGTGCTTGACGTTCCTCAGCGTCACGCCTTTCTTGTTCAGCTTGAGCTCGGGCCTCTTGTTCTCTTTTGGCGATTTCCTCCTGGGAAGGTTGCTGCGGCTGCGATTCGGCTTGTACGTCGGTATGCTCCTGCTGTTGTTGTTGCGCGGTGGGAGTTCCAACTTGTTGTGTGACATGTGTTGTTTCAATCTTCTGCTTCTCTTGCTCATCAACCGTCGTCTTGTGTTCATCCAGCTGTTGTTGCTCTCCCGGAGTCGATATATGCTGCTCCATATGCGTCACGACCGTTTCGGACACTATAATAATTCTCGCTTTTTTAAATTTAAAAACAAATTAAATCTCTTCATCCTTCTTTTCAGAAGGACGTCAGTCGGAAAAAAATATGGCCAAAGTATACTCCTTCTTGTTCTCACCTGTGTATTACCTCAGGTAAAATAGTGAGAATAAAATGCACAATGCAACAGCTTAACAGACAATCTTGAAATATAGCTTATCGCTGTCCGAAAAAAGATTTGAAGCCATATCAGTGCAGAAGTTCTTAGAAAGTTGTAAAATTATAATATCGTTGCTTTGATCACCAAATACAGCATACTTGCATCATCAAGATTATTTAATTTCTCGCATTTTTCTCCACAAATCTCAATTACTATCAATGACGAAAGTTTGGTCTCAGCAAATATTGCCCGAAATATAGATGTACCTCTGAAATAACCAATATTTGAAATCTAATATCACTATAACACTACAAATCGAGTTAATAGTATTCTTGAGCGAGAGGATTGTATTGATTTCGATAATGCGGATAGGAATAATTGAAAAAAAATTTCAAAATTTCTCAAAAGTAATGAATAAAAAATTACTCAACGATGAAGTGAAAAATTTGCTAACGATTTTTAAACTCGCCGTTGTTTTTTTTTTTTTTTTAATTTTCCTTATAGAAAATTTAAGAATTCATCGAAAACTTTTTTTTAAAAAAAATCAAAAAATTTTTTCCCTCAGATTAGAGAATGAGAAGAATATAATCGGTCATGATGATCATCGATGAGTGATTGCAATAGCTGAAAGAAGAAGCATTCATTGAAATAATGAAACAATAACACTGAAGTGAACCTTGCTTTTGACCACCAAGATTGTGAACTTCCTGAAACACCGTATGGGTCTGCTCAGGTGTTGTCCCAGCTTGGGTGACCATTCTAAAGCCGCTCGGACGACGCGCCACTGGTGTTTCGTCATCTTCCTCCTCTTCTTCTTCCTCCTCGCTGGTGTGCACAGCCTTTTCCTTTTCTTCTAAAAATTCACCTTTCCTCCCTCTTTCTCTCCTTCTCAGCCTCTCCCTCCCTCTCTTTATCTCCCTATATATATATATATATATATATATATATATATATATATATATATATATATATATATATATATATATATATATATATATATATATATATATATATATATATATATATATATATATATATATATATATATATTGAGAAACAGTCAGTGGATATTCGGCGGCGGTCTTTTAAAATAAAAAATTATTTCATTCTTTCACAATCATTTGTTTATTTCGTTTCTCGTTATTTCCCATACCGCATACCTTCATCGCGCTTCCACAATCCATCTTGTTATATCTCCCCACTGAGAGAGAGACTTCCAAACCGTCTTCTAGGTTTGTGAAGAGATAATTTTTAATTCAACTTCTATAAAAGATATTTTTAAAGAACAAAAAAAAAGGAAAGCAATGAATGGAAACGAATTGCAATCGAGGTATTTTACATTTCTAACAGCAATTTTTGCTATTGAACTATCATTCACTTTATTATCTCTCGATTATTTATGGAAAACAAACAAAAAAGAACTTCGCAATCAAAACGTTGCACGGCTGTTGCTAAAAAAAAAAAAAAGATCGTTGCAAAATGCTATAATATTGTGATTTTTGATCATTATTCACGATGCAGAAGACAGCTGATGGAATTTTATCAAGTTTTCTTATCGATAAAAAATATTTCTCGCACCTATTGCCAGTATTGAACTTAATTTTTCAACGACAAAATTGATTTATTGACAGCCATCTGCATACGTTCGTTGTGGTGATCTAATCTCTTTGTGATATCTCTTCCTGAAAGTTCGTTCTTTTACGAAATAATTTTTCAACAAAGTGAACAGTTTAATGATGTTTTCAACACATCTGAACCAAACGACATTATGAGGCCAAGAAGCCGCTGCCTAATATTTAGTCTCATAAAAGCCGTATTTGGCCAAAACTGCAGCTGTGAAATTTGACGGCGATGTGAATAGTTGTGAGTGCAAGGTACTAAAGGTTAATAAAAATTATAGGCATATTGCACATATATATAGCGTTTTTATTCATGTATCAGGAAATCTATATATAATAGGGTTAGCGCTTCTGAATTTGCCATTCTATCAGCTATGAATGAAGTGGAACATCTGCTTTTAGGCAAAGAGCGTCGTCAGGTGGAAGAATAATATTTCTAGGTGTCACACCTGCTTTGAGCGATGAACTCATTCTCAACTAACGAGAGAGCCGCCTATTTGAAGATAAATCCAATAAAGTTGATCGCAAAGAATTCGCATTCAAAGAATATTTGCTGATCGTAGTGGGGAGTCGTATTGCATGTTGCCTAATTTTTATTTTTCATTTGAATTGATTTCAATTTATATTTGATTGAGTCAAAAAATTATCTCAACGGCAGTCTTTAACTTAAAAAGTTTACTCAATCAGATAAAGATTAAGCGAATTATAACGATGAAACAACAATTCGAAGCTTAGCTGGCTGAATTTATTGATTCAGAATGTCGTAAAAATTTAGAAAATTTTAAGCTTATTCATGTAGAAATTGCTTTTTAAAAGATATTGTCACAGTATGCGTTCTTCTATTCTGTCTATCTGACCGACCGGTCTCATATAGTGCCCATAAATAATAAAGTTTTACTTTAGTCGGACTTATTTGTGATAAAAATTCCCCACAGAAATATCACCTTTTTTTTCACTCGGCCAGTGTAAAATGCACATGAATTTTTTCTACTTCATTGAACGCTTTTTATGTCATTTCAATATTGACGGTTCGAAGCAACAGATGGTATTTGGAAATCATTCATCGATTTCAGTCATCGCAAGCAAATTTATTTTTTTTCAGCTACAACTTCGATGATTCTCTCATTGAAAATATTTTTGCAGCCGGACATATCCAGACAGACACAAACATATTACTTAGTACGCCGATCTACCCAGACAGGCATAGATAACAGCGCATGGGTAAATTATTACCCGAATGAGTTTAGCAACTTACAAATTTTTTTTTTTGAAAGCGCTAAAAAATTAGTGGAAATTTCGAGAGCGATGATCTTCCGGAGTGTTTCTTTTTAAGGAGCGAAATAAATTTTCAGCCAATTATTATTAAAAACTTTTAAAGTTTATAATTTATATTTCCTATGATTTTATGTTTTTTCTTTTTTAAAATATATATATATATATATATATATATATATATATATATATATATATATATATATATATATATATATATAATACATGGATATTTATATTTTTGATTACGTATTTTTGAGAAATAGGTTTTTTTTTCGATCCACTGAAGTTCATTACCGATGATAAATTAAAGTACAGTAAAACATTTAATCGTTATTCGATCATTGATGTTGTGGTAGGAAGCATCGCTTTTGCAATCTCTAGTAAAGTGATCACTTTCATAAAATGAACTTAGCGTCGTTCGGATGTTCACTTTTATTATTGCGGATGATTTAGTGATGAATTCTTAACGGAGGATTTGTTCATCTTTTTCGAACAATTTTCAGCTTTTTTTTTTAAAATATAATTTTCTTTTCGGTAAGTAAAATAAATTCGAATAAAGTTATTCGTAAATTAATGGAGATTATTTTTTTGATATTTTCGAAGTTATTCGAAGATTTTTTTAAAAAAATCCATTAAAATTTAATATCATATTTGATGAATATATTTCTTCATTCAAGAGTATTTATTAGCATTTTAGGCATAATGGAAATTACTAAATTTTATGCTCACATTTCGAAATATCGAACGAACGATGAAAGAGTTACCTACCTGGATTAGACATGTCGAGCGGCGACGATCGAATGAAGAGTGAGCGAAAGCGCGTTAAGTTAGGTGCAACCGGAACGTTAAGTCAGCCGACGTTCAATAGCGCAGATCTTTTTCGCCCCCTCACAACAGCTTCGGCACCTTTATCTTATTTCGCCTAGTGGCGCTACACTCTTATCTTTAGCTCCCACTCAAAATCACCCTCAAAAACGTTTCGCTTTAGTGCTGCATAGATGCAGCTCGAGCATTGGATGTTTATTTATGTTTACGCCATCCACAATGTCTAAAAATCGCCTCTTCGGATGAAATACCTTTGAAACGTGTTAGATTATCTATCCGCCTCGCTTGCAGACATTTATTGACTTATGACCCTCTTGAAGTAGTTTATAATAACATAAAAAACGGAAAGAAACAGGTGGGCAATCTTTTTTTTTTTAATAGATCAATTAAAATTCAAATTATATAATATTTAGAGTTGTATTATTGTTCACAAATGTGATGAAATATATTTGCGATTGTTCGCGCATGTAATAGGCGGTGGAAGCGCTTTCCATAAATTCGTAAATGTCTTTTTTTTTAATCGAATGAATTATATAGAGAATCGAATTTTATGAAAAACACATTAGAAATAAAAATTTAAATTTTTTTCTAAATGTAAATTTTTTCTTGAAGAAAAAAATACATCTCTTTTTTTCTCTCAATATTTAGAAAAAATTCAGCAAAATCTATAATATTATATAAAATTGTTTAAATTTAAAAGAAGAGATAAAATTTATGATTAATTGAAGCTCTATAATATATGAGATAGGCAATTGTTCTAGACGAGATGATAATCCAGTATTTTCTTGTAAGAGGTATTTGTCTTCATTAATATATCTGCAGAATTTTTGAATAAAGTAGTGCAACCGCGAAAAATTATGCAAATTTTCGTTTTTATATCTATGAATTTGCATACCGTAAATTCAACTATGCTTAATTACATTGAACTAAAAAATTTGATAGGTCATACCGACTTATCATGGCAAGGTAATATGCACCTTGACGAATCTTAAATGATAAAATCTACGGTAATAGTGAGTAAAAGCGCTCATTAAGGTGGATAGAATTCTCTTCGCTATTCAGTGCTCATCTCCTCTAACCATACCACAGTTTTCATACGCAAATGTGATTGAATTATTGGGAGATTTGATGATTTATTGGGAGAGCGTTGCAATAATCTGATGACTCTTCTTGGGATTTGCAGATCCTTTACAATGTACTCAGATAATCCTCTATGAATCTTACAAATGCAACGAGCATCTGAGCTTATGCATTCACTAAAACAGAGCCAAAATAAATACAAACATTATAGTTGGTATGTGTGTGCGTATGTGTATGTATGTACGTGTGTATATGTGTGTATGTGTGTATGTGTGTATGTGTGTATACGTGTGTATATGCGTGTGTGTGTACGCGTGTATATATGTGTGTATGCGTGTATGTGCATATGCGTGTGTGTATGTGTATGTGTGTGCGTGCGTGTATGTGTGTATGTGTGTGTGTATTTGTGTATGTATGTATGTTTATAGAACGTTTAAACGTTTTACAAGTTTTTTTTTGTGTTTCTTATACTTTGTTCTTTTCTTTTATAAAACATCAAAAAATATGCTTGTCTGTGTGCATGTTTGTGTCTGACTGTTTCAAAAAACAATCATAGTAATAACACGAATCAAAGAAAAAAATCTATTGATTTTATTATGCGTTGAATAAGCCGTCTCTATTTGTAACTCTTATTTTCTTTGCGTAGCAAATTTTGAAGCATGCTAAAATTGATAAGAATTTATTCGACAACTGTATATCATTTGCAAGTACCATAAAATTCTGAATAAAAACCCCTCACCATCAATAATCACACTTTACAAATAGAGCCTCATTCATTCTAGATGATTTTTAAATAACTAAATAATCCTTTATCTCAATAAATCATTTCTTCAAAGGCAAAAGAAACCCTTCCATTATCTTATTAAATATTTATGAAATATATCGACTAGATTTGCAAGCACAATACAAATATTGAAAATTTTTTTCGAATTTCGGCTAAAATGAATTTCAAAGAAAAATTTTGCGTATTTACTTTCTATGCGGTAATTTTTCTTCCTCCCACAATCTATTGCCAAAAATATCATCTATAGGAAACAATGTACAATGCAAAGGATGTATTTCTCTTCGAATAACTTTGTTTTTTTTTTCGGAACAACACCTGTTGCACCACTTTGTAAGACGCAAACATCAAATACAAAAACATATTCACTTAGCACCATCTTCCATCTTTTAAACTTACCTATATCATTTGGGTGGGGGGGGGGGGGGTTCAGTATTTATTTCAAAATGATTTTTTCATATAATTTATAGATATAATAATTCAATATTCTCTTTCTTATTTTGCCTCATATTTTGAATAATATGCAAAAAAAAAACGTCAAGAGATAAATTTATTTTCCATATAATTTAAATATCAAGTATTCATGCAGCAGAAATTTTACGTTTCGTAAAAAATTAAATTCCTTAAAATAAGGAGTTAATCGTTGAAATCGGTCAATAATTTTCGTCCGAAAATCCACCTTTATGGTCGATTACTCTAAAATCCAATTGATAACGGCATATGTTGAGGAAATTTTCTGAGCTAAGTTTTATTCCTTTTTTGCTGATAATTTCAAAGCTTATAATCGTCGAGCATCTTGCATATTCTGCAAAAGCACCTCAAAAACATTTGCATTTGCTATTTGGTCGTTGCAAATAATATGCAAATATTTGTTATTCGATATGCCATATGGTTTATATTAACTTCAGAAATGATGAACATTTTCTCAGAGCATATGGCGGCGAATTGCTTGCTCTTATCTTTGCACCATAGACGACGTTATCAGCATTATCAAAGAGCGTGCATTACTTACTACCGACCAAATTTGCAATCTTCTATCTCTACATGCCTACTTATTTGATCTCTGATATCACATTATCAATATCAATATATTTTAACCGGAAATTATTATTATTATTAAATCAATAAATATACTTATTTACTCTTATTTAAAAAAATGCACGAAAATGCTTCAACCGCATTCCTCTTTGCAAAATTTATTGTGATTCATATCCAGGAAATTCCACTATCTAGCTGAACGTCTTTAGCCACAAAGCACAAACTGTTGGAATTTATTACCTCATAAGTTTGATTTAATTCTTTCGTATAAAATCATACATAGCTTTTCCAATATTTCACTCTCGGAAATATTTTCCATTAGCAGCTCTTTACTGTTGACGAATACCTCATTCTTACTTACCAAGAAAAAAAACCGTTAATGCACAAGTGATATTTTTCACAATTGCCAGAGAATTTTATATTGTATGAGGAGGAAATTTACGGATTAGCGATATAATTAATACACCCACTCGTTCATTTTTCAATCTAAAGTTGATCTGTTTCAATCATTCATAATATTTCTGCATCTATGAAATGAATTTTTATTCGATCAAAGTGTTGCTTTACGTTCGTTCTCTTTCTTTTTCTTTTCTCTTTTTTTTTTTCAACAATTTGTTGTGCTTGCTTTTCTATCGTTTGCTCTCGGCTATTCTTCTCGTTATTCCTGATAAGATATCATAGAGATAAGAGATAAGAGATAAAAATCTCATTTCGGGGTGTTAAAAGTTGAAAAACAAAATAGAATAAGATAAGCGATAAAATAAAAGAGAATAAAATAGATTGCGTAATTATTTTTCAAAAAAAAACCCTCTAATAATGTTGATTCATCTAGTTTTAACAAATTCATGAACGTTTTCTATTCTATGTAGGATTCACCTTAGTATGGTGAAATAATTTCTACCAAATTCATTCCATATGTTAGCAGAATGGACACATACGTAAACTGATCGGTTATGAGTGTAGGTAAATTGAAACAGTTATTTATTTGCAAATAAGGCATATATTTTATGCAAATTTGTGCGTACCTATATAGATCGATTGGATGGATTAGTGAAATTTTGAAAGTTTTTGTACTATTTGGAAATTATGAACAACATAATGCTTGTCTCTTTTGAATCTTTTTGCGATTATAACTCTATTATCATCTTCCTCATAACACATTCTATTATTATATGAATTCATTAAAACTTCCTCGCATCTAATTTCTTTATCTTGCTAGGCTATATTCGTTCAAAGTTTGAACTGTCACTAAAAGTTGGTCAATATTTTCGCGACGATCGATTAAATGTTTTTAACGAAGGCGTAGAGCGTAGTTAATTGAGTGTTTCAGTAAGCGATACCATTCGATACGAAAATATTCTCTATTGGCTATAGCGAACAGCTGTTGAAGAGCAATATTAGTGCCCGTTAAAAACAGAATGTGCACTCACTCTCCATCGACTAACGATGCGATTCTCGAGGTGTTGCAGCCAGTTAGGCCGACCGCATGTTAAGGGCAATTTGGGGCAAACAGCTGTCTTTTCGTTAGCAAATTTCATTTATATATATATTTTTTCATCACTTCAAGTGCATTAATAATTTCACTGCTAATTGTGTTGCGCAGATGACGAAAATTACGAGCGTAACTTATCATTTCTATGAGGTTGTTTTTTTAATTGACTCACCTATCCGGAAGCTTCAACTACCAATTGGAGCTTCCGGACAGATGAGTCAATTAAAAAACAGCCTCATAGAAATGATAACTTGCGCTCATAATTCCCCTTCCTAGACGGGCAATTAGAGCACACTAGTATACAAAAATCGATGTCACATTTAAGTGCTATTAACTCATAAGACAGGTAATAAACTATAGTGAAAGTAAATTTTAAGAGATCATACTTTTAGACGTTTATCAAGTAGATCAGAAAACACATCAGCTTCAAAGAACTTAGAAAATTATTAACGTAGATCGCAGCTTAAAAAATAACGCCATAGTGAATTTTTATTCACAAATTAGAAAAATCAAAATTGACATAGTTGCGAAAAAAAATTTGCAAAAGATTGCAAAAAATTGCAAAAAAAAAATTTTGCAATGATGCCGTTGCAAAAAAATGCAAAAAGATTACAGAATTGGTATCGTTGCAAAAAAAAAGCTTGCAAATGCTTCACTGATACGAAAATACACCGAAAAAAAGCATTGAGAAGCAAGTGATAATGCAAGTATTTGCAAGTAATATATGTATTCATGAGTTGATTGCAACAAGTTTGCTGTTGTCACATATTTTGGTCATACTGGTGAAATATTTTTGCAAAAAAAAAAAAGACAACTAGAAAGTTAGCCCTTTGCATTCTATAAGCACTTTTTTTGTCTTTCAGGTTTATTACTAGTTCCTTCAAGCTGCTCACACTTTCTCTCCCCTTATGTTTAATCGATAAATTGTACTTGTACAAACCTGGAAACGACAATATGATAGTGTAGCGCTGAAACCGTTACCATTCGCAAGAAAATCAAATACTCTCTACTTCTGCGATGTTTTTCAATGCAAAGTGATGCAATCCTTTAATGAATGAAAGTCAACAGATGAAATAATGAGCGAATTATGTTCTTTTCTTTTGCACTGCAGAATTTTTGCTACATTTATTTTCCTCCTCATTTTGATAATTCTTATTTCTCAATGATAACATTACGAACGGATCTCTTGATAACATTTAAATTTGCATAAGACTTGCTAAGAAAATTTGCATAAGAGCAGATAAGAAAATTTGCATATGACTTGCAAACTTAGCAGAGTAATGTAGAGAAAAGAAAAATGGTACTATCGATAAGGTAAACATTAAAATTGAAATTTTCCTAAAGAATTCGTACTTATAAAATAAATCTAAAATTCAATCCGACCAATTCAGGTGTAATTTTCACTAATTTCATTAAATATTTATTGAAAAAATAATTTTTCTTTCAAACTTTTAGAATATATCGACTTCAAATTTATTCAAAATATAATTTGCTTTTTATTTCAACAATTAGGTGATGAAATTTTTTTTCAAATTTATTGCATATTGTTTGTTTATTAACTATTGATAATTTTTGTTATTGTCTAATTTAATGAATGAAATCGTTAACGTGTATAATCTGGCTAGCTTACCTAGAGATGTTAATTAACCTGTTTTCAGGTAACAACTACCTTTTTTCTCCTATTTTAGTTCTACCTGAAAGAAATCGATTTTTTTTTTCAAAGCGATAAATGACCGCAGACGAAGAGAAAAGATATTAAATAATTTATTTATACAAAATGGCATCAGCGGTTATTGCCATTGAAGTAAGTCGGGCAAGAAACGGCTTGTAGCTCGACCACCTTAAGGTAGAACACCAAGTGCCCTCAACTCTTCCTCTTGTCGTTCAAGAATACTTCGATTCGCCTCTAAACGAGCCTTCTGCTCTTTGCCCAATATGATGCCACTGAAATTCTCGTTCATATTTTCTTATGAACAGCCTTCAGTCCATAATCTCGGAAGTACAGGTCTCTATTGCTTTTTGGCCAGGTATTTAGAAAAATTAAATTTTGCAGGTGTATATGGTTCCAGGAAAAGCACCGTATTGTACAGACGAATCATATGAACGACTTCATCTCATTGAAATGATTGAAATCGAAGATGCACCTATATATACACATACACATACATACATACACCACAAACAAATACATTCATACACATATGCAAACATCATTGCGAAGTGCACAGAGATGAATCATTTCGACAAGAAAAATTCAACGAAGATGAAGCGTATAGTAAAATGGGAGAACACTTCACGGGAGGAATTTTTTTTCCACGTTCGGGAATGTGAAAGCTCCACTGAGAAATCAACGCAATCTAATTGATGATTGAAAGAAAAAAAGCACCATTCAAAGAAAAAAGTAAAGCAAAAGATGGGAGTAATAAATGAGAGTAAGGCAAATATTGTGTTGAACGAGCCTTGAAAATGTGCTCAGATGAGTCATATATTAACTGCAGTTCTTATAGTAAGATAATTCCTCTTCATACTTTGTTGTTAATCAGTGGATGCATTACTCATCTAAAACTTTGAAATATATAATGAATGAAATAAAAGAAATAATATAAAAAGTAATATAAATATAAATACAACTATAAACGGACATAAATATAAATATAAATATAAACGTATATATATATATATATATATATATATATATATATATATATATATATATATATATATATATATATATATATATATATATATATATATATATATATATATATATATATATATATATATATATATATAAACTATTAGCTAATTGAACACATATCGGAAGCGTTCTATACCCTCGATGTGTCTGTATATCATTACTGATATTCTAAATAGAAGAATTTAAACGAAGAAATAAAGGAATAGTATTTATATATTACGCATAGATCAAAGGTTTAAGGTGGGTTATATGTGTTGCGGTGATTTATAGAATGAGCCCAGATGTGTGCATTCATATGTAGAGTTCTTTTTGCACATATTTTTGTTTTGTAAATATTAATTTCTATTCACATGAATATATTCTAATAAATATGTTTCATTATTCTTGGTAAAAAAAAAAAGAAGCATATTTCGTGCCAGCCATCTGCTAATAAGTTCTTTTTTTTTAAATAATGACTATCAAATTCTCTAGCATTGTTTTGCTTCAAATACGGAATTCATCAATACAACGAAATAAGCAAATGAAGATTTCGAATTAGACAAATATTTGAAAATTCAAAAAATTTGAGCACTATTTTCAAAATTTTCAGACTGGAAAAAATTTATTATTTACGCCTTAAATTGTATTTTTTTTTTAAATCAAATAAAGAAAAAATATTTAAATTCAAATAGATTCAAGGAGAATATTTTTACGTTAATGATAAAATATTGGCGAAAAAAAAGAAAAAAATTATCGAAACTAATGATTTTTTTTAAAAAAAACCATAAAATTTTATAAAATTTTCATTTTTTTTTTTGAATTAATTTTCCACTTACTTTTCATTCATCTTTGGAGGTACAAACGTTTTTCGAAGTGCATCTTTTTGCTCAATATATAATGCGGCGCCATTTTTCTCATCCTGCAAAAAAAAAACACCATAAGAGCATTTTTCATTCGATAAGTTTTGAAAATTTTTTCAAGCATTAAAGCTTTAAAAAAACGATAATCATCCTCAGTGGAAAATTTTTTTCTTCATCATTTTCTACCCAAAGTGTCTATTGATGAATTGCACGCATCATCAGCAAAAAAAAAAAAAAAATTGAAAACTTCCCCCCCCCCCAAAAAAAAACCGTGAAAAATTGAATTCTCATCGATGAAATTCTTCTTCTTTTTTTTTTCGCAAATTGGAATAGGAAACGAAAAAAAAATGATTGAATTAATGCTGGATGCTCTTTCTTCGGGAATAGTTTAATTGTGGAAATATTTTTGAAGCGGAAAAATTCTTCTCGATCGTTTTTAATGCAACAGTTGATGGCGCCTAAATGATGGCTATTTTATACTCCAATTTGATTAATGAAAGAATGCAGTGAAAAAAACAAACAAACAAACATAAAATTCCGAGCAACTCTAAACGTCATAAATTTTAGATTCTACTGAAATGTTCATCGATCCCTACGGGAAATTTTACTCTCTCAAATATATATGCAAATTTATTATCATATGATCAAGTTTATTATATCAATATTATACGATTTATTACGTTATCTCTATCAATTTATTGAGCTTATCATGTTATCAGATTTGTTATCAGAAATTATCACACGTTAATACCGTTTTAAAGTATATGAACGGCTGAAAATTTATATTCTTTGTAGGTCAATATCAACTCTTGAAATATAACTGATAAACTCAACCCCTCCCCCTCCCCCTCCCCCAATCTTCTCCAACCTTTCACTTCTCCTTACCATTACACGGGATGGTTATAAAAAAATGAAAAACGTTCAATAATCGCAATCATTATGGACAACTTAAAAGGCTGCTCTACCAGTTAGTTGCAGACATGAATTTCAATTCATGCATGACCGCAGCCCATTCAACTTCTTCTTGAATAAATCAAAAATTTTTTTTCAAGCAATAAGGAGGAATATTTTTATTTTTCTGCCCAAAACTCGTGTATTTCTGAATTGACGAGTATTTCCATAAGATGGTGAGAAGTCGAGGCGAAGGGAGGAGAGGAAAGGGAAAGGGGGGGGGGGGGAGGGAGGGGATGGGAGACATTTTTAGATACTGATCTGAACTAACAGCTTAATAGATGTGGTTTTTTTAATAGGTGCTCATTAAATTTTTCGGAGTTATGCTCTTAATTGATGGAATAATAAAACTAAAAATTAGTAAATAGTACGAGAACGAATAATGCCAAAGATTTACTTCACTAAAATCTCATTAAATTTCAAAAAATTTTGCATAATTATGCAAAATTTTCGTTTCGAAAAAAATTTCGAATTTTATAGTCGTTAATTCAATTCAGATAAAATAAGCTAATTAAAGCTGAAATATTTATTTTTAAGCCAAATTAGTGAAATTTATTCTTAAAAGTTGAATCATTCAAATTTCCACAAATTATTAATACACGTTACAGTGATAAATTATAACTTCAATAGATTTTAAAAAATTATATGCAATAAATTGGTAATGAGTGGAATTAAATTACTATTAATAAGAGTTGTGGGAGAGCAAATCTACCTTAATGGGAATATCGATCATCTTTGGTAGTGGCGGTAATTTACGCTCGATGATTGGTGACGTTTCGGATATTTTTTCGACTTTCATTCCGACTATTCGTGGTGGCATTTCCACTGGTGTTAATTCTCTTAAAAAAAAAAAAAAACATATCTCGAGAATATTGAAATATCAGAATTGCGGCGATTCTTTTATCGATTTGTTGAGATTAGCCGATAAATATGAGCTACCGCATAAGTCTACTTGAATATTTCATTACTCTTCAACTAATCGATATTTGGCTACTAGCCAAAAAAAAAATTTAACAAATTTTTTTGAAATGACAATAATCGATCAACAACCTATCGAAATTCAATCGCATATTTTTAATCAATATTCTTTCATTATTACAAATAGCAATCAATGAATAATTTCATGAAAATACTTCAATAGCCGCTAATAGTATATCTTTCTAAGAAAAATCAATTACTTCTATCATAGTCGTATTTCAATTTTACTTTCGAAAGAAAACTTTATCGAAGAATTTTATTTTAATTTGAAAAAAAAAAGAGATATAAAGTTTAAAGAAAAAAAACATATAGTATTCTCTTTATAGATTGAATGGCATAATCGAAGTTTGAAATCTAGAAAACTTTTAGAATAAACTATTATTTGACGAAAATTTTCTGAAAAAAAAAAACAAACTATTATTTGAGAATTAACAATAATAAATGATTATTTAAGAATTTGATGATACCTTTCTAGCCGTAGTATTTCCAAAAGTTCTTCATCATTTTCGGCGATTCTATTATGATTCCTTATCGTATCGTTGAGAGTATTCTTCGAATGATTCTCTTTGAATTCAACGACGATTGATTGACGTTTCGGTTCGAGACGTTCACAAAATTCCACTTGTTCGATGCGTTTCGTATTTAACGTTGGTTTCGAAAATGTGAAATGTGATACCTTTGAAAATATTTTTATTAAATTTTTTTTTTTTTGGCTAAAAACGATAAGAGATTAGAGTTCAACGAGAAAAAAAATTTTCACTGAGTGATTTAATTTGTATAGTTGATGATTTTTTCATCATTGTTGTATTTTTTTTTAATGGCAAACATGAGATAGTTGTGGCTTGAAAAAGTTCTACGAAATAAGAAAACTATTGCCATTTGAAGCAATAAGGACCTATGAGTAAAAATTAGTGTCGTCGATGTGACGATATTTTAAGACTCAAATATCATCACAAAGCAAATAAACAAATAAATAAATAAGCAAATAAATAAATAAATAAATAAGTAAATAAA
Organism: Ascaris suum; assembly: GCA_013433145.1. Taxonomy (NCBI): domain Eukaryota; kingdom Metazoa; phylum Nematoda; class Chromadorea; order Rhabditida; family Ascarididae; genus Ascaris; species Ascaris suum. Next base: position 9,072,080 of record CM024178.1, on the reverse strand, counting down.
TAAATAAATAAATAAATAAATAAATAAATAAATAAATAAATAAACAAACAAATAAATAAATAAATAAATAAATAAATAAATAAATATCGCCTTATAAATGAGTAAAATTTGTACCTAAATTTTAATCAATAATATAAAATATACTCGTATAAAAAAGTATTAATAATTTATCCACTAAAATGATTATCTCTTCGATTTATAGAGTGCTGTTCTTATTGGAATATTTGCAATATGAATTTATTGTTTTCGTCGTTATTATACTCGTTGAGAAATGTTGAATAAATATCGCTACAAAAAATTTCACATTTGATATTCATCAATAACAGCTATATATTATTGTGCACATATATCATACAAGTTAAGAGAACGTTTCCTTTAGAAAAAAAAAAATATTTTGAGATCACATTTGAGGAGAACATTTCTAATGACTACAATATTACGAAGCATTCCTCAATTGTAATAAAATCTCAATGATCATATAATATTAATATTAATTAACACCAATAAATTACCTACTTCTATGTAGTAAGAGTCATAATTAAGCTTTAACTTGTCTACCTTTAAGGATTCAATAAAGCTCTCCTTTGTCTAACTATTTCCGTTCCGATACAACGATAAATTCATTTCGATAGCGACGACCTTTCCTATGAAATAAACAAATTTTGCTCAAAGAAATGCACCTATCAACACTTTAAGATTTGCATTCATTTTATTTATTATTCGATTTTATTCATTATTTCAATTCGAATTGATCATGAAATTCTTAAGTTCTATTTTCTTAAGCATATTTTTATAGAGTATCGATAAGCGAACCTCAACAAACTCTTCAATTCCATTGCGTTGAATCTCTTCAATTTTAAATGCCAATTTCGGCGAGTATTTTGGCACCGGAAGTCGCGATATTTTTGGCGTTGTTGACGATGCAGCAATTTGAGGCTTTGGCGATGGGGATTTTTCTATCATTGACGGTAAAATGATCGGTGTTTTTGGCGAAGAATCAGGCGATACATTTGGTGGTGGACTTGTAGGTAAAGCTGGAGGTATGATTTTACCGATAGGAGGTAATTCTATTTCCGAGTTTGGTGGAGTTAAATTTTTCTCCACTATCATTGAAATTGGCATCATCGTCGACGATGAATCAGTAACTATTGAAACGGTTGACGATGATGCATCATGATATGAATCCGATAGAGAATCATCGTGAGCCGTCGATTCTGGCGATACAGAATCCGAATGTTTCACATCACGAGGAAGTGCGTATTTTTGTTTCGACATCCAACTGCCACCACGAATTCGCTTCTCACTAAATAATCAAACTTTTATCTTTATTTATAATGAACAAAACATTATATGTTTAGATTTAATAAAATAATCTTTTGTTATAATAGATTTATTTATTAGCACTCATATTTATCAGTAGGGAATTTCTCTCACTTAGTAATTCGATCGCAAAATCTTAGAGGAAATGAATCAAGCGACTTTGATTGCAATTATTTTCAAAGAAATATATGTATAATTGTATAACGAAATTACTAATACAAAATAAATGAAGTTGATTTTTTGTAAATATAATTGAAAAAATTATCAAAATTATATCGTTAAAAATTGGCTCTTTTTATTATGAAGTACATTTTTTTTATTTCACTGCTCTAAGTAATTTTTATCGATCATCATATAAACTACAAAATCAATCGAAAATACTAAAAATGTATAGATGAAATAACTTTCTAATATAATTAGACATCAAACCTTCAATCCAGAAAGATTACTTCTCACTTCGGAAGAAAATCTATTATTCGTAGATATGATTAGTCCAAAAAAAAAAATGTTTTACGACATCATTTTTCAAAAATTTCAAAAAATTTTTTCAATCATTTTTAAAAATTAAAAATATTTTTAAAAAAATTTTTTTTAAAAGTAAATAAGAAAAAAATTAATTAATTTTCAAGAAAGAAATTTTTAGCTCACGAAGAATCATCGGGAATTTCTTCGGATAGCGTTACATTCTCTCCGTATGAAAATACAGCACCCATTACGATAATTTCATGCGCGCGCGCACACACACACACACACACATATACAACACAATACTTTCTTACTTTATTTCAGTAATACGTATGTACTGTTCGATAAAGAGAAAAAAAAATTAACCGGTTTCATAAGGCTCAATTTGAAGAAACAAAAAAACAAAAAAAACAAACAAACACTCAAGATGCCCAACTTGATGAATATGCTTGCTAGGTTTTATTTTAACGATTTATCGAATAGAAATAAAATTAATAAAAATTTGCAAAATTTTTTTAAAAATTTTCATGATTGTGGAATTAATTTAATGAAAAAAAAAACAAATCTCAAGTAAAATATGAATCTTTTATTTCTTCGAATTCTTATAGAATTAATTCAAACTAATTCAAATAATAAAATCATCGACTATATGAATCTTTTATTTCTTTCTTTGTTTATTTTATTCTCGATCTAATATCTATTTAACTCATCGCTCATTCGTCAAAGATTTGAGAAAATTTCACGAAAGAATCGACGATTTAATTGCAAACAATGATCAATATGAAATACGAATGATAGTTACTTAGTGATTTACTATCGCAATGCTTTTTATGAATCAATAATAACTTCACAGAAAAAAAAATGAAATACAATAAATATGCAAATAAATTCTAAGAGAATATATTTTTTTAAAAAATTGATGAGCAGTACAATATACGAATAATCATTTATTATTATATTGATTTAAATTTCAACAACATTAAATAAAATTACAATTGATTAAATTTAAATAATTTTTTAAATAATTTATATTGAAAGATGTATTCTTATAATAATTTTAATTATCGATGAAATAATATTAAAATTTTCGATTAGCAATATTTTAAAAATTGTTTAAAGTAAAGAGCAAAAAATGATGTAAATAATTGCAAACCCTGAGCTATTCGATGAGAGACTGTTGAGAGAAATACTTCTAAATGGAGGATGTGTATTGATTTCGATATCCAAATATTCATCAATTGTTGTAATATTTTCTCTCAAATGTTTTTCATCATCTTCAATTAACGCTCGTTCTAGTTCAAGTTTCATCTATAATTATTATTTCTTTTTCATCGAGAAATATATTAAAAAATTTCTCGATTTATTATTCTTTTAATTTCTATGATATTAAACGATTAATAATCGTATGATGATCATTTCTACAAATTGAAATAATTTTATTCAAATTTTATAATTATATCGATGAAAATTTTATAAATTTTCTTGCAAAATTTTACAATTATTTCGAGCAAAATTTATAATTATTTGAAAAAAAAAGATTTTTTTTTCTTAGTTTCAAATCAACATGAAATTTTTCATTTTTTTTCGAATTAAAATTATTGAATATAAATTTCTTCATTAAAATTTATAAAAAAATTCCATCGATTCAAATTTCCTCTTAATTAATTATTTATAGCATTGCGTTAAATTTATTCATTACTTAAAAAAAAACAATTTTCAATTATTTATAAAAAAAAAAAGTTTCATAATTTTTTTAATTAATGGATAAAATGAGAGAGTAAAAATTGCTGAAATGCACCAAATTTTTTTTAAGAGAGAAAGTGAATTTCTTTTTTTTTTTTTTTCAAATTAGTTTCTATGAAAACTTCAAAATGTATGAATGTAACCTTATAAGGAGCAGCACAACTAAGTATACCGATAGCATCTTCAAGAAGCATTCCTTCGAATGAGACACTTAACGCTTTGATTCGATCGCCTGAAATAAAACGACCATAACCGATCGATCTTTGATATGTTGATGTAGCTCTCTTTCCGGTTTAAAAAAACCGTTATAGCGGAAATCCGGTCTTAAGAAACCGTTATAGCGGAAATCCGGTTTTAAGAAACTTTCTAGCGGAAACGCGTCATGGTGCGTAGAGCTCAAACCGGAACAAAACACTCCAACTTTCCGTGTCTATTACGGATATTCTCAGACTTTAAAGTTGTTCTTATAGGTTTTTCTTCCGTTTACATCCTCACCTGTTCAAAAACCTTTTAAAAATCAATAATTTTTTCTAAATACCCACTCTTTCAAATGTTGCCAAATAAGTTTTTAATTACACCGTAACTTGGATTAAAGTTCTCAACAGGGAAGATGAGTTTCACCCCTTCCCTCTCCCTCCCCCACACCTCTCTTCCTCTATTTTCAGCGAGAGTTCTTCCTCTTCAGTGCGACCGCCACCTTCTCGACTGAATTCAAGCCTTATAGTCTTGTGATATTCAGATATGCGCTAAACTCTTGATTATTTAAGGCTTAATTTTGGACCATTAAACGATTTCTTTTACCCATCAATGAAAAATCACTTCATTCCAATCTAAGCAAAATGGTCATTTTCTTATATAATCCAGTATAAAGCTAAAAAATGTGTGAGGATAAAATTCTTACCAACAAATACGTTGCCGGATTTATCTGCTGGACCATTTGGTTTAACACTTTCGACGAAAATACAATCATGAGATTGTTGAATATCAAAACCAAGTGGAGTTATATCACGACTTTCGAGTGCCATTCGTACAATCTCTTTCAACTAAATAATACACAATATTTGCATAAATTATAGCTGAGAGAAATCATCTCGTTGAAAATTACCTCAAAATCAATAAATCAATTTAAAAAATCAATCAATAAAATTTAATACTGAAATAATTTGATGTGATCATCTCACGATGCATTTCTTATTTCATGAAGGTAGAAATGAGATTATAGATTCTTCAAAATTGTCATTTTTTTCGAACGCTATTCAAAGATAAATCTATTATGAGATGAAACTATAGCCTCTAAGATTCTACAAATTTTCTGAAATATTTTTAAATCATTCGATGAGAATTTGAAATCGCATTTTTTTTTTCTTTATTTCAAGCAATTTTTTTATAATTATTTTGTATACGATACGATCATAGTTATATGCATTTGCAAGATTCATGCAATGGGATCACTCATGTAACGATTAGTGCCAAATTATAAAATATTTTAAATTATTGATTCATAGTTCCCAATAAGCATACCTTAGCAGCCGATTCCGGAGATCGTGACCTTTGACTCTGCAAGCGTTGTATATTTTTTAAACGATGATATTGCTTTAGCGAGTGACATGAAGTCATCTAAATATAACGCTCCGTTATAACATCTAGATTTATCTATTTAACAATAGTTATAGTTAATTTGCCCAATACTAGTAAAATATAACTCGTTTTACCAAATAATAATACTTTATTTCATTTAATATTAAGCTCACATAAATAGAAATGTTTGATTATCATATGTATGAGAAATTTACTAAAGTTCTATCCAGAAAGAAAAAAAAATCCATTAGAGTAAAATAAACAGAGGTATGGTTTCTTTTGTATATATAACCATAAAAAAGCAAGGCTTCGCTTGTGATCCAGAAAAAAAATCCGGATTTATCCAGAAATCAATGAAATTAAAAAATTTTTCAATAAATAAAATGATGATAGTTTAATGCAAGAAAATTCATCTCATTATCCACCTTTAGTAAATTTTTTTCAAATGCAAAAACCACTATCAAAAATCGCTAATGTTTTTTTTTTTCACACAAAGCCATCAAATATTTCTAATACAAACTCATTAAAACGTTATGCAAAATTTTAAAACGATAATTAATAAAAATTCTTATTTTTCGTTGTAAATGAAAGAAAAAAAAATTATTTCTTTATAAAATAGAAAAAAAAATTCGAAAAAAAAACCCACCTTATCAATCAATTGTGGTGGCATCGGTTCGGTGGCTTTATGTTCCATTTCAAGTGCGCCATTCTCATAGCCACCTTTCTCCGCTGCTTTCTCTACAATTATTATACTTCCATCTGAAATATATATATATTTTTTTGCTTTCTTATATTATACGACAATTTTAAAAAACAACTATTAATAAGACTCTCATAGATGGATAAATCATTCGAGAATTGATGTTTTTAAAGACCGAAAACGAGTAGAGGAAACGATAGCAACATGATCGAAATGGATATAATCACTATTATAAGGATTTTCATTGAAAGACCTCCATTACAAAATGTTTTTATCCATTTTATGGGGAAAAAATTGGGAATTCTATTCATTCTAAGATTATTGTTGAAAATTTCACCTATGTTCTGCTATTTAAAAAAAATAATCAGTGGTTTAATTGAAAATTTTTTCGCTGAAAATAATGCACAATAATTTTAATAAATTTTTATTAATCAACGAATAAGTTAATTTGATACTAGATGTGAAGTAAGAACCTCTGAAAGAAACCAATATATTTGAAGAGTGTTTTCAAACTTAACGCTTGGATTTAAAAAAAAAAGACTTTAAGCCCTTCAATTCTTATCATTTAATCAAAAAAAAATTTAAAGAAAAAAAAAAATTTTTAATTTTTTAATCGATTTTTTTAAATTAATTTTTTTAAAAATTATTTAATAAATATGATAATTTATCATAAATAAGATCATAAATAATTTTAAAAAATTTTATCAGAAATTATCAATGAAATAAAATAAACAATTTTATTTTCAAGCAATTATTTAAGAAATATCTGCAAAATCCTTTGCTATTTCATTCATTCAGTCATTTTTTTTTTTCTTTTTCGATAAATTTAAGCAGATTTATAAAGTGTTGTTGTGTTGATTTCGAATATGTTTAGTTGAATGAATAACAAATTTCGCATAACACCTTTAAATTCCCATGATATTCAATGAATCTTTTTTCTTCTTTATTTAGCTCGAAAAAAAAAACAAAGAACTATGGGAATATTGTCCGTTTCGCTAATTTTTTTTTTTTGCCATTTACGATGACCTAAAATTTACTCCAAATGGCGCGTTACACTCCGAATCTATTCAGTTTGCTTTCCGCAATAAAATTTTCCACAAAAATCTCGCAAATGAAATAATTGAATCAACTTTTCATTTATATGCGCTTTTATAAGCATGCACTGTGGTAAGTCATTGGCCTCTTTTTGTGTTTGTCTATTTGTCGGTCTGTCTGTCTATCTGTCTGTCTCAATGATCGATCCAATTTGAGCGGCACTAAAGGATAAGCTATGGAATTTCGTCGAGATAATGCGTACCGCAACGCCATGTCTATACCATAATATGGTATACCACAAGAACACCTCCTCTACCATATTTCATTTTGATTCATAATCAGGAAGGAGTGATATATAATTAAAGAAGAAAAAAAAAGGGTTTTCCTCTCTACAGTGGTCGCTGAAAAAAAAAAAAAACGAGCTCCTTATGGGAGACTTGATTTGTTGGTGATTGGTGGAACGAGTTGATGAGGTGAATAAGATGTAAAGCATAAGCAAAATTTATACCAACTCGGCTTCGAAAAGGCAAATTAAACCCCTTCGCCCTCCCCCCCCCCCCCCCCCACCCCTTATAAGTTTTGAAAAAACAATTTTTGCATAGAAAAGAAACCCACTTTTTGCAAGTGAAATAAATTTTTATAATCATCTCATAAAATCAATTAATATTCCATTCATATGCATAAAATTCTCTATAGTGAGTGATTGCGTATTTAAAGGATGGCGATCATGAAATTGTCCAACAAGAGTTAGATAGCGATGAAAGGATGAAAAAGAAAAAGAGTTGAAAGAAAGAGATATGAAAAAAAAGAGAGGTGAAGAATAAAAGGAAGAGAAGGAAAACGGAAAGGAAGAGGACGAGGAGAATTAATGGAAGCATGATTTAGTCCCATTGTTCACATCCGAATTCGACGAGCTTTTATTGAATATTCTATTGAATTGTTCTCAAAAGTCTCTAAAACAACTCAGCATTTTGGAGGAGTATTGCGCGCACTATTTGAAACCACAAAAGATCTACGATCGTTGATCTTTGATCTCCAACATATTTTCACTTCAATTTTCTTTTATTGTTTTCATTTACACGTTTTTTTTTCTTCTGTATGCTTTTTTTTTCGCATAGCATGACGCGATTTTTCAATTCAATCTCGTTTCATTATGTCTATTCGCAAACAACCTTTAGAACGCTCGCCACAAGACCCTTGACCTCTATGAATGAGATTGAAAACGCTTCTAGCTCAAAAAAAAAAAAAAAAAAACGCTGAAAATTTCCCCTTATTTAAAATAAACTTGGAGATTTTTATTTAAAAAAAAAAAGAATGGATTAAATGAGAAAAAAAATTTATGCATTATAATTCATCGCAACGAAGAACGGATTACGCAAGGAGAGGAACGAATAAAAAAAAAACGAACGAATAAGGATGGAGAGGATTAATAACGAAGAAAATGCCACTATAAGAGAGGAACCAGTTTTTAAGTGCATCCATTCCACCACAATTACAATGAAGTAGAGTGTCAAAAAAAAATGCATCGGTCATTTTAATGTATGGTCAACAAATGCATCGGTCATTTTAATGTATGGTCGATGGACATTTAGAGTTCCGTGATCATTTCTAATTAAAATGAATCCGCACAACGAAACTTGTTCGTTAATTTAATCATTGCGATGGTAATTCGTTTCATAATGTCCATTCAAATATGATTGACCATCATGAGAAATTGCTTTCATTCTTCTTTGGCTATCTTCTTAAAAAAAATTCGCGCATTATTTTGAGCATATTTTCACCGTTTAATGATGAGAGTTCGATTTTATCCTATAAATATCTTTATATAGTAGCATTATCTGTAATATGTAATAGTTCTTCAGTACTAAAACTAGATAAAATGGTAAAAACCTCTTTCTATGGGTTACTGATATAGCTAACAGGTAAGGTATAAATCTCTGATTACCTAAGGTGAATTGAAAATTTTAATCTTTTTTTGAAAAATAAATAATCGATATTTTCATTTGTCAAAGAAACGAAGAAAAAAAAGAACTCAGAAGGTCGAACATCAGCGTATCATACATTCTTTTCGGCCTTTTTCTTTGTGACTATGCCTAAATAATGAAGACCCGAGTGCCCTTCAACTTCACCTATCATTTTCCCTCACATCACTCCCAAATGCTCAAGACACTATTTTCGTTACTTATTCTTGATTACAACTTAGAATTTATAAAGTCTTTACCTAAAATCGGAAGAGAAAATCAAAATGGAGATTTTAAGACGAATAAATAAACAAATAAACAAATAAATAAATAAATAAATAAATAAATAAATAAATAAGTAAATAAATAATTATTACATCACGTTATAGATTCTAAATATGGCCCACAATGAAAAAAAAAAGATTTCAAAGAACAAATAGAAACAATGGACTGCAGAATCTAAATCAAAAGAATCTAAAATGATAAAACACTAGCGTGAAGATGAAGAGTTAACAACTATACGAAATAGAAAAAGAAATACCAGAAATAAGTGATAAAGTTTAGTGATAATACTCGTATTAATTTCATTATAGATTAAAAGTATTTCGTAAATTAAAATATTCCATTCATTATATCAATGCAATTTAAAAATATAAATAATGAATCATAAAATAATTTTATTTCCCTTTGAAATTAACTTCCAAATATATATATAAAAAAAAGGATTTATTAGCCTATTGTATTTCTTCATTTCTCAACACAGTGTTGATGCTTGAATAGCAAATGCCATAGTATAAATTATATATAGTTAAATATATTATTGCGGAAAAATCTTATCGCTTTTGTCGATGAGATAATTAATATCACAATTAAATTTTTTTAAAATAATATCATCATTCTTTTCAAATCTGATATCACTTTTTTTTCTTCTTATAATCTTTTTTTCATTTGCGAAAAAATTTTATTACAAATTATAGAAACAAAGCAAAAAATAAATAAATAAATAAATAAACAAACAAAAATAAACAAATAAATAAATAAATAAATAAATAAATAAATAAATAATAAAAAAATAAAAAAAAAAAAACAAAACCTGTTCGTCTATTATGTGCGAATCGCCACAATATGAAAGCGATCGTCAATGCGAGGATTAGCGTTCCTAATGAAATACCAAATACAATAGCGGCTAATTGTGCTTGTGTAAGGCATGTATCAGCATTTACCACTTGTATAATCAACGTTACGAATATAAATAAAACGTTTGCCGAATTGTCTCGCATCGAATATTTGTTAGGATTGTCCGTGATACACTATCGATGATCGCCACAACGACAAAACGATTCACCACAACGTTACGAATTTGATACGACGACGACAACGACAACGACGATGACTGTCGTCCTTGCAAGGACATTCGGGTGATTTTATCAATGCATTGCCATCATCAATTTGCCTCGGCGATGATTTCGATACTACTCCATATATGTTCACCTTCCTATAAATCGTATATATATATACATATAAGAAGTTTATACCAAATTTTTTAATGCATAATATTTTCACGCATACAAAATGATCCATGTGCTGTTAAGATAGTATGGTTTTTTTTATAGGTGAACTATTACCGCTAAGTAATGGTTTAGTAAGAACTTGTTGAGATAACAAGTTGCAATAAGTTTTCAGGTTCATAGAACTTACTCTCTTTACAATTTAGTTTTATTTGCAAAAGCAATAAAACTATAAACATAGCTAAAATATATGCGAAGGTTTGCCATAGCCTTGAAACTTTATGACTAATTTACCATAAACCCTCAAATATATATCCCTCCTCACATGTTCGTTTCCTCTAGAAAGACACTGGCTGCTGCGACTCCATTACATTAAATGCTCCACATTCGACTTGAACAGTGACCTTTGCTTGACCTTTATGTGGTGCCAGCTACTAGAGGTCAATATATCTGTACTCCAGGCCTGTACTCTATTACATCCAAACAGAGCTTAGAAAATTTCCTGTAAATCTCAAGGGTTTAAATGGAATTTCAACGTTTTTACGAAAGGGTTTAACTTTAACCCTGTGGAATTTTTACCCACAAAAATAGACAATAAACAAATATTATAAAAATAGTACTGAAATGTAATATAATTATAGAGTATCAAGTAAGAATATAACATCAGAGGCAATAATTACGCGAGACGATATTACTTGAAAGTACTTTAACAAATTTACATCTTAACTGTCGGGTTGTACGCTCAACGAGCGAGAGAATTTGACAGAGAATATCAGTCTATCTAATGTCGCTCACTATTTATTACTTCTATTCAAATAGCTTTATAATGAGAATGTCGAGAATATTTTAAACGAAATTTTCAATAATTAAAAACTAGATTATATAATCTACCATATCTATCATATCACTAATCGATAAAAATAATCAGATTCGTTTTCTTATAATAATATTCTATAGTTTATATCAAGATGATAATTCAAAGAGAGAAAAAAAACCCATCATAAATTTTTTCCTTCTTTTTTTTTTCATTGTAAAATTAATCATCGCAAAAAAAAATCAATCAAATTTTTCTCAACGATGTATAAATAATTTTCGAGAAAAAAGAAAAAAACAAAGAAAAAAAAGAATAAATTGAAAAAAAAATTCGTTCTTAGGTGCATCACTAAATCAATAGAAATGATAGCATTTTTAAAAACAAATAAGCAATAAATAATTCCTTTGAAAATTGATATACACATTGATTAACTTACTAACTATTCAGTATTACGAGTAATAAAGTTTCTAAAGGAAAATTTTCAATTAAAAGTAATAACTATAAGATTTTTTTTTAATTTGTAATTATTATTTATATATGAATATTTATTACATCCAAATAAATGTTTTATTAATATATAAATAAAAATATTTATTAAATATATAGTATGCAAATCTATGAAATATTTGTTAAATAAGCAATGGGTAAAAATAATCATTTGAAAAGGGATCTTGGGTAAAAACTGCATATCCATTATATTTGAATATCCAATATGAGTAATAATTTAAATTATTGCCTACTAATTTGAATAAAATACCCGTAGTGGGTATCTTTTTTTATACAATCTATAAAGAAGATAAGTATAAAGGGTGGTGATCGGCGTGAAAATCCCAATTCGTAATCGTTTAGAATTTTCAACCGTCTCGGTGAATTTTCGACGAATGCTCCGATCCCTCCCCCCCCCCCCTCCCCCTCCTCTATAACCATTCGATCCCTCCACCTCCTCTCCAAAAAAAGGGAAACTACTTACGCTTTCAGGATGGGATAGAGGAGAAGAGTCTCTTGCAATAAACATTTATTATACTATTAAACTCTATGATTTACAATTCACCTGACAGGTGTAAAACGGTGACAATTTGTAAGAAGAGAGAAAGAAGTGATGAAACGTGCTAAATAAACCGGAAATAAACTAGCAAGGTATGCACGTTACATCCCGTTCAACTCATCAACTAGTTTTGCAGATTGCCAATAACTAGCAAAATATGTTCGATATTTTCGAGATCCGATCGATGTTAGTGCAACCCGACTGGCTGAAAATATATGCCGACTTCTCGCAACCCTTAATTCCTTCAAAAATTCATGCAATGGACTTCAAGAACGATTTAGACGGGAATCCTCTGACTCAAATTAGATCCAGAAATGTCCGGAAAAGACATAAGGCCAAATAGTTTCGAAGTTGAAATTATTAGACCAACCGATAGATATAGAGAGACAAATATATATGCGTAGAAAGAATTCAACAAAATAGACGTTGCAAAGAGCACTTTGCAAAATTAGTAAGAGTATTTAAAGAAATATTTCCACCTAACTAAGCTTTCATAGGCGATTATTATGAAACGCTTAAAAGCACATATCGTGCTTTATTGTGGGCAACGAAAGAAAAAAAGCCTTTTCAATTTCGATACGTATTTTCTCGTTGATCATTTCAAGCTCAACAATACTATTACAATTTACATAACAATATTGAGATGATAAATTCAATATTTTTGAGAAGAATAATGTAATTCGATTCGTTCAGATAAAATTCAATCAGTAACAAAAATAAATGAATAATAATTTCGACAAATAATGAAAATCTTTCGAGTTTGAGTTGTTATCGTTGTTTGTTGTTGTTGTTGTTGTTTTTTTTTTTTTTTAAAGCGTCTAGAAATATGGGAAAATATATGAGTAGAAAGAAAAGAAAACTGATTTTTTTTTTTAATGACTGATTCGAATCTATCGAACGCCTTAGTTTATTGGACTTTGAGTTCAGGTGGAAAAAAAAAACGATAATTGAGCGGAAAATTCATAAGGTAGCAATGAGTATGCTTTGGAAAATATAGTTTCTTCAAGATATGCGATAATTTACATGGGCAACAAAAAAAAAAGGAATGCTGCATTTAATGCTTTAGAAAATAATTTCGCTTGAAGATTTTAAAATATGGATATTCAATAAATTTAGATAGAGAGTCGATAATAAAGGAAACCTGCATTAGCGCCCTTTAGATTTAAGCTAATCGGTAAATGATTATAACATCTCTCACTTTAGTAAATTTTATCATCCCACATTAAAAAGTACCGACAAAAAAATTTATTGCTTTATAACGATAAGAGAAATATGTAAAATTCGATAAAAATAGATTTTATACGTTGTATGATGGATATGAATCTTTCAACTTATAAGTGATATATCGTTATTTTTCGCTATTTTTTTTGGTAATTCTTTTTTTTTCCCTATGGTCGAATTTATCGAACATTTTAGAGAAATATATTCAAAATGAAATTCTTTTTTAAAAAATTTTTAATTTCATCAATAAAAGTAATTTCCCCTCCTCCCCTTTCCCCCCCCCCCTCCACCCAAAAAAAACCTAATTCTTCAAGCTTGAAATATCCCCAAAACCATAGATCATAGTTTAAAGGTTCGATGAATAACCTTGACGTCAGTACAATTACCCACATCATCACCAGACATCATACATCTCTATCGGATCGCCTAATCGAACATATAAATAAATCATACGCCATCAATGATGGTACACCAAAGTTCAACGCATTACAGTCTTATTAATGAAAAAATTTTTAGGAAGTGTTTAGTTTTCATCGTTCTGGCATATTGCCAATCAGATATTATATACAAATTTTGCAATTTTTTAAAATATATTTCAAGTTTTCTGCAATTATTATCAAAATAATAGTGGAAAATATTCGAAATATAATGCAATGCGTTCAAAATAGTACATTGCATTCAATAAAATGCATGATGTTTCGTTGCAAAAACTACAAATAAGCGTTGAAAAAAAAGATAATAAGTTTTTCTGTGCATTAAATGAGAATCACTAAAAAAAAGACCAAAACTATTAGGCAAATAAACGAAAATTGCTAACAACATAAGAAAAACAATAAAATAATCGAATGAAATTAGCATAAAATAAAAAAAAATTACGATAATAAAAAAACTATAATAAATAACGTGAAAAAAAAAAACATTGCAATACTTTCAAGAATATAACAATTAAAAGACTTATTAAAGATGCCGATAAGGTATGCCTTCCAGACGTTCAGGTGATTACCTCAACAGGTTAATTAAATTTTGAAAAAAACAATGAAAAAAAAACACCTGATAATTCGAACGCTTAGTAATTTGCTAGTGATGAAAAATTTTTCAAAGAATTGTTTCTATTCTATAGACAATTGCTAAAGCAACAATCATTAATCTGCAGGAAATAAAAATCGAATAAATATTTCCATTTGGAGAAATTGAAGTGATCGAACGATCAAGAGCAAAGGTTATCGACATATGGGAAATGAGCCAATAATACTACCGACAATACCTTTACGTGATGCCTTTTATGTACGTTTATTCGTCAATTTTATGTACTCTGGCAGGATGTTGTCCTCTCGAATGTGCTCTCACTTTACAATTCACTAAACTCTTTAGTATCGCATTTCAGCTTTACTGCTTTGCCTACTTAAACTATTTTTTATTAACTAGTGGAATCGAATGCTGCATCGATAGAAATTTTTAGTAATCATTAGTTAAATTATCGAGTAAACCTCGACGGACATTGTTGACGAATAAGACAACTGAATCTTTAAAAAATATACAACTTCATTTATTTCTCTGTATGAAGATTATCCAATTCGGGAATTCTTAACAAACTGAAATAAATGCATATGTACATTTATATATATATATATATATAAATATATATATATATATATATATATATATATATATATATATATATATATATATATATATATATATATATATTTGCTTGTTTTATTTATTTATTTGTCTGTTTATTCGATCATTTATTTATTTCGTTTATTTACTTATGTATTTATTTATTCAGCATGTGTCGGTGATTAAATGAATCGATTAGACGGCGGAAATGATAACTTTGAAATAAGAAAATCAATGAGAATCGAGACTTTCAATTAAAGAATTCTCTAAATAAACATAGCACAATAATGTCATAGAAATGAGACTATTCACTCTTTAATTAGCATAAAATATAATTAACCTAATAAAAATAAACGAAAAATTACATACATTTACAATTACCTTCTATTTTAATCCTATAATTATAATTAAATGAAAAATATCCATCGAATTATATGATGCGATTATAAAATAAAGCAAATAGAAAACATAGAATCATTGCTTTAATTATACTTAGTCTTGCATAAGCTTTTTTTCGGTTTCCCTTTTTTTTTGTTTTATTAATATTACTATGAACATAGCAGTAGAAGAAATAGGAAAGCACATCAGAGATGGCACAATATGTGCCGTTATGCTGTTATACTACAAAATGAGAGTTGATTGTTAATAAAGCTTAGGATAAGTTTTTAAGCATATTTAAGCGCTCATATCTATCTCTTCAGATTGACATATGAATCCTTGAAAGTATAAATATCCGCCCATCATATTGTAAACATTCGATCTACCAAATTTCTAGCTTTAGCTTGTCCATTTTCAGACTTTGACTATCAGACACACAGACGGACAAAGACAGACAATCGCAGACATTGCATGACTCTACTATAAATTGCTTTGTAAACGCATATCTAAATAATACAACAAATTGTGAAATTCGACACGATAAAAAAGCGTAGCGATAGGAAGTGGGAGACGATGAAATTGAGAGGAATTCCCACTGAAGTGAAGTGCAAAGCGATAGGGCGCTAAAGGAAAACCACATTCGCCATTTATAAGGCGACATTTCAGTGGAAATGAACGCCCATTAAATTGCGCTAAATGTGAAGTGATGTCTCAACAAATAGAAAAAAAAAACAACTTCCATTGAAACGAAGCGGAAGCGGATATACGAAGAAAAACTAGGTATCGTGAACCATATATATATATATATATATATATATATATATATATATATATATATATATATATATATATATATATATATATATATATATATATATATATATATATATATATATATATATATATATATATATATATATATATATATATATATATAAAACAAAGTACGAATGAGGAAAGTACAAAATGCATGGAAGAGAGGTTTCAAAGAGAATAAAAATATTAAGCGGTCAAACCGGAAGTAATTTTTGTTAAAGGTATATAAGCGCTGTATTGACGAAGAATAATGACAACAATTGATACCGTCATTTCTTCACACTAAACAACTCATAGGAGTCAACTCAATAAATCGGCAAACAATTTCGAACATCCAAATTTTTATTTCCTTTCGGATATTTCTATCGGTCAAATATCCTATTTTATAAAAATAAAAAAAAAAAATTAGATCAATATTATCGGATATTCTTTTTTACAATAATACAAGTAAAACATTCAATAAAGATAAAAATCACTTTGAGATTCTTATTCTCAAATATTTTCTGCTGTATACTAAAAATCTATTACAAAATCCATAAATACTCTATAAAGTTTATTCTCTAATATTGATTATTTCGTATGACTTAGTAATGATTCAATTTGATACGATCAATTCGATACTTGCAACGTATATAGATTGATACGAATATGATAAATTGAATAAGTGAGATACAGCAGGAAAAAAAAATTATGTTTGAATTGAAATTCTTCGAAAAATTAGATTTTTTTAAAAAATATAGATGAATTTTTTGCTTATGCTTTTCCCCTTTCTCGTGGATCGATGATATTTTGATTGCTCTTTTTGCTCGATATGTTCAATAATGAAATCTGCATCCTAAAACGAAACCCATATCGGTTAGATGAGTTGTTACGGGCGAATAACTGAACGACCCTTGGAACTGGCATACAAGGGAACACTTAGTTCCGTTGAAGTTCCTGTAACTCCTTAGAAAATAGATAGATCAATTTGAACCTTGATATAGGTGATGATCCAGTGATGCAGACCATACCTATCAAATTTCGTAGTTTCAATGTCAATGCCTTCCAAATTCAACGGAACGAAAGACCGATCAATATATAGTGCCAATGTAGCTTCGTATACGTTAATATATGTTAATATCCTATCTGACTATCTGTTTGATCAACGCAATAATCATGCTCGGTAAAGAATAAATTGCATTACAACCGATTCTGCATTTGGTGGCACTACCTGAATCGACGAAGTTCGAAGATAAGTGAAAAGTGTCATCAATGATAGTGAAGCTCAGTGCATCTCAACTGTAGCCTCATCTAGAGCTGCAGAACGATCATCTACGAAGATTCTGAATCCTAAGGCTTAATTGCAACGTTATGTGATTTAAAGATGTGGCGCATCCACGTCGAAGCCTCTGCTAATCGCTTCGTTCAGAACATCAACTTATAAGCGAAAGCAAATGTGAGCTTAAAACCTATGCAAATATGAGCGAAAACTCACACAACATGAGATGTAAAAGACGACCTAGAGACAGGTGGATGCAACTTACCTTTATTAATTTTAAGAGACCTCAAACCTCAAAATATTAATAGTCGAGTGGAGGATATTGTTTGCTGTATCTTCGAATCTCTGAAGCGTTTAAACACTTTTTTCGTAACCCACCGAAGACGGCTTTTTGTCAATTTCGCGCACCAATTTCCCCTATGAAGCTAGACGACGCTTGAAACAAATAACCTACCTAATTATCACTGCTTTCTGCAATATTCTCTAGCGATTTACCTAGTTGTATCACACTTAACGATGTTATTCCTATGCGACTCTCCAATAATCTCATCGAAAGGTTTTATCGGCTTATCGAACAAAAAAACAACTTTGGTGTAAATCATTTCAAAAAATTCTTGCGATCCGTTGAAGATGATCAATTGGAAGTTATGGGAAACACCACGCCTTTAAAGAAGCTAGCATTACTAGCAATAAATCTCCAAATTTAGAATCCTCTTAGATGGTTATCCTATATCCTATAAACTTCAAATTGCCACAAGTGTTGCACTTAGCTTCTATGTTATTGACGATTCTTATACCTTTCTTACCTTTCTTTTTAATAATTACTTTTATTATACCTTAATTAATTAAGTTTATTATCATTACCTTTCTTGAATTTGTTTTTATTTTAATACTCCCATCCAATCCGTTCCATCATATCTGCCATATCTATATTGGATTGTGCACGCTTTGTTCCTTTAAAAAAAAAGGGATTGTTGCGCTATTCTACAAGCAGTCTTCTATTTGAAGTACCAAAAGATATGATTTTTTTTTTACACTTGCTAAACAATTCTTCACTTTCAGATTTGATACTACACAAACAATTCTCATTCTAGGTTATTTTAATTTTTATACACATATTATATAATTCGATATCGATTGGTCTTTTTACAATCTATCGTATGACAACGTACTTATCACAGTTAATAACTTAATAAGTAATCAACTATAAACACATTAATAATACAACTTTCACGCCAATAAAATCGCATTTATTAATTCCACCTAGAAAAATTCTTTCAGTAGGGATCAATTCTCGAAATATGATTTGGAAACATTCTTGTCGCAACTGATCTATGACGTCATTTCTCTGCCCCTCTCCAAAGAACATTTTATTTCATCATGACTGAATCGCGAATATATTTATATCTTATTTATACCTTCATATATCGAAAAAATATTAACTGCATATTTGCATATTTTTCCTCACTTTTCAATTCTTCCTTCTCTTAAAACCATAAATCAATCAACCAATAAATCAATATATCAATCAATAAATCAATGGATCGATAAGTAATACCAACAAAGCATTTCTAGCTTCAATAAATACCAGAAAATATCATGCAAACGTATCCATCGAATTGTAAATAGCGAATTCGGCACACGAAAGCGATGATGAGACCTGAAGAGGTGGAGAAGTATGTCAACTCGCAAAGAATAGATGCCGAGCGGTCGTTAGACGAATCAACAAAAAACTAGCCAACATCCACTCTAAAGTCTTACTTGCGCGAATAGCGAACTATACTCCTCAACATATAAAATGTCGTTGTGACATTCGCTCTCTTTAAAGCGAAGTTTTAAATCAACCGATCAGCTCATATGAATAGCAATGCTTGGAATAGATACTATTTATAAAGCAAGCATCACAAATTTCAAATTAAACAGAAACTGGCAATATGCCAAATATAATATAGAAAAAAAAACAATAAACAAATAAAAAATGAAAAAATGTGAAAAAAAATGAAGCAGCATGAATAAAAATATCTGAGAAAAATAAAAATATAATAGAAAATAAATTTTTCCTAACGGATGAAATATAATTAATTCGTATGAATATCCTCAAAATATTTCTATTATAAACAGATCATTTATGTTTTATCTTATAGGAAGTTCATGCACACAGGAACTTAGGAGATGTATTCGTGCATAGACCTATAGGAAAGTGCACATGCATACACGATGCAGCACAGACCAAATAAACCTATAAGAAGAACTGAAAAAAAAAACCGGAAAACTTAGAAAAAAAATATGAAAAATATGGAATATGGAAAAAAAAATAGAAAAAAATTCGAAACATATGAACCTTTCGGAAATTTGGGAAACATTCGATTCATTGAATATTTATGCAACTCTATTATATTGAAAAATTTTAGCAGCAATTCTATGTTGAAGCATCCTCGAGCATTAAGGCAATCACGAAAAAAAGTAATGAAATATAGTCTCCTATAAGATATAAGATCTCCTATAAGATGATATAGTCTCCCTATAAGCCTAAATAATATAGTCTCCTATAAAGATGTACAACAATATAACCAACTTTTACTAAGGAAATTTCACATCAAGCTTAACAAGAAAGAGGAATATAATATGCTCACAAAGTAAATCCATTTACATAATAATTGACAGAAGTTCAATTTAAAAAAAAAAAACAAATCAAAGCAGCCAAACCTCATTCAAAGCGGCACTCAAATCCACATTCGTGATAACGATAGGACATTCCTCCAAACTGGAGATTCCACTTTCAATTTGCTCCACACGAGCACGTATCGCATGCATAGTTGCACGTGAGATTATTGCGTATAGATCGGCACCAGACATCCATCCAGAACATTGTCTTGCCTAAGAGAAATCAACAGCTTTTGGCCACAACAGCAAATCTCAACCATTTCACAATTAAATCCAAAAATACGAATCCAACTATAGCCTTAGAAGGACGAATAAATGGAATAAAACATGAAAATATCCCAAATACCACTAAGAGAAATTGAAAAATCTCCCAAAGGGAATGTAAAAATTGGAAAACTGGGCACCCGTTAAGCCATTGTGGACGGAAATTCCAAATAAAGAAAAAAAAACTTTCCCATTGCATGTTTACTTTAAAAAAATTTAAAGCGACAACAACACTGTTTGAAAAAATTTTTTGATTTCTTTTATTTCCCTCTTACATAGAATTTCAACAACGATTATTATAAATAGTTTCGTGTATTGAATTTTAAAAATTATGAAAAAAAAATTTTATTAAAAAACTACGAAAAAAATTAATTTCTGCAAAAATTTCATTTCTTTTTTCAAAAAATCTTTGCACGATATTCAAAAAAAAAAACTTGCCGATTTGCATATAATAAAAATAATGCAAATTTTTGCGCAGATGCAAACATCTTAATGGGCTAATTTCAATAGTTGTCAAAGAAAGTAACCTACAATATTTGCGAGGTCTACATCAGTGGCGAAGTTGACGTTACGGCTTACAGCTCGTAGAACGCGTTCTTTGGTCTCCGCATCGACACCTCCATCGACACGAATGATTTTATCAAATCTTCAAAATGAATAAAACAATCAAATCCCTTACACAACATGCAACTTGTTCGATTAAAGTTAAATCCTCAACGTTTCAATGCTCACGCTGAAGGTTTTACAGAAAAGAGAAATGATGGGAGGATAATATCGGTGCCTTTCTTCCCCGCATAGGTAAGTAACTGATGGAATACAAACACTATGATAATTACCTATTTCTTCACTGTCCAATCAGGTGTTCGCATATTTTCATGTAATTTACGCTTATTCACATTCTATATATCATTAGAAACATAGATTATCAAAACAACGGAACAAACCGATGCAAGATCTACTTATATAAGACGTGGGTCACCCTCTGCTATCAAAATCTTCCATGTATGCCACTTATATTTATGCAACAATAAGGAAGAACCTAAAGAACTTACAACTATAAGTGAAACAAAAAAATGAGAAAGCAAACCTTCCCGGCATTAGAAGTGATGGATCGAGAAGATCGGGTCGATTTGTTGCACCGAGTACGAATATCTTCGAATCGCCCAATGAATCTAACTCCGATAGTAGTTGTGAGACGATCCTACAAATAAGCCTATTGCAGCATTTTGTGAAAAATAATAAGCACTAAGCATATATTCGTCGAAACCCCATTCGTAAACCATCAGGGGTCCGACTTGCGCATAAGGTGAGCTGGAGATGAGGGGGCCATTCTGCCCCTATCTACCTCTCCACCTCTTCGTTCGCCCTGGGCTAGTCCCAGTACAGACGGAATTCACATGCATCCCATAAACTAAGTAACAGCAGTCCATTCATCAATCCACCTGAATTTTCGAATTCCACTGATATCTGCAACTTTAAACGGAATATTAGACGAAAAGACTTATCGTCTCTTATTGTATAAAGAAGAGATCTAATCAATACTATTAAAAATATAAAGAAAATTACCTATCCGCGACACCTGCAGAATCACCTGAACGCCCCCTATTCGGAGCAAGTGAATCGAGTTCATCGAAAAACACAACACATGGAGAAGCCAATTTTGCTCGCTCAAACACTACAAACATGCATAGAACTTTCGAGGTGAATAAAACCGTTATAAAAGAAAACAAAAAAATCAACTATCAAAGTAATTCTATAAAGTGAGTCTATATTAGCCTAATTTTAGAAAATTTATTCCACCTAGAATATGAGATTGTGTTACGAATTTTTCGAAATAAAACTGATGAGTTCAAAACTAAAAATAGGAAGTTAAAAGAAGCATCCATAAATCCCAATATCTCAAATAATCGATTACAAATTTTCATTTAGAGTTTTATGCTCAGAAACGATACAGACATGTAAGTAAGGCACCTGCAAATATAGGTAAGTAAGGGTTATTTACCTCCATGTGTATACAGATCGAAGATCATAAATAGCACACGCTAATATACCATACAAAGAAAGGTATATGATTCTATGAATAATTAATTCCAATAACGTTTCATCTCTTTTCGCTTTCAAACCCTAGGCTCAGTCCCCCTCTCTCCCTCCACCTTTACCTTTGCCTCTACAGGTCCTGAGCCTTCCTCCATTCCAGAATCGTTGTTGGTGATCATATAAGCAACTTTCATAGTAATGAAACTTACTCTACAAAATTCCCTCATTTATTCCAGCAACAATAAACACAACAAATAAACTAATGCATATAAAAACATTAAACCACTCTATTCTAAACGTCCATAAATTAAAAGCTACCATATCACAGCATACGTGTGATGCACTCTATTATTACCTGCAGAAGCCTCTCAAACGAAGGTTTAGTGAATGTATTCAATAAGCTGTCCATATGAAATCCCACTCGCCTTGATTCAATAATACCAGTAGGTCGGATAGAAATGGTTTCTCTTTTTTTTTTCGAGACCACGGTAGCAAATAAAGAGAAGAGATAGCACAGCTGACCCATACTAATTACTAACAACTATAATTAAAAGTCGAAATGCTTATAAAAAGAACGACGAATTTAAGCGCACATACCTGGAGGAAATGGTGAAAGAAATAAATTAAACAATAAACCTTTACGCACGTTACATTCCGATTGTCCAACATATTTGTTGAGAAGTTCAGGTCCTTTCACACTTAGGAACGTCACTTTGAATTCGTTTGCAACAGCTAGAATTGCAGATCGGTGAGAAAAATATAAAATTATTATCGATGAAATGGTCACTTTTTAAAATCCCCTTAATCCCCAGAATTAATAAAACCCATAATATTAGTAGTATTCGAGAAGGAATAAAATAATATCGCATTTAAAAAAAAATCACTGGGGCAACAATATGAGATAAACCACTTATTTTAGCGTTAATAAATAAATAACAAATAATGGAATAGAAATTAATCAACAATTTCTCTTAAAAAAAAAAAAACCTTTAGCGGTGAGCGTTTTTCCACATCCTGGTGGTCCATAGAGAATGACACCCGATCGTTTTAATCCTTTTCCACCTCGTAGACTCATCTCCAAACTTTCGCAAATTATTGCCTTTACATCTGTTAGTCCACCAACATCATCCCAAGTGATGTTCGGAATCTGAATGCAAATTATCCTGAATTCATAAGTTTCCTTTCAAAAAAAAAGACTTTATTGTAAATAAAAAATATTTTAATTATCTTGATGCAAAATTCCCCTGAAAACATTCCACGGGGTTCAGAAATAATAAAATCAATGATGATCTAAGATATATGTAGTTAGTAAATAATTACTTCGTATAATCTAGCATTTTACAACCCGCAATAGGAAGAAATGTCGATGCAAAACTTCATACATGGAGATTTTCGAATGAAGAGATGCTTGAAAAAAAAAATCAAATCAAGACAGGAAATATTCCCTGCATAAAAAGGTGCGACCGTTAAAAACAGGTAGTACGCGAGCGTTCTAGGTAATAATGGCACATCAAACAATGCCACGATCCGATGATCATACGGTTGCCGTATAGTAACTATGTTAATCAGAACAACAAACGGACAAACCGGTAGGTGAACAAAACTCATTCCGGAAAGGTTGAATTCCTGTAAACTTTCAACAGGTGCTTTTAATTTCACAATAACCGGAAAGAGTCGCATCTAAAAAATTCGTAACTTCAATAACAATAATAGGATATATAGGAAATTACTGAAGAACTTTAATGCATAGATCCCGGAGGAGAAACATACTCTCGGAGCGCCAATAGAATCCACAAATGATTGATTGCGAAGATCGATTGCCCATTCGATATGCTCAGTTAATAAAATTGCACTGAAAAAAAAACAACAACAACAACAACAATGAGAAATTTTGAAAACAATGAATGGCAATTTCATTTATTACAATCTACAACACCTTTCAAGTAGATTCGCAAGTTAAAAAAAAAATTACGAGCATAAATCTCGAAAAAGTTTTCAAGAGGAGTATCGAGAGCTTCAAATATCATTTAAAAAACAAATCAATAC
This sequence comes from Ascaris suum, assembly GCA_013433145.1. Lineage (NCBI taxonomy): Eukaryota > Metazoa > Nematoda > Chromadorea > Rhabditida > Ascarididae > Ascaris > Ascaris suum. The sequence continues at coordinate 9,047,607 of CM024178.1, read as the reverse complement.
AGTCAAGATAAAACATATTAGATCGTCCAAATGAACCTTAGAAATCACAGACCGTTTTGAATATATAAGCTCGAAATGTTAGATTGGTAAGCTTAATAAGCTATAATTAAGTTTATTATAAAATAAAGCTAAAATAAAACAAATAAGCTTGATAAGAGAGAAACTAACGAGTTCGTCGCATGCTTACGATATAGTGCATCCGCAATAACCGTATGTAGCTCAGCAAGAACGAAGCCCTGTAAAAGAAACAGCCAAACTTTTCTTTCAATAATATCTGGCCTTTCTTTCCAAATAGAAAATTATTTCATAATAAAGGTAAGGTCAAGGATTATTCTGTTTTTGGTGGGTGCGGGCATCCTGCGCAGGTAACTTTGTTCCAACTTCCTGCCATGGGTAGTAAACTATGTACGATGTCAGCAACTATATCCTAGGGTGATCCATCTCCCCTTTCCCCCCCCCCCCCCCCCCACAGTAGAAAATATGCAAGCAGCTCACTTCGTGAAAGCCTTTGTAGCCAATTCTGATCATATGGATGGTTGATATCCCACGGAGACAACTGGACGATGCCGAACCCACCAACCCCTGCCGGCGACAGCCTTTCGATCCACTGAACGATTCAATATTTCACCGAGGGAAAATAATTTCCTTTTTGCGATCCGAATGATACCTTCAATTTGTTGGCGGATTATCCAAATGGCCCAAAATGGTATTGTGGAGTTGCAATTTCGTGTCTAAAGAACCTCTACGATCCTCAAGGATCCCCCATTTGTCCAGAAGGTTCGTGAACTCTCTTAAGTGACTCTCGAATATATAAAGTGCGACTTACACTTGTATGACGAGCCACTGATTGTATATCAACATCATTCGGTGTTGAAAGTTCATTGATAAAAACTTCAGCTCGATCTTGCTCTTCAAGATTTGCTAGGTCAATCTCATAGAGAAACAACGATCTCAACGATGCGCTCAATGTTGGAATACAACGACGATCACAGGTGAATACAATTGCACATGCATGACACTCATGGATACATCGTTCCACACATGCACAAACTCGACAATCTCAAAATATTTCAAGAATTAACCCCCATCGCCTAATAACCCCCTTTCCCCGATCCCCATAAGGAATAAATTGCTCAATGATTTTGAGTCCTTTATTGTCCAATTCAATTTCTATTAATTACAAGCGTCATTTTGGTTGTCGTTTATGATAAAGACACAAAATAAATGAAGCTTTAAAAAATTTAACTGAGATAATTCTAGTTTCCTCTCAAGAGGAGTAACAAACAAAGAGCAGTCCTCATCCCTCCCCCCCCCCCCTCCCTCAGTCCAGTTATAGGGCAAGAATTGAACGAAACGGGCAAAGATATAATCAAGGCAAGTTCAAACCCTCAAAAAAAAAAGAGTAAGCAACAGATCCAAAATTTGACGGTCATACTATTCGCTCATCTTTTTTCGATAGACAGAAAGGTAAGAATCAAGGTGAAATTTCTAGCTTTAAACAGATTAACAAAAAAAAAATGCATCCAGAAATGAAGACTGAGGAAACGTCACAAAGGTATATCTATAAATGCAGACTAAAAAAAGGACGGAATTATTAACTCACCAACTTCACCTGTAATCGGATCAAGTCCAATCACATCGATATTAGAAAATATTACCAAACAAAACTGTTCATATGTAGCAGCTAAAAAAAATTTTTTCAATTTTATTCAAACTTAATTTCGAACAATTTTACCTCAGAGGTAAAAAAATTTCAACGGCTAGTAAGCCTAATAAAAGCAAAAATACAAAAATAATAAAGAAACGCTGCTGAAAAGAAACAATAAAAGGAACTCATAGAGCCATTCAAGGGTCCATGAATTTCCTCTCTATATCCTTGATTTTTTTTTTCTTATTTAATAAAATCAAATTGCACGATTCAAAACGTCTGAAGATTTTCGGCATTTAGCCTTATCATATCAAAGCATAATGGTGATAGTAAATAATTCTATGCAAATATTTCCACATAAAATAACGCAAATATCAAATCTCATCCTTCGAGGCCATTTGATCAACTCGAAAAAGTACCTCTGTCAACTTTTTACTGATCTAATATGCAAGTCGATTCAACGGCAGTAAAATTTAAGCAACGAAATGAATTAACCTCTATGAAAAGCAGCTTTTATTTTAGCTTCCGATGTTCCAGCCACTTCACTCCATAATTCCAAACAATCCACATCGATAATATTCAAATAGGCGATACTGGCCAGATAGGTAAGCAACAATTTTCTTCCTGAGCCAGGTATCCCACTAAGAAGAACGCTCAATGTTCTATCCGTATAAATCGATGTATGTGCGTTGATTAACGAGTACAAACGATGTGCCACCTTACGTAGTGGCTCCGGTATAAAACATTTCGGAGGCATATATGGAACCGAAGCGCAAATACTAGAAACCTGAAATTATTGTATTACTTAATATATATATTACTTAGTATATATTACCTAATTACTTAATAAATGGAACTTGTTTCAATTACTGCTTAAAAATTAGTACTGACAAAGCGGTGCAATCATTAAATCAATAAAGCTTATCAACCTTATCCGTTTATTACATTCATGGATGTGAAATAATCACCAAATTCAATAACACTTTATTTCGAAGTACACACATATCACTCTTTGATTGGTAAAGCTCCTGGTACTGGAAACTTTTGAGAGAACCAAATCGTGACCAACTTTATGTACCTGCAAAGGTATATGGAATCCGAGAAGATAAGAGAACCTCAGGTAAACCTTAGATAATCAAACACCGGTTACAAATAACCACTTAATTTTCATAATTTGGTTGGGCATTCTCATTTATCTCCAATCTATGATCTGCCTTCGACCTTTATTTATATCAGAACCAATTAACGTCTTACACTATAAGGTCAGTTGCATTATGAAGAACATAAAAGTCAATAGTAAATATAGAAATAATAATATTCACCTGATATAAGGCTGATTGTGTTGCATCAATCAGGAATGTATCCGTTATTCCAGCTCTTCTATCGATCGATATCACCTTCAAATATATCTAATGAAGCGCCGATAACAAGCAAGAAGACAAAGTGAACGAGACAGGAATGAAAGAGACATCAGGCAACAGGAAATGGATAGAGGTAATTATAACAACGGGAATGAGGTAGTTTCATCTCTTATAACAGCCAGGTAGAACTCACCTTGAAAAATACAACTTCACGATCGTCAATCATTCGGCGTATATTTTCCACAGCAAACACATCGCCCACTGACATTAACCTATAATTGGAAAATTATAAATCTACGAGTACTCGTATAACGCAACACATTCGATATAAATGAATATATCCTTCATCGTCCTAAGATTATATGAGATGAATCGAAGTAAATATGAGGTGCTAACAGGTTAGATAAAATTAAAGTCAATTAAACTAAGCTAGTTAATGAAACTAACTTCAATAATCTCAGAGCAGCAAGAGGTAGAAAGAGAGTATTGTCGACTCACATCATAAATTGATATGATATATAACGTCGCCTAAGAACTACGCGGTCCAAAAATCCACTGGAAGAGGTGGGGGAGGAGGGGGGGGGGGTAAGGGAAGAAGCGCGGACTTGTACATCATAAAACGGTAGGATTATGGGTAGTGGGGTTTTTTTTTTGGCACCGCCATTAGATCGCATTTGGATACTTCAACTGTAAAATTTCTTTCGAATGTTTCAATGGATCGTACCTTGTAATTCCATGGATCTTTCTTATAACCCCCCCCCCCAACCACTTTCGCAAATGAGAACTGAAAATTAAGACAATATATCTCTATAATAAAAAAAACCCTCAATTCAAACCTTGAGGTAGAGAAATATTGTCGAATTTGTGCACTCAAATCGGATTCAATATAGAGCGGTGATTTTAACATTGCAATGTGAGCGTATTCTGCAGTTATAATTGGTGCATCGACATTAGAAACTCCCTGCAATTAAATCATTCATATTATTTTCAAGCAAATTTTAAAAAAAAATCTTTTTTTTTTGAAATTCAAAAGTTTTCAAAAATAAAGGTCAAGGCATTGAGCATGCGACATTGCAATGGATTACTCGAGGCATAATTGATGCTGATATGCGATTTCCTTGCGATTAAAGAGAACGAATACCTCCACATCATTTTCCATGCTAGGATCAATGATGGATTTTTTGTCCTGAAAACTTTTCCGGATCCGTACCTGACGCTTTGACGCTGAGATTCTTCCCAAGTGCTTTATCGCATCAGTTTTTCTAGTAAACACTAGGTAAATAAATTCCTTTCACCCCATATCAAACCCTTTCAAAGCCACACGTAAATCCTTGCTCAAAGCATTATATCCCGCCAATGTGCCTCACTATATTCAAAAAAAAAAAATCTTTTTCCAATTTTTTTGACCTATCAAGGCGATCCCTTATCTAAATCTATAATGAACTAAATGAAATTTAACCTTAATGGTAAGCTGCCTAATCGCAAAATAATAAACCTTAACAACTTTCATTATCACCTGATAGTCTTATCAATGCATCGAAAAATAATTCTTATCACTTATCAATCATCAAACGAAAAAATTACTTACATGAAATTAGAAAATTTTTAAATATGAGCAATAAAAAAAATTAAAAACCTCCACAATAAAATTGTCTCGTATAGGCGATAGATTCGAGAACATATTGAAATAGCATAGCCGAGTTATAAACGCTTCACCGAAATGATTTAATTTCTGTGAAGCAATCCGAACATACAGATATCTTTCTATATGTTCATCTGAAGTCGGTGACCGAAATAAAAATCGATATATTGATGAGGATTTCAATGAATATGCAAATGCAATTCGATTACTTATCCATATCACTCTGAAGCCTCAATCATTACTGTTTGATAATAGGATTATTGTGCTATCAAAATTACAATATTACTTGCTATCAATATTACTGTAAACTTATTTTTCAATATGCAAATGAAGCAATATGCTAATCCACTAATCGTTTCTTACTCGGATCACCTTACAAAATGATAACGTGAAGATCGGATAAGTAGTTAATCGAAGTCTGAGGCAAAAATAGAAATAGATAGATGGGAGAATAGCCAACAAGGCAGAATTTTTGAATAATATGCAATGAAAAGATGATTTAAATAATTAGTGAAAGAAAAAGAAAAAAACATTAGATTCGCCTTTTAAACTTTCTCTCCTCTACTCCAACCTAAAAAAAAAAATTCTTTTCCAATCTTTCGCTACCTCTCAGGATTTTTTCTCTCCTTTCAGCCATCCCCCTCCCCTCTCTTTTCTCTCCTTTCAGCCATCCCCCTCCCCTCTCTTTTCTCTCCTTTCAGCCATCCCCCTCCCCTCTCTTTTCTCTCCTTTCAGCCATCCCCCTCCCCTCTCTTTTCTCTCCTTTCAGCCATCCCCCCCCTCTCTTTTCTCTCCTTTCAGCCATCCCCAACCCTCTCTTTTCTCTCCTTTCAACCATCCCCATCCTTCCCTTTCAACTCTTCAATAAATTTTTCAATTAATAGATGAATTTTGACAGTTTTTCAATGAGAAAAATAAAACTAAATGAAAATAAAATTTAAAAAAAGAAAATCGGCCATCCTATTATTATGCATTTTCATCCTTTCCGAATAGAAAAAAAAGTGGAAAAGTCCATCATGAAAAAACGACACAAAACGTTATTCGCATTTTTCTCCAATAAATTAACAATTAATTCAAACAAAAAATGCAAAAATAATTCTTTTTTTTTTCTAAGTGCTCAGTCATATATTTTTTAAAAAAATGAACCGTTGTAAAAGCACTCAATGAAACAATTCCCCCCCTCCCCCCCCCCCCCCCCCCTCCCAACCTCCAATATAAAATTCGTAATTCACCAACCTATCAGCGTCAAAATCATTCGCGCTCAATGAATATGGCAAAACTCTGACGATGGTACGACGTCGATTCATCGAATTTCTCGAAATTGATATACGAAAATAGAATATCACAAATGGAGCTATACGAATATATTTTATAATATTCTCTCGTTGAGATAGAGGCATCTCCATTAGATTCAACTCTTATCAATATCATATAATCATAAATTGAACTTCAAATGATAACGATCCTCAATATTATCTCTGAATAGAATTTAATATTTCATCTCTTATCACGGCTAAAGAATCAATAAAACTCGGATGGAAAGACTAGAAAGCATATTTTGAAAGAGTTGTTTGAATATAATTTTTTTTTTTTTGAAAATTCGAAATTTTTTAAAAATTTTCTCATTTCATGAAAATTTCTCCACCTTGGATTTTTATTAAATTTTTCAATTTCTACTACTTCATAGCATAACTATAGAATTTTCAAATATTACTATAAATATATTCTAATCGTTTATATTTCATTTTTAAGTGCCAAACATCAAGATCGTAAATGTATCATATCTAGGCGATTTACGAATTGCATTTACTCGATTTGTTTCAATAGACGATAAGATGCTTATCAGTCACCTTATTTATCACCATAGGGGGTGTACCTTAGTGATAACTGCGATAACCTCCTCCTCGAAAAATTGCGAAAAACTTTGATGAATACAAATTATTCTTCGATAATTATTATTATTATTTAATCAGAATATGTGTATCATCCGAATATCGTTCGGCCTAATATTGAATCCATGGAAGAGCGTCAAATCATCCAAAGCAAGATAATTCATTGGCATTAACGATTGCTATGTAACAACAATAAAAAATATTGCATTTCTTTCACAAATAATTTTTTTTTTGTATATTGTATGTACTATTTTTTATATATTTGTAAAATAAAGTGAAATATTTTTCAAGTTGCAAAATATTTCAGCATTTTTCCTTTGATGATCTTCCAACTTTCGAATAGCACCTCACTCGGTCAAATTGTTGTTTGGCTATCCTATATTTCGTTACAGAATTTTATCGTATTATAAAATTAAATAAAATATTTTTCTTCTCCAGTTAGAAAAAAAAAAAAAGAAAACAATTTGATATGAAAAAAATATAGCGTTCGATCACTAAATAACCGGAAATGGTCATTAGATTATAACGAAAATCTCCGTTAAAAAAAAATAATTAATAAATAAATTTTCCTCATAGATTTTGACTAAACAACAGAGATCTCCTTTGAACGGTCGATTGATGACGAGGGAAAGTGGACAAATTATGGTTGTCGATGCTTAAAATATAAATTTCGAAATTCTCCCCAAAAATCTCTCATAAAATTTAACGCTGAATTTCTAATGAATTTCAGAAATATTGTTTAAAAAAAGCACAAGAAAATATGTAAATATCGCTTCATAAAGCATTCGTATATTCTAAACAAATAATGCAACGAGTAGAAAGAAAAATACAAATGAAGAAATTTTTATCTCATAGTTAATTATGTCAGTTATCACCATTTTTCGAAGAATAATTAACTATTACATTATATAATAGTATTGTACTATATAAAATTGAAAATATTGCACAATAATTTCTTCTAAGCGGAAATACCTGTTGCACACCTGTTGCAACTTTTTTTTTGAAAGTAAGAAAATTATAAAGTTGTACACATAAATATATTAGATTTAAAAAAAGAGGTGAAAATGGCATAGAAATTTCATGAACGGAAATAATTATTTCATACTTTCATACGCACAATATTCGCATAATCGTATAAAATCGAGAAAATTTAGGTCTTTTTTCCCCGGAAGTTAAACAGATATTGTTGCTCAGGTATTTTATAAAATTATTACTTGAAGATAGTCCAATTATGAATATCTTTTAATGAATAAACACCTGATATTTATACTCATCTTTGTCAAACTTATACCCCCTTCTCGCTCACAATAATTGTCAAAGAGCAAGCTCACCTATGTAACACCTCAAAAAAAGTTTGAAAAATAATGAACCCAACTTTAAAAAACTATATAAGTCCCATTTTCCCCTTTTGAAGTATTATGCAATAAAAACATTAAAAAGCACCATCTATAAGTGTCATAAACGTAAGCGACGATCATCTCATCAATGAAAACTCAAAATTTCAATGAGAAATACACAAAACTGAAATAATAACCAACTAATAATTAACTAATTATTACTAATACTTATGCAAAAGTAAATATAATGAATGAATATTACATAAATATGATTTAATGCATTATTTATGAGGAATGCATTACCTATAAGAAACAAAGATATGAAGTATACTTACTAGAACCAGAAGAGAGTACAATCGGAGGGACCCCTTACCCCCCCCCCCTCCCCCCACCCCGCCCCCCTTGCTCCTCCCAATAACATAAAGAAGGAATATAGGTTTGCCATTTGAATAAAGATTTGATATTTTATCTTTTAACATCTAACGTCTCTCAACATATTGCATGTATCCACTCATATAAGACCAGCTGTTTCCTTAATAAGCTAACAAAAGAGATCAAGGTACTCGTAGCCGTTAAACCTCTCAGTTGAAGAATCGAAATTAATATCGAAACGCATTAAACCCACACCTGAACGCCAATAATCAAAAAAACTGCAGACAAAAATTCCACCTATCACACATCAATATGCCATTGTTCTAAGATTAACCTCTGGATTGGTTAAAAAAAACCGAAATTCAACTTGATCAAATATTTTGCAGGAAGAACAGGAAAATATAGGGATTGCTAGAAAACAATTTCGAATTCCATTTACTTCCATTTGGAGATGGAATATTACCTATGGATCACTCATAAATTTCATTTCCATCATTCATCTATAGCTCCAATATAATATTACCTTACTTTATCAATTCCCTTATCATCAAATTTAGCAACTCATCAAAAAAAAAAAAAAAAACGAATATTTCTTTCTTTTATCGATCAATAAAAATAAAATAAAAAATGACAACAATTTCATTCTCTATTCATATTTATTTATTCTTTTGTTTTATCCATTCACTTTCTTAAAAGATTAACAAAATGCAATTAGAATACTCTTATAACAAATAAATAAATTTACAAACTTTTCAAATAATTTCAAATAAATCGACAAAATTTAAAAAATAAGTTGGCAAAATTCCAAAATTCAAATTAACGCATTAAAATCACTAAAATAAACCTTAATCAATGCGTTCCTCTCTCAAATACAACGATCGTTAATAAAATACAACAATTCCATTCAAGTATGCAATAAACTTCAACCGTATTTAAGCACTCGGGTAATGACAATAACGGTAATAAATGGAATTAATATGCAAAATTTACGGGTGCAATTTTATTGACATCCACATTCACGCACCTGCATATCCTGATATCGCTTTAATACCACATTTTGAGCATTATCGATGAATAAAATCTTCATTGATCGTAGTGCTGAAGGTGCACATTTCGCCTCAGAAGTCCTTCAAATAGATCAACTTTAAAACCGACCATCACAGGATAACCTCTAGACTATTACGCTTACCTTACAACCTAAATCAACGTTCCTTTACTGAAATACTATTCTATCCTTGCTTTCGCGAATGCTCTTTTTAAATGCAAGGCTTTTTTGGCATTTGAGCAGAAATCTCGTGCATAGCAACCAACCCATATGTCATCCCCTTGCTGTTACAATTTAAAAAAAAATTCAGACAAAAAAGAATGCGACTTCCAATGCATACACGTAAGTCATAAATTAAAAAAAAGTGACAAATAAAACCCCGTCTTCCCCTCCCATCTTGCCACAGTTGAAGAACACTTGCAAAAAACCTGAAATTCTAATCGTCTGGCATCACCCTATAAATATCGTCCAATTTTGAAGAAAGCGATAAGATTCGATGATTCTGAGTCCGAGAAGAAAGCATGAATGTTTTCTCAAGCTAAGGCTTGATGTTCTTTCTACTATAGATCGTGTTCACGACCTTAACATTATAATCGGCTCTAAACTTCACCGAAGTTTGTAATGATCCACTACTACCGAAAGATCGAAAATTGCAACTTTTATTCTCCGTGCTTTACGGCACAAATGTATTGAGCATTACCGAAATGCTTTCATCACCTATTGCTGACCCATTTTGGAATACTGCACTCCTGTGTGGTCTCCTTATTTTCCAGGTTGCCACAGAATGTCCGGAAACACTTCATCAGCATTGTTTTCCGCAAAATTTATCGTTGTTTATATCAGCCTAATTGTACAACAAAGCTAAAAATCTTCCCTAACTTGGATTTGATTTTTTGCTTTAAAATTGTGTTCAACTATTCCGACACCCGCTTGTCGTAAATATTTCAGTTCGCCTTCCCCTCCCTCCCCGTAGTCGACGTACACATCAGCTTCAGCTCATCCAAAGACGTTGCAGTACAGACAACGTCCTATGCAGTTTCCAGCTTCGCGTGTACGGGTCTAGAATCTGCTTCCCACCGATATCGTTAATGCACTCATTCCTTCAGCTTTTAAGCTGTCGATGAATCGTTTCGATCTACACACTACTGCTACTCATGCGTATTAAATGTCCATTCACCTGAATTGCAGCTTTGCAAACGTTTTCAGCTTTCTTGGTGTTCACCTTCATATATTCTTTAATCTTTTTCTCACTTTCAAATATTGAAATAAATAAAATAAGATTAAATAAATCAGTCTAAGCTTACAAAAACACTATTCAAAAGCGCTCAATATCTTCCCATCGCTCTTCCGGTAGATAATTAAATCAAATGAAATCAAAACGTACCTTGTCGGATCAATTAAATGTACAAGCGTTTGCACAATAGCGTGATTTGTTGCATTCATATGATTATTCAAAGGGAATGAACAATATCCATCGCAATAATAAGCGTGATAGCCATCCGGTGCTATTACCCAATCCTATAAATAAAATAAATGCATTGCACAAAATAGAAGAAAATATCTCCTTTATACTGCATAAAAGAAGTCTTCAATTACAATGAGAGCACAAACTACTAGTTCTTTTTCTCCATCCCCCCCCCCCTCACATTGTTCTCGCCTCCCTCTTCCCTCCTAGCCATACCTTTGTCAAGGCGTCATAAAATCCACGTGCCATATAAACTAATGTCGAAGGCATAAATCTTTGAAATATATCTAGAACCACAGTTTAAAAAAAAAGAAACATTTAATTTAGGCAAATATAAACGACAATCAACGACCATGCACCCCGACTTAATACTGGCAGAAAAAAAGCACTTTGTAGCAGCGTTAGCCACCTTTCGTTACATTTCTGCTCCCCCCCCCCCCAATGTAAAAATAGGGTAACAATTAACCTGCCATCCAAGATCCTTGAAATCAACATAAAGCGTTCGTCGACGACAACCCTTGTTGTAAGCTGCAAGTCGATGACTCTTATTTAACAAGCACATTCAGTGGTTATAGTTCTTGACGAAAACAATCGCAAACGAGACATACCAACCCAGGTGGTACTAAGAATCATACCAACCCAGGTGGTATCAAGAATCATACCGACCAAGGTGGTACTAAGAATCATACCAACCCAGGTGGTACCAAAAATCATACCGACCAAGGTGGTACTAAGAATCATACCAACCCAGGTGGTACCAAAAATCATACCGACCAAGGTGGTACTAAGAATCATACCAACCCAGGTGGTACCAAAAATCATACCGACCAAGGTGGTACTAAGAATCATACCAACCCAGGTGGTACCAAAAATCATACCGACCAAGGTGGTACTAAGAATCATACCAACCCAGGTGGTACCAAAAATCATACCGACCAAGGTGGTACTAAGAATCATACCAACCCAGGTGGTACCAAAAATCATACCGACCAAGGTGGTACTAAGAATCATACCAACCCAGGTGGTACCAAAAATCATACCGACCAAGGTGGTACTAAGAATACTAATACCAACCCAGGTGGTACCAAAAATCATACCGACCAAGGTGGTACTAAGAATCATACCAACCCAGGTGGTACCAAAAATCATACCGACCAAGGTGGTACTAAGAATCATACCAACCCAGGTGGTACCAAAAATCATACCGACCAAGGTGGTACTAAGAATCATACCAACCCAGGTGGTACCAAGAATCATACCAGCCCGGGTGGTACCAATAATCAAACCAACCCGGGTGGCACCAAGAATTCTTATTAGCAAAACATCTCTTTTTGATTTTAAATACTATTAAAGTGAAAGGAACCAAAAAAAAAACATACTAAAAGCAAACAAAACTATTGCTGCAAATTCACTATGAAATTATGCAAATCGACAATTTGAAAAACAACCATGTGACAAGATTACTTTCGTTAACTCATTAAAATTTGATCTTTGATGCCTTGGTAAATAATTAAATAAATCCCAGTGACCAAATCACTAAAAGAAAATTTAAAAAAAAGAACTAAACTCACCCGACTGTCTAAGAGGGTCAGGTCTTGCCGAAAATCCGTAAGCGTAGTCGTCGAAGGCAGTGCTAGCCTCAGAGCTCGCATCACGTTTCACTCGATCACGACCATGACCGTTCTTATCCACAAATGAAGCGATTGCAAAACTGTGCCATACCCCATAACTATCCAATGAACGTTTCTCACATAAAAAAAGAATTTTTTATTAGAACAATTAAACTTGAAATTAAATCAAACTTTAAAACAAAAGCGGATTTAATTGGAAGATCTTTACCTGTCCCCCCCCCTCCCCCCACCACCAACAAAAGCTCCTTACCTGTTCCCTTTTCTTTTCATCAAACAGCCAAGATAGATGAAATAAATTCAAGGCAGCACTTTGACGATATCATTCGGCTTAAAGTTTTAGCTCACATTCACCCCCCCCCCCCCCTTCTCCCACTTCTTAAATCTAAAATTTAAAAAAAAACATTTTACAATATCATAAATTCTATAATAAATTTAAATATAATATTGCAATTATTTGGAAAACACATTTATAATCATCAATATCAAAATGTACAAATCCCCATCCCCAACCATTATTTCGTCCTTTAAAATCCCTCTGAATAGTGCATAGCAATCGAATTCGTGATGCAAACCTCGTGGAGTTAAAGCAAAAAGTGTAATTGCGGGTACGAATGCCGGATTGCGTGTCCATCGCAGCAATGCTTCAGTGATGTTAAAAACAAAGTGCCCACTTCCGCTAGTTAACCATTCCGCTGAACCGATCCGTTCCGACTCGCTTGAAAATAAAAATTTATTCGAGACTTTTCACTTGCGCTTTATTTCATTCTTCTTCAAGCCAAAAAAAAGTTGAATTTATAACTCCATTAGATAAAGCCTCTAAATGTAAGAGTAATATTAAACCTTATGGCAGTAATTTTGGTAGTAATAACAGTAAAGCATTACTCTTGAAACTAGTGTGGTATCACTCACGCATCATTAAACTTCACTATTAATAAAAAGAATTGTGCAAATAAATAAATAAATAAACGAAAAAAATTCACCGATTTGTTGGAATAAATGCAGTCAATCGGGCTGGTTTCAACGGGCTATTAAACGAAACTCGTAGTTCCGCATGTAGAAGGCGGCTTCCTCGTTGAATATCATCCAAATCAAAACGCAATCGTGTACCATAATCCATATCTGGTGTACCATCCGAAAAAAAAAATTTTTTTAAGGCAAAAAAATAGGCAAATTTGGGCTAGAAGCTACTTATGGGTAACATATCGATATATCATATGGGCAAAAATATATCATATTGATTTGCATATGAATGGCCTCAATGAACAGTAAGCTATGTTGGAACGAGGCGAAAATTAGAATAGAAGCTACTCTCAATCAAGGTACCAAATCATGAATCCTGAAGCTTCATAGATGGTGTTTTAATCGAGAATGACTTCTTTAGTCGCGCTCCATCTCATTGAAGGGATTTATATAGAAGTCCATTTACTCATTTAAAAGCATCATTTAAAAAAAAAACTTATTTTAATGGTCTTTTGGACAAGCAAACACCCACCTGAAAGGCCTGCGGCGAAGAAAAATCGAGGTAAGAAGGTAGAAGGAATTCACTTCTTGTACCAGCTCCCTTGCTCACCTCTGTATAAAACGCTAATAAACGTGTCACTAAATAATTTCAGGATTCTAGAAATGATGAGTACTACGCCTATGGTAACCAGATGGCATCAACATTAGAGTAGTACAGAACGGACTCTATAGAAAACTTTAACCGATCGGATAGTGGACATGGATAAACATCAATTCGGCGATCCTATTGACGGGGAGATCATACCACAAAGGAATGATAAGAATTAAAACACCTCCCCCCCTCCCCCATCTCCCATACTTACTTATATGCACCAATTACTTGATAGAACTGTTAAAAGAATGCCATGAACTAAAAATAAAATGTCTGAGTCGATGGTACCATAAAATTTTTTTAATAGACTTTCTCTAATATCTTTTGAGAAAGATCGAACCACGAGGAAGGAAAGAGACGATCGTATCCGCTTCACCCAATTCGATAGCCTTTCGTTCGGCTGCCGAAATCGATTGGCCACTTTCCAGATATCTAGAGCTCCAAAAAAATGAGGAAAACAAGACGCTACATTTGGCGATCTTGCTTCAAATTTATTTTAATTTTCATTTAAAAGAAAATGTTATTACTTAAATTTATTCTCATTTACAATTTGCAATGATTTTTTATTTAAATTTAAAAAAAAAGAAGTATATCTATAGCTTACTTGGGAAAAAGTTTTAAAAAGTTTCAAAAAAATTTCTCTTCTATAGTTTCAAAAAAAAAAAAAAATCTATAGTTTACTCCGAAATAAATATATAAATCAGCTATTCCAATAGGAATTTAACGCATTTCCTCAATAAATTCTTTTCGACCTAAATTTAATTAATTATTGATGAAATTGAAAAAAATTACTGCAGAAAAAAAAACTTTTTTTAATTTTAGTTACAAAAGAAAAAAAAAAAACGAGAAAAAATATTGCTAATACTTGTAGGCAGGATTGAGTTCGACATCTTGCTCTAAATTACGATAGAGTTCGGCCATAAAACGTGACGCAAGTTCATCTTTTACACCACCGCCTGATGGCACTGGTTCTTCAATACCAAGAAGTTCCAAGATTTTCGATTGTAAACGTGCACCACCTTTCCTAAAAATAAAAATCAACTAATAACTTCGGGCTATTTCAATATTTCCATATAAAGGTCTTAATATCTTATAGAGGAAATTATCTCTTCAATTAGTTTATAATAGAGTAAATCACAAATGAAAATATATTCACGAATAAACCTATAGTGAAAAAAAAAATTTTTTTTTTGGCAATGATTCAAATTTTTCAAAAATTATAACAGCGCAAATACGATAAATAGAGCGCTGTATAAATGGTTAGAAATATTTTTAAAAAAAAACTCATGGAATTTACTTTGGAATATGCTTTTGTGCTATGTTGCTTAGTTATTAAGCATTACCCCTGGGGCATTAAATGTTGATTACGATGGGAAATTATCTCAAATACTATAAGAAGCGGCGAAATTATTTGAAAACATTTGCTTACTTAGAAATTGATAGGAAAAAAATGTGGTAATAATAAACCTACTGATTAACCGGAAGTGGTATAGATTGTGCATCTTCGTTATCGACATAAAAACCGGTTGCCGTATATGACCATACAATCGAAAAAATTGACGAGAAGAAAATAAAAATATTTTGCAAGTGCATTTGTATGAGAGATCTGCAACGAAGAATATATTTGAATGAATTAAACTCAAGGTAAACAGCATTTAATATATACGGTCTTATCGTTTTGTGGCATGAACACCTAACAAATTTGATATACTCAACCAGGTAGGTATAATTCTTTAGATTCGTCCTATTCGTCCACAGGTATTGCTCTCTTTATTTTACACCTACTCAATTTATTGTTTTTTTGTTTTCTATCGAATAACCATCATCATTTTTGCTTTTATTACAACTAGTAGTTTTTTTATTCATTACTAGTATATCTCTTTAATACGTGTACTTTATAGTGCATTGTATATTTATATGGACATAGGTAAGTATATAATTATATTTATGTGGATATAGGTACGTATATAATATCTGTGTGGATAGATGTATGTGAATATTTCTTTCATTACCCAAATGCTTCAAAATCGCTTCTAAATCATTTGCAGTTCATATCATACTATGCGTTCGTGCAAATTTCCCCGACTAATTGATCCTATATTATCGGGAACAAATTCTCAGGTAGCCAAGAGGGGTACCTTTGCCTATTTTCGTGGGATAGCCAGAATAATACCTCAGAGAGATTCTAACAAAGAGCAAACGATAAAGTCATGTACCACTACTCTTCAGTCCGTGATTTAAAGTATAACCTCCTTACATACAACATTAATTGACGTCATTTATAAGCTGTTAACACTCTGTTAACACTTATTATGTCAATAATGTATAGTCGGCGTATTCGATGACAACCAACCCATAACTGATGCAAAAGGTAATCGATGGATCAGAAAGAAATTTGAATATAAAAATATGATGCGCATTAAATTTATCGATTTTTCGCTCGGTTGGCATTTTTTGTCGCTTAAGTTGGCATATAAACAGACA
Organism: Ascaris suum; assembly: GCA_013433145.1. NCBI lineage: Eukaryota > Metazoa > Nematoda > Chromadorea > Rhabditida > Ascarididae > Ascaris > Ascaris suum. The sequence goes on along the minus strand of CM024178.1, from coordinate 9,031,118 downwards.
GATAGACAGACAAACAGACAGACCGACCAGTAGACAGACAGATACGCGCATGGATATAGCTTCGTCATAACGCCAAAAAACATTGCGGAAGCAGCAAAAGCAAAGGATCTCGTTTAAAGCCTGACAGAAGCAAGACTACCATAGCTAAACGGAGCACCAAGAACATCAAAGATAAGGGAAACAATGGAGTCCGATATTTGCAACCGGGGTGGAGCCAACTCCGGAGCATGGCGTTTGATGAACACGCCTATCGCAGCTCTGACATTTTTACTCTACAGTATGCCGGAATATATAGTGCTATATCATTTGAAAACTGAATACTGAAACGAATAATTCGAACTTTTTGGCTGGAAAACTCTGGAAAACTCCATTTGCAGAGAACATTGATATTAATGTTGCGGTTTTGATAGTTTCCACTGCGGTCAGTGGGATAGATTTGAGTTTCAGCGGTTGTGTTGGTACCACTAGCGATGCCGGGGGGGGGGGGCTATGGGGTGGGGGTACACAGGGTTCATATTTTTCCTCAGTTATATGATGGCTTCGTTCTTCTTCAAACTATTTGCACTGTTTTCTTTGCCATGTAAATATTTTCCTTGTTTTTGGAATTATTCAAATTTCGGTAGTTGTTGAGTGAGGAAATATTCTGCATTGGTTCAGTACTTGTTATGCAAAATTTTTGATTTCGTAGTAGGTAGATTCAATGAGTCGATTCCATTCATTTGTTTGTTTCAGTTTCAGAGCAGTCGTTTTGCTTGGCGTTTATTCGGAGAGTCATTATTATCGAGTTGGAACTGCTTATAGGCATCAATCTATATTCATGGCATTATTTCATTCAGAAGTTCACCTCGTGCAGCTTTGTGAACTGAATTGTGACATCCAGCAAATAATATAGAGAAATCCTCATTCGTGGAGGGGTACTGGGAAGGGGGGGGGGGGGGAGGGAGGAGGTAGGGGGTATGGGCTGATATCGGAGGTCGGCCTTCAGCACCAACTAGTCACACTTTCAAAAGTTGGTTTATGTAATCGGATGGTAAATAATCCCAATTGAGAATCTAAACTTTTTAATAACTACACGCGTTCTAAACTAGCAAAAATGGCCTTTAAAAAAAATTGCTCTGCAAACTTAGAGCTTTTAAGCCTCTTAAAACAGCTTTATTGGTTACTAATATCCATTTTTCTTTCGATATTATTGTTTTAAAATTTCAAGAAAAAAAACTCAATTTTTATCGAAGAAATACTAAATGATTGACAAATCAATGGTATTAATTAATGAGTGTAAAATTTTTGACTCGAAATTTTGATCATACAAAACTCTATAAATTCAACGAGGAGAAGAGCGAAAATAAACGAATAGTGATGCGTGCTTGAAGTGGCACTTCGTTTTCATTTGAAATCTCGATTATTTTTGCTCATTTAGCTTCGATTATTTGAAGTTGATAGCACTCCATCAAATATCGAGTAAATGAAATTTTTTTTTCTATCTGAAGTTCTGTGTCATTAATTCTGATTTAATTGTTGATTTTTTCTTATTTGATTTATTTTTGACTAGCGTTGAATCGCTAAGTTATCCTCACGGGTCGCATAACTTTTCATAATATATCAGGTATATTGGACCGTTAATTTATTTCTCTTTTAGACACATCGTCGATTTTCATTCAGTATAGCGAAGACGAGTGATGGCCAGCGAGGTAGAATATCACATTTTTGTTTGATTATTTTATGCCTTATGATGCAACTCGAGTTGAATTGAAAATCGTTTTCACTCTTTTTTTTTTGCTGGTGATGATGAGTGAAATATTTTATAACTGCGCTAAACGAATAGAGAACATTTAGTTGACAGTTCTTTATTGCGTAATATTTTGAGTATTCAACTGATGATCCATCGATTAGCCGAGGGTCGGCGTTGATCTTTCGAATTCCGCCGCACGGTTTTTTTTTCGCTTTTAAACGACATATGTTTCAAGTTTAAGCAGGCAAAGTGGAATAATTTAGCTGCATTCAAGCATATATACATTGGAATATAAATGTGAGTTTTTACGTATCATCGAAAGATCCGTTCTCCGTTGATTTGTGCATTTTTTTGGCGAATTGGAAATCGCTTAAAGCGTTTGTTATTCAGCTTATAGTAATGCAGCATAGTTCTTATGTTTTTTTTTCTTGATTATCAAATTACTTAAAAATAAATAATATTCAAATATTCTAAAATCTATTCACAAATTATAGGCTCTGAAGGAGAAGGAATTAGGCAATACAGCCTATAAGAGGAAGGATTTCGAGGCGGCGATTAGTCATTATGATAAGGCGATCGAATTGGACCCAACAAATATTACGTTCTATTCGAATAAGGCTGGTTAGTTAATATTTATCATATATAAATGCTTAATTCTATTTCTTTCTCGTTTTCATGTCCATGTACAAAACAGTTCTTATTAATTAAAAGGATTTATCTTACCACTGAGTACAGAAAATAAGGATTAAAAGGGAAAATCTATGGATTGGGTAAAATAATTCCCATTAGTTAGGGATTTATTCCACTATTAAAGATGTTAAATAAGCAGTTAAAACAGATAATTTCGGGTAAGTTAGGGTGGGAGGGAGGGGGCATTAATGGATGGTTGGTTTTCACTATTATTGAAGGTTATCTATCTATTCTTTCATCAGTGATGTTGCGAATATTTTCTTGCTTTATTTATTGGTCAGTGTATGGCGATGTGTTTTTATTGCAGCGGTATTATTTGAACAACAGAAATACGAAGATTGTATTGAATTATGCAAGAAGGCGGTCGATGTGGGTCGTGAACAGAGAGCCGAATATACACTCATTGCCAAGTTCGTCGTATAGCATTTATTTTAGTAGTGAATTTAATTAGGCATTTAAGCGTTTTTTTGGGGAATTTTTGTGAGCTGTTAAAGAATTTGGGAGGAATATTTGGAAATTCGGAGAGTAATAGTATCTAGTACCAACAGTTTGCCAGTAGTAATTAATAAAAATGCGTGGAGAATTTTTAATTAATAAATAAAAAGGCGTAAGTTAAAATATTTTCAATGCGATGCGCAATTTTTTGCAATTCTTTTTTAAATCATTTTCAAATGTGATCAGTATTACTCTATTAAACGTCATTTTCGAGACTATATGACGCCATAAATTTCTCTCCCTTTCGGGTTTTTGCATTTCTTGTCGCTCGATTTGTTAATAGACTTATAGATGTATTGCATTACATATGTATCACTAGGTGTATTGCGTTATAGTTTGATGCGATTTTCATTCTTTGTTATTTAAGGATGTTGCATATAGTAGTGACATCATTTGGGGATCTCTGAAAATACTTTCTGATCCAGTGATCTTCGTATTGGCTGATAACAAAAACCGTTCATTGGGTTGTATGTAGCGCCTTCCTAATAGAAATAAAATTGCACGGGGAGCACTGTATTGCTTTGATTTGAGATCTGTGGAGGAATTATTTTGGGAAAGGTATTCCCGAGTTGGGAAATGATGAGGGAAGTACTATTTGATGACGTGAACGCTTCAGTATACTTTGTTGTTTTAATTGTTGATGTGATGCTGGCGTGTTCATTGCCGCTGAATGAGGATTGAATTCTATTAGATCGAAATATTTATGCGTCTAATTTTCTTTTTTTACTTTCATTCGGTTCCTAGTTGTATGGGTTATTTGAATTCCCGGATCCATGGGCATATTAATAATCTCTATTTATTTTTGAATGGAATTTGTTTAGATTGATCTTGACTCCGCCTATAGTAGATTATAGACTTATTTGCATGTTGCATTATTTTATTGAATAATTCGATTTGAGAGGATTTCAGAGCACTGACCCGTATTGGAAATGCATATTTGAAACTCGATCAATTAAAAGATGCTATCACATGGTTTGACAAATCGCTTTCGGAACATAGAGATCCTGTAAGACTTGTTTTTTTTTCTTAGTCTTTTTTTTTAAAATTATTACTTCCATGATTTTGAATCTTTTTTCGTTCTTTTTATGCAAATTTTTTTCGAACGAATAAGTCATAACTCATGTTTGGTTTATATATGTTGATTTGAAAGAGGGAGTTATGATGAGAGTTGATATTTTATAATTGAGAGTTTGATGATAATGAGGGAATTGATATCCGATTGTAGTGCTATTTGTTCTTTTTTCTTTTCTGTTTAGAAGGGGGCTGTTATATGTTGTTATCCTTGAAATGGAAAGGGAGTCTTAGATTGGTGCTGGATTCTTATTCAGTAAGATTGAGAGTTGATCGCTATGAGATTATTATCGTTCCGTCCATCCTTGGATCGATCTGAGTGCTGCGGTGAATAATAAATGAGCGTCTATGGTGGTGCTGTTAATGGTAAGCTATACCCCACTCAGAAACAGCAAGTGAATGTTATCGCATTTGCTTGATAAATACCAGTATTGGTTACTGCGATCGCTTCATTCCGGCTCTTTATTTTGAGATTGAAATGGTCAGATGGGGGGGGGGGGGGGGAGGGGGTTGCTTTCCGGTCAAAAAAGGCTGCGAAAAGATTGGGAAGTTTAATTTACCAAAATTTGTCCAAAGTGATTTTCAGCATTAATTTAACCAAAATGATTGGATCGTTTGCTCTCAAAAGATCTCATGCCGGCAAGAGGTTCTTTGAGTGGGGATTGGACTCGGGAAATGGAGATACTCTGACTTAGGAATATGCTTATTTCCCTTTATTTTTATAATTACATGTGTATATATAACTAATATTATTGTTATTAAAGGAGCTAGTGAAGAAAAAGAAACAACTAGAGAAGGATTTGGCTGAGAGGGAGAGACTCGCTTATATCAATCCGGAGATCGCCGATAAAGAGAAGACTCTTGGCAATGAACTTTTCAAGCGAGGTATCTTTATTATTGAAGCTGATCGTAATTGGAAATTTCTCACGCTTAGATTGGTTAATCTTGATGGAAATGATTGTTATAGTTTTACACACGCAGAACTTTTTTTTAGTTATTGGAATATTGGCTATTGCTGTCGCATCTTTAGGTTGTTTTCAAGTCGGTTTTTATGCTATGTGGAGGACATATTCTTGTGGCGATTCATCCCACCAATGTTATTGGATGAATGTTTTTCACATTTTTTGACGTATTGATTTTTTTACTCGTTATCTCGTAACTGATTGCTGCTATAATAAGATATGTTTTTACTCCTCCCTCCCCCCCCCCCCCCTCCGAAAAAAAAGAGATCCAGCTGTCATGAATTTGTTCTTTTTTTCGTGTTTGAAATTGATCAGTGCAGTATTAGGATTCCTCACTAAGATGGGGGACGAGACTATTTGAATGTTTTTTAATCCTCGGATATTCAAATATCTTGCTGGCAGTTGTTTTTTCCGTCCTTCCGTTTGATCGGCATAGATGAAGAGTGAAGATTTCGCAGGTGGTAATGATGGAAGAGTGAGATAGCAAAAATATTCAAGTGGTAAAATGCAGGCTATTTTTGTAGGGATGATGGGCAAAAAGTTGAATCGGAATCCCATCTCTCCGTATATTAGTCAGTAATGACCGGGTTGAACATATTCGTGGCCATGATTGACCTTAGTATTATTTACGTTAATATTAATAACGTGTTTATGAGTATATTTGAGGTAACTACCCGAGTGCGATGAAACATTACAACGAGGCAATTAAACGCGACCCGGAGAATGCGATCCTTTATTCGAATCGTGCTGCATGCTACACCAAGCTGATGGAGTTCCAACGTGCACTTGAAGATTGTGAAATGTGCATTAAGAAGGACCCCACTTTTAGTTTGTTTTTATTTTTATCACTCTGTTCATTTATTATTTAAATTTATTAATATGAAAACTATATAACTGAAGTAGTTGCATTATTCGTTGTAAATTTTTGAATTTTAATAGTGAAGGTGTGGTGCTTATTCAGGTGAAGAGTAGAATAGAGTGGTATCCGGTAAGACTGCTGGGCGTAGAGGCTTGATAGGACGGAGCTAAGCATTCTGGTCGGAACCCGCCTACAACCGACCGCGCAATAACCGATAAGCGACGATGAATGCCGTAGCCAAGTATCACTGGGAAAAGGTGTTTTACGACGTGGCGATTATATTTCGCTGGTAGAAGGATGAGAAGGAGATGTGTTGGGTTTCCTTGCAACTATGTTCCTTCTTTTTTTATCATTTAAGTTATAGGTGCTAGAAATTAGGAAAATAGAGTAGTTTGAGTGTTAAATTAGTTATATTGCAGTAAAGGGCTATATTCGTAAGGGCGCTGCTTTAATTGCAATGAAGGAATATGGGAAGGCGCAAACGGCTTTCGAGATGGCACTCGCACTCGATGGCAATAATGCTGAAGCTAAAGAGGGGCTAATGAATGCGATTCGTAACAACGATGAATCGCCGGAGAAAGCTCGTGAACGTGCTCTTCATGATCCTGAAGTGCAGGAAATCCTTAGGTATGTTGTCGCTTTGTTTGTTGCTTGTGTTTTTCTTGCTAGTTTTTGTTTAGCGAAGAAATTGGATTAATAGTTTGGATAAACGTGTACTTCACTTCACAATAAAATCATCGTGTGAAGAAAAAATTGTTGCATTTAAAGTAGGTGGCAAAATTCTAGGTGGAAAAATATTGGTGTAATATGCAAAATAGAGTTGGAAAGCCGGTGAAATTATTTGATTTATGTAGACGGCGGTTGGAATGGCTTTAACGACGCCAGAAATTGCTTCTTTACTTCGTTGAATTAATAGAATGTTTGGCGATATGTGAGAGTGTTTTTGTTCGTTTGGTTTATGTAGAATGTGCTTCGAAAATATGAAACCAGGTTTTAGGTATATTGATGTTAATATCTGCGACGTTTTGCATCGCATCCTATTCTCATATGGATAAAATGTTTTCCCACACATACAGGTGAAACACAATGTTTTTCCCCTCGGGCACTTTTGATCTGAATAAATTTGTGTTCGAACATAGCAACTTGCCTTCATTTCATTCTTCATTGTCTTGTATACTTGTTTTTAGGAAATCAGCATAAAGGGGGGGGGGGGTCTCCTGCATGGCATAGTTTTTTTGTGGAGGCGGAGGTGTAAATGGAGTAACGCTAAATAAACTAGTTTTCGTACGAATGGATTGATTTTTAGAGATCCTGGTATGAGACTGTTACTGGAACAGATGAGCAACGATCCTGGAGCGGTACGTGAACATCTCCAAAATCCGGATATCCTGAAGAAACTGATGAAGCTACGTGAGGCTGGCATCATCCAGATGCGATAATTTTGCTCTTGTCACTGCGTATAGTCATTTCTCAATCGTTGGCTCCTTTTTAACGCAAATATGCTCTCAAACATCTTCGGGGTGTTGACATGATGTCCACTATTTTCCATATGTCCGTTCAGTTTTTTTTTTTCTTAGTCATTTTGATTTATGCGGTCACATCTCGGATATTGAGAATATTACCTTTTGGATTGTGCTGAAAATGGTTTTACTTTATAAATTCGCTTTCCCATAATTTCCTTTCAACTTCTTCATTTCAATGCACGTTTGCTGGTGCGGGGTGGATAGTAGGAGCTCGTGGAAAGGACGGATTATTTTCGAAAAGGGATTATTGATCTAATTTTCTGTCTCTTCTCAACGGCTTATTTCAGTACCTTCCCCCTTTCCCCTCGAGGAAGGGAGGAGGGAGGGAGGGAGAGATTATGTTGCTTGTGCTGCCTTCGCATGTCACAGTGCTTATCAAAGATGTTTAGGCTTGATGATGGGGGAGGGGGAGGGAGGGGAGGGAGTTATGGAAAGGAAAGAGGAGTGTTCTCAGGTGGTTTTCATGAAAACACGCATAGAAAATCTTACCTTCGCAGGTTGCTTTTGTGGTTTTCACCGGTACAATTTGTTGCAGCACAATCGTTTTCGGGGTTTGTTTCTTTAGCAAATAAGGGGCGTTTTGAGTATCATCGACCATATGGAAGGATTAGGTTGCTTATGTGCTTAGGACGTGGTTAATGAGGTGTTTAAAGGAAGCGATCGCGACGTTATGTATGAGGCGCTGAAGAGAAGGCGAGGGGAGGGTGGGGAGTGGGAGTTGCACTTGAAATCAGAGAAGATGGACTAATGACAGCTGGGTTGCAACAAACGTATATTCCTCGGTGATATATTTTATTTCCCAGATATTGCTGTTGCGTTGTTTTAAAATGGCGACAAATTGAGGAATCGTTTTTTGTGTTTAGAACGATGCGCTTCATTTTGCTTGTTGCCGACACTTAAGTAAAAGGTCTCATTATTGTGGCTATAAATGCTGTGGATATTTGTGATTTCAGAAGTTCCTGAAAGAGTCGAAGATATACAGGACAATCAGCCTGGTATTAATTTAGGGCAAAGGGGGGGGGAGGGGGATCGCATGGTGAAGCCTTGTGCCGCGTGGAATTTCCATGGGGATTCTAAAAGGTTGCTCGATGAACAAATGAAACAATGAAAAGAGAAGCGGACGATATTTGGCGGCAATAAGTTATGAAAATATTGCTGAAATGTAGTTTTTATGAGAAATCTTACGCGAAAGTGGAGGTTAGGCGTCGTTTTTTCGACGTATAGTGGGGGGGGGGGGGAATTTTCGGTCTTCCGGAAATTCACCTGAAATTACACTTAAGTGGGGAAAGGGATGCTAAATTTTTGCATGGATATGTAGATGTTTGTTCGATAAATTGAAAAGTGCAAGATTTGATACGGTGATATTGCAATAGAACGATCGTTTGCAACGGTTATCTCTGACATTTTGGGGGAGGATTATTAAATGGGAAGAGAGAAGGGGGGGGGGGTTACTTGTTTGTTTATAGCATATCGCTGTCCGAGTGTACGCTTAGATCTTATCGTTTCGAATATCGATTGATCGAAAGATGATCAATCGGATGTTGCCTAACGATACGGAATCGTTTTCAATTTTCTCGGATCGAAAAAAATGATCGATTGTGGATCAATTGTCATATGAAATAATGATATAATTTGTACGAAATGATCATATCAACAGTAATTTATCAGCAATACGATTTATGCAACATATTACACGAAGTGAATAACGATCGTGGTGTTATCGATAGAAGAAATTGAACACGTAACCGCTCAATGGTTTCATTCAGTGAATTAGAATCATTTATAAATGCACGCAACTGAAAAAGAAAAATTCTTTTTTTTTGGAATAATTGAAATGAATGAAAAAGAAAAAATTGACGATAATCTTAGATGCTTTGGTCATATTTTCGTTGCATCAATCGTTTAATTATAAGCATTCTGCGAGATTTTTTTTTTGGCGGGTTGCGAGATGCATATAATTCTCTTCTATATGTTCCTTCCCTAGTTGATGGTTCACTCACCTTAACACCTTTACAGGTATGGTCATCCTATGACACCAATTATGCTCTTCAAATTTCACATTTTTCAATGAAACGACTGATTGCGGAAGCATATAAGAAAGTGTTGTGACAAGGATTTGTGCGCATACACATATAAGAATACATGTATTTGGAGGGGGGGAGGGATTTTAAATTCAGTGCGTGATGTAGGATGGATGTCGAAAAGAAAAATTTTCATGAATGTGATCTAGTAACGACAAATGCGTTTTATTTACATCTTCGAAAATATCGAATACTCTTGAAGCCGGCTGGTGACGGTCAGGTACTAAAGGTAGTGGTCATTCTTCACCGGTTGTTTCAGGTACTTTTTCATTGAGATTTGAACAGGTAAATGGGCAACGGTCAAGGGAGTAATTCAAGTGAAAAGGAGTGTTTCATTAAATGCACCTGAAATAAGAAAGTTTAAGTGGATATAGGTGTGTTGAAATATTCGTCGAACAATAAAAAGTATCGAAAACTCTACTAAGACGAAAAACTACTATTAAACAAAAAAAAAAATCAAATGAGCAAAATTTGCGTAAAAATAATCGAATTTATCGTTATGGATGCGATGGATATATTGATTATTATCAGAGGAAATAATCGATACCTCTACAGGTAAATCATATGCTACAGGAAAATAATAAAAACACTAACCAATCGATCGACATCTCTAGCACGTTGTGAGTCGAGCCAAACTTTAGCATCGAATTCGTTCTCGAATTCCGTATTCGAACCCAACCAGAAACTGTACTCGAGGATATTCTTTGCATCGCTTAATGAACTCGATTTCTCCTCGTTGAGTAATTGTGCACATATCTGCAAATGTATTACCTTAAACGATAATGTGGGAAAATCCTACACTATTGCATAATCAATTATATTTGGTCATCAGCATGTTTCTAATGGACATCAACAAATGGTCATTGATCTGCTTCTCCGATATTTGACCATTAGGATCGTCATTTTGATCGTATTGAATGTTATCTATGATATATTTCTAGAGGTAAATGAATTTTTGTAAGCTTTCCCTTCCGCCATCAATTATAAGCACAATCCGACTTCTTCCTGAAAATAGCTCTAATTCTTGTCAATGATCTGTAGAGTGCGGAATGCAATTTCCGATTTTTTTTTTTTTTTTTTTGGAAAGCTTATGACAATTCATTTACCTCTAAATAATTTTTATGGGGAATTTTTTCTCTGTGGGAATCTTTTTGGGAATCTTCTAAGTCAAACAACCACATGTGGAATTTTGCTATTGAAATACGCTAGGTTAAACGCAAATGATGATTAAATTTTCTGAAAACAGGTAAATTAAAATTTAAAAAGAAACAACTGAAAATCCCTCAAAAAATAATGAATTTTTCTGGAAGAATGCCAAGTTTTTTAATTTTTTTTCAAATCTTCGATGTATACATTAATCTACTCATTAATCGGAGTATTCTTTGCGCAATTATGATTTTTTTTTTCAGCGAAACAAAAAAATACCATTCATTCGGCTTAGAAGGCAACCGGAATACTATGATTAGAAAGAGTGACATCAACGAGTGAGGGATATTTTTCTATTCCTTTAGCGAATTGGCCTCAGCTGTTTCCTTTCCCCCTTCCTCTCCCCTTTCCTTTTTTTTTTTTTGAGGGTTTCTAGCTCTTTTCGTACAAGCATTCGTCCATTTAGTGAAATCGTTAACTGACGTTTGCTGTATAATATTTAATAAAGCTACCAATTATTCGAAATATTTTTAATTAGTGTTTTAAAATCAATTTGCAAAAATATTCGAAAACATTGCAAAAGAAAAAAAAAAGAAATTCAAACAAATTACATTGCAATTATTTTTTTCAATTTTTTTTATTAGTAGATGAAATTTTTATTTGCTATAAGAAATAATGATGAGAAATAAATTACCAATAATGCATCGGAATATGAAGAACGTTGTACAATTTTTGGTATATCGTTGTCCATTTTATGATGTAATAATGTACATAATGCTCGAAGAGCGTATTTACATACGCCAACATTTCCTCGTTTCGACTCTTCCAAATCGTCACTTACAGTTTCCTTGATTTAACGATGCAATTGCAAATGATTTGATCGATCGATTAGGAGCAAGATCACTAGCAAGGTTGGAGCAAGATCACTAGCTCCAACCTTGCTCCCTCTTTCCTACCTCCCCATCCTCACCTCATTCCGTTGAATCCTGATAGTATTTTTTTCTAAATCGGAGCTTCAAAGAATCTAAAGATATCATCATTTTTGCTGAAATATCAATTTATAGCATTTTCTTTTGCTACTATTGAGTTTACGAAAGGCATTATTTACTAAACGATGCCAAGATATGGTTTATATGGAACTATAAATGATAATATTAGATTTTAAATCTTTTCAATATTATTTTCACCTCCTATTAAAACACTTTAAAGTTGAATATACTTATGCTGAAACTAAATAAAACTTAAACTTGAGCATTTTCGAATTCGACAACTTGAATTAAATTAAACTTATTGGACGGCTTTATGAATGAAATAATCACTTAAAAAGGTTACCTCATATTAATGAAATAATTGCACTGTAGAAAAAAAACCATTGAAGAACTAGGGAAATGCGTTCATTTTTAGAAAGAATTAAATAAGGAAAACTTACCCGTAATAACATAATACGAGGATATTCAAATGTATCTAACGTTATGTTGAAATTCGTCGTTCTGAAATACAACTTTTTTTCCCAACCATTTAATTACTAAACGATTATGCAAATTATTCTCTATTGTTTATAAATACTTGTACAGTAAGAAGTATTCTTATTCATCGTTATCCACTGGTTACTGCAAGGTCGGCTATAAGCAAGCTCCGAGCAGACTTGTGGGCTCTGCTCAACCGAGCCACCCCGCTTAACATCGGGACGAAAGCAACGGAATAAGGGCCGACAGTCATAAGAGGAACAACGGTGAACCGACTTGTCAGCATCCTACAGGCAGAAGGGCGAGCCTAGGCCCCAACTTTCACGCGACCGACTTGTAAGGAGGAGAGGCCGACCCGCAATGAGACGGAGTGACTCTAAGAAAGACCACAGGAACCAACTGGATCGGAGAGGCATTGACTCGCGGCAGTTGGAAGCGATATGAAGAGACATTTATTCGTAATGAATGCTCTGTTGATTGAAATAACTAATAAGTAAGGAGTATTCTTACTGTATATTACTTCTAGAGATAAGAAGTACTGTAACTGTTTATAACTTTTAATGAGTGAAATTGTTCAGCGATAATTATTAGCGCTCTAAGCAATTCCAACGTTGAGAACAACCTTGACAACTATAATTTACCTGTTACTAAACGACTCTCAAAGGAAATTATTCTCAGCGCATAAATATTCCTTTCATTTATGTGAAGTAATTATATTTCGCTTATTTATTATTTCGCTAATTTTAATAAAAATAAAAAATATAATCATTATTTTATACTCAATATACTTTTTTATTAATTACTTCTTTATTAAATAAAAATTGAAAGAAAGATGTAACCGATATGCAAGAAGGAATTCATTGAAATTATTGCTTAGTTGTTCGATACCATCTGATTGTAAAGATTTCAACGCACATACAAGTTGCATCATTATAAAGCATACATGACGTTCATATATCTCTGCACCCATACGCTTAAAATTATTACATATATATATATATATATATATATATATATATATATATATATATATATATATATATATATATATATATATATATATATATATATATATATATATATTGAAAAAAATGCATAATAGTTGGTGAATAAAAGTAAAAAAAATTAATAATAATAATAAATTTAGAAATGAAGTTTAAAAAAACAATACTGGAATTGAAAAGAAATTATTGAGAAAAAAAGACTAGAATTTAATAAAAAATAAAATAAGGAGTGAATATAATTTAGTCAATTCTGTAAAAAAAAATTGAGTAAATTTATTTTAAAGAATAAAGAGGAAAAATTTTTAAAAACCAATATTTTTATCCCATTAAAAAACAAACAAACAAAGTAATTAATTATGAAAATGCTAAAGAAATATACCCTATCAAAGCCGTGAGCTGCTAATGAATGGAAAGAGAGTAATGTTAGACGAGGCATTATAAAAGCTTTGTATGTTCGACCAGAAAGATGCGATGAATCTTGAAGGAAACGTCGAACCTTAAACAAAGACATATCAAATGTTGTGGAAATATATTCAACAATTAAGTAATATTTTTACGTATTGTTAGTGGACATTTTAAAAGGAATAACTGTAGCAACCAAAGATATAGTGGTCACTTAAAAGTGACCATTATCTTAAACAGTTCAATTCGAATAGCCACTACATGAAGCGCATATATAGCTGAGTATGTAATATGCTAAGTAAAAAAATGAGCACTTTACAAACGCTTAAATGAGTGCAAAAACTTGGCATTTGATTGCACTAAAAATGATTTTTGCAAAGCATTCAGAACCTCTTAAAGTGGTCTGTTTAGGAAAGAGACAGCATATGCATGAAGGAAATGGAAAGTTTATTTTAGTAGTTAGTTTGTCCATTTACAACGTATTTGGCCATATATATATATATATATATATATATATATATATATATATATATATATATATATATATATATATATATATATATATATATATATATATATATATATATATATATATATATATATATATATATATATATATATATATATATATAAAATGATTTATGTGGAAATATGTAAAAATAACTAATAGAAATAATGAGAAATAATATATGCAAATGTTTGGGAGAAATATTGCAGCATTTTTTTTTCGCTTATAAATATTCAATACTTTCAATTGTTCGATTGCTTATGCCAAAGGAAACTAGTAGTCAGAACAGATATCCTCATCCGTAGCTAATCATGTTCTAGTGGTCGCGCTATTCAAATCAAAGAAACTCTTATTGGATGTTACATTGATGTATCTAGCATTTGTGAGTGATGTAATTTGAGAATTGATATAAATTCATCGGAAATTTCGATTTATTTCAATTGTGACAAATTTTTTGATTTCAAAATCCGTGGAAAAATCGTGGAGGAGGAACATTTATTGCGCTAAGATCGAATAAAAAACTATGGTCAATAGACTTGACAACTTTGGGTTGATCATTCCTTAAAATCCGCGTATCCCTTAAGGCTAAAATCATGTGTCCTGAATCGCAATCATGTCAAGGTAGAATGTGATAGCAATCCATGAGAGAAGTGTTTGTGCATACTTCACCAGAGTTGTCTTCAATTTCGACGAGAACTGGTGGATGATAGAGCATCGCATTCACTGATGGTCTACCTATTGAGAGTGGATAGTATTGAGAAGCAGGCGCTATCTGAAATGTAATTGAACTGAAAAAGAATTGAATCAAACAGAATAGAATAGAATAGAATAGAATAAGAGAATGAGAGGGAATAGAATAGAATAGAGTGTTATTGAATGGAGCTCAGTCAGATAAACTCGACTGAACCTTTTTAAAACGAATAATTCAATTTGAAAAGCATTACATCAAATAGATGCGACAGATTCTCAATATAGTGTTGAATGATATATCATTCACTTTTTATCGTTATCACTTATCAGTGATATATCATTATCATTTATCACTTAATATATCACTTAATGATATATCATTATCACTTATCAGTAACGCTTAATATCGTTTATCAGTTTATAACCGCTAGTAAGGATTTATGCTTGAATAGAGTGAGACTGTTACTTTAATTATTAATTATTTCATCGCGTAAGAAACTTTCATTTTTTTTTATTATAAAACACTATTCTATTGCTAAATTTTGGGAACATCATGTAGTCGAACCTTTAGGCCTCGTTCTATAAACCATCATGTTCTCCCCTCACTACGTTCTTCCCCACCCCCCTCCTCCCGACCTAATCATATAAAAAACCATAAAACAAATTTATCGTAATGGTACGGTTACTTTATATCATTCAGGTAACGATTTTGCACTCGTATATTTGAAATAAAAATTTATTGCCTCTAATTGTATAAAATTTTTCATGCAAAAAAAAATTTTTTTTTAAAATTTCATTCATTAAAAAACAATAATAATAAATAATACAATAATAAAAATTAAAAGTCATACCATAAGAGTAATATCATAACTGTGTTGTCCATCACGTGCAATCGATGCATCGAAAAATATCGATGCGCCTTTTGTAAGTGTCGGCGTAAAAGATTTGAAAATAATATCACCGAATTTCAATCTAAAAACAAATTTAAAAATTAAAAAAAAAATTCCATTCGCTTTTTTTTTCATCATTCATCCAAACTCTCAATTAGTGATAAAATGCGATACTGCCAAGTTATAAAGTAAGATGTAAGGCTGCCGCGTTAATTTTAGTTCTCTAGGTTCTAACGTTGTCACGCATAAAGGTATAATTGGGATCAATACACTATAGAATTTGTGAATATTGATATAAATATCAGAAATTCGTTTATTTGTAAGTGATATCAGCTAACAATTTACTTTTCAATCATATAATATGGACGTTTATTTTAGTGCAATTAAAGTTGAATTCTTATATGAAATAATCGAAAATATCCGCTTAAAACGAATTTGAAATCTTCATTCAAAGAATTTTTTTTTTGAAGGCTCAAGAAATGAAACTAGATAGCCTAAAATGTTGAAAATAAAAACGAATTTTTGCTATAATTTTTCTTGTATGATCAAAATTTGAATTAGTATGGAGTCAAAAGCTAAGATCTAATAAAACTTATAGTTTTCAATTGATGTCCTAAAGAATCACATTCTTTTGAAATATTTTTTGTGGAATTTATCGGTCGGCCTTGGCAGCTAAACGAGCGATAGGCATATAAGACCAGGTCATTCATTGTTTAACCATCATATTAATAGAGGCTTATATCCGCAATTTTTTAAACGTTAGATTCTCTATCCTTACCTTCCCGTTCCCTCCTCCCCATCTCTTAGACCCCCAACAAACGAATTAGGAAGCGAATAGCTTCAAAGTTTTGCAACTACAAAGAAGAATAAGACAAACTGATTGAATTTCTCATTTGATATTGGTACATCTCGAGAGCGAATATAATCAGCGAGATGTTCCGCTATATAAGCGAGCGATTCACGATGATTTAACGTCATCTGCAATGTGATTTGCTTCTTTTTTTTTTTCCTTTTTAGAAGCATTACTAAATCTTAAAGGAAATTACTCCGTACATTTGATCTTAATCGTTAAGAAACTGTTCATTCCTCTCAGTCCTTCACCTTTCCCCACTCCCAGAAAATAAATATTTACAAATTTTTCATAAAATAATATAGACGAAAAATTTTTTTTACTTTCAATGCAATAAATAATCTACTGAAATTTTTATTAATGGATATTTCATTAATTATTCATTTTAATTTCATAATTTTTCCAAAAAAAAACACTCTATTTCATGTACTTTAGTATTATAATGACTAACTTTCCTCGGCGGCGAAAATTACTTATACGCTTCGAAATTATACGTTAATTTCATTTTATTTATTTATGGAATATCTTTCAAATCAACTGTGCAATATTTGTGGCGGAAATTCTCATCATAATGAAGCGAAATACCTGATTATATGCTTCATCGATAGTTTTTGCTCTATGACTTGTGATCGGCGTTGGTGGAGGATGTGATGATGGTGTAAGTGATGAACGAGACGGTGATGGAACACATGGCACAGGAGAATCCGAACCACCCTCATCACTAACTGGCATCGATACAGTCAGTGACGTACGACTTGGACTTTGTAACTCTATGAAAAATATAATTTATTTTCAACGATTCGCTTACTTAATAAGTATTTCCTCTAGAGATATATAGCACTCTCTTTAGAGTATGTGTTATAATTTTCAACTTTATTTTGAAATACAAAATATAGAACTTAAAGCAAAAATAGTACTTAAAATATAAATTATTGGCAATAAAAAAAATCGAATAATCTAATGTCAATTGAATTTTTGCAATGGAATTTTTCAAGGAATGGCAAATAATGAAATAAAATCTTTTCATTTAAAAATGATAATGCATTAAGGATATTTATTAATAAAATAAACATTTGCATAAATCCCTAAGAAATATTTCATTAATTATTGAAAATTTTAGCAAATAATACATAAAAATATTTTAAAATTTTTACACTAAAATATAAATATATTTCGAATTAAGCATTTAGATAATTTAATTAATGAAAAAATATTTTATCGCATTTAAATTAATTCTTTTTTTTTGCAAATTTTTTCAAAGATTTTTTTCATTTAGTGAAAAAATTCTTTCATTTTTCTTTTGTAAATCATTCCATTTTCTTAAAATTTTCTCTTAAAGAGAATACTCAAGAGGAATGAATACATAAATTAACGAAATAGAAATTCCACCATAGAGGATAATTGATATCGTTAATTGGCTATGCTTTTCAAATTTTGATGTTATGGATATGAGTCAATATCGGGAGTTCAATTCTTATTTACGAATCTATTTTTTTAAATAGTTGATTGTCACTGAAAAACTGATAAGTTAAGGCGTCGGGAGTGATAAAAATTATCAACATGAACACGAGATTTCCGATCGGATATCCGATCCGATATTTTGCTTTCCGGTTTCTTATCACTCAATAATCGTTTCGTCTTATCACTCGAATATGCAATGAACACAATTCGAATGATTATCGAATTGCATAAACTAATCGATATAATTAAAAATGATACATTGATGAAATCTTTTTTTAATAATTATTTCATTATAAAAAATTTCAGTGAGAAAAAAAAATTCTTTAAAAATTGCAATTAAATTTTTTCAAAAATTTTTTTATAAATATTCATAAAGAAAAATTTGAATGAATGAAAAAAAAATTTTTTTTTTTTGATAAACTTTTCCCAAATATTGCAATCGTTGAAGTCGTCGATTCGCTATTGCTCAATTCATTTTGTGAATAGGGACGTTCTCGTGTAAAATTACGTGTATTTCGTTCACGTAGACGAATTATAGCATTCTCTTTATGCATTTCGTTAGATATTTGTCGTCGTTCATTTCCTTCAGATGCAAATTTCTAAAATTTGAATAATTCTTATAATATCCTAAAACTTCAGCTTAATATACAATATCTCTACCTACAATTACCTGAGACATCTTTTCTCATATTTGGAAAATTGGGGGGTGGAGGGGGCAGGGGGGGGGGGGGGGAGGGGATAGAAGGGGAAAACGGTTGAAAGAAGACGAGGAAATATTAGCTTCATATCTATCACAGTACCATCTTAATTGATCATTACCTAGATTATAATTAAAAATATTATTTAATAATTTCGTTTTTTATAACCTATCGGGCAATTAATGCTTATAATGTATAGAACAACGAACTATAAGTTACTAGTATAAATTACGGCATTTTATATGCAAAATAGAATTAATATGAAGATGACGGAAGCAAAAAAAAATGTTTATATAATTCTCTGCAAAAATTTTGAAGTGTATAGCATATAATATGCTTCTAATATAATTTACAAGAAGATACTTATTGATTTTTTTTTCAATATGGGCATTTTTCCAAAAATTTTTCAATATTCAAAATCTCAAATATGGGCGAATTAGAGAATGATTCATTTATTCTCTACCGTAGTAAAAAAAAAAATGAATAAAAAGGGAACTAACATGTTTCATATTATGCGAGGATTGTGATGTATTGTCTTCTAGAAGTACTGGAATTGTTCTTAGTGCGGGTGATGGTGGGGAGATCGACGACTCTGAGAGAGCTGGCGTCTGTGGAATATCATCAATATCTGTTTCCTTTACCCGTACCCATTGATCTGGTAGAGGACGACGTTGAGGTGCCTTTATCGCTGGTATCGAAATCGTTAACGATGGAGGATTATGAGCCTGGAATTTTTTACTCCATATGTTGGAATTTTTTTTCGAGCACTTCCCAAATATTTTAGAAATTTCTACTCTTTGCTGACAGTAAGAAATCAGTGAATCCTTTGTTCACTTGCAAAAAAGTTTAGTCTATCTACGCGATAATTTGCGCAAATATTGTTGATTGATATATACCCTAAGGCAATAAACAAAAGTATCTATAATGCAAGTTTCTGCATTCAAAAATTCTTACATGCATAAGATAGTTATGGAGTATCTCTCAGCTCTTTGGATTCATTAACTTTTTGTCAGTTTCGTCTCTATATATATATATATATATATATATATATATATATATATATATATATATATATATATATATATATATATATATATATATATATATATATATATATATATATATATATATATATATATATATATATATATATATATATATATATATAATATATTTTTCACATCTATCATTTATTAATGGCCTAAATTATTTCATTAATATTTAATAATGCATGTCGAAACGAACTAAATAAATAATAATACATAATTAACTCAGTCATGATGAAATCCATAGAAATTGATCTTAACGAAACGCCAAACTCTCATAGAGTTTGCAAAGCGCAGAAAAAATGTGAGAGATTGCTCAGCGTTAGTCAATTAGAGACGCACTAAATAGGTGATGATAGATGATAAAATAGGTGATAAGGAGATCATGATTTCATTGATTTACGTTTACCGTGGTTTACCTTGATTTCAGGATTGTCTTATTCATTTCCTACTTCAAAAAATTGGTTTTACGCTTTAAAAAAAAATTACCTTTTCATGTATGAGATGCTCGTTGCTTGAATTGTCTTCAACTGGGAACGAATCAACTGTAAAACGACGATTTGGATCACGAGCACGTATCGAGCGGGAATTATTCTCACGCATTACATGCTCCCTTGCGTTTTTCTTAAATAAAGCACACAATATGCATCAAATATTTCTAAATTAAAGGAAGAAAAATCATACAAAATAATATAATAAAGGAATTTCATATTTTCCTCTAGAGCATATTTATGGCAAATTTTAAACGCAATCAATTTAATATTTTCAAAAAAAAAAAAAAAAAAGAAAGAAAGGAAAATATTTACTATAAATTCAATATCGTAAATATTATATATTTATGAATTATATTTATAGATTTATTTAATTAAAATTCCAAATTATTAAGTAATAAATTATAAATATATATATCAAAGAAATTAGCTATGAGAATAATTTTTACTATTTCAAGAGGACAAAAATCAACGAAATATATGCGCAATATTGAATTCATATTTTGTTATCCGAATTATCCATAAATTATCCATAAATCCGAACCGAATTATCCATAAGGATTCGTTTTCCTAACGTCATTTACTATATAAAATATCCGAATTTTCTTAACGATCGATAAAGTATGAAAAAAAAAATTCCACAATATATATATTCTTTTTTTTTAAATAAATAAATAGAAAGCAAAATCTCATCGATTAAATTCATTCGTTAAAAGCGATTAAAGAATTAATTCTCAAATTGAATTAGCCACCACACTATTGCATACGATTGCATTCGACATTTGCATTTTACAGGGTGGAATTTTTCAGCACATATTACTTAAAATGATTTTTTCTTAATTGAGTGAAATAAGACAAATTATTTCATCATATATATAAATATTAAATTTATTAATGAATAAATGAATTTAATCTATTATAGAATTTAATATAATACATAAATATATTATTGAAAAAAAAATAACTAAAATATAATAGAACTTAAAAAAAGAATAGAATATAATAGAATAAAAAATTTTGATAGATGAAATATGAAATAATAAATGAAATAAAGTTTTAAAAAAAAACAACCAAAAATATCTTTTACCTGAAATCGATCGAGTATTTGTTTAAAATTATGTGCTCGAGGTACGGTCTCTTTTGGTGCAATTACCGAAAGTTCACGCCTCTCATCTTCACTAAAAAAATTCTCATCGAAATATTTCTCCCTCTCTCTCTTTTAGCAAGGATTTATTTGCATTGTTGAGTCAATATTCACTCTCACTAGAAGCACTTAAGTTCTTCTTCTTTTTTTTTTGACAGTAGTTGTTATTGCATAAATAAATGGCTCAACTAGTTCTCGTCGAAGAATACAATTGACGTCGTTTTCGTCTGTTTTGCAATTTGTGGTACACTTTTATTATACTATAGAATAAAAAGTTATCGGAATTATTTTTTGCAATAATATTATTAATTATTTGTATTACTTGAAAAATAAAAAAAAAATATTGATTTGCAAAATAAAATTTTGCAATTACAAATGAACGTTTAAAATTTTTCATATATTAGCTTCTTTTTATGCAATTAGTTTGAGCATATTATTGCAATTTTTCTTGAGAGAGGGGGGGGGAGGGGGGGGGGGGGAGGATATATATATATAAAATCTATACGAGTTTATTTATTTGAAAATTTTTTTTTGCCAATATTGGACAAAATTATTGGACAAAATCTGAAAAGAAATTTATCATTTAGCCCATCTTTTAGGTTCTATCGTCAATAAAATGATTTCTCTTTTATTTATTTCGTTGTAATCATTCGTCTCAATTTTTTATAAGCAACACTTTTAGAGAAAGCTTGAATAGTAATGCACTATATATATATATATATATATATATATATATATATATATATATATATATATATATATATATATATATATATATATATATATATATATATATATATATATATATATATATATATATATATATATATATATATATATGGTTTTCTATTCATTCTCATTTAAATATGATCTAATATTTATTATTCTAAAATATTTATTATTGATGTAAATATTAGATCACTATTTTCAGGATGAGTTTTCGAAAACTTTAAATCGAACCAATATCCTGAATCGATATCCTAAAAATCAATATCCTGGAAGAACTGGCATCATTGTTAGCTTTGCTGACTTGTCTTAATGGATGCTGCATTCTCTCGAATAACTCACCATGGTTCAGAAGGTGGTGATGGAATTGAACGTGAAGCGCTACAACTACGCTCTTTTTGTTTTGTCCTAATGCGACGATAAACAAGAGATGGCGATCGATCCTCCTGAATTTGGTACCTCATTAGTGGTGGAACCAATAAAAACTTTGCTTTATTGTCCTTTATCTACCGTTATATGACACCTAGACGGTTGATGCCACCAAGGGTAAATTTACAGATATAGTTTGAGGGTGAACATCAGGTCCAAATACATTTAGCTCAAGTAGTTTGTGAACATCAGGTCCAAATGCCTATAGAGTAAGTTGCCGTAAATTTTTTGCGCATTTAGCAATCTATCGTAATTGAAAACATTGAATGATCGCCGTATCGTTTACTGGTGATGTTAAGTTGCAATCCACAAGTGTTACCGCCTAGCATAATGCAAACTGCACACCTTTAATTAACCCGTTGTCCATAAAAATACCATTGAAACATAATGTACTCTTTGCTATATTCTAATAAAGAGTCTATTGTTTGCAGAATAAACCGTTCAATTTCAAGAGGTGAAAACGATTCAAACGGTCAAACCTTCGAACCTTATGAGATGCTCCTATAAGAGTTTTCACACTCATAACAAACAATTTTCCCATGTTCTTCGAATTATGCAAATGAATTATGAGTTATGCGTAAACTATCAGATGAATTATGCAAATTTTCCTAATTTATTAATTGATAATTTTCATCGCTTTCCAAGATATGGAAATGAAAAAGAAAAAAAAAAGGAAAACCTTCGAATCGTTATCTTCTATACGCTCGACGGGAATTTGCATGAGATAAACGGGCGATTTATCGTTATGATCGAACGGTTTCAAATATCGTGGTTTTGGTTTTAATACGGCAGCGCTATTTGAAAATGTTCGACATTTTCGTAATTGATATGGATCGTCATTTTTTTCACCATCCATGGAATTCATATCTAAATGCGTTCAAATATTTTATTAATAAAGAATTTTAATTTTTTTTGATTAAAAATATGCAGCTTCTTTTTTCTTTTTCTTTTTTTTTTTGGAACTAATCAGCAAATAAACTTCTTTTCCACTTTCTCTCTATAAATCGATGATATGCAAATATAAAATGAGATGAAATTTTGTGGAAAATGATTAAATCTCATAAATTTTGATAATTTTAATATATTCTTATTATTATCGAAAAATGCATATTTAATTTCAATTTAATTTCCAATTTAATTTTTTACTTTAGAAAAAATTTTATAATACTTTTGCTAATAAAATTAAAAATGGAATGGATTTTTTTTTTTTTGAAATATATGGCAGGTAAAATATGGTATTAGAAATATATTAATGTTTGAGTAGAGTTCAGTTTTTAAAATTCGATGAATTTTTAGAGCATTTGAGAAGAAAAATTATCGAATTGATATGAGTATTTAATTATCTAGAATAATTTTATATTATTTTTTGACAATAGTATAATAGTTAAAGTAAATTTTCACGTACGAAACCTCAGGTAACTTGCAAGCGGTGGAACATCACATAAAACATCAGGTGATCTTGAGAAATAATAAATAAAATTTATAGGTAAAAATCGGTTTAAAAAAAAATTGAACAAATTTTACTTTGTCGTGATGAAAATGGAATTTCTGAAGAAGATGTCGATTGATTGCTTGATGAGCTTTTCGAATATTGCGTAAAAGCGGATGTTTCTGATTGAGTAAGCAATGATTTATGGCTTGCTCTGCAAATGCGAATCGTTTGTGATTGAAAATAAAAAATAGCCGAACAAAATTTTCCATAGAATAATATTCCATAGTTATTTCTTATAAAATTGCTAATTGATCGAATAAATTATAAATTTTTTTTGTTATTCATATTATATATTTAAATGAAAATAATTTTTATTCGATAAAAGAAAAGAGAAATGAAATTTCTATCCTATTCAATTAGTTTATTTTTAATGCGCATATTTAATTATTCGATTCTTACTTCTTTATTTATTCCTATTTTCTTGTATTGATCATATTTTCAATTAATATAACTTACCGTGGTGAATTATGTACAGTTGATGGTAATGAATTAAGCAGTACGGGATGTGGTTTTGAAATCGGTGAAATCGTAGCCGTACGAGGTAAATCAGCAACCGATACGTAGACGGGTTTATTCGAATCGGAATACGATAGAGAGGTACGGGAATGCTCGTTGAGGGTAAAATGACAAACGCCACAAATGTGACTGTCCTTTATTTGTGGCACAAATAATAGACATGCTTGTTTCATACCCAAACCCAGAGAGTATGAATCCATTCCCTTAAATATCAAAGAGTTCGATTGCAATTGCAACAACTAGAACTGATTGCGGATTTAACTAGAACTGGAACTAAGTGCGGAAGAAAAATACGACCTATTCGAAGTTGGCGAGAATGACGGGAATGGTCGTTTTTTTTTAAATTTGGAAACATTCCAAGAAATAATTTTATTTCTTTTATTAAAAAATATTGCAAATATAGAAATAATATCAATATTTCTTTATTTCTTATATGAGGTTTGAACGTTTTCGGATTGAACGTTAAAGTGAAGCGTAGCATAGAAATGTTAAGAATGTCATATTACAAGTGAATTATCGTAATTTTGATTTCATAGATATTCGCAAATTGAATTTTCAAATGCAAATTGAATAAACACGAGAAAAATTATGAAAAAAATTCGTTTTAAATAGGCAACAATAATGAGAGAAATGCCGCGCACGCAAAAAAAAGAACGAACAAAAATTCCTGAAGAATTTTTTTTTTTTTGCTGAAAATTTCTCAATTATTTGTTGGAAATTTAAGAATTAATTTTAATAGATCGAAATGTTTCGAATATTATTTTGATCGAACTTAAAATAGTTAATGAATTGAAAGAGAAATAAGTATGAATAATCGCTAATTGAAAAAAAAGAGAAAGCGAAAATTTTTGCAATAAAATAAGCCATATATATATATATATATATATATATATATATATATATATATATATATATATATATATATATATATATATATATATATATATATATATATATATATATATATATATATATATATATATATATATATATATGGCACAACTATGTGATTAATAAATTTTAATTTAAATACACTCATTTATTAATGAATACTTTTACTTCGTTGTATTAGTACTCATAAGAGGCTTCTTTTATGACTACTGATATAATGGGCCCTGGCTTTAATCCACCAGGTTTATAAAGCTCAATTAAAAAGTAAGTAGGGGCCCTAATCCATAAAGAGTACAGTAAGTAAGTAAAATAACATAAGAGATCCGAGAGTTATTTTGGAGTACGAGAATGTCGAAGTGATGGAGTGCGTAACGAGTGCCCGACGAAGCCCAATTGAGAAGTGGCAAAAGAAGGCGGATTCTAAACGGAAATTGCATGACGTCAACAAGAAGCAAACGAATGCCTCTAACGTTCAAAGAAAAAAAAATTTTGCGCTGCAATAATGAATAAGAAAATTCTCTATTTTAATAGCCAGCAAATAAATACGTGAGGAAATATTCGTCGATGAAAATTCCTTGAAAAAAAAATTAATTTTCAATAATTTATAAAAAAATAATATTGATTTTTTATCATAGAGATCAATTATTGATTAGTATATTTTCATAATTTTTGAAATTTTTCTTTTTCAAAAAAAATAGAATTTTCAATGAAATTTTAAAATAATTAATAATTTCTCTACTTCATATTTTTCTTCAGTCAGAGAAGATCTCTTTATCATTTTATCAATTTATCAAATTATTTCTGCAATTATAACAATGGAAATAACTAAAATTTTCTGGATGTAAATGAAAAAAAAAAGATAAATACCGAATGATCTATGCGTTTTGATTGCGAAAATCAACTGATTGCATTTCGAAAAATCACTTTTACAGTATATATAGCTTAACAGTAATCGTAATCAGTTAATTAAAAGTATTCCTTAGTTATTTTCTTAGTTATCCTTAGTTATTGATTCTTAGTTATCCTTAGTTATAGAAAGTATTCCTTAGTTATTTGATCATATAGAATTAATCATTACATTATAAGAGTAGTTAGATCATCGAATATAGATCATATAAATATTTTTATTTAATTTACAATTAATAAATATAAAATTGAATTCTAATAAATGTTTGAGGCGTTTTGAATGATTTCATTGAAACAACGAAGTTGCAAATAAGCAATAAAGTTTTTATAAGAGAGAAGTGTATAAGCAAACTAGTTGTTATATTTTTTTTGAAATCTCGAAACGCTTTTTTTTTGTTTCAGTAAAGATTCTCTGAGATAGAGAATACAAATAATACAAATAAGTTGAGTCAAGTTCTATGATTCATTCTTTCTTTCTCTGTGATATTGACGTTCATCTAAACTTTACTAGTTACTCATTGCTATCCAATCTTTCTTTGTCTCTCTCTCTCTCTCTCTCTCTCTCTCTCTCTCTATGGAACATTTCCAAATATTTCGGTGAAAAAAATTTTTTTCAAGTTAAAGAAAATTTTTAAGGTAAAAATAAAGGTAAAAATAAAAGGTGAATTTTTAAGTTTTTTTTTTAAAGCTAAGGCAATAAAAAAATTCAACTGTGGAAATACTTCGTAATTTTGCTAAGTGCATAAATATAGATAATCTCTTTAAGTAGCTATCTATTATTGATTAGTTTTGAAGTGTTGCCAAGTGAAAAAAGAGCAGCATAGAACTCTTCCTATGTACCTCATTTACCTATTATTAAATACCTTTATATTACCTTTCTTATTAATATTTACCTTATAATAAGTATATGTCTAGTAAATTAATTACTTTAATAAAAATAATGAATTAACGATTCAAATATTTTGCGAAAAGATTAATGAATAAAAGAAATCGGAGATAGCGGCATCAAGAGGCGTCACTAGCGAGTCGATTCGCCTAGGTAAATAAAGAGGTGCAAGAGGTGAAGCATTAGTTGATTTTATTTCAAAGCGCAATCACAACGAATTTTACACTACTCTAGCGAAGACATATTAAATTTTGTGGTAAAGATAGAAGAATTGTAGAGATAAAGCAAAAAAAAAGACCAAACCGAACCGGAAAATCAAACCGGAAAAAGCATTCCGAAAAAGTGCAACTGAAATATATCCATCCAAATGTATGCATTAAAAGAAAACGTTGCCCCAACTAGTAAGTTACGGAATGTAAGCGATCGCCGAACTCCAAATTTAAAAGACAAAAATTCGAAAAAAAGAAAAAATCGATTTTGAAAAACATTTCATAGAAGTCTTATATTTTAAAAAATTCCGCTATAAATATGCCCATTTTCCATGTTGAGTTAACACATATCAAAATTTA
Source organism: Ascaris suum (assembly GCA_013433145.1). Classification (NCBI taxonomy): domain Eukaryota; kingdom Metazoa; phylum Nematoda; class Chromadorea; order Rhabditida; family Ascarididae; genus Ascaris; species Ascaris suum. The sequence goes on along the minus strand of CM024178.1, from coordinate 9,003,497 downwards.
AGTTAATCGATCATCTTCGAGTGAAATTATAATTATAAATGCGAAAATTTCGCATGAATTTTACAGCCAAAATGAAATCTCTTTTTTTTTGCATTGGTTAGCTTTGAAAAGAAAAGAAAAAGAAAAAAAAACGAAACCCTTACAAAAAAATTTGCATAGATATTCGAATCATTTTAAACATTAAACGATTATTTCATATATTTTATTATTTGTTATTAATGTATAAAAATGATTATTTAAATGATGAGTTGGTTTTTTTTTTCTTCAGCTCCTTCGACATTCTTCTCCCATCTAGTTTTTTTTCGCAGCTTAATTGGTTTTTCTTTTTGTTTATTAGCACATCCTCAACAAGTGTTTCTTAATGAAACACATTCGACAATATAAAATACATCAAAAAGGCATTAACGAAATACTTTTCTCTGATTTTATGCATATAATTTTCGAATGGATATTCATTTTTTTATAGTTCAATAAATATTGAATTTAATGCAATTACTATGGCAAAAATATGTCGATATTGCAATTAGCATTAGAAGACGCGACAAATTATATGAGATTTGAAATACACTTATGCAATAAATTGCTTTAAATTAGGTTCATTCAAAAATTCGTCGATCCTACTTAAATGTGAGATTATGAGAGAGATTTTCGAAATTTTTGAGCATTTTTCTCGGAAATACACTCTTAGAAATCTTGAGCAATTGTTATCGAAAAGTGAAAATAGGATATTGTTTTTGTCATTCGTAAATGACCTATTTTATGCATTTCATACTCTCGAATTCTTTAAGTAAGATATGCTAATAATAAAAGTTAGTAATGAAACAATTATAAGCATATATAAAAAATCATTTGCTATGCCATGACTAACAACTTAGCGATTTCACCTTTTTCCTATGGATGAAATATTCGAAAATATACTTTAAATGGAAGTGAATGTTCGACACGTAATTTTAAGCCAAAGAAAAATAATTAATTTAGAGGTCATGTTGTGACTAATGGAAAGGTCGTACAATTCAAGGATTGATTAACACAAACAACTATGGCAAGAAATTTTAAATTCGCAAGCAAGATATCTAATAGGTTGAGGTGAAGCGATAGGTACAACCACAATGAAGTGATGGATGTGTATGCAAATAGAGCGTTGAGTGAGAGCTATGTGCCGAGTGTGCACAGAAATCGTTTCTTCGTCGACTCTACAAACATTACCCACAATTGTAAAAACTAACATTGCTAGATAAGTGCCTCAACTAACATAACATATATTTTAGAGTTTTCAACAAATTACCTGCTTGGATCCCATTCATTTATCTCTATAAACCTTTTATGTCAACATTTAACTAATCTTCCTATATTTTAACATATAGATTTAATTTATTATGATATGATTTTATCAGAGATTATCGGCACTATAGCCTCAAGCTAATAACTGAACATTCAACTCATTGTTTACTTATTTTAGGTTGTATTTACTAATTAAAAAAAATTTGAATTCTCAAAACAAAGCCTGGTTTCTATGAGCATATCAATTATCAACTATCGATAGGCTATCATTCGAAAATTACCGATTACAAAATAACACTTAAATATTCTAGTTGTTTCATTCCGATTTATAGCATTGAAATTTCATAAAGATTTTCTAACAAAAAAAATTTTTTTTTCAAATACTATGAGTTATTTTGATTTGAGAAATATTGATCATCTATAATTAATTCCTTAGAAAACTATCAATGCGTCACGCTTTCGAATTTACAACCATTGATTATCTCTAACCGCATACTTTCATGAATTTTCTTCCTCGTCTAATTTATCTTTGCTTTTTACGTTCAAAACTCTCACTTCAAATATTAGAGTGGCAGCTCTTTTCAGGGGGTTTTTTTTTGTTGCAATAAGATGTTTCCATCCTCAGGTGTGTTGGAATTGCTATGTTCACCTTGCACTGTTTTTTATCATAGCTAGCTTATGATAGGCTCAACTTCCGGCTGTTGTAATGATCTCTTGAAATGATACTAGGCTGCTGTAATGATCTCTTGAAATGATACTAGGCTGCTGTAATGATCTCTTGAAATGATACTAGGCGATTTTCGTTAGATCCCGCTTAGCATATCATATAGCATATTCCGACAATTATTTTATTACTCGAATTTACTCGTCTTTGCGTTTATTGATTGCATTGAGGTATATTTTTGCAAATGAACATTTGCGGTTTCTTATGACTTTGCAAAACTAGCAATAGTGTTGCTAAGACTTTTACTCGAAATGGTTCCACAGTAGTAAGTGTAACGAAATAATAAGAGTGCCTCATGGGATTATCATTCAAAAAACTTCCAGGAGGCAAACTATGTGTGGCATAAGACGAAGATCTTGTGAGGCGCTTTGGACCTATATGGATAAATAATAGTGTTTGGGGGGGAGGGGAGGGAAGGGGGGGTGTGAGAGAGGGATATAAGAGTAGACGACATGACATTTTCCATATTTTCCACTAAAATATCCATACAGCGGTAATCACCACCGTTATCAACTTCGGAATTTCAGCAACACATTTCAAAACTTTAAAATAAATGCATTTTTTTTTTGTTTATGATGCATAAAATATGATTTTTTTTAAAAGTGCGTCTTTGATCGCTAAACGAGGAACCTTCGCTATTTATGCGCGTTTGCAGGTCACGGAACTATTAAATTGATGTGGGCTATAGAGGGGGGGGGGGGGTGGGGTGGTGTAAACGGATGGAGTGAATTTTTGTCTCTTCTAGAATTTGTAAATTTCCTCAAGGATCGTTTTCATAGGAAAAAAATGTTAATAGGTGCTTATATTTGTTTTTGCATAGCGCGGTAAATAGAAACTAACAATTATTCAAATAGATATGAGAAATGATGAAACCGAAGAAGTTTGTGATGATATAGATAATCTAGCTAGATTTATTGGCGCAGGGACTATGAGTCAAGTTGATCGATTCAGAGATTATGGTCTCGACTAACTGTTGTAGAGATTTGAGGTTCGACCGACTGGTATAAGCAGTACCATTTAACGCAAATCAGTGCAGGTTGTCATGTAACATTTTCTGCCTTATAAGTTGCACATATCGATATTCTTGGCTGAGGTAGTTAAGCCTTTTCATCGTTGTAAGTTCCTCCTCTCTTGTTTTAAGACCACTTCCTGCTATTAAATGCCTAGGATCCTAGACGTTGGATGCCAAGGATGCCTAGGTCTATGCTATTGGATGCATAGGATATGTTCGATATGCGGCGATGCATAATTTTGATACGATTTTTTTAAAATACGTTCAAATGTTCTCTTTTTATAAGTAATGACATTTTTTTATCGTGCTTCATCAAGCTGAAACATAAAGAAACACGTCGAAAAATTGTCCATTATGAACAGGTTATGAGATATTCAATGACAAACGTATCTGAAACGAATGCGAAAAGGAAGAGAGAGAGAGAGAGAGGAAGGAGTTATTGAAATAATTTAGCATGTTTCATGATGAAATTTTTCATTCCACGAATTTCTTAGCTTCAATTTTTGCCACCTCTCACATTTTTCGCCTATTTCAATAGTGAATGAGACGAAAGGGCAATCCCAAATCCAGCTACAACCGTCTCGGTAATCTTCGTAGATCGGACACTCTTTATCGATATGCTTCAATTATAATTGATTTGAAATGTGCTGATCTAGAATTAGTTATCCCACTTTCGAGTATTCAATTTACGATTGTTTACAGAAGAGGCGCATTAACGCTTTGAAATAATTTAAGGAAATCGCTATGCTTGCTGAATGATCCTTTCTTGTTTATTCATTAGACATTTTTGAAAAGAAAGAATTAGGAAGGTAAGTGTCCGATATTTCTTTATCTTCTTGCATATTTGTCGATAAAGTTGGACGTATTTTATGAAGAAAATTTAGATGATGATGATATTTGGCACTTTCAGACGTTAATCTCATAACTCGACGACAACAAAACTTCAAGCGGATTTTGCGTCCGGTGGAGGCGTTACGACACTGTGGTTAGCAAAACGAAGGCTCGAGCGAATGCGTGGAACGCCAACTGAAGTTGAGGCTAAGGATCGAAAACGATGAAACGAATTGAATATTAATGTGGATAGTCTTCATCACATCAAAAGTTGGCTATTTTCTTTCGAAATATAACTTTTTTATTTGCATATTTTCTCATGGAGTATAGGATGCGAAGATGGGTACGGGGCTGTGATGTGTGGATTGAGGGAATTTTGAAAATCAAGAAGAAAACATAATAGTTGTTGTTCTTCATTTGAATAGATGAACATAGGCACATTTCCCTAGAGAGAATTATGATACTTCAACAATGCACTATGCAGTCAACTTCAGGAAGAGTACTAAAAAATAGATAGAGGTAAGTAATTCGTTGGCAAATGGCCTCCATAGCAGATTCTTCAGCTGTGTAAGATGTGTTTTTCCGGTATATTCAACGGTGTGTAGCCAAGTGAGAGATTATGAAGTTGATATTAAATCTATGATTTGGAACTTATAGTTAATAATGTACACAGCCATTTTAATTTGTGAATTGAAATCATTAATCAGATGCGGAATAATGGCTCTATAATCACATATCTTTAAAGTCAAACAGGAAAATTTTCTAAGTGACTCTAGACTCACACAGAGAGGGGTGTTATTTAAATCCCAAAACTAGAGTGGGCTCTTTCTTTCTAAATGACCTTTCCTTCTAAAACTCTTTCTAAATGACCTTATAGTTTTTATTCGGATGCCATGCCTCTGGTGGATTGCCGAGCCAATTGGGGATTACGATGCGTGTGACAAATCTTCGGGAGTAGTTCGTCACAGATGGGGATTAGCGAGAATTTCAACGCAAGAGCATTATGTTACACTGAACCTTTTTTATAGGCGAACATGCAGACTTTACTTGAGTGCTCTAGATCTCGACAAGCGACCAAAGTAAATAGGGATTGAGGCGCGTAATTTTCCATGAGCGAACTTTTAAACTTGATTGGGGTGTTCCCGGCCTCAGCGAATTACCCATCCAACTGGGGACTAAGGCGCGTAACGTGGGTGTTCCCGGCCCATCGGTAGTTCGCTGCAAATGGGGATTAGTTAGATTTTGACGCAGTATTAGAATGTTACACTGGGTTTCGTTAGGGAAGCTTTTAGCCTTGACTGGGGTGTTCCCGGCCCCAGCGAACTACCGAACCAACTGGGGATTAAGGCGCGTAACGTGGGTGTTCCCGACCCATCGGTAGTTCGCTGCAAATGGGGATTAGTTAGATTTTGACGCAGTAGTAGAATGTTACACTGGGTTTCGTTAGGGAAGCTTTTAGCCTTGACTGGGGTGTTCCCGGCCCCAGCGAACTACCGAACCAATGGGGATTAAGGCGCGTAACTTGGGTTTCCCGATCCACCGGTAGTTCGCTGCAGATGGGGATTAGTCAGGATTTTGAAGGAAGAGTGATATGCTAGAATGGGTTTTCCTATAGAAAAGATTCTGGTCTTGTCTGTTGTGGCATATGGCACCGAAGAGACAGCCCAATATATATATCCACTTGTGTTCTAACATTGCAGTGATCGCATCTATTCGTATAGTCGATTCTCGTTTATTTTTCTTAACGTAATGTCATTAATGGAGTCATAAGACCTTGAGCCGCCCTAGGCGACATCCGGGGCGTTTATAAGTCGGTCTTCGGACCGTTCGTATGTCTTTAGTCTCTGATTCGACTCGTGTTTGGAGGCCATGGTGTTTCCCCAGAAACTACCTATTCTATCTCGCTTTCGGCTCGACAGACAGTTATCGGCTCCTGTCCTATGCTTATACTCGTTCTCCTCAACGCATCTGCTGTATCAGTGACAACGAATAGCGGCAATGATAGTAATGATATCAACATTTGTTGCACCTGTTCCCCAGAAATCAATAAGTTTGCTGTCGATCTGTAATGCACCAGAATGCTTGGAAGTGAACGTTGGGGCCTCGGCGATGGGAATCCCTTGGTTCAAAGTCTATGAGTCGTTTTTGTGCTGGTGCCTATTGGAAGAGACAGAGGGAAGTTACGGTGAACCTCGTAGACTAAATCGAACTATCAATCGCCGTGACTGTCAAACAGCCACTGTTGTTTTTACCGAACTTCAATATTCCGCTGATAGTTTCTGCAGCGCAAACGTCGAAAAACTATTCTAAGAAGCTTGGATGGGTGCAGCAGGCGATCGAAACACCAGTTACGACTGAAACATCATTGATTCGAGAGCTGATTGAGTTGCCAGCTTTCTTCGAGATTCTTTTATTTGAACGGAGTCGGGTAAATTGTTGGATAAGCCCAGTATACGAGGGACTTTTGACCTTCAGATGTGCCTGTGTGATCAGTGGACTGACGAATTATGGAGGATCTTCGACAATGAGCTATGAGCTTTGCTATTAGTGCGCCTAACATTTATTAGTATAAACCTTTACTGAATTTTGCATATTTCACAGTAAAATTTGTGTTGGTTGATATTTGAATATGATCATTGGTTAAGGATATGAACCATCCAATTAGCGTATATCACATTTCATGGATCTTATGATGCAGTAAGCGGAATTACAACCGTATATCCTTCAAGAGATGACGTTATTATATACGAGTATAACAAAAGTCAGCGAACCGAGTTCAGCAGTTCCCATGACCACTGCTAGGATGATTAATGCAATCCTCACTGAAAATACAGCATTATAAGGGATGTAAAGAAATATGCAAATATTGCGGTCTATAATACATCTAAATGCAGAGGATGCATGCAGCTATTATTTGATTATGCAAAAAAGTTTTCGCAGTGACTATTTCGAATTCACTTTTACTTTCTGTTAAGTCAATTTAAATTATTTAATTGAATATCGATTAATGATTTCCGTTATTTCCGTTTTAATTTCCATTTTTAGAGTCAATTCCGAGAAAAATATTATCATTTGAAAAAATGCATTATTATTTCTTCTACAGTTCGATATAACTATAATTCCAGAACTTTATCATCATCACTTGCTCATGCATTTTTCTTCACGAGTCTTCCCCAAAATGAGTTGTTTCCTTCTTTTTATATGTTGTAATTTGTAGTTTGTAGTTGTATTTACTGCCTCAAATTTCAGCATATGTGCTCAAAAACGAGTGAAGAATCTGAATTATTCGATGCAGAAAATCTTCTGAAGGGTACTACTAACTCGCCACAAATATTTAAAAAATATTATCGTTAAATGAGCGTAACAAGTTCGTACTATTTTTATCGGCATCTTTTTTCGACTGAGGTGGGGAGCTTTGTTCAGCTTGAACAGCATTACCAGGATTTTCTTCAGGCGCTGGCGACTGCAAGAAAACAGAACATCATTCCTGATGATTGGATTATAAAGACATATCGATTAACAATAGACCAGCAATAACAATAACAATATTAATTTAGACTATATTAGGCTCAAGACGACGGAGTGCATTGGTGTATCGCTTACAGACCAACGTCCTTTTCTGGTGTGTTTCTGGTTTCTGCTGTTCCGAGAATTCCCGTTTTCAGTTCCGGTCACGGCGTCTTTCGGGGTAACCGGGATCGGACCAGACTAGGACCTTTGACAGCACATGTACCAACAGCACTAGCAAGCAGGAAAAACCTCTTCCTTCGCCGATGCGTTCCCTTGAACTATTTTATTGTGACTGGAATGGCGACAAGGATGTTATGAAGCAAGGAAATGAACGGTATAGTGTTGAGCACTGGTTGCAAGTTATGGCTGGCCGAACTTTCCATATGAGATTTGCATATTAGTAGAAGTTACTGTTGAAACGGTTGGTCATCTTGACCCACTTTGATCAGTGTACTCGCTTGAATATTTCATGCTTCCACGTCATGTTTTTTTGCTTTTATGCCGTTGGAGACCTGCGCCACAGGAATTGGATGGATACCCACAGGTCTGTGGAAGCACCGGATGGATACTCTTTAAAACTTTAAAACTGTGCATGTAGTCTCTCGCTGTATGGTGCCTCTAACGCAAAAATATATACTGCCTCAAATCTGTACCGTTTCTTCAAAAGTTGTATAGAAATGTGTGGAAGCGCTAATCGCTGCCTTTGATGAACATCGTATGAACGAGGGCCATTAAACAACGCGAAGCACAAGCAGTGTGGTATCGTGGCCGATAGTGAAGGACGGAAATATAGAAGGTCGCTGCGGTATCGCTTGAAACGCCATCGTCCGGGTAAATACGCCGTTTTGGAATACGCTTGGAGAAGGAAAGAGCGGAGACATCGCAAATTTTACTGCATTTTTTCAATATGCACACCCCAAAGAAATCCCATACGAAAACGTATGCGAAACATAGCGTTCCAAGCTATCAACCATGGAGTAGGTGACTGGCATGAAGGACGTCGGATGTCTCGCGCAAAACAGCTAGAAAAGCTTGTTTGAGAGATGAGAGGTGACGGTGGTTGATTTTCAGCCGTTTTAGGTGATAAACAAAATTGATTTCGCGTTGACCGTCCAATATTTGCCGTAGAGGTAAGCAATTAAATCAGCTGCATACTTCCTGTTTGTTGAATCTAATCTCAGGCATCATGAAACCAACAAAAGGTGAAAGAAAGGTGTGACATACGCACACCTTGTTGCTTTTGGAAGCGTGATGTTCCAAAAGCAACAAGCATTTGATCAGCACTTTCTGAATGGACCGTTCTAGTCGAAGCTGTTTGCAATAGAAAAGATCGTTGTGAAAAGCTCATAGAACGGGAAGCAATGTGTAACTTGTTAAGAAAGAATATGAAGGAATACATCATCGTGATAGTGGATATGAATCAGATCTTCCTCCTCTTCTTCGACTTGAGAGGAGATAAGTATCAGTTTGAGGTTACTGGATTGGATTATAATAAGTTTTTTTTTCATTCCCTCAGCATAATATCGCACTTTTTTGAGCCAACTTATCAAAAAAAGTATGGAAAGGCTTCTTTTCTTTCGCAAAATTCAGGATTTTTTTTACTCCGCCGTGTTGTGTCCTTTTACGGGTTCATTTATTAGCAGTATAGTTTGTTTGTTGTTTGCCACTATCCGCTTAGCGATTCATTTGCTTCTGGGTATTTTTTCTACTATCTACTGTGTTGAACTGTTGATTGCCAGCATATCGTTGGACTAATATGCTTGGACTGATGTCAAACGATATGCTTGGACTAATTGGAGGACTGATATGCTGGATGATTATGATATGCTTCATTTGATATGATAACGAAGATATGATATAATATGACATCTATTGATTGGTTGTCAGGGATAGTCCAAATGGCTGATCAGATTTCCTTCATTTTGCACGATTATTAACAGTATGCATTTCGAGTATTTATTTGTTTCTATGACATGCAATGAATATAAAATATATTAATTTAGAAAAATTGCTGAGATTTTGTAATTTCAGTCAAAAAATATTTGCACTATCCCGAAGTTATTTTTTACTTGATAAGTGAGAAGGTATATTTATGCATTGGCCAGCGGTCGAGTTCAATTACTATGAACGTTCACACTGAAAGATTATAAAATGATAGCCAGTTATAAAGAATATCGGAGAAAAAAAAAACTATGCAATTTTAGATTCTTACTGAGTTCGGATTTTTTTTTTTGTGCATTTTATTTGTAAGGTTCTGATCATATTGATTAATTATGATAATTAGAGAATATTGACTGTTAATATTCATTTTCTTTTTTCTTTAATATCGGTTGGCTAATATTGAATGCTTATATTCAATATCGATTGTTGAAAATTCAACCACTAGCAAGCATCTCTTCTGTTGTTGCGAATTAAAAACAAACGTTTTTTAAAACCATCGTGGAAGTGATTGTCGAGGCGTTGTCAGTACTATCCATTTCCGGTTGCCATGTAGAAGCATTCATGAACACCAAAAGGGAGTCGATCTCTTTGGGAAGATCACCGGTAGTAGTATGGTCGATGGTCATTTCGATAGATAGTTTAATGGTAGTCTCCTCTTGACTTTTATTGTTTCCTTCGTTTGAGGTGCGTACCGTCGTGAAATTCATTGTGGACTTTTCAAGTGTCTCAGTGGTCTTTGAAAGTATTTCCCGCTGGGAAGTTGTGGTGTCCGTAGTTGCTGTGGTGTGTGGGTTCACCAAGTTGTGGTGTTGGGGTTCACCAGCCTACAAAATTTGGAAGCGAGGCAGCTTATGTTTAGCGCTTCTATATGATAGTGCTAATTTCGAAAATTTGCATCCGTGAACATTTTAGAATATAAACGAAATGAAAATTTTCCTAGCCGATTTGCTTGTTTTGAAATATGAATTTCAATTGTTGAGAATAATGAAAAATTAATCGACATGGTCACCAATATTTTAAATTTTTATGCATCAAACTTTTTTTAATTATAATTTCAATTGTTAGTTTACAAATCGCAGCAATTGCATAGAGACGATTCGATGCATATATCTATCAATGGAGATAATTAATACGCTTCTAGATTTTTCTTATTTCAACAATATCTCTTCCAATAATAAGGAAATTATTCTATTCGTTTTTATCGATCTTGAATTTCAAATATTCTCAAAATTTTTTTTTCGAAATTTCCGGCTCAAAACATTTGGCTTATTTTCGGAATGTTCGACCCGATTTTCCTCACTAAAAGAAAAGAAAACTTTTTTTTTTTCTGAGTATTGTCGTTTCTAATTGTGGAATTAAATTTCTTCGCTCACATCATACTCGAAATCGAAGTCTCGTTTCGATCGAATTTGAAAATTCTCGACATCATCGACGAGTTTAGAACTCTGCAGCAAAAAAAAACGTTATTTATTTTTATGTTGCAAAATTTTACTGTAATTTTTGAAATATACCTCTATAACGCTAAAAAAAAAAAATAGAAAATATTTAGGAGCTAGATTTGGATGATCTTAAGAAAAATATGAGGAAGGATATATAGATGTAAAGCGTAAAATTATGAGATTTTCCAATTTTTTTCAAGATTTTTGAATTTTTTCAAGACTTTGATATTTTTAAGATTTTTCGGCCCTTTTTTTTGGGACTTTTTTTTTTCGACTCAAGTTAGAAGTACTAGCCGGCTGGAGGATGTTCATGCTGGAAACCTCAAACGTTTCTTAATTTTGCCTATTTTAAAGGTAAAGAGGATGGTTGTCACCTCTGATTTTAACGTGTATAAAAAAGTGAGATACTTGGAGTAGTTGTTCCATATAATTAATTACTCTTACATTTGCTGATTTCATGTTTTGTTCTGAAGCTTTCATATAAACTCAGCATTTCTGAATTCGATGGAGGCAATATCAAGAGAGGTATTATGCCAAGATTCATAGCCCTAATTATCCTACTTCATAAGGCCTCGATCGTATAGTCTCGTTGCGGTGACATGAAAGTGAATGCATATACATCTTACTATTTCATTCTCTGGATGGAACTATTATTTCATCCTCCTCGGTCGTAATGACTGTGTATTTCAATCTCTGGAGAGAAAAGAGGGAGGTGGCAAAAATTGCCGATGAGTGAGCTTTTTGTTTAAGAAAGGCAGTAATCCGACACAAAAAAGAGTGTCCTGAAAGTCATCTCCTTTATCCTTAATGAATCGATCGCAGTGAGCGGTAAAAGCAACTCCTGTTCCATTGTGGTCCCGAACCTCTGTCGAGACGTTCAATTTTCCGACAAAATGAACGTTACAAATGCAATTTTTAACATTATCTTATGTTTCTTATTTTCTAAAATTTGTTTTCCTTTATTTTGTTGCTATTTATTGTTTCCGGTCCAGTGGGCTTATTATTGTTTCATTCTTTTGTCCTCAATTATAATAAGTTTTCAACTTGCTTCTACTTAGAAGCCGCCTAGTAAATATCATGCAGGCGCACCGTCCATTATGTTTCCGTATACCAGATGAGAAAATATACGGAAACTTGTACAGGTGATGCATTGATTTACCGGTCGAGAGGCCATTAATTTTCACTAATTAACCAATTGATTCATATATAACCACACTAAAAGGACTTGTAATCTACCTGCTCGTAATTTCATATATCTCTTTCGCCTCTCATTTCTTTACTTGGCACACTTTTAAGAGAAGCATTCATCATTTCTTCGTCTATGTTCAGTGGTTTCTAAGAGAACGATATTCAAAGTTTTAATCCACCAAAACAAAAGTAACCGTTTCCTTGTCTACCTTCCCTATCCCCCACCCTCCCCCCCCCCCCGAAAACTCTCCCTAATATTCTCACGGTTTTGTTACCACGCTTGAGATATATTAACCAATGATTTACTTACGCTGTTGAATTGACAGATAATTAGTACGACCTCAGACCTTCTTGAGTACACCTGTCCTGGAAATATGAGGTATTCATTTCTTACGGCAATGAATAAAAGCCATTGGGCTTGAGACATTGCCTATCAAAAAATCGGTTATACTACAATGTGATGGGTGCAATAAGCTGCAATCGTCACCGCAAGTGGCTGCGGGGAGCAAATTGGTCAGGTGTGTCCAGCTCGTATGCCTTTTGTGTAAGTTTTTAACCACCTGCTTCGTATGCAAATTTTGCTGCCTCGTATGCAAATTTTTCAAAAATCTGAAAAACCTCCGCCAATTTGCATTCAATAATTCTATTACAACGAACAAGTTGCACTATGGATTTTTTTTTTTAAATAACGATATCCTTTGCCTAATAAAAAATGTTCCTTCTATATCGTTGTTATTTATGTGCAAGCAAAATTAACTCAATTTGATGATTGTAATATGTTTTTCAAAAGCGTAACTACTATCGATGCTGTTCATACTAGAGAATAACTTTAAAAAAAATATTTGCAATAGTAGTTCTACTCATTGTGATCATATTTCAAAAAATTATTATCGATTTCTTTTTTTTTTTTAATTTTTTTTTAAAGAGGAAGTCATCTTTTCATAAAACTTCGCAATAGTTTTTATTTTAGTTGCTTATAATTTTTTATATTTTCCATTTTTTCCACTCTCCAATTTTCCAATTTCTGTAAAGAGTTTTCTAATTTCAATGATTGAAAATAATGATTAGATAACTAACCATTCATTCCTAAACATGCTTCTCTTCCAGTTAAAAATTCTTTCAAGTAATTTGTCGTCTTTCTATTCTTTGCCGTCGCTAAATCAGTCTCTAAGAATACGCATACATCCATTGTGTCGTTTTGCCATCTATGCTTTATCTCTAAGAATGCACGTGAAAGATCTAAAATAATACTAAATTTAAGCGACAATCTTTGAGTGATTTACTTATTAATATGTTGCTATCGTGAGAAATATTGAAGCATTCGGAAATACGAATTTTTTTTTCCTTTAATTCAAGGAAGAATAGTATTCCCATTCCCATGGGGAAAGTTGAAAAGTCCAAAATTGCCGTTATTTTAAGAAGAATATATGCAAATATCTAATATCATTATATACAGCTATTTTACATCTTTGAATCTTTTACATTATATACACCACTCGTTTAGCCGAAAGAATTAACACACTGCTTTTATATGGTTTATTGCTTTAATCGGCATCACGCATATAAGCGTTAATTCAACGCTTACGGATATATTGGCGTCAGTTATACGAGTAAAGATTAGATGCAAAAAAAAAAAAAATTGTTCGGGGAACGATACTAAGCAATAAACCGTACTCCAAAGGAAGGTAATATCATTGTTGTTCTCAATGGTTAAAATTGTGTCTTCTTTCGTACGATTACAATATGCTGTAATCAGTGTTCTTGTATCTTGAGCCTGAAAAATGCGTATCTCAGAAATAATGGAATTAAAATGGCCATCATTTATAACGATGAGTTTTTAATTAAAATGCAGAAATTTTTGTATTATTTTTATATTCTTTAAAAACGGAAAATAAAAAAAAGAAGAACATTCCCCTCGTTTGTGGATTGTGCTAATTTTATAATATTTTATCGTTTTATTTAACAAAAAATTTCATTAAACATTGCAAAAATTTCAAATATTTTGTCTGTTTTTTTTTTTATTGCACATAAAAAGCAACAAAGATTTGCATCGCGTGTTGATTCTAATCGAAGCATTAACAAATATATGTTGGAAAGACTTTAGTGAATGCTATATTAATCACTTCAGTAATTCTTTTTAGAACTTATCTTTTCATGAAAGTTATTTTTGAAATTTTTATTAGCCAATATGAAGGATAGACTTGGTAGACTTATATAACTGCAATACTAAATGCGCTTTGATAGTATGACAATTTATCGGAAACCCTCTCCCCTTCCAACGAACGCAATATCTACTTCCAAGGTATGAGGACCTCAGCACGGGGGGGGGGGGGGAGGACAAAGTCGCAATGCATACACAACGCAAACGTAATCCATAAGCCTAGAATTAATAAATCCCAGAGCGTTCTCCTCAGAAAGTTTCAAGAAATTGCATAATTTCGCTGGAAAATTCTTCCCATTTTCATATTTCTCACCCCCTGTTGAACCTAAAGACCGTATCGATGATTTACCCCTAGTTCCACGACGGATCCTTCTTAACCATAGAGGTTTGGACATATTTCTCTCCTCCGATTGCATATGCAGTGCTCACATTATGTTGCAAATTGTATATTGCTTCTTGAGATATTAAACGAAGTTAGGGAGTTAGCAAACCAATATGACACATATGGGTGCAAGGATTTCATCGAATATTTTGCCTATCGTCATTAAACTGCAAAATGCAAGATGCAAAATGCAAAATGCAAAAAAAAAAACGAGTACGGTTTGTCAGCAGCAGGCATATATCACTCACTTTCATAGATTGCATTCCTTTCCCTTTCCTTTCCATTCCAAGTTTTGTTATGTTCTGAAATCTTCATTATTATTAAGTACATTAATGCAAGGAATCAAGTAGCTTCCCAACGAATTCTATTCCACTTAGCGAATGACATTCTCTGCGCAAAGAAAGTATAATAGCTAAAAAAATCTAACAGGTTGATTCCTTTTGAAGAAACTTTCTGCATAGGTTTATTTACGTCAACACCATATAAAATGATAAGGAGACAAATGTAACATATAAGATGATAGAAAACCCCATATAAAGTAGTTATATGTTACGGTTGAGTTATTCACGATTGTCTGACCTTTCAGAAGGGCTTCGGGACATTCTTAGATAGCAAAGGAAATCATGATCGTATAAATTTACCTCCTGTGGAAATCGTTCAAGTTCTCTGGGAGAAAAGTTTTCTAAGCGAGAGAGGGATCGTCGTCGTCTAATGATCCTTGTGATCTTACGCCGAAGGTAATTATAATTAATGCTTTCATAATAAAAGTAAATCTGCCAGGTTACCATGATCAATTTTGGCGAATAGTAACAGTATGTGCTATTGCTGCTCCTTCTCACATAGTCATCGCCGAAGCCATCATTACGGTAGCATCTCGATAGGCTCGCTGAAATTAAAGGTAGAGCAATAGGTGCAGGTTGTTACTGATGCACTTCAATCTACGTTGCCCGGTTTCAAAAGTAAATGCTGTTATCTTCAAAAAAAGAACTGAGATTCGGACTTCAGTGTTCTCTACTGTTATGATTGCTGTCTTCTCATATCCTTATACCCATGTGTAATTTAAATCAAAGTCATTTAGACCACATAAGCACTTAGGTGTCTCGCAGGATAGCGAGAGTGAATTCCATCCGAGTCCATTTGGAGGAATGTTGTGAAGATGCCATTTTGCATCATTTATTCAACGTCGTCGTTAAGCAATCCTTCTCTTCAGACTGTCACTTTTGCATTCAATTTGCCGCTCCCACCACCTCATCAATCATAGAATCATCTATAACATACAGGTAGTTGCAGGTGCTAGCAAAAAGTGATCAACGTAACTGAAGTACGTTTTTGTGTTCATCGATCAATCTAGCAAGAAATTGGGTATTGACTATGCTTACTGCTTGTATCTACCAGCGGTCAAGGGCGCCTAGTCGCCATATCTGGATGGCTTAGCAACGAAAATTTACGTAGGATGTAAGTTAGTTAGAAATATTGCGCTCAGATGAATGATAAAACAACGAATCGGATACGAGGTGTGGACAAGGATAAGGATTACCGTTGGCGAATGAAGACATCAAAGCGTCTGAACTATTTTCATTTGCTTAACATGCATAGTCACTGCCGAGTGGATTATTTCACTCAGGGGAGTAAGTTTTTGAGGCCGTCTGCTATTCACCTTTTAATCCCTCAGCCCCCCCCCCCCCTCTCAAAAAAAGAATGTGGCGAATATTCGTCGCAGGACTTGTACCCTATGTGGTAGTCTTGATAATGCATGAGAGAGGAAAACAAACTGTCACTGTGACAGAGTAGTTAGACTCCAGGGGTCGAGAACATATTCATAATACCTTCTATAAGACTACAGTAATTTTTAAAATATACCCCGCGCTAAATAAAAACATAGCAGATTAACTGATGGATTATCCCACCACTCAAATGAAACGACCTGATTTGTTTTGAAAGAATCGATTCAATGAGAAGCAAAATTCGTTGATCGAAACGTAGGTGAGTGGTAACATAGCCTTGCGGCATTCAACTCAACGCTGCCTACAGTTCAACACTATAAGAGGATATAGAATCCCATTTTATATGTAAACTTTACTATCAGGCTAAGAGCTCAGTATGCGTGGTCTCGTAGGTTGAGCCAGATCGATACACGAAAAACACGGTTGGCGCAAGCACTGTATACTTTTTACCATCATCGTAATTTATTTTCCTGAAATCTTCGCAGCTCATAGGTATGCTGGAATAATCTAAGCAATTTCGTTAAGTGATTAGTGCATAGTGAATAGTTTACCGAAGAATGCGGCAGATGAAGCTTGTTGAGGATCGCTGGCACAATTGCAGACGATAAACCAAATCGCGATCACGATCGCAATAATAATCGAGCCCATGAAGCCGACCAGTTAAGATGAAAATCTCCGAAAACACTGATTACAAAAAAAAAAAAAAAAAAATTCGGGCAAATATCTTTCATTATTATATTCAAATTTCTTTATAACGTTTGAATTTGAATTCTATGTGATGTCTTTGTAATACAGTTTTAAATATCAATTAGATGAATCGTTTGTTTATCTCTGTTTTTCCGTATATATGTGTTTCGTCCTATGATCAAACATTAATGTCCATATTCTATGATGAGCGGTGAAAACTTGGCCATTGCAAGCTGTTACCTTTCGGCTAAATAGTGCTCAACAATTTTTATGTGTCCCTTAAATTTTTTCATTTCCAAAATTTCTACTCCTCAAATTTCCGCTGTAATTTTTCCAGAGAGAGAGAGAGAGAGAGAGAGAGAGAGAGAGAGAGAGAGATGTATTGGAATCTATGATTATAACAGTTGCTAAAATATGTGATCTTTGAAATTGCTCACTCGATTAACACAAAAATGTGAATATGTTGGAAATCGGAATTGATATTGTTGACACTATTCCTTAAGAGTCTTAACTAACGACAAAGATTACTTATTACTTATTAGCGACATCGCCGACTTATTAGCGACAAAGATTACTTATTAGCGACATCATCGCCGACGACTTCTCGCTCGTATATACATCGCCGAAATACCAAGCATCGCGAATTAACGTACAGCAATAAAGAATAAACTTTTATCATCCGGATCAACCGTGTCATATTTTTTATATGCATCATAATTCAACCGTGTCGATACATAAGAGCATATTTAATATGATATTAGTGCTATCACCTGTCTCGTATCTTTGTTGTTAGTGATGAGTTGTATATAACCTCAATAATGCCTTATACCTGCTTTCTTCGCTGATCTGTCTACATGAAGTGGAATATCCTCTGTGACAAAAACCTTTATATTGACGCCACTGCATCACTGAAATATATTGCGTCTTTTTTGAACGGAAGCATATCGTTGTGATTTTTATGCTTTCAAAATTACAACGATATATGAATACATTGCAATTTGTGGTTTGTTAAAATTTCAATAGAATCGTCCCACAGGTGATTTAGTATTTGCGTTGAATTAAAAGAAGAATTTTTGCATCTAACATTAGTTCCTCAAATGACATTCTTAGGACATGTGACTGTGCGGCGGTCATATTACAGATGAATTCTCTTTACATTGTGCGTTAAGCTAATTGTTAAGGCACTTCCCTCGAAATCTTCAAATAGTGGTTACTCAGAAATGATATATACATATATACATACCACACTATATGAATAAATAAACAAATATATATATATATATATATATATATATATATATATATATATATATATATATATATATATATATATATATATATATATATGTATATATATGTACATACTGTAGTTAGCGTTTATAGTCTGTAATATACTCAGAAAGAATATCTTGTGATTGAAGAAAGGATTCAAAGAGTTGGTGGATGATAATAATGAAGGAAGAAAGAAAATGTTGGTAGGTTTTAAAAAATTAGGCAGGCAGTTTATTTCAACAGGTCTTGGTGGCCATAAAAAAATCACCTCATCAATCCTACAGCCAAACTCAGAAAATTCGATTGATATCGATCGAAGTTTTTCATGACCACAATCAACATCGATTTCAATCAATTCAGATTGCTTCCATTAAATTCGTTTATTTTGATTGCTTTTAAACGGAAATATTTTATGCATATGATTCAGAACAATGAAATCGACGGATATCTTTACCTGGATGCATAAAAATTCTAAGTAACTTAAAGACAAAAGCACACTTTTGCTACGGCATATAAAAGTAGTTTTGGGATTTCACCACAATACTTTGTGTTACTTTAAACAACTTCGAGGTAATAGTTTGTATAGTTTGTTGCAAGGAGATGAGGCAAGGTGTTTCAGCTTATCATAATTGGAATAAAAGATAAAATAAATTATTTTCCCTTTTGCCTCTCTCCTCTCCCTCATCCAACGATTTGGATTTATTTATACCTCTATTCTCTAAAGTATAGGCTCAATTGTCGGTTATTATATCCATCGGATATATTTTCGTACCGCGATGAGTCCGATCCTTCACAACATAGGCTTCATTCATTCTTGCAATTTTTCCTAACAATGAGATTTTTTTTTTTGCTATTGATAAACGAGCGGAAAATTCCAGTAATCTCGAAAAAAAAACGATCTGAAGAGAGCAGCACTCCAACTGTTTGTGCAATTTTTAAAGAAATTTTCGAATATTTTCATGAGGTACAACTAGTTCAGCCTCCCCTCTCCCTCCTCCCCTCCAACCCCCTACCACCCGCTAAACAACTTTTGACCTAAGATTCGAGCTGGAAACTACCTTTCACACATTTGATACGGGGAGGGGGTGAGTAGGAAAGGGGTTCCGAATTAAATGGAATTTCAATGCGGTTATGGCCTATATAGGGACCAAATTTATTCTTCGATCAACGAGAGAAATATGCTTTGCGCAAAATTCCGTCGACTAAGAAGCCGTTCTCCTCCTTTTTCCTTCTAAAGAAAATTTCATAAGTTTATGCGCCGTCTACTAACTCAAAAAATTCTCTACGAATGAAGACGTTTACCCATTTGCATATTTGCGAATTTTACGTCACTTATGCAAATATGCAAATTTTTTCATTCGAATGACGCCGTCCTCTTCCTCCTCACCAACAATAAAACACAATTAAAATTTGCATCTTGCAGCCGACTGGCTCATTGTCCGTAAAAAAATTTGACGAAGTTTCTTTGATCTTTGGGGTTCATTATTTGTGTTCGTCGTGTGCTTTCCGACTGGTCGCCTACGTTGGTGGGTTTAGTTTCAATGCTGATTCAAAGCTATAAACTGCTGTGATTGATCGTTACCCCGCTTAGGATAGAAAATTTTTAAAGAAACGACCATGTTTCATCCTGAGGCCTCTTGACGGTGTTTTTCCTCATGCAGGCCCCTTTCTCCGAGGGGGGGGGGGGGAAGGTGTTAGCGGTGAGTTCCGATCACTAGATTGTCTCTTTAAGGCCGTTTTCTGTTGGTTTGCAAGGCGTACCAGAAGAGTTTATTGAAAGTCGCAGTGGCAATTCGAACGCGTTCCTTCCCCTCCCTTTCTTCGTTGAAATGCTTAGTTCGTCCGCAAAAAAAACCACCTTATATCTCATCGAGTCGACAGGAAACTATTACTGACTTCTAATAGCCAAAGAAATAGTGTACAAATGGACCACACACGCATATCGAGCAACTCGGCATATCTGCATGACCACAAGCACCCCCCAACGCTTACCCATCCACCCCCCCCCCTCCCTCCTCCATTCCTCTCCCCTTTCCGCCTCTTCCACCCTCCCACTAGGGAACTCGGAAGGCACCTATACTCGCATGTCCGAGTGGATACGGTAGCTTCGAACAGTGGTTCTGTTAGTGGTTGAGCTTCGTTGCCTGATTTTTGAATTCAAATTCTTGATGGCGGCAATAACGTTTCGTCTTTTCTGTGAATCTTAATGCTTTGTGGATTGCTTCGTTTGGTGCTTTTTTGAATTTGTATTAGGGGAAGGGAGGGGGGGGGGGGGGTTGAGTTATTTGAGAGGTGGATGTGAGAGTGTTTAACAGAGGAGAAGGGGAGCGGAGAGAGGAGAGGGCTGCGGAATTTGTATAAACACATTTGCGACTATTTTACGAGGTTGTAAATCAGATCTTTTTGAATATTTGAAATTTTGTATGGATTTTCAGTGATTTCAATAAAAAAGAAAAATCAAATCTGTTTGGAAAACTTGTAAAAAAATTATAAAATTAAAAGCTTTGCTTAGATCTCATAGGTCGCATTCGAATCATGCGAAAAAGATCGAATTACAATTTTTGATACTAGTATTATTAACAATAATAACCGCAATAATTCATTATTTATGAAGTATACAAATCTTTTTTTATTTCATTGAGTCACCGAAGTTATGTTAGGGAAGGTTGTTTGTGTTATAATGATTTGTCACTTATTTCCTGACCTTATACCTCAAGTTTGCGGTCGAGAAATAAATTACACCCTCAAATCTCAAGTATTCCCGCATACGTTTTCTATCTCTCCAGCAATATAAATAATAATTTCGGGATTTTCTAATTCCACATCATCATCTTCCCTCTCCTTCTTCACCTTCCTCCTCCTCCATAGTCTCCCCGCATAATTAATGGCAATTTCCAGTTTGGTTTATATGATTTATACTTTGCATTATTTGATCACTGAGTTGATTGTTTTTATATGAAGAAATTTTCAGTAATATATGTGAATTCATTTAGCGTCGTGCTTTTATTTTTAATTTAATTTAATTCGATTTTAATTTTTAATTCAATTAAAAGTAGGGCTTCAATTATTTTCAATGAAAAAAATAAAAATAAATGCACGTTTCGTAGTGGAAAAAAAATTTTTTTTTCAGCGAAGCATTTAACGATGTCAGTAGAAGGCGATGGAACAACAGAGGATACTATTAAAGTCGTTATCCGATTGCGTCCACCGATTCAAAAGTTCGCGTATTTCTAATTCTGAATTTTTCTTTAGTTTCTTTTTTTTTTTTTTTTACAATTTCTAGCAATATTCTATTTCCTGTTCATGTATGGATTAAATCTCGTAATGTGTTTCTCCTAAAATATGCAAATTTTTGTCAACCTTTGATCTGTTTGCATATTTTATTAAGTGCAATAAACTTCCGGTGCGTCTATCATGTCGAATATGAAGCTCTTCAGACGTATTTGAGCATTGATTCACAAATTCATCAAATCGTAAGACTCATTATTTAAAAATTAAGCACAAGTTTCGACCTTTAGTGAAATTATATTCATCAAAAAAATTTAACCCAATTCTCCGCACCATTCTGATTTTCCGACTATATGATTGTGAGCTCTTTTTTTTTAGAGAAATAGGACTCAGTACTGTTTGGTATGTCCCTTCCGAGCGTACTATTCAAAGACGTGATGGAAAAGAGGAATATACATTTGGTTGGTTTTAAAGACTTTATTTATTTCCTGGTTATGCCTTTAAATTTATGGATAGAAATAAAAAACTGAGCAATGATTTTCGTATAATTTATATGTGGATATTCAAAAAGCTTTATTATTTCCTTATTTTATACAATATCGGAGACGTTTTTTTTTTTGAATTTAATTGCGTTTCACTCCACTCATTTATCCGATAGATTCGGAAATCTATATTGATCGTTCCTTTAAACGGAATCATGAATCAGTCTTCTCACTAGTCGATTTGCCTCTATTATTTAGCAGTATTGTATCATTTATATTTATCGTGTCAACTTCTCTTTCTTGATTTTTTGTTATCCGTTTATATCTCTAGCGAGTGGAAAATTAAAATTAGGCACCATATTTATATCGCTGCAATAAACTATAAGCATTAGTTTAATATGATGCAATGACGCAAAGGTGGTAGGTAACTATAATTTTTGACGCATTGGTCATTGCTATCCATCACTTACAGTGAGGATATTGTTGCGATGTCAAGCTAAATAGTCCAATGCTTTCCGGTTAAGGGGCGGTGGGGAAATGGGATGGGGATGGGAGAGCAGAATCTGTGAGATCTGTTCATTGGTTTCATAGATGATGTTGATGATATAAGTAAACATTAAATTCCCTTGAACGTGGAAAATATCACCAAAAATCTTCTAGAGAGTAATGCACTCGATTATTAGAATATTTTAATATAATTTAAAAAATTGTATGCAAGAGTATGCAAAAAATTAAGCGGTTCACCAAATTTTATAGCCTAAATCTAATCCGAAATTTTTTTCCAAGTAAGAAAAAAAAAACAAATGTATTTATAGGACGCTGTTTTTTGAAAAAGAAATTGCGAAATACTTCTGGGAATTACCAAGCATTTCTGTTTTTTTTTTGGAGGGGGGGGGGGGGGGAGGCAAACGTTACTCGAATAAGTTGATAATCCATCAAATGTTTTGTTGCTAGAGCTTTTTTAAAAGTTTATTTGCAAAGAAATATAATTGATTCTAGATCGTGTATATGATGGTATGTCTCGCACTGAGGATGTCTATAATGAGAGTGTGATAGAGGTTGTGAAATCAGCTATGGCCGGTTATAATGGGACGGTTTTTGCTTATGGTCAAACCGCATCTGGTAAAACCTATACCATTTTTGGCGACAAGCACAGTGATGGAGTGGTACAAATGGCTGTCGATACTATTTTCTCTACTATTGAATCGGTTTGCTCGATTTTTGATGCGTTGTTTAATTTTCCATTTACAAGAAAACGTTTAGTTCGGTCACAAAGTTTATATTCGCCCACATAAAGATATCTGCCTTGACGGCCATCCTTAATCCGACTTAGATTTAGTCAGCATCTATTTTTTTTTCGCAAATATGTTCTTGGGCTTTCATGCTCATGGTTTTACAGCTTCGAAACAGGTGGTGATGAATTGTTCTCTTCTTTATAGAGGGAGGAGGAGGAGGAGGTGAAGGGTGTAGTGCAGGATGACTCATATATTTTATAAGTTTCTTATCGATTGATTCTGAGGCTTGAAATCACGCTTTGCAGAAGCAGAGATTGGTAAAATAATTTTAGTAATCATCACTTTCATCTTTCGATAATAGGAGACCCATATTTAAGGACATAGGTCACTGGATCTTTGTTCAGTGTTGTAGTATATATTTATTCAACAATGGAACTTCAACAATGAATCTCATGATAATCTATAGGGTGGCTCACGGCGCTACTTATTACGCATGTCATGCGTAGAAATCTACAATGAACGTGTGCGTGATCTACTATCCGATCACAACGATTTACCGATTCTAGAAATGAAAGGAAATGTTGTGATCAGCGGAATCATTGAGGAGGTGATCACGGACCGCACCGGTGTGGATACCTTGATTCAAGCTGCTTTTGGTTAGTCGCATGTAAAAAGCTTGGTCTAATTATCGACTTCGACACTTGTCATATTTGTATTGGATGGAATTCATGCATATTTAATTTACCTAATTTGCATCTTGCTTTGATACGCTCACTTTTTGCATTTCGTTTTTCAACTGATTTTTGATTGAGTAAATAAATCGTGAATGCTTTTAGTTAGTAAATTCATATCTTAATTTCGAGCTCTGTTCGTCGACTACGTGGTAAATATAACTTAAGCGCGTTTGAGTTAACTTAGGCATTAGTGAAAGTTGTTAAAGAGCGCATCAAACTTTGTGATAATTGGAGTGCTTATCACGGAGAATTTATAAGAAAGTTGTTTGGAATTTTAAGGTCTTAATGGAATACTTTATTTGCTTTAATCAATAAAGCATTCATTACTAATAAATGTCTCTTCATATCGCTTTCATTTCCACTTAGGTGAAGTTGTGTCGCGTGAAGGTTAGGGCTCAGGCTTATTTCTTGCACGCCGGATGCTGACGAGTCGATTCGTCGTTGTTCCGCTCAAGAGGAGAGTTCGGACTGAATCCACGACCTTCATCCCGATGAGGCTGCTGGTCAGGGTGACTCGGTAGGAGGAAGCTAAAGAGTCTAGTCGGAGCCCTCTTAAAACCGATCGCGCAATAAGCAGTACCAAACGATGGGTGAAGGACGAGCCTATTCAAATAGATGATAGAAAATAGAAGCATTTGTGGTACCGATGATGCAGTGTGCATCTCATACCTAAACATTTAAGCAATGAAGGACGGTTTTTTGTGTTAATATCTAAGAGCTGTTTTAGAATCAGTTCTATTTTAAGATGATTTGCATATTTGCGTGTTTGCCTGAAATTTGCATATAAAAATGAATAAGTAAATTTGTTAGAGCGACGAGCCGTTGGTGAGACATCTTTAAATGAGCGTTCATCACGTTCACATGCAATTCTACGATTCGTTATCGAAAGCCATGATGATGACCCACAAGTGGGTACCGCCTCATATATTGCTTATTTGGTATGGAAATTATTTTCTCTTTGTTTTTTTTTCTGTTTTTATCAGTTATCATTTCCGTTGATAACGTATCAGTTGTATGGTGATAAAGATATGTTGCGGTTGGTGATACGAAACTTTTTAATTATGAACATGTGGAAGGAGGGATGATCCTCTAGCACAACCTTCATCCTTGATTATGACCGTGTAAAAATTATGCAAGATTTAAATTACCACAATTAATTTGAAAATTTTTCGAATTCTATGCATGAGCATAAGTTTTTATTTCTTTGTTTTTTATTTTTTATTTTGTTGAATATTATTTATGTGGAACCAAACTATTCCATCGTAACAAAAGTGTTCGTTGGGGGGTTTCTTTCGACAAATTTCTAATGTTTTTTTTTCAGCTATGTCTCATTCTTCACTTATGATGCTTTCTATAGATCTCTTCATTGAAGGGGATTTTCTTTTCATGTTCATCGAAGGCTTCAAGCAAATTGAACTTTCGTTATTTCTTTTGCGTTGTGCTAAAATGGCGGCAAAATGTGACGAAACACATATAATTAATGCTGCGGTAAGGGGTGATGTAAGAAGTCCAGGCCAATTATTGAATCCCTATGCTGTACTAGGTAATGTGCGTTTTTGCTTCACCACTATCAACCTTCATCGAATAAGGCAATTCATTGTTTGTCGTTTTTTTTTAAATAAACCTTACCTATGTTTTCTGAGGAATTACTCAATTGGTAATGAAGGGAACAACCGAGTGGCTGTAAGGTTTTGATTGAAAGTGAATATTTTCTTGGTTATTTCTATATAATAGTTTTATGGAACATAGAGAGAGCGTTATATGTGCAATAATGTTTAGAATGTTGTTGATCTGGCCGGAAGTGAGAATGCAGAACAGACCGGAACCGAAGAGCTTCGTCTACGTGAAGGATCGAATGTTAATCGAAGTCTGTTCACACTATCAAGAGTGATCTCGCAATTAACTACCAAAAAGTTTGTTGATCTTTATTTGAAGTCATCTACTGCTTGTCCATGGTGGATTCCTATTGTGGGGAGGGGGAGGGGGGTAGGTAAAATAAGTGGTGGTGAACCGATTTTGTCGAAAACTTGCAGAAAATGATGAAGGGGTGGTAATTTTTTTTGAAGCATAGTTGTTTTTCCGGTAAAACCTACACAATGCGATAAGGTGAGGGTTGCGTCCGCTAACTGTTTTATGCTATATTAAAGAAGGCGTGAATAAACGCAAAGGCTTTTTAATAGTTTTTATTTGTAATTGTTTGTAGTTTTATGTATGTGGCCGTAATCCCTCGCCGATAAACTCCTTCGAGCACACTGCAAATTCCATAAGCTACCTTATCATTCAGCGCCACGAAACCCATCAACAAAACAAATATAAACCGCGTGAAGTCTGCTTAAATGAGTTGCTGACGCTACAGGCCATTTGCTTTTGATCTTTAATTCTCCTGTACGGCCACCATATAGGGGGGCACTGAGAGCTAAATTATTTTACCATTTGAAGGTGACTTTGATTATTCCTAGCTGTTAAAGGAAGCTGGTTCAGGGAAGAGGTTTCTTTGATTTTACGATAATATCGGTGATACGAACACATGTGATATTTCAATAGTGGGTAGGTTTCCTATTGCACATTATTTTTGTGGTCACAATAATGGATTTGCTAAGACTTTACCTAACCGAACCTCCGTTAGAAACTTCTCCGATTGGTTCTTCGAAAACGAGAGAATGGAAGTCCTTTAAGCAGCGACAATGAATAGTGTTTATAATTCCCGGAAGCATTTTCAGCTCGTATGTAAGCTTTCGAGATTCGAAGTTGACTCGACTTTTGAAGACTTCATTGGGAGGTAATTCGAAGACTCTTATCATATGCACCGCATCACCTGTCGCACTCACCGAAACTTCACAAGCCTTAAAGGTGTTTTGCTTTGCTTTTTTCACTACTCACAGGTAATTTCATCCAAATCAGTTCGCACGTTTAATAGCGATTTTTGTCTTCATTTTTTAAAAATAATATTCTATTTTCTGCCCATATTGGAGACAAAACCTCGTTGCCTATTGAAATTTGTTCCTTTCTGCTATCTTTGCGTATTTGCCACAGTCTTTATCACGTATTTAAATCTAGTGTTGTGCAGCAGGATATGTTTTACTCAATTTTGCGCTTGCCGTCTTTTCGACCAGTTTTGCTGCGCTGTCTTTCCTAGTTTATCGTATGCTATCTAAGGTGTGCGCGTCCTATTTTATATTTATTCTTACTCTTTCTTCGTAAACCAACCCTTCTCAGCGCTGCTAGATTTGTTTCCTGGTAGTTTCGGCATATATGTTGTAGCCTAAGGGGTTTGTGTTTTTATTCAAGTTTGTGAATATTTGGTAGTCATATAGTAATTTAGTTTGCTTCTCGAGCTAAGTTCGTGAAGAATAAGCCAGTGAAGAACAAAGTCACCGAAGATGCGCTTCTTTCGAAATATCTACGCACGATCGAAGAGCTTAGGAGGCAACTTGAGGTCGGCTAAGCATTTTTTTTTTTTTTTTTTTGCTATTTTTGTGCCGTCAGTTCAAGGCTATGGATATAAATATTTGTATGTCAGGAATGCTGACCGCCGGTGTACTGATTTGGTTGAAATGATTAAGCCACGTCTGGATACTGGTCTGATTCCGTTTCTGGTCAGAATTCCTCTGAGGCCAACAATGACTTGGGATTGGAGTTTTCTTTTGTGCTCGAAGTTGTTTGTGGTTTACAAGGAATAGGGAGGAAGGTTCTAAAGATGTTTGTTAAGATTTTATCTTATTTAAAAAAAAGTTGGGGGAAAATGAGATATAATTTTGTCAACCCGTTAGAATGGAATGATACTGGAACGATGTCATAGGTTTAAACAGTATATCCTTTTGAAAGAAGAAAATTTCGAGGAAGTCAGTTGGAAAAAACTAGTGAACAGTTAAGATTAAATTGTTGGGAAATTTACGCCGAAACAGGTTTTGAGGTTCCTTCGCATATTTCAATTTGCGTCTATTTTAGGAGAATCAAAAAACAGATGATTATGAACGTGATCTCGAGGCACAAAACGAGCAGTTAAGCGCTGAAGTGCGACGTCTACGTGGTTGTATCCTTAGTGGACAACAACAGCAGCAGTTACCATTGATTGCAGATGAACGCAAGGTATTTTATTATTTTTTATGTGCAGTTTATATACTTTTTATGTTTAATGGTACATATTTAGTAGTGCTGAGCAATAAATCAGTCATCAAAACAAATAATATGCGAATATGAGAGTATAAGTATTAGCAGATTATTTCTGGCTTAAGGATCTCGCTTAATTCATAACTTTTTAGAGGTTTCTTGATTTCTTAACTTATATATATATATATATATATATATATATATATATATATATATATATATATATATATATATCCTGTATATTTGCAGTCGAACGATTATATTTGTTGATAATAGCGTTTTATGAAGGATGTCATGCATATATTGTAGCGTCGAAAGGCGAGACGTCAAACATGGGGTGGTGCAAGAGCGTTCCGTATGAGTATGTCACCAACGTTTGGAGGATTTGGTTCCTCGATGGGGTTATTTCATGGCAAGGTTTCTTTATGTCTAACTATCTTTCTTATTCCCACTTTGATTTTTTATGAATCATAAGCATTGTAATTATGAAGGTATTGAAGTATAACGGCAATTGAATGGTTCGCTGATAAGGCTTGGTTCTAAAGGTAAGAGATTTGATGCTGACATCTGTTTGATTTACCTCAGCTTCATAAAATTGATAGTAACTACGGCTGTACGACAATTGTTTAGTATTAGCCAATAATGCCATATTATTAGGATTTTAAGAAACAGTATTTAATTCACCTGACTTGAATCGAAGGCGAGTAAAAGATCAGCAATGAGGAATTGAGATATTTAATTACCGATGCAATTTCCCGTTGCTCAACAAAGGTGAATAAAGATGAATGACGTCATTAATTAATTTTAGTATATGCTTGGTTCACCGATTGAAGAAGAAACTACTTCATGCGCAAGTGGAAGATCTTCAATGGAAAGTGGTGAAAATCAATGTGTGGTAATTCCGGAAGCTTCGGAAGAGATACCTGCCAAGTCTTCATGCCGACTCAAGACTCTGGAGGAGGAAGGTGAAGGCCTCTCTGATGCTGCAAACAGCTCTTCGAACGGAACACCGCAAGCGATATCTGCGTCCAATGTGTTGATTCAGGATTCACAACATCAGTCTGGTGCTATGCCATCCTCGGATCACATTGTTGATGAATGCGGTCGTTCTTTCCGTAGTGATCCTGTCAACACAACAGCGGTACCTAGTCGACGAGTTGGTTTTGGCACCGCCACTTATATTCCACATTCAAAAGAAGACGCTGAACTAATGCATAATGGAGTAAATGCTAGCGTTTTATCAGATGATGCGGCGATGCTACAGAATGCAGTTAATGCCTCTTCTCACGCTTCCCTGCTGCTAGGGGCAACGGCCTTAGATTCTAGCAATAAATTGATGACAACATCAGGACCGGTTGATACGAATAACGGATCCCGATCGTTGGCGAATGTGACATACGTGACGATCGGTCAAAATTCACAAGTTTCGAGAACATCACTTACGGAAATCGGCAATGAATTTATGCAGTTGGACAATGGGGTAGACGATAGGTTGTCGGATGATATAATGAAGCATACTGGAACGGAGAATTCGGCCGTCGAATATGATAAAACACCGGCAAAAGTGAATATGTTACATGGTAGTATTGGTGAGTCACCATCCGAAGAGGAAAATGCACCGGCAAAAAATTCGTTGGTTGATGTTAGTATTGTATGTCATCTTATTTTTTACTATTTTTGATTGAAATTGATATAAGATATACTGCCAAAGAAGTTCGATAATTTTACATCTATGCGTTTGGTAGCATAGCCTCATTAATCTTAAGGTGTGCTTTAATATTTTCCTGAAATTTTATTGAAGTTACTAATTATACAGTTATAATAAAGCTGAAAGTTTTTCTATGTCACAAAATTGTTTAATTTTATTTGGAAATACTATCATATTGCCTTCAAAAATCACATCAGACTAAATTTCGGAAATGATATGAACGATTATGAGCGATAAGACTCATTTTCCTCTTATGTATCACTACCTTTTTCCCAATTTCTGCCCTGATTTTCATTACGTTTAACCGGAAACATCCTTTAATATCTTCCATTTTAACCGACCACTCCTTTTACAATTTTGAACCGAATTGATTATTTTCAAAGGCGATCACTTATTAAAAGGGGTGAGTTTTCCTTGTTTCTTTTTCGTATCACATTTCATTGTAGCTCCAAAATTGTTGTATTGCGATGGAATATATACTTGTGCACATTTTATTCCTTTTGATTATCGCTCCGAATTGACTCATTAAAATTCGAAAGTCCTCGATTGATGATGTTTTGCTCCACAATACGATGGACCAAGCTAATTATGCTCGTTTATTTTAAAGGATGTGACGAAGTATGCGGGTGATGTTGAAATGAAAACTGATACAGCACGAGCAATGAGCAGAGATGGGCGATATGATGATGGCCATATTTTGGAAACATCAGTTATAGCGTTCTCCACATGCCGTGTAAGTTTCCGGTGGACTTATTCTGTTTTTTTCTTCCTCAATTTTGTTTATATTTGTCGCCATATTTTATTAAAGAAGTGAAGGTTGGAGATATATCAATTTTACGTTTTATTTATTTTTTCTAAGTGAAATGTACTGATTTCTCAAATATTTTCTTAAAAATTTAAGGCTTTTATTATACTGGTATTTTTTTGTTAGGCAGTGCTTTTTTATTTTTCTTTTGCTTTCTTTCACTTTTTTTTGAAATATTGAAGTACAGCGTTATAGTGATGTAAGACCTTGCAACATTGGGTCTCCCACTGATGATTTTAGTGGTGATCTATGATCTGGTAAGCTGGGAATAGACGACTCTAGGATGATGTGTTTTAAGCATAGGCGCTTTTTTATGTGCATTCTTGCATTGTTATTTCACTCTTCTTTATCGTAGCCATCTTCTACTTAAATCTAATATTTTTTTATCGTATGGCTTCCAAATGTCCAGTAAAAGAGCCATGCCTGGCTATAAAGACGTTCTAGTTACCTTAGATTGCCGGTAGGGAAGGTAAATAAGTTAATAATTAGTACTTATTAAAATGAAACTGTGGCTGAATGGACGTTTTACAGTTATCGATTGACGAGTTACGAGAGGAACTAGAGGAGGAAAGGATGGCGAGGGAAAAGGAACGGCTCGAGCTTGTTGAGACGATTGCGCAGTTAAAGAAAAGATTATTGATACATGAGGATAGGGCGCATGATCTCAGCAAAACTTCCGGTCGGTCGATGGATCCGCAACTCGAAGAAGAGCGTGAAACAAACAACCGCTTACGTAATGTTAGTCTATTTGCAGTATTCGATTCATTATTTGGTATAGGAAAGAGTCATTCCTTTTTTTCCCATCTTACCTTGTGCGGCGAAACCATTTTCGATAAAATACCTGATGAATTGATCGAAAAAGGAAAATTGCTTTTTGTGGGAGTTTGAGAGGTGTAAGAGGGTCTAGTAATGGTAACTGATCGGAAATCGGATAATAACCAAGTTTCGATTGTAATCAAAAAATTTCAGAAATTAAGACCGGAAATTGATCGGTTCTTATCGACCGGAAAAGTACACTAAAATTCTGAATATTTTACGAGAAATATCTGATGCACTAAATTTAGCAGGTAATCGGTTTTCAGATTCTATTCGAAGGTAAGAAGAAATACGAAGAGATAAAAGCGATCAATAAACAATTGGAAGAGAGATTAAAATTAGTGGAAAGTGAAAATGAATTATGGGGACGACGTTGTGATGAAGCGGATGAAACTGAACGACAGTTACGTGAGGAGATTGTACTCTTCGATTGCCAGGTTTTTTTTGGGTTTTTCTTTGGCGTGGTTCAATTATATATTTTTTTAAAAGTATTGATGTTTGATTTAGTGGTATTTTTTAATATCGCACAAATTTTTATATGTTGAGATTCTTTTTCTTCACTTTCCTTTTTTCTCACAGAAAAATTTTTTGTCATTCCTAGCGTACCTATTGACAGGCATAAATGGTGTCCTAAAAAATCTTACATATATGAGGGGGGGGGGGGGGGAAGAGAGGAAAGGAAAGAAATGGAAGGTATCGACGGTATATTGGTACTTTATCGTCTGTAAATATAGTTCGTTTATTTTCAACAAATACATCCTGCAAAGTCTTGTACTTTGGCCATTTTTGCTAAATGCTTTATATATTTATAGGTTGAATGCTGTTTTATTTTGATCAGGTATGTTTTGTTATTCACCAAAGTTTTGTTGTTGCTGAATTTTTTGGATGCGAAGCCTGGACATTTGTATATTAAATGCGATCACAACAAATGCGCTATTATGCGAGATTGTTTAGAAGAAGAAATTCTGCGCTGAAATGGAATCATTGAAACAACAGTTAGAGGATATGAAGAAGCAGCTGCAATTGCAACAATCCAATAGCATCGCTGAGGGATTAGAATTGCAACGTCTTCGAGACGAGAAAAAAGAACTCGAAAAGCTGTAAGTTTTTTCTTTCTCTTTCATAATTCAGTTGTTTGCTCTCGGTTTTCTCCCTTTCATCCGAATTTCCTTCCCTTCCTCATTTCTCCAGCTTCCTTACCTATGCAATAGAAATTCCGGTCATTTCCGGTCACCGGTGTTGTGTTTCTTTTCGGATTTCTATTCAGCTGATATGTGTTCTTTTTGGGGAAGAATTAAACACCAAGAACGTAGATTAGTCTAAGTATCGAAGTTACTATTACTACATTACCATAGAATTTCGCAATTCCTGTATAAAAGATGGAACCTTTATCTTAGAAAATCTGTAGTGTAGAAGTTAATGTTGCTTTCTACGTGGAAATAGTGTCGTTAGCAATTCGTTGGTGGGTTCTTTTTTCTCCAGGAGTCGTTTGTTTTCAAAATATCTTTAATTCTTTACATTATTTTAAAGGTTTATTGATTTTGGATTGCCAAATTATGACTTTGTTTGCTCGAATTTCCACTCCGAAACTTATAGTCATTGATAAAGTATGAGTATTTTTTTCTTAGTTTTTACTTACTTGTATGAATTATTAGCAAAAGTACTTTGATTTATTCAAAGAAATTTTTCCATTTTTGTCACTTAAATGAGTGTTTACTAAATTTTATTATGATCCTCACCTGTTTTTTATTTGTCGTTGTCTAGAACAATAAAATTTGAGCGATATCTTTTGGTGATAGTTTCGGAATTATTTTTTTGAGCTGTGATTGAAATATGAGACTGTATAGTAATCCTGAAATTGTGACACTCTTTTCAGTGTGAAGAAGCTACAAAAAGAAGTGCTATTGAGAGATAAGAAAGTAAGTGCGTTACAGTGCGAATTAAGAAGAGTGAGCAGCGTTCGCAATCCAGGTAGCGTTTTTTTTTAATGAGTTGAAATGGTTCCGTTTTTTGCTCCTTATGGGGAATTAGAATTATTGCATTGCACAGATGAGCTATCAAGATTCTTAACTGGCTTCCTTAATTGCTTCCTAGGTAGTGGATCTTTCTTTAATGATTACTGTATGGAAGAATCGGATGAATACGATTGATAATGACGTTGGTAGACCTTTTTAAATCCTGTATTCACTGGATAACTTGGATAACGTCTTAGTGATAAGGCTAGGAACATCTTAGTGACAAGACGAATTTTTTCGAGTTTTGACGATAAGCGTCGATTGTGCCTCTTTCATTTCCATTCTCCTCGCGGAGAGACAGGGAGGAGAGCTTGGCAAAGGAGTGTGCATTTTAAGATACTTTCTTATCGGAGCAAATTTTTAAATCAGTACTCTTGCAACGGAGGATATGGGACCTATGACTGACCACGCATTTCTCGTCAGTCAAAAGTTGTACATCCTAGGTGGTCAGTGGATGTTCAAGCTATAAATACAATTTCAAATAGCAACTGCAGATTTGACCGTAGTTATGATCACTTCAGAGTTGAGCATCGTTCAGAGAGCATGTTTATAGGTGATGTTGAATTATCGCCAGCACACGAAGAGGCAGCATCGACCATCTCTCACGATAGCCATACGCCTACGGCAACCCATTCGGGTAGGAACCCGGGCATCATGCCTCCATTAGCACCTAGCAAGCAGAAGTTTGGCATGTCACCGGGAATTCGTGCCGATCAACATGACTTTGAAAATTCGCCGAACTCATCTGAAGCACCTGGCGAGTGTATTCAGCAATGAATTTTGACTAATGCAAGAAAGAATGTCTATGTTGTAAGTAGTGCTTTTTTGGCTTCGAAAGAGCCACCCTGGGGAAACGGAAGTGATGATAGGTCTTGTTTAAGGACTACATTTGAGAGTGTTCCATTTGAAACTGCTAGCGTGCAAATAGAAAATCACATTTCTAAAATCTATAAATCCATTATTTTTTAATTTGCTCCCAGAAAATATCTTCTATGAGAAGTTAGGAGGAAAAGGAAATTGGGGAAACAGAAATTCTAGTCATGGTAAAATTCTAGAAGAATTTATAATTTTTATGAAAATTTTCATCTTTAAGCTTTTTTAATCACTCGGCTACAAGAGAAAGATTTCGCAGATATCAAATTCAACATTCTTGTTAATCTTGGTTGCCTCTAATTTGTCGCATTTGTGTGTTATATATGGATCTTCCTGAAGCTTCTTTTACGAAATGTCCAACGCTATTTTGAGGTTGTCTCATTTGAAAACAAATGTTGTGACACATCTGTATGTTTCAAGCTTATGTTTATAAGTGTTTCCTTATTTGCTATGCCGTATTACTTATGCCGCCTTACTTATTGCAAATTCTGTGCAGTTCATCACCATAAGTAGCAGATATTCATTGCTAGAGCGGCATTGCAATTTTATGTGTAATATAAAGTTTGATTTGTTTATTTGTAAGGTCGGATTATGGATTTGAGGTTATTAAAAAGAGATAAGTTTTTTTTATGGGCTTCTTTGTTGTTCCTCGATGGATGAAGCATTGTGCTTTTTAGTCGTTCAACATTTTCTTTCATATTTGCTTAAAATTGTTCATAGTCGCATATTATAAGATACGCTGACGTTTAATTTAATTACCTCGTTTATTGTATGCATTTTTGGAAAATTTTGGCTAGCTAGCAAGTTGAAAATATTCGATTGAGAGGTTTTTTTCCGAATTTTTCTGGAATACTCGATTTTCTGGATTCGAAAAAAATGAGGATAGCGCATTTCGAAAGCCAAAAAAGCGGTGACCGTTTCATTTCTCCCGTTAGCTCTTTCGTGATATTTTCATATTATTTTATACGAATGCAAATGCTTAGTTCTTAATTTTATGTATGAATTAATAGTATTCATTGATGGTTTGATATTAGGTATAATGCTAATTTCATGGATGCGGTTCGATGTTATCCATGAAAAATATGCAAAACAATCGATCCATGGTTTTGATGTTGAGGAACCATACATGCGCATTTAAATTCGACCTTTATGTGATCTCGATTTTTCTTCTTCTTTCTTTTTTTTTTGATTGTAATGGTCTTCTCTATGAGTTGAGGCGTTTATTTGAAGTCATTGTGCTATAAGCTAATGGAAAATTATTGCGTTCAACTGAAATATGCTTCATGTATATTTCTAAAAATTTCTTTTTCTGTGAATCTCCTATTTGGAGTACCTTAATTCCGAGTAAATTGTAACGTCAAGAATTTTTTAAAGCGTGTTATATGATGTCTAACAATTTCATTTTAAAAAAAACTTATCATTAATGTTGGAAAATAAAGTTCATAAAATAATTTCAAAAATAATAGAGAAAATTTTTCGCAAAAATATGTAAAAAATATAAGGAAATATTAGATTGGTTGAATTTCTAGTGACATTACTGACTAATAAGTGCAGAAAATTTTTACTGCTTTATAGATTGTTTTAGTATTGTGTTGTTTTTTAAGTTCCAAAAGTAAGCATTTCTTGGGCATATCAGCAATGAACCTTTTTGAACTTATCGCGGAAGGTGAGTCATCGGATTTGGAATATTTAATGAGTAAGATCGATAAGATTGATGGAAGTATGCAAACAGTATAGTCTATTAATGTATCTCATTTCGATATGCACAATTAAGACAGCATTGCAAGAAGAGAGTTAGAAATGAAAGATGCATTAAAGTGATCCGAAAACCTCGAATTTCCGGTGGTCAGGTGGCGGTACTTATTCACTACGCTAACATATCGAGCTCCAACACTCGCATTAAAGTTTTTTCGTGAGTGCTTCATATATGAACCTATTTGCTAGTCTTTTCATGTAAGTGAGCGCAGATTCAATTAATGATGCTTGATAGTTTGCGCCGATGAGTTACAATTCAATCATTTTTAATCAATAGCTTGCATAAAATTTCATAAATGCTGAGGTGAAGCAGATATGTTCTCTT
Organism: Ascaris suum; assembly: GCA_013433145.1. Lineage (NCBI taxonomy): Eukaryota > Metazoa > Nematoda > Chromadorea > Rhabditida > Ascarididae > Ascaris > Ascaris suum. The sequence continues at coordinate 8,967,259 of CM024178.1, read as the reverse complement.
CTTCCCTTTATTGCGGGTACAATTATCTGTAGGGATCGTGCATATTTTCAGGAACTTTTGGGAACTTAATAATTTTATTCCAGGAACTGTTTACGATGAATGTGTCGATGAAGAAACGGAAGAGGAGTGCAACGAACAATGTGTTTCTTCGACATTTGATCTATCCTCCTTGATAAGGTGTACTGCGTGTGGTAATATACCTTCGAGCACTTCGAAACATTCCTGAAGAAATGGTAACGCTATTTAATTTTTATAAATAATAATAATAATCTCAATAATTAATCTCTGATGCAGCATCGAAATTTCTGCCAAAATTTTTTGTGATCGTAGTTAACGTACTTGAAAAACCTCGATGACTCCGTCAGAGATATTTGCGCCTTATAAATATTTCCCAAAACAATAAGAACGGCTAGCAGTTTTCACAGGACAAATGTTCCTGGCCAAGGTGTTTTTGATACCGATATCTAGAAGCTAAAGCGAACGGCGTTCAGCTTCACTGCTTAGTCCACTTCACATAATGATTTAATATTTAATAGAGTTTAGTAGAGTGTCATGAAAAGCTCTACCGCATCTGCGTGCATTACTACACAGCTACCATTTCAAAAGTGAAATTTAAAAGCCAGCACAGACAACACTTGTGCGAAATAACCGCACCTCTGATCTATTATAGGTTCATGCCGTGAAGTCGTTCTTTAACGAAAGCGCTAACCTTAACAGCTTTAGTACTACCAGGTAAATTAACGACGAGTGTTTGTCCTTTTATACCAGCACATAGGCGTGAAAGTGCAGCCAGTGGTGTGGATTGAAGTGAACGCATATGTAGTGCGGTTTCTAAGCCTCCACATCGTCTATCAATAATCGCTAGAGTAGCCTGAAATTGAATTGAGTATAAAAAAGCAGCAGGAAAAAAACGACTATTCTACAGTCCATGGGCTTTGCCTTGATAAATGGATATCTCAACGGTACATTCATATGATGCGCTTTGTGATGTTGTCTATCGACAACAATTTTAGAGGAGGTTTTTTTAAAGGTTACCGGTGAAGTAAAGGATGATTGATGGGCATCAAATCCATAAGAAAGGTGAAAGAGCAAGGTAGCCAAAAGAAATAAACACTTGAATTATATACATAGCAAGTACAATTATCGATATGAAGTATAAACTTCTAAGTGAAAAGAGCGTTAGTCTCCTTTTTTTGTGAAATTGAGTGAAAAGAACGAAATTTTATTCCAATCAATCAACGAAAAAGACCCCTATACTTCATTACTTGTGCTTCAAAAAAAATCGATAATGTTGTTTACCTCGGGTGTTACATCACGAATTGCAAATCCTGTACCACCCGTTGTAATGACTACATCTGAAAATTGAAAGAATGTCCATTTATTTTCATGTAAAACAACTAGAGAATAGACTATCAACTGCGGAGAATTTCAATATTGTAGTAAATATTCAGTTTATTTCCGAGAATATTGACTAGTGAAATTTTTTAAAAAAATCCTAAGAAAAAAATTCTGTGGCCATGGTAATAATGGAACGTTTCTTAATCGAAATGAACCGTTTGGGTATGGAAAAGTTTTTAATGGATAGTGTTGTGATTAATGTTACTGTTCATTATTATTTCATTATTCTTTACTATTGCCATTATTATCACTAAATTATTGCCATTATTGTCATTAATTATTTTTATTATCAACCGGATCAAAATTCGTCCATCAGGGGTTGAGATCTGACATAGGAGAAATCAGGGACGCGCACGCGCCGCTGCGCCACTCCCGCGCATCTTTTCTCACAGACCACATCACTCACCAGGTCACAGAAAGACAGTAGGCAAGTAATACACAACAGATTCGCGCCATCGGCGCACAGAAAACAGAAGACGAATATATGGATAACGGACTCGCGCATTCGGCGCGAAAAGACATTAGACGAAGAAATTAATAACACAATCGCGCCTTCGGCGCGATAATGTTAGCGAAAGAGTAAAATAGCTTACGATCTTCTTTTTAAATGGATTCCTGCAAGGTTCTAAACACTCATAAAAAGTTAACATCATCCGAAGAATTGATGCGCAAGGGGGGCTCCCGCCCCGTGAACCACTTGCCTTCTTCCGCGTGTAGCTGGTGCTATGGGCAGAGAGTAAAATCGTTTCTGTGACCCCTCACATTTGTTTCCATTTGGTCGCGCAATGCTATCACCAAAAATTACGGAAAAAGTGGCCCCCCATGCGTTATGGATCCTTCCAAAGGATTTGTCTGGCGCGCCGAATGGCGCAACCTTTTCCAGAAAAATTTCCATATTCAGGATCTTTTCGCCACTTGGCATTTACCCGGCACCCGCCAACATGCGTCACATGATTCCACAGGTGATGCAAAAATGTGAAGGCAGATCAAAGTGTCGAAGCAGACCAGAATTTGAAGGCGGATCAAACTAGATCAAAATATGAACGTAGATAAAGACACGGGGTATATCAAACTATCAGAGGAGATCAGAATGTGAACGCAGAACCAAATATGAAGGTAGATCAAAGTATCAAAGCAGATCAAAACATGGACGTAGATAAAGTAGATCAAAGTCCGAAGCTAGATCAGGGTTTCTAAACAGATCAAAGTATCGAAGCAGATCAAAATGTGGTGGATCGAAGTAGATCAAAATGTTGGGATAGATCAAAACATCAAAGTAGATCAAGCTATCAGAGCACATCAAAATGTGAACGTAAACCAAATATAAAGGTAGATCAGCGTATGGAAACAGATCAAAATATGTAGGTAGATCAGGGCATCAAAGCAGATCAAAATATGATGTAGAGAAAGTAGATCAAAATATGGGAGTAGATCAAAGTAGGTCAAAACATGAGGGTAGATCAAACTATCAGAGCAGATCAAAACATGGAGGTAGATGAAGTAGATCAAGGTCTGAAGGCAGATAAGGGTATCGGAGCGGATCAAAATGTGAAGGTAGATCAACGTATCAAAGCAGATCAAAATATGAAGTAGGTCAAGGTAGATCAAAATGTGAAGGCAGATCGAAGTAGGTCAAAATATGAGGGCAGATCAAAGTATGCATGTGCACGAAAGTATCAAAATAGATGGAAATATGAAGGTAGATCAAAGTAGGCCAAAATGTGAAGGCAGATCAAAATGTGAATGGAGATTAAGGCGTCAAAGTAGGTCAGAATATGAAGGTAGATCAAAGCATCAAAGCAGATGAAAATATGAAGGCTTCATATTTTGATCCGCTTTGATCTAAATTCATATTTTGATGTGCTTCGATACTTGGCCACCTTCGTAGTTTGATCTGATTTCATATTTTGATCTTCTTTAATCCTCCTTCACATTTTCGTCTGCTCTGATACCTTGATCTACCTTCAGACTTTGATCTGCTTTATCTACGTCCATGTTCTGACCTGCTCTGATACTTTGGTCTGCCTTCATATTTCGATCTACCTTGATCTATCTTCGCGTTTTCATCCATTCGGATGCTCCTGTCCACTTTCGGATTTTGAAGTACTTTCATCTAACTTCAGATTTTGATCTACCATCAGTTTTTCATCTACTTGATCTACCTTCACATTTTGATCTGCCTTGATGCTTTGATCTACATTCATACGTTGATCCACCTCGACATGCTGATCTACTTTCATCTAACCTCATATTTTCATCGACCTTAATCTGCCTTCACATTTTGTTCCAGGGTGATACTTTTATCTACCTCCATATTCCATCTACTTTGATCTTTCATCACATCTTGATCCACTTTGATGCTCTGATCAACCTTCATATTTTGAATTACCTTGATCTATCTTGACATTTTGCTCGGCTTTCATCTAAATTCACGTCTTGATCAACTTTGATCTGGATTCATATGTCGACCTACCTCCAGATTTGGTCTACTCTGATCTACGTCCTTATCTTGATATCCTTCAAATGTTGATCTGCTTTGATCTACCGTCGCATTTTCATCTACTTTTATCTAAATTCATATTTTGAGCTACTTTGATGTGCCTTCACATTTTGACCTACTTTGACACTTTGATCTACGTTCAGATTTTGATCTACTTTCACCTACCCTCACATTTTGATCTGCTTTCATTTACATTCGCATTTTGACCTGCTGTGACATTTTGGTCTACGTTAACATTTTGACCTACTTTGATCTAGTTTGATATTTTGATCTACCTTCTCATTCTGATCTACATTGATCCACGTCCACATTTTGACCACCACGGTACTTTCATCTGCCATCATATTTTGATCTGTTTTGATACTTTGTTCGATCTTCACATTTTGATCTACTTTGGTTTACGTGCATATTTTGATTTACCTCAGATTTGGTCTACTTTAAAATACTTATATATTTTGATCTGGCTCTATATTTGATCTACGTTCATATTTTGACCTCCTTCACATGTTGACCTGCTCTCGTAGATTGATCTACGTTCAGATTCTGATCTACTTTGATCTAGCTTCACGTCTTGATCTACCTTGATGCGTTGATCTACCTTCATATATTGGTCCACCTACACATGCTGATCTACTTTGATCTACCTGCATATTTTGATCTACTTCGATCCGCCTTCGTATTTTGGTCTTCTTCGACGTACCTTTACATTGCATTGATCTGTGCTTTCTCATTTTGATCTACTTTGATCAACCTTCACATTTTGATCTACCCTTAGATTTGGTCTACTCTGATCTACGTTCATGTTGTGATCTGCCTTGATAGCTTCATCTGTATTCGTGCTTTTTTTCTACGGTGATACTTTGATCTGCCTCCATATTTTGATCAACTTCGATCTGCCTTCGTATTTTGATCTTCTTTGACCTACCTTCACATTCTGATCCACATTGATCTGTGTTCACATTTTGATCTTCCTCTGGATTTGGTCTACTCTGATCTACGTTCATATTGTGATCTGCTTTGATAGCTTGATCTACATTCGTATCTTGTTCTACGGTGATATTTTGATCTACCTCCATATTTTGATCTACTTTCATATAACTTAACATTTTGACCTGCTTTTATATTTTGATCTATATTCATGTTTTGGTCTACCTTCACATTTTTGCATTACCTGTGCAGTCATGTGGCGCACGCTGGCGGTTATATGCCAAATGACGAAAAAAATCTTGAATATGGAAATTTTTCCGGAGAATGTTGTGCCATTCGACGGGCCAGACAAATTCTTCGGAAGGATCCATAACGCGTGGGGGCCAGTTTTTCCGTAATTTTTGGTGATAGCATTGCGCGACCAAATGGAAACAAATGTGAGGGGTCACAGAAACGATTTTACTCTCTGCCCATAGCACCAGCTACACGCGGAAGAAGGCAAGTGGTTCACGGGGCGGGAGCCCCCCTTGCGCATCAATTCTTCGGATGATGTTAACTTTTTATGAGTGTTTAGAACCTTGCAGGAATCCAATTAAAAAGAAGATCGTAAGCTATTTTACTCTTTCGCTAACATTATCGCGCCGAAGGCGCGATTGTGTTATTAATTTCTTCGTCTAATGTCTTTTCGCGCCGAATGCGCGAGTCCGTTATCCATATATTCGTCTTCTGTTTTCTGTGCGCCGATGGCGCGAATCTGTTGTGTATTACTTGCCTACTGTCTTTCTGTGACCTGATGAGTGATGTGGTCTGTGAGAAAAGATGCGCGGGAGTGGCGCAGCGGCGCGTGCGCGTCCCTGATTTCTCCTATGTCAGATCTCAACCCCTGATGGACGAATTTTGATCCGGTTTTTTGCAAGATGCTTCGCGCAAGATGTGGAAAAGTGTGATGCGTGAACAAGTGTAACACGCGCTAGTATTAATACTGTCATTGTTATTGTCGTTACCATTATTTACCGTTACAATTATAATTAATTAAAAAACTTAAGAAAATCTAAATCGCAGTTTTTTCATAACTAATAGTGGGCCCAAACATTATTCAACGGAAGCTATATTAAAGAATGTACCTGAACGCGTACATAGCTCCGTAATCATATCAGATATATGTTGTTTCTCATCGGCCACAATACAACACTCGACCGTTTTAGCAGGTAGGCTGCAAAATTTCACTGAGCCATTTAATGCATTTCTCTTGCGATCTTCTATGCTATCAAAGCTTCTATTTCCAATAGATACGGCAGCTGCATACAAGGCGACCTTGAGACCCTTAGAAAATTGACTTATTATGTTATTTTAGATTAACATATTGTAAGGCTTATGAAACAATGTGTTATGGCCTATGAAAAAACGAGTTAAAGAAGGAGATTGATTCGAGGATTGAAAAAAAATAAATTATATGAATGAAAATATGGGCAAAACAATTGAACGAACATTTTAGAAGCTTCTATAAGAGAGCGGAGAGTTGCTCCACTTGTATCTATACGTGTTCCATTTGCAACAGAATCGCTCACTAAAAATATTCAATAATTAATAAATTTATTGACAAATGCAAAATTAAATCAAAGAAGTTACCACTGACTTTAATTCGGCGACCAAGCGCTTTCATAAATTGTCAATAAATAACAAAATTTACAGGAGTTATTACGTTGTTTGGTTGAAACAAGTGATAATTTAATGACTGTTAATTAGCAATAAATTCATAGCTTAAGTGATCCGGCTGCTCACATGAATGTTCCGGAAAAAGCGTATTTTTTTTTAAATGGGCTGATCAGTATAAAATGAAAATTCGGTTAGGTGGAAAATATGAGCAAACTTTTTTTACGAATTTCAAATACAACATCTTTCGAGGTTCATAAAAAAATACGAAAAATTGCCTTCGACTTGAACGAATGAATTTATAAATGCATCTAAATATTAAACTTCAATACGATTCAGTGTTAACTGAGGGATTTTATTTTTTGAGAATTAACGAATTTTTCTTTTTCCGCTGAAAATTTTCCAAAAAAAAAAGAATTTCTTATATTCTAGCGAGAATTTGGCCGAGAGTGAGCGGAAAAAAAATTTTTTTTTTAATGCTTCAAGTATCATTAATTATTGTGTTTATTAAATAAATTATAAATAAATATCAATTTTTTTTAAAGAAATGAGTTCAACATAAAACAACAGATGGAATTGCATTGTTAAATGAGACGATCAAGAAAAAATGATGTGATCCACCTGTGTTTCTTAAAGTGCACAATATGACCTATACGGACAGGATCTTCGAATATGAGGAGGAGGGAGGTCTATTGGTCAGTCATAAGTGACCAAGAGGATGTAGGAGGAGATTGGAAATTAATATGAGAGAAAGTTGAAATTTTTCTGGGAAAAACAGTGAAATTTTTCCCCAAAAAGGCTATTTTTACAGCAGAAAAAAAGAGCATTTTTTTTGAGTGTTGCGATGAGGTTGTCAATTTCTCCTCATATGAGAGAAAAACTCCTTAAGGATAGAGGGTATGTACCTGTTAAGATAGCGATTCTCATTGCGTTCACTTCGTACAACGACAAAACTGAAATCATAGGAAAGCGATAATTTTAATGTCGCATAAAATTGCCGCCGAAAAAAAAGCGAAACATAAAAAAACTGCACGATTGAAATTTAAATTCCAGAAAATTTAAAAATTATTTTTTAAAAGGTGCATAAGAAATGATAATTTATGAAGCAAGTAACAAGTACTGAAAATAATAAAGAAAAATGAATAATAATTAACAAGAAATCAAAAAATACTTATCAACGATAATGAATCGTCTATTAAATAAGGCAAGAGGAAAATAAATTGCAACAGTTAATTAATGATAGAATGTAATGGGGAGAGGAAACGATAAATTTCTACGTTCAATATTTGCATAAACGGTCGACATAAACGAACAAAAAAAAGACTTTTTCAAATAGGATTTTCATCACCAATCCTGATGATGAAGAAAGCTGGCAGATAATTTTATGGACTTCATGAGGTCTTTTAGCACCTGTCAGGTGAAGTTGTGAAACAGACATTGAAATATGCCATGGGAAATCTCTTTTGATCAATGTGTTCTATAAGTTACTACTAATGAAAAAATATGCTTCAAAAATATACTACTTTCATGCTGAAATTGCCACGATTCGCATAAAAAGACCTATACGAAAAAATTGTTTTTTGATACTCGGTTGGTTTAAAGCGAAATAACAAAACTCCAACATAGGTCTACCCCAGCGGCATACTGGGGGGATTCTTAATTCTGGCTCACTAATTCTAGGTTGGAACTACCCAGGTGAACAGCTATGCACATTTGAAGCGTGCTTAACTGTTTCTTACAATAAGTTAGTGCTGGTGGCGATGATCTCGGCCGGGATCGAACCGGCGACCTTCTGCGTGTAAAGCAGACGTGATAACCGCTACACCACGAGACCACGCGTCAGGTTTGCGACGCTCGTTCTAACTTCCCAAAGGGAAAACTTCAACTCGGTAATGACATTTTCACCGTCGACGAAGAAAATTTTTCGACATTAAAGCTTTATCTCAATAATTTTTAAAGCAATTTACCACAACTATCGAAACTAACGTCAAGCGATGACGTTTTATTTATGTAAAAAGGATCTAAAGATTGAAACGACTTTTAAGAATATTTCAAGGATCTCGAGCAAGATGTTGGAGTCCCATCTCACGAACATGAAGTCACTATTTCGCAAATATTGCTTCTAGCATTTAGGCACCTCAACTTTTTCGTACTGCTCCAATTAATTCACTCAACTTTTCGCTTCAAACGTTTTTACTTACTTTAAAATACTATAAAATAACTTCAAGAACACAATCAACCAACATGTAACAATAAAAGTAAATAAAAGCGTTGAAAGACCACAGAAAGAGGCGTTATAAACCACAGAAAGATCGTTGAAAGAGCGTCGAAAGTAAGACAAATGTCTAGGCATATGGCGAAGGGTCTCTACTGCTTATCACACGCTTACAGCACGAACATCTCTCTCTCTCTTACTTACTTTCTTTCTCTCGTTCTCTTCATTGACGAATAGATTTTTTTTCGCTCTGCATCATTGGCAATATACAAAAGGTATAAAATTCATTTCAATTTTTTTCCATGATTTTTTTTTTTAAATGAGGGACTAATAGTGAAAATATTAGGTGAAATTTATCGAGAGAATATATATAAAAATGAAAAATGAAAAATTATCATAAATAATCAGTGATTTTTTATTGAAATGGACGTTAAATCCAAATGAAAAAAAAAAAAGTTAGTAAAAAAATTTCTATATAAAAACGACATATGCCATATAGTAGAAACACTAAAAGCAATAATAAAATGTTCCTCACAGTAGGGTGCTTTTATCGATTGGAATTTTCGAACTTTGAATACGCATTCGCCAAAACAGAGAGGTGCTATAAAAGCCAATGATGTGTAGAATTCCGAACCGTTCCTTTTCCTCTCTCTCTCTCTCTCTCTCTCTCTCTATCTCTCTCTCTCTCTCTCTCTCCCTCTCTCTATGCCATTATGTCAACAAGGCGATAACCTCCTCCATACATACATTTGAACCCCCATCCCACCTACAAATAAACAAATCCAGCAATTCGTCCCTATAAATAACGCTCGAAACGGCTCTATACTTTTCAAACTTCCAATCGCAATATGCAAAAATATCTATGCAAATTTTATCGTATTAATAACGTGGAGCTCATACTATCGCTCTGCGGGTATTCGTCTCGTTTGTTTGAAACAATAGACGGTTGACTATGACGTGGTCGGATATATTTGCCGGATGGCGTGTAAATTTAGCATGTTATATCCTACGATGGGTGGAAGCGCATATGGATACGATCAACTATTGGTATCCGAAAATATTGATCTTACATCTTGATGAAAATAAAGAATGGCTTGTTGATTGTCAGAAATTAATCGCGGTTGCCGAATGGATTAAAGAGGGCGTTATCATTAATATTGTTGCTCTATTATGTGAGGTTTGTAATGAATTGAATACTTTGGATGTTTTCCATTTTTATTTGTACAATCCACCACCAAACTTGGATAATTTTTTTTCCACGATTAATCCTGGTTAATTTATCACTTCTTGAATTTGTAACTCATCATTGTGAATATCGTAACGAAAAAATTTTCTTATCAAAGATTTTTATAATATTATAATATAATTACTTACGAATGAAATAGGACAGATAATATGAATGAGAAAGTGGTGGAGCACCTACAATTTTGCGCTTTCACTTTAAAAAACCTCAAAGAATATAATAAATATTTGTAATAAATATTAACTTTAGAATGATATTCGAATTTAAATATAAATAAATCTATTTTAGATCGAGTTATATGTTTTGAAATTTTGTGGAGTTCATTTCTCATTGCGTTAGATGAACCAAAAAATTTTTATTATTTGCTAAAATCTTCATTTGTTTATAGAATGTCACTTACAAAACTTTTAATTACAGAAGTAAATTTGATGTTCTTTGCATTTTTCTTCTCGAAAATAATTATTTATAGATCTCCATAGAGAGAATTAATTTCTACGCGATTACAGTAGTTTTGGAATTCGTAATGAGGTCCCGTAACTAGTTGCTGCAACTAAAGCTTAAGGTGACGCTCATAAAAAACTTTCATTTCATCCTAACATTGTGGTGCCTATTTTAATCGTAAACCTTTCTAACAGCTGAAAATAATTTATTTGAAGGGACGTATACAAGATCCCGATACACCACAATATTTACGAACAGTTGATGATGCAGTAAGAAAAATGGTTTGTTTAATCGAATATTTTCTAGCAAATCATTGGTAATTCTTTGTATTTCATTAGAAACTTTCGAATTTCAGCGAAATTTTCAGTTTTTTTTTTTCAAAATCTGCGATTTTCCATTAGAATTTCAAATGAAAGAATTTTGAATAATAAAAAATTTTTCATCTATGAAAATGCAACAATAATATGCGCGAAACAATAATTTTTTATCCACATATATTCATATGAAATATATGAATACAACATCAACCTATTGCTTACATTTTTTTTTTCTTCGCCGATATATGATTTCCTCAACGAATATTCTCATGAATAGATCCACTCCTCCTCCCCCTCATTTACGCTTCCCCTTCCATATCTTCGAACTATTATATCCTCATCTGTATTCCGAATAGATATTCCCATTTGCATACCCTTTCCTAGTGGGTATTATTTGGGTATTATTTCATTTCTAATGGGTATTATTTCAAATGTAATCTTGCTTCTTCGATTTCTTATCTAACATTTCAATTTTTTTCAAACGATAAAAAAATTTTTATAGCCTAATAACTATATTTGTTTATATGATTATATGAATAAATATAATTTAAAAAACAAACAAATAATATATTTAAAAACTATTTTTAATAATTTGTTTAAACTATCCTTTAGATTGGTGAATCATGTCTAAACGCTCATCAATTAGTGGTCTCTTACGAGAAATTAGATGAATTGAACGAGACGGCCAGTGCGGTGATTCAATGTTCTGGACTTGGCATTCTAAATCCGAACACAATTATCCTGGAATTTCCAAAATGTGGAAAAGCAGCTAATTTGTAATTTTATGCGGCTAATTTTTATTTATTTTTTCCCTTCTTTATTTCCTTCTTTTTCCCTCCTTTTCAGAGTTTTTGCTGCTTGTGAATGCTTTTTGATTGAAACAATACGAGTTAAGTCGAATCTTAGGCCTTAATTACCTCAGAGGAAGAGCTGGAGAAAAGTGTACGGCGAAGTTATAAAACAAAGAATGCAATAATTTTGAATAGTAGTGAAGCTAATATATGGCACACTGAATAGTAGAAAGAAGACAACTTGCAATATGCATGTACTACGTTACTGTATATGTTGTACTAATTTATAGCACTTAAATAGTAACAGGAATAGTTAACAAATGCACAGAGTAATTTAATGCAGAAACTGACCACATGATTTTCCCCATAGAGAGAACAATTATCATTTAAATGGGAGATCTAAGCGGAAATGCGACTATCTTTTATGTAGGTGAGTGAAAAGTGAATCTGCAGTTCAGAGACCGAACTCATGACTCATGATCTTCAATTTGAAGCAATTGCTGTAACTTAGTGACCTCGAACAGATGCTATCTCAAAAACCCACCCTTACCTTAAAATACGCACTTATGCATCAAAAAATAAGAGCAATACTGATGGATTACTCAGCATATATAACGAAAAACGCGGCATATGCTAGTGGAAATAATGCACTTTCGCTAGCAGAAATACCTATTGGATTATAGCATACGATATTTTCCTAAACAAAATTACCGTTTGTCAAATATATTTGTTGTATGTGATAGTGAGTTCGCCTAGTGCGAGAAAATAGATCGCATTTGCAACGTATTGATGCATAATTTAGATGATTTTATAGAGGATGTTTACGATTCTTATTTAAAAATAAATATTCAAATTCGTTCAAAGGTATCAATTGGTTTCGAATTTATAGTCATCATTGTGATAGAAATTAAGAAAAAAAATAGTTTTATTTACACTTTTATCATAAATAATTGTTATTTTGCTTAACTTGCTACTTTTTAAAGCGCATATAAGGTTTCATTAAATAAGTCTTTTGGTAGTTTCAGCGTTAATCCAGGTCAAGGTGAATTATGGAGTTGTATTGCATCAACCGTCGATAAATACCTTATCATTTGTAAAGGTGATCTATGGAAACCTGTCCCATCATCGTTAACTGTAAGATTTGAATGGTTATCAAACTAGTAATTTATAAAAAAAAAAGAATATAAAATTTCTATTTTTCAAATATTTTTCTAATGAATTCTATAAATTTTCATCGAAAATTTTTAAAATTTTTCTAAGTTCTAAAAAAAATTTTTTTCAAGAGAAAAGCTTTTTTTTATTCCACAATATCTTCATGTTGCTATTAATTAAACGAGTAAAAAATTTCTTCAATAAATAAATAAATTTTCCTTTAGATTATAAAATATTATAGAAAGAAATGAAATATGTAACTATATTTTGCAACTATGAATGAAATAACTATCATCTCATAAATAATAAATAAATATTTTCAGTTTTATTTCATTTATCATTTTATATAAAGGTATGTCAAAAGAACTTCAATTTATGCGATTAGCATCGATAATCTCGTTTCATTTTTGCTATATATAAATTCAAATATTCAGGTCAAACACCTAATAAACAATCCCTTATAGCGCTGAAATGATGCAACATCGCAATGTAACAGCCTATCGTTCAGGACAGATTTACCTGTTGAAATGAGGGACAATTACAGTTAGAAGTTAAAGTTTAAGCTCATCATGTTTGTTTACAAGTTCGAGAAGTTCATTGTTTCTTCTAGCCTACAATTCGTTTGATAATTGTTTGTAGTCTACAATGGATTTATGGTGGATTGTCGAAGATGATAATTATATCCTTTCATTTGTCTATTTAATTAGCCGCAGTAATCGATGGACTTTTACAAAGTTGGTTTTTAATGATACTTGTATAAGGCTCTTCGGAGTCCATTTTATGTGAAAGCGATTTCCATTTTCAAATAGGAAAAAGAATTTCTTTAAAAGTCTCCGGGAGTATATCACCCGTTGAAATACAACTTTAAATTCAATGCGTATTTTTCTTAGCACCTAAAGACGAGCCGTTCCAGAAGCTCTCTGTATTACATTCAATTTAATGACAGCCATCAACAATAGATCGTTCTGAAGTTTGTAGTGCATCTAATGTGTTTTTTTTCTTTAATGTCTAGGAACTCGATTTCTATGTAATCAAATATAACGTTATGGGTAAAGAGGCATGGCTCAACTACTAGGAGCATTGAACAAATAAAAAAGCAAAATATAAGCAAAACGTTTCGGCCACTACGAATTATCTGCTAAGCACGTACGATCAATTTTAGAATTACTTTGCACTAATACATGCATAGTTATTTATTTATTTATTTACTTATTTATTTATCTGTTTATTTGTTTATTTATTCAATTATTTATTTATAATAAATGAAAGAATGGGAAAGCAAATTTGTTATGAAGTTTCTACATATGTCGCTTATAGTTACCATTTATTACTTTTATTTAAAGGCTAAGAATTTTCGCACTTATAAAAGAAAATGAGATGGCTATCGCTAAGGATAATGTAAAGAAAAGGATTCACAACGCAAAGCTATATGCAGATAGTATTGATTTCAAAGCGATGCCAATCGATGATCTTTGCGCTTATGGAAGTAAATAAACTTTCATCGTTATATCAAACGATAGGAAATTATTCATATAACAATGTAAAGTATAGGTCGATATGATAATCATTTTATATTAATTGATAATGATAATAATTCTCTAAAAGTTAAATGCTAAAATTTGTAGAGAAAATTTTCATTAAAGAGCAATGATAAAAGTTAAATTCGATGCAATAATCCTCTTTCTCTCTTCTTTGAAAAAAAAAAAAGATTTCAACTCATAGAAATGAATTTTTTCTAACATTCCTGATTATTATTTTCTCCATTTTCCTTCATTTAACATCTCTTTTCGTTGAAATTTAAAGAATTAAATTTTTTTTTACTGAAAAAAAATCAATAAATTTGACGTAAAAATTTAACAGCACTATATCGCATAGCCTATAGTTAATTGGTAAAATACTTTTTTTATAAGCTAATAAAAAAAATTCGTTTATTCATTTCAATAAAAATATATTTGAAGTCAACGACGCTAAGAAGGAAATCAAATGATGTCACTATCTAAATCGTTTATGATTGTAATCAGTGCAATAAAAAAAAGAGATAAGAAAATGATATTTTAGGTGCTGAGCCGAAGAGTGCAAATAGATCATCTGCTGCCTCACATTCACTGAGATCCGAAAGAAGTCATACGTCAATCCCTTTGGTAAGTGGGCGATAATCTTACCATTACTAATTGATGGTGAACTGTTAATTTTCATATGCATTCACAGATCCATAAGTTCAATATTGCGGTGCATTTTTTTTACCTTCACCGGTTTATCTAGAAATGAGGTGAGCGATCTACCAACTTGAACACGCACCTGGTTTCTAACGTTCACCTGTTGGCATCAAAGCGTTCATTCACCTGGGCTCAAATACATAAAGGTAATAATAGGTGTGCGTGAATGAGTGGTGGCATTTGCTTGATAAAAGTTGCGTTGTGAGAGAAGTGCCTCACAGTGGCGCTGCAAAGGTATAAATGAAGGGGGAGAGGGAGAGGGGACAAGATGGAGTTACGTTAAGAATCATTTTCCTTTCTTCTTCGATATCTCACAGGTATAAGTATCAAGGTATGAATTGAATCCCACTCTAGCTTAGATATATTTCTATGCTTTAATATAGAGATTTTAAAAAAATATTTCTTAGTTAACGTCATTTGAAAAATTCTACGCTCATCTTATTTTTTCATCTAATTGCAATTAAAATATTTTTAATTCTCGAATTATTCCATTTTTTTCAATTTTTTTAAAAATTCGAAATAAAATTTTTTCCCTAAAAATTCAAATTATTTATAAAATTTTCAGATTGATACAACAATAAGCCCTACACTCAATAATATTATTCGAGTGAATTCGGCAAATGCTGATTTAATACTTGTAAATCTACCACGTGCACGTATGGAAACATCAGCATCGAGACTTCTAATCTCACTTGAAATGATTAGTGATCATCTACCAAGGATGATTGCATTTCGACCACCTATCAGAAAGAACGCCTGATCTCCCATTCTATGATGACGATTTTTTACTATCATTCCCTGCATCACTATATCAGTTCAATCGTTACCTATCACACCACTCGTATTTTGCTTGTTTATGTTACTGGTGGCAATTATCTGTACGTACAGATTACCTAGTACTGGGTAACCATATTCTATAGCGTTTGAACTTTATCTTCAACTTTTCTGGCATAATTTTACTATGCTGTCCGATGATGAAATAAAATTTCGTTAAAATATAATTGCTTTTCGACATAAAGAGTAATTAAATTTAATTAAGCGGGTATTTCTTTGCACAAAGATTCTCTATGCAATTTTCGTGAAATTATGTAAATTAAACAAATGTGTAGAATTTCAAATATGTATTGTATTGTTTTCATCTATTCTTTTGATTGTTAGTAAAATATTTCAACTACAACTGTTGGCCTACCTGAATTGACACTATATATATATATATATATATATATATATATATATATATATATATATATATATATATATATATATATATATATATATATATATATATATATATATATATATATATATATATATATATATATATATATATATATATATATATATATATATATATATATATATATATATATATATATATATATATATATATATAATATACACCGCAAGAAATGCAGTTGTTAACTACACAACCCAGAGAATAGAAGCTCACTTGGTTAGTGCAAAAGTAATAACAAAGATAAGTAAGAAGCGAAATGGCTTGCAGTATCATCATTTCGTCATGAAGTTCGAATCCAAGGTTTCTTTTAATTTTTGCTCACTCCGCTCCGCTCCCCTCCTCCCCCCCCCCCCCCTCCCACGCTTCCCTAGGCAAATGGAAATAAATCTCTTCGCGGTTCTATTCAAATCGCATCGGAAATGAAATTTTTCGTAATTGAATTCATCGTGACTGCTACAATAGTTGAAATTTTCGATGCTGCATAAGCACTAATAGTGCATTTAAATTGAACCCGCTTTAATTGATCAACAGCTGTCGATATTTGAGTCATCGCAATATTCTAACAACATTCCACTAAGAAATCAATCGTCATTTGAAAGAAACCGGTCTTTCGTTACTGCCACCCATCGACTATCTGTCTTGTTGTACCTTCTATGCTGAAATAATTCGACGAACGCATTCACTCATTACGCAATGGATTATACGGAAGGTGTTGCCGAATCACCACAATCTTTTTCGAATGTTGGTAGCCCAGAAGCGCCTAACGTTGATTCACAATTCGTTACAAAACACAACATCTCAGCTGAAATCTATCAGGTAATTTTATTAATTAACCTTTGAAAAAAAAAATTTAATACCAAAAAATGAGTAAAAAATTTTTTTCATTAATATAGACATAAAATATTTATATAAGTGAATTTTATTGTTTGATTCGAATTATTTCAGAATGAGAATCGTCTCTATTATAAAATTTAAATAATTTTTTTAAAAGTTCTCTTTAAGCGATTTCATTTCAACGAATTAAATAATTAATATAAAGATTCATATTGGAGGTTAAAATTTTTGGCGCGTATACTATACTTAGCAAATTTCTTTGCTCAAATTTTAATAATTGCCAAATATGCTCACCTGTATGAACTTGCTAAACGCATAGACAGGTAATCGCTTTTTGAATATAAAGCGGCGGAAATACATAAGAAAAAAAGGATGAGTTATAACTTAGAGAGTAATTGAAATTAAATGAAGATAAAGTAAATAGAAATAGAGAGCATTTAAACATGAAATGATTATACTAACACTTATGCATAGCATATAGGCGGTATTTGAAATTTTTTTAAACATATGAATTTTTTTTTTGAGGTATAAATACGAAGAAAAAACATTGAAACAATCAAATTTGATGAGAAAATTTTTTAAAAAAATTCCTGATGTAATGCGAATCAATAGAAAAATCAACATCATTTTCCTCGAAATTTTTTGAATTATATTATCGCAAAATTTTCTTGAAAAAATTTTTGAAAATTATGATGCAAATTTTTTTAGGGGAAATTTTTTTTGCATAGATTAGCACCATAAATTTGTATATGTATTATTCGTATATCACTTAATTATCTAAATATTTCAAAATTTATTCTTCTCTCTGAGGTTAAAGTGCAAAAATTTCTTCAAAAAAAAAGCGGCTTTTCTTTGAAAAAAAGAAAAAAAACTCAAATTTTAGCTCTTCAAAGATGACGTTGATTTTTTACTCTCTGGTAAAATACCACAAAGCGATCAAGGACAATTAATTTCGGTAATTTTAACTTACAATTATTGTTGTTCGCATTGCTATAGTCAATTCGTATTGTTCTTGTTCAATAATCATTTTCTATTCTCTTTTTCATTCTTTCTATTATAATTATTCTATCTATTATATTCTCTTTTTCTCATGTTTATTCTTTTTCTCTTTTTTTTGAGACATTTCTCTCTTTTTTTTTCTTTTCATTGAGTTTCTTTTTTTCTTTCTTTTTTTCTTAAGTGTTTATTTCTTTGAGATATATTTGTTAATCTCTCAGCTATTATCATCGACGAAAATAATTCTCAATATCTTTTCATACCTTTTTACATTCTTATCTATGTTATACTTTCCATTACTTTTATTAAGTATTCATTGACGTAAATCACTCTATTTAACCGGGAAAATACTGATAACAATATGAATAAAAAAAAACGAAATAAAATATCCCACAATCGAATGCCTATTCATATAATGGAATATAAAGAGGTATCACAACGATGAAAATATATTGAAGCAAATATTTGGGCAATTAATTTTGGAGAATTTTTCAAAAATAATTTCAGGCTATTTATGAATTTCTTTTATTGACTAGGACAATAGTCGCCGATTAACTCAACAGCAAAAGAACGAAAAACTTTAGAGCAAAATGTCCACCTGATTTATGACAATAAAACGCAATCGAGTAAATATAAAATGATACATAGGAATTCTTATATATTTTCATTTTCGATAATGACATCATTTTATGTTCTGTGTGCATAGATCGGCTGCATTTTCTTCGTGCTGTATTTTCTCACTCTTTAATTTCATCAAAATTTAGTGAAAAGTTGCAGCGGATAATTAACTATTCAAACGACTTATATACAGCATTAGATGAAGAGAAGCAATATTTAATGGGTGAGGTTCTTTATTCATGGGCTGTACGACAACAAAAAGTTAGTATCGGTACGCTATGGAGTCAACAAGCGCATTATCGTCTCCTTGATACGATACATCAACAGTGAGGATTTTTCTTTATCTCTATTTCCTCTTGAAAATTCACACTATTTCTATTATTTCATGATAAGCGCCTATTTATAGCGATGAAGAAAATTCAAACAAAAATATAGAAACAATAGTAAGTCATCAATTCGTGTAGATTTTTCTAATAAGAGAGCTTTTACCACTAAAATAGCCGAACAGTTAGTGATAATATCAACTGATATCAACTGATAATGATATCATAGAAAGTGATCAATATTTTTATTCCTTAAATCTTTCCATCATGATCGTATTTGAATGGATAATATATTCCTTTGATTAGGTGCACTCAGCAACTAAATACTTTTAGTGATAGCGTAATCAAGATGCTGGAAATTGAAAACGGAGGATGGAGGGAGAGGGTGGGGTGAGAGGAGGGAGGTACAGGCATATTTTCAGAGAAAGTTTTCCCTCACAAAGTAATGCCTACTCAGTTGAATTTTTCGCACTGAATAAATCCTTACTTCCTATATAAAAGAATGAAGCAAAAAAAAAGTAAATGACCTCTCTGATTTATTACAAGTAATTGAGTTCTAGAAGTAATTGAGCATTAATAAAAGTAATTAACGTCAATAATAAATATATGCGAATTGAGTTCTATCCATTTCATTCGATTACAAGGTGCTCCAAAGTGGTTGTTATCGATTAGCGAACATTGTATGCAAGATATGAATATAAGACTAATGTGGACTATTGTTGAGAATGGAATTCAATTTAATTCGATTCTCTTCAATTTTCTTATGAATTGATTCTATTCTATTCAAATTTATTGTGATTAAAGATTCGAATATTTTGGCGAATTACTCGAGCAAACAATGTCAGGTGTTCGATATTTACAAGAGCGATATCGTCATGATGCATTCGATTCACTCTATGTAAAACTGCAACAACTTGCACATTATTTTCTCTATTATTCAATAATTGTTTCACGACAACCACCATCGGTTGTTGTGAAATGTGGTGAAGCAGAAAATCATCGTCGAAGTCGATTCTGGTTTAATACTGAAATAAGGTAGTAGTAATATTTAAATTTCTACTCGACATATCCACTCAATTTAATGGTTGAAGAAATGTACGAAAACAATACGCCAACATCGCATATGTCGATCAAGAAAATTCCTTCAAAATTATGCAAATTATGCAAAAAATACTTAGCTATTGCTATTTTTTTTCATTAGAAATACAACATAACATAAAATCTTTGCTGCAATATTTTCCCTCTCCAAAAATTCGACTCGTCGCTATAGATCAAATTCAAGTGTTAATGATACTCTCGATAATATTTATATAAATCAACCAGTAATTTATTGTGATACCAGTAAATGTATAACACTACTATATGATTAAAAAACTTTGGCATATTGGTACTCTTCAGTAGTAATTACGAATATTACAACATTTAACCAACTATCGAAATATTTACCGTGTGGATGCAAATTTTAGAGTGTTAGGTGGTCGTGCATTCGGAGTTGATCAAGAAGGTGAAGGGGTCGAAATCAATTGTTTCCTCATAACCGATGATACAGCTAGACAACTACTCAGTAATGCTTATCATGATGTGTAAGCACATATTGCATGTTTTAATACGCTATCAAAAATTTTTTTTTCATAGTGGAATATCAAAAGTTGTTTCGAAATGAGAAAATTATTTATGCACATTAACATATGATAATATTATTTTCTATTTATTTCTTACAGTTAAAAAAAATCTATTGACGCCTATATATTTATAAATTTTAATTAATAAATGCATAATTAAGTGTATATTTATTTAATATATTTAAATATTGCCTATTTATTAAATTTTTTTAAAAAAATTTCAAAAATTCAAAGAAAATTTTTGAAAATTCAAAGTGACGTTTACTCATTGATTTCAAATTATATTTTCCTTTCCTGAAATTAATTTCAAATATACTTTAAAAAAAAAGAAGAAAAACTAAGTGAGAATTTTCTTATTACTTTATTATTAGTTTGTTCGAAAAAAAAATTTTTCAATTTTCGCAAAAATTCGTAAAAAAATATGGAGGATAATTTTTATCAAAATATAGGCCATTAATTTGATTTTTTTTTTGTTATTTCGATGCTAAATGATATTATTTCTTTTCTCATATAATTGAAATTCTCAAATTTTCAGATTCGAAAATGAGGAATTTGCAATTGAACCACCAACAGCTATATTTCAAAAAAAAGAAGGAAGGGGTATAAAAGCAAAATTCGATGATATGGTTAATTTGTTTTTCAATTAATGTGCCTTAATTACAGCTTTAATTTATTTTTAACGCAGCTAATTTTATAGAGTGATTTATCATCACAAATTTCTTCTTAAAAAAAAAAATTTCAGCAAATGTCTTATATAAAATTTCAACATTATCAATTTAATATCGTTTAACTGGTAAATATAATATCTTTTAAAGTCTATCATTCATTCTTATTTTTTTCCTTATTAATGGTATATATTTTATCCGCACCAAATATATTGCCTAATGATCCTATAAAGGTATAATCAATTCAAAAAGTTTTCAATTGTGCGAAGGAGAGATATGAGGTGAGGGGAGGGAGGGAGGAGGAGTTTCATGGGAACTTCCGGAGCCCATAACTTCCTCATTTTCAAGGAAATTTTTCAGGACATAGCAAAAAAAAAAAAAATTCTTGAAAGTTTAATAACGACGATTCAACTCGATAAAGAATAAACGACGATTCCTTTAAATAACCGATTAATCTTTGTTTCTAATTTGTTGCATCTATGTAGATTATAATATTCGTTGAATATTTTTAATAATTTCATAAGGTAGATCATCTTGATAAGAGATCAGCTAAGTTTGATAATCAAATGCGCTGATAATGTGCCTATCGCTTTATCACTAACATTGAAATGATCCAATACTATCAGTGATAAAATGATTTATGATAGAGAAAATTAAATATTTCATGTTGTGCTAAAAAATTTTTGCTTGAAAATGAAATTTTCCAATGGCGCTAATACGTGAGAAAAATAGATTAAATTAAATTAAACACCATTAGCGATCTGTTGAGATATTTCAAGCCTAGAGATGACCTTTAAAAAATATTTTCAGATTTTAAAAAAAAACCAACTTATTTTTCTATTTAAGCGTGTCGCTAAGAAAGGTCAATTACGTCGAGATTCTGTCGCAACGAAGAGATATTGTCTTTCATATAGTATCCATCTGAAGGCATCACATGGTATAACGTTGATTGGTAAGAAGGTTTCGCTACCGTTCGCGATTTTAGTTGGTCCGAAAACCGATGTCGAAGCACGACTCTTTTTAGAGCGTTCATTCGCTGAACTTGTGAGTTTTTCCTTTTTTTTCAACTTTTTCAAGTTTTTTCAATTTTTTTCTCTCAAATTTCCAACTTTTTAAAATTTTTTTAAAGTTGTAAAAATGATTTTTTTTCTAAAGTTATTAAAAATATTATATGCTTAATTTTGTCACGTAAAAATTTGCCTATTTTATTATAATTTAAGAATAAATAGATATTTTTTATTGAGGCAAAAAAAAAATTAAAATACTCATTTTTCAATTATATGATTAATTTTTCAAAAGAAATTTTTTTTTTTTAAATTGTTTTTCTCATCGATAAATAGCCTGAGGTCATTGAGGTAATAGGCGAGCACAACCTGAGGTCACTGCATACTTAATTTACTCACTTATCACGATCGTCTTAGAGCGTTTTTTTTTTGGAAAACATTTCCAGAGTATTTCCTAAAGGAAAATTTTACGATTTTTTGCTGTCTCGCTTATGGAGGCGACTGTCACCATTGCTAACGACTATCTTCTTTTTTTGTTTTTTTTTTTTCTAATCGTTCTCTTTCTTATCTTTTTTTCTTCCTCTTTTTTCTTCTCTTTTCATGTTCCATAATATTTTTTCTATTTTTTCTTCTTCTTCTATGTCCCATCTACTATTTTTTAAAACTTTTTTTTCTCACTATTTTTTCTCCTAGATTCTATTCTATCTTATTTCATTCCTTATATACCATAATTGCACTTTTCTCATGTATTTGTTGAGTACAACTCTTTATAAACTAATTTAATAATTTTTTAAAAAATTAATCAATAAAATTATATCATCAAATGCTAAAAAGAAAAATTGAAAATATTTCTATAAACAAACGAAAAAAAATTTTCATTCAAAATAAAACGAAAAATGAAAAAAAGTGATTGTTTATATAAGTGAATTATTATATTTTATTATTTATAATTTCTTTCATTGATTGCTTCAAAATTATCAAAAAAAAAGAAATTTTCATTGCAAATTTTATTGAGAAAAAAAAAGCCAAAAAATGCATTTGTAAGTTAAATTTTTCCACGCCATTAGAATGTAAATAACGAAAAAAAGAAAAAAGAAAATGATATTTTAGGTTCGACGACCATTAAGCGATATTCCAACAAGTGTTGATTATCGTGAAATGGCCGATGCACTTGAAATGAAATTCCAGGTAAAAAAAATTTTTTTTTTTGGCAAAATTATGGAGAAAAATGTCTTATTTAAATTTGCATATGCAAATTTCAGTTTGTAAAACTTAACGGTTTTACCAAATTTCTATTTGCAAAACACATTATGGGAACATCTTGTCGGCATAAGTGTGCTTGTCTGACTGTCTATCTGTTTAGCCTTCTATTTGTCTATCTAATCATCGAATAATTTCAGCATGTAAATTGCCTAAGGCAAAGTTTCTAAGCATCGACTTGGGTTAGAATATATTATTTTGCATATTTGATTAGTTGTTTTGCATATTTGATTTGATTAGTTGATCATCTGATCAATTGGTCGATTTGAAACTCGAATTAAAAAAACACATATCGTGCCAGCTTATCTGGCACGTTTCTCCGCTCATTTTCTTTGCCGGAAAATCCTCTCTAACAAAAAGAGAAGACTACATATGTTGAAAACATTTGCCACCAAATACAAAAGCCTCATAAGCTCCTGCACACATGATTTGAAAGCATACCGATAGCCTAAAAAGTGAGGAGGTCGTTGATTATGAGGGTTGGAGATGGAAGGGGGGATGAATTTTTGCGATTATAACACCAGAATGCCCAGAAGGGAGATGGGGGAGTTTTAATGCGCTTAACTTCAAACGTTGCGCTCACTGAATCTTTTTCTAGGCGATTGTTGAAACACCTCAAAAGTCGACCGATGGTCCATCAATTGTACAACCACGAATGTTCACTAATCAGGTTTGAATATGTAATTTATTTTGAAAATTTATACCTAATCGTTTTTGTTTTTGTTTTTTTTTTTAAATCTTCGGTATTTCTCGGTTATTTTTAGGGTATTTAATTTTCGAATATTTAATATAATTTCCGACAATTTTTCTAAATCTATATATTTCATTATTGCCATAAACAGAGTCAACAACAAAATGAATAAGAATGAAACAGCATTGAAAAAAAAAGCGATTAAAATTTATTACAACAATGTTTTACACATAACAATGAGTTCAGTTTTTCCTCTCTCGGAATATTCATCAATGTGAGAACCTCTAAAATTGTTGATATTTTTATTCATAAGAAAAATTAGAGAACACAGCGGAGTATCATAAAATAAATTTTCGCACAAAATTGCCTGTTTGTTTTTACGAAATTTCAGGATAAGGAACATATCATTATGAGATTGAAACCAGATACGGATGGACAAGTAAGCCTCGAGAATTTCCTCAAGGTTAACGCTTTATTTTATATTTACTCAATATATGATATCTATTTTTCTAGGAATTTTTTTTTTGGTATTATTTGATAAATTTGCTAAAAAATGAAAATAAAAAAATAGTAAATCATCTTTTTTTTAATGCATAAATATTCCAGTATTGATTTTTCCATATTTTTTTCGAAAATTAATTGGTGAAAAATATAAAAATCCTACAATCTTGCAGTTGGCAGTCTGCCAGGAGTACACAATAAAACGTTCAACAAACGATGGTGAATGGAAATTGGTCGCATTTTTCGATTGGTATTTCAAATTGGCAGAAATTGTCAATAAATATCTCTATCAAATGTGGATGGATGGGTATGTCAAATTTTTCAACTTTTTTTGTACTGAAAAATGAGGAAAATTTGTTCTGAATAATTTTTTTCTTTGTGAAAAATTTTTGATAGTTTGCCAAATTTTTTTCAATGCTATATTTTTTGATAATTCGCTAAATTTCGAACGCATATACTGGCTGGATAAATTCAAGTGCGATAAAATTTTAACTATATATAGTAGGCTTGTCCATAATTCGTGTAGTGGCAAAAAAAACGACTATTAATTTGCGAGTTTAATTTCACGAAAGTTGGCAAGGCATCAAAAGATTAATCCCTTCGTATGAAACATTCAGTTCAGTTCAATTCAATTCGATTCAATTCATTTCAGTTCCATTCAGTTCATTTCAATTCTATGTTCTCTGATGGCAAAGTGTTATATTCCTACAGCAAATTCTAAGCGCTAAACCACAATAATGTTTGGTGAATGAAGTTCGTGAAAAAAAAACATAACTGAAATAAATTGTTCACATTCGCGTTTAAATGAAACAGTATAGTGCCCAATATGACGCGAGTCGCATTTGCGATATCACCTTTACTAGTGAATTTAATTAATGATATAATTTTGGTAGTAAAAGCGAAAAAAAAAAGTTCAATAATCGAGTTGATGATAAAATTTTCGAGAGAAGTTGATGATAAAGCTTGATAATGGAATTGATTTTAAAAAAATCAAGTAATAAAATTGAGAATAAAATTTAACGAATAATAAAAAATCAATAATAAAAAAAAATTCCGATTACTTAGAAAATTTTTGAAACAACCAATAATGAATATTTCAAAAATTATTATTTCCCCCCAAATATATGAGAAATTTATGTTTTCATACTGAAAAAAAAAATTTGCTTTCAATTTTATATTCATGTTATAAATGAAATGCATCTACAATTACATGAGTGAGGAAATTTTTGAATAAAAAAGATTTTTTTTTGAAGTTCGAATTAGTATTTTTCGTTTAGATTAATCTATGGTTTTTGTGGAAAAGATGAAGCGGAAGAATTATTACGATTATGTCCACGATCATGTCTTCTTATACGATTTTCCGATGTGGAATATGGCAAAGTAAAAATTAGCGTTCGCTATAAAAATGGAGGTATTTTTTTTTAAACGCTTTAAAAAAAAAAAAACGCTCACTAACCTTTGGCGATCGTTTTCGTTCATTTTCTTCGATAAGAGTGATGAAAGAATTCTCATTATTCTAGTTGAAGATCATTTTATTAATAAATGAAGAGAAAAGAAATAGCCAACTA
Source organism: Ascaris suum (assembly GCA_013433145.1). Lineage (NCBI taxonomy): Eukaryota > Metazoa > Nematoda > Chromadorea > Rhabditida > Ascarididae > Ascaris > Ascaris suum. The sequence continues at coordinate 8,941,087 of CM024178.1, read as the reverse complement.
ATAATTACCTTCTATGGCATTCATTATTTATGAAGAATTCCTGTCGGTAATATTAACTTTTTTTTTTTTAAAAAATTGTTTTCTCTATTAGTTGTGCAAAATTATTAATTTCAGGTTGCTAGATAATTGATAGGTAAACAATAATTTTAGGTTGTGAGGTAAATACTACATAAACATTGATTCCAAGTAGTTAGGTAATGATAGGTAAATTTAGGTGAATATAATTTCAGTCTTACAACATCATTGGTACGATCATACGGATCTAACAGCACGATCCTTACAAAAAGAACTTGTTTCGAATCATAAATTTTCCGATATTGAGCTCATCTATCCGGATATAAATTTGGAAGCGGCACTCGGCGGTCGACAACGACATCACGGAAATCGTAAACCACGTATACTCAATCCAACACCTGTCTATTTTGATAATCAAGGTGCTGCCACATCTGCCTTCTGAAGATAGATATCACCGGTCGGGAACTTATTACTGAAAGATCTAAAGCGTTTATTAAAGAATCAACCTCCCACTCCCCTTTCTCGCCTAATCCGTCTATCAGCATTCAGTAATACCTCAATGCCGAATGAGTAATTCAAAATAATATGAAAATTAATTTCCACAAATCATTATTTTCTTTTTTGTAATAGTTACTACCCATACTGAGCAATGATTGATCTTTTAATGCGAACAATGATATAGTTGAGAATGAATAAAATGTCCCAGTTATTTATTTATTACTCTCTAAAAATATATCGTAAAATATTTGCATCTTTTTTCTTCATTAATAATTGTCGTAATGAAATATAATAACAAACTGATGCAATATGAATTTTATTATTATGAATGCAATGAATTGAAAACTTTTCAATCGTTATATCAACAATTATTTACGTAAATACTGGAAATTTTTTTTTAAATAAAGATATAAAACAGTTTCTCGACTAAATTAGAAAAGAACATGGAAAAGAAAAGATCAAAAATAGACTTTATCAACAACTTTAATTGAAATAAAAAACGAATGTAAACTATTTTCTAAGATTGTAAGCATAACAGTAGCACAATATACAAATATAGCAAAAGTAAGGTAAAGTATAGGTGAAATAAAGCATTATACAGTGCAGTATAGTATTACTCGAGTGCTAATATAGTATGCAAATTAGCGCAGTTGAATTAGAGAATAGACGAAACAAATTGCACTTAGCGAATTTCCAAATAAAATGTTCTTCGAATATATAACATCGATATAGAGGTAATTAATCATGAAATAATATTGAATATTTGAAAGTTCAAAAAAAAATTTTTTTTTTCTTTTCTAAAATTAGCTTTAAATATTTTCATCTATTGAAAAACAATTGTTTGAAAAAAAAAAAGAGAGATATTTCCATAAAGCGCAATTTGCGCTTTCATTAATCTCATAATGAAAATAAAAAATAAACAAAAACTTTCAAAATGATTCTCAACTCTTTTTTCATTCAAATATATGATAGATATGGGGCTTATAATCTCTTCTTACGGTAATTACAATTTATAACTTTTTTACTCAGAACTATAATAGATTTTGGCTTCTAATTAAGTTTTACGGTAAATTAAAATACGATAATAATGATAAAATGATCGGTTAATTATAAAAATCGAATATTATTTTCTAAGAAGAATTGTTGAGAGGTCACTTTTTACGTCATTCATCGTCGACGATGTATCATTTAAACATTGTTGAAGAAGTAAATCGAATTGCTCCGTAGTCTCAATATTTGATTCGTATTCCGTCGCCGCTAAATAATATTATTTTTCGTTTTAAGCATAATTTATTGTTGATAGCAAAGAGTAATAATGCGAATTAGCGATCTAGATTATTTGTAAGTAAGTACCGTTACTTGTAAGTAACTAACTATTACTTGTAAGTTAAGTACCATCTCAACAATAACAATTCCCCCCATATCCCACTCCAATCTAAAATTTCTATTATTGCCAAGACATGTTTTTTGATGACTGCAGAAATTTCTAAAATTGAAAGGAGAAGGGGGGGGGGGGAGTGCAGAGAGATAGAAATGAGGAAGAATAGGGATACAGAACTGCTACTATGATTTGAAAATTCTATAGAGGTTGAATTTTTTTCAACCATACTTTACGAGTCATAAATATTTATTTATTTACTTAAATTTATTGGCGTAATTGTTTTATGATGAATATTTTGAAGTTTTTAAGATTTTTATGATTTGCGTTATTACGAATTAGAAAAATCTACAAACAATATCGTACCATATAATAGAGATCAATTTAAATTTGAAAAAAAAAACAATTGAAAAATTGTAATGATTTCAAAAAAAAAAAATTTTTTTTTTCGATCTTACGTTTATGTTGCTCTTGACAATGTGTTTGAATATCGATGAGATTATTAAAACTTTTCGAACAACCGACGCAAGTGAATTTTTTTAAATCAGCGAAATGCTCATCGCGTAGATGTGAAGAAATCTGAAAATATTTTTGAGCTTTTTTTTTTTTTGAACGAATATATCCAACAAATGATAATATAAAATAATTTTTAAAAAAAGACTTTTTTTAAACATTAATATGCAAATATAAGATAAAATTTTTGAAGTAATACTGCAGTAAAAATTTGTACAAACAACTTTTCTTCATTCATATATCAATTACTCTCAATGAACGCATAAATATAGACAACAATCAATCAATAAACCCCTCAATCAACTTAGGTAATACTGTTATTTCGATAATATTGTTTATTAAAAATATCATTAAATTTTTATTAGTTTATGTTGAATGGTTGATAAAAATTCCTCTTTTAAAATCTGTTGAAAAAAAATCAATTAGAAAAGCTTCCAAATTCAGGAAAAAAATAAGAAAAAAAAATAAGAGAAAAAAAGGAAAAATAAGGAAAAAAAAGAATAAAAATAAATAAAAAAATAAGGGAAAACCTTATTTTTATCGAATTTCTTCTGACAACGTACACATTTTACCTGCAAGAAAGGAAATGAAAATGGACGCAGAATAATATAACTCGAAATATTTTTCAGCTTTCATTTCTTTTGGGGAATAAGTCTATGAGCAGCTACATTCTTGCCCTAAGGCGAAGATGAAGTCGTTAATTACAACGCTACAAAATTCTCTCTGACGTTAGGCAAATCAAGGAACGTCAAATGCGCCGGTTTGTACGGGGATAACCAATTCTAGGTTTTATTAGTACTTACCATTTTCGACCGATGTTTTGCTTGTGGGATCTCAAATGAATGCGTTAAGGCGAAATCGAATTCCCTGAAATGTGCGGGAATATCCATTTCTAGGTTTTGCTAGTAATTACCACTTCTGGCCGATATTTTTGTTAGTGGAAAGCAGCCGATTGAATCCGATGACTAGACAATATTCTCGTTACGAAAGCATACCTGATCCTCTTTTGACGATTGGATCACTTGAGAGTTCAACAACGATTTTTCCGTTTCCGGCTGTAAATATCAATTCAATTCGAATATATTTTGAAAAGTTTTAATTTTTCATTAGTGACGTTAAAAAGAATAAAATAGCATAACTATTATCATAGCTTCGACTTCAAGAAATACTACTCTTTCCTCTATCAGTTAAAGCTCTATCTCTAGTATCTCTACCATAGTGTTCGCCATAACTATGAGTTCATTGCCTTAGGCGTCGTTCATAAACTCGTAATATTTTTCATCGTTGATTTACTTTACAGCATACGAGGCACTGTTACACATCACCTTAAAATAAATACGAAAGCATATAGTCAGCACATCTCTTCCACCTCATTCCACTCCCCCCTCCTCCCACCTCTCAAGGTATACAGGGTATATCGCGTTGATATGTCAAGGTGGCAAAAATAATCGATCTTACCTTCAATAAATCCCTATTTACATTATGGATTAAACCACTACATGGATCTCTGGGGTTTTATTTAAAACCATACGGTATCTGCATTTGTCTGTTATTTATTGCTTCAAGCACACAGAAAAAAGATGCAGTAAAGTGAATAAGCAGTAAAAAAAAAGACGATCACATATGAACGTATTGTGCGTAATACCTGACGAGATCGTACGGATGCACCATTATTAGAAAGCCAAACGGGTGCTTTTATTCCAATAGGTCTACGATTCCTACCAATATTTGGAAAACATATCGAACGCCAAGAATTATAAGCTACCTAAAATTATAGAATTAAAAAAAATCAAAGATCATCTATTTGGAGCAAAAAAAAAAAAAAAAAAAGAATTAGCTTAATAGAGATCGATAATACTATAATCATTAAATGTTCAGGTTATCGAATTATGTCAATTTGATATACGCATTACTTACAGTATACATATAGAAAAACCAATCTCCTCTTATATTTTAAAATAGGCGTTTATTTATCGTTTATTTTTAATAAGCGTTTGTTTATTTCTCATTTCGGATAATACTTTTAAAGATATCTCAAAAAAAAAACGACTGAAAATATTAGCGAATGTTAATGATTTTCATCAACGAATCGAGAAATATTCTATTTCGAATTCAATCTTCCAAGATGTTATATCATTCAACTAAAATGCATCCAGAAAATTTTGGATAATTCATAACACCAGGGGTTTTATTTGCGTTTACAGTATGAGCTATCGATTCATCTATGGAGAGGGAAATGAAATTTTAGAATTTATTATCAGCGATACTGAATGAAGTTTTTTTTTTTTAAATAGGAAAAAAGTCGAAAGAAGCTGAAAAAAAAAGTGCATGAGAAATTAGAAACACTAGAATTTACTAATAAAATGGCGAAATAAAATTGAATTAAATTAAAATTATTGGTGCATCATTATTAGAGAGTCAAAGAAGTGTGTTTTCAAATATAATTAAAATCAATTGCTATTGAAATAAATTTCGAAAGAGAGCGTAAGAAACGACTCATCGTTAATCGATGCAAAAATATTTGAAAAATGATCAAAGATCACTTTTTGAACTTTTTTTGAGCTGAAAATGTGCCGTATTGGACTGCAAAATTGATAGCACCATCTGAAATTCAAACTAGAAATTGGTGGTAGATCAGAAAAAAAAATTTACAACCACTAACTCGCCCCAGTTGGTAATTTAACTTATCAGAGCAATATAAATATAACTATATATATATATATATATATATATATATATATATATATATATATATATATATATATATATATATATATATATATATATATAAAGGGAAAAAGAGAAATGAAGAGAGATACCCGCAGGTGACTTTTTCGTCGGTCAATAACTCTGGTAGGTAAATGCGGATGTATAGCGCGAACATGCCGTAAAGCATCCGATTTCGCATAGAATGTACCAAAGTTGCAATATGCACATTTCACAGCATGCTTATCGGCAATATGTATCGAATAGATATGATTTGCCACCAATGAGTAAACAACATCCACTTGACATATCAAACATCGTAAATGCTTATTGCTAGAATTATTAAAAATATTCAATCATTTGCAAAAATAAAATAAAATCATCAATTCTTTGAAAATTTTATGATATTGAAGCGGAAAATTTTTGTAAATTATTTTCAAATAGAAAAAAAGAAAGAAAATTTTAGTTATTAACTGCATCGACATAATTATAGCACCTCTTCCTTATATGTAATATTGATCTCAGGCTACAACAAATAAAGTAATTATACTGTTTACCAATCAAACAGTTCTTTTGCATTCGTGCTAACATTCTCCACTGATCGAATCTTTCAACCACGAGTGATTCGGTTAAAAATTCGAGGAAAGGAATTTATACAATCAATTACCTCATGAGTTTATTAAATTTACTATTAAGTCGATTAAACTTTTTGAGTTCACATAAACATAGGTAAATACCTATGCATAAATTAACTTTCTGATCGAATTTCACGAAATTAAATTCACATCAATAGATACCTGCTGAAATAACATCACTAGTGTTTTCATTAAATATCACTAAAAGAATCAAAGCTTCTTTCCACAAAAATCAATGCATGATGAAAGGGTTATTCAAAAAACTATATGTGCTAATATCGCCACTGAACAGTTGCTAATTAATCTTATCAACAACTTCAATAAAACGAGATGGAATGAAATTCATGGTATTGAAAAAAAAATTCACATTTTTTTATTCAAAATTCTCTGCCTTCATGTTTTCAGAAGAAGAAATACTGCAATTTTTTACTTTCGAAATATATATATATATATATATATATATATATATATATATATATATATATATATATATATATATATATATATATAATTCTGAGAATTGCAAAAGCTGTTGCAAAGATTGCAATAAACCGAAAAATGCCTCAAATTTTTAGAATTGCAATTCAAATGCTCAAAAAACTTCTTACGTTTCGAATAGCGATAAATCTTTTGCACTGAATGCCCCACCAAGGTCATATTATGAGGTTTTCTAACTTCATGATAGTCTCAGCTCTATACCACCTGTTACCATGCACGCCATTCCCCGAAAGCATTTTGCACGAAACCAAGTACAACGTCCGCTACTCTAGATGATTATACAAAATTGAACTTAATGGCGAACGGGTTTGATAACATGAAGGTAGAGAAGTACAGAAAAGCGTATATCAATGTGCTGACTGGAAATGAATTAGTGCGTGGGCATCTCCCACAACATAATTCGCATGTAGCCAAATGGTAATATAACCACACGTGCACCTCAACTGCAATACTCACGGTTTTTTTGCTGATGTTGACTGATAACCAATTGAGTCATCACCCAAAAAATCGGAGAGTAGAGCATTTCGGGTAGTAGATCGCTAAAAATTTATTATTGGTGGATTTATCCACATTCATTCACGTATGATTAACTAATCTAAGATGTTTGACTAATGTACAATATTGGGACATTTGAAAGTAATGTTTTATTTTGCTTCTATATATAATGTCATATTTTCAGCGAAAAGAATTGAAGATCGAAAAATACTGCATCAAAAAAAAAAAATGCAGTTTTAATGCAAAGAAAAGTTTGTTTTGCATGAAGTTGTTTAAAAAAAAGAGAGATAATTTATAGGTATGCATATTTATTAAAATGTCGAAAAATTTATACAGCGTTATCAAAGTTGTTGGAAAAAAAATGGAAAATTTACCCAAAAAAATTGCAGGTGGAAAATTTTCTTATTGAATTTTTCTTTTCAAATTTTACGAAATTTTATGCAAAAAAAAAACGTTGAAAATTTATTTTTACATTAGAAAGTGTGAATAATTTTATAATTAACCTGATTGGAGTTAGCGTCACAACATTGAAGAGAAATCGGAGGATTAAGAGTTGGTGATTCTTCATAGGTTCTTTCATCTATCGCAGAACAATTCGTATCTTCGATTTTATTTTGGTATTCATCTTGATGTTCTCTTCTCGTGCATTTCTCATTTGAATCTCTGCAAAAAAAAAAAAAAAAAAAAAAGAAAAAAGAAAACTGCATGTAAATCGAACTTAAAATCTCAAATTTATTCGAATTTAGATGAAAAATAAATGAAAAATGAAAAAAAAATGACTGAAAAATGTTTTGCTTGAGATGGAAAAAAATGGGGAAATTTTAGAAATGAAGAAATCTTAGAAATGAAATGGAGAAAAAAATATCGGAAATTTTTCTTCTATTAGAACAACTAGATAATATTATCACATATCAATAGGATATATTTGATTATATTATTCTAAGATGTAACGTTCCATTTCTCAATATTTCAAAAATTTTTTGAAAAATAAAAGCGCAACATAACGTATCAAAATAATACAATTGGTCATAAATTCTTCGGTACTTTTCAATTTTTATTAATTATATTTCAATTAATTAATGATCTCAGCAATTTATTTTAATTTCTATAATCAATTTTGAATTAACGTGTAGCTTCGATTCAATTGAAATTTCACTGCATTAATTTCGTATTTTTGAAGAGTTGGGAAAAGTTTGCACAATTGTTTCCCAATAAAAAAATTTTAAGCAATTTTTTCCTCAATATTGTTTTTTTTTTTGCACAATAAATAACATTGGCAAATAAACCGAGCTGAAAAATATTGTTTTTCAAGAAAAAAAAATGAAAAAAATAAAATTTCAAGCAAAGAGGGAGGCAAATAAAAAAGAACGAAAAGGTCTTCCATCATCGTTACCGCGACTATATTATACCCACCAATCAATAACCCTCTTAGAGAAAACCTGGGGAATTTCATTTGAAAAAAAAAAACTCTTACTTAAAAAGCAGCAAATGAGTCTTTAGTGCAAATGGTAATATATTTACCGATTGTCTTCTTTTCCGGAACGTTCATTTGCAACAATTTCCGGATGTTCTTCAAATTCGAATATTACAGACGAGCTGACCGATGAATTATCCCCATCATCGCTTTGTTGGGCATTAGACGATGTCGGTAACGATGATGCTAAAAAAATAAAAAAATAAAAAAATAAAAACATTTAAATTGAATAATTCACCACATTTCATGTATTAGTTTCTTTGTTTGACGAAGCTATTTGTTTTGCAAAAATAGCACACGATTATTGCACTATTAATTTATGATTAATATAACAAATATGCAAAAAACATATATGTTCGATCCCAAAAAAAAATTTGCATATTTAATTTCAGCGATAGATAGATTATTTCTGCATATATATATATATATATATATATATATATATATATATATATATATATATATATATATATATATATATATATATATATATATATATATATATATATATGCAATACTCAATCATAAGGTATTATTTATCGTCTTCACTGTATAGGAGATATATTTTTAATGCAATAAATACTCTATACTATAGATAAAACACTTGTGTAAAAAGATATTTTAAATAGCATCGAATCAAATTCTATGAAAACAATTAAATTCGAAGAAAACGTATCATCTATGAAAATTTTCCTATTAATAGTGCGAAAAAAAAATTGAGGAAAAAAAATGTTATCAGTAATTATCAACATTGATAATTCAATATGATCAACAAACTTTCCAAAGGAAAAAGAAAACAACTTAAAATGACATTTATATAAATAATTACCAATAGATTCAGAATTTCCTTCATTTGTCGATTTTGAAATATTTTCCTCTCGTGAAAAATTTCCGTTTCGAGACGTTTCGAGAAGTTTCTTTAAGCGTTGCTCTTTTGACCAATCAAGATTCTCTTTTATCTACAATTTGGCACAATTTCCTTATCGTATCAGCAAGTTGACCTTCAAGCGAGGGGGGGGTGCGGGGGGGGGGTGCTAATAAAAGTATTACCTCGGCGAAAATCTTAGCAATTAATCTTCTCCTTTAAATAGACCCCTTCCCTCACAACCCTCCCATCCGCTGCCTCTCCCCTAACCCCCACCTCTCTCCGTATGGTTTTTCAACTTTTCGAAAAGAACTGATACGTGAAGCGTTTGGAATATTTACAAACTCATTTTGTACTTTATCCTTTGAATGTTTGTTGCAAAATTTTCGAAATTAATTTGCCATTTTTCTTTAAAAAAAATGAAAAGATGGAAAAAAATTTCCGCATATTATTTTTTGAAATCGCGAATATTATTTCAAAGTTTTCAAAAAAAAAAAAATTGCTGAAATTACATATACAACATGTGTGGAAAATAATTCATAAATAACCTCAACTTATCCCTATGAGTTAACAACTTATCCATATAAGATAAAAGATTTTCTTGAAATTTTCAAAACTTTCCCGTAAAAAAATTCAACTTTTTTTCCATTTGTAATTTTAGTGGAATTAGTTTTTAATGACAAAAAAAAAAATAATAATAATAATTTGAACGCGTTACCTTTATGGGTAAATGTTTCTTCATTTCCACATGTTGATGGGCAATTTCCTCTGTAGTCATCCAATGGCCACAATATGCGCATCCATATGGAAAATAGTCAAGGTGATCGGCATTTATATGCCCTTCCAATATCGCCAAACTGTAAGCATTATAATCTGTTAAATGTTATCGAAATTTTTTTTCTCATCATTTAAAATAGGGCCGATCAAGAAACCATATAACCGGGACCGATCTCTATCCTGACCTGTACCTGGTTTAGATAAAATCCACTTTTATGCGTTTCGTGAACTCAAATTTTAAGCATTTGCGACGAGAAATTATTCAACCGAATAGGTGCTGCGTATTTCGCGGCTTCTCACGATATGCAGCATCAATGGTGTGGGGGGGGAAGGGGAGAGGGAGGAATGAGGTAGGAGAGCAAGCTGATATGTTGATAATTTAACTGGACAATTAGCTAATTAACATACCTGCAAGTTCCCGACCAATAAAGGTATCGGATCCCCGCCTGTAAAGTTGTTTTTTCTCAGGTAAACAAGTTAATGAATTAGCAATTCTAAACTAACATCTTACATCTTGCATTTGACTTTAGTGCTCACAACAAATTTTTGAAAAAAAAAACGAAGATAATAAAGTAAACAAAAAAAAAAATCACTTTTCCGCCATAAATGGGCATAGCGCACACCTGACCTCACTCATCGCATCTACACTTGCACGATCGGCAACGACCACAGCACACAACAACACATGAGCTGAAATGGCAAAGGTGTTTGGCTCGCGTATATGTATGTGTATATTTGGAAGTGTGCCTGTGTTTCTGTGTGTCCGTGCGTATGCGTATGTGCGTCTGTGTGTGTGCGTGTGTGTGTGCGTATAATGTTTGTTGTATGCATTTGCTCCGCACAAAAGTCTGAGCGTATGTTTGAATGGCGCTGTGTTTTGCATCGTGCAAACGCAGATCGATTGTTAGGGCGTCAGCTGCACAGCGCACAAACACAACTGCGCCATAGTATGAGCGAACTCACCGCTTTCATCAAATAATCAGCACACATCGATGAGATGCAATTTTCGTAAAAAATTATTGCAAAACATAATTGTTGCAAAAATTATTGCAAAAAAAAAATTAGAATTGTAAAAAGTTTTTGCAAAATATAATCATTGCAAAAATTATTGCAATAATTTTTTTTTTTGCAGTTTCATCCGAAAAAAAAACACAACAATGCATAATAAAAAAGATTTTGCTCTGGGATTTTTTTAAGTAATTTTTGGAATTCTCTATGAAATATTGTGTATTCCAGCTTCTAATCTCTTCGATTCATTAATGAAACAACAATTTTGATGAATTTACTTTATTCACGTAAAAAGTTTTTGAAATGCATTAATAAATGCATAATTTTCCACCTTTATATTTAACAAAAAAAAGGGGGGGGGAGGGGATTTTTGCTGGAATGAAGAAAATATCTTGAATTTATTCTTATTATTTTCTTAAAATAAATTTATTGTTTTTATGTGTCGACCATTGCAAAACACTAAATCCAACAAATTTTTGAATAAGATTAAATTTCAGTAGTTTTTTTTTTAGTATCGCTAATCAAAAAATATGATATTTGAATGAAAATCAAGATCGTAACTTCGTTTAATAGATATTATAAACATTTAAAAAATTGATCTTCTATAAAATTTAAAAGGTCAAATTCGGCAGAATGCCAATTTTCGAGTTCAAATTTCTCTCAAAATTTTCGGAAATTTTCACATACAACCTTGGATTTATGCATTTTCCGGCTAATCAATTTTTTTCTAGAAAACTTTATTAATTTCCGCTTATCAATGCTTATCAATGCCCATTAATTTTAAATGAATTTAAGTGCCCTAAATAATTTCACACCCTATAGCGATTCCTTGTTTTTCCATTCGACAATAATTCTCTATGGATTTTATCGGTGCTTTCGTCTCCATTACTGTGTTCAGCAATGAATTATGTGTGCAGCATTCGTAAATTTCCGCAATATCGTTGAATTGTTCTCCAAAAGCTATAGAAAGTTCGGTGTTACATCGAAATAGCCACATACCACATCGTCGCTAATAAAGACCTTGTCTGCAACAAAAGCCCATCCCACCTCTTCCGTCAATTTTGATAATATTATGATAAAAAGGAATGAAAGTTTTTTGAAAAAAAAAAATTCAATATTATTAAAAATTTTTCGTTTTTTTTTTTCATCTCATGCTGGAATTTCATCTTGGAAAAAATTTCTTTTAATAAACAAATACTTTGAATTTATATTATTCAAATCTAATTATAATTAGAAAAATTCAAAATGGAGCGATATTATTTGAACGAAAGAATCGAAAAATCACAACAATTGGCTCTGCTGGATTGTTTGCTCATTAATTATAGGCAGATAAAATTCACGTGAATTTATATTTGTATTGCTTTCATAGTTTCTATACATAAAAATCTCTAATTATCACTCATCAAAAAGCACACTCTGTATGTTATCCTTTATTATCCTAAAGGCAGAAAAGATTTTTCTTGAAGGTCTGAATTCTACAAATATAAAATCGAAAGAATAACAAAAAAAAAATTGTATTTTTTTCATATTTTTGAAATTATTGGCGTGAAAATATGAAAAAAAAAATAATGCGAGAAAAAGTGGTGTAGAAAAAAAAAAGAAGAAGAAGAAAAAAGAATGCAGAGAAAAAAAAAAGGATATATTATTTCAACAGCTGATGCTCTCGCTTAGATAATTGAACTCAATGTTTATGACTACATCGAGATGAAAAATACACATAACACAGAAATACACAGACATACACAGATATACATTTAAGAACGAACGGAAAAATGAGATAGACGATTTTCTGCTCTCGAATATTTCATTAAGAAATCCTCTCAATTTATTGCTCGATTATTTTCTATTTTTTTTTTTCGCAGAATTCAAAAAATTTGCAAACGATATTAAATCCAGATAATCTATATTATTACTCGTTGACAATGATTTCTTAAGTATGTCTATATAAGTCGAACTAATCGAGCATTTATATTTAATTTACCTTTATTAGTCACCTTTATTACCGCTATTACTATTGCATCAATACAGATTCAACTATTAATTACCTCTATGATAATTTAATCGTTAGTCTTTCTTTACTAGTGCAACTACTGCGGTACACAATCTGACTATGATTAAACCTAGACTTGTCTCTTAGTACCTATCTGATAACTTCATTAATACGCCTTCCAAATAGATTCGTTGCTTATTCGAATTTCAGTTATTAAGAATAAGCATCTTGTGATTTATTACAATCCAGGAAATAACCTTTCTACTCATCGAAGATAGGCGCTAATTCTACGGATATATATTTTCAGCAATGAGAATTGCATCTAACTCAGGTTAGATTCCCGTACTGCAGATATCGTACATATTTCACCCTATATGATGAGGATCATCACTTACGTCAAGTTAAATTTCCGGAAGGTGCATATTATTTCAGGAAATTTCCACTGTGGAAATTCGAGTTCGATTATGAACGAAATTCATATCGTTGAAAATCATTAACATTTTACAAACGATCCCTAAAATTACGCATATTCGAAACCATAATCTATCTTCAACCATTTTCATTCAAAAAAAAAAAAAAAAAAAAAAACAAAAAATTATCTCTCGAATATGCTTTATCTCTCTAAAATCGCCTAATTCTTTAAAAAAAAAAAAAATGTAATATTATATGATATTTTTTTCTCGACTAAATGTTGTTATTTAAGTGGTAGGATAGTTTTTGCGATGAAGAGATTTATTACAACCGCCTATGTGAACATATGTTCATCGAGAATTTGCTTACATCAATTGCATAAAAATAAACATCGAAGCATTCGAATATTTTGTGTCAGTTGCTAACATCTTATCGAATTGGTTATGCGTATGCAATTGTTGCTAGCGTTAGTGTTATTCACTTTCGTTAATGTTCTTATTGCCTGTAAACATGGCGATAAAATCTATAAGGATGGCGATGAATGGGTATGAATTTTTGAATTTATGAATTTAATTTTTTTTTTCTTTCATTATCAACAATTCTTTTAATGGATTATTTTTTTTTGAGAAATTTTTTTGAAAGAAATTTTTTTTCATGTTTAATCTGAATTTCTTTTTTTTTTCAACGATTCGACAAAAATTTAAAGCTTTTTTTTTGTATTTCGCAAAAATTTATTTCATTCATTAGTTGAAAATGAATTTTATTAGCTATGAGATAATCGTTGAAAAATTTACATATTCGAAAATGAACTCAACAAATAGTTTCGATAATAATTGATAATTGATAAGTGAATTAATTAAAATTGGAATGAAATAATTCAAAATTAATTCAAAAAAAATTTTTTCAAAATTTTATGCTTGTATAAAAATTCAAAAAAAAACATTTTTTTTTTGTTGTTGAAATTTTAGACGGAAAAAGAAGTTTTCATAATGCGATGTAGCATTACTGAAAATGGTTGGAAAACAGAAGTAATTGCTTGTATATCACCGATCGGACATCGAATTCCACTCAATACGACAGTCGTAGAAGGTAACGATGAATGGAAATGTACGGTAAACTCGAACGGTATGATCTCATTACAACAAGGTGTTAATGCTAACGCTAAATGTGATCAACATAATGTTGGTAAGTTAATTTACCTTTGATTTACGTTTATTATTAGACAATAATTCAACTTTTCATTAAAATGCAACGATCAGAAATCATGTGAAGAGATATTTCAACCGCCTAGATTCATTCTTATTTCTTCTTCATTCTGTATCCATCAAAAAAATCGAATAAAATGGATTATTATTATTATTATTTTTTTTTTGAGTTATAACGATTTACTTCGTATGGTTGAATGTATCGGAGTTCCGCCTTTCGACTCCTCGAATTTTTGTGGTTTTTAAGAGCTCCACTTCCGCTTTTTTTTTTTAAAATCTAAATCAAATCATAGCTGGTCATATGCTGAAAGGTAAAAAAAGACCACGCATCTATACCATTTGTAAGCACAAAGTGCTCACTCTTTATGCGTTTTTTTTTTTTTTTTTTTTTTTTTGCGATATACGATGTGCATAGAACGAAAAAGTCATATTGCTTCTATGGGTGATTGGGGCAGAGAGAAATGAAAGAGATTAGCAAAAATAAACAATCGTAATTCGATGAACGGAAATGATGCTTTAAATTCAATATATCGCTATAAAAGCGACAGCTGCCAAAATATGCAAATTTTCACTCATGTAGTCCGTTGAGGTCATTTAGGAGGAAAGAAGGGGGGGGGACGGGAGGATGAACGGAAGAAGGCAATGTAGGTTGGAGCAGGGGAGATGGGGATTTTGAATTCAAATTGAATTCATGTTTTCATCGATTTATTATTTAAATTTACTCAGAATTATTGCATTATTCAAAAATAAATGAATTCATCGATATGTTCATAATATTTTCCACTTATTTTTATATTCGTCAACATCTTTGAAAAATTTGATAACATAAATGAACGTCTTAAATATTGCAAAAAAGGACTGCAAAAATTGCAAAAAATTGCAAAAATTGCAAAATTATAAAAATTACAAGACATATAAATTGTATGCAATCATAATTGTTAGTAATTTTTTAAAATTATGAATTGAAATGAAGAAAAATTAATAAAGAATTTGAATTAGTGTACTCAAATTTAGAAAAATTACAATTAGTAAAAATATTTACTTTTTTTCGTGAATTATGCAAATTTGCATAAATAAATAGACGTAAAATATGTTGTAGGTGAGAAATGGCAGGATAAATCATTCGAATTCGAATGTCTACGTGGTGGACAACAAAAATTACTCGGATGTATCGGTGAGAATAAGATAAAAATCCCCGTTGGAGGAATAAGAGAAATCAACGGATATATGATGAAGTAATATTTGTCAATTATAAACTTTATTAATAAAAAAAAAACAATAATAATAATAAATTATTGTCTGATTATTCGCGAAATTGCCCGATTGTTTGGCAAAATAGTCCCATCAAAGGTAAAGTTTGAGTCCCATTAAAAGTAATGATTTTATGCTTCAAGTATTTCCCTCTCCAATTGAATACCATAGAAATTTGTTTTTTGCCATATGCGAGATGACATATACAATTAGAGATGAATTACGGATAGATCAGATATTAGTTGGGTGACAGCTAATCGAATATTAACTAACTGCTCGAATACTTCTAATGGGATTGTTTATTGGTTATTACAGGTAAGGTAACACCTTATCCATAACTTCCGTGACCTATTTTCTTGACAGATTTCTAATCGAAATGGAAATTCTAATCGAAACAATTGACTTATAATACTTAAAACTTAAAACTTTCTCAATTTTAGTAGACAGAGAGAGGGAGAAAGAGAGGGAGGGGAGTGGGGAGAGAGAGGTATTATTAGAAATTTTTTGAGAGACTCCAATAACGAGAACGAAATTTAGGCTAGAACTGGATATACATGAATTAAGGGGATATTTAATCCGGATGCGTTCTCTCAATCTGAAATACATTTATGAGAATTTGCAATTGTTCAGAGAAACATTTAATCGAGAGGCTTATAAACAAGAGTTTACGGTATTTCTGCAATTGTACTAGTTGTTTTCTTCGAATTTTTGTAATACCTTATAGAAATGGTACTCAACAATACTTCAAAAAAAAAAAAATTCAAAAATTTAAATGATTTATTCCATTTTATAGGGCATTTATAATAAATTCAGGTTTTATTTCTTATGATATGATTTCAAGATATTTTTAAGGTAATATAAAGATAAATGGAATAATTATTAATTACAGATGTGAGCAATTCCATAATGGAACGGTTCTTTTGCATGGAATTCGTAAATCACCGACATATTTATCCGACGATAAATTAGTCGTTGAATGTGTTGACTCGAAAGGAAATCATCATGCGATTGGTGAGTTTCAAAAGAGAATAAAATGCGGCTGTCATTAAGGTATTTAAATAAATGCAGCTGTCAATAACGTATTTAATCAATTCTTTTCGTTGATATTTCAATTATAAAAAGAATAAATAAAACTCTATAGTTTAGAATAAGAAAATGCTGATGGAAAAATCATTTATAGATCAATATAGATCAAAATTAATCATTTTTTCTCTTTCATATTCCTCTTTATTAATCATCACATTTCAAAGAAGAAGAAAAAAAAATGACTAGAAAGTTAAAGTAGTGAAAATTTAAGTAAAAAAAAAATGAATGAAATATTTGAAATCGTATCATCAAAAAATAAATAAATAAATAAATAAAATAATAATAATAATAATAATTTTAGGATTGATGATTGCATTAAATTTGATAGGTTTATTTATGCAATAATAATTGGAATATCTTTAATTCCAACTTTTCAGGAACATCATGGATCGAGAATGAACGTTTCAATAAGACTTGCACCCAATTCGGTCGTACCGAAATACACAATTGTGTCACTCAAAATGGTTTTAAAGTGCCAATCAATGGTGAATTGATCCATGAAAAAATCAAATATATGTTAGTTTTCAATTGTTGTGCTTATAAATATATGTTAGATAATAATTAACTCTATAATTCGACAACATTTACTACTTTTACTCGAAGATTGATAGCGACGCTTCTTTCTTTAAGTTATTGATTATTTATTTGTTGTTAACGTTTATTAGTTAATTACTACTTACTATTTCTAGTTAGGCTATCAATTACCTGTTGTTTCCAGGTGATTAATTAATTCTCTGCTATTCCTAATTATTAATTAATCACCTACATTTCAAATATTAAAAGATGAATAACATTATCGACATATTTCGAGTATTTGTTATCCTCTATTCAAATGAAATAATTTAATTATTGCTTAGTGTCTCTATTGTTTTGCTCATCGAATATTTTCATAACAGAAAATAATTCTTTTGCGATATTTTGCACATTGAAAAAAAAAAAAAGAAATGTATTTCATTATCTACATAATAAATAAAAACATACCCTATAAATAAAAAAAATTCTTGAATATTTAATAAATAAGAAACATATCTATTGATACTTTCCAGGTGATTTCCATTAGCATTTATTGATAATTTCCAGGTAAATTGCTTAATCGTTCCTATGCTAACGTAAAAGTAGAAAATTTTCAGCTGTGAAAGGACGAAAGATGGTGCCGTTCGTTTCGCATCGGGACCCGCTGATAAAATATAATCTACTTTCCAATATATACTATACTATTAATCGAATAAATATTTTTGAAGCTTATATTATGTAATACTCTTAATTATGTTAAATGTATGCGAAGAGTGAAAGTAAGGTAAGCGGGGGGGGGGCGTTTATTCAACACATTACTGTACAATTTACTATGTTGTACTTAAAATGTATAATGTTTCGAATTTGTTACTCGAAAGTTTCTCCGCAAGAAAAGGTTCTTCAATATCCGAATTGTTCATCGTATAAGAATATCGGACAGTAAAATTTTATTTGTACCCCCTCCCCCCTTCTCCGTCCGCCTCCCCCCTCCCACTCCTCCCTCCCCCCCCCCTCCCCCCCCATCCTTGCAGAAATGCTCAATAAATTTTCTTCACCATTTCTGACAAATATTATTTTTTGAATGATGAAAGTAAATGTGGCTAAAATGTTGTCTTTATTTTTCTAGCAGTCTCCTTCTTAATAAATTATCACCAATAAAGACATCTACCGTAACCTCCTCAATACAACCACTCCTTTTTATTTTTCACCATCCATAGTGTCTTGCAAGCGTACGGATGAATTTTTTCGCAATCACGTGATCGCAATCCTACATCTAAAATAAATAATCGGGTAATGCACGATATCACCTTCCTTCCCCAAAAACAATTGAGTAATGCACAATACCCTTCCCACCAATAAAAAAACATTTAGGTAATGCATTTAGACACCCCTTCCCCCCACCAAGAAATAAAAAATCGGGTAATAAAAGGTACCCATCTTCCTCCCCCCCCCCCCCCTCCCCAAATAACAGGATAACGTGCAACAGATCAATTAAAATTTATTCAACAAGGATCTAAACAATTCTATATAATCGGCAAAATTCTAACGTATTTCATAACATCTAAAGCATTGATAAAATCAACCAACTTCAACAGCAGAGTAATAATGCTTGCAGAACGATATGAATACATTTGAAAAAATAAAAAAATAAAGACAACACATACAATGCAACAGGATGTGATTATAGTAGAACCTTAGACCACCCCCCCCCCCCCCCATCTATTCTCAAGTGATCCTTTACAAGGAAAGTGCCAATAAACCTCTTCATTCATTTATGCTAGTAAGCATAAAGTCTTATAAGTGGCAATGAAGGTCACATAGAAGTTATGAGCGTTTAAATAAAAAAAAATTTCATTTCCTATGATATAATAACATTTCATTTTTAATGCAAAATCATTCGGATTAAGAAAAAACTGACCAAATAATAAAAGTTACTTATAAAATTAAAAAAATAAAAATAAACAGACGATAAAAACGAAAATAAAGTTGAACACAACAACAACAACAACAAATGCCAACATTATTGACAGGTAGATAGACAGATAACGGCAAATCAACTTCGACTGAGAAGATAAATGGATGCGCATTCATATACTAAACGTTAATTCCCCAATATGACATAATTAAAAACCTATCTGTCATATATAAGCGTTGAAGCGCAAAAATTCCAGTGAGACAAACGTTTCCGACAATATTTCCGACAACAACCGACAACACCGAAACCTCCACAACACAAAAGTTTCAATCAAAAATATCTATGCTATCAACGAAAAACTGCTTCCATATTCGATCATATACTATCAATCGCATATGCGAAAACACTATCGAATTACAACAGTCAATCATAATTGATTTTTATTATCAAAGATAAATGTGTTAAAAAGTAATGCGACCCATCAAGAAGTGCACAAATACTATAATCAACTGCCCATTAGGTAATACAGAAAAAGGGAATTATCTCACAAGCCATACTCCACCACTTCTTCGGGATGCGGGACATGCAACGGGTTCTGAGGGCTATACCAACGGAGCGTTATGCTCTGCCAGGTCCTGCCATACCGGAAAGGCTCCCACTAGGTCACGGGGTGACATTTGCATGTCTGATCCTCAGTGACCATCTCAGATAAGGATGGAAAGGCAAACCACGGCTATAGGAACATGAAGGCTAGCAATCCGAAAGTTACTGCCGCAAACTTTAATTGCTAAAAAAACGAATGAGCGAATGCAACTCGACAGGTCTGCGCCGATCCTTGGCGAATGGGACGGATTGTCAGGTGAATCGGGTGAAAAAGACGGATGTCAACTTCAAACCTCATCAATTCCATAACAAACGTAATAACCTCTATGGTATTTCGCATATTTCGTCGATGGCGGTTGTGATATACAGGTGATGGAACTTAGAAACGATTCCATTCTACCTCATCATCACAATAGATAAAGATTTACTCGAAGATTCGTTGGCTTAGATTGGCAAAAAAAAGAACCTCCCTCTCTGCTTGTTGACAGCTACTCCTTATCGGCACATGTGGCTTGCGATTCTTCTTGATTATTTACCTTGCCCTTCACTAAATTTGCAGAATCAAGCTTAGACTTCTTCTCCGGTGACATACCGATAGCCTCACACCATGCATTCATCACTGGATCCCCACGTGGCGGTGCACGAGATCGAAAATGTGATGCATCCGCGTTTGTTAATGCATCCGGTGGCATCTCTATGGGTCCATATTTCTCGATTCCCTGAAATTTATTGAATTGAGCCGTTAACTTTTGCACAATTATTTAAAAAACAGAACTCCGGAATTATTCGCTTATCTAAATATGAATTTAAAAAATCGTTTTTACACCCGATTAAATTCATAACTCCATTAGATATAAAATATTTCAGAAAGAATAAAATAAATAAAATAAAAATACTAAGATATAAATACTAAAAATACTAAATTCAAAATAAAATAAAATAGATATAAAATAAAAAAAATACTAAGAAATATCTATCAAAAAGAATCTTTACTAAACATTTTTGAGCCTTCATGACTGCAAACTCATTTATTAAAAAAAAAAGAAAGAAAATTTGTTGTATTATGAATATGGTGACGTTGAAAGGTTTACAGCACAACTATGAAGATGGTTATGAATAAAAGCTTTCCACTCAATTCTACCATAAATAGTATTGAAATCCCTCTCTTCTCCCCTATGCCTAAATAAATAAAATATCTATAACAATTATTACTCGAAAATTTTTTATTGTTTTAAGCGTTTCATATCTTGATTTAAATCTCTTCATCCCTGCAAACAACACATCTCATAACCCAAACATACCACTATTTCCTTGAAGAAACGATGAACTTTTGACAACGAACTATAAGATGGCTCTTTGCCCTAAACGATTTGCACTGTCACCACTTCGTCCACTCTCTCCTAATTCCATCATTTATTTCGATCTTCCTTCCTTCTTCTTCCTCCTCACCAAAAAAGGAGAAAACCTTACCAGTCATCATGTCCACGTCGACCTCCCCAACCTCGCTTAGATGATGATCCACCACGCTGCCAACGATTTCCACGACCTCCATTATATCCATCCCCTCCATCGAAACTCCGCTTCCATCCACCCCTTCCAGCTCCTCGCCCACGGCTGTACCCTCCAAAACCGCTTCGATCAAAGCCCTCTCCATTAAGTCCACCACGCGAATGATATCCACCTCGATTGAAGCCTCCACCACGGTGATTACCGAAACCCTAAAAATAACCTTCATAATCAGCTAGAGAATCCATGATGGAGTAGCTAAAAATAAGATCCTGCTCATATCTGCGAGTCAAAAATTCCAAGCTTAAAACACTTCTCACGCTAGCGTCAAGCAGAAATTCGATATGTGGCGCATATGTCCGCCGATCTCTCACTGTTCATATATATATATATATATATATATATATATATATATATATATATATATATATATATATATATATATATATATATATATATATATATATATATATATATATGAAATTGTAAAATATTTTAATTTCTATGCACCTAAAATTAAACTTTTAATATCTACAATTACTTACCCTTAAAGTATAACTCTCTAATGAATAAATAGTCATCATCAATTTTCCACCATTCATAATCTCTATTAGATAGAACATAAAAATAAAAATAAAAATAAAGAAGAACATTTCGGAAATCTCCTCTCGCTTGATCAGCTTCTCGTTTGCGTTGTCTTTGTGCTTCTCGAAGCTCTTGTGCTTCTTGTTCACTCAATGCCACATAGTCATTGCATTGATTATCCAATGTAACAATAAACGTCGGATGATCAAGGATAAAACGATTACGCAAATTATCCAAAATTTTCTTCGTCGAATCCACAACGTAAAACCTTCAATGAAATAAATCTTCGCTCTATCTGCTGCTTCTTCTAGATGAGAATCTAATCAATAATTATGAAACGACAAGAAGTCTAGGCACAAAAAACGATATCGCTTGTAGTCTTAGAGCCTTGTAACAAACGAAGATAGGGGATGGAAGAAAAGAGGGGTACAAGCCAACAGAAAACAGGATCACATTTTTCAAGCAGCTCAAACGGATTAGCTGAAATCAAGGCATGCTCCGAGTTCTCGACCTGCTACCTGACCTGATATTACATATGATACGAAAAACACGAACATAGGATCTTAATGGCAAAGTGCTTGACTGAGGCTTACATGCTTTCTGCTCCAGCTAATCCCTTAGGTCAGTTATCAGTGATATCAAACATAAACTGATGCAAAACAAATATCATTTTAAATTGCCGTTGCCGATTGGCTTACCAATAGCAATTTTTATTTCGAACGGAACATATAAGGACAGAGTCAACGTAACAATCAATGCAATACAGTAAACTTATGCAAATTGCAATTGTAATTTTATGCAAATTAAAATTGCAATAAGAAAATCTAAAAAAAAAAATCAACCTTCGCTTATCTTCCATTGGTACTGGCATATAAACTAAAACATGCTCAATTCCAGCTTCTTGAAATGGTGCCATTTTTGCCGCATCCAATTCATCTCGATTAACAACTGGACCAATCTGCAAAAGGCAAATTTAACTGAAATAAAACCTACTTAATCTAATCTCTAAGCAAAAAAAAAAGAATTTATTCTCAAATTTCACATTAAAATGTTACAATTTATGAAATTCAAAAATGTGAATTTCTCTTCGATTGCGATAGAGCGCTCAAAAATTGAATTCCTTTCGCTAATTTTTATTAAAAACAAAAAAAAAAATAAATGAAATTAAAAACAAAAACCTTTTTTGGTTTCAAAAATTGCCGTAAAAGTGTTGCAACAGCGATACTTTCGGGAATATTATTCGCAGTGAATGTATAGTCAATGATGCGTTTTCCTTCACCTTCACCCTCCTCACGTCGGAATATTAAAGCAATCGTCCAAAAGATCGTATCCGAAAATTGCTCATGACGTGAAGTACCCTCTTCTGCATATTAAATTTAATAAATTACCATATACTCTCAAATAAACGCCCATCTGCATCAGTAAAGATATCGCAAAAATTTTTTGCAAGTTATGACATCTAAGATAAAATCAAGTAAGCTGCACATCGAACTATAATCCAGGAAAAATTTCATAAAAGGTAGGGCTACTACCACACTGTGGTGGTCCCGTCTCCCCACCCCTCCCCCCCCCCTTCCCCCCACCAACACTGAGTCGAGGTTAAATCATAAAGGGCAACCACAGACATTAAACTGCAAGATAAAAGAAAAACAGTCCAATTATACAAAAAATGGCCAAAAATCTGAAATATACTTAGCTGTATGAGATGAAATCGAGAAAACAACTAAATACCATAATTAGATAAATAAATACTGCACTAATCTTTACAAAATGAATTACTTTAACCCATAAAAAACAAAATTCTTGCAACAAATAGATAGAAAAAAACCTATAAATATAATTTCTTCAAATTTTTCTTACTTTACTGCCAAAAAAAACTACTTTTTATTACTCCAAGAGATAGAATTAAACATCAGTTATAGTTTAAAGAATCACCTAGCAAAATAAACACAAAACCATTCGAAATTCTCTGTTTTCTTTTCCCTTCTATCCAAAACCCTCCATATATCCTTTTTTATTTAAATCAAAATTTAAAAAAAAAAAAGAAGAAAATCAACCTTTATCTTTAGAAACTTCCAACCAAATACGCCTACGATGCGCATTTATGCATAAATATCGTTGCTTCGATGTAAGAAATCCCTCATTTGAACGATTTTCGAATATTTTCTTTCCACTGTTACAATTTTCATTTTTCATCTCCTATAAGCTTTTTATGAATTTCATGAAAAAAATAAAATTAAATTAAATTTCTCTCAACTAAAAAAAAAATTTTTCCACTTTTTTTTTCCAAGGAAACATCGAACCATTGATATGTTTACTTCTATCTAATTTATGGATATCATTATAATTATGATTGATTAACGGAGAATTAAGAAATTATTTTGATGGAAAAAAAATTTTTTTTTCCACATTGATTTCTTTTTTTTTTTTTTAAAATTTTAGTCTCATATCATTGAATTTTTTCAGTCGATTATGAATTCATTCGAAATGAACGTATAATTTGTGATTGTTTTTCATTTAATCGCGAAATATTAGTACAACGTTATAGGAATATTTTGAATAGTCATTAATTCAAATATATCAAATATTTATCGATTAACTACAAATATTTACTTACAACTGGATAAACAAAGTAAAACACAGGTATACTATATAGGAATAGGAAAATTAGATAATAAAATATGGCATTTTTTCCTCTCTTCAAAAATTTTTCTTATTTATTTTCATCCGTGATAGAAAGTTCCAAATATTTTCAATTGAGAAAGAAAAAAAAAGCATAAAAAGGTACCTCAATCCCATTTCGATCATTGCACTCCGGATTGGTAATACAGGAAGTTTCAGGCTCTAATCCATTGCTTAATACATCTTCGCTATTCTTCGGTTGCGGATCTTCGTTATGAAAATTGACCGATGAGTTCTCATCAATGATATGATGCAAAGGTGGCTTCTTATCACTGATCACCTCTTGGCTATTTGTTTCGATTTGTTTTGATGGTAAAGTTAGAGTTGGTGTATCACATGCTAAAGCGGCATTCACCACATCGACAGCGCCATCTTTGAGTGTATCCAAGAATTTCCGATCATTGACCGCAATTGGTGCAGTGAAATCGGCTAACCTCTTGATTGCACCGAATGTACCTGGATCACGTTGACCATTACACTGCAATAAACAAATAAACATACAAATAAATAAATAAATAAAAAAATAAATAGATAAAATGCACAGAATTATTAACGATATAAGGAGACCTGTTTGTTTTATTTTTTTATTCAGCCTTTAAATAGCATATCGTATAATATGTAGAATATGGTACGTTGTCTTATCGACAAGGTGTTAAACAAAACTTAATTATTTCACCGGGTAAGCAATAAGCAACCTAATATTTGAATGCCCCCCTACACCCTCCTCCACTTCTAGTTATTTTGAACAATGAACCAGAAGGATGGTGACTCAGTTCTCGACTTAATAATAATATCTTTATTTATACAAATACTTATACAACTATTTATACAGTTATTGATACTGGTATTATTATGACTCCTTTTTCTACCTTGCTTTTTATTTGAGCGAGTTGATCCATTTCACCTCAATCATTCACCATCGTATCACAATGTAATGATGATCAGCTACTAATATCTATAAGTACTTACCTTTAATTGTTCTTTGTGAAGTTTCAAGCATGGCAATGAACACGTACGAAGTGAACAACGTGGGCATTTATATTTGAATGGTTCCTTTTGACACATATCACAAAGACGAACGACGATCGGCTTATCATTGACGATTGCCTCATCCTCAAAGATCGAGTCCTCTACCATACTGAAACGATCTCATGTTCATAAAACTAGGCCAAACATCCTAACTACCGTGTCATAGAGATCCCGTTTCTTATTTCCTGGAAAGGGACCATATCGGAGACTGCAGCATCAAAAGGATTCCACTCTGCATTACCCGGCCTAAATCTTTCGTTGGTGTTCCCTCCTCTATCGCATCGGTCCACATCGTCTTTCAAGTGGGCCGCCTTGGCATAATACTACCTCATTACCTCACAGGAGCATATTTACCTTCACAATCTTTCTTTCGAGGAGTTGTCTACCAGTATCTCTTCGTCGAGATCCCTTTATTACGAAAATTATTTTTGAATGCGGCATCTCCCCACGGGCGAAAATCATTTCCCCGGCAATGAATTAATTTAAACTCTTACTCTCAAGCATCATTACAATCACGCTAAAAAAAAATTATCGAGCACATAGAAACTACTGAATTTAATTCATAACATCTCCACCACAAACGCTCTAAAATCACAATCATCACCAGGTTTAATCCACCATCATATCGGGATAAGTTAAACCTAGTGCTCATAGTTCGACCACTTTCTACCCATCTCCAACATGGGTGAAGACCGGATTTGTTCTTGACCTTTCAATATGTCTCCCTACCACAAGTATCGGGAGGTTTTTAATCGTCCGGGTTTTATTTCAAACAACATAGTAAGCCAAGTCGAACTTATTGTCGTTGCATAAAACACTAAGGACTTCTCAAGTTATTCCACTTTAAAAGAAAAAGCTCCAAGCGAAGATAAATGCAATTCAAGGTGGCCAGAGGTTCAGGAGTGGGGAGGGGAGAGGGGGGAGGGAAGGGGGAGGGGCAGGGGGAGGGGTGGGGGTGAGGGACAAATATATTTACAACGAGCGCACCTCCGGCAGATCGGTAGTGCTTTAGGAGATGGGAAAATGTTCTGTTCACTTGTTCCGCTTAGGTAGCCTGAGGTATTAAAAGGTAGCCTAAGGTTAACCTTAAAGCTAAGCATAAACTCTAACTGCTAACAATCTACTAGAGAAGGATTGGTCGGGCAAACAATCGCCACGATAATCAAAGAGGTGGCACAAAAAATAAATTTTATATTCTATTGAGTATGAGCCTCGGAGATAAGTTCCTAGTCTTTCTTCCAGCTCAACACTTACGTTTAATAGGTCTTTGCTTATTAGTTTCAACTTTTAGCACTATATCACAAAAACTTTTTTTTCTGGTTAGAGAGGAGAAGGAGAGAGGGTGAGGAAAGGGGATGGGGATGTAATAGAGAGGGGGGGGGGGGGGAGGAGGTTGTTGTAAGGTACTTTTTCTGCATTTCTCAGGGTATTGCTCTCGAGTTAGCGCAATACTCAACAAGCAATATTGAATTCGTCGATCAATCGATCCTTACACGAAAGTATAATGTCTTCTTCCAATATGTGACAACTTTCATCTCTTTCATCCTTATTTACTAATCCATAAATATGAATGTACTCTATTTATGACGATCCGAACGATGTTGTACTCATTTTATGTGATCATCTCATTGGCAAATGATAGATTATTTGAATAATTTAATGGGAAGAGCGGATTTTTCTCATTTCAGAATTTTCATTTCGTTTATTTATTTTTTTTTCTTTGGAAATTTTTCATTTCCAAAAAAAAAAAAAACATTTTTCAAATTTATTTCATTCATCGATTATAATACTCAGCATCCAGTTTTAATGTTTTTGCAAGTTTAATATATTTGCTCATTTTTAAATCGTCTTTCCTATAGGCCTTTCCTCCCCCCCCCCCCCCTCCTCATTCCAGGTTGCAAACCTCACACAAATTCCCTTCCCTCCTTTATATATAGACCTTTATCTCGAATTGACACACTGAGTTTATTTTCTGGTATACTGGCATAACGAATAGAGAGAAAATTACCAGCAAAACTGAAATATATGGAAATGTATGTTTTAAAAAAATGTATATATGTATATTTTATTAGCAGCAGAATCCACGAACACGCAAAGTTTTCCGGAATATGCCGTCTATACCTTGCCCATTTTCCCTCGGACATTTATTCGTTTAGAGGTTTATGAATGGTATAAACCTTACCTCACAAATCTACCGTTAAATATAAGTTCACTTTTAGAATGCTGTGAATGCTATAAGCTCCGAATAGGCAAATATGGTGGAAGATGAAATCACATTGGGCGGTACGTTATTAGGTGGTATTGTTCATATGTTTGGAAATTTGCATAAATCTCTATCGATGAATTTTTTTATTAAATTTGGTCTTTATCACTACTGCATTGATAAGAGTGTTCGACTCCTCTTATCACTACTGCATTGATAAGAGTGTTCGACTCCTCTTATCACTACTGCATTGATAAGAGTGTTCGACACCATCTTTTCGTGATTTTATGTAAGTGGGTTGAGCGCATTTCCACTTCCGATGAGGCATTTGACGCTTGTTTGCCCGAGGCTAAAAAAAGATTTAATTTAGATCCTTTGTTAGATACTTTCTTCCAAGATTAATGGGATTTCAAAATTAGATTTCCCAAGGTAGATTTCACCTCATTCGTTAACTTCTGAAGATAATCTTTTTTTTTTTTTCAAAATCGATGAAAGTGTACCTGTATGACTTACCTGCCTCTCTATACTTTTTAAAATTCATTTTCTTACATTTATAGCTTGAGATTTTTTTTTTGCTTTTCTTCTTTTCCTTCTTCATTTAATATTGTTGATTTGCATTTTCTATTTGCTCTCTTTTATTTTCTAGTGTTTAATATTTTATTGTTTTAATTCTACTTTATTTCTTTGCATGCATTATTCTAACCGATTTGTTATCATTTTCAAATAAGATCTATATTTTACCTCTTTCTTCTTTTTTTATTTGAAGATCTAAAAATTTGTGCACTTTCGGGGAGGGGAGGGGGGTGTCCATAGATGTCTGTTTGTTTGTCGGATAGTCTATCGGTTTATTCGGCGAAAGTCTCTCGTAAATTATATTGCACAATATACTTTTATATAGGTGATTAGTTGTGAACGCCTTATTTGCATATTTCCGGTGATGATGACATAGTGGCATGCTGAATAGACATCACGGATATGTTACGATAAAAAAATGTTGAATTTGTAAATGGATATGATAATAAATATTACACTCCGATCCATTAGTACTGATGACCTGAATTTACCGTAATTCTCATTTCAACCCCCCCCCCCCTCCCATCTCCCTCTACCCATCTGGAAAATCGAGT
This sequence comes from Ascaris suum, assembly GCA_013433145.1. Taxonomy (NCBI): domain Eukaryota; kingdom Metazoa; phylum Nematoda; class Chromadorea; order Rhabditida; family Ascarididae; genus Ascaris; species Ascaris suum. The sequence goes on along the minus strand of CM024178.1, from coordinate 8,912,119 downwards.
CAACGCTCGAATATACTGAAACCTTAGGCATCATAAATCGATTACGCACTCATGAACCGAAAACCCTCTGTCTATACCCTTATTGTCGGCATCTTTAAGGCTTATAGATTTTTCGTTTCAATGTGTTTGCGGCGACCACCCCTATAGCTCGAAGACATAGTCTTTATTTGCAATTATAATTAAATTCATGGGTGGAATTTAGAATGAGCGGTATTTCAAAATGGTTTTATTACCTTTAAAGGTAACTTTGCGATAAATATTTTCCCACCGAATTGAATACCTCTATAAAACTTTGTAAAACAATTTTTTTCTTTGTTATTTTTAAACCCATAATTTTGCATTGCATTTATTTCGTAATGCAATATGCAATATGCAATAAACAATTTTTGCGTTTGATGCTGATGTTTGGTTTTATACGTCATACGTTTAGGTTTTTAACAATGGAAACCGATGAAAGCGCTACGGTTGGGAAATATGCTCTAGTTGACTCAGCTTCTTAGAGAGGGAGAGGGAGAGGGAAAATGGAGAGTTGCAAGGGAGGAGGAGCTTGTTCCTGGCACGGTTACGCCCGTTCGAAGTTGTGTACCCTCTATACATCCGTTCGTATTGATCGTGTTCTCTGTGTGTGGTGTGTGTGGCGCTTGCGCGTGCGCATTGCTTTGTGCAATTTAGCGTCGACTAGTTGAGGCTATTGTTGCATTGAAGTCGTACTCCGAGCGGTTGAGTTCTTGAACTCGGTACTTGAGCTTGAATTGCAGGTGGTGTATTTCGATGATGATGCAAAACGGTTATACGATGCATCGTTCGCAATCGGGTAAAACATTTTTTATCACTCAGAAGTTCTTGTATGTGATGATAAGTATTGAATTTGATAGAATTTGCTGATCAGTTTTATTGATCAGCACCAATCAAATATACTGATCAGTTTTCACACGTAGTTGACTTTGGTTCAAGTTAAACCAGATCCTTTTCATGGTCCCGGTCTAAATCAATTCGCAAACTCGGGTCCGAATTAGATCAAGGTCGCCAACAGGTTAAACCAAGTCCTGTGCAGGTTTTTTTTCTTTTCACTCAACTAGCATCGAATGCTTCTTCAAATTTAAGAGAATTGATGCTTAAGATAATATTGTAAGTAGATAATAAAAAGGAGGTTTTTAGAGCTATTCCGTGATCAACGCTTTCTCTTCACGTCGGAGTCGGTAAGCGAGGGTCATCCGGATAAAATGTGCGACATTATTTCCGACTCCGTACTGGATGCTCATCTCGCACAGGATCCGAATGCAAAAGTGGCATGTGGTTAGAACATCTCTAGTATCTTGTAGTTTTTCATTTTTTTCGCGTCGTTTTTTATGCATTTATGTCACTGCATTAAAATAATGGTTTAAACCGATAGTAGGTATTAAAATGAGAGTTACTTACCTGTATTGGTAATGAACTTTTTACAGGAGGTATTACTATACCTTTTCGTATGAGACACTACTGTTTATTTCACGTTGTTGTTACCATTCTAGTTTTTTACGCTCACGTGAGTTATCAGTCTAGCTCTCACGTAAGTGTTATCACTTAAGTTTTCACGTCAGTTATTATTATGTCTTTCACGTAAACCGGAAACCGTAATGGATGCCCAAAATCTTGTGGTAAAGTTCTAAGTCGTATTGCGTTGGTATATTTCTAAACCATCTTTACGCACCAAAGTCATTTACTTTCGCTTATGATGGTATATAGCTGGATTATTTTCTTTTCAAAAGTTTGTACAAGTGGTTTATAATGCATATGGATATTATCAATGATCACTTGTTAAAGGGGGAAAACTTCTCGATTTCACTTCATATGAAGTGTTGGTGAATGGCATAGATCAGGTGCACGGTATAGAGAGTCCTCAGGTATACGAAATGTTGGTGTATGGTGTGGATCAGGTGCACTATATAGCGCTTTCTCAGGTGTACCGTATAGAGCCGCACATTGCTTCAGATCAATCGCGTTACGTAGAGATTGTTATCGGTGTGAATGAGAGCGCCAACCATGACTAAGCAAAATGTCTGTATCGAATGGCCTCCTCTGTTTAAATAACAATTCATTTAGGGGCAATCGCCGTTGAAATGTTACATGCATATTTATTATGTTCTATATTGGAGGCATTACATTCGATTGAGCCGCATTATTGGCTCAGCTCCGCTGTTTTATTGGCGCGGCTATTTTTATATTGAAATAAGTTTAAGTGTTTCACTTAGATTGGCACTTAAACCATTGACTTTGATATTATTGAATTCAAAGTATCTGCTAGAAACGCTTTATTAGTTTTTTTAAGTGGGAAGAAGTTACTTCAGTAGTTTTTCGTTAATTTTTGATTGGGTAAATCTGGATTAGATCTGGTTTCGCTTATTGTCGTGGTCGTATTTTACCTACCTGGTAATAGGACCGGAATTGAGTTTAATCTGCCTGCACACGGTCATGAATTAAGCGCGGTTCCGGTACGTTGTCGGTCGTGACTGGAACAAGAATAAATAGGAGCATATCAAAGCTGCTATGAATTGAAGTATAAAAAGCGTTCGAAAAGATGTCAAGAATAAGGAAATAAGGCGGAGTAAGAAGAGATTCAAGGATGATTCCGAGGAGCTTCCATTGAATTTCTGGAAGAATGCAAATATTTATTTCATTCATGAATGATGTTTTCATCATTTAGATGTGGAGTCATCCGGAAAGCATAGAACTAGAAGAAAAATAGCGAACTGTGATTGTGAAAAAAATAGCGAACTGTTGAAAAAAATAGCGAACGAAAAAAATAGCGAACTGTGATTGTTAAATGACGAAAAAAAATAGCGAACTGTAATTGTTGGGATAAATGGAAAATTAGGGGGCCATAATTGTTGGAAGAAAAAAAAAAGCGAATTGTGGTTGTTAAAAGGAGAGAAAAAATAGCGAACTATAATGGTGAGAAGAAAAAGGAAACTCGTCGATTATAATTGATGGTGGAAGTGAAGAGAGAAAATTCTTGCTAAAATTAACTATAATTTTCTTATTTCGAAAACTTTTCTTTTCTTGAAAATTTTTTGAAACATTAGAGAAAATTGTTTGGAGAAATAAGGGAAAATTTTCGATTTGAGGGATTTTTTCGAAGGATTTTATTGGGTTTTTATTCGCGAAACTGAAATAAATTTGGGCGAGGGGGGGGGATTGGGACACTTTCAGTGATGGTGTCTTATCTATCGAATGAAATGAAACACAAATCACAATTACAAGAGTTTTTTTGATTAACGGTTGGGACGTACTCAGTGCTCTGACATAAGTGTCATATATATATATATATATATATATATATATATATATATATATATATATATATATATATATATATATATATATATATATATATATATATATATATATATATATATATATTTATTTATTTATTTACTTATTTGTATATGATTTGTTTATTGTTGTTAAAGGATTTATTCATTTAATTGTATATGATTGAAGAATATTCTATTTGTACATGTTGTTGTTAATATTTCGGAATGTAATTATGCAATTATTACAGAGTATGTTTGCAGGCATGTCATCACTCACTTACCTGAGGCAAAGGACACTCATTAAATGGGTGATTATGGTGGTGTTAATGGTTGTTTGTTTCTGCGTTCAGCACAACTAATAACCCGTTAAGCGTTACTTTCATTACAGAAACGGTAACAAAAACGGGTATGGTGATGCTGTGCGGGGAAATAACATCGAAAGCGAATGTAGATTATCAAAATGTGGTGAGAAATGTGGTCAAAGAGATTGGATTCGACGATTCTAGCAAGGGTCCGTTAGTGCGCTAAAGAAATGCGCTTTAATTATTTATTTCTACTCTATTCGTTAACAAAAAATATTTGCCAAGCAATCATCTTGGATGAGAGGGTAAACTTGACCTCATAGGAGTGCACAAATTGGAGTGCTAAGAGGTCGGAGCAGTATTAGATGATTAAGTGAGATGTTGTTGCCATGTACAGGTCCAGCAGGTGGGATGAAATACCTTCGCGGATTAGTTAGGCCGTTTTAAAATAAAAATGTGTCATTGTTGAGTCCAGGTATGAAGATGGCTTTTGAGTTTTAGCAAATTCTGGTCTTTGAAACGTTCATCTCAATTTATAGAGTTGTGAGATCTTTTATTCTGTAACAGTCTTGATGCTGAAACAGTCCTGGAATATTGTTGGAGACGGGATTACTTCGGAATATTTGACTAGGAAAAATGAGTTGGTATATTCTAGTATGACATATTTACCTGGCGAAAGGTCAATACCGGATTTATACCTGAGTGCACGAATGTTATTGGGTTCTCAAGAAAACAAAGGGTTTATATTGTTTAGGATTTGACTACAAAACATGTAACGTACTGGTGGCATTGGAGCAACAAGCACCTGAAATTGCGGCTGGAGTGCATATGAATCGAAAAGATGAGGATATCGGTGCTGGTGATCAGGTATGTCTTCATAATTATATATGTATATGCAATTTCTAGAAATCTGAGCATATGAAGGTGTATAGAAGATCCCACATTTGTACAGGTGTATAAATAAACGCATACGTATGGTTATATGAAAGGTGCATTTATATGTGCACAAAATGCAGGTGTATGTAAACGTATAAGTGGTAAATGTGCACCTGTTACTTTTTTGGTTTTAGTTGCATCGTTGCCCTTCTGTTGAGCCACTCTTTTAGTCGATGTTCAAAACATAGATTTATTTCTATTGTCGGGGTGATGGCCGTCTATAGAAGGGCTTTTGGCATAAAGCAGTGACGAGTAATTGCAGTATTTTTCTCCTGATAGTCTTTTTCGGTGTATTAATGACTAGTATGAGACGATACTGGATATAATATAAATTAGAATATTTGAATAAATAAAGATATAAGCAGATTAAAATAATTGATATTGATAAGAATTAATCAATCATACTCATATTTTATTAAGTTCTTTATAATTTGCACGTTGGCTATAATCGATTCAAGCATATTTTAGGGGTTGATGTTCGGCTATGCGACCGATGAAACAAAAGAGGCAATGCCATTATCAGTGATGCTTGCACATAAATTGCTAGCACATTTGCATAAATTAAGAAGGAGCGGCGTTCTCGAATGGTCGCTACCTGATTCGAAATCACAGGTACTTTTCTTTTGATGTATTGTTTTAATGAAATTGCTACGAGAAGTTTGTTGTATCAGAATTGCTTCAAGCATTGTGTTGGCGGATATTTCTGCAAAATTCGTAAATTCGCTTTAGGATCGCCAACATTCACTCTTATTGAAATAATTTGAATTTAACAACTAAATGCTGGTAATTTAATTGTATTTCGAGCAATATCTGTGAAATATAAATTGTTTTATTATGAATAGGAAGAATGTTCAAGGTAAACTAAAAAAATTTTAATATCTCTAGGTTACTGTGGAGTATAAATTCGACAAAGGCGCATGTGTCCCGCTACGCGTACATACAATAGTTATCTCAGCGCAACATAAAGCGAGTACACCGCTCGAGAAAGTTCGCTCAGATCTTCTCGAACATGTTATTAAGGTAATGTTTATCGTTTGTGGGGCTTACTTTATTTCCATTGGTTTTTAAATCCCGTGTTATTTCATTCAGGTATTGATTCAGATATATTTAAGTATGATATTTAAGTATGAAGACCCCTACGTCCAAATGGGGAGAGGGGTTGTAATCCTCTCTGTTTTACCGGTAATATGTGAGCATCATAATATAGCATTGGAAAAGACGTGAAGGTTTTGGTATATAATAAGGCGCGTATAGAGTGATGTTGTTTCGCAGTTTCGTTTTAGAGTGTAACATAAAAACTTTTTTTAAATTATTATTTAAAGACGTACGGAACTTCTTTCATTGATTTCCATTTTATTTGAGTTGTGATGTTCATTTGCCCTCAGGCGGTTGTACCTGGAGATCTGCTGGATGAAGATACACTATACTACTTGAATCCATGCGGAAGCTTCATAATTGGTGGGCCACAAAGCGATGCCGGTTTGACAGGACGTAAAATTATTGTTGACACGTATGGTGGATGGGGTGCGCATGGTGGTGGAGCTTTCTCGGGAAAAGATTCTACAAAGGTGAGTGGTGATATTTGAATATTATGATAGAGCAGGCGTCGATACCTGTACCTGACCAGGTATCATGATAGTCGATTCGATTGAGGTATGAAGGAGGTCGTCAACTGGAAGATCTCAGTGCTGCTTGAAAAAGTTTCAGTTTCTCAGTTTGCAAATATTGGAAAATAGTATGGTAAATTTGGCTTTAACCTGATGTGCCGGAAGTTGGTTTCTCTTGTTCATGTTTTTTTTAAAACAAAGTTTTATACACCAATTTTAAAGGTGGATCGATCGGCGGCTTACGGAGCCCGATGGGTGGCGAAATCGTTGGTGGCAGCTGGTATCTGTAGAAGATGCCTTGTTCAGGTAATTGATGTCGTTCCATGCTTAATTATAAGTTTTTTCCGAGATGAGTTGGGGGAGGGGGGAATATAATTTTTAAAAAGCAATTTCCATAAGAAGAAAAAAACAACTAATTTTTCAAAAAAGAAAACCAATTTTTATTCTATAAGAAATCAACTCTTGGGCATCTTTCATATCTTTAGATGTCCGGATAATTAAAGGAGAGCCTAGATTAGACAATTAATTGAAATTTTTATAGAGTTGAAAAGAAGTAAAAAAAAAAAGGATAACATTTATATGCAACAAAGAGATCATTAAATAAATTTGAAAATAAAATTCCGCAACAACAATGCATTAAATTTATTTAATATTGAAGGTATCATATGCGATTGGAATTTCACATCCGTTATCGATTATGGTAATCAGCTATGGTACAAGTGCACTTACTGAAGATGAATTATTAATGATAGTAAATGACAATTTCGATTTGCGACCAGGTGTACTCATCAGGTAAATGAGTTGGCGGTTTTTTTTTTGGCTGATCAATTTCTTTGAGAATGCGCTTATTTGAGTTGGCGAAAATATTGGATGGATTGGCTTTTTTTTTGCATTAAAAAACATTTATTTTCCATTTGTTCCATGTTTTTCAATTTTTCTTTTTTTTTTTTAAATCTGTCGGATAGTTTGATCTATTTTAGCGTTTGATCAATAACATTCTCTTTTGCTGATTATTGTCGATAGGAAATATTCTCCTTATCATGTGATGATCATCGTATCAAAATTTTGTTCTCAAAGAAGAAAAAAAAAGTGAAAATTTTTCGAGGAGTAGTTGGACTGATCGAAAGAGGCGATATATGTGTGGGTGGCTTTTGATGTAACAGCAATAAGGCAATTTTTTTCTTATCGTTTTTTTTGCGTTAGAGTATACCTTTGGAAGATTTGATTGTCTGATATGAGTTCCATACAGTGACGGTGCACATTGTGCCCGCCACCGAGTGTAATGATCCTATCGGAGGCCGTCGTCTTTTTAAGATCTCATGATGATGAAAGCTTGCATGTAAATATTCGTATACGAAAAAAAAAGGCATTTGATTGTAACGAAGAATTGAAGCTTTATATTGGATCTCTCTTTAAGTTCTTTGCTTAGAGCGTTGGCCAAGGGGACGCGAGTGGGTGAGAGGCGAGAGATGAAGGAAAGGATATAATCAAGCCGTCTTGGGGAATTGGTTTCTTATAAGTTTAAATTGCTAACAAAAAATAGGAGGATGATAATAACATCGCCCGACTGTCGTCCATCTTTCTATCGCTATTCTCTAAATGTATAGAACTTGTTGCTATAGACAGGATTATATTGCATTTTTTGGGGTAGTCTTGATATCAAGGATATATGTGTAAAATGTTTTGGATGAAAATTCTTGATTTTTTTAATGGCTAATTTTCAAGGGAACTTGGTCTGCGTAAACCGATCTTTGCTGCAACGGCTCGTAACGGACATTTTGGGAACCCGGAGTTCCCGTGGGAAAAGCCGAAAGAATTGATGATACGTCCATATTTGGCTGAAAAGATACAGATCGCTGCACTACCTAAGGTGCTGCCGACTGCCGATGCGTAATGTGCTGGATGTTTATTGAAACTTTCTTTTCGTTCGACTTTTCTTCCATAAAACACTGATAACAAACTTGAATCTGGAGTATCTTCATATGAATGGTGAAGTGGAAATGCACAGGTATGACGAAGGTAGCTTGCACAGGTGTGTTGTCTAATAATCGCAGGAATGTAACGCCTGAAGGTGGGACATTTCTGCTCTGTCCTGGGCATGCACCTTGCTTGTTTTGAAAATATTCTAAGAAAGGTATAATGGTTATTCGCTGATATTTGTTTCTTTTTTTATGCGTTCAGTGGACAATGTCGAGGGACAACCTTATTCGACTTTTTAAAAGGGGATCGCCTTTTCCATGCGAAGTGTCCAATTTTTATGAATGATACCAGGTATGACATTGCTCGTAGGTGTCAATAATAACTTGATGATGATAGTGGTAAGATTTTGCACCGGCGCAGATATGTTTTCGTGAAAACTTTATCTCCTCTTAGGCAATTCTTTGATTCATAAAGCCATCATCATATACATTTCAAATTTGAGTTTAAATTGGAACCTAGAAGTAAGGTTTACACCTGATATGGTGCACCGGTATCCCTTAATCAAGATTATCGATTACGATATATATGCGCATTAAAAGACCGTGACGGTGAGGTTTCTATCTCAACTAATTTCATTAACGTTGGCATATGAATGAATATTCCGTATATGAGATGATAAGGCTGTATCACTAATATGATATGATAATACAAAGCATTACAATCATTGGCTATTGAATGGTCGTTGAGTCACTCATTCCTTGATTGCTTTAAATGATTGCTGTTTGTATCTCTTTCTTTCGTTGATTTGCCTATTGTCTTTTTGATGTCACTTCTGATAAGGTCGGTTCCTTTAACTGATAAGATCGATTAGCAACTTCTATCCTTTTTGTTATTTTATTTTTTATTTTTTTAGTAATCGTTTATTGTTCTTACTATTTCGTGTTTTTTTCCCGCTTCTTCTGTAGAGTGTTGGCTGAATGAAAAATGACTGATCTATGGGGTCTGTGAGAGGGAATTTTAATGGGATCGGACGAATTCCTTGTACAATTCATTCAAATATTTTGGCATGATATTTGTCGAGTCTTTTCTTTTTCCTGTTTGTTGGGATGCTCTATAAAAATAAGAGATAAATAGAAATGGATAACCCAACGGTTGATCCCGGAATATCCGCCTATCGTATCCGTTCGCGGTGAATGATACTCCTGAATGCCGTTTTCGTGGGTTATAGGAGGTGAGAACTAGCATTTACCTTGATGGTGCCTGTTCATCCTCGGACATAAACAATGATGGTGGACATGGAAACTTATCCACGAATTCCTTCATATTGTGTGACATGGCACACTTCTTCCTTCCGCCATTACTTCATCCGGTGTCTGTTGGTTCACTGAGCGCTAACAATTCTCTCACGATCGATATATGAGCGCTATGCTGCTTCAGGGTTGAAGGATACTGTTCAATGCTGAATGACGATGTGTCCCGGTCTTCGGACATATTTGAGGGGGTATAATTTTTCGAGAACAACCACCTACCTGGTATTGTCGAAATTATCACCGAATTCAGTCAGCTCATACCGTCGAAGGATTTGTTTGAGTACGCAACAGTATTGTCACAAGGTTTTATTTGTTGACTATATTGTAAGGTGAGGTTGAATATTCGTGGAATAAAACATTTCTTCTATCTGTTCACTTTTCATGATGTCCTGTCTCGCCAGTTTCAGCCAGCTGGGATCTAGTTTAAGACTAAAAAGCCTTATAGCTCCACCCGGTGGTAGTACCCCGAGGTATCCCAGAAAGGTTTCCATGGAATAGTGCGGTTGTTCAAGTCGCCTCCAAGGGGAGGAGGGATGCAAAGATTCCAAGCATAGGAATTAAATCCGACCTCGGTCCCGACCAGATTCAACGCTGGCCTTTTATGACATTCGACAACATAAGAGCTTTAGTTTGAAAGGACCGAGCAACGGCTGCAACATACAACTAGTTTACTAAACGAGAAGTCAGTTCTGTACAGGTGTGGCCACTATTTTTTAGCCACCTTGACAGGTGCACAATCATATTTGCCTCGAATGATATTTGCCTTTACCGCAATCAGATCTCTTCGTCGTCCACCACGAACTAATACCTATAATATTAAAACGTTGGTGGTATAAAAGGTGGTAGTGACAAACAGGAGGAAGTCTAGGCGGTATCCAATTTCAAGAGGGATTGGATTGCACAATTTATATCGCATTTGAAAAAGCATTTCCAACGTCACATAGCTATTTGTCAATGTCTCAAATTTGCAAATACTTACGTAAATCATTGGACGAAAGAATCGAAGAAAAATTTAAACGGTTCTCGCTCGTTAGCAAAATTTTTTGCTGCAAAATGACTGAAAGAAATTTGAAACCGTTCAGAGAGAATTAATTCCTTCAACATCAATCATATTGAGGAAATATCGGCAATTTTATCCCACAGCATCAACAATGATTAAATTTTCAATTTCTCATACAACTCCATGCCCTTTTTACGAAAAAAAATTGAAACTACTATAAAACTAGAAACTATATGATATAAGAAAGTGTAGAAATCAATAACTGATCTACAAAAATGACTGAATATTAAAGAAAAAAAAATCTAAGTACTATTTAACTCTAAAGAAATTCATTCAAAAGAAAATAATCTTTCAATAGAAGCAAAGCATAAACCTGAGAATGTTCTTGTAGATTATGTCCTATACCTGGAATATATGCACAAACCTCAGCACCTGTACTGAGACGAACAATTGCACACTTACGATTCCCAGAATTCGGCTTCTTTGGATGCCGAATAACCGCTGAATATACCAAACTTAGCACGGTTTCAGGATAACACGAAAAACGACAGTAGGACAGCACTTTGAAGCCCATTGGGGTAATAAAATGAAGCAAAAAAAAAAAAAAATGAAATCGTTGAAGTAACTTATTGCTGGCATGAACGAAATCTATCGTCATCATTCAAGTAAATATAGTATCATCAAACAAGTATAATATCCGAACGGGTTTTTCCACAGAACTACTAAAGTATCCTCCTATAGTAGTCCATCGTTTTTTGAAATTCATTCCACTCATCAAAGATGAAAGATCTAGCACTTGAAAATCTTGAATTCTTCCCCACCTCCAATTTCCGGTTATATGATCATTTCCGGAATCGCATCTCAATTCTCCTCCTAATTTCCACCTCTGCACCTAACCTCAGCATAAATAAAAACAAATCCAATCATCATTAAATTAAATTAAATTTATTTACGAATAAAAAAAAAAACGTACTTTTAAGAACGATTCCTCTGAAATGATTATAACCACTTATAACGCTTTTATCTTTGCTACGACTTCGCCGTTTTGGTGGTCCATTTCGATAATGAATAAACTATAAATAAGGAACTATATTTTATGCTTATATTAATTGATATTTAATAAATAAAAAGTGGATAATAATAAAAATTATATGATTTACCTTTAATTACCTTTAACCAATACCCTAAACAGGTATAAAATTAATGCAAAACTAGTAAAATGAAAATGCAAAAATTACGACAGATACTAAGACTCGCCTCTCCACCTTCTCTCCTCCTCCCCCTCCCCCCCCCCTCTCTCCTCTGGATAAACCCAATAATAAAAACGACTCTCTTCGATCAGCGTGTCTTATTCTACAATCATCGCCCACTTCTACAAATAAAGATTAAAATATATCAACTTAAAGCATTTGAGGTATTTACCTTTAGGATCGGAAAAAAAAGGGTTTATACAATATCTTGGGCAAATATAAGACGGTTTACAGTATTGATAATTTTTACCCGTCACCAAATATACACCTTATCGATGATGCTTACCTGTAAAATATTCTCACGCCATAGTGTACAACTATTATGAAGTTGGCAAATAGGCTGTAAATATATGGGAGGAATATAAGCAGGTGCACAACGACCACCAAATGAGGCGATACTTGTGATCGCCGAACGTGTTACATTTACCAATGCACCTATTAACATTCGCAGCTGAAAACCATATAAACTCTTTTATTTAAATTAATAAATTATTCTAACTTAGCAATCATATTCACGATTCGATTTTCTCGTCTCCCAAATGCCTATCAATAATTCGCCGACGAATCGATTAGGTTCCATAATCAATGAAAGCATTAAATATTATTGAATCGTTCAGCATTGCCCTCTATTCTACGGCGGACAAAATGATAATATTCCTGGTTTGATGGTACTGAAGGTGGTTTTATACCCCCCCCCCTAGCCCTTCCCCCTTCTGAATCAGCAAACTGTTACCAAAAATGAATTTTAACAGGTGAGAAACAACAATAGGATCGAATAGAACAGAACGGAATAGGTCGAATAGAATAGAATGGCAATGAAAAAATTACTTACCAAAGAAAGCAAAATAATGCCCCTCCCCTTCAAACCACCTTATACTTCTCTTCCCCCTCTATATATTGAACGTTCGCAAAAACCCTTTGTGAAAGATTCGTTTTTTTGTAATTCAAAAGATGCAAAACATGCAAATTCTTCTCATCTATAAGTATTTAATTCACTCTATCAATGCGATAAGTGGTCGAGGTATCGTTAAAATAAATATTCGTACTCATCACATTTTCTTAAATTCCAGGATCAGCAGTTCTCGACTTGGAAATACAGCACCGACAGACAGACAAGCGGACGGACAGGCAGACACACTCATATATTCATGCAGACAACACTTCTCTATCATATGTCTTTGGAATGCAAATTCGCGACATTACTAAAAATAAAAAAATTAAATAAAAAACTGGGCAAAATACTTCGTTTATAAATGTAACATATACCCTCGGAACTACTCGTCGGATGTATTTAAGGTAACCTTACGCACCTGTGCCGAACCTTGAACGTTTCACCTTGAACGCAAATTAAATCTTTACATCACTATATTTCAAGCGAGTTGAGAATGTCCCACCTTTTAGCCCACCTTTACCTAATAATGGAAGGTATTGCCCACCTGTACACGTACTTCCAGCAATTGATCATACAAGTCTCAGAACTCTTCATTGAAAATATCTACAGTTGACTATTATATACATCCAATTCGAACCACATAAACAACATTATATCAAAGAATCCTTGTTTACAAGACTCGAGATATGTCTACCAATTTCAAAACTGAAATGAGTGGGGGTGGGGTGATTAAACAGCGGTGGGATCAATATAATTGATCGGACTTTCAAAATATAACCAAATCAATAATATCGTTGCTATCGATCCGATAATCGATAAAATCTGATCAAACAGATACAATCGTAACGGCAACATAATATTAAATGTTTTATAACATTTAAAAAAGAAATAGTATTTTACAATAAACTTATCAACAACAAATAATAATTATACAATACAATAAACTATCAACGGATAAAAAAATTTTCTTTTTACAACACATTTTAAAACAGCAATAAAAAATTTCGTTTCCGATGTTTGTTAATTTTCGCATTTTTCGGCTCTAAAAAAAACTAAATGGCAACTTTCCAAATTTCAATTTTCTTGGCAACTTTCCAATTTTACCATTTAATTTACGAAACATGAAAATAATAATTACTTGCTAGATTAACGTTGAAAATTTCGAAGATATATAGAAACTAAAATATCACTTAAGAATGCATCGAGAAATTTCATAGAATATTTCAATAGCTATTATTTTTGCAAATATTCATCCATAATAATAGAAATTTTTACTAATCGCATTAAAAAAAAAGAAAAAACTTTTAACTCAAAAAAAAAACAAAAACACAAAAAAATCTCAGAAGGAGAAGAAACCAACCAAGATGAGCAAGAAGAGGAAAGAAAGGAAGAAAATCTGAAAGATCCCACTAAAATATATAAGTAAAAACTATAAATATTAATTACAATTTCAATAAAATTACTGAGAAAAAGTTGGCAATCTTCTATTATTTCTTCAACGGTTATGGAAAAAAAGTAGTAATATTAATTCCATTCCCATTATCAATTCCATTCCCATCATTTCCATCGTAAAACATTCAAAAACTTCCCATCAAATTCATCCGATTTTACCCTATCACATCCTCCACACTCCTCTTCTCCCTCTCAAGATATGCGATCCTATCCCGTCCCAACTTCCCAGAAAATCACAACCAATCACATATATTCAGAAAACATTACCTCGTTCTTCAATCCTCACTAAAAAATTCTATCCATCGATAACTCATATGAACCCCTTCTCATATCATTTCCGAGCAGTTCTTAGCTTCGAAAATATTTCCCTTCGATATCTTTTAATTCGTCAACATCCGCCAACTCTAAATGATCCTCAAAATGCACCACATAAATACTATCCAACTTGAAAAGCATTCATCACCCAACTGCAACCTGACTCCTCCTCTCCTCCCCACAACTACAACCTGACTCCCCTTCCCCCCCCCCCCCACAACTACAACCTGACTCCTCTTTCCATCCCCCCCCCCCCTACCCAAACACCAGCCTTCAAAAACTAAAGTTAGCATCTAATCACGAGGTCAATGCTCCCATTCAAGCATATGATCGATGATAGCTTGAACCGTTTCAGGACATGTCAACGCATCAATAAATCGTCGTTGCTGCATAGATATATCACTTTCCGGAATGCTTCCATCCTTTGTATCGCTGGAATAATCTTCATCCACCAATTCGAGCGGTCCATTTTTCAATTCTTTTAAGAGATCCTCATAAGTGACTGATGGAACAACGATACCATTCGTTTCATATCGCCTCAAGAATTCATGAAGCTCACCTGCGTCTTTCTCCCTTGACATTATAGCCACCTAAACTGCCACAATTAATTAAACAATAGAAGACCATCGTATTCCCTTATTCATGGCCCTGGGTTTATAATTCTTGCATATTACTTAAGCATACACATATATTTTAGAAGTATACTTAACGAAAGTAAAATATTTTACATTCGCAAGTGGAACCTCCTTATACCAAGACTTATGATAGTTCAGAAATGGGCGTATTGGAAGGGAGTTAGAAATAAACTAAACAGCACGATAATTTATATGACTTTTTGACAGTACATGCACAATTAAAAGAACTAGGTCAAAATGGAATATTACGATCAAACGATCTGAATGAGGGAAGGGAAGGGGGAAATATATGTGGAAATCAGTAAATGAATTTCTTGACACCATTAACGCTAATTGTACTCATAACATTTGAATATTCAAATAGGCGTCCATTACAAATATCTATTAACGATGTCTGGCTGAAGACAGTGAGCTACTTGGATTCCCCCCCCCCCCCCCTCTTCCCCCCCCAAATAAAAAAACTCCACTCTCAAGCTCCATATACCAAACTAGGTCAACACAAAATTACAACAATTAAGTACAACTAATTAAAAAGGTGAGAATAGTGAGGGGGGGGGGGGAGGAGGAGGGAGGAGAGGAGAGGAGATGATATTCCCTAGAAACATACCTCATAATCATCGTCGTTCTTGTTGCATTTCGCACGTTTACAAGTCGGTTGTCCGTCCTTTAAAAAAAAGGATAGAAATAAAATAAAAATCGTTCGGAAATAATATATCAAATCCCACTATTTTTAAAGGAATATATTAAAAAATTAAATCAGTGGAAAAAGTTATTATATTTTCAACTTTTAAACGCACAAACTCTCATAAATTACCAAAAAATTTTCAAAAAATATCCCAAATTTCGAATTTAAATTCATTTTTTTTTAAATCCTGAAATATCCTTGCTTCATAATCTCAAATACCAATTCCCTATACATAATTAATCATCTTGACAGTAGCAAAAAGATGGTATAAACCTCAATTAAACCAACACATATACCTCAATTAAACCAACACATAAACCTCAATTAAAAACAACCTTTAATAAGCACATGTGTCTATCTAAGGCACCTAAGACAAAACACCTAAGAAATATAACAGGTAAAACGATATATTAAAAACGATTTTCGCTGCCAAATATATAATTGCAACAAAAGTAAATAAATAAAATCATAGGCTTACCGATGTGCAATTTGCCTCATTGCCCTCCGAGATGCGGTCTACTTCGCAATTCTTTTTTAAATCGTCTACAACTGTTTTCAGTTGTTCCATCGATTCTTGTAGACAGATGCTGCTTGACTCAGATGGACAAAGATCACCATCTGTCATTAATTTACCCTCCGTCAATAGCGACACCTTAATAAGCAGGTTTATATCAATTAACAAACTACACCTTAATAAATGAAAATAATGAATCATATCAAAGCTAAGAAATCTAGGCCACACCTGTCCTAACTGTTATTATCATTGCAGTTTATTTCCACTGGCTATCAAATAGAAGAACGAAAAAAAAAACAGTTCATCAAAATCCAACGAAACCATTCTTTTGCCAGCTATGCACCCTCTCCCAGATTTTCTGCGTTAATTACAACAAACCACAATTCAAAGCTTAAATTATAATAAACATAACTGAAAAAATCCGGAAATTAAACCGTAAAGACGCAACAAAAAATCGAACGGTGGAAACCGTTCGAGGAACGCTTACTCTATGGTACGACGTGATACTGCGAGTAGACGCACAGGTTAAAGAACAATAAAATTCGAGAACAATTCAAGAATTTCAATGAAAAAAAAACTAACATACAAGAGTGCATGTAGTTGCCTCACGCACTCGCCCGATACGGTCAAATAGAGGCACCGGAATCCAAGTGTTCACCGACAAGCTAATTGCATCTTTCGAATTTGCATTGCACCCGTCAGGTGTGACACATTGAACACTATGCCACCACCCGGGTGGAACGAATAAAACATCACCGGCTTTCAAGGTGACCATACGTAGACGCACATTTCTAAGATACGCTTCACCGCCAACAACATCCACACGGCTGCAAATGCGAATATTTGCATAAAACAGTAGACGCACTATTAGGTTCACTAAGTCCACTCTTTACTCATTCTTCAGCTATTGCTCCGTCTTCCCCCCTCTCCTCCTTAAAGTGAAATAAACTGACTCAAAAATTGGAAAGCATTTTGCGTTTGCACCGACAAATATCCATTCAGGGTGGTGATAAGACCACATCCAGGATAAGACCGGCCACTAAAGAATATTGTCGTAGCTATCCTCGCTTCGCCTAGTATCATTCCCACAATCGGATTTACACAGGATCAACAACAGTGGTCAAAAGGCATGTTAGGTTAATAATTTCTTTCAAACAACAAGCTCAGTCTTCAAGATTTTATCATCAAATGAAAACGATAATGCCGTAATCGTTTGCAGTTGAAATTCTCATCAGTGCCCCCAGGCAATGTTTCATTTGCATATTCAATAACAACATAACGACACTTCAACTATAAATCCTACAAAAATACTACTCATTAGCTTCTCCAAAGCTATGCTTAGCTAACCTTTAAAATATGCTAAGCTAGAACTGTAGGTCAAAGCATCTACACCGAATACCTCGGACATATCACTCACCTTTTAAAGCACTCTCAAATTACTATAAAAATCCCCCCTCTGTAATAAATAATCAATAAACCTGAAAACAGTTGATTCCTCATATGGTATTCGTGTCGGTTTCATATCCTCCTGTGGTTCTATTAGAATCCATCGTTTTGCACCTTTTAATTGTGCATGTAGATTGAAGCCATAAGAATCGAAATGACATGGAGTATATGCACCAGGAGTACCTTCAAACTAAGATTTCCACTTGTGCATTTGAACGATGACAGCAGAAAATCAACATTTTCATGACTAGCTCAGTGGTTAGAACGTCTAATCGGAAATTCAAACATCGCAGGTTCAATGCCGCTTTATGGAATAAGCTTCATACTTAATAATCTTCTAAAATCCTATCAAAAATATACCAAAAACTCTAATCAAAATAAACGATATCAAATACTTTTGCATGATTATCAACCCTTATAGTATATTATGTAGCCTCCGCCATCGAATCCCAAACCTCCTAGTTATCGTCAATATTTTCTTCTAATAACAAACAGAACAGCGCATAATACATGAAGCGGTACTGTTCGCAGTACTCAACAAAATTCACGCCACTGAACGGGGCGCTTATCTCATATAAATAACAACTTTGCCATTTTGCCAATGAAACATTTCAAATGCAATTTAAATAAATCTAAGAAATTGCCCACTGAATAATATTCAAATTTTTTTTTTTGATCTGTTTGCCATTTTTTGGGAATTTATCGTATCACAACAATAAATCCTATTCCAAATGGCAAAATTTATTTATCCCAACTTAATTAGTAAAGAAATAAAAATTCATTTCATTTACAACTCAACGTTGGGATAAATACAATATTCTAATTTAATTATTAATAAATATTTATGAATGAACTAACCAATCCAAATTGTCGAATCAATCGGATTCACATTAACACCAAATATTCGCCAATTAATATCGGATATTCGTTGCGATTGTAGCACTTCAAATATATATTTATAGTCAAAATATGCCCAATATGTGTCACTTCTTATCACATGACCATCATTTGTTATCAATGGTAAATCACCGATGAACCATTTCACCATCGTCGATAAATCCGAGATTGATACACGTCGAGATTCATTCTCGAATAGAATCTTCAAGAAAATAATTTCAAAATATTCCTCCACTTCCGGAAATATATTCAACAATCTATCCATTTCATGGATTACAACGATATGCCATATATTCCAGGTGATATACCAAACTGTCCATATATACAACTATCGTCAATCCATCACAAAATAACGCAAGAAATTCATAATGCTCTAAACTCCTCTTGAAAACGGTAGATATCACTTATTAATCGATTCCACTCTGACCATAAAGTAGACAGCCAAAAATTCACAGATCGTCAATTTCTGAAGTTCGGGTACTAGGTCAGGTCAACAATCGTATGAAAAAAACTGCAACTAATAACAAGACAACAACGTCAGGTCACAAGTTCACGAACTTTTTTCTCAGCATGACATTTCCAGCAACAAGCAATTCCCTTCTTCTTCGTTTTCTCTTCTTTCAAGGAAACTGTCAATCTTATGAAATAAAACACTTTCAAAATGAACGAGTACAACGCGGTAATCGAAAATTCCCAACAGGATTGTTTTTCATCCCTCTTAAATCGTTTACAGAAATTGACCTCCATCGTCTTCTCTAAGCTTCTTTCCTCTTCTCCTTCTCGTCACTCACTTCGGTCGATCATCGCAACACCACACATTACAGATGCCGAAAGACGAGGATAAATCAACGTTGCAAAAACACCCACCTTCCCTCTGACATGCTTCTTGGCTCCGAAACGTATCTCGAGATGTTCGGTGCTAGACGAAGGTCGCACTACTTCATTGAGACTCTCCAATGTCCACTTCATCGCCGGCCAATCATTTATATATCCACGTAATACAAACGGTTCCATACCTCTAAAAGTTACTCTAACGACTAACTTAACATACCTCCCATAGATGATTTATTACGCTTTAATTACAAGCAATGAAAATGACGAAAGAGAGAGATACGAGCACTTATCTGAGCATAAAATAGTCTCTTCATATTCCTCTTAATTTTTGAAATAGTTTTAAAAAATTTTCAAATTTGACAACACTTTTGCAATCATTAAAAAACTCTTGCTTTTTTTTTAAAAAAATATAACAGCAGAAAAAAAAATTTTCACTGATCATACCTTCTAACTGCAATTTCGATTACTGCCATATAAACTCATACATATCTTTGTAATAAAGTAACTAATATCGTTAATTTTTTATCAATTATTAAAACGTTGGAAAATATCATAGGAAAATTAACGAATTAAAAAAAAAAAAGAAAAAAGTTCTACACATAGATAAAACTCATTATTACTGATAAAGCCATAATAGAAAATTCTCTAAATAATCGTTGAATTTTTTTTTCTTTGATTTTGCTTAAATTTTTAACAAATTACTTCAGTGGGAAATTTTTATGAATTTCTTTTTCGATAATCGATGATCACTTAAAATTCTAAATTCATCCGAAACATTTATCTAACGCTATGATATGACGAGTAGAAATTCCCACCTACGTAGATAATATTGCTGAAGATTCTTGTTCAATTTATTTCTTGAACGTTTCAAATCTAGTCTTTTATTGCAAACAATAACTAACCTCTAGTAATTTACAGCTGAAACTTAAATAATTGAATACTCATTGCCAACATAATTAATACATTTAAGTAAAGATGTTAATTCTGATCATTATAAGTCCCATTATCCCGGTCTTCTCAGTGGGCACCTCCAGATTTGAGGTCTTCTAGACGAACCTGTACTTTCTTATACAAGAAATAGTACCACCTATATAAGCTTCATTTTCCAGATGTTCTCATACGTCTACGAGAAAAAAATAAGCAACAGAAAAGTTGAAAAATATGCTGATTTGCTAGTGCAAAGCTCTTTTCTCATGAATAGCATAATTACATTAACAAAAAAAAAACATTTTATTCAATCACTACAGTACAAATACAGTGCAAAAGAGGTTAATATCAATATGCTAATGATGTGATCAATCTTAAAACGATCAATCGATTTCTACATATCGGGAATCGATTCGAGACCAGAGATCACATATTGATTTCCTGTCAATCGATGATCACGTTGACTTAATTGAATTCTGCAAAAAAATTCTCATAGTTAAATTTTCGAAATATCTGCTGAGGAAAAATATGATATCCACCTCTCACTTATATTCTTCTCCACCGTCTAACTTTCCTCTTGCATCACTATCATTCACGTTGCCCCATCTCAATCTTTGCAGTGATGAATTATGGAAGTAATCTATCCCCTCCCCTCCCCTCCCCTCTCTCATTAACATATTCGATATTGATAATTTCTATTCAATACTACACATGATCTTTTGTATTCCACTCTCTATTTAATATGCCCTGTTATACATTTTGTCTGATCTTTTGTTTTCTACCTCGTATTTGATCTTCCCATTTCTATTCTCTAACGGATTCTCTCTATTCTAATCTATTCTATACCCTATCTTTGCTATTCTATTCTATAAGTAATCTTTTCTTCCATATCCCAACTGTGGCAAAAAACAACAACAACAACGGAAATCGAATATACATACTAACCTATTCACACTGCCATAATTTCGTCGGAAAGGTCTCTTCACATCCAGTAAATTGAACGGATATGACATCATACATGCACCCCAGATAAAAAAGATCGTTACCGCACCAGAATAGAATTGCTCGTACCACATACCTCCTATTAATTTCTATTCAATTTACATGCGAATTCTTTGCGATGAAAATTTATTTATAAACGATCAATCGGAAGTGGTATAAATATCATCTTTTCAATGAATGCTTGTCTAATGTCGGTTCTTCCTCTTGCAGTCCCTTCTCCTGTTGAAACTACAGTTCCAATTCGGAAATATAACCCCTCCCCGAATCTCATAAAAATTTATCCTTTCTCCTATCAATTTGCTTTAACTTTCCTATATTTGTCTATAATTTGCAAAAAAAAAAAAAAAAAAAAAACGCAAAAGAAATAAATTTAAAAAATCAGAAAAAATGCGGAATAAATAGAAATGAAAAATTACTTATATTTCATAAAATATTCTCGTAAAATATACTCTCATTTATGTATTTCTACATCATCAAAAGGCTAAGTGTTCAATCATCTAGACGGTGACCACTTCGTGAGAGAGGTCTCTCTCCTTTCCCAACTCCCTATTCCCCAAATAAAATTCGCAGAACGGCATATACATCGGAAATTATATAATCAATTATAGTACAATCACAATTAATCTCGAATGGTACCACTATCCTGAAATAATTTAGGAAAATTTCTGAAATACTGAAATAAAGAAACAATTTCAAGCACCTCCCCCTCCCCCCTCTCTCAGTTCAGTCAACATGACATATCCACTCAGTAGATCGAAAAAGATAAGAGCTCGAAAATAAAATTTTGATTAGAGATTCACGACTCAAGGCCTCATAAATAGAAAATGCGTTCACCTTTATTACCGTATAATAAGAGCAATCCTCTATTAGACCACAGATCGGATCGCGTTATGTTCGGCTACCTTCTACTACTATAAGCCGGAAAACTGGTCCGGAATACAAATCACTAGGAGTTTTAAAAAAAAAATCGAAATAACGTTCTATTCATCAAAATGATCAAAATGTTGGTTCATCAACATCCACTATGGATAGCAAGCTCTTCCAAGGAGACTTTGAGCACAGACCCATCTTAGTAAGTAATTCTGAAGTCCCCCATCATCCACACCTGACATCTTTGCACAGCTACACCATCACCTCAACACACTTTTCCTACAATCCTATCCTCCAACCAAACCTCCCACGCATTTATGCTTGCCGACATTGTTCAAAACAAATGCAAATGAATGTCCTGTTGTTACTATGCTTACGAATCAAAAAAGACAAAAACCTATGCTATATTAATCCAACGTTTTCCGATCCTTTCGTACTTAATACGCCGATAAATCTTTATTCTATAATTTACCTGGACTATTTGATAAGGTAACTATTTAATTTCACTTTTAGTTATCGTTGAATTATTTTGATTAATAAATAAGAACTGATGAAAACTGTATCTTAGAGATACTCAATAATTAGAACAGTCGTTGAATGATGGAAAAACAACTAAAAACAAACAATCGTTTCAAAAATTTTTTTCGAAAATCAACAGCACAAAATTTGTGGGCTACGACCGAGAGCTTAGGTTAAACCAATGGAGTCGAAAACTCCTAAAAGGAGTCGAAAACTCTTAAAGGAGTCGGAAATTAACGGAGAAAATCGACCACCTCGTAATTTCTTCGTACAGGAAATTGACTCCATTGATGATTTGAAGCACAAAAATTTTCCACTCGAATATAGTTGAGACTCAAAAAATTTTGTTAGCTGAGAGTCGCTTTAACTCATTCAACTTGAGATGTTTTTTTGATTTTATAATAGGTGCATCCCCTCATCCACCCCCTTTCCCTCTCCCCCCCCCCTCCCCCACCCATCTTCCCGTTGCTTTCTATTTTATCCGCCATATAGGTTTGTTTTTCTTGTCTTTCAATGAAAAAATAAAAACTTATTTGTTATTTTTTGCTAATGTTTGACTCTCACTGCTTTTATTTGAATATACGCAATTGATTGATCTATTCATTTGTACACACATATTTATATTGATATATATTTTCATTGCTCTATGTAATTTCTTAATTCATGTTTGAATAAAGGGCGATTTAATTTGTTTTAATTGAATTGAAGCATCTCAAAAACCATCTTATATATTTGGCATCATATTTTAAAATATTTGTTACGATAATGTTGTTGCAATGAAGGGAAGCGATTTTAAGCGCTGACATTTGCGCCGCAGACATTTGCGCCTAAAGTGTCTAGAGCGAATAGATGCATTGCAAGAATAAGCGTCATGTTTAAAATAGTGTGCTAGCTATTCAAAATTCATTAAAAGGAAAAAATCAATTAAATGATTTTATTAAGCGGTTATCAAGCTCACATGGCAATTAGGTGTGAAATGTGTGCTGGAGGATTTTCCAATCCCACTTATGAGATCAGGCAATCGCATAAACTGAGGATACAAATATGATAGGTGCAGTGGTTTAATCATATACCTCGGATATATGTCTTCTATTGAATATTGGTTGTCTGATGTATATATATATATATATATATATATATATATATATATATATATATATATATATATATATATATATATATATATATATATATATATATATATATATATATATATATATATATATATATATATATATATATATATATATATATATATATATATATATATATATATATATATATATATATATATATATATATATATGCTAAGCTTTCGAGTTTCGCATGAATTTTTTTCGTTTCGTACCCTAAAAAATTGTTTACTTTCTGGTTGGGATAGGTTTCACCAAGCGCTCACTGCAAGAATGCAACATATTTTGATAGTGAAGCTATATTGCAAATATATGGGAAGTCGGCCGAAGTTGTCAGATAGTGGACTTAGCATTTCTTCACGCCACCAGCGAGACTCCAAAGTGATCAAGATTGCTGTCAGTAAATATGAAGAAAGGGGCACTACTGCGAAGTTATCTCGCAGCGGATCGCCACGATCCAGTAAATCACAAGAAATCAAATCCCGAATTTTATGCCGAAAGAAAAGCGCATTGAACTCCATGGCACTCAGATCGAATTGCCGTTGATCAATGTTTACTGAAAAATTTTAATTCCTATGATTGTCTTCAATTAAAAGTTATTGAAATTTCTCGGAAATCAAATTTTACGCAATTAAATCACAATAAGAAAAAAAAAACATTTCCACTTCTCGATCAGCTCACAATTATTGATCATCACAATAATTTGTTGAATAAATTCGCATACGAAAATATGCTAATCGCTGTTTCATCCTTTCTTATGTGATTATTTAATAATATGCATTAAAAAAAAAATTTGCATAAGCGTCAAGTACGTCAATTAACGTGTTCTAGAACTATCAATGTTGAGGGTTGTTTATTGACCTGGGCTTCCGAATAAAAAAGGCTACGACAACGAAGTTGTCAATAATTTGCATACTGAGGTTTTTTCTCAAATTTAGGCTTGATCTAATTGCTCTCACGTTTTATGCAATGGTATAAAAATAACACCTGCAATTTTTTTTTGTGCTGCAATCAACTCTAGAGGCCAAAAAAAAGCGAACTTTTCGCTGCAGATTTATTTGAATGAATGATTTTAGAGGAAAATATATTATTATACATGATTTCATTATTTTTCATTCGTACATTTGCTTGTTTTAATTCTCCAAATCACAAAAAGCACATATCGTGGCGTGCTTTCCTATTTTTCTTTTAAATTAAAAAAAAGACTATTTTATAAATGAAAGAAATTTTCTTTCAGGCAAAAATCTCTATTTCATCTAATCGGCCGAAGTGATTTATAGGACTAAATTTCTCGTATGGCATATTTCCTTCCACTACAGTATGACGCAATCTCTGAATGGCAACTATCATTGAAAAACCTTATTGACCATAATGGACGATTCATTTCCATTATGCCGTTTCATAAGTTCGGACGATCTAAGCGGATATGATAGATTATATTATGCCTTCGGCCTCTATACGGAAAGATTACGATAAAGCCATTGATACTCATAGATGCGATGAAAAATGCTTATAGCTTATTGAATTCATTAACGTTGAAATAAAACGTTTAATTAAAATGCTTCTGCAATGATCTATATATTTAAGAATATTAAATTATTCAAAAATAAGTTTAATTTAATATTTTTTTATTATTTAATAAAAAATAATAATGAATTTAATAGGCAGTTGCTGGCGAAGCGTTTATTTCATTTCGTTAGCCACGATTTAAAGAGTGTTTAACGCATACGCTTGCCTAAGGCATGTGTGCGTACATAGTTGATTAGTAGTGAAGCAGAAAGCAACGCATGCAACTCTAGCTGTTCTAACCTTTAGAGCCTAAGCTTGGTCTATCTACGAGCCTAGTCGTTTGGCCATATTCATCTGTTTATAGATGAACGTATATATCCATCTCTCTCTCTTTAATACGTGCTTACTTCAAACGCACGAGTCGATTCGACAACGTCGTCGTTTCGTTTTGCCTTCAGAATCGCTCCTATTTGCGTTGATGACGTCATCTGATGTCATCATTATTGAGCGGCGTGTGGATGTAGCTAACCTTTTGAAGTGAACGACGACAACGACGACGACCGACGTCGAGGTCGATGTCGTCGACGACGGAGCATAGGCATCGCGCGCGTGCGGCCTCATTATTGCAATGCTTTCAGTGCTTCGTTTGTGTATGTCTATTGCGTTGTCCTCCAAGCCCATCGGATACTTCCAAAAATCTTCTCGTTGACTTCAAGCGCACTCCTTCCGTTTTTTTTTTTGCTATCGAACTTCGTTATTTTAGTGTAGTATTACGTGCAAAATTGATTTAAATATAAATATAACAATAATAATTATTGTTCGTTTAGCAATTATTACGAAATACTAGTTCAGATTGAACTTGAGGTCACATAGGCTGTTCATATGTTAAGGCAGAAAAAAAAAACTTGAATGTTTCATTTGCCAACAAAAACTTGAACTTATCGAAAAATTGAACTTAACTTATTGAACTTGTAAATTTTAATTTTTTTTTTTTTTTTTGGTTCATTGAGAGATCATTTTTTCATCGATGCTGTAGTTCAAGTTTTCCTCTATGCTCACTCTATTTCATTTACATAGTTATGCGTACGTTCATATATATTATGAATGTAACAATCGCATCTTCAATTAAAACACATCTTTACCTAAAAACCTTATACAACCTTACACCTAAAAATGAAACTTAAGCCTGGTTAAACAGGCAGGCAAGCAATTTGCCCATTTAATCGTATAGCATTATTCAAATAATTAAATTTGAATTTACATATTTAAATATGTAAATTTTCGCGCTTATAGTTTTTATTTATATTTTAAAAATTATTCCACATTTTATTTGATACGTTCACTTCCTTAATAGAGTTTTTTTTTTAATCTAGTAGACTGTTCATACGATTATCAATATGCTTTATTACTTAATTAATGGAACTTTATTGATCGGTTATAGATCAAAGTTACTTGAAAATGATCCTATGAAATTATGATAAGATCTAGAGTGATAAGTGATAAGTGAGTGATAAAATCTAGAGAGTGTTAAGAGTGGGAAACTAAACATAGAATTAAGTATTATGGGTAAATTTAGATGAAATTTGAATAATATAAATTTCAGCAGCTTTTATCTTTCTTTATAAGTCGCCTTAATTAGTGAGATAAAATTTGAATATTATATTTTCAAAAATTTTTATTAATAAATTCATGCAATTGTTTTTTCATTCATTAAAAAAAAATCAAGTCCTTAATAATAGAAATTTATTTATTTCAAGTGTTGTAATGGTTTTCAAATGATGTCATTATTGTGCTAATCAATTCACATTTCCGTACATTCACTTCAGAAACATAGTTCAGTTTTTACTGCAAAATAACTCTACCACAGAAACACAGTTCTTTTGAAAGGTCTCATTGTAATTTCATATGTGGATTTTGAGATATATATAAATATATGAATGTAAATGTGTAAATATAAATATAAATGCATAAATAAGTAATAAATAGATAGATAGATGAGTAAGTAGATAAATAAATAATAAATAAATAAATAAATAAATAAATAAATAAATAAATAAATAAATAAATAAATAAATAAATGTAATATACTTGTGAGTGTTAATATATGTCCATATATGAGAGTATGTTAATATTGCTATAAACTTATGCGAAGTATCTTTATGAAGTCTACTCCACTATAATTCCAAAAACAAATTCACCAAAAAAAGCATTTGCTTGATATCTTCCCCAATCCATCCCCCACCCCCCCCCCCCTATCCCCTCTCATCGTACTTTGCACTTTCGTTGAATGATATTGATATGGAATTTGCGCTTGCATATTTGCATAACCATTTTCCATTCTACCGTCACAAATAAGGCATCAATATATGCTTCGTTTAGCATTCAATAATGTAACGTTGTATACATTTCATGGTGCTTTTCTATTCCTTCTCAATGCATTCAGTTATCCATATTTGAGGATATTTAATAGTGGGATGATGTGAAATATTGCCAAATGAATGGAATTATTTTTGCACTATTCATGTGTAATATGCAAATTTTTCAATCTTTATTCATCATATTGCCGATTTTCTTCTTTAATTTTTTCTCTCTCTTTTTTTTCCAACACTTCTTTTTTTTTCTGTTTTATATCAAAATAATCCAACCTGTTCGATATTACTCAAATATACCTAGCAATTATTTTATTTCCTTCGTCTAAAATATGCCGATATATAAATGAGCCTAGTTTAAAGAGGTTTGTAGTGATAAATGGTCGAATTTTGCCCACCTCGAAATGAGTGTATTTTAATGCTTTTCGTCGATATTCTATATTTTTTGCTTCATAATTCGTGCAAAAAAAAAAAAATTTGGAAAGCATTATAGAAGTACCATAATTTTTATAAAATATAACATCCCTCAAAAATATAAATAAGATAGAGTACTTTCTTTTCGAAAATTCGAAAAAAAAAAAAAGAAAAATAGACGACCATTTTTTTTTTTTCAAAGAGAAGGAGCTAGCTCCTTCTCTTTGAAATTTGAGAAACGATAAAATTCCATTCTATTCAATTGAAATATGATATCGGCGGTATTAATTACATTTCTATTAATATTAGACTATTCGTTTATGATTCTTTATTTTGTTTTTTTGATATTTTAATGCGAATAAATTACAGAGAATAATTATTTATTCAAATTTTCATCAACGAAAACAAATAATCTCAATGATAGGTGAGGAAATAAATTATTTATGAAGGAAAAAAAAATTTTTTTTTAAACCAATTCTTGATTTACATTTCATGAATTTATTATTTGAATATTGATGACGTTGAGAAGGAGAAAGTGGGGGCGAGAGAGAGAGAAAGAGAAAGACAGAGAAAAAAAAAGCCGTGAAAACGATTGCTATCCACCCATTTAGAGTTGGAAGAATAGATGAATTTCCACCCCAATATCCATCTCAGATTACTCTCTTCGATTAAATAAATATTAAGTAAATATATGAATAAAATGAATCGATTGAGATTTTATGTATATTTTATAAATTTTATTATTTTTTTTTCACATAAAATGGCAAAAAGAAAATTTTTTTTTAAATTTTGGAATTTTTTTTTAAAAAATTTCAATAATTTTTTTATTTTATTCTTCAACGCTTTATCGAATATCTAAAAATTATAACCAAATAAATTATCACTGAATAAATCAAATTTTTAAATTATCGTTGATTAAGTTATCGTAATTTTTTAATGCTTAAAAAATAATAAAATAAACAATACTTAGAGCATTTTTTAATTAAAAATCTATTTTTCTCATATATATGATGGCAATGCAACGATTTATTGCATAGATTTTTTTGCAAAAAAAAAAAAACAAATGTTTTGCAATTAGGCTCGAAATATATATTGCAGTCAATTCAAATGCCAACTGTATTCCATAAAAAAAAAAAAACTCAAAAATGCCTCTTGAATTTAATAAATGTAAATAAATTATAGCGTAATTTGAATCATCTAAATGAAATAAATAGCTTTAGGATTTATTATTTCGCTCGATAGTGGTGCAATTTATATGACTATTAAATGCAAAAATTATTAATGAAGAATAAATTCTTTACATTATTGCACGTAAATTAATCAAATTTAAATGCATTTTACGATTTGCAACATGCAAATTTAATTAAATCAAATGTTTTTCCTGCAAAAAAAATTTTTTGCATTTTCAATAAATATGTTAGATTTTTAGTTTTATTTATCGATTTCAATGAAAATTTATCAAATCGTTTTTTTTTCTCCAATTAATGAATATATCTTTTTTTTTCAAAAATATTTCTTGAAAAATATTATTAAATTTATAAAATATTTATAAAAGAGAGAAAAAAAGATAAAAATTTATTTTAAAAAATATTTATTTATCTTTTTTCATGAATTAATTAAATCAATTATTTTATGAACTCATAAATTAAATTGAAAAATGCGAATAATATTGATAAATAGCATTTTTATAGATTATATAATTGAGATTCACTTAGTTAACTTTATCAAATTTTCTAATCGCTTCAATTCTTATTTGCATAAAATTGAGATTTATATTCTTCCATAAATTTTCACTATTTTTATTTACTTTTTTTTCTCTTATATTTTTGCATTTCAAAATAATATTTCCATATTATTTGAAAAAAAAAAGTCGATGTAATCGTTTGTCGAGGTAATTTTATTATCGTTTATTTGTTTCATATTTCATTTATGCATTTCCAATTCGTTACTTTCATTCATTCGAACGATTACGTTTATTCGATTAGACACGTATATTCTATATTTATGCACTAATTTAGTATATATTATAAAAAGCAAAATTGCAGTCGTTTGTTGTACGAAGGCCGCGTACACATAGTCGGCTCACAATTATGACTATATTTGGTAAAGGTGTAGCGGCCAAAAAGGAAAAGCTTAGTCCTACGAGCAATTCAGGTATGTCATCTAATTAACAGGTAATCAGAAGATAGTAAGAAGTTAACAGATAATAAGAAATAAGAAGATAGTCATATAAAAATATGACAAAAAAGATATATGACTTCACTGATATCAATTAAATAAATATAGT
This sequence comes from Ascaris suum, assembly GCA_013433145.1. NCBI lineage: Eukaryota > Metazoa > Nematoda > Chromadorea > Rhabditida > Ascarididae > Ascaris > Ascaris suum. The sequence goes on along the minus strand of CM024178.1, from coordinate 8,881,801 downwards.
TGAACTTATAATTCGAATTGTGGAAAATTTACTGACCAATAGCGAAATATATTTCATATATATATATATATATATATATATATATATATATATATATATATATATATATATATATATATATATATATATATATATATATATATATATATTTCAATCAGTTCGTTTTCTTTTTTTTTCCAGCATAAACCTTTTGGCGAAAAACTTTAAAAAACTTGGAAGCACAATTTAATTTTTTGAAGACCAGAGCTATTTTTTTCGTAGCTAGAGCTGAAGAACTCGAACTCTTTTATGTGTTACGATTGAGTAACATATTAACTATATATCATTCGTATATATAGGATCGAAGTAAATCGAATGAATTTACTAACCTTCAATGAAGTGATTGAAATTCAAAAGAGAGAAATAATTGAATATTCGGAAAACATATTGCGAATTTCACTCTCTGAATGAGATGAAAGTGCGAAGTCATCGATGACGTCATTTGAAATTCTTTTGTTAATTATTAAATAAATAAATATTAAAACTCAACCAATCGTATTTAAGAGATACATATCATTTCCGGTTTAGATATTATTTCCAAAAAAAAAAATCGAACAATAAAAATAATGATGCATAAAAAAGAAAGGACCATTAAGGTTCATCAAAACCGACTGCTTTGGTTGATGCAGTAACCGCACCACCACGTGGTTTCGGTATTCGTTCATATCTTCATCAATTCTATCAATCGCCAACCGTTGAGGATATCGAATCGGCTGGTGCTTGGTAAACGAAAAATTTCATTCAACTTGAAAATAAACTTATTTACTTAACAACTTTTTTTAAAGTTAGTAAATTTCTTTGAATAAATGCAAGTAGATGAATCAATGCCCATTATATCTGAATGTATGGTATTAATACCGAGTTTACAAATTATACAATGCAAGAAATAAATCGAAAGGATTATTTAAATGCAAATAAATATATTATGCACTTGAAGAGTGTTTCAAACGAAAACAATTCTCAAGTTTTCTAATGATTATCGTATTCCACTTACCGAATAGTATAGTTAAATGAGTGAAGTTTTCTTATCGATCCGATCTTTCAAAAAAAAACCTTCAAATGAACTCGAACTTCGAGCCTCATACTTGAGGTATCTGCTGCCACCACCACCCGCCCAACGCACTGGTCTCTACATCTGCCGTGTGCTCACCGTTTTCGGCTTACTTCTTCTGATAGGCGGTGCTGTAGCGATCGTTATCGGATACACATGGCCACGTGAAGGTGTCGAAGAGTCGATTGTAAAGATCGCCATCTATCAGGTATAACTAAATAGCCCCAAAAATTTCATATTTTCTTGATCAATCGGCACTGCCAATTGTATGCAAATAATACACATCAGCATTATAGGTTACTATAGGATTTGCTAACGTTATATAAGTATAAATAGAGGTAATCAACGTTGGCTAATCGACATTACAGGTATATAAATAAATACCTATGGCTATTGTAATAGATACCTTTGCCACCTTGATATGAACCATATGTGTTGAATGATTTTATCCGAGCATTATACTAATAATGAAACAAATTAGAGAATTAAACATTACTTGGCCGATTACAGGTCACCTGAATTTAAATTCAGAAATCTACACTAAATTGAGAATTGCTAGTATGAAATACATTTCCTTTATTTGTTTCCCACCTTACGTATATCTAGACGTCGGCACTCGATGTGCAGTTAAATTTTTTAAAGTGCGCTTTCGTTGCGAAATTTCCAAGTTACCTCAACATATTGAAGGTATCCTGGGGTGCTAATAATCTGTATGGAATATTTTCAAGTAATCTGACTCAGGAATTTGCCTTAACGAATTTCTTGGGCAACAATTTGCCTCAGGGAATACCTCGGGGAACGAATTTGCCACAGGGAATTCCTCAGGCAAAAAATTTACCCCAGGAAATTTCTCGGGCAACAAATTTGTCTCAGGAAATATCTCGGGCAACAAATTTGCGCGCCAGGGAATTCTTAACGAATATGGATTTCCCTCGAGCGATTTCTCGGGAATTAAAATAAACCACAACAAAATTTTCGACGAATATTAAGATTCCTAAAGATGAAATCACAATGAAAAATTATTATGCATCACTTATTTAATTTATCAATTCTACTAAAAATATTCACCTTAATATCTAACGATAAAAACAATGAAGAAAAATGATCGTTGAAAACTTCATCTCTAAGTCATCTCTCTATCTATCAAAATTATACGATAGTATCTATCAAAGAACAACGGTTATAGGTCTCTCGCACTCATTTCCCCCTTCCACTCTTGTCCCTTTCCCCCTCCATCCATTCAGCCATCCTTCTTTCCCCACTCAACGAAGTCCATTGAGGATCAGGTTTTCTTAGAAATCAAACTGTCAGCATCTATGCATAGCGCATTGCTTCAATTTCGCCAACAAGAGTATTGACCAGTGAAAAAAAAATTAAAATATTTGATTTTCTTTATCATATTAGCCATCATAATTGAAAATTTATCACTTTTGTTTTTTTTTAAATATATGAATTATAGTTATAAATGAAAAAAAAAGAAACTCTATTTTCTTTATAGGATGAAGATGGAAGCTTCTATGTTCCACCGGATAAGTTGGCGGAAATTCTTCAGGATCCTATGCGACAATGGAAAATGATCGGTGAGTTATTGCCTTTTTTTTTGCAAAATTCGGTTAGTTATAAGAGATTTTCGCCGAAAATTGCTAAACAATCTTGAAAATTTTCATCGATCAATTATTTTTCATCAAAAAAATAAATAAATAAATAAATAAAATTACCAATAAAATATTTGTGCTTGAAATAATTTTTTTTTTCGATGGGATTATTCTTATGCTTAAATTGTTTTGATAGTTATTATTTATTATTTATTTTATTTTTATTTCAATGTCCTAAAATATAAAATGATGTATAAAATATACGAAAACGAGTAGTAAGAAAATAGCCCGAAAAGATAAAGTGATAGGGGGGGGGGGGAATAAAAAGTGAAAAAATTGAAACTAAGTCAAATGAACACAAATTCGATACTTAAGAATAGATAGTAATGATGCGTAGATCGAAATCATCAGTTGTAGTTTGAAAGCTGAACAACTGAGATAAATCAAGAATGAGATACACTAACGACATTTACAGAAACTAAAAATTGCAAAGCATTGTTTGCGTTTTTTTAAATTTTTATATTATTATTATTATTATTTATTATTTATTATTTATTATTATTATTATTTTATTCTTTGTTTTTATCACCTTTTTTTTGATGAGATGAAGTTATTAGCCAAATCATTTGTGCAGAAGATGGATGGGAAAACAAGATGCGAAGGGAAGAGGAACGGAAAAATGGGAAAATGGAAAATGCTAAAATATTTTCGCGAATAAAATATTTGCAAATTTGATTACAATTTTATATCAATCGAATTAAATCTACTATAAACTTATAATAAATTCGAATAATTTCGAAGTAAAGATTTATTTAGTTTACTTCGTATAGTTTACTTTCTATGAACTATGCAATAAATGTTTGCAAGAAGAAAAAAATCTTCATTATTATTTAAAACATTTTTTCGTATTTATTATGAGAATATCGAGCAGCACTCAATATGACGCCATATAAAAGTTTTTTTTTTCTGTTTTACAATTGTTGCAGTCAATGAGCTGTTATATTTACGAATTCATTGGTCGGTAGGTGGATAGATAATTGCACTTTTTTGTCCGCACATAATTTTTATACGTTTATCGATTTTTTTTTTTTTTTTTTTCTCCTTTGCAAAGTGTTCGATGTGAGAAATTCAGATGGATTTTTGCATATAATTTAAGTCTTTGTGATACAATGATATAATTGATAACGATATAATGATGTATTGATAAAGCGATGTTGATCTTATTCACTTAAAGATCTTTTTTTGCTAAGAGACGGCGCCGATCTGTCGAGATCCATTCGCCTTTTTTAGCAATTAAAGTTTGCGGAAGTGATGCTCGGATTGCTAGCCTTCGTGCTCATATAGCTGCAGTTTGCCTTTCCATCCTTATCTGAGGTGATCACCGAGGATCAGACATGCAATTGTCACCCCGTGACCTAGTGGGAGCCTTTCCGGTACGGTAGGAGCTGACAGAGCATAACGCTCCGCTTGTATAGCCCTCAACTGGCGCTGTGGCTCTATTAGGTCTCTGATAAAGCGATCTCTCGGCACTTAATCATATAACTGAATTAATTGAATGATGCGTTTTATTTAAATTATTCACGAAATAAATTTTAGAAAACACTTAAATGATAGAATTATTGATTAACGAGTAATTCAGGCTAATCGGAATCAAAATTTATTTCATTATATTATATATAAGATTTAATTTAATTCATTAATTCAAGAGTGTTTCTTATTATAGGTTTATGTGTGTTTGCTGGTGGAGCTGTCATATTGGCGCTAAGTTTGCTAATTCCGACATGCGCGCAATGCTTTAGTAGCAAACGATTGGCCGCATTTGTTAGTGAAGATGGAACACCGAATGAGCCACCGATACGAATCTATCCGGCTGGTTCCGGCAAACCTGAAGCACATCATATCAGCACCAAACAGGGCAGCAAAATTAGCCCCACAAGGTAAGCATATCATTGCTGTATTATATTGAGCTATTAAAAACAATAATGATGGATAGCATCTAGAAATTAGAGGATATTAGACGAATTTAAGCCAAGTTTTAAGCAGGAAAGGTAAAGTTGCTATATATAGCGATCTAGATACGTTGAGGCCCTCATCTGCATTCCGATGCCCCCCTCCCCTCCACGCCCCTTCCTAATTTTTGAAAAATTGAGAATAATATTTCCATAAAGATTGAGTAAGTTAAGTGGAGTGAAATTTACAAAGTCAAAGAAATACGAATGGGAAGGGAACTAATATCATATGCGACAATTCAAGCCCGTTCACTTCGCCAGCTCGTCTTATATGTTACCATTAAAAGTAGTCCACATGGAATAATACCTTCCAGCTGATTCAATCGTCAGCACAGTCTATAAAAAGGTTTTTTTTTTGATGACACAATCGACATATGCAAATTTTTAGTTACCTATAACCATTATGTAACCTATTGCGAATTGGCAGCGTCAAAATGGAACGTGAAAGAGAAGATTATCGAATAACTCTGTTATATCAATGATATTTTGTAACTGTAGATTTAGTAGTCTTCAGGTTGAAACTATTAGACGGACAGACAGACAGACAGACAGACAGACACACACATCCACATACCTGCAAAAGGACAGACATAGCTTTGTTGCAATATACTGTTCTAAATTAAATTTGCAAAAATGTATAAAAACAAAAAGCTAAACAACAACGACAACGAGCGCCTCAATTTTTTCCACCCCTTTTAAAGATCTTTTCTTAATCGATTATAGTCATGCGGAATGTAGTCGATTTATGATGGCCTAATTTTACATCGTTTTTTTTTCTGTTGGTAATTTATGAAAGCGGTCGGTCAGAAAAGAGGAATGCAAAAGCGCATATCATGTCAAATTTTTGATAAGGTACGGTAAACGATATGAAGGCTCCCTTTTACGATCATATGGGACGCTATTTACGTCAAAAATATTTTATTATTGTCATAGAATCCATTAAAAAAAACAAACTTTCCTATCGAGCAAATTGCAAATGAACCGAATATAGCTTAAAAGAGTTGAGTAATCGCACATATGCTATACCTTTGCAAAGGTAATGATGTACACCTGGTGCAACCTAGACTAGAGATAATGAAGGTGCACACCTATCCTTGAAAAAAGTTTTAGAAGTTTTCAATTTCGAAGAAACTTGATATTAATGCTCGAATCATTTTAGATAAGAAACTTAGTCAATTGTATTTCACAAATGCAGCGAAACTAGTTATTGATAAATAGATCTTCTTCATCCTCTCTTTGCTCTTTTTCCCCATATACCTTCCCCCACCCCTCCCTCCCCTCTTCGCTCCGTCTCTCCCCTCTTCCGCCTTGGGCGTGTTACTTAACCTGCCGTTGTAGTCAATATGCGAATTTTTATTTCAGTGGCCCAGTTCCGGTGATGGAGGAAATCGCGAAAGTTCAACCAACCGAGGGTAAACTTCAAACGGAAAGCGCTACGGCAAGTGCTAACGATCTTCTGCTCGGTGATCCAGAAACGCACTAGTGGTCACCGTAAACCACTTCCGCTGAGAATGCCGAGGGCATTTAATATATGGCAATTTTTTTCGAGGAGATATCTTTTAAAGTATAACAAAAAATTACGCACTGGTCTTATATATCCCTAATGTTGCAGTGTTTTATATTTACTAATAAGAACGACGGTCTTTGATCAAAGACCTGAAAATACTCTCATCTATTTGGGGGAGGGAAAATTAAAATAATTTTTTGTCGTTCAAAAAAATGTGACTTCCGAGAAGGGGGGGGGGGGGAGGGAGGAAGGAGGGAGAAATCATTATAGGATTCAGAAGGAGACAAGGAAGAGCATAAACAACAGGAATCCTTTTCTGTGCTTAAAGGGACCAGTCGCATTGCGGGTAATAAAATCGCCCTCGGCAATCGAGAAGTAATTACGAGTGCGGTTAATCTCATATCATTATAATCAAATATATATGTAAGAATGCTTGTTGTTTAATCGATATGGTTGCGTGCCTCATCTGAGCGTACCTTGTCGAAAATCTTAAAGGTCACCCTGTCGGAGGTCATGCTACCAAGTTCCGGTTCTGACAACAACATTCCCCAAAACCGATACACCTGTATCGTTTCAGCGGTCAGTTAACGAGCGTTGGGTCCGTATGTCACACATTACTCTCGATCTTAGCAAACAATTTAAAGTCCGACTAGAAGTGAAAATGTTCTCAACTTCTTAATATAGTTCTCTATCAAAATGCTAAAATATGAGGAATGTGTGATTGCTAACGGACGATTAGCTGCGCTCGTTGCTGCGAACTGCAGAAACCGTTTTGCACTTTTCAATTGATCGGCTTATATATCACTATGTTACTATGAACGAGAAGATTATTGACAACATTTGCGAGTATTCTCTAATATCTAAGGAAAAAAAATTAAATAGCTTTACGAAATATTAAAAAAAAAAGAAATGAAGTGCGAATTTTCCTCCATAGAAACGTTTAAATTTCGAAAATCTGGATTAGAAAAAAAAATTTAAATATTGAAAAAAAAATTTAAATTATAGCTGAAAAATTTCTGTATAGATAAAAAGTGTAAAATGATTTTCCTACGTAAAAAAAAAATTGATAAATAGCACATCAAACGATGCCTATTTCGATAAAAACGAATAATAATAAATCATTTCGTATAATCTAAAATCTTATCAATAAAATAATTTCTGATTTGAGTTTCTTTCGTTAAGAACGTTTGAAATTTGCAATAATATAAAAATAAAAGTGTGCAATGATTTTCAATGGTGTTGTCAATTGTTTGTCGACATTTGTTGGCAATTGTCTGCCACATATTGGAAGTGCATAAACAGGTGAATAAACTATTGCAACAGCGCATATTCAATTTTATCTCACTTTTGATATATCGTTTTATTTTTCTTTTTCTTTCTACTGTTAAAAAAAACTCTCAAATTTTCCGACTTCTTCCGAGATCTCCAAAAAAAAAAGACAATCAAATTAGACGCTCAGAGAAAACTTAGCCTCGATCCATTCAATGGATTATAGATTTGATGAGATATTAGCTATTTCCGGTTATGTCCTCTTAATTCTTTAGAATTTTTTAAAAAAATCCATTAAATTCAATAATATTTAAAGAATTTGAAAAATAGATTAAAAGAATTTCGATTTGATTTCTTATTTATTTTCGGGATATCAAGGAATAATTTTTCACTAATTGATTAAAGAATGTCAACTCAACGAGTTGTAAAACATCCATCATACAACTGATAGCGCTATCAATGATATGAATTATTGATTAGAAAATCTCAATTATTTAAATTTATTATTTAGTATTTAAGACATTAATTGAAAGTTATATCTTTCGATATTTTTGGTACATCTTCGATTAGAATTAACAACTGCAAAAAAAAAAACGAACAACAAATCGTTAGTATTCGCACAACTACGAAACATAGTTTTTTTTTTTTACAAGAAAGAAAAAAAAGAACAGCAAATGTTGCTGTCTTTAACTTATCGTAGCAATTAATTCAACGAAAACCACAATAAACTTGAATAGTTTTTTTTTCAATCAATGAAATTTTCTTTATTAGTCGATTTTTGAAAATCTTTTAAATGAAAAAAATTTTTTTGTGAATTTCGAGAAAAAAAAATCGTTAATCATTTATGAGAGAGGAAATTATTTTATTCGAATATTTTTCAATTTTTATTGAGCATTAAAAATTTATTTCATTGATTTCTGTTCTAATTAAATTATTCCATCGTATGATAGTAGAATTACTAGGGAATTTTAAATCGATCGAAAACTCCTCTCATTTCTTCGAAATTTTTCCTCCTCTCTACTCCATCAAAAAAAAAAAGATGGAAAATTTGCCACATAAATAGATAATATTTGTTTATTAGGAAAGGAAAATTTGTTTTCACTCCATTATTTCGGTGTTTTATACAAATAATTCGAAATGCACTCGAATAAATGAGCAATTCGATTTTTGATGCGCATTCATTATATTCATAAAAATCTACACATCAATTCAATTATGGTCGTTAATTAATTTATTGCCCTTTTTATTTGTATAGATAGAGTTGTTCGTATGCTATACCCGTTAGAGTACCACAAACGTCGCATAGAGCGAAAATATTTTTCTGTCATCCATAAATGCGACCACAATCAACGTTTTTTTTTTGAGCAATTAAAAAAATTTTTTTTGATATAATTAATTAGTTTTTTTTGATATATTCGTTTTTTTTGATACAATTAACGTTTTTTTTTCGGATTTAATTGAAGTTTTTTTAATGCTATAATAGAAAAATAGGAAGAATGCATAATAGCGAGATGATCGGAAAAAAAAAAAGAATGCGCATCGGAGAATTCGTATACGACAGAATTGCCTCAATAATTGATGTGTTTTAAATTGCAATTAACGTAGTTGAAATGAATAAATACAATAAATGAGATGGGAATTAATTTAAAAAATATTAGTGAATTAAATCAATAAAGAGGGAATTAAATCAATAAATTAATTTAAATTAATTTTAGAAAAAAAAAAGCTAATAACCAAGGATTTGAATGAATTAATTATTGAAGAAATAAAGCATTCCTGCTTGATATTGGTGCTTGCAAAATAATTACGTAGAGAAAAATTAATCATTCGTTTAATATTATTATGACATCTTCTTATTTGGATTGTTGAAAATTGCAATTGCACAAGTTGCATAAATTGAAGACGGTTGCATAATTTTAAAAAAATTGCATAAACATAGATTGCAAAAGTTCTACATAAGTCGGAAAGAAAACTTCCAAAGGTTGCTTAGATTGGAGAAACGTTGCATAAGTTGAAAAAATTTTTGCAAATTGGAAAATATTGCAAAGGTTCGAAAGATTTGCATAAATTAGACAAATTTGCATAATAAACATAATTTGGAAAAATTTGCATACGTTGCATAAGAAATTCCGAATAAACTCTAACGATGCTCTCTAATTCACTTAAACTATGCCCATAACATTTACTAGAGCTAAACTCGTATGCTTAACTCACATCGTTGGAGACTATGGCTTTGAGGAATCTTTTCTAATCGCAAAATTTCTCGTGTTTCTTATTTGAAAAAAAAAAATTAAATTTTTTTCGACAAGAAATCGGATGTTCTCATTGAATATAGTCAACTGGAAGTGCTAAAAAATATTCGCGAATTATCTAGTCGGGTTTTCTCCACAGTATTTCAGTGATTTTTAAAATTTTCGATCATTATGCGATCATAAGCATGAATCCATTATACGGTAGCTACCGTAATTACTCTGCAATTTCGATGATATAAGCAAATAAACATCGAATGAAAATATTTTAATATGTGCGTAATCGAGACGATAAATAAACATTAACGACATCAACGACACAAATTGCCTGAGGATCATCGAAATACAGAAGAAAGGCAAGTTAGTATACAAATTAATATAAAATATAATTTGCAGCCGGGTGTCACTGATATAATAAAGTTTTCAATTCATTAAACGGGTATTATTTACAAAAAAATTTTTATTGAAAGAAGAAAAGACAAACTGTTTTAAGAAACGAAGCGGAAGGTGAGAAAGGCATGGGGGGATGGGAAGTATGGACTCAGTTTTTGCTTGTTTTGTTTTCCACGAATTTTTAGTTCTTAAGAAGAAGAGAAATTAGGGATATTAGTGCGAAAGTTTTGGTGAGGTCTCAGAAATTACGAATTTTCTAAATATTCACCTAATTTGAGTTTTTGAAGAGAGAAATATTCCAAGAACTCGAGTGCGGGAGTCGAAAGGAAGATGGATATGTCTCGTTAACATTCTGCTTATTGGATCCGCTTCTCCATCTCTACCAATTGTTGAAATAATGAGAAATATAGCGCCAAAATAACTTTAAAAAAAATTAATTAAAAACTAATTAAAAAAAAATAATTTAATTTGCACATTTTTAAAATACGAAAATTGAGCGCGAAAAAAAAATAAGTACAAATCTAACCGACTAAAATATTAGTTATTTTTAATGTTCTTAAAAATGAGTGAAAATATTTACGAAAAAATAATATTATTAATGAGCGTTTAGAAATGTGGAATACAAAAAAAAAATCAAGGGATGAAAAAAAATTTTTTTCCATTTTTATAGCAAAAATAATCAACAAAAAAATTTGAATTGGTAGAATAAAATGGTGAAAAAGAAATTTCATTTAATCACGCAAATATAAATGACACCCAAATTTCTCTCGTAAAAGATGATGAAATATTTTTTAAAAAATATTTCAAAGACTATTTGAATATACAATATATACATAAAATTTGATTTCGTTTTCTAAGTCAATATAAAGACAAATCACAAAAAAAATGTACATTATGCACAAAATTTCTGGAGAAAGGATTTATAAGAGTGAAGTGATACACTATCATCATCGTTTCTTCCAGAAAAAAAGACTATTAATTACTGTTTCAATTTGAATGTTGAAAAAAAATCGGTTTTCATTGTTTTTTGAGAAATGAGAAAATTTCGGAGAGGCTACCCAAATTCAATCTGAGAATCTGAGAAAATAAACAACAATATAAAGTATGGAAACCCTGATTCAAAGAGATTACTGTAATAACTCTTTATCAGCCAACCCCCTTACTCAAATAGAAAAAAGTATCGAGACGGTCAATCGGATTTGCATCCAGATTCGAACCTTAAAATTAAGATACTACCAATCTTCGTTTAGTTTTTTTTAAATAATATTTTTTATTTCGTTTTCAATTATTTCCATCATCATATAATAATTATGATCCTCTCTCCATATAACAGTGCGATTCAGTCACATTACACATATTAAAGATCGATATGTTTTTATATCTCTTCAAAACTATAACATTTGAATTAAATAATACTCCTCAAAAATTTTCCCTGGATTGGAGGAAAAATACAATTTCGATGTGGAAGAAAAATTTAAATTCAAAAAATTTTTTATTACCTAAAGTCAAAAAAAAAGACTTACAAAAATATCTACACTTATATTTTCATTTGTGAATTTAACGGCAATCCTGTGGGTTTTTGAAATGACTGAAATATATGCAGATATATTCAAAAATATAAAAAAAATGATTCCTCCAAAATCCTGTTCAAATCCTTAGAGAAATACTTCATAAAATATGAAATTGTAAATGTAATTATAGAATATGACCAATTATGGCCATTATTATTTACACAATATCGTCAACGGATCGTATTGGCTTCTCAAGTTGTGGCGCTTTCAATATCGATTGATGTACTGATGGAACAATTGACGTAACTGTTAGCTGCAAAACATAGCATTATGGATCATAAATACTAGTAAATGCAATTAATCTTTAATCAGCCTAAAAGCAGACAACAAATCAGACAGATACAGACAAACATTTCTTCAAATCCGACGCCCGCAGACAAGTGTAAACTATCGATTGAATTTGAATCCGTATAAGAGTATCAAAAATATGATAAAATATTTCAAAATTAGAAATCGATAAAGTAATATTCGACAAAAATTAGCATAGTATATGAATATTTCAAAGAAACTCTTCTGAACATTTCTTTAAGTGTTGTAGTTTAGATTAATTTTGTAAGGCAAACCTTGAAAACATGAATATATCTGATTCTTTAATCGATTTTCTTATAATCTAGACTAGCGCGTGTTACACTTGTTCACGCATCACACTTTTCCACATCATACGCGAAGTATTTTGCAAAAAAAAAAACGATCAAAATTTCGGGGGTTGAGATATGACATAGGAGAACTCAGCGACGCGTACAATAACGCACGCGCCGCTGCGCCACGCCCCCGCATCTTTTCTCACAGACCACATCACTCACCAGGTCACAGAAAGACAGTAAGCCAAGTAATACACAACAAATTCGCGCCTTCGGCGCTCGGAAAGAGAGGTGACGAAAATATGGATAATAGACTCGCGCCTTCGGCGCGATCACGTGAACGAAAGGGTAAAATAGCATACGACCTTCTGTTTAAATAGATTCCTGTAACCTTTTAAACATTCATAACAACGTTAACATTATTCGAAGAAGAATTGATGCGCAAGGGGGGCTGCCTCCCCCTTGAACCCTTTGCCTTCTTCCGCGTGCAGTTGGTGCTATGGGAAGAGAGTAAAGTCGTTTCTGTGATTCTCTCACATTTGCTTCCATTTAGTCACGCAACGCTATTTCCAAAAATTACGGAAAAAACTGACCCCCACACGTTATGGATCGTTCCGAAGGATTTGCCTGGCCCGTCGAATGGCACAACATTCTCCGGAAAAATTTCCATATTCAAGATTTTTTTCGTCACTTGGTATGTGACCGACAGCATGCGCCACATGACTGCGCAGGTAATGCAAAAATGTGAAGGTAGACGAAAACATGAAGATAGATCAAAGTATATAGGTAGATCGAAGTATAAAAGCAGGTCAAAATGTTAAGGTGTATGAAAGTAGATCAAAATGTGGAGGTAGATCAAAGTATCACCGTAGAAAAAAACACGAATGCAGATGAAGCTATCAAAGCAGATCACAACATGAACGTAGATCAGAGTAGACCAAATCTAAGGGAAGATCAAAATGTGAAGGCTGATCAAAATGTGAAGGTAGATCAAAGAAGATCAGCATGTGTAGGTGACCAATATATGAAGGTAGATCAAAGCATCAAGGTAGATCAAAACACGAAGCTAGATCAAAGTAGATCAGAATCTGAACGTAGATCAATGTACGAGAGTAGATCAACATGTGAAGGAGATCAAAATATGAACGTAGATCAAACATAAAGCCAGATCAAGATATGTAAGTATTTTAAAATAGACCAAATCTAAGGTAAATCAAAATATGCACGTGAATCAAAGTAGATCAAAATGTGAAGATCGATCAAGGTATCAAAACAGATCAAAATATGATGGCAGATGAAAGCATCGTCGTGATCAAATGTGGACGTGGATCTATGTAGATCAGAATGAGAGGTAGATCAAAATATGAAACTAGATCAAAGTAGATCAAAATTTTAACGTAGACCAAAATGTCACAGTAAGTCAAAATGTGAAGTGTAAATGAAGGCAGATCAAAATGTGAGGGTAGATGAAAGTAGATCAGCATGTGAAGGTAGATGAATGTATGGACGTAGACCAAAGCTACAAGGTAGATCAAAATGTGAAGGTAGATCAAAGTAGATGAAAAACTGATGGTAGATCAAAATCTGAAGTTAGATGAAAGTACTTCACAATCCGAAAGTGGACAGAAGTATCAGAATAGATGAAAACGCGAAGGTAGATCAAAGTAGATCCAAATGTGAACGCAGACCAAAGCAGGTCAAAAAATAGGCTTCACATTTTGATCTACTTTAGTACAATGATCTACGGTCATGTTTTGATCCACTTTGATATACCTTCATATTTTGATCTACTTTCATCTACCTTCACATTCTGCTCTAAATTGATCTACGTTCGTATCTTGATCTGCGGTGATCAAAGCAAATCAAAATGTGAATGTAGATGAAAATCTGAAGGTAGATACTTCGATACTTTGATCTACCTTCATATTTTGAATTACCTTGACTTACCTTGACATTTTTCCTCTCCCTTGATCTAAATTCACCTTATGAGTTACTTTGATGCCGTTCACATTTTGATCTACTTTGATCTGCCTTCTTATTTGGTCTACTTTGATACTCTGATCTACCTCCATATTTTCATGTCCTTTGATCTAACTTGACATTCTGATCATCTACGTTCACATTTTAATCTGCGCTGATACTTTGATCTGCCTTCATATTGTCATCTGCCTTCAAATCTTGATTTACTTTGATAGTTTGATCTAGTTTCATATTTTGATTTACCTTGTTCTACTCTCACACATTGCTCTGCTTTGATCTAAATTCACATTTTGACCAACTTTGATCTACGTTCACATTTTGATCACGGTGATACATTGTTCTACCATCACATTTTGATCTGCTCTGATCTACCTTCGAGGGGATGTGGAAAAGTGTAGTTGATGATTAAACCGGGGATGAAGGAGAAAAAAGTTGCAAAAAATGAACGTGTCAATTTGCCAAATTTTTTTATCGGATCGGGAAACTTTTCAAGGAATCGACCACCGCATCGAAGGCCATCCATAACGGAAAAAGTTCCATCTCAACTCACCCAACTTGAGCGGAGATATGGCGAAAAAACCATTTTCAGGATCCCCAATGGATATCCCGCCGGGATCACTAAATATTCGCAAGTTTTCTTCACCGGCACCTATGGTCCTCCATTCCCAAGAGGTCTTAAAAAATCGCACAAAAAAATTCAAAATTCACAAAGATATAATCGTTTCTGGATTGATTTCCATACATTTCCAACATTTTCCGGAAAAATGTTCATATTCAGGATTTATTTCGTCACGTGGCAAATAGCCGACAACATGCGCCACATGGTTGCACATGTAATGCAAAAAAAACGTAAACACAATGCGACAAACATAGG
Source organism: Ascaris suum (assembly GCA_013433145.1). Lineage (NCBI taxonomy): Eukaryota > Metazoa > Nematoda > Chromadorea > Rhabditida > Ascarididae > Ascaris > Ascaris suum. The sequence continues at coordinate 8,866,683 of CM024178.1, read as the reverse complement.
AAAAGATATCGGCAAAAATGCTTAACTATGGAAAATGCATATTATCTAGAACATCTCAATCCAGAAGCGCAATGCATCCACCAAAAACAATGGGTCCCGTAAGCATGGAATTTCCAAGATTTTAAAGAAAAAACGATCCGAATCGAGCAAAGCGTTCTTGAGATAACGCGAACGAAAGGGTAAAACGGCTTACGATCTTCTGTATTATATATATAGATACATGAGGAAATTATAAGAGTCCTATATTTTAAATCTACGCACATAAAAATTGCGATTCGCTTTTTTAAAAAAAGGTACTCGTTTACTTTTTAAAAATGTTTTGTAGTATTAAATTATTTTCTTCGACTGTAATTTTCAGATTGTGTTCTTCAAAATTAATAATGGATCAATCCTTTTTTAATAGCGAAAAGACGAGAAAATATTGTAGAAGATAGTATAGTCGTTCGTGCAAATGATCCATCAGCGAAAGAACTTAAAAGAAGAAAAAAAGGGGATTGGAATAAATAAATTCTTTAAAATTATACTCATATTCATCGAATATAAAATTATAAATAATGCAAAACTTTTTACAGGTAATAACAATCATAACGATTTGTTGAATAGAACCAATTACCTGTTCATCTGCTTCCGGAACCATACTTAATTTCTTTGAGGCTGTCAACCTATGTGAACCGTTCAATTGTAAACATACGGAAGAATTTTGTGCTATTAGCGATTCAGAGTGTCCTTCAACTGGCGCAATCAACTCTTTACTATCGTGTGATGACGAATATTCGGAGCATCTGAAAAATGCATCAGCTTATGCCAGTTATACGATAAGTAAAATACATTGGCTAGATTGTATTATTACGACGTGAAATAAAGATAATGAAAAAGAAAAACACGAAATAAATAAACTATGATTAGAAAATTAGAAAATTCTGAATCGAAATTTCTGCCTATATTGATTCATGTAAAAAGAATATAACGAAGAAAAATTTCATAGAAGAAAAAACTATTCTATAGAGACTTTTAGAGAAAACAACAAAAATTTTCAAAAAAAAAAAACGAACACAGATTTTATTTTATTTGCACTAATAGTTGCAATTTTTTTGCAACTAGATAGGCTGGTTATAAAAAGTATCCGGGCGTTTTTTTTTCGAAAGATGGGTGGGGGGGGGGGATGGTGCGATGATAGGAAAATATCGGTTGATCATATAACTAGGTAACGAACAACTGATTACAATAACAACAATGGATTATTATGCGTCTTTACCAGCATAATTTCAAATGAACAGTAGCTAAGTGAATATAAAATTTAGTAGGACTTAAGTAAAACGTATCCGAAGGGCGTTAGAAGGATGTTTTGATCATCACGTCATTTCAAACTGTTTAGATTATCAGGTCACCCCGAAGTGACGAGATCATTGGGTTATTTCAAACTGATCAGATCACCGGGTTATCTCAAATTGAATCGGCTATCGAATCACCTCGAACTAATCAGATCACCGCATCAAACGTCTCAAAAACTGGTCAGATCTCTAACATATCTCTTCAACATATCCACCCTAAAGATGAGCTTCTTTTAAAAGTGTACTGTCCTCCTGCACGTTTTTCTTTCTCTCCATATCGCCTGAGGCTATTCATTGAAAGGCTCACATAAATTTTGGTGAAATTTTCTTTTTTCTTCACGAAAATACTAATAATAAAGTAATATACTTACTTTGAACCACTGATGAGATTAACCATCCGATCGGGACAAGTTGCCATCGATACCAACCAAGCGAGAAACATAGCACAACAAACGACCACTATTATAATAATCGCAAGAAGTTCGTTCATAGTTTTTTTTTAAACCGTTCGTAATTTTAGTACCTTTCGTCGTGGTGATGTGGGTGGCACCACAATACGGCTTGCAATAAGCTGCAAATAATAAAAGCAATACGAAGTTGATAATTGAAGCATATAAAAAACGTTTAGAGATATATGAAACGCATTGATATGTCTATCGATGCAAAAAAAAAAAAAAACGCACCCCTTATCACTGCGTAATAAATGAAGATTTAAAATCGCTAAGATTGCTCTTGATATCGTATGATAGCCAACTATTAGAGGTGAAATTTCTTTTGAGCATCCTTTCCATTATGGTGCATCGAATTCTTCAATAAGTTTAAAAAATAACAAAAATTTACGGAATTTTGATATGAAAAGAAATTTTTTATTCAAAGAAAACACTTTTTTCAACTCATTTTCAACTTAAATATTAGATATTGAATTAGATATTTATTGAAGCAAAAAAAAAAACAGTCGTACTGATGGTTATTATACCGTAGTGGAAAATTAATCCATTGATAGATGTTTTCAACGATCTTTGAGATGAATCCATTGTAAAGAAATTAGATCAATTTTTTTCTAAACAATATTTTAGGTGCTATAAGTAAAAAGACGAGTTAACGATTATTCTCTCTACGAAATATACATCATATAGGTTGTAATAAATTTTTTCTATTGTCTTTTTCTTCGATCAATGAAAAAAAAATGATAGTGTCTTGAATAGTTTTAAAGAAAGTCAATGTATTTTTTTCTTTCTTTTATTTTGGTAAAAAGAAAGTTAATGTTTAAAATTTTCAAAAAGTAGAGAAATTTTTAAAGCCTTCGGAGACATTTTTTTTTGATATCTGAGAATGTTTCCCAATAAAATTAAACAAATCAAAATGGAATGTTTAGAGTTTGAAATTTGATAGAAAACAAGTGAAACGAAAAAAAAATTCAATTCCATTTTCAAGACATAATTCGATTAAAGATCACTGCAGATTACGAGCGAAAAATATGGTGAGGTGGATTGAACTGGACTGCATTAAATTCTTCCAATATCATTTCAAAGATTTTTTTTTCAAAGCAAACAATTTACAATTCGCATCATTTGCAAGTTGAAAAAAATGATATATATATATATATATATATATATATATATATATATATATATATATATATATATATATATATATATATATATATATATATATATATATATATATATATATATATATATATATATATATATATATATCGATACAGCATATATCGCTTTTAAGGCATAAATCAGCTTACACAACTTTGCGTTATGTAATTATTTGAGACAGTGGTATATATTGACAAAAATGAAAAAAATACGCAATGCAATAACGAAAGGGAAAGATTATTTGTTGAGACATAGATTCATGCAGTGGACTGATCGATGAACACCTCTACGCAGACAGACGGACAGACGGACATCCAGACAAGAGCTATGAAGATCAATTCTGGCGTCTCTCCAAACAAAAACATTTGACTGATTGGTCGCTGAGAATACGCACTTCGATCACTCGGCGCAACAATCGATAAAATATCGGCAGCCAACGGAAACAAACAGGGAGGAACGTGTAGGTGCTTCTGCTTTCAAGCAACGAACAGGTTTCAATTTTGGTTAGCAACACCGTCACATGGATTTTCTTTATAATATATTGTGAGCGACTACTTTTTATTCACTCACATTTAACTTAAACCTTATAAATTGTATACAATATACGTATTAGGTTGCATGTTTACAATATTTCATGAAAAATCATGGCATAAAAGATACAATATAGAAAAATGCTATATATTACACAGAAAAATACGGTAAAGACAGAAATATTGTTAAATGATAGCGATAACTGATGTAAAACATAGAAGAGGACAGCTGCTGCGAAAAGGATTCAAATGGCAGCTGTTACATCGATGATAAGTAAGAATACACATGTAGCGAGTACGCATATAACTGCAATGAGTACTGAAATACTGGCAATGATTACCGGAAATGAGTAGGAACATATCGCTGACGATTACCGAAATGCCGAAAATGAGTAGGAATATATCGGTAACGATTACCAATATATAGGAAATGAGTCTAGATATACTCGCAATTATTACCGATATACCCGAAATGAGTAGAGATAATCGGCAAGAGTAGGAATACACTGGCGCTACACTAATCAAAACTAGCTGTGTAGCTGTAGTCATTGCAATCCATAGTGATAAATGTCACACAGCATCTGTGCAAACATTTCGTAACACGATCACTCAATTAGTTGTTATTTCTGTAATAAATAACCGTCATGTGACGATCAATATCCGAGATGAGTAGGTGTTTGGGTTCGATGTTAAATATATGAATTGGAATAATTTTAGCGGGTTGCAATCTTTTCTGGGAATTCGCTTTCGGAAATTTCCGATTCGGATAATTTGATTCCCTAATTCAAAAATGACGCAAATAAGGGATTAAAAGAGGTGAGTAAAATCTTTTTACGAAGAGTGGGGGAGGGAGGAATTCGAAGATGTAAAGAGATTTGGGAGGAAAAGGATCGCGTCAACTTTTCGTGATTAGTGATAAATTGTTTTCATAAGAAAGCGTAAGAAGCACACGGTGGAAAGTGGGGAGGGAGAATTGAAATATTCATTAATACGAAAATTTTAAAACACTAATTAAACGTTCATTCAAAAATTATTATGATCATTTAGATATTTATCAGCAATCACCTGAAAATATCTTTTATTTTTTCGACTTTCACCTCAATTCAGCTCCGAAATTATATACGAGGAAAAATCCGAACATCGCATAGATTGATCTAACATTTTTTCCAGAATAGCGTCAATAAACGTGGAATCATATCCTCATTCTCTTCTTCTGCCACCCACTTGAGTCTCAATGGTCCTATTCACTCGTAGCGTTATGAGATGCACCACGAGATTATGTGCATTTTTGCATTTAATTGACGCCTATATCACATCAAAACTCATTAGTAAGGAAAAACGAAAATAACGCATAAAGAAAATATAAATTTCTCGAAATTATCGATTCAATATTTTCATCTATAATTACTATGCTTCACAATATTTCATATGAGTTGATAATCGATTAAATGTGAAAAAAAATCGGCATATAATGAATTTTTAAAAAACACACATGCAGTAATTCGTACTGTTGAAGATTTGAAAAAAAAGAAAGTTATAAATGTAATATTTAGTATAAACTCTCATAATTCATTTATGAAAATAGTAAACCGCCGAAAACAAACATAAAAATAGTGATAAGGTAACTTCAAATGGGTGAAATAAAGAAACGACGAGGTATATAATGCTCCGATACGCACATATCTTTGATCTAAACATATATATATATATATATCTTTGACATGCTTTATGCATCTTTAATTTAGTTAGGTGTACGAGATGTATGTAATTGAATTGAACATAGGTAAGGCTATTATCGCAATGTGTATCGCAATCCGAGTTCAAAATAACACAATCTTCGGATATATTTCATACTAATATATTAATAATAAAACTTAATTAAAATAATCACTTTAAGCAATAGCTTCCGGATAATAGGAATAAAATCAACAACCTCCTAGCATAATAGAAAAATAATATTAAACAATAAATGAAAGAGTAATTAAAATTTAAACAAACAATAAAATAATCTCCAAAGTAATAAATGTGAATAAAAAATTCACTTCCTCCTTCGAGTAAATGAAATATACACGCATAGAAATTAAGAAAATGAGCTTTCTTGTGTCGAATGTGCTCGCTCTAAATAATGGTAATTTTTCGTTATATTTTTTAACATTCCAACCGGTTGGTTTCAGTTCACGTTTGTTTGAGCAGTAAACAAACAGCACTTTATGATATGGCGCTATTCATGGCATAAATATTTACGAATCTAACATCCACACACATAATACAACTATCGCCGAGAAACAACTTACAAATAAAAAAAAAAAAACGACAACAACAATGCAGAGGCTACACAAAAGCGAACGTAATGTTTAAATTTGGCTCATATTGTAGACGTTCATTTACCTCATACACCTGATGCACCTGTTCTAATTTTTTTTTTCGTTTTTTACTTCATTCTATGCTTAGCAACATTCTCTATGAGTGATATAGATCTGAATAAATCGAGAAAAAAAAAAACGCGTATTTGTCAACTTCATAAATTCAAATGAAATTGTAACTTTTTTAAAAATATTTAGAGAAAATGCTCATCTGATATTAGGTAAATATTTTTTTTTAAAAATATACTTATTTAACTTTAAATGCTTAGGTAAAATTTTTCACCTTTTTATGAAAAAAATTCGTAAAAAAATTTTTTTTCGCTCTTATATATTTTTAAAAAAAAAAGTGTTTCCATATCTTTCTATAAAAGAAATTACTTCTTAATTTTCTCTTTTTAATGCGGAAAATATTCATTTAAAAAAAAAATTTTTTTTTTCTTATCTGCTGATAATTTTTCCACCATAGAAATTAGAAATATTCAGGAAAAAAAATGCATTCATAAAATTTTCATAGTTATTCATAACAAATATTATTATTATATAAGTTATTATTACATATTATTATATACAATGTTATTATTATAGAAGAAACGAAAGATATACATAAGAAATATATCCCCCATCTGTTTAGATTTTTTTTTCTATTTTCCATTACATTTATATTTTTGGAAAATTTTATCATGACATTTAAAATTAATCAAGCACATATTTTTTCAAACGTTTAGCTAATATTAGATCAGCTTTTTTTTTCTCTCTCTCTCTAAACATTTATCGCAAAACTTATAATCTCATTGGGAGTTATAAAAGTGACAAATGCGCCAATTTTTTTTTCAACTGAACAGATTTTATCACTTATAGAAAATATTGCTGAACATAGAATTAAGTAAACTTTCATATTTCTCGAATTTTCCACGTTTTACGCATAAGTTCGCATGTGTGGATTGTAAAGTTTTTTTTTTTTTTTTTTGCATTTTTCGCTTGCCACCACTCATTTGTTTCTTCAAAAAAAGATGTGAGGAAAAAAGAGCAGACGTATTCACTGACGTTGTCACAGTATTATTCTTACAATTTCACTTAAAATAGTTGCTTGTACAAAGTTCAGCTCTACTCAAAAACATTCGCAAAAAGTGTGATAATTCGAACATCCCTATAGAAAATGATCATATAAATCATATACGATATAACACAGTTATAATATAATTTCCGAAAAAAAAAGAAAAATCGCAAAAAGATTGTAAAAAAATTGCAAAATTTGCAATAAAACGTGACATAACTAAGGCGGCGCTGATTGTAAACGAATTGCAAAAAAAAAAAAAGAAATGAGCAAGACGCATAAGAGTAATAAAATGATTGTTAAGAAAAAAAAAAAAGAACCGCATCTTTCGCTCTCAATCAAATACAAACATGCTGTTTTTTCGACTTTGATACGTCAAACTCGTTTTGCAACCGGTTCCCTTTCACATGACCGTGAACATCGATTAATGCAAACATTACAAAAATAGAAACTCATCACTTGAGTCGAACTTAGAACCTTTAGCTGTCAAGTAATCATCTTAACCGCTGAACTAACGTCGCCCGTTCCGGACATCTCAAAATTCAAATCGCCAAATTGTTGCTTTTCGAAAAAAAAAGATGAATGATGATTAAAATAGAACATTGCAAATGTATCATTGAAAACTAACGATGTCATGCGGAAACTTCATTACGCTAATATTGTTAAAATTCATTGATGAACAAACGAAAATGAAGAAAATGTTATGTGTTTCATTGAAATAAATCAACCGAACTACTATTGATATCTAATGTAACCGGAATATTTGATCGGAATATTTAACCGGAATACTTGTAATACTTAATTTTCGTCGAAAATAAGAGAAAATAAGTAAGTAAATCTCCTCTCTCCACCGGGAGATTTACTTACTTATTTCGGAAATAAGAGAAAATAAATCCCGATGAATGTTGCCACTTCTATGATGAAAAGAACTTTGTATAATCTTTTTAATAGCTATATAAAATATCGACATTTTGAGAAGAAATCCGTTTTTTTTTTTTTCATTTCTTTATCGTACAATTACTATCCGTCAATGAATAACAATAATATTTCACAATTTAAAAAAAAATAAATTTCCATAATTTTAATTGCAGAATTCATAATTCGTCCGTCTCTTCAATAATTATTTGCGGAGTATATTTTTATTTACGAATATTTTAGTGATATTTTCTTCGAATTTGAGAAAAAAAAAGAAAAAAAAGATTTCAAAAATTCTGGCAAAACGCCAAACAAAGCATTAGCATAACATTTCTTTTTTTTTAAATAAATTTTTCTCTTCAATAAAAATATTAATATTGAAATTTAAAAAAAAATTGTACTCAAAAAATTCATGCAATATTCATCAATGCCATTTATCTATCTCGTAGAAAATCGCTTCTATGAAAAAATTTATTTAATGAAGTTTTTTTTTTTCGTGAAAATATGACATGAACGAATTTTAGTAATAATTATAGATGAACATTTTTTTTGCGTATTTCATATGAAACATTTTCTACTATAATAAAATTTAAAAAAAATATTCCTATCTAAGCAATTAAAAAAAAAATTTCTTAATCAATAAAGAGGTATGAGAATATTTCAATACTTCGATAAACATATCATTTTCAGTCAATAACCGTTAGTACCTATCAATAATTGATATTGTAAACATATAAACAAGGCGAATGATCAATAAATAAGGCGAATGATCACTTAACGGGTGTGCAATTACTAGAAGAGAAAATTGCACACGCACAGCACATCAATAAACATTGATGTGAAGCGAAATTAGTAAATAACGCGAGTGTAATCAAATGAGTGAATGAAATGTGAAACGTTGATAAATGGATATGAAAAAGAAATTAAAACTCATCGACGAAACTATAAATAACCTAGTGACAAACTATAATGGAATTTGGAACAAGAGGGAAGAGTATAATATTACTGAAATTACAGTATAGACCCATCAAAAATGGAGATACCGAGAGAGAGAGAGGGAAAGAAAGAGGAAGAGAGAGAAAGATGGAAGAGAAGGAAAGGCGAAAAGGGAAGAGGGCAGAGGTTAAAAAAAAAGAGGAACAGGAATCTCTTTATATTAAATTCTGGAAATAAAATAAGAGAATTTAAAAATAGAAGAGACCATTGTCAAGAAGTCAAAGTAATACGTACTATATCGTTTGCCTACTATATCATATCTTACTACTATCGTTGTTGAAATATTCAACAAATTTCCTCTGTAAAAATTGTTTGACTAAACGATTATTGATAAAATACTAATAGTGAAGTTAGGAGGCGATTTTTTGCATTCACTAATCAAAGAGTTTTTTTTGCAAACTTAATAATGCTAGATAGGAAAGTTTTATTTCCTATACTATAGAATAGTGCAATCAAATCATGTGAACGCTTATCAATGTATTATGCTAGAAGGTATTGAAGAAGGGGTAATCCGTTTGTTTCACTTTGCAAAATACTATCTAACGCTAAAACAGATGAAATGATCCGATAAATATTAAGGTTAAGATAAGCTGATAAGATTCTCTAGATGATAAAGTGATAAGATTATAGATCATAAATTTCGATATCACAAGGTAAGAATTAGAAATTGTAAATAATAATTTTGCAAAAATATGTGTGAATAAATTTAGAATCGAATAAACCGGGGAAAAAAAAATGAACAAGCAGTTAGGTGAATAATCAAAAGTAGAAGCGATAGCATATCACGAATGTTTATGGCAATACCAATCGCCGACCTCATTGCGCACCTATTACAACTATCTCAATTGCAATATAAGCATTGCACTGATGCGTAACTATATGAAGATAATAGCTCATTTTATATCTATTTGTGTGTGTGTGTTTATATATGTTTATGAAAAAATAAATATAAAAAAAATTCATTTGCAATAAAAATTTGAAATAATGTGATTTTTGAACTTTTATAATTTTCATTTATGCATAAATTTATTTATAAATATATGAGGGAAATATGAATTTTCCATAGAAAAGAAAGTTTGAAAAATTCACAAGCAAAAATATTATCGCAAAAAAATAGGTAAAAGATTTGAACAAAGAAAAAACTGTAAAATGAAAATATATACATAAATTGAAGTCCCATAGTTCTAAGAATTTTTTTTTAGACCCCGTCAATATTTTTAATAATACAAAAATATATGGCAATATGGTACTCAGCAGTACTAGAATCTATACTTATATGATAATGTTATGCTAGAGATTTAATTAGGCAATAGATCAACAACAATATTTTCATTACGATCACCATACTTCACATAGCTGAGTACCTTTATAAAGTACATAAGATAAGGTCAACTAGACTATTCCTACCTGAATGCAATAAAATGACAGAGTTTCGTCAAATATTTTATCCTATTCGTATATTTTTTTACAAGTATACAACTTAATTATGTTTAGTTAGCGTACAAATACTTGCAAAGTAATAGTCGCACACATTAGCATACCGATTCCGTCATATATTTATGAGGCTTTTCTTTGTTGCTGTCTGATTCTACAAATCTTTTGCAAAGCTTCGATGTGTGTGGATGTAAGCACGTTTTCATATACTAGATGCACGCATAAAGTCGTTCCTTAGAGACAATACTGGTCACTTTAGCCGGATGCTGCCGGCCGGTGCCGGCCGGTCACTTTGTCCAGATTCATTGTCGGTCATTTTGGCGAAATTCCATAAATTGTGCCATATTCTACCAAATTCATGAACAATGCCATCGTTTCTTGCCATAAAATGTAATAACCGATAAATTTCTAGTATTAGTTTGGTGAATCACTCAGTAATGTTATGTGTTTTAGCAACTTTGAGGCTACGAACAAATAGGTAAAAAGATCGAGCTTAAGTTTTGACCGCAATATAATCCATTCTTTTTAAAAAAAAAGCAGGAAGTAAATTGCCGTAAGGTTAGAAATTAGTTTCCGGTTTCATAATCTATATTTTCAGCACAAAATGTTTTAATTTCTCTATACCGGTTTCTATTTTTGGCGAAAATATTTGCAATGAATACTTATCATGTCAATTTCATGCCAATTATCTACCTCCTTAACTATTCATTTGTTTAATATTTCCCACTTTCTTTCTATGTTTTTTTTCCGGGAAGATAGTTTTGAGGATATTAGTACTTAAATGCTAAATTGAAAGAGCATAAAGACAATAAGCTATTTTAATTTATATTTTTTGAATTATATTACTGCATTACGATATAGTTATTTTTCATGAGAAAATTAGTGATATCGATTTAATTGAAATAACGGATTGAATAGAAATTGAATTCTCATTTCGAATTTTATTTCGTCAGTGAATATTCATCTCCGGTCTTAAAATCGCTCCGCATTGTCTATTGGGACGCATAATTAGATTATTACTCAAAAGTTTTCTGATATTATATCTTATCTCATCATAAAATAGTATAGTTGATGAATTTAGTAAGACATGGCACAATTTATGGAATGGGAACAAAGTGACCGTCATTGCATCACAGCAAAGTGACCGATATTGCAACTGAACAAAGTGACCAGCACTGCACCTGGACGATGTGACCGGCATTGTCTATAAAGGAACATTTTACATATGCAATTAGCATATGGAAATCTACTTCTATCTATACAGCTTAAACTCTAAAAAAGTTTTTATTAGCATTCAAAAAAGAAAATGAATAAAAGACTAATAAACACATAACGGAATTGATATGCAAATGAGTAGAAAACGAATCGACGAATAAATACGAAATAACTCAACAATGAATACGTAGAAAATATGCAAAAGAAAATAGAGTTGAAAAAAAAATTCGATTGCAAATCTATATTCTATTTGCTATTCTTAAATCTTTTCATGCATTATGAATTGCAATCGTTGCAAATCTTAACTTGCAGTTGTTCGAGTGGAAATTATTCATCATTTTTGAAGATTGTTTCCATTCTTCCAACATTGCATCGCTAAATGCCTTCTTGCTAATTTTCGCCCATCTGCTCCAACCCATTTCAAATAATGCAATCCTGTTTTACTCGGCGAATTTAATGAAATGGAATGCTGAGTATATAGGGCAAAATGAGAAATTTAGACTCTTTTTAACTATTAATATTATTTTAACTACATTACATTATATATATATTATATATATATATATATATATATATATATATATATAATATTATATATATATATATATATATATAATATATATATATATATATATATATATATATATATATATATATATATATATATATATATATATATATATATATATATATATATATATATATATATATATATTCTCTCAGCTTATGTAACGCTTATATTGAAACAGCTGAACGAAGAGATTTGGCAGCATTTACAGCAACAAAGACATTGAAAAATCATCGAATATTTACGGGAAAAGACTGTCTTTAATGCATCAACCTATAAAAACGGTAGAATGGAATAAACAGGAAAAGTGCTAGACGTTTATATTAAAGACGTGTGAATAAGAATTGTCAGAGATCGCATCAATGATACAGGCAGCTGGCTGTCCTGAAATAAGAGGAAGCGAAAACCATGAAAATTTGCAGCCGCATCTTCGTACACATTATGCGTTTAAATATTGATACGTCATTCTCGAATTTGGTATAGGAGCTAACTGAGTCAATCGCTCAGGTTATATCTATCAAGTCTCACGGTTCTAATTTAATTGATTGCCGAGTTAAAACTGTCATACAAACAGATAAGCAAACAAACAGACGGACAGAGAGACCGACCGACATATAAACACATACGCACATGCACGCGCGCACAGACGCATTCCTACGAATTAAAACAGCTTCTCCGTAATGGTCGCAAGTTTGCCGAGTCACTTCGTCCGGCACCCTCGCCAGTATTAGGGAGGTGGAGCGACTTCCGACCGGCCTTCTAAGCGGAACCGCCCTGAATCGACTCTATGCATCCGAGCGATAGAAGACAAGCTTAAGCCCTCGCATTGAGGCGAGCTTACAATTTCTCCTCCTAAGCACATTTGGAAGCGATATTTGTAATGAATGTTTTATTGATTAAAAAATAAAATAAAGCAAATAAAACGAATTAATCGTTCAAATGCGTTCAAATACGAATGGCCACTCAATGCTCTTTGATCTCTCTTATTCCACTAAATCTTGCAGCAACAGTGATTTATCATTGCGAAACTTGAGCATTATTCAAGGCGATGAACAAAGATCACTAGCACCATTGGAGGGTAAAATTGAAGAGCGTTAAAAAATGTGATGTTTAGCGTAATATACTTAACCGTATAGCAAATAAAACGTCGAAAGAAATCAACACAACTGAGAAGTCCAATATGGAACACGCACCGAAGAAGTTAAAATATCATCGATTTAGAGGACAGACGGGTATGCAATAAGACTTAGAGGTGAGACAGGTGTGCGTTACGTATGATAAAGGAACGATATTTTATATATGCTTATAGTTAAGAACTTTAAAGGATAAAAATATATGTTTACCTTTTTTTTTCGAAAGTTATGAGGAATTACATCATGGCCTTAAAAAAATGTTCGGATGAGATTTGCTATTTGATTTACGATACCAAAGTAGTAACAGGTGTTCTTCAACCTCGGCTTCCGATCAATTCAAAACATCCTTCTCTTCGCTTCAGAGGGTGCATTTCCGAACTTAAGCTGAAACGTTTCAAATTTTCTGATTTCCTAAGTATGTTTCCCACCAAGATTTCAAGTCCATTTGTATGCCTCATTCATGTTTACCTTTCAGGTATCGACAGGTAAATCAATACACCTGCAGCAAGTAACGAAACTTTTAAGAGAACCATCAAAATGCAGAAACACGGGAAAAGCCAATCAATTCGATGGGTCCTCATTTGCAAACGACAATTGAATCATTGAATTTTTTATCGTTCAATCTTCAAATAATAAATTTGCATCAACCATATTCATTCATTCAATAATTTTTCAAAATTATAAATGAAGAAAAAAAAAATTGCAGAAAATTATTGTTGAAAAATTTTTCGCATTTTTACATTGAAATTAATTAAATCATATAGAGAAGAAAAAATTATTTGAAATAAACAATTGAAGAAAACATAAATTTTACAGTGTTACAATTATATTTTTTAAAAAAGAAAAAACTCTTTTTTTAAAGAAACTCAAAAAATATTCATCGAGAAAATTTTCTAAAATTTATAGTGGAAAAAAAAATTTATATTTTCGGAAATGCAAATTTAATAAATGTTCCCATTAAAAAAAAAAAAAACTATTGAAATTTGAAATCATAAATTTATTTCAAGCATATTTATAATCGTAGAAAAGAGGCATTTCGCCTTAAACGTTGGTATTGCTTGATACTACAAAGTTGCATTCAAAAAATTAAAAAAAAAAAGAATTTCTGCCTATGAAATCAGAAATGTTCGTTGCAATTTGCATCAATGCGATGGAAATAATGCAATGGAAATCGTTTTTTTTGCATAAAAATTTGCATCATTGCAAAAATTTGCATTTTCAAAAAATAGGTTGCAAACCGCTTTTTTAACTGAATCAATTGAATCTAAACGATTTTCACATTTAAATTTTAATCAACGAACAAAACGTTTGAAATTTTCCGAAAGTTACCATTTATACATTTCATTTATGGCCAAGAGTGAAGAATTAAAGACATCATTTATGGCCAAGAGTAAAGAATTAAAGACATCATCTATGGCCAAGAGTGACAATTCAAGGAGTTTCATTTATGGCCAAGAGTGAGGATGTCTATGCATCTTCCTTTGTCCAATTCTGTCAGAAAAAGCCTAAAGGTGATAGCCAACTGTATTCGACCGACCTGAATAACAAAACACCTCATCTACCGCAATAAATAAATCCATACTTTGTAGTAAAATCACTTCAAAAGTTGATTTGCACAAACAAATTTTAGAGATGAATCACCCATAAATGTGAAATTCTTTGCAATCTATAACACATATTTATATGAATTTGCAATTTATTATATTGCAAAATTTGCAACGCTTGTAATATAATCGAAATTTTTTAATGAATTTATCCTCTTCAATTTACTATACTCGTTAATTGTATTGCAAAATTTATTTGATGTTCAATAATAATAATAATAGCTAAATGAACATCGTTAAGCTCAGAAAACCAAAAAAAAAAAAAAAAAAATGATGTCATCAAAACAACGAATAACAACTTAAACAAACATATATAGATAAATATATATTAGAGAAATTCAAATGCCAGCTTCACGCAAAGTGAAATCTATTCTTTTATAAACCATCCAACTATAACGATCGACGAAAAAGAAAATCGTATGCAAATGTGAGAGCCAAAAGCGAAGTTCGCTGCAAATAAAGGAGTGAACTTTCGGTTTATTCGATCCATTCATTTTAATTATCATATTTCATCAAATAATTTTAAAAAATGCACTAAATTCATTCATATAGTCCTAGAATTAAGTACAAAAATCGAAGAAATTTTATCCACTTGCGTGAAGCGATATCTCCCTTCTCTCATTTCAATATGAAACGATAATCCATTTCCTTTCCCCTCTTCCTCTGAACCTTATTTCGGAAAACAAAGGTAATATAATCATCGCAATCAACATACGTCTACATGGTCTTTAAGTCCAATAATTATCTTTTGCATATGGTTTTATTAAGTCGAACAATTGCCACTAAAGACTTCGGGGATTTTAATCATGTAAGTTTCTAAAAACCACTTATATAAATATAATATCAACAATTATACTCAGCACCAGAAATGCAGAAAAAAAAACTGTCAACTAAACAGAGTAGAGATTATGATGTTAACGATCGTCGAAAAGATACATCTCGAGTGACGTATCAGAGATTAGATTAGAGAGCCATAAGACCCGTGTGTTATCCACAACAAGAAGCACTCATGTTAGTGCAATAAAAGATATAAGC
Organism: Ascaris suum; assembly: GCA_013433145.1. Lineage (NCBI taxonomy): Eukaryota > Metazoa > Nematoda > Chromadorea > Rhabditida > Ascarididae > Ascaris > Ascaris suum. The sequence goes on along the minus strand of CM024178.1, from coordinate 8,850,895 downwards.
TATCTCCCTCATCACAGCTCAAGAAACCAGGATGAATTGGGGGGGGGGGGGGGGAGAGATGGTTATAAAGAAAGAGGAAATCCAATCATGGCCCCAAAAAAATTCTAAAATGGATAAGGGGTGGTTATGAAGGAAGTGAGAAGAGAGCGGGAAGGAGGAATAGGATAAATACCCAAGCACATAGGCAAAGCACAGGATGCTAATGGGTTAAATCATTTGAAAATTTCGCATCTACCAAAAAATACCAAAAAAAAAGACTTTTTTTTTGGTAGAACATCTGCTACGAACATCAAAACTATCCTAAAATCCAAAATTGATAAAAATTCTAATCAAAAACATATACCATAGCCCGAATAAATCTAGGACGAGATGGGGGGGGGGGGGCAAAAAAGAGAGGAGGCAAATGGCTGAGCGATGAGGGAGAAATAAAATGGAGAATATATGATACGCAAGAATACGCGATAAGATCAATAAAGATATGCGCCCACAAAAAAAAAAATTTACACAGTGATGACGCTTATGTATAGAAAAAAACGAGCTGTTAATAGTATCAAGAAAAGAGCAAAGGCCAATCAATAACGATCAATATTCATCGAGGCACATACATATGAAAACTCTTCTGAATCAATGACAATACATTTTAGTGATCATGTTTATATGAATAATGCTCTAGATATTTGAGGAATTGAATTTCAAAATTTCATTCGAATTTCCAAAAAAAAAAGTCAAGCAACTCTCATTTTAAAAAAAAAAAAGAAAAAAAAGCTAATTTTAAGGAATGAAAATTTTTACAATAATTCTTGAAATGTTTGAAAAAAAAATTTTTTTTTTCTTTGTTTTTGACTCTCTCTCTCCATATCTCCTATAATCTATCGCGAATCAATTCACAAAAAAAAAAACAACTATTAATTAAAAAACAATTTCAATGATACCATAAAAAAACCTTTAAAAAAGTTCAACGTAAAAACCTGAAAAACTTTTCAACGTTTATCATCAATAATTATACCTCAAAAGTTAATCTACCTTATATTCTCGCAAATAAATTTTCCTTTACCACAATCATCTGATATAGATTCATACTCTCATCGCTCTCATAAATGTACAACATAATTAAATAAAATGAGAAGAAAAAATTTTTATTGGATCCTACATGCTTCATCTTCTTTCAGCTCGTCTGCAATTTTTTTTTGATAGTATTCCACAAATTTTTCGCGAAGTGAATTGAGGTCCTTCTCAAGGCGCATCAGATCTTCAACTCCCTTCTTTAAATAACGTTCGGCAGCATTTAGCGTCATCGGATTCGGATCAACTATTAGTGGTTCGGGCTCGGATTCCGACATTGAGTCACCTTAAGCAACCATTTCAATATACGATAACCATGAATAATAATTAATATTATAATAATAAATAACAACAAATGATCGAAGATTATAATAATCATATTCATCGAATACTAACAAGTGTTGATTAATAATTAGTAATAAATCGTAAATATATAAATAATAAATAATAAACAATAACAATAATAATAACATCAATAACAATAACAATCACGATAGTAGTAATAGTAACAACGGCGCGCTATCAAAAACTTACAACACCGAAAACTAGGTAATTCAGTGCGATTACATAAGAGAGTAAACGTGTCCCCCAGCAAAATCGCTAGTTTCTTTGTAAAATCGAATGCAAAATAAAAACAGAAAGATAAACAAACGTTAATTTACCTCCATATGAGAATTTACCTTGAGTGGGTAATTTCACCATTTATCGTGAAACAAAATACCCCGATATACTACTAAAATCACCGAACCGAAATCAGTTGCAACTGAACCAGTTACATGGATTTTGTCATTGCTTATGGTCATCGGGCCATATAGCTGCACCTACGATTGCACAGTCACTTTGAAGAATCAAGCCTATGCCCTAGTGATTATGACTAAGGTGTGCTTCTCTAGCTTTTACCTCTGTTCCCTTCCTCTTCTAATCCCATTCGTTCATATTTCAATCATCTGCAGCTCGTTAGCCTTAAGATATCTCGCTAACGCAATTATAGATGCAACAAAGGACTTACTTCTGATTCCAAGAAGACGATTCACACTTGGAGCATCACCGGATATCGCTTTCGATGCTGTATCTTTAAGGCATTTCGCCAGCAGACGACATTCCAATATACCCGCAAGCTGCTTACGGATCATTTGCGAAGAACTCGCCGATAATTGGTCTTTACCAGTAACTCGACTGCCAGCTAACTGGTTTGTCGAACGTGATTTTGGCACACCGTACGGTAAATTCGACAACGATACGCCTGTTCTCTAAAATTTTTGTTTTTTTATTTTTTTTTTTTTGAACAGATTACTTCTTATATTTTCAAAAAAATTTTTGAATAATTTATCCTCAGTCATTCTCTCACATTCTCAAGCACTCAGTGTCGGGAACTTCGGCACCTCCTGGCGTCAACATCAGCTTTAGCTCCAACTCATCTTCGATCATTCAAACACATCATCGGAATTTAAAACAAATAGTAAATTTATCACCCACAATAAAAAAGGTTGCTTTCCACCATAAGAAAGACAGCGTATTTTTAGAAACATCGTCGACAATTCTTCCATATCGATCGATGTCACGAGCCTATAGAAAAGATTGTCAATGAAACCAAAAAAAAAAATCTACCTGACCGGAAATTCTTTGATTCAAAATTGCAAAAAAAAAAAAATTACATCAATGAAATAAATTGACAATTATATTAACAATTATAAACCTCAATTACCTTTATTAAATATTAAACATTCTGCAGGTGATATTTCCATTTAATGATTAAAGAATATTTCCTCCGATCAAAAATATCGGCCAACGTATCACGTGGAAATCGTTTCTCCCATCCCATCACATCTAACGAAATATTATTGCAGAACGAAATCCCTCTATGTTTATTTGATACAAAATGACATAAACTGATATTTGGCTTAACTACTTGTAAATTCAACTCTCTCCTCTAAATAATCAATGCATGATTTGATAAGTTGGCAACCTCTAAAGTGAAGAACAATTCAAATGCTTTAAAAAAACGAGTACCTACCCTCTTCATCTATAATTTTTTCTTCTTATTTAAAAATAAATAAATAAATAAAAATAAAATAAAGGAAATTCTTACAGGAGTACTGGGTATATCCTTAAAATCGCCTAATTCACCAAGAAAATCGGAACTTCCAGTAGCGAATAGCGAAATGCCATCTCCACGAGGTGTCGCTGATCCACTACGTAATTTAGTTGCCGCATCCACTTTCAATGCCTAGAATAAAAGTTGTACGGATTTCTCGATCTTAATATAATGCATTCGCTTAGCCATTATGCGACGTAACCATCCTCTAGAGGATCTGTGCTATACGATTACCACCCCCTCCCCCCCCCCCCCCCCCCCCGCTCCCATATACCCTCTTCTTACTATACGGCCTCCCCTTGCTTCCATATACCCTCTTCCTAGTATGACCGTAGATGAGACTGAAGACAAAAAAAAATGCTTGAATTCTGTTGTTTTTCAACCAGCCAGCTAATCCACTATATGCATTTCTTTGAAACAAAATTTTACAAATAACTGTGATAAACTCGATACCTGGACTTATTATACTTAATATCTTCAACATTCGATCCCTTAAGACATAAAACTATTTAAAGATATTAACAAACAAAAAAAAATTAGGTGAAAATTAACTCCGCTCTGATTTGTTGTGTATTAAAAAAAATTCAAAAATTTATTAGTTATATATTTTTGATTTATTACTTAACTATATATATATATATTATATATTTATTACTTAACTATATATATATACATATATATATATATTATATATATATATATATATATATATATATATATATATATATATATATATATATATATATATATATATATATATATATATATATATTTATTTATTTATTTATATTTATATTTAAAAAATAATTACTCACAGAAACCGAATCCTCAAGTTCACGAATCGTATTGTCTTTAGCATCAATCGCCGTATTCAATGCATCATTTTGTAATTCCAAAAATTGCAATTCTTCCTTCGTTTTCGCGAGTTCCTTCACTAATTGTGATGCTTTTTCAGCTTCATTTCGTAATTGAGATATTTCTTTCTCCTGTAATTAGTCGATTCTTTAGAAAAAAAACCCAAAGGAAAACAATATCTTGGAGCGAGTTTCTAGGAATGAAAACAGAATCCAGAAGCATAGCAAGATAAGTCTGCGCTTCAATGCCTGATAGAGTTTCCGGATAAAACCTCAACATCGGAAACCGTAATAGCAAGATTAATTTATCCGGTTGACTTCAACATACCAAACATACCAAAAATTTGTCGGTGAAATGCAAAACAAGCAAGTTCATTTACACGAAAATGAATCCTGTTGGGATGCTTCGATTATCTCGCAAAACGACAATCAAATTGGAAAGTGCCAAAAAGCGGTAACAAATAGTTTCGATATCAAAAGACCTGGTGCTCAGTTGCCTGGACACCTTTGATAAATTAAAGCTGCTGATGAAGTTTCCCACCTGTGCAGCAATTTTCTCCAACGAGCTTGCAATTGCCGAACTGCGTGCCGCCTCAACTGCACTTGCCTTCTCTCGATACAATCCACATTCACTCTCCAACTCACTTAGTCGTGCTTTCAGCCTTGTCAACTGTGTTTTCGCTTCTTCAGATTCTCGTCGGAAAGCATTCACCTAAAAATGGGTTGTCGCTTATCAATCACCTTTCGGGAAGGTTGAATAATGAGGTGAACAGTAGAAGGAAGAAGGCGTAACAAAGTTTTTTTTGGCTTTGAAACGCTTGAAAGAGGAAGAAATTTCACTCGAATTTATAAAACATGATAGAAGTTGCATATTTCCAAACATCGATTCAAACCAGAACATCACATTTAACTACCCGGCTTATAGATGTCACCTAAGACGTAACAATCGAAATACTCCTCCACCATCAGCCTGCCTTAATTCCTGGGCTTACCGTTACGACCGACCCATCCATTTTTATAGCTGAAATTCATCGATAATCGGTACTCATCGAATACAGGGTACGTATGTATAGATATAACTGCGTTAAAACTTTATAGTAAACAAATAGCAAACCTCTTCGTCATACTGCACCTGGCGTGATTCCATCCTCGAATAGCACCGTCGAAGTTGCGACTGTAATCTAAAATATCACATTTACATACGACGGGCAAATACTTTCTGAAAGCTTTCAAATTCAATCGCTAAATTTCCGGTCAACTAAAAGCTTCCGGTTGAATTAAATAGTTGAAAAATACACATAACAATCAGGAAAACATAGTCACTTATGCAAAAATCTAAATTACACCAAATATTAACCCTATTGGAGCCTTTATATTCTAGAACTACGACCAATCTGCACAAAGTGAATCGAATTTAACTTCTCGCAATAATCTAAGTGCTTTATAGTTAATTGGCCGCAAGAATCGTTTAAACACACAAACGGCACAATACCGTTCCGGAAGAATCCATAAGAGCAAAATAAGGTACAACTTATTTTGGGAAAGAGAACGCTTAACCATAGAGATGGAAAGTTTTTCCAACATTCTGACATAAAATATGATGGACACTTGAATATTTCTGATCCTAGATGAAGGTAGACGGCTATCGGTGCATGCTTCCAAAAGTAAATCGAAGATAGAGTGAAAAAAAAAAAAAACAAAAATACCGTTCAATTTCGACTTCCTTATCGACGATCTCTTTTGCCATGAGTTGTTGAGTGGAAGTGGACGCTGTTGGAGTAACAACAAGTTGTCCTGATGTTGAGGCCATCATTCGACCACCTCAAAAAAATTTTGAAAAATAGATGACCAATAAAACGATTGATTCCTATTTCATTTCATTCTTTATTAAGTAATAAGCGCTAAATTTCAATTCGCTTATTCGTTCGCAAAGGGCCTCATATGTCTGCTTAAACTGCTCCACTATTTTTTATATCCGGAAAGCTGAAATTTCTAATTACCTTTCTCTATCTAAGTCTTTTTATGTAAAATCCATGACATGCAATACAAAGCGATACGCCCATCAATCAACAATTTCAGTAATCAATCAATAACAGATCAACTCGAAGGAAGGCGGTAAAAGTTGCCGCATCCTTTTTTTTTGACAAGATTTTTTTTTTAAATGATATAATCGGCTACCCATTGTCTAGGTCATCGTTCGTTCCTTGATAGGAACGATAAAGCAATGCTACTTCGAAGAATCCACAGTTGCTCTCTGTATCCATACAAGTTGGCAAACGCCGATCATAGGTGTAGGCTTCCAGTTTAATGCATACCCCCTCTTTACTTTCCCCCTTAGCCAACCTTTCCAAAGAGCAATTCCATATATTACAATTTGAACCTGCTATCACTTTAACCTATCAATGATATTCACGGTGAAAGCATGATTCAGCCTCACAAACTATCATTACTGAACAGGAAATGAAAGTGATTAAATTCTAGAAATTGCATTTAAACATAGCACGCTATCCTTGGCAAATCTACATTACTCAAAGAATTAATTAATCACTATAACATATGAACCTTTCGTCCCAATGACAGGTATTATAAAAGAGGCGGGCGCAGTTGAAGTTGACGGAGATTGAGCTCCAACTACCATCGCTTCAAGTTCACGAACTCTTTGCTCCAGCACTGCTACTCGAATATCTTCACCACATGATTTCGTTCGTGAATTTCGATCATCTACTGAAAATCTAGGAATGCATTTCATCCAATATGTTCGGCTCAACCGAAACGAAACGATGTGAAAGAAAAGCTTTCCAATATCAAAAACATGCGGCAACATGGCAGCAACATGCACACCTTTGCAGTTTGCTCACCTGAGAACCATTTCCACAAATTATCAATAGGTAAATAAGTAGCTTATATTGCAGGTAAAAGATGCAAAATACTCTCATATTTCACCTGATCAAATCATACGTGTAAATCTCTCTCTCAAAAAAAAGATCCATTATTCTTTGCTTCAATTAGCGTTAAATGAAATCGGACCAATGTGAAATACACTCTTGTATTTTTTAGCCCTCTTAAATGCTTAGAATATTTATCGAATTTCATGAGTCCGAGTGAAATATAGTATAAAAGTGAATCAGCAAATTCTATCACTCTAACTGATGTGGTCTTCAGACAGACAGACAGACAGACAGATACGTACAAACAAAACGTCGCCATATTGCATCCTTGTTAAAGCGTATAACAATGAGATATATGAGTATCTATTCACGCTATCTATTTGCGCGTTGGAAGCAATCAATCTCTCAACAGTTCATGGGATGATGACCCCTGACCCTCGGATCCAACAAAGCCCAACCAATAAATACAGAAAAATGACAAATTTCTACCAATAAGCATTCTTTCTCACTATTAAGAAACAATTCGTTTTTAACAGAATAGATGGTTTTATAAAGTGGAATTAACATAGATTCGAGTGCTACTCCAAACTCCCTCTCCCCTCCTCCTCGGGTGACTGCCGATCCTCGATTAGAGACGCCTATAGATCGGAAATCGAATTTACCACAAAACTACTAAAACAAATAATTAAATTTACATTAAAAAATATTATTATACCTTTCTTCCCTACCATCGATAAAACAATCAACACATCTTTATACGGGAATTATTTCGTAAAAACCTAATCACCGTAATAAAGTTGATCACCAGCCGGGCCAACCATCATCGGATTATCGCGAGAGTATGAACGTCTATTATCTGCATGTTGTGAAGTATTGTAGGTTGGCACAATAGCACCTGCACTTTGACGTCGCTGAACTACACCGTGATCACTGAAATCTTCTTACGACTAATTGAAAAAAAAAACTCCATCAATAAATTGACAAATCTTGCTGACAAATAAACAACTAAACAAGTAAAAAATAAACGGGTAAACAAATAAACAAATAAACGAACAAAACAAATAGACAAAAGAGTGAATATATATATATATATATATATATATAATATATATATATATATATATATATATATATATATATATATATATAATCATGTAAAATTTAACCACAATTACTGCATTACTGCACGATGCAACTTTATGCCTCAGAAATATACCATGAGTTAAAAAAAAACTCCTAATTCACAGAAAAGCTAACGCACCCAGCAATACGGCACGAATCATCATTACGTTCTCTATGATGTGACCGATAGTGTGGCTGTGGTGCAACCATCATCTGCAATTCATCCACATAAATATTTCAGCATTAAAATAAACTTAAGCATAAACTTATGTATTTCAGCATAAGATGATCCAGCATTAAAATAAACTTAAGAATTCTTGATATAATATATCTTTCTCAATCGTAATTCACTTGGAAGTAATCACTGATAATCCATTGCTTCTCTTATCACTCGGAGAAAGAAAAATTTACCGTTGTTCTCTTCTTTGCTATCAGTGTTCAATAATCTGTTAAAGTGCACAATACTGAAACAAGTGAAAGTTGGGCAATGGCGTAGACGATTTGACGGAAAGGAAAAAGATGGGTGCAAAAATAAAAAATTTTTGAGTATGTCAGGGAAAACGAGGAATTCTGGGCCGTTTGAAAATTGTACAACACCGTTTCATAATCACCAAAGGTAATTAACCCTTCCTACACCACAAAAAAAGTCTCTGGATGAAAAAAATCAACCTAAGCTACATTACAAAGCTTTTCGACCCATCGATCACCTATCACCTATCAATTCAACATAGGAATTAAATGTCATCGTAAGGCCCTTAAACGAATCTATTCTAGACCTAACCCCCCCCCCCCTCCTCCACTCAATGGGACTCTCAAAAAAAAATTTAAGGTCCAGCAGCTCAAAAAGAAAGAGAAATCATATATTACATTAGAAAGCAATAAACCTACATCAGGTGTACAGAAGAGTTTCTTAAGAATTGCAAAGAAAGCACAGGACTTATGACACATCACTAAGGAATAACGGCAACGCCATATGCAAATCTCCACACAGCTACCGCTCCTTCGCTCATTGATGTACACTAGACGCTTATCGATGACGCAAATGAACAAAGCGCATCCGGCTAATGCGATCGTATCCACGACAACAATTCCAGTAATTGCATACAAAATATCACTTACCAATATTGATCCATCGTTCAAATCAAATACAGATCATCAATCGGAAATTGATGGTATCCATCCCCACCCCCCTGCCCCTCGAAAAATACTGATCCATCGATTAAATGAAGCACAGATCATCAATTTCGAAATGATGGTACTTATGGTCTCAAAGAATTAAAAAAAAAAAACTTCTATTCAAATTATCTCAATAAATCTATAAAGCTGCATATAAACAAGAAACTTACAAAGAAATTGATAGGATGCTTTAACATCATAGAAAATGTCGTCTGAAATATCTCCAATTTTTCAAGAAAGTCACTAATGGAATATATAAGAAAGTCATTTTCTCCCCTCTCAATCTATCGAATCCGATCAATTATCTTATCGAATATATTAGAATAAATTAATAAAAATATAGGCAATTTAATAAATCGAGCGAAAAAAAATACACCGCAAAGCGAAAATAATTCTGAATAATAGATCAAGGGGGGAAGGGGGAGATGAAACGGAAAAAAGGACAGGTGGGGAGGGGGAAAATATATCTTTTTCCTCTATTCCAGAATATTTCGGGCCGAAAAGAAATGAATCCACAAAAAAAAGCTAAATGAAAATGACCGCCGACAATACAACTGCACATAGACCACGTTTTAAAACGAAAATCAATCAACAACAGCTGTCGACGCTCTCAAACGTTGTCCACTAAGCGTCGAACGTTTTCGATGCTTCTTTACTCTAAGAGAGGAAAAATATTTCAATCGAATGAAAAAACGCTGCTCTACACCAATTCCCATCCCCTTTCTCCTTGCCCTTCCATCCCCTTTTCCCTTCCTCAACCTATTTTTACAATGCAACTTTTAGTATCATATTCAAATAGATACCAAAAAAGAAATAGAAATTCTTTGATCAAATAACCACATAAATATAACATTTGCCACATAGATCTTAAAAAACATATCTCTTCTTATTAGAGAAGATATAAGCACTAAACAACCCTAATAAAACTAAAGGTGTCAAAAATTCTAGTTTATTTAATAAAAAATAAATTCATTATATATAATAAATAAAACCCTACAATTCAAAAATGATACAGTGAATACGGAATCAATATCTCTAAAAAAAAAAGCCGACCTTTTTTGAGTTCGGTGTTGATGACATTGTTGGTCCACTTGCATCAACAGACATCGCTGTCAATTGGGCGTTTACACCGCTACTAAGTGTTCGTCGTGAACTGAAAGAATAAATTAAGAAATTTCGAAAAAGAAATTATGAATCACTTAGATGTGGTTGTTGATTCAATGCAAATTAATCGTTGAATAGATTAAACGTCGCTAAATGATGAGATTCTATATGCCCTCTGGGGCAAAGTTACTCCACACGTTCAATCATATATTCAAACATATCGATCATTATTATTAATAAAATAAAATAAACCTTTTGGCAAATAGTATATGCAAATATTCACATAAGAAGGTCAAAAATTTCATGCATGCATTTTTTAAATTTAAAACAAACTAAAAAAAGAATCAATTTTAAAATAATATCCGAAATTATTTAATTTTTTCTATCATCTAAGAAACGATAAACAAAAACTTTTAAAAGGGTGAAAAATAACGCGATGAAAATACTCATAAGAAAATGAAGCAGGCAAGCAAGCCTCAATAAAACATAGAATAATAATGACGAGACCATTAAGATACTTCAATTAGAGCTCAAGGTCATCCACACCTCTTCAACTGCACTCATATGTGACCTCATCTCAAATAATTCTAAAAAAAATAAATTATGCAAATCCTATTTGAATAATTCAAGCAATGCAAAATAGAAGGCGCCTTCCATTGATATAAGAGAGCGAGAATATTCTAATGCAAAGAAGCAGCTATAAAGCGAATTATTATTATTTCATATTATATTCAACAAAATTAAAGAAAACTACTTTTTGAGCAAACTCGAAGCGATCAGATCGATATCATTTAAATTGTTCCGTTAGGCGAACTTTTTTGTTTCATCTCGTAATTCCACTTTTTTCTACCCGTACCCAAGGGGAAATTGCTTCAAACATATTAGGTCAACTACAACAAAAACCTGATGCGAAAAAATTCGACCTTTATAAAATAATCCTCTCTCTATTGCATAATTTTTTCTCCTATAATTATTAAACTCACTCCACCTATCTGAAAAAAAAAACAATATATAAATAAAAAATATAAATAAAAACAAAGCTTGCATAAAACATTACCACCAACGATAAATATATTTTAAAAATGCAAGGAAAACAGTAACAAATGAAAATTTGCATATGCTAATCTCCACGCTTAAGTACTTATTATATATTCAAAAATTTACATCTTTCTAAGAGCTTTTGCGTGAGATGAATGAGAAAGAGAAATTATATATGCAACGAGATGAACCATAAAGAGAGTGAGCATAAGGGCGACAATTCGCCATAAGCCCAATCGAATCTTACACGATGTTCGCGGAAACAGCATTATACTGACGCTCGCTGCGTCCAATTAGCACTAAGTCAATTAAGGCTTCAAATATTAGCCTTATACAAGCAAATCGACTATACCTCCTACCCCACTCCCCTTCTGGAAATAAAAAATAATCAAAATAGAGAACCACTGAGCCAGATGGGAACGTTTGTAATTCCTTAATTCCATTTTTTGAAATTCATCCTTATCTTTCGAACCTTTCTTATCTCATCATCTTATCACCTACAATTATGTTGCAACTATAACGCAAATCCTCGATATTATCATATCAATGCTCTTTAAAATATTTCGCGAAAGCCGACTGTCAACTGCAAAAAATAAATCTTAAATTATCAACGAACAAACGTAACCGTATCATGCGCCGACAAAAGCAATAACTCACTTCCTATCGAATACTCACAATATTTTTTAAATTTCATATGCAAATTTTATTGACTACATGGCTAAATTCTAAAATATGCAAATTCACCTAAAATTAACATAAAACTTTAAAATAAATAAGAATATATAAAGGAGTAAAGGCTCAAATATCAAACGCAAATCTATCGATACAAAAAAAAGCCCATTTCATCAAGCTTCGTGGAGGCGCAAACAAGCGCTCCATACGACTATAATTATGGACCTTTTGATAATATGAGAAAAAACATTTTATATGATTTCGCACTTTCTGGAAAAAAATGACGACTTATAATTTTTTTTTTTTGAAATTTATGTCACTTATATTAAAATCCAATTTTTAAAAATATACGAAATTATCATATATATAAATTCGATAAATAATATCAAAATATAGATTTTTAAATTTCGTTAATTAATTTCTAACATTCGCTCTATACATTATAAAGTAAACTATATATTTAAAAAATTATCTCGTAATCTTTTCCACTTATCATTTCCCCTATATAAAATAAAGAATTTTTTTAAATGTTGGCAAACATTCAATAAGAATCTAAAAATATTAGAAAAAAAATTTCAATCAATTATGCGTAAATATTAAAAAAAAAAATCCAAAACAACTTTTTTTTTTCACATTCGATGAGCAATTAAGCAATGCTAATGGATAAATTATCAACGATCATTCAATGCTCTGTAAAAAAATTTTTAATAGACCAATTATATTTCCATTATATGCATTGCATTCGATCAGAAAAGCATTTGCAAAAAAAAAAAAAAAAAAAAAAAACGGCAAAAAGAACTTAGTTATCTGTTTTATTCGAATTTTATTTTCAAAGATATTTTTATTTTTAAGTCAAATTTTTATTTTTTTTTTTTGGTTATTCAAATTTTATGGTTTTTTAAAAGAAATTTTCAAAGACAAATATACTTTTAAAAAAAAAATCAATTTCTAGACTTTTACCTTATATATTTTTCAATTTTTTTCATTTAACTTTTAACGCTAAAAGAATAGCAAAAAAAGGGGGGGGGGGGCGAGCACTTGATCCATCTTAACATTTTAATTTCTTCTTAAGGTAGAAGATATCAACGATTTAAAAAAATGAAGCAAAAAAAAGAACCATAATATTGAGAATCAATCATGCTATCTTCTCATTAGAATTCATAGCAACTGGTCCCCTCTTCAAATACCTCTCACCTCTCTTCCCTTAATCTTCTCTCAAATAAAGGTTACCCCCCCCTCCCCCCACCAAATAAAGGTTATGCCTCTCAAATAAAGTTCTCTAGGTCAATGGTCATTGTTTGATAGTAAAAGCGTTTCTTTAGAAGAAAATAATAAGATAAAAATTAGCGCATTTTCACAATTTATGAAAGGAAAAAAAAACTTCTTTTACCATTTTAGTACAAATTACATTCGATGAAAAACCAATTCTAAAAAAACATCCACTAGAAGATAATAGCATAAATTAACCTGTTAGGATTTGAATGTTTCACAGGTGTCGTATCTGGAGATCGAGGTATAGGTGAGGCTGACATAATTCGTATATCACGAGGTCGTATCGGACGTGAAGATGGAGTTGACGACGAAAACATGGTTCCCTCTAATTGTGGCAACTCACTATATGCACTTCGCGATGGTGATCGACCTCTGCACAATTGATAAAAATCGACACCTGAAATAAATATTCGAGAATCGTATAAAACGTATAAATTTCAGTGTAATAAAAACTTATAATATAGACTAAAAGTGGATTACAACTGAACGCGATCATAGCTGAATTACACTAGAAGATCGTGGTCTTGATGCTTTGAAAAAAAAATTTAAATTAGCGATAAACATTCCTGTTTAGTTTATTTCACCCAAAAAATCTTCATATTTTTTTCAGCAACTCTTTTTTTTTGTTTTTCAAAATTTATTACAAAATTTCATCGATTTTATTTATGCCTAAATTATATAAATATTTCCCTCCTCATCCGCTTATCAATTCTGAAACGAAAATGTAATGAAACAATACGCTGTATTCAATAAAACAATAAAATTCCATATCTTCATCTCTCAGCCTACGCGAATAAAAATAATAAACAAATCAAAAACTCAGAATAGCGTTTCATAAGAGTTTTTCATTGCATAATTGCAATATTTTCATGATTTGCATTGCATTGCAAAGTCATCGTGATTACAAACAAGGAAGATATTGCAAAAAGTATTGCAAAATATTTAATAAATATAATCATAACTGCAATCAATTTACCGGAACTTTCCTCAACAAGAATACATTAAAATCAAAATCAATTACTACTCGTTTACTTAATTACAGTTTATTAATATTTAAAGGACACTAAATCAGTACTGGATAAAACATGCTACAGTATAGGATAAAATAGTACGACAGTAAAAAACAAAAATGACATCACATATCAATTGGTCATATATTAGAAAGTTCATTGAATTCTGTGGTACTAAATATCCTTTCCAAGAAAGAATTTTTTAAAATCACTTCGCATCTCTCAATTCTGTATAATATTTTGTGCTAAAAAAAATTCAATAAACAATAAAAAATATCCATTCAATTTTTTTTCATAAATTTGTGAGCAAAAAAAAAAAAATTCCACATTAAAATATTCACATATTTTTCAAGTGAAATAAATTTTCTCAACCGATCATAACGCCATTAATAATCTCCATTGAAAATACTCCAAAGAAATTATAAAATATATAAGAGCAATTAAATAGAAAATAACGGCTAATAATCTTCAACAACTCTATATATTAAGATTAGTGCACATTTAATCGACGAGTTAGTAATCCAACATTCAAATATCGAGCAAATTATCCCTTATAAATTCCACCTATCATGTTCTATTGACCTCAAGTTTTATTATTAAACTTAAGTTCAATAGAACTTGTTTTATACTTTTTATAGAGCTTGCCAAGTTCCATATTTGAAATTTAGAAGGTTCATCATTAAAACATTAGTAATTATCTTCCATTGGAATTCCCGTCTTGTGTGTCTCAATTTTTTTTTTTTTTTTTGAATTATATATGAATACCTAATGCTATGACATCATAAATGGTGGAATTCCACCTGAAACAACGATACTCTCTCTGCTGTATATTTCAGAGTTTTCACCACTATTGAGTGATATCCTGCTATCACTAAGAACTCAGTGATTCAGATGATATAGGATGTGAAAACCTCACATCTATAAGCCAGAACGATGAAATGAGCAGTAAAGTTGAAGGAAGATGGACAAGTATATACTCCATTTCATGAAAAAATTTTAAACAAACAAGCACATATATATATATATATATATATATATATATATATATATATATATATATATATATATATATATATATATATATATATATATTCATAGATGAATATATTCAAATATTCATACAAATGTAACCAAGTTTGCTGCATATAGAGCAAACCTGATTAGCTATTCGAAAAGCCTAACAAAGAGAATCACATAGCCGTATATTTGATGAAAGATGATAAATGACCACAATACGAGGGTCAAATTGTTGAGATAAACACCAATAGACATATAGGATCAATGAAGCTAATATTGAATGGACAATACGGAATGGCGCGCATAGCGTAATCCAAATCGTATCGAATAAACAACAAACAGTGATAGATAGATTGGCTAATAAATTAGAAATGTGAAACGAGCGATTCGCACGCCACAATGCAAATTGCTCAAATATGCAAATGCGCCAAATTTGTTGAGAATATCGAATATATTCTCTTAAGCGAGCATAAGACATGGCTCAAGAAATTATATAGACATCAGATTATATAACAACTCAGAAATAGAGGACGAATAAGAGTGAGGAGGGGGGGGGGGTGGACAAGCAAAGACATCCTGGATCCACTTGTACTCCAAATATTTCAGAACTGGATGATTTAGAAAATTATGCAAAGAATTAAATATATATATCCACTATTTGATTACCAAACAAATCTTTATGCACAAATAAGGTCGAAGTTGCGACCTCTCAGTTGCCGATCGAGAGGTCGCCGATTTGTTGCCGTCTGCTGATAAAGTTTTCATTGATTATCAAATAGTGGTTATCACTCAAGTACAAACTATACCTAAATAGTTAGATTGCAACATATATGTCGATAATCCAACATAAGTACAAAGGTTTGCCTATAAATCAAATGTGTGACATATTGTATCACTCAAATATATTCACACTGATAAAACAACTTATATATGTACATATATAAAATAATTATAAAATAACACAATATACAATACCTTATACTAACTTAATCTACCTATAAATCTATAAACACTAACCTATAAAAGTAATAAACGTTACGAAATACCCTAATATAAAATATATATAAGTAATATCTTTGGCCTTAGCATAAATCGAAAAAAAAAGAGAGAAATTGTAAAAATTCGTGGAAAATATCTTCTTGGTGGTCATATCTCCTTATTTTTCAAAGAAAAGGGAAAAATCTTAACAAAAAGTTTCACTTTCTAGTATATTTCAACTTCAGTTAACCTCGCTTAGCATCTTCCACTTTTGAAATTCAATAAGCTTATAGAATAGCAATTGCCACTCTCCAACCTATCGTAGAATAGAATCTACTGCCCATTCATCACTTTTATTGTGAGATTGCCAACGATATATTCGGAATAAATATGCATGCGAATTTTAATTTGATGCTAAGCGCAGCTGGAACACATATACCGGATAACTGGAGCCAGGATTCATATTCTGGATAACTGGAGCTGGAATTCATATTTTGGATAACCTGAACTAGAATTCATAAATTCACCTGAGCTAAAGGAGGATTCACATTACCCTCGCTTTTACACTCCTAGAATCTTACAGAGTAAGGTATAACCGAGAGGGGGAAGGGAAGGTGGAAGGAAGGGTGGCAACGCAGCAAAAATCGACCTACCGTACAACATGAAATAATCCCACTCCTTACACGAATATAATCAAGTAAAAAAAAAATTTTTTTTTTGCGCAATAAGTAGGCAATGAAAAAAGCTTTAATAAATACCCCTATAGTACCATCGATTTTAGGTCACATAACGTGACATTTATGGACTCGTTCTTCAACAATTCATATATCGAGTGAAAGAAAGCAACAGCGGACGATCATCGATTAGTGCTTATGCCTAGAGGGTGCCTAATGAGAGGTTGAGAGGAGAGTCAAGACACATGACGGGCAGGAAGTGGGCTGTGACGATGCTTAAATTACGCCACGCTTCACCGCACGGGACGTCCATCCACAATTCAATAAGATGCAACTAAAATGCGCAAAATGTGCGCTAATGATGCGCAATTCAACCTGATTGCACGATAAATTCAGCTCGCTTTTATCGTTCAATTTGTGTCCTCACAGCGTAAATGAATTTTCGATTTATTCATGATGTTCGAAACTGGAAAGACGCTGCAAGATAATTTGGTGGAAAGGAAATTAAAGGAGGGGAAGGAAAGGATGTAGGAAGGAGAGGAGAGAAGTTAAAGAGAAAAAGCGAGAATGAAAGGGGGAGGGGGAGGGGGGGGGGGGGGAAGGCGGAGGGATAGACAAGATGAGGAAAGAAGACCAATCAATATAAAAGACCATTACATGCTAAAAGAATGGTTGCAATATCCTCGAAGAAAACATATCGAATATAACGAGTAGGCAAATATCTCTCTGGATTTTTAAAATATCCTTAAACATATTATGCGAAAAATTTTCCAAATAAGCTTCACATCTTCTAATTTAACTGTAGCAAAAAAAAAAGGAGATTTCATTTAAACCAAAATCAAAGTACTGCACTAAATATGCGGAAAAAAAAATAAAAAATAAAAAATAAAAATAAAATTTCAATCCATTCTTTTTTAAACGATAGTTTCTAGACGACTGACCATTTCAGTATTTCTATGAAATTACTTCAATATAATTTAGTTGACTATCAATATATAAAAAAATTCTATAAACACAATAAAAATAATAGTTATAATTTTGGACGATAGAATAAATCAATTTCTCGATGATATAAACGGAACAAGCTGCAAGAATGCGAATATATCGAATAATCGAAAGATGAGGCTTTACTCAATTTTCGTCAATAAGCCATCTTCTCTCTTATTCTCACCGTTTTCTTGCATTCCCTTAACTTATAAACATTCAACTCTTCATAATATATTAGCGCAAAAAGCTTTTTTTCTTCTTAAGTAAGTGAAAAAAAAATTTCATAAAATTTTATGAAATAAAGAAAAACAAAATTTTCATGAAAATTTTATAAAATTTTCCCAACAAAAAAGTTGACTTTTTTCATTATTTAAGAAAAAAACTTGAAAATTTCCAAAATCTATTCTATCGCATTAGAAAATTTTTGAAGCATTAAAAAAAATTTTTTTTAAAGTATCGATTTGTTTTACTTGTTGAATATAAAATGGACTCATAAGAGAATTAAAATGATAATAAAAAGCGCGCAAATAAGTTGAGATTGAAAAAAATTTGAAATTAATAAAAAATAAAATAAAAAATCAATTTTCTTTTTCTATATTTTTGAACAGAAAATTTAAAAAAAAACTGAAAATTTCGAAAACAACTAAAATTAAACTGATCTTTTGATCTTTAAACTCGAAAGCGTTGTCTTTTAATCGATGAACAACCATTCTATCAACTAAATCATTGATTTCTAATTCCAACAAAACAATCCGATCTGTAATTCCCCATTTAAATTTTCTAATTATTGAAGAAAAAAAAAAAGAAAAAAGAGATAATTGAAAGAGCGAAAAGCGAATCACCTAAAGAGTCGACGAGTGGAACAAAGCAACAAAATATGTTGCAACAACAATTCGCACTATATCGCAAAGACATTTCGTTATTTCGTTTCCCATTCAGTGGTGAAACGTTTGCAAGTGAAATGTGAGTGTATAACGTTGTGTGTTGGTGAATGAAAAAAAAAAAGTTGATCAATGACGTGAAGTGTATTTCCAAAAAAAAAAACTGCCAAAACGATGTAACACTTCAAAACGTCATTTTCAACTGAAAATTCCAAACTTTTCATGTAGAAATTCTGAAATTCAAAATTTTTTTTAAAGAGAAAAATTGAAAATATTCAAAATTTTTCAAAAAAAACCTTAAAATTTGAAATTTTCTCAAAGAGAAATTCGAAATTTTGAAAAATTTTCGAAGATATTTTCAATTTGAACGTATATAAAAATAGAATTTAATAGCACTATGATCATATCACTATAGAAATTTATTACTCAATGAACAATATTAAAATTCTCAAAATAAATATATGCATTTTGAAAATTTATGAAAATTTCAAATTTGAGAAAAAAAATTGAAATATAAAATCTCAAAATTTACGGTATACGCCCAGGGGTTATATTATCGGTTATACGATCTGTGTGTATATGCACATACGCATTCACTATTCAAATACATAAAATTGTTCATAGATCAACTATATTCATTGCTTTCCCATCAAATACTTTCCCCCCTCCCCCCTCTTGCTCGTCTATGCGAGCATACTTTCCTTCTGTTTCGCGCTATTCAGCAAGCATGTTTGACCTTCCATTGAAACCGATATAGTTCCTGTATCGCCCTCAAGGAGGAAGAATGTCCTTCCAAACGCCCTCAGGCATTAGATAAAGACTTTCACTCTTTGACTATAATAAAAAATAAATTTCAATTACTATTTGAAATAAATTATTTTTCCTTCAAAAAACAAAACAAACACCTATCAACCTCAACGATATGTGAGAGAGTAAAAAAAAAAAAAAAAAAAACGATTACCGCCGCATTGCATAACACCACTTGGGTATATTGGAGTGCAGCTAAAATGTTGTATGTAAACGGCACGCACAACTCACTTTTAACGTGATAACAGATGCAAATCATCCACTCAAACAGCTGACCATTACGTTTGTTTGTTGAAGAATTTTCTCTTCAATATCTATTTCATGCTAGGCTCTAAATAAACACTTCAATAGAGAATTTATATTTGTAGGGGAGAGGTGGAGATTAAAGGGGGGATCGCAATGAATTAGAAATTATGGAAAGATCAACGATAAAGCAACTATAATAATATTACTTCTAATCTTTTATGAAAATATTCACTCCTTTCAAAAAAAAAAAAACACAATTCTTAAATTATTCTCATGTTTTAATTAATAAAAAAAATACGCTTAAATCAAAAGATAGAAATGATCGATGAAGCAACGTGGAAAGAGAACAATACAATTTAAGAAAATAACATATCATTTCCAAGAAGAAGATAAAAACTATGAAATGCCCATCGAAATGAATACAAACTCAGATTCGAAAGAAAAAAAAAATGATTTTCAGCCTTCACTAAAGAATGCTCTCTCATTACGAGCAATTGAGAAGAGACTAGATAAAAGTAGAACGCTATGAAGGCACAAAGAGAGGGAACGAGAGAAGGACAGAGGGAAGATTGAGGGAGGGATGAGGGAGGGAGGAAAGGATGGAAGGAAGGAGAAAGAGACTATACGAATTTTTAAAGCCTAAAACGGAAAAAAAAAATTCAAATATTATCCAACTCAAAAACTTCCTCACAACTAAATAAATAAATAAGGCTCATTTCAATTGCGCCGAAATAAAACATCCCTAAAAAAAAGACTAAACAGATTATTCGATTAACTATCAAACGCGTCCGTCATCTCATTGAATAAAAAATAAAAAAATTAAATTAAATTAAATAATCCAGCAGTTCCATCGAAAAAAAAAACCCCGCATCAATGTTATTTAATATCAAATTCATATTAACTATAATGATTTGAAACTTAAACTATAATTTCATTTAATCTTAAGCTAAGATTATAGGTAATAATGTCAACAACTTATTTCAGATACTCGAAATGACGCATTAAAACACCACCATTAGACTATTATGTAATCGGTTCAATATATGATCATTAATTTTTATTCATAAAAACATATGTTTATAATAGATTCTCTGATGATTTAGATACTAAACGTATACACTGAAATGCAATAAAATGCCAATGATTAGTTAATCTTATCTTTACGCTTTAATAAATAATTTGCATATATCAGTGATAAGCAATAGCCCACATATCTGAATGTTTTAACGATTAGATTTTAAAAAAATGAATAAAAATTATGTATTAGGTCTTTTTTAAAATATGTGCATAAAATCTCTATAAATAATGCGCATAACACCTCATATATGTATATATATATATATATATATATATATATATATATATATATATATATATATATATATATATATATGAGACAATAATTGAAAAAAGTTAACTAACCATCATTCGGTTGTATATTCCTTCTTTGTGTCACATATGCAGATACCTCTGCACTTCCTCTTCTATTCATCGGTGATGCATTCCGCACCATCGATCCCCCACAGACATTATTTGTCTCGTGTAGAGAACGACTCATTCCTAAACAACAAAGTTTATATACCATAACCATTAAGTAATTTACTTGATTTGCTTCCTGCTTTATGAACTACTAGTATGGCTCTGTGATCAACACTGGAGGCAGAAGGCGCAGAAAACGAGCGAATGGAACTCGACAGATCCGCGCCGATCCTTGCCGAATCGACGAATCGTCAGCTGATCGTTTGCTAATTATAGGTTATTAATTTCGCATCTTTCTTGTTTTAAATGTTTCGACAAATGAACAAATAAACTAATAAATAAGTAAATAAATAAATAAACAAATAAAGACTAAAAAATGTAGACATATATCCAAAATATGTATTTTTCAAACACATACTTAATCCACAACAATAAATATTGCTCGTTTGTCTCCACCCTCCCATACTAAAATTAATTTCATTGTGTATTCCCGTACTTCAAAAGATTGAATAATCATGGTAATTAAAGAAAAGCTACAAAATCAAAAGCAAAAATATTCGTGCTATATATGAATACACTGACTTATCGACGATGGAAATAAATTGGAAAACGAATCAAGGAGTCCTTCAATGTGACCTATAAACAAAATGACCGTTAGTCCTCAAAGAAAATGCAAACAATTATGATTTCGCCCTATACGATGCTTGATCCACCGTCCTGCCGAACGGAACGCTTCGCAATTTAACGCACTTTAATAGGAAACTGCCAATCTGTTTATCTCCAAGCCTATATCCAATACCTGACTAAGCCAGTTCACTTAACCTCCAAGCAATTTAACTCCCTCTTAAATCCTCAACTCATCTAGCTCCAATCTTAGACTTGCTATTGCAGCTCCAACTTGAAAATCTAATCAGCTCCGACTCGAAACTTCCAAAATCTCCAACTCAAATAGTTCCCAACTGTGAAACACCACAAACGATCCATTTGCCCCTCTATGATATTGGTAAGCAATTTGCATGTGCTATGCTCTTAATAAATGGGCACAAAAAAAAACGAAAATTGCTTACTCATAAAGTGGCAACTATTTGAGCTCTTCAAACAGATGTTATGTGCTATACTTTTTATTCTGTTACCAAATGATGAAAAAAAAAAGCTATGAATACAACAGCTGTGTGTTGCGTTTCACCAATGATATTTACTTACTAGTATCGCTTCTTTTCATATATTCTTATAAATAACCACTAAAAAAAATATTTTTCTGCTTAACATTCAAACGAAAAATTTATTTCTTTTTCATTTCATTAAAATTTTTTCTATTTTCATTATCATAAAAATTGATTTCTGTTTCAAAACAAAGATAATTTTCCACCTGGGAAATTTGCATAAATATATTTCATCGATTCATTTCAAACGAAAAAAAAAATCCGATGAATTGCTTGAGCTCAATTCCCTTAAGCAAAAAATTTTATGAAAATTAGATCATTTAGCATCTTTATGCTTTCGTTAAAAAATATTAAGTAGAAAGAATATCAACAGATATATAGACTTTAAAAAAAAACCAAAACCAAGCAACTCAAAAAACCAGAATTAACCAACAAAAAAAAAAAAAATCAAATCAATCAACTCGAAAAAAAAAAAAAATCAACCAACTTAAATAAACCAAAATCAACCAACTCAAAAAACCAAAACCACCAACCAACAGAAAAGAAAAAGAAAACGATTCATCGCTGTCAATAAATCTATTATAAGTGCCTTTATCAAGCACATTCAACAACTTCAAAAAACGATTCATCGAGGTAAGGTTGATGCTGGATTTAAAAAAAAAAGAAACACACCTCTTGATAGGAATCCTCCATCGGTGGGTGCCGAATCACGACCGTGTTTCTGAAATACTGTTTGCGGACCGACTACCGCTGTACTACGTGAAGGTCCTGATGAAATACCACCTGTTTCTGATGCACATATACCTGAAATTTGATAATCGATTAGGTATATTCGTTAATTAGCCAAATGCTAAGCTCTAAGAAAAAAAGATAGAATATGATCATACCGAACAAGCACCTTCTATATAACTCTCATTAAGATTCAGTGATGAAAGATACCTAAGTTTTACATAAAATTCAACTATTTATGCTTATATAATCAACTCTACAAAGAATTTAAAACTTTTTAGTTTCTATAGAAACATCATCTCTCCCTTATTTGAAAAATACTTAAATACTTGAAATCAAAAAAAAAAAACGGAAAAGTACTTAAAAATACGACGACTTCAAGCTATCATTTCAAGACCTCAAGTTTTAGAACTTACATATCAACGCTTGAAAAATGTATTTCACCAACCTTACCTCTCATTCTCACCTCAGCGTCAGTTATCGTACGCCATCTTCTAGAATGCATTGTTTTTGTTGTTTGATATTCTTTTTTCAAGGTGAACCAAATAAAAAAGTGATAGACGCTCAAGTTCTCCCTCAAATCGTCATATTCATAGTTGGTGGTCTTAATCATCCAACAACGCATCATCCACCTTTTCATGCTCGACTCCATCACAATCAATCCAATAAATTTATGGACTCATTTCCTATTAGTTACTTAAAGTCAACGTAAGAAAAAATTAAAACACTATATTCCTCTAATCACTATTTACTTAAGTATGCACGTCATTTTTTCGATAAAGGTATGGCCAGGTGCAAAATTTCAGGAAAATGGGACGGTGGTGGGATGGATTTTCCACAGCCTGTTAACGACCAGACGAATTTTCAAGAACAGCTACACATGTGTTTGTGAAGATTTCGATCTCCCCGCTAAGCAAATTTTAGAGAAACAATGATGGTGAGGGAAAAAATTTTAGACTGTAAAAAATATTTCCGTATTAGTATATGGTATTAATTCCATATATGAAGTCAAACTATACCTCATGCACACATCATTTCTTCGACAATGAGCAAGCAATAAGAGTGGATTTATTTAACCCTGAGATCTTTATTTAATCCTGAAATTAATAGCAATACAAATACCTGGATCGGGGAATGCCTCCACAAATGAGGATGATCGTAGTGCAGTGAATTGACTACCATCATAAACGCACGGATAACTATGATTTAACGACGACTGTGGAAGTGATAAACTTCGCGAGGTGCTTACCGTCCGTTGTCCTCCCACACTACTCTCGGATTTTGGATCACGACGTCGAAGGCGCACTAAATAAACAACATTCATTAAAAAATTGCTTCAAAAATTACTAAATATGAGAATCAAAAAGCCAAGGTTATTTAACCAAACTTTACCATCACTTCGGTTTATTATATACCAACGAAATATGCTAAAGTGAGGAAAATAAACCCACAAGAGAAGTAATATTGAGTGTCTCTTTTCTAGAAATGTCAAAAAAAAAATTTTTTTTTGCCTGAAAAATTTATGGAGTAATTTCATTCGCGAATATCAATGTCAACAAATATAGACTTCTTATTTAGTTTAGTTCTGTTTTACGCGGTAAATACGGAAAATATTATTTAAAAACCCATGGGCTTATAACGCTCAGAATTTCTCAAATCAATAGGCGACCTTAAAAGAGAAAATAAATAGGCAAAATTTTTTAAAATATAAATGCTCGACAATTATTCATTACTTGTCCGAATAACCTTACTGTTTAAATTGATTAAGTTTACAAATTCAACGAGCAGGGAAACTTTCCCACAAATATGTATTGAAGAAGGGGTTATAAATGGTAAAATACGGTAAGTTTTCATCATCATTGAAGCATTTTAAAGTTATTTTACGTTACGATTAAAAAAATCGTACAATTCAGAAGCGAAGTTAAAGGCGGAAAAATGTGGGGTAATATGAAAGCGATAATCTCATCGAAATTTAAGACGGCATGAAAAGCGAGCGGAAAAATGCAGACAGAATAACAGAGATAGAAAAAAGGGTAGGCAAAGTAATAGAGATCTAATTGATCCCTTTCCTTTCCTCCCATCCCATTCCCCGGGGAAAAATTTCTTTAATATATCTATGATATAGATGATTAATCCGAGCAAAAAAAAAAAAAAAAAGAAAATTGATTGAAAGATCCGTCCTATCTATCAATAACTGAGAAAATGATCTATCAAAACAAAACAAAACAAAAAAAAAAAATTCTAAAAGACTATCGATAATTTTCAATTCATAAAACGCTTTATCGATTATAAAAATTTCAATAGTTAATTTGAAATTTTTGAAAAAATTTTTATTGCAAAAATTTTTTCAAAAACAAAAAAAAATAGTCGAAATAACAATCGAAAAATTTTCATATAATAATGAGAAGATTGAATTTTGTGGAGAATTTTTTTTTTTTAAATCGCCTTATGATTCAAAAATAATTTCATAAATTGCGCTTGCCGATATTTCCCCCCCCCCCCTCTTCTACTAGTATTAATATCAAAATGACATTGAATTAATATCTTTTAATTTAGGAACATTGCTTTAAAAAAAACAATCACCTCTACACTCCCCTCCCCCTCATATCTCAATTAATTCTGGGTGAACTACATACATATCATCACTTTTAGGAATGCTGAGAGATTGTGAGTACCATCCCCTCTCCTTCCCCCTCCTATCAGGTCTTCTTCATTTCTTTCTTCACCATTGTAAAAATTGCATAAACAATAAAGGACTATAAAATTTTAAGGCGGCATATATTTGAAAACTTCTTGCTCATTAAGTACCAGCCAGCCGTTTGTCTCTTTCCCATAAATCCTTCCTCTAGGTTCAGCATAAAAAAACATGGAGATATGCAAATTTCATAATGGAAGGATCGCGAAGAACACTTATAGTAGATGGAAATGGATTTAAACTTGCATAAGTGGGCAAAGCTTTCAGAAAATCTATAAACTTCTTTTTCCGATAAGGACTTTCACTCATGTAGATTGTGCAATAAAAAAATAAACTTTCTATTGGAAATTTGATGCAAATAAGTGATTTATTTGAAACTAGGCAATGAAAACCACAAGCTAGGCTTACGAGTACCTTAAGCTTGTCTAGTGGTAACTCAAGCGAATCTAGAGTTACCTCAAACTAGTGTTGGAGTACTTCAGGCCGTAGAAGTCTAGAAGTACTTCCAGGCTACAGCGACAAAAAAAAGAAAATAAGAAAAATGTAAGCGAACAAAATGTACTATTTTTTTTTCAAATCATTAATTCAACAATTTTATAACAAAACTCAATTATTAAATACATCAGTGTTAAAATTTTTTTACAAAGATCTAAAAATTATCAAAATATAAACATAAATGTTCATAATAATTACAAATAAATGAAAAAAATAAATAAATAAATAAATAAATAAATAAATAAATAAAAAAATAAATAAATAAATAAATATATATTATATAAATAAATATAAAATAAATAATTAAAAAATAAATAAATAAATAAATAAATAAATAAATAAATTAATTAATTAATTAATTAATTAATACGCACTGAAAACGTCCAACGTCAATGAGTTAATAAGGGATAATGTCAAGGAATTCGCTAATAAAGCAGCATATATTTCGCTCAATATGGGAAATGTAATAGAGGGGTTCTCTATCTAAAAAGTACAAACTGCTCCAATTTCGTAGATTAAAAAAAAAAAGAATTTGCTTTTAATGAGAATTTATCTTCCGATTACCTTAATTTTCACCTGCCAGATTAAAAATACAACCTGTTCAAGGTATCTCGTTGAAATAATTGAATTGCGCACAATTGAATTTTTAAAAAAATTTTCATTTAAATGAAAAATTTGAGATATTATTCTTTGATATTCCGAAAATTTCAAAAATATTTTCGGAAATTATATATTGCTGCTAAAATATGATCTATGAACTCTTTGTTGACCTGAAATTAGACTACACATTTTCTAGGTGGAGAATAACCTGCATTTGGAGAGAGAAAGAAAGAAAGAGAGAGAGAGAGAGAGAGAGAGAGAGAAAAAACGTACAACAAAAATAGTTAAAGCATGAATATGGATGAAAATCGATTCAGCATAATTAATCAGAAGCAGTTCAACTTTCAAAGCATCACATCTGTCATCATGAATATCTGAGTTCCTTAACCCCCCCAATTCCTTCCTCCCCCCCCCCCCCAAATAACCCCTCCCCCACCCTTTCACTCCAAGATAACACCTTTCCCTTGTACAAAAAAATTCCAGGATTATTTCGCTATAAGGGGAAATCTGATAGCCTAGCAAAACTCGAAAATTATTTTCTTCATTGGAAACCTCATATATTCACAATATCAAGCTCATTAAATGCAAAAAAAAAAAAAACAAAAAACGACGATCACATAAAAACTAAATCAGCTGACGTCCAGATGGCTGATAATAAAACCAAAAAAAAAAAATGTTTGCATCTCTATGTAAGGTTGATTTCCTCCTCCTCTTCTCCTATTTCGCTTTACAAAATATTCAATTGATCAATAGATGTTTAGTGGAACTAAAGATTCAAAAAAAAAAAAAAAAACCGGTCTTAACGCATTTGCACAACGATGATATTATACACTAATATATTGATTCATTATATGTTTCAAATTACAGTGTTTATAATCGATCGATCAGAAAATTCTTTAAATTTGAAAGTTTTATCCGTCTAAAAATAAAACCCTCAACACTCAAAATTTCCGATTTTTTTTTCCGACTCTATAAAGTTCTATATTAAAATACTTAAAGGTACCTATATTTATGAGCATATCAGATATGCAAATTTAGCGCAATTTATACACAGAAGAGAATTTACATACTTCCGGATGAGAGCCTAATTATTCATTAATGCACTCGATGGTTTATTTAAAAAAGCATTTTTTTTTTACTTTTACAAAAATAATAAATATATAAGTGCACACTATTGGTACTCAATGATTAAATTTTCAACGAATATTAAAACCTGAATAGAAAATCAATTTATGAATGATCTCTAGGAACGAATTAAGTACCCAACAATCTATCGATACGCAAATGCTCTTCTATTTATTAATTTATGCAAATGAGCATCCAAAGAATCTGCAATCCCATTATAACTTTATGCTAACGACATAAAAATGTATAGATCTATCGTTCAACCATAATTAAATAACAAAATATTATGTCAGGAGATGACTTCACTGGAAGAACAATTATCGTTATAGTAGCTTGAAATATTCGCTTTAAAAAAAATGCTTTATCTTATAAGTAAATTTGTTGGTGGAATTTACCCTATGTTTATGTGGCCTTGTTCATTCTACTAAAGAATGCGATGAAGGGTTTGATTGTTTATGTGAGTATTAACCCTAACTGGCCTAGTCAATGTGTTGATGTTTGAAGTTACGCGAAGATATATGCTCAAATGGCTAACTGTACCTGTATTCATCGTATATTACAATATACCTGCATAGAAAATTATCGAAATGTCCTCTCACCTTGGAATATTGTCTCAAATTTGATCGCCGTCTATGAAAAGCGATATCGAAATAAATGAAAAAATTTGTTGACGCTTTATGGAAGCGATTTTCGAAGAGCATTCATCGATCGTTCCAGCTTAATTACGAGCAATGGCTTCTTATTCTTTATTTAAAATCTCTACGGTATCGTAGAGCTCAATTTCAATTTACATTTATTTTTCAGGATTGTCCAAAGGTTTCGATTCCAGATTATTTTCTCCTCTATAAGCCCGAGGCTATATCCGATTCAAATTGAAAGGAAGTTAAAGAATCGAATTGATGTGCTCAATTCATTTGCTTTCCACTTGGAATTCCTTATCACCTCATGTGGTAATGAGCAGTCAAACTGCAACGCTTGGAACAACACGGTCTATAACCATCGATTATTCGGATGGTGTTGTATATCTGCATTCCAGTATGTCTTCATTCCTTATGAACTCTGCTATTCTTTCTCACTTTCTTTGTGGGTGGAAGGGCAGGGTGGGGGAGGTGGGGTTAAACACATGGCTGCATTCTCTGATTGTGATTGTAGGGTTTTTTTGTTTCTTTGCATATTTTTTTGTCGCCTTTGTGTTCTATATTTTTATTCATAGCAGGTGTTTTTTTAATACGGACGTGACGAAGCACGAATATAATTCTCTATAACGTGCCCTTCATACACTTGTTTCTCAATCGATGCTCTTCATTTAAAAAACGGCTGAATAAGAGAAAGAGAAAGAGAGAGAGAGAGAAAGAGAGAAAGAGAGAAAGAGAGAGATGAAGAATGGCTATAGACCGCAGACGTTTGATCCTTGTACCTCATTATACTCAAGGAAACCTCTATCTCTACGCTTATATCGAATAGCTAATAGAAGAGAAATTCACTACTAATAGCCCCTTTAGAGATCAAGAGCAGATATGAAAGGAGAATTGAAAAAAAAAATTCTTTTTTTTTTGATTATGCTCACCTTGAGTATTTTCAAAAAAAAAAAAAAAACCAAGCAGCACTCAATATAAAAAGATGAGGAAATATTCTTACCTTTATAGATTAATAAAGGTGAATTTAAAAACCAATGAAAATATTAAAAAAAAAAAAATTATAACCACAAAACGCTAATGTTGAACATTAAAATAATCTAGAAATTGGCAATATTAAATTAAAATGCTTCCTGTTTTTTTTCTCTTTCTTTTTCCTCTCTTTCCCTCCCTCTCTCTCTCTCACTCCCCTCTCTTTTATCCACAAACTTCACATGATATAACCTGATTACCAGTACACTAAGATCTATCGTTGTGCTAATGTGTTCGTCAAGAACGACACTCCTAACGCTGATATTTATTCCGAAATAAACACTTCCACCAAATTCATGATCGAAAATAAACGTTCTTCTCTCTCTATCTCTCTCTCTTCATTCGAACAATATTTCATAAATATCAGCTGATAATCACATAATCAAACGAATAGAAACGAAGATCAATCACCATACCACACTAGACATATCCGGATCCCGGTTGAACCTGTCTCCGGTTACGAACATTAACGGGTCGGATTTATTCAAAGCAATATAGACATGGGTTATGTCCGATCATGATCGGGCTCAACCCACCTTCATATGCTCATACGTTAAATCTTTTTCCGGTTGTGGTCATGAATGGAACAAAATTTCAACTTAGATCTCTCCTATTGAAAAATGCCATATCTCCGCATACAATTCTCATTCGCATTCCAATGAGCTTTGTATGTCTCGTCGATGAGTTCTAATTCCGATAGGGGCAGAATTTGCACATTATATATATATATATATATATATATATATATATATATATATATATATATATATATATATATATATATATATATATATATATATATATATATATATATATATATATATATATATATATATATATATATATATATTTATTTATATATTTATATTATATTATATTTATATTTATATTTATATATTTATGTTTGTATTTATATTTATATTTATATTTATATAAGATTAATCAACCAATCATCAATATTAATTTAGTTGATAAGACCTGAATTAAATATTTTTATAATGAAGAAATGTCCAAAAGGAATTACCACCTTGAAATTGAATTTCAATACTCGAAAAACGTTGAATTGTTGTTATTTAAATTAGTGCCAACTTCATATGGTTACTAACGTGGATGTGTGCGCAGTTAATGGCAAATGATTAGTGACAGCTGGCGAGAAATCATCAATTTCGTTGCCCTTATTGCCTCTGCTATAGCCGAATATCCCAAAATCCTATCTCTCCCTAATATCTCACACATTTTCACTCGACATTCAAAAATTTCACTCCCTCCTAAAAACTACGACCAAAAAAAAATTAATTAAAAAAATAAAAATTTCAAAATAATATCACCGCATCATTGATACTTAAAAGAATTCTGCGGAATGCGGGAAACAAAGATAGAAAGAAACCGAGCGGATAATATTACCCTTGCTGCAAATTGCCGAAAAAAAAGTGAAAATTTCCAAAAATTGGAATATTTGGAATCGATGAAACTTTTTAAAATCTCAATAAAGTTGTGCAATGATTAATTAGCTGTTGTCGAATGTCGCCTAACCTGATAAGCGATATCAAATCAACAGATCTTATCATCGATCGATATATAATGCATATAAACGAAAAATATTAGCTAAATAAATAAACAAATAAGTGAACAAAATATATGCATAAATAATCTTTACTTCTCATTTCAAACAGATTTTTTTTTTATTGAATAAACATCATTGAAGGTCTTTGCAAAAGAAAAAGAGAAAAAAACGTTGAGTGGTGAAAAAAAAAAGATTCTACGAAAACAGCAGAAATAAAAGAAAAAAATAGAAAAAAAAACCAAAATAATTGAAAAAATTATAAAAACGAATTAGAGCGATTAACTTTAATACTGAAAAAAAATGGGATAAAATTTGCGAAGAATCGTCATTATAAAGTTCATTGCTTAAAAAAATGAAAGCAAGTTTCTTAATATTCTATTAGCAATGGCGCAATTAGGTCATTAGAGACAGATCCCTCAGACAAATTAGGTGATTTAATCGAATTTTGGGAGGGAGAAGGAGGGGGAGGGGGGAGAGAGAGTAGAGGGGAGAAGAAAGAGGAAAGGGAATACGATAAACAAATCTCCCCTCTCCAATCAAATGCATTATAATGGCTAAAAATAGAGTCGTAACGTATATAACAATTCAAAATAGATAACGTTGATTTATGGATTTAATTTCAGTTTCTATCAGAAAATAATCTAAAAGAAATTGAACAAAAGAAATTATCAACAAACAAAAAGGTAAATTTTACAAGACGGAAATTAAAAGTAATGAAGCAAAAAAAAAAAGAATATCGTCATAATAAATAACATTACCGTTATTAAGTGCTATGCCCAACCACGATCCACACAACATCCACGACACCGAATTCCTCACAAATCACGTCAATTCAACACTTCAAAACAAAATCGCACGTATAACTTCAACAACAAACAGATATCAGAAATAGTGTCCGCGTCTGATTTCCGATCCAGAAAATAATCCCGGCATCCGGTCTCTGATCCAGAAAATAACTCCGCAGACAAGATAGAGAGAGGGGAAGCCGATAAAAGGTGGAATAACCAATATGTCACTGAGTAAGTCGAAGTGGATGTTGTACACAACGTAAAATATGTATGCCGAACATTTGGAAAGGTCATCAAGAGGTGCGCAATAAAAAAGCTGTAAGCTCAACTAGATATAACGCATTGATGAAGAGGATTAGACAATCAAAGAAATTCCCTCTCTTTATGAGGGACGCCAAATTGCTAGGTCGGCTGTTAGCGGACAAAAAAAAAAGAGCAAAATCAAAGCCCCATCAAAAATATACACAAAGTGAGCATTTCTGATATACGCACATTACGACATAGACAAACTTCCATACAAATATAAACAACTGATAAATGATCAGTGCTGATTACCTATCATTACTACCAAACTTTCTGTGGCGAGATACATCCTATATTTATGACATCATAATATAGGCGGGATGAAGGAAGAGGAGAGAGGGCGGAAGGAGAGAGGATTGGGAAATGGATGAAAATTCGCAATCTTTAAATTCACTAAATAAAATCGATTGGAATTCGTTCAACGATAATCAAGGAAATAATTGATAAAAAATATTGAAATTTAACGCTTATTAATGATAGAATTGCTTTTTCTTTCTATAAGTTTTCAATTATATTCATATTTCTCATCAAAATATTTAAAAAACAAAAAGAAAACTTTTCTAATTATTTATTCTATTGTTGAAGAAAAAAAAAACAAACAATTTTTCAACTATATCGAATTAAATGATGGTAACTTTTTTTTTCTCTCCCTAAGTCTCCCATCCTCTCCCATAAAAAAAAACAATTACATTAGGAGACTTTCGTTATAAAATTAATTTCTTCATAATAGTTCAATTAAATGTCGCTTATTTAAATAATTCCATTAATAATTACCTACCACTATTAGTACGATCGAGTAGAATTGTCGGTGATCGACGTTCAACTTCCCGATCTAGATTGATTTCTTTGGCCAATACAGTGACCGCATCCGCACATGCTACCGCACTTGACGTCACAATTGATGGATTCTTCTCATTCGCCATTACATGAATATATTTTTTAACACTATTATTTGTATTGCAATGAATATTATCAGATGCAAAAAATGCGGCAATCTCACTGCATAATGGAATTGCTGATAATGGTGGCGATCGTAATTGATTAATTGATTGCTCTTTTAAATTCTTTAATGAAAGCTCCGAGATTTTAGGTTCCGGGAGCTTTTCAACATTTCCATTCCGTCTCGTAATTGTCGCATCCGTTTTATGCGTTAGAATATTTGCCGTACGACATTTCGAATTACTCTTATCATTTTTGCTGCTTTGTTGAATATTTAAATCCGTTGATATCGTCTGATTACCTAATGCATGAGTATAGGAACCAGTTGATGAAGATCGTATCAATACCGTCGATGCACTCGGTGATCGTAGAATCGTATCACTCGTTGAAAGTATTTTAGTCGAATAATCCGAATCATTTCTCGCTTTAGTATTTTTTGCATTTGCAGTATCCGTTCGTTTTGGGCTAATAGTACGAAGTGGTCGAGTTAACGTATATCTCAATCCTTCACCGGATGAAGTTGTCGTCTTAATTACAATACGTTCACCCACTCTTCCAGAACTTACATTATGCAGTTGTTTTGATGGATACATCACGTCGTACGCAAATCACGTGATTCGTTTATCAGCTTATCATATCATCAATATTACTGATATATGTTTATCAGTAATATCATGAAAGAAATATTCTCGTATCCATAAGATACAATTTCCACTAAAATTTCGCATTCGTTCTTCATTTAGAAATCCGTCGAATTCAGTGCGAGCGATCAACGTAATATGTAAATATGGATTCAGCAACAAAACAGCAGATCATTTGATCAACAATCAGATCAATCGAACGCCGAATCGCCTTCAGAATCCATTCTGAATTGGATTGCGGCCATCATAGCATCTAGAATCATCAACCGTATAGATGACGTGAGAAAATTATAAACGACATCCCAAATCAATAGAATCGTTGAACGGAGGTAATTACATAGACAATAAGGCACCGCAATGATGCAACTGGCAAAGTGTAAGGAAAATATATAAATTTTCGTTGATAATGGAAAATATGGAACGTTTCTTTATTGCAAAATTGTATAGAGAAAATAATCAAGCGAAATTAATTCACTGAATTGATATATGAAAAACGCATCATGCACAAATGTACAAAAAGCACAATATGCAAAATTTTCATTGAAAAATTCAATAAAGCACATTAGCTACAATTAACTCCAGTTGATAAATAGAATTCACCTAAACATTAATAAGCTTTTCAAAAAAGAATTTTAAAAAAAAGAAGCAAATAAAATTATAAAATTTCAATTCCATAGGTGTTCCTCAATTCTAATCGCATTGATGTCAATTCTTATCGCTAAAAAAAAATCTGAAAAATTGGCAAAAAGCCAAATTTCTCTCACGAAAATTCAAAAAAAAAAACATTTTCCATTAGCTGCTATTTTATTCACTTATAAATGAAATAAAAAATGACTTCAACAATATTCACAAAAAAAGCGGAAATTATAAAATATTATCACATTTGCATTAATTTATTTGCAGCACAAAGAAAAATTTTACTAAAGAGAAAAATTTTTTCAACTATTCATTTAATCAATGCAAATAATTTTCACCTAATAAATTTCGAAATAAAATTTTCAAAAATATATAAATATTAATTTAATAATAAATCTTCACATTTATAATCGAATTAATATTTTAATAAAAAATGCAAAATTTATTATTCGTGAATTTTTTAAAAATCTTCGATAGAAATTTATCAGCTTGCATAACATTAGAAAACCTTATGAAGATATTTCTTCAAATTTTATAGAATAGTGAATCCAAAAAATTTGCATATACATATTAATATATGCAAATTTTTTGAGAGGAAGAATGAGCGAGATCTATTTCCCTTTCAGCTGTCCAACGCGACGAAGCAAAGACAAGTAGTATGCATGACTGCTGTGCTCATTGTACTCAATGAAAACGTTCCATGACTTCGCAACATTATGCTTATTCAATTACTTCATTAACATTCATTACGTATAACACCGAATCTCGATTGCCATTTGACTTCGCAGAAGCAGTTAGGTGAATCTAAACCTCTCTATTATAGAGTGCTGAAGTATTCCATATAGAAGTGATATTTTTATTTTAGTACATTCAAATAAAACCAAAAGGCACATTGTAATTATACATAACGACTATCAATTTATCACTGTTCACTTCATGAAATTTAAAAATGGGCATTAAAATTCGAAATGACGCGAATTCTTTCATTGGAAGATAGCCTAAATATTTTTTTAATTTATGAATAGGCTGAACAGGCTATATATATATATATATATATATATATATATATATATATATATATATATATATATATATATATATATATATATATATATATATATATATATATATATATATATATATATATATATATATATATATATATATATATATATATATATATATATATATATATATATATATTGGACGGATCCCCCCTCTCTCAAAATCTCAATCAAGAGCAAATTTTCTTTTTCTGGAATGACACAGAACTCGTTTCAAATAAGGTGGTCATTTCACAGGACAAAACTCTATAAAGGCGAGCTTAGTTGACAGCATTGTAGTTCATATTAATGCATTGAGTGTACGTAAAATTTGCTTCCGACAGATGATATCATCGGTATTTTTCACTCATTTTAAACAAAAGAATTCAAAACTATATTCATTGTTTGTTTCAGAAAGTACAGGTAATGTTCTATAGAAACCACACCTCCCCCACTTTCGAGCATTGCACTCCTCCGAAAAAATAAAAAATAAAAAATCTGACAGTTGGAACTTCATATCATTCGTTTTTTTTTGCGAAGTTTTTCAAAATCTTCAGATAAGTATAAGGCTACAATATAAAAGTCTACCTAACAAGCTAAAAAAAGACAGGTCTAATTTCGTTGTTTTGAAAACAGACGGAAAAAGTTATCGATTCCTCCCCTTTTACCTCGAGGCGGCAATCCTGGCCAAGTGCCTGCATATGCGAATAAGTGTATCTCATTCACGTAGTTATATATGACATATATATATATATATATATATATATATATATATATATATATATATATATATATATATATATATATATATATATATATATATATATATATATATATATATATATGACAGTTAAAAATCGGCACGTTTTGATAAAAGTGGAAACATAAAATGCTCTCCAACAACGCAGCCGCATAAATGCAGTCAGCTGCTAAATGGCAGAAACCAATGAAATTGAAGCACGAGGTACTCACTAGGTGTGATCAGTCCATAGTGAATGTTTTTCGCTGAATTATTGCCCACAGTTATCTGCACTCACCACTCACAATTTCTCTCAGTTTTACGCTCTTTTACGCCATATAAACGATTGCGCCGTTATATTTTATAACTATTTTTGTAAAATGATTAATCAATTCCTTGCAATCACTTCATATGATCAGAAAATTTTTAGGTCTGAATTTCGCTCCGAATATTCTTCCTATTCCATCCTCTTTCTTCAACTTATCCGCTATCTTATCTCGACTAATAATTTAAAAAAAAAAAAAGAGCAGGTGATTATAAAACGTACAGCCAGACAAGATCGCCATAGCTATCGGCATATAAACGAATTAATGCACGTGATAATTTACTAACCCAATAGAAAAGTGATATGGATGCGTAACCTTATGGATTTTCCCCTCTTCTTCCCTTCCAATACCTTCAAAAACTAAAATTGATTGATAGAGGATTAATCAGAAAATTCTGATTCTGAAAACGTAAATTGCAACTAGACGCTTTAGAGAAAAACACCGCAAATAAATGATTGAACACTTCATCGCTTACAAAGAAAAAAATTTATGGGGAAAAGAAATGCAAAAATTCTTAATGCTTATTTTATTTTTATTAATCGAATTTTGCGGGGGCGTAAATTTTCATTAAGTTAAATGCAATAAATGTCATTTCATATCATAAACTGTATCAGAAATCCTATTCGATAAAATTTCATTGCAATTTTAACTTTCTTACTTTCAACAGTAATTCATTCTATTTATTATTAGTATAAAATGCACACAAAATAAACGGAAAAAAAAATTTCTCACATAAATTAAAATTAATAAATTTATGCAATTTCCATATAATTTTTTTTTTGCAATTTTCTCATAATTTCTGCAATTCTCTCATAATATTTTTGCAATTTTCTCATAAAATTTTTGCAATTCTCGCAATATTCTAGCAAAATTTTTTCAAATTGATTTAATGAAGATAAGAGTATTTCTAATTGAAATAATTTTAAAATCTTCAATTTCCTCTGCAATCTACATAGTCACTTTTGCATAACTTTTTTAGCAACTTTTTTTCTCATTTAAATCATACTTCGATATTCATTTTCTTAAATTTATTTTAAAAAATTAGTGATAAATATTTTGTAGTAATTTTTAATTCACTCCGAAGATTTTCACATTCATTTCCTCTTTATTTCGTCCTCTATGATTACAATATCCTTTAATTAAAGCTTAATTCCTCCTTCCATCTGCATCATCCAGACATCCTGTACACATAGTCTGTATTACTTAATACATCATGTAAGGTAATTCATTGAGAGGGAGAAAGAGAGAGAGAGGGAGAGAGAGATAAAGAGAGAGGATGAATGAAAGCGGAAATCAAATAATTTCCATTGAAAAAAAAAGAATTATATATGCAAAAATAAAAATAAAATCCCATATAAAAAGAAAAGAGCAAATAGAAAACTCGGATGTATTAAGCAAATCTCAGCTAACGAGCAACACAATCGTGTTGAAAAGATGCTGCATACTTCCCCTCTCTCTCTTTCTCTCCTACTCTCTCTCTCCTCTTCCTTTCCTCTCTCTCTCTCTTCGTTTCTTTTCATCACACAAACTGTTCTCTCTTGTTTCACACAATATTTTTTTTCCGTTGAAATTCTCAACGAACAACTGCCACCGACCACATTGCATCATATTTGGCCGACAACACATTAGATAGCTATTTGCAAAAAAAAAAAAAAAAAAAAAAAATCCAATACATTTCAATAAAACCATGAGTTAAAATTTTTTTATTCAATTAAAACAAAATTTTATTCTATAGCTTTGATTATCGAATTACCTGCCACGTAATAAAATGAGCCATTACCTAGTAAAATGCTCAAACAAATGGCAACTCATACTAAATGATCGATGAGTTTGAACTTCATGAAAGTTGTCGTCAGAGACAGAATCAACTTATTTTATAACAACTACATATGTCAGCCATCCGTTTATTTAATTGATGCCGAAATTTCAATTTTTCTATCATCGAATGGAAATTACTCCATCAACTTTACTTAGTAAAATAATCTCGAATATATCTATAAATATCAAGCAAAAAAAAAAAAAGAAATTCTAGAAACATATAATAATAATATATAAAAACTTCAGCATGCAAATTATTAATTTTTTAAAAACATTATTATCTAACTTAGATGAAAGAAGTTTTTTTTTTTTCAGGAAAGCGCATCAGCTGCTAAATGAATTATGCTTCAAATCTCGCGATGAGATGCTAACTAAATAAGCAATCTATGCCTAAAGCTATTGCTTCTCTTCAATTCTCTATCCCATCGTTGCCTCAAAGATTTTGCGTCTTTCCTCGTTCAAGTACCAACAAATGAGTGTCTTGTTTACGAATATATATATAACCGTGGAGTTTCTCTTTCACTCAATATTATCTATGCAAGTAGCCATTAAAAATGCATATAATCCAAATCCAAATAAGGCATATTCTATTTCAAATTAACCATTATTTTTGCACTATACAATAATCAATCAAATAAAGGCCCTCCATCGCAACGAATAGAAGCCTCTGAAATCTCGGATGATAAAGCATTTGCATATCTACCTAAATTAAAAGTAAATGAAACAAAAAAAAAAAAAGAAAATGCAATCCTTTCCTCTCTCCTCTCACCATTAATTTCTCTTCTTCGATCGTCGTGAAAAAAAAAAAAAAGAAAAGAAAGAAGAAAACCGAAATTTCTTCGCAAATAATCTCTCCCCTTTTTTCTTATATATAAGAAAAATTGAAATTTTGAATTCAAATCATAAAGTAATAAATCGAAGAAAAATAAAAATAAATGCAATATTAACTAACCAGAAAAGTGATTGACATTTTATATGAAATTTCCTCCTCTCTTTCTCTTTTTTTTTCTTAAATGAAAAAAAAACAATAAAATCTCCTCATCAATGGATATATATATATATATATATATATATATATATATATATATATATATATATATATATATATATAAATATATAATAAATATATAATTTATTTTTTTATTAAGTATAGAATAAGGAAATTAAATATAAATATTTTAAATATATATTAAATAAAAATATAGAAATATAAAATTTTATTCTTATATTTAATATAAAAATAGACAATATTTAAGGAAAAAAAGATTTTTTTTTCTCAGAGTTAAATTTTTTTTAAATCAAAGACAAAGGTTTTTTTTTTTTCATAGCTATGTGGTGATAGCCGCAGATACCTAATAATTGAGAATAAAAAATCCTCACTGCCTATAATAGTAAGTTATAAGTTATAATAATAGCACCTATAAAGTATGAATTAATTAATGACAACCAGTAATAAGTAAAAAAAAAAACAAAAAGAAAAATCAAGAAAAAAATAAATTTCAAGCGAGGCATTTCGATTTTTCGGTTCTTAATTTCTAAAAAAGATCATAAAAAGGGGAAATAAAAAAACCTTAAAGTTTGGATAGGTTGAAAAATATCTGAGGATTTCTTCTTTGAAAAAGAAAGTACTTAAACAACGAAAATTTATCCTCTAAAAACATACTGTACTTAGCAAATATTCCGAAAAAAAAAACGCCTCTTTTGAGAGTTATCTTTAAAGTGATATTAGAGAAAACTTTACACTATCTGTGTTCAAAGGCTCCGATTGGAGTTTTATACGATACTTGTCGGACTACTTCATTTATCTCGCCCTATATACTACACCTATTTAAGGGTAATCAAATCCATTAGTGAATGCAGATCTTGCTAACAAGGGGGTCAATTTTGTTACAGTCATAAAGCACTCCAATAATAGCAGAGGATGTTCGGGAGGGAAGGATGAAAGGGATTGAGAGGGGAGAGGTTAATAAGAGAGGGGAGGAGGATTCGCTCATCTTGATAATACAAAAATTGAAAAGACTAGAAAAATGAAAAATGTACATGAAAATAATGTAAAATCTCATCCATAAAATCGACTAAAAATATTTCTCTAAATTCCTTTAAATTTAAAAAAAAACCGAAAATTTTCGAGGAAATTTTTTTTTTCAAAAATATTCGAAATATTTTATCATTATACATAAATAATCGCTTATAAATAGTTAGTAATATTACTTTTAAGGAAATTAAAGCTCTAATATATCTCAAAATTCGATAAACAATATAACGAACAGCCTATTCACCTCACAATTCGTCCGCATTTTCTGATGCGTTGCATAGCCCCCCCCCCCCCCCCCCTCTCCCTATAGGTCCGCCCACATTCAATTAGAGCACAGAAAATACAACAAAGAATTGCCTCTCATTGTGCTAACGCCACATATGAATGCAATAGACCTCTTCTTTCCCTTCTTCCCTCTCTCGCTCTCTTTCTTTCTTTCTCTCTCTCTCTCTGTCTCCCTTATTTAGCTAATAGAGGAAATTGCCGTGGAATATATCCGCTGCATAAAAATGTGAAATTTTTATCGCATCTCATTAAAACCTTTAAACTAATACTTCAAATATCGAAATTGCCAATCATTTTTTTGTCCGTTATGTCCATTTGTCATTTTTTTGTCCAACATCAAAATTGCCAACTCTTTTTTTGTCCATTTGTCCATTATCTTACAAAAAAAAAACCAATTATGAGTTCCTAAACGAAATCTCTCCATGCAAAACAACCGTATACACTCTCTGATGGTCGATTCTCACAAACATTCCAAATATGCCTTCTATTTCCTCTTTTCTTCTTCAAATATTTTTCAAAAAAAGGTAGGATTTCTATAATCATTGGTTAAACCTGGACTTCAAAATATCAGAAAAAAAGAAGAAATTAAATTTCATACTTGTTCCAACAGGTGATAGACTCTCGTTTTCTCAAAATTTCCGAACTAAACGATTGAAGATATGAGAGTTCTCTATAACGGCATTATTCAATAAAGTTGATACTGCAAATCGGCAATTAATTCACCTCAAATAATTAGTAAAAATCACGCTAACATTAACTATCTTAGTACTATATATTATTTTAATTATTATTCGAGAGTAATAAAAAATATATATATATTTTATAGTTTTTTATATAATATAATATAAATAGAATTAAAGGATGATAGAGCGAAAAACAACCCCAAAACGAAGGAAATGATGAGAATAGCGCTATAGGATGCATAAAAGAATCGAACACTCATTAGGAATAGCCGAATGCGACAAGGAATCGATGAACGTTGCTTGCTCTTTCAACATCTTCTCCAATATAATTATAAAATGTCATTCATTTCGTTTCCATTATTTCATCTATCTTTTCAATTATTTATTTAGTTGTATAATATAAATTATAAAGAAATTCAAATTCAAGAAAAATTTAAAATCAAATTGAAATTCAAAAAAATCGATCGAATCTATCATATTTCCGTGGAATTTTTTTTTTTTGGGGGGGGGGAGGCTTTAAGTTATGTAACAACAATATTCAAATACTTCAAACGAACCGCCCGCTATAAAATTTACATATTTATAGAATATTTGAATAAAATTAATTATTCAAAAAAAATAAAAATAAAAATAAAAATTTTGCTACCCACCTAAATTATAACCTAAAATTTCAATTTCATGTTGCAATTCTCCAAGATATTCGAGGAGTTGTGTATGCAATGTATAAGTGCAGCTCCATATAGCCGTAATTCGACACCAATATCCACATTATCGAAAGTAACATAAGACTCATCTCTTAAGTAGCCCATTTTTGGAAATCCTACTCCGCTATACTATAGATGCAAATAACACATCTAACGTTTGGCTTATATATCTACAGATAAATATTGAGTACTATATGAGAACTTATAGATAAATAGTCTGGGATAAATCATAAAGAAATCAACAATTATGAGAATAAAACAAAATCTTCATCATATTTACGAAAATATATTTGAGAATAAACACAGTGGAGATCAAAGAAACCTGAGAAAGAAAAAGAGGAAGGAGAAGGAGCAGAGGCGGAGGAGGAAGCGATGGAGAGAGGGGAGGGGAGTTAGCGGGCATGATTTAAAAAACGTGAGAAGAGGGAGGACGAGGAACCGGGGAGAGGCGAAGGAAGCACCAGTGGAAAGGAAGAAAGAGGTTATTGAAAATAATCAAAGAAATCTGAGAACGGTAAAAAAAAGTCAACTAAATAAATAAATGAATAAATAAATAAATGAATAAATAGATAAATAAGTGAATAAATAAATAAATAAAAATTATTCACCTGGATTATGATCGATTTCCCCGGTGAAATTGAATCCAAAATGCTCAAATATTGCTCGAAGCATAAGTTCAAGTTCGAAGGTTAGAGGTATTAAGTGTTGATTAGAGTGAAGAGTTATTTTCCGCTTCAGAATCTAAAATATTTGATTGTTTATTGATTTATAAAAAGGCAATCAAATAATCATTGCACGATAAATATGCAAATAATTCGTCAAATATTTCGACAATTCCACCGATATTAGGCGGTAAAGATGGATTATCCTATGCCTATAAATCGAGAAACATCACATGAGGTTCGGTTTAAAACCGGCACCTGAGGCCCATTTTATACCACAACCGGGATAGAGGTCAGGTTTAAACCTAGCCTTATTTTTTCAACAGCTAGGGAAACTATCGACAAAA
Organism: Ascaris suum; assembly: GCA_013433145.1. NCBI lineage: Eukaryota > Metazoa > Nematoda > Chromadorea > Rhabditida > Ascarididae > Ascaris > Ascaris suum. Next base: position 8,807,546 of record CM024178.1, on the reverse strand, counting down.
AAGAGAAAAATTTACGAGAACGAGAAAACATTTCAGTATATTCATTCTTTCCTACTAAATCGTCAAGAATCATCGAAAAAAAACAGCCATCAGTAGCTATCAAATATCAAGCTCCACCTGAGGTCAGACTAACGCCATGAAACTTGAGGTCTACTTCGCCTAGTAGCTAAAAGTCGGGATAAACTCGCGGAAAAATATTCCTTCTTGAATTTCGATACATTCTTTGGCATCCTCTAATGGCGTATCACCTACGATGGTTCATACCAAATGCAAAAATAAACCGCAACGATCTCCGGATGTGTATGTATATATACGTGACCTGAGCGTTCGACAAAGCCTCAAAGAGCAAAGATCAGTGACACACCCTTATGCATATGTACGCAAACACCTTCAAAGATGATTCATCACACCGATTGCAAGCTCAGTAATAAGCGGTATCAGCGGAAACTCTAGTTGCGAGAATGATTTCACCCGTTCTTGTCGAAACACAGAGATGCTGAGAAAAACACATCAACCATTACTGAAATTATGTAGAATGCTGAAAGAGAGAATGAAATGAGGTTTTGAGGGAATGAGGGATGGGGGAGGGTAGGAAGCTGACGGTGAAAAGGAGGTGGTAAATGAGAGGATGGGAAGGGAAATTCTTCCAAGGTTTACCAAGAATATCATCTGGATATAAAACAAAGAATAATTTTTCGGTGGATTTTTATTTTTTAATGTTCATTTATCACCTATATCTAAAACCATAAATGAAAGAGGAAAGAGACAAAATCGCCGAATGAATGAAATATTTCCGAATATGATCAGTTTAATCTCTTATTGCGAACAACGATGTGAACTTGACATCATTACTTTTGTTCTTTATTTAGTTATAACCATCTCAAAACTGCCACTAATAAGGTGGAATTGAATAAAGAAAAAAACCAAACAAAAAAATAAAAAACACATGAACAAGAAATATTTTTACTTTACAATTTAAAAAAAAAAAATGGAACACATGTCACAAAAAAAAAAATGCAAAGAAACGATAGAAAAAAAAACCATCAATCACAAGCAATGCTTACCACCGTGTGCTTAAAACCCAAGAAAAAAAAAGAGAAAAAGAGTAGCAGAGATCATAAGAAAAGAAGGCATACATGAATGCACATATAAATATGCAAAAATCTAACTAGATAGATAAAATGATGGTTTCAACCACCTGAGTAACGAATATTGCAAACAGAGTGTATTGTTTTAGCGCCATTTGAAACGCGATAGTAGATTGGTCACCATACCCAGCAACGTTTCATTCATTAAAGAAACATAACTTCACCTAATGGCCTTGTTGATCGGGACGTTCATCGATTAGGTTTGTGATGTCTTTTGATCGATGTTGGTTTCCGTGAGTGCGATTTAGTGTCGTTTGTATTCCAATCGTGAATATCGCATAGAAATATGATAGCATATATATATATATATATATATATATATATATATATATATATATATATATATATATATATATATATATGCTATCATATTTCTATGCGATATTCACGATTGGAATACAAACGACACTAAATATATATATATATATATATATATATATATATATATATATATATATATATATATATATATATATATATATATATATATATATATATATATATATATATATATATATATATATATATATATATATATATATATATATATATATATATATTTATTTATTATATTTATTTATTTATTTATATTTATATTTATATTTATAAATACATATATATATTTATTCATTTATTTGTTTTTACTGCGCAACTTTGCTGAAAATCTTGCTTTCAAATTTGGCTTCCAAACTTTTCTTCCAACTTTATTTTCAAACTTTGCTTCCAACTTTTGTTGCAAACTTTTCTTCCAGCCCATTAGTCTGTTCTATTACTCGAAAGGTAACATGCTCACCTTTATTTCCCACTGTCTGAAGTTAAGTTTTCCACCAGTTTCATTTAAAATGCCACAGCGAATGAAGAAAAATTAATTAAGAGCTAATTTGGATGCATACACATCGATGCATTGTTGTTCATGCTGTCCTCTTTGCCGCATCTTGTAGTCTAGAATTCTTTCTGCAATCAGAAAGAACTGAAAAATAAGGCGGGATTGAGGGAACGCAGATGGAATGAGGAGAAAGAACAAGGTGGTTCTCGAACATATAGCACTAGTTGTAGTCGTAATAGTAGTAATATTAGTAGTATTAGTAATATCTTTGTTGATTTCTACAAAAATAAAGAAGAAGAATAAAGAAATAAAGAGATGAAATAATGTGAACTAAATTTTGCGCATCAACTTAATTGATTCCATATTCCGGTAAGCATGAATTGAAAGCCATGTGCAGGACCCTATCAATTGTGCAAGTTTTACCCGCTAACCCAAAATCATGAAGATGGCGCTCTACAGCACGAGTTTAGGTGAAAGAATTTATTCACTGAAACAAGAGAAAAGCATCGAACGACGTCGTAGCAGAGGGCAACACTGAACTGAATTCTTCGATATTCTTGCGATTGCAAATTGAACAACTTGAGGCGAATTGCATAGTCTCTGTCGAATAGCCTCGGGAATGATCTTGCGAAGAGCACTTAGCGCGATTAAATCGCTCGAAAATTTGTACAGATCAGTTTCAACAGATATGATTGCAACTAAATCATATTTTTATCATAAGTAGGAATATGCGCCAGACATTTGCGCCATCATCGAAGTCATACATTGTGCTGTTGAGTTTTTTTTTTCAATGGTTGTTTTCAAATGAGATAACAGCCAATCTCAGGAAGAAAAACAATAACTTTGATTTGAATGAAATAGGTGGAAATTTTTTTTCTAATAGCATTAATTTTTTCGTTTTTGGTTATGAAGGTAACAGCTCATTTTTATACTTCACGCCCCATTGCAGTCTTGTTTGTTCCCTTGTGAATAAAGACTATTCTCTCTCTCTCTCTCTCTCTCTCTCTCTCTCTCTCTCTCTCTCTCTCTCTCTCTCTCTCTCTCTCATTGTTTGGGAAGCTTCCTGAGCTAAAAGTCGAAAACTGATTTACAATGTTTTATTGTGGCGGAATTGCCACTTCGGAAACTTGTTCCTTGAATTTCGTATCATATTTGCACTCAAACAAGTTTGAAAAAGTTGGAAAATTGCGCTTAAAACAATAATCCCGGACTAAACACGCAATCATTACTTCCTCATGCCTACGCTTATATTTTAGGGTAAGGGTTCTATGCGTTAGCCGTTGAATTAGATTCGAGATCGCAAATCGAGACTAATACGTGGGGAATTTTCTCTCTCTCTCTCTCTCTCTCTCAAAAAAAAGACCGAATGTTATTTTTGGCAGAAATTATTTATGAAAATGAGAAAAAACAATTTTTTTTTCATCTGGAAAAAGAAAAATTATTATTTCTTTTATTATTCTAATAGCTTTTCTTTTTTTCCTCCAAAATATAATTTTTCTTTTCTCTCTTTTTCCAAAAAAAGAAATTATTTTTTAAATTATTTTAACAATTTTCTTTCCTCTAAAACTAGACGGATTTATACCTAAATGAACAACATATGGCGACCGATTAAAGCCGTTACTCAATGCATGAATCGCTTTCGATGAGATCGGAATTGCTCATTCGACCTGGATGGTTTTTTTTAAAGTAAATAACCATGTTTATCTAGTATTAACTGAGGTATAGTTGTGATCTTGGTTTAAACCTTCCCTCATTCATGTTGAACTAAAATTTATCGGTGATCTTGAAAGTAGAACATCCACCGTATATGTTTCTCTCATCCTTTAATATAACAATAATTTCGATGATATACTTCTACGAGCGATTTAATTTGTTCTTTGATCGTTGAATGCTTTTAACATCTAATTCAATAATATTTCACCCAGACTATTGTTCTCTTGTAATAATTTATACTAGAGAGACTACTAGTTAGATATCTGGACTCCAACCTTTCCAGGATATCCCTCATAATCCCCTCCTTCCTTCCCCCTCACCAATTTCCGGAATGCTTGCAAACGATGAGGATTATTTAAGGCGTCATTGGCGCCGTATAGTTTGTTGGTTGAATGCTTTCGAATGCGCACCCTTATTCAGGGTGAAGCGCGACAATTGTATTGCTCCGCCCGATCGCTCGCACACGTACGCTCGCCATTTTTGATTGTGTTGCTCGCATGCATTGCGATTTTTTTACTGATTTGATTTTGTTTTGATTTGATTCTACTAGGTGAGGGGGGGGAGGGGTTATGTTTGTAAATTTGCGGTTACGATAATTATGCTTGACTAATTCAATACTAATAAAACGAAATGTAAACTTTTTAAGCGTCTATTAATTTATCATTTCCGTTGTTTTCATTGAATTATTACTATTTACAGAAATCAGATATATTTCTAGGTTCTCCTCATACCTGGCCAATAATTAAAGTCTAATATGAGAGGTAGCTATCTTCAGGTAGGCGATTAAAACTTAGTATGGAGGAGAAGACCTTTAATAAATTTTAAGACGGTAATATTGGGTGTGTTTCGTTTTTTTTTGATTTATTTTAAAATGAATAAAAACAAATTTTTCTTTGTCTATCGTATCATTTGCGAATTATCATTGAGGCTGTTTTTCCCCTAAAACCAAAATTCTCCATACCAATTTGAGTCTAAATAGGTACGAATTATGTTACACTTAAGATTTGAGCGTGAAATTTCGATTCTGACCTTATTCTTTCGATTTTATTCCAACCGGCATCAGGTTATAGGTCCTGACCTCAAGTAGGTTGCGATTTTGGTCAATATTCTCAGTTAAAAACCATAACTGGCCTTAAGATTCCGTTGTCACATCAAAAGTATCACCGCGGAACGAAGGTATTTCTTACAGGTGCAGTATTCTTACGTCTTCGTCATTGTTGCCCGTTCGGTCATATTTCAAGTACCTGGGTCTGAGCTGTTCTTTCACCGGAAGATTTGACTCCATTTTCAAACCTTTACCCACCTACATCGCACTCGTAAAACCTCAACTCCACCTCATTTCCAGCTCATTTTTTACCTTCCAAGTAGGACGCTTTCTCCACTGGTCCATAGGTAGTCAATGTTCCGGTCTTAAAGGTGCGTTCTACCTGTATCGAAAGGTTTAGCGTGCGACTTTTACTCGTTGAAGTTAGCGATCGGTTGGGTGCGTTATTAATGTGCGATAGCAACGGCGATGTCTCGTATATCGTTGTGTCGCTCGCCGGCATTTGCTCTCAAACTATGCAAGAAACCCTCGAGGCATATATAAGCACCACCGTTTATCGCCATAGGAACGAATCGTAGTCGATAGTATTTTACGGGTCATTTGATGCGCGCTAGTTGGTTGATATTGCTCTATCTTCGTCGATCGTATGAGTTTTTATTTTATAAATATTTCGTTGATAATATAAGATAATCGATTTTTTAAAATTAAATTAAATTAATCAAATTTAGCGTTTCCATAATCAAATTAGTTATCGCTTATGTCTTTATGCTAGTGTTGAGAGGGTAGGGGGGGGGGGGGGGTGAGGGGTGGGAGATGGGGGAGGGGGAAGTTGAGATGATAAAGTCAGTCTCTATGGAATAAAAGAGTTTCCAATGTTATATTTATAGAAGTTCTATTAATTAATGATGCGATTTAAAATAGAACGGATAGATACATTTTCTAGAAATATATTTTTGTGAATATTTTCGTCATTTCTAAATTTTTGTATCGGTTTTGACAACGATTAACTTCATAATTTATAATGTTAGTCGTTATGTGGGCGTGTCTGTGTCTGTCTGTGTCCGTGTCAATGTCTATGATGGTTGCGGCTAATAGTCTGCAGACATGCAAAAAATTATAAAATGTTGATAAATGATATGGCAGTATAAGTCGATGCTAAACTTCAGGTTCGATGCGTTAGTTATTGATAGTTCTGAGCGATTATGAAAAGATTCTCTTGCGATATGAATTACGTTTACCGAAAGATAAGTCGAACGAGCGCCAGAACGAGGAAAAGTCAGGAACATTGCTTTAGAGCATAAGTTGCGTTGCAACTTAACAAGTTGGAGTAGTTGGAATTTTCCTGATTTATGCGGTAGAGGCTTTCAGACAATTAAGCTTAAATATAGCCTTCATAATTAGGCAAATGCCGTCTTTTCGTTACAATATTCATTTATGCAGCTATCCACATAACACCCAGCCGTATAGGTGAATGTGACCGATATTCGTTCTGCTTTATGCTTTTATTACTTTCCGGATCGTAATGTTACCGGAAATGTGCACTCCGGATTGTGCGCCCAGTCATTATTGTTTTTCGATGAATGTTCATGAGGTTGTCGTTTAGATTTCGATTTCATGTTTATAAATTTTTATCGTCGATGACGTCATGTATTACTAATGCGCGCGCGTTTTCTTGTGCCTCCCTTCTTCCTTCTTCCTTCTCCTTCTCAGACAATAAGTTCGATAGATAATGAGATTTCAGCAGTGGTCGTCAAAGATGTCCATGTTTGGTATGACAGATGCGAAGAAAACACTGCTCATTCAAGAGATCTATCAGCGTCCACTTATTTGGAAGGTTTTTTTTTTGTCGTTTCGAAAAACTGATTTTTTTTAAAGTTATTATTCGTGTGTACTTCAAAAATTTCAGGACGGAAATTGACGGCGATTTCGAAAAGATTTGTAAGAACGAAGAGGAGAAAAGATAGGCGCGGGGGTATGGGGAACGGAAGGAGATGGAAATGCAAAACATCTTCCACAGCGTCAAAAAACGCCGACGTATCAATTTGTTGGCGTCGAGAATGTTTGCTGTCGGTTCTATCTCCTTCTTTCTTCCTCCTTCACCCCATTCATCCATATATTTTCTTGTCGATTTTCGTTGAAAAGGGGACGAGTGATTAAGAAAAATGATTGCATTTTGCCGTGTTTTTCTACACTAACAAATGCACAATGATGTTGAATTAGTGATATTCGTTAATGGGAGGGGAGAGGGGGGGGGGGGTCAAAATTTTCACTACTCAACGTTTCATTTCGATCTCTTAACGATTTGAAATTTGCATTAAAAAGTTTGCTTCTTTTTTTGCAAAATTTTGCATAAAGAAGATGTTGCAGCCATCGGATCCGAGATACACAGATGTACCGGCTCGTTGGGTTGCATTTGAAGAGGTTGCGCGAGCTCTTAGCGATGAGGGCAATATTTTTTCAAGTATGTTTTATATCTCTAGATTCTTTTTGGTTTTTACTGAATGTGAGGGAATTTCCGTTTTTATGGATGTTACGTTGAATTATGCTGAGTGGTTTATTGATTTCAAAATAAATGTACTTATGAATTATGTAGTTGTTAGTTGGTAAAATATAAGAGCTGGCTTGTATATTTTTGAAAAAAATTTGCATATAAACGTTTTCCCTAAGTTTGCATTTATATACACAATGATTCGCCATGGTGAATATCTGTTCACGTGCTATTCGAATCGTTATTGTGAACCAATGACAAGCATTAAGAAGAACCATATTCATTACGCCATTCTGTTCAACCAACGATAAGTAATATTCGCAAATATCGAAGGCACAATGAAGGAGGAGGACGTTCCCAACTTTTTTTCGTTCCCAGAAATTTCGGGTAGCGTGGTGGAAAGTGGGAAGTATAGACGTTGAAGAAAAAAAAAGCGGAATATTAACAGATTTCTCGACGTTCCAACCTTTTTCCTTAGAATTTTCCTATTATCACCTTGGCAGTTTATGTTGAGTTAATGCGCTGATGCTGAATGGGGTGTTAAAATTGTCTTTCTCTCGTTGGTGCGCCTAGACCTCGCCATTAAAGTATGCTGGTGCAATCAACGAATCGGCGAGCAAGTTAGGCCGTTACTTTTATCCTTTTCTTAGCTTATAAAATATTTTTTAAATGATTTATCGATATCGTTGCTAATTTCAGCTTTTACATCTACCTTGAATGGTTTATATAGAGGGAGATATTGCTGTTGCGATAGATATAACTGATAGAGATGGAATTAACTTGTTGTTTTGCTGAAAGATATTTATTTTTCAAGGTGATATGGTAAAAATGGCATGGAAGAACATGACAGACTATTACAATCACATAAGACGTCGTAACGACCGTGCCATTGCGGCCGGATTGAATCCTCCAGGTGCAAAATGGCACTTCTACAATATGCTTCACTTTATTCGTCAAGAGAAGACACCTGCGAAGAGGAAATACAACTGGTTGGAACCGTCGAAGGTGTGTATATGCTGATTTTGATATTTCTGCAAATTTAGAGATAAAGTGTTAGAAGACAGGTTGTTTCTGGATTTTAAGGAGGGTGCTACTTCTGTTAGAGGAGAAGGCGGGGAACTGAGGAGAGAGGGAGCTAAGCCTCGTCCAAGTTTTGCGGTCGTGAGCGTTTTGTTTCCTTAGATATGTCTATGCAAAATCACCATCATGAACATTATTGCTATGCGTGAATGGTGAGCGTTTAATGAAGATTTTCCACCGCTTCCATTGGTTCATTCAAGTTGAAGCGTTCTCTTCATTTTCAAAAAATATAATCGATGTTTGTTTCATGTGGTTTTTCCCATTGGGAAGGTTATGGATTACCCGTATAAAAGAGTTTACCCTCACCTATGGGGTGAGATTGTTTAATAGCCCGCTCGATCGCATTCTGCTCACAGCTTCAGAATTGTTTCATGATATTTCCAAAAAAAAAAGAATGAAAGACGCAATGTCATGTTTTTTCGTAATGGCGATATCACATTTAATAGTATTGTATAGCGGTATGTCCGTTTTTCTATTGGAAAATATTGCTTCGTCGACGCAAATAAAGTTAGTATTGACGGCGCATCGACTTGCTCTCATTATCAGGTGACCAAATTTTTTTTTTTGTTTTTCTGGATTTGTACGCTGGATTTTTTGTTTTTTTTTTTGTCATGAGATTCGTTTTTGATCCCATTTTTAAAAAAAGATATGGTTGTCGTTTTACCTGCAATAACGTTCCTTAATTTAATACCAACCTTGGATTTATATTTGCATATTAAATTCCCTTTTCATTATCGGTGTTATTAAGTATAAAATTCGATGAAAAAAAATTAAATTTTTTTCGATGTTTCATAGCTATTTTTATTTAGATTGGGAGTAACGATTCTTATACGAGTGGAAATAGTTTCATTGTAAGTGCTAAGCTTAATTTATTGTCGCTTGAATGAGCTTTATTGAGTTTTTTTTTTGACCATACAGCCTGTAGTAAACTTCTCCAGCATAGAATAGAGCCTGTTCAAGCATATTCCGCTCTTTGGTTGCTTAAATAACATTTGCGATTGATCACTCCAATAGCAGTGGGGTATTTCTGCTTTGCAATTCTCATTTACCTCCCCCCCCCCCCATCCCCTCCCCATCTCCGGTTCTATTTCGTCTTGTCCTTTGTCTTTGCGCCGGAAGGTTTGCTTACAAGGATGAGGTATGAACTTACCTGCAATGGTCGCCTTTAGAAATTCCGAAGGTGTTGCTTTCCATAATAATGGTAAAACATAGGAAAGATTCGAGTATCCTTATGTACCTGAATATTTATTAATTAGCTTTTATTTAATATCAATAAACCGCGAGATATTTTTCTAAACGTATACCTTATTTCTTATCGCATAGTTCAATATATCGGTGTTGTGTATTCATTTAAGCAATTTTCGATTAGAATAATTTGCGATCGATGTTTACAGACCAGCGGATATGGTGGTGACAATCTGCCAAGACCAGTTCCGATCAGACCTTTATCGATGAGTGCACCTGAAATCAACAGACCTCGTACGAAGCAATCCGAGAAGTTCGTTCATTTTTTAAGTTTCTTAGGCGGTTTTTTTTTGCTTATCGACTTATATGTTTTATGAGATCAAACTATACGGCAGGACACTTTTAGAAGCCATAGGCAATTAATCTTTTCTTTCATAAACAAAAAAGATTTGCAATCTTCACGCCTATCGCCTGTTTTGTATAACGTTAGCAGTTGCCATATGTGACCTTTTGTTAGATATATGCACTTAGAGTCATATAGATTGAATTATCCTTGAGTAAAACTATTATATATGCCTTATAGGGGAAACTGGAAAGCTTATATGGTCAACCGCAGTGAGAGGTAGTCATTTTAGTTTCGAATGTTATCTTTAGAGTCTGTGCCAGGAGTGTCCTATTCCTTTACCGCTGAAATCGTTAGGGGAGGGAGAGCGAGGGCGGGGTTTTCGCTACTGAAATTTGTTCCCTATGCCGTTTTGAAAGTCATAATTCGAATGAAATGTACCGATAGTCGATTGCATACATAATGTAATTTGCTTATATAGTATATATAATATATATATATAATTGTATATATATATATATATATATATATATATATATATATATATATATATATATATATATATATATATATATATATATATATATAACGGTTTTTTGGGTAATGTAATGTAATGATGAAGGTTTTCATTGATAGTAAGGGTATATTTGAAGAGCAAAGCTACAAGCAAGACGTGAGGCACTACGTGATACGAATCTAAGCGTGCAGTCTGCTTCTGGTGTTACTACAAGAGGCTCACCATTCAAATTACCGAAGAGGGAATTTCTTGACGACGAATCACGTGCTAGATCAAAGAGTCGAGATTCAAGAGGACGTTTCATTCGGAGGGATGAGACGAATGATTTTGATGCAAGAGCGGAGATGCACGAATCGAAGAGTGTTTCAAAAAGAGGAAGGAAATTGATAAAGAGGAAATTTTCACTCTCACCATCACCTCCAAAGACGCCAATTAAGAACACTTCACCAAATAAGAGAACTACATCAACAACACCAAATAAACGACGCAATAGTAGTTCACCACAGAAGATATCGCCACAAATGGCCTATAGCTCGATGCAGAAGAGCTTGATATCACCACAGAAATCATTCAATAATGGTATTCAACCAACGCCTAAACCAATTTCGGCGCTTGATTCCACTTCATACTTTGGTATGTGTTTTAATTTTTCCTGGAAAAGGAGAGTAAATTGCCACACAGGTAAAGGCAAGGAGAGGGGAGAGGATAGCTTGGCACAGATGTCGAGTCTCAGTGCAACTTTCAGTTAGTATAGCTTTATTTAACAATGAATTTACATGGTACCGCATTTATTGATTGTTTTTATCTTGGGGCATGATTCTGTTGACAAGATAATATTTTTTTTGCTAGTCAAAGAATGCCTAAGAATTTGTACTGCAGAGAGAAATAGGGGGGGGGGGAGGGGAAGAAAAAGATATTTGGAAAAGTCATTCGAATATCATACTGAGAACTGGTATAAAAAAATTCCTATATTGTAGGTAAGTTTGATGGGGGGAGGCGGGGGGGAGGGGTATTTCGAGAGGGTCAAAAAAAGAGTGGCATATTAATTAGTAAATTTATCAGAGCCAAATAATTCATCTTAAAGGTAATCAATCAACAGGTGTTTTATTGCGATCGGAGTAGAATCCTATAAACTTAATCCTTGCGAAATATTTATCTCTATGGGAACAATCTTATGAAAATATTATTCATAATTTGTTTATTACCTGGGTGGCATTAACGCTTATTAATTTTAAAAATCGGGTTTATATAAATGTTTCTGAAAACAGGTAATAATAGACAGGTGAATTTTTTTTTATAGCTCGAGGTATTGCTGCACGTCTATATGTGGTGAAAGCCGAATCACCAAGTGAATATGCAAATGTATGTCAAAAAATCAATGAAATTCTTGCCAGTGCAGAATCGGCGCTCAATATCAACTCAATCGACGACCAGTAATATCTACAATTTATACTCTCATGTAATGTTTTTACGGGCATGGATTAATTGGTGGTCGATATCCACATTATTAATCAATGTGGTGATATAGGCTCATTATGGAAATATAGCCGACGTTGAATATTGATAGCATTCTTGCAACCGGTATTGTTTAGAGGACAAAGAGACCGGTCCGGTAACTCATGATTGTTTAATTTTTTACGGAACAAAGAGACCGGTCCGGTAACTCATGATTGTTAATTTTTTTAGGGAACAAAGAGACCGGTCAGGTTTTGTGACTTATAATTGTTTAATTCGGTACATAAAACCTGATCAGTATTTTCGCACAGTTTTTATTAAGCCAGAAATTGAATGTTACCAAAGCTCCTTTATGTTTCAAATTGATTGATCGGGAAATGCTGATCATTGATAGATTGTCGATATTGATGATCAATCGATCAAATAGTATAGGTTTAATGAGAATATAATGTTGACTTTATTGCGCATAATTGAGAACTATTTATTTTAATTGATCACAAATGGAATTTGAAATTGAAATTTTGAAGTTTTATTTTTGATTTCATTCAAATGGGTTCCACTTAGTATTCTTATAGATTTCAATAGTTAAGGGTTTTGTGCACTTAGAGGACGCCTAAATTACTGTGCCATCAATCGTCGTTGTGTGTCTGGGCCGGCGGGTCGGTCATTTTCTGTTTCTTTGCTCAATTTTCTTTAGTTTTTGTATTTGTTCATTCTTCGAGTAGTGGGATAGTGTGAATTAATTTCGGGAGAGGAAGAAGCTGCTTAATTCTGAAAAAGTTTCAGGAGAAGGGGAGTAGCCTAGTTTCAGGGAAAAGAGGGGGAAAGGCTCGAGATGAGGGGCGTTAAAGAAGACGGAAGGGTGGTTTATAACGATACATATTATTCTGAAGGTTTTTTTATTGTTGGATTGAATTTTAGAGTACAATTATTTTATTATTCGTATATTTAGAGAGATATTAGAGAATGCTTTTCTAAAACGAAACAATAGAATTGCTCGTGATGAATTTATTGAAATTTTTTTTTAAATGATAAAATTTTCTAATGGAATTTTTTTTTTTAAACAACGTTAGAAAATATCAAATAGAAATAATTAATGCATAAAATTGTAAAAAATATGAACGGAAAAAATGATGTTCAACATAAAGAAAAAAAAAGCGTTTATTTATTCGATGAATCGGAAGTAGACATTTTTCAAATTTAAAGGCATTGATTTCAATAGTTCTATTGATTTATCTATCGCTGTTAGATGGGTTTTTTTTTTCTTCTTTGAAATCTTTAATTCATCGTTGAATTTTTATATGATGTTCTATAGAGTTGTTTATATTACTCGTATACTGTTTGAACATGTATATGCTTGTTTTTTTTTTTTTTTAAATCTCATATGTGTTTTATTTCAAGAGTTTGCCTCTTTTCCCCTCCTCTCTCATCTTTGCCTCTCTTTTCCCCTTTTTCTCGTTTTTGATGAAATGCTTATTTATTTTCTAATCTTTTTTCTTTATTTCTCTATTAATATATGCGATTTATAAAAAAAAAATTTGTTTGTTTCTTTGATTTTCGTTTTTAAATGTTTGTTGTTGTTTTTTTTGTCTGCATTTTTGGCAATAGCAGCAATATTTTTCTTCAGAGGAATATTTTCATCTCTGTGCAAATCTATTTATGTTTGATATTGCTATTGCAGTTTATATTTTATAGAGGAATTCGTCGTTTATGATTTCCTCTCATTGATATCTGTCTTATTTGATATTGCGGTTATCTATATTTTCTCTTTTTTTCTCTCTCTCTCTCTCTCGTACACATTTTTAATTGATATCTAATTTTTTCATTATTACATAAACGTTTCTCTTTTTTTTTCGAATAAGGTATTGCATTAACGAAAGTATGAATTGCTTCAATTAAGATGTTGCAATTGACAGGTGAACTGTGGTATAGAGACTGGAACAGGTAAGAGATTGGCAATAAAGTGGTTGACTTCCGGCAGGTAGCACAGGTAAGCTATTGTTGTGTGAACGAGCAATGAGCATTGACGATAGGTGCGTCATTTCCGGCAGTACAATGTCTGCATCTATAGTATGAAGGTGAGGCTAACAAATGAAGCTTAAGGAGACTGTAACACATTGAGGTTTCATATCAAATGACGCATAAGAAATTTTCGTAGAGGAAGGCGTTTATCATTCGATTGACAAATATTTATCAGTACCATTGATTTTAATCGATCGGATTTTGAATCTCTTCTATAAGGTGGATCATTCCCTTATTTAAGTAATAATTAGTAAATTAGTAAGTTATCCAACAAATATGAGAGAATATTGATTATTTATTACTTACAAAAGAACATTGATAGAGTTTTTAAATTATTGGGAAGGATAGAGAGTTGTCGAACTTCCGAACATTTCAATTCGGTTATTCATTGCACGCACACTGCCTTACCTTTTCTACCTGATATGTTTAATGTTCGATTATTGTAGTCGGCACAAATAACTTCGATGAGTCATGGCGGATCCGAAGATAGCAACGAAAGACGGGCTTATCTGAGCGCGTAAATGCAGTGATAGGTCTTGCTTGCTCTGTAGATATATTTTTAACCTGAGGTGAGACAGTAAATATTTTCGATGCAAAAGAATTTGTGTTGAGGTGGAGAAAACTGTTTAAGTCATCAAGTGTTTAAATTATGTGACCAACGAGTATGCAATTCTTTAAAGTTTTTTGCAAAACTTCGCAAAGTTGAGGCTAACAATAAGGTCAGGAGCGTCGCTAGGCTGATAGTGAGGTCAGGAACATCGCCATCTTTTTTCGTGCCTCCCGTTCTCATGTTCCGCTTCGAAGTACCCAACGATGCTAGCGATATAAAGTTGCAAACTTTTCAACTTAATTCAGAAATTGCATAGCCGCTTCTTATTTTCATATAAAGGTATAGGTAACTGAATCGTCCATATGAGACGTCATAAGTGGCCCAATAATCTACTGAAAAGTAGTATGCATTGTCGCGTATTTCCATAGATCACTGTGTTCACTGTTGAAGTTGCCTAGCATTGATGATATATCAGTGAATTTTTCAACAATCTAGATGGCTAAAAAAAAAAAAAAATCTTGAAGCCTTTTTTTTCTTACAAATTAAATGCTAAATTTATTAATTTTTCATACAATTATTTAAATTTTTCTATTTCAACTAAATTTGTTTTATCATTCATATTATGAAGAATTAATTATAGTAATAATTTATAGGTTTATTATTGTTTTTTAGCCTATAAGAAATAATCATATTAAATATTAATCAATATAGTTTAGTGAAATACTCGATTAAATTTGATGACATTATTCACTAAAAAAATTTCCTTTCTGCCCTGAAAATAATTTCGGATGTCGAAATATTTTCGTTAATATCTAACGCGATCTCGCCGATAACATTTAAATATCATTGATGAAATATTTTTTTTCCCCGGCAAAAAAATTGAAATATTTCTGCGAAAATATTTTGTGACCTTTTTTTTCGAAAGGGAATTCGGTCTTTTTTCCCCTTAATTTATGCTAGGATTTCATTGGTGAGGTATCAATTTTTGTACCACTTCAGAAGGTAAACAGTGCAGGTGGCACAAAGTGGAGGCTACCTGTTGTGGAAGCATTACAGGTAGACGTATTGCACGAAAAATTTCTGGATATACAAGGAGGACGATCGCAGGAAGATGAGGATGACAAGATGCCCGTAAGCTCTCTATCGAAAAAAAGAAAGGCATCGATTTCCATTCATTGATAGAGCAAATTTACGAAAATTTATGGATTATAATTTGTGGCGAATAAGTTTTAAATCAATTATGAAATTAAAAACTTTATATTGGGAATTAATAAATTGTAATGTTTTTTAAGTTCTATTAGATAAATTAAATAAATTTTATTTGATTCGAAAAAAAAAAGAGATATATCCTAATGCAATATCGATTATTCATTAATACATATGTAAGAGGAATAATATCGGTATATATCAATTCCATTTTTTTCATTTTCATATCAGAGCGTTTAGATTTCCCAAGAAAAAAAAAAAGAAGCCTATTTAAAATAATACTGATGTAAAAATGGGTAGAAAATTACCTGGGAAATATAATTTCCAATTTTATACTATATGGAAAATTTAATTTCGCCTCTTTCTATATCGCAATTTTATATAGGTCAGTTATCCGTAAGCGTTAGCAGGGTACCGTATTCTTCGAATAGAAGCCCTGGCCATTCTATTTCTTCGAGTATTCTTCAAGAGGAGCTCTTTCATTTAGAAAGCGTTTTTCGCTCAAAAAAAAAAAACATTCCTTCCATCCAACATGTTTTAGTATCTAAATTTTCAACGCGTCATCTTATTTTATAAACGGCAAAATTACTCTCCCAAATCAGATGGACTTTTTTTGGAAATTTTCCAAATTATCGAATAATTGTCTCGACGAACCATAAAACAAAGATTTACGACCAGCAGTTATTACACTGGAAATTCGAGAAGAAAAAGTTTCGTTCATAGTATATAAAATTAAGTAGAACAAAATTGTAATCTTCATCATCATTTTTTCCTGTTCGAAATTATCCAAAAAGAAAATCGCACTTTTTTTTCCCAAAATTTGGGAGATTTTTTTCTTGGGAATGATTTCTCAAAAATATTGCTTGAAAAATTTCATAGCAGTAAGCATTCTCGGGAAACAACGTTGTACACGACGGACGCTGATATGAGTCTAGTGGCAAACGTATGCCGATACGTTATGGTTGCCATGCGAGCGCATATTGTCCATCTTTTTCGATTTTGCATGTTTTTCCTTCCTGAAATCAGCCATTCGTAATTTACATCACCAAATCGTTTCGTCAAATCACTAATGATATCGTTACATCTTTGATAATATCGTTATGTCGCTGAAATAGAATTTTATCGCAATAACTAGCAAAAAATTCAGTATAACCGGCATATCACCGATGATTATGTTATCTCATGAATCAATTATATCGCAGTAACTACAATATAATTAATTACTAGTAATATTGTTGTTGTGCTAATACTACTCTTCGATTACTGGTGATATTGTTATATCAATGTAATAATATCGTTATATCAATAATAATATCATTACATCAATGATTATCATTACGTATGATATTATCATTACGTATCACTATGGATATCGTTTTATCATTAGTGATATGCGTTATATCAGCGACACTATTATTGTTATTTCATTACAAACCAAGTCATTCGTTATATTTGGTTGCAAAAAAAAAATTTTTTTTTACTGCTATTTCGATAGTGTCTAGCATGAATATCGAATAGAATACACATGTCGAAACGAAAACGATGAGTGCAAGGAGATGCAGCTATTTCTTGAAGCCACATTATTTTCACAAGAAGGCTTCAGGACATTTCAGCGTGTACTAATCGCAACCTCTATCTTTTTCCTTTCCCCCTCTTCCCATCTGAAATCATTTCAGTATAGTTGCCACTATCTCTTTCCCCTCTTCATCTCCCTCCCCCTCTTAACTTCACCTAGAATCATTCCTCTCGTCCTAAATTTCATCGACGTTATATTCTGGAAAAAATTATCACTATGACTTTATGTTTGGTATTTCTATTTTAAGGCTAATTTATTTCCTCGAATTTCCTTAACATTTTGCCAATAATTGTTGAAATTTTTCTACTATTTTAAATCACTTTAGATTTTTTCGATTTATTTTTACAAAGTTTTCGTCTAATTTTCAACAATATTTATTTTCACTATAAATACATTTTTGTAATCAAAAATTTTACGCAAAATTTTTTTTCTCAATCGATAAAAAAAATTTAAAAAAAAACGAAAACTATTAATAAACTCAAAAAAAAAGAGCAAAAAATCGACGAACTTTGAAATGACTTTTATAGGCGAAATCATCAAGTGCGACCACTGTTTCAAATTTTCCACCCAATGTTTTTTCGGCGCTTTTTTGAACTGAACTCGCCGATCCAAGTAAATCGCTACCACTTAGCGCCGATTTCATCGCTTTTTCCAACTCCTTATTGCAACATGTAAATCCTTTAAAAAAAAATTTTAATTAGACGAATAATTTTTTCAATAATATTTTATTTTTATTATTAATAATAAAATACTAAAGGTTTTCAACTATACTTAAATAATTCGAAATTATTTCATTTATAACGGAAATAATTTGAAAATTTATCCGCATCAACTTTACTAAGAGAAATTTAATCTCAAATATTGCCTTATGATTGTTTTAATGTTATATTTTTCAGAAGTAATTCAGAAAATAATTTAACGATGCATTTACAATTTCGATAAGAGAGAAATAATGGTACTTATTTAAAGGGGGGGGGGTTTTGGTAGAGAAAAAAAAGGCGATAAAATTATTGTAAAATTGGAAAGAAAAGATAATTTTCTCTTTAAAAAAAAATTATTTCCCATTTTTCAACTTTTTATCGAAACTTGAGCATTTTTTTTTGAAACTTTAGCATTTGCCAAAAAAAAAATTTTTCAACATTCTTTAAGAAAAATGATTTTCTTAATAGCTAGTGGAAAATTTTAGCAAGAAAAAGAAAAAAAAAAATTAACGCTTCTTTGATGTCGCCAAAAATTTTCATAGAGAAAGAAAATTTCGAGTTTTTCCAGCAATAAAATTTAATATGATTCTATAAAAAATTGTTTTTTTTAAAGAATATTGAAAAATTTTTTTTTCAAGAAAAACAAAAAAAAATAAATGAAATTTTTTATTTTTTTAAAAAAATTTTCTAATAAAGAAATAAAAATTCATCACCCTAAATAAAAGCATTGTTTTTAATAAACGCATTTTAATGATAGAATAAATGATAGAAATTTTAAAAAAAAAGAAAAATTTTTTTTTTCTTACCACTATCGTTAATGAAACAATTATCGGCTGCTCGAATTCCAATAATAAATATGCATATAAATAATACAGCTAAATGATATATTGTTTGTGTCATTTTGCACTGAAACGATGAAATAATTTCATATGCAAATAGAAATGAAATATTAATCGATATTTAAAAAAAAAAAAAAAGAGGATAAAACAATGAAATACTTGGTAAATCTTGCAGTATTAATGTGTTTGATTTCAACTCTAAAATATTGTTATTAAGTGTCTTCCTCCATAACATCCACTAATCTATAGCAAATACGCTTCAATAAAGGAAATGAGATGAGCATTGACCTATGAAAAATCATTGCAATAAAGTTTTCAAAAAGATCGCCACCGCATGCTATCGAACTAGAGAATAAAATCGCGCCGCTTAAGACACATGCCAATGAGCTATGAACAATCATGGCGCTGAACTGTTTACGTTATCAACACAATCGTAAACCATTCAAAACAAGATTAGAAATAATCGACAAGAAAGTGGAATCAAAAACTATCGGCGAAATATGTGGGTAAAGAGATGGAAGATGACATATAACGAAAATGTGCATGATGTTTTCTTGCACTATCGATCATGTGTGGTTGAAAATTTGCATTTGAGAATGCTGTCTATTGGCATCAGCCGGCAGACTTATGTCTGACGATGTTGGAAAATAATTTTGTATCTTGTTTTCTTAAAAATTTCTTGTCTCTCGATATATTCCGCTGAAGTAGTCATCGAAAGGTGAGCTAGATTTGAGTCATTTGATCGATCACATCCTTTTCTCTCATCAAATGCCTCAGAGAAATTTTTGAAAAAAAAACCCCACTGAAAAATTTTCATCACAATTCATTCTATGCAAATTTTATATGGCAATAGCTATGAAATTTCATTGATCACATTCAATGCCAGTTAGTTATAAATTTGAAAATTACATTTACAATAATGCTAAGGAAATCAATTTGAACTCTCTGATATAATGGCTATATTGTTATTCGACATTTATATGCTTATGCGAGAGATCGACTATGAAAATTGCGATGAAAAAAAAAAAACGATTATTTCAAAGCGGAAGTTTAAAAAATGACACTTTTTAATAAGCTATCATGATATACACATTTGCAATTTCACTTATTAGACCAACCGGTTTCATAAATTACCTTAATCAAATATGCGAAATTAAGTATCTTCTGAACTAAAAAAAAAACGTAAGAGCTATGCAAATATGTCACACATCAATAATAAATGAAACGAAATTAGATCAAATCGAATCAAATTCATCGTCCGTTATTTGTTTCATTCAAATCGCTATCTAAAATTTAAAAAAAAAAACAAGTTTTTTTTTTGCGATCGAAAATATTTGAATTTATTAAATGCCTTTAAATCATTTTCTCTTTCTTTTCTTCTCTTTCGATATTATTAACACCAAAACGGATCGATCATTTATTGTTTATCAAATATTATGCAAATAAGTGAGCATGAATTTAATAAGCAAATGAGCTTGGCGCAGAGTTCAACTCTGGAGCCACTTATTACTGAAGTTAGTTATTAGTGAAATAACCTATTATCAGAATTAACCGTTACGAGATCACCTATTACCTGAATTACCTGTTGTTGAAATCACCTAGTGAAATATCCTATTATCAGAATTAACCGTTACGAGATCACCTATTACCTGAATTACCTGTTGTTGAAATGACCTATTACAATGATCACTTGTTGCCCGTGGGTACACCTATAGGTTACGAATGTAATACGTACAAGTATTTATATCTCATTAAATTGAACATCTATAAAAATTGAATCATTTAGTGTATAGCAATGAAGATAACATGCAAGAAGAATTTGAGAAGAACTGCAGTTTTCGAATGCAATATATGCATACTAAATAAAGACTAAAATCGACGATGAAAATTAAAAAAAAAAAAAAGAAAAAAGAAAAAAAGAAAAGAAAGAGATTATTATCAGAGGAAAATGTGTGCTTTTTTTTTTTCTTTGCAGAGAGAAATTTTTCGACAGGTTTTCATGTGTTAATCGATTAATTCAAATGAACTATTGATAGTAAATGAAAAATGTTGCTTTCGATGAAATTAAGATAAGATCAATAGTTTTTATGCAAATTTCTAAAGTACTTTTTTTTTCTGAGATCATTGAAAAGAGAAAAGAAAAGATTTTTTTTTGGAGAATTTTCTACAAAAATAATAAATAAATTTTTGAAATTAGTTGCAAAATTTTTGCCATAAAAGTATAGAAATATTAAGATGATACACTATGAGTAATTCGTGTCTAAACATTTGATGGTATTAAAATTGATACTCTTTGTATGTAGTATAACGTTCATTATTTCAGTTAGAAAACTTCAAGAATATTCGAACAATGATGCAAAAAAAAGGATTGCATGAATATTGCAAAAGTTGCAAAAATATTGCAAAAAAATTGTATAAATTTTGCAAGAATAAAAGTGATTTTTCTTCACCATACGACTCTTTATTTTTACATTATTTTTCTATAATTTTTGCACTTATCACTACAAAAGAAGAAAAAAATTGAAATTAAAAAAATTCTTATGTTAATTTAAGATAGTGGAAATTATTTGTGGAAATTATCAAATTTAAAACGATAGAATTTGCAAATTTGCATAATTTGCATAATTTCCATAAATGTCAGATCTCTTTTTTTTTTGAATACTCGTCTCATTTGACCTAAAAAATAGAACGATTATAAGTATTTTAAGTGAAATTTTTACCCCACATAAACTAATGAAGTTTCGTTTAAAAGACCTTTCCCCATATATCTTCCTCTCTCTCTCCTATCCCCTCTTCCCTCCCCATCTCCTCTATGTTTCAAATCATTAGATTCTACTCATAATTAACTCAGTTATACATCATTTGTCCTATTTGAGGATCAAGCTGACACTATACCCTAATGAGAGGATTGATTTAAGACCACTAAGTAACCTCTAAATTTTACATAATTATATCGAAATTACACATAATGAACATCTATTGAATATATGATGACTACATAATATTGTTGAATTATATATATGCAAAATCGAAATTATGAGAGGGAAATATGATTTTATTGAAGATGCTTTCAGGTAGATCAATTATTCTAAATACCTTCGTCAAAAGTCATAACTTTTTTTTCGGCTGTTGCTTACTTTTTCGTCTACTAGTTTACATAAATCCACTCTTTACCTCATTACCTTTAATCTTTCATTTGCATAATTAGCAAAAATTTAAATTATATATATATATATATATATATATATATATATATATATATATATATATATATATATATATATATATATATATATATATATATATATATATATATATATATATATATATATATATATATATATATATAATCGAATTCAGAAAAAACATTTCTTTGACGAATGTGTATGTGAAATTGAATGAGCGACAAGATGTGTGACATAACGACGACGATGATCGGGCAAAGAAATTGACAAAAAGAGAACGAAATGACACATTCAAAGATGATCTCTAGTGAAACCGATAAAAAACATCGATGAGTTAGTGAAATTCTTTTTGCAAAGATTATTTCATTCTCAGGTGAATTTCAGGTTAATAATTCCATAAATATTGTATAATTTCATTTTTTTGAAAAACTTTCAAATGATAATATTAAAATAAATATTATTATTGATAGATGATTATTAGATGAATTCAATGCATCTTGTCATTTCAATAGTAAAATTGAGTAAAAGACTGAGCGTTTGTTGTTTTTTTTTTTTGTTGTGAAAGAATATGGAGTGAGAATTTCTGGATTTTTTGTTTTTAGATAAGTGCATAAAATATTGTTCCTTCGAAATTAATTTCCGCCCAGACAATAAATTTCCATCTCATATTTTCATATTAAACAGTAAAATTACTCACTATTTCATTATTACTGCTAAATCACTTTTAATTGACTTTAAAAACTCCATTAAAACGTATTGTTTATTAATAAAAGTAGAGATTATGATGCCAAAATCAATGACAAATATATACAAATTCTATTTTCTAGCTTCATTTCGCTTTTCTGCGGTTTTTTTTTCCTGAATAATCCACTAAAGAGGCTCCTAGCATAATTCATGCTGTAACCTATGCTACTAATGTTTTTTTTTACAACATAATTCTAGGCTTTCAATGATTTTCTACGGTAATTTGTACTCTCAATGATTTCATTCCATAATCTCTATTGCTGATGATGGTGCATATAATTAATATTCCTTAATAATTTTATATCGTAATATTTATTCATCTCATAATTTAATTTCACATAATCTCTAAATAAATAAATCAACGAAAGAAAAAAAAAAGAACATAAGCAACGAAACGAATTATTTTCCCATTTATTATCTAGAGCAATTTATACTATTGAAAAATAATCGTTCAATTCATATTCAAAAAAAACAAACAAAAAAAAATTGAACGGAATGTGCTCAATTTCAACTCGTTTATAGTAGTTAATAGAAGTTTCAACGATAATAATCAAATTTAATTAGCAATGAAAAAAGTGGAAAAAGAATTTTTTTTTTTTGATGAGAAAAAAATGGAAAAATTTTCAATATATTTATTTCGCTTATTTATTGAGACATTTAAAAAAAATATCATATTGAATTCAAAAAAAAATTATATATTTTTTTTAATGGGAAAAATTTTCAACTAATTTTTTTTCGAAAAATTTATGGAATTTTTGGCGGTTAATTTTAAATTCATTTAGTGATTTTACTTTCTTTTTTTTTTCTATCCTCCATTTACGTATGATAATATTGAATACTATACAGATTTTTCACAATTAAATTCAAAATAATAGAGAATTTTTTTTTCTTCGTTTTCTTCGAGAAATTTCGATAAGTTCTCGCAAGTTTTTTTTTCCTCTCATTATCTCCTTCTCTCCTTCTCGCTCTCCAGTAATAGGATTTCGAATTTTTTGAAGATAATTTGCCTATTTGCAAATATTAAGATTTTTGATTGAAATTTCAATTTTACACGTAAACATTTTCTAGATAAAGAGATAAAAATATTCGAATAAAAAAAAATTTTTTTTTCAAAGAAATTTATGAATTTCTCAAATATGAAATTGGCTTTTATTTTATAATTTATTTCGAAAAAAATTCCACACGCATTTCATATCTATAATCGGAAGTAATTTTCATGTAATTCAGAAAATATTGAAGAAGAAATGAGAGTATCTCAACGAAATACGCATCGATGACTATATGGAACAGATTAGTAGGTTTGTAGATTTGGGGCATGTTTAGTGACATCTCAGCAACGTATAATCAAAACTCGTTTAAAAGTGAACCAGATATCATTAATGGAAAACGGCTGTCATTTAGGCATTCATCAATACCATTTGAAGTGTACTTTCTTATATGTGTGATAGGTCTTAATAATTTACAAATTATATCTCACATAAATGGCAAATGCCATACATTTGAAGTGAAGGCGCAATGTTTGAAATATGTCCCAAGAATATGGCCAATATGGCCAATATGGCCACTCACATTTTCCATTCGCCGAATGTTTCATCGGGCGATCAGTGAATGGTAGAAGGTTGAAAATTATAACGATAAATTGACAGAGTGTTTAGCCTAAATCAAAAAGATAATTGATGAAAACGCTGAAGTGGTAATACAGGTAATACAGGTAATGCAGATGGCAATTGGTCCCATTTTAGAGAATATCAACTGGTCGAATTATAGAAAATACCTATTTTTCAAGGAAAATGGATAGCGTTGGTAAATTTGAAATTGCTTTAAGGAAACAGCGCAATTTTTCGCTTCTATAACAACATAGAATCTTTAGCAACAATGTCATAAATGAGTAATTTTTCCATGAAAAAAAAAGACAATGATAAGCAAAATTTCTTCTATGAAATAAATCCAAATACCAATCCATGAAAAAAAAACGATTTTCGATTTTTCAAGAAATCTTTTCAAAATTTTCAATCCATTTTTTTTTCATTGAAAAATTATCGGCCAGTAAAAATCATAAATATCTTTTATCATTCTCATGAAAACAAAAAAAAAATTTTCAAATATGTTGTTGGTTTATGAGATTATGCAAAGAAAAAAAAGACTTTTTAAAAAAAAGAATCTCAGAAAAGAAAAAAGATATTTTCCTATGAAAATTGTATCTTTTAATGTTGTAAATTTGCATATCTTTGCGATATTGTGAAATATTTCAAAGAAAATTTCATTTGAATATCTTCAACGCTCACTCTTGCATATAATTTTCACTTATTTTATACTATAGCATCTATTGTTCAATTGGTCAAATCCGATTATTATCGCATATTTTTCATCCGCCAATCTTCATTTAGCCTCAGAACGTTAGCTTTACGCTTCTATAATGGTATATTTCTAAACTATCGGCA
Source organism: Ascaris suum (assembly GCA_013433145.1). Lineage (NCBI taxonomy): Eukaryota > Metazoa > Nematoda > Chromadorea > Rhabditida > Ascarididae > Ascaris > Ascaris suum. The sequence continues at coordinate 8,782,482 of CM024178.1, read as the reverse complement.
GGTTGATTCCACCATCAACCGGTTGAATCAGCGGCTGACTGAAAATACGTCAACCACCGACCTCACAACAAAAAGTTGCGCTTCTATAAAAGAAAGCAAGAGATGTCTTTTTTTAAGGAATGGAGAAGCATACTATGGGATATGCCAGCGTTTTTTAGTGTCATTACTCGAGTAATCACTTCCACAAGTTGGCAATAAAAAACAACATATGCAAAATAAGTCAAGTCCTAATTTATTAGGCGACGTGTACAAATCTTTGAAAAAATTCTCATCACCTCATCTTTTTATTACCTATCACCTATTAGGTAACTTGAGAAATTTTTTTATTACCTAATCAATCCCGAGTGAATGCTTGATCGGTGTAAAACGCGTATAAGAAATGAGCACATTTAAATGTCTATAATATCATTCAAAACTGATGGATTATTGTGAATGATGTTATATATGCTGCTTCAATATTTACGCCTGATACTGGTTTTGATTTTAGCTTCAATGGATCTCGAGTTGGAATTATGAGACAGACAGGCAGTACATACATACATACATACATACATACATACATACATACATACATACATACATACATACATACATACATACATACATACATACATACATACATACATACATACATACATACATACATACATACATACATGTACATACATACACATACACATACACATACACATACAAATACACATACACACACAAACATCTCAATTAATTAATCGAAAGCGTTTAATAATTGGCGAATTAAACAAATACTTGTTGCTGAGCCATAAAAGTCTTCATAGAATGACCCATCAGCAGAATAAAAGGGCTTATCATATCAATAGTTATCAGCAACAAAACAAAAGCTGCCACTTACCGTTAAGTCCGGAAACAAGATCATGAACTTATAGCCTTCAGTAACTGAAGAAACTACATTATTGAGGGGATTTGTTGATTGGTGTGCACTTAGGAATAATAAAGGGACTATAAATATCAGCATTCCCGAGAAAAGGTGCATAGATGGCTCTAGATGGATCTTCTATGGCTCTTATTCATACTTCCAGGAGAGGAGGGTGGGGAAAAGAGAGAATAAAGGTAGGTAGGTAGAGAATAAGAGGGGTTAGTGAACCTGTGTTTTGAGAATAGATTACTGCCAAATTCATCGAATATATCGATGCTAACAAACTAATATTTACTTATTAATACTTACTTAATTATTAAATATTATTATTTCAATATTAATTATTCAGAGATAATTCAAAAAAAATAGAACAAATCGAGAAATGAAATGATTTAATGGACGACGACGTTCGTTTGATCTCACAAATCGGCACACAATAGATCTTACATATGTCATTCGGCAATTGACTTTATAGACTTTTGTTCTCTTTAATTAACGCGTATTCTCCTTTAATTCTAATAAAGACCTCTAATCGTCGGCTCAATAAGGATGCCATCTTTCTTCATCGAATATTCTATAGGAACGCTGAAATCTTCCTCGTAATCTATGTATATCTATGAACAACTCATTAGTTCATTCACTTCATTTATATAGTTGTTTTGTTTGAAATTATTCACCGTTTTAAACTCGTTCAATTATTTACTCCATTAGGCAATATTTTTTTTTTGGAAGATTTTTCTTTGATTAATTATAAATGATTTTCACAAGAGAAAAAAGAAAATTTTTTTTTCTTTTCATTTCTTTAATATTTGTTCGTCTAAATATTGAGAAAATTTAAGTCGTTTTCTTCTATAGTATTATCATTTAATCGAGAGAAAAATTTCGATTTGAAATTATATACTATAAATGCGCTCTATGAAATTAGAATTATTGATAAAATATTTTTATTCAATAGAAAATTTTTATTAAGATTAGAATTAAGTTTTTTTTTTCCTAATTTTTTAATCCGTTTAATTTAATTCAAAAAAAGAAAAAAAAATTCTTTTTTTTTACTGCTTTTTAATTATATGTATTTCAATATTCGATTAATTAAAATAATTAAGAAAAGTTAATAAAAGGTTAAAAGTATTTTGCTCTTTTTTTTTAGCACGATGCTTATATTATTGATGTTCTTTTACTTCGTTATTATTTCCAATATCAATGCGCAATATGGAGTAAGTTGATTTCGAAATTATAAAATATAGTAAATAGTTAAATAATAATTCAATGAAATAAAATATTTTAATTTAGATCGATTTTGATCGTTCAATCAATAATTTATCTTCATTTCGATCAGTAATTTAGATCAATTAAGGATCAGAGACATTTTAGATCATGATAAACATAATCGTCGAGAAAAAAATTCCCCAAAAAATGAAATATAAGCAAAGAAAAAATATTTGAAAGAGGAAATGAAATTCGAATCGCTCATAAAAACTAAGCGAAAATATAGTAAAATTAATGAATTTCATGGAGGAAATTAGTGAATTATGAATAAAAAATAGCGAATGAAGAAATAGCGAATAAATTATTCGGCAATTCTCAACTCCCTAACGATCAAGTCTAAATTTAAGCGATATTATTGTTTTCAATAAATCTAGAGGATAATAGCACTTTAAACTAAAGCCGGCGATCATATTCATCAGCATCATCATAATTGACGCCAAATATAGATGAATTTTAAGTCGGCCCCGTCAAGAAATCATATAATATTTGGAATTTTGTATAAGCATCGATTAATGAAAAGTAAATTTCACACATCTTTATCATCGATTTCCTTTTCAAATTTATTAACGCAAGGAATTGAATGATTATCAATTCCTGCAATGCTGCATGGTTTCAGTGGTAATTTCAATTGCAAGTAAAGTTCGACTCAAAAAATTTTGTTCAAGGGCTCACGATTTCCAGGTGTTTACAGGTGTTTCGTTCCCAAGGTTCGAGGTCGTTTGAGCTTACTCGACAACTGTTGAACCACAGAATCATAAATTTCAACTTCCTTTAGTCTGTGGATCATGAGTGAATTGAATAACTTCTAAGAATAACTTCGAATTCAAAAGAATAACATGTTGATAATCATCCAGTTCATTGAGTGAATGTAAATACAACTGTGAGGAATTTTAAAAAAAATTTAATTTTCATTGAATTACTTACAAACTTTTTCTGCAACGAGTAAATTGTCCTTTATTAATTTGTATACTTATATGGACGAGTAAAATTGAATTCAGTATCGAGCCATATATAAGAATGGATATTTCGTTGATGTGCAACCAGGAAGTGAGAGCGATTCGGCATCTCCAGGATATGGCAATTCTATGGTACATTTCGAGAATTTAAAGGGTACAGAAGACGAAACGTCTTATAGCGGTAGAAGTGCACAATTTCTGAATGCAAGAGGAAGCGGTAATCGGTTAGTATCGTTATCAGATGCAAAAATAACCGGAAATCGAGCAAATCACAAAGTTGGTCCACCCGGTTTCCGGACGGATATCTTTATCGCGGTATCATTTTCACTTATTTATTTTCGACGAATTTTAAAGCACTAAAAAACTCATCGATGGAGAAGAGTACAGCATGCTGATGATTCTATGAAACGTAATATTATAACTATTTGAATGCATCTGAATAAATTTTAGCAATGTTTAATAATTCCATTTTCTTTTGCGCAACTACAAATGAACATATATGCGGACATATATGTCTGTCTATCCTAATATTTGCATATTGAAACGGCATTCAACCATTAGGAATGCTCTCCATTTGTCTAAACTAAATGAATTATTTTATCTTAATCGAATTTATTTATTAACCATTTACCGATTAATCCGAAGAGCAAATAAATTTGCATGTTATAAGTCCTCAACCGAATGATCGATCGGTCATTACATAATTAATCATCATTGTTGCTGAGTTCTAAGTAATAATAAAATAATATGGCGGCTATTGTTTAGCGTTTTTTTTTGTGTGTGTTGTCTTTAGGTGTGTATATTATTGCAGAGAAATGAAATATAAGCAAAATAAAATATTGCAATAACGATGCATTATTGCAAAATTAAATTCGTGTATTTCCTTGTTTCAATGAGATCTTTCAAATTAAAAAAAAAAAAATAACGAAGCACTAATGAAGCATAAAATTGAAAAAAATTATATTAGATTGCAATTGCAAACGTTGCAAAATTTTGCAATATGTATATGGTTGAGATGTAAAATATCGGCAAAATTTACAGTGAGCAAAGAATATGCTAAAAGATTTATTATATTTGCAATTCATTAAGATAAACTTCTCTTTTTTTTTATAATTTTCCATCATCAGCTTTCCTTTCTTTCGAGTTTTTTTTTTTGCTTAGAAAAAAACTACACGATATAATCTTAAAGGTAATCTTAATCTTAATTACCTTAAAGGTAAATTTTATACTCGAAGGTAATAGTGAAAAATGAAAGAGAGTCATCAAATTCTCAAAAATCCCAAGACTATAAAAAAAAGTTCATCGAATTTCACTCAATAAATTTTCTATCCTTTTGTTGGGTACCTATTTGAAAAGTTGTTGAACGACCATGAATCATTATATCCGTCAAACCTGCCGATTTAATTTCCACCTTCATAAATATCAGTAAATGCATTTATTGATAAATAAATGCACTTATATTGGCGACACTATGCGAACAGAATTTTATGTGAAACTTTTATATTGCAGATATATTGCAAACATATTGCAGATATACTATAAATATATTATAGATTTATTGCAGATATATTGCAAAACTTTGAAATTTAATTATTGCAGAATTATAAGACAACCAATGCACAAGATCTCAAATCAATATTGGCTGAACAAGAGCGTATTCGTACGGATGTTACCTACAATAAGGAAAAAGTTAAGGTAACGATGAGTATTTTGAAATTGCATTGCATTGCGCAATTGGGAACGCAAACAACATCTTTCAATTTTTCTTTCTTTTCTCTGCTTCCTCGGTCCTCTTTGCTGCGATAGCCTCACCCGGTTGGTTTTCTTGGCTGCAATTAAATCAGTTCGATATTTTTCACATCTTCGGTGATGAAGGTGAAAAGAACGAGCGGAAAAGGAGTCTGGAGGAGTGAACGATGCTTCACCAGATCCCAATCCTCTCCCATTGAATTGAGTGGTGGAGCATTTCGTTCTCGGGTTTGCTTTCAATTAATATGCCGTTTATCTTTCAATAGCAGGAAATGGCCTTTCCTCAGAAACAATAAGGCATTTTATTGTTGTAACACATAGTATGATAATAGAAAACACAATTAAATTATTTTTGAAGCAATAAAATTGAATATCAATAAAATTGCTAAATAGAGTCAAATGAAACTTCACATAAATAAATCATATTTATTGCAGAATATTTTTTAAATTATCGTTAAAATTGCGCGAAAAGTGCAGAAAAATATCACACAAGGAATCAAAAATCTCAATCCACCTCATTTAATATTCGCTCTTACAAGAAGTCAGAAAATTCAATCACATTATGAGAACCATAGTTAATAAAGGACTGAAAATCAAGACTAGATAGAATCGAAATTGTATACAATTCTTTCACTTAATGAATACATATTTATATATGCAAAGCAAAATACAAGATACATAAGTGAATATATGCATATAAGGTGCAAAAATTTTGATTTTTTTTCCTTATGATAAAAAAACGAGGTGAATGAACGATATTCACTCGTCACTCAAATCATTGCCAATCGGAATATCTGTCTTTCGAACAGAATGGGAATGCGTTTCGAATTCTTAGTGAATCGAATGCTCCAATATTTATACATATATAGTAGTAACAAAGTAGGTAATAAAAAATTCCCACTGAAATGATCACTGTAAGTGGTACGTCTATCACTGATAACGAATCAACTAGCTTATCGTAGGTGACCACCGATCAGGAACGAATCGCTAAATTAAACAATGACACCATCGATACGGCAGAAATACCTCTCCGAGATTGCTTCATTAACGAAAGAGGTATCATAGTTAATCATCTATACAAGTAAATGCGCTAAGAAATCATCACAGCAAGTATCCCCTCTCTAACCGTTCTCTTCTATCGATTTCAGCGATCGCTAAATAATAACTAGAAAGTTTAGATGGGGAAAAGATTTTCGGAATGAAAAATTTTCATTTCTGTAGAAATCGAGAGTATAGAACAGATAAACTGCTATATTGAAAAACGCAGCAAAAGATATCTATGATTTTTTAATGGATTTTTGGGCGTCGTTTTTTATCTGAAAGGGCTGCATTTCATTATCTAATTGAAAATACAAAGAGAAATTTTTCTTTCTCCACTCAACTAAATAAATATTTTAATTGTTTCGTTTCTATTTTAATGCTCAAATATTGCAAAGAATTTAATTTTCAAGATTTTTGCGTTGCAATAGAGATTTGCTAAATTTGATCAATATTGCAAAGAATTTGATTTTTTTTTCAGGATTTTTATGTTGTAATAGAGATTTGCTAGAATTGATCGATGATACTAATCGATATGTCATTGCAAGAAATTATTCGGAATGCAATACGCAAATTTTTGCACAAACACTTCACGTTAGTTGAAAACCTTAATTGCAATTTATTTAATTGTATATTGCATATTTTCAGCCGATTTTCTTCTGAAAAAAAGAAACGATCGAAAATACGATAAGGGAGGAAGAGTGAATGTTTTGCAATCTACCACATTTTTTTTTCATATAAAAAGTGTTCCGAAAATTCTTTCGCAATATTCGCTGCTAATTTTGCAAAATCTTCAAAAAATATTTCATTTCTAAATAATTCGAAAATTTTTGCAATTCTTTTAAAGCATAATAAAATCTATAAAATATTGTTATCTATTTTCATAAGTACAATACTCTATAAATTTGCATTGAAAATTTGCATAAATTAATTATTGCATATATTTTTAGAAAAAAGCTGAAAAAAAATTTGGTATTACATTCGAAATAATTGTTTCAACAGGTGATTTTGCATCGAAATCCCACTTCAGAGAAAATTTCATTTGTAAGGTGAGTGGATTTTTCGACTTATTCATTGGCCTTTTTCTCTAAAAGCTTTGGAAACTTTTATCTATTGTTTGCAAATTATATATCTGTGCAGTATTTTTACCTCATTGACTGCTTAAACGGCATGAAATCTATTACGCACAAATTGCATGCCTAGACCTAACTCTCGAAGTTTCTCCAGCTGAGAGGTATTTACCTGCGAGGTATTGCCAACATTGGGAGTTACAGTGACATTTGCATATGCAAATTTTGCTCTATACTCAATCAGCATAGAGTCGAGAAGGAATTTTCGTTCGATGATTCATATGTATGCAAATAGTCGAGCATGTAGAAAACCACACATAAGGCGTTGCTTCGACATTTTTTTTTTTGAGTATTCATGAAAGATTCATACATATTCTGTATCGAGCATTCGATGAATTGCAAAAAGCGCATATTGTGCCTGGTCTTTCAACTCGCTTTTCTATCTACTATTGAAGACGATTACGAAATGAACACGAGAAATATAGGTTGAAATTTAAGATGAATTCAATATATTTTTTAGATTTCAATTAATAAAATTCTTGTGTTCGAAACGAAAAGTCTTTTATGATGGTAACCTATCGGTAGATGCAATCAATATAACTAGATATTCAAAATTTTCTATGCTTTTAATCTATTTCATCTCATTATAAATAATTTAGCTTTTAAGAAATTTTCACTTCTTAATCATCAGCCAACAGGAGATTGAAAGCGAACGAGGAGGGAAAAGGTGGAGGAAGGGTACGAGAGAGAGAGAGAGAGAGAGAGAGAGAGAGAGAGAGAGAGAGAGAGAGAGAGAGAGAGAGAGAGAGAGAGAGAGAGAGAGAGAGAGAGAGAGAGATATTAAACACTAAAGACGCTAACGATAAAAATGAATACATCTTCAATTGTGAATTTTTAGACGTGAAAATTTATTTAATATGCAAAATTGCAAAAAAAAAAAAAAAAAAATAAAAAAAAACAAAACAAAAATAAAAATATTATCATACAAAAAAAAAAAAAAATGAATAAACGCAATAAATGCGAAATATTTCTTCAAAAAACTATTATCATTGATTTTTAGGATCGAATTAATCGACGATTTATTCTTATTTATGCGACACCGATATTGTATACGATTGGCGAAAAGAATAAACCACTTTTAGAAGTCAATATATTCGACGAATAAAATTCGAAACATTTAGCCTCTCATAAAAAGTTTATTTATTTATTTATTTATTTATTGCTTCGTTCGATCTATATTCGATTTGGGAAACGAAATTAACGAATAATTTGTGCATTTTGAAGTGTTCAATATTCGGTTCATTTCGGCGTAAATTCACTCTCCCCTCAAATTCCTTCGCCTTCTCCTCCCAGGTTAGTCTCAGAGGCAGGTAAAACCAGGTAATGAAGGCAGGTGAAATTAAATCTAAAAGGCAGGTAATAATGAATGCTTGATTATAGCTGAAATTCGTACTCCTCTTTAAGCAATATAAGAACCGCTTTTAACGATGATCAATTCAAAGAAATTATGAATAACCTATTACTCATAATCCATTATTGCTCTTTTCGGTAAATAAATAAAAATAATTGATTTATACAAAACTGATCTTCTTGAATAAACAGAAGCAATTCCGATGTACCCGAGCAAAAATATAAGCAAAAAAAAAAAAAAACCGTTAGAATTTGAAAAAAAAAACCAATACCCGGTAAGTTTTTCTCGCTCAAATAAATTACAAAACTATTTTAGAAGGATAAAAAACTGCTGCTGCTGCAAAAAAAAATAGTGCATAGTGGAGGAAATTCGAGATTAAAAAAATTTTAAAAATAATTGAAAAAAAATTTCTATTTTTGGCGCATTTTTAAATGACATGATTATGATGTGTTATTCTAGATGAAATATATTTGAAAAATTATTGAAAAAAAAAAAAAAAGAAAGTAAGTAAAAATTATTTCAATATATAAAAAATAATATGAAATTACATTAAATGATATTATTTTATTGAGTTCATAATTATTTCCACAATAATAATCTCTTTTTTGAATTCATTTAAAATTCAGTATTAAGTAGTCATCAGTTATATAATGTGCTTCTATGATCATTGTTATCAATTGTATAAAAATTTAATTCATTTTCTATTAATGCATAGAATAAATAAAAATTTCAATTCACTTTCTATCTCCACGGAATGTAATGACTTTCAAACTCATCATAGAAAGGAATGAATTCAACGAAGGCCAAGTCCGAGTAAAGAGAAAGCCGAATGACTCCGGCAAACCTCATCTCTATAGGAACGAAGAGGGTTAAATTCAAGAAAAAAAAATCGGCTTCAGGAAAACTTGAATCAAAAGGGGGAGATGGATGAGGACGATGTGGACAATAACTAAGGAGCATTAGGTGCAAAAGAAAGGTTTCTTTACATATGGTTTACCTTGGTTCCTATACCCTTGCTCGTCGGTACTTTCAAGATCAATGATTTCTTTCTTTTCGAACATCAGTGATCTCAAACTACGTTCCATGTCAACGATGCACTTGACCCTATCAACACATATCAACATTTCCTTCAACCGATATTTATCCACACAAGATAATAAAAACGCTCATAGTTTCAATATCCATACGAATGAAAAATGAATTGCAGTTTTGAGGGGAATTCAATAATAATAAGTGACAGATGGATGGAAATAAACATATTAACATCAACTTAATGCATGAAAATAATCTACCGAATCAAATGAGCAATATGAATTGCTTTCGATAATATCCTCAAAATATCATTTCTTATTCATTTATTCACTAAGTACCAATAATGAATCATTAATCACCCCCCCCCCCCCCCAAAAAAAATTTACATTTTTTTTTTTTTTGCATTCCGCTCAAATAAATCGTTTTACTCGAAATGATGATAGACCCGTATAATTGCAAATTTAAAAACTTTATTCTCCGTCTATTTCTTGACTACAATGGAATCGTTTATTTATTTATTTTTTTTAATCCAATAATTATATATGTACTACATCAACCAAGTAGGTCATCAAATTCCCCTCCCCCCTTCTAAAATTTGCATTTATAGAAAATCCACCAAAAACTTAATTTTCTTTTAGAATATTCAAATATTTGAGGCAAAAAATGAACGAAATGAATGTTGTTTTGAACGAAAAAAACGAACACATTTCTTTGCTTCTTTGGCTAGTTAAAAGCAATACAAAATACATGTAATATATTTGGATATGTGCCAAAAAAAGATCAAAATGACATATAAATAATCGCTTTTTCATGTTCCATGTGAGAAAAAACTTGGCTCCCGTCCAATTATTTTTTCTTCCTTTTTTATTCAAAGAGGAAAAAAAATTTTCTCTTCCAAAATATTTCCAACTTCACTAGTGCATTTCGCCCTTTTTCTATCTGTAATAAATATGTCATCTGCTATAATTTTATTTTTTATTCAAAAATATTTCGCCTACATTCCTTAATTTTTTTAATGTTAGTGCTCTTATTTGACGAATATTTCAAATTACATTACCCATAATAAATTAATAAAAAGAAACGCTTTATACAATTGACCTATTCCTCCTCCCCCCCCCCCCACATTGATTCTCTTATAAAAGGGAATATTTCAGGAAAATAAATACAACGTCATATACCATCACCAACTTCGTAATAATAAAATATCATCACATGATAAGATGCAAAAAATTTCCTTCTCATTTAAACATCTTCGCTTCAATATCGATAACAGCATGATAATAGGACACAATAAAAAAAAAATTTCATTTCATATAGGAGAGAATCCCCACGAATCCATTCCCCTTTTCTCTCCTCTTCGATCACCTAATCAAATTACCACAAGAAGAACTTCTGAAGTACTTATTCGATGCTTTTTATAGCAATTCAACCTAGAAACTCCTTCGTATAAACGCATATCCAATGAATACATATATAAAACTACTTAAATAATATTTAATTTCATTCATCACTTATCGATCGGACTTTACATACTGCAACGAGTATAGTAGTTCTTGCATTACTTAATCGCTAGAAAGGAATTAAACGCAAGCAATCAATTATGCATAGCCAAGCCGAAAGACCGATACAAAATTTTTTCATGAGAAAGTTTTCAATATGTAAATAAATTTTGATTACGTCGATCATACAATGACCGTCGACGCAACATCAACCGGACCCGGTGTAGTAAAACGAGCCTCACGATATTGTTCAACTAAATCGGCGATCGAGTGCCTAAAAATAATTAATCACCTATTTCTTTTATTAGTCAATGAATATTACAGAATTTCATTCATCACTTATCGATCGGACTTTACATATTGCAAAGAGGTACAGTAGTTCCTGCATTTTTTTGAAATATTATAATACCTTCCATTAATTCAATAATTTTATCTCTTCCTATAACTATATTACCTATATCACAATATTTTTTCAATGTTCCCCATTAATAAATACTTGTGTCTCTTCTTATTAAGATACTCTATTTATTCTTTCTCGATCTTTTAGTCTCACATTAGCCTTAATTTCGAATTTACCTTAACCCTATCTTCCCCTCCCCTCCCATAATAATTACCCTTCCTTCCTGCCTCTTTCGTTAAAAAACCATCAATTATTCGAAGCACTATTTCTCTCATACTAATAAAAACGCTATCAACTCAAGTGAATTAACGCACATTTAAAATATTTTAATTATTAGGTTTTACACTCATATATTTATATTCGTAAACAATTTAATACCCCAATGTATGCAAAAAAACGGATCGAATTTAGCAGTCTACTACAACAACTTCGAAATAAACTCGTCTACACGTAACTTTCTCCGACCGCTCCCCATCACCCCTTCCCCCTTACATTTGAATGTTTATTTGTACCTTTGGTCGAAAAATGCTGCTAATGACGGCTCAGTTAAAATCGACGCTACAATCTGCTCGCAATTCAGTTTCCATTCGCCATCCAATAAACTGCAAAACATTTTATTATTGTTATTATTATTATAATTACTATTATGACAAAAAAAAGAAATAAAATAAAAACAAAATGCCCAATAATTTTAAAGCGGAATAATGGCCAATAAATTAAAATTAAACGAAATATAACATTTATTGATTAACCAATATTTACTCAAAAAATCATTAATAACTAAAAATTTCGTAACGAAATTGCGGCAAGCAAATGCATCTATTAACTCCTCTCTACCGTAAATGAGAGGAATATTATCAAGATTTATTATTTCCTTTTCCAATAGGCAGAAAAGTGACCATAAGAAAAACCAACTTGACCTTAGCAATACCAAAAAAAAAAAAAAACGAACCACGATTTCAAGTCACCAGGTTTTGATGAACCATGTTCCTCAGGTTCGGGAGTACTTGAGCTCACCTCTTCATTATTTGTACCATCTACAATCGTTCGCATAGCTTCCGCTAAATCATCTTCCATACGCTGCTGTGGCCATTTATGTGTTTCACCTAATTGAAGCAATAATGTACCTGAAAGATAAAATAAACCTATATAAAGCAATTCATTCATTCTCGTAAAAAATTGACAATCATATTCTATCACACCATACAAAATGGAGTTCTCGCATTCCTCCTAATCCACAAAAATATTTCTACCCTGAAAAATGCGAAAGCTATAAATCTCAGTGCTTATAAAACAAAGTTATACGATCATTTTCCAATCTCATTTTTCAAGAACAGAGTCGTCGCATTTCGTTCGGCAAATTTTCTATCGTTTTCGATATAGTTCGAGGAAGAAATCACGTCTGCGAGGACGATCGGATCTGTGCAATTATAGCGTAACAACCAAATTCCCGATCGAAGTTAAACTAAATCCACCATTCTGAAACCGAATTTTTAAATTATCAAGAGAACAGATAAGCTTTCTTCGTCATATCAATCATCTCTCTTCTCTCCCCTCCCCTCCTCCCCCCTCACCTCACTTCCTATACCACTCAAGATATCATTATCCCTTTTAAAATGAAGCATTCCTATCGCAAATTAAATTCACCAACCAACAACAGCAAGCGAATGAAAGAGTTGTTGCTCATTGCTGTCCTTATCCAGAAGATCATAGAACGTCTTCCATAACTGAATAAACTGGATCTGCAAAAATATCCAAACTTTAAATGCCATTGCATCAGTTCAACTCAAATTTCATACCTTATACTCAGGTTACTTGACAAACGCCATTCAACTTCTGCAAAGGGCAAGTAACACTTGTTTTAGAAATAATTTCCAATGTCCGATAGAATACCTACCAGGTAATTAATAAACCTGATTACCTGATTAATATCGGTTACCGCATGTGATTTTGGTGAATTCGATTCGGAGCCACTTTCCGGGTTCACCTTGTTGATTACCGATTTCATTCGTTCACGTAAACATTCCATCGTTTCCGCTTGCGAATCGTCCACGAATGAGAACGTTTCTGCAAACGTTTACGATTGTTCAACTAGGTAAAATAAAGGTATGCCTTTACCCACGCAGGTAAAAAGAAAAACGATCGATGATGGTTCAAAAGCGGAGAGAAATTTACTCCTAGAAATCTACGAATGCCTTATAAAGCAATCAATCGAGCATACGTACGACAAGAGAACAACTTCAGAAAAATATACAGGGGAAAGAAAATGCAAACAGCTGGAGGAAGAAAAAAGAAAGGCTAAAAAACAGCAAGAGAAAAATCTATACGCATCCATCCTTTTTGGAAGTTTTTTTATTCACACCCCTGCAACGGACTATTCGACTGTATAAAAGCTGTAAAGATTAAAGATCACAATTCTATGCTAAACGGCATATTTCAAAAGGCTAGAGGTCATAGACGAGGTTCGACTGGATGGCAATATCCCTAGTGTCCAGATTACCGTCATAAAGTCCTACCAGACTCCCATCGTCGAACTTCTACCGAACATTTTTCATGTGAGCAGGTACGTAAATATTGCACCTTTCTCAAAAAATATTCATTAAACAAGTCAATATAAAATTGAAAGGAAAGTTTCTTCGAAAGAATAACCTGAGGGTGAAAGATCACTATAGGCGGTTGGACTATACGCTACGAGAGGTGAACCGACTGGCAACTCCCCATTTGTTCCAGATTTCGAAGCACATGGCGAATCTTTAATCGATCCAGCGCTATAACTGCTTTCGCTGATCGACCCATATCCTAGCAATTTTCCCTTCAGACCTTCAAAATACAGTCTTTATGCGCTAGGGCAAGTAAACACTGGGCAAAAGTGGCTCAATAAACTGCTTACTGACGGGTTAAAACAAAGAAAACTTCATATGCCGCAGGTAGCGACATCAAGGTATGTAAATCATCACCTCTTAGACACCAATAAATCGATATCATTGAACAAAAAAAGAGCAAAGGATTTAGAAGAAAAACAAGGAAAACAAAACTGCCAAAGCAATTAGTTTACAGAGTATGGCAAACTGATGTGAGAGATCAACCATGCAATTATCGGAGAGCCGTTTCATCCTTTAATCTCTCATCTCCTCTCCTCTCATTCCCCTCCCCCTTCACTCACAATACTAATAAACAGCACTTTTCAACGATATTAAAATGATCAATTTATGAGAATAAATAAGGCGCAATACAACACCATTAATGAGGTAAGAAAGTTAGCAGTCCTTAATTTAAGCGAAGAAGAAGTCCAATCGATCAGCAAATAAGCCTGAAAATAAAATTATGGATTTGACAATAAACTTCCTATAACTATTTCTCTTATAATACTTTCAATGGAAAAACTCATACCAAGATCACTGAAAAGACTGCTTGGTGTGCCTGCTATATCCGTATCTTTAGACTTTTCGATATTAATACCCTTCAGTTCTTTGGAAGATACCGTTCCATAACGACGAGGTGAATTCTCGTTGCTACCCAACGCATCACTCGCTTCAACACCAACTTCCATCTCTTCTCAAAGAAATTCTATTCATTCATTTTTTTTCGCTGTTAAAATGCATTAAAAAAACATTTGTAGGATATGCAACCACGTCATCGTACGACCTACACAATATGATTCATTCCACCAGTGCTCATACTGCTTATATATTACTAATAATATATGCTATACCTGAATAAGTTAATACTACGCGATATTAAATAAGCAGTATCCGCATAAGTTTCCCAGTAACTAAGTGATATTCTATGAAGATTAAATTCTTGCGCGAATAAAAACAAAGGATCTTTCAGCCTTTCTGTTTTCTTGAATGATTTCTAATAAATCTTTGTCTAAATGAATATCAAAGATCAATAATAAATACCGAACTGATTCAATTATTTCCCCCTTCAAAACCCCATTTTCCTAGATATCATTCTCAATTAAGCTATAACGCGAACAGCACTTAATTTAATATCTTCAAGCGCTGGATGCAACCCATCACAAATCGCCTTCCTTAAGAATTTTTCATTTCATTGAGTGATTACCACAGATGATAAATCCAAATAAACAGTGATCACTACTCAAAATTCAGGTTGATCGAATTTTTCAGTTGAGCGACCAGATTACGCATAAATACTTACCTTCAAGATTTTGTAGGCTTGATGGAATGATATCATCCAGGTCCGACATATTGAAAGCAGGTGGTAAATGACACCTATAATATTATTCAATTTATTCTTAAGCACCTTGTCTTATCGTTGATTTTCCTTCTCTCTCTCCCAGCTCCCCCTTTCCTTTCCGATAACTTATACATGTGTAAGATGAGCTTTAGAAATCGGTTGATTCCTCAGTAGCAATGTTCTTGTTTGACGTTATCCTCAAACTATGAAGAAGAGTGTACTCCTGATCTAAACAAATCTCACTGGAGATTTCCGCTGACAGTATAACTATTAAAATCCGACTCCATACTGACAGGTAATTCGCAAGTTGAAATTATTGAACGGAATCAAGTTTTCATTCCCTTTAAAATACAAACCTTGGCAATGCCCTCCCAATTCCCCCCTACCTCCTACCCCCCTCCTCCCCATATGCACTCATTCAATTAGAAGAATAATAAATAAAATCGATTTCCTCACCTATAAAAGACGGAAATTTTCTCAGCTGGATCACCTTTAAGCAGTAGTGCCAATAAGCAAGCAACATCGCGAAATGTTAATAGACCAATGTCGCTCGAATCTAGCAACTAAAAATTATGCAGAATATCATCCAAATTTCAACAATAATCCCCGGTATTCCCCGTAAGAGTTACCCAGAAAGTTGCCTTCACTATCACTACTACCTTTCTGCTGCAGTGTTATCACTGACTATATGGCCATTTCATACAACATAAATTGGTAAAATAAGTGCATGGGAAACGATGAGTTTCCCATTATAGGTCACAAACTCTCTCTCATCCTAAGATCACTCTATAAAAGACTAAACCAAAGAATACATTATGAAGCATCGTTTAATTGCTCATTCAATATCATTGAAAATAGGAAGCTATGTATCACTATGAGTAGAAATTGCCCGCAAAAAAAAAATTCCCGTCTGCGATGGCCGATTCAAGCTATCATAGTTGCTAAGCATCCGCCTAAGTGTAACTGTAAGATTACATATACTGTGTTGAGTTTTTACTGTTGGCGATGAGCAAGAATATCACCACAAATGGGCATAAACAACAGCACGGTTGATCTCATCAGTCCTTCTTTCTCTTCTTCCACGGTGGATCATCAAATTAAGTTCTTCCTTTTTGGGTATTTATGGGTTCGCCTTCTCTTCTCGGGCCCAAAATTGGTGCCAGCAAACGAGGAAGCAAAGCTGGAGTAGAGGTGAGGGAGTCTGCTAACGCATGTATTAGGACGGTTATTGAGCAATTCACCCACGGTGAAACTACTACCACTTTATTAGCCACTTAAATACCCATAGGAAACATACATAGATCGACAAAGAAAATCAGCTAGCACCTCTTCCTTCCACACGTAAATAAGGTCTTTAGCATGGAGTGAACGAAATTAACGAACCCGAAATGCTCTCACTGTGAAAAGTGGATTGATCTGCCATGGTAAAAGGCGAGGAAATATCTGCGAGAATATTTCAAAATCAAGACGATACTGTGAATGTGTGCATGGATCGGGTTTTGGCCTCTCCAGGACACCCTCTCCACGTCTTGGTGCACCCATAAATCTACTTCGCCATAAAAGATGTTCTTCCTGAAAAAAATATTTACTGACATGGGATCTTACAAACACGACGATGGCTCAAAGGTATAACCGCAGCCACCGTCAACTTGAAAACATTTGCCTCCGCTTAGTCTTGCAATTATCTTTCCATAAGTTTAACTTCTCATATGATTCTATATAAATCGAGTGAAACAACGAAATGACCAGCTATCATCTGTCGACCGATATTTACTAAAACGATCGTGTCTTCATTATCCGGGATTGGCCTGCCGTTTTCTCTTCCCCTCCCCTCCCCCCCCCCCCCCCCCCCACTTCACCCTCCTCTCTTCCTCTCCTCTCAATTAGACCATAAAGCGTCATTTGTATACAAAAGTTGGCTGCATTCGCTTGATCACTCAATAAATAAAGAGACAGATCTCAAGTTGAATCATTGCACTCAACGATTAAAAGTTATCATTGATAAATAGTATAAAACTCTTCGATAATTTAAATGAACAATTTTTCAAGCATTCTAATGGCACTAAAAGAGGCATTTTATAGAATCACTCGCGAATAAAAACAGATTCGATTACAATAATTTTAAATGAAGAAAAAGAAATACCAACAAAAAAAAACCTATTTCGAATAGAACTCAAAAAAAAAAAATCTACACATGATATTTATCAGATCCTATAAGTACTTTTTCCCAAAATTATTACAATCATTTCGCATAGAATAATAAACCTAAAATTTATTGCAAATAAACAAAACGATATCCATTATTTATCCATCAAATATCGCCGCTATTTTATGATAAGATTTCAATAATAATCTCTCAGATAGTAAATAACATATATCATACCTTGATAATGTTGTAAAGAATTTCCAACTCTTCACTTGTAAATTTGCAATCTGGGCCAACGCTTTTTATTATACTTCGCATTTGACTATCTTCTAGATTCTAAAAAAAAAAAGAGATTAACTTTTTTTGAATAAACAAATTTAAAAATTATGGAGGAAAAACAGTCGGACTCATAGTTCTACAAATCACCCATAATAAATCCAATTAATGCATTACTAAATATCGCCACTGTCTTAAGCAAATAACGTAAAAGAATATCTATAAATAACATGAGGAAAATTTTTATTTGCCTATAGCAGCACAAAATATCATCGAAATCAACGAGAAGAAAACTGCAACATAAAGCTAGAAACGCCTCAAACAAAAACATTAATCCCCTAATAAATCCAAACGGATCATCTTCGTCATTTCAAATTAAATACTCTCCACTCCTAAGCTGAATGAATCAAATAATCTAGAAATTTAATTTCTACTTAAAAAAAAAGAAAAACTACAGCCTTTCGAGCATTTTTATTAAAAAAATGCAATCATTAAAACAGCATATGTATTGCAATTTTTCAATTAGATATGGGGGTATGGAGAGTATTATACAGCAAAAATAAATTCCAGGTGAAACGTATAGATATACAAGAAAGGTAGAAATGAATGTAAGTATAGATCAGTCTGGACAACCTTCAAAAAGTTAGAAAGGGGTATAAGTATAAATCTACCTGGATAAGCTTCAAAAGGACACAAAATGAGTATAATAGGTATAAACCTACCTGGACAACTTTCAGACGATGCTTGAGTCTCAACTTCTCAATAAGTTCGTTATCCAATGCTTCACCGAAATTCATGTATGACTTAGTCAACAATTGCCCAATATAGATCTGGAAAAAAACAACAATAAACAGCACATCTATAAAATAATCAAGGTAAAATTAATCTTTCTTGAACATAATGATCCTTTCTATAAGCGATATTCGTATTTCATTCTATATTACCTTCATTTGCAAAATCCTGTTGTTCGTACAGGTAATCGTTGAACGCACCTTAGCTGATCCTCATCGCTTTCTATATCTTTTCCTCCTTATAAACCTCCATTCCCCATCTCTGATAATTCAGCACTATAATAATCACTCAAAATGTAACTCAATAGATGAAAAACCCACCAAAAACAGTACAGAGAACGGGAAAAAGCTCACTGTGGTAGTTTTCAAAAATTCAAAAAAAAAAACGCCATAAAATAAATTTAACGATATTTGAAAACAAGACAACAAACATATTCGAGTTAAAACAAAACCTCCGATTACTTTCAATACTTTCAAAAACAATGCCCAAAACACAAAATTACTAAATAAACAAACATAATAAACCAACCTTATCGCCTTTATCATGTTCATCTTCACGTTCAGTTAGTCGATCCGTATATGTCGTTAAGAGTACAAGTGCTTCACCATCATCTCTTGCATTCAAAATTTCGTTCTCATTCTCTTTGAGTATTTGCAATGCCACTTGAAACATCAACTGAAACTTCCTTTCTCTCTCATCACCATATATAATTAAATTGTTAGTTGTTTTTTTTTCCTTCAAAAATCACCTATCAATTTCAAAAATTCAACTATACAATCAAAAGAATACTTTCAATTACATTCATAGTGAATATATATCTAAAATCGAGAACGATGCTAAGAGCATGGCACTTGACCCACAATATACGACCACAACCGATCCCTAAAGTATACTCATAATTCCTCAATTTCGCCCCAAAATGTTATCATTTCCCAAATCAGCAGCTACAAAGGTCATTCAGAAAAAAAAAGAAGAAAACATTATACAAAAACTGCTTCTAATATATTTGTTTCTCCTTAATTTTATTATAACTAACCATTAATTAACTAGCAACCAGTAAAGTAACCAGTAACCAGTACTCTTTTCAATTTTATTATAGTACCGTAAACACTTAAATCAGTAATAAATACCCTTGATCCATCGTAGAAAAATAAATCGAGAATACGAATAGCCGCATCGAATTTTACTGCATTCAAAAATACCGTTAGAAACCATGATAAAGCGACCATATCGTCTAAGCCAAGCTCTTTCAATTTACTATACAATTCGGGAAGCGCCTTTTCCACAATATCAGCAAATACACCTATAACTTTTTAAACTGTCAATATCTTGTGTGATTTCATCAAAATATTCTTCTCTTAATTAACCTATAAGATTGGTAACTAAAGTTACAACTTACTAGTATAATTTATGCATAAAAATAGCCAAGTAAACAAGTATTAATGTGTTTGATAGATCGGTAAAACGCTTAACCGTGTACCACAATTCCGATTTGAATCCAACAATATCTTTATTTAAGGTTTAGGTATGAAATGATATAAATATGCCATAAAATGATATATAATCCAACAATTCAACCATTCAATACGATTAATTTTAAATACATCATTAATTCCAAACGCTATCGATAATCAAATCAACGGTAGGCTTTACGCGAACAATCTGTTTACCTTGATCAACTAATGCGCCAACCACTTTTGTATTATAATAGTCGGGCAATAGACGTTCACAGACAGCGACCAACAACCAGAATGCCTCCTCTTCGCTATTAAACAATAAAAGAACGCTACCAACAATATTCATCGCTTGACAATAGCCTAGAAATTCGAGATTTATGCAAATTCCATATTCAATTCCTATCAAATATTCATCTCTTTTACTCTTGCAACGAAAGACTATCTTCATCCTCATCAACACCTGATGAAAGATGAACGACATTCCCAAAGAATAAAACTTAAGTTTGGTAACACAACAAACATCTCTTACTTGATTACAGTCAATACTTTTCAAATAAATCCTAGTACCTGAAAACGCACCTTAGAGGTTAAATATTCTCCAATATAACAACAAAGAAAATGGATTACTTCCCTCAATACTTCGATATGATAGAGCAATATTACGCAAGCTTTATTATATACGAAAACAAGCAATTCTAAAGTGATAATAATTAAAACATCAGCCACTGTTCATTAACCAACCCCATATTTTAAGCGACCCTGTCATTGACAAGAAATAAACCCACATCTCTATCCCCTCTTCCATTATGTCTGGGCTAAACTACTCTTAAATATGGACTCTAACATTAACATAAAAATTCCGATCTCAATTCGAGTTCCGTGTACTATAGCTTTTCGTCGGTGGACAACCCTTTTCCATCCAAACGGGAAAGGAGGGGAGGGGGAAGAGAGCAGTACCACAACGTCGCATTAATCTCACGAATGAACGGCAATATTGGTACTCCTTAATGTCGGAAATTCCCACAAAAGGCCTGCAATTATGACGACTGAAATGAGCAGCGACGATGAAGGATCTGCGTATGTGTAATTCAACATTTAAGCTAGCTAGCCATACGACTGAGATATCATGTAAGACGGAAACACTGTGAAATAGATAAGAAGTACATTAGTTTTCAGTCAATGTAAACAGATAAACACCTCATAACTAACCAGGTGAAAATATTAAGCATCTTGTAATTTAACCAGGTGGAGGTAGAGATGAGCACCTCATAACTATTTACTTATTTATTTACTTATTTACTTGAATCGACAAAGCATTCATTACGAATAAATGTCTCTTCATATCACTACCACTTCCGTTTGTTGAAGTTGTGAGATAGCGTGAAGGTGAAAATATTAATTTAACCAGTGGAGGTAGATGTTACCGCTCAAATCTAAATATTCAAATCTCGAAACTCTACATCAAAATAAAACTTTCACTCTAAAGATTTTCTTGACCTCCCAGAAAAGTAAAAAAAAAGACGAACCAATATTGGGATTTCTGAAGGCGTACGCAGTTAAAATTCTTCGAAGAGCATCAATACCTGGACCTTGTTGGAATGCCGGATGCTCCGGCAACGAACTGAAAACCGATTTAAAAATTCCGAAAATTTTCCGCTACAATTACTAAACATAATTTATGTCTAAATACTTGTCACTTATTTCGAAGGAACACAACATCTCGATCGACGGAACTCGTCGAAGCAGCAAACATCGACTGCCACCATTACTTTTAAAAATCGTCAACTTTATACCCCTCCCTCTTTCTCTTTCTAGAATGATTTCAGAATGGTACCACTGAAACTGAAAACATTTTGGTTCCTAAGCACGATGATAATGTCTTCATATTTCGCCGAGTCGATGACCGTCGACGAACGAAAGCATATCATCGCGACAGAAAATTATTTATGGATAATTATATTGTTTAGGAAGATAGATAGCAAACAAACTTTCAAATACGTAAGCGTTTCACTGCGTTGACGATAAAATAATCACTTATTAAAATATTACCCCTCCCCCCTCCCCTTCTCTGATAAAACAAAGTGTGAGATATCAAGAAGTTAGAAAAGCAAGCAGATTTCAAATCCACTAAACACAAAGAAAACAAGAACCTTATCCACTCTATGCTGAATAACTTAGGCACTAATATTCAATAACGCATCATCACCTCTGATTTTCGGTGGCAACATTCTGCCGATTAGGTCACCTCTAGGTTGCATCACTATAGTACTTTAAAAAAAATTCTGCTCGATGAAAACAAGCTCAGAAAAAAAAAATGCAAACAAACGATGAAATAAACGATCAAATTATTTCATAGATACTTACCGATGTAAATCACGTTCAATTTCTTCGAGTGCCAATATATATTTCCCTCGACTTTTTCGCAATAAATCTACATAGTAACCCTCGTTGAGTGACATCTCCGCTGCAGCACCAGAACAAATCATCCATATTTCACCGCGATCTTTCACAGGAACACCATCTAGCAATAACCTAAAAACGCATCCATAAATCATTACTCAATAGCTTAAATGGTTTTATGTTAGCCACATAAATTTTGGTGTAAAGAGTTCGAATCGGATTTGCAAAAATGATTTATCCTTACGGTTTATCCGGTGTTGGTCAGAACTGTACTTGTGAAATCCATTCGACTTTCCTCAACATAAGATTAGCACAAAATTCAAAAGTCACTCTTAAACCCGTTATATCGATTCAATGGCTTGCGCGCATTCCCGCACTGGCATTCTATCAATAATAACCAGCATTAAGGATTGCACCCCACCCCCCCACCCCCCCCCTCCCTCATCCCTCTCCCTCTTCCTCCCCCTCTCCCAAACTAACCCATAAAAATAATGATAAAGGAAAAACCAAAAATCGTAGTCTATATTCATAAAACTCCATCAACACTGATACTTTCTAGACACTAAACAATCTATATTTATACTTCAATTAACTTCATTCCACCATTCTTATGCCCTGCTTCAGAACGGCTATTCTTTTGTATTCTTTTAAATCTATTTAATAAAAGAATAGACCTATGCAATTCGACAGTTCGATACATGCATACACCTCGACCGTATTCATCAAACAATGCCGCCCATTTTGCTTTCAATTTCTCATCAACATCCGTCGTGAATGGAAACGTCATCGAAAGTGGCTTCTTCAGCATTTCCGCCTCGTTGAAACTTCCCTCTTCCGATCCCTTCAACAAATTAGCCTCTGCGAACTCGTCTCATTCATTAAGAATTTAATTTAACAAACGTACAACGTTAGAGGGAAAAAACTCATCTGATCGCTATACTCTGGTGCGATGGTGAACGATCGTAATGAAACATATGCAATCATGGTTTTATCGAATTTAAGTGCAAAGCGCATTTCCCCCCATCGTTTCCTCGTCGACTCACCATATTCATTCAACCGTAATTATTAATGCATATACCTCCATAGGAAACATTTTACTATACAAGTGATGATAGGTGTTAGTGGATCCAGATCCCTCAATTTTCGATACTGCACTAAATCTATCAACAACTCAGACAGACAAAAAAATATCGGTATATATGGAAATACCGACATTTCAAAACATCCCATTACTTCCTCATATAATTTTTACGCCAAATAAAAAAAAACTACAAATCTTTCGAACCGAGAAATAAATCTTCTTTAACGATATTGAGGAAACATCAAAAAAACTGAAATAAATAAAAAAACATGAAAAATTCACCTAATTGCTCACCTGAGTATCTTTCCTTTGTAATGAAAATTCATAAGCAAGTCGTGTTTTGAATGCAATTATTTTCCCCATAACACGATCACGATCCAGTAATCCTGTTATAAGTACAGCAGCCTAAAATAATGCAAAATAAAAGCCATAACGGGCTAAGATCGTATTCAATTTAGATTTTATTCAACCACGTGCTTTTATGCAACATGCGATTATGTAAAGTTTATTTTATTTACATCGCTATAAATAACAAAACCCCTGTGCGTTTATTCGAGCAAGTACGGTATTTTAATCTCACTTACTTTATTGCAACAAAAACACTCACTTACCTTATTTATGAGACAAATAAGAAGGCCATTGGTAACACCTGTCTCACCAGTCGTTTGGAATGCTTCCACTGAACTAATTTCATTCATTGGCATTATCACGCTCACTAAACGACGTACCTGTAAATAAAAACATCTTACCTGAATTCGATAAAAATACTCACTCCAGAATTATCAAAACATAAAGGCGAACGCAAAAACTTGTTGCGCAAGTGTTTTAGTTCAAAAAGTTTCTCAACAGCTCCATGAAATGATAATAAAAAATCGCGAAAAAAAAAAAGAAATGAATCCACGATCGATTAACGGTTAAGCTTTCCCGTCTTCTCAAATCTAAAATATACACATCCAGTTATTTTTAAGCGTAGCTTATGGTTATCGCCTCTAACATTATTTACAATCATCTTTGCTCTACTTTATTGAAAAGGAAATATTACTATGAACTATTACTATTAATTACTATGTTACTATTACTATTAATTACTATTAATTACTATGAAAAGGAAATTACTATGAACGATTAAAGATACTTCTAGAAAAAAAAAATCCAAAATAAAACAAACTGAGAAAAAAAAACCTTTGATGTGAAGCAAACAAAATGCGCCGAAAGATAAAGACGCCCAAGAACGTGTCGTTTATCATATGGTGTAAATAAACGACATGGGGTATCACCATCTAATTTTTCCATATATGGTAATGAAAATTTATACCTGTAAAATTTTCGCCTACTAAAATCTTATATCATTCAAAGAATACGTGTAAATTACCTACAAATAATGCAACTACATTACAATTATCTTACCTATCAAACGCGTGTTCTGATGGTCTATTATTTCAACAACAATAACAAACATATTATGCCTAACTTAACAGTGATTCTCTAACATAGAAATAATAGAACCTGAAAACTTAACTGCTTCTAAAAATCTACGCAAACTTCAAAACTCCCTTTTCGATTGAAGGAAGAAGAAAGATCACACCGTGGAAAATCGTTCGCTCAATAAACCAATAGGTAATTTAATCGACAACCAAATGTATAAAAAGCAATAAATTAATCAACAAGTAAAGATCAAAGAAAAAACTAACCTATATGATTCGCTGCGATATCTTGCATCTAAATCTCTCTTTATAAACGATGCGTTTTCTTTCTTTGATTTTCTTTTGCCATATTCCAATGCTGCTTTCTTTCTCAATGCTGTATCTTCACGAAATCCTTCTTCCTCTACTAATCTATAATTCGTTTATATTTTCAAAAGGAATTCATAATTGTTTCGTTATCTTATTCGAAAAAAATGAAAAAAAAGTCGAAAAAATATTAAAAATAATTTAAAAAATATTTGCAAAATTTAGTTTTTAATTAATTAATAAAATATTAAATTATATATCTCCTATTAATTATCAATTAAACTATATATTCAATAAAATTATAAATATTTATATAAACTATTATAAACTTATCAGCAATAAATTATTACTTCAATGAATATATCATCACCTCATTAAAATTGCTAAAGATAAATTAATTAACAATAAAAGCAACAATCAATAACGCTATACTGAATTGCTGAAAAATTCACACCTTGCTTCAGGTTCGATCTCTCAGGTTGCACCTTTTCCCGCAAATCATAATTCGACGATCGAGCATTTACCTGAGTTTCCAGGTAAATGCTCGAAAGTTCCATTTATTAAGAAGATGGTTTCTCCCATATGCAATTTCTATCTCGATTTGAATATCAAAACAACCCAATTTGACGCTGAGAAGAGAAGGATGCTTTAGCATTCGGATGAAGCAAAATAAGACTACTGCATTAAAAATTTCAGCTAAACATATCTCAGTAAATGCGCTAAAAGCGCTATAAAATTCCAACGTTATAGTACTATATAGGTTTGAAGTTACAACAAAGTATAATTTTAAACATGCAAGCAATATTTTGAATGATTTAATCAGATACAACGTTATAAATATTAAATATAAATGAATATATTCATAAATATTAATAAAAGCTAACTGTTTCATTGCGAGATTAGCGAGTTGTGAGGCCAATTTGAAAGTCTCATCAAAATTTATAAACATCGAAAAATTATATGTATTTTCTCGAGTAACCACAGTAAGCGTTTGCGGAAAGAGTAATGGCATATCCTTCTCCAATACCTGTAGTAATTAACTCAAAAATGATAAGAAATAAGCAATTACCTTGTAACACTTACAGCTTATATCTATAACTTCAGCTTGCAAAACCTAAAACACCTGCTGGTTCTTATTCTTTCAAAATAAACGCATTTATAAAGGAAAAAACCGTCTAAGAAACGGATTAAAGAGGTAAGAGGAAGAGTTGCGTGTTCGTCTATTCGAACCATTCTCATCTTTTAATTCTTTCTTCTAAACTTACGAGGGAAATTTCGACTTATCACTCGAAAATTGATTTATCACCCTATACGGTTCATAAATTTCTGTATTAGACATTTAGCTAAAAGTGGTCCAAGTCACTAAAATATGGCATTGCTCAAATTATTTAACAAAGACGACCTAAAAAAATGCAATTTCAACCTATGATCTAATACAGACTTTGAGACCATAGAAAAAACAATGCAACGAAACAATAAGTCGCCACCGTAATATCGGTCCATTTCAATTTGATACACGTTTGAGTACCCATAATAAAAGAATAAAAGCACAAGAAGTTAACCGATAGATACATTTGTCCTTGACAAGGCACTTTACCTTTCCAATAACAACATGTATAATCTGAAATGAATGCATTGCAAAGAATTCAGAAGAAACAGATGAATCTCTTATTAAAAAACATTTTGAGCAACAGGAATTGGGGGGGGGGGGGGGGGGGGGGGGGGGAGGGAAAGGGAGGAGGGAGGGGGGAGAGGAGGGGAGAGAATGGATCGATAGAATCATTTCAACCTTGATCAATATCTCCACAAATTCGATAGCCCAGAATGTTTCTGGTATGCACTGACGCACTGATCGCTTTCAAATTATTGCACTAGAAAATCAGACAGAAAAGATCTGATTGGCAATTAAATCAATAAAGTTCATCATTTTTACTACAATCAACACAGCTTATCACTACTACTTATGTCTTCCTTATATACAATCCTATTTTGACTGAAAATTACTCGAGCGAAAATGGATATGATAAAGACAACATAATAAAATGATTAAATGGTCATTCATAGTTTCTTATTGGTTACTGCGAGATCGGTTTTAAGAGGGCTCCGACCAGCTTCTTTTGCTCCGTTTCACCGAGCCACTTCGATTGGCACGGAATGCGGATGGTGGAACAAGTCCGGACCATCCTCCTAAGCGGAACAACCGTGAATCGACTCGTCGATATCCGATGGGCAGGAGACGAGCCTAAGCACTAATCTTCAGGCGAACTCACAACTTTGCCTAAACGGAAGTAGAAGCGATATGAAGAGACATTTGTTCGTAGCGAACGCTTTGTTGATTAAAGAAATAAGGTAAATAAAAAGGTTGGATGGTTAATGTCACAATTCGAGTTCGCTCCTATTTCCTTCCTCTTTTTTCTGCAATATTTTCTCCGATATGCCAGGTATAAATTTAAAATATATATATATATATATATATATATATATATAATAAAGTAACAAGAAAAAAACTTACAATTAACAAGTTTTTCATCACGAGGGAGACTGAATAATTTTTGAAAACGATGCAGAATCGCACGATTGGAAATCGAATCAATATCTGAATATAAAACGTTATTCAAAAAAAGAAAAATATCTAAACACAAATCAAAAATTTGCATACCGATTGAGATGCAAATTTTTGATTGTGGTCAAATAACTCGAAATATCTCATCGTTTTATACTCAAAAAAAACCTTTTCAAGAAAAAAAAACAGCAACTTTTTTAAAATTCAATTCTTTTAATACGAAAAGAAAAATGAATGAGAATTAATAACCAAAAGAATATATAAGCTTATTACGCCTATCCATTCTCAATTAGGGTTGAAAAATTGCATTGAACCGTAATCAATTCATTAAAACAAAAAACTCCACATAAAATCAAATATAAATATATTTTCTCTAAAGCATACATCATCCACAAGAAAAAAAAATTCCGATTCTTTCCATATATTTCTTCGACCATCCAGGAAAACAATCCTTCACCTTTAGCCAAATCCTTTTACCGATTGATCTGATCCCAATCTTTATTCTTTCACAAATACTTTCTTCAAAAAATACAAGAGAATATCCACATGCAACAAAACGAATATGAATAATAACCTTGTGCTGATGTATTCGCTTCATCCAAACTCATTAAGCCTTCGATTTTCGTCAATACGTAACGTCGAATATCCGCTTCCGATTCAAATGAACCTCAACATTTAAGTGAGAATTAATCTGTAGACTATGGTACGACGATAATTAAGTATGACATCATCGATCGATCGTGTCATCGCTCATGTTCAACCATAACTGATGCTTACCCAACAACAATGGGATCATTTTAAATCTCCAAGCGCATAACTCGAAGGTTTTCTTTTAGCAACACATTTTTTGGCAATGTTCCAACTTTTCATTTACCTATTTTTTTGTTTTTAATTTTTTTTTCAATTCATGGCCCACTCTTTACAGCACCTTCGTTAAATTTCAAAACGCTTCTTTTTTAGTAAAGGCGCAAATGTCGCCCATTTACTCATACACCACATCAAAAAAAATAGACCATACTCTAATCTCCTCATTTACCTGAGCTAAATTATCTGAGGTCAATTTCAAATCTAAGCACGAAATAGAGTATCTTCATCAACTGGGAGTGCAGCTCACAAGAATGCGCATCAAACATGGTCGCTATCGTTCAATCTTACTATTCCTCTTCGTTTCCTCAGCAGACAAAAAAAAAATCAACAGTTTCGTAAGAAAATTGTGGAACCTCTTAAAATTCTTAGACGGAGTGATTCTATAGTGAAATAAAATCAAACGATTTTATCCGACAATATATGAAAAAATTTATAGAATTCATTTACTAATAATACAGAAGTTTGTAAAGCTTCATTCTACAAATATAATAAAAGTTTCACCCCTTACTAAACAATTAACGAATAAAATAAAAATATAACTATATATATATATATATATATATATATATATATATATATATATATATATATATATATATATATATATATATATATATATATATATATATATATATATATATATATATATACAAAAAGAATTCAAATTTATAAAAAAATTCAGAGCATTACAAACGATAGTTGAAAAAAAAAACTTAAAGAAAACAATTTACCAAGCGTAGGTACAAGATTTTTTTCAATCCACTCCCAATTTTCCATAATTTCTTTACGTTGTACTGCAATCGCCACAACTGCAAATGCACAATTAATAAAGAGTAATAAATCTTTTATACGAATAAAAAACACTAACAAAGAAAATATTCTTTGCAATATTAGCCATAAGATGATATTATCATTAGATAGATAGAGATCAAGAACCAAAAAAATACCTAAGCAATATAAGAGTAACACTGACAGCGGAAAAAAAAGGTAGGTCTGGATAAGTGGAAAAGAATTCAAGAAGGTGGAAATGGGGGGGGGGGGGGGGGTGGGGGAGGAGGCGAGAAGAAAGAAAATACGAAAAATTAAATGAGAATAAAAATTGAGCGATGGGTAGAGTTATTAATGCAACGAATTGGATTCAACAATAAATCCAACAGCTATTCTTAGCAAAATTCATTCAATGTGGATGAACTATCCGATAAAATCATTGAAAATGACTTGAAAATATCGGTTTAACAGAATCAAGCGGCTCTAAACGGAAATATTTTGTTCTTTTTTTTGCTTTAAAAAATGATAGAAATAAAATAAAATTTGAAAGAGATAAGAATAAATAGAAATGAAATTTTAAACAGCTCATCTATTAATCTTTCATCTATTCCATTTTATCTCACATTTAGCTGAAAAAAAAAAAAAAAAAAAGAAAATGGAGGTAAAACTCAAAGAATAGAAGTCAATAAGCATACCATTTCCGGTTAGCTCTAAAAAAATCCATCAGAAAAGCTTCAATACCATCCAAAAAAAAACTACTCAACACCTATCTAGCTTATCCACAACAAAAATACTGTTTTTTAATTGTCAGAAAAATTTATAAACTGCATCTTATATGAATCAAATATTTTGTAAATAAAATCGAAAATAGAAGAAATTTGAATATTTTAATCATTGAATGGATATTAGAAAAAATTTGCATATTAAAGTATTATACGAATATAGCAAAGATGAATTTAAATTTTAAAATTTATTTTAAAATAGAAATTCACTTATTAATTAACCTATAGAAACTTGTTCGTCGTCTGATTGATTCTGATAGAGTATACGATAGGGTGCTGGACGCGTATCAAAAACCGAATCAAGTGTTGCCACTAATAAAGAGCTCAATCCTCGTGTACCATGTCCTTTGCGTCGTTGCAATACAAAACATGAGTTTGCACATTCGTTCACCCTGTAATATGCAATATTTGATCGCATCAATATTGATTGCAAATTTACATGAAAAGAAATTGATTGCAAATTTACATGAATAGAAATTGATTGCAAATTTACATGAATAGAATTGATTGCAAATTTACATGAATAGGAATTGATTGCAAATTTACATGAATAGAAATTGATTACAGGAATCGATTCAGCACAATATATGCTTCTTGTTGCTTAGAAAAACAAAAAAAAAAAAGAATAGAAAAACTTCAAAAGAAACTGTAATATATGAAGACTTCAATGTCCCACTTAATTACATGAACTCGAATTGATTGCACTTTACTCGAATATATTATGTTTAATTTTTATACTCTATTCAACGAATTCTTCAACATATCAATGCTTTTTTATTTGTTAGTTTCCTATCCATATATTATAGATCTAATAATTCTATATAATGCTCATGAATTTTGCTAATTATTTTTAAGTGATACAACGCATTGAACAAAAAAATAAATAAATAAATAAATAAAAGTATAAATAAAAATTTACAATTTTCTTCAAATGAATTTCAAATTTATGAATTAAGAAGGATGTGAAAAAAAAATTTTTTTTTTGAATTTATTTATTTAGAATTCGATGGAATAGTAAAGGAATTTTCTTCCGAACTCATTTCTCAATAATGACTAACAATATATTTTTTCACTTTAGAAAAATAGATATATTTTTAAAGTCATTTATTATAAGAAATTGCAAAATAAACATACCATAAAGTTGTTCCAAGAACTAAATAATTCGGTTTCACCCAAACCATTATTGCAATCGATATACTTTATTGTTGTTATTACAATGAAGAATTGAACTCGTTATGACAGGTAGATACAGGTGACAACGCTTAAACGATATTCCCTCTTTGATACGGTTGGCAAAAGATGTACACCTGTAATCAAAAGTATTTAAACAAATACTTCCGTTTACGCACAGTTCTATTCATTAAATATTATGCTTTGAAAGGCAAAAAACTTTTATTTGCATAAAAAATTATACTCGCTTAGAAAAGCTATCAATGCAAAATAACTCAAGTAATTACGAGTGTCTTAACATAAAAGCACGGTTGTCGTTAATAATCAATTCATTGCAGCCACAACAATAAAACAATCTGCTCAACCTTCCTTCAGTCAATTTTTCGAATGCAACCAATTATCGAATTGAATTCAAATGCAAATTTCTTGATGTCTATAAATGAGAAAGGAATCAATATGGGGCTTATGCCGTATCAAATTCGTTACTGACAGTTAACGCCTTATTGGTTTGTGTCCACCAAGTTCTATTGCCTTATTTCCATGATCCACGATTTGAAACTCTCAGACATCGACAGACAGGCAGACAAGACAGACATAAAACAACATATCTCGACGAGAAGAAGCAATACGGATCACCGAATAAATCAAAACTGAGAAAAGGCAGCAATAAAAACGGACGTCAACACCAACACCTGCAATTAAGCTTATCGCAACGGGTGAATAATGAAATGGCGATATTCCTATGCAACGCTTGTCCCATTTAATTTGCAAAAACCAAAATCTTCTATAGGCACCTGAAATATTAGGTCACGCAGACCGATCCACAGCTTAGTAAGACTCCCGTCAAATGAGCATCTGAAATATTTTCCTCTACCTGAAGTTGTTTCACAAGTTCCGTAAAAATGGGACAAGTGAAACCTAGAGACATGGTATGGGATGATGTCTTTTAGTGCTAGTCGATACTGATGATGTTGCAGTGAGCCTGGCATAAGGGTGAGGCAGGATTTCTTTTGCGATAGTGGTGACATTAATAATGCATCCAGGTAATTATGGATTGCTTAAGATGGGAACTGAGGTAAATTACAATCGCGAGACAACATGGTGGGCCTGTCTCGCCTCCTATGGTGTCAATACCTTCCCATGACATACGCATCATCGTTGCATTTCGCCTCAACGTTTCTTCTCCAACCACCCGTTATCGCGGGAATTAATCCTCATACAGGCAACATTTGTTGTTCAACGAACGTTGTCTTTATAGGTTTTTTGATTTCACCTATATCCTTTTTTTTCTAGTATAGCAATAAGAAAAAACGATATATCCTCAATACCTTGTAGAAACCTTCTAAACTTGATGATTTATAAGACACATTTAACGGCTATGACCGGAAAAAAAACCGGAGAGGTTCACGGGTATTTGAGCTGTTTTATCGATAAATTCAAGCGTAGATATGAAACCTGTTCCGGTAGGATCAGATAATGGTAGGATCAGGATCAGATCAGACAATAACCTGCTCGTTGCTAATCTATTGCTTCGAATGCTGTAATATTTTTATTTGGTAGTTAATTAATTTGAAGCGTTTAGAGGTGATTTGATGATATCATTCAGTAAATATGACGTTGAAGATCGGTTAAATGATAAGGTGTTAGCTATTGCTATAGGTGGATAATGTTTGGCATTCTTGGATTGGATTGAATTTTGAAAAATCCACAGCCACTTAAAAATAAGTTTATCACCGTATATTGCCCCCTCACCCCCTCCCTTATCCCCCTTTTTCCTCACTTATGATATCATTTCGGCTATAGAATTTAATTCATTTCTGTTCATGCGACGACGTGGTGGTAGGAGGATTACGGCTGATAAATGCGTGAAATTCTCCAACTTCTCGTCCAACCCTCCTCCTCCCATTCCCTCCGTCCCACTCCCCAACAGAAAAAAAAAGTGCAAATCTCGGCTCCAAGTTTTTGTAGGTTTATGTCTAGTAGGCATAACGCATACCTTCCGTTCTACTGGGTACTTCCTGGTCTTTTCAACAAAAAAACATATAATTGTATATGATACGTTAAAATGTCATATAATCTACATAATTGTTTTGTTGAAGATTTTCTAGAAATAGCTTCCCATTAAGGTTATAATTGATTATAATGAGTTATAGAAGGTTTTTGACGATTACTATCGAGTAATTAAAGTTGTAATGAATTATGAAAGGTATAGATTATATCGATCTATTGTACTAATAAAATTGCAATCGAATTATGAAAATTTTCCCACAAATTCGGCGAAACGTTTGATTTCAAATATTCGCAATAAAATCTCGAATCCCTATATATGAATCGAAAGTGTTGTCGATGCTTCGTAATCAAATGTTTAGAGTCTTCGAACTTACTATCCATAATTAGCGATATTATATAATATATAATAAGGACCCCCCCCCCCTCCCCTGTAATAAGGACCCCCCCCAGAAAGAAAAGAAATTCGAAAGATTTTAGTAATATCAAACAAATCTTAAGCGATTCGATGGATCATCGCATCCGTACCACCAATAATGCCATCACTCTTCGCTATAAAGCGCTTTTCTATGAATTCTAAACGGAAATAAAATAATACTATAAGCCGAAGGCACAATTTACTTACTATATAAATCTTACCTTAAGAGGGGATTATTATTGTAAACATATGAGTGAATTTTCATATTTAACTAGACTTTATGAATATATCTATTATACGTTTGATATAAATTGATGTAAAAAATAATATGGAACTTTTTTAATTTTTTAATATTTGATTTTTTTTTGAATAGGGGAATTTTATCATTAAATAAAACTTGAAATTGTAATGGCTTATTAGGTAATGAACCTAATATAGCGATGAATATATTCAATTCTATAAAATTCAACATATATAACCCCCCCCCTTTCCGGCTTTTTTTGAAATTTCTGGGGAAAAATTTCATATTTAAGTTTATTTCATAATGGTGTAGGGTATTGATGGGATATTTGCTATTGTTATTAGCAAGATGGATGGCCATCATATTGGATACTCTTCATGTTTAGGTGCTATTTCAAGTTGGTTTTTATTATTTCTCATTTATGTGATTAGTTTTGAGCTTTTTTTTTATTTGAAAATGTTGGAGGCGCAAATGTCACGCAGCGTTGTTTATCTGCATATTGATGCTAATTAATATGTCACTTAGAATTCACTAAGTCGTCGAATTAAATGGCTCGAACAGCAAAAAAACCGACAAAGAACTCACCTCAAGAAGAAGAGGGATCAAGAAGAAGAAAGACAAAAAGGTCATGACAAAAGTTACACCAAAGAAAGTATCTACTAAGGTAAAAAGTCAACCAGCACTCACCTCAGGTAAGAAGTCAACCACTCGAACTCGTTCTACACCTACGAAAAAACATTCCACAACTGTCGTTGAGGGGTCACCATTAAATCGTAAACGTCGTGGACATGTGGAAAAAAAAGCTTCGCCGAAAAAGAAAGTACCACGTATAAAGAAGCAATCATCAATGAAAGTGGACGAACAAAATGAAACGGAAGTAGAAGAATCTGTAGTAGATGATAGTGCGAATCGACCGCTTACAATTATCACATGGAATGTGGCTGGACTTCGTGCACTTGTCAAGGTATTCTCTTCTTTTTTTTTTGCTGCTTATAGCAGTTTGAAATGACCTATTGTTATCAATCACGTCTAAGAGGTCTAGAGGGAGGGAATAAAGATAAGAATAAGAGGTAGACTATTCAGTTGACAAGCTTAGAAGAAAATGCGACATATATTTCAACGTTAAGCGTAGATTCAACTCGCTATGCAAAAAAAAAAAAAAACCTCGCTATATCAGGAATATGATTGACAGAATTTGCGATATGGGATTAATCTGTGGGTTTTTTTCTTATTGTAATTTAGTGTTTTTGCATATAATTTTCCGTTTCTAAAATTTGCACTTCTTTTTATTAATTCTTTCAGTTGGTTGCAAGTCAAGTAATGAGTTTATGCAAATTTATACGATATCATTTGCTTTAGTTTAGCTGGGTAGACATGAACTATCCTATTATTTAATTGGTTAAGGACATACTTACCTATTTTTAAAAAGACTAATTTTTGTTTTATATTTGCTGATTTATTTCTCATGTGATCAGATTGTTCAGCGACCGGATTGTGCTAATACCGGAAATAATATCGGCAAGGGGAATGTGATAGTTCGTTGATAGTGAAGGATGATTTCGATGATGAACACTGTATGTCACTTAATTCAGACTCTATAGTTGGCAGATTTTTAAGTCAGGTTTTTTTTTTGCAAAGGTGATCGTTTTCAGAAGGATGCATGTCGTTTTATCACTTCCGATAAGGCCGATATCGTTCTTCTACAGGAAACAAAATGCGCTGAGGTGCCTACCGGTTTTCCGGTGAAAGGTTTCAAAGCGTTCGTCGGTGAAAATCCCGGAAAAACCGGTCACGCTGGTGTTATTCTCCTTAGTAAGCAAAAACCTATTAAGGTAAGGTTTTTTTTAACCCGAGAAAAGTAAAAACATAATTTTTTGCTTAATTAAATAACCGTTTAATATGGTTGATCTTCTTTGAAATATTTTCATCCTTCACTTTTATATTTCCTCTTTTTACGTACTTCCCGTGTTTTGCTTATATTTCCTTGCAGAGCTAATTTTACCAATCCATTATCTTATTACCTCTTTCACCTGTTTATGGTTGGAGTTTCCTTTCATTCTCAGCTAGTATGATTCAAATTTTGAGAGAGCGAGCGGACCATTGAGGTGACGATTTGCGCATAGGCCAAATATTCATTTCAATTAATAAGGTAAAATGTGAGAACATCAACCATTCATAACTCTTTTACTGTATGATCTTACTGTTTTATTTTCAATCTCTTTTTGTTTGTGCATTTATTAAGTTTTTTATAATTAAACAAACTTTATAGTTTTAATTTTCTTTTTTTGTAATGCTTCTATAGATTATTTCAAAGATATATTCCACATCTCTTTTCAGTTAGTGCAATGAAAATCAGCGATATTGAGAAAAGTGATGAGAGAACTTTCTCCTCCTCCCCTGCCCACTCCCCCTCCCCCCTCTCCACTCCCCTCCCCATCCCGCTTTCCCCTCCTCCTTCCCTTTTTAATTAGTTTCTATGAAATGATCATTTATTTTGCACTTTTAAAGCACCATTTAGTAAAAGTATTACTCGTATATGTTCAGTTGTAAATTTTTTCCAATCTTATTTCAGTTTTTTTACTTACTTTAATTAATACTTGTACGATTGCATTTCGATATTTGTGCTCTTAGTTGCTTTTTCCATTAGGTTATCGGTTATTGAATACATCGATATGCAAATAAACCGATCGACAATGATGGAGGTTTTGTCGAAGATTTCATCGAGCGGCGATGGAGTGTTTTATTTGCCTTTAATTAAGGGACCGGTAATACTTGTGGTTCAACCGCACATCCTGGAAAGGTATAATCTCTGTTTTCCAGGTACAAACTAAACTAGAGAACGTACCCGAAGAGTTGGGTGTAGAAGGACGTCTTATTGTGGCAGAATATGATAAATTTTATCTTATCAATGCGTATGTACCGAATAGTGGTCGTGGTTTAGTCAATTTGGCTAAGCGTAAAATATGGGACGACTTCTTCATCGATTATATCAAACAACTCGACGCATCGAAAGCGGTCATTTATGCGGGGGATTTAAATGTGGCTCATGAAGAAATTGGTTCGTTTTATTTCAGTTATTTTATTAACGCCACAAATTTGGTGAATTTTAGTATTTTACGTTTTGGTTAATTACTGCAACTAAATTCTCCATAAATTTTTAAATTTTAATAAACTTGAACGTCTAATTGCAGTCTTTATTCTTTACTAAAAGTGGATTAGTTTATTTATTTTCATCAAAAGAATATCGATATTTTAGTTTGTGAAAATAATACCACTGCGTTTATTTATTTATTTATTTATTTATTTATTTATTTATTTATTTATTTATTTATTGCAATTATAAAAGAAAGTATTTTTTAAGAAAAGAGTTTTCATGATGGGGAAATTCTTTACTTCCCTTAATAGCAGGAAAATCCTTTGCTTTATTTAGCAGTAGTTCCATGATTTTTCATATCATCTGTTATCCTTATCTCTCCCCTCCCAGATCATCTCCCCCTTCCTTCCTCTGTTATCGACTAAAAGTCGCCTTTTCTTGTCACGTTGATAGCAGTGAGCACACCTATTGATTCACATAGGTAATATATTTCTCGCGATATGTAAACTTTTTTTTCGTGAAATAGTTGATTCTTAGATCTAGCAAATCCAAAGACCAATCGTAATAAGACGGCTGGTTTCACGGATCAGGAACGCGGTGATTTCACTCGATTGCTTCAGGCAGGTGGGTGCTTCCGTTTTTTTCATTTCCTCATTTGTAGCGCTATATTTGTTTCTTAATTTCTGTTGATATGCAAGGGGTATATATTTAAATACTCCGGCTTCTTTGTTAACGATAAAGGCCTCATTGAGGGCTTCGTATTTTTAGGTTGGGGGGGGGGGGTGGGGTGTTTAGTTCGTGAGTCATGAAAATAGGATACTGTTAACTGTCCATATAATGTTACAATAATTCGACTGTAATATGATGTAGGGGGGGGGAGTGATTTTCGACCTGAAAGCGACCTGATTGAAAGCGGGACTCTTGATAACTTATCAAAAGAGACCCAAACTTATGGCAAGGATTTTTCTATCATTAGGATTTTGCTTCTGGTATTTTTGGAAAAACACATTCTAACATATTCTTTGATTAACAAAGTTGTTCAAGAGTCTTCAAGAGCATATTCATCGACGTTTATAAAATTTCAAAGAATTGTTTTGTGTTGAACATGATATTATATGATAGTGAGTGATTTTAGAGAATTCTCTCTCTCTCTATCGCCAACTCCACTTCCCCTCCCCCCCCCCCCCCTCCTCTACCATTTCTTCGACCTCTCAAGCAGTAGGAAGTTTTTTGAAATTTCTAGAGAGCTGTGATTTCCTATTTATTTTGAAAAGCAATAAGATGTAACACACTGCAATTTTCTAGCTAGGTAGATCCTTAGGATCTTTTTATGTGAAACATTCGTTCTCACTGCTAAATGGGAATACCGAATCCGAGCGCTATGGGAAATATGAGGTATTTGTCCTCGACAGGTTTGCTTTATGATGCAAGAATCTTGAACAGTTGTCAAGTATTTATAACTTATAGGTGTACTTTATGATGCCGTAATTTTGTAATTTTAGGTTTCGTCGATGTATATCGTTCACTGCATCCGGATAAAACAGGTGCCTATACATTTTGGTCGACAATGCATAACGCAAGAGCAACCAATATCGGCTGGAGGTAGGTTTATTCTATCTTATATTAATAGGTCATTTGCTTGTGATTTCAAACGCTAGTGACTGAATCCTTCTGATATCGACCTGAAGCAAGTCATTTTATATCCTTCTGAAGCAAGTCATTTTAAAACTGCTGTTTTGGTTATTGAGGGATGGGATTGATGCATTCGCTAATCTTGTAATGCCTTAAATATAATTGCTTATTAAGGCTTAGACGATGGCTTTTGAGTTTTCATTAATTTTTAAACTTCTTCCATTCAAGAAATTCCTCCAAAAAAATCAATTGTTAGACGGACCCGTTCCCAAAAAATTTTATAGATAGATCCGTAATGTTAGTAATAATTATCTGGATGTATCGATCGGTCTTTAGTCTCTTTAGTTAATATTTTATTGTATTGATTGCTTACTTAGTTGACGATTGCTGGTCGAAATTACATGTTATTTTTTAAGTTTATTCTCTTTTCAGAGTAAATTTGCATGAATCCCTTTTTCAAATTCATCATTTTTGATGATCCCTCTCAATATCAGATATTGGTTTTTAAGTGAGGAAATATTAAAGTTGTTTGTTTAATTGAATTATGAGAAATTAATTTCAGGTTGGATTATTTTGTTGTAAGTGAACGTCTAATGGATAAAGTGGTGAAATGTGAGATAAACTCGAGAGTAATGGGAAGTGATCATTGTCCATTAACTTTACAAATAAATCTATGAAAGAAGGAGTTTTAAATGAAGAGACGCTA
Organism: Ascaris suum; assembly: GCA_013433145.1. Lineage (NCBI taxonomy): Eukaryota > Metazoa > Nematoda > Chromadorea > Rhabditida > Ascarididae > Ascaris > Ascaris suum. The sequence continues at coordinate 8,742,836 of CM024178.1, read as the reverse complement.
TGACGATCATATTGCATCATTCCATTCATCGATAAGTTTATTTGTTGTTTGTTGTTTTTATCAGTTACCATACTTATTTTATCATATACCTCGTTTTTATATTTTCTATACATATTCTTTTATTCGCGATATGTTTCTCTAATTATGTTGCATCATTTCGTATGCTACGAAAAACGGTTTCATTCTATAATGAATAAGAAATTTTCTTAGTCATTTTATTAAGGAATGAGGGGTTGATTTTTTTTTGGAATAGAAGTGATTTAAGGGAGCATATAAGTGGAGCCGAATGAGTGTTACTGATATGGATGACATCGTTTCATGGGTACTCTACTATTTAGAAAAGTTTGAAGAATTTTGTTAATTAACTGAGTAACTCTTATATAGTTACATGATATGGAGATGGTACTTAAGACGTTTCAAACATAGTGGTGGGAATTTCCGATAGTCGTATAAGTAAGTAATAAAATGCATTAAAAGAATTTCACGTTTATTGTTGCATTGTTGTTCCGGGAAGATCGCCGTTGCAGGAAGGTGGAGGAGGAGGATGTTTCCATTTAAATATCAGCTTCATTCATGGAAATACATTATCCATGCACACTATTGTCTGCTACCTTAGTTAGGTGATATAAAGAGCGAAAAAACTGTCGGTGGTTTAATTAGGTAATAAAAAAACCCAAAAACTTTTTCTTCATCAAAAACAACGAATGACTTTAATACCTGTACGTCGGATGATCAAGATATATCGACGATCTTCACGAATTATAGATGTTGAAGTTTTTTTGAAAATAACCTGTTTACTGTTATTATATACCTATACCATTGCACCATATTATTTTACACCAATACATCATTGATTTTCATTTCTATGTTCATGACTCGTTATGTGTTCTAAACGTTATTGTTCATTCATCGTATTTCATAATATTGCGTATTCATTGTTCATAATCTCTAATGTATGGTACGTTCAGTGTTTCTAATATATCTATATATTTTTTTGTAGTTTACGATGGAATTACCGCTGTTATTTTTTGTTTTATTCTTGTAGCTTCTTTTTTTGGCAGTTTGCCGAATTTGTTATTTTTTTTTTACATCGGAATTGTATGATGTCTACATTATAGTGGAAAATTATGCTCCATATTTGTCGTGTTATTCATTGAAAAAATTTGTTTATTATTCTAAATTGCTCGAATTAAGGGAGGTGGGGTGACTCCGTCACTCGTTACCCCTCCCTTCCCTCGTCCTTTTCCTTCGCTTTTCCCGTTCGAATTTTTCTTAAAGATCTTTGAAAATTGCATTTTCGTTTATTATAATTTGACAAGCGCATAGCTTCAACTTTTTTAAAATGTAATGCTTTGCTTAATCCTTTTGTCATTCTATACATTGTCGAAATATACTTCGAAAGATTTCATCTGTCGATAATGAATAATTTCATGAATTAATTTTTAATAAATTTTCCCCATTTTTAAAAAAAAGGGATATCTTTTTCCCTTTTTTTCCATTTTTTTCCCATTTTCTAAATTATTCAATTAAAATAGTAATTTTGCGAATTTAAGTTGCGAATAAAATATTTGCATTCCTATGAAATATCTCCTCTTCCTCATTATTTATTGAAATTTCTTTCGAATCGAGAAAATTTATCCATACGTATCGCCTCTTCATCGCGCTTTTTTATGAAAGTTTTTATCGACTTTAAGAAAATTGTCGAAAATCTAAATTTTTTTTTTTTAAGGAATGAAAAAAAACAATCATCTGAAATAATTAATCTTCCATATAAAAATTCAAAAATTATTTAAAATTATGAATAAAAAAAAAGAATCATTCTTTAAGCGATTACGTTTCCATCTAAATATAAATTTTCTAAGAAAAGAATTTTAAAAAGTTTTTTTTTGCCCCAAAAATTGCAATTGAAAAAAGAAATTGCAATTGAAATTGCAATTGCAATTGCAATTGAAAAAAGAAAAAAAAAGATTTCTGAATCGAAAGAGAATTTTTATGAGAATTATGAATTATTAATGAATTATTATTGATATGAAGTAAATCAACAATGAACGCTCATTTTGAAATCTTTTAAGTATGCAAATTTGATTGAGATACTAATGAAACAAGCCATACATCTGCATACTTCTTATCCAGCTGGTCTGTTTCCACTTCTTGCAAGTCGGTTTCCTAAAGGTTAGGCTTTATGCTCGCCTCCTGCCCGTCGGATGCCGAGAGCCGATTCACCGTCGTTCCTCTTAGGCACGACCACAAGGCCTTATAGGTGGCCAGTGGATCTGTGGCCAACAGATGGCACAAGTAATCCGTAGAACGTTGCGCCGTGTGTGTGCGTGTATGCGCGTATGTGTGAGCATGTGTGCGCGTGCGTGTGTGTGCGTGTATGTGTGCTTGTTTGTTTGCCTACTTCTTCGATTGCCAGTTATCTGCATGCCGAAGTAATACTTATCCAGAGCAGGTGGCCTTCATTGTTTTGTTAATTGATTTTCCCTACTTAATAAAGGTCTCATTAATCGATCATTGATCTAGACAAATCGTCTATTGAGCAAGAAATTCGCATATTTTGGATAAATTGCTAATCAGACGAACGTTCATCCATCAGTTTTGAAATTTTATTATCGCATTTTTTCAATTCAAATTTAAATAGTCAAATGATCTATAAGGCTCTATTCGCTTTTATACACATATAAGTCAATAATCAAAACGAGGAAGAAATTTTTGTGCAATTGATTGAAAACTTTCGATCAGTATTATTTGTAATCAGTTTCATTTTACTTTTTTTTTTCATGTGCAATGAGGCGCCGAAGAATGAGTCGACAGGAAAATACATCATTCAGAGTTGATATTTTCCTCTCAACTCTTTCAGTGTGAAATGGAACAAAAATGCCCAATAATAATTGCCCAACATTACCCACGGGGAATATGGCGTGCTTCGATTTGGGGAAATGCAGTTTTCCTGCGTTTCCCCATAAAATTTCACACACATAAATGGATCATGTACGTCTCGTGTGTTTGTCTGTGTAGGGAGAGGAGAGTGCGTCAATGTATGGCTATATGCGATAATGTCTATGTGCATGTATGAGTGGCTTAATGCGCGCCTATGTACGTATATATTTATGCGCGGATCTGCAAATCTTTTTGAACATATGTTTGCAGTATTGTATGTGCAAGGCGCGCATGTGTGTGCGCGCACATCGGCATATACACGCGAATGTGTGTTTGCATACATCTGTGTGCGTGGATAGATGGGTTTAGTATGTATGTGCGTCTGTGTGTCTACCTGCACGAGCGTAGTTGTTATTCACGCAAAGAGAAATTCTCCACAAATGCAAAAAAGAGAGAATATCAATTATGGATTCCTGCATTCTATTTTTCCATGCCGAAAAAAAAAAGCTTATTTAATTCGATATAAATTAGCATTTCATGCGCAAAATATTACTGTGCCTTTGAGTGAATTTATTGTAGATAGGTTTATTATTGGTGTGCAGGTGAAATGACATCGGAGAGCGTAGAGTCATTTGGCGATCGACTCCAAAGCCCTAGTGAAGTGATAGCGAATATCAATCGACGCATTTCTAATGCGGTTGAAACAGCCGAAAAGGTTCGAATCATTCCACATACGCTTATCTTCGAATTTAATATCGGCTAAAAATCGAGCATTTGAGGAGGTGAAATTTTTAGTTACTATAACTATTGTAGTCTAAAAATAATAGTTTTAAAAAAAAATTCGCTGAATAAAAAACTAATGAAATTTAAGGTTTGGAAGGAATTTTTTTTTCAAACATTGCAAAAAATTTTTCAATAGTTCGCTAAATTAGAGCGAGTATTTCAATTTTTTTCACAAAGTGGTTTTTTTTAAAAAAAGTAGTTCAATCCAAAGAGAATTTACCTTAATTTACCCTTTATTTAGTAATTTATCATAACACAAAGAGAAATCTATGTATTTTAGCTAGTGTATTGATTGATAAAAGAATTTTTGAAATATTTTAATGCATTCTTTTTAGAGAATGCATTAAACGATAGTTAATATTCATATGTTAATTAGCTATTTTTAACTATAATTAGTGCTATCACCAAAATTCAAATTTTCGAGAGCAAATCTTCCCGTTCTTAGTCGCACTCTTAGTTGCATTTCTATTAGCCCGAAAATACCGCAAAGCGCATATTCAATTCTCAAGGCTAATAGCAGCGTATTATTAACTAGAGATATTAAGCTTATGCGCAACAGTATAGAATTATACAATGAAGTTAAGCTGTGAAAAAAAAACAATAGAAAAACTGCACACACTCAATGTGTGATCGATTGAGAGAAATTCATAACGGCGAAGCTTTTTAAAATTCATTATTCATTACGCTTTTTTTTTTAAATTTATTGAATAGTGAGTAAATCGAAAATTTTTTTTCAAGTTTAAAGAATATAAATTCAATAATACTTCGAAGAAAAAAAAAAGTCAAATTTCTTACACGTATATTTTTCAAAAAAAAAAACGCCTTGCCGATATTTGAAATGTTTTTTTTTTTCATTTGATTTTTTTATTCATTTAACATTTTTTTTGAATTTATTTTTTTGTGGAAAAAGTATTTTCATACCACATTATTTGAATTTTCTTTCTATTTTTTTATCTAGTATATATAAATAGGTGAAAATTTTTATAAGATTATGATTTAAAAAAAAAAACGACCGAATGAAAAAAGTGTTGTACTGCTGGCTGATCGTGGAGAAGAGACGATTCGAGTCGAAGCGAAGTTTTAATCAAACAATTGGGTAACTGAACACACGTCGGATAAAAACCCACCAATATCACCAACTGAGCATGCACCATGGATAACCGGTTTGAATTAAGCAACTATAGAAATAGAGGAACAGCGAAATATTATGGGGCGGAGAAGAATAGATATCATCGAAGTCGATCTATGCAAAATTGAGTTGCAACACGGTCGTTCACCACAACAAAAAGATAAAGATGGGGAAGAATTTTTTTTAAGGGATGAAGAGCGTATTTCGTTACATATGGAAAAGACATTATTTTGCGATTTCAGAAGGGAGACCTACGGTGAAGCCTTAATTATAGGTCAGAATATTAGCTAATAGTGCCGAAAATTGTCAAGTACAGACGGTGTGGCACACAGACTATATGCCGCAAAGACCGTATGCCACACAGACGGTATATGTTTTGCTAGCATCGTCCTCACCGCTTCGACATATCGTCCGCAAATTTCTGCAAAGGTGGTGGAATAGTAAATATCGGCTGGTTGTTATGGCTAACAAACGTCATCGCCACATTCAGCACTGACGATTCGGCATTTTGACCATCTACTATGTGATTTCACCTAAATACCTGCTTGCGAAATCATGGAACACCGATGGGAATAATGCATAATTATTATTATATAATAAATATTGATTAACTTAGAAAATTATATGAAATAATTTCGAGTAGAAGCGATTTAAATTTAAATTAAAAGTAATAAAGAATGATTTATAGGCGCTAAAGAAGCTCGAAAATGAGGCCATCGAACAAAAACGAGAGAGGAGAAATTTAGCCGACGAACAAAAACGAGAGAGGAGAAATTTGCATAAAAAAGAAAAGCCTATCGAATTTGAAAATCACTCAACAGATTCAACAAACTCAAGTTGAAAATTTTTTGAATGTTTTCAATTTTTATATTATTTAATAATTTGCCTTAAATAAAAAAAACAGCTTTCATTAAGTGAAATAAATAAATATGAGAAAAATCTAATAAGATTTAATATGGGAACATGATTAATAAACGAGTGGAGAATTCATCTGATATAACACATTATCCCTATGACGATTCGAGATGGTGGGATATAGTATCAAATGAGCATCATATAATACCATCTAAGCTAATCCTATAAGCATCGCTAGCATCTCCCTTACCCCAGCACTTCCCCTCCTCCATTCTCCTTACCTCTCACCCCTCCCCTTCCCCCTTACGGAGGTATTAACATCCAGTTACCTCACGTTTGTAACGGCAAGCACATACGATCTTCACGTTGAGCACTAAATGCTAGCCTGTATGTATTGACTTATATTAGATTCGCCGCTACTGTTAAGCCTTATGCCACATCACATAAACGATTATATATGAGCTTGTTTGGGCATTTAAATATATTCGACGCAAATTAATTATTTTCTTTTTAATGATTTAATTTTCTTTCAATTATCTAAGAATAAATCTTATTTTTAGTAACGCCATCAGAAAGTGTTCAAAATACGTCTGATTCCATACAGGATATTACCTCCACTAATAGCTTCACGGTGATTAAAAATCAACGTAAAGGTGTCAAATTCGTATATCGTGATAGAATCTTTCAAAATGGCGATAAAACTCTTGTAAGTTTATGTGTATCAAATTTATTGTAATATTTTCGAAATGATTTTATTTTCGATAGATTTACTCGTTGAATTATTCATATATTGATAGATCATTTCATTGATTACATTTTACTGATCGTATATCATTCGACCACTGGAAGGATACATTTGCTCTCGGGTAAACTGCAGTTTTGCTCATTAAAATCGCCAAAGTTTTCTCTTCGTTGTTCTCTATTTCTGGCATATCGTTGAGTGGATAGCTGTCGGGGTATTTGTCATATAGGAGTATTCGAAATAGATGACATTATTTTGTTGGTTGCTTTTTTGTGCACTTTATTTGCCCTTTTATATATCTGTTTTCAAGTTTAGATTGCACCAATTGGCGAATATATTGAACATCGATGAGAAAAGAAATTACAACGAAAATTTACTCCACTTGGATATTTCAAAATTTGAGAATTTATTGCACAAAAATTTTTTTATTTCTTAACTATTTTCGATTTTTCTAATTGAGTTACCAATTTTCAATTCTATCAAGGAAAGCATTAAAAGATTCGTTTCAAGCCTTTTTTTTCCCTCCTCGCTTCTCACCTATACAAAAATTTATTAAAACAAACACCTGGACAGGTTGAACGTATAAACTACTTAAATGGCGCAGAAAGAACGCTCAATGGCATAGCATTGACACTGTTGAAATCTTATTTATAACAACGATGACTCTTTTTTTTTAAAAATAAACGACAGGAAAAAAGGCTAATTCATTTTTCATTGTTATTCATTAGATGCTCAATTATGCGTTAAATTTGTCGATTGCAGCTAACACGTGAAATTTGGCCATCCGATGGAGGTACGATTGAACTTGATCGGCAGAAATTAGATCAATTGATAGCAAAAAATGAAAAAATCAAACATAGGTATTCGTTGATGATATACCACCTTGTTGAGAATCACCTTGAAAAATTTCATCGTATTTGAGGAATCCGGAAATTTTCATCGGTTTCAGGGGTTACAAAGAGCGAGTTGCTATATCACATGGAGATGTCAGTTTAGTAGGTATGAATGTCACAACTTTCTTGTAAGTAGCCTTTAGTGAAGTAACAATGTCGTATTTTTATTTCGAAAATTACTGAGCTGCAATATGCCGAATGATCATGTGAAACTTAATTTTCTTGGCTGTCCCATATATCTAACAATGGCCAACCGGAATGAGGCACACATATGGACCAAACCGGATATGATCTGCCGTTTTTGAAAACACCAGTTGTCGAAAATAAACGGAAAACCGGAAAGTGTTTCTTCAAAAAAATCATTTCAATGCTTCTTCAAAGATAATTAGAAAATATCTAACATTAAGGAAATTACAATGTATTTGATAGCGATAAAAGTTTTTTAATATGCAAAATATTTCTTAAGTAACGAATATAAAAACTATAATAAATTTAGAGAACAAAAAAAAATATTAAATAAAATATAAATTTTAAAAAATTTTTATTTAATAAAATATAAAAATGAAAAAAATAAAGTATATTTATATTATATATAAAATATATATATATATATATATATATATATATATATATATATATATATATATATATATATATATATATATATATATATATATATATATATATATATATATATATATATATATAGCGATTAATTATTGAGAATATAGCTGAATGTAATTTGTTTTTTTTTCGAACTTATAAATAAATTTGATAACAAATTGTTAAGACGTTATCAGTGGTGATAAGTTCAGCAATATTCACTAGCGTTTAAAATCAAACTGTTAAGTCTTAATTTAGTCTTAATTTTTACTAGGAATTCTTCTATCATCTCAAATTTTCAATTGCGATTATTATAATGAAGAGAAAGCATTCATCGATTTATGATGATATTTATTGTAATATGAAATTCTTTAGTTATAAATTATTACTTATAAATTCAGAAGAATTTTTCTCGTTGTAATCAATAATAATTAGTAAGCATCTTATAAATATATAAATCATTTAATTCCATTTATTAATCAGTTAATTAAGTAATTAAATATATGAATAAAAGAAATTCGAACGAAGATATAATAGCTTTAGATGGCTTCGAAGAAAAAAACGAGCGCAACGTCCAGTTTAATAGGTCATTTAGCATCAAGTATATTACACTAAAAATATCCAGAAAAGTTCTTCAGATCCATCATCAGAACTCTATAAAAGGCGCTTTCCAAAACTGAAATAATTCGTATTTTTAAATAATAATTTATTCTTAGTGTTATTTCATTCGTTTTCAATGTTTCACTTATTTTCTCTGTGTTTTCTTTTTTTTTTTGTGCATAAACTTGAAATTCTAAAGAAAATTTCCAGGATTATTGGCAATTGATTTAGTTGATTATTGATTTACTCGTTAGTATAAATGTTATATTATGTAAAATTTTGTTGAAATTTTTTTAAGACAAGCAAAAATCGAAAAAGAGATAAAACGAAGTGAAGCCGGTCGAACGCCACAATATTCTCGTTTCAACGACGAAACAGCTGAAACACTTCGAAGAACGCCAAATGCCAAAAACGATCATTTCGAGTGCAATGAATATTCATCCACTAATTTAAAGCAATCAGAAGCACTCATCGATTCAATGTAAACTGATTGTTACCTCAAAAAGTATTGAAAAATTCATTTAAAACGATTTTTTTTAAAAATTATTTAATATTGTTTTCAATATTTAAAGTCAATAAATCGATACTCACATGCAAATAATACTTTATTAAATAATTAAATAAGTTCATTTTTTCATATTTATAGATGAAAAAAAAAAATTTTTTTTTTTTAAACGATTACAATAGTATAGAAATTAATTTAGTCGTTTTATTAAAATTCTCGTTGATAATAAAAGAAAATTTTTTTTCCCTAACGCTAAATTTTATTGTTTATCAATATTTTAATTTTATTTAGAGTAATAATATTTTAAAACCATTTATTATATTTTAGCGAATTATTGTAATTGACATTTGAGATAAATTCAAATGCATTTTTTTTTGAGTTCGAAGTTTGTCGCAATTTTTGCTGAATGTGAAATTTTTTGAAAATTCATCTCCTCAACGTTCATAGATATGGACTTTGGTCATATTATCAGCAAGGAAAAAATTCTAGATATCAGAGCTATTTTTCTTGGAATGACACCTATGAAGATTGCTCGAATCTTCATAAATTACTCTAGGTTAATGATACTTGTTGACTCCATTTGTGCTCCCTTATGAACTCCTACCCGCTCCCCCTCTCCCCCCCCCCTCCCGAAATTATAAAATATAAAGAAAATTTGCAGTGTGGATTCCTTTGAGACTACTCTCTCATCGTTAACAGAGACACTGAAAACAATAAAAAGTGATACGTCGATCAATTCGAAAAATAAATCAACGACGTGCAAATCATATGAAGCTGGTGACTCACATATCTTTCAACATAATTATCGCCCAGAATTAAATATGCATAATGCGGCGATTCTCGAGAGTAATGCATCGATTCACGAGAGTAATCCGATGGCTATCAATGATTACGCTATCACTTCGAAGACACTCATCATTCCTGGACTTGTAAGTTATGATGATGAATTATAAATAGAAAGTAATAATTTTTTTTAAAGCAATAAATATGCTTTGTAAAAGTGAGAATGTAATTTAATTTCTCGTCTTAATGAAATATTCATCGAAAAATACACAACTATCCTAGAACTTTCAAGCATCTTTTAATGCTACTCATTTTGCTAATAAAGAGTATCACTTTTGAGGAACTGGCCATTTAGGAGTTAATAAAGTCCTGACCAAAAAGAATCTGAAAGAGCTAATCTGATGCGATCTGAAAGACCTGACCGGAAAACATCTGGAAGACTCAACCGGAAAGTTTCCGAATGACCTCATAAATGATCATATATCCCATCGTATTTAAGCTCTTCGACTCAACAGATTAGAGAAACCAACTCTCCTTCCCTTCTCCATCCAATTCTTCATTCTATTCTCGACGAGATCAACAGGTTTATGAATATTTAGTAAATTTGCATAGTTTATGTTGGATGATTGCTGGCAATATTTATTTTTTAATCGATATATATTGGCGATATTCATATGCTAATATGATAAGGATTTGAAAGACGAAATCTGAAGAGACACAATGGCCTGTTTTTTTTTGGAAATTCGAACATAATCATACAAATTCGCATTCAACTTCAAAAATTCGCATTAAATTTCCATCTTATTCGATCATATCATAGAAATATCCTCCAATAGACGTCTAAAAGCAATTGTTCAATCGTTGAGAAGATAAACAAAACCCCCCTTCGTGTAGAAAAAAAAAAAAAAAAGAACTCGAAACCGACACGCTTGAATGATGTAAAGTCGAAAAGCGCTATCTTTTTTTTTTTTTACAACTTAAAACTAAGCTTAAAAATCGATAAGTTTCTCGTGTGGTGAATATTTCATCAGTTGTTTTCGAATAAATCTCTCAACAATTCACTATTATCTCTCAAAATTCTCAAATTATCTCTTTCAATTAGTTTCGTACCTAAATTTCAATTATTTCTATTCGAATCTTTTCTTAAGTTTTATCGCTATCAAATATGAATCCATGGGGGGGGGGGGTTTAAAACGAACTTAAATTTGAATAAAAATACAAAAAAAAAGTATTTCATTCGCCATAATTGGCTAATTTTCAGGTATAGGTATAATTCACAAATGTGACTTATAATGCTAAATGAAAAATAGAAATGCAGAAAAAAATTTCATTTATTTTTTAATTTTCTTCGAAAATTATTTACGAGTAAAATTTCATAAATTTTCAGCTACGTATCAATGATCTCACCGATTTATTTGGCTTAAATATGAAATTAAACGTTCTTGTTGGACGTGAAGAGAAAAACGCTAAAGCGATAACTCTACAAGTTGAATGCATCAATTTTAAGCAAAATTCTTCAACGTTGCGTAAAATTCGTAATTCAATTTGATGTATTAATTATTGTAATTGTTTTTTTTTTCTTTGAAAAGAAATAATTGTCGATTTTTTTTTTGCATAAATATATCTTTAAATTCTTCAGTGCATTATAAATTGAAATCTTTCAAAAATAAACAGGAAACAATATGTGAGGGGAGGGGAGGGGAAGGGGAGGGGAGGGGAGGGGAGGGGAGGGGGAGGGGGTAAAGGATGAGCGAGATTGTAAACATTCGCACTACACACAGATTTTTCTCGAAGAATAATTTCTCGATTATTCATGAAAAAAATTTCAATGAAACAGTTAAATTACTGCATTACTATTTCATAGAAGTAATACGATGTATTCAATCATCAATGAATATTTCGATTACTTTAAAAAATGAAGAAAAATCATTAAATCATAGAATTGAAATATGCAAATATGTGTGCATTTTAATTTAAATGATGTGATGCCATTTCTAAGCATCAATTAAACAACATAGTTTTCAACATATTTCAACATGGTATAGATTGTACTAATTGATCGGGTAGTAGCATTCGGATCCGATAAATGCCATTATCGATCAATTTATAGTACATCAATCGATACTAATCGATTTACAATTTATCAATCGATACAAACAGTTTTGCAATGGCGCTTTCAAGCGATTCATTTCGTTTTCAAAATAGAAATGGAAATCCCATATTTTTGCTTAAATAACAACCTCCCATGCACTATTATTTCAACAGCTGCACTAGGCTGCAAACCGGCTGTCAATAAGAGCGGCTGGTACGATGATATGTAAGCAACGCATTATTGATCGACTCGTCAAATATATTCGATTTTTACCGTTTAAAATTGGCGTAGTGGGGGAAAAAAACCCGAACCCGCTTAGATTTTTGCAACATTCTTTCATATTTCACTAATAAATCTGCGCCGAATTTCAAATTTATAAATGCGATAAAAATTTATTCACTTTACTGGAATTATTGAATATATTTGTTCGAAGAAATAATAAAGATTGCCCGATAGATGGGTATATTATCGATCACCTTTCACATTCACTGTTGACGTAGTTGCAAAAGCCTTTGATCAAATATTGGCTAGCTGCGGCAATTGAAGCTGAAGAAGTTGAACAATTGAGCATCACCTCAAGCTTCGAGTTGAGATGCTCGTGATCTCGTTCTTCCACCACTTCTTTGTATGACTTTAAGTTCGGAAAATGCAACCACTTTTGCTATGATTTTTTGCGAGATATTTCTAAGGGGAATATTTATTGAGCTGCTTACTAATGATAGGATACGATTGGTGAGGGATGGGGTGAGGAACTAGAAGAAACACAGGACTATTTCCGGTTCATTCCTGAAATTTCACCTCTATAATATTGTTTTTTTTTTCTGCAAGCTAGAATTGAGGGACATTATATATCACCATAAGCTATTACAATTCTATGCATCTCTAATTCCATTGCATTTTTTTTTAAAATGAGTTCTCATCGAATAGTTCTTTTTGATTTGCCAAAAAAAGAAACATTTGCATATTCATCGGAAAATTCGAAGCAATCGAAGTTTACAAGGTCAGCTATTAAATTTATTGACAGCTTTCATATTACTAAAATATTTTCTCAATGATATTTTTATATTTATATAAAGATATTTATTTATAAAGTATAATTTATAGGTATTCGTATTTATAATTTATTTATACGCAAAATTTTGAAATTTGTTGACAGTTTTCTTATTGACAGCTGAAAAGGTAAATTACGAAGCGTCGAAAAAAAAACCACCTTAATTGAATGAAATTGTTTTGTTGCGCATCTTTTGAATACATTGATAGCGGTGGCATTTTGCTCATCATCTACAAGTCATTAAATTCAAATTACCAGCCGCAATACTTTTAAGTACCTTGAAACCATCGTACTCTAGATAGTGGTCGTTTTTTTTTTTTTTTTTTTTTGAGGAGTCAGAGCTTATTAAATATATTCGAAAGGAGGAGTGCAGCAATTCATCCCCTTCATCGTTTATTCCATTCTTGTCTCTCTTGCAAGATTGATTAGCTTCTAATATTAGGCAAATGTCATTTGCATATTTGCTTATAAGTTGATTTCAAAATGCAAATTGCAAACCAAGCAAAGCTCCATCTGTAATCAAAGAAAAAAAAATCGATCCGGACAACAGACAAAAAAAAATTACAAAACAATTTTTATGGGCAAGAAACGAAAACCGATTAGCTATATGCATGAATGCAATAGCGATGTTGCAATGATTTCCTACTGATATACTCATCGATATATACGAAGAATCAGTAATTGTGGGATTGATAGTAGATTATATCGTTTCCGATTGTACAAGAATTCGGAAACAAATTAGTCCATAACCGGAAAAGACTTCCTGATTTCATTATTAAACAAATAATGCCAATATGATCGACTGGATGAACTGTGCTAACATATGCCAATGGTTTCTTAGTATAGCTCGTTTTTAGAGCCGTCTCTCATCAGAAGAAACAAGCCGGATGACACGCTCACAACCCAAAACAACTATCTTCAGGATTTGAGAGTATATGATCCATCCTTTGAATATTCCGGATATTCCGCCTGTGGCGTTATCCAGCCGAGTAGCATGAGGTCGTCTCAGTTCATTGTCGACGACAATCGGCTACGTTCAGGTTTTAGGCGATCGGTATTCATAAACAAATAGCAAAGAAATTACCATCTCGATAGCAAATCTATACCATATTCCCCTTGAATAAAACATCTGGAACACTCTTCTCAATATGTGCAAAAAAAGATCTTCATTGAAGGAAAGATGAACATAAACAGAGTCCAAGCTTTTCATCCAGGGAGAATGTGGTAAACCTGTCCGTAGTGAAATGTTGTCTTCACTTAATATTCCAAACGATAAAGACATGGTTTGTTGGCCCTTCCCCGAGTTCTAGGAAGTAATAAAGTCCAATCTACTCAATTCACTAACTGTAACTATTAAAACTTCACTGGCAAATTGGTCAAATCTTTTCAACTGAATTGCAGACCCATCGGTCGCCTATTATCTACCATTCCAGAAATGATCAATGCAAAATCAGCCAATCAAACTATCTCGATCACCTGTTCAGCACTATATAACCTGCAAATATAGATCCAGCACTCTATTACAAGCTTTTCGCTGTGATATCTATACGAATACCATGACCAATCCAACATCTCCAAGTTCACTTGCCTTCAAATGTACTGCATCATGCATGTCTTTTCGGAGGAGTGGGAGAAAAAAGAATAGTAAATGTTAGCTGAAGTATTAAGAATAGTGTGAGTGGCCAATGCAACACACTCAAACCAATCAAACCCCAACACCATTTACCTGATCCATTAGCCAATAAAAGTTAATAGACAGGTTATTATTACTATGGAAATTTTTGAGAGAATTTACATTCATCAATATCGCTCTGCCCTGTTTCATTGTGGAGCATAATATATGACGATCGTAGTTTCGATTGAAATACACAAAAAAAAACCGATGAGAGTATTGATTTGTGTTATTATATTTGATCCAAAAATCCAGAAATAAAACGAATTTGCACTTGATTATAGAAGAGAGAATGAAACGAGCGATACGCTCTTCCATCGATTAAGAAATTATTCGAAAATCGATCGTTTTTTTTTTGGGGGCTCCAAAATTTCCTCCTTCCCCGTCCTTTTTCCCACAGCCTCTATGGAACTATCGATAAGATTTGCTCAAGTAGCCGCAATTAAATCTAATTTCTCGTCCACCTCTTCAAGAAAACAGATTGCACATCCAGTTGGGATGGAAGGCAAACGAACATATATCGCTTTATCGAGACAGAATGCATTCCAAATATCGTCCAATTAAATAAATAAAAATTAAGAATAAAAGGGATTGCAAGAACGGGATAGAAGGGAAAGGGAGAAGAACACAAGAGGATCGCTAAATATGGGTGGTTGGGGGGGGGGGGGGAGGAAGGGGAGGAGGTGGAGGAATCATGCAACAGAAACGCTTCGACATTAGCTTGCAGAAACCTTCATAGAAAAAAAAAACCAAAAAGAATAAAACATATTATATCGGCAAATTCCTCTGTCGGCGGGGAGAAGAAATATTAGGAATGATGACTATCACCTTGCCGATGATGCATCAAAACCCATGATGAGTTTCCTTTCCCCGCAAGTTCCCCAAGTTTCCCTTGAAAATTCCCTCTCCCAATTAGCACAACAAAAGTCAGTTGATATTTATCCAATAATGCTTCGTCGTAAATAAAATCATGATACAAAAGTCTCCATTACCCCTAGCATACAAATTTTGCTATAAGCATTTTTAACGGGTAAACCCTTTCCGAAACGCACGATACTTTATAAAAGAATCAAAAATATCATCAACGGAAGATGCAAGGGTATGACGCACCAAAGACCTTATGAAGGGGCAACAGCATACAGGAAGATTGGGAAAACAGGATCATTTAAAAGAAAAAGAACATTGAGAAAAATTAAACGAGATACACGCAAGTAGACATATCAATTTGCACAGTGCAACGCATATGCGCAATAAAGATGAGGGGCCATGCAAGAACTTTTTCTTTTCTTTTCTTTTTTTTTTCTTGAAAAACCGACGATGTGTCCCTCTTGTGTGTCGAATGTTGTTAGCCCCATTACTTGGTCGTCATCATCGTAACGAATTCTGCAAATATATTGATCGCTTAAATTTTATGAAAGAAAACTTCGACGATATTTTCGAGGAAATTTTTACGATTGCAAATTTTGTGCGTTTAATAAATGAACAACAATTACAATAAAATTCGTGAATGAAAAATGAAAAAGAATGCCCACAAATGTAATCCACCAGAAAGAAAGTATAAAAAAAGATAGAAAACTTCAGATGGAACTTACAACATCTCAAATATCAGTAATGTAATTCCAGCTTTACGAATACTTTCACTGACTTCCTATTAAGTTTTACTGAAGCCATTCTTGAGCAAAACCTAAATAAATATTGACACCCCCGACAAAGTCTAGTCCCACCGCAACTTTCATCTCCACCAACACCTTTTAACACCGTTCAAGAATTCCGAACGGCATGCCGAAGGACCCGCTTGTTACACGTCTCTATTCTTCCGCTCATAAGATTACAACTATTTTCCGCTTGTTACCGTCCAAAAGCATTGATGTAAGGTAAAGGTGGAAGATATACGGAGGGTGAGGTTATGATACCTTCGTAGTTGACTTGTCCGTCACCGTCGATATCTGCCTCCCTAATCATCTCGTCAACTTCTTCGTCGGTCAGCTTCTCACCCAAGTTTGTCATCACGTGACGCAACTCGGCGGCCGAAATGAAGCCATTGCCGTCCTTATCGAATACCTATAATTAATAATTCCGCTGAACCGTTGCATCAAACAGGAGAAAAAAGTCTCATAAACTTCAATTCATTTAATTTCAGTTATGGAGAGAAAAGATCGTCAAAAAGAAAAACCATATATAACAAAAATAAAATTCAAGTACTTAATAGAAGCCAATCAATCGTCCATCTCCCATTTATCGACCACGAAATGGAATCCTAGTACGGTGATGACGGTAAGTTCACTGGAATTTAAAACCTCATCGGGTAAAAAATAGCTTATGTCGTTAGGGCGTGGTCTACAAGCGATATGCTCGAAGATTGTAGAGAGGGGATCTGTCTTATGCATAGTCATATTATTTTAACGCACTTTAATCATACTATGTACTGCATCACTCAAGCTTCATTATATTTATGTAAAGCGTAATTCGATAAATGAGGAAAAATGACGAAATCAAGTAACAAAAAAATAAAAAGATATCCAAAAAACAAAAGAAATTAACAAACTGTACAAGAAAAAAAAAAGTTACCCGAAAGGCTTCACGAATTTCTTCTTCGCTATCCGTATCTTTCATCTTGCGGGCCATCATTGTAAGGAACTCCGGAAAATCAATTGTTCCATTACCTGAAGTTAATGTGCATAAAATAAAATAGAAAACAGGCGTGTTAAGTGACGATAACAAATTAATGATCAAATAACGTGGTCGGCTAAGAGGTGGAATGGACAGAGGCAAACGACATAGTTAACGCTTCCGTCAACCAGCAACACCTGGCAGGTAGTGTAAGTTAGCTATACCAAAACTAAACTACTGACAGTTGTGGTTACAGAAAATCGTCGAAGAGCTGCTTAACCTTGACAGGAAAACTGCCCAATCTTGGTGGAAAACACAGCCCAAAATGCTCAATCTCGACGGAAACGCACTTCTAACTGCTCAATCTCGGTGGAAAACACAGCCGAAACTGCTCAGTCTTGATGAACGAACTAAGCATTTAAAAAAAAAATCACTGCTTATGAACTCCGAAAGGAATTCTCTCACTCCAAGAAGAGCGGCCCAAGCTCGTCAAACCAACTAATAGCATCAGAAATTAAACCTGCCACTTTTAAACTGGTATTAAATGCCATCATGAACTTAAAATAAAAAAAAAAAAACGAAAAAAGGTTCTATCACTCAAATATGGTTACCGTCAGCGTCGACCTCATTGATCATGTCTTGCAACTCGGCTTCAGTGGGATTTTGCCCCAATGAACGCATCACCGTACCCAATTCCTTTGTCGTAATTGTGCCGTCTCCATCTTTGTCGAACAACGAGAACGCCTCTTTGAATTCTAAAAACACAAAGAGAGGTAAGAGTTGGAGATAAATGCAGCAGGTCCTATTGCAGTGAACTACCAGTAAATATCAACAGCGAGTTCTTTACAAACTGCACTGCAAACATTCACATGGAAGATACCATCACCTAACAGTGACCTGGCCAGATAAAATCACACATCATACACCACATGTATAAGTCCCAACTTAAAAATTCAGGTTTTTTTAAACCATAGGGAGGGATGGGAAGGAACTAGGTATGAAGACTAATATCCATCTGTTCCCAAATTTCCTGCCCGTAAAATGGCACTAAATAATGCCTCAGATGCAGTAAAAGTGAATCAATATTTCCAGTTTGATGACTGAACGGGGCTTGTACTCAATTTTCTTCACTTTCGAATCCCCCCCCCCCTCTTCTCTTCCCATACCGGTATTCTCTTAAAGAGCTATACTTACGCTTCTACAGAACACAATTAGACAATTCCATTGATACAATCAAATGTGCCCATCGGCAATATCGTAGTCCAGCACTAAGACCACAGTTTAAATTTTTTTCGATTGTATTTCACATCTCATGGTCTTCGCATTTGAGCACATCGATTGCTCCTATCTTGCCACGCACTACATTTCCACGATCGATATTTCCGGACCGGTAGGTTCTGAGCCAAAAATCTTTAAAATCATCTAACTTCACAACCTACTTTCATTAGCACAAAAGTTTTATAACTAAATTCTCTCTCTCTCCTCCCCCCCCCCCCCCCCACAATAGCCTAAATTTATTTCAGTAAACCTTTCGAATGAAACAAAAAAAGTCGACGTCGAAGCACTTCGAAAAGCTGCCAGTAAGAAAGTAACCCCACACCTCCAGCATCTCCGTGTCAACTTCCAGCACTAACAATAAAGCACTACAACCAACAAGAAATGAAAAATAAAAAATAATTCCACAACTCACCAGCAATCTGCTCTTCTGTAAGTTGGTCGGCCATCGCTATCGCTATGAGAGAGAAACGAAGAATCGAGCACGGATTTCAGAACAGAGAGCGAGAGAGGGAAAACAGACAGATAGAGAGAGAGAGAGAGATCAAACTCGTGGCAAAAACCGGAGACCAACAAGAAACTTCGGTCACGTTTGGAATGACGAATCGTGCGCCTCCAGATGTGACGTTAGGCTGAACACTTCCAAAAACCTTCAAAATAAATGAATAAATAAATAAATAAATAAATATATCTCACTGAAAACGATTATATCCATTAAAACGTTATGCGAAATGATTACAAGAACTTATGCGTTGAAGCGTGAAACAAAGCCACAACAGTATTCCTCCCCCTCTCCTCTCACTTGTATCACAAAAGTCATTTTGTAACCCTCCCCCTTCCCCAGTTAATGTCTGAAAAGCCATACCGATCCCTCCCCTTTAATTCCGAAGGTCTTCGGGTATTCCTAACATCAAACATACCATCATAACTTAGATTAAACATCAACTCCAGCATCATCACTAATATATGTGCTTTAAGCTCTCAAGCTCCAACATATAAGCTCCTTGAAACGACGTTCATCAATATCGTATCGACAAGTGCGGATCACAACATAGATTCCGATCTAATAATAAATGACGAACTCCACCATATAAAACATTCGCTAATTTTTTCTATAATTAAAAATTTTTTAATGAATATTTCACCTTTAAAGTACAAATTTCCACAGCATAAAACTTCATACACACACAAAAAAAAATTTTTTTTTTTCACGCAACATCAAATACGCCATTCCAACGCAAAATAAATCAAAATATCGCATAAAATCGCCTCTCAACGATGGTGTTCTCTCTCTTCAATAATTCATAAATGCATCGATTTAATTTTGCCGATACGATTTAAAAAAAAAAAAAAAAAACAACGAAAAAAAAGAAAATGCCGTAAGATTAATATGAATTTCCCAACAATTAAGCAATGAAACGCTAAAACCAATAGAACAACATTAAACAAAAAATCATTAATGAAACTTTTGAGAGCGCAAAACTCACCACAAATATAACTCATAAAGATTTATCTCTGATCGGACATTTCCGCCACGAAACATCTCTCCACATATATTGGTACCGTATACGATATCTACTAGGCACTAGTCATAGCATGAATCCCCTTAGGGCATGACGCAAAAATTTCAAACAAACTAAACGTAATGCCCAATTTTCGCCAAAGTAAACAACGCAATTTACTCATTGCTTCCGCCCAAGAAACTTATTTATGAATCGGCAATATGGACGACATGCAATTAGCAATAAACCCTCAACAGAAGCACTCCTAGCGAGAGAAAAATTATATATATATATATGATTCAATCAAACATATATAACGGGAAAGAACGCTCTGCCCAAAAACTGTAAGGACCTCAAGCATACGGGAAATGATGTATTGCTAATCCCCCTCCCCCCTTCCATTCCCCTCCACCATACCTCTCCCTCCTCCCCAACCAAAAAAAGAGCTGCAAACTCGCTCAGTCAGCAACAAATCTATAATCATACCCTCTGCGTTTATAATGTGCAAGTCCTATGATCATCGGTGAGGCACAATCACACGCTCATCTGTGTTCCTCAGCAGGAAAACTGCCTATATCAATCAACATAACGCGCAAACAGATCAAATAAAAAAACATCACCAATGTGCCGTTAATGTTTGCGACTTATTGCAATGAACGGAGTCGCATTTTTTTTTTTTCGGAAAGGAATGCCGACAAAAATTCTCTTGCAAAAAAATATTATAGCTGAAGCCAAATAAGCGAATAAAGCCAAGCCGTTAAGAAAGCCAAGTAGAAAACGTGGTGGTGCTAAGGCACGGGAAAGCGGGTGGGGAAAGTATAGGTAAATGAAGATGGAAGAATTGGAACGGAATGAAAAAGCTCTGAATTTAGCAGTACCGCAAATATTCACAAACATTTGTCAGAGATCTCTCTCCTTCTCTCCACTAATGAACTTTTTTCCAATATTCCGCAAATTTAACTTTCCAAGAAAAAAAAAATGATTTCATAGAAATTCCGAAAATCAATTAAGCAAATCTATTAATCATTCACTTCCAATTAACCTAAATCGTCCCACTTAATCTTACTGTCTTCCTCATAAAAGAACTATCCATATCCATTTTTCATTTATTTTAAAATTTATTACCAATCTCTCAATTTTTCATAATGTTAGAAAAAAAAATTTGCGGCTTATTTTTTTTTGGCAAATTTACAAATTTATTGCAAAAAAAATTTCGAGAAGAAATTTCAAATAATCGAATTTTTCGACTATTTTTTCAACGAAAAAAAATCCATTTTAATTTATTGTCAATAATAAAATAGAGAAAATATAGCGCTCACAAATATGCTAAATAATAATGGCTTAATTTAATCAATTCGGCATATAAAACTAAACAATCAAGCAAATTTGCAAATTTCTCCGAATATTTAAAAATTTCAAATATTTCGAGAAACTAAGAAACTGGAAAAAAAAAGAGAGAAATACCCAAAGAAATATTCAAAAAAAAAAAAAAAAAACAAGCAAACAAATCTATCCATCGACCTATAATTCCCATCCATCAAAACGAATTTATAAACCAACCGAACGCCAACACAACCAAAATTGTATACTAACGATCATCACGAAAGACGATGACGTGAAAACAGATTGGAAAAAAAAAATTCATAAACGCTTTTTCTTAGATCGAATGAACATTAAAAAAAAAAAAAAAATTGAATGAGAAAAATGCATGACCTAAAATACGTCTTCAAGATCTCTAAAAATTAGGCTCAGATTATTTTCACCATTATAATTTCACCTGTTCCCAGGTAGTGTTAGATCGCATTGATTGATTAAAGCGTTAATACACCTCTCAGGTATATATATTAGCCTCAAACTTTTTCCCTATTAAATTCTATCCGCTGATATGTCCATCATCAAAATTTTAATCATTCATATATTATGCAAATTTGCGAGGGGAAAAAGTTCGACAAAAAAAAAATGAAACGAATTTCTCTCTCTCTCTCTCTCAAAAAAAACGAATTTTATTATATTTTCGAACAAAGATCTATTGAGGCCATAATTTAGTAAAGGTTTACACAGAAAAAAAAAAAGATTTAAAATAAGAAAATATAAATATTAGAAGATTTGAAAATTACAAGAAATTGAAAAATGCTGACAAAAAAAAAACGAGCACGATCCTAAATAATTGTTGCTTATAAGAAATTTTCAACAGCATACGCAGACTCTGTAAATAAGAAAAAGCCCATAATATAAATAGTTCTTCCTTGATAAACATAGTCGGAGGCAATAAAAGAGAAATCCATGCAAGCACATGCTTAAAGCCCACAAACAACATTTATGGGCATATATATACTTACATATGCATGCGTACAATCACACACTAGCATATGACTCATCTAAGGCGTACTTCTATAAACTTGGTTATAGTTTCGCACACTTAATTCCTAATAGTAAACACTGATATTTATACCCCCCCCCCCCCCTCCTAATCCTCTTCTCGCGGAATAGGACGCGCCATCAATTTATTAAACCTGGCTACAATTATATTTAAAAGTCTTAGATGAGAACACCTCACATTCATTTCACCCGCAATATTTCTCTATTCATCGTTTTATTCATCTAATCCTATCGTTGCGAAACATTTCATGCGTAAATCAGTGCAATCATTCGAAATCAGTTTAAAAAAAAACAACAACAACAATGACGCATGCATTAAATATTTTTGTCAACGACGCAAATAATTATGCAAACATTTCGCTGACGAATTGAATACACACAAATAGAGAAATGAATTCGTGCTCTCTAATCATTAAATATAATAAAAAATACTAATTGTATATTTCGACGTCAAAAATTTCGAAAATTTCAACGCAAAAAAAAAATATGGGACGTTATTTGATTGCCTACAATAGCTAATAAATACTATAACTTTAAATAAGATTTCAGCAAATAAAATATGCTATGGGTAATAATCGATGTAATACGATGATGGAAGCTTATATATATATATATATATATATATATATATATATATATATATATATATATATATATATATATATATATATATATATATATATATAGTAATACCATTGTCGTCACAACCGATAAATCGACAAAGAAACACAAAAATCTGCCCTTAAAATGAATGCGATCTATACATGGAATTATGGAAAAAAAAACGAATTAAAAAAAATTTATTCAATACGCTTTAATAATCAACTGACTCAACGCGAATCATAATTTACATATAATCGACATATTACGGATGCAAAATTTGCATAAAAATATTTGCTGAAAAAAAAACAATATTTAAACAACCTTTTGCTCTAGTGGCGAGTTTCTCCTGATTTACATAAATAAAGCAAACTTTATGACATTGCAGTTGTGTAATTAACCTCCCAACAAAAAAGTGAGTACAAAAGATCCGTCTTTTCTTTTTTGGTCACCTCATTAGCAATAAAAATTTTTCTTCATTTAACAAATGCACGAACAAGTTCCTCTAATAGAAAATATACTTTTTTTTTTTTGAGTACTTCAATTATTTTTTCAACGGTAGGAATAAAGTCGAGGTACAGTTACCTGTTATTTTTGTTAACAGGTAATTGCCAATTCTGAACGACTATAATCCGTGGCATTATAGCATAAACCGATTAACGATTTCGATCAATGATTGCTTAAAAGCGATTATTTCCAAAATTTACTGTACTTTATTTCTTTTATTATTATTATTATTATTATTATTATTATTATTATTATTATTATTATTATTATTATTATTATTATATTATTATTATTATTATTATTCTTATTATTTTATTTTTTTGATACAACTTTCGCTCCTTATTCAGTCGCATATATTATAAATATCACTTCACTTTATTGCAGAATTTTAAATAATTTTATGCAATTGTCAATTTTCTATTTTTAAAATTAACTTCACACATATGATTATCTGATAAGCGTTTAATTAACAAACCCATAAACTACTGCAATGAAATGGTGAAACGAATAGAATTCCCATTATATGACGATTGAAAGATCTGACTCGTTAGCAATCTATGGTAAGGAAACGAGCCTAGGCTCTAATATTGACAAAACCTTGCAACATCTCCTTTCTAAGCGGAAATTGAATTGATATAAAGGAACATACTCGTTACTGTATTTTTTTGATTAAAAGTAAACAGGTCGAACGTGCGATAATAACACCTCAAATACAAATCAAGGTAAACTATAACTGTGCAACTTACTAACGTCATCTCATGTAAACCATTAAAAATATTATAGAAGGCAAGCTTTTTTCTCATCTTCCCTCATTATAAAGCCTATCAATTATATTTCCTCTATTATAAAAGCTCTCCTCAGATATATGTTCCCTTAGAGAAATTGCCGATCTATCCACCGATCGGAACTTGATCCACCCGTTTTAGTTCGCCTAAGTTGAGAGCGATAATCGGCGTATTGGTGCAAGCAACGAGATGGAAAATTTGCCAACAAATTTTCAATGAATGACTTAAAAACGAAAAAAAATAAAAAACAAAACAAAATAATTTCTTCAATAAATATTCTCTTTCTTACTAACTTTTTTTTGAACAAATACTTCTTTGTTTCTTTTATTTATTTATTCTTTTTATTTGAAAACATATCCATTCGAAAATTCGCAAACAACATAAGCCCCGTTGTCCCCAATAAAGTCACTCGAATAAACCTCCGCTTTTCAAGGACGTAAATGTGATATCCTCTAAGCTAGGATATTTGCCTTTTTCTCACATATATATATATATATATATATATATATATATATATATATATATATATATATATATATATATATATATATATATACGAAGTGTGAAAATAAAACTTCGAGTGAATTTTATTCAAATGGCAAAAAAAAATCTAGTTGGACGTCTGCCAATTTTCTAGCACTCATACATGCGTTCAGACTCGTTCAACGCAAAAAAAAAAGTTCCACTCACCTTTATTACAATCAAGCAATTGCTAGTGACGCTCATGAGTGAATAATTTATCATTTATAAATGGGGATATATATATATATATATATATATATATATATATATATATATATATATATATATATATATATATGTGCAAAAAAATATAAAATATTTTTTATGTTGAAAAAAAAACTAAAATTCCTTCGCGGTTAATTTTTATTAAGAAAAAACAATAAAATACCTCTCGAATTAAAAGTAAAATCCACAGAAATAAATCTTCAAAAAATAAAAATGGCGAGGATAAATTCATTTAATAGCAATAACGATACAAAAATATAATAGAAAATTTATCAATTTTTATGCGTCAAAAAATTTTATTCATATTTCGTTCGTTTATCAATGATATCAATTAGGAACGATAAAAACGTTCTCTTCTAAATGGCACGCGTACGATCCGTTTAAATATCATTTAGACCGACGCAAAAGGAATCAGAAAGCACAAATTTTTCAACGCAATAATTAGAGATTAAATAGATAAAAAGAGAGATCGGAAATGTATAGTGTTGATTATTTTATGAGATACTTTCAAAGTGAACAGAGAAGATAAAGAAACGGTAAACCATTCCTGATCACAATTCTTCAGAAATTTCTTTTCTCACTAACATAATTTTTTTTTCTTCGGAGGAAAAGAGATGACTCAAATAACCTAAAAATACGTTCATCCTGACCGACCGGTTGCTAACGCAACGTGAGAAAATGTACCTCACATCATCATCATCCTCACAGTCTACAGCCTGTTATCCCTGACGAAAAAAAGCTGGAACGAGCTCATCTGTTGATTCTCAGTCATAGCTCCTATATTTAAAAATAACTGTATCAAATTTCACTCGCAAACAATCGTATACTTCCTTTATTATCAATATCGACGATACTATCACGAAGTGAGCAGCCGCGTTGCAGCGACAACATTTATTGAGGTCAATGGATGGGAAATAATAATGATAACCGGTTGTCGATAATGAAAGGTGAATCGGCGAACGAAAAGAAGATAAGCCTACCCATGACAGATTTGCAATTCTTGCACCTCCTTCATGCAATACTCGTATCCAACGACAATCATGATTCGCCACCATCGACGCGGACCCACACCGTAGACGGCTACCTAATCGGATCACATACACCAATAGGAATGACACAACACCTTCAATGGTAACCATCGAGAGATATATAGGATTGCTCTTTTGCTTGCAAAAAAAGAAGCAAAAACTCTTTGCAAAAAATGCAACACATCATAAACGCAATGATTTTGACATTTGAATAACATCCAGACATATATCCACATATCGATATTATCATACTGCCCTGATGATGATCGATTTTTTTTTTCAATCAGTAATCTTCTCATCCATTTTGCAAAACTGTCGGAAAGTATCTCTCCAACTAATTAGATCAATTTGATCAACTTCTTATCTTTATTATCACTAACAACTTTCTAAAATTTACCAGCCATAATTTCAAACATCACCTCTGAAGAATATCTCACTAATAAATGCAGGCAAAAAAAGTGCAACAAATTGCTTGGCCTTAATTACCTTTACTAATTAATAACTTACCTGTCCCCCATCTCACCTAAAAATAACTAATTATTACTAATTAGTTACTCAATAAAACTTTCATCATAAAAACGGCTGAAATTATTCTATAAATTCTAATTAAAAAAAGAAACCATAAATGAGAGAAACGTAAGCAATGCTTGCAATTGAAGGGTTGCACTACTATGCACCTATATTAAGAAGGAAAAAATTAATAAAAGGAATATGCTGCAGAATGAGATCTAGCTTATAGCTTCTGGTGACCACTAATCTCATAAGCGTTTCAGGAAGCAAATAGCTTATCGACAGCATTTACTGCCTTTTTCTTTTCTTTCTTTCTTTCTTTCTCTTCTGCAAAACAGACGTTGTCATCAACGATAAGAGGTGGAGTGATGGCAACTGCTATCCCTTAAAATTACGAAGGGCATTTTTTTTAAACCGAAATTCCCTGGAATAACCTGAGGGGTTTAACCCCTTTCCCCTCCTTTGCCTATTTCAGGATGTTTTCATATAGATTTGCATTCATTCAATAATTACATCTAGTAAACATTTAATCACCTAAATATCAACGAAAAGCGACAAATTTAAAGCCAACGGGAAAGCGCATCAGAGGAGCTAGCGCGATATGTGCCTTCACAATTCCACTCAGCATAAATAAGGTAAAATAATCAATGGTGCACTCAGATTTCAACGTGAACTGTTAGAAATCGTGGATCACTTCGGTGGAAAAATATGGCCTAACGCATCATAAAACGTATGCAGACTTTTATGTGTAATTATTATTTGCACAGCTGAAAACATTAAAAAATCGGACACCCTCTGGTATAGACTATACCAAACAAACTTCACGACCCGAGCTTCAACGACTTCAAGGTTGAAACCACACCACCATGATGTGTTTTACAATACAAATCTATAAGAGAAAAAAAAAACCCGCATAAAAACCCATAAAGCAAGATCCATGGAAGAAAAAATTCAAGCAAGATTCATCTAAAAAAAAAAACAAAAAGTAAAAACAACTGTGAAGCAATTTCCATCATTCTTTTTCAATTCGAGTTTAAGTGATGCATTTTAAAAATAAATAAATAAATAAATAAATAAATAAATAAATAAATAAATAAATAAATAAATAAATAAATAAATAAATAAATAATAAATAAATAAATATAAATATAATATATATATATATATATATATATATATATATATATATATATATATATATATATATATATATATAAAAATAAATTCGCAAATAAATAGTAAAAAAAAAAGAAAAATATTAACAAATCATAACCAAAAATGAAACATTTTCGCGTAAAATAATATAGACAATGGTTCCTCCTATAAAATACAAGCTTAAAGCACTGAAATTGGAATTGCTAAATAAATCGAAGAAAAAAAATTTGGCTTACTTTTACAATAATTTCAATGGATAAGTGTTTTATTCTGAAAAAAACGACATCGGAACAATATTCCTCGCTACTGATCAAAGAAATAATATAGAATTTTAATGACAACACACAAACGCGACGCTTCTGTAAGTCTATTTGGAGCTAAGAGAGGATCGTTTGAGAGTTGGAGAAATATGGGTGATGAAGGAGCGCAACGAAAATAGTGAGGGGGGGGGGGAAGTATCTTCCCATTGTTTGGGTAATTCCTCTACGTGGGTAAATTTTATGCCCAAGTGGAAAATTTTCAAGAAACAATCACAATGAGGACATGAAATTGATGCACTAAATATTCTAGAAATGACGAACTTTTATTGGCATTTAGAAAAAAAGGGAATTGCATCCTTCGAAATTGCCCTCCGATATGCTTCAAAAGGGAAAATAAAAATAACTTTCCATAATTGTGTTCAATATAGAAATGCTCGCTTATACAGACGTAATTTAGTTAACAACGCAATAAAAACGAATAAGTATTTCACCGCTAATTTCCTCTCTTTTCCTTTCTTCCTCCCTTCTCCTCCCTCCTCCCCCCCCCCCCCCCCCCCCCCCATCGTTCGTGCGGATGACCTGAATTCAAACAACTTATATTTAACAAGTCATGCATACTACATCACATAACGAATCATTAAGATAATACAGGTTTAGAACGCAAGTACCACATTAGAGCGTGACTCATCGTAGCGAAAAATTAAAAAAAAAAACGACAGCTCATGCAACCATTCACTTGTATGATAAGATTTCATGCTTGATGCTTGCCTGTAATGGGCATACGAAATCAAACGCAACGCATGGGTGATACTATTAGAAACAGAATACAAGAAAGGGACCGAGGAGGATGGGATGCGGCAAAGATGCCAACCTTCGCTAAAGAGGTGATGA
Organism: Ascaris suum; assembly: GCA_013433145.1. NCBI lineage: Eukaryota > Metazoa > Nematoda > Chromadorea > Rhabditida > Ascarididae > Ascaris > Ascaris suum. The sequence continues at coordinate 8,713,999 of CM024178.1, read as the reverse complement.
GGAAGGAGATAAGCTTGAAGACCTCCCCCCAAAAGTTGCATTTGAAGAATGGTAAAATTGCACGTTTGAAGAAGTGGATCAAGTCAAAACTTGGCAAATGAAAAACGAAATTTTTTAGTGCAAAAATTTGCAGCTAGAAAATCAGCATTTTTTTTTTTGGCAGCATAAGGTATATTGATTAATCACTAGGAAGTTACCTGTTGATTTAATAATACTCAAGAATGCACATTTATTTACACAGAGATAAAATATCCATGTTGAAAAATAATTAGACGAAGGCATAGGCCGAGTTTAACGATAAGCGTTTTTGATGAAAATTGAAAAACTTGCCCACAGATGAGGAGAAATCCGCGACGTCTCTTCACTCTCCCTCTTCCTCCGCCCATCCCCCCCCCCCCCTCCCCTCCGCCCCTTCTGTCGTTACACGCAAGCAAGCATAGCTATGGCAATCGCAGCTTGATCAGATGACCGGAAATAAAAAAAAGATTAGTAGCCAAGCGGGGAGGGGGGAGGGTATTGCAAAACATACTTGAAAACGAGTTGCATTATAAGCAAAAAAAGAGAAAAAAAGCAAAGCGGATCCGGTTGTATGCGTTAAGAGCAAACCGGAAAAGAGAAGATGCAACAATCTCTCGACGAATTCAATACCGACGAACGAATATTTTCTTCACGACGAGCCACACACACACACACACCCCATAGATTGTCGAACACACAACACAACGCTGCAATGCAATATGTGCAAGTCAACGCTGCAATGAACCAATCGAAATGCCCACACTAAAATACGAATAGAGACAGACGGCTGGTAAGAGACTATAACGGCAGACATGCAAAACATTGGATGAGAGAGCAAAGTTCTATAATGCTGATCGTCGACAATACGACGGTAAAAGCAATGAGATATCGACGAAAATTCATTGAGCGACAAACGCAATGAGCATTTAGCGCAATGCGCGGTTACTATAGCAACGAGGCAGCGCATTGCGCATGCGTACGCTTGCATTCACACTTAAGCACGCAGGCGCGCACGCACGCATGCACGCGCATGTATATATATATATAAATGTAAACATAAATATAGATATATGTATACAATATGAGTGTAAACATAAATATATATATATATATATATATATATATATATATATATATATATATATATATATATATATATATATATATATATATATATATATATATATATATATATATATATATATATATATATATATATATATATATATATATATATATATATATATATATATATTGATGCGTTATTAGTTGCGTAGCGTTTTGAAGTGTGCAACGATACTAGGCTGATCAAAAATGAGGGGATGTGAGCGCGCATGTGGAATTTTTTTCTTTTAATTTTAGATGGGGGGAGTGTAAGCAATACTTCGGGTAAATATGAATTTCGGGAATGATGGGCGGAAGGGAGGGGAAGAGGAGAGGTGGATTGGGAAAGAGAGGGGAATATTAAAGAAATTAGCGCGTTTTATATAGATTACGCCAATTTGCAAGCGGCAGAGAAATACACATACAACTTCTTTCATCAAAAATTGCAGCGAGTATCTAGTGGTGGAGTGAGGAGGGGGGGGGGTGGGAGGTGAGGAAGGGCGTAGTGAGGGGGAAGGATTAGGGGAATATAGGTTTAGCATATTTCTGCAAAACTAAGCCAATAATTTTGAGTTTTTTATTTGCTTAAATTTCCGAAGAAATATTTCCGCAGAAAACACATCTTCGTACCCAACTTCGCTATCACATAAAAAGTAAAGCTTATTGCTATGAAAGTATACAACTCAATATATGCAATCGTTTATGAACATTTGTTTCTCTAATGTTCCGAACTCATTTTTCGGGACTCCGGTTTCTAATCGACGCACCCCAATAAAAAAAGAAAACAACTGAATTTTATGGTTCCACTCGCGGCTCCCACAATTTCTTTGGTCGTTTATTTTTGCAAGTAGTGATTTTATCGAATTGTTCGATAGTTAGAATTAAAAAAAAAAATCGAGGTTTTAGTAAACCGGAAGCACTTCATTATGTAAAAAAAAACCGGAAGCAACTGCTTTGATTGATGCTCATTTTATATAACCGACTATGAAACGATAAATACCAAAAGGAGTTAGTAAACGTTGGAAATAAAAGTTGAAATAAAAGTTTGAAAGTCAAAAATATTTAAATGAAAACAAAAAAACAAACAAACAAACAAACAAATACCATCGATAATCAATTCGTAAGTAATTTCGTAAATTATACCCATATAAGTATCAAATATCATCATATAAACAAATAATTGTTGTCAATCAATAATATAATGGAAAAAAAAAATTTTTTTTTTCATTAATAATCGCTAAATTGATAATAAATATAACTAATATAAATTCATTGAAGTGATTCATAGAAGATCTATGAGCGAAAAATTTCCTCTCTAACAAATATTCATATTATCTATGATATTTGCAAAAAAAAAAAAAAAACTATTAAAGTCAAGCTTTTTTTTACATCTGAATAGATAATTTAATATGAAAACAAAATGATTTATAAGAAATTTTTTCTTTAAAAAATTTTTTTTCAAGAAATTTCTCATATTTTCTTCCTTTTTATTGCCAAAAAATTTTTTTTCATGGGAAATTTTTTTCTTGGCTGATTTTCAAATTTAAAGTACCATTAAGGATGACGTTTGATGCGTTTTTTTTTTTTTTTTGAAAAGATAGAATTCTCCTTAATACGAAAAGATAACAGAAGAAAATATTCACGAGTATCCTATGCGACTATCAATCTCGTTTTTTAATACTCTTATTGCTCGAGTATATTTTAGAAAATGTTTTATGATTACCAAATACTTCACAACATAAAAACATGAATGTGAGGCAAAGCGATTTCGATAATTATAAAGAAAAGCGCATTTAATTATCCTCTATGCGAATCCTGTATCCTGCATATACCCCTTCCCTCTCCCCTTCCCACTTCTTCTCCCATCCCCTCTCTTTAACTCTTTGGATAAGTAAGCAATTGTTGTACATATGGGTGTTTTTCAGAGTGCTTCGTTTAATGATAGAGGCAATTACATCAACGATGAAATAAAACCAACACAGATGTGCCCCTTATTAAAGCAATGATCGAAAAATAGACTGTTAAAATAATTTTTTTTTTCAATGAATTTACGAAAAATGATCATTTGATATTATTTATAATATTATTGATATTATTATACATTTCAATCGTATATTCAAATAATTTTCATAAAATCCAAAAAAAAAATCCAGAAAAAAAAAGAAGAATAAATAAATAAGCAAAAAAAAAAATTTTTTTCCATCGTTTGAGAATATTCGACTCAAAATTGCAAAGATATCACTTAAGCATTTAATCAATTGAGTTTTTTTTTTTTTGTAAATATCTTTCATCTTTACAAACAATTTTTTCATGAAAATTTTCCATTGATAATAATAGAGAAATAAGAGAATCTTTAAATAATAGTCGAATCATAAAGTTTGTTTATCGAATGAAAAAAAAAAAAAACAAACAAACAACTTAATTGTTGAAGAAGGGGAATTCAGCTGTCACTAATGAAAGCTGTCACCGTTGAAATGTCAACACAACGTTCTTTTGTTGACAATCATGCAGTTCAATGCAATTAACAATGATTAAATTGAACATATATTAGCACTAATAAAGAGAATTTCCTCATTAATTTCTTAAATATATAATTTTTTCAAAAAGAATTACAAAAAGTCCTTCAAAAAAAAAAAAATTCCTCATTAAATTAGAGATGAAATTTTTATGCTTGTAAAAATTTTCACTCTATTCATCGAAAATATATTTCTTTACCAACTTGAAAATGTTTGGAAAATTTAAGCATAAAATTAATGATCATTAGGCCAGATTAAAGCTTAAGAAGCTTAAAAGCTTAGAAACTTGATCAATAGGTTTGTTGAGTGACTGATATGCTTAACAACTTATCAATATTAGTCAAATATTTCTTAGAGATTTATCGTTAAATCGGAAATCACACAAAATATATGTTGAATGTAATTCATTCATCGAAGATGAAATATTTTAATCTATGAGCTAATAAGTTTACTTATTACAGCAATTTTCATTTATATTATCATATTTACACCATATAGTAATAACTCATTGCATTAAATTGTTCATTTGTTATTTAGAATTACTTTTAGAATTACTAATCGACGAGTATGCTAATATCATTTAAAATTTATTTTTATTTGAAATTATTTGAAATTTATTCAAATTCATTATAATTTGAATAAAATTACTAAATCATTTACAAAACTAAATAAAAATATTGTAATAAAATTAATTTAAATCAAATTAAGAATTAAAGTAAATTTTATTTTTTGTTGCATTTTTAAACACTTTGAGTGATTTAATCGATTGTCTCAAATATAAAATCTTATTTATTTTTTGAATATTATGCAAATTTCCTATCGAGTAATAATTTTAAATAAGTTTTTTCTTTTCAAAAAAAAAAACACTAAATAACTAAGAGATTTTTTTTCCATCATAGATATCGATTCGTTATAATTTTTAAAAAATTTTCGCCAAATATGATTAGCAAAATGTTTGAAAAAAAATAGATCAATTGACAATGTAACGAAAAATAAAATTATTCAAATGAAATTATAGTTTGCAAACATTTTTAATGTGCAATTTTTTTTGCAGAAATTTTTTCGTTTTGCAAATTGCAAAAATTAAATTCGATTGCAATTTTTACAATCGAATTTAAATTTATAATTCGATGAAAAATTCTTGGGGAGAAAAAAAATGAAATTCATGTTTTTTTTTCTAGCTAATATTGTCTATAATTTTATTCGGCCAATATTTTTGCCTGAATAAAATTGCAGCCAATATTTCCATTCGGCTATGACTTTCTTTGGCCAATATTGGCCGTAAACTTTTTTTTGGACAATTGATAGGAATGTAAGTGATGAAAAAATAAATACAAACCTGATAACCATGAAGAATACACATGAATTTATGATCAGTGAAATGTTATCAATTGCTCACTATCGTTGTATAATTTTATCGATAGTAGAGGGAAATAAATCGAAAAAAAAGCGGCCATTGCAATATACGTTTGTTATATTACCTTAGAAATTTTAATGAAAAATATTATATCGTTATTTATCTTTTCTCTCTCATTTTTTTCCCCATATTTCTCGTTTAAATTTTTTCAATATTATTTATATCCTTTTAATATTGTGTTAATTTTACTTTATTTTATCAGTTTTTTTTAAAATTTAATAGTATTTATCAATTAAAGAGAATTTTTTTTTCATTTCTCTTATACATTTATTCATTTAAAAATGATGCATTAAAATTTTATACGATGAAATTGAACTTAAAAAAATTTGAAATTATTAATTAATAAATAAAAATAAAAAATTAAAATTATTATTATCGTTGGATCGAGCGTATGTTTGTGTTCCTAACAGATAACCCGAAAATTTAGTGAAATTCAAGTAAAAAATATAAATACTACCGACAGATCGATAAGCACATATTGTTGAATTCTAATACAGCATTGTAGAATTTAGTCATTTTATTTCATCGTAAAGCAATATATTCTAATGTGCGAAAAAAAAAGCTTAACAAATTCGGCAATAATCCAAAATGTTTCGCAAATTTTTATCGTTGCATAATTTGCAAAAAAAAAAATTGCAATATTGCAATCATAATCATTTATGATGAAAATTTTTTAAATAATATCAAATATCAAAATAATATTAAAAAAATTTTTTTAAAGTGTTGATTGTATCTTTTATTTGAATACGAAACGTCGAATAAGCACAAACATACGTTTGACGCATATTTATTTACTGATTTTTGCTCGCTTAGCCGCAACAATTTACGTGCTTAGAAATCGATAAAAGCTTCTTCCCTTCTTTCAAATTCGTCCTCTTTCCGACTGCATTTTCTATCTAGGGAAGAAAACATTAAAAGTTGATACCAATTTCTAAAACAGCAAGAAAACAAAACGATAAGAATTTAAGAAGGGGAAGAGGGATTGGGGGGGAGGAGGAGGAGGAGGGGGGGGGGAAGGGGATACGTAGAATCGAGAGAAGGATGAAAAACCTAACAAAAGAGAGACATGAAATAAGGGGATTGGATTGGAGAGGGAGTATATTTGTATAGGAAATGAAGTCTTTTTTGGGTTATTCCTCTATACGGCCTTTATGTGAGAAATCTTGCCATAAGTTTGAATTAAATTTTAAAAAATGTTTGTTCCAGTCTAATTATAGAAATCAGCCTATGCCTTATCAGTGCGCCTCTCTTATTGTGCATTTAATAGTTTAAACAATCCAAAACATCCATAATAATATTTCATATATAGTCAGAATAATTGTAATTTCATTTAGAACTAACAATAAATGCATAACAATTCAATGTTTGGCTAGCGTTCTGGTGGTGAAATTTTGAGGCATTTCTATAACCGGTCGGCCACTCGGTTGGTCGTTCGATCGATTATGACTGAGGAATTTTCTAACAGCAAATACTTTAGCTGCATGATTTATGAATCATCTCATTTCATTTACGAATCACGAAAATTTCAGCAATTTAATTTAATGTAGAGTAGTTTCAATGTGATGATATATGTGATTATATTATGCAATCATCAAGTTCTTAAAGAAGATTTAAATCTAATTATAGAAATTAAAGAGATATCAATATAACCATGAATGAAAAACCGTCCATTTTGAGAGATTTTTCATCCATAAACTAATTATCCAGTTTATTGTCTCCTAAATTCGAGAAACAAAGTGTAGAGGAAGATGGAACGGGTGGGGGAGGAATTCATGGTAGAGACCAATTTGAGAATATGATGAAAGGGGAGGGATTCAAGTGTAGGCGTTTCCAATTGAATAAAATTCATGCAATTTATTATTGCTTGAAAATAAAAATTTAATGAAATAATAGTATACGTTGAATGTGAAATTTAAAAAAAAAAACAAATGAATATAAAACCGATTAAGTCAAAAAAAAAAAGAGAACGGCGATTTCAATAGAGAATAACATTGTCAACTTTGATTCAACTATACTCTTTTATTTGTGTTCGTTTTATTTGCAAAATATAGATGTTTTCAATTTTTATTTAATAGAATATTTTTCGGCTTCAAATCGAAGAACTTTGAAGAGATTTCTTTATGATTTGTAATACTTTGAAATATTTATTGAAATGCATTTATATGGATTCAAAAATTTAAGAAAAAAGAAAATTTTTTTTTTCTGTGGAAATTGGAAATTTCGTATCATTTTGCTAAAATGAGGGAGGCAAAAGGAAATGAATATATCGGATGTGAATACAAAGGATCAAATAGGAGCACAAATTAAGCTTCTTGGATATTCATTTTTTTTTTTTTTTCTTCTCGTAGAAACTCAATTGGAATTTCAGTTGTGGATTACATTTGAAAAAAAACTCAAATATGTAAAAAGTGAAAGAAGAAAACCTACAAGAGAAAAAGAGAAAATTTTGGAAGAAAAAGAAAATATGCAATGCAAAAAAAGAAAAGAAAAATTTTTTCATTAGATCATTTTTCCATATGAACATTTCGAATATCAAATAGAGTATCAAGAAAGATCAAAGATCATCAATTGATCAGTAATAAATCGAATACGATTAATATTACAGTAGAATAATAAGAAATTTGTATGGAATTTTTATAAAGTATTTAGCATTCTTCAATATCAAGGTTAATGTTGCTATTATATATATATATATATATATATATATATATATATATATATATATATATATATATATATATATATATATATATATATATATATATATATATATATATATATATATATATATATATATATATATATATTGTTAAGAATAAGAATAGAAGTAGTAAGAGAGTTTCCTGTTACCTCTGAAATTAGATTGGATGTTAATGTGCGACATTCGTTAGCTAATTACAGAAGGATTATGGAAAGCATTCGCTAGTAACAAACAATTTAACAACTCTAGTAATAACATCAGAGTAAGGTTCTAGGGTTGAATGCTCTAACTTCAAAGTACAATTCTCTCCCTTCCTCCCTCTCTTTCTATCTCTACCTCTACTTCTCTCTAACTCATCAGCCACGATTATAGCTTTAGCATCTGTTCATGGCGTTCATCGCTTTTCCTTGTTTTTTTCTTTAGCGATAAAAATGTTCGCGGTGAATTTATCCTCACTGAATCGGAAAACGTAATTATTGTCTTTTAACGGAATCGAAGCCAAATTCTTGGAAATGTCCTTGCGGCAAATATTTTCCTATTATTAGTATTTAGCTTATTGGGGGCATTTGCAACTTAAATATATGACGTTAGTTTATATGTAACGGCTTTGCTATATTCAAAAATATACAAGTTAAACTTCATCAAGAGATCTTATTATGAAGTGGTAAAGTCATTAAATAAGTGGACTTATTTCGCCATATGAAAGACTTTAAAAAAAAAAATGTTCCCTAAGTATTTTTAAATTAAATTTTTTTTTCCACAATCAAATAATTTTTAAATTTTTACGTAATCGAATAATTTTATAATTTTCTCTTCAATGATCTAATTTCAATGATCGATTCATTGCTGAATGGAATAATTTTCTTTCATAATTTTTTACTCAATTTTTGAGGGAACTTTTTTTTTTTTTCGTCGGATTTTGCATGAATATTTTTTGGGTTTAAAACAAAATACAGTCGGTAATCCAAGCTTCCACCGGTCGAGAATGAGTGAATCCTGGAATGTTTTCAATTTTCTTTTTTCAATTTCATCAAAGAACTTTGTAAGTTTTTTCAACAACTTGACCTTTGCCCTCTAAAATATGACCTCTATGACATTCCTCTCGCCTTTGTAATACCGAACATCGCAGAATAAGCAATTGCTATTGTTCTTGCAAAGCGAGAGAAGAGAGCACGAACTCAATGAATATCACTACCTCAGAGTTCATAATCGAGTAGAGATCACCTTGACGAAATCATACCTTGTGGAAGCTTTTTTCTTTAAGCACATAGACAATTGAAATCGCATCAGTGAGGAAAAAAACAACTGAAGCGTTGATCGATTCTATGGTGCACAAGCTGCTTCATTTATGAAGAACGAGCATTTTTTTTGCGATTGTTTCGTTGAACAGGTAATTTATCAAGAAATCAGGTAAATAAAACTTTTTTCCCGAATATATTACCTTTTGAAATTTAGGCGTTATAAAAATTTGCTATAAGATTTGAGTTCCAAAAAAAAAAAATGTTTAGCATTTGATCATTGAGTCATCTTAGAAATATTTCTATTATGAAGGAAGGAATCGTTACGAGTATTCACTATCGTTCGACTATTAAATTATTATAAAAGTACGCATAAAAATTTTCATAAATTTGCATAAAAATGCAATCATTTCTTTGTTGAATACTTCAAATCTTCTCTTTGTTTCTTTTTTTTTTGCATTTTTCAATCTTTTTTTTTTCTATTCTTCGCTATTCTTATTATGCAATCATTTGATGAGGAATTTTGCATTTTATTTTCTCAGCACTAAATAAATAAATCAATCGAATACTATAAATGCGGATATGAAAAAGAGAAATAACTTTCAGTTGCTTTAGTGAAAAAACTAATGGAAATAATCGATAATACTCGATAAATATATGCAAATGTGGAATGCGATCCTCCAAAGATATATTTTAGTCTATTGTGTCATACATTTGAAGTTATAATTTTTAGTTGATAGTTTGCGATAAAGAAAAAAGAAAATTGTAATTTTGAACTCTTAGAATTTGCGCATTCTTATATTTTTAACAACGTATATTTTTTTTAAAAAATTTTCAAAACATATATATATATATATATATATATATATATATATATATATTATATATATATATATATATATATATATATATATATATATATATATATATATATATATATATATATATATATATATATATATATATATATATATATATATATATATATATATATATATATATATATATATTTAAAATTCTCAATAAAATCGCTCGCATATCATCAAATATTTCGAAAATATTTTCAAAGGAATGAAATATTATTTCAGTGATAAATAAATGCGTCAATTATTCTCTCAACGAGCAAATAGAAATTAATATCAAATATTTATTAATGAATAATAAAATTTATATGGATGCAAAAAAAAAAACGATGTCGACTTTTTTTTATCGAATTGTATGGAAAAATTTTTCAAAGAAATAAAAAATTCTATTAGAGAAAAATTCTACTCAAAAAAAATACGATTATTTCAAAAACACAAAAAAAATACAATTGTTTTTTCGTCCGAAAAATTTTCCAAAAGTGACCTATAATTTGGAAAATGTTTATCGACAATAACAACTACAACTCTGAAATGATAAATAACAAAACTTAGTGATTGCATGTATTGCGAGAGAAAAAAAAAGCGAAAGAAATATTCGAGTATTACCATGTAACGTTCGTATTATTTTCCATATTTTTCACTTCATTATCATTCAATAGAAATTTACAATTATAGTGTGCGTAGTATTGCACGGACGCATGGATGGACTCTGTATATTGCACGGACCGTCTGCGTGTGCCTGGACCACTTGTGTAGCGCACAGACTATCTGTGTCGTTAAAAAAATTCTAAGTTATGACCTTTTAGGAAGAGTGCAAAAGTGAATATTTTTCTTACGATAAGAGGAGTAAACGATTTGATAATTTCTATTGATTCTTCATATTTCGGCGCCAATATATCGTTTTGTTTAAAGCAAACATTAGCAAATTTAAGCTTTAGCGCGCAATGCGCGGTGCATTGCGCGCATACATTTTAATGCTCATTGCGTGCAATTTTTTTTTTTTTGTTTTGAAGAAATTCTCTTGAAAGCATTACGTTGATTAGCATACATATATGCTCAAGTTGTTCACGTTCGATTTGCAGCATCCATGTTGAGATCAATCGCTCGTGTTTGTTCAAATTCGATATCTTCCTATCTCCTTATACTTTCCTCTCCCCAACGTCTTTCCCGGCTCTCCCTGTCCTCCAAAGTTCTGGGAGAGAGAGAGAGAGAGAGAGAGAGAGAGAGAGAGAGAGAGAGAGAAAAAAATTTGTGTTGCACACAAGAAATTAAATGTTCACACAAGAAATTAAAAACAAAAGTGGAAGTGAGAAATTATTATCTCGATGGTTGGCTAATTCGGTCATCCTTCCTCTCCCATCCTCCCCCTCTATGTCCAATAATTCGAAAATGATGCACTTTACGATAACCCCCTCATTTCTTTTATATAACTAGTACACTCAATTCCGCCCAAGTGTTCTTCCCCTCCACCATTTTCCCATCTCTTTCTGCATCTAAAGCTTTTACATTTCTAAATGCGCTTCCAATCGAAATTGAAATAAAAAGTGATTGCATACGGGCAGAGAGTAGAATAAACCTATCAATTTTACATAAATATGCAAATTATATAAATCTTATCACTAAAATTTCCATAAGAAAGCGTCCAAATATTTCTAGCTATGAGTTTTTATGTGCATATCTCCGTTCAATGAATTCAACTCTAAGGCCAATAAAGTTGGGGAGATGAAGTTCGATTGGTATTATATAAACCATACTTTGATTTCCTATATTATTTTCGACGTTAATTCATGATCTTTGAAAAGAATTCTGAGAAGTTCTATACATTTAAGTGTATTAAATCTAAAAGTGGTTTTTTTAAAAAAATCAACCATAAATTACCACAATTATGGTTAATTTACCATAAATATCAATGGTTTAATTATAGTTAATGGTATACCAATTTATACCAATAAAAAAATCACTCTTTTATAGATTTACAATAACTGTTAGATATTTGGCTAATTTTTTTTTAAAAATTAACTGATAAGCAGTCGTTAATTGATTAATCTAATTATTCGTTGACTTATTTAGTTAAATGCAAAAAAAAAGCAAAAAAGCACATATTGTGCCAAATTCCCAAAAAAAAATTCTTCATTTGTTTATTATGTAAAATGAGCACGCTTAGTATTCGTACTTCAATTTTTTCGCGATACTTTTTCCCTATAAAAAAAAAGAAAGAGCGAATGAGTGAGCACAATGTGGAAGTATTGACGTCGTTGTGTCGTATAAAGTTTGTCCTTTACCAGCAAAAGCCATTTTCGATTGAGCCGACTTAACTAAGCGCGAACGTTCGTTAACGCAAACATCGAAACGAGGGGCGAATTCAGCGATAATATGCGAATATGAATATATCTCCAATAATATGCGGATTAAATAATGCAAGAAAAACATGTCTCGATTCACAGATGAGGAGGATGTAGGGGAAAGGGGGTTATGGGAGGAGAATCGAAGAGTAGATAAAGAGGGAGGGGGAGAGAATTTGCAGAAAACTGAACATCTCTTCTCAAAGACAATAAAAACTCAAACAAATATTGGACTAAATTAATTCTAACGAAGAATATATAAATGCCTAAGAGTGAAAACAAATCATTCACCTTCATTAGTGAGCAGATATTCTCGACTAATCACTCAAAAAGTGATGAATCAATCAATTATGTGAATAATAGAAGAAAAACTAAGAAATATTTTAACAATCATAGTATTATTCTTATATATTAAAGTAAGGTGCAATTATTAAATTACAGTAATAATAATTTGCAAGAAGAATTCATAAAAGAATATAATAGTATCAACCATTAATGAACCATTAAACACTAAAGAATAAACACAGGTATATTCAATGAAAATACGATATTAAAGGTAGATTATAAAATATGAAGAGAATATCGATCATATTTCTTGTCCAATTAGTTGATTAGTTTATAAACTATGATTGTTGAATGGTTCAGTAATATATTTATGAATTTATTTAATGACAATTTTGAAGAGGAAATGGTCACTAATGGTCACTAATGGTCACTAATGGTCACAAATGGCATAAATGTTACTATCATATTACACATATTTAATGGAAAAATTCATTAAAGAAAATTTCAACTTTAACAAATATATAAAAATTTAAATTTTAAAAAATATAAAAAATTTTTTTTCAAGTATTTCAAAGAATATTTTCTTCGTAAAGCGATGGTCGGTACTAAAATGATTACGAATTCCCTAAAGGCGAATATCGTTGATGTTTAGTTGACATCGAAAGCATTTTCTATGCACAATGTCATTATTGGTTTGTGGCGATGTTGTACTGCACTTCAACCATTTTTCCACATCAATAAATTGCATCACATTTGATGTTGTTTTCTCATTTTCAAATGAGAAATGCCGATCGACTCCGGACAAAAAAAAAGCTTTCAGGAAGTTCGCAAGGAGTAAACCTTGTACAAAATGGAAACGAAAACTGAATATATATTAGTGATTATTGAAAATTGAACGATGAAGATGAATGAAAGAGGGAGGGGGGGGGGGGGTGAGAAAAGTGGAAAAATAAGGATATGTGCGATTACGCGAGGGTTGGGAGGGGAGGGGAGGGGAGAGAGTTGGGGAGAGGGAAAAAGAACTGAAAAAGAAAGAATTCAAAAAAAAAATTAAAATGAGTAAAATTAAAGCAGAATAAAATCTCAAATGATGTATTGAGATTTTTTTTTTTGATGAAATTAATGAAAGAGGAAAAAATAAATGTAAAATGAAATTTTTTATAATATAATTTCATAAAATATTTTTAAAAAAAATGTACTATGGAAATTTTTCATCAACGTTAAAAAAAAAGAAAAAAAATCAACTGAAAATTATATTCATTTATTCAAATTTTAACGGGTAAAAAAGAGTATTCTAAAATAAAAGTAATAATTAAGGTAATTTTTTAAAAAATTGCTATTGATTTATTGCCACTTTTAAATTAATGATAAATTAATGCAATTGTTAATTAATTCAAATTAAATTATTGCGAAATATTGAAATAATGCAATGCAATGCAAAAAAAAAAGAAAATGCGATAAGATGAATTTGCATATAAATTGCAAAAATTGCAATCATTTTTTTTTCGTGAGATTTTATTCCATGAAGAGTCGAATACATTTTTATTAAATGTAAAACCACTCATTCCATGAGCAATAATGATCTCCGAGTGAATTTTTAACGCAAAAACAAAACAACGTTCTTCGTTTAGAAAAATTTCAATTCAACAGCACATTTTCGCAAACAACATTTCGCTTACATGAATATTTAATTAATGTGCTTTTGCAAACTTTGCTTTAACGGAATGAATTCACTATAGCAGGATCGTATTTGTATGATGCGTATTTGTCTGCTTGTCTGTTTGTCTGTTGGAAATGTCGTTTCAGTTTAGAAATCACTAAATATGATGCTACTAAGTTTGAATGGTATAATTGGTAAAATTTGCACCATTTTATAGACCATATAGATCACTTTTCGTATAAATAAATTACGTTTTAGAGTTTCATAGCGGTTGTGCGACAAAAAGAAAAACTATTTCTTCGTGAGAAATTTATATGAGCGGTCGGATTGGTCGAATTTTCGATGCATTATTGCTTATGCGTCAATATTTCTTGCAAAAATTTTTGCAATTTTGCAATCGATTAGCCAGCTAAGCGAATTATAAAAACAAATATCGTATGTAACTTTCTTGTAAGTTTCTTCATCAATTTTTATATAATATAATAAAAGCATTTTCATTATATGAATGATTGTTTCTATTTTAGTTCTAGAAATTGTTTATTAAATATATGAGGAAAAAAAAAAAAGAAAGTAAATGAAATACTTCTAAATTAGAAAAGAAAAATATTTTTTGAGTGAGATTCTTTTTTATTATTTTATGCTAACAGTATTGATAATAAATTTCAATATTTATTTAATTATAAATGAAATTTACTGCAACGTTGAGGCATCTTTTGATGCATTAAATGACTACCTAAAAATTAGCATATCAATATTGTGCACTCAATTTAGCGATGAAATCATATAACACAAGAAAATCGCTAACACTTTATTACACGAATAATTGATAATATCATTAAGTATATGGTCAAGAGCAGTAAAGTACGCCAATGATAACAACACAATATGTGTGTGCTTTAATCATTTTATTTACGAGATCGAATATTTTTCTAAAGTATTATAAAATTTTAAAAAAAATTTACGCTATAGTACATTTATTTTTTTTTCCATTTGATTCAATTTATTCGCAGAAATTTTCTTTTCAACTGAAGTGTTCCTTTTTTCGAGGGAACTAAAAAATAATATTGCAAAAAAAAATTGCAAAATTTCTGACATCTTTAATTTTTTATAATTCGTCTCGAAATTAACAGATCAGCCTTCAAAATTAGTCATTCTTATTTCAAAATTTTGCCACTTTAGCTGAAATATTTTACGAGCTGAAATTCTTGCAATCATACATAGACATAGATATATATGCTACAAGATAAGGTATTACTACAACGTGCTTTACTACATAGACATAGATATATATGCTACAAGATAAGGTATTACTACAACGTGCTTTACTACATAGACATAGATATATATGCTACAAGATAAGGTATTACTACAACGTGCTTTATTCATGTGAACTTACAAAAATTATACCAGATGAACGAATCACTCATAATTGTTTGCATACAATTTGAGTGGAAATGGATTTTCTAGTTGAAGTATAAAGTATAATTTAAGTTTTAAATTCCTATTATTACAAATGGTACTTTTTATTTTCAATTTTAGTAATTTACTATGATAGATCGTGAATTATTTGCTATATTTTGTGATTTGCGAACTTGAAACGTTTCGACTTGATTGAAAAAAAAAACAGTGGAAAATTTTCTGATACGAAATGTTCCAATATGAAATGCATCGCCATAAATTTAAAAGACAGACAAGTAAAAAAAAAATTTTTTTTCGATTATTCATATTACAGTTAACATTACCATATGTGAATAAAATAGAAATTAATATAATCGATAAAAAATTTCACGAATTCTTCCTATTATTTATTCATTGAATAAACAATATTAATCAACTTTTCTTAAAAAGCAAAAAAAAAAAAATTCGACTTTTCATTATGCGATGAAAACACAATGTAAAGTGACGATAAAAAAATTGGATAAATGCCAATAATAGAAATGATAAATAAACTGGAAATGAAAAATTAATGTTCAATTCCTCAATGATTTTACTATGGCGATTATAAAATTTATAAATATAAAAAAAAAATCAGAAATATATGAAAAAATATAAAACATCAGAAAAAATGAAAAAAAAATTTTTTTTTCAATGGCGCAAATGACTTGGGCGTTGAATTCATATCGTAATGGTTTTAGATGAGATCGCTTTTTTAAACGTTCATTATCATTAGATTTACATTTCTAATGAGAATAAAATTGAAATTATCGTCAAAAAAAAAAATTCTCATCGGTATTTTGAGTAAAGTTTATGCAAATTTTTTATTCAAATTTAATATTCAAATAATGCATTCAAATTACTCATTATAATATTCAAAAATATTAAATAAGAATATGCAAATGAATTTTTTTCCTAACTATTACTTTTACTCATAAATTGTAATAAATGAGTTCTTTTACGAATTGAAAAGCCTCGTCATATGTCATAGTATATTAGACTAATATGGGACAATTGTCTTATCTAAAATTAGATCATTAAATAAAGCAAGATGATTGACCACAATTGCGATATATTTATTACTTTAGAACATTTCAATTGAAAGTTTATTATTTCAACAAAAAAAAAATCTACTTTAAAGATCCATTATTAAATTTTTCTCAAAAAAAAGATAATTTTAAGTTCTATAAAAAATAAGTTTATTTTAAAGTTTTTTTTTCGAATATATATTTTACTATTTTCAAATTAGTTCCCATATTATCGATTTTTTTTTGGGAGGGGGGGGCATCTCAAATTTATTTTCATTTCTTTTTCTTTGTTTGTTAAAAATTTTAGGCAATTATTTTTGTTTTTCTATAAATAAAGTTATATCGTCTCACATAACGATTAGTGCTTATCTCGATTTTATTATTTTTTTATCGGTCAACTATCGTTTTCTAATTATGAATTTCAATTAAGTTTCGTTGTCGTAAATTTCATTTTCTTTCGTTTCAAAATATTTCATATTGGAATGGAAAATTTCACTTATTTGTTGCTTTTAAAGAGAAAGGAAGGAATAAAAATTTTCCAGACTAAATGTAAATTTATAACGGCAAAGCTATTATATGAAAATTATAACGCTTTTTTTTAGAGTGGAAAGCATAAGAAAAGTCGAAGCAAAATCTCATAAGTAATTGATGAATATTTTTACTACTTCACTATCTGTAATTACCTGTAATATCATTACCTGTAAGTAAGCTATAATAAATTGCTGTAAACAATTACAATAATCAAATTCAATTGTCGGTATTAAATATGAAGTAAGTAAAAGAATAATTCAATGACAAATATCGATCGATATTTAAATGTGTTATATATATGAGCAAATACAGTCAAAACTTAATGAATATTTTCAAAACATTTAATCGACTGTTCAATGAAAATAAATCGAATCGTATCAAAAACTGATATAATAGATATAATCTTTATTATTCTATCAACTTCTAATAGATTAATCTGACCTTGAATGCTGAATTGATTGAAAAATTTTTCTTTAAATTTAAAATTTTTTTTTCTTAAATTTTCAAGCCATTTAAAAAAATAAAAATTTACCATATTTCAAATAGAATTTCGAAATTTTATTAACAAAATACGCGCCATTTCAAATAAACGATTTTCATTCAGCCACTATAAAAATTGTTCAGTTTATTAGAATCAAATTTAATGTGAATTTTTTCATCTCATATCTTCATTAAGAAATGAGCGGTGTTTTTTTTTCTTTTTTCTTTTTTTTTTTTTTTTGAGAAAATTCGATGATTCGATTATTTTTAGTTTCTTATGAATTTTTCACTCAATCGAAATTATTCCGATAATTGACGAATTTTCTATCAAATTGATGAAATATTACCGGTTTTATAGGCGGTTTTTTTTTCTCGTGAAAAAAAAGAGAAACGAATAATTCGCCTAAATTGAGAATTAGTTGCTCTTTTTTTTTTCGTTGACACGTCTATAATAGTGTATTCTTCAATGAATTTCTTTTTGCCGATCATATTTCATTGTATTTGAATTTTTCATTTTCTTATTGAAAAAAAAAAAAACTTCTTCCATCAATGATATAATTAAATCATTGAAAAAAAAACATTTCTATAATGGCTTTGAAATGAATTAACGTTCACATTAATATGAATAGATTTAAAAAAAAAAAAACAAAGAAAACGTTCCTTATGAAATTGCCCTATAAAAAAGATCTTGCAAAACTTATTTCAAAAATATTTTCCATATATATAAGATTGTCTAGAAAATATTTTAGATATATTTGTTGATTATTAAATTATTTCGTATTATTCCTTCTAAGATATGCGGAAATCGAATACTTTTAACGCTTAAATGGAGTTTCATTGTTTTTTCTCCTAGTTCAAAAATATAGTCTATGAGTAATCAGTGATTATTGAATAAGACTGATATTTATTAATGATGTGTGAAAAGGCTTATCTTCAACTAATCTCGAAGAAAACCATAAAGCACTATCATTTAATTCGCTTTTATTTTATTTTGTATTTATTGTGTTTATAATTTCGATTTTACGATACGTTGATACAATCATTATTAGTGGATTTGTCGGATTTACAGCACGATTATCGATAGGAACCGAAATATAGGGGGGAGGGGAGGGAAGGAAGGTTGATGTGGATTCGACTAAGGCAGAGGAAAAAGTGAGTCGAGCAAGTCAGCCATTCCTCCCTTCCCTTCCCCTCCTTCCCCTTTCGCCGCTCCTCATACCCCCCCCCCCCTCTGCCACCCCTTCCTCTACTGGCTGTCGCATTTGTTCAGTCGAAAATCGCGCGTTTAGCATTTTTAGACGGACATATGTATATACCAAATGAAAGGAAACTAAAAAGAGGAATGAAGTTGCGAATATGGGATTCTAGGACTCTTAGAAAAAGAAATGCATCACAATCGCAAACCCTCAAGTGCTTTATCTCAGGTGTAAAAGTTTTGCTGAAGATACGCCACCCAAGTTGAAGATGCACTTTAATGTAGGTTTTTTTTCATTAAAATTCGTTAGAGATTAACGGACGGGAATGAGGTCGCTCGCAACGAGAACGAGACAGAGCGAAACAAAAAAAGTAGAGAGGGAATTGCTTTCTTTTTTTTCTCCTCCTTAGTAATGACTCTTCACGATTGTGGAGCGCTCATTTGTAAGAGCGAATATAAAAAAATGCAATTGAATCTATACCATTCCATTTATCTCAAGACATCACTTTATTTGCACTTGTAAAGGTGCGTTAAAGATAGATTACTTTATTATGAAGCGATGTAAGCATTGGGATATTGATAATGATGATCGTAATTTGAGTGTAATAATGAAATCAAATATCAAATGAGGAATATATAGTGATCGTTGAAACGTGAAATAAATTGACAGCCTTATCGCAATCTATAGAAATGTAATTCAAAAGAAAAAATGTTGAAAGTGATAAGCATTGATAATAGGCTGTGATTTTTTTTTTCTTTGAAAAGAATAGATATAGATACTGGAATATAAGTGGGGTGGTAAAGAAATGAGCTTGGGGAGTAAGGGGGGAGGAGGGAGGCGTAGTGGTGAATAGAAATAGATGATATGGCTTAGGTTTGCTATCGCAAAGTGCCCTAAAAGATTTCAAAGCGGCCATGTGTTTACGCGTTCACATAGATAAACACTAATGGACGAGTATTTGCACACTGAGATATATGAATGTGCTGCATATGTAAATATGCTCGGAACACCCGATATGTAAATATGCCCGGAACATCCGGCCTATAAATTCCCAGAATATCCGGTATGTAAGTGTGTCCGGAATATCCGGCCTATAAATTTCTGGAATATCCGATATATAAATACGCCGGAACATCCGGCCTGTAAATCTCCGGAGCAACCGTTATGTAAATGCGGTAGAACATCCGATCCACAATAATATTCTATCGACATTTTCAAGTTGTGATGTCAAAAATGTTCATTTCACAATGCGGAATCTATACGACCCGCCCCAGTAATTGCAGCCATAAAAATCGTTGGAACACTCGAAGGAACACTGCATTCCTCTCTCATAGATTTGTCGTTGGTTTTCAACCAATTTTTTTTTACTTACTTACTTTCATTATCATTTAAATAAAATTTCATTATAATATTTTTTGTGCAACATTAGTAATTTTAATGACATGATCAAGTGATAAATGTGATTATCAATAGAAATGTTTCAGCAATAATAAGCGCTAAAGTTCAGGCTAAAGGTCATGTAGGTCATACTTAGCCCGTTGAAATAAGGCAATTCATATCGAGGCAAAACTATTTCATATAAGGAAATGCATTTACTCTTGTAGAGTAAAATAACATCTATGTCATATATCTAGGAAGAATTGTTCGATCTTAGAATGTAGGCAATTCTTTAATTAAATGAAGAGAAAAGAAGAGAGAAATTTACTAATTTACTGAAAAATGTGAGTAATATTTGCTAAAAAAATTTTTTAATTTCGAAAGTTTTTTTTAGGGGGGGGGGGGAGGGGGAATGAAAAAGAGGAAAAAAAATAATATTTATAAAATTAAAAAAAATTTTTTTTCAAAGATTTGAATAACTATAATTAAAGAGAAAAATGTTGAAGAAAAATTAAATTTTTTTTTCTGATAGTAATAGATAAAAATTTCAACTCATCTACAAATATAATTTTATGCAAATTTTTTTTTCGAAATTTTTAGAATATTTTATGCAAATTTTTTTTGAAAAGAAATTTCAACTCAAAAAATTTTTACAAATTAGAAATTTTTAGAAATTTCTAAACGGATGAAATGATGAATTTTAGTGGAAAATTTTATGCAAAATTTTTTTAAATGAAAATTATAATTTCTTTTTTTTTTTACTCTATTCGACTTCATCATCAATCAATTCGAAATTCCACGTTCTCTATGAGTTACACAAATCTTTTCAAAATAATTTACTAATGAAACTATTGAAAAGATAGCATTCCAATTAAGATACCCTAATATCTCCCCCCCCTACCCCCCCCCCCCCCAATAAATACTTTCATGCATGACTTTATAATAGTTATCTAGAACTCGATTAGCGTAAATCAACGATCTAATGATTATCAGATTTCTGCAATTTTTCGAGCAATTTGAATTGTTTATAAATATCTCTGAAATCGATTGATTAGCACGAAATATGATATAGAAGATCACCTATGATCTTATCATTTTTAGTGATAAACTTCATAATTTTGGCTTCGATTATTTTCAAGTCAAAACTTCCGGACAAACAGATAGACAGACAAACAGATAAACAGACATACTTAGACGACAGACAAATATCATAGACGATGTGATCATTGCGTAAACAAGCATAGAATTGGAATCACCGTCGTAAATGATTCACAGAAGATACTCTCAATTTTTTGCTGAAACATTTTCGGCGCGTATTGATGAGGTTGTTTGCTCCTCCAGAAAAGGAAGAAGAAGGTGGAAGAGAGGGGCGAGGAATGAGATGAACGTTGAGGGGGAAGGGAGAGAGAAGAGGCGCCAGATTATTTTACAGTCCGAAATAACTTTCTAACACAGTATTAACAAAGTTGCAGTGGAAATTTTTAAGGAAATACTATCAAAGAGCGTGAGAAAAAAAAAGTCTTTTCAAGTATATAATAGAAGAGATTTTCTAAGTGTTATTCGTTTTCTTTATTTAAATATTCATTCTTTTCTATCTTATTTCTCCACCTCATTGAGGATAAATAGGTTCGCAGTGATGGAAAAAACTTACAGTGCGCAATCTCACCGATTATGACTCCGACAAAAGTAGCTCTTCGGAGGCGAATAAAATTATGCTTAAATTATATGCAAATTTTCGCATTTCCTACGTAATTTGCAAATTTGGCATGTCAAGAAGAGCCTATTAATTATACCGGCACTCTTCCTCTCCTCTCATCTCATTTTCAAATCCCCGCATATCGAAAGCTTAAAGAATTCCATATGATTTAAAAATCCATCAAATTGCGATTAATATTTTCAAAAAAAAAACAAATTTTTTTTAAACGATGGAAAAAATTTTTGAAAAAAAAAAGAAATCTAATAAAAAAAAAAAGAATGAGAATGGCGCGTTATCATTGTAAATTGATAAAACAGTAATAATCTAAATGATAAGTTTTACATATATGTGTGTATGTGCATTTTTATTGCAATGAAACGGAAATATACGAATGCAAACAAAAATTCAATAACGTACGCAGTGTCTAAATTGCTGAGATAGACGTCATCGATCGATATATACAGCTAGCTGGCACTTAGCTAATCTTTGACGAAGAGTAAACCCACTCTTTTGAATTTATATTCGTTCATATTGTGTTTAATATTGGACATATAGGATACTGTTTATCGATTAGTTCATTCACGAATGAAAAAAAAAAAAGAAAAACGAATTCCACCTCAGAATTAGATAATGAGGAAAAAGTTTTCTCATACCGTATTTCACTATTTATAAGCCCAACCTTTTGGTTTGATAGTTCTCATTTAATGCAAATTGATTTTCGAAAAATTCGAACCGAATAAAGTTATGACTTATGAATACGAAATGCTTTTTTTTTTGAGAGAGAGAGAATGAATTGCAACATCATATAAAAATAGCGAAATGTAACATATATGTCGTTCATTATTCAACGTTGGCAGCTGTGTTGAGCTTTCTTTGTGAATAATAAATTGCTTTCTCGGAATATTTGCACACAATTTTTGAATGTGGGGAATGATCGTTGAAAGAAATGTAAAAATTATTTTCAGTTCTTTCGATTTTTCCAAAATTCACTACTTACATTTTATGCTTTTTTTCTATTGCTATATATATATATATATATATATATATATATATATATATATATATATATATATATATATATATATATATATATATATATATATATATATATATATATATATATATATATATATATATATATATATATATATATATATATATATATATATATATATATATATATATATATATATATATATATATATAATATATATAAATAAATATATAAATAAATATATATATATATATATATATATATGTTTTTGTTTTTTCACTCAAAATATACTAAAATTACTCTATGCAAAATTAGGTGAAAAAGTACTAATAATTATATTTGTGAATATTGAAAGAATTTTTTTTCTCAATAAATCCGTTGAAATTATCGATTTTAATGGACATTCTTCAGCAATAATCAAGTTAAAGTTTATTAAGATGAGTTATTAAGAATTTTTATTCAAGAAAAGAATTTTTTTTCTTTAGAAATTATCGACGATATTTCTAGAAAATTTTTTTTTTTTTGCTAAATTTCTTCAGAGGAAAAATTGAATTTTTTTTTAAAAAGAGTATCGATGCGTGAAAAAAAAATTAATAAGTAAATAAAAAAATCAATACAAAAATAAGTTCAATTTTTATTTGATAATCATTATTATATATTTAAAGAAAGGATAAGAATAAAAAAAATTTTTAAAGTAATGAAATTGTTTGCATCGATCGATCAAATTAGTGTATTTTGTTTTTTTTTTTTTTTTTTTTTTTGTTTTTTGTTTTTTTTTTTTTGTTTTTTTTTTTTGCTCATTACAAGCGCACACTACGATCATTACAACGCAGCAATATTGTCGATCACACTCTTTATAATGTTGAAAATTTTATAAATCGACTCAGATATTTTTTAGGTGCGAAAAAAAAAAATAATTCCAAAATTTTTTTCATATTCATCGTAAATTTTTTTTTCTTAGCTTTTCTTTTTTTTAAAGGATTGAAAATGAATTCGTCGACAATAGATAAATCGCATTTTCTTTTTTTGTTGCTAAATTATTATTGATTTTTTTAAATGTTGCTTTTTGTTTCATTTCACATATTTGCAATCGTTTTCTTCGTACTTTTACTTCACCCTTTCAATCGAATAAAAAGTAATGACGAATTTTTGAATGTTTTTCAAAAAAAAAATTTTTTTTTTGTTTTTTGTTGAATTTTGGACTTATTACTAGGAAATTGATTTCGCGCCGAATTATAACAACAAATATGCATCGAAATTTATGGTGGAAAAAATATTTCCACATCGACGGGTTGGAAAATATTTTTGTCGAAGAGCTGTTGAAAATTTGCAATCGTTTTTTTTTTCAAATCCATAAAAGAACCAAAAAAAAATTTTTTTTTTCGAATATTTTTTCACTATTAGTATTTCCGATATTATTTTTCACAAAATTTCGCCAAAAGATTTTTTTTTTAAAATCAAAATTAGAAATTATTTTTGAATTAATTTGAAAATTTCAATATTCGAAGAAATGTTTCGAATTTCTCATATGAATTTTTTTTCCGTTTTTTCGAGCATTGAAAAAAAAAACTTCCTTTTTTTGAATTTCAATGCATTGAATTCGAGGTTTTTATTGAAGATAGTCAAGGTATTTACGTTATTCATGATATTTGCAACATCATCGACAGCCTTCTCTCCCCTCCTTTCCCTCTCTTTCCTCACTCGTCCCTTTTGTCCCCGCCGCCCTCCCGCTGGCTCCTATTCGTCTCTAGGCATATTGCACTATTTTTTACTTTTGTTCGCCACTATCTCCTTCTTCCCCCATCCCCGTTCCCCCTCCAAAAAAAAGATATCACGAAATTCGAAGCACACGCAGGATCATAATCAACGAGCGGTTAATATGAATTATCGTTTTTAGTTAATAGTTTTCTTGTCACAGAGTTAGGATGATGGGGGAAGGAGGTGATGGGGGGGGGGGGGGGGAGTTAAATCTAAGCGAAAACGAAATAATAAAATGAGACCATCTCGAAATATTCATACACTTTACAATTCACATCCTCTATCAAATAGAACTTAAATAGGTTTAATTTAAAGTGTCGAAAAAATTACTGCAATATAAAAATCGATGCGATAACTGAAAAAATTCGTTACTGATAAAAACGATAATGATCATTGAGGCGTACTTCTTAAAGTACTTCAAACTATAAGGTTTTCTCAAACGCACATGACTTCACTTTCTGTTCCGTGCATTCGGCTACGCCTCAGGGGGCACGTACTCTTGTTTGTGACATATGCAACAAATATCATCTGCTCAAG
This sequence comes from Ascaris suum, assembly GCA_013433145.1. Lineage (NCBI taxonomy): Eukaryota > Metazoa > Nematoda > Chromadorea > Rhabditida > Ascarididae > Ascaris > Ascaris suum. The sequence continues at coordinate 8,688,824 of CM024178.1, read as the reverse complement.
CACATTTTCCAATTCATTGATTGCTCTAGTAGGTTTGCTAGGCTGTAGTCATGAGGGGCTGGTTGAGAGGTGAAAGATGAACAGATTTTCGAGGGAGTGAGTAATTGAGGGGAAGGGGATGTCGCAGAGTGTGTGTGTCTGGAGGGAGGGGGGGGGGGGGGGGGAAGGGAATTTCGCTATAAGAACGATCGCTTAATTATCATTCCCTTTAGCATTGATTGGACCATCTAACGATTATCTAACGACCACACTTTTTTTAAAGGTCTTTCCTCCATACCTCGTTCATTTCCTCCTACGCTTTTGACGTTGAGTGATTTCGTCCTCTCTCTCTCTCTTTTTCTCGTAATAATATTTCCTATGCAATTGCACATAATGAATGTCGATCACTTTGATCAGTTGTTTTATAAAATACGAAAAAAAAAAAAATTTTCTCTCTATTCTATGAGAAATTTCCAAAAAAAGTGGAAATTTAAAAAAAAATTGTTACAAGATAAAAAATAAAAAAAAAAATAAAAATTTTCCAATGAAATTTATTTTGCTTATAAAAATATTTTCATAGATTCATTTTCAAGAATATTTTATTCGAAAATTTTTTCCTCGTCTATATGGAATAACTTATTTAAAAAAAATGATTCATACAAACAAAATATAAATTTTTAATTAGAGAATAAATTTTTATCGAATTCTTTCTGGTTTTTTTTTTTTGCTTTTTTTCCGGTGATGATATTATCATTGCAGAGAAGATGTCAGATCGTATGCGATTCCGGATTGTGAAGAACAAAAAGAAGAGAATATGAAAGATGATATATTCCCATTGGATGAATATCATACACCTAAACAACTTATGCTACATACTGGTACATCTATAAAACTTACTTCCGCTAGTGTGAGTTCATTTTTTTTCTTTCTTTTGTTTTCAAACCGACTTTCGGTTTATTATGTGCAATTTTACCTATTAGTTTATTTTTTATTTTCTATGAAATGTTTAGCGTTTATAACTCCAGCATAAGATAGTTTTATCATGGTTAAATGTTACAATGAGCTAAAAAAAGGTTATTATTAGAAGTGATATGAATGCAAGCTTCACGTTGACACAATGCTATATATATATATATATATATATATATATATATATATATATATATATATATATATATATATTATATATATATATATATATATATATATATATATATATTTGCATAAAAATTATAAAATTCAAATCTATTGATGGTTTTTAATGGGTATTTTAGTAAATAAGTAATAACTATTTTTAGGGCAATATTTTTTAGCCCATAATGATAAACAATACTAGGGAAAGATAGAGACTAGATGAAAATTTCCAGTGATATAGCATTGAATTATTCATTAAGTTTAAAGCGAACTGACCAGATAATAGCCTATGGCGAATTGGAAGCGAATTTGACAAAAGTAATGAAAATAGCGAAAATATTCATTAATGAAAAGGCTTTTAAAATATATGTTTAATGGAAATTTATGCAAATATAATATGAATAAAATCTAAAATGAAGCGGATATAAATTTCAGCAACTAGCAAGTACAGTCTCTGAAGATTTGGCATCATTGAAAACAGCGGCATTAACCGAGAAGCCATATGCGCTCGAATCGCGAGTACTTGTCCTCTATACAGGAGGTACTATTGGAATGAAATGTATCGATGGAGGTTTCTTTCAAATTTTTTTCGGCAGTTGTTACAGAATGTTCGGAAATATAAGCCCAGGGTCTTTATTAGCGAATTACGGTGAGCGAATCAATGAAACAATGGGAAATTCTCATTTTTACTACTACTGCAAAAAAAAAAGATCTCACGCCTTGATGCATTATTTTAAAGATTGTGGAAGTTAACTTGAAATAAAAAAAGAATTCGGAAATTATTATCAATTTAAATCTATTATGCAGTAATTTTATTCATAGAAATTCACAAGTGAAAGACTAAGAAGTATAATTTTTAAAATCTTTTTTATTTAATTTAACTTAATCCCACCCAGAATGTAAACGGACATTCCTCCTTCTCCTTTTTTTTCACTCTCAGAATGCTTCGTTATTCCTAAAAAAAGGAATCTATCTAAGATTGTGGTACTCATTTATTTAAAAATTAAAAGAAAGTACCCGTCATAGATTGTGGTACTCTTTATTATTTAAAAAGTTTGCAAAATGGTGTAATATTAGTCTAATGGTTATTTGCTCTAAAATAATTTCAGTTTATTGCCCCGAGCAATATTATTTACCACGTGCGATTAGAGAATTACCACCACTCAATGATAAGGAATATATTATGGCACATTATGGTGATGCAAAAGTGAAACCATATTGCCTACCACCTATTCGTCATATGAAGAAACGCATTGTTTATTGGGTAAGTTTGAATATATTTCAAGTTTTCCGGAAGAAATAATTTTAACCGGTAGAATTTCAGGATGAAAATCCATAAAAATGGATTGACTAAAATTTCAGCATGAAAGTCTGCCAAAAAATAACGTTTTTGTATTTAAAAAAAATTTCTCTAAATAAAATAAAAACAATCATAGCGTTTACGTGACTGAAACTTCTCTTAATATAACTTCTCATAGAGGATATACTCGGGCTTAAAAAGGTTTTTCTCATTCTGAGAACTACTACTATTCGGCAAATGATTCATTTCCCTTCGAAAAATTATGGTGAACACCGCCGAAAAATTACATAAATTTCAGCTCGATAGATGAAGTTTTTTAGAACAATCGAATGAACGATATTGTAAATTTCATAGGAGGCCTATCGTCATCATCAGAACAAAAATTTCACTGAGGTCTCATATTATCCGAATGTTTGGGTGGTTATGATACTGAAAACTTCACACAAATATATATATATATATATATATATATATATATATATATATATATATATATATATATATATATATATATATATATAATATGGTTCCTATCCATCTGTCGTGTGTGAATCATATTTACTAAAGTGTGGATAAGGAAACCTCGTACTTTCAAATGGACAACTATTGTGCTTAATTTAAGTTCGCCTCATATACCCATCTCTACATTCAGCATTTCTTTTTATCTTTATTTAAACCGAGTGCAATTGTTTTTAAAGGTTGTAGAATATGAGCCATTACTTGATTCGTCCGATATGACTTATGACGATTGGATTCGAATAGGTAAAGATATTCGTAAAGCATACGAACAATACGATGGATTTGTTGTTCTACATGGCACCGATACGCTCGCTTATACGGCTTGTGCACTTTCGTTTATGTTGGAAAATCTTGGTAAACCAGTAATTATCACTGGTGCACAGGTAAACGGATTTTTATTAGCTCTAAAAGGTATATGCGATGAAAAAAAAACGCACATGATTCGATCACAGACACTCACAAAGTTTCTTTTTATTCATTGATGTTGATAATGCGATAGTTCTTAGCAATTTTCGCGCTATCATATTCATCTAACACTGAAGATTTTCTTCCACTGTTGAAGCTAACGATAAGATAGATGAAATTATGCTTATAAATCATCGCATGATTTGATCTTAAAAAAAAAAAAAAACTTTGCATCTGGCAAGAAAACAACAAATTAGGCTAGTTTAATTTTTTTCAATACTTCAAAAGTAATAAAATTTGATTATTCTAATGCCATACATTCGTTGAAATTGCTGAACTTTTCACTATTGTCATCATCGATTTCAATCTATATTGGCTCTTTAAAGTGAATTTGATATAATGGCTAAATTTTGACTTAGTGCGGATTCTTTTGTCATTAGAAAGTAAATGATATCGGACAATTTTCTCAAATTTGGAAATTTTTTTTTAAACGCAAAGTTAGTCGAAATTTCATAGAAAATTTTCCACCAATATAAAGTTTAGAGGAAAGAAATATTTAGCCTTAAATTTTTATTACTTATGATGTGGATATTTTTTCCACCATCTGCCAACAATGTAAGTGTTTGAAACTAGGAGAGCGGCTCTTCTCATCCACCACTAACAGCGTGATTGACAACTCGTTTTGTCCCGCTGATTTTGGTACTTCATCATCAAGACTGAATTCTCTACCCCCTCCCCCTCTCATCTTTCCCATCCGTCCTCCTTTGCTAAGTCTAGCTACCCATCCAATAAGTTACCTCCTATTTGCTTCCATCTTTCATTGGGAATTAAAATGATCTGAGGCATATCCTAATATGTTGGGCAGATCGTTTTCTACTATAGTTTTTTTTTTCAAATATTACGCAAATTTTAATAAAAGATCATTTTGATTATATAATAATGATTATTGCAGATTCCCGTATGTGAAGTTCGTTCAGATGGTCGTGAAAATTTGATCGGCGCATTAATCATAGCCGGTAATTTTGATATTCCGGAAGTAACGGTTTTTTTCAATAATAAACTTTTACGAGGTAATCGTTCCACTAAACTCGATAATAGTGCACTAGAAGCATTCGATAGTCCAAATATGGCACCAATCGCTCAGATGGAAATTACAATTAAAGGTACGTTTATCATTTTTCTTCTTGAAATAATTTTTTAGTAAGAAATATATGAGTAGACCGGAATATGCAGATACAGAGTTATTTCTCAGTACTGTTTAATTCGGATTTACTGCTTAATACTGTTAAAATGGCTGTTACGAGTTAGTACTTAATTTGGAATTTCTAAATGGCATTATTATCAGACAGCGAAAAGATATCTCGTACACCTGGCATAGGCAGAAAACGATAGGAAATTTACCAAGAATATTTTTTTTTAATGATTACGGAAAAAGAAAAAGAAATTAAATTCTTTTGTGATACAAGTTTCTTGCTTACGAAAAAATTTGAATATTTGAATTAAAATTTTGCTGGAGAAAAATATCACCATTGACTATAAGCTATTTATTTATAATCTTTAAAAAATGTCTAAAAATAATTTCAACGATTTAAACCAGCTTTTTTTCATTAAGTAAATTATGCATCGATATATCGATCACCATTTTTGGCACCATTCTCTGTACATGATCGTTTATGTCGTAATGTTGGCCTCCTTCGAATATTTCCTTCAATATCGATTGATTCGGTATGTTGCTTATTCCTTATCTAATTGTATCTGCAAAACGGATTAGTAATGAACATAGTATTTCTTTTCATTCAAAAAAAAACATGGGCTCATATTCTAGATATAGGATAATCCAGCATTTTTATTATTTTTTAATCTATAATTGGCTAAAATCTAGGATATTATTTCAACAGCTCTCTTAGAAGCACCTTCACATTTGCGATGCCTTCCTTACCTTTACTACCTGAACGTGTTTAATAGGGCATCTTTTAAAGAATACATAGGAGTAAACCATCATTGATTATAGGTTTAAGTAATGCTATGAGAATAACAATTATATAATGGGGTGGAGGAGATGAGACGATAGAGTGTGGCATTTTTTGCCTTTGCTAAACGATCGAATTAATTCATTAAAGTGATTAGTTCATGCTGAAATTACCTTTCTCTTATGAAGCAAAAAAACGGAAATTATGCAATATTTATACATCAGTTCTTTGACTATATTAAAACTATACTATAACTTTTTGAATAATATGAGTAATTTTGAGGTACGAGCATTTCTTCGAGCACCAACACAAGGTGTTGTATTACAAACATTTGGTGCAGGTAATATGTCATCAAGAAGAACCGATATTATCGAAGAAATTAAACATGCCGTTGAAAGAGGATGTATTGTCGTTAACTGCTCACAATGTGTACGTGGCCAAGTTGATGTGCACTATTTTACTGGTAAAGTAAGTACTATAAGATATATTAATATGTTTTCTCGTTCTTATATATTTCAATTTCTATTCTTATTTTAATTGCTCGTTTTAAAAAGAAAAAGTCAATTAAAGGTTTTAGAATTTTCTTATGATTCTAACAATAGTAGTGTTAGCAAGAAATGATAGCTGAAATAGTTTTAAGCCTTACCGAGGAATTATCTACGAAGAATAATTGAGAACTAGGCGGAATTGAAATTTTTTCGAAAATCTGTTAGCTTAGTTATTTACCACCTTGACCACGGCCACTATGTGTATTGGTAAGAACATCTAGTACATATGCAAAAAAAAAAAAACAAAAAAATTGTAACAACTATTTCATGATTGCATCTGACAAAAACTTTGTTTAAAAGTAAATTTATAAATATGCGCTTATTCGATAGTCTTTTTTTCTTCTGATTTAAAAATTAAACAATATTTTTGTTGGTATTGTTGCAAAATAATCGGGATGCCGAATTGCAATAAAAATTGCAAAATTCAAATAATTTTGTTTCTATTGCAAAGCGTCGAAAGTAAAACAACAAAAAAAAACCTGGAAAATTGACCTTAGATTCTATTCAGATGTGATGGATTTAATTCAGATTTTATTTGCAATGAAATTTCAATTCAATTAAATTCAAATTTTGTCTTAAATCGAATTGCAATTTGCAGATATTATACGATGTTGGTGTAATTCCTGGCTCAGATATGACAGCTGAAGCTGCACTAACAAAATTAGCATATGTTTTGGGTAAAGATGAATGGGATTTACCGACGAAACGAAAAATGATGCAACGTAATATCCGAGGAGAGATGACTATTGCTCACTCCGAAACATTACATGAGCTCGAAATTAGTAAGTTGTTAGCTGCCTTGTCATCGTTTGAGAGGAGGGGGGGGGGGGGGGGAGTGTGTGCTATCACCATTTGAGATGGCAGGAGGGCAAAGAGGGGGAGAGGGATTGTTCTCATATTGATCGATATCGGAAGTGACATCATATCGATATCGGAATTTCTGAAAGGCAAAAAAAATACTTGGAATAATCGGTTTTGAAATGATTTTAAATCAGTTGTATTTTTGATCGCAAAAATGCGTCACAATCATTCGTAGGTATTCATTAAAATTTGCTTATTTATACATCATATTTTAAAATAGAGCACATATTTATTATTACATTGATTCGTGTTATTAAGCGATCAATAATAAATAAATTATCTATAAGTTATTGTCGTAAAATCTCATAGAGATAAATAAGCATTTCGAATCAGCGAAGATTCGTCAAGAGTGAAACGAGCTAATAGAAGCTTAAGCAGAATATTTACATATGCAAATTTTTTTTTTTGCAATTTGTTTAATCGATTAATGAAATGAGTCAATGTCCGACCAGATTCTTCCTCAGTAAGCAAATTTATTTAGCAATGGCAATAAATTGAAAGATCCGATCGCTTAAATGAATAATTTGATATAAAACTCGTACATTTGCAGACATACACAGACAGACATGGCACAAATGACTAAAAAAATAAACTATAGTTTATAATTTAAAATATTCATTTATTATGTAAATTTTCAGTTCCACAATTGGCAAAATTTCTACGAATTAGCTCATCATATGAGGTGCAATTATTAAGTAATGCATTATTTCCACCATTATTATGTCATGCAGCAAGTAAAGGTGATGTTGATTTATTGGAAAACCTACGTGAAAGTGGCGCAATTCTATCGGCAACCGATTATAATGGTCGTAGTGCATTACATGTTGCTGCAAGTGCAGGTCATACAAACGCTGTTATATATCTACTTAAACATGGTGTTAGTGTGCATTCAAGGTAAGTTATACAGTTTGTTTTGAGCTAATTATTAAACTTTGCAAAAAATTCATTAGTAATTTATCTGTTTGCTTAGGAAATCAAATGTCAATACAATCTCAGCGATCCTAAGGTAGTAAAAACTCACTCACCTTTTACTGATACAACACGGGTTGTCCTCATCAGACAATTTTGTATATATATATATATATATATATATATATATATATATATATATATATATATATATATATATATATATATATATATATATATATATATATATATATATATATATATATATATATATATATATATATATATATATATATATATAAAGTCATTCAAACTTTGATTACATGTAGTTACATGATTTGTTTATTAATTACATTGATAGCATTGATAGATTTTTAGCTCTAAGAGAGCAAAATTGTTGTCAAAAAAGTTTCTGATAACGAAGTTTTGTAATTTATTGCAGAGATCAATGGGATGAAAATCCCCTGATGAGCGCAATACGCAGTAAGAATCTCGCTTGTATCAAAGCTCTAAGAGATGCAGGCGCTGTTCCAGTCGGTAATCCTGTCGATTTAGGTGCGAAAATTTCATTCAATATTTATTTCTATTTGTTGCGGAGAAAAAACTCATAATCACATTATATGCGCTTTTTGCTGCCGAAAAAAAATTTAAATATAAACGTAATTGTTATCGAAATTAAGTTTATGTAAACTTCCGTAAACATTAGCAATATTGTATAAGTGCTCCCATATGAAAAAATTCTATGATAGGTTTGCCTTTAAAGTGGAAAGCGAAAAGCGACTGAGTATAATTAGTGAATTTTCCTGCGAAAAAAATTTACACTAAGATAGTAATTTGATTAAAATATGCTTAAAGAAATAGAAGTAAAAATATTGTGTTCACAAAAATGTCTTGAAATTTATAAGCGTCGCATTTTCGGCCATATAGCTAGTTCACATAGTAAACAATAGAAGAAAATGTACGCTCTAGACGTTTGTAATTGGTGTTTGTAAGGGGATATCCGCGAACGGGGATTTTGTGGTGGTGGGGGGGGGGGGGGGGGGGGAGGCGAGATGGCGATGAATTCCGAACACCAATTTGTATGTCCTATATCTAACTTTCCTCTTATAATCAATTAACTGCGGAAACATTTTACTTGCAGCAAATAAATAGCGTACCTTATATGCGTTCAACGCACATATGTTTAACGTGAACAATTAGTGTGCATTAAACACATCAAATACTTTGCAATGATGGAAAAATTCACGCTAAACAAAATATATTGCCACATTGTACATATGAAAGTGCACAAACAACTTTATGAATTTTCATGTGAACTTTGCATATTCTGTAGGAACTTTGCATATTTTTCTGTAGGAACTTTGCATATTTTTCTGTAGGAACTTTGCATATTTTTCTGTAGGAACTTTGCATATGTTTTGCTGTAGGAACTTTGCATATTTTTCTGTAGGAACTTTGCATAAATATTTTTCTGTAGGAACTTTGCATATTTTTCTGTAGGAACTTTGCATATTTTTCTGTAGGAACTTTGCTGGTGTAGGAATTTGCATATTTTTCTGTAGGAACTTTGCATATTTTTCTGTAGGAACTTTGCATATTTTTCTGTAGGAACTTTGCATATTTTTCTGTAGGCTGTTTGCATATTTTTCTGTAGGAACTTTGCATACTTTGCATATTTTTCTGTAGGAACTTTGCATATTTTTCTGTAGGAACTTTGCATATTTTTCTGTAGGAACTTTGCATATTTTTCTGTAGGAACTTTGCTTTATTTTTCTGTAGGAACTTTGCTTTGCATATTTTTCTAGGAACTTTGCATATTTTTCTGTAGGAACTTTGCATATTTTTCTGTAGGAACTTTGCATATTTTTCTGTAGGTAACTTTGCATATTTTTCTGTTTTGCTGTAGGAACTTTGCTTCTGCACTTTGCATTTTTCTGTAGGAACTTTGCATATTTTTCTGTAGGAACTTTGCATATTTTTCTGTAGGAACTTTGCATATTTCTTAGGAACTTTGTAGGAACTTTGCATATTTTTCTGTAGGAACTTTGCTGTAGGAACTTTGCTTCTGCTATTTTTCTGTAGGAACTTTGCATATTTTTCTGTAGGAACTTTGCATATTTTTCTGTAGGAACTTTGCATATTTTTCTGTAGGAACTTTGCATATTTTTCTGTTTTGCAAATTTTTCTGTAGGAACTTTGCATATTTTTTTTGCATATTTTTTACTTTGCTTTGTAGGAACTTTGCAAATATTTTTCTGTAGGAACTTTGCATATTTTTCTGCAACTTTGTTTTCTGTAGGAACTTTGCTGTAGGAATTGCATAAACTTTGCATATTTTCTGTAGGAAAACTGCGCATTGCATTTTATGCTGACGCTCTCAATTATTGTAAGATATCTCTTAGAAAAAATAGCGGTAATCTTTAGAGCATAGGATTGTGATAAAAATATTACAGCTTTAAAGCACTTTAGTGATTTTAGAATATGGAAATTAATATACCTGTTAATTAAAGTGTAAAAAATTCTCAGGTGTGGAATTATGTTTACTTGCTAGCCGGGGTGATGTCGATGCATTGGGAGCTTGGATAGCAGCCGGTGTTGATATCAATGAAAAAGATTATGAAGGTCGCACTGCGTTACATGTTGTGAGTTTTGAATTAATCATTCACTCTTCTCTTCTTTTCCTTATCTTCTCCTTTTGTTCTTGCCATCCTTCCTCTTTATTCCTCTCCCTTCCTTCTAGGCCTTCCCTTTCTCCGCACTCATCCTATCTAGTCATTCAGTGACGCCTCATAAACTTTTGAATACGGTGAATTAGGTGATAGAATTCATATGTTGTGGGATTTTAATTAATGTTTATTTGAATCGACAAAGCATTCATTAGGAATAAAAATGTCTCTTCATATCACTACCACTTCCGTTTAGCTGAAGTTGTGAGGTAGCGTGAAGGTGAGGGCTCAGGCTCGTCTCCTGCCCATCGGATACTGACGAGTCGATTCATCGTTGTTCCATGCGACTTCCTCCACCGCCCGCGTTCTGATGAGACCACTGGTCGGAATGACTCGGTAGGACAAAGCCAAAGAGTTTGCTCGGAGCCCTCTTAAAACCGACCGCGCACTAATTAATGTTTATATGGCATATTTTCATATAATTTAGTAGATTCCCTTTCTATGCCCCCGAAAACAAACACAAGTTCGGAGAGGAGTAATAGCGACTAAGCGCTATCAAAAATGAACTTCGTGCAGGTCTTCGAATGCATTCTTCCGATTTAACTCAAAACAAGTGAGATGATCCAATGCTTATTGAAGAAATAGTGCTATTATTGATGTAATTTGAAACCAAAATCCATGAAGCATGCACAGCAAAAGACGTGGGAAATTGAGCACGAACGCAGAACAGGTGGAAATGTTCCATGTATTCTAACTAAATGAGCTCTCTACATCGTGTAAACTCCAGCTATCTCACGTTTAGCTGCCTCAGTAAGTCACTCTTCGAGCCGAGCCTGATCTTGAATTTAAATTTATCGTGGGCCAGGAGTAAATTTTACAACATTTCCAGATAATTGAGTCCGTTTAATTTTTCGATCTGCAGGCTGTGTGTGCAGGTAATGAGGAGTTGGTGACCTATTTGCTAGCAAGAGGAGCGAATCCAGAAGCTATTGATAACGCAAGTTATACGCCGATCGACGAAGCCAAAAGACGTGGATTCCCATCAATTTTGAATATACTAAAAATGAAATACGATCTACCTCATGTACCTATCGTAAGGTTCACTTTCGAATAGAGATTTTTTAAAGCGAAAATTTTCACATTTTTGAAAAATTTTTAAGATATAAAAATGAAAAATTCGAAAATGTAAAATTATGCTTCGAATTTTTTTTTCTCTGCGAAAAAAATTCGAGAATTCAGCGGTTAAAAAAATATTTTCAATGAATCGTAGATCAGCTGTAGATTTCTTTTTTTTTTTTAAGACGATAATATCGTTGATTCGTAATCGAAGCTATTTATAGAATTTTTTATGGCGTATAAATTTTAAACGAATTAATGAATTTTTTAAAGCACTCTATTATATGCAGTTTAAAAAAAAAATTTTTTTTTCGGGGAAAAGTTTCTTTGAATTTATTTATTTATTTATTTATTTTTGGCTTAAAGATGAGTTTAGTGAAAGAAAAAAAAAACGCAATCACATTCCATTATCTTGATTTGCAATAATTGTCTCTGTGAATATTGATCATTTAATGTCAATTATTGTAAGTGTTGTTGTTTTTTTTTTTTTTTGAAATTATGTTTTTATTGATGAGTGATAGTTAGCCGAATTTTCAAATGTATTTACAATTTTTTCTCCTCTTCAATTCTGATAATATTATAATCGATTCAAAAAAAAGAGTGAAGACAATTCAAATTATATTAAAAATTTTATTGCTATAGTGACATCATGAAAATTTTTTTATTCGTAAAAAATTAATTATTAATTAATTAATTATTTATTTTTTCGTATTTAAAATATCTCTCAGTTATTTCTATTATTGCATTTTTCGAAGATTATTAGTCATTATGCTTTTTTGGCTTATGCCCTCGAAATTGCTAATCTTATTTTGAACGGAGAAATCTGAATAAGAGCCAAATTTATGCGATAGAGAAGCAAAAAGCTAGGAGAATCTAGGAGAAAATTTTTTCAAACATTCGATAGGTTTGAAATAAATTTTATGAACGGAGAGGAGTAATATTTAGTTTTCATTTCAATATGAAATTTTTATTGAATTTTTAAAATTTATTACCCGAATTTATTTCTCACTTCAAATATACAGTGTTATTAGATAGGTTAGTACTATATCATATTTATATTCTATTCACAATATTTGCATTTCTTCATCAATTTTCACATTGAACTGCCTTAATCTTTCCGTTACTTTTTATTACAGCTATACAGTATTACTTTTTTTGTATCTTAGCTCTTCTTTATTAGCATACGTTTCATTTTATTTCAAATGTAATTAATTTCCGTTCTTTTTCTATTTTATATGGAAATATTATTTGGAAAATGTATAGTGTGCGCCAATTGTTGCAAAAAAAAGCTGTTTTTTTTTTGCAATGCATTTGAGAGGTGTATTGCAATGAACAACGTTCTTGCAACACATGATCTACATTTACTTCGAACTATTAACGATAAAGTTTCGAGATTATCTACGTGATAAGTCTAGTGATGCATCGACTATCAAAATTCAATTGAAAAAAAAAATTTTTTTTGTCGTTAATAGTTGGAAGAATTTTGAGCTAAAAATTTATCATTATCTATGTATTCTTTATTGATGATTTTTTAAAAATTTTCATTGAAATTTTTTTTTTCATTTTTAATAGTAATAGTGGAAATTTTTTTTCAATTTTATGAATATTTTATGCAATTTTAGAATACATTTTTCTGCCGTTAGAGTAGAATTGCATGTTGATTGTACTGTCTAATTTTATCGAATATACTCTTACTGCGTAACTTATTGTAAGAAGAGAGAGTCACGCTGAATATCATATATTGACTGCATGTTGAGAAGAATGAGTGAGAGAGAGGGAAAGAGAGGAGGAATAGAGATGGAGAGAAAGAGAGAGGGAGGGAAAGAAAGCGTTTTTTGCGGTTTTTTTTTACAAAGGATGTAAGAAAACGAGAATTTTTCTGAACTTCTAAAATGCTCTATTTTCTATATGGAACATGAAGGTTAGAAAAAAAAAACTATTCAACGTTTTAAATTCATCATTTTCTCTTCAATAGGCATGAAATTATTTTATTGTTGAAAAACTTGTATGAAACCTAATTACTTCAATGTAATGTCTAAACTTAGCGCCTAAATATATAGTAGCGCTTAAGTTTCATTATGTGGAGCGGTTGGTCTTTCATTTTTTTATATTTTGCGATTTATTATGCGTAAATTTAAAATCATTATTATCATAAATTTATGCACTTTAAAGGTATTTTATTTATTTTGAGCGATGTGAATTCTTGATATCATTATGAAAATGAAATTGAATATTGTACTAAACGATACTTTTCATATGTGGAATAAAATTTTTCATTGTTTTTTTTTTTTTTTTTTTTGCAATTCCAATGTTATTTTTTAAAAGAATTTTCTTCGAATAAAAATAATGATATTTTTCGATTATTAATTAAGATGCATAAAAAAAAGGATAAATTTATTAAAAATTAAAACTTATTGTAGTTTATTAATAATTCAATGACGTTAGCTAGGTTATTTTGTTTTGAAAAAACAAATCTAGAAAAGAATTGAATTAATTATTTCGATCAAATCATCAATCAATTCATCTATCATTTGTGATTTGAATAACAAAGAGAAGCAGATTCACTCCCTATATTTGTAAGTTTAAAAGTAAGTGAAATAAAATTGTAAAGAAATTAATATTATATTGAAGGAATTATTAGTATTTAATTATCTATCTCTCACGCATAATTTAATGTCGATGAGTTGTATTTCATCACTAACCATAAAGAAATAGCCTTTCCCTTTCCTCTAGTTCATTTTATTATCGAAAACTGGCGGCTATTCAAGTTTGCTGTTCTATTCTTTGAACAATGATTAATCGCTTTTAGTTATTTAACAGTTACATGATTTAATTTTGCATAACCTTTTTATTTGCATTAAATTTTTACTTCACTCTATCAACAAATTATATGTGATCTATCGAAGTACACTTAAATTGTTTCTAGATCAGGTTTACTCATCATCAACATCACTAGGCAATAAAATGCACTAATTCGATGCTGAAGAAAGAAAAATAAAGCTCAAAGATCAACGAGCGATTTTCAACATCAACGAGCGATTTCTATAATTTCCGCGTAATATTAGCAAGAAATTTTCGTGCTCGATTCGAAATTTTAATGCTAATAAATGAAGCGTAAAGTGCAAAATTCCTATAAAATATGATTGTTTACATTGCAAAATTTATTTAAATTTCATTATTGCAATATATTCGAATATTTTATTTCGCTAATAAATTCTCTTTTTTTTTCTTATTTTTTTCTTCAGAATAATTTTCATAGAAAATAAAAAAAAATATCGCATTCTTTTCAAATATTATGATTTAATATTATTGAGGATTAAAATATCTCATTGTGTATTAGTAAATATGAAAATAAAATGTCGAAAGAATTGGTTTTCTTTCAGACCGAAAGTATAACACGTTATAATGCTAAGCGCACCTATGCAGACTGCTCATATTTTACGTTTTTCTATTGGGATATAGTAACCTTTAACCTGAAATTAATTTTTTACTGAATATCATCCTGTTCGAATTATTGGCCTCTTACCCTCTAACTAAATAGCAGTTCAATATGGTATTAACTATAAATTCTTCGTGAATGTTTATTGCTAAATTTTTATCATTATGACTGTCAGTGCTTTTTGCGAACAAATGTCTTGGATGTACGAAGTGATAATTTATATTTATAAACTTCTAATTCGATTAACATGCAGCACTAGTCGATTTTTTATTTCCATCTTGTTGTAACACTGTCAAACAACTTGAAAAAATTTTAAAAAATTTTCCATTTATTCGCTCAAAATTTCGGTTGCGAAACAAAGAAATGTAATCTTATTGTGCACGTATTAATTGAAACATTACAAAGGTAACGCTTATCAGGTAATACCCCGTCTCATAGCACCTTATCATTACAGCTTAGGTTCCTCTTACATTCTCGTTTTGCTCAATAATTGAAAAAAAGTGTCATAACAATGAAGCATAATAGTTTAAAGTCGCAACATTTCCACTTGACCATTCTATTGGACATTCGCTTCTTTTTATTCTTTTTATTTTCTAATTCACATTGAGAGACACAACGAAAGGCATCTTTACCTCCCTTCGTCCGCTCTCCCTCTCTTTTCTCTCCTTTTCCTTTCGTTCCTCTCATCCTGCCCCATCTTTCTTGCATCAATAAACTTACTCAACAAATCCACTTAATAGCATTGAGGTGAGAAAGCAACCCCTTTTCCTCAATAACTCTTCCCCCAGTTACGTTAAATCTCTCACTTTGCCCATATAAAACAATTTTTTCAAATGAACTTGAAATATAATACAGAAAAATAAGAATATAGAAATACTCTCGTCATAATTTACTTGATTTTGTGAGGAAAATTTCATCTTTAGATAGTAATATCTAATCAGTATAGTTCTTATTTCTTTACAGATTAGAAACTTTGTAATCCTTTGAGAGGTTATAGTAAAGGTATTACGATATGCGCAAATTAAATGATGTATTTTGAAACTTATCGAGCTGTACGTCGAATAAAATATGTTTCGATTCAAGTTATGAGACCTTTAGCTATACAGATTTGAGGACTTAATAAAAATCTCTGTGCTAAAGAAAACGAAACGAAGAGATAATAAAGTGATGGCAAGTTCATTGGAGAAGCGAGTAGAAACATTAACACATGAACCGATTATGGAAGACCGCCCAATCGACGAATATCATACTCCTAAGCAACTACTTATTCATACTGGAACAACCGCGGAAATTACTTCTGCTGCAGTATGTTTGTTGATTTTATTATGCGTACATAGTTTAGATTTGCTAGCAAACTTTATTGTTTGCACCAATCATTTGATTTTGCAATTTACCTTACTTTAAAAAACCTTACTAAAATTTTTCACTCTTTTAGCTGTAATCTACAAATTTTCGACGATATATCCCATGCTTCTAAGCTATGATGGAAGAGTAAAATTCAAGAAGTTTTATTATTAGAGGGGAAGAGGGGGTTGAGAGAGGGAGGAAATTTAACGATGGAAAATATGCATATCTGAGACGTTTCGAAGGTTATGCTGAAATTAATCGAGCTACCTGCATTACTACAATAAGATGCGTGTAAAGAAATTGGGTGGAAAATTGAAGAAAGGAGAGATGAGTTTTGAAAAAAAAAGAAGGCAATTTTTATGCAAATTTCATCGCTGCAACAACTGTTGACGAAGCAAGCAGTAGAAAGCAAATTTTATAAATAGATCACTGGACCACTGGACCATTGGAAATATGCCACAATATAACAGAAGACATTAAAACTCAATCGGAAGCTAAAAAAATTCAATATGGAAATCAGTCGAAATCTCTTCAACCTCTCTGCTCCTTTTCCCTGCTCAATCTCGATTAATTTCATCGGACCTTTTCAAAACTGTGAGCCATTATTTCAGCAACTGGCCTCAGTTGTGTCTGAAGACTTGGCGACAACAGCCGCAGACAATTTGCACGCATCTGAAGCACGAATCCTCGTCCTCTACACAGGAGGTACAATTGGGATGAGAAAAATAGGTCCAGGTAGGTGAGGTTTTTTTTTCACTGTAATTGTAGTGTACTTCATTTGTAAGTAGATGGCGGCTATCAATTAATACAACGCTTTTTACTTATTTGCTAACAGATAGCGCAAATTACTTGTAGTGCTAAATAAAACAATAAAATCTTCATCAGCTGTCTCAATCTTCCTACAACTTTGGCTAATTCCATAAGTTAATAGAGCATATGTAAATGCACTGCTTAAAGAATAGCGGAAGGGGTTAGGAGGAAACTTGTGCAGGGTCGTGAAACCTTGATGCTTTGCCCGGATGAGAAAGGTTACTAGCATTATAAAACCTACCTCCATCTAATGCAGGAAAAAAAAGAAGCTCAAAGATGGTACATTGATGGTAAGAGCGGAAACACTTAGTACTTTCGAATATCCAACTTTAAATATCGAGCTTTATACTAAATTGTTCTCTACTTTTATTTATTAAAGGAAGATGGTCTAAATAAGTTTTTATTTACTTTTTTTTTCAATAGTCGAAGTGTTTATTTTGCTCTGTTCAATTTGCATACAAAGTATGATTATTTCAATATTATACCTGCTCATATCAGTGCATTAACTTTGTGAGTTTTCTTATCAGTTATCATCTATTCGAATGGCATCGCTGAAATTTTATGGATGATAGGTTAAGGCATAAAAAAAACGTTTTAAATTATATGAGAACCTTTGTGATTCGTAGTACAAGATTTTTTAAATGAAGAGGTAAGCTGAGAGGAGAATAATATGAGGGAAAGTAGAGTATCCGACAATTTACGTCATCGCTATAACAATAGAGCATAACAGAGCAATAGAGCAAACAATCACAGAAATAGAGCATAAGCTGTTATTAATTTTTTGAGTATTAATCAGTATTAAGTATATTCTTCAAGTTCAGAATCAGGTATGTTTCAGGTACGCCAGGTAATAAAATACCACTTCTAAACTATTGAGTATTATGTCTTAACATTATTTCCCAGGCATAAAAAATATCAACACAACCATACCAGCTTCAAGTATCAATAAAGCACTCAGTTAAACGTCTTACCTTACTACTCATCTTTTTTATGATATTTTAGTCTATCGTCCTGAGCCATATTATCTGCCGTGTAGAATTCGTGAATTAACCCACCTCAACGATAAACACTATATCGATAAGAACTATGCGGATGCAAAAGTGAAACCATATTGTCTACCACCATTACGTCTTATGAAGAAAAGGATTGTCTATTGGGTAATATTAATGATGTAATTTTTTTGTTTTGCTGTAACTGTTGAAAATTATTTATAACTATTTATGAATAATTGATTATTTTTATTATTATTGCTTTATTTCTCAGATCACACCTATAATTATGTAATTTGTTATTGAATTAAATTATTGCTTAAGTAGATTGCAACTGGAAGTAAAGATTTCATTTAAAATAATACGATTGCTCTAATAATTGATAAAATTCAATCACCTTTTTGAAATCCCCTCTACTTCCAAAGCGCACTGTTGGCGACATAATATGTATGACGGTGCTGAAAGGAGGGGGGGGGGGGGGGAGGGGAGAGGAGGAAGGGGAAGCATATGCTTATCCGCGCATGTTTGTTCATCTATCCTTCTTGTACTTTCAACTCGTGTTGCACTGAAATTGTTGTTACAAAATTTAACGATATAATATACTACACTATTGGTTGGTTTTTAATATCCAATTTCACGTTGATTCACTGATGCTGAACATTTGAAGGCAAAAGAATGTTTCGTCTGCTCTACACCTGTCGGTTTTGATCTTGCACCGAACGAATGACAAAAAACAATTCGTTTATGGAAGATTTGCGGATTGATCGGAATTAATAAAACTTCATAATAATATTTTCCATATCTTTTACAGAGAAGTGAATTTGAAAGCGCATATCATGCCAGCATATCTGGCATCCTTCAATTGTTTCTCTTTTTAAAATATATTTGAATAGTGAATTATATGCCACAAGCTTGCCTGCCACATATTTCTTAAAAGAATATTCCGACATAAACTGTCATCTCAATCACTGAACGTTTTGCTATGAGTAAAAATGAGATTATATGAAAGCATTTAGTGTTTACTTCATGTTGTTTGCAGTATATATTTATTTTTATTTATTTATTATATTCATTCATTTATTTATTTATTTAGTTATTTACTTTTATATTGGAATTTGTATATATTTGTAGTTGCTTGAATACGATCCACTATTAGATTCATGCGATATTACATTCGACGATTGGATACGAATAGGAAAGGATATTCGTAAAGCTTACGATCAATATGATGGTTTTGTTATATTACATGGTACAGATACGCTCGCCTATACGGCTAGCGCACTCTCATTTATGCTTGAGAATCTCGGGAAACCAGTCGTTATAACAGGTGCACAGGTGAGATCCCGATATATTGTGGCTCGACATATAACAAATATAGAGGGTAGTGATGCTGAGAATATACGCTTCTAAGCTAATAAATTAAATTTCCGTTACTTGATACTCATCATTTAAGCTGTCATTGTGGAGTACTCCCTTAATATAAACTGACATTTCATATCTCTTCTTGCATAGGAAAACCATTTTAGGACTTTAAAAAACGGCTGAACAACTATTATTGAGAAAAGAGGGAAATTATAAAATACCTGACTCGAAAAAATAACTGGCACCTTTTGGCTCACTAAACTGCGGAAATTCAAATTTCTTTTTTTTTTTTTTTTGCAAAATTTATAAAAGAAACTCGGAATTGCAACGAATATATTTGCATATTTCGAATTCTTCTAATCTTAGTTTTTTTCCACATCAAATATGAAAACAATTTTTGAGCATTTATAATCGAATGCCCATCAGATAGAGGCGTTGCACTCTCTCTTAAATATAATCAAACCGTAAATGCAACATTTTCTACTTTACGATAAGGAGCATATTTTCCGCGTCTCAAAAATCTACTGAGATGATTGACATGACAGCATTCTTTAATTTGCAAATTTTTTAAAATTTATTCATGAAAAAATAACTGTAAAATTTAATTTTTTGAAAATTTTACAATTTTATAAAAAAAAATTGTTCAAACAAGATAACGTATAACCGAGAACTGTAAAATTATTTCAGGCACTATTCCATAGTGTTGCATGTGAGATTCATATGAAACAATGTGTTTACTAAAGATTTACATTATTAAGCTCTACTCTTTGTGAAGAGTATTCGAATTTTTTTCGAATTTTATTAGTTTTGCATGAAAGTCCTTTATTCGACGCAAAGCATGGTAAATAATACTATTTAAAAAATTTAAAGGCTTATTGCAATTTCAAGTAATTTATACCATATCAAAGTGCATAGCAATAAAATGAATGAGAACAAGATGTGAAGATTAGACAGAAAGAGAAAGAGAAAGAGAAAGAGAAAGAGAAAGAGAAAGAGAAAGAGAAAGAGAAAGAAGAGGAAAGAGAAAGAGAAAGAGAAAGGAGAGAAAGAGAAAGAGAAAGAGAAAGAGAAAGAGAAAGAGAAAGAGAAAGAGAAGAGAGAAAGAGAAAGAGAAAAAGAGAAGAAAAAGAGAAAGAGAAAGAGAAAGAGAAAGAGAAAGAGAAAGAGAAAGAGAAAGAGAAAGAGAAGAGAAGAAAGAAAGAGAAAGAGGAAAGAGAAAGAGAAAGAGAAAAGAGGAAAAAGAGAAAGAGAAAGAGAAAGAGAAAGAAAGAGAAAAGAGAAAGAGAAAGAGAAAGAGAAAGAGGAAAGAGAAAGAGAAAGAGAGGAAAGAGAAAGAGAAAGAAAAGAGAAAGAGAAAGAGAAAGAGAAAGAGAAAGAGAAAAGAGAAAGAGAAAGAGAAAGAGAAGAAAAAGAAGAAAGAAAAGAGAAAGAGAAAGAGAAAGAAGAGAAAGAGAAAGAGAAAGAGGAGAAAGAGAAAGAGAAAAAAGAGAAGAGAAAGAGAAAGAGAAAGAGAAAGAGAAAGAGAAAAAGAAGAGAAAGAGAGAAAGAGAAAGAGAAAGAGAAAGAGAAGAGAAAGAGAAGAGAAAGAGAAAGAGAAAGAGAAGAGGAAAGAGAAGAGAAAGAGAAAGAGAAAGAGAAAGAGAAAGAGGAAAGAGAAAGAGAAAGAGAAAGAGAAAGAGAAAGAGAAAAGGGAGCTCCTTAACAGTTGCGAACTCGAGGGATTGAGGGATTCTTGACGGGCGATATGAGGTGGTTGGATGTGAATAAAAATTTGTTCAAATGGAAATGGATGGAAAGTTTGCGGAAGAACTGATTGTGATTTTCTTCTCGTGAATCTTTGTCTTCCAACTTCCTCCTCCCTTTACTACACCTTTCATTCCATTTTTTTCTCTCTCTCGTATCCCTCCAATTCTTGGTGTAGCTGCGGCTTTCATTATTCATCTTAGTGACTCCTCATATGCATGTATAGAACAAAAATACGATGAAGTAAAGACCAGATTGCTTCAAATATATATAAAACTCAAAATATATGGTTCTATCAACGTTTTCGTTATCGTAAAGTTACGATTTAAAGATACCAATATGTGAGGTACGATCTGATGGTCGTGATAATCTGATTGGTGCATTAATTATCGCCGGTGGTTTCGATATTCCAGAGGTAACAGTCTATTTCAATAATAAACTTCTACGAGGAAATCGCTCAACTAAACTCGACAATAATCATATGGAAGCATTCGAAAGTCCAAATATGTCACCAATTGCACAATTCGGTATTGCTCTTAGTGGTGGGTTTTGCTGAAGAATTTTTTTTTGCAAACTTATTTAAATTACTTTTTATAATCTTTTCCTTTACCTTGCAAGCTTAAAAAATTTTTTAATGCACCTGAATCAGTTTTTTCGATGTTTCAATGGCTGATTGTTTCTCAGAATCTCTCGTAGTTTCCTTTCAATTTTCCCACTGAGTTTACTACTTTAAATTTCAGCCAAAGGAGTGAAATTATTTTCGATTATTTAAATTCTATTTTCAAAATCTTCAAGTTCAATAAAAATCCATTTTTTTTTCATGCGATGAACTTTTTCTGCTCACAGCCTAAACACCTGGCTACCTGTCATTCTCTTGAATGCAATATGAAATCCGTTAGTCGTCGAATTGATGCTCTCCTTAAGTGCGTAAAAATATTGCTATGCAACTATCATTCATTGCAGTAATATAAGCTTCATCTCTAGAAAGATCAATTCATAATGGAATCGATTTTTCTATTCTTTAATATTTCGACACTAAACGATTTGATGAATAGTAAATTTTATAGAATTTTTTATTTAATAAACGATTTTTTTTTTCATAATCGTTGATTTATCTCATTGTAGTCAACTTTGAATCAATATTTCGATCATCTTCACTGAGCGCATTTACCGTACACGATCGATTATGTCGTGATGTCAGTCTTCTATATATATTTCCATCAATGTCGATCAATTCGGTATTGGTTTTTTTTTTTAAAATCAAATTATTATATTCAACAATAAACATATCGCTGCAATTTTATTGAAATTTTTTTCATGGTGAAAACTTATTCAGCATATTCTAAATCGATTATAGTAGTTAGGTAATTGCCTTTCCGCGTTCATTGATGCATTTTAAGCCCACTTTGGAGAAGATAAGTACCAATATTCATAAGAAAGGTACGCTGTCCTCAGTCTCCTGTTCATAGGCAATCATTTCCATCATCGAAGAATTCTATCCGCATATGCATACAAGGAAAATCGCTATAAAGTTTTATAGGCTCTGAAGGTGTTATTAATAATTTAGATTGTTTCTATAGATATTCTTTCAACATAACTTTTTATTATTGATTTAAGAAGGATATTTCAAGTTTATAGGTGCGAGCAGCATTACAACCACCAACTCAAGGTGTTGTCATACAAAGTTACGGATGTGGTAATATGCCATCGCGAAGGACCGATATCATTGAGGAAATAAGAGATGCCGTTCAACGAGGATGTATCGTTGTGAATTGCTCACAGTGCTTGCGTGGAATGGTCGAAGAGCAATATTTCACCGGAAAGGTTATTCAATTGTAAAACTTTTGATAATTAATAATAAGCATTTTATGGGCATTTTTAAAATGACTGTAGAAAAATATGATGCCTCGCCATTTCAATTTCTCTTCATAATGCTGGAATATCGTAGCCTTTACTATTAGTGCCCCAGGCGCAATTTGAATGGTGTTCTTCCCTTTTTTTCTGCTCTCAGAGTAAACTTGGATAAATTAACGACTGTTAGGGTAACTTCCATACGAAAGGTGGGTGAAAAAGAAGAAGTCGGCTGAATTCTATAGCATTCGCACTATTTCGGCACCATGTTAGAAATTGTTTTATCTATATCTATCAAAAAAAGGGTACCACTGACGCAAAATTGAAGACTGGAGCTGCACTGAAAATGGTTCTTTAGAAACTTGAACAAGACATGGAACTCTGAAAACACCACTGAAATTGTTGCATCGAAGTTATAAGTAAACTGTTATAAGTAAAAGTAAACTGCACGTAAAGCAGAAGCTAGAGATCTCAAAACTAGCAGGATCCTGAAATTCCGGAATAGTAACCGAAATTTCGATCTCATCCTTAATACGCGTAATATTTAGATTCTCTACGATGTTGGTGTTATTTCTGGTGCTGATATGACAATCGAAGCGGCAATGACAAAATTAATGTATGTGATTGGACATGATGAATGGGATTTAACGACGAAACGAAAAATGATGCAACATAATCTTCGTGGTGAAATGACTATTACTCGTTCAGAAACACTTCAAGATCTTGAGATCAGTTCGTTTTTTTTTTAAATTTAATAATGCTCGAAAATAAAAACAAAAAAAGTTGAAAGTTTTTTCAGCTTATCGAAAAACTGAATTTTTTTTTAGAAAGCTGTAAAAGGAAATTGAATATTTTTTTTTGGAAACCTAAAAAGAAGTCGAAATTCAAGGGTCATGAACTATAGTTGAGCGTTTTAGTGCATATATTATTTAAATGTGCGCAGAAAACTTTACGTTGTTAAAATGTGTTGTTAGTTTTTCTCAATCAGAGTTAATAAAAAGGAAAATTATTTTCATCTCATATCAAAGGCTATTATTTTCTTGGCTCCTAGAATAACCCATTAAATTCTCATGGAGAGATTCGATCTTATAAACTTTTCGACCACATCGTATCCCCCCCCCTCCCCCTCCTCAGCTTCACACCTTTTGGTCTTTTCCAGGTTTTCAACGTTTTAAGATCATTTGTTGCTTAATTTTTGGCTTTTTTTTGTAGCTGTTGAATTCATGGAAGTGATTTTCTTTATCATTAAATGTTTGATGGAATAATAAAATTAATTTTTTTTTTCAGTTCCTCGTTTGGCTCAATTTCTTCGAGTCAGCTCCTCAGAGGAAGTGCAATTATTGAGAAATGCTCTTTTTCCACCATTATTATGTCATGCTGCTAGAAATGGTGACGTGGAATTATTAGAGAATTTACGTCAAAGTGGTGCATTATTATCGGCGGTTGATTATAATGGACGAACACCGTTACATGTTGCTGCGGCTGCCGGACATACAAACGTGGTGCTATATTTATTGAAATATGGTGCTAATGTTCATGCAAGGTTTTTTTTTTCAACCTCAAATACCTTTGTTTTTATTTCTTAATACTGAATTCTGAAAACATTTTTTATCGAATGGTACCATTCCTTACAACCACTACAATCTAACGTTAATATATACTCAATAGTAGTTTACCAATATTTTATTGCCTACTGATACTATTTCAGTGGGTGGGGGATTCCACCTAGTGTTTCGTTTAAGTCCAATTTTGCTCCTCATTACCAAATCCCTATCTCTTGCTTGGTAGCGTAAAATGCGTTGAGTGAGGCCGCACAAGGGAAGGTTCCATCTCATTCTGAACCGAATATTTTATCGACATTAAAATAAATAGTAAATAAAAAACAGACGAATTGGAGCCAAGCTGTTTTTTTTAAATATAGAAATTCGGCGATTTTCGAAATTTCATTCAATAATATAGAAAAAAAAATTTCTTTTTTTTAGAAAATTCTCTAACCTACTATCAATAAAAATTTCTATTTTGCTTTAAATGTATGAAAATTTCATAAAATTCAAAATCACATACACAATTAAAACCGTTATACTTTATAAGTTTACTAGTTATTTATGATAGTTATTTTTCATTCACGGTTAATTCCTCTGAGCTGTTGAGAGAAGCGTGTAGTTTTATGTTGTTGTCGTTTCAACAAATTGCATCTATTGAAAACTAAGGTGATTTATATTGCACAGTATCTCTTATTTGAAATAGGGAATTGATTTAATAACAGATTCATAATCGATTGATTTATTAAGTCTTTTAAGTGGCTTTTTGAAATATTTTCTCTTATCTAAAATTTGGATTTGTAATTTAAAATAATTATTATAATTGATAGTTTTTTTTTTAATTTTTACGATTTCAATATTATTTATTAAAGAGATCAATGGGGAGATAATCCATTGATGAATGCAGTGAGACGTCGAAATCTTGCTTGTATCAAAGCACTAAAGGAAGCCGATGCAATTATTGTATGTAATCCAATCGAATTGGGTAACTAGATCTGATCTTTTCCTCCGTTTTTTTTTTCAATTTACTTAATATGCTCAGAAATGAAAAATGCTAATATTGAGAAAAAAAATCACCTGTAATCACGTTAAATTTCAAAAATACCTAAGATTACACTTAGCGTCCAAAATTGAGTTCTTTTATTTCAAATATTTGAATTTTTCAAAGTCAAGACATCACTTATCTAAGCTTGTGTTCGAAATTCCAAAAAAAAAATCGAAAAAATCGTTCTGAGATTTCAAAGATATAAAAATCACACCGACCTTTTCAAACCCCCCCCCCCCCCAAAATTCTTATTCAGACTTAAAGAATCATTGAAAGAATCATGCGCAGATTTCTTTAGTACAATTGTTAATAAATGCGTTTATATATGAATGTAACATTTGATTGTTCTTTCAAGACAACAGCTATCTCCTTATCGAGACAAAAATTGCAATCCGATTTGCAATCTGAAAACTGCAAGCTATGAGATAAAAATTGCAATCGAATTTTATAATTTAAGGAATGGAATTGTGTCTAGCAGCAAATAAAGGAGATATCCAAACAATTGAAGCATGGATAGCCGCTGGTGTGAACATCAACGAAACAGACTATGATGGACGAACTGCTTTACATGTAGTATGTTAATTTTAAATTAAACAACAATAATAAGACAATAGAATTAAAGCTTAGATGCGAGTCATCAAAAATCCATAAAACCATAAAATGACAACAAATCATCTTACCTTTTCATGTAAAAAAAAACTCAGGTAAAATATGTTTTTGAATATTTAGAGCTAATTCAAGTAAAGTAAGTTGTTAAATATTCGAAGTTAAATTTTGGGAAAAAATACTGCCAAGTTAAAATCAATTATCGACATAGGGAAATTCATAAATATTACTCAAATTTTATCGCACAATTGTGGTTCTTACGAATCTCAACATCACTAAGAATAGCCTTTGAAATATTCGAGCGCTAAGTGTTTGCAATGATCACAATATATAAATTCTTAGTTTTTTTTTTCTCGTTAAAATTCCTATACAGGAAGCAGCTGATTGAATATTCTTGTACTGAAAGTTAGATGAGGATTTATCTTTTTCACAAACGACAAGAAATGACAACGTCCAACACCAGCACGTTTTTTTTTCGAAGGGTAAAATTTTGGGTAAATCGAAATATGGATAAGCTATGTTCATCAATAGCAATTTTCATCCATTAGTGAAACTGTTTCGGGTACTGCGGGGGTTCGAAACGAGGAGGAAGACGGGGGTACAGGTAAATTGCAACGCTCGAATTTTTATTTTCAGGTTCTTCAACGCTTCTTGGCATTTCCGTTTCCAATTCAATTTCAGTCTAGTCGCTTTTCCTGTTCGTATCCATCCTAATACATTTATATATATATATATATATATATATATATATATATATATATATATATATATATATATATATATATATATATATATATATATATATATATATATATATATATATATATATATATATATATATATATATATATATATACCGGCATCTTGTTTTTGTTGTTATGCCCGTATTTAGTAAGTAATTTTGATCACACGAATAGTTTAGGCAGTTGCATCAGGAGTTGAAGAGATGGTCGAATTATTACTGAGAAATGGTGCCGATCCCCAACTTAAGGATCAATTTGGTAGAGATTCGTTTGATGAGGCCGAACAAACCAACAAAAAATCACCAAAGATTATCGAACTCCTAAAAAGGAAATACGCAATCAACGAGGATGCAAGAGCTGCATTCGCGATCGGATGAATCCCTTCTTGTATGTATATTCCGGTAGAATTCGTCTAATTTTGCAAAATTTTATTTTATTCATTATTTATGTGCCTTATTTACGCATATGTGTCTGCATATATGTGTTCCATATTTTTATATTTACGCTTGTCTGTGAGCAGTTATGTATCGCCTGTATCTATCTTCTTTCACAGGTAAATTTAGCGCGGAGTGAGGTTGAGGTCCCCGATCCCTAACAGGGAAGCAATTCCCCAACTTTTTTGTCTGCAACTTTTCCTCATGAGTCTTCAGCTTAACAACTCGATCTTCCTTAGATCCTCGCTGATTGAAAACTTTGTTCTAATGTAATGGCGGTCCAGGCTCCCCAACGGAGTCCTTACGGAGGACCCGTCGGGCAGCATGTTTGGGACCAGTTCTTCGATCTTTTCTCGTGAATTTTCGTGAGGCTTCAATCATCCTTATTCTCCTTTCTTCCTAGGTGAAAATCCTCTCCCGCAGCTTATTATCCACGATGCGCTGCCATTTTGGTTTTATTGATTCTTCGAATCACGCTTAAGGCCTTAAGTGGTGTTAATTACTTCTTATCAGCTCTTTAGGAAGCTAAGAAGGTGTCGATGGTTGGGAATATTTTAAAAGTAGAGAAATTGAGTACGTGATAGATGGAAGAGAGTCGAAATACGATGCAATAACTTTTATAGATGGACGAACGAGAAAAATTCAAAGATATGACGATATGCCATATAATTACGCCTGTCACGGTAGCCGTGTATCGCTTCAGATGGCACGGTTCCTAAACTGAAAGCACTCTAAGGTTGTGTTATTGAGGTGGTCTGGAAATAGTTGGATGATGATCCGCAAGTAGTCCTCAAATAATCTAGCCCTCTCATATTTCAGACCTCTTTAAGAGCAAATACTGTGGCATAAATTCGATTTCTACATCGTATGCAAATATGTGCTAATAACTTGGATGAATTTCTATGAATAGATAGTGAAGTATCTATGAATTCAGATCACTTTTTTAGAAATTTATCATTATCTTATCACTCCTTGTGTGTTATCACTTTTGAAATAAATTACATTCGAGTTTAGAAAGCACTCAATCGAACTCGTTGTTCGCGACATTACTCTACCTCTAAAGCTATTCAAAACCTGTGTCTAAAAGTTTATTGAGACAACTTTGCGTTTACATTAATTTCAATTTCTTATTTTTTTCTAATTTCTCAAAAGAGTATCATACTTTAAGTATTTTTTTAGTGTTTTTATTGTCAACATATTTAATTTTATTTAAAAAATTTGAGCCACATATTTCGAATTATATTTTTCGATTTTTTTCATTTTTTTTCACTCTCCACTTGCGCAAGTCTAGTGGAGGAAAAAGCTGCCCTCTTATTTCGTTTGCAAAATCCCGACGCCAGCGAAGTGTCAAATTATTGAGCATTAAATAAACATTAGACATGATTGTCATCGCAAATAGAACAGAGAGAATTGAACGAAAAAAATTACTTTCGATCTCCAATGGCAATTTGCCAAATTTTTTATAACCAATAGAGGACTGGTGAATAGTCGAAAATTATCAGAGAAATATCGTCGCAATTCTTGAAATTCCGATACTTTTGCATAATTTTGATATTTGAGTGGAATGAAAACAGTGGAAAAAAATTTTTTTTTTAATTTGTGCATTATGAATTTTAAAAAAAAATCACATATAATGATGGCACTAAAATTTTCAACGATCCGATCATCAATCGATGTTCTCCACACAAAAGTTATTATTCATTTGCAAACATGAAATAAATATATTATCAATCTTGTAGCGTTATTCTCGTTCCTTGTCGAGTTGTTCCTCTTCATCAATGAGCTTTAAATAAAGTAGAACATTTCCAGGAAATAAATTCATTAATTACAGAAAGATCAAAGGTCGAATATTGCATTATTAAATATTTTATATACGTATGCGTAAAATAATTCATCGATAAATGAATTTTATTTATGCGTCGATGTTTTCCGGAAAACAATTCTTATACTCTAAAGTTCTAAAATGCTAAAAGATAAAGCGTATGAATTTTCCATTTACCTTATAAATCGACATTTAATTAGCACGTGCAAAAATCCTAGAAAAGAAAATAGTTTCAGTGCATTATCGTCTAGAATTTGGCATAAAGCAGAGATCATGAAATGCTACTATAATAGTGGATCATTTTTGCCCTCATATAGTCGAAGTATTACTTGCATAACAAATTCAGATGTTTTCCGAGCATTAATATTCAATGATTTTCTGTTGTTAGGTGATCGCGAAATTAAGTTCGCCTTTCGATTTTTCTTTACCCCGTGCAAGTTTTTCCTATTTTTTTGGAAATTTTCTTCAAAAATATGGCTTTTTAAAAATATAACATTTCATTAAAACCTTCATCGATCCAAAATTGATTGGCTATAAACTTACGAAGAGTAGCCGAATAATAGGCAAACTATACTCAACAAAAAAGATTAATCTATCACTTACCTTCTTAAATAAAAAAAAAACGAATATGAAAAAAAAAATTATTGACAGACGAATTGTGATAGTTCAGCAGATAAAAAAAAATGTGCCATTGTCAGCTGCTATTAATAGCGATTATTTGATGTTGATCATTGAACATTGCTGAAAATGTTTCATCGAAATCATCGATTTGAGATAAATGTACACCAAATATTTTGTGGAATTTCCAACTTACTGCTAAAACGGTTTCTTTTCTCAAATACTGGAACTTGACTTGATTTTTTAAAATATATGACCTTTCGTATGAGTCTCACCCCTTGCGTGACGTGAAATTCATCCATCTGCATCACTTAAACGGTGCATATCTCTCCTCCAATCCCCACCCTCCCCCCCCTTCCCCACGCAACTCATCTCCCATCCCTGCAAATTGGCATTATATGAAAGATCCATAAAAGGTCAGGAGAAATTAAAGGACCACAGTAGATTTGCCTATTTCCAATGACAATAATCGAATAGACGTTCATTTATTTGGTTATTTCTGATTAGCACTTATAAGTATAACAGACTTATAATTATTTCTGAGAATGTTCGTTAACTCTATGTAGAAGTTGTCGGCATTCTTTGCTTTTTTCGTGTCCTTAAATTTGAGACTAATAGTCCAGGAATGCTATTTAGGATAATTTATGACGTATAATTTGCATATTTTGTAGCATTTTAGGACATTTTTCTAGATAAGATAATTAATATGCTAAATCAACTTGCAATTTTTATTCATATTTTCTTGAGCCATCAGCTATTATATTTGCGAACTTATAAATAGATGCAATAAAGAAAAATCAAGAGCAAATTTGACCATCACTTTTTTGCATACGCTTACAACTTTTTCTGTTTAATAATAGGTAGATTTTTAAAATATTTTACAGTAAATTTTTCGCGATCGATAATTTCACTGAAAGAATGATCCGATAAACGAAGAAAAATGATCGCCCAAGAATTGTTGCTTTTATCAAAATGATACTAGAAACAATTTTTTTTCGCTAGTTCTTTTTGCTAGTTTTTGCTAGTTGTAAGTTTTTAAGTTTCTAAGAATTTAAGTTCTTAAGTTCTGAAGAAGTTCTTAGGAGATCCGCAATCGTCGCTTAGAACATATGTAGCATACGCCTTTTTCTGCATTTGTTGAATATTGAAAAAAAAAACGATAAAAATATTTGAATATTCAAGTGTATAAAAAATCTCAAGTCTAAAAAGAAAATACGATTTTTTTTCGCATCAATTCAACACTATTGAGAAAGTTTAACATCATCAAAAGAGAAAATTTCTCGTAAGAATGAAAAAAAAACGGCGAATTTTTTCTCAATCAATAAATTTCAAAAAAATTTTTTTTCTGCAGGATTTTTTGTTTAATTTTTTTTTCGCTATACAACAATTGTAATTTCGTTTCAGATGACGACGATACGATAACAGGAATCAATAAATGAGAAACAAAGATACTAAAAGCTTTGTTGGTTCTTTTTTTCCGGTTTCTTTCAGTATGAAAAGAAAATGCAAAAATAAAAACTAAAAATTAGAAAAAAATTTTTTCATATTGGAGAATAATTGTTGTGAATATGACCAATGAACGACGAAAATCATTTCTAGTATATTTTTCGAAGAGCAGTAGTTTTTTTTTTTCAGTAATACACTTGAATAATTCAATTATTTCCTCGTTGAGGCTCTCACTACAAAAATTATTCTACAAATAATTTGAACTTAATCGGATCATAAAGAATAATTTAGTTTTAAGTTTAAACATTATATTTATTAACGATCAAATTCAATAGAACTATTTTTCATCTTTGACCTATTGAATTAACAAAATAAGCTTTTTTTAGAAACTAAAAATAACTAATGTTTTTGAATTTTTACGCATTACTTCCAGAATTTTATTCACTCTATAACGATCTTTTTTTTAGTACAGTGTGTCAATTTTTATTAAATAGATCGACTCTAGCGTGATATGTATTCCAATTTTCCATAAAATTAGAAAAATCGGAAATAAATATTGAAAAAAGTAAAAAAATAGTATTTTAATATTTAAAAGTAATTTTCATTGATTTTTATGAGATGAAATTTTATTACTTTGAATCACAAAATTATATTGAAAAAACATTTATTGCAAACGGCAAGATTTTATTGCAAAACATTTTATCCTCTTGTCTTCATCGCTTCTGAAAGCAAATATAGCTGATTCGTATAGAAATGAGTGCAATATGCTTCGATATTCAGTCGAACAAAATGAATCATTTACGCATTGAAAAAATTGCATAAAATTTTATCAGCTTTTTTTTAAAGTTTAGATTTTTATCAATTATCGACGATTTATTAAATAGTGAAACTATCGACAAATCTGTGCTTAGTATTCAATTTAAAAAACCTCTGAGTTCTTTGAAGAAGCGAAGACGAATATATTTCAATTAGTAACTTTTCAATAGCTAAAAAATTCGACAACCTTTCAACTTTAATGATGGTACTTAAAGCCTGGAAACTTTCCTCAGTGGAAGGCAAAATTGAGCGTTGAATTTGAAAATACGAACGCTGAAATTTATTAATTTTTATGAATAGAAACGAATAAAACATCATTAAAATTAATTAGAACGTCTTTTATTGGAAAGCAAAGTGCGATATTTTCTTCAAAAAAAAAAATGTCTTGTAATAGAAAAGATGGGAATAAAATTACTCGATAGCAAAATGATATAAACGCAAAATAATTTTTTCGTTTATTGCAATTCGTAACATTTCCCCCAAAAAAAAGACATGAAAAATTGACAAGTCTTTTAACTATGAATTTGAAAATACGAGCTGAGAAGTACGTTGATTAAAATTTTCATATAAATTTGGCACCATTGACATTTTGTTTGTTTTTTTTTTGTGAAGTAAAAGTGAAAGTAATCCTACCTACAATTTCGTCATAAATGTTTCGAATTATTATAAGTATTGTAAGCGAGGAATGCATTTTTTTTCAACTATTTTCAGAAGCTCTTCGCAATGTCCTTCAATTATTTTTCGTTATTTTTATAAAAGTGGAGCAAATCGCTATGTTCGACCGACAAATCGACAAGAAGGAAAAAGAACGCTAATTACTAGATAATAAAATGTTGGCATTTTTACAAATAAATTATGCACCGATTTTTTTTTTCATGGGAACATCCCATTTGCTTTCATTTCTTCATGATGGGAAGTGGAGACCATGAGGAAGGGTTAGGGAGAGAAAAGGAATGAAAAATATAGAAGATTGGAGAGAGGGAGGTCATAAAATAATTGCGAAAGTCCGTAATGTTCATTAAATAGTATAAAAGCAATTTACTTCGTACATATATTTCAAATACCTCAATGAACTAAAATATACCGACATTTGTTAAGCGAATTTAAGAAGACACTGCAGAGATTTTGAAATATTCTGAACTAAAATTTGCATATTCGAATAGAAATAAACGCTTAATGCGATGAACTTTGGTATTTAGTGCATCAATGACTGTTGTTTTTGACTTCTTTCATGAAAACTTTATACATAACCATAATACTTTTATATTGTTATAGTTATTTTATGATAACTAGTAATGTTTTTCATACTATTTAGTAAAATAATACTTTCAAGTATATAATATTAATGTGAAAAGTGTGTCCCTCTTTAATTGTCATACACATATGTAGCCAAATTCTCAAGTGCTTTATAGGGTGGAACGCAACTACGACGGTGTTTTTTTTTTCGCAGAACCGTCGAATGCGCTGAAAAAAAAGGCTCTAAGCAGCAGAAATTTATGCACCTAAAAATGCACAAATTACATCCTTTCAAACTTTCAAACAATTTTAAAGAATTAAGTAAATAAACTTTTTCAACCGTCCAATATAGATCATATAACAACGAAAATGCATAAATTTTATCCCTTTTAATAGATCTTCAATTGAAAATTTATATTTTGTAAAAAAAAAAACGATTTTTGCTTTGAGCACAATCAACTTTGAGTGCAAAAAAAAATGTGCTGATTTTTCAGGACAAACCTATTTCAGGTGTCAATGATAACGAGATTCAAAAGATTGATTGAAGTGGTTTTCGATTCGATGTGATGTTTTCGATTTAGAGTTGTCTAAGGATTAGAGCGGAGATGAGATTTTCCGCATTCTTATACTTGAATATGTCGATGCAGAAATTTGTCATCTATTTGAGCACTATTCAACACATCATTCTTGAGAATATCAAAATTAATCTCTTCTGGTGTTGTTAGACTTTATATGACATCATAGACTTTATATGTGAATTGTTCGATTTTTTGGGGAAAATGCTTTGTAAAAAGCTTCTACCCTGAGAGGATTTGAACCATTTCGATGAAATTTTAAATAATTTTTAAAAAAAAATGGAAAGATAAAACGAACAAGGATAATTTCTTTAATCTAAGATTAAAATTTAAAAAAAAAAATTCAATATTTATTTTGTTCAATAGAGTTCTTGAATTGATGCGGTAAATCTCAAGTTGAAATATGCAACGCCAAATTTTATCACTAAAAAGTTGAACTATACGTTTGTCGCATTTTGTAAAATTTATTCGATAATTAATATACACTTTTGTTAAACAAATCCTATGAGGCGAGCCATTTTACAAGAAAATGGATGGACAAATGACCAATGGTCAAAGGGGTGAAAAGCAATGATAGAGGCGGAGGATGAGAAAAATTAATAGGATGATGAAGGAGAAATGGAGAGGAAGGTAAGGAAGAGGAACGAATTGTTAAAGGAATGCAATGGATATTGGCTAAATGTTGCAAATAACATATCGTTTTATTTTCTTAAATCGTATCGATTATTGATTTATCATTCTAAATTATTCGCATCGTTATCAATATTTCTCAATAATCTACTCTCTTTTTCAAATTTTAATTCTTTCTAAATATCTCTATCAGAAATTTGCATATCATTTCGAGAAAATATAAATGAATTTATTAATTTAATTGAATTCAATTTAATAAAAAGAAAAATTTCTTATAATAATTCCTAATATTTTTTTCATCAAATATTATTCTAGAAAAAAAAAATGCTCAAGAATAAAACTTTTCTTTTAGTGATTATAAAAATTTAAAAAAAAATGTAATCTTTGATGATAGAAAAAAAATGATTGAAAAAAAAGCGATAAATATGATAAAAATGAGTTTTTAAAAAAAAAGGTGAAGGAAAAATTTTTTGATGGCGAATATTTTCGCTTCTTAGCACAATAATTTTCGAAAAATTCTATCCAACGTTTATTTTTGATTTATTCACTTATTTTTAATTTTAATTTAAGCGTTAAAAATATATATATTTGGTGAATGAAAAAAAAATTTTCATTGTGTAAATAAATGCAAAATATTTCGAATAATAAACGCCTCATTATATAATAACAAATAATTTAGCATACATTGTTCGTATTTTTTTTCATCAACAACTAAACTATGCAGAGCGAGAATTTCATAAAAATTATGCTAGCAATCTATAAATCTTGTTTTCTATTATTATATAGAATTATTATGTATATTTTTTTAATACATTCTATATTGTTATGAATTCCACAAATTGTTATGAAATTGTTATTTAACAAATTCTGTTGTTACAAAAAAAAATTCCTCTATTATATAAATGAAAAAAAAAATGTTGTTGCAATTATGTATATACGAAAAAATTCGAGCAAACATTTGCTAAAATATAAGAAAATAAAAGAAAAAAAAATGAATTTCTGGAATTTATTTATTATCTATTTCTTGTGAAAGTTTAAGATATATGTTTAAAAAATTCCAGCAAAAAAAATTTTTTTTCTCACAAGAGCGAAAATTTCATCAAGATTATGCTAGGAATTTATTACAAATCATGATTTCTATTATTATATAAAATTTTTGCATATATTTTTTTTTGCAAATTCTATATTTTTATGAATTCTACAAATTCTTATAAAATTGTTGTATAAGAAATTATATAAGAAGAGATAATATGCAAGAAAATTAATACGTTATATTGATGACAAAAAAAAAACGTTTAAAAGATTTTGAAATAATTAAGCGAAATCTATTCTCTATTCTAAATTGATAGCTGCAAATTTTATACGCAGTGAAACATTTGTGGAGTGTGTGAATTATTTATTTATTTATTTATTTATTATTTATTTATTTATTTATTTATTTATTTATTTATTTTATTTATTTATTTATTTATTTATTTATTTATTTATTTATTTATTTATTTATTTCATTTCGACATTTTGAAGTGGCGACACATACAAATTATATGAATATCAACAGCATTTTATGGTTTATATAACATCAATAAAGTCATGAAATTTGCATTTTAATTCATTTAAAGACATGAATATTGCAATTTTCATTTGAATTAATTATTCTCTTGCGAGAATGGAAAGTAGAGATTCACAATTCGTTGGAGTTCCAATAAACTGCTCATGAATTTTTTTGATTTGTTTTCATGAATTGTGAAACATAGAAGAAATAATATCGTATCGTTGTTAACATTCCTAACATTCCTAATGACTTGTTCTTATTTTTGCATTAAAATTTGTGGAACGTTATGCACTTTATTTGCCGAAAAAGATATTGCACTTCCCGTCATTACATTGAGTGCAATCGTTCGATGAACCAATAATCACAAACAAGTTAATTATTGAACAACAATATTTCTCATATATTCTTATGATTGATAAATTGTTTTTTGAATTTCATCGTTGATCTCACTTCAGCAAAAAAGGTGAAGAAATTCGGCTATTAAGTAACTGCTCGAATGTTTTTCAAATTTTATTTTCGTAAAGTGTTTATCATTTGTTGCCACTATCGTAAATATTTAGCGAATTACACCGGAAATTGATCAAATTGAGAGAGCAAATTCATTATAAAAAGGTGTTTCTCTCATCATCTTTACAAAACTATTTGATTTTGATATATCTTTTTTTTTTTTTTGCAGTCTTTTAAAAGAAATTCGCCTCATTATTGTTGATAATTTCACCTATAGCACTTTTTTTTTCCACATCTTTGCTAAAAAATTTGGCGTTAAATTTACAACGATTTGATCGAGAAATATTTGCTCTGTTTGTTGATTTTTTTTTTTCATTTGTTATTGAGGATAATCGTCAAAATCGATGTGAGAGAAAAAAAGCGCAATTAAAATTCCACTATATATTTCTCTTCTCATCCTCGTAAATAATAGAAATTCATATTTTCATTTCAACATAAATGAATATTAATCAAAATATTATTTTAAATTTATATTAAGCCATTATGCAAATTATATGTGGTTGTAAAATTTGCATAAACTAATAAATTCGAAAATCTTTTGAGATAATAAGTGAAGAAAAAAAATTGCAAATATTGAAATCGATATATTCAAAAATTATTTCATTAAAATCTCATTGATAAAATTCTTAATTTCAGATAATAAAAAAAATATGGTCAACGTAATAACTCTTTTTACTGTATTATTATTATTCAAATTATCAATGATCACTAAAACCTTCGATATCGCTTACTACGATGATCACGATGATGATCATTCACACGAATCTTACTACCATGGTGGCCATGGAAGAGGATATCATCCATATTCAGGCGGAAGCTATTATCGTTATTATGCAGGAGGATATCATCCAGCTGCTTATCGAGCGTAAGCTTTGTCTAGAATATCATTCGCGTCTTTTATGTTCAAATCTAATTGAAGTTTTCATTTTATTTTTTTTTCGTTTTCAATTTTTTCACTTCTTTTTTTTTCACTCAAACCTCTAGCATACCACTATTTAATATCACGCATGAATAAGGGAACTATTCGATCTCTCGACGTATGGGTTTCTTTCTGAGTTAAAAATTTGCATATATTTCTCAGTAATTCTTGTGATGCCCTTAAATTTCTTATCTTATGACTGTTAAAGTTTGAATGACTGTTGGGAACAACGCATAAAAAATGAGGTAGATAATGGGGAAATTCTTATTCGATAGATTTAAAGGCATTTAATATGGCAGTTTAAAAAATCATATCGTCTTATCACTACCTATAATGGTGATAAAATGATATGATCAAATCGCTTCAAAATCTTAAGTGCTAAATGATTCAGCTGGCGAGGAATGCACACTGGATCGGCTGTAGGAGCCGGAATTGGTGAACTGATCGGACTTGTTGGCAAGAAGAAGTAACGATCACGCGTAGAGTTATGGAAACTCATTGAAGAATTCCACAACTACCGATATTTTAATAATAGAATATCTCGCTAATAAATCATTTTCAATTTTATTCTCTTACAATCCGCTTATTCTTTCGTAATCCTATGTCTCTATTGTTTGGTCTAGGAATTTTTTTTTTTTTTTTTGCCCGAAAGGGACTCGTCGATATTATTGTTCCATTTTTTTGCTCTCGTCATATTCCCTTATTAATTATTTCGACTCCTTTAAAATAGGAAAATTTTTATCCGTTTTCCTATGGATTAAAAAATTATCATTTATCATCGGCAATAAACAATTGTAACAAATCGAAATTGCAAGTATCTTCTCGCCGGAAGTGCAAACTTTTTATTGTTGTATATGATTGTTTTGTCTTTATTATATGTAAATATGAATACGTATAAAAATGCTCTTTATAGAATTAGAGAAATGCAATCAATAGTGGAATAAATCATTGTTATTGATGAAGCATTTGAAGATAAACAAGAAACGCGAACTATTACAAGTAATTCATGCCAAATGACACATAAATGTGACCCATCTTTATCAGTTCTAAGTCGAACTTCAAAACCAACTAATTTTGTTTTGCCTATAAGTGATGCTTCGTCGATGTTCGCAATTAGAGGTGAAACTATCAAAAGCAGGGAGGAGTGTAGAGGAAGGGGGGGGGGGGGGAGGGAGGTGGGAGGAGTATGGATTCGAGGAACTACTCCCTCTGATCAAATGTTGTGTTCATTAAGCGACGGCAGTGATACATATCTTAATCCAATAGTTTATACAATCCAAAGGTTTTTGCGCAGTTTTGCTGTGAAACTTCCTTTCGGTTATTTTCATTGCTATTTTTTTTCGTTGGTTTTATTAACAGCCACAATCTGTTAAATTTGAAAACGATTGAAAAAGTGAAGGAATTAAATGAGGAAAAAAAACACTTATTTCAAAGAACTGCCGATATGCCGAGTGAAAAATATGCTGCTTATCAAGTTCTAGTGAATACCACCTGAGGACATTTACAGATAGCAATTCCGTGAGAGTTTAAATATGAAAGTGATGTCGTTTTGAGATAGCAATCAGAAAAATGGCTTTAAAAAATTTCAAAATATGTTGCCTCAAATGGCTCATGAATAAAAAGAGGCTCATAATCTGTGAGCTAATCTGATTATTTATTTGTTATAATAAATGAATTTGCCTTAAAAAAAACTTAGATAAACCTTTCCAGAAACCTTTCAGGAGCATTTTTTCTTTGATACCTCAAATGTTACTAAAGGATAATAAATCCAATATTAAATCATAGGTTGTTTAGTTTTTAAAGGAAAGGTTCACCTAAAAAAAAAAAAAAAAAAAAACGATTTCCTAAGCATTTCGAATGTACTTTTGATGGCACACAATATGAATGAAAGTCACAAAATTTTGCCACTTCATAATCATGTGAAAGAAAACAGGTTATGAGCGCTTCAAAGAAGACGTTCCGGTTTTTTTTTTTTGTTTGATGATATAATGAGAAAATCAACGATCATCTTATTTTGACGTAAACGTTTAGAGTCGATGAGAATTTGACGTTGATGAACGTAAAAATAATGAACGTGTTGAAGTCTCATATAAAATTGGAAAATACAATAAAGCGAATGGCACGATATGCGTTTTTTTTTCTTCAATTACACAAATCGGATCAATAAATTTCATGGATCTCTATACTAATAGTTTTAGATCAATTCATGGATCTGTTCTTCAATAGATCAATAAATATATTCATGGGTCAGTATATCAACAAAATAAATTCACGAGAAACTGTATAATTACTAGCTCATTTTTTACGTACAATTTCAGCAACATGAAATACAAACGTAATGGGTCATAAAATATATGCAAATTTTTCGTTGTACTTGAGTGCCGGTATCTTTACTGAACGGGAATGGATTTATTTTGTAATATATGAGTTGATATATGAGGCAGTAATTACACCATATGGAGAAAAGAGGAATTTCCTATCAAATAAAACGGAAAAATTTTATAACGTGAACATGGATTCATATCAGGTTTTCGCATCAAGTCGTAGAATACTAACTATGCTCTTCTGCTTTCAAGTATGACCTTGACTTTATCAAAGACTTGGCACAGACAAAACAACCAGTCGTCTGTCTCATTAAGCCTACAGGTACACTGTGGTTGATAGATTTTCTTGTACCTATCGCCTTCACAATTGGAATACATACGTAAATTTACGTTACTATAATGGAGGGGAAATAAATAGTTAAATTTTAAATATAAGCCGACTTAAACTTAGGAGACTTTTAAAAAAATGAAAGACTTAGAAAGGATTTGAGAAATCGTACATTCTACAATTCAGACTACATAGCAGACGTATAGATGGATAAACGAATACAAACATAAGCTTACTATGATACGAATGAAAAGACGTGTAATCGAGTTATCACGCGTCAAATTTAGCATTAAAAAACTATTGTGGTGCTAAAGTTGGCACTTAAGTTTATTTATTTTCTAAATCATGCTCAAGTTTATTTTATCTACCTTGGTCGAACAAATTAACAAATGAGATAATATATTTGAAAGCAGAGAATCTTTTACCATAGTTGCTTTACGGATTAGATGCAATAAAGCGAATATGATTTCCGCTCGGAAATAAGAATCGATTTAGTTGATCTTTTGATGAACAAATTGAAAAACAAAGCATTTCGCGCTGCATGCGCTTTTTAGAATTCTTTTGCTTAAGCCAATAACTTTCACAAAATGTCAGTAAATAACGAAGCAAACGCAGAAAACTGTTGATGTTTTATTAGAATGTGCCGCTCACAAGTCTTCTACAAAAGACTTGTGCTTGTAAAATTTGATCGGTACAAGATCCACTATGAACGACTGTAATATGTAGGCAATTTTGAGGTACACTTTTCAACGCAACTAGATCCGATCAGATTTTAACGGATTTAAGCTGAGGTAAATATTAATTATGCTCATAAAATTTGTAAATTTCAGCATTAATGATTGTGCAATTACAACTAGCAGGTGAGCATACAACCATCAATGCATCCATGCGTCGTTCTACCGATAGAAGCTCATGAAAGCGCACAAAAGTGGGCACTAAATATGCGATGTGCAAAAGAGCGCAAATATGCCATGCTAGCCTTTTCGCTTGCAAAAAAACTACTTTACAATCGACTCTTTAAAACTCGATTTATACGATCCCTGTCCACAGCGCCATACATTGAACACACATGACGATTACTGCGAAAAAAAATGCTTTCGAAACGTCTACAGCATATATATATATATATATATATATATATATATATATATATATATATATATATATATATATATATATATATATATATATATATATATATATATATATATATATATATATATATATATATATATATATATATATATATATATATATATATATAATTACTGCAATATATTGCAATTCCGTCATGTTAGATTCTTCTTTTCTACGATTCAGCCTTGATAACCGTTATTATACATTCGCTTTGCATAATATTCTCTCATTTAAACACTTAGATCACTGTTTATTTTCATACCCTATGCAAACAACATGAAGTTGCGAAAATATGCAATCTACAATCATGAACTCCGCGCTTATAGTCCCTCTGATTCATTTGCAGCAATCAGATTTCTAAATCTCACATGTGCTGAAAAGCCGAAAAAACTTAGAACTTAAAACGTGAGGTTTAAAACATTGAAAGCTTGCAGTCCAGTGTTGATTTGTAAGAAGTTGAATTTATGATAAGTGTCTTACTGGTCAGTGATCAAGTAATTTTAAAAGTAATAAATAATTCAATCAAGCAACACTATTTTCTTTGTGAAATATATTCAGTTTTCCATTAGAAAACAGTACTGAATTACCAGAAGCTATTTTTTTTTTGATTTGTCATTGTTTTTCGAATTTGACGAATACTTTCATTCGAGGTTTCCTCAATTTCTATTCACGAATAAAGTAATTCAATGGTAATCGATGAAATACGCCAAAGGTCGGCTTTATTTTTTACGTCATATATTTGCCGAATTTCGGTTAACGTGCAACGTTCTTTTTTTTTTTTGAACAATTCAGCATCAATTTCGTACACAGACGACACAATCTTCAGCGAATTTCGGCGAATGAAAAAAATAGCGACATCATAAACGATGAACTAAGACAGTTTGATGATGATATAAAAGGTGCATTAATGTTAGAATTCTCAATATATTCACTGTGGATTTTATTCTCTTTACCTTTATATTTATTTGATCTGATTGTAGAAATTTTATGCTAACTCTCATTTAGATTGGAATATTTTCAATAAAATATCAGAAAGTTTTTTTTCGGTTTTTTTTCAATTTTTATTCATTAATCTCTTTTTTTATTTTGATTTTTTTTAATTCAGAGTTTCTCTGCACTTTGTTATTTAAAATTTTATTGCTTTGAAACTTCTATCATTTTATTTTCATTGAGAACAATTATAATCCAGTAGGCGAGCTAATACTTAAATTTATGTCTATTATAAAGTTTAGATATACCACAGATATGTCTTAGGTATACTTTGATATAGTTCCGTTAAAGGATTATTTTTGCTAACACAACTTTGCATTAAATCAAAAAGATGAACACCCTACTGTATGATATTCTTAAATCGTTGTGTAAAGTGCATTGT
This sequence comes from Ascaris suum, assembly GCA_013433145.1. Lineage (NCBI taxonomy): Eukaryota > Metazoa > Nematoda > Chromadorea > Rhabditida > Ascarididae > Ascaris > Ascaris suum. Next base: position 8,646,225 of record CM024178.1, on the reverse strand, counting down.
GTTAAAATTATTATATGATGCGAAGAAATTACTATTGAATCATCAAATATAATAATAATTAAACTATTTTTCCTTTATTTTCAGGCACAATAAAATGAGCTCGAAATTTGTCTTCATTGCTATTTTATTATTACTCGAGCCAACTATGTTGGCGGCTTATTGGGGATGGGGTGGGTATCGCCCATACGGTTTTGGTATGTATGGATATCCATATTATGGTGGATATTATCCATATGGAGGCGGAGTGTAAGTTATTTTGAGAAAAAAATTTCAGTATTAAAAAATTTCTTTTAAAAAAAGTGATTTTTTGGTTGTAAAATATTTAACGTTTCATTTCAAGTTTACGATAATCTCACTAATATTCAACTAAAATATTAAGGAAATTGATAAAATGCTCATCTCTAGAAGTTAGTTAATTGTTTTCTTCATTACGTTAATCACGTTTATTACATAAGTATACAATATGATATATTATTATCTTAGCCTCCTAATACCAATCTTAGAAATTTGCTGACTTCTTGGAATGTTAAATTACAATTAAATCGGCCTCATAGTTATGATTCAATGCGTTGAAAAATTTTCAGCTTTTAAAGTCTTTTAATGATTGTCCGAAATTATCAACTCATCGTATCAGATTTAAAATAAATTGCATACATTCCTTATAGGAATCCTCATTGAAATTGGCCATGCTAATTCTTTGAGCATTCTAATAGATACTGAGCAAATTCATAAATTATTCATGAACTCATAACATCATAGAGGAAAGTGTTTATGAATTAGTGTGATCGTGTTGACTCAAAAATAAATGCAGCAATAAATGCAAATATTCAAACAATAAGCTATATTCAATGAAATATTTTAAGTTTTTCGAATTTTAAATATTCCAGGATGAGGGGGATGGCGGCTGGAGCTCGTGTAGGAGCTGGAATCGGTGGCTTACTCGGTCTTATCGGGAAGAAGAAATAGGCTATGGCTTGAAAATCCTTTATTATTTTATGTTGTCAACAATTAAATTATCTGTGTGGACAGAATATAACATACTTTGAGAACATTCATTAACCGTCGGGTTTAAACATACTCCATATTTTTAAGTGATTGCAAAATTTTAATAAAAGCATAGCAATTTGAAATAAGGATATTCTTTATGCGATATGATATATATGCTCAAAATAGTGGAAAAAGTTATTTCACATAGCATAACGTAAACAGAAAAACTATGCCTTTATGGGATATATATATATATATATATATATATATATATATATATATATATATATATATATATATATATATATATATATATATATATATATATATATATATATATATATATATATATATATATATATATATATATATATATATATATATATATATATATATAGTTTTTATTTTCCACGTCGAATAAAGGACCGCAATTTTTCAAATTTTCTGAAGAAATTATCTTTTGAAAAAATGACGCTGAAGAAAGTTAAAAACTAAAAAAAATTTTTATATTTATGAAATTGTATATAAAAATATTATGACGATATTTTATCGTTTTGATATAATTGCATAAATTTGAATAAATTATGTCATTAAATGTTGAATTTTTTTTCTGAAGAAGTTAAGCAGTAAAGTAAAAAAGTTATGATCGATAATTGATGAAAAAATGATAAATAATGATAAACATTTAGTGGGTAATATTCAATGTTAGCATGTCATAGTTTTCTATTTAACAAGTCATATGTTTAGGGCAGACCTAGTTCATTCGGAGGCAGATAATTTGCATAAAATAAGCAAATTTATCATATGATCTATCAAGTTTTATCAGAGTTTATGAAAGCATATTTACCATTGGTAGGAAAATTATGTGCTCACTCGGTAAAAAAAAAATAAGATGTGACCAATGTGGCTTAAAGTGTCAGCAAAAGAAAATTTTTTTTTTCCTCTCATCTCCTTAGATGTTTCAAGAGAAACAGGTTTTTCGTTTCTAACAAAGATGGCCGTGCAAAAATTTTTTTCCAATGTGATTGATGACACTAAAAATCTTTACGAATTTATTTCTGCATTTCTTTTCGTCGAGGAAATAATACATTTCTAGAGTTTGAAGGGTTTTTTTTTTCAAGAATAGCGTTATGCAAAATTTCATGCAAAATATTGAAAATAATCGAAATCGAATAGTAAATGAGCGATGGAAAGAAAAAGAAATAGAATGAAAATTTTGCAGTTATTTTTTCAAAAAAAAAAGAGAGAAAAAATGAACTGATAAATGATAAATGACCTGATTATTTCGCATGAATATCTGTTGCAAAAGCTGAGAAAAAATAAGTCAGTTTGTGAAATTATGTTATGATGGCAATTACGATAACGCATATTAACTGAAAGCTAAGCAAATGAATAAATTCTATATTATCAGTAAAGTGCAACTAAACTGATTACCCGATTGTTTCGAACCCTCGCTAGAAAGGAAATTTTGTTCGCAATTAGAGATCAACTTGCATAGGACGTGCACGTAACCTGAGATCAGGCTATACACAGAATATACTCGTGCACATGATTCGACATCACTTCACATGAACTTCTCCAGAAATGATCGAAAGCATTTCATTTCGACAACATCTCGACTCATGAAGCGATAATAAGGCAATCTCGAATTCAGTTAATTAAATAAACCGGAAACATCAATAGTTATAAAGGAAAGTCTTTAAAATTTAGTATTGCATTTCATCTATATATATTTAACAATCAGATATCAATACAAATTTTATAAACTGTTTTTAGCGCGAAGAAAAAAAAAATTTTTTTTTTGGAAATTTTCCATTCATTAAAATAAAATCGATGATTGAAATTTATTATAGAAATTTTATATTTTGCGTGTATTATTTTCCGCCAATGAAAATATTTTCGTTTTTTTGAAGATTTGAAAACGAAAATTTGAGAGAGAGAGAAAAAAAAACGTAAAACGAAATTTTTTTTTCTCATGCATTTAATATTGATCGATTTTTTTTTTTGAGATGCATCGTTTATGAGATATACGAAAACGTAAATTAATCGAAAATTTTTGCAAATATTTGCATAACTTAAAAAATGCTAACGGCATTTTATTTATTCGCTCTACAAATTTTTCTTAGTAAATTTCAACAAGGGATTTTTTTTTTGATGTGAGTAAAACACAAAAGCGCATATCGTATCAACTTCTCTGATGCGCTTTTCTACTTGCTATGAAGCAAGAAATATTTTCTCTTAGAAAGTAATTTATGATAAAGGTTTATTGTGATATTTTGAATCTCTTCAATGGCCTTCAAGGAAAATTGTAAACAATTGGAAATCAAATTTTCTATAAGAGTACAATGCCCTCATAAAATATTATTATTATTATTATTGTTTTTATTGTCCTTTCTTTTCCCACGCAAAATCATTAAACTAAATAATAATAGAGAATATGCAAAGCGCTAATATTGTTAAGCCATTCAATTAAATCTTCCATAAAACATCCGAAAATACATCCGATAACTCTAGAAGGAAATTTCCCCATGTCGATAAAATTGCTTGAAAGAATCAATGAATTACCATCAGCTAATAAGTGCAGCCATCACAACAAATCCATACCTTAAGGTATGCTATTAACTTAATATGACATTAATGTACACCACATTGATATCATTGACGCATTCTTACGTATAATGCACAACTGTACCTGTTCAATTAAAGGTGTACTTGTTATATCCATACAATTATTGCACATTTACTAGACGCGAATGGAAAAAGAAAAGTATTTGAAATATGCAAATGCGAGATCAAATATATCTGTTATACATAATACCCTGTCCTCTAGTGGTCTCCTTTCATATAAAACAATGATGCACAAAGTTTATTAAAGTTTATTGCAAAACTTGCAGTCAATAATTACATTACTGTATTGCACATTTTGTAAGTATTTCATCGTTCTATTAAAATATTTGAATATGAAGCCGATTTTAATTGAAAATACTCAAAGGAAACTATGATAGCAAATAAAATGATTACAAAATTAAACAACAGACTCATTAATGTTCGAAGAGATATTTGTGCACCACCTGAAGCAAATATAGGATATCCTGAAGGTAAATGAAAGTGTGAGATGCGTAAGTATCCAAATTTTTCTTACAAACAATCAAAACTTGTTCTTTTAAATAAAGTAAACACAATTTTTGAGTTATTATTTTTCTAATAACGAGAATTTTTTCAATAATTTCCAGAATTAAATTTTCTAAATCATTTAAAGAGTGAATTTTTTTTATTAGTTTCCTAAGTTTTATATATTGATGAATATTATCCGCCTAGAAAGTTTAAAATTTTTTTATCAAACCGATTTAAGGTTATAATTGCATCTCCATGAATCCCTTATGTGAATATTAAATATTAGTTTCAATCATTTCGATTAATTCATTAGTGATATTGTATTCATTTAAATCATTACTCGCCAATTATTCATTCCCGTTGTGAATTGTTAATTCATTTGAAGACTCACTACAATTACAATTATTTCGCAAATAAATGATTTCATTGAAGAGAAAATTCTCATAAAAAATTATACTGAAATAAAAAAATCAATATTTTGATGCAATAATAATTTAATGATCAATAATTAAAAATTAATAATTTATTTTCATCGTTAAAATTTAAATATTTAAAGAACAGGATAATTGTTGAAGTTTTTTATAGTTTTTTATATTTCAATTTATCATCCTTTAGAGTTTTTTTTTCTCATTCTCTCTAAGCCACTTACCATTCCTCCCTTTTATGCAACGTTGATCACAAATTTGCATCTTTGCATAATGTAGAGAGATGAAGTGGGGAAGGGGGAGGAGGAGGAGGAGGAGGAGGAGGAGGAGGGGGGGAAAGGAGATCTATGGAAGCTTAAATGGTTAGCAAAAGTGCTTCGGCAATGAAATGCTTCAAAGGGAATAAATATGATGTAATTACTTTCTATGGAATCGTTTTCATCATCTATATACTTAATTGTAAACCTATATCTGAACATACAAATATGTTTCTCTTTCATACTAGCTAAAGCAAACAAAAAATATCAATTAATATAAATTAATATAATCCACATCCTTGTAAATTAGCTTGAATGATCATATCGATAACACTATCCAATATCATCTGTACTTGATTTGTATCCGTTGCACATGTTTGATGCATATAAATTGTTTTTTCTGGATTCGCATTTAGACCTTCGAATTTCTCCTCAATGAAACGAACCGAATCTTCATAAGTTTGTGGACCTGTAATTATGATTAAACTCATTATGTTTGTTGACGTTCGATTTTTTTTTTTTTTGAAAAAAAAAGATTCATTGAATATTATTGATAAGAATAATTATTGCTGATAAGTTGCAAAGTTGATTTCATATTTTTGTATGGCAAATTTGTGATCAAGAGAAAATGATAAAGATCAATAGACACATTCAAGATGCTGCTCTAGATGATGTTTCAAATTGAAGAGTACATTAAAGAGTTAACTTTTATGAATTATATATAAGTTGAGCATGGTAAAAAAAAAATTAATTATGAAGAATTTATGTATGATGCAATATCGTTGAAAATCTACGATACATGCCAAATATCAACGTTTATTTTTGGCGATAAACAAAGTGATTTAATCTAGAGAAATTTTCAGTAAATGAAAAGATAAAAAAAAGCAATAGAGAATATGTTAGTTGATCGTTGATTCGACTCAGAAATTTTCAAAAAATAATTGGAAAATGTTTGAGTTCCTCGTGCCTATTCAATAGTTATTGCAAAACAATTTTTTTATTCATCCGTTTTTCATTTTCAGACATTGTGACAAACGAAAAATATGCTACATTCATTTGTTGTTTATTACATCGACATAGACAATTGTTGAAGGATTATCATAGTTTTCTTGAAGAGAAACGAATAATTTTAAAATATTCTCCTATAGAAATGTGGAAATTTCAAAAATTTTTAGACCGATAAAGATAGCGGAAATATAATAAAGAAATAACGGTATAAGAAGGGAGAAATTTCTAAAGATATAATCATCCCAATTTGAATATATTTAAGGAAGAATATAATATCAAAAATCTTATGAGTAGATATGGGATCGATGTATTCAATTCAACCTATTATTGAAGTAAGTTGTAAGTTCGTTTGCGTTATTTCTTAGTAAAAGATTAAGAAACATTAAGATCGCTTTTGCAGATCAAAAATCAAATAAAATACTCAATAAACTTCATCAAAAATGATAGTTTGAGGAATAATTTTGAAAAAAATGTACATATAATTGCGTTAATTATCGGTGAAATTCATTTAACTAAGCGTATTCACAAATTCACGTGTAGGATCCTTAGTTATCAATATTTTCACTTAGAAACTTGATGAATATTTCTTTAGATGAACGAATGCGACAGATGTTTCATCATTGACCTGTAAAAATTTTGAATTTTTACTCAAAAACGAATATTGAACGATTATTTCCGGTAGTTTATAGCAGATTTTTTTAAAAAAATTGGATTATTGCCAAACCTTTATATTCGGGGAATGCAATTTTTATCGAAGTTTTTTGTATTTTCTCCAAGAATAAATCTTTTTTATTGAGGAAGAGAATCATCGAGGTATTAATAAACCATCGACTATTGCAGATCGACTCGAATAATCGCATACTTTCAATCATACGATTCTGAAATATATTTGTTTTTTATTTAGACGAAAACTTTTTCTCGATTTTTTATAGCAATGAACGAGCATGCTTATTGATAAATTCATAAACAAAGCCCCATAGATTTTAAGGCGTTACTGCTGCAATTACGTCTCGAACGTTTCCATCAGGCTATTTTCGCTACAATCATTGAATTGATAGGGAAGTATTTTTTCTATTATTGACAAAAACTACGCTATCAAATTGTTTGTAACGAAAGAAAATATGATTTTCACTTCAAATTGAACGACATTCTTGATGCGTTAAATCGATATCGATATAACTCATTTCTGATTTGATTAATTCTCGCCAAATGTGCTAAAATATGAACGAATATTAGAGTGAAAAAATTTAAGATTTCCCATCTTATGAAAAAAAAAAACCGTGAAATAAGCATACAATTGAAAAATCCATTAAAGAGATTTTGAAATTTTTCAAAATTTTCGTAAAATTATTGCAGCTCTAATTCAAATTTGCGACTGAAAAATTTTACTTATCATAAGATCATATCTTTGCATTAAATGTTATTTTTTAATGTCTTTTTTAAGCTAAATAACAGAGGAAAAATATCAGGTGAAAATGTGCTAAGAAAAAGGCAATTGATGAAATATTTCAAATTTCTTGCAATAAGCGTTGATTTTATAAGTAGGTAACTTAGCTAAAAGTATAAAAGAAATTAAATATGAGGAATAAAGAAACGATATGAAATTTTTTTTTTCATTTCATACCTAATTAATTTATATATTTTTTTCATTTTTTAATGAATTTTGTGAAGTTTATGGATTCACTTTTTTTTTCCACTTTTTAATGCCATAGTTGTTTATTATAGGAGAGCTTCACGAAAAAATTCTTTAAAAATCGTTTAAAAAACAATAAGCGCTTATATTTGTATAATGAATATATAAACATATTCCAATTGGTAATAAAAAAAATTTTTTTCTGATTATTTCTGATTAAAAAATTTCAGATTATTTCTCTTAAAACGCGCATATTATTGATGCTTCTGTATGAAAAAAAAAAGCTTACATTCTATTATGTTCTGCATCATTAATTTAATTGATTCGACGCTATTTCTAAAAACACTTCAATAAAACGAGGTATATAAAATGCAACAAATATTTTAGTGCTTTTGAATTTTGCAATTCAAGTTTTGCAAATATCCAGCAAAAAAAAGAGTAAAATACTACGAAATGAAATGCAATTATTGCAATTAATGAGAACATTTGCACTTCAACGGTTACCATAGTGATCAGAATGAGAGAACGTTTATATCGTCAATACACATAAATGAGATGAGAATTTACAATTCAAAAGAGTTGTTTTGCATAATAAAATTAAATAAATGAATTTTGTGAAAGATTCCTATCATTTGTAAAGTTGAAAATTTGCATGAAAATTGTTGAAAATTTTTGAATTATTTAAAAATAGGAAAACAAACAATCATACGAATGATGCATTCATATTAATAAAAAAAAATTTTTTTTTCAACTTATATGATTTTAATTTGGAGGCAAAATAATTTCGAAACGAGCAGCAATTCTATCAACGAAAAAAAAAATTAAAAAAAATTCCTTCCTTGCATAAAACAAAGACACTTTTTCTAACGTTGATTTTTCATTCTCCTAATCTAACTTTAATTTTTCAATTCATAAAAAAATAAACCCAGCTCCGATCATTATATTAGTTATCATAGTTATTCTCAACAGTTATAATTCTATGAGTTCAATAAGCTATGGCAAACGTTAACTGAAAACAAGCTATTATTATTGGAATTCTCGTTTTTTTTTTCCTTTGAAATAGTAATTAATAACGATTAGTAATATTGCTATCAAATAATGTGCCCACTTAATAAATCTATCTATGAATATTAATTATCGCTTATTGACAAACATTTGTCTTCAAAGGATTAATTCCAAAAAGCTTTTCACAAAAATCGATGATTTCTTTGTTCATGATTTAATGATGTGCGATATTAATACAAATACATAGCATACATTTATTTATTTGTTATAATAGCTTTATTTTATTTCGTAACGAATACAAAGAGGCATACATATTACTCGTATTACTAACATAATAAAATGACTTCAACGAAATAATGATTTCAGAGATGGATTTTCGTTCAGTGAGCAGTTGTTTTTTTTTTTTTTTTTTTGCAGAGAAAACAACTATTAATTCCTTAGGAAAATTTCTAACAAAACGATTAAAATATTTTAAATCCTTGAGAAAAATTTTTAAATTTTTTTTTCGGAATTTTAATGTGAATTTTAGATTTATGTGAAATATTAGACAATATAAAAAAAAAATTGTTTCATAGTAGAGCATTTTTTTTGTTTGGCCTAAACGTCTAAGAGCCTAAGGCTAATTATGGCCTCTTAAATATGATTAACGTTTTGTTCGTTTTTTTTTTCACAATATTTCATAAAATTTTCTTTGCATATACATTCACTACGAATTATATGAGCATCAATTTCTTATCGCTTAAGTCTTTTAGTCGTTAAAAATTCATGCAAATTATTAATGGCTCATTATGGAGCTGAGAGTCCTTCAATAGATTCGTTAAGGCAGTAATATATTAAACTTTAAACTTTAGTCTTTCGTAAAAATTTCCAACTTTCTTAGAATAATTTTGAAAAAATTTACATAAAAATATTAAATTAATATTTTTGAGAGTTAATGCTTCGTTGATGGTATTCATTGAAAATATGCAAATTTTTTCTTTAAAGGAGTGATAGTATAAATAAATTCGCCTTACGGTAGTTTCATCCTCGAATAGCACTTGATCATATTCACTTATTGCTGCAATGAAAATAATTGCATTTACATCTTCAAAGCAATGAATCCATTTTTTACGCTCTGATCGTTGACCACCAACATCGAAAACTCTAAAATAAAGAGTCGATTCATATTTTCACTTATATAAATTGAAAAAGTTTACAATGTAAGAAATTAAGGAAACTATGTAAACGCATAAAATCTAATAGCAGGTGATAGTTCTCGCTGGCAATCTTGCACAATTAATAGGAATAATTCATAGGAATTTGTTTTTATTATTGTTAGCTTTATTATTTATAATTTATTATTACTATTGTTATATGGGGAAATTGGCACGAATCCAAGAAATGTGAAATTGACATGATTTATAGAGTTATTAGTAATAATTTAAAGATGTTGTGATACGTGGAAAGCAAAAAAGATTGAAAAAAAAAACGCCATTATTTCCACAAATATTCTAATAATAAAATGGGCCAAAAAAAAATCCAAATTACTTCAGGCGATTTAAAAAAAAAAAGAAGAAATATTTGTGAATATTTTTGAGAAAATTTTCACTAATAAAAAAAAAAAAACACAAACCGAAAATCGACGTTCTTCATTTGAAATTTCACCTCCACAATACCTGTTGTTTTGATTCGACTCAAGAGGATATCCTGCTCGGTCGGTTTATAGTCAGGCATCGCAATTCGATCAAGTGAATTTAGAAAACTAAAAATTTGCATTTCGATATTAATTAAGAAAAATGTTGAGAAAAAAAAACGAGTGGAAATTTTCATATTTCTAAATAAAACGTTGAGAAATTCAATGAACGAGAAAAAAAAAAGATTCAGAAAAGAAAAAACATTTCTTAGAGAATTCATAAATTTTTAATCAAAAAAAAATTCAGAAAATTTTCGCTTATTTTTATAAAATTATAAACTTAAATTTAAAAGTGAAAAATTCAAGAATTTTAAGGAATATTTAATTGCATTAAAAATTGGAATTATGCCAATTACAAAAAATTTCAAAATTTTCCACCCGTTTGATAGTAAAAATCTTTTTTTTAGCGTCATCAGTAATGGAGATTTTCTTTAAAACATATTTTATGGAAAATTTTTTTCGATGATTTCGATGATAGTAATATGAATATCATCATCACATCATTAAATTAACCTAAAATATGCATTGAGATACATTATTTCACATATATCCTGGCAATATTTGCCACGAATTTAATTCCACTGAATCGAAAATAATAAAGATTTATATTTTAATGTATTGATTTTATTTCTTCATTATTTCTCTAAAATTGCAAACGAGGTAGTATTTTAATAAGTCTTACTAATTAGCCGATTCAGGGAGTTGAAATTCATTGCCACGATTATACGCATCCCTATTGACACCCTTATCCGACCATAGACTTTTAAGTGCTTTTGTAAGTTCAGGACTAAAAGGTTCCGATTCATCGCCGGCTTTGATTACATCAAGAACAACACGTGCATCCGACTGCAATAACGATATTACTCAACTATATTTCATTATTAATCACAGCAATGAGTAACAAATGATCATTCCAATTTGACGATTAATTGAATTCTAGACTTCATAATCTCTAATACTTCTTTCGTGTGCTTTTCGTATGAATTTATATTATGGCCAAATAAGGGCAATATATAAGAAAATGATAAAATTTTGAAATTCCCTTCTATTCAACGTGATTTCATCTTCTAACAATGAACGAACAATAAAATACAAATTCAATTAGGCAAATATTACGCCGGAAACATCATATTCTGTTCGAACAGCATTTGAGAAAACTGATCATAGAAGGGAAGAGGGGAGAGAGGCTGAGAGGAGAGAGTTACGATTGCCAATTTATTCTCATTCATAATCAGATCGGTCCCACTTCAAAGCTTCTCATAACTATCAGCCAAGCATCCTCCTGTTCAATAAAGATATCGTAACCCCACTGTAATAATCCTACTAGAATATTTCAATCATTCAATTCCGATATTCAATTACAATATAATTATTCCAATATTTCAAATCTTCAGTTCTTTCACTCATTTCATTATGTTGCGTTTTTTTCATTATTTGAATGCATTATGCACTTATTTCTAGTCTTCTGTTTGTCGCCTTGTCGGAAGACATTCCCTTGCCTCCCCCACCCCCTCATCCTCACCAGCATCACCAGTCCCTCTCCCCATGCATAGTTACCTCTGGCCATAATCTGAGCAGATAGTATGCTCTTTTATTTCTCGCTGAATTTACTAGTTTCATTTTTGAGGCTAATTAAGAAATAAGTAAATATTTCCGCCTCAATTGAATTATTTGATAATTGTTAAATATTGTTGTTGGGAAAATTGAATTCCTTTAATTGATTTTCGAGAAATATATTAATCTTTATTTTGCATATTAATTTACAAAAATTCAATTCAAATTTCTTTTAACGTAATAAATTTGCATATTTTTTAAAAAAAAGATGAGGAAATATACTCACTTCTCGTTGTGGATTTTCAAGTGGAATATTCAAGGTTTTCATACCCCTTAATAATGATGCCATCGCTTGAACGGTATTATTATAAATTACCGCTTTTTGTTGAAGCATCTCTTCTTCAGTAAAGCCATGTGTATGCAAAATTCTGCAATTTTTTTAAAAACTTTCTAATTACTATTTTAAATCTAATGAAATTTTTTAATATTTTTTTTTCAAAAAAATTCAAACATCAATTTTTGCAAAATTCAAACATCAATTTTTGCAATTTTTGCAAAATACAAACGTCAGCTTTTGCAACTTTCGTAATTTTATTATCAATAAAAAAAATCAATTTTTAGTATTTTTTTTTAAACTGAATAAATCGCTACGATGTAAAATATAACCGACTACTTATGGCAACAAAAAAAAAATTTTTTTTTCACACAAGAAAAATCGCTAACACAGCAATAATATTTTCTCACAGTGATGATGTACTCATTCGACGGTTATTCATTACGAATTAAAGATCGACATATTCACATACCTCATTTGTTTTAGGACGGTGCTTTTGCCACATTCACCAGCACCTGAAACAAACAAAAAAAAAAATCATCAAATAATACGAAAAACTTTACAACAAATTGTGTGAATATTCTTTCAATGATTATGAAAAGAATACGATACTGATGCAAATGCAAAAGAAAATTCAATGATTATAATAGATTAAGTTTTTTTTTTTACTGGAAATATAATAAGAGAAAAAATTTTGCTTCAATTAATAATTGGTTACAAATGTCTAGATTTGTTAAAAGAAACGAGAATATGAAATAAAAAAAAAATTTTTTTTTTGTAAAATTCGAGTGTTTGGAATTTTAATATTCCAGGTATCTTAATAAAAAGGAAATGAAAATTGAAATTGAATTGAAAAATATGTAAAAAAAAAATTGCAAAATGTTGCGAGCTTGCATTGAATTCTATATTCTATGTTATTTATGAAGATATTATTTATTGTGTTTGAGTTTTTTAAAAAAGTTGAGAAAAATTTGTTTTTAATGCCGAATTTCTCATAAATATTTCAACTTTTCAAAAATGGTGAAATATGAATTGGCAAAAATCAAAGAAATTAGAAAAATGGGTGAAAAAAAATATGAAAAAATCGTAAATTTTACTGTTTCGTTCAATTTTATGCGTAAGCAAACAATAATATTTTATTTTCAACTAAAGAAACCAACGTTTAGAATTAAAAATTTTCGATTTAATTGCAAATTAATTGATTGTACTTTTACGAAAAATTCAAATTTTCTTTCAAGAGCTGAAAAATACGTTCGTTTTTATTGAATTTTTTTATATTTTAACAATTTATCACCTGATATTTCATTTGAAATGAACTACTTATATTATGTGCATCGTTCATCAATTTTTCGAGCATAATTGAAATTACAATTTGTTATTCTCGGAAATTGTTGCAACAATTTTCTTTTGAAATCGGCAAAATTTGACTTTTATAAATTTTTGAAATATTCACGTTCAATATTTTAACATCTCTTTTCAATATTAGTGATGTAGATTTTTGATGTTCATCTCAATAAAAATACTCATTTAATAAAAATTCCATTCTTCAGGTGAATATGGATTCTTTTGCATATAGTGACAATGAAGTTGAAACGAATTGTTATGAAGGAATTGAAATTATATGTAATTAAATGAATTATGGTATAGGAATAGTATAAGAATTGAATCGAAATAATTACCTAATAATAAAAGTTTGACGACTTTTTGCTGTGCAATATGTCCTTGCATCATCTCTTTATCGATCGCTTTACTCTTTTGTGCCAATGTTTTTTCTTCTTGACTTTGGCAAATACCCATTATTGATTATTGTACAGTTATTGATTGAATACAAGTCTTAATAGGTGAATAAAAATTCCAGAGAATAGCAGAATTAACAGAATATAGAATACGAAACGATAATATTCCTCAGGGAACAAAAAAAAAATTTTTTTTTCCTCAGAAATAAAAATATTATAATTATATAAATGCGAGAATAAAACAGAGATCAGTTCAATAGTTCAATGAACCAATTGAATATAGAATTGAAAAAAAAAAACTTCTCAATTCGAAAATATTTTCAAGTGGAATTATGATAGGCGTTAATTCAATACAACGACGATCCAAACAATCATCACATAGCGTTAATGAGAGAATGCTTTCATTCTTTAAACCGATAGAACGATGAATTAATACAAAAGTGCAATTTGCCTCGCAACTTTTATTCAAAACTGAAATTAACATATTTCGATTAATAAATATCATTCATACGAAAAATTTTATTCAAATTGTCGCTATAAATCAATAAATAAACATATATATATATATATATATATATATATATATATATATATATATATATATATATATATATATATATATATATATATATATATATATATATATATATATATATATATATAATATTACAATGTAGTAACATAAACAAGTAATTGAGTAGTCCAGTAAATAGGCAATTCTCCATGCGAACATTATTCCTTTAAAAAAATGTACAAAAGTGCTTCATAAGAATTTCAAGCAATTACATATAGTTGAAGTAATAAAAATAAATGTGCCTAACCATTTATATAATAAATGCCTTCATTTTTTTTTTCATTATTTATGAAAACGTTTACCTAATATGAAAGTATGTTGAAAATTTTCTTGCCTAACATAATATAGTTTAAAACTAAGAAAAAAAAAATTCGTTTAGAAAAAGAAAAGATAGAAAAAAATATATATGTAATTGAAATGGAGGATGAAAAAAAAAGTGATTCGAGAAGATCATAGAATATAGCAAAATAATTTTCCATGCATGCCTTGTTTTGTGAATAATTCATTGAAAACAATAAACTCAAATGTATTGAAGTTGAAAGCGTCGAATAGAGCTCTCTTATTTCTCATGAATGAATGTATCGCTAATTTTTCATCAAATCTTTTGTTTTTTTTTTCTTCGAAAAGTGAATTTTATATAATCAAATTTTTCTTTATCCACTTCTTCCTCCTCCCACTCTTTCTCACTCTTATTCTTCTACTTCCTCGTTTTCCTTCTCACCTCTTCTCAATAGACTCCCGCCTACCCGTAATGAATTTAAAAACATGTGTTAATTTTGCACATCGTAAATAATATATAATTGCAATATATTCACCATAAATTTCAGATATATAAATAATCTTCACCTCAGTGAATATTTATATCCAAATAAAATTTCAAGTTTATTCTCCTTAAGTCATTCTTATAATTTCACAATATTTACGCCAATAAATATTAAATTATAAGTGAAGTTTATATACAGCGAAATAGAACTTTTTCTCTTGGCTCATATTTTTCTCTTGGCTCATATTTTTCTTTTGGCGAATATTCGTGATCGCCTTTTTTCTCTTGGCATAGAACTTTTCTTATCTGATAACTTTTATCGCTCGTCTACAAATACATAATTGAAATTTTCCACATTTAAAGAAAAAAAAAAAGAAAAATAATTCATTAAAAAAGTTTTATTCGTAAATTTTTTTCAATGATTGAAAAGATAAAAAAGTTAAAAAATTAGAAAAAAATTAAATTGCAAATGCTATATTTTATGTGGATACAAATCAACTACAATTCTTAATGGTGTTCAAATATTTCTCTATTGTAAACGATTCATTTCCAAATAGATGACAGTCAAAAATTTTAGCGTTCAAAGTAATATTTTTAAAATTTGCCCCTTCCCCCCCCCCTAAAATTCAATTTTGAAAATTTTCCCCTCCCCCCCCCTCTAAAAAAATTTATTAACGAAAAATTCAATCAGGAAATTATTTATTAAATTAAATATCTAAGAAGAAAATTTGCAAGAGATTTTTTGTTTCCTGAATTCATCTTCGTAAAATATTCCTTTACAATTTCTTAAAAAAAACCTATTAAATCATAAAATTCATCGATAAGTTTTCAACATAAAGTATTGGCTAAGCGCTCTTAAAATTGCCAAATATCTAAGTGTACTTGTCATCCATGAGCACATTTCACAAGCTATTTAGTAAATTTTAGTAAATTTGTTGTAAAATTTAGTAAATTTACTCAATAAAGTAGTTAATTTTAGTAAATAAACAAAGAGATAATTATTTTATCACAACATTTAACTTTATCAATGATAAGTATCGTATTTTATCAGAGAAGATTTCCGAGAATATTCGCCAAATCTAACCCATGCGATTCATTCAGGTGATAAAATTTCTATCTTTTGAAATGAATTTAAAAAAAAAAAAATATTGCTTTCACTAAGATGAATAGATGTTGATTAAACAAATCTAACAACTAATATAAACGATCTCTAATTATCGAGATAATATTAAGAAATTGTAAGGAAAAAAAAAGCATTGCAATTTTTTTTTTGAGTTGAAAAAAAAAACGATAGAGAAAGATATTCTCTAGTAAATAAGAAACAAATAGTAATTTTTCGTTCATCATTTTAAAAGCTATCATATTCCTTATTCAATCCTCAACCATCCCCTCACCTATTTTATCTTCTCCAACCTTTTCTCCATCAACCTCCCCCCCAGCCTCACACCTCCACCAACTTTCTAGCGCCGTCCCTTCTACCATCGTCCTATCGTCCTATCATCACAATTCTTGCAAATATTTTTTTCAAAAGATAATGTGTTAACGTAACTCAGTATTCCTAATGATGACAATTGCGACTATCTCAGTAATGATGTAATTCTTCGAAATGTAAATGCCACTCTACAATGTCATTTTTACAGCAAGATTTATGCTCATTTATGGGAATTGTTCACGTGAATGGAAAGAAAATATTTCCCAGGAATTTGAATTTTTTTTTTTGCTTCAAATAGAAATTCAGCAACATAAAATAAGAAAAAATTAAAATGATTGAAAAAAAAAACATCGAAAATAACGTCGATTTCTTAAGAACGATATGAACTGTTTTTTTTTGAGCATATTCATTTGCACAGCTAAAAGTATATTCGAAGATGAAAAAATAAACTTAAAGTTGTAATTACTTTCGATTCTATTTTATTCTATTCTATTCTATTCTATTCTATTCTATTCTATTCTATTCCATACTATTAAATTTTTAATGCTATTCAAGTTTTTGCGCATAAATGTATCTGAATAAAATCGGAAAACCTCTAAGGCGTTATCATGCCACAACGATAGCTTCCAACCTTTTTTTTCCTGTGATAGACGCGATCCTAATGAGTTTTTTCGTTGTTTCAAAATAAGTGTTTTTCGATAAGCATACAATTTCCTGTCGATTATTACGATAAAATCATAGTTGAGCTATATATGCAAATTTCAAAAAATATGTTTAAATAAGATCTAGCATTGGCAAATAGTCTATTATTTACTAAGCGGCTGACATATTTCTTATGCATCCTCACAAGTTTGTTCCTGAGAACAAATGCATTAGGAATATTTGCATATGATGAAAATATCAATATCATTGATGGTATCGCGAAAGTCTGATAGAAAAAATTCCGTATTTCGTCTTTAGTTGATAAGTTTACCTGATTGCCACAAAAGATGTTCCACCTGAATTTAAATTCATCTACTAGTTTTTTTTTTGAGTATAGCAAAAATTTACTCGATTCCTCTATAATTTGAGTTTTTCTGATTTGTAAAATCTATCATATCACTATTACTTTCTTAGATAATTAATTTTGATAAATAATTATATAATTATAATATCGCGATGATTAGCGACATATCAAAAATATGAAGTAATGGGAGGTATGACGTCTTGAGAGGCAGGAAACAATTTAGAGCTGAATAGGGAAGTTTAGGTTGTTATCTATCACAGATTAGTCTATTTTGTATTTTACTAGAGGCTGAGTGATGATGTATTGAACTTAAAACCTTTACTTTTACTCTAGAGTAAACTTAGTGAAATATAGAATGAAAATTTTTACGATAGATGAAATTTTAAAAAACACTCTTATCCTCTTATCTTCCATCTTCTCATTATACATTAAACGAAACTGAATTTTTTTTTTTATTACGTTGGAAGTATATTCAAATTTTTTGCAGTTATTTTCTCATTAAAATATCGTTCATTAAAATCTTCTAATCAAATAGAAAATTTTCGATATTTACTAGTGGCTAAAGTGATACGATCTTAACTCTATTCGCCCCTTCCCTCCCTCCCCCCCCCCCCCCTCCCCACCCCACCATTTGTTTTGTTTTCTTCTCTCTCTCGAATATCCTTAGTGCTCATAAGATTATCCTCTGAAATGATTTCCATTGTTTATTGCAATTGTCCACTCGACAATGAGTGAAAGAAAACCGAAAATGAATGCATTCAGTAAAATATGGATATAACATGCATCGACGATAATTGTATGTGTGGAATATATCTGGAAATAGAGCACAAAAATCAAGATATTTTAGTAAAACACCTTAAAAGGAATATATTTTTTAGTTTTTTCACTTAATTAAGAATTAAATTTTAGATATACAGAAAAATTGTTGAAAATTTTTATCGGTTTTTTAGGTGGAAACTGCAGCCAGTTAGCCAATTAATCTTATTTACTTCGTCATATTTGCGTCATTAAGAGCATTTATCAACTAAAATATCGGTAAATGAATAAATCGAGATTTACGTTTAAGATCTTCTCCGATATATTCTTTTAAAATTTCGTTTACACAGAAATAAATTGCCGACCGAACAACTAGTTCAAAAAAAAAAAATGAGTAGGAAGCTGAATTATTTTTTAATCATTAAAACATTGAACGTTTTTTCAGGCAAAACTGACAAAACTAAAGCATTTTTACGTAAAGATTTACTGAAGAACGATGTGGAATGAAATGAAATGAAATGAAATGAAATAGAATGGAATCGAATGGAAATGGAATGGAATAAAATAGAATGGATAACCGATCCAGTATAATGTTATGGAATTGGAGGAGAAAAACCAAAAGCTATTCACAAGAAGAAAGAGTAGCTAATATTATACTTTCAAACGTGCACTATTATTTGATTATTGATGTTCGATCACATTATACTTTATATTCTCTCCGCTCTTAGATGTAACGATATTTAAGAAAGCAAGACTCTCTTTTTGAATAAATGTAAAGTAAGATAAAAATAAAGGAAAGTCAGAGTAATAAAAAATGTTAAGTATAGTAAAAATTTTAGTGAGTAATGAGGATCGTTCAACTGAATAAATAAACTCTCATCGTATGCGATTACAATATAAAAGGCAGATCACTGCTAATATCGTTTTGATTAGAACAAAATTTTGCATTTATTATAATCAACATGTGATTTTCTCATAGCCATTTCAAATTTCTTTTTTTTTTTAAAGGGTTCTAATAAATGATAATTGCTGATGAAAATTTTCAGCGAAAAAGTTTCAGAAATAAATTTTTTTTTTCATTTATGTAAATTTTCACTGAGAAATTCTAAGAAAAATTCAATCAATATGCAATAATCGATCAACATTTTCAGTGAATTTCTCTGGAAACTTTATACGAATTTTTTTTTTCATCAAGTTCAACAACAACAACAAAAAAAAAAACTTGACCAATCCAATAACATTTATTCATTGCCTAAATTTCATCTCTTAGTCTACAAAAAAAAAGAAGAAAAAAGAAGGAAGTCTCAAAATGTTTTTCATCAAAATCGATTACCTCAATTTCTTATCCAAAAAACTGAGATCAAAGCAAATAATTTTAAAACAATAGAAGTTCTTTTTTTTTAATCAACGATAATGATCATATAATAAATGCCGCAATTCGGGAAATGTGCATAGAACAAAAACCTGAAGTGAACACACTAATTAATAAATTGTGAAGTTTGGTATCACAATATGAAGCGGAACTATTATGAAAACAAAAGTCGCCGAAGAGAACGCTGAAGAAAAATACGATGGTGAAGCTTGCAAGTATCTAACCCCTTTCCCTTATACCTCGCCTCCTCCCTCTCCTCCATCCCCCTCTTCGATAGTTTTGCGGCATACTTATTACAACCTAAAAAAACAAACATTTAATAGTCGTTTAAAGTTCACTTTTTATTATGAACCTTTTTTCGGTAGCCAATCTCATGAAAAGCGAGTGACCCCCCTCCCGTCCTCTTTTTTCGCCGTTTTCTTCTATCCTATCGAAGCATATTACAACTTCATGCAATGAATGAGTAAATGTTATCACAATACTATAGCGGCTTTCAAGAGTTGACAAATATCAACTGCATCAAAAAAAAAAAAAATTCTTTTATTGATTCGCCTAACGACCACAGACTTCTAGAGGAAAGACGAGTGTCTATGGATGTGATAGCTGAAAAAAAAATAAATAAATTGATTCAATAAAAACACAATTATGAAGTAGGACACATTAAAGGCGTCATAACTAAACGATGAGTTGTAAAAGCTAGAAAGCTCATCGACTTATGCTAGTAAAGAAAACATATATTAATAATCATTGGTTAACACATATTAGCTTAAGAACTTTGTCATTTTCGATGTATCTTTTCATATACCTCAACACTGTCAACATACCTTTAACTTCACCAAATCCTAATGCACAATCATTCGCGATTGTCATTTTCCGACACTCTTGGTATCTTTTGAAAACTACGAACAATGGTTAGAATTTAGCTCTAGCTCTAATAGGAACGAACATAAATCTAGAATTGAAATTTTTTTAATGTGAATTCAATGAGTGCAAGAAATGCAAGAACCGACCGACTGCAAGAATCTCCAACTAAGCACTCGAATGACTCCGCACTAAGACAACCACTGATTGATAAGCAATAATAGGGTTCCATGCAAATGAAGGCGAATCCAAGACCTCACAATTGCCGAGGTCAACCGCTCTACCACTGAGCCAATACGGAAGTTGTGGTGCGCTTCTATTTTCTACTGATGTCTGGTCAGTTTTAATGCTGCACGCAATACAGCACGCCTAATGAGCATGCAACGTTGTCAATCAAAGTAGAACTGGCATTAGGTGTGCATTTTAAAGCTAAAAAATTCAGTCTGGTTCAAAATCAGAAATGACCACTATACGATGGACAATAAATTGGTTATTGGAATAGCCGAACAATAGAATCACTATTTATCAACGATTTCATTTTTCATTTCTGAGTTCAGAACAAAATAATAAGCCCAAATCAGGTGAACGACGTTTTTAAAAAGTATTCATTTATGCTTATATCAACTCTATTTCAATTATTAGTGTCATAACACGCGTCACATTATGTGCACTCCAGAAATGAAGGTACTTAAATTAAAAGAAACAATCTACATGAGAGTTCAAATTCGTCGGTTAGCCGTCCGACAGACACAGACAAATACAACACGACAATTACATATATGTCTCTTTGTTCCGACAACGTTCAATATCCAAGTTTGCCTTTTATCTAAACTTGCAGATAGGTTCAACGATGCGGATAAAAGTTGGCAGTTATGAGGAAATATACTGTTCATACCCTCATACATAGATGCACAAACAAAAACGCATTTTGCAAACGCATAGGTACACACATACAACCATATACAGACACCGACAAACACATACACACGCAGGTAGACACAAACACACATACGATATATGCACGTACACACATATATGTATTTAACTATATTTTCGTCTCTTTGCGTAATTCCAACGAAAAACATCAACAAAAAAAAACGAATGAAATCGTACATCTCAAATTTTATTTTATTAAATATTGTTGTTGTAGATTTCACTGACAAAAAAAAAAACGATGAAAAATCGATTACAGAATTGATCAACAAGCAATGATGATTTACAATCGGCGGTTGAAAAACTTACCAAAGTTATTGGTAATTTCTTTACCTATATTACTAAATTACGTGTTAAATATAGTCAATTACTATTTCTAAATAAAACGACAATGAAAAGATAAATACAATCACTAAATCCAAGTTGCAACAAATTACAGGTGATAATTTTTTACGATTTCATTAATAAAGGTAGGTGGAATTAATTTCTTTCAAAGCGCATGAATAGTTGAAAAGTATGAAAATTTAAACGAAACATATGTGTGTGTGTGTATACGTGTAAATGTGCCTTGAAGAGCGCAACTCATAGAAATGCGCATTCGATTTACACGCTATAGCTATCATCTATCACCCTGACAACAGCATGCACCTGTCGACGATGATTCGCTCACGCATCGATCCTAGCAAACACGCAATTTCGATCACTCATTTATTACCTCATTGAGAATCGCCAACCGATCATAGTTAACATGGCATTTTTACTCTCGCAGCGACATACAACTTTATAGTAAAATAGATCTCGATACAATGCTTCATTCTTTATCACTGTCACGCTAGAAGACAACTATTCTTTCGCATATTTTCGTTGTTAAATAAGAAATGCAGTGAAGAGTATATTTGGAAATATAATATTAGCTAATAAATTATCATTTTCTATTGCAAAGAGAAATGCAACGCTATGTGAAAATGGAAAAGAAAAACCATATCACCCGTTTATCCTGATAATTATTAATAAAATGAAGAGCATTAATGCAGAAATCGGCATGCTGCGAGAGGGTAGGGCAATTTTTTTTTTTTTTGGGGGGGGGGGAAGGAATTGGAGAGAGCTCTTTTTCCCGTTTCCAAATTTTCAAATATGAGGGATAGAAGAGAGTTGAGTTATCTCAACATAGAGATGTAAGTCTTTTTCCCATAGGAACGGGAAATGCATCATGTGCTGAATGACCGGGAATATATGATCCGGCTGATAATCGCGCTTTCAATCTCACTCATTCAACACATATTCACATAACGCTTCATATATTGGGGCCAATTCGCATGTAGCACGCATTTGTGCTAAAAAAAAAAAAAAAAATCTTAACAAAATTTTATGCTATCTGGAAATACGCCACTATATCACCTCAAATCGACTAAAGGCAAAGATGGAACGATTATAGCACGTCTATTTATATGCTGCAATAGAGGTAAATTAATCATAAACTTATTTCATAAATATTTTAAAAATCTAACTTATTTATACTCATCAATTCATTTATATTTCAACATATTCTCATAAATTTTTTATTACATTGGGAAAATTTTCGCAAATGCTAAGCGAAAAAAAAAAAGAAGAGTAAATTCCAATTATTTTCTAACGCTCCGAATAATTAATCATTGAAATATTTATGAGAGAGAGAGAGAGAGAGAGAAAAAAAAGATCGGAAAAAAAATCTAATCTTTAAAAATTTTTTTATATTTTTTTTTATCACCAATGAATTTTATATTGCTTAGATAATGACATCAAATAGATCAATGAACAATTTTTAGTTTATTTTCTATCAGATAAACGTTTTTTTTTTAACGTATGCCGAATGAATTGAATTCATTCAAATTTTTCCTTCTTATATTTCTATCAAATTTTTCATACTCTCGCTAATTTACTTCCAAAAGGTATTATGGTCTCATGTCATGCTAGTGTCGGCATGTGTTCCCTTGTCCGTCTGTTTGTGTAATGGCCTTTTCGTTCACCTACCTGGCCGTTCATACCTGTCTACCAGACCGATTGCTTCACCTACTCAACATGACTGAGAACCAGAAAGCGAAATTATACAACTATAGATGAGTTTTTTTGGGAGAATCCGGTGTTCACTATTGCAGGTACACAGGATGGACATCAAAGCGCCCAGATGTTAGCCTCTTCATTCGTTCTAAACAATTATCAATATTATTAAACAGAAGCATATGCTTTAACCTGTGCTAGGGTATGAAGTTGGTGACCATATAGGGAGATGAATTTTTAGGAGGCGCTTTTGTCAGATCGGCAAAATCCACATCGGTGGATAGACGCGCCAATAAAGATCCGTAAAATTTTCCAACTGCTACGAGTATATCCTAGAATGAGAGAGAAAGATAATTGTGCCAAGAGAATGAGAGAAAAAAAAAAAGGTAATCGTTTCATTGTGTTGAATTACAATTGCCAAAGAATATATAACATTATCATTTCCGCCATATCTTTCATTTTTTTTTTGTCATTGCGAGCAATTTCATAGCACAATTATGAATTCAATAATAGTTTATTAAATTCATTGCTTTATCGAAAATTTATTGAATGAGAAAAAATATTTGAAAGAAATAAAGATTATTAATTGAAGTTTTAAGGTTTATTTTAAAAAAAATTAAAGTCTAAGTTAGTTGACGTATTTCCTCTCAATGAAACGCCTCATTTTTATTGTATAAATGAATAATTGCTAATATTATATTCAATTAAAAATATTTGAATTTATAACTCATCGAGAATATTCATTTTCATTTGCTATTGTTTTTTATATTACAAGCAAATATCTAATATACTCTTTATTCATTATAAGATCTTTGCGATAATGTTTATAATTGTTTTATGCACGTTATCATTTACATCTATCAACGTGCTCATTTCAATTTTCAATAATTGTGTTGATTACATTTACTCAATTTCGATTAGTTCCCAGTTTATTACTAATTGTTATTGCTTTAATGATAATATGTTTTGCGCAAAAATTTTATGTCTCACAGAATTTTCCAACATATATTTTTCCTACATGAATTTTGCTTCAGAGGAATTTTTTTTTTTTGAAACAAATATTTAAAAAATTTGGTAAATTCAAGTAATAAATTCAAATAAGCAAATGCTTCATTTCTTATACTATTTCTATACACTAAATTATGCTTCCAACTATTAGTTCATTAGTTATGTTGATATTTAAATCGATAAACAAAATTTGCTTTTAATATTTGCCTAACTTAGTGCTCATCAATATTTTATTTTCTAAGAGGAGAAGAAAAGAGCACTCTATCACATTTAACACAATTTCAAAAATTTCCTTTACGAAATATGTTTCTTTAGCTTGTGTTTTCAAAAGAATTAAACTTGATGTTAATTTTCTTATGATTTTATTTTGCAATTTTCTACGATAAACATTTTTGAAAATATTTTTGCATTATAACAATACCACCGATAAATTGAAATGCAATAATAATTGCAAAATAAAAAATGTAATTAATTTCTCACAATTTGATTTGTTCATATTTTCATTGTATTTACGGTGCGTATTATATAGGAACAATGCTGCTAATGCTCTAAAAGATTGCAAATTTTCATTGCAATATTCTCCATATTTTTTTCGAAATCATTAACGCTGTTGACCTGATTTTAAAAATGCCTATATATAAAACTACAAAAGAGAATTATCACTATAAAAGAATCGAATAAATGTCTCAAAAAATAATCGAAAATAAATTGCTTTTAAGGACTTCCAGTAAAATATACATTTTTATTTCGAATTCGATAGGTACGATTAGTGAAGATGTTTTTAGTTAATCAATGATTGCAACCATACGATACTAATCGACTTATTTGCAGTAAAGTATATGCAATAATTTTTATATAAATATAAAAATATCTATAGTATTTCTATGTTTTTACGATGAAATATTTCAAAAATAATTTCCATTTTCTTCTAAAAAATTTTTCTCCATAATGAAATACTATATGAAAAATTTTTTTTTAAAGTTATAAGAAATTAAATACACCAAATTTGTAATATAACAAACTTATAAATTGAATAATATGCCACCACAGTAAACCTCATCTAAAATGTACTTCAATAAACTCATAGAAAATTTCAATGTTTAATTAAATTTAAAATTTAGTAGTAATGATAACAACTTAAAACGTCTCATTTATTAAATTAAAACAAATTATTTATTTAAATACTATTATTAATAAAAGTATTTGAATTGATGATAAGAATAGTATGTTCGATAATATATAGTTTCGATCGCCTATTATATAATATCGCATTTTAGTCGTTAGTAATTTATTTCTCTAGATAAGAATATTCCGGAAATATACTGAATCAAATATTCGTGTTTATGAAATTATTTCTCAATCAACCTGACAGGTAAAAAAAAATTACTCGTAGTAAAATTAATTTCATCATTTCTCACTATTTTGGTCTCATTTTCGACTAAACCTTCTTGTAGCCTCTACGGTTGAAGAAAACATAAACAAGGTAACAATATTGATTTCAAAAAGGTTGGCTAATCTACGTCAATTATAATTGCTATTGAGAAATCGCTCATAATTAAACGCTAATTACATCAATCAACAACTATATCGTAAACGCTTTTAATATAAATTATTACTAAAATTGAGAGATTTCTTACTTTAAAATTCGATTCTTGATTTTTCGTTTTAAATTTCCATTTTTGCCTATAAGTTCCTTTTCAATTCTTTAATAGAGAACTATTAAAAGAAATATGTTCATATGTTATGTGAAGATTTTTCGAACATCTTCAATAAATGATGAAATATCAATTAGTATCAATAATTTCAATAAAATATCAATAATTTCGAACATCTTCTCAAAAATACTAGAAGTATAAAAATTGAATAGATTATTTCCGATTTAAAAAACAAGGCGAATTTCAAAGGTGAATATAGAAACGGTTGTTGAATATCACTTAATTGCAAAAAAAAAAAAATTACATACCAAAAATGATGATAGTTTTAAGTACGATCATATATGTGATAGACGGAACAATAAAAATATTATTACTTTAATAAGAAGATGAGAGGAAAAAAAAAGTAAAATATTGGAGTGATAGTCGAAGGCTATGAAGCTCCACATGAAAGCAGGAGCTCTAGCTCTTATTTTCCATTATATAACTGATAACTCATTGACTATGTTATTTACTAGTAAAATGCTCATACTCTTTCGAAATATTTCATGCTGGCAAACGCAAAAGATAAGCACTGCACTCTTTAGCTCTTTGCAATTTTTTTTTTAGTTCGATCTCTTTCTATATATTTGTGATTATCGCTTAAATTTATTAAAATCACATTGTGGATGAATTATATATTGATGGGGAGTAAACAATTGTATGATGATAGATTAAGCGTCGTACAGATTTTGAACATCTCATTGATTCAATAAATTCGAGAAAAAAAAAGACGCTTAAATCTCATATTTAGCGTTGATATTTCAAAGAGTGAGTAATAAATAAGTACTAAATATTACATGAAGAATTATTTTGCATTAAAAAAATTTTACTAAAAAAGGAAATATTAACAATAATAGAAATCAAATATTATAGCGTTTCTATATATTGCATTTATATATGAGTATTTATTAGTAGTAAAGATATTTTCAACAAATAATTTTGTAGAGCTCGTAAAGAGGAATATTAAACGAATGAGATATTGCTTCAATTTCAATTCTTTTCATTCTATCAATTGCAGTTATTCAATTAATTAACAACGACCTCATAAAAGTATATCGAATAGAACACCTATGATAAAATATTCAAAATCATTTCTAAAAACGAGCAATTTCTAATTTTTAAATATTAAATCCTATTTTAAGTAATTTTTTAAATATTTTAAGCATAATTTATGAAGTAATATTAAGTAAAAATCCTATTTAAGTAATTTAAGTAATTTTAAGCATAATCTAAATATTTAAATGTTCTAAGTAAAAATGATTCTTGAAAAAAAAATAATTTATTCTTATTTAAAATAAATTTAAAATTAATAAAGAATATTACCATCAAAAGTAATATTTATAAGTATTTATTTCCTATAAACAAAAAGTGTGTTCAGTTTAGAAAAAATAAAATTGACTAATAATCTCCATTAACCAATAGAACTGATGGAATAAAATACAACTGGAAACATTTTTAATGCATATCGAAATTGATGGAATAAAAAAATTCAAATAGTAATTTCCGTTAACAAAAAAAATACACGGCGATCACTGCTGAACACACACTACACTGACTAGTAAGTAAGACCGCAGCCTATTTATATCATCGGCTAGGGCCCTGAACGCATGGGGAGATCACAATCCACACTGGGGAGATAGCACATCAAGATCAAACAACTATGAGAGTACAACTTGTATATACGATCACTTAACACGATCACTGCGATCACAAAACTGATTCGATCACAACAGATCACCTTTAACCGTAGATCACTACTCATTAACATCGAATAAAAAATTTTCAACGAATTTACTAATACAGCATCATAAGTGCATGCAATGAAAGTGAACAATTATAAAATAGTTACATTCTATTAAAAGAATTTTTAAATTTCCATCGCATTCAGCTAACATATAGATCTATTATAATGGCTATAATTTCCATACGCAAAAAAAAAGAAGAAAAAACATTTCAGAGAATTTAATTTTTGTTTGATATTCATCTTTTATAGTAAACGATAAAATTATTTATATGAATATATAGTGCTATCAAGTTTGGAATTCGTTATATTTCTTCATTTAATATTAGAGCTAAAATATGCCAATAATTAAAGCAAACTTCAACAAAAATTTTCAATCAAAAGCACTATGACGATATGTGTTTGAATGTGTTTTTCCATTTGGATGATTTTTATGTATGTATGTCTCTATACGTTTGATAGCTTCATAAATCACAAATGCTAAGCGGGAAGAAATTGCCATTGCTTCAAAAAACAATCGCTAAAAATGCCTCTCACCCGGGACTAATGTTAATTATTTCGTAGATCTA
Source organism: Ascaris suum (assembly GCA_013433145.1). Taxonomy (NCBI): domain Eukaryota; kingdom Metazoa; phylum Nematoda; class Chromadorea; order Rhabditida; family Ascarididae; genus Ascaris; species Ascaris suum. The sequence continues at coordinate 8,617,754 of CM024178.1, read as the reverse complement.
CCTGTCTCACCTTGATGAATATTATTTTGTACTTTTACCCCTCCCAACTTGATGAATATTACTTCGGACTTTGATGATAATTCTGTGCCTCTGAATGTGCCATAAATATTCCCTTCCCCTTCTTCGTTCCACCTTATATTTAAAACCATTGTAATATGGTTTAAAATGGGGGTTTTTAGCTTAGACGCTATGAATTTCAGTGAGTGTATAAGGAAACGGATTTTTTTTTTATTCGCTATTATTAGCGTATATTTGCAAATAAAGTTCTATCTGATTTGGAAAATTGCCAACAGCCGTATATCATTTTTAATCTTATCGGTTCTCTTCTTCTAGCATACGCTCATTTATGCGAAAATATTCATGAATAACATCAATTCGCGTAAATAATTCCATAAAATTTGATCAAATGAAAAACTGATAAAAACAAAAAATAATTTTCTTTGCATATCATCGAATTCAACAATATTGATATAAAAATTTAAGAAAAAAAAAATCTTCAATATTAAACACTTTTTTTTTGAAAACAACAAAATATCTCCGATCGAAAATTTTTCTAAGAAAATTTCGAAGTTAGATATCGGTGAAATTAGCCAATTCAACATTGAATCTTTTTATGAAATTTTCTTTCCTTTTTTTTTTATTTAGAGAGATATAGTGATATATAATAAATAGCTGTATTATACGATATATTCATATTTTGAAAGATATAAAATCAAAAAAAAAAAATGAAAATATTCTTCAGTAATATTTAGCAAGCGCTTAAATATATGAGAAAAATCGTAGAGTCGACCTCTCCATTAAGATTACAAACGAGCGAGGGGAAGTGTTGGCGGCAGGGGTAAGGATGAGGACAAACCAACGGATCTGATGGCTGCCGCAAAAAAACCAAAGACTTTCAGCCTATATTAGCGCACTAAAACCTTAAGCATGCGTACTCATGACAATTTATCACTAAAAACTCAGCATTTACAGCATTCGTTCGCAAAGCAACGAATCAAATTCTTGAGTTTCAAAAAACTACGATAACCATACACTATAAGGGTATCCGTAAAAGAGGAAAACCGCTGAATGTTGCAGCCCTGTAATACGCAAATACAAATACAGACCATAACCGAATCGATTCCACACTATAATCTTGCAAAGTTAGTCGAAAGAAATTTTTTCCTATGCCTTTGATGGTGAAAACATCAACCAGCAAGCACTTTTCACCGATGAACTGTAGTATATTCCATGCATTATGCGCGACATCTTCATCAATTCCCTCATCTCGATGAATTACATCATGCATTGTGGTATGTAGTTTGTTCGACTATAGTTTGGCGTATAAACAATTTCTCACTCAAATATCAATTTCCTCATTTAACCATTGTGTATACCAATCATCCTATACCATGCGAAAAAAAAATTCATTTTTTAATTTATTTCAATCGATGAGCACTAATATTAGGCGTTTTTCAGCCAAGAAAAAAAAAGTGCCAAGAATGAGTAAACATCATTTCACACCAAATTGGCCAATCAAAATCCAATAGCAAAAGAAATAAGAAAAAAAAATTCAGACATGCAAAAAAATTTTTTGCAAAAGCATTTTGCATCGATCTGATAAGTTATTACACGTTTATTTTATTCATGCCTTTAATACGCTGCTCTCTTATGGTTATGACATCATCGCAAACATACAAAAAATATTTAAATACCCCGAGTGATATCATTATGGATTCACGAGTACCACTCAAAATTCATCCTCTTCCCTTTCCCTCCCATGATTCCTAAAATATAACCCTGTGGTACTTTATTAAATGAAACGATGAGAGCAATAAAGCGGCGCTAATGATGACGATGAAAAAGCTAACTAATAAAGTAGCTAAAGATTACCTGTCTTTCGCATGCATCCAATACAATATGAAATAATTTGCAAGCAATACAGTCATAGAGAGGCAAAACGCCAAAATGGGAACGCTCTCTTGAAAAAAAAAATACAATAGGAACAGCCAGCCAACTTATAATATTAAAAAAAAAACGTCATTCCTTCTACATTTTCACCTTTTCAATTTTTCTACTTATATTTATGCTATAACAATAACAGGTGACCTGAAAATCGCTAGAGACGATAAAACTTTCAACGTAAAATCTCATTTCTCTTTCATTTTTACACAATTTTTCCCATTAAATCTCGCATATATTAAATTGCATAAATTTTTTGCTTTTAAAAAGGCGACTTTTTAAAATATTTTCCCAAAGGATCAAAAAAAAATCCTACGGCTCATTATTTGAAAAATTCATAACAAAGTAACTGTAATTTTAGATTGCATTTAAAGAATCATCTCCACTCATAAAGTTGAAAGAACCAAATTACTTCCTATATTCATAACAATAAATGTCGCCAATCTACATATCTCTTAGAAATTGCTACCTGGAAATCATTAGGCCTTCACGTAGAGCTAGCGGCCTAGCCGTAATGAACGTCCAAACCCCGCCATTCAATGCCAGCACTGTTCCTCATTTTAAAAAGTAATGAAATTATGCCGATAAAACGTCCCCGCTCTCCCTCCTCCATATCTTTTTGTTTCGACTGAATCATACATTCGCTCAACACGATCAAAATCACATCCGATAACGATGCCTTCATTCGTCTGCAATATGACGTTCAGTATTAGGGGACGATTCACGATTGACAAGTCCGGGAACTGGAGGAGGATGCTGTTCCTCTGTAGAAGACCCCTTTTCGACGTGAACATCACTACCTGCCTCTTGCACTGAAACAGTCTCCTCCACACTTGCTGATCCTGGAATGCTTGGCGGCTCCGGAGTTAAGCTCTTTGCTACTGGCACCTGAAATTGCGTAAAGGCTTAATTTCAACTAATACAGCTGTATGAAAAAAAAGCTAAAAAAATATAAAGTCCTAAATGCAATAAATAGCCTGTAGTTCTCCAAAAACCTAAAAATTAAGATATGAACGAAAAGTGCAGCACACTTCTGTTAAAAAAATGGACTCCATGCCTCTAATTACAGCACTTTCAGATTAATCTTCTTTGATTTCATCAACACCTGAACATAACAACGTTTGCAAATTCTACATCACATTGACTCATGTATAATTAAGATTAGTGCTGAAAAGTGCTACGCTCATTAAAATATAAGTTCTTTGGAAAAGGAAAACTCGAAAAGCATTAGATTATTCTATTAATTCTCGCTTAGACAATAAATAAACATCGTAGCTGCCTAAAGTTAATTCAGATACTGACTGACAGAAATCACATTTAACTGATCGAAAGAATTCAAATTCGATCTCTGAGCACACCAACTCTGCGCTCTCCGGATCCGGAAACTCAAGACCGTCGAAGTTTCATATCCGGAGATTAACCTATTGGAGGGATCCGATTGCGCATTTCATCATCACGGCAAAGAACTTTAACAAGCTCTAAACGCTGTGTGATCACAAAATTTAATTGTCGGAGAAGCTCCGAATCCTCTAAAAATTGAGGCCATATCGGAGCCGTATCAATGCAAACACTCTTTTGTTTGTGAATAATGGAAATAGCAAATTCCGTGTAACTCTAATAGATGAAAATCAGAAGACAACATCACAAAAGTTGCTTCCGTAATGTGTTTCTTAGGCTTAACTGTGCCATTCTATGAAAGCGGCTAAATACTTCGGGACACTGCGAAGTAATCACCAATGAACGAAATGCTGGCATATGAGATTCCGGGATAACATCGTGCAACATCTTCCCCCCTCCCCCCCCTCTTCCGCCTCAGCACAAACTCATCGTTTTCTCACCACTTAAGGCTTTTTTAAAATCACTGCCCTCCCCCTCCCGAGGTCAAAATGTGATCTTTCTTTGAATCAAACCTCGTTTGAACTATCCGGTTCCGCTGCTTGAGATGCACCCGATGTCGCCCCGCCGGTGCGCCCTGAGCCAAAAAGCCGAGAGAATACACCTCGAGCACCTCCTGAAATTATAGTCAAAGGCTCTCCTTTTCAATGGGGTCAGTACCATCCACCCAAACAAACCACCTACAAAGTCTTTAAAAAAACATTCACGTTCCTGAACCTCACAAACAAACAATGGACTGGCTACTTCTCACAGGCACATGTTAAAAGACGCAAACACCTTGGACATGATGCAGTTTTACTTCCCATTCCGATAAATACACAAAAAAATTCCCAGAATATCACCGCTAAGACAAAAAAATAAATATGAGAAGTATTTCGATGGAATAAGTGACTAACCTTGTGTCTGTGATCCCGATGACGAGGAGCATCCAGAACCATCGGCTATACCACCTACAACATCGACTTTATAGGTAACCATCCTGTCAACATGCAAATTTTAAGGTGTAAATAAGAGGAATAACCGGAGATAATACACATCTCAAAATGAAAGTCAGATTTTGACGACGTGCCTTCGAGTAAAAAAAAACCTAACAAAATAATCAGCCTTTAAGTTATTAAAATCATTTCTATTCATCATTATCGGTAATAAAGAGATGATGAATTCTTTAAAAAAAAACAAAATTAAGAAGACGAGGTCTGCATGAAGGAACCCGCAATCTCGACACTCCTAGGTGTTACCATCTCCTTTTAGTCTTCCTTACCTTCCGCTGATAGCAATATCATAACTTCGGAATGAAAAGTTTCTTTAAAAACCTCTCTCATTTGTTGCTCGCTCTACTTTTCATTAAGTACACCAATATTTGTCGAATATGCCCTCTAAATCCAACACGACAAACAGGAATGCATTCGAAATCCCCCTATCATACCCCTTATAAGCCTTTAAGTCAATAACAGGTCCAATTGTTACTAAGTAACGACTAAAAGCTGAATTAACAAACTTGAAAAAAAAAGAAAAAGCAAAAACCTATTTCGTCGACCATGGTATGTCCTTGTGCTGGACGTCTACGACCCCTCGAACCAGTATCCAAGTGTCCTATGCAAATCTGTGCCTCATGCACGGTTGCACGTAAAATTACAGCATTGACACGTTCGTTCAAAGACTCACCAACGTTCAACACTCTGTAAAAATATTCGATTTTATATAAATATGCTTATGGTATAAACGCCTAAAAACGATAACATCACATAATTATTCAATAACAAATAATTGCCCTATAGCATAATCATTTTATAACACATAATCGAATTATTTTATAACAAATAACTGCCTAACAATGATCATCTTACAGCACATAATTGCCCTACGGCAACAAAAATATCGTGCTTTAAACAATAGCTTCCTATCATACTCTAGGTACTGCACGAACTGGTCAAAAGTATCTTCACAACTGCCTGTATATAGAAGGCTTCAGTAAAAATTGCTCATAGGTAAAAAAAGATGCAATTTTGTTGGGTAGTTTTTTACGTCCAATATAGTGCTGTGCCATGCCATGCCTTTACATTCCTGAGTCGGTACTGGTGATCTCAAAAAATAAAACCTCATCAAGTCAAACGACCTCCACAATAACAACGCACATTCTCTCTCTATATGCATATATAAACGGCTAAATAGATGAATAAACGGAAAAAAAATGGAAATATATATATATATATATATATATATATATATATATATATATATATATATATATATATATATATATATATATATATATATATATATATATATGCACCGTAATCGACGAATCAATTGATCCGTAGTTCATTGAAATAGTTGCCTCATGAAACAGGACGACTTAACAGCCATAGACAACTTCGAAACCTCGGCGGAATACAGCTGAGAGCGGCATACAATAGAAACAACTAACAGACAGCAGTAAGAGAGTAATAAAAGAGATTTAAAAAAATAGGAGACGCTTTTCTAAGCGCCAGCATCAGTACAGCTCAAAAGAACACTATGACAAAAAAACAGAATCAAATTAATCAGTGAACTGTTCAATAATAAAGACATAAAATCTAAAAAGAACGAAACTTACTCCGTATATGTTGCAGCTCGTTGATCACGATTCTTTGCACGAATTATCTTATTGTAAGAGTCGATCCTTGCACTTATGCCGTCGTTTTCTATCAGTTCTACTAACTCATCTTCCATCTGAAAGATAAATTTTCACTTCAATACTAGATCGCCAGAATGATCAAAACATCCTCGAATGATCAAAATTTTAAAAAAAAGCCACCCAAGCGGACAGCTCAATATGCGATTTTCTAAAATCGCTTTTCAATTAGCCGATCAAACAAGCTGCCAACAAATAATAAATGCGCAGAAAAACGCATTCAAATGTCGATTCACCTAACCGCCTGAACGAAAATTCTGCAACAGAAAAAAGTTGTTTTCCAATTCAATCGGTCGAAAGATACAATCCAACTGCTGTGAAAAATTTGCATATGCCAAATTTTACAATTTCAGTTTTAACAACTCTCTAGGTAAACTAACTGGACAGATATATAGAAACGCATCTATATAGCCATAAACATGACGTCGTCGTAATGCGTGTTTAAAAATCACATAAAAACTGAACTTATTCCCCCAACTAGTAAAATCAGTAAACTTTTCAGTGACTACTCGGAATTCCTCAATGAAGTATTTCTTGAAACGATGTTTAAAGGTGCAAAATGTGAAACACCACGACGATCGCAAAATTTATATCATTATAGGGAGCTACGAATAAAACTCCTTCAACTGAAATAAGATACGGCAAGTAGAGAAGAAAATAAACTCTTGCAATCGCTAAAGCAGATAGCCAATACGTATTAAACGCACTTTCGAAAAAAATAAATTTTAAGCTCTAATTTAATCCTATGACCGAATCTGCCTTAATCTCGCACTTGCGTTGCCACTGTTATTATTATTAATATCACATTAGCACCATTATTATTACTGCTGTGATGAACGACTGCGCTGCAACTCAACTTTGCGTAGGTCGACCCCGATGATATCTATTCTTCTCTGCCCCATCATATTTCGCTGTTTCTCTACTTCTGTAGCTGCGTATTTCAAACCCATCAGCCATTGTGCGCGTCTATCAGTTATATAATTTTTAGCCGCTGCTTTTTTCTTATACCCAATTCTCTTGCTTCATGGAACTTCGCTTCTACTGGCCCCGTCTTTTCTTCAGCAAACGGCAGCAGCACAACAATTGTTATCACCGCTATTACCAGTTTTACCACTCCTGTTATTACCACTATTATTGCTACCACTATTAGTACTATTACTGCCACTTTTACTACTGCCAACAAACATCAACAGAAACTTAAACGTGAAACAACCACTTATATTCTCATTTAACCGCTGACCTATGGATGTGGGTTTCACTCAATCCCTAATGCAAACTCAAACTGTTTGCTTAATACTTAATGAAGCACCTCTTGAACGCTGACGCGAAACACTTCAGCCATATGACTGATATCTGCCACCGCATACGGAGTGAAATATTGCACAATTGCACGACGCCTGATCAGATGATAGATTTCTTTGACGTGTGGAGAGAGATACATGTTTAGAAGCAGATGATCACGGACCTTAAAAAAATTCAATTTGCATGTAATGGAATGACAGGTAAATGAATTGAAGAGTTCCGGTTCCACCATGTGGTAGATGAAGAGAGCCGAAAACATTAAAGTGAGTAAGCAAATTATAAATATCCACGTTCCATTCGTTTTTGGAGCCAGATGGGTTTCAATAAAGAGACGATCCCGTCCTTCTCCCCCTTCCCACCCAAAAAGCGGAATCGAAAGCTCGTAAAGGACCGCAAAGTGCATTATTACCACCATCACACGTTCATTATTGCCTACTCCCCCATCTCAACCATTCGTCCAACATGCTTTCTGAATCAGCACGCTGCAAAATACGATCAATAAAATCACTTAAGAAATCAATAGAATGCCTGATCAATAAAATCAATAAAAACCAAGCCACAATACTGCAAATATAATGTGGTCAAAAATTTCACAAACCTCTTCCATTATATCAAGACATGTGCCAAATTCGCTTCTGCAAAATTTCTGCAGTAATTCCACTAATTTTGGCTCGGATTCGAGGAATTTTCTGAAAAGCGCGCTAGCCAATACTTTCTCCTTCAATTCGCTTCGTTCAAATGTTGCGAGAGCACAAAATGTGCCAAATATGGCAATATCTTTCGCACACAATAGAGACGGATAATTGAAATAATCCAAATCAATCTGAAAATAATAACAATATTTAATATACTTGCAACATTTTACTCAATTTTTAAAAATTAATTTACACATGTGAGAAAAGAACTCAGAAGAAGGCAGAAAAAATTAATAAAAAAGGTTATCCTCAATGATGCGTACTTCTATAAAGGACGGAGAATCCCTCTTGGGACAAGCTGAGAGAGGGGAATGGGAAGGATTGGAAAGGAGCGGAAAAGGGGAGAAAGACAACCACAGTTGCGCATAAAAACTAAATTCATATCATCAAGAAATGCATGAAAAAATAAGCAATGAAACTAAATTTAACATTCTATTACTCATAACTAATTAAAAAATGTACCATCTTTGCCACCTATACAGAAACAAACTTGAAAAGTGACTTAGCTGAATAGTACAATGCCCAATACTTAACTTTTACCTCTCTTCTGACCATTCTTCCGATTGGTTAAATCCCAGCAAAATTCTTTGCGGTTACAAGATGATTGCTGAAGGATATCAGCTACCCTATCGCTGCGATATTGCTCGATGCTATGACCTCACAGCGGATAATGAAATAGACAAATATTTGCTTTCTCAAGTCTTGGTTGCAGATTTCACCGACTACAATTTGCTAATTTGATGGTCACCTTAAGCATCTGTCGAACAAAACATTTGTAATTAAAAAACACACCGGCCTATACCCCCCTTTCTGCTTCCTAGAAAATTTCTTCAGTCTCATCGTTACCCCCCCCCCCAAAAAAAAAACAACCTGAAGGCACTTTTCGGCAACTGCTTTGAAATTTTTCGAGTTCAAGCCATATAACGCAATCACTGCGGCGATCTTCGCTTTCGATGTTTCGATGAGCTCCTTCATATTCTTGCTAGCCGTTTGCGATGCGTTCATTGCGTATCGGCCCACGCGTGTCGTCGACGATACCGCCACTGATTCCGACTCCACTGCTTCATCTAGAAATTCATGCATTTTAACATCCCACCTCGAGACATTAAAATAAATGAATAAATAAATAAGTGGATAAATAAGCAAATAAATAAATAAATAAACAAAACATCTCCCTTAAACCTTTTTCTCCTACCTACCCAGTTTTACGACCTTACGAACAAGTTCGAGAAGGATACCTGATGGTGGAAATCTCATTATGCCGCGGAACTCAAGCGCTGCTCCACCTGACTTTCTTTAACACTTTATGAGACCTTACTGTCATCCCCACACCTAGCATTCTCCGAAATTATATGTACGCTGACATCAGAAACGAAAGTTGCAGATCAGCCTAATCTTCATCGTTCCTAAAACTGCTTCTTTCACAATCAACAAAAAACAATTCCCATCACAGCTTCCTCAAAGTGCGTTCGATCCTCTTTGAGAAAACTTTTTCAAGGTATAGCAACACTACTAAATAGAAAGGTAAAATAAGTCAACCAAAAAAACAAACTGAAACATAAAAACCATAAAACATACTTATAGCTCTTTCGACTTGCGTCATAAGCGGCTCAACTCGATGCCACTGTGACAGATGTATTGTCACTTCAATCCAATTCAACAACATCTAAACTTCATGCAAAGTTTACCTCAAGGCTATATCTTACTACTCTTATTGAAAAAGAAAAAAATTGGTAGAAAAAATTTGCATATGACCTATCGTAACATCTGTCAATTAAGAAAGACAATCAACGAGGAGAGCTTCTACAACAGATAAGACCTGACAGTTTTTGAATCCCCCTACTAGTGATGTTGTTATTTTGCTACCTCAAGAAATGCATCACACGAACCCGGGTGTAGTTATAATTAAAACAATAGCGGCTATAATTTCTTGATAGCCCACCTTATCTGATGCTCGAATATCACAGTAAAATCACACAACACATTTAAATGTTCCCTGTCTAAAAAATGAGGCACATACACCTGTGCCCGTAACAAAATTCCTACTTATAACTCGTGTTTAGGCTGCTAGGTATACAAGAAGAAAGACTGTTGCTATCACAGAATACAGGTTCGACGTCTTTTATCTTTCTTCTCACATTATCGCTGAACACATACTGCCGCACATATACCATCAATTATTATAACTGACTCGTAGACCATTAAATATGAATATTCTGGAAACTATAACCAACCTGAATGACATGTTTCGTCGACGTGCAATACTCACGCATACCACGTCCATAAAGCTTGACCGCATCTTGAATGTGACCCATTTGGATTTGCTGTTGAAAGAGATCGTCCATTGCGCGTCGTGTTGATTCCTGCAAAATTTCATCATACTTTACGACTGAAATGAAGCAAATAATATTTTGAGTAAAATAAAGTACAAGTGAGAGTGAGGGGAAAGGGTGGTGGGAGGGAGCGGAAGTAACACACACATGCAGAAAGCGAAGGAATTAAAAGAATCTATGACTCCCTCTTCATTCTCCTCTAATTTCCCCCCTCTCCCTATCTACTTGCTTATTACCACTCCTTCGATCAGTTCCATCAAATCACGGATATTTTATACAAACATCGATCCGCATAAGATCACCGCAGCTTTCCGAAATTTTCAGTAAGACGATCTCCAATTAACATTTCCGGAAAAGGCCCATTTCTTACTTCTGCCATCATGATAGAAAATATTTTAAAGGTATCCACTTGATAGTGCGGCGGAAATTATAGCAGTAAGGTTCACCAAAAATTTAGGATCTCATCCTGCACGAATAAACCCAAACGGTAGTAAATCGGATGCCTAACTCTACCTTGACGCCCTCATCTTTCTGTCGTTTAAAATCAGCAGAGAGCATCTCGAGCCTCGCTTGTGCCTTAGCGTTCGTTGTTTCGATCCACTGCGAGTCGCATTGCGGTAAACCTGATTGTCCCGCGGTAGGGCCATTAGCTTGACCTTCTTGAGATGCCGCACCGGTTGTCGCCTTCAGCGCATCCAAACGATTGAATGCAGCCATGTACATTGGCACATTTACGGTGTTCTGAAAATAAGTCTTTCTTCTCACTTAATATACTCTGAGATTATAAGATGAAAGACATACGCCAGGCCTGTAAATAGAAATGAAAGATACGAATAAAGACTCAAATTTTAATGTAAACGACCAAATCGAATAATGAAAAATTGTGCCGAAAAATCCCACTACCTCAGCTTCCTTTCGAATATTGAAACCAAAAAACCTCAGTTAGCATTTTCAGTATGAATCATAGTTCGCCGAATAGTCAAATCCTAACTACCGTTTACTCAACAAACCTTCCTTACCTACTACTTCCAACTTATTTACCCTATCTAACCGGTACAATCATAGCGCTTTTCCTAACAAATACAAATACAATAATCCCCAATATGACAATTAGAGCACCTGTACTATGAATTATTCGTATACCTCATTAATATAATTCTGTTCATATTGACTGCTTTAAATGCTCAAATCTATGAAGAAAATTCTCAAAGATATACTCAACTGTAGTGCTGCAATAATTCAAAATGAGAAAAATACCTCAACAACATAGTTGATTAACATAAGAAGTGCCTCTTTTCGCATTGGTGGACAACTATCAGCAACGAATAAGAGTCTATTCATCAATGCATAACCTGCAATTTTATGTTTATTCAGACGTAGAAGTAATATTAAACCATAGCGTCTGTGATTTTTTATTCTTCTATTAATGTTTATTAAATAAAAAATTACCTTTAAGGTAAATATTCTGTTGCCATTAATTCTTATAAACCTCACGTCTAAAAAACATACGATTAGCAAAACACCTTCGGAACTTACAATGTTGATCAAATGACATGGAAAAGAATTGATAGAGTGGGGTAACGTCGAAAGGAATATCAAGAAAAAATTAAATAATATACATTCGAACAAAAAGAAGTGTAAAATGATTTCAAATATAAAAAAATCAACGAAATAATTAAATTCAAGAACCGGTAAAACTATGCAAGAAATATTAAATTAACACATAATACCTTTATAATTGGCAGCGAGTTGTTCCAAATCCAATGGAGAACTGTTGACGAGTTGTGGAGATGGCAAACGTTCAGTGGGCATATCTATAATAAATCTCTTTTTCAAGAACGACTGCACGACTAGGATAATTCATTTTGATATAAAATAGCAATTAAATATAATGAAAACGCCATTTGAAACATGGAATTTCAGGAAGAAAATTTTTTTGACCTATAGAAGCCCTAATTAGAATGAATCCAGCAAGAATTATACATATGCAACTCAAGCATGACATGCCATAAGCATGTACTTTCACATGATAGCAGCCGGAGGGTGGGAGATGCTAAATCAAATTGAAATAACGAAATTAAGCCTACCAGACTGTAAAAAAAAAACTTCCATTCTACAGTTATGACCTAATATTCAAAAAAAAAATGTTCCCCGTTAAAGGATGATTTCCACAAATATACGCCTTATTTAGGTCATCGATAACTGTTCCGTCAAGCCATCTCTATTCCCTCCCTTTTGTCCTCTTCATTTTTGTTTTTATTACGAACCTTTAATATATGATGTTTCACTGCAGCTGGCAACTTCTATATATGGCGCAAAAATTTCCATCATTTGCAAATATCAAAATCTTTCAGTTAGAAGATTCCCTTCTAAAATTGGATGTCCCTTACAAAACAAATGTCCCATTTCACTATTTAAAAAAAAAAAAACCTGCAATACCCTTCGATAAAAGTCTCTTTTGGTCAAAGAAATATATATCGAACAAACAGTAATTACTGCAATAAGAGAACATAAATAAAGGAAAATTGTTTTATTTGAAATACAATCGTTTATCTTATTGATATCTTTTCTTTTCAATAAAACAAAAATGTATAGAAATAAATTTCATTAAAAAAAAAAAAGAGAGAAACTCCCCACTTTCATCATGAGAGGTGATTGGTAATGGTGAAGCGTTCGAATGTCCAAATTCATCGTCGATTTCATTTGCATTGTTAATATCATATTCATGTTCTTCTAATGGTTCTTCAATGTTTGCATCCATTAATTCATCCGGATCCGGTACCGACATTTTGATCTCTATAATTTAGCATCCGTAAACTATAAATTCAGCAAGTTTTTTTTTTTGAAGGAAACTTTATAAGAAAAAAAAATTTTTTTTTTTGCAAAATTCATATATAAACAATTTGTTCATCTAATTCTCACCTTTCCTTGCCTCATTTCTTCCGGAAAATTTTCTCAACGCTAGAAATTTGACTGTATTTATTGACGTCGTCTAAAATATTTCAATGAAAAGAAATGCCTCAAGCTTCTCATATTTCGATATTAAAAAAAAAAAATCATTCAAAAATTTTCCAAATGTTGAGAATGGACGAATGTTTAAATTTATGAAAAGAAAAACGACGCATTAAAAACTCATCAAAAATTAAATCGAATTTTTGCTCGTGAATATTTTAGGTGATTTTTTAAAATTTTTTTTATTCCGCTTATTTAATGAAAACATTTCGATCTTTATGTGTAATTCTTGAAAATTCCCCCCCCCTTTCCCTATTAAACGATAGCCTTTATTAAAATACATTTTCAAATATATATTCAAAACAAACATTATTTCTTCAAAAAAAAAAAAAAAAAAAGGAAAAACCAATGATAGATTGGCAATTACCTGAAATCTTTTTTTTTTAAATGCAAAATTGGCAAATTATTCTATGCAAAATAAACTCATAAAAATTTTATTTTCATCACAAATACTATTCAATAAAAATAAAACCTACTAAGCTTATTGTTTTATGATGTATGTAAAACGTTCTCTCGTACTTTAACGTACAATCAGAATCGTCCGAAATGTTCTCAATAATCAATCAAGATGACAAACAGTTCGACCCTATAAAAAATTTTCCCTTGAAATGAAAAGAAAAATAATAACAATAGCATACAAGAGTAAATAAAGTCTCATTATAAAATACGTTTTATTAGAGATACATCCTAACCTGTCAGTAAAGGTAAATTACAAACAAGGGTGGATTATTAAGGACGATAGATTATCCGATTATCAGGTAAGAGAAGAGAAGCAAAACAATTTGAAACGTACGAAAAAAAGTGTAGTTGTAAAATTTGCTTTTATTATTTCATGTAGATTTGTCGTCAAATTATTATAAATATGAGAGAAATAAAACAAATATAGAAATTCGTACACATAACTTCCAAAAAAAAAAAAAAAAAAAACAAAGAAAAACCAAACAATTCTTCAATAGAAATTTTTATTCATATAATAAAAATCTTTAAGCTTCTAAAAATCTCTAAAAATAGCTTTGAAAAAAATCTCTCTCTCAAAAAAAAACCCTTTCAATATCACCCACCCTTTCTTTCCTCGTTTCCTTCTCCGAACAACACCAACTCTCCAACAAATTTTATTGCTCACGTTTGTTCGTAACTATGATAATGCGAACTTTTGAAAAATTCAACTACTGCTGTATGAGTTTTTCTTTCGAGACTCATGCATTTGAAATTTAAATTTCTTGAATTTTAACAGCTGCAATGACAACGTTGCAATATTAGCAAAAATTATTAATGAAGCTAAAAAAAAATGAGTTCAAATATGCAAAAATCATTGCAATTGGATAGAAATATTTTGCAAAATCAATACCGATATGATCAAACTGCTGTTTCGTCCTTATTGGTTTGGCTATACGTAACTGCTTAGGCTCAGAATCCTTGACTACGACTAGTGCCATCCCCCACTCCGTCCTCCTCGTTCTTCCCCGCCTCTCTCCCCTCTCCTGCTCCCTCCACCCCATACTTATGGACGATGCATTACTCACAATTCATCGGATGTATCAAAGGACCAATAAAAAATAAGACGCTCATACTAGTATCAATTAATCGTACTTCTAAAATTAAAAATTTTATTATGGTGCTATTTGAATCTATTAAAACCTTTCCGCACTCATTACGAATTTATTTATTTTCATCTTTCTTTTCTGTCAATTAATTATTTTCATTTCTCAAAGACTTATTTTTCATTCAGTTTCTTTTTTTTAAACAATTTTCTCAAAAAATTTCACTAAAAATTTGCAAAATTTTTTCCAGAATTCTATCGCTATATTCGCAAAAAAAAGCTAACAGTTACATTTTCGTCGATTAAAAAAAATTGCGTTAAAAGAGCGCTCCAATTAGATTTCGCAGGTGGCTTTCTTCTCACTTTACGCTATAGGCATACTTTTATTGATTTTTAGCCGGAAAAAAAAAGCGCATGTCCTCTGCAATGCTTCAATATTTTCTAAACGATAGTGCGTCTACTATTGCTACCCGCTGATGTCATACTCCTTCAAAAATTTTGTGCAATTTGCGCTTGTTTTATTGATCTATTCATTTATATTTTCAAAAAAAAATGTCTTTAAAAAAAAGATTTCCGTAATTTTCCTCGTAATTCTGTGATTTTGATGAACGCCAACATATGATTTAAACCTATGCTTAAATCTAGGCTGCAATGTAAGGGAAATGACGGCAGAAGTTGGTGATTGAAAGGATATTCTGCGGGAACAATGGTGGAGGATGAGGATTGAGAGAAGAAAGAGGAAGTGAACTACAAATTTGCAAAAACTCTTTTGAAATATTGCTGAACTGTTTCCTATTGAATGATTTGTGTTGAAGAAATTTCTTCAAGTTTTAATCAGTATTGTTGGGGAACTTATCGCTCTAGCTGATAAAGTGATAAAATATCTCTCTAATTGATAAAATCTTTAAGATTGCTTTAATATATACTGTACTACCTGTAGAACCTCCTTTTTCTTGTTTATTTAATTTGCCGTTGAAAAATAGGATTGTTCTTTGCTTAAAAAATTGTTGATTGATCTAAGCAAATATATTCAACGAGAGTAGGTCGTATTATATTATGCATGGTGAACTTTAAGAAGCGGCTATATTGTGGTTGCCTTTTTGTCGTTAAAACCTTAAATGTTATCGCTTAAAAGATGACGATTTGCACTATGATGAAACGTAACAAACAGCTGTCACTATGCTCAGATATCATATATTCTATTGAAAAAAAAAATCGACATTATCAGTTAAAAAGTGGCAATTGGCAGCATGATAAAACCTACCAGACGGTTGTCACTAAGGTCACTTGAAGTTCTGCATTCATAAACGCCTTTTTTGTCATACACAATAGCCATCTGATTTTACGTTAACCATAAATAGAAGCATCCATGTGTGAAATCACTCCAGAGACAATAGTATTTCGATCGAGCTCTTGTCTTTATAAGCAGCAAAGTTGTAAGCTTTCATTCTATCGAGTCATATAATCGATTCTCATATCAGCATGATTATGTTTTTATCTTTTCGATTATATATATATATATATATATATATATATATATATATATATATATATATATATATATATATATATATATATATATATATATATATATATATATATATATACTTAAATTATATAGTGTTCTTTCAGATTTAATAACACCGTCAAATTACTAGTTTCAGCAATTAACTTACACCTTCGGTTAATTCTACCTCAGATGTCCGGTTGGCTGCCTTCATGCTCTCAACCACTTCCCCTCCCCTCCCCCTTCGTTCTGGCTTGACGGAACTGGTTTATCACCAGAGGAATTTTCAAATCTCACCCATTCTTAAATTATCATTGATAACTGTCGATGAGTTACTTTTATCACATTTAGCTGCCAATCCCACGAAATCGCTCTAAGTAGCTGCCTGTTGGAATGAATTCAGCTCTGATGAATTCATTTTATTTCGTTCATTTATACCGTTTATTTACTTAAGTTATTAATTTCAACAATGAAGAATTTAAATTAAATTTTCATCACTGTAGAAAAGATTTTCTCTCGAATATAAATGAACGCATAACTTTAAATTTGGCGAAGTTTATTTGAAAAAATGAGAATTATTTTCAAGAGAACAAAACCTTTGTTGCAATCTCCTTTCCTGTCTCCGATTTTCTCATTTAACTTGAGCACTTCCCATTCTTCTTCGACGGGAAAAAAAAATTGAAATCTATTTAATCCATGGATGCATTCAATAAAATAGCAATTTAATAGCTAAAAATTGATCGATTATTGCAACGTTGATGATTTTCCTAATATAAATAAATTTTTTCATCGATAGACGAATAATTTAATGACTGAAAAAAAATATTTAAAAAGAAACTGCCAATATTTTTTCAGGCGAATTTTTAAAAAAAAAAAATGGAAGCGATAAAAATTTCCAACGGAAATGAAGAAGATTTTCGTAGAGCGATCGATATTCTCTATGAGAATGTTCATTGGTTCAATGCATATAATGATTTTAATATATATACAAAAGCATGTCAACGTGGATATAAATTTATGGTCGCAAAGAATAATGATGGTTGCAAATATTTTTTTTTATTTTATAATTGTTTTTTTCAAAATTTCAGAAAATTTTATACTTTATTTTCCATTAAAAAAAATGAATTATTGCTATCTATCACCAGCAAAACACTACTGTTTTCATTACCGTCATTTTTCGTTCTTCTTTCCCTTCCCGACCCCACTTTTTCCACCTCTCCGCCCATTCTACACCTTAGCATCTCCAAATGACATCATCTGGAAGTGCACTCAACTCGATGGCAAAAAAAAAACGATTTTTTTTTTTCGCTATCTAATAATTCAAAGGTATTTGTTCGAAGAATTCGTCATTCGATTTCGGCCGAGTTAGCAGACTATTCAGTTGTTTACTGTAATTATTCACTTGTTTGATTGGTGATTATTGTAAACATTTTTCGATGGGTCGAATGCATGAAAGAGTTGAAGTTGGAAAGATCAGATAAACTTGGAACAAGCAAACTTAGAGGAACAAACAAATTATTGAACAAATATGAGTACTTTCCAACTCCATTATACTATAATTAACCATATGTTTATGCCAATAATTGTATAGAACAAAAAATTCCTCAACAGTATTTAAATATAGTTATTTAAAGGTGAATTCGTTGGATCAGTATCGATTGCATTACATGATGATGGAATTGCATTTATCGATCAGTTTTTTGTCCTTCCACAATTTCGTGGTTCCGGTATAGGTCGTCAATTGTTTGAAGCAATCTTCGATGAGCGAATTAAAAGTCTATATAACGTTGGACTTCATTCAGGTATTGCATCATAAACTGTTTGAAGCAATCACTTATTCGCTATTCAACTGCGAACGAATTGCAAAGGTTTATAGCAATACAATGCAATTATTATTGCATTAAAAAAAAAACATTGCATTTCTCTTTTCCATTATAGTGATGGTTTATTATCGAATGGCTTATGCAAATTTGGATATGTTTGCAATATACTGATGTCTGATGCAATATGTCGTCCGACAATCGCAGACATTCGTCGGCTATTCACATTTAAGGAAAAAAAAATTACTTATCCGTTTAATTTACATAGATTGTAATTTACAACTTTTCCCTATAGTTAATAATTTTTTCCCATAGTTCAACTCTTAACGAAGTAAAAATTTGCATCCTGAAAATCAATGAGACATTTTTTAGAGTTGGCAGTTTCCGAATATTATAATAAAAAACATGGATTTAGCCATTTTAATGAAATTTTCATCGATGTTATACATATCTCTAATATAATGAAATGCGTTCAACAAAACAAAAAGTTCAGGTTGGTTTTTAAGTTTTAAATTATTCATTTCAAGTTTAAACTTCAGATTGAAATATATTTATTCAGTGAAACATCTAATATAGCATAGATTGGCCATAGGTTTTTCTTCAGCTTATGCTAAAAATCAGTACCATTCGAAGAAAGTTATTTATGCTCAAATCGTCAAAAAACAAGTAAATATAACTATGTCCATCCTTATAAGTATTACTTTCTTGTTCTCGATCCACGTTCATTGATCTTCTAGCTACTGGCTTCAAACTTTTACTCCCCTCTCCTCCCCCCTTACCCCTCTTTATTTTCGACCCCCTCTCGCATCTTCACTCCCTTATTCCATTTACGGTTATCCAGAATGCCTTCATGCTAAAGTATATAAATATGTATATTATTCTTCAATCGCTATGCTTTTAAATATTTTTTTAAATAATCATAAAAATTTCGATAAATATGGAATAAGACCATTGTTATCAGCAGAACAACAATAAACAACAAACAATATATAATAAATATACGATATGCAAAATATCTGCTTATATATGCAACAAAAAAGATTTAGTAACTAATATGCAAATTAATCTTGAAAGTTAACTTCTTGTTAATAAATATAGCCTATATTATTTTTGATAGCGAAAAATAAAGCAATATTATCATTAAGGATTATCACTAATGCTGCCGAAGCATTAAATGACATCTTTGAAGTGGATCGTCGAATTTGGAATAAATCGAGAAAAAATTTTCTCACAGAGTGGATACAACGAACCGATGGAAAATTTTTGGTAAGAGAAGAGTGTTTTTCATTTTCGTTGATATCTGTCTATCTCATCTCATCATATATAGGGTTTTTTTTTCGATAAGTGTAGTAGACGCGAAATCAGGTAAATTTATCCATAGTAAGGCTGTTATAATTATGTGTTCCCATATTCACGTGTGTGTGTGTGTTTATGAGTCTGCGCTTTTGTGCGTTTGTATGTTTGTGCGCGCAGATGTGCAAGCAAGTTTACGCCTTCATATGCGAATAGGTAAATATCTGGATATATGAGCAAATCCATACGGATATTCTATGACAACGACGCTTGAGTTCATGTCAATAACGATTTGTTATTTTCCTGAAATGATTGACGCTAACAAGTTCCGTTGTTTCCGTTTCATTATTTTAGGCAGTTTTTCGGGATGATGAGATGCTCGGTTATGGAGTGATTCGTCACGCATCGTGTAAAAATGGCTATCTATTTGGACCGATCTATGCATTCGACGAGGAGGTCTTCTTGACAATTTTCGATGGTCTTATTGAACAACAACAACAACAACAACAACAACAAATCGAAAATGATGCCATTATTGAGATTCGATCACCATCGATTAATTCAAATCGCTTATATCGACTATTAGATCATCGAGCCACACTCAATAGCTATAGTCAATATATCACTCAATATACTAAACAAGTACCAAATTGCGATTATGAGCCTATTTATGCAATAAGTGATACTTCAATATCGATTTGATGTGCGCTGATCGAAGAAAAACTTCAGCCTCAGTTAAATATAGAGAGTAAAGGTATATTATCAATAAATTATCGTCCTCGAAACATTTGAAAGATAAGGTGAACATTGCATTCGAAAAATCCATTGCTCAAAAAAATTTTTTAAACTTATGTTGCAAAAAATGATTTGTAAAAAGTTGCAAATCATTACGATATTCATCTAAAGTTTTCCGCTTTATCGTCATCAAGCGTCCTCTATAAAAGCTAAGGGAATAAAGTCATCGGGGGGGGGGGGTATTATTCGATAATATACTGTAACTATCATCCCATTGAATTATCGGTGCCCACCACCAATGTCTCATTCGACTTGCTTGACAGTATCAACATTACTGCTGAACTACTATGTACAATTAGGTGAGAGAAAATTTTAAATATTATGCATGTTACCTCCCGAATATATGAGAGTTTGCATTTGTCAGTTTTTATTTTACACTATCAACTGGAAATTTCATACGATTATGTGTTTTTTTTATGTGTAATTTATTCTCATTAAAATATTATTGATCTTCTAATGAATAAAAAAAAAAAACTATGGATAAAATATTGATCAATTCAATCTTTCTTTTTTTTTGTTTTCAAGTGCTAAATTTATCCATTGCATTTTTGATGCATTTATTTGTTTGTTTGTTTGTTTTTTTTTTGTTTTCAATTTTTTCAAAGCTTATGATTGATGAATTATTTTTATCAATGAAAATATTATGATTATAAAATTATAAAATATTTGTTATGTATATATTTCCGACAGAAAAAAAAATGTCATGATATGTTGGTAAATTAAAAGGACGAATAAATTGCTCATGTTGATTTATATTCAAGTGCAAAAAATATTTGCGATGTGCTGAAACGATTTACTTTTGAAACGCTACGATGATTTACACATCCATCGACTTATCACTAAAGCTATATGAATATTTCCAGTTGTGACATTGAAACAAGCGATTAGAATAAATACATAAACCGATAATAATTTTACGATAATACTCTCTTCAATGGGAATAAATCGCAAATATTAGTTGAAAGCAATTATTTTAATATTTTATAACGTAATTTTTAAATATAAATTTCTTTTATCGGCTAAAATGCAAATTTCACATCAAATTATTGTTGGCCATTTTGAAGAAATAAATTTCAAAAATTTGATAAATATTTATCACTTATCAAAAATATTTTCAATATAATAGGTTATAATTGCATAATTTTTTTCAATTCACTTATTATAGACTTTTTATAGTCATACTTTGTGATTATTTTACGCCTATTGAATTATTCTTATCAATGATAAACAATTTTATGTTTATCATATGGAAATAAATTTTTACTGACCATTTGACCAATATAGATATGCGCAAAGTGCAGACATTATTTTTGCTTCCTTAAGAAACCATTTTAAACGTGATGGTCACTAACTAATGAGTTTTTTTTAAAAAAAATCATGTCATATTTTTGTAAGTTGCGGATGTGGTCACTTCTCCTTCTGCTCAATATGGAAGAGCATTCTGCACAATCTTCTAATCAATATTACCTAACTGCTAATTAAATAGTAATTTCAATACCATTTCTTAGCGTTTTTTATTGTTACAAGTATCTCATCTAGTAATTAAGTATATGAAAGGCACATATATGACTAATGAAAAATGATATAGAAAACTACATGATTCAAAGACCTAGCATTTATATGTATTAACCAACTAAATACATAAAAGAAAAAAATAATGAAGTTAACGTTAAAACCACAACGTTTTTTTTCGTTATTATGTAAAATTCCGACATAAATTTGAATATTCAATTTTTTTTTTAAAAACAATCTTTACGAATGACCATAATATTCATTCATTGTGTTTTCTCGTGGAGAAGTGCAGTGGTTTTATCAATTTTAAGCGATTATCTCTTCAATGCGATGGAAATACAACGGAATTATCCGTATAATGTTGGAACCATTGAGCGACATTATTTACGACAACCTATTCTCACTAAAGGTTAATGATATTCTTTTGAAAATAAAGCAAAAAATTTGCATAAAAAACATATTTATTTCAATTATTTTGGAGGAGGGAAGAGGTGGGATAGGAGGGGGAAGGGGAGGTGGAGGAGATGGGGGAGCTTTTTCATGCACATTATCTATGAGCTTTTATAGTTGTTTTTACTCATCTATATTGATCGTCTAATTAATAAATAGAGTGGGAGGTGAGGAGCTTTTTCATTTATAGTTTACTCATCTATAACATTAAGGTGGGGAGCTTTTTCAATATACTCATCTATATTGGTCTAATTATGCTTCTTCTAGCGAATACGAAATTCTATGCTCATATGATTTCTGCTAAAATATGAAATAAATAAGTGAAAGATGAAATAATATCTGATGTAATAATTTTCGAAATTATAAAATCAGTAAATAATTATCATATATAGGATAATTAATTATTTCATTAATTATATCTAATTATAACGTATTCAATTTAAATTTTAATAATTCATTAAATTGCCAAATATCTTTTTGTTAATTATTCAATTAAATTATAGTAAACCATTCATTAGGTATTTAAAAGATTTTTTTTGAATTTTTCTTTAAATAGTATAAATTTTCTCGATTATAATACTAAACATTTGAGAGATTATAGAAGTACGTAAGAAATATTGTATATAGAATGAAAAGACTATACGAATATTGCTATAGCAATAATAAACGAGAGAAAATTATCCGAAAAATCAACACACACACACAAACACAAAAAAAAAAAAAATGAACAAACAAAATTGATTTCCATATATGATTATAGAATGAAATAACTTTTTTTTTTTAATTCCGTAGTTATATAAAGAATGTAATGAGGTTCAGGTTAAACAATATTTAGAAGAATAAATTATGAAGAACAATCGTAAAGGAAGAAAAAAAAATAGAAATTTTTTTTTAAATAGAAATTTATGATAATTTAATAGGGAAAAAAATAGTAATTTAATTTAAAATATAGAGAAAAATAAAACTTTCAAAATTTTATTTATTTACAAATATATGATGATGAATTTATTTGTTCGTTTATAGGATTACGATCACTTTTTACAAGTTTCTTTGAATTATTTTTTTCAATTTTGGTAATATTCTATGGTATTCTTGAAGGATTTATTTTTGGAAATTTTATCAACGGTAAGATGTTTTCATCGATTATTGAAAAAGACATTATTCAACTTATATCATAGTGATATTTTGTAAAGAATTGAATTATGCGCATTGTTAAAGGCTAATGATCGCTTTTTTGCAGTAAGACGATAAAAAACGTTACTATATTGCATTATAAATGAAAAAAATAACAAGTTTTTAAAAAAATCTTCAGTGTTTATACAGCAGTGACAAGAAATGAGGAAGGTTGGCAAGGAATTTGGTGGGGGGGGGGGGGGGGGATATAGGGATTGGATGAGATGAGAACTAGTTTTACGTCCGTTGCTTTATCATAATTTACTGCCATTCCTAGTTTCATTTCAATAAGCTCCTTATTCTTACGTTTAATTCAACAATTAAAACAAATATATAAATTTACTAAATGTTCCGATCGTTTTTCTTTCTGAATATTCCCTTAGAAAAAAAAATTCTCCAACTTTTCGGCAATGAAAATAGAAATTTCTTCATTTTATTGCCGAATTTTCCAATGAAATCCATGAATTTGTTAGCGAAAATATCGAAAAAAAAAACGAGATTACTTAACAACTTAAAAAATTAAAAACGAGTTTATTTCAAATAGAATTAACTATGTTATCAACTCATCTATTACCTGCTTTTTAACATTTACTCATGCAACATCGATTAATGTTATGATTTTCTTATCTTTGTCGTTCCGAAACAAATATATGATAAAACAAATTGAACATTTACCGACCATTTGTTTTCTATATCCCATAGTCAGCAGCTTTATACCTTTCAAACACTGATGCTATCGTGCCAAAAAGTATTAGACCTTTTGTGTTATATCTATACTTGTACAAGGTATAGTACATACAATATGATATCAAATTTGAAATTATTAGTAGATCAGAGGTACAGTATAGGCTAGGCCGATTTTTGAAGAGTGGTACAAGTACCGTACAATATCAATTTTTTTTTTTTTTTTTGGAAAAGCTATAAATAAATCATTGCATTTTTTTTCTCACTTTACCTGCAGCTTAAATACTATTCATTCAGAGCAGAAATCAAACCAGTATGATTGCATTTACTGTTTTAAAGCTCAAACATTGGGCCCTTTTAACATATTTAGCAAAATCATTAAGGTTTGATGCTCTCATTCTCTAGGTGAGATTATTTTTTATTTTATACTTTTTAATGCAAATATATGAAATCTTTAAATGTCAATATTTATTAAGCATTCACTAGGAAATTAAAACTCTTACAGCTAAAGATATAAGAAGAAGTAATAAAAATGTGACACATAAAACTTCTTTTCAATTTTTATTTACTACATATTTCTTAAATTAATGTAGTTTCCTTTTTTTTTCAACATTCTATCCCCTCTGAGATTACTGTTGCTCTAAATGATTGATCACCCATTCTCCCTTCCTCGATTGCACAAAAAGAAAACAAATACTATAGCATATCTCACCTGTTGTGGAAGTTCTCCGAAATGAATCGGAGAGGTTATAGGTGTCAAAAATGTGATGGCTACGATTTTGTACGCCTGAGCACAACAAATACTACGAAGTATCTAAAAGTGCGATGTGGAGTTGAATGCCCTCAGGTGATGAAAGCATTCAACGATAGGAAATAGCCTATAAATCTACGTATGCTATTAATAACGTTTGAAAATCGTGGAATAATCAGAGAAAGAGGCTCAGTATAGCACTGAAAAAAAAAACGACGCCTTAATGTTGTCTAGAAGCTGCTCACTGTATGGAATGAGTCTCTAAGATTTTTTTCTAAGCAACGAACTTCGTAAATTTTTGGCAGTGCAGAATCTCTGATTTTTCCTACCAAATTCTCGAGGAGATTTTTGCTGTCTTTCGGACGGATCACTGAAAGAGATGAACGAGAAGACTGTAGCAGACGTGAAAGCATCATTTAGAATGTCCACCACCGCTGACACTTAAAGCGGAAAGCTTATCAAGAATTCATCTATTGCTGCAGTGATCCATTACGATGCGGATGGATCTCTCGAAAATGCATTTCCAGAGGAAATTATGCTGACATCACGATGCGCACACGGCTAAACTAGTTTATCCGAAATTTTTAATGGCACAGGCATCGACAGACCATATATATATATATATATATATATATATATATATATATATATATATATATATATATATATATATATATATATATATATATATATATATATATATATATATATATATATATATATATATATATATATATATATATATATATATATATATATATATGCATTTGCTTTCTATACGCATAGGTATTGTTGCAAGAAATATGTCCTATGTTTTTTCCAATTCCTCCGTTTCGAATGTTGCATCGCTGTTCTGCGGGGTGCCTTCACCGAGCCTTTACACTTGCAGCCGAAACCATGATTTATTCATCTGCATTCTACGATGATTTTAAAAAACCGCTTTGCTGATTGTTTTTGAATCACAAGTTCGATATTTGTTATCGTCCAGTTTACGTGACCCTCGAAAAGAAGTTGCTATCCATGTGCGAGTGTCTACATGTGGGAATACGATGTTAGCCGTTTAGTTTTTGGGAGATACGGTAAAGAGTCGCTTACGCTTGAATGATCTACTCTAGCGATTGTATTCCGTCGACAATTCCATTTATAGCATTTTTCATTTAGAAAACGATAATTTATTTTGAAATTTGGTTGTATAAATTTTTTATCATTTCAGTTTCTTTGAAAAATTTTGATCTATTCTATTTATTAATCAAATGAATTCTATTATCTTTTTCAGGTATAGTAAAAAAAAATTGAAACGTACAAAAACGGCATTAGTATCGTAGTTTTTGAGGCAAAACATCCGATACAGTAGAATATCAAATCTGGACTCATAGGTATAATATAGGTATAGTAAAGTCGGTTTTTTTTTTGAAGAATGGTACAGGTACAGTATAACGCAATTTTTTGGAGGAAGCACAATTACAGTACGATACCATAAATTTTGGTACGGTCGCATTACTGCTTTTCATTAATAAATTTTTTTCCATGTTTTCTAATAATCTAAACTCATTAATCTTATTTAGGATTACTTTTTGGTGTTGTTGGTATAAGTATGATGCAAATGGCGTTTATATTTTTAAATGGTTGCCGAAATAATTCGATTCTCCTTCTAAGGGCACATGCTTTTTTAACATTATTTTATGCGATTGTTACACTTGTAATTTGTGTAGCGCTCAGTTTTTGTCATCTCTTTAATGTGGGTATTTTTCAATATTCACAACAAAGGTATCGTTTTTTTTTATTCTATTTTTTTTTTGAGGTTTATTTATTTATTTTATTTTATTTTATTCTCTTAATAAAAAAATAAATAAATAAAACGAATATTTCCGCCTATAATTGAAATAAAGGAAATATTATATGTATGAGATTTTATTACAAGAGATTTAACGATATCAGAGATATCTCATAAACCGCTGAACTTTCTATTTATGATTGATTCGGCGATTCTTTCCGAGCATGACTTTACGAAGAGGACCGTTAATAGTGTTTTCATATTTGAAAATTCATCGCTGCCCTCATAAAATACAAAAAAAAAATCGATCATCCTTATTAATTTCTCCGGCGTTCCTGCATCCTAAAATGTAGATCTTTTGCTCCACTAGGAGGTATCCCAATCGCCTCCTCCTTCACCCTCTCTCTTTTTAAAACAAACAGCATATGCTCCATGTTAGATCGCCCGTGAGGTTTTGAGAAAAGTTGTTTTTTTATTTTTCAACTATTTTTCATTTCTATTTCATATTTTTCATTTTTTTTTTGAAGGGAGAGTTCTGATAACTTAGAGAACAGCAAAGTACTAACAAGATTATAATTTTTAAATAGGTTTTTTCGTCTTCGATGGCATAAAAATATTGATATTCATCCATAATTTTGGAAAACAACATTGATGACTTTTCAGGATTTTCTGAATATTGGCATATTTCCAACAACTATAAGAATGACGTCATCTTTTCAGGAGATATCTTCAATCACATATAATATTTGGTCTATGCTCATTAGTTCCATTTATTATTGGCCATAGAGCGAGTACAATTCGAGCAAATCAACTTCGTCAATATCTTCTTGCTAATGAACGGATTAATTCAATTTCATGATACAAAAAAATCGAAAATATGAATGATATATGCTTTATCATTCGAGTGATCGAATATATTGAGACCCTAAATTTGAATTTTGCTGAATGAATTTTTTTTTTCAATATTTCCATATCAGTTTGATTTGAATTCGACAATCGTATCCAGAATTTGAAAATCTCAATCAAAAAAAAAATTATTTTGCAAACTTTGATGAATTTTTTTTTGGAAAATTTTGATGAAATTTCCTCACAAAATTTATACCGTTATGTTCGACATATCGGATTTGAATATGAGGATCGCGAATATACACAGACGACTGTAAAATAAGGAATAACAAAGAATTTGATGGTTTTGTTGTTTACATTTGCCTCTTTTTTCCAGGAATACCTGGAAGCATTGCTTCAAAAGCTATTGTTTAGCTATCAAATAGCATTAGAAATTGAAATATTATGTGTATATATGCAAATTATAAAAGTAAGTAATATTGTTTTATATATGCCGCTATTGTTGCTGCTGTTTATTCGTTGCATTTTATTGTATTTGTTTTGTTACTATTATTATTATGGTTGTTGTCGAATACAAGATAAACTCTCTAATGAACTTATAATCATACACTTCATCGTTATAATATGTTTTATAGTATCCGGAAAAAGCACACTCCTCCGGATCAACATCTCTTTTTCCAGATTTCGTTCTTTTAAGGCTTGAAATTTTTACCGATTGAGAATTGAAGAATCTACTGTAATATATATTTTCTTCTTACTTCACTTTTGAGAAGGCTATATATATATATATATATATATATATATATATATATATATATATATATATATATATATATATATATATATATATATATATATATATATAACATTTTTGTATATTCATCTAAACGTCATATTTTTGCTAGCTCTTTGGATCGCTTCCATAACAACTCACCGATCGCAATAATAAATTCAAAATTTAGTGACTTTTTTGATCTCATTTACTTTGCACATGAGGGAATTTGATATTTCCTGAAAACGTCATGCACTCCAGCAATGACATCATTTACACTTATAGTAACAATTATTACGACTGGATCATATGATTTCGTGGCGTATAAATATAATAGAAAAAATTATTTGCTAGTTTTACTCATTAATTGTAATTCTGACTGCAGCAATTGTCCTAAATGGATGATAACTAATAAATACGTAAGTCAAAACAGATTTATTTATAGGACACTTCAATTTGTCTTCGAATCTTGCTCACTTCTGAACTAAATGTTGAATTGCGAAGTACGACCGATTTGAAAGAAGTTCTGATTCGGAAGGTTAGGAAGAGGAAGGGTCCGAAGGGGGATAGGGAGAGGGGATGGGGTGAAAATTATTTATGAATGTATTTTTACGCTGAATTTTATGATGATTTTTGATGAAATTTTTTTTTTGGTAAAATTTTTGGTGCAAAAAAAAAAACAACATCGAACGAATGGAATTTTTTTAAACGATGATTTCATTTATTTTCAATGCAGTTATTTTTTTACTTAATAACTTACCTGTAAGGTGAAAGTAGGATATTATCACAGCTTTACAAATATATAATAGGTAAGTAATAAGATTAATTAAAATTTGCATTGTCGAGAAAACGATTCGACAATGTACTGGAGTCTATTTTAAAAAAAATTGAATTGTTCAATCGAAACAAAAAAGTGAACTATATATCAGCGATTAATTTATCGTTGTTAAGAAATCAATTCGAAATAAAGAAATCAATTCATTCGTTGAGAAAATCAAATATTTTCTTTTCAATTATATACAAAATGAATTAATTTAGAGAAATAAATGAACGAAAATATCACTGAAAAAAAAATTTTTTTTTTCTTTGAGTGTATTAGCGAAATCTCAATAGTATAGGCAGATTAAAACTCTCACACTCTTTTTTTCACCTAATGATTGCCCTCTTTGTAAAAAAAGAAGTCAACAGTGTGTATTCGTTGTTTTCTGATTTTCATCATCAAACCTAACAACCATTGTTATTTGAAATGCGTTATGATCATATTTGAATCAAATGCTTTATTGTATACCTCTTAAAATATGATGACCAGAAGTAACGAATAAATGAGATCAATAAAAAAAATCAAAGAGATTATTATAATAATAGAGATAATGAACAAGAATAAAAGAGTTAAGCATATGAGATCTTTTCCAACTTGCACAATAAGATCACTAATGAGAGAAAAAAAATATTTTGAGAGTTTGAATGGAAAGCATCTAAAAAAAAAATGTTCAGATTTCTATACAGACATTTGAAAAATATAGAGAAAATAAAAAATAATAAAAGATATATTGCGTAGATAATTTTGCAAATATAACTGCATTAAGAATTTTCTCGATGATTGAAAGAATTTGAGAGAAAATTAACTTTTCATTCTGTGATTTTCTTTTTTCTTCAATATAGCCCATATTTCTTACTTTCTCTTATCAATGTTCATTTTCCTACTAATATCGTTGGGGGCATATCGCTTGATTTCTTATCGCTAGAGGAGGGAAGAAAAGGAGTTCAGGTATAGTGAGAAAATTCATAGAGATATAGCAATAAGTACAAAAGATGTACACGTAAAACATTGAAGGGAGGATAATCCCGTGAAAAGAAATTTTTTTCCCGACCGGTGAATAATTACTGATCCTCAGAAATGAAATCCATCCAGTAATTTCAATTATATATATATATATATATATATATATATATATATATATATATATATATATATATATATATATATATATATATATATATATATATATATATATATGCGCTTTGACACTGGATGTGATTTGCACTCGATAGTCATCATGGATAAAAAATCAAGGGGATTTTTTCGACCGACTTCTTACCCGTGCTTTAATCTCGACTTCATTAGCTCAAAAATATAAATAAATTTCCATTTCCTGCAAGTGTATTACCTGTATTTACGAAGTATGATTAAATGATCGAATAAAATAGGTGTTTGGTACGGTATGCAAAACAAGAGCGATAAGACTCTCGCTATCTGAAGGAATACCACTAAAGTTAACATTCCTTCCTAGAGTATTCTTCTTTAGTACTTCACATCTTGAAGCAATTCGATTCGTGATCTCGTTGCATCGATTGATGATTGTTTCAATAAATATTGATAAACCTGAAATTTGCATAACGAAGCAATATGAGGTTGAAAATGCAGATATTCGATTAATCATGGCTCATATTAGAACTCGTGACCATCATCTGATGAAAGATGCCCGTCAAAACAAACGGAAAACTTCGCCATAGAAATCGGCACAAAGTATGCTTTTTTGATTTAACATATTTTTCTAGACTTCACGCCATTTGAGGGCAAAAGTCAATTAATTTTTTGCGATATATATATATATATATATATATATATATATATATATATATATATATATATATATATATATATATATATATATATATATATATATATATATATATATATATATATATATATATATATATTTTTTGCGACTATCAAAAGACATGTGCGCAATTGCCTTTTTAAATTTTGCGAATAATGAACTCTGAAGAAAACTATCGCTCATCGAAATAGAAATAAATGTCGGAAATTTCTTCGCAACCTTTAATCTGTAAGCTTTTTCAAAAATTCAAAAATATGGCCTTCATTATCGAATATTGCTAATTTCTATACGATAGGATTTAGAAAATATCATTGCACTCTCATTTCTTTTTCGATTTTCATTGGAACTGTTTTTATGGTGAACGTGTTGCGTCTTTGAGTGTTTTTTTTTAGTCTTGGTCGGATTTAGATGATAATCGTCATTTTTGATGGTCAGTGAAAGCATTGGCCATGAAGGAACGAACCCTTGGTATTCTATATGTCCTACAGATGCTTTAGCACTACGCTATCAATTAATGCTTAGAATCTTGCGATGAGGTAATAACCATAATTTTTGAAAATAGGTGATAACTATTTGATAATTAGACGATAGTTGGCTCAGTGAAAAGAAGTTCGTATAACAAACAGAATATCGAGAGTTTACTTCATTCTGCAGATAATGCTTCCAATGACGATCAAAAGCAGTGACGAGGTCCGACTTAGACTAAAAGAAAAAATTAGCTATGATGCACGACATTAACTATGAAAAATTTCTCTTCTACAAATATGATTTCAAATCTAGTCGATGGTATTATAATTTGTCGAAGAATATTTTGCATTATGAGCATCATAGAAGTGATCAAATTTGAACAAAATATAATGATTAATAAAGGTACATGCGTACGACATTTTTATTCGTTTTTTTTAATGAAACCATTTTTAGGTGAGAAATTTTTTAAATTTTTGTATTCCTTACGTTAAATTCATAATTAGGGAAGTTGATTTTCAATGAATTTAACTTGAAGCAAAAAAAAAATTCCTATAAACTTTCTTTTTTTTTTCCATTTGGCACACTCCATATATGCCTAGAGAGATATTGTAGTTTGGACGATTATCTCTCATCTGGTCCCTGATTGACGTAAATATATGACTACGAATATTTTAGTCTAAGCCAATTTGAACTACATTCTAGAAAATCTTCGAATAAAATAGCTAAGCAATAAAAAAAAAGTGTCTATGAAATTTTTGCAGCTTATAATCGAAAATAATATTTAAAAAAAATTTTTTTTCAACTAAAACCTTTCGAATATTGTTTAAAATTTCATCGGAATTCATAAAATTGTTTTTTTTTCTCGAAAAATTGGCAAATTTTCATTATTTTCTTAGTGAATTTCAAAATTCATAGTGAAAAATTTACCTCTAGCATTGAGTTTGCCATCAATCAGTTCACCGTCGAGGAAAAATCTTAAGAAGTTGGTTGCATTTCGAATCTGAAAATAATTTTTTTCTTTAACAAATTTTAGAAATATAGGAGTAAATTTAATCAAAAATTTTTTCAAATGAATAGCATAAATTTTCCAAAAAAAAGATAGAATTCCAAAAATTAATCCTATATCAATAGAAAATATTTTTCATTAGGGATAAAAAAAATATGCAAATGAAGAAGAAATTTTCGAAAAATTCTTACACTTTTAATGCGAAATACTTTTTTTTTTAAATTTTCTTTTTCCTCGACGATATTTTTCTTGCATTTTTCATCTGCTAAAAATATCTCACCTTTATATATTTATTGATAAGCCTTAATGTTTCGGTAAAATTGGCCATTTGATCAGCATCTAAATCCGCCGAATTCAGTATTGAAACGTTACGTGTATGCATGTTAAGTACTCTAAGAGCATCTTGCTCGTTTCGTATTGGAATATCGTTTGGGCGAGGTATATGCTCGACCATTTCGAAATTCTCCACATCTTCTTCCTGTTAATGACAGGTAAATACCAGGTGAAAAAAAAACTAGTAAAGATATACATACTGCAAAGTTGTTATCGTTAGCGCTAGGTAGCTTCGACAAGCATTTTAAGTTTTACATCATTAATGTGCGTCGCTTTGCAATTTATTAATTAACAACACCTGCGAAAAACGTTGATGGATCTGTGTACACTTTTCCTGGAATTTGTTTACGGTTCATTTTTTTGCATTCCCAACGATTTATCTTTTACCGTGAGATTGATTCTGTTCTACACTAAATGACACTTGATGAAGTGAGTTTGTTCAATCCGCCTACGCATGCGCATTTTTTTTTTTGCCAATTGTTTCTGTCCACTGATGATGTTGTAGAGTGTTGTGAATATTGTTGCAGCATTTTGAAAAAAAAATTTTTTTGGCAACCTTCCCATTTTTTGGCAACATTTCATCAGTGAGTAAAATATCTGCTATACATTCTAAATGATCCGCTATCAAAAATAAAAATTTTTATTTGATTTATGTCATCGACGAAAAGAACAACAGTGTTGAATAATTAAATAAGCATTGTAAATATATTTATAAGTGAGAATTTCAGTTTATTTACCTCCAAAAATATCAATCTTATGCAAAAAAAAATATTTTACTTAAGATCGATATCAAAATACGAAAAATTTGAAAATTCATAAATTTCGAAATACTACTAAAATTTTCGATTTTCATATCAACAGAGAAATTTCTCTTTTTTAAGAAAATAATTAAATTTCTCGACTTTATGCACCTTTTTCATTTACCTACAACTGCAAATATTTCTATGCTTTTCGTAAAATTATCCGATGAAATGTAATTTCTCACGCAGAATTTTAAGATATTATTAGCACTTCTTTCTGAACGTCAATAAAAATAATTTAAAAAATTGATTTCCTCATATGCTCTCAAATATCATGAATTTCAATGGTACTAATTCAATAATTTAGATATATATGAAGATCGTAATTATGATTATAGACATAAGTCTTAGGTTTCACGTCTCAACTATGGACATCTTCTGAACCAACCAAAGCATCAACGATGGCCATATTCGAAAATACATTTGGTAGAATTGCAGCATTTTTTTTTTCATTTTAATCTAATGAATCCGGTAGGTTATTAATTATAGACACTCCGGACTCGTCCGGAATTACACCAGCAGATTTGGAGATTCGTAGGCCTAAGTCTAGACGGTAGTTACTAGTCCTTGGTGAGGAGAAAGGAAAACAAGGCTATCGAGCAGATCGCATCAGCCATATTTTGCAGGGCACAAACTATCATTTCAAGCCTAGTAGCAAACATGGCAATTTTAATGACCACAAAAATCATTTCACTGTTCCGTTTTTCGAACTCATCACCTTAGTATATCTAACACTTTTTCTATTATTTTATCTACTATATCACTTTTATTTCCTAATAATAAATCATAAAGAAACTCATGACTATTTTTTTATTCAGTCTGCTTTCAAGAGCAGCTGTGTTTTTTCTCCTCGATGTCGTAAACGATTCGCTTCTTTAATGAAACTATTCAAACATCATTGGCAATGAAGACGTAATACAACATATGCTTGGTACGCCTGTGCCATTTCATATATGAATGTAAACATTAATATAAATATAAAAAAGAAAAGTAAGTAAAAATGAAAACATGAATGAAAAAACAGGTGAATAATATTATATATATATATATATATATATATATATATATATATATATATATATATATATATATATATATATATATATATATATATATATATATATATATATATATATATATATATATATATATATATATATATATATATATATAATATTTATTTATTTATATTTATGTTGCAAATAGCAGAAAACTTTTATTTATTTTGTTCATTTATTAAGAAACGATTAAAGTTAATGGTTCTCTTTTAAACAAATATAACAGGAGCATCATTATCTATCAAATTTCTAAGCGTAGTTTCGCCGTAATCCACTTCATAAATATTCCTATTCATTTGTGTTAAAATGCAGAAATATTTATTTTAGTTTATTATTATTCTATTGTCAACTGTTTTCGATGGGAATCATTTATCACGAAAAACTAAATTCCATATGAAAGACAAAACGAAAAATATTTAAAGATATTATGAAGAAAAAAAATATTCCATGAATATCGATTTTAATGAAAACGAATAATTTCTAAAACTTTTTTATGAAAGAACTTTCAAATTTTTGAATTCACAAAACTTTTCATAATTTTATTAAATATAAATGATTATCTTCATCGCAAAAAAAAGATTATCTTTCACAATTTATGTTGTAAATTTTTAATATGCGTTTTATGCGAATATGGAGTTTCCAGTTGTAATGAGAACTACTCGTAATTTTCATTCTTTATCGCGTAAGCAAATCTTATAGCCACTAATCTTTTAAAGATCATCTTTCTAGACAAATGCCATCGTGTTTCTCATAGGAGATAATTTGAAGGTACGATCCCGCCTGTTTTAGGCAAAAGCTACGAAAAATACAGCGGCTATTGATCTATCATTTGTTTATGGGCGAAAACTTTATGCAGTTCGCTTTTCTGATACCTTCAGTAAACCTTTCCCTGGAATTGATTTTTTTTTTCTCTTTTCCGGTCTTTTTTTTGCGGATTAAAAGTTGTCACATTTCATCACAGTTGGTCTAATAAATTTACCACTGTTGAAGACTTTCTCACCTCATCATATTCAGTCTGCGGTGTCATCGATCTCATTTGTTGATGAAAATACTCCAAATCGTCATTAACCGCTTTCTTTGGCTCATCGAAGAGTGATGGTAATAGCGACGTGATAAGTGCCTCAAATTCTGAAATATTTCTCGAAGCTTAAGTCAGATTCCATAGTCGAGTTGAATTTTCCTAATTCATAGCGATTTCCTCGTTTCAAGTTGCATTCTCTGTTTTGCGTATATTCTCCAAATATGCCCACTAGTATAAATTATAATTCATGACGTTGTTTTTATCTACATTTTCAGTTGCATTCCTTTGAGATCAAATATTAAAACGATAAAAAAAAAGCCAACAGCAATTTTTTCGAGTCAAATAGATGAACATTTTAAAATGAGCTAAACGTAATGATTCATTGAAGCCAAAAGGTGGTCAAAGTTCTATGAATTTGCATTTATCGTATTTGACACTTTCCACATGAAAGAGGAGGAGAGGGAGAAGTCAAGGAGAATGGAGAAGATCAATTAAAAGATTTATTACTTGAAAAATCGTTCTCAAAGCTTGAGATCTACAAGGGAATGTGCCGTTACGTTTTTTTTCTTAAATCCGTTTGGCAAATCATGTCACTATATGATTAAATCCTTGTTTTCACCTTCATTCCACTGTGTTAAAATTTATTTCTATGGGAAATGCAAATGATCGCATTGCACTATTTCTATCGTAGGAGAGAGTTTTTTTTTAAAGCATATATAAAAATATTACAACATTTTTCTTTTCGAAAATTTTTTTTTTTATTATCAAGGAGATTTGTGAATTTCAAAACTTTTTGGGAATTTTTTATCAAAATCAAATTGTCGAATTGAGTCAAAAAAAATTTTTTTTTTTGCTATCAAATTTAACTATATCGTTTAGCGGTAATATTCATACCATTAGGTCTCATGAAGCCATTTCTATCCGTATCGCTTATATTAAAAAACCTCTCAAGTTCATTTGGTGTATATTTTTGAAGCGTTTCAATTAGCGCATTGCACTCATTAATCGTTAATCTTCCATCTTTATTCATATCCAATTCCTGCAATAATCCCCAATTTCTTATGATATATATTAGACATTCAAAAAAAAAAATGCTTCGAAGAAAAAAGAAAATCTACATTATCATATCTAGTATCTTGCTTAAATTCTAAGGAAATAATTTCCTATCGTATACGAAATTTACAATATAATCGAATTCTCTAGAATATTGTCGTGAAAACTGAAAACTTTTGTAGATACGTTTAGCTGAAATTAATAAAACTCTACGATATTTATTTAACAATCCTCAATTATGTTGTATACGAAAACGGATTTTTTCGTTGCAATAGTGAAATTTTCTGTACATTTTTTAAAAAATGATTGCTAGATTTTTCTCGTAACGAATAAATAAACGCATTATTACAACTCTTTTAAAGCGATCTTTCCAATCAATATTACTTTGTTAGTGCTTAAATTATTAAAAACGCCTATATTACAAAAAAATTCTTACTTCTATTACTGCAACAATTTTACAAAGTTCAAATTAATTGAAGTTCATTTGTAATTTTTATTATATTTATATTTTTTTTTTATTTGTTGAGCCTTACATAGATGATTGGTTACTTGAGGGTATTCTTGTGAAGAAATTATTTTTTTTTAATGTGATCATAATTCAAATGTGAACGTCGAATTTTACCATTACAGGTACTTTTTAATCTAAAATTTCGAATCTCATTGATATCGACGGATGGTGAATTCCATGAAAAAATTCACTCGTAACTATCACTCTCTACGACTGAAATTTCAGGTATTTTTTGCACACAAAATTTGTATGCTAAAAGAAGGAAATTTTTCAAGTTCGTTTTAAAATTCACAAATTTTCATCGCATATTTTAATTCTCATTTGAAAGTAACACTACGGAAAGAATAATAAATCACCCGAAATAATTTCAGAAAATATCGATGAAGAAGAAGTCGTGTTGAAAAGTTGTCTACACCGCGATTGATAAGCTCATTTGCGTGGCACATTTTCAGCGTGAACACAACAGTGAAAATCAAAGCTGTTATTATTCCATCGCTCCGCATCTGAATATCATTATATATATATATATATATATATATATATATATATATATATATATATATATATATATATATATATATATATATATATATATATATATATATATATATATATATATATATATATATATATATATATATATATATATATATATATACGTGTTGAAATGCAGTAGCCTTATTGACGATAGAACAAAATAGTCGAGCAACCAGCACAACAAGCCGCAGATCTAAGCATTGTTTCACAAGAATTGAGAGCATTAATTATCGAAAAGTTTATATAAGAACTTAAAGGTTAGTAGTATTTGTTTCAAAGTATTGTGTTTAGGTTTTTCATGCGTTTACGGTTGGATAATTTCGATTTAATATAACATTTGATTGCATAACGTTCACGGTATATGTGTGCAACATTTCAAACATCAATTTCTCTATGTATTTTGTGCAAATTGACTACGCAACGTAAGTTAGGATAGCGTCTTTTTTAGGAGTTTGTGTATATATATATATATATATATATATATATATATATATATATATATATATATATATATATATATATATATATATATATATATATATATATATATATATATATATATATATATATATATATATATATATATATATATATATATATATATATATATATATATATATATATATATATATATATATATATATATATATATATATATATATATATATATGTCTGTGATCGTCTGCCTGTTTGGACCAAAACTCAAATCAGAAATCATTGAAATTAAATTAAGAAATTCAGCGAATGCAATGTACCAGCATAAGATAATGATCTATGATTACGAGCATATCTAATATTCAAAAGAGATTGTAAATATTCAAATTTGATAGAAAACTCAAATGCATTTCACCTTAATTTGAAATTCAACTCAAATCGATCAGTTCATTCGTGAAAAAACAAATATATGAAATAAAATACTTGCAGCAATAATTTGTTTGCCCCACTATATGAGGATAATATTACGCATATTTTATTAGTTTATCAATAATCAATAATAGTTATTAATTAAGTCAATCGAATAGGAGTGTTCATATTATCGCGTCATCCCCTCTAATACACCAATAGTAATATCCTTCTTTAACACAACTCTATTTTAGATTATAATTTCTCATTTAAAATTATGCAAATTGCATAATTAATTCGAATCATCTCTGATTATTTTACTAAAAGAATCGTCTAGCAGCGAACGTTAGTGAAATATAAAGAAGTGAAGACTGAATGAATCTATGAATACGATTACTTATTAGCTAAAGAAATTATGTTAATTTAGTTGAAGAGACTAGACGACTAGCAATATGAAATTTCTCTACTCATATATTGGATAATTGAAATGGATTATCGATAAATACGACTCATAAATGATCCCCTCATCGAAATAGATGATACAGTAGTTTATGTTATCTGAGTTAGTCAAATATTTACATTGTTAGTTATTGTTGGTGGAATTTTGCAGAATATTTCTTCTTCGTTTGAAAT
The DNA here is from genome assembly GCA_013433145.1 of Ascaris suum. Classification (NCBI taxonomy): domain Eukaryota; kingdom Metazoa; phylum Nematoda; class Chromadorea; order Rhabditida; family Ascarididae; genus Ascaris; species Ascaris suum. The sequence continues at coordinate 8,578,604 of CM024178.1, read as the reverse complement.
GTTTGAAATGAACGTTGGCGAAAATCGAATAAATGAATTAATCAGTGATTATGCTCATATTATATACCTAAGTAAACCATCAATATCCATAGTTCACATCACAATAAATCACATATATTCATATTATCGAGCACAGTAAATCATCGATATGTACGGTAAAGAGTACAGTATATCACGAATCACAGATATAGAGTACAGTAAACTATGAGTATCCACAATATAGACCGTAGTCAACCACAGATGTCATTAGAAGATACCACAACAGATCATAAACATCCATGACAAGCACTCTACAATAAACCGCAGATACCGATAGCACAGACTATAGTAGATCGCAAATTTCCAAGGTGCAGACCACAGCAAAATCGCAAATTTCGTAGTATATATATCAGTAAATCACAAATATCCGTGGTGTGGACCACGGTCAACCTGGAATGTACATGGTATAAACCGAATTGAACTAAAGATCTCCACAGTGCAGATTGCATTAAAACACAAATGTCCATGTCACGATGAAGAGTAAACCGCTGACTCGACAGTATAAATCACAATAAATCACAAATACCTATAGTACAGACCATAGTAAACCACGAATACTCAAGGCATGGATCGCATCTTTCACGAATATCCATGGTACAGAACATAGCAAATCTCAAATGCCCATAGTAATGGTTACAGTATACCATGAGTATCCATTATATAGACCGCAATAAATCACGAAAATCCACTATATAGACCTCATAAATCATAGGTACTCATGTTGTGGATGCAATTTATTACGGAGTGATCACTAAGAAGATAGAACCAATGAAACAGTGAAATGATTAGCAATAGAAAGGCAACTACACATTATTACAGAAGCAAATATCTCAAAATTAATTGAAAATTCGCCGTTAATATATTCATGCTTGTTAAAAATGATTCGTCATTCTACTATCAGTGATATTATTCACAGATTCAATCTTTTCTATGTTTAGAAAATTTCAAATTCATTTTTTATGAAGTGAAAAATTTTATTTTTATTGAAATTATGAGAAATTTTTCATTTGAGATTGTAAAATTAAAAAAAAAAAAGGAAATGCAACGATAGATGAGTTCAACAAGTCACTTATTAACACGCTATAAGTTGTAAGGAATATTATACCTTCAATATCCCTCATGTGGCCAATTATATTAACAAATGATACTAACGAATGAGACTACAAATAGCTTATTGCTACAGATCGTCATAATCAACATCGAAAATGATTGTAAAGGCTTCGGTCAGTAGGAAATATTTTCAAATCCATAAAATTATATTTCCTTTTTGTGGCCTTTAAATTAGATTTCCTTTTTATCACAAATTTTATCATATCTTATCATAGTTGGATGATTTCTTATCAGAAAATCAGAAATAATCTCATGAAATTATTTAAAATGAAACACTTGATTCTTTTTATTAATGTTTGAATTTTTATCGTTGAAATCGCCAAAATTTTCAAACAAAAAAAAAATTTTTTTTTCAAATTTTTCCATCGTAATGAAATTATGCTAGCAAATAAAAGAATTATTGATTTATAAATTTTCTCTCTTTTTGATTATTTAGTAAGCAATTTTTATTGATATTTCATCAAGAAACAAATGATTCAAATTATTTGCTAATTTTTTTGAAGAAATTTTTTTTTCGACGGAAATTTTTTTTTAAACGTGAAAAAAGACTTTTTTTTTCAAAACTTATTAGCTTAGTCGAACTTTTCAATCATGATATTTGCGCATGAAGACATTTTCAATATTCATCACGTTTATATGTTCATAAATAGTTGTATGACTCATATCACAAATAGACTTACGTCAATCATCTTTAGTCTTTGAAAATGTTTTTTCTAGAGCATAGACGCTCATGCTAAAATTTCTCAGTAAATTTTTTTTCAAATTTTCTTAGTGAATTTTTATTTGATAGAACAAAATTCTCTAAAAATTTAAATTTTTATCGGGTTTAAATATTCATAAGAAGAAGTTAATCAAAATAATTCATTTTATATGCTAATTAGAATTTGTTGAGATAAAGTTAAAGATTCTAAATCGTCTTAAAGAACGCGGAAATTTTGATGAAACAATCAACAAGTTTTTTCGACTTTACAAAATTGATGTTCAATATCCTCCATACGAGAGACGAGATTTCTATCACACAAACAATTAGTTTGAATATATTACTTCAGGTAGCACCTCAGGCAGCACCTCATGTTATAGTATCAGAACACTGTCATATGTATAAAATGAAAAGAAAAAAAAAACATAAATAATATTATAATCGTATTTTTTACCTTCGTCAAATCAGCGTTTTCCAATCGGAAGGAAAAAATACTGATGAAAGAACGCTAAAAAGCGATAATCTCAACTTTTCATCTAATAAGACGAGTTAGGATTCATTTGATATGGCTTCCGGCATATAAGCATGAGATGTTTGGATCAGTTTAAGTAAACGAATTATTAGCAGTGTGAAATTATTTATTTGATAATAGGAAATAATAGATCGAATTATGCTCTCATATATTTCAAGACTAAATTTTCTAATTAGTGAATTTTTATCGAGATTTTAAACTGCAATCAAAAAAAAAAAAGTTGAAAAATTAGAGATGATTAATTTAAAAGTTGTAACATTTGAATCTAATAGTTTCTAGTTGAGATTAAGTCTTAATAAATTTCTAGTTAAATACCGCTGCGCACATTAAACACCTATGAGTTTTAAAATAACTGAAGAGACTGTTGGAGACTCTTTATTGCATATTGCGATAAATAAATGAAGCAATTTGCAGTATTTGCCAAAAATGTTTGCAATATCGATCAATAATCAAATATTCTAATGATTTTCCGATTTGAAAAAAAAAAAAAACTATTTTATTAATAAAGTATCGTTATAAAAAACTGTACGAAGTTTAAAAAATTCTTTTTTCCTTCATTATTAATCTGGCTATTTTGTTGTAAAATGTAGGCAGGCCTGCTAATTATAATAATAATTGGAAGGTGTTTTGCGAAATAGTAATGAGAAGCTATGAACTCTTCTTTTATTTAGACTTTATTCCTATTTCGTATCATCGTTTCGCTAGCTATGCAAAGTTGTCGGCGAAAAAAAAAAAAAGAGGCGGAAGTTGAAATTTTTATGAGGTAATGAAAGAAATACCTAGAGGATTGATCGACAAATAGATCAAATGTCAAAGAACTTAAATATGTATATATTTGAAGAAGAAGAAATAATGTTGCGATTTCACTTCGTTTAAGAGAAATTTTGCATGCTTAAATAAGAGAATTTAACGATCACAGTAGTGAAAATTGAGCTAAATAAAACCATTTTATTCGTGAAATATGAGATGTGCTTATTGAAAATAACTATAATTGCATATTAAACTACAAAAAATTAAATCGAGATTCAATTTATTTATCTAAGAAGACAAAAATATTCATTCTATCTACTATTATTTGCCAACCGGGACTCGCTCCATCTCCTCTTCCCTTCACAACAATTTGCCATCATTCTTGCATAAGTGGAATGTGGATAATACAAAGTGGGTAAAACTTATGTGAAGAAAGCATTGAGTTCTTCTCAGTATTCTTCTTCAAAAATCACCTCTGAGTGATATTTTCGAATTTCTAATGTGGAAAAAAATAATGCACTAAAAGATGAGGTTTTTTATCGTTTGATTTATTTATTTTAACGAATCAACGTGGAAAAAAAAAATTTCATTTATGAGCATAAACAGCATAAAGAAGCAAAACACTTGCAAATCTATAATTTAAATGAATTGCATAAAATCGTTAATTGCATAAAAAATTTTTGAAAATTCTAAAAATTTCTTTTAAAAATCTCTAAAAATTCTTTTAAAAAAAAACAACCGGATTATACAAAAGAAAAATTGACGAAGAAATTGTCTTACAAAGACAATGCAATGCGTATTCCATCTAGTATTAATGATCTATTTGAGAAAAAAAAATCAGCAATTTCATAGGAAAAAAAAGTCTCATATCAAATTTCGAAAATTTTCATCGACATAAGAATTTCAATTAGGAAAGATGCGATATTGAATAATCGAGTCGAACAACTCCACATTCATATATTTTCCGAATATATTTCAAAACAATGCGAGAAATGGAAAATTCAATGCAATAATTACAAAAAAAAGCCAGTAAATTGCATAAAACAGATATTTATATATTGTGACATAACCGATAACGAAAATGGTTGTTTATTATATCGAATTTTCGTTTAATAAAATCAACATTAAAGCACTCAAAAATTCCTAACTGAATCTATTGATAACAAATCTTCAATGATTGCTGAAAAAAAAAAATCTCTAATCATATCAATAAATCATCTTATCATATCAAATGATCGCATCATTTTAGGATTTATCTTATCTTCTAAATGTTATATAAAAATTGGAATTTATTGTAGTATTTACTTTATGGTGCCTTGACGCTTCTCTTGAATATTGAACTGAAATGAGCATTTTTGTCGATTTTGAAATGTTCGCATTGGATAAGCAATTATGAACGTATTTTAAGTTGTTTTTGAAGCGGTGTATTTTTTCTTCAGAGTGATTTCAGTATTTGCACAGGGAAACATTTTCGCTATTCCTAGATCTGTCATTTAAATAGGGGGGGGGGGGTCAATTTTTTTAGTTAATATGTCACTTCCAGAAAATGCATTCGTACATGAATTTTGACGAAAAATTATAAAAATTTCAAATTTATATGTTTCCTTATATGAGCGAAATCATATGTAATAAATAAAGGCCGATTATATAGGCAAATGCAACGTTTCACTAATTCTACACCTTGTGATGATACTCTATTCGAAGTTGCATCACTGAAATCGCTTTCTGTACTACATTCAACCATTCTGTACCATATTCAACCGACCAATTTCCAAGGCATGCTCTCATATAATGTGCTATACCGGATATATTCAAAATGTTTTACTAGCTAGTGTGTTATACCGGATGTGTGCAATATCCGAAACACATCGCTCTGCTCTAAAGAGAAATTTATAGCATTGTAAAATGGCTAAACATTAGACATATCATAAAGCAGAAGCTGAATGATTGAGTAGATAGCATAACTTCAAGCAGAAGATCGCATCTTATTTATATACAAATTTCTCGCAATCAAAAAAAAAACCAGTAAATACTCAGATGCTTCTTGTCTTCCATGTATAGCAACATGCAACATTCACATGATAATCTCTACGTTATTTAAATATTCGAAATATTCTTTGATAAAATTGAAATTAAGAAGGGCAAAACATCTAATTACATTAGTGCTTCAGAGTTTTCCTTATATTTTCTAATTTTGCCAGATATTTACGTAATTACCACTTCTTCCGAAGAAATATACAAGCTGATTACGGCACTAATTTTTCTTAATCTTTTAAAATTAAAAGCAATAAATCGAATAAAAAAGTAATAAAATTTTCTTCTCAACGAAGAAAAAGAAATAGCGAAACGGCAAAACAACCATAAAAATAGCGAAAATCATGTCAAATAAAATCAAAAAAGAAAAAAGGAACTCAACAATCACTGCTAATTATATTTTTTTTAAATGAAGGAATATATCCAAAAATTTCGATTCTTTATAATTAAATATTTTTTGAATCATTATTTCTTGAATGTGTGAGCATAAATTTAAGAACAACGAATTTTATTTCGACTGACGTTATCTAAGAAGAAATTCAGAATTTCTTTTGCGCACTATTCTGATTTTATTAACGCCCCTAAGTTCTTTCGTTTTTTAATTCGAGAAAAAGCCCAAGCCTATTGAAGTCGAGAATAGTCACGTTTCATAAGCATAGAAAATTTTTTTGCTTATGCCTTGAAATTTTTCGATATACATTTTTTATAAATATGCATTTATTTGTTTTAAATGTGTTCAATTGAAATCTGTTGAAAAAATTTATAACAATTTACATTTTATTCATATAAGAATTTAAAAAATTATACGCCCGAGATTAGCAATTTTTTTTTTCATCGCTATGAATCTTGATAATGAAAATAAAATCATACTAATAAAGTTCGTTAATTCATCGCTGAATGAACGAATAACTTACTTAAACAATTTAATGATATATATATATAGCAATGTAGTTGTTTTGTTGAATTTCGACGATATGAAAAACGAATTAAAAATATATAATTTCAAAAATAAGCACTTTTTAATTCATACAATAAGGTGAACTATTAAGAGAATTATTTGAAAAACATTAGCAAATTGCTTTTTTTTTTTTCAATAACTGACTAACTGGACAATTCTTTTGTTCCTATAAATTAGATTTTTTTTAAAAAAATTAACCATTGGAAATTCGATAACGATACTCTCTATATGTTTACTAGTATGAATTGTATTCATTTTTTTTTCACACTATTACAAATAATGAATTATTGTGAAGCTGAGAGCATAATAACCTTCTCTTTTCGAAATTGGTGCTTTAATTAGAAATTCAGAGAATAAGCTTTTCTCCGGAAAATTGATGAATAGATAGACGAGAAACTTATAGCTATATCTATCCAATTATATATGAATACTATATCTATCTAATTTCAACATTACACTTTTTTTTTTTAAATTTGAAGTAAAAAGGCAAACCGATCAAAAATGCAAAATATTTGCATATGAACATATTTACGATGATCACAGAAGGTGTTCAATGCAAAAATATTTTATCAGTACAGTTGAATCCCATTTACTATGGAATAGTCTATGACTACATTGAAATAGATATTTGTATGCATAGCTTAATTAATTCAAATTCAAAGAAGTAGAGATTGGAGAGAATATGTTGAAATTATTGCATATATCATAGCATATAATTTCAGTTCACTTCGTTAGCTATTTCACAACTTTTATCTTTAATTACTGCAACAGCAGAAGCGTTGCGAATATAAGATGACATTGTATAGGAGGAGGAGGAGGAGGAGGAGGAGGAGGAGGAGCGGAAGGAGGAAGAAAGAAGGTGGTTGGTTTTGTGGTAATGACAAATATGTCGAGAGAGATAGCCAAATCTTCCCAAGAAAATTAAGGACAGATAATAAGAGGACGGAGTGCAAAATCTCGAGGAATAAAAAAATAAATAAATACAGCAAAAATTTGCTTTGATTCAATCGCATTTTATGCTAATAGAATTTTTTTTTAAGAATATTAAATTAGAGATCTGTGACGGCCGTCGGAAAATTTATAATACAAAGAAATTATTTTTTTTTTGTATTTTATTTTTCGTTTTTAACTAAGAAAATGGCCAATTAGGTAAGAAAAATGTAAACATACATATAATGGTATTAATTCTGGCGCAATTGTGCTCACGATATTATATGGGGACAATTGCGCCAGTATTGTTGAGGACAATTGCGCCAAAAATGTTTTGGCGCAATATTGTTATTGCAAAAAACGAATGAATTTGCCGATGCTTCTGCATTAGAAAAAACTTTGCGAATCTGAAACGTTGAATAATCATGAATATTATTATGCATCATTCTTTAGAAGTAACAATTTGCGATAACACTATTTAGAAATTGCTCGAGGCCATAATTTTTGATGTTCAACTAATTACATCTCTATTCCTACCTCATCGATAAGGAATAATTTCAACAAAGGGAATTTTGCAAACAAAAGAAATATAAAATATAAATAAAAGAAATATCTACTCAGGAATTTTTTTTTTTGATGTGAGAAAATTTTTTCAGACGTTCTCAAAAAATGTTTATTCATATGAGAACGGATAGCAATAATATTTTAAAACGATAAGCTGAAATTTTCATAGCACAAAAAAAAAGAAATCAAAACAGCGCAAAAAGAAAATCTACGATTGTTGTGTTATCGTTAATTAAATTGAATTGAAAATTTGCATAAAATTTCAAAATGCAAATTCGAAACAACGAAAAATATCACTCTTTATTCTCTCAATCAACATTTTAAACACAAATATTCCACTAATAAATTTTATATTTAAATTATAAGTCATCAAAAAGTGCATTAGAATTTCGAAAATAAAACTCAAATCGAAATTATTAGGATATGTGATTTTATGAATGCCTTTCAAAGAGATTTTACTCGCTAGATTTTAATATATTTTAATTATTATTAAAACAAATAAGTACAAATATTTTAATGCGCTTTTTGCAAATATTTGCAGTAATTACAATTTAATTATGTTAATTAAGTCTATAGGAAGTTTTGAAATTTTGGCAATTTTATATTTATAGAGCGCATTCTAACATTGTTATAACTGTATTTAAGTATACGCATGGATGTTTGTCTATATTTGATTGTAGCACTATCTCTTTGGCTGTTTCAAACTTTTAAAGACCATAGTTCTATATGAAATTGGAAATTACTCTCTTTAACGTCTTCAAAATTGTTTCATGAATTTCGAAGAAAACATGCAAATTTAAAATTAGTGGAAATTTTGCATGTATTTTGTGCCGATCTGAATTCTATTTTATGCTAGTTGAAGCAAAGAGACGATTCTTTTGTAGATTCGTATGAATGATCGAATCATTGATGATATAAAAGTATATAGCATATATAAGAACTGTGAGAAATTTATGAAAGTGATTTATCAGATGAGTGGAATGTAAAAAAAGCGTATCGTACCAACTCGTCTGATGTGCTTTTCATCTTTTTCACGTCAATATTCCTGTCTACTTTTATAAATCCCGAGAGTTCAAAGGGGACATTGTTCAAATGTGGCTTGATCTAATAGCCTAGTTGGTATTGCAAGAATCTCAGAATATAGGAAAACAATATTGGAGGGGAGTCGAATGATGCAGGCAAAGCTATCCTTAAATTCTTCCAGCTTTTTCTATTCCTCTCCTTTCCGCTCCTCCCACTAGATTAAAGGTGAACAATGTATGGCGACGAAAGAGAAGAAAGGAAGACTAGGTGTTGTTCTTCTCACTTTTGTTTCTGTTCTCTGCTAACAAATTACGACTATCTGCTAGTCAGATAAGCTACGATTGAAAATCCACATAATTTGCATAATAATTCTGCGTAAAACTACTTCTGGCGATATTTCGCCATAGCAACGGTGATGGCGACCATTCGATTCAAGCGCTATTTTCTCGACAAGCGTTCTCATTTAGTAATGAAGTTTTAAATTTTCATGGAGGAACATTTCAAGGCGGAGCTTAAATCGTAGTGCCCTCTCTATTGCATCACGTTACTTATTATTGTAAAAACCTTGCATATTTCATTGCAAAGTTGCTTGCATTATAAAAACGCATTATTTTTAGTAATAATGAGCCAAAACATTGCATCGCATGCGTACACTTGCAATCAATCTTAGCGCAACAATAAGTAAGCATAAATGAGCGAGAAAACCTAAGCAGTTCCAATAAATTATTGCAAATGCATTCTCTGATTTCCCATCTAGGTTCAATGCGCCAATCGTGTTGCAATCAACTAAATCGAGCATTTTTATTCATTAGTTGGTATGACGACAGACAAACAGACATGCAGACAGACAAACAGACATGCAGACAGACAAATAGACAGATAAATACTATATAGATTTCAAGCAGAGTTCCAGATCTACATTCAACACTATCATATTATGCATATAAAGACAAATGCTGAGAAATCAAAGAGATTTCTACGGCAAGTATTTGAAGTTAATTTCACAATATTAGATGATAGCTGAAGCTTTATACTATAATTCCCGATTTAAAAAAAAAAGTTTTTCCCATATATGACCTATGAATTACTCCTACGCTTATTGACGTCAAAAGTAAAAGTAATTAGATAATTTTTAAGCATCAAATATATCCAAAAATTAATCTCCTATTGTTTAATTTATTTTGCTTTCATTCGTAATAATATCGCCATTCTAAACGATCGTTTCGAAAGTATTTTTATCGCTTTATATATGAAAAAGAAAATAATTTTAATTATGCTATATCATTGAACCAGTAAATTGTTATTGCACTTTTTTTTCATAATTTTTCAATTATATTTTCAGATTCAAATCAAAGATTTATATTATTGGCTAATTTAGCGTAATTGTTCTTCCTATCGGTGATTTTTGAACTGATCTTCTCCCTGAAGATCTACATTAGAAAATAACTCCCACGTAGAATGAAATTTGATTAATACAAGAATGATCATGGAAAAATTTTACGTGGGTGAGAAGCGAAGTGAAATGCAAGTGTAAAAAAAAAACGAACAGAAAAATTTACGGAATATAAGCAGAAAACCGGAAAAAAACCGGAAAACTTTCGTTGTTAAACATCCTCTAGAAATTGGCTCACTCATAAAATGTTATATTTTTAGACAGATATTTGCAAATTGCTAACGATAATTTTTTTCTCGCTAGAATATAAGTGGCGTGATATACGATTAAATATTAAATTCGAACAATATACTCCAATTTTAGAAGCAATTTATTGATGCATTATATACGAAAACGAATCAATGACAATCCACACGAAACAACTTCAATTTATCGCCTACTAAAGCAATTGTAAATCAATCGGTAAATATGGGCGGATGTTTGATTAAATGATGGAAATAAATGAATGTATAACAACTTTTATTGGAAATATCTTGTAATATTTAGTGAAATTTTTTTTGAATTATTTCATCATAAAATATCGCAAAATTATTACATTTAAAAATGTTACGTTACGATGAAAGTTCTACTAAATAAAAATTATTTAATACTCTTATTTATGGTTGTTGTTCTTCAATGAAAAAAAAAAATTTGAAGCTGAAAATTTTGAGCAAATTGTGGATTGAATTTTAGCGGAAATAGTTGTTTGAAGAAATTTTCACTCATCTTGATAACGGAAATTATTGCCAGCAATCGGCAGCTCATCTTTGAAGTATTTTTCAGCACTTTAGAAGTCTCAATCTTGCGTGCATTGGCAAAGCACTAATCCTTTTCTCTTGTCATCCGATGAGATTCGAATGGACGAATATATAAGATTACCAATCGATGATAGGGCGGTAATCGAAAGGTGACGGCCTAGAGAAACAGATCAGTTGGTCGATTTTCTCAAACAGTGCTCTATTATTACCTTATCCAGCCGAGTAAGGGGACGCTCGTAGAAGCCCCTTTTCAAACAATTTGATAGCAGCTGAATGGAAAAATACCTCTTCACAGAGGGTTTTTTGCGTTATTCTCATTCAAAGCAATCATTTCCTTCCTTACCTTCCGCCTCTCATCTTACTGCTGCAAAGAGAGTATTTTATATATTCTTCGTTGTTGTTCAAAGGAAACTAGTGAAATGCTTGAGCGCCGTTTTTGGGATAAAAAAACGGAGGAGTGATAGTAACAAAATAGATCCCAGTAGGTTCGTTTCGTATTTATTGCTATACAAATTGCAATCTCCTTCTTTTTCACGACAGAAATTGCATAAATTACTCAAGGTTATCTATCAATATTTTTTCAAATCGTATTTGAATAATATAGATATTTGTAAATTTCTTTCATCTATAACATAGAGAAGCAGTTTTAAATATGATAATAAAATGCATAGAAGTGAAGTAAGTATAATTAAGAGAAATTCTTGGAGTGATTCAAGATCTCATTTCGACTAAAGCAAAATTATGCAATGCGAAAAAAAATTCTCGAGTTTAATTTTCTTGGTCGCCTATTAAAAAAAAATTATTAGACAGACGATGGACTAAACAGTGAGCAACTTACAATATCGTTTATGATAGGCAAACATTGAAGATTGCACAAAAAAAAAAGCAAAAGAAGACGTGCAATTGCAATTCCAACGTGCAAATAAATTTTATGTGCTTACATTTTCTCACCTATTGGAATTGACGAGCATGCCGAGTTTCGAGGAACGGGGAACTGAAATGTTTGTGATAGCATGATGTTGGAATAGCCGAAACAAGTCTCTAATAAGGACTAAGTCAACATTGAGCTTGTAATATTTCAATGATTATGCGTGAAAATTTTTTAGCCTTGTATTTTGATTCGGCTGATAAGGATCTCAATAAATTTTGCAGAAGTTAATGCAAATTAAGCGTTTCTAGAAAATATCTAGTGACCCGATATCAGAAACCAATTAACGAGGTGATATATGAGTATAGTACTGCAAAGTGGATTGATAGGAGGCGAGAAATGCATTTCGGTAATGCTGAATTTAATTATGCCGCAAAGCGTGAAGAATACAATTTGCAATTGCTGACGATTTTTCGGTAATAGTGGACAACTGTAATCTCCATTGAAGTTTAGAGTCGATTATAATACAATCAAATCGCCTTTGTAAAATAGGCTATCAAAATAAATTTGCAAAATTGTGCAAATAAAATTTTGAATAATGCAATTGTGAGATATAATTTATTATAAGTCCGATCAATTGAAAAATCTCTGCTATGATATTTCTAATTAATGAAGAAATATATTATTAAAAAAAAAAAACAATATTTAGCCACGATAGAGTTTTTTGAGTGTAATATTGAATGCTATAAAAGAGTTACGATCATCGAATACATTGTACAGACAATGTCCTTCATATGGTGGAGTTCACTACTTATCTATCGCTATTGTAACCGAGTAGTTATTATTTATGAAAAATTTTTTGGCATTTTGCCAAAAAATATTGCATTGCATAAAATATTTCTCGCTAAAAATTACGAGCAAAAATTTGCAAAGTTAGCCATCCTTGAGAATCTCTTTTTTTTTCAATCGATAAAAATTTTTTCAATCAAATTTCATATAAGCTCTTATTTACAGACAGAGATAGATGAAATATTAGGAGAAAGGAGGAGAAATTTGATGAAGTTAAGGAATTTCGCAATGAATTTTGTAATAAAAATTCCGAAAAAAAAAATTCTCTCGTCACCAATAGCGAATTATTTCAAAAAAAAAAACTTTTTTTTAAAAATGTTTAACTGTTGCAGCGTTATAATTTTTTCCAAATTTTGATATCTATTTTCACGCATTCATATTATATTTCTATAGGTAATTTATTGGTGAAAAAAAAAACGTTCTCATCAGAATGAGAGAAATTACTGGAAGTGTTCCAAAAAAAAAAGAAATATTAGCAAAAATAAATAAATAAATATAACATAATAAATGTAAAAACTATTATTTCGAATTATTTTAGTAGTTGTTTGATGATTATTTTCAAATTGATTTCATTTTTCTCATTTATACGTAATTGTTGTGCGCAATTTCGTGCGAATATCAATCTTTGATGTGTAATTTGTATCGAAATATTACGCCTTTATAAATTTAGCATATGTTGTCTTAATTTATTGAATAGCATAAATTCATGCAAATCGCTGAAAATATTGATAAGATTCAATCGGTTGAATAATTTTTTTGCTAATAAAATTAAATTTGTTGAGATTTTATTGAAAAATTTATTTATTGAGTAATTTTATTGAGAAGATTTTAATTTATTACTTAATTTGTTGATATGATTATATTCACTAAATAAATGTACTGATAAGAGTAAGTTTATTAAAGTTTTATTGATAAATTTGAACTCACAAAATAAATTTATTGAGGAAATTTTATTTGCTAAACGAATTTGTTCATAATAATGAATTTACTAACTATTTTTGCTAACTTCTTCTATAGAATTGAATTCAATTTCTTAAATTTCAAGAATGACGTCATGAAAGTAACGAAAAAATATGATGGAATAATTTTGCCATTTTATACCTAAGATAAATATGATGGAATAAATAATTTTCGAAATGCCATCGTATTGAAAAAATTCACGCAGAAAATCGGAAATGATCAAAATCTATTGAAGCTTAAAATTGGTAAAACTTCAACGATTTTTACTTTCAATTTTCAAATCTATTAGCTCTTGCAAATAAATTCGAAATTGCAAAAAAAAAAATCAGCGAATATAACAATCATCATTGAATGTCATAGATAGAAGAAATCGGCATTCATTAATTATAAAATATAAGAAATATTCTCTTTATTTTAGTGATGATAGAATTTACTGCAATGAATTTCGAAATTAGTCGATATGATTTGAATGTTGATTGAGGTGAATCGTTCTCGGTCTCATAGAATATTAATCTAGGGAATTTTGTAATATGACATGAATGAATTGTGACATATCCTATGGAACTTACTTCCATATTATATTTCAAATTGTTTTGTAATATTAATCCAATGATCCTATAGGAAGATAGCGTTTCATGGAAGTTTCAGCTAACTTTAGAAGGTGTTAACAATCGCTTATATTAAAAGAAGGTTTCAATAGAAAGTTGCAAAATCTTAAAACAGATCGTTGCAAAAAAAAAAGATTTCAGAATCACTGCAAAATAACCAAAACAATAGGCGATGTTCCTGTGAGAGCAAAAGCACGGTCGACATTCCTAGAAAAAAAAAAACAAATGAAGAAGACCAATCGATTTCATGAGGTTACTAATAAAAATGAAGTATGAGAGAATGACCTCATAATTCAACTAATCCTTGTCGGACTTTGTGCAAAAGAATCGATTAAATCTCGCTTGATCGCTTTAAAAAAAAAATGCAAGTTTCAACCATCATATGATCATATTTTTCTACGCAAAACTTTTTATTTTCTTCAATTAATAAAAATTTTATTCCCTCGATGGATCAATATGAAATATGATATAAGAAGTGATTTTATGGTGCAATTAGTATCCATACAGATTCGACATTTCAGCCTCATTATTCTTAAATCTGAAACTACCGGACAGAAGAACAGACATACACACATCCGTAAAATACAATAGACAAAATGTCTGTTGTTGTAATGCATTTTGCAAAAGAAACTTTTTAAGAGCAGGGGAATAAAGAACGTTAACGGTTGATAGTTTTCTTATCAATTATCACCTCTCTAAATTAGAAAACAATGACAAAATAACAATATATTTATGATAAAGGAATGAAATAACAATAAAACAGCCATATATATATATATATATATATATATATATATATATATATATATATATATATATATATATATATATATATATATATATATATATATATATATATATATATATATGTATCTCAATTATTTGCTTTATTATTATTAGGAATTGCCAAGTTTTATGGTAATTTTAATTTGCAAATAAACTTATCAGCATGGTACTAATGGTTTTATAATATAGTAAATAACTTTTTCTCAACTTTTGATTTAAATTAAGCAAAAGTGCTAATTGTTGTTGAATGACCAATGAAAATATTGTTCCCTGAGATGGGGGGGGGGGGGGGGGGAGGTTGTAAATCCATGGCATTCCGGTTGTCGAATTTTTAGTAATGAAACAATGACGAAACTCTCTATTAGCTGCTTTACTTGTACACTTAATAAGGTAATGGAATAGACAGGAATATTGAGTGAACGAATCTCACCGCTTGCTGTCATGATTCACAGGTAAATTATTTCCTTAAACAAACTTACCGAAACTATAAGCTAACTTCTTCTTGTATAGAAGAGAGCATGTGATCACAATCGCTTTTAAATTTCTTCATCAGGAAAGCTTTCTTGCTGAGCAATCCAAATCACCTTCACTGAAGTTGAATGAAAGAGAGGAAAGGAGAGGGAAGAACGCATTGCACTTTTCCATAGAGGTTAATTATGGGTGGCAGCATAATAACAATCAAAGATTCAGGTGTAGCTGGTAACTATTGAGACGGTAAGCAAACAAGTGAATGAATGAATTCTAGTTTGATTTTTTTTTTTTTTCGCATAATAATCACCTCAGAAAACTATTCGAAATGGTTTTTATTAATAAAGTACATATAAATCGTAAAGTATTGTCTAACAGTATTCGTATAAGCGACTACTAATTTACATCTAACCATGTTTTATTAATAAAGTACATATAAGTCGTAAAGTATTGCCTAACAGTATTCTGATCATAAAATATAATTAAATTTCTATGCTAGGTTAATTTAAATTATCATTAAATTATAAAATTGAAATACTCCAACAGAAAACTTTGCTCAAATTTTTCGATAATGTATGTGCTGTGCACATAAGAGCGATTGCATTGCATTGTAACTATGCAATTCGACGAAATAGATGATAAATTAGTTGTTGTTATGTGATAGCCAGACTAAGATGGAATTAAGCAGGAAAAAATGATGAGAGGATAAAGTCTCCCTCCTATTGCCACCCTTTCTCCCCTCCCCATCCAGCCCCTTCCCCCCCCCCACCCCACTCATTCCTTCCAACTCTCCCCACTTTCATGCTATAAAGTTTGCATTTATTTGCAAAAAAAAACCATTTAAATCACAATCATCTCCTTGTTAGATCGAATCGCTATCACCTCTTTGTGATAACACAGCTATTACCCAACGTCATTTCTTCAATAATTTTAATTTTTTGATCAATTAGACGGTCAATTTTTTGCACCGTTGTATAAAAGTGTTGTTGCCACATTTACTTGAAATGAAGTTTGCTTAAGAGGATGAGCGGAAGGAGGGAGGAGGGGGGGGGGGGGGGGTGGATACATTAAGAGGCATAACATCATAATTGTACCAGATACAATAAATCCTCATTGATTTTTATTTCTTCTAGCGTATACTTCACATATGGAAAAAATATAAAAATATAACAAAGAAAAATTGAAGAGAGAGTATTTAATAAGAGGAAGTTTCTGGAGAGAAGTTAGATAATAAAGAAAAAGTACTGAACGAAGAGGATTATAACATAATAGAGAGAATATTATTGAAGAGAGGGACTGTAACACTTAGACGGATGGATACATATGAGCATATCGATAAACAAATATTGATCACCCAAAATGAAGAATATAATGGATAAAGAAAGCAAAGATGGAAAGCATTGAAAATATAAATGAAGGAAATAGAGGATTGGAAGGATGGTGACAGATAAATACTTACACATGAAGCAAAAAGCAAAAATGAAGACATGAAACACATGATATCGCATACAAAATCGAGAAAAAATTGAAAGCTGCATTAGTGGTAGATTACAATAGAATTGGAAGTTATCCATTCGTCAAAGACTATGAATTGATCGTAATGCACAACTAACATAGCTACATCAATAATCAACTCTGTGCAAGGATACTGATTTTGAGTGTTTATAGTTCTATTAGTGGTCAATGATTAGCGAGTGGTCAACAGCCAATGGTCAACAATATAATGGCTATCGTTCTAGTACTTCTTATATGTTCAACTTCTTTGGCGTTTTCATTAGTTTGTCGGAACGGGCGTTTTGTATGACTCGGCATGAAGTAAACATCATATGTGGTTAGCTATTAGTACCAATATCGTTAACACCTCAGCAATCCAAAACAGTTTCGTTCCTCTTTTTTTTTTGAATTCTATATTTCTCTATGCCTAAGAATCTCAAAATCTTTTCCCTAAGTGACAAGTCTGCGCTCATTCGTCATCATTTCATTCGACCAAAAAACGTCTCCCTTTTATTGTAGTATCGAATGTTCCGTTTTTTTTTTTTTTGCGTCAATCAACTTAAATCATTTCAACTTGTTTTTCATCAGCAACTATTGATAGATGAAAATGCTCTCCCCGTCAGTCAGCAATTCTTCATCGGTGATATTATAAAAGTGCTAAAGAAAAACACTTTTTTAATATTTTTACTTAGCCGATTCCTAAACAAAGACGATTTTTGTGAAGATATTTTTCGAAATAAACCTGCTAATTCATACTTAACAATACTTTTCTATAAACTATCCCATGACGATTTTCTCTCATAGATGACACTCGAAATTAAATAACGGGAAGAATCTCGAATAAAAATGCGACAAAATATTCAGCGAATTGCTAAACTCAAAATAATAATATTTCATCATTACGATTTATTCTGGAATAGAAGAACTCAGTTAAACATGTATATATATATATATATATATATATATATATATATATATATATATATATATATATATATATATATATATATATATATATATATATATATATATATATATATATATATATATATATATATATATATATATATATATATATATATATATATATATATATATATATATATATATATATATATATATATATATATATATATATATATATAGTTTAACTGAGTTCTTTATTGTATATATGCGCACCCGTTCGTAGGACTGTTTATTTATATACATATACATATGCGAACTGTCTACAGATGCGTGAATAAAAACTTTTAGAAAATGTCAAATAACATTTCTTCTGAAGTATTGTCACTAAGAGGTGCAAAAAATATTGGGCTTAACAGAGTGATGTAACAATAAAATATTTTTTGGCTTGTATAACACTTATTATCGGTGGTATTTCACACGTTTTGGTATTATTTTAAACGCGTACTGAATGGAATTTATAAAGATATGAAGTCAATGAGAGGAATAACACTTTCTTAACTATTCCAGAAAGGATACTTGAATTATTATCATAAAGCTGTGTTTAGCCGGTATTATACACGCCTCACAAACTCTTAACGGTCAGTAGTAATTAGGCAAGCAACTGTTACAGTAAAGTTTAGGTAAGCAATTGCTAAACCTCTTTGAGTTTCATGAAGCGAACTATACCGTTGATCTATGTAGGAACAACCATAGCCGAATGAAGGTAGTTAAACCGCTGAAGTAAAATGTAACTATTATAAGATGATGGATCAAAGTTTCACTGAAAAAGAAGTACTTAATTATAACAGCCTATGAAGTTTTTTCTTTGTTATTACAATAGTATCGGTAAAAAATAGTTGTTTTTCTTTCAGCAAAAAAAAAAGGGTTAATGAAATTTTCAATTGCTGGGACAACTTCAACATTATGATCCATAAAGAGACATTCTTTAATATTTCATTTGATGCTTCTTGCAAAAGTGCAATTCACTTCAAAAGAAGTTTGTATCGATATGTTTAGTTGCTTTTTTTTAAATTTAACAAAGTATAATCGTATCTCATAGCGCATATTTAGAGCATTGTGATTTTTTTTAATGTATGCAGTATATAACCACTCTAATTATTTTTAATTTCTGATATTTTTTTTTTAGTGCTAAACGCTTCTATTATTTTCTTTGTTTTCTTTTGGAATTCTCTTTTTTTTGAAAATAATTTTTCTCTTTTTTATAATTCTTCTCTAAAATAGAAAGTAGAAAAAATGCTGTCATTTATTCTATTCGTTACTAGTAGAGTTTACTAATACTAAAACTTTCTACTGAATTGGTAGTAAGATAAATTAACTGTTTTTTTTTTTGCAAAAAGGTAGAAAAACATAAGCATTAGATCCGAGTAGGTTACGTTTAATCTCCTCAATGAAGATCATTAGGAGAGCTATTTAAATGAGCAATAATTATGAAGGTGAAATTTTGGAATTTTAGATAGTGTGTTTTTTTTTGTTTTTTTTTTGGAATTTTCTTTTTCAGAAATTTGCATTTTAACAATTATGAATGAAGAGAGCCTGATTCAACTGCGTCAATAAATTTGTAGAATATTTCCAATCGACTGTCACAATCGAATTATTACACAATATTATAGATGAGAGATTATTTCGCTGAAAATTGATTAAATCAATGAGTGCAATCATTTATGCAAATCCTAGGCGAGCAACATCAATAATAACTATAATCTCAATTTACTTCCTCTCTATTACTTTTGACTTTTTTTTTGTATTCAATATTCGATGAATATATTACATTTATACGTGATATTTACAAGATCATATCTTTGATTCAAATATATTTTCATATAAAACGACAGAAAATGTCGTCATGTTCATGTTCATATTTTGTTCTTTAAAAGCAGCACGTAAAGAGGCAGAATATTTAAGTGCCACCGGAAGTTACGAAAAAAAAAGCAACCTCAAAATAAAATGCATCATTGTTTCTCTATCTAAACGGTTATCTTCTACAACCATTTAAAGTAAAAGTAAACATGAAAGACTATTAAACCATGAAATGTTCAATTTTTTGTGCTAATACAAAATCATATCAACGAATCATATCATGATACCTAAGTGCGTTTATGGTCGTGAATATTCGTCTGATAGTGTAATAGCTTCAATTCCTAAGCCCACTAAAACTAAAAATGCAAAATTTAATGAGAGTTTTCAATAAATTGGGATAGGTTTAGGCAACACCATTCCATTTATGAAATAATACCGGAAACCTATTATGCATGCTTAGATGTGCTCAAAAATTTGCATATTTGAAGACATTTCATGGGAGGCGAATCATATTTTAATAGCGCTGAGTTGAAACCAATTGTGATTGAAAACTTGCTAGGAGTGTTAGATTTGTTTGAAATATGGCTGCATTATTCTGCATATTTAATTATTTATTGACAATTAGTGAAAATAGTCAGTGTAATGAGCGAGATTGCACTAGTAAATGCTGTGTGATTTCCTCTGATCTAGTTTTCTAATTACCTAATGATTATACCTTACTCAATAACAGCTGAGATTTTATTCGATAACTGACATCATTCTCATCCCATCATTGCAACGATTAATTTCTCTATGAACTCATTTTACAACTACATAGAAATGTTTAACAACTATTGAGACTTACTATAAAAGAAAGCCGGACGATAGGCGCTTTTGTATTTCACTTTATGTTGTCGTGTAGAGAAATTTTATGACGGAAGCTTTTAACGCTGGAAAAATTAATTCATCGGACAAGCAGACAGACATATACATACACACGCATACATACACATACATAAATATAGTAAGCAATGGCAAAACATCATCATATGGCGTTCAGCAAAGATGAATTAACAGAAACTCATAAAAAAGAAAAAAGAAAAATATAAATGAAAACGCAATTACGTATATGAATAGAAAACGAATATTAGCCACTTTTAGCGTTAGATGATTACGTAACTAACAAATTGAATTAGATAAATTATGCGTGTAAATTTCATTTTTATTGACATATGTGCAATAAAAAGCGTAAAAATAAGCTTATAATGTAAAAATATAATGTTGAGAGTCGTATTTGCAAAATGTATGCAATCTGAGAGTCGTATTTGCAAAATGTATGCAATCTGAGAGTCGTATTTGCAAAATGTATGCAATCTGAGAGTCGTATTTGCAAAATGTATGCAATCTGGCAATATTGCAAACTAGAATTATTTCTGTTATTATATTTTAGATATTAAACGATAATCGCTTTAATCTTGTGAAATTTTTGTAAAATTTAGACCGATGTTTTCTATAAGCAATATCGATAAAACGCCTCTAAGATAGATTTTAGTTTTCAGTGGTGAAGTTTTTAGCAAATATTTTCAATAACAATGGAGAGATAGTAAGATTTTTTTTTTTTTGAAGTGAAGAGAATAAATAAATTTATCGCAAAATTCTTAATATTCTTTTCCGATTTGTATTTCTACTTGTGCAATATTTAGCGTATAGATATAAATATATTGTTTTTTTCAAGTGCGAAAAAAAAAGATTCAAATTTTATAAAGTTGTATGTATTTCATTGTCGCAGAAATATTCTTAACAAAAAAAAAAAATTTTTTTTTTTGTTTTTTTTTTTGATGATGAGTATGAGAATTAATATTGGGCAAATCTGGAGTGGTACTCGATTTTCAAATTCATTTGCATATTTGATGTGTGAAGGCTAACTGATGCATATTTTATTTTCTTTCATTTATTCGAATGTAAAATATGATCAAATGTATGTTATGTGTATTTTAAAATAAGAACTGATAATTGCGTTATACTTCTCAATTATTTTTATTGTTTGTAAATATTTCAAAAATGTTGCATGAAGCTTAACAATATTTACAAAATCGGCAAAATAAAGTAATGAATTTTGCAGAATAACCGATGATAATAATTTTCGATGCAAAAGAATTTTCACTGTAATGATGATGATCACAGGTATAAAACCTATTGATAGCAGCTTTCGAAGAGAAATCTCAACGCAAATTATATAGCGATAATAAGCTGAGATCGAAGCTCACCTTCTACAAATCACCTGCTCGAAATCAAAATTTGATCTTTGTAATTCACAGGTAAAACTTTGAATTGTTTTATCAAAATAAAAACCTATTACTTTTATGATAATTACCGATTTTTGGGTTGTATTTATACGTATATTGAAAAAAAAAACATAAAATATGTATGATGCATATTTGCTATTTATGGATGTATCGATACACCTGTCTATGCCAACGACTATACTGATGTTTAATACATGAACATATAAATTCCTTTGAAAACAGAGAAGCTCTTCAAGGTGAAAACACTTTAAGAATGGATATACCTCTCGAAATCACAAAAAAGGACAAATTCTTATATATATATATATATATATATATATATATATATATATATATATATATATATATATATATATATATATATATATATATATATATATATATATATACTGTTATCCATTAAAACTGGTATAAATTTAACATTTTTTTCTTCCATAGCAGAGCGAATATGAGCAAAAAAAAGGATTTTTTGATCGAAGGCATACATAGAAAGTCGATTTTATAGAAAACGTTGTTCGATCATTGGATTCGAATAATTCAGCAACCAATAAATCGATGAAAATTATTTTAAAACTCAGACTCTGGCCACACTCTCTGGCACGCTTCTCACCTATTTATGTTTATAAACTTTCAACAAGCGATGACCTTTCAATTAAGCTAGTCGTCATATGGTATAGCGAACAACAACCGACAGACATTGCTAATTAATGACTTCAGCCATGGGGAGCAAAGGTCGAGGGGAGCGAAAAAGGGGAAGGGTGGGAAGGGAGAAGACGGGAGACTGAGAGGAGAGATGAGGGAGGTGTGTGGGAAGGCGGAGGCGGGGGGAGGGAGTAGAATGGCGAATAGCAAAAAAAGGATATCAGAAAGTTTCCATTCATTCGACGCTCTTCATTATGTTTCTAATGAATTGATCACACGCCAACAACAACCGTAATCATCTAAAGAATCGCATAGAATATGAATGATTACGTTTATTGTCAACGTTGGTCGACATATTTTATGCGTTTGGCGTTTGAAGTTCACATAAGATCGGCGAGCATCTATTTCTTTATTAACATCGTATCACCGTTTACAACAACAATACAACGATCAATTAATACACACGCAAAGCTACATTTTACAGCAACTTGAACGTAAATCTATTGAAAATATTGAGTAAAACCAATGATAGTAAGCGTTTTTTTTTTTGGTGAAAATTTCTGAAAAATTACATTATAGGAATGGTGTATACTATGTGATGTGCGTATATCTGCGCATACACTGATTTATATGATAGTTTTTAATGCTGAATTCGAAAAACTACGAGACGAAAATGTCGCAGATAGTAAAAGCGTCATAGATATCATAGACAGTCGATTAAAAACTCGATGATTCTATCATTCTTGCCTTCTGCTTCTATGGGTATCGAAAAAAAAAACAGAGAGAATTAATGTAATTGAATGATAACAATATTTGAGGATAGTAGGAGAGGATTCCCTCTTCATTATCGAGATAATATTTGCATTAAAAAATGAAAATAAAAATTTCGACGTGCATATAAAATGAAAATGCAAATTTCTGCGCACATACAAAATGTGAGAGGAAATTTTTTAAAAAAAAAGAAAAGAAATCAAAGTGTTGTTTTTATTCGCATTATCCACTTTCTAGCATTAAAAAAAAAATTAGAATAAATCAAACAAACTTGCAAATTTCATCAAAAATTTTGAGAAAGAACAAAAAAAAATTAATTTAATCGATTGAAAATTCGAATGCTTAAAAATAATAGAATTTTTCCTATGGTAAGTATGAAATGATCTCTTTTTTTTTTTGTTTGTGATAGATCTATCGATAGGAAGAATTTCCTATCGTTGAATCACAATGTAATTATTTCGAAATGAATTAAAGAATACTCTACTAATAATCTCTATTATCAATAAAAGATCACTAAAATATTTTATTCGGATGAAAAATATACTCAACAAATTGATTTTTGAAATTTTTAATGCTAGATTAGTTTTGTTCTATCAGTAAAAAAAAAAAAAAATTAAGAGATTTTATGCCAAAATAGGCAAGAACAAAACTGAGCAAAAGGAAAAATTTGGTCATTTAAAGCGTAAAGGTCATTCGTTAGAGAAACATATCGCGTAGAAAATGACACATTTTCGATCTTGAATATGAACCAATTAGGCTCATACGTTTTACGGTTAAACTAGGCAGCAATATTTTTACGCTCGGAATCTTTTGTAGTGCTCATGAAATTTTTATACAGCATATTGCACTAGAGCTTTTCAAAAATTTTTTTCTCGCATTCATGTAGTATTCGTTCACGAATATGGCACCTAAATGTGAGCTAAAAATTTCCTCACGTTGATAAATATTACGTGGTGACTATACCCCTGCGCTGATAACAGCAGGTGATAATGTGAGTAATAACTGACATAAATTTATGAGCTGATGAAAAGTTGATCGACTGAGCTAAATATATGAGCTGATGTAATGGTCTACAAGCTGATATGGGCAGGTGAAAATATGAGTGGGACGTGATATAGGTATAGGCGGTAATGACAAGTAGACGTACTGAGGCCATTATAAAAGCTGATGTATTAGTGTCAAAGCCTAACATATAAGGTGATATGAGCAGGTGAAAGTGTGAGCGATAAACGATGATTTCAGACGGAATGATTTCAGCTCCAGAAAATAAATGATATTAGAGTGAAAATCAGTTGACCACTAGCAGATATGAGCTGTTAAGCGTACGAATAATAAATATTATTGCATTGCCTCCGGGAAATATAAATTTCTTTTATTCCATATGACAAATGAATGTAAAAACATTTCGTCTCAAAAACAATTAAATGACATAAAGCGTTAAAGCATCTAATACGACAAACAATACGATTTTCAAAGACCAATCGATATTGCAAAATTTATATGGTGGAAATAAGATCTAGCCAATAATGCATTCACGATTTAACGACCGTTATCAATCACTCATAAAAATCTACGCAATATTTATTCATTTATAATATAAAACGTTGCAAATTTAATTTAGGAAATTTCTAAACACGTGCAAACCTTTTTTTTCATTTTTATACGATGCTAGTGAATCTTTTCGAAGAATATAAATGAGTATAAACGTTTGAAAAGGAGATCATACTATAGTATGAATCACATATGGGATTTTTCACGCTATCTTTAATGATTTTTGAGTTAGAACTCTCGAAGAAGTAGTCTAACGTAGATAGAAATAAATATGTACAAATATGATGTCATGATGTTATGCATTGCAAACGCAACTTTTATATGACACACAGAAAAAGCATCAGTATTTAATGTCATTCAATGCTAACATATCCATACATGATGAGGTTAGCATTAAAATAGATACGCACTACAATGGATGAATATGCATTTCTCTATTAGCCATTCTCAATAAGGACGAAGAAACTATGATCGTGCAGAATGGTTGAAGGATTCACTTGGAAAGGATTGGTAGCTTTAGAGGTACTCTGAGGAAATATATATATCAAGTGCTCAAAATGCCGTTGGGAGAAGTATCGGATAGACGAAAGGATATCAATAAATAGCAAAGTTCGATGCATTCGAAGCACGATGAGCTGAAGGATACTGCATTGTGAACATGCAGAGATGACAGTCAATGGAACTTGAGTATAACAAGCTGTTTTTAGCACGAACAGGTGGAGGCCACTGTATTCTAGGCATGAAACGATGAGAGTCATGGGATTTTGAAAGTGAATAGCTGAAGGTTTTTGGGATCTGAGCACAAACGCAAAGACTAGTCGGCTATAGACCAAGCAGAAATAGTGCGCCGTATGAGGGTGAGTCAAAAAAGTTCATGAGGGTACAGGCAGACCAAACAACTATCCAGCATGAAGCTGAGGCTAGCCTCAGGCAGAATCGGGAGGGAGTAGAAGGGGTTGACGCGCTCATGTATTCATTCCAGCTTCTAAAGTGTTCGTAAGTCCGAGTGGGCTTGACTGCGGCCGCGGGAGCGCGTGAGGAGATCGGTGGCAGTGTGAAGTTCGCCGGGTTCGATCACGAGTTCATGCCGACAATTGAAGCCATCCTTATGAACGAATTCTTACTTGTTTGTCACCTTAACGTATAAATGTGAAACTGTTCGCCCCTTATACTTGTGTCATCTCGCAGTTTACTCGACCGCATCTCGACATATTGTGCAGATCCTCAAGTGATCGAAATCTCGACCTCTTGTACCCGAAGCGAGAATCATGCCACAAATGGTTGGAAAGATAAGAAAATGCATAGGAATGGTCCTCAACAATAGTGCAGAAAAAATGACCGATGAAAACGCTATTAAAACTTTTTAGACACATGAAAATCATATGAAGCAACGATTATGTAAAAAGAATTATTGTTTTTGTCTTCCCTAATTTTCTCATCCCACAAATTTTTTTTTTTTTGACGACGGCTTATAATAATGTGCAGTAGACGAGCGGAAAATTTAAGGGACATATCGAATTATAACGTATTGGCATTTTCCATCACGGTTATTTATATTCGCAAAAACCTTGCATGCAACATCAGCCATTTTGCGTTATTTTTCACTCGTACACCGAGACACACTGAGCATTGTGCTTTCAAACGTGTTTTCCCACTAAAATCCCGAGTAAATCAAACGAAGGCGACCGTCAAAGTCTGCACAGCCCATCGGCTAGAGTGCTCGTCCTGTCTCTGGTGTACATTGATCCAATCCTAGTCAACAGTGCGGACAGCGAGTATGACGCCTCACAGATGTTGTGTACTCTGTTGCATGACGCTCTGATGTTGTTTAATAGGTGTATCATTGTTGTGCGATGCAAGTTCAAGCCTGTGTGATCCAATCAACTGGGAAGCTTTTGAGTAGCAGCGTCTCAACGCTCCTTTTTAACTGTATAAGAATTTCCACACAAAATGCGGTGGTGAAACGAGGAATAATCGCCATCTCAAACGATGAGCTAATCACCGCTTGGCCCTTTGCACCTGTGTACATTGAGAGACACGTTCGGGATCTTATTTCCATCGGACTTTCTGCTAATCGTTGTTCGAATATCTCGATAATCGGGAAAATCTCCATAACGATTTTACTTTCAAGATAACTTCATTTCTATGAGAATTCCAATCAAATAATATGAAATATCGCTAACAATGAACGTTTCTTTTTTTTCAACGGCGGATATGATTATAGTAGTAAATAACACGAGAATCATATAAGTGAAAATTTCGAAAATAGGCCTTAAGTGAATTTAGATCAGTTCAAGATGCAAATAAATACAAGTGATGGGCTAATCTACATAGCGTCACACATAGAACGGATCACATCCCAATCAACTATGTATTACAATTTGAAGACAAGATAACTTATTGAGAAGATCGCTAATGCGAATCGGAATCGTCGAAAATCATTAATTAGTCGTATATAAGATTCTCATAAAAAATTCCACAAAAATGCTATTAATGTAGAATAATTAGCACAAATATGATTAACTCCTCCCTTCCCTTTTCTTCGCAAAATGAAAAGATTTTTGATTGGAAACACTTGGAAGAGCGAATCACTCAGCGAAAAAAAAAAAAAAAAATAACGACAAAGAATGGGGGAATGTTGGAGTTTTTAAAACCACCTATTGCAAGTGGGCAATTTCTTTACTTAGAGATATTTTGTGCTAAAAGACCTCTACAATTCGACGCAGAAATAGAAAGGAAGATAAAGCTAGCTATTATAGCAATCACATATGCAACATAATCATCCCTATATATGGAACCAACTATTGAGTTTTCTTTTCAATTTTTTTCTCCGCGCGAACACCCCAAATATCGGCAAATGCGAGAGTGCCGGAGAAGACGAGAACTGCTCCGATCCAGTGTTGCACTGTAAACGGATTCTTGAACCAAAGAATCGAGATTAACAATGATAGAAATTTGCGCAATGTCACCACCAACGTCACAGTCAATGATTCCACTTCGGCGTTCAAACGGTAAACAAATCGAATGCAAACCCATCTGCAAATACTTATATAAAATGTCAGAAAAGAAAATTATATAGGAAGAAAATATGTGAACGTCGAAAAACAAAACAGCATATATGAAGATTGGATTAGTAATATTCGGCAAAATATTGCAAAATACGTTTCAAAATATTTAAGAAAATTTAGTCTTACTGCAAGATGCACGACGCAGCAAGTAGCGCCCACATGTGTGGCACATTGAAGAATAGCACTTGCACAGGTGAGCTATTCGAGAAAATCACCATATATTTGTAGATATCGTTCCCCATAAAGGCGAAAAATGGCAACGACGCACCATGCTGGAATTAATGCAATCTTTTAATTTACTGAACGCCCTTCAAACGTCTACAGCACAAGTAATCATTGCATAAACCAATGTGAATAAAACTACCTAAGCAAAATTTCAGCGTTAACATAACATTCGAAACTAACTAAGAACAAAGTCGAATTCAAAAATTGGGAAATAACGAAAAAGCAAAGAGAAGACACGTATCTGAAGGCAAACTAGTGTTTTTTTTTAAAAACAAGCCCACATATCAAAGGTTGGTTTCTTCAAGGCTCATAATATTGCACTGAGAATGTTCGCTCTACAATATTCGCTGTCATATTGCTAAGGTGTCTTTATAATAAATTTTCACTTGTAGTTCAGGTGAAAATATATTTTCCTACTTTTCAGCCTCAAAGATTCTCCTCAGAAAACTTTCAACTGGAATGCACCAAAGTTCTTTGATTTCCAATATGAGGAGGAGCCAATAATTGTGAGCTGAAGTAGCTTGGTGTATTTTTAATAAAGCAATCCACCAGTTCATATTTCAATACATTCACCTTCCTTTTCTTCTCTATTCTGGAATAATCGACGCATTATTGCAGCATTCGTTGTTTCCTATTGATCCCAATGCATGATTCCTGAATGAAGCATATGCATTTCTCATATCCCAGTAAGGTGTTCAAACAAACGAAGAACAGGAAGGTAGACGAGACAATTTCAGTCAAACCATGCGTCTATACTTCCTATCAAAACTGAAAAAACAACGCATACATACCACAACAAACATAGCCTCTCTCGTATGTTTCCCAAACTTTTTATACATCGTTTCTTGGCAGATAGCCAAATAAGCAGATGCCAACAATGCGGTTATGAGCATTGCAATTCCTGCAATATCAATCATCAATTAAAGTCGCATATTAAATTAAGTAGAAAGAAAAGAAAGCAGTTGTTAAATTATTCAACAGATGTTTTCACACCTTCACCTGAGGGGAAATTTTAGGAAAATATAAAGATTTAGGGCTTTCTTCGTTTCACTCACCAAAAACTACTCCCGAAAGAAGATCGCGGCAAAAATTTTATGAAAAGAAATTCTCAGAGTATGTCGAAAAAGAATATTTTGGATATACATGGTGATTAAGAAACGGCAATGCGTTGTTCCGCGATCGACGTCTTCGATACGTTTTAGCGTTTCTCACGAGTTTTTTCTTCACTTGATGGTCTAAAAAATCCTTAACTTTCAAAAGGCGATGAGTCTTGCCAAGCGCTCACTGCAAAGACACATTTTAGTCGCGAAGCTTTATTACAAATATGAGAGCATTGCGAAGAAGCCAGACGGTGGACTGAGCACTTCTCCACGCCACCACCGGAGTCTTGACTGATCTAGACTGCTTTAGTAATTTTGAAGGAAGGGGTATTGTTGAAGATGCAACCCCAGAGCGGACAGCCGCGGCCCAGAAAATCAGAAGAAATAAAAGCCCAATTTTCAAGTGCAATTGACCATAGCTCAAAAAAGTCAGCTAACTGGCTCTCGCTGAAACTGAGAACCCCGAGAACGAGTATCTAGCTCATTCTTCACGGAGAAGGCCTCAAGCGCTGCCACCCATAGCTGTTACATGGTTTGACGGTAGATGACTTCGACAGAAAAGTTGAATATTACGAAAGTTTTCTGGAGAAGATGAAAAAAGGATGTCGACACAAAGAAAAATCTTGTGGTCTAATGAAGCAGTTTTCAAGCTTCACGTCCACGTGTATCATCATAACGTCGCAGACTGGTTGATACAAACCCCCAGCAAACAATCACTCGCGAACTTGATGCTCCTATGGTCTTTTGCGCAGGAATCTGGTCGGGAGGCATTTCAGGGTCCTAATTTTATGAAAAAAGTACGGTCGCAATTCGCTTCTGAAGATCGTAAGTGGGAAAATAGCGTCTTTTATAAAACAGCTGGAACTTATGTTCATGCACGACGGGGCTCAGATCACTACGCAAAGGCTATGCTGAGCTTTTTAGATGAAATGCTCCCCATTTCGAATTGGAAAGCAACGAATCGTCGAATGGCCACCAAGGAGCCCGCATCACACGCCCCTCCCTCAATTTTTCTTCTACACTTTCTTTAAGAACCATTTGTGTACAAAACAGCCGCTCTGCGGACTCTCTTAGACGCGTATTCGAAGAAAGGTTTTCTCATGTGTACAAGGGGCTGTGGCATCTCACATGCGATGCAGTGCCAAAAAGACTTCAAATGCGCACTAGGCTCCATAGCACTCAGAGAGAATTGCATTGATCAGTGTTTCTCGTAATGCTTGGCTGTTACGACCGTCTTTAAATAAATTTTCTGGGATTTTTTCGGAATGATTTAAAATCTACAAAATTACTTTATGCCTCCTGTATAAAATGCAACAGCTCCAGGACCACCCTGTAGATATAATCTCACAAAGAATTACTTTCTTTCTTTCACGCTTTCAACCAATGGTACATATCACAAAAATATTGCTTGCATAAAATTTATACACTAACCAATCAGCCATTCGCGATAATGCTTCGCTGCTTCAGCCGTATTGAAACCGCTCGATTTCTAAAAATCAACGTAAAAAAAAGCGAACAGAAGAAATGAAGAAACAACCGAAATTTTGGAAGAAATGG
Organism: Ascaris suum; assembly: GCA_013433145.1. NCBI lineage: Eukaryota > Metazoa > Nematoda > Chromadorea > Rhabditida > Ascarididae > Ascaris > Ascaris suum. Next base: position 8,547,779 of record CM024178.1, on the reverse strand, counting down.
AAGAGAATTTTCTATTCGTATTTTCTTCGTACTCTTCCTTGAAAGCTTTTCTGCTTGCTTTTTTCTTTATTTTCCTGTTTTTTTTTTTTTTTTTTGTTTTTCTTGCAACCCCTAGAGAATCATAGCATCGAAACGTGAAGGAGCAGGTGATCTTTTCAAAAATTCGCATAAAAAAGTTAACTAGACGTTTTGGCCTCGAAAAACATGCCCAAAATGTTTCCTTCATATAGCAAAATTACGTGTTTTTCTGATCTTTAATTAGTTTCTGCACAAACCCATGAATGGTGCACCTGCAACTCCGCTTTTCCGACTGGGACAAGGGATTCGAGTGGGACTCATGCCCGAAAATATCAGATAATCGATAATCACTCTGAATCTAAAATATGCTTGAGATCTTCATAATACACAAATGCAGAAGCCGTAGGAGACGATGCATCAATTAGCGCTTAAAAATGCACCGTTCGAAATGAGCTTTTATGAAGACAATCGAAGCTAAGATCTGAACGCAGGATCATAGCCAAAAACAAGCCATGAATCAAGTTCACAGCGCATTTAAAAACTCTATTTGTACTCAATATGCTCTACATTTCTCTTCATTTGGTTTTTATTAGTGTCGTAGTAATAACTGTTATATTGTTGCCTTTTCATTACAACGAAGTAGCAATAGTAAGCGAGAAGTTAAGCTTCATCAATCGATTCAGCTCATAAGTGCATAAACCTTTTGAGTCGAAGTAGCCAAGGTACAAATAATTATGCCAACGGTGATCATCATTACAGCAGCATATTTACGTAGTGAATATTGCCTTCCTTGTAGCAATTTACTCATTATAAGACTTGCCAATAACGAACCCTGCAAATATGATATAACTAACATCATCTATGCCATCGTTACTGCATCACAGCCCCAAATAAAATGTTCCTTGTCTCTCAATAGCCCCAGTAAACATATTTCAGGTGACTCTTTGGTTTTAGGAGGGGAGGGGGGAGCGAGGAGAGGTGAAAGGAAGGGAGAAGGGAGAACAGAATGGGGGGAGGAGCAGAAAAGGAGGAGGATGGAATCTGCAACAATCGTTGAAACAAATGTAACTAAATAAATTCCACAACTCATAATTCCAGGATATCTTTTTGCAAATGAATGACGAACTATCCTCGGTTTTATTCTCATTGGTATCGATATATACTCACAGAATTATTTGTTTTGTTTTTTTTTGGAAAGCAAATTCAATGGATTTCGGCATCTCTAACGGTGAATGGAGGTATTTCTGTAAGATTCACTGAAATTGAAATTAAATTTTTGGCACTTCTTATCACTGATAAAAAAATATCAAAATTTTGTTTGAAACATTTCGATAGTGATAATAAAAAAATAAAAGAAACGAAGACTGGAAATGACTAACCGATCGAAAAATGATGTGCAACGGAACAGGAACATGAAAATTAAGTGCCTGATTATTGATAACATTCACGAGGAAAAACGTTATCACTGTTGGCAGATAACCTCTGAAATTTATCGAATCTGAGAAATTACTTCACTTTTTAAACATTCACTATCAAAGAATCGTTAATAAAGCAAATAAATTTCCATTATAATTAATAAATTCTTGAAATGAATTCAAGTAGCATAACGAATCCTTGGATTCACTCCAAATAACTCAGCAAATTATGAATCCCCTTTTTGAAATTTTAGAAAAGTTTGGAAGTGAATTTTTAAAACTTGGTATATTCGGGAAAGAAATCAAGGCGTCAACTACCAAATTAAAAAACTAAATGCAATCCATCCATAGCAGATTAATTACAAATAAAATAATACAATATGACGATTTTCTAAAAGCTTTTATTTCACTCATAGAATATTTCATCCGCTTTAATTTTATCAATTCGATAAGTTCTATTGTTAATATATCATAAAAACCTCGTCTAAATTTGAAAGAAGTGATAATTTACCTGAGTGGGATTTTATTTGGAACGGAAAAGAATTTCGACGTGAATAAGAGGCCCTCAAGTGAAATGAACGAAAACGTTGAAAATGTCATAAGATTCATCGAACCTGGCTCTTCTCTGAAAACGAAACAACCAATTTTTGATAGCAGTTTATCATCCATCACATGATAAAAGTAATAAAATTCAAACTTATCTTGTTCGTTGATGTATAAAAAATTTTCGCTTTTTTCGAATATTATTTTGGTAGCAATCGACAAAAAAAAATCGAAAAAAAAAACAAACATTATCTCTACGAAATCAAATAAAGAAGACAACGCTACCTCGCAACTTAATTTATGTCGTATACTTTAGACCTGAGCAATTTTTAGTTACGCTGTTGTGGTACGAAGTCTTGGCTAGACACTAAAACGAAAAAAATGAACAATCCTTTTTCATAAGAAATTAATACCGCGAACAAGTGAGCTACTCGGAATTTCCCTTCCTCTTCCTCTCAACCCATTAACCCTTTCGCCTATCGTTCGCCTAGAAATTTACAACTACTTACAAACTTACAATAAATTACAGCTCCAAAACGTTTACTAAAATTTCCAAATGCGCTAAATAAAGGTGTATAGTTAAAACTATGCTTATTAAAGGCGTGTCCACTTTCAGGTAACCTTCTTTCATGACCGTTGACCACATATGCAAACACTTCCATCTCATCCTTCTGCAATGTTTACTAATTATAATCTTCTGTACTCTAGTTACTAATTATTCGTTATTTACTTTCGCAACTAATACGACCTAATTTAGTAGCAAAGCATAATGAACTTAAATTTGTATAGATCACTAAATATGTTTTAATAATCGATTAAATGAACAACTTATACACATAAGTGTTTATGAATTATATACGAAATCAAAGAACATAAGTAAACAATATCGATAATATTAAATAAATATAACTTTTTATAAAACATAACTATTAAACACTGATCTCACGTATTAAATAAAAATGAGTACTTTGCAATTTGCAACTTATTTGCAATTGTAATTTACAAAAATCAATTTTCAAAAATATTTACTTTGCAATCGACTCGACGAAATACATACAACCGATACATCCGGCTAATGTACCCGAAATTGGAATCACCGCAGATGCCATACTGAAATGGAAATGTGCAAACATATGAAACAACCACTTTTCGAACATTATCGTAAATAATGACCTAGAATTTAGAAAATTTTCAAAAATTATTTAACGAAGGAATCCATGGTAAATACACATAAACATAATTCATTAACTATTACTTTAAAAGTCAAAGTGAACTCGTAAAATCAGATCCGTAGAAAATAACGAGCTTCCTTGAAATATCGAATTTAAAGGAGGACGAAATATTGGGGAGGGTGAGGGGTGAGGCGAGCGGAGGGATGGATGGAGAGTAAACGGAGAAACGGATAAAAGAAAGGATATAAATGTGCCGAATCAAAAAAAAAAAAAAAGCTGGAACCGCATAGAGGCATCATGAATATTCTAGTTCGAAGAGGAAGCACAGCAGTAATGCGTCTGCCCACCAAAAATACTTGTGAGAAAGTAAAATCAATTTTTTAAAAGGCGAAACAATTCATCAACGAATGAATGAAAACTAAACGAGAGACTGTCTCAAATTTTAATGAGACTTCGATAAGATAAATGCCTATAGTCTAACAAAATCGACTACAAAACATAAACTCCAAAAATATCAACGATGAATGCTTCCAAAAAGGCGATTATCTCTTATCAATCTAAACATAATTGATAAGAAATGATAAGATCATTTCATTGCAACATTTTTTATCATTTATTTATGTGGGACATTTGTGATTGCTTCAAAAAAAAATTGTTTTCTTTCCTCGACGGAATATGGAAAAAACTTCAATTATTGAATTGTGAACGTTCAAAATGAATAGAGTTTCAATAAATATAAAATTCTTCATAGTTTATCAAGATCTCATGAAACGTTGAGCCATATAGCCTTGAATAAAAACCACAACGTACTGATTTCTCAATAAACAGGACTGAATTGACAGCACACATATATATCAATGCATTTAATGATCTAACTTTTGCCATACGTGAAACCAATGCTAAAATTTTACTGCGATACACCAATGCTAGCAATTTGCCATGATATATCGGTGCCAGTAATATACCGCAATATACCACCACTAGCAAGCAATCTACCGCGATACGCCAGTGCTAGCAGTTTACCCTGATACATCTGTGCTAGCAATTTATCACGATATATCAGTGCTAGCAAGCAACCTAAAACGATATATCAGTGCTAGCAATTAGCCGCGATTTTATCAACTATACTATAAATAACCATTTTCGAGCCCCATATATTATCACCTTCCAAAAAAATTGTTTTTGTAAATATTAAACCGCAAAAAGGCAATGTTAATGTATACAACGAACGATAAATAACATCAATTAAAACGAAATCATTTCCTATGGGTATTTTTTTCACAGCAATCATCTACCTCGCAATTTGATAGTGAAGCATCACAATCGATCGATGACAAACTATGACAGTCGGCGCACAACACACTCACTCCATACCTGAGACGTTATGCTGCGCTGGCATACTGCTAATTCGCTGTTTGCCATCAAAACAAGTAAAACGAGTAACGCGAAAGTCGGAAATATTTTCGAATCATTTTGTCTGAAGTAGACAAACCGGATGCATCAATATCGGAAAATGAACGAAAACCTATTTGCATGCTTCCAACTTGATCAAGCTTGATCCATCAAGCGCTTAAAAACCCTCAATATATCAACAAATCATTGTTGGTGTTTATTTTTTGCATTTCCTACGACTAGAATACATATCAAGTAATTTGCATAATTTAGACATCTAATTAGTTGTTAGGTGAGTGAAAAACTGAACTTCAATAATCGCTAATATTCACTTCCATATGTGTTCATCAATAAATTGGGAAATGATGGTCAATATTTGCATCATAATTTATGATTAAGCATATTCCTAGTTGAATAATTTTGTTCTTAATGACTGCAAGAAATTTAAATCTATAAATATCGGCCAAAGTAAAAGAATGTTTTTTTTTAAATCAAGGGATCAAATCAATTAGCTATTGTAGAGTGTAAAATTTTGCTCACAAAATGGCCTATCAAATAGTTAGAGGGATATAATAAAAAATCGGATGTTACTTTTTTACTTTTTAATACTTTCTTTCACTTTTCAAATACGTAGTTTTTAATGCTTTTTTCTTAGCTATATTATTAAATTATTTTCTTGATTCCATCGTATTTCGTAAAAATTTTTCGGCTAATGACTCAATCGAAATTTGAGAAAATTAAGACGAAATATCGCTTAGATGCTCACTGTTTGTAAATTATTTTACTTAACTTCATCATCATTGTGCCTTCTTATTTGAAAACATTCAATTTCAATGAAATATTCAACATATACATATTCATACAAGTATATACATATTCATATGTATATTTCCTTGCATACAAAAAAATTACTGCATTCAGTCATATGCAAATTGGACAGATAACATAAACAATAGAATTAATGAGCATAAAATTATGTTGAGAGAGAGAGAGATGTGGAGAGAGAGAAGAAAGGAAACGAAAGAAAATGGCTTGCAAAGACATCAAAAAAATAAAATATTGCAGTAACGGTTCAAAAAAATTACAAATCAAGCCGAAACAATCGGAAGTGAATGCGGAAAGATAGAGTGGGAAGTTCGCTCACTAATCTTCCCCCACTAGTGAAAATCACCACCTTCAATCGCTATTTTCACATATATTTCCATGAAACATTCCCGACGAACACGTCCCACAATTGCGCTTTGATCACTTATCAACTCTTTCCTTCCCTTCCTCTCTGCTGTCGCTTCAGAAGTGCGACGTCGGGCAATAGGGCGGATAAGATCAAATCAAATATTTCCCAAAGCCTTTCTCAGCAACAAAACAAAGCACTGCATGAAACAAAACATAAAGGATCGTAGATATATATATATATATATATATATATATATATATATATATATATATATATATATATATATATATATATATATATATATATATATATATATATATATATATATATATATATATATGTAACTTCAAAAATGCGTCAACTATACTCGTATAGAAATTTAAATTATACAGGTGAATGTTGATTTCAATAATGCAAAATCAGAAGAGTTTTTAATATGTTCGATGTTGAATGCGAAAATGAAATTATAGTCTGTCTCAGAGTTAAATCAACACTACAACAATCTAATTGTTATCGTCGTTATAAGATTATCACACGCGTTATATTGTTATGCACATTAAAACTAATAGAATCTTAATGAAAATAATTCGGCAAATACAAACGTTCGCAATAGCTCAATTTTAAGCTGATGCACAGTAGGAAAAAGATGATAAGTCCGAATCCTATTTGCGAATATTTTCCACTACTCAGCAATCAAAGGGAAATTCTCTAGTCATGAGATATTTGAAGTGCACTAATAGCTACAGCTTCATGCGCTTACGCATCAATAAATACGCTCTCAATTGGGAGAACTAAAAGAGATAAGAATAAAGAAGCAGTAGAGTGCTAGAAAAGAGATAACAAAGTGGAGAAAGATTTCATCAAATACGCATAATATGATCTTATATAGTGTACAGGTGAACTGGAAAAAAATGTAATCAATGAGCAAAAGATTAGAAAATTTTGAAATTAAGCAGTTGAAGAAATCATATATGGTTACAACTAAATACTTGAGTTCTTTAGAGGAAAATTCTAAGAGACGTATCGCTTAATCTACGAATATTGAAATTAAATTCCTTCCGTTAGAATGATGGAAATTAAATCGTTTTTTTTTTTGAAATCAAGGAAATTGAGTTTGATAAGTACCAATCATAAACGATCATCAATGTAATACGCATATGGGAAATAATACGCGTATAAATCGTTGTGCAACAATTCGACGGTCAAATATGCCGGTCAGAAGGTGACGTCCACCGCAATTCGACGATCATTCCGCATAAGGGTTTGTTGACCACTCTCTACCAAGAATACTATTTAGCGTTCTTAGACAGAAATGTTGGATTTTTTTAGTGAAATTTTGAAGGAATATATGAGCCGAAGTGAAAGTAAATTATGGATATAGGAACTAGACAACCATATTATAGGATATAAGAAAACATTTCAACTTAAGATTGATGTAAAGGTATATTAAGCTCCACTCCCGGTCATAGAAAGCGGATACTACCTGTGCTTACCGGTAACAGCACTGCCCTACCAAATAAAACCCCATCCTCTCCATATCGCTGAATCGACTCTCACTGCTCCATCGTTCGTGCACGTTCATCATCGCATTTGTTCGTTTCTCTTTTTGATTTCTCACCATTATTCAGGCAATGGCGCTAAAATTCGTTTGTATTTCGCTGTATGTGATTACAAGTCGCACGCAACTCGCTCGCACGTATATTTTTTTATGCACGGATTTTTCATTTTAGAAACGTTGTTTCGGTGAAGTAATTTCGTCTTTTTTGCACTACTTTTATTTACCTGAAAATAGTTTTGATATCTGCCTTTGATAGCTTATTAACGACGAATATATTACTGTTATATAGTAGTTATTCATCTAGTTCAATAGTTTTGCATGAAATTTTAATCGTTGTTTTCATCGTCGTCAAGAACGAAACCGTTACTTAATTTAACTGAGATAAAAAATTTAATTATTCGGTTTTTTTAATGAATTCGATTTATACGTACTAAGCTTATAAAGCGTTTTTATTCATAGCTGCCTTTTTTCTTTCTTTTTTTTTTCGATGCCGATTTTATGTTTCTTTTAAATTAGCGTTGCTCTAAATTTTTCGCTTCATCTTAAATTATAGGCGCAAAATGAAAGAAATAAATTTAAAAAAAACTTACTTTTTTTTTAACAAACAGTATTTATTGTCGATAATATTTTTTCATTTTTCGATCTCTCTCATATATTTCCTCCTCAATTAGCCTATTTGGATGTGTTTAATTTCAATGAGTCTTTTTTTGAAAATTTTTATGAATAGTTCAGAATTTTTTAAAAAAATATTTACTGTTTCTATAGCTTATTCTTTTTAAGTAATAAAAAAGTTTTGTAGTAATTACGAAAAAAAAAAACGAATGAAGAGAGAATAATTTGTATTAGGTCTTTGCATAAATTTACAATAGCTAAGAGCGCTAAATAAAACAATAGCTAAAATACATATTTTATAAAATTTAAAGAACGCATTCATCACATAATTCGATGTCAAGAAAATATAAATAAATCGAAAAAAATGTTCTCTATAAGGAAAAAATTCAGTAACGTTTTCATAAAATGGGGGAAAAAAAATGCGCATTCCAATAGAAAGTTTTGCTGGTTTTTTTTTTTGCTTTTTTTTTCACAGATATTGTTGACTCTCGAGTTGGCTAGATGAGGAGAGGAGGAGGAAAAGAAAGAAATTATAAGTTGTAGACTCGATTTTGGGAATTTCTTTTCCTTTTTGGGAAATTTTAAGCTTCATTGGGAGACATATCCCAACTTTCTTTTAAAAAAATTATAGAAAATAAAATAAAGATTGTAGAAGTGAGTCTTGAAAATATTGTAATTGAATAGAACGATTCTTAAGTCGTTTTTTTAATTGTCTTTAAAATAATTTCCTCTTAGTAATAAATATAACTGAGATTCGTTATGTCGGGCAAGCGGTAACGATTTACATATGATGATATGAGCCTCATTAAGAGCGAGTCGCCTATTATATCGCATCGCTGTTCACCTATAAACCCTCAGGGGATTATTATGCATAGAGAATTTTGCTTGAGATGAACGATTTTTGCTGATCATTAGTGATCAAGGGTCATAGGAGATATACTGCTCTGACACGCAATACCTTAAAACAACAAACGATTCCAACATTGATGATCGTTTTTTCTTCGTTTATGTTCCTTTCCCACCTCCCCCGTCTCCTCATCTATCACTAGACTCAATACGGCTCCAACAATGCATCTGGGGACTACACAAATTTCGATTACTTGAAAAACTAATTTCATAAATTACCAAGAAATAATAGAAGCCTTTATATCGTAGATAATTTGCTCGCTTGCATAATTCTTTAGAAAAAAGGCTTTTTTTTTTCTTAGCTGACAGGTGTGAAATATATGCCATTTTTTCTGCAATCAAATATTTGTAACTGATAGAATTTGTATATCAATGTGAACTGTGATTAGGTGATTATCATCTATTGGTTAGTTTTGATGTTTTCCAAATTCAACTTGCCGATCACACGTTATTTATGACTTTTTAGAACTAATGACCATGAAAGTCTATGCAGCTAACAATGAATGTAATATTCGTATTCAGCTATTTTTAATATAGTCAGTAATGCTTTCAGAGGACTTTTGATCGTGGATCTGTAGCTCAACCTGAGGCTAAAAGCTTCCGATCTATAGGTAGTACCACTGGAATAAAGCAACTTAAGTAACAGGTGATCGGTGGAGGATATTTTCACTTATAGATTTGTTTGAAATAACGCCAACTTTATTCTACTTTTGAATATAATTTTATAGGCATGCCTTCTTATATTATTATTAAAAAAAAAAAATGTTTGCAGAATTTCTTATTCATTATGGCAATGTTTGGTATGAGTGACGATAAAAAGAGCCTTCTAATTCAAGAAGTCTATCAGCGTCCACTACTTTGGATGGTCAGTTTTTAGCATTTATTGTTTTTATAGTTATATTATTCATTTCTTTAATTTGCACATTTCGTTATAATATTTAATTATTGAAAATAGAACGTATAATTCATTATTTATATAGTTTATATATTTCTCGTATTAAGCTCTCTTTATGAATCTTTGAAAACACAGCCCGAAAAGTTTAGACCATTCGCCGCCCTTTTTCTCCTACGCCTCTTCATTTCTTTCAACGAATTTTATTGGTGCTTGTCTTTAAATTCTTTACTTCATCTAAACGTTTTTTGCTTTAGTCTTCTTTGTCCCCTCATCTCTTACCCACTCCCCCCCCCCACCCCTCTTCCCTCTCTCCTTAATTCTGTTAAAGGTCTGCTTAGTTAGCCTCAATGGAGCTTTCGAGAAATTTTTTCAAATATAACCCTCTTACATTAAAAAACAATATCAAATGTCAAATGTATCAAATGCACCAAATGTAATACATTAAAAAACAGTATAAAAAATATAACCGTTTTATATCAAATGTAATAACTATACGATAAAAAAATAGCCCTGTTACTTCAAGTTGAGAACTATTTTATCACTAATGGGCAATACTTTGAGAGAAGGGAAAGGGGATTTAGAGGAAAAAGTTAAATTTCCGTTCATTTCTTTTAAGCTTAGCACCACAAAACGTTACTTTACCTGCCCCTCCCCTCCTCGCACCCCCATTACTTTTATCTTCCTGACGATATAAAATAAGGCAGTATTATGATATGAAGTAATATTTAGCTAAAGAACCTCTTCAGGTTTCTGATCCGAAATATACACATGTGCCCTCACGTTGGGCGGCATATGAAGAAATTGCAGTGGCGCTTGGCGATGAGGAAGTTACATTTTCAAGTTGGTTGTTTATTCACTTTCTATGAAGCCATTTGAACAATCGCTGTTATGAATTAAAGTTTTTTGTGTAATAAATTTTGCTGATTTAAAATTGCCGTCTAATTCTTTCAAAAATCTTTATGGTCTTTAATATTTGCGGGTGGGAATTCCACTTAGACGGAGGAAAAATGAGCTCGAAAAATATTGTATTTGATCAGTGGAATTCCACAATTCAGTGGATCATTCATTATGCCCTCGACGCCTAATGATTGTTTTTTTCTTTCTCTCATGAAAATGAAAATGAATGAATGAAAAATATATCGTCGTTCAATCTTTATCGGAAAATTCACTTCGAATAGTATTCTTTGCATAGATGCATTGTACTCTTGAGGTAATAGGCGGTTGGTAGAGATAGGAAAATGGACAGGTAGATAGGTAGTGGGAATGGGAAAGTAGGTAGGTAAATAGTTGGTAGAGATAGGAATTATTTTAATATATATATATATATATATATATATATATATATATATATATATATAAAGATGTAGAGATAAGAATGAAAGTTGAGGTAAATGTTTTACATCAATTCGTCTCTACGGTGGAGAATTATAGAATTATTTGGAAGAAATGAAGAACATTTGTGCTACGCTAAATTCAAAACAATAGCGGTTGTTTTAGAGCTAACAAAATACTCTGGATGAAATAACACAACTCTAAATGTATGAATGGATAAATTCATTTTCGATAGCATGCCGAATTGAAATATGGACTTTAGATTAGTTGCTCACTTCTTTTATAGGTGATATGGTGAAGCTAGCATGGAAGAATATGTTGGATTATTATAACCAAATTAGACGTCGATATGATCGTGCTGCATTGGCAGGTATTAATGTGCCCAATTGTAAGTGGCAATTCTATAGTATGATGCATTTCACAAGACAAGGTAAACCTCCGGTAAGGAGGAGATATAATTGGATGGAACCGTCCAAGGTATTTATTCGTTTGATTGTTCATTTACTTGTTCTCTTTATGGCGTTTCTAGTCTGTAATAAGTTTGTTTACAAATTATGAAGGTTAAAAGCGGAAGTAGAATTGAGACGATATTTGATCTTAGTGAGGTTTATACCGCTCAGTTCATATTAATTTTTAAAATTCTAAATATTAACGCTTAAGGGAATTTGATATTTTTAAATTTCTGAGTAAAAAGCAAATTTATTTGATTTTGTTTGATTTTGCAATAGGTTATCAAGTTATGAAAAAAGTAAATTTTTTTAATATTGTACAGTTTTTAGATCCCAAAAGGTGCAACACCATGTGCAGTCAATAGCAATCTCAATGTATGCATCGTTTGAGATGTTTATTTTATTTTGTTTTATTTTATTTTTTTATTTTATAGTTCATTGTTATGAGAGTGGATATATCCGATAGCCGACTGATACCTACTTTATTGTGTCCATTTATTTTTTACTAAGTTTTCTTCTGAATTTATACGTTATTAGTTGAAAAAAGAATTTGATTATACCGTCTAATCTGTAATAAAATAGTAGTGGGTTGTGATATAGAGAAAAGTTTTGAAGGTTTTTTTTTTTATTCGAGAGGATAGAAATTTTTCTATGGGATATGTTTTTCGAGATTTTTTTAAAAATATTTTGAATGAGTATGTAAGTTTAAGTCTCTGAGGTAATTAATAAAAGAATCAAAGAAAATTCGCTTGAAAACTTAAAGAGGCTCTATCCACCTTAAACATTCCACTGCGAAGTATTTCATCGTTTTCATTTCATATAAGAGAAAAAATCCGCATTCCTCCTCTCCCCCCCCCCCCCCCCCCCTCACCCATTCACCTCCTGCATCTTCCTGTCTCGCCACCCTCCTATCTATCCTCTCTCCTCTTCATAGCATATTTTTACGTTAAATTGCTCAGAAAAAAAGTGATACCGTTGCGTTGCATTTCTTGATCGAAAATTTAATTCTTTCTTACCGTTCCGGGATCATTTACGCATTTTTATTTTTTTCAACAAATTGCCAGAATTTTCGAAACAGATGTATTCACTCACCACTAGGATCTTCTCTCTTAAGATCGTAATGAATTTATATGTTGGAAGTTTCTATTTTTTCTTTTGCGATTTTGCTTTAACTTTTTTCTTGTATTTTCTTAATTTTATTGAAATTTTCTTGTAAATGAAAATATCAGGGATGCGGATTCTAATTTTCTATGCAAACGCATTTGATTTATGAGTAATCGTGGAACAATTTGTCAGACATCTAATGGATATTGCTCAACGAATTTGGCGGATTTAGCAAAATCGATTCCCATAAGGCCGACTACATCATGCGCTCAACGAAGTAGATCATCTAAGAAACAACCTGTCAGGTATGTATTTAGGTGTTATTGTTGTTGAATAGATGACAAATTACCTTTTAGAATGGAATGTGATTCGTTTAGTATAACTAAATTTTTTTTTCTTTTTGTGAATGGCTTCTACTAGCAACATATGAATGCCATCAATGAAATGCTAGGCCTCGTTATGATTTTTGGCATTTTAAAAGTATTTTATAAGAGGTATTGATAGATATTTTATGAGAGGAAAATATTTTTACGAATTTATCGATGAATGAAATATAAAAACAGTTGAAAATTGTTCGTTGCTGAAAAGTAACATCACTTCTAATGTGTGGCTTAACTCATCAAAGAGTTTTGAGTTTTTGTAGGTGTTAATCTTGTTGGGTCTAGAATTCTCCGAATATATTAGATTATTTAATATTAGACAAATAAAGCAAGATTTGTGCTTTTTTTGATTGCCTTCACAATGATAGGATCTCAGTTCCAAGGAATATTCACATAAAAATTTGATACGATAGCTGAGGGAACCTAATGAGCGTCGTACGATTTCTTTTAATTGTTGTAATAAAAATAATTAACTTGGAAAACGATTTGCATAGGCAGTATATTCGACTTTGGGAATTTGATGATCTCAGATAGCACAAATAAAGTTAAATAAAAATCAGCTAAAAAAATTACGTGTTTTTTTTTTGATGGGGATGTGTTTGAAATTTATGCAAAATTGTTATTGAAGGTCGAAACATCGAACGAAATCTGCAATGGTTGACGAAACATTGAAACGGCCAGCAAATAGTGCGAAAAAGACTTCACCAAGGAAGAGATCGCCGCGAAAAGAACCTAATAATGGCGAGTCGTATGGATCACCACAGAAGCGTCGAAGAGGAAATAATTCACAAGGAGTTGGTTTTATCAAGGTAGAGAAAGAGGTGACGGAGTTCATAACAAGGAGAGGTCGAAGGTCAATCAGGAGAAGGCTTTCATTATCTCCACCACCTACCAGGGCACGAGTCACAAATGCATCGAAAAAGAGGCCCGTATCGATGTCACCACGCAAATCAAGTAATACAACGATTTCACGTAATAGATCATCAGAGAAACCGATCACGGCAGATGACGCAGTTTCAATATTTGGTTGGTTATTTGAAGTGATCCTGACTACCAGTTGTTTAAAAAATATCAACGAGATGTCGAGAAGTTCAAGAAAAACATGCACTTAATATTATGCTTAGTTTGTGCGAACAGTTAAATTAGCATGATTTTAAGGTAAACTTAGCACCCTCAAATAGGTAAATTTATTTTTCTTTTAGGCTAGTTGCGTGATATTTCTCAACGTGGTGAATATTTACACTGTATTTGCAGCGGTGACGACGAGGCGATCCCACTCGGGATGAGATGTGCAATAAAAGTGATAGGTGACCAAAGAAGTGGGAAAGAAGGTGTTCACGTTCACATCTGTTCGTACCATTTTATGCAGATTAATTTGAAGCAAGGTCACAGAACATTTTTATGATTATATTAAGAAATTAGGCTTTTTTTGGAACAAAGTTTTATTTACTCGATTCGTCAGAGTATTTGCTTTCCCTTTGTCGCCTCGATGCGTCTAACGTTTCGTACTTCCTCTTACCATCTAAGGAAGGAGGAGGCGGCAAGTACAGTGCTTTGAAGGAATGCTCATTGAAAGCACAGATTATTTATACCTACTAGATTGCAGCGGATTTTTAAATTCCACATTTACTTGTGATGGATTCATGGATGTTGCCATTCAAATGTTTTCCATCTTCTCCATCCTTTCTTCTCTCTCCATTTAGGATTTCCAGGTTGATTGATCTTAATTTGTGGTAGTTTTATAGCACGATGGATGGCGGCACGCTTATTTGTGATCAAATCGGAGTCTATGAACAAATATGCCGAAGTATGCCGATCAATCGATAATTCGTTGAATGACTCAGAATCCTTACTGGATGTGAAACCGGTGCGTACACTCTGATCCGTTTTCCACTTCACTCATTTCTTTCTCTCGGGTTTATTTTTTCTTCGCAATCCCTGTGACAGCGATTGTTTATACAATTCCGGTCCGGATATATTCACGCACTCATTGACTCAAATCTCGTGTTGTTCGGGCTGTTTTCATATTGTATAGAACGAATATATCTTCATGTTGGTCGTATTTTGCTAGTGTGCCTATTGTTTTATTGATGTTGATACCAATAAATAAATTGTTGGCGGCTTAAAGGGGAAGAAAGGAGGGAAAAGGTCTGTATTAAGATATTGATTGTCGAGGAAAATTTGATGCATGATAATTTCATAATCATAGAAAGAGGGATTTCCTAGTGTAATTATTATTTACTTCGAAAACAATCATGCGAGGTTATGTTTATTCAAGCGGTTTTTTTTTCTGGCAAGGTTTTTATATATTAGAGAAACGCAATAATATGTAATTTTTCAGACGAATACGAAAAAATCTTTCCACAGAGAAATAAGAGAAGGAGATGGGGGAGGGGAGAAATAATAGGGAATGAGGATAGAAGAAGAGAAGCGATGATTTATTGCAGAGATTTGATTAGAGATTTTATGCTATTTTGCAGTGAAAATTTTGCACATTTTGTTTACGTTGATATTCATAAATAGAGTGCCGTTATATTGTCGATTTTGTTAAGCGAATGCTTTATCGGTTGCCGTTGTTTTAATGTCGCTGTTTTTATGAGACAGCAATATTTTTATTGAATGCTTTTTTCTTTTCTCATTGTGGATTTTTTGATTTTTCATTTTCCGTTTATCTGGAATAGGTGTTTTATTCGTATATCAACCAATATTAGCATTTTCCGAATATTCTGAATGCTGGATTCATGACAGTTATCATTTTCTTTATTGGACACTTTTTATGCTAGTATCCGTTTACTTTTTTCAACTGTATAATCTTAATATTGATATCATTTATTTTTTTATTGAATAATTTTTTGTGCTGATATCTGTTACTTTTTTATTGAATAATTTTAATGCTCATATCCGTTGCTTTTTTTTTTACTTTATTTTTTTTTAAATTACAATATTTATTGACATTGTGGAAAGAAACGAAAATCTTTTTAATGAGTTATCCCATTTCGTTTTTTTTTTTCTTTAATTTTACATCACATCTTATTTATTACAATAACTGTGTTTCTTTAAAAATTTATTTTTTTATTCAACAATTTTTTAAAATTGTTTCTATTTTTCCTCAAAACTCTACAATATGCAAATCGTTGAACTATATACATGTTGAGTATAGAAAAATTATGATGAAGCTTTATATTATTCGATTTTTATCGAATGGTTATATGCTTGAAAAGTTTTATACTGTATACTTGTATTGGAGAAATTTTTTTTTTCTTTGTACTTAACAAATTATGTGCATTAAAAGATATGTGGATAAAATTTTGATCTTTTATTGATATTTGATAGTATTATTTTGAAATGGTTTCAGCGTTCCTACTGCCTTTTTTTGCGAATCCGTAATGATTTACTAATCAGGTGGGATGTGAGTACGGATAGATGATCGTTTATTTTGAATTTAGATAAAGTGGTATCTATGCACGATATATTTAAATATTTTCATAGTGTGGTGTTATTTGAAAGGCATAATGAGGGGGGGGGGGGGGGGAGGGTATATTGGTTTCAAGTGGAGAAGCTCGAACTGGCTGATAATGATGAGCCAAAGGTAATAAGAAGGATGCAATACGAGTATGGAAATTCTTGATTTAGAAGGCACTATGAATCTGGTCGTTGATAGGTAGAGGCCACAGACGAAAGATTAAAATCTTTCATCGTCAGAGGAATCCTACCTTCTCGTTACTCTAGCATCAAAAATGAAAGGATGTGTCTTCCCCCCTCCCATCTGCCTTTCCCCTCATCCTCACCCGCACTCCCCACTTTCTTTCTTACACAGGTGCTTATTGCTTGCACCTATAAGAAAAAGCGATAAGGTTTGATTGGAAGAGTTGCTATGAGAAGGAGAAGATGCCCCTAGGGCGAGAAGCTTGTCTCTTTTTAATGATTTTACGATGATTCGTTAGGTACTGCTCCGCTCTGGTGATACATCGTTTTGTTGAAGTTGCATGATACCATCAAATGTGTTCTAGATCTGGGTTGTGACATTTTTCGAGGGGCTTAAAAGCATATGGCATCTAGCAACTCAGAAAGATATGCGCATCGTCATCACAACTTCACTCATAAACGAGGAGTTGGCGAAGATTAAGTCTTTCATGCCCATAAGGATTTATTTGCCTTTAATGTGTAAATACCTAAATTGAGTGGTAAAAAGCGACTGGACAGTGTGACCGATGTTCGATCTTGATGATGTAAGTTGCACATGATGATGATGCTGATGCAAGCGCTAGTGACATTGATGTATCACAGGTAAGACGTCGTAACGGTCCTTTTCTCACCTGGCTCGCATCCGTCGTGACGATTGAAGTCTACGGCCAATAATATGGGCGTCCAAGCATACATGGAGAATAAGGGAAGTCGTGGTTAAATCCAGCGAAAACGTTGGAACAACTATAGAATGATGTGGTTAGCTTCTTTTATTGTCTTTATGAGTGAATGTTCGAAATTTTGTGAAGTTTTTGCTAAGTGACTAATTGAGACATGGAACGATTGGTGTTTCCATTTTGCTTTCGGTTTACAATATGATCGTATAGGGTAATTAATGCAACAAATTGAAATACTCTATTACAGTTATTGGCTAAGTTTAATTTTAAAGATGTACCGCTTGACGTTTTTCATAAAAATATTGTTTAGGACGTTAGAATTGAGTTATAGAAGTTATACTCTTCAAAAATCCATTCTAGCCAACAATTTAGTGACAACTTATGATGAACTTTTTGCAATGTTATTTTCCATCAACGAACGACTATACGTCGAAGCGCAAAATCACTTGCAGACGACTTGATTACTGGTCTTTTGCTAAAGTCGGACTAAATGGTGCAACGACTATGACTTTACTTATTTCTCTGTTGTTGACTCTGTCGGCAATGAGTCATTTATGAATCGTTTATAGTAGCATTTTGTAGGTGCATTTGTGGTGCTGTTTTATGATCATCGAAGCGGAAATTAGAAGCCTACTAATATGATGCTTTCCTCATATAAATAGCTTATAGAATTTGCGTATTGCATTGATATTGAATTTCTCCTCTAACAATCATATATCAAATTATTTCTTGTTATATTCCTATTAGGACATCTCATTTCCAAAATTAATCAATCATTTAATATTTCCCTCGATTGATGGGAAAGAAATTTCCACAATAGTTATATTAATTTAATTCAGGCAATCGATAAGATTTTTGTGTGAAAATATTGCACTGAGTATCGTAAATATGGCAGCATTTATGATATATAATCATTAGAACTACCAAAAAAAAAAGTGCACTATTCATCGGCAGCGTAAAATTTTTTTTTTCAAAGTATTTCAGTAGGGAAATCAATGAAAAAAATATAAAATTTATTACGAATATTCTAAAATTCATTGTTATTAGAGATTTCGTAAAGATGTGATCATTTATTAAATATTTCAAAAAAATATTTTCATCGGCAATAATAATGTGATACGTTCTTTTGAAATTCCGACAACAACAACAACAACAACTTGAGGATTTTCCCCACTTAATATTGTTATCGTCATTTAACGTTATCACGTTTTTTTTTAGTGATAAAGTATTTATCACTGATCATATATCAGCATTTATACCAAAATGAGTCTCTATTATTATTTCTATTATCTATGATCAGGCTTGAAAGAAGATTGAAGAACGAGAGTTGGGGAATCATTCTCCACTCTTCGGATTAATCGAATTGGACGTCACTAAGTTAGGATTCATCTTCAGGAGGCATATCTTACATTTTTTTTTAACGAGTGTTCTACGTTAAAAAGTGATCTATTGTGATCTAATCAGTTTTATGGTCGCAGTGACCGTTGTGACCTTCACTGTGTAACAACATGTGGTATCTCCTCCGTGTGTATTATGACCTCCCCATGCCTTCAGGGCCGTAGCCGAAGATATAAGGCTACGGTCTTGTTTAACAGTCGTTGTGTTCAATAGGCCCCGTCGTATAGCTCCCCGTCCGGTCGCACTTTGTATTTGATCTTTTTTGAAATTCGTATGTGCACTAATAAAGACTCATCTCATTATATAGTATGCAAAGAAATAACTCAAAACAACGACTATCGTAGTAGGCCTATGAAAATAAGATGGGACCACAAGGTGGAATGAAGAGGATTTTTGTGCGATACAGTGTTGTTTGTACTCTTCTTATTGATGGCCGAATATCGGTGTGCTATTATCTGGCGGTATATAGATCCTATCATTTACCTTTATTTCTTTATTTTATTTACATCCTTATTTTTCTCCACTGGCAATATTTTTATCTTTATTTCTATTTCCAGTTTATGTTCTTTCCTAAATTCTTCGGATTTTATTATTTTAAGCTTCAATAACGAAAGTCTCACTTTTCCTTCGCGTTTCTAAGAAGCAGTTGTATGAGAAGGTATAAAGTTTCTATCATATCAGATGCAAAGAGGAAACGACAGAGAATAGTAAGAAATGTGGAAAGTAATGCATTAAAGAAACCTATAACTCATGACTTATATATCCAAATAATCCACATTCAATGCCTTTGGTTCTTTTCAGTGCAACTTTAGGGAATGGGTTTTTCAAAACATTTCTTTTGTCATGTATATGATCCGTTTTGTGTGCGCAAAGCTTCATTGAAGGCGGAACGATGAGGAAAACGAGTTTATGAATAAGTGCAATGACTATTCAGAAGTTTACAATGTGATAGTAGCAGTGATCATATACGTATTGCGCATACGAATTGAATCGAGCTAAGGTGAGTTTTAATGTTGTGTACCTGTGATATCTTCATGTGAAGTATTGTTTATTTTATAATGTGCTGCATGAGAAATGACCCCATGAATCGTAGTCTGAAACAAATCGATGAATGGCAAATTCTTTAGCTGTAAATGATGAGTTCTGTTCCTGAATTGAATCACAACCAGGTCCGGGTTATGTTCGGATGGATGATTTTCACTCTCGGATGCTGCGCCTATCCGCGATTGCAATCAGACTCTAGTAACTCAAACTTTATTGACAGCAGATTTTGTATATCGAAGCAGAAAGTTGATTAGAGATTGGTTTGTTCTTGCATGCCCGTTTTCCTTTTTTCAACAGAGATTCTCAATTTTTTTTTTTTTGTAGTTTGTTTATATTTTTTTTAGAATTGATGCAACAAATTTCAGTTTTCTTTCAATCGATTTCATAACAAAACAATCAGAGATTGCCCTTTTTACATACTTTAATGGCGACCATATTGGAAATTATTGTCGGCAGCCGGTTCCTGGCCATATTTCCGCCGATAATCGATGACTATGCACCGATGTTTTCGAGCACCTGTAAGAATATCGTTTACATGTGTTCGTACAATCATCCACCTCAAGCCCGAAACCTGTTCGTTTGGAACAGCGAAGATTTTATTATCGTTGCCATATCAAATGTACTATTTATCTTCCATTCTCCTAAGATTTTTGGTTATTCTGTGACGCACACTTCCATATTTAGGGTCAACTTATCAGAACGCTGTTATATGCATATATATATATATATATATATATATATATATATATATATATATATATATATATATATATATATATATATATATATATATATATATATATATATATATATATATATATTTTTTCCATGTCTATAGCCACTTTAAGATATATATATATGATTTTGTGAAGGAGATTTGTCGTAGAAGTTTGCAATCTAACTCTACGATAGGAAATAAGCAGTTAAGTGAGGAAAGGGCATAAAAAAGATAATTTCTAAGATTTGATTAGAACATAGATTGTCGCAAACTTAGTGGATATGCATTGTATCAGTTATATGTGGAGGATCATACTTTTTTTTAGAACTAATAGCGAATACAAATGAATGAATAAGAGATCCTAGAAGTTGTTTTTTTTTCTTTTTTAAATCATCTTAGATATGAATAGGAGTATTTTCGAAGGAACGCAATCCTCTAAATTCAACTGTTTCAATATCTTTCTTGTGGACGAGTAAGGAGTTTGGTATTAACATTCTGGAGATTTGATTCTAGTAGGGAGATTTGCGGAAGTTACTGATATTAAAACGTTTCGAATCATTAGTATCGATTAATCATTTCCGTTTCTAATACACACTAACTTAACTCTATTTCATTTGAATGTTGGAAGCAGTACAAATGAGATAATTAGCTGGGAAAATCCTTAATATTTCATTATGGTTTATCCATTCTAGAAACTATGTGATCACGAGTTATTCATTGAAGTGAGGATGAGTCCCGCACATTACTGAAGTAGAGACATACACATACATGGCATTTCTTGACTTAGAGGGAAATAAACAAAATAAAACCTTACAAAAGTAACCTCAGCAATTCATTCTTTAGAGATATTGTATATTGTTTTCAACCTACAATTTAATAATTCAATGAATGAATTTTTGAAATTATAAGAAATGCTCAACGAATAGGATCTAAACGATTGTCGCTAGTTGAACAATAAAGTCATGAATGTCGTCATATGAAAGATGTATTTCGATGATTTTTATTACATCGTTATTTCGATAAATGCTTTCATTTAAATGAAAAGAATTTATGGGCCAAATAAAAAAAATATGCCGAAAAATACGGAGGAAATTATGCTTAGAAACGTTCAACATTAAAAGGAGTTTTTAAAGGAAAAGGATGATTATAAAACGATCTAGTCAAGTGATGGTTTAAATTTATATTCAGCCAGCATTACAATTTTACCGCGTACAATCAGTTAATCTAGTTATTACTGCTACTTATTCGATTGTGTTGCAAATCTTGTGAGAAAGTAACTGTTCTCTCTGTTTTTATATACTATAGAGTTGAAACTAGTTGTCTAATAGCATTTGTCTAATTTTTATTTATTTCCACTATCAACTGCACTCTCTTCGCACATAAAAATTTTTCTTCTTTGATAATTTCTAACTTAATTGATAAATATCGTCGTACGAATATGAATGATTGATAAAATTCATATTTTCTCATCTAATCGAGATATAAATATTTTTTAGCGAATATATGTGTTTTGCTTTAGAAAAAGAATTTCAAAAATTCCACAAAAAAAAGTTCAAAATTCTTTTCTCATTGAAATCCTCCGAATAGAAGATTCCTAAGCTTGCCAATCGGTCTCTTTCATTTTTAAAAAAAATATAAATATCCAATATATACGAAACTAAAAGAATTCGAAAATCTTTTCCTTATCATGTCGTGAAGTTTTTTTTGTTCTTTTTTTCAAATCAACGAAAGTATTAGCGTATTGCATTAGCAAACTTGTTTTATTCTTTAGATAATGACTAAAACTGGCGCTAAAAGATGTTATCATTGCAAATTTCGTCAAACTTTTCAGCAACAAACAGAAAAGCAATTTTAATTTGCTTTATTTGCTCTGTTTTATTCATTTTTGTTGATTTTCTACAACGATAAGATCATTAGATCATTGATGGCATTTTATTTCACTCTTTTTTTTTCACATTCACAGTGAAATCTGAGCACTACTTAGTCCGCCTTTAAATAGCCTAACTGCGAAATAAGATCGCAAGCTATCCGATGAACAGGTGACGCTCACCTATGACTACATTTGGTAGTTTGTTGTGAAATGCCGGTTATCTTTGGCTAAAATCAGATTTATATTCTAGATTCGAAGGCTCGCAACTAACGTCGAGTTCAGTTTTAATGTTGAATAACAAGGTTGAAATATGAGCGGTTGTTTTAATATACTCCATCTTTTTTTTTTTGTTAGTTCCATATCATTTGGTAATGTCTTTTCAAAAAAATTCATTTACAAAGCACTTCACGAAAATATTAAGTTTTGAAGCTCAATGTAAAATCTATCCGAGAGATCTCATTTTTCAGTAGCAATGCGGTACTTTTGATATCGTTATTCAAATTAGCGCTTAAAACTGAATATACTTTCTTATAGATGCGTTGATTTATTTTTGACATTATTATAAAACTTACATTTATTTTTGTAAATATTTTTGTGCCTTTTTGTATAAATTGATCGTTATTTATAGAGAATCTTTGTCTTTGTAAATTTATGTCTTAGTAAAAAAAAAAAAATTATGTGTAAATATTTAAAAATTTAGAGATTAATCGAATTTCACCTTATCTTCTTGATGCATCTCTACAAATGATAACACAACAGCGTCATGTCTATGGATGTATACGTATGTATGCATATAACCTATACTCTATTCGGCCGTTTCAATAATAGGAACTGCAGCTATAAAAATCATTTCAC
The DNA here is from genome assembly GCA_013433145.1 of Ascaris suum. Taxonomy (NCBI): domain Eukaryota; kingdom Metazoa; phylum Nematoda; class Chromadorea; order Rhabditida; family Ascarididae; genus Ascaris; species Ascaris suum. Next base: position 8,524,583 of record CM024178.1, on the reverse strand, counting down.
GCGTGAAAACCATTAGCTAACTTTTTGCACCAATGTTTTCTATTATCAGCGTCAAAAAATATTATAGGTGTTTCTGAAATGCAAAAAAAAAATTCAAAAACCTATGTGCATCTTGCAACGTTTCCACTCGACTCAATCTTTCCTGAAAAATTTGTGCAAGTGATAGGATTTGTTGAGATATGAAAGCGTTTACAAGCGCATATTGTTTGCCTCTAATTTATGGAATCGGTTGGTCGGAAGAGTGCATCGTATATAAAGTGCATTTATTTCAGCTTTTGTGTTATGCTTCACTACTTATTTCAAATTTATGAGTTTTTGCATGCATTGAATGGATTGCAAAATTAATGAAACGATGCTCTTAGAAGTGCTCATTTTATTTGAGGGGGAAGTAATTCATATTTGGAAATAATTGGAAATTTTGATATTTAAAGAAAAGGAAATCCAAACATTAACAAAGCTTCTTAAAATGATTCATTCATAAAATTTAAAGAAATCTCATTAACGTGGTTTATTTTTTATTTGTCTTCGGTAAATAATATTCCTTAATTGTTCAATATTTCCAAATGAGATATATCATTTTTACGATGATTTATTTAATAATCACTTCGAATTTCATAAGGACAATTGGTTTTTTGTTTTTTGCTTTTTGTTTTTGTTTTTTTTTTTGAAATTTTAGTTTTCCACTGTATAAAATAGAAACTCAAAGAGCGATGAATAAATTTTAAAATTTTACTGCTAAATTAGAAATTAGATAACAACTTTTTATGGAATGAAATTATATTTCGCGGGAGGACTTTTTGTAAATATTTATAGCCTATTTTTAAAAAAAAAAACTTTTTTTTAAAAAAAAACTTAAGAAGTAGTTGAGTTCAATTCAGTTCATTTTTAATGCTTTCAATAATATTGTATTTAGCAACGATGAATATAGATTTTCCGCATTACTCTTTCCAACTCAATAAAGTAAATAATTTATACAATATTTGTCAGTTGTTATATGTCTGTATTTGTCTACAGATTTATTTGCATGTTGAATTAATATTGAATCATTTGACTAGCTCTTAAGCACCTTATTATACAAGTCTTTTAAGTGTTTAATATATAGTAAAGTTTCATTGAATAATCTACATGATATTTATTGGAATTTCGATCGAGCCTGCTCTTCGCTTAGTTCTTAACTATTTAAGGAGGATTCTACTGATACAGCAAAGTTAAAAGTTAAAAATTAATCGAGTGATACGATTTAAACGTATATTTTAGTGATGTAATACCTAGAGAAATCGAATTAAGGCATTGGCTTTTCCCGTTTTTTTTTTCTGCAATTTTTTTAAACCAAATATCTGGGCTGAAATAAAACTTTATACGGTGAGGGGTGAAATTGAAATAACGTTCACGCTGATTAACACAATCGCAAGACGTGGTCTTCGTCATTCTTCGGGATAGAATGAAAAGTGATTACGTCGAGATCGTTGTGTTATCGTCTTCAACGAATGCGTATCATGTCATTGTTACATGACAAAGAAGTTCGTCAAAGTCACCTTTCACTTAATCTGCGAAGTTTTAATGACTTAGAAAACTCAGCAGATTTTTGCAAAAAAAAAAAAAAATTCTTTACTTTTTAATTTTATTATTTTTATTCAATTCATGTTGGATCTCATATTTCATCGCTCTCTTTTTCTTCAATAGATCGAATCGTTTCGGTTAAGAGCTTAGATGATCGAAGATTTTTTTTTCTTTGTCAGCTCAAAGATATTATCAAAGGAGACTAAGAACTCGAAAGTCATTTTAATTTCTGCAAAAAAAAGCTTTTATTTTTTTTAAATCTGATTTTTTCTTTTTTCAAAAAATTCTCATCCTTATTGCTATAAAAAAAAAAGAATTCAACTAGTTTCAAGCAATTTCATTCCTTATTTCTAGGTTTTTACTTGTTTTTTTCGCATGATAGATAAAGTACATCAACTGAATTGGTCTATCATAGATATTTTTACAACCTTGTGACCACATTATAAGTTATTAGTCAAATTTTCACATTTCTACTTGTAATACCTCGACGTGCATTGAAATTCTTGCTTTTTAACTTTTGGCGTTCTATTTGTATGCTGTGGCCAAATTTATTTATCATCTTGTATCTGTTTCCTTCTTTTTCTTGTTCTTTTTATCTTTTTCTCTTTGACAGTCCATTTTAGGATATTTTTTTAGGGATATTTAGGACATTTCGGATATTTTCACTCAACAACGTATATTTATTCTTAGCTTGGCCAGGTACACATGAAAATTTAGCCATTTTTAAAGACTATTGTTAGAAAATCCATTTTTAAAAAATATGCAAATCATGCAAAACTCATGAGAATGTTGCACGGAAATAGATCTTATGAGTGGATTTGACCTACATGAAATTGGAAAAATGCTTTTTTTTTAAAATTCTCAAAGTGATGAAAATTCTCCAAATGGGTCGAATTTTCAAACTTTTTATCCACTATCATTTCATATATTTTATTTGCATTTCTATAAAATAATGACCTGAAAGAAAGGTGGCTTGCAGTTTTTTTTTTTTGAGGAAGTGGACTAACAGTAATATCAGAATCGCAAATATTATTTACAGTAATTATAAATAGTAACCACTTAATCAACTCCTCTATCGTTTATCTCATCGTTTGCAGTATAGAAAAATCACCATGATAATTGAATTTATAATTGAATTTTTCAATATTGGAGTTTTCAAATAATTAGGCTATACTGATATACTTTTTAAATTATACCCATCAGTAGTAGTAATTCATCATTTCTCGAATTTAAATCGGTCCTAGACTAGGTATAACACCCTTGTAAAGCATTCATCGTTTTTTTAACCTTCATCTAGTGGGAAATTTATGGGATATTCTCCCCTTTTCGCCCCTTTTTTTTGGAAAGAAGGTTTTGCCAACTTGTTTATAAAAAGGCCTTTCTTCTTTCTAAAACTCACATGGAACCTGTCTTCTTTCTCTTTTCCGGTTGTTTTTTCTCTCTCTCATTCTTTTAGCGTTTATTTACTGCGTTAATAAATTTTTGTGTTTAAATTTGATGCTATGATATTTTTGTATATTTTGAATGAAATATTTTCTTGGATGTTTTTTTATTAAAAAATTGGAAAAAGTCATCAATGAGAGCAATTGAAAGAGAGAGCAGAATAACGATCGAATGGTTTTCACAATGCGCAATCTATTGTGGTTTAATTGAATGATCGAATGAAGACTTGTTTTGATGAATTGATAATTTCTTTGAGATCGCATATTCAATGCCACCTTTCTCATCTCTTCTATTTGAGTTATTCATTCATCATAGAGTGTTTTAAATAGTTTTTTTTCGTATTGTTTTATTATCGAAAATATTTTTATCCAAAATAAAAAAAATTATTTTTATTTATACAAAGAAAATTATATATAATTACAAATTACATCTAGTTGATCGATCTTTAGTTGATATATCTCTTATATGTTATCTCGTAGAATTTCCTCTTCTTTTTCAAATAATACTATCTAATCAGTGCAAATATATATGAGTGGGCTATTGGGCTATTATGGTATGAAAATATATAGAAGCGATTTCTATAGTTTATTTCTTTATTTGTAAATAATGAGTTAATTAGCAGAACATATTTATGAAATTCAACGAATATTATGCATATAGAAATTTCACGAAAAAAAAATACAAATTGACGGCATAAAGGTTGGCCTAAAAAGAATTCTTCATATCATTTTTTTCTGCCTTTATTCCATCTTTATTCCAAGTATGTTTTTTTTTGAAACGGCTAAGGTGAAGAAATTTAACGATATTCGAATCAGATGGATTAAAATTCCTCTTTAAGTAATGCTCTATCTTTTGCACTTTTTTATTTCTTTCTTCAAGAAATAAAAGAAGGGGCGTATGAAATAAGTGTGCATAGTATGTACTTTTAAATTCCCGCTCATTCAACCAACTGGTTCCATCGGTTGGTAATAAATAATAAAATATGCGCAACAAATTGCTTACCTTCTTGCGTTAACAGATCAGACCACTCGTACAAGCCTTTTACCAGAAGTAAATCTCTTCCCGTGAGCCAATTCATGTGGAATGAAAATCTGACCAGATGCAAAATTTCGCTAAAGTTTTTTTGCCACCTTTAAATATGTTCAGCACATTCCGCGGTTAATAGGTCAACTTGAAATTTTTTTTTTTGCCATAATTCTATCTGTAATGCATATTGCACTCACCAAGTGTCCTTACTCTGAATTCATTGTTAGGAAGGCTTTTGCGACAATATATGGAGGCATTTTGAAGCAGCATGCGATCTATAGTCGAAATTATTATTGCTCTCGAACAATGGCCAGTTTGTTTCGCATATAATAGACGAACCTTTTTCAGTTAATAGTATTTTCCAACTCAGTATCTCACTTTCAAATGGCTTATCTATGCACCATTTACGTAAACTAATACGTTTATGTGCTATATGATTGAAAAACTTCTTGATGAGTCTTTCTGCGTTCTTTAGTGTTTCTGCTATCCAGGCATATGTTCTTTAGTGCTTTCATTATCTCATAGTTTAAATTATCGTAGCATCCTGTTTCAGGAGAACTCTACTGTATGTAAAACTGAGGAAATAGTGATAGAGAATAGAAAAGGAAAGGAATTACAGCCGCATTACCTTTGCAATGGATCATATAATATTCTCTTAATGACAGTTGCTCAATATCTTTTGTAGACAAATGATTTCAACGGGGATTTTATCACAAGGAAAGTTTTTTTTTCCCGAAATTTCATGACTAACTGACTGTATTGCTTCTTATCAAGTTTTCCGATAATATCATTCGATGATCGTGAAAAGTATGATAAGGAAGAGAAAAAAATAAGAAGAAGAATTGACATCATTGAATCTATTCTTAGTTGAAAATATTTTCGTTTTGCTGATATTTCAGAAATATTTTCAAAACATAAAACTTGATATTGATAGATACTTTTTTTTTTTGAAGCGCTATAGCACTTTAATTTTCTCGCAAAATGCTTTGCCAAACAGAATTTTGCACTTCTTGAGCGGAATAGTGATTGATGAGAAAGAAGCTATTGTAATTAATACTTTGAAGAGAGAGTTAGTTATACTGTAAAACAATTTCCGTCTAGTTATACCCTGTGGCGAGTGGAAACTCCTTGTAACTGAGATTTGAACCTGGCAAGTTCCGTTTTCCGACTGGATGTTTTACCGACTGTGTTATTGCAGCAGACTGGACTAATGCCACCAGATCTGAGCCCCATTATGCAAGAGGTCTTGAAAGGCAAACAACGCCGTTGATTAGAATGGAACTAGAAACATGTGAGGCAATTTAGCATATATTACTGTGGTTTAAAGCCAGCTCTTATGCGGTTCAAATTTTAGCGATAACTGTCGTCCGACAGTCCGTGGAAACTTTTGCATACCACAGACTAACCGAATTAATATGAAGATTAGTGAGGAAAGGTGGCGCAAGCACTAGCGTCTTTCGGCTGAAAGCGGGTGGTCGAAAGTTCGAGTCCGAATCCGGCTAATTTTCCACTCACCGTCAGACAATCACAAGATACTGACGTCTGAACCATGCTTTACTAATAAATCTGTACCGTTTCTCAGATTATCTTCCCTAGGAGGTAATCGTATTTTTCAGCGAACTAGATATTTGCATCTCACTTATTGCAATTTTAAAGTTATTTCCAAATTGAAAGTTATAGCCGCTAACTCAATCCGTATAAGATTTTCAGGAGTTCCAGATTAGTTGTTATAGGGATGATCTGACGGAAGCAATGCCTTGTTGACGAATGTAATTATGATTTTTTTCACTCTTTTTTTAGTAACTTTCAGGAGATTATTCTTTCATAAGTTCCACATTTCAAGAAATGAGATGAATATTGAAATTTCAAGGAAAAGGAAGAGGGAAAAGGAGAGGGTAGATGGGAAAATCATAAGAGGAAGAACATATCTGTTCATTTGGCTCATTTTTCCAAATGGCTAATTTTTTTCTGCGAATAATAGCGAAGTTTATCAGCACAAATCCTCTATAAGAACGGAAATTGTCATGTAGAAATTGAAAAATTCCACGCATTAGGCAAATGAGTGGAGGTGATATTATACTCAGCTTCTAATCACCTCTCAACTTTTTATTTCTTATGCTTAACTAAGACAGGAAACCAAGTAGAGACCATATACATATCTTTCTTGGATTTTCATTGAAAATCTCATTGATTTTATATATATATATATATATATATATATATATATATATATATATATATATATATATATATATATATATATATATATATATATATATATATATATATATATATATATATATATATATATATATATATATATATATATATATATATATATATAAAATCAATGAGATTTTCAATGAAAATGCAAGAAATATTTTTTTCCGCCCTAATCGTAGCCTTATTCTTTTCGGCCTTTTCACCGTTCACTTTTCACCTTCACCTTTCGCCGTAATCATTTTCTGCCATATTAATCTGTAATCACATTTTTCTCCACAAATTATTTACTTACCATCAGGGTACTTCTTGAAAGAATTTGAAGTATTCGTTGAATATGAACCGAACGACCTTTTGTTTTTATTCAATAGGATGACATTTTGTGCGTTAATACTCACATATGGGAGTTTTAGTTTGATAGCGCTTAGATGAAGGTCGTTAAGAGTGAATGGCTATGAATGGAAACTTGTTTCTAGCATCTATCTATCTCATCTAACGCTGTTCATATCTTAAGACATGAATTGAATGCGTTCATATAACTCTCAAATTCTTTTTTTTTTTTCAAGTTTGCTTTATCTCGATTTTATCGATTTCTATTGCAAATTATCTTTGATATTGCTCAATTTTATTTTTAATACGCATATTATAAACGCCTAATTTTTACAATCTTTTCATGCTCGTTTTTCTCTACATTTATATACTCTTATACGAAAAAAAAAAGAAATTTGTGAATTATTTAAAAATTTATTTCTCTTACATGTACACAATATTGTGTTTTTTTTTTCATTGAAAATCCTCTTTCCAATTTTTTCTTGAAAAATTTCACGAAATTTTGCAACTCTTTTGTAAGCTTTTACTCTCATTGTTGTTATAGTTTTACCTATAAAATGTTATTGAGATAACCTAGTCAAATTCTCTATATAATTGCTCTATTAAAGAAGCAAAATCCACTAAATATCGCACGATGCTTTCAGCAATCGGAAAAATTTCTTTTCGTTAATCTCAACTCGACATTTCAAGAACGCAATAAAAGTAGATATTTTTGGAATAATTGCAAAAAAAAAAACCACTTTTTATTATACTAGGATATATTTATTTGAGTAACTTTAAAGAGCTGCATTCTAAAGTAAGAAGTAAGAGTATTGTCACTTAACTTACTTTGAAAAAAAATGTCTACTCGTTGAACAATTCTAATAATCACCAAAATAATTATAATATCAAATTTAACCTAAAATTGAATTCTCTTATTGTTGATTTCATTAATATCTCATACGTGCTTATTTAAATTTATCGCAAAATATATTCTTCAAAGCGTCCATTTTTTTTTCAATGTGTGAATTAGTATTTCATTCGTTGTGTGATTAATTCGTAATAAAAATAAAATATGGAGAAAATTTTTCAAAGGTAAATAAAAAGTATCACGTTATGCTAACAGCACCAACAATAACGAGTGCAGAAATTGCAGGCGCCAAGGTAATTCGGTAAGTATTGCAAAAATTTTTTGAAATTTTTTTCAATGTTGATGCAATCAAAAAAAATCTCGCGGAATATGCATTCCTACATATAAAAGTACAGTCAACATATTCGTTATTCCGTTACAATAATACCTCCATAGAAATGCACCTCCCCCCCCCCCCCCCCCCACCTCCACATCCCTCTCATATCTTCACTGAATGAAAACTTCATAAATTAGTTTACGAAAATTTTGGAAAGAATGTCTCTCTCATCCGACTTTTAGACCGTTTGAAAATCTTGAGAAGTTTTTAGAGCGTCGAGAGCTCTATTTAAAGCGTTTCGGAACGAATAATGAGAATAGATGAATCGTAGATGAATAAATGCATTCGAAAGAAAATTAAAAGAGCTCAAATATTTTACTTATTTACCTGTGCAGGTAAATACAGACGTTATGAGTAAATAGATGATAAATGAAAGTGTAACAATGATATACATATCAGAAGGGCTTTTTCTTTCTCCACCTAAAAATGTTACATTCATTTTGCTTGAATGTTACATCAACTTACTAGTAAAATTTTTGAAACATTTCAAAATTTCTTCATGGCTTTTTTTTCGATGATATTTTTGATGATGTCTTACTTTTCAAAATAGATTTCTTCATAGTAAAACTGATTTTTTTTTTGTTCATTTAAAAAGAGAGGAATATTTCACATTTAGCGTTAAATATCTATGCTTTGAATAAAAAATAAAAAATATTATTGCTTAGTGCAATAAATAATGAGCATGTTTTTGAAAAATTTAAAATCTTAGCTAGCTTTTTTATGATGTTAGAATTTATGCAACGGTTGAAAAAAAAAATTTTCTTTTTTGAATCGTTTCCTGATCAATTCGCTTCAAACTTTTTTTTTCGAATTGACTAAAATTTTTTGCAAATGCAATACTCTGATCAACAACAATCTGATAGAATGATGTAGAATTGACATTTTTTTTAAAAAAAGATATAATTAATTTATGAACTATTGCGATTCACTTGCATACATTTTCACTTCCGGCGGATTCGATTTCAAAAAAAAAAACATCCTAAAATAAGATATGAAAATTCCAAAATATGAATCTACTTAAGAATGCTTTGTTGAAGATTCGAGCAAAAATTTCACTTATGTAATATTATTAAATGCTATTATTGAATAGGAAAACAATGATGCATATATCATTTATCAATCAACTTTATCAAAAACTATCTCAAGATTTCAAGCTGTAAATAGTAGACGAAAATCACTGGGCAAAAGAAGGCGCAACATTACCAAAAAGCACATCCCTTTACTAAAAGTTACTAAAGAACGACTCCAGACATCATTTACTAGCCGAATTCATCAACCAGCGTCTCCGGACTTGGATTCATTAAAGATATTCACTAAGTGACTAACAAGAGAAGGGATAGTATATCTCGGTAAACACTATACTATCTGTAAATAAGAACTACGAGTGTAGCAATATGTTGGGATCGTGTGGTGTGGCACTATACAATTCTCGATATAACTCTTGCAGCTTAAAATCTCTAATAGCGTTTCGCGTTTATGAATCACTCTATATTTACAATTGATTTGCAGAAATCGTATACGAGGAATTCCAGCCGAATTCGATACAGATTTCTATTTGGCACGATGGTGGCGTGCATATAATGGTGATATAAAGACAATTGAGCGTCGAATGCATGAATTATTTGAACATCGTCGTACAATCGGTTATGATCGTTTAGATACAAAACAATTCGATAGTAAAATTGAATTTGCAAGGAAAACATTTGAGGTTACTTCTTTTCTTTTTTTATAAAACATTTCTTTTAAAAATTTTATGTTTATAGAAATAAAAGAAGGAGATAATCATTTTCTCTCACTGCTTTCATTGCATCAATTATAACAAATATCGCAAGCGATTGTTTAGTACTGATGATTTATTTATTACCTATTAGGTGTCTATGCAATAATTGCAGATTTTTTTTTTGCGTTCAATGTTTTCTGCAATAATTATTTGCATATATAATTAATATTACAAACGATTGATTGCAAATTTAACTATCAACGAACCAAATTTTGCGTTACTAATTAGCGTTTCATAAGTTCACTCGATCAGTGATCGATCATTTTATTGGAAATGATTATAAATTAGTTCGATTGATCGTTTCAATTATTTAAGTTAAGCAATTATATTCTTTCTATACAGAACAATCTTTCATTTCTATCATTGTTGATAGTTTTCTTTAAATATGGTTATAGTATGACGATATAGTAATAAAAGAAATAAATTGTAAGACAAACCATTATAGCGTTTTTCGATCTCAGCAGTACATCAAGAGCATTATTCAGGCAATATATGCGTTTTCATTCAAAGAATGTCTGGCGTGGATCTAAAAGAGGTATATAATTTCTTTTTTCAATTTCAATAAATTCAATTTCTTTTTACCTCATAACTTTTGATAATATTAATATATGATAATTTATATATCAAAAAGATTGATAAAACGATAAGTTTAATTTATGATTACAACTTTTTTCCGGTATCACTTGATTAGCTGTTATTATCAATGCTTAGTGCAATATTTGGGCGAATACTTAAAGCAATAGTAAAGATTTTGTATGTTGGTACCTATTTGTTTACCTATTTTTTTTCAAAAAAAAATCGTCGAATAATTTACTATGAATAGTGTATTTATGAGTATTTAAATAGTATAGTATAGTAAGTGAAAATTGAATGCAATAAAATGGCTAGCATAATGTGCACTTTGAAACTCCAATCATTTAGGCCGATCAGGTATTGAGATCATCAGACCTAATTAAAGACCAATGCAAGTGGCCCCGTTTTCCTATGAGAATTGAAGTAAAAAAGTTTCTTTTGAATGGATAGCATAATAAAAGGTGAATAACAGGTAACGGAATTATAGCTAAGGAGATCAACTAAAATATAGATTACGCACATTACGTTGCATAAATTAAGATTCTCTCGTTGAAGATTTCAAATAACCAAACAGAGACAGACAAACAAACATTCGCATGCATACATATACGCAGATATGATGTCGTCGTAATTTTGCCGAACACAAAGCTCACCTGATATGAGAATAATTATTTATGGCTTAAAAATATGTTACATAGGATGTAATAGGTTGAAGTTTACTTGAATCGAGAAAGCATTCATTACGAATAAATATCTCTTCATATCATTACCACTTCCGTTTAGTTGAAGTTGTAAGGTAGCGTGAAGGTGAGGTCTCCTGCCCATCGGATAATAACGAGTCGTAATAGGTTGTTGAAGATGTAATTTAGAAGTTGAATGATGCTCGACGGATTAAATCTTGAAACTACGTCGTAAAACTAAAATCATTTAATGTTTCTTCATCTTAAAACTGTGATGAATTGTTTTTTCTTGAAAATTCCTAAAATTAAAATATAATTTATACATTGGAATGCCTAAAAAAATTTCAAAAAATGATGCTCGAAAAAATTAGGTAAAAAAATTAAGGCGAAATTTACATCCGCATTGATAGAAAACTATTGATTTACTATAATATTATAATTGTAATGAATTTCTTACAGATAACAAAAGCAATCCCATTAAGTTATGTGGTACACTCATATTTGATACTATTGGAATCGTTCACACGTGCTATACTTGCTCGTGAAGCAATCACCGGAACTCCAGGTGCGGTCAGTGTTGTTATTGATCTGGATGGCCTAAATGTTGCGGATTTCTTGAATCCAATGAGTGCTTCAGTTAAAGTCGCTAGACTGGCTCTCAAAGTATGGGCGGATTACTTCAGCGAAACTGTATGTGTTTTAGAAGTTTTATGCTCAACTTTGTAGTATCGACTAAGAGAATCTATTAATTTTCATGAGAACAACAATATTATATGAAGGTGTGATGTTAATTAAGGCGTTGGTTTCTGAAATTACTTCAGTGTCAACTTAGTAGTTGTTTCGCTAGCTGTTGAAATTGTCCATTTTATTTCAACGTATTCTTTCACCTAATTTTTAAACGGAATTTTTCATTAATCAGCGTAATTTTTACCTTGTTTATTTAGTTATTTATAGCTTATAATCTAGACTTTAGAATGTGTGATAATAATAACACAGCTACTTATTATTCTTATTTATTTATACCTTTCTTGAGAAGCTGATCATTATACAATCAACCAAAAAAAGTGAATCATTTTTACCAGTATTTCTACGTTTGTGAAATTCGAATAATTCAAGACTCATAATGCCACAAAACAAAATAGTTAAGATGAATATAATTCCAGTAAATTAAAAAAAAAATCACAATTCTTTATTCGTTGATGGAATATTTTCAAATCATCTACTTCCTATTATTAAGTTTATTCAACACTTATTCTTTAAATTTTTCTTTTAAAATTATGAATAAATATCGATATAGAGTAAATAAAAAAATGAAAAATTTCCGGCATATAGAAATATTATTTTTATTAGCATTTTACTTTGAAGCATAATAATATATGGATAAATCATAAGCAAATAGATGAAATTTCCATAGAAAATAATATGCTTAATTCTAATATTAATTGTTGCTATTTATTTCTATTCTAGATAATTTATGCAAAAATTATGGAATATTTATTGAAAATTGTAAGAGCAAAAAGAAAAGAAAAACGTCTTAGAAAAGAAAATATTCGGCGGAATTTTTGAATAATGGAAAAACATTTCAATTATTTCAGATAATAAAAGTTTATATTGTAAATCCACCAGCATTGTTAAGTGTTATGTGGCAAGTAATTAGGCTTGTGATGGACAAGAAAACTCAATCACGAGTAACATTTATTGATAAACCTTCCGATCTTCTCAATCATCTCAGTGAAAAGGTTTCTTGCTTTTCGAATAACGAAATTGTTCGGATTTTCATTTTATCGCTAATCATCTAAATTATTTGTCGTTTAACCGATGCTATAGCGATAAGCAATGTTTTCGATCGCTTAATCGCGTAGTGAAGATTAGGAAACTTTTTTCCAGCTTTTATTTCCTTGTTGTAAACATGCTAATTACAACAGGTAAATTATTGTTAGGATTTGAAAAATATGGAAACGACCCACTCTCCCCTTTTATGCGCTCCTTACCTTTCTCCACTCTTTTTATCGTTCCCGAAGTAAAATTTCTTGTCAAAAAACAAACCGTTTAAAAAAATAAACCTATCTGCTTAAAAAAAAAAAGTAAATCATTTTGTTGAGAACTTTTTTTTTAACGGTACTCTTTTTATTTCTTCATTTGTCACTATTTGATTATGATTTATACGTGCACATATGCTTTTCATCGTTTGTCATTAGTTAAATATTGTAATAATATTGTCAAGCACCCTCCTCATATATCAAAAAACGCATTCCACTAAAATAAAGAGCTAAGAAAATGCTAAGAAATTGGAGGAAATTGAGCGCCGAGGCGAACGAACAAAAAACTCTCAGTGCGAACTTAATGCACAAATAATTTCATCACTCATTCTAAACTCTACAATATATCCTGTGGCGTATATATCAATATCAATATCAATATCCATATCAATATCAATATCAATATCAATATATATATATATAATTTCTACGTTGTATATTATATAAATGTATAATGCTGAAGGTGGTTCCGGAATGTTATGGCGGTGCACGGCGAGACGATAGTGGTTATGCGGATCCACCGGAGACGGCATGTAGACGAGCACGTCGAGTGACACCTCAGCAATATTACGATGTCGATGAACTATGGAGGCGTCATGGCTTTGAACGAATGCCATTAAAAATCACCACAATAAGCATCAAGGGCAAGCACACCTTCGAAGTTAAAAAGTTTGTTTTCCTAGTTTACTTTAAAATCCTCCCTCATGCTGGATTAATAAATTTATCGCTCGTAATGCTGACAGCGATCAATAAATCATTAGCTCTGCCACATGCCAGAACACACTTTTTGCAAATAGCCTCAAATCGTATCATTCCTAACTATACCCTCTTCTCCTAAAAACCAAACTGTGCTCCACCCCTATTAGTTGGATGCATAAATTCGATTTTATTACAGTAGCTGCATATTGCATTAAGGCTATTCAATAATGGTTCACTTGCCGACTTAAACATTTCATGACAAGTTTTGCAGTGAGAGACTTCGATGTTCGTTTCAATCTTTATTCTATCTTAACATACGGATATAGCAACTAAATGAGGAATATTAAGACTGAGGGGAAGAAAGAATTTACTGAATCGGATTACTGTGACACAAACATGTAAAATGAGGATGAAAACTATTTTCATGCAAAATTGAACTTTGATATATTATTCCAGGATATTGAATCCATTCTTGCTTTAAGTCTCTATACTTTAATAATATGATTGTAGGAAGTGTGAACGCGATGGTCAATCACTTGTTTGGCATTTTATGGTGAATGGTGATGTCGAATTCGAAGTGATTCGGATAGAAGATGATTCTGAGACGGTAATGTGGCCAAAAATCACATTGACCACATTGAAATCACCTGAACAAGGTGCAATAATTTGCAAATGTGGTGAATATCGGCTTCGCTTTATCAATCCATCTGATACGTGGCTACCACTTAAAGTCCATTATATCGCCGAATTAAACAAGATATAAAAAAAATTTTTTTTTACAATATAACATCCTAACGTTAAGAATATTTAGGAATATTCAACTAGTTAAAGCTCTTCATGTATGATCTGTGTATTTTTTATTGATCATCACTGTATTAAAAGGAGAATAAAAGATTGAAGTGAAAAAAGAAGTAAAAAAGGAACTCAACGCAAAAATAAGATGAACTTGAGTATAGGAAAGAATGGAAGACAGAGGAACATCGGAAATCGTGCTTCAATCTTTAGTAGAAGAATAGCAGCTGCGAAGAGAAATTAATGTGAAACCGATAGTCCGATCGATCTTTAACGTCAACACTGGAATTAATTTTTCAATCTTTATGGTGGATGAAACCGCAGGAAAACCACCATTATTCCACCCCTTTACCATAAAGTTTATAGCCTGAATCCCTCACTTCAAAGAAAATGGTCGATAAACTAAAAGACCAACAAACAACTGGATGTTTATTTGTAAGCAAACTACAACACAAACAATTGCATACGGCGTATATGTGTCAATTTGCATGCCACGGTCGATCGGCTTTTCTATTCTGTTTTTTTGCCTTCGTTTCGAGATAACGGTCCAATTTATTTGTCTTCTTCAACTCTTCAAATTTCTTCTCCATCACTCGCATTTTCACTTCAGCTAAAAATAGCGCATGAACATTAGCCAACAAAGTAAAAATCAATGTTTTAACTCAGGAAAATGTTATATCTCTCATAATGTAGAAAGAAATTCATTCAAAACGACTACCATATGAAATAATTAGATGAAGAAAGTGAATCATGTAAATGAATGTAAAATGAGTGTATAGAAGACAACGAAACGACATGAAGATGCGCTCAATTCTATCCGATAATCAACCGTAAATAAGAATCAACCAAGAAAAGGTAAATGCTATATATATATATATATATATATATATATATATATATATATATATATATATATATATATATATATATATATATATATATATATATATATATATATATATATATATATATATATATATATATATATATATATATATATATAATGTGCATGCAAGGAACAATAAACAGATGCACATTACCTCTTCTAAGGAACACCGGCTTCTTTCCCTGACGCAGGCGCTCGTTATTCTCACGTCGTACCTCCCGTATCACTTCCTTATAACGTTCTTTTTCAGCCAGCGACCTGAATTATTAAGTGCAACACATAAATCTATTAAACAAAGATTATTAATCACCCTCAACGATATCAACCATCACAAAAGAAAATGCTCGAAACGATAAAAAACTGTGTCGTTGCCGTCGAATATGCTCCTAAAATTCACTAAATACCGGTCATATTAACTGACCACTGACCATTCTCAAATCCACTTTAATCGACCCCACGAAAAATCTTCAAAATCTAAGAATTTAAATTTTCATATGTATTTTTTTCTCACTGAGATATACATACTGCTTACTTCTCACGATTGTTCATGCGCCGCAGCATTTCCTTCATTCTTTGCGCTCTTTCAGGATCCTCCCTCTTCGACTTTTGAATCTCCTTCTCTAACATCTGTAAAATAGACACAACCAACATGCCAAAATATGGCAGATGGATGATTTAATAAAAGATTCCGCATTCCAAGCACAAAACAATCATACAGCTTTCCCTTAAAACTTCAAGCGGCACCCGACTGTCAATTATGATCGGTATTACTCTTCTCATCGAATAGTTTGATATGCACGGAAAATAGGAAATAATTACTTCATTCATATGTTCGTCCTCTTTTATTCTAAAAAATTCGAATAAATATTGGAAACGGATCATTTTTTTACTTCCTAAAATTAAAGTACACGCAGGTTCTATAAGAGTTCCAAAATTTTCACCACGAATCCAGGAATGGAAGCTGCGAGGTGCAAAAAGATGAAAGAAAAAAAAAACTATAGAATGTAAACTTTTTTTTCATTTTGGCGCATTTCATCCAAGAATGCATAGTTTGTCCGGTGGATATATTCGTCGTATGGTCCACAGCGTTCGTCGAATCGTGGATCGAACCTTTAAAATATAACTCATTATTGCTATACGTGCAAATATACGAACAAGTCAACAATTTTAATATAGTGGATACATAAGTGAAGGTGAGGCGGAAGGATGAGGGGAGGCATATGGCAGAAATAACGGAACCATATCCTGAGATTAACGAAAAGACTGTGCACATTTCCAGGAAATTTTCGTAGAACCTAGCGTGCGCTCATTTCACGGCTGTTTAGCTCATATATTAGTCAATAAACGGAAGCCCCATTGTCATCACAATATAACATCAAAATGTATGGATGATAAAATTCTGGTAGTTATGCATTGCTAGCAATCATATTAAATCAGCTACAATTTTAGTGATTTGAACAAATATGTATCAATAAAAAAAGATCACTCTTCATTTTATTCGAATCTGTAATAAAAAGGTGCAAAAAAAAAATGTAAAAACTTTACTCAAAAATCATCTTCAAATTCTATATGCAACCGATTGGCTATATAATAAAAAATGCACCATATTTCAAGACAACATCAATAACGAATACCCCATTTATCATTGTTGTATCAACATGCAATAACTAATAATTACGGGAAAAAAACGCAAAAAAATATGTATGAATAATGCAAACTTAAAAAAAAAATGCAAAAAAAAACGAATTTTTTTTTTACGAGGAGGCATAGCAACAAAAAAAAAAACCCACATGAAGAAATCAAAACATTAATAAAACCTTGTCTTCTCGATTCTTTCATTTGCATATACGTTTCGAAATTTTGATACAGGATGCTTCGAAGAGATTTCCCGTGGTCTCTTTGGATTATCACGCTAGAAAAAATTTCAGAATGAAAGAAAAAAAAATTGCATTAAATTGAAAAAAAATTTTTTTTCCATAAGAAAAATCGACCGCTAATTTTCAAGCTATACACAACAGTCAAGACAACTCCCTTCATATTCATCTATGATAAAATACACCCTATATACAAGTTATAGTAGAAACTATGTCTGCAATATATGATAAACACAAATTTTCGACGATCAATAAGGCATTCAGGAGGAAAATAGAACACTTTAGAAATCTCAAATTTGCATGCTGGAATGTTACAATAGATTTATACTGTTATTATATTTATACTCAAAGCATATGTAATAGTGTACAAGTGGACTACAATGCTCATGAAAATATATGTAAATACCGAAAAAATAAAATATACCATAAATAAAACCCTTTAAAAAACGTTGAAATATTATTTGCAAAGGTTTTATAACTATATTGTTGCTCCATAGAACCACAAAATATATTTAAGTGACAATAAAACAAACTTACTACAAAACATCTCTTGGTATTCTCAGTGGCCGGCTTCTTCGCAGTACCATCTTCAGTCGTTTTGCCAAAAAATGCTTTATTAAATAATTTTATTCCAATTCTTTCTTTCAATTGCTTCACTTTAGCCATCGGCATATTCGCAATTTCTAAAAAAGAAAAACATAATCGATCAATTGAGAGTCAACAACTCATAACTTTAGAGTATTCTCAGAATGTAAATGAAAAACTTCCTAGGCCAAAAGTTTCATAAGATGAAGAGCCATAACTCTGAGAACATTGAAACAGAAAATAAAACAAATAAACCCGTGGAGCCTCAAGCGCATAATCAGAGCCCTGGCGTCAACATTGAACTAGTACGACCGACAGCGCGCAAAACACTTCATTCAGTCCAGCATTATGCATCTGATACTGGTATCAACGACAGCAAAACTCTTCGGGTGCGTACAAACGAGGGAACCGCGGGAACGAGAATAGAAGGACAGAGGAAAGAAGGTAAAGAGAGGGAAAAACGGAAATGCCGCATTCATTATCAACATCTATTAAACATTAACGACTTTATTAAATTTAACTTGAAACTTGGCAACAATATTCCTCAAAATTCCAGAAAACAATCGAAAAGCTTCTATATATTGAAGTTCGCTGAAATGATGAAAAACAATGAAAGAAGGAAAGAGAAAAAGAGAAGAATGAAAGAGAAATGAGCACACAATCTAAATAAAAACCAAAACAACTCATAAAAGAAGCATCCATAAATCTGAAGATTTATAAGATGGTTAATCTAATTTGAAATTCGTAGATTATAAGGAAGAATCGAAGGGGATTGAAAAACGCATAGATTTTCAAGAAACTTCAACAAAATAATCTCAGAATAAACCAAAATGAGTTCACACAAAATCAGAACAAGATCGGCGAGGATTGAGAAGACTAGACGAAGTCGGGGAAACGGCGGAAATAAGGGAGAAGGAGCAAAAGAAGCGAAAGAGGGGTGACATTTTTATGCGCGACATGAAGAGCAAAATCTTACCTGTTCGAAAAGATTCCCCATCATCAATTACTTCACTTTCCGAATTCATTTCATCTATTTCATCTTCTTTTTCCGTCTCTCCATCGTCGATCATATTTTCTTCGCCGTCCTCTCCATCAATAGAATTGTCGTCCACACTGAATTTCATTAAATATTCCCATATAATATTGAAACTAATAAACAATATTTATTTTCTATATAAAATTAAGCAACTCGATAGAAACTAAAAGCAATAAAATGTACGCCCAAATAAAACACCATTAATTCCTCACAACGCACATGAAGGGAAACCGTTTGCTTTCAGCATGGAAATGGACAGCACCTTCACCAAATAAACATATATGGCCTATCAAGTAAAACACCGCGGCAATAAAGAAGACAAGGAAAAAACCTCCCCCCCCCCCCCCCCTCCTGTTCTGCAAAGATGATTGAGCGGCACATAATCATGTCCGACCTTTATGCAAATTTAATGTGATGCGGAAGCATAAGAAGAGAATGACCAGCAGCAGAGAGTAAAAAATCTTCCGCATTACTGTAATCGACTATTTAGAATCCTCTTGTGCCCAAATTAAAATCTAGAAAAACTGTTCACTACTGAGTCACCGTAATGCCTACTATGTACTGTGTGTCACATTACTGTAATAGACCTTTAACCTCTAATTCGCACATGAAATAAACTCTACCATCCACGCTATCGTCTTAAATTCCATGAGACAGACCATAAATGGGCAAAAAAAAATCACCACCTCGTAGAGTCAACAAATGGAATTCTTGAGCTTTCGCCAACTTCTCCAGCTTCTAGTTCCGCCACTTCATCGCAAACTTCTTGATCTTGCTCGATATCATCGTGTTTTGTTGCTTCGGCTGCTGCTTTCTTTTTCATCTCTATTTTGGCCGCAAATTTTGCTGCACGTGACCTCCTCCTAGCTTTCGATCCCTTCCTTTGAAAAAAAATGAAGGCGCTGATTTCAAATTATTACAGAATAGCCGGGCTGAATTACTTTGACTATGAACACCTTTAGGATATATGTACAGTATACATTGCCCTTTAGGATATATATATATATATATATATATATATATATATATATATATATATATATATATATATATATATATATATATATATATATATTCCAGCTTCTACAGCATAACTATTATCTACAGGTATACATTATATACTCAAAAAAGGTGACGACCTTTTTTATGCGCTTATGCAAATTTGCTTATGAAGACGCATTATGGCCGTTTGGTGTCTGCATGTGTATGTCTGTCTGTTTGGCAACTTCACCACACCAAAATCAATGTCACGAAATTAGATGGCTATAACAATGTGCACTTCAACGCGAGTACCCCTCTAAAGCCTAAATTATACTGATCTGTGAGATTTTCAAAGAAAGTTATTAACATTCAAACATTGAAGAAATATATAAATATTTTGCACTAATCGATTTATGACAAAAAACTGCATTTATAGAAAGATTGTCGAGGCCAAATAGAACGATTGCTCATTTATTATTTTTTTCGTAATTTATGAAACCGGTCGGTTACGATGAAAAATGTGCAAAAAGTGCATATTATGCCTATTAGTCTGGCATGTCTCTAAACTTTTATTATTAATTTCGAGAAAAAAAGAAAAGAAAGATTACAAAGAGTACTCAAACAACAATGTTCAATGAAATACTCTCGAAATGTTTTTTAAAGATTTTCTATTTTCTATGATGTTTTCCTCTCGGGCGAACTATATTTTATTCTTATTTATTCAACGCGATTTGCTAATAATTAACTTACTATTTTCATAAAAATAACATCTACGTTCATAACTTAACAAAAAGCAGGAATTACCGTACCTACTTGAATAGAAGCCCCTTGCTCTCATTTTTTTAATGGTATTTAAGGAGGATAGAAACACTCGAAAGGAAAGCTCATTCAAGGTATAATTAAACTTCTAAATTTTAGCTATTTCTCTTATCGTTTCATTGCCCATTAAAGCACCAAGTAATTCATCCGATGGTTTCCATCAACAAGGCTTAACGCTACTTCAATAGCTAACTTCTTTCCTTTTTTAAAGCACTTGTCACAAACCCTTCAAATAGGGTGAGGAAGAGGGAGTGGAAGAGGCGGTTATGAGTGCTGATCCATTTTGCACTCATACAAGCAACAGGTTTGAAGTAAAAGCAATCAACATACCAGTATCACGACTTGTCACTGAATTATGTATTCCTCCCACCCCCCCCCCCCTCCCTCATCATCCCTTCTCGTTGATGCCCCAAACGTTTCATTAACAACGAATAGAACCTATCAATTAAAAGAAATTAGCAAACATACTTGACTTTCTTTCTTGCTTTCAATGTTGCATCCTCTGCAGCGTCTACGGAGATTGGCGCCGCGTTTCGATTGGCTCTACCTTTCCGCTCTTTTTTCAAAAACGCCACCTTGAAACCGTTGATCTCATTTTTGCCACCACTCTTCTTCTTTGGAAATGTTCTTTTTATGCCATTCAATTCGTGTTCCATTAACGTAATTCCCAGGTGAGATCAAGCAATTAACCTCAATAAAGTTTCGGTAAATAAGGATATGAGAAAAAATTGCTAAGAGTGGCGAACATCTAGACACATATTCTCCGTTATTTAGACAACGTGGCGAATATTTAGGCATCAATGTTTCGTTATCTCGACAAGACTATTTACCAGTTTCACGTGATACCTACCACATATTGCTTTTTTCTTTCAAAAGTTATACCAAATCATATAACAAATCATACATACCAATATTTTACTCTATTATTATCCCACTTGAATATTGAAATTGAAACAAGAGCGCCATTTTCTAACCTAAAGCTGGACAAAAACGCCATCTTCGAACTTAAATCTAGAATAAGGGCGCCTCTTTTCTATGCTAGACCCCCTTCGTTATCAAAACTTATGAATGCTGCGATCGATTGGAATAATAACCGAATGGGCCACCGCTAGATGAAACAAAACCACAAACTCCAACTTATACGCCTGCTCCAAAGTTGGCTCCGAAAGTTTTGCAAAATATTTTCAACGTAATACACGTACGATGCGAAGTGGAATAAATTCATTATTTCTGCGCAATTTTTTTTCCTCGTTGAGATTTATCAATTTTTAAATAGGTTTATACCGATGGATCCGACAAATAAAATGAAATTTTTCCAAATAAAAAAGGAAATTTGCGAGTGCACTTCTACTCCAAGGAAAATGAAAAAATTTTAAAAAATTTCTTGAAAATTTTGAAAAGTTTCTTGAAAATTTTGAAAAATTCCTTGAAAACTTTGAAAGATTTCTTGAAAATTTTGAAAAATTTCTTTTTAAAATCCAAAGTCAGCATATAGCATCATCTTTATAACTCTTCAAATAATTACTTTCAAATTCTAATTCGCATATCATAATTATTGCAACAAAAAAAAAAAAAAAACAGTTTATGCTAAGAATTTTGGAAAGCCCGAGTTCTTATAATTACTCGATCATTTGTTTATTACTTATCACCTAATTATATCTGTATATTGATCTATTTGTTCACCTAATACCTGTTAACTCCTTTCATTAAACATCTCAAAGTCGTTCAGTTAACTTCTCTTGAAAATCCACAATTATCTGCTTATCTGTTTATTACCTTTACCTGCTTATTAGCCAATCCATTTTCAACTCTTATACTTACCTGCTTATTTGTTTACTATCTATTATCTGCTCACCTGTTTACCTGTTCAATCCTCTCTATTGAACAACTTAATGACTGCTTAACTAATTCCCTCATTAATAATAAACAATGTTTTCTTTCAATCGACTTTTCATATATTATTCACATTGGGAAATCCCATATGAAAATTATTTTCGAAAGTAATCAACTGACAATAAAACATTTCATTCAAACCAATTGAAGTAGATCAAAATGCAGTAAATTTTAAAATCATCGCGAAAAAAAATTTCGAGAATAAAACAAAAAAAAAAAGACATCATAATTGAGCATATCATTAGAAACTTTATAATTGTGTTATGACTAAAATCGACGGTATACTATTTATAGGCGCATAAATCGACTACCATTGAAACAATACCGGGATTCTTTTAGCAAATACTTTTCGACATATGCAAATTTCCTATAACGTTATGAAAATTTATCACAAAATTATGCAAATTTCTCAACGCACTATGAAAATTGATATCTGAGTTCAGTAATTTTTTTTGGTGAGAATAGGCTCGTATGTACAATTTTTCATTGTCAAGAATAGAGAATCGAAAAAACTTAAGAAACCTAGATTGAAAGTTACAAACCATATGGTGAATATCAGCACATCTTTTAAAAACACCTCAACGCTAGAAGAAAATTTTTTGATATATACATCATTGAAAGAAACGCATCAAATATCTTTTTGGCAATTTAGGTTAAGTGTTGGAAGTTTCAATCATTAGATTCCTTGATCTCTGTCTTCAATCCATCTTGCACGAAAGAGAGGAGAGTGGGGAGTGGGAGAGGAGAGATTGCCTACGTTCTTCTTCTTCCCCTGCAAATGGCTCAAACAACACGAGAAAATTGAAATACGATCAATTTTAGCGTCTCACTCTATCATATGTTAAGCGTAAGTAAATGAAACAACAAGTAATCATTCTAATTTAATTTGAAAATCTTTAAATTTTTACTCGAATATATTTCAAAAATATTTACAAATTTCCGTTGAAGCTAAACTGAAATCCGAAAAATGTAAAGTATCGAAATTAGACAATCAAATGACTAATCTAATAATTAAAAGCAAGTCTTTCATAATTTCGACACAAACACACACAAAAAAAAAAACGAAGCAAAACAACTATAATTATATATAGATATTGTACAATTAATAAAACAATATAATATTTATGAGGCGAAAAATTTCAAAAAAAAAAAGAAAATATTAGCGCAGAACAATTTCTCCAATAAGTCTTTTCATTTTAATTTTTATTTTTTTTTCGAAGACTCACCTTTCTATTTTTATTTCAGTAGGTTTGATAACGCCATTTAAAAGAAAAAGAAAAAAATTTTTTTTAGTAGTGGAAAGAGGTCGACTTAAAGCATAAAATTTAAATTCCTCATTGACGAAATATTAGTAATGAGTTGAATTCAGTAAATCAATATTAACCTATAACAATTTAACTTACAACAACGCAAAAAAAAACTTTGATAACTTTAGGCTGAGAAAAAAAAAACTGAAATATCTTAAATGATTCGATAGTCATTGAATTTATTTCATCGGCAAAAAAAAACATTTCAGCAAAAAATAAAGAAATTATGCAGTATAAATTCCCGCAAATGGTAGAGACAATAAAGTATGAAGGAAACATTTAAAGTTTATATAGACTCGATGATCGGAACTATCATTTAGGATAACGCCATCTCGAAGGAAACTAATTTTACAACGAATACTTCACCTCCCTCCCAATCCCGCCCCAACCACCCCCTTATGGCCTAAAAATATTACCGAAATTAATTCCTTAAATCGAATTGGACTGCAATACTGAAAGTATATGACTATAACCACCTTCTTAAATTTTTATTGCTGCAATTTTCAGAACAGTAAATAATCATTCAAAACGAAAAAGAAAAGAAAATGGACAAAAGAAAATGAAAAATAAATTTCATTTCATTTTTTTCGTTTTACCTTAAAGCCATCAATAATTGTCTTCCAAAAGCATATGGCAATAAAAGCTTCTAGAAAAAAGTAACAATCGAAAAAATATATATATATAATTCATAGAAGGCGCTTTTAAATCATAAATTCAAAATAAAGTCTTTCAAAGAAGCAATTGAGAATCTTTAAAACACTTTGTTGCTATTTTTATTAATTAGCGATCGTAATGTTAAGTACTGACCAGCAGTGACCATAGTAGTGGCCATAATCTATTAAGTAGTGACCATAGCAATCGCATTTGGAGAATGAACTGTTACTAGTTCTACAGCCTAAGAGCTGTGTTAGGAAGGAACTACCCTCAGTATTACATAAATCTTTTAATCACTCACCAGAGCAGAATACTTTCTATTGTCGTCTCTAGTTTCTCTTTCCCCACCTTCTCCACTTTCCTTCAAAATATTTTTGGTCAATCCTATAGTTACGGATATTTACATAAACATATGGCGAGAGATTATTTACATATTCAAGCAGCAAAGTACAAATAATAATTCTATTTTAGCATGCCAATATTAAAATATAGAAGCTAAAAAAGCAGTACGATAATTATATGAATAACAGCGTACAAAGTAATAAAAAAAAAAGCACAAACGAGCCGAATTCGGGATCACGTAATGACCACTCTTTTAGCCTATAAATTTATGGGCAATCTTCTTTTATTCCCTCAATTTTAGATGTTCAGTTTTAATTGTTACTTTTAGCACTTGAATAGTAAAAGCAAATCCGGAGCCTCCAATTCCTGAATTTGATGGCTCTGAATATCAGAACTTCTAAATTCATATGGGATAAGATTGGCGATGATCCATTTACCAACTCACCATCGAAAAAACATTCACAACAATTTCTAAGCCAAAAGAAATATAATTTCCACGTGTAGATCAGCCTAATCATATCCGAACCTACGAAAATATTCTGGATGCCACTAATATACGCCTCAAGCACTCAACAAATTCACCTATAAGCAAAAATTCTCTCACATTTACACATTCAAATGTCAGACGAATATTCAAACACTGTGAAAAGAATTCGGCGGTCGATCTTCGCCATCATCAGTTGTTTCCGTTATATGCGCCATAGGACTTTGCTGGTCAACCGGATGACCTCTAGGACGAGGTGCGACTACACTCTGAGCAGGAACCCCCCAAATATTGGACACCGAATGACCACCACTAGAATCTTCATTAATAACGGCTGTCGCCGATCCTAACGTACCATAGTTGACTGCTGTTTGTGATGCATCATGCTGTGCATGTAAACGTCTCAAACACATTGTTGTGAGAGACATTTCTGCCGCTGCCGAATCCGCACTTACATCCTCTCCAACACCTCAAATATAATGCATCATTTTTTAATACCTATAAAAATTGATGAGAATGGGACATGCGCATAGAATAAAGTAATAGCTATAAAAATTTTAAAAAATGAAAAAAAATGGTAATTAAAATTAGAATAAACAACACTGATATAAAGAAAAAATAATAGCAACATATAAGAGGAATAACTGTGTAAAATAACAACTTCAATAATAGACTACAACTTCCTGAACGGATAAACAACCATGGTCTTGCTTATAAAATTATAAATATTAGTAACATTGACGTATTTGCGGCCAAAATCCAAACATAAAAACCTCATTAACTAGGGCGCTTTTAAGGACCAAAGAAAGCACAGCCTCGAAAAGAAAGATCTATCTAATAGCGTCTCATCGATTCGAAGGAATTGCGAAACCTATCGCCCACAAATGAAATTATTACTAACATCGAGTAAAGCTGATGAATTACTAAAACCAGAGGCTTACCCACCATGACTAGGTTGATGAGTTATCCCCTCCCTCCTTCCCCTGACAGAAATGTGGCTACGGATATATCATCGCATTAAAATATCACTTAACGATCTAACCATACTGCAATATTAGATATTATGTAAATTATTTACGATAATCATTAGAAAATTCTCTAAAGGAAATGAAAAAAAAAATGCTCACCTGGAGTATGCAATGAAGATTGTTGATTAAGTATTCCAGATTGATGTAATGAGGCAATTAGTGAATTTGCGTTCAGCTCAGTTGGTCCGTCAAATTTCGACGCACCTTCACCATACATACGGGTGCGATGTGTTAGAACCGCTGTAGGGCATTGCAACGGGAATGCCGCATGGATACTCTCGAGGAGAATATTACCTTCCAGATTCGATTCCCTCAGACTCGCCAAATCCTTTCCTATCTATAATACTGTGAAATATTCATAGAGGTCAAACTTCACTCTTTGCAATCATCGAAAAAAAAAACTCGTAAAACATTCAAAAAATATTCAAAATAAAGAAAAAGTAGCGTTCGAGAAAAACCATCATAACAGATCAAAAAACATACACGATTTTTGAACTCGCTGACGAATCGTGCTGATCCAGCTGGTGGTTTCCAATCTGGATTTGTTGCCATAAAATGAAGCAATGATAGCTCTGTTTTGCCATCGTTTGCGCTCACCTTTTCACCAGCTGTCGGTAAACTCACCATTGCTTCTGCAAGAATTTATCTAATTCTCATTTTCTAACATACTAATAGCAGCTATGCAACAAAAATAAGGTTTAAGAAAGCACAAAAAGTTAAAAGATAAGATGAGATCGCTTCAAGTGAACATGCAGATATGCTGGCTTATCCCTTCTGAATACCTCGATTGGCTTATGGTCACAATCAAAAACCGACAATGAGGATGTCGTCTGATCGGAAAATTGCCGTTTTCTTCGTCGGCTATTTTCATCTTTCCTTCCCCACTTCTTTCTTTCCCAATTACAGCAGTAATTGCCTTATTTGGAACGATAGAGTTAAACGGTAAGCGATCTATCACAAAAATGTAGTGCGAACTTACCCGGTTGTTCGACAAGACGAGTGTCGAGATTCCAAGTGGGATCACCATGCCGTGAGACATCCATCTGCGCGAATGAACATACATCACCGAGTCCATCAATATTAACGGTGAAATTATGAAAGAAATTGACAAATTCTCTTGCCTTTGGACGTATCCTTAAAGCACGAATTAAATTTGCAATCGCTTTGGAGAACTTTGCAGAAAACCATTCTAACCTTAAGGCTAGTGTTCAACTTATTCTACTACGACAAGATCCTCAATAGAGCACAAGTAGACTGAAGGGCGAACTCAAGTAGATTGAAGTATGAGCACAAGTAGAGTGAAGTACGAACTCGAGTTGGCTGAAATATGAGCACAGGTAGGCTGAAGTACGAACGACCACACATACAGAAATATCTGTTGACAAAACGTTTACTTCTTGTTGTTTATACTCATGCTAAAGAACACTCATAAAAGCATAAAAATCATAGTTCTTAAAACCAACCATAATACCTAGCAAAGCTTAACAGATAGAATGGTAACAAATTCAAATAAGTCATGAAATATCTGTGAAGATAAACAATAAATGTTTGATGATAAGTACGACTCAAAAAATATTTAAGCATTTCAAATTTAAAGCTGACGTGGACAACCGTGAAACTTAACAGATTCGAAAATAAAATAGTCGAATTGAAAATTTTTCAAAATTAGCTAACCGATTAAGCACATGGATTCGTTAATGAACGGGGTATAACCAACTAAGCTCTATGGGATTCGAAAAACGGTGAAAGTAAAGATTGTTTGAAGGTGATTTTATTACCTTGAATGAAAAACTATAAATTTACCTTCCAATAATTCTCAATCTAAAGGTTCAGTACAAGACTGTTATTATATACATGTACCGCACCTCATTATTTATAAAAAATGAGGCTTAGAAAGTCTTATAGCCTATAAATGATGACTACTAAAAACTGATAGCTCACCAAAAGACAAGTACAAATGGAGTGATGAGAGGGCTCAGTAATTCTTCAACAATAAACTGTGCCTTCAACTGAAAGAGATGCCCGAACTCTTGTCGTACGGTTGCTGCAAGAAAAAATTCATTTATGGCACACACCTGATATAATCAGTAGAACCTGAAAGGCCAAGAAATACAGCCCTTTCCTCTTGTCCCCTCTCCCTCTTCCATTCCTTCTTGACCTTCCCCTCCCATCACGCCTAATCCTTTCATTTTCAGCATCAATATACGTAGTAAAGCCCATATAATAATCTTTTATAGATGAAACTATACTCAAAATGAGTTACTTTGCGCAATTTTAAAAACGTACAGCTATTCTGATGAATAATTAAACAATTTCGCAAACAACAAACAAAACAAAGCAATACCACTAAAATTTCCTAAGGTAGCTCCCCTCAATGAAAAACACCATATCAAACTATTCCGTCACATCCACATTGCAATAAACATCAAATTATCCGGCCATATTTATTTTGCAAATAAACTCCAACTTCACCATTTAAATACAAACAAAAAAGTCGACGATAACGCCTAGAATCAAAAAAAAAAACACTTCCACCGGTAATTACCACCTCAAAATACTATGAAAATCCGACGAATTTTTTTGCGTACGACTGGGTATTTACCTCGGGTCACAATAATAATGACAATATTCCAATTCCATAAAATCTTTAAGTTCTACGACGACTAACATTCTACACAGACTATAATATTATGAAATTACCTGTATGCGCACGATCCCTCCACGTATCAGGTGCATAATGAATCTGCGCAATGATACGATTCATTAAAAATTCGGGCCACCAAATAAGATTCTCGTCCGCAATAAATGATCGACAAAACACAATCAATACACCACAAACTGTCATCGCAGTTAGCACATGCTCTACCTGTAATATCATTGCAAACGTTTCCAGATAGGCACCATTTAATTCACTTGACCTAATTAACGGCGAATCGCAATCAAACACTGTCGAATTACGCTCACGAAAGCTTCTCCAATATTATTCGTCTTCACCTTATGACATATAAGATAGAAGCATTCCACATTTTTTGATTTCATGCTAATTGTGCCAATCGCTTTATCACCATATCGACAAAGAAGTACTTTTAATCAAAAGTGTACAGTACCCTCAAAACATTACCCCTCCCGACAACCTCTCCTCTTTGAAAAAAAAAAAAATTCGACGATTCATACCACCAACAAAATATTCAAAGAACGAGTGAAAATCAACCAAATGAAAAACTTACCGTCAAAACATCTTCATCCCAAGCTGATAATAAAGCAAGTATAGCAAATAGAGCACCCGCTACGAATGCTATATTTTTTGCGATGATCTCTTTGAGTGGTGAGATGAATTGATCCATATATTGCTCGGCTGCCCGATGACTTCTGGATAAACGTAATCGTAATTCATGGTCCAATTCGTTGAAGTGACGAATTTTACTCCTAGAAATTTAAAAGATTCATATAAAATCATTTCGTCGTATATTTTTATCTCCTTAAATACTACAGATAACTACCGAATAGATCATCCCCCTTCCCTCGCTCTCAAAAAAAAAAAATAAATAAATAAATAAATAAATAAATAAATAAATAAATAAATAAATAAATAAATAAATAAATAAATAAAAATAAAAAATAAAGAGAAGAAAACAAAAAACCTTGGCTTTCTACTCGAAGGCATATAACATCTATGACTACATCAATGAAAATCTTTTTGCCGATAGCAAAATATCGAAAAACTCGTAAAAAATTGGGAAAACAATTCTACAAATTAAAAAAAATTTAAACTGTAGCTTTCAGCTTAATTTTTACACCAAATTTAATAACATACGATCAAAGCGAAAATTAACCATTACTCTATAATCGATTCATAGAATTGAATGGTCATATTATTAGACGACTTCTTCAAATATTAAGTCAAGCATAGCCTTAAATTGGACGCCTCTTATTTGGCAATCGATATTTTAATTAAACAAAAAATTATATTTTCTCATAATATTGATGGAAGTTTTTAAAAATTATTAAACGACAATATTTCATTTTTTTTTCTTTCATAATTTTAATGGATGCTTGTAAAAATTATTTACCTGCCATAATTGGAGTAACGTCTCGTTCCAAGTGCTCCAGGTTCACGTTTCACTAATTCAGCATATGAGAAAAATGAGTATAAAATTTGATAAAGCAATATTAATGGAAAAAAGACTAGATTCGCTATACCCATATAAAATATCGTTGCTTCCATTTCTGTTGCTGCAACAATAAGACAAAACTATAAACACTTGAACAGAATGAAATTAAACAATTATGATCCCATTTAGTCTAAACAATAATATAGATACATCGTTACTGAGTATTACGCCAGTTATAAATTTCCACCTAACCATACAAAAAAGAACTATAAAAAGATTTTTAATTCCAGAAATAAATTCGATTAATTTCTTGTAATTACCAAAACCGTTGCAGAGATCAAAACAGATTCCAATAATCGATCAAAGAACAACATGATGGAATTATTAACCCCCCCCCCCCCCCGCCCAAAAAAAATTCATTTCATATCTCTACATTGATGAGCAAAGTTCATTATTCAAAATTAGATGGCTAAAAAATTAATAAAAATCACACAAAGCGTACTTAGCCTTGCAATATTGTGTTGATGTTTATAATCATCTTTCAACGCGTATGGACCTTCCCATGGTGACCACGGACCCCAGAAGAGTAGCCATTCCAAATTCAATTTCAGTCCATTCGACAAATATGGCATTGGTCCCATAAATGGTATATTCAGCACTGGCGGTAATAAATCTTTGTTCACAAACGATACAAAATAATTCTGTAATGAAGAAGAAAATTTTTGCATATTCAATCGCAAATTTATGCTAATTTTCTGAGGTGACTCAAATGACTCATTCCCAAATGATCACAAATAATTGATAAGCCAGTGAAATACATATGAATTAAATCACTGAGCGATTATAAAGAAAATACCTTCACACTCTCCGCAATAGCTCATGTACCTATTGGACAGTTTGAAAAAGGCCAAATTATCTGAATTCCTCTTTCCCATTCAATTCGCTTCAGCCAATAAAATTAATGAACGTTTCTGCAGTTGCGACTTGCCCACAAATGTACCTACCCAAATGCATGGGAAATTTTAAAACTTGCATTTCAAGTCACTCCTTGATCTTCTTGCAGAGTATGTGATCCACCCAAACAATCTGCTATCACATGACAAAAGAAATAACGGCTATAAATGAAGTCAATTCAACAACGAATATTCGGGATGAGAACGAACTCGATGTCCTAAGCGCAATAATCAGCCAATTTATATTTCGACCAAAAAACTAGTGACTCGTAAATAAAGGTAAATGTAAGAATATAGGTAAATAGAAGAAAAAAACCTTAAATCGGAGAATCCTTTGATAGACATCAAGTTGAGTAAGTCTCTCTTTATTGATAATCAAATGTAATTGAGGTTGCATTTGGCATACACGTTTTACAACCTCACACCATGTTAGATTACTTAGTTCAGAATCCGATATACCTGAAGTTCGTGTGAAATTAATGAGGAATTGGATATCAATGAATATCATTCAACATAAAAACACAGAAATTTCACTTTCTTTAGTACTCGAATACATTTTCCATTCATATTAATTTTAATCAATTCCATTCTATTTCATAGATATATATATATATATATATATATATATATATATATATATATATATATATATATATATATATATATATATATTTAACATTCCTCAGCTCACATATTTCACCACTTCGTATAAAAGAAATAAATTATGCTCTGCTCTAAATAACCTCAAATTCATCCCAACTGACAGAGAATAAAACAATTCGACACATACCAAGTGCATCTTTGTAAAAGTTGTGAATTTCATAGAACTGCACAAGATGATAACCATCACGAATAACACGAAATATCCAGAATAGCACCGCAAAAATAAGTGCCGCCA
Organism: Ascaris suum; assembly: GCA_013433145.1. Lineage (NCBI taxonomy): Eukaryota > Metazoa > Nematoda > Chromadorea > Rhabditida > Ascarididae > Ascaris > Ascaris suum. The sequence continues at coordinate 8,492,363 of CM024178.1, read as the reverse complement.
TTACTAATGGATGTAAATGTGACATACATTCACCAATGATCGCATCCTATAAAATCATTTTATCATATTAACTGTTGAAACATACAATACGATGCAACATAACTCGTTATTATCGCACTTCCATTCAGCATTTAAAAAAAAAGTGCAATGGGTTGTAGATTATACAAAATGATTGGAAGAAGTGGCTTATATTTCAACATATATTTTAAACCGGAAAAGAGAAGGAGCGATTAAAAAGAGAACTCTGAAATGCTATACTCATCAGACGGTCATTTCTGGATTGCGAAAACGAAATAATAGTCACTTCTCTCCTGGAAACTACTTGGGAACAAACATTCTTTACTCAAAAAGAAACAAGAAAACTACAGGTATATATATATATATATATATATATATATATATATATATATATATATATATATATATATATATATATATATATATATATATATATTAGTTTTTGCAGTGTGGAGCCATTTTGATCTGTACAACAAATGACTTGTTATATACCCATTCCCCACCCCGTTCCCACTGAGTACTGTTTGGCCTAGCAACGTCCATATCCATTTAGACTTAACATTGCAAAGCTACACTCGTATTATGTACCGCTCAACATCATTACTTATACTCTCTATCTTATATTCAATAAATCTGCTCCAAATAATACGACGTGCAATAACTTACAGAAATATGTCGTTTGCCGACGATCGGCACACCATCGGAAGTAACATTTTTCGTATTGAAGAGTACTGGATAATCAATACATTGCAATAAAAATGTCGAGAATGAAACAACGAATACGAATTGCAGTAATGAGAGGATATGACTAACACATATACATGTTAGTCCACCACCTTGATGATATTCATATACCCGCGTAAAAAACTATAAATTGTAGTATTCGTTTCATTATTATAATATGTTTTTTTTTAAATGATAGCAAATGGCTACAGTAGACAATTGAATAACCTTCCCCCACTACCCCGCCATCATATTGCTTAAGAAGGCCGACCCGAATCTCAGGCGCATCCTTTGAATGTTTTTATACTTCCTAATATATTTCCTGGTATGTATATTTCTTAGTTTTAGCACTTTATACAGCGAGAGTTGTTCAAAAGGTGCAAAATTCAGAGCATTGATAGACGGCCATAGAGCACAAAGCTGCAGAAATAATCACCAAGACGGTGACATAGAAATGAGGTGATATAGATAGAGGTGCCATTAAAAACGACCCGTATTCAAAGCAACGCTGCAACAGGTACAAACAAAAAAGAAACGGCTGTCGCAAAAAAACTTCCATCGAATATGCAGAATTATATGGTTGCCAATAAACCCTAAGCTGGTATTACAATTTTGCCAATTAAAATCGGCTAGCATAACAAAATCTCAACATATGCTGCGCAAATATGGATTTTGCATATGATAACCCTGGCTATGAATAGCGACATTTGTCTAGTGGAAAATTCACCAACGTGTAAAACTTGATGCAATCCTTGCCCAGGTTTAATGACTGAATAAAAGAATGCATTAAATTGAATTTTTTTTTTGGCAACTATATATTATTATCACATTTTATGAGAAATCTAAGAATTAAATAATTTCAATGGTTCACTTACTTGATCAAGATTTTCGACATGATCCCATCGGCCATCATCACTTTGTGATGATTTTGTGGCCTCACTTCTCTCAGCACGATCACCCGAAATATCGTGCGTCAATGGTGGACCTCCAAATAGGTCGGTTCCCACCGTTGCACGATCATGCATCCTGAAATAATGGAAGACTAAAACCCCCCAAATAAACCTTTTATCAACCCCCCCCCTCCTTTCCTAAATTTGACAAACCTGATACGAATTTAACTGATCCCACAGATGTTGGTTACTTCTGCCTCTTCGAATATGATATGTGTGGAATGGAACGAGTAAATAACCTTGCACTTAGCGAATTTCCTTTTTATACCTAGAAAAACAAGCTTTTTCCACCTTTTTTCTCACTTTTACGACGAAATGACGTAGGAAGGTAAGTAATAAAGAGGGGATTTCCGTTAAGACGACCGTTGATCCCTCATCTTCAGGCCTGGAAGGAAGGTTTACTCGAAGAAATAGAGAAGCTGATATGGCGTTTGATATTTTGATAGGCATAAGCAGAAGATGATGAAGAGTTTTGTACAACTATCATCATATCATTTAGAATCTCGTTTATGAGACGTGATACTGTGGACAGAAACTTCAGAAATTTTGGGGCGAAAAAAAAAGGAAATTCGATAGGTGCAAATAAACTTGGAGCCATTTTCTATGATCATTCAATTGCTTATATCTTAATATATCTGCCGATATCACATATTAATAAAAAGATGTTTCATGGTCTTTGCTCATGAAATATTTCCCCTTCATATGTTTTAAATTTTTTGAAGAGTCCTTATTTCGGCAACTAGGTATGCTGTATACGATTATGTCTGAAATTATAAGTTTTAAATCCTGCAAGATTATCAAGAGTGACGGTATTGTTCCAGAAAGTTGGTTCTCAAAAAAAGCTCAACGAATCAGATGTGAAGAAAAACGGAAAACACCGAAACAAGGGATTACACTATGAATTGCAACTGTTCCGGCTCCGAGAAAAAAAAATCCATTTCCGGAAACCTAAAAGTTTATAAAATTCCACTCAATGAATACGATAGACAAATAGTTTCATTAACTTGAGAGAAAAATAAACCTACAACGGTTCGGCTTCTGATCGTGAGTGTAACAGTGATCGATCGGTGAGAAAACCCTCAAAAGTGGTAGGTGGTATATTATCATCAACTTCATCATCGATAACCTGATAACCTGTCCGGTTATGACGTGAAGAAAACATCTGTAATATTTTCAATTATTAATGCAAATATTTCCTAATTTTGTCTAAATAAGACAATCCTCAACAAAAAATTAAAACACATGATAGTAAAGATAAATGAACTCCTGAAGCATTATCATATTACAGTTCGGTGCATTAAAGTTCTATTTCATCCGCAAATATCAAAATATTGGTTGATTCCCACGATGCAAAAAATTAACCCATCGCGTAAGGTTTGGCTTGGCCAACATTAAATAGAGGGGACGGTATGCTTATTTCTTGTAAGCAAAATGGTGTATACGTTGAAACCAATTACAAATGTATACAACACATAACGCTATCAACGGTCTCTTCAATAGAGAATATATGGCATTCGTTTCATAATCGATAAAGCGAAACGCTAACTAACAATTCTTGCCATTAAAAGAATATGAAAAACGGAATTAAAAATTGGCCAATCTCGCGTCGATTTTTGCATAATTAACGAAAACGAACCCGGTTTGCCTACCTTTATTAGTGGGTATTAGTCTCGACTAGTTGGGTAGTGTTGAGTGTACATATACGACAGCGAAAAAAAACAACGCGATCATTCCTTACTTAAATCAACGACTTTCCATGCGATCTTTCCAATATATTTGCACCGTACGGGATGTGGGAAGGGATTTAGATTCGTTCTCTAATTGAAGCATCAACACAAATACCGCTCACAAAACCCCCCGAACCATATCATTGGTATTTACTAACCCACAATGACATCTTCTCCTTTTTTTTTCACCGCTTTTTCGCTCATAACTACTCAAGTACCAAATGCATAAAATCACATGCATATCATTGGTATTTACTTCTCCTTTTACTTTGTAAAGTTCATCGCAAATTGCGAACGTTCTTAAATTCGCATCAATAGGGTAATTTTTTCAATGAGTTACCTCGATGTTAGTGTGTTATTAGTTTACTTTGATAATCGAATAATCTTCTACTAGTTAGCATATCATACTGAAATTATGAATAACCCCTTCTCTCTATCGTTTTCCCACTTTCATCCTCTCCCCCCCCTCATGTGTTAACAGATATGACCGTTGAGTGGGCAAAATTCATCGAACATCACTTGAAACAATCCTATTAAGATTCAATATCAACGAAGAATAACCATTTTTTAAAAGGGAGAAATATTTGCTAAAGCGCATTAGGAATCGCGCTTAATATAGATATCGCATTTGAGTTTCATCATTTCATTTCTACATTCGAATCTCATTAACTAATTTGCAAATATTTCGAAAAAAAACAACAACAACAACAACAAAATATCGAAATAACGTGTATTCTTATTCTAACCTATGTGCTTCAAAAGTTTTTTTTTTAATTTTAAATCAACGGATGCATTAAAATGATCCCATAATAAAATAACTGGAGAAATGCACCAAAGCGGCTGGTTAATATATGGTTTTACAACTCGTTTACTTGACTGACCAACCGAGTGCAAAAATTGTCAACGAAAAATAGATTGCTGAAACAGTGTCGTCATATCACAACTAGTCTTGGTATTCTCTAGTTCCCTTCCCACCAACCCCCCCCCCCCCTCTACTCCTCCTCGCCGCACTACTCACAGGATTGTTCTTTTTTCTACAGCTGCGTCGGCTTAAAACAAAAAGGACTAATAAAAAATACTTGCAAAATTTCGTACTTCTAAATGCCTGGCCCTGGTCGATGAATCGAGGTGAAATATTCTATGGAAGCCGATTCTATCGTAACTTTCTGGCTCCAGCGGTTCACGAGTCCAAATTACTGGGCAGGCAGACGGACAGACAGACAGACAGACAGACGCGTACTTATGTGCAAACACGACATCGCCGTTATGAGCTATTGCAAATCAAATTTACATGTGAGCATAAAAAACGGGAGAAGCAGGGACTGGCACAACTTGCGCTTTTGCATCCCTTTTATCAGATCGACCGGTTTAGCAAATTTTCAACGCAGTTCTCGCAGGAAAAGCCCGCTTTTCCTATTAAAATGATTGCAAAATATAAACCGATCAGATCCTTCTGAGCGCACATAACACTTTTCCAAGGTAACAGGTAATTAACCTGAGATGTTATATAGAGATGCAGTGCACGTTAAATTCACCATGTTCTGTAACCTATCTTCAATGATTCCTCGGTTGAAACCACTGTGCAGATGGTATGCGCATATGTGTGCGTGAAGAGGTTACCAGATGGGTTGGCTAATGTACGCTTAATGGAAATGATTACAGATTGACAGAAATGAGTACAGGTTAATGGTACCTAAATGACTTGCAAAACTCATGGCACCATTATGTTTTAATCATTAACAAAAATATTTGAGATGCAATTTGGGAACAACTAAAATGCAACCAATGAAAACTCACTCTAACGATATCATATGAACAGATGAAAAGGTGAAAACACAAAATACTGTTAACGGCTGTTTATCTTTGGCGTAAAGGATGATAATATTTCTTTAATGTGAAAACAACCTTATTCTCTCTTTGTACCATTTATTTTTATTTTTTTTAAAAGAAACGAAATTTTTGCACACTGTTGGGTTTGGCTACGGCGCTGAAGAGGCAACCAAGATATCTGCTTGTGAACTAAATCTACCTGTGATCCAATATTGCAATGATCACTTTTACTCGTATAGTCGATTCTCGTTCACTGTTCTTCACATAATGCCATTGATCGACTATGTGCTTTTGTGCTACCCTGGCGATATCTGAGGCCTATATAAGTCGAGTTTAGTTCGTCAGAGTCAGTCTTCTCCATTCTTCGGTCTTCATTGCCAATCTTCATGCGTCATTTCTTCAAGCGGGAGCCCTTCTTTGTTACCTATCACTCGCCTCTCGCTGTTCTACTCATTCCTGGGAGCTGTCGTATTCTCCCAATAAACCGATTCTACTGTGCCCATGTCCCGTTATGTTCCACTCGGCCTCCCTCATCACGTCGCCGCTGCTGGAGTTATAACATTTGGCGGCTACGAATACTACACCTATGCTCTACAGGTATAATCGACTTTAAACGTATAGGTTTCGTCGAAATAGCTAGAGGTGAGTTCAATCAAAGAACGAAATTTCGACTGATAATACCGCCTTTCTATGCTCAGTTTTGAGGAATGGTAAACCGCAAGTGTTGGAACATATCATATGCATATGTCTAAATTTATGGAATCATCAACTTTGGCATATACCATCGCCAGACACAAAGTTTTGTCACTCTTCGCTTAATAGCCTCATCGAGCCAAATAGAAGAATCCCACAGCAATTATGCAAATTGCGTCAAAAATTATGCAAATTTAAAAACCCTTCTTGGAAAGATATACCTTCCACATCATCGTCGGATGATAACATAAAACTAGCGAAAATTGACAGTATTCAGTTCGAAAAGTGGAGCGTTATATTTAACGTAACGATATCTGTCCACATTAAGCCTCGAGTCATATGCATATGATACGTGTTATGGAATTTATTTTTGAACAACCCCTATATTGTTCTCAACTTTTAGGTGTGTATGTGATATTGAAATCGCTCGTGAAGTTGACATTAAGTGCTAATTTGAATGTGATTGTAGGTTTATATGAAATATTTCGGAGTTTCCTTCAAATCCATTTTGTAAATTACACTAGCACTCATGACATCATTCCTTACGTATTTCACAGAGAGAAAACAAATAAACAATTAGAGACAAGGTTGAATAAGGTGCAAATAACTGTGTGCATAATCGAATAACTTTAGTTATAATCCACGTAATTAATGCTCTGATAGTTGTCTATCAATTAGCTTAATTTGCAGGCATGATTTGTGTTCGCTTATTAGGGCACGATTCATCGTCTAGTTTTGCTTAGTGCGCAGTCGGTTTTAAGCGGGCTCCGAGCAAACTCTTTGGATTTGTCCTACCGAGTCATTCCGACCAGTGGTCTCATCGGAACGCGAGCGGTGGAGCAAGTCGCATGGAACAACGATGAATCGACTCGTCAATATCCGATGGGCAGGAGACGAGCCTAAGCCCTCACCTTCACGCTACCTCACAACTTCAGCTAAACGGAAGTGGTAGTGATATGAAGAGACATTTATTCGTAATGAATGCTTTGTCGATTCAAGTAAATCAAGTATTAGGGCACTTAATCAGTTATCAGCCAACATTTGCATAATTCAGTCAGCCAACATTAGTTGAAAATTTGCATCATTAGACTAAGAAAAACAAATGATCGAAGACGGTAATAGGTTCTCCTATATACTTCTTCAATTAACTCGCCGTTTTTACTAAACAACCAGTATTATATTAATAATTATATATGCGTTGAAATGCTAAATTTAATAATGCGTTTATTTTTCATTTACAGTTTTAGAATAATAAGCGGATTAATCATTTTCATTGTTCTAATTTTTTTCTCAAAAATTTTCTATCGTTTTTCTACTCAACTGTATTTCATTTTCACATGGTTGTTTTTCATTTACATAAGCATTTTGTTGATGAGAGATAAAAGAAAAGAATATTTGATACTTTGTTCCTTCTTATTTATTTGCAAAATTAAATTCATTTCAGCCCACTATACTTTAATTTAGTTTAATTTAATTTAATTTAATTTAATTTAATTTAATTTAATTCAATTCAGTTCACTTCAGTTCCACCCAATTTACTTCAGTTCATCCACAATTCATATATATCATTGATTAACTTCAAGATGAACGAACGCAAACTTGTAATCATTTATATTATTTAATTTCAATTAAATAGTAATACATCTTTCATATGATAAAATTAATGCGTATATACAGTTAATAGTATAATTACATCTTATAATGTAAAGTGGAATACTGTTTAAGACATTGCACTTTGTACTTTGCTCGTTTGGCAAAGGGATTGCCCTTGACTTTAATGCGCAGTCATTGAAAACTACTAAACATTGGTTGAGATGGATTTGATAACATTTGATTGCTCTCGATGCTCTAATACTCTTTATTTTACATGATCTATTAGTATTCTTTGCTAATGATGGAGAATGCTCCACCTCCATTTACGAACCAACATTCCCTTCTATAAAAGGAATTCGTTCAACGATTATGTTTGATCTTGAGAAAAAAAGAAAATGGCGCAACAAATCGCTAAGAATTTCTATTCGGTAAGTTGGACAATATTGATAGCGTTATTTCAAAAAAAAAAAAAAGAAAAAGAAACTTTTTTCTGATTTTCAATTTGTAAATATATGACAATTTTTGAAAAATATAATCTCTTTTATTATTCAAATTAAAGAGAAATTTTAATATAATTCAATAAACTTCTTTACGCTCGAACCGATTTTGCAATTTTCTTTCGATTGTTCAAAAAAAAAATTTTTTTTTCTTTTTCATTCAAAAATCATAATATTTTAGTAAATCATAATATAACATAAAATTATTCATAATATTAGTTATAATATCAATAAAAATTGTCATATAAATTTTCAGCAATCGTTTAAAAAATAAATAATTCTATATTATTTAATTGTATAAAATAAACTTCTGAGTAAATAATTTGTTCTTTAAAAAATTTTCGCTCATTTTTTTTTGAAAAATTTTTTTTTCATTATTTCCATTATATTTGCTCATCCTCGTTCTCTAATTAAAGAAAAAATAAAAATCATTGAAATTTTCATTGCTTTATGATTTCCAGAAATTCATGTATGTTTCGTTCAACGGTGATGTGATCGTTGATTTCTGAATTCATTTTCTTTTTTTTTTTTGTTTATTTCATTCCTTATTTTCAATCGATTTATTTATTTAATTATTATTCCACAGATGATAGACAATTCGTTTAATTTATATTATTGTACCTCGTTTACCTATAATACCGCATTATTACGATTATTATCATCACTTATATTATTGTATTTTGCTTACTTACACCAATGTACTACTAAAATTACCATAATCACTTAAATTACTGCATTTCGCTTACTTATACCATTACATCGTTATAATTGCCATTATTTATCGCCTATTTTATTGTATCTCGTTTGTTTATGCTAATGTATTTCTATAATAACAAAATTCATTTATATTGATTGCTAAATGATCGCAGAAATGTAATCATCGCTGATTTCATTCAAGCATGTTAGCTCAGTCTCTTTGCGCATCTTTCATTATAGTTCTCCACCCTATTCAAAATTTTATTTATTTACTTTAGATGCACTTATAATCCTTTTTCAAGTAATCATATTTTCATATCGAATTTCTATGCCGTACTGTGCTGTCAGAGTTGACTCATGGATTATTTTATATTGACCTCTTTAAAGTAACCTATTGTACCTTTGCATACATTACATTGCCTGTAGATCGTCAAATCGGCACCAAAAGGTCGATTTACGGGAATTAAACGAAAATATGAGGTCGACGATGTGTTGAAACTAAGGGGATCAATCGAAATCGAGTATACATTGGCTACTCGAGGTGCTAATAAATTATGGCAATTACTTCATACGGAACCATTCATAGCCGCATTAGGCGCACAAACTGCCAATCAAGCAGTTCAAATGGTTCGTGCTGGACTACAAGCTATTTACCTCTCAGGTAGTCCTTATTAATTACACCATGAAAAAAAAATCAATAATTGAAATATATTTAAGATAGGATAAGAAGATTTTTTTTTTTGCTATAGAAATTTGAATTTTTTAAAAAGGATTTTTATAATCATTTGACACTTCAATATTAAGTCTAACCTTTTTTTTTCGCAAAAAATTGCGTATTTTTTTTTGAAATAATACTGTTGATGTTTTTTTGGGTTAGCGAAGTCATTGAAAATAACTCATTTTCACTAACTTATGAATGCAAATGAATATTTATAAATGAAGCATTTTATTATGACGTTATCATTTATACCATCAGCATATTTCAGGTTGGCAAGTAGCTGCAGATATGAATTGTGCAGGTGATATGTATCCGGATCAATCACTCTATCCGGTCAATTCAGGACCCGAACTTTGTCGACGTATCAATAAGTCTCTCAGACGTGCCGATCAGGTCTTTCATCAAACTATAAAACTGCAGTTTAAACCTAGCGAAGAAAAAAAATGCAAATTTTCTTGACTATTGATTTCGGTGAAAAAAACATACTGGCTTGCAGCGGCAGGTGGAAGCGACAAGAAGAGACATTTATTCATAATGGATGCTCCTTGGTTGAAATAAATAAATAAATAAATAAAATACATACAAATATAGAGCGGCGTTGAATATTCAATGCATATGGTTAACATTTGTTGCTTTATGCTAGCTTGTAGTGAATGGTTTTACTAAGCGTGGGTAGTGTATCAAATTTAATTCATAAAAGGTGATGGCTTACCCTTAAAGCAAACTATTCTATTCTATTCCAAACTCATCTATATTCTATTCTATTCTATTCTATTCTATTTCTTCCAACGGTGAAAATATTTTTACGGTTTTTCAATCCTATCACAGATTGAACGAAAAGAAATGAAACTAAGAAAATGCCGATAGTGAAAATATACATATTGTAAAATTTCAACTTTGAATATTTTCCAGCGTTTTATAAACGTAAAAATCATTTTTTGACAACATTTTTATAGATATAACAAATTTTTCATTCAAGAAGTAAATGAAATGATGTTAAACATGAGCGGCATAATTTTTTTTTTAAATTTTTTGAAATTTCTTAGGTAGAAGCTGTAGAAGCGGAAGATTATCGTTCCTCACGTGATTGGTATGCGCCAATAGTAGCCGATGCAGAAGCCGGATTCGGTGGTGCACTTAATTGTTTTGAACTTATGAAGGTATTAGAATTGTACTTTTTCCTTCAACATATTTTTCTTCGAGATTCATATCGAAACGATTGGAAAAAAGGAAAATTTTCAATGAAACAACAAGAAAAAGAACGAAATCGGCGAAAAATAAAAACGGGTTTATTTATCAATAATTTAAGCTCACAACGGTGCGATTTGTTTACAGGTAACGTGATGATCGTTATGGCACGACGAACACATAGACTTTCAGCGTTCTTTGACTTCACGGCGACCCATTTGCAAAAGATCAATTCATCGAGTTTTCGATAAACAATCCTCCTTGACAATATTAGTTGATTAAACAATGCAATTTAATACGGAATTTTATTTAAAAAAAAAAAAAAAAAAACTACACAACAAAACATTGGTAATCGATAACAATATAAAATTTCATTAAATAATTACTTTTTTGGTTTTTTAAATTTTTTTTTTTAAAATTAAAATTGCCACGATATTTCTCTGTCCTTCGAACAGCCACATATTCACATATTGAAATTATTGCTTAAGCAATTAGATTACTTTGCTAAATAAAAACTCAAATGTGGAGACGCTCGTTTAGTTGATTGCTGAACGAGAGCAAAAAAAAAAAAAAAAATTTGCAGATTCGAGCATTCGGCTCGAAACTTAATAAGAAAAGAATTTAGTACAGTTTCAAAAAGTATTTTTCATCAGGAGAATATACTGTTTTTCAACAGAGGAATGTACAAGCATAAAATAGAAAAAAAACCGTTTAATAAAGAAATGCAAACAAATAAATATAAAAGCGTCAAGGAAAGAATAAAATATTACTGGTAAATAAAAAAATAGTAATATTACAATCATTTATTAAAAAATGAATCCATTATTACTAGCAGCCGAACAATGAATTTGGAATGAATTAAGATGAATTAACAAATTTCAAAAGATTCGAAAAAAAAATTCAATTACATAAGAAATCAAATGAGAATAGAAATTGACTATGAGAGCAAACTTCTTATGGCTATTTGATCGTATACACATGTGAACTTCTATATCACTATCGGGCAGTGCAACATTTCTGTCGTGGTCAAGTTGATAAAGCATCGACTCGGTAATAAATGTGAGTCGGGTTCGAAACCCACCAATGCAATAACACTGTAATTCTGCATTTTGTTAGTGATTTTTTTAACTGAAAAATGCCTACTATTCAAATTTAGGCTTATATAGAGACTGGAGCTGCTGGAGTGCACTATGAAGATCAGTTGGGTAGCGAGAAGAAATGTGGTCATATGGGTGGTAAGGTTCTTATACCAACTGAAGAGCATATCAAGCATTTAAATGCGGCTCGTCTTGCCGCTGACGTATGTGGTGTACCAACGATTATTGTCGCACGTACAGATGCCGAAAGTGCTAGACTACTCACTAGGTAATTTATAATTTCATTCACAAAAAAAAATACTTGGCATTGTTCCAAAAACCGTTTCATAGCTGAATAACTGAACAATTTAAAAAAATGATACTGATAAATTCTAGAATATTTTCGTTCGCTTATTTTTTTTTAGGAAATCACATTGAAGTTTGCTTAATGACGTTTATTTTTCCTTAAGAAAAATTTCTAATGAATTTGAAAATCAAAAAAAAAATTTTTTTTTTGCTTCAAAAATTTATCATTTATCACTCAAAAAGTTGAAGTTAATTTTTTTTGAGTTTCAATTCATAGGAATTTTTTTTGCAGTCTTTTCATTCTCTTTCGTGTAAATTACAATGTTATGTAGCCTTTTAGACTTTTCGTTTGTTAAATATTACCAAATTGTTGTATCTATCAATAAATTTGCTATGAAAAATGTTATTTCTTATGCAATGAATTTTTATATCTTTCGGCCTGGAAGGATTTAAGTCAGAAATTTTTTTTTGGGGGAGGACGAAGGGTGAAAAGGAGAAGGAGACGGCTTAATATGTAAGCGCGATCACGGAATTGCTAGAGCTCGCCCCCCATTATATTTATATTCTTTTTCCTTCTTTTTTCATCTTCTTACTAAAGCCATTAAATTGTTTTAAGTGATATCGACGAACGTGATCATCCATATATCGATCGTAGTGCAGGTCGTACTGCTGAAGGATTTTACAGGTTCGATTATTCTCAATTTTTCTCGAATATTTTAATCACCTATTTGCATATTTATTAAAATATTTTCTATGAATAAGCAAATTGTTTTGTTTTCATCGTTATTCAATTAAAAACTAGAATAAAAAATAGTTGTTATTTTAAATAAATTTTTTTTTCAAATTTTTAAATTTTTATTATTATTTAAAATATTATCGAATGATAAATTTTTCATTTATTTGTATAATCTAAATTCGATCTATTTTCTCTATATAATTGATGATTAATTATAATAGATGTTTAACGCTTCCTCCTAAAATATGAAATCATATTTGAGCAATATTTTTATTCTGTATTATATACGATTTTCTAAATTATCTGTATTGTTCGAAATGATTAATGTGTTCTTTAAATTTTTTTTTTAGTTCGGCTAGTGAATCGATAATCTTCTAGTATAGAGATGGAACACAAATGGACAGGAGGGGAAGATGAAGGAGGATGAGGAGGAGGACGAGGAGGAGGGGGGAGGACAAGGAGGAGGAAGGGGAAAGGGATGACATATCGATGCATTATATTATGATTGTAATTTCATCAAAACTTCTGCAAAAATTTCCAAATGCATCACAAAAGAAAAGACGAAAAAGAATTTTTATTTATTTTATTATTAAATAATAATGAAAGAATTTAATTTTATAAAATATGAATTAATTTAATTTTCTGATTTATTTATTCATAAAAAAAGAGAAATTTTCAGAGATAAATGCCGAATATTTTAAATTTTCTATCTTTAATCCATTCTAAAAATTGATAGACGATTTATGACGTTTAATTCACTCATATAAGATTTTCGATTCACCAATAGTTAATTATTTGAGAAGATTTCAGGCTAAAAGATGCGACAGCTCTCAAATATTGTATCGAACGAGCAATCAATTATGCACCATATTGTGATCTTATATGGATGGAAACATCACATCCAACTTTAAGTGATGCGAAAGAATTCGCTGAAAGCGTTAAAAAAGTATATCCGGATAAATTATTTGCATATAATTGCTCACCATCGTTCAATTGGCGTAAACATTTAAGACCGATCGATTTGGAGAAATTTCAAAAGGAATTAGGCGCAATGGGTTTCAAATATCAATTTATAACGTTGGCCGGTTTTCATTGTAATAGTTTTAGTGTCTATGATTTAGCTAGAAAATATCGTGAACGTGGTATGGCCGCCTATTCAGAATTGCAACAACAAGAATTCGATTCTGAAAAGTGAGTTCCTTTATTTATTTATTTATTTATTTATTTACTTATTTATTTATTTATTTATTTATTTATTTATTTATTTATTTATTTATTTATTATTTATTTATTTATTTATTTATTTATTTATTTATTTATTTATTTATTTATTTATTTATTTATTTTTGCAACAATTCACTTTTTCCTCACAAAAAAATATAGGTGTATGTTTAATGCTTTAATTTTTTTAAATCTTCTCCAACTCATTAATAGTTTATTATTATAATCTATAATATCGCTATTAATCTCTATAAATGGCATCATAATTCGGTCGCAAATCTAATTTATAATTGTAAATTCATTAAAATGAAACAATTTAGAAAAGAAATTGTTGAAAATTTTAAACTCAACAATAAAGATTAAGTATGAGGACATATCAAAACAGTTTCAATCATACTCATACCTTTAGATGAGAATCATATGATAGTTTCCTATTAAAGATATGGTTATTCGGCAGTGAAACATCAACGTGAAGTTGGTACCGGATATTTTGATCATGTTGCAAATGCGATAGCTGGTGGACAAGCATCAACAGTGGCGTTAAGTGGATCGACCGAAGAAGCACAATTCTTTGATAAACCCTATACTGTAACTGCGCCTCCCGATGAGGATGAAATTCTTATGGTACAATGTTTTCAAAATTATATGCCAACAAGTTTGTTCAACATCAAAATATATGTATTTAGTCAGGTCTTCAAAAGCTTTTGATAAAAAACTGAGACTTCAGCAAGATATAATTAACCAGCTGATGTAATTTGTATTTTTTTTAAAGGGAATAGCCTCGTCTGTTTCATATTTTCACTAATTTTTTTTTATTATTCAGTTGTTTTCTTCATGGTGAAAGTCGAAATAAATTTTAAAAAATGATTTAAACATGTACAATTTAGAAAAGTGTATGCAATTTAAATAAATATTGCACTAATGAGGCTTTTATTTGCGTAAACGAAATAATTAAAGAAATTGCTGGCAATTGCTTCATTATCGACAAAGTTTAGTCATAGTATTGCGCAACAACTAACGGAGTTGCGTTCGGTTTTCCTCTAGAAATAACGAGGGCAAAATGCCGCATGTATTGCAAAATTCCGGATGCATTGCAGAGAACCGGATACATTGCAAAAAGCCGGAAGCATCTTCATGAATACTTTACTGAACTGATAGATGAGAAATGCAAACATTAGTTATTTTTTGTTATCAAGTTTTTTTATTGAAGAATAATTTTGAATAACATTAGTAATGATTTTAACCTTTACAACATATTTATAGATGACAGCACCTGAGGTACCTGGAGATGAGAGAATTCTAACGCCTGATGCGTTGCGTTTCCTTAAAGAATTGCATCAGAAGTTCGATACACGACGTCTGCAATTGCTTGCACAGCGACGTATCATTCAAGCTTCCATTGATGATTCCAACTATTTTCCTGACTTTGATCCAACAACTAAAAATCTTCGAGAAGATCGTAGTTGGTTTGGAGCGAAAATTCCCGATGATATGCTGGTAAGTTTGTTCGTTTTCCCGAAAATTTCCGATGATTAATTTGTTCTCTTTCACAATAAACTTTGTGATCCTTATATGGACATATAGTTGAAAATAAATTTTGTGATACTTATATGGACAAATAGTTGAATTTATTACAATCTATTAGAATAGATGAAAAGCTATAAATGACCACTTTATGTTGGAAAATCTTATTTCCATATTTTCTTATGTAAATAAAATAAATACCCATTATTAATTAATAGACCTCTCAATAATTCGCTTTTATCAAAAATTTTTGCATTATTCGAAAAGAATTCATTCAAATCGGAGTGATATTCATAAGTTTAGGATCGACGTGTGGAAATCACTGGTCCAACCGATCGGAAAATGGTGATAAATGCGTTGAATAGTGGTGCAAAAATTTTTATGGCTGATTTCGAAGATGCAAATACACCATCGTGGAGAAATCAAGTCGAAGGACAAATGAATCTTTATGATGCGGTTCGTGATGAAATCTCCTATACTCATCCAACAACCAAAAAAGTCTATACACTCAATAAAGAACATGCCGGTAAGTGAATAATGTTTGATGTATAAATCTTTAAATTAGATATCAAAAAAAAAAACAACCATTGATATCATTGTTAATTGATCACATCGTTGATAGTATCAAAAATTATTGTCGCTCGTGTTATTTATAATTATTAAAGAAAAATCATTGAAGTAGTGACATTGAGGTGTTGATTTAACTCGCTCGTTACCCTGAAGTAAAAGAAGCAATTAGGTTACAATTCTATGAAGTTAATATTCAAAGAATTGCGCTCAGACTTCATTTAGAAAATCAGAATATTCGGAATTTTCCCGGTGAAGTTTTAAAAGAGATTTTCGCATATGAATTATGAGAATAGATGAAGAATATGAAGAATTTAGTCTTGAGAAAAAAATTTCCAATTTTATTATGTGGAATATTTGATCATAGTTGAAAATAATATAATTATATATACTATTATTCACTGAAATCTGAAAATATATCCCCTTTTACTTCAGGTTCTATTTTTTTAAGCGAATTTTGGTTCGTACAAATTTTAATAATATCATTTTGCCCAAAGCAGCAATTGTGCTTGCTCTCAATACCAACACTATCGTCTGCGTTCAAATTGAACCACAGAAATTATCGAATAGTGCTCCAAAACATTTAAACGCTCTTTGAAATGATTGTTAATCGTTCTTCCTCTTCGCTTTTCTCCACCTCCCCCACCCCCCCCCCCTCCCTGCTTTCCTCCCCCAACTCTCTAGGTACCATTGTGCCTTGATGAGAAGTTGTACGGCAACTAAGTTCCGTTATCACCGAAAAACACGATAATGTTTTCCATTGTTATCTGTGAATTTTTTTTAGTGTTGAACGTACGTCCTCGTGGTTGGCATCTACCCGAAAAGCATGTGCTTGTGAATGGACAACCAATGAGTGGCTCATTATTTGATTTCGGCTTATTCTTATTCCATAATGCAAGAGTACTTCTCGACAAAGGATCTGGCCCGTATTTCTATTTGCCGAAATTACAAAATTCTGAAGAAGCAAAACTTTGGGCAGATGTATTCACATTCGCTGAAGAAAAAATTGGTATTCCACATGGTTCAATTAAATGTACTGTACTTATTGAACATCTTCTAGCCACTTTTCAGGTAACAATTCTATATCACTCTATACTATTTTTTTTTCTGCCAGTTTATTTTATAAATATCTTTTAATGTTGATATTATATTAATATTGATAATATTATTTGATATTGATATAATTAGCCAATATTTATAAATATTAAAAGTAATTTTTGAATTGTTTGATATTAGAATTGCAGCTATAGCCATCGATTCTCGTCAATTTTTTTGTCCGATAGCGATATTAACACTCCCTTTTCCTTAAATTTATTATAGATTAGCATTTGAAAATATTCTCTTATAGAATGCACTTGATGGTCCTATATTATTTCTGTAAGATCTTTTATCAGTTTGCATCCCCCCTCCTTCCATGAGCTGATTTATCACAAGCGTAAAGTCCTCATCGATCATACAGGTCTTCCTTTGCGTTTTCTAATACTTCTTCATAAAACTTATGAGGTAGCGCATATGCAGTGGAATAAATTGCGCTTAGGATTCATCCTGGAAATCCTGGAAAAGGATCCAAAAATATATAAGGTTCAATGAGAAAATTTTTCAAGATTATTGACGAGTAAATATTTATAGATGGACGAAATTATCAATGCGTTAAAAGACTATATTATTGGTTTGAATTGTGGACGTTGGGATTATATTTTCTCGTATATAAAAGTATTCCGTAATCATCGCAAATTCCTTCTGCCGGATCGTTTTCAAATTGGTTCGTTTGTTTTTCTTCTCAAAGAAAAAAAAAACTTTTCATCAGTCACTTTTTTATCACTATCGAAATTTGAAAAAAAAGGATAAATTTTTAGCATTGAAGTTTTTTTTTTTTCAAGAAATTAACAATATTTTTGATTTCATAAAAGTATAAAATATTCCATTTTTAAGCCGAATACGTTTCAGGAACAGTTTCTTTTTTTTTTTTCAAAATATTCTTTATCAATCAAAATTATTTCATTGATAAATGATAAATTTGGCACTTTCTCAAATTTCGTTTCCTTTTTTATTCTATATTTAACCGGTGTCAATTGATAAGCTATAATACCACAGATAGAAGTCAATATTGGTTCGATCTTTCGAGAATTTAAAAAAAAAAACTACCAAATGTTTAAAAAATATTTTCTAATGGAGATTTTATTTTCTTAATTTAATCTCGTTGAAAGAAAATTCTAATAGAAGATTGCTGAAAAAAAAATTTTTTTTTAAAGAAAATTATCCCTATAGAATTTTAATATAGATAGCAATAAAAAATTTTCAAAGTATTGGTTGTTTCTTTTTTTCCAGGAATGACATCTCCGTTCTTACGTGCATATGCATTACAATGTATTAAAGTATGTCATTCGCGTAGTATTGCTGCAATGGGTGGAATGGCCGCACAAATCCCAATAAAAAATGATCAAACAGCGAATCGAAAAGCACTAGCGCTTGTACGTCAAGATAAGGAAAGGGAGGCAACCGATGGTAGGATGTGACTTTTTAACAGTTTAATTACTGTAATTGGTCGATTACTGTATTTAGTTATTGTGAAGACTTAGTTACTGTGGCCATGATTGATTACTGTAATTTAGAGTAGATGAGATCATGGAGGGGACCATGCTTGAATATATGGATATGGGTGTTTCCTTCTTTGTTCATACTTTCAACAAGGGAATCAATCGAAAGTGCAGTTAGGTAATTCTTTAGTTAATAGGTTGAGTAGCCGTATAATGTTTAGCATTGGTCTATCAATTTCGAAAGTGGCTATAAGATGTTGGAGGTGTAGGGCAGGGGGGGGGGGGGGGGGGGGAGAGGAGGGAAAGGAAATTGCCGTTTATCATCCACCTATCGGATTCCCATTTTCGTCGATTGGCTAAGAAAATTTTTGAGAGATTTATATAGTGGGCCAAAAAAAATCGAAATATGAAAAAATTATTCTTTTTCTCTTTGTAATTTATGAAATCGGTCGGTCGGATGATCGACGAATAAAAAACTCTTTTTTTTTAAAATAATTTTTTCTTCAAAATTTTTCCGCTTATTTTTAAAGAAAGGAGATTCACTCTTTTTACTATTTACATTTATAATATAGATTTCATTTGTAAATATTCCCTCTCATTTCTAAAGAGTATTTCAGGATCATCCAATATGTTTTATGGCTTATTTTCGTCCACAATCTTACTCTATTGATAGCACATCCCTTTTGAAATGCGAGCTATTGCGTAATATAAATCCGCATTCATGGAAAGATTACTACAGTTGTGTCGATGATGAGCATTCGACGAAGCTTTTTTTAAACGATTTGGACGAAAACAAGGCGTTGGGATGGTACCACCGCTTTCGATGTTATCGTGTAATCAGTCGATAATTGAGTGATCACGTTGATCAGCACTGAACAAAATGCTTCATTAAAAAATGATTAACAATTGGAATATCCTTTGAAAAGATCACATAATCGGTTTTAGTGGGAAATGGAAGGGCTTATGTTGATCGAGCGTTAATTAGAGATTATTCAATGCATTTCTAGGTCATGACGGAACATGGGTGGCACATCCGGATCTAGTAGCAATCGCCGAGGAGGTATTCAACTTATTAATGCCAAATAAGAATCAAATTAACAAGAAATTAGATTCATTCTCAGTTAGCAGTACCGATCTAACAGCAATACCGGAAGGAACACGTACAGAACATGGTTTCCGTCATAATATCTCAGTGACACTCGGTACGTTAGCCTTTATTGATAACTCTTTTATGATTCTATTCTGGCGATTAGTCGTTTCTTCATTTGCTTTTTTTAAACCATTAATTTTCCATATTAATTCCATTTGGATTAATATCCTTTCAGTCTTTTCTTTTCAAATTGATCCTCTCTTATTTTTCAGTAAAAATTAGATTGCATTAAAAATTCCTCATCTCTTTGTTTAAAAAACTTGAAAAAAATGGAATCATTGTTATGTAGCGATTGCTTTATAACCCCGGGGTTTTGTTCCGAGTAATACGATATATAATTTCTTCCTGCTAAAATAATTTCTATTAATAGTCCGAAAAAAAAAGCATAAAGAATATGAAATTTATAAAAGCGTTATAAAATTTAATAAGGTGAATGATTATGACCACAAAAAAAAAACGATTTCATTTTGAGTGAATCGAATAAATTACAAAACATTTTTTTTTTGGAATATTTATGAAGTAATTTTTTTGAGAAAATTGAAAAATTCAAAAATTCATGGAATCAATTAATTCATTTTCAGATTATTTTGCGTATTTATTTGTTAATTAAGTAGGCATTTTATATGCGTTATTGAAATTGCTAATAATGATGTGATGAAAGAAATATGCGTATATATACAGCTAATTCTTATACGAACATATTATACAAATCTTAGAGGTATTCATCAGTTTTTTTGAAAAATTTATTATATTTTTCCCTTTTTTTAAAATTTTTTTCAATATTTTTAATGAAATGTGTATTTTTTTTCTGAGAAAAGAAATTTTTATTCATGTTATTTGTTGATTTTTTTTCTACTTGCTTGCTTATATTTATCTTTTTTTTTCAAGGATATATGGATTCATGGCTTAGAGGAATTGGTTGTGTACCATTATATAATCTAATGGAGGATGCAGCTACAGCGGAGATTTCACGTGCACAACTTTGGCAATGGCTTCATCACGAGGCGAAACTTGAAGGTCTGAAGAAAAAAAAATTTTTTTTATTTTCATAAATTTTGAACAATATATAAAGCTAATCAAATCTCATAATTATACTCTTCCATTTATTTAGTACACACTTTTCCCGCAGATGAAACCTGCGTATAAAATATGAGAGCCTCAAGTCCACAGTATCTAATATCTTGTTGCACAGGTTAATATACTATTAGTAGTTCGTCGAACTTGATAGCGAAAGCGGAAATAAAAGTTAACTGGATGTAACTCTACATTACAATTCAAGAAATAGTAGTTTTATTTTCATTTTTATTATAAGAGCGAAAATGAATTATTGCCTAACCAATTGATTTCTGTAAGATTCAGCTTAGTTTCAATTTTGCCGTCTTCTCATTTTCCGATTAAACTGCAATCTTTTTTCCTCAAAGAGCACTCAAGCTATGTGAATCAATTATTTGCGGTTTAATATTCTCTATGCATTAAGGAATAATAAGATTGATTTGTCGCCCGATTTATTTGCACTCTATTCCTTTAGTGGGAGTTTTTTGAAAATGCTTTATCAGTTTATATATGCGTTTACCTTAGCAGTACTTTGTCGATTGTTTCTTTACTCATTCACCTGAAATTGAACCAGTATTTTATGGTACTTTCTGCCCTGAAATTAGCGCAATAACCAATACAATAGCTATCTCTCATCACCAAATTATATATTCAATCACAATCCTACTTACTGGTGTATAAATTAAAAAAAAACGATGTATCCAAGCAAGCAGTAAATTAAGATGGCCGAACTATTGACGTCAATATGGTTCGTCAAACGATCGCTGCTGAAACTGAACGACGAATGATTCGTGCTGGATCAGTTGTGAATCGATTACCTGAGGCTGCTGAATTGCTCGAGAAGTTCGTCACTGAGCCGGAACTCTCCGATTTTCTCACTCTGGATGCCTATGATAGGCTCGTCTCCGAGGGCAAATGATCAGAACTATAGTACAAATTATCGACATATTGCGTTTCATTTAATGCTTACTGCCCAATTATGAGATAGTAATCTAAAACACGTCGACATATAGAAACTAGAATTCCAAAAAAAAAAAAAACTTCTACTTTCATGTTATCTACAATAAAGACCGCCCATTGCTTTGTCATCATAATAAAGAGTTCCGAAGTACTTTTTAGCATCGATAGACTCCATTCCTAAGAGGCGCTTATGCTTAAGTTGATATGTCATTAAAAATTTAATGAAAATATCTATGAAATTGATATAACTGAAAAAAAAAAATGAAAAATGAAAACTCCAATTTTTTGTTTAGCTTTCATAGTTGAAAGTGGAAAAAAAATTTGCATATATATTCTCTTCTTCTATGATTTGAAATAATTAAAAAATATGAAATTTTTAACATTTTATTAATAATGCATTTTTCAACGTATAAAATTTTCGATTTTTCAAAGAAATTTCTTTGTTTTTTTTTTCCTCTTTGAATGCATCATTACTTTAATTGTACTCATTACTTTGAATCGGAAATAAATTTCTTGTATTGAAGATATATAAGCTTAATGTATTTTGTGCATCACTTATTATAGGCTAATTTTAAATTTTTTTTTCCAGCATTAATCGAAATTTTGTGATTTTCTCAAATATCATTGACAATTTAAAAACACTAAGATCCATAATTGTGCTTACAATTCCTTATCGCTTGAGAAACGATAACATAATAAAAAATAATTAAACATATTATAAAATTCTTCAATTATTTTTAAAAGAAGTGGTGGTTATTATTCAATTTAATGAGTGTAGAATAATGTCGTATATCATTTTTTATTTGTATCATATTTCATTTACAATATCTTGGAGTCATGAAATACACAAAAAATTGATCGAAATATGCCGAAAGAAAGATATCATAGCAAATATAGGTAAAAATTAAGAGTATAAGAGGTGATACGATCACGATGGCATGATAGAGTTCACAGTATAATATTGTAGTGGAAATGATAGCAATAATATGATATAGTTTAGAGCGTTATAGTGTGTACAGTTCAGAGGGCAATAGCATATTACAATTCAAAGGACTCGGAGAATGATAAGATGATAAGATTTAGACGATGATATCACGATACGATTTAGCATCTGATAACATGATATGACATAAATCAGGATAGTATGATAGATATTAGAGCTTTTTGATGATAGAAGATTTTTCCTCGAAAATAATGATAAGAGGGAATAAAAAAGCAGCGGCGCAATATGGTACAATTCACTCGAAAATCACTCAGTGACTTTATAATTGAACACATCAAATCTTTACACTTGAAAATCGCATCAATTTAGCGTCAATTTACAGCAATGGATGAATTAATATTGTCGACTTATCATCGTCAAATAAAATCGGCAAATCGTTTCCCACTAAGCATAGAAAAATCTCCATTACACCATAGAAGTTGGATTGCATTTTTATGCTTCGAAATTTAAGTAAAATTTTAAGCGCTTATGTATGATTGTTGAATCCTGATGTGTCATTACTGTTCGAACCTTTATATAAGGTGTGAAGCTGCAATCCTTCTCTGATGCAGGAGAGGTGATAGAGAGAGAAAAGGGGGAGGAGGGTGCGCATATGCAAATTTCATATGCAAATTTCATTCGAAACATACAGCAAAAACGATAGAGTCATTAGTGGGCTTGGATTGTATAAAAGTTTACCTGAAAGCACAAAAAAAAAAAACGAATGATGCATTTGCAAATCATCGTTGTCTCTAATAAAACTTTCTGATCCGCATCCTCTTTGATCCAAGTATACATTTTTTTTTTCTTCTTTACGATTTCAAACGATTATAGATGAATTTAATGAAGATAACGAAAGCAAATCCTAGCAATACTGATTTCTTAATTAATTCAAAAATCTACACAAAATATTTCCGCTTATCAATAGAGAGGATTAGTGTTTATTATTCGACATTCATTCTTCACCTTCAACCTTAATGAATTTTTTAAAAAAAACCATTTTTTTTTTTTTAAAATCTATTTCTGATTTTTTTCATCATTTTTGAGCGCTATATGGGCGAATTCTTTTTTTTTTCGGATTGCTATGAGGAATTTTTTTGCGCTCTCATAATATTTTATGACATCCTTATGGGTGTAGATTAATTAATTGTTTTCGGTTTTTTGCTAAAATTAAAAAAAAAAAAATGAATGAATGCAGCAATTTTAGATCGGAGTCATTTCAAATATTACGAGAGTTACTCATTACGAGTATTAATCTATACTTCTTTGCGTTTTTCGATCATCAAAAGAGATTTGATGCCGTGGAATGCATTCCTACTCATCAATGCCATTTTCAAGGCATGATGGATAGGCGAAGGGAGAGGTGCTCAAAATTGATTCATCAAATCTATGTGTTCGACACCTTTATTCTTTTTTTTTTCGGTGTCCAGTTATTGGCGGAATTCCCCTGTACACCGGATAGAAGGTGCGAGAATGTGTAGTGAAGCGTATGCATTTCAGCCTTGATAGGAAACAAGAAATGTTGAATGTCTCGTTGATTTCGTCCATCATTTGTCTATACGACAAACATATTAGAGTTACGCACAGGAGAAGTCTCTATCACCTAATTTGTGAATAAATTATGTCTGAGGGTTCTTAACAGTGTTCGACCTACTTAATTGAAGATGATAGTACTACTGCTCATAGCGGGGTGACGAAGTATTTGACCTAAAGCACTGGAGATCTTCTACAGAAGTCAAAATATGACAAAATATTCACATTGATCAGTAATATTTGTAAATTAATTCGAACGATCGTATGATCTTCAGGTATTTTCCACGCGGATATTTCGTTTCATTCGAATGTGACTAACTAGTGCTATATCTTTGCATAAATTTCGCTTGTTCCACATTTTTCAGCAAACATCTGATTTAAGTTATTATTACATTTTTGCCATATTCCTGCAGCTAGGTTCCAACGTCCCTCGGTATGCCCAGATGTGCTTTTCCCTTCATCCCCTTCCCTCCCTCTCTCCTTTCTCTCTTTTACCTTTGAAATCCGTCGACTATATTATGATGTCTTTCGTCTGAGGCATCAGTTGTCTGTTGTTGTCGGTTGTTTTGTGGTGTCTTTCATACCAAGCATCGATTGTCTATCTTTTTTCTGCTGCATCGAATTCTGTAATCCTTTGATATTGTTCTATGATTCGCTAACAACCCATACAATATCGCATTCATGTCTTGCTTCAAATCTTCGTTGAAGTTGCGCTTCTAATATTTCCGAAGAGTATTTCTCATTCTATATGATATGAGCGACAATGTGGATATCCACAATTTCTGTCTTTGATTTTTTTTAGCTGTAATAAACAATCGTTTTCGCACCTGTATGATATGAACTGTCGAAATTGTTTTCTGATTTCGTGTTTCAAGTGAAGTTGAATGCATGAATATGGTTAGCACACATCTTAAATAGCTATCATATTCTTATTTCACAGCTCGCCCTTATTCCTCGTAGTATAATATTAAAGAGCAATTGGGCGTTTATTGTTTTTTTTTTAAATTTTATTATTTATCAATTTCCACATAATAACAAGTAAAATCTGATCCAACTTTACGATAATTTACAGGTAAATTTGCCCATGCCAAAAATCAGGACGCCTTATTTGAATAGAGTTTTATCTCAAATCTAATCAGGCAACGTATGTTCTTGCCGTTAGCTGAGTGAAGTCGTATTTGTGGAGCTTTTTTTTCCAAACTTCTCCATCAAAAAGAGTGATGGTTGTGGTTCAGAAAGCAATAAATATTCAATGCTGTCTGTTATAAATTTTAGCTCCACCATCTGCTTCCCGATGTGTACATGTATTGCATTGTTATGTTTGAAAAGAATCGCAGCGGGAAGTGATCCAAATACAATATGAATAATGACGTCATAAATTTTCAATTTCGACGATTTTTTTTTCTGGCAAATGCGCGTATGCATATGAAAGCAATTTATTTCGATAGAATGACTTATTCGAGATTCAGTTTCAGGTGGGAAAGGGGAGGAGGGGGAAGGAGGGGAGAGGAAAGTGAGTGGAGGAGGGTATTCTTTCGAATGCCCTGTATGAAATGTTGATTATATATCATTGAATCGAAAAATGTTTCGTAGATGGCGATCTTTTTTTGTATATGTCGGTTGTCTCCTTTCGTGTGTTATTAACGCTATTAGATGATTTACGATTTCGTTCCGATCTCGCTTAAATATTTGTCTGCATTTGGTGCAAATTTGTTCCATGCATTGTTCAATCTGCCGATACAATCGAAATTATAGATTTTAATCAAAAACTTTAATCTCCCTCGGGTATATATATATATATATATATATATATATATATATATATATATATATATATATATATATATATATATATATATATATATATATATATATATATATATATATATATAATTAGCGCTATTGCTTATTAACTGTGATCTTCGTTGCTGAAACTTCCACAAGTCCTCATATATTTTACTATTTTTGTGGATGAAATATTCAGTGAAAAAAATTTCCTATATCACTATTTAGAAGATAGCATTTTTACATGCAAATCTCTCCAGTGCAAACAAATACCTCTAATATATGAGCCGAATTTCAGAGCAATTTGAGAGTGTTAATAATTTTTCTATCATTCATAGCAAATTATTTTTTTTTCTAGGAAAAGAATTTTTTAAGTCTATGAGAAGCAATGAAAATATGTGTACATTGCAAAAAATAAATCTAAGACTTAGTAAATAAATAATGATTAATTCGCTATATTTGTACATTAATCGCAAAAAAAAGATTTTAAAAAAATGGAAAATTCGAAATTCATCGAAAACGTTTTCAATTATATCATAAAGTTTTCAAATTTTTTTACAAGTTCTATTGAAATTTTCTTCATAAATTTTTCTCAGCTTTTTCTAGTCGATATTCTATCAATATTCGGATTCCATAAGCTAGTAGAATAAATTATGGTGCAGATAAAAAACGATCAATTCGAAGAACCGATGTATGATCGTTTGATTTCGATTCGAATGAGCGATTTCGATCCGGTGGTATGAGGATCGGCGATGAAATCCTCTTATAATTTTACGTGATTTGCGTGGATGGCAATCATAACTATGTTCACTTGAAAGCGACGTTCGGAACGAAAAAAAAAATTGCCCAAAAAAATTGCTGCAAAATGTAAAAGGTTTAACAAGTGCATTTTAAATATTTGCTTACTACAGATAATTATTAGCGCTTTATAATCGCTATATGGAGGCTGGAAAATTTTAAGGAGGTGGGCGAGGGAGGGAGGGGGTCGGAATTTCACTGTCTGTCGATCATTGCCAGTGCTGAAAAAAAAAACAGTTCCGATTTGGAATCCATCATTCATAATATATCTTCTCATATTCACGCAGAAAAAAAAAACCGGAAATATAACTCTATCTCCAAAAGAATACAATTACATTTAAGGGAGTAGTTTTATGTAGAGGAGGGGTGAGGTTTTTTTTTTTTAAATTCAATCTTGCTGTAGGAAAGAGATCTTTCAATGAATTTTGAAAAAAAAAAAGATTGTATTTGCTGGAATGTTGAGGTATATATAATATGTACATAAAACGAATATCGAACAATGCATTTCTTGGGGTCATAAATGCAAACAAACGTTTTCATGAGTGTGATCGCCGTTGAGAATTCAACTGTCACGACACATAATTAATATGTGGCAATTTTCACGTTCATTCAACAGGTGCATAAAAGCGATTGTAATCAAATCGAGCGCAAAACTTCACCGCATCTTATAATTGAATTTGACCGGCGACTCAGGTATCTTATTAACAATAAAGGTGTTTGACAATAATTAAAGTACTGGTCAACGTGGAAACCCGTTCTCGAATTTGATGAGTCATTATTTGAGCTTTATGGATGTCACTGATTCCAGAGTAGAGTAGTAGAAATTATTAAAACGAATTCATGCATAATTATAGGGAACAATTGGCTGGCGTATAAAAGCATTGCGGATAATATTTCAACCCACCTATAGAGATCATTTGTAGTTGGAAGAGAGCGAATCTTGCGTAGGTGATTCTGTACAAAATTGTCGAAAGTATTTTGTATTGCTTAATCCATATATTTGCTTAAGAAAAAAAAAACATATTCACTCATTTTTATTGTAATGGAAAATATTTTATGAAGAATAACATTAGCTTAGTGGGCAAAATACTATATAACTTCGAAAAAATATCTCTTGGAATTGAATTTTCTCAAAATTTTTTGGATTTCAGAGGAGATTATTGAAGAATTTCTTCGAAGATGCAATTATTTTCGTTTTAAAAATTATGGGAATCATATCAAGACATGAGAAATATATATCGCCTTTCAGAGGTGTGAAAAATTAACCTTCCTGCATTTTATGTGAAGGAGGAGAAAGATTCTGAAAGGGAGAGAGGGGGGTGATGGTTAAAAGCATAGGGACCTTATCGAAGAAGGTATTATTTACTACCTAAGAAATTTAGAATGATGATCCGGATCGAGGAGGGGGTGGAGTGGGGACCGAGAATTTGGAGCGATTTACCACTATGTATGCAATAACTTCTTACAAATTCGTCAATACAATCAATAAATTAAAACATTCAAAAATAGATAAAATTATCACTATTTCCTCACTATTATAAGTAGTATTTTTCACTATTATAAGTAGAATTTTTCATTAAAAAAACAAATTTTTTAAAAACAGCATCTCTTTTCATGAAAATTTCCAAGTCTAATCGATTCGCTAATCTATCAAGTATTTCTTCGATTATGATCCGCATTAGGTAATAGTCATTTGAAATAGACCTTCGTAAACGTTACTGAGAGCGCGACATATATTCCATATAAGCCGAATAATCTCAATTTCTCTATCACACATTTCATTTATTCGGAAATTAATATAATGTCGATCATATGTAAATATTTAAATTTCTAACTGCGATAGTTGAAAATATACAATAATGTTTTTGAATATGATTTGCAATGGCAATATTTTCAATTTCTGTCTAATTCTCTAAGATTTTACGCTCATATATTTAAAACAATGGGAATTATATGACAAATTATGTTAAACAACTAAAATACGCTTGAAGTTAAGTTCAAATAAGCTCGATTTTTAATTTGAATAGAGAAAATATTTTCTACTATTAAAGAATAGTTTTATTTATTGTCATTGAGAAAAACAGAGCAATGATAAATGCAAAGAAATCAATGAAATTTATTTTGTATATGATATCATTTACAAATTTCTCATATTTTTTGATTGCGTTTTTTTTTGATTCCAAATTCAAAAAAAAAATCTTTTTAGCTGCCAAAAAAAAAAGATTTATCGTTATTTGATCCGAGGGATCAAGAGGGAGGCGAATTTGGGAAATGAGGTAAGAGAACATTAAAAAAGAATTTCTAATATACCTCATTAGCTGAACTAATTTTAATGAAAAAAAAATTAATATCTATCGTTATAATTTCAAATGATAAAACTTTTCTATACTCAACAATAATCGTTGATAATTTATTCAAATAGGGTCATGAAATTTGCATAACTAAAGCGAATAAATGCATCACAATATTCGTTGTGAATGTAATTTCAAATTTTTCTTGATTATCTTATCAGGTGTTAAAATCTACATCGTTAAAGATTGAAAATAAAACACTCTAGGCAATAAAATATCGAGGATAAATTTTTTTCAAAACGATCGTTATCACTTTTTTCTTTTTAAGTTTTATTAAACATAGCATTATCTCTTATCATTATCAATTTTATCAATAAATATTGAAGAATTATATCATCAACGTTAATACTTTTTTCGCTTCAATGAAAAGGTTCAATTATAATAGCGCAAATCACGTTATTCATCTATTGTTTCTTTAGCAGTAATTAATTTATGAGTATTAAACTGCTAAACAAAAAAAAAAACTCCAACGATATTAATAAATACGATCCAAATAAATAAAATTAGATGAATAAATAATTTCCAATCATTTCGAGAATCGAAATTTCCATAAAAAATGGTCGAGAGATGGACATCATTATTTTTTACCTTCTATTAATATTGAAAAATTTCCATTGGTGAATTTTTAAAAAAAAGTATTATAAAATTTTTTTTTATTTTCAATGAATTTTATTCATCATTAATCATCAAATTTTTTCATTCAAAAAATTTCCTGAAATAAAAATTTTTATATAATGTATAAGAAAAAAAAATTTAATTCCTCAAAAATTAGAAATTTTTTATCGTCCTTAAAATTCTATAAACGAAAAATTTATATATTATAAAACTTAAATTTTATATTTCTAGGAAAAATATAACAAAGAGTAATATTCGCACAATTATGAAATATTTCGTAATCGTATTTAGGGGGAGTGGAGCATAATTTTTTACAACTCTTTAATTTGACAACAGTTTAGTTTTACTTAGTGCGTGGTCGGTTTTAAGCGGGCTCCGGGCAAACTCTTTGGCTGTGTCCTACCGAGTCATTCCGACCAATGGTCTCATCGGGACGCGGGCGGTGGAGCAAGTCGCATGGAACAACGATGAATCGACTCGTCACTATCCGATGGGCAGGAGACGAGCCTAAGCCCTCACCTTCACGCTACCTCACAATTTCAGCTAAACGGAAGTGGTAGTGATATGAAGAGACATTTATTCGTAATGAATGCTTTGTCGATTCAAGTAAATATTCAAGTAAACTGTTATAATAAATTTTGAGTGAACAGCGTTTATTATTCGTAGCAATTGAACGTGTTCAACCAATGTATTTTGATCGGCTATTCAATCAAAAAAACAATGCAAAATTTTCCATCTTTCATAAAGCGATCTTTAAATTTCTACGGGGTCAATAAAATTTTCTAGGTCGATGTGAAAGAATTCGAAATTTTTTATCATCATATTCAATGCGCTAAATTGAAATATAAAAATCGATTATGTTCGATTGATAGAACAATAAATGCTCAAAACTATTCGATGTAGTCTCTCAAGATTAACAAAAAGAAAAAAAAAATGTGAAACGAAATCACTGACGCTAATTTACTTTAAAAAACTCACTCTTTGATATATACTAATAGATATACTAATAGTTGTTATTGGTTATAAGAGTAGATAAAAATTGAAAAGAATATCACATATCTAGAATTCTATTTAGTTTTTTTTCTTTTCTGTTCAATTTGATAAAAATATACCGGTGTTATTTGTTACTGATTATAAAATGCCGATCAATGCAAATGCAATGAGCAAAATAAATATTGATCAAAAAATTCGCAAATTTTGACCGAGAAATTATAAAAAGGAAAAAACTGGATAAATTCCATAAAAATGTATAAGAGAAAGCAGTAAAATAAGATGCTCGAAAAGTGAATATAAATAATAAATGATTGATAGTAATTATGAATGAAATATTTACAAGATGCTTATTCTCGTAATTCTTAGTGAATATTTATATAAATTTAAATATTATTGAAGAAATAAATTAATAAATAATTCTCAACTTATCGTATAAGTTTTCAACAAACGCCTAGATGCTCTCGTATTCTTATATCCCGAAGGGGGAATAAGAAAGGAGTGAGAGGAGGGGTTGAAATGAAGGGTAAGTGTTATTGTTTGAGAAGAGTCCTTGAAACCTGAAAATAATTTCAGCATAGATTTCATTTGTAGAGAAAGATATTTTAGATGAAGTCATGAGAAACGAATAATATATGGGATGCGATGAGATGATAGAGATTCCAATGTCGATGTGAACACGTTTTTATGCATTACACACAATTCTATTGTCTATGCGAAGCGTATAAGAAAATTAGACAATCCCTTTAGTGAAATTTGAAATCCATTAAACATCAAATACTACCATTATCAACGATAATATTGAAATTTTTCGAATACGAATGTGCTTTTTTTCTTCGAAAATAATGGATTCGACTTGTAAAATTTGGCAATGATGAATGCGGATATGATAGATCTTGATATAGACGAATATCAGTTATTTTTATTGCACAACGCAATATCCCTAATAATATTTCATAAAGTATTCTCTAATAGTTTTTTATCTGTTAATATTATTTTATTTTAAATTGATTATCAATGATTAATGATTAAAGTAATTTTTTTAGTAATTTTTCTTTCCACTTATAATAATTATAATAATAATTTCTTATAACAATTGCTCGATAAATTAATAAACTTTAATTTTGTATGGTTTTAATTTTAGGTTGAAAAAGTAAATCATTCTATGTTTCATTATTATTGCTTTTATAAGGGTCACATATATGCAAGAAAAAAATTTGAAGTATATTCTATTCGAAAGTTTTCAAAATGTCTGATAGAGTGGTATTGTTTATGGAGCAATATTCTATTGTATATTTTAATTCGATATACATGACAAAAACACGGGGAGTTTTTTTTTGTGTAGTGAGACTAGATTGGATTATGACATTCGAAATAATCATTTCTAGTTTCAATGGAAAGGGAAATGCAGTGGGATATTTGAATGCTACCAATAATGAAATAGACTCGATAATTGAAAGTAATTTTGGTTGGTGAACAAGACGAACGATGTGTTTTTGAAAGGCATATCTCTCATTAGAGATCTGTCCAACTGCTAAATACCTGTCCACCACCTGAGAGAGGTTTTACAACATTCTCCTCTCCTCGCCTTCTCCTCTCGATTGAATTTTGAAGTGTTTTCATTGGTTAACGCTTCTTTAGATGCTATTTCATCGCAGATATCTACGAACGAATTCAATTTTTCGTAATCATCTTTACAACGAAACGACATTTATGACTGATGAGAATTTCATCGGGCAAATATTATGGAATGTGAAACAACCACTATTAACTGTCGAATATAGAGAGAAAGATTAGTGAAAAACATGTGTAGATAGGTGATTAGTGATTGTGTTGCATATGAATGAAACAAATCTACGATAGTGAAATCGCCATCATTCGTATACGATCGATGATTTTCTTTGGCAACCTCGATGAGGATCAAAATGCGAAGATATTTCTATTGAGAGCGAAGGATTCGTATTTCTCTGAGCGATGCAATATAGCGATCTCTCATACACTAATCTGGTAGGTCTCCGTAAAATGTTGGTGACGTTGATTAGCGGATCCGCCTATGTACGTATTGAACTAGAGCGACGACGTTGTGTGTTAAATTGTGTCAGTGCCGATACAGCACATTCTCTCGTCTCTAACGAAAGATCCTCTTTCATATCCTTGTATTTTCGTTTTGAGCACATCCTTCATGCTTTCCGCTAAGATATTAAGTTCTGTTACTTAAATGGAATTTATTATAACGATTGGCAGCTACAAAAATCACTCATATCAATATTTATTATTCTACTATTAACGTCAACAATTGTCTATACGGTAAGTGAATTTGTTCCATTAGAACATCCACTAAAATGGTATTTCTTTATCGTTGGATTTTAGCATTTTTAGTAAATACCTGAGTTTATTCGATATTTCTTTATCGTTGATGGATTTTAGCATTTAAGGCTGAATTAAATGCGACTAAAATCTATCAGTAATTGAGACATCATAACGATATCGATAATTGAACTCATTTGAGCATTTTAAACATAGTACTAAATATTTACATAATTATCTCATTTATATAACCATTAAAAAAATGCATTTAATTGTTTAAATATTTATTTATTAGCACATATTTATACAATTATTTAAATATTTTTAGCAAATCTTTAATTAGCAGACATTTTAAGAAGTATTGTTGTTTTCATTTTCATTTTCATAATTTTTCTATATTATACTTTCTAATCACTTTTGCAATTCTTTTTTCTTCGTGGATATAGAGATTACCTTTATGAACGATGAGAAAGTTCTCGAAATTTTAATTTCTAATTAATAGTACAATGTTGTCCTTATCCATCATACATTAAGCCATATTTTTATATTTATATTAGCCAATTTAATTTTAGAAAAATTTCGACGATATTATCGATGAACGTTGTTAGAGATGGTTTAATTTGCATATTATTAATTGAACCTTTATTTGCATATCGCTTGCGATACTATTCGTTTCAATTTAATACTATTGCATGATCATATTATCAATGGATTTTGTTCTACTCACATAAACGAAAGTCCAGCGCTTTAACAATATCGTATATGCACCATTGAAGAGCATATCTCGAAAAGCACGAAAGAAACTCAAAGAGTGGAATATATTTTGCTTCAAAATGATGCAGGAAAACGGAAGTGATAGGGAAGATGATAGGGAAGGCTTTCATAGCACGAGTAGATCTCTTAAGCATCTACATCTCTAACACTTGCTGAACGGAAATCGTGGCAAGAAGTAGTGCATTTACGGCCGACATGAAATCATGTAGTAATGAGTTGTAACTAGATTTCTGAACGCCGAGTAAAACTCAAAGCATTGAGATATATATCTCGGTATCACAAGCTGCTGATTTTTCAAAGGAAAACGATGTTAAGTGAAAGCGCATAACATATTCCAATAATGGAAATATTGTTCAGCAAGCGAAGGGACGTAAAACTGAAGTCGTCTGCAGATACTGTTTTCACTGGCCATGCGACAATTCCTATCTTCGAAATCTTAGCCATGTAAAAGAAAATGGCTTTAAAATAATTCAGGAATATCATTTTATTAATTTTTTGTCGCGATTCTGGATTCATTGGGATTCTGATTTCGGCTCAGGCATCCTTCGATTCTGGCCTTTTTCTGAGGTGTCAACTCTGGACTTCACTTTCATAAAATCTGTTCCAGAATACTTGACGGATTTTTTTTCAATACTATCACCTGTTTTATGCGAGCCTTCTATGTAAATCTCATTTATTGTTGAGAAAAATAGTAGGTTTTGTTTTTCATATCCGTCTCGAAGCATCTTCTTGTAGTGTTGATTTATCGTGATGATCAATCTTCCATCTCTCTTATATGAAATGCGAAACAGTTTTATCGTTTCAAAAAGAAATTCGATGTATTTCTGCAATGTTCGAAAATAGAAATCCAAAACAAACAATCCCTAATGCTCTGTGCAATATGTTAGAAAAGTTTGTTACAAATAAGGCTAAAAACTGCGCCTGTCGGTAAGAGTTATCATCGCTGTTGACCAACAGCCGGCCATTCGAACCATCGTACATCTCTTCTGTTCTGCAAAGCGCAATCACCTGAAACTAAGTTGCATCAATACATCCATTAGTTATTGCAATACCATGAATGCTCTCTTATTTATAAAGCAGTATATTAATCATTAAAAAATGGACTACTCGGAGCTAATATTTGAAGCACTATGCAATCTTATAAGTAGATAATTTTTTCCAAAAATCTAAATTAAGCTTTAATTCGATGTTCTCCTCAAAAGAAGTTTTCTCTTTTCTCTTTTGCATCATATCAAATCATAAATCGATAAGAAAGTGAAATATTCTTGACAAATAAATGGGAAAAAATGATGCAGAGAGACAATATAAAAAATAGTTTAACTTCCGTTATATGGATCATGGCCAATTAAGGGAATTGCTCATAAAACACATCCTTTTCTAGAATTTTTTAAACGATTTTTCTCTATGGTCTCTATGGTTATCGTCTAGAAATTTTTCTTCACTTTCTTCTCCATAGCTTCAAGACCGTTATTTTTCTCAATGGCTATAAGAATCGCTACATATGCCAAAAAAAAACATCGACTAAATCCAATCTTTTTGTGCCATTATGGATTTCGCCTCCATAAAATTTCATCCGAACTAGAATATTTCTATTTATTTATTATTTTGTTGATTGCATTTTTATTAAGAAAATTTAATACTAGATAATTTGAGGTTCATTTCTTCTATGAAACATTTCAAAAACTTTGTTTATACGAACTGAAACTTTTTCTGACAGTTTTGTTTTCTTTGAAAGGAGCGCAGCATTTATCTCCTTTCTTTTTTCTTTTTCGTTAGACGCGTTATATTCATTTCACATTACCCCGATTTTTGTGACGCATAAGTGGGAAAACAAGTTAGTGAAAAGTACACACTTATGCATTATGAATGGTTTGTTTGCATTTCATCTAGAAACGATTGCTGAGAGAAATTTTTTCGTTCATCCGGGAACGTTTATCGGATAGAGTTTAAATAAAAGAAGCATTAATGAATAAAGAAAATTATAAAACTCAACAATCGGAAGTAATCTTTCAAGCATAAAATGAAATATTCTCACCAGTCGTCCCATATTACCTTGATAATGGTGGTAAAGAGGAGGGAGAAGGTAATGTCGGATAGAAACCAGGTCTAGCCAAAAAGGATTCCAGGTCTTCAAATCATTCTCTCCGAATTTCTACCTTTGTGCTGATAAACTGCTGATAAGGTATTTTTGAGTACGAGGCAACATAACGCTCTATGAATTAGTAATTTATTTGAAGCGATCGATGTATTTCAACGATCGCTTCTAATAAACTGGTCAATTTTTTTAATTTTTAAAACAATAGGAGATGCTTTTGAAAGATAAGATAAGTATCCTAGATTAGATTCGATTTCTTCATAGAATCTGTTTAATCTACTGAGACGATCCTAACGTATTATCGTCGTGTTTACATTATCAGTTAATTTATGAACGGCATCAGATGTGAAATAATTACTAATATACCTTACATTTATTATAAGGTAATTACATTTATTACCTCTATTGATCTCTATTTATTGCAATTATAATTTCTTCAACTTTTCCTTCATATTGAAATCTCAACACATAGCAGAATTTTTAAAACATACATTCCATATATATATATATATATATATATATATATATATATATATATATATATATATATATATATATATATATATATATATATATATATATATATATATATCTGCTTTTAATATTCTAAAATATTTGCCATTTATGAAATAAAAATACTCTCTAAAAACGACTTTTCATTTGGCTGAAAAAAAAAACTCTATGAGTTCTTGTTGCATTTTCCACCACAAAAAGGCCACATAAAAAGAGCGATGAGCGCTTTTTAAATGGCGTTTTTTTTTAAATGAGAAGATAAATCATTTCATCGTAGTTTAATATATCTGTCTGCAGAATAAATAAAGATTTTTAATGTCTCGTTGAAAATTTTAGTGCTAATTTAAAATAGAGCATATTCTATGAGCAAATATTTCTTGTGTGAATTTTTTTTTAAAGTTTATTTGAATATTTACGACTGAATGAATTTTTCCGAATCTCGCTTAAGAGAAAAATATTTCATTCCTTTTTGGCTTTAATTTAATTAAACAGTTCATAGCAATTTTTTAAATATTCTTTTCCGGTGTTAACCATTATGCACTATTAATAATGTAAATATTGTTGTAAAAATTGTCTTTTTTGAAGAGCTAAGAAATAGAGTCAATCGGATTTACTGAAGAAATTGGAAGGTGAAATTAATTCGAATCAGTTCTAATTAATTCATGGTTGTTGTTGTTGTTGTTTTCTGTGAAAAAATTTTTGTTAGACGATGAGAGAGGGGAAATTCAAATACTCTTTCTAGAAGACATCTATCAAATGAAATATTGGAAAACAAAAAAAAATTGCATAATTAAAGAATTTTATTGCATGGAGGCTAATTTTTTCACGAATATTGATGGTTGCATATGGATTATAGAAGAGAGGAATGTATGTCAGAGACAAAGAAACGAAATACGCCTTTATGCCCATTCTTGTCTCACCAACCGGTTTCATAAATTACGAATAATGAAATGCGGATAGGAAGGCATTTGTAGTTTAACTGATCGGGCTGATAATAGAAATTCTTCTGCGAGAGATTGGTCTCATATTACTCGATCGATGCAGAAAACAGCCTAAACGGTTGCAAAAATGTATCCATTTTTAGGCGCCCTTAAATTCTGGGACACATTTGCGAAATTGGTGGTTCAGCTCGAAAGTTCGGGTAACAAGGCTGTTGATGCTTAAAAGTTAAAATGCCCAGAAGACAAGGAGAAGCTAATAAATTTGCACAGTTATGAGCATAACATAATGTGTTTACCATAAGCAAATATAAAAATATGCACATTAAGGAATCTGCTCCACCAAACGTTCTAAATTTTCCACTACAAACGAAATATATTTATATTATTTCGATTGATTTTGCTTTATTATTTTCTTTATTTATTGACGTTAAAAATTAATTTCATTCATTTACTACAACGATACATTTTCTATTCATGAATTTACATATGCAAAATTTGCAAATATTTCTAAAAGATCTATTCAAAAAGACGAAAAATTAAGGCAAAATCAATTATCCATAATGTACATAGATGGCCAATTCGAAATTTTATTTTTTCATCACGATTTAAGGAGCAATAACGATTTCGAAGAAATAGTTAATGAAATTTTATTCGAACATATATAACCGTAAAATGCAAGTAAATTTTTATTAAGACTCAAATTGCTCTAATTACTGCTTACTTATTACTTTAATTACATTAATTATTTATTAGTTTATTATGATTCGCATCACTTGCTACTTTATTACTTATTTGATTACTTTATTGCTATAATTACTCACTGAAGTTATACAATTTCTTTTATTTATGTGCAATTTTAAAATTGTAAAACTATTAAGATTTTTTTATTAATTGCAGCTTGAAATATTCGTTGTTTTAATAAATTGCACCTTTAAAAAATGAAATGCAATTTCTAAATCATTGTTGCAATTAAGTGCGTAGGAATTTTCTTTTTTTTTTTTGCATTTAGCTGTGGTTGATCGATATTGCAATACCGATCTTGCATCTCAAAGTGCACCCATATTTTCTACGATTTGCGTCAATTTGCGATAACTTCATAATTTTTTCTTTCATAATTTCTTTTCGTTACAAATACGCATCCGTCTCTCATCTTATATTCATCACTCAACTCTCAATGTGTTAATTTACGCTTGACATACTTCAAGTTCACTTACTAAAAGGTTTTTTTCGAAATATTAGTTCTACGCTGACATATTTCAAGTTCACATAATAAAAGTTTTTCTTTTTTAACACTACGATATGCTTCAACGTTGTTAATTGACTCTTCCACTATTTATATAGTGATGCAGAAAAAACACAGTTATGCGTTCTATGCGTTAAAAAAAAGAACGCTTCCCTCGATCTATATGCGTTTTATGCAATCTTCCAAAATGATTTAAATCCCATTTGCAAATTGCAATCAATACCCCCTACAACGATCTATATTGCATTTTGCATAATGCAATTCAATCATTAAGGCAATTTGTATTGCATTTCATTAATTATATTCTATCCGCTTATTATCAGTTTATTTATTGCATATAAATTACATTTGAATTTTGTGCATAAACAATAATGCAATGATCTGATAATTTTATTCTAATCGATGTCATTTGTCTATATCTTCATGTTGAAATAGAAAATATATTGCGTAAATTTCTTATTATCTGTCGATACTTTCATAAATTATCACCAACAAAATAGGTTTGAGTGACACTCTTTCATAAAACAGCAACGGTACTTCTTTCGTTTAAAAATCGCATCTATTTCTTTACACGAGAAATAAGTTCTTCAGTTGTCGCGTCCTCACGGTGATGTGTAATTATAGAGCAATTAATCCTATTTACTTATTTATTTATTTATTTAATTACTTATTTACTTATTTATTTATGCATTTCTTCATTTATTTACTTATTTATTCATTTATTTCAATCAGCCGAGCATTCATTACGAAGAAACGTCCGTTTATATCGCTTCCACTTGTTCCGATTCAAGATTTTGTGATTCAGTTGGTTCATATGATCTTTTTTAGAGACTCGCTCTATCTTATTGCTGATCGGCCTCTATTTCTTCTGCCAATCTGTGGTGTCTATTCTTTTATAGCGTAATCGATAGTCGATAATAATCACTAATCAATGAATATTTTGATTCCTCCTTATAAAAATATTTTGATTACTCTACGAAGATTAGCGATTATGCCGAGCAATCAATAAAAACCTTTGAAATTCCGCAGTAATTTAAACTTCTAGTGTAAACAGTTACTAATTCCACGTTAAATATACTGCTAATTTTGTCATAATTTTATTAGATTTGGTGACTTATTATTAAATTTTTGGAATTTAGTGAAAAAATGTCCTCAAAAAATTCGAAAAACTTGAATTCAGGAAACTCTTTCCATCAATGCGAAATATTTCATTCGTTATTGCAAATCTGGTATTAACTCCTTAGCGTTGACCTTATTTTTCACTTATTCCTTCGATATTCGCTTATTTTTCTCAGCGTTTAATTTCTATACGTTAGTCTCTCTCTTGAGTAGACTATATTCATATTCCTTCTTATTTGCTATCATATTTTAATTTTTCTGCATTTCTTCCCGATAATCTATTTTAGAAATACGAAATGAAGATTTTCTTAAATACTGCTCAGCATAGAATTCAAATCAAACGTGATATATCCTCGTTGAAAATTCTTCCAATGAATTGTTCTGGTCGATTATTGCTCTATATTAATATATGATCTAAGATCAATAGACAAGATCAAAGATACTTGAATTTTCCATACTCTCAAATATCTTGACCGGTCCTCATGTGTGATCATTTCCAGTAGACCTTTTTCGTAGATTAAGGAGGTATAAAAGGCGCTCATGGATTGCAATAGAGACATCTATTATATTAGTCAGTCGCCGAAGACGACAATATTCTCGAGTAGAAATGATGTCATTTTTGAATGAGCAAAGCCATAGGCTGATTTTTTGAGTGGAAAAACTTCCGCTCAAGCCGAGCACAAAACCATAATCATTCATTTGTTGCGTGCGCTATTATCGATGGATGTAGCGCAACATCAAAAAAAATAACAACTCGATCCGATTCCTACAGTTTATACTAGGGAACGCCTCAGCTAACATATCATTCTCCGTTAATGATAATGAATCAACAACAATGTTATGTTGATGCAAAAAAAAAATGTAATAGATGAATCGATTCATTAGTGCTTAGAAGACATTTCAGATTTTCATAAACGTTTCAATCCTTTTTTTTTTCAAAATGAAATACAATATGCTCAAAAAGTTTTCCTATCGATTTATACTTCGATAGTGGATGATTTCTTTTCTCTACTTTATCGATATGATCGATTTATTTGCAAACAATCATCTCTCTACGTGACTGTAACTGTTCCATAAATTTGTACTTAATAGGCTCGATAAAATGCTTCAATTTATAGAGATACGAATAAAATCTATAAGGGGCGATGTATATTTATTGAATTTATTTCGAAACTCTTACAAATTCCTCTAAAGGATGTTTTCTATGAAAGTATCTATAAAATGT
Organism: Ascaris suum; assembly: GCA_013433145.1. NCBI lineage: Eukaryota > Metazoa > Nematoda > Chromadorea > Rhabditida > Ascarididae > Ascaris > Ascaris suum. Next base: position 8,451,329 of record CM024178.1, on the reverse strand, counting down.
TTTCTTAATTTAAGAATATTATGTCACTAAAGTATTTATTGCTTTACTGAAAAACTTTTATGAATGTTAGACTATTACTTAATGCTAGAACTACCTTTACCAATTAAAAATTTCACTGTGCGATTTGTAATTGAAGAGTTGATAATTTAAATACGATATTCGTTGTGGAAAACTAGTTAGATTGATTGTTAGGAGTGGTCAATACTATAACGCATAGTTGACATCGTTTTTTTTTTTTCAACGAAACAAGAATTACGGTTAACGAGATCAAAGTGCACCGAAATAACGGCATTACAACAAAGTGGAAACTGCAACGGAAGTTTATTTTCGAAAACTATTCGTAGTGCCGACGACGTAAAAACGATTCATAATGAGACGAATAGATTCGTAAAACTAGAGAATTTTGAGCAAATAATCTTTGATTTTTGCTGCAATTAAAACTATGAAAACATTAAAATGAAATTTTATTCTCACTTATACGTATTGAGTGTTTCTAGAAATAAATCGATAAAAACAGCATTATCATTAGAATAACAATATTTCCATTCTCTAATATCTCTTTTTCACTGAAATTCCGTTATAGATGGAAGATCCTAGTTACTTTAGAAACAGGTTGATAAACAGCTTAGGGGGAGGATAGTTCCCAGACTAGATGGGTGAATTTTTGCATATACTGAGGGCGGATAGTTAAGCAGGCGCAAAAAAATGAGTTAAAGGAACTTAAATATAAAAATAAATAAATAATATATATAATATATATATATATATATATATATATATATATATATATATATATATATATATATATATATATATATATATATATATATATATATATATATATATATATATATATATATATATATATATATATGGCATTAGCATCTTACCGAACACTGATTTACTAATTAGTTCTATTACTGAACTGAGTACATCCATCGAAAGTTATAGCGAATTATTATTAAAAATTTTAAATTAATAAATGGCATGTATTATTTAAATATATATTATGTTGCTACTATGTCATATTCAGTTGAAACTGAATAATAATTTAGCATTAACTGATGAAGTAATCAACTATTTCCTCTGTATTAGAAGCTTTTTTTTCTGCGTATGGTCAGTATAGTTGTTGAAATGACCGCAATATATACTCATCTCCCAATCTTTTATATCACCCTAACCGAATGTTGTGTCGCTATGTAGAGCAGCAGATGCATTCCGTATGGCGTTAAGGTCAACGCCTACAAAACATTCATACATCTATCATGACTTGTGTGTTTCTTCCTCTTTCAACACTATCTCTTTCGCGCAATTCAATCACCCAATTTTAGAGAATTGAAAAATTCATTGCAATATATCAATTCTATTTTTTATTATATTAACACACATTGTTATCGGCTTTTATTTATTTATTTTGCAACACTTGCAAATCTCAAAATCCAACTGAGGGATGTCTATACTCTTTCCATTGCTTTATTAGACGTCCTACCTCCCGCCCCCCCCCCCCCATTCCCTCCCATATTCTCATTTCCCCTTACCTGCTCTTTCGTTCTTCCTAACCATTGAATACACTATTCATCTCATTTCCACATTTACAGTGATCTCTGAAAAACCTAATTAAATTCTGAAAGAATCTAATTAAATTTTTGAATGACTGAATAATGGAAAAGAAAGCTAGAAAGGTGAATTTATAGCAAAATATGGTAACAAACAATTTTGTGCAGTAAAATAATAATATTTATATGCAATTAATATATGAAATTGTTTATCGAATTATAGATGAGAAAAAATTTTTAGAGACACCAATCAGCGGCATAATCGGCCAACAATGATCTATTAGATTTGAATGCATTAGTCTGATTCAACTATTCTTATAGGATAATAATCGGATAATAATTATCGGATAATAACATTTAATTGAAAAACTATTATAGAATGAAAAATCCTTTTAAAGAAAGCCATAGAATTGGATAGTAAATATTTCGATTTAATGAAAATTATAAAATTTCAAAAAAAAAAACAAATTTTTTTTTAAATTTATTAAATTGCAGCAATCTTCTGACGACGACGATAGCACATTTCGTAAGAATCATTTAAGCGGTATTCGACCAATAAGATTAACGCATCCAATCGCAAAGCCATTAGAATCATCAATCACTATTGATGATACACACAGGTTTTTTTTTTTGGAAAATTCATGTTTGAATTGATTTCTGCAAGGAAATTTCACTATTTATTTTCATCTATTCAAGTAAATTTGATTGATCATTCGATTGAAAGTATAATCGATAAAATTTTATCTTAACTTACTATTGTAATTACTGCTTAGCATGATTCGAATAAAAAATGCTACACTAATTCCTATACTATTTCGTAACTCATTTATGAGATTTCAATAGAAAATAATCGAATTTCTTCGAATTTAACTATGTATACGTTATTTTTTAAAATTTATTTCAATTGTGCTTTGTATTAAGATAAAACTTTTTTTGCATATATTTGCAACTTTGATATTGAAAAAAAAAAACTTCTCAAACCTAAATATCAGCATTATTTTGCTAACGATTATAGGAGTAATGTGCGAAGGAATCGCGTTAAAACATCGGTGAATACAGTTGGAATAGGAAGCTTCAAAAATCGCCTTTTAAATGCCGTTAAGGAGGCGCTTTCTGATTATGACAATTCTTCGCAACGGGGGCCAATCTATACGGATTCTTCTGAGGTATGAGTATAATTTTTTAAGCATATTTTTCTCATTCTATCAATAATACTGCTTTTTCCATCCATCACCTTACAGAATACTTCATAAAAATATGTAAAACTACATCGAAGATATAAATCATATGTTCAATATTCGATATTTCAACATAATAGGGCAATTCTTTAAACAAATCTGATTGTCGTATCTTGTTATGGTCATGCGAGTATACCTATAGGTATTTTAGTTTTCTTTCATAAACAATAAATATGTTTTCAATAATTACATTCAAATTTTTATTCTCAAGCATTTCGTGTAAACATTTTTTTTTTGTGCTCAAATGTAAATGATATTATTCACATTCTTTTTTTCTTCCATTTTTTTTGCATGACGCTTGTCTTTCGAGTTCAAAAAATAATTTAATTCCAAATTAAGTAGTTTTGTTTTGTTTTTTGCAGCGGTTGCGACACAGTTTACCTCAAGTTGTTACGCCAACGATGCCGAAATCTACGAATACATTGGCGACAATTCGTCGACCTGTATTGATCGAACCTTCAATGAATTATGTAGATAACGCTGAATTGGTCGAACTTGCAACTGATTCAACAAGCGATGATGATCAAGCAGTGCAACAAGACAATAGTGAGGAAGCGAAAAGACGGACAAGAATTCAAGTACGTTTGATATATATATATATATATATATATATATATAATAATATATATATATATATATATATATATATATATATATATATATATATATATATATATATATATATATATATATATATATATATATATATATATATATATATATATATATATATATATATATGGTCATGCAGTGTTACTGGGCAATTAACAACGTTTTTATATATGGTCAAAAGCATTTTTAACTGTGCGCAATAGAGCAGTTTTTAAAATTCGCAGGAAAGAGAACACGAATATCACATGGAGTTTGCTGTCCGACTTTTCTGACTACCTCTTAAGTGTCGGTTCAGTCTTTTTAAGGACAGAGTTTACTTGTAATGTTGATTTCTTATCATTTCTTTCATTATTTTTGCTTTTTTTCACTTAAGATTATTGATTCATCTATTATTACTTGATTGTTGTATTGATAGCATATCGACATATTTTTCAAAAATTCACAGCAAGTATATAACTTTTGGAAAATTTATGCATAAACCATTCCACTTTGATTGAATTACGAGATTCGAATATTCGTTACTGATTGTAGTGAATGCTCTTTAATTTGGCAATTTTGAGAATGTAACGGCATAGTATGACAAAAAATTCCATTCATATTTAGGCTCGATGGAGGAAACTTGGACCATTGGTAAAATCGTTGGATTTCCCATATACAAGACGTATTACAAATGATAGGAAACGTTTGGGTGCAGATAAAGATGTCGTTTCAAATACCGTACGAAAAATTGTACGTGAACGTTTACGACAATTATCAACAAGAACGCATTCGTTAACAAATCGACCACTATTCAACGGTCCAATTTTGGCTAACGCTGATACGACAGATCTTGAGGATCGAACATCTCGACTTGGTATGTTCTCAAAAAAAAGAAATTCCTGACAAATATTTATCATTAAGTTTAAATACTTAGTGAAATTTAAAAACATAATAATATATTTTTAAAAAATTTAAAACAATTATATTTATTAATTATTAAAGTGTAAATGAATCGATTTGAAAATATATGTTTGAAAGCGTCGAATTTCATAATTTTTCATTTATACAGTATACTATATTTCTTTTTTTTTTTTATTTCGAGCATTTTTTCTTTCTCATAATCGCATTCTCTCGCTGAAAATTTTCTCTCTCTTATAAAATTACTTACAAATGTAAGTAAATATCCTATTCCTATGAATTCCATGAGTTAAAATTAATGATAATAATATATGCTGCCTTAAGAATTCAATAAAATTACCTATGCAATTATTGTGAACTACAATGGAAATTGAATTTCAAAAGATTTGAAATTCGAGAAAATGTCATAATGAAATACTTTTGCAATTGCAAAAATTATATTTTCCATAGAATAGATTACATTAAACGAATGATGCAATAAAATTTGGATCATTTATGGAAAAAAAAACATGGATCATTTATTGCTAATAAGCAATGAAATCATATACTCTATATAAATCTATTCAAATGACCCAGAATTCCCGTAAGGATGAAATTAAATTAACCTCAATTAACTAGTTGAACTAATTTCATGCGTCCTTCATAATAATAAATCACATATTTTATATGCATGCAAATTTTCTATAACGTTCGATTTTATGCGTATTAGAATAGAAAATTTGCAAAATTGATAAGTTATAAGTTGATAAATTGAGATATTTTTTAAACGTTTACAATTAATTACAAAGAAAAGTTTTTCAATCTGTATAGAAATGATAACGATAATAATTTCGATCCGATAGTTTCTCAATTCTTAATTCGATCCCATTTTAGTGATTTTTTATTGTGAAATTTTTTTTTTTGCGTATAGAATTGCTTCTTTCCTTTTCCTCGGTTAGCCTTTGATTGATTAAAAAAAACCAAGCAGCAAAAAAAAAAAGCGCTATTTTAAGCGCATTACAAGGGAACGGAAATACTATAACCATATATGTTCACTGGACATTTTTATTACTGTGATATATTGGCTCTCTTAAATTGCTCTTAAAGTAAAGCGTAGTTTGGAGGGTAGGAGGTCAAAGTGGGAGGGGTAGTGGGGAGATAGAGATAATCATTTCATTCAATTCATCAATTTTTCTAATACAGATTAATAAAAACATTTTAAAAACATTAAAAAAAAACGAACAATCTAGACGTTATAAAAGGAAATCGATTCAGAATTATGTTTAAAAGACGGTCAAAAATTGCTTCTATTACTGCATGCTGCTGTTTAATGATCACAGAATTAGAAAACTCTTTCAATGAATCATTATATTAATCCGTATTATATACCGATTCATATTTTTCGATGACAAACTTGAAATAGAACAAGTTTTCAAAAAAAAAGAGTTCTTTTTCGAGAGTATTTCTAACCGGTATATGCGATAAGTCAGCGCTGATTATCTCAAGATTGCTCAATAAAGTCCGGTTAAATCCAGATGGATATTAATTTCAATGTTACTTTTGATTTGACTATTTTCAAGTGCTGAAACGCATAAAATATTTTAGCGGTAGCGATTTGTTTCCTTATTATTAAAATCTTTTTCGTAATATTTGGTGCTAAATTTTCATCTTCTTCTCATTTTGCTTTTTTTTTCTTTCGAAATTTATTTTCTTCGGATGAAATGAAAAAAAAAACGGAATTTTTCAACCGAGTTAAATAGTTGCTCTGAAATATTTGCGAATATTTCACTAGTGTTTTTCCTTTTATTCTTTTGGCCTTCGTTTTTTTTTTTTTTGCAATATAAAGGAATATTTGTATTAGAAATTTTCTAAACAAATTCTTAGGTGAATTTTTGCATATTGGGATGATTAAGTGCTATAAAAACTTTGAAACTATATGTTTTGTTTTATTGAGATGAATAATGTTTTATTTCTGCTCATTTATTTAAAAAGTTGAAGTTTTTTTTATTTTGTGTGAAAGATTTTATTGTATTCATATAATACGAGAAATGAAGTGTAATTATTGAATGTTCTAATATCCATATTTTGGGCTTAATTTTAGTAATATATAAAATCTTAACATATTCTACAGTTACCATTGAAGAGATGAAGTGAAAAGAAGGCATATACAATCAAAGTTAGAGGGAACAAGCGGTGAAAAGTTGATGGCAGGGAGAGGGGGGGGGGGGGGGGATAGAGGGAGGAGAGAGCTGTTCGAGTGAACTGAGTTCATTCATCAATATACGAAAACTTCTCAAGATGAATTCCAAATTGATTGCATGAATCAGTGAGTGCTTTACGTTCGCATATAACAATTAAATTTTTTTAAGAAGATTTTTTTTTCAAGAAAAACAAGAAAAAAAAAGCGCTCTTCTTTCAGTGAATTCAGTTCCGCATGAGAGAGAATATGTGCGTAACGAATGGCATTCTGATTCATCGTTACATTCGCAACGTGCATTATCATTGAGCAACAATATCACAACCACAACACTCTCAACAATCACCGATACTTCCGCTTCACTTGACTATCACTATCGTACGGTTGCTCCAATTAAAAAATATAAATTTACGCAAAAATTGAGACAACGACCAAGACTACGAATTCGCAAACCTGGTTAATACTATCGATTTATTAAATTCACCTAATTTTTTTTTGTGCTTTTGAAATATTTTATTTGATTTGATAAATAACTGCAAAATTTCAAGAAGAAAATTGAATAAAAATTAAGTGAAAGTGAAAAATGAAAATAAAATAAAATAAAATATGAATGTTTATGTTTGTATATGTCTGCGTTTGTACATATATGTGCAATATTTGAATCGTTCGAGTGATCAGCATAATTTTCGAAAATAATAAAACAAACATGGAATGTAAAATTTTGAGAAAAAAAAAAGAAAAAGCAATTTTGCAATAAATTTTTTTTTCTGCAATCGTTCCAAACTTTCAGATTGTCGAAATAGTTGGTTTTCTTGAAGAAAAAAAATTCAACTATACGGGTACTACAATATTCTAGTTCATCTAATAATTATTACGCCAATGAATGAAAGATTTCAAGAAAAAAAAATTCTTTTAAATATATATTCTTCGATTTGCAGGTGAAACACAGCAGATACGTGGCAATCGGACGGCTGCATCGGCACATCCATTAGCGTTACCAATGTTAACACCGTTTACATCAGAAAGTGATTCTACTTATGGAGGTGGATTTGAAAGTTGCTTCATGATGATTTCAATTTTTTAAGATTGAAGGGAATTTTTGTGGTTGAGGCGCTGCTTCTGCTGAGTAAATCTGCTTTTTTTTTTACGAAAGATTTCACTTGTTTTCTCATATGACTAAATTTTTCGAAAAAAAAATGCCTTTGATAAGGGAAAATTTCGGCAAACTGTGAAATGATAATAAGATTATGATATGCATTAAATAGGTTTTTTCAATCGTTAAAAAAATCGCACTATATGAAAATTTTTGAAGAGTTCTTAGAAAATTTTTTTATGCGCAAAATAATTGAGAAAAAAATTTGATGAAAATTTTTCGTCGAAATTGTCGAAATTTGTAAAAAAAATTTTCGTCCATATCTTATAAGTCCATATCTTCTAAGTTATCTTATAAGTTACAAGCCATCGAAAATCACGGAGATCATTGACATAGCCTATAGTTCAATAAATTCACTGTTTTTTTTTTTTGAAATCAACCAAATTTGTGAATGTATTATAATGTAATTCATTAAAATATGATTGATATTTTAACGAAATAGAATGCTTTCTTTAATGAAAGATTTGCTTCACGGGAAAGAAAGAATTTTTTGCGGTTTTAGAGGGTGGGGAAATTCTCGTGAAATTTAGCTAAGCTGCCAAAAACTAAAACGTATTTTAATACTATTTCAGTAGTAACTGGTTAAGGTCATAAAACATTTGATAGAATAACCGATGGGTTTATAGGAGGTAATCGAAGACCACCATGGAGCAGTCATGAATCAAACAGTGGAAACGATGAAAAGACCAGAATGGAAGAAAGGAACGGCGAATCTGGACAAGGGTTTGGAACGTTCGGAGGTGGAAGTGCTTCAGAATTCGGCACTGACACTACAAGATTTAGTGGTGGAGTTGGGAGTTCTAGGGAAAGTGGAAAACCGACGTGGAATAGTCACGAATCGAATAGTGGAAGGTTTGGAGGCGGAAGTGGAAAGGTTTTCATAGGTAACAAAGGAATTAGTGAAAGTAGCGGGGAACGTAGTGGTGGGGACGATGGATTGAGCGTAAATGGTGAAGAAAACGGAGATAGCAATGCAGGATTTGAAGATTGGCGTCGAGGTGGAGGAGATGCAGGATTTGGAGGGGGAAGTGATTCTTTCGGAGGAGGAAGTGGAAGGTTCGGAGGAGGTAGTGGAGGATTCGGAGGTGGCGGCGGTACTTCCGGTGGATCACAACCACCGGTCGACTTCGGGATTGAATCCTTCGGACTGAATGGACCAAACATTCGCGTTTCAACCGAGTTGTCGCCAATCGAATCGTCAGTGAAATCATCAAAGCCGATGAAATCAATGGAGTGAGTTTCCTTCTTTTGATGCACTGATCGTTCATAAGATAGAAGTATTATTGGGAAACGCATAATGGAACTGAACTTAGTACTACAAATTTATGTGCCGCTAACATTTCTACTCGCTAACATGAAACAGTGTTTTTAACGAAATTATGAAAGCAGATTTTGACGAAAATTGAACTACCCATTTTGCGGATCGTTTCGATCATTTCGCTATGGGTTGATTGATCTTGATAATTGTTTTTATTTAACACTTTAACTACTACATTAAAGAAAATAAATTACCTCTCGCAATTCCTATATCGATTAGCTCTTATCCTTTTTTTGCCACTAAAAAAATTTCTTTATCACTATCAAACTTTTTTTTCACTAATATTTTTCAAAAATGAAAAATTTTCACTCATTTCCACTATTACATTTTTTTTTTTATTTTTTTCGTAAATACAACTATTATTTTTTATGGATTATTTCTTAAATGATCTATAATTAGGAACATCTTTTGATAGTGATTAAAGAGACGGGTAAATAGACACCACAATAGATACGAATAGCTATATAAATAAAAATAACTAAATAGCAATTATATATGCCGAAATGGATTTAATTTTTTCCTTTCATATTTGTTCTTCCTTACCTCCACTCTCCTACCTAAATTTTAGCGAAAAAAATTGTGATGAGTAGTGGAAATCGACTTTTTAATTTTATAAAAGACCCACATAATTCGCTAAAAACTTCAACGCAAAATCGTTTTAAATAATTATAAACATAATAATGCTACAAATTTAGGGAATTCGCTTCATCATCGACAAATAACGCTCCTGCACTAAAAACGCCAATGGAAGAATTTGTGATTCCACAGAATTCTGGACTGCGCTCCGTTGCACCGCCAGCGGAATTCCAGGATGGATTCGGAAGTTCTCGAGGTGGCTCGAATTTGTGGTCGCCTGGATCGTTTGGAGGAGGTTCCGCTTTTGGCGGAAGAAGTGGATCGTCCAGCTTCAATTCATCGCCCGATGGAGATGCACCGGATTCAATAAATTCCCAGGAATCACACAATTTAGGCCCTTCCCGACCAAGTAAGTGAACTACTCGCTTCACTGCCAGTTCCATTCTACAATTATATGCGCCAAAATCATTTTGAAACTAGAATGACGCGCCACAAAAATTACCATCTCAAGAACTTTGTTGATATATTTTAGAAAGACCTATAATCCCCACTTCCTCCCCCCCCCCTCCCTCATTTCTTCAATAGAGTCCCAACATGAAAACTAAGAGCAAAATAATCCTCACTTTCTTCATCACTACCTGGAAAAAATAACAACAAATATAGGCAAATATATAAGAAAAAATATCAGAAGATATTAATTAATGAACTAACGGCTTTTCATATTTTACGGAACGCACTTGCAGTGTCTTCACAAAGAAAATTTGGACGCTATAGCTAAAATTCGGAAACAATTGTTATAAATGGTGTATCAGTAATGAAAATCACTGCGACGAAAGCTTAGTTACCATATTCCCTTGTTTATAAGCCCTCTTCTCCATATTCACCTCATCATGCACCGCTCCCCAACCTTTCGCTCTCTCTCTCTCTAACTATCCAATTTCAAGAATTTTCAAGCCGTACAGGCTCTCTTCCGAGTATAATTGTCCACAAATATAAGCCTCTCCATATTGAATATAATGAAATCAGTTGCGGCTTGCTTTCATTTCCAATTTACATGCGCTTTGGAAAATTGCAAACAATATATGAACACCTTGTGAATAAGGAAGAACGGTTTTGCATGCTCGAAGTTGCACAGTAGAAACAGTTTAATTATTTGCGAATCTTGGTCCCAGCAATGTCAGCGAGCGATAAAATAAAGAAGATCTCTTGAGTTAATTCGAAGTTAAATAGGAGATAAATTCGAATTTAAATCGTCTTTGAGTGTGTTGATGATTCATTGCCCGATATAAAGTAGACCTCAACGTTGCAGCAAAAATTCACCGAGATTGCATATACAATAGGAACGAATTTACTCATAACTTTACAACCTTTATCAACAATATAGTGCTAATTTATAACTACAGCATTGCATTAGAAGCTCAGTTTTACTTTTTGTATTTCTTTTGACTTCGTTGATTAAGCTGTTACCGAATATCCCTCTTCCCACTTTCCTCCTCCCCCCCCCCTTCCACCCAACCCCCAAAAATCATTATTAATTTAAGAGACAAGTCGTATAGATGAGTCGATATTTACGGGAGAAAGTGCATTAACGCCGAATCGTAATGGACCGACGGGCGACGGGTTTGGCCCACCATTATTTCCTGGTGCCGCTGTCCCTCCACCGGTTCCAGCGATCAGTCTTGGCGGTGACGCTGCCGGTTTACCACCATATCACATCGACAGTGCGGTGCGGAATCCACCTTCCACGGTTTGATTTTAACCTTTTTTCTCTCAATTTATGGAAGATTCCATCGCACGCTTCGCACTTGTGAAAAGTTATAGCAAAAAAAGTTTAATTGTCAGCGAATTTCTGAAGTGAAAGTTAATTCTACACTTTCATCGATTTTAACTGGAAGCCTCAAAAAGCTATTTTTTAAGGAAGCACCTATTGTAAGGTATTGATCCTAACATCCAGGACTTATAACATCGAGGATTTTTCGCAGCTTTCAAGAGAAAGAGGAGGATATTTAATCGCAGTAGGAGTTAAGAGTGGGGGAGGAGGTGTAAATTTGCTTTTCCACCCCCGAGGTTATGGAATATCATCAAAGAGGGCATATTCTGATGGAGAGCGGGATCGTATGATAGGGTTTTATTGTCTGCTAGTTTCAGCGTATTAGCGTATGCTTCTTTCACAAAGCCATATAGCTTCAGTTAGAGTATCTATTTATTTGTCAGGTTTACACCACACTGTCGGTAAATCAACCTTCAAACGTCAACTACTAATAACATGCATTCTAAAAAGCGAGGAGTAATGAGTTCGCGAAGTAGTTCACGATTTCTATTTGTAATCTACTGAGCAAATGTTTCATTGCTTTTTATTCCTAACAAAACCTTCGATCGAAAGCGCTTGCTGCTTGATGAGTTTTAGTAATATCACGATCACGTTTCACAGTTAGTAGAGACGCTTGCCAAAACAATACAAACCTGCGGGTATTTCTGCAAATTCTGACAAAAAGGATGATGGCTTTTTGTATATTTTAGCAATCTAATTCGTTTTGGCTGAGAATTAGCATAATAAAAACATATTGTTATAACTTTCAACATTTATCAGTCGAATCAACCGGAAAACAAAAATTGAATTCATGATATCGTTAGTTACTGGTTGTCATCTTGTCGGGGAATAAAAACATCTATGGAATGATATGTGAGGAATTTTCTCAACGATATTAATATTACAATATTTCTACATTGAATATGATCAACCTCCAGTGGAAATTCAAACACCTCCCCCCTTTCAATCACCTGAATCGAAATTAAAGTTAAACACCCTTTTTAGATTCAAACACCCCCCCCCCCCCGGTCCAACTAAGGTAAGCTTTGACTGAAAAATTTCTCTATGATAGAAAAAAAATGAAACGGCAGGGTTAATTTCCTCTGTAAGGTTAAAAACTAGCGCGTGTTACACTTGTTCACGTATCACACTTTTCCACATCTTATGCGAACTATTTTGCAAAAAACCGGAACAAAATTGGTCCATTGAGGGTTGAGATATGACATAGGAGAAATCATGGACACGCACAACAACGCACGCGCCGCTGCGCCACGCCCCCCGCATCTTTTCTCACAGACCACATCACTCATCAAGTCACAGGAAGACAGCAGGCCAAGTAATACAAACAGATTCGCGCCTTTGGCGTTCAGAAAAAGGAGTGACGAAAATATGGATAATAGACTCGCGCCTTCGGCGCGATCACGTGAACGAAAGGGTAAAATAGCATACGACCTTCTGTTTAAATTCCTGTAACCTTTCAAACATTCATAACAACGTTAACATCATTGGAAGAAGAATTGATGCGCAAGGGGGGGCTGCCGCCTACTTGAACCCTTTGCCTTCTTTCGCGTGCAGTTGGTCTTATAGGAAGAGAGCAAAATCGTTTCTGTGACCCTCTCACATTTACTTCTCTTTAGCCGCGCGATGCCATTTCCAAAAATTACGGAAAAATTGGCTCCAAACACGTTATGGATCTTTCCAAAGGATTTCGCTGACGTGTCGAATGGCATAAAATTTTTCGGAAAAATTTTCATATTCAGGATTTTTTCGTCACTTGACAAGTAGGCGACAACATGCGCCACATGATTGCACATGTAATCCAAAAATGGGGAGGTAGATCAAAGTAGATCAAAGTACATCGAAATCTGAAGGGAGGTCGAAACGCGAGGGCACATCAAAGAAGATCAAAGTGCATGAAAATGTGAAGGTAGATCAAAGTAGGTCAAAATATGAAGGTAGGTCAAAATGTGAAGGAGGATGAAAGTAGATCAAAATATGAGACTAGACCAAAGTATCACAGCAGATCAGAGCCCGAAGGTAGGTCAAAGTAGGTAACAGTGGATCAAAATGTGAAACTAGATCAAGGTAGATCAAAATGTGAAGGTAGTTCAAGACATGAAGGTATATCTAGTATCAAATCACATCAACATGTGAAGTTAGATCAAAGTAAATGAAAGTGTGAAGGTGGATGAAACCATATCAGGAAGGTAGATCAAAGTAGATCAAAATGCATCAAAATGTTAACGTAGGTCAAGGTAGATGAAAATGTGAAGGCAGATCAAAGTATCAAAGTGGATGAAAATGTGAAGGTGTATCGTTGTATCAAACAAATCAAAATATGAAGCTAGATCGAAGTAGATCAAAACGCGATCGTAGACCAAGGTAGATCAAAACATAAGGGTGGAGGAAAGTGTCAGAGTAGGTCAAAATGTGGAGATAGATCAAGGAAGATCAAAATATGAGACTAGATCAAAGAACCAGAGTAGATGAAAGTCTGAAGGTAAGTCAAAGCGGGTAAAAGTAGATCACAATGTCAGCGTAGATCATGATGGAAATGTGAAAGCAGACCAAGGTAGATCAATATATGAAGGTAGATCAAAGTAGATCAAAACGTGAAGGCAGATGAAATTATCGTAGTGGGTGAAAATATGAAGGCAGATCAAAAGATGAGGGTAGGTGAAACTATCGGTGTAGGTCAAAATGAGAAGATACACCAATTAGATCAAAATGTGAATGCAGGTCAAAGCATCGTAGTGGATCAAAATACGAAGGTAGATCAAACGTCAAAGTGTATGGAAATATGAAAGTAGATCAAAATGTGGAGGTCGATCGAAATGTGAAGGTAGATCATAGGAGTTTTTTCTCAACACTATTCTATACATGTAGTATTTATACATATAGTAGCTATGTTCTCAATACTCGCGCGAAGATCCTGTAAAAATAGATTTAAAAGAAGAAATTGCAATAGTGGAACTACAAGCGGTGTGCTCTTACCACTCATCAAACCTCACTTCTTGCGGAATAGGCTCTGAGTGCCGGCGACACACTCAGGGGAGTGTCTGCTTCTCTCCCAATTAGGGTGTATTTTCGTGAGCAAACATTTAGCACTATATAATAGCGGTTATGGATCAAAGAACGCGGCAAAGTGCATATGTGTGTCATCAGTTCATCGAGTTCTATCGTTTGATACGAAAATAAACGAAATCCGGGACAAAAAAAAACTTTTCCACAGTTTCCCTATGTACTCCCTTAGAATTGAAAAATTGGGATTTTCCGGAATTTTTTTCTCGGCCCCTATTGAACCTAGGTGGCATTATATAGGTCATTGGAGAGATCTCGTCGAGCACATCACAGATCAAGAGACCGTTTAGAGCAATATCGAATACCGATTGAGAACGAAAGCCCCGAAAATCGCAAAAATCGAAATTCCAGAAATCCTGGCCGGTAGAATCGGTTTTCAGCGTTTCTTTCCAATTGAAATAATTTATAAACCATTTGATAGAGGTTTTGATGTTGTGTTAGAAAAATGAAACCGGAACTCCCTAGGCCTATCCGTTGGCCAGATAAAAATGCGGAATTATCTAATAATTTACATTTTTATAGAAAATTCATACAAATTAATTTTTATAATGAATAAACTCGATGTCAAACAATCCGAATGATACATATTATTAAATAACAGTGTATACAGTAGTGAAAATTAGAAGTTCTAGGAAGAAGAGATAAATCGAAACTATGTCGATCGCAGGTAGATCTGAGGATACGAACCTATTAACTACATATTTTTTATTTCAGTGCTAAATATCAATGTCAGAGAGGGGAGACTGAGGCCCCTTGACCCCCCTTTCATCGAGGTGTAGTTCTTGCTATGAAAAAACAGATTTTATGGAGGAAAAATAGTGGAAAAAAGTTGCAGTCGGAAAAGACAACCAACGCCCGGTACTAAACCCCCGTCGCACCCCATCACATTCCCACACACTAACCACTCCCATATATAGACACCACAAATCTCACTCTCAGTGCGAGTCACACCGTCAAGCCAGGACAATTTAGCAGGTGCAGCCAGGACAGCAGTTAAATCATCATTAACGGAAATCACTGTTTTTAGTTTCCTTTCTCCCATATTCACCGCAACGTTCTGCCACGATCGGTAGAGAAGCGAATGCTAATTGCAGTAAAAAAAGCGCCATTAACATCCGTTCGGAATTGGAGCAGTTATGAAAGCATAATGTGATTTCACTGTCTCTCTCACCTTTGCGTACTATTTTGCTACCGAATGCAAATTTCAGGATTTGCGTCAGAAATAGCCAATTATAGGCTGTTGGAAAGGGAATTGCACGGGGCGCCGAGCCGCGCAGTGCGCTCACGCCTCCGATTATGTGAAAAAAAACGTTACGACCGAAAATATAAAGAGTCCAGAAGATCCTGAAAACACAGGACCGGAGTGGAACGAAACATTTTTTTCCGCAACACTCTTGAGGTGATGTGGAAAAATGTAGTTGATGAGGACACGGTGGGATGAAGGAGAAAAAAGGTGCAAAAATTTTTTCCTCGCATCGGGAAACTTTTCCAGCAGTCCACTACCACACGGCACGCCACCCACAGCAGAAAAAGTTCCAGCTCAATTCATCCAACGCGAGGGGAGATATGGTGGAAAAACCATTTTCAGGATCCCTAATGGATATCTCGCCAGGATCACTAAATATTCGCAAGTTTTCTTCACCGGCATCCATGCTCCTCATTCCCAGAAGTCCAAAAGAAATCGTAAAAAATTCCAAATTCACAAACATATAAATGTTTTCGGATTGATCTCCATACATTTCCAACATTTTCCGGAAAAATTTTCATATTCAGGATTTTTTCGTCACTTGGTATAAAGCCGACAACATGCGCCACATGATTGCACATGTAATGCAAAAAACGTGAACACAATGCGACAAACACACAAAAAGATATCGGCAAAAATGCTCAAGTATGGAAAATCCATATTATCCAGAGTATCTCAATGCAGAAGCGCAGTACATCCACCAAAAACAATGGGTCAGGTAAGCATGGAATTTCCAACATTTTAAAGGAAAATCGACCCGAATCGAGCAAAGCGTTCTTGAGATAACGTGAACGAAAGGGTAAAATAGCCTACGACCCGTCTAGAATAGACAGTAGAGGAAAAAATATGAAGAAAATGAATTATATTTAGGTGAAACCATCAGCATTGTTGAGTGTACTCAATAAAGCCGACCTTGGATTCAATCAAGCGATTAATCATTTCGAACAAGGAACGCCACTCGAATCAGCTGCTATTGATATTCTCGAAGTATGTCGTTTTCTTTTCATGATTTTGGTCATATACTTTTTAAAACGTCTGAGAAATGTGATGCTTTTCATTTTTTAAAGAATTTCTTTCATTTGCATACTTTAAAAGTGATTTTAAAAATTATAGTGAAATAGTTTACAATTATAGAAATATCTGATTCAGATTTTTTGATTAGCTATTCATCGTATACTTAAATTTCTACAATGGCACAACTGTTTAGAAAATACTTTCAAAAGTATTATTAATATCTAAAAACGATAGCTGAAATATTTGAGTAATTCGAATGCATAAGAAATAATATCTATGATATATTATAAAGATTAAATGAAGCAGAAGTAACGTTTCACATCTCATTATTTAATGTTTGTTCTTGGATTATGAGCGTTTTTAATTACAGGTATACCTTCCGGATATTTTTTTTAAAAAATAAGAGAAGAAACAGAAGACAAAAAAACAAAGAAAATAACGGGAAATAATATTCATATATTTAAGAAATATATTAAAATTGCGCATAAA
This sequence comes from Ascaris suum, assembly GCA_013433145.1. Taxonomy (NCBI): domain Eukaryota; kingdom Metazoa; phylum Nematoda; class Chromadorea; order Rhabditida; family Ascarididae; genus Ascaris; species Ascaris suum. The sequence continues at coordinate 8,434,163 of CM024178.1, read as the reverse complement.
TTATTTTATTTAAACATGCCACTGGGAATTAAGTGGCTGAGGGGAAGGGAGGGACAAGCACATATGATATATATATATATATATATATATATATATATATATATATATATATATATATATATATATATATATATATATATATATATATATATATATATATATATATATATATATATATATATGAATATCATTTTTAAAATAGAGGAACAAAATTAAAAATTAAGGTAGCATTGGGTAGTCAAAAACTGGATAGCCAAGCGAAACTTTTGGGACATGTGGATCGTACGATTGGAATCGACAATCTACAAAGGTTACAGCGATGGGCGAACACAGGTGGTGCATTAGATGCGATCAAAGAACAGGTATTCTTTTCAGTAATATCTAATTCCTTTTTTAGCGAGAATCAATAGTCGACTTCTAATTCGCTTGCCTGGTTTCTCTGTCAGGTAAAGGTGTTCCTCAAATATGAAATTTTTTGAGTTTATGTCGTGTCTTGTAAAATGATATTAAACAGGTGGGTTTAATGAAAATATTTCTCAAAAAGCCAACATGGATTAGGGGTGCTTGCTCCATCATTTGAACATTTCAAGTTGATATTTTCATTGCAATCTAACTTATTCGTACCGTATTATACGCGATAGAGAGGGTAACTAATGAAACTAATCACATTATTGGTAACTAATCAAACAATTCTAGTATGCAGAAAAAAATATTTGCTGTTAAGTGGAAATTGGTTGCCTATATTCCTCGCCTGAATCAGGACAATCAATAACTTGTTCTCACTATTTTTGTTCTTCGCTTTTAACAATATAAAAGTATAATCTTATTCATGCATCGGAGGGTATATAGGCTCGCAGGTGAACATGAAGGCACTCTAGGTGTTGGATAAAAATATCTTTAATTCGCGAATGGCACAATAATTAAATATTCATTATCCATACTCGATTTATTCCATATCTCATCCCGATAATAACTAAAAATCGTGTAAATTTTGTAGAAATTGCGCTATTTTCTGCTTCATTTTGCATATTCTTAAGTGTGCATACTTTCCACTAAGCACAATTAGAGGGGGTATACATACTCATTGAGTGATGATATTTAATTTCAGTTTGCAAAGATCGCAAAGAATTATAGCCCACCAGAGAATCTTCTACCAACAATACCTCCACAATTCAATTATTTATTCACACCGACAGGGAAACGATGATAGAAAAAAAAAATGGAGATATTATTATATGCATAACTAGGTTTTCATTGTTGACCGCTATTAACGGTCAATATGATGAGCGGGTCGAACATTGCGTCTGCTCTTTATTTAGGGCGTTTGCATAATCATCACATCCACGATTATTCTAGCATTATCGTATAATAAATATTTTCTATTATCGAATTGCTTTAAAATTTGAAATTAATCAAATTCCCCTATAAATACTATAAAAGAGTGGACGACAATAATTTAAATCTAGCGATGTCATTAAAATTGCTTTTAAATAAAAATTCATTTTCCCACATTTTCTTTAATGGAAAAATTGAGAAAGAAACTTTCAAGATTTTCAGCAAAAGAGCGATTCAAAAACTTGTCTCTCTCTTTCTCTCTCGGTCTCTTTATTGTTGTTCGCTAATTGAGAGATCTCTCCGCATTGATTTTATATGACCTGAACAATCTTTCTCTTATGATTTAAAATGATCGATAGGATGTGATGATATTGTGATAATGATTTATGTGTCCATCTATAAAAGTCACAACTATTTGCTTCATTTTTTATTCTGAAAATGCTCAGCGATATGTTCAATTCAATAATGCCATTTCAATTATTCAATTTAATTTCGATCAATGTTAAATCGATTTCTATCGTTTTTGTATTTGTATGTAGTTGAAGTTGTATTATATCGAGTCAGTTGTTTCGTAATATATGTGCAATAAATTCTATCAAATTTTGATTTAAAAAATGAAGGATAAAATATAAAAATTCATTGTTTGATTTACATCTTATCTTTTCTCTATTTTCCCTTTTGAATTTGTTTACGAGTGAAATTCTAATAAAATAGAAAATATGAGTAAAACGTTTTGAGACAAACAAAATCGGAATCGTATAATGTGCGCAATTTATGCCACATCGAAATCGCAGCATGAAAAATTCATTTCAATTTCCTATAGAGCATGAGTGGCTAAATGAATACTTTCGAATAAAATATATAAGTGGATTTTTTAAAAGAACTCCAACCCCGGAGTCGCTTATCAGCACCTCTCAACTAATCAAAATCATTTATCACTGACTTTCAGCCAACTATACAGGTAAGAAAGGTAGTAGCATTCCACATTTTGGATATTACATGCTCTAACTACCGCGTATTTCGATTCTAAATATTTTTGAAAGGTAAATATCTCAGATTCTTTATAAAACCAAACATAAAAAATTCTAGACCTACAATTTCATCTCTAAGCATACCTATAAATAAATGATAAACATCAACCTCCTTTCTCTCCTCCTCCTCCCCCATTTTCGAAATTTACTAGTAATTCCCTTAAATCAATGTGAATTTCAAATTTCATTATTCGTTGAAGTTAGTAAATCATTGAAGCTAAAACTATGCATTCGTCGCTGAGTAGAATTTATTTCGCCACGTTTTTTTGTAAAAAAAAAAACTTGTAAAATAGAAATTTGCATATAACATAATCAAGTTGAAGATTTATAAGGCAACAACAAAAACAATATGAAAGACGTAAAAAAATAATTATTATGGCTCATTTAATAATCCCCACCCTCCAAAATATATCCCATCCTATAATTAAATAGATTTTTTCCCTTATCAACCATTCCATTATCGCCTATAAAAGATACCACAAAATAATCCGCTAAAAACAAATCCTAACAATGAGGCTTAATAAGATCCTATTTGAGCAAAATTGAACAATGAAACATTTAGTGAGTAGTGCAAATACGTTCTCAAAAGAATAAAATGAGAAATAGAATAGTGGAACTAAAATACTAAAGAACTACTTTGAAATAAATTAAAATACTATTTAAAATAATAAAGTTGAAATGAAACTAAAATATCTAAAACGTCGATCGAATTTCGAATTCATCGGAACTCGAATTCAAGTTTAAATTTAATTCCAAATAGGAAATGATTATGAAGCAAGAGATCTTCAAATGGTACATATCAAACGACTATAATTGAACCATTAATCTACTCAATAAGCGAATGAAAACAGATAAAATAAATGCGACTGAAAGGCAATCGAATAATATAGCTAACATGAAGCACACTTTTCATCCGAAATTACAAAGAGAACGAAATGAAAAACATATAATGGAAAATAAAACGACACTTCAACTGAAGAACAATAAATAGAATGAAAGAGGAAGGGGTAGGGAACATAAGAGGAAAAAGGAGAGAAAACGGAAGGAAGGCGGGGTGGGGGGGGGGGGGGAAGGTGATGAAATTATGAACAACTTTTCGATAAGATCAAATAGTCCAATTGATCGTCGGCGGTTGGACACGTCGGATCGGTGATGAAGCCAACTTTATGAAAAAAGCCGAGTGATTTATGATTGAATGCAAATACTGTTGCCATTATTTTTTCCATCGACGTCCTTAAACGAAAAAAAAAATTGTCGGATTAGAAAAAAAAAATTAATTTCCGGACACAATTGGATTATCTCGAGTGATCCATTTCCTGTACGGGAAAGAAGAAAACTTCAATCTTTATTTCTTCATTTTTTAGCATTTCTTCAAGAAATTTTCTATCCGAAGACATTACATTTGTGGGGAATCAAGACGTATTTGAAAGCACAAAATAAGTGAAATACCGATGTCGAACTTTTATATATAGCTCGATATAATTGTAGAGCTTTATTTTTTAATTGATTTAACTTAATTCCTGTCTTCTAATTTTGGTGGACAGGAAAAAGACCATGAGAGAGATGGCCGAAAAAAAATTTGATGAAATCTCAGCAAGAACTAGTGATACCTAAGCTTTTCTTGAAAAGTGCTAACTCAAAATGCCGAAACGGATTATTACAGATTGGAGTGGAAATAAGAGGAATGAAATAATGAAATGAAGCGCTTACTTTTGCCCAAGAGATTCCAACATAGAGATTATAATTGTACCAATACCTTGCGACTGATATTTCTCTTCAACTTGAATTTCGAAGCTAAAATAGACTCGTAAGCAGTTAAGCTTTGACATTCGAATACATATCAAAATCCAACACTCGTTAATAACAAAAAAAAACGACAGATAGTGATAAAAATTCTAACTGAGTGAACGAAAAAATTTAACGGATTGCATTATTATTCTCGAAATGTAAGCTGAATACAGAGGTACACAACATCAATCTTACTGCTAATTTAGAAGCGTACTGAATAGAACAGGTATTTTTCAATAAATAAATAAACATATATATATATATATATATATATATATATATATATATATATATATATATATATATATATATATATATATATATATATATATATATATATATATATATATACCTAAATTTGCAGAAACAATAAATGTAAGACAGTGCAATTTTAAAAAAACCCAAATACTGCGGTACAAGCAATACGTGTTTATTTCAACACTGAATTAATTTCTTCACTTTAAAAAACAAATCAAAGAAAATATTCTTAAGGCAATATTTGGTCGCAGAAGTCAATAAACTGAAATAAAATACTGCTCTATCAAAAAAAAAAAATCAAAATATAATCAAAAAAAAATTGCTGGCAGAATAAATTCCAAGTATTTGAATGAAATCTCTTTTCGCCAATAACGATGCATTTCCAGTTAAACATTTCCGGCAAATCTATTTCTTCTTCAATGAATAGAACAAAAATTCAAATAGTCGATATCCTTCTCATTACGATTCAAGGTGATCATCGCTACTTCCCTTTTCCTCCCCCACATCCTTCGCCTCCGTCTCCTTCTCTCTAAGAATGCCCGAACAGACTACTCCATTATGCACCTCTATTATGGATATGTAATTTGATGCCAAGAATAACTAATTAAATTCCATATAAATAAAACGCCAACATACCAATAGACAACAGGCGAATCGTGATCCATATCAAAACGATAATGGCAATATGCAATCGGTGTATCATTCATATTCCTAACTATTATATATCTGAAATGAAGTATACAAATGCAATTACAAATTACAAATAAAACAAATTAGTAGAGGAATTAATGTACGACGATCGATGCGAAATTAGAATAGAACTGACAGATTGCGGCAAAAAATATACAATGCATAAAATTTATTGCAGAGAAAAAACATTTTCAAATCAATAAAATATAGTCGACGTTTTCATCTTTTTCGTATCTGTAAAATAATAACTTCCCTCCCCCCCCCCCCCCCCCCACCCCTCCCTCCCTTTATGTGCAGCGTCAACAAGAACTGAGGATAGGATATATATTTTACTTAATAGTAAAGAGAATTAGAAAATGATATCATCTAACTTTATTCGGTCGGAATCACAAAATCACTTTTATCCTATAATACTTTCAATCAAAAAAATTCAGTCTTATTTTTATATTTATCAAACATTTCCCTCGTGAAATTTTGAAATACAGAAGAGCAATAAACAAAAAAGAAACCTCGAAGTTGTAGCTGTGAGTTCTTGCTTTTTACTTGTTTCATCATATCCCCATAGTGACATTTCATAGAATGATCGCATATTCTCAACGAAAAGTTTGAAGACCCACTGGAATAGTGCATCATCGAGATGAGTGCCCCAAAGAAAGGAAAACGACAATGGTTCGCTATAAATAAAAATACTTAGCAAAATGAATGAATACACAGCGCTATTCGATACTTCCCGACAAATATACAACGCTATGAGATATTGGCCGACGAATATACAACGCTATCCGATACTACCCGACAAAAACACAATAATACCACAGTAAAAAGAAATTAACCTCAAATATTCCTCGCAACACAATTTCTCAAAAGCCTCTATGAAAAAGTTCTCGAAAATCTCCGTGTATAAACTACACGGTTATATCCTTTAGACATACAAAAAAAAATTCTATATTTTTGTCCGACAAATTTTTGCATGAAAATCTTCATCCGCTATAATATCAACTATAACAATGAGATTTAAACTACATAAACAGACACATACAAATCAATCAATCAATTAATAAGTGATACTTACCCAGATGGTGTTTGGGTAGGTATTGGACATTTCAGTGTTTCGATTGGATTTTGCATTTTATTCGCTTTTTTCACAAGCCTTTTCTTGAGATCACTCCGTGCCATCCTATTGCTCTAAAAGTAAGACCTCAAAACATTACTACTAAAACTGATATCGTAACAACTGCATATGAGTACTGAAAAGAACAAAAAGCATGCTCAACGTTCAACAGCGTGAGTCTCATATCTTTACAACGATGATTCTTTCTTTACCTATCCAAAAAAAAAAACCAATTTTTTGAAAATTTAAATATCCTCCACTCATTTATTCTTTTTGGGATAAGAAATCGACCAATAGATGCAAATAGATGTCACTGATAATCATTGATAAGTTCTCATCATTAAGTTCAAATTTTTTTTTTCTATTCTTATAATTACCGAAACGCCTAACAATTATCGATTAAACCAACTCAGAAAAACGCCTTTCAGATTTCTCAGACTAATATAGATAACATAATTTTAAATTTTACTAGTACTATATATTTCCCCCCAATTTATTCATAAATATATAAGCTAAAACATCGATTACAATCTAGTGGCCTTTAAGGCTCTTTTCTCGTTTACTCCTTAAATCTTAAAGCAGAAAATATATAAGTAGTACAGGTTCCATTGATTCTGATGAATAAATTAGTTACGACTACCTTATCTTATCTAAATACTATTGCATGTTTAATTCGTCTACTTCCAATCTATCGATTATATCATCAGATCAGCAGCTATATACCATCATAAAGAGATCTTCTGTTATGTAATATATCGCTGAAACGAAACATCTCACTTTGTAACACAATCTTTCATTAACAACGTATGATTCGCCATTGAAACGAATTATTCCACTTATAACACAATCTTTCGTTATGTGGTACTCTTCTCCTAGCCTAAGAATTGATTAACATTACGTTTGCTTCCTACTGAAACTTTTAACATCAAAATCAACATGAGAAGTACTCGGGAAATAGCAAACATTGCGTGCAAATATTTGACAAATCTGTAGAGGCAATTCATGAAAGCACACCACTTCAAACTCTTTATTGAGACTCCTTCGTATAATAACCACAATTGAACTCTCTAAATCACACAAACCGGCTTTATATATATATATATATATATATATATATATATATATATATATATATATATATATATATATATATATATATATATATATATATATATATATATATATATATATATATATATATATATATATATATATATATATATATATATATATATATATATATATATAATGCAACAAATAAAGACTAGTTAATCAAGAACACATTTCCTCACTGTTGATGAACAAGCAAAAAACCCAATAGATGGTTACTCGGTTCAAAAAACCTAATTAATCTGGCTAGCACTGAGGCAAAATTCCCAAACGAGTACCTAGAGATGAGAGAGTACAAAAATAGAGACAAAATTCTTCCAAGAATTATGCAAATTTTTCAGTTATCATTCAATGTTCGTTGAAACAATATACGCAATCATCCTACGTAAAATATCCATCCAACAACAATGAAGCAATACTTTCAAAATATTATACGAAGAAAGATAATAAATCCAAATCTATACGTTGTTTCGAAAAATCGCAATCCACATAGTTTCTAAGGAAATAACGAATCTCCAACTTATAACACTCTAATGCGAACAAATTTATGCTGGTAATTACGTTGATATTTCACAAATAGATAGAAATAAAATAAAATAATCTTATAGAGAATTTCATCATTGATGAAACATAATGCTTTGCATTCGAAAAAAAAATTTCTTCTCCTTTAATAAAAGTCATTGCAAATGCTTCAGTCATCTGCCTCAATTTATAACGGATTGTTAGAGCCTGAATTGTATTCACAACAGCACAAACTTGTAGGCTCATGAAATAAAGCTCTAATTTATAAAGACTTGAAACATGTAAATTTAACAACTCTGATTTATGAAGACTTTCAATATGCAAATTTATGAAAAATTATAGAAATGCATCACACCGAACTGCTGTTCTTCTTCTATATAGCCTCATCCGTGGAGCAATAATTACACTCATCTAGATTCATTTTAATTTTCTATATTCACAAAAAACTGGCCATCTCAAAGACGACTAAACCAAAAAAAAAAAACTTTCCTGTTAAAATTGCACTTTTAGCTGTTCACTAGTATAGGAGTACTGACATCTGAAAATACATCAATGGCGTTAGAATCACTCAATGAGACCAGTAAACGGCAATTAAAATATGCACACATAAAAAAGACGAATTGAAATATAAAAATAAAAAAATAGACTGAAGCGTCATAAATGACATTCGAAATACTATTATCTCAGAGAAAGTGTACCTCTATTTGACGAAGAATATCACAATAAAATATTAGACGATGAAACCTCTAGATTGTCTATCATTTCCATGGATATAAATCCTCCCATAAAAATCTAAAATACTTCCACGCTTAAATAATCGAGATTTTTGAAGAAAAAAACCCCCAATCAAAATACTTTGTCGAAAAATTATCGCAAAAAAAGAAAAATTGAAAACTAGGTGCCACACCTGAAATTTAGATTTTTTGGAATTCTTTTTCAAACATTAAAATGAGGCAAAATTATAAGCAAATCCTATAGCTGAAAGTGAGCACTCATTCATCACTACGGTAGTATATTTGTTTACTAAAATAAGGATCCCTCTTTCTTGGCATTCATCCATCTTGAATTCTGAAATGTTTCAGCGCACAACAGTGACTTATTTCCCCACCCATATATAACTCATTCGCGCTCGCCATCTTCTATTAGTTATTTGAATTTCAGGTCTTCTTTCAGGACCGCCACCCCCTCTCTCGCCTAATACCCTTCCCTTTCGTCCCGGTACACTTCCCCTGATCGATATCACACTAAACACACGCACAGACTGCTGAGCAAATGGGTTGAGCGGGAGGCAAAAAACTAAAAAACCGACAACATTCTATATACTGAAACTCTCCCCACAACCACATGTGCCTTTTATATTTGGATTGCGAAAAATGAATTCAGAACTAAGCGGTGATTTTATATAATCCATCTCAGTGCCAAGAAGTGTTAGCTGTGCTTTTGTGTCGATCCAGATTTTTACACCATCCTGAAAAATAATCGAGTTTTTTACACCGCCCTGAAATCCTGAAAATTTTTTTACCCCATCCAGAAAAAAATAAATTCAACTTACTGAAGTCTCTGGTATTCTAATGTATTCAGTTACCGTTTGTTGAGTTTTCCCCTTCTTCAGACTAAAGTGAGAAATTGAACCCACTAAGAAATATAAATCTAAGCATGAAAATACACTAAAAAATTCAGGAGGAGAAAAGCAAATCGGCCTTTCTTCCATCAATAAGTAAAGTAATTCTTCAAACAAAATTTTAAAAAAAAACTTCTAAGTGCTTGGCGCTAAAGAAGAGGAAAAGTCTTTTCCTTCCACACAATCCGATTCCGTCCGCTCCGACTATTCCTTTACAAACGAGGCGGAAGAACTCCATAGTTAACCACCAATAACGCCGCTTTATCCGCTAACCCTCACTGCATTCATCCCCTTCCCCTCAATTTCGTTCACCCTTACATGAAGTACTCCACCATTCTCCCCGTTAATTTTTTTCCCACCATACCTCCCTCCTCTATAAATTTACAAATGGATAGGATACGAAAATTAATTTTCCAAACCTGAACTACTTCCTCGTCGAATTTCCCTTTCTCTTTCGCATAATTCAACGTATAGGTCAAACCATTGCAGCCACGTTGCCTAACGCCAATCTGCAGCAATTAAAATTACCTCAACTGCATTTCACTTAATAGGAAACTGACATTTGTTCAAGTAACAAAGTACTCGATTGCTATACATAAATCCAAAGTTCGAGCTCAACCTCATCGTAACGTTTATCATTTCTTTCAAGTCCATTATCTCCATTTCTTTCCACATGATTCAATAGACATATGTACGTAAAAGTTCTATGCGTCAACATTATATTAGAGTGAGTTTCAGAAAAGTGTCGCCTATACTGACATAAAGAAATAAAACCAACCTTTAAAGCCTTCATTTCCGGCTCCTTTTGCATAAGCAACTTCACCCGCTGGACGGCTTCCGGCGTAAGAGTTAATGCCGCTCTTGCTGGTGTCCGACGTGCCACACCTTTGACAACACGTGCCGCTGCTCCACCCAAACGTGACGCCATCGACAAGCAACCAAATCTTCTTGCTCCTATATAAATATCTGGCATGTAGGTGCTTCAATGAAAATGAATGAATGCGCACATCCGGAAAACTACATGACAGCGACAACAACTACACGAGCACTGGCATCGCTTTATGGACACCTCCAACAAAGACCGACTTTCCAGACACTTCCGATGAAGACCGACTTTCCATCTCCTCCAACAACGACCGAGTTTTCATGTTGGTATGATGTGTGAAAACTGGTGAAACAGTGCACTACGTTGGCGGTAAATATGAGCATGCAACGATCGCAATCACTTGCAATCTAATCATCGATGACCTACGCTGAATAGCGCACACGCCTTGGTATTCATACCCAGGGCAACCGAATTGCATGATTAAAAACCCAATCCCATTTTACTTGAAAATTCTAATTGACGGAACGAATTTCTCAAATAAATAAAGCATAAACAACTACCTTGATCACCTACCAATATCAATGCAACCTCAATGCGTCATTTACGGATTCTGATCATACAAAATAATCACACTGATCAGTGCTCGGGATCAATACTCTAAGCCGTCGACCTCTAATGCTTACCTGTACCTCTCATCTTTGTCTTACAACAAAATTTAAAAAAAAGAAACATTGACCATAAATGAGCAAAAAAAAAAGAAACTGAAAAAGATATGAAATGAATCGTATAAAACGATATAAATTAAAGAAAACAATCGAAGCGTAAATTACTTTTTATTCACAGCAATTGTAATTCTTCGAATCATTAAATAACTAACAAATTATACGAAAGTTTTTTATTTATGATGGATTTTAAACAAAAAAAAAAAAGAAAGTAGTAGCACTTCAGAATGTGAGCAAATAATGATAGACATATCGCTATTTCAATAGCGATTTTTTTAAGTTCTTTTTTTTTTTTTAAGAGCAAAAATCATTGATATTCAATTCAATTATGAAAAGATTATAAAATAAATTGAATTGTCAAAAATATCCTCATTTCTTCATTTAGCAAGCAAAAAATCATTTCCATTTCTTTTCTTTTTTTAGCATTTAAAACGCTTGCATTATATTATACTATATATTACTTTCAAATCTTCATTCAGCATTACTTGCTAACATGCGTCTCCTTTTATCATTTACCCTACCATCTCTATCATTTCTCACTTTATCACAAATTAATCTACAAACTTTCGAATTTTTCGAACAATTCATCTAATTCGATCAAAAATTCGTCTAAATTCTTCGAATGTTATTTCATCAATTTTAATACGATATTCTGACGTGTCTACTGCATAAATTAGCTATTACAAAAAAGATACAACGATTAAAAAAAAATAAAAAATAAAATCCTCATTTTTTTCTGTGATTTATAAAATAAGAGAGTATACAATCAAAAATATAAAATACCCCCGAAAAAAAATCAAGCCAGTAATTTTTCTCTTTCATTTACTTCAACAAACAAAAATATATTCGTATATTTAAGATATAGTCTTTTTTGAAAAGAATATATTCATAAACACTATTAAATACAGTGAAATGCCATCACAATTATACAGCATAAATCGACTTGTGGAATTCACACAACAATGAGAATAAATGCTATCACAATTCAGTCATTTAAATTTGCGTGATGGTGGCACAACTAGAGCACCAATTGGAACACTACTTTTATTGCCATATTCGTCGTATTGAACGCTACACATATCTGCCGGTCCAAGTGATAGCAACGTCGATATATACAACTAAAAAAATATTTTACAAACTTTCAAACACTTAATGAATTAAGAAAAAGATAAACGAGACGAGTGTTTATTTATTTATTTATATGTTTATTTATTATAATCTCAAAACGTTCATTACGAATAAATACCTGTTCGTGTCACTTCCACTTTCGCTTAGGTGAAGTTCTAAAGCCGCGTAAAGATGCATACTTTAATAAATGATAAAATGCAAAATTCAATTCAAGAATGGAGTGTTCAGAATCGAATCACACCATCACAATCATCACGCATAAATTGATGAACGTATATGAATAGGAAATCACCCTATCATCTCCTGATTTAGGATCGCTGCGTATCATCGAAATAACCTCATTGATGAGAATATTAGTGCCAGAAGATTAACCGACCAGTTATGGAAAAATTTGCAATTGAAAAAAAAATGAACTCATCGAATTACTAGCCTATTTCGATATTTGATGTGCAGACTTACGGATTGGGGGGGGGGGGGAATGGGAAGAGGAAGTAAGCTTAAGAAATTCCAACCCCCTTCTCTCCGAGACCTGACAGGTGCTTTAACCTCTGACCTGTCTTTCAAACGATCAAAATTCACCTGTCCATCATTCCATGGTGCTAAACATTTGTCGCCAACTTTCCACGGTCGTCGAGTCGTAGTGTTCGATCTCGCATTTCCATAACGATGAAAGAACTGCATAGCACCATCAGTAAGTGAACGTCTTGTCCCATCCTGCTCATAATTTCCACTGCTATCTTCCATCGGTATGTAGGCTCCTTGTGTTCTCGTGTCTGCACCGTAATCATTGCCGTAATCTTGACGACGAGTACCACGGTATGTTCCATACATCTCATTATCGCATCGATTCATTGGCCTATCACCAGCCGAACTCGTTGATGCAGACATATTCATTGCTGATAAGCCTAAACAAAACAAAACATATAACATATAAAAGCCGACATCGGAAAGGAAATGGAATTCGTCTTTTTTTTTCTAACATCCTAGCCATTCTGCGAATTCAATCTCATCACATCTATAAATATTTACAACTGATTCCACGGAGAAAAAAATCAAACGGAAATGCATTATGTGCAGCAATTGCCGAAGCAAATCAATCAGAGTTGCCCAACCAAATTTTCCTAATCTATGAATTAAAAAAACTTTTTTTATATTTAGTAAACTACCATAAGAATACTACTAATATTTAGAAGGATCGAAATGCTAGAGAAATGATAAAAAACGATTTTTAAAGCAAATTAGAACCCGATTGAATCACTAGTTCTCCTCTCATCTTCATTACAACATTAAATGAGCAAATTTACCGACTGACACCAACAACAAATCAGTAAACAACATAAATTGGCTGCAGCATTACTAATATAACCATTATAATGAAGACAATCACTCTCGAATTACAACTTATATCTCTCCTATCAATACCGTGAATAATTTATTATAATTTATCACTTTATATCATTATCATCAAAATACCGTTTTCATTTGCAAATAAAACAGACAATAATAAATATTGATGAAAATATTCTCATAACAAATTACACAATTAAAATTAGAAGCTTATAAAAGAATCTTTTAAAAGAACTGAAGCTAATAATAGAGAGAAAAATTTTTTAAATTGAAACCATTGGTAATGGCCCCCAGGGCATTTGTTTGCGTGTTTAATGGTGGAAACGCCCTATTGTTAATGATGAAACGTTCGTCTTGTCGATCTCTACTGACAGTCGCACGATTATCACGCCGACGATCACGATTCGAGTTTCCACGTTTTGCACCTCTACGTCCAACCTGTCCACCTCGTATATCACCTTCAATCCTTCACCTTTATTTTGACACCTCTTGAATCCTAATTCAAGTACCAATTCCCTTCGACTACCCCCTCTCCCCACCTGTTTCCCGAATAATATATCCCAGTTGCATTAGTAACAGCAAGCGCTAGCTTAAACGCAATAAATAATGGAAGCGGAATCTAGCTATCGACTTCCGACGATGACTTACTATTCACTAATGGTCATAACTGTGCCAAAAAACCACATCGTAGTTTCCCATTCAAATAAAAAACCTGGAAATTATGAACCTAGCAGTTGTAATGTTTCCTGGAAACTAAATCCTGAAAACTTTCCCGTTAAACCTCAAAACTTTTGTGTAATATAAATTCTATAGATATCACTACAAAACATATTAAACATCCAATATTCATTTGATACATAAATAAATGAAAGGAACGTTTTCAGAAAGTAGAGCACCTCTGCCATCAACGCTGTTGCCATTTCCCCTCTGAAAGAAGTTCCGCTCAAAACGTCGGTTATCGTCAGATGTGAAAGAACCATCTTGAGAACGAAATGTGCCCTATAATTCGAACCACTATTAACAAAACAAAAGCGAAAAAAAAAAAATCAAATCTTTTGCAGTCTACCTTTAAAAGTTTGGTTTAGTAATTAAGCACCAGGTAAGGATCAATAAACAAACAACTGAAGTGGGCGTTCCTCATGACAGAATGCCTACGTATAGCGTATGCGTTCATTTACAGTCACTTCTATGTCATTCTCAAAAAAAAAAAAAAAGAGCTTTTTTTAAATAAAAGAAACGATGAGCACTACCAACTATCACTCAACGACTCGTACCTAACTGAGAAAAAAAAAATTACATTTCATGTACTATTATCATTTCCGATGAACGATTGCCTACTATAGATAATATTACTAAGCTCTTGCTCTTCAGCGATTTCATCACCTTATAGAAACTTAAGGAATTGAATTAAATTACAATGATGAAACTGAATTAACTGCTAACGTTGTGACTGATGAAATATAAATTCCAATTATTCAAAAAACACAACGTAGTGCAAAAATAAATAAATAATAACTGCATAAATAAATAAATAACTAAATAACAAATAAATAAAAAATAATAAATAATAAATAAATAATAAAAAAGGCACCATAAGTAATGAAAATTCAGAACACGATTTGATTATAGATAATACAACTAATTTTTCTAACGCTTGTGAATTATTCCATAAAAAAACTCCAATAAATTCGACGATTTAAATGAAATAAATAAAATGAAATAGATAATTTATTAAAAATTTTCACTGAAAATTTACCCACTGAAAAAAATTTCAAAATAATTGCAATAAAAAACGAACTCCAGTTGATGGGTTGTTAATAGGTGTTATAGCATGTGATATACTATCACAATTTGGAACTTTCGATTGAACAAAATCGAATAACGTTGGTGGACGAGATGGTGGTTGATGTATCATCGCTTCCTTATCAATATCATCACGACTGAATCGTCGACCCTTTAATAGTAGACTCATTTGAAACAATAAAGAAATCAACGTCAATAAAGCTCAATTAAAGTAACTTCAGTAGCGAATCATATCCAACTTTTCCTCGAAAAAATGAACGGAAAAAGGAGCTCTATAGATTTCGTGGCAGGAATATTTCGATCCCGGATCCAATTACGAGCGAGACTGAATGGACCGATTTTATCACGGTTAGGGTTTTATACGACATACTATTATTTAAATGCTCGACACTGAGTACACATTCGATTTTATGCAAAAAAAAAAAAAAAAAAATGGTACTGCGGGAAAGCCATCGAATCTAAATTCCCATATCGCATACCATCAACCATCGAAAATAAATAAACGTATGTGCGAGAAAAATATAGTAAGCGATAAAAGAAAATCTATGTAAATAGAGAAAAAGAAAACAGAGAAAATCTAGAGTAAGAGAGAAATTAAATAAACCTTTCTCTGTTCGCCACTTTGACGTATACCTGACGCTATTTCTTTTTTCGAATTCTTCACAACGTTTGGTGATGATTCATTTGGTGGTGCCTTTATCTTTAACTAAAATCAAGAATACAATTACAAGAAAAGTGCTCAAAATAAAATGGCGAAAAATCATAAAAAATGCAAAGAAGATCACAAAACAACTTTATTTCATATATTCTATAAAGAAAATAAATATTAAATTTCTCGTATTTTAATACGCAATTTAAACAAAAAAAAAACTGTCTTTTCCTATATTACAATCAAACGAAGCCTACTAGTCATCGCCTAAACACTTCTTTCTTTCTTTCTTTTTTTTCCAAATATGGCTGAAAATGTCGTCATTTTAGTTTTGTTATGAAATTTTATTTGACTGAAATAACGTGCTAGAGATGGCCAATACAGGAAATTTACCCATATTTTTTCAAAAACTTCTTCAAAAATCATATCTCAGGTAATGAGAATACCCAGCAGGTGTGCTCTGTGGAATGGTATTAACTGGAAAACTTCCTTATATATTTGGCAGACACTTCACTCCTCACAAAACGTTTCCGTTAGAAGTCCAACTCTTAGATTTATATTCCTAAAAAGGTAAGTCGAACACTATTATTTACTCTACTCTGAACATACCTTCTTCTTATATAACTAATTTCTTTGCAATTGCTTTCCGTAGCTAACAACAATTGCCAAAACTGTTCGCCTACTCAACTACTACGCAAAGTATGCTCAAGCTGGAAAATTTAAAAAAAAAAACCAACTTGGCTCGGTGCGAATTTTTTTGTGGTCGAAACTTCTGAGATTGCTTGTTCAATTTGCGCTTTACGTGCTGCACCGAAGTGTTCGCTTTCACCTTCTTCCTTTTTCGATTTTATATTATTGATGACATCGTTAGCACGGAAGCTCTTCATCTCAGAATTATTCGCATATCCTTGAATATCGTTATTTAACCTCTGAAATCACTAATAAACTCGATAAATCAATTTAAAAACTATCAACAAAAAGCACTAATTATTTTATGGCACTTTCATATAAATAACAATATGTTAAAAACTACTCATATAATTCTTGGACGCATAAAAGGTCACCTTCCTCCTCCCCCCACCTCCCTCTTCAATTTATGGACAGCAGGCGTCATCCTCTCCCTCCGCTTCTCCCCCCCCCCCCCTTCCCAACGATTTACAGAAAGCAGCCAGCAGCAACACGGACTTTTATCGTTAGGCTAACCGTATAATGAAGTAAAATTATCACTCGGAATATATGGAGCCTAAATCCGAATGGGAGGGGTGCTATGCATCTTTATGTGTTAAGAACGTCACTTGTTCCTTTTATGACAAACAGTATCAGTACAACGATATCCCTCACGACCAACTATGAGAAGAACTTTAATCCCATGAGATTCCCTTTGAAG
This sequence comes from Ascaris suum, assembly GCA_013433145.1. Lineage (NCBI taxonomy): Eukaryota > Metazoa > Nematoda > Chromadorea > Rhabditida > Ascarididae > Ascaris > Ascaris suum. The sequence continues at coordinate 8,416,835 of CM024178.1, read as the reverse complement.
CAAAAATTTTGGAAAAGAAAATCCATTTAATTATTTCTATATTAAATTCGATCAGATGATTCTCTCGTACTTCAAAGTATCCGCAAGGTATTAACGTATAACTGTTACATTAATCGTCAAGTAGCAAACTTCATTTAAAGAAAAAAAAAACGGCATAAAACAGCAAAAGACAAACCCTTTTTGAAAAAGGTACCCACTTAGGAGCCGAACTATCAACGTTACGCATCGACTTGTACATCCAATTCTGAAAATAAATTAGTGAAAAAAAAGCCATATTTATCATACATCAATTTAATCTCTTATTTAATTTTAAATGTCAGAAATTTACATAATTTAAGCGAAAAATATGAACGCAAAAAAAAAAGAAAGAAATCTACTCCACATATGAAAATTTCGTGGATTCAAAAGCAAAAATTTTTGCACTAAAAGAATTTAAGTAATGAATGCTAATATTTCAATGATCGAATACAGAAGGGTGTCGATAAGATTGGATGGTGCTGATAAAAACAGCATTTTTATTTCTTGGATCATCAAAATGTTCAGTAAGCAACCTTTTAAATTGCATAGCTAAGCTCAAAAATACAACGAAATATCATCCATGAAATCCATCATGAATATGGAGTCATAATAATTCCTAAGAAATCCAGAACCAGCTCTAATTCATACAAATTTTTTAATAATACAAGTAATTGAAAGTTAAAATAACAAATAGAGACATAATAGCAATTGTTATAAGTTTCTACAATTAAACACTTATCACAATCTCTAACTAAATCATTCAAACAATCATTAAAAGTAATATACAGTTAAGACTAATGACGACATAACCATCTTTTCATATAAAAACTTAAATAACTAAAACAATGAAACCATTCAACAAAAAAAAAACCCCCATCAAACAGACAAGAAATACTCCAATATTTCAACTACTATTGAACTTTCTATGAACTTAATCATTAAATTTACGCATATTCTCGCATATAAAAATGCATAAATAAAGATCATTAACCTGTTCCAATCTCCATTTTTCGACAAGTCGTTCCACTGTACCGCCAAGAACACGACAATTCGCCGCGTTAATTAGCACTAGCCCGCTTTCCAATGGTAATACACCTAATAGACAAATCTTCGTACCGGCTGGCGTATTTGTGCTAAAATCATCATCTTATTCACTTTATATCCTTTTTTTGTAAACAGTTGCATATATGAGTTAGTTAAACGACTTATAGAAGAGTGATAAATTATTCATAGTTGATATCAACTGTAAATTTCATCGACCACCCACATTGTGATAAACGGTAACAATGATAGCACATTATATATGACATAAGTTAGTAAAGATAAGTGATCACATTTCTAGACGAAAAAAAAATCTACCTTTCGAACATTTCCTAGAAGATTTCTATCAGTATTAGAAAAAAATACCTATATTTAAGGTTTTATGACATCATTTTATCATATGCAGTTATTCCACTGATTAATGAGGGTTTCGATAAAGAAAAAAAAATTTTTTTTAAAACATACATCAAAATAAATAGCAATATTAACCAATTTTTTATCGATAGAATTAAATTATTGATACAACCACTGGACCCTATAAATTAAAAATAGAATTAAAGGTGTTCAGCTTGCCGATGCAATTATTATTAAATATAATATGATGATTTACACGATGATATAGATTCCAATGAGAATACTAAAAACAAAAGTAAGAGTAATAAAGACTAAAAAAATAAAAAAACTAAATAAACAAGAAATTTTTGAGAAATTAAGCAACGAAAAAAATAAAAAAAAACACAATTAAAATAAACGTAAAATCACTGACGTCAACGTTGGAATAGGATCGAATTGAAGTGCGTTAATATTCAAATGACCATCGGTGAGTTGAATTTTATTGAGGCCATCATTTAAACGTGACGGATCTGTTAGTCTTGAACATTGCACATTCCTTAGTTTTGAGATTTGTACAACCACTGGACCCTATAAATTAAATTATTAAATTTTATGATATGCAATCCACACTGTTGAGCTTATAAATTAAATTAAATTTAATATAGTTGAATGGGAAAAGAAAATTATCACAGAGTTACGAAATGAGAAGGTAATCAGGTAAAGAGGAGGTAAACAGGTAAGAAGTTAATCAAAAATCAGGTTACATCAACATTTTAAGGTTTGAATCGTTGAAAGAATTACCACGTTTATCCTCCTCCTACCTCTCCCCGTCCTCCCAGGCTTACTGGAAGCATCCAAAACATACTGTGAAATTGTTATACCTGGCATTTAAATATCTGTGATATTTTACTGTCTAGCGAAAAAAAAACTAGCTATGCAGGCAAGAAAGCCAAATAATTTATTACCTTTAATTCACAGAGACGATTATTTAGTCGATCGGCCAATAATGGAACGCTATATTCACGAATATCGGTCTGAAAAAAAAATTATTATTACTTATGAATCGAAGTGCATATTCAAATACATAGATTTAACTGATACACGTTAAGTATCGGTGAATAAAAATCACAAAGGCGTATCAGAATTTGCGGTCCATAGTACCGCCATAATGCCATACGGACATCTCATGCATACGGCACTAACAACAAGAATTATATTCGTAGCTAGTAAGAATATTATCGATCATATAGTTGTTACTTATCTATCAGACTTTTATGTTGCTTTTTTTCTTAACAGTAAAAGTGACTCAATGACATAGTGGACCACGGGAATGACCAACGACCAAGGAAACTGTCATTGACCACCGGTCACCTAAATGAAGCATAAGCTGTGCAATTTTCAGATGTTTAGAGTCGAGCAAAAATTATGGCTGATCATAGGAAATAACTTCTAAAGTATAAATAATGAAGCAAAAAAAAAAAAAAAAAGAAAGGAACCAACATCAAGTAAAGTTTGAAGAAGTTTTGAAGAATCATTGAATTGTTTATCGCCAAAAACTTCTTTCAAACGTTCCACAGTTATTGGCCAACCTTCGTTGGCTAGTTCATCAGCACCAGGGAAAGACATTCTGCAAAGCGCATTCGGCAAATTTAGGAAAACGCATTACGCAATCTCTTCTCGATGAAGACCTTTGAAAGTTTCATAAAAGAGATATAAACTGATAGTTGTTATTGCAATCAAAGAGGAATTAATGAGCAACCGAGAATTAAAATCGACAAATGTTGTAAGAGGAGAAAAGATTGGAAACGTGAATGAATTTACCTATTTAGGCAGATGAGTAAAAAAATGAGCAAAGGGACGGAAGCAGATGCATGACACGGGATGAAATAAGGCTGGAAAGAATTTTTCAAGAATAAAGACTTCTACGGTGAGAAAAAAGTACCGATGAGTCTCTCAAATGGAAAATCTCTGAGAAAAAGGGTGATGCCAACACTTCTCTATGACTCTGAGATATGGGCAACAACCAAGAAAGGGAGCAAGCTAATTGCAATGACAGAGAGGAGAATGGAAACAGTCATAAGAGGAAGGGAACTGGTGGAGAGGAAAGCCAATGAATCGCTCCGAGGTGCAACGAAGGTAAAGGATTGGATGACCGGGGCCGAAATGAGGAAATTTTGATGGCCGGTGAAGATATCCAAAACGAAGAATAACGATTGGGTAAAAAATAACAGGAGGGACACCACGGATTGGCAAAAGAAATAGAGACCGACCTGCAATGAAATGAGGGTGACTCTTTAAAAAAAGACCATAAGAACCAACTGGATCGGAGCGACATTGGGTGAAGGCAGGCGAATGCGATATGAAGAGATATTTATTCATAATGGATGCATTGTTGATTGAAATAAATAAATAAATAAATAAATAAATAAATAAAATAGTGTCGAAAATACCGAAAAAACTCGCCCCAAATCTTCAACGCTCAATAATAAAAACTTTCAGTTAAACGAACCCACCTAACTTAAATGTCACCTCACAACTAATCGCTATGGGATATAAAACGCTAATATTACAGCAACAATTAAAACAATGAAATATGCAAAACTTTCCGTAACAATATTTCAAAAAAACATATTCGATCGAATTGTAGAAAAAAAAAGCGCATAACCACAACTTAGTTTTCGTTGTTGGAGTTAAAAATCGAAAGCGATCGACTATTGCAGCGCTAATATTTTTAACCAACGTAAAACTCGACCTACCTAGGATTTATAATTATCGCATAAGGTGGAATATAAAACAACTATACAACTACGGTGCAAAGAAGTGCGGAACTAATTGCCAACATTAATGTCAAATTATTGTTCACGTGAGGTAGAAAATATACTAGTATACTTTTGCCTTTTATCTGAGATAAATATACTAGTACGTAAATGCTTTTTGATTCTATGTTGTGATAATGTCAAATAGTCATAAGTCAATTAAGATGCGTACATATATTTCGTTCCATCGATTTTCATCAGAAACAATTTCTGACTTATGTCCATTTTACGTCGAGTTTTCAGCCATCCAGTTTCCGCATCCCACCAGATGAATTGAATCGATTAACCCCACCCCACCACCGCCCCCCCCCCTCCTTCAACGTTCCCTTTCATATTTTTTGAACCTCATCAATTTAAACAATCGAAAAAGCACTATCATATTTGAAAATTCATTCAACAAAAATTTCGACATCGCTATATACTCGGAGATTAATTAATTCTGGATAGATGATGCAATCCACTTATTAGAGTGAGCAATATGACATGATAAAAAAAAAAACTTCATTGAATAGAAATATTTATTCGAGTATAATTGAAAAATCTATACAAAAATTAACAACGAAAAAAAAAAACAAAAAAAACAAAAACCAACCCGAAAACAAACAAATAATATCGCTGAAATTTTTTTTTTTTTTGCAAATATAAAATTAGAGAAATTTAATTAAAATAGATAGCTTATTGATTTATAAATAAAGGCAAAATATTCTTCATACAACAACAATTATAAATCACATAAGCGTTGTGTATTTATTGAAACTAAAAATATATTATTATAATCTCACAATTTATTAAATATAATATGTAATATCTAATTTTCATATTAAAAGAAAAAAAAAATGAAATAAATAGTAACCGTTGAGCGGATTTTTTGGTATTTTAGTTTCTATCAATTTCACATCCGTATGATAAGATAGAGTATTTTGATACATCCGTATGATAAGATAGAGTATTTTGATACATCCGTATGATAAGATAGAGTATTTTGATACATCCGTATGATAAGATAGAGTATTTTGATAGAGCAGAAATCGAGAAAAATGACCTCTTAAAATTTACATTACATTTATTCTTGAAATAATAGCTCTAAAATTATAAAAAATTGAAATAGAATGAAATGAAAAAAAAAGTTTAATAATGCGAAAAAAGATTAAAAGATTCTCTTTTTTTTTTAATCTAATGAAATAAAACAATAATAAATTAAACAACGTGTTGAAATGTGATAAAGAGAGAAATAGGAACAGAGGAAAAAAAATGAATGAAGAAACCTGAGGAAAAAGAAAAAGATTAGAAAAAATAGTGAGATGAAATAATTTATGAGGAATGAAAAGAAGAAAAAAAGACCAGTAATATAATAGACACAACCAATTAAGAAACTTCTCAAACAGTTCAATCAAAAAACTACTGTATAGAGAATCGAGATTAATGCAGCTATCTATCACCTGACATACCGTGCTCCCACTCTAATAAGCCCCTGTCATTTAAACCAAATAATCCCATCATCACGAGTTCACGCTTATGAACAAGGTATTAAAAAAATTGAAGTGCTATAAATTTATAAACTAATCTCATGCTTCGATAAAGCATTGGTTGACTGAATTGGCTTATAGAGCATTTTTCTTAACTACTTAAGACGGTTGGAAAAAATACAGTAAACGGAAAGTATGCGAGTTAGCATTTAGTATCCCATTTTATTGAACGTTTGGATCAATTTTACAAATTTAAAAAAAAAGAGAATTTAAAAAAAAAAACAAGTAGAAAACTAGTATATGCGAAATTTAATCCCACTGTTGCAAATAAAACCTCTAGAAATCATTAAAATCGAATTCAAATATTTGTATTAAAAACTTGCATATTTGCAAAACTTGTAATTTGCATCTACAAGAAATCGAGTTCAAATAAAATGCGATAGTGATCCGTCGTCAATAAATTCATACAGAAGTTTGTCTCAAGGAAAAAGAAAAAAATTCCAATCGAAAGAAATATGTTCGCGCAAATGAATTCGTTTAATGAATGCCATAATTCATGATCCATAAACGGTCGGATCGGCAACTTGTGCAGCAGCATTTCCTCTCGCTTGCGTTGTCGAATCAACGATAAATGTTGGTGTTTTCTTCATTTGCAATGGTTTCATCAAATATAAAAACGCCGTCACTACGATAAAACAACCTAAAAAGATAGCTTACAATAGTTAAATATTTCAAAAATTTAAATACGAAGGAACAAAGAATATTTGATCTATTTATAAACCACCATTTCCGGTCAAATATTACCATCTATCAGGCTAGAATTTCTTAAACGACGGTATAGCAAACATAGCTTTCAGCACTATACGAATAAATGCCTCAGGTATGCCTTACCTGAAAAAAAAAACGTATTTCCGCTTTAAACAATCATTTTTTTCTTTCTGGAAAACAACATTAAAATAGAAGACAACGGTTTGTCAACTTTATTTTTTAGTGATCATCTACAACATTCTCCTTCTTCTATTGCAATGCGCAACGACAAAAAAAAAACAAAAAAAAATCAAGTACAATAGTGCGTAGGAGGCTAAACATAAGTAAATAGAGACGATAAATTTTTGCTTATGAGTGGTTTATTTTAGTTATGAGCAAGAGCGTAAACATAAAAATCATCGCTGAAGAAAAAAATTTTTTTTCCACGCCCACAAATGTGAAAGTTTTTCGAACTTTAACAAAAGATAGAAATTCAGCATAGTATACATTCAGACTGAAAGATTTACTCCATGCTTAATTTCAACCCGATTCTTTATTACAAAATTATGTTCGGCTTTTCCGACAATACGCTCAGAAATATTTCAGTTTACCCCCCCCCCGTTCCCTCCTCCCCCATAGTCGATGTGCGCATCGGTTTCAGCCCGCCAGAGCATGTTCCAGTAGAAAGAGTGGCTCTGCGTTGTTTCCGGTTTTCCGCTATATGAATCTGGAATCTACTTCCCACCGATACCCACTCGTTCAGCTTCTAACCTGCAGTCGAATCGTTTCAATTTACACAATATTGATGCTTTCACATATTAAATGTCTAATCATTTGAAGTACAGCTTTGCAAACATTTTGATACTTCTTGCTTTCCATGCTCTCATGCATTTGTACGTTTTCCCACTCCGAGACTTAAAATAAATAAAAAACAGATAAATAAATAAATAAACAAATAAACAGATAAATAAATAAATAAATAAATAAATAAATAAAATGAAACATACCCGCTGCAATGCTATAATTATTAGAGAAGCTCGGCAAAAAGCAAACTATAGAAAATAGTATATAAAGAAGTCCACGTTTGATACCATCAAAATTGATTATAAGACCAAAGAAACGACAACATATACCTTCGACACTGAGATTATAGATATTTTATTATTATATTCATATCATATTAGTACTATTAAATTATAAATTATAATACCTACATCAAGAAAAATTCGAGAAGATTTGATCACTGCCATCGAAATTCAAAATAAAGTTTTACAATATTGTTCAATAACCATCATGGTCTCATTTTATTAGTTGCTATGAACGACAAACATCTCGATGAGGATGGATTAATAGTAACGATCAGCTACGATAATGCCCACCGGAAATAGAATCGAATCACAAGATCCATCTAAGGTATTCCAGTATACTATCAAAAAACCATTTAGACAAAAAACAGACGACCTGAACATGATCTTTGCTAACTAATGAAGGAATTCATCGATATTATAGACTGCAATGCACGACTACATTGGTCTCTCAAAGAAAATATCGACAAAATATAAAGGAACGCGTGAAAATACATTCAGAGCGACATCAATTGTCATGTACCTGTGTCCAAATCATGGATAGAGAGGACCAAGCAATTCTCGCCTTCCTCTTTCCATGAACAAAAAAAAAAATTTCCTCCTATATTATAAACTCTATTTTATGCTATTTTTATCCTTTTTACCCATTTCATCCATTTTCTATAAAATTCTATGCGATTTTATTTTATTATTTGAGTGCAAAATGGTGAATTTTTTTTTTCTTTCCTATTTATTTGAATTTTTAATAATTGCATTTTCGAAAAAAAAAGAAAGAAGGAAAAAAGAAATTCTATTTTCTATGAATAAATTTTCATTGAAGATAAATTCGACGCTAACCCACAACATAATCGAATAATATAGCTCATCTCGAGTAGAAAAGTTGCTGCTCCAATTACAACAAGATATATACCAATTGGTAACGCAACTAAAGAAATAAGCGAATTTAATGCGGCTAACCAAATCACTGAAATGAGAAAATTTTAAATTTAAAGAGAAAAAAAAACACTACTACTATCCTGAAATTAACATCAAATAAATGTCAATCCTGAAATGCCAATCTGAAATCCTATAATTATTATTAGGGAAAATTAGTATAAATAAAAATTTGCGATTAATAACGTTGCCAATAATTATGTGAATAATTGAAAAGTGATTTGGGGAAAAATTTTGGGGCAAAAAAAAACAGGACAAATGCGCCGAATTCCATAAAGACATTTTTTTTTTTTGAAAATACTGCACAATGTTTCAATGTTTGTATATTAAGTCTAGGTACGCTTGTATAGCCTCAAGTGTTTTTGTTCCAAAGTGGAGCTTTTGGTTCGTATCTAACGGTTAACTCTCTTTTTTTTCCGCTTTTAATAAAATAAAATATTTTACAATCATGAAATATTGATTTTGCCAATAAAAGTAAAACTGAATTCAAAATTTATGACGCCTTCAATAAATGTAGCAATGAGTAAACTCTGAAGTAAAACCTTCGGAAAAAAGGAATAGGACATATGCGCCGAAAACTGATCTAAAACTTTCGTCAATCCTCACTTAGTAAAAAGGACTGAAGCCATGATTTACTATAATTAAAGCACATACCGAAAACTGTGATCAAACCTATTGCTGTACGTATCGGCGTAACAAATTTGCATAGAGGATGACGAAGTACATAGGCACTACCCGTCTCGACGAGCCCACTTGATGGAGTACTTGAAGAGGCACCCATCACTGCACAAAAGTACGAGAAATAACTTTAACTGAAATAATCATAAACATATTATGTACTTGTTGATTTCAACTAGCAAAAACTATGAGCTCTCGTTCGAGCACTAAAAAACAATGAACAATATAACCTCAGGGGGTTATAAATCATTAAAATACGATGAACACTTAGGACGAAGCATAGTGCATCGGCTTAGAAAATAAGGCAACATATTTAAGGTGTTGGCATGAAACGTTTCAAAGTTGGAAGTCAAGTTAAATTGCCAAGTACCATGCAATTTTAATAAAAATTAAAGACTGTTTCTTTTACTTCCACCCCCACCTATTATATGTCACACTTAATCGTTGTCACAAAAAGAAAAATGCAATTAAATCAAATCAATGGACGATTCTACGAAAAGATGGTCATGTTATGCAAATTATGCCGTAAAAAGCATCAGTACCATGAAATTCAAGGCAATCAACCGGGTGCCGAATAGGTTGGATAGGACGAAAAGCAGTGGTGAAGAAGATGGATGGATACACAGAGAGATAGGTAAAAGCGGGTAAATGGCACAAGCTGGTGGAAAAACAAAAATGAATCAAGATAGGCGAACTTTTGAGTCTATGCGGCTGTCTTGCAATGGAACCAGTATGTGACAATGACGCACATCATCAGGCATATGATGAGAAAAAAACTGAGTAAATAACCCTATGGTTTGAGTAAAAAGTGGTTGCGGCGAACTCTACGTAATGAACATGTAAACTAACTAAATCTATCCAACAAATATAAAAATTATCACTAATTTTTTCTTTTCGCTTATGAATCGAAATAACATTCTTTTTCTTCTTCAAATTTATCAATTCCATACCTATAGAAGAATATCAAATTTTTAGCCTGGACGATTAAAAAATTTCGTGGAAATTCTTCGAAAAAATTTAAATCTTTTATGGCACACGATAGAGTTGAGTGGAAATGATATTTGAGTTGTTTATTGTCGAAAAATGAGTGAGGAAAACGAATGTGTGCAAAGCGGTTAGGCACGAGAACGTGTCAGGTTCCGTCAAGCTGTATTGACTCCGCCTTCGAAATGAATCGCTCGTACGAAGACCACAAAAACAATGGATTGCTAAACATTTGCACTTTCACTTATAAGATCGGTTGTGAAAATGTTCAATTATTATCAAGGTTTCTGTTTGATCATATCTAAACAGGTGAGAAATAAAAAATAATTTGTATATTTTATAATATCTTCAAGTAGAAATTAATTAATACCGCATTAAACTTATTTTATGCTGAAAATTTAAGCAATCTAGATTCTTTTTCTTGATTTCAGTTCATCGCCAAAAACTGCGAAAATTTAAAAAAAAAAATTTGACCCGATTTTTGCAACGTATTTGTTGAATTCGTTAGTGATTCGTTGCGAAACATCGTAAACGATGTTTCAAAAATTCGAAAATTTGAAATAAATAACTATAATTCACTAGCAATTTTAATAGCCGTATTTTTATTGACTATTTTTTAATCAATTTAGGCGATTCGGTTCTCTTTTTTTTTTTTAAAGTGGGATCAAGAAACCTCAATTGTTTTTATGGTTGCATTTTTTTTCCACTCAATTCTTAAGTGCTTAGATGACTCAAATTTACCGAAGAAAAATTCACTAACAACTTCAACAGACGAATTTTTATCCGCACAATTCTCATTCAATTTCAACGATGCGAACAAAAATTTTTAAGGCTTCAGAAGATCCAATATCAGCTATTAGCTTATAATGCCTCCAATATCAACAATTCATTTTTTTAAAAATGAACAATTAAAATCAAATTGAGGAGAGGAAATTTTCTTTTAATTTAAATTATATTCGATAAAATTCGATCATCATAGCTTTCTTCGAATGAAAATATTGGAGAAGTGAACAGACATATACATACAAATGTATATATATTTCATTTATTATTTATATTCTCATCGATATGTATCTTTAAATAAAAGAATAAATCAAAATGTCTAAACAAATAAACTGATGAAATATTTAATGTGTTTGCTGTCATCTTTGCAACTATTTTCGTTTTTATGCTTTCGTTAATCTTTAATCTGATGCAATAGTTTGCATTAAATAAATGTCAGAGGCGCATATGTCGTGGCGCAAATGTCAATGTCACATTTTTTTCCCGCATATATTCAGCGCCTATTAATTTTTCCTATCATTGTTGTGATAACATTTCATTTCTGCATTTTATTATTCGTCCGTCTTCTAACATTGCGATGAGAATACCGGTTTACAAACGATATGTGAATCATCACCGCAGCGGAGCACTATTGAACGAACATACCTGTTGCTTCACACGCACTCTTACACCAAACGATGCTTCATCACTTCCAAATCTCTCTCTCTTCAATTATTCCACTTCACCTGAGCGATTGTTCAAAGGTTGTTTCAAGGTGTTAGGCCTTTCACATAAGTACATCATGTTGCATTTCCATACTGTGTTTGATCGGCCTCTGCATTTCCATACTTGTATTTTACCGATTTCGGCCTCTGAATATTATATATATATATATATATATATATATATATATATATATATATATATATATATATATATATATATATATATATATATATATATATATATATATATATATATATATATATATATATGCGCTGTTCAATGTGAGCGAAATGCTTGATCATTTATTCCGTTTGCCACATTATTATTTAAATTATTAGTTTTCAATTGTTATATATGAAAAAAATTTCAATTGATTTGAAATTTAAATAGCGTTGAAAATATTTTCGCTCAAAGATGGTGACTAATTAACTCATTAATGAATATTAACAGCTGAATGAAGTTGAAAGACCTTGAGAAGAAAGTCCGTCGAGAAGCACGAAACGTGGAACATGAAGTAAGACATTTCCTACAAGAAACGAGGAGGAACAGGAGACGGGTTAGAATACTTTTATGCCAATTGAAATTACATCTTTTTCCTCAATGTGTAATTAGTATTTTGCAATAGAATTTTTTTTTTAAATGGATTATAGTCATTAGACAGAGCAAAAGATATCGGCTAACATGATTGCACTTACGCTAGCTATACATATATTTCCTTATGGATTTATTTATATTTATTTATATTTATTTATTTACATTTATTTATTTATTTATTTATTTATTTATTTATTTATTTATTTATTTATTTATTTATTTATTTATTTATTTATTTATTTATTTATTTATTTATTTATTTATTTACTTGCATTAAAAACAGAATGAGAATACTCCTACTAAAATCATTATTTAAACAAAAACAATTAATGCTACGCTACTTCAATTAGATTTCGGCGAAATACTTCATCTATTCCCTTCTAACTTTATCCAATTTATCCCACTTTAAGCTATCTAATTCATCATCCGCTATAAACTTATCGTTCCTAAATAATTTCCCATTAATATTTCCATAAATATGAAAATTACTCAAAATAAAAAAACAAAAATGTAATGTCTATTAGACGGTAAAGAGGATAATTTTAGGTTACTAGTGCATCATTTAGTTATATATTCAATTCTGAAACCGTTGAATTGCTTGGCTATCGTTTTGAGATCATCTTCTTGAGAAAGGGTCATAATTGAATGATTAGATCGAAATGAGGTGAGTTCGTCAGAACTCGATGGAATTATATAAGTTATATTGATTTATCAACGCGTTACGGGGACTGATAATATTAATGTCGACGATTAATAATAATAATAATAATTAACAAGAATTAATAACGATGCTTAGTAATGATATTTAATAATGATAATTAATGATAACAATTAATTGTAATAATTAATAATAGTAATTGATAACAGCAATCGATAATAATCGATAATAATAATCAGTAATAGTTGTCAATAATGGTAATCAGTAATAGTTATCAATAACAGTAATCAAGAATAGTAGTCGATAACAATAGCCAATTATAATAATCAATAGAAGTTACCAGTGACATTGAACAATAATGGTAATCAGTAATAATAATCGCCAGTAATTAATAATGATCAATTATAATAATCACTAGTAACCATTGGTAGTAATCAATAATAATCAACAGTAATGATCAAGAGTACTAATTAATACCAATAATCAATAATAGCAATCAATTATAATAATCAGTGACAGCAGTCAGTAACGGTAATAGATAACAGTGATCAGCAGTTGTAATCAACAACAATAATCAATTATAGTAATCAGTAGTAGTTATCAATGATAGTGGTCAACGATGATAATCAATAATATTAATCAATAGTAGTGATCAATAATTGCTAATCATTATTAGTAATCATTTTTAGTAATCAGTAATAATAATCAGTAACAACAATCAGTGATAATAATCGGCAATAATAATTAACACTAATAAATAATAATTATAATTAGCAATAACAAATGGAATTGTCAGTAATTTACCACAGGAACAAGTAAACGTGGAAAATAATGCTCAACCTAAGAGTACTTCCACGCCATCGATCAATAAAGATGAAGCGGCAAACCTAGCCGAGCAAATCGATGATCTTAGCTTCAGCACTGCACCTTCGACCCCTACCAATGATAGCAAACAACCGGTAGCATTTTTTATTGAATATTTTTGCTTAATTCTATGTGATATTTTCTTAAAAGGTCTGATTAAATTAGCTAATATCTTAAAGAGTGACGTTTATTAAATGTTCCTCAAACGGTTCTTAAAATTATTCGTTCTTTGGGGAGCTTCAGTATATCTGAAAGGTAACATAGCTGTAAGAATTAAGCCATATTCCTCCAATTTTAAGAGTAGACAAACATATAAACTTTATTGCTTACGTTGCAACAGAAATGTCCAAATATTTGCATATGTGGTTATTATCACAGCACGCCATTTTGGGTTTTTTACATATATATATATATATATATATATATATATATATATATATATATATATATATATATATATATATATATATATATATATATATATATATATATATATATATATATATATATATATATATATATATATATATATATATATATATATATATATATATATATATATATATATATATATATATATATATATATATATATATATATATATAGAATTGCTAAACAACAGCAATTTTATATGCTCCATCGGTGACGGCATTTTTTTTGTGTTTAAAGCGGTCGATCCTTCAGTGAAGAAAAACAGCTCACCTTTGTTTCGATAAAAGTGCATCGTATCACTTTGATGTGTTAAAAAATTTTTTAATCTCAACGATTCATTAAATGGTTGAACTCTCTCCACTTCAATATGAAAAAAAATTTTCCGAACTGTTTTTTTTTGTAAACTTCCAAAAAGCAAAGTGCTTTTTTTTTAATTTATAAGAAAAAATCCATGAAATTTTGCCAAAAATCCAAAAAATTCGGAATTTTGCCAAAAAATTGCCACATTTTCAAATTCGTTATTAAGAAAATCTAATTTTATTCCATTTCCAATTTTCGAATAAATCCGAATTTCAGCAATTGAGAATCGTAGTTATTGAAATTCAAAATTTTCTAATTGAGATAATTATTGAATTTTAGAAAACATAAAAGAACTTTGAGAATCTTCAAAGAAAGAAACGAATTAATGAATGCTTCATCAAGCCAAAAGAAATAGTAGAGATTTCACTTGATTGATTAAAATTGTTGCTAATTGTTCATAAAAATTTAAAGTAATAATGATAAAACGGATTTGATAGTAAAATGGTAAAAATATTTTGAAAGAGTCAAATATGCAAATTATCACCAGTATATATAAATCATATATCAGCTATGTATGCATCGAAAATTTGCATATCTTCTAGTAGCATCTTTTAATCTGATTGGAATAAAATTGAGAGATTGGAATAAATTAACTAAGGAGAGAAGTAAGAAGTAAAGAAGTAAATTAAAGTAAATTAGGATACGCATATATTGGAATAAAAATAAGTGAAGAAGTAAAGAACTAAGGAGAGAATATTGAGGATGAATCGCAGTTTCGCTAGTAATATTTTTTGCAATCATTTAATATACGCATAACGTGATCATATAGATAGATTAACTTGTTTTCTCACGATAGGAAGCGATAATATTTGTGAACTCTATAGAATTGTGGTCGTCGGGCGTTATTTTGGTACGTATGGGGAACTCTTTTTTTCTACGATTTCGCCCAACAATTATCGCTACAAACCAATAGATAATTATATCTTTTGGCATCAATACTTACAAATCAACTCAAATGTCGTTCCATTCTAAAAAAATTGCAAATAAAAGATTTTCAAAAAGCTAAGCACAATTTGAAGGAATGGAATGAAGTGGAAGAAAATATCGGCACTGGAACACTATCTGAAATAAATACCTCAATCGATATAACAGAGTAAGAAAGCATTTTCATAAATTCTCATTAAATTATTGCTATCATGTAGATCTAGTTAATTAAAAATTCTACTGCAACTGTTAACATTGTCAAATACCGAGTAAATTCTCTAGGTGAATAATTGGTGACTTTAGGGTAGAAATTTTATTACGTTCTAGTGCACTACATTGATTGAATTAGATTATATTATCTATTTTTAAATATAATATATTTAATGCTAATATTTGATTATATTATTAAAAACATAGCATACCCAGAGCCAAAGCGACTCTCAATGTTCGATTAGAACCTTCTTAATTATGCCAATGGATTTACGGGAGGAGAGGAGGGGTGGTCTAATTCCAATGTCACGCATCACTAATAAAATCTATTATCGGATTCACTTCCTATCATAGATGAAGAACTCTAGTCAATGAGTGCTTTATCTTTCTCGTTCAGCTACTACAACAAGTTTTTCACTTTTTTTTTAAAAGGCGTTCATAGAGTTTTGATGATTCTAAGCGCTAAAGAATATGGTTTGTATTTGTAATCAAACATTCAAAAGTCATATCTTATATTTGATAGACAAATCTACATAAGTGTCTCAATTAATTGACGCTAATTTTGTGTAAATTATTGAAAATTGAGTTGATTCATCCAAATTCTCCAAATTCATTGATCTTTTTTTATAGGTAAAGAGTGTTTGAAAACGTTTTTTTTTTCATAATTAAGAAAAAAATACCTTTTAAAAAACAATAGTTTCATACCTATTTTTGACGGTTCGAAACATCGGTTCTACTATGTTGAGTTTCCTTTAGTTGCTTGACAAACATAAATGACAAATAAAATATTTAAGAAACAATGATGATAGATAAAAAGAGATATGAAGTGATTTGAATCTCTTTCTCTTTTTTTTTTTTTCATTGTAAATGCATGGATTTTTTTGTAGATTTTTTATTATAATTAAAAATTTTATTTTGTTTTTCAGCTCAACTATTCCGGTTTCCGAAGTGACTTTCACGGATAATGTGCTTGGTGGTGGCACATTTGGCGTAATATTTCTGGGTATTTATCATGGCCAAGCAGTCGCTATAAAACGCTTAATTTGCCAAGATAAAAACGCTCGAAATGAAATTAAAAATATCAAGACGCTTTTGAAATTAAAGCACAAAAATTTACTAAAAACATTGTGAGTTAATAAGTTAATAGAAGCTAATTGATTTTCTTTTCTCTTAAGCCTGTATGTATATGGAACTAAATTGAATATTATTGAGAAAATGTTTGAAAAATAGTTCGCCTCATATAGGATTTTTCGGCTTTAAAAAAATTTATGAAATTTTCATAAAATTCCGAAAAAAATAAAGTTTTCAGTCGCTAATATTTTATCTTTTGATACCTCTCAATAATTCCTATTTTATGTGAGCATAAAATTTATATTTAGTGTGCGTATTTATTTATTTACAAAATGAGCGTTTAATTTTAGCATAATACTATAATAAATTTGTCATCTACTTAATCAAAAAAAAAGAAAATACTTTATACAGTTTTTTTTTCCATTTTGAGTACTTTTATTGTAAGAAAAGAAAATGACTTACGAGTATTTTTCAATATCGCCATAATTGTGCTATGGTATTACACTAGGCATATAATAGTTTCACGTATTGAAAAGAATTGAATGACACTGAAAAATTATTATTGTCATTCGAAAAAACGTCGTTCTCTTAATCCATAAACAACTATTCACCCTTCTTCTTCACCTTCTCTCACCCCCCCCCCCTTACCCCTTCATCACATCCCCCTTCTCCTTATGGCTTTTTGCTTTGCTTCACCATATTTTCTAACCTTCTATAAAGTTGTTTAGTAATTTTGTATTTGCTAAGATTATGACAATTTGGACTAATCTTTAAGCTGATAATTAAAATTCCATCATAATTATTTGAAAAAAAAAAAAAGAGCTCAACTTTTAATATTCTAATCGATTAATTAAATTCCTAATGAATTATATTCTTAATGAATTTTAATGGTATGCCCTCCATCTATAATATGTATTTATTTAAGTGATTTTCACATTTAGTGGTATATGTTTGGATAATAGAAAAAAGAATATCGTTTATTCGACAATCATAATGGAATATTGTCGTAATGGTAATTTACGTACACAAGTCGATGACGCTAAACGAATCACAAAATTTTTCTTCATTAAATGGATTAAAGAAATCGCCGACGCTATGTTATATCTACATGATTGTAATATTGTACATCGCGATTTGAAACCTGAAAAGTTGGTCATTTAGAAATTATTTAAAAAATTCGCTAAATGATTAAATCGAGAAATTGTTTGAATATATTGCACATATTCTAAGTTCGTTATGATACACTTTAGATTGTGAGGCTTCATCGAGTGAATTAATTTGCAGCACTACTTCAACGCGGAAATGCCGCTGTTCATAGATATACCTTTAGATCTTAGAGAGAAATGGTTTACCTGTGAAATAGGTGGTTCTATTGAGGGATAATATATATAAAATTTGTTTACTTATTCAAATTAATATACTTGTGCAATAGTGGATATATATTACTGCAATGAATAAGCAATAAAATAAATCTATAAAAGATTTTTGTTTTCAATTATTATGGAACATTCTGAATCGAAAAATGAGAGCATTGATCGTTAAGACAGTTTTTAAAATATTCAACGAGTTTACAGTGTACTATTGGATGAATTATTCGATATAAGAGTATGCGATTTTGGTTTGTGCAGAGAGCTCGAGGCTACCGCTGCAATGTCCTATTGCGGAACATTTGCGTATATGGCTCCGGAGATCATAGCTCAGCAACCTTGCTCAACAAAGGTCCAAATTTATTTCTCACTGAACTTATAGAATTGTAATATTTTTATTTTATCTTTCGTAATATTAACTTAGTTGAAACAATACGCTTTTCTTGAAGAAAGGAGGGCGAGGAGGTGCGGGGGGGGGGGGGGGGAGGGGAGGGGACTGGAGAAGATAGGGATGAGGAGGAGAGATAGAATTGAGAAAGAGGGGATAGGATAAGAAGCAACTAAATCCATTTCAAACCCGGATGTAAAATCCTCATTAATGCTTTTGAGTAGTATTAGTCGATAACGGACATATACACGTATAAAATTTCACAAAGTACCATATGAAAAATATTAATATTTTATTCTACGCATAAATCATTTCAATCCGCTTTTTTTTTTGCTAAATATTTATTTCAATTTCTAAATATCTTTCTTGAGCACTTGAGGAATGAAAGTTTTATTTTTATTAATTTTCAGGTCTATTTTCAAAGAAATATTTGTTTTTTCGATTATTTCTTTAAGCTTAATATAAGTTTTTTCATAGAATTTAACAAAAAATGCCATTTATACTATACAGACGATTGTTTAAAAAAATGAAAAAAAAAATAGACGATGAGAAATTAGCTTATTGATACTTCAGGTGGATGTTTGGAGTTTTGGTGTATTATTTTGGGAAATGTTAACACAATCACGACCATATGCAGGAATAATTTCTGGAAGAGTCCTGTTGGAAATTGGAAAACATTGGTATGATCCTTAAATATTTATTATTTATTCAAAAAAAAAAATTTTTTTTTTTCATCGAATAAGTAATAATAATGAACGATGACATCATCTTAATGAATTTTAATCTATGATGTTTTCTAAGATTGTAATATATTGTAAGAAAAATTTTGCTATGAAATTTTTATCACTTCAACGTATAAATAAAAAATTTGATGAATTTAATTATAGTATTTTTAAAATACTGTAGTTCCTATTTCATCAATACTATAGCTACGCGTTTCCAATATCATAAGTTTATTATTATAACACTGTGGCTTTATTCTCGGCTTACTGTAGTTATTATCGCGAATAGCACAGTAGTATTTTCAGTTTGGCGACGGATAAAAACTCATCATTCTACTTACGCCCACCTCAAGAATGTCCAGAGCAAATAGCTGCAATGATCAATGAATGCCTATTAAATGATCCACATGCTCGTCCATCTTTTTCTATTATAACGCGTCGAATTCCATTTATTGAGGTAAATATTGAAAAAGTTTTTTTTGGCAAATAATAAAAGGAAAAAAATTCTCATAAAAAATTGACTGGAAAATTTTCTCAATGAAATTGTAATATGTAAATTGCTTTAAAATTTTAATGATATTTTGCATATTGCAAATATAAATTCATTTTTGCAGTTGAAAAAAAAAAATTTTTTTTTGGAATATTTGTTGTTTTTTTTGATTTTTTTTTCTATTTATACTATCGAAATTCTTTGCTCAGCATGTTAAATCTTAGGTCAACTAATGATAGGTCAACTAATTCTTTTGCTCAGCATGTTTAAATCTTTAACATCAGTGTTCTTTATGAGTGAAAGAGACGTGGAATATGGGAGAGAAAGCTGGGTAGGGAAAGAAAGTTTGGGGAAAAATTTCTATAAGGTTATTGAAAGTGTTATATCAATATATACTCGGAATTTCTTTGTTGGATTAAAATATAAATATAACATAAACACAAAAATATAAATACAATTCTTTTTTAAATGCAATTATAATATCGAAAGATGATATGAACGAATAAATAATTTTCATAGAAAGATATAATATAGATGATCAAAATTCATTATTTATTCAATTAATAAAGATAGAAATACGTTTTACAAAAATTTCAAATTATGTGTATTAACTTGTTAGCTTTTTTGAATTTTTTTTTTTCGTTTTATATAATCTTCATTTTATAGGAAGAATTGAATTATGTGGATGATACGCAATGGGCTCTTCTCAGATTGGAACAATCAAACTTCTCGGATACTTCACAAGATGTGACGACGCTATCGATGTCATAAATGAAGTTTCGAGAATGAGATGTGCAGCTCTTAATATCTATGAATTTTGAAAAGAAAAACATTCGAAGAGAGGAGAAAAATGAAGGGGGGGGGGGGGGGAGAAGTATTTTTTGGAGATTTCACGAAATGCCTTATTTGCATAAAGAAGCAAAAAAATTTCTTTTCATATGAGCTCCTTCAACAACATTCATTTGAATTTTGCATGATCACATGATAAGATTTTTCTTTTTTTGCCAGTGAAATAAATAAATAATTTATCAACATTATTGTTGAGTGATGAAAATGTAAATGAAATGTGCAATCAATCAAGGAGGAAACTGCTACGTTGAGGATCGGTAATTGAAGAGGACAAAAACGATTCTCTTCGAAATATGGGCCGAAAAAAATCAATAGCGGTGAGATTGATGTTTAAAATCAGGAACTGATCAGGATTTTCCGGATTCCACTGTGAAAACATGTCCCAATAATCTGATAGCAGAACTATTCTGGATAGTTTCAATATTGTTCTGCTCTAACAATATTCTTGCTGTCTCACGCAAGCGGGAAGGGTTCGGCTGTTGCCGGAAAAACTCCACCAAGGCCACAAATGTTTCTAAGAAAAAGAATAAATTTTAGTGGAGAAATAGCGTTAATTGCTCAAACTCGGGCAAAAATCTAATTCTGGAAATATGCGAGATTTAGTAACAGCTCCGGAGTCCAAAAAAAGAAAAAAAAATTTAAAAAGCCCCCAAAAATGAACTAAACCTGGACTACAATAGTTTCTGATGTAGTAATTTTCAGAGTTTTATAAACAGTGCTAAAGTTGTTATAGCATTATGCATTTTAATTGCACCAAAATGATTTCTTCATAATCTGGCATCATGTTTAAATTTTTCGTTTATTTGAATCTGTGGTTACTTTGTTGTTATGCGTTATACTAGTTCTTTTTTTTTGTCGTTCTTATCATTGTCTCTAACTTCTTATGGCCAATGTTTTCAGTTCGATCTAGGTTTGAGTTCTATTTAACGTTTTATAGCAAAAGAAAACATTTCAAAAACCTCTGGTTTATGCGTAAATCTAACGATTATATAGTGTTGTATGAAACGACCATGACGTGACTCCTTCTTTGCATATAGCGCTCAGTGATACGTGCTTTTTTTCTCTGCCCTATTTTATTCGTCATATTTCTCCGCTTCTCAAACCGACAAACCCAATTTATATTGTTTGCATTGGAGATAGTTCTAGAGCAGTTTTCACTATCTATGACTATCAGTGTTTCCCTTGTTTAATTCTTCCATGTTGATTGGTTAACACGACAGCGGCTAGTGGTCCAAATTAGGATGTGGGACCCAGGCGACTGTTGTTTTCATTGTTATGAGGGGAAGGATGAGGTATTCAGGAATGGTTCATTTCTGAACAGGTTTTATAAGAGGAAATAACTGAGAGCTAAATTCATCAGGTACAATTTGCACGATGATTTTCACAAATTTTGTTACTTTTGTCCGAAAGAATTTGCAACGGTTATTGATAAATAAAATTTTTTTCTTTAACTTTTTTTTTGAAATAATAAGAAAAAATTAAGCTAGAGTTTTGCATCATCCGTGGACATCGATTGAAAGCTTAAAATTAAGCTCAAGCTAGAGTTAAACTCAAATTTAGTGACTGACGATATTTTTACTCTTGCTTCAACATTATGACAAATGTTGCTTTAAAAAATTTCTTTATATCTTCACGCTCTTATTTCGAATGCTCATATTCCCAGAATAATTTCATCAAGCGTGTTTTCATAATGCAACTGTTTTCATGTTCTTCAACTGCACAATCACTGAGAATAAAAGTACAATAAAATGCTATTATAAGTGAATTTTAAAAAAATGCAATATTTAATATTTATCATCCAGGAAATAAATGAGCCAACATACTATGCATAATAACATTTCGATAGGGCCAATTGATAGGCCGATCGATAAAAGAATTTAGGCGGATTTAAGCCCAAAATATACGCTACATAAAGAAGCTCGAAGAAACACACAACACACATTATCTTCTCTCAGAAATATTCCTCTTGAAAACAGCACAATTTCAATAGAGCTTGCAAATTTTCTCAGCTGTCAATAAACTGCACTAATGGAAACATATATGGAGTAAATAAAACGAACAAACAAAGGCTATCTTCTAAAATTTTTCCATCATCCTATATTGCTTCAGTTCTTCTGATTTCTGCTATTTATATGGCTGCATTTATTCTACCCAATTTTTGGATTCACTGAAAGGAGTGGAAAGGAGGTAGAATAGAAGAGTCAACCCAATAGCACCGTCGTTTTGCATACTTTTATCATCACTGCGAAAATATCAAACATATGATATCAACATTCATTCATAACCCATTCAATTCATACCAAACCACATATACCATATCGCAACCTTTTATAATGGGGTTTTTTTCGTTTCGAAAGCACAAAATGAGATAATAATACGATAATAGAACAAAATGGAAAAATCAATTCTTATAATTGAAGAAGATTTTGATTAAATTTTAGCATTACTTTTGCTTTCAAAATTTCACCACTAATATTTAATCGTTGTGTTGTTGCATTATATGTTAGAAATTGTGAAAAGCATCGTACAATATCCGTTGAAGCAGCTGGAATACAAAGATATTTACAAGCTAATAAATACATATTTGGGAAAATTTTTTTCTCATTAAGCCAAAATTCAATTCCGCCGAGGAATTTCTCATCGTTTGGCCATGAAATAAATTCCACAGCATATTTATCCACTTCCGTACTTTCGATACAAGCCAATTCGAGTGCCTCTTCATGATTTTTTAAGATTGCTTTCGTCATTAGTGAAGAATATGGTGAATCATAAAATTTATTCGTATGTATAATTCCTCTCTCTTCTTCGTTCTGTGAATGATTTTGATCATCAAACATAGTCATTTGTCGAATCTAAAGTATCAATAAATACTGATCATAAGTGAAATAAAGTTTAAGTTGGAAAAATTTTCAATTAGAAGAAAAAAAAAATTTTTTTTTTACTATTTATGGAAAATTCATAGAGGATTTATCGTATACAAAAACGATAGTGGAAAAAAATAAGGAATTTCATTTATTTATTTATTCATTTCTTTTTTTTTGCTATACATTTGGAGAGGAGAATATGACGGAGAAAATAGTCGATATAGATGAAAAACATGACATATAAATTATTTTCGATCTACGCAATATGCAGTATATTTATACAGTTCAAAATTGATCAATAAAAACGATTGTTGAGAATCCTCCCTCCCCGCTCTCCCCACCTACCCCCCCCCTCTCCCTCTTCTCAAATAAAACTCCTCATTTTTCAAATAAATCGGCTATATTAAATTAAAATCAATAAGACTAACGAAATTTTCCACTTAAATATAATGATAATTAACCCCATTTATTAAAATAATGATTAATAACATTTATTAGAATGTTATAAAATCCTGAAAATAGATATTATGGGTTAAATCTGTTTTGGCTAAATTTTTTTCATAGGATAGGCGAAAAAGCAATTATAAGCAATAACCATCTTTTTTGCCGCATTTATAGCGTTCTCTTTTTGAAATTTTGTCAATAAGAATGCCGTATTTCGATCGAGAAATGTCGATAGCAAATATATCGGATCAATTCCATTCTCGCCACTCAGTAGGACGCTCGAAAAATGAATTTTGAGCGCTTCTTGAAGAGCGACGGCTATTTCTCTAAGTTCGGCTGACATCGTACTCTCACATACCTTTAAGGTGTTGCTTTTTTTTAGTGCTCTAGAACGCTGAAAAATTAGCATAACGATTCAAAGGATTATGGAAGATTGATGAAAAGATAGAAAGTTTTTACAGAATTCAAGCAGTGAAACGTAATCACCACTTTCCTTACTAGCATTCCGCCCTACAGTTTAGTTACGTTGTGGATAACTGATAAAAAAAATGAAATAAAACACTTTTTAAACTTTGGAAAAAATTAAGAAATTAAAAATAAAGCCCCCTAATTAAAAGAAACTTGTGATTCACTTCGTTTAAATTTAGGCGCTCACGAAATTATAATTAGATCAGTTGGTTGCAAATCAAATGAGAAAGCCACGGCCATTTGTGATAGACGACAAAAAATCAACGAAGTGGGGAGTTTTTATTGTCACTTTGTAAATCACTTATTTCATTAAATATAGTAATGCTCTTGAAAAGAAAGGATTACCGAAGTGATAGGGGATGAGAAGGAAATGAAGAGGAGAAATGGAGGGAGAGGGTTATTTCAAAATGTCTTTTTTCCGAGTATATTTCCGGAAGTCTAGGATAATTAAACGAATGTTCAAGAGAGGAAAAAAAAAGAAGCCAACATTGAGGTGTTCCTTTAATTCGAGTACAGCAGGCAATATATGTGAAATTGTCGGTCGATTATTACACTGTAGAATTGTTACCATATCATAGAATTTTCGTAGTAATCGCATCGTTTCATCAATATGTTCGATCACTGTAGGCGATAGTGGAGTAATCTTATGCCGAACAAATATCGTATTTACGGATGATTCTATTTCCAATAGTCGTCTGTAAACATAGTAATAAACATATCGTTCATAAAACAATAATGCTAAAATAATAATATTTTTAGAATAAAGCCGTAAGAATCTTTGAGAACCTTAAACTAATCTGTTAGGTGAAGAATTGAATCGACAACCTCATAAACTGGCAGTTTACAACAGACTAAAATGGTACGGCAAATAATGTTTTCTTGAACCGGAAGTTATCATATCCGACTTCAATTTTCTTTTAATGTCGAACAAATATTTTAGTTGTTGTTTAGAATTAGCTAATAAATGAAACTAAATAATGGTTTAATGGTATCACCAGAAAATGCAAGTTAAAAAAAAAAGAAATTAAAACCTATCTTTAAGTTGAGAACAAATCCTCTGTTGAAGTAAGATTGTATTTATATTCAAATACTTATGAAATAGAAGTAAAATAAGAACGTAATTAAGACGATGCTAACTTGTAAGTCATAAAAGTCGTTAGCCAGCTGGTATCACCCGGAAATAATAGCCTCTTGCCATCAGTCTCCATTATAAGTTCTTTCATAAAAATCGCCGACGTCGAAAATCTTTTCAATATATCGTTGACATGTTTTTGCATTACTTTCATTAGTTCATTCGATTCGAAACCATGTTTCATTACGCATATTAGTGCATAGATAGCCGATTGCATATAATTGTTGAATAATGTGGAGAATTCTATCGGAATATTTCTCATATTTTCTTTGAATATTTCTTCATTTTCAGCATATTCAATTGTAACTTCTATGGCTTGTTTACTGCTTAAATTTTCTACATCGAAAACCTCATTTTCCTTATTATCGATGAGAGTATAACTGAATGGTTCATTGAATATTGCTCTCATATTTATTCCAGTTTCGCCTATAAAGCGAAAAACTTTATGATCGATTCCATAACTTTTGAGCATTTGTTCTATGCGATCCTTTAAAGAATCGGTCGGATATGATCGTTCCATCTCTATTGTGTCGAGTAGATAGCAGACAAGTTGGCCATTTTCAGGCTCGAAAAAATGACCAACAACATGAAGAAATGAATGTCCACAGTTGCGTGTGTTTGTTGAAATTGCCATAGATATTACCAATGAGCTCACGTCTTTTAGGATTTTCTTTATGTGTTCGACAAGGGCGTCATATTCCGCTTTTATGGCATTTGTTAGCGCCCTCATTGAAGGAGGTGTGAAATTAGGAATATGAGACGAGAATTCCTGTAAATAAAATTTCGCATAAAAATGAAAGCATTCTGCATTAGGGAATCATAAATTTGAATAAAACATTAAAACACTATAACTGATCCACACATATTGACATGCTTTTATTCTTTGATGGCTAGCAAGCAGAACCAACAAATCGGTCATAGATAAATCCAAAATTTTCAGCGCCGCAATTTTCCTCTATTTTTTGCAAAAATCGAATGGATGAGAGAAAGGGAGAGGAATAACGTAGCAAAGAGTGGAAATTTTTCTAGATTTTACGACTATTATCGATATAATGGAAGAGGGATGGACGATGGTCACACAATCCATGTGAATAAAACTTCTTTCTTCAATATTTGCCTTCTAAACGTTTATTATCTTTTTATTGAATTTTTATGCTTCATTATTTCTAAGCAGCGTTGAGAAAATAAGCAATCTTTGCATAGGAACATATCCCGATATAAATAAATAGAGCAAATTACCTTGAAAAATAAATTTTCCACAAAATTCATCGATGTATTGGAGGTACCCATCGATAGAGTGAGCAATCTTTCAAGCTTTTGCTTATTGTTTTGTTTCATTGCAATAAAACGTGTAACAGGTATAGTCGATGAAATATCTGCATCCTAAAATCATTAAATATTGAAAACATTTCGTATTGGATATCAATATAGATCATGGAACAATGATTAGTGGGTGGGTAGCTAATCCTTTAAAAGATTATGATGGTCGGTTTAATAGTTTTAATTTTGATTTAAACATGACTCTATAAAAACGAATTTTTTGAAATAGGTCGTCCAATTATTCATATCACAAATCACTTAGTTGGAAGAAATTGTACGATTTTTTAATTAGAAAATTTATGTCACTTTTACTTCAGATATATATATATATATATATATATATATATATATATATATATATATATATATATATATATATATATATATATATATATATATATATATATATATATATATATATATATATATATATATATATTATATATTTATTTATATATATATATATTTATTTATATTTATTTATATTTATATATTTATGTATATTTATATATTTAAAAAAATAAAAAGCGAAAAGAAACTTGTTGAAGATTTAGCGGTCGGAAGAGTATTGCCTGTCGCTTTTTTTCGTCCTCAAAGGTGGCACGTGCGGCTGTCAATTGTTTCGGATGTTGTCTAGCCATATGTGCAGTGATATTCGTTACACATGCTGTCTTAATTAATTTACCACAAAATGAGCATTTAATTTCGTCGACTGTTTCCTCGACCATATTCCATACGAAACTTGTTCGTGATCGTTTCCGCTTTTGTGACGTACAAAATTCTTCACCTAAGAAATATAAAAGATATAAGTCAATCGTTTAAAAGTTTTTTTATATTATATGCAATATATTAATAATCGTAACATTTTTTTGAATTAAATAAATAATTTTTTTCTATTTGAAATATCTTCCAAAAAATATTGATATAGGTGTAAGATGAGTATATCGAATAAGTCGAACGAAACTTTATATCATTTAAACTACAAGTCTATTGTTTCTTGTTTTCCGAATACTCCGACAGAATAAACTAATAAAAATAAACGTACTAGACAGGATGCAATTTCCGAAGAAATACTACCACATTGATCATCTTAAATCAGTCATACAGTTCATAGCAATTATCATTGTTTCTTAAATATTGCCGAAAGTTATAAGAAAATTCTTCTTATGTGATATACAAATCAGTGAAAGCATTGACCGATAATAGCACTCAAGATCTTATTACTAACTATATTTTTTCTTTTTATATGTATGAAGAAATTGATGCTATCTGCTCGAATTTTTCCACGATTATGAAAACGGAAGTTAATGGAATGAAGAATTTTGAGGTTGTTTTCTGTGATTTGTGGGAACCTGAAAGATTCACCTTCAATATGAACGGGTTTTTGAAAACAACATAAAGCGATTTTTCTAAGTTGAAACAGCATATTTTCGAAACTCTTGAGGTAAGATTTTGGTAGAATTTTAAAAACATGACTTAAAATACAAAGATTACAACTTTGGAAAAACAACATAATAATGATGTGAAAATCATCGCAATAGTGATGCAATCGTTGGATCGATTATATCATGAAATATGCCAAGTAAAATTCCCGAATAAATAAGCAATAAAATATACCTTGATTTTCTTGTTTCATTACATTTGATGATATTGAGAGTTCGTTGTTTTCATTTCGTTTCTTTACAGCATCATCGCATTGAAAATTTTCAACACCATTCTTAATTTGCTTCATTATGCTGCAAAAAATTTTTCCCCACGAGAAAATATATTGTTACATTGATAGAGGCTAGGCCTTATATCGGTAATGGTAGAGTAGGTGCATAGGTGGAAAAATAGCGCATCCTCTAAGAGAATGTGCTAATTTCTTGTTTCTATTGACGAAGTTGAAATGGCTAACTAGTATTTGAGATGCCTTTCAAATTTATATCTCACTATTCTCCTATGCAAATATATAAAAGTGCATCGTTCGTTCACCGCATACACTTCGCACACTACAAGGATATTACTTATGTGCTTTTATAGTTATTTTCTTTAATATATCTGCAAGACATTATTCAAAAGAGAAAATAATATATGCAAATATGCTCATAACATGCAAATATGCTCATAACATATGCTAGGATATTGGCAAATGAAAATGTTCTCAAACGAAAGCGGCCAAACGATGTTTTTTTTTTTTTTTTTTTTTGTAGAAATATTCGAAGCGATTCATCGCACCCACAAATGCACGAAAAAAAAACTAGTTAGGGTTAGTGCTAGTTAATTAGGGTCTGTAGCCATCCGGCGATTTATTTCTTCTGATGGTCTTTTTTTTGAAACTAGATATTCTTCTAATACCGCATTGCTGCAGAGTTTCTATATCGGAAATCGAGACATATCCGGTCGGTTGTTTTTTCACACTTGTTCAAAAATAGCTCATCTTCAACATATCGGCAAATATTA
This sequence comes from Ascaris suum, assembly GCA_013433145.1. Lineage (NCBI taxonomy): Eukaryota > Metazoa > Nematoda > Chromadorea > Rhabditida > Ascarididae > Ascaris > Ascaris suum. The sequence goes on along the minus strand of CM024178.1, from coordinate 8,387,647 downwards.
GTCCTCATCAATGAGAAAGAAAAAGTTGAAATTAGTTCTTAGATTTTGAACGTCTTTTAGGGACACTCTGTTTCTCAAGGATCTTTTGAACCAAAAAAAGAGAGAGGAAATCCTACTGAAACCAAACTTAATATTGGGATGAGCTGGTAATTACTCCGAGATGGTTGCTCGTAAAGAAGTAAATTCGATAGATACAGCCAAGAAACCTAGAGCAAATGCTATAACTATTACACTTACTTGAAAAATTCTACTATGAGAGAGCATATTTGAAAAGGTATAGAAAATAAAGCATAAAAAATGATGCAGATTTAATCTTTTAATCCAACGAAGCGGGGAATTCTAACACAAGTAATTCACGAACCATTTAACACAGAAAATAAACAAGAGAGATGGGAAGAGAGAGAGGGGAGAGATGGGTGCATCACAATAATGCAGGTGTATTTCGAGGATAAACTAACGAACAACACAGATTTCCCAATACAGAGAAATGATATGATAATGCCTCATTTGTGTCGTTCTTTCTTCAGGGTGTAGCTTGTCTTTAGCTCAAGGCAAAATTCAGCCATAAATGAACATAACTTAGACGCTTATTATCCTCGTTGAAAAAAGATCCCTCAACTGACATTTATTGATGAATGATAAAAATTATTTAATTCTTTAATTTCTTTATCAGTTTTGTATCAGTCCTTATCAGTCTTTTAACTACTTTTAAGTATTTAAGTGATATCAGTTATCAGCATCAGTAATTCTTTAGTTATTTTATCAGCATCAATAATTTAAGCATTAAGCAGAATGAAAATTTAATTCCAATCCACTTTAATAGTTAGTCCATTGTTAAAAATTCATAGGCTAATTATCATTTAATGAACGAAAGAACTATCTTTATTATACAAATAGCCGGACATTTTCAATTTTTTTTTTTAAATACATGAATTAAACGCGCTCATTGAAATCGATTAAATTTAACACTCCAATTTTTTGCATTTGTTTTCATGAAATTTTTCCACACCACTTTTTTGTTCAAAATCAAAGATGATTAAGTTTTTCAAGTTTTTTCCACTCTAATATATAAAATTCTGCAATTAGGCCACATACTTAGGGCATCGGAACAGAAAAAAAAATTGAAAATTTTGAGACATTTTGAGCAATGCGCCCAATTTAAACCAAGATGTTTATAATTATACATGATGAGCTTTGATAAACATTTTTGGAATTATCATCACAAATCCCCGCATTCTCATTGTCGTTTTGCCAGATTCGAATTGGCCAACAACGTAAAAAATTCGCAACACCGTAACAATCGTTATACATCATAAAAGCAAACAATGATATCGAATATGTGTGGTGGACGATGGCCTTGAGTAAATGATCGCAATCGTTGCCTACAATTGCCATTTTTTAAGCGTTCAATTTGATCGTATACTCAAATAAATTGCTTCCTAAAGCAATACGTCGATAAATCACCGTCAAATAATAGGTCTTTTTTTTCCGATGCTAATTTGCTAAAACAGAAATGACTATTGAACGCTTCAATGATGCGATCGTTTTTGGCGATCGTTTAGGTGCTAATGAACTGCAGCCCTATCTTGCTCTATTCTTTCGTTTTTGCTCATTCGGCTCACTGTCTCCCACATCCTATCCCCCTCCCCTCACCTTAGCTTTCCCTTATTGTGCTCACCCCATCCTCTCCCATGTTCCAGAAATTTTTGTCTATATGCAAAAGCGTTTCGACGATTATTTACACTTTCACATTCCTTTGCTTTGATGTCTTTTATAGCGAATGCGCTTTGGAAAGGTTTTCTTTTCGCTTCACCAATTTCATTAAATTGCCTTTTGGATGAATTTGTTGAGACCATCAGTTGCTCTTAAATGATGCTAACTGATCCTTGCCTAGTCGTTCCTCACTTCCTCTCCTTCTCACCTCCAGTCCTCCCTCTACCTCCCTCCTCCCCCCCCCCCCCCGCTCCACTGCCCTAAAATGAACAACCTCTTCAAGCTTTCATTGTTAACTAGTTCATTAATTCATTAAATTTAACGTCTTTCAGCGTCCTAAGACCGTTACCCGCACCTAATTAGAATCACAGGTAATCATTGATAATCAATATAGTTCCACAAGCCGTCGAACTCGGTGACTAGATCATCATATCGATGTTGCATTTATGATTCACTTTTATGTCCTACAAACGCTATCTTTCTCCATCCATCTGTCAAAATTTAGTTGAGGATTATTCTATTCTTTAAAGAACTTTACAGATCCATATAAGCTTGTTTGATATCCTCTTTATTCCCGTTTCTTATATTGCTCGTTACATTAGAGTCGAGGCATACACAAATTCACTGCATATTTTCTGCTTTACAGATCATTTTTGTAGTACTTTTTTGATGAACGGAGTTAGTATTTGACGAGTGGATGATTGTGTGCTATTGGCGGGGGGGTGCTCGTTGTTGTTTTTTGTTTTTTTTTTTTCTTTTCTTTTGCTGCATGCGTTCTCAGGGACATATGGCATCGAAAACGCGGCGCAATGCAAATTAACCATTCGATGCAAAAAAAATGCACCGTGTGTGGTCGGATTGTTTCGAGGGGTTTTTGACATATTTATTTATGACTTTCGAAACGATCCATTCACTCTTCGAAGTCATTTGCCGCTTTCCCTTCTAAATGCACACAAACAAACACACAAATATTCATTTAATTTTATGCAACGATTCAAGCGGTTGTATTATATACATTATATATATATATATATATATATATATATATATATATATATATATATATATATATATATATATATAATATATATATATATATATATATATATAATATATATATATATATATATATATATATATATATATATATATATATATATATATATATATATATATATATATATATATATATATTCGTACCTGTCTATATTCTTGAATTCAATTTGATTAACTGAAATTTTGCACTTAGTTTCGATTTATAATTTTCTCATTGAACAAATCAAATTAAAAATTAAAAATTTATATTATTGTTTTCTTTCTTATTTGTTTTTCACTTTTTTTTTCGATATGAAGATATAAAATATATTTTCTATTTGTTTCGTATTTCGTTTCTTCTTTTATCGATCGCTTTTTTTTAAAGCTTACTTTGGTCGATTTCGATTGTTCGTTTGCTTCACTTCCGCATAAGCTTAGCAGTTTATTGACTCGTTAGTCGTGTCGAGTATACGGTAACTGAGTGAATGTTTAGTGAAACGTCGTTATGTGATATGAGTTTAGAAAAACTGATGAATAAGTAGAAAAAAAATTTTTTGTTTTTTTGTTATTTTATCAACATTTGAAAGTTTATATCAAAAGCATTTCCATATATTTATAAAGTTGTCTTGAAAGTTGAAAGATAAATACGACTTGAAAAAAAGATATGAGATTTGTTTCTTTTTTCTTTTCATTTTTTTAAATGTAAATTCTTTCTATAATTTATTCAATGAAGAAAATTAATTGAATGAAAGAAGTGAATTTGAATAAATTAAAAAGAAAATTTATGAAAAATTAGAGTGGAAAATTTTTAGTGCCGATTTTTTTTTTTTGATGAAATTTTTGCATTCTATTCGAGATATTATTTTAATATTTTTATACAACTGCTAAAAACATCTTATTTTAATACAATTGAAAAAATTTCATAGAAGAAATTTTTTAAGGGAATTAATTTTATTTATATAAGAATATATATTTTGATATAAGAATAATATATAATAAGAATATATATTTTTGATATATATATATATATATATATATATATATATATATATATATATATATATATATATATATATATATATATATATATATATATATATATATATATATATATATATATATATATATATATATATATATATATATATATATATATATATATATATATATATATATATATATATATATATATATATATATATATATATATATATATATATATATTGATGGGAAAATCTACTTGTAGTGGAATTTTTTCTTCTAGTAAAAAATATTTTCAATGCGAATTTTTCATTACAGATCGATAGGATAATTAGTTTTTTTCTTCTTCATATACTAGAATTTAATATGCAGTTTAGAATTGAAGAATTATTTCAAATTATTGAATATAAATAACTAATGAAAGTATATTAAATTAAGGAAATATGCACAAACTTTTATAATTTTTGTATCGATTCTTTTTTTTTCGTCGTTATCGTTTAGTGTTTAATGATTTCATTTTGAATCGATATATAGCATTTTACGCTTTCGAAGATGAAAAATATTCAATTATTGAACAAATAGAATGACTGAAATAAATTTTTTTTTCCAACAAAATGTAATAAATTAGAAATATTTTGAAATTAAAAGAAATAAATAAAATAAATTCATTTTTATTTCATAGTTGAAAAATTTTCATTTAGAGTTTTTTTTTTTTTGTTTTTTAAAATTCTCTTATTCGAATATAAGAGATCATTTGTTATTGAATTTATTTGAATATGTCTAATAGTAATAATTAATGCAAATTATTCAAATTAAGCAATTTAATTGTTAATTTTTATTACTATTTTTTTAAAAAAATATATAAAATTTAAAATTCAAAAAAATTTTTTGATTAAGTTCGATTAAGTGCTTCATTAAAATATCATTTAAAATCATTCGATTTATGCAGAAGTTCTTTTATTTTTCGTGATCTTTATGTATCACTTTTCTCTTTCGCATTCTTTCAGTTTTCAACGTCTTAACATCCCCATTCCCCCCCCCCCCCCCATCCCCTGCTCTCTCTTTCTCTTGCTCATGATAACCCTGAAAGATTGTTACTAACCATCGATCTTTGTTCACATCATTGTAACTTGGCGTCAAATATGTGGTGAGAGGGATGGGGAGAGGGAGGGAAAGCGCTTTCCGGTTTGGGAGAAAGGGGACAACTGGGGTGACATAACTGTGGTGGGATGAGCATCCAGTAATAAAGCATGAGAGAAAAATTCAAGAAATTGCTCCTTGACGGGATCGTGTTAAGGAACGAAAATCCACCACCATACTAGAACAGTCGTCGATTGGCAGTTCCCGACGGGAATCGATTGGTCGGCATGGAAAAACAATCCCGATCGAAAAGTTGGGGAGAAAAAAAAATCAAAGAGCTCCCAATTAGAAGTGTTGCTGTGGGACGGGGTGAAGAGGGGATTGAAAATTCAACGAGTTATTTCTATGCATTTCTTGTCATTTTTCATACTTTTAAGACTATAGAAATTAGTAAAAATTATTTTCGCACGTTTTACAAGTTTTATTAAAATTTTCCAATTAGATTGTTTGCGTTGAGATTAGCCGAATATTATTTTACGATAATTCATGTTTACAGTATATTTTCTTCGAAAGAAAAAAAATCACTAAAACTCTTATTCTTAAATAAATATTTTTTTCTATTATTAGGATATATGAAATACTTTTGAGACTAAAAATTATTTCAGTTATATTTCAAAAAAAAAAATTTTTTTTTCAATTTTTGAAAAGCTAAAATTCGAATTATTAGGCGATTGTATTTTAAAAAAAAATTTTTTTTTTGAAGCTTTTGTTTGCACTCGCAATAGAGCATTTAATGGGCTTCATTGCATACGGTAGATTTAACCATTGAATGATGCTTAAGTGTGAGTTTTTCTATGCTCATCAATAAAATAAGTACCAATCTTTGAAAAAAAAAAAAAAAAAGAAAGCTAAATCTTCGAAATACACATTGCTATTATTCATATTAAAAAAAATGCCTCATAGCTTAAGCTACTCACAAACCTTTCAAAATAATCTTTCGTATCAATTAAATTGCTTTAAATGCATCATTTCGTTAATAAAAATAAAAAAATAAAAATAAAAAACGGAAATCCGAAATTGATGTGATTTTTTTTTTTGTTCTTCGAATATCTAAAATTCAAATGGCTATAATATAAATGATGTCCTTTTTAATGGGTTTTTCTCGAAAAGAAAAATTTACCCATACAAAGGAAATGAAAAATGAAGAAAAAAAAAATTTAATGAGGCATAAAATATTTATTTTTTTCAAACATTAATTGTCTATATGCATAAAATGCATTTATTTTATCTAATGGATAAGAAATCAAATATATGAAGCATTTAACGATTTCTTCATTTCTTCTTATAAATGATGAAAGAATTTCCTATGGTTTTATTGCGATATCTTTGATGATATTGTTATCTTATAAATGCATTTATTTACATATGGAAAATAGTATTTTAGTGTATGCAACAATTTTTTTTTTCATGTAGAAATGTCCAATTTGAGAATATCATATCAATATAGGTCAAATTGATGAATATATTTGAATAGTTTCTATGTATATTTAATAGGACACTTGAAGGTAATGAAGTGAAGTATACATTATACAGTACTAAGAATATGAAAGTATAAAAGTATGTATAGTAGTAAGTTAGCCAATGATTCATGAAGCTATAAAAAATTGACAACACTATTCTTTCAATCGCCAACAGCGTAATGATTCAAAGAAAATACAAGTGCGGCTACTTTTATTATAACATATCTATAGAATTGATCATATCGCTTCGTTTTATTTGGGTGATTATTGAAAATATCGATTGATCATTTAAAAAAATTTACTTCAGTATTTCTAGTTTAATAATATTTAATGCAAAAAAAAAGCTCGAAAAATATTTGCTAGTTGGATGCAAATCGAATCGTCAAATCTTATGACGATAGAAAAAAAAACTCACACTATAGAGGTGATAGAGTCGATAGCGTATGCGGATTTAGTCATCACAATTGGAAAGATGTGATCATTAAAGCATAGGGTAAATTACCTCTAAACGTGCAATAGCGTTTCATTTGCGTTTCCAATAGAAGGATGCGATCTCGATACCAATGGGCGTTGCCTCACGCTTCGGATAGACAGACGAAACGATAGGAGGCGTTACCCACTTATCGTCGTCGACGTCGTCGTCCACATCCACATCGTTGTCGTTACCCCCTTTGTGAAGCATATATAGCAATGTTGCGCGCTAACGCTATTCTAGCAATCAACGATACGCAACACACATACCGTAGTTGTGTCGGCTACTTTCATTTATAATAATTCGATGAATATTTAATTAATTTTTCACCTAACTATGCAAATATTTCATAGTAGACTTTTCACTAATATTTGTTTCAATAATTTTTACAAATAAACAATCATTGAAAGAAGGTGATCCACTTTAATCGATTGATCGAGTGAATTTCTTTGAATATTTTAATCAACGAAAAAAGAAATGGTTTATATAAAATTATGAAAAGCCTTATGAAAGTTGAATTAGAATATGCAAATTTATAATCTGCTTATTTCTTTCAATTCTTTTATTTCTTTTCAAATATTACCAAGTTCATAAAAAATTTTTCATTATTTTCTTTGTTAGAATTTGAAATATCATGATGAAATTCGTCATAATTTTTGATTGCTTCATGAAATAGTTTGTAGATTTTTCGTATTAAATAAGCATCTATATTGTTTATTGATGTGAATATACAGAAGATACATATATATTTCAGATGAATATTGAGGAAATTCTACCAGAATTATTCGGTGAAAAAAGGGTCTATTATTGTCAACGATGTCTCAATCATGGTCTCGAGGTGAAACGTAAAAATCATAAGGCGGATTGTGTTTATAGATTCTGCGTCTGTACTGATTGCCAGGCAAATAGCGTTTGTACTTCAAATATCGCAACTTTTTTTTTTTAAAATTTGAATTTGTTACTCAATCTATCATCTTTTTTTTTTCTTTTCCAGACAAACAAAATTATTTTCAGACATTTCAAACATCAGACATTCAGGACATTTTTAGAGAGAGAGAGAGAGAGAGACAGTTTATAAAATATTTACAGAAATTGTCATCAATGCTTTCTATTTGTATCGTTGTTACTGATGATTCTCTTTTTACTGTTTACGCTTAAAAATTTAGTTAATATTACTATATTGGAATGAATTTCACAACTAATAAACATTGCACATTAATAAATCGAAAAGAACTTTAAAAAAAAATTTTTTTTTATACCATATAAAATTTAGTGGCAAAAAATTTTTTTAAAAAATTTCACGCAAATATATTATATTTCAAATGAAATTTTTTTTTTCGTGAACGGATTTTTAGAGATTTTTTTCAATAGAGATTTTCGATAGGATTATTTTCCGTTTTAGTTAAGAAGAATAATAATTTCAATATATACAATAATAAAAACATCATTAATTCGATAATTTTTCCAGACTTTAATGTAAGAAATTTTTTTTTTGCCACTATCCAGAGTCTATAATGTGACATTATGAAAATATCACGTGGCTAATAAAGGAAAAATAGTTTTAGAAGACATAAGATCAAGCTTACATTGCCTAGAAATAGGCATTAATCGAATTCTTTATTTAAATTATAAGACAAGATGGAGTGGGGGGGGGGGGGGTGTATGAACGGGAGGGATCTCTACTTGGAAACTAAACAGATTGTGCAAGAAATTTTTATGAGTTTTGGATATTAAAACCATTTCAGATTTTTGGAAGTCTATTAGTGTCATATAACGGAGAGAAGTATTGTCTAGGTGAAGTTGTAACTGAAATTATGATCACTATTCGAAGACGAGTGAAAATTTCGTATATAGACAAATCCAACCCTTTTCACGTAGATATTAGAGCATCCACTCGAAAAAAAAAACGGAAATTGCCTGGTTAAAATCTTACCTGCGGGAAATTTTTTCACTTATCACTAACGTGGTGAATGAGAAGCAGTTTTTCCTCTTAGCGACAGCTTCACAATTGAAGTTATTATTAAGGCAGTAAATAGGTGGGTGAAAAAATTGCATTAAAAATTTGCATATTGAGGACACTTGAAAGCAGGTGAAATTTCTGCCACGAAAGTTAATAGAATATAGATCTTTGATTTTTTTTTTTCAAGTCAGCTTTGCAATTTTATATTAATTTACTTTTTAAAAAAAAATCAACGTTTTAAGCAAATAATATGTTTATTTTTCTGTATTAACCTATCGAATGCTTCCTTAAATATCTTTTATGGTGGAATTATATGCGCCATTTTGTGGCATCACTGGTCTAAAATATAATTCGACTAATTGCAATGTTTGCAAATTTTTAGGCCATTCATGTGCCCATAACTCCTTTCGAGTTTGTTATCTGATCGTTTCATAGGTTGATAACGTTTTTTAATAGGGATTAGAGGCAACCATTTCCTCACCTCCAGCCTTAGTGGTTCTCAAGCTAAACGCATAACCTACAGCCACGCATAGCAAAACCTAAATTCGTGCACATGATATTGTCACTGTTCTTATCGCAAATGCAAATTTGAATAACAAATAATAGTGGATATGGAACAGATGAAGAAGTCCGTCAATGATTCGACACGATATGCGCTTTTACAGCACGCTGCTATGATCAAACCACCGCTTTCACAATATATCAACGAAAAAATAAAAGATGCAGAATAGTGGCGTTAAATATTAACCAATCCTATCTGCCTCACACAGGTCTCTAAAAGATTCGTTTTTCTACGAGCCAAACGACGTAATATGAAAATGGAACCGGCGTGAAATGTCTACAATTTTTTGACCCTTTTACGTGCAGGTACCTGTAACTCTTCTGAAAGCTGAGGCATTGAAGAAGTGTATATGAAATATGCAATATGAGGAAGTATGAAGAAGACCCTGCATATCATATTCAATAAATTTAACAACACCGGCATTAGCAGATTTTGAGTTGAAATTATCGGAGACACCTATAGATAGACCAAGAGACAGATACACATAACGTTAATTGAAATAGAATTTGTTTTATTCTTGCAGATGGTCGACCGACGACGTGAACTGAATTCACGGCTTATGCAAATCGAAGAAGCTTCATCTCCACATTCGACTGCAATTGAGAATAGCATCGAGGCTACATCGGCTTCTTCTGAACCACCATTATCACCACATCCGGTCAAAGGAAAAGGTACTTAAACATATCTCTATATGTTCTGTCCAGAAACCTTGTGATATCTAGAGTTTCCGGAGAGAATAGAATTCTCATGTCATCATAATCTTCACCATTGCAGAAAGACGACCGAATTGTCAACGATGTGCCCAGCATTCGGTACAGGCACGTTTAAAAGGACACAAACGTTGTTGTCCATTCCGTGATTGTCTGTGCGCTAAATGCCAAGTTGTACAGGAACGGCAAAAGCTCATGGCCGATCAGGTACATTTTTTTTTAGCTAATATAACTAAACAAAATCGAAACTGATTAATATTCCATCTCAAGATCTAAAATTTTAGTAATTCTGTATTGAAATTATTACTGTAAGACTTTATTTGATAATATGAATGAGCACAGGAGAGTATAAACAAATAATAGCAGGAAATGTGTTCGCTCGTCCAGTTGAAACCTGAAGTATTTTCCGTATTATTATTTTTTTCGTTCACAAAATCAATATTAATGATTTATGGTAAATTCGATATTGCGATTTGCTATATACGATTTGAATATCGTCATTGCTAGTGCAGCGCCATTGCTAAATCTTAAATGACCAGCTATTGTAGCGTTAAATGACCAATGACCAACGAAAAAAAAAAGATGTCAAATATTAAAATTTATTTCTTTCTTTGGAGAAATTAGAAAATCTTTTCATGTGTAAATGACATCACTTTATGTTAGTGTAAATTTGCATAAATTACGAAAAATAAGAATAAATCGAATTGCTTTTCTCGAATTGTTTTTCCGCTTTTTTTCCCTTATCGTAATAATTTTAGAATTTTAAAAAAAAATTTGCATCAATGGAGTGTATAATCGCAGATTTCATTTGTAGTAATGTTCCATCTATAAAAAAAATCTCATACAGAACATTTCTGAAACAGAACATTTCTGAAAGTGGTCGGTTTAATTAATTATCTATATGGCTCAATCATTGTATCACTATATAGCACTGTACCGATATAGCAATTCGAGGAGATTTTTTTTGGCCTAAATGTTTTGGTTTAAAAAAAATTTTTTTCTTTCATAAAGAAGCAAAATTATTGTTTTTCAAAAAAAAAAAAGACGAACCGCACAGCCTTTCATAAGAGGCTATGATCTATTCATTTTTCAAGGCCGCCTTAATTTCATCTGTTGATATATATATATATATATATATATATATATATATATATATATATATATATATATATATATATATATATATATATATATATATATATATATATATATATATATATATATATATATATATATATATATATAATAATATTATATATATTGTCAGATAAAGTTACGACGACGACAAAAGAAGCAGAAACGATTAGACGCAATTAATGAGTTGGATATTACGTGCAGTCCCGTCGGTAGGTTTTATTAGTCATTTATTGCTAGAATATTTATTACTCGCAAAATGTTTTCCATTAAAAAATTTACATAAAGTTATTTATTTCAATTTTAATATAGTTGAGAAATCTTACGAGAAGATGTTTTTATTCAAGATCTTTCTGCTAAGTTGAGTTTATTTTGAAATATATTCGAAACAGGCTTGATCAATTCACGAGTTTTTACGCTAAGAGTTAGCATTCACTAAAGAGAGATCACTAGTCACTTTCTCTTTCTTCCCATCCTCTAACATCTTCCCCGCTCTTACTTTCTCATATTGCGTATATACAAATTTAAAATGAATACTTGAGTAGGAACTGGAATTTGAGAACTTGAAATATGTACGTATCGTAGACGTACAAATGCGCATATATAATGCATATGCAATAAGAAGACTCTAAGATGCATTCATTTATACACGGTATATGTATATGTCGTACAGTTGATTATATTTCGTATAGGGTACTATTGTTGAGAGCTAAGGGTTTCTTTTTTTTTGCCACAACGGAATGCAGAACAAAGCACCCATAAAAAAGGCAACAAAAAAAAAAGCTATCGACGCTCTCTGTTGAAGCACGAGAACGCTATACGATGAGGGCAACGTTATGCGAATATTAAATATACATTTATGTATTCGTGCATAGCACTACCAACCAATAGATACTTTAACGCTCTAACGATTGCTATCGTTATCTTCAAAAGCGTTTACAATTCATCATTTAAAGATGTTTTAAATGAAAAAAAAAATTTTGCATATCTCAACTAAGAATAATTAAGAAGTTGATAATGAGTGATATGCAAAGTAAAATACGTTGAACACGTTTTATTATTAAATTTCTGAATTGGAAAATTCCTCTCGTAAAAGTTTTTTTTAAATTGAAAAATAGAAAAAAAAAAGAGAAAAAAATTCTGAAATTCATTAGTCGTTTTTTCGCAGAATTCTTACAGAAATAAGTCGAACATTTTTATCGCTTAGTGTTTTACTCGTAAAATCAATTTTCTCCGATCATTTTTTTTAAAAATTTCCGATTATTATCGCTAATATATGCAAAAATACTTATTCATCTATTGCAGTTGATGGAGGATTTCATGTGACAGGATGCGTGAAATGTACGCAACAAGCATTTGGCTATCAACAACTACTTTCATTTCTCGATCCAACTGTTGTACTTGAACCGACAGTATTTTCGGCGATTCTTGCCGCATGCCCGCATACAATTTAATTTCATTTCAAAATTCAGTTGTCATTTTTAATTGAATATAATTCGTGAAAATTCTTTCATTCAGAGTTTTTCCGGTTGATCTTCATCACTGCTTACTTGCATTTGCTTTATTCGGCGCATATTGTGTTTTTTTTTGTGATTTTACAAACAGTCACGATCGATCTATGCATGAATTTGACTTACATACAACTTTTGCATGTGCACTATATATATATATATATATATATATATATATATATATATATATATATATATATATATATATATATATATATATATATATATAGTGCAAAACAATTCTTAATTTACGTAGAAGTAAAAGGTGGAAAATTCAGTAAGTTACGCCGAAAAGTGGATACATCTATCTTTACATGAATCTTCCCCTTCAGTGAATCTGAAAACTCGCGCAAAAGCATTGCAAAATGAGATGGATCATATATATGTGACTCAATGATCGTCACTAAGGAATGACACCCTTAACGAAGAAGGAAAATAGTTGAAAGAGTAATCTCAGACGACATACAATGTCCATCATAATGTTTTATGTAAACAGTAATTTTATTTGATTATATGTGTATTACTATCTCGTATTATTATTGCTATTCTATAAAGTTCAATGCTTTTACAAAATTATTTTGATTCTATTATCTCTATCATTGTAATATTAGTGGATAATATTATCTCTGAGGTGTAATATTAGGCGACAATGTTGTCACCTAGTTTTGCAATACGATCAGACTCTTATCTTTACTAATTATACTACAGCTGAAGACAGACGAGCTATATTTTGATACAAATCTAGTGTTTAAAAAGCATAATCGATATTTGTTTTTATTTCATAGAGCTTTCGATGCGGGTACAACGAAAGAAATACGCATAGATTTTTAGGTCTCGTGTAAGCGTAAAAAAGTCGTATTGTAAATAAGATCAATATCTGCGCGAAAAAAAACCACAAAGGTCAGGAAATTTTTACTATTTATTACTGTGTTTTTTCCCTATAGTTTTTTTTTTAAAAATTAAAACCGCTCGTCTTTTATGGGTTCATTTTTCGTAAGATTCTATTCCATATCTACTAAACCGATGAAATTCAAAGATTTATTGACGAAAAAAATGTTTTCACTGCTCATAATAGAGTTCTTTATCGTTTCCACATCAAAAGCAATTCTCTCGTTATTCTTTTTTTTTTTTTAATTTGCAAACATTTGATATTCTCACAATGATCTCTTTATATTGATGCAATTTTTTTGCATAATATTGCAATATTGCAAACATTTGTGCGCCAATTGAATTTTGCAAGAATGCCATCGCCATTCCTTTTTCACGTTTTTACACTTTGTTTAATAAGATGAATGAAAAAGAAATTGAAAAAAAAGAATTTGCAAGAACATTCCATCACACCGTATGAAACGATCAACTGCATAATATTACTTTCGATAGGGTAAACCGTTATGCCGCTATAACATATTTGCATTCGAGAGGAATAGAAAAATATATATATAGCTGCAAAAAAAAGAGAGTCGTTTGGATTGGCCAATAACATTTGCATCGATAAACTACCGTATCCAACGAGGCGCATAAAGATGCGGCACACCAAAGGAAAGCTTATCGATTTGGTTGGAAAGTAACGACGCACGAGAAGCAGTTGAACTTGAGCGTTAAAAAAAAGTAAGCCAGTGTTGAAGCATCAGAAAAGCGATTAGCGCGTATACGATCGTCGGCTACATTCAAGAAAAAATTATATATGTGAGCATTCTTCGTCGCAATGCGATCTACGTAACGAAGCGATAGGAATGGGCTGAAGAAGGGGGGAGGAGTAGTGAAAACCAAAGGGAGCAAAGGTTGGAACAGTACGGAGGTTGGAATAGAGGCAACGGGGGAAGAGTTGTCAAAATGAAGTCTACGAGTTGTGATGATGATTGCTGATCATTATTGGTTTTGAATAAGAAATTTTTATTGAGGTAGAAGTGAAATATTCTAAAGTTTAGGAGAAATTTTAGTAAATTTGAGCATATTCTTCCTTTATTTCTTTTTTTTTCGTTTGAGGATTTTTAGCATTATTATTGCAATAAATTCAATCGATCAGCAATGATAGTTAAGCTGTTATCATTCGCTATTAATTAGAAAATTTCCTTTAGCGAATTCAAGAAATATCAGTAAATAATCTCAAAAATTACTCTCCGTTGAATTAATGGCACTCTTGCTTCGATTAATTCATCGTCTATATCCTCGAATTGTTTTCGTAACAATTGAGCATTAAAATCCGGCTTGTAATAACTTTAGGCGCCAAGATTTAAGAGTTTATAATTTACAACTAAATGATATTCAATGAAAAAATTTTTCTTATTTTGTAATTACAACTAAATGAATGTGTACTTCAGTTGAATGTGTACTTTATTGATGCAAAATGATAATTATTGAGAATGCAATAAAATAAATAAAATATAAAGTTGCAATAGTCACTCAATTAGCAACAATAATAAAATTTTTTATTTTATTCAGAACGTATATGCTGAAACATGATAAAAATTCATACTTCATCACCAATACATGGGTCAAGAGTTTCAGGATCGATAATTGATGGACAATGTTGATGTGGTTGATAGTCGAGACCAGCAGCTTTCCTCGCAATACAAATACCAAAACATGAATGAAGTTTTCGTTTAATACTTGCAATACAATCGTCCTCAAGTGGAATTTGTTTCTTTGTTGGACAATCAATCGTAAACGATAATCTCGATAAATCATTACGTGTCGGTGAACGCATATAATGTGTACAACTTGTTGAACATCGAATTGGATATAGATATACACAACATTCGTCCACTGAAATCGTCACCGAATTAAATCGCATAATAAAGAAAAGTAGATTTAAAAAAAAAGCATCAGGAAATATTTATTATTGGATAATATTACTTAACTAGCTTATTTAATTCGAATATGAAATGAGAAAATAATCGGCGCTTTTCGAGTATATAAGGTTATTCTCTAATTTTTGAACGGAATACTATGTAGTAGTGCAGAAATCATGATTTAAAACGATGCATTTTTTTTTTAAATGAATTCATACGATACTCATTGAACTGTTTTTAAAAACTTCACAAATGAGTATTCAATCTAAGAGTGCTTTAATAACGACTAATAAATTAACGATATAATTAAATCATAGAGTGAAATATTTTTTTTTAAATTTACAACTTTAGTTTCCAAAAATTCTACAATTCATCGATTAATTGAAATTTTCATAATTATTTATTTTGCAAAGGACACATAGAATTCGAATGTTATTGCATATAGTAGAAGCCTTGTTTGAATGAACATCAAAAGATGAGTGTATCTGGCTAAAATGTTGAAAAATATTGAAAAGCCAATAGTTGTATACTTGAGGAGTTTTTTTCTTCAATATTTTTGAAATTTTCAATTGCCTCTAATGCCTACTTATGACCTAATTACATACCATTCCCTGAAAATCCCAGAATTTGCTGCTTATCTCCTCTAAACCTCTCCCCCTCCCCCCTCCTACCCTTGATTAGGTAAAAGAAATGGAGAATTGCTTATGTATGACGAAAGAAGAACAAACAATTGTAGTTGGAGATTGTTTCGTTCCATAAAATCCTCTCAACACATGCAGTCATATTTCTCCAATTCAATTCTCTATCGCATCCTTCTAGTGGTGAATCGTTCATAAGACGAGAAAGGCAACACCTCGATGCAGAACCGCAACAATCTATTGCAACTAAAATTTTAAATATTATTTCATAGCGGAGTGATGATTTTCATCAAATTGCAACTTAATTTAAAAAACTCTCATTCAACAAGTAAAAATGAGTTTACTTCAAGATGTATAGCTATCACTTCCGTTATGGTATTTTAACAACGCCAATTGTTGTTAATCGCTATGACATCATAAATGGTATCTATTAGTAACAATAATACGGTTGAACTGATCTTGGCGAGTTCGATAACAGGTCGTTTTTACCTACCGAGAGAGAAGCGAGAGGACGGGAGGCAAGGGATCGTAATCGAAGATCATAAAAGTATAGGTTTAGTTCTAAAAATATGATAATAAACATTCATATCAATCCTGGGAAATTATACGTTATCTGCGCTCATAAAGAATTTTCTGTGAAAGCGAAGATAGCTTCGATTGAAGAATATTTCCGTTCCGATTTAAAATTTAACATTTTAATCTCTATCCACTAAAATTTATTTCATCAAAAAGCGGCCTAACGTTAATAATCTCTTCAATAAGCATTAACCATTGAGAAAAAAAAACAAAGAAAATTATTTACTAGTACTTACCTTTGTCGAGAGGAATTGCAAAAAGTGCGCACACGAATAGGAGCAATAAGATTGTTGTGTGCATCATCCTAGCAGATAATACAGTAGAAATGATATGTGGTGAATAGAGCTGCTGCGAAAAGTGCCCATTATAATTTACTGATGAAAGCATTACCAATAAAATGCGCTTTGTGTTTTTTAGAAGCTAGAAAAAAAATGCGATTATTTCTGCAAATCGAACATATGTGAATTCGGAAGATTGCAAGAAAAAAATATATAGCTTTCAAAATTTCTAATGCTTTTTTTTCAGAAATATCTATATATGTGGAAAATATGATGCTTACACGAAATTTGCAAATAAAAATGGACCGTAGACCGTCAAACTTTAGCCAAGGACGTGCTTAGAATTGTCTGATCCAAAAGGTTAAATAGTATCGCAGGTTCTTGATTGATAACGGTGTCCAATCAGATCAATCTCCCCTCTGTGTAGTTATTAGTCTTTTTAGTAGATTATAAATAAAGTGTAACTTCCTTCTACATTGTTTGCTAATTGATGACTATCTCTTTTAAGACGTTAATGTCCAAGGTGGTCCAGAAGCAGCAACATGTTGTTTGTGGAGATATAAATCTGCGAGCTTTTAATCTTTCGTCAAACTGCAACATTTTCTTGATGTGGGCGTCTTTTTTTTAATATTCTCCGGAAAAGTTCTGCAAAATTCAACTCTTCTGTCGAAGCCTCCTAACATCAGACTACGTATTGAAGGTGGGAGGCCTTGAGGCCTTCTTCGTGAAGTAGGCGCTGAGCACGAGTTCTAGGGTTTCCCAGTTCCAGAGTGACCCGATTACCTAACTTTTTTTGGGCTGCCGCCAATAGCACTTAAAATTTGAGATTTTCTTTCTTCTGATTTGCTGAACCGCAACCATCCGCTGTGAGATGCATCCTCACTAATGCTCATTTTCCAACATTAGTGAAAGCAATCTTGATCACTTCGCAATATGGCTTTTGAGTGGAGAAGCGCTTAGTGCATTGTCTGGCAACTTCGGCGAAGTTCTCATACATTTGTATTAAACCTTTGCCTTCGAAATGCATTTACGAACTGACCACCTGGTTTAATCGATCCTGTCTTGAGAGACAGGAATTTTTGGGCTGAAAAATCAAAGAAGCTGGCTCCAAATGCGAAAGCGTAACGAAGATATCGATCGCTGAACAAAGACTGAGCGATCCAAAATTGAACGAGTAGTATTAGATTCCGAGTTTCATTTGTAGATGCAGCTTTCGCCTTCGCCCCCCCCCCCCCCTTACCCTACCACAAAGTTGCACATGGAATTCGGGTTTTACTAATGCTTATTAGCCTACAAAATTAGATTTGCACAGAATTTCATCGATCACTTATTAATGTTATATAAACTTTTAGCATAACAGTTTACTTATCCATTCTCCTAGATAGTAATGATGTATTGTGGCTTTAATAGTTCATGAATTTTCCAACATAATTTATATTATTTTATTTCATTTAAAACTCGTACTTATAATTTTATGAATTGTTTGATGTGTTGATTGAAATGAATATAATAACTTATATCATTGAAATGAATTTATTTGAAATTTGTTTGGATAGGAATTGAATTGTGTTTATGCTGTAATGAAAGTTCTAATGCAAATTTACTTATAAAATTAAGCAAATCGAATTTTAAAAATAATCGCCAAAGAGCGTTGAATGTATAAAAACATCATCGAATTGATACAATCAACAATAAGAAGTTATTCTTTCTTGAATATTCCTATACAAATGCAATCAATCGATCAAATCTTTAATCCATATGCCGTTGAGAGATATTGAAACCATCAATCTGTGGAATATGATTTTGAGTTTACTTGTCGCCAACTATCATGGTCAATCATAGTCAACTACCGATGATTTTATAGACAAGCACTTTGTTCATATGTACGAACCCTTCGAACCGGATTGGAATATAAGACAATGGTTACCATCTGAATTTAATACAGCAATTAATATTAATTGTAGAATATGCCCGTTTGAGATGGCATTATCAATAAACGCATACAAAAATGAAATGATGTAAAAATGAGTTTAAATCTGTGTGGTATATATATATATATATATATATATATATATATATATATATATATATATATATATATATATATATATATATATATATATATATATATATATATATATATATATATATATATATATATATATATATATATATATATATATATATATATATATATATATATGCTGTAATCTAAGTTAGTCGTGACTGTGTCGTTTCATATTGTTTTCAGAAGTTTCATTGAGCTTCTCTAACAATTGCCTAATTTCAATGTACAAATATTTCAAATTAACACCATGAATTACGTCATGTTACGTCATAAAAAAATATCAAAACCATGGAAACGGATCAATAACTGGATGAATTTCGCCTAAGTACTTATAATTATAATAATATCTACCTCTTCGTGCATTTATATCTAGTCAATGAATACGGAAACCTATGCAAATTCGTTAAATTATAGCAATTCGCCTAATTGCCAACCCATCTGCCAAAAACAAAGACGAATGTTTACGATTTTTTCAGATTAAACGTCTATAATCACCAGATTTTTTAAAACATAACAATTCGCCAGCTTAAATTATTTCCTCCCATATTTCATCAAACTGAACTTCACTATTCATCAGTTCAGTATCAGCAGGTTAACTTTTCAACTATCGCTCTCTCTTCCTCTCCCCTCTCTCTCTCTCTCTTTTCACTATATATATATATATATATATATATATATATATATATATATATATATATATATATATATATATATATATATATATATATATATATATATATATATATATATATATATATATATATATATATATATATATATATATATATATATATATATATATATATAGATGTGTTATGGTGGTACTTTTTATTCCAAGCTATAATCACATATATTCATTGGAAACATATACAAGTATATCAAAACTCAGTCCCTATCATACAATAGTAAAGAAATTGCTTTTCTAAACGGAGATACCAGTTCTTAACTGCTTACATTCCAATCGCACCATTGTGAAAACAGTCCCACAATGGTAAATATTTATTTCAATCGTCATCTATTACAATCCTCTTATCTTTGACTGCTTATTTAGTGTTGAATGACGAAATAACGGATTGTATGACCATTTGCAACAACATTCTGGAATGCGGCATAATCGATAATATATTGCAAAAATATGCAATAAAAATTATTCATTTAGATATGATGTATTTTTCTCCAGTTTCTATCACCTATTATCTATAAATGAATTAACGCATTTGTTTATTTATTCTTGTGAAATTTATACATGAGTAATTGTTGATGAAGGGATAATGTATGTTGTATAATGGTTTTAATGCAGGTCTTGTTTTTACGCAATATAAGTGCCATGCAACATATATATATATAAATATAAAATATAAATATAAATATATAATATATATATATATATATATATATATATATATATATATATATATATTTCTCATCTTTGCATGAATCTTCTACAAAAGAATCTCGTCACAAAACTTGTGCTTTATATAACTCCTTGATATAGAAACCATGATGCAAAGGTAATCTTGCTGTAAAGGTAACCGTCGTGTAAATCTTAGTACAACATACCAAACCAGCTATATTAATGCGCTACTCTTTGATATCATTGGAGCAGCCTTAGTCATTCATTTCCACACTCAACGATATCGCTATTACGATTTGTTTTGTATTTTCGTTTACTTCAAATGATTCATGTTCTCTTTGCGTCAACTTCGAGTTGTTATATTTAAAGGAGTTTATTTTTAGTAGTTATATATAAATTGTAGAATGAATAAATTACAAATACGCTATGTTAGATACGATTACAAATAACGATATGCTGTAAGAGATGGTGTCGTTGACATTTAAACAGTAACAAATGATTCTACTGATGAGACGAAAATATTCTGAAAGTTGTTAAATATTACAACTTCAAAGAGTCGATGATATCAATAAATCGGACAGACTCTCGTACTGTATAGAAATCGTTGCCGAGGATCGACACAGTGAGTGCGCTTCGTATATGCCAATAATGAGTGAAGGTCGAAAACTGCGAAGTAACTTTCAGCTTACTCAACAGTTTTTACTTTGAAATGAACCTTGCATCTTCGGATTAACAGCTTCTGAAAATTTTATTTTTTAGTAAAGATAAAATTGCGATAGCCTGAAATGAAATGAATAATGAGAGTAGCATAGACTAGCTACATCAGTTATTCTCTATCTTCTAAGCATAGTAATATATTATAGCACTGGCAATGTGCATCTCTCTTCCTTCCTTCTCCCTAAAAAGAGGTTAGCTTCAGTCTTTTTTTTTTCAGTCAAGTTAACAAAGAGATTTTCTACGTCTGCACATTGTGTGATACTTTGCAAATAGAACGTCTAGCCACCATCGTATACCGGCTTCACGAGATACATATTACTACCAGCGTGATGTGTATCCCTCCGTCATTTCCACGAAACACTAGTACCCCCTCTCCTCCCTTCTTTTTGAAATATACATCACTATCACATACAAAGCATGAACTTTACCACCTTCATAATGAACTGTCCTTTACCGTGCAAGTTTTACGGTCCATTGGTGTCCCTCTGCACGATGCGGTTCACTTTAATTGGTTAAATTTGGGAAGAGAAAAAAAATTGATATTTTAATAAATGAAATTAAAAATAAACACTGAAAAATTAATAAAATTTAAAATGGTGAAAAGAAAATATATTTTATGGAGAGGAAAATCACTACCACTTCTGTTCGGAAGGATGTGTAACTTTATGTAGTGCATCACCGACTTTGTGATATGCGCTTTCTGCGGTATCTTTTATAAATTCTCCTGCTTCTTCGGCGGCATGCATCATACGGCTTCCTGCTTCCTCGGCCGAGTGCAACATTCGTTCTCCCGTCCCTTCGACCTTTAAAAAGGAATAAAAATTTTCGAATTGCCATATTCCATACATTTAACCTATCCTCTCTCCCCATCACCTGGCAATATTACTAAAGGTGCAACGTTGAAGAAGATATGACGAGTAAGTACCGTGTCCGATACCCGGCAATTTACGGTGGAAAAAAAAACAAAAAAAAACCAAAAACATAAAAATATGTATAATTATGAAATGTGATGCATATGATCTTAAAAATCTTATTTAATGAATATTGCAATTTATCAATCGAATCGTTTTACTTAGGAAAAAAGGCCGGAAGTAGGCCAAAAGCACTCATACGATGTGTTTTTATATTCTACTCACCTGTACCAATTAAATTCACAAATTACCTTTGAAAAGAGCTGAATAATGGCTTCACATTTCAATTAATCCGATCGTCCACGAAAATTATTGTCGAACTTTTACCCTAATGTTGGAGTAAATTTTGGCTGAATCAAACGGTTGAATACGTAAGAGGTATTCAAAAGCTTTACTGAAATTGCTTAAAGGTTGAGGTAATGAACTAAGAAAACACACCTTCTGACCGGCATCAGGAGCATTTTCTTTCACTGTTTCGCCGACGTTCGACATTTCTTCTTTTGTTTTTCGAAGATATCCTATCGAAATATTTTCTTTCAACTCATTTGTGTAATTTAACAACGAATTGAGCAATTATGAGTACGATAAAGTAAAGAAGTCAAGAACTGCCTCCAACTATATAAGGCAATCTCGACGATCATGATTACACAGCAAACTTCTTCCGTTCTCTTCCCCTTCTTCTTGTACAACTTCGCGATCAATGGTTCTGAGGACCACTTTAACTAACATAGCCTTCTAGCTGCATTGCAATTCGTGAGCTTAAAGTTGGAGCGAATTTAGAAGCCTTAATGAGTTTATGAAACAAGAGAGCAGAGGAAATAAAAATTTCGCCTCAGCAGTGGCTCCAATTTTTTTGATTTTCACACGAATTGGCGGAACGAACTGCATATTGATATTAGTCGTGCTAATTGAAAGACGAAACGAATTATAAACAGATTCTCCTACGGAATATATTTTTATTTCTAACGTGAAGACAAGAGTTAAACATTAACAATGTGCCAAAATATTTACCTCTCTTACTCAGTAATCATTTTTGCAAAAAAAAAAAAAAAAAAAGACTTGCATAATTTGGGAAATTTCAGCCGAGCACAATAACTTTCAGGAAAAGTTTTTTTCCCACTTTTTTTGCCTGCCATAAATAAACTATTTGCGTAGGACATAGCCCCTCTAACTGACCCAAAAAAACTATAATTTTGTTGCATTTCGATCATAAGGATTTTCTACACAAATGAAGAAAATAGACGAAAGCAAAAGAAAAAAAAAGCTACTTATTAATCTATTTAACTAGAACTTTTATTTACTGATATTTTTACAACATGATATACGCAAATAAAGTGTTTTACAAATGCGATTTCGAGAAAACAAATGGGAATATTCAATTCGATTAAGCGGTTCTTATACATCAACATTCAATTCAAAAAAAAAAAAAAATGAATGGATTTCGGTTTGATCATGATAGAAAGTTTCGAAAATTTCCGTCGACGATTTTATAGGTGAAAAAAAAAGGAAATCTAAGATTTACAAAAATTTACAACACCTCTCATTTCCTTATACATTCATAATTGATAATGCTTACTCACATAAGGGAATTATTTTTGCGATATATTATGATATAAAATATAAACGCTAAATTTTTTTTTATTCGAAATCTGAGAAAATTTTCTACACTATACTTAAAAATTAGTAGATATTTCCTATAGAAACGAAAACCGTAGACATTAAAGGAATTGTACAATTTTAGCGATAGTTTATCTGTTACGATGTAACGTTTTTAGTTGCATAAATAAAAGTTTTAAATTTTCGAAGAATTTCGAAAAGAAAAAAATAATAATAATATTTCATTCTCATTATAAATTACATTCATCATGATTTGCTTCCGAAACACGAATAATGCGATAGTTCAAAATTATGCGATTTTGAATTCTCATTCAAAAAAAAAAAAAAAAAACGCAATTTTATTGAATGAATTCAGCAGGTAAACTCACAAGTATAGAGGATACCTCAAATAGTGCTAATACACTAATACACAAGTGCTAATACACTCAAAAAGGAGAAAGCGGCTTAGCAGTAACAACGAATGAATGTTGGCTATGCCTATGCAAGATTGTGCCAAGTCACGCCCTATTTGCTCGTAATTCATGCAGCCATCCATGCGCATGTGATACGAGACTTGTTTACATCGTTGCATCCATTCATTGTTTACGTCATCCAAAAAAACAGACCAAAGAATACTTATTGGCCAATATTCACTTCTAGAATTTTCGTTTGTCCTCAGTTGGTTTTGCATCCGAATGTAGATTTTTTTTTTTTTGTTGAGAACTTATCGTGCAATTTAGTGGATATTAAATTTCGGCAGATCAACTAGGCTTTATAATATTTTTTTCTCTTCCTTTTTTTGGCTTTGTCAACATCATAGATATCGATAAAGGAAAATGCTAGAACCTAGTAGGCTCTCAATCTCAATAATATATGATTAAAAATAGAACGAAATGTCAGGGGGGGGGGGGGGAGGGAATGACGCGGCATGTGTGTGTGTTTTTTTTTGTTTTTTTTTTTTGCACCTCAATCCATTTAACGAAACCCTACTGAGTGAATATCCAACAAAAAATATCGAAGTCATATATGTGTTTCGTTTGACGACTGGTTTCCACTCGAAAAAAATTTTTAAATGCTTTTGCAAATTTACAAAATGCAATAATCGCAACCAATTTTGCAATAGCAATCGCTCATTAAACATTTCGGAAACTCACAGTCAATAATTTAGTATATCTTTGTGAAATGATATGAGATAAACATACAAAAAAATACAAAAAGATGCTTGAAATATTGTATCGTCGAGCGGATTTCTACTTTCACCCAATACTCAGGATTAGCAACTGCAATAGCTCGATGTCTTTCTTCAATTTCGGAATTTAAACGGAATTAAGAACTCGATTCGTAATGAATAAGAAATGAAATAGCAAATTTCAGCGCAAACTATTGCCGGTTGTGAGAGGATACAATTAACGAAGGATTGGAAGTAACTATAATACGGATTGCAATTAGCCTTTATTGATAAAATCTATATGGATTATAGTTAGGGATTGAATGCAAGCTTCGTGTAGACATTTAAGTGAAATTTTTATAATTATGGTATATATATATATATATATATATATATATATATATATATATATATATATATATATATATATATATATATATATATATATATATATATATATATATATATGATGTTCGTACACATTTAATATGCATAAGCGTTATATACGACTGAAATATCACTATACTTATGAAAGTCAGATAAAGGAATGATTAATCTCTCATTCCAAGTTTTGAACGATATTTGAGAATTCCTTTCGATGATAATTTATGAGTGTCCAGTTTATGTATACAATGCTATTCAAGATCGTTGGGTTGTGATCATGTTGAGATGATTGAGTGCTTTGAAAGAATCTATAGATTTCAATACCGCTACTATACGGATTGTAACTGCGGAATGTCGTCTAAATCATCTCCTTGTTCATTTGATTGTATAAATCAAAATTTGAATATATGTGAATCTATATATATATATATAGACCTTTCACTTCTCAGGTCACGACCTTCGTTGTAGTTATTTAGCAGCTGAAAAGAGAGAGTTAATATTTTGGTGAGAATATCAATGAAGCACACTTTTGAACTACCTTTAAAGTTTCTGTCTCAAATGAAAGAGCACTGAAGCAACTCGAGAGGATTTATTGCCCTCCAAATTCATTGTTATTCATATAGACATAAAAATAATTTAAATATCATTTCTTTACGTTAAATAGCGTATTAAATAATATCGATAATATTGAACAATGAAACCGTTAGGCAAACTTCAGCAATTTATAGAAGAAGTTGGAAGAATTTTGCGAACGCATAATGAGCACATTCAAACAGATCAGTGGTCTCTAGTGAGATGATGCAAAGAAGCAACCAATACGTCGCATATTTGCGGTTTTCTCTTTTTATATAGTAGGCCATTCCTTTCCGTTCAATAATTACCTATTGATGTGGTTGGGAGATTTTGGGCGTAGGGGGTAGGAGGGGGAGGGGGTAGGGTGAGGTAGCTAGAGATATGTTTCAAAGAGGTGAAGAATTCCTCCTGAATTGTATGGTTGATCTTTTTCAAGTATTATTTCGCACTAATCTCATTAAAAAGGTTATGCTATTGCAATTTTTCGACAACTTTCTGCAAATTCTAAATTGCAATTCGGCTAAATAGGCAAAAAGGCACATGCAAATGTGCTGAATTTTTCCTAAATCTGAATTTTTTTCCCCCAATTGCGATATTCAAAAATTATTTGCATAAATTTGCATATAAAATAAAGTCTATCTATCCATGTGTTTTCTTTTATAAGATTATAATATTTGATAAAGCCTAGCTATACATTTGCTTTACCCTCATAAAACTTTTAAGCATTTTATAAAAATGTATTGACAAATTTATTTTTCTTATCTTTGTTCTTCTTTTTGATAAAACCTCAAAAATCAATATATATTAGACTTTACTTCTAACATTTCAACAAGTTCAATCGTTGTATAATGTTGTAGAGAGGAAAATGAAACCGTTACGAAATTTAATTTATTCACGAAAAAAATTCTTTGAATAGTCAGATTTTATTGATATTTTTATTCAGAGGAAATTTTCATTCCATCATATTACGAATGAAACACAGCGAATAATTGAGATGTTTTTATTCTCAATAGATAAATAATTCCTCAACAATATTATACAAAACGATATTATACAATTGAGATATACGTTTACATATCAAAACATTCGAAACAATGTCGTCCTCTCCAGCTAAGACATTCGAAACATCTTTCGTAGAGACTCTGAAAAAAAAATTTTTAATGAATAGAGGAAAATATTGCCAACTATCTAATGAAACTATTCATTCAATTAAATTTAATTTCAACATGCTAAAAATCTCATCAGTAAATTTAACTATTTCTTGAAATATATGCAAATTACATCGCCGAAATTTTGAGCAATATTCATTTTTGCAAATAAACTATCATAACGTCAGTTTTTTTTTTTGAAATTTTTAGCGAAAATAATAGAGCATGTGACCACCTCATTAACAATAGCGAATCTATAGAGTAGAAATTTACTTCTTATTACCCTCATCGTGCGCATTTATATTGCTCTTTTACTCTAGTATGTTCGTCTATGAATAAAGATCCCTTACAATATAACAGTAGTATATGTTGTACATTTCTGAAAGATGCTCTTTGCTGTTCATATTCACATGCTTTTTCTGTTTTCCCATTTCGGGCGTTTGAAATTAATAATTAATTAATTAATTAATGATGAAATATTCTCCGATAAAAAAATTTTTGAAGTGATATTCTCCGATAAATTAAAAATATTCTCCGATAAAATGAAATATTCTCCGATAAAAATTACTTTAGTTCTCGTTGAGTCGCAAAACCAATGGCATTCATGCATCCAATCCCTACAAATTGTTCGAAAACATCGACTAATCATATTGTCCAACTGCAATACGTTTATGCAAATAATTGAACAAAAAAAACAATTTATTATTGATATTTAAATAATATCATTTATTAAAACACAGTATTTAAATGCTAAAATTTCAACTAATATTGAAGTGAAGGATAGAAATTCCAAAAAAAAAACACTACTCATGTTTTCGAGCTGTGGAAATTGCCGGCTTTTAAATGCTTTTAAAGCATTCAAGCTTAAGGCGAAATATTTTCCAATATTACGCTGTGCAATGCAAATTAGCGTTCAAAATATAAAAGATAAGCAATGAATTCCCCCCCCTCCCTCTCTCTCCTCCCCCCGCCGAAAAAAAGCGAAATTACTTTTCTTTTTTTTTCTTAGTATTACAAAAACTGGCAATGAGTATATGAATTATAATATTTTCACTGAAAAAAACTATCTCAGCTGGCATAAACTGCTAATATTATACAAATAAGCAAATAAAAAAAAAAAGGTGAAACAAGTGAAATGGATGATGTACGTTGGTTAATTTTTTCTTTTTTTTTTGCAAGAGCAACGTGAAGAAAACTGAAACATTTCAGAAAAGGGTCACTCATTGTTTGGAGAAGTGGAGTTCTCTCTTTTTTTGCATATTTCATTGCAAAATGAAACGTTCCATTTCATAGTGGCGTTGAATTCACTCTATTAGTTCAGCACAAAATTAAATCAAATATTATAAGGACAAAATTACTGACACATAAACTATTATACTGGCCAAATTGATCAAATTTTTTCGAGAAATTCTCCGTCTATAAAAAAACTTTCTTTTTTTTTGCTAGATAAATGCAAAATTTCTTTTGATTAAGCGGATGACGAACGCTGAGAATGTACAGCTGTGAAATTTGTAGTTGCAAGACCAATCCTGTAGCTGTTACTAGTGGATCAAATCCTTTGAGTTTGGAAAACAACGTTTAAATCGTTTCCTTCTTCCTCTTCCTCTTCCACCACCCCCCTCCCCACTGCTAGAGGAATGCTATTAAGCTAGGTACGACGCTTAAATTTTCGAACGAGCGATTAAATGTTTAAGTACGCCGCATATTTAGAAAAAAAGAGTGCCGCTAGGTTTGAAGTTGTAAAAACGCTTCTAATACTTGTGTAAGATATTGAACCGCTATCCTAGATGACCACTGTCCTAAATTTTGACCGCTCTGATACTAAGCTAGCAAAAAAAAAATTAATTGAATACAATATAGCATACACAAGTAATCAGCTGCCGATGTCGAAAACATTTGAATAAAATTCAATAAATACAAAAAAAAAATTTTTTTAAATTCTTTATTCATGAAATTTTTCGAATAAGACAACTATAAAAAATTGAAAGAAAATTTTCATTAATTTTCAACAGGTGCGTTTTATCGTCATTAATTTAGACGAGAGAAAAAAAGAGACGAAGAACTCTAACGAAAAATTGCCGTTCGAGTAATGTGCAAAAAAAAAATGTCACCTAAATATATTTGCGTCCGTAAATTTAGTGACAAAAAAAGAAACCTATTAGATCATATTGGAAAATGTTTTAATTTCATTACATTTCATCAATATATTAATGTATCAATAAAAACTATACAATGATATTTATATTTCTATTGTGTTTTTGTCGTCTTATGAAAAAAAAAAAATTTTTTTTTGGCATGTTTCCAATAGATGGTTGATGAAATGCATAATACAATTCATTTCTAAAATTTTCGAATTTTTGTTTTTTTTTACTTTAATAAGGTTTGAAAATAAAAAGAGGAATAAGTCTTATCTTGGCTTGTTATATGAAGCAATACAATAAAAATATACCTAAATGTCAATGATTCCCGTTGAAACTAAGTCCTCTTTAACCCCCCTTCCCGATCCCCAGCCTCAACCTGCCCCCCCCCCCCCTATAGCTCAAAAAGTGATTTATTGATGAAATATAACAAGCCGAACGGCAACAACTCCACAACTTTTAATATAATCAAAGAATATATTCAAAACCAACGGCGAAACCGTTTTATTTTTCTATTGGCCTCAGAAAGCATAAATTCTTCAGGGCATTAAAACAAAGCGATTAATTGCTTTCTGAGAAGAAAGATATCGCCAAAAAAGCGAATCCTCAATAAACACATACATCTAATAAAAAAAATTATTATTGAATTTCAGCTAATATTAACAATATTGTAAACATAAATGCGGTATATATCAAATAACTGATAGTAAAATTGAAGAAATTTATTTAATACCAAATAAATTTCAAATAATAATACAACTATTAAATTTAATAAATCTTTATTTTATTCCTCATTTAATTTATATTATATCTATTTACTAAATAATGTATGAGGAAATTTTTGAATAATATTCTAAAGAATAAATAATATTTATTTTAATGAAATAAAGAAAAAAATTCGTTTCAATAATTTTATTAACGTTGAGGTAGAAATTAAATATTTCTCACCTGACTATAAGATCTTTGTTGAGGGATAGTATAGATGGCAACAATTGAGATTGTACAGGTGAAGATAACGAATACAACACGTAGTGTAAACATAATGGCCTCGACCGTGATGCAATCGCATTCACCAGTATATTCGTCCGAATGGATATACTGCAAGAAGATCTTTTACAGTTTATTCGATTTGTTTTTATGTGCTAAACTTCAATGCACTTTGATCCGCAATATTGATTGATCAATGAGCATACAATATTGTATGATTTCCGATCAATCAATGACTATCAAAAAAAAACATCAAAAATTACGTTGAAAAATTCATTCGACGATAATTTATAAACTTTTTTTTTACACTAACTAATAAATTAATAAATGTAATAATAAATGAAACAATCGGAATTTAAAAAAAAAAAAAGAAATCAACTAATTAAAAATTTATTTAATAATTTCATTTCAAAATATTTATATTTCTAAAATTTTTGCCCAAATTTTTAATTTTTCTCTTGAAATTCGATTTGAGAAAAAAAAAACTCGCAAATTTTAAAAAAATTTTCAATCGCAGAAAATATTTCAAAAAAAAAAGATTCACATTTATTTTAACTCAATAAAAATTTTTATTCATTTTTTCATTCTTTTTCAACATTAAATCTTAATACGTTAATTATCAATTTTTCTATTTACAAATACTCCAATAAGCATTCTAATAGGCCGTGTTTTTTTTTTAGAGAATTGAAAATAAACGAGCGAAATTTTGCACTCAACTTAAATTATTTTCTCAATTCGATATTTGATTTGGCAAACTAAACCATACCATTTAAGTTTTCTATTTTTTTTTTTTGATAAATTTTTACGAGCGCTTATTTTCTAAAATATCTTATTTATCTTATTTATTCTTTGTCTTATTTAATTAGTTATCTTTAACTATAATTGTTTTATTCATTGCAAATATTTCAATAAAAAGTTTCATTCAATGAAATTTATGTTTTTAAAAAAATATATATTTCGAATTCGTTTTTTTCCAAATCTCAATGCTAATTTTGCAATTTTATAGAACTGATTGAAAGAAGTGATAGATTATTTCTCTTTCATAAAAGCTAAATATAAAAGAATATTAGAAGCTTAATTAGAAGATCATTGTTAAACTCACAAATATTTAATTATTTCATCAAAAAAAGATCGAGAAAAAAAAATACTTTTACGAAATTTTATGCATAATTTTTTCACAGCAAAAAAAAAATTATTGTAAAATACGCAAAGCGATTGTTTTCAATGTTGCAATGCTCATTTGTTTTGCATATGTATATGCAAAATATTCATGGATTAATAATGCAATGTAAAGATTGCTTCCAATGCAAATTGCATAAATATACATGCATAGATATTGAGTTTGCAAAAATATTACAAAATTTGCAATTGCACAAATTCTACCTCACCAATGCTTAAACGCAATCATTAACAACATCTTTCAGGAGATCTTCAAATAAAAATAAATTCACCTCGGCTGTCGTTTAAATTCTTTCAAGTGGTGAATTGAAATTATTAAGCGCATTTATATGGATCACTATTGCAATGCAAAATTGCATAGAATTGCAATGAGAAATCATCAAAAGAGAGATGCAAAAATGATACGAGCATACAACGACGAATATTTTACAATTTGATTTCGATCACCGAACAGTGAAAATATGTAAATTATCCCAAAAAAACAAGAGATATCGCCTTTTTTTTTCTTTTGATTCACTCATATGTAAACGATAACGATCGCTTGTCGACTCAATCAAGCTAGCACGTGTGTCATTTCATGTGATCCAATATAGGCCATGAATTTGAAGGTTATTAAGTGCTTTATTGCATATTTTGAATTTTTTAAATGCTTTCTTTGATGATGTTTTTATTCGTGTTTTTTTTTCAGTAATGCCATTTGAGAGAATATATATTCATATTTTATAAGTTTCTTCATGAAAAATAATTTTTTGTCAATCGAAATAACAGTCGAATAAATTTTGACCTGGACAAAAATTTTTTGGCCAATATCAAATAGAGTGAAAATTTATGATAATAAATACAATATTGCATATATAATAGAGCCGAAATAAAAATATAAAAGAAATTTATAATCTATACAAGAGAAAAAATTTATGCAACAAGAGATGTACTAATAAGACAACGAATACAATAGTTGATCGAACGTCATGATGACACGTCAACTCTTGTAGACGTTATATTGTCTACTCAGATGTCAACGTAACCTGTTTGATAAAGGCGGTCACTCTATAACGATCGTCCGTACGAATCGCCGAAATGCACATACCGTATTATGACGAATGAAATCCATTGGGGGGATTTACGTTTCCTTAGTATTCAGAGAGCAATTTAACCAACGAGGAAAATTTATTCAAAAAAGAGAGAATTCACTTTTCGCGAAATTTAAGGTGGCATTTTACTTGAAATTTCTCTACAACTATTTTCACAGGTATACATAAATCTCTGTGATCTTTACAACTATTATATTTGAAGCTATACTGTTTATTACGAATATATAAGAGCGATGCATTGAAGAATAAAGCGCTTTTGTCCAAACGAGAGGAAAGAAGTAAGCCGCATATGATGTAAAACAATATCTGTGATAATTCGTAGACAATTAATTTTGCGCACAATTCTTGAAGCCTTATAGCGGAACAAATAACATTACTAACAATAGCCACAATTATGTCGGCAATACATATAGTTTCATAGAAAATTAATGAAACCTTGATGGCTACCACGAGAGCCTTGAGGAAGATTTACAGCTCGACATGGAGTCAAAATATTCTCATAGAGAATCTTGTAGAACTTTTGAGATATTCTTGCATCGTCACCGATACTCTCTAAAAACCCTGTAAGGAATATGCGCATTTCAATATTTTAGCTAATAGAAACGTCCTGAAATAAAACTCCTATAATTGTATGGGAATTTCTCAGAAGGAATCGAAACAGATATGTGTCTAAAATATGCAAATGAGCAGGAAATCTTTTAGTATTGCAGAGAATCATCGCATTTTCAAAACGAACATTTGCACAAATTTATAGAATCCAAGAAATTTACACATCGTAGAATATAATGGTAAGAAAAAAAAAACATAACTTTATACGGTCAATTACAACAACCTTATGGATCGATGCTATAGAGATGAAGACAGCGCAACACTTTAATTTCATTAGGAATCTTTGGATTGTTGAAATGAATCCATTCAAATTGGTGATATAATTCTGATAGTATTGACGAAAATTCCGGATGTAATTCTTTGAGGGGGGGGGGGGTGGTTAAGAAAAATTTTAAAGTAATTTGAATTCCAGAGGAAAATTCCACGGAATTCCAAAGAAAATCATAGCTATTCCCTTAGAAGTTAGGATGATTTTCAAGTTTTCGGAGAGTTACTATGAAGTTGAGAGATGTAAAATATTCCTTATCCAGTTGCGGAGGATGTCTTAAATTGCCATGAATATGACGACTTCCTCGATGATGATTTCATAGCAATAACGATTATTAAGTTTTGATCAATGATGATTCCTCGTAGAATTGTTGGAGTTCTTTACGAAGCTTTACATATCCTCAAAAACCTTCATGGACGAAAAATATCGCAATGCAACTTCTCTTCCAGCGATAAAAATATTACTCCAAAGTTGTTATCATCTAATATGATGAGATATGAACAAGTTACAGAATAATTGGTGGTCTAACGATTTACGCGTTGCGAATTCACTACTCTAGAAAATTATTCGCAAAAATCGGAGGAATCTCATGCTAACGTTACAAAAATTCTTTTTTTTTTTGAAGGAACCTCAAAGATACAATTAAGTCGCCGCAACTGTTCTGTGTCTTATATGTTTCAAAGACCCTATATAGTGCTGGATAAGTCGCCTAGAAAGCCTGGATGTTCATGAGAGGCTTGACAAGTTTCGCACACGTTTACACTGCCGTCAAAATTTTTTCTTCAGTTTTTCTGACGACTCGGTGAGCTTTTCACGAAAGTTCCTACATGATTGTAAGAAAGTGAAACATAATGTGTTTCTTCCATGGTGAAAGTCGAAACACTCAAATACGCCCAAAATTGTCTTCCGCTATGTCCTTATTAATCCGTAATTACAAATGCAGAAAAAAAAAGTTATACCTTACAATGCACGAGGAAATAATTATCGATTGTAATCTGATGGAGTTGAATAACTGCATTTAGAAATTCATCCTCAACCTCAATCCTCCGACCACCTCCCATACTGAAAGCAATAAAGATATCCGTCGACTTCAACTAGCATCACTCAATTAAGAGAGACAATATTCTTCAAGAGGAATGTCGGGGTTTCTACATCGAGGTTGTAGCCCCCCCCCCTAACCAAATTCAAAATGCTCTCTCTGTGGCACCCAAAGGAAATAGTGGCTATTAAAATTGGGAGAGGATCAATACCTGAACTAATGAGCTAGGTGTATTAATCATGAGCAAAAAAATGCATCCACATAATAAATTTTTATCGTTCGTCCAAAACTGAGCAATATAATAACATTGGAAGTAGAAAAATAAATAAATAAAAGAGCGATAGGTTAGGCACACATTCCTGAGCATCAAATTTTTACCAATTGGATAATCGATCGGCTGCCTTCATGAGATGTGGCGATTGGTGACCAGTAGTTCCTGCAAATCCTCCACATTTCATAACCTCTCTTCCGTAGTATTTTTTGATGCATTATTGATAATAACACCCAGATAGAAAGTAAGGTAAAAATTAAACTTTCACTGTCTTTGTCAGAAAATATGCATGATTTCCTCGTCCCCCCCAAAAAACCTTTTTTACTATTCTAGGTGAGATATCAAGAAATTCCGATGTCAATATCGCACTTCTATCGAGAGAAAAAGCGCAAAAGATGAGCAGTAAAATAATATAATTGATGATGTTATATCGCAGATTCAATGGCAAGCATAAACAAATCGAAATAATAAACATCAACGACAATGATATGCACAGAGAATAAAACTATAAATAAAGTGCGTATACAATTGAATTTAGTAGATGATCGATGAAAAGAAACGATTCAATTAAATAATACGGGTTGAAAAAAACTGAATAACACAAATATTTCATGCACTTTTTTTTCTATGAAAGCTAGATGGACCTTATAAAACACCCCCTTCCTCCCTCCCCCCCCACCTCCCCGAAGTTCCTCCATTTTATATCACCCCCATGAAGTTCTTCAATTTCATGAAGTCCCTCTTTTCCATCTAATATATCATATAAGGCTAAAGAAAAACAGTTAATAACGCAAACAATTTCCTAATTCGTTTGTGATTTTGGAAATACCTATCGAAAAATCAACTAAAAAGAAATCATAAAATCTCATGAAAAAAAATTTCATATAAAATCAAAAAATATTGAAAAGCTATTTTAAATATCACATATAATGAATAAAATAAACGAATAATTTCGATAATAGTTCAAAATATTAAGTAAGTTAAATAAGTATTCATCAAAAGTTGCACCATATTAGAAGAGAAATATTCAATAAGAAATGAACAGATAAGAGGTAATCGTTGATGAACTAGAATAATACAGGTGAATTGCATCCGTTACATCAAGCGAAAAACGTCAAAATTTAGAAGGAAAGAAAATCCAAACAAAATAAATACAGAAAACGCAAAATGAGCCACTACAAATATTCATAAACGCTGATTTTCTATTTTATTGCAGCCTGAAACTTTCAAAATCGCTACGTTCAAGTATATATATATATATATATATATATATATATATATATATATATATATATATATATATATATATATATATATATATATAATCCCCAACAAAAAAAGAGAACCACTTTTGCTTTCTCTGTAATTAGCCGAAAAATCGATGCTTCATAGAATGCAAAAAAACTAGTTGAACCCATGAAACTGTTTGGTAAATTTATTTCGAGAATAAAGATTAAATGATAAAGATAACGAATTGGTGATCACATAACCATAGGCGCTTCCCGAGGTGAAGGTGACGTACGTGGTGGTGGGTATGGTGGTGGAGGAGGTAAATCCAATACCGATTGCGATGGAGTCCAACTGAAAAATAAAACAATAGTCGCATATCATTAGAAAAGCTTTGAATGGATTCATCTAATAAGAAAAAAAAATACAGCATATTTTCTACTGAAGGAGATTTTTTTTTTCTAAATATACCACTCAACAATAAAAATTTTCTAATCTTAAGTAAAAAAAATTGCTAGAATATTAAGAAATAGTAAACTACAAACGGAAAGAAGTATTCAAAAAGAACACGTAAAAACAGCTAGGACGAACGCATCTGAACTTTAGGTATATTCATCTATGCAATACATACAACTTTGCATATATATATATATATATATATATATATATATATATATATATATATATATATATATATATATATATATATATATATATATATATACAGACGGTTTTCCTTCTTTGAGTGTATCTTATCAACAATGTCCCGTATAGAGTGTTTTGACGAGCACCGAGATTACACACTAAGGCATCCTACTCATGTGAAGCATCAAGCGCATACAACATTTCATCGTCTCTATTTATTTCTCAACAGCGCTTATTGCAGACAGATCATATCCGCAATAATATACTCAAGAGATGAAGAAAAAAAAACCGCACATTGGAAATCAAAGTGAAGATATGATGGCAAGCTTCATAAAATTCCTCAAAGGATTCCATAAAAATGGACGAAAATTTCACTTGCAATTCTATATAGGATTCTTTGAACAGATTTATATCTTTTATATATCTAACTAATAACATCGATTTCTTCACGATCCCTTGTATGCTTCGTGAAAATCTTTCCAATAACAATCGCGATTTTATGGCATCGAAGAGATATAGTTGAAAGATAGAAATCACTAAAAAATAATATCACAAGCACCGTAGTTGAAAAATAGATGCGTTCATTGCCATTTAGCTTCACTGTAATAAACGTTCTTCATAAACTGTTATTATTGGGGCAGCTATCGTGGAACGTGTTTTCGCCGAAATCATCTCAGGAACCCCTCTGCGTGGTCTGCAAATTACCAATTTCAATTCCACCATATACCACCACCCAATTAAAACCCAAAAAGATATGAGTTGAGGGTTAGTTCCTTTCACCAATCCATTTAGACGACTTCCACGGAACGATAATTAAATTTTTAAAAAAAATGACGTTTAAGTCATGAATAGTTAACTCAGTATCAGCCTCAAGTCACCTTTCGCGCACAATGCATCGATCATACTGACCGATGGCACGCAGATATACAACAGCAATCCCGAGATTGTCCATTTTCGCTGAAAGATCTGATCCAATGACCAGCCACTATTAGTCACGATGAAGTTCAACCTAGCGTTTGAAATGGGTTTCGCTTTTTGAGGATTTTCTTCGAAATTAAGGCGGAACTTATGAAAATGACATAGAAAATGACGATCACCTCAAAATATTAGTTTACCTGTAAGAATAACACACCTGTTTGGAGTGACGGATGTCGCCTGAAGTGGAACATAATGCCTATACAATTGTGAATGATCGAAATAATATTCGCCACGATAAACGGGAGGTGGTGGAGGTGGTGTTCGTATATAAGTTGACGGCATATATCCATAGTCATATATTGATGGTTGCATACCACCAGGGACCATTGCCGGATGCACTGGAGCCGAATGAGGCGGTGTTAACATAAGCGGTGATGAGAGATCTTCACATGACGATGGCCTCCTCAAATGTGGTGCCAACAATGAATCCAAAAAATCCGCATTCAACGACGACGCACATACTGATGACAACGATGAACATGGATCCACACCAGCACTTAATCGATCCAATCCACTCGAACCCGAGGAATTTGTGACCGGAGATGATACCGCAACTCCTGAGGTAATACCTTGTTGTTGTTCTTGCCACAGTGCACGCATCATTGGAAATTGCCCGATTCGTGACTTCAACAACATATTATCATCGTTGTTGGTTGTATAGGAATGTCGTTCATGAAGTAGTTCACGATCAACAACCGTTGTTCCCAATGTGCTTTTGATCGCACCTCGATGTGCGCATTGTGCTCGAGCCTAAAAATGTTCCTCATCAATCGAACTATGTTGCTAACTATATTATTCAAGCCACTTCCAACATATTTTATACGACAAAGAAGTTAAGGAAATATAAAAATGGATGATCGCTAGACCCCCTAGAATTTGGAAAAGTGCCACAAGTTTCTTTTCCAAACTCAACAGCAACAAAAATGACTGCATGAGCAATACCAAACGAATCTGCATAAATACTAATCCCTCAGCTTCCATCTTCCATTTTCAAAAAAAAAAAAAAGATACGAAAAATACAAGGGAATTCACCTGTAGAACAGCATGTTCATAGGGTGGCGGTTGTTTCGTCTCTACATTAGCTAGTCGTGCGGCTAATGAATGTGCATGATGTAAGACAGCCGAAGAGGAAACATCAGAATCACCGCTCTTAAATTGAGATCGTTTCATAACCGAGAGAAAATTTCTTCGAAATATACCAAAAGAATTTCGCCTAAAACCTTCTTCTCAACAAATTCCATCGAATAAAATTTAGGAAATATTTTACAAATTTTAGAAACTGTTTCAAGGATTTAAAAAAATGTAATACTTCATGAAATTAATAATCAATATTTCGTAATGGGCTACTCTGTGGTCGATTTTAAATAGATCCCGACTATACTCCTTAGTTCCATCCTAATTAACCACCAACTCTGCCCAGCAGCCCACCCTATCTGTTCGTAAGCGGAAGAACGATAAATCGATTCCCCAGCAGGAGATGAGCATAAGCTCAAACCTTCACCTTCACGTGACCTTACAACTTCTTCTTCGAAACGGAAACTGAAGCGATATGAATACACATTTATTTTTAATGAATGTTTCGTTAATTAAAGTGAAGTAGAGCAAATGACCAATCACACCGATAACAAAATTTTAAAAAAAACCCCGGGCAATTATAAAAGTTCAAATGTAAAGGCGTATAGCTAATCAAACAACACTACAATGATGGTTATCTCGTAAAAATTACCTCAACAAAGCATAATCTCAGGTGATATTATCGAGACCTCAGACAATTTCAATATAATGATTCCCTCAATAGTCAAGCAACCTTAAGTTCCTAATGTTTTGGGTTTGGTGTCTATATATAAGGAATGGATGGAATCTAGGTACGGAGATATGTCCTATCCAAAGTTCCTTCTTCATCGCACTATATCAAAGCATTTCTCAATTGAAAAATCAAGACGAACCATACGCACATTTTGCATGAAATGATGCGGGTTATGTGCAGGCATACTTTGTACTCGGTTTATGCCACGTGCATTGTGTGCTTGTGCTGATCGCAAACCCGATCGCGATTGCTTTTGAAAAATACCCGCCGATTGGGCGCCTCCCATGAACGGAGGCGTATTGGACGGGGTCGGCCGTGTTGAGGCCACTATTACTGGCTGCACACTTGATGGCGACAACGAAGTCAATGGCGATACTGGCCTTGACCATACCTTAAATCGATCCTTCATTATTATTTACCTATACCTTTGAACACGCATAGTTACCTCTTATAGTCTATTCAATCCCAAACTATAGCACAATGAGAAAATATTTATATGTTAGAATATCAAAAAAAGTTTCATCATCAAATAGCGAACTAAAATACAAAACGTTAGGATAATTTCATTGCTTTGAAAAATACCTTCGTTTCGGCCAATCAGACCTCCAATCATGATTATGCTTTAGGCAACAAAAATATAACGCTTTCAAAAATGCTTATGCTATCAAGCTTATGAATAAATAATCATTGAAAATAATCGTAAAAATTTAAAACAAGTTGTTTAAAATATTCTTTCGCACTATCAAATATAACCTGCGGTGATTCATTGAATATATACGCTCAAATCATACAAACAATAACGATCCATCGACATTCGGTTTTCTTAATTAACCGTCCCATCATAGCGAATATACAATCCAACCGAATAGATGCAAAAATGATATGAACTCCGAATTGACGCTATAGCAAAGATAGTTCAAAAAATATTTTTGTGCTCTATTTTGTCACAACTCAATTCCTCTCTCATCTCTCGGACTTTATCATTATCAATGATATCAAAGATGAATGATACTGGCTATAAATTGCATAAATGCCCACCTGCTGATCGAGTTTAGGCTCAGATCTTGCTTGAAGCACAGAGCATCGCAATCCACAATGCGATAACGATACATCCCCTGCATATGTTGTTCGACCATAATCATCTAAATACGTGATTCCGGTGCCAGTGACCGTAGTCCATCTTGGTTTCGTATGTGGATTCACTTTTGGCCTATGCATCGGTGCATACTCGTCCAGAAATGTTCGTTGCGATATTGAAACAGCCTCATTATAAAGTGGTGGTTGTCGTATCTCAACGGTACCGGATAATGCCGGTGGATGTGATGTAGTGATCATTTGTGAAGTGGCGGTATTCGTTGCCGAAGTGCCATCATCCGCTTCAATATCTCGCATTCTCTACAATAAACAAACGAGCTAGCAATTAATCTGAACGAAATATTCGTTGATAATGGCAGGTAATATCTTACCTGACCAACCTATAGCATGGAATTCAACGTTCCAAATTCGGCAAAATCCGAAGTTGCTGTACTTCACATTATATTCGAAATGCTCTATGAGAGTTTAAGAAAAAATAATTTCAAAAGATCCTTCAGCGATAAAAATTAATACATAATTCAATCAAACTGGTGATTATTTAGCAAATTCAACCATTATTGTTAATCAAATAGCCTAAATTCAATTCAATCATTACTGTTAATTCTTTAGCAAAACGCATTGGAAAATTTTATTCGATAAAAAAAAACGTTCCAACGTGGAATAATTACCTTTACAATGACCCAAATAGCGCGAAAAAAAATTATTCACTAAATTCTAAGCATGCTAGGAATAGATCAAATATCACAGAAATATCAATTCTTTATAATTGAATAAATAAATGACAAATAAACAGTAAAATATGACTGTGAAACAAATAAATAAATCTGTTCTAGTGCAAAGCATTTCCCTAAATAGGTACCACAATAAAAGCGCGTGAGAATGCTATATCTTAATTTCATGCATCGATATTTTTGTTGACTTAAATTCATTATAACCAGCCTGCTGTCAGCTAAAACCTCCTCTAAACAATTCGTTACACCTACAATTCTGCTAATTTTATTTCAGCTCATATGCTTTAATTTTTTTAAAATTTAGATTTCGACAAGTCCAAGGAAATTGGCCACCATATCCTTCCTTTACCATTCCATAATCAACAAACCCCTCATCAAAAAAAAAAATCAAAAATTGGAAAGTGGAGAGTCAATTTCTTCAGCTGTAGTCACAGTTCTTGGCTTTAAAGTAAATGGCCGACACAGCTAAGAGATCCTTTTCGATTCGGGATCTCTTCATATCCCTTCCATTTACACTTTAGCCCAGGTGAGAAAATTGTCAAGAACAGGTGAAAAGAAAGCAATATCACTCACCAATGGACTATAATGCAATGTAGATGATGATGGAATAAGCTGTGGTGGCAAAGAATGCGGCAATGCAGGCGGAGAACTCGAGTCGGATTGCACCGACGATTGCTTCTCTTCTAATATCTTTGTGCCTGAGGCGATCGGATATGAAACCTGCAAATTTACCTTTGAAGAAAATTATAAAATCAATAACAAAACGGCCTCACCACCGACCTAAGAAGGGAATGAAGCAATGATAAGAAAATGTGCAAAGAGATCAAATTCATACAAACTAGTCTCCAACTATATTATGAGTTGAGATGGAAACGTGTCCAACAAAAGAATATCGAAAAAATGAACTCCTGAAGACTCAATCTTCGAAGTAAATAAAAAAATAAACAGCTCAGATAGCCTTCTTAAAAGGAAAGTGAGACACGAAAATACTGGCAATGAAGCGTTTCAGAAAAACACATCTTCACTGCTTCACCCCTTCCCTGCGTCCCATCTTGATTGGCACACCTTCTTCCTCACCCCCCCCCCCCTCCTCTCCCTCCTCAAGATGCATTAAAAGCCTTTTAAGATGGACTTACATTCCAAACAAAAAGAAGGCATTATATAATCAGCGATTTACAACAATGAACATATATTCTCGATGAGAGATGGTGCAGAGGGGAAACACTTTCATGCTCACATAATACCACCTTGATCAGGTAACGAATTTTATACTTTACACGTGAAAAGTACAGTTTTCTAGATGGATATAAAAGTGAAGAGGTGAAAGAGGTCAGGGAGATAGGAGATTTTGAATAATAATCTAAGAAGCATAATGAAATATTTACATAAGATCCATTGGGTATATCGACTTTATCATGATTGGATAGCGCTGTTGTTGTTGACGAAGAATAACGCTCGCTCTCGTTCGTCGTTTGAATATTTTGTGACGATTCGACATTTCGACTAAAAAAAATTTCACTCTTTTAATTTTCAATTATTTCTCGAAGCACTAATATGCAAATTTAACATAAACCAACAAACGAGAAAATGCAAATTTTAAAAATTTATGAAAATGAAGGGAAAATTGAAAAAAAAATTGACTAAAAAATTCACAATGGCAATCGATTAATTAGTAATCGTGAATAGAAATGGCAAACTGAATTTCAACATTAAAAAAAAAAGAAGGAATAAACAAATAAACAAAAAAAAATTTAAAATAATAGAACTTAGATTATTTTTACAAATACAGCTTCAATCTTCGTTTATCATTCTCATTACTTCAAAATGCTGATTTTAGTAGGTAATCGAATTCATATATAGCA
This sequence comes from Ascaris suum, assembly GCA_013433145.1. NCBI lineage: Eukaryota > Metazoa > Nematoda > Chromadorea > Rhabditida > Ascarididae > Ascaris > Ascaris suum. Next base: position 8,344,839 of record CM024178.1, on the reverse strand, counting down.
AATTTTTTGTTCTTATTTATTTCGAAATCTCAAAGCGCTGAAATACAACTATGAAGCAATCATTAACCCTCTATGCAAATATAGATGCAATATGCAAATATGCAAAACTTTGATGCACAAAAATATCGGAGTAGTGAAGCATTTTTAGAATTTTCCATAATTTTCATCCTTTAATTGTTGCACTATCTCTAATAAACTTAGATATGGTGAAACTACTATCAGCCAAGATAACCTCAGTGATATGGATGTTTTTTATGTGTGTGACTGAGAGACGAGAAGGGGGCAAAGGCCAAATATAGCGATTACATTATTTCAATCAACTAATATTACATTTTTCAAAATAACCAAATTCTAACTAAACTTTGTTCCAAGTGTATGAAATAACTCACACTGATGTATGCTGTGCAGGAGGCGGTGTAGATGCAGACTGTGGGGGTTGAGACTTGGTTCCGATTTCGGTGGATCGATCGGTACTAGCACGTCGTTCCAATGAAGTTCTTTCCATTTCAGTGACCACGTCACTCAGCGAATTTACTCGCATCGAACCTTCATACGAACATTCTGACGCTACACGCGATACACCAGAGCACTCTCCTTCTGGAACACCTTCGCTGGTAATGGCTTAGTATATAACTTGGCTGGTGGCATATGTGAAGAGAGAGGGAGGACAGGGAGAGAGGGAGTGGAAGACCCCACACTTTGCAGGAAGCGCCAATATGAAAAATGATTGCTTTATTTTATAATAACTAATAAAAGGAAGGCCTTAGAACTAGAAGTCGGTAGGCGACATAGCAGTGAAGGCTATAACATTGAGGAATTCACAACGACTACTGCTGAGATTGCATTGTTCTCGAAAATTCGCATGAGCTTATTGTGTAATAACTTATAGAGTAGGTTCCTAGTAACCGATAAATTAACAACTGATAACTGGTAACTAATAAGCCATAAAATAGGATTGCAGATGATAAATTCAGCAGGAAAACAACGAATTAATCTTGCAAACGATATCTTTCAATATTACGCTTACCTATAAGGATCAAATCAACTAGAAATTCTTTGCACGCCATTTGAAATGAAAGCTTCATACGAAAGCAAATAATCGCCCATGTAACGAGATCCGCATAATTATTTACACCTCTATTAAACATATAAAACTATGAATATCACCCACCGCTTCATCATAAACTATTAAGCCCTAATCACTAACAATAATTGTTGGAGGGGCTTCAATATTACAACCTAATCGATGAAATACAACCTGGTTTACCTTTATCAGGTTCACTACTTGGTTTGTCGGAAACGACCCCTGAAGTGCTATTGCTAGACGTATGCGAAACCAATGATCGCCTTGAGCATAATGGTCCATCTACACTGCGCTCATCACCACATGAGAACGACGATGTTACCTCACTCACTGAATTCACATATTATCATATTCATAATCGACTTGTTGATAAGAAGCAAATTCGTGTATATTTTACGGCTTACCTATCCCCCCTGTATGTTCACTATTTTTGTTTCACTACTGCCTCCTTATATAATCCTGGCAGTGGCTTAATAAGTCAGGGTTAAACTAAGCTCTAGTGGTGACCAGGAGGTTAGACCAAACTCATGACCAAAATGAGAAGGTCAAACATGACCTTGTTTGGATGAATGCTTCAATTCAACCGCGATCGCCGCCCATCCGGGACTGGGCTTGATCCGGTCCCCAATTTATTCCCATTATCCACTTACACTAAAATCTATTGAACAATATATAACCTCCGGCGCTTGTTGATGCACTAATTGAAGAAATTTTTATTTATTGTTTTCAGACCAATATCGAATAAAATTTCATAATTATCCGATCAGCGGCAAAAGAAAAATGCGAGAAAAAAAAATGATTGATGAAAATTGAAAATAAAAAAAAAGTTGGACGAACTCACCATAAGCGTATGGATTTAAAAAATAATGATTATTGATAGCGATAATTGCTTGATGTAATGCTCGACAAAACTCCAATAAATATCGTGCTTTTTGCTCCGATTGTGCATACAATGAGATACATGCACCATCCATACCAGTTATACTTAATTTACGCTTATCGAAACATAATTTCGACATTCGTCCCCATCGTAAACTTCGTAATGGAATACGCTCACCATCACTACTCACATCGGACATATCGATACCTCTATAAATTATTGCTTTCTCTTTTTTTTTAAAAATATTACTGCATTTTAAAAAATATTTTATAATATTCCATTTATTTATTTTCGTTCATCTACTCAAATTTTTATTCGCAAAAAAAACAACAACATAATATAAACCGATTTCCTGCCGGAAGATTTTTTTGCCTTTTTGCAATTAAAAAAAAAAGTAAAATTTGCATAAAAGTCATATAACATTCAAGCAATACTAAAATATTTTAAAGCCTAAATTTATTAAGCAATATTTCAAATTGCATTAATATCAAAGGATAATATCAACGCTAATATACTCAAAGTTTTGAATATTAAGATCCTTTATCGCATTAATGTTTGTATATATCAATGTGTTCAAAGATGTGTTATTCACTTACTTTGGCGTGATGCCAATTATAGCATTATCGACTGTATCCATCTTATGTCGTCGTAAACCATACAAATGGCAATTTAATGCAAATGGACTCCTGAAATTAATTATACATTTATAGGCGGATGAATAAAATCAAAAAAGAATTATGCAAATTTTATCTTCTGCATTATGTAACTATTAAAAAAAAAGAAAAAAAAAATTCTCCTATCAATAATATTATCAAAAGTGTTGCAATACAAATATTTGATTGTTGTAAAATTTATTGAAGCAATTGGTAATATGTTCATTTATTAGAGTACTAATAAAATTCAATTGATTAGAGCATTAATAAATAATTAAATCATACGAAATGCATGAGAGCATTTCACTGCATTTCACTGCTTTAAATTGATCGTAAGTTTTAAATTTCAAATTCAAATACTGCTAAATTGATCGCAATTAATTTCAATTCAAAAACGATTAAATTTTAATCGGAGATTTTAAAATTTATATGCAAACAAAATATTTCGAGTATTAATTATTCTCCATTCAAGCCGAATATTTTTTCGTTTAACGCTTTATTTTAATCTTATGTTCAATTTAAATATCGTTTTAATTATGTCTTACGTTAAGTGAAGTTAAATTTCGAATATTTCTCACAAAAAAAATAAAAATGAGCGAACAGTTGAAATAAACTTATGCTGAAATTATATGGCGAAAAATTTTTCACCACTATCCTATTATTTGTTATGAATGAAAGAAAAAAAAATGAAAGAAAATGAAAACCTCGATGCTTCATGGCAATATTCAAGTGTGGCATCTATTTGTGAACATGAGCGCAAATCATGACGAATTGCCGGCATATTACGACGAACAAAATCCAATCCACGTAAATTGATCACCCATAGAGGAAAATATTGCTCTGCACGAAAATCCCTTCAAATATTTTTAACTCATATTAATTATTGATTTTTTTTCCATAAAGAAAAAAATGTTTAGCGTAATTTAAACCATTTTATTTAAAGTGAGAAAAAAAAATAGCGAATGAAAATCTTCAAATTTTTTTTTATTCAAATGCAAAAAAATAGCGAATGAAACTCTTAAATTCTTTTATTTTAATGCAAAAAAATAGCCAAAGAAAAAAAGACATTTTCAATGAAAAATTTTCTCAAAGAAACTTTTATTTACGTTAATTTTTGATTCCATTCGATTACAATGGAGTAAATTTGCATAAGAATAAAATTTCTTTTTTCTACCTTCATGATGCATCGAATCAAATATGCTTATTTCCACCAAATTAAAAAAAAAAGAATCTCATATTTCAAACAAAATCTGCTTAAAATTTTTCGAATATATCCATAAAACCTTTGAAGAAAATAAACTGCAAAAAATTTTATCAGCAAATATATTAAAATACGCACTGATCACTACAGTGATCACCAGCAGCATAATCGACTTGTAAAGCGAGAGCCGCCATCTCCCAGCAACGTTCCTCGGATACCGAATTTGTACCCGACCATTGATCCAACAGATTTTCACGTAATTGGAGGTAGTAATGATGCAACACTATTGGACACCTGTAAATTTCAACACTTCATATTTGTGCTTCATAGAAACATTTTACCTGTAAATCTTTTTTAACCTACAATTTATACTAAAGAACACTACTGCTAAGAATATGAAGATAGAATTTCTCAAAACATTGCAATAATTTAGGATAATTTATTAATAAATAAATAATTTTAAATAATACTAATAAAATATAATAATTACACATATAATAGTTGAAAAAAAAAATAAAACCATAAAAGATAAACAATTAATCAGAATAAAACTATACAATAGAATGCTCAGAATAGAAAAAAAAATAGCAAGAGATTTTTAAAAATGGAAAAAGATTGAATTGAAACAATTGAGAGGAAACAGACATTAAAATTCTGTATTTCCCATTCAAAAAAAAAAACGATTAAAATCAAATAAAGTCTTCACAAAAACCAAAAATCAATTACTAAAGAATTCATTAAGGAATCATCAGAAAATCCTATATCTCTATATTTTCATTTAAAATCGCCTCATTAAATGTCTTCTTATAATTATGGGCGATGCGTAAATACCGATTCATTTAAAATTAATAATAACGACATATATATTTTCCTCTATTTTCTCTACTACTACTTTCATATTATCAAACCCGTCGTACGTTATTGTTTTCAATTACTCATAACTCTCTAAAGTATTTCCGCTCGTCATTTCTTATTTCTCTTTCCGTTTCAAGTCAATAACTAAATCAATTCGTTACTTAATCAACGCTGTAGGAATACTAACGCAGACATAATGAGCAGAAATAAAACAAAATTATAACTCACCTTATTAGTTGTACTTTATCAACATAGATTCGAACACGAAGATGAACAACTAGAAATGGCCGATTCTCCACAACGGCATTCTGCAATTATATAACAATTATGACTTTATTGAGAGATTGTACATATAGCATTACGAGCTTACTTAAATAGATAACTATATTAATAGAGAATATGCGAAATAATGATAAGAAAATATCACATGAGAGAGCTAGGCCGGAAGAGAAAGCAAGGGAGGAAAGAGAAAGAAAGAGAGAAAGGGAGAGACGGCAGGCAAAAGAAATATGAGGAAAAAATAGAAGAAGACAGAGAATGGGAAGGAAAAAAAAACGATGAGCAAATTGAAAGAAAGAACTAAATTTCCCAAAGATAAATTCCGAAGACTTAATTGAGTGAGATACAAAGATTTTCAAGATAGCCCATTCATCTTCGCTCATCATGTTTGAGTTGTTCAGTTGCGAATTTCAAAAAAAAAAAAAATCCAACTTGAAAGCATTTTAGCCGCTTTTTGCTTCAATCAGTAAAATCTTAATTAAATCATGCCGCCTACTCATCAACTATATACATATACTTTTGTTAAAATTTCTCAAAACTAATAAACCATTTCAATCAAATTATCATTATCTGATTAAATAATAATAATAATAATAATAATTGCCTATCTCTTATTGCAAAAAATTTTCCCCACTTAAAAATTATATATCATCAAATACAGATATTCAAATATTTCACAAACATTCTTTCGTGATAGGATACGTAATTCTATCGTACTAATTTAACAGCGCAAAACCCCCTATGGAGTATATAAATGCCATAAATCTAGATTATCGTCAATCAATCCACAATAACACACATATACACTCAAAATTGTTTGCATTCCAAAAATCACAACATCATTTCCACTCGCAATAAACACTTTGGAACGCATGGAACTTCAAGCATTTAAATTAAACGAAGAAGAAGAAGATGAGAGGAAAAAAAAAAAAAACGAGATCATCAACAAAGATTCGCGCAAAAAAAAAAAAAAACTCCAATCTACGTGTCATACAAATTTTGAGACGAATCTTTTTTTTACGATGATCTTTTTCAAATTACAAATAATATTTCATTTTTAAATCGTTAAATCAGCGTAATAAAAATATTTAATAATTATCGCAAAAAACTCCTACTATATAAAATAACTATTAATAATAATAATAATAATAATAATAATAATAATAATAATAATAATAATAATAATAATAATAATAATAATAATAATAATAATAATAATAATAATAATAATAATAATAATAATAATAATAATAATAATAATAATAATAATAATAATAATAATAATAATAATAATAATAATAAAAATAATAAAATTTAAAATAAATTTAAAATTTGCTTATTTTTCACTATATGATAACAATTATTATAGTTTTTTTTTTCTTTAAAATCGGAATTGAAAATTTTTTCAATGAGAAATATCGATTCGATAAATTCAAAAACAAAAACAACTTAAAAAAAAACAAACATATAGAAAATCGAAGAAGTTAGTATAAAATCGCGATATGAAATACAGTAAAACAACTATGAAATTAAAAAATCAACAATTCCATAACCAATAATATTTCTATTGTTAAACATTCTCAATGAAAAAAAAAAAAACAATAAATCAAGAACAATGACCGATGATTACTCATATAGCAGTAAGAAGATCACCTCAAAAAATTAATCAACGTGTGAAGCAAATATTTCATCTTCAACGAAGTAACAATCAACCACTCATAAACCAAGCACTTATGAGCCATCTCAACCATCCATAAACCATGGGGTAACTATAAGTCGTCCATAAAACATACATCAAACAAAACAGAACCATCCATAAATCAGGGTAACTACGAACCATCCATAAACAATACACAAAATAAAACAACCGATAAACCAATGTAACTATGGATTGACTATCCATAAACCACACATCAAATAAAACCGCCCATAAACCAAGTAATTATTAGCCGCCCATAAACCATAAAGCAAATAAAAGTCAACCCCCCTAGAGGAAATAATATACTTAACCGTTCAAATATTCGATCAACTAAATAACCCATAAAATGTAACTGTCGATCATACCAATGACCAGTTTGAGTCAGAAAAAGAGGAATGTGAGGAGAGAGAGAGAGAAAGAGAGGGAGAGGGAGAGGGAGGGAGAGAGAGAGAGAAAAAAAAGAAGCAATAAAGAAATGTGCGAATTAACTAGCAAAATTACAAGCAAATTATTATTCATATAAATATTCTCTTCACTTAAATTGACTATATTCTTCATTTGCTATTATTAGCTCTATTATTGCAAAAGTAATCAACTTGAGTGAAATCATTTTTTTCAAATCGTAAAAGAAGTAAAAAAAAGCGGAAATGATGTAGGTAATGAGAAAAAAAGATGACGAAAAGATAAGCAATAGAGATTGAAAGATAAGGAAAAGAAATTTGGAAGAAAAAAAAAGAAGGAAAGAAAGAGGACGATGCATTTTTTTATCGGGCAGATAAGCGCAGTCAACATTCCGCACAATCAACCCTTTGAGTGCTGTGTCTTATATTTATTAGCACTTTACTTCTACAACTATTTATTTAATATCTGCTCAAATTCTGCATACAGCTCTCAATATATACCAAACCTTTCCTCCTCCTCTCCCCTCTCCCCACTGTTCCCTTCCCCCTCTCCCTGATTTCAATAATTTGTGTAAAAGTTCATGCAAAAACCTGAAGACAGTAAAGAATTGAAGAAAAGGGTAAAGGAGACGAGGAACAAAGAGACAACGATGAGAGGAAATAAACGATGAAAAAGAGGAAAAGAAAGAGAGAACGGAAAAAACAACAGGAATCATGCATCCGGCAAACACCTAAATAGCTATAAAGAGCGATTTCGATTATTGAAAAACGATCACTTCAATTGCCTTTTTTTTAATATTTATGAAATATTTATTGCTATTATTATAAAACATTACACAAATTATTTTTTATATATCATCTCAAATTTTCATGAAGAAAAAAATTGCAACTCTATATTTTCCGTTCCACTCTCTCTCTCCCCCCCCCCCCCCCCAAATCACTCCCTCCCCAATCCCTCCCAGTCCCTTGATCCTTCCATCATCCCTTATGCAATCGGAGAAGAACGTGTGATTTGATGTGGAATTTACTACAGTGCGCGATGTTCGTTAAGTTCTCTTAATTTGTGCACCGTAGAGACCCCACTTGCCCCTTAATGGCATCAAAAAGCAATTCACACAAAGAATAAATGAATGTGCCAGCCGGCTGTGCGTGATGCACATCGATATCGAGCTCCCCACTCAAAACTGGTTCAATGGAATGCAGCAATGAAGCGATATACAAATACCATCCAGCCGGGTGGGTAAGTAAATAACAACCACTTGAGATAATAATGATAGACACCTTCATCGGTTAATACAACCAAATTGAGAGTGGAAAAAGAAAAGAAGCAAGAAAAACGATTGTCAATTGCGATACGATGAACAAATAGTGAAAGTTTTGATTTTAAAGAGAGGAAAAAAGATAGAAAGAAAAATGCTGAAATATAAAATTTAAAAAAAAATATTTAAAAATCAAGAGGAAATTGAAAATAAATAATAATCGAACATCATCTTAACACAGAATGGAAATGGAAAAGAAAGAAAGAAGACGATCATAGAACATCGCCGAAATATAAAGATTAGTGGAAAAGATATTCAGCTACAAAAGCATTAAAAAAAAACAACGAAAGAAAGATTTAAAAAAAAAAAACGTAAGAGAGAATGAAATAAAAGAAGCACAAAAAAAAAGAGATTGCAATTTAGAGAGGGATATTTGCTATGAACTGCAAATGCAAAAATAATTTAGCATAAATTGCAAAATATGAATGCAAATTGCAAAACGATTACGAAATATTTTTGCTGCAATGAATCTTTAGCTCTATTATTGATGCTCTATACTAATGAAATTTGTGACTAGAATTACAGCTGGATGAATTAGAACTTTCACTTAGAAATTACGATAAAAAGTTCCGTTGCAAAAAAAAAAAGTTTTTTTCAAGTACTGCATTTTAAAAGTAACGTTAGTAATTAATAAATAAACTTATTAATTAAAAGTTGAAAAAATAATAAACTTTAAATTAAACATTTCTAACCAAACAGTATAGTTATGAAAAAAAAACGAAAGTGAAATAAAATTTAAAAAAAAACTTCCTCATCTTCTTCAATTTTCCACATTTAATGGAAATTTGACTTCAAAAAATTTTTATATCGTATGTAAAATAAACTTTTGACTATTTTATCTATATCGGAATAAAAATAAGTGAAAGATTTTTCTTTTCTATATTTGCTCGAAATTAATTTAAATATTTTAATTATCAGCTTAAAATAAGAAAAATTCAAACAGCTATATTTTCAAGAATATTAACTAAGTAATAGTCGAGTAATACTTTACTTCATTATTCAATAATTACTATATTTATAAATTAATTCTACCACTATAACTTATAACTTAAATATTAATTATAAACCTGTTGAATTTATTGATGAAAAATTTGCAAAATATTCAAATCAAAAACTTTTTCACTAAAAAAAAAATCTCAACGATAAATATTGTTACAAACAAAAATATACATTAATAAACGAATAAAGAAGCAAAAATAAAAATGGCACCAAACGTCTTAAGCAATTCATTCGCTGTAAAATAAAGCAATCACCCTCTAAGCGGTTAAAAGAGGGGAAAAAAAATCTCCAACGCTTAGGATTTGTCCTCTTATAGATGAATTACCTTTTTATGGAACTAATTCTGATCAACCCAACTCAATTCACTAGAAAATTTAGCGAAGTAATAAACCAGTACGAATAAAGAAAAAATTATGATAATAATAAAAATAAAGAAACAACCATACAAATGTATAAATAATTTTCACATCGATAGAAATAGTACTGATAAACAATAGATAGTTAATGGATTATCCACCGGAAGTAATCCCCCCTCCCCCCCTTCCTGAAGATTCCATTTGGATTTGTTTTGCGCATTTATACATAGCAATGGACCAATCTCGGTAGATTTTTTTCAAAAACGTCGCTATGGCCTTTTTAAGAATATATCGTTCCTGGAAATAAATCAACAGCCGATGTTTTAAAAAACTTCCAAAATTCTCCTAAATTCCAGAAATCTAAAATAACCAACAAAATTTCTGTTACATTTACAACTCATTTCCACAGAATCCTTAACATTAGAAGTCATAAACAAATATCATTCTATGTTGCTAATCATCTCTGTACGAGCAAGATGGAGATGAGGAGATGAAAGGAGGAGAGCGCGATGACTATTAAATCTCATTTCGAAGCAACCATTTAAATAATATAGAAGTGAAACATTTCTTGATGAAATAAAAAAAAACGAACCCATGCATGTGAGAGTCGCCATTGTTTGGGTGCATATTTAGCGATCTTTTGATCAGGATCCAAAAAGAAGAACTCATGTCTTGGCCGATCGGCACCAATTCCCTCAGATGGTGTACGTATCGCAAGACCCAATAAACGATCCTCATTTATACCCAATTGTGCACAACAGCACAAATATGCATCTCGTACTCGACATTTTAACTGCAATTTCTTTCATTCTATTTTAAGATAATTATTATACGAAGGAAAAAAAAATTGAATAATTTACTTCATATTTTTCTAATTTTATAAATTATCTATTAATCTTTTTTATATGATTTTAAAAAAAAATTCAAAAAATTCATGCAAAACTTATGATTAATTTCGAAGGAAATCATACGTAAACGTAGAGCCATCTCTCGAAGAATGAATATAAGAGCTAATTAAACAATTGCTGCAGCGATGAGGTAGATGATCGAAACGAAATCCACTCTTATTTATCGTCAAATTATTTGGAATTCTTGTCGATCATTTTAGTATAGCTATTGGCTCATTTGTTAGCCGAAATTGTAAATTTCCACCAAATTCTCCTCACTTTCATTGTTGTAACCGGTCGTTCAATAGTAAAATTGTTCAAATTTTTTCGATTTGATAATCGAAAAATTATTGCAATAAATTATTCAATGATCATTTTATATTAGATTTTTTTTATAAATTTCATCGATCATTTCGTAAATAAATATTGGAAAATAATTTTAAAAATTAATTTATTAATTAATATTCTATAAGATCGTATCAAACTATACAGCAATCATTCTCTCCTTTCTGCAAATTCAAAAATAAATAAATAAATAAATAAATAAATAAATAAACTAACGTGTACAGCAAGTGTGATCGTTTCTTTGGTGAGAGTCTGTACTTGGAGGTATTTGAAAGCGGATGGAATCGAAACGTGTAATGAAGGGATTACTTGAACATGAGCACCGTCGAACGGTGGCAAATGGTAATGCGTAACCGATCCGTTCGAGACGACCGATGGTCCTTGCTCGGAAAGAAATGCGGGTGATAATCGTGAACAACATGAAGATCCATCCACCGATTTTGCCCCATCATTGTCGTGCATTACTTCTATGAAACAATTACACCGTATTTTTCGTTACTACGCTACAAAAAATAATTCGATAACAATGAAAGACGAACCCACAATGGTCAAATCACTGCATCCACAACACAACCACTAAACTATTTTACTTACTTTTTTACTAGAATTGAAACGTTTATACAGTAATTGTATTTTAAACGAAGAATAGTAATAAATTTTGAAACAAATGTAACAAATTTCAATTATTTAGAAAAAAAAAACATCACACACCAAAAAAAAAAACAAATTAAATAAAAACCACAAATACCAAACGCATGACTAATTAATCGACTATATTAAGATATATATATATATATATATATATATATATATATATATATATATATATATATATATATATATATATATATATATATATATATACTTCGAAAAGAAATACGCATAAATCTCTTTCCGAAGACAGATGGAAAAAAAATTCCACTGTAGAAAAATGTACTATGAATAGCGATAATAAAAGTTCCTAAAATAATTTGCTAGATGCGTATTTGCTGATAGAGACGTATACATCGTTTCCAATATTTCTAAAGTACAACACACTAGTTTTACAGTATAGTAATCGATAAAAACTGGTTATTTAAGTGTATAGATAAGGTAACACAAATTACAGGTAATATAGATATATAAAAGAAAAAAAAAGAGAAAATCAACAAACTTCATAAATGATCTCAATAAATAAAGATAGAAAGAAAAAAAGAAAAATAAATAGAAGATAAAAATTGTTCTATAGTATTGATTGCTAAATGATGCTATAACGATATCACTTAAGAAATTTGAAAAAAAAAAGAAAGCAAATATATCGATACAAAAAAAAGAAGAGGAAATTAAATCAACTTTAAATAATAAAAGTAAGTAAGTAAGTAAGTAAAAGTAAGTAATTAAGCAAATATATCCATACAAAAAAATAAATCAATTAAAGTAAGTAAGTAAGCAAAAATAACTTAATAAAATAAACTCTTACAATTTCACAAGTGGGGAAGAATGTAAAAACAATTAATATTCATATAATATCATATAGATTAATTATCACAGTTATAAAGATATAAATAATAAATAAATAAATAAATAAAAATATAAATATAAATATAAATACAAATACAAATAATAAAAATAAATAAATATAAAAATATAAAAATAAATATAAATATAAATATAAATATAAATATAAATATAAATATAAATATAAATATAAATATAAATATAAACACAAATATAAAAATAAACACAAATATAAATTTTACATATACATATAAGTAAATTCCAGCAAATTATTCCAGTTGCACAATCATCCAACACATTAAACTTTACAACTCTTCCAAGCGATCAGAGTCCTTACAAAATGCAGCCCTAAATATGAGTGAGTAAAATGACGCCCCAATAATTCTCAAAAAGAACGCCGATATGTTGATCCTCTTCTGGCGTCAAATTCCATATGAAAGTGTCATTTGCAACTGTTAAACGCACATATATTTCTCAAATAAATACAATTTTCATATTTATTTAAATTATTTCAAATATAACAAAAACACATCAATATATAATTATATCTGTAGAAATTGATGATTGAAAAGAAAATATTTAAAAAAAAGTAAACTTTAGATTCTTACATGCTAAACGATGACCAGCAAGAGAATATTATCTATCTCCCTCTCCTTCAAAAAAAAAAAAAAATATATATATATATATATATATATATATATATATATATAATATATATATATATATAATAAACTATTCAAATTCGCATATTATTGCCAAATTTCATGAGAGAATATTTCACTTCGTATGTGGAACAGAAATAAGAAGAAAGATCAAAGATCAACAATAGCAAGGTCGACGAAATTGATAGAATAGAAGTGAAGATTTTAAAAAAACCCCCCCCCCCCATAAAACATCCAATATTTCCCATGGGAAAATATTTTCATTCAGGAAAAGTGATTGCTCCTAAATTGCCAAATAAACATTAACGTATTTAATAAACGCACACATTGTATAAGATCAAAAAGCAACCTTTAGCATTGCGTCAATAATAATCAGTCAAATGCTTTGATTTCATGTACCTTTTTATGTAAGTTTTATGTTTTACCTTTTGATGTAAGTAAGTTTTTATGTAAGTATCTCCTAGGATGAGAAAATAACTGCCTCCCCTTATTCTTCTTCCTTCTAACCTCCTTTTTTCTTAAGGTCTCCTCCCCCTCCGAGCAGTAAGTATTAGTGATGACTTTCTTTACTTCTTCACCGACAAATTTGGATTAGCAGACTTTCATCTCCTCAATTAACGATTATTTCTACAATCTAATATATAGCAATCGAAAAGTCTAAAACATCATATGCTATTGCGATGAGAACAGAAAGTTTGCCTGCCACACTTGCAATAAACAAAGCGCACCAATAACCTCAGTCATCATCCAATCCTACAAAAAAAGAGAGAGAAAGAATCTATCATCACCACTGCTCTCCCCCCCCCCCCCCCCCTTATATGATCATATAAATTAACTCTCGCACATTTATTACTCATAATCATTATATTCCATTTATTCTATATGAGTAAATTTATACTGAAAAAAAGAAATTCAACAAAAATAAATTCCTATATTGATTTCTAACTAAGTACTACTATTAAACGCTATCCTCGAATAGTATCACAATAATCCAACTTAGTAATTATAAATAAACCTGAAAGTTGAAAAGGTCGATACCTGAAGTTTACCAAAGATTTTTTGAAGCTTACCTCAACAACCAGTCATCATATTATTCTGCAAACTTGTGCTTGCAAAAAAAAAAAGCATATTGCAAGTCAAGTCTATGCGCATCTATATTTACCTTCGTCTGTTTCTACGACGACAATCTCAAGCCAAGAAATGCTTAAGTTAGAGCTATAGAGTTCCAGAACTATTACCTACGATCTATTATATATTTCTTAAATCCTATGACTCCAAATTACAAAGATAGCCGAGATGGAAAGAGCCGATAAAATAGATAGCGACATTATATATATTTTAAAAAAAAAGGCAACGATATAATGTTGCAGCAAAAATGCTCATCGCATTCCAAATTTATAAAAAGTTCACAACAAAAATACAACCAAACTAAACATTAATCATGAGCAAATAAATAAAACATTTTCCTCTAGCGAAACGTAAAATTCCACTATGAAAAATGCAAAAATCCTATAATAAACATTAAATTTGAATTGAATTTTTTTTTTCTTCTTTAAATAATTTCACAAACAATAAATGGAAAATGAAAAATTGAAATATTTTTTTCTTTCGTAATTATTTAAGAATTTTTTTCATTTTTATGAATAATGAAAGAAAAATATAAGGAAAGAATTTTATTTCGAAGAAAAAAAAAAGTTTTTTTTTTCAACTTATCGTTAGAATTTGATTGGAATATAACTTCAACAACATTCATGCAAACAATAAGCGAACAATCACAAATAAGCATTCACTAGACGTTTCGCAACGAATCATGTCAAGGACGTTATTCACTCATCGAACAATCGATATTATAATACAACATATCGCTCATATTAGACAATAAATTTTCAATTAATTTACATATCATTCATTAGTTTATTTTACACAAATTTAAAAAAAAAACGCTTTATGAAAATTAAATGAGTGCAAAAAATATGCAAAAATACGACAAAATACAAAAAAAAAAAATTGAAAACATGAATAATTTCGCTAAATACTTTGAACATTAATGGTAATTATCTCTTCATTTCCCTCTTCCCCATGTGGGTTAATAAAAAGAAATATACGGTACATGTGGTAATTTCCGTTTAACGTCAATATCAATGAGTATTTTGTAACTACTAGAGCGAATCGATATTGTTTACTGTATGCTAACGCTACATAGAAAGACTTCTTTATAGATGCACGCAATGATTCATAGACGATTCCTTTCTATAATATCAATATATTCGAGGGTGTATATTACCATATTGCCATACTTCACAAAGCATTCGAAAAACCATTATCAATCGATTGGTCAATAGTTGAACCGATCGATCAATCAATAAACCGGTCGATCAATCAATAAACCGATCAATCAATTGAGCAACCAATCAATCAATAAACGAATATCCATCTTCATTAAATTATTTTTGAAAATTTGCTGAGAAATATATTCTACTAATTTCTTTTTTATGCGTTACATATTCATCGAATAATTCATTAAGCTCTTTCCAATAATAGCTCTTAAAAATTCGTATTGATCATTCATAAATTGCTAATGCTCGAAATTGCTGAAAATAATTTTACAATAATAATAATAATAATAATAATAATAAAACCATCTTAAAAAAAAAATAATAATAAAATATTTAAATTTTACAAAATACGAAGAAAAAAAAAATCTAATAATTCATTTACCTGTAAAAAGTTTTTTTTTTTAAATTTTTTTTTAATTTTTTCTACCTGTAATTTTTTTTCATTATACAAAATTTTTTTTTTCAATCAATACTACGATTATGTCGATAACATCAAATTTACAAGAGAAAAAAATTTTCCTCATTCAATTTTAGTAAATAAAACTTAACGCCTCATCGTTTATCGAAAAATTCAACAAATAGACAAACAAGAATGAATAAATGATATGTGAAGGTCATCATAAGAAAGTAATGAAGTGATGAAAAAAAAAAAAGAGATAAAAGTAATCCTAATAAAATTCCCCGCAAAGTAAACAAGAAATATAAGAAAGGTAAATCAAGATAATCAGGTATTAATTTAATGCACCTTTGTTCTAATTAGTCATCATCACATCCAAATATTAGCCATTTCCTTAAGCTTTTTTCTTTTTAAACAAAGAATGAAAGTACTGTATATCATACCGTTGACCACGTTATGTATCACATGAAATTAATGCATACATTGTGCATGACGAGCCTATTGCACTCTTACTCCACCATTAGTCTTTATAATTACTTCCATTTACTTACTAACTTTACTATTTACGTCTATTCAGTAGGTTTTACATATATTACAGTATCACATTTGTAATTTCTATCATTAGTAGCATACCTATAACTCGAGAAAAATTGCCGAGTTATTCTGGATATTAAGACTCAATAATGCCTACATAATCACTTGGCTAAGCAAATAACTGAATTAAGGAGGCGCTAGCTGAAGAATGACGATGCCACAGGTAGGATTAAATGATCAATGAAGAAAAACGTATGAGAGGAGGTATAGGGGGAGGTAGAGGGTTAAAAATGAGGATAAGAATATCGCTGTAAATACCAACGAGAGAGGGAGGAGAGAGAGAGAGAGGGAGAGAGAGAGAGAAATATGATCGGTTGACGTTCCATGTGGTAAAAACGAAGAATGCTGTCATGGGAGCGATGAGGTGCGAGAAGCGCGTTCCATCACATCAAGTACAACTATCGCGCAAACGTGCATTCCAATATAAACGCAAATCACCGTGTCCTACCTTACTCCACACATTCTTTTCTACAATCGACATCATTTCTACGCATATATACACACTAATGTTCATAACAATATTTTCTAGCGCTAAAAGCTCGAACTAAAGTACTATAACCTCAATCTATTTTCTAACGCTAAAAGCTCGAACTAAAAAAGTATGACAGCTCAGCTTTCAAACTGAACTATCTAATTGCATGAAAATAATTGCACAATAAACAATAATATCTTATAAATAATGCAAAAACGATGATGACATATGTGGAAGCAGATAGACTGCTCCAGATATTACTCCAAAGACCTAGAGTGGCGAGTTACATCATGAAAACTTCATACAGTAATCTGTGCTATCCTGGTAGGCCGTTTTATTCCCTTCAATCGTTTTAATTTTAGTTCAGGTGAATCACAGGTAAATCAACAATACCTAAATGTAATACCATAAAGTGAAACTGTATGGTACCTCATGTTTTACTTTACTTCTTACTTTTATATAAAAACTATTTTTTGAATTAAAAAAAACCGCTTTCTATTATCTTTCAAAATTCATTTTATTAAAAAAAAACGATAATAATATTCCACTCGATGAATATAGATATTTTATGAAATATATAATCTATACATAAGTCTATATACTTAATATAATAATAATATAATTATTTCATTGAGAAATTCTAATATTCTACGGAAATTTATCATTGCTTATTGGAATAAATTTCAAAAAAAAAAAATTTAAAAATTCGTCGAAAATTTACATTCGAAAAAAAAATCTCAAAACGAAAAAAAAAGTTTTTAAAAAAAAACTTTTCTCGAGATATTCATTTAATAAAACATTGATAACTTTCATTCTTCAACGTACCAAAGAAAAAAAAAAACTCTCCAAAAAAATGCAATATTGCAATGAAATTATTTTTCTAATCATAGCAATCAATGATAGCATTTTATAGGTATCATAAAACGTCATTTACAAGCTTTTCCGATATCAAACTATCATCAACACATCAAATATTTCCACTATTTCAAATCAAAAATCATCAACATATCAACTCAACGTTTTACTATATACCGCATTTTATCGCTTCAATAGCAATATAGCTGAATGCGATGTATAAGGGATCGATAAACCTATAGAGTCCGTTTCTTTCCTCTTCCATCGTGATTAATGCCACATAGAAATTAAAATATAGAAAATATTTTACAAATTTAATTACTTCCATGCAATTGATTTCCATTTATTGCAATGAAAAATATAAAGTTTATTCTAATGTATAAAAAAAAACATAAATGATAACCTTCATCTATGCATCAATATGCATGGAATTCGGATTAAACTCTATTCATTTACTTAGATAAAAATTTTCATTATAACGATTTGATAATTAAAAAATTTTCAATTATATAAATGCAATCGAACAACAAATCTAAATTAACATAAGAGATTCATCGTATATATGCAAATATATTCGCGATTTCTTGTGCGCATTTCAACCTCGACAGAAATTGTATAAATATCAACGAGAATTTTTACACATCAACATACAAACAATAAATGATTATCGATAGACAATAGAAGCAAATATAAATAACATCCCCCCCCCCCCCCGCTCTTCCTGTCGTCAATTAAGGTCAGAATTAAGTCCACATATTGAAAGAAAAATAAACTTATCTATAAAAGAAGAAAAATAATTAACTGGAGTAAAAAGAATTTACAATTATGCGCTAAAATGATTCAGTAATATGATGAAAGCTCAATGAATTTGAGTGGAAATTTTTTCGAATATTTCAACTGATCTTCATTGATATGCATAAACCATGCTAATATAAATAAAGCTATAGAAAGAAATTTCCTCATTCCTATGAGTTATCTCTCTCTCTCTCTCTCTCTCTCTCTCTCTCTCTCTCTCATTTCCGCTCAGGACCCCAATTATCTAACATATATCCATCAAGATGGAACAATTTCCCCATATCGTAAAAATATGACAGAAAGTTTGGAAATAGGCAAGGAAGACATATACGATAGAGATGAAATCTGAAGCAAGCTTTAACGACTGGATTCCTCAGTCGATGATGTGACGTATATGAAGTCCCCAAAAGATTGAGATAAATAAAACGAAACAACAACAAAATATTGTGATTATCGATCAAACTTTAGGATGTCGAAAAAAATTTCGATTTCATGAAGAAGAATATTTTACGATATTCACATCGTTAAACTTCTCTTCCGCAACTTTGCAATTTACCCCAACGATAAATACGCGGCGGCAATAAATTTTGAGGTAATTAAATTTTTTTATTCCCCAAAAATTGATATATTCGACATCGTTATGGTTGAAAATGCTTCTTAATTAAGTTGCACGATGATTTTAAGCGCTCTTTCAAGTTATTCTTCATCAATCACTCTCAGATTACTTCAAATATCAGATGGAAACAAGATAGTAATCCTCATCAATCATCTTACAACGAAAAATCTCTTACAAACAATAAAAGAGATGAACAAGAAAAAGAAAATATTATGAGGAAAGGAAATGAAAAGAAAAAATATAATATAAAGGAAATAAATAATTCCGCATAATATGACATAATGAAGTAGTCATTTCAC
Organism: Ascaris suum; assembly: GCA_013433145.1. Classification (NCBI taxonomy): domain Eukaryota; kingdom Metazoa; phylum Nematoda; class Chromadorea; order Rhabditida; family Ascarididae; genus Ascaris; species Ascaris suum. The sequence goes on along the minus strand of CM024178.1, from coordinate 8,325,358 downwards.
ATCCAATCTATTACATTGATTATAGAATAACATTCTAAAGAATTGAAAACAATAGAGAGCGAATAAAGAGAACAATTTGACTTCCCATTTCGATAAGGATGTTTTAATAATCTCCACATGAATCCTCCTCTTATCATCATCTTCACAATCCCATCAACGTTCCCTTCTTCTATCCTATTCCAATCGTCTATTTCTATGCAAAAATCCATCAAATAAAAAGAAAAAATTTCAATCATTTCTAACATGAAATTAATTATTTTAAAAAAGAATAAAAATTAATGCAAATCCATTTCATTTGATTATCGTTGAATTATAAATATGAATTTCATTGAGAAAATATAAAAATTTCAAAAAAAATGCAATAATTTTAGTTATACTAAATTTTTATATTATACAAATAAATTAAGCAAATTATAAATAAAAAATAAAATAGAATAAAAATAATAAATGGCAATTATATCAATCAAATAAAAAGAATCTTTTTCTTAAACTTTTATGAAATTCGTATTAGATCAATAATTCATATATATATATATATATATATATATATATATATATATATATATATATATATATATATATATATATATATATATATATATATATATATATATATATATATATATATATATATATATATGCTGTATTCGAGATATTTTTATAAAAACTAAGTGAAGTAGGCTGGGAGCCAAAAAAAAACCTGTGTTGAATATGATCGAATTTTTTTACCACATAGAATCATAAAGATTGTAATTGCACTACCTGGAATCCGTCAAAAATAATCGACACCAATAAAGGTTTAAATTGAATGCACAAATATGAAAGTGTAATTTCACCTAATTGATTAAATAGCTGAACGAATGATCATTTAATTCAAACGTTATTAATTATGCAAATTAAAAAAATAACACGTTATATTATTTGAATGTTAATTCAATATTAAAATAATCAGCTCTTCGACCAGAGAGTACAACATTTACATAATTCACTAAAAATAAATAAATGACATTTCACAGCTTATTGGAAAAATCTTTCATCAGTATTATTGCAATGCAAAATATTTAACGAGGTGAATTCCTTTCGAATCAATGAACGTTCGCCGAAAATAAAATGTCATTCAATGCGATCGTCGTCATTTTTCATTGTGTTAAATTTGGCGTTATAGCCTTCGGCTATATATTTCTGTAGAGTTGTCTCTCAACGTGTTCTACACATTTACCGCTCTTTTCAACACTCGCGCCTTTCACGCATCTACTATCATATTTATTAATTTTACACCACTTATTATAATTAGAGATTTCTATCAGCTTGAACAGCTTAATTTTGAATAATACCTTCAAAAATTAAAAGAAATTGTTTTTCTGATGTTTTGAATACCACCTTAATTAATAAACATGTTTTTGTAATAATACCCCAAATAATACGTGCTGTATACAAGTTTCAGAAACGCATTATACTCTTTAGTTCGCAGCTACCAGTGATAATATATGCAAAGTTTGCGGAGAATAAATGACGTATTGATATAACTTGATTGGTCAAGACATATATATATATATATATATATATATATATATATATATATATATATATATATATATATATATATATATATATATATATATATATATATATATATATATATATATATATGTCTTATCAATATATCAATACGTCATTTATTCTCCGCAAACTTTGCATATATATATATATATATATATATATATATATATATATATATATATAATATATATATTAAAAATTAGGGAAATAAATGAATGATATTTGAATATCAGAATGGTGATGTTACTCTATAAAATAAATATTACATGAAAATTTTTAAAAAACCCCATTAAAGCAATGTTCCAAAAATAAGATTCGTCTAAAATTTTCATCTCTATTCAATATCCCCTCTCTATTTCTATTTTCCTACCATACTCGTAGATACCAACAAGAAATCAGCTGAAGCAATTCTTCTTGATGACCTTAGAAATAAACAACAACGAGTTGCATTTCAAAAGGTGTAAAAAATATAAAGCGAAAAGGAGAATGTTTCACGTCTCAATTATAAATTGCTATGCAACTGACCGGTCGTACATATTTTGAAAGAAGTAAACGTTTTTTTTAAGGAACAGGACGAATAGCAATATATATATATATATATATATATATATATATATATATATATATATATATATATATATATATATATATATATAATATATATATATATATATATATATATATATATATGCGGACATGGCACCATATCATAGCGCGATTTTGAAAAAAAACCAAAGCGCATCAGAAGAACAATAATTCCTTGTCTCTCCCTCTAATCCACAAAAATTTCCGGCTAATAAAAAAATATCAGCAAAAACAAAGAATAAAACACGCTTGTCGTATTACAGATAAATTCCAAGAATATCTAAATGGTTAATAATTAGAAATAAGAGAAACCATACTGAATCAGAAATAAATAAAGGGATAAATAAAATAAAAGAGATTTTTTCACCTTATCTTATCTTATCAGTCTAATATATAGAAAAAGCAAATTTTCACGAATGTTGGGTGGGCTACTAAATACGAGAGTACGGTGACGAACTGGCGTTCAATATATCGAATAGGATGAATACAACATGAACCTGCTCGAGGAAAGAAAAATTGCTGCGCATAAAAAATCAATGCAAAAAAAAAAAGATGAACGCAACAAGAGACAAGCATGTCCTATCCACAGACATTCAGACACAACACGACATATCCATATCAATACAGCTTATCCGACAACAATCAACCGACTAAACGACAAATAATTTACCAATGAATGAATATTCCATTCCTCACTAAGATCACCACCCACCGTCAACGACAACAACGAACGGCCGGCCGTGCATATCTCAACGTCGACGCCGTTAGGGCTGAGCCAAAAACGGCGAAAGGACGCCGTCAACGTTACGCCGAACGATCGAGCCGCATACGGCCGCCAACGTCAACGCTCGCACGTTTAACCTCCCCTCCCCCTCCTCCCCACCCCTATGCTCCTTCCCCCCACCCCCTCACTCTTACGCTTGGCTCCTATAACGCATTCTATAATATAGCATATCGCACAGCTTTCGCTTCAATAAATAAAAATTCGCAACATTATGACCCTCTATGGTACGACTCAGACAAATATAAAACCATTAAGAAACCGTTATTCGGGAAATTCAAATTAAAAAAAATAACAATTACGCTTGAAAATTTGTAAAAATTTTTTCTCAATCATTCTAATAAAATCAAACGTTTATAAAAATAATATATATATATATATATATATATATATATATATATATATATATATATATATATATATATATATATATATATATATATATATATATATATATATATATATATATATATATATATCAAACGACTTCTATTTTTTAATAATATATCTACAATTTCGTTATTAAATTATGATATTTAAATAGGCGAATAACGAGACGAAAAAAATCGACAACTTCAATAAGGACGTTTCCACATCAAAATTCAACAATTAAATGATCAAATATATTTCCTGGACTTTAATAGCACCTGAAAATAAAAAAAAAAATTCAAATTTCATCAATACAAATTCGATTTTTATAGATTTTTACGAAAACAATTGCGAATATCCTATAAAAACCAAATTTTTTTTTTCATTTGAAATATATTTGTTGCATTTTTATAGTTCCTATCTCATAAATATTAGTTATTTATTTCTTTATTTTTGAAAAAAAAAAAAATTATTCTGTAATAATAGTTCAATTAAGATAAAATATTTCCAAGTTTAATAATTAATCGTTATAAGTTATTTTCATGAGCGGAATAAATATAATCGAATAATTTGAAAATTTATTGAAATCGTTAAAAATTTAAATTTTTTAAAAATAATCATCAATCGATGCAAATGAATTCGACGTCCTAAATAAACGGCCTAGACGCCGCAGATTCCCAAAGTAACAGCCGGCTGGCTATAAGTTTCTTAATTTCCAAATGAAGTATCGAAAAACTTTAGTGGTTTTATTCGACATTCCAAATTAAAATCTAAAGATTGGATAGATTCAGCGCATCGAACAATAAAGGTTATCCGTCCAACGTATATATTAACATCGCTTTGTGAACCTTTCTTCCCAATTATCTGCCATTTTAAATTACGATAAATCACAAATAAATATAAATATTTTAATTTTCATTAATTAATAAAATAATTTTAAAAAACAGTCGAACAGTAAGAAAATTTATAACACAACAAATATAAGCATCTTCGCTGATTAATGCCAATGTTTGATAAAATCGTTGCTTATTTACGAATAAACAGGACAACTATGAACATGATAAGGAAATTGTGGACTTGATGAGGTGTATCACAAATACCCTCCACTTTCCTTTGAGCGGATAACTAAACAATCGATATTTTTCAAAACCTCTTTAATGTAATTCTTAATGCTTGCACTTTCAAGTAATAAGTGTGATTCCATTCAAATAGTAGTAACCATAAGGACTCCTCTTCTGTCTCCCTTCCAGACAAACATCTGCCAATAATCAAGTGCAAAGAAAAAAAACGAGGAAAAAAAACTAAAAACAAAAAAATTATATATATACGAATAACATCATTGAATGGTATTTTGAAGTTGAAATGAACTCGACTTGTACAATTCCGATTGGCTCACATTGACCATTGTCCACTCCTCAACGGATATACACATCTAATGTCCACTTCAACGATACATTGATGATTGAATTTATCTAATTTATTATTATTATTGGTGGCTGAATTTTCATGCAATCTTAAAGCATCATCTATATATCAATATAGAAGTACTGCTCAAAGAATACCTATTTTTCACTTTATTTTAAAATATCTGAAAGAAACAAATTCAACAAAAAAGAATACAATTAAAAATGCTTAAAGTATAAAAAGAAACTTTGAGAACTATGTTTATCAGTAAAAGAATTGAAAAGACATAAGAATGGAAAAATGGAAATCAATAGAAATGGAAATAAAGAGCTGAAAAAAAAACGAAAATAAAGACAGGTATGAATTTTAAAGTCAATATATGTGATTCCGGCTTAGTATGAAAATTAATCGGAAATAAAAAACAAAATTTTTAGCTGGCTTTGGACAAAATGCCAAATTCAAATGCTAAAATTTGATAAAATTAAATATGCTTGGCCAATTCAACATTAAAACTTAAGCCTATTAAACACTATAAGATAAATGAATTTAAAAAATATCTGACCGAAAAAATATACAAAAAAATTCAGTGGAAGAAAAAAAAAACGATGAGGAAAAGTGTGGCAATAAACGAGTGAAGAATTCAACCTTCCGGTGAATCAATGTGGGCGGCAGCAGCAACACCAACAATGCCAGCAATATAGCAATAGCGCGACGAGTTTCTCAAGGACATCCACAACAAAAGTTCAAAGAAGAGCTCCGACTTAACGGCCATTCTATACGCTCCTAAAAGGAGCTGATAGTCGCAAAATGCTCTCTCATTCTCTCTCTCTCTCTCTGTTTCTCTCTATCTCTTTCTCCCTCTCTCTATCTCTACATTCGATATTTTATGCTCAACAATTGATGCAATAACCTTTAACAACAAATACCCTAAAACAATATTATACAAATTACATATTCAGATATTTCCAATAAAGAGTATAAATAAAAATAATAAATAAATAAATAAATATCAACAGAGTATTAAAGTTTATTAATTTTCCGATACTTTTCTCTATATATTTCTATTCAAGTTTAGTAAAAAAAAAAGTCTCCGATTATATGCCATAGAAGACTGAGAAATATGTAAAATGGCATTCAGATTTTTTGCATTTTAAATATGCAAATATCATTTCCCTTAATTAAAAAAATAACAATCAATCCAATTGCGCATAATTATTAACGATAACGAATCGATCGTAGAAATTAATCAACTATTATAGGGAAGCATCTCTATCAATAGCTAAAATGCTCTTATAAAAGATCGCAAATGATCAATTATCGATTGATGATCAATTCAAAGAACTAGATAACCAATTGATGAACAATGATTCGATTTATTAGAACAAATAATATGAATAATTAAATAAGACGTGGAATTTCTGAAGTATGAAATAAATCGAATCTTTAATTTGAATTACAATAAACTATAATTCTTTAATGAGTAAATAGTACCTTTTTTCTCACCAACTCACTACTTCAATAGCTGGTCATATTGGAATGATCCGATTCGAGAAACAATTTATTCAAATGGCCTATCATCTTAACATAGACATATAAAATGAGACAATATTACTTAGCAATCGATCAAGTGATCATCGTCCACTCTATCGGTCTAGTATTACCAAACGGTTCGAAGATCACAATTTTTTTTTTCAAGTCGATAAAAATATTTAAATTATCCTATCGATACTCATAAATTAAAAAATCCCCACAGAAATGAAAGGTAGACTAATGAAAGGCAAGAACTCTTATTTCATTTATGCGATCTTCGTGGGTGATTGGTTCACCGGGGTCTGCCCATTTTAATATATTCAAAAAAAAAAAAAAACTTCAATGACATCATCAAAAACGAGAGAATAAATAGACCTTTTCTATTCAACAGACTGGACAAATTTATAACGATGAACGACGCCAAAAAATAGAGCGATGAAATATAGATAATAAAAATAAAAGAGAATATTTCTATATATATATATATATATATATATATATATATATATATATATATATATATATATATATATATATAATATATCCAATATTTACAGTTTCATCTTCCCTCTTTTGTAATGGAAAAAAAAAATCAAACGCCACTGTTAAAAACTTTAGTCATATCAGTAATTGCAATTGCAATCATATCAGTAATTGCAATTGCAATCATATCACTAATTGAAATTGTAGTCATATAACTATTTGCAATTGTAATATATCACTAAGTACAATTGCGCAATGAAAACAATATTCAATAGGATCAGATAACCGGTTGAAAAAAAAATCCACCGGAAAAGGAAAATGACGAAAAAAAAATAGTATAACCTCCTAAATAAATACAGTGTTCAATAATCTGTTACTGCCAATTATATCTTTGTTAATCTCTGCTATGCATTAAAAATATTCAACGCAACATTTTTAAAAAACCCTTTCCTATAGCACTGAAAAATTTCAAAAAAGAATTGTTTTTTCTCTTCCCAATAACAGTAATCAATTAAGAACATTTCAACGATAATATGCAAATTTTTTTAAAAAATTGAAAAAAATTTGCAAAATGTATAAGCAGCAAAATAAGAATAATATAGACATTAGAGAAGATGCCGATAGATAACAATAGTAAACGATAGAAAAGAAAGAAGAACATAGTCGAATAAGATTAAATCAACGACAATTAAGTCTCCTATTTATTCAGATTCAATTCGGATGCTATAGTCTCTCTTACCTTTCTTTTTATCCTAATATTAGTGGTATTCGAATTATTTCATTCACTTTGGCATTTTTCATTTGATGTTTCGCCTCTCCTCTCTTTCAATGATCTAATATTATCTCTCTCAATCTTTATTCAAATTCTACTCTTTATTCTATTCTTTCCCTCTTAAAATCTCTCTAAGCTCTTATCTTATAATAATTTCTCTCTCGATTTCTCATATTTCTTTTCCTTTCATCTGTGACCATTCATCTCTACAATGACCATGAAATCAACGAATACCATTTATTTCTCTCATCGCATACTTCAATTATGTCAACCATTGATAATAATGCCACCCACACATCAAATACATATGCATACCTTGAAGGTGTTCATTTGTACACTTATTACAGTCATATTCTTCGATTACGCAAAAAAAGCACTTAGGTTAATTTTATTTATATGCAAATTTCTGCGATTGAAATATATTCCACTTATTACGTCTATCAATCAAACAACTATAATAATCTTTATTTTATCCCATATATTGTGTGCAAACAGGAGATATGCGTGAGGTTTGAAAAAGAGAAGAACAAAAAAGCAAGTGTTGAAATTCTTCTAGAAAAAAACGATAATATAGGGGTAGATGGAGATGTGATCCCCCCTTCCGTCCTAAAAAAAAAATAACTGAGTAAGGAGAGGGGCGGAGGGAGGGGAGGAGGGAATTGTTGGGAAGGGAATAAGACTAACGCTATAAACTCAAAAAGAGCAAATAAGATCCATAGTTTATTTTCGATCATCGTATCACGTTATCATACGAATAAATCGGTAATTTTTGAATCAATTAAATGGATTCTTTATATGCGAGAGATTTTATTCATTGATCATATGTGTGATCCTATAAATAAAACAACCATATCCTTAAATATCTATATAACTTCGCTATAGTATATCAAATAAATAATTTATAACTTTATAGCATTTCATTTATCCATTAAAAAAAATACAGTTACCGCATAAAAATAATTTAAAACCGAAATAAATATATCAACTCAACACAAATCTATGATCGATGTGAAACAATCCACAGTTAAAATGTAAATAAAAAACAGGCAAACAATAACTATTTTATTCAACTATAAATAACTCTTAGAGATTCTCTTGAAAACTCAAAAAAAAAAAAAAAAAAAGAAAAAAAAACAACAATTATCATTAAAAAGAATTAATAAATCCTTTAAATAGCCGGACTTAAATTCCAATTCTTCAACCAGTTCAACCCCAAATAGGGAATATGCCACTTTATCGAAAAAGATCACCTCTTTAAAACGTTTTTGATCGATAAAATCATCAAGTGAAATTCTCATTAAAAACTCCAAACATATGAGTAGCAGAAGCATACTATTATTGCTATTGGCTTCAACCAACATACCAAATTACCGCAAGCGTTTTATGATCAACGATCTCCAATCATACAACCAATCAATCAATATTCAAAAATCACTAATTATATTATGCAAATTACACGGCAAACCTTTTCCACTAATCGAAAGTATAGCGATCTATCAATGAAAAATGCATGACTAATGTCTCATTATTGTAATGTGCAATAATGCATGAACGATCATCATCATACTAACACAAAAATCATACCGTGAAGGTCTATGCACACGTTGCTCGATTGGCGTTCTTTATTTGTTACAACAGAACCTTCACATTCCTTCCATCGAATACTTTACTGTGGAATTTTTATTTCCTATAAACTCTGAGGAGCCTATCGAATTTCAAAGGAACCCCCTCCACCCCACCCCCCCCCCCTCCCCCATGAAGGTTAAATAAAAAGAGTTCCCTCAATAATCAACTTTTCATGCCTAATTATATAATTAAAATCAAAACTCTCTTCAACCAATAAAGTGCGCCGATTAATTCTCCATTTCCCCCCCCCCCCCCCCCCCTCATTCCAAATGTTGTCTGATTTGACGAAAGAGTATATTCATAAAAAATTACTGAAACTATATTTTTAAAAAAAAAATCTCAGCACGAAGTTTAAATATTTTTGAGCAAAAAAATCTCTGCTTGAAAATTTTTGGCGAGAAATTTGAAAAAGCAAATCGCCTCATTAGATCATCTCAATCGTCATATTCACCAATTCCGTCGATTTTTATTAATCAATGAAAAAAAAAAATTAAAATTTGAACCACGCCGAATTCCTCTCATTTTTCGATAGTCGTATTACAAACGACTATAAATAATGACGTTTCCCAAAAACAAAAAAAAAAAAAAAAAAGAAAAAAGTGCATGCTGGAATGTAATAAATAACATCACTGGCATTAAACGAAACCAGTTCATAGAGCATTTCCGAGGAAAAAAAGAAAACTGCCCGAGGGTAAATTTATTTATTCAAAGAAAATAAAGATAAAAATTTGAGATAAACTATGCTTGAATATTCTACGAATAATTACACAACAAATTAACATGTTAATATAGAGGCATATTAAAAGTGTCTAAACAATAAAAAAAATACTATCACAACATTCGGCGTATCGAATCGGGAACCCGCTTCGTACCGATTAAATATTCTTCGATAATCACTCCAACTAATCTGTAAATATTTACTTATAAAACGAGTATAATTGTAAAACTTGACACCTGAAAGCATATTTCATTTCAGGACAGTAGAAACGTAATGATCACCTTAGAATGACCTGACCTCATCATCTTCAAATGTACTATTATTGAATAACTAAGTTGTAAGTGAGAGAAGGCAGAGCAGAAGCGAAATGTGGTGATGTGAGGTGAGGTGAGATGAGATGAGGTGAGGTGAGGTAAGATGATGCGAGGCTAAGAAAGTGGAAAATAAAAGGAAGATAATGAGTTGAGGAGGAAAGAATTTGAAGTCCCACTTATGAATAAACTCATACATTTTACACTATAAAATCGATAAATACACTCATTATTAAGTGTTGAATAGTAAATCGAATCGAATAATTTCGTTCATTTCTGAAAATAAACAATCGAATTTTTTTTTTTTTTTTGCATTCCTTTTTCTTCAGAATTCTTTGAGACATAGAATTTTCTTCAATCTCAATTTTTCTTTCATTGCCTTCTTTCGAATAATCGGCGTTATCAAATTCTCACAAATGCATTGAAGAAAAATTCGAAGATTATGACGCTTATTTTCCTAATAGAAAAATAAACATATCAAAAAAGAGGAAAAGAATGATGAAACGGAGTTGTAAAATAGGTACTCATAGTCCAATAGAAAGTAATCAACAAAATGAACAGCGTAAAAAATTTGTGCATTTTATTCAATCAATCAAATTGAATTACTGTTACAACTTGGCGAAAATGTTTCCAACTTGATCGTGGCAGTAATATTTTATTTTATTTATTTATTTATTTATTTATTTATTTATTTATTTATTTATTTATTTTTTGCAAATCTGATTTTGCTTCAATTTTCACAAAAGAAAAAAAAGAAAAAACTACGCCAATTATAAAATTATAAAAGAGATTATAAAAGCCCAGTTATAAAATTCAACGCATCTAGTACCTAAAATCAGTTCATCAATAATACCTGGACAGGTAGGTAGGTTTTATGCGTTTACCGTATGTCTCGTGATAGAATCTAATCGAAATGAAGAGGTTGCAGTCAGTTAGGAAATAAGTTTAAATAAATATAAAAAAGATATTTACACTCCTACAACTTGCACCAATAACCAAAAGAAATGCACTCGTAACCACAAGTGAGCTATGAGTTTTGAAACGAGAATTGACACACCACCGAACAATGACAACAAGTCGACACACACCTAGTGATGTCAAGTTCCGCATATACAAGATGCACGAATTCTGTCTTGTTTGTGTTCTTGCCATTCGAAACGACGATATTAAGTCTATTCGAAATATAGGTACCCGCTCTGCCGATACGTCCTACCTGCAATAAAAAGTTTGCTGTATAGAAGTTTTACGGCAATAAAAAATATTTATCGATGTACTTGTGTTCCTTTCACTACAAGATATACAATAAATAAATAAATTTATTTATTTATATTTATATTTATGTAGTTTTATGTATTTCATGGCTAACACCTCATATTCCCGTCAGATTTTTTGCCTAGCTCACATTTAGTTATAATGCATGGTCAAATACATACGCCAACAACACATAAAAATAGATGTAAATCATATAATGAAGTGATCAAAGCAATTTTTATAACAGTAGAAAATTTCGTGCCTAAAAGATATATCTGCAGATGGCATTGACCCGAACGCTGAACACAACAACCAAATACTTTAATTCATTGTCCACTAACCATTCGGGTAAATTGCTCACATATGGGTTCAATCTGTTTTCCATTCAACCAAAAATCTCAAATTTTCATTCAATACTCACCTCAATATCATCGCCATATGTAAAGTTGATAGCCGACGACTCATAATTGAAGAGTTCACATGCTGCCAATAAACGCTTATCAACAGGGCATTTCAGTATCTCCATCAATACTTCTCCGAAATCATTCGTCAACGAGTTGTATTCGTTGCGTTCCTCTTCCTTATCAAGACAAATACTTAGAACGGCAATTTTCTTACGTTGACTCGTATCGTATAAATTCGGTCGACTATCACTAAGCGAATTATTTCGATAAGAAGTTCCCGAACTTAAAATCCGTATCGGCCATTTATTCGATGATCTCGTAAAACGAGTTTTCGTAAAAACTGATAATAATGATATCAGTCCATGTCCTGAAATTTCATTTATTTCATCGTTCTTTAATTACTTAATAAACAATAATAGACGATAAATATAACTAAAGAATAATATACAGCAAACATCGGCGAAGATAATACGATCCAAATACAGGTTGCAGCTAACTTTCTAAAATCCTCAGTGGGAATAGAAGTTAAACTGAGGAAAATTTTCGAAGAGGATTCACGTAGAAATTAGTCCCACTGGAGTAGGAAACGTATCTGAAACCCGTTCTATAGTAATCAGAAGAAATTCTAAATTTCAGCATGTCTAGAAATGATGCCCTATTTCTCTCACAAATATTTAATACTCGAAAAGAGTCTAGTCAAAACAGGAAGTATAAAAATACAATAAAAGAATAACACAGAAATGAGACTTAATTAAATCCTCTATCAACACTAATGGGTGAAACTTAATTTCGACCTCGATCCACTCTTATAAAAGTAAGCGTGCAAAGTTACTTAGTAAAAAAAATTGAAATACTTCACAAATTATATTCGCTAATTGCCTTAATAATAAATATTCCTCTCTAAGTATAAACTACTATCAATGCAATGAAAAGTTTCTTTGCAAAAGAGAACAAAGATGGATGAAAGACAAGAAAAACGGAAAATTCTAAGCAGTTTCAGTGGGAAAACACCCTTTTCCATGATCTTTATGACTATAAATTTTCATTCACGAATCTTTTTTCTTTTTCATTCTCGCCTCTCCCGTTTTTCCTCTTCCTCTTCTGCAAGATGCAATAAAAACTCCATTACAGAAGCAGAATGCAAGTCGATATCAAAAATATGCAATTTAAACAACTGCCATGAAAATATTCGATCAGTTAGACATTTCCCTTTGCTATACATAAAATTACCTCAATGAACGTAGAAGCACCTGTCAGGTAATTAGTCGACGATCCCTCAATTGAATCCGAGAATGATGCAAATACTTCTAGTGGCATATTTACAGCCTCGATGATTGCTCCTCGTACCATATGTGGTGGGGAAACCTCAAATTTAGCGATTTTTTTCTTTGCCAATTAAGCGACAACGTCGCCAATCGATCACAAACTTTGCCGGAAGGCATCGTTTATGCTCAAACTTTGAAAAAAAAAACTTTGCCATAATGTTTGTAATGTAGCTTCACAGTTGAAAATCTCTAAGAAAATATTGCTATGGAAATATATTTAAATACTTTTAAAATCTATGCTGAAATTGCTAAATCCACATAAAATATAGGAAATATCGCATAAAACATTCACAGTGACATATGAAATTGAAAAAGACATAAATGTGCAACGCGTTTTAGTGTAATTTCAGCCAGTTAGAGTAAAATTTTCTCCATCTGACACTTTCTGAGGCAACCATATCATCAGCAAATCTTTCGAAATTGCAAATTCTATATATATATATATATATATATATATATATATATATATATATATATATATATATATATATATATATATATATATATATATATATATATATATATATACGTGTATATGTACATTTATTTATTTACTTATTTATTTATTCATCTACTTGAGAATAAAGTAAAAACAAACGCACAAAAATGGTCGATGGAGCGAAATGTTGCAAAATTGTTTTCTCGATGGCGTTTTGCAACGAGGTCGGCAACCCGACGGTGTGTAACGATGACGTCAATTCATCTACCTAAACACTTTGTCACAGCAGCTATTTTAAAATGCTGCACGTATGAGATAAGAAAATACTAACTTGCCCTCCCTTTACCTGTAAAGTATTCATTATTTCCCCCTCAACATGAAAGGCATTCCAAAACATAACATAAAACATAAAACTATATTGAAATGTATAAACCACAGAGATAGGTAGAGATATAAAAGGAACATAAATATAGACTAAGAGAAAAAAATGTCGAAAGTATGGAAAATAAATAAACGAAGAGAGTATTGTCTGAGCCTTTAATCACTTATTATGAAGATATTTTAAGCCCTGAACACCAATTTTTTCCAAGCATCTCTACCACAGTAATAATCACTGCCCCTTCCTCTTCCCCTTCTTTTCTCACTAGAAAATCCATCTTTTGTAATCAACCTTTAAGCATTTACTATGACAGGAAACTCACCTTAACCATACCGGCTTTACGAAGGAACGTCATATGTTTCGGAGAATTACCACTGGAACGGCTGTTCAACGAAGGTATCGACGGTTGCGTAGGCGTCTCGGCTGCAAGGTCATTCGGTAATCGTAACGCGCCTAAAAGACCTTCACTCTCCTCGAGCATCTGCCGTTTCAGTGAAGGATCGCGCTTCTCCTAAAAAACTATTACCACAACTAAATATTGTTTTCCATATTTCTGGAGTAAAACGGACGGGGTAATGATAACTCCCCTGGAGGAAATTCCCAGAAGGCTTGAGCAGAAAAATGGATGAAAGTAAGTCATCAGCAAATCGGATATCAAAGACACAAAACAGCAAAAAAAAGTCGATTAATGTATTTCGCTGCTGCAATTAACGCTTAACCTTGAATCTTTTCAAAAGGATTTCGCTTTAAAAAATTTATTGCAATATTATAAAGCTCCTAAAAAATAAAAACCACTTCAAATAAACTACCAAAAGAAAAGAACAACTTAAATTCTAATAAAATTTTTAAAAAAAATTCAGAACCTCTTACCTTACTAAGATGTGCGCACACCTCTTCATAGGCTTTCCACCATCTTTTATATTTTATTTCCAAATCATCGACGTCAACCTCTATTTTCCTGAAAAATCAAAAATCTAATAGCTAACACATGTTGATTTTACGAATGAAGAGATTGGCAAGATAGTGGGTATAACGACCTTTTTGATCGAAAAATAGAGAACATAAGAAGTGGTTGAAGGAATCTGAAAAACGTTTAGAAACAAGGTTGACGTCAGATTGCAGCTATACTTCGTGAACTTTGACGTCAGGTTGCAGCTATAGTTCGTGAACTATGACCTTACTTTGAGTTGCTTTTCAATCTCTAACAAACTAAAGCTATTCTTGAAGATCCACCACTATGCAATAATGTCACTACAAATAAAACAACAAGAAAACTATTTATCACTGTGAAGTACAATAATTGAATAAATTCGTTTAGAATAAACAAACTAAATAAGTGAAATAAGGGTATTTAAATTTATATATTAAACACTCAAATATAATTATTACCACTTATTCCAGAAAGAAAAAAAAAACGGATGAAGCTCGATTTTAATACCTCTTTTATTCGCTTATTATTCTCTGCAAACACCTATCCAATAAAAGAGTATACTTTCGAGAATAAAAGAACTTATAGACGCAATACCTGTACCTAGAGTATACAATTTGAAATAATTACCTGGCCTTAAGCATACTGCGGAGTTGCTGCTTGTTATCGAAACGATATCTCAAATCCAATAGTGGATCGATAACATGCACAAAATCAACGCCCGCACAAAAACGACATGCCAATTGACTCATCGTTCTCGTTGCAACGTGAAACATGAATCGAGCACATGAATATGTATACATACCTCAAAACATCCCTCATTTAAGCAGTCCAAAAAAAAAAAACAGCTCATCTCTACCTTCTTTCCCTCAACCCGTCCCCTTTTCCTCTCCATTCTTCTCTCTCTGAAGTTTAGAGCAGATCATCAACGATTTATACAGCGATTCTGATAGACGTAACGTCTACGCAATAATCGACGATACAACAGCCTTATCCGCTAATCACAATAAACTAGCTTAGTGCAATTTTCTTCAACAACTTAATACGTTAATATCGCAGAAATGATATCGATAAAATAAACGAATATATGCCTATCTTTATCACCTCAAACGACAATCAGGTAAATAATATCTTCGATTTCATTGAGATAAGGATGAATTTACCTTCACTAATAAAGGTTAAAATCAACAAATAAATCTCGATCTTTTTTTCCTCAAATTTTCGAAATTTTTTACGCCGTTAGATGTGATAAGCCCTTTCTTTTTTTTTGTGATGAAAATCATAATAAATCTATTTGGTGGAGATATTAACGCAAATATCGATATTTTATTATAAATATTTTTAGAGATATTATAGGATGGAAATAATTTTAGAGAGAGAGAGAGAGAGAGAGAGAGAGAGAGAGAGAGAGAGAGAGAGAGAGAGAGAGAAAGAGAGAGAAAAAAAAAAAAATAACGCTAAATGCGATGAATATTTAAACAATCTATCAACAAATAATTAATTCAAATATTATTTGAAAAATTTTATTGCAAAATTAAAAATTAAAATCACAAATAAATTAAAAATTATTGTCGACAATAAAAATAAATTCATACATTTATAATTAGATAATTTATTCAGTGGTAAACGTATAATATTTCTTCTATTGTCTAATTATTTATGTCATCTTTAATATCTCCATACTAAATATAAATAATAGTATTGTTTTAATAAGTAAAAATAATATACTTCTCTTACCTGATCTAAACTCATAGGTAACAATTAGAGATAACATATGAGGCAATCATAAATGATTAAATCATAAAAGATTTTCCTTTCCCAAATTGCCACTACTATAGAATTAATTTCCGATCACATTACGCCTAAAACTGAATAAGAGTACAAGTGAGCAATTAAGTTACATGAAAGCATTTTGCATATTGAAATTCTTGCCCTCTTTCCAGATGATTCAATACGATTGCGGAACGACGGGTGAAGGTGTTGAGGGGTAGGGGTGGGGGAGGGGGGGATTGAAGTTGGAGTGTGCTATATGGAAGCGAGTGGGGTGGAGGGAGTCTGGAAGGGAGTGGAGAGGGGGGGAGGGGTGGGTGAGGATGGAGGGGAAGAAGCTAAGATGAGAAATTGGATACTAAAAAATAGAAATACAATGAAGGAGCATCCATAGTGGAATATTTCATTTCTTGACAACAATATTCATCATATCGATATATTACTATTGAAATCGATAAAATATTCATTAAATATAAAGTATTCAAAAAAATCCCTCAATGAAAATAAATAACAATAAATCTCTTCAATTCTATCAATAAAAATAAAAGATATATTTGATCATACAAATGACCGATATTTGATCGTAAGAGTCATAAAAAAACGACATATCTTTTCGAAGAATTTCTTTCTTAGAGAAACGATTAACAACGCCGAATTCAAGTAAAGAAATATTTTTCAATAAGAATAAACAATAAATTTAAGCCTCAGAAATAATGATATCTTTTGTAAACAATACTAGTGAAAAAAAAAGGCGCAAAATAATCAACAGCTGGAACCATGACTATCCTTTTATTAGCCCCCCCCCCACCCCCTGCCAACTCCCCCCCCCTCCATTCATATTAGATCTTTTCTTGTCAAACAACTGAACAAATAAATCGGGTAGGAAAAAAAATTGAATTGGAAATGAGTGATTCTCTTACAATCTTATTACTTCTTTTCTGATAATGTGCTAACAAATCATTTCACATATCATCATAACGCCGTTACTCCAGAAAATTGTTACTTATTACTAGTTATAAAAAAGCCTTTGAAAAAGTAAGTAAACAACGGAAGATATAATCCGAACATCGTAAAACACGAAAAACAATATTGCAAAAAAAAAGCAAGATGGGGTCAGGTTTAATTCCTCTCTCATCGTTTCTCTATTCGTTGCGTACGCTTTTAGCACTTCCAATTCCCCATCCCACTCCCCATCGCTTCCTCATTCGTTCCTTCTCGCTCCACATTCATCACGACACTTGAGCATATTCTATTCAACTCGATTACAAATCACTTCAGCACGATGAGATCACTGGAAATAGGGTGGCTTCTTAACGTCAATTCCATATTCAGCCAAAACCGACTCCAATAACTCCGACGTGAGTGTATAACGAATCTCTTTTGTACCTTTCTTTGCTTGTCCAATACATTTCATGCGAGCCTTAAAATAATACTCTTTCATATAAAAATATACTGCAATCGGAAACGATATGAAATTATATTTTCTTTTAGAAATGATGTTCATCTCTCTCTCTCCCTGAAAAATGCTCAAAAATATACTCGTTAAGATGCTGTAAACTAGCCGGGATCAAAAATCGTCTTTTTGCGGAAGGAATTTTTGCGACGTTTAAGTTAGTAGAGAGGTTTCTGACACAAATAGACCACTATAGTACACGAGGTGGCATTTTTAATTGATATTATATCTTTATTCCACGTTTCTAAATAATAATAAAAATTAGCTTAATCTAGTCCCCTTTATTTTACCCCCACTTCTGTATCCCTTCCCCCCCCCCCCTCCTCGGCCAATATGGCGCTTTCCATTTTCTCGGAAAGCATTTCATAATTTTCCATTCAATTTCTTCTCAAATTCAAAAATGACCAGGATCATACAAAAAGGCTTTTCACTTTCAGCGATGTTTTTAACTATATTTCGTGTCGTCTACGCAATTGTCCAGAGTATACGTCTACAAGAAAGCAAAAAAAAAATCGGAAGCCATACATACATATGCACATAAGATAAATTCTGTTTATTCTCTTCAAATAAAATAAAAATGAAATCGATGAGTCGAAATTCCATATCATAAATGATGAAAAAAAAAAGAAATCGTCAAAAAAAAAGACTTCAATTAATAAATGCAAAAATTCTATTGATATTATAAGAGAACAAAAATCTAAATAATATCAGTTATAATCTCTAAATAAAATGATGCTCTTTATCCTTAGTCTCATATCTCTTCATATAATTATAAAATATTGATTAAAATAAATACAGATTAATTGGGTAACCATAAATGAACAAACAAAAGAATAGTAGTATAAAAATAAAAAATTTCTTGAAAATAAAAAAAAAATCAACATGAGTGAAATATTTACTCACCTGTTGCATACAATCCAATACGATATCGGAGGTAAATTTTTGTGCGGCGAGCGAAAAAAGTCGAATAACACGTGGATCAGCGTTATCGATGCCACTTTTTTTCATATAGTGTAGTGTAACCGAATCGGGAATTGTTGGTGCAAATTCCTCCAAATTGTTCACAAATTCCCTTCAAAATAAATAAAAAAAAAAAAATAAAAATAAAAAATAAATAAATAAATAAATAATGATTGTTAACTATGGTGCTAAACATCGAATAAATCTTACTAGGTATGAAACCTGAACAGAAAAAGTATAAACTTCAAAGACAATTTACGCGATGGCTCAATGACGTAGCGCTCACTCGGCAAACTGCTGATCGCAGGATCGTTGCCGTCTACGAACAAAGTTTTCATCAAATACCGGCTATCACCTTATCAGATATGTGCCATCTTTATGATATGCATGTATAATGTTGTAGTGTTTCTACCTGAGTGGATTCATAATAAATAAAAATAAGAATTAAGGAATAACATTTAATTAATGAAAAAAATTTATTAAATAGATAACTGAGATGTTTTACGATTTTTTTTTGTACGGACACAAAAATCGGCCGGTGAATATCAATTCCCCCTTCCTCCCCCCCCCCCCCCCCACAAAAATCCATTCATATATTTAATTAAAACTTATGTTGATCGTTAAATAAACGATTATCACTTCAATTGATGATTGCAAAAATAAGTGGGGAAGCGTATCACTAACGCTGATGCAATATGTGTTTGCAGTGGTAGTTTCAACGATTAGACCTAAGCGCTTATTAGAATGCTCAATAAAAACAGATAATAAATAAATACCTATACTAAGTTTGATTTAAAAAGAAAAAAAAAACAGCAACTAATTGTGTAAAATTTTCACTCAAAAGGTATCTTTTTTGATATGTTTATATCTAAGAGGTAAAAATTACTCAATGATAAATACTCAAAATCTCATTCGAATATAACAAATTGAGTTGAAAAAATTCCCAAATAACGGCTCAATGTTAAGATTATACTAAAAAAAAAACGATACAAACCTAAATTTATATCTAAGAAAAACCCTGAAAAGAAAGAAATCAAATGAGTCTATTACTTCAATAACTTTATGATTGTAACCATTAGAGAAAAACACGAGCATCACATATATAAATGTATATAAATCATATATTTAATTATTATAGGTCATATGGCGTTAAGTTTTCAAAAATTTCTGCGAAAAAAAAAAAGCAATGAAAATATGTATTACCTATATGAAAATTAACGTTCTAAAATATGAGCTATACGAAAAATTAATGTGTGATTTTCTATTTACACCTTAAAATGTTGTATACACCTGAGGATTTTATTATTTGTGGAGAAGAAAATCTATACACCTGAGCGTATTGCCCGGTGCGACAGGTCCATTAGTTAATAGTGCAGAGTGCTGCGATTCGGATAATGGACGTTGTGTGGGAGTACGTAATACTGACGAAGATATACTCGAACTTGTTGGTTGACTCGTATTTTCGGGAGTATTGTGGTGATCGCTCATCGCCTATAAAACACTTATTAGAGCAACGAAAATTACCTTGAAGTTTACCTGGGACTAATAAAAAAAACGATAAATATAACAATTCAACGTAAAGTCATGTTTATTTATAAATGAATGTGCAATAATGCAATAATGTAATATGCATTATTGCATTATTGTTTTGCAATAAATACATATAAAAATATGCAATAAAAAGACATGGTTATATGAGGAAACCATTTAGTGACAAACTAAGGCTCTATTGAAAACCTTTATTTAGAAAATAAAAAAACGCAAATAGATAAATCAAAGGGCACAGGTACGACGATACCTTTGCAATATTGCTCTGCAAATAAGCCGCTGACAATACTGTGAAAAGGTCAACTATTGCGAACGCAATGAAGTATAATTCAAAAAATTCGTTGAAAAAAATCGTTGGAAGAAAATTTCAAAATGTTGCAGCACAATAACTTGTTGTTTATGTCTTCTCCCGATCGCCTCTACTTCACATTAGTGGGGGCGCTTTTTTTCAACAATGTAAAAGAGTTCCATTGTGTGCCATATTAATTGTGTTTAATTTAGTGTTTATTCGAGAAAATTTTTGCAACTGTTTACTTGATTTGATTATTGAAATAATTCATTAATTTTTTTTCCATAATAGAAAACACTAAAAGGGACAACGAGATACCCGTAGTAATGATAATGGTAGACTGGTAGTGGAAAATATTTGTGCTTTCATTTAAAAAAAAAAATTGGTATAAACCGATGTTGTTACACCAATTATTACAGGTAAAAGAACCAGGTAAAATTTAGTGTATCAGTTTTTGAATAATCGCTGCATTATCATTGGTGAAATCATAGAGAAAAAAAAAATTTTTTTTTTTTGTAGGTGATTTTATGGCTCTAAAATTATTGCATCATTATGCTTGTTTTATTATTTATTGATAATTTATTTATGCAATCGGATTGGTTCGACTAACGGAAAAGAGAATTTCAATAATTTCTCACTTTTATTCATTTATTCTTTTTTCTTTGTGTTAATCTGCCTTTTAGAGTTGATTTTTATTCTGTTTATGAGGAAGATCATACTCGTTGCAACTTCTAAATATTGAGTATTTAATTCCGATTCATTTAAATTTCTGAGTCTCACTAATTAATCAGTAATTAATTAACGAAATTAAAACCTATTAAAATTGCATTCTTGCATAATCGGAATATATATCGTCGATGTTGTTGATAGTTCATGATCCACGAGTTAGATGATAAGACGGTGAGGAAGCTCACATTTTTTGTTGTTTATTGAAATGTAGTCTCTCTTTTTTTTCTCTCTCTCTCTCTCTCTCCTCATCGATTGAACGTTCTCAACATTTTTGTCTTCCTTTATTAGTATAATTATTTCATTTTTAGTGACATTAAAAGGCGAAAAAGAAACTAAAGATTATTTTATCTTCATAAAAGGATGCTATAAACTTCAGATAATCAAATAGTTCAAGCAAGTAAAAGTCATTTTTTAATGAAAAATGTAATATTTATATATATTTTTTATTCTCTAATTATGCTATCCAAATTGTTCAATTAATTGAAATATAAAATATTCAATTGCACACAGTTGACTAATATGCATAACGATTTAAATGAACTTCTTATCAGTTCAGTCTTTATTTTTTTTTTCAGGTGCATTGAATGAATCAACAGCAATTACGTTCGGAAGTGATTCGTGTCTATAAAACGCTATACCACCTTGGGAAAGAATATCCTAAGGGTTCGCTTTGGTTTCATAATAAACTAAAGGTAGGTTATTCTTTATATATATATATATATATATATATATATATATATATATATATATATATATATATATATATATATATATATATATATATATATATATATATATATATATATATATATATATATATATATATATATATATATATATACAAGATGGTGCAGAAGTAGCAGTGTGTTGTTTGTGGAGGCTTACATTCCCGAATTTCAAAACTCTTTGGTAAATTTCAACAACTTTTATTTGAAGATAGTTACAATAATTAAACGTTATAAAAAATAATGATCAAGACAATTTAGTCTAAGCGCCATGGAGCTCAATAAGCATCTCAACGCCAAAATTCGGGAGTTTCCTTTCTCTGATTTGCTAGACCACGTCCATCCGCTGCGAGATACATCCTCAATAGTACCCCTTTCTTCTTATTTACCGATAGCAATCTTGATCACTTTGAAGTCCCGCGGTGGTGTGGAGAAATGCTGAGTTCACTATCTGGCAACTTCGGCCGAGTTCCAATACGTTCACCATCGAAATGCATTCTTGCAATGAGCGCTTCGTACAACTGATCCCATTCTGGAAATGAAGAATTTCGAGCGAAATAAATTTGAAAAAAAAGCCTGGCATAAAGCATGAAAGCTTAGCGAGAATATCGATCGACGAACAAGGCACCGGTACTTCTAGGCTATATATATTTAGGCATTACACGAGTATTACATACGTGTAACTACGCTATTGGTTTAATTACCGAAGTTTGAGGGGGGGGTTTTTCTTGTGCTATTTTTATGCTTCAGTGAGTCGAAACGAAACGTCAGTGATTTGGTGCATTCCAATGCAGCGTAAATATCAACAGTTCAGTTTATTACATGCTATAATGCCCATGAGAAATAACATTTTCGTCAACGATTGAAACGTATCGAATTTATCGAAGACAGCTATCAAAAATAAATTGCTCAAATACGATGAAATATTACTATAATTGGGATTCTTATTCCAAGAAACTCTTATTGCCTAATTCGATATACCTTTTTAAAATTGTCGGGATTCAACACAATCGATTTTTGCAATTTGAACAAGTGGAGAAAAGCGCTAGAACGGCTGGAAATAATATGCGCCTGATTGCATTCCCTTATCATACCAACCGGTTTCATAAATTAAGAATAAATAATAAACTTATGAAATAATAGTATCGTATTTTAATTAAATTGACCTGTTGCACAAATATTAAAAAAAATTTTTTTTTTATTGCAGTGTACATAATTCATTTTGAAATCGGTGTGGTCGATCAGCTATGGTGAACGTTCGAATTTTTCTTTTTTTTTGTATCCATCGGTTTTCTTTTTGGCTCGATCATTTGCGCCCAGCATTTCCTTTTTCTTTTTTTCGAAATTGATGCAATATTTTTGAATGATTTTGCATTGAAAATTTGTCTGTGAAATTATTTGAGTAATTTACCTGTTAGATCCAATTAAAGGTAATTAGTATATGATAGAATTAAAGGTAATTTTGAACGGAAATGAAACAATTTTTCAATTTTTATGCAGTAAATCGATTGAATATTAAAGGTGGTTTCCACTGTGAATAAATCATATGCTGGCAACTTAAGGCGTTAAGGTTTAACTACGCCTTCAGTCTAGGACTATTGCCGCCTATCCATATGTACGTAAGTGTATTAGTTATTTGGTGTAATTTTTTGAGAACAATAGCAGAATAGCGCTATAGAGATGGAAGTATAGGTGAATGTTTCAAATTTCCCCGTCTATATTTCTTTTCAAGTGAAAGTAATCCTTTGAAAAAGGAAATTCAACTTGAATTATTGAATTTTGTTTTTTTTTCTCAAGTTTTTTTTCGCCAATATTCTATTTTTGGTGAATATTTTCAGAGCGCTTTCTGGCGTAATCGAAACGAGAACGATCCGGAAAAGATTAAAGCACTCATAGCGAAAGGAGATTTCATTGTGAAAGAACTTGAAACGTTATATTATTTACGCAAATATCGAACTCTCAAACAACGATATTATGAATAAAATCACTTTATGAACGATTATTACACAATTGAATGCTAAATACTTCGATTTATTTTGTGTAAATAATAAAAATAAAAAAATAAAAATGCATAAATAAAATCATTTCATCGCATAACTCCTATTACAATCGTATAGTAATGGCAATAGATGAGATATTATATTTGGAAAGCAGAAATCCGAAATCAAAAAGAAATCGAAATTGAGGATATTTTATTGAAGAATTTGTTCTTATGATAGCAAGTATTACAGAAGCGTCAAATAATCGTATCATATATGATATCGTTAATTGATATAATATCATAATTGCATTTGTTTTTTAATTAAATATTGCTCCATTTCTCTCCAAAACCTTGAAATAATTCAAGTAATCTTTCGCGGTATTGTATATACATATATTTCGCAGTATTATATTGTAATAGTATATTGTAATGCAATAATATATGATATGCCAACAATTATGGATTGTACTCCAATAATAAAATATTTTAGTAATTAAATTGTACATAATTAAATATTTTAAATCCTATAATTAGTAATTAAACAGTGCAAGAGTTTACAATGAAATGTTATACTTTAGAATTTATCATACGATTTAAGGGATTATTGAATTGATTTTAAAAGCTTTATTGATCTAATGAATAAATAGAGGATATACTTTATAAACGTTACGAGAGTATAAAGCGAATAAAAGATTCTAATCGCAACCTTCATTCATTAATAAGCAATAAGATCAATTAACAACGACGCTTACGCAAATGAACTCAGGTGTAAGGTTCCTTTGTTTTTTTGCACGTTCATTAATTGCTATATGGTGAGCGATTATCGACATGAAGTTTTGATCAAATATGAAAATGATTATAAGTTCATATTCGTTAGTCAACACAAGGAAATAGTCACAGACGGAAACATACACGCATACATCCGAACACAGACATACACAGACACAGATATACGTATGCATTAGGCAAAAATCTACTGTTTCGTATGCAAAAGAGGAGGATCTTCAATAATCGATGGCCATTCTTGAACGTTTCAATATTTGATCAGGTAATTGCCGTTGGTAAATTATTGCAGATATGTTAGTAATAACCATGGAGAAAAATGTGCATTTTTATAGATTGGCTGATTATGAATACGTTTTAAGGTTCATTTGGCTAAACTCAGGTATGAGCCAACCTATAATTTATGTTCAGTCTTAAGCTTGAACTCAAGCTTAGTTTATAAAATTTCGTTGAATGTTGAGGAAAAACAAATAGTCTATCAATATATCACAGAGATCCTGGTTCTCTCCATAATTGCACCGATATTCGATTAGTTATGCATTTAATTTCCCTATTAAATCTTTCATGCTGAATTGTTTGCAATTAATATAAATTAATGAAGTTTGCAATTCACTTGCAATTAATTGTTCGATGAAGTTGGAAATGAAAAAAAAAGTTTATATTTCAGGTTTAGTTTGCATAGAATTTTCTTGCCAAAGCTGATAGTCGCTCGCTGAACTAATGCTTAGGATTTGAAAAAAAAAATCAACTTTTTTTTTCAAGTGATCTCTATATTCTTTTGAAAAATCTGTTTGTTTGCTGAAATTCTCCATAAGTTTTCTAATTTTGCATAATCTTCGACCTTTGACCTTTAGCCTTTAACATAAATTAACATTTATTTTGACACGTATAATAATCCCCATTGATCTACCTCATCAACTGAATATGAAAGAGTATTCGTTCCGTTTAAACAAAAATTAATAATTTTTTAGCGAAAAATATATATTCCCTTAGAAATATTCTATTTGCATATTTCACCTTTCTAGAGTTTCTAATGACGAATTTGATATTGACGAATGAAGTCGTCTATATTCCCTCACCTCAGCGGATACATTCCATAGAAGAGACACGTTTACAAATCAAATCAAAAAAAAACCGCAAGAATATTTGATTTCAGCTTTGAGCTAGAATTGCCACAGGGCAAAAAAAGGCGAGGAATAATTTCTATGTAAATCTTTCGATTTCGTTTAAGCAAATAAGCTCTTAGCTTATTTTTCTTTTAAACTGATAAAACGTCAATAAATTTGATTAAATAATAAATAATTCTGTATATACTAATCACTATCGATTTGAGTTTTATATATATATATATATATATATATATATATATATATATATATATATATATATATATATATATATATATATATATATATATATATATATATATATATATATATATATATATATATATATCTTAGATAAAGTTGTAGTTATTGCAAAAAAAATGATAAATAATTTAATGAGTTTTTTTTCGGGTTTTTTTTTTTCTCGGGAAAACTTCAGTTTTGAAAAAAATATACGTTAGAATTTTTTTTTCTTCGTAATTATTAAACGTTTTAAGCGATTCGATGAGTTTTCAGTGGAATTTTTCTTTCAGAAATGAAATCATATTTAATGAATTTTTTTTTTTGCTGACTTTTCCAAAAAAAAAACGCAACGTTTATATTATCATTTTTTTTTCTTTAATATTATTGTTTGCCTTTGAGAATTTTTTTTTCTCACTTTGCAAATAATTGTTTCAAAGAAATTTGCATATATGCTGAACGCATATTTCGAAATAATACTATTTTAAAGAAGTAAGTTCTATATGCATTCGAATATTTCAGGGTTTATATATATGTTTCATTAGAAAATCTTATATATATGAGCGTAACAACTTTATTGAATTGCACTGAATTGAAATGAATTGAATAGACTGAATAGGACTGAATTGAATTGAATCGAAATGAATTTCCCACCTTGAATATTGTGTTTATGAATGCTGTTTTCAAATTGTTCATCGCTTTAATCAGTGCTCTCATAGAGACGGTCCACTGAGTCTATCGATTTATTGATTTCATAAGGGAGGAGAGGAAAAGAGAGGAGGATAGGATTAAAAACTCATCGAAAAGGGGGCATTAAATCGTGAATAGTGAGATCCTGAGTAATAGCTGATAGGCGCTAAAGGATGTGATGGGAGGAGTGCTATGAAGCATAGAGCAGCGCTTGCTAGCCACATAATCGATGACGGCATAGGGAGCCGCCTAGAAGAGCGTGAGGCACGCTGAAGGGGGTGTTAGTTGAGCTTCCAAAGTCTATGGCTACTGACTCAAGCTTCGAGCTTCATTTATCTATCAGGTTTCTCTTTTTTTTTTTTAAACATTTTATTGATATATGCCCATTTATTATCATTTTTTGATTGTAATATTTTTATTAAATTAAAAAAAAAAAACGATGAATTTTTAAAACTTCTTAAAATAATCTCTAATAGTTATAAGTAAATTTTTGTCGAATATATTTCCGAAAAGATGGATGTTGAATTGTTGGAAAGTGATGTCTGAATATCGGTGAAGATGTCTGCGAATGTCGGTGTTTCCGCTTTCATATTAGTCTTGTGAATAACACTGAAGAATTAATATTGATATGTTGCTAGTCGGACAAATTATTCATTGCTAAGCTTGTCTCGTCTTCATTATTAGCCATTGCGTTGAGTATATAGTGTTGTCGCCAGAGCTTACGTTAGGGTTCGATGTTCATCGCCCATTCCTGCCTTTAGGGAATATAGCCTGGAATGGTGCTACTGATTTGGAATACGCAAGATCCTATTGCAGTAACTTCACGGTTTGAACTCCTTTCCCTTTCCGAGAGATTATCCGAGCGTTTAAACCTCCACGGAAAGCCAATTCGGCTAGCTTAAAAAAAATTCTTCCTTCCGCCAAAAAATGATTTATACCTTGTAGATTCTTTGTTACATAAAATGTAAAGGTTTGCTTTTTCCCTTAAACAAAATAAGGCTAGGATTACTACTTCAAAGAGGTTTGATGATAAAATACAAATAAAATACGTTATAAAGTGAGTAGGGAGCAATAAAATGATATACAACAAAACGAGAATGTTCAACATGTGCACCGGTTTGGCCTTTAGTCCCTGAGACGAATATATTGGCTATGCGTGGTTCTAGTGCGGAAGCTATGCAAATCGTCAGTTAACAATGCATTCGTGTGAAACGAAGAAATTCGAGAAAGAGGCAAATAATCAATTAATTTGAATAGCTAATGAAGTGAGGAAACGAGAAGAATGTAGTAACCGGTACGAGCAATGGCAATGTGCCAAAAAAAAACAATTTAAGTTAGCGTAATAATTTCGATTTAAGTTTCATTTAATAATTTAATTTAATTTAATAAATCTAATGATTGTTATAATTTGAAATATATTATGCCAGAATATTGCATATAGTATAAGTTCAGTTTGGAAAATGTGTGTTACAAATTGAAGTTCTGTGAATAGTGCTCTATATTGCTCTGTAGTAATTTTTGCTCTTTTAGGAGGTTTTTGCTCTCTTTGATATTTAGTGATTCCCCCCTCCCCTATATATATATATATATATATATATATATATATATATATATATATATATATATATATATATATATATATATATATATATATATATATATATATATATATATATATATATATATATATATATATATATATATATATATATATATATATATATATATATATATATATATATATATATATATATATATATATATATATATATATTATATATATATATATATTATATTTATATTTATTTATATTTATATATATTTATATATATATATATTATATTATTTATTAAACGATTTCTGATTGCTTTTTGGACGCTCTTACGCGATCAAAATTAAGATCATAAAGCAACTAGTAGAATGTTGATAAATTGTAAGTATTTACTGTATCATATTACTGTATCATATAATTTAATGGTTTCTAATAACCTCCCTGATTATACTATATCATCAATTCAATACGAAAAAGTTATGTAATACTAAAGTGAGCAAGAGATAATCTAATAAATTAAACTTAAATAAAACCTCTTACGTTAAGAGGAAAAATAAATCGCCTTCTATTAGAATGAGATTTTATTTTTACGTTTTTGCATACATTTGCATAAAAATCAAAGAAAAAAAGCTATCAAAAAATGATAAATGGAATATCATTTTTTATCTTCGACATATTCTCAGCTAATTTATTGGAGAGCCTAAAAATATCCATATAATCTTCCTCGAAAATTTTCGCTTATAAGGGCTATCATTTAGTATACTGGGCTTAAAAACAAATCAAGCATTCAAATGAGCGCATACACTCTAATGGGCAGAAATAGGAAACGGAAGTGAATATATAGCATTCTGATTTCCATCTATAGTCATTTCGTTATTGACGCTCGTCTGTTAGATTATTTTCGCCGAAGTTGTTTATTGAGGTTATTTCTTTTTTTTCTATGCAACGAAATGTTGACTTTCAATTTATAAACAATGATGTAGAGATCAAATTATGGTATTTTTTTCAGCAAATTTCTTTCATTATTGTAAATAAATTCATTCAATATAATAGCAAAAATATTGCCTATATTAAAGGATAAGCCTCAATTGTATGAATAAACTTGCAAAATAATTTTTTTTTTCGTTTATTAACTTAATTTGTGAAATTTCAATTTTTTTTTTATTTTGAAATAATTTGAATATTTTTGTGGATTTTTTTTTGTTCCAGTAGCAATTTACCACAGAAAAATTCAATTTGCGAGAAAAGATATATATATATATATATATATATATATATATATATATATATATATATATATATATATATATATATATATATATATATATATATATATATATATAGGGAGGATTTTATATATGCATAAATATAAGCGAAAGTTTATACACTGAAGCAAGACTAATCTCGAATGACTGATTCTCATAAAGATTTAAGGAGTGCAACTCACACGATCGCTTCGCAGTAAACTGAGAGATTCAAACTAGCTAAACGCTAATGAAACATTATAAACGATTTGCTTGTGATTACAGAAGAAAAAGACAGGTAGAAAGCAACGGGTAATATAAATACCATTTAATTCTATCAATTCTGTAGCTATACATGATGCTTGAAATTTTTACTTACCTGAAAAGGTAAATTAGACTTACGCTCACCTATGAGAGAAATATGCATTGAAGAAATTACTTATTTCATTGGCGCTTCATAAAATAAGAATTTTAATGGAAATATATTTCATATTAATTTCTATAAATCAATTTTCTACTTACTTTAATTTTTCTAATGAAAAATTTCTCAATCATTTTTTATATGAAGTTTAAATTTCAACGATTTTAGAAGTTAATTTTTAACTAGTTTTACTGTTAGAAAATATTGTCTAAAATTTTTTGGAACGAAGAAAAAAAAATGATTTTTTTTTCATATAAGTGAAAAAAAAATTTCGCCGTATGATATGTTTTTCCAATATAAAAAAATCACATAAAATGATTTAGTTTTTTATAGATTTACAAATTTACAAAGGAGTATTTCAAGAAAAAAAAAGAATTTTTTTTTCATTACTTCAATTTATTGGTGGATAAATTCTCCTTCCATAAAATTCTCCTTCCATATTTCTTTGCATTCTTTGATTCCTATAACTGTAAGTAAGTCTTCAGATGCACCTTTGCACGTGAACGATGACAATTACTCATTACTATATAATTTAATGTTGATGACGATGTTGTTCAATTGAAAATATTCAACTATTATTATCGCGCATAAAATTAGACACTTTAATAAGCGTTCAATTTAGGAGTGATTCAATGAAAAAAGATTACTCTCCTCAAAAAAAAAAAAAAAACCGACGTTTGTATGATTGCTTAATAACCACCCATTAGATACCACAAGAATGGTGCTGACGTCTTGAACGGAATTTCTCAAAATATCAATGAGATTTATTCATTCTTCATAATTTAATAGCGCTAAATTTTTTTTTTTTTTGTGGAAAAAAAAATTCATTTAATTGTTTAAATAGGTGAAAAAAAAATCTACTAAGAAGACTTAAATAATATGCTTACATTTTTTTACTAATTGAATTAATTGGTTGTATAAATATTTTTTAAAAAATGAAGCAAAAAAAAAAACATTTGTGGCAAATCGATATTGGTAATCTTTAATTGAAGAAGAAAAAAAAAATTTTTTTTTTTGAATTTAATTGTTTTTATTGATTAATTTTTAATTTCTTTTTATTTTCATCGAAATATAAAAATATTACAATAATTCGATTTGTAATTTTATATCTAATCTTCTAAATAATTAAATAAAAATCCTTATATATTATCATAGAAATTTTTTTTTTTTGAAAAATTTACTCAATTATTTTAAAAATTGAAATAAATTTTACAAAATATTACAATTGTAAAAATTTGGTTTTTTTTTTTAATGTGCTAAGAAAACGCTGTGAAATATGAACACCTTTGCAATTTTGATTGTTTAATTAGTTCTTCTGGAATTGTTATGGACGAGTCTCTAGGATTTTTCAATTGGATAGTACATATCTTATTGTTTACCTGAGAGATATGTCGATATATAATTTGCCATCCACGTGTGCCATCTCATCCATAGCTATGATTCAACAAATAGATCAAAAATAATTGATTAATTACAGCGCTCACTTTGCTATTTATACGCTGTCCTAATGACTTCATGTCTATACGAATGTACACAGGTGTACCTGTTCGTACCTGTTTGTATATCTGGCATTCGGATCGGAGTTATTAAGTTTGATAGGCCACACAATAGTAAAGCTTCGGCTACGAAGTTGGATTTGATCTATGAACTTGAAGCAGTTTTCAGTCACTAAACATACTTGAAAATTACACATATTTTTGAAGCTCTTAGGTTAACATATCGTGATTCGAGATTTGTTCGAACGGTCGAAAGTGCTTCTAAGAATAGGTGTACTTTCACAAATATTTTTATGTTTGTTTGCAAAAAAAAAAAAAAAAAAAACAACGTCAATTGCGATGAGCGGAATTGTAGACGCGCATAAATCACGTTGTATCAGTTCATTCGACATATCACTTAATTTTTAATGTTTTGCATTGTTTATCTAGAGGAAACGCAATTGTAAATCCACTGAAAATCCAGTAATCCCGAGAATGACACTGAAATTATGGAAGAGAAAAATGAGAAAGAAGAAGTTTGAGAAAAAAAAAGTATAAAAGTTACAAATAATTGAATAATTTTTTAAAAAAGTGGTCTTAGATAAAATGAGAAACCAATTTCTTATTGATGTGAAAGTGTTTTTTTTTTCGCCCTGAAATAATTGTTTAATGCTGTTGATTTTCAATTGTCTTTTCTTTTTTTTTTGGACGAACAAAACATTTTCACAATCAATGCGATGATATTTTATGATTCGGCAAGTATTCAACATTTTTCGTTCATTTATTGAAGAAAAAAAGCAGTTATTTTTTTAAACCAATTTTTTTCTTTATTATAGCAATTAAAGAATTAAATCGTTTGGAAAAATAAAAATAAAATTTTCTTATCATTGCTTTTATTTTATAAAATATTTATTTATTTTATTTTAGTGTTATTTTTTTTCTTATCATTGCTAGAGAATGCAAATTAGATGAAGGAGAGCAGTAAATCTAAACTCCCTTAAGGCAATCGAGACGAATAGGGATTATGCTTAGGGGACTCACTCAGACATGGCTCAGTTCCATTGCTTCTTTTTAATCTTCTTCGCATAAGAAAGAACTCCTTAGAGATTGAAAAAAAAAATAGAATTTCTCAATATTAATTTGATGATTTGATTAATATTTGATTAAAATGAAGATTAAAACAATTATCATGCAAAATTTTTTGCCCATTGGACTTTCCCTTTGAAAATTGCAATATTTGCAACGATTTTTACAATATTCGTTTTTTTTTGCATTCAGCGATATGTAATGATAATTGTAAGCCAATCAATTATTTTCTTGCATAGTCGTAAAACAAAGTCTATATGAGAATAGTTCATCGTTTCAATGGTTGAACAAAGCATTTGTGTATTCATTTTTTTGCATGAAAAAGAAGACTTAAGAAATTATAGGCTTGGAAAAATGAGAAAATTTACGACGAAAATAATTCCTATAGCATCGTTATTCGGATAGCCTTCCCAAATAAAAATATGAGATTTATATCGTAATTTGCAATGATATTTTCATAGGGAAATGAGTCCGTTATTTTTGGCATGTTATTTTTCTCGATTTTTTCTTACCGTATAATTATTTCATATAATTCAGTAGGGAAACTTTATTCCCGAAATTTCAAAAATTTCTCAAAATTTTCAAAGTCTATTGTTTCTTATATAGTTAAATTAATTCAAAACTTTTTGAAGAAAAAAATTAAAAAATAGAAATTTTATTGAAGCTAATTCTCATATGAAGTTTTAAGGCAGCTTAGGACATTGATATATAAACTGAAATTTAAGATTGAAATTCTTCATCCTTTTTGAAATACGTATCTCTAATAAGTTGATTTACGAAAGACACTAAGAAAAAAAAATGGAAGAAACAAAGTTATTGGTTTCAAGCTTAGAAGCGAGTAGAGAAAACAGCATATTCACATGTTTCTTCATGATAGCTGAGAACATATATATATATATATATATATATATATATATATATATATATATATATATATATATATATATATATATATATATATATATATATATATATATATATATATATATATATATATATATATATATATATATATATATATATATATATATATATATATATATATATATATATATATATATATATATACACCAGTTATTTGTGAGTGATAGCACAACTCTTGATTAATCACCTATCATGCGTAATTCGCAAACTGTTTTTATCACTCTACTCAAATTTTCCTTATCTCAGTAGTACATTCATAAACAAATACTTCGTACATATAAGAATACTTCTATATTACATAATATGTTTATAATTAAAAGATAAGATAATAATTATATTTGAGAAATGCGGAAAATGGAGAACCAATCGTTTTTAAATCTGATGGATCGAGATTCGAAACATCCACTCGAACGCTTAAACTTTGTTCGAATGCGAGATATAAATTATCGCTGATTTGTAAACCAAATACCGAATTCAAGTATGTGTATTAATTTCTTTCTATGCAATAAATATTTCCACTTATTCGATTATCAATTATGATCATATCTGAGTGGAAATGATTGAATTTTTACAAATATAACCGAATTTATTATTTCTTTTCTTTGGCATTTAGCGGAAAAATATGTAGAAATGGAACTATTTGAGTGGAAAAGATATGATGGAAATTCATAGTAAATTCTAATTTATTTATTCAGGAATGATAATTCGCATCATTTTACGGGTTAAAATTGATAGCATGTTGTTACTGATATGTTCTTTGCTTTCTCTTAGGATCAATATTTGTGGAAATGCGGCAATTCCAATTATTTATTGGAGAGTTGGAGGGAGAGGGGATATAGGAGGGGGATATTGCTTGATGAGGGAAGCATAGAGCAAGAGAAGATAAATAAGCCGTTATTTTCGTCATCTACTGATTAGTTTATCTAGTAGCATTGAATTTAATTGAGGTAACTTTTTTTTTTTCTAAAGCAAAGAAAAATTGAATGATTCAATATCAAAGTGCATTTCAATTTATACTTTGAAATTCATTCTATTCTAATATTTATTCATTTCAATTAATATTGATTTATTGATTTTTATGATCTTTTTTTGATACGTCGAATCATCTAGACTATCAAATTTTTCAATTAATTTTTTAAAGAATTTTAAACAAATTCATAATTGAATTTTTTTTTTTGCCACTTATAAAAATCAATCGTCCAATTGAATTGGGATAAATTTTTCTTAGCGCAAAAATAAATAAAATTTTACGATATTGAAATTTTTAGGAGAAATTTGCAAATTATTTATGAATAATTCACTCATTTTTATATTGCATCGAAAATTTTATTCGATTCAATTTAAAAAAAAAAATCAATAAATCAATATTCTAATGAACAAAAGAAATAATTCATTTATTATTGCAGTTCATTGCATATTGCTGGCTCTGATCTAGCATTACATAGGACGAGTCCAAATGGTGGTGAATATACAGCTGAATGGAATACAACAGGCATCGATCCGACACGTCAAGCTACTCGACAACAGTTACCAATCACTCTTCAGGTTCAAGGATCACTTCTTTTCTTTCAAAGAAAAAAAAATCACTCTTATCCAACCGAGAAAATTTTTTTTGCTTCAATTTTTATAGAAATGCATTGTATGAAGTGGAATAAAATCCTCAAGATTTTCGCTTTCACGAATATTTCAAAGGGATTTTGTTTGTGAACGGATGACTTATTTGAAATTATTGAGTATGGATGATGGACGGAGGAGGGAAGGGGAGGGAGGGGGGGGGGGGGGGTGGGAGAGAGAAGTTATAGAGGTTTAGAATTAGAGATGATATTTTATTGCAAGTGAAGAAGAATATTTCAAGGTGATATATTGGTGGTACTTTTCATTCTCATATGCATTTTTCACCTTTTAGGTAAACGTTGAAGTAGATTTAATAGCTTATTAAATGTTTATTAGTCAGGTATTCACAGGTAAGGATACAATCTTCATTTTCGTAAAGGTAAAGATGAATTTAGGTTGAAAGTGATCACTATCACAAGAATGAGTAAATATTTGATGCTTTAAATCATGTGAAGTTGATTTGTGTTTACGTTTATCTCAACGCTACTTAAAATGAATCTTGATTTTTGATTTGTTCATCGTTAAGTGCAATTCTAGTTTGATGAACCTATCGATAGCTCTTTTTTTTTTTCGAAGCACCTCGAGTATTCGAGGGATCTTTCATTTAAAAAAAAAAATCCCTACCCTTCCCATTTTGAATAAATTCGTTGAAAATTTTCGAAAAAGTTGAAATTAGTGAGATAAAATTTGAGCTATTAAAAAAAATAAATAAATAAAATAAAATAAAATAAAAAATTGAATTCCAATAAAATTATTTTCATTGAAAATTTTCTGCAAAAATTATTTTCTATTATTACGTTACGTTATATCATTGAGTACAATAGTTCATATTCTTAGGAAAAATTTGCAAAAATTTGCAAACCGAACGAATAAGCATCTTATTGAGAATCATCTCATTAATTCAACTCATTACTTTGGGGAATTTGCACTATTTCATGTTGTTGCAATTAATCACTTCAACGTTTCCTTAATAGTGTTTTGTGATGAGAAAAAATTAGCGAAAGAAATAAAAATGCTAATATTGCAAAGTTAATGATCATTATTGCAAAGTTAATGACCATTACTGCAAAGTTTGCAACCATTGTTGCAGTGATCAACTGCTTATGATTATTTCCGTTTTGCATCTATAAAACTACATTTGACTGTAAAGCTTCATTGATAGCTTTTATGTCTTTCAGTGGACTGATATATAGCGTTTATGTGAACCCAGCAGGAGAGGCAACAAAATGAAGAGGTGATAGTTTGTGTTAGAGCTGTCGAATTGCAAACACACCCCCCCCCCCTCCCCGACCCCCAACCCCCTCCTCACCTCATCATTCAATCCCTCACTTTCCATCTTTACCTTTAACGTTTGCAATGATTTCTATACGATTAAAGGCAAAAATTTATTTATTTTCAGGGTCCCGGAGGAATATTGAAGAGCGTATTACAATCGAAATTTTATAATCGCACTGAGAGTCATGCCGAATGGGGACAAAAGTTAGAGACTCTCATATGGAAATGTAACGTCGACAATATGGGCAATATAACGATTGTCGATGAAATCATTAAATAGCTCACTCGGATTATAAATAAATATTAAAATCAAACAAAATGATACGTTATTTGAATATATATATGGTGACGATTTTGATAAATAGCGGAGAAAATTTTCTCGATAATAGAGAAAATCGTTATGATATAACATAGAAAAATGCTATAATAGTATAGAAAAATTTTACAATAATATCTACTGTATGATCGATGCTGATATGATGGCTTTTTTTTGTATCATGCAAAACTTTCTATGTTTATCTCTTCTTTTTTTTTGAATATGATTGAAATGAGTCGAATTTTTGAAAATCAATTCTCATTGAATTTCAAAATATTAAAAAAATTCTTTTTAAATCAAAAAAAAAAACTATTCATCCGCCAAAATCATTAACTCGTGATTAACAGATTAACGCAATTTTAGTCTATCTATTAAATTAATATCACTTCACAAAAAAAAAACTTAAATAAGTACTTAAATCTATACCTGAAATTAATTAAATATGTAGATTGTTTATTTATTTGTTATGTGTAATATTTACTCGTCAAAAAACTGAGTTTTCAATTATTTGATTTGATCGTTTTCGATAGTTCTTTTAGCTAATTTGCATAATTGCTTCTATAAGCCATTCTTCATTGTAATGATTGTTATTCAAAGCCCTCATTTCGTGATTGCTTATATTAATTCCAGATTATGATTCATTCCAAAATATTGATGCTAGTAATTCAAACAAATCAAATATAAATTAAGAATATCTTTCCGCTCGGTTTTGAACTTATGATGGTTGGAATACCGATCGGGAAATTTACCACTCCACCACCAACCCGATGTCTTTTGTTGATAGGCAAGGCCTATTAAGAATTTATTAAGTGTGAAATCTTGCTACTGTTACGATTCTATAACGATTTGTTTTTTAATCTTATAACTTGGTTGAAGGAAATATTTCCTCGCGTAGGAGGCATATATATATATATATATATATATATATATATATATATATATATATATATATATATATATATATATATATATATATATATATATATCGCTTTCTATTTGCATGGTTCTTTAATTGTGAACATTTTGTTTGCGGGGAAAAAAAATAAATTCGACGTAATTAAAAATATAAAAAGGAAGGATGCTTTCACTTAGTTTTAGATTGCATCTGATAGTTGTTTTTCTTTTAGTGAATCGTTCGTTGTTCTATCATTGGAGCAATTAGTTCGACGCAGCGATGCATAATTTCTGCACATACTTCACGATTGTTTTACGATTTAAGGATCATTATGCTTTATTCGCCACTTCTCTTCTCTGTTATTCACCGCTCCTCTTCTCTCTCTCTCTCTCTCCCCTCCCTCCCCAAACCCTCCAATCCCCTCTCGTCTCCCGAATAATTGGCACATCATCTTGTTTTAAATAATATTTTCTACTTGCAGCGATAAAAATTCTGAGTCGAAAAAATTTCAAAATTTAATTCGAGCCTCGATTTTTGGTAATAGACAATCACAAATATCGGCGTCTATAAGCGAATAGCGCGCAAAAAGAAATTCACCATGATAGTACATTGAAATCGATCTTATTTCTACGAATACTCTATAGCTCTTCATATACTTACTTTTATTGTAGCCGTATTCATTGATATGATCACTATCCTTTAAAGAAATGAACTTTCTTACGGCATAACTAATCAACAATGATCTGATATCGTTTATCGAAGTTTTCCGATAATGCCAACAACTCGAAATTTTCAATTCTTCAGTTGTGATTTTTTTAATATCTCATGAAAATAAAAGTCGCTCCGAGTGAAATTGCGATCAGTATGGGCGAGCGGAGGGGAGAGGGGAGAGGGGTGGGGGGGGGGAGAGGGAGAGTTGGACCAGAATAAAAGGGGAAGCAATCTTAAAATTATTTTTTGTAAATTTTAAAATGAACAACTTTTAAGCAAAATCTTTCTAAGCAAGTGGCTAATCTTTTATAAATATTAAAATGGGGAGTTTTTTGGGAAGTGGGAAAATTTTTTGAAGAGATGGGAAAATTTTTTGCAAAAATGGGAAAATTTTTTGGAGAAATGGGAAACGGGAACGGGTAGGAACGAGAAAATGAGCATTTTATAAGTCATAAGTTGTTGATTAAGTATTACTGCATATAAAAAAAAAGATCGCCTATAATTATGTCTAAAAATCAAATCCTATAAATTTTTCAATTTGTGAAATTTTCAAATGATTCCATTCGTTACTAATAAACGATAATAATAATGAATTTATTTAAAATGCAAAAAAAAATAAATAAAAATAAAATTAGCATATCGAATTAATAGGGGGAAAAATAAATTGTTGACTTTTCGATTGATAAGAAAATAGAGGAGGGAATAAAAAAAAAGAAAAAACTAATAAATATTTGTAAAAATTAATCAATAAGTTTTTAAAGCATTAAAATTTATTCTTTAGATAATATTGTAAACGATTTTTATCGAATTCACTAATTATCAAAATAATCGGATTTTGTGAATTTTTCTAGAAATATTGATTAAAATTTCAAAAATTCTCTTTGCACTCAGAATCCCTCCCCCCCTACCCCCCCTACCCCCCCCCCCCCCCCCCCCCACCCTCCTCCCCGTCATCAAGGGAATTGCAATCTTCTTATCCTCTGCCTTTACTCTTTCTCGATTCGAATGATTCATAGAGAAAGTAAGCCATATATGGTGATTACAATTATATACGTCTTGCATTATGGCGATTGTTTATCGTTATTCGACTAATTATCACTAAGCTTTACATAATGAATACAAATAAATAATCGTCGTTGTTTTTTTTTCTTTTTTTTTAATTTCATAATCTTCATCAATTATTTTTTTATAAATATCAATTTTATTTTTTATTATTATATAAAAATAAAATTTAAAAATATGAGAATAATATATTTCATAAAAATTTCTCTATTCAAATAAAATTTCAAGCATAAATTTCATTATATATTTTATTTGTATTCTTTCATCTAATGAATATCGTTTTAAATATATAATATTGTAATTGTGCAATAAATATGTAATTTTTGAGAATATTAAATAATTAAATATCGCTATTGTTATTAATCGATTAGAATATTTTCCACTATACGATAAATTTTCATACATAGAAGGTTAGGAAAAAAAAATTTTTTTTTTTTTTTTAAATTTCTTTGAGAAGAAAAGAAATATTCTTCGATAAGAGGGTTTTTGAAGAAAATTTAAGCGTTGAAAATCATCTAACAGTCTAAAAAAAATTTCTCGAATTAGGATAATGACGTCATCGTATTTGTTTCGTGGATTACCCGTTGAAAGTACTATAAAAGCGAAAATAACCATCGAAAAAATCTCGAAGATATTCTTTTTTTTCTCTCTCTCTCTCTCTCTCTCTCTAGAAGCAATAAATCTTTAAATGTGTTCCAAGAAGAACTCAAATAATGTCGAAAATTTTATACATATTCATAGGAAACACCTGTTCATATTTTATTATATACCTGTGCTAGAAACAATGCAAAAAAAAGAGTGATATTTTCTTAGTTATTTCTTCTTGCAATATATTGCAGTAAATAAAAAAATTTCTACTGCTGGGCTAAACAGCACTATTCTGAGAATATTTATTGATACCGAATTGTTTTAGTCAGATAATTTTCTTCTACGAAAAAAGTTTATTATTATTTTTTTTTTTTTTTGCTTGCTCTATGAACGTTTGTTGTGATTTTTCAAAAGATAGTACCATGACATTTGCGCCACGGAGATTTGAATTACAGTCTTCTGGAGTTTGCATTAAATTGCTAACATGGAAAACTGTTTTAATTTCCTCCTCCTTTTCGCCCCGCCCACCGCCACCCCCAATTGCCAGTTGTATTTTAGGCGACTTGGGACTTAACGTGCCATCGGTTGAGTCGGCATATTGAATTTCCCCCCCCCCCCCCCAAAAAAAAAGCGATTCATCAAAAGCCATCCTCATCATCTCGATCAC
Organism: Ascaris suum; assembly: GCA_013433145.1. NCBI lineage: Eukaryota > Metazoa > Nematoda > Chromadorea > Rhabditida > Ascarididae > Ascaris > Ascaris suum. The sequence goes on along the minus strand of CM024178.1, from coordinate 8,284,389 downwards.
GTTTAGGCATCATAACCTATACGTTCACTTATCTCTCTCTTCAAGAGCTCTTTGAAATCTTTAGCTTTTTGTAATGAAAATCTTTGTCAACAATAAACGAACAATTCTTTCACACAAACTTACCAACATTTTGCAGCGAATGATAATAATGTACCTTGATCGTCTTATCTGTTACCGTTGTGACACCCGATTGCCTCTTCATCTCTCCAAATGTATCTATTCCTTTAAAAAAATTCAAAAGCACAAACATTACCGCATAAGGGCGCATTACTCGCCAAAATCATTTATGCAATAGTCGTTTTTTTTTTTCGCTTGCTGGATGAAAATTAATACAGGCGTGAAACTTATTCTGGTGAGAATTACCTGAGGAAATGAATTGCTCACAGGTGAACATCAAGATTACCTCATTGATATAAAAATATATTTATTAATACTTTCACAATTTTATTAGTATACTAGTAAAGTGTTTTAATATTCGAATAAATCAATGAGATTTTTACTTACAGGTAAAAATTAACGATTACCTGGAATTCGAGAGCATTACCTTCGATAAATTTATTGAATAATTTCTACAACACAACTTCCTCACTCAACCCTCTCATTTATTATATAAGAAAATTTTAAATTAAAAAACAAAGTGCATCTCTTGAAAGATTTATGCAAATGTTTGCGATAACGCATAAGAAATGAGCATTGCTTGTGGCGGAAATGTCCAGAGGCGGAAATAACCCCATGACGAAAAAATCGCGCTCAATAGAAAGCGATGATTAATGAATGCAGCGATGATTGAAATGTAAAGTGACAGAAATGATTAAATACCAACATATCATCATTCATCTTAAAATTTCAAAGAAATAACAATAAAAACATTTAAATCGCCCGAAAAAAAATTTTTTTTCACGAATATAAATTTTTTTTTTTGGGATTTTTCTTTGAGAAGTTTTTATTGAAATTTCACGTTGGAAATTTTTTTTTTATTCGAATTATTTCGAGACAGAGAGAGAGAGAGAAAAAAAAAGAACCCACCAATTTATCATTGATTACTTTAGCGTGACAAATTTGATGCAAAGATAATTACTGATTATCATCTTCCCTCCTTTCTCCTCTTTCCATTTCCTATCAATACGCTTATCATTTTTGCTTTCTAGATGAAGTCATACTCACTAAAGACCTAAGCCTCCTCACATCCAATATAATTCGGCTCTAATTGTATAGTCACTAATATTGAATATTATAGATTTGCATAATTCATCGGGTTGAATCTTCTTTGTTCGACTATTTGCATATTTGAATTTGCTTTTTATATCATAATTATTGCTTTAAAAACACATATATTCATAAAATGCTAATTAAAATTTAAGAAAAAAAAATGAACACATAGAAATTTATTCAATTCTAAAGAATATATCGGCGTAAAATTTCATTCAACAACAAACAATTGGTAATGATACAATTGGTATACATTATTAGAGAAATACAACAACAAAATTCGTAATGGTGATCTAATTTGAGAAGAAATTGAATAAAATGATATAATCGTCCCGTAAATAATAAAGCTTCTTCTTTAGGTGGCATTATTACTATGAACGATATCATTCTAAGATAAACGATAAATTTCAATCTCATCGATTCAGTTCGAGTATCATCAACATTCCACATACTACCACTTCGAAAATTGTAAGAATATCCTCCTCATCAATTTTTACTTCGGATCTTTTTTTCAATCCCTCCCTTCACCTCATCTCTTCTCCATTCACCTTGTCTCTTCGTCGGTCTCTTCAATACCACCTTTCAAAAACGATAAAAAATAGGCAAACTAATTGCAACAAAAAAAAAAAAAATGTTTGAAAAAATTACAAATGAACAAAAGAAGGAGATTTTCCTTATATAGAGACAATCAAACTTCATCAGTGGAACTCATTTCCCTTTAGATGATGGATACAGCAATTATTTATGGGGGAAAAAAATTGAATGCGATAAAATTGAGGCAAAAAAAAAGATTAAAATAAATAAAAATGATAGTTTTTTTTCTACTCTTTTATATTTACACGAGTCATCGTTATGATATAAGCTCACCGCTTAAAAATATAATACGCAATCGTATATGATACAGAGTCTTCTATTTGCAGCAATAGATACTTTACAATTTCCCCTCCCGTTCTTTCCCCCCACCCCACCCCTTCCCCCCCAAAATCATTCCACCTATTTGCATAAAACACTGCAAAAATTTCAGGAGAATAGCAAAAAAAAAGGAAAAGAAGAGCCCAAATTATAAAACTTTCTTAAATAATATGAGAGCGTTTGAATTTTCGCTATTCCATATGGACCGATAAAAATAGCCTAACCAACTATAAGTAACTATAAGACAAATGCACTATAATTTCAACAAGATCGATACGCCCATATAAAAATCATTCACATAAAACTATATTATAATCATAAATATAATCGAGTGAACATTTTATGATGATAAAAAACTTTCAAAATGATACTCAAACTCATAAAAGTTTAAATAAAAATTTCGAAAATTTTATTCAAAATTTTTTTAATTCAATAGAAAATTGCCTAAAATATTTGAAAAAATAGATAAATATTCTTATAAATCTAAAGATATTTACTAATAGAGTTATTGAATATCTCATCTCTAATATTAAAAATTATTATAAATGATCGGATAAAATTATCAATTTTCAAAAGCCATATGCGGTAAATTTATTTTTATTCGATATTTTATCTCTATGCTATTCATTCAATAACAATAATGTTCTTTAGAATGGATCATATACAATAAAAATACGATTCAATCTATTCCATTCGGTTTTTTTCAACACAGTAAAATTTCACTTATTTAGTACAAATGCAGCAATATCTATTAAATGATAGAAAATATAGATCAGCGAACGTGAAAAGCGAACGGTTGTCCGATTCGTTAGTCGACGAACTTCTGATTTGTCAGGGATCGCCGTCCGATTCATCAGTCGACGATCTTCTGATTCGTCGCGGATCGCCGTCCGATCCGTCAGCCGACAATACTCATAAACCTTTCAACGCGTTCATACACTTTCCTCTTACAGCCCATAAGAACTGCTTCCAGTCAGCTTTCCTCCACTCTTCACACCTATAAAGCAATAGGGAATAACTTTTAAAAAAAGCACTAATCGTTCTTTGAAACGCTTAATTGCCCATAGTCAGTGAAATATTAAAGGAATGACGATGTACATACTCGCTAAATTCTACGGGGCTACTTTCATTTCAGGATTGATGTAGATAAAAACAAGAAGTAATTAACAATGATACTTTTAATCAACATTTTAATCTAATGTACCCATTTTAACATATTCTTTTATTCTACCCTTAATATATCCTAATAAGACAGATCATTTGTACTACCTTTAACTCAACTCATAATAGATTTATTTTTTTAGTCAAATTTCTTCACCTTTCAGAGGTTTGCAACTAAAAAAAGTTATGTCGCATTAGATGTTAAGCGGCATTTTTAAAATTTTTTGGTTACGCTCATTGATAAAAAGCAAAAAGCTAGGTAGAAGCACCTAGAAGGTAGGGAGCGTATATATATATATATATATATATATATATATATATATATATATATATATATATATATATATATATATAAATTCTTTAGAACTTTAGAAAAAACTAAACAGATAGAGAGGGATCGACGGAATTGAACCGTACACCTCGTCTATTCTAGTTATAGTCTATGAAACGAATAAAAGCGCCCCCACACATATGTCTGAAATGAAATATCAACACCTCACCCTCGTTGAACACCGTTATGGCGTTCGGCGACTGCCACCTTGCCTCCCATATCGGAGAAGACGATCATCCGGCCTTTCATCTCAGGTGCATTCGATTCGAAGCAGTATTCACACGTCCTAAGAAAAATACGAATATATACAAATCTATATGAATGAAATATATAAAAGTAATTTATATGCAGTGTTAATCAATATACAATAATAGTTTACAATTAATGCATAAACTGCTATGGTCTTCTATAAAGATGCAATTAAAAATGGACGTTGACGAAATCTCAGATATAAGTTCCACGAATCTCTCAATATTCTTTAATTTAGTATTCCCTCTCCACCTCCCCCCCTCTCACTCCCCAAAGAAAAACAAAAATTCAACCAAAAACAAAATCAACCTATAAACAAAGCTCTATTTTAAACTATATCATTGGTCAACATACATTTCTTAATGAATACTTAACGCAAATATTGAAGATTAAATGCGATTTTTGCATATAACTTTAATCCATACATGGACCTAATTATTACATAAAATCATAGGGATATTGATGTAAGAATTTTTGTGAATATTTTCACGAAGTACACTAAAATTTTATTTAAAAAACACTCGAATAATGAAATATTTTTTACAGACAACGAAGTATAAAATTAGACCGATTCGAAAAAAAATCGATCAGCCGATTGAAAAAGCATATCCTCCCCCCCCCCCCCCCCCTCCTGTGCCGATCTCGAAATCTCGTCTCATCTTCCACTCTCATAAAAACTACAAATTTGTAGACTTAAAGTAAATTTTTATGCAAAAAAATAAAAATAAATTCGCTAACAAAAAAAAGAGATAAACCTTCGTGAATTGAAAGTGAATGTAAGATCCATATCAGCGGCCACTTGTAGTAGTTCAGCGATATTTTGACCATCACTTAGATGATATGCACTTTCCGATGCGTTCTCTTCTGACTTAATAAAAATAAAATTTTTTTTTCCTCTATCAATAAAATTAGGAATTAATCGTTTTACTTATAAACGAATGTCATTCCAAATTCATCAAATTATTAAAACTTAATTTAATTATTATTATTATTAATTACTATTACTATTAATATAATCGAGTAATACAGATTCAACATTTTCGAATAAAACTTATTGATTTATTTCCGAGTAACGACTTTAAAAAATCTCATAGTCAAACACTACAACATCATTGTGACGTTCGTCCTACAGCAAACATAGGCTTTTTTGAACAAAAAAAAAAATCGAAAAATCAGCAATGAAATAAGCTGATTAATCATTCGCAATTAAAAAAGAAATACTAATTAAACTATTATAGAAACGCTAAATTTTATTCATATTACTCTAGCACATATTGTTTTCTATTCTTCACAATATACCATACTATTGAAAAAAAAAATTCATAGATTTGATGAAAAAAAAAATTTCATGCCAACATATACTATCATAGTTTTAATTACTTATACTAATATAAAGTTCTATTCAATGAAGGAATAATTTCATAGAAATACTAGTACATAAAACCGAATTAAATGAAATATAAGAGTAAATAAAACATACTGTTGTCTTTTTTTTTTTTTTGTTATGAGATGATGAAAACATTAGAAGAAGGAAAATGAAATGGCTAATAAACTAAAAATGAGTAAAAACTGATTAATTTTTTTTTTATTTTTTTAGCATTAGTGAAGATGATCTGGAAGAAAAGTGAATAAAAAATTTTTCATTCTTGACGAATAATTGGGGAAAAAATTTCTTTTGAAATTGAAAAAAAAAAAACGATCGCAGAAGAAATGCCTTACATCAAAAGTATTTTGAGAGGGTGTAGTTGATTTCGTTTGAGATGATCCATCACCGCTAGTATTTCCCTATAAATAAAAGAAATGAATAGCATTTTAAAAAATATATATTCAGAAAATTAATTTTCATATGTACCATTCATAAATAAATGAAATTATTTTCGAGAATAAAAAAATTTCGATTCAAACGATTAAAAAAAATTTGATTGAAAATTTCAATTGAATTCTTTTTTTTTAATGCAAAAATCCTTTTTCCAAAAAAAAAAAAACGTTCAATATCAATTTTGCAAAAAATTATTTTTGGATGCAAAGAAAATTTTGCAATTTGCAAACGTTCTAAATTAAAATAAAAATAGAAAATAAATATGCAAATAATTACATATAAATGATTTTAAAATATAGAACATAAAATCGCGGCTATAATAACAGAAAATGTTTGCAATATAGCAACGCTTATATTTTTATTCGATATAATAAAAAATCGTTATAAGAAATATATTTTCTATGCAGAAAATTTTTGCATTTTATTGATTACATTAAAATAATGCTCAAACTTTATAATAAACAAAAAATAAAATTTAAATTAAAAAAAAAGACATACCGTTTCAAAAACGTTCTCTATCACATAGGAACTTGTAGTTGGTAATGATGCATTTGCGGTTGCATTCATCAACAACTGATCGAGAACACGTTGCTGTGCTGAGCTTGGCGTTGCTTCAAAAACTGCTCTTGCTGCGGCTGCTGAAATTTATTACTAACACCACATAAATAAATAAATACATAATTATTTAATACTTTTTTTTTTACTATATTAATAAATTTATACTTTTTACTTATTTATTTGAAATTTATTACTTTTTACTTACTTTCTTTGAAATTTTTTTTATTACTTATCTTGAAATTTATTACTTTTTACTTACTTTCTTTATAGGTATGAATTTTATTGAAAATTAATCTCGAATTTTTCAAAATTCGAAAAATATTTTGCTTAATTAGATTCTTTTATAAAATGAAATAGAAAAAGAAAAAAAAAAGAAAATAGAAATAAAAAGAGTTGATGAAGAGAAATATAACAATAAAAGAAGAAAATATAAAACATTGAAAAAGAAAAAAAAAAAGAAAAAAAAAGAAGAACGATACTCAATAGAGAATACAATTACAAATTGCACAACAATAAAATCCTTTCATATATGCGAGATTAATTAAAACTTTTATAATACAATAAACTTACAAAAGAAATAATAATATCGATCAAAAAAAAAAAAATAGATTGAATTTCTTTTCTTCTCAAGAAAAAAAAGCAGCAACTGAAAAATTCCTTATTTCAATCGTAAATACAATAATTTCCAAGTAATTTTTGCATAAATATTACACAATAATATACATTTTTAACCATAAAAAGTAAAAATTTAAGCAGAAAAAAAATTCTCCCGGAAAAAAATATACAAAATTTCCATACGAAAATTTATTTCAAAAAAAAAAAGAAAAAAAAAAAAAAAAAACAACAAAAAAAAAATTTGCTTACGTGGTGGTGTATCGTCATCTCTTGATTTTCCATCCACATATAATGCCGAATGATCATGTTCACCACTTTCATTGAGACTTATACGATCCATTGCATAATACATAACAAACATTCGATAATTACAATTCGTACGTTTCCATTTATTACAACGAAAAAATACTTTCAAACCACTAATTTGATCAACACTTTTCCATTTGGAAACTTTTTGTCGTTTTCTTACTGCATTCATTTCCTCTTCGGATGTAAACCAACCGACATTATGCCATTCACGTTTCAAATTGCTATTACCTTTATTTTTTGGTAGTACGATACCCATCATGCGATTTAATGCACTCACTTCCATAGCATTCATTTCGGCAGTTGTTAATAAACGTGTTGTACAACCATTTGTTATACCGTCGTTAACCGTCATTGCTAAACTATTCGATGATGTTGAACATATTTGCGTAGCATTATTTACACCTATCGTTGTACCGTTCATTTGTGGTGTTAAACCATCGTTTAGACGGTAAAATCCTGTCGGTGATGGTAGAAATGTACCGTTTGTCTGTATCACTGTACCATTTGGATGCAAAAATGTAGCGGTAGAATGTGAGCCGGTAATACATGGTCGTATGAATGAACCAGGTGGACGAGTAACATTCGATAAGACTTCACCAGATGAGCCATTTTGATATGGATATCGAGTATTCGAGAACGTTTGCGGGAAACTTTGCTGTAGAGGTCGACTTGAAATTTCCGGTTGTAACGCGACCACATCGGTCGATGATGATGCAGGCGTTTCATTAGTCGTTGCCGAGCAACTAGAACTAGATTGCTGTGGTGATCTCCGATCATTCGGCGATGCGTTAACGCTAGATTCAGATTGCACAGAAGTACTTTCGTTATTGACATCATCAGATTCTCTAGAAATATCACTAGATTCTGAAGCATTACATGGTTGTAGAGGTTCTTCATTGGACGATGCCTTCATCTGCTCATCAGTTGATGAAACATCGGCTGATTTCGATAAATCGCCACCGACGGAATCCGTTGAGGTCGGACTTTTTGGATTTGATTGAAGATTCCCTTTGAAATTTGAAGAAGAATCAACTGAATGTGTCGTAGAGTTTTCACTGGAAAAATCTTCCTTAACGGAAGGATTTTGACTATTCTCATCGAGCGTTCTCTCGTTCTTTTCTATCGTCGTTGTATCAGTGACTCGGGAATTTTGCTTTCTCGAGACCTCACAAGATGGCGCTGATGAAGAATCCGAATGATTCCCAATAGTTCTATTCAATGATTCAGGATCCGATACAAATGAATGTTCCATATTACGATTGCCTGTATAATTTTCAAAATTTATTCGGCTATCATTGAATAAAGAATCTGAAGTTGTAGACGATGGATATATATTCGAATTACGATGAAATGAATGTGCAGCTGATTGTGCAGATTCATAACCACTTGTACTCATCTCTATATCGTATCTCATATTGAGAGGTGAATCAGATGTAGCCGATAGTTGTTGTCGTTCATCATTCATATATGCGCCAAACATCATACTATCTCGATCTTGACGTGTAATAAAACCGGCTGGTTGTAATAGGTTGGTACCAACGTTAAGCATCATTCTATGCGTATAATTTGCATTTGTACCGAATGTTGTTGTTGCAGTTGTTGGACGATTATTGAGAATATTATTGCTTAATGATGAATAAGTCGAATTATTCGAATATAATTTTCGATTAAGAATCATCTCATTCGCATGCGATTGTGATGGATACGGTAGCGATACAGTATTATCTATCGATCTTGTCGTTCGATGTGGATCATTCGTTAGATGTTCCTCATTAGGACGATGATAATGTGAGCTAATATTACGTTGTGATGAATAATGCATGAGTGGATTTGTCGGTGGATGTTGTCGGACAGCATTAATATGCTGTTGTGCTGGATAATTATGAAAAATATGACGCTCACATATTTCAGATTTCACTTGATCGACTATATCTGTAGCATGATGCTCATCAATATGCACATTATGTATATCCATTTTGAAATATACTCATGCAATAAAATAAAATAATAATTGCAATGTGCACAGAAATTTTCCAATGAAAATAGCCCGTCAGAGAGATAGTAATGAATATGCGGAAAAAAAAAAGAAATAAAGAAAAATATAGCAACAAATATTCAAACAATTCAGAATTGATTTCAAAAAAAAGAAAAATAAATCCACTCGTTGAAGCAGTTTCTTGAATCGTCGAATCAATAATTTGAGTTGTTGTTGTTGTTGTTTTTTTGTGTTTATGTGTGAAAATTGAAAGAATATTATTAATGATGAATTATAATAATCGATCACCACATATGTGATAACAATAATAGACAATAAATATGGATTACAAATTGAATCGATGGGGGTATATAATGTCGAAACAGCCGCCACACATCTACAACGCAATCATGGTGGAGGAGAGGAGGGCGAATTGTGCACAATACGAGAAGAGAGAAAGAGAAAGAGAAAGAGTATTGCGAGGGGGTACATATTGGGGGTATGCGGCGCGTGTCTATAGTCCCGCCCACTCTTCAACGGCCCCGTTTGGGGTGGTGCAATAGTGAACGTTAAAAGGGGGAGAAAATCGATGATTTTTGCACGCGCCTCAACACTCAAACGCACGTATATTCCCCAAACATCAACATCAAACTAACCGCAGCACCTATTCAAATTCTAACACAGATATAAATTTCACTATTTATTTCTTCTTTTTTTTTCTTAGATTTTAATTATTATAATGAATTTTTAATTATTTTTATTGCATACCCTTCTTTATCGCCTCCTCTTTAATTATCTCTTTCTTTTCCTCTTTGCAAAAAAAAAAAAAAAAAAAGAATAGAAAAATAAAAATTGAAGTTCAAGAATGAGATAATAATAAACGGAATATTATTCATTATTACCTGGAAAGGTACTGTTCGAGGTGTTAGCGGCGGCACTGTTAGAACTCATAATATCAACCTGATTTAAATCTGCGATTCCACTCTCACCCTGAAATTTATATGCTTCAAAAATGCATACTAAAAGGAGTCTATAAATGGAGTGGAGGGGGGGGGGAAGGGAGAGAGAGGGGGGAAGAGAGAGGAATAGGTGAGGGCGGGGATAACGTTAATAAATTCGATAAAAAAGGATTGTTTCCTGATAAGAAAACAAATGATTTAATAAAAGCGAATTTGAAATTTAGAATTTTTTTTTCGACACAAATGATATATACTATTTGTTCTAATCGATCGGTCTTTTTTTTCATAAAATTTTCTGAAAGGTCTATAAAGTTGCAATATGAAATATACTAACAAACATGTTCTTTTTTTTTTTGTTGTTGTACGCTTATCAATGCAACCAATGAAGTGATCAAAGATCACTCTCGGAATGGACGAGACGAATAGATAGGCGCACGAGACGACAACAATAAACTTGAAGGATGGAGTGAGGAGGAGGGAGGGAGGGGAGAACTGCTGACTACCGAAAATTTACAGAAAGAATTACAGTTGACGTCCAGAAAAATATTTTTGGGAATTCAGGATTGATGGCTTCGTTTGGAAGGGGGGGGGGGAGGGAAGAAGAAGGCGGGAATACACCCCATTCGGGAATGCTCATTTCATGATCAAAATTCATTTGCAACATAAAAGTGATGAAAATCCTATCTTCGAATCTTATCAGCTATGCAAACATCGCTCTTATCCTCGGAACTAATGTAATGGAAGGATATACGGGGGGGGGGGGGGGAGGGGGTCTTTTAGGCATTCAAAAACCTCACGATAACATATATCATGGCTTAATTCCGCCTACTTTTTCTCACGTGCAGAAATAGTTGCTTTTTTTTCATTCTATATGTTGCTCTTTATTGGAATCTATTTTAATAAAAAAAATTTATGAATGAAGAACATCGAGTTGAAGTCAAACCTATAGATCAGATCGAAATATTGTCGTATACACTCTATCGACTTCTAGAACTACATCATGAACTTGATAGAAAAACAATTAGAATAGAAATAGATGAGAAATATTTACATTCATATTATTCGTTGAACGTGATTTCAAATTATGCATCGAATGTAGAATAATTCTCTCTTCAACGATTGCCCAAATTCCACCGGGTCCAGTGTCATGTTTCCTTTTCAAATGAAATTTCAACGTCGTTGGACTACGATCATTCGTAATCCAATCGCAATATCTACATCGAACACCAGGTAATCCACGAGATTTTAAATCCGTGAAAAAATCCCACACCTGAAAAGTGATTCTCTTCTTTAAAATTCATATATTCAATCTTTTTCTTTCCATGTTTTTTTTGTTTGTTTGTAAATCTTTTTTTTTTCGTTTATTTTTCTCCTCAAAATATTTTTTTTTTTTAAATCAGAAAATATTGAAAATTTTTATCAACTTTTCAACTTTTTACGTTATATTTCTGCATAACTTCAATGAATAATTCCTCTTCAATGATACATTTCATCGATATGCTGCAAAAATTATCACTTTATAAAATATTAAATAATCAAAACTAAAAAAAAAGAAAAGGAAATTATTTAAGTGAGAGAAAAAAATATGGAAAAAAATATATGAAAAAAAAATTTGCCTATGAATCACTTAATATGTAAAAGATTTATAATATTTACATGTTATGAAAATATGCAAATATGATAGGCAAATATTTGCATAAATAGTATATAAATAAATCACTCAAAGTGATAAATTGACTAAATTTAAAATCAACAATTCGACTTTGAGCTAATGAGATTTTCAATTCCTATCTGCCCACTCGCCTTACCCCCCACCTTTCCTATCTTCAAGTGAAAATCTTTAGTAGCGTAATGATTCTATAAAAAGATATGATGAAAAGCAATAATTATTTAATTTCCAAACGATGATTTCAAGTTCCAATTTGTTTCACTAGAAAAATGCATTAATTATTTATAGGAATAAAATAGTCGGAATATTCAACAACTTAAAAAAAAAAGAAACAATCATATTAAATTTTATATCATTAAATAAAGTATATTTCTTTGCAGATTATGTAGGCGGCGATGAATTTTCTCATTTAGTAAATGAGAGGAAAAGATTAAATATAAATTATGCAGAAATAAAATAGATTTCAAAACGATAAATAATAAAAATTAATAAAAACTAAATAATGAATTAAATAAATGAAAAATTTTTAAAAAAAAGGAGAATTTTTTTAAGGGAATACACTTTTATTAAAATAAATTCGAAGTGATATTAGAATCCTCTAACGAGGTAAAATCGATTCATTTAACGCAAAATAATAATTTCTTCGGAATTGATTGACGTAGAAAAAAAAAAAATGATAGCATTTATCATATTTCAATATTTTAGTCTTCAAAAAAAAACAACCTAGATCTCCTTTTACTCGAATACAGTTTTTTTTTTCGACAAGCTATGAGTACCATAAGTTTTTTGTTTTTGTTTTTGTTTTTTTTTTTTTTTTTTTTTTGCAAATGGCAATAAGCTCTTCCCCTTCAACTGAAATATAGAACCATCTCAGAGAGCTTTGAACGCAATAGCCCCACGGGCCTATAAGTGAGGAATTATGGTACTCACAAAACTGAGACAAGCATAACATTCTAGGATAATCTAATGAAAATTTTGCGCATAATAATTGCATTCATCATATAAATATATCGCTTAACAGAGTGAAAATGATTATTAGACGTTTTGATAATTTCACCTAAGAATAGTGGGAAAAAAAAGAGAAACGTAGATGCATATGCTAATTAGGTTGAGGGAAAAAAAGACTTTTAGTCGATTAAGAGGGATGCTTAAACTATCATCATTCCGCAGCAAATATTAAAATTCGAATTCCGAGCTCTTATATCGAGGAATTCTGATGCAATTTAAGTATATATAGACACGTCGTATTAATATACGTGTATATATTTATATATATATATATATATATATATATATATATATAGAGATATAGAGAGAGAGAGAGAGAGAGAGAGAGAGAGAGAGAGAGAGAGAGAGAGAGAGACTAGGAGAACTAGAGCCAATGTTCCCCCGAAAGTTAGTGAGGGGATTTCTCTAAGACTAAAAGCCATAACTCTACACGGCATCCTAAGTGCGGATTACATTGTTTTTTGTTTATTTATAAATATTCAAAGGCTTATGCCATCCGCAAGTTCTCAAAATCGACGTATAAGTTTAAAAAAAAAAAAAGAAATGGAAGTTGTTGCATCCAGGGATATTCCGATACCCACAATCCGGAAGCAATGAATTTCCGAATCGAATATCGATTTCCGTAAGATTTTTTTTTTCATTTGAAAGCAAAAATATAATAAAATCAACATAATATGCAGCATAATATATGGTTAATTCGATGTATTTCGAGAATAAAGTGGATGTTACCACATCAAAGAATTCAACGTTTAATAATGAGAAGTCAAAAAAAAAGATTCGGCTGTCAATTATGAGAAAAAGTAAATTTCTGCACATAAAAAACCTGGCAGACCGCCAAAAAAATTAACTAAGTATTTGCTTCAAAATATTTATGCTTTCATCATCAAGAGAAATTAATTATTTTAGGCAAATACATTAAAAAAAAAAAGAAAGAAAAGAAAACAGAAAATTTAATAAAACAACAAATAGTTAAATGAGAAAAATAAATTATATATGAGAGAGAAAAATATAATAGAAAAAAAGAAAAAGAAAAAACAGAGAAATAGAAACGAGAAAATATAATCATATTTAGAAAAATAAACAATCGAATAGAATTAAATGAAAATTTAAGAAATAAATAAATGAAAAAAAAAAAAAAGAAAAGAAAAACTAACGGGATTTGTTTTCTTGCGACCAGCATTCCTTGCATTACTTAGTACAATCGGCGGTTGCGTTCCACTAATCGCAGCTAACGATGATGCAACATTCATCGTAAATCCATATGCTGGTATCATATTCATTGATGTGGTGAAATTACTAGTTTTTTTTTTTTTTTTTTTTTTGTTCTTAATTTCAACACAATAAAATTCACAACGAAAAATTCGAATAAAATTGAAGAAAATATATATACATATATATATCTATATTGTTTGAATTAATTAATTATCGATTCTAAAATTAATAGATAATTATTCATGAAATATTTATTATAATATATGAATATTATCGAATATCGACCGTTCGCACTAGAATTAAACGTTATAGAACGTTTAGTCGCGTGCTGCTTACCAACCAACGACCTATGTGCGATGTTGCGCTCCACATAGAGAGAGGGCACTTCGCTGAACAAAAATTTTCACAGCCGTATTACCCCCTCCTTAGTCGCCTGGTTGTGTGCGGACGAGCTGTCTCGATGCCCCGCAATGAAAAAGAAAAAAAAATACCCGATTGTTAGAATGCTTTGCTCGTGAGCGTCAATCACTCACTCTCTCTCTCCCTCTCTCTCTCTCTAACCACTCTAATGCACTCTACTAATAAAGACCTGAAATTAAAAAAATCACATCCTTGACGCTTATCATATAATCTATTTGCATCATTCTTCTTCTTTTTTTTTCTCTATAATATTCGTGAATAAAATAATTGCTATATATTCCGAAGATAATGAATCAATGCAAAAAAAAAAAAATTTTATTAGTTATTACTTGAAGGATGAGCACCGTCAATGCAAACAACATCGTAATTATCAACGGCTGTTGCGATTGTTTGCCTCGATATTTTTGAAATGCTAACAAGCAAAGCACTTCGATTTGCTATATTGCTTTCACGAACACAAACTATCCAACTGCGTTCTTGCTTGCTTTCTTTCTTCTTCTTTTTTTCTTTTTGTTGATACATTCATAACTATCTCTTTTATTTTATAAAATAAAATAAAATTATTGAAGTGTAGTTTTTAATTCCTCATTTTAAATAAATTTTTGAAACAACTATATTGCAATATTGTTTATATTTTATCAAATATTTACCCAGTAGTGGATGGCAAGTAATAAAAGGTCAGAAAGTGGGGAAGGGGGTGGGGGTGAAGGAGATGGGAAAGAGAGGGGAGGGGGAAGTCATAAAATAATTACGCCTAAATATAAGACGATTCCATAATTTCAAGTGCTAAATCTATGTTGCTCAATTTTCTAATAAGATCACTACTTTTTCATACTCACTAATAGTTGAATTGAGTATTAAAAGAATTCAACAATTAAAACCTAATATCGAGAAACTTTTAACGCAAATAATTATCATTCAAATATAGAACATGCATAATTAACTATCATCCAGGTATAGAATATGTATAATCAAACACATGAAATAATCGAGAAGAAAGAATTTATCTCTTTGATATTTCAATTATAATTAAATCTAAAAATATTTCAAAATATTTTCAAAAAATATGATGAAGAATATAAAGAAAATATCAAAGAAAGCATTTTATGTCCATCTTACTGGCTTTTTTCTTAATAAACTCTCTTCATTGCACACTTAAAATGAACTTATTATTTCCGTAACCCACTTGATATTATTCTACCAATAAAATAATATATATATATTATAAATGATATATATATATATATATATATATATATATATATATATATATATATATATATATATATATATATATATATATATATATATATATATATATATATATATATATATATATATATATCATAACTCATTGGCTAATTCGCATGCTTGACAAATGTGAAGTTCCGAGTTCGTTCCCGTTTGTGAACAGAGTCTTCATTACTCATTAAGAAAACAAATGATGATACTTCTGCAATCAACAGAATAAAATTCTTTTTTTTTTAATAACAAAGAATTCAACAAACACTTCATCGATTCAATTAAGAGAATGCGTATTTCAATTATTGATTAGCATTTATTAAATAACCGGTAAAAATAATAATTTTTTTTAAATAGAATTTCTTTCGTTTATATATGGGAAACAAAAAAAAAAAAAAAAAAAAAACAATAGTGAAATAATGAAAAACTAATAAACAATCAACGATATTAATAATTTCCTCTTTGATTATTGAAAAAATTTTATCGAATTCAATATCCAAAAAAAAAAAAAAAAAAAAAACAAAATGAATGGAAAAAAAACTTTGAAATCCTCAGTAAACAAATGTAAAAAAAAAAAAAAGAAAAAAACAACCATCTTTTACTCTCATTGAAAAAAAAATTCAACGATTAAAATTTTCCAAATAGTTTTTAAATAATTTTTCTTATATATTTCACCATCATTACTCAATTACTCTATTCAATCATTTTAAAAAATTTCATATGCAAAAATTTTCACCCAAAAAAATCATTATTGAAGTTGACATTGAAAAAAAGCACATATAGATAGATCTACACATAAATATATTATTTGTTAAATGAAATATTCTAAAATAATTTCGCTATTCGTCAATTATAAAAATGTTGAAGAATTTAGAGTAAAAACTATTTGGCAAAATATAAAAGAAGATTTATTTTTTTTTTTTTTTTTTTTTTTTCATTAATAAAAAAAAAAATTAGGAATAAACTTATATGTGCATTATCTCAAAAGTTATTATTAAATTTTGATTTACATTTTCTAATTTGATTGATTTTTTCCAATTAATTTCCAATTAATTTCTATTAGCAACATTTTTATTAATTTCCGATTCAATCTATTCGATTCTAAATTACTACAATAATCAATAATAAATTCGTCTACGTAAAAAAAAAAAGAAAACGGTAAATAGAAACAAAAAAAAAAAAATTCCACTCAAATAAAATAATAAAATATTTTGAAAAAAAAAAACTCTACGAAAATTTTTTTTCATTGAAAAAAAAAACTCACAAAGAGTGATATCGTTGAAATGAATATGCAAAGGAATTTAAAGAAAAAAAAAAAGAAAAAGATGAGCAAAAAATACAAAAAAAAAAAAAAACAAAACGATGAAACTCCCTCCTAATCTTATTTGAAAATACATGACGTCATTAAACATATTAATCCTTCAATTGTATACGCATTCATAAATATTTTATCGTCTCGAAAACTTTCATAGTTGATCATCTTTACACTCTCATTATCATCTTTTCTTTCTTCTCCTCTCTTCATCCCAAATCGCAAAAAAAAAAAAAAGAAAGAAATTTCTATGAAGAAGCAAATGACCAGTAATAAGGCAAAATATATTTTATTTTTTATTCGATTTTATTATTTCTAGATAATTTTTTTTTTCACTTTCCGCTATCATAGGAAAAAATAATTTCCAGGAGAAAAAAAAAAGATTTTTTCTTTCTCTCTTAATAAAAATCTAACTGATTTCATAGTAATAAACAAGAGTTTTTTTAAACGAATAAAGAAATCACTTATCATTATCTCATATCAACAATTAGCGTATAAAACATTCGATAACATAGAGAGAATTAAAATCAAAAAGAAAATTGAAACGAGAAAAAAAAAAGAACAACAACAAGGAGAAGTGATTATGAATTTTTTTTTTTTACACTTTCCACTTGAAAAACTTCAACCATGTATTTTCTTTCCTCTGCTTTTCACACTAAATTACTAAAATCCTTTGCTTCCCGTTATCTTCTATCGACTCTTCATGTTCTCCATTCATCGATTTTCTCCCCTCTTTTCTCCTCCCACCATCCCCCCCCCCCCCCACCCTGCCATGATCTCCACCTCAACAAACAACCTCGCTAAATATAAGGGAATTAAACACTTCAGATCAACCATATGCTATTCAATCAACATCCATTTCATCATCAGAATCTTTATGTCTTTCCGCAGCTCCTTCATCTTCTTCATCTTGTTCTTCTCCACTTTCTTCCTCTTCTTCATCTTCTGAACTGCCTTCTTCCGATGATGCTCCTCACCTAAAATGATAACATTTGTGCGGATGAAAAACAGAGGAGATAATGCATCCACCTAATTTATTATATGAAATAAATACTCACTCAATCGAATTAAATAAGAAATACATAATTCACCAAACATTTAACCGTAATTCAAAGTAAAATACCCATACTTGGACATATGTTCATGTAATGTCTCTGCAAATATACACACAACAGCTATCCCTCTATAAGCAACTTCATTTCATCGCAGCATCCGATACAGCGCATGCGCGAAGCTGGGAAATGCAGAATGGGAACATAGTGGCATCGAACAATAGCAACGCAAAAACGAACGAGCATAGAATACAACGACAAATGCTCATTCCATCATCCCCATCGAGCAATATTATTGCTTTCAATATGGAATCATTTAGGTAGGCACATGAAGGATGGGAAGCGCATGAAAGCGGGTAGGTATGAGGGGGGGGGGGGGGGGGAGGGAAAGGAGCGGTGGAAAGGGCATCAACAATGCGAACCTGAAGAAATATCCAAACTTCTACTTCGTATACGGTAAGCATACATTCTATCTAATTTACTTCTTTTAAAAAAATCGCTCTTTACGCCTCATTCCAATAAAAACGATAGCATACCTATGGGGAGTTCTTCATTGCCATCCGATGCAATATCATCATCTTCCCACCAATCGTCATCACTGGGTACACTTTCATTTTCCTCTATCTCATCACTTTCTGATCGTTCCGATGCTGTTTCTGTGTCTTCTTAACAAAAAAAGAGATTATAAATAATCTTCTACTTATATACGCCAGAAAGTTTATAAACAAATAAACACATATGCAGATAAACATTAGCAGATTGAAAGAGAGAAAATTTATTACTCCAAATGAAGCGTTCGGCAATTTGATAGTCATTTCCAGAAATATGGATAAACCTATCTATGTTCCACATATATATACTTCATTGCAATTTTAATAGTCAAAAAGAACGGGGAGATCATAGGCCAAAGCGATATTTGCATCTGCCGTTTTTTATTCTCCTCCCTCATTTTGCAATTTTTTCATTAAACTTTATTTCGACTGAAAAACTAGCTGCAACTCATGATTACCGCTTCTCAATTCCGTGGAATGTTAAGGACGTGTAGATTCACCTATCTATTTCTCTCGAGAGATCGATGATAGAAACCGTATTAAAACAGTGCTAAAAAATAGTCTGCTCAATTTTTCAGATGCAAATAATTTGCGAATAAAACAGTGAGCAAAAGAATGAAAGCAGATATAAATATTTCAAATTAAATCAAATTAGATGAACTCATTATCATTGAAAAATACTCTCAAAATTGATATTTTCCAATTCATCATTTAAAAAAAAAAACTCTATTAAACGATCCATTTGCATAACAAAAAAAAAAAAAAATGCAAAAAATAAAAATAAAAATAAATAAACAAAAATTACCAGAAAATAAAACTGTGGGTTGTTGGAAAATAAAGAATTTTGGATTGGCACGACGTTCAATTTGCTCCAATAATAGCAACAATTTGCCTTGCAGATCGTATAAGCTGCCCATATGTGCCGATCGGCTTCGCATCCAACTATACAACGTTCCTAATTCGTTTTCAAGTGAACCAATCTATAATAACATTTAAGTGAATGCACAAGTTTGGAAATTAAAACATCGAATTTTTTTTGCGAGTATGAGGAAGAAACCAATCGAACACTATGACACAAAAGAACAGAGTTATTTGTTAATGATGATGATGAGGGCGAAGGGGCGGAAGAGAGCGGTGGAGAGCATCCAAGACTTATAATCGAGTTCATAAAGTACGACCACACATGAGTAAGTGAAGAGCCATGCGGATAAATCACCCATTAACTGCATGCACAATTTAAGCTCAATTTCGATCACACCGCTGCAATTGTGGTAGAGTTAATACCAAATATTGAGCGGAAAATGGGATGAATCCGCATGTCGAGGACGCGGATCTTTGTTCTTCTTCATCCACCCCTTCTCCTTCTCCTCTTCCCCCCCCCCCCCCTCCCCAAGAAAATCTTGATTTTCTTTTATTTTCTACAAAAAGATAGAGCTAAAAGTCGTTCGAGAGAGATATTTGTTATTGCCATAAGAAAAAAGCGCAATAAGTGAGAAGGAGAAAGCCTAAGCTATAAAATCTTCCTACCTTCGGCGAGAGTTGTGGGTAGGAAGAAAGGCAGGAAAGCAATGGAAAAGGTTTGGAGGGCAGGCAAATGATGTTGGCGACCGAGGAAAAGAATCGATGTGAAGGGAATATAATGACAAAAATAATTTATTTCAATGTAACAAATATAGTTGTCCGCTGTAATAGACATTCATATCAATCTTCTACGTATAAATATTTTAGTCTTTCTTTATTTTATCTCTCAGTTCACTCATCAAAAACAAACTCATTTTTTAAAAGAAAGTCATCCTACACGTTGCAGCAAAATCTCTAAAAATCAATCATAACCCCAGGGGTCTTATTTATTTTACGATACAGTTTTTTAAAGAATAAATCAAACAAGTAAGCATTTACCGTAGAAAGATATGCAGCGTGCATAGATATAATATATTGCACCCAGCGAGCCCAACAACGAACACTGAAAGTAAAAAATAACAACGATATCGGCAAGACAACACGTGTTGTTCGATAAAAAAGTGAGTCTAGTTTTGCACAATATATAATAAACAAGCCAAAAGTAGATGGCAAAAGGCTGCAAATCGGCAAAAATGCACGACAAGGGTCCGGTCCCATACCGGTCCAAATTCCAGTTCCTGCAACTATCCACTCCAAGATAATATCAGGGAGCACCTTTCCGATATCGTTTCCATTTACGACCAGCACGAATTAAATTTTTCAATGATTTTTTTGCATCTTTAACGACTCTACTGTCACCACTACTTCAATGTCTCCTTACCCCCTCCCCTACCATCCTCTTTTGAAAATAAAAACATTTCCTGGCTATTAAACCCTCAAGATGATTTCTCTTACGTAAAAATGCAAAATGTTAGCAAAAATATTCCTAAAAGAACGCCTTCTTTCAAATATACAGAAGTGCAGAAGTTTCGAGCACCCTCCTCTCCCTCCTTCCTCCTATCCAATTGTCCACTCAAATAAAATTTAAAAAAAAACCAACTCGAGTGTCTTTCGGTTTCTGAAGCGAAATTCAATTTGCTTAAGCAATGGCAGTATTTGTGTGATTGGCAATTCATTAAGTGTCGCCGATATTGTATGCGAATCGGTCTTCGTTAATACTGAATCGATCTTTTCAGCATCTCCACTCATCAAACCTTGACTTAAAAGCACCGCTAAACTCTCTCCTCGTGTTGTGTCGGCACTCTAAAATTTATTAATTCCACCTCAAATAGGAAGGAAATAAAAATAATAAAAATAATAAAATATTAGTCTATGATATGAAACAAAAAAGGATATCATTATACAAAGGCTCATAGATTTAGCTTGACTTTTAACGGCCTTCTCCCCTATATATTGCCAAATCGCCACGATATCGAATATTTATCCATCTTATGACAATCTACCACAAATTAATTCCCTTCCTCCTTCCCATTTCCAAAACGATTTGAAATGTTGCAGTGAAATTTAATGAAGGTTTTAGCATTTAAAACGATTATCAAAAAGCAAAATCCACAACGAAATCAACAATTAAAAAATAAAAGAGACTGGAAAGATCAATACTGCTGAACAGAATGCGTGTTACATACTTCTATTATAAAAACAAGTTGCGTATATGTCGCGACAAAATCACTCTTTGAAATAAAACAGCAATTATACTTGCATCAGGTGATGAAAACCCAATGACATAGTATTATAAAGATTCATATCACATATAGTTACATCTTTTTCTTCCTCTATTTTCCTCCTCCCATCCCCTTCCCGCCCCATACCTTTTTACCATCATAATTCTCTAAAATATTCAATGAGATTTTTCTGGTAAATTGACGAAATTTTACATTCCTGGAGTAAACTTATAATAAGAACACTATCCGGCATGAAATCTACTTAACCGTGTTTAATGGGAAGCGAAAATTTTTTCGATTCTTTGAAACTTCCACCTAAAGTTCTGCGTTAAACGCAAATTTCACATCGTTGCAATTCCCTCTTTATAATTTTCAAAAATGTTGGGAAAAGCGCAAACCTAAAAACGATTCGAATATTGGAGAAAAAAATTTTCAAAGAAAAAACACAAGTCGCTTTCAATGAAATAAAAAATAGCGATTAGACTATTAAATCCATAGAAATAAAATATTCGGCCAGCATACATAAATCATTAATCTATAACCATGTGAATGTGAATAAATGACTAAGCACATGAGATGAGTATTTTCAGCATAATAATCAATCATCAGCCTAATATTCAATAAAAGATCTGTGACAATAATCCCCCCCCCCCCCAAAAAAAAAAGTTCTCTATTTCATCGATCCAGATATGGCCACCTTAGAGGATAATGGAAGAAGGAAATTCCACATTCACAACTTATTGAAAGAGAGATTAATGAGAAAAAAAAGAGATAAAAGTGAAGTTTTTTGCAAAATTGTAAAGGAAAAAAATTGTTTTCTTTTAATAAAATTGAAAAAAAAAATGCAAGTAATAGAGGAAATATACTTGTATCGCTTGATCTGTATCACTCTTCGATGTGCTTGCATTGTCCGCCGTTTCTACTCGTTCTAGACGTTCATCTTGTGTCTCACCATTTCTTTTAGCATTTTCATCATTACGCCTATAAGCAAATATTTTCAACCTCACTGATATAAAACGTTCAACAATTCGATTCTATTCTACTAAAAACCGGATCGGTTGAAACCGGAACCGGTTAAAAAAAAACATCACTCAAATAGCTTAATTATTTGTTCATCGCCAAATATTCATAAATTGACTAGAAAAATTTTTCTATACTTTTTAAAAATTTATTTACCAGTTGCAAAAAAAAAACCAGTTAGCGGTTATGAATTTGCTCCGGAAATAGCGTTAAAACTGAAAAACTTATCATCGGAGAGCTGAACCTTATAAGTATGACAACATTGATCGTTATACATTTTAAGATAATTTCTTTTTACCATAGAGGAGACGAAAAAAAAAGGTAAATATCAAACTTCTTTCTCAAAGAAATCGATAGAATTCTGCGAATCCACAAAATTTTCGTTTATCATCGCTCTCGACTCCGATTATGGCCCATCTTGGCAACATACTACATCAAGGAAAAATTCCAGCAAAAAAAAAATTGATCTCACTGAGAATAATAAAAATTCAAAGAATAGGTAAATATTATATTCATTATTATGGAAAGAAATAAAAAGAACCTTCCGCTAAGCGTCTTTAATCTGTCCTTTAGGACGACATCTCTTATATCCGCTTTCTGTTTCTTCGACGAACGTGGCGGACAATTCATCTGAAGACGATAGATCGTGATAAAAACATTTTCCACTAAAATATGTTCTAATAAAGTGTATTATTTATACCAAAGTGGTAAAAAAGGCAATATGTGCTTTTTGAGAGTTTCAATAAATCATGTTACTGTTAGGTGAAACGCAGCTACTATACGACTGAAAGGAAAACCGGAGTTGGAAGGGGGGGGGGAAGAATAGACTCGGATCAAAAGCGCCCAATCAGGTCGTCGTGTGGGATCGAGAATCGGAGGATAAAGGACAGCGAACACGCTAATTCCCCCTCCCCCAATCCTTCCCTCTTCCGTGCAGAATTTCAGGCTATTTCCTCTACCGACAAAGAACCGCCTCTTCAACAGACAGTAGGTGGAATTATGCGCCTATTAATATTCCCATTATCTTCTATTGGCACGCAAAGTGGCAAAGGAGGGAGGAAAGGAGGGAGGAGGGGGGGAGGGGGAATGGGAGGGGAAGGGCTGAAGGAGGAAGGAGGGCGGAAGGAAGGGGGAGGTAGGGGGGGGAAGAGAAGGGACGGTGGGGGGGGGGGAGAAGGAGAGAGATGAGCACGTTTCTATCGTGCAATCGCCAAAGCATACAAACAATATTCCCCCTTAATACCATAATTTCAAAATATTCCATCATTCCCACTATGTATACATAGCTCCACTATCATTTCTTTGATCGTTTATAAAAGAATCCAAAAAAAAAATTTTTTTTTCGTGGAAAAGTGCTAAAAATTTCACCGGTCAAAATGAGATAATTTTTAAGCGGATATAAGGATCGAGAAAACCTAAATAGTGGAGGATTTCCGGGAATGTTGTAATTTCCACAGAACGAAGGGTAGAACGTTTTAGAGAGGAATGAGATTCTGATTATGGTGCTACACGATAATCGAAGCTTAGAACATGACCACAAGTGCAAAAATATGGAAGATGTGAGATGATAAAACTCAAGAAGTATGAATAAAAAGCAAGAATTGAGGGGATGTCACACAACTTGGACCTAGAATCCACTGGTTCTCTCCGGTGATATTATACGATACCACCGAAGCATCCGATATATACATGCTATAGGTTAAGAAATCACCTTTATTTACATGAATCTACGTTAAAAGCAATACTGATCTTGAAAAAAAAAAATGAAATAAATAAATAAAATTTCCGTCGGATGAAGAATTATTGAAAATTTTATTACCTTATTTCGTGGTTTAATTTCACTCTTCTCTTCGGTTTCAAGTTCAACATCACAAGTTGGGCCGTTATGGAGATCGTTTGCGACCCCTCCGTTCTGTTGTGCATTTCGCCTCCGCATTAAACCTGAACCGAATGAGCTTCCACTTTTAAAGCATACATGATAATCCTATCAAATAAAAGCGATGAAAAAAGGTCGACGAATTCACTGCGGAGTTAAATCCGGTCTAGGTGGCGACCGGAAACGGTACTCATTTAACCGAAAACATAAAGGATAGGCTGAATCCGGTTGTGGCTCCGGTCAGGATTTGGAACTTTATTCGCAACAGTTTTTATCGACACCTACAGAATTTCAAAAAAGGCCAACGCATATTTCCCATACTGAAATACAATTCCGTCATAAAATCCTCTGAGGAAATACACCAACAACCGCATTTCTCTCCCCCCCCCCCCCTCCCCAAATTTTAAAATTCCCATACAACTTAGAAGTATAGGACCCTTTCATTTACTTAATAGATTTCAATTTTGCACATTTTCATCTCGACGTTCAGGAAAATAAAGATTTGAAAATGGCTTCCGGCATATGTGGATTTATTCACCCTTCTCTTTTCTATGACCGTCGATTTTTCCGCTTAAAACGTTGACTGGATTTCCGGAAGTTTATTTAAAACTTTTCAGGAGATGTTCTATGCTTTCTTAATATCGATAGAAGTGCACAACTCTCTAGGCTGTTTGGAATAAAATTCCAATCTTTTCACACCATTTGAGCAGTCAATTCCTTGCTGATTTCCGGATTAACGGCTATTTATGTTTTTCTATCTTGGAATATGACGGGATAAAATCTAATTAAATTCCATCCTTGTCTTCTTTCCACAATCTTTCCCTTCCTCTTCGTCCATTCCTCTAACCTCCCTCCACCGCAAACCTTAGCTCCTCCGCTCCAACATTGCATATCGTATCTGGAAGGGTGAAGGTGATTTGTGGATTTGTGGTTTGTTTGTTTGTTTGTTTGTTTTTTAGTGGTGTTGATACTTTCAAATTGATTCTAGTTGCGGTATTATTGCTATCATTTAGAATGTCTTTGTGTTTATAATTAGCTTGAAGTACTTCCAACACTGAAAAATTCACTACTTTATATTTAATCTGCACCTTTTTTTGAAAAAAAAAAGGTTATTGTTATTTATTTCTTTAATTAATCCATTTTTTTTTTTTGCTCGATTTTATTTCTCATATGTTTTTTCTTTTAAATTGCATATAAATGAAACATTCCACAAAAACCATAATAAAAACACTCTTTAATTATATCATTAAAAAACTTCACTTGCTTCGTAGTACTTTTATGATAGAGATACGAATAATAGGTTTTATTTGAGATATTCTTTGGGGCAATATTTCTGGAGGGGCATTTTTGGGAAGTCTTTCCCTAAGTGGAGTTTCACCATAGTTTTGCTAATTTGCCTCAGTTATGCCCTTAGGGGGTTTATAAGGACGGTTGATATTCCGGTGATGCCAATTCCGGAAACTCTGATACTAGCGGTAGGGAAATTTCCAGCTAAAGTTTGCGAATCATGTGTTCATCCTCTATATCGTTAAATTTCTGAAAATTACACCTGTGAAATTGACCGGTTGCACCAATTTCTGGACGTTCTAACTCCATACAAAGTAAATTTAGCATGCATTTAGTGGTCATTCCGGATTTCATTTAATACCGATTTCATTTTATACGGATTTCATTCAATACCATTTAATACCCATTCCGGACATTCCGGCTATTAACGCGGAAAATAATTTCTCTTGGAGAATTTATATGCACTATTTGATCGATTGAAATAGAAAACATTCATTTGTTGTTGGAAATTGATGAAATTGCCTCCTATAATTAATGGAATCGTAAAAGCGCATATCGGGCCAACTTTGTTGCGTTTTTATTTGTAAATCAGTAAGATGCCGTATTTAATGAGGTCATTATTATCGCCGAAAATGCCGTTTTTCAGGATTGGGTCTTGGCTTTTCAATGTTTTTTCTCAGGATATTTTTGAGTGGAGATCGTTTAAAGGATGGATCCTGGCTCAACCAGGCCCAACCAACTTAAATGGGGAATAAGGCCATATGAAATGACGGAAAAGGGACGGAGGGTTGCAATTCTCGAAATAGTTGAAATTCAAAAGATTTTTCTCATAGCTGTTTTATTGCCTAAGGTCATCAGAGGATATTTGCTAGGCGGTTTTTTCCTCACATCGATGACACCGACATTTTTATTCTATCCGTCTAAACGATAAACATAACGCGACAAGGAAATATCCTTCAACGATATGAAGAAAGGAGCACATTAAGTCTTATCCTTATGCTCAGAATAATTCTCATAATTTTCTATGGGAAGGGCGATATTCATAGAAGAGTTTGATCCTCGACATCGATTATATTGTAGTTGACGTCCGCAATGATACTTCCGCTATGCTCATTTATCTTCAATTTCGTTATTTTTTTTTTCACGAAATTCAATCTTGAAAATGATAATTTACATCAGAAAAATTGCATATATAATTTTCTTAATCAAATAGAATCTAAAATTAAAAAAAAAAAAAAAATTAAGCGATATTTATTATTGAATAAATTATAAATTTATTCAATTCGTTGATTTTTTTTTGTTGAATTATTTAAATATCTGATGAATATTTGAATAAACTATAAATATATCGTTTTGCACTTAAAATTCTATTAATTTATACTTCAAAAAAAAAAATTAAAAAATTAAAATAATTTGAAGGGGAAAAATTTATAATTGCGATGTTATTGGTGTAATATTACGACAGGGAAAATTAAGGTATTGAAAATTTCTACAAATAATTAAAACAATGAAAAAAAAAAGATTTTCCAATATTTTCCACTCGATTCACATTATTGATGAAAAGTCGATATTCGATTTGATATTTCTTTGATTATTTAGAAAGAATTTCGTCTTTTTTTATTAGTGAGAGAAGTTCATTAAAGTGTCCATCATGAAAGTTAGTTGTTTTTTTTTTCGCTCAAATTTCGTTTGAATTTTCGATTTTAGGTTTATTAAATTTTCGTATCTATGTTTTATTAGCCGTTGCGATTAAGGCTGATAAAATTTGGATTTTCGTCGAAAAGTTTCTGATAACCACAGTTGGATTGAGCTGAGGTGTTTTTAGGTGGGAAGTTGGTTATTCTTGCTTTTTTTTTATTGGTAGAAAGGAGGAGCGTCTTATAAGTCGATCACGACTTTGGTATTAACTAACTGAAATTGTTGTATTACGAAATGATCAAACGTTAGGTTGCTAGTGAGTATAGTAATGGCAACGAAATAATATCACTTGATGCTGGATTGCAAAGCGCTGTTTTTTTTTTGTGTATGCGGTCTTAGGTCTTGAATGTTTTTTTCGGCGATTTTTTTCAGTGGATGGAGTGATTTCTTTTTGGTGCTTACTACTTTCTAAATACCTGAGAATGTGTTGCACCTATTTTTCTCTTTCAGGGAAAACGTTAGCTATGATCTCCGAGTCTTAGAGGTATCTGAATTGTCTTCGGCTAGCGGCTCGGATGTTCTCTGCTTCGGAGATATCCCAGAAAATTGTAAATAATAAAAAAAAGTTAGCGCGCTCATGTGTTCTTTCACCACTGGCCGCGAAGTTAGGATGGGGAGGGGTTAAACAAATATAGGTTGTGTTAGTATTTACGATAACTTATGCGTCTGCCAGGCCCGAGTTGTATAATTTAATACTCTAGACTCTATATTTATTAACTTCTAACGGTGTACTTTTAACCTGTGAAACGGAATCCATATCGCGAAGAGCTGCCACCGCATGTTATTCACTTCCATATATTTTTGCTTCCGAAAATTTCGTTCATTCCGCTTTTAGAAGATTCGATTGTGCTATATATATATATATATATATATATATATATATATATATATATATATATATATATATATATATATATATATATATATATATATATATATATATATATATATATATATATATATATATATATATATATATATATATATATATGTTGTTGTTGTTGTGATGAAAAACAAATATTAAAAAAATGAATTTATTAGTGTTTGTGGGATTGCATAATAGTATTTCAGGTAGTGAAGAGAATGATGGCCCCTCGCCTTTCGCCGAGTAAGAGTTATGATTCGTTTAATAGTGCATATCGTAAATCAAAGGAGATTGTATTCTCAGCTGTACTTATGGATGAACAGTCGGATAACTGTGGTATGTATCATATTCTTTAGTTTTTTCGACTTTTTAGCGCATATTTTTTGACGCAAATCTTGATGTTTGTTTAGCTCAAGGTCGTGGTGTTTGAGCAGCTTGAGGTTTTGATATTTGAGTAGCTCAAGATTTTGATATTTGATTGGCTTGAGTTTTTGATAGTTGACTAGCTCGAGGTCTTGATATTTGATTGCTTCGAGGTGTTGATGTTTGATTAACCTCGAGTAGAAAGGCGGAAACTTTTCAGAGCAGAAGAGATAACGACTATGTATTTATTGATAGGATGCTGATACGTCATAACCAGGAAACAAAATGATCCACAGCAGCATGCAGGTGTATAGAATTGTTTATTGAATTTCAAGAGGCTTCTCTCCACCTTTTAATTCGACGATCTAAGCAGCAGTACTACTACTGAAACTTTGATGCTGGAAACACAGAGACCTAAAACGAGGAAAGTTACGCATGTCTATCTCATTTTGAGGAAGATACAGCGCTATGGGTTTCGCTATTTCCTCCACTTTTTGGGTGAAACCTGATAGCGGATTAATGAGACTAGAAAATTTTCCACCATTTACTACCTCAATTGGAAGCGGCAGTACCGATTTTTTTTGATTGGAATTTATTCATAAATGATAACTTTCGGATGGGAGTCATAGACATTATGAGACACACACCGCCCGATCATACAATAGTAATTTTTGAATGGGAATTCTTTGAAGATCTTTTTCTCAAGATCAGGTTGATCTTAAGTTTATCAGTATGTTTAGTTTGGATTCTGAAGTGAGGAGGGATGACTTATTTGATGGTAGTTTATAAAAGCTGAGTTGTATGAAGTGAAGTGCTTTCGATTGTAACGATGAACGAAGTAGTGCGTATAAGTTACTGTTTCGCATTTTTTCCAAAACTATAAGGCGACCATTAAAAAAGTTTTTTTTTTTTATTTTTCTTAGTTTTCTATGATGATTTTATTTAGTTGCCATCTTTTTTTTTCCCGAATTCTTGTGATTGATTTTTATTAAAAATTCATGGGAATTTTCTATTTTTTTTCAGTTAATTGTTTTGTTTTTTTTGAAAAATAACGAATGGATTTTATAGATGAGGCAAAAAAGCGTGAAATAATGGAGTTATATAGAAGTGGAATTAAACAATTCGAAGCAGCGTTACGATTTGCTAAGCAAATTATGCCTTCGGAAAAGGTCGATGAAGTGGAAAGACATCGAGTAGCTATTGAAAAGAATTTGCGCTCAACGAAAGGACGACTTAGCGATCTCGGTAGTTTTTTTTTTGCTTTGATTTTTTTGTTTGGCAAATAATTTTTTCGTTTTGGTAGAAAAGTAATTTCTTTTTCTTTTTTTTTCGTTGATATTAAGTTGCATATAATCAAGAATGCAGTTAAGATAGTAATGATGATAGTGGAGTATTGGTACTTCTGTACTGGTATTCAAGGGGGGGGGGGTTCGAATCTTTTTATGAAAGCCACGTACTATAGAGAAGATTCGAAATCTTGATTTTTTTGATGATTTCATTTGAAGCGATGTGGGAGTTAAATTTCTGGATAATATAGAAGTACAGGATTATAGGTAATAGGGAAATCGTTTCAAGAATTGGGAAAAAAATTTTTCAGGAAAAATTTTAAGGAATGATTTTAATTCCTATTCTATCAGTCAGTATTTTTTTTTTTTTTGAAAAATTAACGAAGGAAAACTATGAAAGAAAATGCAATAAAGAAAGGAATTATATACATAAAATATCGTTTCTTTTATTTGCGGGCAATCAGCAAGATTATTGTCGAGTTACTTGTTGTGGGATACTTCGAGTAATGTCACATTTGAAACGAATTTTTTTCCCGCTTATTATGAAAATTTTTAATTGGATTGGAACTTGACTTAATTTAAAATTAGTTAGGAATTAATGAAAGATTTCTACAAGGTTATCGATAAATTTAAAAAAAAATGTGCTTTCCCAATTTAAGGTATTGTCAGTTGTATATCCAATTAATACAAACAGTATAACGCCGATATTGCTTTGTGATTCTGCGGTCATCCTTTGTGTGATTAATTTTTTGTGGTCATTCTGCGATCATCCTGTGTCCTGTGGTCATTCTATGGTCATTCGAAAATGAGCAAAATTTTCGATTTTAGAAAATAATGTTTGCAGCGTTGACAATACGATTATTTATTATTCCATTAATTTGCTTTTTTTAAAATCATCATTCATTCGTGAATTGACGTAATTGCACACTAATTGACCAGTCCTTTTTTTTTTGTTTAGTTCATTAAGTGCATAATTGAGCATTATTAAGTAATTCGAAAGAATGTCGACTAGTGACGTCATCGAGACTGTCATTAGTCGAGATTCCTTCGAATTCAATCGAAAAAAATGCTTTTCATATGCAGTGCAATGTGATTTAGATAGGAAATATATAGATGGGAATAATGGTTGCTAAGGAATAAAGCTGCATTTGACAAGCACACGTTATCGAATGATTATTGAAGGTTCAGTGCATGAAGGTGCGCTTATGCGCTTATATCTTTCCACCTTTGTGCTCTTTCGAGGTGCAACAATTTTTTTTTGAATGAAACCCTCGTTTGGTTCTACTTCAAATCAATTAAGTAAGTTCGTAAATACTATTTATTAGCCTAAACATTATAAGATAGGATAAGAAGTTGGGGTTATCGTGGTGGGATCTTTTTTTTCCAGAAAGATATCGCAAAAGGTTAACAGCGCTATAGCTTTTGCTGGCCTTGAATTATTAAAATGATATAGTTGATTCGTTTGCTTGAGTTTATTATTTCCAAGCTGTATCAGCGTGAATTTCTTCAGCTTTGTTTGGACTATGAACTTTTCATCAGCATGGCGCATGTGCAAAGTCTAAAGCGCAGTGATCATCTGCACGATATTGACGTCTTGACTGTTAAGTGGATTTCATTAGAGAATGTAACAAAGCCGAAAATATAGTGGTGTTTTGCCAAATTGGTTCCAGGCATATTTGTTGAGTTATTCAGGATCTGTTATACCTGAAACCTCCTATTAAGGTGTACAGGTGCATTTGCTTCTGAACTTACCTGTTTTTTGTGCAATATTGATCTTTTTAAATACTTCAGAAAAAATGTTCCCGCCAGTATCGAAGGGTCGTACAGCAGTAGCTCGTGTTCAGCCGAATCAGAAACCAACTGTGGCTGTAGCTCCATCATCGAATGTACCTCGTGCGGGACGAATTGCGGGTAGAGGTGCCGGTTCTGCTGATCGTGCCAGAGGTCCAACGGTTCGTAAGAAATAAAAGCATTTTCTTTAGCCCGTGAACTGTTTTATAGAATGTATAATTCTAGCTATGTAACAGAAGCGGTTTGTTGGTACTTCGTGAACTGTATGAAACGCGTTGTATTCGTGAAGGACATAGCCACTGGGTATTGAAGGAGACAGACGCGGAAGAAGGGGAGGGTCGATCGTTGTCTTCCAGAAATTCTAGTGTCTTGAGTGAAGAGTATGAGAACAGGTAGAGAGGGAAAAAGCACGAGTGTAGTGTGAGATTGCCCCTTCCTCAACAAGCTTCATTTCCGAAAAAAAAAAGAATTTTTTTTGATATATCCACGATGTCTATGGTTTAAAAGGGTTGAAATTATAAAAGTTTCAATGGGCAGTCCTTTTTCAAATGTTTTGTTTTCATAGTATTATTTCATATAAAATGGATTGTCTCGGAGAGGCGTTTAACAGATGACTGGAAATAAAATATAGCTGCACCTATAGCGGACCAATTTATGGTTGCTGAGAGGAAATCATTTCAGGATTTTTTTTTTGGTAATTAATTTCCGCATATTTCAGAGTTTTTTATGAAGAAAAATAAAACATGCAAGCAGAAGCTTACCTTCATAAAAGACGGTTTGATTTGTAGTTAAAAATTCAGTTGTTTTATTGCCTTATAATTTATATACTTGCAAAGTAAATTGAATGCGACAGATTCATCGTCGGATCGCCACGCGGGTTTTGTATATAGTCGCTTTGTTTCCGATTTTTGAGGCTTTCGAAACGTGAAGCAAAAATTTCAGATAGGACGGACGAAAATGAGTAGAGCAGATTTATTGAAAGGTGTGGATGATAAATTTGGAGGCCCATTACTCGACGAAATATTGGATATGAATGGTGTGCAAATGTCCGATGTCGAGGGTGCTGAATCAGCGAAAAAGGCGCTCGAAGAGGCGGTAATTTTACCAGCACTGAATCCGAGTTTGTTTTCTGGATTAAGGCAACCTGTGCAAGGAATTCTTCTCTTCGGACCACCAGGAAATGGGAAAACAATGCTGGTCAGTTTGCATGTTTGCTCAAAGTTTTATTGGATGTCAATGACGAAGACTAGGAAGTATTTTTGAAACTTTCTCCGTTCTTGTGTGTTCTAAGTTGGTGTTTTTTAATGGTTACAATGAAAAATAATAAGAAAATATGAAAGTACTAGGAATATATGATTAAGTAAATTTTATATGGCTTGAGTGAGGAAAAATTATCTCAGGTATGTGTATTCTCAACTGTTCGTTTCAGTTTAAACATTTCTCTATGCTTTTGTTAGTATACATTTTTCCGTACTGTATTGAGTAAAACGTTCAGACTTACGGTTTTCCCAAGAATTTTGATAGTATTTTATTTGAGATAGGGAAGGCGAGAGAGGGTATCTTTAAATAGTACAGTACATGTTTAGTAATAAAGACAGATTTAAAGTCTGCTAAGAAGACAGCCGTGTTTGATCCTGCGTCGTACATCTGCGAAGCAGATGTACGACGCAGAATCAAATAAGGCTGGAGAGCATTTTTTAAAGAATAAAGACTTCTACCATGAGAAAAAAAGTACCGATGAGTCTCAAGGGGAAACCCTTTGAAAAAAGCGTGTTGCCAACAGTTCTGCACAGTTCTGAGACATGGGTAACAACTAAGAAAGTGCGCAAGCTACTGGCAGTGGCAGAGAGAAGAATGGAAAAAATCATGACAGGAATCAAACTGGTACAGAGGAAAGCCAACGAACGAGATGTAACAAAGGTAAAGGATTGGGTAACCGATGCCGGAATGAGGAAATTTAGATAGGCGGCGAAGATATCTGCACTGAAAAATGACGATTAGGTAAAAAGATTAACAGAATGGACACCACGGATTGGCAAAAGAAGCAGAGGTAGACCTGCAATGAGGTGGAATGATTCTTTAAAAAAGACCGCAGGAACAAACTGGATCAGAGAAGCATTGAATCGGGACTAATGGAAGCGATGTGAAGAGACATTTATTCGTAATGAATGCTCTGTTGATTGAAATAAATAAAGAAGATAGAGGCAATTATGAATATATAACATCGAAGAAATCCTAAAGATTGCTATACTATATTTCTAAGGATCATGAGGTTGGCGTGGTTGAAAATCTTGACATATGTGTCGATTTTTATAGCAGTGAAGTGGAAAAAATTACCGAATTCCGGCGCATATTCGTTTCAAATTTATATCGGTTAGTAGTGAATTGGTATTCTTGAGACTGGAAAAATAACTCATTACAGCAAATTTATTTTTGAAAAAGCTTTGAAGATTAAGACGGAATTATACTGTTTATTATTGATCATCGTATTGCAAGCGGCGATTGAGGTTAATCCACGGTTACGGATTGATTTATGCTTGCATAATTATTGAATTCATAATGACAGGCTCGAGCTGTGGCAACAGAATGTGGTTCGACAGTATTTTTGAATATATCGGCTGCTACACTCACCTCGAAGTGGGTTGGAGATGCCGAGAAAATTGTCAAAGCACTCTTCCAAATAGCGCGTAATGGGCAACCATCGATCATTTTTATCGATGAAATCGACTCGATTTTATGTGAACGTAACGATAAGGAAACTGAGGTAGAGTTATGGGTACTATGTTCGAATGTCAGGCAGCTGGAGTGGGACTTCGAGATGTTTCTCGGTTTCTAAAGTTTTCCTTCTTGCTTAGAGAAGAGTCCTCGAAGTTTGGAAGGGAAGGGAGGGAGAGGAATGTTGATTTTGTGGATATAAGAGAGGATTAAGCTGTTGAGTTTATATAAAGTGGTGTTGAAACGTTTGATGTGCAGCTATGAATAGCTTATATTGGTTGAATTAATAGAGAGTGAATGATTGCTTTATTGTTTTGTTGTTGGTCTACGCAAAAATTTGTTAGACAGTATTTGTTAGTTTATCTTTAATTGTATTTAAGGTTAGAGATGGCGGTCTTAATTAGTGAATGATTAGCGAAAATATTCATATTTATGATTGTATTATTTCTTTTAAAAAGGATGAATTGTTAGTTGTTATTTGATTTTTTTTTATTGATATGTGAAAGTAACGACAATAGATGAGATCGTTTTTTTGGTTTTTTTTTTTTTGAAATGCGATTTTCAAGTGGAATTTTTCAAAATAAAAGTGCATTTAATTAATATTTGGTGATATTTTTTCCATTTTTCATTTTTTATCCACCATTGTTTTTCTACTATTTGATTCTACTTTATATTTTGATAATGCTACTTTCTTTGCTTATCTATGTTGATTTGAAGGTATCACGACGAATGAAAACCGAATTTTTAATTCAAATGGATGGGATATGTTCATCGAAGACGGATCGTTTATTGGTGATTGGGGCAACAAATCGACCCGAAGAATTGGATACAGCGGTATTGAGACGATTTCCAAAGAGGATTCTTGTTGATGTACCTGATGAGAAGGCTCGAGCTAATCTAGTGGCAACTCTTTTAAAGAAACATAAAACTGCATCCGATCTTACATCATATCAGTTACGGTTAGTGAATTAATTTTCTGAAAGTATTTTATTTTTGAGTTGCATTTTGAAATAATATTTATATAGGTAAATTTTTGACTTGCTATAGATATGTTTGATTAAGTTTTAACGAAAAAACGATTACGCACGATTTCTATGTTGTTCTATTTGAATTTAAATTCGATAGATGGAAATGATATAATTAATGAAAGTTGCAATAGCATCGTTAAGATTGTGTTAATTTTTCTGCGATAAATATCATCAACTGAAAATTGAATTTGAAATGAAATTTTTTCAAAATTTCTGCGATAGATATCATCAACTGAAAATACGGAATTTTTGAATTTTTATAGAATGAAAAGCAAATGATATTCCATCAGTTTTATATTATTGAACGTATTTGAAAAAGTAAATGTGACTTCTAACGAAAGGGGAAGCCATTGAAGCGGTAACGTATAAATAAGTAGATTGATTCCCGTGATAGGTCAAACGTTTTATATTTTCTATGTTTTATATTTGCTATTTTTTGCTGTTTCCTTTATTTTTTATTTTCCGTATGTGATTGTCATTTCTGAATATTCAAATTTAAGTATTATTTTTAGTGAGTTGGCAGCTAAAACCGAAGGATATTCAAACTCGGATATAGTAGCGTTATGTCGTGAAGCAGCGATGGTACCAATTCGTGAAATGAGTCGAAGGCAATTGAAACAAGCAACTGAGGCACAGCTTCGACCTATCCAAATGTCAGATTTTGAAACGGCACTGTCGGCGATTAAGCCATCAACAAATCAACAAATGCGACTTAAATTACGACATTTCGCTGAAATTTCAGGCCAGGTGTTTTAACGGAAATCTGACATCGATGTTTGTGATATCCTCACTGAAGAGTATAACTTAGGAGCATTTTCTCAACAAACAAATCAAGGTTCAACTAAGGAGGGCACAGATACTTATAGTATAGTATAGTATTCATAGTTGTTGGTGATAGAAAGGTTGATTAGTCTGGTACGGCTTATTCAGATCTTTACGTTTACCTTGAAGTTTTAAGCGGCTAGCGCCAAGTTAATTATCGAAATACAACAGTACGAGAATTCGAAAGTGAGAGTATTCGATTGTAATTTATGGTGGATGAGTAGGGCCATTTCTTGATGGATATTGTCTTAATGGATGGTGGAGAAGGTAGTACAGATAGAAAGAAAGGTGATGACCTTAATATCTCTTGTAGTTGAAGATGCGATGGTCGGGGAGCTTGCTTTTAGCAGTTTTGGCTCGTAATCAAAAGAAAGTAAGTCACTAAGAATTATTTATGGCCAAGATAGAAGCATTGAGATTCACCGAAAGAGGATACACCGTGTTATTACTTGTTCATTGAAAGGTAATTCGGGTATTATCGATTGGTGATTTAATAATCCATTTTATTTGATCTCAGCCTTTCGTATATTGAAGTGGAATTTTCGCCTGCTGTAGAAATTTGTTTAGGTTTCTTTCATTACTTGAATGTGATGATTTAGTCTTCTCTAGCGGTGGAATCTCGTTATAAAATTACTTACTGCAAGGGGTTTGCCCACGATAGATTATGGTGGAATTTATGGAATTATCTGCGTTTTTATATGTACAGTTGTGGGAAGTGTGCTGTAGGATGATGCGTAGTAGTTGATGTAGGTAATAAAATATAATTGAAGACATAGAGTGCAGAAAATATAAGTGAGGTTTATGATCGCAAAATCAGATGTGGCGAAGACTTATTGTTAGATTTGGCATATGCAAATATTTTTTAAGGAGTTGAGGTTGGGGGGGGGGGGGTTGAAATGGTATAAACAGACTGCTGGCTATATTAAATTACCAGTTTAATCTTTTACTCATTCGAAGTATTTCGTTTGATTAGCGCGAGAGATATTTTATCATAAACAGTGTTGATTAGATAAGAAGGGGGTAGAGGGGGCGATAGTATTTCGCAGAAAATGGTTTATCAGATTCTATTATTCCAGTTGAGATGTGTTGAATTTTGCATGAAGGGTATTGGCAGTTGGTTTTTATTTTGATATTAGCGCTATCTCGATTCGTATTTTATATCTATAGTCTCATTTCTTGCCTTTTTTTTTCTTTTATTTTTCAGCTCCGATGTGGAGACTATTTGTTTATTTCGTCGTTTTAATCCATTTAAAATGAATAATTCATAAATTTTTCGAACAATTTTCGCTTTAAAAGGGATTTTTTTTTTCAAAGAGGAGAAATTGAAATTTATGAATCGATTTAGAAAAATAAAAATGTTTTTTTTTGAGTAAAAAACAGTAAAAATATTCAAATGTAAAGATGTAAATTTTTGAGTAAATTGAAATGTAAAATGTAAAAACAGTAAAAAAAATTTTTTTGAGTAAAAAACAAAATATTCAAATGAGTTAATAATTGAATTTAATGCCTATAGGCATTCGACATGATGAGGGAGGCGAATTTTACTTTCTCGTCCACAAAATTGACGCAATTAATGTCATTTCTATCATTGATCGATGTGTAGGCGTTTTTTTTTTTTTTTGTTGGAATTTCGATGTTTTTTTTTCGACATTTTTTGATATCAGTTTTAATATTGAGTTTTTTTTCTTTTTTTTTTCTTTCTTTCTCTATTTTTCTTTCTTTTTTTTGAGTTTATATTTTACTTCGATGAATAAATTTAATATGTATTTGAAGACACGTATTACTTGGTAGTAATTAAACTGATGTTTTTTTTAACCACTATTATGTGATCAATTTAATTCTTTCTATGCTATCCGATTGATGCTTTAGGTAACAATCTAACGGTGCTGCTTTGATAATATAATTTTGTTTTTTTAGCGATAGAATATTATTGCTTTTAGCTTTTTAGCGATTTTGCAATGATATTCTATTTTATTGTTCTTCTATATTTTAGAAATTTTTCTACTTGTATGCATTTATTAATGTTTTTTTTAATTCAGGAATCATTCATTTATCTTCATCAAAGTGTATGTAGTAAAAATTTCATATAATTTCATATAATTCTTCTAATTGTATGGTATGTAAATTTTCTTTTTTTTTTCAAAAAAATTCTGAATTTCATCGAGTGAAGATATTAAATATTGATTTGATATGGTAACATTTCTATTCGTTGTTATGTTTATTGCATCGTTACTCAACGATAGTTCGGTTTTTTTTTTCTTTGTGATAAAGTGACGTCATTGTTGTTTGTTTTTAATCATTGAGCGTTTATTTCGCTTCATTATTCATATTTTCGTGGTAAAAATATTTCCTAAAATTGTAGCGTTATTATATGTCAAGATTGATTATTCATTTCTTTAAATTATTTTCAATGAACGGATAGTATTGGTATCTTCTTTTTTTTTTTTTTTGCTTGCTTGCACTTTGTTGTTGTAAATTTTTGCGCTTGCTTGCGGCTATAATTCGACTAGAATTCGGAAGCTAGGCTATAGAGGGTAAAAGATCTAGAGGTAGGTCCGGAACTATAAGGGATGAACGAAATAGTTCCAGAACTATGAATTTTACTCGAATTTGCAAAATAGTTTTCGATGCTACGTTCATCTACTAGTAAGTCATTGAACAAATTAACGTTTTTAATCGTGTTTGTAAATTTTTTTAATTACGTTTTTTATGTAAATTTAATAAAAAAATATGTAAATTTAATCGTGTTGAGTTTTTCTTCGTTATCGTTTACTTCATTCATAGTCAACTTTTTGCTTGTATTGATTTTTTTTTTTTTTTCATGAACTCATTTGATCATTCCATTCTTTCGTTTTAATGCATTATTTGATCGTTTCTATTTGTGTGGAAAATTTTTCTTTCATATTTGAAATAAAATTTTCAAATTCGATTATTTTCCATATGTTAATTAGGTGGAAAAATTCATTCCTTTCAAAAAATTTCTTCCACATTTATTATTAAATAATGAAATATTATAAGTTCAATGCTCATCGAGCGATTAAAAATTTGCATTTTTTTAAAAAAATTATTTTCAAAATGATGCGACGAAATTTAAATTCATACTTTAATTCGATATTATGGCTAATTTTCGAATTTAAAAAAAAAAAAATAGAATTTTCTATGTGGGCATATAATTTACATATTTATATCATAGGCAATGAAGTAGATGAGAATTTTTATGAACTTGGTAGTATAAGTATAGTAATATTGGCGCATATGATTACTTCCAATAGTATTGAATTTATGCGATCGGAGGTAAATCTCCCGGATTATAAACTAAGTTTATTTGAACGAGTACGAAGATTTTGAATTGCACAATGTGGCACTCTTCATCGATGGACAAATGCGCCACTTGTTGCATAAAATACTTATAACTTAATGGTAGGAACACTGCTATAGATAGAGCAATATATGCAAGCAGTCGGTAGTTATCAAGTGTTTGAGTTTATCAATGATTGCATAGAGTATATGACATGAATTTTTTTACTGACTGATCACTTACAAACAAACGAACGGCAGAAGGAAACAATCGATAATCCATAAAATCGCATTGGGATTTTTTTTTTTGCAACGGAGACCTTTTACATTGCAGTGGGATTATTTGTTACGAAGGTGGTACCGATGCGCTTATACGAGGCTCCATCGGAGTTAAAGCTGACCAATCGTTATCAGTCGTCTTTTTGGTAACTGCAGGTCTCCAGGCCCTTTTTTTTCCAGCAGTTTGAGGAGCTGCTAGTTGTATTGCTATAATTTAAATCATTACAGTTAAACTTCGGCAAATTCAACTTGAATTGCAATTATTGCAACTGAAAGGAATGAAGACATCGGAAGAATAGTGCGAACATCCTTCAAAAATGCGAAAAGCAATAATTTTATTATTTACCATCTATCATAGACATGTATTTGCAGAGTTATCGTGATCGGGAAGAAGAAGTGAAGATATTTATTAACTAATGGATTGGACAGAGCGAATGTTTCTACCAGTACCATATTGCAATACGTATAGTTTGCATCAAGTAGTTGGTGAATATTATGCATCGTTAATGCTCATGATATTTATTCATTTGATATTTATTCATTTATAGAAGGCATAATAGTTGCAAACAAAGAAGAAAGTGGCCAAAAACAAAAGTACGAGAAGGTATGAGGAATGAAACCTTTACATTCTGCTCTGTTCTCTAGTCGCTTCAGCTATGGCTCTATTGTTTTTTTTTAAAGCTTTTGGCATGTTCTATGCAAGTCTTAATTCAGTTGTCACATCTTTTCCACGATTACGATTGCATCTAAGACAAAACAAAACTAATTTGAATAGCGATAATGGTCATTGTTTGGAGTTAGTTACAACTTCGTTGCAATTGCGAAATTCAATTGCAATTGCAAAACTAGGCATATCATGATGGTGGCTAGCATTAGATACTAATTGTATATCATTGAAATATGCAATAAGTAATTAATTCAAATAATGTTAAATAGAATAGAGTTATATTGATGAAGTATTGATTTAATAATTAATATAAATTTGCAAAATAAATAACGAACTATTAAATAAAAGAAATATTATATTAATTAATGACTTAAAGAATTAAAATAAAATATGAAATTCATTGATAATAATTTAAAATTAAATAATTTTTAGGTGCACCTGGATCAGGTGTGATGTGTGTAACATTATTCGGTGGTGTTTATTGGTTAGACGAGAAGAATAGCACGAATTTATCACGTTTAATCGATGAACAACTCGATGAGGGTGCATCTGCTGAGGTGGTCGCATCCGATTGTGCGGCACATCCGGATAGCGATATTTTGGCAATCTTAGCAACATGGCTCGTTGTCATTGTTTTTTTTTCTCATTGGAAAATTACTACTATCGTATAATTCAGTGTAGTACACACTGTAACACTATGTAGTATTGTATGATATATCACTTACTGTACCATTTACTATATGCAGTAAAGATATGTATCATCCATACTATGTAGAGCCGTTCATATACTGGTATAGGGCATATCAGCTTGTCTGTATCATTTGTAGACTTCAAAGGTGTAACACCTGTACTGCGTGCATCTTTTACCTGTAC
This sequence comes from Ascaris suum, assembly GCA_013433145.1. Taxonomy (NCBI): domain Eukaryota; kingdom Metazoa; phylum Nematoda; class Chromadorea; order Rhabditida; family Ascarididae; genus Ascaris; species Ascaris suum. The sequence goes on along the minus strand of CM024178.1, from coordinate 8,242,837 downwards.
GAATTAATGAGCAATATGAGGCATTTCATGCAACATTAGGACGATAAAGCAATAAGAAATATTATTTCGATTAGCTTCGCATTTTCGCTGCTATACACATGTGATAAACTATTGTCATAGTTATTCATGAAAAGTATTGTGTAGTATATTTTCATTAAAAGTATGACTATTTACTTGTTAAAATAGTGGTGAAGTGTGGGGGGGGGGGGGGGGGGAGGGGGTTGGGATGTAGGGGAGAACTGGGAGAGCTGTTACCAGTATATTGTCGTAATGAAGGAAGGATCACTGAAGGAAAATGGTAGGTTTTTATGTATTACCTTAAATCAATTCACAGAAACTCCGAGATCGTATATTGCCTGCAGATGATTGAAGAGTCCGATCTTCTCAATTACTTATGCAATTTGTTTACGCTAAATTAGCATATAATTTTATTTCTTTGCCAAGTTCAAAGTTGACGCATATTCATTACTGATCAAATATTATATTGAGGAGGAAAAATTTTCGTATATATGGCGATAAAAATTTTTTCTATTTTCAACAGGGTAACGATTGTTCGAAAAGTGTTATTAGAGATTTTATTTTCATTGACAATAAAAAACAAAGTGCATATTATTGAACGATGCTTAGAGAATGTTGTCATAATTTCGAATATTATTTAATACCTACTAAATGATGTCTTTTTATTTTTATTTTTTCATTGTTTTGAAATGTTTGATTTATTAGTTCTTATTTTTTTATTTTTTGAAATTTTCAGTTGGGTTGTTTATGATAAACATTGTATGCCGATTCGTTATTTTGCGGCACTCTTCAAAATCTCAACGGATTTATCGTTTACGCTTGGTGAGTTTTAATGGTTTATAATGTTAGCTGATATCCCCGATGATCCGTCGATTTGCCAACGATCGACGCAAGTAATATTATCGATTTGAAATATAGCATTTAATTAGCTAATTACGAATCGTCGATGAAAGAGAAGCAGTTATTGGGGCGGGCTGTCGTTCTTTACTAATGAACTATTTCAAAGCGAATTAGGATGAGGATTTAATATTACATATATGTATGTTTTTTTTAATTTAAAAATTATTTCAGTGACAGTTTTATTGAAGTTTTCTTGATAATAAGATCGGCAAAGAGGAAGACTAGATTTATTTTCGCCTCACAAAACTTTCTGTAGTTTTCCTGACTGTAATAGTAGAGATAGTTGCAATGTTTTTTTTTTGTTGCTTATTTTTTCTTTTATTATTTCTTCATATTGAAATCATCTAAATAGAAACCAGGGCATCGATATACTTTGCAAATCATGGAAACACATCGTATTTGATAATATATCTTATCAGGCACCACAGCTATCAGCCTTTGCCAGGGAAGTGGCATTTTTCCTTAATGGTCCCTTTGATTCGCGATATAGGGTAACCGGATTATCACCGTGACAGGATTTTATTTTAAAAAAATCTATTTGTAAGGTTCTTTATTAGATAATTGATATTTAATTTAATTTATTGTTATTTTATGTTGAATTTTGCTAAATGATTTATTATAATTTAGAGATTATATTTGATTTATTTTCAATTTATGAATATTATAGGATGTAAATTTGAGCTATTAAATCCACCAACATTTACTCGTGTTACTGCTGAGAGTGCGATTGCTGATAATCATCATTGTTGGCTGATATTTACTGCATCTCGTGCTGCTCGCCTTTTTCTCGTTAAGGTTGTTTTTAATTACTCGATAAAGTAATGTTCACCTTTCAAAACACACCTGTAATATCTTATATCCGGTTTATTCAACTGATATATGAAGAATGATTAGTTGTTCAAAATCATATCCGTAGATCTGTGTGAAGCTAAGCGTGAACCTCTGTGATGATCAATGCTCAAAAATCGACAAACAGGTTGGAACGATAGCATTGATCATATTGCAGGTATTTCAGGATGTAATAGTTTAATTGTGCTATTTCAGTTTAAACAATAATAAACTCGACCCACCACAATTGTTAGTATTTCAGTCACTGAGCGCTTCACCAAAATTCGATAATAAATAAAACATACTTTTGTAGTAGTGACATAGTTAATTCAGTTAATTGTAATAGTAATATGGTGAGGTTTTGGTGTGGTAACTTATGTTATCGTGTGGTGTGGTAAAATTTTGTTAAGTGACATAGTGACATAGTAGCAAAAACTCATATAATTTCCAATTTTTATACCTCTGGTCTATTTCCTTCACCTTTTTCTGTTTAATTCAGTTGCCTTATCTAGTATGCAAATTAAACAGCGTAAATGCATATCAAATATTTAGTCAATACAAACTATTTTAAATATTATGGTATGTGCCATTAAGTATAATTTTCAAATATTTATATGAAAAAAAAAATGAAATACAGTGATACAGTTACTTTAGAAAGGAGATGTTTTAAGCAACTTACGAGAATCCATAGGTAAAATTTCTACCTATGGATCCTCTTACCTATGAGCCTTACCTAAATCAACTATAAGATTTTTGTTTCATCGATTTCACCTTAATTTTTTTCGTTTTTCTCTCTTAGCAAAAAAATTCCATATATAGGTGTGATCTCGTATAGTATTTCCAACAATGATTTAATTGATAATAATATTATTATTATTTATATTTGTACACTTAATTTAGAAGATTATCATTGGAACAGTGAAAGACATTGTCTTTTTTTTTTGCTGTGAAACTTTTGATGGCATTTTGCGGAAAAGAAGTGGAACACGAAAGATTAATTAACAATATTCAACATCGAATGTTGAAGTATATCTGATAAATGAATATCACCTTGATAAGAAATAAGTCATCTGTTGTGAAACTGAGAGAATTTTGTGTTGTTTTTTGTTGATCGATTCATTAATAGATCAACGATTATAGGCATCATCGATCACTGTTGAAGAGGTGGATTCGATCGGTGACATATATCCAGGTTTAGATCTAGGTGATCTTCCCGGATCGGCTGTACGGTAATCTTTTTTCCCATATATATGATTCTATGGAAACGATTGATCGCTTTTTTTAAAATATCGCTGTCAGTTGAACATAACGAGGCATTTAAGTGAATGAGATTGTTAGATGTTGGTTTTTTCGTCCGTTATTTTATACATCCTTTACTGATGTTCTATATTTTCGATGAAGCAACGATCTACTACCTGATTGAAGTTGCTCACCTCTTTTTCCGTCATCTAACGCTATCCTAATAGCATTCAACAAATCTATAGTAGGAATTCCTCGTCGAGGCTTAGATGTTTCCCACGGTGTTTAATGCAGTGGGCTATCGTCGAGAAAAAAGTGCCATTGTTTCAATGAGTTTGATATCGTTTTGAACGTAGAAATTTATATTACTGGTAGACTATATTTTAGAATTGTGTACATTTTAGGTCATGTTGTCTTCAAACATCTTCCTATCGATGGTCAGTGTTGGGTTTTGATACAGGATATGTAATTGTTACCTCTTTATCATTGAAAACAAATTTCATCGTCGATAGGTAAAGTTTTTTTAACGTTTGAAGTGCTCAGAGGTTATTATGTTTTTATGAGTTTTTACAAAGTGGCGATGAGCTAATTTTATTTTGATTTTATGAATATCTATTTACTCAATGATGTCGATATCCAAATCTCCTATAGTAAGATAACCTTATCGCGGAGAAACGCGACAAATGTTTGGGCGGCAGCAAGGGGGCCACGGGCTTTGCGGGTATATAGAAAGGGTGAGGTGACTAAGACAAGGCATCAAAACTTAAGTGCACTTAGAAGGAACGATTACAATGGGAGGACACATAGAATCCTCTCACAACAATGTGGGGATGGGGATTCTATGTTTCATTTCTCACAAAATCTCCAGCGAAATCTTTCTCTTCATTACGCTGGACTTTTATTTTGACTGTTTCACCAATTGGCGCGACAGTTGTAGATCCCACGTAACGAGTGATATAGTTAAAAAGTTGTAAATGAGTATAGATTTTTTTGTACTAAAATGTATTTTCAACGCCAAGGCAGTTGAAACGCTGAAGTTTAGACTTTATTAGGTGTTCAAAAATCAGAGTGAAGCGCGCTAATACCGTCTCACATTTGTATGGATTTTCTATTTGTCTTTAGCATAGTCATATACGAAATTAACCAGAATTCATTTGATTGTTCGCATTAATTAAGAAATATTATCGAATAGGATTTCGATAACATTTATGAGAACACCAGTAATATTACCGCTCAACCGATGAAACTATAGATTTACTTGAAAATTCGATTCTGTTATCTGTTACGGTTAATATTCTTAGTGGATTTATTGCAGGGAATATTGCGATCTCATGCTTATATTAATGAGCATTAATTATTGAAGTTGAATATTTCGGTTTTTTATATAATAAATTAAAAAAATGAGACTTTTTATTTCTTTCAGAACGAAATTGAAATTTTCGGGTGCAATATCGGTGCTTCAATTGTTGAGATTGGAGGGACGTGAAGATAAGATGCTTGTTCTGATTTCGTCAACGTTAGGTCCTGCAGCTGTTTGGAGTCTGGCAATGTCTGCCGACAAGAGTCATTTTGAATGGAGAAGAATATCAGTATTGAACGAAACGAGAGGTCATGATACGATTGTTTGCTCAACGGCTAGCGAATATTACATTGCAATCGCTGCTTATGATGGAGTAGGTATTTTAAAGACATTCCATACTGGTCTAAGTTAATGAGGTGTATGATAACGGTTTGGGTAGTGATGATGATATCAGATTAACCCGATATTGGTAATGAAGCTTGACCAGTTTATTGAATTGATTGGTTTACTGGTTTTTCAACTCATAATGTCGTGGTCATATCAGACCCTTAGCGGTTTAATTGAACCAGGATGGGTTTTTTCTCTCATTACGATGCTTTAAGCAAATAGGATGCTATAGTTATTCATTTTTGTGGTTTATAACCTTATTTCATTATCATTAACCAGTTGTTTTTACCTGTTCAAACCTGTTGAAAATAGTAAAGGTGACTTATGACGACAATAAAGATTGATAAAATATGTGAAATTGAGCATAAAATGGAAGTCTAAAGTTGACTATATAACTTGTTAGTTCTTGGATTACTTGTTCCGTTGCCTGCATTACTTGAATAGTAACTGATCTGTGGTAGTCGTCGAAATTGAATGGTTCATCGGTGTAGTGGATAATTCTCTAATATATCCGAGCAATTAGACATCTTATCAGGGAGGAAAGAGCAATAATGCTAATCATTAATCTTATCATTTCGAAAAGAGGAACGTTTTATCCGAAATGGCAATTGCCAGTGAGAGATTTAGTTATCAATAGCTGGCCAAATATTGGTCATATAGCTGGTATCACCTAACACCACAGGTGTGCGAAACGTAATGAACTAATATCAACGAAATTTGGGGTTCGGTAGCCTCAAGTAAATGAGCAAATTTCTCGATAGGTTTTGAGTGCCAATGAGAACGTAATTTATCAAACATGAAGGTAGCTATGTGTTTAAGAAGGTTGTGGGAGATTAGTTCAAAAGAGAGGAGGGTCAGATATCGTGTGACTTGAAGATTGTGTCAGTTTAGTAGCAGAATCTTTCAAGGTGTGCATTTGAAAAGGTCGACTTTTGCTGGGATATCTTCCGCAATCATGTAACTTGGCCAGCTCTCTCATATCGTTTGCGATTTATATTGGAGAAAGGCATTTCTTGCCTATAGCAAAAAATACTACAAATAAATTAAATGAAGCCCTTTGTTATTGAGGTCAGATTGGATCGATCTCATCTTCATGAGAAAGTTCGAGCTTTTTCATGGTAACGTTCATGACAAACCTAGTTATTTATGAATTCAGGAAGTAGTTCTTCGAGTTGAATGATGTTGGCTTTTACGATGGTTAATGTTAGCTTCTTGTGCTGTTTAATCACTCAAATTGATCAACCAGAACTTTAAGGTTGCTTTATGAATTTAAATCTTTTCACTAACTGTGCTCCTTATCTTTTTTCTAATATAACAATTTTTTAAAACAAGGTACTGGCATGACAACATATTATTGTTGACAATTAATATGAGAGGTGTAAGGTAACGCTATTAATGGTGTAATATTATTGATAAGGTAATATGGGAGGCGGATAAACTGTTATTGACGACAATAGTGTTGTTGATCAGGTTCTAGTGGTATTAGTGGTTGATATTGGAGGCATTGCAAATTGTTCTCTCAGCAGGTGGTCTATTTTGCAATGTGTTTTATTCGAGTAATATTATTTCGCTTTTCATATTATAAAAACCTCGATTGAATTTTTCAGCTGATATTAGTGTATCGTCGAGAGGATCTTCTCTCAGAGGAAGCGATTATTCGATCATATTCACTAATTGAACATCCTGCACCAGCTATCGCAATGAAATTCCTTGATGACGATCAATTGGCTGTTCTATCGACAAGTGGACTTCATTTAATTATTCCATTATATACGCCTACGTCGAGTGTATTCACCGATGAAGAATGTAAAAATAGTATGATAAATACATAAATTTTTCTTATACGGATTTTTTTTTTGAAAAAATTGTATATTTTCATTTCGTTATTTTTTCAAAAATTTTTTCAATCTTTGCATTCCTAGAACAAAAAAAATTATTTCTGCGGTGCGGAATCGTCTATATGTAGGATTTGCACCAGTGTAAGATATATCATTCATAGATAAGTTCGACGGTTTTTTGATGGGACTATATATATATATATATATATATATATATATATATATATATATATATATATATATATAGAATAAAACTCGGCATACAATGAGGAGATTTGTGCATATCATGTAAACTGATTAATATCTTTGCTATCATAGTTTATGCTTCAGGAATCACTCGTCATATACGGAACATTTGAAACACTACAGACATCGTTGTTTTATTTGAAAAATTGAAAAATAGTTTATTTGAAAAAGAATCGAATAAATTTAAATTTTGTTATAATTTATAAGCGGTTCGAAAATAGTTGCTAGGAAGATATTCGATTATATGACTAATCCAATATGGCCACTATAATTTTTATATCAAAGAATAATGAGTAGATCGCTAATATTATGAGGATGTTTGTCGTATAGCGCAATGATAAAATTGAATTCATTGATCACCATACTCTGAATAGTCGTAGTTATAACGTGTATCAAGTGAAAACTTCTTATCGGGCTTCTTCCATGATGGTCGCATAAACCAAGGTGCTAGAAATGAAATAATACAGTAGAATAGAAAATAATACAATATACAACATAGATAATGAATTTTTGTCTTTTTAATTGTATGATTGATCGTTTTATCATTTTATCATTTATAGCGATTTGTTTGAAAAATATGATGAATGATTTTTGATTTTATTTCCATGCTTGATCTTGAAATATTTTTGGGATGCAAGGTTTTTTTTTTTTGAATTTTTGCTGTCTTAAAATTCAAGCGGAAATTTGCAAGACTCCAGATTCAGTAGGTTGTTTTATTGATCGATTCATGCTCCACTTAGCCAATTTTTGTAAATAGTTCTAGTAGCAAATTTAAGTAGGCCTGAAATGATGACGTAAAAATGCAACAGTTAACTTTACCACGAAATGGAAAATCGAATCATTGTCACCTATATGATAGCGAAACTTTTTAACAATCTAGCTAGTGGAAAATTTCATCATTGTTAGGTTTGAAGTTGATCATTCAGGTTCGAAGTTTATCACTCAAAAAAAAAGAACTCTAGACCTTTTATAATGCACATAAAAATTTCCATATATTCTATGAACGATTAGAAGGGGGAACGAGTCATTTCTGACAATTTATGAGAATCATTTTAGCGAAATTAAAATATAGACGAGTTACGAGTTTTAATTGTTTTACTGGTAATTTACGATACTAATATACCTAATAAATAGATTATAAATTTGCTTTTTATATTAGCAATAGAGATAAGCTTTTCCTCTTTCTACTCTATTCATCTAGTTTTGATTACTGAAATTGAATCATAATTTTGGTATCGTCGAAAAAAAAATGGGTTTATAGAGGATGAATAAAATTGATAGAATCAATAGAAGATTTTTTAAAATACAATCGAGCAGTGACATAAGTTCGCTTGTCATATCGCAGAAAATTTTTCGAGAAATTGATTTTTGCAATTTTTCTTCAATTTTTTCACGTTGAAAGTTAAATTTTTATTGAATTTTTACACGAAATATACAAAAATAATCTTCTCTATAACATATTTGAAAAATCGAACAGAATCTTTTTTTTTTTGTAGATGGTTTTACTTAAGTATAAATTTGATTTTTACCTAAATATCTATGAAATAAACACATTTTGCATAACTAACATCGTTTATTGAAGAGTTGTGCATTTGTTCCGAATATCATGACGAATGCAACAAGAAGAAAGAAGATAATAGCAAATGGCCGCATTCTGAAAAACAAAAAAATAAATATAAAAAATTAAACAAAATCATTTCTCATAAATGCATTAAATATTTTTATGAATTTCCAAAAAAAAAAATCTTTAGCTTATTAGTCTCTTGATTTCCGGTGCTACTACTATGGTTTAGATTAAAAAAAAAAAAAAACTTTGCAATCATTTAATAGTATTTATAAAACAACAACAATAAAAATAATAAGAAATATGCAAATATTCTAGATAAGACAAAAATCGAGTTGGTAAAAAATTGTTAAATATTGCATATTTGTAAATAAATATAACAAATAGAAACAATGAAAAATTTAATGGGAAATGTTGAGCATAATTTCTACTGAACGTTTTTTTTTTTTCAGGTTTCGATTAATTTGTTTCATTTCCTCGTTGTAAAAGTTATTATAGCTGATATAATATTCTTCATTTTTGTGGTTTCATTATCGCTTTAAACTTTAATTATCGCTTTAAACATAAACGAAAACCTTTAAAAAAAACTAAAATTAAAGCAAAGGAATTAAACAAAAAAAAAAAAAACAAAAACGAATTAAAAATATTTTTTTCACTATCATTGTTAACTAAAAAATGTCTGTAATTATGCTTTAAAAAAAGTGTTTATTATTATTAATTTAGGGCAATGTGTAAACTGAAACTCATCAAAAATATTCGATATATTTTTATTTATTGTATATGGAAAATATTTCATTCACTTTGAAGAATTTCTCTAAATTTGTTTACTAATTCATTAAGTTTTATTTTTATTTTTTTATTTTTATTTTTTTTATTTTTTTTTATTTTTATTTTTTTTATTTTTATTTTTTTCAAAAGATTGTATTGAAATAAAAAAATTCATCATTTACTTAACAGTTATATAGTTGTAAATTATTCTTTCAACTAGTAATTTATGCCCATAAATAATGCAAATCGAAATTTATGTAATACTAAGCATAGCTTACGTTTTTTTTTCTTTTTTTCTTTTTTTTTTCTAAACGACATTTATTCGATCGTTTTCTATTTTTTTTTGTTTTCTCTTTCATAATTTCCGTTTCTCATCTTCTTCTAACTCACAAGCGTTCATTTTCTCCATCTTTTATTTTCTGTTCTCTATAACTCAAATTTTGTTTTTTTTTCTTTTGCATTTCTCTTTTCCTCTTTTTCTCCATTTTGAATTCCCTCGTTTTTGTCATTTCCACACTCTCAATTTATAAAACTCTAATTCGTTGTTAAAATTCAAATCGAAATGAGAAAATTCTATCGAATTTAATTCATTTAGTAAATGATATAAAATTTTAAATAGGATATGAGTTGATTAAATTAATTTCTATATTCAGATTCAATTCGATTATTCGTTCATCATTATAATAGAATTAACTATTTGAATTGTATAGAATTCTTTTTATTTGAATCGATTCATTCATAGTAGAGGAAATATTCGAAATTGATTGATGAAATTTTTCCACTAAGAGGATGCCATTTATTGCGATTATAATTTGTTGAAAAGCTAGCAAAACGAATGCAAACGAGGCCTAATGTTATTAGCCAAATTTGGCCACATTTCAATCGCACATCTGAGCAAATCGCTCAAATAATATGCTCCATTATTCGATCATATTATCGAAGAATATAAATGTGAAAAATTTTGCATATTGTATCTTTTTTTTTTCTCGAAGAAATTATAATATTATTCGGCGAGATATTACAAATATTGAATTTAATAGTATTCAATTTGTTAGACTTTATTTGTTAATTTTACTAATAGAGAGCATTTTACTAATAACTAAAAGATTTTCCGTTATTGACGCAATGAATTGATCGTCCTTTTTTGAAAAAAAAAAAAGAGAAGCGTATAGATGATCTCTGATGGCGGTTTTTTTAAAACATTATTTACGTCTAGTTCATGCATTTAGATTGATTTCATGCATAAAGATGAGAAATTTTCCATCATTTTTTGAAGAAGTCGCTTCATGAAGATTTTTTCTTTTCAAATATGTATACGCTAACATGACTGCTACTTCAGCATTATTAATGACACATCTTTTTATTATCACGATCTTCATCCTATATATATATATATATATATATATATATATATATATATATATATATATATATATATATATATATATATATATATATATATATATATATATATATATATATATATATATATATATATATATATATATAATTTGTTTATAATCACCTTTGTATATGAATGTATAAATATAAACATTTACTCTTATAAGAACTACGAAATGTTAGCAAGATCGGAAAAAAGGAAAACACGATGGAATAATGTAAAACGGTCGAAAGAAGCAGGGTAATAAAAAGATGGAGAAAAACAGTTAAAAAGTCATACGTACATTTTAGAGAACTCACTTATGAATTAAATGAGGTGGGGTTTCGTAAAGGAATGTACACGTGTAATTCGCAGTAATGTACACCGTACTGATCAACATTCTCCTATTTCAGCGGCTATTTATTATTTTAAGAGGAGGTAGTACCTAATTAAAATATAAATGTTTTACTCCATCTTTGTTATTTATTAGTGAATGAGGAAATTGATTGATCAGAAGAGAGAAATACAAATAGAAGAGAATAAATAAACATATCAAGAACAAATAATAAAATATTAAAGAAATAAATGAAAAAGCAAATTTAAAAAAAAAACATGGATACAGTTAAATAAATAAGATAAACATATTTCAAAAACTTTTAACATTAGTCGACTAAGTTAGTCTTTGAGTATATTGTTGCGGATTTTTCATTATTTATTAACACTTCCTGGCATTGATTAGTTAGATAAGTTGAAATACAAAAAGCGCATATCGTGCCTGATCTTCATGTATATTTTTTTTCATTCATTTTAGTAATAAGTACCTTCAAATTGCTCTAAAAAATTTCGCTAATTTCGCTCACAAAATCAAATTAAATGAAATGTTTATTTATATCATCCTCATAATGCTTATATATGATTTTATTTATTATCAAAAAGCGGAAATAATTTCGAAACACTCTTCAGTTGATTCCATAACCTATAAAGAAAACAACAAAATTAGCTAATAACACTAAAAGTGGATATGCAATCAAATATTGTTTACCAGTGTGTTTTTTTCCGTCGTATAATTTAAAAAAAAAAAAAAAGAAAAACTCTGAATGCGAAATTTTCCAATCATTCGTTTTAACGAAATTTTTTAAAATCATCTTATAATGTTTCAATTTTGCTTAAATAAAATCGCTAAATATTGTTGAAATTTCATTCGAAATTTTTTTTAAGCAACAAATTTTAAAAAATTTTTCATTTCAAATGATTTTTTGAAGAGAATTTTTCGCTTGAAATCTTTCATCAAATTTATTGAAGATAATGATAATGAAGAGAATGATAACAAGATAATGATAATAGTGATAATATTAAAGAAAAATTCATATATATCATATCGGAAGTTTTTTTTTTCTTCGAAAAATGCAATTATTTCACACAATGAAAACTTTTGATAATTTTCGATTGTATTGTTTTATTTTTTGATAATAAATTTACGTATTAAATTGTTTAAAAAAATTTTCGAACAATTTTCTCTTGAAGAGAGAATAATTTTGTTCAGTATAGTGAATTTATTTGAACGTTCTGATGAAATTTCTCTTATAAATATTGATAATGATCTAATAGATGGCATTTTTCCAATTTTTTATTGATCATTCAATATTCGATCGTATTTAAAACACTTTCAGAAATTCATTTTTATATTATACAATTCATTTCATTAATTATTATACTATTTCAATAAAAATATTATGGAGAAAATTCAATAGTTGCGACTATTATTTCACATTTATTCTATACCCGATTATATAATTTATCGCTTAAATTTCAAAAATATTCCAAAAAAAAAAAAATTCAACGTTTTACTTTAACAAAAAAAAAAAATCCAAAGTTTGATACTATAATATATAACATGTGTAGAACTCTTTAAATACGTTTTAAATAGATTTTTATTATAAGATAATATAGTGTTTCTTATTTAATCAAATTTCTTTCAAAATTTTCTCTCTTCATTTAACAAATATATTGCTCTTAATTCTTAAACGATATCGTTATTGTATATATTAATTCATCATTTATATTATTCGATAAATTTTTCTCATAATATTTGCAAAAAAATTTCCACATTGTTTCGCGTTATGTTTCTTCTATATGATTTCTATATCATGCTTAAATTCTTTCAATAATTGCTTTCATATTATATGCGGCATTCTTACAATATTGCTCATTATTATTTCTATATTGTTCCTTCAATGTTGTCATGTTGTTCTCGCATTGTTGTTTCATTGTTTTTATATTGCTTTCCAACTTGTTGCTCATTTTATTCCTCTATTATTCTCTCAATCCTTCTAGGTGTAATTGAATTACTTCTCTAAGCGATATTTTCACCTCTTAAACTATCGAAGTCGGAAATTAACGAAGTTTTTTTTTTAAAGCATGAAATCAATGTTTTAATATTAATCCATCATTCAACAAGATATTTGAATTAATTGAAAATGTTCGATTGCAATTTTGCGTCGATTCAAATTTTCATTTGATGCGAAATTCAATTTTAATATTGCAAAAAAAAAATTGCTTTATTTATGAATTATTTTATGATGGATTACATCGTTTCAAATATAAAGACTTTTATAGATATATTTTAATTTCTAATGAATTATTTATGCAATCGGTTAAGTTGATGAGCACGATGCAAAAAAATTATTGCTCGTTATGGCGTTTTGTAGTTTTCCCCCACTTATTTTATTATTATTAGTGTGAAACGAAGCCAAAAATTACGAGCATTCGAGGATGCTCATGTTAATATGCAAATGTCTGCTAGTCGGCTAGCATATCTACTCAAATGTCCACCTGAGCGAATCGAGAGTACCACTACGAAGGGGAACGGATGCATATGATAAGTGGCCGATGATTCGAACAGATGCCACAATATGCTCCGAAGTAAAAGCACAAAATTTATAGACGCTCATTATTGGTGGTCTCTAGAGCTTCTACTGGAAGAGCTCCTTATATGAGCATCTAGATATATCTATAGATAATTACATTGGTAGAAGCTAGGAAAAACATTGGAACTAAATGGAGACAAAAGTACTCGAAGAATTTTTTCTCTTTTCTTTAGTGAGATAACGAACAGATTCCATCTTTATTTCCCCGTCGAAAAATGCTACCCACCTGATCGTTGTTTCAAAAAAAAAAGAGAAACAAAAATACGCGTGCATTAATTTTATTGATATAAATTCAGCGACTATTTTCCAATACATATATATATATATATATATATATATATATATATATATATATATATATATATATATATATATATATATATATATATATATATATATATATATATATATATATATATATATATATATATATATATATATATATATATATATATATGCATGTAGTAATATTTACTTGACATTTCATTCTTATTTCTCTATTTTCCTCTCAAAGATTTCATTCTCTATTTTCTATCATTTCTTTCATTTATCCTCTAAACAAAACTTTTAATGAAATTTTATGGACATAATCATTTCATATTATTTTATATTGGTCTAAAATTTCATTTGTATTTGTAATTCGAATCATAATTTTTTTGCTAAATTATATAATTCTTCCACTTTCACAAAAAAAAAATTATCGATGAAAAAAAATTCCAATATTAAAATTGTTGGAAATTTTTACTCTCCATTAAAAAAAAAATTTAATGCGTAATTAAGCGAAAAAAAAACTCCGCAATTTCAATCGATTATTTTCAATGAATAAGCTAAGAAATACGTAAGAGAAAAGGAAGTGAAAAAAAAATTGAAAAATTTGAAAATATGAAAATTTTTTAAAAAAATTTCTATTATTTTTATCGGCGATTAACTATCCAATAATGAATATTAAATTATTGAAAAAAAATATGCAAATTTTTTCAAATAGAAAATAAATCTTCCGCATACGCAAAGAAAAAAATAAATAAAAATTTTAGCAATTAAGAATATTTACTATTATTATACGCAAAGAGAAATATAATGCATTTAAAAGAATACGATAAATTTTTATTCATTTATAATATTAGTGACCTAAAATTCAATACAGCAAAAAAAAAAACAATGAAACAGTAACATAATATCGGAAACAGAAATACGTCTAGATGATATTCTCGGATCGCTTGAAGAGTGGGAATATTTGAGATAAATTTAGTTATCGTTAGAAGAGGCTAAAATAATTGGAAACCTCTAATGAATGATGTGCTCGGAATTGCATAGAATCTAAATGCATTTTAAATAGCTTACGAATTAACGCTTAATCTAGTCGTTATGTTCACTTCCGCATATAATCTCATAAAAAAATTCTACGTAAGTAATTGATAATCAATTCTACTAATTACTTTGGTGGAAATTTACGTATGAAATGGAATGAACGAAAATATACAAATGATTTGAATAAAATGAGCGGATTTACTTAGATGCAACTCATCAGAATATTATGTTATGCAAATGGATTGCAATAGGCGGAGAGTTTGTGCATGTAAAAATGAGGGTATAGAAGCTGAATGTGGGAGAGTCATACGAAGATTGGAGTCATCAGGATTAGAGCACTCTATATG
The DNA here is from genome assembly GCA_013433145.1 of Ascaris suum. Lineage (NCBI taxonomy): Eukaryota > Metazoa > Nematoda > Chromadorea > Rhabditida > Ascarididae > Ascaris > Ascaris suum. Next base: position 8,227,786 of record CM024178.1, on the reverse strand, counting down.
GGTGCTAGGGCACGTAATTGAGAAGTGAGGTGAAGTATATGCGGACATCGTACTTGAGAATAACTTCAGGACATATAAGAATAAAAGTACGGCATATATGATGCGTTGCACCATAGTAAAGGTACGATATACGGCAACGCGAGTGCTATGTGTGACAATGAGGGAACGGCACATAAGAAGAGGGTAGGAATATGAGAAAGGAGAGGATGAAGACACGGTATATGAGAATGAAGATAAAAACAAGCAATACGTGACAGTGAGTCTATGGTATATGAGCTTAAACATATATAACGGGTGCATAATGACCAGGTATATGAATAAATAGGATAATATTACATGAAGATTCATTTTGACAGGTATTTCACCTGGAGAGAAAACATTGCCTATGTCTTAGTGTGTTGAATTTAACTTCAATGCACATGTGCTTTTTTTTCTTCAATTATTATTTATATATATTCTCTTTATTTGGTTCAATTGTATATTTTATTAACGTTAATGCAATTTTGTTCGAAAGATTACCACGATTTTTGCATATATTCTTGCCTTTTTTTAAAAAAAATTTCGATTAAAAAAACCTTCTCTTTCTCTTTTTTATATGACAATTTTATAGCGTATTGATTAATAAATTGATATAAGTTACATTTTATGCAATGAGATTGAAATCTAAGCGATATAGTTATTTGAAATTGTGTTATTACAATGATCCATAAGTGACCACTGGTCAGTTTGAGTGAAAAATGTGCAATTGCGTCCGAGAAATTTACTGCTTTTGATGAGCTTTTTTTTTCTCAAAATTTTCAAATTATACTTTCATTTTTCTGCTGTTATTTCTCATCTAATCATAGCTCACTTTCTAAAATCTTCGAAATTTCCCTCTCCTATTTACATGAAAATGAGAACGATTTGCGTGATGGTGATTTGAATATTTGCATCACTATGCACTTGAATTACATATCCGTTCGATTCGTTGTAGTTTCCTATGAGATCAACAATGTCACCAAACAGAGTCAATACTTCAGTGCAACAAAACGGCGATATGATGACAGAAATCGATTACAGTCATTTCTTATGGGATAAAGAAAATAGGCACGTCACCTCACTTAATAAATTTTTCCTACCTGCAATCCTTTTTTTCCGATTCAAATAATTCATAAATTAGTAAATAAACAAATAAATACAAATAAAAAAATAAAAATAAAAATATTAATATTAATATAAATATAAGTATAAACATAAATATAAATATAAATAAATAAATAAATATTATATATATATATATATATATATATATATATATATATATATATATATATATATATATATATATATATATATATATATATATATATATATATATATATATATATATATATATATATATATATATATATATATATATATATATAGTCTTTATCGTACGAAACAGCTGCGCAAAAATTTTTAATTAAGGATTTGGGATCTAAATTCAGCTAATAAATTGAGATACGCAATAGGAAAGAGGCGCTAAAGCACATAAATAAATGACTGCCCATAGGAAGCGCTAATTGAAAAAGTGGTGATCACTTAAAGAGTGAAGATGGTCACTAGGATCATTCTCAACGCTTTTGCCAGATACATGCAGTTTTTGAAACGGGATGACGCAAAGGAATGAGAAAATTGAATTGTAGTAAATATTGCCCATTGCTGCGGTCACTAGATGGAGTTGCCTTTAAGGCACTCAGAATTGTGTGATCGAATGAACCGAAACATGGAATGTGCGATCAAATTAATTCAATTCACATGGGATTTTTGAATGTGAAAACATTGAAAATGCTAGAGAAATTCGTAACAACATGAAAGAGTTTTAGAAATATTCTATAGAGATTTAGAAATATTCCATTTAAACATAAAAATATTTTTTTATAGACTTAAAACTATTCCATATTAACTTGAATAGATTTTTGCTCTCATTTAATGAATAAAACATTTCTCGAATCTCTAAACTTCTACATCTACATAGTAAACGCTTCCATAAAAAAAAATTCAATTTTTGAATGATCCTCGAAATGAAATGAAAAAATTTTTTTCTAAGATTTCAAATGCTATTTTTTTGGAAATTTTTCCCAGCAAAAAATAAACATTTCGTCAATTCATTTTTTTTCTCATATAATCGTTTAAAAATTTTTGGAAAATTTGAAACTGTTGAGATTATTTAGTTATCATATAGGTGAGGAAGAAATAAAAATATTGAAAATAAAAAAATAGAGTAGTTAAATTCATCAAATTTAACAAGAAACTCAAGTAAACGGGCATAATGTTAGAAGCTGCTAAGCATCATCAACACACGCTACAGTTGTAGTCAGAAGGAAACGCATCGAAAAAGGGCGGAGCTACGTATAAATGGTTCTTTGTTGCTCTGCAAAAAAAAAAAAAAAATAAACGAGCACTTTATTCAGCTCAGAGAATTAATTATCGCCCATGTTATAAGTGCTGTACGAGAGGTATCCACGGGAAGGGGGAGGGGGGAGAGGGGCTAGGGATAACCACGAGAATACCCACTGACGTCTTGGTGGTGAACTTCGAACATTAGAATTTCATGAGCCTACAGACATAAGCCTATGGATTAGTTGTACTATTTGAGGTCGTCGTTCAGGTTTCGGCTTTACCGGATTGAAAACAAATTGAAAACAAATTAAATAAAAAAAAAAAAAAATGAGTAAATCCATAAATGAAATAAAATGAAATGAATTAGTTATCAAAAAACTTATCAAAAAACAATAATTCTATCACATTCTATTATATTCTCTATCCAATCTTCTATAATTCAAATAATCTATAAAAAGCGTACACTCTTGTTAAACTCGGCTAGGATTTATTAGAAAATTTCCGAACAAAAAAAAAAGAGCCTAAAGCATTTTTTTTCATTCGCTGACAATCGTGAATGAAGTATATTTAAAGTGGGAGAAGTGGGGGGGGGGGGGGGGGAGGAAAATTGAGTATATTTGACACCAATGTTTATCTATTATTGCAAAGATTAGCCGGATATCAGAACTTAGAAATCGATAATGGAAGAAATTAGCGAATATGCAAGATTTATGCAAATTTTAGACGAATAAATACGCAAAATACATGAAAATTTTTGCCGTAAAATTTACATGGAGGAGTAATTTTTTTTTTTGGGATCAAATGGAAGTCTTGTTTTGCGTCATCGACGACATAGATTTGATAATCAATTCTTTGGGGATTCATCAGTGATAATGCGTCGATTCCTTGAGAATTCTACGAAGAAAAAAAAATCAAATATCGATTATATGCATATATGTAAATTAATTCATTTAATAAATTAAAATCTCTCTTCGATAAGTTCATATAACATTTTATTGATGAAATATTTAATAACTTCTCAATTATAGAAAATCTGATCATAGAATATATTTGAAAATCATTTCAAATTATTCTAATCTTTGCATACATCTTAATCGTTTTCATCTTCCAGCAGTTTTTTTGATGAGCGTTCCATCCTACTCAGAATATCAAATAAAACGAGGATTTGAAATAAGAATGAAAACGCTTTCATTACATAAATTTATAAGCTATTATTGTTCTCTTAAGATTTGCAATACCTATATTTTATTCATCTGAGCATATTTCAACTCATTTTAAAGTACAGAAGTTAAGTTTACCCGAAAATTTACTTGAATATGGTTTCTCAGTATTTCAGCTACCAAATCACACCTAAATGGAGTCATGAGTATTTTAATTCTAGTTTTTTTTCCCACCTATCGTTTGTCAATTAAGAATAGTTGAAGTCCAGAATTTATTGAAGAGCAAATTTCTCTCAATTTTCAAATTATCTCTCAAATACAATTTTCTGCTGATTTCAAAGTTATTGTAAGCAAATTAGCAAATTATAAACTTATTTCCTCATAATTATACAGTGAAAAAAAATTTCATCAGCATTTATTTTCCAACGAAATTAATATCAACAATAAAATTGAATGAATGCAATATTTTCAATGGATATTCGCAAAAAAAAAAACCTTGCAACAAATGATCATTAATGCAACCATTCTATGCAAATTTCACATCTAAATCATGAATATTAGCGGTCAGAAAAGATTTACATCCTCTTACACCTCCCTCTCCCCTCACTCCTTTCCCTTCGTAAATTTCTTCGCTTATTATTGCTTCATCTAACTTTATTTATCTATTTTCCATATAAGCTTCATATATATTCATATAAATATTCATATAAACATTTACATTAAAAACATTAATAAAATATCTTTTAAAAAAAATTTTCACATTTCAGTAATAATTTTTAATAATCAAAGAAAAAAAAATTGAATTTCAAATTTTAAAAAATATTACCTTAATCACTTTGCAATATCAGCAATTATATTAAATCGTCGCATATTCTACAACATTGACGTCTATATCGTTAGTTTTTCTAACTTTTACTTAGGATTTATTCACGTAATCTTAGTTATTGCGAAAAAAAATTTTCTTCAAATCCTTTCAAGATCTTCAACAACAAAAAAAAAACCCTTCAATTAATAAATAATTTTTTTTTTTCCTCAATAAAGAAAATTCTCGTTGCCTTTAAAGATGTCTATTCTTTATTGGCGTTTCTTTCTCAATTTATAAAATATGAAATAATATTTTTCAATATGATATTACTTTCTAGTCAATATACAGTGATAATAATTCTTTTTAAAATTTCTTCGAAAAGATGAAATTCGGCAATAATTTAAAACAACTAATCAAAATATATGAAATTAATTCTTTAACGAAAATACAAAAACGATTATGTATAGCATCTAACGTTTTGATGGTTACCCTCTAATTGACACAGATCATTATTACACCTGGTTGATTGACTCAATTAGTGAACGATCATTGAAGGAAATTTAGCTAGATATGCAGTTATGATTATTTATAGTGAAATATGCTTGTAAAAAAAAATTGTCTAGACGAGTGCTAATGATAAATGGAAATAATTATTCAAAAGATATAGAAGTAGAGATTGCTATAACAGAAGTTATTATTACTTAATAACTTGAATAAGGAATACAAAAAAAAAAGAATAACGAATTCATATCAATAGTAAAGAATATTTGAGTTCTTTTATGCATTTATTAGCCGAGGGAGAAGCAAGCATTGCGAAGAAATTATATCATGCTTTTGCAATTTTCCAAAAGAAAAATTTTCACATTGATCCATTATTGCATGATATGAATTAAATTGATACGTTTGCAAAAAAAAAATTTTTTTTTGAGAAAAAAATTCAAAATTTTCTATTTTGTTTTGTAAAAAGTTAGTTCAAATTTTTGTTCGAATATGAAAAAAAAACAAACTTCTTTAAAAGTGAAATTCACTACTATTGAGCATATCCGAATGAAAAATGGATAAAATTTTCTATATATTTTATTTTTTCCATTTTTGAAATTTTTTCTTTATTTCCTATATTTTTCCTTTTCCTATATTTTTTTATATTCCTATATTTTGTTCCCAAAAAATTCCAAAATTTCCAATATTTCCAAATTTCCCATATGATCTATGTGCTTTTTTTTTCTCTGATAGATTAATATTATAAGTGAGTTCAATGAAAAATTTTCCAAATTATTGAGTTTATTATTCGAAATTGAATTTACTTCTACTAATTTCATCAATTAAGAAGGCAATTTGAATATCGTTGAATTTTTTAAAGCGGAAAATATCGCATTATTTTATTTATTTATTAATTTTGTTGTTTTTTTTTTCAGGAAAAGAAAAAATATCATAGCGGATATCCTAGATAGCAAGAATTTTTTTTAGCGTAACGCAAGAAAGCATTTTCATAATAAAAAACTCGATGAACTTTCTCATCAAATAAACGAAAATCGCCGATGGGCAACTTAATTAATCTCATCTCATATGAATGAATATTCCACAAATTTGTGAAGGTGTATTTGGCTTATTTATAATTATGAAATTATTTCGTACTCTATCGAGATGAATTGCAATTATTTTAGAAAATATTGTCATGTTAAAAAAAAAAGGAAAATAAAGAATTTGTTTCATTAAAAAAACTTTTCTTTTTATAAATTATTTCTTTATAATTAGAATTTTTCTTTAAAAAAAGTAAATAGTGGAAGATTTTTACGTTCTTCTGATATACGTTAATGATAGCGATATTATTTCATTGAATTCAATGATAACGATATTGTTTTACGGTTGATAAATCGAAAAAAAAAAACTCCGATGAAATTTCCGTTTCACAAAAATCGAAAAATTGCTGTATAAAGAAGAAAATTTATGCATGTATTATATTAGCTGATTCATTAAAACTTTGAATGCATCAGTTGAAGTTTTTCTTCAAAATAATAAACAAATAATTATATGAGCTTAAAAAATAAATAAATAGATGAGCATTTTATCATATACATTAGAAGCGAAAATAGCCTCATTAGATTTGTTTTCTATTTTGTCTTCAAAGCAAATAGCTAAGTCGGCAAATCCTTTGGGGCACACTTGTAACTAAAAGATAACTGGCATCACAATAATAATATTACAATGAGACGTCATTTACATTATATATGTAAATATTCCCGATAGATAATAACCTCAGCGCATATGAATTGCAAGGCAATAGGATTACTTCCTGAAGGTTGTGCTAATCGACGTGAAAATCGGATAGCGTTAAGGATACGGAAAGTTCACTATTCATCTATAATAAACGATTTACTTCTTGCAGTAAATGGACGCTAAAAAATATCTTACTGCGGCTATAAAAAATAAAAGAAGAATTGAGAAGACAGAGCAATCGTTCTCGTAAGTGGTCATACAAATATTGTTGAATATTGTTGCTTAAAATCAAAATGTTTCAACTGTGAGCTGATGTAATTGCTGATAAAAAAAAAAACTTTTTCGACTGATTTCTATGTATCAAAAATTTGATGCTTATTTAGCTGATTTTGTAGAATTTCTCAACTTAATGCTTGAGTCGTGTATAGTTGATTCCGCAATCGTTGTAGTCAATGGCCTAAATTTTACCTTATTCGACTCTTTAATTATGCAAGACCCTGATTCATGCAAGATCTGATTCATGGAAGAACCTAATTACGTCTATCTTTATGTTGAGGGGTTTCTCGAGGCCTGCACAGATATATTTTACCATTCTTAGTAATCACATCTAAAGTCCTATTTATAGAAATAAAATTTCTGACCTGGTTTGAACACAAACGGCATAAATTTTATTCGCTGTATTTTTTGGGAGAGAAATTTTCAGGCAATAATGACATAAGCACCTATTTCCATTTTGAAGTTTTACCTATAAGTTCTAAATTGAAGCGATATTCCGAGATACTACAGGCAAAAAGTAAGTATTATGTTTCGTTGGTAAAAGTAGATAGTTCACCTTGCAAAAATCATCACAAATCGGCGAAATACGTAAACGATATACGTAAAGTTTTGTGCGTAACATTATAACATTGTTCAAGTATATACACCAAAGAAAACGATCGCTAAGACCAGTCGATTCTCACCATTCATTGGGCGACTGATTGCAAAAAGCACGATCTTTGGTTTGAATAGTATAAACCAGATAGAACATATAATTGGCGTCCTCAGCATCAATAAACACACTGCACAATAATTGCTGGAAATTGCGAGAAAAACGTGAGATACGGTAGATACACCGAAGTATTTTGCAAATATGTCAATGGTAAGTTAAGAAATAACCGTGGTTACTGCTTGAATACCGATCACTAACTCAGCCGGACATGTTTACAGACCGCTTTTCAAGCGTCTTTGAAAAAACGTTGGTAAGTTGCTTACCGTTCTTGTAAGCTGCGACAAGCATTTGGGTTTTATTCATGTTTCTCAAGGCTAGTACCACTAATGCACCGCAAAAGCAATCTTATGCCCGCTTAGCAGAATTTTTCTGAAGTTGCTTCTGATGCTTGCCTCTTCCCTGGTCATAGAAGTGCGCAATCACTTCACCTTTGCTAAAGAAATCATTTATGATTTTAGTAAAAAGCTGTCGACCTATTAGTTTGACCTCCTTCACTCATGAAATTCTTGAAAGAGATGCGATAGCAGATAATTTTATACGAAAAGGCCTTCTGAATCCTGCTCAGTTCGGCTCCGTCCTCGGTCGCTTCACGACCTCATAACTTCAAAGATATCAGAAGGTGATTAGGTATCTTCATAGAAATATGCATACTCAGACCGAAAAACGTGTCTATTGATTACATGGAGGTTGCAATATTCCACTACTGCCGAAAAGTCGTCAAAAAAATGAAAACTGTATTCTTCGCGCATTACAGCATTAATGTATTGGGCATAAGCGAGGTATCTTCATCGCCTACTACCGACCGAATTTCGAATGCTCAACTCCTGGTCTCCTTACTTGATTTCTGATATTAGCTTTCTAGAGAACGTCCAGAAACGCTTCATCCGCACTACTTTCTGCAAAATTTATGATGTGGATAACCACATAATTGTACTACCAAGCTAAAAATCTTTAACCTGGAAACATTGGAATATTGCATGAATGTCGACGTCATTATGTCGATGTCGATACCGATTTTTCGATGTCAATGTCGATATAAGCGTCAGTTTTCACTTGATTCCGTGTCCGTGCGATGTGGGTAGCTCTTCCGATATCACCTTTCATAAATATTTCTATAGTCAACGTAAGCATCATTACCAGGTTTTCATTAAATGTTGCAGCGCAAAGAAATACTCTACAACATTTTCAATTTTCTATCGTTCGGATGTGGAATCCGTTTTTTGTCGATGTCATTAGTTCATCTATCAAACTGTTGCTCAGTTATCACTATCCAATTGTTAGAGAGTTAGAGAACATTTCTTTCGATGTTATCCATCTATTGTTTGTGATTTTTATTTCGTTTTTGCCTTATGATCTCTTTCGTTTTATTCACTTATTTGTCTTTTATATGCCGATGAATGTCTCTCATCTGAGAAACAATCAACCAACACTTTAACGTTGATCTTCCATATTACAGATTTTTTTGCATATACTTATCGCTTTATGAACTTTTTGTTCATTTATATCGCTCATGTTCATTTACTTCTTTTTTTTTTCCTATTTTTTCCCACTTCAGAATATGCTTGAGCATCAAACTAAATATCAACCAAATTTGTTCTCACAAACAACCTAGCGCCTTATATTGAAAGTTCCTATTCATTAAGTATATGATTAATGCGTTATGCTACATTCAACTTTTTAGTTTGACTTAGAGATTCATATGGCCAAAATTGTTTGATGATCAACGAAAGTATTATCCCCAGAAGTCTACGAACAAGTCATCTTTCATTTACTGAGGAGATGCGGTAATAGTGAGCCATCATGAACTGTATAGCATGCTTGTTTTCGATACACTTGCAGTATTTAAAAAAAATGCTTGTTTTCGTGCTTTCAACTCTATATTCTAATCCTTCGGAATATCACATCGGTTGGATATCAATCAATTTCGGAAATATGTGATAAACGTCGAACTGTAATCACTCTCTGACTTCAATTGAAAAAAACGATCAAAAATTGGTGATTAAATCGTTTTCATAGCGGAATTTTGACGGCGAAACAAATCTCCGTTTTATCGCTCGTAACACGGATAAAAATTCATATTCGAATTTATCGCTGCTCATGCAAAGCATTTAAGATAATAAATTAAAATCGAAATGTTAAGTATTAGCTGTCGGAATCAGTAATTTATTTCAACTCAAGCGCAATCTCTAGTATCATTCAGCTTGAAATATCACCAGCTCCTCAGCCTGAGTTACTGCCAGTTTCTTGTGCTAGCATATCCTCTTCACCTCTTTTCTATGAAACGATTTGGAACTTTTTCAAATTTTTCATTCACTATTTCTTTACTCGTAGCTGCAACCTGCCTTTGTCGTAGTCGCTGATAGATCATTTATGATCGCCTACCGATCACGATGAACGTCTGACAGATTAGAGAATTATCCACTCAAAAAAACCAAAATATTTGGAAACGTATATCCTAGGAATACGCTTTATAAGAAACAACTCTACGCATGAAATTCACATAAATCGGAAGTAAATGTTTAGCGTGCAAATACTACCAGCTGTTCAGCTTGAGTTACTTCCAGTTGCAGCCTGAGTTACTGCCAGTTACTGCCAGTTCATAAAAGTGCATAACGTTAGCTATCATTTCTTATAATTCATCGACACCACATCATTTGATTGTTTGTTTTGATTGGAAATCAATAAAAACATGAGGAGATAAAAGTGAATGAAATCTTTGATCAAAAATTACCTGAGGCAGGTGAATCTATCATTGTAATATGAAAAATAAAAAACCAGTACTATACATATAGCACAAAGATTTCTTATTATGATGAATTAGAATGAAAATTTTACTCAGAAATAATCATAGTATCGAGCAAATACAAACGACTCATCAATATAGGATTATTTCCAAGTGATAAAGAGTCGTTGATTGAGCGGATTTTTTGACTCTATGATATATCGTTCATTTCAATTTATGACCTAACGAGTGACAATTGAAAATTTCTCGCCGAATTCGTCGCCTAATTTCTCGATCGGTCAAATCAACAATTCTTTGAAGCGTAAATGACGTTTCTTTAACGATCAGAAATGTATTATTTACATTATTATTGTCTTCTTTCATTTCATTGATATATTTTTAAAAAATGAAACAATTATGAATGATTGCTGTAGTGAAAAACTTGAATTACCCATATAATAAGTTGGAATGAAATTGAAAACCGGAATTTTTTAACTAGAAAATTTGCAAGTAAATTTTTATGAATATTTACCGGTATAGGATTCAAATTGAATGCAAACATTTTAATACGGTACGTTCAGCTTTGTATTCGAAATCAAAGTAATATCACTTTCAAATTTCCATATTTGCCACTCAGATGTTGGTATACGAGCGATATTTTGAAAAAAAAACGCCTCGACAATATAGCAACTTTTCGAGGGGTCTAATTCTGCTGTGAATAAGCAGTGTTCTATTAAACTACACCTTGAACTACCTGAAGCAAGTGAATCTGTTTATCGTAAACTACAAGCATATTTTTATATGTTCTTCGGTGAGGTTTTAATTAGAAAATAACTTACGAATTGTGCACCTTATCAGTGCGTAATATTATTCCCATGATTCCTAATAATATTAAATGGATTTAAACGTAAGTTTTTCACACCTTAGCGATGTCGGGTCTGTGAATATGTATGTATCTGTCTATCGGCTTCACATAGTTTCAATTCGAGAACTAATAAAGCTGGAGTTCCTAGCATGAAGAAAATCTTTTGGACTACACCATTAAGTGGTCTCAACACGAATTTTCAATTCGATCTACCAAACAATTTTGGGATGCATATTCTGTAAGCATTTGGTACACATAAAACATAACTACATTTTTGCTATGTTTTATTATTTGTTGATAATTTAAGAAAGCGGTTGGTCAAATGAGAGGAATGCAATGGCGTATATCGTAACAACTCATCTTGAATGCTTCTTCACTAATTTAAAAATAAAATCAGTAAATGAAAAAGCATCACAATCATTTCATTATGGTCATTGATGCTTCGTCAAAATGACAGCAGCAACAAATCACATCGAAAGGGTTACTCGATTTCTGATTTTTTTTTAATCGCAAAAATTTCTGCATTTCCCATTTAATAAGAAGAAATGAAATTGATGGTTATTCATGTATCGGATAGATAACTCATTCAATACTATAAAATATAATAAAAAAAAATTCAGTATTTCCACATGAGGTAAATAGTGTCTCCATCAGTGAAGCTATGAAAATTTCTGTTATTTTTTTTTTAGAAAGCAATGAAATTTTATTACTTATAGAATCGAATGAATTTTTATAAATTTTTAGTGAGAATAGTTCGAAAAATGTTCGATGCATTTTCAGTATCTTTCTTGCCGAATCCGAAAATCACCTCATCGATCTATTTATTTAAGGCTTTCTACTTGTGATTCTTCGCAATGCTCATTGCTCTTCTGCAGTTTATTTCTCTATGGTGGTGGCATATGCGCCAAATGCTAGATCGCTGTGGTTAAACTAGTCATAATGAAACCTTGGAACAGTTAATATCTCTTTGAATAGAGACAGTTCATCATCATGCAGTATGATTGCTTAAAAAATTGCACAAAATGAGTTTGAAAGTCTTTACAATGTTATAAAATACCAATATTAACCCACGAAAACTATTGCTACAATTGTGAGAAATTTTTCGATTTCAGAAATATTTGTTGCTTCCAATATTTTTATCCAATATTTTTTATTAATAAATTGAGGTTTATAAGCGTTTTATCATTTATATATCCAATAATTTTTTTTAATTAATAAATTCAAATCGATTTATATGAGGTTTATAAGCGTAACATATAAATTTTTTCTCATGTTTGTTAGCAAACAATGAGCAATAATTTTTTTTTTTTGCATTATTGAAAAGATATTTCAACAATTTTTCAATAAAAAGTTCAATAGTAAGTCATTGTTGATGGATAATTTCAACGGAATCTTTGTAATTGAAATCTGAAATGCTGAAATTTTTATATGTCGCGAGAGATTACGCGTTTGTTGTCGAAAAATTTTCTTGAAAAATTCAAATTTTTTTATCGATTTTTTTTTCTCTTTTTTTTCTTTGTTCTTGAAAATTGAACGATCTAAAGGTGAACGAAGACTCATTCTATAACATAATAAAATATACCTCATAGGAAATAGCAGAAATAATTCGAATTTAACAATTTGCTCGGCAAATAAATTCTAATTGCAAAGACGGAAGGAATAAGGAAAAATGAAATGCGTAAAAATGTGCAAATGTGGTCTGATTAGCAAGCAAAGGGAAATTAAATGGCAATAAAATCACCGAATTTGAGTGAACCTGGAAATTAGCTTACACGAAAAATCCTTATTCAATACTAAATTGCGGTGATAGAACGTCTTGCGTTAAGAAATATATGTTGATAGAGTGCCCCAAATTGTGTCGAAAATTTCGTTGACAGAACGCTGAAATCAGGTCGCTTCTTAGGTTTTAAATATATTTTCATATGCTGGAAATAAATCTGCATAGTTCTCATAAATCCATTTAAATGCATAGGGTTTCATAAAACATGCTTTTTCAAAGAAGAAAAACGAACTAAAAGTCAGAAAGAAAGTAAAATGATCCATATTAAGAAACGGCTGCCGTACACTTTCATTACTTTCACCAATACTTTCACTGAGACTAAATCGATGAGAGTAGTAAAACCTAATGAGTAATGACGTTAAGCTTTGTTATCTTTGCTATATATAGTAATTAAATAGTAAGGAAATTACTACGATTGTAACTTGATAGTTTTCATCAAGCTCAGTTTATTTATATTTGTTATATATATAAATATATAAATATATATAAATAGATATAAATATAAATATAAATATAAATATAAATATAAATATAAATATAAATATAAATATAAATATAAATATAAATATAAATATAAATATAAATATAAATATAAATATAAATATAAATATAAATATAAATATAAATATAAATATAAATATAAATATAAATATAAATATAAATATAAATATAAATATAAATAAATAAATAATAAATAAATATATATATATATATATATATATATATATATATAATATATATATATATATATATATATATATATATATATATATATATATATATATATATATATATATATATATATATATATATATATATATATATATATATATATATATATATATATATATATATATATATATATATATATATTAGATCTTTCGTCAAATCATATATTATATAATTTTTTTCCTTCATATCAATATCAGCTTGGTGGAAACTGCATAAAATTATGTAAAAATTTTTTGCAAATTACTGTGAAATTGAAAAATAAAATGTGTTAATTTACTGTAAAGCAGAGCAATTATTCGCTGAGCATGACTATCGAAAATATTTACTGATATTTCCACAGGTTATTTATATTTCGAAAATGAACGTTAAAGAAACGCTACAGTAGTACATATCGTTAAGATGGGTTTCATTATCTATGGATTTGCACAGAGTAGATTTATACGTGTATTAACAATCAAGTATAACTTGTTGGATGATCATTTTCTAAAGAGAATTTGCAATAGTGAAATTGCATCGTTATTAAAGTAGACAATATTCTTATCGCCCGAGGCAATGATACTTCCGCAAGAGAATCCTTTCTCAAGGAGGTATCTGATGATCCAATTAGGAGCAAATCATTTCATCTTCAATTTGAACCGGTCAAGCCATTGTTTCGTTCACTCTAAAGTGTTCTCTTTTCATAGAATGGACAGGCGTGGTGAAAAAAAAAGCGAATTAATTGACTCATGCAATAAGAGACAACAACGATGTACAATTGACAGCCGTGTGGTAATTAATTGATGAAACAAAAGAAAGAATGTAATGGGAATGATAGGCCGAGAAATAGTTGAAACTACAGATCGACAATCGAAGTGCAATCCCGTTTATTGTTCACATCTATAAAAGGTTGATTTGACTAGTAGGATACAAGTCATTCGCTGTTTTCTGATAACGTTGAGATAAAGATCACCTAATTGATATTATGAGATCTGTCGTTTTATTTACGCTTTGCATTACTTACACTCTAGCTGGTTAGTAATTTTTCTCTTTCGTCATTTCTCTATTTTCGTTGCTCCGTTTAAAAAAAAAGAAATTCTGAATTTCAAGAATATCTGCCAAAAAGTATTTATAGACGAATTGAATTTTTCAATACCTGAATTGAAGAATTAATGGGCAAATTTTTCAATGAAAATTCTTCTCTATAACTTATCTTTATCAACTAATATCTATACTTCTCTTTGATGCCGAATAATTATAAATTCACAGAAAAAAAATAGTTGAAATTCGTTAATAATATGAACTCATACAAATAAAGAAACGTTAATTATTTCTCTTAGAAATATTTTGCAATCAGTGGAATTTGTAAATAAATTTCGTCTCATCTTCTATAGAGAGGAAAATTTTTATGGAGATAGATTTATGAAAAAAGCTCATCATAATGATAAACTTATATTTCTTTATAACATTACAAGATTTCTTTACGTGATTGAATGTACTTGCAAAATCTAGGCACCATTTTTGTTTTCTTCGTATTCTCCGTAATGGTCAAACCTTTTGCAAAATTACTTGTTACTATAGGGCAATGTTAGGCTATTGAAGTTCTCAGCTGATCGTTTTCAGGTCTCTTACCTGAGGAAATTATACTTCGCGGAAGAATTCCGAGCTGCAAAGATGGTAAGGGTCCACTTTTGGCTGCTAATTATGTTTATACTTGTAAGAGCGGTTGCCCTGAAGGCTTCATATGCGAAAATCAAGACGAAGCAAAGCGACCCGAGAATGGTATCTGTTGCCCTGATCTTGAGATCCTTTATCGTTTATATGGAAATGATGGTGAAACTGAAAAAATGCAGATTAAATCTACAAAAAGTTTAATTTGAATATATTCCACTCGTTGATTTTGATTTGTTTAGTTGTCATTAATGTGGTGTTATTGACTACAATAGTGCATTATATATTTATATGAGCCTCATTTTTTCTAAGTTTATAAATTTGCGCATGCAAAGATATATCAATATGCAAAGACATACATGCGCGGCATGCTTGCACGTAAATGTGTAATGTGTCTGTATCCATGCGTGCTTATCCGTGTGCCGCCATATGTGCGCATATATATATATATATATATATATATATATATATATATATATATATATATATATATATATATATATATATATATATATATATATATATATATATATATATATATATATATATATATATATATATATATATATATATATATATATGCATATGTGGTTTCCACCGGTTGTCCAAGAAACTAGAGCTATGAAAATTCGGCTGATGCAATTTTTACCACTATTGGATTTGCCACATGCCGAATTTCAAATTGATGCTTTGAGTTCTGAAGGAAGCTATTTGCTTCATGGTATATTTTATACCTCTCCGACATGGGTGCATTATATACCTGTCCGACATGCACTTCACCACAAATTTAATTACAAATCTCATATTTGCGTGAACGTATGTGCGTGTCTGGCTACAACTCTTTCTGTGGACTGTTTCCATGAACGTTCATCAGTTCAGCCACTAATCAGTACGTACGTTTTGACAGCTCATGATACTGTTCTCGTACTGACGTGTGGACTTAAAAAGCGCGTATCGTGCCAGTAGTTCTGGTGAGTTTTCCATTGATTTATTAAGAAATTTTGTTGATAAACCGACCCTTTGGAAGGTGTCATCACTTTGCTATATTACTGCTTTCGCATGCAATTTGTTAGTATACATGCGCAATTTGCGATGCAATGTGACATATGCGCCGTACAACCTCGCCCCTGTAATTTCTAAATATCAACGTGTCATATGTTATCGCTATTATATTCCTGTTGCCCACTTTGTAATTAGTATTGATACTCTCGATTCGTTATAAGCTTTACATGTTGGAGGGTCTATATGTAACCGTCATGGCTCCTATATTCTGACCAATCCAAGAAACTTCCTGGCCAATACAAAAACATCCTGGTCAAATAAGCCATATTTAGCTTGTGAAGAGAAAATAATCCTATCGTTTCTAGCAACTGAGGAAATTTATTTCATCGTCCAGGAACAAGTCGTCGAAAAAAATACATTGATAGCATTGGAACTTGACATGAAATGCTGCTTTTTTATGCTCAATAGCGATGTGTATAAGATAGGGAAACATGTGGATAGCAAGAGTTTACGATTTTTCTTCTATTTTGCCGGATGAAAAATATCTCCGGATGACCTCCAAGACGCTACGAGGATGCCACTATTTGCTTTGATCGTTAATGCATGTTCTATAAGTGATTCTCATGCAAAACTGATAAACAAACGTCATTGTTGAATGTATTTACTTTTGGGTGTCATCACTTACAAGTGTTTCTGACAGCCGACGCAATGAAAGACGAAAGAGAGACATTTACATGATAAAGCGATGTACCACAATCCTTTTAATTTTTTCTTTATTCGTAATAACTGACTTAAAACATGCTAATAACAAACGAATGCAATTGAAAGTCGATTGTCGTACAAATTTTCCTAGTTTTTTTTACATATGGCACGAGAACATATCATGAAATTCAACTGCTCGAATCATTTCGATTACTCCATATCTCTTGTATTATGCAAATTTTTAGGGTTATGTTGCTAAATGGACTGCAAATATTCAAATTTTTATTGTTTTAGAGAGAGAAAATTTCAAAATAAACAACCATAAGAAACGAAATTCGAACATATAATATTATTACACCAAAGTGACTTATTATTACACCAAAAAATATGATTATAATAAACCAGCTTGTTGATATATAACGTCTAAAAAATATTCAGCGAGAAAATACTCGACAGACATTTGTACCTAAACGCATTCAAACATTGTGGCCAAATTGGCCATGAGGCCGTAATGTAGTAAAATAGAATTTGGCCAAAATTCCGCAAGCATTATGCGGCAACACATCAAAATTAGTGGGAAGTAGAATTCACCGTCGTATCTATTGAATTATTGCGCTATCATATAAGCCTGATTCTATACTTAATCGCTGTGATCGTTAAAATGCTCCCGCGTTGGTCCATCTTGGGGAAAGCTGTTGATATTTTCAGGATATTCCAACATTTAATTCTATTAGTTAAAAAAAGAACTGTTGCTTTCTTTGCATAAACAAGAGCAAAAAAAAATCGACATTTCGATGAGTGATCCATTTCAAATTGTCATCTTGCCACGTTATTCGAATTTCAGTCTCGGAAGAAACTTTTTGCTAACTGCAATATTTCTCTTGGGATATTGTGTATATTGTAGTGTACAATATTCTTACTATATATGCGCTTTTATTTAAATATAAATGGAAAATCTTTCAAAAATTTCATGAAAGATTGTTGCAAATTAGATTAATTCTTATTTAAGTGGGATCTTTCGTAAGTACGACGGTGCATTGATTTCAGGGAAAAATCTCTCCATTCAAATGGCAGAGATTATTTGCAATATTTGAAATACTCTCATATATACATTAAATAATAACAAATTTATTCTTGGCTCATTGAGGTGTGATGAAATACAATGGATCAAAAATTTCTTGCGATGAGTAGTAGATCGATGAATATTGAAATTAGCCGAATATAAACAGCAACAGTATTTAAGATTCCATAGTAATAAAAACGCAATAGGCGTGTGATACTACACGAAAATAATAGACATTATTGAGGTACTTTCATGTAAATCAAAATAATGCAATAATCCGAAGCAACTTAATTTTTCTTTTACATTCCTTTACTCGAAAATTTATTGAGTAACTTATTAATTTAATTAAAGGTGTATTGTATTATATTGTATTAGTAAACATTCATTATTTATTAACGAAGTATTTATTAAAATTTATTCATTAGCGAAGTAATTTGATGATTTATTGTGAATACTGAACAAATGAGTAATGAGTTTATTATAAAATTTTACGCAGCTTTTTATATATGGATAAATATATTCAATTTTCTAAAAAAATTTATAAATTTTCATTTAAGAAAATTTAAGAATGCAAATATTAATAAGAAGTACACAAAAAAAGAGAATTCAAGAAAGAAAAGGAACAAAAATTGCAAGAAATTCAAGAAAAAGAGAAAGAGAAGAAAAGAGAAAAAAGTATTTCCATTAAGGCTTACATGAGATGGCAGGTTTCACAAAAATTTATTTAAATTTCCTGTGAGATGCATTTTTGTTGCGGAGGTGAATCGCTGGAAATGCTGGTTACGAAACAGCAATCAAGAAATTAGTGCCCAACCATTCATGTTTTTGAAAATGTAAAAGTTAATTCTTATAAAAAGGACAATTTTTTTTTCAATTTGTATGTGGTATTAAGCACTCTCAAGGAAGTAAAATAATATTGAAGACTTAATAAAATAACATCGAGTAGTTACTATGAAAGAATCGAGTACTCAGTGAAGTAATATGGAGTACTCAATACTCAATAAAATACTCAATAAAGTAATATGAAGTACTCAGTAAGCTTTAGCGCAATAATGAGTGAAATTATGCAGTATTGAAGCACACTGATAGGACAATATAATAATTAGAAAAGTTTCCGACTCATATCTGTATTGTTTCTACTGAAGCCAATATATCACGACGATATTAGCATATGCATTATAAATATTTTGTTATATTTCTTATGTAATCAATAATTCAAAACATCGCAATAATTAAATATTACTTATTATCAATTAGCGCCTTGATAAAATGATGCAAAAATGACGAGCAATTTTATCGGTAAGCTCAATAATGGGATCTCATTTTATGGGTAACTAGCAATACGAAAAATAAAAAAAAAATTAAATAGCACTAATTGAAATGATTGCCAATCAAAATTTGCTATAGAAAAAAAAATAAAACAATGGAAAAATTTTCGTAAAATAACGATTTGAAATAAAAAATTTTATTAAAAAAAATTAACGACAATTCACATGAATAAAAAAAAAAATTTTTTTTTTCACATACAAATTGAGCAATATTGTTAGTGTAACACTTGTATAAAGCGTTACTCAAAGATGATCACTGTGTGCTTCAGGGAATAGCGGCATACTATAATCATCGGATTCTTCAGTTATAGCACGATAATTGTCGTGATTACAGCCAGACTTCCTTAAAATAGAACTTTCTTCTACATGTATGATTTTTTTTAATTACCGAAATAAAACGGTTTGAAAAAAATTCTTATTGATTTTATCGGTTTATTGGCTAATATGTTCAGACGTTTTAAAAATAGTCATAACCTTCCCTCAGTATTAGAAAAATTCACATATGTTTTTCGATTGATCACCTGGTATGTTCAGTCAGTTTGAAAGTTACCGCCACCACCTTTTGCATTATAAAAATTCCCATTGGATATGCAATTCAACGATCATATCCTCAAATTGTGTAGATATACTTGAAGTATAAAAGTGAACTGTGAATAAAACTACGAATAAAATGAGTTACCTGGACATTCATTTGGAAAATGCATCTACAAGTGTATTATTTACATAATTACAATAATATCGAATTTTTTGCATTATTTTGACTGACATAATTGTTTGTTGTTTGTACTTATGTAATAATTTTCACGATTTTATTATTTGCAATGTATTTTTAAGAAATTTGTGTTAACAGATTTGCTAATTAACAACCTTGACATAATCAATGTAATTAAAGCAATTATCTATTTTTTATATTTATACAGTGATTTAATTAACAATAGAAATATAATTTTCTAACCTTGAATTTTTTCTTGTTGTATTATTATTTATAAGAATTTTCGTTGCTCGATTTTGTGGTTTTAATGTTCCGGCCGGCATAGATGAGATCATCTCAAGTGATGTCGTCTTTATACAGAAGTATCTGCAATATCTTTTTCCGTGTTTACTATACTTTTAGTTGGTGTTTCTTTAAAAATGAAAAAAATAAATGTGGAATTGTGCTTTACACTTGTAATACTTGTTCGAGATTCATCATAAACTTTCATTTCGTTCGAAAATTTTTTTCGAAATTTCTGTATAATACAGAAGATCATAAGCTGTTTCACCCTTTCTCAATATTCGGGCGAAAATCGTTGAAAAATAACTTTAAATGAAGAAATTGCAATAGTGGAACTGCAAGCGGCATTGAACCACGAAATCGGCTCATCGGAGCCCATTGCACCTACTACTCAGGCAACCCGCTGCTTGTATCTCATGCTCTGTGCCGATGACATATTCAAGCCAGTGTTTCCTTCTTTACCATTCAGGAACTATTTTCGTGCACAAACATTTAGTATCCAATATTTGCGTTAAGATCGAAGAACGGGCAAAAATGCACATATTCGCTATCAGCTCATCCATTTCTATCGTTTGATACGAAAATAAAGGAAATCCGGGACAAAAAATATTTTTCCAAATTTTCCCTGTACTAGTCCCCCACAAATGAAAAATTGCGATTTTTCGGAATTTTTTTCTCGGCCCCTATTGAACATAGGAGGGTATTATATGCGTCATTGGAGAGATCTCATCGAGCACAGACCATTTACACCAATATCGAATACCGATCGAGAATGAAAACTCCGAAAATCGCAAAAATCGAAATTCCAGAAATCCTGGCCGGTAGAATCGGTTTTCAGCGTTTCTTCCCAATTGAAATAATTTATAAACCATTTGATAGAGGTTTTGATGTTGTGTTAAAAAATGAAACCGGAACTCCCTAGGCCTATCCGTTGGCCAGATAAAAATGCGGAATTATCTAATTTTACATTTTTATAGAAAATTCATATAAATTAATTTTTATTATGAATAAACTCGATGTCAAACAAACCAATGATACATATTACTAAAGAACAGTGTACAGAGTAGTGAAAATTAGAAGATCCGGGAAGAAGAGATAAATCGAAACTATGCTGATCGTACGTAGAACTGAGGATGCGAATCTATTAACTATATATTTTTTATTTCAATGCTAAATGTCAGTGTCAGGGAAAGAGTGAGGCACCTTGACCCCCCCCCCCCCCTTTCATCGGGGTGAAGTTGTTGCTGTGAAAAAACAGACTTTATGGATGAAAAATAGTGGAAAAAAGTTGCAGTCGGAAAAGACAACCAACGCCCGGTACTAAACCCCCGTCGCACCCCATCACATTCCCACACACTAACCACTCCCAAATACAGACACCGCAAATCTCACTCTCAGTGCGAGTGACACCGTCAAGCGAGGACAATTTAGCAGGTGCAGCTAGGACAGCAGTTAAATCATCATTAACGGAAATCACTGTTTTAGTTTCCTTTCTCCCATATTCACCGCAACGTTCTGCCACGATCGGTAGAGAAGCGAATGCTAATTGCAGTAAAAGAAGCGCCATTAACATCCGTTCGGAATTGGAGCAGTTATGAAGGCATAATGTGATTTCTCTGTCTCTCTCACCTTTGCGTACTATTTTGCTACCGAATGCAAATTTCAGGATTTGCGTCAGAAATAGCCAGCCATGTTATAGGCTGTTGGAAAGGGAATTGCACGGGGCACCGAGCCGCGCAGTGCGCTCACGCCTCCGATTATGTGAAAAAAAACGTTACGACCGAAAATATAAAGAGTCCAGAAGATCCTGAAAACACAGGACCGGAGTGGAACGAAACATTTTTTTCCGCAACACTCTTGAGGTGATGTGGAAAAATGTAGTTGATGAGGACACGGTGGGATGAAGGAGAAAAAAGGTGCAAAAATTTTTTCCTCGCATCGGGAAACTTTTCCAGCAGTCCACTACCACACGGCACGCCACCCACAGCAGAAAAGTTCCAGCTCAGTTCATCCAACGCGAGGGGAGATATGGTGGAAAAACCATCTTCAGGATCCCTAATGGATATCTCGCCAGGATCACCAAATATTCGCAAGTTTTCTTCACCGGCATCCATGCTCCTCATTCCCAGGAGTCCAAAAGAAATCGCAAAAAATTCCAAATTCACAAAGATATAAATGTTTTCGGATTGATCTCCATACATTTGCAACATTTTCCGGAAAAATTTTCACGTTCAGGATTTTTTTCGTCACTTGGCATATATCCGACAAAATCGTCCACATGATTGCAGAGGTAATGCAAAAATGTGAAGGTAGATCGAAGAAGATCAAAATCTGAAGGCAAATAAAAGTAGACCAAAATACGAAGCTAGATCAAAGTAAATGAAAATCCGAAGGTAGATCAAAGTATCAAATTTGATCAATATGTGAAGGTATACAAAGTATCAAAGTAGATCAAAACCTGAGCGTAGATCGAAGTAGATCGAAATGGGAAGGTAGACCAAAATATAAAAATACATCAAAGCAACAAAGCAGATCAAAATGTGAAAGTACATCAAAATATGAGTTTTGAACAAGGTAGACCAAAATATGAAAGTGGATGAGAGTAGATCAAAACACGGAGGTAGATCAAAGTAACAGAGGAGATGAAAGCATAAAGGTAGATCGGAGTAGATCAAAATGTGAAGGCAGACCAAAGTATCAGACCAGATCAAAGTGTGATGGTAGATCAAAGGAGATCAGAATATGAAGGTAGATCAAATTATGAATGTAGATCGAAGTAAATCAAAAGATGAAGTTAGATGAAAGGAGATCAAATTACGAAGGAGACCAAAGTAGATAAAAATCTGAAGGCAGAACAAGGCATTAGAGCACATGAAAATGTGAAAGTTGATCAAACTAGACCAAAATATAGACGTCGATCAAAGTGTTAAAGCGGATCAAAATATGAAATCAGACCAGAGTGGGTCAAAAAGTAAGGGTAGACCAAAATATCGAATCTGACCAAAGTGTGAAGGTAGATCGAAGTAGATGAGGATTTGGAGGTGTATCAATGTATACGAAAATCTGAAAGTAGATGAAAATATGAAGGTGGAACAAAGTATGAAAGCAGATCAAAATATGAAGGCAATTCGAAATATGAAGGCAGACCAAAGTATCAAGGTTGATCAAGTGTGAAGGTAGGTGAAAGTAGACGGAAATGTGAGATCAAAATACGAATATACATCAAAGTAGATCAAAATGTGAGAGTAGATCAGAGTAGATCAAAATGTGTAGGTAGATGAAAATATGAAGGTGGACCAAAGTATGAAAGCAGATCAAAATATGAAGGCAGATAACAATATAAACGGAGAACAGGGTATCAAATTAGATGAATATGCGGGAATGCAGGTCAAAGTAAATGAAAATGTGACGGTAAACAAAGGCATTTTGTAATCTGAAGGTTGACGAAAATATGACGCTAGATCAAACTTCAGAGTAGATCAAAATGTGAAAGTAGATCAAAAAGATGAAAATGCGAAGGCAGATGAAAATATGAAGGCAGATAAACGTATCAAGGTAGACAAAACATGAAGGCAGATGAAAACATGAGGGGACACCGAAGTATCACAGTAGATCAAAGCGCAAAGTTGGGTCAAAGAAGATGGAAATGTGAAAAAACATCAAACTAGATCGAAATCTGAAAGCAGATGAGGGCATATCAAAGTATCCAGGCCGCTCAAAGTGTGAACGTAGATCAAAGTAGATGAAAATGTGAACGTAGATCAAACTAGCAAATAAGGTCACAGTAGATCAAAATGTGAAAGTCGACCAAAATATGTAGGTAGATCAGAAGGTGAAGGCAGATCAAAGCAGATGAAAATGTGAAGGCAGATCAAGGTAGATCAGAATACGAAAGTAGACCAATGTATGAATTTGGATCAAAGAAGATCAAAAAATGAAAGTAGGCCGGAGTAGATCAAAATTTGAGGGTAGACCAAAGCATCAAGTTAGATCAAGGTGTGACGGTAGATCAAATTATATCAAAATGTGTAGGTAGATCAAGATGTGAAAGTTTAACGGAGAAGACAAAAATGTGAAGGCAGATGAGAGTAGATCAAAATATGGAGGTGCATCACAGTTTCAAAGTGGACGAAAATATGAAAATAGATGGAAATATGAAGGGAGGCCAAAGCATCAAAGTACATAAAAATGTGGAGGCGGATCAGAATAAATGAAAATCTGAAGGTAGATGAAACCAGATAAAAATCTCGATGCAGAACAGAGCATTAGAGCAAATCAAAATATCAGGGTATGTGAATCAAAATGTGGAGGTAGGTCAAAGTAGATCAAAATATGGAGGTGGATCACAGTATCAATGTGGTCGGAATATGAAAGGAGACTACAGTGGGTCAAAATGTGAGGGTATACCAAGGCATGAAATTTGACACAGTTGAAGGTAGACCAAAGGAGATGAGAATGTGATGGTACATCAAAATGTGAAAGGACGCCAAAGCATCAAACTAGATAAAAGTGTGAAGGTGGACCAAACTAGATGAAAACCTAAGGTAGATCAATATATGATGGTAGATCAAAGTAGATCAAAATAGGGAGGTAGTATAAAGTAGATAAAAATCTGGAGGTGGAAAAAAGCATCAAAGCAGATCAGAATATGAAGGTGGATCAAAGTGTCAAAGTAGATCAATATGTGAAAGTTTATCAAAGTACATCAAAATGTGAAGGTAGATTAAAATACGAAGGTAGAACGAATTATTAAAGGACATCAAATGTGAAGGCAGATCAGAGCATCAAATTACATCGATACGTGACGGTAGATCGATGTGGATCAAAATGTGAAATGAGACGAAAGTTGATCAGATTACGAAGGTAGACCAAAGTAGATAAACATCTGAAGGCAGAACAAGTATTGAAGCAGTTCAACATGTGAAGGTAGATCTAAGTTGATCAAAATATGGAGGTGGATCACAGTATCAAAGTGTATCAGAATATGAAAGTAGATGAGAGTGGGTCAAAATGTGAGGTTGGGTGAAAGTAGATCAAAGTATGAAGGCAGATCAAAATATGAAGGGAGGCTAAAGTATCAAAGTAGACAAAAGTGTGAAGGTAGATCAAACTAAATCAAAATCTGAAGGTAGATCAAAATATGAAGATAGATCAAAGGAGTTCAAAATATGAAGGTAGATCGAAGAATATGAGAATGTTTTGATGTTCACTTTTTTCAAGCTCCACGAATACTGCCTTCAGATTTTTTTCTACTTTGATGTACTTTGATCTATGTTCACATTTTGATCTACTTTGATACTCTGATCTATCTTTATATTTTCATCTACTTTCATCTGCCTTCAATTTTTGCATACCTGTGCAATCATGTGGCGCACGTGTCGGCTACATGCAAAGTGAAGAAACAGTACTGAATTGGAAATCTTTCCGGAAAATATTGTGCCATTCGGGGCGCCAGGCAAATCCTTTGTAAAGATCCATAACGTGTGGTGGCCAGTTTTTCCGTAATTTTTGGTGATAACATTGCGCGATTAAATTGAAGCAAACAAGAGAGCGCCACAGAAACGATTTTACTCTCTTCCCTATCACCAACTGCAGAGGAGGAATGCAGGAGGTTCAACGGGAGCCTTAGCGCCCCTTGTGCATCAATGCTTCCTCCAATGATGTTAAATTTCTTATGAACGTTTAGAAAGATTACGGGAATCCATTTAATACAGAAGATCGTCAGCTACTTTACCGTCTCGTTTATGTTATCGCGCTGAAGGCGCGAGTCCGTTATCCATATCTTCGTCTTCAGTCTTTCCGAGCACCGAAGGCGAGAGTCTGTTGTGTATTACTTGGCCTGATCCCTTTCTTTGACTTGGTGAGTGATGTGGTCTGTGAGAAAAGATGCGGGTTCGTGGCGCAGCGGTGCGTGTGTTGTTGTGCGCGTCCCTGATTTCTCCTATGTCGTATCTCGACCCCCTATGGACGAATTTTGATCCGGTTATTTGCAAAATACTTCGCGCAGGATGTGGAAAAGCGTTACACGTGAACAAGTGTAACACGCGCTAGTTTTCAAAAAAGAAAAACGAAAACAGCGATTTGTTTTGATATGGCTATAGAAATTTCTTGAATGCTGCCACCCCTAGATTCCGCTTTCGCGGTATAGGTTAATGAGTATCGATTTGATATCTTTCATATATCGGTTTGATCTTTGATTTGATTTAATAGATTTAAATTTATCCGATAATAGTAATGATAACGGTTATGCAAACCTGAATAACAGTAGCAACTTACGAAATTTCAAAAGATTTGCATAAAATTAATTGCCTGTGAGAATTTTACTTCCCCTCAGAAGTACCTTAAATAATGATGACGCTCGAAATAGATTATTGATAAAAATGACAATATTTAATTAGAAAATGGAAAGGCACTGCGATGGGAAAGGTGAATAAAAACGAAAATGATTCCAAAATGAAAATACAAGAACGGTTGACTAAGTAAAAGGCTGTGAAAGGGTTAAAAATTCAAAAAAAAGAAAGACAAATGACGAAAAGTGTCATAGCAGTCGGCACGATATACACCTTTATATTTAACTCGTCTGACTGGCATAGCTCATAACTTATCAACATGTAATAGATTCATAACTTGTCAAGAAGTGTAGATAAGAAAAATAATGTTGCTTTTATATTTTGATTAATCTCGTTATGATGACTTCCTACAAAATAAAATAAAAATCCGATCGATGTAAAAGACATGCAATTTTTTTGCATTTATAAATATCTTTGATATCTTTTCGCGATGATCAACGAACATGAATGATCGTTGATATAAAGGTGACCATCTCAGCGCTCACTTTATTATAGTACCGCCTTGGGTTTTGCCTGCTTTCAGAGGTTCATGAACTGAGCTCTCGGAGCGAATACTAGATGCGCATATACTTACACCTTGACATAGTGTACCCGTCAAATTTGGTGATGATGAAATTTGATCGATATGGTCGGCATGATATGGCAACTATAATAAACGTTTGCACAATCTTTAGGGTTCACCTATCAACAGTGGAAAAATTACAGGGATCGAAACATTTGCACATTTATAGAGCAGTTTGCGTCGGTTGGCATGTTAAATTAGTTAAGATCGGAAGATAAATTTTTTTGGAAGTTATTTATCTGAAGCCTCATAGATGAAAATACGAACGTAATATTTATTTATTATTTGTTGGCAGTGTATAAAATCGGCTGACTCGATAAGCAAAGCTGCAAAAATATCTATGGCGTCACCACTCTTTGGTACTCTATGTATTTGGTCGCTATTTCAGCGCAATTTTTTGATAGTCTGCCTTTAAATCAGGTTTCTCATATTCGTTTGTTTC
Source organism: Ascaris suum (assembly GCA_013433145.1). NCBI lineage: Eukaryota > Metazoa > Nematoda > Chromadorea > Rhabditida > Ascarididae > Ascaris > Ascaris suum. Next base: position 8,200,063 of record CM024178.1, on the reverse strand, counting down.
CTTTCAGAAAATCGAATCAAATGAATATTTCCTCTATCAAAAGGGATTTCATCTTGAAATATGCTTATACTCGTTTGCAGTCCACAAATGGTCCACACTCTTTATCTCATCCATCCCCTATCTCTCTTTCCTTCCCCAACTGAACGGTCGCTGCAGAACCTTTGTGAATCCTCCGCCGTTCCCCTTTGAACCTGCTTAGTTTCACAACCATTTCCGTGTCAAATACATCAACGCCTTTTTTTGAAAAAAAAGGTCAGTTCACATCATCAAACAACAACATTTTCGCCCTCTCTGTAGTGTTGTCATAGATGAAGAAGGAAAAAAAAAGTGAAAAAAAAAAACAGTTCAGTGTTAATGAATTATTCCCTTGTGAGATCACAATCTGGATAATAGGATCACCCATTGCTTTATTGCGGAACGTTTCCGCAAAAATTTTCCCTGCCTTTCTAATATCTATTTCAGAAATAGGAGGCAACGCTTTTCAGCGTCAATTATGCTAAAATATCGTTGAAACATTATGAAATGCATTTCAAAAATACATAGAATATTGAGCGCATTAAGTTTGAAAACAGTGCAAAGTGTGAAGAGCGGTAGAATCAGTCTACGTTGATGAGAACATTTAATGCAAATATAAAATTTTTCATGGAGGTCACTAAAAGTTAATGAGTGCAAAATTTTTATTACTTTATATTCGACGAAGTAATTATATATTCTATTAATTCCCATTAAAAGTTTTATAAAGTACTTTATATTCGACGAAGTAATTATATATTCTATTAACTCCATTAAAAATTTTATAAAGTACGATCATCGTTCTTTTATTTTACACCTAATCATCACATACACCTTTCTATCAAGTACGATAGATTTTTATTTATTTTCGAATTCAATTTATTTTTCAGAATATATTTTCGAGTTTTTTTTTTATCTTTAGGAAAAATTTAATGTGTAAAAGAGGATAAGATTTGAAAAATTCTAGAAGAGATTTCTTGAAATTGAGTAATCAATGAGTATTGCTAACAACGCAAAAAATGGAAAAAATTTCATATGCCTTGATTGAAATTTCAACTTTCATTAACAGACGAATTTCTAGTACCCACTTGAAAAATTTCATTTGACATTCGCGTCATCATCCCATGTCGTCTGTCTCGTCGTCATTTCTATTTTGCAGTTATCGAAGCAAATTAATGTATCGACGAATTATTTAATGCTTTAGATATGTGGGAAAGTTTCGAGAAGTTTCAACAGATATACGCTTAATATGTTGAAAAATTTCTTCATATAGGAGAGCAGAGACTTTCCAATTTAGGGAAATATGACGTAAAGCGTTAACTTCCTGAAGGTAAGATTTTCATTTGATATGATTATTAATTGCGGTTTGGGTTAGAGTAGAATAAGATACATTAAAGAAATAAAGAAACCTGTAAACGTGCGGTGGTAACACGACTGTCCAGAAGGTGTTCCTATACCTGAAAAATTATAGTGAAGACTATGGCAAAAATTTTATTTAATTGAGTCAAAAAATGCTCAAATAAATATGGTTCCATGAAAATAATATATGGAATTTTTGCTTTGCTTAAAAAATCCTAAACTAAAATGACGCATAAAAAATTTCTACACTTCACTAGACAATGATAGTTTCTAATGAACTGATGCGGTGAATTGCAATGAAAAGAAAAACGTGCAAAAAGGCTATCATGATAAGACTTTTGTTACTTCAATAATATAGACCAACCGAACCCATAAGTACTCAAAGATCAATGTGAGAATGTTCTATTATGTGATGTTTACTGTTAGGTTGATCGATGATGAAATAAGAGAAACATTAGTAGACGAGAAAAAAAATGCGTAATTTTTCAAATAGTGTCTTGTAAAAAAAATAATAGTAATTATCGATCTCGTTGAGATTAATGAAATGTTGTTGAGCGATTTTTTGAGAAGATTTTTGCGTTAAGTAAAAATGACTAGAAAATTTTCTAAATACTTACCTTGAAGACATAACACAATAGAGAACAAAATTGATTGAAGAATTGAGCAACGAAAGTAAATCTAAAATATCGCCAAGGTGAAAATATATATACATATGAACGTGTGTTGTATAGATAGCATTTAAAATTGCCAATATGCCCTGAGGCAATTCAGTGATAAGAAATACGATGAGGATGCATATAAGCATTGCCGTCGTTCGATCCGATACATTCGTATGCCTTGAAAATTACAAACAGCATCAGTGAATCACCTGAATCCGCTTTGATTTTGTTGTTAAGGAACATCATAAATGCAGATTTGTAGTAAGCCAGTATATATATATATATATATATATATATATATATATATATATATATATATATATATATATATATATATATATATATATATATATATATATATATATATATATATATATATATATATATATATATATATATATATATATATATATATATATATATATATATATATATATATATATATATATATATACGAAGTGCACAGGCCTTGAACTTAAGTAACGAGGATTTCAGTTCAGTGCTGGAGAGAAAAAATTTATTCAATTGAACTTCAGGAAATAAAAAGCCTTTCAAGATCGAGGTGATTTCCTCTTGCTATTAAATGAATTACTTCCGGCCTCGACTCCTATGACAGCTTTTGATATTAATGGCTCTTTTGAAACGGCAATGAAAAATCACGTTGAATGATTGTTTGAATGAAAAGTTTTCAGTGAAAATACTACTAAATTGAAAAACTCTTAAAAAAGGAATAGGTCAATGCAATAAATATCAGTATTTCTATCGTTCACTATGGAAACAAAGTGATATAATAATATGGTTCTCCTTAGGTGATATTGCAAATTATAGCAATCACTCATCATTAATACGTGAGTGAACGGTTGCCCTTTAGCAAATTTGTTTACTTGTCGAACAGTCAGATCAGCGATCATTGAATCATGTTCAACGTGCACATTCGATTGGTACCACAACTACGATCAACTCGGCCGGTTAAATGCCGATCTAATACGTTTGTGGTCGGCGGATACTGACATACGGGCAGGCGCGATGTATTTACTTCAATAATTATCAGCCACGGTGCATATAAAAGTTTAAAATATAATAAAAATATTTTTTACTCATCTATTTATGTAATCGGCTTTATCAAGGCATAAATAGAAAGAAGAATAAAAAAGCGAATGCATACTTTTTGGTGGAGTCGAAATTCTTCTTGAGTAGAGCTCTTCTCTTTCTACTTGCATTATGCAACTTCATCATAAGACCAATCGATAAAAAGAACAAAAGTACACATGGAATAACCTTAAAATATAATGATATTAAATGAACCGAGATTCTGTAGATATTTATGACCGACAGGTAAAAATTTAGAAGATTGCTTCAGTAAACTAGAAGAAAAACTAAAAGAGGAATTTGTTGATGTTATGCAACAGTGGAAATTTCATTTGAGAAAATCTCCACATCGTATTTACAGTAAGGATTTACAGTAATAACACTTCTATACAGTACGAATCCTTTATCACTTAAATTATCGATATCAGCAACGAAAAATTTTCATTTCGCTTATCAATGACTACTAAGAAAGTTTATCAGTGACTACATGCATGATAACTGATGACTACTAAGAAAATAAGTTGTTAATTGAAGAAAATTTAAAACCAAATTAGTATTTAAATCATGGTCTTCAATTAAATAATCTCTTGCCATTAAAATAAATATCATATACCTTAAAAAGTACACCAGACATCCATAAGTTCAATTTGAAAAAACGACAGCCATTCGCTGTTGCAGATTCTGGAATCTGAAAGTAGTTTTTTTTTCGATTGCGACCTCACTTTTATCATTACCAATTTCTATTTCATTGTTATTGTTCGCTGTATTTTTCGCTCTATAAGTAATTGCTATTTTATTTCTATCGTTCGCTATTTGTTTCTCAAAGGTGATATTATCATGGATGCAAAAATCATCATCAAATTCCGAAATATTTTAGTCATGATAGATACGGTGAAAAGGACTTAATGGGTCAACGATAACGTATTCGAATGGAACGAAACAGCAGAGTATATCAATCTCCCATATATTGCACATATTTAAAAGCACAACGAATGCCAAAAAGCGAAATGTCAATTTCACGAACAAAATATCCAAAATGGCAAAAGATTTCAGATTTTTTTTTCTAGCATAAAATACTCACATGAAGCGTATATAATTTAGCCGTGTAATTAGCCGGATAGTACTGCTCACAATCGGGTGGAGGATGCCATTCGGCTTGTGTATACTCGATTATATCATGTACCAATAATGTTGGTATACATAAAACGAACACTGCTACATAAACCCCCATACATACACGCCATGCAAATTGAGGTCGCTGCCATTCACTAAAATTGATGTGGTGATATATTGGCACTATGCTTGATACATGAATATTATGCATTGGAAACTCACTCCTTATCTTTTTGTTATATTACTATTGCATTTATCATATATAATTATAGTCACTTCAATTAATTATATATACTATAAGAGACATCGGCTATTGAGGTTATTGTGTGCGTGCATCAGTGATTTCAAACATGGAATCGAAACAGTAACAGAGGAGGTAATTGCGAGGGGGCAGAGGTTGCTAGACTGGTTTGAACATTTCGACTACCATCCACAAATGATTGACAATGAAAAGATTGGTTGCACGTCTTGGGATTCAATTTCCTTGAAAGAAGATTATAACAAGACTGCGAGAAAAGATGGGAAGATTTTCGAACTGATGCAATATCTCTGGCGTCTATCTTATTCTGGCATTTCCACAATACGATTAATAAAACTATGCTCAACTCTATGAAATCTGCTGAAGTATTTTAGGAATTTTACACGATCCAGCACATTTATGAGTTTTTAATTTACTATATATATATATATATATATATATATATATATATATATATATATATATATATATATATATATATATATATATATATATATATAAATATATATATATATATATATATATATATATATATATTTAACTATATGCTTACTATTGTTTCTATTACGCGTCTCCGAGACTCAATGTTTATCTAATATACCTTTGCAATCAATAATACTCCATAAATGAATAGTAAAATTTAACAAAGATAAAAGACAGAAGCGGAAAAAAATAAACTTAAAAAACAGAAGAATGGAACCTGTTAAGCCTAGCGACTTTTAGCGTCATTCTCCTGATGAATGCCATCGCAACGGCTAACCACAATGATGTAGTATGAAGAGCAATACTTAAAACTACATGCCATAGAAGGAATTGCATCCATAAATGCGAATATGTTGGAGAGCTGAATATATTTAAATATAATTGGAATCTATAATTTTTGAGATAAAAAGTAATCAATAAGATTATAGTTTAAAAAATGCTTATTGACGATTGATTGAATTTTTGCAAAAAAATAACGCGTGCATTAATTTAGTATGGAACATTAGAAATTACTTTGATTGATACTATTTTATAATATTCAACTGCTATAATGGATGATATACTCTTGAATGTTTTGAATTCGAGAAAAAAGGTGCCCAATGAAGAGGTGAAAACCAATTCGCAAGTAGAAATAAAAGTTGCTGAAAAAAAAAAACGAAAATCGGAGGGGTTTTTGAGCGAATTTTCTTTACAAAGAAATTTTGAGAAGTAAAAATTAAAAATATTTAGAAGTTATAGGTGATGGTCACTATTGTTATAGACGGCCATTCGATGGGAATGAATACGTTGAGCATTTTCAATATCGATCGACGCATTGCTAACCTATTGCAGTATTACTGATTAGTTCATGTGATCAGTAATGCATAATGAAGAATATTATGCATCAGATATGAGAGAAGCCATTCCGGAAGAGAAACTTTGCACTTAAAGACCGTCATATGGCTTCGTTTTTTCGTTTATAGGTTTGCTATTTGCTAAGTGCACGAAATCAGCGAGGAGCCATTTTTGCAGACCAACTTAACATCAACGAAGGGTTATATTGTGCAAATTCGATTGGAAAATTGCCAAAAAGCTTCGCTGCAAAAAAAATTATTTCATGGCGCCGAAAATTCAACGCATTTAATAGCAGTCATACGTGTAAAAAGATTATTGAAAATACAGTTGTTCGATAATTGGTCCACATTTTTTTTTATAGATTACCGAAAATTCTTCATGCAAAGTTTCCGAAATTTTTTCGCACCAAAATTTTTTTGCATAGAAATTTTTGATTAATGACCATTTCATTCATTTCAATTCAATCAAAAAGTGCTAAAATATCCGCATAAATTGTGCAATGCAGATTTAGGATACCTAAGAGTGATCGTCTCAAATAGACTGAACCATCGCTCCCAGTGCCCCCCTTCCCCCTTTCTCTCAACCATTGCCTCATGCTTTCAACCCTCTTCCTCCAAGAAGTATTTTGCCTAGGAAATAAATATTTCTGCATCAATCCTCATGCTATTTATTCACTTTCTAACAATCAACATCGATCTTTCATATTGTCAACAAATTCATCGCTCATAATTATAGCGCCATAATGCAATTCTTCTCTCTCATTTTTTTCAGCGCTAAAGATCTATGGCCGCTATTGTTATACTTATTCCTAAAGAAATTAGGTCATTGTTGCATGAAATCTATTGAAAGATTCTGCGCCAGAAATCATAGATCATAGCTAAATGTACATCTATACGCATATTTAGGGAAAAAACCTAAAAAGAGGAAAAACAAATCCTAATTAGTGAAGTGAACGATAAATTCGTTTCGTTGATAGATCAAATCACTAATCAAATCGTCTATGTATATTTTTTTTTTTAATAGAGAATTAGACCTCCTACTAGAAATTAACCTTTTCAAAGAATTATCAAGCATGGAATATATTCCTATGTTATGTTCATTGTTTGCATTTTTGAAAAAAAAAAACCTTTTATAGTTTTCACCAACTCACTATTGCCGTAATAAATTATAGCATAGGAAATCTTTGATATTTTAGATTCTCTTTATATCAACCATCATGATAATAGCTTATAGGATTCGAATTTCAGTTCTTGATGCAGTGATCATTTGCTATCGGTCATTGACCATCCGCCAACCCCAATTCATCCCCTCTACTACCTTTGCTTTCGATGTGCATTATTTCTAAATTAAAATGCAGAATTTATGCAAATCAGTGACGAAAGCATTGGAAATTTAGATCATTCGATGTGAATACGGAATAGGATTTGTTTTTTTTTCTGGTTTAGAATATTGCAAAAAATTGAAAAAATTGGGTAAACAGATGAATTGCAAATGAATTTCATCTATAAATATTCAACGCCCAATAAAACTTCAAAACTACAGCATTACGAGATAGAATCACCTATTGGCAAAATTTTTCAAAGGATATTCCTTTAAAAAAAAAGTTATCGAAATTTTCAACTTTTTCTTGGAAATTCAAGAGCCGGATTCGTCGAGAATTTCTTATGATAGTTTTCAATTAAGGATATACTCTAGCTTGGATATTTCAAGAGGATCTGTAATTGAAAGAATGTCAATTTTCAGCGCTCTGTTAGTGACGCGTCAACGAGTGGTAAATTCGATATGAAGAGATTCATATTGTTGTGAGAGCAATTGCATTTGTGGTTAATTTAAGGGTTAATTAGTAAGAAATTAGATGTATTACCGGTTAGATAATTTCCGGCTCAAAATCCGGCTATGTAATTGTGAATAGAATACTTTCAATAAAATACGAAGGAAATATTTCCTTGTTCTTTTTTTTTCCTCTCATGCGGAATTTACAACTTATTGCCTCTATTATGCTTATAAGCGATATGCTGAAAATAATTCTAACTATAAGGCTTAATTGATAAGCTTGTTAATAACATCCGTTCAATGTCTTATCAATAATGTTGTAGTCTGAAGTAACGTTGTATCTTGATCTTGAATGATGCTGTTTTTTTTTAAAGTAAATGATATCTTGATATTAAATATGTCTATATTTAAATTTTAAACGTTTTTTAATTGATTTTGTACGTTGTATTTTGATCTTTGACGATGTCATATTTTGTTTTCAAGTGATGTTGCACGTTGATTTTTGAATGATATTGTATAATGAATTACTTTCTCGAAAAAGATATTTGTTTAAAAATTGCGATGAAATTGAAAAAAAAAAATTTCTCTAATTATATGTGAAAATTTTTTACAGAGTTTTTAAAAAAAAACAGAAAATTGAAGCTATTTCTATAGAAGTTGAAATGTTGCGAACATTTCAACATTGTATTTTCATCATACAACAGATGTGTTGATGAGGAAAAATTATTCATGATAATTTATGTTGTTCTTTAGCGATGATAAATTTCAGTGCTAAATTCATAATTTTGCTAATTTTACCATGATAAAATGTTCAATTAATATTTAGTATTAAAAATATCAACAATCTTGAAAAAAACATTGAAAAAATTTGTTTTTTTTTTAAATGAGATAAAAAATACGTAAATTATTAAGTCCAATAATAATTCATATCGAATAAAAAAATTTTGAATTCTTCATTATGAGTTCATTATTGCAATTATTATAAATATCTTTATAATAATATTAAGCATAATTCTATATCTGATTCTATTTTCTATAAATATTCTATGCATTATATTATATTTTAGCGCATATATAATCTCAAGTATATTTTCAAATTTCATTCAAAATATCATCATTTTCTCTATTGTTTTCTCATTAGTAGATTTACGCTCTTGGAAAAAAGTGAAATTATTGAAGCTGAAAACATTCTCTTGGACACAATAGAGCAAGAATATCATTCTTTATCATAAATAAATCAAGCTATTTTGCTCGATAAGGAAAAAAAAAATGCAATCTATCCTATCATAACACTTACTAATTTCTTTAATTCATGACAGTTTAAAATTGAAATTAAATGTATCAATTTGTAGAGAAACCATAGACCTAAGTAGCATTAACTTTTCAACGTTATAATTTTGATAGAGTAAACCGATGTATTACCTAATAGAACCGCATAGAAAAAAAATTTTTTTTTTTTTGCAATTAAAGTAAAATATGAGGTAACATTTACCAAGAGGAAGCTTTACGTAGTACAAAATGACAAATATAAACAAGATAGGATCCCATTGTGCCCATATCGCATATTGCAACCGCCGTTAGTACACAATTCACCGCTGAACATCGCATCGACGGACGTGTTAACACCAACACATGCACAAGATTTGTTATGATACCAAATGTACATATTGCAACACAGATAAAACCATGTACTGGTGCATATGCCCTATAATACAATATTTACAATATGATCATATTGAAATTTATAAACGTATTTTTTAAATTTTTTTTTTCTTGCATTTTCCTATTTTCTAAATTTCTATCTATATTTTTTCATATATTATTTCAATTTTTTAATGTTATATTTTAAATTTTATTCATGTTCTGCTCAAATTTTTATGAATATTCATTAAAATAACTATAAATCTGTACGTTATTTGCATATCATTAATATGATTTATTACTCTTACTCTAATCTACAATTACAATAGCCTATCAAAAGAATTCGAAAGGAAATAGCGCAAAGTTGGCTCTTTTTTTCCAACTCGAATGCAAAAACAAGTATGTATTTGTTCATTTTTCCATCAAAAACCTTTCTCTTAATTTCTTTTTTTTTTTCATTTTCATAGATTTTTGCCTGAATACAAACTTTAATGTCGTATTCCCAAATTTGCATATTTTCCTTTGTAGTAGTAATATGCGAGATAAATTATGCAAGGAAGCATATCATCTAGTTCCCTATTCCTATGGAAATCAAGCTTATTAGAGGATGAAAATCTATGCAGAAGTTAACAAAAAAAAAAAACCAAGAAACAAACAGCAAAAACCATTCTCGATAGGAGCACAATAAAAGCAAATTGAATGAACGCAATGAATATTTAGAAGAAAAAGAAAAATCAATAAAAAGTTCAAGAAAAAAAAAACCAACTGTTGGAATGTGGCCAAGAATTGAATGAACCGCTTAGTGGAGTTGCTCGAAAAATCGAATAACGGCGTATCGTTAGTGCATAGCATCTCGTTACGCTAATATTAACCAACATTCATTTTTGAAAATTCTAAAAAAAAAAATTATTTTCCACATAATTAGGGGAATTGAAAAATAAAATAAAAATCGAACAAAAACGAATATCGCCCTATATTTATGACGGAGAAAATTTCTCTAACAATAATAAATAATTTCAATGCTTTATGTAAACAATTTTACTATTTCATTGGCAATTTTTATGAGTGGGAAAGTTTTTACAACAAAAATATTTTTTTTGTTTTTTTTTTACAACAATATTCCTCGGTTGTGTCAATAATTTCATTGTCCGATGGAATTCATTTTTCAAATTTCGCTAGAAATTTGAAAAATGCGAAAAAATTTCCATAAAAATAGTCCCGAATTATGTGAATTAATTCTATTGTCAAATGCATATGTTTTCATTATTTCAATATTAATTTTAAATACAATAAATCGAATGATTTGAGCACTTTAGTCATCAAATACAAAACCTAAAATCTGATGTCACATGATTAATCTACATCAACTTCTCAAGTTCGCAGCACTTTCCATTACATTAAATGACTTGAAATATCATTTAGTAAAACGGATGGATTTTTTCTGCTTAATGAAAATTTAATTTTTTTAGAAGGGCGGGGGGGGGGGGATCTTTTTTTATAGTTTTTCGGCAATATTTAGTGAAAAAGAGCTGTTTTTTTTTGGGGGGGGGGCCCTGTTTTGGGCCAATATTTAATGAGTACAGTAGTTAATACTACGAAACTTCCATTGAAATGTATAAGTGAAAAAGAAGCTGTTGGGAGAAAAAAAGAGAAGTAAGGAACGAATATCGAATGAGGTAGAATAGGCGTGAAAATAATTCTTTTCATTCCAGAAACTTTCGTTTAAAGATGAACTATCAAATGAACGCCAAGAAAAATTTATTTATTGTGTGAAATTTTAACAAAGAATTATCCGAAACTAACAACAAAAATCGAAAATATATAGGCAGCTCTAGTGTACTGTTATAGTGGTCAACTTATCGTATATAATTAGTCCAGTTTCAGTAGCCTCTTATTTGAAGCTTTCGAAACAGATAATTTTAAATATTATCAGGATCGCGTTTATGATGATCCAATGGTAGAGTTGTATAATTGTACAGATTATTCTTCACCTTGAGAAAAAACTTTTTAATTCGAACGAGTTAACTATGTTTCATTTATGATTCCCTCAATAAGTAACGAGAGAAATTTCTATGCGTTAAATATCCATATTACTAGCAGATTTCTTACACCCATAATGATTAATATGCTTGCGATATTCAAATAAAAAGAAGCGACAATGAAAGATTACTTTAGAATATTTATTAATTAGAAGAGTTAAAAATTTATCGCTATGTAAATAAAATGATTTGTTTTTACTTATCTCTTTTATTTTACTAAATAAAAAAAATCATCCATTATATTATAACAAATAAAAAAAAATATTAAATGTAAGAAAATGTAATGTATAGAAATAAAACACATAATTTTTTACGTCATATGTGAATTTTGGCGATTTTTATAATTTGTGCATATTTACATAAATTCATGTGAATTTCAATTACGATATATTCATGTGAAATAAAATATATTCATTTAGTATGTTTTATTTCCTAAACCATTCAGGTGAATCTAATTATCGACGAATAACACAAGTTGTTTCACAAGAATATTTCAAAAAAAAAAGAGTCGCCGATATTTGCAAGTTGATTTATCAACAGCGGCATTCAAACGTCGAACAATGACTATGAAGAGAAGCTTAGAAAAGCTCATTTCTAGATTATCGTAGCATGCAATAAACTTCAGTTATTTATGGGCTCTAACAACGATGAGCGTTGCTTGAAAATACGACTAATCGTTGTTGCGATAACAACGCCAACTGCTTTTTACGAGGGGCCCCTCTTCAAGGAAAGTTAATGAGAAGCGTTAAAGAAGAACATCCCCCCCCCCCCCCCCCCACCCCTTTATCAGCGTTAACGCATCGATAACGTAATCGTATATAGCGCTATTAGCAAATGCCGATAAGCGATTATCTTCGTTTCGAAGACAGCAAACAATTACCCTAGGTTAATGACAACTGATAGAAAGAGATTGGTCCTCAGGTCGAGAAATGAGTATTGGATGTATTGGATATCATCATGGTGCATACATTAAAGAAGTCAATGAACAATCTATCATATAATTGCAGTACTAAATAGCCTAACATTGATTCATTTCACCAATATTCCATCCACAAAATTCACTGCATTCTTGAATTGAAAATTAAATTGAATGGTAATTTCCTAGAACTTTTAACACAGAATAATCTATGACGGAATTAGTAAAAATTAGTGAAAATAGGCACAATATTGATAGTGAAAAAAGCGCTACATGCCTAAACTAACTCAAAACGAGTCCAACCATTCGATTGATCGAGGCGCATTTTTAGAAACTTTAGTGGCAATCAAAAAAAAAAATACTCTTGAAAGCGCTCTAAATATTAAATTACAAGAAAAATTATACGGGGAAAAATTTTTATGGATGTTCGTAAATAAATAACAACATAATTTAAAACGATGAACATTGAACGGAAATAATCATCGCGTGAAAAAAAAATTTAGCCAAATTTTGAAAATTAAATAAGCTTATCAGCATTGTATTATCTCATAGATATAGGACCAAAAATACACTTAAGTGTTAACCTCAACAACAAAAGAAACAGTTGACTCTGGTGAGCAGCTGTTATTGTTGTACACCTTATTCGAACTTATGAAGATTGATTAGACAGATCATTAAAAAATCGATATCCGAATTTATCAGTCTAGGTGATCTCTGTACTACTTTTTTTATTTTAAAATGAAGCATATAAGGGAAAAGGTTACTTCAGGATATTCGAAAAAATCAAACAGAATTTGTTGACCGAGATACGAGAATAGTCTTTAGATTAGGAATTCTATAAAGTTTAAAAAACAATTGTTGGAAATATTTGACAGTTAAAAAAAAATTAAAAATTCTGTTTAGTTTTTCATATGAATTTAAATTCATTTCAATGATCAATTAAGTACGCATAGCAAAGGTAGCTATCGGCTACCCGTGCAACACTTTAGGTAATTGAATTAAATGATGAAATTGAACTTGATGGATTCGAGAACATGCTAAGATGCAAATTAATAGGAAATTGAATCGAAATCCAAAAATTGTCAATAACTTAGTACTCACTAGATCTGTATAGATTGAATTAAAAAGCTCCTTGATGAGAAAAAAAAGAGAAGAAAAAATGCTCAACAAACGTTCAATAAACTATCTAATGCTAAGCATTTTCGTCTTTTTCTTCAGGCTAGTATCTCGTTGGTATGCGTTATATAACAGCAAGTTTAATCATCAAGTTTGAGGCTATCAGTGATGAAGCAATTGTCTAAGTGGCACGGTAAATTTTCCTCTCAGTACAGATGATTGCTTGAAGCAGGCAAAATAATTGAGCTTTTTCTTTATACTGTTAGCGATAAAAATGGCGCTCTATTCTGCTAAAATATTCAAACAAAAATGCAAGTGATTTTTTTAATATCGTAGAAAACAACTCAGAGAAAAACTATTTATTTTAACATTATGCATGTGAGGAATTAGTCGGTTATTTTGAATGACTAAAAAATATGTAAATTTTTTGTAACTAAAAATATGTAAAAAACGAAGAAAATATTATATGCAAATTTCAAATGAATGAAGAATATGATTATACAATGATCGCTCATTTTAAAACTACACTCTCGATTAACTCAAACAATAATAATACATTATAAAATGCGCAAACATTAATAAATGGAATAGCACACTAAATAAGTGGGCGCAATATGTGCTTTCTCAATTCCACCAATTACATTTATTAATTCCATTAGTTATCAAAAAAAAACAATATATACGCAATCAGGCGAACAGATTTCGGCTGAATCATTGTCTCAAAACAATTTTTCAAAAAAAAGGATTTGTATGCTTTGCGATTTGAGCAATTGCAAAATGCACATTGCATTGCAGCCACTTGGAATAGTTAGGTTTCTATTATTCCTTGAATTATGATGCATAGAGTGAAAAAATTGTCTTATGGGGCCTCGTGTGATATTAGCTACACCTGGTAGGTTTTTTTAACGTTAACGCATAGGAGCCGAAAATTAAACGTAAACACATATATACGTATGATAAACTTGGAGAAATAGTTGCCATAATGCATTTCGCAATCGCAGATTTCCAAAAAAAAAAACGCATCATGCAATTTTCGTAGAAAGCAAATTCGAATGCAAATGGAAATGAATTACAGTATCAAATATTGTAGCAAAAATCAGCGAATTTACTGCAAAATATTAATGATCTTATTGATCATATATTTCATATATGTATCATATATTTTATTGTTACTAAATTGCTACCAGTAATGCAATCAATTCTTATACGCAAAATGTAATACCTGTCATTTACCTGTTCTAGTAGCTAGAAATCCAGGATTATTAACCATAGTTGACTCTTGATATTCAGTGAAGGTAAAAAAAGAGGTGCTCTATTGTGAGGTTAAAAAATTTTTCATTGGCTTGAGTAGAAGAAATTTTGCAGTATTCCCCCAAAGAAAAGAGAAAGAAGAGAGTTTGAATTGAAGTACTTATCACAGAGGCGACATTCGCTTTCGCATGAATAAATGAGTTACGAGATGCAATCATATTCGACATTTTCGCCATGGATCTCTTTATGTTGTATACGCGTGTAGATATTATTTACTCTTGCCTGTTAAATTTATCAATTCATGTTTATCGATTTGTCGATTTATCGATCAATATTTAGTTCAACATTTTTATCAGTTTAGTCTTATCAATTACCTTTATCTATTCATTTTTTTCCAATTCTTTTTTGATTACTCATTTTTGTTAGTTCGTAGCTACCAGTTCATTTTCCTCTAAATGCTTTTGATCAGATTTTCCATACCATGAAATATTTTTGTTCGTACGACGAAATCACAGCAGCAATTGCTTAAAAGAGGCGAAATTTTATGCTCAAATCAATGAAAAATTCATTATCTCAGGCGATTAGGCTATGCCAAAAGTACACATGTGTAGAGCTAATTTCTTTCCTCGATACTCGTGATTTCAATATGACTTTCGATGAGAATAACCACTTATGTAGTTGTCGATTTTTTTTAGCTTAAGTTCCAAGAACATTACAGATTGCAGCAGCTATTTTTTTTTCGGCTTTAAATTAGTAGCATTCATCTTCATGTATTACCACCAACCTCAAAAAAAAAAGAATTTTTTTTGCATCAGCTGCGCTATATTTTCTAAAGCAGCATTATTTGAATGTTTCTTCGCTAAGAGTAGAGAGATTTTAATCGTTGCTTTTATTAATACACAGAATAGAATTGATCATCAATGGAGTAAGGGATTTCCCATTAATCAGTTGGTTTAATTCCTTTCAAGTATTTCATTTTTCTCCAGAAATCCCATAGATATTTCTCTCTAACGATATAATAAAAAATTTTTAAACGTTTTTTTTTTTCTCGTTTATTTATAATGATATTCATGTCTATATTTATAACGATAATAATTTCATATTTATAACGACATTCAAAAGATTAATATTTTCAAAAACGTTTTAAACGTATATTTAAATTCAAATGACAACTGTGTCGTCCTTCAGAACGAAAAAGAAAATAGCGGAGAATTTCATTTTGCATACTTGCAAATTGCAAACAGGTTGCAAATTAAATTTACAAAAGAATTTAAGAGAGCTTAAGTACTGTTTCTTAGATCGCCGATAATTTACATTATTTGCAGCAAAATGGCAATCTTCGTTTCAACTTGTTCTTTAAAAAAAATCCCTTTGCACAATTGCTATTATGCATTCATTGATTGCATCACTTTAGCATTACATGGAATAAAGAAAGAAATGAAATATACGAATGCAGCAAATTTGAAGGAAAGTTAGGAAATATCAGAATAACGAATTGAAAGAACAAGTATTATGCGCATTGATGAACAAATAAAATAACCAAAAAGTCCATAAACTTGCCTCCACTATTTTACGTTAATTTCATGTGCAATATCATAAGGAGCGTGAAAAAATCATTAAATCTCAAAGCTAATTACCGTAACGATGAGATAAAAGCCTCACATTATGGCAACTGAAAACCTTTCGAGATAATAATATTTTCAGTTAAACAAAAAAAAAACAAACGTATATGGTAAAGTGATTAGTCGAAGCAAATTAAATGCACCATCTGGCAGAAACGGGTAGAAAGCATTGGACAATGCAAAGCGACCGATAAGCCAGCTGTCATTAGCGAAATAATAGTAGAATAATTGCACTCCGCATAATTTGGCTATCATGAAGATTGCCTCGAATATCGCGATGAAAAGCGAAAAGGATAATGCAATGGTTATTAGGGTAGGTAAAATGCTTGAATTGCGATCTCTCAAGTGCTTGAAAATTTTTTAAAAAAAGCTTTATTTCAATGAGAAAAAAAACCGACGAAGAAATTCATAGAAATGCAACTTTTAGAGTTGCTCGATGTGTATGCCATCGGCGTTGAAGTACCAGTGCAGTCGTTAGGGCCATAAAGCCTCACATATATGAAGGCGTAATTCGAGAGTGTTTTCAGTGAATGCCGTTTCACTTCACTCTTTCAGCTATAGAAGGATTCTCGTCTCATCGTTGCGTATCATATTTTTCCAAATTCCCCGAGGGTAAAAACATGATAGGTTCAAAACTTATTCGCATGTCGTTCATCCTTTCTAATGAGGTCCAACAACAATGATGAAATTATGCACTGTATAATGAAATTTAAGGATGCACTATGCCGTTCGTGATCATGTATGCGCCTGAGCATCGAGCATTATTATATCAATATATCTTGATTAAGAAATACACCATAAAGGGGTCTTTAAAAAAAGAACTGCCTTATCAAAGGATATCAAAACATTCGAAGCCATTTCGTCAAACAAAGTCTTGAAATACTGGAAAATATACATTAGTGATTAATATTATCTATATATCTATACAGATAAAGCAGGTGATGCAAATAGACATATACAATCCACATTTATATATGAATTATTTATTGAGATAGGTAAAATATCAATGATAAAGAATGCATAATAAAAGAACAGACGAAATTACAAATCATTTAAGTCATGGAATATCTGATACAATTTTCTGGTTGCTAACTTCTGTATTACATAGACCAGCTATCTATTTTACGACCATCAACATATCACATCTCTCCCACATCTCCTATGTTGTTGACTACTTTCAATTTTTTTTTTGGAATCCGATCATCTCGAGCTAAATTATGATATGAGGAAATTAAAGCGGCATCCGACAGCTATTTGGATGAATTGTTTACTGCGTCATAGTAGTAACATATCAAACAAAAAGCAAAACCTGACTTTGCATTCATTGTGAACGCAATAAGTTCAATCATCATAGTATACGGAGGGAATATGAATGGAACAAATCCTCATCGATCGTGGAGTTGATGAAGTGAAATCTGGGACCTTATATCTAGCTCTTCAAAAGTTTCTACGAATATGCTTTCGAATCGATTGTTGAAAAAAATTCTTCGGCTCATTATCCGAAATTAGATCCAACTTCAGTGATCGATTATTGATTTATTTGATCGCAATGAAATAAAAGAATTTTCATTGAAGATGCATCAATAATTTTTCATGCTAACTCGACTTGCTTTAAAAAAAGACATTTGGAGTTAATTTCTATTGTCGCTTTGTTAAACTTTCAGAAAAAAAAAATGATTTCACATGAATCGCTGTAAAGATTTTCCACTCTAAACCGTATTGTCCCACCCCTTTTCCTCTTACGTGCATTATTTCGCCCCCTCATAAAATGGAGCTTTCAAAGAGAAAATAGTCCTCATTTTGCTAGTAGAAGCAACAAAACCTTAATTACGGAATCTTGTCATACTGTCACGGCCAGCGCAATTTAAAGGATCAATAGAAGCGTCAAGATTCTATATGATATTTTTCGTGAGAAATAACGAAATCAATTTCCGCTCATAGAAAAATAGGCATTCAAATTGAGAACAATAACAATTACCTGCTTGTTTACTGACATTTTCAATAGCTTTTTCTTTTTTCACGTTGCTGAGCAATTTCGTAGCCTTTGCGTTGCTATTGATAGCATTCCATTGAAAAGATTAGATGAATCTGAACGACTCTAATTAGAGCAACGAGAATTAATTCATTGAGTTAGCATTTAGCGAATATTACAAAGAAATTTTATTTGAAAATGAGCGGAAAAATTACATTAAAAAAATTTACATATAACTTTTAATGAAGTGAATTTTTCACACAAATAGTCTTTTTTTTAAAATAATAAGTGAATATAATACAACAATGATTGAAATTAATTTTATTGAAACTATTCTAGATGAGAAATAAAAAGATATCAAGAGGTTAACGATAGGTTCTTAATGAATTATTTTCTAAAGAAAAGAACTACAATAAAAAAAAGCAGCATGACACATAACATCTTAGAAATAAGTGATGCTGTAATATCATACCGCGGATTGACGATTATCCTAAGGTTATTATTTCCATAGTACTAAGAATACCACTTTTATCTTTCATTTTTGAAACATTCACTTAGTGACTACATATTTTAGCGTTTTGTTCGTTTATTTTAAATTTAGACTTATTTGTTTTTGATTTCTCTTGGATTTTCGTATCAATGCATTTAATTTTTATATTATAATCCTGCATCCTTTAAAAAAAACATTTCTTCATTATTCTGAGAATGAAGATTTTCTCTTTAACTTTCTATCACATACACACACACACACATTCTCTCTAAGAGATATGCATGCCCTTCAAATTGGATGCGTTTTCATGAATAAGCGATCATTTTTATCACATTATAAAAATATCTTTGCGACGAAAATATATCTGCAACAATATAATTTCCTCCCTATACCTTCTCCACTTTACAAATTGAGGATATCGCGCTATAAAATTAAACGAAAGAGGGCTCCTCTACTGAAGATCTTTCAACTATTTGATGATAGACAAATCCACAAGAAAAAAAAAATTAATTGCGCCTTACATAAAAAAATTGTAGGTGCTCGCATAAGTGATGTTTGGATTGTTATACAATCTAATTTTGGTATCATCTATGCTTTTATATTTATTTTGAGAAAAAAAAAGCGATATTTTATTCAAAAATTCATAAAATTATTGAAATTATAAAAAATATCGAAAAAGTTTTTGTAAATTTTTTTATTTATTAGCAATTTTTTAATATATTAGCCAACCTGTATGGCATAGTAATGCAAAAGAGCATATGCTATCAGATAATTTTGCTCATTTTCACACTTATTTATATAAGAACTTGGTTACACCAATGTGAAAAATTAGGAAATTCGAAGTGCAATTAGTTAGTGCGACGTTTTTTTTTTTTTTTTAACGGAAAAATTCATCAAAAATGAAATACATTGAAAAGTTTTCATACACCTTTTTCTATACGATAGGTGGTTTTATTATATATTGTTCTGTACGAATCATATTCAAATTGCTGAATTTACCACCATTCGAAAGGCGTAATTTGAAGTATGCATCGTTACTTAGAAAGCCCTATGTTGCTGTTTCTTCGAAAAGAAATGAAAAAAAAAGGTAAAAATTAACGAAATTTATGAAAATAAATTATTATCGTTCATAATGCACTAATAGTGAGATATTTCATAAGTAAATAAATTTATTCTCTTAGTATCAATTCAGAATGAAAATTGATTTAAAAAAAAAAAAATTAACAAAAAGAAATCGGAAATTTCTTATCTTATAATCGATAATTGAAATATACGCCAGAAAATTGATTACATCTATCTAGCACTGATGAATAATTTGTATTGGGATAAAAATTCGTGAACAATATGATTGAAAAATAGGCTTAAATTAATAATTCAACTAAGTGAGGCTTTATTAGCCAATGTAGTTCAGAAAGTTCTTATGTTATCATCGTCATCAAGTTTTTTTTTGTTAATTTTCTTCAGTGCACTATTAGTATTCACTCGCCAGCAATCTTGTTAGGGAAAGGTTAAGTGTGAAATTCTGGTTACAAATAGTTAGCATGACCTCAGTCAAACCCACTTAGCAAGAAGAGTGTCTCGAATATCACATTTGAGTGGACACATAATGACGTAAATAAATTAACAAAATTGTGCATTACATCAAAAACTTTACTACGATTAAATTAGGAACAAGCCATTCGTTGCTATTTGAAGAATAATCACTAAAGCAAATGTTCTCTTTACGTAGACATTGGGAAAGAATGAAATGCGTTGATATGGTAAAAGACATTGGCGAAAAAAAAAGAGAATTCCTTCTTATGTAGATATTATATTTTATGCAATCACAGCTAACTCTGTCTATGAATTAATGAGTTTTTATTATTTCGGTTTAAGTGCAACCTAGAAAAATATTTCAGCTTCACCGACATTCTAGATGAGGCAGAAGAGTTAAGTGATGCGTGTCATATTATGTGTTAAAAATAATGAGACGAAAGAGAAAACGGGAGGAAAAGCAGGAAGGATGAGAGGAAGAAAGAGCGAAGGAAGAAGGAAAAGGACAAAAAACAGAGACCGCATTTCACAACAAAATTACTTAGTCTCTAACAGAATCTGCTTTAATAAAAAAAGTGGTTGTTTAATTAGAGAAAATAAAAACATCCTCAAGCCATAAAAAATCACCAGCGAAATCACTCGCAAAAATAAACAGGATTTTATCAACCAGGTAAATGCATATTGAACAGATACTCAACAGGTAACGCATATATGCATACTCAACTGTTTAGTACAGTTAATATAAGTAATTTTTCACATTATTACTTATAAAATAAATCCAAATGTTCTCAGTAATCAACATTTAACGAACATCATTATAGCAGCAGAGAAAAAAACGTTTAGGGATATAAATAAAGTAACCGAATGGGCGTTTATTCGACAGGTACATCAGGATTCACTAACAGGTAAACAACTATCGTCATCTCATCAAAAAGCAAGCATTTTGCAAAACCACGATCCGTACGAATATATGATGAATTCACCTTCCGATACGAGTGAATACGGAGCAAATCTTTGATATTTGCAGTTAGCCCTGAAGCAGCAAATTATATATATATATATATATATATATATATATATATATATATATATATATATATATATATATATATATATATATATATATATATATATATATATATATATATATATATATATATATATATATATATATTGACGTGTATGTTCAGCATTGGCTCGGGCTTTATTTTAACTACATCAGATGGGGTTGCTGCTCAAATTATTTCACTCATTAAAAAAACAGTCGTCAACCATTAAATGAATGCTCATCTGGCATTCTAAATGATTGCCAGTGGCTAACTGCATTAGAATTCAACGCTAGCCTATTCTTCAAATCGTAAAGAAAAGCACATTATTCAAACTGAGGTGATCATTGAAAGAAATTAAATGGACTTCAAAATGACCTAAGGTGAATCAATGTTTCACTAATACGTGCAATGTAGCTGCTTCTATTAAATGTGGTATTATATTGAACAGAATTAAAAACCAATCGATGAATCACCTGTATTAAATTTACTGACACCTTACTTACCCTTAGCCCTTATATATCACTCATGCAATATCAACCTAAAAAAAACGCCTTAAAATTCTAAACATTTGCAATAATTCGAAAAAAAAATTCAATCCATTGTTGCATTAAAAAATTGAATTCTATCATAATCGGCTCGGATGCTCTCAGCAATTAGCGTTATAAAAAAAACTGGTAACGATAACGAATACATATTTACAGCAATAATATAAGAATCTCTTCACAAAGAAATGCCTTAAAAGGTTGCCACTTATAGAAGAAGTCCCTCAAAGAGGTTCAAAAAGTATTTCCATGATAAGAATAAGAGAAAGTACGAACTTTACGATAATTTTGAAAAAGTTGAATAGAAATGGCCATTGATGAACAGAGGAAGTCATAGACGGCAAGCGCATCGAATTTGGTAAACGAATGCAATCGAAATCCAAATACATCAATTGGCTCCGCCCCAAAATTTTTTCCTAATAGACGAAAGTAAGGAACTCATTCAGTGGACACCACAAATGCATTTAACTATAAAAAATAGTTATATTTACTGTTTGAAGAACGTAAAAATATTTCCAATTTTCGCAGCATTATTTTTGTATTATAATAAAAAGTGCAAACGTTTCTTAGCTAGAATAAACAAAGGAAAAAAATCACTAAATGAATGGCAAAAGTGATGAATATAAAAACCAAGTTTGAAGAAAACATTCTCATGCAACTTTTTAAATGAAATAAATGAAAATTTTTATTGTTATACAAATACTGCATAAAATAAAAAAAAGCATATCATTCGATAGAATTGCAACCGGAAAGAAAGGTGACTCTTTAGTACAGATATTGGAAAATACTGCCAAGAAATTTTACAGTAATTATTGTGGAAAGATCAATTTTTTTTACTGTTTAGGTCGTTAAATACATTAAATACCTCTATGCATCAAAATCTAATTATTCGATTAAAGTAATATTAAGCTGTGCCATCTGAAAATCAACAATAATTGCGAGCATATATATATATATATATATATATATATATATATATATATATATATATATATATATATATATATATATATATATATATATATATATATATATATATATATATATATATATATATATATATATATATATATGCAAAAGAAAACATTTTCGTCATGGGAACTCATCCACTGAATTTCCCCAGAAAAACCTCTCTATTGAAAATTTTTACTACATAAATGCTTGTATGTATTAATTATATAAGCTTATTGTTCAGAGTTGCTCGAAAAATAGTGCGAAGTAATATTCTTCCTTGCAAATCATTGAAAAAAATTAAAAGGGTATATGGAAAGTGAGCATAACGAGCTCGAAAAAAACGATGAAATGTGATGTAGCCGAGAAAAATTTTTTCATTGCAAAATTTTTCTTCCCAAAAAAAGCTCTTGCGATAATAAATTAGCTTACTGCGGCATTATTCATATTGGAAACATCTTTAACGATCTTTTAACGAATCATTTCAGCGCAAAGAAACGATCTGTTTTATTGCAATTCAGTGGAAGATATTCATATATAAGCATTATATGTTTAAAGCTTTAGAACGCGATATCGTTTGGATTGTGCAGGTGCGCGTTATCGGCGCAACATATGTTTCTTGTATACTGAACAAGTGTGGGTGGCGTTTTTAACCGTCCGCAAGTGGAAACCTATTGCTCAGCTGAAATCAAAAAAAAAAAAACGACCACGAACCGATTGCGTGGTAGCGTAATCGATAACAAATTCCGCTAACAAAAATTGATAATAAAATAGTTGACGAGCAGTGATAAGACCTATAAACTATTAAAGCAAATGACGAAATTAGGGAGGAATGAAGCGAGTGATAGAAATATAGCAGTATTTTTAGAAAATTGCCAAACGATAAACATTAAAAGACGAGCGATGATTTTGTTTATCTACTAAATGCATGGGGAGATAATATTATAAAATTTGTTTTCTTTAATAAATCTTTTTTTAAAGTCATTTGCGCAATATAGAAATTCAATAAATTATCGGCTAAATCAATAGTTAGAGCATTTAGCAATAATGAGTGTACTACTGTAATGAGTTGAACGATCGTTCGCCTATATTTTGATGATCATAAATGCTCTCATTAGGGAATTACTAAGCTGAAAACGAAGTTATTTTAAGAGCGCACACTGCAAGTAAAGTGGAAACTATATCATGAGATTGTTAAATGATTATATAAGTTAAATTTATATTGATTTAAAAAAAATTTAAAAAATGCTTCGAGAATTGGGAAAGCTTTGATAGTTTTGGCAATAAATTAGGTGATTTATTCTTTTCTTCTACGTCCAGGTCATTTGTCAACTCGACTACTGAGTTAACAATTTTAATATCCGCTTTCATTGAATGAACTATATCGTTTATCTTATTTGCATTTCCCCCCTCCAAATATCCATAAAATTTCTTGCGTTCCCTTCTGATTTTTCATTTATCTTATTTGCATTTTAACGATTACAGTGTTCACTCCATAACGAGCGGAGGGATGGGGGAGGGGGGGGAGGTGGAAAGGGAAAAAAGGGGAGGAAGATGTCTTTTGTATATGATATGCAAAAATGAGAGATAATGTGATGAGAAATTCGCCATTTTACGTCTCATACAAAACACTGAAATAAATAGCTCCTCTTAGTGAACACCAAAAATGGCGAATTATAATACCCTTGTCTAGAAATCTACCAGTCTTGTACTGAAAATGATGTTATTTAACATTGTGCGGTTTAGGATTAGGACATGAATGGTATAGTAGCGATAAATCTACAACGTCAGGAACTGATTAAGTGAACCGTAATTTCAAGGCTTCCAAACAGCTGAAAATATAAACCTCTAAAAATCTAAATATTCTTTTCTACTTCCATTAAAATATTTACCAATGCTTGAAGCAATTTTCACTTCAGAAATAGGAAGTAAACTCCATATGATGATCCTATGCAGGACGGTCATATAATTTGGTTCAGAAACGCTTAAAGGGAGAGCACAGTTCGAAATTCCACTTTTATTAACAACAGTTTCAGCAAAAGTTTCAAATTAAACGCAGTCATAAAATTACAGTTGTGGAACGGTATTGTGGAATTTGTGGAATTGACAGTTGTGGAATTTCTTCTAATGGAATTGAAAATTGTGGAATTAATATAGGAGAAAAAATTTGTTAAAAATTTTTAGTTATTATAGCAAGCAATAAAAGAAATAACACTAGAAATATGCACAGAAAAGTTTTTGAAAAATCTGAGGGAAGATAAATGCAAATAATGCAAAATGGAATGCGATTAAAATAGATGGTATGCAATTTAACATAAGCTTGTTATCTTTTAAAAGAGTGGTGAGCATTATGTGAGACTGTTGTACCACTTAAAGCAAATGACGGATATCACAAACGACAAAAATCCGACCAAAAAATTGCGCACTTCCCGGTGATAGATCTTTGCCTTCGAAAAAAAAAACTATCCTAGATGTTTCTTCGTTAGAAATTACTGGAGTCTCTCCGTGGATTTGAATGGCAGCAAATTTTTTCAAATAAACAACGTTTTTTTTTTTTAAATTTCATTTCTTAGCGATAATTTTCTATTGTTTTTTCCACAGCAAAAAATTAGCGTTTGGATCGATTATTAATCCTGAATGACGGCAGTATATCATATCCCGCACTTATGCGGAAACCTTGATTTCGGTATAATGTTAATGTTATTCAAAAATATCAAACGTATTAGTTGAATAAAGAAACGAGCGAGAGCTAAACTACGTTATGAAGAAATCTATCTCAACATAGACGTATATCTCGAATTGCTATTCACAATATTAGTGAAGATTTATGAATTTTGTTGAATGCATAAATTTCATCGTTCTAAGCGCACGAGTCTCATTGCAACAATATTGTTAGAAAATGTTTCAACGATCACCTAATTATGTATAAGAGGAATATTTTATTTAAAAAAAATATATATGTGTCTTCAATTTCGTTTGTTTATTTCCACATTTGTTTCCTCAAAATAGAAATCTCATAAATGATTTCAACTGCGCAATAATAATGGCTACTCAGTAGAAGCATGATGCATAAATCGCTTTGAACTTCTTGGATCAGTAAACCTCAACGGTTATAAATTTTATAATATCTTATTCATTGACTGCAGCTATTTCATAGCAATATTTCGGCGACAAAATTGATTAATGGTGAACATTCATATTCAACGAATGTGAATGCATGAAGCATTCAAGATCTGCCACTATGTCAACTCGATAAGATTTGTTTATTTGTGAGATCCATAGAAAAACCCTCTTGTTCAAATAAACGAATTACAACGACGAATGCACTGAAACGTCAACACTATTGCATTATGCAGTGCAGTAAAAAGGTTGAACAACGTGGGTGGAAAATAATATATCGAATGCGCTTGAGTTCACAGCCCCCAAAAGGGTTTATTCCTTGGGGCGATGAATTCTGCAAAAGTGGAATATGAAATGGTATGATGTGACGATTCAAGCTGAACGCGAGTGATCTGTTTACGACGTTTTGAGGTATGATCACGTTATAAAATAATGATATGAAGGTATGTTTCAATTGCATAATGGATTTGATCATTGCATTCAACGTTTCAACTGCCTTCAACATAATGAACTGCATAATAATATACGTCGTTCAAAATTCTATCTGACAACAATCTTCTCCAATAAGAAGCTAAAGATTTTCTTGATCCTTTAAATAATTAGTTCATAACACCTTGCAGTTACCTTGTTATCGATAAAAAAATCACTTTCATTAGATAGAAATGAATTCTTTAAAATTCCACCGATTTCATCATCCGGCACTGAAATTAAATGAACTGAAATACATGCATATATATATATATATATATATATATATATATATATATATATATATATATATATATATATATATATATATATATATATATATATATATATATATGCATGCATGCATTTTTATCGCGTTTTTTTTTATCGCGCCTACGTTCGATATTTGGACTAAAAGGCAGCAGAAATGAAAATTTCAATCTCCGCCGGTTTTTCATCAACAACTTGCACTTTTGCGAATGAAAACGTGCAATTTAATTTATTTCTACAAGTTTTTTTGTTAAGAATCCACTGACTAACAACAAGGTGCTCTATCAAGAAATAAGAAGGAAATAAATTTTCAGGAAAGAATGCTTGAGCGGAAAAGAAAACAACTTCAGAAGTCGGTGTGAAGGGCTGGTCCATTTGGATACAAGATTTGGTGTTTGATAGCGTCAGATTTCAGACATATAAAAAATTGCGATTTTTCGAATGTTCTTCCATTTTCGTGCTATTGTTTTCTCTTGGGAATTCAACCGGCGCAAATATTTAAGATTATGCGTAGAACGTATTTATATCGTTCAACAATCTCAATTGGCAAATATCAGCTTTACTTTCATGTAGTTTGCATAATATCTTTATTTGGAGAACAAACGTAACGATAATATTTGCTAATAAATAAAGATATTAGGAAGATCAATAGTTCTGTACAATACTATTCAGTACGAACAATAATTTTAACGACAATGGATAATAAATACTTTCAAGTAATCAAAAATATGAAAATATTTGAAATGGAATTGAATATTTTTGAAACCAATTTCATTCTATCTTTGTCTACTGATAATTGTATATTGCAATACTTTTATGAAAATAATTCTTTCGAGATTTGTTGCACATGCATTCTTCAAAACTATTTTCCTCAACTGCAAACAATGTAAGCGAAATATAACTGTAAAAGTGTGTTGTAGTATGAGCTCAGTTTATAATATTATTATCCACAAATATCCACATAAGCATATATATATATATATATATATATATATATATATATATATATATATATGTTCAGGATGCGGTTTGATCTCACGACGAACACATGCTTAGGTAGTTCTACACTTGTGAACAGCTACTTGTAGCATGCAAAGCATCATGAAACAAATCGATATTGCAAGATTCGCCGCTTGTTGCTTGCATCATTTGCTTCATAATAATGCTAATTTTCGGCAAAAACATACGAACAAGCATCCTAACGTTATTAACGGATATATTTGCAAATAATCGAAAATTATGTCAGATATAATAGCAAACACCTTGCAGTCCTGCAGTCGCCCAAACCGCAATTAGGAATGGATGATTTAATAGGAAAGATTATGTGTAAGGCATGGCAAGAACAATTTACTAGCATAGTGTCTAACAAAATGTTGCGCTTATTAGGCACTGCAATTACCCTAGCGTGCAATCTCATTATATCAGCAGTTTGTGGATTTTTACCATAAGAACTGTATCTAAATTTTTTAATAGTTTGTGACAAACTCGATCGGCCCTATAGATGGAAAAGTTCAAAAAACGGAAATAGTGTATAGGATTGAGCTGAATAATAAACGCGGTATAACACGTATACTAGCTGATATAACACGATTATGGAATATAAGGGTATAATTTATACGCATTTGCTTGCTAAACAATACAATGCTGTTAGTGCTGAAGTTTCAGTAGGGACAGGGTGGATGAGAAAATGATTATTCTATATATATATATATATATATATATATATATATATATATATATATATATATATATATATATATATATATATATATATATATATAATGCACTAACATATACATTAACAAACAATCGAGACACATTCACACAACTGAAAACATAAATTTCATTTACCTTTATTACCTTTCGTCACGACACGTCCTTGAATCCACTAAGCCAAATCGCTCAACATTTGCTGAAGGATATTTGCTACTGCAGTTGTGTTTGATAGCCTAATTTACGAGACTTATTTGAGCATATATTAAAGAAATATTTGTATGAGAGGACCATAAATATATCGTGTTATAACATATTATAAGCAATATTTTTGCATGATAATTTGAAAAATATTGAAAATATGACAATTTCGGTTGTTCATAAAAAGTAATACAAATTACCTTCAAAGGATTAACACTATATGATGGAAAATCATATAACTTTGGGTGATAACTGATAGCTGATTATAATTTTATTTTTCATTTTATTCGATTCAATAATCTTTTATGGTAAAACTGTTCCATTCCGAAGCAAGAATTTCGGTTTTTCAAGTCTTTTTAATCCTCCCATTTTATCCTTTACTTTATGGGATGAAAAATTTGCCAACGATTACTATCGTTTGTACACGTATTTGAAATTCCTTTGAATGACGCTGCAAGAAAGGATTGTAGATGACTGAAGTTTTTGAAAAAAATGGTAATTGTTTGGATAATTGTAAATTGCAACAAAATAAATAGCATTTTCTTCACATTTGGTCATGTTCTTCACATTCGCAGATATTTTATTATTTAATATTACTTGAAATTATAAGTACTAAAAACTTATTCGAAATTTTGTGGAGAAGTACTGAAACATAAAGTGACCATTGGTCATTAGGTTTTAATAGGTGAAAAAAACTTGATTATCACAACGCAATAATTTCATTCATTAATTTGCATAAACAACAAAGAAAATTTTTAATCAACGAATGATGCAGTTGCACTCTTGCAAAGCCAACATAAGTGTTTTATTTATATTGTTCATTCATTCAAATTCCTAAATTGTTCTAGCCGTATCGGTTAGGCAAACAGAATTGATATGATATCGGCGATAGAAACTGTGATAAGTGATGAAATTTCTTCAGAAAGTTTCCATTAAAAAAGAATCGTAAATTGCTATATCACATAATCCAGAATCGAAAAAAAAACCGCAATTATCTAAATGGCTCAATGAAGTAATTTTATAAATATATGCATAGTTTAATTAATCTAATATTTGCATTAAAAAAAGTAATTCGAGATTAATGTACATTGTTCGCCAAAAAAGATGAATCAAACGTAGACTTTGATGGAGGTGTATAAAGATTGATTGATGGAATCAGATATTTAGTTGTAAAGTTGAGGAAAATTCGAAGCAAGTTTGTATGGAAATTCAATGAGTAAACGACAGAAATAAAGTTTATTCAATTTGTGAATAAATCATTCTGCAGACTTAGCGTTTAAAATTACATTACGCCAGTACAGCTCTTTTGAGCTGGCGGGACCTATTCTCCCCCTCCCCCTTACCCCCATATATTGGCGCAATCGTCCTATCCTGATACTACTTTTACAGCTAAGAATGGTAGGAATTGTGCCAACAACAATTAGGGTTACCTTTTAAAAATTGCCGGTGCTAAAGTCTGCGAAACGCAGGTGAGTTTCGAATTCAATACAAAAGATTTCTATTCGATCAAAATATGTCCTATTATTCAATTAGATTCAAACGTGAAATCAATATCACCTAGCTAATACGAAATATTTATCAGTTTTTTATAATGTTACATCGTTACATTAAAAAGTGCTCTAAAATTGAAGGCAAAAGATATAATGTAGCGGTGTTTTTTAACCGATTAAACAAACGGCTGATAAAAACTTATCACAAACTATTGTAATCATCTGACCAGCGCAAAATGTAATTGATTTTTTTTTTTGCTATATCGGAATATATTAAATGGACACGTAAGCAATTATTCTAAGATATCATAAAGGTACCCTCTTGGAAGACATTAGTGTTTAGTGTCTTCATTAATGTTAGGAAATACATTTGCCCGCAATCTAAACGATTTCGTTATCAACAAAGAACATGAGATGTGAATCGAATCGATGATTGCGATTATGATTGCGTGACATAGAACAACGTGACATAAGGCAATTTATAGCGATTCAATTTGAATTCTATTGTTGTAAATATTGCTGTCGCGGCTGCGCCCGAAGAAATAAAAGCAAGTGGGAGTTGAATAGAGCTGCAGAATTAGTTTCTGCAGAAGCAGTAAGAAAATTGGCAAACAAAGGCTGAAGTTGTTGATAGGTACTCCGATATGATGTGCACCAAAATGCATGAGCGAGCGGTACCAGTGGCACAAAGAGGCCTTTGTCTCCAAACCGCATAAAGACACAAAGCCGCTATAAACACATCATAAAAGTCATACGCCTCAAATTAGCGGAAAAAACAACCCTTTTGGAGTCAAACAAAGACGCAAGGAAGAGGCGGGGGCAGCCATCAGAAGGTGTCAACAAGAAGGCTATATAAGCAAACCCAAAGTTTCGGCAATTGTTGTTGAGACTAAATTTGGATCGGTGTTGAGACTCCAATGTTTTTTTTTTACTTATATGTGTCTGATGTATTCCCTGTCATATTGTAGTATTGTCCTATGGCCGTGTCTGATAAACATGCGAGTTGTTTATTCGGGTTACAATGTATTAGAATATCACGGACATCCCCGATAATTATGTATTTCTTCGTCACGTTTTAATCTAAGCATTGTTGGGCTATGTACATATCGGACATGTATGCGAATTGTTTAATCGAGCTATAATCTATTAGAATATCACGCACATCTCCAATAATTAAACGTGAGTTTTCTTAGCCATGCTTTAATCTATCATCGTCATATACGTCTCTGATAATTTAAGTGTTCTTCGTCACGTTTTTTTATTGTGTATATACGATAATAAAGGTTTAATTACCGAAGTTTGAGGTGTGGTTCACAAAGCAGGTGGCTAGGTGCACACGGGTCATTGCACGGCAAAATCTGGTAGTGGTATTAAAAAGACGAACCACCTCAGCGGAAGTGCATTGACGAGCGAAAGGAGTCAATATTTGGTACGGTGCGACAACCAGGCTGGTCGCAATTAAAAGGAGCTCATTGATCGGGAACGTCGACGCCAGCGGTGATCGTGTTTGGATCGGCTCCAGTGGACAAAGAGACAACTCGACGGTGGATCAGAGACGCCACGCGTCAACGCAGAACTGACAAAGGCAGACAGCGGAAACCGAGCGGCAGCTCAGGTGACATCGATCAACAACAGGAACGTAGGCCTAATTTTTAATAGTAATCACATTTTTCGTGTTTTTTTCTTCACTTCTATTGTTTGTTCACGAAACTTCGGACAAACTATCCTATCATATATTCAAAATTGTTGACCATCTTCACACCTCCACAAATTACAATCAACATCCCACAAGGGGAGAACTAACTAAAAAGTGTGAGCGGCCAATACAATTGCAATTTACAAATGATAAAAACAATTTATTGCAATGCTTATATCATTGCAAAGATTACGGAGTAATTTTAAGGATTATAACTGGAATGAATTGACTGCAAATGTATCTGCAAAGAAGCAGTAATGCGATGGTAAATAATAGTAACTCCAATTGCGTTGCAAAACAAAAGCAATTACGCTATTGCAACTCAATTGCTCCTCTTAATGATGCTTTCTTTCTTGCAAACAAAATTTAATTGCAGCTGAATGGCCGAATTGAGTAGTCGATCAATTTTTGTAGAATTCCAATAAACTTTTGCAAATATTAGATAAAATTTCGATTGCAAACCGATAAGATTGATTGATTTTTAATCACATTAAAAAAAAATTTTTTTTTTGAAATTTCCATTACCATTCCAGCTATTATTTAACGTTTCGATCGCTATCAGTACGTAGTAGAATAGTGTCACAGGAATCATATGCATCTAACTCATAAAATCGGTCGTTTTTTCCTCTTCTGCCCTCTCTATCTATAACACGATATTGCATTGCAACAATCGTTGCTGTATGCTTGAAAAGCATAAGCATTACGAGTGTTAAAAAAAGTGATTAAATATTGCAAATGCTATGTCAAATGCATATAAAATATTTCTGCAATTTTTAGGTATACGTTGAGTACACGGTAGATCTATTGAGTGTATGGCAGAAACTTCAAATTGCAATTCTTTTTTTGCTCATTTTCTGTGCAAAAATAAGAAGTAACCTATAGTAGAAACAATCGTCCACCCTCACTGATAGGACCTTAGAGGCATAATCTAGTGCCCTCTTGGGGTTAGGTTACGCAGGTGCGAGGTGAAAAAAGAATAAGAGGCAGAATACTTTTATAATCGTTTAGTGAAGGTATGACACAAACGAGAAGTGTAAAGTAGGTATGAGATCGTTGGTGACGACTCAACCTTGAGCACGTTTCAGCATCATTTTATTTCAAGCGCAATAGAAAATAGAAATAATAAGCTATGCGAACCCGATTTGTTGAAATCAAGAAATTTAGGTGAAACTGTTCATTGAAAATTGCAATGAGCATTTCGATTTATCCGTTGCACAAACTTTCAGGCGTCGATACCATTTGCTCAGCTCAAATTGAATACTTTTTTGCACGTGATTGAGTCAATCAGTGAGAGAATTCTAATTGGTATGAGAACGAATATACAAGCGTACAGCAAAGGAAGAGGGGGGGGGGGGGTAGTTTGGGATGAGAAGGCGGATCCGCTTGCCTTGATCGTCTATCTCTTAAAAGGCAGACATATAGGCCATATATGATATGGGGGGTCTATATGTGTTTGTATGCAGGGCGGCATAGTAGTGAAACTCAAGCAAACAATGCTTCAGATATGAAGCATTTAATACATAGGAAGATACCGTTATCTAAGTTACTAAAGAAATACGATATTTTCCCCTTAATAAATTTCGACAATTGCAAGCTATTAGTGAAGGTAAAAATTTGTCGTCGAGGTATATAACATAAACATGTGTATCATATAAACTATGACATTGTGGAAAATCATCAAAGTTTGGAAAATTACTTTTTACTCTTTTTTTTTTGAAAGATCGAATAGAAGACCTCTGAAACAATTGATGGCTAAAGGAGCAGCCATGTAATTCGACACTGTAGAGACGGCACAGATGAGGTGAAGGAGTATCAAATTCCATTCCATCAATTTCTTCAAGGATTACTAATATAACTGAAATTCATGAAAAATGGATTTATATAGAGATTATTTTGAAGCAATAAACTTTCTGCTTCCAACCTAATAGGCCGAATTTTCATTCATGAGGAAGAATTTGCAAAAAAAAAAAAAAAAGAATCGAAACGACATCTCCACATCTTCAAATCTCCAATAAAACTTAACGTGTTCATTATTGCAAAATATTATTTTGAGCGATATATCAGAAAGCAATTTTGACTTATCGTCAGGTGCTACTGCGAGCATCTTCATAGCGAAAAATGCGATCAGCTCAAATTTCTTTCCCATAGACGTCAATATTTTTGAGCGAATTCTTTTAAACCGAATATTTATATTTAGTAGCGCTGTGCTAAATTGAAATAAAATTTTTGCAAAAAATAAAAAAAAAAGACAAATAGCCCCTTCCCTCTCCCCGATTCCTTCCTCTTGAAGTTATAAAATATTACTCCCCCATCCCATGACCATCTTAAAAGCCTTGTAATAGTCTAAGCATTTTTCTTGTTTGAAACTTACGCAGAAGTGCATTTACTTTCGATATGATAGTAGATGAAATGATGGATATTAGACATCTTTTAAACCTGAAGTTATAATGACAATAGATCTAGAAAATATTTAGCTTATCTTCCAATATTAACTTTCAGCATTAATTAAGCATATTTTTAAGCTCTCTTACATGAAATAGGAAAAAAAAAGTGTTTTGACGCTAAAACATTGAAATATACAGGCATTTAATACTTACTCTGCCAATAAAATTGAGGCGCAATCAGATGGCTAAAGAATTTTTTGTCGGTTAAAAGAAGCCAAAAAATCATTAACAGGTTATTGTAAAGTAAAATATTAGCATATTTCTCTAATAATAAGAAAATTTGTCCGAGAAAAAAAAAGTGGAAGAGAAGTGAATAAAATTTCTAGAACTATTGATTCTTTATGAAATGCGAAAAAATTATATAAATGCATCCGATCGTAACAAATAAGCAATTCTATTTGAAACGTTAAGTTTTTTTTTTTAATCGTATTTGAAAGAATTCATAAAAATGTTAGAGTGTATTTTATTAGAAAATTTTCCTCGGAAAAAGTCAAATATTTATATCAAACGTATGTTAGAAAATAAAATTTTCAGCACATTACGCCTAAATTTATTATACTAAAATATATTCAAATTTGTTGCATAATTTTTTTTCTAATTTGCCGTAATTTTTATTTTAATAAAAGATGAAAATTTTCATAAAATTTTACTAGAATCTTTTACATCAAATTATCTATAATATTTTAATACTTGAATAAATGAAAAATCTTTATTTTATCGATCATATGTTCATAATTATTTCAATCGGCGAGTTCAACTTATGCAAATAGTTTCATCAATACAAAAATGATGTTGAAATTTGAAATTTTTCAATGAGGAAATTTTTCTACTCAAATAGAATTTTTAGATTTTTAAAAAATATCCCGAAAAAATATATAAATGATCTTATAGAGTATTCTTCAATTACGAATTATTTTCACAGAATCTTCAAGTGTAATGAAAAAACTCGACTGTAATCTTTTGAAATGCTCACTCAACTCCGTCAGTATCATCCTAATAATCGATTCATTATATCACAACAACCAATAAGAAGAGAACTTCGAACTCTAATCTCATAGAAAAAAAATTTTTTTTTCTCTAACGATGGAACAGTCGAAGGTAAACAAAGGGGGATGGCGCATGATTGCCAGGCTCCAACAAAAAATAAGCAACCATATAATTCAACTAGGAAATACTTTCATATTAGTATAGCTATACCGGTCCTAAACATTCCACGAAAAGACGATACATCAAAGTAAAAGTTAGTATGTAGTAATTAATAAAGTGTTTCATACTGGTACATTTAGCAGAAAAATTTGAATTTTTGCAAAAAAAAACTTTTTTAATGCAGTAAAGAAGTGAACGCATAACTTTTGAAGCATAAAAATTCGTATAATTTTCAATGAAGAAAAATTTTTCAAATAAATCTGTGAAGAATCGTCGAAGTGATAAATTTAATCCGCTTTTCAAAGTAATCAATTTTAATAAGAGCCCAAAAAGGAGGTTAATTGGATGATGTATCATTTGAAAAGGTAAGAAGAAAGACTAGCAGAAAAGATAAATCGCCAAAAAAGAATTCCAATATCGCTCTTCAGTGTCGTAATATTTTCCCATTCAAATAGAAGATTAAATGCGAAAACGATTAGTACATCGGTTTGACGAAAAAAAGTAATCGGAGAGAAAAAATTCAAAAGATGATGGGAGGGGAGGAAGAAATGAGGGAGAGGAACATGAGCAATTATATTTCAATAGTTCAAGAGGGAAGATATTGCTTAGCATCGTGTTACCGAGACGCCTATCAACAACGGATTTAAAGGGCCTCTTCTCTTCATTTGTGCGCTCAGAAGGTATTTTTTTTCATCGGAAAAATTACTGCTAGAAACGGCGAGAAAAATTGATAGCTTTTAGCTGTAACGCCCTAATCAAGACACCGAAGCGAACGCCTTAAAAAATTAATCCATAATTCATCGCACCTCCGCTTCTAACGCATTATATCGACATTGATCAGAGCATAAACGGCGATTACATTGAAACGATAAAAGAGGACATTGATTGAAAGGGAGAGGGGTGGCGGAAAATGCAGAAGAGAAATCACAGTTAAATGATCTCGAACTAATTTCAGAATGACCCGAGGCTGAAGGCAACATTCGTTCGTGGGGATATAATCTGACAGTGCTTCTATGCGGTCCATTCATCTCTGATGAAATAATTTTTAATAACCCCATATTTACGTAAAATTTGCAATTAGAAAAGAACGGCTAAATGGTGGCATTCATGGAAATGAACGCATTGCGATAACGAGAAGAAAACCGTTTGAAACGGATGCTATCATCTGAGGAAAAAAATTTTTACACGCACAACGTTTGTGATGAATTACTTGCATAACATAGATGAAAGTTACGTAAAATTTGAAATAAATAACTAAAAAATAAATGAAAAATTATCATCTATTAATCGCATTCAATAGTTAAAGGCTAAGGCGAAATTGTTTTTTTTTTTATTCCAATATATTGTTTGAATAGAATCAAAAGGAAATCATTGCAGTTTAGATAATTATTGAAATGTGCATAAATAGAGAATAAATGGACGTTGCATGGTATGTCAATGAATGTCATGTGACATTTCACTATGAGAGCCAAGTGACAGCCGATAATTTTTAGGGGAAGATTCGCAGCAAAACACAAAATGATAAATTAGAAAAATGTGGAATTTAGTTTACTAATAATATAGTTTAATAAGCATATATAATGATAGACGATTGATAGAGGAGAGAATTCGATGATAAGAATTGGTGACAACTGATGTTCGAGCTTATCTCTGCTTGCAACAAATGGCAGCCACTACGATCTACTTCACACATACATTCAACTATTAGCAGCAACAAAACAAACCTTAAATAAACTTAAACAGAGGTGTAATAGCGTAGAACGACTGACAAAGGCGTGGAATATATTATCCTTGAGAATGTCAGTAAAACTAGCTGAATTAAAGTAGAGTAGAAATAAACAGGTCACCAATTGGTTTCACCTATGAAAACAAAGTTATATCGCTATAGCTGTTACAAGCAATAACTTGAATCTATCGAGTAATGGCAGAGGTATGTCATTGTAGTGCCGGTTTTGCGTTTCAAATTGACTTTTTGCTGGACGTGAGGATGAGGACAGGTAGAATTTTTTCATAGCGCATAAAGAAAGGTGACGAAATGATCGAGAAGGCACTCATCCACAGTGAAAAAAAATTTTTTTTAATGATTTCGAATACATAAACAAATAAACGAATGAATAGAAAGATAAGTAAATAAATCAATAGATAAATAAACAAACAAATAAATATAACCTATAGAAAATGTAGCAATCTCTATGTAAAACAAATCAAACATGGCTTGTTGCTAGTGTGAACGTTTAAGATCGATTCAATCATCCACACCTCACTCTCATCAAGTTATCTTCAAGTGCCTTAGCATGTTGAATCGTTAAAGCAAAATTCTGCATCATTTGCATATCATTGTTGACTTGATAAGCGCCTAAATATGAATACAAAATATATGAAGAATTTATCAGAGCTAGTGATAAGAGATGGCATTTGCATTTAACAGAGTCAGATGGCAAAATAGGAATTTATCAGAGGCAGTGATAAACAGATATACTTTTGCATTTTTTTATCATCTCAGTGGCCAATTTCGTAAGTTAGCAACAAATAATTGTTATGTACAATATTTCTTCGATAGTTTTAGTTATCAAAATCGTTCACAAAAACTTTCTTTCAATATTTCTCTTTTATTCGCATCATCAATAAAAATGAAAATGAAATCAATCTTCACAGAACAAAAAAAATGTCCTTCCACATTTTAATATTTTTTATTTCTTTTGACGGTAAACGATCAAGTTCACCTGTTGAGTGGTGTAAATTCGGCGCATTAAATTTCGCATTTACACAATCAGTGGTTCTAAATTCAAGAGCACCGAGAATATAGATCATCATAGAGGCTTAAATAAGAGAGATGAGGGCTGAGCGATTATACCAAGAAAAAACTCAAAAAATAAGAGTTTCATTAAAAACTCAAAAACATAATATAGAAATAACATGCAAATTTATGCAACCTTTAAGCTGTATAAATGTGCATATTATTTCTATATTGTATTTCTTTATTGCTTTATCCTATAGTGTATTTCTTTATTCTACATTTGTATTTGTGTCTATATTGCATATATTTTCAAGTGCCAATACGGATGATAATGAATCCTTAGTTCATAACACTTCATGGCTGCCATAGATGGGCAAATATTCTTCGTGGCTTAATGTGAATACGAACAGATGGAAGCCTTATGTTATTGCTTCCGCTCGAAGTGACAAGATATTTTGCAAACTATGCTTGCCTTGAATTCTATTAAATATTATCAATATTATCAAAAAATTTAGCGCTTATCAATGACACTTTTAATTTTTTTCACCTATTATACATAACGATGACAAATTCATTAATTTTTTTAAATTGAAAGTTGCTTTGATCGCTTTAAAATAGTGGATAGCCTCATACAGGTAATTTAACGATTGGAACAACGAACAATTCCATCTGAAATTTGCGCTAAAGCGTTTGGTGTTGAATTGCAAATTGCTGCAAACATTTATGCCTTAAATACTTCCTCGACGGATATTTTCAGTGACGAATTATGCATGAATGCAATATTCACAGATTTCTACCAATGTATCACTTTCATATTATTATATTGCTATCATTTCAATCCTTTCTATCTTTTTCCTCCTTCCACTTCAATATCAGCATCTTAAACAGTTTCGGATTTAAGCGACAAAATATTTTACACTCAGTTAGTTACGCTAAAATCGAAAATACTTTTTTAATTAAACATTACCTCAGACATCACCTAAGGAAACTGTTTTTGCTTCGAGTGATACATAAATTTTAAAGTCATTTAAAAGTTAAGCAGAGTGAGTACTAATTTACCCGCATCGAATACGGTAAGTGGTCGTCAAATTGTTGGCGAAAAAAAAGTGAATTGCGTTCAGCATGACAAATTTTTTTAATCGAGAATAAAGGCGTACTATTTTTCAAATGTTTTTAATTTTGCAAGAGCATTTTTTTACATTCTTCATATTCACTGAATGCAATTCATCGCTTATTAAGTTCCAGCCGATGACGTCTTTTAAAGCAAGTCGTTTGTATAGCCTACATTACTAGCCTCTTTTCTTTATTATGAGTGAACTACGATCTAAAGAAAGAACAGACCCTATTAAAGTAATAGATAAGTTTTGGTAGTTGGATATATGTGCATATTTTGAAGTGCAAGTGTCTAGCCGATTGCAGTCAAATATGCGAAGGAAACTGTTGCACGGGAACGCGGGGGGAGGGGAGCGGGGGGGGGGTGGGAAGGGGGAAACGAGTTTCGAGTTCATCTAAGCACATAAAAATGATGGGTATTAACGTTAGTGCGTATGATAACAACTGCTGTGTCAGACAAACATGCAGACACACCCACGCATATACCGATAATCACCCACGTTGAGAATATCTGCTTTGTATCAGACAACTTGAACGTTGTGTCTAAAAGAATGAGCAAATCCACGATGTCCGCAAATGGTTTTGGATGCGTTAATTTGAGGCAATTCCTTCCCCCGCTCTCACTGATGACCACTAGGACTACTCACAGATAAAAAGCATTCAGCCCTTTCAATCGCGAATCTACAAGTTCGAAAACAATTTGAGCATAAATGCAGCAGACAAAATAAAAAATATAAATTTAAGAAATCGGCGAAAGTTTTAATTGGACCATCAGAAGCCCGAAATTCGAATGCATCTTTTTCTAATTAGGATTGTGGATTCTGGAAAAACCATTTCTAGTGTAATCTTAGCGCATGTAATTGTAAGATAGACTCAATAGTTATAGCGACAATCAACTAAAGTGGTTTCTTTAGCATTGGCTATCGCTAAGATTAAAGTTGTGGCGATTCGATGTTTATGAAGCCAATAACGCCTAGACGTGATTAATAACCAACATAAGTGAAAAAAAAACAACTTTAATATTCGCATTTTATGTTACTTCTTATGTTATAGCAATAACTGGTTAACTTTACTGGAAGAAAAGAAAGCAATATCACAATATTTCACTTTTATTGCCTATGATGCATTTAAAAAAAATTCATGAAATATGATGAAAATCTGACGCTACAAAGTGAAATTATCGATCGGCGTTTAAACAATTCGCATAATTAAATTTCGTGGCAAATTTTATTATACTATTACAATACAATTTCGCCAGAAATATACATAAGTATAAGCAAAAGTAAATATAAATTAAGAATTGCTTGCCAGATAATATTTGGAAAGGCGAAAGCAGGATAAAATATAAGCAAAAAAGAAAAAAAAAATTTAGCGCAATTCGATGTTATTCGAAAAGAGTCACTATGAACCCGATTTACTTGCATATGAATGCATACAAAAATTTCTTTCGGTCAATTCGACTGAACTTTACGTGCTAATGGTTCGATAAATTTCAGGGAAACGTGCATATTTTTCGATTAGTTTTCCCGTGTCCAAATACTCGAAGATTTGCATTTTCCGCATTTTCCACATTTTTCAAGCATCTCTAATGTTTGCTGTCATACGGAAGTTGATTAAATAAACATGGCCAAAATTTTATAGCCTACGGGATTTTCTCATATACAACTGAGCTCGTCAAATCGATTCGACCCGTTAATCTTCGACAACGACTAGTGGCTTCCGTCGGATCGTTGAAATCTTCGCTTCATGAATTTTTCAACGAAATAAATGAAAGCCGAATCGAAAATTCCATGCAATTTGATTTCGGTAAAATTTTATATTATTTTTGGTGTTTTTTTAAAAAGAAAAGATCAAAGTGCAAGAAACGCAAACAGCCTTTTCTAAATCTAAAATATTAAACTTTTACATCAACAGAAACAAATATATATATGCGTGTTCAATTAGATATTATAATGTTGGAAAACAAATAAATATGGAGACCCTAGAAGCTGCCGAATAATCTCTAGTCCGAGGGCACTTGAAGGCGACCTAACGATATTTGCAATTATTGTAATTGCTTAATTAAAATTTGTAGAAGTAAATACAATTTATACAAAATGTTACTAAAATATAATAGCAGGTGAGATGGTGAACCAGTAACCAAATATAATTACACGAAAAGCTGGATGAATATAAAATAAAGGAGTGTCCATTATATATATATATATATATATATATATATATATATATATATATATATATATATATATATATATATATATATATATATATATATATATATATATATATATATAACTTGCGCAGAAAGGAAATGGAAAATAATGTGAGGATGGAAACAATACACCACTATTGGAAGACTAGATGTTAACAATATAGGAGTAAGACGTAGATAAAATACCTATTAGAGTTAAAAGTGACCACGTTTCGGCGCTTATCCGTTGACGTATGCACCTTCGTCAGAACAGTACGCATAACCCTGTTAGTATGAGAAATTGCATGAACACAACTTAGTCGCGGGCAGAGGAATGGACGGAAAGGAGAAGAAATAGAAAAATCCGCAGATAAAATGTATACTAAGAATGCATTGTAAACACAAAAATCACAAACTGCAGAATGTACCTCATCGCCGCAGTCCATTTTCTTTCAATTTTCTAGAACAACTGTTTAAGAGGTGAAACTTGGGTGTTTTTTACCGGCGCTCTCAAGTTTTTAGTTCCACAAAGAAAGCTTTATCCCAAGACACCGGAGAAAAACTTACATGCGATGAGCAGTAATAATGTATTCAAAACAAATGTGGGCGGAGGACATATAACACTATCGATTGACAAAACCTCTACTATAAACAAACCTTTACGTATAAAAACTTACGTAGTTATTAAGACATAACTAGCCTATAAGCTAGAATATTATAAGCGACTCAATTTTAACACGTATTGATATGTGTAAAATACATTTATAAACAAAAGTCAATGTAAAATGTAATGCTAAATAGTAGGAACCAGAATCGATATATTAAATACCTTTAAAGGAGGAAACTTAAACTAGAATGCGACACATGAAATGCGGGGAATCATATAGAAAGTTATACTAAAATGTAAAAGTAAGGAATTCTACAAACCCTAGAAACAGTAATAATAAAAAAAAGGGAGTGAAATTCTAGGAATATTAAAATATAAATTGATCATAACAATCGTAGTATGTTCAAAATATATTTATGAGATAAAGTATATTTAAAATTGTAAGTAAAAAATCTCAAGAAAAATTCATATTGTCAAGTAATACGGCAATAATGCGTAAATGAAAGTAATAGTAATAAGTGATGAGTGCCCGAAAAACGTGCACGCCGATGTTGAGATCTATCGACGTTACGGTAATTTCTCGTGTAGAGCAATATTCATATGCTCTCTGCTAGCTGTTGAAACTATCGACTCAAAGCAACTAAAATTCGAGTTACCCAATTCACTGGAAAATTACCCATATCAAGCTGAAACATTCCATTCCATTACTTCGAATAAATTTATTTATATAAATAGTAGTTTGAGGTGTTGTGTGTACATAATATATAAATATACTGCTACATAATTGCTAGTCTAATGTTATGAAGCAGTGATCAATAAACTATTATACATATCAACGAAGAGACAAACGTGAATAGATCAATCCCTTTAGTTTGCGAGGTAAATAAGCGAAAGATACTAAAGTTCATTAAAAATTAATAAACTTTTAATATCTTATCTATAAGGATAGATGAACTTATATACTAATTCCGGTTTTAGTAATTGATGCATTATATAGATATTTTTCCAAGCAACACTAAAACCCTTCTCCTTGTAATTTTTCAGTAGTCGATTATATTTATCGATAAAGTCTATTTTAAATGAGCAATAGCTTACTAAATCTAAGGACTGAGAAACTATAAGGTTTTTGTGTATGGATGTTGGAATATTACCGTCCAATTGAGCATATTTATTCACTGCAAAAATAAATTGATCCTTCTTATCATAGACGTTTGAAAGAAACGACACCATTGC
Organism: Ascaris suum; assembly: GCA_013433145.1. NCBI lineage: Eukaryota > Metazoa > Nematoda > Chromadorea > Rhabditida > Ascarididae > Ascaris > Ascaris suum. The sequence goes on along the minus strand of CM024178.1, from coordinate 8,156,931 downwards.
AGGTGACAAGTAAGCTTAAGTCCAAAAAATTAGCTGTGTTTATGTAATCTCAATCTGCGACGTGTCTCCCTAAATTAATTTAGCACTACTCTGAAGGTTATTCGTGTTAAATATCAGCAAATCGTCAACGTACCTACAACAAATGGCGTTAAAACGTGAAAGCTTAGCATATTTGTGGTCCATGACGGGCAAGGTAAAATCATCTATATCAGGACCGACATTACTCCCCGTTGGTACTCCTTTAGATTGCCTAAAAATAAGACCAACAAAAGTAACATAGCTTTCATTTAAAAAAGACAGTCATTTCCATAATTTGTGCCCTGTGTAAGGCAAGAGAATGCGCTTTGAATACGTAATTGTCAGTGTTGAACAACTGAAATTAGCGCTCATAAGAGAGACTTCTGAGACATTGTTTACTTTACACATGCGAACTTTTTGATGAAGTATAAAGGCAATTTAAATGAAGAATAAATAAAACGTTCAACTCATCGATGGCTAAAGAGCCCGACGAAATTCGATAGGAAGCTGTTATTTGATTGTTTTCGGAGGAAAGGAAATAGTTCATGCAAATTTATGAAACGTAATATTGGTTAACTCAAATGTTAATTCATGAAATGGAGCGTTTTTGTATGGATGTGAAAAAAACCCCTAAAAATCTCACCACGATGGCTCAAATAATTGGAATTCTGCCAGTTTTATTTTATTCTGTGTTTTTTTGTGAACTTTTATTCCACCAAATTGAAAAAAAAATCGCATTAGCAAAATTCCATTTAATGGATCGGTTGCCACCGTTGAACTTGAGCTTGGGCGCCTATTTCTATTTGAACTTCTATTTGGACCTGGACTTGTACTTGGATTTGGACTCCGATATTAATCTGAACATGAGTCGCACTAGTGATTTTAAACTTGGATCACCAGTCGAATTTGAAAAGATCGCATTAACGACCTTATAAATGAACAACAGGCATAGTGAGAAATATGGAATTATTGCGATATTCGTCGCATCAAAATAATTGTGTTGCCGCTATAATAGTATAACGTTGCTTTAAAAAAAAAAGTGAAATAGTATCGTTTCTACATTTCCATAAGCTCATATCAAATAAATGTAGACAGCGAGACAGAAATGTTTGATATATTGTAATTTGTAATCATTCTATTCTAGCACAGAGCATAAATTACTAATCGATTAATTTACGTTAGCATATAATAAATCATGCTATAAAGTTGCTATAAATAAAATTTTTACTCGTGAATGTCATAAATGAGTTCAAAAAAATAATGTCTTCCGCTTTTTTTTCTACAGTATTTCATCTATTCATTCATATAGTTATTTGAATTTTTATTGATATTTTGCTAAAAATTTTATCAGTTTCATATACGCAATTATTTTACTACGATATTTGCACTAAATATATCGCGTATGGCCACTCTCATATAACGATAAAATTTAATAATATAACGATTGAGAGTTGACAAAGTACACGGAAATGAGTGAGAATGATGAATGAAAGAAAGCTGAGCACGTATGGTGTGCGATAGAATTTGAACGCTAATATTATTTGATTGTGAAAAGGGGGAATGGAGGGGGGGGGGGTTCAGATGGTCATTGCACAAAGCGATTCATATAATTATGTTATCGGTTTCTAGGACATTCTTTTCGCACATTTATTGGCAACGCTTTTATCATTCAACGTTCATTTATTTCACGCTTTTTTTTTCACTAACTACTATTGCTAAAGTCTATAGAACTATCGTTTGGAAATTCAACACCAAATAAAAATTTCTTAATGGAATATTAATAAACGAATATTGAATAATGCATCTAAAGAGGGAGCAAACTTTTCGTAATGATAGCTGTTAAAAAAACTTCAATTGAAGTAAGCTGTATCAAGTAAAAGAGCCTGATAATATATGCCGTCATGATTGCTTATTATTGTGGTAAGAGTTAAAGTCACTTATTTCGAATATATTTAAATAAAAGACATAACTAAGCAAAGAGCTCTCTTCGAAACTCTCGTCAATCAAACCAATCAACGGCGACAAACGACTTGCTTATTAATGTGTTATAATGCATTCGTTCGGAAGAAGGAACGCATTACAGATGGGAAACTTATCACAAATTAAATTTTATGCTGAAAAAAAAATCATTGGATATATGTTCAACTAAAGATGAAATATTGGGAGATTTCTGAGCTAAAATGTTGAATTTTTTTTTCTCATAATATTTCCAGAGAAAATATTCGCAACTTTATTATAAATGATAGCCGATGATGTATAAAAATTTTATTTCTATGCTTTCATTTCGAAAATTTCCGTTGAAGAAATTTTTTTACGAAGAGAAAAAAAAATGGTAGCGAAATTCTTCATTGACTTCATTGTTTTCGGATTATATTAGAAAATTTTCAACTCAAAAAATCGATTTAAAAAGAACAAAAAAACAAAAACGGAAATGAATGGAACGACGATGTCACAAGTTGTTAAACTTTTTGGCGATCGGAGTTTTATGAGCATAAACTTGCATACTCGTAATGCTTTCCAGTTTAATTAATAAATTTTGCTCTGATGACTCTAGAAAGACGAGAAAATTAGAGAGTAAAATGCGCGCAAGAAAAAGCGACAGGAAAGAAGCTTTTAGAATAAACGAATGCATGGATTGGGTGAAATAGGAGAGGAGGAATTGGAAGGGAAGACGAATCTGTGCTTTGCAATTGAGGATAACGTCTTTTGAATAGCGTAGTGTCATGAATACTTCCGTAGTTTCGTTTAAAAAAAAAAAAAAAGAAGAAAGAAACATCTTTGAAACAAATCAAGCGCAGGGTTGTCGTTTATCAGCAATGCATTCTTCTAGAAAGTTTCTCAAATCTATAAACAATAATGATTTCTTTAAAATTATTCCTGTAATTATGTGCAATAGCTCTCTTACTTAGTAGACGATCTATAATCCAAAAGTTTCAACAAGAACGCTTTTTTTTTAAATCAACACTTTAAAGGGCATAACTGCTCCAATACTGCAAAAGATATTGAAAACCCGCTTAAGAATAGGAGAGTGCGGGGAATGAAGAGGGAAGAAGTAGCGACTTAGGATATTGTAGTCGTATTTCATGATTAACGGCTGAAGCTTATTACAACAAATACATTCAGTACATGCGAAAATGATCAATCAATACTGTTCGATTATTTTAGAAGTAAATTAGCGCAACTGCACATCAGAATATTGTAACAGAATGCATTCAATATCTCGTATTGCTTTGCACCATAGGCGTTTCGATTATTCACCTTTAAACTTTTATAAGTTGTTGATTTTCCCCGAAAGATATGTTTGCCTATATGCGCAACATACAAATAGTTCAATTCATCCAGTTTAATTCAATTCAAATGTGTTCGAATTAGGTAAGTTCAATTAGTTTCGAGGGATGACCGTCGATATATATATATATATATATATATATATATATATATATATATATATATATATATATATATATATATATATATATATATATATATATATATATATATATATATATATATATATATATATCAGATGGGAACTTTTGAACTAAATCATTGCAGTAACTTCATAATTGAATAAACGAATGAAATAGATATTTAGGAAAAATTTATCAACTGAGTATAAGGCAATGATTTTGCGGATGTCAAACAAGTGTTAGGGAAAAGAAAACTTTGCAATCATTGCGTTTTGAAGCGGGGTGGAAAAACAAGATTACTATCACTCGATTAACAGCGGAAATTTCGAACAAATGAAAAAATAATTTGCAATTAGAAAGCGTCAAAAGTCCACATATGGGAAAAATTTTTGGAATCGAAGTTTCATTCATAGACAATATTGCAGTGTAGAAGTCCACATTTACAATTACATTGCAAATTCTCAAGCAGAATTTCACAAAATCAGGTAATCGGAACATTTTGCATAACTTTAATAGAAGAAACAAAGAAAGAAAATAATCTGACCATTTTGCAATTCGCTAAAAAATATTCGATCTCTTTACCTGTTAAAGTGAACCGTTTTATTTAATCATTTGGCATCGATAATTATAAGTCACTTAGATAAACTTATGCAGATAGCACATATATTTTTATTTAAATTTAATTTCTGCAATTTTTTTTGTAGTTCTCATATGTGCATTCATTATTGCAATCTAACTTACATTCAGATATTTATACTGCAATATTTCTGAAAAATTAAGAATTAGTACCCTTAACGCGCAGTCCTATCATGAAAAGTGTGTTTGTTGGAGAGTCAGTAAACCTGAAGATATACGTAAAATTAAATATCATCTTTAAGGCTATATTTTATAGTCAACTATCAGAATACGGCTTAAACTCACATGCTGGCCAACGTTTGAGCGGCAATTAAAACTTTGTTTGCTGACAGATGCGAACTGTTGATTTCTCGTTTGTCCTTGCAACGCTTTCTTACTTTTTATATTAACAGGTGATGAATGGTTGCAGTTTGCAATTTTTACAATTGCAATTACACTTACTCGAGCAATTTTATCCACCTATTTGTGGGTAAAACTTTCAATAATGATCAAATTTTAAATGGCGGATTTTCCAAAGGATGTGAAGTTATTGATTATTTCCTTTAAGTCTTTTCATTCAATTCACAATTATTTTTAAATACTTAGCACTCACTAAATTAAGTCTTCTGGCATTTATTTGTCTTGAAATGACAGATATACAAATAAAGAAATTACAAACGATCTTTGCGTTGAATATAGTGAATAGGTAGAAAAAAAAGCTATTGCATGTTTGCCAAATGGTGAGTGATTTGACGTCTATGAAGTTTCGTACTGATAGTACTACAATAGATTACAACGACTATGATGATTAACGTTATAGATGTGGCATAAATCAATGCACAAATTTTATTATTGTATAAGTGTATTTGAAAGTATATACTACCTAGAGAAAGAAAAAGAGGAAATAGTGCTAAATATGAAGCGTCTAGTTGATGATAAATCGTCTCATTAAATTCACAATATTTAAATGTAAATATTCTATCAAAAATTATATACAAAAATGTTTGAAGAATACTTGATATTATGTGAACAAAATTAGACCGTAGACGTGCTGAAATACTTTCAATATTTATGAACGTTTACAGAAGCGCGATCGTGAATGAGAGAGGGACGAGGAAAGAGGGAGAAAGAAGGGAGAAGAGAGGAAAGAAAGGAATTGAAAATGAATGAAACTTATTCACTTGATTCTCTTCAATTTGTCATTAAATATCGACAGCGTTACTAATGCTGATGTTTTATGGCCAACTTCCAATGATCTACCGTTATTTGCATGAGATGCAATAAATAGTAATGGAACAAAGATTTGATTGAATACCCACAAGAGAATTGCAAAAACTAAATGCAATTACAATTGCATGTCAAATGTGCTATATGTTTGATATTGGAAAATAAGTTTTAAAAAATGCATACGAAATAAACTTGACTATCAAGTTTGTTGCATTAAAGCTTAGCAAATGCAAATATTATCGCCATCACTGCTATGAATTTCAAAACTACATTTTCACTAAAATTAGGTATCAGATCTATTTGTGATAAACAGGCTTTGAATATAAATGTTTATATTAATTTCTTAACGATTTTAGAGGACGTAAATGGTGTTTTAAGCAAATTTAAGTTGGAAGACCAGGAAAGAAAGGTGAGAGAGGAAAAGAAAAAAGGGGAAAGGAGAAGGGGAGAAGAGATCGCATGATCCGAGTTGAAATTACCACAAAATTTGCAATAAATTTTTGGACGCGACAGCCGCAAAAATTTTCACAGCATTAAAGCAACAATGCTTCTTTTCTTCTCTTTAGCTCTCTTCCTTTTTCTCCCTTTTTTTCCTTTCCTCCCTCTCTTTCTCTTTCTCTCTCTCTAATGCAATCCAAAACAAAACTATAATCTCGGAATTTCAATTTCAGTATACTACTGAATTCACAAGCTGCAGTGCATAATCTTTGCGTTGAGGCAAACTGTTCAGTACTCATCACGTTAATAACAGTGAATAAATATAAACATAATTTCTATAAGGTTATCCAGGGAAAGGACAAATGCACCATTGTGTTCTCTTACAAGGTTCACGACTCTCTGCAATTTATGGTATTACTTATCGTTTCTTTATCGCTTTTATTTATTTACTTATATATATATATATATATATATATATATATATATATATATATATATATATATATATATATATATATATATATATATATATTATATATATTTATTTATTTATTTATTTATTTTTTTACCTTTTTTGCGACATTCCGAAGTGGGAGAACATATAAAAACTTCTGTGCTCACAAGCCATCACGGAGCCTTTTAGAAGGTGTGCTACACACAAATCTTTGAAACTTGGAGCATTTAAAAGAATAAATTCATTTGACATTTAGAGAAATGCAGTTGCTATTTTCTAATTCTCAAGAATGTTTTCACTCGATGAAAAATCTTTTCTGAATGTGAAATGTGCTCAGTGAGTTGAAATCAAACGAAAGAAAGGTCAAGTTAATAAACATCCTCTAGGAACTTAGTTTAGTTTTCTTTTTTTCGTAATTTCGAGATGCTCAAGAAATTCAATATATTAGAGCACTTTTTTGCATTCATGATTGTGAGTTTTTTTTTTCACAGCGGGAAATTCTTATGTATTCGGAATTTATATCTGGCATATCTTATTACTTGCATATATTCTTCCACTCTCTTTGCGCCTCTCATTTATTTTAATGGATAATTCATGAATTTTCTCTTGTACAACACGAGTGGATGTTGTTTTCATTGAATGTTTTTTTTTCTAATAGATTTTTTTCACTTTCAGTTGAAAAAAAAACATCCAATACGATATTGAAATATTTAGCGAAAAAAAAAAAGAGCGAATCAAACGCGTATTTTTGTTGGGTTTACATGGTCGATCAACGAAAACCTAAGTGAATTGCGGTGGTGAAATCCCACAAAAGAAAATACATAAAAAGCCTTTAAACGTTGATTGAATTGCTCACCGAAAGAGCGAAAAAAAAAATTAGCGAACACGAAATGAAAGAGAACAAGCGGTGCATCTTTAATCAAAGAAGCCAATATGATGAAACGGCGAACTCACTTTTATTTCTTTTTTATTCGTTTCTATAAATGAGCGTATAAATACTCACCAGTCCTATCTTAATGAAATTCGTTGAAATTTTTATCAAGCAAACAACTCAATTATCATTGAAATTATTCGTGAAATATTTCGGAGGGGATTTTTTTCGTAATTTAATTTTTAATGTGATTCTATGATCGATATTTTTCTCTAATATTAGAGATCTTGAAAGTGACGAATGAAAAGTAATTCTAAAATGAATGGAAAAAAAACATGAAAATTAAAGAGAAGATTTATAATAACAGTTAATAGCTGATGGGAATAAAACAGTAAGTGAAAAAAAAAAACGACATCCATGAAAATAGGAAGCTATTCAAAAGTAGCAATAGGTGGCGAATATAAATACGAGAAGTATGAAGATAATTTATGAAAGTGCGTAATAGTACTTCCTAAAATTAGGATAATTTTGAAATGTTACACTAAATAAATTTCTAATGGAATTATGTGGCAGTTTTCTTATTTTTTTTAAAAATATTTTTCGGCATAATGAAATGATTATTTATTAAGAAGGAAAAAACAGCAATTGCAATAGGGGCTTATAGTCGCATCCGATAAAATTCCCACCGAAATTGGATTCTTTCAACAATATAAATGCGAATATTGCATAATTCTTAGCGAAAAACAAATTTTCTTGCATATTCTTACGAGTTGTACAAGATTTCTTGAAGTCATTTATTGAAAACTGCAATGTTTTTGAAAAAAAAAACTTTTTTTTAAAATTATAAGTGACATTTCGAAGAGAGAGACACAAATCGATACTTTTCATGGTTCTTTCGTTTCATAAAAACGTTGTGGCATTCAATCGATATTTCCTCATGCAAATCACGTCATAATGGGATGCCGTTGACGCCAACGAGGGAAAAGGTAATAAAGAATGATGAAGGTACAATGATATGATATATTGATAAAATAAATCACTTAGCAGAAAGTTCAGTCGTATCAGTTAGCAAAGAACTAGAAAAAAAAAATAACAGAAAATTAAGGTTATCGTATTTGATTTACCTGGACATTAATGCGTAATTAAATTAAGCGCAAAATTTGCGCAATATGAACGTTCATATGCAAGGAATACCGTAGTTTTTGAATGATTGGATCAAGAGCCGAAGATCAGTTACAATTCAATTCCACTGAAGCCGTTGAAATATTGACATATGGGTAGAATTCGTGATGGGCACAGCTTCAATGAAGTTGAAGAAATAACGTTTAATATTTTCCACGTTCACATTGCAAAACCCCTGTTTAGTGATCGAAATAAGCGTAAATAATTTGCATATTTGAGTGCATGAATATGAATATAGAGAGGGAAAGAGAGAAACGTTGAAAGAGGAATGCGTATCGGTCAATGGGGAGAAGGATGTAACAGGGAATGATGTAGAAAGTGGCTGAGCAACTGCATGTTTAAGCTTGAAAGCTCTTTAAAATTTTACGCCTTGCCTACAAACAACAGTTTTGAAAAGTGCAAATCCATCGATGCGCATGTAAATTAGGAAACGAGGAAAACGCCTAAATCTGCATAATGACAATATACAGTCAAGCCGTTACCCTTAGAAGAGCTCATTTAAGTGGAGCATATGAAATATGTTTACTAATTCAGCCTTATATCTATGGATGTAATAAATATTTCTAAGCAAACAATTGAGAAATTTCAAATGCAATTCTTTCATTGTATTTATTTTTCCTCAACGAATAAACAAATAAAGAAAAATATAAGGAAAGGACGGTACTCGAAATGCAAGATTTTTTATAATGGCAGTGATATATGATCAAGAGTATAGGGCGTCTCCTTTTTTGTCATTTTAGACAAAACTTCTGTATATATATATATATATATATATATATATATATATATATATATATATATATATATATATATATATATATATATATATATATATATATATATATATATATATATATATATATATATATATATATATATATATATATGAAGGTATAAGCAAAAAGAGATAAAAGTTTATAGCGACAAACTACAAACGATATCAGGACTCACCTCCCTCTCCCCCTACCACCTCATCCCCATCCCCGAATGATGAGAACACGGATGGGCAGTAGTCGCTAAAACTGTTTGAACTATGACAACAAAAGAGGGGTGCAACAAAGCTTCACACTCCGTTGTTTTTTTTTGGGGGGGGGGGTTGAATCAACACAATTAGTGCTTTTCCGATTAAATGAAAGCTAAATTATTTTCCATTTAAATCAAGGATTAAGAGTCGTTCTAATTTCCGGGTCGTCTTTGAATAAAAAACTAAAAATTATACTCGTAAATTATTTATGAATAAAATTGTTAAATAGTAGAATGTTGATCAATCGTAATGATTCGTTGTCGTTTTCTCACTATCTTATAAGCATTAGGTTTTACTTATAACGAATGCGACAATGGTCTATAGGGTATTTGTATAAGATTTTACAAATTTTCACAAATATATTTCTGTACAGATGTTGGGAAAAACCACATTGAAAATGAAAATAGAAAATTACTGAATAATAATTCATCTTGAGATTGAAAAGAATTATAAGCATGAACGTGTAAAATTCATCAATACAAATACGATTGTTTGAGGCATAGTGAAAGATTTCAAGCGGAAATTTAAAAAGTTTCATATGAATCATTGCATATTGTCAGAATTATCCTTCGAAAACTCTTCATATATTTTTGTGATGAAATTACAATTTTCGTTCAGAATTTCTAAGTGTATTTTATTTGTCTCGTATATTAATTTAGCAAAAAAAAAAAATGAACGGAAAAACGAGTAAGGAAGAGATAGCACTGTATGCACTTTTTTGGCAAATGCGCCCAAATGCTAATAAATTAATAAGAAATATTGTGGAAAAAAATTTTAAAAATTTGAAACAACTATTGAAGACAAATAATTTATTATCACTTGAGGAAATACATAGGAATTTTTCGCTCTATTCCTCAAGTATTTTTGCGTCTCTCTTCAAAAACACAAATTCGGCGCATTCGATTATCAAAACGCTGAGGAAGCAGATGTGTGCTTCTTGAAGACACTTTTCGTATTCCTCTAGTTGTAGAATATAAATAAACGAGTGATTTTTTAAATTTTTTCTTAAAATTTCGCGTCTAAAATAGACTCACCACGGGATTTGTAATATTGGCTGCAGAAGCAGAAAGGGAAAATTCGATGAGAGTATGAAATGAAGTTACATAGCTTAGAAATTGCCCTATTCTCCATGTTTTTTTTTGTTTAGTACTTTGAATCACTAGGCGGCATTTACGATGTTGCTTCATGCCAGATAGAGAAAGTGAACAGTTGAATAGGGAAAATGTTAAATCAGTATATGAAATTTTTTGTTGTTACGTTAAAAAAAAAGGGTGAATCCGAAGTTCTTGAATTGTTGAAATGTTATCGCAAATGTCAAGCAATCGAATAGTCACTCTTATTATACCTCTGAGGAGACTTTACGATTTTTTCATGCACTAATTGCGTTAAAAATGAAAAAAAATAAATAAAAGATAGATTCATATATATATATATATATATATATATATATATATATATATATATATATATATATATATATATATATATATATATATATATATATATATATATATATATATATATATATATATATATATATATATATATATATATATACAATTTGAAGAAAGTGGATTTATTTTTCGTGCATTTAAGTTCAATTTTCTTCATATTTAATAATTTCGCGAAACGATTTGCAAGAAATAAAAATTTCATAGCAGGGATGGAACGCATTTCAGTTGAGTAGAATTCAATTTCTTTTTCCATCTAATACATTAATGAAGGATTTTTTTGTTTTTACATTTTGAGAATAATATTCCATTTGATGAAGAAAATTTTCCGCATAAATGATGTTCTATCAAATACGAATGGAATTCGCCTGTCAGTGTAAGGGTAATTTTTGAAAGTTGAAGCAACTTTGATGATCTGAGTTGATACTAATTATCTCGCTGTCTCTAATCGTTTCAAACACGAGAACGTTAATGTTCTATTTAAACGAAGATGGTACCTAGATTCGAAAAAATTTCGAAGAATTAGGAATGTTGTCGTTTGATCGAGAAAAATAGGATGCCGAAATTTAGCAAATTGAAATGCAATCACGAGAAACGCTAAGCTTGAGTGATAGTTGACAGCCGGTGATGTCGACAGCTGCTAAACAGAAATAGCGTCATTGATGAGCGTTTTGCGAGGGAAATTTTCACTCTCGTTGATTTATTTCGTCGGCTCATCCATACTCCCGTTCAACGAATTATTGTGTTCATATCTTACGACAAAGTTGATGAAAGGCGCAGGTAGAGAATAATTTATGCTTCATACCCGAGAGTACTTATTTCAAAATAATAAATATTGTGGCTACGCTTCGACTCTATCTACGAAATTTAGATCTTTTTTGATACAAATATCATCAGAATGTCTAATACCTCTTAAAGAATGCAAATGCGACATTTTTCAAATTTTCAAAAAATTTTTGGAGTTAAAAATTCCATTTTTGCAAATTCAGAAGAAAAATTTTTGAAGTTCTAGTCCTCTTCAAATTTTTAGCACAATTTAAGAGCTTGTGAATTATCTGTTCTACATATTCCAGAAAAAATTCCAACGTTTCAGACATTTCTGAACTTTTCTGGAAACTGATAAGCTCGAAACTACATGTTTCCGTACACTTTAAAAAGTAATTTGCATTTCTTGTCGCCTTATAATGGTATGTATGGGCCAACAAATATATTTAACTTTATTTTCGTTACATTCAGTGCTAAACAGGCATCGTTATTATCGAATAGAGCAGAAAAGACGAACTGTATGTTTTTAAAATGAACAACTAATAAAGCGTAAATCATCTCTTCAGACAAAGTCAGAAATTTTTAATCAATCATGAATTACGAAAATATAGTCTTTTCTATGAAACTCAATTGTTTTCGTCCAAATAATAGTATAACAACTAATATATCACAAATTTTATCCGACATATATATGTTTTCTAGTTCCTCAAGAAACACTCATTGCAAGGAATGCAAAAACTTTTAACGTCAGGAAAAAAGAATTTCAGGATGAGGCCATTTTATTGATTGAACGATAATATTTGTATTCATTCAATGTAATATTAAATTAGTTCCTTCTACAATTTGAAATTATTAGGAAATGTTGTCTATTTGCCGACCAATAATTATAGTGTGTAACATTTGATGAACAACAGATATTGAAGAGTGTAAATCCCACGAGTAATTGTCAATCGCTTTTCGTGTTTATATTAGCCAATAAATCTCACAATTTAACCAATGCGATTGTTTTGAATCGTTTTGACAAAAATATTGATAAAAGTGGAAAATATTCGTATCTTTTTATTTGTGTAGCTAAAAATTCAACTGTTCTTAAGAAATATTTTAGAAAATATTAGAATAAATATTATTTTTTTTTAAAAGACATAATAAATTTTATAAAATTCACTGCAAAAGGAACATTTATCCAAAGGAAATATGGAAAAAATTAGTAAGACTCATTCTGAGAAATTCAAATTCACCTTTGATTGCAACCATTTTTCAAATCGCACTGTATTGGAATTTCGATCGAATCTCTTATAAGGGCAAAAAAAAAATTGATAACCTATAGCATTTCTTCTGCTGTCTTTACGCAAATCTTCTTGTCGTAAAAATTTCCAAAAAAAAACAGTTCCCAACGATTAATTTTATCCTCAAATGGCATTTCATTTTTAAGATATTTTAATATAATCATAACGATTTCTATGAAATCCTATGGAAATCGGAAATAAGAAAATAAAATATTTAGAACATCCGTGACTTTTTAAATATGAGAAAAATATCGAAACAACTTTTGCTTAAAAAAAAAGAATAAAAATTCTATATTTTAAAATTTTCAAAAAAAAAATGAGAAAAATTGAAAAATTATATTTCTAACTTCTCAATTAGTGTAATTTCTTTTTCATACAACGAAATTTTTCTCTTCTAATTTTATTTCGTAAAGTGCATTGGCTTCTGTTGTACTACGATAAAATTAAAAGCAATTAAATAAGAGTACTCATGCTATTATTGATGTACGCAAAGAACAGAGTAGAATTTCGATTAGAGAAAAGGCAGAAACAGAACAGTGCAAGGAGAAACACAACCATTACGCCAGGAAAATCGTTGGCGCCGGCGCCGCGCCAAATAGCAAATGGTTGTAACGGAACAATCTTTCATGTGTGTTCATTACGAACGCCTTCTTGGTGCTATCATTCAAATCGACCTGTAGTAATAGGCAAGTTGGTAAATCTCTCTGCTCCTTGGAATGCTTTTCACAGATATGTGTCATTTGAATATGTGTCAATCACGAATCTCTCGTTCAAACTCTTGGAGAAATCTACATGTTGCAGATGTGCAATCATCCGCTGAACGTCTAACTGAGCAGCACCATCGTCATCGTGCAAAAGAAAAAAGAACTGATACGAAATTGCACAAGCTTTACTACTTTAATAAAACACATTCGTGAACAGCATCAGCGTCCATTTTTAACTACCGTTGATATGCTCACCAAGCTGAATAGAGGTTGCTTTTTCTCTTATATTGAATCCTCCGAAACGTACTTCCAACTGGAAATGGACAAAGAATTTCGCGACCGTTGCCGTTGATAGATACATAGCCACGACTCTACCGCTACAACCGTTTGCTTTTCAGATTGAAGCCCACTTATGGCACTTGCAGAAAAAAATCGATGCTCTCTTTGCTGGATTGTTTAGTGCTGCTGTGTGTTTCGATGACATCATTGCCGTTGGCACAACTATTGGCGTATACCCCAAACGCCTCGAGACCATCTCCCAAAGAAGTCATAACTGTGGATTCCGTGTCCACTTGCAATTGTCATTATGGAATTGATGGGAACCGTTATGGAATTGGCATGGACTGATTCAAGTCTAGATAAACCTCTAAGCATTCGAGAATGCTAACAGAAAAAATAAATTAGTGGAATAAGCAATTAAAAATTCGTCTATATTTTCTTCTTGAATAAAGATTATTACTGGTGTGTTGATGTTTCCAAGTTTAACTTATACACTCAAGAGGTTTCCCCTATCCTCTTTGATATTAAAAGGTTATCCAAAAAACCACAAAGAAAAAAAAAATAAAGATAGTGCTGCATGCAAAGGTGTGAAATTTTCAATGAGTCTCCACATGTGTATATGTCATATATGACGTTGTATGAACAAACGATGAAATGATTATAGATCATCTATGAACGAGAGAATTTCTATGTTCGCTAATGATACAAATTGAACGACGAAAATTTCATTTAGTAAAAGCTCAAAGAAGCATAAATTTTAATTGCCTCTCTCAATGTCGGGGTGAAAAAAAAATGAAGAAGCAATTGACAGCTGAAGTAACAATTGCATATGTTCAGTATTCGTAATGAAAGGTTCATCTGGATTGACATCATTCAATTCACTGATATACTAGTTAAAAAAATACGAGAGAAATGTGGGAAAATATAGCGCTTTATTCGCATAATATAGAGAAATCTAGGATTTAACAAGAGAAAGCGGAAATAAAATCATCAATAATATAGCACAGTATCCATGAATGAATTTGCTGAATATTCGCGAGCTTTATCACGTTTCAAAAAAAAACTTGAACTTGTGTCATTCAATAGTACTGAGGATTATGTATTGATTGATGTCCGATATTATTGTAATATCAATCTCTAAGTGAGGAAACAATCAAGAAATAATAAATAAACATTATGGAATTGCTGAATAAATATGCATTTCTTCAATTTCTTAGTTTAAATTTACCTCAAATGTGGAATGGGATTGGCGGAAATCCCAGTATAACCACATTTTATTTCTTTGTATCAGCGTGTTACTACTGTTGCTGAAAATCTTATTCATATGCGTTTTAAAAAAAAAGTGCTTAAACGTTAGTACGAAAGATGAATTTAGGAATTTTGCTTTGAAAAGTGCTCAATAGGAAGATTCGTTTTAATCATCAGCCGTGAGAGTTATCCACAATACTCTCTCTTACATTTCAATAGAAATCTCTTTCTTCTAACAAATGGAAAAGAAAAAAAATTTTTTTTAATTCGAAAACTCCAAAAATCGTGAAATCTATAATCCGAAGGCTTAGAATCAGAATTTTACGATATGCAAGTTGATATCGGCTACGACATTATATTGTACAATTATTCGATGGACGCTATCCCGAATGAGGAGGATCTAGCTGATGATAAATGAAAGGATTCGATTAAGGTTTAATTTCCACTGCAAGAAGTTCAAATAAGAATGTTACTTTATAGAATTGCTTAAAAAATACTACATAGATAGTGATTTGATTTTAAAATTTCTTCCATGATGCGTCGAGTTCATCATTAATAACTTCATGTTTAATAGTCGCATAAGTATCGTAAATTAAAGAGCCGTTATCAATTGTTCACTGCATCAATATCCATTTTGAATTTTTTCTGTAGGCTAAATTCAAGAAAAAAAAATCACATTCGTAACATAGGTAGATTAGAGAATTCGACCAGTCGGATAGGATGAATAGAGTTAGCACTAATTATAAAATTTTGAAATAACGAAATTTTTTTGCCATTAGTGAACCATTATTTCCTTTACTCGCATAAAAATTGTCTAGTCAAATTGGATGAATTTTACAACGGCACTCTTCTGCATAAATATAGTTAGTTTATAATTTGTTCTCTTGTATTTTAATTAGAAGTAAACATTTTCTGGAGAGGAAAGCTACCTAAAAATTGAAATTTTTCAATTCCAACTTATGAAACTTGGCAAACATTGTTGAAACTTCTTTGCAACATTTTTGGTGAAAAAATTTTTTTTTGATTAACTTAAAAAATTTCAAAAATTTAAGCTGCTTTATTCATAGCGTTAAATTCAAAAATTGATGTGGAATATTCGATTGATTGAACGCTAAGACTGTGTGCAAAACAACGCTTCTACTTGCAAAATCGATCGATTGCACCTAATCTCAGCCATTACACTTTAATTTGCAAATGTTTGCTTTCGTTTATCAATGTATGATTTGTTTTTGTTTATTTATTTATTTATTTATTTATTTTTTTGTGCTGTGATATGTTGAGTTCGTAAACTATTGCATATGCAAATTAGAAAATGTGTGATAATTTTATTGTATGGCAATCGTTTAACCTTAATTTTTCACTGCATTTTCTAATGTGGATTCATTTGCGTATGTAACGTTTACTTTAAATCTTAACTTATTTAAAATATGTTTTAATATTTCTCTGAAATTATTTGAATTCAAAGATGTAAAGTTAGTGCTGACAATTGATGAGTGTCGTCGTTGAGAATAAAAATAGTTGCATATTCGAAAAAAAAAAATTTTTATAATAGCTTAGCTCTTTTATTATTGTTTTGAAGAGTAAGAAATGAAAACGGATGGATAATATATGGAAAAGGAAACTTTTACGCTTTTTTTGAGAAACTTTTAAATATAAACTTCAATAGAAAAATATTCGGCCATGCAAAGAAAAAACTTTTTACGTGACTATCGGCTGTCTAGATATCTTCTCAGCTGTACCGTCCCATGCTCTTCGCCCAAAACTTCTCCTCTAGCCTCGCTTTCATCAATCCATCCCCCCCCCCCCCCCACCTCCTGCCCTCCTCGCCTTTTCTTGCATAAGTTGATGAGGAGGGAATACTTGGCTATCTTGCTCGATCAGAAAAAGATATTACAGATTAATGAATAGTGAAGGGTTCCCACCATAGCTATTCGCAGAAAATAATGCAATATTTAGCGCATACACGAAAATGTAAATGAAAAACGCATGCAAATGAGGAGCATTGCACATATTATAGTCCTTCTCTTTCGGGATATCGATGAAAATACCAAAACTCAGTTCCAAAAACAAAAAAATTCTTTTCCTCTCTGTGAAAATTTTAAGCTCCACTTTCACGCTATTCATGATATTCGGTAATTTATAGTTGAATAAATAAGTAAATAAATAAATAAATAAATTTAAGTGTATAGAAATCAGAAACGAATCGTATTCATTCCTCTACTACCGATGAAAATCTATTTTTGTGGTAGTATTCGTGCTGGTCGATCCGATGCGAACTTATATAAAGAAATAATCGCTAAACTTGCCGCCTATGGTAAAGTGCTAACCGAACATATCGGTCTCGATGAACCACAGAATGCACCTCATTTAAGTGGTTCGTTTTTTTTTTCCATATTTCTTCTTAATGCATTTTTAAAATTTTCATTTACAAGTAATAATAGAATATTTTTAAACTCATTACTGTGCTAGATTTAAAATTGGATTACTGAATTGTTTAATGATTTCATTGAGGATTTTTTTTCCCAGAAATTTTGCCCTACATTCTTTCATTTTTTTTTTGAATGAAATTTTGCGAATATTTAAAAGTTTTTCTGGAATTTTTTCCGTTTTTTTTTGCATATTTTAAATTCAAAAATTTTCCACTTTCAATAGTGAATTGCATTCGTGATAATTCACCTCTTTGTTTAACTAAAATTAATCTCATTATGCTGAAAAATTTTTGATTTTTAAAAATTTCATCACAAATTCTCAAAAAGAATTTTTTTTTTAGTGGATTATTCCATCATATTGCTCTAAGACCCACTGAAACCTTATCGAGATAAACACAAAATTTTAATTTCCTTTTTCTTTTGGTATCGATTTTATCACTAATAAGTTGGAGCAATATTTCCTATATTCAGCATTCGCAAGTGGTCAAGGCTCAATCGATAAGGACAGTTGTATCTTCGAGACTGATATGAACTGGTTGCATTCGTCGGATGGTAAAGATTATAATTCATATTTAATGCATCATTTAATAATTTTTAGCTAATAGTTGATGCGATCATATTATCAATCGGTTTTGCATTGCCAAATGAAATGATGAATGAAGCAAAATGCTAAACAACTGTCATTGCAAATTGCATTACATTCATTGCTATGAATGCAGATGAGCGCAATCACTGAACATATTTCGACTATTGAACGAAACTACATGTTTAGAAAATACAATTTTTTTGAATCATTTGTTTGTAATTTTTGCAATATTCACCAAATTCAAATATATTTGTGTGTTATTTCTTGCGTTATGCAAAAAATATTGCAATTTTCGTTCAAATATTTTAAACCATGCTCAGTTGGGATTTGTTTCAACTTATGCAAATTTTTGATTTATTATTTCAAAAGCTTGTCGTAAAGAATAAGCAAGAAATTTTGCTGAATTTTTGAGGTTGTTGAAAAAGCAGACATGATTGCAGTTGTTGTTGCCGAATGTACAATTCCATCACTGGGTGTTGGTTTCGAACTTGGAGTGGCATGGAAACTTGATTTGCCTACGCTAGCTCTTTATCGACCAGCTCATGCTCAGGTTTCAGGTAAAGTAGGATTTTTCACAACACACCTGTGATTGCCTGTGACGTAAGGGATGCTGGCTTTCAGCAAATAATGGAGATGAGAGCAGACATTCTCGTACTATGCCATATCTTTATTTCCTTTTCCGCTTTTTTTTTTCACCAACGTGTGAAAAATTTTATGCTCCTCCCATAGATGTTTTCTATTCTTACGCTTAGATCTGCAACTTTATTTACCTTGCCATGACAAATATACTTGCATTTGTTTATAGCTGAAAATTTTTAGCGACAGCTCAAATCAGTTGTGATATTTTCCTCATATGTCTGTGACAGCTTCGTTTTTTATTCATCTAAATAATGGACATTTTCTTTTCAATCAAGCAAAATGATGAGAGCAAACCCGAAAGCATTGCGTCCTTAGCAGTTTTAAAAGTGAAGATCGTCATTCCGCACTCTATTCCGGATTGTTTAATTCCGAACCTTCTCATTCCGAAATGAGTCTTAGTTTAGTATATTCTTTGCTCATCTCCGTATTAAGAAGAATGCTGCGGCAGTTATTCACCACAGAGTACAACCTATGACAATTTTATGAGTAATAGAGCACTTCGCCTGGACTCAGTGAAGATTAGCACGGTTACTTCTTTAAATAATATCGATCTCTGAAGCTTCGTTCCAGAATTTTTTAAAGCGTCATGTGCCCTCTATGCCCTCTGGCAATCCCTACCTATGACCTTATATCTTATAATAATCTTTACTTTATTCAACTCTCAATAATCTATAATTTAGCTATTACACCGATCATTTACAGAGCTAGCAGTTCTTCGGTATGGCTTTTAATTCGTTTATCTTGGAAATATAAGGATTGAAGTCGTTTTGTTGAAATTTAGTTTTATTTAATTATCACTTTTGAGGACTCTCTGCGCTTATCCGAGGGGCACCATCGAAAAAATGGCACGTTGTTGAATATAAAGAAGTCGATGATCTCGACGAACATTTTACGAGATTCTTTACTCAGTATACACCAAAGAAGTGAATGATAAAAGAGAAATTATGTGTTTTGATGTGAATAGTTATGCAAACTATTGTTGTTATGGAATTTATATTCCAGAAACGCTGCAAATATGCAAATTTTTCTTGTTTCAATTATGCGTATGCAAATTTTACACAACTCTTCATCAGCGTAATCCATGTTTGATATACGCATAAGAGAAAAGAGATGTGAATAAATAAATAAAATGAAATTGAATTAAAACAATGGAATGGAAACCTGAATAAATGAAGAAATATATATATGAGAATGACTGATGCGATGTGCACTTTTACATTTGTGAATATGTAGATATTCGTTGGGCTTAATTTTCATTATGGACGTAATACTGTTGATGGTAGATAAGCACATTAGCCATTCAGCTGTGACTATGGAATTAAATCTAACTGAAAAAAAATATAAAATAATATTGTCGAGGTTTAAATATTCGAAAATGTTAAGAAAAAAATTCTTGATTTGTTTGATAAAAATTAAAGCTTCGTTTGCATTCAATTTCCTTGAAGAGGGAAGTTGTTTTTTCTCCCTTTAACTTATATAATCAACTAAATTTTTCTAATAGAAGAGGATTATTTAATGAGTTACAGAAAATTTCTAGTTGAAAATCTTCATATTATTCAACAATATTTTCATAAATGGAAGGATCAATCGTCATATAAACGAACTACCTGCATAGATATATTCGATGAAAATAGATTTATTGCAAAAGTGGGGCATTGAAATAGAGATAATTGTTAATTGAAATAACTGAAATAATAATTAAAATAACCATAGATATAAGTGATAAAAAAGAAATGAAAAATAAAGAAATCTGTCACGTGTAACAGTAACGTAAGCAAGCATATACGTTACCGGAAATAGAATTTTGACAGACTAACATTCTTTGAACAGTTCTGATATGGTAATGAATAGTTGCAGCTGTGTGTCCGCAATAATTGCCACCTGACTCGCAACACTTATTACTATCACCCCTATATAAGCAATGGGTTATTCGAAAATTTGCTGTTGGTGACCATCCAGCACTGATCCAATACTTTCGGTTTTCTTAGATTTTCGAAGATGCTTCGGTTTCGGCCGATCTGTTCGTAAGAGAACCTTGACTTAAAAAGTCTAACTTTCGTGGATGGGCTCTTCGATCGCATAGTTTCTCTGCCAGTGATATTAAGTTCCAGCAACTGATATACATTTGTCCTGAATAATCAAACGAATACATTTTAGGTTTGTAGTACCCATTAGTGGTCAATGAGCATAATTGGCGCTGTTCTCTAATTGAGCTTTAGTGGTGCGCTTTAAGCTAGCCATCAGCTAAGGGCGTTTTCTAACATCCTCCCAAAATCCGTATATCTGAACCTTTCAGATCCCTTGTGATGAATCTAGCACGACCTGAAGCACAGTAGAAAGCTCTAAGAATCCGTTCGTTTTGCGTGTTTAGCGGTCTTCCTTCCAGAAACATCACTTCACATTTTGCATGAGAACCAACGAAGTCGGAGCGAAAAATTCTTTAAGAAAATCTTCCGTGCCTTTTCAATGTTCAAATCCCTTTACCTCTGAAAAATGCCCACATTTCGGGTGCATTATCTGGATACTGATAAACCCTAAAACCATGCATTGTCTCATATCCTATTGTACATAATCCAATCGAGTGCTCAGGGTGGATTTTTGCCCACCGTATCAACTAACACCTCGAGGGTCGAATTTTGAAAACATCTTGTTACTTGTTTACTTGAATCGACAAAGCATTCATTACGAATAAATGTCTCTTCATATCACTACCACTTCCGTTTAGCTGAAGTTGTGAGGTAGCTTGAAGGTGAGGGCTTAGGTCCGTCTCCTGCCCATCGGATACTGAAGAGTCGATTTATCGTTGTGCCATGCGACTTCCTCCACCGCCCGCTTCCCGATGAGACCACTGGTGGGAATGATTCGGCAGCACAAAGCCTAAGAGTTTGCTCAGAGCCCTCTTCAAACCGACCGCGCACTAAGTAAAACTAAACGATGAATCCATGTAGTGCCTGAAATTCTCTACACATCATCTAATTGCAGGGGAACAATTTTTGCGGAATTCCATATGATTTTAGCATGTTATGAATTTCTACTAAAATGAAAACTACATTATTTATAAGGAGAGCGAGAGAAGTGACATTTCTGGGGTCGCATCGGCAATTGAAACTCCACAAACGAGAAATCAAAAGATTGAAAAAATTGAAACATTTCTGTCCATCCTTAATGTATAGTTCCTCATCTATGATTATATATGAGTGCAATATTGTATTAAGACATATAAACGGCATTATCTCGTATTTCAGGCTTGAATTATTGCCTATACTGGAATAAACTAATTCATTATTATGTTTTTTTGTTTTTGTCTTTTTTGTTTTATGTTTTTTTTTGTTTTTTGTTTTATTATGTTTCGATGGTCATTATTATGTTTTTTTTCAAAAACTGAAAAAAAAAACAAAACATACGCTGGCTAATCCTGCAAAATGGCAACTTTCCACCCATAAGTTATTTTTTACATTTAACTTATACAGTTTTTATTATACGAGTAAAAAACTTTCGTTCATGTTTAATGAGAGGAATACAAATGGGAGTGGTGATTATTTTTATCCTATTATGTTTATTTCGTTTTTTTTTTTTGGATTTTTTTCGATTCACTCGTTTTTTCTTTTTTCTTTCTTGTCTTTAGCAAATCGAATAAAGGCTAATTGTTAGGCTGTTGCATGATGACGCTAGCGCCGATTTTTATCGTTTTAGACTTTCACCTCTTCCTTCCACCTCCTCCCCGTTCCCCTTTCCTTTGCCACGTACGTGGTACTAATTGATATTATCAAATATGCACGAATGAGTCACTGAGCTGACTTTGCAGAAAATGTGGTACGGAGTACAATTATAACAAATGAATGCCAGGAATAAATGAACAGTTAAATGAGGCTAACGTCGAACAATTAAACGGAGAAGCGGGTGTGGGAAAGGGGATCGTTCGATCGATTTCAGGCTGATTGGCACAGGTATAAGGCGAACATGGATGAAGACGGTTGGTGCTATAAAAGGGCGTAACCATCCAGGTCTCCTTGAGGATCTGCATCTTCCGTCGAGATGAGGTCAAGTAAACGGCGAGATGGCAGAAGTATAAGGCGAACAGTTTATTACACTTATAGAATAAGGTGAAAAACAAGTAGGGACTCTTTCACAAGAACAGCTTCGGTTGTCGGCACGAACTCGTACTCGCACCTGGTGAACTTCACACTGTCACCCATCTGTTCACGCACTCGCACGACCGCAGTTAGGCCCACTCAACCTTACGAGTAGTCTAGAAGCCGGAATGAATACACGAGCACATCAAACACTTCTATATCCTCCCGATTCTGTCTCAGGCTTGCCTCAACCCCATGCTGGGTAGTTGTTTGGTCTTTCTGTGTGCTCTTGACCTTCCTTGATTTACCTTGCACGGCGCACTATTCCCGGTCTACCTCACACAGTACGCGTTCGCAAGAAAACGCAAAATGGCGATAAATGTTAAGCTGCTGCTACGCCTTGAATTCTCTCTATTCCATGATACACAATATCGTCTCCGCGAGAGATTTTGAAGAGCGCAATGCTGTTCCAATTTTTTGAAAAAAAATCTATCCAACGATTTACTTGAGAAAATCTCTGATGATAAAAATGCTCCAACTCTTTAATTAAGCGTACCTGGCAAAAAATCCGCCTTAAATTCCGCTTATTCGCCTTAAATCATTACTTTTATTTATGCTATTTACAGAAAACATCTGATCTCTTAATGCTGATGATGTGCACTCGATTTGCGCCGCAATAATCATCACTGCTCATAATATTTCCTCATTTCTTTGCATATCTGGCGTATGCAGTCTTTTCTCCTCATTGCATCTGCACGTCTATATATATGTCAATAGAGTAGGGCCATAGCCCGTTGGCATAAACACCCGCGTCAAGCAAACAAAGAAAAACCAATCCATATCATTCCGGTCTTGTAATTGGGCATGTGTATATGCTCGTACTTGTTGGCATTTGCAGTGTGTAAACAAGCCAGGTATGCGCATAAGTGGTGTTATGTTCATTCCCAATTTTCGCCTTTTTTTTAAATCTGCGCATACCTAGCCTAGCAAATTGGTTTATCAATGACGCGTCACCTGTATTTCTCACTTTCGTGTCTACTAGTGTTTAATTTTCCTCTAATAATAGGAGATGACAATGACGCAATGTTACATATATATGTTTAGATCAAAAAAAAAAATTATTCGATGAAAGTTAAAGTTATGTATCGTTATTGCTTTGAAGCTCTCAAAATTTCAATCCTATTTTATCTCTTTCGTATCAACTAGGATCGTTGAATCGTTTCATTCCTTTTCCAGCTGTCTTCAAAAGAAAAAAAAACCTCACAGATATTTCTCTAAAACAATGTTTGACGGTCGCAGACGAACCTGTTTCTCGTATCGCAACTACGTGCCGAATCTTTCACCTTTCACCTTTCATTTTGTCGTCGCTGCAGCCGCCTCTCTGAGCACAAGTCCACCGAACTCCAAAATATCCTGTCTTGTGTTTCTGCTTCCATCGTTGCCCGAATAGTTCCACCATTGGCTCGTCCCATCTTGTACGTGGTCTTCCTTGAAGTCGTTTATGATTTCTCGGGAGCCAGTTTGTTAACCGCAATGTCCAACGGTTGTCTTGCAGTCGAGCAACATGTCCAGCCCATCTTCTTTTTGGTGCCTACATTTCGTCTTCCACATCACAAGCCCCCATTCTTTATCTCAGTTCTTCGTTGCTAATCTTGTCTCTTATGGTAACTCCGCAGATTCTTCTTTCCATAGCTATTTCCGTTACAGCAAACTTCTCTTCCTCGTTCTTTGTTGTAGCCCATGTTTCACAGGCATACAACATTGCCGGCAATACAGTAGAATTAAAAGTGGATGCTCTGATGTTCATTCGCAAAGCCTGATCGGTAATCACTGTGCTATTATTACTGAAGGCGACCCACCCTGCTCTGCGTCTTCTTATCCATTCGCCATTACGAGATTGTTTGATTCGAATCTTCTTCCTGGATATATGTAATCTTTAACTTCTTCAATCTTTGCTTCGTCTGTGCGAATGACCCCCGGGACGCAATATTCATTTCGCATCCACTTTGTCTTCGTTAAATTCACCTCCAACCCAACTTCTTTTGAGAGGTATTTTAGTTGTTGAAGGTCTTGTTGCAGTTCTTTAGGGTTATTTGCAAAAGGTACGCAGTCGTCCGCATAGAGTAGGTGAGTGAGCTTTTCACCATCAATCATAATTCCCACCGTGATTCACTTTCGAAAAAAAGATTCTAGGGTTGCTGCAAAGAGCGTCGGGGAATCGTATCTCCTTGTCGGACTCCTTTATTTATTTGTGTATGACACATTTCGGATAAAAGCTTTATGTCAGTCGTGCTTTCTTCACCAATGAGTCTTACGATGTCGACGTAAACAGGGTTTACATCAGCTTCGTGTAACGCGTTGATTATAACGGTCATTTCCACAGAACCAAACGCTTTGCGATAGTCGACGGAAGCTAAACATACCGGCATCTGATATTCTTTGCTCTTCTCCAGCAACTGACTGAGAGCGTGAATATGATCTTGAGTGGAGTATACAGCTTTGAATCCCGCTTGTTCTCTGCTGAATTCCAGTTGATGGGATATTCGCTGTAACAAGTCTTGTGAACAGCTTATATAGATGAGACAGGAGCGTTATCGGGCGATAGTTACCAAGATCTTCTGAATCGCCTTTTTTCTTCAACAGCATGGTTTTCGAAGTTCACCAAGCTTTCGGAATCGCAGCTTTTTTTCAAATAGGACGTAAATCTTTCTGCGACTGCCTTTTGAAGCGAATAACCCCCCGCTTTTAAGTATCCCTTGATGGTGACTTCTACCTCGTCCCATGTTACAGTTGGAATTTCTTCTTTTTCGATATGCGGTTTAATTTCGTTTATCTTCACCTGAGATGCAGAGAGTTCATTATAGAATTTTTCACAGATTCCTTTCATTTTTTTTTCTACCTGTGGTTCGTCTTCCGTCGGCAACTTTCAGTGCGATAGGCAATTTTCTTTTCAGCTGTAACTCCCTTTCAATTCTTTTGATACTTTTTCCTTTCTGTGCAGTCTCTCTTAGCTT
This sequence comes from Ascaris suum, assembly GCA_013433145.1. NCBI lineage: Eukaryota > Metazoa > Nematoda > Chromadorea > Rhabditida > Ascarididae > Ascaris > Ascaris suum. The sequence continues at coordinate 8,131,218 of CM024178.1, read as the reverse complement.
TATCTTCCGATAGTCGTCACATTCCGATTGTAAACTTTTGCACAATGTTCTGTAGTCTTCCCCGATTGCTGTGCCACCTGCTGTTCGTTGGGCTCTAACTCTCATCAACAACAACGTAGTGTGTCGGATACGTCTTTTCTTTGTTGGAAGGACTTCTTCACTTGCAAGGTCCGCTGCCTTCATAATGTTAGCAACGAACTGCTCATAGTCTTTATCAATATTTGTGCAGTTCGGTTCCGAAATCTCCAAAGCAGTCTTTGGCTTTCTTCACGTTGTTTCCGTCAATAGCGTTGAAGTCGGCCTGAATCACCATGTAGGTTGATCTGACTTGCATGGCCTCTTCTATTTCTTGGTATAACCTTTCAATATCTTCATCAGCTTCTTCCGGAGTTTGATTATTGTTTTGCGCTGGTGCATATGCTTGAATAATCTTTATTGTGCGGCGTCCCGTCACCCTCAGGGTCAAAACTGCTGTCCTAGGTGAAATGAGGTCGCAACTTTTGACTTACTTCACTTTCTTTTCTCACAATAAACCCAGCTCCTCCATTTCTCGTTCTGCAGTCGAATGCACTATCCAAGAAAACTTGGTCACCCATGTGCCATTCCGCCACCAGATCATTGCTGCTTCTTGTTTCACAGATGCCAATTACATCGGCCTTTATGTTTGCCGTGACGACAAGATACGTGTCAATTTTGCGACCTGAAGACAAGGTTCTGACATTGTATAATGCAAGGAAGACTTCAACCATTCCGTTATTCTTTAGTCGTTTTCCAACCGGTCCAGAGGTCCTATTCCGAAAAACGTTTGGATAATATGTATTCGGTTCTTTAGCAAATCAACTTTTGCGGCAGTGCCATTCGGCGTGCTGGCCCTCTTACCCTATAGCCACTTGCTGCTTTTATTTCGGAGTGAGCTCTCCTGGCGTTTATCCGCCCAAGAATTACCCTCAAGGCAGAGGGGTGATTTTATTTCGGAGTTGATCTCCTAGTCTTTGTCCGTCCAACGATTACCCTCAAGGCATAGGGGGCTGCGGTCTTTTACCGCGGACCGTACTCCCCGTGGCGCGAATCCGTCAACGGGCATTGTGACATTTTACGTGAGAATGACGCGCCACCGTCACTCCAGCCACATCCTGTTGGATTAAACCGCTGCTTTCCGCCCTCACTACTTCAGTATATTCGCGGGTAAGCGTCGTATCCGACGGCCGTTCCCCCATCCGCAACCTGGGGAGACGGTGGATGGCTTGCAGCTAAGCACACCAGACGTGGCGAACGCAGAAGAAAAAAATGTGCTATAATGCCTACATGCCGAACGCAGAAGAAAATTTACATGATTCTTGCTCCAATGGTGCATTCAACAAACAGACGCCACCTCTGCCTCTTCCTTTCCATCCCCCTCCATCCTTCTCCTCCCATCCCCAGTATTAAAGAACTCTTGCTGAATTTCATTTCAAACTTTCATGCTCTGTTTTGCTCGAACTTGTTCAGGTCTAAAAGATAGGAAGTCTTGGTTCAGCCCCTAACTGGATTCTATTGCTTCGCAAAATGAAGTTTAAATTTTTCCAGCGTAGGAACTGAATGAAACTTGTTGACTGAAGAATAAGCTTCATTCGTTGAGAGTCGACATTTGTGATGAATGAGGCATTATAGTACGATTGGAGTTAATTGTGGGGAAGAACATGCGCGCACGAGGAAGATTGCAAAAGAACTACGAGTGAGACCGACTTTCATTTGCAATTCCTCCATATATTTGTAAACGTCAGAGTGAGCCATATGCGCATCAAAGCAGCATTTTACCAACGCATAACTGGCACTAGCAATTTTTAGGTATGCAGACAATGAGTGATACCTGTTGAGGTGCTTTTCTCTAGTATTTCAAAATAGGGATAAATATGGTCACCTCATGCAGATTTTTCGTTAAAATATTCCACATTTATGGCTATTTTTTGTAAGTAATGTTCACCGCGTGAACTGTTAATTATCAGTCAAGAAAAGCTCGAAAAATCAAATTAGAGCCTGAAAAAGAAACGTTGAAAGTGAAGGGTGCGTATAGGTAAAGTTTTAGTAGGCGCACAACTATGGACTAACTTGAATGTCTGCCGAAAGACATTGCACTGTTGTCTTCTCTCTGAGGTCGTACTCTCTACTTAAGTCATTGAGGTCAAGAGGAATCTCTTAAGGGATGGGGGAAGGGGAGGGGGGAGGAGAGCGATTCCAGGCCGTTTGCATGTACGCAATTTTTGAGCAGTTGTGAGGTGACATGGACAAATAAGGAGATGGAATGTGAGTTGACGTCGCAACAGTTTATAGTAACCTCATTCGAAGCTGCTATAATTTCCATTGACGTGTTACCAATATTTGGAGGAACGAAGATAGCAAAGACCGCCTAATTCCTACTTTCTTTGTATACGAGTGTAGACTGCTTTGTGAAAATTGTGGTACATAATGTAGATCAACAAGAACGATGTAGACGAGTACTTTGCCAAGCGAATTTAACCTCCAATTTTCTCAGGTCATGGTCTGAGGTCAGTTTCCGCTGGTGGACAAGTGGAACAAGAATTTTGCGGATCAGGATAAGTCAGGCAATTCTATGGTTTGCCGATCCTCGCCCTCCGATGTCCACTTGTGCTGTCAAAGGGTTTTTTTAATACGTACCTGTTGGGAGATTTGTGGATGCTTCCATAATCAGTCCTCGCTGCTTTTTCTATCTGTCCTCCGTCATCTTTATTCAATATTCGTCTCAGTATTCGTCTTTGTTTTACCTTAGGAAATCTGGAATGCTTTTCCTATTTATCCCTCGTATCGTTTATTAGCGTGTTATTGTTTCCTTGCGGAAGCGTTTCCGTATGGGTGAACATGCTTGACTGCCGCAGCGGTGTAATTCATCGGGTGGGTCGAAAGGATGATGACAGAAAGGAGGCGAGGCAACCCTGCTGGTCAAGAAAAAAGGGCTGAATCATCCCCCAATTGCCAATGAGCTTCTGCAGGAGAATCGTTTATTGTGTTGAATATGCCTGTAGAATCAGTGGATTATCCGTTCCACTGGGAAGAGATGACTAGGTGAAATAGCTTTGCTTCGGCCAATCCCTCATCTAGGCCTAGTTTTTCGTCTTGCTGGTAAATCTTTTCCGTCCATAGGCAGTATCTCACTCACCTGGAGATAAAAACTAGGTAAACGTTTCATGTTGCCGAGAAAGAGAATGGAAAAGAAAGCATTCCATATCAGTTGTCCGTCACATAGTTTTTTACAACTTTCCTGCTTTCGAATTTCATCGCACTTAGTGAAATACCAACTCGCACGCTTCTTACGTAAGCCGTGATCATTATGGAACGTATATTTTACCTTCTCAATCATAAACCTGAATTGTTGGCCATCACCTGGCGCCAGGATCTTTGCCATAAATTTAGGGCTGTACTCGATGTTTTTTGGAATGTGATTTAAATCTTTGTAAGCAATTTCTCAAAAATTTTTTTTCCGCTACTAAAATTTCTCGGCCATTTCATTGGATAAAATGTGGGAACAAATTCAGTTTTCAGCTACGACTTTCGGGTCGGTACGAGGTGGGAATTCATGACGGAAACCTTTCAGCCTCCTCATTCATTAGCCCTTTCATTTGAAAGTTGACGAGAGGAAAGACCTAAAGCTTCTTGGTTGAGTCCTATCTTAATGACACTAGTACTGATATTTGGTCAAGTCTCTCTCTGGATATGGCCATAGGTTAAACCTAATCTTACTATGTCTTTCAATAGCAATCGAAACCGAGACAAAATTTTGACACAAACTCCATCTTAAAGTTTTATACATCGCTGCATATGTAGTCTGCTGTTCTCTGTTGATAAAAGGCTAGTTCAATTTATGTTGTGCTCGTCAGATCGAGAATTTTTATTGCAGAGCTGTGCCGTTCGAATGTAAACTCTAGGACATTGAAAATTCGTGAAACGGTGATTGAAGGATTTATCCGATGATAGAAAATGACCAAAAGAACTATTAAAAGGATGAAAAAAAATCATCGGCAATATTCATCATCAAAAATTCCAAGTAAATTTTCTTTTTTTTTTTGCTGTTTATTGATACTATCTTGGCGAAATATTTCTGAAACTTATCACCTTGGTATGATAAAAGCTGTATTGTACTTAAGTTGATTACAATTACAGTGTTGAAAAGCTTAGTATATAGAAGTAATGATAAGAGCAATATTTTTTAGAATTTTTTTTTTTTTGAACTTTGCAGCGACAGTAGTTGGCTATACTGGGCTTTTGTTTTTTGTTCCTGTATAAATGGTTTTTTTGTTTTTGTTCCATTTATGCAATGATGGAATTGATGCCATTCTGAAATTTACTATAGCAGGGATGATTTTCACTTATACGAAATTTATACAGTTAAACTCGAATATTCAATACTATGATCTGAACGAGTTGTGATAGAAATAAGAAAAGACAAAATTAAAGGTTAGAGAAAAAAGAGGTGAAATTAGGTGATATGTAGATTTTTGATAAACAAAAGTTGATTGGAAAGTATTTTGCACTTCTTTTTTGAGGTAATATAACCACTTAGGTTGAAAAGAATTTCCGTTTCATTTTTATTTACCTTGTATTACGTAATCTCTTAACTATACTCCTTTTATTTCTTTGCCTCCTCTTGAATTTCAGTGATGTTATCATAGTTATATAAGACTTACATATGAATTTTTCATCGAATCATCACATCGACGAATAAAATTGAAACTGACTTCAGTGTAAAGTAATAATAAAAACAATATTGAAGAGGACGAGAAATAAAATTTATGTATTTAGAGACACAATTGGAAAGACGTTCTACAGGTGTTCGAATTGGCGATAACTATCAGGCTGATTTAAGTGAGTTAAAATGCAGTGATACGGTGGAAAGTTCATCGTATGCTGATCGAGACGAATGCCTTTGGAATGCGTCATCAAATATTAGCGATGCAAAATTGGAGAATTTTTTAATGTGGACGAAGTCCCAACCAGATATTAAAGAAGACGCGGTTAGTTTGAACTGAGTTTTTTCCTATTTTCACTTTGATGGTTAAAAACTTTAAACGATGAAAGTTTAGCATTGCTTAGTGCGCGGCCGGTTTGAAAAGGGATCCGAGCAAACTCTTTGGCTTTGTCCTACGGAGTCATTCCGACCAGTGATCTCATGGGAACGCGGGCGGTGGAGCAAGTCGCATGGAACAATGATGAATCGACTCGTCAGTATCCGATGGGCAGGAGACGAGCTTAAGCCCTAACCTTCATGCTACCTCACAACTTCAGCTGAACGGAAGTGGTAGTGATATGAAGAGACATTTATTCGTAATGAATGCTGTGTCGACTAAAGTAAATAATTAAAAAAACTAAGAACTTTGATTATTGGAATACGAAAAAAAATCCCACGAGTAGGTGCTGCCAGGCTGTTTGTGTTTCTCTTTTCTTTCTACAGGTTCATTTTACTAGTAGCTTCAATGTTTATGGCACTGGTGGGGTTACAATATCCGGTCTTGTTCTTTACAACATTTAGCCGTTTCTAATACGCTCTCTATTTATGATCGATTTTGTTTTCAAATTTTATTTAAAAAAAGTTTTTTGATGAATATTTCTTCTAGATCTAATTCCGGAGCTGAAAAGTACTCTCGTAACCTTTATTCCTTTATTGGTGAAGTAGTCGTTGCTTTCATTTTTATAAAAGTAAAGTTTATAAAGCTTGAAGGCGTTATATATTTTATATCGCAATGGTTATTCGATGGATACAACAATCAAAGATGTGAAACGTTTAGTAAAGAAAAAACCATCTGTATTGGATTTGACGATCTTCGAAAATGGCTTTCAACAATGCTCAAATCGTTTCGATCTCAGTAAAATGAAACTCATGGTTAGGTTTTTTTTCTAAATTATTTTATAGAAATTGAATATCATCGAGTTGAAATTTGCGACTAAAATATTTGAGGTTTTTATTTATATTTTCATTAATATTATCGTTTTTGTTTCATTAATTCACATATTATAATCGTTAGTTAATTTCTTCGTAGGCTGTTGTGTTACAATTTCTGTGTTATTTTATTTATTTGTTTATTTTGTTTGTTTTATCTCGTTTATTTGTATAGTAATTGTTTATTTTTAGTTTCCACATCGCTCAACTGTGAGAATAGTCGATATGTTTTGTCTTATTAAAGGTTTTACACCCAACATACTTTATAGCATCGATGTGCTTAATTGGTAAGTTAATTGACACTTTAGCTGTTGTTAAAAGATCATTTTAAGTATAAAAAGGGGATCTTTTGCGACCCTATATGAAAAGTAGCCGAATAGTCAGCTTTTAAGATCCGGAAACGATGCATTACACAGCGGAAAAATGGGGAAATAAGCATCTATGGATTGGCGATAGAGGGGCCGATCCTGTAAACCCCGATCGTGTTCAATAATCCGGGATTTTTCCTTCCTCTTGTCTTCAAATTCTGTGAACGAATACGATTCCCGTGAAGTTTATCACCACTTTAAGCAGCAGTGATCGTTTAGAGAATTTTCGAGGAAGAGAGCTGGCGTTAAGAAATTGATCCTATTACTTTCTAAACTCAATCGCTTCAAACGTTAATTCGTTTTCTTTTTTTTCATAATCTGTGCGTTTGCTTAGAATGATACCACCTGTATTACAAAGATACCCGTAAATCATTTGTTTAAAATTGTTAAGAAGATTATATTTGCAGAGGCTTGGCTGCTTGTAAAACCCATTTTGGCTGCTTCTACAAGCGCATCAGCCTAAATTGTACACGATGCTATCGGAATGATTTTTTTCAATCGATTAACTATAAAAAATCCCCTTCCATGACCTGAGTTCATGCCAATTATTGAGAATTTGTAGATTGATGATTTTTTATAGGAACGCCAAATGGAAGCGTGATCTTTGCAAACGAGATCAAGCAAATGTGGTACGACAGCTCTATATGGCGAGACGTAGGCACACGTACGTATTTTTTCAATCTTTTGCATTCTACCTTTCGATTACGAGTTTACCTGCAATATGAGCTAATTAGCCGTTTAGAGCTAGAGTGTATTAGCTTATTTAGCACATAACAGCGCGATGTTTTGATTGCTAGTTTATTGTGTTGTAAAATTTTCATTCAGGTTTTTTTTTGATTTTCATAAAAGAGATGATTATAATGTGGTAGGTGAATATGAAGTCTACCCTTCTAGAGTTCATGCGTTTCCACTGTATGCAAAGGCATCTGAAGAGATTGGACGAGCCATCCGTTATACTGTAGATGGGTTGAAAGGATTATAAGTACATTTGTTTTCCTGATTATTTTTGTTTACGTTTATTTGAGTTGTATTTAAGCGCACCTCCATGTTTTTGGAGCTGTAGCTACGATCTCGATATTGATAAAATTTCTGCTTTTTATATGATTTTTTAAACAGAAATTTCGGAGCTTTTGGTTTCAATAATACTCGGACGAGGTGCTTTGATTGAAGAGTTATTCGTTTACGATGAAGGGAGAGAACTTGGAAGAGGGCCTTTTGCTTTTTGGCGTTTAAAGAAGCTTCTATAGGAAATCATTTTTATTTAATCAAGTACGGCACGCATGTAGTGCCTTTGCTAGAAGAGTTTTTTTTGGATTTTTGATTTACTCTCGGAGCTTCTGCAAGATGCCTTCTTTGAAGATATAACTCTGAAAGGTGGTCCTTTCATTAATAAGATGCCAGGTAGGGTGATCATTACTTATAGCTGTCATCTAGTGCAGCAAAGAAAAATGCCATGGATGCAGTGAGAATGAGGGCGCCAGAGCATCTCTACATCACGTCATTAAATTAGTCGACAATTAGAGGGGGGGGGGGGGGGGAGAGATATCTATTAATTTGGTGTCATGATGTAGACCTGCTGTTGCACTCTCAGTCTTACTATTTTTCAAGGTATTTTTCTTCGCTTAGCGATTCCTTCAGTATGCACGCACAAAATCGCGGGGCATATTCGTTCTCTGAACCAGTTTTATTTTATTTTATTGTTTTATTTACTTATTTATTCTTTTTTATTTCTTGCTGATACATTCTGTATTGCGTCTGCTGTTCACGTATCGATTGATAAATTTTTTTATTGTGTTCCTTTTGGTTCAAGCCATTTTTCGGATACAAGTTTATGGGATTCTTTATTTATTAGATACAATGTGTTTGAATTTATGGTCTATTCGTCTTGAGAAGGTGAAAGAATTTTCATCTCTTAAGTACTTCACTAGGCTATAGCTTATGTTAAATCTCAGTTATATTCCATTTCTCGATTAATTTTTTTGCCACTTTCCTTTTCAGATTGATGCAAAATTTATCTTGGCTAGAACATTTCTAGAAATTGTATGTTTATGGGAAGCTAAAAAAGTTTTATTGTATGGAAAATCTAGAAAGAAAAAAAGAGCTCGTTGTCCAGGAGTTGAAGCATGAAGCGGATTTGAGAATAAATACCTAATAGAAAGACGTAGTAGTGGAAAATATTGAATGAATTCTGAGATTTTAAGCAATGAATTTGCGTAGGAATTTGGATACGGTAAATAGTAAGCAAACATAGACATGGTAGTAAGCAAACGGGGATAAACCCGGATTAATCATTGATCAAGCAAATATAATAGATCCGCAGGGTAAATATTATATTTGGCCTGTTAAGCAACGAGATGAAATGTAAATCTGATAAGTTTATTTAAAAAAGTGCAGTAGAATGCACTTAGTGGTCACGATTCATTGATTGCTATATTCATTAGTGCTGTATTGGTTACCGCCGACCCGGTAGCCAATATATACTGAAGGTCGTAAAAACTCAACTAGCCTGTTCGCTTACTCGATCGTCACAGCTCCGTTGAGTTGACGATTTCTTCTACTTTCCTGCTCACTTGAACAGCTGCTTTCGTCTCGCTTCTTCCAAACGTTCGTCCTTACCCAAATCTCAAACATGGGTAATTAAATCTCTTGCATTTTATTAGTGCAGAGTGCGCCGAACAATACGATCGCAATCGAATTACGAATTAGCACACACAACAGCATCGAGTTACGAATCAATAAAACACAGCAACACCGAACCACGAACCAGCAAAATACAGCAACACCCCAGAAAAATGGGATATTAGATCAATATTGTACTGTTAGGCTTGTAAACCCTTTTACGATTCCTAGCACGACACAGCAAGTCAAATTCTGTCAACCGAAAGACTTTTCGTTTCAAAGGGTTATGACGTTAGTCTCGGACCTAAGTCGTACAGAACAAGAAGCTAACATTGCATGTGAGCCGAGGTCTCCAACGATAATTATAGAATTCGGTGCTGTCAAAGGATTAAAGCAGCGATCAGGGCAACCGTTGGTGATTTAACCTAGTCTAAGCAGTTCATTATTTAAGTTCGAACAATCATGTTGCTACACGGCGAGGAAGCACTCTTTGCAGCATCGTAACGCACTAAAGGCCGACTCTATATGAGCTTATTGCTATCCCTTTTATAGGGTCCTTGGAGTTGTACTTTTGTCAACATCATAGCTTCATGACGAACCCGCCCGAACAGAGCTACCCATTTATGAGGGAGAGCGGTGCCATGCCTCCGGTGCCCCCTCCTCCGCAAAAGCCACTAAGGGGACACGTCTCGTGCTTTTTTCTTTCCGCATGCATTAATCACCGAAACATGCGCATTCCTTTTGCACATATAACGTTTACCTCAATGCATTCAACAATTTGCTATCATTTCAAAAATCCGGATGTTACTCGCGAGTAATGGCGACAAGTGATATTCACGATAGCGCAGTGGTACACAGCGCACACAGTAGGCAAGATGTTATGGGTCTTTTATCGTATACGAACGAAGTTTTCATTGGTAATCATCAAGTACTACTCAGTGGCGTAAAGTTTACTAATTCCATTGCTTTATAATAAGTAGGTCGATTATATGAATCCTTTTTGTTACCGATTGGATTCGATTTAAAAAAAGTTTTATAATTGATCGAATTGATTCAGCGGTGAAATGAACGAATAATCAAGTAGAGGGCTTTAATCTGATATAAATGTGATGTGATAAATGTAGCCATTGGCATTCAATAAAGCAGATATTTTAATTATATAATCCGTTTCATAGGTGCAATCTTCTTTACGGGTCTTGTTTCTTGTTTGATTGAAGCTGCCTCAAAAAATTTCATTCGCTCAGAACGCCTCTAATTTCAATGAATGGAGAATTACTTGTAATAATCGTCGTTTAAGGGATGTCACGTTTATATTTTATGACGCAAGTATTTTTTAATTTCAGCACATATGCGCCGTCAAGTATCAAATAGATCAGGCGTTCCAAGAAAACAAGAAATGGGCACCAGAATCAAAAATCTTTTCCTCATGGTAAATTATATGTTACTTTATTATTTTTTCTTTTTTTTTCAAATAGAAAATTTTCTCATTTATTTCCTAAAAATTTTTACCGGCAAGAAAAAGAATATTTGAATTCATATGCTTATCGTTTTAAACGCAAATCATTTCTATTCACTTTTCGGTCGCTAGTAAGTGTACTTGCATAGCGAAATAGTGAGTAAATTTTTTGCTTAATTTTATTCGAATCTTCTCAGCCAGATTCAAACTGTGTGACACAGTAACGAGTAAATGACGTACGTTTCTGTTATCGACGTAAAAATTTTTTTCTAATTATTTCTTTTTTCTTCGATTTTTCTATTTATTATATTCCTGCACAATTGGAAACGAGAAAAAAAAGAGGAAACTCAGAGTTATGAAAATAATGGGGATGAGGTTTTTTTTCGATTCGATAAAATTCAAGATAGCTGCTCGGAGGTACGTGATCTGAAGCCGAGTTTGGCAAACGAACGTACCACGTGATGGGATTTTGCTGTTCCTTTAAGCGCTCTTCAGCGTTTTTTTTTTTTTTTTTTTGTATTTTTATACGATCCCTGAATTGGCATCATCGACTAACTATGCTGAATTAATATGGCCAACGAATAAATTATAAACGATATAGGAATCTCAGCCTGTGAACAGTCAACGAAAAATCCCATCCAGTGATAGTACTTCAGCTGCCTGGTTTTCTCATTTCGCGTTAGAGTCATCCCAAATTTCAGGATATAAAAGGTGGTCAGGCGATAAATTAAAAATTGAATTCAAGAATTGAAAATTTCGGTGGTGTCGAAAAAAAATTTTGTGAAACATAAAATTTTCAGTGCACTCATCGCTTTTTCCAGTCAAATCAAAGGTTATTATTATGCAGTTGATTTTCCTTAGTAAGAAGTGATGCCAGTGAACTAGAAAATTAGTGAGTGATAAATTTTCGTCGACATCTATGCTATAATATGCAGAAATAATGAGCAACCAACGAATCTTGAGCTAGAATCGTGAGGAGAAATTTTCGGGTGAGTTCATTGAATGATAAAACTTTCAGGAAACTGGCAAAGGGTTATATTACTCCGGTGCATATTTCAAATCAGTGGTCTTTGATATTCCGCCTTGGTGCCTATCCGACTGAGCTATTTCGAGCTTCTATTGGTTATTCGATTACTGTGTTTAGCACTTACAGTGCTGCAGTAACATACAGTGCTTACGAACAGCATCATTATTCGAATTTTTCAATTCCATTTTCTGTGTTATTGCATTTAGTCAAATGTAACTACTGATGTTGTGGATTTCCGGGATTTTTGAAGACCTTTTTTTGGTGGAATGGAGGATTTTTCTTTTTCATAGGCAACAACATAATCGCTTCCTAGGAGGTCGTTGACATTGGTGCATTGCTGAAGGAACCGATGATTAATCCATGAAAGGTTGTTTTTTCCGCTTAGAAGATCATGGGAAAGGAAGGGGTGAGAGGAGCGAAGACTCATTCAAGGTCATGTGGTGAATTGTTTCTATGTTACTTACATCCTACTTCTTTTGCACTTTCAAATTCTACCTCTGTGAAAATCATCGTTGTTGCGTGCAGCCATATGCTTCTATCGCTCGCTCACCTTGTAGATATAAAAGCGAGTGACAGGCAAGTTTCAAAACATTCCTTTTTTCATGATGGCATTTTGCTGTGTTGTTTTTATCCAACATGTCGATTCAAGGTTTTTGCTTATACTCATTAAAGGTTTTAATTTCTACTTCTTTAAATTTGCTGTGGTTGTGATTCCTGATATTTTACTTGATCTTTGAAAGTATTAGCGAATTTCGTTGCCAATGACGATTTTACTTATGGTGCAATATGATAAATATATATGGGTATAAAGAGATATGTATTCATTGTAGTGTATTTCCATCCTACTTGTATTTTAGGGTATTGATAATTTAAAATGCTTCGTAGAGTCGTTTGAAGCGTGTAAATTTCACATGTCTTTCTTTTTCAGTGGTTTTTCAATACTTTTTTTTTCAAATTTTTCATGGGTTGAATTGTTGATTCCAATAGCTTTGAGCATTTTTTCTATAGATTCGATCAAAAAGTTTATTAAATTTTCAGGTTTAATTTAATTTTAGTGCGATTTCTATTGACATTTATTCAGGTACTGTATAGATAAGTGCATTCAGAATGTTTCGGCGAAAGAGTATGCGAAGTATTGAATAGGCAATAAGCATACTAAGTTAATTTGAATAGAGGAATCGAAAGTATTATTTTCATTTTGGTTATGGAAGTATTCTTTTGCTCAGGCGGGTTTTCAATGCAAATATTTGTGGTATCTATACTATAGAAATACTTGATCATTTAGCATTGCTATAGGATTAAAAACGAGCGTAATCGGTGATTTGTAGAATTCAACTGTACTAACGCAACAATAACTGTAATAATGGTTTGATGAACGATTGGTAGGGAATTTCTTATGTGCGCTTACTAGGATGCGTAGTTTTCTATTACTAGAGCATTTGAATTTATTGCTACTATTTTGACTATGAATCATCGATTATTTTCACTCATTATGAAATCTTCCTGTTTCATTTCCTATTATTTTTTTATTTTTTGAAATAAGTGGAAGAAACGAAAAAATGTTTTTTGTTTCAAAGATTTAGAATGAAAGCAATTTTACTGTGGAAATAAATTTTCGCTGAACAAATGACAATTGGAAGTTTTGACACGACAACTTTTTAGCTTGTCGTGGGACTTAAAAGCTTGTTATGAATCTTTTCTTATCTGTCGTAGCTAAAGAAGAAGATGCATTGTTTCATATACGATGTCAAGCTGATAGCTTTATATTTGATAGTGAACAGTTCACTGAATTCAAATTTTGGAATTTTTTTTCAAATTTTGAAATTTTTTCGGCCGAATTTTTTTTCTCAAATTTAATTTTGTTGTTTTATTCATTTAGCACATAGTTTTTTTTAAAATAAAAATTCTGTTATTTGTTGCTTTTCATCTTTGTTTTATTTATCACTTATGCTGCTTTCTTGATCACGAGTGCAAAGTAAAATTACTGGTTTATGCATAAATGTGGCTTCGAAATACTCACTTTTATAATTTGCTTTGATGTTTGCAGTTCGACATTCTCAGGTGACACACCTCAGTTTGTTGGAAGTAGAGTTGGAGATTCTCAGCCGACACACCTCAAGCTGCTTGCAATGAAATTGGATAATCTCAGCTGATATACCTCAGGTTATTCAAAGTGAGGCAACATTGTTCGAACAAATGACATCATGAACGTGTGGCTTATTGGAGAGGGCACAATAAAACGAGAACTTTCGAGTCAACATTGATGTCAAGAGTTTTTGGAGTTCGATTTTTCTTCTATGCTTTCCACTGAGCTCTATACCGTCCACTGGGTCATTACAAAGCATTCATTTATATTATAATACCGTCACACTTCTATCCCCTAAAAAAATCCAAGCAGCATCTTAATTCTTTTTCGCTAATAATACTACCTCAATAAAAATATCACAGCAGCCGATGTATTCTAATAATTATATAATTAATAGCCATTTTTGTTTTATTCGTGGTTTTTGAATGCGTATTGAACAAATAAACCGAACAGCAGTATATTGTATTCGATGACTGTCCGTTATTGTATTAAATATCGCATTTATCTAATAAATCTTGCAATAATTACTATTGCGGCATCATATGCGGTATATGTTGTAGGTTTCCAGCGGTTTTAAAACCTATAGCATTATGGCAACAATAAGAAAACAAAAGATATAAAATCTAAGTTAAATAAAAGATATAAGATCACATAAAAGAAAAGATATAAAATCTAAATGAAATATAGCGTAAGTCAGTCGCTGCAGGAAAGCTCTCGGTAGTTGCTGTATACAATTTCGATGGTTCACGAAAAAATCTTTAGCATGACAATCTCATTGTTGTACAAAATAACTCATAGCGAAATTGCTACTTCATTTCAGGAAACTTTTATTGTACAAAGTATTTGTCTATTGTTTCGTTATACGAAACAAATTTAGTATTTCCGGAAATTACTGTTGATAGTAATTTCAATGACAATAAGTTGCTATTGCTGTTGAAACGATAAAGTGACCATATATTTGAAAGTAGGACTTATCGACATCACAATATTCGAAATAATTGTAACTTTCTCAGCGAACCTCTTTACATAATCTTCATGGGACTGACTGTAGAATTATGAGGTCAAAAAATTGATAACGTTGAAGGATTAATGTAATATGACCACTTTAAAAGCACTTGTTAGATTACCTACAATCTAGTACCTTTTGCATGATATTTCAGCCTTATAAGGTTAAAAATAACAATTTTAGAGGAATGAAGTAGATTGTCAGGTGATGTAAATAGTGATAAGAAAGTGGATCTATGCATTGATTTGAAAATTATTCATCTCCTACCAGATTTTTTTTTCATAATTTATTTTACAGGCTAAGAAATAGAAACATCTTGTAAGTTTTGTTGAAATCAAAATAATTTATCAACATATTGGTTTCATAGAAAGAAATATCAGTGCCTTTATTAATCGATTCCTATACTTGAAAATAAGCGAGCTTTTTCTACTATCAGTTCCGAAAAAATTATCCGGATCACATTGTTTAATACTCATATTAGTTTATTTATTAACATTTTCTTTTTATTATTATTTTATTTATTTGTTTTATTTATTTACTTCCTTTTGTTTTCCAGTAAATGTTATTATTTCTACCTTTATTTTCTTTATTTTTCTGAAATAATTTTATCATAGATTGCAGTTATTGTCCATATATTTGTGATTC
Organism: Ascaris suum; assembly: GCA_013433145.1. Classification (NCBI taxonomy): domain Eukaryota; kingdom Metazoa; phylum Nematoda; class Chromadorea; order Rhabditida; family Ascarididae; genus Ascaris; species Ascaris suum. The sequence continues at coordinate 8,116,082 of CM024178.1, read as the reverse complement.
TAAATTCAGATATATAGGCTTCATATCTACCTGCATTATGATACATTTGCGAATATTACCTCACCTAACAATAGATAAGACGCTTTTCACTTATGACTGATTCAATATACGGAAAGATTATTCACTTTATATTTTATTATTACCTGTTCTTTATACCTATCACTTTATATTACCTATTATTATTACCTATTCACTAAGTATTCATGATTTGCTTGATATCCAATCAATGTTCAATACGTTTGCAGTGATGAATTTTTGATGGAAAAAATAATTTTTACTCGCAATAAACGGATGCAAGTAGCAATTCAGTGATATCGCTCGATTAACATCAAAAATAGAGGGAATTTAATGAAGGCTTTAAGCATTAAACATCATATTGTGTTTTTATCACAAAGCGCTAAAGGGAAAATCGAATGCATCATCCACTTTGATATAATTGATGTGTTCCCATTAATGTTTTGGATTGCGTTTAAAAAAAAAAAGAAAAATTTTAATACGCATGCAGTTGCACGTATATTTTATATATGAATGACCATGCAACAAAATGAAAATGATATACTATAAACGTGCAAAATTTGAGGATGTAGTTTCACGTCGAGCAAATATATTCATAAATAAAAAAAAGATAGTCGATAGCATATGGATCATTTAGAAATATAGCTTAGATATGATGGGAGAGAAGAGCGGGGGAATATGTTGAATTACTCGATGTTTGAATAAAAATTCATGGCCTCAGACTCTAAGGATGATTGGAACTATGTTATGCATAAAATTAAGTTGCCGTCGTCTTTCTCCCATCATTTAAGCTTTTGAATTAAAGAATTTTTCGCTCTTTAATGAATAACCTTCCTTAAAACGCTCCCTTCATAATCAAAGATAAAAAAGGGTTTATTTTTATGCGTTCGAAAAAATTTGTTACTGGTCGAGAATGCTAAAATTGCGGGAAAAATTAGTGCCTTTCAATTATATCCTCTCCATAAGAAACGTGGAAAATTTTGTGATCCTGGCGAAGTTCTCAGTAACAGTATAAATAAAATAATTTGTAATAGTATAAAAACTTCACTGGATGAATAACATGATTGCAAAAGTAGTAAATAAATTCTCACAAGCCATACGACGACAAATATTTTATTTAATCATAACTTTATAAACCAATCATCTGGCGCTTGTAAATTGAACACTTTTCTATGATTCTATGCCACATTTGTTTGCCCAAGATTTCTGTCCTCCTTATTAATTGATATTAATTTAACACAAACTCGCGACCTACCTTTATGAGTATTACGTTTATACTTAAATTTCTTGAGCAGTGCAAACAAGATCGGTTCGACAATGTTGTACTGTGCAAATTTTGTGATTGGCGTTTGTGATTGCACACCTTTATAAACAGGTGCAAGATTTTAATAACCACTTGGTCAATGGTCCCGTAATTGAGACATAACGGCGAAATATTTGCATCGGAAAATTAACATTGCCGACGTTTGAGAGAGCAGAAAAAAAGCTGAAGTCTTTAGTGATAACGAAGTCATGTTTGCATTGCCCTTAATGCACAGAATGTATACAGAAACCCATCAAACTTTGCACTAATGATCAAATGATGTAGGACTGTTAATAACAGCATTAAATTATCGATTGATTTCTACAGAAATGAATTATTCTACGATAATTTGCATAATTCAGTAAAAGTAAATCGAAGATTACATTCATTAGGACTTTCGAAAACTTGAAACTTGACGTAGAAATACCGCTTTTCATCTCATTTTCATGTTGTTTACATAATTTCAACTAAAGTTCCATTTAAAATTTTATCGTTTATGCTAATTTCTAGCTGAAATAGTATCTGGCCTTTCTTTCGCAACACTCTTTGTGATTTTCAAGCGTCGTATCACGCCGCACATACGAACCGATGCGAATGGGGTGGAGGAAAGCAAGTGTTATCCATAATTTCAAGGTGACCGCTTGATCCTACCAGCTATGCACACAGTACCACAATCGAAATCATGCAGTTAATAATTATTAATTGCCATGATATAGAATGGCATTTGGAGACTATATTTGGGACAATAAGACGCGTTTTTTAGACCGTACTCAATGGAAGATCAGTTACCTTCATCATCATACTTAATGACATCGAAATTGATATATTTGATGGCCGCAGATTGTCGACGGTCACTGAGAAAGTAGCGGTCATATGGACGATTGAAAATTGCCAATTTTTCGAAAGCTCCGTTGAGAACTGCTGAATTAAAATACCATGGAAAGGTAGAGGTCAAGCGGAAAAAGTGGTCACTGACTTTTCAGGTCACCACTAGTCGCTATCGCAGGAATGCAAAAAAAAAAACCTATTCTTTCCTTTTCCCATAAAATATATAGGCTCCTTTCTCACTAGCTATACACATTATAGAATGCATTCAACTGTATGCGTATATGCATCTTCGTTTTCATCTGCCTCTGGAAATTTTCATTCATGAAGCTTATTATGGTGACATCGTACCCGGGCGAAAGGAAGGGTGGGCTTAACTTCCCCGTCCTCCATCCCCGTCTCCGCAGATACCTTTAGCTCAGGAATCACTTTTGCTCAAATTTCCAGATATGCTTGTCACATTTGATGCACACGCGAAATCTCTCATGCAATTCTCATGCTGAAAAAAAAAAAAAAACGACTTCGCATGCGAAAAAATGGTTTCTTTTATGAAAAGCGTGCCCTCTCACGCAGAATGAAAACGTTATCAATGAATTTACAAACTACGATCGATCAGTTTCTAAATGAGTTGTAAACATTTTGGATAAAAAATTTCAACGACTTTTGCAATCGATTAACGTTGTAGAAACTAATTTTCCTTTCAGGACAATTGATCAGTTAAAATATAAATCCTTCCTTGCAAATATCTTGCATATTAGTAGTAACTTGTCACGATAGTTTACATTATCCGCTAAATTCAAAAGCCGAGTGGCTTTAATTTCACCGGAGTGCTTTTTTCAGTTTCTGAACCTTATATCCATATTTGTAAACCTGAATTATTTCCGACATTATCGGTGTCGACTCATCGTTCAACATTCGCTGCTGCGCGGTCGGCTTCAAGTAAGCTCCGACCATCACAAGAGGAACAAAGGTGAATCGACTCGTCGGCATCCAACGGGCACGAGACGAGCCTAAGCCCTAACCTTCACGCAACCATGTTCAACCTATGTACGTATAATGCAAGGTGGAGGAAGTGGAAGAAGAGGCGCCAAAATCAATTTCTATATGATCGGCCTAGCAGAAGTAAGAAGGAAAAGCAAAGAGGCGGTCGACCGGCCAAACTGTAACTGCTTGTTTCACCGGGGAGAGAATGAGACATCGCGGAGCGGAGTCGGATTTTATTTTTCGAAAGAATGGAAGGCTAACATAATGTCATTCTCTTCTCAATCTCCTAGAATCGCGCAAATCAATCAAAATTAAGATCACTAGAAAAACAAACATGCGACTAATTCAAATATATGCACACACGGAAGGCCAAAGCAATGAAGAATATACGCAATTCTTGGATGGCCTGAAGCTGTAGTTAATGAAGAGCGATCTACGTTCATCATTATAATGGGCGATTTTAACGCAATAGTTGGAGAACGAATACTAGGAAAGCAGTCAGTTGGGAATTTTGGATTGGTAAAGCGCAATCCACGCGGACAACAACTAGTTGATTTTTGCGAAAATAACAGGATGAAAATCACGAATACGTTTTTTAAAAAAAGACTTGGCAAAAAATGGGCTTGGAGAAGCCCCAGTGGAGATGCAAAAAACGAAATAGACTATGTCTTGGTGAATAAGGCAATAATCGTGAAAGACACCGAAGTTTTGAACCACTTCCAAACAGACAGCGACCATCGCCTGTTTAGAACAAAACTCAAGCTAAGGGATAAACGCTTATGGGCCAGACGAAAAAGAAACAAAAGCACCGAAAAATTATTCGACGCAACGTTATACACATACGCATTGCAACATTCTCATTTAACTGAGAGTGAACCTACCTATGCAAACATTGTTGCAAAAATCAGCCAAGCGGCACAAATCGCTACGACAACAAGGCAGAAAACGTCGCCTCTTAAAGAAGAAATAAAAGAACTGCTTGAAAAAAAAAAAAAGAAGAAAGATGGAACGAGATGCTAATTCTCGAACTAATCTGGAATTCTGTGAACTTAACAAACTAATCAAACGGAAAATATGCGAAAACCATTATCAGAAATATCTGACTATAATGAAGCAAGCCGCAGCTACCGGGAAATTGAAGAGGTCAAGAAGCTCGCCAGTTGAGAACAAGAACAGAATAATTGAGCTGAGGAAAAGCGACGGGTCACTCAGGTCAGAAACACGACAAATTGACCACATCGTTCAGGAATTTTATACTAAACCGCATGGAGGAAAGACTGACTGCACTTTCGTTACACAGAAAAGCGATGAGCCGTTCTTACAAATCATCGATTCAGAAATAAGAAACGCGATCCAAAGCACGAAAAACGGGAAGGCGCCATGCATCGATGGACTAACTGGAGAAATGCTGAAACTCGGGAAGGAATTGTTAGTAACACCGTCGAAAAGTCTGTTCAACAACATTATCAAATATCAACAAATCCCTGAAGACTTCGCCTTCTCAAAAACAATTCTGTCGCCAAAGAAAGGCAATCCAGATGATATCAGAAACTACTGCACCATATCACTCCTACTAACAATCTCAAAGTGTTTCTCGAAAGTTTCATGCAAAAGACTGCAGCAACAAGTTGAACAGAAACAAGATGTCGAGCAGGCACGCTTGAGACCGGGAAAGTCAACAATCGACCAAATCCACCTGCTTACCATGGTCATCGAGAAGACCAGAGGATACAACTTGCCCCTTTACTTGGTGTTCGTAGACTAAGAAAAAGCCTTCGATTCTGTTGAACATGCCTCCCTGTGGAAATGTTTGGAAAGCGCCTCGGTACACCCTTCAATAATATCCATCCTCCAAGAAATCCAAAATAAATCGACAACTACAATTTTCGTACATGAAAGGCAAATACCAATACAGGTAAAGAGAGGAGTACGGCAGGGAGACTGCATGTCCCCGCTGCTGTTCAATGCAGCTTTACAGCTCCTTTCGACGAGCTAGATTGGCAAAACAAGGGCGTGAACTTGGACGGGACAAGACTTTCGCACTTGAGATTCGCAGATGACATAGTCTTGGTATCTCATAACTTTAAAGAAATAAAGAAAATGCTAACAGAACTCGAGGTGAGAAGTGCGGTAGTTGGTTTACGATTAAACGCCTCCGTAGCGAAGCTGATGAGCAACCGAGAGCTGAAGTCGACGATTGTTTTAAGAGGCGAGAAGATTGAAAGCGTAAATGAATTTATCTACTTGGGCACATGCGTAAAAATGAGCGAAGAAACGGAAGCAGAGTTACGACGCACGATCAAACAAGGCCGGAAAGCATTTTTTAAAGAATAAAGACTTCTACCGTGAAAAAAAAAGTACCGATGAGTCTCAAGCGGAAAATCTTTGAAAAAAAGCGTGATGCCAACAATTTTGTACGTTTCGGAGACGTGGGTAACAACTAAGAATGTACGCAGGCTACTGACAGTGGCAGAGAGAAGAATGGAAAGAATCATGACGGGAATCAAACTGGTACAGAGGAAAGCCAACGAATGGTTCCGAGGTGTAACAAAGGTAAAGGATTGGGTAACCGAGGCCGGAATGAGGAAGTTTAGATGGGCCGAGAAGATATCTGCACTGAAAAATGACGACTGGGTAAAAAGAATAACAGAATGGACACCACGGATTGGCAAAAGAAGCAGAGGCAGACCTGCAATGAGGTGGAGTGATTCTTTTAAAAAAACCGCAGGAACTAACTGGATCAGAGAAGCATTGAATCGGGACTAATGGAAGCGATATGAAGAGACATGTATTCGTAATGAATGCTCGATTGATTGAAATAAATAAATAAATAAATAAATAAATCAATAAATAACAGTTGTCATTATAACTGGCCAACCGAGTGTGCACAAACTGAAAACACAAGTGATTTGCATAAAGTTAACATACATTCACGTATGCATTAATTACTCAATTTGAAGTTACATATAATAATGTTGACAGATTATAAATAATAATTTGAATGTTATCAAATTATCAAATTAACTAATCAATTTAGTTTCATATATGGTTATATTTATTAGCATTAAATAGTATAGAGCAAATATACTCACGTAATTAAATAATTACATTGAATAATAATATTTCTTAATTAGAAGTAATATATAAAGATCATATAATCCATCATTTCCATTACACTCGTTTACTTCGACAGCGCACAGTCGGGTCGAATCCAGTCTCATCGGTAATATGGTTTCCGAGGAGCACGCTATTCAGGAATTGGCTGCTGAAAATGCGAAGCTCAAGGAGGAGCTTGAAGCAACCAAACGTGAGCTCGTTGAGGCGAGGAGAAAACTCGAAGAAGCAAGGCAAGAATTTACTATTGATGATTATAGTAGAATATGCACTTTCATTCCTATTGCTTTCTAATCAACCGCACTGATCACTTTATTTCAAAAGGTTTACTTTTGTCAGTGATCTCTAAATGCTATAGGTTATGAAAGTACAAGGCTGCATGTTGTTAAAACGATATAGATGGGTTCTAATAGCACAAGAGGAACACGTTGAAAGACTTACAGACTGGATAGTAGATCCCCAAGCTTATGCACCATGCGGACGAATCTGGAACAAATGAAACAGGCCTCAGCCATATTCCCCTTGCTGTCGTCATTATAGGAATAGGAGGGCGTGTTGAGATCGTGGATGATCTGGGATTGAATCCTTCTTTCCTCCATGAACAAAAATACTTGTTTTATCATAAATAATAGGTTTTTACTTCCTCCATTATTGTGGGTGAAAATTTTATCGTCATTGAAAGTGAAAACTCAAATCAGACAGTATATTCTCATTCCCTGCAAGCAGTCTTTGTTGATTCTTCCCATTCATCGATATTTTTTTAATAGATGATCATGATTTCTCGTTTGTATTATCTCTTAGATGATATAATCACCATGCACATTCACTTTTTTTCTGCAAAATTGCAATCAATTTAGAAATCAGAATAGATATTTATGAGTAAGACGCTGGCAATATCCATTTCTTGATGTACAGGAAATATTTACTCTTACTCACTCATATTTTTTATATTTTTATTCTTAAGCTAGCAGTATCTAACATTCGATGCTCAACTTGGACAAATAATCTTCAGATAAAAGATCAGGTAAATGTTTAAGGGTCCTCAAAAAGTCTTACACAGATTGTCGGACAGTTCCCTAGAGATCTAATGGAGATGCAGATGCAAATCAAGTTTTATCACTCGCATTTCTACGCTTTCGAGATTGAATTTATCGAAAAAACAGACAAACAGGCAGACAGACAGACACATACATACAAATATCCAAATGAGCGCAAAAATGATGCTACGGTGATCCTCTTTGCAAGTGCAAAATTTTCTCTCTGCACAAAAAAATCAATTTTCAGCATTCAATTGTTTATGAAAGTATCATACGTTCGGTCAGTATCATATTCAAGGGACTCATTAGAAAATCGCTTTATTCATGACAAATTTTATACGAAAATATGATGTGGTTAATTGCTAGTTGGAAATTACCAGAAGATATTTCGAACAAAAATCTTACTCGTTGATCGTTGGCCTGGTACTTAAATATTTTTTTGCATGCATTAAATTCGTGACAAAAAGCGGTGAAGTGGTAAAAATTGACGCTAGTAAATGATAACGGTAAAGCGATAGTGATAAAAATAGTTAAACTAATGATTTAAAAAGTGTCCAGCAATATTAATTCATTTTCATCTGTTTTATTATCCGATATTTCGGGTAATTTGCCATTATCGCCGAGGTGAGTCGACCAACACTTTCTGATATTATAATATTACTAATCGTAGCAATTATAATTGAAGTTCGATCGTAACAACTAATTCATTTATTTATTATTTATGATTTTAAGAAATAATTTTTTGAATATTTGAATATTTATTCGATGCCAATATTTTAAATGGGCAACACCTAAAATCAAATTGATAACGAATATAAATTTTATCGAATTATCATCATTGATCTCAATGCAATATTGTGTGGTCATAAACTATTTTCTGTGTCGTTATGAAAAGGACACATTATCGCTACATCGTTTAAAAATAACAGCAAAAACAGTGAACCTTTGCCATTGTTATCAATTTGCTATCAGAGAAGATGGTCTGTTTCGTTAGCCAATGCTAGCAGAAAATTTTCCACGCTTCTGAATAACCATTTCTTTTGTTCATCGGTTGATTCCCACTTGTTCCTCCTCTCTTTCCTCCCCCCCCCCCTGCCCCTTTTCCCCTCCCCTCAGTTTCCATCGTGAAAACGAATCTAGATTCTTTCCAATTTGGTGTTTATTATGTATATTTATCGTGAAACTATCGTCCCTGTTAAACTTTTCGAATGAGCTGTTCAAATTAATAAACGCCATCGAAATAACTAAATAGTATCAATGTTCATATGTATTTGACTTACTTTGAAATGGCAGAAATTATGCATATTAGAAGACTTCATTGTTGATGTTCGAAGTGGAAGAGCAAACTATGCAGGAAGTATTTAAAGGAAACACTCAGAAATACAATGTCGTCCTCCTCCCCCCCCCCCCCCCCCTCAAAGAAAAAAATTCAGCTTATTATCATCAGAAGAAATCAGAGCCACATACTCGTGTTAAATAAGTTAGATACTTTTTCACTACCAATACCATCGATTTCTTCAATTTCTTCAATGCTCATTAAATAGATTATTGATGAAATATATGCTGAGATCCTTCAGTGATTTTCAATACTCTTTAATATGTAACATTTTGGAGCGAAAATAATGTTCCCGAGAAATAATAAACTTATTTTCAATAGTTCTTATTTTATACTTGCCAAGTATAGATATTCAACAGTCATTCGGCTCAAATTCTGATTGCTAATGCAGTAGAGATGACTAAAGTTTTTCTTGTAAATTTCGATGAGGATATGTATTGTCACTATTTAACAAATATTTTGATAAATGGAATTTCCTCTGCATCACATTTACTCGTTTTGAGTGATAAAACGGATGAAATATTCATAGAATGAATTAAATCGATTTTGAGCTTAATTATGCCTCATCTATTGTAGAATTATTTAACAAAAGAAAAAAAAATGAAAATTTAAAGTGGATTTTGAAAATATTTTTACACAAAATTTCAAAATTGATTGTAAATGTTGCCAAATTCAAGAACCCTTCGAAAAAATTTTCTTTAAGTATGGCTGATTATGCGGTAAAATTATGAGCGAAGATGTTGTAGAATCGATGGATCTTAGCGAAAATCAAAAAGAGAGGTCGATCACATCATGAAAATTTAAACGGAAGGATTGCTGCGATCCGCTCTTAATAGCTATTATTTTACAGTCTGTGATAGTCCTTAAGATTTTAGTTTGAGCTAGTCCCTTCATAGATAAGTGTGTGATACATTTATGTGTTAATAAAAAGTACAAAACACATACGTGCTATATACCGATGACATTGATGTGTTATTAAGCATAGGTAAATGTGTTAAATTACTGTGTTCAATTATATATCACTTAAGTAAACCTGAAAAGCACCTGGATTTCAAATTTATGTGGACTTCAGGCCTGAAGCAATGAGAGTGCCGGCAACTGCCTTCCAACTGCTACGCAAATCCGATCGTTGCCTTTCGACTGGTGCCACTTTAGCAGGTGCCAAGAAAGCTTTGACAATGGAGACGATGAATCCTAATGTAAAGAGTATGGAGTTCGCGGTTCGTGGACCCATTGTAATCCGAGGGGCACAGATCGAGAAGGATCTGGAGAAGGTAAGTTGAATACCTTCGATTACTCTTGCAAATCATACGTCGGCTATTATAGCTCTTATATCCTCAGGGAAAAAAATGTCATACTAGCTTTTCTATCTGCAAGAAGTCCCACTAGTAACGAAAAGAATGTCACACTAGATTTTCTATCTGCAGGAGGTTCCAGTTGCAACAATAACTTTAATTAAGTTCTTTCTTGTTAAATATAACATCTCGGTTCATTACTGTAGAATTTCTCGATGGGAATTTTTCACTGAGCTGTACAATATCTGAAATCATCGTTTTTTTGTCGGAAGTTTAATCCCCCCCCCAAAAAAAAGGCTGCATCATCGCCTAAATATCCCCTTACTTGATAAAGCTATTTAAATATAACATTCAGGTGATTAGATATCAATCAGGAGGGAAATAGTAGCATCTCTGGAAACGTGAACATTAATGAATGTTCTTTGATAACTTTTCGTTATTTCCACAATTTAAGCAAAATATGTTCATAAACGTAAACAACATAAGTGATAAATCAAAGGTAATGTAAATTTTTCTAGGAAATCAAAGAACAAATAAGTAAATTATTACTTCAATCAAAACAACGATAAGAAATATTTTTCTCAGTAAGGATTGCCGCAAAAAGTGCATTGAAACTCCAAAATATTTTCGACGAAAAATTTATAAATTTAATGAAAATTTCCAAATTCATTCGGCTTTAATATATTTACCTTTACTGCTATGCAATATTGTTTTCTAGATATTAGTTTACAACGTATCTTTAATATTACATGCTCATCGTTTGATACTTTTTTTTTTCGTTTGCGACACCTATAGTTGTAATAGTGTTATGAATTTTCTCACGTTTAGGGTGCGAAGAAGCCGTTCAATAGCATTGTAAAAGCGAACATCGGAGATGCTCATGATATGGGTCAGAAGCCAATTACCTTCATCCGACAGGTGACCGGTCTATCCAAAAATGTTACTTTGAGCACATCTGAAAGACTCCGAGAGCTTTCCTTTTCACTTTAAACAATAGTAATAGAAGGTCACATTCGGAATCGTAGGTCTCTCAAAGATCCAAATAGCCCAACTTCTTGGAAAAAAATTGTCTGAAGTAATTGCTTTATTACCAAGCATTATCTTGCAGACGTTTCGCCGTAATTATTTACAATTTTTCTTAAGTTTTTAACACATGTTCATTTCCACTATTTCGTGCGTAATTTCTGTTCCGCTTTTCTCATTATTCTTCAGAGGTTTCCTGCGATTTTCAATCCACTATATGAAATTTTGACAGCATATGAAACAACTTCATATACAATTTCATTGTAATGTATACAATTTCCACTATATTAATGGAAGAGGAAAATCAGGCCACATATCAAACACAACAAATAATACGGAACCTTCCTATACAGAAGCTGATCCCGCTAATGATCATGTCCTCTAGAACTAAACCGTGATTATTGATTATATGCATCAAGTCATTTCATAGTTAAGAATTTCAGGTAGTAGCGTGTTGCGCATATCCAGCTCTCCTACAATCGATGGCCATCCCTAGTGACGTAAAGAAGCATGCAGAGACGATCCTTCACGATTGTGGTGGACATAGCGTCGGTGCATACACGTAAGCACATTGCTTCAGAAATAAACCACTAAATAAATAAATTTTAAGTTTCAATACTGCTATATATATATATATATATATATATATATATATATATATATATATATATATATATATATATATATATATATATATATATATATATAATGATGGTTTTAAATTTCCGATTACCTTTCGATACTGCTACAACCATTATATCTCACACATCGATAATACTTAGTTTTTATGACGTCTTCAACCTATCAATGCTTAAAAGCAATGAAGACATGGTAATTCATTGTGCGGTTTCTTCTTAAATCCTCTATTGCAGACCAAGCGCTGGTATTGAATGTATTCGCAAGCATTGCGCTGAATATATTACTCGTAGAGATGGTATACCAACTGACTATGAAAATATCGTCATCTCAGCTGGTACCACCGAGGGAATCAGAGTAAGTACACCTGAAAATAGCTGAAAATAATGATATATAACGTTTTAAATATTAAATAAATGTTATAGTGATGATGGATCATGTTAGAATGTTACAGCGTTGCAAACGTGTAAACGTTACAATGTTACAAGTAATGTAAATAATGCTACAAATGAAAAGATGATGAAGAAAATAAGAAACGTTTGTTAAATTTAATCCAAATAACGTAGTATTGATGGGATTGATTTATTACCATTTTCCAAACTGTGCTTTCTAAATCTGTGAAGATTTTGTTAAATGGTTTCATATCTGCTCTGTAAAGCACTAAAGATTTTACAGTTTTTCAGCTGAGGTATCTGTGATATATGGAGCCCGCATCTAAGTAGAGGGTAGACATGATGAATTGTTTTTTGAAAATGAGATTATTCCGTTAGATCATATTTTACACTCAATGTTCGATGACCTTGTTTCTTCAGGAGTTGGGGGGGGGGGGGGGGAAGGTTATCGCATGCGAAATAGGAAGATTTGAAATTTTGCGGCTTTATTTTTAAGTTCATAAAAAAATTCAACAACTTATCAAAATGTTTCATATTGTTTTTCATTTCAGAATGTTTTGAAATTATTCGTCAATACAGAAAGCAGTCGTAAAGTTGGCATTATGATTCCAATTCCGCAGTATCCCCTCTATTCGGCAACTTTAGACGAATTTGGTCTAGGACAGGTAATACTCGATGAACTATCGAAAACTATTTGACGTTCCCGTATGAGTGCAAAGATAGTAGCATCGAAATACCTATTACAATGTTTTCTTAGTAAGAACCAACTCGATTATACCGGTATTTCAACTTAAACAAATAACTTCAAATTGAAGCATAATAGTACGCCTGAAAGCACCTTTGTCAATTACCTATCAAATCATTATAATTAATTAACCATTACGATAATTAGGTCACTACCACAATCACCATTTTTGAACCTTGGGAAATAGACGTGAATTTCGGAATTTAGGCACTTTAAATCTATTTTCTCCCGGAATTTGAGGCAAAAAATTGCGTCAATTAGTTTAATTTGATGTGGATTGTTTTTATGTAGCGTTCTAATATTCCTCTAGGTACGATATTATCTCGATGAAGATAATATGTGGGGCTTGAACATCGAAGAATGCGAACGTGCGTTGAATGAGGCGAAAGGCAAATATGATACACGAGCGATTTGCGTTATCAATCCGGGCAATCCTGCTGGTTGGTATATGTTTTTCAATATTTCACCTGAAATGTTCAATATAAATATGAGCTTTCTTAATTGCATAAGCTTTTCAATATAAGCTTAAAAAATTTAAGCCAAATCATAGTGTACACTTGTTCACTGTAAACAGTTTTTCTTTTATTCTTATGGAAGTGCTTCCAACGAAAAGCGCATCGGGAAAGCCGGTTCTCTAAAACTGTAAGAATGCCTCAAAGGGAATATACTTCATGCTACTTAAATATATCATTAAATCAATTTTCAAATCTTTGAAATTTCAACAATTTTTGCTAAAATTTATTAGCGGTTAAGTTTCTAACTATGTTGGCTTGCTTACTTTATGAGGTAATTCAATATTACTTATGATCTTTTGAAAATAATGTTGTTATACTTATGCAATATAAGCACTATGTGTACTATTGATGGCTAATATCTATCAATAGTAGTTCAGGTCAAGTGCTTGCAAGAAGAAATATTGAGGAGATCATTCGTTTCGCTCACAAGAACAACCTTGTAATTCTTGCTGATGAGGTAAGAATTACAAAACTTTTATTTTTTTTTAAATTTTCAATTATATTTCATTCCTTCATCGATATTTTACCATAGTTTTATTATTTATATGGAATCACTTGAGGTGAAACGATGAATTAGTAACCAAAATCTCATTTTTGTACTGGCGATATTCGTTCGGAATCTGCATTAATTACCGACAATAAAATGATGATTTAATATGCTGTGCAAAAAAAATTAGCAAATAAATTGAAAGAAATAACATCAGATTTAACGATGGCTATGAGCGTAAATCAAATATTTTTTTATCTTTTACTTTTCAAAAGTTGTCTATTTGTTCGGCGTAAAGTTTACCTGTCTAAAAACTAATAATTTAGTGCACCTGTTAATTGATATAAGTGTTGTTAACATTTTTTTTTGAATAGCTTTATCATTTATATCAATAGAAGGGAGAGTAGGTTATTTATAAGACATGCTGAACATTCGCATAGAGATGACTCTTTGTAATGCACATAGAGAAATCTCTAACTGAATGAGCGTGCAACTGTTTGTCGTTACAGGTATATCAGGATAACATTTTCGACGAAAACTCTAAATTCTATAGCTTTAAGAAGGTTATGCTCGATATGGGTGGCGAATATAAAGAGTACGTTATTATTCATTTCTTTTCAACTTGAAATCTCGAATAAATAGTATAAAGTCCTCTTTTATTTCGAAGCAATCAGAAACTGTGAATCTCTAATTCCATAGCACAAATTTATCCATAAAATTAACTATTGCTCGAAATGAATTAGCTCAATATTTGTTTTAGCTCAACAAACAGAGCAAAACAATTAGCTCAATATAAGATGGCTCAATCAGTTTTCAATTGACCTACTGAGTAAATCGATAAGATGGCTCAATCGATTTACTCAGTAGGTCAATAATTAGATCACTACGTCCATCTTCAGTTTCAAATTTTAATGAGTAAAGTTAATTACTTCTATGTTGAAAATCTAAGCAATGAAATTTTATGCCATTTATGAATATCTCAAATTCGAATATTTATGAACATTAGAAATAAGTCACATATTCTAAATTCTGATGATATATTTTTTTGACTATTCATTTATGTGGGAAAAAAATTAATTCACATTACGATGAAATGAGAATATTTTTCATTGGAAATACCGAAAAAAAAATGTAAACTTATAGCAATTTCACTTGAAAATTTTCCATATTTTTTATACATAGAATTCTTATCATTACAGTCAAGAATTGGTATCGTTCTATTCTGTCTCGAAAGGATATATGGGAGAATGTGGTTTACGTGCAGGTTATATAGAGTTTATGAATATCGATCAGGATGTCTTTAAGATGTTCATGAAAATGATTTCCGCTAAATTATGCGCATCTGCTCTTGGCCAGGTTTATTTATTACCGTGTTCATTTATTGCTAGGTTTATTTATTGCTATAAGTTTATTGTTAGATTGGTTTATTTATTTGCCAGGTTTATTTAAATTAATGCTTGTCCACAGGATTTCTTATATTTAGTTGTATGTTGAAATATGAAATGAAATTTGCTCTTTCCCTCTCAGTTATGCTTTAAATAAAGGCGTTGGTTTCTTCGAATTTCGTTAACTGCGACATCTTGTAAGATTTTTAAGCATCGCGAGAATTTGAGATGATGATGAGAGTTCGATCAAAAAATATGGAAAATATTCAGATTTTCTCTGAAGGGGAGCGGAGAAGGAAAGTACGGCATATTGGTAATGCAGATAGTTATGCACAAACTTCATAAAAGAACCACAGATAGTTGCACTTTTTAAATACCGTAGATATGGGAATCCGGTAGTTGCACTTAACACTTTTGTGAAATTCCTTTTCCGGCCTAGTGGAAATTAATTTAGAGCAAGGTGGCAAAAAAGAGAATAGCATTGGAAATGCTTTGTAGAATCGACCGGATTTGTTTTCATTCCATAAAAATAACGGAAAATAACATTTCGTCGTTAAAATTTTTGTTTTCTGAAGTATGACTATATTCTTTGAAAGATCTAATTTATGATCAGTATTTTAGGCTGCTCTCGATTGTGCCGTAAATCCGCCAAAACCTGGAGAACCCTCATATGAACTATGGTACAAGGTATGAGCAAGAATACAGAAATGAAATATCTTTTTCAAAGAATGCTACTGAATACATTCAGAACCACTGACTTTTGAATAAAATTTTTTTTTGTTCGAGTTCATCAACTCTTCCGAGCATAGAATGATACACTTTTCATGAATTTGTGCAAATCTTTCGGACCCATTATAATTATTTATTTTTTAAAATATATTTATGCATAATTGTCAAAAAGTGCAGCCTTTTGATCGATATGAATTTTAAAAAGAATGCCAGGATGATGATCGATATTTCAGGAAAAGACGGGCATTCTGAAATCGATGAAAGAAAGAGCAAGGTTGGTAAAAGAGGCATACGGTGCATTGGATGGAATCGAATGTAATCCTGTGCAAGGTGCAATGTACGCCTTTGCAAAGATCAATCTACCAAAGAAAGCGATCGAGGAAGCGAAAAAACAAAATGTTGCACCTGATTTCCTCTATGGTATGAAAATGCTCGAGGCGACTGGTATTTGCACTGTACCTGGTAGTGGATTTGGACAAAAAGAAGGCACCTATCATTTCAGGTGAATGAATTTGTCATAGTTTATTGGCATTAATTGCTCATTAGATAACCATGGGGCAGTATTGACACCTATTACTGTATTACTGTTTTATTGGTTACTTGTAAATACTTTTTGTGAATTACGATGTTAAAATTAGCTATATATCATTTCTTTTTTCAGATTATTGTTTCGCTGTTTTTTCGGATGGATTTTTGAGAATTTTATGCCATAAAAAACATTACATCATGTGATATCAGAAAAATATAGCGATGTTTTTATTTACTATTGAAAACACAATTTCATATTTAAAATTATACGTTGAATTTTATAAAATCGCAAAATATTGTCGAAAAAATAGGGAAATCCCATCGAAGTGGAGTTTTAATTACTGAAAAATTTCAAGTGTTTATTCTAAACCGTTACCTTTGTAATTTTCGAAGCTTTTTTTTAGATTCGAATCGTTTCGCATAACATATCGGGTGCAGATATGAGAATGATCGGCGATATGAGTCACTCATAGATGTTTTTCTTTCGTTTTTTGATACATTTTTATAGAAATTGTTGGATAGAAATTTTTTCATTTTGAATTCACCTCTGCAAAATTATAAATATCTTTTTTTTTTGTAGGACGACAATTTTGCCGCAAACTGATCTGATGAAAGAGATGCTCGATCGATTCAAGCCATTCCACGCAGACTTCATGAACACTTACAAATAAATGAATAGCCGATGCAGCTAATGCATCCTCAGTTTAGTGCTTAACCATCACTAATATTACTTGATGGAATTTAATAAAAGAGAAAATAAAATTATTATAAAATATTGTTTGCGATACACAGAGTGATGTTCGATTATTTGCTACCCTTCTAGCGGGATAAAAGTATTGTGCTATAGTAGTCATTAAGGATTGTTGAAATATGGATTGCATATTTGCATAATTTTATATCCTGCTCGTAAATTTTACTCCATTCCAACAGAGGTTTCTATTCAGTGGGCCTCTATTCGGATGATTTTTTTATTTAGGCAAATATAATATTCCTGCGGTTCTGCCGGGTTTTCACCGCAGCATGAAATGATCAGTGCAACGACCTTGCTATGGGTTTGGTATGGGTTTTCACTATAATGAAGGCAATCAAGTCGTTGTTACTTATACATCTAGGATAAGGAAACGTAAAGCAGTTATAATGCAAGCCAATGGGTAACCATCGACGAGGAGCGATCCAGAATATCACTACCAAGTACTTGTGTGAAATAACCATCATGTATAAACTAAACGATCAGGTATAAACTATGAACAAAATTAAATGTTTTAGTGCTGGAACTGCTGAAATTCACACATTTTCAAAGTGTGGACGACTCTGAACTTTCCTCCAAGACATGATCGATTTGATTTTCTTTTAAAAAATGGTTTCCAGCTATGGTGCACACCGTTACCAATGCGCAATACGTTGACGCTAAACCTAACAAACCAACTTCATAATTTCCATAAATATGCATATCTCAAAGGATTCTTGACAGCTATATCGAAAAACTCAAACAACATCGATGAATTAAATGCAGCAATTTTTTTAGTCCGTCTGCAGCGATGATATCATAAGCATGTTTTATTATTCCAACTAGAAACTTAAATTTGCCAACCTGAATAAAACAACTTCAGTTTTTCGACTTTTCCTCCTCTATACAATAGAGCCTAACGATCGCATTCTGAACCTAGAAAGTATGGCAGTAAAATAAGAATTAAGCCATCTATTTGCAACATTTCATTAAGTATATTACTCGACAATTTACTACTATATGAATCGTAACTCAAACAAGAACGATGCCGCAGTGTTGCCATCAGATGCCTCTTAGAAACTAGGAAAAGTAATCTAGCTTGCTGACGTAGTTAACGACGAAGAGGTGGTATCTCTTCAAAAATCATGGCATTTTAGTCACTTCCCTCTTTCCCTGTCCCTCTCACTCCTTGAGTTCTATTCGACGGAACAAATGTTTCATTAGTTTCTATGTCTGCATTGGAATATTTTGGTTTCTCTGCCGTCCCTTTTAGATTCCCTCAAGAATGGAACAGCTATGGGCCACCTTAAGTCCTTTCCCGTTGTCACTAACATCTTAGATTTCGTTGCACGCATGCATCGGCATGATTTGCAGTAGGAGCTTGCTTCTGCTTGTCGAGTTTTCTTGCGCTTGTGCTCATAAGTTATTCTCTCCCCCCCCCCCCCCCAAAAAAAAAAACTTGACGTATGCTTACTTCGAATCGATCGCTTTGTTACTTAAATAAGCGTCAAAACAATAAAAACAAAAAATAAATATATTTATGCAATAATCTTCGCACGAGTAGTTCTATTGCATTGCATTTCCTTTCCACTATTTTGAGGCGAAATCAATGAAAGTCGGTCTAATGACTCATTTTGAATTTGCTTATTTATTTAAGAGAAAGATCTAAATCTAAATGTTTAGTTCATTTTCAATAAGTTTTATATTTATTTATTTTTCAGCATAAAATTTTCGCCATTATTTAGAGAACTAAACATATTTTTATATAAATCAGAAACAATGAAGTGATTCAACGATAACGTCTGATGGAATTTGATGTTCATGATTCGATCGCTACGCCATTTGCCGTTTCAATCGAGAGGTTTCCGATGGCGTCGATTGCAACGATTATTTATATTTTCATGTTTTCACACCTCAATGATTTACATTTATTGGATTTTCCTAATTGTTGCGCATAAATATGATCACAATAACTATAAAAAGAATCTTTTAAATTTTCTACTTGTATGAATATTATAAAGTTTTCCTTGCAAAATTATTCAGATTGGAATCTTTTTAAAGAGGTAATGAAATTTTTCAAAACCTTTCAATTACTTGTTTTTTTTTCTTTGTATTTATTATATCATTAAAAAATTCGAATAAAAATTTGAAATTAGATTGAAAAATTTTACTTGATTTCCGCTGTTAAACGCTTTTAGTAACGAGTTCTCTTTGTGGTTCATTCATGTAGCTTCGTTGAGTTCTCACTTTACGAGCTATCGAAATAGGTGAATTATGAGTATAACTAAAAATGTTTGAATATATATATGAACATGTTGTAGTCGTCACAGACTTGGAGCAGATGGTTACCAGATGGTTACTCTCAACGTTGGGTGTTCCCAGAATCTTTCTTTTGCACACAACGCCAATCATATCAAAGATTCCAAAGGAGAGGATGAAGAGGAGGGGAGAGCTGAGGTGAGTAGGGAAGGTAAAGGGAAGGGGGATGTGATGGAGACAAGAGGTGGGAAAGATGATTATTTATTAGTCTATTTTTAAAAATTTATTCCTATTTCTTTGTTTATTTTTTACATTTTTTTTTTTTTTTTTGTTCGTTTCCACATAAAAGTGAATCGCCTCTTCCAAATAGCACTAATGAATCGCGAAACGAGAAGGAAATTGTGCTGTCAGTTGTGCATAGAAAACACACAATTTCTCTTCATCAATTTAGTCGTTTAGCTTATAGACAGCAGTTTGTTTTTGAAATTGCTCATTTATTTGTTTTCTATTATAACGGCTGTCAATAACAAACGAAATATTTATCTCGAAGATGAGCGTTTAACAATAAAACTTACTAATAGTGACTTATAATTTTTTTCACAAACACTATTGCATTGCTATTCTTTGTAATTTGTTTATTTTTAATGTGTTTTGTCGTTCAATCATCTCAAAAACAAGAGAACTGATACCTGATTACTTGAGTAATCCAATATTTAAGTATATGATTCATTGATTCATTAATTATTTGATTATTTAATGTCAGATATTCTTTTTTTTAATACATCACAAGATTACTAGCAAATGTATAGCAAATTACAACTATTAAAAAAAAAAAAAAGAAGTAATTTTATGTGAAAATTGGATGCAGTAGATCACAACGTTGAGGAGATATTTTTGTTGTAGACGGGTGCACATTGCAAATTATCGCATTTCTTCTGTGTAATACTATCGATGACTTCAACAGCATTTTCACAGACGCAATGTGCGATCATTCCTACATATGTTGCTGTTAGCTGTGCGCTTCTTTTTGCATTTCTTGGAATTTTTTTTTTTCGTCTCACTTTTCTAATATGAATAATTTTGAGTAAATTGGAATATTTGAAAAAAAAAAAACTTTCGGCTTATATTTGAATGAATAAACCTCATTGGTCTTTTTTTTTTGAGAGCTTCATCTATTATTTATTTTTTTTTATTTTTTACTTTACTATAATTTTACAATTTTGAAAAATTCAAATAAATATTTTCAACTTTAATATTTTATATTTTTTTTAAATAATAAAGAAAAATCGTTGAAATTTTCAAGAATATGCATATTCTGAATGATGATTAATTATGAGGAAACAAAATAAAATATGGTAATTTTTGCAAAAGTTTTGTAACGTAACGATGTTCATCTTCTCGCCAACATTATAGAGAATTGTCATTGATACACCAATGGTACTAGTTAAGTGAGAAGTTCATATATAGTGGTTCTAGTTTATGCATGATAAGTATATTATCTTTTTGTTATACAATAGTGTAGCTTAGAAAACTATGACTATGAATTTTAGAATGGATTACATTCGGGTAGTCACCTTATTCTTAACTCATTAGTTACTTTATTCACTTATTCTATAATACTTTCAGTTATTTCCTCCTTAATAAATGTCATATATATTAAACATATAAATATATGAAGGTAGAAGTAGAAGTGAGGATACGAACCTCTATAGCCTGCCTCGATTTCATTTCGATACTAATGCCAGGGTAGGGGGGGGGGGGGGGGGGCTCTAGCTCCTCCTCCTCTGTACCCCCCGCAGGTAGCTGCCGACCCCTTGATCCCCTGCTTTGGTTCAAGTACAGCTGCTGTCACACCTCTACACAACTCCCTCTACTCTCTGAAACACCGGGTAGGAGGTGGGGGACTTCGCTTCCCTCCGTAACACACACCAAAGGGAAGGATGGCCTTCGCTCCCCCAACCGCCCTTTTGTACTACACATAAAAGGTCATCGCCCCACCCCTTATGTAGAATATACAACGCACAAAGGGGGAAGGGAACCGAAGTCGACCACCATCTCCCACGACCCCAACTCCACCACTGAATCCCTGTCATTTTCACCCGCTTTTGTATTTCATAGTGAAACGGCCATATTTTATAGGTAAACGGTCACACCCCCTTGCCTGTTACCTCGTGCATGTATACGTGAGCGATTGTGTGCATGGGTTCACCTCGTAGGGTACTCTCACTAGATACCAAACTTGTGGAGATTGTGGAAGATGGAGAGAAATGGTGAGGATGGGAATTTCCGCTCAAAATTTTAGCACACTTTTCACCCACCAAACACCACACCGATCCACCTGTCCAACGAAGTCATCCAAGAGAGTCGGCCGAAGAAGGGATGGAAAAAAAAAAATTGAAAATTTGTCCACTGTGAAGATAGGTATCGTCGGAAGAACCCAAAACCGAAATAGTGCGTAGGTGATTAGATCGACAACTTTACATAGCTATATTTGTAAATAATGAGTAATAACGTAACGATGTTCATCTTCTCGCCAACATTATAGAGAATTGTCATTGATACACCAATGGTACTAGTTAAGTGAGAAGTTCATATATAGTGGTTCTAGTTTATGCATGATAAGTATATTATCTTTTTATTATACAATAGTATAGCTTAGAAAACTATGACTATGAATTTTAGAATGGATTACATTCGGGTAGTGACCTTATTCTTAACTCACCAATTACTTTATTCACTAATTCTATAATAGTTTCAGTTATTTCCTGCTTAATTAATGTCATGTTTTATATATCAACATATAAACATATACAACATATACAATAAATGTTAACAAATAAATATCCTATTTAACTAGTGTCATTTTTAATAATTATCAGTAACTGTCATATATTTCAGTTACTTTATTTAGAATAATTTGTGAAGTCGCATCGTGCATTCTATTTATTTCATTAACGAAATATTCCTTAGGTAAATCCAATGATAACAAAGTAGTGATGTTATTAACAAAAAGCGCCTATATTGCATACTGACCAATCGAAACTTCAAAAAATGCCCATGATTGTTCAAATAATTTACCTGTCATGAGTATTTTTATGAATTCTAGATGAGCCGTGAATAATCGCTCTTTTCAATTTGAATGCAGGCTAGCAATATCTTACATTAAAAAAAAAGGAGATGTAGTTTTGAGATTTCTATAATTTCTTTATTTTGAATTATTAAGGTTCTTAATTAGACTTTCAGATTATAACCCAGAAAAATTTTTGATTTAACAATTTATGAATTACGCTTTTGAATCCTGGTTAAATCACTACATTCAAATTGCTCTGAAATGCTCAAGTGAGGTTGCGTTTTTCTTTTTTTCTTTTCACTTGGGAACACAGAATCAACCGATTTGAAGGACATCGAAAACAAAAGTATTCAACCTGTATCAGAGATCGAACACCTGAATTTATTTTCATAGGGGATTATTGTACTCACATTTTATGGAAATTTAGGACATATTTTATGGTATTTTAGTGAAGTTCTTTCAATGCCATGAAAATATGTGTGATTTCCGTTATTCTAATTATTCTATATTCAGTGTCACTGGTAATTAATCGAATTTTATCAATCAACTAAATAGAGCGGGACTTAATCGACTGAAATGTACTTTGAAAGATTCGAACTGCTCGTTCATCTTGTATGTCGATCATCGATCGAATCTTCAAGCATCAGCCGATGCGATTTTCGATCAGTCAATGGCGAATAATAATCGAATAATCTAATGTTTGGAATTGATAGGAATTAAAGAGGATACATAGCTAAAAAAATTCCATCTCATCAATAATAACTGAAATCTGAAACTGTGAATGAAATCTTAAACGAGCGAATACATAATAAGTTGCTTTATTCATATCATTTTTATTATACTTCGCTTTATTTCCATGAGCGATAATTAATGAATTGGACGTTGATGCGTTTTTTTTTTCTCACCTGAAATTCTAGGTGATACATAAATTTCACTTGAAATTTTCAAAATCAATATTTGCAATTAGAAAATTTGAATTTTTGAAAATGTAAATTATTTATGATATTCTTTTATATATTATTTTTATTAACCGAATGGAATTTTTTTTTCTGAAAGAATATTGCAATGATGTCATAATTTTTCAAAAATTGGCAAAATAAAAATCGAAAAAAAATTTTTTTTGTTGAGAAATTTCATACATTTTTGAAGTTTTTGAACGACTTTTATTTCAATGAATTAGCAAATTTTCATTGAGGAAATAAAATTTTTCGTTAATTGCCTGCTGTTGATTCATATAATAAGGTGATAAATACTTATTGCCGTATTATTATAAAGTTCAAAATAACTTTTAAAGGTAGAAATTTAATTTCAAAACCTTGATTATATGCAAAACGGTTCGAGAAAATTACACTATAATAACTCGTTTTAGTTGATTTATTCTTTTTTAGTTGGAAAAAATAGCTAATTTTTTAAATTTTTTCTTTTCGAGCTTATTTCATTCCCTTAGTTGATTTCTTATTTCATATTTGTTTAATACACTCTGATAGTTCTATCGTCGAATACGTTGTATATATTTGTCTCAATGAACTCCACAGTATATAAGATTTCAAGTATAAATGTCATAGAAATATATTAGGAATATTTTTTATCTATGATTCTATGAAAATTTCTTGCAATTTCTACTAATTGAAAGTTTCAGTATAAAATTTAGTAACTTTTCATGGCATTACCCTAAAGAAATAGTTCATTGTCACGGCAAAAATATTTTTAAAAAATGTGCGTTGTCTAATTATGAAATTCACGAATAAATTGGAAGTTTTTTTTTTCACTCTCTTTGATTGTTTTTAGTTAAAAAAATTTTTTCTGTTAGCTTTCGCTTTACTTCATTTACATATCAAGGTGAAAACAGCTTTATTGTTGATTTTGAATAAATTATGCAATTTTCCATATCTCTTTTTGGAATTTAAAATTTTTTTTTCTCATTCGCATTTTATACTTCTTCGAGAATGGTCGTTATTGTTTGCATATTAAAATATTGAGGTTCGTTCTTTTGCATTTTTATTTATGAGTTAGTAGCATAAACAATTAATATACTAATTGCTTCACTTGTAACTTTTTGTTGAATTTTTTTTTCTTATTTTAGGCGTCATATTTTTCTCCAGTGATTGTAATGCAAGTCATGTGGTCACTGTCTAATGCTATACTGAATTGATTGTAATTTACTAAATTTAACGATTTTATGAAGATATTATTAAAGAAACCTGAAATTATTAAAAATTTATTTCAGAATAAGTGGATGACCTTCTGAGTTCTGAAAATATACAAATAATATTAATGAACACTAGGTAGAGGTAATGTTTCGATGGTATTTTCTGTATCATTTTTTTACTTTAATTTTTCGTCGCTTGAAGTTTTACGATTTAACGCATATCCTTAGCTCAATAGGTGTTAAAATATACCATGAAATTAGTTAGATTGCAATAAATATGCGAAAATATAGACGAGGAAATACGTGCTAAACATGCGTTCGCTGTTGTGCATTCTTTTGCCTAAACGTTACATTCAGCCGCAAGAACGAGTCACCGTATATGAATGTACACCTATGCAGTAATGCAAGAACAATTAACTATGCCCTAATTATGCAAACATATATGAAATTCAAATTTTATCTCGTTTAAGTTCTATTTATGCGTTGCGATTAAGTTCGATGTATGCATTTTAGAACTCAATATTTAAAAGTCTCGAGGTGTTTACTTCAGTTTTCTGTTCCAGTGGATGTTATATCTGAAGTGGTATCGCAATGGTACGAAGGAAATTGCTTAAATTAACTATTGGCACTTTATCAAAAAGTCTTACTAATCAACGACGCTTTACTTTTCTTCTATTAATATTGCTATTTATTTGTGGTATTTATTATGAGCGTAATTTGTTTGTCGACGAAAATTTACCCATAGAATTTCTTCACTATAAGGTAAGTCTTCATAGTGATGAACAAAAAAAGGGCTTAAAAACAAATAAATCAGAATTTTTTTGTGATAATTAACTTAAAATATAATTTTGCATGTTTTAAATTTTTTCGAATTTTTTAATAGTTTGTTTATGTAAATATGATGTATTATCAATTTGCTCATCGAAATCAATCTTTTCGTCATTGCTGAGAGGTAATTATCAACAACGATTCATCATCATAGTGGAATTTCTGATTGGCATTTTACGACGACATGAAAATTCGTTGATTTGAAAATTGAGCAGAAAGTTCTTTTTGATGATAAATGATCAAGTTTCCTAAAATGGTTGGATAAATTTTGAAAAATGGCGAGTGAAAATAAAGTTGCTTTTTTTTTAAAATTTTCTCACTGTAATTTTATTCTACCCAACTTTTCAGTTCATAAATAATTTCTCCTAAATAATTTCCGTCATATTCCACTTTAGCGATGCCATTTGAGAATATAGTTAACTTATGCTTTAAATTTATTTGTTGTTTCACTCGAACTTCTCCTCTGATTCAGTGTTTTTTTAAAAGCTTTTTATCACTCAAATTGGCATCAATTAACAGCGATTAACAGAAGTTTCAGCCATTTCTTGAGCAAATAGGGAAAAACAGCTTTTTTTAAAGCTTACATTTGATAGAATTCCGGAAAGGAATCCCGAAAATAGATATTTTCAGTATTTGATAGAAAGAAATCGTTCATCGTCGAATACGTGTAAGATTCCACAACTGGATCCTTGGGATGAAACGATCATCAAGTATTATGCGAAACCGAAGCCACTTGAATGCAAACCTTTACAAAGCAACGTCACAGTTCTTCGTAACGGTTTACTAATGGTGAGTACTTTGAACTCACCATTAGTACTCTATCATGAACCAGTCCTATATCTATGTGGGATCGTGGCAATTTGGTGCTTGTTCGTTTGTGATCCTTACCCTCCATTCGTCTCCATCACGTTTGCCGAGTAAGGAAATATCCCATCTATTGGGGTTCCTTTCATTATTTTCATTGGTAAATGCGGAATCGTCAATGAAAGAACTCCTTTTAACTCCAAATTGCGGAACGTCTATTCAAACAATAGTCCACCTTTCTGGACAGGAATCCTTTTCCGAACAAGAATTCTTTTGTACGATGGTAATAAATATCATTGAAGATATATTTTGAAGTCGTATTTGATTTCCAATATGTAAATTTTTCTAAGAACTTGCACCTCTTGCTCGAAATTAACGCAGCACCACGGATTACAAAAAAAGTGTTTTTTTTGCTCACTCTTACGATATCATATTGTTGTGGTGAACGACCGTGCTGCAACTCAATTTTCCCTAGATCGACTTCGATGATATCTATTCTCTGCCCCATAATATTTCGCTGTTCCTCTATTTCTGTAGTTGCGTAATTCAAACCTGTTAGCCATGGTGTATGTTCACTCTGTGATATTGGTGGCTTTTTCCCGTCATGTGTTCAGTTACCCAATTGTTTGAGTAAACTTCGCTTCGGCTTGCATCGTCTCTTATCTATCATCCGGCAGCACTACAACGCGTATCATCGCTGATGCAATGCTTTTACTATTAATGAAATTTTAAAAAAATAATTTGCAGGTGCTCAATGAATATCGTAAAAAGGTGAAGTGTCGTTGTCGAACATTCGAGCATAATACGAATATTTCTGATTTTTATGTAAAATATAACGATTGGATCGATGTCGATCCTATTAAAGGCACAAAGATTGAAAAAGAGTTTGTTGAGGTGAGTATTTAAAAAATGATATCACATCTGTCATCTTTTTCATTTACGACCTTCGAAAATCATTTTCATAATATTTCTCTTCATCATATAATTATTATAATTATGTTTTTTTCATGTCACGTTTTTTTTGGCGCTTTTGGAATTGCTCGCTTTAATTTCTCATACGTTTACTAATCAACAAAATATGAGATAATCGAAGATTCAGATAATTCTCTTTTTTTTGTTAATTTTAATATAAAATGAGGTTTTGCAAATTTTTTAAGCTAATTACACCGATGTTTTATTGTTTAATAAGTGGTTTTATTTGAGTAGCAATATGATTTACTACATTCCTCGGATGATATATATGATTTTATTGTGAAGTTTTTTGTATGTCTGCGCATGTTGCTGTCTGTATGTTTGCGCATGTTCTGTCTGTGTGTCTGTGCATGCTGGTGCCTGTATATCTACGCATTTGCTGACTGTAAGTCTGTGCATGTTGGTGTCTGTATGTGCATTAATGATCCAGTGTAGGTGTCTTTACGTGTAATAATAATAATAATAAAGTTTAGGTAGAATGTTACAACGTTGGATTGATGCCAACAAAAATTTATAGTTATCATTGGAATCAAATTATCAAAAGACAATTTTCAATTAAATCAAAGAGGTAAGCTGTTAGTATTAAAATATTTTTATTTTTTTCGTTTTTTTATTTTTGCTGCCCATTTTCACTTTGAATCTATTTTCAATGAATTCATACTATGAGCATTGTAAATAACATAACTGTGATAAATTGCATAATGGTAAGCAATTTTTTTTGCATAATTCAGAGGTAAAATAATCAATAATTTTCTGTTCGTTTTTGTGATTTTAAATATTAATCGTCGAAGAGGTGATGATTTGAATAAGAGCGTATTACGAACTAAAGTTTTTTATTCATTAAAAATTTCTTTTTTTAATTTTTCGCATTCTATTGTCGTATATTTTTAGGAACTTACTATGAAAATGATCTATATGGTTTTATAAACGTTTTATCGAAATCAACATCAGTGCACTTTTGTACGAAAGTATTAACGCATTTCAGAGAGACTGTTTCAATATTTTTTTGTCTTTATTTTCCATAATTTTTTTTCGTATCCTGCGAAATTATAAAAATTTTCGAAATTTTCACGCCTATTTTAATTTTTTCTTAGAATCATCTTTTATTTCCAGTATAGAAGCAATTTAAAATTGTGCTTGAAAAATTTCAGCGCGTTCGTAGTTTCATCGATCGATCATCCATCAGTGTTGATGTTTGGTTTCGATGGAATGTCGCATAGTAATTTCATTCGTGTTTTACCGAAAACTTATGCTCAGCTACAAAAGATGGGTTTCATCGACTTAAGAGGTCATGTGAAAATAGGTGATAATACGTTCCCGAACCTATGTGCTATTCTTACCGGAAAACGTTCTTCACCAACGAAGGTAAGCTATAAAGGTTACAGGTAAGAATATTGTTCATGTAAGGCCTTACCTTGAAGACAGTCATAAGTGCAGTATTCCACATTTGTTTCGCTGGAGCCAGAGTCAAGCAAGACCATCGAGCTTAGGTAGCTCAGTCCTATTTTTCGATGGCCAAAAACCACTAGCTCAAGTACAACTGCTGTCCACTAGCACGAAATTTGGCAGTGTTGTCGCTCTCATTTTCCAAAATTGTGCTTTCAATATTCGTTGTTCATGGCATTGAAATTGATATTTGCATTCACAAATGAAAAATCTATCAGCCTACCCTATGGCTTTTTCAAATAAAAAAATTGACATTTTCCAGCATTTTTCCACTTATAGAAAAAGAACGTTTTTCCTATGTTCTATTTTTGTTATTTTTGGCGTATATATTGTGTATAGGATCAGTGAATTTCTCACTGACAATTTTTTTTCCATTTCTTATTTTCATATTTATTTCTGCAATATTTATAAACCATTTTCAAAGATGAAATGAGGCGACTCAGAAGGATTTTAGGAGTTTATTGGTGAATTACCGGATGAATGGAATATTTATTTCGATGATTGGCCATTTATATGGAATAACTTTTCTCAAAATGGTTACGTGACTGTTTTCGCAGAGGACCGTCCCGATATTGGTACTTTCAATTATCTTGGTTGGTTAAAAGGTTTCAAATATCCACCAACTGATCATTATTTAAGGTAGTTTTTGCATTGTGCATTCGAAATAAAAACTATAGAAGAAAAGGAGCATTGTCTAATTTGCTTTAAAAAATTTTATATAGTGATAAGAAATCATGCATTTAATATCTAAGATTCCTTCCTGTAAATTTGAAGTTAGGATATATATATATATATATATATATATATATATATATATATATATATATATATATATATATATATATATATATATATATATATATATATATATATATATATATATATATATATAGCCATTGAGTTCTCATGAGTTTTTACCTCATGATTGCTTCATATTATCGCTTTAACATTGGCGTTAATTTTAGACCTTATTGGATTGCAACATTTTGGAATCTCTTATTTCGACGAAGCTCTCCAAATTGTTACGATCGGATTCCAGCTCATGATCTACAATTGAACTATATCAACGAGTTTGTTTATTTCTCATCACTAACCTTATAGTAACCGCTGTTATGTGCTAATAACTGTTCTCTTTTTAAAATCCATTAGAAGAACATTTCTTGTTTATTTCATTGATATTGTTTGCAATTTTCCCTATAACAACTTCTTGGTAGTAAAACTTAACGACGAAAACTCAGGCACACTTGATAAATGTCTCTTCTCGAGAGAGCGAGGATGAAGCCATTACTCCGACAAAATTTCAGCCACTTAGTGGGGAAGTGGGGGAGGGCCAGGGGGGGGGGGGGAATACCGTTCCTTATAACGATCCGCAATCAAGAGGGGTATGTGAAGTAGGCTTGAACTGGAATGCATGGAACCCTGCTCTACGAGCTCATATCTTGCAGTCTTTCTAAAGCAAATATTGATCCAGCATTAATAATATATACACAGAATTTCTTTAAAGGTTTCTAAGCAAATACGATGGTATTCGATCATTCGCGTTTTATTGGACACAAGATTTAAGTCATGACTATTTGAATGCGATAAACGTTGCCGATGAGGACTATGCGAGATTCTTCATCGATAACGAAAAGCATTTCAACAATACCATAGTTATTGTATTTAGTGATCATGGTCATAGATATGATAGCATCAGGGAAACGGTAAGTAATTTTTGCCTTTTTTGGTCTAATATAACTTGAGAATGTTACCCGATGGGAAAAAATTCATAAAAAAAGAATATGAGTATGTAAAAGGATACCCATGAAATAATGTATGCTTGATACATTTTCAAAAATACCACTGCCTTAAATCCGCTCTCTGTTGATCTAGTCCTACATAGGTTTATCTGCTGTAGGTTATATTTGCTTCACTCATTAAATCAACGACCATGGAGATTATCAGTTTAGACTATTGGTCGACTAGAGGCACGACTACCTTTCGCATCTATTTTTTTACCGAAGAAATTTGTGAAGAAATACGCGCATACATTAGAAGCCCTTCGAGAGAACTCAATGAAGATGACTACACAATTTGATTTCTATACTACACTTATCAATATCGTCAATGTAAGTATTAAAACTGTTATTTTAAAGTAATCAACTTGTTACTGTAATCAATCCTAAATTCTCTTTGGCTAAAATATATAGCATTCAACTTTCACGATATTACTAGAAATGAGTGGAATTCCAGGCGATAATGCTGAGA
Organism: Ascaris suum; assembly: GCA_013433145.1. Lineage (NCBI taxonomy): Eukaryota > Metazoa > Nematoda > Chromadorea > Rhabditida > Ascarididae > Ascaris > Ascaris suum. The sequence continues at coordinate 8,085,231 of CM024178.1, read as the reverse complement.
GAACATTAAACAAAACTTTTTTCTCTATTCTTTACTTGAGAAACTTAAATATAGAACTTAACTTGAAATCAGATAATTTGCTAGAGCGCGTTGCAATTATCATTTATATAGGTGAAAAAAAAATGAAACAAAATAATGGAATAAGAAAGAGGAGGAAAGAAGAGATATTATTGAAATATCGGCGGAATTTGCAAAAAAAAAAACGGAAAAAATTTTTTTTTCTATTACTGTCGTTGAATTTTTTTTTAAGTCAACGATTGTTGATATTTATAAGTTATAAATTATGAAATAAAATTACCCATTCTAAGCATCGAAAAGAAGATTGACGAGCAAAATAGAGTGAAAGAAAAGGAAGTTGAATCCCCTAACTTTGCTTTCTCCTCAAAACTCAATATTCATGCCGTTGCCGATATTTTTCGAAGAAGAACTCCTCAATCAATCTATGGAATTTTTTAAATAGTTTACTTGTTTTATATGATTTGTGTTAATCTATTTAGATTCCAGCAATTTTTGTATTCAATAACATCCTCTAAGGTTCCTATGATCTCAGATATTTTCGTAATGACGCTTGAAGCTTTGATAATAATTACCTGTAATCGTTATCAAACGTTTAATTGTACGGTAACCAAGAAAATGCAGTCAGTTTACGAATATAGCTAAATAGAATTCACTTCAAATGTTTGATGTAATAGTGAATTTTTCTTGCAGACTTGTAACGTTGATGTGTGCATAGGACAGATTGTGTCTTCTTGGCTATAAATAACTAAGAAAACAAGCCTAGGATACGTGTAGAAAACAAGTAATTGTATGTGTGGAAATATAGGATAATATTGCAGGGTAATTTCGCAAGAAATGCACTTCCACCGAAAATTCAACGAGGCTATAATCTTCTAGCTTCAATCCCAACAATACGTCACTGTTATGAGGCAAATATACCTGAAGATTATTGTCCTTGTTTTGATGAGGTCGAAATAAACATCACCGAAGCTGAAAAACCTGCTAATGAGCTCATCAGTTTTGCAAATAGCCAAATGAAAATCACGAATTCAAAGAGCACCAATAAAACTATCAAGGTTAGTATTTTTACAATTTTTACTAAATTTATTTCCATTCATGTTTTTTTTTGAATTTTTCTTTATTTGTTTAAATTTTTACGTTACAGCACCATGATTGTGCATTACTAGAATCAGTATATCCGCCAATTTCTTTTCTAAATTTACTACTTGGAAAAATCCTCAGAAATTCGATTGAGGAAATTTTATTGAAATTAACTTTTATTATAATATTTTTCAGTAATGATGAAATAAATTCTTAGAGTGATGGTTTTATTTTTTTAATGGAATTCGCTGAATTTTTCCTCGTAAATAATTGTCGAGTGGAAACTCTCAGAGGTTATCTTCCAAGTATTTCATGGTTTAAGGAACGGTGACATCCAATATCATCCAAAAAATTCTCTATCATTATTCACTATCATTTCTATGCTTTATTTATTCGTTCTTATCAAATCTTATCATTTAGTATCTCACAAAACGCCTACGCGTTTTTTCTGGATTAAAAATGACGGGTATTCAACCATCACTTGTTATGAGAAGATCTCTATGTGTTGAATTATCGCCTTTTCGAAATATTTTGAATATTCGGAATTTTTATTGAAATTGAAATTAAAATATTGAAATCTGGAATTTTGAGATTGAAAAAAAAAATATTTCGAAAAGGAAACGAGAAAACATATTCGTCGAACATATTTTGTTAATTCTTTTCAAAAAAGCTCAACTTGTATAGGTCGACAAGTTGTGTGCAAAATTCTACTGAATGCGGCATTGATATAGTGATCAAGCTGTTTTGATTTCAATCGTTTAGCAGATCACTAGCTTTTTCTATGATTTAGGCATTCGTTTTGGGACTATTTCTTTCTATATATCATTCATCTTTGTATCTTTTTTGACTATTTTTTTTATGTCGTGCGGTATTGTATCGTATATTATATTGTTATCTATATATTTATTTCTAATTTATTGATTTCATTCACAAAAATCCGCATATTTAAATTTTATTTAAATTTTCATTTTATACTCAAATTTTTGATCGATTGCAATGTGCATGACAATATGACAATATGACATTTTCGATAGAATTTACGACTCCTCGAATGTTTCTCGTTTTTTGTTTTAGGATGGTTTTAGATGTATGGATCTTGCTTTGCATAAGATCGAATTTGCATCGGTACGGATTCCGCCAATGAAGGTAGTTAAAGACCCACACGTCGGAAATGCCATTGCTAGGCATCTTGAACTCAGGTCAGTGAATTTGAACTCCTTTCACTTGATGCTAGTATTAGAGACCTAAAATCAGTACATATCAACGTACGGCTAATGGTACGCGTTTTTTCTTTATTAGGACGTATTTTTGATATCGGTTTGGTTTCATTAATTTTGCAACGAAAGCCAAATATTTATGAGTTTTTGAAATCTTTTTTTTTGGAAATATTTCGTTGAATATGCCAAAGTTGAAAGGATTGCTGTGTAGAGCAAAAGTTTACAAAATATTTGGCAAATAGTAGGATCTCGATGGAATCTTTTCACCTCAAGAGTTGATCAGAAAATACAATTATCCACTAATATGAGCAATATGGTAACATAAATATAACAAGGTGTTTGTAGTGCACATAAGTGGTTAGGGAGCTGTCGTAAAACGTTGTTTGATTTTATTATTCTTTAAAAGTTCAACAACCAGCTAATTAAACAGCTATTCAGGTAGTAACATACTTACTATACAATTTTGTTTGTGCTTAAGCGATTAGATCGACAACTTTACATAGCTATATTTGTAACTAACGAGTTCCAAAGACTAATTTATTTCTTGAGAAAAAGACTAATTACAATAAGGAATATTTAAATTACAGTTACCGAGTTGTTGTGCGAGCTAAATGGCCAAGCGAAGCATTACTTGAGGGTATTATTGTAAAGGATCTTTTAAATGATCGTTGGCACGTTACTGGTGAAATCGAAAGAAATAACAGGTTAAATAATGAAGTTCATTCTCATTCTGTACGTGAGGAATTGAAATAAGCTTTTCCAAATTTTTTTCTCTTAGAAAATTCGCATTAAAAATTTTGGAACTGTTTAAGTAGGAGGGAAGAGTTGGCGAATGTACGAACTTATAAACACTATTTTCCAATTCAATTACATTCACTCAGCTTTCCTCTTTTTTTCCCCGACTGCTTTTTTCGATGGTTGTTATGTTTTCTCGAACTCTTCCTTGGGCCAGGCTAGTCAAAATTGGGAATTGTTTAACGAAATAATAGGTTCATAAGATAAAAATATTGCGTCAATTATACTGACGGTTTCTGAAAATTTTCGCTATTCCTGAGAGTCCGAAAAGATGTAGGAAATAACTCTGCTTCTACACTGTTGAAAGTCCCCCCCCCCCTCTCTCCCTCCTCCTCCGCACATCTTTATTACAGCTATTTCAGCTGCCCTGTCCACTGAAGCTTAAGCTTCTGGTGTTGACTTTTAGAAAATGCCTGTTTTTGACGTTGAGGAGGTTCTTATTCTTGAGTTGTATTGTATGTGGAGAGTTTGTAGTCGACGAATTATTAGACCAATCCTATTAGTGAAAGTTGCTCATAAAAATATAGCATGAGGCATTCGGTTTTGTTAAATTTTTGTTAAATTTACGCTGAGTAATGCTGAAAAAAAGAACATCTTTGAGTCAGAAAAATATTGCCTTATGACTAATTCGTAAGTTTTTATCGCAACAATCGACAACTTTGCACCATAGATCGCAGTCGAGGTTTTATTTATTTGCGTAAATTACCATCGCTACTCATAACGATCAAAGGAAGCCTTATACCCTCATTCGCAGAGGTAGTTCGTTCTTAAATAATGCAGAAGGTTGTTGTGGTGATACATGTGTAGTATGTTTTATTTTCTAAATTCTTTTCATCTGCATATGCATTTTTTATACGCATTTGTATGTATCTGTTTGCCTGCCTGATATATATATATATATATATATATATATATATATATATATATATATATATATATATATATATATATATATATATATATATATATATATATATAAAGTAAAAACAGTGTCAAATGAGCCTTCATGATCCACTTCGTTCTGTGATTAAAGTTTATGGTTTTTTCCACTCAAAAAATAAGGGTTTCTGCTTCTTTGCCCATCACCATGCTCAGTGATAAAGTTTCGTGTGTTTCAGATATGGCAACACGTCTCATTGTGTCGTCAGTCCTATGCTGAAAAAATTATGTTATTGTATCCCACTTTCGAAATAATCTCTCTTCATCTTATATAACGCTATCACCACGTTGTTTTATCATTTTTAAAATTTGTTTTAGCATAAATACACATTTATGCAGTTTTTTAATGCACACTTTGTAAAAAAAAAATATATTTTCTTAATTATTATTGATTAAAATAGTGTTGGTAAAAATTATATTCGGACGATTTCTTTTTTAAATTACTGCATTGGTTTCGAATTGAAATTTCAAAGTTGTTTTAAAGGTTTTCCTATTGAGAATATTCTGAAAGAATTTTACTGAATTTTTTCTTATGATATTGCGACAAAATTTTTTTTTTCAGTTGCACAATTATATATTAAAACTGTGATTGAAAATTTTAACAACACATCGCTATGATATGCAAATTGATTTGTTAACTTTATATCTATTTTTATCTCCTCTAAATTGAATACTTCATTTAGTACTCAATTCTTTGAAATAATTTTTAAGGCTGATATATATTCTGTTACAGTATCGATATGATAGTATAGAAGTGACCTATGAAATTACTGAGAATTAATAGCAGATTGAGCGAAAAATGGGCGAATTTCTCGAGATTTTACTGACGACAAAATCTGTGTTCACGTTATTTTTGGCTCCATGAAACGTTCACTTTATTCCCCGCTTTGTCGCTTTCTAGAAGCCACTAAATTAAAGCATAAAACTATCGATTTCCTATTTTCCACTAATTTGTTGAGGAAATTTTTGAGTTTAATGAAACGAAATTTTTTTTAAATGGGAAATATTCATCTCTTTAATTATTTTATATTCTCTTTTCTCATAAAATTTTATGATTTATTTGATTTATACCGTAACATTTAAATATAGAATTTGCAAGTTGATTCGTTTCTTTTTAGTATTAGCTTATATTATGTTTTTATATCATCTTTTTTGCCATGATTTAGATGATGTTTGAGTTGAACTGATCTGTTGTCTTTTTTTTTTCGATTTGTCTGATTCACCTGTTTATAATGACGTCATTATGATATATCGTTAATCACTCATAGCTGCACTTGTTGATAGTTTGGTGTGCATAATTCGCTTCGAATTGCTTGAGGGATCATCTTGAAGAATTTTTTTAAATAGTGCGATAGGTTTTTTCTTTTGTTTAGCATTTGTTTTTTTCAATAAATTTTCCTTCATAAATAGAGATGATTGAGTGATCGTCGAATTCCTTTATCATCTCTTCTTTTCTAATTGTTTCCTTTTATTTGCGTTCACTTTATTGTATCATTTAGCATTTTGTTTGATAAAAAATTTGTTGTTACATTTATTATCGTCTCTTCTACTTAGCAATTATCCTTCATTGATAAATTTATATCATTTCCTTTATTCACATCATATAGAAAGCCAATAAAAAGCATTCGAAATCGAATTTCCGCATATGGAGGTAATGTTCCATTTTAATATGAAGAGACCAAAACAGCGCTCTAGTAATTTAGCATATTCAAATTTGTGTTGTATTCATATAAAACTTTTGAGTGTTTTTCGATAATTTTTTCGACAAGATAAATACCACAAATTTCCTTGTCCAGTCCTTTCATTGTTTCAGCGAAAGCCGAAGTTTGATCTCGAAAACCAATCGATCAAACGTTCGCCGATATAAAAGGTTCTTCGGTTATAGCGCTTTGCAAGGCATCTATGCGAAGAATTTAATTTTTCACGGATTTACTTGAAGAACAAATCCATTTACAGTGCTGAATTCTCTAAGGATCTAAGGATTCGTTTTGAAAATCCCCAAAAAAAAGTTTGTATTAGTCATGAATATATAATAGTGTTCGGGCAAGGATTCAACTTACAAAATACTTCACATCTAGCAAGATCATGCAGCCACGATTGCTACGCAGACTATAGCCATAATTTGCTCAAACTGGTCATTGTTCATTTCGAGGCTTTAGTCGGGCGGTTGCATCGACTTATCAAGTTGTAAGCGCTCGATAATTTCCTCATAGGTTTTTCGTTCTTTTGGTTTTCGATGTCATCGTGTTTGTTTATGCAATGAAACAACACGATGGCCACAGCAACTATATGCTTATTAATTATTACATTCTATGAATATGGGTATGTTTGTCTGTAGGTCTGCCAGGTGTGTGAGCATGGTCGTTGACCATCTGGTGGAATATGCTAATACCATTGACCAGTTTTTTTTTTAAATTCCATATTTTATTTCATAAATATTCAATATTACGTGCATATTCGGCGCAAATGTCCTTGTCTAATCGAGTCGAATGGCAAATATGGTATTAATTCCTGACTTTGATCAACGAGATGATATATTCACAACACTAACTCTTATCAAAATTATAATGTAAAGTATATCGTTAAAAAATAGAAAATTGCATTTGTAGAGTAATTCGGCTATTACTCTCATTTAGCCTTCGAAATCTTACCAGTCTTTTCTTTCATAAACGCATTCATAATTGCACATCTTAGTTTTAGGTGCGGAATACCCCAGTCAAATCTGTAAGGTCTCGTTCAAGTATAACACTTTAGTGAAGCTTTCCGTGTCACAAAACTGTGTCTTCTGTAATGTAACAAAAATTACCTCAAAAAATATGCAAATTTTTCCGATTGTACGATTTCCGGTCGATTATTTCCAAAATGCACTGCATCAAAATGGAACGTTCGTAGTGATAAAATGTGACGTAAAGTTCATATTTATGTTATCAGTTTAAAAGGTGAACGGTTTTGGAACTCCCCTCCCCGACATTACCCAGAAAAAAACTTAAAAATTAAACGTCCAAATCAAATCAACGCAAAGCATAATATCTATTAAAAAAATGTAATTATTCCATCTCTCTTTCTTCTCAATTCCAAAATATGCCGACGCATTTCATCAACGATATTATAACTGAGTCCATGAATAACAATGTTCTCGCTTCATTTAATCTTCCGATATTATTGTTCACTTCTGAATTGTTGATTACTTAAGTTTTTCGATGCAGTTTCAGGCTTCTCAGTCTTTTTTGCACATATCATTTCAGTCTTGAAATCCTCAGACAATATCACAATGGAAAGGCGACCGATACGATTAATTGCTGCTATAGTTCACAACTATGCATACTATAATCGACGTGCTATAGTTTTTATACTTATTGTCATTCTATTTGTTTGTGCGCACAATTATTTATTACATTCGATAAATTTAACCGGGAATAATATTCCTTTAGAATTTCTTCAGTATCAGGTGAATTATTTTTTTTCTAGATAATCTATAAAAAATTTCTGTTTAAAATTCCTATTGGAATTGAATTTTTAAAAAAAAGAGGAGAAGCTGGAGCGAAGGAGTTTTAGTTGATGAATTGCTCGGGATATAGTCAGCAGGATTGGTTGATGATGGAATATGGGGTAGGAAAAGAAAATAAATGAATGAAACATCGAACATTTCATTGCAGATTGGTTATCATTATTAAGCAGTTGTTTGTTTCATCTCAAATTTATCGTTGCGTCAATGAGTATGCTGAGTTTCCCATAACGTCCCGGAAAATGCTTATCTGCTCTCCCACTATCCTCCCCTCCCCATTTATCTAGTTAGTTGGCTCCAGCTCAGATTCCCCGAACAATCGCATCGTTTTTTCCTCTCCTCAGACCTCCTCTCCCCCCCCCCCCCAAATCTATATGTTTTTACGTTGTTTTAAACCTAAAACTCATTACTATAAAAAACCGGGAGTTGAATTTTTTCAGCAAATATTAAAAACACAAGGATCATCCTTGGCAAATTGTACTGTACCGCGTCTCGATCCTTGGGACAAATCGATAATTAAGTATTATAAGAAACCAGCGCCACTTCGTTGCAAATCATTCCAAAATAACGTTACCGTTCTTCACAACGGTATTCTGAAGGTTTGTTTCAGTTTCATTCGTCATTCTTTGAGCTTTTTTTTAACAACTTATTGAGGTGAAGGTAGTATGAAGTATGGAAAAATAAATAACCTGAACGAAGTATGAAATATGGTTTTAAAAAATTACCTGATCGGAATTGTTATGGTTATAACGGGTGGGAGAGAAAAATGAGGTTCTCTTGCTCATACTGACGAAATTTCATTCATGAGCCAAACAAAGCGTATATTTCTCAGCACTAAGGACTTCGCTGTAGCTGAGGTTTGAAGTTAAACCTATTTTTACGGTTGTAAAGTTGTTTTTTCCATGATTACTCGTATAAATTTTCAATTCATTTTTATACAATCAGAAATCATGAACATGCTTTCTCTATGAATAATTCATTACGTCGATGCATGGAAAATATGGTTGTGTATATGAATGGAAGCACAAGAATTGACTTTCAAAAATCAATCTTGATTATGAGAGAAGAATATTACACGTAACATGATAACTGAATGCAGCATCATCAATAACATCAGTATTTAGATTTTGCATGAGTTTCGTAACACACTGAAATGTCGTTGTCGAACATTTCAACACAACACGGGGATCTCTGACTTCGATGTCAAATATGACAATTGGATACATATTCCAATCGATGGTCTCAGAATTGCAAAAGAATTCGTCGAGTTAAGTGTGCAATAAATTTCATGCAGTCAATTTTTCTTAAATTTCGTCTCATTGCTTCAGTATTTAGGTTACTTTATATGTGCATTTGCAACATGTGATATGTTAATCCCTACTATTTATTACACATGCCCAACATGGAACTGCTGTGGTGAACCACCGTGCTGCAACTCAACTTCGCATAGATCGAGTTCGCTGATATCTATTCTTCTCTGCCCCATAATATTTCGCTATTCCTCTGTTTCTGCAGTTGCGTAATTCAAACCCGTTAGCCACGGTGCTACCCAAAAGTTTTTACCCGACATGTGTTCCGTTTCCCACTCGTTGAGTAAACTGCGCTCGTGTCGACTGCAGTGTCGAACTTTAACGCTCTACAATGCTGCAGCAGTACAACAGGAACTTTTAACGCAAAAGTAAACATATGACTTTATATTAAAAGACAATTCCTTTAGATGATATCACTGCTTATTTTAGTGGTACTTATTTCAGTAGAATCTTCGAGTCGATCAAAAATCCATCGGCAAATGTGACGTTAGAACGTCAGAGCAGTCGATGAATAATGCTTTAACATTAAAATAATCGTCAGGTTAACCCCATATGAAATAGAAAATAGGTTAAGAAATAGTGACTATTCTATAACAACTACTCGACTGCAACGATTGAATACGTTAGAAGAGTTGAAAGAGAAATTAACTGTAAGATAGAATTAAGGTAGTATGCGCAGCAATAATACTTTACTGTAAGGTATGAACCGCATTTGAGACTGCGTAATACACCTAATCAGAGATTTCCGCGCCTGAGGATTGGTAACATACATGCATACTACACCATCATATTATAGCACTAAAATTATTGCTGGCCAATATTTCCAAGCAAATTGCTGGTCGCTTTCCGGTCCAGAAAATTTCCAGAACAGTTGAGTGATACCGGTGCTCTTGGCGAATACTACGTCTATGTTTCGATGCTCATAGTGTTTCTACGAATACCAATTCATTAGCGCTCATTTACGTTTATTTTATATGGTTTTCTGAGAGGTCATAGTTGTTATTTGGTGTAAAATCATTTTAGGCTAGTAATTACATTTTAGGTGGAATGTTACACTAAAGGATTTATACCGTCGAAGGTTTATAGCTATCATTGGAATCAAGTTATCAAAAAGAATATTTCGATTCGAACAAAAAGGTAATTTAAAATATTCAAGGTATTATGCTGGTGGAGGCATACGAATGAGGACATAAAAAGTAGAATTTGATTTTTTTAAATTTTCTTTAATGTCATTTATAACAATTGCAACAAAGATATAACACAGCACTTTTTAAGGAGAAGTAATATTACTTATTCGATTTGTTGAGGGTAATAACAAATTAGAAATGATAATAAATAAATAAATATATATATATATATATATATATATATATATATATATATATATATATATATATATATATATATATATATATATATATATATATATATATATATATATATATATATATATATATATATATATAAAATGAGCATTAGGTAACGGGTTGCACGTATGCAGTCAACTCTTAGAAGCTTTGCTCGATCCTTCTTTCCATTTGGATTCTCTTTTTTTAAAGAGTTATTTAGATTTAGGTTTAAATTTAGATTTATTCTCTTCGTTATATCATCATCGGCAGTAAAGAATTGCTCGATGAACTGCTAGAAATTTTTGGTCGTTTTATAGTGGATTCTTCTTCATACTTAATGCTCTAAAAACGCGGGACTTTGGTAATGGTATGAATTGTTGAATAAGCTTCGGGTTTTGGCTGTGAACTCGTTTTGGTTTTAAACAAGCAATCTCCTTTAAACCTTATTTCCGCTCACCTTACCCCCCTCATCCTCATCGATGACAACGATAATAACCTTTATTCGATGGAGAAATTAAGCAATTTTTTGGCCCATAAAATATAGGCGTTTAGGCAGTGGAAATAGGCATCAACATAAATCACCTGTAAGCCATATTTTACGTGAATTTTATGACATAGCAATGTGATCTTGTCGCTGATATGATAAGTGAAATGTGATGTGATAATGTGATAAATGTGATAATGTCAGAAACTTTGAATGTTCCTTATACCTATTTCCAGGTAGATTTTTAAAAAATAGAGCACTGAAAAGTTTAAATCTTTCGGCCGAATAATAATCTACCTTTTCTTGACATTAATAACAATCGGAACCTTTAGATAGTTCGAATTTTTCGAAATCGATAAAATGAGCAATAAATTGCAGAGCATTTCAAGCGTCATCGATTGATCGACCTTCAGTATTAATGTTTGGTGTTGATTCGATGTCTCACAGTAATTTCATACGTTCCCTTCCAAAAACATACGCACAACTACAAAGGATGGGATTCGTTGATTTACATGGACATGTGAAAGTTGGCGATAATACATTCGTTAATTTAGGTGCAATTCTTACCGGAAAGCGGAGTTCCGGAACGCGGGTAACTTTTGCCTGATTCGATTTTCATTAGCAGAAATCATTTTTATATGCACTATGCAGTAGATGTTGCAGTTATGTCAACTCTAGATCACTTCAGGTTTAAAGTTGAACAGGTGGATGTTTTTCGGCTCACCTATTAAAATCATGATTCGACATCTTGAACCAGAGACATTTCCCTAAATCCGTTATTGTTATATTAAACCTCAAATCGTTATTGTTCATTTAGAACAATAAACTGACTACCTCCCTTTGAATGTAAGGTAGATACTTGCTTCATTTAATCTAATAAGTACATAAATTCATTAAGTGATGTGGAATGTTTGTAGATTTATAGTTCTATTGTCGCGTTTATCTCATTGTACTTTACAATAAAATATTTTTCATAATAACAGTATAAACTTCAACGACATTAAAGGCTCGAGCATGCCCATAGTAGCTCCATCTATCGCTGCTTGTATGCCTCAATACGTTAATTTCATTAGATATATAAAATAATGCAAAGTAAATTGAATAAACGAATAAATAATTTCAATCAAAATGATCTAATAAATGATTTACCTATTCTTTTTTTCTTTCAGGAATTCAAGAATGAACTCACAGATGAGTGGAATATTTATTTCGATGATTGGCCTTTAGTGTGGAAAATTTTTTCCGACGAAGGCTATGTGACATTATTTGCCGAAGATCGCCCGGATATTAGTACTTTCAACTATTTTGGTTGGTTGCGTGGATTCAAATATCCTCCAACTGATCATTATTTCAGGTGATTTTTTTTCGTATTTTAGTTGATCTTAGAAAACATATTTTCACACATCTTCCCCTCTTACTTTACTTCCGCAATAAACTCTGCAAAAAAAACCGATAAAATTTTCCCCTGAATTTTCCATCGTTCACTTTCAGGTTAAAAATTTTTAAAACTGGTTGCTATGTTAGCAGTATTGACATATTTCATATCTCATCGTTTATGAATCCTTTTCAATGAACGTCATTTAAAGCTTTAGGCAATTCTGGAATAATTATCACCAATTCTGGAATAATGGTCACCAATTTTTTTAATCATTATAGAATTAGTTGCGTTGATTTTATACACAAATCCTTTCGCATGAATTAAGAAGACAAAAGTATGCAAATGTCATCTTAATTAGTTTACATATTCGTTTATCAGCTGTTGTTAAGTTTTAAAATGTCGAACTTATCATTGATAAGAGGGAAATTGTTTCCTATATTGTTATCGATCTTTTATTATCTTTGCCAAAAAAAAAGTTTCCAATTGTTTTGAATTTATTACGCCTATCAGAATTGATATTATAAAATTTTGCTGTGTTATTGCTTCATAATTTGCTTTCATTTTTATTCGATTTTCTTGAGATCACGTTAAATTTTAGGCCTTATTGGTTGGCAACTTATTGGAATTTTCTATTTAGACGTAGTACACCAGGTTGTTATAATGAAATTCCCGCTCATAATCTACAATTGAATTATCTGAGTGGGTTGGTCCACTTCTCGTTCTCCTTTTTTTTTTCTTATTAGTGATCAAATTTTGAAAGGCCATGCGCTAATATCGTTGAACATAATCATGCCAGTTGAATGTTGAGCTCGAGCTCTTCAATTCAAATACTTTCGTGGATCTCAAGACGTATTACGTCATTTCGCGCTCATCAAAGTCTCCTATGCTTCAGTTGTTGTTCATAGCAACAGGTGAAATAGGATCTCAAATGTAGGCAGACCGGTAAATTGGTGGTCTCAATCAGCATATTATTTCTAATATTACATCCTATTTTCTGCTGAAAGGCCACCGTTTCGCTATTCTGTGTGCAATAAATGAAGAATATCAAATCATCGATTTGGTTATATTGATATTTGGTTAATTATACGGTTATAAACATAGTTTTCATCGATTGATATACCGGCTTTGTGTAGTTGACTAAAGCATATTCTGTACGCTTCGTGCAGGTAGTACCGTTATGAAAATATAGGTATTAAGAGACGAATTATATTGAGACTATGTTAGATGTTGGCAACTTAATCTAGTGTCCGGTTTATGAACCATATACTGTCCGCTTTATCAACCACAAAATTTTACAGTGTTTTTTGAAGATTTCTAAGCAAATACGATGGTATTCGATCATTCGCGTTTTATTGGACACAAGATTTAAGTCATGACTATTTGAATGCGATAAACGTTGCCGATGAGGACTATGCGAGATTCTTCATCGATAACGAAAAGCATTTCAACAATACCATAGTTATTGTATTTAGTGATCATGGTCATAGATATGATAGCATCAGGGAAACGGTGAGTAGTTTTTTTTTTCTTTTTATATGCGCTATTGTGGTTTTTATTTTATACTAATAATATTTATAGCCAATAATATTTAATATTTAATATCAATAATATTTATACTTTAGTTGAAATGTGCAAAGTGTTAATATTGCTTAATTTTGTTGAGTTTATATAAAGAGAAGAGATCTTAGTGTGATGAGTGACGATTATGACTCGATAAATTACAATTGAAAACAGTTGGATTTTTATTAAAGAATTTTATATAAATTTAAAATGAAAGATAATAAACATATAAAAACGGAGTTTGTGTAAGATTATGCCACCTTATAAAAAATAAAGCAAAAAGATTTCTCTTTTTTTGTAAATTTTTACGAATCATTGTCGCAGGGGAACTAAAGAATTTGAGATATTTCAGATATAGCTTAAATCTTGCGTTCAATTGAGCGATTCCATCGTTTAATTATTGCATTAATTTCTGCAATCGTTTTTAAGATGTATTAATAGGAGGAGATAATGATCGACGAAAAAAATTCGCGTAATTTAACAAATTTCTTTTGTTTCTCGTGAAAAATACATTATTTATTATTTATTTATTTATTTATAACCATATATTGCATAGGAAAGTGTAAGTCAATTATCGAAAATTCTATTGTTACCTTAGTATCATTATTCATTTAAACTCTATGAAATAATTTTATGATGCTTTGAAGTACCAAAAATCATTTCTCCTTGGAAATAAAAAACAAATTTGAATATTTTCAACTGCAATTTTTAAATGACCGATGAAAAAAAATTTGCAGATTGTTGGTAGATTAGAGGCAAGATTACCATTCGCATCGATATTATTACCAAAAGAATTCATTAAAAAATATCCACATACGTTGGCAGCGCTTTATGTAAATTCGAAAAAAATGACTACACAGTTCGATTTTCATACGACATTACTCAATATTGCAGCAGTAAGTGATATTTTAAATTCTGCGAGATCGATCGATAAAAGTTATCACTTCTATTGATAAATTTAATGCAATATTCAACATTAGTGAAATATAACATCTGAATTAAAATATGCATAATAGTTATAAGGGATGAATAAGTTTAGCTAAATTACGAACTATTTTATGGGACTTTATTAACCGAAGTGTTCATTCTCATTAGGCGAATCCCTTAAACGGACGGACAATGCAAATCCTGAATTGTTCATTCTTACAATGCAAATTTCTGGACAGGATACTAACGAATAGTGAGATCGGGTAATGGCAGTTACGGATTGACAGCCTTCCAAATGCTACTTGATTTCGATTGACCGGTATCGCTCATTAATCTTATGGTGTCGTCATAGTTTAACTATGATGTCTGGATGGCTATGATGAAATCTGGAATGCTCCTTCTCTACAATTCCCGCCGATTCAACGTTCTCAAAATGGGCTCCTCCGCATAGAGAAAATTAGCGAAATATTTGTAAAATAATTGGAATGTTTCGGCGAAAATACATCAAAAATGCGAAAGTTAAGGATTGTGTTTTATGCAAGCCAACA
Source organism: Ascaris suum (assembly GCA_013433145.1). Taxonomy (NCBI): domain Eukaryota; kingdom Metazoa; phylum Nematoda; class Chromadorea; order Rhabditida; family Ascarididae; genus Ascaris; species Ascaris suum. Next base: position 8,070,121 of record CM024178.1, on the reverse strand, counting down.
TATCGAATTTTTTCTCCTATCTTTCTTTTAAATAGGAAAATTTACACGAAGCTTAAAGTGAAAATTTTTCAACGAAGAAATCACAAAATTTACGCTTTTGCAAAAAAAAATAAGAATAAAAAATTCTTAAAAATAGAGAGAGTATAGATTGCTACTTAAATCTGCGTCAAGCTGAGCAAATAAGCCATAATTTGTTTTTTTTAAAGGTTTAAAAAAATTTGGAATCTAACTTGAATTGGAATAACTCCATCCAAGTGAATTTAAAGTGCTGCATCTTCCTCTCCAAAAAAAAAAAATCTCATAACATTCGAGACGTCATCATTTTCTTATATAATATCACTGTTTGCAAATGAAATATTTGCTATTGGTTGAAATTTTGGAATGTTGCCAGAATTGCAATCTATTTTTTTATATGCATATAGCAGATAAGAGAATCGCATTCAAAATTAACGTAACTATATAGAATTGAATTGATACGAATCATTTCAATTAATCAAGCATTATATCGCTAAATAAATCTCAGTCAATTTCTCTATGAAAATATATTACAGGGGAATTTCTCCCATGTGAATATGTCAAACGAATCTCCACGACGAGCCTACAATCTCCTCATGCCAACTCCTGAAATACGTCATTGTTTTACGGCAAACATTCCTGAAGACTATTGTCCATGCTATAGTGAAATGCAAATTGATGCGGAACAAGCCGAACAGGCCGCTAACGAGCTTATACGTTATGTTAATGATTTGCTTAAGCGATCATATGGAAAAATGGATGATGGCAACATAAAGGTGACCTCCAAAGATTTTTTTTCGAATTTAAACAGTTCTAGGTCATCATTTCAAAAAATTCATAATATTTCAAAATTTTATCGGCGACACAACGATGAGGATATAAAATCACCAATATTTCTTCGATAAAAGCTCATCAATTTCTTTCCCATTTTTTTCTCTTATTTAAGAATACTATAGCTTCTCATTTAAATATTAATTTACCAGGAAAATTTTTATTTCCCACTTGCCATCGTTAGCAGCCTAAAATATTATGAAGCATTTAATAGAGGTCTATATTCCCGTAATTGAACTTGAATTGCTTTTATATTGACTACTTATAGCATTTTGTTGGCGGTTCACGTATGGCGATCACAAATAAACCGATTTTTTTTTCAACCTTTTGATGAATTTTGCACCAGTATCGATAACCATTTACATATATTCTCTCATTGCTGCTCTCACTTACTTATTATGATTGTTATTACAAGTGCGAGCATAAAATACTTACTTGAATGTTTTCGTTATCGAATTTCATTCTTCAGCTTTGCTATATAGAAAATCTAAAAATTTATAAAAATATTCGTTAATTTATATAGAAAGAGAAAAAAAATTTTTTTTTAATTTTCAGTTCATACATATTTTTATATCGTTTTTTTTTCAGGATGGTTTTATATGTTCGGAGCTTGTTCTTAAAAAAATTGAATACGCATCAATACGTATTCCATCAATGGAACTTGTTATAGATCCACAAGTTGGTGGAAAACTCCCTTCCAAAGGAATAGAAATTAGGTTAATGCATTTATTTTCATCATATATACATCAAATCTTAGCAATTAAAATGAAAAAGCAAAAAATCATCAAAATTGAATTCAACAGTGTTCAATCGATAAGTGGGCATTTCTTAAGTGATCACTTAGTTAGCTTAGAATGAGTACCATGTCATCCATTTTTCTTCTGTCGATTATTTTATTTCAAATTTATTGACCTAATAAATTTAAATCTTAACTCATCAATTACTTTAGAACCGTACAGTTTTGTTTTCTCGACAAAAAATTACACCTGAAGCGTTTTATTTATAAACATCATTTCTGTAATAGTTACTCAGTACTACATTATAGTTATTAACTGTCAACTGATATAAGGCATAATTTTAGTTATCGAGTGGTTATACATACAAAGCCGCCAAGTAATGCACTTATAGAAGGTGTAGTTGTAAAAGATCTCATTAATAACCTGTGGGAAGTTACTGGTGAAATTGAAAGGAACAATAAGTAAGTTTGTTTTATTTGCAATGTCATATTCCATAACATTTTGCGCTTTATTCTGTTCTGTTCTATTCTTTTCACTTTCGATTTTATACAGTTAAGCTTTATTTTGTATATTCTTGGGTTATCGTATCACCAGTGATATGGGCATAACTTAACCTCATGTTGATTTATCCGGTTGATCAAAATATTTTGAATAATCTAGCGGTATTGATTACTGAGCTGATATTTATTTCGAACCAGAAATCTTCGCCAGCACTCAGGAAGCAGCTTTTGAGCTTTCATATCCCGAGTTGAAATTTAACGCAGTTGCTGAATGGCTATTTTACGGGTCTCTTCTGATGCTTATATTCCTTAAAAGATAGAAGAAATACCTGCCAGGTGTTTATTAGAAAGGATATACAAGTGAAAGCGAGAAGAAACGCTGCGAGGTATCCATTAGAACGAATATAGGAGTAAAAGCAACAACAGCAATGTATTGGTTCAAGCATAAGATAAACCCACCATCAATATTTTGGTACGATTATGTTGTGGGACAGTTGGTGCGCACGTCGCATCGCAGTACCGGCATGCGGACGAGGAATATCGACCCGCATCGCACGCAGAGCAATTGCTAACTGTCGCGCAACGCAATCAACTGTCTCAAATGCTACCTGAGGCAGCCTATTATCACCTAATTATAGCAAAGGATGGTGAATCGTTGTCATCGTTTAGTTATTGTTTCATTACGTATAAAACGATCCCTTTATTTTTATTCATTATTACAATACCAGGAAATTCTTAGTCACCTCACCATTGCTCAAATATCATAATGTTCCTTGAAGTTTTTTTTTCAACTTTCAGGTATGGCAATACCTCACATTGTGTCGTCAATCCATTGCTCAAGAAGCTCTGTCATTGCTTACCCACAAAATAATGCATATAAAAGTTGTGCATATATTGAATATTTGAGAGATCTCATATTATAATATTGTAATATTATAAATACTATATTTTAGAGTTGAAATACATTTCATACAAGATACATATTGTAATATTATAAATAGAGATATTCAAAAATGAGCACTTTACTTAATATATATTTTCTATTTTAGAGTCGAAATCTACAGACGTTAGCCTACTTGAAAATAATTCCTTCAAGAATTCTAAAGGATTTTTTTCGAAGTTGTTTAAGGAATATTTAATGATTTGGATTTATTTGAAGTCCGAGTTCAAAGAAAAGGTGTTGAGAGGAATTTTTGAGAAATAAATTTGAATGATAAAGAATTATTCGAATTGATCTACAATGAAATGATTTATTTTATTCGTTGTGAAGAAATATATCGATGAAATAAGTTTGTGAATTCATTGAATATTGTAGCTGTATAAATGGATTCTTATTGTATTTTCGTTTCTTTCCCATTCAATGCTTTCATTTATAGAGTTGAATAAAGCACTCATTAAAATGTGAAAAATTTTTTTTGTATCTTTTAAATTGTTCTGTTCTATAAATTTCACTACTATAAAAAAAATTGTGTGTTCTCTTTTTCCATGATTATTTATTGAGATGAAGGTAGAGTATTTATTTCGTTTTTTTTTCTGCATAATTTTTCCAAATTTGCATATTTACTTAATGTTTTATGCTTATATCTTATTGCTAAGAAACAGATTTGCATAGCGCAAAAGAAAGCTTCGAAAATAAATGGCGTTCATTTCGATCAAATATAAAGAGTGATTGAATATGTATCTCAGCGGTCAAAATAATCACATAGCATCGTCATTAGGTTTTCAAAAACAATGCAAAAGTTGTTGCACTTATAGGCAGAAAAAATTTCTAAGCAATTTTCTGAAATTTTTTTCAAGGGGAATTTATTTTCAATCGTTCCATCGCTTATGCAAGGTAATGCTTTCTCTTTATCCTATCAACATTTGTTGCCTGTGAAATTCTAGATTTTGCTCATAGAATCATTACTGGGAAATTATGAATAATTTTCGCTTCATTAGACCTTATTCACTCTATACTTCTGTTTATGCTGGTTAGATTTCTCTTTCAGGACGTACATCATTTTTTTTAAATATTGTCTATCAGCTTTTACTGCGCAAGATATGCATCACAGCTCTCATAATGAACTCAGTTTTTTTTGCATCATAATTTTCCAACAGCTGTAAAGTTAGTCCTATTCGGTGAAGTCCATGCAATTTCATTAAAATGTTTGTCACAAGAAAGTACGGATCTATCATAAAGCTCAAAGCTATAATGCATTGAACTTGAATCACCCAAGTGCAAATGTGTTTTGAGATAAGGTTTATTTTACGGTTTTATTAGTAAGCTCCTGTAGACCTAGATTTTCTATCGAACTGCATATCCTAATGAATGGAATTAAAGACCTTTAAACTTGCAGTTCAGAAATTACTTTTACCACATTGTAGCACTAGTACGGAACTAGTAAAGGAAGCTTCGATAGTTAGAATGATGTCAATTTCAACCCGGCTCCGATTGTCGTTAATAAACATTTATTTCATCGTATTTTTTATTCCTCGAAATTCGACTCAAAAATATCGTTACGAAATTATTATTGTAATATATTACAAGATGATATTCAAATATAACCGCTTGATTATCGATGCTACGAATACAGCCTTCAGCACTTTTAATGAAATGTTTACTGCATAGCTGTTTTCTTTTATTTAATTTCCTCTATTATATTGTATGTTTAGAATGTCTATGCTTTTCTCACATATAGTTTGTTTATGTATTAATATGTCATAGTTGTATATATTTCCCATGGGTAAACGAATGAATCGATATCAATTCCCATAATCAACTCTTTTCCTTTTCATCCTTCCCTTCCAGTTTGGTTTATCCCCGCGCTTTGATAATCACCTCGCGCATTGATACCTCCTCTCTTCTCCTTCCTCCCTCCCCCCCCCCCCTGGTTTCATTTTATTTGCAGCACAAACGAATTGCTTGCGAAAATTTATTGAAGTATACATAATTTATTTTTGAAAATCATTTCATCATTTTAGGCCTTCTTTATCTCTTAATTGCCATAATGTTCTCATTGAAATTATATTACTAGATCAGCAGAGTAATCATTCACGTTATTTAATTTCGATGAAAATAAAAATAACATACGATATGATAATATCATCATTTAATTCTCTCAGAAATCACTATCATCGTTGAAATGTTTAATTCTTTCATATTCGCTAAGAGGTATACCAAAACATGGCTCAACGAATATTCGACATGGATTATATCGCTCATCTCTTATATTCCTTCGCAGTGGACATTTTGGATAACACATGCGATACTAGAAATAATTATTTTCAAATTTCTTCATTTCAGTAATTTTTTCCTCTTCTTCTAAGTGATGCATTTTCAGTTAACCAATCTTATTGCAACAATAATATGATAAGATAATGTGTATCTATTAAAGGAATACTCATATGCAAATATGTATGCAAATTTGCATATGCAAATATATCTTCCAATAAAGTTCTTCTGTAAAAAAAAAAGGTTATTTTTTCATTAAATTGTTGAAAGATTTTTAATAGCGATATGCTCATCGTTATAAGATGCATTTTAATACGACAACCCAATGAAACATTTCCTTAAGGGCAGGCATTCTTTGTCACACATTTCTTAATCTTCCTTCCACCTTTCTTAGTAAGAGCTGTACGTGTATCCTATGCTCTTTGTATGCTGCATCCTATGCATGAGCTTTCAACATAAAAGTTATAATCAGTGGATAGTCATCTTGCCTATTTTGTCTACTTTTTTTTTTCATTCCTCGGCCCTTTGAGCTGTTTTTTTTGCTTCTTCCTTCTTCTCCTCTTTCATCTTCAATTGAGTTAAACGAGCAATAACAACGACGAAAACTTTCGAAGATGGTTTCAATGCCGAAATAACATAAATAAAAAATAATGAAATAAAAAATAAGAACAGATACTTATAGAAAATCGTCAATGATTAAAATGGCATTGAAAGTGACGATTTTTTGCGTCATAATTTGCTTAAAACTTATTGCTGATTTTTGTGAATTTTCCTGATGAGAATAAATTTCTCATCGTTCTTACATTATAGTCGAAGTTTCCCACTGCCTATCGTACACAAAAAATTGCGATGAACTACTTAAGCATATAGTCAATCAGAATACAATAAGAATGGTAGAAAAAGATTCAACAATTCTCTTAATTTATTGAAGAGGTGGGGGAGGGGGGGAGAGGGAGGAAAGGAAGGGAGCTAAGGCCAAGGGAGGGGATGGATGTTGCGCATATTAACATATTCGTTGAATAAAAATAGTGTTCAGTGGAAAAAGTACGTCTTCAAAGTTGCAATATTATTCAATATTTCTGTAAACTTATTCGACAAATTATTTATTTCATTTGTCTTAATTAAAAATTTTAAGAAATTTTAGGCCTTATCAGATTAACAACTCAAATATTCTTCAAAATTCAGAAAAATATTTGAAGAATCGATAAAACAATGGGATCAACGACGAATTAATCGGAAATTTAGGAGTTGTTTTTTATTTGAGGCATTCATAATATATCATCAATTCGTTTATACTCTAAAAAATTATAAATTGAATTAAGTAATTCAGTGCTCTAAATATATCTATCTAAACTAAGTAATAATATCTAAAAACATTTTATTTTTACCTTAATTTTATTTCATAGTTATTCATTAATCATTTTTTCATTACTTCATTATTACAAATATACTCCTAATAACTCTCGAATTTAATATTTCAAATAAACCTAATTAATATCTAATCGAATTAATAATTATTTCAGTCATAAAATCAAAAAAAAAGTTACCTCAATACATTCCTTCGTATAGACATCACATTGTGTTTTATTTAATAATTTTGCATTCACTTTCTTATTCGAATCGTAATATTCGATCGCATACTCTTTAGCACTCATCGTTATTGTCACTCCATAGATGAGATAAATGAGCGATACGAATACAATCAACCACATCCTTTAAATGAAAGAAAAACAATAGATTCAAATATACTCATCTGAGTAACTTGAATAATTAGCATATTTCAAATAATATGAATGCTGATTAAAACTTATATTCGGTGTGAAATTTGCATTTTATAAAAAATTACAACGAGCGCATTAAAAAAAGAATTTTCATTGATTACGGATTACTCATTATTATTGCATATCTAATTTTATGATTTATATATATGTCGTTTTATATATTCGCCTATTAGCGAATTTCTTCTTTTCCTTACATAAATGCAAATTTTTAAATGAGTTTTTTTTTGCAATAATTTCTATACAAATTTTTATCCTTCTTTTCAGCTAACAAGCTATTTCGTAAATTATTTTGGGTAAAATAGTTTTGCGCTGGGCGGTTAGATGTTGGCGAACGTTGGCAATTTCGGTAACAACTATGAGATGGGTATGGATTATAGTGCAGCTTCATTTGATGGAATTGGCGCTGATCGTAGTGCACTTAACGATTGCACTATTTCTGCAAATAATAACGCTGAGTAAGTGATAATAATGCTCTATCTTTAGAGATGAATATTATAAAACGAGATGATAAGTTGTTAAAATAACTCGGCAAACTGTTAAATATTTGGTTAAAGTTTGATAAAATAAATTGGTAAAATAATATGAAAAATTAATAAATGATTCGTAAAAATCTGGTGCAATAAATCAATAAAATAAAATCATAGCGCATCGCCGCAATTTTTATTCATCGAAATAACTGTGGAATATATGATTGAAGTACGTTTATGAAATATTCTTCATGAAGCCGTTATTTAGGATATATTTAATATTTGAAGCCAACTATGCATGAGATAAATAGCTTATACCACACAGTGGTAAAATATATAACTCGATGCTTGATTTCGCTTCAATAACTCTTTGAACTAACGAGCATGAACCGCCTCGGTCTTGCTCCAATAGCTCTTCCGATTGAAACGGGCATGAAGCGCTTCGATTTTTCGTATATTTGTTTTTTTTTTTTGCAAACGAAAATACCATTTAAATTATTTAGCGGTTTTTTCCAATCAGTTCACTTAGTATCGCATATCTCTTTTCTTTCTTTTGGGAAAAAATTATTTATATTTATCAATTTATTTTAATGCGATTAATGAAAATTTTCTCAATTTTATATTATTCTAATATCCATTTTAAAATTATTGTTGAACAGATTTTAACGAAGAAATTTGATAATGGATTAGATAAAATATATTTAATTTAAATGTTTTATGAAACTATTTTATCAGTAAAATATAACAGTTGAGGAATAATGATTCGTTGAAAAAATCTATCAATTGTTGTAGGTTATCAATTAATAAAAGGCTTATCATACATCAATGCGCGGCTCTTATTCCATTACTCCATTGCAAAAATGAACACAATAATCAATGGATCTTAAAAACTACGGTCGACTACGAAATTGTGAGCTCGACTTTTTTAAATATGTGGTAAAAAGAGAACGATTCACGAAGTATATCACTAATCATATCACTTCATCAAAGTCCAGCATCATGAAGATAAAACTTTAGATCTTTTTACACTATGTGTATTCTCCTAATTTGCTATATGCCCGTTTTTCAAAAAAAAAAACGTGTTATCCGAAGTTAAGTTGCTCCTTCTCCCAAGGAGCAGTGTTCTGAAACAATCAGTCGGCAACTCCTATCCCCTTCCTCTTCTTCTCAAAAGAATGGCTTAAAAATCTGTTTATATATATATATATATATATATATATATATATATATATATATATATATATATATATATATATATATATATATATATATATATATATATATATATATATATATATATATATATATATATATATATATATATATATATATATATATATATATATATATATATATATATATATATATATATATATATGCCAAAAATGTATGACAACGCAAACTCCTTGATAATGCTCTTAGAGCATTTTTTTTTCACTTTTTTCACATTATTTTAAATTTCTCATAAAAATCTTGAATTTTTCAGCTAAGGGATATTGTTCATTTTTTACAATACGGTTATATTAATACCGACGATTGGCTACATCTGGAAAATATTCTAGACCAGGTATTAATCCCTATTCATTTACATGGTACTATCGTTAAAATTCTCTTTGAATTAATTTATTTACCGAGAATAGTTTTAGCTTTTCATTCATTACACCAAAGAAAAAGCGATGAAACTATTGCCTCGATTCTTGCAGAATTTTTTTAAAACAATTATGTCAATGACATCGTTGAGATTTTTTTTTTGATTTACTTTCAATTATATCAACTTATCATGTTGATTTTTTAAGGTTTGTTTATACTGTTCTTTATTCATGAACTAAGTGTAATATATATTATTGGAATTTGGGAACCTTCAAAGCTTATAGGCTTTGAGAAGTAGGCTGCAATTTCCAAAACAGGTATTTACTGTTTTTCGTTAAAAATGTCGCAATCAAAAAAAAAAATTTATTTAGTGCTGAAAACAAACGAACATGATACGCTTTACTTCACTCGGTTTTGCTTTAATCAATAAAGCATTCATTACGAATAAATGTCTCTTCTTATCGCTCCCAATTCCGCCGGGGTTACAGCTTAAACTCGTCTCCTACCCGCTGGATGCTGCCGAGTCGATTCACTATTATTCCCCTCAGGAAGAAGATCGGAATTTGTTCCATCGCTGTTGTCCCGATAAGGGTGCTAAGCGGAGTGCATCAAGAGAACGGAGCAAAGGAGTCCACTCGGAGCCGATTTACAACTGACCATGCAGTAATCAAAACAAACCACCGATAATTTCCACATGGTATAAGCAGCGGAAAATGTGAATGATAAGCAGGAACTAGAAATGATTCAAGAGTGTCACCCACGAAGCTTCAGTTTTATCGTTCCTCGAAAAAGATGTCCTTAAAAACTGATCTCCATAACTCTTTATTCAAACGGCGAACTTTGATTCTTTCTTAAAGGCCCAATACATTTACTGAATTTAACGCTTTTATAAATATCAGTTTTCCCACAATAACGCCTATCTCTACGTGCAAAAATTCTCAGCTTTTTTTTTAAAGTGTCATCACTGGAAATTACGAAAAGTGGAAAATTATATAATACGCAAATTTATTGGCGAGATTAACGAGGATAATTGTTTATCAGTATGGCTCATGTGCAAAAACTCTCTGCCCGATCAACTAACAAAAGTAAGTAATAATGATTTTTATGATAGAATATATGAAATAGTATGTCATTTATAAGTATTATATATTTGCTCAGAGGATTATTTTGTAGAATTAAAAATTTTTATAAAATGTGAATTGCAATTTTTTCATTAAAAAATGAAAGTGATGTTACTACGAAATTCGACAGTAAGATACCTCAAAAGTTGCGAAGTCCTCTAAAGTATCGGAAAATTTCGGTATAAGACATCAACTTTATATCATTACTTACTTACTTACTTTACTACTACTCGCTTACTTACCTGGTCATGACTTTTCTTTATTTTTGCTCATCACATTTTCTTTAAAAAAATTTCCATTCTTCGAATCCAGCAAGAAAAAAAAAATTTTTTTTTCATTATTACTTTCTTAATTACCTATTCGAATAAAGATCTCAATTTGGCGCTTTCATTGATGCTCTGAACTTAAGAATTTTTTTTCACTGCGTTCACTTATCGAATTTCAAAATGATAGGAAATTATCCAATGAAATTTTTTAATTTCAGGTTTTTGAATACTTATTATACGTTATTAACGAAGCAGTAAATAGCGAAAAAAATTTAGATTTCTTTCGTTTAGAAGTGGAAAATCTCTGTGAAATTCTCAACGCCGATATGTTAAATATTAAAACAGAGGTAAGCGAAAACGCTCATTTTATGTATAATATTTCTTTTATTCTAAATTTATTCGCGAAATTTTTTTTACGGTGAACAAAAAAAATTGAATGGAATTTTTGTATAATATTTTTAAAAATATTTTCAATGAATTTGTTTTTTTTTCTCCAAAAGCAATGAATTGTCGCATAAAACAGATATGATCATTTCGAATGTTGTTGCAAATGATGATGAGCAATCCCAGACCGCAAGCATTTCTTGGGAATCCATTCGCATAACCAATTAAAATTAAATCGGCCGGCCGGCAATAGTTTACATAGTAATTATGAATGGAAGATTTGAAATGAATATGCAAATTAATGCAAAGAAATTTGTAGAGCATTTTGACCTTAGGTTGCTTGCAATTGATTGCACATAATCGTCGGAAAATGCGATGCGATTATGATAGATTTTTTTCCCACTTGTCCATGAGAGTTGTGGTGCAATATCTAAAGCCTCCGAACCTCTCATAAAACGTCAAAAGTTTTCCCAACATTTCCACTCTATCAAATATTCGAAGGAAAGTAAACTATGCAATAACAAATTTGAACGTCTACGCTTGTATATTATCAATTTAAATTTATTCCCGAGACCAAGGGAAGGGGAGAAAGTCTCGGGAATTTACGGCAATTCATCAAGGTTTTATTGACTTCGACATTAGCAAGTATTAGGATTGGCAAATAAATTTGCTCATGCAACGCCTTCTTAGCTATCTGCAATGTGACAGTTGGCTTATATGGAATCGATCAATTATATTAATATGGAATTTAATAGCAATTGGTCAGTTAGGGTAATATGAGAAGCTTGCAGATTGACGTCTGGAAGTTAATAAAGAAATGGATTCTTATCGATAAAAAAAGAAGGGAATCACATCTACCATCATTATTACAATGCCTTCGATATAATTTTCTTACTAATAAAGAGGTAATATTATTATGTTGATTTTTCTCAAAATGTTTTACTTTTTACTTTTATACTTTTAAGAGTAGTGTTTAAAGTTTTTTGAATTTTAAAAGCAATTTTTTTTTGCAATTTGAAAAGTAATTTTTTAAATAAATAATCATTGAAATAATTTACGATTATTTAGTTTTAGCAGTATGACGAATGATCGTTATAAGTAAGCATTCCGAATTTGTTTATTTCATAAATATTTCAATAATAAATTATGAATTTCGTCTAATAAAATACCCATAAAGTTTATGATATCATAAGTTGGAATAATTTTAAAATTTAACACATTATTCGATTTCCTTTAGAAAAAACAATCTATCTCTTCAATCAATTTAATAAGCATCATATTATATAAAGAAGCGAAAAAAATTTTTTTTTCTCATGAAATTTTTTATTGAAATTGAATTTCTCTCATCATTTTTCAAAATTTAAAATATTTTTTCCTATTTAAATTCTCAATTTTTTTTTCGAAATCTCTTTTTCAATTTTTTTTTGAAATTTTTGAAATGATTACATTAAAATTTGCATATTCAATAATTGCATAAATTATATAACTAATTTATTTACTATATAGAAGGAAGAACTCAACGAAGATTTATTACGTATGAAATTTATTCCCACTCATTATTTTGCAATTGAATATAATACCACGAATAAATCACGAATAGCACGTGATTTATTGCTAGCATTATTTGGATGGGAATGGTTAGGACCATCGAATCGTATCGAAGTTTTCGATAATGTTCAACATAGATGGAAACGTGTTCCATCAATGGAAGATAAACGTCGAGTCTCATATCATGGTTGTGTTGTTATTAATCAGGTAAAGAAATAATTACTTTTTCAAGTTTAAATAGTTGTATTTTTTTATTCACTAATAAAATCTCATATTTAAAAATATTTAAAATTTTTTTTTTCGGAAAATATTGTTATACTCAAAGATTTCCCTCGTTTATTAGAGATTAATTAAAATAGTTAATCGTATAAAACTTTTTTTCCCTAGCTTCTATATTCGTTTTATTCGTTTATCTATTTCAAGAAAAAGATAGGAAAATATTTCTTTCAACAATTAACGCCCCGGAAAGCGTGAAAAATGAATCGTTGAAGTTAGAAGTTGTCGTAACGGCACTCCAACCCGATAGAGTTGAGCTAACTCCGTTCAGTACTCAAATCGGATCCCACATTTGTCTTGGACCTCCCCTTCCAATTCCGTACTCCTTTCCATTCGAGGGAGGAAAACCAAGTAAATACTTCAATGATTGTCAAGAATGTGCTGAAGTATTTGTTTCCGCCAAGTGTTGTTCGTGAAATGACTGCTAATGGTTGATATAAAGTTGGCCATCAAGTCGTATGTTTGAACATTGAAATGTCGCATGAAATATGTTAATTTGCAGAAACTTTATACAATCGGCGGCTTCGATGGATCTGTTTGCTTTAACACGATGCGATGTTATGATGGTGAAACTCGCCAATGGACAGAGCTCGCACCAATGCATCATTCCAGGTAAAATGAAAACACCTTTAATAATATCATAATAATTGTCACATCTAATTTTTTTTAGTGTTTTGAATTTCGAAAATTTTATTCAAATATATGAAAAAAAAAATTTTTTTTACGAAATATGCTTATCACCTCATCGATCATTATCGAAAAAAAATATCACCACCTTTCAAAAGTTTTAAAGTTTCCTTTCTAAGCGTCATTGATAAAATTAATTTCCATAGAATTCTCTTTAACGAAAAAAAAATGCATATTTGCATTTTAATAAAAAAAAAAAACGCATTTCTTCTGCAATTTATTAAAGAAAAACGACTCTATAATTTAATTTGAAAAACGCATTTTTATAATTTATTTTTCAAACAATGCATTCATGCGGCAACATTGTTTTTTTTTTTGGAAAATAGCAAACATATATAATGGGAAGAGAATTTTCGTAATGAAAATTTCGTTGGTTTACTTTCTCGTCATTAATTTTCTATGAATTTCAGGTGCTATGTGGCGGCATGTGAGCTCAACGGTTTAATAGTGGCGGTCGGTGGTTGTGATGGACATTTCAGACTGAGTGCAGCAGAAATTTACTCGCCCGAAACAAATCAATGGACTACAATAAGGTATGAATTGAATGAATTGTTCGATGTGATTTACGAAAGAGCTTCATCGATAACTTTTTTTTTCTTAGCTATGTAAATGTTTAGTATTTTAGAAAAAAAAAAGTACCGAAAAAAAAAGTAAAAAGAAAAGTGTAGATTGATGTGTTCGCAATTAAAATTATGGTAGAATCATTTTACTTTTTTTGGCAAAATGTCAAAAAAATGATAAAAATTTCATCACAGTTATTAGTCTCAGCAAACAATGTACTATTTTACAAATTCAAGCAAAAAAAAATTTTTTTTCACACGTAATTATAAAATTTGAATTGTTTTATATATGTGCAAGAAATTGTTTAGTACAAAAAAATGAAAGTATTATAGAAGCATGAATCAACAACGTTCGGATGCAGCGGCATGTTCAATGGCTGGTAAAGTCTATGTTGCTGGTGGATATAATGGTGAACGTGTACTACAATCAATTGAAGTTTATTCACTCGAAAAGGACATATGGATAGAAATTGCTCATATGGACTCACCAAGATCAGGTAGGTATTATTCCACAAAATGCGATTGCATCCAATATTTTTCCGAGAAATTTTGCAATGAAATATGAAGCACGCATTTTAAAGTAAATGAAGTTTGTTGCAGGACTTGGTTGCGTATCGACTGATAGCTACATCATATTTGCCGGTGGATTCGATGGTCACACTCGACTAAACACCGTCGAGAAGTTACGCCTTGGAAGCACACAAACAATTCAGATGCCACCAATGCCTTTCGCAAGGTTATTTCAAGTTTTTTTTCCCCTTTTGCATCATTGAATGTAAGAAAAATAATGATGAGTTATCGCTCTCTGTCTCAAATTCAAGGGTCAAGTGAATCCTCACAGAAAAAAAAAGAAAGAAAACTTTCTGAATCATGACCATTATGCAGGCATTTCTTATCTCGTGTTTCTTAGCTCATATTTCTTATTTTCATTTTAATAATTATGGGTAGTAATTAGTGGAAACTAACCATCCATGTGATCAGTTGCTCATGGAAACTGACCACTCATTGAAATACTCAATCACAAATCTAGATATCTTTTTTCAGTAGATTGCGGAAGCAGACGTTACGACGCATGAAAATCATTTATTACGAGATTCACCTCAAAAAAAAAGTAGCATCCAGTCGATCCTTTCTTTTTTATACAGAGGATTCATTTATTAAAACATACTTCCAACCTTATTCGACTTTTAATTTCTGCCTTCATTTTCATGAGTTTCTCGGCAATTATAAATTAGTAAAAAATTGCATACATGCTAATTAGTTCATTCTATAAAGGAATACGACGATAAAGGAATAACAACCAAGAATAGCTAACTTTTGATTGATTTTAAATATATTACTCTCAATACGAGTAAGAAACTTATCAAAATCGAAAAAAAAATGAAAACATAAAGTAAACTAATTTCAACTCCCTTTAACATTATATTTAACAGTTTACAGTCAGGTGCAAATTTCAATTCAATTCAATTCAATTCAATTCAATTCAATTCAATTCAATTCAATTCAATTCAATTCAATTCAATTCAATTCAATTCAATTCAATTCAATTCAATTCAATTCAATTCAATTGAATTCAATTCAGTTCAATTCAACTCGGTTCAATATAATATACTTTCAGATCGAATTTTGATTTATGCAAATTAGGTGAAAAATTCTACGCGATCGGTGGTTATACTACGTGTCTAACACGACATGTGTTATGTTTCGATGGTTATCGATGGGATTTCACAAGTGATTTATGTGCAAGTAGAAGTGCACTTCGAGCTATTGTCCTTCGTCGTTGGCCAGATCCACGTTGGATACTCAACGATGAAGAGGAAACACTTCATACTAATAGTATAAAAACCGCTAAAAAATCACTAGAGCAATCGATAATAATTCATTCGGATAGTTAGCAATCGATATCGTACAAGCTGATTTTTTTTTTAAATTATAGTAATTTCATCAAATTAAAAATAATGCCTTAGTCAGTAATCACTCTAATTTGTCGCTTATTGATTTTAGGATGAAGCAGTCTATTTTAGGTTGACCTGTTTTGGGCTATTTTAGGAAGGAAACGGGGTAACGAACCAGGTTCCAAATAATAGAAGAAGGGAAACGAGGGAATTGAGTAAACGCTTAAGAGCTCATTTAGGGCAAAAATTCACCAATTCAGCACTCAATATCTTCACATTCCAATAATAATTAATCGCATGGTTCTACTTACTTCATGTTTACATTCGTCATAAAAATATTGATTAAATACAATCGATCGAACCGGATCATCGCCACATAAATAGCTGCTTCATTTATTCAGATCTATCATTAAATCTACTTCCGTGTCGTTATTTCGATACTCATATTGAATTCTACAATTAACATCTCTCTACTCGTTTATTTTATTTCTTTCATAAATTTGCTAGCTATTCTACTCACTAAGTTTTGCATATTCTCGGGAAAAAACCAAATCACTACTGAAAAGATGTTTAGTTCAACTCGTTTAATTTAAAAAAAAATCAAACGATTTATGTAATCGACAAAAATGAGAAAGAATAAAATAATTTCTAAGGAATTATTTGGCGTATTGTGTTGGATAAATTGAGATAAACTGATGGACAGTAGGGGGTTAAAGATTCCGTCCGGTCGAAGTGACGACAGCAGCTGCTTTAAATTTACTCCTATTTATATAATCGGAAAGTGACCAACAATCCAGAAGTGACCGATAGCGACCAGCAGCCGATAAGTGGTCAGTGATGACCAACAGTCGATAAGTAATGAGTCGTGAATAAGAAGTAAATGAAGGAGCCAGCCCAGCATATGACAAGTATGCAATAAATCCCATAATTCTGAACCTTTATCGGAAGAAACAGTAATAAGTTTCCAATGAATACCATAAAAAACACTATAAACATTTTTGAGTAACAAATTTATAAATGCTTGAGTATATAGTGGGATAAGTGGATTTGCATATTTCTTCAAGAAAAAAATAACTGGAACATTGCCTTAGGTGAATAGATTCAAGTGTGACTCGAAGTTTCACCTCACTTTGAAGTAGGCACCTTAGATGCAAAAAAATTTTTGGTAACCCACGAAATTCCACTACAATACAAATCAACGTTAAAATAATTATAGTAGTCGAAAAGGACGTCGACTATTTCCACAAAATTAAAAAGAAATAAATTAGAAGTCATAGAATTTTTACTCAAATAAAATTGAAAAAAACCAAAATTTTTTAAACAGTATTCCAGATAAAAGCAATTCAATTGCGAATAGTATTTACAAATAAATGACGTTTAAAAATTTCGTTCACCGAAAGCAATAAAAATTCCCTCAGCATTGCATATTTTAAAAAAAAAAAAGTTCTTTTTTTTTCTATTTTCATATTTTTTTATCAAACTTTTTAGATAAGAAATAAAATCAAAATATTATTTGCAAAATGAAAAAAGTTACTTCCCCTTTGTAACGAAAAAAAAAAGAAATCAACTTGTTAAATCGAATTTATGCTGAAGTGAAATATAAAAAACATTAGCAATAGAAAATTCTCAAGAAACAAATATGAGCAATAATACATACTCAAATCACCCTTTCATAGAATACTCGTAGATCATTATAAATGTGCAAAAATATAACGGTTTATAACGAAACGTTTAGAAAAATGAAACTACAAATAAATCATAAACTAAACATTTAAACACTAAAAATCATCATTGCCTATTTGGTAATAAATGAAAAGCTAATAATACCCAACTCGAGCAATATCTAAACCTCCGATTTATTAGCAACACATCGATTTCATCCCTTTATACAGTCATACTTTTTGATGGCTATACTCTATTCAGCCTTTGCGATATCCCAAACATATGTAGTACTATACTAAGCATTTTGGCGGCATAAATCATTAACTGAATGAAAAAAAAGAACCACTCCAAGTAAAAATAAATAAATAAAATAAAATGCGCTTGTATCAATGCAAACGAAAGCAAATAAACAAATAAATAAACAAAAACAAAATCGAAGGTAATAAAAAAGAATTTAAAAAAAAATGGAACATTCAAATTTAGCCTATTGAGTACAAAATGACAAAATTACCGGTGGGTAAGTTGGACGTATATAACAAATTACAAACCTCAATCATTCACAAAGTGAAGAAATGATGAAAATTGGAAAATAAGTGGAATATAAAAGAATTAAAAGATATGGAGGAATGATATCGATTTGTGCGAGGCAATGATCGAATTCGATCTCTCATAATCCGACCTGCTCCGATAATAATAATCGCTTCAATCGTTATCGACACGCTTCGAATTTCGTGCTGAATTTAAAATTCACTCAAATCGACAAATAAACGGTTTTATGAGATCAAAATCATATCTACCATGGAGTGAGGAGATAGAAATTTCATACTCATAAGTTAACGTTCCCCGTCAAATATCTTCCAAGATATTCTACTTAAACAGGTGCCAAGATACTCTCACCTTATTTAGACTAATTAAAGGTAGAGGTGTTTCATGAAATGGCCATGTAAAAAAAACAAAGGAACAAATAAAAGTATGCACAAAAGTAATATTGCGTATTTCACAACTTGCATAAGTTTACTTGAATCGACAAAGCATTCATAACGAATAAATATCTCTTCATATCACTACCACTTCCATTTCACAACATCCCTATAAATTCTCTAATAGAGCTTGCGTCTTTCTTATAAGGGAATAATTCCGTCAAATATATTTCACCTATAAATAAACCATTCCCAAAAAATGAAATATCCACGCAATATGAGTTCGCATAAAATTTGAATATGAATTTCACTGTTCTAAAGTATGATTCTACGTCTAAATAATATGTATCCTTCACGTTATTTATCATAAGATAGCAGAGGATAGGATGCTATAGGATATAAACGCCTCAAATCCTTATTTATCTATACGCAATGCCATTTCGGCTGATAGGATGATATGAAACGTTGATAATCATCGCATACCGTAAGATTCGAATAAAACCCCCCTCAATACCCTTTTTCGAATGAAAATAAAAGAAAACGACATACCAGTTACATGGCAAACATGAGCCGTAACACCATGCTCACTGAAATATTGCAACCAAAGTCGCTGTTTTGTCGACAACTTATCGCCTGGTCCTTTCACTTCAGCCACCTTCAACCGATATAATTTTCCACCCAGCACATTTATAATACAAAGATAGTCGACAGTATCGAATAAAATCGACAAGTGAACAATTTTTTTTTCAGCTCCTTTTTAAGTTAATTAAAAACAATCAAACAGATAAATTAAATAAACAACTAATCGTACTGATTTTCATAAAAATTACGAAATAATCATATAATATTATAAACAAAACAGATACTTATTTAAAGTTATACTTTTATTATCTCTACCGTATACTTAAATTACTAATAAAACAATAAAAAAAATTTTTTTCCAACCAACAAACCGCAAGTTTTCCACTTTCATCGTTCCAAATTGTCAAATCGGGAAAACCACTTCGACAATTTCTATAATCATTTACGAGACGTCGAAAAATTGACGTCAACACTTTTGGTTGGCAGCATAATATAAATCGCTGAAAAAAAAAAAATATAAAATCTAAATTTCAGTTAAATTTTCCTCATGAATCCCCTTCTAAATGATTCTCGCTAGAAAACTTTCGCGCAGGCAATATTCCCTTCCTACTCCCTACTCCCCCCCCCCAACCCTCCCCGTTTGAAGTAGTTCAAGAAAATGACCTGATTTAAATAATATACGATATTCTAATTTATACATAAGATTTACTATTCCCACCACTTTTTGCATGAATGAAATAGCTGAGAAAAATTTATTATGAAACGATTTAAAAATTATTCAAAAATTGTAAATATCGTCGAATTCTGAACTATTAAAATGATTATTAACAAAAAAAAAGATCATTATATAAAATGGGACAATATGCAAAATGACTATAATATAATGTTCATAATTTCATAACGAATTAACAAATTGCCATATAATATTGTAAGTATGAGCCTAAAGCGTTAAGCTCTTATAATATCACTAAGTCAATTCCTCAACTTCAAACTATTCCGAAAGATTTATTTCCTATTTTATAAAATTGAAAGAAGTTTTACAAAATTAAAAATTTTTTTAATGAAATTGAAAAGTACATCCTCTTCTTTGCGTATCGAATAACGTAAATTATTTCAATATCAAAAAAAAAAAATTTTTTTTTAAGATATTCGATTTTAAGAAATGAGAAAAAGAAAAAATATTTATTATGGAAATATAAAAATTATAAAAAGAGGAGTATTCATTCAAAAGTGCAGAGGTTCTTTTTGCATTCCGATAAAGGACTCATCAAATTCGAAAAGCATCTTCACGGAAAAAAAAAGTTTCATTATTACTAGTTAATGAAACAAATAATAAAATGATGTGAAGATTTATAGGAAAATTCCATTTTTCAAAACGGAAAGAATGAGATCACATTTTCTGGCTTTAAGAAAATAAATGAATAAATAAATAAAAGAAATTCTACAAAGATCTATGACAACAGTAACTCTTTAAGTATAATAAAACATTAATCAAAATTTCAGTAAAGTATTATAAAATACGAAACGATATCAATCTTTAAAAAAATAAGAGTGACCACCCACCTTAAGTTGGGCGAATTCAGTGAACACATCCCATGATGTCTCTGAATTTGTTTCTCCATAATGTTCATCATATGCAAGCTTAATTAAATCGATCAATTCCTCACTCGTACTTTCTTCAATAATATCGAAACGTTCATCAAACGCCATCTTCCTTCGACTATATAAAGCTCGTGAATTCAAATCTGCTGGATTTGTCTGCAAAACATATTACAACGAAAGTAATGGGTTGATGACGGAAAGGGGGGTAGGGTGGGGGGAGGGGTGAGCAGGAAAGAGGGAAACTGCATAAGTGCGTAAATAGTGCGCTAATCACTTGGGCGAATGTTCTAGTTGCGATATTTTTGGAAACAGCTGTAGCAGGAGTTTTATTTAAAAATTACAAACATATATATATATATATATATATATATATATATATATATATATATATATATATATATATATATATATATATATATATATATATATATATATAACTCAATATATCTCATCAGTGAAGCCCAATTAGCTAATTCTCCGATACTGTTATACCGCACATTCGTAAAGAAACAATTCTAATGCCGCTTATTCACTAAGAATACAAGAAAACGAAAGAAAAAACAAATCAACCTGAGTCTCACAAAACCAAACGCCCTCCTTTTGATGATCAAAAATAATGTCATAGCACAATAGTCCAAACACCGTGTGCCATATTGCACCTTCTGCATGAACACCTGTAAAATGTCCTTTCAATCCATTACTTATTCCGGATGACAACATTAATCGAACCGTTCTTCTCTCCCGTTTTCACAGATCAGAATCACTACAGTAGTGATCGATTCAAAAAAAAATGCAGAATTGTCCACCGAACTGGAATAATGAAAAATGCTTCAAAATATTCTGCCCTAGGGGTATGGATCGCAAGCAAAAACGTATGGATTTGCTTTTGACTCGGTCTTTTAGTTAAGGAACCACTCTGGATCTTCTAAAACAGTACAATATGTGCTAGTGCAGAAACCATAACACACAGTTTTAGCAAAACAAATAATTACATCGATCCAATTGAATTCATACCTTCTTTATAACCATTTCTTAGGTAGTAATTCAACGCAACTTCTTCAACTGGACATTCGTATGATGTTCCATCCCTAAAAATACTACTACAATAGCATATGCAAATATGAACAAAAAAACACATCATGTGCTTTATATTATTCTATCTTGAATAGAAATCCTGGATTCATAATTTCCTGGAATTTCAGAAGAGAGTCTATTTAGATTTTATTTTGGAGAATGAGGATTTTTAGATCTAATAGGATATTTGGACGTATAGTGGAATGAATAGTTGAAGGATTTCTTGGGAAAAAAATGAAGCATGCTTACAAATTCGATTCAATGCATAAATTGGTTGGATCACATGCTGGATCATATTGCCAGACTAGTGCTTCCAGGAAACGTTAATAAGCATATTATGAAAAAATTACGTGGAAATCCTACGAACCTCAAATCATCATACATTACTCAACAAAAATAACCCACCACTAGTAGTAATAAATTGTAAAGTTAATTAACGGCTCGCATCACAGTACTACTCCAATTATTGCAAAAGTTATATCCTGTTGCATATTCATAACAATTATGATGAAATATATACCTCCTGATAATGAAACGATTTGTACGCGAATCGCCGAGATTCTTACCCAAAACGGAACCGCTAATATCGATACGTTCTGGATCCGGAACATTCATCGGACCCTTCCAAGTACCACTAATCTTCTCTCCACGGTCCTTTAATATGAGAACATATAAAAGTGATAAGCTTGAATAGCACCAATTCCGTGGTCCCCTCATCCCTCCCCTCCTTTCTTCAAGTCTTAAGTTATCCACCATCACCAAACAACCATCATTCAATTCGAAATTAATGCATTATTTGAATAGTGAAGTTTCACTAATCAACAATATTTTATAATAAAAAAAATACTTGTGTCACTTAAAGAATCCAAGATGGAACGAATAAAAGGAACTATAAAAGACGTTCCTGATGCTAATATTTTCTAAAATCAGTTTCTAATGTATGATATCGCAGATTCTATCAGTGATGATGATGATGATGATATCTTCTAAGAACCCTCAAAATTCAAAGGTACCATAAGAAGCCTCCTCTAAAAAAGTATCTCTCCTCTTAAAAAAAAAAAAAACATAGTCGACTACTTCAACTGTTTCGCTTTCATTTCTAACTGACATCCTATTCATCGACTGTTTTTCAAAAAAAAAAAAGATTTCACGGTGAAAAAAAAATTTCAGCTCTCATTCCCAACATTATCCATCTATCTCTAGCATCAACTCTACTTGAAAAATAAGACCGCTATTTTATTTCATTGTTTATAAAATTTGAATGAAATTAGTTTCTATATTATAAACATGGAATGCTTAAGCTCGAAATTTTTGAATCTAAATAAAGGTAATATAAGATATTCATTACATAATACCTGAAGTAATAGCCGATCCTTATCACCGAGTGAAATATCTTCGAGAGCTGCATTGATCACTTTCAATGCTTCATCTTTTTTTTTGAGATGTGAATCAAGATTAAGCGCTAAACGATCCCACCAACTACCACGAGCATCCATCAAGAACATTTTAGCATCTAAATACTCAATGCACAAATTTACTATTTAAATACATATTGGAATTAAATTGGATCACTTACTAGAATTGAATTAAATTTTGTACTTATTGAATTCACATGTGAACAAAGAAGCCGTATCATTAAACTTCACTCACAATTTCTTTTTTTTTTTTTAAATTTCGCTCTAATCATAGATTTTAGCCGTCAGCAATAAACGCAAAAATTATTATTAATCTCACTGCTTCTTGTTTAGCTCAAATTAATCTAAATCGATATTCTCATAAAGATGAATAAAACGTAAGCAATAAACTTTCTATTCTGATTGGCCAACTCATTATCAAAGTAAAAGGAGTGAAAAGAAATCCGAAAGATGTAGTGGTGGATTAACTAAAAATGGCCCTTATCCAATCAGCAGTATCTTATTTCCGACAGTCGAATTTTTACTGCCCCAGGGTCTATACCGAAATCTGTTTACAATTTTATCAGTAGAACTTAACGATACAAAAAAGATGGGGATTTCATCTACCTCCTCCACCCCCCCCCCCTCTCGTCAAAACCTCAGAAAAAAACGCCCTTCTTTTCAATAATACAAAAAAAAATCTTCTGCAATCTGAGATTGTAATATTTGCAAATCACTAATGTTGCAATCTATTATTACAAATTTTTGCAAACATTAAAACTTGCCTATCAAATGCAATAACTCCTCGATGCCTTTTGAAACAAAAATAGATAAAATTTCAACAAAACCTTTGTTATTGAGTAAATGCTGAAGCCATTCAACAGCTTCCTCGTATTTTCGTTGCCTTTGCAACGCTTCAATACCATGTGAAATACATCTGCAACGAGATGAAAACAATCATTTCGATTTTCACAAACGCCGAAAAATTCTTAAAATTAAGAAAATATTTCCTGAAAATTTCTCGTACTGTAATTTAAAAAAATAGTTTTTTAAACAATCTCTGCTTTGTAGGATTTGAAACTATGCAAGGCAATAATGCTTACAGTTTAACGAAATGAGAATAAAGTTGAAATTCGTGAGGTTCACTAGGTTTCCGGATCCGGAAAAAATACTCTTTCCGTTCAGAGAATGCACGCTCGAAAGAAAAATGGGCTCAGATTAGATTATCAAAAATTAATCAATACACAACATCACCGAAAAAGTTTCAAGTTAGTCGAAAATTAAATCCTACCTCGTATATACCCATAGATCAGTGAATCGTCGCAAATGTGGTGGAATTGCTTCGCAAATCAACCTGAAATTCACTTCTTATAATTTAACATAGTGAAGATAATAGCGATTTCGCGCTGCAAATGCATGGCTTGGCCACAAAGTGCCTGACTGTTGCATGCTAGGTTTCATTTCAATATCGATCGCATATTCCTTTTTCATCTCTCTCTCTCTCCCTCTCTTTCTCTCTCTCAACTCATTCATAAAGGTTTTCGCTAAAGGACCAAAATAAGCCTTGTCCGTATAATTTAGCCGCTTAAAGATAGTTCTGCTGACTCAAATAATTCCAACTATGGGTGGCAATCAGAAAAACGGAAAGTCCCCCCCCCCCTCCCTCCCTCACCGGAAAAATTTAATTTACCGAATGGAAAAATATCATCTAAGTATCAATAACCGTTTGAATAATACGGATAATAGCTTAGCCATAATATATGAATAAATTCACGACAACAAATTTCATCGCTAATGCAAATCTATTATAACATTTTTTACATATCAGTTCCTTTCCATTGTCTACCTACTACACTTTTGTTAAAAATTCAAAACTGTCTGTCAACATTTGACTGCAGATCTCAGGAAATCAATGAAAAGATTTGAAGAATATGTAGATCATAGTTGTTTTTTTAAACGCGAAAAGACCACGCTATTTTTTTAGACCGGAAATGATCTTGCCATTTTTTTGAACCGGAAATAACCTTCTTATTTTTTTAAGCGGAAATGATAATCTCAAGCTTGTGATCTTTAGTAATTCATTGCTTATAATTAATAGGATTTATAATATAACCAAATATATAAACATACCTATACTCAATATCCACTTCTAGGAACATATTACGAGCCTTAAGAGCACCATTGTATACATCGGTCCATTTAGCACGCCCCATTGCATCAGCAATATCCGCTT
Source organism: Ascaris suum (assembly GCA_013433145.1). NCBI lineage: Eukaryota > Metazoa > Nematoda > Chromadorea > Rhabditida > Ascarididae > Ascaris > Ascaris suum. The sequence continues at coordinate 8,044,785 of CM024178.1, read as the reverse complement.
CCAATTCTTTTGCCATTATATACCTGAATAAACGTGATTATATTTCACTATATTCTCCTAAATAGAAGCCATATAAAAATATGGAAAACTTCAGAAGCTTATACTAAAAAGATCGGAGTGATTTAAAAACTAAAATCCATTAATCACTGATTCCATTCTTAATAAAATTGCATTAATGCAATCTGAGGACAAATAAATGAATCATATTCAGATTTATACTGGAGACTGACTGTTCAAAATCTCGTGCACTTCTCCTATTTAACAGCATTTTCAAACTTTCATTTTCAAATCATTCCCGAACAAAGACATGTGTTAAAACCTTCCTCTCCACTTATATACATCAAGCCTTTATATATATATATATATATATATATATATATATATATATATATATATATATATATATATATATATATATATATATATATATATATATATATATATATATATATATATATATAAACAAGAAATGTAGAATGCGTACCTTAAAAGCATTTCTTGATTACTATAAATATGGAGAAGTGACGACGAAGAAGGTGCTGGAAAACGAACTTTATTTGTTGCCAATTGAAGCAGCAAAAATCTGAAATAAATTAAACATAGCATCCGAAATAAAATATAATTTTTAAAAAAACACACTTTAAAAAGCATCAAAATTTCCACAGTTTAAATCATAATACACTGAAAAAAGAGGAAACAAATAATCTTATTATTTCATTATGAATTAAAATTTTATCTCTTCTATAGAACCTTTCCTCTTTTGAGGAAGAAGGCATTCCAATTCGAATTTTTCTAACTATCATAAATAAGCGAATAGCCAGCAATAAACTAACAAAAGTTGAGAAGCGAGATTTACGGTTGGCTGATCGAGAAGTAGAGAAGAGCTCATATCACATGGCGAATACAGCGTGAAAACTGCGTTAAAAAAACGCCACACATTTTCAACAATTCGATAGCATGGTCCCAAATGCTCTCTCACCCTAAAATTCAACACGTTAATAAACATTTAACGCTATGACATTTCCGCCATAATCAATCCTTATTTATTACCTACTCATAACATAAATATCCTCAACTAATCACTTACAAGCGTCTATTTTCTCAGTAGAATAGCATTCAAATTTTGCAAAAAATTGATCCTATTTTTGCGAAAAAAAAAATTGCAAAATTTGCAAACGTACACTTGAAGCATTCTCGTTGCATTTGTCGCTCCAAAAACATTTTTTTGTTGAGAAAGTTCCAACAACTTTCGACAAATATCTAGTTTTCCAGCATTGATATTAATTTGAAATTTCTTAGCCACTAGTTTCAATGATGGCAGGTGCAATAGACGGATCGCCTCCGAAAGATTGGTAAGTCCAGTACGACCTAAAAATCCATACAAAAATATTATCTAATTTAATTCAATAAATATTTAGAATATAATCGAAAATAATTGCATAAATTTGCAAGTTCTTTTTTTCTTCTTATTAACTCATAACGCATTTAATAACATATTCTTAAGCATCACTTCCTTTTCGCAAACTTTATCAACGTTGTCGCGTTAAACGGCGAAACAGTCAAATTAAAATCCCAGCGAAGCGAACAAGAAGATTTCGCTGGAGGTTCTGTGAGAAAGGAAACATAAAATCCTCACTTTGTTGTGAGAGGATTCTATGTCTCCTCCTTTGTTGTCATTCTTTATAAGTGTATTTAACTCTCGACGTCTCTGAGTCGCTGCCTCTTTCGTAAAAACGCTTAGCGGGGACACGCATCTCCTCTTCCCCGCAACTTCCCTTTTCTCTTGCATATATTTGTCGCGTCCCTTCGTGATAAACGTTAAAAATTTCAAAATTTTTCAACTAAACACTTAATAAGATAAATGTAAATTAATAAAAAAATTCGAGCACTTATTTGAAGAAAAATTTGCAAATTTTTTTAGTCATTGAAAAAAGTATCGTAGAAATTTTTCTGAAAAGGAAATAAATTTATAGCGATAAAAATTAAATCGTTGTGAAAATTATAATTAAAGAAAAAATAACTTAGAGAATGAAAAAAGATCAACAAAATTACAAATAAATTTACCTGATTCTACAAGGCCAACTTTATTAAGTTCATCGAACAACGGTAAAAGATCTCGTGAAATATTTACAAAACTGAAAAATACATCAAATATGATTAAAGAATTAAGTTATGGGCAAAAAATTATGCTCACGAATTCAGGCACTTACTAATGTATTCGATGAAAAGTGATATCGAATAATAAAACTGATAAAATCTCAAAAAAAAAGGAAAAAAGGGTTAAGTTATATTTGTTATATATCAATAAACGATAAAATCATATCATGTTATATTTTTTATATATTTATCTATCTGTATAAAACGATAGGAATGGAATTAATTAAAGATGGAAAAGGCTTACTTGAGTCGTTCGACAAGAAGCCATTTGCGTTTTCGAATGAATATTTTTACGAAAAGTTGTTTTGCCTTCTCTATAAATAAAATATTTTCCATAGAAGCAATGAATGCACATATATAAAAAGTATACTTTCGAATAGAGCCCCTTCAGATGGAGAGAAAGTTTTCGAACAGAAGTCCTTTACATAAACCGTAGAAATCCAAATAGATGCCCTTCTATTGTATTATTCGAAAAATAAAATTAACAATTAAAGAAACCTTAAGTCATCAACAATTACTGCAACTGCTCGTTAATTCATCAAACAAATATTGTCCAATTTGGCAAACGACAATTGACCATATTGGACAACTACAAATATGAAATCAATAAATGATAGAATTATATCATATCACTGCGATATATAATTTAATAATCCTAATTTGCATAATAAATAAGTAGGTAATATATATCCTTCAATAAATAAAAATACTTCACAGCATTTCTTTAATCGGCATCAATTAAACCATTGAAGCCTTACTAAGTCAATTGTCCGCCTAGTCAGTAGAATTCCACTTAGAGAAACGAGTTTTAAGTGATGAAATGAAATAGTTTGAGAATAAAATATCAGTGGAATTTAAAAAATGAAGAAAAAAGCAAAATGATGAAAGAAAAAAGATGAATGGATCATCGAGAATTTTCTAAGCTGGAAAAAAATCAATTTGTCAGAAAACTAGAAAACTTCTAGAAGTTACGATATTATCAGAGTGAAATTGTGGAGTAAATAGTGCAAGCAAAAAAAAGCGATGCATCGAGCTAAATATCCCCACAGATGCCCTCAACTATATTTCAAGGAAACTATTCACAAGTATAAATATGCATGGAGAAAAGAAATAATTAGCCAATAAAAGGTAAAAATTTACCGGAGACGGAAATAAATTTCCCGACGATAGATAAATTCTCACCCCAAAATGATGGCGAATATGGTGAATTCTCTGAACATTGCTCGTAGAATACCTTAAAAATAAATCACTAACATATAACAATAACTACACAGTAAAATTTTTTAAACTCTAATAAAAATGCCATAAAATCTATCCATAATGCTTTATGCTTAGTTTCTATATCAAATTATGCCGAAAAAATTTAATCGCTATTCTTCCTACTGGCTGTGCTCAGCTCTTTCCGGATCGGAGTCGTCTTCCGGATTCATTATCAAAATTAGCCACATTATTGTTGTTATGTAGAATACGCTAATATGAAGCAAAAACAAAACGAAATGCTGCAAGTTCCAAACCTAATTAATTATATTTCCGGAAAAATTTTTATGTTATAAAATGAGAAATTACGTATATTTCAAAATGTCTCCTAATGTTTAAAAAAAAAAGGAAGTGCAAAGAGGTTTTTTCGGATGGAAATTTTATGCCATAGATGAATAATTTTTTAAACTTTAGCATAATTTTTCGAGGAATAAATAAAATATCGATTCAAATGTTTACCCTCTTCAAGATTTTCAAAAAGAGCGTAAGATAATAGGGTGATCCACCAGAATCATTGTCGCCATCGTCTTCGGCTAAATCTTTAGCAACGGATGTCATTTGCTCACTATCATCAACGTCTTCATTGTTGCTGCTATTTGATTTCATCGATGATATGGGTACTCTTGTTAGAGGTGATAATTCTGTTTGACAACATTCTAAGAAGCAGTGTATTTTCTCAACGATCTGCGTTATACTCAATTCTTCTTCGACTTTTTTACTGCTTGTGGTTATTCGTGATGAGTTTGTTATTGTTGTCCCGGATTCCATATTCCTGAAAATTTGATTTTAAAAAATGCTTGTTCAATACAATAAAATTTTTTTCTCTTTCCTATATTTGAAACTACATCCATATATACTCTAGAAGAAAATATATACATCCCTACGAGAAAATATATTGCAAGTGAGACATCATTTTTGCTTTCTATCTGATATATCTAGATATCTCTTAATGTCTATTTGGAAATGCATTTAAAAAATTGCAGTTATGCGCAGTCAATAGAAGGCTGATGAAAAAAAAAAAATTTGCTGAAATCAACCTGAAACTATTGCCTGTTCGAAGTTAAGCACAGGTTATACCTGTGGAATTTGATCTGAGGCAATTTTAATGGTTTGTAGCTTATATATATCTTCGACGGTGAAATACACTATAATCTCTAGACAGACCAATTACACTGCTCCGTAATCACTAATGATGGGTTATTGTTAAGGTGAGCAGTCGTACATAAGAAGAAAAATCTATTATGAATCCCTCCCCCTTTGAAAAAATCATCGCAATAATATAATAATCATTGGCCACTTCTTACGATGGATGGGAGGAGAGAGGGCGGAGAATGGAGGGGAAGGGGTGCAAAAAACTACTCAAAGATTTTTTTGGAGGACCACAGATGTGACCGAATTCAATGTCATCCAGTGTCTAATTAAAAATGTCACTGCCCCTTTCTTTCTTTTCTAAACGAATACATTTTATCGAGTGAATGAAACAACTAAGATGTAAATATTTATATCCCCCTATTTCCTATTTGCAATAATTACTCTCCCTTACCTTGCTTCTGTGCATTCGACAAAATGTTTGACTTTAGTTGGACTCGATCCGATGTGTTGTATATCGGCGATATTCTTTTTTGATGATTCACTGCATTCCATTCTTTTGCTTTTCTTCATTAATTTCATATTTTGTTGAAGATTTACCTTTAAAAAAAACTTATAATTCTGATAAATTTTTAATGAAATAAAATCTATGCTGATTGTGGGGAGGCTAAGAAATTGAAAATTAATGCACTAAATTTATTTTTGAATAAAGAATTTCAAATATTTTGCTATGAAGTTTCGAAATATTTTATTATAATGTGAAATAACCACTGCAATAACTTTATAATTTTAGATTTTTTCGAATGTTTATTCATCTGAATTGTAACGCTGCGAATGTTTTCTCTTTCTCGCTGTTTATACTTATATGGTTTTATATGTTCTAACACTTCGGAATATTGAAATAAATAAACGAAAAAAATAACTAAATAAATAAATATAAATAATAAATAAATAAATAAATAAATAAATAAATATAAATAAATAAATAAATAATAAATAAATAAATAAATAATAAATTAAATAAATAAATAAACAATTAAATGCGAAAGTTTCCGTTCTAACCGAATATAAGACTGTTACTTACAACGTAAAATAAACCTTTCTAGCTAGCCGAATAATATCATATATAACAGTATTTTTAGAGCGTTCATAACTTTAATGAAAATTGTCGTAAGAAATTTTTATAACGTTACCGCTAAGTTTTGGAAATAAATTACTTTTGTTCAACGTAGTACCACTTCATTACTATTATACATCACAATATTAGGTTTATCTCATCGAGTGGAAAATATCTGTCTGCTTAGTGAAACTCTTTTCAAATATTTTATGCAAGAAGATAAGAAGAAGAAGAGGGATTTAATACGTATCTTCATCATACGAATCCATAAAAATTTAAATTAATTAATTATCTTCGATTACTATCGTATTTCACTCAGATGTTGTCGTAAAAAAACTGAACTGATAAAAGCAATGAAATTATATAAATAGAAATTAATACTGGTATTGGAATTGAAACCATTCTACGAATATTCATTTTCTGCTTACTATATGCATATCATTAATTCGCGTTCCATTTTGTAGGATAATATATTGACATCTTAGTGTTTTATTTACTGATATACTCTTCTATTTTATTTTATTTTATTGATAAATTTCTTTCCTCTCATCGAACGTATCGGTAGTTTTCTTTGCCTTTGCCATTTTACTTTACTTATACTATTTTATGTCAATCATATCAGTAAGAAATACTTTACTCCTAATAACTATTTTAATGGATTAAAATTTGAAGAACTGTTAAAAAAACCTTAGCTGGACGCTTTCTACTGCTCAACGATGCTTTAGTATTCATTGAACCAGATGTTGACGGTGCATCATCCCACTTATTCGTTCCTTCTTTCATTCCACCAATCCTTTTAAAGGGATTGTTTTCGACGACCTCTAATTGATAATTTTTCATTTCAATAATTTCCTCATCTTCAATCGTTAATCGCTTCGTTTCCATCACGTTAATCGATTCGGTAACCTGAATTATGGCAAAAAATAATGATAATAATAATAATTTCAGAAATTTATGGAATCCAAATCACAGAATTAAACTACAAAAAAGCATTTCTCTATTTTATTAAGATGAGCTGAAAAATACAATAATAATACGAAAGAAAAACTTCTGAAACCGTGTAGTCTACTCACTTATAGTATTTAAGGTGTACCAGGATGTTGGATCAAGTGAGAATAGTGCGCAGTGCAAAGTCACAGAGGTTAAACGACACCCATCACCTATCTTGAGCCTAGCGTGAGGTAGAATCGAGAGGATATAAAAGAGGTTGATATGTGCTCATTAATTCATTCCAGCTTCTAGACTAGTCTAAAGGCCGAGTGGTCCTAACGGCGACCGTTGAGGTGCGAGAGAGGTTCGCCGGCGGTGAAGAGCCGACTCTGTTGCCGTACCGGCGATCCAAGCTACCTAGTGTCTCTTAGTATTTGTAAACGTGATAAACTGTTCGCCCCCCCCCCCCTACAACTATGTTGTCTTGCAAGTTACTCGACACAGGGCGCAGATCATCAAAAAGACCGGGATGGCTTGAGGAGCCAAGAATGACTGATCCTTACAGTTGAACTTCAAAAATTAATTCCCACAAAAATTTAACTCTAAAAAAAATCTTTTAAAAGAGCAAAATTTTTCTCCCTTATTTCATTATGAAGTTAAGTACCGATTAAGAAAAAAAAAAACTCATTGATGAGATTTCTAGTTGAAACAGATTAACATACACTCGTATCGCTTTTCGTTGACGAATTCAGATCATTTGTGGCAATAATTGTTGTTGTTGATTGTTTATCATTTTGATTGCCATTCTCCGAATTAGAAGAATTATCCAAGCATATTAATTGTTCGATAGCTCGTCGTTTCTTCTCTTCTGGAGTTATTCTATCAATCACCTAAATTCGATTTTCATATTTATAAAATATTGTCGATATTGAATCTAATATGCAATTTAAAAATAATCTAATAGTTCAAAGAAAAAGTAACGAAAATAAATGCGACTACGTGGGATTCAATTCAGTTAACTATTAAGAACGAATTGAAAGAGAATTTGCTCGAGAGAGAGAGAAATGAAATTGAAACAATTATAAGAGAGAAAAAAAAACTGAGCGAATTTCCTACTTTTGAAAAAAAAAAATTTTTTTTAAAATTATATCATTAATGTCATCCTATTATTTTTTATTTTATTATTCACATATTTTGTAATATATAATTGTAATTTACTATAAATTTCACTTTTTAAACTTTACAACTCTCATAACTTACAAACAAAAAAAAAAGAATTTTAAAAAATATCAAAAAAATTATTACATTCATTAACTATTTGGTATCCATTGTGTGATAAAGTATACTCTGAACAGTCATTATATATAAGTTAAATTAAATCATTATATTTAAATTAAATAAAAATTTTATTACCATACATTCATCGTCATCTGAATCTATAAAACATCTATTGATATGGCTTGGATATTTGCCATTTGGAATTATAATACCACATGCTGGGCACTTTTTCTTTTCCAATTGCCGCTGGAATGCTCGTAGTAGAGCCATCCTTTTGATGAACCAGTATAGACGACTGGGAAAAAAACCGAATTTAAATTATATATATATATATATATATATATATATATATATATATATATATATATATATATATATATATATATATATCGATAACTGTGTGATTCATATCATTGCAGGCCACAAAAAACAACTAAGTCTAACCAAGAGCAATTCAATGCGTAATAATAAGAAAGGTATGGCCGAAAGTTTCGGGTTTTTTGGAAGTGTATCATTTTGTTCTTCAATGTACTGAAGATCAGACGCTGATGCTTTTGTTGAACCTCATATTATTTCATTGGCGCTGCTTGAGCCCCCCCCCCCCCCCACTCCCACCCCTTCTTTGACAGTTACTGAAATTTGAAAACCTTATCCGCAAATGGGATGAAAATGAGCCAGAGGTCACTACCTGAGACTAAGCCTAGAATAAAATACCTGGCTGTAACATATGACGTTAACTATATTCCTGTAAAAAATAAACATTTACAGAAAGAAACATTATATCACTCCTTTTTTCTAAGAGTAATTTCAAATAAGAATTTACTAATATTAGAGCAAGCAGTTGCTGAATGACCACGCTAACGAGTGACCACATCATATCAATGAATTAACTCTATAACATTCAATCGCTAAGTTGTTAACAACTAATTTAAAACACCTTCCACTTTCAATATTGCCGATTGAAAGTCAGCCTAGTACATCAATAATATAAATCGACTAAAAATATAGAAAAGCGTAAAATAATTTCTAAAAAAATAATTTCAAAGAAAAATTGAATTGAGAAAATTTATTCATTAAAATCATTCTTTTTAAAATGAATTTTGGAAAGGCGGTAGATAAAAATGCAATAACTGAAGTTGCATTTCTACAGAATATTCGACATGCAATTAATGATAAGTATACTTGATTTCTTCCGTATTTAACGGTCATTTATATATATATATATATATATTATATATATATATATATATATATATATATATATATATATATATATATATATAGCAAACAAAAATAGTCTTTAAAATTTTTATTCATACACAACTTAAAAAAAGGCACCAATAATTGCAACGTTAAAGAAATAAACTAACAGAAAAAATTTCTAATTAGACAGTCCTAAAAATTACTGCATAAATGATATCACAAATATTTTCAAGCATTGAAATATTTTGAGCTCTACTCACTTCCACCGCATTACGACAACATTTCAACATCGAAATACTCAACAAACAAGTTTCAAGATACAATAAAATTAAAATTTAGTAACCTAGGCGATAAAGTAAATAATTGAGTTAATAAAACGTTGCTATTCATTTCTTATATTGACTTTTAAGGTCAACATTAGCATCATTAGAGAAATATATACTTGAGATAAACTTCATTGATAAGACAACGCTATAAGTAAATATTGGAACTTAACTTACTGCCAGGAATTGAATTATTCAAAAACTATAAATCGATACAAAATTAATTATATATTCAAATAAAATATCCAACGAAAAGATTCATCACAGAACAAGTCATCCATCCGGTGAACAGAGATAAGAACAGCATTACTCTGAAATTTCGACCAGCTTAACAGAGAGTTTCGCGAAGATTAAAAACGATTGCAAAAAAAAAAAAAAAAGAATCTCTGAGGTTTAAGATTTTGGAAGTGGATGCCCTTGTGGTTTCACCCATTTTTGACCAGCATCTTTCGGTGGCTTCTTCGATTCAACCTCGATATAGGTGACTAAATCTTCACGATCTTCAACTTTCTTCAATCCGGTACACACCATTTTCGTTCCAGGAATACATTTTCTTGGATCTGTCAAATACTCCAAGAGAGTTTCACGAGTCCAGATTATACCCTGCAAAAAAATAAAATATCACTATTTAGAAATCAAACAGAAACTACCACTTCAACTTTGCATTGAAGTAAAACGCTTTCGCTATGAAATGAAATTAACTAAACGAATTTATTGTTGAGCTTCTACTTAAATTAGTGGATTAAATTCTTTTTTAAGTTACAGAGAGACAAACAGATATATAGGGAAAGTTAGATAAATAAATTAAACATCACTGCATAATCAATTCAACTTGGATGCCAATTAAAATTTTTGACTGAGGACTTAAATAATCGACGAAACTGCTAGCAAAATCAATGATGTACTATTATCGTGAAATCTCGAAAGCACAATCTGGGTTCTACAGCGTTCATAAATTCCAATGCTTAGAAAATAGGTAAGCACTTCTGCAAAATTCCCTCAGAGATCGACCGGTTCCAAAAATTATGAATAAATCATCAAATTCCACAGTGATATATTCATGTTTCAGTTAATCCTATCACTTGTAACAAACTTCCTTTCTTAAAAAAGGATTTACTATTTATGACTCGACCGGAATAAATTAAAAATCCATCAGGTAAATTACTCGGTACCTTCCAGCGAGTTATATCTTTTGCTCAAATTTCGACAAACTTGATCGATTATATATGCACATTACATCTATAAAAATTCTTTAGCGCTTGCTTCAATGATACTCTTGAGTTACAATTACCAGTCGGGCGGACAGACAGACAGACAGACAGACAGACGGACACACAGACACATACATACGGATATATGCAACACCATTGCGATATGCTTTGTAAATATAAATTTAGAAACGTGGACAAAAATGGTTTATATTGCTAAATGATATTGTTTATTTTCGAGGTCCCAAGGTAACCCTCTATTTAAATTTCAGATTGTGCGCAGATGATCGGTATGATTCGAAAGGCAAAAAAAAAAAAAATTGCCGAATGTAAATTTTATGAATTCTCAATCGCGATCGTTCATACCTTTGCGGTACTCGCCTCTGAATGTGTATAACCTTCGACTGTACCCGATTTTCGTCCAATTACACCAGATAGTGTAGGTCCATTTATGCATGCAATCGAATCGATAACATGGCACTGTGCACAACGTTTCATAAATAGCTTTTTGCCACGTTCATAATCGCCCATTTTATGCGATACGATCGTCAATTCGTGTCACTTCGGAACTTAAGAACTTCAATTAGGAATTGAATTAATTTTCGATATTATTGTGTCGTACTTAAATGAGATGAAATGTTGACAATAGTTGAGCTATAGAACAGATTAGCTAACGCACAACGATGCATAAGTTGAGGATCAAATTGTCGGATTTGTCAGTATCCGTCACTCCGTCAGACAGTTGCAGACAAGATGCTGTCAGACACACCAACATTCGTTCAACCGCTCCTTAAACCTAGGCTGTCGAAAAGGATTGATAGGAAAGCACAGGCAGGCTCAAATTTTCGCACCAACTGCTTAAGCACTAATCTCATTCCTTCGCCTCAATAGGTAACATCCCTCCCATCGTGGAGCAGCTGTCTTAAATCCACCTTCGGTGTGATGCCATCGAACCGGCTGTAGTTTCCGTTCTTCAGAAAACGCAGCCCGCGCAGCAAAATATGCGACACTCATATTTGAGGAAGAAAAATCGTTGAAGAAATGAACTTTCACCGGAAATATCCGCAAAAATTAAATTCAACGAATTTTCTTACCAATGAGATATTTCACGAATATTTTACTGCAAAATTTTTCATTCAACAACTAAGAAATTTTGCACTATTCAATCCTATTGCTCTGTCTTCTCTCTCCTATTTTACGACCAGTTGAACTTCAAAAATTCACATTTACACCGAAGAAGAGGATAAGCGAAAGGGAAATTAATTTTCAAAAAAAAAAAAGTTCGCGAACTAGAAGAAGGTCATGCTATCGATCTCGAACTCGTTGGAAATCTCGGAAAGTTTCTTTTTTTTTCTCAAAGGTGGAGGCGAAATAAAACATTTATAAATTTACATGAAGATCTCAATAACAATTAAAAGTATGCAAATTATGCAAAAAAAACAGAACGATATGCAAATAAAGCGGATATGCAAATTCAGTGGAATGTGATAGAAAAAGTCGATCGAAATAAAGAGATATGAAGCGGAAACTCTCTTCCGCATTTTACCGATTCGCCCTAATTCACCCGTTTAACGAACGGTTCGAAGCAAAAATTCCCGCTTTTTTTTTACAAACTTCAGAGGGCTTTCCGAAGATTTCACCTATTCTATCGGTATCTCTTACACCTGAAAAATACCTGGAGATTTATTACACCTGAGAGGTACCTGGCCTAAGATCACTGAAAAATCCGAAGTCTCAAATGAGTCGAGTTGAACTTTTTTTGCTCAAGCAATACAGCAAAGTAACAATTTTACAATTACATAATAACATCCGACAAAAAAATGAGACCTTTTAATCAGGAAATTAGATTTTTAAACCCATCAGATAATAATTATTGCATAACGACTTCGATTATTTGGAAAAATGAAATGTGGTGAAGAGATATGCCTCGTTCTACCGATTCTATACCTGTAATAGAAGATGACGAATAGTTAGCAGTTACGTGCAAAGAAATGCTATCGGCAATAGACCAAAAAAAAAAAGCTTTCCACTGCACTTTCCGCCCCATCACGATGATAAATAGGAAGAAAAAAGTTCGAAGATCCTCATCAGTTTGTTCTTTCGAAAAATCTTTGCAGTGGGGTTTTTTTTTTCTCGAGGACAATGAATGCTGCCGGAGTTTAAACAGCTATAAATAACTTCTTAAATGAAAAAAGAGAGATAAATAAGAGTTGAGTTGCGAAGAGTATATGGTGGGAAGGGGGGGGGGGAATCTGGTAAATTTAGGCTATTTCTGGGTTAAAGCGGTAGAAAATAATAGTTACTAACATCTTTTACGTACAAAGTGAGAAAGTAACGTGATTTGATTCAATTAATTGCTCTCATTGCTACACAACATCTGCTATTTTAAATCGATATATATGCACTTCGGCTTGATTTGGGGTTGCTTCTTGTTCATTGATGATCCATTGAAATAAACCTGATATGCTCGCAGATAGTAATTAAAGTTCAGTAAAGGTTCTTTAAATTATTACATTTTTGTATATGAATAAATGGTTGCATTGATAAGACTAAAAAAAGTTTTTTTTGAGACTTATGAAAGTGGAAAACTGCGTGGGATTAGGGATTTGGGAGGGGAGGGGGAGGGGGGATGGTGGAGAGAGAGTGGAGGGAGATGGGAGGATTGAGGAAGAGGGCGGAGGAAGGATGGGGGAGGTGGAGAGTGGATGGAGAGAAGGCTGACGTCAACAAACAACTTACAAGACCGGAATTAAGGGATTAAAAGGAATTAAACTGTGTTTTTCTCTATTATATAGCTTTTGAAGCAGCTTGAAAGAATGAAAGTACAACAATACTGTGTGTGTAATGCAAAAAAAAGAGAGGTGATTTGTTATGATCCTTTCAGCTTGTTTTCCATGACTTTTGCTCTTCATTTGTGCAGAATTTTACCAACTATAATGGCTTTTCGAGAGGAAGCAAAACGGCGACAGGATGGGGGGGGGGGGGGGGGGGGGGGCAATGAGGAGGGAGATTATTGAGGTACTTTATTAATTAGCAGATATTTAGAAGTAGTTTTGAAGATGCCCAAATGGGGACCGCTTAACTTAGTGGGAATTCGTTTATAGGATCCTAATTACGGGATATTTGCGCAAATCTTATAGCGGATAGAACTAGTATAACTGTAACTTCATATATCATTCATAGAGTACAGATAGGCAATATTAAAGGTAAAGAAGGTAAACATAAATATAAAAATTTGGTATTAATCCTCATAAAGAGGAAATATTTCGCTAATTAGAGTTTTATTTTTTATTTTATTTTATTTATTTATTAATTTCTTTTTTTTTTGAATAAAATAATCGGGGAAAAATGTTGAGAATTGAAAAGATAAAGAAGAGAAAAGTCAACGACCTATTCCAATAGGTCTACTCATCAACACATCGTCGTTTTGTATAGCGTAAAAGTGAACGTACAAGCTAATCGATAAATGTGCTATTTGCTTCTCACATGACAATTTTTTTTCTGCACTTTTCGAAGTGCTATTGAGACGATAAGCGTCCCAAATGAAGATTGGCAAATGAAGATTTTGCATAAATTATTTATTTCTATAATGATATAGCGTAATTTAAATATAAAATAATGCAAATTCAAATATAAGCAATAAAATTACTTACACGCTAAATTTATACGACTATAAATTCGACAATAATCTATTATCGAATGAATAAGAACGCTCTTAAATTATCATCAGTATACTATAGTCATTTACAATATACTATAGTATAACATTATACACTGAAATATTTTCAAAGCTTTTCCCCCACGATATAACTCTTTTCCATCTATTGCTGTCTTCTGAGAATTTCAAACTGCTAGGTTCATTAAATTCTTCCACTATTATATTTTAATTTGATATAAACACAAAAAAATAGATCAACTTGATTAGATATAAACACAAAATTGAATATGATAGTTGTACAATTCGATGGTTTCATTAGCTTGGATAGTATAAAGAAAAAAAAAACTCAAATTCTTGCATATATATATATATATATATATATATATATATATATATATATATATATATATATATATATATATATATATATATATATATATATATATATATATATATATATATATATATATATATATATATATATATATATATATATATATATATATATATATATATATATATATAAACTGCTATAAAAGTTTTTAACAATTTTTTTTCCTGAAATAGGCGTCTTATTGCCTCTTGGGAGAGAAATTTATGCTACTCTTTATTAAAATAGAAATTTGATCGGCTGGCGACAAATTATCATGCTTCGATCGAAATCACATCTTTCAATTATCGTTCAAATGATAGCTGGCGGATTGTCTAACCCGAATTCGAACTTCAGTTCACATATATGAAGTTCGAGAATGAACTTAAAGTTCTAGGTTATATAATAAAATCAACATCAAACAACAATTAGTTCTAAAAAATAATCTATCCATTTCAAACTATTATCAATTAACTCTTCAAATGAGGTGACGCCATCGCTTTATTACCCTCACTTTTCACCTAATATTTATACGTCGATCAACTTCCACATTTTTTGCTCTAAAAAAAATTGGTACTTGATGCAAGAAAAATGCAAAAAAAAAAAACGCTCTACACAGCCGATCTAATCTTTGATTTTTGAGAAATTTATGGTATAAACCATCTGCGATTGAAAAATGCGGGGGGTTTTTTTTTGGTCGATTGATGAAAAAAAGGTTGAAATAGTTTTATGCGGTAATAAAGTTGTGGTATAAACAATATGGATGGCAATTATAATATGTAAACTTAATTGAACCTAGATGAAAAATTTTAGCCATAGAATTAAATCCCCTCGAAAAAAGCTTTTAACGTTCTAATAATAGTTTGATATTGTATACGTTGTTTTATGAGTGCGAAAACAATTGTTGTTTCTTTTAATTTTCATATTAAATGAATTTTTATGCATCATAAAATATGCAAAATATTTTATTCATAAAGATAATTGATTTACATATTATCATATTTGTAATAAAGTAAATAGTAATTTAATAAATTTTTCAATGGTTTTCAATAAATTCTTTCAAACATTTCTTTGCTATTGGCATAATGAAAAAGTTGAAATTTTTTTCAACGATTATTTCGGAAGGGAAAAAAAATATTTCCGCAAAAAAAAAGCGGAAAAATAAATTCTCAGAGTTGAATAAAAGAGGAGAAAGAAAAAATTCAAAAAAAAAAAGAAATTTATTTATTTCTGTGAATTTAAATATTTCAAATGATCGTATTGAATTGAAAATCGAATATTTTACGAAAATAATGATTAAGAATTGTCCTGTTGATAAAGCTTAATGTAGATATAATTAAATCATGGATTGAAATCGATGAAACGAGTTTATCGAATTGCTCTCGATAGTTGCGCAAATAGGTTTTGACCACACACATCTAGAATTTATTGAGGAAATCAAATGTTTTGCTGTGAATGAAATCCACATCGTTTTCTATGCCATATTAATAACATATATCAGTGCTAGTGTGTTCTATCAATATCGTTATCATATCAGTATTGACGTCATTTTCCATTACATTCCTATAGCAATCTACATCATACATCATATCATAGGATATCAACTCGTTAAAAAACGCGTATTATTTTGGGTGTATTCCTCATTAAATGAATCTATACTCTCGTAAAAATCTGTAAAATCTCTCTGATTTGCTTAAATCAGTCTAAATTTTCAACGCCATAGATTGAAAGTGAGGAAAAATGGAATTCCACTCATAACTGTCATATTTTGTAAAGAAGATCGAAAGATTCTGGACAAATGTGTCGATTTTGACCAAATATGCCAATTTCTGGCCAAATATGCCTAATATGAGCAGAAATGTTCTAGGACTTTTGAATTGTATGCCTAGAATACATGAATGAAAGTATTCCTCTTCTATGTACCTTACTCTGAATTTTATAAACTTCCTTCGAAGCTTTACAAGCGGTACTTTTCTCAAATTACGACCACTTTTTTGACGGTGAGAAATCTCATCCACAAGTCCAATGAAGCGTCGAAATTTCAATGAATTTGATGCGATCGATTTATTAATTGAAATATCCAGAAAATATCTTTCATATGACGTTATTTTACAATTGCGGACGCAACAACAGATCAATCTTTCATCGGTGAATCGCTCAACGACAAAGTTCTTATTCAAGTTTTAATTCAAGTTGGAAATGAATTTGATGATCAGCCTTCACTTTTATCAATAAATGAAACCCTCTCATCGAGCATATACTTTGGCAATAAAAAATTTACCCGAAGAGAATCAACTTGTTGAATAGTTAAGTCAATAAAAAATGATAGCAAAGACTAATAAATAATAATTTCAAGAGGAAATTTGCATAATTACTCAATGAATAGATCCATTAATTAAAGAAAATACAGCGAAATCGTTGAAAGAAATTGAAAATTTCTTTGCGTAATTCGAAATAATTTTTCAGTTACTATTAATCGTTCAAATTTATCCACGAATCATTTAACGCCGCCAAAAAAAAAAAATCAAATTCCACTCCCTGAATATTTTAATGAAAGAATTTTTGAAACGATAGGTTCATTGAAACTTTAGCCATCAAATTCAACCTTTACCTTAGAGATTCTCTAATCTTTACTTATAGAATTGATGATTACATGAACGTCTTGTATATGACATTCTGGTCACTCGCTCGAATTTTAATAACTTCAATAAATCATACAAATATATTTAAATATTAAAATTATAGATTAGAAAACAATAGTTATTTACATATTCAAAAAAAAAGTCGAATACTGCGGACATTGATCTTTCGTAGTATCAGGTTTAGAAGCTCTGAACGATGCGATGAAAAAGCAGACAAGCTTATGTGCTTTATGCTAGTTTATATCTTGATGCAATTTGCATGGAATGTATTTCATCAATTATTTCCACTTCAGGTCATCTAATTTTCCTTCAAGTATGTTAAATTCGCCTGATTTTCTCTTATATATTATTCATTCTGTTGCTAAAACGTGATAAACGAATCACTTCTTCTCGTTTACACATATCATATTCTCCAATCGCTTGGTGATAATATTGTCATGTCTACCACCGCTTATCAAATTGCGAGCAAATTGCAAATCAATGATGATTTTACAATGCGTCATATTTGGAATGCGTCACATTTGCAATATGTACACCATCGTTATGCAATTCGTATGTTGTTGTTGATATGTGCACCCTCATTGTTTATTGCAATGAAATATGATCCGTTAGATATCATATTAATTCATGCCTATTTCCCATCTATAACGCTTTTGTATGCTTTCAACCGACATATTCAGGTGACACCTCAGCAGAGGGTGGTTCTTGCAACTCTGCTCCAGATAAGGTAGAAGAACTTTTCGCTATTAATAAAAATTTTTCAATTTTTATATTATTCATTTATTATTATTATCTTTATTATCATTAACACTATAATTATAATTATAGCTTTCATAATAACTGTTATTACTACAACTATCGTTATTATCCCTAAGATTATTACAATCACTATTACTATTAATATTATTATTATTTTTTTAAATCTCCATTTTTATTTTGATTATATGATCACTCTTGCTATTTATCAACTGCTATATATTCAAATGTAATTTGCATATTTCTATTTATTTTTTCTTTCAATCTTAAGAAATGCAAATTACAATTTAAAAAAAAAATTTCCTTTTTCATGCTTATTCACATAGATTAAATCATCTCAATAGTTTTTCATTTTGTTTATAGAAGCGATGAATTACACGACAAAGGATCGATGGAAATTGCCAACTTTTATTCTCGTTATTCTTATATTCATTCATCATGGATGTAATTCGGAAAGCTTAGATGATATTACCGTATTTAACGAAGATGAAACAAGGTAAAATAATTAAATGTTTTAGAAGTCTTGAATATCGTACTATAGGAAATGCTTGACGATGTGAAATTTTATTTGCTAAGAAGCAATAAACCATTGCAATATTGTCGGCTAGTTTCAAACAATGCGATGCGCTCTACATGATCATATCAAGTTTTGTTTGTAACGAGTATATTTCAGCGAACTTTACTAGGACTTGTTTTTCCGTGGTTGAAAAGGTACAAGTAAGGCTCAATTACATTTGATTTGTGCTTTTGTTGGAAAATGGTAGAAAAAGAGGGGAGGGGGGGGGGGGGAGGGGAATTAGGGGAGAAATATCGATGCAGCATAATATTTTAAGTGAAAGTGGAGTCATCATGTAACGTCCTAATATGCTTCTTATGATGCACTTGTCCGACTATAATTTATAGCTCGTTAATTAAATTGCTTTCTTCTGAAATAAATTTTCAATTAATAGCAGAACATAGGATATGATTGTAATGCTCTTCAAGTTGGAGTAGATTTAAAGTCCAATCAATTTTTTTTTCAGCATTAAAAAATTTTTACGCAAAAATCAATGATCTAGTCGTATGGAATAAACACTACACTTAATTATAAACGAATGGTTACTAAATGAGATAATACTACACGATAGGAAATCCTCTTGATTGATCATAGCAATTACCGTAACAAACAAATTACCGTATAAGAGAGAATTTTAAGGTCACGACTTCTTATGCTTAATGGTCATATGTATTTCCATGCTGGAAAGGAAAAAAATATCACATTCGTTGCCGGTGCAGGTGGATCGATATTTTTCGGTGAAAAGGATCTAAATCTTTTGCCCCAATTGGTATGTTCTTCGTGAAATTTTGTTGATTGAATTTTAGGCAAATCACATTGCTATTTCATAAATAACCACATAACCTATATGGCAGTAAGGTATAAAAGATATTTAACCATCTTCAATATGAGTGTTTAAATCAGCGTTAGATAAAATGTTAGACAAATTGCGATAAATAACGATAAAGTACTCTAAATTAAGAAACCAGGATAATGAAAAAAAATATAGAGAGTAATCTACGATCAGGTAATTTTTATGGATTTCAGGATTATGTTCGTCAACTGTTTGTCACCTTTGAGTAATACAGATAGCGCAACCTCTCATTTTTTTCTCTTTCCACATCTACAGCTTTACACTATCTTTTTGTGCTTAGGCTTATTTAAGCGTTCTAATAAACGTTTGGTTTATCCTCTTCACCTTCATCTGATATCACATAGCTTGTAGGTTATTGAATCAATGGCTATATTGTTGTTAACAATTCTTGAAAATATGATTTTATTGAATTCAATAATAATAATAATCCGAATAGAAAAGATAGAAAAAAAATGCATAGAATTATCAAGATAATTAATATTCGAAAAAAAAATGTCTCAAATAAATAATTAATGATTTATTTTGATTGAAAATCTTTCGATGATTTCATTGATTCAATTCGATATATTTAATCACATCGGCACGATCTTGTGCCATCTTAAGTCCAACAAAAAACATTTTCGTTCCAGGAATATATTTTCTTGGATTTTTCAAATAATCGTATAAAGTTTCTCTAGTCCATTTTAATCCCTAAAAAAAAATAAATCATGAGAATAATAGAGATTTCTAAAAAAAGTCGAATATCCAAATTTTTATCAATTTTTATCAATTTGAAGAAAATATCAAATTTTGAAATAAATAACAAATAGTTTTGAAATAGAATATATAATGTTTGCTAAAGCATTAGAGTTTTAACGTAGATAAATATTGTGTTTGTTTTGATTCAGTATATTTTATACTTCTGCACATTCAACGATGTTCATATCGGCTTAGAGAATCGACACCACTCTAGCTTCACTATTATAAATACCCTCCCCCTTCCTCCCCCCCCCCCCCCCGATACTAGGAAGAAAATATTCGAACGAGGCTTTGGCACCGTCCGACTTCGGAGTCACTTAGCACTACTTTCATCACGTTAACTTCATAGCCGATAATAGAAATGAAATGTAGTTTTAAAAAATTACGCGAAAAATTTCGAAATAAACCTTGCGTTGAATCGCCGACGAATAAACATAACCGGAAGAGTGCCCGATTTTCTTCCGATAATTCCGTGCAAACCGGGTCCGGCTTTTGTACATTTCGTTGAATCGATAGCATGACATTGTTGACAACGATATTTAAAAATTCGTTTACCATTCTCATAATCTCCTTCCGGAATTGTGCTTTCATTCATTTTTATAAATTGTCACAATAGTGTGACAAAACCACTTAATATCAACGACGAAAACTTCACTAAGAAATCGTCGACATTGATGGCGAAATTACATTTGATGAAATTTTAATTGAATAAATTAAATTTTCAAAATTAACATATCGGAAAAATTTGCATATTCTCTCATAAAATATTTTCACTTCGATTTATAAAAATATGCATTAAAAAATTAAAATGTTTTTCAAATATTAAATTTTGAAATATTATTTTCATTTATATCGCTATTATTTACATTTACAAAAATTACCTGAAATTCGAATAGAAACCTTTTTTTTTTGGGGGGGGGGGGGGGGGGGGGGGGGGGGAGGGAGAGAGCGGGAGGGTTGTCGGTTATCTGGTGTGGAAAAGTTTTCCACAAATTTTTAATTTTATCTCTATTATCAGAGATCAATAACGTTTATGGTACAATTTTCATCCATTCATTCTTTGTGATACTATCATATCACATTATACAAGGATCAATCTTCAGAGTAAAGTTGAACTCAAGTTTCAAGATGAAATTGAGATTTGAACTTCAAATGCATCGTCTCTTACTCGAGATTTCGTATTCATGTTGAATTCAAGGTTTTAGTTTTTATTGGAACGAAATGGGGAAAAGGTTGTTTTTTTTTTGGCTATAATTTTAGCCACAATAGATCTGTTGCATTCGCTAACAATGAAATAAATAGTGAGGAAAATGGACGGCATTTCTTTTGTTATTTCCAGCCGAATAATGTAAAATATAATTTTCTCTATATTCTCTCAGGTGAACTCCAGATGAATATGAAATCATAGAAAGCGTTTTGAATTTCCAATTCCAATTTTCGACGATCTACAAGGCTGTTTACATGAATGGAATTAAACTTTCCAAATGACGTTTGAAATGTATGCCTGGCAAGGAAAATGGGAAGGAAGGAGTGATTTCTCGATTCTGGAACGATCAGAGAATTTAACTGGTGGCATATGCCAATTTTTTATGAGCCTAATTTATAAAATCTGAATTCCTTTTTCAGGTGGACTTCGAAACACTAAAAGGAGATTTTGGTAACGCAAAAGTTAGTCGCATTTTTATTCTTATTCTTTAGCATATTTATTAATTATATTTAATTATATTTCAGGAAAAAAATGATAGAAATGATTGGATCAATTCAATAATATAGCAAGTTGGCTAAGAATTTTTCATTAAAGAAATTCACCATCAAACAAATTCTATATTTCTCTAAATTCCTGAAACCATGACTTTGGTTATTTCAATCAATTAAACCTGGATTATTCGATCAGAGGTGAATAATTAATAATTAATTTGTTAATTAGGCAAAAGCAAGGTGTTTTAAGGTGAGCGGATGAAGAAATGCAACGGCAATGGTGTCCACGAAGACGATAAAGTAGAACGTCTTGAGCAATAATATTTCTTTATTTATGCTTACTCTCTGATAATTCTCAGCTAAATTCTTTAATATTGATGAAGTGTTTTTTTGAAAAAAATTTGCATACTTTGTATTGCATCAAAAATTCTCATAATTTCCGATTATTTCCGGTTTTCAGGTGCGTCTTCAACAAGTAATCAAATCAGCGGATGTTTTGAAGTATCAAATTAAACTTAAAAGTGGTGATATAGCTAGTCTCAATCGAAAGGTATTCAATTTCTTATCTTGATGTTCAGCTTTTTTTTTTGCATTCAGGTAAAATCCAGTTCATAGAGCGTAGTACGGCATTGTTATGTTGACGTATATCAATCTCTATATCCTCTCAGCTAGTTTCCACCGGATAGTCACTAAGACAGGTGTATTTAATAAAGTCTATACCCGCAATTAAGCAGTAGGTCGATTTTCAAGTTGATTCAACAGCATGAAATATATGAGTCACTGGTAAACACTACAAGACGTTCAAAAAAGTTCTGATGAAAAAAACACTCACAGTCGACTAGACTACAAAAAAAAAATGCAAAAATGACATTTATACATATGCAAATGCAAATATGTCTATGCTAGTGCGAAAAAAAAAAGCAAACAAACATGAGTCATTTATAGACGGTTCACTAGAATTTGTAAAAAGCGGTTGATCTGGTTGACAAAAACGGGGAATTAGGGCGAGGAGGGGCTCGTTTAATGATGAAATGGTACTAAAAATTTTTTTTGAAGATCCTTCTTGGCCTTGATTACATAATTTATTAGCATTTGTCTATAACACAACACTTTTTTTGCAGATAGCCAATATAACACGACGATTGAACTCGTTGAATAATACGAAAAAAGATGGCATGGGTCGAAAATTACGAGGTCTTCTGAATGCCGTTAAAGCTCACTTAGTACTTCTTGATGTACGCCTTAAGAAGGACGAATGTGCTGAGGCTCCATGTCAAAATGGTGGAACATGTGTGGATCTCTATAATAAATTCCTATGTATATGCCCATCTTCTTATGAGGTAAAGTTTAGATTTTTTTTAAAAAATGACTATATTATATTTAAAATGATTTAATTTTTAAATTAAATATATTTAAATTCTTTAAGCTTTGTAATTTACATATTATTTTTTTATATTTAATTTTTTATACTTAAATTTTTTTTTTGAGTGCGCATAATAAAGAAATCGAAGAAAATACGAAATTCATTGAATGATTTTATTGCTAGTTTCTATCGCTTAAATCATTTCTTTCAATCAGTTAACGTTCACAGTAGCTATATAATTTATTATCGAGGAATGAGCGTTCCTGATTCGCTCATTGCTAACAACCTTCGGAATACAAAAACGATATATAAGATAGTATATAAAAGGACGCCATATAATTTACTCATTGTCATCAAAAAAAAGTAATATTAAATTCGAAAATAAATCGATTTGATCCACATAAAATAAAAGTTGAGGAAATTTTTTAGTTTTATTTGTTCAAATTCGATCCATGAAAACCTTTCAAGTTGATAGTAAATACCGAAAAATCGTATCATCCGTGAATTTAATTTTTTGGCTTCTACGAAAGTGAATAGAGTTTTTTTTTGCATATCATTAGTTTTAATTTCTGGTTGATAAATTAGTTGATAAGTTGATAAGTCATCTCTTGCCTTCACATTAATTTTCTAGTTTTTATCTTTATTTTTTTTTGTGCTGCTCTCACAAATTTGCATAATGAAGCGCATCATGAATGTGTTGAGGTTATGCTTTTGTCTTAATGCATCTAAACACATCTCTCTAATTTTATCTTCTAATTTTAATTCGGAAATAATTACCACTAATAGGACGAAATTTAATCGGTCAAATCTGCTCAAGAAAATAATCTCCATTATAAACCTCCAGATTATTAATTAGATTATAGATATTTAAGTTTAATTTTAAAAAAAAGCTTCTAATTTGCCATAAAAATTTTTTCTAATTGTTTTTTTTCTTCTATTATATTCGCGCCGAAATTTTTTAAAGTATCGCAGAATTTTGCAATTGTGATTGAAAATAATTTTGTGTGAAAAATTTTTCAAAAATTCCCACTCTAAGTGATCTATGATCTCAAGGAGATGAATCATTAAAAGATCAATGAAACAATTTGGTTCATTATTCCGGACGATTAAAAATGGGATTCATTTTCATTTTCGTCAAGAGAATTTGATTGGATTTTTTTTTTTGAAACTACATTTTATGCGTATTTCTTAGTTTTTTGTTGATTTATAGGGTGCAGTTTGCGAGAGTCGTGTGGATGAATGCGCACTATATGAAGGGACACATGCCGGCTGTCAAAATAACGGTACTTGTGTGAATAAACCAATTGGCTTTCAGTAAGTTTTATGGACAGTTTCTGAAAAGCTGTAGCCCCTCTCCCTTTTACCCCCCCCCCCCCGTCCTCCGCAACTCCTCTTCAACTCTCTCTACATCCTCATTTTCCAGCTCTAGTAGTAAAATACGAACCTGAAATAACAACTCAATTCAAATTAGAGGCATATTTTAAAATAAAATAATATGGATATACAGAACATTCAATTCTACCATGATTATTAAGTAATTTTATTGCAAAGTGCAGCAATTTCTCAATTATTTGTTTTTTAGTACACATATATATATATATATATATATATATATATATATATATATATATATATATATATATATATATATATATATATATATATATATATATATATATATATATATATATATATATATATATATATATATATATACTTTACTAATATTTGGCGTTATTTCTGAGAGCCGCCTAACCGTCGACAGTGAACAACTGCTAGCAAAAGTGTTTGGTTGATGGTGCACGACATTTCCGTTAAAGAATTTGCCCACCTTTCATGTATTCCCTCGCCTTTGTGAAGTGATGAAATTTAAACTTATCAGAATTGAACAAAGTGTTCACCTGAGTGGTTGACCTGCTCAACACTGAATAGCAACTTGGGTGACGTTGTGAAGTGCCTTCCAAATCACCGCTACTCAAAACCGATGGCTGATTGCTCTCATCGCTTCATAACGTATAACACAAGAAGGTCAAGAATCTCATTGCGTTTTTTTTTGCATTTGAATTTGAAAGTTGCATAATTTTGCATTTGAATAAATTTTTTGCAATAGAACCTTTGATCGGAGGATCAGAAAAAAAATCATTGAGATTTAATTGCTTGAAGCTATTACATGAGCATTCAAGAAACTGAAAGGATTGCATAAAAGTCTAAAATATTCGAAAATATTTCCACAAAAGATGTGTCGATTATAGGTGTACATGTCCAAAAGGCTATCATGGTAGACGATGTCAAATCAAAGGAACGGCTTGTGAATTTTCACTCGATCTTTGCGGTTCGGCTGGTCATTGTATTCCTGCTCCGCCAGTTGATGATTCCAGTGAGGTGAGTTTTTGCTTTTATTCGTTGAGTCATTCTATGCTTATCAACAAACAACTTTATGCTATCAAAACTGCTTATCATTTAATTATTTAAAACATCCAAAAAATATTTGCAAACGGAGTTTAAATTAGCGATGAAAATTTTCTCCTATTCTAATTTTATGCCATAAAGCTTTCAGTTTTGAAGAAAAAAATGTTTTGTATTTAATGGAATTGAAATCTTTTTCTTTGTTGCCCTCTGTTAACGAGTGATCTAGTGATCTGTTGTGATCAAATCAGTTTTATGTTCGCAGTGATCGTGATAACCTTTATTTATATAACAAGTTGTGCTCACATGGTTGTTTCATCTTGATGCGGTATCTTCCCCGTGAGGATTATGGCCTCCCCATACCTTCAGGGTCGTAGCCGAAGATATAAATAGACTGCGGTCTTGCTTGCTGCTCAGTATGTGTTCAACAGTCGTCGTGATGTGGGCTCAGGCCCGGTCACACCCTCTATGCCAATTTTTCTGTATAGACTTATAGGATTTTCACTTATTTACTAGACGGTAATTCATATATAAGAATGTTATTTTTCTAATTCTCAATAAACCATTTATATATTCGCAGAGTTTCTTTGCTGCTATTCTAGTGTTCTAGTATTTCTGCATTCAAGTGTTCTAGTACCTCTGTATTCAAGTGTTCTAGTATTTTAGTCCTTTAGTATTCGTATAAATAAAGTACCACTTTACAGCCTGGATATCGTTGCATTTGTGAATGGGGTTATCGCTCATCAACTGATAAAGCAAATCCAACCTGCGAGGATATTAATGAGTGCGAGTCGAATCCATGCTATCCAGGTTCCTCATGCATTAATCTTCCTGGCTCATTCAAATGTTCCGGATGTCCAGCTGGAATGACAGGTAAATGTTTACTGTTCTTCAGTCGATGAGGTTTACTAAATTATTCCATTTAGAGTTTGAATTTCATTAGCAATACTTGACGTCGTCCCTTTTTTCGTGAAAACGCACGAAATGCACTAAATAGTTAAATTAAATATGTTTTTTCAGTGAATATTTTATTTTTAATTTTTTGATTATTTTGAGAAAATTTTCGTTTTATAATTCTTGACGCTTTCGGAAAGATTCATGGAAAACTGAAATAATTTTTAGTTTTCCCGGTCTATGTTCCGTTCTAATATTTTTCAAAAACTGAAGGCTCGATCCGATAACGCTCGTCTAGTTCATTCTTGATAGTTTCTGTTGCCCACGATATTCAATATGTTCTATTGTTTGCATATGAAAATTTAGGTAACGGTATAAATTGCTTCGATATTGACGAATGTGCAGATAGTGATGCAATAACGTGCTCAAAGGATCCACTTGTTCAATGCATTAATACAATTGGTTCCTATACTTGCGCTCCATGTCCACCAGGTTACCTTAGTTATTGCTTACTTTTTTACATGCAGGAATGTGTAGAGTTGAAAAACTTACTATATGAAATGCTATATGCTATTTACCTGTTCTTATGAACAGAATTCATTTTCCTGTGAATGGCTAGTCGCACGCATATAGAATAAAGGGGTAGCGAGTGAAAAGATGAAAAAGATTGTCCGCCATCTTAGTGTATAACTTAATCAAGTTGACTGAAATATAAGGGATATTTAAGAAAGTGAAAAACATATGGATATGAGTATATAATAGTTTGCATTCTCTTTAATTACGAATGAGACATTGTGCGATTAATTTTATAATTATTTTCACTGAAAAATTCCCCCTCTACCATGGCTTCAGAAAATGCGTTCAAAAAACTTCTTGTATAGATGGTTGTCTTATATACTTCGCAAGTATTCATTTGTTTGCACATATATTTTTAAAAACCTTTTAAAGCTTGATAACAAAAATTTTCCGGATTAAGGATATAGAGGAGATGGTCGTATATGTACGAAACAGGATCCATGCGAAACGGCACCATGCTACCCGGGCGCTAAATGCTTCAATATGGGTTCAAGTTCGTTGAATGAAGGTGGATTTCGATGTGAATGCCCTCGGGGTATGATAGGTGATGGCATCGGTAAGGAGGGATGTTATCGTTCGAATGTTACACTCTGTCATAGCGATACGTGCTACAATCAAGGAACATGTCAGGTTTGCAAAATTTTTTATCTCTTTTCGGACAAAATTTGGCTCCGTGCCAGTTATGTATATTGTTGCAATGAATTTTTTATAGTATTCTAGGAATGTCGTTATGTATGCATTTTTGTGACTTTTAAAAGACCTTTGCTTTCAGAGGGGAAAAATTTCGTTTGCATTTGTAAAATTTTACTATTATTTCCTAGCGATTTTTTTCCTCGAAAATTTTGATTCAACTTTTTTCTAACGCTTTACTTCATCGTTTTCCATATTTCGATAGCTATTTAATCGTCAGTGTGCCAGAGTTATTATAGCTGAACAGGTGGCAACAGATATTTACACGCGTGAGAAATAAAGAAATAAATGAAAAGAGCAATAATTGCAGTGTGATCAACGAAAAGGTAAATTAATTACAGGTGATATCCGAAACGGAATATCTTTGTCATTGTGAATGGGGTTATGCAGGTACACGTTGTGAATATGCGACTGCATGTCTAAATAATATTTGTGGTGGTAGAGGTGAATGTATACCAAAAGCGGATGCTTCTTTCGAATGTAAATGTATTCGAGGCTATTATGGTAATAAATGCCAATTCGAAGAAGATGGTTTGTTTATTGGCAAATTTCTCCTCAAAATTTACTTATAAACCATTTATCTTTGAAGAAAAAAAAATGCAACCACCATTATCAAGCCTATCAACCAACAGCAATAAATGGAAAACGTTCTGCAGAAATAAATTTTAAAAAAATCGAAAAATTCATTACACATAATTTGTTGGAACGGATAACTAAAAAGTGCGCAGTAAGGTTGACTATTTTTCATAACTGTGCTTACACCGGCGGTTTACCGGTTACATTTCCGTTTCGTGGAAGTGGCATTGAAAGCATTTTTTTCCTTCCTTATTCCTTTTTTTTTCGAAACAGCAAAAGAGATAGGTTGTTGTATAGGGCTTATTTCTTACTAATTTATATATGCTTAATTTCTTACTAGTATTGATTCACTTATACAAGTCTCATATATTTCTTATGAAGTGCCATGCATCAGTATTTTGTTTATATTCCAATAAAATAATCCAAGTGGCGACAAGGTTTTATCATCTGAAGGTGTGTCACTAATAGTATGGAATTGTGTGAAATAATGAATGTTCGTTGTTAACAAATGGCATCAATACTCTTACCTCTGTATGCTTTATAGTATATCAAAGGCAGTAAAAACTCTAGCTAATCTTTGCATATACGCTGGAAGTTGATGATTTTGTAGGTTTTTATTAGATATTTAAAACACAAAATTATACGGTTTGCATTTTGTAGATGCTTTTATTGCAATGTGAAGTTCGCAGCTGAACGTGAATAGTCAAAATGAGTAAATATTTTCAACCAAACGAAGTGATGGCTTTATTGATTATTTTCAAGGAAGAAGGCTTCGATGAGAAACGTTTTCAAATGAGAAATTTGAGAATAAAACGACGAATTGTTTTTTTTTTCTTAGAAAAGCGAAAAATTTTACTAGAAAACTTTGCTTTCAAATAGTTTTACAAGAAAGAACGAAAGGATTTTTTTAAAAAATTGTTCGAAAATCTCGAAAATTTCTCACCTTTAAGCTGAAAGATTTAGAAAGGATTGTGGATCTCTTTTCAGGTTGTGGTGGTCATTCA
This sequence comes from Ascaris suum, assembly GCA_013433145.1. Classification (NCBI taxonomy): domain Eukaryota; kingdom Metazoa; phylum Nematoda; class Chromadorea; order Rhabditida; family Ascarididae; genus Ascaris; species Ascaris suum. The sequence goes on along the minus strand of CM024178.1, from coordinate 8,015,443 downwards.
ACAAATACCTCAGGTACGATTAAATATCCGGATTGGACCTGGTATCATTTCGGTAGGAATAAATCTTGTGAATGGACTATTGCCGTCAATGAACCGAATAAAGTATGACATTTTACACAATATTCTAATAAATATTGATGAGCAATTCAAACAAATATTGCTAGGTACTGTTGCTTGTATTATTAAGCAGTTGAAATCATCTAGTGAAGCGCATATGGCATTAATTCTTATAGTTTTGTTAATGTTTATGATATGTCCTTTAATTTCATATGTTCTCAAATCAGTTTATTTGACATGTCCATAAATTTAATTCTAGGTTTTTGAAAGTACTTTTTCATTACTTCATGCCACAACTATCAAACAAAGTTCAAAGATAGTTCTGGAATGAAAATATTTCCGGAAAGGGAGGTGAATTCACTTATACTTCGTTTTTGAATTGAATTAGTTCATAGTTTCAGTTAAAAATTTAAATATGAGAGTATGTTTGTTAAAATATGCTATTGTTGAATGGAGTTAATTACTACACCTCTAAAGATTCGAAAGCATTATTACTGCCAAGCAAGGGTATGTTGAAAGTAGTAATTTTAATATTGTATTTTTATAGTAATATTAGTAAAAAACGAAACAAATAGTGATTGAAAATAGAATAATCGAAAAATGTTGCAGATAATAGAGATAACGTTCACCAATTTTCATTTGCCATCAAGTGGAGTCGACTCGGTGATTTGTTCACGTGCTGATGCAAATGTCACACTACGTGATGGTGATTCTTCAAATAGTCCTCTTGTTGGTGTTTATTGTGGACATCGTGGATCTCCTTCAGTAAGCATTCGTGTTTTAAAGAATTTTGCATAGAAATTTATTTTTGTCGTCATTGTTTCATGAAATTGAGACTTTAGAATTTGAAAAGAATTATATTCTCTTAAAACATTGACATTTTTGATTATTAGCCTAATGAAAAATTTTTGAGCAAAAAAAAAAAACAATGCTTATATTATCATTGAATGTAAATAATAGGTCATTTTTGAGCAAAAAAAAAACGACAAATTTTAAAAAAATTGAACTTGAAATAAAAATTTCTAAATAAACCTCAATGAATCTATTCATTTCATGCTTTTGTATTTTTTTTTCAATGATAATGATTCTCGTCTAAATAAATTAATGAAATATTCGAATGCAAAAAAAAAAATTCTTCAACGATATCAATGAAATGATGAATTTTTATGCGCCTCCAACAAGTCCGATATATTTTTCATCGAATAGAGCGTTCATTTCGTTCTCGTCGAGTCAAACAAGAATCGGTATTGGTGGATTTTCATTTGAATGGAAAACTGTTGAGAAAAGTAAGTTGTACATTTTTTTTTTGCAAATTTTGTCAAAAATTTTCAACAATATTTCTTTCAAGCTTTTTTTTCAAATGTCATCTCTTTTTTTTTTCGATATGATTATTGAAAAAAAATGTTATCTCTTCAGTAATAATTTTTTCGAAATTTTAAAACATTTTTTATAAAATTTTATCAGAAGCTTGAAATTAAATTCTATGTTATTTCACTTTTCAATTTATAGGTTAATATATCTATAAATAATGAAAATGTCAAATTATTAGAATTGTTCCATTTGAAGTCTTATACTCGGCGGTGATTTTAAACGCTGATAATATAATTTATTGGCAATAAAAAAATTACTCGAAAGTATTTTTTTAAATGCGCTTATATGAATAATTATAAAAATATTGAAATATTTTGAAAAAAAAAGCGTTTTCAAAAATTTTCGTAAAAATTTCAATCTAAATTGCAGCACTTCTTAAATTGCAGCATATTATTGCTTTATTATGTTAGAGTTTAAATTGCGGCATATAAATTTCTTTCTATATATTCCTACAAAAGCGAAAAGTAGAGACTAGTAGAGGCAACGACACTACGCGTATAAAACTTAACTGATTGCACAAAGAATTTGGTATGATTTGATAATTGTTCTCACGGCGTTCGTACTTTCGACTCTTTGTGAATGGGAAAAGGATGAGATGATTTTATTAATCTATCATAAGACTTTGATTTACTATTATGTGCCGATTCCATTTAAATCTCCTTTCTTGCTGCCCCTCACCTTTACATCCTCGGAGATGAAAATGCTGTAGGTGCAAAGATACAAATTTTACTGTTCTCCGCCCTTAAGGTCATATTCAAACCGACTTTATATAAGCTTTTCGTCAAGCATGAGTTTTATTTGAGCGATTTTCATTTATGCATTTTTTTTTTTTTTGATTAGTTTAGTTTTTCAATGATGAAGTTGTGCCTCAATCATTTGCTAACTAATTATTTTCCAATATTTAGTAGAATTTTACAATTCTATTTAAATATTCGAATAAAATTTTCGAAAATTAACGAAAAAGTTTTATTATCGAAGTGCAACATATAATTTAGTGTAATTTAGAGATAAATTTCAGCCATTTAACACATTGAAGTGTTATACTTAACACGGCAATGTGTTATGATAGCAGTCATTTTTGTTAAATATTCATATCGCTCTGTTAGCATTTATATGGCTAATTGTATTTTAAAAGAATATTTTAAGAATGTGGGGGACGTGAGTACGGTAACGAAGGACAAATATCTCTTTATGATTACGGTAAAAGTGAGACATGTCAATGGCATGTAAGCGTTGATCCAAGTCGACATATCGAAGTCACTATTGAACCATTCGTACTTGGCTCGAAAGAAATTCGTAATTGCTCAATCAATTCTCTCGAAGTAAGTCATATTGATTCCTTTCTTTTTTTTGGTATTATTTTTACCAGACTTTAGAAATACCATATGATTTTCAATGGAGCCCCAGAGATTATAAAATATTCACCATTTCAAGATGAAAATTTATTGGAGAGCGCATATTCTTTTCCAATGGGTTTTGACAAGTGTTACGATAGTTTTATTCAAAACGTTTAAAGTTTGTGGGAAAATTTTCAAAGAAAAAAAAATTCGCTTTGTTCTCAACGTTTTACGTCTTATTACGAAATCGTCTAAAAATGCAGAGAAAGGTTTTCTTTCTATTGTAAACGAATATTTCTTCGTAACTTTCGGAGGCTTATTCCAAGATATGAGACTTTATCCATATTTATATGATAACTTATTTTAGAGATAGTTTGCATAAATGAAAGGAAAAACTGTTTATCGGTTTTGCTTCTTTTATACAGAAATATAAACCTCTTTAGGTGGGCAGGTTTTGAATCTCATAAAAACTGCCATGAATTTTTGGGATTGCTTGGAGCTCATTTATTACTGCTGAAAATCCCCCTCTCATTCATATATCAGTAGTACTATTCTTCTTACGTCGTTTAGAAGTATTCTTATACTCTTCCATTTGAAACGTTCTTTTCATCGTTTTCATACGACAATGTACTCTCGAAATTTAATTATGTTTGTATGGTCTACTGTATTTAGTCGAATTATATTTACGAAGATATGAAATATTTGAATTGCTTGAAAGTAATTCGAAGTGATCAATAATCGATGATATCAAATTCGATATTGTAATCTTGTGTGAGGAGAAAATCATCGATTTATGTTTTGTTGTTTTTTATGCTATCATTATACTATCACCATCTACTCATTTCAGTAACAACGCCATTATGTTGTTTTATATGTTTTAATATTGTAATACTTTTATGCTTTTTAGTGATCTCCTTTGTATAACCATATTATATCATTTCTGTGTTTATGTACGTCTGTGTCCCTTAGTGTATTTGTCTATCTGCCTATCTTGCAGAGGTTTCAGCTAAGACCTCCAACTCTCACAGCTAGAATTATGAAATTCGAATGTTACATTCATCATCCTGGGATGATCCGCTGTTCGCAGTTCAGGCTGATCCATCAGTTCTGGGAGAAGTAAAAAAAAACCTAAATTTGAAACAAATCTGGGTACATTTCGGTCCTTTCAACTTTTCCTTCTTCACCAGGCCGATTACAATAGGAATGTGTGACTAGGTTAACTTCGATGCGAAGATATCGTATTATAGAGGTTAATTTTTTTTTCGACAATTTCAGTAAATATTTGACCAGCTTAATGAATGAAAAAGTGCATATTGTGCTTACTCTTTGAGCACTTTTTTCATTTATTTTATTGTTTGCTTAAACATAGAGTAATTGTTTTCTGTTGGAAAGGTTTGGTGAAATGTTTAACTAGTAATTTTGATTTTTTCAATATTTCCGGACAAAATTATAACTTGAAATAATATTTTTTTAAAATCATTGGACATTTTTTCGGTGTTTTTTCCGCAGAAGTTCTATAACACTATCAATAAGTATCGTGTGAATTACGATATCAGGGCAATTCGCTTTCAGAGGTGAAATTAAGTGGAAGAAAATGAGAAGGGAGGGGGGGAGGGGGATGGTAAGGAGAAAAATAAGAGACTATAAAAAAGTATATTGATATTTGTTTCCAGCTGTTCGATGGACTTGTTGTCGATGAAGCAGCGAGAATTCTGCATTTATGTAGCAGTGAAACAACACGAACTCTTGTGCGAACGACACTTCCATATTTCACGGCATATTTTAAGAGCGATTTCCCCACCGAATTTCCACCTGAAAAATGTTTGTTGCTTGTTTCTGCAAATAAATCTAATTAAACTCTTTTTAAACTGTATCAATAGAATTTTAGAGCATTTATCTGCGCATTGAAATTTCAAAGATTTGAGCTCTTTTCGACTATGTTTTAGGACAAGGAGTGAACAAGAGTGGGAGGGGGGCTGGAGATAAGCTGGGGATGGCAATGAGAGCGGAGAAGGGAATTAGCAGATATGAGCGTTTACGTCATGACGAATGCGTTTTCGAATACATACGTTTAATTTAAAATCTTTATTAGGGATGAGTGTAATTGAATTCGCATCTTTTGAGAAATTATTGAAAAATTTGACAGCAGTATATTCGTTTTTTTTTTGCAACATTCATAAATCGTTTACTAAGAAATGTGTAGCTTGAATTAGCTTATCTAACAACCCCTTAACTTTTATGTCAACTCTTTTGATGCTCCACATAGAAGCTCTCGTCTCTAAAAGCAAAACGTGATTCTAGCCAGAGAGAAATTAAATGAGACGATGAGTGCACCCTGTTTTAGTATTGTGCAGTAAAGGTAGATTTTTAAATTACAGGTGATGGAGATGCAAAATGCAAAAGAGGTTTCACTATTCGATACAGAACAATAGAATGTAAGTATCGCTTTTCGAATTTAATAATGAAAAGTCTATCAATTTATTGTAAAATTCTATCATTGCAAAAACAATTCATCGCAAAAAATTGCGAAGTTTTTCTAAAATTTTCATGCATAAAACTTTTTTTCTTTGTAAATTACACAAAAATTTTATGCTAGTATAAGTTAAAAAATGTTTTTAAAGCAGTTTAATCGATCTAAAGCTTCGAGAAAAATATTTTACCTATATACTCATAGCTATCGAATAATTATTACATTATTTCCTTTTAGCGAATAATTAATGAGAAAAGAGTGAAACATTTCAATAATTTTAAAATATACTTTATCTGTATCTCTTCTGTTTTTTTTGCTGTTATATAAATGAACTTTTTCATGGGAATAATGCGGATGAAGCTGGAAAGTTTTCAACCTACTTTAGCTCTCGCAACTTTTTATCAGTTTATTGGAGTTTCCAAGGAAGAATTTAAGTAGATGCGAAGAAGGTGAAGAAGCTGGAAAGTAAACGTTTGGTTCATGGCAGATGCATTTCTTAATACTCATTGTGAATTTCATATATATATATATATATATATATATATATATATATATATATATATATATATATATATATATATATATATATATATATATATATATATATATATATATATATATATATATATATATATATATATATATATATATATATATATATATGGATTGAGCTCCATTAAATATTACTCGTCGATGAAGTTTATAGTTATTAATTCAGTTTTTTGAATTTATTTAGTGGATAAAGATTGTGGCGGTACTCTTTTACCTGATGTTGATGGTAATTTCTTTGGTGTTATTCAATCGCCAAATTATGGATTCAATTATTTCCCGAATTTGGATTGCCTGTGGATTCTTGACGCATCAACAACATCAAATGTAAATTATTTTCTATCTGATAACGTCGTGGATTTTAAATAACGTCATATTGGCATATGATATGTAAATTAATCGTTTTGACAATTTTTCTGTGAGAATTTATTTAAAGAACTGTTTTTAATTTTTTTTTTTTTTTGCGAGTGCAATTATGACTGGATTTTGAAATGTTTTTATTAAGAGAGAGGACGATGGTCATGTTATTAAAGCCGAGATTATCGATATGGATATACCATCTTCGCCGCCAAAAGGAATCAAAGGTCATTCAATAAATTATTTGATACGCTTTTCGAAAATCCGTCATATTTTAATGCTAATTTATTACACAAGATATGATAGTACTTTTCATGGATTTATTTTCACCTCAACTGTGAGATGTGTTGATTGTCGGAATATATCGTGTTAGATCGAATCCCCCCCCCCCCCCTCCTTCGCCCCCAGGCGTTTTGTTTTTCGGGATATGTTGAGAAGGAATCTATATTGGAAGAAAAGTTCAATCAAAGAGAAGGCTTCGTTTTTTTCTTTGCGGAACGGTTACTAGATTGGGCTGTAGTTTTAGGGAATTTCAAATGAAATGGTGTTCAGCGCAAATTAAAACCGTCCAATCAATAAATACAAAATACGATGTTTTTTTCACGACTTTTGAGCATAAAAATTAAATTTTTTTGAGAAAGGGAGAGCAAGGAGTGCTGAAATCGAAGAACTGAATTTCCCAATACTTATGGAAAGGGATTGTATTCAATAGAGGATATAAGGATATAACTGGTGTTAGCACGACAATTCTTTCTTTTATCTTTGCTAGATGCGAGGCGATTCTTAACGTTGCTCCTTTTTTAGTTTTTGAAAAATATGGATTTAATGGGTAGTAGTCTAATCGATTATCCAGGTGATACCACAGGACTCTATATTATTTAACGAGTTTTATTCCGTATTTTGAAATATATCTTCAGTTCAATCGCGAGCGCGGGGCATTTTCGTTGATAGTGTGATATTATTTGGTTATTTTTATAAAGCTCAAAATTTTCGACTTTTTTCACTAGCGAAGTTCATATTAAAAATAATAAATAATATAATTATAACATTATATATTATTAAAAGTAGTCAATATATATATGTATTTTTTGCAGATCTCCCATCTTATCGCCATTACTATAGTCAACATTTAACCGTCAGCCCACTTTATAAATTACTCAGGCTTATGTCGATACGATTATATTACGGTAGGAAATTTTTGCATTCTAGGTTATACTTACTATTGCATATAGTACCATATATCACAATTGCATATCTTGGTCATATTGTAAAAGATTATAAAGAAATAAGATTTCTATAGGATTCGTTTAGTGGAGAAAAATTGTATCATTCTTTAATAGCAAATGTATTAGTAGTTTGTTTTTAAAAATTCATTTTTTTAAATTCATCTTTTTTTTAAATTTTTCATTTTTTAAAAATTTTTAAAAATTCATCCGTGCTTTAATTTTTTTTAAATATTACTTGAAAATTTTTTATATGGTAACAAACGGAAACTTAACATGCTTTAATTCATGAGTTGATATTTTTCGAAGCGAAATTCTTATGCAATAAAATGTTCAGTTCTCTTTAATGCGCTATATACGTTTATAAGTGGGGTCAATATAATTTTCTCATATGAAAATCTTAGTTTTCTAGTCTATTCATAATCAAACACTATTGAATATTAGAATAATTCCTTTTGCAAAACGCTATTCGTTTCATAGTTTTTTGTAGATTCGATTACTGAGTTTTGACAATTTTAGTTCAAAGATGGGCGGTGATGTGACAAAACCGATTCTTGGCCGTTATTGTAATAGTCGACGACCGGAAGGGCCAATTGTATCAAGTGGGCCAAAAATGGTTATACAATTTCATTCCAACCAAACGGTAAATGGCAAAGGTTTCAAAATAAGATATTCATCAAGTACGTTTCTTTTAGGCAATCGTATTTATTTTATTGCTATTGTTGTGCAAATTTCTTTTCTTAATATTGCAAGAATTTTTTAATTCCAAAATATTCGTAAAATATTCTCAAACATTTCTCGCGAGTAATTTTATTTTTTTCCGCAGAATTTCTTTCATGAAACAATTTTAGAAATATTTTTATGGAATTTTGAAGGGTTTTGCGATATGAAGAATTGTTGATTAAAAAACTTACCAAATATTTTTTTTTTTGCATTAATCAATCAATAGCCAAAGTTTTGAATAATACAAATTTCACAATAATCTTCACTCTTTGATATTCTAGATGTTCAAATAAATCGGATATTATTTATTAATATTTTACATATTATTAAATATTTTGCACTAATATTATATATTCTAGATGATATTTTGCAATGTGTGCAACCAAATTTTACGTATGATCAATTCATGCGCAATAGTGACCATACAACTAGAAACGGTTTCACTTCCGCTTGAACCGAAAATGCAATATTAGGCGCAATTCGTGAATGGTATTTAGGCGTTTGAATAATCGAAATAGATGAAATCAGAAAATTTGCATCCATTTTCTGAAGGTTTGATAATAAAGGATTTTTTTAATCAACTCTACGTTGAAAGCTTTATCCCATAACAGCATTGCTAATTTTCAGTGAGGTAATAGTGTTCGATTTTTCAAGGGGATAAGATGGAGCCTTTCAAAATGAAACGATCCTCTCTCCTAAAATATCGCTATATATAGGACTTAGGCTTTGTTCTAAGGATCTTTCCTAGAAGAATAATGGCAAATTTTCAACGGCGACATGCGTAGAACATCGGTGGACGAGATCAGCTTTATTCCAAAGCACGCAATATTGAACTAATAAACGTTTAGATGCATGAAAAATTTCTAAATTTCTTCAAGCATTTTTTTTTTCAAATTCTTTCTGACTGGACGAAGGTCGGATAGGATGAAGATCGGAATTTCCAATCCAAAGATCCAAGGATAGTTTCAACGAATTCTGTCTGTCGATCGGCAGTCATTATAAACATCATTTTGCTAATCAAACAAAATATTCTAGCATGCGAGAAGCATTTCACCCAAATGAATGGTACAATTCAAAGTCTGAACTATCCGAATGGTGTTGCATATCCATTCAAATGTACATATGTAATCGATGCGGAACGAACTAAAGCGATACGTTTACGTTTCAATTTCATTGGACTTAAATTAGATATTCGCTCCTGTTTTTATGATATTACCAACCAAGAAACACGTGAAGATTACGTCGAGGTTGGTTCTCTTTCTTCTTGATGGTAGCATTATTACTGTTGTTATTATTATTACTGTTATTATTATTGTTATTATTATTATTTATTATTTATTATTTATTATTTATTATTTATTATTTATTATTTATTATTTATTATTTATTATTTATTATTTATTATTTATTATTTGTTATTTATTTTATTATTTTTATTTATTATTTATTATTTATTTATTTATTATTAATTAATTAATTTATTATTATTATTTTTGTTTTTATTATTATTATTATAAGTACTATTACTATTATTATTATTGCTAGTACTATCGTTACCATATTCAATCTCAGTTTTCTTCTGCTATTTTATTTACTTATCTATTATTACTTTGTTCAGTTATTTTATTATTAGTATTATTACTATCATTACTTCTTTTATTAATCCTTATTATTGCATCATTATTGCTGTTTCTGTCATAAATATTTGCAAGTGATGAGTTCTTTCAGTTTTCTGGTGGTCATGATTCACACGATCAAATTAATAAACGATATTTCTGTGCTAGATATCCGTTCATTGCGCCTGATGGAGAAATGGTACCAACTGATTTATAATTTCATCGAGAAATAACATAGATAGTAGTTATCCGTTTTTTTTTTGCTTTATCAACCCCTTTGCTATAGGGTATTTTTCCGGTGAAACCTACAAATTTGAATGCATACGAATTAGACGACAAATTTGCATTTTTCTATGTTTTTTTCTCAAGGCATATCTCAGAGATCTAAATAAACGTTGCAGAGATCGCAATGCTTTCTCTTTTCTATTGAGTTCTTATATTTGAATTCTTCATTGTCGTAATAAATCTAAAGCGTGTCAACAATTTTCACCACCATAATATCATCGTCATTTTAGGTGACTAGTGCTTCACGACCATTGAAAATTGTTTATAGTTCATCAAATATTGATAATAAAGGAATTTTATTTCAATATGAGCAATTCGATGTTGGTAAGAGTTAATGGAACTTTATGACTTCTCGTTTAAATTTATCGAATATTGCAATAAATAATTAATTGATTAATTTCAAAATAATACGGAGAAATTTATGCAGAAAATTTTTAATTATTGAAGCGAATTTCATAAATACGAGCACCAAATACGAGTACATAAATTTCTCTTTTTTTTAAAAATATATTTTAAGGTAATTTTTGCTGTTGAATGCAGCCGATTAACTGAATATTTTATTTTTACTAATTTTTTTCACCAATATTAATATTTCACTAAATTTTTTACTAAATAACTCTAGCTTTTGAACAACTAAGATCTATTTTTACTCATAGAGACTTTCTTTATTTTACATGATTGCGCACCTATGTTTTACTCTATTTTGCTATTTCCTTTTTTTCTTTTTATCAAAAATACCCGAAAGAAAATATTCAGGGTGTGGTGGAATATTCAATGATGAGAGCGGTACGATAACAAGTCCAAACTATCCAGAGAAATATCTAGCACATATGTACTGTATCTATGTTATTAACGTTGCAACGGTAATTTTTTACCTTGAACGCATTTTGTCTTTATAAGCAGCATACGCAATTTTCGACTCGTCAGTATATAAGACGAGCTAATCGTTGAATAGTCGATTCAAGTAAACAAGGCTGTAAAAATTATGACAATAAAATTTGATCGATCTAATGTACAGGAAAGCCTACCTCACTTGTCCAATTTCAGTATGATTCGTCACTCCATATTTGTATTACTGATAGCTTAACGATGAGTTTTTATTATTATTTTTTCTCTTTTGATAAAAGAGAGCAAATGCTGCGTCATCTATTGGGTCGAAATATAGAAGCGCATATCTTCCTCCTTCGTCCTGTTTTCCCATTTGTCGATTTTAGCTAACTGGCGTACCTAATTTCTGTGAAATGTTTCTATTAAACTTCAATTTCATTCATTTCAAATTTTTCATTTATTTCATTAATGAAAATTTTTTACATTTGCATAGAAATTTATGTGAATAATGTTATTATATATAGTAATATTTAGGATAAGAGAGTTCGATTGACATTCGATGTTTTCGAGTTAGAAGTTGTACCGAATAGAGAGGATTGTGCATATGATAGTGTCGAAGTTTACGATGTCTATATCAACGATAATGAGCATAGCGAAATGCATGGAAGGTTAAATTATTGGAAATTATTTTCTATATTTTGATCGTTGAACAAGTCGCATCAGTGTTTATAGTATGCGGTTAGGTTGCTATTCATAGATCGTGCGATACGGAAATAAAAATTTCACAATTTAATGATTTTAGGAATTTTTTTTTTTTTGCTTGAAGAGGATGGTGAAAAAAACTAGTAAGAATTTCAATATTCATGAATAAATTTCAACGATAATAATATCGCAGCTAAATTCTTCGAATATATATGACCTCTATTATTTCCACTTCATTTTGAAGCATTTTCAATTAAGCTAATAGTAAATCGTCACTCTGTGGTTTACCTTAACTTAATTGGACCGCATAGGTTTGATTGCAATTAATGCTTCATGGCATATTTTTCGCATTCAGTTGTTTTTAACTCAAAATTTCAATCAGGTAAGCATTGAATCGATTATCTAGCTATTTTTTGTTGAAGTTCCTCCAAGGTTCAGGTTAATTTATCGTCCCATAGGGAATCTTTTGCGGCATCAACGAAATTGTTTCATGACTAATCTGATTTTACCTAAAGCAATATTTCAATCAGTCCACTAACTTTTTTGCTTGCACTTATTAACTGCATTTTAGACTATAAATATAACACAGGTGCACAACAGCAGATTTGCAACCGATTCAAAAAAATTCTTAATGATATGATTATAAAAACTGTTGTTTCCATTGTCAGTGAAGATATGATTGCCAATAAGTGGATAGATGGTTCTTTGAAAAGGAGAAGTTCGTTTTAAAAGATTATTTGCATTATCGTATAAGCTTTAAATACATCATTACCTGCACAAGTGTTCGTGAATAGTAATATCGTCGAGGTGTTTTCGTGAACAGACTAGGTGTTCTCAGTGAAAAGAATATCTTTTAGATTCTGTGGTACATTCATGCCACCATCGATTTTATCGACTGGCTCACAATTAACGGTAGTATTCAAGAGCGATCGATCGGTTAATGGCGCAGGTTTTTCGGCTCGTTGGCAAGCCGTCGATGCACAGGTCTCACCACCTTAATTCCTATTCCATATAACTTATACATACATTTATTTATTCACTGTCACCTTTTAATGCATTATTTCATAATACACTCAATATGAGAAATCGAGCCTCTCTTTGCTCACCTGTCTGTTTGTAAGATCAATTCGAACCCTTCATATCTTTCCCATCAATATTAATCTTTAAAGGAAATTTGTGCACTAGAAGTTTAGCAGCTGTACTTCAATAAGTGCCATCGAATTTCATTGATTTCAATCAATACATTAAATGATGCAAAGGTTCTTAAAGAAATAACATTGAGATGAATTAGATATGCAATAAAACGTAAAGATTACGCAAAATGTTCATGGTTCTATAGAGAATTTTTATCTATTCAACACTTTTTGAATAGTCATTTTTGAAATTTCAAAGAATGTTTCATTTATTTTTTCTCAATAATGTCGAAATATTTCCTTTTATTGTGCTAATGGTTGGCATTTTTTTATTCGCATATGTTATGGAATTATGCCAAAAAATTTTTTACCTATCAAATACTTTTTTTTCGTATTGAAATTAGCATTTTTATGTATTTAGCAAAAAAATTTGCAATTCAAAAGTGCAAATAAAAAATATCAACGCTTAAATAAGAGTGATGACTATTAATCTGAATAATTGAAGATGTGCTGTATACATCTAGAGTATATTAAAAGGTTTTGAGTACTCCATAATGGACATTGCAGAGGCATGGGCGTCAATTTAATCAGACGCCTAATTCTTTGGGAAAATATATTTTATTTCAGACGGATTGTCATCGTACGTTTACGGCAACGAGTGGTGAAATTGCAATCAATATTGAGGCTGCACAACGTATCACACAATGCGACTATCTTATTGCTGTATGTTATATGCTGTCAAAATCTGCTTATTTGACTTACAATATTATTTAACTTTTTTATGCATTATTTGTAAAGCTGCATTTGCAAGGCGCATTGTGGTGAAGTCATATTTCTATACACATATATGCATATGTCTATCTCCTCTGTCTGTCTTTCTATGTGTCCGATAGTTTAACATGAGGTCCATTAGAGTTAGAGTCAAGTAATTTGTCGAGCTAAGCTGCATCGCTAATACCATAGTTACGTTAATTTTCTTGTGGGTCTGTCAATTTGTAAAGCAATTTGTAGATAATTGCATATGCTTTACGGTAAAAGACTTGGTGCCAAGGAAGTTATAGCAGTTGGTCCTGATGTTAGACTTGAGAGAGCTTAATTTATAGTCACAAGAATTACAGGTTTTTATGCCTGATTGGCTTCAGATAAGCGAAGAAGTGTTTAAGGACTTGGCACGATTTTGGTTCTGTAGTTACACTTTCCAGACGAGTAGTGTTCATTATTGTTAGCAAGTAACAAAACACGTTTTATGATCCCCTGATTGTTTAGCTGTTTCGGTCGTTTGTATAGTTCTTAAGGGAAAAATTCGTTTTTTTACCCAACTTGTTTAAAATGTGAGCTGCAGATGCTGACAATCTCCAAATGTGTGAGTTTTTTTGGGTACTTTTGGGTCTTTCTAATTCTTCTTAAAGTTGAGTCAAGTTGCATTTCGATATTGGAGAATGCTAACACCCTGAGGTCACAGTTATATCCAGTAGGGTTGAAGCTAAGCTCGCAACTAAACTTTAGTAGCTGATGACCGCATCGATTTTCAGTCTGCTGTGTAATAGCTATTATTCTTTTGTTGTTCTGTAAATTCTTCTTTGAAACAAAGAAAAAATGAAAATTCAGTTCAATATTTTTATTTATATGCTGTAGATCACGTATTATAGGTTATATAGTGTAAATCATATACCGTAGATCATGTACCACGTATCGCATGCTTGCAGTTATATACTGTAGATTTCATATTGTAAAACTGCATGTATCTCTTCTAGCTTCTTTCCCGTTCGCTTTCTTCCAAAATTCAAAAATCGCCAAAAAGAACAAATTGTCTCATCACATATAAAGAGATTACTGTCCTATCAGATTATTTATCTATATAAGCGCATAATTTTCCAACTTATCAATTTTTTATTCCCAAAACTTATCATTCCTTGATGTTAACCTAAATAGATCGTTGATTATTACAATTATTACAATTATTACAAATTTAGTTGCCATCAACGAATCGAATTCTACTTAAATTCGTAAATATCTCTTCACCATGTAATGAAGCAACACTTACCATCAAGTTAGTTGATTTCTATTGATCAATAATGATTATGATTCAATCCTTTATGTGCTTTCCGTGTAGATTTACTTTCGTCAAATTTATGATTTCCTCATTTTTTTAATGTTTTACTTTATTCCACATCCACGATTGTATTCGTGAGTTGCGTTAGTTATTTTCTAGTAATGTTGTGGCACATTTATAGTAGTATAGCACTACTGCGTGTACAATTTGCACACAATGGGGTTTAATTGTAGTGGTATGACAGCCCATGTTATACTAGTATTGCAATAGTCTAGAATGTTATAATGTATGCTATAGTATAATATATTATTATTTAGTTATGAGATATAGAACAAAGCAAATTTAGAATGAATTGTACGGTAGGCGGATCGTTAAGTCATAAGAAGGACAATTAGGTAGAGTTTTTCACTGGTGATTGTGTTATGAGATATAGCACAACCAACCACCTTTATGAGTCGTAACACAATTATCGTTATGAGATATAACACAGTCGTCGTTATAAGGCGTAACCGAGTCATCGTTATGAAGCATAACACAATCATTATATTCAAATCTAAGGGTGAGCTTTAATCATTGATAATTTGAGGTTGCGTTGAAATGAAGTTAAGCGATTCTACAACGCAATCACTTCAAAGTTTTACCTCTGTCACTAAATTATATACCTTAAATATAGCATTACAACATCGATATAGCGGAAGATGACTTTTTTTTTGAAAATTAACTGAACCATTCGAACGCTTCATTTAAAGTGCTTATGTTTGAGTAGCGTAAATTTAACCTGCTATTTTTAGCACCTGTACTGTTATAACTCAAAAACAACTTACCTGTTTTTCCCATTCCCTCAGAAAATACTCATAGTCCACTTTTATTATTATTTGGCATCTCGTTCTCTACGCTCTTTTGATGCTTAAAAGGGAAGAATATTTGAATAATATGAAGCGTTAATTTAGGAATGGAGTAAATGAGCACTCACCTGGATTTGGTGGTCTCTTTCGTGATTCTGAGATTTGCGATGATCATCCTGTGAATGAATTGCGATCGCAAGGTAATCGCATCTTTATGCGCCTCAAAACGACGAGCCCTCGTGCGGTTCAGTTCCTCATTTATTATGAACAGATCGATTCAGGTGAGCATTTAATGAACTTTAGTACTTCCTTGTCGTAGTATCCGGCATTTCCGTATTATTGGCTTTACAAAAAAAATTCATTTAGAAGTTTATAAAAAAATTCATGAGCTATAAAATCCACCAATTTCGAAGGTGGACCCATATTGAGGTGAGGAAAGAGGAAGTGGCACCTCACCTAATGATGATGATGTTAAAGAAGCTTATGAATGAAATTCATAAATCCTCAAAGCAAGTTCTTCTTCGAAATACAAACTATTAAATGCGGAAATATACGAAATTTTATTTCGATTACTCGAGATCGATTCCAGGTATAAATGAGTTCAGCATCCGCATCATGCAATTTCATTTATTGTAACCAATTCATGATAATCTTATAATATTAAATATTTTCCGTCATCAGAATAGTACGATATACTTAAAAATTACTTATTAGGGGTTGCAGCTGTAAGTTGATATTATACTAACATAAAAATGTGAGCGTTTTTATTATTTTTCTTTATCTATTCTGAGAACGTTCACGTTCCAAAAAAAGAAAATTTGAAATATATTCTACATGAGAAATTTTCAAACTTCGACATTTGGTGCAAATTTTATTTATAGTTAATTAAATTCTTTGATTGAAGATATAATATAAAGGCCGAGCAAAGTGTGACGGTAATAAATCTCAGGTTGAACTAAAAACTTTGTTATTCTAACATATTTTTTGTTATCTAGCACGTCATGCATTACAGAGGAAAGTATCAAACTTACAAAATTTCCTGGCTACATCAATCACTTGCTATGAGCACGATTATGAAGATTGATATATTTGAATTTAGGATGTGGTGGCAGAATTGGAGGTTTAAGCGGTGCACTATCGTCACCACAGTATCCCTTAAAGGATTCCAGAACTTTGAATTGCGATTGGCATATATCTGTCGCCGCTGGTTTGTTCTCTTCACGTTGTATTTAAATCATTTTCGCATATTTTTATCATATAAATACTGAGTAAATATTTCAATAGTTCAGTTAAATATATATATATATATATATATATATATATATATATATATATATATATATATATATATATATATATATATATATATATATATATATATATTCTCTTTTTCTGCTTGTTTTGTTTTCGTTCTTATCGCTGTGATTTTTTCATTACTTTATGCAATCGATTTTGTTGTTATGTGTTTTGCGTCAAGTCAATCAAAATTGAGATGATTTCGTTGGTTATATAATTTGAACTAAATCAGAAAGCATACTGATCCCTCTTCCCCCTCCTCCATTAAGAGAGGTCTTAGGAGGGAACTCACTCTTGATAATTTAACGCAAGATTTGTTATCTTTTAACTTAAAAGATATTCTCGTAGTTATATAAGAAAACGTTGCAAAAGCACAAATAGCACATATTGTTTTTTGTGTATCACTTTGCTTTAATCAAATGAATCGCCATATTCTTAAAACAGTAAAATTAGCTGCTGTGGTGTAGCCAGATGATTTCCGGATCAGGTAATTGTATTTCGGATAGAATGGAATTCTTCCTGAAACTACAATATATCGTATTATAGGAAATCGTGTTCGTTTCACGATCACAATGATGGACGACTTGAATTCTGCCGACAGCAGTGGATTCTGCTCTTCATTTGCACCGAATTATATAGATGTTCGTTTCTTTCTTTTCTTACTCATCAAAACATGTTCAATGATAATTTCACACATTCCAAATAAATATTTTTTAACTGTTGAAGAATTTGTATTCATAATCATTTTTTGATAAGTGATATTATTTAAGTCAATTTAATTTCAGGTAGCAGATGGTCCTACAGCAACAGCTCGTGTACTTCGTCGATACTGTAAGAAAGAGGTTTCATTACCGTCAGTTGATTCCGAAACGAATGAACTAACGATTCGTTATCGTCAACATGGTGGCTCACATTTTGGATCACTTTATGGTTTTCTCGCTCATTATGTTACAGGTTATTTTTTTATTATTAATGTAAATTTACCATCCTGAGTTGATATCTATTTTTACTAATTTAAATCGATATAGACCTCAGATGGAAATTTGCTTAACGGTTGCGTATCTGAATAACAGCAAATTTAGCCTCATTTTCGTAAATAGGACAATTCCACGGTTTCATTTTGTAAGAGTATAACCGGTGAATGATAAAAGTAGTGCAATTATACGAAGTTGTTGCTTAGCTGCACATAAATAAGCGCAAAAAAAAAGCGAATGAGAAAGAGGCAACAATATTTTTAGACATTTCACATGACGGAAAATGTTTTTGCTTGAATTGTTTATATTGATAATCTATTGTTTTAAAAAATAACTGAATAATTTGATCATAATTAGCATTTATAAAATGCACTTTAATAAACATGCATCAAGGATAATTATTCGAAGAGAGAATTTTCTAATTTAATTATGAAATTTTTTTTGTTCAGTTTTTTTTTCTCCAGTTTTATTATCTAATGTTCAGTAGTGTTTATTAGCGATTGTTGTTTATGATTTTAGTTTTTAGTTGGTTTTTCATTTTATCAGTTTATCGATATTTTATCGCTTAAAGTTTATCATGTAAAGTTACAGATGAGTTCCATACATTAGAGGATTTTAAAGAAGGAGCGATAAGTTAAAGGTTGTTCAACGTACGCTTGTTAGTAGTGACTGCTAGTGATATCATTGTAGTACTTGTACTTCATCTCCAAAAAAATGGTATTATACGTCACTTCCACCACCTTTTCAAATACCCGCAGGTATACGCAATGCACCTGTGGGTTCAGATTGGCACACGACACTATACAAGGTACTGTGGCCCGAAAAACACAAAAAAAATGTATTTTTGCGGCCACAATACCTGGTATAGTTTGCCTTAAATCATGAATATGACATTAAAGATCGCTTTATTTTAATGTGTTGAGTAAGACAAAACTATTAGAAAGGTATAATCACTGGTCGAAAAGATTTTGAAAAATCATCGAAGCAAGCTTTAAAATAAAGCATTATTTTATTCATCAAGAACGCGATGAATGCAGCCGTTGACGGGTTGAGGTCACTAAGATAGATCGTTTACGTGTATTTTCAACCCTTCGTGGAACTGACCACCTGCCGTAGCTTCCAATAAATTCCGCTGCCATCACCACATTTCCACACGTAGACGACTCGCAGTTGAAAAGAAGCTTATTTTCGAAACCACACAAAGTGAACGTCGAAAGACAACAATGTGCCAAGGATCGAAAGCAGAGACATTCGAAATACCGATGTCTTTTGAGTCTTAATTGAATTGCACATGAACAATTAATTAAAATGTCATGATGTATGACAGTTGGGGAATGGAACACAGAATAAGAAAGCGAGATGAAACGTGGAGGGATCGGAAAAAAGCATAGAACACGCTTTTTTTTTGCATCAATACTTATATCAGCCATCGGAGTCAAATGTATATGCGAATCACTTTCGCTCTTTAAATGGACTGAAGTGGAAAGAGGATTTCCTCTTACATCTTCACCCACAATTGATTTCATGTACGGATCTATTTGCATGGTTGTCGATTTTCTAGAAATGCTCTATAAACCAGCTGCCGCTGCTAAAGCATTAAAGTATTCCTTCAGTTTTTCCTATTTGTACTTTTCTTGAAAGAAGTAATAAATGGAAAATGTAGCTTCTACGTGAACATCTCAGGTGTATAGCCAATAAATCATTTCAGGTGGAAGTCATACTTTAGCCACATTAATTAAGAAAGAATCGAATCGCATACAGAAATCAACAATTCATTTGATGAGAGTGCAAGAATCCAAATTTATTGTGCTAATCCCTCACGTTTTTGGATGATATAGTGAACACACAGCGGGTTGTTCTCGCAAGAAAGCAAGTCGTGGTCCACCTAGAAAATATGGCAGTACCTTTCAACTCATGAGTGGTACTACAGCGATATAAACCTATTACTAAAATAAGTTGACCAAAAGAAACAAACATCAATAACAAGAAGAATCTTGGAGAAAATAAGAGTTTTTCTGATATCTTCTTCTACTTATCTTATGCATTTAACGCCTGCATTTATGCCTGTAACGCTCAACGCATGCAAAAAGTTTTAGCTAAGTTATAATTTTTAATGCTGATTAATGATCATATCGCATGATTCATATAGAGGAAAAGTAAAAATTTTCAAAAAGGGCCCATTCGAATATTCGGGAGGATGAATCGTTGATTCAGTTTGATTGAATACTCGCGAAACTTTTGGCTGAGGAATTCGTTTGGAGATCTATTCGCTAGAGCGAGCGGCTTTTGCGAGAACCTTTGTAAATTCTTCTTTTTTCTGCGCTATTCTAAGCTTTCTTACTGGATTTCCTCCTTTTGTTAGTGGCTTCCCATCACCCTATCGCTTGTTCATGGTCGTTGAGTCTTCCATCAGTTCGGCACCAGTTTCGTGTCATAGTTTCACATATTTCATAGCGTTCATCATGTTCAGGTCTACTAGTTCGTTTCCATTACTTATAGCCTCTGTGAATCATTTCATAAAACTTCCACAGTGGATGAGATAGGCTGCGATATCTGCTCTGTTTCTATGCAGTCTAAGGGTTAATCATTTCGAACAACCGTGGGGTTAGGGAAAGTACGATACTGATAGGCGAAAATACCCTCAAGAAATAAAAATTGAACTTGAATTCAACTTGCCGCATTTTTATTTATTTCTTTTATATCCCGCAGTTTTAAGAGATTTGATTTTTTTTTCCCAACTTTCGCATTAAATATTATCCTTTAAGGAATTTAATTCCATATAAAGAAGAACGTTAAAAATGACAGAATAATAAATAATCTCACATAAACGAGATGGTATAAAAATTTAAAAAATGAGGAAGAAAGCCTTCCTCCGTAAATATATACTTACGCATAAGAAAAAGAAACTTGAAAGTAGAAAAGATTATTATTCACTTTTATTGATTTCATTGAGTATCTAAAAGAGAAAATTTAACTCCAAGTTTTCGAATGAATAATTTGTCTCCCGCAGGTAAATACACTTGGGGACGCAGCGCCCCACTTCTAACTTCTTTAAATGAAGTATATTTTAAATGCAGATGCAGTAAAAATGCAGTGCGATGTATTTGCACCTCTTTTCCAGTAAAAAAAATCGGTGTTATACTATTCTTCTGTAATCTTCAAAAATTGGACTATGCTTTATACTCTACTTTGGTGCTACGCCGTACCAGTATGAAAAATACAATACCCCTAGGTACGGTATCTGCTAGTTGTAAAGGTATAAATTTTAGTTTGCAATGATGTGCTATTAACTGCTCATCATGGAGTATTGCAAAGTCCTGGATATCCATCCAGAACATTGGAGAATCGTTTCTGCAAATGGCGTATCGAAACGACGAGCGGCAATCGTATTCGTTTGACATTTCATCGTTTTCGAATCACCGAACTCTTCACGTCATACACTCCACTTTGTTTTGTCAACTATTTCGAGGTATTTAAAAGTCGTTGTTCGTCTACGTTCTAAATTTTATCGAATTGATTAAATATGCATGTGTTGCATCTCCAGCAGAGACAAGGTTGAGAGAACACCGAGTGGGGCGCGAGCAGACAAGGAGATAGTCGAAGTCGTTTATCGATGGGCACAACAGCTCATAAACAGCAACTGGAGAAGTCGAGGCGTTCCAAAAGAGCTGCCGGTCGAATAGCCGTTGATGGAGAAGACTGAGTCCGATGGGCTGAGGCCAGCCTTATATAGGCTTCCGGCAGATCAGAAGCACATAGGTCGATCAGTGACATGGCGTGAATGCGAACAATGATATGGCGCGAAAAATAATGCTATAAAAGCAAAATGGTCACTGTTGCATCACAAATAGATATCATGGGTTAGCTCTTTAGCGGCACACTCAAAAGTATGTAGGAGAAATTTTGAAGGAGATGCTCTGTATGGTGTTCAGCAATCTAACGGAGCAATGGAATGCGTAAAGAAATTACGATGGGAATTATGACTTGGAGGAATTAAAGTGGTCTGTGAATTTTTTCGACAGACATTTTTATATTTAGCATTGTCAGTGAAAATTATTGAAAGACGGCACTTGTTTCAGAAGCCCTTAATGATAGTACCTGTTGTTTATGTTGCGATTTTTTTAAAGTTCATGATGTTCGACTTTATAAAATCCAGGACAACCTTCGGGTGCGATCTTTCGCGAGGCTTGGCCTCAACGGTGGAAGTCAGAGCTGTCGATTACAACCCATTAGCGAATATCCCCCCCCCCCTCTCCCTTAATCGTGACGGCTGTTCCTTTCTTGCGTCATATTCCAGCGTTTTATTCAATTTGGCTTCATTTCTTTGATGAGAATCTAATTCTCGCTTATCTTTATGACGCTAGAGGAAGTAATAATTTCGACATTTAATCTCCTTGTAAGGGGTGCCCATTTTCGGAAAAAAAAAATTATCGTTCATTTATTTTTAAGAATTTTTATGCACTTTTTGCAAAAGCCATTTTAGCGACGTCGTATTTATGTAAATGTGTGTGCGTGTTCGTGTGCGCATAGACGTCTGTCAAGTCTATGTAGCGATTTTCATTTAAGATTCATTAAATTTAGAGATATGAATCTTGCTGTGTTTAATTTACACGTTGGTAAGAGCCCCTCTGATATATTTCAAATTAACTCATTAACCTCGAAAAAAATTGCACACAACTAAAAGTTGAAAACTTTACCATGCGTTTTTGCTCTGATTGGTTTTTCATCCTATATGGGTGAAGGAAAAAAAAAGGAAGGAAACAGTCTTCCGCAGAACAGTTCTGCGAGCAATTGGTTTTTTTAGAAGCTTTTTTGCATTTTTTCATATATTTCAAAAGTGCTCCTCTTGTACTTTTCAAATGTTTTTTTTTCAATATCTTTTCTAGTGCATTTTTCCTCGTTTTTTTTTTTAATATTTTTCTGTCCCAGTATTTCTTTCTCGTCTTTTTATTCTATTTTCCATTCAAACTAATTTTTCTTTTTTTTCAGATTGGTGAGAAACAAATCCATACAGCATCAGTTATGATAGGTACACAACATAACGATAGCACAACTATACGAAGGTTTTGTGATCGTTCTGGTGTGCCAATAACGATTCTTTCTGAGAATAATTTCATCGATATCACATTCGCTTCAAGAAATGAACCTGAAAATCATTTTTGGCTCTCATGGTCAACCGTTGGTAAATTTTAAATCGTTTTTTATTTAGCTGTTACCATAGATAATTTACATTGTGCATATATATATATATATATATATATATATATATATATATATATATATATATATATATATATATATATATATATATATATATATATATATATATATATATATATATATATATATATATATACTTTTTCAATAGCGTTACATTCGAATCTATGGCATAAAGCGCGTACGTAACGAATGGGGTACACTTACCTAGCTTTGCTTAGAGCAATATTTTGATAAGAATTTCCTTGTTAAGCTGAGAAGGTACTGACGATTTAAGGAAGGGGGGGGGGGGGGGAAGAGAGGATTTAGTATGAGGACAAGGCATTTTTTGAATTCTGTGAATGATTTCCAAGAAAACGATTACCTGGAGTTTAGCTGGATTATTAGCATGGATTATTGGAACAATGTGTTGTTTTTTATCGCACTGATTTCACCTGCTTCTGGAAGGTGGTTTTTCTTACATTTATTTTGCATATGGGGTTGCTTCATGAGTCGATATGAAGTAATTCCCCGTCTAAAACGCCTTTCGTGTTAGTCAAGTCCTTCCCTTTTTCATGCTAATATATCGATCAAAATCCAGAAATAAACTAATCAGAGATCACATTTCTGCCGAGAAAACTCTAAAATATTAGCCAGTCTCAATCTTTCTTCAGAATGGTCTTCAAATTTAAAAAATTTTTTAAATTTATTTCAAGTTAAATTGAATTGGTTGATTCACCTGAAATGATGACGAGTATGTCGCTTTAGGCTGTGGTGGTATATTTACCTCAGAGAGTGAAATCGAAGTGAATATCTCAAAATTGATAGTCGATGCAAAAATCTATGAATGTGCATGGACAATCACAGCACCAATTGGTCTTCGTGTGTTGTTCTCTATTGAAAAATTCTCTATTTTCGCTGATCCACAAGGTTGTAGCTATGATCATCCCGATTTCGTCAATGGGCTTTCGGTTAGCAATTAAGGAATTCTTGCAATAAACATTGCTGCTTAATTAAAATCTTTGATCTTTCTATATGTAATGAGATTAGAAAACAAAATTCGAGCAATAATGTTAGGTGTGATTAAAAATGGAATAAAAATTTCATAAATGGAACACAAAAGTTGAAACGATCATTTATTAATATAATTTACGTATTCAAATTTGTATTTTCAGTTAATTTTTTTTTTGTAATTTCAGTATTAATTTTAAAATCACCTAGTTTGAAAGTTTGGAACTAGCTCCTTAAAATTTTTCTCGTTTATTAATTTCTATTTGATCCTTTTATAGTGAACTTTTCAATTAGAAAATATTTTTCATTAAAAAATTCAAAAATATTTATTTGCAAATTTTCTGACAACAATAACTTATAAATATTTACAGCATTGCCAAAAAAAAGGATTAAAAAAAATAAAATATTTATTCTTCGACGTTATTATTAACATATAGATGGTAGATGCATTGATTTTCTTTTGCTAGCACTATTGATAGATAGATATAACGTTTTTTCTTTGATAATTTAATACGAGA
Source organism: Ascaris suum (assembly GCA_013433145.1). Classification (NCBI taxonomy): domain Eukaryota; kingdom Metazoa; phylum Nematoda; class Chromadorea; order Rhabditida; family Ascarididae; genus Ascaris; species Ascaris suum. The sequence goes on along the minus strand of CM024178.1, from coordinate 7,990,899 downwards.
TTGATGCGATCGTTTCCACTTGCGATTAGACTATGCTGTTCAATTTGCTTTCTTGAAAAATAAAGTTATTTTCTAGCATCTGTTTTTAATTTTATTCAATTTATTTTTTCTTTTATTTTATTTTCATACGGGTATTCTATTCGTTGCATTATTATTCACTCATTCCAGCAGTTATTTACAACGTTTACTTTTTTTTTTAAGTTTCAGAAGCACAATACTTACAAGGATTGAAATTTTTATCGCCAGTTATAGTTTATAAATTGATAGTAGTGTTTTTAATTGTTATAATTTATAGTTTTATTCGGGTACGAGTAATCGCTCGGGAATTGCATCGAAAGTAATCTGCGAAAGTATTGAGAGTACAACTGACTATAAATCGCATACAAATGAATTATTTGTGAAGTTGAAATTGCCAAGGAAATTGGCTAAACCGGATTCTACTGATCGAATTCTGAACGGCAAGATTCGTTTTGTGCAACCAACTAAAGGCGATGATTGTGGAGCCGTTATCGATGGTAAGTGAAAATTCTTTGAATATAGAAACTTCAAATTTTGAAGGCACCAAAATTTATCTTGTCTTTAAAGTTCTTTCAGGTATGTGTTGCAGAATGTTGCATTGGCTGTGTTGAAATGGGAAGCGGGAATGAAAGGGGAGCAGGAGTGGGGACCTCATTTTGAGCGGGTCCTCACTAGTTAAAAAGACTGGATTCAGTTGCAATAATAGAATCCGGAAACGTCGAGCGCCGAAACATTAAATACCTTTCTCAGGGTGAAGGCATTGACCCGTTGTTCTCATGGATCGGCAATAGAATCGTCAATATGGCCACGGCGATCTTGCGCAGTCGTATGCTAATTGCCCCTTGATAGGTATTGAATTGTGGACCTAAATCCTTGTTTCATCCATCATAAACAGGCTGATAAGCTTGCATAAGACGTCTATTATCCAAGCGTAAAGCGCCTGCAGCAAAGATATGGGTGGTGAACTTATACTTCGGCTCATTGGTCGGCTGGTGTTTTTGCCTCATGCAGTTTCTTTGCCGCAGTTCTTTTGAATTTCTTATCACCTCATAAACTCTAATGAGCTTCTTCCCCCTCCCTTATCCCTTTCCCCTAACGTTGAAACACCCAAAATTTTACAACTATTTCCTTAAGATTTAGTTCTGTATATTATTTTATCTTCAATAACATTGATGAAACTTTTCAATTCTCAGTCTTAGATATTTTTTCAGTGGGTCTGTCACAATCGATTTCAATTCATTCACCGAACTATCCAAATCCATATCCGAAATCAATTGAATGTATATGGTTAATAAATGCACCCGCCGGACATACGGTTCAATTCAATTTAACTCATTATAAAACGCTCAGTTATCATCCACAAAGACAAGAGCAAAGACCATGGCGTGCCAATTACTATAGCAACATCACGTTAGTGCTTGCAATTGTTATTTAAAAACAGTGTCTTTATAAGTTTGAAATGCATTGGTCATTGGTCATTTGTCATTGGTCATGCAATGCAATAAAATGACATAGAATTGTGAAGATCTGCTGATTTATTTCGCTCACCTTTACAAATTTACAGTACACACTTGGTACGGTGCATTAGATCGATGTCATGTCTGTGCGGTTGTACATCTGTGTCTGTCTATCTTTTCTGCATTCTCAATGGGAAGCCAATACAACTAGATTGCAATATTTGGAAGCATCCAATTTGGTCTATCACTTTAAAGAGAGGTGTTTGCACACGTCTGCAACGTCCAAAAATACATATGATGTAGATATGGAATATTTTACAATCGGCTGAGCTGAAAAAAGGAATTACTTGCGAAGCATTTCTGCAAGCGGTCGGCTGTGAGTAAACTCCATATATGTTAGTATACAAAGTTTATAATTTGTTAACATCTTACAAAATTCGTGGTTCTAGTGAGTGGAACAGCGAAAGGGCGCATATTGTGCCACTTGTCTATACTGGCGCACTTTTCCATTTTTTGTTGCTATGAAAAAAAAAACAAGAATATGAGAAAAAAAGAGAAAGTAACAATGTAAGGGTTGATGATTGTTTATGCTTTTCTATTTTTGCCGTATTAATAGCCAAGCATTTCAGTTGTCAAAGTCCAATTAGCTTCGTCGAAGGATCGTTATCTTTCTATAACTCGAATAATACGTAAGATTTTTTTTTGAATTATCTTTTTTGAATTTATGTTTATTAATAAAGCAGTTTGAATAGTAAATACTCATCAGAATTCCATTTATTTTTAATCAATGATTCCCATAACAAAGTAATATTTTATCATTGGATATCCTAGTTAATTTATCCAAAATAAAATATCGATTTTTTTTCTATGTTATAAAATTCATTCTTTTCTCAATACTTTTCCATTCGTTTTTCCTTTGTTTGTTTTTTTTGCCGTTTTTCTCCAAAGAGATCCTGTCTGTTCTACTATCTTGCATTATGTCAAAGTTTGTGTTGAACTTAAAAAGTTTATATTTGAGTATTACATAGTCCTATTTATTTTTATATCTTTTGTGCTTTTTTATATTTATATAGAAGGCAATTAACTCTTTTTATCATTTCGGTTTGGAAACCGATGTTCTCGATTTGAAGGATATAGGCCTCGATTATCCATATAGGGGTGTTTATGGCAAATATATCTTGAAAGGAACAAACATTTAATAGCCATTAAGGCGTGATCCATTTGATAAGTTCTCTTCGGTAATGAAAGTGGAAAATATTGTGATCGTTTTGCACAATGTGCTACCATGACTCCTCCTCCCTCATCCCCTTCCTTGTTCCCTCATCCCCTCCCCTTTTCCCTCAACTCTTCCTCGCTGTCCTCCCCTCTTCCAGCCCGTCCGCCATTCTTCGATTCGCTTCAAAATGTTGTCTCAGCTGAGTCATTGTAATATATGCGCGTAGACATAGACCTCCGATGATTTAAAAATGCTCAAATTGTGAATGGTATTGATCGATTCTATTGAGGTAATAATTAAGAGGTGGGATTTTTTTTCAGAGAAGGAGAACTCCTAGAACGTATTTGCAATAATCTTAAAGAACCAAAAGTCATCAGGTCAACGTCAAATCAGGTTTTGTTTTTTTTTTTTAATTCTTTGTAGTTAATGGTATTGAAAACTTTCCAAGTATAGGGTTTCTATTTCCTTATATTTGCAGATAAGTGATATTTCTTATATTTTTTGAGAATTTCCTTATAATTGCCTGTATTTCCTTATAATAGACTAATTGATCAATGTATGATATTCTTTATATTACATCAAATTCTTAATTGATCAATATGATATTTTACATCAAATCAGGTCATTTCTCCTGAAGTTTCTTATCTTATTTCTTCATAAAAACTTTCCTAATTCGTTCATAGCATATAAAAAGCTATAAACACTCAATAGTGATTTTACTAAATTTGAAAAAATTGACCAATATTTGGTGAGCAAAGAGAAATTTATCCGTAGATGAGCACGAATATTTGATCTCTGCTAGATCAGTGAGCTACCACAGATGACATCACTAAGCGTCGATCATTTGCTGAGGTAGTAGTCTTTAAAAAAAAATCATTTTTATCAGTGCTGTTAAAAACTCACGGAGTGATTTGTCTCCATATCAAAAGTCAAGGTTAAGGTCTAATTACAGGTGATAAGTTTCCAGAGTAAACTTTACCTGTAGGTGTGGATGGATCTGTGGCCTCTCGGATACCATGCCGATGCTAGACCAAACTACCGCTGGCAGTCCACTATTGAAAATCCACCAAATCATTTTTCTCCATTTTAACGGCTAAGGTTTTAAGCTTAATTACAGGCGGTAGTAAGTTTCCAAGGTGCTCCTTATGATCGCTCGTATCTATCGGGTGATGACGAAGCATTGCATAGTATCGGTTTTGTGCTAAATATTTCGACACGTTGTGGTGGTACATTATTCGCCTATTCGAAAATGCAATCTCTACGATTGGAGTCATTCGATGAGGATGAGTGTATTTTCTATGTCAAATCGGAAGGTATGCATTTATCCTTCATTGTCTAAATCTGTGTCACTTCCTGAAGTGGACAAAATAACCATCACTAGTAAAGCACCTACAATAAACTAGGAAATTTACAGGAGAAATACCTAAACGAAGTGTTTGCCTCTTTGAATATTCCAAGGTTATTGCTTGGGAGGAGAGGGAAGGTGGTTATTTTCTGCATAGGATTGCATAATTGAAGAGGAATTTCTATGATCACTCAGAGTTTTTTTTTTTCATTCAACAGCCTTATTTATCTATTGCTTTTTTCGAAATCATACCTCAAGATTGACATTAACGAGTCAGTAAGAGAGAGGATTCAATACTTTAATGTCCCTTTTCAAGTTCACTCGAATGCACCTGTGGTGCGCATCATAGAGACGATAATTTAGTGAAAATAACGGTGAAAATTCTGAGAAAATTTTAGATGCTCAACGAATCTATCTTCGAATGGATCATCTCGGTTTCAGTGAAAAGAAAGCACATCTACCTAGAGGCAAAAATCCAGCTATTATATATGTCTATGATGGCTCACAAGATGGTGCAACCGTTCTTGGCGTGTATGTTTTAATCGCATTTTTAAAGCCCATTTTATGAAAGAAAACAATTGCAAGTTTTTTTCCGGTGACAATAAACAGGTCATTTTTTTAAAAAATAATTCAATATTTGTGCTATATTTTTGTTTGAATTCTCCTACTATGTTTGATATTTTTGACTGTTTTATCGTTTGATGACTGAATACTCTTATGAACCATTCCCTCAACAATCCCGAAAACAACATGTGCATCACTTTTTTTTTCTTATCTTCACCGTTTTTTTCTTGCAAAAGTCTTTGAGTGAGTATTAGTAAACTTAATATTTTTTAGCGATCGGATCTTCACACCTTTTTTTAAAAGTAGCCGTTAACACGTTTTCTTTTAAAGGTTTCATGCGGAATGTAGTCCTTCAAATACGGAACGTATCACAAGAATATGCTCTAATCAAGAATTTCGCTCATCCGGTGATACATTGAGATTGCATCTACGAGGATTACTCTCCGATCAACTTCATTTCATCTATTTCACATATTCTACACAAATTGAATGTAACACTTTAATCTTAATGATTTTTCAATGAAATATGCAACTGGATATATTTACATAATTAAGCTTTGAATGCATTGAGCTTATCATTTCTCAATGATATTTCTTACTATGTTGAGTTTTAGCATTCTTTCATTTATGCGATTGGCTGGATTTAATTAAATAACAGTCAAATCGCTAAACTATTTTCTGCAAAAAATGATTAATTAAACTATAATAATTGCACAATCCAAAAACTTCTGCAACAACAACGTTTTCGTTTAGATTATAGTTTTTATTATAATGCGTTAAAGTTTGATAATCGTAATGTACCGTTCACTCCTTCATTTCTCCTCTCCTCCCCTCTTTCTCCTCCAGCAGTGCTATTATGTTCTAAGCTCGCTTTCATCTCATCGTTAGTGGTGGATCGGCGGGTCGCGAATGTTTGCTATTGTATATTAGGGACAACATAACACCTAGCAGTATTCGGTGATTATGCAACTATATTGACTAAGCGATCCTCTTGCCCACTGGAGTAATGTCATTTAGATTTGTTGTGGCAGCACATGAAGCGTTTATGAGGCTATAATTTGTCTATTACAGCTTCAAAAGTTGAAAAGTTGTGTAGTGTAAATGCCACTTTCTGTAGGTATGCTGCCTATATTAACTCCATTGATTAGGCTAAGCTTATTTAAAAAATCACCTTGAACTTGAAATGGAAATTGAATATTTAATTATCTTCAAGATGTTCAGGGTGTGGAGGCGTTTTACATCCCATTGAGGGCACCGTCTTTTTCCCGTTCACTGAAAAATCAGTTGAATGCGAATGGTCGATTTCAAATACTGAAGGCAATAAAGTCGATATTGAGCTTATGTAAATTTTTAAATTCTTTCATTTCGATTTGATCTTCCAATTTTTTTTAAAATTTTCCTTTCGCTTTATGTTGTAGAATAAATTAAGTTGTGCCACTTATATTTCCATGAAAGGTTTATCATTTCTCTACCTTTTTAGTAGTTGTTGTCTTGATCGTTCAATCAGTTAACCTCTCCATCACCTGAGAGATTTGAGAGAATATTTTTAGTCTCTTAATTGTTTTTCAAATAAATTGAAGGAAAATCTTCTCAAAATCTATGAAATTCAAAAGAGCTATTATTATTTCAAGCTTATATCATTTCAATAAATTAACGATATTTGTATGGCCTATTGATATTTCTTTCACAAAATTCTTCTTAAGTGTTTCGTTCACTAATACAATCGGTTATGGTTACGAATCCATTCTTTTAAACCACCTTCACGAAGGGTTTCAATGAAGTATTTCCGTCCATCCAGAAACTTGCATATCAAAGAAAAATTTTTTTTGCAGTCGGTTTACTTTTTGCAATCGGTAGTATCTATAATATTTCAGCGACTTGAAATTGCCTGAATCAGAATATTGTGCCGAATCATATTTGGAAGTACGAGAACGTAATGCAAGTGGATCGATTATCAGTCGTGCATGTAGGCTGGAAGATTTCCAAACATCTATCAGTGTTAGACTTTATCGATTTTCTAATGCGCTATTTTTTGCGAATTTGCATTTTTCATTTTTGCATATTTTGCATTTACTTTGCAAAAATCAGTAATCAGTGATAACAAATTAAATCGAATTTGTTCAATACAATATTCAAATATTTTTTCTATAGTTTAGCTATTCAATCCGCAATTCGTCTATTCAAATGTCTATTTTGCATTTCAAATCTTTTTTTTTTTTCAATTCATATATTTGCTTCACTATTCAAATGTTTCGCTTGCAATTCGATTGCACGCTTTTGCAAATCACTTTTCTTTTGCAATTCCAACATTTATATATTTGTTGTAATAATTCGTATTTTCAAGCATTAAACATCAATTTTTTTTTCCATTCGGTTTACTTGCTATCCCTTTTACTAATTATTCAAAGGTTCTGTTGTGCAATTCAAGGACTTGTTAATTCAAATTTCAATTTAGAATGATTGTGTTGATTTTGCAGATCAAATGTTTGTTGTTTTTTTTTTAAATTCAAGCAGACGTTTTATATTGCAAAAATTTGTTTTGCAACTTCAAAATTTGTTCTCCAATTGAAAGTTTTTTTTGCGTTGGAAATAGTTGCTTTATAATTTTTCGGATAACATAAATTCTCATTGCAATCTAACTATCCGTTTTGCAAGTGAAATATGTACATAAAAATTCAACTAATTATGTAACAATTCAGAAATTACGATTTAAATATTTCATTTTGCAGCTAAGATATTTGTTTTCCTGGTTGTATTTTTCTCGCAATATAAATATTCAATATATATATATATTTCTAGGGAGAAGCATTTTGGATAAAACTTCGTTATGATCCGGCTGAAAACGGCGATCAAAGCGTTGAACCACTGAAACCAGAATTAAATTTCAAATTTACGAAAGGTTTAATTTTAGTTGATTAACGTTGTGCATCAATTATTTTCAGTATCGCTTCATATGCTCTTTCGTAATACTGTTTAATTTGATTATTGTTATATTGTTTAATCTGATAATTTATTCAGCTGTATAATCATATCGGAATGGGAATTGATAAGCGGTGTCGATGCTCACCCCTTCCCCCCCCCCCCCCTCCACTCTCCGGCCCTGCCCACGTTATCTTCGAATATTAAAAAAATGAAATGAATAAAGCCCTCGAGAGATTGTGTGGTCATCAGCAAAAAACAGAACGTCCACTTTTTGGCCCATGGGAGGTGGTGACCACCCTTCCCTTTGTCCTTATTTTTCCCTTTCGATGAAATTCTTCATATTGGGGCATTTCAGTACATCATCTAAAACCGAAGATCAAAGAATGCTGATGAAAGAGATGCAGATGGCATTAAAAAATCGGCGAATTCATATCATTAGAAATTATTTTTTTGAAATGATATAATTTCATTGCAAGATTACAATTTTGAAGTCTGTAAAGTTGAAATGAATTACAAAAGTATTACAAAAAGCATACTGCAAAATTATAACTGAAAAAAATTACTCTAGACGACTTTTTGAAATGATCGAGAAATGTAGGTGGTACATTTTCTCACACAGTTCGAGCTATTATTCTACATACATATTTTATCAAACGTGGTCATTGATGATAATGCTTTTCTACAGGTTTACTCTGAAGTTACTTTTTTTTAGTATTTTTGTAAGTTGCCACTGCCTTCTAGACTTCATCAGTTAGTTGCAAAGATCAGTGGAGGTAGACCTCCACTCATCTTTCGACATGTTTAACTTTCATATTAAAGTTAATGTTTGAAAGAAAAAAAAGCTCCAATCTTTTATTTTCAACTCGATGGTTAAATTTGTCAACTTTTTCTCTGAAAACTGCAATTCTAAATATTATCTACCTAACGAGGAGTCGAATTTATGCGATCTTTTCATCTTGCATCACCGTATATTAAATTTTATATTTTTATTAAATTAAAATTTTTATTTTTTTTAAATTAAATTACATATTATTTTAGTTTTTGGTGGCTTAGTTAGTGGTCAAATGATCTCTTCACCATCGGCCGATGATTGGCGATCGATAAACTATCGTCCAATCGAATGGAATATTATTGGTAAAGAAGAGCATTGGTTAATGATATCGATTTTGAGTATCGAAATTCCCGATGATCGAGGTGATAACGATGACACTGAACAGAGAGAATCAATCAAAGGACTTACCGTATGTTTCTGTCACGTTTTTTAAAATTTAGTGGCAAATTTTTCCTTTATTGGAATTTAATCTTTGATCTTTGTTCTCTTATAGAAAATGCAGATAAAGATAACCTAAAATCAGCTCCGTTTTATAGTTTAATGAAGGATTCTGTCATCGAAATCAACTAACCGATGAATGTGGTCCAGTTGTCGTCGTTCACGCTGGTTATAATCCTCCAAAAGGTATGCATGCCATAAACTTTCTTGTAGGATCCCAGCGAAAGGAATTTTTCTGAAAATATGTGGTTCTTTTAAGTGATTTGTTTTCCTATTTATTTCTTCTCAACTTTCACGGAGGTATTCAATTCTTGACCATTTTTTTTACCATTTGTTATCAAATCTATCAAATTCAAATACCTATCATAAAGAGTTTTAGAAAATTTTATTGTTATTTTTTATCATTTTAGATTTTATAATTAAGTCACATATGGCGACGATTCAATTCAACGCTCCAGCTGGCAGTTCATTCTCACTTCGTTGGCAAGAGATACCGATTGCAAAAGCGAATGCAACACTTCATGCGCCTAATAAAACCGTCACCGATGATACTGGTAGAATATATTTCCTATAGAGTATCTCAAATGAATTTCTGCCTTCTTTTGCTATTTAGTCTGCGAGACTATCGATGTTCAAAACTATCCACAAGCCACGTTCGTTCGTAAGGAAAGAAGCATAGAGATGAATATGCGCCTTTTATAAGTTCCAAAATGAGCCTATATTCGACATCAAATGGGTAGCGATAACGGGAGAGGCTTACTAAAGAGGAATTGCTGCATATTTTGTATATTTTTGGAAGTGTTGCCAACTACACATATTTCTAAATTTTTCATCATTAAATTTTCTTCCGGATGAAGGATGAAAATTTCATGTGAGCTCTCCTTTAATTTGCATATTTGCGCCAAAATTAACTGCGAATTTCTGTCCAAAAATTAATAAATTCAGAATGGAAATACAATCCTTCAGTTCAAGTATGCAAATTTTTTGCTTTATGAATATTTAGGGCATTCTATGTCCTAAATTATAGAGGGGCATTGAGTCACGATTATTTGTTTAAATAGTATTCTCGTGTTTATTGCAATTTAAAAACTTTTGCATTTTTTGACCATTCAGATACATTAAATCGAATAAAAAATAATCGCCATATGCAAAAAACTCATCAGTAGGAGTAAATATTATATATAAGCACCATTTTTTTAATTCAGCAATCTTCACATGTGGTGGTACACTTATACCGACATATGAGTCACAATATTTAACCAATCCTGGTGGAATGTCTCCGGATGGTTCATTTACAACCGTAAGACCAGTTTCAACGACGTCCGATCGATGGAATCGCTATCCACAATATAGAAGACAATTTCGAGGTTCTTCGCTTATTTCATTATGCACTTTCGCGAAAGCGCATTTGTAAAAAACGCATTTTGCGAACATCTTATCGATGTTTGTGCTGCACCTTTTTGTCTATGTCTGTCTGTCTATATGTTGGCGAACAAAAAAGCTCGAACTATGAAATATGATGATCAACGATTGGATAATCCCTCCTTCCAGAATTTCATATTATTCTATCAACGGGGTAAAAAAATTATAAAGACTCAATAAGCCTACAAATCTGTATGCATTTTGCAAACCCGTTCGAGTTGCGTTCTGCACTAATTATGTTGAAAAAATTAATCTTTTGCTGAAAATTTATGAAAGCGGTCGGTTTTACTCGAATATGGTGGAGATTATTACTAATATTTTATTCTTTCTTCAATAAATTATGAAACTAGTTGGGCAAATAGGCGATGAGCGAGAAACGCATATTGCGCCAGCTTTCCGTTTCTCTGATTTTGACTTTTATTTATAACTTCTGATTCTTTTCTTTTTTTTTCGATTTTTTCCACTCAATTCTATATGAGCAACTATTGAAAAATTCTTTCTTTCATTTTATTTCTACGTTAAATTTGCTGAGTAGGTCTATATGACGAATATTTTCGAATATTAAATGGATATCATTTAATTGACAAGTTTAAAAGTTTTCAAAATTAATTCCTCATTATCAAACTTCGAAGTATTCAAGTTATTTTTTAAATTTATTTTTACAACAATAAAACGAATTTAATATTCTTATAATATGCATCATTTGAAGTTATTTATGATAATCTCATTTAGTATGAAAAAAAAAAGAATGCTTGTAGCATTTTATCATCCTCAATTATCATTTTACTTTCTTTGAGAAAAAAAAATGATTTACTCAATGATAAGATGTTTTTTTTTCATGTATTCTTAATTTTTTAGAAGATTATTTAAAATTTGTTTTCATAAATTCCCGGTTATGCTTAATAATCTTCTCTCTCTCAAAAAAAAAAATTTCCCCTCTATGCGATCTACAAATTAAGCAGGTGGATATGCGGATAATTTGAAATGTCGATGGATTATTATGCGTCCTCAATTTGCTGGTGTCTCTATTCGTATAGTCTCAATGGATCTTGAAGAGCATATCGATTGTCGATTTGATTATTTTGCATTAGCGGCTGGTGATACTGGCATGATCACATTTGAAAATGGACAAGTCAAGTATCGATCATCTTTTTACTCTATTTTTTTTCTCTTCATTTAATATAATTTTTAGTTTTCTTTAGATCCGAATAATATTTTGATTTATTTTTCAGCCAACTGAGGAGTATTTTATTTTTTTCAATTAATTTTCTTATGCAAATTATTGTTTTCTACAAATTTTCTTTTTTATATATGACACGCGTTGCATTTTTCGTGTTTTAATTCATTCATTTAAAACGACAGTAATTTTTCAATTAAAAAAAAGATTAAAGTAAGCAAAATAATAAAAATCAGTTGGATATTTTTGAAGTATTTATTTCGAGTTCAATGGAATATTTTGAGTTAAATATCTCGTTTGTTTTTTATTTACAGTTATGCGGCAACGAAATTTTGCAAACATAGCGACGTGGGTAGAGAAGAGAGTTTCCGTTCTGAGGATATGATTGTGATGTATTTCATTACCGATCGTAATAGAGCTGGTCGTGGATTCGTTATTGAATATAAATTAAGTAAGGAGAAATTATTATTCATTTCAATTTTCGTTCACAATTAAATTTGAGAAAATATTTGAAACATCGATCGAAAATATATCTCGAAAAGGAAATAATAAATTGAAAAACTCTTAATTCTTAAATGACATAGAATGAAGGCATGAGGAAATTATGTCAATCTTAAATAGGAATTTAAAATCGCTAATGAACTTATTTGCTAAGAATTATTTCAACGTTCATTTATATAATTTCTTGTTTAAATTCTATGACTTGCTATTAAGGTAAAAATGAGAAGAAAATTCTTCTTTAGTAGTTTAAGGACTTTAAAGCTATTTGGGATAGAAGATATAGAGGTAAAATCCTAATTGCATAATTAATTTTGCTTAGAAATTTCAAAAATTGAACGCTATGATTTATATCACTATTTACATAATAGTTCGAAGAGTATTCTATATTGCAACCATTCACTATTGGATATCGCTAGTAGATTGTGAAAATTTTTGAAATTTATTTGATTGTAAAATAATGCGGTAGAGATTATTCATTTCGAAAAATCAATTCTGATTAAAAAAATATTGATTGCATTTAAAAAAAAATAAAATTCTCTTGAAATTTCGAAAACTTTTATATTGCGACAATTTTTCGTATAATTTTTTCAAAGTTTTTTTTTTTTGTAATTAGTAATAATTTTCAGTTTGCCAATCGTTCCAATATTTACCATCAAGCAGTGGTATTCTCGATACGGTAATCTATAGTCCGAACTATCCGATTACGTATGGTACTAATCTATCATGTAGTTGGGTAATTATGTTAGAAAGTAATCGTCCGATTTATGCGACATTTATTGATATCGATATCGAGAAGAGCATCAATTGTGCGAAGGATTATGTTGTTGTGGTATGATACGATTGTCCCTTCTCATATATACAAATAAATACAGTAGATGAATAGGAAAAAAGAATCATGAACAAAAATAAAGTTGATTGTGTTGAAAGTACTTCGCATTGTTAAGGTTTGGCAAGTTGGGGTTAAGGTTCAAGTTAAAGTTAGAGTTAAAACTAAAGTTGAGGTTAAAGTTTAAGCTCAAGCTCAAGCATTAATTAATTTAAAAATATTATTTTAAAGTTAGTGCCTCGTGAAATTGATCATGTTAAAGTTCATATTGATTTATAGTTATAAGAATTTTTTTAGTGGGACAATTTTTTTGGGGGGGGGGGGGGGGATCTGTTGATTGCATTGCATATATTATCTAGAGGAGATGTGGGATTCTTCTTCGAAAAATTATATTTAAATATTCAAAAAAAGTTATATTAAAATATTTTGAATTTGAAACTTACTAGTTGCACTCTTTTTTTTGCTCAGTTATATTCTTTTTTTTTCAACTTTGACTTACTGAATTTCTCATAAAGAATGGTGAACAGGGATTTTCAGCTCTTCTAAGCAGAGTGAACACTTTAGAAGTGCAAATAATCTCAGGAAAGCAATTTGCATGCTAATTATTTGTGATAATATTACAAAAAAAAATTTTTTTTTCTTTTTTCAGCAAGCAAATCCTATCTATGTTGCTAGTGATGAGATTGAAGAGAAAATATGTGGCGAGAAAATTAATTGGAATTCCACATTTCCAAATGGAAGAGTATTTATCACCTTCAATACCGATATGCAAATCAACAGAAAAGTTCGTTATTTCTGCAAAAAAAAAGTCTATCGGCTTAATGCGAAAAACTATTTATTGTGACTTTATTGTTTTATCTCTTTCCTACAAAACAAAAGAGAAATTCAATGTTTATCGTTAATTATTTTCGTTTGCTATCATCTCGAATTAAGGTGAATTTCTTTTTTTTTTTCTGTTGTACATTTTATAGCGTCTCCAATAAACGTTAACTATAATAGCAATAGATATTAATTTAATAATATTGCTGGTTAGGACTAATAGTTATTAAGCGCTTTGTTTTCAGTATTGAAATTTCATCGATTTTAGCGATAGCTTCAGGTTGAACAAGTCTTCAAGGTTTAAATAAGTTGGAGAAGTTGGATGGCATAGATAATGTTACAGTAAAATGGAAACTATACGAGCGACTGGATGTTGTAGGTAATGTTACGGTAATATGCAAATTATACGAGCGATCAACGTATCACTTTTGCACAACACAACTTTAGTGTATATTCGTGAATGTGTTATCAGTTGTTACTGTGATCACATTTGATTGATACAAATTCATTGTTGGAATTATTGGCTAGCAAAAAGTTTTTCCACGTAGAAGGAAAAACGAGTTGATCGAAAGTAGAATTTTGCACTATCATCAGAATTTTTAATTTTGAAGTATTTTGATCACGAAACCTCAAGATCTAAAGCTTCACTTTCATAGCTAATTTTAAAGCTTTCTAGGATGCTTCAACAATTTGCATAATTTCATTGTTCATATTTCAGGGATTTGCATTGCATTTGATCGAACAGCTTCATGATTGTAGCTCAGATCGTTTAACAATCAATGAGGGAGATCGACCTAAAGTGCTATCTTCACCGAATTTCCCTCATAGTTGGTTACTTTGATTTTCGTTGAAGAATTACCTGTATTCCGCTTTTGCCTCATCGAAGAAGGAGAAATATTCACATGGAGATAACTTTGACGTTGTGCTGATTGAAAGGGATTTTGGACTATATATATATATATATATATATATATATATATATATATATATATATATATATATATATATATATATATATATATATATATATATATATATATATATATATATATATATATATATATATATATATATACGTTGGTTTTATTTCATTAAGCTATGTTTCTATACTGGCCTATAAATGATCAGCGTAGAATTTTATCGCGCAGTTGTACATCTTCTGACTTACCTGTTATCTTATTCAATATTATTTATTACAGTGTCACCAAATTCACTGGACTGTGAATGGGTAATCAGCGCACCAAGTGGTCATCGCATTAAATTCACCGTTGACGCGAATACATTTGACCTCCAGGATAGCTCATTTGACGAACGGTTTATTTTGTTTCTATGATACTTGCTTATTGTACATTTTAAGCTCCAATTTTGTTATAATACTTGCACTCGTATTATTCAGTATCAGCAAACAATTGCTGTTGTTTTTTGAAAAATCAATGAACTGTATATCCTAATTTGCCATTCTCTTTCCACTTTTTATATTTTTTCTCCTTGCCACTTAACTTTGCTTTTTTCTTTTTTTGCTTTCATTTTCTTGTAATTTATTATTCTATGATAGAAATGACAGAAAGCGATAGTCGGTACGTATACATTTATTCGTGTATGTACCGTTCGGTAATTTCAGTTGTGTCGATGATTATCTGGAAATTCGTGACGGTCCATCGAAGCATTCACCATTGATTGGTACTTACTGTCGAATGGAGCCACCGAGTACCATCTTCAGCACTTGGTCTTATTTATATATTCGCTATCAAACCGATTCATATGCACAATCAATGGGTTGGAATGCCACTTATGAGATCGGTATGCATCGATATTTGCTATTATTTTTGTGATTGAAAATGCTTATAATTCTTTTAAACACTTTCTTCGTATCGCTGAAATGAAATTTCGTTCAGGTATTGAAATTCATAAATTCTTATTCTTCTCGTAACATAAAATTTTTATTGAAGTCACTAGATTTTTTCAGTTTTATTTGAAAGTGGAAATTAATGCCATTCGCTTAAAATGAAACATTGTTGAGAGTTTTTATGGGTTTTGCCGATTTTGTTGCAATTCAAATATTTATTCAGAAGCTGCACGATAGATCTGAGGAGTTGAAATGAATTGAATGATTTTATCAATAGATATTCACAAAAGAAAATATTTTTTTATCAGTCGGAAGAACTGAAAAAATTATTTCCTGTAACAATATGCATAATAAATTTCTTGTTCCTTCCAAAAATGATGTAGCAATTTATACTTCTTACACTATTAAACAGCATATCACGTTATCGAATATTTTATAGAAATTGTGTGGAGATAGTATGCATCAACACTTTACTCTTTACCCCTTTTCCTCTCCGTTCTTTGAATTTCATCTCTGTCTTCTCCGATGATAGTTGTTGGACATCTCGTCGAATGACCGCTGCATATTCTTATTTCTTATTCAGTCATACTTATTCCTTAAAATATTTCTTCTTCGAAATTAATTCTCCGAAGACCTTCTGACGCAATCTGCTGCAATGAAATGTCTCATTTTTAGCATCATGTGGTGGTTCAGTGGTGATTCCAATGAACGGTAGCAGTTCAATACGTAGTCCCAACTATCCTGAACCATATCCAAATCAAGCCGATTGTTCATGGATTGTTAAAGCTCCAGCTGGGCATTATGTTAACGCCAGGTAATTTTTTTTTTACTTTCTTTGAAATATCCTCGTTCAATTTTCGAGGAAATGAGTTTAAAATTTTTCATAAAGAATCGAAATTTATTGCTTGCTGTTATACATGTAAGTAGTATAAAATTATGCATTAAAGACGCCTTCTTTTTCACATGTAATGATAAAAATTTCAGCGATTTTTTTTTTGCATATTTCATTTTTTTTATAAATTTTACGCGATGAATCAGAATCACGTTCAGGTAATCTTAGCATCTGTTGAAATCTTTCAGTTGCTAAATTTCTAGCATAGCATCGTGTATAGACAGGACGCTCCCTCCCTCACTACAATCATCGTTTTCCTGAATTTTCGCCTTCTAACTTTGATACATGAAGTGTGCGTACGGTATTTCCTGGATGAGACCCATTTCCCATTCCCCCTCCCATTTGCCTACGGGGTTTTTCCCATGAATATATTATTTCACTATTTTCACGATATTAACATTGTTTTTTTACAGCTTTGATCATATGTGGTTATCCTATAGCGAAAACTGTACGAATGATAGTGTTGAACTTCGTGAACATAACTCGACAGGTTAAATTTATACAATAATCAACGATTTTTTTAAACAGGTTTTTGCGAAAAAGGATTTTATAACGCTGTCCAGTAGCAGACTTGCATTTTGTTTTATTCATTCGCATGGTGTTCTTCGATAATATCATTCCAATCTTATGAGAGTTTAATCACGGGACTGAGGAACTTCATTTGCCTCCTCAGAAGAGGTTGGGGAGGAAGGTCGCGAGGGAACCAGGCAAACAGAGAGGAGCTTGCCCCCCTTTGCACCCTGAGGACCGAGATGGATTGTCCCAACTTGTACAAGAGGGCCGAGAGATCATTCCTTCAATTGCTACCTGAAGACTGAGGACAGGTTACAATAATAGACAGCCTTTTACAGCTACATCCTTCTTAATTCTTAGTTTTTTCAAATATTTCTTCTTTCATAAAACTTGAATATTTTAGGGGAGTATATTCTCGAACCGACATGTGTGGCAAATACCGTAAGAGGAAAGCATTATACATCAGCAAGAAATCTAATGAACGTTAGATTCCATAGTAATAATACACTTGGAAGAGCGAGTCGAATGTTTTGTTTGGAGCGTAAATGTGGTTTCGATATCGATGTTGAACCGAGTAAAATTGGTTAGTAATTCCGTTTGGCGAGAAATTACTCCAAATAGAATAATTACTTGCTATTCACATCACAGTGCCAACATGTCATTTTATGAGGCCTATTGAAATTCATTAAAATGCCCATTTTTCACCAAAAGACGAAGAGAGAATGGGCAACGAGAAACGGAAAGGCAAAAAAAGAGAAAGAAGGGAGTAGATTTGGTATGGGGAAGGGGGAGGAGGGAGAGACGTCGGGGCGTTGTTCCAGTGAATTATTATCCTTAGATAGGAAAAAAATGAGGATTTATTTGGAGTGATTCTTCAAGACTCCAATTTTAACTGTTGAATTGATACTAGTATATTTTATTGTTTTCTATAACATTTAATGATTGTCTATTCGTTATGACCTATAGATTATCGAAATGTTCATTTCTCGGAAATTATTAAATTAGAAGAAGAATAGATTTTTTCATAAGCTTCTTCGAGTTTTCTATTTATTTCTGCTAAATCAATATTATTTTAAAAAAATTAAAAAGTCGAGAAATTATTGATAAAGTTCATTGAACCTTATTTTACTTGATCTTTTAAATTTTATGCATCGAACACTACACTGATATCAAATCTCCAAGGTTTACTTAAACGAAAAACGCATAATTAACGGATAAGCTTGTAATAATTTTCAAATCTCATGCGTAAATTTACTAGTGTAGTTTAAAGGATGTATACTTGAAATACCAAAATACTTAAATGACATTCAAAAAATATGTAAATTTAATACTGTAGTAATTTTTTAAAGAATGTGGAGGTGAGATATCGGATCAGTCTGGTCGAATAACGACACCTGGCTATCCAAAGCAACTTATTGCACATATCGCATGTGATTGGAAATTTTATGCTGGCATTGGTTATAGATATATTTTCGATTTTTCATTTATAAAACAAGATGTAAGTATTCGTTCGTGCTACTCTTTTTTTTTGCTCGAATATTGGACTTATTATTATTTCTGCTGCCGTATGGTCGAGATGTCTAGCCTCAGATTTTGATGCGTCATGAATCGAAGAATGGAATCAGTCCTTGTCTTATCTACGCTAATTGTTATTAATAAGCAGTATGCCTTACCTTAATTCTACAGCCTATTCCACTTAGTACCACATCATCATTATTAACGAATCTGTTAAATGAAATTGTTGTGATGAACGACCGCGCTGCAACTCAATTTTGCATACATCGACCTCGGTGATTTATGTTCTTCTCTGCCCCATCATAGTTCGCTGTTTCTCTACTTCTGTAGCTGCACATTTCAAACCCGTCAGTCATTGTGCTTGCAAACCCAATTATACTGGTGGTTTTTTACCGTGTGTTTTGTTCATTTACCCAATTCGGTTGCTTCAGTAAACTTCGCTTCGGCACCTCAGCGAATATCTCTCTCGGATTCCCCACCAGTAATACTCCAAAAGAGATCGATTCCTTGCGGAGATAGTGTATTTTCCCATGGGGAATTCTCCATTATCGATGGCGTTTTTATTTTTGATAGCGGCTAGATTGTGTAGTGATTTATTTCGATATAATTTATTAAAATATTTCTGTCTAAGAATTATTTATATCGCATACTTCTGATCACATTCACTGAAAGCTTATCTGAATCAATTCCATGTCACGTATACTTTAGATTAAATCCAGTATCGCGCAGTTATTCTTCCTCCATCAAAACATCTTTAAAAGTAATCTAACGCTCCAAGTATAACAAATAAGAGAATCAGTGACAACTTGTCAACACTTCCGGGTTACATTATCTGAATGACTGGTACAGTAACCTTTCGAGTTCACCTTCCATTTGTCTCGTTGAGTGATTCTATTTGATACCAATGTAACAACCTAAACTTAAATGCTCCCAAAATTTGACAGAAGACTCCCTGAAAGCAAGAGAATGTAAGAACTATCGGAAGAAGTCTTTAGTCGGCCATTATATCTTATCAATTATAAAAGATATGTGGATTGTATTTGCCCAACTCTATCATTAACACAACAAAAAAACCAAACCTTGAAGCAAATGAACTGTAAATGTTGTACAAGAAGTCTTAAACAATCGTTAATCAATGACGCTTTTTTGAAATATCTTTTTTGACTATAATAATAACCATAATAATACTTGAATTTAAAGAACTGAAATACTGGAATGTATCACGATATGCATTTTTCAGAACTACTACCAGTCGACATTTAGTGGTGTTGGTTGCTATCCAGATGTATTTATTGGTAATGGAATTCATGGACTACACGATTTTTATGGTCATAATCAACGCAATTTTTGTGCAAATAAGACACGTTTCATATCGACAGCGGATTTAGTGACGTTGACATTTGATGATCGACTCTCGCAATTTCAAAAGAAGGAACTTCTAGGGAATGGTGTTTCACCGGAGAAAATCTATGCACCTTTCCATATTGATTATTTAAAAGTTAGTTGTGATAAATTATCGTTTTTTTTTTGTTTATTTCGTTTTCCTTTTTTTGCCTTTTTTTTTTCTTTGTGTGATGAGAGCATCCTTGTGGTTCGACTATATATAATAGTTCTGTAGTTTTGGGGAGAACCGTTAAATCCACAAAGGCTGCTATTGCATTCCACTTCCAGGTTTTTTTTTGCTGAATAAATTTTCCTGATGAGTTCAGGTAGTGCGGTAGGGATGGACGTGTTAGGATTGAGGATGCTCCCACTCCAAATATATTATATATATATATATATATATATATATATATATATATATATATATATATATATATATATATATATATATATATATATATATATATATATATATATATATATATATATATATATATATGAACTCTTTCAGGTTCCAGCAAAGTTTGATAAGGACGCATGTATGTATCACATAACGAAGAATAAGTCAATCGAAATGAAAGGCAAAACGGTTTCGGATTTTTCAATCAATTTCGATCCTGCTGGTGAGGACTTCTTTGCGTTTTTTAAATTGCAACCCTGCAGATGAATATTCCGTTTCATTCTCTCTCTGCTCCTCCCTCTGTCCCTCCCGTTCTCTTCCTCCTTCTCTCCCTCTCGTTCCCTCTGAATCTGTAAATATTCCTCCACTCTTTGAATTCTTCACCATGTGTTTTTTTATAGTCCTCATAAAATAAAAATTAAAACAATGATATAATCTTGTTTATTGTAACGTGCAGCATGCGATTAAGATCATGAGTACTACTTGAGTTTTTTGCTCAGATGAACTTAAGTGGCTTAGGTTTCAATAACGGCCATTATTTGATAACGAGTGATTTTCATTGGCCATCAAACAGTGTTCTATATCACCGAATAAACTTGCTGTTAATTTGCTGTAAAAAGTTTACTGTTTTTACTGGAATTTGAAGAAAAGTCAAATATTGTAACATTTTCTTTTATTATGTATTTTTGGACTTTCTTTATTCGATCAATTTCAAGTCGAACATTTTTCCACTATTAAACATAAAATTATAGATTACTGTCATATGCTCATCGAAAGACCATTCGAAATGGGTACCACTGTTTTGCGTTTCACAAATTTCACCACCTCTCAAAATGGTATGTGGAATCCACGTGGGAAATGCTTGGATATTGAAAGTTATGTCGCTATTTCAGGTTAGTCAATTCAAACGATAAGATGTTGATTCAAAATTACAATTAAGTCATTTGAGTTTCCCTATAAAATCTATAATTCTTTTTAAATAGTTGTTTTAAAGTTATGATTTTATCCAAAATTTTTCGTCGATTATATTTACTTTGTATTCCTCTTATCTTGGTTTTTCTTCCTCTATTTGTTGGGATATTGTTGGAGGAAGTACACGGATCGAATCACTAGTAGAATCCGCAATAAATCAGCTTAAAGATGGGACACTAATATCATGTGCAATATAATTATTTATAGAACTCTATTCTATAATTGTTTCCAGCGTATTAATTGTGTTGGTATTTGAAGAAAAAAAGGTTATGCAGAAAATAGAGAACGAAAAGTAATCTGATAATCATTGACAACATTTTCGCGGCAATAGGCGAATATTAACCGACGACTGTTTAGTGATGCCAAATTTTCGGTGTTCATCCTGAAATCTAGAACTATCCTGAAATTCTTTAGGCTGTTGATAAAGGATAATGACTTATTGAAATTATAGCACTTTCCAACGATCCATGGCCATTTGAGGCTCGATTCTGTAATGGAAGTTTACGTAATGCTGACAATTTCACCGTTGCAATGCCACATAAAACTTTCGATATTTTTGTCCTTCAACGAAGACAATTTTCTGCTGCGTCTTTCAATCTCAGCGTTCAATTCTCACGTATGTATTATTTATTTTAATTTAAATATTAATAAATGAAGAAAAATATATTTTAAAAAATATTTGGGAAATATGAGAGAGATATTTTTCTAAAAACGAAAAGATTTTTATTTCTATAACAAATCGAATAGAGAGAGATTCATTCAGTAACGTACTTAAGGATGATAAGGTCGCTAAATTATATATTTAACGTCATGATTGTAAGGAATCTTTATTCATAGAAGAAAGAAAAAGGAAGAATACGATGAAGCAATGGAATAAAAGAACAACATAAATGCGCGCGATTAGAAAACCATCATCCGCGAATGTATGATAAAGTAACACATCAAAATATGCCAAAACATATCTATACATCAGTCGCCTAAATCTGGCACTCCCTGACGATTTTTTCTTAAATTGCCCTTAAAATGGAGCGCAAATTGACTCCATGTCTCCATATTGACTCCATAAAATGATTGTGTGGAATGAGTCCATGCAATGACTCTATACAATGATTTGATATATAATCAAACTTCAATGCAAAAAATTATTGATATAGTACCACTGAGCTTACATTGTTTGGTGTTCTATAGCTCTTAGTGGACACCATTTACTATTGTTATACATTTGTAGGTTTGCATACGGCAATCTGCATTTCCTTTGTGGTTACCGTATGACTGTTTCCTCAACTTTGCGGATAGATTTCAATATGTTCAAAATTGTTCCCTCTTATAACTCCCCTCTATTTTCTCATTTTGTAAAGTGTTGCCCGATTAAGAACGAATGCATAGGTCGATTGAGTTTTAAAGCATGATGACGGCAAGATGATGAATTATTGAATACATCGAATGTGGTTGAAAAAATATTACATAAAATCAATGTTATCAGTAAAACGCATTAAACTGAATAAGACATCAAAATGGATCTTATTGTTGTCATTAGGAAAGAAACGTTACAATCATCTGTGATGGATCTCAATTTCTTTTTAATCTTCATAGCAACTGCTATTTAAGTACTTTTGCTCAACGAAGAAATGATAAAGTCTCATTGCCGGTCACAAAAACTCGACGCAAATTATCGTCACGAAATTCTTTTTAAAATATATAAATTTAATGAATTAGGGGAATATTAATTGTTTAATGATCAATCTGAATCTGGATTATTACTCTCCAAAATGCGGTAGTTTGCCTACTGTGCTAGAGATCGCTACTCAACATATCGGCGTAGGGCAACGTCATTAGAGGGTGAAAGAGCGCAGGCTGGATGAAGATAAGAAAAACGGTTTTGACACTTGCCGAAAACATAAAATACTTTTATTTATACTTCCTGCGGTTAAAATTTCGACTTTAAAGGGCAAAAGTTTGTTAGATAAGTTCAAACTGGAACGAAAAATTTATTTTGGAAGAAAACTTCCGTTGACTAAATTTTAATGGACATAAAAACGCATTCCTACAAATATTTGCTTATTGAAGTGCTTCTACGGCATTGTAAGTTCTTGAAGAAAACATTTCTCTTTTTGTTTACTATAAAAATAAAAACATGAGCGCATATCCACTAAGTTGAGTTTCTTTTTTTTATAGCATGTGGTGGCTATATAAAGGGTCCAGTCGCTGGTGTGATAACAAGTCCTGGATTCGGTACATCGGATGGAAATTATGAACCGAATATGCAATGTGTTTGGAGTCTAAAAGCACCTGAAGGACAGATTGTGAAGGTGAGAGTAATGATTTATGTATGGTAATATCATCTCAATTTCCATATCTATAAAGTACGTAGCAATGAAATAACCAAAGCTGCAGTGATCTTGTGTGGACACTGTATGAGAGTTTCTAGGTCTATGTGGGGAGGGGGGAGGCGGAGAGTGAGGAAGGGAAGGAGAGAGGACTGGGACTTTCAAAAGTTGATCAATTGCATTCACTCAAATTGTTGTACTGCTGCGGGATTGTAGAAAAGAGACGACGCGAGTCGAAGCGAAGTTTACTCAACAATTCGGTAGCTAAACACATGTCGCCTAAAAATCCACCAATATCACTGACTGAACATGCACCATGGCTAACGGGTTTGAATTACGAACTACAGAAATAGAGGAACAGCGAAATGTTATGGGGCAGAAAAGAATAGATATCACAGAAGTCGATATATGCAAAATTGAGTTGCAACACGGTCGTTCACCACGACACAAATAAAGCAAATATGGACAAGGTAAACTTTGCCTGCTTAGTTAAGAAAATGCTTGGAATTTGGACCGAAAACATCACATGTGGAGAATCAGTTAGAAATACAGTAACTGTGATTAATCTATTTTGGTGGGCAAAAACAATGAACATTTACGAATTTCTACTTATATTTTATCATGGGATAATCTAAAGATTATTTGCAACTTAAGCCAAAGAGGGAGTGAACGTTCCTCTTTATCCACCTCTCCTCTCCTCCTCCCCCTTCGCTCTGCCAATCTTCAAATTGGCTCTTGTTGATTTTGCACAATTCGTAGCTATAATTCCCTAGTGGTTCTCCATAGGTTTTTATAGCTGTTCCAGAAAATATCCATGAAATTATCACATTTTAACCACGCATCATTTTTAACTTCAGTACTGATTAATTTTAGAGAGTATTGCTAACACAAAGATATCCTTCTGTTCTCAATAATGAGTAGTAAATTTCGAGAAATAATTAGTTGGTGACATCTTTCGGGGGGCAGTTTATTTATTTGTCTCATCGAATGTTTCCTTGGCTGTCATCTCTCAAAGAGTTTCTATGAGGATAAGATACGGGGATTTCGCTTTCTCTTACGTTATCATATAAAGAGATAAGAAGAATAGCCATATTCTTAACAAACAGTTTATATTTAATTGTTGTATTTAACATAACTACTATATTTAAGCGTCATTTATATATTCTTATATTGATGACGTCATTTGCATATGCTTATATTGATGATCTACTCAATTAATGAACACGTAAAGCAGCCAATTTCCATTTGTGAATCAACGTTATGTCATCAGTGATGCTCCAATATTGAAAATCGCATCAACGAATTCGCTTGATAATCGGGTCACATTTTATCGATCAAATGTCTTAGTAAACTATGTCTATCGTTTGATAGTTATTAATTATTGAAATGTTTTATATTTTAAGATCAAAGTCACCGATATGGATCTAGAATATAACGTCGAATGCAAACATGATTTCTTGAAACTTTTTGAAGGTTTGTTGTGTGTTTTTTTTTCTTCTGCAATTGAAAACTTCTATAATTGAATTGATGCATAAATTAATAATTATAGGCAAAAAAAATTTTTTTTTTCTAGATTTTCAATTGCGATGAAACATTTCTCGGTTAATACTATTCTATAGAAAGCGTTCTTCTATGGGCTTTTATACTGAACTCATTTAATACCCAATGGGAGTCTCTTTTTTGATAGCAATAGTTTTTTTTTTCGTAGGAATAATTTGTATAAAAATGAATGATTTTTCTGAAGTGTATGCTATCTATTCAGCCGAATTTTATAAAAAATTCTCCGAAAATTTCGGGAGAAACGTCGAAAATTCACGCCTATCTATAAAACGATGCTTTAGTGAGGATTAAATTAATTTACAACAAAGGAATTTTTAATACATTTTTGATAATTGATGATATTAAATTCTTTGCAATTAGAAAAAAATAAAAGTAAGAATTCGATTGTTTCGATTAAAAGTGTGCTAATAGGATGGAGGAGAAGAACAATCAAGGTATTGCACCGTTTATGGAATCGTGATATGTGTTTTAACGTTGGTCGTTGTACAAATTAAGAAACCAGAGATTGTAAGATGGGAATGATTCAAGTATAGATATAGCACCTGTCAATTAAAAGAGCATAAACGGGTAAATAATGAAAATTTTGGTATAACGTTTTTTTTTCTATGGAAAACAAGTTTTTATATTTTATCATTGTATAAACTATTAGTTAAAAATTTTAGTGCTATGAATTATCATTCTATCAGCACCTGATATCCTTATCAATTGTTGCAGAGAATCGTTTTTTTTTTCAACTATAATTTAACGAAATAAAATTTTCATTAATCGATCGATATTTAGGCGGTGGAACCGATTCATCGTTGATTCATATCTATTGTAATAATCCGGATGAGGAACCACTTCAAGAGCGATTTAAAGAAGTGAAATCAAGAGGGCGATTCTTAACACTTTATTTCTATACTGATAAATCGGTTCAACGGAAAGGATTTCGAATCGAATATAGTTTTAGTGGATTTGATAATGGTTTTTATTATATTTAATTCAATAAATTTCCTTTTTTTTTACTTTTTTAAAAAAAATTTAATTCGTTTTTTATATAATCAATTTTTTTAAACAGTTATTATTATTTAAATTTGACTTAAATGGTTGTAAAAGCCTATAATAAAAATCTATAAAATAGAATTATAATAGAAATCTATAAAACAGACTTTCATCATTTTCTATAATCTGTTAAGAGCATGTTATCGTTGATGGGCAACTCTAGAGTCGCATTAGTTTAAAAACTCATTTAGATATTTAGTTCGATTCAAATTGGTTAGTTGATCACTGTTTATGAAAATCGGAAGAGGTCAATTTGACTATGCAAATGAATTTCGGATCCACGCATCAATTTTATCGTCTTTTCGGCAATAATAAGCTCTTGCGATCCTTAAAAATAAATAAGGAGATGAAAAGTCAAGTGAAGTATTGTGTTCTTTTCTGAATTCCATATATCGGAATAAGAGATGCTCTCGTAAAGAATGTGGAAAATTTCATCTCTACTAAACTATATTCAATTATTACTTTTTTAAATTAATTCTATTATTAACTTTATTTTCTTTATTCATTATCACTATGATTTGTTTTTATCATCATTTTTATTATCATTTATTATTTATGTCGCCACTACCGTTGTTTTTACTATCAGTAAAACCTTCATTTATTACTATCATTATTATTGCTATTACCGTTATTATTATCATTTATCCTCATTATTATTTGCGCTATTATCGTGTTATTCTCATCACTATCGTTATCACTACCATTATCATTATCGTCGTCATTATCACCGCCGTTATCACTGTCCCTTATTGTAGTTATTACCTTATCATTACAAATATTGTTCCTACTGTTAATTTTGTGACATAACATAGCTAATGTCAACGTTGAGTTAAGAGTGCGGATTTACGACGAGTGCGATGAATGGTACATTCTTGAGTCCAGGTGCACCGAATGATTATCCGAATAATGCGTTTTGTGTTTGGGATATTGCCGTACCTCATGGATATCATGTTGCCCTTTATTTCAATCGATTCGATATTCAACAATCAGATAAATGTGAAAAAGATTATATTAAGGTCCGTTAATATTCGTTGTTTCTATTTTATTCGTTTTTTTTGTTTTTTTTTTTTTTTTTTTTTGCATAAATGCAGCTTCTTTTTGAATCCCTAACTTCGGGCATTCTTATCGAAATGGGAAATCTTTAAGTTCTTGATTAATTTAAATATTAGAAAAGTTATGCATGCAAAATTATGATCAGCATTATTCTATTCAAAAATGGAAAGCGAGACTAGAAAATTGCCTATCCAAAATTAGAAATTTGGTTTCATTTCATATTTTTTTAGCCTATTTTATCAATCGCAGATATATGATCAATGGTATTACACGTCCAATATTGTTGTTAATACTGTAGTAGTGTTATTGATTAGTACTGTAAATCTTTCAAGAAAATATATCAACGTTTTTGAAAGTATACGGAAAATGCTTTCATCAATGATATGATCTATGAATTACGGCTAAGCTTTTTACCGTTCTTCTTCGTTTCTTTTTTACGATGCTTAGACACTGATCTGATATCATAACAGTTTTACATTTATTCTAGTATAATAAATCCAAAATATTCCCTCTATGCCATCTTTAGGTCCCAAACATAATTGGTGGTATGTTCTAGTTACTGCTATCTGCATAGTCGATTGATTTTAGGCTTTATTGCAACCTCTGAATCTATTATGAAACTCTTTGATATATATGTACACACACTGAGGTGATTTTGATTTTGCTCGTTAATCTTTCAAGAGCCTTATACAATAGAAATAAATCAAATTCGATTCTTCTCGGAAGAATAATTTAATTTAATTTAATTTAATGTATTTAATTTAATTTTTAATTTAATTTAATTTAATTTCAGATTAGTGAAGAGCATCAATCACGTGCACTTGCACCAGTTGGTGGTTATTATTTTCTATTCGATCATGAAGAAGAATTAAAAAAGATGTGCGGTTATGATACACCAAATGTTTTTCGTTCAGAGAGTAATCGTCTTAAAATTGAATTCAGATCCGACGAGAAAATTACCGCTAAAGGTTTCAATATCACCTGGAGAGCGGGTAATCATTTCAACTTCTAATGTTTATAGTTTAGATTATGACTTCGTATAATATCATATTCTTGGATTTGCCGATCTAATGTTTAGAATCGACATAGGAATTTATGGATCGACTTGGCAATATCAAATAAATTTCGAGACTTAATAAACATTTTCAAAAGTCATCTAGGTGGTGATGTTTGACCTAGATGTCTAATAGATTAGGCCAAGGCACGAACTAAGGACAAAACAGCGCCGAGCCCGAAATAGAGCATTCGATTTATGGTGCAGGAGTTGTAAAAATATTCAGATGGCGCAGGCGTCTTTTTATTTATGTAAATGCCAAAGCGCATCTCAGAAGTATGCCAGATACTTCCAATCCCATTCCCCCCCCCCCCCCTCCTGCACAGGAGATTCATTGCATCAACCATGTAGTCTTTTTTTGAAGCTAATTTGTTGAACACAGTTTTGAATATCTAATACAGAATGAAAATATGTTCACTTGCAACGTTCATTTCTCTTTTTTTTCCCTATCTTCTAGTAAGGATTTGATACCTTCTTTTTGCCGCCAGCTTATCTACTGGATTATTTCTCGGCGTTGCCAAAGTTTGAAGCTTACGTAGTAACAGTATTTCCTAGCTGCTGATTAACGGTAATCAGAAACTCATCTTTATTGATGCTGGTCGAAAAGAATGATTAACGAAATCATGAAAGGTGGGCTTAAAGTTGTGCTGGATGCATATGTTGTTCTGAAAAAATAACTTTGGGGATTCTCAGAAAACCCGAGAGATGACACAATGCAAGTTGAAAGAATGCGGAGGATGTCAGCTTAATCTATACTTAATTGTTTATTCACTTTTATTGTATCTCTCTCTATTTATATATTCATTTTTTAATGTATTTATATGTATATAGGATATAATATTATTTAAATTAAAATAACATATTAAGGCACAAACGTTTCAAAGGGCGTTGGCGTTACTATTTTCGGCTGTACTAAACATTGAAATATAATTAAATGGATTCTCTCTTATGTTATTCCGGTCATATAAAGATTTCTTTAAAGAATTTCTCTATTACTTTCAAATTTTAATAAATTTTAAGAATGTGGTACTGTATTTCGATTAAATCATGGCGTTGTAACATCACCACACTATCCACATTTCTATCCGAATATCGATTCAATATGCAATTATCTTATTGAGCCTGAATATGAAGGAGTACCAATTGTTACGCTGAAAATACTCGATCTTGATCTTGATAAACATAGAGGTTTTATTTTTTTCGTTTCTTTTTTCATCGATGTTTTATGGGGGGTTTTTGGAATATTTTTTTGAGATTTTTTTATTGCATTCAATTATTTATTATCTTTTTTTTTACAAATAATGAATTTTATTTCGAGTAAATTGATAATTTTTCTCTGAAGAAAATTTCATTTTATATCCTAATATAAGTAGTAAACCGATAAAGGGATTACTCATAGGAAATGATAGTTTAGATGATGATTAAGCATAACTTTGGGCGTTCATATACGAGCAGAAAATAATTTGGTTCATAACGTAAATGCCAAAAACCCTTCTTAGTGGGGAATTATTTCAAAGTCAACTCAGAGTTTGTAATTCGATCATTGATAGATGGTTGTGGCCAAAATTCTTCTACGTACTGATTATAATAATAGTGGAATATCACTAGTTGTATTTGTTTTTTTTCTATAGTGAATCTCTAAATTACATATCATAAATTCATTAATTAATTAATTTATTCTATAAATAAATAAATAAGCATTTCATTCTTTGTCTTTCTTTATTTCAATTTTTTGAGAAATATTTCCGAATGTTTCAAAAAAAAATTTTTTTTTCTTTCCAACATCTACACTCTATTATTTTTTTTCTCGTTCTTTATTAAGAAAATTTCAATTATTCAAAAAAAAAAATCATTCATTAAATATGAATATTATAGTGGATTATCAACGTAAACCATGCGATGCCGATTATGTTGAACTTCGTGATGTATTCGCTAATCGTATCATTGATACGTTTTGTTCATCACGCAATAATATGGGTGAATTTCCACCAATCTCTGTAAAGGTAATAATTCTTTGTTAGTTTAATAAAGTTGAAAATCTGTGAGAGTAATTTTATAATTTCTGTAAAAGTGATTTCCCTTTTTTTTATGCTTTCGTTCTTTCAAGAAATTTTTTATCCTGGATGTTCACAACAATTTCATATGAAGATATATAAATAATAGAAATATCAAATTAAGTAATTACTAGTAATTTTATGACAGTATTAATTTTAAAAAAATAATGCTGCTGAAAATTTTATAGTGGTATAAATTAGAAATAAAAATACTAGTAATTTTTAAGAATAGTAATGAAAATGAAAAATTTTTTATTTGGAAATGGATTTTTAGGAGTCTTTTTTACTCATAGTAGCTCCATTGATCAAATGTAATCTCACTTATGTGATTTCATATCATTTATATTTCTTCACATTTCTGGATTTAAAAAAAAAAAAAAATTTATTACTCATTTTAAGGGACCAGTTGGTGTTCGTTTTGTTACTAATCTATCGATGTATGAGGATTATGGTGATCGAAAAAAACATTATCGAGGATTTAAATTATCATACGCTTTATCAAGTGAGGTTTTTTTTTCTTTAATTTTTACGATTATTTATTTTAATTAATAGTTTCATTGATTCAAAATCAACAACATAAATTAATTTTATCATTGAATTTCGAAAATAATGTAATGTTCAATTTTACATTTAATTCTGCCAAGGGTATTTAAATTTTTGCTGAAATATTTTATATTTTTTATAGTTGATAAGAAGATATATCATTTTCATACATGTAGAAATCGAACCATTCGCACTAACCTAATATAAGGAATGGGCATAATATTTGAATGGAGCAATTTCTACTCAATGAAATTTTCTATGCATTTTCATGTCTTTTTTTAAAATTTCGTTAAGGATATCAATCAATCCTTACAAAAATTAACGGTAAACTTTACTCGATAAGCTCAATCTTTCGATCTGCCAGCATTGAACTTTATGATATTTTTCCAGAATGTGGTGGTGAAATAAATCTAAAAGATGTGGATAATGGTATGTCAGCGGTGATCACTTCACCAGGCTTCCCACTACCATATCATCATGGCCTAGAATGTATATGGAATATTAGTGCACCTGAACAACGAGTACTCAGTATTAAGTTCGTTATATTTAATCAAAACTTATTTTTAATATTTTCAATTTTTCATTTATAGCTGTAATAAGTAGTGGATTTCATAAAAATTTCTAACCATTTATTCCATCATTATATGTTTCATTTTATTTTTATAGCATATGATGACGAGATAAAAGAGTAAAAATGTAGAAGATAAAACCCCTAAAAAAGTAACAACAAAAATGAAACAAATCTAGTGAATTTCATGCAAAAAATATTTATTTTATACTGGTAAAATACTACTATAATATTTCGTTGTGTTAAACATTTGCTTAGTTATTCACATATTCATTAATTCCAATAGCTTAGCCGAATATTAAATGTAAATTTTTTTCTGAAGTATGTTGAAGAAAAAAAAATTGATAATTTCTTTTGAGAGAAAATCGATCGTTATGAAATTTTTTGGCTAAACTATTGAGAACTCATTTTACTATCACAATTATAATTATGAAATATAGTGATTGTAGATATAAAATCACGTCTAAATATTCACATAGTGATATGGTGATAAATTTATAAAATATTTTAGTACCTGTAAATATACTTTTAGTACCTGTAAATATAATTTTAGTACCTGTAAAAAAATGTAATAAATATAGTCAAATCTAACGACTCCAATCAAACTTATTTTTTTAGTATCACACCTGTAATTTTATTTCAAAAAAAACTATGAAAAAATTTATGCAATTATTTTTAATATTTCAGGTATAGTGATGTGGATTTGGAGGAGTCTTCAGAATGTATTTTCGACTATTTGGAGCTATTTGATGGAGCCGAAATGAATAACGATACAAGTTTCGGTCGTATTTGTGGCAATATTATACCGTTGAATCAAATAACGACTAGTAGAAATTTTATGATCGCAAAATTCGTTTCAGATAGAAGTATGAATAAAGGTGGATTCAAATTCATTGTTACTGCAACTCTTGGTTTGTTTTATTTTATTATCGAATTTTATTGATTTCTTCTCTTATACTTCATTTATTGTTGTTATTACTATATGATGATTGTATTCTATTTAAAAAATTTCAGTTTATGCTTTCAAGTTATTAATATTACTGGAAAAAAGCTTACCTGAGTTACCTGGCAAGATATGAGTTGAGCTTCTTTGCGTAAATAATTTGCCAGATATTCATAAATAATTCACCCGAAACATACTTTCGCAAGTTTTAACATTTCAGGATTTTGAAATAAATAAATAAATATCAGGTGACTTGAAATGATTTGCACTATTACGAATATCATGAACCATTTAAACTTTATCATATCACAGAATTGAAGGAAAAAAATCCTCATAAGTTCGTAAATAAGTGAACAGGAACGATTGCGTCAAATTTCAGTAATTTGATTTTTTGATGTTTAATGCTTAAGTGATTTTTTTTTTCTTTGTTGAGACCGTATTGGTTTCGTTAGTTTTTTTGCGGGGGTTTTAAATTTTTGCTCGTATTATTTTAAGGACCATCGGCCGGATGTGGTGGTGAGTTGACTGCTGGTGATTGGGCAGAATTAAAATCACCAATCGATAAAAATAATGCACTCTATTATCATAATTTACGCTGCAGTTGGACTATTAAAGCACCTGTTGGAAGGATCATTGAGATGCAAATTACCGAATTTGAACTGGAAGCTCCTCATCCGGAAACCGGTTACTGCTATGATTTCATCGCGGTACACCTTTAATTTTATGCTCTTAGATGTTTCTTTTTTTTTTAAATTTTGACTGAGGTGGAAATAAATTAAACAATACAGGATGTGAATAAACGAATAATGATACGGTGAGATCAAATTGTGCATTAAGCTTTCAAGCGTTAATCAACTCATCATTCAAATAGGAAATTAACATTAGCCTATCATAGCATTTATTAATGAATTTTGTCATCAGTGAATTAAATCTGATCCTTACCCTCAAGTTCCGTTGACCGTATTTGTAAAAGAAATACTTCAGTCTACAAATACGGTCAAGGGAACTAGGAGGCAAGGAGTGAGATGAAAGGGGGAGGGAGGAAGAGGAATAGGCTGGTCGAATTGTCCCTATTATTCACATGTTCTGAAATGTCGGAAAAGAAGAGATATTAGCGAAATAAAATAGGCCACAAGTTAAACAATCGGAAGGTCCCAAAAAAAAAAAACGGCGAGAGGAGAATATGGCAGAGATTCGTGATCAAATGATCATAGATGATAAGCAAACCAAACAAATCATACTTGAGACCAATTCATTTAATATTTATGTAATATTAATCATTTTCAATTTTATTTTGTGTAAATTAAATAATCCATTGTAGATGAATAACTTGTTCCGAATGATCTAAGTGAATTACCTGTTCCGAATGAATTACCTGCTCTAAATGAATCACCTGTTCTAGGTGAATTGTTTTTTCCTAAATGAATTTTTTTCTTTTAGATATATGATGGCTATAGAACTATTTCACCACTTTTATTATCGAACACCTGCCGAATAGTTGAGGAATTACCGCTGAATTTGAAGAGTTCTTATCGTGCA
The DNA here is from genome assembly GCA_013433145.1 of Ascaris suum. Classification (NCBI taxonomy): domain Eukaryota; kingdom Metazoa; phylum Nematoda; class Chromadorea; order Rhabditida; family Ascarididae; genus Ascaris; species Ascaris suum. The sequence continues at coordinate 7,957,159 of CM024178.1, read as the reverse complement.
GTGTTCGTCTATTTCGAAACCGATTCCGATAAAGCATTTAAAGGATTCACAATTAGATATAGAGCTGTAATACGTATGTAACTTTACTTTTCATTATTATGTTATTGTTTGTTTGTTTTTTAATTTTTTGTTAAATAAGTTTTTACTTTAATTACTATTCATATTTTTCAAACTTCTTTTTTTCATTGTTTCATTGCACAATTGCTCTGTTTGCTAGATTAAGGCATTATCGTTTGCAAAATTTACATTTTATGTAGTAGACATGGTTTATTGGAAAATACCTAATGGTGAAGCTGCTACCATTTGGTTGCGTAATAGCGTGATCGGTCATTTGCGCCACTAGTCATTTACACCGCAACTTTTGTTTTGCATAATTGCACGAGAACATCAATCACTGTCTCATTCGATTTATCAGAAATGCAAATTAATGCATTCCCACCTTGTTCAATACCGAGAAGCTCATAGTAACCCTTATCTTGTGTTGTAACTCTAGCGCAGCGACAACGTTGACAGGGAGACCGAGTGGGCGCGAAGAGACACGGGAATAGTTGAAGTCGTTTATCACCAACGGCGCTGCCGGTCTGAGACCTGTCGAATGGAGAAGATTGACTACGACGGGATCAGGCCGGACTTATATAGGCTTCAGGCAGGTCAAAAGCACATAAGTCGATCAATGACACTGCGCGAAGAACAATGAACGAGAACCGCCATAAGAGCAGAATGATCACTGCTAGATCACAAATACATATCTTGGGTTGGCTCTTAAGCGCCATACCCAACATCTTGACAAATACAAGAGTAAGAAATCCATATCGGAGATATTCCAATGCCATATAAACGAGTAATCTATGAACACACTCGCTAACTAGGTTTTCCTCTTACCTAAAATCATTTCAAAATTTTTTAACATCACTTTCAGCGAGTTGTGGAGGAAAAAAGATCGCCGAGAGTGAACCAATCGAATTGCAATATGAAAGCGAGAAAGGTTAATTGATTTCACCTGAATACTTTAATAATGAGTGTTAATTTTGCATAACCACCTGAAAAATAATGGTTTTTTTTTCATTCTTCAACTTTTTTTAATGATATTGAAAGAATAATTTATATTTGCAATTTTAATAGTTTTTTTTCTGTTTTTTTGAAAATTACAATTATATTCTTGTAGAATTGCTGTCTATTAACGAAGTGATTATTATCGATGAACTGGTAAATTCTTTGAGGAATTTCCCCATCATAGGGCGATGAGGTGATTTTTCAGGCAAATATCGAATGTCTGTCTAATTTCTTCAGATGTTAGCCTGAATTTACATTTTGAGACGTAGCCAGTTATAGTCGGACATAGACAGGCATTGACAGACATGGTCATAATTCGTTGACATGCAATTAATTCATACTTAGATGAAGGGGCATATGCTGCATATTTAAAACGTTTTCAAGTATTAGAGTCGTCCATTGAAACCTCAAAAAATTGTACTATTTCTATTGTAATCTCACTGATATTTATCATCCTTTTATCCCCTGTATGTATGGAATTTACTCGGCATATTTGTAGGTTTTACAGGGATGAAAAATATAAAGAGAGTAAAGAAGTTTATATATATATATATATATATATATATATATATATATATATATATATATATATATATATATATATATATATATATATATATATATATTTGAACGATTGAGAAAAATTTTTTCAAAACCAGAGCTATTATACGTTTAATAAAATGAAAAATGAATTTTTTCACGCCACTTTTTTTGAAATATTAACAATTTATAGGTCTTACTCGTTCATCACCGAAACATGAACGTTGCCGGTGGATTATTTATTCAAAGGAACAAATGCCACTTCGTATCCAATTTATGTGAGCTCATTTTGATTATAAAATTATTAATTCTGATAAAAATAACTGCTCATGAATTTTTCATTCGGTTATTTAACCGTCATTTAATTCAGGATCATATTCTCGAGTGTGGCAAAAAATGCTTACCTGAGGTGGAAGAACTTATAATAGGATTACTTCTCAGTACTTGTTGAACATATGTAGGCAAATGTAGCATAAAATCTACCAGTACAAGACCCTTCTCAACAATAACCGATCTTTGGAAATTGAACTAAAAACCCAGTTGTGAGTCGGAGCCGTGAAAGCCTTTTGGGATCTATAATGCTTGAACGTAAATCAGGAATATTCTCTTATAAAATAGAAGCTGCGGGGCGAAAAGTTCTTTTTAATTACTATGGAAAATTATTTTTCGAAAATTTCTTAGAAATTTTTCTCGCAATAACCTTCAGATTTATCATTTTATTATGTTTAGAACAGTTTAAATGCATTTTAGTGAATTCTCATTTCCATCGTCGGTGATCGATTGTACGGATGAATATTTGGAGATTCGGGATGCTGGCACGCCAACCGATTGCAATCATCCGGCATGCGCTGATGCGGCACGAGCACCACAAACAGTACGACTGTGTGGGAAAACCCTTCCAGCCGACTTTGTCTCTGGAACTAGTGTTGTACAGGTAAAAAATTGGTTTAATTTACCCTTATAAGGTAAATAGTGCACTCTATTAGTGATTCAACTACAATATATACGGCAATCATAGAACTATAAATCATCAAATTTCAGTTTATTTGATTTTTTTTTTTTGAAAGGTTTTGAGATATTCGTCAAATTTTTTCGTATTTACAAAATTTCACGCCAGCAATAAATAATGCAATCATTTAGGCTGTAAATATATGAAAATTTCATTATGCTAATGCACTTTCAATATTTCCATGATTGAGAATTTCTGCACGACGTCATCAACTAGAGAATGCAACAAATTCAAATTTTTTAAATATACTACAGCTGTTTTTAAGAGATCTTGTTTTTTTCTTAAATTTTATTCACTTTTATTTCTGTTGGATTGCGTGGTCGAAGGATTCTCTATTTTTGAGATTATTTTATACTAGCGGACCCTTTTTGTACTAGTGGAACCCAAGGAAAAGTCATTCATTAATTGAAAAGAAACTGATGTAAATATATATATATATATATATATATATATATATATATATATATATATATATATATATATATATATATATATATATATATATATATATATATATATATATATATATATATATATATATATATATATATATATATATGATGGCAAATTATAATTGAGAAATCGATGGCTCTTAAATTAGAGGAATTTGTATAAAATTCATCTCAAAAAATTTCAGCGGAGATTTTTTTGTTTCAGATTACGACATCCACAATGATTCAAAGTGAACATACATCAAATTATAAACTCAATTATCAAACTCTAAATTGTAAGTTTATTTATTTTTTTGAATGTTTAGAATTTTATAATAAAATTCTTTCAAAATCTTTTTCTTCTGTATTTCAATTTGAAAGGAAATTCTCCTAAATGCAATTTTTTTTCAGTTTTGAAAATATCAGAAAAATTCTGAGTAAAAATTACATTGCCGGTGTTTTCCATATTTATTTTTTTGACATATATATATAAAATCAGCTATAAAATATCGTTGATGAGAAAAAATAATTCGAAAGATAATCGAAAATATAACATTCAAATCTTATAAATCCTATAAAAGATATACTTATTAATTTTAATTGCTTTTTCAGTTAATTACGAAATATTAGTGTTTTTCCAAATAAAACTTAATTGTTCGTTTTATTTATTTTCGATTGAATTTATTCATTTATTTATTACAGTTTATTTCAATTCGGTTGGATTTGTTATGCACTTAATGTTTTATAAATTTGATTTAATTATTTATATATTTTCAGCGTGTAATCGAACGATAAATGCACTTATGCGAATGAATGGTCGTCTAACGAGTCCGAATTATCCGAATCCATACGATCATAATAGTTCATGTAAAACTACAATCGAAACATTAGATGGCTATCGAATTTTACTCGTTTTTAAAGATTTTCGACTAGAGAAAGCAAGACGAATATTTGGTATGAGTCGTCTTACATCAAATTCACGTGATTTATTCACTAATCGACCTCGATCTTCATCGTTATTTGAAAGATGGCGTAATCCATTCTCGCGGTATGTCAATTCTAGAAATATTTAATAAGATTTTAAATTTTTTGAAAATAATTTCAATGATTTTATAATATTTGGTTTATTGTGATGTTTTTGCTCATTGGAATATTTTGGCCTTTGAAATATTTTGGGCCCATTTGCATGTTTTAGCTCATTGCGATATTTTTATATGTTTCTATTTTTTTATTTTGCAATTTTAATATCAAAAGAAATATATTAGGAAGCATTAATGCTTATAGATATTTCCATTTTTCTAAATAATAAATCTTTTTTTTTCCAAATTCGCATATAGCTATGGACAATCGTTAATCATTTTTGATGTGCTAATTGCTTGAATATGGGATTTTTTCATCGCATTAATACTTCTCGATAATATTTTAATTGTTAAAGATATATTTTTACCTGAATAATAGTGATTGCCATAGATAATTCTTTACATAAATAATAATTAAATTGAACAAAACTTAAGAATATATTTATAAGTCATTATATGCTATTTATTTTAAAGAATATTATTTTATTGTTTTAGTTTTATGCGTTTACCAAGTGGAATGATGTTGATGCCACGTACAGGTTCATGCGATTATGATTATGTGCAGGTGTGTAGTTTTTAATATTTATCTTCTATATTGAACCATGAATTTTTCCAATCATAGAAAGTAGGTCTCGTTTTTTGGGTTACAATGAACAAATGGGGGGGGGGGGGGGGGGGGGGAAGGGGTGGGGTGGCAGAGAGAGTATTCTCAATTATTGGTGATGGCGTTGAAAAATCAAAGAGTTTTAGCAGAGTTTCTAGCTGATTATCTATGCAAATTGTTACGCTCAAAAATTTGCATAATCTCTAGTCAATAAAATGAACTTTTATTTTAGAAATATTCAAATTTATCTCCACATTATTGTAGCTTTTTCGGTTGTCGAATAAACATTAAACGGCACTAATATTATTCTTATTTTATATATATACATTCTTTATAATTAATTATAGAATTGATTTTATTATAGAAATGATAGACGTACAAGAATTTGCCGCCAATACTTTAGAATTTTATCACCTAAATCGAATTTTCAATCAATGAAATTTCTTTTACTAAAATTTTTTTTTTCAATTTTTTCGAAAAATTTCCTATTGAATTTAAACCTATTTCGTTTATTTTAATAATTTTTTTTTACATATTTTTTTGGAAAAAAAAAATGCTGAAATAATTTCCGCGAAAATAATCGATTGTTGTTGTTTCTTTTTTCTATTTTCAGATTATCGATTCTAATGGAAATACATCTCAACGTTTTTGTGATTTTAAATTACCGCCAAGCTTCTTTAGTGAAAAAAATAAATTAAGTATCTATATGAAAACGGATAATACAATGGCACCCGGTGGTTTCGATGCATATTATTACGTTGTTCAACCAATCGGTAAAAAATTTTTGAAAATATTTTCAAAAATAGTTAAAAATATTAGTCGAAATAGAAACCATTCAAGCAATTAAAACATTTAAGTTTTCGTTTTTTTTTTGGCGTTTATATATTATCTATTTATGGGTTTCTTTTTTAAAAGCCTTATCAGATTTTTTTTTTCAGAAGGAGGTAATGAAGTTCTAACCGAATAGAGTTTCCAGTAATAAATAGGAACATTTCAGTGATGATGGGTTTAAAAAAATATTTGAATTGTTATTTTATATTTCATCAAAAATGTCCACTCTGTCTAGAAAATAGGTTTGATTTTTGTAATATATTCGGAAGTATAATTTCATTTGAAGTATGAGTATGAATTTTAAGAGACGGATCGCATAAAATTCTTCGATTTTGGAAGTGTAAGCGAAATGCAAGGTGCTATCACAAATATTGGATATCCCGGTTATGCAACAAATCAACGGATGAGGTATGGCATATTTCGAGAATGCTTTCTTTCGATAGATTTGTTTATGATGAGATGTTTGTAGATTTATTCGTGATGAGGTTCCCGCACCCATTTTATCCAGGAAATTTTTGAAAAGATTTTTTTTTTTTGAAATAAAAAGCCCTAAATTTGAAAGATATTTCTCTTTTTTTTCATTGCTTCCATATAAATATAAAATGATCGTGCATATGTATGGTTGAATATAAAAATAGCTAAATATAAATATAGAAGTTTTTTCATTGACATTCCGGAATAGTAGAGGTGGAGGTGGAAGGATGTGACTACTTTCACTAGTATGACGTAGTAAAATATGATGATTGGTAGCGATCAAAAAAAAAAAGTTATGATAACCACGAAAATTTCCTTTCTCCTATGCAATGCATTCAACTCATCAAGCTAATTTTCAAATTTTACACTTTTTTCTTGAGATTTTCGAATATCACTTTATTAGCGTTTTTATAATCGATTGATACTTCCCATCTCGGTACGTCTCACTCATAGATCCTATTCCTCATCGTCATATATTAATCTACTCTTTTATAATTATTTACTATTGTTTTAAATCATTTCATAAATTTATTATTATTAATTTTTATTAATTTCGACATAATATTTGGGCGATTGCATTCATAAATTTTTTTCAAAGATTTATTTTTTTATTAATGCATACTGAATGAAGATTTAAAAATTTTATAGATGGCAAATAGATCCACCAAATGGACATAAATGCAAATTAATATTAATCTCTATGGAATTTGGTGAGATTAAAGATGGTATTTGTACGGATGGCGATCGAATGATAATGGGTGAAATAGGACCTGAAGGACCAGAAAATACACCGCTAAGTGATTTACCATGCAGAAATTCGGTATGTTTTTTTTTAAATCGTTGTTTAAATCATTATGAACAAAATTTTCTTTGTTCTTTGCAAATGATTTATGCAAAAAAAAAAAAAAAAAAGCGGAAATCGTTTTGCATAAATTCGGTTAGACAATTGCTGTGAGGTTTAATTTAAGAGGTTTATGGTAATATATATCGAATATATGCAAATTTTTGGTAAAAAATTTTAAATAAATCTTTTTTTAGACAGCCTTACCAAAAGAAATACCAATCGAACCGGGTAATTCGGTGCTTCTCGAATTTATAACCGACAATCGTAACGATAATAATGGCGATGGATTTCGTATAGAGTGGATTTGTGAGAATTATTTTATTCCGCAAGTTTAATCTCATATGTTGTCGATTACTTTGTATATTTTTAAATGACTATTTCATCGATCTTTTACTTTTTTACCTTCATAACTTTTTTATTTACCTTTGTCAAGGTGGTGTCTGTTGTTACCTTTACAGTTGTTTAATCTCGCGCATATAAAAATATTTCCACCGATACTTTTCTAAGAAATGCAATATTTTTTGAAGCGTTAACTATGGGATTTTGCGATCGACGGCAAAATTGAAATATTATTCAATGAAAATTTGAAGAATATTTGAGACGAAAAGAAACGATTTCATTGTTGAAATTTTTTGACGCGAATAATATTTTCTTTTAAAATTGTTTTCATTGTTTATTTTGTTTGTTTTGATGTTTTTCTATATTGATCGCCATTTGTTATGATTGATAAAAGAAATATTCTCATTGTAATTCGTAAAATTTTTTCATAAATAAAGCGATTAATTACTATATTAGAGTAATTAATTTCTATGAATTACTGTTTTATTTTATTCATCGATAATAAGATTCGATATTTTATTAATATTTAGATGAAACTTATTGAAATAAATACTATTGATTATTGATGAGAATCTATTAATGTTGATCTCTAGTTTCTAGAAGAAATCACCTCAGCTAAGCTGTAGGATCTTTCGTTTATTGCAAAATTCGAACATTTTCATAATCTACTCACGCTCAACGTATAATCGGTATTCACTATATTACGTCGTTCATTTCAAACATTTTTATTTGTTCATTTTTACCGAAAAATTAGCCAAGAATTGGCTTGTTCCTTTTTTTTTGGAAGGATGGAGGAGAGAAGAAATGGGGGATTGGTGGGGGGCATAGATGGAAATATTTGTTATGGGAGGCAGTAAAATGTCGACTAAAATAGTGATCATGCATGTAAAAAAAACGATAGTAGTATTGCTAACAATACGATTTCGAAAGATTGTATTGAAATGCTCTCTATTTCAGATCCTTTCGTCACCAATATTGCTAGAGTGCGTTGATAGTGCATTGGAAGAGATTATAGTAACACAAATGAGAATACTGAAATATACAATAATAGAAACGAATAATGGGCTCCTTCACTGATAACTTTCCAAAAAAAAAGGAGTGACCTGAAAGAACTAAAAGAAACGATAGGAGTGACCAATAAATGACCAGTGGTCATTAGTAGCTTTCGGTTTTCATGGACAGCTGCTCTTCTATGGCTACAAAATGATCAGTGAGCTATCGCTGTGTTAAACTATCGAATTTTTCGACATTCGATACATCCCTTTATTTATTGGTTTCAGTGAAATTTTCAATCGCTTTTAATATTTTCTCGCTCAATGTGTTATTTATTGCATATGTAACAGGATTATTCATTTAATTTTCCGGTCATGTTTACCGGTCATCACTATAATCCAATAACGTTTTAGGGTGTATATTGCACTAATATATTGAGAGTTATGCAAATTAATAAAATGAACAAGTCAAGAATGTCAGGCGCATTAATTAATTCCTTATAATGACCGCCTTCATTATAAGGATTTAATTAATGACCTTGTAATGACCACAACAGAGACGGAGAAGAGGCGGAGAGGATGCCGTTTAAAAAAAAAAAAAGAAAAAAAACTGATGCGAGAGCATGCTAATTTGAATGAATTTCAAGGAAAATGATGTTCCTGGCATATGTGACGATACCTAAAAGTAATGGAAACTGCTGCGTTGAGCTGCTTTATCCATCGGTAAATGTGGAATATATTTGCATATATCTATGCAGCAGTAAAGAACTATAGAGATTGATAAATCCTATGTCTATTATAGGATTGACTTTAGATTATATTTAAATGTACTTGTATATTTAAGTGCGTTTATTTGTCTGCGTTTTTCTCTCACTAAAATTCGATCATTACAAATTATTGCGCTGCAAGAGAAGAGATTTCGTGACTTAAAAAGTTTGGACTTTTGCCAAGTAAGTGTGCTGTTCTGCATTTTGTTGTTTTCATCGCTTTTCATCTATGAGTCCCTCATTACTGGGCCAAGCATAAATGCTGGCTGATCAAGTTTATTATAGCCTACATTGGGTTCGTTTCTTTTCATTTCCTCTGGATGTTGCGATTATTTTCGTTATAAAGCAATAAGATGTATTCATATATTTATTTAAATCATATTTTTCTTTATTCTTAATTATTCATTAATAATAAACTAATGCCTAGGCTTGTTGTTTATTAAAACCGAAATAAACAAATGTGTTCTAATGTTTCATTCGTTGAATTTCGTTCATACCGGTAGCTATTAGCATTATCATTGGAATCTCCCAAAAAGTTTATTCTCGGTTGCAAAATCCTTAGAGAAATCTAGTTAAAATATAATTATTATATGTAAAGCATTAATTAGAGAGTAAAGGGAGGATAATTCACCAAGAGATCATGATTAAGGTCTTGCTGAGAAAGTCAAAGATGCAGGTATTTATTAGATATGCTGCTAACTTTACTGTTTACTTATTATCGAAATGTTTATTTCCTTGTTTCCATCCTACCCATCCCTCTCCCCTCCCCCCCTCCCACTTCACCTTCCTCCCACGTCCAAGCAGAATCGCCACGTTAGCAATAAGCGATATTTTATAGACACTATGGAAATGCAATTCTTATAGATGGCAAACACATTGAATTTTCTTTAAGAAATGATTAAAATAATATAGTCGTGAGCATCGAAAAAAAAAAATTTGTCGATTTCACTATGGTGATTGTTTTAATTGATTTTCAAATGTAATTTTTGGTCGCAATGACGAAAGCATAGAATTCGCTTTGTAGCGTTTAGGTATTTGTTTTGTTTTGTTTTGTTTTTTCTTTAATATTTCTACGGTACTAATATATATATATATATATATATATATATATATATATATATATATATATATATATATATATATATATATATATATATATATATAAAAGAAATCAGTTTGAGCATAAAGAAAGCAAAAACAAAAATAATAGAACAACAACGGTTTAAAAAGAATAATAATAATTAGAAGAAGAAAATTGCAAACTGAAAGATGAGATAAATCGGTATGCGAACGATTTGTTGAAATTAAATTCAACATTCGTTACTGAATGTTGAAAAAAATATTTTTATTCAAAATATTTTTAGCAAGGTGATAATTTCACCAAAAACGAATAATTACGGAGGAAAAGAGGATTTTATACTAAGCTAGAGTTCATTGCATAATCTATATTAGATCCACTACGGAAAATGAGAAGGAGTTGGGGGAGGGGGGGAGGGAGTGGAAGGAGGTATAACATAGCTGAACGCAAATGCATCGCTTCGAAATCATATGCCTTCATCTAGGTCACGCACATTAAGTTGTGCGAAAGAAATGGTTGAATCATATCCACGGCCACGCTTCCCATTCCTCTCACATTATATTGGAGATGGCTGAATCACGGCCATGGGTACAGCCGCACCTTCCACACCGCAGATGATGACAGAGTGGTTGAGTCACAGTCATGCCGCACGTGTAGAGTGAATTCAAGTTCAGTTTTACCGTTGAAGTTTATTTTCATCGGTTATCGAGTTCAACAGAAACGCGCAACTCTATGGTTATATTTGCTTGATGGAGCAATAAGGAATGGTTTCTTAGGCGTAGAAAATTTACGTGTGGTTTTGAACAGGTAGATCCAACCTTGTTATATATATATATATATATATATATATATATATATATATATATATATATATATATATATATATATATATATATATATATATATATATATATATATATATATATATCTTCGATTCCATTTTTTTTTATTTTGCTGAGAGCGTTCGTCAGGGTACCAGTGGAATATAATCAGCAATAAATATAAAGGCAAAAAATTTGCAAACATGAGCAGTCTATCGCCGAGTCGAAATAAAATGGCGAAAAATATTATTGGATATTGTTATCAAAAAATCTATGACCGATTTGCTACGTTTTTTTAATTTTTGATCTTTAGCTATCATTTAGCGTTAAATTGATCTCCGTGTAAATTTTATTGTTTTCGGACTATCGACATTTCACGGCTCGATAAATGCAATGAATCGATGAAGGAAAAGTACGATGATAGTACTGGTATACGGGTGGTTTTTTTGAATTGCGATCTTAATTGTTATTTATTGTATAATTTTAACTCCAGATCAAGGTAAATCCATCCTTCACGATCTCATAGATGAAGTATGGTAAACGCGATTATATCTCTCTTTCTGTAGTTGTTGCCTTGCAAAGATCGTTTGTTTTTGCAATTTTTTCGCATATTGCATTAAATTTTGCAAAATTATTGCAGCGAATTTGAACGAACAAAGTTCAGCTATAAATAAAGCTATCGTATGGATAGTGCATGAACGAGAAACGGTTCACCGTCGACGAAGCATTGCAGTTGTACGCTCGTTGGAAGAAGCTGAAATTATTGAAGAAAATGGCTTGGCGTTCACATGGACATTCGAATCCAACGTTGGTCGAGAATCTTCGAAGTAAGTCATCTATTTTCATTTGTGAATTTGAGTGCAGTGGAAGCTATTTTTTAGGAGAGACAGAGGAGGGATAGTGCATGGCCACCCTCGTTCTTTTAGATTTATTAGAGGAGAAAAGAAGGGCGTGAATTAACTCCAATTTCAGCCGCGATCAGAATCGGAAAGTGCTGCGTTTTTCTTTCATTGCGGCTTCGGGGAAGAAGTGCTAATAAACTCGAAAAAGAAAATTTGTATGTATAGGGGAATTGTTTCATGAGGAAAAAGAGGGGAGGGGAGAGAATGCGGCTTTCGGGATGAAGTGGTGATATTTATTATTATTGCAAAATACCCATCTTGTAAATATAGGATTTAGATACTCATCTTCTATAGTCTAGAGCCTCTTAAGGCAATATCATATTAAGGTAAATGCGTTGAACGATTGGACGATTGTTAAAGAAAGCTGAGCAATTTGAAACAGAAATCATTGAACGACTAGCTCAAACACGTTTTTTGCTGCCTAGCAAGGTGGTTTCATACTGTAATACACCTGTTTCAGGGAAGAAATTTAGTGTAAGGACTTCATGCTATAATAGATCTATTTCAGGGAACAATCTGTTCCGTGATGATCGCGTAGGTGCAGCAATGCTAAATGTCGATAGAGCTGATTTTTGTCCTCGGAATCCATATTTCGATAATCCTGAACCGATTGGGTATAACGCTACAATCAGTGCGCCTCATATGGTTAGTAACACATCGGTTTATAAACTTTTAAAATATTGTTTGCATTTTTTTGAAAGGGAATTGGTGCCAAGGAAGTGTTTGTATCATAAAAAGTTCGTTCAAGTGATCTGTGATAATCGGCACTTTAATCGGTTTTAGGCGTATCGGGTTTTTCATTTTATTTTTAGTGCCATGGTTCGCAGGGTTGACAGAAGGAGAGAAAACGGCCTAGGTGGTGGGGAGGGAGGGAGGGAGAGGACGAGACGCGAGAGCTACCGTCTATCATCCATGGCAGTTGTTTTTTCGGATTGGATAATTTTTTTCTTGGTTTTGATAGTTTAACGCATTAAAAAAAGAATTTGAATGGATTAAATTTGGCGAAATGAATTTAAATTTAAATTAGTTCTGTTTTACTTGCATAACCCAGTTGTTTTTTTTTTTAAAGTAAACCTACATTTTGAAGTGGGAATGCTGTATGATAGTCGATTCAAAAAGTACGACAAGTTCAGGTAATTCGAGGTGTCAACTGTAAGGTTTTTATTTGGAAATTATTGTTTTTTTTTCCTCCCACAGTCGCATAATGCTTGAAATAATCCTCGAATTCATCACCACAGGGAATTGCTCGATGCGGATGTTGTGCGTGGGTGTTATCGATTGTTGCTATGTCTAAACGCAATTGAAGAACATGTGTAAGGCGACGTGAAGAAGTTTTTATGGTGACGTTAAGGTGATGTCAATAAACCGAATGGAATTAATACTTCTAAAGTTTTCAGTATTTTTACCTAGCAACCAGTAAAGTTATTGGTTTTAATTAGTATGTAAAGGTTTTTTTGTTTGAATAAGGAAATCAATAAAGTGTTCCAGCATGCATCCGCACTTGAAAGACTCAAAGATCATCTGAAGGAAGGCGATACAGCGCTGGATGTTGGGTCCGGATCGGGCTATTTAACTGTATGTATGGCGCAAATGGTTTGTTTCATTATTCTTCCTTACTATTCAGTTATTTTATTATTGAAGAATATGCATTTAGAAAAGTTAGCCATTTCTTTTGCTAATCTCATGATTACATTGAAATAGGCATTGTTATAGTTAAGGTAATTTTCAGGGAAACTTGCGAAATTTTTTTCACATTGCGGGAGAATTTCTAGATTGCTGTAAGTTTGAAGAAATGAGGCATTGAATAAAAAAGTTGGTTGCTTGCCGAAAAAATATAATTTTTTAAAACTACGACGTGGTTTAGAGAATTTGGATCTGGTGAGTGAACTCATTAACTGAGAATCCATCAGTTAGATATTAGAGTGGTTGTAACTGCTTTCGATACTCGAAGAAAAGAGAACTAGTTCATTGTAGTCGATGATAGGAAGGATGGAAAATGAGGATAATGGTTGTTGCGCTTTTAATATTTCCCCCCTCTTATTTGATTTAGTAGTGCTAGCAAAAATCAAAGGTAAATTAAAGGTGGGCGAAACTGGCAAGGTGGTGGGTATCGATCATATAAAAGAGTTGGTCGATCTCTCGAAGAGGAACATCGAAAAGAATCATGCCCACTTACTAACCAGTGGTCGTGTTATTATGGTAGAAGGGGATGGACGTCTTGGCTATGCACCTTGTGCTCCGTATAAGGCGATACATGTGGGCGCCGCTGCACCAACTCTACCTCCTAAGGTACTACTCTTATCCTTTGTATACGTGTGTCGTTTTATTTGCTACCTGAGTTAAAAAGAGCTGGAGAGGGGGGGGGGGGGGGGGAAGGGCAGGGGTACGAAGTAATTTTGACATGGCCGCTTCCTTTATGTTTTGTTTATCATTTTGTTTTCCCATTTATTTCACCCGCTACTTTTACTTCAATCAACAATGAAGTTTTTAGCAAACCTGAGTTGCATTTGCAGGTTTGTTCAACATCTCTTACCCGTATCCATGGGAAGGGAGCTGCAATAGTGAAGTTAATTAACAGTCATGACTTTTGCATAAATTTTCGGCTCCTCAGTAATCATCTCAAGCGTGACAGGGTTTGCAGAAATAGATTGCTGGGTTAATATAGCTTGTTTGCCGGCATATTCCTTGAGGGATTTTTTTTTCAGCGTTGTTGAATGACGTCTGAAGTGTTTAGAAGCAAGCTTTTGTTAATAAATCGCTATCATTTCTTCAGCTGCATTCAAAATTAGCACTTTTATTATTGGGAGGGTAATTCTCTGATCTGTCGATACTGTTTGCATGTTCGGATTTTCACATAGAGGGGTTTAAGCAAAGTGGGATGAGAATGTAAGATGATGGTGGGGAGTTTTTGAGGTGTGACTTGAATATTATTTTTAGCTATACAATAGTTTGTGATCCCAACTTTACCTGCAATTTCTGTTTGTAACACCTAATGCCATAGTGGTTGTGCAATTCGGAAATTGGATGCACTGAAGAAGGAGGATAGGAAGTGATGACTCATCCTTGATCTGCTGCATATTCTTGCTGAAACCGGAAAAGAGAGAGTATATATATGTTCTTAATGAGGGAAATAAAAACAGTCTGAGTCATCACTGAAGGGATGTGCAGCACGAAAAAAAATTTAGTGGAAAATTCTGTAGGAATAGGAAACTAAAAGGTGTAGTTGTGCATAATGTTTCATGTCGGGGGAACATTTTTTGCCCGTTGTTGAGGAATAATAAGGCGCAAAATTTTTTTCGCATAGAAGTGTAAATCCCTTGCATCTTTTTATACCGAATCTGTTGGAATTTCGGGGAGCAAAATGCCTAGCTTCGATTTAGAAGCATTTTTCTGAGGAAAACGCCGCCAATGGCTTTCAAAAAGTTTTGAACGGCTAAATTTCCCTTCGTAAACTTTGGTTCTTACCCATGCCTTGCCGACATCGATTGGGGGGGGGGGGGTGGGGAAAAGGCGGAAACAGATGATCCCTCCTCCAGATGTCCGAACGGCAGAAGTCAAATTGCTTGTGACATTGATAAGACACGTGATTTAAGTACCACATTATTTCTTTTGGGAAGAAGAGGACCGTTGGCAGTAATTTTTTCTTCCGCCTGGTACACGTCTAAGTATTTAGCGTTAAAATGAAGAGTTGTTTGTAGCTGGTTGAACAGCTGGCACCAGGTGGGCGAATGCTGATTCCAGTTGGTGCGGCACACAGTGATCAAAGATTTTTGCAAGTCGATAAAGATGAACGTGGAGAGGTGTCAGTACGCGACCTAATGGGTGTTATTTACGTACCGTTGACGAGCAAAGAGAATCAAATCGGTTGCTTTTAATTTCTTTTTATTTATTTTTAATTGCTTATTTAGTAATTACTAGTTGAGTCTAGTGTGCTGAGAAAGCTTGCAGCAGAAAGGTTGCGTAAATAACTACTGTATTTCCTCGTCTAGAAGCCCCTCTCGTGTTTATAGCTCCCAAGACTTTCTTCTTTAAAAAAAAAAAAAAAAGAATTCGTCCAAAAAGAGGGATGATCTGATAAACGTGGAGATATGGTTGCTTATTTTCCACTGTTCATTCTATGACGAGATGTTCGTAACACATCGTTGTAAACAATGCTATGATATTGTGTATTTTTTTAATCTTCGTTTTTTTTTTTGCATGATGGTGTTTAATGTATAAACGTATAGTAGCGTGCTAGAAGTAGTAGAGAATTTTTTTCTTTTTTTTTGCAAAGGTGATGGGCATCATAAACATTTAAAAAATGTGTTTCATATATGCTTCTTGATTTGGGTTTAAATTGCTGAGAATTTCCATCGTTGTACCGCTTCAGTTGTTTTGATTAATGGCTTAAATTGGGGAATTGAGCAACGAATAGTTCAACGTAAAGATTGTGGAATTAAGTAACACAAATAATGATTCGTAAATCATAGAAAATAATATTTGATATAGGTGAAGGATTCGTAAATCATGGAAAGATGCATGGTTGAGGAGGTAGGACGTTTAAACGTTGGATGCGAGTTGTTGGTTCGATCATTTTTCCGGTTATTTTTGAAGGTTTAATTCCTCTAGAATCCTAGTTTTAAACCATATGCTATATGGCAATGGTTAGATGACGGTGGATATTCGCTGAAGTGAAAGTGTGGAATTTGAATTGTTTTAAGTCTCATGAGCTTAGCTCTTTTTTTTTTGCTTGGAAATATGCTTCAAATTTCTATTCGTTTCCGGTCTTGCTGCCTAATTTTATTCGTAGTATACCTGACAATCATGTGAATTTATCTACGGTGGTGGTCGATATTAGAAGAGTTTTTTCTTCATTTAAGTAATGGAAAGCAAATTAGAGGAAATTTCCTAATGATCATTTCTCCCATCATTCGCTTTCACATTTCTCAGATTGTTGTTTAATTAGACGTCATGATTTTTTTTTTCTCTCTCTCTCTCTCTTCTTTTTTGTCTTTCTTTTATGAGCACTTCCCTGACCGAATTAAATACTTTTAATATAAAATATTTTATACATTATTGTTGTTTATATTATTTTATGTTGTTATTTCGTCATCTTCATGGTAATTTTGGGTCGCTGTTGTTGATCTCGCTTCGGATCATATTTCTTCTATGTGTGTTTCAGGATGTTTTCGGTCTAGCGCTTTCTTCAGCACAATAATGAAGGCCATCAAATTTATGAAACCTTGGCCTTGATCCGGTGTGAGTGGCATGCTTTACCCTGTAATGTTCTCCTTTTTTTGGTGCGTGTTCGTGAAGGAAGTAGAGCTGAAGAAGAACGGGGAGGAAAGGTAGATTAAGGGAGGAGGTGATCTTTCGTTAAATATTGCAGGTAATGAAAGGTTTCACGTTTCACCTGGCCCAAATGATCCGGATGATAGGAATTTGTGCTTGATCTATTGTTAGCAGATGAGCAGTTTGAAATTGAAGCCGCAAAGATGGGTGGACATGACAGATGTTGCAACGGATATCTCGGCAAGGCATTGTTCTTTATTGGGATTTATCATGAGGTTTTGATAGGGAGCTGTACACTGCGTGCTTCACTGGCTCTACCCCTCCCTCCCTTTCCCCACCACCCCACCCTCCTCCTCTTCATCGCCACTAACGACGCAAGTTATTGAGTTTCGATCATTTATCGTTTATTGTCTTCTCTCCTCTCTGCGGTGTCTGTTGAGCTTGTCGATTATATGCTTAGCATTTGGTGTAGCTGTCATTAGATGTATATAGACACACCTGTAGATGTACCTGTAAGCTTGTAATCGATGTGTGCTACTTGCTTCAGTTGTTGATTGTGAATTCTGTAACGGTAGTTGATTGCGCGAATTCATCGGAAACAATGGATATTTATCTTTTTATTTTGAACCCTATGGATGAGGAGAGGATTATTTTAGATTTGACATCTCACAAAGTCTGTTTATGGCGATCGCCTTCTTAGATGTTCTTAGATGCATCCGAATTATTTTCGTTTTATAGAGAGGAATTTATTGCTTTGAAATTAATTATGATAATTGGTGGTGCGAACGAATATGGAAATTATACAAGTGAATTGTAAGAAGCACTACATATGAATTACAGAATGACAGTTTCGTTTCCAAAAAATTTTTCAGTTTCATTGCTCATTAAAAAATTTCAAAATTTCATTGCTGGCACCTCTTTTTTTCAAACTGGAAAATCGTTAAACGTTTTTTTTTCTTGGAAATCAAATAAATGGAATAAAAGTATTGGAAAATAATGATGACATTATGAGGTATTTAAACGGTTTCATTGAATTTCAATGGGGGAAACTCTTTTATTACTCTTTTATAATTCATTGAATTATTTTTAGACGGAAAGGAATGAAAGCGAATGAAAATCTTATCACTAATGGCTACTTGTGATAAAAGATATGATTACATTGAATAAATTTTCCTATGTTAATAATGCGATTTTATGTAATCATTTTTTTTTTGTTTTTTTTTGAAATCTCTCCATATTTTTAAATTCTAATCATTGTGTCGTATATATTTCAATAACTTCAAGAAGAGTACCAAATTCTTTTTTCAAATTTTGAGGGGAAGTAATTTTCGAATATTTTTCATATGATTTCATTTAAAAAATTTTTTAATGTTCATTAATCATTGCAAATTTATTAAAAACTTGTTGAAAAAAAAAAAGAAGGAATCTCTCACTCATCTTTATCTATGCGTTCTTAATTAATTGATATGTGTTTCATCTTCACCTGTACTTTCTTAATTAATTGATACGCGTTTCACCTTTACCTGTGTTCTCTTAATAACTGATATGTGTTTCACCTTTACCTGTGTTCTCTTAATAACTGATATGTGTTTCACCTTTACCTGTGTTCTCTTAATTAACTGATGTATTTCACGTTTACCTATGTATTTTTAATTAACTGATATGTATGTGTGCCATTTTTATTAGATGAAACAATTTCCTGTATTTTAAGTGTTTGAATTTTCTTTCTCCATGACGATTTATTGCGAATATTGAATTCATTCTTAGAGTAGTTCCAATTTCGATTCTCTTGAAGTTGGTTGGAGCTGAATTTTTTAGGCAGCAGTCGACCTACAGGAATAGATTAAGTGGTGTTGACTTGGGAAGAGCGCCGAATAGGTATTACCCAATAATTTATCTCTTTAAGGATGCCATCTTAAGCGGTGCTCATAAATGCTACCTACCTTTTATGCTCGATCGAATTTTCATAACGAAAAATATCACGAAACAGAACCATCCCCTCCCGCTCGCACCCCCCCCCCCCTCACCTCTGAATATGATTTAAGGATGGTACTAGATTATTTCGAAAAAGCAATTTCAAAGAGTTATTAATTTGATGCTCATCATTATTTCGTTTGATGAATTTGCTTAAATCGTGTAAGAATTGTGTATAGTCCTGCATTGCTTAGATTGCGCTTGTTTGTACAACAAAGAATTCGACGATAAAAATATTGCAATCGGATTTAAGCAAGTCGAAAAGAAAATAATGAAAACGTTTCTTATGAACAATGTTGGAATGGTAATTCATATCGGATATGGCAATTTTCCTGCAATATTCCACAGGTGGATGATTCATACTACAATATTTGACAGGTAGAATAGGTGCAATAGACGATAGACAAGAATTTGTAGTACTCCAAATTGGCATGGACGTATATGATTGCAAAGATGACGATTTTCCTTTCATCTCGATCAGATGGGATGACGTTGCAATCTTCTCTTAAAAATGGTCTATAAATTTTTCAAAAAAAGAAATCTTTTTCCTTAGTGGAGATTTGGTAGTTGACTAAACTGGATAGCGATTTTATAGTTGCATTGTCATGCGTTTATCCATCACGTGAAACAGCACTCCACTGCCAGCTGTTCAACGCCTAAGGGCCCTCCCTCCTCTCAGAAAATGATACGTTTACGAGTTTTTCCGACAGGTCTTAAACCGGACAATGAATTTATTTCGGGAGAGGTCTTAAACCGGATGTTGGGTCTACATGCGGGCGTCAAACTTCCCCTATTTCAATGCATCCTTGTTTAGACGCGTCATCAAAAAAAAAAAAAAAAATCACCTCATACCAAAAATTGTGTGCAATTCATCTTTGCAGATACTTTGGTTTTTTATCACTAATATTTTCAAAAAGGTTTCTTCCCGGTATCGCATGCAAATTCGGCACCTATCTTCCTCCTTAATTTTATGCGCCCCCCTTCTTATGAAACTACCCCACCATTAAAAGAAGAGGTGGTGACAGGAAAAATACAAAAATACTGCTAATAAATGACCCAATGAGGGTGGTCCAAGGTTTCTTAATTAGAAGCCAAGAAATGAGATTCAACAAACATCGATTGTGGCAGTTATGTTGAGCATTAAATGATAGCAATGAATGCTGTGTCATCAACAGCAGTTGATAAGATCGGTAAAAAATTCAAACAAGTTATGACTGCTTGAAAAGGAAAAGGAAGCAACATCAGTCAACATTTCTCAGAGATCTTCACCGATTACGTCGACCAATTTCGATACTATTCGCATACGTAGCCGCATTCTATAACAATCAAGTAATTCAGAAGTTCAGTACTGCTAAGCCTATCACCTCAATCGTTGATCTGCCCCGTCCCCCTTTGGAAATGCCAGCTATCTTGTTTGTAGTACCATCTGCGCAAGGTTTATACGTAAACTCCCCTCCCTCCTCCTCTCCCCCCCCCCTGCAGTTTGACAAGAAATAAAATTTACATAGATTCGCCAGAACTAGCTTTTAGCGAGATACTAAGAGCCGCCTCACATTTGATCAAATTTTTACGAGCTGAAAATTTCCTCCTGGTTCCCTTTTAAAATTCCATACTTTTCTATGCCGTAATTAAAATTTTCTATTTTTTTCGAGTTCTTTGCAGATTGCAACAATTTCCTATGGAATAAAAACATGTTGCTGTTGCATTCATCCTCCTCAACTGAATAGGATCATTTCTTTATAACTTTACACAAAATAATTATAAATATGATACAGTCCACAATAGGACAACTAAAACAACTTATAATAAAAGCACTAACCGCTAGATTTCTTCCATTTCACGATCAGAAGTTAAGGGTGGGAAATCACCGATATATACATCCTGAGGTCGAACAAAACCACCATATTTCTCCATACACGTAAAATATCTAAACATTTCATTGAGAGAAAATATCAAAGAGGTAAATGTTGAAATTTCCGTACAACCTGAACTCAGCTAAACATCGACGCACTTTTGCTCGTCTGTTCACTACCTTAAACAAGGTACACTAAGGTATGCTGGCAACAAGGAATAATAAAGTATGCAGAAGGTGATTCATCGGTTCATATACTACATTCGTGAGTCGATAGCAGGTTTAATACTCATTCACTAACAAAGAACAGATTTCTGGGGAGCATCCAATCAATTGTTGGCCATTGGAATTGAGTCTAGGCCACTGAAGGAAACCATTAGCGAAAATATAACGAGCAGGAATTTCCACTGCTACGCGCTACTGTTCAATTCATAGGACGTTATGCATAGATCCCATTCCCCGTCCCCCTCCTCCACCCTCCCCCTCCCTCCATCCAGCCCAGTCCTCCCGAGGTGACAACAAATAAACATAAGGAGCTTTCGACAAATGTAGCTTTATAGCAACTGTTTCATATAGCTAACCAACAAAGTGTCGTGCCCATTGCCTATTATGAACTTACTGCAATATGCATAGGTAGTTTACCTAACACCTTCGACAGAGCCATCGTTTTTACCGACCGGCTCATCGTATGTGATACCAATCCAATATCCTGGTCGAAATTTCGTTTCACCAACATACGAGACGACTCCTCTCTTCTCTGGTTGATTGCTTAATTGCACACTGCATCGACTGCCCACCTTCATAAAAAAATTCCCTTTTTTAAGAATGGGAAAATCTCCTGATAAACATGTCTAGTAACTAAAAATATGTTTATTGCACTGAATGCGTCAAATAATATAGCTTAACCTTGTCTACCTTAAATCTGCTCACTGAACCTGTTCAGGACACCTCTTTAATGAAATCAATAATCCGACTTGACAACAAAGTTCAAATTTTACAATTTCTGGTGTATGTATTTTCCTTTCACGTCATCATAAGAGGTAAAATTGTACTGTATCGTCGTAAGCCAGGAACTATCTGCCTGTCACCGCTGTACTACCCGCAGGGCGTGTACGCAACGGAGGAAGGGGGAGTGGAAAAGGATTCTTCTCTTCATATAAAAAGGTTGCAGAGAAATCAAGTAATCATATGAGTAAAATTCCCACTGGTAACTTGGATTGCCGTCATTACTGATATTTACCTTACTCATCTAGTATTTAAAAATCACCTATGCACGATTATGGTGTTCGTTAGGAATAAATGAAAAAAACGGAATGCACATTTACAATCACCAATGAATAATCGGAAAAAAAAAGAGATTATTATTCATTTTCTATAAATCATCTATGCGATAATATGATCTTCAATTCAAAGGAAAATTTCACGAGAAAAAAAAATGAAGCTTGAAAAAATTTTTCCAACGATAAAAAAAGGTCCCCGATTAAAAATTCACAATTTGAGATGAATACTCACAATATTTACCTCTTGAACATCTTATTAAATAAACTACCGCAAAGAATTTTTTTTTAAAAAAAATCAATGTTTAATTTTTTTAAAAATATAATAAATACAATAAAAACCTTAATGCTTTCAGCAATTTTTCTGGAATTTTCGATATATTCCGATGTTGGATCAGATTTCTTGCCGAGACCTTCACGTTTCTTCCAAGCACGAATACTTTCTAAATAATTTTTCATCGTATAATATTTCAACACTCTTCACCGAAGAAAAAAATCACTTATTTGGTAAATAAGTAACCCAAAATCTTCTTCCCACTGCTCAATATTTAAGAATTTATAATTTATCGGTTTTTTTTTCAAAGGTCCCAATTAGAGTCTCAACTAAGAGATCTTTTTCTTTTGCTCATTTATTGAACATAAATAAATTATTTTTTGATGTTCAATGAAAATTTTACCAGATGTGAAGCGAACCTGTGACTATTCGCTTACCGCGTTAACGTTCTAACAATGAGCTAATAGAAACTATTCAACTTCTTTTGTTAAATGAACAATGAAAGAAAAATTGCTCATATTATTCACAAAACATTTCTATGATAGCACAACTTTCACATTCAACATAAATTGTAATTAGTTAAAAAAACAATTTGTAAGAAAAATTCACCACTGCGTTGATCGTATTGTTCATCGGAGATATTATATTTTTCGATCATTGATGAATCCAATAGTTTCGCTATCTCACCTGACGTATCGCTTACATGAATTTGCATACCTAAATATAATCGATTCGAATAATCCACTCAATATGAATTAGACAACGGAATAATTCTATTTATTCATTAAACTCAACGATACTAATGGTATGCAAAAGTTTATTGCATTGCATAATCATAGTTTCTATTCAACCGCCGCATTTTTTTTTTCCATAAGTGGACAAAACTCAACAACGATAAGCCATTTTCGACACTTTCATGCTAAATAGATAAACCTATCCCTCAGCTCGCCCCCCCCCCCCCTCCACACAAATAGACTCAATTAGGCTTTTCCGGTCTTCGATTATGGACAATAGTCCTAAGTTCACGTTTTCAGCTGCGAAAATCCTCCACCTCTCCTCATTAAGAAAAAGGGAAAAGGAATGCGTGACAAATGGACCGCTTATGCAATGCAAAGAAAAGTGATCCATCAAAAATCTTTTAGAAGGTATTTATTTTCCATCAAAGATTACATCGAAATTGACGACAATCGCCGGATAATTGATGTACGCAACTGGAACATTTTTGCGGGCAGATGAGTGGAAAGGAGGGAGGCTGGTGAGGAGGGGGGAGGGAGGTGGATGTGAACACGCAGTAGTAATATTGGTGAGCTAAAGTCCCCCTCCCCCCGCCCTCGGAAACTCGCTACCAGTAATCATCATATCCTATGAAGAATCCAATCTAGGTCATACTTGAACTTAAAAAAATATTGAATAATAAATTTATTACCATCACAAATACCAAGATGTTCAAGAGTAGCAAGATCATCGGTTAGTGAGGCGATGAATTTTCCGTCTTTATCGTGAAGTTCCACTTGCATCGCCTTGGCAGTCATACCAACGATAAGCTGTAGCTTATTCTACAAAAGGAAAAATTTATTTCTACGTTATTTCTAAATTACTTGTTAAATACTATTCATAGTCTATAGTGAGATAAACTACCCTCATTTGTGATTATTAACCTGTCGAAGGTATAAATATTTAAAAAATTAGAAGGAAGGCGGGAGTTGGAGAGGAAAATTTTCTCCGTTTCTTTATAAGGAATTTGTCAGTGATATGCCATTCAGTTTAACTCTTAACGAATATCATATCATTTTGTTGATTTGTATGTATTAAAAACCATATGCTCCTTTTTTATTTCATTTTATTATTTTTATTTATTTGTTTACTTGTTTATTTTTGATAAACAAGCAAATATACGGATCAAACTATCGTATGATAATGTGTAATAAATTCTACTATAGACCGCTAACATAAAACAATCACCGTACCATGAGAATAAATTACCATAAAACAACGTAATCGATAATAATAAACTTTACAATAAAGTTCCAACCTTCTGGATTCGAGAGGTTACATACAATTCCGGAAACGTATAAATGAGGAAAATAAATACAACTTTTACTGTAATACGACGTGTTGGCTACAATTATTTAACTGAACTAAAATGCTGACAGTCGGAATGAATGAAAAACTAGTAAATGCGCTAAAATCTATCATTACTTTAGATTTTTAATTATCATTTCAGGTAGCAATAATTTATAAATATTAATTTCAGTACTTAATATTGTTACTAAATACTAAAATATTGATATTTGTTTTTGAATATTTTTGAAACGCGAAGAAAAAAAAACGAAATAAAACGATACAAAAATTGCTTGAAAATTAGGATGGTATTCATCTTTAATTAGAAATGATATTACTCACCTTTAATTCACTAAGACGCATCGTTTGAGGGAAATGTTTTTCATATGGATATTGATTTGCAGCACTTAAAATCTTCAAATTGATCACTCCTGTTGTCATCGTTAATATCAACGATCCGATTACCGCTCTCTCTGAAATAATCTTCCTTATTTATATCGGAAGTTCTCATAGAGCTATAGTCGACGTTTCAATCTCTTATGAGAATAGAATCGGCGATAATAAACATTCATTGAAAATTTTTCTTATGCTTACCTGTAATTTCTTATGCTTACCTATGCTTACCTGTAAAATTTTCGTATTCATTACCTATAAATATGAATAATAAAGATAGAGTTAATTTTTCTACAAATTAAAAGAAATTTTTAAATATCGATAAAAGACTTTTTTCGTATTATAGATGCGTCAATTTTTTTTTTTTCAAACGCATAGATAGGAGAATAAAGAAAAGCAAAGTTTGGCATCAATATTCAGGTTAGCCTAATATCATTAAGATAAACCAAGAGTTTAAAATGATCGAAGCGAAAATTCGTTGAAGATAGGTTGACTTAGTTAGTTGCAGCTTCATCATTTTATTCACCTTAGAGGTGAGTGTCTTTAAGCTAGAAGTTTCATAGAAATAGAGGCTCATGTATTTCAAAATTCCAGGTAAAGAGATACGCTTGTAAAAATGCTTTTATGACCTATTGAAAAAAGGCTAGCTAAGCGTTACGTTAGGAAGTTTTAGCGGGTTACTTTTGAAGAAGCTTGTAACAAGCTCAAATAGCATTGCAACATAGCTTAATGTTATTTTCCATTGCAGAGCATTCAACCATCGATGGACTAATCGCTATAAGACATTTGCTGCCTATTACAGCGTAATTTTGCATTTCTCGATTATTCTTCCATTAACAAATTACAATGATACGAATGAACAAACATGAACCTAATGATAGGAACAAGTCTTCACGATAGTAAACCATTACTGCAATCAACTCCCATTCACAATGAAGCAGTATATAAAATCTAAGTTTGTTTTCTATAACTCCTCTTAAACAGGTAATACTGAAACCTATACATCTGTCCAGTGTTTGAAATATGCGCCCTCAGGTCATATATCCTCTTAGAACCTGCAAGGACATACGGAAGCGACCATTGGTTACGGCATCACAAAAAAAATCGCTTGAGAGGAAGCTTATCAATCGATTGGTTTTATGGGTGCATAATAGCGTCATTACTTCTGTGTGTTGTGTGTCTGTGTCGGTCTGTTGTCTGCTTGGTGTATATGTTGTGTCTGTCCGATTGGTTTAAGTTCTCAATCAATTGTATCAGCGGCGATGAAATTCCATATTTATAAAAATAATCTCCTCAAACTGATTTTTTTTCTATGTAAATTATAAATTTAAATAATATTTTGTAATTTATACGATTAAATTTAAATTTTGTAATTTAAATAATTTTGTAATTAATCA
This sequence comes from Ascaris suum, assembly GCA_013433145.1. Classification (NCBI taxonomy): domain Eukaryota; kingdom Metazoa; phylum Nematoda; class Chromadorea; order Rhabditida; family Ascarididae; genus Ascaris; species Ascaris suum. The sequence continues at coordinate 7,930,896 of CM024178.1, read as the reverse complement.
AATATACGATTAAAGAATGTGTTTTTGGATTGGCATTTTATCGAATCGGTTAATCGGCCAAGGAAAAACGTATGCACTAAAGATTGACGTTTGATTTAATAAAGGCCAAGCCGCAAAAAAAAAACACATTGTGTTTTTTTAGATTTAACGTATTTCTCTAATTATTTGAGTTTATTAAGCTGTTTTAAATGTATGCAAAGCGATTGTACATTAATGATGATTTCGAGAGTCTTTATTGCACACTCATAAAATACGCTTTTAGTCATTATCAGACAAGTGACCACTGGTCACTATAGTCCATTGCTTGTAAGAGTTATATGCAATCTATTTATTTAAATTTTATGCTTCAGATAGCGATCAAATTCAGCATTTTGCTTTTTCTATCTAGGCGATTCAGTGATTAGAGACTATGTCGATCAAAAATAAATAGATTAAATGCAATAAATAATGGCAAACTATAGCATATTTAAACGTTATATTTAATAGTATTGTAATAGTTAAGTATATACATAGCCACAATACACATAATCGATGAAAGCATAGTGATGATTATTACTGTTGATATATTTATGCGTTAATTGAAATAAGTTTACCGCTTAGTAAAATTGCTTAGATGATCAAATGGAAAACGATATGGAAATGGGGAGAAAAGGGGGACATAGTAGAGAATTTTTGCATAGACTTAAATTTCGGTAGAGAATTTTGATAAACTTTATTAGCCGTAAAAGATTACAAAGATATAAAAAATAATAATAGTAAGCTACGCGGGAAACACATAAATATTATGGGAATAAACATTAAAAGTTTTCCTATAAAAACCGAAAATTCTTCCAAAGAGAGAGAGCATTTTTGAGGGATTATTTATTTTAATAGAAATGATCACTATTATCTTTTCGATAATTAAGAGCGATCATTAACATCCATAAATAGCAGCAACTGGATTTTATTTAATTTCAATAATAATAATTGTTTATGAATTTTTCTAAACACATTTTTTTTTAAATTGTAATATATTTCTAATATTTGAAAATTTAAATTGAATAGAATTATTACACTTACCATAAGAGATGTAAGTCATTTCCTCTTTTTTTTTTTTTCAAAAAATGGAATGAAAATAACAAAATTTGTTGGGGAAAAAAAAAGCATAATCGATGCGAGAGAAAAATCATTGAGATTTTTATTTTATGAATTAAATCAAAACTAATTTGGTTTTTTTTTTCGTAGCAAAAAATTATACAGGTCAATTTTATACTATTTTCAGCTTATGATTAGGTCACTTTTTTAAAGATTTTATCCGCATGGTGGCAAAGCAGAATTGAGAAACTAGATAGTGAGTACTCATTTCATTTATGCTAATTCGCCCCCCCCCCCGCCTTTATTCCATCATCCCCCCCCCATCTCTTATACCCCCTTTCCCCGCTTCCTCACAACCTCATTTGATCGATGCACCTTCTCCTTCAAATCTCATTCACTGTTTTAAAAAAATGGTGGTCTGTCGACAATTTTTCAAATTTCGGTACAAACTGTCTCGTTTCATGAGAAAGACATCGACTTTTTTCGTCACTATTAACAGCGATATATATATATGGATAAAAACGATAGGAAGTAAAGCCTAGCTATTGTATTAGTTGTATAACTATAATGATGCTTAGCATATTTATTGCAATCTTAGATTTTTATTCCATTATTAAAGTGAAAATCAATTTTGAAAATAATTACATTCGAATATTTATAAAATCGAATATATTAAAATACCGCTGATAATCGAATTTCTTTTTTCTTTATTTCATTAATAATTAGACGATGAAATTTTCATTAAGAGAAATTTTTTTTTTAGAAACGTAAAGTTTATTGTTTCGAAAATTTATAATTAATTCCAATCTACAGAAATTTCTCAAAAAAAAAAATTTTTTTTTCTCATACAATTTTTTTCTCTATTTAGAAATTCGTCCATTTTGTTATTTTATCCTATTTTGTGTAACACATTTTATTTCATTTCGTTAATTATTTGCTAAAAATATATTTAATTTATTATTATTTTTTTTTCGTAGAAATTTTTAGCCTCATATAGAAATTGAATATTTATTTACTTGTTTACTTGTTTACTTGAATCGACAAAGCATTCATTACGAATAAATGTCTCTTCATATCACTACCACTTCCGTTTAGCTGAAGTTGTGAGATAGCGTGAAGGTGAGGGCTTAGGCTCGTCTCCTGCCCATCGGATATTCATCGTTTATTTTTGCTTATTGCGCGGTCGGTTTGAAGAGGCCTCCGAGCAAACTCTTCGGCTTTGACCTACCGAGTCATTCCGTCCAGTGGTCTCATCAGGACGCGGACGGTGGAACAAGTCGCATGGAACAACGATGAATCGACTCGTCAGTATATTTATTTATTTAATGGAATATAATTGTATGTTGCTTTAATACGTCCCAATCCATAAGGCTATACCATTGTTTTCAAATACGCAATTATCGCATACAAGAGGTCATATGCTCAATTATTTTCTATTGTGGCCATTTTTTTTAAAAATTTACTTGATGAAAATAATGATTTATCAATATTATTATAAATTTCTATATTCACTTTTATTTTATTTTGCTTCACTTTAATAATAAAACATTCATTACGAGTAAACGTCTCTTCATATCGCTTCCATTTTCCAAAAAGAAGTTGTAAGATTGTGCGATGATTAAGGCTTAGGCTCATCTCTTGTTCGTTGCGTGCTAATGAGCGATGCACTGTTGTTCTGCTTAGGAGAAGGGTTAGGACTTTATCCATCATCCTAGTTCTTTCTAATGAGGACGCTATCAACATCCGATGAGGCTCGATAAGAAGGAGCCAAGGACCCTAGTCGGAGCCTAATTATTATTGACCACGCATTAACCAACATAAAACGACGAATCATTCATTTTTAGTTTCATTTATAACCATACTTTTGGCTACTCTTCTTGAAATCATTACGGTGCACTAATTAATAAATGCGAATTCTTAATGATTAACCACATAATATTTGGTATGAAAATTCTATTACCTAAAAATTATATAATTTCATAAGAATATATAGGGAATTAAAAAGATATATAAATAACAAGATGGAATGAAAAGTATAAAAGTATAATTGTGTAATTTATATCATTTTTAATATTCTTTCCTGCATATTATAACTATATTAATTTATGCAAATTCATAATCGGTGATTTTTTGTTATTCTCTAATTTTTCATTTCCATATTTCTTAAAATAATAGCCTACTTAACGGGGGGTTTTTTTCGTAAAAATCGATTTATTCTATTCTTTGCACTATGCTATGGATTTTGAGTGATCGTTTGCACTTGCCTTGAATTGCAATGTTTCAATTAGAGAATGATCATTGAGTTGAGATGATTATAAAATTAATTTCTTCGTCGAAATTTATTTTTTTTTTAGTTTATAATCTGTTGATTTCCTTCAAAAATTATATTCATAGTTGATTAATAAAATGTTCTCTTTATTGCAATATTAATGCTTAATTTGCAATAATTTTGCAATTTTTAGTACGACTTTTGCAATAGGCGTTGATTTTCATTATGTTGAAGTTTTTGTAACTCTTAGAGAAAAATATTTATTGCATAGAAACGCTCAATTTTTAAACGTTATTGGCTCTATTCATATTTTTCTAATTATCTTCAAAAGAAATACTTTTTACAACATTTTTATTATATCTAACAAAAATTATTACTTCAATAATCTTTTTTTTCCTATTTACAGAAAAAAAAACAAATGAAAATCATTTATTAAAAAAAAAGTAATAAGATTTTTATAGATTTCATCATTTTAGAATTGAAATTGAAAATATTTAAAGTTTATTTTCGAAAAGAAAAAAATTTCTCTTGTGATTTTTCTCATTTTGTCTTCGATATTTGACGATAGCAATCGTTCGATATGGAATTTTTTTTTTTTTTTAGCATCGATAAGTAAATTGCTATTCTTTATGGCTTATAATCACTTTATAGATCGTCTAATGTAAACGTTTCTTTTTTTTATGCATACGTTTTTCTATTTCTATCTTTTTTTGGATTGTTTTCTTTTGTTCTTTCAAGTGAATTTTCGAGTGATTTTCATATTCTCGCTTCTTTTTTTTTTTTTCAATATTTACATATTCAATATGAATTGTATTTTAAATAATAAATGTTCTTAGTTCTTCGACCTTATGAACGATTTTCATAATGGAAAATAGAAATGAATGATTATTATAATATAAGTAATAATAATTAATACAATGAATTAAAATTTAGTATTGATAGCAATTATTATAAATAATTATTTTTTTTTTGCACTGATATAATATAATTATAATTAATGATAGATGACAATCAAAGATAGCATCGCGAACATAATGTCGATATCGATGAGAGAAAGGAGGGGAAGGAAGCGGAAAGAGAGAGGATTATACGGCGAACTTTTGTTTGATGAGAACATTAATGAATATTGACACTAGGATGCATGTATCTTTCAAGTGGATTTTTTTTTTTTTGGATACAATATTTGCTGATTGATAGTTGTTTATTTTCTATCAATTCATACAATCATATACTATAGTCTAATGTTGTTGATCATTTGTGCAGTCGAAAATATCCTAACGTAATATTTTTTTTTTCATCGAGATAAATAAAATTTCATAAATTTTTTTTCTAACTGAAATCTATAAAAAAATTTTTACGATTATTTTTTATAGTTCATAAATGGCTAATAAAAAAAAATTTTTTTTTCGGGAATTTGTTCGTTTATATTAATTGAGCGCAATTCAAATATTCAAATGTCTAAAAATGCTCAATTAGTGGAGTAATAAATGCTGAATGTTCATCGATTGCCATTCAATGGATCCAGTTTTATGTCTAATTATGATGTGCTTTATATTAACATCGACCTTGAAATTTTCACTCATGACTGCGTTTATCAATATGAATTTGTTTACGACTCCAACACCGGAACTCCGGAGTCGAAGATGAATTGCGAATGCTGTACTCTTAACGCTTATTGGTGCAGTGAATAAATAGAAACGATAGTTTATAAGGCACGCCTTCATATACGTTTGATGATAATGCAACAAATTGCGGGTAATTGCAGATATTTGTTCAATTATTTCCTAAATCTGTTTATTTGAGAAAATACCTGTAATAATTAGTAAAATTGACGAATTGAATAATCGATTTTTAAGTATTTAAAAGAAGCTTCGTGTATTTATAAGACTATATTCCAAAGGAAATTGACCCATTTAATGTTTTATAAATGAGATAAATTGTTCGTTTGATATGGAAGTAAGCCGATAAATCGTTACGAGCAAAAAGTTTCTTCTTTTTTTTGTCATCCAACCGCAGAAATTAAGCTAAGAGTAAACCAACAAGAAAAATGATATTCCTTTTTCCTTACTCGTTCCTAGGACCTTACCTGTCTTTTTTTTTACTCTTAACCTAGATAAATTGAAAATATTTTTAGAGAACTGAGAGAGAGTCTCTTCATTATAACTCTTAAACAACTATTATCTGAGATTCACTGAAAGCCCCACTGAGGAAATTGACGTCATTAAAAAGTGCTGTAATGAATTTCTCCCTGAACGGAAATGAGGAAGGCGAGGGAAGAAAAAAAAAAGAGAAACTGTCCTCCTATCTAGGAAAAAAAAAAAAAACGGCAAATAATGAGTGAAAAGAAATGAGAATAACAAAAATACAAAATTTTATTCGTATTGTAAACGTATGTTATCTTTATATATTCGTAAGATGACGTCATCAGCAATTTCAATTATGATGAAAATAAACTTGGAGTAAAGTTATATAATTCCACAACATTTATGCTCATAATTGTTGAATATAAAATTTAAAAAAAAATTTTTTTTTTTCAAAATGATATGCAGAAGTGGTGTTCTATTGTTTTTTTTTTTTAATTTATACATTTTTATATCTATAACTATTATATATTCCAGTTAACGTAAATTATTATATATTCTAATTAGCATAAAATATTTGCTAGTCATTATTTCTTTTGCATAGCGCAGAAATATTCATAATTTTATAGTCTATAGGTAATCATTGCTTCAATTTAATGCTTTATAAAAATTTTTTTTTTTGTAATTAATATTAGCAAATTTGAATTCTCAACAAGGTAATCAATTACCTTGATAAGATGAAGAAGAATAAACGAAAGTAAGTTGTAAATAATTAAATTTTCTCTAGAATATTAAAAGATATGGAAAAATATCGATAAATGAACGTATTAAATGTGCTCTCACGGGTCTTGTATCGATTAAACGACGTCGTATGATAAGGCAAACCAATCAAGCAAAATGTCATTTTATTTTTGCTTCATTCAAAAATTCGTAAATATTTCAAAATTCGCTTTCGTTAAAAATTATTATCGTTTCGCATTTGAGAATACTCGAAAAATATTGAAAAATCAAGCGATTTGATTTTTTTTTTAATCAAATGCAGAAATCGTAATCATCTACATCATCGGAGAGGAATATTTTTCAAAGATCACAAAAAAAAAATCAAATATTATATAAGCAATTGTTCATAAAAGATCATAGTTATTAGAAATAGGGTTTAATATCTATTATATATTCTAAAATTATTTTTTTTTTAGAAAGCATTATTTAAAGGTTATTAGCATAAATTTTAATTGAATAATTATATTTTTTTTTCAAAATCAAAAAGATAAGCTATATGTAAATTTATTAGCAAATAGTAATGCAAATTGTATAGTGAATATTTATTTGCATATATGAAATGTTTTGAAAATTGAAAATTTTATCTCTTTTCATTCGATTAGAGGAAATAATCATTTATAGGCGATTGAATAATGTGGAAAAAGTGAATAATTGGATTTAAATTTATAATAAGAAATTAATAAATATTATCTCTTTTCATTAAAAAAAAGAGAAAAATGGATTTAAATTTTTTAAAAAAAAGCATTAAAAAAGTAATAAGAAATTAATAAAATATAAAATAAATATTATCGAAGAAGATAAAATATCGAAATAAATAATATTAGAGTTGAAAAAAAAGTATAGAAAAGAAATATAACTAAAATATTTACTTGTAATTAATGAAAAAATAATTGATTAGAAAAAATTATCAATTGAATTTTTATTTTCATTCATATTTAGCGCATTAATTTATATCATTAGCAGTTGTTTGAAAATATTCGTATTGAATTTTTTTTCTCTCCGAAAGTGCACTATGAAATTTATAACGTTTCATCGTTACGTTTTATTGAAATTTGTTCAATTTTTTTTGTTTTTTTAACAATTTTTTTAATGAAATTTTTTTACGAATGAAAAATCTTCCTGAATATATATAGCATTAAATGTTCCAAAAATTTAAAATATTTTCCGGTTTTGTGAATACTATTGAGAAAATTTTTTTTTAATCGATAAACAAGAGTCGCCATTTTCTTCAGTTCCTTCTCTTCCCCCCCCCCCCCCCACTCCTCCTTCCGTCTCTTTTGAAGTAATTTTAGCTGTAACGTGATAAGTTTATAAAGTGTCTGACAAGATCTAATTAATACAGAAGTAGTGAAAACACAAATGAATGGTTTCTTTAGTGATATTTCCGTTAGTTATATGTCATTTAACATGATAATGAATGGGATACTAATATGAAAATGCCTTTCTATTGAACCATTACCACGTATCACGAACGCTTTATGAATTGTTTTTTTAGCAATCCCATATGAAACAGTCTCAATCAAAGTTTTTTCCGCATCGATTTTCATGAAGGGTTTAGATTTTATTGTCGATCAATAAGAATAAATAAATAAATATATATATATAATAATAATATATATATATATATATATATATATATATATATATATATATATATATATATATATATATATATATATATATATATATATATATATATATATATATATATATATATATATAGATAGAGAGAGAGAGAGAGAGAGAGAGAGAGAGAGAAGATTGTTATAAAATTGTAACATTCAGCGTTTAACAGTTACTTACTACTAATGAAATGCTGTATGCGAATTCAGTTTACTTTCAAGTTATACATAGAGAAGTGAAGCAAAAATGACAAATGGAAAATGCTCAACATTAGTGCAATAGATTTGGCCTTTTTTTGGTTGTCCTTCTTTCTCTACACATCAATCTACCAACATTACTTTCACAATCTTTTATCGCTTATAGTTGTATTTCTCTCCACTTTTTTCCTTCCTTCCTCTCTTCAACGTTTTTTTTTTCGCCGATGTGCCGATTAAACTTTTGTGTGTATGAGTCGATCAGTTTTCACTATGGAAATTGATGGATTAGGCGGAGTTTCTCTCGAGGTAAATCAATGAGTGTTGAAAACTTTTTTCTCGGGAATAATTTTCGAGCAGAGAAATACGACGATGAGATAGATGATTGTTTACTATTATTGTGAGTTTATTTTCTCTGTAAAACAAAGATTCCTGCCCTCCCTCAACTTTGCCCTATCTTTCATCCCTATCTCTCTCTCTCTCTCTTTCCACCTTTCCGTTCCTCATTTCAGGTATTTTCGTTTAGTATGCATACCGTGCATCCTCAACGACTGTATATTAAATTGTGTCAGCGACCGGATACACGATATACGAAAGACGACTAATGCTTTTCTTCTTTTTCGTAAACTTGTTTTATAGATTCGGGTTACGATGTCTTATCTGTGTGCATAAACGTCTGCCTCTGTCTGTGTATGTCTGTCCGCCTAGTAGTTTTAATCCGGAAATAATTGAGGATAAAACTTAAAAAATGTTGTTAGATACAGCGTATATCATAGTACGACCTATACCAAGACTATCATTAATGTTGATCTATGAACTTCGAATAAAGTTAGAAATATTTGAAATAATAATAAAATTTGTATGAATTTTGCATTGATTACTTCCGGTTTATGTTAGCAAATCTTGAAACTTTTATTGGAGCAATTTAGTGAGATAAAATATAAAAAAATTATTTTAAGAGGATTTATTATTTTGTTAAAAATTTATGATTAATTAAATGAGTTGAATATAAAAATTATTTATCATATTACCTTCTATAATTTCTTTCTTCATTTATCAAAAAATTTAATGATACGCATCAAAATAAGACGATTTCTCAAGTGTCATATGTATTACTTTTATAAACTCTCAAAAAATATCTACGTTAATAATACACCGAAAATATTTTCAACAAAATTATAAATAATTTTAAATTTTTCTAGTATAAAATTTTCTATTTTTCACAAATATCTCTTTTTTTTAATAAAAATTTTTCTTCTTCATTTTTCTAATTATGAAAATTTTTTCGTATTGTTTAGAATCTTTTCGTATTGAATAATTATCAAAACGTAACTATCACACAGACATGCAAACATACACAGACATATATATAATATAATCAGATAAAACGTTAAATTTTTGCATATTAATTTTTCTTTAATTTCTTTTTCTTTTCAAAATTTGCATATTAATTTAATGAATTTTTCATAGGGGAAAAAAATTTCGTTGAAAAAAACCTCTCATATTTGAAGACGTGAGTGTATCGTGAAAAGTGTGTTAAATTTCTTTTTTTTTTCTTCTTACGATCAACGGAGTGGGAAGTTTTTTTTTCGTTGATGATGGTGGTATGAGCAGATTTGAAATCGATATTCGTGCAAAAAAAAACACTACTCTGTTTCTAAATGAGAGCACTTCGTTAGATAGAGAGATTGCTCGTCTCAACTCAAATATTTCTTTATATAAATATTCAATTTAATTTTATTTATTTTTCATATCTATCTATACTTTTATACATCTTGTTACTATTAAGTAAAATCTAATGATTGATAAGTTAATAGACAATCATAAATTCGAGTGTTGAAAATTTTAAAATATACGTGAGAAGTGACTTAGAATCTGGACGATCAGATCATTTAAAGTATGGAGAAAGGTGATAATAATTTAGACATATTTCTAATGATTGCAATCGAAATAAAAGTGGACAATGAAATACTCCTTACTTTGAACGTTATTTTGCGCCTGTTCTATACATCCGACCAGAAGAATTCAGATGAATAATTGCGAAATTCATTGCATTTTTTTTGCATAAAATTGCACAAGTGAAAGTAAACTCAACGGCGTATAGGTGAAAAAAAAACGAAACATGAAGCCATAAAAATTACACAATTGATAAAATACGTGCGATTTTTTTTAGCGGCTTTTTTAAAATCTATCCTGAAATTAACATAAGAGAGAGAGATTATTGGGGGGTTTTTTTTTTTGATTGTCTCTTTCTTTGCTCTATTTAAATGAATAAATTAACAGACACACAGACACATAGACAGACGAAACAAACTTTTCCTCCACTCATCGAACTGTTTCGAAAAAAGCTTGGAGATTATGCAAAAAAGAAAGGCTTGTTGATGTTTGAAATTAGCGAAAATTTATGCAATTAAATCGAAATTATTGTGGCTTTGTAAAGATGAAGATTAATTATAAGACTATATATCTATCCAAGCCTTATACTCCTAAGTCGAAACTACTATGCAGGCAAACCGAACGGACACAGACAAACATACGTTCATATAAACAGAAATGCACGCAGATTAAACGTTATCATAATTTAGTCTCTATGAGTTTGGCAGAAATCTTTAACAATCGTTAGAAATGGACGATTAGAATTCAGAGGTGATCTTTATTTATTCATCAATTATGAGCTATTCAATAATATCTTCAAAATTTTTTCAACGATAGAGTGGAAATTCTACGATTGAGAATATTCACATAACAACCGAAATGTGTTATTTAGGGAAAATAAAATAAAATAAACAATTTTGTATACAAATTTTAATAAATTTTCGGAGAAATAGAAAATTATCTAAAGTAATTTGAGTGATATAAGCGCTCTACTTACTAAGATATTAAAAGTAAATTGTAAAGCAGTAAACTCGAAATTTTCTAGTCGATAATCAATAATTATTTAGCATTTTATAAGTAGAAATATAAAATACTTGCGAATGAATATTCTAACATAATTTCATTTTATATATGGTGGTCTAATATTGGCTCATATTAATATTTCATTAAATATTGCAATTTTCTTTATTCTTATTGTAATTTGAATAAAGTTTTTTCCTCTTTTTTTGCACATTCATCTGATATTACCTTATTATTATTCATAATTATTTACAAAAAAAGAAATTTACATATTAAATTCTTTCGAATTCCAACAATCGATAATAATTTAAATAATATGTTTGATTTATGTGAGAACATTATTCACTATAAACATTGATAGAAAATTCTAGGAAACATTTCATTATGTGTGTTCTTTGATCGCTAAAATTCATCGGAGCTCTGATGTAAACAAGTCGCTCCCCCCCACCGGAGTCTTCTATTGATTTCTCGTATCGAGCAAAGTGGGCGTCCGTCATACATCGTCATCGTTGTTCCCGTGATGGGCGGAGCGTCAGAAATGCATTTGATTGCGATGCTCACTCGATGTGTGCCAGTGTTCGGTGTTGCACTCCGGCAAAGTGCTGCGTGGAGACGATGTGTGTTGAGCGTACGTGACGCTGATGTTGGCATCCAGGTAATGAAGGTGGAACGATGGACGACGAAAGAATATATGAGGGGACGCAGTGGAAAGCACTGGGAATTGCACACATAACTAAACAGGCTTCTCTATAGGTTGAAACGAGTGGCCATGAGTGGTGTGTGCGTGATTTCGATGTGCCACTCTGCGTCACCCCTCACAGTTCGGTTTTTAATTTTTCAAGTTTATGGTTACCGTTGTCCTTTGTGAGCTTCTGATGATGTTGGTGTTGCGTTGGATGGTGGTCGTATGCAGGAAGAGGGAAGTGGTGTAGAAGGGGGATGATTTTCGAGTATCGCTTTGAAGAGAGGAATGGACTAATCTTGATATGCTGGTTTCCTTTATGTGCACGAAAGGGGGAATATTGATGGATCACCGATATTTGCATAATACTCGTGACCAAAACGATCATCGTAATTCTATGATCCTCATAGCAAACCATATAGAGGCAATTATCTGTTAAAAGTATTGGCATTTCGTTTCGAATTGAATTACTTGCAATGCGATTTTAAAAATACGATGTTCTATAAAATTCTGTAAGTGAAGTTTTTTTAGCGAAATACTCCATAGTGCAATATGAAGAGAACTTGACTATAAACCGACGCTTTTTTTGATTTTTTTTTTTTTGAAATATGGAATCACTCCCATTGTGCTGGACGTTGAGCTCGATTGGTTTATTATCTTCATTCGTATCCTTTTGAAATTGCTTGCCTATATATCTATTTATTTTTATATTATTATTTACAATGTAACTACTTTCTATCGGTTTTTTTTTGCCTTATTTATTCATAAATATTCGCTTCTATACACAAAAAAAAGATAACCATTCGTAAAGGTTTATGTATAGCTGAAGAATACATGCATTGCTAGTCAACCGGCTTACTCAAAATGAACCATTCGTCGATATCTTTTAAACCTCGTTAAATAAGAAAAAAAAAAGAACAGATAATGAAGAGGTGCATTTGAATAAGCACTAACCATTCTAGTTTTTTAAGCCCTTGGAGAAGGAGGGGGGGGGGGGTGTTTCATCGTTAAATATAGGCGTATATCTAAAAAGCGCTTATGAACCCTTTTCTATAGCTACACGTTTGCTTCCAACAAAAAATTATATAATTTCTTTAATTCAATAAATTTCAAAGAGTAATAAATTTATTAGCTATTATATGCTAATTATTGCTAAATATTAGTATTATTTTTATTTTATCGTTTACTGCCATAAAATGCAAAAAGAATTCACCTTAAATTTTTTTTTTGGAATTTTCAATTTTTTTAAAGAATAAATTTCATGTATTTCCTCTTGAATATTAATTTCATATTTTCAGTAGATGTTTTCTATTTATTTATTTTTTTGATCGTATCAATTCTATGATAGTTATTCATTGTTGATGGATTTTCCTCGTCAATATTTTTTGCAAAATTATTTGTTGAATTTATTATTATGCTATGTGCATAGCTAAATATTAGTGATGTAAAATACACTCTATACAATTAAGAGAATCTTAACGTTTTGGCAAAAGGATTTGAGCGATAATTTGCAAGGTATATGCACATATCTATTTTATCTGCGGTATTTAAGGTCGTTTTTTTTTGTTGAATATTACCTCTCTCTCTTATTGAAAGGAAACTTATGATGACTACAAAATACCCGGTTTTATGATAAGATACCTGCAAATTTTAACTATTGTGTAGAGGTGTGTTGCCTCATTAGTCAGGTATAATATGGGCGCCATAGGTCTGCTTTTGTTTGAGTTCCTTTCACTAATGATACGTCAATAGATCTCCTATCATAGGGCTTCGTTAGTTGATGCCATTGTTTAAAATAGCGTCCCCTGGTTGATGCCGTTGTGTAAAATATCGCCCTGCGGTTCATGGCTGTGTTTAAAACAGCGCCCCTTGGTTGATGCCTGCATTGAAAACAGCGTCCATTGGTTGATGCCGTTGTCTAAAAATAGCGCCGCAACTTGACCGTATCACTGAAGACTGTTACCATAGAATCAGATTTTCTTGCGTTGTATCGACTTGTCTGATATATTCCGCTATGATACCGTAACAATTATTACTACTACAGTATTTAAAAAGAAGTATGTTACAGAGTTTGTACAGACAGCCTTGTCGTTGGTAGTTGCTCAAAATGGTTTTGCTGTTGTCGTCGTTTCCCTCGAGTTGTTCATCGTCGCAGTCACAGACGCGGCCACAAGACACGGCCTCTGTATTCTCACCTTTGCCGTCGTCCGAGTCTCTATTCGCCGCCCCCGTCGTATCCTCTGTTAATGATCTTTCACAATATCCCTATCACTCTTTACCTATCCAATTTCGGTAAGTTTTAACAAGCATAAATTTTACTTTCAGTTTATAGTTATGATGTTACTGTACTTTAGCTATAATCCGTTTTATAGTATATTAACTTCTTATTGCAATAGTATTGCTATCCATTTACTATATACCACATTTGGAGTGATTTTAGTGTTTCGTTTATAAAATGATTTCAAAATGTGAAAGCGATTTATTACGAAAATACAAAGTTTTGAATAGTTTTAATTGAAGAAAATGCAAAATGAATTGAATAATATTTTACAGGTTGGATGAGTTGGGGACGGAAATGGAGTCCGAGGATGATGACTGCTCTGAGAGCTCCTCTGTCTCCTCGGATGGAGCCTCCAGTTTCGACTCTAGGTAAGGAACACTATCTCAAGAATATCCTTATTCTGTATTGTTAGTGTATACCTTTATAACTTGGATTGTTGTTCGTTCTTTTTTTTTTCGATAGCAAAACGTTGAGGGCTGACGTTTGTTGGGAGATTGCTAAATATGGAAAATTTTTTGGCGTACAATAAACTAATCACAAGTAGTATTTCTTATTATTTTTATTGACGTTGTTATAGATCTTTTAAAGCTTTATAAAATATTCATTGAAAAATTAGAAAAATATTTCAATAATTTTGAATATATTTTATAGATCTTCAATTTTTAAATCTCTGAAAATTCATTTTTTCCAACAAAAAAAAAATTTTTTTTTTGATGCAAAAAATAATTTGAAATATTTTTTTTTTCAGCTCAGTTTGCTCGCTAGCGAACGAATTGGATAGTCTTAACGAACGTCGACGAGAGATGCTTCAACTTTCAATCGCAAAAATTCATTCAATGAATGCATCTAATATTAATGTCTCGTTGCGTAAATCACTTCTCATCTATAATACGATGAAGTCGTTGCAGGTTCATTTTTTATATTCGTATATATATATATATATATATATATATATATATATATATATTTGAAATGAAACTAAATAAATTTTTTTATATTTTATGATTTTAATATTGAAAGAAAATTTTAAGAAAATAGGAAGAGATATTTTCGATGAGAATATCTAGTGAATAAAACGCAACGGGAATATTTTATTTGATAATTTACAGAAGTATTCGTTTTATAGTTGTTTGTTTTTTTCGCAACCATTGAAATTCTTTGCAATATGGATTTTTTTTTTTCAAAGTTGATTTGGTGACTTTTTTAAAAATAGAATTGAGGATTCATTCGAACAAGATTACTTTCATAGTCTATCCTTTTTTTTTTCGCTATATTGTCCAAGAGTAATGAATGTAAATTTATGATAAAATATATATTTTTGCATTAAATCAATGATTATTATTATTAATGTTATTTGTGATTATTAACGTTTTCATATTTTGCAGCGAGATCTCGAAGAAAGTGGCGAAGATGTATTCGGAAGTCTGATTGAGGGAAATGAGGTATCATCCGATGAGGATTCGATGAACGAGGAAAATGTGCAAAGACCACAAGATGAGTGGGAATGTGAGCATATCGATCAGAATGTTTTCCCGTCTCGCGAGCAACGTGAAAGCTATAGCTGGGCGTGGAGCGACGATAATCTGTCTCTTGATTCTCGCACCAATGTTATTCAGGTTGATATTTAATTCATTACTTTTCATGATTTACTTGAGGGAGGGGGAATAATAAAAGGAAAAAGGGAAGTAACTGTTTAATTTTTGGGAAGTTAAATGATTGAGATCTATTTCGGAATTAATTTTTACATTTCGAATCGAAAAAAAGATCATTTCTGAGATTCGCTTCGATAAACGTTCAGTATTTTAATTGCTCTCATAAATTTTACATATATATATATATATCTCGATGAAGCACCCAAGAGAGAGAGAGAGAGAAAGAGGGGAAAGAGTGGCGTCAGATGATGTTTTTTTCTGGAAGTTTCTATAGATGCAGAGAGTTGCTGCTCACAGCGATATATCTTTCTGCGTTAGCTGACTTATTATTGAAGACATACTAGCATGTATTAATCAGCATATATTTGTCGTCTCCTTGATAGGAAGAGAGGAAGGAAACGAGCTTATTTGCTTGCGACTCACGTTATGAGCATCTAATTGGATGACGTTGATGATGCGTAGGCGTTGAGACAAACATTTTGCGTTATTGAAAAATATATGCGCAGTATGTGCAAGGGAAAAATGATTTTAAAGAATTAATATTTAGTTTTTATCTCTATATCTCCACATATTCTTACTCTCCACTCCTCGCATCCATTTCCCCCTTCCCATCCACTAATTCAGTCCATCTAAAATTCTTGCATCTATATTGCAGCGGGTTTTATTTTCTTTCATTATAGCGTGTGATTGAGTTTTATTAATGTGTAAGAGAATAAGAACGTTGTATAACGCTGTTATAAAATCCAAAAATTCTTAATTGAAGGAAATAATAAATATCCATAGTGATAATGAGGAAGTGAAATTATTATTAGAAGTCGGGACGATTTTATAAACTTGTAGTGTTTAGAGGCGAAACGAATATATTATTCATAAATAAATAAACATAAATATTCGTAAAGTTATGTTTAATTTTTATTATAGGATCTCGAAATGTGTGGCGACATATTAACCAACAACAACAAATAATAATAATAATAATAATACGTCGATGCGCAATAATGATTCAACAACAACGGGTATGAATTCGTTGTGGTCAAGCAATAGCAATGCTTCACCATATATTGATGACTATTTGGGTATGTGGGGAGCATGCGAGAATGACGACTACAATCCACTCAACAACTGCAATCTAACGCAATCGGAGATATTACATATGTTTGGACCTCCAACACATCATATTCTCAATAATCAATTGGTCTCACAGGCCTAGGCATCAATCGTTTTATTCACTACGCATTATATGCTCTATTGCTATTGGGTAACCATATCTCACATCTAATTTGATGCAACAATTTAAAATTACGTTGAATTATCGAAAAAAGTTAGTATGTAAGTTTTAAATAGAAGTTCCAATTTCATTATGACACTTAATTCCAAAAGAGGATACCTGTTGATGTAAGTTGCTTGGTTGGGCGGATTTGAAATTAGTCATAAGAGGTCATGAGAGATGTCAAGCACAAAATGACGTGAGAATTGGTTACGGAAGCTGGTATGTGTTAGCTTCTTCCTCATCTAGGAGTGAATCACATTGTTGGTCTAGAATAAGCACCTTCAAAAGTTCTTCGATGTTTCCATCTCTTTTGCGGAGTTTCAGCGTTGTCTGATTGTTGTTGCTGTTGTTGTATAAACCGGAAGGCATTTGTCCGGTTTTCCGACTGTCTGCCACTCGTTGTGTCGCGTCGTGTCGTTTCGTATCGTGTTGTGTTGTTATTTGTTGCCATCATTCTCTTAAGTTCTCAAGAAAAAAAGAAATACACTTATTGCACCTCATATGTTCATAGTTATCAACCGTCTCGCTGGCTGCTTATGAACTACTCAGTTTTTTTTTTTCCTCAGCAACATCGATATTCTTTAACTGCTTTTATTTAATGTTCTCAAAGCTGCCATTTTCTACAGATTCCTGATGTTTCATTTTATTCGGCTTTTTTTTTTTTTGTAAATTACTGATCATATACAGTATCATGTGTAGTTGAATACGAATTTATTATAAATTAACTTCCAAATATTCTCTCAATTTTTCTCTACTATTTTTTCTTTTCGTTCATACGCCTTATATTAAATATTTTCCATAATTGTCAATCGTTTTTATCTCAATCTCCCATTCTTTTCTCTCTTTTTTCTTTCTTTTGTCATTCCCAATCGGTATGTTCTTTTTTTCCTTTGTTAATCGAAACACATCTTATGAATGGATACATTTGATTGGGATCAGATAATGTAATCGATTTTGCCATGCGGGAACTTTTTTTTTTAATTATTATAATTGTATTGAATTTCGATTTTGTGGATGGATCATTTTATCTCGTGCCTGATCTAAATAGGATGTATGTGTTGTGTGAATATTACACAAAATTCAGGGCTTATATCAAGGACGCTAATCTTCATTTACGGCTGTTATTCGTTGTGATGTTTGAATTTCTTTTCTTTTTTCTTTTTTTTTCGTATTATGAGCGTTGTTATTTGTGAGGGTTTTTTTTTCGTACAATTAAAGAAAAAATATTCAAAAGTGGATATTTCCATCATAAATTATTGGTTTTCATCGATACGTGTGCGATTGTGTTGTTGTGTTTTTTTTTCTTCCCATCAGTAAATTATGGTGCAGCTTTACATTAATATCGCTAGGCAGCTGTGCTCTTTTGTATATTTCTGCCTATGAGCCTCTCTTTCTCAGTGATTTCAATTTGGAATTTTTTTTTTTTATTTTTCATTTCTGTGCACTCGACACTATCTTTGTCGCCCAGGTTGGCCCACTTACTTTCTATGGAACATACTTTTCTTTTGTTCTCATTGATAGCGAATTGTGATCTGTTCGCTAATAATGTGCACATATTATCATCATAATATCAAGTAATTTGTCTTATTTGATGTGCACATATTTACGGCGACATTGATTGATTTATTGATTGATTTTATCGATTATTTCTGAATTTTTTTTTTTTTTAAATTCACTCATGGTGGTGCTTCTGTGCTTTAGTGGATATGCAATATATGCCACATATTTATTTTCATATAGATATGCTGTATACATTGCATATTCTAGAGTACCGGGTGCAACGCTCATTGCGTTTAGTTGTTTATTGGTTTATGCTTTTCTCTCTCTTTTTTTTTTCGGTTTGTTTCTGGCTGTGCCAGTTTCATTCCATATTCTCAACGAAAATTCAGTCGTTTATATAAGATTAGGGCCAATGAATTTTGATGTATGCCTATTCGCATACCAACATTCTTTTGTATAATCGGCCGGGATCTTTATTATTATTTTTTTTTTATTTCGATCATTTTGCGGGTCTCTCTCTTAATTGTCTATCGCTCCTCAGTTTTCATTCTAATTTGTCGACTTCTCTCTTATTGTGCTTTTTCTTGTTTTTATTGATTTGCATTTGTGTGTGTATGTGTTTGTATGTTTCATTTTTGAAAGGTAACTTTGCAAGCTATACTTCGAAGGGCCGGCAAGTATAGCAATAGAATTTATAATCTCTAAAACGAAAATTAGAAAATATTTGCTGTTGGCGAATATTTTTGTGTATGTATGTGAAATATAGATGAGGGAGATAATTAGATTGAACAATCACAATAATAAAGTTGCTTTAATATCGAAATAAAGGTAAATATCGCTAAACGGAAATAGAAAGATATCGATATATAATCTAAGGTGAGATAAAGTAATAAGATGACAGATTTGCCGGTTGATGAATGTATTTGTATGATTGTACAGACATGGTTGGAACGGGCTAAATGCTACGGCCTTCAACGTTTGAATCTCTTAAATGAGTGACGTGTTCATCGAGTAGCATTCAATTCTACTCGCTTCACGTTAAACTCTCAACAAACCTCTATCAATGAACTGCGCTGTTTATCTGCTGTACATTGTGGTGTGTATATTCCTATTTGTGCTTGTTCTTTCCGACGATGTGATTTGACTCCTTTCGACCTCCAATGTGTTGATTTTTTTTATTACTATTTTTATTGTGGTGCATTATTTTTTATTATTCCATTATTATTAACACTATTACCTATTATTACTATTATTATAGTATATAATCATTGAGGTGTTTCTCATGTATATATTTTAGATTCTAAAACAATTCATTCATATATATACGGACAAACACTGTTCGATATGCCCATCATCTATAGTAAAGCTTCGAAACATTCGGCTCAAATGAGTGTTTGCCAACAAACGATTGCAATATACTTCATCGTGATTTAATCGTATATATATATGCTGATATGTAAATTTTTTTTGATTGGTTTAATTTACATATTCATATGATTCCATTTTCGAAGAATTGTATTAGATGGCAATATTTGCTGTTTTATTTAAATAAAATCATTGAATATAATTTTTCTTGTTTTTTTTCCCACACATTTATTGCTATTTAGTTGATTGTCTAACAGCAACCGTATTGAATGGATTGAATTAACGAACGGTTTATAAGGAAATATTCGTTTGTTTTTTTCCCACCAATTGTTGTATTTAAAGAGGAGGAAAAAAAGTATGCAAAAAAATTTTGAGAGAGATGTTTTTTATTCAAATTTAATTGGCAGGAATTATTGAGGGTGGATGTGGTATTAGCTGGATGGTACTACGTTAGCGGAAATATGTGAAGTTGAGAATTTATAGCATAAAGATGAGTGTTCGTTGATAGTTGTGATGGGATATCCACTTTTTTTTTTTAAATGCATTTAGGTGGCACTTAACCAGCCGAGTTGTCAACTATATTGGCAGTCGAAATCTACATATCTGATACGTTCATTCAGTGAATATTAGCTTGTTTGGCAGGCGAGAAAAGAAATTTGCATATTTGATGAGAGCATATCGTGATCTTTGCCATGCTCGGCTTGTTAGGGGTGAAATTTGTATGTTTATCAAGGCCTAATATTTAAATGAATGGTGATCAAACATCACTAGTGTTAGGCTGTCGATTATATAACACTACATTTTACAGTTGAACTGGAAATGATTGTGTATAATGAAATTTTTGAGTACAGTTTATGAGTACAAATATTTATTAAATTATAATTCCTAAGTAAATGGAAGTGATAAGATTTGATACCTTTTTGAAAAATGATTACATCCAAAATTTCGGGTTGTAAGGGGGTTTTTTTTTTGCTCAAGAAATGCTTACAAACAAGCAACTTTCTTTGTTTAACATCAAAAATTTCTTATCCGACCGCCTCTTTCCCGTCTCATTTCCCCTCCTTCACATTCCCACCTGATTTTCCATTTCCCTTCTCCACACGTCCACCACCCCCCCCCCCCCTTGCCTGTTTCCCTTGTCCTCATCTCCATCTCTCTTCCTCTTCCATCTATTCTAGTTAATTTCTCAGAAGCAGTTTTCTGCTGATAGTAGTTCTCAGTTTCCTCCTGTAGCTGAAATGGTGGCGTGTTTATTGCCCTTTGATAGCCATATAATATTTACCTAACTGATAAGATGTGGTTCTATTTCATTTTGGATGCTATCCATTAGTTGTATTGCTCGTTTATGTCTTCTATCATCATCGTTCACCATTTTAGTCTGCAATCATATTTCTACTTTTAAAGAATTTAATAAATGAGATAATTTCGATTAATTTAATAATTTATAGTATAGATTTCTTTAAATTAAATTAAAAATTGTTAATTATTATTGCATTCGAAATAATGAAAATAATTACAAAACTTATAATTGACACACATTGAAATATTTTGTAATTATTACGGTTGATTTATTTGACTTATAGTCGATATTGATGTTGGTTTTTTATTCATTGAAATTCTCAATAATATATGCATTTATTTTACTGTTTATAAAATTTTTTCATTAATGAAATTTTTTATTGCAATTAGTAGTGAATAAAGATTATTATCAGTTGCTAATTTTAAATTTTATATTATCATTGATCTTTCTTATGTGGATGAAATTTTCACCAATGAAATTCAAATATTAATTAACTAAGTAAAACTTCATTTGAACCCATTGATCTATACTATTGTTTGATACCTATCTATCCTAGAGGCAAATAGCCGTATTAATAAAGTTGGAGGGTTTAATTCAATTCCATTGCTAGTTTCGTCTCAAAGGACCGTTGCATAAAGGTCCTTGGATCCTTAGGGTCCTCAAAGGACCATTACCTAAAGGGCTCAAACGACGAGGTTGATAAATTGCTGATAAGAACACTTTAATAGTGCGGCTCTTTCAGTGCTGAAAAATTGAATTCCCTAAACGTTGCTCATTGAGTAATTCAGTAAATAGTAAGTAAATAAGTGATATTATTTCCAACTAATCGCGTAAACATTTTTTTTTATTGGCATAAATTCCTAATGGGCAAGCAGAAAATATCAAAAATTTGAGCAATAGAAATTTTTTTTTTCGAAAGACCTGTGGCGAAGTGAAAGCTTGTGGAGGAAAGAGTGTAGTTGCTAGTGCGGTAGTGTTAAGCATTATTCGGCGATTGACAGCTGTGTATCGGCCAACTAAGTTGACGTTCACTGTGTGCGCAGAATCGATGCGGGGGGTTTATGCCACCCCACAGAGGAGTCGATTTATTGTTGACGTTAAAGAGGCCGACCCTCTCTCCATCGCTCACTCATTCTCTCTCTCCCTCTCTCTCTCTATGCCTCTATGCATAAATAGACCGATTGTCAATGATGAGAAGCGTTTGAGGAAACAAACTCAATTTAGCTTCTTCACCTCGAGATGCGGGAGAGATCGAACTTGAAAAATGAATTGCAATTTGAACTTAACAAAATGTTCATAGAACAGAAAATAGCATCAAGAATGATATTATAAGATATTATGATCAAATATTTTTCGAATTATTTGCAAAAACGAAATAGGCTAATAACTATAATGGAAAACATTTTCGTGAGGAAATTTTCAAAACAATTGACTCCTTCAAATCTGGATTGCGGTTTTCCTAAAAGCTCACGAATGAAATAAATCTCTCAATTTTTATATCAGTTAGCATATTGGAGGCATGTTCGTATCTGTCTGTTTGTCTGTCCTTAACTGCTTGCCTGTTCAAGTGTTTGATTGCCCCGACTATCTGGGCTTCATATTCTTTTAAGTATTTATCGATGCAGCTTTGTGTCGATTCCCTTTTATTCAAGAAAAAAAACTTTTTTTTCAAGATCGTAATTTTCTTTCCCGAAACTGCATGGATACGAGTGAAGACGAATTTAACTTGATCTTTGATCCTATTATGATGAAGGCAGTTTTAAACAGTCGCTAAAATATTATTATTAGTTTGTCTTATTTAAATTCCCAACTGATGATCGAATATGTCTGTTTGTCTGTCTGTGTCTGTCTGTCTGTTTAAATTAGTCATATCGAACAAGTGACTCTTGGCTTTAAAAAAAGAAAAAAAAATTTCCTAACTAAATAATGCTTAAATTGTTTCTATTAGCAGTTATGGGCGAATTTTTTCTTGTTCGACGACGATCGATCACTTTTCGATCGACGATTTTAATCGATAAATAGATCATGCAAAATATTTTCTTTTTTTTTTGGGCGATTGAGTTTTCATTGATTTATATAGTCGAATAATATGCATTCTAGTGGAAACATTTGCAGTGATCGGTTGTGATGTCGCATCGTTATGATTTAATAATTTTTGGTGCGACTGGTTTTACGGGTATTCGAGTCGTCGAATTACTTCTCAAATCCGATGAGAACATTAATTTCGCGATTGCGGGTCGTAGCGAAATAAAACTCAAAAATGTTCTTGATGATATCTCAAAGCGAACAGGTTTTTTGATTTTTTTTTTTTTTGATCACTATATATTAATGTTTAATAATTAATGTTTAAAAAAAAATTTTTTTTTCATTACATATAAATGAGAAACAGTTAATTTCTCTACCTATATCAATGAGTATGACATTAATTGCCATACCATAAATAGATCGATTTTTCCTTATTATGGAGGAAATTTTCAGAGGTTTTAAAACGTTTTTTTTTTTCAATTTCTAACGGATAAGAGCGAGAATTGCACCTTTCATTCCGCTTTATTTAATAAAAGAACTGTAATTTTTTTAATGGCAGCAATAATCAATGCTTCAACTAATTCCACTTTTTTTTCCATTATATCACACTCTTCTTTTGCATAATTTTCTCTTATATTTTTTCACTCACAGTCTATTCAAAAATGTTCCAAATACTGTATTTTTTCTAACATATAGACCGAAATTTGTATATGATAAGGTTTCCTATTTATTTTGAAGCCAAATTTCTCTCTTTTTTTTTAAATTTTCCCAGTAAAAAATTTCAACGAGAATTTTAATTAGCACGAAAAAAAAATTTGCAGGTAAAGATATTCGCAATATTCCGATCGTTGTAGCCGATAGTGATAATGCAGAATCACTTGCTGAGATGGCGAAATGTGCTAAAGTTATCATCAATACTGTCGGCCCGGTAAGTGAACGATGAGAAACAAAACGGATCATATTTTTAGGTGATGAAGGAAAAGGGAGGATTGGGGGGGGGGAGGGAGGGAGGGGGGGGGCGAATTGATATCCTACTATTATGATCGTTAATTTTTTCATGGCAAAAATTCGCTGCATTTTTTTTTCACTGATCTCAGTCGGTTAATTATATTGATAGTTTAATTTGGTTTATTTAGGGGCCATTATTTAGAAATTTGCATTTCGTGAATTTTAATTTTTGGCAATATTTCATATTGAATTCTCTTCAAACGTTCAATCGTTTTTTTTTTTTTTGCAAAAGTATTTTATTTTATTTTCTTTAGTATCGTTTATATGGTGAAGCAGTGGTGAAAGCAGCCGTCGAGAATGGTGCCAATCATGTGGATATTTCCGGTGAACCAGCGGTATATTTTCATATCTTTTGCTAAGAATATCTTAATAATGAAATGTGATATTGATTCGATTATTTCTTTTTCATAAACTTAGAATTTTTTAATCATCCACCTATTCAGAGGATTGAAATTTAAAAGAAAAGAATAATTGAAATATTAGTTGAAATTAAATTTCTATTGTTTTTCTTATTTATTAAACGAATTCATTATTGAAAGCGGAAAAAGTAGTGATTGATGTCGAGATTTGATGAGTGGTATAAGGCTATCAATCAATTGCAGTGAATAATTGAAGATTCGGGTCATCATCGGTTTTGATTCATTTACCTCATTTACCTCATTTACCTCATAGAGTATTCAGCTGTTTAAAGTTAGATGCTTAAATCGATTGTTTTGATTGAATTACCTGTTTTATCTTCCTAGTTTTGGCATTTGTCCATATTCTAGTAAGTGAAAAAAAAATGAGAGAAAATAGAAATTTTTCGTTCAAAAAAAAAAATCATTTTGTTAGATTTATACAAAAAATTTCTCTCTTTTCTTCAATCATTATTTTTGCAATTTGATTCGAATTGTTTTTTTTCTTTTTTAATATTTTCGCAAATCTATTTATTTTTTTTCGACATTCAATTAAATATGATATTTGCATTGAAAATTTCAGTTTCTCGAATCAATGCAAATGAAATATGGTGAAGAGGCGAAAAAGAAAGGCGTTTATATCGTTGGCGCTTGTGGATGGGATAGTATTCCTTGTGATCTTGGCTTCAATTTTCTAAAACGCAATTTTAATGGTCAATTAAATCATGCGGAGACATTCGTACAGTTAAACTCAGGAGTAGCGGTAAATATTGATTTTATTGATTTTTTTTTTCAAAACCATAAATAAACGTAATAATTCTAAACTACAATATAATAAATGAGAAATTTTTCTTCTTTTTTTTTACTTATCAATAAATGAGCGTTGTAAAAACTTATTTACTCGAAAACTTAGAAACTTGAAAAAATTGAAAATAGAACTTTTACTGCTTTTATAACTTTATTAATTTCATTAATAAAATGGAATATTTTTTTATTCATTTATTCATTTATTTTTATTCATTTAATAATATTTATTCATTTGAAGGGATATTCATTCAATGCAGGAACATATCAAACACTAATCCTTGGAATTGCAAATATGGCGAATGATGGTCTTAGCAAAATTCGACGCGCAATAATGCCCGAAAAAATACCTCGAAGTCTCTATCGCCCACCGAAAAGGTATATCCCCATCAAATAGAATTGAATATTTGCATAAATATGCATGATGAAAATTATTATATTATGAAGCTTTCTCTGCATTATTATCAATTATGTTCGCATTGAGAGTTTCATTAAAATCTATGATGAAAGGGATTATACCTTCTCACTTTTTTCTTTCTCCTCTATCGTCTCATTATCTCGTTGAAATGATCGATTTGTAGGCTGTTGAATAGTTTGTTTTTTTTTAATTTGCATATTTATCTCCTTATTTATCATCTCCAGTAACCATTTTCTACATTTTTTTTTCGCTTAGAAATATTCAAATTTCTTACTATAAAACTTCGATTCATTTCGATTATAAAGAATTGCATATGCTTTCTCCTTGATGAATCTAGAGAGTGAGCAATATTGTTTGTGATTTTTTTATTTTTGTTGTTTTTTTTTTTCGAAAATCCAGCACTATTATCATTACCTGTTACCAATATTATTATATAATATTACTACCTATTACCAATATTATTATATAATATTACTACCTATTACCAATATTATTATATAATATTACTTAATAATAAAAATATTTTCATTAGAATTGTTCATATTCAATATGAGTATTTAAAATCTATTTAGTGATGGTTGTTTTATGAAGTAATAAATTTAAAAAAAAAAAAGAATGATAAATCTTTAAAAGCAATCGATTGTTGAATTAAAACATTTATTATTGAGTATAAAAGTAATATTTTTGAGATGAAATAAAGAATATTGTTGATCTCTCTCTCAGTGGAGAATTAAATATAGAATATCGTTAAATTTTAATTTTCTTAGATATTTTCCATATTTTTATTATTATTTAAATGAGAATCTATTTTAATACAGATATTTACTTAATACAGATAGAAAATAAATTTTTTAAAAATCTTTATCGAAAGAAGTAATTAAAAGAGTAACAATTTCATTTAGATCTAATATTTCCATTATATATAATGATAATTTTATTTTCATTATTATTAATCAAAAAAAAACAGTAATTTTATTCAGTTGTTCAATTTACTTAATATTATTGAATAAAATAACGAAAATTTACTGAAAAAATTTTTTTTCTTTCTACTATAGCTCTGCAATTTATCGAAATTTTTAATTCCGGATTATCGCCTAACTAACGTCATTTCCGGAATTGAACGATTCCGGAAAAAAAAACTCTACTTAGGTTATAGTCATGAAATTTTTCAAAGCTTTATTCAACTGAAATTTTAAGTGGAAAATCTAAAAATTTCATCACAATAAATTAAATAGCAATTTAATGATTTCAATATAAATTCTATTATTGAATTTTTTTTTCTTGAAAATAAAATTTCAGAGGAAAGATATGGTACAACGAGAAATTAGATGGTTGGTGTTTACCGTTTCTTGGATCGGATAAAAGTATCGTCTCGCGTTCCGAATATTTCGACTATATATTCGATAATGAGCCTCCGGTAAGTGAAGTTCGTTGCGATCTATAAAAGATTTCAAGGAGGGATAAGAGGATGGAGGATGGGAGAAAAAGAAAATAAGATTGGAATAGATGGTGATTTTCATAATTAACGATGAAAAACCCTCCTTAGATATAGAACGTTTCATAGTTTTCAGGAAGAAAAAAAGACGTTGAAATATATTTTTTTAATAGTCGTTAAATGTTTTTGCTAAAAGTTATTAGAATTGTCGAAGAACATTTTTTTTTCCACGTGAAATGAATTCGAACCCGCTTTGATCACTTATTAATATGTCTGTTGAGTTTATGTGGCCATGCTAATGACATCATTAATTGTTGTTAGTATGTGGATTATTCGTGATTTTTTTTTTATTCAGTATAGAGTATTGAAGTAAACAAAAATACGCCATATTACTCAATTTATCTTGGGTAAAATCTTTGAAATTACAAGAAATTGGACCACCGGGGTTCTATTCGTTGTCCTACTATACATGCTTCGACTACTGTTAATGCTTTCTTTGGCGTTCATTTTAACAGCGAAGGAAGTGAAAATTACTGATATAATGCATTCTTCATAAAGCTGATAGGAAGAGACGGGCAGGAGAGGGGGAGAAGGGGGAAGAGGGGAGGGGTGGGGGGTAACCTGAAATTAACAAATTGTACCAATGTTGCTTATGTGAGGATGCATTAAATTTGTTCGATTAGTACAGTGAGACGAACGGCAAATAGCGCTTAAAATGAGCAATTCGGGATTAGATCTATGCACAGCTTTGCTTTCTCCATCAGTTGATCGGAGAGCTGGCGAAAAAAAACTGAAATTGGCATCGATCGATTCTAAAATATTCTGGCATATTTCCAATTTTAAAATAATATTGCAAAGTTCTAGTATTTTATGATCGATTTTTTTTTGTGTCGGATGTGTAAATAACGCCAACGAGGAAGAGAAATCGAGCGGAAATACACTGCGCTATGACGTACAAGAGGCCATTAATTCTCAAAAGATCTTTTCAGAAGAAAGGGGGGGGGGGGGGGAATGTTGGCGTAAATGTTCTCCCTCCTTTAGGATTACATAAATTTCACGACGAACTTATAAAAAAGAAATTTATATTTTTAGAAAAAATTGAAGTGTAAATTTTCTGAATGTGACGGAATTTTATTATATTCATAAATAATTGTCATATTCACCGTTAACGTCGAGATTCGATTATAGCGATATCGCGATTAAAATATTTCGCGTTCGATTTGAGGCGCATAAGGGAGGAGGGGAACAATGGGGAGTCATCAGTATCACTAAGGAGTGACAAACTATACATTTAGATATATAGTTTCAAAATGTGCCGTCCTCTTAAGATTCCTATAGGCACGAAGAGGGTAAACGATATCATTCATGGCCTTGAAATTTTATTTCCGGCTATATCAGCATGTCAAATATTGAGTTTTTGCATATGAGTAGCTAAAAATAAACAAGAAGTAATACATATATGCTTCTAATAGAAAACATAACCTTTTTTCCTCCTTCCTTTCTTCACCCCCTCCCACCTCCCTCACGTCCACTATCCCGTCTTCTCTTTATCATCTATTTTCTCTCACTATGAAGGTAAATCATTTCACCTAATCGTACAGGTAAGACGAGTAGACGAGTAGAATGATGAGCGCCTGCCATATGTGATGTTCTTTCACCACACGAATCAATCTACCCATTATGTGGCATCGAACATTCGTTGAAAAAAAAACCTGCACAATGGTCGCTTAAAAAAAAACCGCACAATTCGTTTTGCACTACTCTTCAACCCCGTATATAACGAATATGTCGACAAGTTTGTTTAGAATTTAGAGAATATGTAACGAATGGAGAGTAAGAGAGAAACTAAACATTTCGGTGGGAGATTATTTTCACACTATGTGAGCATTTAATTTAGAGAATAGAAATAGACGACGATAGAAATGATGAGAGATGTCTAGCAGACGATGAGTGCATTCTGTTTGTAAGCGATATCGCTGGGGAAAAAACATCACGTGTATTCGGTTCGCCTCATTGATGTCGCCAATGTTTGCTGAGGCGGGGATCGAGGGACTGAATAAATGAAAATTTTTCACTGACAAAAAATTTATTATTCATCAGAAATTCTATTTGAAAGGCCAACTTTTCCGGATTATATATTTTCCTGATTATATATGTTCCGGATTATATATTTTGTGGGTTATATATTTTCCTCATCAAATATTTTTCGAATTTTTCGTTTTCCGGATATTCATTTCAAGGATTTTTGATGTATATAGCGTTTACTTCGAAGAAGATGATTGTACGAGAAGAGGGCTTTTAATATTCAGTAAAAATCGCTAGAGATTATTTATGACTGACCTTGATAATAGAGTACACTTGAAAATTCGTCTATATCCATTAGTATTTCAGGAATTTCCCACTAAGGAGCGGATATTTAATTTTCAAGATAATTGATAGAGAAATTTTTTTTTTAAATTCCGGTAAAAAACAAAAAAAATTTTGTTTTTACCCAAAAGTGAATTTTTTTTAATTGGAAAATTACAGCATCAATTAATAGATGCATTTTCTGCTCGAAAGAAAGATCCACTAGAAATGTGGAAGATCCTCGTTTTGACCCAAAAAGAGAAAGGTCTTGCCTCCATCTATCCCCTCCCCTTTTCATTTTACAAGCCCACTGAGTAAATAATATTAGAAGTTTTAAAAAATATATGTATAGATTTAAAAATCATTAATTTATTCTGAGGTAAGGAGGTCGCACTTGCTGTCTCTATTATACGAAAATGAGGTTTATGAGGTCTCAATGTATACTTAGGTAGATCAAATTTTATAGTGACATGGTCCGTATTCGATACGAGAGAGTGGAGGCGACAAAAGGTCTCTTTTCTTTCTCTCTTCATCCCTGTCTCTGTCTCTCTCTCTCCACCTCTGTCTCTTTCTCTCTCTCTCTTTCTCGTTTCGATGTAAATAATAAAAGAAGAGGGGGACGCACCGCACCGCACACGGCGTATGTCCTGTGCCCGATCGCATCGTCGATTCGCCGCGTTGATTGCCGACTCCCCTATACAACCGCGCCACTAAACAACATTCGAAGGGGGCATCTCACTATGTCGTTTCACTCCAAATCATTTCCCCCTTATCCCCCCCCCCGCTCATTTAATTAACAAAGTTAGCATATCTGTATAATTGTAAATTGTTATAGAGCACAAGAGGACGTACAATAGCATACGTTGGTTTTTATATAAGGGAAGGGGGGGGGGGTGGGGAACAGGAGAGGGAAATGCGATTTTTTTTTTTTGTTAAACCATCATAAAAACTTTTCAAAGGCAAAATTGCTTTTTCTATTTGTAAGGTAAATAGCTTATGAGAAACAATCTATCTTCAAGTAAAGAGGACGAATATTTTTTTTTCTTTGCCAAAATCTTTGCAGAAATATTTTTATTTGTATTGAATTTTTTCTCTTTTCGAAGTTTATCGTACTGAAAAAATTTCCTCTCCGTTTTTTTTTTTTCAGAGAAACTCTTGATAAAATTTAATATTTGAGAAGATAAATATTGATGAAATAAATAAATAAATAGAATATTTTAATATTATATCACATTTAAAATTAACGAGAATTAAAATATATCACTTTTATTTTCTTTTGTATTCAAATTTTCGATAATTTTTAAAATCTATTTTTGCATAACTAAAGTTTTTTTTTACAATCAAAGGCAATTAATATTTAAAGGATTGTTGCTCAAATATTGTGTATCTAAAGAATCAATAGAACGAACGTAAGCGAAATTGTTATTTTACTGATAAAAATCTTCTCGCGAAGGACGGAAGGAACACATTTTTCTTTTCACCACTATATATTCATTGATCATAATGTTTTGATGATGATGCATCGATTGGACTTTCATCCCCCCCCCCCCCCCACTAGAGTATTCAGGATTATTAATTTCGTTCGATGAGAACATAATATAATAAATAAAAGAGAGTATCATTCAGCAAAAAAAAAAAAAAAAGAGAAGAAAAAAAGTTTATCTAGGATGCAGTTTATTACTCGAGGATTTGATTTATTAGTTGTGGTGCAAATACTCAATGAGGATGTGATTGAATATCTCATTCAACAAATTGTAATATGCTTTAACCTTTAACGAGCAATTATCAAGAATTAATTACAATATGACGAAAACTTTAACAAGCAGCGATTACCTATTACTTTTCTTTTTAATGTGCTCTTACATACAATTCATTTTAAAAAAAAAAATTGAAAATTTTTATTCGTTAAGTGGCATAGATTATTTTTGAGAAAAGAGGGAGGACCAGATTACTTTCTCTTCTTGTTGATGCATCGAATAATGAAAATACTAGCAAGAGGAGAGGATGGCAGGCGTAGAGGGGGGGGGGGGGGGGGGGGGGGGGAGTATAATAGGCAAAAGATAATATTAATATTTAATTAGTTGAAATGGTTATATGGGATGTTTTAATTGAGAAATCGAGAAGTATCTTTTCTATAAAATCAAAAATTATGTCGTGAATGTTGGAAATTAATCGGCTATATTGTAATTGAAAAAAAAAATTTTTTTATACTACGATTAGACGCATTATCATTCAACTCTTATCAATTTTTATCAGTTTCATTGCTGTTATCAATGATAACGTTTTTTTTTTTGTAAGTATAAAATACGTTGAATATTTTGAGAGTTTTTCAATTTTTTTTTTTCAATTTCAATTGTTTTCAATTATTAAACGCATTTCAATATAGTAGTTTCAATAAGATAATTTCAATTTTTCAAATCTCACTTGCTCAAAATTAAGCCTCAAACTAAACTAAACGGCTGAAAATATTTCGAAAGAAAAAAAAAACCGAAACTTTTATCTCTCACAACAATTAGAGAAGAATATAACTTTTTTTTTTTGAAAACCAACATATTAAAAAGTATTAGAGTGTTAAAGTAATAGTAAATACTTCCGTTGGGAAAAGTTGCCGTTGTTTTTTTTTTCTTGGATAGAGTGGTTAAAGTTTTCATCTTCAATGGCTTAATTGATTGATTATTTGAACGGTAAACTATAAGTTATTGGTTCGATTTCCACCTTTAGCAGATTTCAATTCGTACATTTGTTTACTTTCTGTCGATATTTGCATATAATGAAACGGAGTGAAATAAGCTGCGCTTTAAAATTTTTCGTATTGCTTGGATGTATTTTATTAACATTTGCCCTTATTTGTTCTTTCATCCATTCATATTTCCACGTATTTGTATATTTAATTAGCGGCAACCAAATCGGTAGCCGATTTATTTGTGCATCAATTCGATTTGCTTATTTACGTTCCCCCCCCCCCCCCCTTTCCCTATATTTGAATATATTTCTCTTTAAAACAGTCTCGTTAAATGCTTCATTCTTTTACGAACGTTTAAAATTGTCCGCAACGAATTTACGCAAAATTTACTACTGAAGCAAATTCGATTGCAATATTCACAAATACATTGCAATATTCGCAAATAAATTGCAATATTCGCATTCAGCTACAATTATAAACACTCAACTAATGTAATCATAATTTTATGGCACAATGTTCATAGATTGAAAACAATCGTATAGATATCGGTAATCGACTACATAAATCACGATCGGTAACGCTCTTTTTTTTTTCTCTCAGACATTTGTTTCAATTTTTTCTCGAAATTGTGAAAATTTATCGTCAACGTTATATTCATTGACTAATCCAGAGATGAATCACTCACAAAAATCATACTACAATTTTTTTGTCAATTACGCAGAAAATGCAAAACTCGTTCGTGGGGGCGATGAAAGTATCGATAGGATCAATGCACAAAGTCGATTTATTTTTAGGGAATTTTTTATGAGTGTTGAGGGGAAGAGAGAATGGACGGGAAGGAAATGGGAAATGAATTGCCCAAAAATAAACGAGAATTTTTCTAAATGCAATTAAATTTGAGATTGATTAGACGAAAGTATACTCATGTTCTAAATTTTTTAAAAATAATCTCATCCTATTTCATTTCCCATGCTTCCTATGCCGCTTTTTTATTTTCCCCTTCTCGATATGCTATCAATAAAGAATAATGAATATAGTTGATTATTTCCTTTAAAAAAAAAAAAAATTATCGACAAATTTCTGAAAAAAAAAAATTTGAAAGAATTTTTTTTAAATTTTTTTTTCTGCCTTCAGCATAAGAAACATTTATAATTTAGTTCATAGTATATAGTGATAGATTAATAGATTTTTTTTTTTTTTTGGAAGAAAGTGAATTTGTTTTGCAATCAATGCGATATTTTTAGCATGAAAGTTGAACGCATTGAAATGTTATTCATTTATTTTGTCGGTGTAAAAGCGCGTGATTTCCACAAATTGCCAATTGCGCTGAAAATACAATTCAAAAAAAAAAAACGAAACATTTCTGCTAACTATTTGTGCAATTCGGATAATAAGTTTATTTTAGAGTCGAAAAATGGGGAGGTGGGGGGGGGGGGGGGGATGGGTGGGGAGAAGTGGTAGATGGGGAAGGGATTATATTGAGTTGCACTCATCTCATTACATTGCCCCTATATAAATTAATGCAATAATTAGCATTTCATTAGTGTTGCTTTCAGGTATTTAGTATTATTTCAGTATTATTTCAGGTAAACTAGTATATTAAATTCGTATTTCAATAGTTTAATATTGGTTAATTTATAAGTATAATAATGCGTTCAGGCATATGTGGAAACATATATTCGCATCAAATCACTATTATGGGCAACTCTACTTACTCTTTGGTTGACAATTTTCTTCATAATGGCGAAATTTGAAACGACAAGAAAAATTCTTCAGAAATATCCGGACATTTGCAGCTTCAATATGTTTAAGACCTCTGGACCAACGGAAGAGCAGGTTTTTTTTTTCCTCTTTCTGATAGATATGCAAATTTGGAAGGAAAGGAAATAGGATAGGCAGTTTTAAGGAACTTTAGCTTTTATTTAAAAAAAAGAAAAGGTATATTCAAAAAATTCTTAACTATGCAAGGATTGGTGAAGTTTCTTCCTCTTGGCTAACGATTCATTTCTATCTTAAAATTTAAAAGACTTACGATGAGGATATGTTTTTAATGGTATCGGAATATGTAATGAGGAAAGATGCAGAATTTTTAATGAAATTTTCAATTGTTTTAACTAAAATAGAATTGAATATTAAAATGCAATCAATTGAAAATCAATAAATTTTTATTCGCACAATAGTTTTGGAAAAAGATTTACTATTTTATAATTTACTATTATTAGCTACTATCGTTTTAGAATAAATAATCGTTAAATTCTACTAGAAATTAATATTTTTCTTTAATTCATCTTTCGAGTGGATTTATTTCCTATTCAAAGATTGCATTTCAATTACAACGATAAAATATTTTGCACATGCAAATTTTTTGCGATTCATAGCTTTAATCTTTAAAAAAAAAGTGATATTTACAGATGAAGCAAGCATCGTTTACATATTGGTTCTTTGGTTCAGGTTGGAGTGATAAACTTCCACCAGGTGAACAGCACAACAAATCGCCAGATAAAACGGTGCAGAAATTTTTTGAAAGAACTTTTTTTTTTTAAAGAGCAAGAATGCATAATATCTATCAATCAAAAATAGCTAAGTGGAATGAAAGAAATTTTTTGAAGAATATAGAGAAATTTTTATGATGGTTTTTTTTCCTATGCATTTTTATTGTTTTACATCAGATGATTATATTTTGCGCCATTATATTCGGCTATAGTATGTTCATTTTCTTCTTCGAGTGACCACTAACACTTTGTGACCAACAAGTGACCAAAAAGTCGAGAATTCTATCGTATTTCTTAAAAAAATTGCATCTTTTTTTTTGCCGTATTCTTTAAATATGATCTACACTTTCGCTTTTGATTAGATTTTTGATGCAGATTTCTGGTTTTTTTTTTCGTTGAAAATTTTTGAAACTTCCGTTTTTCGAATTTTTCTATTTTCTATTTCCCAATCTGTGCAAAAATTTGGAAATAAATTTCCGTTTTTTTCATAGAGGGCTTGAATATTTTGGTTTCTTTAGGTAATTGTACGTTGTGATGGACCTGATGCTGGTTATGTAACCACTTCGGCATGTGCCATTAGTGCGGCGCTTACTCTTCTCTATGAATCCGACAAAATCCCACTTGGGTAACTCTTTCCGCATAATTCGCTTATGCATTAAAGTTTCTTCGAATGTTTTATGTATCATTATTTGTCTGTCTGTTTGTTGGATGTTATGTCTGCTTCCTTATTTGTCTGTCTGTTTGTTGGATGTTATGTCTGTTTGAAAGAATTATCAGACATTTGGTATATCGTTCATAAATTGTGCTTATTCGAAAAATATAGCGAATCAAATAAGGCGATTGCTTATAGCAGATTCAATAGCTAAATTTTATTTACCATTTTGATTTCCAACATATATAAACATTAATTTCGTTGCTAAAAATATCTGAACAGTGCTGCTTTGTTGATGAGCATGAATTAAATCAAAGGTCAACAAAGAGCCGGAAGTTCTGAGCGATCGGTCGGTTAGGACAGGTTAGAGCAGGTGCGCAATTAATACAGTATTCTGATCAAAGGAAAACGTTCTTGAAGAGAGCGATCGTTGTGTGTATATCTGTGATTTTTGTGTTTTCGTTCTTTCACTATCACTAGTCATATGATGGTCTCTTTTTCTCTTTTTTTTTCACTCTATTCTTGCACTTAGATTTTTTTTTCTCTAGGCGACAAATAAATTGTTGATCTCTTTGGTTGAGCAATTTAAGCTCTTTAATTATTGCTTCAATCTAATTGTATATGAAATTATTATAAAGGTATGGTACTAATACTGTCTGATACTGTATCAAATTTCGATATTACGGGGACAATTTTTGTAATATTTATTGGCTATTATCGATGCTGAGATATTCAGATGTATGCAAAAAAATGATAACTTCTTTTCAATTAGGAAGAATATAAATGCTAAGTAGTATGTGAGGCTGTGGAAATGATTTATGTAAATTTATTTAGTATGCAAATATTCTTAACAGTAATTTCTTTTCAACATAATAATGCAAATATTTACTATATCAGGATATAATTAGAAGTAAATTAATGCGTGCGTGATATTTGGAATAGTGTTCGTAATTTAATTTTATGCAAAAATATCGTTTAATAGGACGAATTTTATCAACGTTTTATCACTCTCAATCAAATTGCATAACAATTTCATATCAATTATCAATTATCGGTTGTTTTTTGCAATTCCTTTCATTAAATTGCAAATTTCCCGAATGAATTTCGTGCAGAGGTTTATAAATAGTCATCTCTTGTAAGCGGGAACACTCATGTGCAGCAGCAATATGAATATAATTGACTAGATTAGTGTAATCAATTTAATTAATAATATGTTCATTTGCTGAGCACTAATAATTTCACTTATTTTTATCACATTACTGCAAATTTATCGATTTGCGTACTGAAATAAATCGACACCAGAAAATGATCATAGAACATTCGTTGTAGTCACTCTTTCATTCGGCACAACTGCTTGTGAAAGCTCGCGTAAAATCTGATTGCACGTAGTATCTAATGCTTACGTTATTCGTTGTTGACGATCACTTGCTGCAATGATGTCACTTAGTAGGATGGAGCCAATGACGTCACTAAGTGAAAGGAAAAGAGATGGATGGGACAGATGCGTTGTGCTCTGAGTGACATCCTTCTTTGCAAGGTCGAACGGCTGATTATCGTTGTGAGAGCTCTTTTCAACAACGTCCTTGGGAATTACATTCGGAGCAGGAAAATAAAATGCATTACAGATGGCTAGTTGTGCACACAATCGATGATAAATGAAACTAAAAGAGACAACTTTTTTTTTCGGAATTTCTTTGAGGGAGGGGGGAGGAGGTGAAGGAAGGAAAAGGCGGTCATTTTAAGCTAACTTTTATGAACAAGAAGGACCTTTGGCAAAAAAATTCATATATTTTTATATATTTTTGAAGAGAATCAATTGGATGGAAGGAGCAATATGAATTGGCTGCTGCTTTGAGATCTCTCTATACTATCATGTGAAAATTTTCAACTGCCGAACCGGAAAAAGCATTTCATAGTATATCATATCATCGGCACATTTCTGTCGTGTAAAACCCTGCGATACCTTTATATTAACTCCTACTAGGAAAATCTTTAATTTCATTATACTAGGAGGGGGAGGGGTGGTCAGAAAGAGGGAAGTGATTATAGGAGTGTAAATAAATTGCCAAAAGAATACTTCGTTATGCTGCTCTCAAAGTCCAGTAACATGTCAGAATATTTCTTGCTTTGATAATATTCCATAGTTGTCTTAATGGTTGCGTCTAAACGTGCCCCAAACATGGACTTCACCTAGTCATGCTATGTTTTAAAAAACTGTAAAGCGTATAAGCATTTTCAACCCTAATAGGTTGATTTTGGGATTTGTAGGTCATGAAATTTTTCGTACTGAATAACCACTCGTATGATATTTAACATTTCATATATATATATATATATATATATATATATATATATATATATATATATATATATATATATATATATATATATATATATATATATATATATATATATATATATATATATATATATATATATATATATATATATATATATATATATATACCCAAATTTGTAGTGTTTTTTTGAATGAGATAATTGTTGCGTTTGGCGCATTGATTATTTGCTTGGAATGCTAAAAAAAATTCAAAATTTAAATCAATTTTGATTTTTTGTTCGATTTTTGAACTGTAATTCACATATTTGAATTCACATGGATCGATCATCAAATACAGGGATCGATTTGTCGTCACCATTTTCTTCCGATCGCTTTATCACCCTTGTCCGAAGGTCTTGGCAATGATGCGCTAAACTGATCCTTGCATCGTATCGATGATCTCCTAAGTGACCGCCCCAATATAAATGGACAATCACTGTATTATCGCTTTCACCTACTTTCCATCATTGCGAACAAAATCCACACCATTCATATAATTTGCAATATTAGTATTATTGCAAATATTGCAACTATTCGATCATTGCAATATTAATAGAAATATTAAATAGCGCAATTTGTGCTTTATTTATAGAGGTGGTGCATTCACAACGGCGGCAGCATTCAAGAAGACGAACATCTACGAAAGACTGAAGAAGTTTGGAATCACATTCAAAGTTGTCGAAAATACGGCATGAAGATCATAAAAGAAATTGAATAAAAAATTCGTTTTTTTTTAAAGTTTTTATACACTTTCACAAATATGAGAACATTATGTTTGCTTTTATATGTATGTGCAGTGTCTGTCTGTCTGTCTGCGTGTCTGATGATTTCGATTTCGGTATGCGAGTCGTTGATGCTCGGACGACGAATTTGATGAATCTAACCTTTTAAGTTGATTCGTCAATTTCAATTCAAAATTATTTATTGATAATTGCAAATTGTTGGAGAATTAAAAACAGAACCTTTTAACACTTGTCAAATTCTATTCAATAATCGAATCGATCAAATAAAAGTAATCATTTCGATTAGATTGGAATATTTGAAAAATCTAAGTGATGTTCTCATTTTCTCTTATTAGCTAAAAATATGATAGTTTAAAAAAAAAAGTTTTTTTTTTCGAATTTTAATTTTTATGATTACATTTTTTTTTCTATACTATTGAATTTCCAATTGTTATTCCATTGCATTTATTATTGTTATATTTCGTCGCTTTCTTTTCTAAGAAAAATTCACACCTCTATTGTGAATAAATTTTATTTCTATATCTTTGTCTCTCAAATTTCAATTGTCTTTAATTTTTTATAAAAATATTCATTTTTTTTATAAGCGTGAAGTTTTATTGCAATCTATTATAACGTCATATGTCTGGGCTCCTTTTTTTTTATTTAATGTGATTTTAATGCTCGATTGACATTTGTTTCAGAAATAGAAGTTTTTTTTTTTTCGAAATAAAGGCGATTAATAACAGTGCTGTGCAATTTTTGCGGTGATATTTTTGAGAAATGTTAACGCATCCAACTGTACTCTAATTTATTTACAGTTAGCTGCCAATAAGTATATGTAAAGGAGTATATGTAAAGTAATAAGGAGTATATGTAAAGTAATCCTTTACTATTTACAACAAACCAACTCGATTGCAATTTTCATTCTCGAATACTTTTACAGCAAATGCTGAATAATTTTTCATTTTCTTTATCGCAAATATTGTAGATTCAAAGAGTCTCAGATCTGTTATCCTCCCTCATCGATCAACGCAAATAGAATAATTTGGAATTAGGCGAGGGGGGGGGGGGGGGGTGGGAAAAAGGGGAAGGGCGAAGAGGTGAAGGAGAAATACGAGCAAGCGGTATCCCTTCATCAAAGAAGGAGTTACCTATTGTTTTTTTTTTTAAAGATATGAGGAATTGTTGCGTTAGAATGAAAACATGTTTAAAATAAATTTCAAGTTGTATTATAATCGGTATTAATTATCACTACATTAGCGAGTTTTGTTCTTTCTTATATATTTTCGTAATGATCGATCAATAGATTTATTGATTGATCATTGCTCGTTTAATTTTTTTTAAATTTTTACAATTTGGTTGCGAAAAGTGTCATAAAATTTTCCCAATAATACAGATAACGAGAATTTCTTAGTCTTTCTGAATCAATTATAGAATGATTTTTGTGAGAATGATGAGGAAAAAAGAAAATAATAATGGTTCGTCCGATTTTAGGACAGGTATATTTCTCTTCTTCGAGAGGATTATTCACGTTAGTGGAATTATACTTAAATGATGCGTATTTTCACAATCCCCTACCCGCTATCCCCCTCCCCCATTGCTTCACCACCTCCAGTTCTGCAGTAAAGAAATACCAAAATGCATCGGATGGGTGATTATGGGTCGCGCAAAGTCACACCAGCATCTTAATGCGTTCGTTGAGAGCCTTTATGTCATTAAGAGACCATTTCCTTTGGAATTTGGTTTCTTCTTGGTCCCATGACCTTGATGGGCAATAGAAACAAGAATACAACTTGAAGCACCTCATGACCCTTAAAAAACCTGCTGAAGAAAAGGAGCTGATTGATCGATATGGGATGCAGGTAGCAGCAAATATATGAAACGGGTAGGATGATTTTACAATGGGAGCTGAGCCGATACTAACGTTGTAGAAAGTTGAGAGTAAAGGAGGATTTTCCGTCAAGTTTAAATTTAAAGTTCAAAGATATTCAGCCTAAGTTTCACTTCATTTTTTTTAAAATTTTCACTGAAAAATTGCCAATTTTTCCAAGTCACAAGTACGAAGAGAGTAGAAGCCGTTTTGCAATGAAGAAGTACGTAAATATAAGACATTAGGTAAATAATAGTTTCTGTTCAGCTTTGTGTGCAAAAGAAAGTTGGTTACAAGTTTGTTTATCTTTTGCGATAAGGATTTAAGCTGGTGATTTATTTAATTTGCATAAACCACGAGGATTGATTTGTTGATCTATATGTCTCTTATTATAATATTATAAATTACATTTTTGATTTCCAATAACGATAGGATCTCAAACTTATTATTATTAAGTATATTTTAAAATACCTTAGAGGAATTTTACAATATTGAGCGATAAACACTCATGTTTAGGTGAGAAATAAATCAACTGCACTATTAAAATCTAGTTACACAAGATGAAGTTTGATCCGCTAATATTGTACTCTACATTCGATGCGAATATATTTACTAAAAATACATTCCATACAAATAAGCGAATAAATAAATTTGAAAAATATATGTGTAGAAAATTTCGAAAAATTTTAGCATGCGGATAACGTTTTAAAAAAAAAGAGTTAAAGAAAAGCTATAAGAACGTTTAATCAAACATCATTCACTTATAGACTCATAATGTTTAAATATTCGAAATCTTAGCGGAAGTGACGAATAGAAAAGAAAAAATTAAATTACACAAATATTAGATTAGTCAACATTATTAAAATTTACATAATAATCAAGGCGCAATAAAATTTTCAAAGAGAAATTTAATTTTTTTTTTTAAAAGCGCATCGAACGAAAGCATTCACAAATTTGTCTTCATCGTTTTTTTCTTTTCAATTGAAGTCTTTCATTTGTATAAAGATATATTCTCTCATTATTACTCTTTTGATATTCTTCAAAATATGGAAAATAAATGGAAAAAAAAATTGTCTTCAAAAAAAAACAACTTTGAATAAAATTTTCTCAAATTTTCATTAATTTTTCATTCACATTAACGAGTTATTTAATATTTTCTGAAATATTTAGTGCCGAATACGAAAAATAACGATGAGCATTTAATTTTTTTGCCGATTTTTATTGGTTTTGACGTACAAAATTTAATGGCGTATCTTCGAGCAATGATCATTGATCTTTTTTTTTTCTGCTATAGCTATTATCATTGTTGTATCGTTCTTGTAATTTAACTATTGAAACGACTTAAAATATTTTTCATTCGAATGCATAAAAATTCATTGGTAAATTTCTGCGAGAGAATTGATAAATCGGACGAAACTAAACGAAAAAAAAAATTAG
The DNA here is from genome assembly GCA_013433145.1 of Ascaris suum. Taxonomy (NCBI): domain Eukaryota; kingdom Metazoa; phylum Nematoda; class Chromadorea; order Rhabditida; family Ascarididae; genus Ascaris; species Ascaris suum. Next base: position 7,889,305 of record CM024178.1, on the reverse strand, counting down.
AAACAAATGAAGAATTCATCATATTATTCGTTAATTATCTCGAGATGCTTTTTTTCTGAAAACAATTCAATGCTCTCATCTCAAAAGTATTTTCCAATATGCCAATAATAGCAATGTTTGCATTTATAAATCACTTGATGGCAAAGTTGTAGTGATTTCGTTTGTAGGCGCTATTTGATTGTTCGCTAGGTTACGCCGATAACAAACTGATAAAATCTCCATCGCAGTACGTCTCTTAACATTCAGTTATAAAATTCTTCCAGAAAATCTATGCTATATATATATATATATATATATATATATATATATATATATATATATATATATATATATATATATATATATATATATATATATATATATATATATATATATATATATATATATATATATATATATATATATATATATATATATATATATATATATATATATATATAAAGTTCGGCTTTTTTTAGCAATAAACCAAATAATTTCAATCGACATTTTTTTTCAAAAAAAAAATCCTAACAAATGTCTGCATTGAGTTTCTTTTCGGCTTTAAATGAAACAATCTCACGAACAAGCTGAAACGATGTTTTTATATTGTGTAATTTTGTGATTGGTACAAATTGTTGATCATTGCTGCTATTTGACGTGCAAATAGCGATCAATTGAAAGCTTTTCCTCATTCATTTGTCATCGATGAAATTGGCAAAAAATTTTTACTTAGCTGTAATTCATTTTGTTTCACATTGTGATATTTCTGCTATTGAAATTATCGCAAATGATGAAAAAAAAATCATAATTTGGAAAATATTCGAGATATTCGCAAATAGTAGGAGGGGAAGAATCCCCAATGACATCATAATATTTGAAAAAAATGGAAAATATCCAAAAAATACTACTGACGATCTCTGCGAAAATTAACGGTGTCTATGATATCAGATGCAAAAATATTTGCAATCAAAGTATCTAAAAGTTGATTGAAAAAAATTTTTTTTTGTTAAAAGTAAAAATTTTTATCTTGTAACAGAAAAATTTTTGAATGGTTCCACTCAATCATATTTCTTCCGGAAGTTTTAGATGCATGTTTCAAAAAAAAAATTTCTACTGTGACAGAATTTCAAAGAAAAAATTGAAAATGTTGATGTGTGACTTGCTTTACAACTTTCAACGCTTTTTTCTTAGTTTGGTGCTTCCGAATAAACGGCAATACCCATAAACGGTTTATATTTGGAACACCACTTTATCTGATTTATTTAATAACTAACTAAATACAATTTAGCCTCTAAAGTCAAATATTGTATTGTAAATATTAGTCGAAGTATAATTCAGTTTTTTTTTTAAATTTTTAGTGAATTTTTATAAAATTTTCAATAGGATCAAAATATTTCTGAAAAATAAATTTTTTTGATTATATTATTGGAAATAATGCATTTAAAGAAAAAAAAACATTTTTTAAAAAAATTTCAGCGATATTTTTTAGATTTATTTGCGCCTATCTTTCTTTGTCCAACGACAATGATAATGGGCTAACGTTTGTTCTTATCGAAAAAAATTTAAATTTCTATCATAATTGTATTAGATGCCATGAAGTATATTAACGTTCTATAAAACCCTCTATAAGAATAAACTTTATCCACTTTGCGTTTCTCTCAATAATCCAGACGTTTTATATTTTTACAATATCAGATTAATCCTGAAATTCTTTTTACGATAATGAATGATTAAGTTTCGATCTTCCTTCTTCATTTCTAACACTTCATTTCCTATTTCCATTAGATCCTTCGCTGGTATCGATCTCTTATAGTTCTGATATGATTTTGCGAATGATTTTTATTAACAATATAATACCTTCGAAATTGCTAAAGTTCTTTCATATGGTCAATTTATTTAGCTCTTCTTTATTTCTTTACAAATTTTTGTCATATTTTTCTCTTTCCGTTATTCTTTTACAGTTTTTAAAATAATGTCATCATTTCCCTCTAATATTATTATAGAATCACTAAAGTGGAATATATAATTATTTAAAAAATTTTAAGGCTTGCTCTAAAAATTTTGTGTGAAATATTTTTGCAATGACTATTAAAGTGGAAGAAAAAAAGGCGAAAGAATTGTTGACTTTATCGTTGCATAACTAATAATCAACTCAATGAGATTATTTTCGTTTACGTAGACCGTTTGATAAATATTTCAAAAGCGGCAATTCAATAATAATTATGGAAGAAATCTGTAAGAAATTTCTAATTAGTTCTTTCAATAAATAATTATCATTTAAAATCTTTATACAATGCCAGTTAATGATTTTCATATTTTATAATGTTAGTCATTTTTTTTTGAAAAAGAACTGAAAATATCTGAAAAGAAAAATTTCCATGAAAATTTTTTTCAATGTTTTTAAAAGCCCTATATTTCTCTACGATTAGATTTCTTTTCCTTTGAAAATTTCTCACCTGTTGAATTGTTCTTGTTTGATTAAGAGGAAATAAAACAAACCAAATAAAGTGAAATAATAGAAGCTTTTTTTTTTAAATAATAAAACGATCACCTAATAGATATTCCACGCAAAGTAAGGTAAAATATTAGTAATTTATGCATTTCCACTTGCAATGGAATCCGAGAAGGGTTCATGAGCGTTTTGTGAGTAAACAGCCCTCGGTATTATGTATGTATGAGCTGTCATGTTTAGCAACTTAAGCTACTCGGAATATTTGACACTTTTGAGAAGGTAATGATAAGTTTGAGAAGGTAATGATAAGATGTTTGATTTCCCATCAAAAACTGTAGCCCACCTGAATGAAACATCATTAATAAAACAAATTTAGGTATAACAATTGCTACCTTTCTCCCGACACTGACCGAGACGATTTACACTCAATGTGCTGATCAGAACGATTTATAGTCATCGATCAATATATTTATTTACCGATGATTATCTAAATGAAATGAATAGTATATTACTAATAACAAGTTTCATTGGAGAAAATTATTAAAATTTTCGATAATCGTCGAACTTTCGAGCTTAAATACCAATGGAAATCAAATTAAAATATTCTAAAAAAATTTAACGATACAATAAAATTCTTTTAAAAAATCTTCTTCAATATGTTTCGTTGTATTTCTTCTATTGAAATTATTCAAAGCAAATGCAATGAGATTTTATTCTCTAATTTAGATCAATTTTTTTATTTATTTATAAAAATATAATATTTTTTTTCAATATTTTCGAAATTTAAAAATAACATGAAAAGTTGATAATATAGCTTTTATGTTGTTAAAGTTGACTATGAATTTGATTGAAATTGTGCGGAAATTGTAGTGACAAGTAATCGCTAATGGGAATGAAAGCTTTATGCAAAAATAGGATCCGAACTCATAATCTTTCAGTTTTCTAATAGTTACTTTAACCAACTAAACTATTACACGTTAATGAATCGGTCATTATTTGCTGTTTCTATCTCATCACTTCCATTGTATCTTTAACGCAATAAATCCGATAAGTGCGCGACAAAAATTTTCTGGCAATTTTAATAAAACACCAAAATATGGCGTTAATTTTTTAATTTCGATTTCAAATTTAGTTCAAATTCGAGCTAGAAAAACAATCGTTCAGTTGGCTGACTGAAATTTGGTTTGACATTTAAAGATAAGCGTAAAATTTTAGCGCATATGTTGTATTTCGAACTTATCTTCCTATTATTGCATTTCGGCATCTTTTTTTTTAAGTTGTGAAATTTTCAGCCAACAACGTTGCAACGGTTTTAAATTAAATATCGAAACGCCATCGTACAATATACAAATAGAGCGATGCATTATAATAGTTGATGATGCGGTTTGTGACGACAAATGCGATAAAAATGCTCATTTTTATTCAGTCATAAAACGAAAAATTCATCGATATTACATTCTAATATTTTTCTCGGTGAGAAAAAAAAATCCATAGAATTTAATACGTATTATTAGCTTCAAATATATTATTGAATTGTTGAGCAATTCAAATAACGGAAATTTTTTCGATAAGGAAAAATTTCAAAATTTTATGAGAAGCATTTAGAAATTATATGAGGTGCGTCAATCATCTTGTTGTGGTGATTTTTTTTTTTTTCGTAATAAATGAGGTAAGAATTCGACATGAAATATTATCATATTTTAATTAATGTTTCTAGCTTTTATGAGAATAATTGTTTGAAGTTTGAATGATTGATTTTATGAGAACGAAACATGAAAGCTTTATTAAATGATGAAAATAAAGCTTATTTGAATGAAAATTTTTAAGGAATGAAAAAATAATTGAATGAGACTTTAAAGTTAATGCGAAAATTTAATTTATATTTATGAAGTAGCTTTAAATAACAATATTATGAAAAAATATAAACAAAAAAAAATAAATAGAAATGAAGGAAATTCAAAAGTTCAAATTGAAATGAAATATAAGAAAATTACAATTGAAGAAAACAATTTACGAAAATTTTTTTCTTTGTTGAATCATTGTTTGTGCTGAAGTATTATTACAACAAGTTGAGCTAATTTATCTTTGAATTATTAGCGAATTATTGAAAATATTTGAAAATCGGGCCAATAAAGAATAAAAGATAAAAGCGATGATCTCCAGTATCTTCCAGAAAAAAACCTGCGTTGAGGGCTTGTCGGTGAATAATAGTTGTTTCATATCGACACTAAAGAGCACTATCTCTTATTAAATCGATAATGTCGAGGATTATAAAAAAAATTCCTCCTTTTTAAAGGATTTGAAGGAAACACCTACTTAGCGGATTTCTTTTCCAGTCATCCGATCAATGATAGATCGTGCAAGAAAAACGATCATAAAAGAACTTGTAATTCTTGAAAGAGCCGAATATAATGAATCCACAAAAAAGAGTTGTCCAGGATAACAAGGAAGCGATATTAACGTTAAACGAATCATTGCGGAATAAATACTTCAGAAACAGAAAATCACGTGTGCAAAAAAAAAACGCTTCTCTTTATGAGTGTATACTAAAATTACAATTTCTTTTAGTATAAAAATTTAAAAATCGATTTAATTATATAATTAAATGAAAACTTTCCCAAATATTGACATTATTTGTTATGAGTGTTTGGGAATTATTCTATTCAAAATATTGCCTCATGTAGTTGCATCTTAACGATTGTTGGCTATAAACTTCCGTTAACGCTACATAATATCGAAGAATAACGATTCTAGGTTCACATGAATTACTCATCTGGCGCAACGGAACGACGATATTTAATGTTCGATTTATTCTAAGAAATGCGTTCAACTTGCTGTAAAACAGGTTATCTCCTAATAAGGTGTCGATATGGCCTTATTCGCTGAGTTGTCTTTGATGGAGTGGGGAATCATTCCGACGCAAACACACAAGCACCAACCGATCGGGTCGGCGACGGAGACGACAGTCAAGAACGGTTGAAGTGAGCGATGTGCAGCACATATGTGCCATCAACTTCCTCACGACTCTTATAGTTCCTCCGTCGCGGCAATATCACCAACCATCACTGCCGATTCTCATACTCGACAACTCGATGAGGATGTTGGTGTGACGATCCGTAAATGGCGAGGAGATTTGAAAGTTACGATTTAAAAAATGCTAGTGCAATTCTATTGAATATTACCAAGCACTTGAATAGGCAACGTTTCAATAAACCATTATGGGCCGAATCGTTGAAATAATACTACTTAAAGATAGAGCAGTTATTATATCACGATCAACAAGTATGAATGGAGAGGAGGGGGTATTAAACTGTTATTACGGTAAAAAAAATCATGTAGTAAGAGTCACCTCAACTATTAATTATTCCGGATATAAAGAAATCTGCAAAACTATTCTAACGTATATGATTCGTATAGCGACACGTATACCTTATGCTATGCACATGACAATTGTATATGCTAAACATTACCATACAATTATTTTAATAATCATCTACTACTGTAATCATCTATTACTCTAAAAAAATCCGACAACCTATTGCAGTAAAGCATATTTTGAAATCATCATTACTGTAAAGTTAAAATTCCAGTGTTAAACTCTTTCAACTTGAAGCGCTTTATTTTAAACTGTTCAGTGAAGTCATGAATTTTTTTTTTTGTTGATTTCAAATACAGACATAGCAATTAGTTTGAATAATAAAAAAAAAATCAACTCTCATTCAATTTTAGTGTATGGGCTACTTATTTGATATCATAAATGCGAACCACTTTTTTATTTTTTTATTTAATATTTTCCACAGTGTTATTAAAAATGATAAAATTTGATATTAAAAAGAGTGATGTATTTTTCGGTCAGAAATATATAAACAATGCATTAACAGTGAGTAAATTGTCCCCTATATGAAACGATGCATAACGGGTTATTATTTCATGTGCGTTATGGATTATGTACGATGCGCAATTTGGTGATTTACAGTAAACAAGGTGTGGAATGATGCAGAAAAATGAGCATACGTTTGATAAGTTTGTTTATTGCTATTACGCAAAGGAGGGAAGATATTATTCAGCTGAAATGATAGCATCATGAAGCGAATGAAGGGAATTTAAGTTAAATTAAATTTAAGATTAGTTTGTTCATAAAATAAGTTTTAACGATAAAAATAGATAAGTTTTATTGATAAAAAAGAAAGTTTAAATCGAGTCTTAGATATTTTTAAAAAAAAGTTGGAAAAGAAAATATTGAAAGTTTTTCAAGTGAAAGCAATGTGATGAAATTTGAAAGAGGATATTCAAAATTTAAACTAGCTCCTTGTGGATCTTCCATTCTAAGTCTATGTAAATTTTATTTTTTTAATTAAAAAAATATTTTTGATAAAATATTTTCCAAGTCTAAAAATTTCTTATTCTTTATTCTATGAATTTTTCATAAAAAATTGTGGAATGAAGAAAACACAACCGACCGTGCGTATAAAATTTTGACATTATGAAACATTTTAATTGCAAAATAATAGCACATTTTGAAATTATCGATTAAATATGCGAATAAAAAAATTCACATAAAGCGAGTAGTTTAAACTGAAAGTGAAAATACTTTATTAATTCTTATGATGTAAAAAATTGTGATTCATTTTTTAAAAATTTTAAATATACTATAAACTAAAATACTTTATGATGTGTAAAATTCAAATTTTCATTTAAATTTTATTTTCTTCTATTAGGAACGACGTTCGTTGACTGAAATTTTGTTGACGTATGAATTAACGAGGCGATCGTCGCTTATATCATTCGAAGGAAACGTCGGATTACTGAAATATATATATATATATATATATATATATATATATATATATATATATATATATATATATATATATATATATATATATATATATATATATATATATATATATATATATATATATATATATATATATATATATATATATATATATATATATATATATATAGTCGCATGGAACCACGATGAATCGACTCATCAGTATCCGATGGGCAGGAGACTGGCCTAAGCCCTCAAATTCACGCTACCTCACAACTTCAGCTAAACGGAAGCGGTAGTGATATGATGAAGAGACATTTATTCGTAATGAATGCTTTGTCGATTCAAGTAAATACTTAGAATAAAATGAATTATAAATGACTTCTTGAAAACTTTTCTTTCCCTTCTTGAAAACTTCAAAAACTGAAGCTTGTTAAATTGTTTTCTTTTTAAAAAATAAATTGATGAAATTCGTCATAAACTTTTTATTTAAATAATTGATATTTTTTTAAATTATTGAAAAATTAGAGAAATTAATTTGTGAAAGAAAATATTCTAATGGAGTAATTCAGACGTAAGCGAGTTTATAGGACTGTTTCTAAAGATCTGAGCAATTGAATCACGTTTGCACCGGAAAGATATGATGAACTAGCGATTGACAATATCAAATTATTGTTAAATTTGATTGTTTTTCTCACCGTAATTCCCACAACCACATCATTCATGAAGTCGATCATCTAAAGTACTTCAGAAAGGAGGATTCCTCAGTCGATTTGCATGTTATCAAACAGAATATGCAAATATTTCCGAATATTTTAGCAAATAGATGCCGTATCAATTGTATCGAGCATTTGTTATGTTGTGACAGCCGTCGACTACACGTATGCGAGTGTCACATCGTGCTATGCGATAAGCGCACGAAAGCAATTTATTACGGAAATGTTTACGAAAGAAACGATCAATTTTATTGATGCATTTGACGTGAATGAAAAATAGTCGCAAATTAGCACAAAATTTCTACTGCTAATATTTTTTGGTTTTCTTTTTAGCTGAATTAAGAAAACACAATTATGGGGAAATAAGGCAATAATCATCGATAGGAAAAGTAACGGAAGATAAATTTTCACTGAAAACTGAGAAAATTTTCACGCTGAAAGTAAATTTGATGGAGAAAAAAAAATTACTGAATCATCAAGTGAAATTAATCAAACAATATGGGGAGTCATTGCTGCATTGCTTTTTGCGCAATACAATTTCAATTGCTTTAAACAAACAAACCAACCCACATTTCGCCTAATTCGTTTCGTAATACTCACAATCTGCAACTTATCGACGAATCCCTCTCCATCCCTCTTACCCCCTTTGTATTTTCGAGATTTTTATTTGATTAAAAAATTCCAATGTTTCTAATGATAGAATATTATGTTCAAAAGATTCTATATTAGCAATCCCTCCCGCCCCCCCCCCCCCCCTCAACACGAATAAATTTAGCACTCGTCTTGCGTTTCCTATAGGGAAAAAGATTGCTGTTTGAGCTTTCTTTGTTCCATCTAACAATTATACTTCTATACGATAGGCGAAAAGTTTCGCAACCTTTAATTTCGATATTTTTGAATAACGTGATTCGTGTATTACACCTTTCGATGGAAGATGAAAAAGTGCGGATTAAAGCAATTGCCTTATTTAGCATTAAATGCAAATTTATGAATCTTTTTAATAGGTTCGATAATCGAATATAAACTTGTAGAATTTTTCCCCATATTTCAATCATATAAAATATTATTAGCGATGCAGAAAAATTTTTTCATGCTAAAAAAAAAAAATTTAATAATCGAACGGTTAATTTTCAATTTATTTTTCTAAAGCTTAATGTTATCATTATACTTCTTCAAATATATCGGATTTTCCATTTGCTATTAGAGAAATATGATTGAGAGTGATTAAGTTGTTTTCTCAGGTGGTAAAACTTATTCAGGTTATGCTAGGTATGTTATTGCATTCAAAAAAAAAAAAAACGCACAAAAAAATTCATTCAACAAAATTTTATGAGCGGGCAAGAATTTTTCTTAATGAGAAAAAAAAAGCAATATGAAAAAGAATAAATAAAAAGAGAAAATAAATGAAACTTCAAATAGTTTATAGAGGCGAAAAATATAAGAAAGTGCATAAATATCGTATAAAAAATATATGAATATTTCAAGAACCATAGATAGAAATCGCTTCCGCCAAATCAAAAATTGATATTTTTATATTCTCGAAAATTTAAAATATATCTGAAAAATAAATTCATAAAGATATTCATAAATAAAGGTAATATTGATTACGTTGAAGGTAATAAAAATAAATTGATAAAAGCGAATATATGATGTAAATAATTATTCGAAAAATATAACGTTGAAAATAATTCCTCTCATTGAAAAAGGTTTATTCAAATGAATTATCTATGATATATTTTCAAGAAAAAGATAGAAATTTTATCGAACTAAAAAAAAATTCTTTGCTTTTGTACAATTTCATTTTACCAATCATACAATTATCTATGATTAAAAAAAAAATACAACTCAATGTACAACCCCCACCTCCCCACCAACTAAAATCATTCTATGAAGAAAAACAGGAAGGGAACAAGTAGCTGAGTACCACCTTCCACATGAAACAGAAAGAATAAAGGATTCTAAAATATTGAAAATGAAGAGGATTCATTTCTTTCTTAGAATAGAGAGGATAATCATTGCAAAGGTAGCCGGTGATATAAACACCGATAATAAATGTTACTTGAAAATAAAAAGAAATACAACGAAAAAGAAGGGCTAAATAATATTGAATTGTTTCATATATATGGTGATAAAAGCAGATAATTTTATAAGCATCATCGCAAATTGTAAAATTAATTTTCGCTGTTCAACTAGTGGAACTTAAATATTTGTAATCTTTTTACATCATACTCAGTAATATTTTTAGTAATATCGTAATGTAAAGCGAATTTCCCTCAAAGATATAAAAACATTTTAGTATTTAATTAACAGATCCATCGCATTGTCAAAAATAGATAAAAAGTAATGAAAAATTCTAGAAATTGAGGAAAAAAAACAACTGAAAAACATGGAGTGAAGGTGAAGCGAGGTGAAAAAAAAAATTAAAAAAAGATTTGAAACGAAAAAATCCTCGCAATATGCAAATTTTATGACGGTCAATATGCAAACATAAAAAATTTCAAAATAAGGAACAAAATAAGGAAAATATATTTCACAAAAAAAACGAAACCGAATTCCGGATGAATTACTGCATTGTTAAGAATCCACATTTTACTAGCGTTTGTACAGGCTGTTAATATTTTCCAGACTGTCGGAGAGGATACTGCATAGACTTCATGGAATGAAAACATGACCTGAAGAAATAATTTCCGGATCACGTAGTTCGAGCTCTTTTATTGAACCAAGATATACACGAGGTTTTAGTGTTTCATCGGCATATTCGAGCACCATCGCTAACAAAGATGCTTGAAGACCTCTGTTGCATGACGTTATTACCGGTTTTCCTTTCTCAAAGCCGCATTCTTCAATCCCTGAAATAGCCTTGATATGATAAAGTTGCAAACTTAACTTATTTACGACTACAAGCACCAATATCAACCAACCTGTTGAAAGTATAAAAGAATAGAGGGAGTGAGGAAGCGCGCCAGAGTAGATGGCACAATTCGCGCTTTTTGCATCCCATTCAGCAACAGTTTCGCTAATGGACGAGTAAAAAGCCAAACATATAAAATTATGCCTCCATAATTTCATAAATTCGTTCGTTCACACAAATTTCCCACAAAAGATTTGCTTTTCTATAGCCGAAATGCGTGTAAAATGGACAAATGGATCAGCGGAAAATACAATTAAAGTTTTTTTTTTCAGTTTTTGAATATTCAAAATTTTTTTCAAAATTGATAAATCAATGTAAATCATAAAGGTGGGAAGCGATCCTATGATCTACAATATGTAAATCAAATATTATAACTCAAGCTTTAGTGGTTCCCGAAAAGAAATCGTTGGACCGACAGAAAAACAGATAGACAAATATATGTGCACAGACGTAACACCGCCAATAAGCATATAAATGACCGTTAATGTTGAATCTGGAAAAAACTGGTATTAAAGCTAAAAAAAAACGATTAAATTACAAGAAAATTTACATTTTCGAATCTCACTCGCTGGTTTTAAAGTACCTTCGTTGGAAACTACTTCCACAATTGGAGTGTTGCGTGCGCCTCCTATATGAGATCCTTTCACCTCTATAAATAACGCTCCATATTAATAGACAAAATGTTGATCAATGTCCTATGCAATATTACATATCAACTGCAATAATTGTTAATAATACTCTAAAAGATTAAACATGAATGTAATTCACTCTAAAGAAAATAAAAGCAAAATCTCGCTTAGGTTTGAAAAAGAAACAACAAAAAAGGGAACGACAGGAAATGAGTAAAATATGGAGAAAAAGAAAAAAAGGAGAAAAAAATATGAGGGAAATTTTTCAATAATTTTTCCAAATCTTTTAAGATAAATAAAACGCGCATTTTTCCAAACATCTTCTAAGAGACCCTCAATAATGAGAGATATCCTAACTTATTTGATATTTCCCATATATCACAACTTGATCATTCGAAATCCTATTCAATTATAAAAATTCAATGAATAAAAATAAACTCCTTTATAATAAAAAAAAAATTGTCGATGAATAAAATTTAGACATTATCGAAAAATTCAATGAATAAAAAAAAATGTTCCGATGAAAGAGAACAAAACTTTAGACATTATCGACAAAACATTCAACAATATACTATCCAATTATATTTTATATTTTCTGTTCTCCAGCTCGAGCTGTTTTTAATAATGTTCATCAATTATTATAAATTCATTAATTATTCAATCCTCAAACTCGAAATATTTCCTCAAAAATTTTCTTACATTATTTTGCTATTAAATTCAGTTTTCTATTTTAGTAGTGCGTTTTAATTCTTCTATATAACTATTATAGATGCTTTAAATTATATCGAAACACAATCAAAATAGCACTAAATTCTTCAAATAAAACGTGTCTTCCTAAACGATTCATTTCAATATGTACATTGAACAATAATTTTTGCATCAATACCACATTAATGAATTTTAAAATCGATGCAAAATAGTTTTAAAATCAACAATGAAACATTAGAAAGAAACGTAATAAAAACCTAAAAAAAAGACTTTTTTTCCAAATCAAACCATAAGGTTAATTAATCAATCACTTTGAATTCGATTTTAATATCATAAATTGCACTAATATTACTCAAAAGACCCCAATGAGCTATTAACCCACCAAAAAATACCTCTCCCCCCTTTGCAATCTGTAAACAATCATCGATTTCATCGTATTTAGTAGACAATAGTCCTCACCAAAAGCGCATTCAATGTTAAGTACTTAGTAGCCTCAGGGGTTTACATTCAGATCAATAAGTTCATCAATAAAAAACAAAATCACCGAGAAACTGTGCAAAAAAAATGAAAGCTCACTATGATGGTCAAGTCCCGTCGGTTCAGTACCCTCAAATTGACCTCTTGTTCGAGCATCAAGAAAGTTGACCTGAACAATTCAAAAACTACGATTGCTTTTTTTAAAACATTCAAGTATAATGACGTCAATTCTACATCATAGCTTATAATGAACGTCAGCTTGAGTGAGGAACAGAGAGAGAGAGAAAGAGAGAGAGAGAGGAAGGGAGAGAGAGAGAGATTAGGTGTACCTTCCAAGAAAATATGGAAAAGCTATGAAATCACTGCACCTGTATGATTATAGTTAGGTTGATTTAAAATTTACAACCTTTCGCTTCTACTGCAGCCTATCAATAAAACAGCATCAACTTTGCTCTATCCGGAAATAGAAGAAAAAAAAACAAGCAAGGAAGCAACAATTACCGCATCGATATTACCGAACAAATTAAGTCCCGAAGAGTCTCTTGCAACCAATTCATCAAAAGTAACAACACGATTTTTGCAGATATCAGATGCTTTCCAATTGCCGTACTGAAAATATTATAAAAATTAAATATTTGTTTAATTTTTTAAATAAAATACAGTTAAATTTTCTCGAGCTTTAAATAAAATACAGTAACTGAAAATTAATATAGCCCCTAGGCGTATTCGGCAACACAAATTCATCACTCATATCACTCATAATAAATTTCAAACTACTAAAATGAAAGCAACATATACCTTAATAGTAGGAAGCCGATCCGTAACTTCACCAATCTCATGCTCCCAACATCGAAGACCACCATCCAATACTGATACCCGATCATGACCATAACACTAAAAATATACACATCAATTAATAACTAAATGAAGTAAAAATTTCTCAACAATTCAAGTTTCATTCTATTACGAAAAACGCATTAATGCATATCACTATCCAATAGTGAGTAATTTCAAATTATTTGCTGTTATCAATTTTATCTATTTTATAAGCATTATTTATTATCACCTATTATCGCCAATGTTATCATCAATATTACCTACTATCTATTTACACAGACTCGTATCATTAACGTATAAGTCGGCAATGAAGTGATGACAGAATATTAGAAATTCTAAAAACTCGAATTATAAATCACCATATTAATGAAGACAATCATACCGAGGAAAAAAAAATGATATACTGGTAATATATTCGTCTAACACACCTCTTTTCATAATCGATCACATATTGGTACTCCTGAACAATTAGCCAGGTATATGCATTAATTCCTTTAATACCCAATAAACTTGACGAAAGGTAATAGGTTTTTTAAAGAGTTCATATTTTTAAAGACGACATAAATCAACACTAATTAACCGAGGAACAAGTGATTAAAACAAAAAATTCTCATTGAAAGACCATGTTATCTGTCTCTTATCGATACCTCATCATGTGATGATTTCTTCAGACACATTATTTACTAATTTCTTCTTCTTCTTACCTGCCACTGTTACCTTTATCTTTTTTTTCAATGTGCTGCTTTTTCACTTGTAATATAATGACCTCCATCTGTTCATTATATGTAGAAACATACATATGCACAGACATGTGCATATTTGCATATATACGTATTTTATATCCATACACAAATACTCTCCATCGATCACCTTTTCATATGGTAACGAGGCCTGTAGCTGGACTTATTGCAGGCACTAGAAACAGGGCTTGAAGACAAGAAATGGAGGAGACCAGGAAGGAATGGAAGGATGGAAGAGTTTAGAGCGAACGAAGAGCATAGGTGGCTGGTGAGGTGTGATGAAGGAAACAGTTTCATAGGGAACCGTAATTAAGATGTAACTGAAAACTTCGTCGTTTTCTCACAAATACTTCAATTTCCAATCACAACAATTTGAAATATTTTTAAAAAAAAAGTCTTACAAGTCTAAAATAAAAATAAATATATTCATTTAAATAAAACAGTTCTATACAAAAATAAATATATTCATTTCAATCTTATATCAAAGATATTCAAAAATCTCAAAAAAAAAGAAATCTAGTAAACAAAAAAAATAAAACTTACTTTAAAAAGCCAAGCGATTGTTGATGGCACTAACATACCACCAAGTGCACCACGTCCATAAAATATAAGATGATCGTCAATATTTATACCCAATATTCGAGCGTAACGTTGAAAAATTTTCGGCGGATAGAGCGCATACGACGAATATTCATTTGGATATGTGGCAATATGAAAATCCATATGTATTGCTTCCGGAATATGGCATTTCATGTACTCTTTTTTCTGCCTGAAGCCAATATTTCCTATTAATTCTATCTCGGATATTGATTTCATGACTAAGCGCAATGGTACTTCATGCCTCGTTTTTGCCACTGAGTAGCCCATAGCCTCCCCCCTCCCCCTTCCTCCCTCACAACTATCAATTGTATGAAGAAAAAAAACAAAGATTATCTTATACCATTGTCATCTGGTACCATCAAACAGATTTAAAATAATAGTAATAATTATTAATCATAGAAGAACAAAGAAGATTGCAAGGATGTAGTGACGTAAAAGAATAACATAAATGCACAAATTCAAAAAAAAAAAAAGAAATATCTTTTGAGAAATTTTCATGGAACAACATTTCGAAATATATTGCAAATATATTTTTGCATCAGTTTTTTTTAAAAAACTTCGCTCCAATTCTCGGCGCAGACCATTGGCGAATAAACGGATCGCCAGGTAATACACGACAGATAAATGCTAAAATTGAACATTTCCTTGACGATTTATTAGTAAACCATTCTTACAATATAGTAAACTTTTAAACACTAAGCAACTACTTCCTGTAAAAATACATTCGTCAAAGTGCTTTAATGGTCACCACCTTTACGCATTACCTCAAAAAGTAGCTTTAGTCGATCAAAGATTACAAATGATCAATAATGAAACAACTATAAATATGGAATGCTTTCATCTGGTATATATTCGCCTCTCAACACCTCTAGATAGCAAAAAAAAAAAAAAAAAAATCAAAAATATTGCTCAAGTTGAAACGATACCTGGTCTCTGTGGCGATTAATTGATCGAATTTTCCATAGAGTAATTCCTTATATTCTTTATGATTTGATCTTAGACCTATCCGACTGGTGCAATCAATCAATCGATATTTATCATTGAATCCACTACTCTAAAATAAATATCTCAACATTACTTAGCAACTTACGAAAAATTAATACCTCTCACTGATATATCCAGAAGATAGAAGATAAGCTGGAGAGATGAGCATAGATAAATAACGGACGTAATTTTGAAGTCTTTGAACCAATCAAACTCTGCATGAAATTTTTTCGCCGTCACTTCTGAGTTAGTTCTATCAAAAAAAAAAAGAAAAAAATTCCAATCCCTCATAAGACGAGTGATGCATACCCGTCATTTCCTTTCGAATATCTCAGTGATACCTATACATTACAACTGTAATGATTGTTGAAAGGTATTCTATTTGTTTTCTATTCTACAAATTTTTACTTACTGAATTATTAATTTTTATTATAAGTGAACTTGATTTGTTAATTTTTATGCTTCAACTTCTATATGATAACTATTATAAGCATTAACTTTGAAAAAAACTTTCAAACGAAATGGTTTAAATGGGGTTTTTATTTGAGGTGATACGGTAGAAGCATTTCATAAGCATAGAACATATAAATAGGTATAGAAAAAAAAAGGAGAGCTTATCTCTCAAAAATATTGCCTCACTAATAAACGAAATCAAATTTTGCAATTTTATTTTTCAGAGTGATGAAAAAAAAAAATTTGAAATTTTCAAAAATATTTCTAAATTGGCGAATAATTTTTTAGCATTTCGAATAAACATCGAATTTTTTTTTTTTGCAATAATTTACTTTTTATTTATAAAGAATTTGGCAGACTTGAAAATATTTATGGTCACCATCATGAGTGTAATATTATCTTAGAAAAATCTAATATTAAAATTACCTTTAAAATATTCGCCACCGTCGCGCAACTAACAAAATTTTTCAGCTGCATTTTAGACGTTAGTTCAATTACCTGTAAACAAATCTATGCAACAAATTCGGATGAAAAAATAAATAAATAAACAAAAATAAATAAATATAAATATAAATATATAGATAGTGCAGTATATTATAGTATTTGAATATCATTAAGTAAAGCAGTAAAATGACACATTCTATTAGGCAACACCATGTTAGCGAATAACTGCAGTGAAAGTAATGCAGAATGCAGTCAATCGTCTCTCGCCATTAATACCTTCCATGGAATAGTTAAAACATAAATTTTATAGTCATCAATAATTACATAAGAGTGAGTAATAAAATAGTGTAAAAATAAATATTATAATAATATTAAATAAAACAATGAAAAAAAATTAAACTAAATCACCAAAAATACTCAATAAAAATACTTTGTAAAAACAATAGATAATTATTAAAAAAAAAAACAAATAAAAAAACCGGCCTAAAAGCAACATTATATAAGATTTACTGAAAAGATTTTCAAATGATATTTAAAGAATATAAAGAATATAAAACGAACCACTTTAGAATATTGTCCATGAAAAAATGTTCCTTCAACTAATAATATCAATGGTTTTTATTGAATAGATAATATTGCCGGTCGACTGGAGGTAACAACAACACCCACTGCATTCGCGTTCACAGACGTATAGAAATGAAGCGGTGCTAAAAAAACACACAAGGTCAAAGATCATTGCAAGGACTCCACGACATTCCCTTATCGTTGAGTTGAAAAACGCATATTGTGCGGTTAAGAGTGCCATACCTACTGCATATAGAGTTGCGATTTAGTGATAAAAGTATGAGCGCCAAATTCAAAATCCATTATGGGAATGTTGGAGGTCAATTTGCATATTTTATTCTATTTATTATTTCATCTCTTTATCGTTGCCACTATCTTAGCCGATGGATACCACACCTATTCACTAAAACTTCTAACCTTAGATTTTTTTTTTCAAAAGGAAATGCTTTTGAAGTTTTGTTCTGGTTATATAAAGAATTTCAACGTGTTCAATCTATGAGCCTTAAAATATGGTCGAACGTTCATAATTCGTCTCGAATTATTTGACTTAAGAAGGAGCACTTATTTGATTCAATGAATCCCCCACTTATTTATTTTCCCTCTATTTATTTATTTTGATCGCATCTTTAATTCCAATCCGATGATTTCCGGCTAGTTCCGCTCTTATTTTTGCTGCTATACTCATATGCATTATGGTTTCTTCCCTTTTTTTTTGTTAAATTTACATATGCGATTAAAAAATGGATTTTTTTCTTCTATTATTATAGTTTGCATTAAAATTTTTCTTCGCTTTAGTCATCAATTTATTATTTTTTTCTGTCTATGCCATACATCCATGCTCAGTCTATTTCTTGAATATATCTCTTGATTTTCTAACGCTATTCCTACATTTTACACGGAACGCCTGGCGGCGCAATTGTCAAAGAAGCTAACCACTTGCAACAAACTTTAGCTCCTCAAATGGTTACTACTCACTATTTCTTCACATGCACTCCACTTTCATTCTTTCCTGAAACCATCATAGCAATTTGCTACCTGTGCAGCGCGGATGCCACTTGTTTGTTCAACGTTCTTGTTTTTCTTGTTGTCACACGTTTTTGATCAGGTATGTTTGCGCGCACATTTGTTTACCTGTCTCTTACTCTAAATTCGATAACCACGGCGCACGTCCGTTTCAATGATAATTTTAATCTGCGAACCATTGCTGCAAACGATAGGATATACATTGCAAGCCGACTTCCGTCGCATTTCATGTTGATCCAGCAACTCGAAAATGACTTATTGATACTTAAATGTGACATAAAATTTACATCGCCTTAACTCTTATTTAAGGTCTTTCGTTGGATTTCAAAGGTTAGTTTAAATTCTAAAAGTAACAAAGATCAAAATAAATGCTGCGTTAACGATTACAGGTCTTATGAAGACTTTTATGAACGATCGCCGAACTAGAGAAAATATGAAGCTTTCCAGCATTCCGGATATTGGGTTTTCCTAATCAGCAAACCGGAAAACTGATTCATCAGGCAAGCAAAATGCAAAATCGCACATCGTAACTATCCCCCTACCCTTAGCATGTTTTTTCATTTTTTTTTTGAATTTTTACATAACGTGTTGATCGTAGAGCAATAATCGCATATTGTGGCAATTCTCTATTTTCTCCACTCAATATTTTTGCAACGCATTTAAATTTGCAAATTTCCCATAACAATTTAAAAAAAACAATGGACTGATGGTCGACTGCAAAAAACCGACAGTTAAATTTTAAAGGAATTACGTCAATTGTTCTAGCTAGCTAACTCATCGAAAATAACCACTAAGAGATGAAAATTCCATCGAATGAACTTGTAACAATTCACTTCCATACTACTTTACAAGAAAATATTCCACCTAATTATCTAAGTAGAAGTAAAAATATTTTCAATATTTTTTACACCATAAACATAAAAAATAGAACCCCCCCCCTCTGTATCTTCCAATTTCGAAAAGCCTTAAATAAATGTGTTTATCGGCGATTCACTATGAAATTATAGCAGTTATGCAACAACTTCGAGCAACTACTGCGCAAAATATAAATTTGAATATAACAAGCATACACCAAAATTGACCACTTTTCAGGTGAACATTATATATCTCAACATTTTATATAAATTCGTTCAACTAAGGAGAATTGAATTTCCAAAAAAACCTCTTCATCCTTCAATAATACTGAAGTCAGTTCCATGAAAAAAAGGAATGACAATACGACAATTATAAAAAACACAACAGTCCACAAACATTCATTTATTTCCGGAAATTCAACAAATTTGCGTGATTGAATGCCATCATAGCAGAAAAAAGAAAAAAGCAAACAGTTCACGAATATATGTGGAACATCAGGCGGGGGGAGGGGGAGGGGGAAGGGAAGGACGGGGGAAACGTGAAGGAGGATGGGGGAAGAAGAAACGTTCAGCAAGTAGTAAATAATCGAAGCACACAAATCTCTCCACCGTCAAACTATTAGATCAGCGCTCAACAGTGAAGCTCCAAATAATTTTTGCGTAGATTTCTTGCATAGCAACCCAATCAAGCCTATCAGAAACACTGTCAACGCATCAAACTCTTACACTAATAAAACATTCAGCCCAACTATTCACCGCTCGCCTCCACTTCCCACCCCTCCTAAGACATTCGGCCCAGATATTCACTATTCCCTCCTCTTCCACAACATTTAGCCGAACCATTCACTACCCCCCTCTTCCCTTCATTCATCGGTACCACTAAGGGATGGACACCCATTAACTTATGCCTTTGCAGCCATAATAATTCCCTCTTGCAAGGACTTTCACATACTGGAATTCATCTATTAGAGGATGACTTTTACACCTGTGGTGAAGGAATATCATGATCGAGATTGAGTTTACCAGTGCAAGCACAAAGCTCATTTCAAGCTTCGATATTCAGAAGATGTGTGCACCAAAACCGAACGTCCTGCTAATGCTTTGAAGGTAGAATCGACGAATGCCGTTCTCGGTATCATCAGCTTGCGCACATGGTACACCGCTAGCTTCAACGTTCAACTTCGTGCTATCACCCTAGAAAAATTCCACAATTATAAGTATCTTATCTATTAAAAAAATATCACATCCTTTCAAACCTTAAAATTCTAATAATTTATGAAAAATAATTAATGAAAATAAACCCGCTACAAGAAGTCAATCAAAACATTCACAATAATAGGAAAAGAGAATTGAGAAAAAAAAACCTGGAAACAAAAGAGAATTTAAAAAAAAAGCTGAAAAACACCCCGGCAGATTATATAAAAAGAATAAATTCTTTACCTTAGAGAATCTAGACACATCCCTCTACGCAAAAATCGCTACCCCAATAACAACAATATCGGCGGTTAATTTCAATAAACTATATCACGAAACTTTTATCACCTATGGAATCATCCATCTTGCTTAGGGAAAAAATCGTCAGAAATTTTCCACTCACCTCATCTTCAAGAATGAAGCGTACATTCGCATAATGTTCAGAAGGATAGCTCTTCAAACGCCACTTCATATCAAGCTCTTTGTTTTGCTCCTGCAAGTATGCTCAGCTACAAATTTCGAAAGCAATGATCGGTTCCTCCAAAAGGAGCTGATTAGATTTTTTTTTTTTTGAAGAACCATTCAATCGAATAGGGGATCTCATTTTTAACCACCCGATTTCGTTATGATGAGCACAATAGTCTACAAACCGAATGGTAAGGCAAAGAATATGGCCAATATTGATAGCTGCATCTTTACAGAGATCTATAGTAATATACATAGAGTTCGTTAACAAATATTTATCAATTTTGGCACAAACCCCTTGAATTTGACACAACGGTCGGTCAAAACATTCGCTACTCTTCGGCGAACAGCAAGACTTGTAAACAAACGACACAAAACCAAATCTTTCTCTCTCTCTGTCCCCCCCCCCCCCTCTCTCCACATAATGATATGCACAAAGAGGAACTACTGGATTAAAAAAAAACAACATGATAACCCAGAGTATCAAACTTCGAACACACCTCAATCGTTGCCATGTATCGTTCTAAACAACTGACAAAATATAAAATTTCCTTCTTCAGTCTCTCGCCTCGGTAATATATCTACGCAAAGGTTTACGTATGCAGTAGGTGCCAGCTCCGCTTGAGAACTCCTCAACTTGTAAGACTCCCATTCCCTCTCTCTTCTGACCGTGGTGGTCCATCAAGCTCATACAACTTCTTCTCGAGTCTCGTCCGCCCTCTTAATCGGATTCAAGGCTTAGCTGATGGTCCCCCGAAATGTTTGCACCATGTAATGCTCTTATAAGCAAACAATTAACACCCTTATTTAAGCGTAAGAATGGAAAGGCGAAAACTACCAAATAAGGAATAAATTACGGCATGTGCTCGAAAAAAACTCAACTTAAAGAGGCTCAAATAAGGATCGCTAATCCCATAAGATTCTATTGCACAAGAACAAAAATTTAATCCCCCACCTTTAATGATGACATGTAGGAAGTGATTTTAATTTCGAAAACTTGCTGTTAAGGTATCATCTGTTATATTTTTCAGCAAATTAACTTCAAGAAGATAAAATAAACTCGAAACTCACAATACGAAGGAACGATCCGGTGACCATCGAATTGAATAACGCGAATTCACCATCCGGACGGAGATCAAAATGAGCATTACCATTCGACCACTTCTTCACTAACTGCAATAAATATAATAGTATCGGATCAAGCTTGTGGAGAATTGCGTACCGACGATGGACCTGAGGTAATCTTTCACGGAGTTGAACATTTTTCAGGCCTTATTATAACTTTTCATCATGTTTCCTGTATTAAATATTGAAATCTTCTCTCATTTCCAGACCATAACATACAAATAACAACAATGCAGCATACACCTCTGTAAAGATATGACGAAAATGTTCGAAGAGTACCCAACGTAATGTTCATTTAATATCGTCATCAACAAGTAACCTATAAACCAATTTTGTCATGTATTTTATCTCCGCACTAAAACATTATGAAGTCCCAAAAAATCAAGTATTTGCCTTCATGCTCGGGCAGACCTCCTACTACTGCTCGTTTTTCACAGTAGTCATCCAACATCCTCTTAAAATTAAGACCCCTCTTCTTTTTCGACGAATGCACTCCATCTTCTCTGGTCGCTACTCTGGACTTCACAGATTACTTATCATACTTCTGCGACCGGCCGCTTAAAATATCACGCTATAACTCATCTAACCAATCGTGGAATATGAACGACGCAATAAAACAGATCAACTACGAATTCGCAACGCATTATGCTGCAACGATTCCTCTCGACCTTAACACAGCCACCACGTTCTTAATGTGCTTTGAGGATTTACTGCAGAACTCTATTGCTTCGTTATATCATGCTCATAGTGCTCTACAAGTTACAGAATTCTCAAGTAACAGATGAATGAATGACCTCAGGTAACAAACTAGTGAGTGACGTCAAACAACAAACCGACTGGTGACCTCAAGTAAGAAAACAAGTGAATAACCTCAAGGTCAGTCAGAACTTCCCAGAGTCGATCGGGTTGCACTTTAAAGTTCTCTGACAACGAAATGGACTTCACTTCAACATCTCCCGCTGCAATAACATTCATTATAGGTAATAATGAACATGCTACTCTCATTAACCCAAGTTTACTTCGCGCTACAGTTATCGATATTCGCATCTTAAGCTTAATAACATGAAGAAAGATATGGTCACGGCGCAAATGTCACATAACACGAGTGACCGAATGACAGATCAAACGTCAAAACTTCTTATTATATTCAAATTCAAAATAACGTTTATGCAAATAATTGTTAAGAAAATTTTCAGAAGGACATCTTCAAACGGTTGACCACCTCATCGATTATTAAAAGTCAAAGTGCGTGCACTCACCTACCGAGAACTGGTCACTATGCCAACTTAATAAGAAGTGGTTCTCGAAATATCAAGTAACTTCATCTTCAAGCAAAACTCTAATGCTAAAGCCAATATCTTCCCATTCAACGGTACTTTAAATTCTCCACTGAAACACTTTTACTCATTACTGCTACTCCTGAAATATTTGGAATTTATTATTTAAGCGAAATGGATACCAAACTTCTAAACAACGATATTTTAAAATCACAAAGAATTGAAAAATTACCGGCTGTATGAGAGGTTGCAATCTCCTTTTTGCTTGATGTAACCACCTAAAAGCATCATCGCGTTAAAAAAATTCATCGTTATTACCGATAAGAATTGCATAAAAGTATCTCCGTCATCCTCGCATTGTACAGTATTAAGTGGAAAAACCGTCCGCTATTTCACTTTTCAGTTACGGCCAAAATGGCAGAGACCAAATCAACTAGCCCCTCGCCAACTATACCACAATCGCAATCATCGAATCGGGAGTTTATACAATCAGCGCATCACCGAATCTCCAATCTCTCACCGCAGCAATCGGTCCGGATTTCGGCACCGGAAAGATCAAAATAGCTGTCATAAAACATCATAAACATGCGATCAAAACAATCCTATTTGCTATAATCAGGTTATTCAAGCGAAAGCTAGTGCAGCGATCTCGATCTGCATATCTGATGTCCTATATCCCTCGAAACGGCTATCGTCTATCACATCATCGTTCCTCTGATCAATACTCTTATAGATCCCTTCCAACGCCATCAAAACACGCCCTGCTGCGTCACCCTTTAACCCCATCTTTTCGTCAATCTAAAGCGTAACTGACGACAACAAATGATCAAAATTCGTTGCTTAAAAACAACTCATGGAAGACATCCTTAACTGCTGCATAGACTTAGATCCCATTTCGAAGAGTTTAGTCGTTAGTTTAGAAAAAAATGCACACAAAACCCTACCAGCTGTTACTCTCATCGGAGAAAAACAGGATGAGCAACTAGGAACGGACCTATTAGTATTCCTGCCGATAAGAAGCAAGACGGTTGAAGAAGGCTGTTATCTCCCTCCGTCACTCCGTCCTCTTCCCTATCCCCCCCCCCCCTCGCACCCTTTCCTTTCAGGTTACCTTAGCACTAAAAAATCACCATGACACCGCTGATGATTTCACTAACGCATTTCTCGGTTTTATCTGCTCTTTTTTAAACAGTAAACCCAACCGTAACTGGATGCACTCATACAGGTGCCCAATGGCCCGTCTACATAAGTAGGCAATGAAGGTATGCATCTAATCGACATAGGTAGGAAGCAAAGAAAACGCCTAACACTGTTCTAAAGCAACTTTGACATCAATAAGCAGTTAGATTCACATAGTATATGGTAACGTCGGTGTATTTTCTAATAGAAACTCAACCTTTCAGCTGCTAAACTCTACTCGCACCAAAAAAAAAACCCGTGCACAGACCACCTACGTGCACCTAAAATGGTTATTATACAAAAGACTTGTCCAATGTCGATATAATCTCTAGTGTTCTTAAAAGCAAGGATAACCTTTTGGTAATTAAGCTGGTACCATCACTTTTGCAGTGCTTTATTCTTAATACAAACTTCTTTAAAATCCGAATCTACCAAGACCTAAACCAAAGGTTGCTCATTACCAGACCTAACTCGATAGAGGACGGTGAGAATCTTTTCGTTAAATATAACCTATACTAGCGGAAGTCAAATTTTCAAAACACTTGAATATTGTACTGCTGCCTATTCAATAAACCGTTTCAAAATATCGAACAAATGCCTCAACTCGTTTGTAAAATATCCAACCTCATCACTATGAAGCAGAAAAATTGCGGCTGAAAAAAAAAAAAAAAAAAATTTCCAGGAAAAAAAAACTTACATGATTCTGGAAAGTTTTTTTATCGACTGTTGCATGTGCAATATTGCTTTTTCCTTTAGTGATCACCTGTGGTTTAGCACGATCAGTGGGCAATATGAGACCCTTACTGAATTCCTCTTTCAATTCACGAATGTAAACGGCCATCTGTTTACGAATGAACGCTGTCACTTCATTATTGAAGAGGTGACGAATCTCAGCATCGTGTGGTCCCGTCGTCTCTAACGATAACGTTACCTGGAATATTCACTGAAACGTTACCTCGAATATTCAATGAAATTACTGGCTAAAGGTTGGATTGTTTGAAATAAAACTTTGAAATCGAAATATGAACGGCTAAGTTAGTTTTCACCTTTCCCTCCAATTCATCCACTTACACTACCCATTCAATGTGAGTCTTCAATCTACTTATCAGCTCTCTAAAACAGACTTTTGTACAGCTGGGAAAGCAAAAACAATAACAGCCCATGGACCCTGTAAGAGGACGTTCACTGTAACGATTTTGTTGTTGAGCCGCTCGATGGTAACCATGCAGCAGCTCGAGTGTGATTGTGGGACAATGCCCATTGTTGTGAAATGCTCGTGTGAGGGTCGCTGTGGTACCGTGAGTAGGCTATATAAGGGCTGCCACTGCCCACTCGTTGTCATTGTGTTACTGTTCGGTGGGCGGCTGGTTAGTGCCGTCGGGGTGCGTTACTGTTTTGCCGTGTGCGGAGCTAATATAAGTGTGCTGTTAGCCGGGTGCTCACTGGAAATCGGGTGACCCGAAAGGTGGCGGGTCCCTTACATCACAAATAGATAGAGGAAGCGATAATGGGAAAGAGGGTGGACGGAATGGAGCCAAAAAATATCATCAAACAGAAATTACTAAAAATGAAATTAATAAATCGGTGAGATCATTAAAAATAATAAATATGCCAATTAAATAAAACCACTAAAAAACTACTTCAAAGGGCTTCAAAGGGCTGCAATTTAAAATAAAACAACAAAAGAGAGTACCGTTTGAGATGAAACTTTATTGGCGACTCCTTTGCCAGTAAAGATCTTTAGATGATGGTTCTCATTCTTTTGGAACATAACACTATTTCTAACTCTCCATCCTCCCCCTCCCCCCCCCCCCCCCCAGGCCATGTCTAAGCTCCAAATAAAAAACACTTACGTCAACTTCATCGGCTTCATTCTCGTCACTCAAATTTGGTATTTCAATATAGCCATCATATTCGATATCTGATCCAGCTACTTTCACTGAAATAAAAGCAATTGTGATATGAATACCATGATAAGAAAGACAGAGATGGGATGGAAAAATATAAGAATTAGCAGTAATGGCCTCGACCTCTCGATCCTGGCCAACTTTATTTACCAATAATGCATCAGTGGCGATAATTATAGCAATAATAATATTGGTAACAACAATAATAATAAAACACCAATAGCAATTATAGCATTAATACTAATAATAATAACAATAAAAATATTACAGTTTCATTCAGTCGATGGAGGACTGCTAATTATGCCTGATCACATATGACATCGAAAAACTTGACATTCTGGTTAGTGTTTCATCCTGATCACCATGGCATCACTCCGCACAGTTAGAACTTATCTTTTCGAACATAGACCGACGGTCACGCCATTTATCAAGGATAGGGCGAGAAACCATGCAAACATTTATATTTCCTTCCTTATGAAAGAGACCTGAGCAGCAAAAGTCCAGGATCTAGGTCAATAAAATACTCAACAAATATTCAGATGCATATAGATACGTCTCAGAAATAGATAAATACATAGGTATAAAAACGTATATAAAAAGTTTACCTGAAAATCGCTCACCTGTAAATTTCAATTCGATATTCCACTCGAAGAGGAAAATTAGCTTCGCTTTACGGTTATTCGCAGTCGCCTCACCGTCGATCTTCTTGAAATTGGTAAATTTTACAACGATTGGTCCTTTCTCGACTGTTCTACCTTCCAATAATTCTTTGAGACGTTCTTTTGACCATGGGGTGGCATTCTTTTCGGTCCTATATATAGTCACAATTAGTCTGACGCATCGATATGGCATATCACTAGACAAATTTGCATAAAATGTAAATTATTTTTTATTACCGTTGAAAATTTCGAGGATATCTTACTACCAAAAAAACCTTCTCTGCAAATAGCAGCTCTTTTCTAGGTATTGCACTGTTCCAATCTTCAGGCAATATGTAAATTTTTGCACGGATTCTCAAACCTCTAAGCCTCTCACAGAAGCAGGAAAACAATGCTCACGCAACTAATACCCCCTCTCTCCCATATGTGCTTTTGTGTATGAATTGCATTGCAATTCGAATTCCCTCCAATTAATGCTTGTGATCCATAAATTATGGCTCGACATACTCCTCCTTTCTCTCGTTTATTCGTTATATTTTATTCAGAATCGTTGCTGTAATGATTCAACAAGAAACAATCAAAGTTTTTGAAGCGTTTTACCAATGCCAGTTATTGACGTTGACAGCATCAGGACGTTCTTCTACAATCCAACGTGGATCTCCTTCACCCCACTTTGCCATTTCAGCTGCAAACTATTAAGGTCTCTGTATATATGTAATAAAAATATATGTACAGCGTCCAAAACAGTGTAGTCTGTGATTGCAATCAAAACAAAGGACTACACCCTAGATAACAGCTAACTGAAAAACCTCAGTGAACTAACTGAGTAATGACCAACATACGCTCGGAACAAGGTCGGAGGAAGAAAGAAGGGAGGAGAGGACAAGGACGGAAGGGATGGTTCACCTTACGGGCGGCTTCTATGAACCTTTCTATTGAAACATCGAACCAGTTTTATCACCGTAAAAGTGGGCAAGATAAAGTTCAAGACAATGGTATGAAGTACTTGTCTGTATAGATTTTCTTTTCGAAATTATGCAGTTGGTAAACACTTCACTATAAACATAACTTAAAAGTCAAGAGAATTCTTTCGTTAACATTTTAGGCAACAATGACGGACTTGGTAGACGGCGCTTTTGTCCGTGTCGCGTTTATCTCTGCGTATCTGATATCAATTCCCCCTCCTTTTTGTGGACTCTTTGGACCAGTTGACCTATACCATAACCATTGCTCAAGTTCGGACGCATATATCTCAGAGTACAAAATAAAACGAGCACAGCAACTACTTGGCAAAATATGTGCATTGATAAAACTTAACGGCTATTATTTCTTTTCCTCCCCACTTTGCGAGGAAGAGGGTGGAGAGGCCGGGAGGGGGGGGGGGCAGGAATTTGCAACAACCGCTTTCTTACGTACCATAATCGACGTATAAACACAGAAAGCAAGAAACTTCGAGCAATTTTTAGGAGGAAAGTGTTTATAACGTAAGGAGGAAGAAAGAAATGGTACGTCCGGTATATTAACCCACTCCCTCGTCCTCTCTCCTCCTCCACCTATACATCTACCTTTGAAGATTCCAGGCCATTCATGAGAAGTACTATCCATCAACCCCTCCCTTCGCACTTCTCTCCCCACATTAGCAGTGGCTTTTTCTTAATTGCCGTCTGCATTACTAAACGATCCTTGAGGCATCTCAAGGTCTCTAATAAAAGGCTTTCGAATCCATCAGTGGAGTGTTTTTAAATCCGCAATATACATCGACAGAAATCTAAAAAACACAAAATTGTGCTTTTCAATAAAAGAACATCAAACTTCAAATACAACCGCTCGGCGCACGAAAAATTGATTTATCTGAGCGATTGCACAATTAAATGAAACTTTGAGAGATTTCATTCATTATTGCAATATCACTAAAATTGAAAAACATTTTCTTCTTAATTTTTGCGCTTGAATATTTGAATCATCACAAGTATAAATTGATTGTAAGAGATGTTCGAAAAACATAAGGGAATGGGTGGTCTGGCAACATGGCCTCATGGCACTGGCCCATATAAAACTCTAAAACCATGGGTTCCCCTCCCCCTTTCAAAACCACATTTTCCGTCCCGGTCGCATATTGTTCACAATGCAAAATTTTTCACGAATTTTCGCGAATTCTCCGTTCGACAATGTTCGGCACCTCGCAATACGATAATTTCTTAAATTGGTAAACGAATTCTTCAAATAAATAAATAAATAAATAAATAAATAAATAAATAAAGGAGGTCACTATGAGAGCTACTGTAAGGCGACGGTATAAAGCAACAATGCACATAATACTCTCACTTATTAAGCTCCTTTCTGGGTGACAAGAAAATTTACTAACCAATGAGCATTAGGTCATATTATTTGGAAGATATATAAACGTATAGTCAAAATATCGTGCTAAGTTTTTATTTCGTATGAACCAACAAATACAACGCAATATACCTTTCGAGGTATTTTAATATATCAGAGGTTTTATTTTACCTGAACGATTGAATTGCAGCAATTGAAAAAAAAAACCTTCAAATTAAAATTATTTTCATTAACTATGCAATAACATTAAACACAAGCTATCATAAAAATATCCGGTTTAAACCTGAAAAAAAGGTGTTCCAGGTTTTTTCTTTTTCATGTTGGAATGGACCGGAGATTCCCTTATCAGCCACTTATTCGGAGTCGAAATAGGCGAATAGCTGTCAGAAAGCCTAAATTATCATAAGCAGTTTTAAGTAAGATAGCCTCATAAGATCATTGCTGTTTCTAGTCAGCCTCATAAGACCAGAAAAGTACAACAGCGCTTGTGAGAGATTTGACGGATCACCTAAAGATCCAACGTTCTCATAATAAACTTTCATTTATTTTATATTCGACGTAAATATTCAATAATCAATATTTTTTGGTGATATTATTATATTGTTAAATTTTTCTATTATAAAATATTTTAGCATCAAATATTTTAATTCCAATTTATAATTTTTTTTTTTTTTTTTTGAACAATTAAATTAGTATTTTTATTTTATGACTAAATTATACAATTCTTTTTACTTATTTCTAAATACTAGTTATTTCCCGTTGTACTCATGCTCTGAAAATATTGACAATTAATAGAAGAATTTGAGGTTGTATATGATATTGTATTTGCTAATAGATGTAGGCATGAAGCTAAAAAGTGTTTTTTTTTTTCGGTAGGAATAGCGCTGCTATGTATGCGCTCTTCGGTTAGTTGCCGTATCCGGTTCTATAAGAGCTCTCAACTACTAAAACCAACGATGCTAAAGCATTCCAATGCGAAAATTGATGTTTGCGACGAAACAACAGCACCGTCTACCGAAGAAGTACGTTTATTTACACAACATTGATCGCTATTTATAGATACAAAAATGTAGATCGAATACTGGCTTATATATGTTGAGACATTTATTTCTGCAAAAAAAAAAACAAAGAGGAAAATATAGGATTCTGCAAAAAAAAGAGAGAAATAATATCGAAGAAAATAAAGGAAAATTTTTAAATTTGTGAATTGTAAACTTTGCTTTCAACAGTATAAAATGAATAGGTGAAGCAATAAAGAATGAATGCAAGAGAACACAGGTTGAAAATATAAAGTTTGGGAGAAGTAATGAATAACTGAGTTTATCTGGCGGTCTATTCACAAATATGAATGTAAATTTAAATATATGCAAATAAATATATGTGTGCACTCATTCGTTAATATCTATATATATATATATATATATATATATATATATATATATATATATATATATATATATATATATATATATATATATATATATATATATCAATTCTTATACATACACAGCGAGCAATGTTCCTCAAGCAGTACACGCGTTAAAAAAATCACTCGTACATATATATATCTTTTATGTAAGACAGGTATATAGAATACAAAATACGGTGTGATAGTTGCAAGTAATGTATATTTCTTAGTGCTATTGATCGAATATATTCATCACTACCTTTTTCTGTCATTTTTTAACGGAAAAAAACTTTCACCGAATGTGTTGTAAATTTTAGTGGCATATGTTCAACGTTAGCCTATAGCAAATTCACGGCTCAATGAAAGAACATTCTCTAATAGCACAGAGGAATATTGATGAGCAATTGATATCTCTGATGTATCGTTGAAGTCTTTTTTCAAAATTCTTTAGCGGTATTTCCCTAATAAAATTAATTCATATACAAATATAGCTTCATATGCAAATATTGCTACGTTAATAAAAAGTTTGCATAATTTATGATGTATTCCAGTTCAAGACCATCAAATGCCATGTGTTTACTGCTTCTAGTAGTTAACGTGATGCCAATGTTATACAAATACATATATTTACATATCGGTATCGATGGTTACGTTGATGAGTGATATAAGTTACCATATTACCGTATCGCAGAGTGGAATTTGTGATAAGTGGTAGATTTGCTAATAGCAGTAAGTAATGCCGCCAGAGATGAGCGCAGATATCATCGAGCGCAAATCAATAACACCCATTATGAGATCAACGTTCAACAAATGAAATTCGATCGAATGATTTTAAGTGTTAAACTTTTTAGCGCACCTGGAATTCCATTAGTTGGAGAAAGGCGGAAACGGGGAAAATTATATTTTAATGCTATTTTTTTGTGTAAACTATTATCGGATTTTAAAGAGAATCATAATTGAGTTAATGCTTGGTTGTGATAGAAAATTTTTCCTCAGTTTTTCGAAAATTTCCCCACCTATTTGTTTAGTGGAAAGTTTGAGGTTTTATTCGTTTTGCTTGAAATCTGCACTTCACTAAGCTGAGTTTGAAAAGATGGTGGAAATGGTCAAATTTTGTGTTTTTATTAATTTTCTCTAAAATTTGAGAAACTTCCAGCTTTATCCCGCCTTGTCGTTATTTCATAGCTAAGTTTTTTCCCTTTTTATCCTATGCTCGTTTAATATTTTATTGCGAATCAGTTGTTATTGAGTTAGGGGAGAGGCCGTGCTCACGAAATATTATCGAAACGGCAACGGTAGAATTTTAGTGGTGATGGGGAAGGGGGGGGGGTTGGTGGGGGGAGAGAGGAGAGGGTTTCAATTTAGAAGAGTCTCCACAAATCTATTCGTAGATTCAGCAACGCAGCAATGAAAAATAAATATCTTCTCCGCGAACACAAACGTCTTAGAGTGTAATTTTCTTCGAAATTCTCGAAGAGGGTGGCTGTCTTCAAAAAATTGCCTTCCTTCGAAACACACCACGCTTCTACTTCTCATTTTTTTTTCGCATCTGACAGGAAAATATTGTGTGCATTATGGCTGACTCATATTTATCTTCATATCATTTATTATACTACTACTTCCTAGTATAATGCAGTATTAAGCTATGGATTTGTGATGCTATATGTTCCTCTTATTAGATTTTAATGCTTCCTAAGCGCATAGTTGAATTTTAGACATAGACGTTTGAAAAGTGCATTACATATTCACGATTAAAGTGTTTGTTCGTGAGAAAATTTTAATTTTTTTGCATATTTCAGCATAAGGCTTCTATTTCAATATAGTTTCTTTTCAAAGCGTCTAGTTCTTTTCAAGCAACTAAAGTAGTTTCCTCAAAAATTTTTATTGAAGAATACATTCGAATTTTTATTGCGATGTGATTTATTACATCAGTTTGTAATATATAGCCGATTCGAATGTGTTCTTTCATTCATGTGATTATAAATATAACCGCATAGCCGCTAATCAACAAAGAAAAAAAAAGCATATATTATCTATCATCGCGCAATTTTTGAATTATTTGTTTTAAAATTTAAGTGAATAAAGGCAGGTTGCTGAATTTTTACCTGCAACCATTTTGTGCTTATAGAAGCATAATGATATCCTTATAATATCGATGTATGCTTAGCGATATTATGATCGCGAGATATATTTATAATAGGCAACCTATATTTAAATCAAGTCTCCAATTAGCATTGTGCTTATGAAAGAGGTTGGTTTCGTACAGACTTTTTTCTTGAGGACAATAGGCTTGACCATGTAATGCATAAGGAACAGTAGTATGTAGTAGAATTGTGATATGTATGTGAAGGTAAAGTATAGTACAGAGGTATAAAATGAATGTTTTGATAGTATCCGATGAAAATTTTGAAATAGCATGTAAAGTTTATTTAATGAATGGCATTCACAAATATATACAGAAATAGATATTATGCGATACCGATAAGTGTACTACTACCAGTTGAACGTCTTCGAAGACGTACTGCGTTTTGATTTGTTTCCGATAATGGTAGATTCTCTTTTTCCTCTGCATTTTGCCAAGCGGCTGTTCTGCAATATTGATAATTGTTTGAATATTCCCGCAGGTAAAGAGAAGAATAAAAAAATTTGAAAATATTAGTTGAATATTTAAGAGGAGCAATTTAACGAAAAGCTTTAATAAAGTCGATAGAACTAATTTTTTATTATTATAGGTTCTGTTCTATAACTAAATTAGTATACTTTCGAAATCCTCTTATAAGAAAAAATAAATAAATACAAATTATAGCGATTAAAAATTTACATACTTTTACGAATAGTTACTATTACCATGAAAAGTAAAGCCGAGACTACTATTTCCATATCATCACTATCAGGAAATGCTCAAGCAGGAATATTAAAAATAATCGCTGCTATGTAATTGTGCTTTTTCAAGTATTATTTAATAGAGGTGACTTTTGTCTATAATATCGGCTCAAATTCATTTATATTATAGGATAGGAATAATATTTAAATAAAAATTTTTAAAAAATTCCTATGAGATCCCTAAAGATTATGGAATTAGCAACTTGAACGTTTACAAATATAATGCCATTCTACTCACTGATAGACTTTTGTATGAAGAGTGGAATCGATTTTGAATATATCAAAGATCCCTTCGAATAGCATACGATACCATAATTCCTCCTTTGAATCAGGTGTTTTTTGTGGGAATAAACGATGACGCTCGTCGAATTGCTCATCCGAGATCATCTTATTTACATGATCGTTGATAATATCACCGAGATCAATCTTGCCTATAAGATATTCCAGTAAGAATTTAACTCATAAGAATCGGAACTTATGCCTATATGTATATTCAACTTGTAAACGAAAAAGTCCACACGATTCTAAATATATTTTTGTTGGCGGTCTACTATAGTTCGCATTACTGTAATTTTACTGTAAATACTGAGTTTTTATACAACTCAACATTTTATTATAGTAGGTAACATTACGTTGATTGTACAGTTATTCCCTGTTCGCTGAGATTGTTAATATAACCACAATAACCAATGCTTCAATTAAATAGATTTTGTTAGCCAATTAAATCAACAGAATAAACTACGACTATTGGAGTTGACTCTACATTATTACAAAAAATTTTAACACGGTTGTAATTTGCTTGTTTAGATAAGTGTGATTGAAACTTTCGAATGAGAATATTAAACGATTTCATAAAAGATGTTTGCAATTTGAAGGCACAAACCGAGAGCTTCAGAGAAGCCTTCTTTACTTCTCCATAACACCTCATCTGGAAGCCATCCTTCGAACGCACTTCTTAAGGCATATTTCTCCAATTTTCCGGGCATTAATTTATAGGTTGGTGGTAGCCGAACAACAAGATCGACGAATTTTTTGTCAAGGAATGGTACACGAATTTCCAATCCATGACATGATGTTGCACGATCACATCGCAGCACATCGTAGTGATGAAGAAGTCGTAAACGTCGAACGATTTCACGATGGAGATAGGTTGGCGATGGTGCACGTTGCATATATGCATATGAACCAAATAATTCATCGGCACCCTCTCCTTCAGAAAAAAAATTATTTCATTAAATATGTTTATTTTATTGATCGATGCAAAAAAAAATTTAACAACTTTTTCTCCAGTTCTGATGAAATGAAAAGCACACATTAATGAATTATCTCAGATACCTGAGAATTGCAATTTTGTTAGATACCTTTAAGTAATAATAATACCTGGGAGGTTTATTAATTTATTCTGAGTGGAATTAAAGCATTTTATAATAATCATTTCACATACCTGAGAGAAGCACCTTAACATCAGATGTAGCGGCGATATGTTTGCATAGTAAATAATGTGCCACACCACAACGTACAATTAATGGCTCGAATGTTTCTAATGCGTATATAACCTCTGCAATTATTAACGTTTAAACTACAATAAAAATTTTCGAATTTCTACGCCAAGATGATTAGAGATTTACCATATTGATAAGTTTTAAACATATCAGCATCTTTGGAATTTATTTCGAAAGGTGGTTGAATAGGTGATTTATTACTTCCATTATGTCATTTAAAATTCAATAATATGATATTCTTTTTTTTTGATTAAGTACCTCGATATTAAGTTTTCTATGCCGAATTGCAATAAGCTGTTCTATGCGGAAATAGAATTATTCATAGTCACCTTAGTAGATGAAAAATTTATACATTATTAACGCTTTGTAATTCTATACCTGGTACGATTTTTATACACTCTTCAGGTGTAATAATAAGAATACGATGCTCGATATCCAAATATTTGGCTACCGCACGAGCATTTTCAATATCGGGTGAATCCTCGAATCCAACACTGAACGCAATTGGTCTTTGTTCAATAAGAAATCTCGATGCGATAGCAGCAATCAATGAACTGTCCAAACCACCGCTTAACATAAAGCCGAATTGACGATTGCCCATTAGACGTTTTTGAACTGCGCATATCAACGTTTGACGAATTAAACTCTGTAAATTGATATGAATATTTGAAGCATTTTCTATTAGGGAAAGTGAGGAAGATAAAGGCAATAGAACGGGAGAGGAGGGAAGAAATTCATTACAAACAGATACCATTTTTATTCAGTGGTAAAATTTTTATATTTGGCTAGTATATTGCTATCAAATATTGGCACTACATTTTGTACCGATGTGAATCTCCCAGTTAATGCTCATCGATCCCTTCTCCTAAATAAACCCCTTTCCCCTCGGAAAGGAGAGAGGGAGAGGATGAGCTGACCACCTTACTTCAAACATTTGTCTACCTGCTGTGTCCACTAATTTTTGCTTGAAGTATTAATGAAGTCGCTAAAGGTTACTAAATTAGTATATTATTGGGAAAACATTTAATTGTTTTTGAAAATTTACCTGTGTAATATTCATAGGTATGATTCGATCAGCGAGCGATGGTATAACATAATAGCGATGAATATCAATATTGGTAATACGAGGTGTAATTGGAATACGAGCGCAACAACCAGGCGGGAATATGAAAGCACGATCACATAATTTCTCGATCGATTTCAATTCGGACCCAATAAGAAATTCCTCTAAAAATTTCTCACTAAACAAAAACAAAGGAAAAACCATCGATACTAAAAAAAAATATTTTTAAGGAAAAGAAAAAAAATCGAATTTTTTTACCATACATTAAAATCGATCATTATATCAAAATCAAATGAAAATTCGAGAGGGAATTCACTTAGAAATTCACTTTAAAAAAATTTTCATCAACTTTATTTTAATTTGATCAATATCGGCTAAAAGATTGGGTCTTTTTTTTTTGCAAGAAATTGCTATTTGCTATTTTAATCGACGAAAATATCTCAACGAATCTCTCATTATTTCATTTATTTTCGACAAATTTTCGATGATAATATTTTATATGCAAATGCGATTATTGAATTTTTTTTTTTACTAAAACAATCATTCTTCAATCATCTATACCATTCTATTCGTTAAAATAACCATACACTTTCATTTACAGTAATCGAAATCACAGTTACAATAAAAAAGTCACTTTGTATTTCGGTTTTTATATAGTAAAGTATTGTATCCTCTATGCTTCAGTCATAAATAAATACGTAAACACGACCTTATGATAAGATAAAGTTGTAGAAAAAACCAACCTGACGAAGTGAAGCCATAGAAAAGTGGTCGAATACCAATTGGATCTCTACCAATATAGATAAATTTATTATCAGTGATAATGAACGCGAAAACACCATCGAGTGATGCGCATACTCTTCGAAGATCCCCGTTGAAAATTACGAATGCATGCACAATGGCCGCACAATCGGATGCACCGTTGCGTATACCATTCAACCCACTTCGTGCTTTTAACTCACGATGATTGTAAATTTCACCATTACATATCACTGAGAGTTTTTCATAAACGATTGGTTGTTCACTTGCAGCATTTCCCGGCTGAAATTATTATTACCCCTTTTAAATAGTATATTGTTGGTGTAAAATACTAAAAAGAAAACAAAAAAAAGGACATTGAAAAAATTTGAAAAATTTGTGCAAATCCTAGTCGATTAGAGGGATAATAGATGCATCGTCTTGGATGGGTTTTTTTTTTCGGCTTGGACCTTACAGACTCGACAACCACCTCGCTTTACTATGGTGAGCAAAATTAAATGAATGAATTAATTCATCGCTAGACATCTAATAATTCTGAATTGAATATGTAGTTTAAAATTATTCTATAGTAGCATTCCTACTGATATATAGATTATACCATAGATATTGAGCATATAATTACGACGGACATCATTCGAATGCATTTTATATATTTCTGTGATGTTCATTGGAAAAAAAAAATTTCTTTTTCTCAAATAATGGTTGAAAAATTTTAGTAATATTCTTTTTTCAAATTTTTAGTAAAATATTTCGATAGCGAACCTCAACGATTGCGAGACGATGGAATCCGAGCCAAACATTTGGGTGGACATTGGCTAGTACACTTAAATCGGGACCTCTACCGGAGATTTTCAGAAATTGGCGTTCGTGTTCTTGGGTGAATTGTTCGCCGAGTAGTGCCCATATGCCGCACATCGTTGGCCGCTGCTGATGCTGATTGGGGTGTGGGTGTGCTGCTAACGCAATTTACGGGGACTCACTAGCACACTGAAACAAAGCTCGAGCTACAAAACTGAGACTATATAGAAGGTTAGCTGCAGCTAAGACCAGTCGTTGACTCCGCCCACGTTTTTAGGCGGCCTATGCCGCTACTACTTGTGCAACACTTGCACTCCTTACAAGGATCTCGAGCCTGTTCAAGAGGCGGAGTCAAATCGATCGCTGCGGAAGCAGTCGTCGTCCTACAAGCACTACAAGAAATCTCGTCTCGTGTCGCCATTTCACCTCTAGCCCTCTTCCGCCTCCCGTTACTGCATTTGTGGCGATGGATACACCAGGTAACTGCCACTCGAAATTCTACTTCTATTTAGTAAGAAATTGCAACGCCGTGGCTGTTATGTCACTTTTACCTATCATAACCTAACTCATAACCTATGTCACCTGTGGAGTTTACAGTACCATATGTGCAAAAGTAAAGTGAACATCAAATAATTCATTTAAAGAGGTGGACATTCTATGAAAGAAGATAGCGCAAAAAGTGAAGATGAGCCGAAATCATGGGTCCTTAAAGCAAAAACGTATGTGGTGGGGGGCGGGTGTTGTAAAGTAGTTACGCTATCCGTTGAATGGACCAGTATTCCGGCGTAAATCTTCCTACGCCGTCCACAACCGGTCACTCAACTCAGCCATGTTTGACCGATGACTGGTCACTTTCTTCACATTCCGCTTCAGTTGCCTTCATTTTGCTAACGAGGAGCTCTTTTCGGATTTTATAATGACCAGTCTTGAGGGAATGCATAATTTGGCTTTTCCAACATGTTCCCCAGTCCATTAGTTGGTTCGAATTACTGTAAACATATAATGGCTAAGATTTGTTTGGCTTACTCTAGAAGATTTAATAGTCCAAATATGACCAATATATCTTAGCACACTTATTGGCCATAAATATGGCAGAATTCTTTGGAAAAAAAAAGATGAGGAAAAAAAAAACGTTAATTCATTATGAATTTATTTGCGTTGAAATATCAATGTGAGCGAAACTCATCTAACGAGTCAAGATTACGTTACAATGACAGTGAAAATGATTGAAAATGGAAAAATTTTTTTGACGGAATAAATTATTTCCACTAAAGAAAAATATTATAGAAGTGATATATAGGAATATGGATTTTTTTAACGGATATATTCGACTTACGAATCTTAAAACATGATATATAAATTAGAAATGAAGCATTGAATAGCAATTTAATATAAAACTTGAAGGTAATTTTTGAACTATGAAGATATTGATAGAAATGAGAAAATCAGCTATGAGTAGAAAATAATGCAAGATTTTTGTGATGTCTAGTTATTCCAACATAAACTACTGAAAAAATTTATTTATGCGCTTATATATTTCGATTTCATTTGTATTTCTATTTATTTATTTGTCTGTATTTATTTATTTATTTATTTATTTATTTATTTATTTATTTATTTATTTATTTATTTATTTATTTATTTACTTATTCATTTAATCAATTATTTCAGGTGATTTTGAAAAAGTAATCCATGGTAGATGATGAGAGTAAGCAGTATATTATGTAGAGAATAGAGAGATAGGATATTTTATAGTTAAGCGTATAGGACATTTTCAATCGAAAAGTCAATTACTTCGAACTCACATCAACAATTTGAAATAATTTCAGCATCTGTATTGCACTCACATCACGAAAAAGGTTAGCTTTCATTAATATTTATTTATTTATTTATTTATTTATTTATTTATTTATTTATTTATTTATTTATTTATTTATTTATTTATTTATTTATTTATTTATTTCAAGCAACTTTGAAAAAGATGTTAAATGATGAGGATAAACGGTAGACTATGCAGATGATAGAGAGATAGATTATTTTATAGTTAATTCAATAGGACATTTTCAACCAAAAAAAAAAAGTTCGATAATTGGATATTTCAAATATTGCTGAACATTCGCAACGCTACAAATGCAACAATTTTTATCGAATTAATTTGCAAACTCATCTTTATTGAATTTAATGAGATGCAAAACTTTAGAAAATTTAAAAAAAAATTTTTTGTCGAGAAAAAAAAATTTTCGAAACATAAATGAGAAAATTTTTCATTAGTGCTAAATTTGCAATAGTTGAAAAAAATGAAAAAAAAAATTTCATACGAATAAAAATCATTGAATCGATAATAGCAAAAATTAACGATCAATTTAAAAAAAAAAATGCAAACTATCATTCATCGAAATTTCAAATTTGTGTCGAAATGAAACGACGATTTGCAATCAAAAAATTTTTTATTATTGCATGAATATATTCGTTTACTATAATCAATTTCCAAAAAAAAAAATGCACTAAATGTTCCGCTTTTTATATATGCATAGGTTTATGGAATCATATGTATGCATATGTCTATGCATATGTATATACGCATATATGTCTACCTATCTATGTGTCTATGAGTCTGTGTATTTGGTTTTCTACACGAATTCTATCCTTCAACAGCTATCTCATTTAATAAATATGAGTGCATAATTTATTAAATGGCAAAATATTAGAAACCTATTTCATATAAATGCACCAAATATCTCTATGAAGAATAATTGCAAGAGAACAAAAAAAAAGATATTTTGCAAAATACACATTATTCAATTCGGCGATAATTTTCCCTTCTTACGTAAGCGCTGTAATAATGCTCAATATGCTCAATATGCTCAATATGCTCGACAAATTTTTATTTTCTCAATATGATATTTCAATTATATTATTCACATTTCTTATCGATCAACTCAAATACTTTTTCTTAATTTGCAGTTTTACACTGAACTCTCATAAATCGTGCGAATTCAATAAATCAATTCTCCTATAGCTAGCTGTAAATCTTCAACAATTCTTTCTTTATACAATTCCAAAAAAAAAACGCGACATTTTATTTCATTGTCTAGACGACTGAATGATGAAAAAAAAAAATTACACATTACCATACTATAATTAGCTGTAAAAAAAATTTCATAAAAAATTAAAATTTTTTCATACATTTGTGAAAGAAAATCTAAAAAATAAAATTGATACTTTTTCACTATTTCAATACACTTATAGCAATTTATTGAATAAATAATTAAAAAGCAATTGAACGTTTAAAATATATTTTTCCCACCGTAGAGAGATATAGGTATATATTTATATCAAAGAGACTTTCAGTCAAAAGTCAAGTATTTTTCGAGCCGCCCTAAACCGATTATGAAAAAAAAAAAAATGATTTGCATACTTTTATGATATATAAAAATATTAGCGATAATTTATATGCAAATTATTAAGTGGAATAAAATTCGAGATAAGAAGGTGGTAAACTACAAATTGCATATTTATTGCTGTTACTTTAATAGTTCGTGAGAAAATTATTGCGTACACAAATGGACATACACAGATGCACGTATGCTTATACTTATGGCACAAAAAGAAATGATATTATCATTTTTGAAAAGAAAAAATTCTATAAAATTACCAAAAGAAAGAAAAAATTACTCGTAGTGGAAAATTTCCACCTAAAAACTTAAATATCTTCGAATAATTTTTTCATGAAATTTCTAAGAATAATTTTTCGCCGTTATTTTATTCTAAAAGTACAAAAAAAAAATTGTTTATAATTGTAAAATTAAACTCAATGAAATAAACAAAGTAGTCCAACGCTATACGCTAGGTAAATAATAGTTCATTGTTGAGTAAATTTTTCTTTGTTGAGAGAATCGAAGAAACCTGACTGACCACTTATCAATGAAAGATGATACAGTCGTATATCGGTTTAACCAAATCATGTTTTTTTTTTGTTTCATAAATAAATCAAATTTAAGGCAACAAATGCATCAGATTCACCTAATTCGCCCAAATGGAGTGGGTCAATTCATTTACTCCCTACTGTTTTCATCATTAAATATTGTAGAACATCAGAATGATATCGTAGAATAAGTACAAATAACAGTAAAGTAATACCATCCCATAAAAGTGAAGTAATAATAATACAGTATGAATTTATAATATTTAATTCAAGTGTATATATGAGATAATATTTGCTAGTATTCATTTGTAAATTCATTTTATTTTTTCTTAAATTGCTATTCGACTATCGTCTCATTGGTTTAATGCTTATTCTCTAAGAGGAAATGAACAAATCAAATATGAATAGAATGAAATAATGTGGAACACTAGACTAATTCCAGTCTTAGCAATTGAATAATAAAAATAAAATACACATAAAAGAAAATTTTTAAATTTCTAAATGAATTATTTTTATAATAGAAAAATTTAAAATATTTTTGAGCAATAAATTCGAATTTCAAAATTAAAAAGTGAAAAGTATTTGAATATAGAATGAAGGAATACTAAGTAGGAAGTTGAAAAAAAAAGATTTTCAAAAGTTGCGTGCGTTAATATCACGATGAACAAATAGTCTCACTTTATAGAGGCTTTTCGTTTTGTTATTTTATTGTTCTCTTCTCGTAGTGAATGTGAAGAACTTTGCAAACAATGCATTTCTCTATTATTCGAATCAATTGTTTTGACCATATTTATTATTCTATCTTCAAATGTTCGTTTATTATATTTTTGTTATTAGAAGAATGATTATTACTGCATATGACAATGAAAGTAACTTAAATGATTTATTACTGCATATGACAAAGTTTGAAAAAGTTCGTTTATGAATACGATTTTAAAAAAAAATTTGTATTTAAATTTGTATCAGATCAATAGATCAATATTTATTGTTAATTTTAGATATTATTGAAAAAGAGTAAAAAAAAATGTAAAGTTAGAAAGAAATTGAAATAAATATTTCATATGTAACTGTTTTATTTCAAATCTTTCTTATTTTAAAAAATTCTGTATATGACTAATGAATGTTATAATAGAAATTTAATTCTTTTAATATTGCAGTATATATATTTTTTTCATCAGTAGCTAAAACTTCCGCCAAATAGTGCCACTTAGAAGAGTGCTATACAACCGACAGATCGGACGATTGATTTGAACTACGATTCATTTCTGCTGCAAGTTTAGTACTGCGATTGCAGTAAAGTGCAGCGCTATAATTTACCGCACCAATGAACCTGACGATTAATGCCGATGGATAAGATTTTCGTCTGCTACATTTGAGCTCTAACTTCGAGATCAGTCTAGCTCGAGCTTTAGTATGGCGCCAGTTCTAGTTCGTGCAATAATGCACAATGATTGAATTATACGTTGGGAAAAATTTTGCAAACTACAGTCAATTAATTTGATTTGCACGTCTTTTGCGTGTGTATGTGTGTGTGTGTGTGTGTGTGTGTGTGTGTGTGTGTGTGTGTGTGTGTGTGTGTATGTGTGTGTGTGTGTGTGTGTGTGTGTGTGTGTGTGTGTGTGTGTATGTTGTAAAGTCAGTGCGGTCGATTTGCTAATCGAAGAAGTTCTAAGAGATTACTTCTAATATGTCTGCAGAATTTTTTTTTACGTCTACAAAAAAAAAATCACCTGACAGCAATTCTTAAATGCTGAATTAAAAATAAACTTTGTCAATAATTCAACTTCATCGTCGATATTTTTTCTGTCAGCTGAATTAGCAAAAAATGATCAATGAAACTTATACAGGTGATAAAAATATTAGTTCGAAATTGAATGAATAATTAAAAATATAGAAATGTTATCGATATGATAACTCAAGGGTTTATTTAAATGAGTAAATAATAACTATCATTAATTAAGAGGATATTTGCAGCCTATTTCATTTTCTTTTTTGCTTATGATTATGGTTGAATATACAATTCAGCGTTCAACATATCTTATAAATAATAGAAATTTGATATGAAGCAACTGGAAACAGTAACAATCGACATTTGCGGCAAAAAAAAAACGATTGGTAATAAAACGTCTTATAATACAATTAATGCGGCAGCCTGATTGCCAATATCCTGTATATTATCACTGCATATTATCAATATCCTAACGATTATCATAAATGATAATGAGCGTTATACAATTATGATCCATCGATAATTTGCATTTAAAAAAAGTTGACGTTCAAAGCTCTAACGCATTTTATACAACATTCTATTATTGAGTTTTATAAATTTTCTTTCGTCAATTTTATTTCTTCGCATTAAAGAATAAATATTCTCCTAGTTAAACTCTTGTTGGATTATTAACTAAATATTACCATTCTCATCTTATCGTAATATCGAATTTCTTATTGTCGTTGATTAGTGATGTAATAGTACTGATTATAAGTACTAGTCAATTTTTAAGAATCGTAACCGACTCCGATTATCGTAATATTTCTGACCTCACCGTATTCTCTGTAATAATCACCGAATCAAATTTTTGTCTGAATCGGTGGTTCTGCCCAAAATGAAATGATCTGTCATATAATGAAGGACGAGGAGGTAGGGGGAGGGAGTTGGGAGAATGGGCGCATAATGATCATTTGTTTTATATCGAAATTCGCCAACGACCACAACACAAAAACTTTATAATTTCAGAGCTTCTTTTACGAATGGCCACTGTACATCCAGTGATTGATAAATTACCAACAAAACTAAACTATAGATGGTTTC
Organism: Ascaris suum; assembly: GCA_013433145.1. Lineage (NCBI taxonomy): Eukaryota > Metazoa > Nematoda > Chromadorea > Rhabditida > Ascarididae > Ascaris > Ascaris suum. The sequence continues at coordinate 7,844,867 of CM024178.1, read as the reverse complement.
CATCATTTCGTATGATTACTGCAACACTTCTTTGCTTATGCTTTGCAAGGTATTATCAATCAAATCGAATGTGATAGTATTTGTTTCCATTTTTTATTTTTTTTTTTTTAAATCATATCATTTTTTATCATATCATATCAATTGCGCTATCAATAAAAGTTTAACAGTAATTCTTTCTATGATATATTTCTTTAAATAAACAATAATTAGAGAAATTCATAGAGTGCAAAGAATTTCATGAAATAATTAGCTGAATATTTGAATTTATATATTGCCTGAATTTATCCAATCATTGATATTCATATAGAAAATGTTTTCACATGAAACTTCGTAAATAATGAAAATATTCTATTCGAATCGTTTTTTATTTCAATTATAATTTTATTTTTTGTAACTTAAGAAATATTTTTATTTACTCGATCATTGAATGTATAGAGTTTTTTTTTTTTGCATTTGAATTTTTCTTAGCATAAAAATTATTTAGAAATTTTTCTAAAGATCGAGATATGTTCTCAATCTAGAAAAATAAAATCTTTTATTTCGTAATAATTTTATCACTTGAAAATTCGGCGAATAAATTATTCATTTGCATATTGTTATTCAAATTTTAAAATTGCAATTACCAAAAAAAAAAAGATTAATTCAAAAATCTTTACATTGAGATTGTCATTAATTAAAATTAATGAAATTTTTTCTATAGTAAATTGATTAAAAAGATTCTATTGAAAATTCAAATTTCTTCCTGAATACATTTAAAAAAAAACGCAAGAGGAAAATTAGCATATAGAGTCATGAAATAGAAATTCTAAATGAGAGAAGATTTTACTATAAATAAGCATGCGCCATATCATTAGATCTAGAGATTCATTTTCGAGACTCATTAGTTCCTTCTATCATTAGAAATTAATGGTCTTATTAAATATGCAAAGTTCGTTTTTTTTTGGTAACGATATAATGCTATGAACAGCAATATTCGGAAATTGCATATTTCATAGTACAATTATTAAAATTTAAATCATTAAGTTTAACCAATTACACACATTTGAAATGGTTCAAATGTGATATCATCGAACGGTGGCTCTTTAAAATTGCATAAAGCTCGAATTGCTCGAGGAAGAATTAATGACGCCATTTGATCGGCAAATAATTTTTTTTTTGATTTTCAAATTTTAAAATATTCCCATAAGAATTGCAAATTTGTATTCACTGCAATAAAGTTGAAATTCAGTGTGCATATGATGAATAGCAATATGGGTATGGCGATCGTTTGCATGGTCAATTCGACGGAGTTCGTCGATCTCAACTTGACTGAAAATCACACAAAAAATCGGACAATATGGATGGCGGAAGATGATGATTTGGCAAACACGATGATAGACCGCTTTACCGACGGTGTGGAAGAGGATAGGGCGCCACGATTAAATTGGAGCGCAGAGGAGCAAGGATATATTTTCAGCGCATTTAATCTTGGTCTTTTGGCAATGTTGGGCACAGGTTTTCTAGCCGACAAGTTTAACGCCAAATATGTAATCATAGCAAGTGTTCTAATTGCAAGTTTTGCAAACTTCCTTATCGCCGCTGCATCACCTATAAGGTTAATGCTTTTCTCATAGATTATATTTGAGTTAAATTTTTAAATTCGGATAGGAATTGTATATTTATGTTTTCATCACATCTATAAAGATTATAGGTATATGAAATCTGTTAATAAGAAATATTTTTGGGTGCAAAGAACACCAACAATAGTCGTAAACTCAGAGCGAGCAAAATATTCATGGAAAAGAGCCACTAAAGTTACAATCCAGTATACCACCTAGCTCGATTATAAACTTCACCTATTAAGTTTTGTATTATTTTGTAACTATATAACAGTAGTAAACTTTCAGTGTATATATCACAATATTTGGGAGATTATTAGTGGGTGTTTCTGATGCACTATTGCAACCTTCTGTAAACTCATTGATCACTCGATGGTTTCCACCGGCTGAACGAAGCTACGCTCTGGGATTGGCCACCGGAGGACGACAACTTGGTTTCAAATATTTTTCACCCTATCTAATCTTTAGGAAACCGAAACAACACTAGTTTCAATCGAGTATATATCCTTAATGAAGAGTTCTAAAGCTGTGCATATTCTTCCAAAATCTCAAGTCTTTTCATCTGATTCGTCGGAAAGGACTAATAGTGTCAAATTTCTTTGTTGAAAAGCTCTGAGCATAGCACCAACATTGTACCATTCCAGTTATTTTGTTGTTGCAAGCATGGCATCATCATAATAACCACAATTATAGATGGTTGAAAGGGTCGCATATGGGGGAGGTTGCTTCGAGAGCCTAGTGAGGGAATGGAGAACGGAGAGGATAGGAGGGGGGTCATAATAAATTTCGGGTATGATTTCGGTGCATATGTACAAATTTTCTTAAATAGTTTCGTTAAGTATTTTTAAGTATTTTATTCATTTCTGCATTATTACTTAATATTTTTATTTATTTTTTCTAATTTTTCGTTTATTTTATTTCTCATTTCAAATTAATTTATTATATTCTACGCTTTTTTTTTCAATAATTTTCAAAACATTTTTCTAGGAACACTGTTGATCGTACCCACAGCAGGAGCATTATGTAGTCAAAGTTTTCTCTTTGGTGGATGGCCATCAATTTTTTATCTATCGGCAACTATTGGAATCGTATTTATTATCGTCTATATAGCAATCGGAGCCGATAAGCCATCAAAACAAAATTGCATCTCCGATGCGCGGAGTTGAAATACATTTTATCGTTGAATTCAAGCGAAGAATTTGGCAAGAAACGTATCGAACGTAAAACACCATGGATAGAGATTCTAAAATCTGCTCCTGTATGGGCGGCCGTAATCGCAGTTATATGTCATGAATTCCCACTCATGACTATGATAATGTTTTTACCAAGGTATTCATTAAAGAATCTTCAGCTTAGATGTATAGATTTTTTTAGGTTCAGGTAGCACAATTATAAATTATGCCTTTATTAATGTTTAATATGCATACCTATATCGAAGAATACATATTATTTGATTATATGTTATATATTTGATTATATATTTTATTTCATTATATGATTATATTTAATATGCATACCTATATCAAAATATATGTATATATACATAAATGTTTCATAAAGTGGAACTAAAAATCTGTTATAGTAATAATAAATGGGTATGATAATTACTTTTTGGGAAGTTTTCTAATAGACCACTTGAAAGTCGAAAGTAATGAAAGCATAAAATATATGGATAAAAATTTATACTAATTATGCAATACGAGGATTATATTCATTTTATCCAATAAAATCTCCTATAATATGGATAATGGTAAATAATAATAGTCTATTATAGGATATCTATTCTCGAACATTGAAGCAAATCTCCGATTTTTTTTTCTTCGCTGTGTAGTTGATAGCATCTTAGGGTCTCATCGCTAGCCGAGAAAATCACCTCCACGCAATAAAAGAAAGACTAATTTAATATCAAATCCTCTTATTTCACACCGACCAAGCCTTCACTAAAACCATCACCCCAATGACGATTAAATCAATCTCTTAATGATCGGATTTAAAGTTGGAACCATCTCTAAAAATTCTATCACCATCGTATAAAATTCTCCCATCAAATATTTCGTTTAGTATAGTTGCATGTAAAAAAAAGAGCCTGATAAAGGCCAACAAAATTCAGCCTGAACTTTTGATGATTTACTGCATTTAGAGGACAAATGCAAAAGCTTCAGAGAGCAACGATTTATGATTTCACCAGCGAACATTTACAACGCTTCGTTAACAGTGCAAATGATTCGCTTTATAGCACGTAAGACGCACCAGGAACCATTTCTAGCGTCAGAGAAAAATGAACGAGGCTATTGTTATAGAAATTTGGATTGAATTCTCCCGGATTTTATAACTTTCTTTAAAAATTTCGAAGTCCTCCGGTAAACAGGAGCAACACTTTGGTGATAATCAACGATAACAGTGATCAATCGATGATAGCCTCAGGGAGTTGTTAGACTTTGCCTTATATAATTCAATCGATGATTTGCCTTTTATAATTTGCGCCTAAATTGGGGCTTTCTAAATATTTCTGAAATTAATTACGAAAACAAACTTTGAATTTTGCATTGCGTTAGAGAAATATCATATGAGGTTTCAAAGAAAAAAAAGGAGATATTCTTGATAGATGCTTTGATTTTTCCTATATTTGAAATTTTTCTTTTCAAATTCCTCTGTTGCGATGAGGCGATATAATTTTAAAGAAATAATTCTTCAATGCTCATATTATAGAGAAATGCAAACTTATGCGTTGTGCTTGAAGAAGAAAGAATGAAAAAAAAAATTAATTCCCATTTTCTTCTGTTACATGATGATTTTATCATTCTTTGTTACGACACCATACCAAAAATCTAGTATTTCATGAAATGGTACTACTTTTTTTTGGAATTAAAAAAGGTTGAATTAATAGAAAGTTTGAAAAAAAGAGTAAAACTTATATGAAATATTTGCAGCTATTTACATGATGTTCATCATTATACGGCAACTGAAAATGGTTTTCTATCCGCATTACCGACTGCCTCATTATGGATTAGCAAAATTTTCTCCTCATATTTAAATACTTTCCTACAGGTGTTAAATTTTACATTCATAATAATTTTTGATCTCTTTAACCAATAATGAGAATTACATATAAGGCACTAATCAGTTGATTACTATAGTGATAATCCCCAACTGATTAGGATGATCACTCCTTATCATCACTATACATCTACACAATTACTATCTGAGATATCCTTAAATTTGTTGGATTGGGTAAGAACGAAATCGTTGAATTTCCTTTCTCAAAATTGTCTCTATCAACACAAAGAACGTGTAGAGATCGTTGAAATGAACGAATCAATGTTATAGTATTTCAATTATAGCATTGAACTAGAAAATGATTGTCGATAAAAATTTAAGCGCAAAAGAAAACGGAAAATGAAATTCAACTAAAAATTTGTTGAAATTTAAATATGCATAATTTAAATGATTAAGAATTATATACTTACTAGGTTTATACTCTCGTAATATTGTAGTAAAATATCGAAAAAGAATAAATGACAAATAATATTTTATAGCGACGAACAAAACTTCAACGTACAAATATATGCAAATTACTAAACACAATTGCATCATGTGGATTAGCATTATTTCTTTTCGCTTCAACAACACTCGATGCCTCTCATGCTTCATTAGCCGTTGTTTTTCTTTGTGCAAGTATGGCATCAGCAGGTTAAGCTCTTTTAATGAACCTTGTTTTCATTAAGTTTGAATAAGTTCATTAAGTTTCATAAGTTTATTAAGTTTCAATGAGTAAGTTCATTATGTTTCAGTAACTTCATTAAGTTTCAAGTTTATTCATTAAATTTAATTACATATTTTAAAGTGTTTTAGCTGTTTTTAGGCAACATTTCGTGCCAGCCACCAATAGAAGTATTATTTTAATTGGTGTGGCAATGCGCTGAGAAATCTGTGCCACAGACGCAACGAATCGAAGATTGATATTGCATTACTTCACTTGTACTTTAAACTCAGCTTTCTTTCATTAATGAGCGCTCCTCTTAAATACTCTTTGCCAAATTTTGTAATTTAAACAGCCACTCAACAGGTGGTTCCACGAGAACATCAAACATCAATGCAATGATTTTTTTTGGTAGTTTCTCTAATTTCACACTAATTTAAAGCGAAAATTATTGGAAACTAGGGGAAAAAAATTGCAATTGGAAAAAAATGTTTAAGAATAATGAATTTTTTGGAAAGATTTCAATATAAATTTTAAATTATTATTTAAATCGAAAAAATTATCAAAAAAAAAAAAAAAAAACAAAGAAAAAAATTTTCTATTCGTAGGACTTCATACACCAGGCTGTCAAACAGCACTCGTTTCATTGGCTCCAGCATTTTCGGGTGCAATCACTGGACTTGCATTCTTTTTTGTTGCTTCATCAGGGATAATAAATCCATTATTGACGAAATGGATTGTTCAGGTAGAATATCTAATAGAATTTTTATTTTTATTTTTTTCATTTCATTTATTCCAAAAAATTTTCGAAAAAAAAACCTTTGTGGAAAATTTGCATATTTTTTTACTCAACGGATAGAATAAAACATGACAGTGGTCTTTGACCCGAAACAATCCATTCTATTGTTCAGATGTCCGTTGAGATATCTCATAGGATATAAATTATTCATATGATCAAAGCTCAACCGGAAGTACCTATTAGATAGAACCGGAAACTCATCCGGAGATTTCCCCTTACTCTTCGTGAAAAAATAACATCAAAGGAATGGCTTTTATCAAAAATTTTCTTAACATCAAAATGAACACAAAATTATCAAATCTAAATCACAGCTGTAACTTTTCTAAGCTTTTATTTGAACAAACCTTTTCCGTGTTGATTTCTAAAGAATCTATCGACCAGTAGAAAACTTTAAAATATCTTAACTTTACATGAATGATATGACGATACAATTAATCGAAGAAAAAAAAATTCAGCTCAAAATAGGTAGAAGAACTTCATCTATCAAGATCGCATCTTCGACGATTTTATTTCACGATATTTAAGCATAAAAATTAGACAAATGAAGTAAGCGACATTATGCTAAATCTATCAAAATGTTGCAGTAAATAAATCGATAATTTCAACTCTTATTGACTTTTATTTGATTGAATAAATCGTAACGTTATGTTGAGATCAAATAGAATACAGTTCCACTCTTCATTTCCAGAAAACTTCATCCGCTTTTAACGAAAATAAATGGAAAAATTTGAAGAAATTCCATTTTTTTTTAAAACGGTTATCAATCGCTTTTATCAATTCATTTGAAATTCACCTGTATCAAAATGGTATTATGGAATGTCCAATTTAAAAGCGGTCACTAATATGAAGTTTAAAAATTCTAGCATGGAACACGTATAGAATGGAACACAGTCTTCTTTATTTCAACATTGGTTGCCTTAGTACCAATTATTGTATTCAACATATGGGGATCTGCTGATATACAGGTGAATCTCTCATAATTTACCTCATTCTTTTTAAAACAACATTTAATCGACTCAATAAATATTCTTGTATCTAAAAATACAATTCAAATCCCCATAATAGATAATTAGTAGAAGTTAAATGAAATTCTTCTAAAGTATTGAAATAACGTTACAAATATATTAAACGAAAATCAATTTTATTTGAAATTAAATTCAATTTAAGGAATAAAATTAAATGATATGAATATTTTTTTCCATTGCTCCTATATAAAATTTACGGAATAAAATTAAATTTTTCCATTGCATTTGTAAAGATTTATTAAAGTACTACTGTTTAATGTTTCTGATTGAGCAGAAAAAAAGGCAAAAAACGTTTATTGGCAACATGCCAAATTTGTCTTTTATTTTCAGCCATGGGCGAAATCATCTCATGTACAATCGAAGTCTACGGTCGTCTCTGTAAACTTAAATGGTGCTATTAATCGAAATAACCTCAAATCTAACAACGATAATCAAATATCATCGTTTAAATCAGCTCAACTCAATGCCAATATATAATTTTTGTGGAAATTAATTTTTATTGATGAAATTATTTTACTGTAATAAGTAAATTGTTTTTTTCAAATAACTGTTTGAATAAACTGTATTTATGAGTGTGTGGTTTATGCAAATTATCATCGATCGATAACGGTTTAATTTCTTCAGAGATGAAGACCATACTAAATTTTATCAATATCGAATAAATAGTCCAACGAAAACCGTGGTTATGGTTGACCACCGAAGAGACGGGACTATCCTCATTATGCATACTTTCCTAATCTCGATCTGAGTTGATCGTCTACCAGACTTGGAGATAGCCAAGAAATATTCTGAAGACTGAACTACTAATTCAGAACATGGATAAAGGTAGAGGTGGGAGGGAGGAGAGAGTAGACATATGATGCAAAGAAGGAGTTTTTGACATGGCAATTAGCCAATCAAATATTTTGATGAAAAAACAAAATCACATTTGAGCATTTTATTGCAATTTGCATGCAAAAAGCTCATAAATAAAATTTACATTTAAAAAAGAAATATTCGTTTAAAAAAATTCTTTTTAGATTTATTTAAAAATATGCAAACGTTCCTATTCAGTTTTCCACGTTCGTTGAAGATATCGATATCTTCAAATGTGGAATAAATTTATAATGGCGCTCAGATATTTCACATCAGAAATACTCAAGCTAGCAATATAAATGCATTTCAAACGTTGAAGATATAACAGCATCATTTATTCCATCAAATTTTGAACAAATGTTTGGGTACGTATCCCAAGACTCAGACTTTCCCCGGAGAACAATTTCGGTCTTTCGTACCGAAAAAAAAACTCTTCGACACCAGTGGTGATCGATGCATTGCTATAATGCTCCTCGGAATTTTTATGTTCGTAAGATAGATGAAATATTTCTATTGCAAACTGCCTATAATTTAATGATATCGTATGTTTGTGATGAGTAAAATCGACGTTTGAAAATTATTTCTAGTTTTATGATGAAGCAAAAAAAGAGAGGTATTCCATGAAAGTAATTTTATATGGTGCTATGAAAATTAGTTAATATTATTTTCTGAAGGTAGCTAGCGCTATTTGTGATGATTTTACGAAAGAGAGGCTAAAATATTTGTAGCTGAAGCAGCCAATCTCCAATGGGTTTCAGAAAGTCTTCCTTCTTTAATGGGCCTATGGGAAATGATAGCCTTATTATGGACTAAGGTAGCAATTCAGTACTGCCTGAAGCATAGGCCCAGAGGTTGCAGTTCGCCAGTATGGTAGGTGAGGAAACTAGCTGTACATAGGAGAAGGGCAGGTGGAGCGAAATAAGAGCGAGGGATATTTATTTTCACGTACTAAAATATCAGGAGCACTTTGAAAACTTCTCTGAGCATACGTCATCATCAGATAGCATTTGATGTATGGTAACTAGACTAGATGTGATATACTGTAGATAAACTAATCATGGCATACTGTAAACAAGTTAGTTTGGTGTACCGTAAATAAATTTCATTCATCATTTCCCTCATATCTTCTATGCATAATAATATTCGATAGCGTGATATTGAAATGGGTTTTGCACTTCTTTCACAGTTCATTCGAAAACATTTACATTCATTTTATGCCATGCTGTAAATCATTGCAGTGCAAATATTTTACAATGCAATACAACGATTGCAACAATAATAATGAATAAAAATGCAATGCAAAATTGTTTTGCAGAATTTTACCCCAAGAATAGCGTTTGAATTGCATTGTATTTTGTTTATTTTCTACGTTAATGCACTGATTGTACACTTTATTGTAAATATTCGGCATTTTTCCAACTAGCGTTGTGGTAGAACCTATGCAAATAGTTAGCTAGATAATTGCAATTCAATGCTGACTTTCACGCATTTGCAGTTGTCAGCTAAAAGGATGCAATATGTGTGCGCCATAGTAATATCGATTTGAAGCCGCACTCGAACAGCCGACTTCCAGTAAACCACACTCATCGTAGTGCTTAATTTATGCTTAGTTCATTTATTTCATCTATTCTATTCATTTATTTATCTCAATAATTGATTATTTATTAAACAATCATAATATTGTAATACGGTAAATTAATATTACAATTAAAGTAATATATAAAAACATTTTTTTTTCAAAAGAATTTCCAATTGTTAGGAATGAAGATGAATTTTTTGCTTTGAATTTTTCGCATTAATATCACAACTATGTTAAAAATTATAGCAATGAAATATCGAATCGAGTTATCGATTATCGAATTTTTCTATTCATAGAATTTAATCGATTTCCGCATACTAGGAAATTTAGTTACTCAAATATTCTCTAACAATATATTTTAAATTGTTTTGATAAATGATATTTGCTTAATATTAGAAATAATTTAAAATCAGAATTATAAATTCAATTTTTGAATTTAATTTCACGAAACAAATTTTTTTTTTCGATTCATATTATATAGAATACTTTATTACACGATGAATAATCAACTATGCTAAACTATTCGATAGCAAAAATGATATGAAATATTTATGCCACGCTTTGTAATTTTTCTTTTATTTAATATCACCTGTGAAAAAAAATGACTCAAATATTCTTTCTGAGCGAATTATCTATTATTTTTATAGTTTACGAGAGGTCAATATGTGTTCACAACACAATAAGCTTGATTAACTAAGAGTGATAAGAAAATATATATCTGTAGACTCATTTTAATCGTCAAAATTTAATTTGCATTTTTTGTTCTGAATTTTAAGGAATATTTAGAATCACTTAATGAATTTTTACTGAAATGCTGATCGATGAATTTTCAATATGACCTCTAATCTGATGATCAAAATATAAGGACTTAAAATTCACAATTCATTTCTCGTTAAGGAAATCATGTATGAGATAGTTTCCATTACTGACTGATACAACTCGATATAACTCACAAAGACAAGGAGAGAACATCATATTCAAATATTTACTGACAGTTGAATTGTCTAAGACAGCCTTATCGTTTGATAATATATTGATATTGAGCGGTTATGGGATAATTTCTATCGTCCAACTTTTTTTTTTCGAGTATTTCATTCTAATCGATTCTCTCTTATTATTGTTAGCGTATAGTAAAGTCTTTTACAAAAGTCATCGCAAATGGGGTGTTAAAGAGATTTAATCGAATTTGATATAAACGATGATTTATTGGGATAATTGAATTATTTGAAATTTAATCGCTTCAATTTTTAGTGCAAATTAATTTCAAGTGAAAAATTTTGCATATCATCAATAAAAAGTAGTTAAATTTATGAGCTATTTAAATAAGTAATTTAGTTTTTTTTTTGAATTATTTATTGAAATTGATCATTTTAACAAATTCATCGGGATTCATCGGAATATAAGTTGAAATTTTCTAAAGCATTGATGAAATTTTTCACGATTTCTTACGCAAAAAAACACACACACACACCTTTGGATCGTTAGTGCATGCCTAATGAATATCGCGGATAAGTGCAATTTAATCGAAAGGTGCATAGCTCTGTCTCCCTCACAGAGAGCGCACTCAATGCTTCACTGATGCTCTTAGTTGGATTAAATTTAGCGCTGTAATAGACGATTTGTGTCTCACAACGATTCTTGAAAAGATGTTTGCTCCGCACGGAAGTTATTTACGTGCGTTAGGAGTTTCACCGGCTGGCTTGAATTCTGCATCGACAACGATGGCGTTTACGTTCGCGGCGTTCTGCTATCTTTTTGCATTAATTGCTGTCGCATTTTGCATTTTCTTCGCAATTTTCACGGTAAGTTTTTTTTTTTAAATTGAAGCTTAGATTCGGAGAACTTTGATGGAAAACTTCTAGAGTAGAATTCCAGTAATAGGTTATCTGGTATTAAAGCAGTTAAATAATTATGCAAAATGGACATGTGGAAATTAATTTTTATTCAAATTTTACGCATGAAATAAATATGTAAAATTTCGGCGTTGCAATTTCTGATTTTATCATTAGCCAACGAAGTAAGAGTACTAATTAGTAGGTAGGTAATAATGGGGATGTTATATCATTGATAAATGCTCAACTGCACATTATAGCCTCTAATATTTCCCCGTCATTTATCGACTTTCAGCACTAATTATTCAAATTTTCTAAAATCAGTATATTTAGTGCCATTAATGATAGTCATAAATGATAAATTTCAATCCCTAGGGAACTTTCATAGTTACTAATTGTTAAGTATAATCTGACATATTCATAATGACAGGTAATTTCAGGTGATCTGTATTGATGAACTGAAGACAGACTACAAAAATCCAATTGAACAGTGCAAAAATCTCAATCAGGTGTGCTATCTTTGTTATGATTTCATCTCTAATGCCTTATAGAATTCAAACGATTCAATCAATTCAATTGGCCCATTTTTTTTTTTTTTTTTTGATAAGTCATCGTTTGATTATTGATTGATCCGATTGCTGATCATTACGATCGATCAGTGAATGAAGTCATTCGCCTGATCAAATTTGTAAAATGCCGATTTCCTAAAACTTTTCAAATTCCATCTAACACAGGCACGGGAACGCTTCATGGGTATAGGAAAAAAAAAAGAAAACTTGCATCGTCGTTGCACATCTACACGGAGTTCCGAGCGATAAGAAAGCTATAGAATATATTAGAACTCACGCTATTACTATTATTTGAGTCATTTGCTTAACTAATGGATATTGAAGCTATTTACATGTTATTTGAAAGGTTCTAATTTCAAATATTTATTCGATGATTTTTCGTTAAAGATATCATCCTTTAATAATTTGAAATTCGAATTTTTCAATTTGTTATTTGAGTAAATATCTAGAACATTTTTTTTTTCATAACTATGGCTTAGTTTTTTTTTTTTTTTTTTTGAAAATTTTATGGGTGAATTAATTTCGGCATTATTGAGATGGGGAAATTGGTTTCAAATTATTTACTTGTTCAAGCTTTTTGGTGCACGATGTTCACTTAGGCTAGATTCTGAAGCACAAAAAAAAATCATTTATTTTCATCTATCATTATTAATATTTTAAAAAAAATTAATCAATCACATATTGTAGCTAATTCTACCCGAATATTTGCTGCATCTATTCTTCTCGTTACTGTTCCTATTCTCATTACAATGGGGAGCAGTTTGTTGGAATGTTCCGTTAATCGCCTATCACATTCACAGGTTTGTTTATCAGTTATCACTGATTTATTCGTTCACTTACAAATATGTGGATAAGTCTACCCCAACATTCGAATTCCTTTGCAATTTGAGTGGGCAGTGATGTAGGAGGGGAGAGAGGGAGGATGGGAAGAAGAAGAGGGGAGATTCTTTCATATACTTCCAAATCCTATTTTTTTATAGGCGTTGAATGCTTCATGGGAATAGCAAAAACTCGCGTCGTCGTCGTATCTATATGCCGTTTTGGGTCTGAATTGAGTTCCAAGTGACAAAAAAACCATCGAATGTTGTTGCGGTGAACGACCGTGTTGCAACTCAATTTTGCATAGATCGACTTCGGTGATATCTATTCTTCTCTGCCTCATAATATTTCGCTGTTCCTCTATTTCTGTAGTTGCTTAATTCAAACCAGTTAGCCATGGTGCACGCTCAGTCGGTGATATTGGTGGGTTTTTATCCGACGTGTGTTCAGTTACCCAATTGTTTGAGTAAAACTTCGCTTCGACTCGAATCGTCTCTTCTCTACGATCAGGCAGCAGTACAACAAATGTATTGCAAGAAATTATGAATGTGGTCTTGTTTGAACCATGCACGTGACAAATCGATACTATTTTTTGAGGGATTTTTCTTTTATTTCTCTATTTTAATAATATATTTTCCATTCATTTGCTACCCCTACCTGCGTTAACATGTTACAGCTTCCGATGATCGTCCACGAATTGGTGTGGGGAAGTAACCAAGGTAAGAAGGTAAGGATGAGGACACCATGTGTGTGGCTCAAACGTCTACCTTCTTGTATTGAGAAATAGGATGCTAGCCAGTTGGCCTTTTTTGCATATTTCAGTTTTTTGGCGTTTTTCACGTCGTGTTCATCATTCTGATGCGTTACTGAAGAAATGCAAGCACCGCAATATGCAAATTTGCGTTATATTTATATACCTCAATGAGCTAATGCGACGAAAAGTCTCATAAAGACCATTGACGCTGAATACGTATGACTGGTCACAGGAGATTTGCGCCACGATAGCGGAAAATGTTTCCATCATATAGAGGTATATCCCGAAATATGAAATTCCCATCTGCATAGAGTCCGCAGTGAAAGTGTTAACGATACATGCTTCTGTTTGATCTTCTGGATTTATTCTTCGGGGAAAATAAAACATGGCATTGCTGTTCTGTTGCATTCCAGCGTTATAAACAAGAAATGCGCCGTTTTCTCGGCGATGAGTCCGATCAAAGATTATCAAGAGCGATGCAATTAATTTAGTTCAAATCATCAGTTATTTGTTGCAGATACATGAACCGTCCAGTGATGACGGGGCCGGGTATCTACGATCCGACAACGATTATGAATGCCGATCAATTGCAGAGAGCACTCAGAGAGGGATGGATTAAACTTGGTTTCTACCTCATCTCATTTTTCTATTATTTATACGCAATGATCTATACTCTAGTTACTTCGTCATCTTAAATCGATCTTTGCTTTTTTTGCTTGTAATTTTCGTAATTATGGAAAATATTGTTTGCTGATAAAGCTTGCATCTCTCAATTATGATGGCCATTTGCGTTTTTCAACGTTTTTCTCTCATTTTTTTCGCTTTTTTAAAGAAGGAAATCTCCTTTTCTGCTTGATTCAATGAATATTCTATTTTTTTTCTCCACTATATTTTTAGTGCATCGCTTTGAATTGGTATTTGTTTGTTTTTTTTTTTAATTTCATATGAATTATGTAAACATATGTTAATTGATTGAAAGTATTAGTGAATGACTTTACTTCAATGTAAACGTCGATTATTGTGGTTAAAATTCGCAACTTGATTCTTTTGTTATTCCAAAAAATCGATAATTAATTTTTAGTTGCTTAAAGAGAGGGAAGATTGAGGGTTTATCAGAGGGTTGAAGGTGAAGGTGGAGGATTGTAAGTGACGATTGCTGTAGCTGTAATGCTGAAATGAGCACTTAGGCAGTATGTAATTGCTCCTAAATGGTGACAGCATCAGCTGCAGAAACGCCGAGCGTAACTTTTGAGGGTAATGAACAGGTGATTTCTAGGAAATAGGTATAATGAGGTGAGGGCTTCGATGCAAAACCTCGCAAGTTAATGAAGTTGGGAGCATTAGATATTGCGGTAAGATTGATCGATACCCACTATAATATTTTGAAAGACTGGATTTGGAAGGACGATGTGTTTAATAAACCAGGTGTAGAGCAAACAGATTCCCAGGTAGTCAGGTTATTAAAGCGAACTTTATGGGAGACATACATGGGTGTGAAGTGCTATTGCATAACAGGCAGGTAAGACGCATTTTATTTTACCGCCGATTATGTGGCATGCTCATTATACCGAAGTATTTTTCATTAGTTTTTGTGTGGCGCTTTTGTCCATGTTTATTGGCGTGTCGTTATTTGAATTTTGAGAGTGGAATATTTTCTTGGAAAATAAAAGCTTTTCATTAAAAAAAAAAAAAAACTAATGCAATATTATTTTTAGACATCGATAGAATTCTCAATTTTTTATCATTTCATCATTTTGGTATTAGCAATCGTATAACTTTTAAATACTCATCATTTTTTAATATGCGATTTTTTTTAAATCATAAAAAATTTTGCGATTATCTTTTCAATTAAGTACAAAATTTCCTTACCGAGGTAAATTTTACACGAGAAATATCGCTAATGAATTTTAAGCGTATTGAGATGATAATTGATGCATATCAAGAAATAAATAAATAAAAAAAATAAAAAATTCGAAAATAAATTTCAACATATATAAAGAATGTGATAATTCAATAAGGCAATGATGCTAAAATTAAGATGCGTAGCGAACAATGTTACCTTATCCTGCATTCCATTGCAATGTCTCATTCGATCAAACAAAGCGAGCGCGTCTCGAAGCGATCAGCATTGATAGAGACATAATTCGATATAGGTGGTCGATGTTTTTTTTTTTTTTTTGAAAGAGAATAAATTTTGGATTTGATTATTCAACAATTTCATCAGTATCAGTAATATTTTCATTAATTTTGAGATAAAACTTGCAAAAATTTTTTATAGGATTAAATATGGCTAAAGTTTATTATGAGCATTTGATATGATCAATAAGAATAATTCAAGACTTTGTAAGATTTTTCGACGGGTTAAATTTAATGAGTCAAGAATTTAGGAGGGGAGGGGGGTCTATTGACCATCATTCATTATTAAGAGGAAAATGGTAAGATTCAATTATGGCTTAAAGTAGAATTTTTTTCTTAATTTAATTGGCCAAATTAGGCTTTTTTTTAGAGGAGTTGAGTGTACGGAAGTGTCGTTTTAAGAGTATTGAAGTTTTAATTAATTGATAATGGTTTAACCTTATTGTACAAATGATGGTTCAATAGAGAGAGCATATTGTTTTTTTTTCTTCTACACCTCCTCCTAATGTTCGACGACAAGGGCATCCTGAAATGGTAGAACAGCAACGATGGAAGGCTTATATTTGGCAGGATACGGTATAATCCCTACTTATCACCAATGTTAGGATGGAGCTAAATTGATATGGAATATCGGAGTCTGAAATAAAGGAATAAAGGACGACTACAAAAAAATTGCTAATGGTAATTTATAAAAACATCAGGTTTAAACGTAGATGATTTCGTTGAAATTCATATTGCTGGAAATGGATGAAAAGTTTTGCAAATGAAACGAAAAACGTTTATTGAATAGTCGAACGTATGACTTTATTTATGCAAAGAGGAAGAAACGAAAGAAATTGTGATATATATTGAGAGAGTGTCACATTAGAGAGATTCTTCACATACCTGTTGACCGTAAGTTACCGTTAATTAACCTTTTCGATACGACATTATTTGTAGCCAGAAAAGGTGTAATGAACGAATAGAGAATTAGACGATAAAAGATTGGGAGGGATATCAATGTGATATGGGAAGGGAGCGACAAACAGTAACAACATGAAAAGAAGGAATTAACGACGAAAACGCTTTCAGAACCGGTCCCTTTCATAGGACAGACAAGACGACACTTTTTCGTTGAGTGTGAGGTGTCTCGTTTGCGCGATTGTCATTTGTGGGTGTGTGGTTGTGTGTTTGTGTGTGCATGTGAATGCTGCATATTATGTCGAACTAATGGCATCTTCATGACTTCAAGTGTGACCTTTGGCTTAACCTCGCTATCTCTTCTATTCATATTTTTTGAATCAGCTAATGCGACCATCTTTTCGAAATCGTTGCAAACATGTCAAGAACAATGCATCGATCGAAATTTGGTATGTTGAAGAATATTTCATTTTATTATTTATTATTGTCTTCTTTAAATATTTAAATATTTTCTAAATGGTTCTTAGAATTAATGAATTTTTTGCTAAAAAATCCGGTTGAATTGAAAATATTGTTATTTGCCAAAATTTATTAATATATTCATTTAGTTGTTTCTATAAAGTAATGTTTTTGCTTACCTTATTACTACTTAATGATATCAAATACTCATGAGTTTTCGTGATCGTATAAAATGATGTGATAACATCAAGCGAACATACATAGATAAAAACAATATGCATGATTGTATTTGTAGATTTAAGTAATAAGTTTTAAGTGGTTTTGAACTTAAGCTTGAAAAAAAAGATGAAACTTTTCAACTTGGAATAAAAAAAATCCTCGAAACTATTTGTTTGTTTTGATGCAAATTTGTGATTACAACCACAATCTCGGGTTTGCATCAATCTTCGATTCGGATCAGTCTCGAAATTTCGGATGCAATTGCAACCTCCGATTCGTGAACGGAGAAAGTGAATCGTCTCCGATATTACCTTAAAAACTAAGCAACTGATTGGTTTTTACAATTTTTTTCAAGTATTCACCATAGTTTACAACTCTTTTTGCAGTAAAAAGTTTTCTCCTTTTCCTTTAGTTTCACAAACTTCACCTTTAAATTTCCGTCATGGGCTAAAGAAGTTTCCGGTAACGCGGAATCTGATTCAATTAACTGTCATCTCCATATTTAACGTTTAAAAGATAATAAAGGTAGATTTTACTCTTGTACTCCCCCATCCCCCCCACCCTTTCGAAGATGTGTGACTCCCCCTCCCCCTCCCCTCCCCCCCCCCTCCTATTTATAGCATTAGTATAGGAGAGCGAAAAGATGAAAAAACCGATGAATGTATGTGTTTTTTATATTATGTTGTCACCATGAGGAAAGCATTTTGTCCAAATCGTTTCCTTTTTGTCAGCAATGAAGAGTAGATGATGAGGTGGATTAATTTTTGAAGGCGAAGGTGAAAAGGAATAGGAAAGGGAATAAGTGGGAAATGGTCCAGTTTTACGGCGGGAAGGTGGAGGGATGAAAGGAAATAGGCAGAGGATAATAACTGAGGTTTTTTTCAAACCGTTCATAATGCACATTTAGTGAGCATTGCTAAACGGCAAATTGATTACTGAATATATTTGTGATGAAAGCAACTCGAATTCTCAACGTGATTGTGTTATCGTGTGACTCATTGAACCCGCAAATCGATGGTCGTTCTTGATAAATAAGATGCATAAAAATAGTACGCTAAATTGAGTGAAATAGATCAAAAAAAACACGGCAAAAACCGGAAATGGTTCATTTATGACCGGAAATAGTTAAATGTATATAATCTTATATTGAAATAATATCAATTAATATTAAGTAGAAGTGAATTAACATTGATTAATTTCGTGCTGCATTTTTGAAATTTACGCTCTCAAAAACGCGTTGCACATTTAAATCATACTAACCAGATTTTATAGTTTAGATTTAGAATTCCGCTAGTGTTAAACCATCACACAGACAAATTGGCAGACATACAGACAGACATACGCATACGTTTGCGCGGGCATTGCATCTTCATAATGCATTTTCGCACAAGTATGTGCATATCGGTATGCTAGTTGATCATTTGTCCATCAAAGTAGTTTTCATCTAGTCTGTTATACTAAAATAAAAACTACTTTTATAATATTATATTTAATAGTTTTAGTTATTTTTTTTCAAGTGCCTTTATAAACGCAATAAAATTGAGCGATGTAGTCGATTTTTTGAACTATCGATATCAATAAGTTATTATAAAGTAGCATGAAGTGGGTCACTTATAAAAATATATTATATAAAATGTTAACCATAGTAAATAAATAATAATAAATTAAAATGAAATATGCAAATATTAATGTGCTAAATCATATTGCATATAAGTGAGTTGTGATATGCATTGCAGTCATATAGAAATAAGTGCTTTTTTTAATGAAAAAATAATTCCTGATTTACCTACTATTAAAAATAATTGCAATAAACAGTGAATGATCAATAAATCATATTGTTACTATGAAATTGATAAAACATAGATCATGATATTTTAATATCTCTTAAATATAATTAAAAGATAGATAATGATATGCAAATTTAGCTTATTGTTTATTAACGCTTAATTTCTCCTATTCATTAAACTTACGATCTTCTTGTATGTAAATTTTCGATTTTATTAATTTTGATTTTTTAATGAATTTTTCTACTGTTAATAGTATTTCTATAGTGAAATGCGAGGCATTGAAGAGAGAAGTTATCCAGCATAACGTATGCTATTTAATGCATGAGAAAATTTGCAATATTCCATTATGAGTGCGATATAGTACAAATAATATTTTCTATGAAAATATTTGAAATTTTTTTTTGAGGAAATATTAATTCATTTAAAAAAAAATTTTTTTTTTGAATACAAAATTTTATTAATCAAAAATATTTATTCAATTCAATTGATAGAGGAAATATTTTCTCAATGATTTTCTGTGGAAATTTTTTCTCTCATTTTGAATTGAATATTATTGCGACGATTATTGACATATCGTAAAAAAATAATTAATCATTTTTTAATTCATATTTTATTTCAACTATTAAAAGAGAAAAGAAATTTAGCGCATAATCATAATTTAAGAAAACAATAATAATTTTATAAAGATAGAAAATAATTTTTCCTTATTATAAATTACATTATAATTCCTCCAATTTTTTTTTCGCCTTTTAAATTTATCATTTTTAAATATGGTATTCTCAACGAAAAAAAATCATAAATCGTGCATCAACGATTTAAGTAAAAAGTAATAACATCAACGATAACAACGATTTAAGTAATTTAGAAGTAATTTTAGAAGATGCACAAATTAAATGAAGTAAATTTTGTACTGTAATAAAATTTTAGAAATAATTTTTTTTTTCAAATGCAAATATATTTTTGGGAAATTTAAAATATTTTTAGGAAGATAGAAATGTTGGTAGTAATTAGTTAAGTAAGCTAGAATAAATTTTTGCAGAAAAGAAAAGTAAAAGAATGAATTCAGAGATTTTTTTTTGAGAATTTCTTTTTTTTTGAATTCATAAATTGTTGAGAATATTTTTTACAAATTCATCGCTTTAAAAAATAGGGACTTTTTTTAGTGAAATAAAGTTTATACGAGGAATGGATTTGATAGTAATTCCATGCGCAAAATTAACTTCACTATATAAGTGGAATTTTATTGTTTTGTAAAATCTATAGTAATTATAAGTATAAGCAGTAATTATAGGCAATGAATATGCATCACAAAATCAGTATGACTTATTTCTTCTCTTTTCCTCAATGGCGTTTTTTTTTTTTTTGAAAATTGAGTCGCTTATTAAATTTTATTGTAATCTCTACTGAAATTGTTCATTTAATTAAGTTATATGACTTAGTGAAATTTATTATTTACTTTTTAATTAGTTGCATCAAGTATATATATATATATATATAAGAGTTATAATTTGATTGAAATATTAAATTAATTGTTTAAACTGAAATCGTTCAAATTTATTAGTTAAATTAACCTATTTATTTAATTCATTATTCGATAATATATTATATATTTCACTCCACATTAATATTTATATATAAACTAAGTAGTCGTTCTTGTTATTTCTAATCTAAGGGAAAACTATTAAGCGGCTGTTTAGTTATTGCTGTTTTGAGAACGTTTATCCAATTTAAGGCGATAATGTTGAATTGGATTTTGTTTAAATTTATGGAAGGAAATTAATCAATACCTCTAGAAAATTCCATGAAAATTTTTATGTTTTATTAAGGCCTATTTAATTGATTGTGAATATTTCTTTTCATTTTTCTTTCAGTAAAAAATCTTTTTTCATTTCTAAATTTAATAATAGTTTAATGCACTCATCGCTTTTCAATAACCTGTAAAATTTTTTTTATTGTTAATTTATCGAATCAACGATGAAGTAACTTTTATATCCAAACGTTTCATGTAGGCAATTCGAAGAGATGAACCGACTTAAGCTGTCTTGAATATTAGATTTCAAATCGTCAATCGTCCATTTGGTTTATTAGCAACCAATGACAGTTAGAGGTATTGAGCAAAAGAATTCACTGACTTTATTATACCACTGAACTTATGATGCGAATATTAGACCAAGAACTTTCCAAATGAAATGCAATGGTCAATAGATTTCCATTAGTTGAACATGACCGTTCATGATAGCCTGTCACGTCGTTGAACACTAAATCTGACGTTGTTTTGAAACTACAACGCTTTGATAATATTGGTAATATTAGCGAAATGTTACTAAAAGCAATTATTTTAGTAATATTCTCAATGAAAAATAAACCAAACGAAGCTTAGTTTACCAATAGATTGTTGAGAATTTTTTTTTATTATTTACGAAAGTGGTTGCATATCATAGAAATTTCTATCCTGATCGACGAGATTGCAAACGCTCATATCATAGAAATTTCTATGGGATGACTTTCAATAAATTAATGTTTTTTTTACTCGTTATTATTTTATTCATCTATCTCACTCTAGTTTTTTCCATCTTTTTTTTGCATAATTCGTTTTTCTAGTAAAATACAGATCCAATTTATTTTGGATTTTTTGAGAAGATAATTCTTTCTCTTCTAATTGTGAGCAGCGGTAAGATATTCGTTAATTAAACATAGCAATACCTTATCATTTGTATTACTTTTTAGTGATAATACTCTTTAGCCAAGTTTCAAGTCAGTAATATGATCGGCAGGTGATGGGTATTGTTTTCACTGAGTAAGCATCGTCTGCGTTTCGCTATCCATTATGACACATTTATCGTAGCTCAAGCCTCACCATTTTCGTAATCTAGGTCCTATTATAGCTTAGAGATTAACTGTATCATAGAGTGCTGATTGCTAAAGTCGAGGATTTCTGCGAAATTTTTAATCATTTTTTACAAACCTTTTTTCCTAACGGCAATTGAAACTCTTTCATGTGGAAAATCTTTTTTCTGCTTACAGGTATTACCGCTAAGCCGAGGTTCTCTCGATTGGGATGAGCCATTGCTCGTTGCAAATTTATCCGAACGCACCAATGCAGTAAGTTTTTCTTCCAACATTAAAAGATTTAATAGAAATCATCACTCTTGGGAATTTTCTGAAATATTAAGTGAAAGTAATATTTTGCCTTCCTCCTATTGTATAGAGTAAATTTAGAAAACGATGGCTCTAAAGTTGAACGTTATTCGCAGAGAGATTTCTCATCATGGATAGAGATTTCGTACCAAATAAATGGGATATTCAATAGTTGTTTCTAGTAATATCGCTCTTTTGTAATCAAAAATTACCGATACTTTAACATTAAACCGCATTACTCAATGCAATTATTCTTCAATTCTTTTTCAATTATTCTTCAAATATATAGCTCGAAAATTAAGAAAAGATTACAAAACCAATGTGTAGTAAATTATGAGGAATAAAAAAAGTAATGAAATGCTGAAGTTGACGTATTTTAGCAATATTGTAATGCGATAGATAAAAGTGATATGGTAAATGAAAGCAATACGGCCAATAAAAGTAATACTGTAAATTAAAGCAATGTACTAATAAAACCAATGCCATAAATAAAAGTATCGAAATAAAATAAATAAATTTAAAGCAAAAAAAATTTTTTTTTCAGTGTCATATTGGTTGCCAAGATCTTGAATCAGTGAACTCAACATGCGATGAACGTTGCAATCATTTAGTGGCTATCGATAGTTGTATGCAAGGATGTCGTGCTGTCACTGATATCTTCCTCCATCAAATACAAGGTCGGTGAGGTCGGTTCACATCATGTCTCTTTATCGTCATATTTTTATGCTATTTTCGAAATTCTTTTTTTTCCTCGATTTTTTAAAATTATCGTCAATTCAGTTTCGATTTGAGTGTTAATTTCAGGTCGAAATTAAATGTATTTGTAATTATATAAAGGAAAATTTAATTTATCTCTGGTGATTTATACGTATTATAAGAGTAACATGAGTTATTCATTAAAAAAACAACAATGCAAATAATGCTTCAAAATCAAACCGTTCGAAATAGCTAAATAATTTTCCACCTTAATTATTTATTGTTCTGCTCTTTATGATATGACTTTTGCAACATAAAATTTGAAATATATTAGTTGAGAATAAATTTTCTCGTTTTTCCAATGAAATCGAAGAATTCCTAAAAGAAATCATAAAAATTCCACCAACTAAGTAACTCTTCACCAAGAATATATCACACTCATAGAAATCACTCTCTAACGAATGTGTATATCATATATTGAAACTAAGTCATAGTACATATACAATCATATTATCCATATAGTAATGAAATATATTGAAATTAATGAAATCCATATATAAAGTCACATTTTTACTCATGAAGAATAGAGAAGCCCTTTGTCTGTGCTTAATTTAGAAATAGTTCATTCAAAAATATGGTTACATGAATATGAAACACTAGTCTTTTGTGTATAAAAATAATAATAAAAACCCTCTTGGGGCAATAGTCGGCTCTATACTATAATTTGTTGAAGATCTCCTCTATCATGTTTCGATATCGATTGATGGTGAAGATGCACAAGGTATCAATACAACATGGAAATTTGACGAAGTCTATGGAACGGTAATTAGCGAAATCTCGGCTACCGATATTCAATGGGCTGTGCATAGTCGTCCATTCGGTTCGGGATCACCTTGGCAGATTACGATACTCGAAGAAAAGGTGCATCAATGCAATGTTTTGAAGCAAAAAAGAAAATTTTTTTTTTGCTTCTGGCTTTTTTCTATTATTGAGAAATTATCAATTTTTTTTTGATATTTTATCCTGCTTTGAGAATCTTTTAAGCGGCGAAAATATAATAATTCTTTTTTTTTGAATTTTTAAAAAGCGTTTTTAAAAGAATACTATTTATTAGCAGTTATTCTTCATTGTTTTTGATTAATTTGGTCGAAATTTTTGCTCTATAGATTTATAGCGTAAATTTGCATCAATAGGTTTCAATCGGAAAGTTAAACACAATATGTATGACATTTCGCTCAACAGAAAACTCACGTGATGTTTTTTGCTGTCTTTTTATTCTTTAATAAGATGGATAGAAAATCTGCTTGTCTCGATATTAATAGGGGAAAGGTGAAGGGCGGGGGGGGGGGGGGGGGGGGGAAGGTGGTGTTTTTTTCAATGAAATTAAACTCCATATGGATCGCATTTAAAGAATCCAGTTATAATTATTCGTATCGCTCTTAATGAAATCTTCATTTACAGGAAACGATGAAGCAAATATATACCTATTTTGCATAGTGAGGTTGCAGTACACTGAAGACTTTGAAGAGATTAGTAACTGAAGAGCACATTTAAAGCGAACAAATATTTAATAAGTCTATAATTTCAGGCATTTAAAGAGGATTCAATGCAATCAAGAATTGTCGTACCAAGTGAATTCGCTAGTGAAATAGAGGTAAGCCTTAGTGATTTATCGATTTATTGTGATATGATAACATTGATCAAAGATAAATGAAAAGTCATCTTAGTGAATTACAAAATATCTTTATGATCGGAAGAAAAAAAAATGGATGGTCTCTATTTTAAATGGCCATAAGACGGTCGTATTTAGAGATTACGAAAAACTAGAGTATTTTTTTTTAAATGCAACGTTCAACTAAGGATATAATAAATTCAACGATTTGGACGCAATTCAAAAGCTATTAAATGAAATATAATTTGACTTTCTAAGTGATACTAAAGAGTAATACTAAAGAGGGAATGCTCACCGGAAAAATATATTCCTCTAAGATATGGCTAGAAACTAATAAATTAGCATTATAACAAATTTTAATGAATTTTTAAAAATGAAAAAAAAAACGAATTTTAAATGAATAATTGAAAAAGTTATTAAAATTTCTCTAATATTTTATTGCCAGCTATGCTTAACGTTCAGCTTTTAAAACGCAAAAATAAAACTAAGTTGCAATGGTTAGAAATAAACTTTTTTCAGTTGTTTTAAATTGTCCATAGGTTTATTAGATGAATGTTGCTTTATTACTTTTCTCGCTATTTTTTATATGTTCAAAAAATTTCAGGTCAGACTATGTATTTTTTGGCGTTCTAATATGATCGTCTCACGTCCTATCCGTCAATCGATTGTTGGTGCTGGAGGTCGAGCTCGAGCTCCAAAATTAATCGCTCAGCTACAGATCTCATTGAATAGCTATGTGATTTGTTGGAGCAGTCCATTACCACGTGTTTATAAGGTGTCATTGTATTTGCTAGACGGTACACTTGTTTCTTCAGCGGAGACAACCGATTCATGCTATCTTTTCAAAAGTATTCCTACAGAAAATTGTTGTCGTGCAAATATCGGCTATGCGTCAATTAATGAAGCATCGCTTGATGTGGCGGTTAAATTGGAACTTACAACCACTAATGGTAATATTTGAAACTTATTATGCCTCTTGGATTTAATCCTGAGTCGCCTTAAGCTCAAATACCTTCTTATATTTCGCTGTAGGCATTTTTACTAATTAGGCAACTAAGACGTATATAATAACATTTACTAGTAAAACGAAAAATTGGGAATAGATCCTAAACTTTGAAGTAAAATTTAACGAGCTTACTAGTAACATTAGAGTTGATGTTGATGCAGTTTTTTAGACTATAGTTAAATAGACTTCCGATTTGAAATATTAAATGATCGTTTTCCTTGTGTGAAACTAATTGTTTGAGCGCAAATTTATGAAATCATGAAAGCCAATGAGAAGATCCTATCAGAGAGGTTTATACTAACCTTATAATTCAACATGCCAAACACGTAGTAAATGACATTCACAGACATAATGAAATGCGATTTCTCATGATTGAGGAATTGTTGCTATTTCTGGATAAGCATACAACAAGTAGGTGGTAGGTATCGCGTAAAATCGATGTTCAAGTTCATTTTTATGGATGAGAAGTAATCGAGTCATTGCATTTGATAGGTCAATGCAGAAGCAACAATCTGTTTGTGACTTTTACCCTTATATTAAGTATTGCTTATTTTTATTTCTTATTTTATTTATTTCTTTATTATATTTAAGTATAGTCATCGGTAATTTTATTTTCTACTCATTTCTTATTGTCTAATAGGGAGCGTTAATTTATGCAAATAAGGGAATGATTTTTTGGCTTCAATTTATGCAAATAAGATGAGCAATTATTTATGTATTGTATCGTCATTATCATTCAACGGAAGAAGATTCAGAAATAAGGCACTATTCGACCCAACAGATCTACCACTCAATGATCAGCATACTCATTTTGTTTGTGCTTGAATCGATTAGCATACTGTATTTGTTGTCATAGGTAAATAACTACACAAAATAGATATAATAAACCGTTATTGATTACGAATAACATTATCGATCGATTTTTTTAGCTTATTAAGTGTGAATTTTACCTTATAGGTCATTTACTAGCCAATTATAGAGAACAGATATTTTTTAGACATAAGTTTGGAAGGTGTACCACAATTGGTATTCACGAATGGAACGTCTATTTTAAAGTTATACGACGTTGATGATTATGTTGTATTAACCGATCCAAAGAGGATACCGTTCGATCTTGATTCAGGGAGGACTATCACAGGTATATGTAACTGCTGCATTTTGTATGCAAAATTGCAAACTGATGGACAAATCAATAATGCAAAATGAGACAATCATTTCGAATGCTAGAGATACATTTAGCATCGGCGGAGCTTTTGAAAAATTCGTTTAATAATTTTGAGAGAATTTTTGTTGAATTTTTATGAATATTTTAGCAGAAATTAGCAAAAATTTTGCATCGAAATTCATTGATTAATGGCCATATATTATTAAATGTCTGTACAATAGCACTCCAAGAGTGCATTTTTTTAAAAGTCGGTTGTCATTTTCCAACTCATTCGCTTCCAACTTTTGAGTCCTCTCTGCTGTAATTTCTTTTGCGTGTCCACTATGTGCACCTCTGGCCATCGTTTGATTGTAGATACTGTATGATTGGTCAGTTGTATCTCTCTTTTCTTTTCTCCATCTTCATTTAAGGAGAAAATCTGGGAAAAGGGAAAAGAGAAGTTCTTCATCACATGGCGGTATTTCATTGCAGCATTGTGTTCAATATCGATCGATCGGATTCTGGTGGCACTTGATGATGGATCAATCTTTTGGGTATCAATAGTCGATTCCACAAATGGTCTTGTGAGGCCTCCGGATGGCGTTGCAATCACACATTTAGAAGTTGATCATTTACAACAAAAAGTGTACGCCGTGTTGCATAAAAAGGGGATTGTTAGGTAAGCAATCGAGATTGATTGCAATTTGTTGGTTCAATATTGCAATCAATCGTCAAAGTGCATATTTTTTAAAAGTCGGTTGTAATTTTTCAACTCATATATATATATATATATATATATATATATATATATATATATATATATATATATATATATATATATATATATATATATATGTTTGAATAGGCATTAATACCATACTCGTTTCATATAAGCGAATCAATGCAAAATTTTCCTGAGAATGAGTTACTGTACTAACTTTATCTTGTTTATTTCTTTATTTGATTTGTTGATTGTATTATAGAGTACTAACGCTTCTTTATAGAGTATTTGTTGATTGTAGTATAGAGTACTAACGCTATTTGTTGTGAAGGATGTTATTTAATACTGAGCATTTAAAGAGTACTAACGCTTTTTTTAAAGTTTGTTTTTGCAAGCTTTTAAAACCGATTTTCTCTTCCGAAAATATCATAAGGTTTTATCGAAAAATTAGCAAACATGAATAAATTTCAATTAATAGAAATTACAGGTGTGATTTGACCGATTGTGACAATTCGACCACTTTAACAACAAATTCCATCAATTTTATTGAATATATATCGGTGGACTCGTGGAATGGGTAAGCAGCTGATATTTGCATATTTATAGTCCATCGCATTTTTTAATCGTTAATCCTATCATTGAAGTTCTAAAGGAGCGATGTGCATTGTTCTAAGCTTTGCATGTTTCTAGTGGTTTATTGGAATCACCTTTTAGGTAAATATGAAGATTTCCAGTTGGCAGGTGTTCTTTATAAAGGTATTTAAACAGGTATTTAAAATAATTAAATATTTTCTCAAAGATTCTCATCATTCACTATTTGCGCTCGAAATATCGCTTAGGTGATTAAGGTGTCGAATTTTAGAAATGACGATGTGCAATATCAGAATATTTACGGATAAATTTCTAGTTACCTGAGTTCAAAAATATTCCGCATTTAGGACCGCATTTAATGTACTCTCTGCATAGTGCTGTATGGGCGATTATGGGAGAAAATATGGTATTCTAAAATTTTCGTAAATTTTACACTTATGAGCAATTATTTGTTCTAGTTCCGTTCACTCATGTTTTCCAAATTGAAAACAATCTTCCCCCCTTTCCGCTTTTTTCCAATTCCGAGATTCCTACTGAAATAATAGCCGTATCCTTAGGTGAGTAAATTCTCTAATATATAATTGGTATGTAATGATATGCAATTGATAAGTGAGAAATGTAAAAATGCAATGATATGCAAATTCATGCAAAAACAAAAATTTACTACGTAATGATTGGACTTTCAGATTTATTTATTGCATTACAAATGGTGGAGAAGTTTTTTCGGCACCACTTTTCCCTCTCTATGCACCATCGACACTTTCTTTTTCGACGACTGAACAAATAAGCGATGCTAGCTCATCATTCGCTCTTGAAGTTGATATGGAAAACTCTCAGTTGATATTCGTCTCTCAAAATGGATCAATATTATCGATGAGTACAATAAATCGATCGATATCTGATTTGAGATCATCATATGAGCTCAGCGATCAATATAAAAGCGTTATAAAAGTACATTTCGCAAAAAATCGCATGTTTTGGACGTCGTCGAATTGCGGTGAATCGCATCCTTGGGATAATTGTCTCTATAGTGAAGAATGGGATAGCGAGAAAAAGGTTAACGAAATAATATTTCATATAGAAATTGCGCATTTCCATTGAAATATTTCTTTTCGCAATTTTCCATGATGATAAAATTTTGCATCTTTGAAATCATCAATTATTTTTGCTAAATTTTTGCAAAAAACAAAAATTATTTGTTTGATTTTGAAAAAAAAAAGAAATAATTTAAGAAGATTTTCGAAAAAAAAACATTCGATTTGCGTTGAATTTGCTAGTGTTTGTTTTAATTTATTGATAATCTTTGATTTATTGATTATTTTTCTTCCTTAAAAAAATTTTCCAGGATTATGAGAGATGAATTAAGAATAAATTATGGCTCAATGGGGTTTTATTTGTGTTTATACGATACATGAGAAAATTTATAGAAAATTCATCTTAATCGTTATCTTTATGCGGGACGTGTAGTTGATTTCACGTTTCTTCGTAATGGTACTCTGCCACCGACGATTTTACCTCCAAGCACAATTGGCTTGATGACGTCGGCAGATTCTGCGCTAGTAACCTGGGATGCACCTATCTCAATGCCATTTCAAGGTCTGATTTCCATTTTCTTTTTTTTTTTGCTGTTTCTGATCCATAAAAATGATGATAGCGCTTAAATGATCCATAAACGTAAACGAAGTTTTGAGACCCAAAGAGAACTCACATAGAGAGAAGAGAGAAAAGAAGAGAAGACGGAAGGAGCGAGATAAGTTTAATCACAATAATGAACATTATTTTTCGTAGCAAAAAAAAGGTTCTTCATAATGGTTGAACTTTTTCCACTGCATAATATGAATGTTTCACAAATGGACCACTAGTCAGCAGCGATTTGCTGATGCATATATGTGCGCGCGCATGTATACATGTGAGTGTTTGTGCGTATGTGTGTGTCTATGTGTCTGTGGGTGCACATGTGTATCAGGTTGCAAGGATATCGACTATAGTGTTGTGCTCTATTTCAAAGTATTTTTGAATTTTAGCTAATATCCCACGGATTAGTGTTTCTACTGTGCTTGAAATGATACTTAACCACATAAACGACTATCTTCGCATATTTTAATGCATTTATATAAATTAATTAAACCATATTAAATTTGTTGAAAAAAGGTCATCTAGGAATTCTTCAATATTTCTCATATATATATATATATATATATATATATATATATATATATATATATATATATATATATATATATATATATATATATATATATATATATATATATATATATATATATATATATATATATATATATATATATATATATATATATATATATATATATATATATATATAACAGATGGAAAAGCGTCTGTTTTTCAAGCTTTCCAGATTGTGAAATCTCTAGAAGATTTGGAACATCAGAGAAGCTAAAACTTTCTTTTTGCTTTACTTTCAGTTTACTTTCTGGTAACTGTTCTTGAGAAGAATATTCCTAGAAATGCAAAAAAAAATTTGCTTGTAGCCAATACTGTTTCCATTCATATTTAATTAGAATCTTTCATTTATTCTTTTTCATCCACATCTTCATGCACCCTATTGCATCCTCCTCTTCCCACCGCCTTCCTTTCTCCTCTCACTCTTATGACCGATACGTTGATCTTTCAGGTTGATCTTTTCATTTCCGGTCTTTCTTCCTTTAATGAATTTTTTGACTAAAATAAAAGCCTATTTGTTCACATCTTTCATTAATCTCTTAAGCTAAGGGTGTCGAATGGCGTAATTTACGTTATGAATGTCGCGTAATGAATGAGAACGACGAAGAGAGCGCTAAAGCGGAATTAACGCATTTGGATGGTACTTCATTGGCAGTTACCGTATCGCCCGGTGTTCAATATCATGCAACTGTTCGTGTTTGTGTTATGTCTATATGTTCACCATTCGCCAGTGCTATCAATAGTGCATTTGCGCCATTTAATGGTTCGTCTTATTATGTTTATTGTATTTCTCAAAATAAGCTTCTTGTGTTTTTTATAGTCTAATTGGTGGACATGGCTAAGAATATGGATGAGACATTTGCGCCATTGCTGTGTGCTATGCACTACTTTTACGATGTCAGCTATCAAACTTGCATTATAAGAGTGGTGTGTGCAACGAAACAAGTTAACGCTGTTGAAACCCGTGGCGGAAATGTCCAACGGTGGAAATGTTGTTATTAGAACCGCATTACAAACATCTATGCTAAGGTTTAGCGTTTTCATGACTAAATTATTAGAACCACATATTAAAATTGCGTCAATTTTTCGATGCGATTCAGAAACCCTTGAATTTCGATTTAGATTCTGAAATCCTCTGATTTCCACTCGGATGCTAAAATTCACGAAGTTCAATTTTTATGGCTCCCTTTAAGAGTTGCTACTGCACTCTATCGGAATTTTAAGCCAAAATATCTCAAGCATTTATTGCAGATCAGAAGCGAAAACATTGAAGAAATTAACTGAGAAGATCCACATCATCTGAGTGTTTCTGCATGATATTTTAAAATTTTTCGTCCAAAAACATATCTTATCAAGAGTGGTGAAAAAATGCGAATAGAATACATATATAAGATCCTTATGCTCTCTTAATATGCATATATGATGATATCTTTTCCTCGTCATCAAATTTAACTATAGAATAATTTAATTGCGATAAAAAAAAGTGGGATGGGCTTGTAGAGATTTGATAAATTTAATCATAACAGAACGATTAAATGAAATTCTAATGTGAATTTTTTGATAAAATATTTATTGTATTCTGTGAAAAAAGAAAAGAAAAGAAAAGAAAACCATAGTCTGATTAGTGATTTTTTTTTGTTTTTTTACTTTTTTTAAAGAACAAACTTTATTTCATCTCACTCACTTGAAAACACAGTATTGTTTAGATCCGCCATTCGTCCTTTTCAATCGTACCGATACCGGTGTTGACTTCTTTGATCCACTTGGACTTCCACTCGATAAATATGAAATAGGTTCGTTGAAAATTTTCGATGATATTTCCTTGTTAGGTCATAAATTATAAAATAATTTCATGAATCTGCAAAATGTTTGCATTTCCAGCTAAGAGACTGATAGATAATTCTTCCGATAGGATTATCGGCTAGCCTCTTAACTCTTTGTTTTGAACCTAGCTTTCAAGAAAGGAAAGCGCTTTTTCCATAGGAAACCAAAGAGCATATTTTATGCTAAACGTTCTTATTCCATATGAAATTCATGCGAATCGGTGGTTATTCTATGTTGCTTTCTAGAGAATCGCTCTGATGTCCTATTAAATTATTTAAGCAATCCAAAACTTCCGAGCGATTTCTTCCGAATTGTTTCATAAGCGTATAGGAAATTCCTTCGAATATTATGGAGCCTTTCAAATGGCTTAATCATGAATCGTTATAAGCAACAAAATGCTATAATTAATTATTTGTTATTCTATGTTAATTTAAGAGAATATTTTCCAATGAAAATATATTTCAGGCAGTCCACTTCCAGTTGAGCCGACGTCACCTTTTGCGATCGATCCAACAACACAATGGCTTTACGCTATCGAAACTGATGAGGTACCCAGCACAAATTTTGCTCTCTTTATTAATTTCATATCTTTTACTGAATCAAATTCATCATACCTGATACCTATAACGTTGAAGTTTATTCGTTTCGCTTTTTTTTTCGCGGAATTATCGTAAAGTCGACGGTAAGTTATTGATAATGAATGATATAAATAGAGAGATCTGATATTTGTCTTTCGATTTTCTTGTGGATTTTTTCGTACATAGCATAGGACATTATTCGCTAATGATGATACTTCATATTATTAAAATGCTTCTGATGGTTATACGTTGCAAATTGGCCAAAACTTTTAGCGAGATTAACTAATGTAACGAATGAATATTTTAGTCTCATTTTATTGTTCATATCAATTGTTTATCAGCCAAGATTTGCGGCAATAATATAGTTAGCAATTTAATTTTATTAAGCAATTTCTTTTGCCACCAAATAATTCGACAGATAAAGCATTTTTTTTTCCTGTTTACAGAGCACAATATTTCGAATACGAAAAGATGGTTCAAAACTACGCTTCCTCGATACAGTTACCGTACATTTCTTGGCTGTATTACCGAAATATGCGCTAATCATCGTTGCATCCGACTATCTAATCTTATCATATCGTCTTACATCATCTTTAGATCAAGTGTATGCAAATTTCGTTTCAAGATAATGTGATATATTTCGACATTATTACGAGAATGAATATCTTATGCACTGTATATTGTTCAAATGAATAACCTTGAGAATACCTGAATGGACGTTAATTAATCGAATACCTTACAGGTTGAAATGTTAGGTTTTTGATAATTGGACAGATTCTGGTTAGAGCTAGTAGAATGCCGAATGCAGACGTCTCAAGGTTAATGCATTAGAAACGAAGACGGAATAACACTTAAAATAATCGAAAATTTTAGAGAATTTTTCATGAAGATATGTGGATCTATGATTCGAGAATTATTATAATTATAATGCTGAAATATTGAATCACATCGAAAGTAGTTCATTATGTTGAATAGGTGATATGAGAAGTGGCTAATACCACACCATCATCTTGGAGCTTCATAACTTATAATAACCTATAATAAAAAATAGGTTGTAGTCATAACCTGCAAAAAATAGATGTAGGAATATTTCTTTATTAGTGTTAGCCTATTCCTGAGAGTATCTCACTAGATAGCGACTCTTTAGAATTGATATCTGTTCATACTTCTTATTATTGTCGCAGCAATCTTTAGAATTTATTCATGTGAAGCGGCAAATAATTGTGGTGAAGTTGCCGGAGTGGCAGCCGATGATCAAAGCGGTGATATTTTCTTCCTTATTCAAAACCTTAACGGTACAACGAGTCTTTTTGGATTGAATCAAGAAGTACGTACTCCTTATCTCATCGCTTCCTCCACTGATTTTCCACCGTGAGTTATCATTGTGATTTGATCGTTATGATATCTATGAAATCTTTTATCGATCATTTTTACCCAAAAAAAACTGCTGATTTTGATCAATATCGAACATGCTTTCATCAAAGTAAACCGAGGTCGAAAGTAAGTTTTAGTCAAAATTTTTTTAAATATTTTTATTTGAATCAGCAATTAAAAAGTGAAGTAAATCGAGGTCATATTCACAACCCTTCAATTTCTAAGTTATTAGTAAGAGGATGGTACATACTCATATTCGTCATAATGCATATGCATTTGCACAAAAGTACTCCAGCATTTCATCGTAGTTGCTTAGGATCATATAAACCATATATATATATATATATATATATATATATATATATATATATATATATATATATATATATATATATATATATATATATATATATATATATATATATATATATATATATATATATATATATATATATATATATATATATATAGGCATGGATAAAGACTGAGAATGGCTTTGAGAGTAGTGCCGTCTTCGTAATTTAAAATGAGAAGCTTTGCTTAATGCAAAATTTCCTCGCAAATCGATCAATCCGGAAGCTTTTCAAAAAGCATCAGAGAGCGCAAAAACAAATCTTTTTTTTCAACTCTCAGAATACGACAGCTGGTTGTGGCGAAAGAGAAGTTGGCATTTATCACCAAATCGGGTAATATGGGCGTTTGCGACAAGAAACTTGGCTCACTCAATTTCAATATGGCACTTGCACGCGTTTCATTATTGACAGCTGCTAACATTGCACCTATTAATGCGCTCAATTTTACTGGTGAAATCGGTTTTGTTGACGACTCTCCAAGTAATCTAAGCTGGAGTATCGATCCGACTTTACAACAAGGGAAGGCCATCTACAAGGTAATTTACTTCCTATTTGTGTGGTTGTATTGTTGAGATGCCGACTCAAACACACTAGTACATTGTTCCTGAGGTTTCTAAGGCAAACTTAGACGGCTTGAGCCTTAGCTTTTGATCCTTTTCGAAAGAAGAAGAATTTTGCACCTACTGGGAGCAAAATGTTTTCTTTTTCTTGATAACTGAAATGAATCTTTGACCAAATGACCAATTTTGTCTACTTTCGACTTTTCCGCTTTCTGTGGCAGTTTTTTTTTTCAGAATACAGTATCGGTTTCCTTCTTTCGTTTCGTTTACGCAGTGCTATGTTCTTACATGGAAGAGAATAACTGATAGTGAAGTGTTGCAAAAAAAAAGAAAGATTTTGGTGTTAATGTATTGCAAAAGTGCATAATGGAAGAGTCGCTGCAAATGATATTGCAAGAGTTGTTGCTGATATTGCAAGTTTTGCAAATTACTTTGCGTATTTCCCAAAAAGTAAATAAATTATTACAGACTTAAGCGCGCGTGTTGTGTTCAATTTATAGATATCAATGTTCAAAGAACGCTGGGGTGGCGAACGTTTTGTCGATATTTCAATGGACCAAAACTACGTAATGAGTGCGACACTTTTGGAGCAATGGCCTTCACGTCAGAAATTCGATGTGCAGATTGATGCAATTACGGCATGGAATATTATCTCAGCTAATCAAACAGGTTTATATGCACCAACGAAACCGCCTTTACCACCAAACAATCTCAGAATATATGCCACACAACAGGTGAGAGGGAGAGCTTATATTTTTTATTTTTTCCCCTTTACATATGCAAAAATCTCCTGGAAAGGAGTATATAAATCTACGATGTTTACTGCATGTGTGGCTTACATAGATAACCATAAACTTTGCGAGTGATGGGATTACGTGGATCCATATTGCTTTGAGGTTTCTTTAGTGACAGCCTATACTAGGCAAGTGAGAGTAGGTGGGGGAAATCTTTTTGAATGCTTCTCAAGCTGAACGATGAAAATAAAGCGAAATAAATAATTCTAGAAAACAGTGGATGGTGCAAGAGCATTGATCGATTTATTCTGGGATGAGCCAACCGAATGGAACGGTGATCAAGTTGGTTATGTGGTGAACTGCTCCGTTGATAATACAGATCAACGATCGCAAAGGGTGCCACCATCTATACGAACCTATTCGTTCAGCGTTAAATCAGGCCGAGTTAGTTGTGAAGTGGCGGCAAGCAATGATCCTGCGCATGAGACTTTCTCCGAACCTATCACTATTGATAGCAGTGGTTAGTTAACCCGAATTCTGATCTCTCATAAAATTATCTGCCCATTTTAATTCGCTGCAAAAAAATTTATAAATTCTCTGTAAAAACTATTTTATAATGGAAAAAAATTAAACGGTTGTGAGAGAGAAAAAAAATGCTGAAACAATACAATCATTTCAGTAATTTTTCAACTGCTCAAAAAACTTTTTTTCCACAAAAAAAACAATCAAAAAAAATCACCAAAAATATTTGAAATTAAATATGCATTTAAAAAAGAAAGCATTTGCATACTTTTCAGCAACATTTGCATATTAACATAAACGAGCAATCATTCCTTATAGCCGTATAGAGTGAGCATATTTGAATAGAGCGCTACCACTTATCAATAAAAATTTTCATTTATTTACAAAACGATCGTTTGTATTTTCCATAACTAAAACCTATATAATTATAGAATTACGGCCTCTTGTTCGTCTATTTGCCGTCAATTCATCGTTTGCTGTGATTGCTGTTTCAAATTGGTCTTCAACGAATAGAATCCGTTCGAAGCGTCAAAATACACCTCCATCTACGGTTAGTTGCTGAACTTTTGACCATTTGTTGCAAATATTAAGAGACGAATATAATATAAGCCATTATGTAATGTTTTGACTCAATAATCGTGATTTAGGTGATTTTTGATTTTTTTTTTCATGGACTGTAAATGATATCCTGGATTTTTATTAGTATATGCTTTAATTGATTATAATGAATTGTGAAAAATGAACATAAATGATTTTAAAAATATAATAAATTTTACTCGAGCAAAATTTTTTCATTAATTAGGAAATGAAATTAACGAGGAGTTTATTGATGATGCATAAAAAGAAACAATTTCTTCGAATGTATTTCAACGATTGCAATTGTTGATGAGAATCGAATAAAAATTAAATAAATTATTTAAATTCTAATATTATGCAATTCAGTTTCGTTACGAAATTTAACAAAAACTTAAATTATATCGGAATTTTTAATTCGGGTTTCAGATCGTTCAACAAGTGATCGCATTTATCGGTAGTGAGTTGTACTCAATTCGAAAGGATAGCGATTCCGCACAACCGTTTCTTCTACATTTAGATATGACTAAAATAGAATCCATTCTGCATAAGGTAATCGACAGATATTTCACATTTTATATCATCATGATCATTATTTCTTATTCACATTTGATTTATTTTCTTTTCATTACTTAGAAAACTCCGGAAAATTTCCGGAAAATATCAAGTTATTATGAATATCTGTGAAATAAAAATCACTTTTTAAAATCGATAAAGCTAATAATTTTTAAAATCATGGAAAAAATGCCAGTTTTTTTTCATCAAAAATTAGCTTTTGCTAAAGGTTCACCATAATGGTTCAACAATTCCGCCATATATCGTTATTAATATTATTTCTTTCAATATAAACACAATTGTAAAGAAATAGGATGTTTCACGGGTTTTTATGACCGACTGATATCATTCAGGTATCTATTGGCGGTGAAGTGAGCGCCGTAGATGCGGTAATCTCCGATTGGCTAGGCAATCGTCTACTTTTTGTATCATCTGGCCATTTAATGCAAATTGGCCTCGATGGAGTTCAGGTTGGCATTCAAATATTATAAAATATGGAATATTGTGTTTTATTCTTTGACAAGAGGGATCCCTTTTAATATTAATAGCCGTCACAATAATTGATTTGCTTATTTCTGAAAGGCTCTTACTGTATGATATGAAATCATCGTCATAAATTAGGCAAAGATTCCATAGCACATATCGTTTCCTCTGCGTGCTGCTTGCTTTTATAGTTTGCGACATTTTAGATCTATATTTGCTCATGGGTGGGACTAATTTTAAAGTTTGAGGTACTTTATTACTTTAAAATTCAAATATTTCATCAATTTCGATAATTTAGATGAATAATCGATGAGATCGTTAAATGATTTTCATATCTTCGTGGAAATAGAAAATCGATATTTTTATAGGGTCTTACTGTTGTAACTCCTCGACGTTTGATGGATCTATCACCAGGAGCTGGCGATGCAAAGCAGCTTCTTTATGATCCCTTTACAAAGTATGTTTAATTTTACTTAAGTATGTATACTTTTATTTAAGTATTATACTTTTATTCAAGTACTTATGCTTTCATTTAAGTATGTGTACTTTATTCAAATACATATACTCTATTTCAATCGTTTAATGTAACATCGTTGGTGATTATAAGAGTCGAATTTATTTTATTGGGAGCAAGTAGAATGAAAGAGATTTTTCATATTTATTTGATCGTTCTTCTTTCAAAATATTTGAAAAAGATCATTGAAATATTGAAATGTTTGATTAGTTTATTATTTTCAGTACCGCCTATCTTCTAACAAAAAATGGTTCATTATTTGCTCTATATTTGACAAAAGGAGAGGAAGAAAACCTAGCGTTAAGGTAAGACATTGTTCTCCTTTCTTTGAAATAAAATATTATCTGAATGTTGTGATCCCTTCATATATAAACAACAATACGTCGAAAACTGCAATTATGGATCGGATCAGTATAATAGAATGATATTTCAGTATGATTTCATCTATAAAACTATATCTTATTTGTTATTATTATTTCTAGCATTGATATCATTCGATAAACGAAATTGTTCTGATATACTAGTTTTTATAATTAAATTAATTCCTTTTTTTTCAGTATACACTATGAGTTTATTTCTAATTTTACCACAAATAACTAAGCCTGCTAAAGTTGAATTTTCCGGTTGGAAATTCAATTTTTGAAAATATCATTCCAAAATTTTCTCTGAAAAATTTCATTCCTGCAATAAGTATCATAGGAAATTAGAGCTTTCTGATGCAAAAAAAAAAAAAAAATTTCTGAGAAATTCTTATCGAAGAAATTTTAGACTCGATTGTCTTAAATCGGAAACAATCACATCAATGATGAGTGAATTTGCATGGAATCGTGCCATCTCACCGGCTATATATGTTCTCACATGGAATGGAATGCTTCGTGTTGATATTACTTCATCGAAATGTGAAGAGATTCATTTCGATTGGGCTAAATTTGGAGGTGAATATTGGTTTTTTTTTAATTGATTTTTTTAATAACTATATATATTGCTGCATCGAAAGATGGAATTCATTCGATATTTTAAAGGATAATATTCCAATTTTTTATATTCTCATTTGTTCATTATTATTTTTCTATTTTACTATTCATTCTTCACCTTATAAACTTTAAATTTCATGCTTTAATATTCACTCGTTTTTAGCATCTTCTAATATCGTTGCTATAATTTTTCTCAATTCGTTAGAATATTTTTAGCAATTTCTTTATTAATTTATACATATGACAAGTATTATGAACGTTTTGAAAAAAAAAATTACCTTCTAACATATGAAAGTATATTTATTTTTAATTATTTACAAAAATTCATTGAAATATACGAAAAATTTTTTTTCACCCACAACATCTGCGGCAATCTAATTTATTTCCATGTTTGCTATTTTTTAATGTTATAGGTGAAAATGATTTCTTTCTAATCGCAAATAAACTTGTTCTCATCAATAAAAACGCTTTCATTAACTGATTTCCGACATACGAATATTCCTATTTCGAAGCTAACTTTGACCTAAAAATTAGCATATATGAAGGACAATTTTAACTTAATCCATTTCCATATGAATTTGCTCTCAAACTGTAGTTTTATCGATTAACTGAAGTGAATATTTGAACAGTATTATTTATCAATTAAACGATGAAGTTTTAATTCGATATATTTTAGAAAAAGGGTTGAAATCAGTATCATCGTTTGCAATCGCTGATAAGCTATTTGTTTTTGTTACTTCATCGGAGCTTATTGTCTATGAATTGAGCTCCTCATCAGCTACTCCTGTACCTGTTGCCGGTGCTCCTTTCAAGCAAGTATTAGCGGTCAGTCAATCCTCACAACCATATCCTGGTTTGTATTAATTTCGATCTTTCATATTTCATTAAATTTGGCAAAATTTCAACATTATAACATTTTTATAGCTTATCGATTAATGTTGAAAAATACTCGAAAAATTTTTTGATGAAAAAAAAAATGAATTTGTTCCAACTTTGCAAATTTAAATCTTTCCAATTGTATTTCAAAATAATTTTTTATTATTTAAAAACCTTTAGCTATATAATTTTACGCTAATTTATTATAAAATTTTATTTTATTTAGATCGTTCGTGTTTTGCACTTCCCGAATCATCCGATATTAAATTCACTGTGGAAAATGAGGAGAGAAGTGGTGCAATTGTAACTATCAACGAACCACCATTACCTAATTCATGCCCAGTATGGATGATTTTATTTTTCTTTACTCAAAATTTAAGAACAATTCCACGAAAATCAAAATGCCATTTTGGGAAAGAGGGACGGGGAGAGAAGAATGGGGGATGGGAGGGGCAAATAGGGAGATTAAATTGGCGTATCATATGATTCGGCTTGATAAGATGATGTATAATTCACCCATAAAATCAGATAATCTCCATCGAACTTATTTTTGCGATAATAAGAAAAATAATAGAGCTGAAAAAATCTTTTCATCTGAATAAGTTTTTTATTCCTATCTCTCTATATATGTTTATTGCTTCTTTTAATGAACAATTTTGACAATAATAAGGGATAATATTTTAGGTAATTGTTAAACTGTTTGTGAATTTACAAAAAATTCCCTCTAAAATTTACATCAAACAAATTCTCTGATGAAAAAAAATACTTTTATTAATAATTAAATACCATATAAATTTTTAAGTAAAATCAACTGCAAATTACACAAATTAATATTGCATTACTCTTATGTATCTGTACCGCCAACACAATATGAAATACATTCACACAAATATACAAATTAATATAGCATTACTCTTATAGGGAGTATCTGTACCGCCAACACAATATGAAATACATTTTAAACGACAAGGTACGGATAAGGTTCGTAATATTCGAAGTATCAATCATATCGTTCATATCGACGATGGTATTCTTGATAAGGAAGCCGAGTAAGTAATTCCTAATTTTTCATAAATGAATAAAAATTTCTAATTATCTAGCCAATTCATTTTTTTTTGAATACTATTAAATTAAATTTAAGAGTATCATATTCCATTTTTAATAAATACGATTTTTAAAAATGATACAATCGTAAAATTTTTTAAAAAATTTTAAAAACTTTGAAAATTTTTTTCGAAAATATGATGGTTATTTGCGGTCGGCTATTGCAATAAATCGCTCTTTTCATTTTAAAAAAAATCCCTCCTAAGAGTCCTGAAATGAAGTGGTAATCATTGAGACTGAACTTGATTAATGGATTCATCATTAAAATTTTCAAAAAATTAGAATTAAATTTAAAAACGTTTGATATTGAATTACGCATATATCTTATTGAATTGATCGTTTAAAAAAATTTTTTTCTTTTGAATTAGAAATTTTTACTAGGTTAATTGCTAGTTTCATCGAATATCTCTCTCCATCGAAATATTTGCTAAAATTTTCTACACAATTATTAGCTTCTATTAGTACTTATTGATGAGATTTTATTCATTTGTTAATTTCCATTATGTTATTTTGTTATTTGTCGATTAAATTTTTCCTATCTCATTACAATTTCAGCAGTTTTTGTTTTAATTTCAGTTATGATGTGACTGTTTCATGGTTTAATCGATTTTCTCCACCATCACCACCAAGTGAACCTCAAACGTTAAGAACGGGATATGGTTTTCCGTCATCACCACAGGAACCGGCCGCATTTGCTCTTACGCCCGATACTGTTCTACTTTATTGGAAATTACCACTCAAACTGAATGCTCCTATACCTGAAATTAAATATCGTGTAAGATATTTTACAAGCGAATATTACTGGTTTTTTTTTACTCTGCGATGAGGTTAATACTTCTTTGAAGTTGTTATTATGAGGGTGATAGATTCAATCGTGAAGACAATACACTTACTGGAATTATTTACTCGATTTTGTAAGCTTCAGCTCGATCTATCAAACTTCAGCTCGATCTATCAAACTTTGCTCGATATTTAAGCCGGAACTCGATGTCTTCCTTATCCGGTCGCTAGTTTAGGTTTTGCATCAACTTCACGTTTCTTAAAATACACTCAGCATTCTTTTGCGCGATTTTCTGCGCAAAACTCGAGCAGTCAAACCGCCGTCGTTGCTTTACTTTTTACCTCTCGATTCGTTAACCTGCTGGATACAGTGAATCCTGGGCGATGAAAAATAAACCAGTAAATTAGCGTAGCGCTAGACCTAAGCACTGACGAAGATTGGTGCTTAGAAACGAAGTCACGAAGTTCTCAGAGCTACTCCCATGACTGTTTGAAAGGAAAAACGATTGGAAGCATGCAGGTAATCCTACCTGAAGCCACATACCTTAAATAATAATAGCTCAATCATATTTGTGACAATTTTGCATCTTGCAGTAGTTACTTTGTAATCTATTTATTAGCCTATTTATCTAAATATTGCCAACATACATAGTTACTTAGTAATTGATTTTATAGGCATAAAGTAAATAGTTATCTAAGATCAAAAAAAAATGATGAAAATTCATAGAATTTCCTTCTCCAATTGGGAGAAATTATTTCGTTAGACTTGAAATATGAAAAGAATTTTTTTTTCATTTCATTTCAGATAAGTCAATTAAGTGCATCACTAACAGCACCGGCAACAATTGGAGCGCAACAATTCGAAGGTGCTCGTTATTCGGCGTCACCAACCGATGTCGTCTCTTGCTTAAATAATCCATGCTCTGCAAAAATATCAAATTTACGCCCATCAACTGATTATAAATTTTGGGTTGGTCCATTTATTGTCTCTTATTATTTCTCTCTCGTATTGAAGTTTTTTTTTTCTCATAACGAGTAGATAATTGGATTTTTTTTTCTTATTTACCTATTTGAAATTGTGTTTATTGCAAGTAGGTAATTGTTATTGATATCATACTTAACGGCTTTCTCTTTTGATATTTTCATTTGTAGTTTTTATATTTCATTTGAAATGATTATTGCTCAAGTGTTTCAGCAATTTATACCAACCTCTACGAATCAGTCACTATGAATTATCAAATAATTCAAAAAAAAATCATTGAGCAATATATATATATATATATATATATATATATATATATATATATATATATATATATATATATATATATATATATATATATATATATATATATATATATATATATATATATATATATATATATATATATATATATATATATATATATATATATATATATATATATATATATATCATATCTTCGTTCTTATTGATGTATTCTAAAGATCAAATTTCTTCTTTTCAAAAAAAAAAATTTTATGATTTCGATTTTCATAGCGACGTTAATTTAGCAATTGTTTTTTTCGTTCTTTTCATACTTCATGCTTCATACTACTTCAATATGTCCATTCTAGCCTTTTTTTTGTAGATCATCGGTTTCCGAGCATAGCGGAGAGAGTGAAATGATTGATCTTTATGAGTAAATAGTAAATAGTAAATACTTTGCTATTTTTTATTTTTTCGTTCGTTTACTTTCTTTTTTGTTATTTTATAAGTATAAAATACTTAGTGCTCCGCATTTTTCATTTGCACTTTCCTTCATTTATTATTAAAATATTACTTTGTAAATGTACTTATAAAATAAATAAATAGTTAGGATATCACTTGATGTAGTAAGTAATGGTAAATAGTAAACAAAGCAAATATTAACTAGTACTAAAATAAAAAGTAAACATTATTTAATCAATGGAGTATTTCAGCGATAATTAAATAATGAGTGTAACAACGAGGTTGTATCAGTAGAAAGCGTTTTGTGATATGTAAATCATCGCAAATATAATAATGCACTTTTTATGCAAATTAAGGCAATAATGGAATGCATACCTTAGATATTTAAAAAAAACATATGAGGCGTTAACGCTGAATAATAAAATGCAGCGGAATGGGAGATTGCTGGATAAATATCGAGTACCGACATTTGAAGATTAGCTGATTTCATCACATTTAATCAATGATATCAATTTATTACCGTAATTTTAAAGGTTATTTTTTTGCCAACGCTTTGGTTTATTTTACACCGACAAGTAGCAAGAATACCGAAGCAAATATTTATATTTGAAAAATGAGCAAACGCTTATAGTTTTCATCATAGAGACATTCTTGAAATGTTTTTTTTTCAGGTACGAGCAGTTCATGAGAGCCACCTTAACACTCAATTCTCGGAGGATTCCGAAGCGGTTTCGATGGAAACATCGACAAGAACGAAAGATATTTGTGGTACATTAAGGCCAGATAATGTGACCGGTACATCGCTTGTGCTTCGGTGGAATTCACTTCAACCTGAAAGTCCACCATCGAAAATATCCATCCAATATCGCATTGTAATATTTTGGAAATCGTTTATTTTCAATTGAAGACTTGGCTAGGCCAGACTAGGCTAATTGAAGTCAGTTTTTGCTTGGCCACACTCTGCTTTC
Organism: Ascaris suum; assembly: GCA_013433145.1. Classification (NCBI taxonomy): domain Eukaryota; kingdom Metazoa; phylum Nematoda; class Chromadorea; order Rhabditida; family Ascarididae; genus Ascaris; species Ascaris suum. The sequence goes on along the minus strand of CM024178.1, from coordinate 7,800,201 downwards.
GATTCGAGAATACTCTTACAGGGCAATTTCAGGTTCGATGATCATTTTCTTCTCGTTGAAATGTTTTATTGAGTGAATTTTTATGGAAGAAAAAAATTTTTTTATACAGAAGATTAAATTCAGATAAATTTGAGATTTTTTTGCTCACGAAGATATTTCGACTCGTGTCTTCACAATATTTTCCTCATTTCCACATTGAAATAAGAGTGTTAACAAGAGCAGTTTGAAACAGTTCCCGATGTCAAGTCTAAGAGAAGAAAAATTCAAGATCGTCGATCCAGGAAGGTCCTGACTCCTCTTTAATGAAAATAACTGAAAATAAAAGGTAATATCTCAAGGTTATTCGATTCTTTCATTATCCATCAGCCGATTTTATTATTATAGAGTGGTGCGGATGCGGTATGGAAATCACCATATAATGCAACATTTGAATGGTCGGATAAATCGATAGCGATCGTAATTAGTGCTCTACGTTCGGCTACCTCATATGATTATCGATTCGTAGCCGAATATTCACAGTCGTATCACTATGGAAATCGAATGTATCCATTTGTTGAGACCTATTATCAAAGTGCGCAGCAAATTAAAACAAAACGTTAGTGCTAATTTTTTAGTGAATTTATTTTATACTTCATTATTTTAGTTTTTTTTTTTTAAATAAAACTGCTGGCGTATATTTCCTCCGATCATTTTGAACAATTGAAGAATTTTTAAGACTATGTTGTCGTCATTTTGCTTTTTTTTTTGCTTTCATTTAATTACTTGTATTTCGATTTAATTACCTGTTCTTCATTTTTGATTATCTATGCATCAGTTTCGTTAGTATCATAGAGTCTATTCGTGAAATTCAAAATAGTTTCCTTAGTATCGCCATATAAAGTAGAATACAGTAAATTCCAATCCCCAACAGGAAACATATGAGATTGACTTTTTGGAAAATTTAACTTGATTCATTTTATGTATATGTTCATAGTTTTCCACTCCACTCGCATCTAAATAATCCATAAACCCCCTTTGTTTCTCTTCTTCCTTCTTTAAATACAGGTTGCATAATTTTCAAGTTTCAGACTTTAGCTTTAGTTACACAACTTTTTTTGAACTCATAGAACATTCAACTACAAAATTTAATTATAAGTAAGTTTTTATGCAAATTAACATTAATTAATCGTTGTGTATTTTAGCCGGTACACCATCTGCACCAGCTAGTGTACTCCTTGTTCATGAGAATGATCAATGGATTGTACGTTGGCAAAAACCACTCAATGATGGTGGCTCTCCAATCATGTCGTATGCACTCGAATACAGGTTGCATATTCAATGACTATAAAAAAGTTGTCGATGTTGGAAAGGATTTTCATAATACATTAATGCATCTTAGTTAATGTTCAATATTACAATTAATATTGTTACTAATCAATCAATATTCGATATAGTTGAAAGCATGCAAATTTAGTAAAAGCAAAATTATTTTTTAAGGTGTTTCAGAAAATATATACATAGGACTATATTTTAATGTGTCTTACAGTTTGAGAGCTCCTTGCAAAATTTTCCGATGACATTTGAGAAGTGATCATTGCAAACAACAATTTTTGCAATGCAAATTTTACTATTACATTTTAATAATCGATTGCATAAAATGCAAATATTTAAAAATATTTGCTAGATAAAAAGGAGATATTAACGCATATTTAGGCCAAAAGAGAACGCTGAATGGGAGATCGCTGAACGAGGTATTGAAGGGAACAGCTTATGGTGGAAACCACCGAGAGCTAATTTCGTTTCTGATGGTGCCGAATTTCGTATACGTGCGGCAAACTCGGAAGGTTTCGGCGCATATGCCTATTCAAAACAACACGAAGGTTTATATCAGTGGTTTTTTGTTCGTTAAAGTTTTCTAAATTCTTTCTCAAAACGGACTGTTTTCAAACTCCTATCGGAAGATTCCCCCCTCTCACCTTTTTACCAGAAATTTCCTTTAAAATAGGCTTAAAAATAGATTCAAAGTACCAACGCTGTGAAGATTTAATCACCACAGTTCAAAAAATTGCCTCTCTAGCCACAAATTGGATGTAAAGACCCCGATAAAACTTACCAAAATGATCGAATATTACCCGGAAATCAATTCTAAAAAAACTTTCTGCATTCAGACGTGAATTTTACGGCAAATAATTGCTTACATGTTTTAAAAACGTATTGATGCGTAATAAATTAATGCTTGAAGGTTCATCTGATGGGGCGGAAACTTCATCATCGATATGGACGATTGTCGTTGTCTTACTTATCGCTATAATCTTGCTAATCGCCGTTATTGCTGCATTGTTCTGTAAGGATTTTGAGCGTTGAGTTTTCCTTTATTTTTTATTCCTCGCTTTTTGAGGCTGCACGTAAAATTTATTGAAAGGCTTGATGACTAGACATTGAGTTTCGATTATAGGTCAATCCTTTAGCTGAAATTTAAAGGCTTTTTTCACCTCGATGAGCTCTTACATATATGAGTCTACCATTTAGTTCATCAAATATGCAAATTTCAGTTGAATAGGTTATCGAGCGAATTTTTTGTGGGGGGGGGGGGGGGGGGGGAGGGAGAAGAGCTTTTAGAGTATGGAATTAACATAAATATGTGAAGTTAATAAGGATTAATAATTTTATTGGTTAATATAATATATTGATTAAATAAAGAAGTATGCAATGTTATTTCGAATATGGCTTCCCGTAAAATTTTTTTTCAAATTTTAGGAAACGGGTATTTGTTTGAGTGGCAATTCTTGATGGATTAAGCTAATCGAGGATATAATTTAACTGGAAATCGGATCTAATTTCCTCTCTTCTTTAATTTTAGAGGGCATTTATTTGAGAGTATATGGTATGTTGACGATTAGAATAGTTCGAGAAGTCTGTTAAAATAATGCTTGCGATTATGATGCTTAAATGGTTCGCAATGAATTGTAAATTAGCAGTTGTCTTACCCTTTTCGTAATATCTAAATTAATCTGCTAGCTTCAGTGGGCTTTTTTACGTGACATCGAAAAAAAAATGGGATGGAGGAAGAGGGAAGGTGAGGGCGATAGACACTCAAATGGATGAAACTCGATTCCTTGAACTTTTAGAGTATTTGTATCGATTTTAAGTTCAACTTTAACCTAAATCCATGGTTATGTAACCGAATTCCTTACTTAGCTCTCCAGCAGCCTCAAATTTCAGTCTATTATCAATATGCTGCAAAAAAAGAACCAAAAACGAAATCACGAGATATTGGTCTTCAAACATTCAAAAATGGAACCCAAAACGGTGCTCTACCGACGGAAATATCAAATGATCTTAAAAGTGAGTCGATTGAAATTTATTGAAAAATAATGCCGAAAAATTGAAAGCAAAAAAAAAGCGAAATTTTTAAAATTTTCACAATAATTCGACTTTATGATAGAAATTTTTTTTTAAATCATTAATTTTTATAATGAAATTTAAATACTTCATTTTCGTATTTTGATAAATAAAAAATTTTTCTTGTAGCTTTCGATGTGAATTTTCATCAAAGTTGTTCCCCCCCCCCCCTCCCCTCCCTCCCTCTTAAGAAGACAGTGTTGGTTACACTCACTAATTGCGGAGATAGACAGCGTGCGAAATCGCCAAGAAGAGAAGAATTTATATGCGAAAATTGCTAAAGTTAATTGCGCTAATGTGATTTTAACGATTTATGAGGCCGAAGAATTTTTGCGATTCTTTGAACGAAGTGCTAAATAAACTATTACTTGAATTTATCCCACTTGAATTCTGATTTTTTTTTTTGATTTGAATTTATTGAATTATTCAATTATCCATTAAACGTTTTGAAAATCATTACAAACATTGAATAATAGTGTATATTGTTACAATGCAAGCAATTGATTGGTTAAGAAAAAAAAAACTATTAAAAGTAAAGAAAAAAAAATCATTTTTGATAAATCATTCAACCAAAAAAAAAAAGAAAAAAAAAAAAACGAAGTACTCAAATTTCGCCACATGATGATGGTATTTTCACCATACGTTGTCTATTTTAGGTATTCCAAGAGTTGAGAAAAGATTCGTGAATCTTTCTCGAATGATTGGTAAAGGAAGTTTTGGTGAAGTTTTCGAAGGTGTTGCTTGTGGTCTTCCACAATCACCGACAAAAGGTGTACGAGTCGCTATAAAGGTTGTCTTTCAAATGCTCCAAAAAATTATTTCTTCTTTGAGAAAATATAAGTAGATTTTTTGAAAGAAATGAATAATACATAAGAAATAATTTTTTTTTTTTGAATTTATTTTCAATTAAAAGTTAAAATATATTTCTCATCAGAGATTTTTTTTTTTTTAGATGGGAAATCGTTCAGTTAATATGTGATTTTTTTTTTTTTCAACGAATGACCTATTTCATTTGCAGACATTAAAGAGTGGCTATTCGGAAACAGATCGATTGAAATTTCTCAAAGAAGCAATTCTTATGAAGTTGGCAATTTTCCATTTATTTCTTTTGATTTTTTCATTGATAATAAAATCTTAATTTGTTAATACACCTATGAAATAAAGAGTATTAACTGTTTTTAAACGTTCTAAACGTTGTATTATCATCATATGACATAAACGTTAATATAGTCAACAACTTACGAAAGAGTAAACTGCTTTTTGCTTAACAATGAAAAATCAATCTGAGAGAGGGGACATTCAAAAATTATATTCTTATTTATGTTATATTTTATGGTTTTATGTAGTAAGTAATATCTAATACTGAATTGTATATTAATAAATGTCAGCATTTTATTTGAATGTTTTCTGCTGCTGAATGTTTATTCAGTTGTTAAATTTATCGCTAACATACTAAATATAAAAAATCAATAAGGTTATTAGTGCAGGTAATTATTACAGGTAATTGAGTAATTAATTTTGCAGTAATTTTGATCATCCAAATATTGTGAAATTGATGGGCGTCTCACTAGAAAGTGAACCATATTATCTGATCATTGAACTAATGGAAGGTGGTGATCTCCTTGGATTTCTTCGATCTAGGTAAGGATTTATTGTTGCATAGGTGTCTATGATACGTTCCATGATACAAAAGCTTTTTCGTATCATTCAAGAGAGAGGGAGAATTACTGAAATAATTTTTTTTTTGGAGTATAGTTGAAGTTTTGTCATAGTTTGCGTAGCTGTTCTTATTTTTGCAAAAAAAAAAGAAATTTATTTCGTTAGTGAAAGATGTTCATTGCAGTTTCTCCACGCTTCATCCCCTCTAGCTTCCACGTCGGAGCCGATAGATGTGGAAATATAGAGGGGATGAAGCGCAGAGGCTCGAAAGCCTAGAGGAGTAGCGGCAAAGATTCTCTTATCCGTTCTCGATTGAACGGTTTCGTAGCTTGTATCGTTTGGTCCGTCATTCCCATCCACATCGTTTGGTTATTTTAATGGGGATGTTACTGGGTAACGATTGTCGGAGTGTGTTTTGGGAGCGTTCGAAACATTCGTCATATTGCTTCCACTTTGCGGCTGTCATGAAATTTGTCGATGAAAGATTGCTTCGACAGAATGAAGCCGATTGCTTTATTTAAGCTATTAAAATGGCAAAATATTTTGAGAACTTTATGCAAATATGTGCAAGTACAATTAAATTTTATATAATTTCATAAGGAGTGACAACTTTCTCTTAAAGGATTTCATTCAAATATTTTTCTCATTGCAAAAATTTTATGTAAATTTCTTTTGTGATTTTTTTTTTATTCATTTTTCCCATATATTTATCGTCTAAGCGTTTTGTAATTTTTCTAAATTATTTCACATTTCTGGCTCATTGCCAATAATTCATTGAAATAAAGGTTATTATTTTCTGGAATGATTTCAGGATCGATTAATAGAATAATAAAATTTAATTTTCAGTCGTCCATCCGATTGTCTTCCATCACAATTATCGTTGTGTGAATTAATCGATATGATGGTCGATGTTGGACGTGGAGGCACTTATCTCGAAGCGAATCGACATGTACATCGTGATCTTGCTGCTAGAAATTGTCTAATCTCATCAAGAAATTCCTATGCAAGAGTCACTAAAATTGGTAAAATATATCATATTGGTTACTGTTTATTCATTTAAAACGTTTGTAGAATAGATGCACTACCGAAGAGATAATAGTTGCGATAGAATTCGACCATTATAGAATCTTAAATGCCCCTGAAATTTTGATTAATTTCAGTTTTGGCAAAAAGGATAGAGGAATTAGGCGTTTTTTAAATTTATTACATAAGCATTCCGCGACACTTTCATTTATTGCTGTAATAGTGATTAATTGTTGAGTATTGGCCAACTGCTTGATAGTGATAGATCATTCTATAACGCTATTCGCGTTTTTTTTTTTGTAGGAGAGGAGTATTCGAGTTAGAAATAAGAGTAAAGAGTGGGCGGGATCGATAATTTTTCCCTTCAGAGTTAATGGAGGAACTATACAAAGAGGTGTTTGAAGGTGTTTTCAGCATTGAATGGCGTTAATTGCCTCAATAAACTAATAATGAAGTATGAATTTTGGTTTTTTAAACCGGGAAGAGTCGAGGTAATTATAGCGAAATTGATATGCAAAAAATACAATTGTTTTTATGGAAATTACGCATAAATTTTTTTTAATTATCGAAAACTTGCATAGTCGAACAACAACAACAACAACATATATATATATATATATATATATATATATATATATATATATATATATATATATATATATATATATATATATATATATATATATATATATATATATATATATATATATATATATATATATATATATATATATATATATATAGTAATAAAAAGGAGGAATATTTCTAGCCGATTTTGGATTAGCAAGAGATGTCTATACGAATGACTATTATCGTGTACATGGTGAGGATTTTCTACCGCTACGTTGGCTTGCACCAGAATCGATCACTGATGGTGTTTTCACGTCAAAAAGTGATGTGTGGTCATTTGGTGTATTACTATGGGAAATTCTAACATTGGGTCAACAACCATATATTGGCAAACATAACGTACAGGTAGGATGCAAATTAAATTTTTTTTTGTGTATCGAATTTCTTATTTTATTTATTTTTGATTTTTTTTTTCATCTTTTGACTAAAAGAAAATACTTTGGAATGGTTTCAACATTAATGAAGGTTATTTAATTAAGCGAAATGTAACCGCATTGAATTGACACCTTAACTCAGAGAGGTTTTTGATGGTATTGCAAAATCCACTATTAATCTTATAGAGTACTCTTGCGACAAATTGAGAGATATATTTGATTTGTATTTTATCAAAGAATGTCTTATAAACAGTATAATGAAATGTATTTTATCAGTAAAGAAATTCGACATTTTTCTATGAACCACTTCATAGGGGAATCAAAGAGCAATGCTTCTTAGTTAGTTTTAGCTTTGTTTTATTTTCATGCATTATGATTGCTATTTATTGAAAAAAAAAATCACGAAGAAGCTGCTCTACTTTATAGTTGCATGAGATTAGACTTATAAAGTAAGTTAAGTTTTTTATAATGCTATTGCTCAATCTTATAAGTATGTTAAGTTCTTTATAATGATACTCTTTTAGTCTAAACTGAGATATATTCCTTGTTGTAGGTTATGTCGTTCGTGAAAGGTGGAGGTCGACCGGAAAAACCACCTTATTGTCCAGATGAAATGTATGTTGTTTTCTTCATAATACGAAAAAAATTTTATTTTATTTAATTCTTCGAGTTCTTCACAATCTGTGAATGCTTTACAACGATCATTCAATAAGCGCCAATTTTAATTGCTTCGTTAAGCTCAAAAAGTCGAGGAGTTTTCTACATAAACTTTTACTCAACGCACGAATTAATTTTATCATATGATTTGCAGTTTCAATATTGTCGAGCGTGCGTGGATCTACGATCCTGAAAAGCGCCCTGGATTCGCCGACCTTCTTCCTGAACTGGAAGCTCTTCGTGGCAATCCGGCCTACCAGGTTCCCACATGTTTTCCATAAACAACAAATTTCAACTTGCAAAATGACGTTTGCGAAAGGTGCGTACATGAGTCTGTCCGTCCGGTAATTCGAACTTGGGAGCCACTGAAGTTTGGAAATAATGCTTATACGGCCAGAAGCATTATTAATTTCTCTTCTCGAGATTTAAAAACGATTTTGTTATTCTGATCTGAAGTGAATTTGGTTAGCTCACTGATACTGTAACTGGTGGAGGAGAAGGGGTTGGGGAGGAGGCTAAGTAGGGGCTATTTAATTCGCGAGTGATGAATAACTTGAACATCCCAGAATATATCGGTAAATTTGCATATTCGAAATCACACAATATCAAATTTTCTCTAAAAATTTCGCTATTTTTGTTCATAGGACGATTCTGCATTTCCTCCGTTATGCATGTTGGTTGCTGCCTCGAATTTCGATTTATCGATGGATTCGAATATTAGCGTAACGGAAAGTGCCGAACGAAGTGGAAGTATGCGTTTCGATAAGAGTGGTAAGTTAGACGCCCGTAACTATTTTTTCGCTGTTTTTTCTCCAGTAAGTTGCTTAACATATTTTTTTCCAAGTCACGTAAATAAGATCACATATTTAAATCTCTCATTTCTATAAAGTAACCTTTATGAAGTCCCTATAAAATGCAATTTAATTATTTCTTGTTGATTTGAGCAATTTAATTGCTTTTTTCGATATATTTAAATATAATTTATAGACGATTATTTCGTATTGCAAATAAGGAGGACAATTTGAATAAGTTTATTTTGCAATTTTAGCATATACATATCTAATTGCACTCATTTTTGTATAATTTGCGAAAGCGTTACACTGAATAAAATCTCCATAGAAGTAAAATTCTTTAGAAATCAGCTATTTTTCCGCATTTTCCACTTATATTCATCTGTGCACCTGCGTTTCCTTCACTTCTAACTTTCGTTCTTTTGTATATATATATATATATATATATATATATATATATATATATATATATATATATATATATATATATATATATATATATATATATATATATATATATATATATATATATATATATATATATATATATATATATATATATATATGCGTTTCTGCATTTGATCTATGCGCTATCCCTTATAGACCTTCAGTTTGATTTTTTTGGAAAATGTTTTAAAAGCTGAAAATATTCATGGATTTTGAAATCAGTAAGATTTCCCTTTTCCGGTCAGATTTAAAAAAAAACAACGAATCTTTAATGGAAGAATTGTATCGATAGTCGGATCAACCAAAATGTGAATGCACTATTGTGCATATTTTAATATTTCTCGATAATTTATGCAACCGGTTGGTCTAACAAATGGGATTGCGAGAGTACAAAATTTTCAGATAATCCCTCCACTAAAAAACAAGGTCGCCCCTCGATACTTCGTTCCTTAAGAAAAGAACGACCAAAGCCGCCGGTAAGTTTCTTTTTTTTTCATCACCCGCATTTTGAGTATAATTTTAAGCGTATTGCATCCTGAAAAACTAAAATTTAGAGTGCTTACTGTTTCATTCTATACGACCATTTAGCCAGTTATTGAAATCTTTAGTTTTCCTTTTTTCACTTTTATTTCTTTTAAAATCACAAAAATTTACCACCTGAAATAAAGATTTATTGGTTTGCTTCCTTGGCATTTTTTAAATACTTCATTTATCGAATCTTTAAGCGATGATCTTTCACATTTCTCAGTTTTAGAGATTGGGGAGGTGAACTACAGGTGAATTATATTAGATTTTGAGTAAATTAGAGAAATTTTTGGTAAAGCGAGGTAAATTTTATTTCAGGAAAGTGAAATACGATCAAAAAAAGACTACCGGAAAATTTTCAAGCATTTCTTTAAAGAATTTCTTGCGAAAAAAAAAACTATGTTCACTAGTCGAGCTTTGTAGTCTTATTGATAGTTTCCGGTTTTATATTTCCCAATCAAGTATATTTATATTTTACAAATAACTAATAAATATGGCAAATAATGCTATCATCTCTTAATCAAGTTGGTTACAAATTTTCCACGCAAAGTCTTTTTTTTTGTTTGTTATGCAAATTTTCTTCCACCTTAAGATGTCTACAACTTATTCCCGAAGTTGATGTAGGTATAGAACGTTATGATAGGGTTGAAGATTATAGGCTGCTAGCTTTAATGGTTTCCCACTTAATATCATGGTCCAATCTATATGCGTAATAAGTATCTACAAACTCACAAACGTACGTACATGTGCCCATATATAGCGTTTGCTAAAGTTTATAATGAGACTAATTTACGCTTGAATAATATATACTGAACGAAAAGAGTGTGCAATTTATTTCAGCCAAGTCGTGAGGAACTTGAAAGCAGAACAACATCATCGCGTGCAATCAGTCTTATATCCAATGAAACACTTTCAACGGCTCTTGAAAGTGGTAATAATTTTTTTCGATAACATTATAGAATATTTTTTAAAAAAATAATTAATCGTTAAGATAAGCCGATTGCCTTATTATTAAATTTTCAGCTAATTTCTTCTCATATTTAAATTTTATTATTTTCGAATGTGTTAAAAATTTGAAATATTATAAAAATTAAAAGTTTGTGAAAAATTTTAAAAAAATTGAATCGATTCGAAAAATTATTTCTATTAAATGATGATTATAATTAATCGTAGAAAACTTATCGAAAGCATCATATCTAGAAGAGAGATATGTGTCAATCCTTCTGGGTAAACTTCTCGATTTTTCATCTAGAATTTTTCATTCATGAATGAAATAAGTCATAACCGGTGGGATTTTTAATTTCAATTGTAGAAATTTGTAAAGCAAAAAAAAGTCAAACTTTGGCCCACATATGGGGAATTTTTTGAAGGTGCTACATCCCGCCACCCTTCCCCTCCCCGGCCTTTATCCATTTATCTCTGTTCCTATTTTCTACTCGTCTAAGGCGAATTTATTGATAACGATGATGATCGTATGAATTTCCTGTTGACTGTCTCTATTAATGAATTATATCATATGAATTATAATAATGAACTAATAAAGTCTCTAATCTGCTTAGATTATACGATGAGTGGTAAAGGTATCGATAACGAAGGATTTATTTCAAGTGATTACTACGGTTAGTGAGTGGTCCTATTTTGAGCTTTTTAATTATTAAAAAGCCTATTCTAGTAATTGAGCATAGTAATGTATATTAAAGTAATCGAGTTTATAGTATTGATGAACGGATTTGTATAGTTTTCATATCATCGAGCATTTCTTATACGAATTGTTTCTTTTATTTTCTAAATTACGTTTCGTATTTCTTGAAAAATTTGTAGTTAAGCTCGTTCATCGATTTACCTTTGCAATTAATCTCTTTCAAGTGACATATCTTCATGTGAGAGACCAGTGTTGCATACGCCTTCTACCACCTTTTTTCACGTTTTCAGCAGTCGGTTATCCAGAAGAGAGAGGTGTAATAATGCTCGGTAAAGTTAAACCATAATGAAAAAGGAAATCAGAATTTTTCATTATCCTTCTCAAAATATTACATTTTTTTTCCTGAAATACTCCCAAAAATATTTCTGAGTTCATGATAATCTAAAGTTTTGAAAGATGCCACGATTTATCCACACATTTAATATAGACTTATGCATTGTATTACAATTAATTCGATATTTTTGTACAACAATTGAAGATGATTTAACCTTTTTATCTTATAGTATGGGAAATTTAGAAACACCAACAAGGCGAATAAATACCACACGATCAGCGGAACGAATTAAATCACCGGCAGCATCATTACCACCATCGATTATCACCGAACGTAATTCATCATCAACCTCACCACCATCATCATCGCACAGTCAATCACCACAAGATAGTCCTTCGATTTTTGTTCGACCTGCAAGGGTCAGTCGTGTATGAAATTTTATTGCCATTATTGTTTAAAGTTTTTTTTTAATTTGTTTTGTGTATGTGAACAATGAAGCAGGTTTAATATAGCAAATAATTAATTAATGCATGTTGAATAACTGGAATAAAAAGAGTGATTCTTATCATATCATCAGTCCTTATCACCAATCCTCATCATATCATCACTCACATAATATTATCAACTTTCCTCATTATCAACTATCATAGTGGATATCAATAATTAATGAAATAAAACCATATCGGAAAATTTCTATCAACTACTAAAAAAAAAAAACAAATAAACAATTTCATTGAATAATGAATATAATAGTGGAATAATTTAATTTTCTATTTAAAATATATGGTATTAGTATTAAATTTCCGATATGATTTTATATGATTACGATAAGAATAGATATTATTTTCGTATATTAAAATTCTGGCAATTTGACAAATTAATTCACAATTAACTCTCAAATCACTTATTTTTATTGAAAGTTTTTTTAAAGAAATTTTAATGAAATACCTATTCGTTTGGAAATCTCCTCGGAAGAGGAATACTCAAGTATTCAAGTTTTCAAGTTTTCAGCTGTTTAGATTTGTTCTTGTTGTATGTTTTATTCATTCATTGCTTTGTCATTGTTTGATAATACTATATATGCGATGTGCATATCCAAATGCTCAATGAAATTTGTCTTTCTTAAGGAATATTTCAATTTTATTGCATTCTATCGTTTAGCATCAATTCCATCCATTCAAGTTTGAAACTATTTCGAAATAAATGAAACTTAAGCTGTTCAATTAGATCTTAAGCTGTTCAACTAGAGCTTAAGCTGTTTAATTAGAGCTCAAGCTGTTCAACTAGAGCTTAAGCTGTTCAACTAGAGCTCAAGTTGTTCAAGCAGAGCTTAAGCTCTTTCACGATAAAACTTAAGTTCTTCTAGAGTAGAAGTAAAAATCTACGAATCGGCTAATACGATATGCACCCCAATTCTTACTGATGCTGAAATTTTAATTAATACACACGTAATGTGCGGAAATGGTTACGAAAAATTTCTCTTCAATTGCGTTGTGATGTTGGTTCATTGCAACTCCTTTCTTTTCCCACCTTCTTCCTCCCCCCTTCCCCCACATGTGCTCACTTGTTTTCTGATAGAAATTGCTCCCAATTATGACACGACGCTTCTAAAATGTGATTAATCGAATGTGCAACCGAACAACAATCATAATTAGGATTATACTGGGATGAATAAAAGAATCCTCTCTGCATTCTCACACCTCATCTCCCCCTATCCCTCCATCCCCCCCCCCATCCACCCTCCCCTATCCTTCCGTTTGTGCTTTGCAAAACTGAGTTCCTTGCGAGTACAGTATAAAGCTGTAAAAAAAAATTATCAATCCACATCTAGTGAATAGTATTTTTGCAGAATAAATGCGAAATATATTTCATTGAATTGAGATAATGTAAAGCAGCCAAAATCGGCTAACTGTAAAACTTTATTAGCGTACGTTTCTCTTTGCATAAACAATTATATAACGAATATTCATCAATGTCAGTTTTTACTCGCCAAATGAACTCATTTTTTCGTTATTCTTACAGTCGATTGAATACTTAAACGATAACGGAAAAAAAAGCGCTAAAAGAAAATTTTCTACTTTCATATCTTAGAAAGCATTATAAATAAACAAATAAATAAATAAGTTATTCTCGAAATTATTCTGCAATCTAATATGCAAATTATTCATTAATATCTCAGTGATAAATAATATTAGTTAAATGAAATTATGCAATATGATATCCGTATTACATCAAATAAACATTATTTATGCAAAAATATCTTTGCGCTAAATGATTTAAACTTAAGTTTGCATGCAATTTGCAAATTCAGATACCATTTTTTTTCACCGATATTCTTATATATATTTTTTCTATTCCTCTTTTCTCATTTTTTTCTCGCTATTTTCTCTCTTTGCTTCATTAGTTACCACATTTTATTAAGTGTTTAAAATATCTATAAGGTTCATATTTGCTATTCAATTTGAGTAGAGATCCTTAAGAAGAAGGTTTTCATCGGGTAGGAAATTCTTTAATAATTGAGCATAAGTAAGAGATTAATTCGAGAATTCCATTAGTGAAGTTTCTTTGGCACATATGTCCCACATGCATTAATATACTCTTTCTCATAACCTTTTTGAGATTTCTCTTTTTTTTTGCTTCAGTAAAAAATTTAGGCTAAACATCAATTAGGACGTCTGCTTATTAAAGGTGAAAATATCAGTTTTTGCAGGCGGATAAACGGTCTCCGTATAGGTAGCCATATAAGGTGAATTCTTTATATCCGTTTTATACAATCATGAATCGAGTTTTGTTCCATTATATTTGTGCATCACTTGAATGAATATGTTAAGACATACTTAATCTATTGCACTTTCGTTATTATACCGTTGAATTTTTATTACTAAATAATGATTGACGGTATTTTGTCAGTGGACATTTTGGTCAAAAAACGGACAAATTGTGACGATGAACTGTTCGATGGATTTCCTAATGTGCTGCATAGGTTGTGCTTTATGTGTTGTTCGTGAAATACGCTTTTAAAATAACCTGTTAAAAATAGCAACGGCTTTACCCGGTCCTCCCCCTCCCCCCCCCCCCCCCCCTCCCCCACACACGCACACACTGCCGTTAGATGATCTATCAAACTCTCAACTCACTATTATCAGAAGGGCAATGGGAAATGCGTTATACAAAGAGGAAATGATTTTTGAACACCATTTAATGAAAATTGTCGCCATAAGAAATTATGGACGTTGATTAAAGGATATTAGCAAAAACCGAACACAGTTATATTTTTAATGATGGTGAACGGTGAGTGGATATTGCATATATTTAATTCTTTCGATGTGAAAAGCATTGATTGGCTTTTATGTAAATTTAAAAAATTGCATAATACGTTTTATGAGATGATTTAGAGTCATACCACTTATCACTTAATAATATCTTTAGTTGTTGAATTTGAAATTGCAAGCTGTTGTGAAAACAAAGAAAGTGCAGTTACTTATATTGCAAATATTGCAAATATCATATTTTAAACTTAATGATTGCATTGCAAAAATGTACAGAAATTGCAAACATTTATCGCAATCTTGATCGTCTTAGAAATTTCTTTCAATAGGTAGAAGTTCAAAAATTGATTCATTTCATCGCAAAAATCTTCATCGTTACAAAATGATATACGAATTGGAATAAGAACTCAATACATCAGAGTCATATGAGTTTATTTGAGAGGATTTTTTCCTCTATCAAAAAACCACCAAAAGTTTGTCTATGAATATAAGAAATGAGTTCGCTTCGATTAAAATGAAATTTCTCGTAATTCCTCAATTATTTAGCGATCATATATTTTTTTAAACGATTGCAACGTTCTAATTGAATCTCAAATAACTTTTTTTTTGCAATTTTCTTTTCAATTATGAGATGAATTATTGCAATAATTTTTACATATAAATGTCACATGAAAATGAGCAATTTTTTTTTTAAATTCATGCAATAAAAAATAAAAATAAAAAAAAATTGCAAGGCACTAAATATAATTTAGAGCACTTGAGATCATAAGAAAGAAAATGAAATAATTGAATACATATTAGCCGAATATATAAAGTATTAGCACAATTCGCAATCATTTATACTCTCAAATGTTTCGATGTGCATTGCAAATTAGAGTAAATTAAAATTGCTATCATTAATCAAACAAAATTCATACAATTTCACATATTAAATTATATTTAAACGTTGTTCAAATAGTTTGCAAGCATTTTCAACATTCTATTTCATAGTTTTAATCTTCCATTTAGAAAAAAAATTTTTTTTGTCATTTGAAATTTGCATAATTTCTATCCACTATCAAAATATTTTTTTATTGATGATGCAATAAAAAAAAACTATTACAAATACATAATAGTGTGTTTGAATTTATGAAACTGTAATAAGCGTTAGTGAAATCTATTGCTAAATTTTACTATGCCTCATCGAATAAAGAAGTTTGCAAGGAAAGTACTACAAAAATGGCCGCAAAAATTGTAAAAAATAAAGATTTTTTTGCGTATCAATTAATGTTTCAATATGCATAAATATTATGCGACTTAATTGAGGCAGGTTTTCTGAGAAAAGCCCTTATCTAATTGAAAAAGTTGTTAAATTTACATGTGAGGTGTGAATGCGATGAGAAGCGGCTCGATTCGCCTATCTCTATAATCATCTACGAGGGTTTTTCAGTGGGCTCAGTTGTGCCTTCACGATGGCTATAAACAAAGCATCAATTACAGCTTTTCTTTAATTAGATTTACGCAATCCGTCATTTAAATAAAAAGAAATTTTTTTTTTTGCTTGTAAACTTTGCATGCAAACAAACGCAGAAAAGTTAACGAAAAGAAGCGATTAGGACAACATGTGTTATTGTAGACACATCAGCCCCACCCTCCCCTCCCATTAGCCATAAAAAATTTAAAAGAATGCACTCCATAATGTATTCATCAAATTATTCCAAAATATATTCGAAATTTACATTATTTCTTTTTCATTTTCAATATTTTTTTTCAATATTTTATTCTTCATTTGTTTTTCATTTTTCAAGAATTTGCATAAAGTTGCTACTAACTTCCCTTAAAACTGTAAATTCTCGACCAGCTTTCTATATTCTTTTAAAGTAGATAGATCAAACTTATATATAATAATATGAGCTCTCTTCAAGTTCTTAAAGGAAAGTAAAAATCACTAACTTTTCTAGCTCTAACTTCTATAATTTTCAACTTGAAGCTATCTTGCATAATATCGTTGTAATCGTTGTAAAATGCAAATTTGCCATCAACAAATAAAATATAGAAATAATAACATTAAAAAGTGTTCTAAAAATATTACTATGTATGATCGGAGAGTTCGGCTGGTTGCTTTAGACAATAACATTCGAGTAGTTTCAATGCTGTTGGTAAGAGTCGTTTCTTCATTTGAGGGCTATAGAAAATATACAAATAAAATAGTAATGCATGATGTGTATATAATAGTACATGAACGAATAAGCTAATTTGGCGCATTCCGACGCTCTGAAAAAAAAAGAAGGTACCGTTATGAATAATTTCTAAAGAGTAATATTGTGAATTTTTAAAAAAAGGTTATGATAATTTTAGAAACTGAAATTCGTTTCCATTATATATAATTAGGTTGGACATTTAAGCTGTATTTGGAAATTCAAATAATTAACAATGGAAATGATAGAAATTAATTGAAATCATAGAAAGAAGACTATGAGGGAAGCAAAATTGCTAATCATAAACTAATCATTCGATTTTCTCTTCGGGATTCCTCGAAGATAGTCTTTATGCATTTTTCTTTTATCCATAATTTTTTTCCAATATCATTAGCGAATAAATTATTCAAGAAATAGAGATTATTATAGTGAAAACAATCTCAACACTATGAAATAAGATAACAATGCGCGTTATGACTACAAAATTTAGCCGCTAAATTTTTCGCATTAGAAAATCCCCTTTTATTTTTTTTTTCTTTTCATTTTTTCAAATTTCTTCTCAAAGTCGAGAAATTTCTTTCTCTTTTCAAAAGTCGAGAAATCATCGGAGAATTTTTTTTACATCATTTAAATAATTAATTACTTAACAATTTAATGATTAAAATTTGCAATCATATTTTCCACATATGATGAGATGCTAACTTCTTCTTCAAATAAATAAATAGAAATAGCATTTCATAAAGCATTTTTCCACTTAGTATATTTATTGAGAGAATAGATGATCTCAAGTTCTAATCTTTGTGGTGAAAATTATCACACATTACGAGACGCGATAGTTGTTACTATAATCTGAACTAAAGTAAATTTGTTATTATGATTTAATATATTAGCCAAATAATGCACACAATTCGAATGATATAGTCAATCAATATTCGATTAATCTAATTGTCAATACCTGTTATCGATTTCAATTACATGCGTAAATATGCGATAGATATAATTGGGTAAATTGAGCACGATAAATACCCATGTTACTACCAAAAGACTTCTAGTAAGTTGAAGATCCGCATAACGAAGACTTTTACGTCTTTTGCGATTATTTGCTGTACCGGATGATAGCGAAAAACGATTGCTGAGACGACAAATACTTGATCTAAACGTTTCAGTTACCTTTAAAAGAGGGTAGGTAAATATTTTTTGAATATGTAAATTTATGATTATTAAATTGAATTTCTAAAAAATGATTCGATAATTGTTAGGAAATTATTTTGTTATGAAATTATTTTATTCACTAAAATATCTACATCTTTATATATAATATGATTTAATTATGAAGGAAAAGGAAAAGGATTGTAAGATACGATCCTCTTTTGAAAGCAAAATTAATTTTCACCTGTAAGTTCAATGTTATTGGAGAGTAAGCCCTTTATAATGCTTCAATATTACTAGTTTTACTGCAATTAAAGAGTAAGGCTTATGGGTTTAATTTTTTTTCTTCGTGATGCAAAGTGCTTTTTTCTTCTTTTTTTTTTGCTCTTTATTTTTCTTATTCTCTTGAGACTACAATTTTTTCGTTTCAAAATTGCAATTTTTCTCGATAATTCCGGAAGAGACCTGCGCTTTTCTCGCTCTACCTTAAATAATAACTTTGCAAAATTCCGTTTTTTTTTTCATATATATTCAAGCGATACATGAAAGCGTCGACGTTTCCATCTCAGATGATTTGAATAACTCGTACATATTAAAGTGTGCTTTTAAAGAATACTCGAAGGGAATTGAAGTACACTCAAACTCAATTAAAGGAGTTTTCATTGTTCTATCTTATTGATATGGAAGGAAGAAACGAATTTAAAAGGTACTATATGAGTACACTGCAATTTTATTTCACATTCTACTAGAAGGATTTACTGCACTAGTACATTACTGCTAGAATGATATGTATCAAAAAAACCTCTTCTGAAGTAAATATTTACCCGCAGTTTTTGAGTCGACTAATCAATATGTCATATATACGGCCGGAAAATTCATTATCTATCGAATCATAAGCTTGAATTAAAAAGTTCGAGAAGAAAGGATAAGGTAAAAGTTAATTTATACCTTGCCACACTTGCTGGTTTCAGTGTCGTTGGTGGTGGTGCTGAATTGGTAATCAAATCTGCTGTATTAAAAGAAACGGTCGGTGAAGATGGAATTCGCTTTAAATGTGATTGTAAACGTAGAACAACGAATAGATTTGAAATAAGAATTATACCAGATGGTAATCCCATACAGAAAACCGTCTCTACCGTATTCATCACCTAAATAATGCATATTACCACTAGCATATTCATCACTTGAATTTTTTTTTTTTTTTTTTTTGAGAAAATTGAAGTCTATAAAAGAGGAAATTGATGAAAAAAAAATTCTTCGAAAATCATTTACTTATAAAATATTAGAGATTTATGTAATAAATGAGATAAATTTCTTTAAATTTAATTCTTATCGATGAGTTCTATTAATAAGTCAAAAATGATTTATGCGATCGTCGAAATATTTTATTAAAATAAGTGCCAAATTTCAATTCTGTATATGATTTTCATCATTCAACAACAATATTACTAAACGAACCGTTATATTCGACTTTCTCAAGTGAAATATCCTAAAATCCTTAATAGTATGGTTTTTCCTAATCGAACTAATTATTAACTTTAATTTATGTAAACACTGATTGACCCTCCGGCAAAAAAAGATTTAGAGAAGATAATTGTAAAAAAATCATTTATTATAACCGCATAGAGGAATTCATATTCTGGTAGAATATCACAATCGCCCATTTCGTTAACGTTCGCCACCCATAGAATCCATGAATTGAAGATAAAAGAAGCTATGAGAAGTATTCCACAATGTAATTGTGCTTTTGCTTTATTCATCGCTCTTCTGAAATTTGTTGAATTTTGTTTATTACATTTTATTATAAACTGTTTATATATATATATATATATATATATATATATATATATATATATATATATATATATATATATATATATATATATATATATATATATATATTCTCTGAAAATATATATATCCGTTAGAAGCTATAAGTTCAACTGTTGAAACTTTCATTTGATCTTTTTTTGATCAGTATGTCTCATCATATCCTTAAATACTAAACATTTCGAGAATGGACTAATAGCAGATAGGGAATATTTCCAGATTAGTTTCAATCCATAATATCACCACGCACTAATGAGGTCTCTTTGCTATTGCTTCATCTAATTCTGAACGCAGTTTGATTTTCCAAAGAATTTAAAAGCCCAAAATGCGCATTTATTGCTTCACCTAACCAAAAATCCCTAGTATAGCATAACAGCAACATAGATGATATAGGTTTGGTTTTAGCATAATTGAAATTAGAGAGTAAACGAGGAGTAGTATTATTATATGGATCGCACAAACGAGATACTACTAATTATTGCATCTTTTGAATTGAATAAAGAATAATTGAAAAAGATTTCATTCAAAAAAAGTATTCCATGTTCTATTCCATTCAATGCAATGCAAATGTGTTGATCTGATCGTTTGTTCTAATTTAGTGTCTAAATGACACAAATACAATAAATCTCAAAATCACGTTACTTTCAAAGCAAAAGTGGACAATGATTCTAATAAACTGAACATAAAGGGGATTTATATTTCAGGTAGGCGAGGAGAGGGGGGGGGGGACACAAATTCAACAACGGCTTTAAATTATCAATACAGCCTATGCTGCTTCTAGGTTCTAGAAATCGACATATCCACCATCCAAGGGAGCTTGCCAGGAAATATGATGGACGAATCATTGATCATGAATGCATATACATATCATCCGTTTTTAAATTATGCTCAGCAGACTTATTTCGTTATAAAATTCACTAGAATGGTGGCCATCGCATTCTCTTTGCAAATATGATCAATGCGTTCGTCTTTAATGCCCACTGAGATATGAATGCTTGGCTAACCTTCTATCCATTTGGGTATAATGTATGGTTTTGTCCATTTCATGGCCAATATTATGGCTATTCTGTCCAGTGAGTAACCGATGTCATATCTATTTTGCTCATTGTATGCTTTGTCTGATATTATTTCTTCCTCATTTGTTATCGATATAACAACGCAAATAAATCAGCTAATAACTAACGATGCTCTATAAAGAAGGATAAGCCGTTCGAATCCGACCAATACGATTAGCCAAACAGATGAGAAATCACAGAAGTGCGCAACGAACGTTAGCAACTTGCAAAGGACTGCAGATGGATGCCTTAGTATACCTTCCTAAAATTGCAAAATTTGCAACTAATTAGTGTTTATCATTTGCAATATTCAAAAAATTTTTGCATTTCCATTAGTAACTTCCTATCTCAAAAGATTTTAGAGTGATTTTTTTTCATTGGATCTAACTGATAAAGTAAGCTGAATATTAAGACTGATAAGAAAGCTTATCAGTGCTGTGTATTTAATTATTGCAGAATTTATCATCGACTATCGATCGGTTCGAAATCATATTGTTAACTAAAAAGTAAACGAAGCAAATTTTTTATAGTAATGTAGGTCTCTTATTTTTCGGATTGCTAATGAATAAAATTGCATTTGCAAGATGCATCGTTGAAATTTTGCATTTTTCGTTTGCACATATGTAAAAAAATGCAAATATATTCATTTCGATTGTATTTCTCTATGCTAGATTCAATACGAAAAACCATTGAGATTAGAGTTAAATCATTTATTAGGGGCAATCCGCCTACTAGAATCGCTTCCTATGCAAACTTTTAGAACGCAACTTCAATTGCATTTCAGGATACCTATGGAGACAAAAAAATTGCCTAGATTTTTTTCAGGTCATCTAATTGCATTTTGCATTTTGTGGAACTGCGAAAAAAGCCAATTCATATTTGAGAGATTTATGCAAACGATATGAAAGATAATTGCATATTTGCATAGAATTTTACCAAATGCAATAAAATTATTTATTATTTCATCAAATATGAGCAAAAAATAGATAGCAGTTTTATTTATTTCCTTCATATCACTTACTATATAGGAAATACTTATTCGAGGAACTAATTTATCACCTCTAAAGTCGTTTTTTCTCCTTTTTCCGAAATAATCAACGGTGTCATTACAGAATGAAATTATGCAAAGACAAAGCTGCTTTGTAAAAATGCTGATTATTGTTGAAAAGGTTCTTCTCTTCATAAGTCTCTAAAATATTCGGTTTGAAAAAAAAAAAGGATATCTATATAAACTCTCAAAAGAAGCCTTGTTTCGGTCATTATAAACCGGCTGTAGTGAAGAAATTTCAAACTTTTCATCGGAATAATAATTTTCTGAATGAATTTTGAAAAAATCGCATTCCCATCAAAAATTTCACATGAGTCTGATGAGGAAAATTCTTCTTTCTCATAAATTTCTTTTCATTTTATCGATGAAATTTTTCGCCATCAATTAGAATGGCTTTTTTTTATTTTATGACCGAATTTATTAAATATCAACTTTATAGAATTTCCATTTACAAACCTTTAAAAATAAAAACAAGCTTTTCTCACAAATGAATATCGACTTAATTACATTGCAACTTAGCAACTGGAAATCAATATAAATCAAAGAAAATTTGCAATAAAAAAAAAGTCGATTAACCGAGAATCTAAAGCACTTTCTTGCCTCTTTACATTCCATTGCTCATCTATTTATCTCCGTTTAGAATAAATAATGAATGTTGGGAATTGATAAGAACCACTGCGACAAGAATATCCCATTTTCTAATTAATCCGATAGAATTTTAAAAAAAAAACGTTATCATCGCAAAAATCCGCTTTTGAGGTTTTAATCTTCCATTTAAAAAAAGAAAATTTTTTCTTAAAATATTCGAAACGTGATATTCTTCCTAGTCATTCTAATCAAGAAACTTCAATGAATTTTAGAAAAGGAAAGGAAAAGATGTGCACTAAAAATGAAAAATATGTATTAAAGCATAAAAATTTATGACATCATCCAATTGTCGGAAAGGAATTTTTCTCTTTTTTTTTTGCAAATTTCGAAAAAAAAAATTTAATAATTGAAGATTGACGAATGGAAATTTTTTGTATGTAAGCAATGATGAACTATGAAACCTTTATGAATTCTTTCAATACGTAATTTTTCGTATCGCATTTGCTATACTATACAATGTGAGCATCGCGTTTTTTGTTTAAATATTTACTATTCATTAAAGAATAAATGAAAATTACGGTTTAATAAAGCTTTTTTTTTCTATTAGTCCTAGGCAATCTATTTCAAAAAATTTTTAATGATTGGAAAAAAAGAGAAATGGGAAAAAAATGTTTTATTAAATATTTTCATCAAAAAAAAAAATTTTTTTTTTTTGAAATTCAATCGTACTAAGTGAAAAGTTTTGAATTTGATCAATTTCGTTGAAATTTTTAATTTAAAAAAAAACTTTTTTTAGGAAATTATTTTCAAATTGTTCACCTCTTCCAACCAGAATGTGAATAAAGATATGAGAAAAAGACTACTCATCGCCGAAAGAGTTAATAAATAAACATTAGATGGTAATTTTCGAAGATTGCGATTAGACCTGAAAAGAAATAATAATCAATAAATAATTATCAATTGATTATAATCATAGAATTATTTATTTATTTTAGTCATTTTCAAACTTGAAAACTTCTTAATATTTTCATTCGAATAAATTTTTATACAATTCATTGTCGAGTTTTTCAAGTTGAAAAAATTTTTTTTCTTCATTCATTCAAAAAAATTTTCTTAGGGAGTATAATTTTTTTTTTTGTAGATAAACGTGGAAATTTACAGAAATGATGTAAATGGCGGATTAACATATTATTTAAATCATATAAATGACATAGATCCTAGAACATAATACTAAACCTGTTGCCCTTTTCATTCTTTTTCCCCTTCCTCACTCTCTTTTCTCTTACGATTCATTAGAGATGATCAAATTGAACTGGTCGCCTCAATATTTTCAAGTCCTTTTTTTTCGTTATTAGAAGTGCTGCAACGTTCTCAGTCATTTCTAGTCTATATGAATCATTGCCTTTATTCACATAGACTAGAAATGTCTTGATATTTCACAGCTTCAACCAAATAAACAAAACGGTAAGAGAACTCGAGGTAAGAAATGCGGCAGTTGATTTACGAGTAAACACCCCCCAAAACGAAGGTGATGAGCAACCGAGACCAGAAAACGACGATTGTCGTAAGAGGCGAGAAGACTGAAAGCGTAAATGAATTTATCTAATTGGGCAGATGTGTAAAAATGAGCGAAGGAACGGAAGCAGATGTATGACGCAGGATCAAACAAGGCTGGAAAGTGTTTTTTAAAAGAATAAAGACTTCTACCGTGAAAAAAAAGTAACGACGAGTCTTAAGCGGAAATCGTCTGAAAAAAGCGTGATGCCAACAGTTCTGTACAGTTCTGAGGCTCGAGTAACAACTAAGAAAGTGCGCAAGCTACTGGCAGTGGCAGAGAGAAGAATGGAAAGAATCGTGATGGAGAGGAAAGCCAACGAATGGCTCCGAGGTGGAGAGGGAAGCTCCGAGGTGCAATAAAGGTAAATGATTGGATGGATGACCGAGGCCGGAATTGAGAAATTTTGATGGCCGGCGAAGATATGCGCACTGAAAAATGACTGTTGTTGGTTGAAAAGAACAACAGAATGGACACCACGGACTGACAAAAGAAGGAGAGGTCGACTGCAAATTTAATATTTTTGAGACAAAAACTTTGAAGTTGAATGAAAGAATTTTAAAAAATTTCAGTCAAGATAAAAATGGTATTTTCTACACTCTTTCAAAATGGAACATTTTAGGGGGAGGAGGAGGAGGGAGGAACAGAGAGGAAATGATTCTATAATTGAACGATCGTTTCCTTATTTAATTCGATGACAATAACGAGAGTGGCAAATTTTTCATTGCAAATAATTTCATCAATAGCTTTCAATCCAAAAAAAAAAAAAAAAACATCTCATAGCTCAGTGATGATATTTGTTTTTTGAGGATGTCATCAACGAATGTTGAAACACATCAATGAACGCAAATTAGGCACTATTATCTGTCTCTTCCGCTTTCGAAAAATTCAAGTTTGCGACTGTCTGTCTGTCGGTTTTTTTTAAAATTTAAGGTTACAACTCTCTGTCTGTCTGTCTGAGAGCGAAATTTGTATTCAATTCCAATGTCTGTCTGTCTGAGAGCCGAAATTTGTATTCAAGTTCTCTGTCTGTCTGTCTGTCTGAGAGCCGAAATTTGTATTCAAGGTTCCAACTCTCTGTCTGTCTGTCTGAGAGCGCAAATTTGTAACTATATGCCTGTTGGCCTCTCTGAAAAATGAACTTTTTCAAAACAGAAGAGCTAGAATTTTTCGAATTTCGTGCATCATTGACACAAAAATAACCTAGAAGCTAATTCTTATCCAACGTCATTAATTTATTGGTGAATTAGTTGGATTTGCTGGGGTTTTGTAATTTAGAAGTGGAAATTACAGTGGCAAATTTAATTAGAAAAAATATAAAAAATTCCAATTGAGATAGCTATTCAAGTGGAAAAATCAATATTTATTACGGAAAGTTGTTTCGGAATTTTTCGAGCATTTATTTATCGAAATTGTTCGCTAAGTAAAAATGCAAAAAGCACATATTGCACAATGTAACCTTCCTGTTGCGCTTTTCATTTTAATGTTGAGCATATTTATAGGAATGCTTTCAGTTGGGGATTAGTTTAGGCTTCATCGCAAATATAATCGACCGTCGTCGAATCATGCTACTAATATCGCGTGGAAAAAGAAAGCGAATAGAAAAAGACAGATTGCAAGAGAATTAAAGAAAGACTGTTAACTTCATTAATTTATTCATTATTGTTTCAGATACACAGAAAGAAAGCGCAAGTTTTTGAATCATTCATGAAATATTCATTGAGGAGATCGAGTGAATATGCAAAAACGTCTTAATAATGAAAGAAAAAAAGACAGCAGCGTTCACTGACAAATGTTACGTAACGAGCAAGAAAATTACTTTACTAAGCTGTGATATAAAATATGGATCTCATTTCTGGATTTTAAAAAATTTTCATCGCTTCAAATTTTTATTTCAAATTTAAGCATCATTGCTTTTTTTTCCAAATATAATCAAAAAGCATGTGAATTTTGCGAAATTTTGCGATGGGAAAGTAGAAAAATGGAAAAGGAAGCTAAATTTGGCTCGATTGTCATCTATAAAGATAGATTAGGCTATGCATTTCAATAAACCTAATAAGATGACGTGAAGTTATTTTTCTTGCAACAACATACTGCTCTATGCAAACAGTGCTAAGTGCCTTGGGAAATATGGAAAAAATTTTCATCGAAATTTCATAAATAAGCATGATTTCTTGGATGAAATAAAAATTCTAATAAAATATTCCATATTGATTTTCGCTTTAAAAAAGAGCAGAATTTCTCCAGCTTAATTGCTAAAGCGAATAGAATTTGAATTTTTTTTTTGAATATTTGAATATTCCAATTTGAATTTTGAATTTGAAAATTGAAACCTTTTTGAATAGAATTTGAATTTCAATTTTGAATTTTCCAATCATTTGAAAAATTTGAAAACTTTTTTTTTTCAGCAACTAAGTTGAAGAAACCCTTTTAGCAACAAAAAATATTTTTGAAGCTTTAGCAATTAAGCTGGAGAAATTCCGCTGAAAATTCTAAACCCCAGGAGTCATCGAAAAAAAAAACCAAATATAATGGAGCGTATCAATCAGCTAAACGATTATGGGCTGCAGGATGAATATCCTCTAATTAAGTGTGAATACAATGAAAAAATAATGTAATCAAATTGCATTTAAAAGCTTTGAAAAGAATGAAAACCAATATGAAAATTTTTTTTCAAGCCTATAAAAAAAGTAATCAACGCGATTCCAGAAAAAATTTTCCTTTTTTTTGAAGGAAAGCGATGAACTATATTTGCTGAAAAGTTCTCGGCTTTTTTAAAACCCTTTAACTCGTTATAACATATTCCAATCATTTTTACATTGAGCTAAAGCCGTATCCCTCTTCTACAATCATAGCAATCTCTAAAGAGAAATAAGTTCAAAGATGAATGCTTACAACGATAATAATCCAACTGAAATTAAAACTGAAATTAAATCAGGTGGGAAGAATTTTCGTAAAATTCATTTACTTTATGACGAGAAGACCGAAAGATTCATCTGCGAAAGTCACAAGAGAAATTACAAATAATATTCAGCCCATCTTTACTAAGAAGATGATGTTTTTCTGCTTTCTGCTTGTTAAACAATTCTTTTGAATTCCTTAACAGTCTACAGCCAATAACTAAAATCATCATAATCAAAAAGCTTAACTATTTTCAAATTGTTGATAAAAAATACAGCATTTTTTCAACTGTGATTATGAAAATAATAAAAAGTAATCAATATTTTTCAGTAAACTCCAAATTTTCGCCATTTTTGGAAAAAAAGAAAAATATTTCTTGCGAATAATTTCCATTTAATTTCGCCATAAATTCGTATAATTTTTATTTCAACAACTTTTGAAAAGTTCAGAATATTAATAGACTTCACTTATCTAAGTAGATTTATATTTATCTTTAGTTCTCTCACATAGTTTTAAATGTTGCGATAAAAGTCGAAAAGCTTTTTTTTTAAATTCGTAAAATTCGTAGATTTGAATGTCAAAAAACTCGTATATGTCCATTGGTATAAATATTGATAATATATTCATTCCTAAGCATTTTAGCTTCTAAATCAGTCAAATTTGATACTTTACTGGCAGAAGTATTTGATACGAATTGAAACATTTTACTGGAATTTTCAAAAAAAAACTCCAATTTTAATTTAATTCCCAAATTGATGGCAATTGAAAAATATTTTCCAAAAAAAATATTTCCTTTAAACTATGACGACTACATTGAAGATATATGGGAAATGGACAAATATTCCCTCTTGGAGATGCACTCCGAATGGTTAGAACACCTGCTTTAATATAAATTTCATAGCGAAATTGTTACGGATTTTGTCTTGAAATATGTGATAATATGAACAGACAGACACACAGACACGACAACAATTGTGTGATCTATCACTCATTTTTGCAAAAAAAAAAAAACCTCAAAGTGCTCATAGCGTTAAATCAACTGATCACTTCCTAGTGATATGCAAACGCAATTTAATTCGTTTATTTATTTCTTTAGTTGAGAAAAAATAGAAAACATAGAAAAAAAACTGAATGTAATTATGTATAATCATTTTTAGTTTGTTTATTTTCCTACAAAGAGACAAATCGATGGATTACGCATAGAAATCATTTCAATTGGACGTTTCACCGCGATAACCTTTATATATCGATAAGCGAAAAATCAACTCAGAATTTTTTTTTCGCAAATTTTTCAATAATTTCGAAAATTTCGCCTAAATTTTCGAGTATTTCCGCTAATTTCTCTATTAATTAATATTGAAAAAAAAAATGTATTCGCATAGCGTCAATAATTTCTAGTGGAATTTATACAATATATATAATCGGCTTTATTATGTCTTTATTATCAATGAAATATTTGAGGATCATTATGAATTTTAAGCATTCGCCGAAAAAATTTTTGCAAAATCAAGTTGGATGTTATTTCGGGGGTTTTTTTTCTCAAACTTTACCGTAAACTAAGTTAGAAAAAAAAAGTAACATTTATAGCGTTCACTTTAAAGCAATAAACTTGAGATGTAGAGTTCAAAAATTTTCATTAAAATGAACAATAGAGATCGCCCGAATTTTCGATCGCTCTCACTCGTAATATCCGAATCGCAAATTTGCATAGATTATATGGAAATTTTAAAAATTCTCCTTGTTTCTAAATATGCAAATTCAAATATAAAATGGAATATATAGAAGATGCAAGCATACTCAACTCGATCATAAAGTTATATTCTTATTTATCATAAAGTTCACTGAAATTAACCATAAGTAAGTTATATTTACCAAAAAAAAAATCGCAAAATATATTATATAATGCTCCGAAATCGTTCTTGAAATTTAAATCGGTTTCGCATAATATGTGCGAATTTTTCATCATATGAATGAAGAGGAAATAATCGGTGGGGCTCAATTAGGAAATAATGCGTTTTGTTGAATGCTTCTTTGTGTTTAAAAAAAAAAATCCGACATGACGTCATTGTTTTTTTTTTCAATTTTTGATTTGCAATGAAATTTTCTCGATTTCTTAATTCAATAATCGCTCATAAATCGAAAATTTTTTCATGCTAAAAAAAATAAAAAAGAATAATAAAGTTATTATATGACTGATTAAAGGATCGCTTTTAGCTGCTCCGTGCGATGTTTACGCGCTTAAGATCTCTTAGGCAGCGATCTTTGATCAAGCGCATTTGAATTAATGCAAAGCTATTCTTCTTCCGATCGTTCCACAAAGAAAGAAAAATTCTTAGCGAAATAAAATTCGAACTTTTCTCTCTCTCAAAAAAAAAATAAAAAATTCGAATTTTTTTCTGTTGTTTTTTTTTTGCTCAAGAAATAATTTTTATCGCCTATCGGTCACTAAATAAATTGTTCATACTACTTGAAAACGAGATGATTATCAACATCACAAGAGCAATTCAATAGTGATAATTTTTTCTCTAGGAAATTTAATTCAAAGGAGAAATTTTCATATCATTTTTATGCATTCAAAGCATAAATTCAAATCTTCGACTGAAAATTTTAATTAAATAGATAGTTTTATAGTAATTCAAAGATTGTCATTCTTGTTTCATAAACGTACAAGACAAGCAAGCAAAATCACTGAGTCATTCCGTCTAAAAATATTAGGACTTTAATATGCAATAGCAATCTATTACATAGTAAAACATAAAATTCACATGAAATTTCCAAGAATATTTTTAGAAAAATAATAAAATTACCGCAAATAATTTTTAAAAAATATTCTAATGAAAATAATAATTACCTTATGAGAATCCAAACCATACTGTTACCGGTAAGACCAATAACTATACATAATAACATATAGAAATAATAGAATATTGCAAGCGTTGCGATAGAAGAATCTTCATTTTCGACAACCTCAACGTCGACTTCCGAATTAGACGGCGTCGCAGCGTTCATTTTTTTTCTAGGCTAAAAAGGAAATAAAACATTCGTTAATTTCGATACAATATTTGTCGCTTTAAAATAATATGAGTCGAAATCAAAAAAAAAAAAATTACTCATTGAACGATATCATTGAGATTATTCTTTATTTATTCGTATAGGATTTTTTGAAATTATTTTATTTTTTATTTAACAATGTAGTAACGTAATTAATTTTCCTATGATTAAGGCAACATCATGATATATAAAGAGCGTAAACAATTTAAGTTGAAGTGATAAGATATGATTACAATAATTATTGTTAGAGGTGTTTAAGAAATTTGAAAGAAACCTCTGAACTTTCATAGAATCGAACCATATGCAAATAATTTAGAAATACTCTTTTCAATAGTCATTGCATTAATCTACATGGCTGAAACTATGAGAATTTAATTAAGCTTGTACTCTTCAATCTTTTTTTTTTTCGTTTCTGATCATTGATCATTGTTAATTTCCAACACTTTCCGCAACAATAAAATTCGTTGCTTAAGTTATTGCATTTTTATTTTTTATTTTTTGTTAAACGAAACGATTTCATTTATAAAAAAACTTTAAAAGAGACTGATAACTTCAAAAATTATTGGATGAATGAAGTATAGCAAATTTCTCAATTGATTCAAAAAAAAAAATTTTTTTTTTGAGGAAATTTGGAATGTTCGCCAATACCGAAATATTCTTTCAAATGATGCGGAAAATTAGTTAGAATACATTTACTCCTTTTTTTTTCATTCCGATGCATAAATAACAATTAAAAGGGGCGGGATTAATGCTCGAAAATGGAAAGGTGCCAGATTTGTGACATTAAACACTGGTAGAGTTCGCTCATATTTTTCGACAATCGATATCTCATCTTATATGAAACGATAAAAACAAACTTATGCCCTATACGTAGTTTATTTCATTATATTTCGTTAGAATGTTCAACATTGAAGTATCGCCTATAAATATTACGCATACGATTTATTTCTTGACATTTACTTATAAAGTTGAATAATGAATCGATTCATTTACAATAACACACTAATAATTTCATTATATTTTGTTATAAGCGTTCAATATTGAATCGACAACACTATGATAATAGGTAAGCAACGAATATATGATGCTCGTTAGAAATTTTTATGCTCAATGCGTTAGAAATTATTTTTTATGCACAACGTAGAGTGATGCAACATATCGAAATTTTCTCGCTTCAATTAAATGACACAAAAAATTGGTGAATTATAATGCAAACGAGATATAAACAAATAAACAATAGAAACAAAAATCACTAAGCAAAAATTTCAGGCGATTTTAGATGAAATAGATTTATGCTAAGGAAAATCCTCTAAGAAAATGTTTATAAAATATTAATTTATTTTTATCGAATTGTATTACTCATCAATATTGGAATTTGTTGGAATAAAATTGAATAGATAAATATTACGTTCATTTTTTTTTTAAATTATTTGAATAATTTTTTCTCGTCTTATCGAATTCTTCTTGAAATGCTAAGCTCAAAAATTTTTTCAGTGGTTGTCCAGCATTTTGTTGAACTGCTTACTAGCTTTCAGCTATAATTATTTGTATAGTGCTGACGATATATTTCAATCATTTCTATTGTTCTCGTCCGTTTCTTTAAAATTTTGCAAACTTAGAGAAATTCATATGATAAATGTGTTCTATCTGTGAAGGAAATAATATATGTGCAAAACGTTGTGTTATATGTTAGCGCAAGTGTTTTTTTTTTTTTTTTTGAAGAAAAAGAATAAACGACATATATCAATCGTGAGGAAATTAAATCTCATAGAACACAAAATTCAAATATATGCTATGAATTTCGTATATAGTCAATTCGTTATTTTTATAGATAATAAGGATGACTCCAATTGCATTCACTTTCAAAGTTTTCTACGTCAATTCTATCGGGGATAAACAGATAGGTAAATCTAAGGACACGAATTGATACACGCTTAGGAAAATGAAGTATTTATTGGGAAGAGCACCAAGAAGATGAAGTGATTATTTGCCGAAACTACTTGGAACCGCTTGGCAACAGGACATTATGGACCGGATGCGATGGAAGAAGTGTGCCGGCTGCAAGTAGAGAGGTTGCAGTGACGAGAGAAAACAACCTAACGGATTGACAAAGCGATCACGCTCTTAGATCAATAACGTTATTTCGATGAAAATTTACAACAATAACTGAATAAGATCCAAGAAATTTTGGAAAATATTTCTAATATAATGATGAATAAAAATTATTTCATTAAATAAAAAATTTTTTTTATTTGCAACAGAAAAAAGCGGAAAAAATAAAAATAAAAAAAAATTGAAGAAGTGCAAATATTGAAACACACAATTTGCTGCCTATAAAGCTTATTCATTTGCATGCATGATGAAATTTCTTCGACATGAAAATATAAAGGTGTAAAGTTGGAAATATTGTTACCTAAATACTTACACATATTATTTGCTCAGAAAAAAGATTTCGAAGTTTGTTTAATGTATACACTATAGACATTTCTTTGAAAAAAAGTTACTTAGAGATTAAAGTCGATTCGACAGGTGAACATTCGAGCATTCAATAAGCAACTCAACAAAAAGGTGAACGCTTCAAAAGCTAAAGCAGAGTATGACATTTTAAATGCATCAAACGCATACCCACTACGAATGTATTCTAAATTGCTCGACTATATACTGGTTAGATGTTGCGCAAATATAGATTCAAGTCTCGCAACGAATGCATTCGCCCTATATATATATATATATATATATATATATATATATATATATATATATATATATATATATATATATATATATATATATATATATATATATATATATATATATATATATATATATATATATATATATATATATATATATATATATATATATATATATATATATATATATATATATATATATATATATATATATATATATATATATATATATATATATATATATATATATATATATATATATATATAATGAGAAGAAGATAGAAGAAGCGTTTTAAGACGAACGACAGATTGTGCAAAAAACGATAACTACGATGAAAAGCTAAAGCTATGTGCCCAAGTGGCAGCGCATCAATTAAAGTTGAAGTTAGGATCGATTGAGTTCCTCGAGTAGTCCTTCGACCGCCTTTCGAATTTGTAAGGAGCTTTTCTATTGGTGCTATTAGTGTAAGCAGTGCAATAGTGCATTAACACGTATTATAAGAATAGATCTTTTCATTTTTTTATTTACTACTTTTCTTCTTAAAATTTTCAAATTTTTTGGCTTTTAATTCTTCTACTGATGAGAAATATTTTTGAAATCAATAAATCGATTTATTTATTAGTTTTATATATAGCTTTAATCCGTTTCAAAATAAATGGATCGGCATGGAATATGATACGAGAGATTATTCGACAATGCAAATTACATTTGAGAAATTACGCAACTCCAGTTTAAATGGTTCTCGGCTTCAAAATACCAAACGGAAAGACAAATAGATATTGCTCGCAAATACATACAAAACTTTGAAATAGTCCAAAAATAACCTCAAAGCTAATTGAAGAATTTTTCTCACTGCTCGATTATATTTCATTCTATTAAAAAGGTCATGTTATTCGTTTATAACTCGATGAAAACTGTCGAAAAATAAGTGAACTTGCCAACCCTCTCACCTTTGATAATCATTGAAAGGCTAATAATTTAAAAAATCACATATTGTCGGCAGTCAATCTGAATTATGTGGCAATGTAAATGTGCTGATATATGTCGAGCAAACAGAGGAAAAACGAATAGAGATTAACTATATAAACGCATATGATGGAAAAAAACTTTTCGTGGATAAAGTAACATCGACTCAAGAATTTGAGAGTGCAGTGTGATCGTGGGTGGCCAGACTAAAGGTGATGGAAGGGGAGGGGAAGGGAGTGAGACTGGAATGTATTTCAAGATAAGGGATGATTCCACCTCTCACATATAAACAATTAATTTACGTACATTATTTTCGTTTTTTGCTTTGCTTTCAGTAATTGTGAATCCGTCTGACTAAATATGTGGTCATTCCTCTGTCCATTCATAGGAAGTTAAGACTCATCACTAGATTTGATCGCCTGAAAATCAGAAGCTCAGAAATTCCTAGTCCTGAAAATCGGGAAGGTCCGACTTTCGCATCCTCTAAACGACGGATTTTAGATACTGGTTCGATGGCATCTCGTTTCGGATCGCCGCTGATCATCAAAAGGATAATGAAGCGCTTAGCTTAGTATTGACATGTAGAGATGAGTTGGGAAAAACGATGCTCTTTTTAGCGTAATGATTGTGAGAAAAAAAAAAGTTGTGAAAGAAAATTGAGCTTCTTTTTGCGCTAAAATAAAGCAAAGCCAATGAGTAACTTTTTTACTGAAATTCGTTTGTTCACAAAAAAAAAAGAAGAAATTATAGAACAATTTCTTCAGAGGTATTATAACCTCTCATTTTTCTCTCCTTCTTTTAGACAAATCTTAGCTGCTAACATTGTCGCCTCTATTTGATTGAATAATTTCTGAGTGAATTTTTCCCAACTTTTTTTTTTTGCTGAATTAATTTTCTCTTTTCAATTTTTTTTCTTTTCTAAAGAATCGCATTTCTATTTTTATTATGTTGTCTCAATTTCTTCTTTTAACGCCAAATCAACGAATTAACGATTGTGCACACAATAAATGCCAATAGCCTAATAATAAAAGAGCTAGCTAACACATTCCCATGCACTCTTCATAATTATTTAAAATTGTATGAACAGCTGCGACCATCATTTGATATTTGCGGATTATTTTATTTTCGAATTAGCTATATAACACAAGAAAGTTTTACGAGATAATCGTTAACATTGAAAGAAATTCTTTTAAATTTTTTTTTCATTAGAAAATATAAACAAATAAAAAATGTAAAATACCGCTTCTATTGGCTTCAAATAACGATGAAAATATTTTTATTGTTAAGGATCAACTATTGATCTATAAAGAATTTATTAATATCGAATTTTAAAACAAGTATAAAATTCGTCGAATGAAAAATATTTTCAAAAATTTACATCGTTCCAAAAAATTCACTATTAATTGAAAATGCAATTTCAATTTTTTTCCTTTCTGTAATTTTATTGCTGTAAATTCTTTGGATTAGTATAAATAGATTAGAATATCTACGCTTTCATGAGCATATTATTTACCATACAACTTATATAGTGATTCTTTAAAGATACGTTATTGAGAACACAATAAACAACGATAAGTAATGAAAAAAGGGTAAATAAACTAATGTTGTGGTTGTAAAGGAATGTAAAAAATATTTTTTCCCTCTTAGTTATGCTGAGGATATGCCATGACGAATAATTGCGTCATAACAACATTTATTTCTTAGACCTAACATTCGTTAAGCGCTTAGGCGAGCTACGTCAATGACAAGAGAATTTGAGAGGAAAAAAAAACGTGACAGTGAATGTCGAGTAAGGTTTTACTTTTATTCTAATATGTCAAGTAGGTATTCATTCCCTTAACTTACTATGTTTTGTTAAAATTATGCTTAGCAGTTTATTCTTGAGTCACTATATGAGGTGTATAATACATTTTTGTCACGATAATGAACAAATGAAAATCATATCCACACTTATGAATCGAACTCTGCACTTTCCATTTTCCGATGAGAACACTACCCAGCTGAGCTATTTTTGATATTATTGATAATGATCATTGATTTTTGTAGATTTCTGTAATTGGAACAATCTTATCGTTCATAAAAATGCAAAAGATTGAATAAACAAATAATACGAAAATCAAAATGAAAATAAATTCGTAGTGAAATTCATCGAATCGTTGGTTGCGTTCGAACTAAGAAATTTACCTCAACGTTATTGTATATTTATTTATTGTGGAAGCACTCTTGTGTAAATAAAACCGATTGATTGCTGTTCTTCATTTAGATAAGCACAATGAACGAATTGTATTTTCATTGAAGATATTTGCCTATGATGATCTTTGATCTGGTTTTAAAAAAAAAAAAAGTTTTTTTTTTTGCTCATTTGAAAAAGAAAATATTACAATATTGAGGTGATTTTATTCACTTTCCATAAAAATCTCTCTCATTTAATTTTTAAGAATTTAATAAAACAAGTGTGGAAGAAAAAAAAAACTAAAGGAAAATATTCGGCAATGAGGAGAGCACATTCGTTGGTTTTTTTTTTTAAACGTTTATTGAATTTATTATTTCGAAAGTCACTTCACGCATTCAAATTGAATATCTTGTAGTGTACTTCGAAATTTTTTTTTTTTTTGAAATTCAATTTTCAAACAAATCGAAAAAATAATATTTTCAAATGTGATTCTATCAGATAAAATTTTACGAATAAAATTCAAAGAATGGAAAATTGAAAAGTGAAAATCAATTATAATATTCAAAAAAAAAAAAAATTCCTAAAAATATTGAAGTAATCAGATTCTTTAACCGTTTAAAAACTACGAAAATTATTTGAAAAGATAAGTCTATAAATTCAACGTAAATACAGAAACAATTACAATAAACATATGAATAGTTTGAAATTTATTATATGAGAAATTAAAATCAATTGAAAAGAAAAGGTTTATAAATAGAGATTAGAAACGATCATATACGATGATCTTAATATTAATTAAAAATTATGCAATGTTGATAAGCATTAAGTACAATTCTAAACATAATGCAATATATAATATTATTTTCGATTCTTATGCCTCTTTTTTTTTAGATAATTTTTAGTTTCTTAATTTTTTTTTTCTTAATTTCAATTATAATATTCTCTTCTTTTTTGAGAAATTTTAGGCATTCAATATTTATAGTTGATGATTTCCATTGATGATTCACAAAAATGCTCATGAATAGGCGCTTAATTATGATATTTATAGGAATGTTGACGTATCATTTACGGGAAACGTTTACTGTTTAGTAATTAGGTGTTGTCGGTTTTATCGCCATAACTGTTTTGTTGTCATATTTGATAACTATAAAGTTTTCGATGATAATACACCTAATAGGCTTTCTATAGCAATATTTATTTTCGAAAATCAACAGTAAAATGATGTACTATTGAAATATTTCAATGATGAATTACTACAATATTAAATTCTATTCATTCTATTTTCTTGCATTTGCTTTGAATAGCTCAAGCGCATATATTTTTTTTTTGTAGATAACAAAATGAACGCGTTCTAGTTGATAGTTTCAACGAAAACATCACTTCACCATGTTCATGACGCTAAACAAATAGGAAACAGCCAAACTATAAACGGCTATGCGCTTTTTGTAAAATTGCATTAGGAAAGCACGTTATGATGAAATTACTTTTTGCAAATATATTTTTGCATATTTTCGATGGTTTCAATTTGGCATGATGTTATGAAATTTGATAGGCATAATCTTAATACAAAATAATCCTTATATAGCATCTCTTAAGTCAGTTCATACAAATTAAAAAAGAATAAAGACAGCTACACATACAGAAGTGTGCCTAAAATTTGCATATATCGATCAGATACATGCAAATTTACATCTATCAGATTACATTTTGCAACCGGTGAAATTAGAAAAATGAATATTTTGAAAAGATTTGTCCGGTCGATCGGATGAATCAAAATATGAATGCGTTTTTGCATATGCTTTAACTTTTTTTTAACTAATAATTTTTAAAACCGGTTGGTATGACAATTATATAGCTGCAAATTTCTGATAATTCATTTATTAAATATATTTTATTCTGCAATATTGTAATCGCATCTTTGCAAGAAACATAATTACTAATTGGATTCAAATAGAGACCATGAAATTGAATTGCAATTAATGTTCATTGATGAAATATCAACTAGTTAGTATTTTATTCATGTGGGAAATAACGATAATGGGATGCAAATCATGCACATCATATTTATTTACCACTTTTAGCAGTTATTTAATTGAAAATCACACAGATATATAGGCAGAAATTCCTACAAAAACACCAAAATAGACCTCCCAGAATATATTCGAAGATGAAATGGGAGAATTGCACAAAGACGAGTGTTAGTGAGATTGTGTACAAATGCAAATCGCTTCAATGAATATTGAAAATAAAAGTGAAAAATCGAATCGTTAGACTACAAGAATTGCAAACAATTGTGTATTGTTTTATTGCTCCACTTGAAAATAGAATATAATTCTAACAAATTTTTCCTTCGCAATGATAAAATTAACGCGGAAGGCGAACGTATCGATCCTTCTCAATTTGTTTTTCGACTGACATGATGGAAGGAGAAGGGAATAGAGGGAATGAGGTAGGAAGAAATTCTTTAGTCCTAATGAGAGTTTCCATTCATAGGATTACGTTCTATAAGTATTATAATATTTCATGGTGGGCGATAGCTGAAAGATAAGACATCAGGTGTTGAAAAAGCAAAGATATCTTTATTGCAATGCTCATTGTTCTTTAATGATCGCATTATTACATGAATTTTTACAGCTATATATCGTAAGCAAAAAGCATCCAAAAGTTAAGCGATATGTTATGCATATATTGATGCATACACACTCGTAAACATAATATAAGAGAGCAGTAAATTAAATTAACGTCAAAAAAAAAGAAGAATATTAAATTAAATTAGCATCTCGCTGTCTAACAAGATAAACTTATTAATGCTGGCTATCGAATTATATTTTTCTATAAGTTAGAACGATAGCCGTTGAATGTTATTATTTCGTTTCTTTTGCAGTTAAAATTCTAACATTCAATGAGCTTCGAAAATGCATAACTTTTTCTATTTCAATTCAATCTTGATTTTAAGTTTTCATTTTAGATCATTTCTTTAGACTACAAAAACAAAAAAAAAAGACAAAAACAAAAAAAACATTAAAGATGAAAATCAAATAAATAAAATGGAATTGAGTAATGAAATTTTTCGAACTTTTATGTTAGTACTTATAATATCGACTTGCTTCATTATAAATCTTTTATTCCTTGATAATTGCCTTCGCTAATATAAGAAAAGTGCGATAATCATGAATCCACAAAGAGGTCTATTTACTCGCGTATTATTAGATATACCTTCAACAAGAATTCATCAAATAATATTCATAATCAACGATTTTTCTTAATAGTTATTACACATTAAGATACCTCATTAATTTGCATAAAAAGTAAAAAAATATTTACTTGTAGATGGAAGAGGAATTCGGAAGGCATCTTAATATTAATACTACAATCAACATTTTAAAAATTTTCATAGTATTGATTGATTAGAAATATTTCACATCGATAATATTCTATTTCACAAATTATTTCCCTAAAATTAATATAAATTATTCCAAAATTAAAAAAAAATTTTTTTTTCAACAAATGTTCTTGGTATTTATATAATCAGCTCTCAGCTTCACCGTCATCACCAACTTTACAAATGAATCGTTGTGGTGGTCTCATTAGTGACCATCTTTCTCCTTTGTCACCCATATATTCTCCCTCCCCATCCTCCCCCCACCCGCCATCACCTTCATTACTTCAGTAAGAACAAAGTTTGAATGAATAATCACAACATCATAGTGATATTCAAATGGCGTTTTTTCTTTTGCTTTCAACGATGGTTTTGCATTTCTTACCTGGTGAAACGCATCGTTGCAATGATGAAATATTTTAGCCGATTTTCCTCGGTAATTCCTGAATTTTATCAACAGTTCATATAATCATTCTATGTGTCTTCTAATATGCGTTTTTTTAAAATTTCGATGACAAAATTTGCTTCGAAAAAAAATTATTAAACCTATTAGCAGCAATGGTTGAAATAGTAATGACCGATGAATTTATACTTTCTGCATTAATGCATTACAGATATTAAAACTAACTAACAAATATACTTTTTAAAAAAAACCTAGTAATTCATTATATTTGAAACAGTGAAATAATTTAACTAAATTAAAAGTTCTCGATAAAAGTAAGCATATTCTATTGCTAATAAATCATTCGCAATTATTCTATTATTGATATATTGTATCATTTTTTTTTATCCACTTAGCAACTCAATTTTTAATTACATTTTATTGTAGAATTTCAATCAACAACATTAAATCTTAAATTCAAATGGAAATAAATTCTTTGGAAATTTCAAATATATTATTTTATTTAAAATTTATATTTAGCTTTATTCAAATTTTCTATCGTCAACATCACCATCGCAGTTTAAAAAAAAAGAATTTCTTAGTTCCAGATGTTATCTTATCATTAACATGTTATCTTATCATTATCGTTAACATAAGTAATTCAACATATCCACCATATAGAGTATAATATATTTCAATTTTCATTTTTTTTTCGCATTCTCATTTGTTAGTAATAAGAATGATACTGCTATAATCAGAAAAAAAAATCTCGAAATTATTATATTCGAAATATGAGCAAATGTCTTCTAAAGCCTATGAAAATCAATTTAGAAAATAATTAGGATTTTTCACCATCATCAATTAAGCACTTATCGATTCCATATTAAAACTCAAAAGAGAAAATACTTGTAAGTAAAATTAATTATGCATTATAATGACCCCCCCCCCCCCATTTTATACAATATGTAGAATCGGAATGCTTATGCAAACTGAGAATTTATTTTAAAAAATTACCGTTTCGATGTTTTTATCGTTAAATTCGTCGTGAAGTTTTTAAAATGAATTCCTCATTCACCAACGGAAATGATATCGATCCCATTTTACGAGAAATGAATATCGTTGATGAATTTAAATTTTCCTACGGATTTTTCCGCGTCCAATTAAGATTGAAGTTTAAAGAGGCGTTTCTAGGTGAAAGCTCTAGATTGTTTTTTTTTAATTTATCCCCAATTTTAGTATATACCATTGCAGATTATGTATAGTTAACATCATGTGATTATTATGTTTATCCCTTCAGAGTAGTGTGAGAAGATAAACATACCTCAAACCATACAATCACAGATTTGCCATCACGGAAATAGATATTTGCTGGGCATTATAGTTACAGCTAATATTAGAACATAGATTTCATGCGAGAAAGTTATGAAATTGGAACGGGAAACACCATATGGGAAATCCTATACTAATAGCGGAATTGAAATTGAGACCTAATCTGGTGAAAAAAAAACCGTTTCTGCATTTCAGGTGACGGGTTCATGAAGCACTTGATTGAGGGGGAAACTTTCAAGAATGAAAAATTCAATAACCTTGAAAGAGTTCATCGACATCAATCGCCTAAAAGAATTACCAAGGATATAAAATGAACAATGGTAAGTGCTTTTTTCCAGATAGCACATAACGTGCTCGAAAAAGCAATTCTGATTCCCATGGGAATTCCTCGTCCAAATCCTTAAATAACCGATTTCTTTCGTTCCATACAGCTATCAAAATCGGGATCGTCGAAAAGCCATTATGTTATCTGCAACCTCAATGTCCCACTGATTACGCAATAAAAGAAAGCTGTTGCACTAAAGAACCCCCAGTTAGCCATTAGTTATCAATCATTTCCAGAGCACACCAATATGGAGTGTACTGACTCCCACAAGCCGAGTAATGGTGAGTATACCAAGCTTTCCGTGTTTAATAATTGACTGTTTATAAGTTTTTCCCCCCAACCACTCCCCCCCCCCCGGCCCCTGCCCTTCTTCCCTATATCTTAAAAACAAACTACGAAATTTGAATCTGCCTAAAAAGCAATCTGATGTTGCATAGAAGTCATTTTCTTCTGCTCGTTTGTTTTGGTTGGTCGAAATGTCGACGAATGAAGAATGCAGAAAGCGAAGCGGGAAGATAGAAGAGGACAACAAGACGGTAACTTCGATGCATTTCATAAGCCAAAATGGCCGACGACGAAATCACATAAATTCTAACGTGGAAAAACCTCTATCGTTAATCTAATGTTCGATGGGAAAACGATAAGTGGAAATAACTATATTCCTCGCTGTTAGAGATATATTATATTCCTCGCTGTTAGAGATAAATATCGTTCTATGAGTTCCCATTAGAGAAAACTCCATTAAAACATTATTTCTATTAGATTTCCTATACTTATAATGCAAGAAAAAAAAACACATTATAAGTCTAATGAAAGCAATTGAAAAGAATACTTTCTTACGAATATAGCTATAGCGAATGGATAAAATCAAATCAAATTATTTAATGAATATTTACTCCGAAATGTTAAGTAATAAAGTAGTTTAAAAAAATTAAAATAATATAGCTAAAAAAAACGTTCATTTAATTTCATTTGTAATCATCAAAACTCAATAAATGTTAGAGAAAAAAAATCGATAATTATAAAAAATAAATCGCCTCATTTTAGTGAACACATTTCGCATGCTCAAAATAT
This sequence comes from Ascaris suum, assembly GCA_013433145.1. Taxonomy (NCBI): domain Eukaryota; kingdom Metazoa; phylum Nematoda; class Chromadorea; order Rhabditida; family Ascarididae; genus Ascaris; species Ascaris suum. Next base: position 7,757,793 of record CM024178.1, on the reverse strand, counting down.
TCGTTGCAACGGGAGCGAAAGAGGGTGCAGCTATTCGTTGCGATAGGAATTAGTGTGATAGTGGCCTAGTGTCCTTTTTTGCCTAGACATTTTACATTGCCACTAAGAAGAAAGAAAAAAAAATTGCGATGAAACGAAAAGAAATCGGTAAAAACTTTGCATATTGATTATTAATTATTCATCTACGAAAAATAAAACATCTATTATTCACATGCATAACGAATACATTTGCATAAATCATGCATCTCAAAAATTGACTAGTGAATAATACTGCGGCTTCAATTTAAAGTATATTATGTGAATATATGAGCTAGACGTACAAATATAGAAAGCTTTAGTAAATAACAGAGTTTAATTGGTTGAAAAAGATATAAGATGAGTACAACATTTTGCATCTTTAAATGAAAAAGCGTAACTCGTTTCGAAATTCATAGACCAACGTGAATTTTTGCCCAGAAGATTATAGCATCATGTGCATATTAGACCCTATATATATATATATATATATATATATATATATATATATATATATATATATATATATATATATATATATATATATATATATATATATATATATATATATATATATATATATATATATATATATATATATATATATATATATATATATATATATATATATATATATAGTGCAATGGTTTATCTTTTCTAATTCTATATAACATTACTCTATATTTAAAATTTTAATATAAAATTATATATGCAATGACTGTGTAAAATTTCTTGAATAAATTCAATCTCGACTCCATAATATAGTTTATCAAGAGATGAGTGTAAATAATATTTATGACAGAATAATTGGACAGACATATTTGAGAAATTATATAAAAATTTCGAAACAAAATTTTTATCAGCTTCAACGAGCAATACCGTATGACGCTTACCATAACGTACTTAGCTATTGATGCTTTGAAAATATGTTCGAAACTGCAATCTTTAAATTATAACCGTTAATATTGCAACTCCCAATTGTCACATCTTTCATTTAGGTGCTAATCGCATTTGGATAGATGCCAAAAAATATTTTCTTGAAAACCGAAAATATTTTCAAAGGTGCCACCATCAGAGATGGTTACAATCTTCTCATTGAGTAAAATCTTTGAAAAAAAAATATTCGAAAGGTAAATTTCTAAAGTGAAAATTTTTTTCTTTTTTTTAAAAATTAATTCTTAATATTAGAAATATTTTTAATATCTTTATTGCTATTTTTTAAACTATTACTTATTGTAATATATTTCATTTTCAACTATCATCTCTTCGATATAAATCTTACATATTGGAGAGAAAATTTTATAGCAAATTTAGAGCTACGAGTAAATTGTTCGCCAAAATACGAAAGATTTTATCTTTGAGGAAATATTTTCTTCTCGTGGGATATATCGATTAGCTTTCACCTCTTTGCTTCTATTTGCAACTGAGAGAAACGAATTTCTAACTGATTTTTCAACTAAAAGAGGGGTTTGCATAATCATCAACCGCAAATTTCTTAATTATAAGTTTATTTGGTATAAAATATTATTTGTTGTAACATTCTAGAGATTTTACCAGCCAAAAATAGATGCCTTTCGAGAATGGGAAAGATTTTTTTTTTAAATTATACTAGTCTAATTCTACGATAACTTTTTTTAAAAAAAGGTGGTAATATTTTTCTCAGATTTAAGTCCATTTCAATCAACTAGATCATCTATCGTGAAATCGAAAGTTGGCCGATTTATTTTAGTTTATAGATATGATTCGAATTGATTGCTAAGTTTATGAATAAAATTCTAACAATTTCTACACGCATAAATTTCTATACGATTATGATTTCTAATTCTAATAAACTTTAATAATTGCTTTATTAATCTCATAATTGATTTTAGATATTTTATATTGAAGAATATTCTTATTGCTTTCATTTTTTTCATTAAATTCATTCTCAATAAAAAATATGAAAGAAAGCAATAGTGAAATAAATAAAGAGGAAATTATTATGTATATATTTATGTTCACACATTAAAGCATATAGATTCATTTTTTAATTTTATTTTTTTTATATAATCATAAATTTTTTTAATCAAAATTTTATTTTATATAATCATAAATTTAATTTTTTTATCAAAAAATTCCACATTGAAAATATTTGTGTGAAAATTTTGAAATAAATAAATTCCTATAGAAATAATTACTGACATCGAGTTGCATGCTATTATGAGTAGTTAAATGAGAATTGATATCGTAAAGCATTGTGACACAACAACACATCTTACACATAAAGCACTATGAACGATTATGAGGTATAATTCTCGTACTCGTTATGGATCGGAATTAATTAATCATCGAAAAAACGTTCGATACTAGATTGAACTAATAGAAAAATCCATTTTTAATATCAGGTTCTAGACAATTTGATAAATTCCTCCCTTCCTTCAATGTAAATGTGGCAATGTGTACTGATTCGTTATGACAAAAAACAATAGGTGAAAATGTTAAGTGGAATTTATGAAAGCATTTATTGAATGTCACATAAGCGATGTTCTCTTTTTTTTTGAAGAATTTTATGCAATTATTATGCGATTATTCAATAAAATTTGCGAATTTTTTCTTTCTACAAATTTGAAAATTTTTTCGAATGAATAAAAATAATAATTTTTTTTTCTTTGAAAATTAAAAAATTTTCATTTGAGAAAAATAAAAAACGATTTTTTTTTCATTCAATAATGAAATTCAACTTTCAATTAATCTATTGTACTTTTTCGTTTTTTTTAATGAATATTTTGAATATTTTATGAAAATTTTATTTTCGAAAAAAATTTTTGTTTTCAATTTGATTTTAAAAATTTTCATCATAAAATTCAATGTTTTTTTACACTATTAAATGAAAAAAAAGCAATCAAAAAAAAAAAACTCCCAATGATAAACTATGAAAGAAAATTGCAAATCGAATGTCGCATTTAGTGAAGAGAATTGGCAAAAATCTTTCAACTTCTTTCACTTCCTATAGAGAAGTTCTCTGATCGATTTTGTCGCGCTCAGTGTAATTCGTCTTTTTTTTTTTTTAGCAATTTTGTCCACTCTGTCAATTTATTGCAAAGTGCGTCACATTTATGACGTAATGTTCGACGTTAGTTCAATTCCACAATCAAGCATTAGTAACTATTCTTTCGCGAAAAAAAAAGAGAGAGCATCATCAAATCAAGTGAAGCAAATTTAAATTTAGAAATTTGGCATTTCATTAGCAAGAAAGTCGGCAATTCGCCAATCACAGATCTTCTCCAAAGAAAATACTTATATAGGTAAGTTTTAGTGATAAGTAATTTCACAGCTTAACGAATCGGCAAATTTTTATGCATATTTTAATAAAATAGATGTTGATTGTTATCACATTTTCTGTTTAATAAGCATTAACTTATATATGATCACATAAATTGCTATGATATTTCGATGGATGAGTTCCACTCCTTAATTATTCTCGCTTTTGCTTATAAGTGATAAATCTTAGAATTTCTTTATTTGCATATTTAATTTGAATTCATTGCGTTATTGAAAAAAAAAATTGAATTTTAATATTTGTTAAAAAATTTGCATCCTACATTTGCATCCTACAAATTAAATATGCAAATACAAAAGAGTTTCTAATTGCATATGTAAATTGATTTCGGCGATATCCTAAGTGCATAGGTGTCGATTTTTGATCGTAGAAAGTAGTAATGTCTAGCACCTCAAGAAATAATTATTTATTATTAGCAAATACCTAATAGAAAATAAATTTTTTTTTAAAAAAAGTTGAAATAAAAATGGTAATAAAAATTTGGTTTATAAATGGTTTAGTGGTAAAAAAATTAAGAAAAAAAGGTAAAAAATTGGTAATAAAATTATCTATTACCAATAGGTTTAGAAATGAGCAAAGATAACTTCAATGAGTTAAAATGAAAACAATGACGACGGATGTGGAGAAAAGAGAAGAGGATGAATATTGTTTCATTTCATAAAGAAAAATTTGAACGTGAAAATCGATATCTTCTTTTATGAATAAATAAAATTTAACACATTACTAGTATTTTTTTTTATTATCGAGTACTTACAATTGCTATTTCTATGATAAATGTGATCGTAATATCAAGTACACTTATATGTTATTAATTGAAATTAAGTTACGCATTTATTTATTTCATTTCGATAAAGTGCATATTTTATTAGAGAATAGAATATTCCATTTCATGATAGAGAATTAATTAATCTCATAAGTTGAGAAATATTTGATTACAATCTAGCAATGAGTATAGAATATCTTTTTCAATATTTTATAATCAATCAATTTTGAGTTTGATCGATATTGAAATTATTTGGAAAATTATTTCAAGATTTCTATTTCAACGATTTTATAATTGGTAACGAAAAAAAAATATTGATATATATTTTTTTTAATCAAAACCTATATATGTCATATTTTACACCTGATCTTAATCAATAATTACACCTGCGCATTATTTACCTATGCAGATATTCACCAATATTATAAGAATAAAATTTTCTTCATAAAACATTTAGGTCGAATGCATCAAACAAGGTAATATATATTTTCGCGTAAGACAAATATATTCACGTATTCATTTCATGAATATGTTTCGTATTGCATTCAACAATATTACACTTAATGATAGCTAAAAATAAATAGATTTTTTTTTTTGCTGATTCTTTTTTTTTTCATTTGCACTCTTCCAAAGAATTTTTTTCAGTAGTTGCTAGATGCCACTGTTAACGAGTGTCGAGAAAATATTCATAATTTTTTTCACAAGCTTTGAAATGAAAGAAATGAAGAAAATAAAAATATAATTGAGAATTTAGATTGTAGAACGTAATTATGCATTTAATTAATCATTTAGATTCATTTTTATTGGTTCAAATATATTATGAAATTTCCCATATGTAAATTTATGCCGCATATTTGATCGATACCGAATAGATATGAATCAGACATTTTGTTGAGAATATCAGAAAATATTCGATGGATGAAGAAGAACCTTACTGCAAGAAGCACGTATTGTTTGATCTTTTAGGTGCGGGGAGGGCGTGCGGGTGAGGTGGGGGGGGGGGGGGGGGGAAGGGAAATGAAGCTGCACGAAGTAGCCATAACTTCGATACATTTTAGGGTGGCAACTTTTTTCCGATGAAAAATAGTTGACGCTCTTACATTAACTAATTGCCTCAGTGCACACGAATGAAGGCGATCAAAATGTAGGTTAGAGCAGGCAAGCAAATGACGTCACACAAAAGTTAATGAAAAACGACAGCCTTAGGCTAGCAGAAGACATTCTGCACATGAAAACCATAAAATGCTCACAAGTTTCATAACTGCACATATGGCACGTTTCTTTATCGAACACTTTCGATACATTAGCGGATGGTTTCAATACCATACCTAACGATTTCAATAATTTACCGAGCACTCTTAATAACTTACCGAATAGTTCCCGAACGGTTCAATATTTCATCGAACAGTTTCAATTCTTTACGAATGGTTTCTGCACTTTTACCGAACGGTCTTAGTACTTTACCAGGTGCTTTCAACACCACACTAAACGATTTCAACCTCTGTGCTCCTAATTCTTCAGTGATGTTCAGCAGTCAACCAATATCTTCCAATTTACGATTATAAGCTTCTATCATGGAGTTAATAGCAAGATTCCAATCAGTGCTCCATGAAGCCAAAGAAGAGGAAATTCTGTGTATGGCATTCGGGCACTTCATTAATGAGCATCATTCACATCTTATTCCTATTGTTGTTAGAGCATTACGCATTTACTTGCATCGCATTTTCTACTCAATAACGTAAAAGACAATAGTTTTCAAAGAAAAATACTCAAACTAGTTTGAACCTGGAATTAATTCACACCTGAAATTGATTCCGAGCTGAAATTGATTACAACCTGAAATGAACTCAAACCTGAACTTAGTTCAAATTTGAAGACAATTAGATTCTGAGCTTATTTATTGATTTATGTTTAAATGAAATACACTTTAAGAATCAATTTTTCGGATGCATAAAAATCGCGCATTTGTAAAGGATTTTGCGAGAATAAATCTGAAATCTCTAGAGAGGCGATTTTTTTTTTCAATTTTTGATTCTATTAAAAACTTCACTATTGACGAAAATAGAAAATACTAACACTGAAAATTATTGAATGCTTAAATGATTTTTATGGAATATTTTCGCATGAAAATTTTCTCATAACAACAATATTTTCGAATATGATATCCATAGAAATCAGTAGGTAAATATTTAGCAAAAAAAAAAAAAGATTATTATAAAAATTGAAATATATATTAACTTATTTTTTATATGATTTTTATTTATTAAATATTAGATAAGTATTAGATAGATATATTCCTTTAATAAATCGCATGAAAAATGAAACTGCGCGAGAAAATATTAAAAAATGAAAAAAAATATCAATGAATAGAAACGATGCAAAAATAAATAGAGAAAAGCGGAAGAAAGTTGCAAATTTGAAATGTATTTTGCATTGAAATAAGGCTTTTTCTTTATTGGGAGAAGAATTGCACAATTAAGCGAATTGCATTAGATCTACAAGTTGCATAACAAAAAATATGAAGAAATATGAGTGATTTTTATCAATGAAAAAAATGAATCGTTATCATTGATAAAATCGGTCCTTATCATTGATAAAATCGGTCCTTATCATTGATAAAATCGGTCCTTATCATTGATAAAATCGGTCCTTATCATTGATGAAATCGCTCCCTATCACTAATACAAATTTCTTTTAAATAAACGTTGCAAAATACTATCAACCATCCAACATAGTCGATTAATATTAGTAATTCATAATTCACTATAATAATAACCTCAAGCAATTTACGTTGATTTATTGCTTGAAATAATTGCTGACTGAAGTTTTGCTATCGCTAGCTGACAGATGTCTGTCAGCAAGTTTCTTTAAATAGCGCTCTCATAAATATGAATAATTCTACATTTTGTGATCATTATATCCGGAGAAAAAAAAATGAACCAAGCATCTTAAAATAGCTTTTAGTAGATTTATTAGCAATCTATGGCTAGAAAGAAGAAAAAAGAAAATGAAAACCTAGAAAAACATTGAGGCTATCATTTTCACTTTAGAGTTGATAGATATAAGCGGCTGTCAAGAAAAATTGCCAAGAAGAAAGAAGAATGGTAGGGGGTTTTTTTTTGAGAAGTTTCTGCTTTCGTTGTTTCGGCTTTGCTTTTCAATCTCTTCATTAAGTGTTAAGTGTATGTTACAATTTAACGTTGTAAAACAATGCTCTTAAAGCTTAACGAATATTTTTATTTATAGACAAATGAAAAACGATAATAGATTCTAATTAACAATTTAGCGAAATGGAATAAATTTCTTTTTCATTTTCAATTTCGAATTGTTTGAAGAAAATTCTTTTTAAAAAAAAAGTTTATTTCAAATAAAAAAAAAGTATTTTCCTCGAAATTTGCTGAATAGAATTTTTTTTTTCGTATATTATTGATAATTTCTTAAAATATTTTTTAATAATTTTCAACATTCTAAACACAATATATGATGGTGGCGCTATGTTCTTTTTAATAAAATTTTTCCTCTCTTTTTTTTCAATTTAAACAATAAAAAATTAACAATTTTATATTTTTGCGATAATTTAATGAAGCAGTTTGAGTGGAATTTTTCTAAAATCGCTCAATGTTTATAATTTATGCGCGACAGTTGTATTTCTTTTCGAAAATTTTTTCACGCTTAAATCAATTTATTCGACGCTTTTATAATTTCTTAATTTCTTTTCCCAAAAATATTCCCCTTGGGGAATATTTCCCAAAAAATATTGTTGCATCAAAAAAAAGAACTTATAAATGCAAAATTTGCGAAAGAGAATGAACATTGAAATGAATATATCGTTTATTCATACTAAATGTTAAGCTACAAATGTATATTCATAAATAAATGTAATTTAATAAAAGAAAAGAAACGTTTAGCACGACTGGAATTTTTTCATATCGGACTTGAACAATGATAAAATTGTTTAATTTTAATCGAGTCGTTTTCCTATGGGAATTTTTCTACTTGTTATAACCGAGAGGTAAATTTTTTTTTTGAGAAAAAAAAGGAAAATATTTTTTTCGAATGAAAAAAAAACGGAAATTCTATGAAAAGTATTCATCAAACTCGATAATTTTCACCTCTTTCCCAGTATATGCAAAATTATAATCTCATTAATCGTCACAGCATTTTGAATTTTCCAATTCAACTTTGATCACTCATATGAATGTTATTATTTACCATTAAAAAAAAAATGCAATTAATATAAATTATATTTTTAATAATATTTCGACTATCGATTACATTATAACTTTTTATATAATTTCACTTAAATTATAGTTAGAATATTGTAATTATTTAATTTATTTCAGCAATAAAAAGAAAAAAAAAAGTAGAAAATATTTTTGAAATAAATTTCAAAATAGAGAGAAATTTTCACGAAACGTTCAATATGCAAAATTTTATACTTGAATATAATAAATTTCAGCCATCACTCCCTCCCACCCTCCCCACCCCCCCCCCTCCAACCATTTAGTATTCATACAATCCATTTCAACACATGCAAATAGTAGAAGAATAAAAAACTGATTGAAAAAAAAAAATTAGAATTGAATAATTTTTACATTAGCGTAAATATTTCTTTGCCTCATTTTTCTAACTTTTATTACGCTTAAGTTTTCTTTTACACTCCTCCTAATTAATTTTTTTTTTCTTTTGCTAAAATTTCTTCAGTTCAAACTTAATGCAATAAACTTGAGGAAATTTCGAATAGTAAATATAAATATTCCCCCCCTCCCCCAAATAGATTCTTTAGTTGTAAGTAATTTCTTAAGCGAATTAAATCGATCTTATCATATTTCTATAAATAAGTAATACTTATTTTATCACTCTATAAAAGTAGTAATATTTATACTATATTAGTTAATATTATTGATGTCGTATTGTATAACAAAAAATTACACACCAATATCATTACAGTAAATAAATATTAAGTAAGCACTTAGTCGAGTTGAATGAAAAGTATAAAATAAGAATTTCTATCATCATTGAAAGAGTGTTTCGACGTTCATGAGGTAAGAGTATGATGGTTCGTTAGGCTAGAGGTTGGATGAATGAACGGAAAGTCAATCAGTTGTCGAATTGTTGTTGAAAGATCAACAGATGAGATTGCAACACAGCTGACACTTTTCAAAAAAAAAAAAAAAACTTAACCGTTGCACACGTAAAGATATCAATTTATTACAGCGTCGAATAATGAAAAGATATTCACCTAATATCTCTAAATTTCAAGAAATAATGCCAACAAAAGTTGATCTGATCTGATATGATTTATATAATCGAATCTATATGACCTAAACTAACACTTTTATCTTTTATTTATTGACTAATTGATTTTTTTATTAAATAGACAAATAAAAAAAAACTCCTTAAAGAGAGATAACGAGAGTAAATATTATAGCGCAAGAATTATAGAGCTCTAAAAATTTCATACTAGAGAATCGTATAAACCTTTGAAGAGTTTTCAATTAGACTGAAATGAACAGCAATCTGGTTGCATATTCATCTATGTTAGAGCTTTTATTAGGCATTAAACAAAAAAAAAAAACATTTGAGCATCATAAATGTTGTAAAATGAGGAAAAAAAAATTCAACTCTTTCATCTTGTTGATCTTTTATTTCAATTTTCATACTTTTTAAAAGTCATATTTTATTATTGATTTTAGATTTTTTTTTCAATCATATTTTATCATAGATTCGTTGAATAAATTTATTAATCGGATTTTTTTTTTTCAAATCATCATAATTAATTTAATATATTTATTATTGATCAATTGATCAATTCTCATAATCAATTCATATCAATTAATTTATCGTTTATCATATTTTTTATCAATATTATTCAATTTATAAGTTCAAAAATTTTATTAATATAATTTCATAAATTTAAATGAAAGAGCTATTAGCAAATATTAATTTTTTTTTTTCATTGAATTCTTTTAAAAAAATATTAGGTGAAGAAAATTCAATTTAAAATTTCAATTATTTCTCGATTAAATTTCTAAAAATTTCAAATAATAATTTGAAAATTTCAATTCTAATTCACCTTATAAATTTTTTCCTTTATTTTAAAATAATATTTACAAGAAAATGCAAAATCGATTTTTTTCCTTATTGTCCACCCTCCCCATTTCATGTCTCTCCTATCCCCCCTCTCCCCATCCCTCCACTCGTTTGCCCATTTCTTCCTTTAAAAACAGAAGTTTTATAAAATTGATAGATTCATTTTGAGCGGCCGATTTGCCTATATCAATGAAAATTCTTTAAATGCTGAATTAATATTCACATTGAAATGAGTTAATCGTTAAAATCAATGGAGATAATTTCCAAAATAATTTCAAATAAGTAGATTTATTCTCTATTATAATAAAATATGCCGTTTAAAACGTTCCGACAAACAATCGGCAGAATGCAAACAATAACATAAAAGTGAAATTATAAATATCCGTATATATATATATATATTATATATATATATATATATATATATATATATATATATATATATATATATATATATATATATATATATATATATATATATATATATATATAAACATAAAATAGTTATTTATTAATTATAAGAACGGATTGAATTCTTCTTTATCGATCGTTGAATAATTATGGAAAAGTGTTACAAAAAATTATTGAATAATGCTGAAAATTGCCAATAAAATCTCTTAATATCGAAAAAAAAAATCGCAATCATTTTCGATAAACTTTAAACTTAAAAAAAAACAAAAAAAAATCTCAATTTTAAAATTAAAATCCATTAGAAACTATTCATTTAAAAAAAAAAAAAGATGAAAATAACATAAATGAAAAATTTTCAAAAAAAATTAATTTTTATTGCAAATCAATAATTGAAAAATAATAATAAACATAAGTTGTAATTTAATTTTATCATTCGAATTTATCCATTAATTTAAGTTGAAACTAAATAATTCTTATTTGATGAAATGGATACGATGCTATTAGCTAAATCATTACACTATCATGATAGAAGCAAACAATTTTCAATATTGGATATGTATATTTATCTTCGAAAAAAAAAACTTCGTGGAAATTAATGATGCATTGAAAAAAAAAATCAGTCTTCAATAATATCCTATGTAACTGATAAATTAGGCAATCGTTGAACAACGATTTTTTCTTGAGTGAGTTGAAAGTCTGCAAATGGTGGCGCAGATAGGCAAATAAAATAAACGCTCAAATATATGCATATTCACAAAAATGTCTATTCAAATTACGCATTATTATTGATATATATATATATATATATTAATATTTAAATTATATATATTATTATTAATATATATATTATATATGTATATAAATATAATTAGCATAATTTATTGAATTATAAATGCCACTCTAGAAGGAATTAATAAATTCATATGGAAATCTGATGTGGGAGAATTTTACAATTGTACAATTGAAAGGAAAATTTCTCGAGAAAAAAAATTAAGTTGAATTGAAGAGATCATAATATCTCTTCAAGAAATGGAATATCAATAGTTTCTTGATGATATTCACAAATAGAATCCAGAAAATTTGCATTTTTTTTTTAAATTCATAAATTGACGAAATTTATTTCGCCGAAGAAAATAAACTATGGAAATTTATCGATGAGAATTTACGAGAATAAAGTCGATTAATATCTCTCCCCTATATGGTATCCCTAAAGGAATTGATCCGAAAATCCCACCTGAGTTACTTCGGCGAACAACCTCACCACCAACCCACATTTAACGGAAAAGATAATTCGCACCTCAATAAACCCACACCCTCCCTCCTCCCCCCCCCCCCCCCCCCCCCGGCCGGCCTAATAAACCTTTTTTCTCCTTTTTCAATCAGAAAGCCGAAAATGAAAATTATTATCCACTTTTGTGTACTTTAGCTAATTTTTGAAATCAATACCTTGTTAATAATCTGTAGTCTTTAGCATAAACCTCTCACTAATAAACGTCTCTTAAAAAACTTTCGATTTGGAATGCATTAAAATGTATTAAGAGAATAAATGAAGATTTCATGCGACATGATATTACAAAAAAAAATTTTTTTAAATCCATCAAGAGTCATCACCATTATCTGCGCGATACATGCTATGATTAAATACAACATATGAGTTCATCAAAGCTAAAAGTTTGATAAATTAGGCGGAAATCTAAAATATATATATATATATATATTATATATATATATATATATATATATATATATATATATATATATATATATATATATATATATATATATATATATATATATATATATATTATTTATATATATATATATATATATATATCTATGTATAAATATATCTATATATATATATATATATATATATAATTTTATATATATATATAATTATATTTAATATATTATAATTATTATATATTATATAAAAAAGAAATTTTTTTTTCTTGTAATTTGAGACAAATTTTTTTTTTTCAAAATGTATTCAATTGATAAAAGAAAAAATTTTTCATAATTAATAAGTTGCAAATTTATTTCAAAATTTAAATCATTGCTCAAACATTTTTCATTTTTACGAGTAATTAATGATGAAAAAGACTCTAACTTTAAATATTCAATGCATTTTTTTGAGAGAGAGAGAAAAATATCCAATTTTTGAAATAAAAAAAAAAAAAACTTCTCAAGAAAATATTTAACACTAAAAATAAATTCGCTCAACAAATATAAAATTATTAGGGGAATAAATTGAAAATTATGAGAAAAATCCGAAAATAAGGAAAAAAAGAATCTAAAATTTCGCATTTCATCAGACGCTACTAAAGATTTAATTGTTCACTATTTTTCGCTTTGAAAAGAATTTGTTCGGCAAAACAATTATTGATTGTTTTGAACATACCGGAAGTAATTGCAGCAATTTTCCGGAAATACCGGAAACAATTCGTAGCACTAGGATTTGAGCACGCAAAACCATTGCACAATGCTCGCCTATTCACGGAAAAGAGAACATCCAATGATTTCCATCCACTTTCTTTCTCCTCTTTCGTTTTCTCTTCTTTTTTAGAGAGGTTGTATATCCTCAAGGGTATCAAAAAAAAAAGAAAAAAAATTTCAATGAACAGCCTCATAACAAAATGCCATACAAAAAATAGACTAGGAATGTAATTTGAAAGCAACATACATCAAATGAACGCTTAAATCGAGCCTAAAGAAAAACATACCAAAATGTGCCTTTATTGTTGGTGAGAAGGGAAGAGGGGGTGGAGTGGTACCCATCGACCCCCCCCCCTCTCCCAGCCGCAATGTCTTGAACTGATGACACTTCGCAGACTTAACCTATTTTAAAGCTTGGGGAATTCCTACGAAACTGCCATCTCTTAAAAGTTTTGCCGATTGTATTACAATAAGTTTTTTCTTGCTTGCATATGCATCTAATTCAACGAACAGTGAACATATCGTACATTTAAAGTCTTTAGCCTTTTAATGCACCCTCTAATAATACCAACTTCACTTCAACGAAAGCATATTCTCCACATCTCTATTAATAAAATAGTTATGTACTCTTTTTACTCAATTTCTTTGTCACACTACAACGTCATAACACTCTCCGATTACACAGATTTCAGTCAAGGATATATTTTATGACTTTCATCAATGTTCCTACAAATACTTGAAGAGAAAATCGTGGTGCAAATGTCCAACACCTTAAAATGAAGCTTGAATGATCTAGCGTTGCATTATGATGTCACCATTCGAAATGTTGCACTAGAAATAAACACAAACAAACGAATATTTTTAAATTTATTTAGCTCCAACAAGAAACCAACAATGAATGAGCCAAAACAGCAGCCATCATAATTGCTTGCAGTTCACTTGAAGATTTTGCCTTGATTGAATTTCTTTCCACCGAATTCACCTTCCCACATTAGATATTCGTTCACCAACTTCTTTGTACTCTCATCCGCCGGGTCCAATTTCTTCCATTCATAACTTTCATAATCAACCTGTAAACCAAAACTACTTAATTGTTGCAACGATTTCAATAAACACTATTCAGCGAACAACTTAAACTATACAAACAGCACCAAAACACAGTGTAAAATCCACCAAACAAATACCGTGCCAGATCCACCAAGCAAAATACGGTGTCAAATCCACAAGCATTTCTAAATCCTCCCGAATCCCACTCCCCTCAAATTTTATCATTACATGCTCCAAAAAATCAGCTTATTGCGACTGTAAAAATGTTCCTATTCATCTTTCTAACTGCCTCCACGAAATTAGACTATAAGAGATTCCAAATAGGCAGTTAGGAAGGTGAATAGGGGCTTCATTTTTCAAACACAATCACCTTTAATCTCAAAAACGACAAAAAAGCGATTTACCTTATTCTTCATTTCTATAAACAGAAAACCACATACCATACATCCTTCATGTATCAGTAGATCTCCCATCAGTTAAAAGTACCACTCGTACGATGCGCTATTTTCCGCTAGCGCCACTAGTCAAACTTCATAAATTCAACTAATTTTTCGGCACGTAGAAAGGAAAAAAAAAGAAGAAGCACCGAGAAAAAAATGCGAAAATGAAGATAAATCGACCTGCCAATCGGGACACAGCGTGAAAGCTAGCTCATGCCCACGCCATATCCAAATCCCAGAAATTGTCGAATTATTATCGGTCCCAAAGAGGCAAACCGATGCAAATGCATTCTTCTTGAGCTTCTCCAATCTCTGGAACATCCCTGCAAAAGACAATATCGTCCATTATTACTCTTAGAAATCACGTCACATCAGGCGTGAAACGCCATAACAGAAAATAGCAAAAAAGACATTCACTACCACCGACTTCGTCCTACTGTCCAATAATTCCTACCGGCACACCTTGGCGTCTCTATAATTATTCATCGATTACCTACGGTATTAACTTCAGTGACCATAAATTTTGAGGTAGCTGTTCCCATTTCGTGCAATAACGAACCTATTTCGAAAATCGTCAGCTCTTACATATCCATGTTGACCATAAAAACTGCTTACTACTAATCAAGTAGGATCTATTCCATAAAAACATCAAAAACAAAACAACCAATTGAACAACGCTAATCACCTTCCATGGAAGCTATCTGGCAATAAATATGCGTATAAAAATCTAAAGAAAACCAATTTAAATTAATTCATCAGTTAGCGGCTTCATTAAGAAATCTTCAACATCTCAACTAAGAACTACAGCGACGATTAGTTGTCCAGAAATCGGAAAAATGCAATCGCATAGCTAAATTTCAATATGCTATATGTGAACGATATTATATACTCTATTAACTGAATAAAAAAAAAATTATTAGAATAATGAAAAATAAAAAATAAAAATATCATTGCAATCTGATAATAATCACAATTTACTCACATTAAAAAATTATCGAAATCGAATATTCCCTTAAATCCCGATATAAATTTGCATATTAAAAAAAAAAAAACTACTTAAAAATCCATACATGATATCCGATTTTCTCATTGTGAATTTTTCCAACTCATAAAAATCAAATCAAAACGTCAACTAACCTCCGATAAGATTACAACTCATAAAGGTTAGCGTCAACTCCTCCGGATATTTATATTCAGCATACCATATTGAATAATTTGCCGGATCAAAGTTCTCCCAAAAATATGGGATCGCTTTCGTTGCCGTATCTTCATTCGAATAGACCCGCTTGAAGTTGTCCATCACAAATGTTCTATAAAGTGCAATATTTCACAAAATTTTCAATTAATGCGGCAAATAAATGCACTAGTCGCCACTCTCGCAAATTAATTAAACCTTATCGATGGATATCTATTCCACTGAATTACAAATAATCCTTATTGACAACAATGAGATGTAGACAACTTAAGAAGGGATTTCCAATCCAACGTCATTTGCTTGAAAAAAAAAACCTCTAGGATGTTTCCTGCTTAGAATACATAAAAAGGGAATCCCATTCAGAAAACGGATCATTTTTTTTAATAAACGAAAATCTAAACGAAAATACGCAAGTACAAAAAAACGAGATGAGATAAATCTTCCATGAAAAAATAATAAAAACAAAAATCGACTAAATGGACTTGAAATTAAAGTTGATTAAATTCTTTCCAAAGCCTTATTTTCAAATCAATAGACAAAAAGACAAGATAGAACTCTTTCTTGAAAAAAAAAAAGATAAAAAACTAAAAAGTTTAAAGGCATGAGATCGAAAAAAAAAGTTCATTATTTTATCCTCGCGAAATCTCCAAGATAATGAGCATTTTCCAAAAATAGGAGCACACACCCTTTGGGCATGCTTGCAAATGGATCCGTAGCTTTAGGTTCGCTAGCAAGGGCCTCTTCCGTTGCATCCATCTCTTCTGCAGGTTCATGTTTTGCTTGCGCTTGTTCCTTCTTCTCACCTCCTTTCGCTTTCTTTGCTGAATTAACCCAATTTACATACTTCGGTCCTCTACATCTAACTGGTTAATATACGCTCCCTCACTGTCAATTCAAACTGCTTTTCGTTCTTACCCAGAACATCGGTGTGAAAAGGAATGTCGGCACAATGATTCGACTTGCCGGATCGACCACTCAGCTAGCGCAACTTTCTGCTATAAAACTGCCGCATAGAACAAGGCTTGAATGCTACGAACTACATTTTCAGGCTCTCTTATACAGATAATGAAACCTACAAAAAACAAGGAAATCCAGGATGTCCTACCTATCTAAAGGAAATTCAGGAGCTCTTACCTCCTAATCATAATTGAGGATCTTTTTTTCTATTGCAAAAATATGAAACTCTCGGAATTCTTTATCACAATAAAACTTGTAAAATATGTAAATCGAGCATTGCATAAAAAACAAACAAAACTCCAAATAGGAAATATTCTTCGTTACCCTCTTTATGTGCCGATGATTGGCGCTCTTTGTGAAGTTTAGCCGACAATTCTTTGAATTTCGCCTCTAAAATTATACACTTCATATGAAACCGCTTCACACATCCCCATAAACGCCAATAAAGAGATGCCGTTATAATTAAAATAATCATTTGATAACTCTCTGATAACCTGTTATCATGATCACTAGGTAACTGGAAAGGAAAATTTCGATAGATATTATACCATCTCCCTCCCCCAATTTGTTGAGACGATCAAGAATGCTAATCCACATATATTTGGCAGCCATAATTTGCATCCAACGAAAAATACCTTTAGAATAATCTCACATTAACATCTCACAGCGCTGTCTGACATGCTATCACACTATTAATTTTGCAAAAATCTGATATTATCAGCACTATACGAAAGAAGGAAATACATGAAACTCATCAGCGTGGATCACCCAGCTCGATTTGATCAGCAAGGAAAATATCTGTGTCAAAAATTAATAGACTCTAAGCCCAAAAATGTGAAAAGAGTACCCAAAAACCAGTTAAATTTGCCAAAAGCAGCTTCAACTCCAAAAAGACGTTCAAAACGGCTTCAGCTCTACGCATCCCGCATTTTTTAACGCCCATTCCTTTAATCGGATTCACCTCCATAAAAACAGACCGATGGCCGGTAGAATCAGAAAGTCACCAATGTACTTACGATCGAATTTAGCCGTTTGCGTGGCGAATGAAACCTCGCCGAGGATCTCTTTGGCACAAGGTTGATTTATTATAGTGTTAAACCAACGGTTAACGTTCGTCAATGGAGCACGCATTGCACTATCCAAAACGTACTGAAAGCAACACGATTCGCATCTATCTTAAGTTGCAACAACGAATCCGCTATGTGTTTTAAAATCATAAAAGTCAATATGCAATATTTTTTCTCTCTCTCAGCGGATCGAACCTCTTTCCAGTCTATAAAAATCTCATTGGGATAATTTGGCACCACATTAGCAATAATGCCTAGTAAGTTAATCAATTTTTATGCTAAAGCAGATAAGAACGAAAAAAAAACTCATGAACAAAAAAAGGTAACCAATTTCTTCCTCTACTATCAGCTACTAGCTGCCAATTAATTATTGACAGCTGTCAGTAAAAAAAAAAAAAAAAACGATAAACAATTTTCAAACAATTAAATTTAGTGTTAATAAACTAAAAAGTTTTTACAATCAATAACCCACATCATCAAACACCCCAAACAGCGAAAAAATTTCACTAGCAGAATCCTATCACTGAAGACTTTTTTCTATGCTACACCAACATTTTTCCCAATCACCTCGTGAAACAAAGGGCCCAACTTTCAACTTGCAGGCGGTACAAATATTGGCCAAGTTGATATGAAACAAGGGACCCATCTTTTATCTTATGAACGGTACAAATATTAGCCAAGCCGATACATGTGCGTCAAGTTGCGTTAAATTAAAAAAAAAAAAAGAAAGAAAGAAAAACAGCGTTAAGTTCGAATATATAACTACCCCTCCCAAATCGAATCGCATGAAATTAGCGGAAACAAATTCAAACATAGGCTTCAGCCTCATCCACCGACATATATTCAAATCTTAGTTTTACTTCATTATTAATTACGGATCACATTCTTTAATAAGGGAACAATTAATAAATATTCAGCACCTGATAAGCAGGCAGTAAATCGAGAGCCAACGAAATATCCGCCACCGACATACGCTCACCGACAAGAAAAGTTCGAGTGAGAAGCACAGTGTCGAGACGTTTCAGCTGTGCAAGCAGTTCGTTCTTGGCTGCATCTACGACCTAAAACACTGAGATTATCAATGCGCATATACCGCACAATCAGTGATAACAACCCACTTATTTCCTTATAAACTAAAAAATTAGCCTTTTTGCCCCCCTCCCTCCTACCTCCCCAATAATATCATAATATCATAATAATAATAAATAATGTCATAATAATAAATATCAATATAATAATAATACCAATAATATCATAAGCAGCGTGCGAGACCACCCTGTTCTCCATTACGACCACTTTTAATGCGATATACCAAACCTATCAAGATGTTTACCTTATTATCGATATGAGCGGCAGACACACTCGGAAGGACAAAGCCAAGCACGTTGGGGAGGAGGTTGCCCTCAGCCCATTGCAGCCATTGGACTACTTCCGTGCACTAAAAAGAAAATTTGCTTCAAAATATTTTATGAAACAATATATCAGAACACTTAATCATAAAATAATTTTAAGAAGGCTTTATTACTACGGCAGCACGCACACCTTTCTGCGAACCTCTATCTAATGCCTATCAACTACTCTTGCTTTTCCTCAATATTTGGAGGAGATCTAAGCCGGTGTATACCATCGAGCAATTTTAAAGCGTTGCTGCAAAAAATTTAGAAACATGAAGCGGGAAAATGAGAGGAATTAAGGTCGTCGTAGGCACTCGCATGAAATTGTAATGGGAGAGGGGTAAGGGGTGAATGAGATGATAGGAATTTGGAGTGGAGCTCGAGCGAAGGTGAAGAAGGTGCTAATTCTAGAGAGAACTATTCGATTACATTAGTCGTCAATGGATATCACCCTTTGATATCCGCATCTTGGACTCTATCCGCATTCGACAACTCGTCAAATCAAAACAAATCACATGATAACACGTGCAATTTAAAAATTAAAAATAAACCACAAAAATGAATTACACTATTATGTGTCAACGTTTGTCCAGCTAAATGAAGTGCAATCGATTCGGCTCCAAAGATAAGAACATTGCCATCCTCGTATGCGGGTGTCTGAAAAAAAAAAAACAAAATATTATTAAAATACTTTCAAAAATTTTCCTTACTATTTAGGAAATTTCGAGCAAAAAAAAAAAAAAACCTCAACATTCAACCTGAATACAAATCTTTTAACGCTCTGATCGTTTATAAGCATCATAAACCATAAATCATCAATAAATATCAGTATCACAATAAATAAATTAAATATTCCACTGTTCGTTATTATAAAGTAAATTGAAGTAAAATCAGAAACCCATTACCTATGAACATGTAATGGGTTTTTGGTAATAGGTAATTACCTATAAAGAGGTAATAAATAAACCTATTAAACCACAAAACCTCAGCAGACGAAACAACAGTCTCTACTTCAAGCATATCCTTTCGATGATGCAAATTAAAGTCTCATCACCTTTCTAGAAACAACATAAAAAGCAAAAACCTAAAATTGAAAACGACGTCCAGGTAGTAAGATTGAACAGGTGAAAGTAAATCGAATCTCCAGAATTTTAACCAAACTTTATTGAAAGTAAGGAAGAAAAGCAACTTCGTCAGAAACGAACGAATCATCAAATAGGTAAGCAACGTGAAGCGATCCTATGAACTCGTTACGACTATCTGTCGAGATAAATCGCTTCCGCTTAATTGGTCCTTTATATTGGAAAGTGAGAATAAACAAGTGAACACTAACCACACCAAGTGGGAATTTATCAGCTGGAGGTGTATCAGTGATAAGCGTGATATCTGCATTTGCTAACTTCGCCGCAATGAGCACCTTTTGAGTGCGGAAGCTTTTTTCCGAACCATATACTTTCTGCAAAATAAAGCTTATTTTAAATCGATGAAGTCAGAAGATTGTGTGCCTCTGAAATCAAAAACATCGAAAACCTTCCCAATCTACAGGTGGTCGACCTAATTGAAGGTAAAAAAATCAAAGTTCTTTGGCTCAACCTGTCGGTAGCGACTTGTACAGGCTGCAGTCTCCATTAATTAGTTAGCTGCTAGCGACATGTCTAAAACTTGGAATTGAAAGACTAAAAGCAGATGAAGAGTAAAAACTGAAAAGGAGGAAGTTCCCCTCGTTCCCATACTTGGGGGATCAAAAAAAAAAAAAAAATGCAACAGATAGAAGATTTCACTTGCCACTTAAATCATTTCTATGAAATAAAAACTGAGGAAAAAACAGAAAAGTTCGATACTAGTAAAGACAATTCCATCATTTTTTGTTTGAGTTCACATTTCCCACCTCATGCTTCCCCTCCCATCCTCCAGCGACGGGAAGGGATTCTGGCAGATACATGACTAATTACGCTCAAGTTTCATCATCCGTTCGCCCATGTTCAAGCAAACAAAGTTGATATTTACTTCAATACTTTATTTTCGCACGACACTTGTGGCATCAGGAACTGCAAAACCGCGAATACCATGTAACCTAGAATAGAGGTCCACACATAACACAGCCCCCCCCCTTTCTCGTGCCTCCTCTTCCCCACACCCCTCATCTATGAAACACATCGAGGAGATCCGATGAAATCCGAACAGCGACTATGACTTAAAGGTGCTTTTCGCTAGTCTAATTGTTACGGGGGTGCGAATGTAATATGAGGTCAATTCCCGTTAAAAACACTCCAAATCTAAATGCTCAGGTATATAAGCGCTTCACTATTATTCGGCACAATCAAAACGTTGTCCATAACTTTTTTTTTCTCGACTAAAACTGTTGCAGTACATCAGACATAAAGTTATGAAAATGTATAATAAATCCGATACTTGTTACTCAGTTATAGTACAACTTAAATAATACCTCTATAACCATGGCGTTTATTCATTGACATACGGTATCGTAAATCTCGTAGATCCTAAATGTTTGCAATAAAAGCATTGAAAATATAAAATCAAAACTTACAGCCACCATCTTGTTGAGCTATAATTTTAAACGTCGTTGGTGCAGAAACACCTCACCGGATTGTATTCCGCACAAAAATGATAAATCTCGACAAATGAAGAGAATCGTAGGCAAAATTACGCAACGATGTCATTTTGCCAACGGAAATGTTACACAGGTGCAACAATTTACCTTTGTTGTCAATTATTTATGAGTTACCTTTTAAATAGCTTACAATATAATAGATGTACGAATATAATTTATGCAATTTATTGAATTTACTTCTAAAAAAAATTTCAAATTTCAGAAAAAATTTTTTCTTTTAGCAAAAATTATTTCTAATTTGACATAAACTGCGTGGCAGCCCAATAATTTTAAATTTCCCACCATTTCATGATGAAAGTTTCAATTACGTTTATTACAGCGCTTTTTTTTTCCTCACCTGAAGAGTGGAGATCGCCGATTTGTCGTGTTGGGGGTGGGTGGTCGAGGTGGGGTGGGTTGGCGATCCATTTCTTGTTTTAATTAATTGATTTATGCTACAAGATAGGGGTCACATTTGTGTGGTAATTAATAAATGATTCGATTACTCAGTTAAGGTCATACGATTGTAGAAGAATTGACCGATAATATTCGCCTTTTTAGTCATTTATCACAGGGGAATTTTATTGCCAATTTGATAGCCGCATTATTGATATCAGTTTCGTGCATTGTGACCTCTTGCAAATAGTTGAGAGAGTTCGATGTGATGGTAGATTTTCGGCGCGCTTTTGTATGCGTATGTCTGAGTCTGTGTCTGTCAACGACATACTACGAATATTGCCATGTTTTTTCTCGTTATCAAATTTCTTGACGATTGAAATCGTGTTTACATTGCCATGAAATTTTTCATATCATATGGAATTGGTATATGCAAATTTTTTTTAATGATTAGATAAATACGAAAAGAGACTATTTCTTCTGTTGAAGGCTTACATAAAGAGTTGGTCGTTGAGAAGACGTTTCCATTATTTTTAAATTCATGCAGCAATTCACTAGGATTGCAAAAGTGCAAAAAGCGCATGCCGCGCTAATTTTACCCGCCGCGTTTTCCTACTTGAAAGTATGACGCTAATTTTTCGGATGTGATGCCAACTATTTAGTTGAATCGAAAACGTTGGATATATGAGGTTGCTTTTTTTCTCGTTTAATGCAGCATTTTCTAGTTTCAGTCTCTAAGCTTTCTTAGCTGAAGAAGTATATTGGGGAAAGGGGGAGAGGAGGTGGGGAGCGGAAATGTTTGTTGCAAACGATTTTAAGGTATTGAAATGATCACTTCACTATTGCATAAATCGAGTTGTTTGATTCCATTTGTCAACTTCTTATGCTTAGAAAACAAAAATTTTCTTTCTTACTATTGATCAAAGGTTGATGAGTTGTATTGATAATTAATTAGTGAGGTAATTTTTGTAACCTTTAAACGGTTAAATATCATTGAAATCTATAGGAACAAATAGGCAAGCATATGGAAGAGGTGGCCTATTTCTATGCAGACATGGCGGCATACTCCTACTCGACAAGAAACATTCTCACAAATATGGTAGTAGTATTGATTGGTCTTACGGTTAGGGCCGTATAGAGATTTCAAAAAGCACCATTTGGATAAATCTACTCGTATGTTATTATTAATTTAAAAAGCGACTTTTGCGGAGAGGGCAACAAGAAGGGACATACCCGCAGACACAGGCAAATTTGCACCTCGAATTTAGCACGCTACCGAAACGTTTCTTCGCAAAATCAGAAAGGAAACCATCATTGGTTTACTTTCGAGCGTGCTTGGGAATGACTTCATAGTGCCATCAAATAAACTGATTAAAGCGCAATAAACATGATTTCATTTTTAGAGGGGGGGGGGGGGGAGGAGTGGGTAGGTCAATAGAAGGAGGATACTATGATTGCATAGTTTCAATTTATCTAATTGCAATTTACATATTTTTTTAAAACATATTCTTTGTTATTCATACGTATTTTTATCTACTAAACAAAAATCATCAATATGTTTAATTTCAGTTGTGTTAATCTCAAGTGCAAAGTCGAGGCGGGCATTTGGATGACTTAGTGGATATAGACCGAGTCGTTGGTGGTCGTATCCCTAGTAAGCTTTATTTAGGTTGGTTGTTTCTTAGTTCTTCGTGTTTTCCAATATATTATGGAAATTATTTCGTATTCATAAGATTGACTTTTAGATTTTTTTTTTTGTTTTCTAAAATTTAATCAATTCATGGATTTATTTTAAAATAGAGATTTTGAAAATATTTCCGTTTTTTTTTTTCAACATTTTCTTGAATTGGTTTTTTTTTCATCCATTTTATCTCTTTATAAACCGTTTTTTATTAGTCAACAAAGTATCTTGTTTTATTCTTCAATTGCATTATAAATTTGTGATGTTCGTTAGCGTTGACTCGAAACAAACACGGTTGAATATCTCAACTGCAATTGAATGATGATATACTTTACTCAATATTGCTCATTATATGCGATTTTATTATTCGATTTAAATTGTATCAGAAATTTGTGTTGTTATCAAGCGAATTTTGCGTGAAATTTGAATTATTTTCTTCTATATAGCCCGAATAAGATGGATCGAGAGAAGGTCTCATCTTCACATCGTAAACGATCGTCGAATGGTGCGCGGCATCGTCATAGTTCGGCAAGTTTTTAAATATTTATTTTTATTCATTAATTTTTTTTTTTTTCATTAATTTCTGACAGTTTTTCATTGTTTCGGATTGACGCCTTTGTTGTCTTATGAAAGTCGAGTCGATCGGTACTCGGAAGTCATGCAGTGGTTCGGCCTAAGACATTCGGCGTAACATAATCTTGCTAATCCTTTTGCTTTCCTCTCACATTTTTTTTAAAATTGTAATTTTATAGCGTGTTTGTCCACTTGAGCTCTGCATAGTTCAGGTCACGATCAAACAGGTCTTTAGTCCTCGAACTTTGAAAATGAGCTTCGCGAGCTATAAAGGCCCTGATCTAATGCAATTGCATGTTCAATTATTGTGTTGGGCTATAGTGGAAACTGTTGCCGTCGTCAGCTGTGAAAACTGGCTGGCGTAAACGGTGGTCGCTGATGCCTTTGATGATCAAATGGCTGCACTGATCTTCCAATTCCGTTATTATTATCTTAGATTTATCGTTTGGATCTATTTCTCCCCCCTTCAGACACACTTTGGACAGTAGGTTTGAGCATCTGCATCTGGTTATTAGCTGAGGCGAAATTTGCACAAAGTAATGTTTGATGCGTTTACTAGCGTATTTTCTCATTTTGCCATTTATTTTAAGGTTACAGAAGCTTGCTTTTTTGCTGAATCCTTTTTGTGTTCACTTTTTTCCGGAATTTTCTCATTTCTTATTTGTATTTCATACTGTAAGCAATGATGAAGAGTAATCGTGGAATACTTCAGCGTGGATCGGCATCAAGGGAAGATGATCGTTCACAGCGCCGACGTCGCAAATCACATAAGCATCGGCGACATCGGTCGCGTTCAGGAAGCCGCAGTCGTTCAGGGTCTATGTCTGCGAATGAAAGAAAGCCTCCGGTTGTCTATATGAATCCCGCATTTCAGTGAGTGCTGCATATGCCTTTCCTTGAAAAGTTTGAGGCAAATGGGCGACAGCGGGGCATGCAAATGGGCTACAGCAGTATTTATAACTTCGGAGTTTCTACTATTAAATCGTAATGAGTGTCCTGGCCATCACTACTTGATCCTTCTGTTTCATTTATTTCGTACTGCTAGACATACTTTATGCCCTGAAATCGCATAGTTTTGATTTACTTCAGTGATTAGTCGGTGGGCAATTAAACCTAGGCTGATTGTGGTTGCATCTATGCATATTATTAATGTGTGAAAAGGCTCTTTGCTGTAAAAAGACTTATATAGACACACTTCAGGTTAGAGGTAACTGCAGGGGTAAGAAATGAAACCAGTTCACAACAAGTGTTTGAAGGATGGCTAGGATAGCGGTTTTCATGACGAAACGCGTCGCTGTTCTCTCCGAATCCCACGTTTCCCTTCACGCTTTACTGTTCCTCTCTCCCGTTATTTTTTATTGAAAATTTGCATCTGTTTAGCTGAGTTGTTGCATCACTGCTGATATATGCACGTGCGAGAGATCTAGGAACTCCTGCAGGTTGCACCGTTGTGAATTAGTCTATTTGAGCGGTAAATTTGCTTCTATCTAGTGGGATGGTTGCTATGCCTTGTGTGGGCCATTAGAAAGGGAGCCTAAAATGTGAGTGAGCCAGATACTGACGCATTGATCTTTGGACTTTTATTCAGGTGTTGGTAATGTTGATGGTCTCGGTCGAATGTTAAAAACAATGTTGTCGTGTTTTTTGCGGTCCGGTGCCATTCGTATAAGAGCAAATAGAAGAAGGTGGAAGTTTGATTCCCTCAACGGCCATTGTCATTATGAAAGTGTTTGGTTTTCAGACCAATCTATGGAGTACAAGCCGTGCCGTCACAGGCGGATATGGAGTTACGCTCGACATTGGTTACACAGTTGTCGGCGTGTGAGCAGCGTATTAGCTCGCTTGAGTCGGAGCTGAGGGCGGCGCAATTGGCTCGAGGTCGTGCCGAGCAAACCGTTTTCGAGGTGAACGCGGAGAAATTGCGGCTGGAATCCCACAACGCTGAAATTGTGCAGGTTCTAAGTTCAAAATTTTGTTTTATGTTCGTGAGCTAATTGACAATCGCGGTGCCGAGAGCTTTCGATAGCAGAGTATGGTTGTTAGCGCTGAATTTAAAGTGTTTGTTTTCGGTACTTATTTCGATGTTCAGTTGAACGATCATAACTTCCGAGTCGTGATCGGAGATAGAGGAATATAGGCTGAGGATACAGGAGAAAAACCTATTTAAAATCAGAAAATGTATGAATCCGCCTTAGGAACTCTCGGCGTCGTCGGTGTGACATTGATGTTTTTTCGAGTAGCGCATGAAGGGACGAACGGGTGGCGAAATACGCATGAAAATTTACGACTTCACGCTGCTATATTATGCGTTTAAAGTTTAAATTGAGTTGAGGGAACTTAAAACAGGACTCTTTATGACCAGTTTGATTGTTTCTTTAATGTTTGATGGTGTGGAAAGGGAATGTCCTGGGTGGTGGCATCAGACTTTTATCGTTTTTATATTGGTTTGGTGTGTAAGTTCGTGCCACGTATATTGATGGAGGTTTTCCGCAGAAATTCGTGGCAAGATAAAACGGCACAAACTTATGCGCCAGTCGGTTAAGTTCTCACATTTCTTCAACTCTGACAGACGTGACCTTGAACTTGAGGTCATGAAAACTGATTGATGAGGTTCATTGTGAAGGATTAAAGAGCGTTATTACCATTGTGGTTTCAAAGAGCAACTAATATAGCTAGGTCTTCGCGCTGATATTGATGTCAGTTATTCATAGGATATCCTGACGCTTGGTTATCTGAGGATGCAGTCAGGTTGGAGTTGATAAGGTGTTATAAATGCAACGATAGTTCGACATGTTTGGAAAGTTTTGCTCGATGTGAATTATCCGCAGCAGCCAAGAGCCACTGATATTGAGGTCAACTTAGCGGGGGGGGGGGGGGGGTGTTGATTTAAAATGATTTTTTCTTAATTTTAAATCCAACTTTCCCATCCAATAGTACTTTAAGTTTTTGAAATATTAAAAAATAGGATGAAAAACAAAATTTCCAAATTTTACATTGAAAAAAAATTTTTTGTTACCTTTTTTTCTTCCCTTATTTTAATTGTTTTCTGCTCGTATGAACCGGTTTAGATTTGGGTAGGTAATTAAGAAATGTGTTGTAGCGTTGATATCAGTGGCTATTGATTTGGTATTGTGTATTGTTATTTGATATATGCGCATAATGAATATCTCAAAGAAAGATTCAAATAATTTGCATATGTGTAGAAAATCGTGGTATTCGGAAGTATTCTGGCAGAAGGAAACGTCGGGATGGGAATTGATGAGGGTCTTGTTCTAAGTGCAAAAAACGGGAATAATAGGATAAATACTCTCACCGGAGTCTATAAGAGCTAACACGTCCCATTCTTACCACTTAGCTCGAGAATTTGGAAATTTCTATACGTTGATAGGTGTGTTTACTTTGTATTTGTGGCCGTGTTGGTTTCCTTTAATCTCTTTCCCTTCCGTCCTACTTTGAAGTCAATTTCTGCTCGACGGTTTTTCAAGTATTCGATTAGAATCGGTCGCCTCCTTTGCTTAGTGCTTGCGTTTACAAACGAGCTGCTAACTCGTTGAGGTTTTTAACAGGTGTAGAATAAAGTCAGGTAATTATAAGCTATCATGAATATTGTTAACCTGGATATTTTTGGAGACGAAGGAGTTGGTACTTGAAACTTTGTACGTGGGGGGAAGGAAGGCTGTAAACTTGTTTATGTGGAAGCATTTCCCTAAACACTTTTAATTCAAAATTTTGCAGCGTTTTATTTATTTGATTGTTTTTGTTTCGTTGTGTTGTCGTTTTTGGTTGAAGTTAGTTGTTTGAAATGAGAAGTGAGAATTACATAATTGCATCAATCGATGAGTGGAATATTCATTTGCCGAAATATAAAATATAATCGAGCAATATTTTAAAGCTGCAATTTTTTTGTTGGCTCTCGATGACAATAAAAAGGAGGAGGAAGGAAGTATTGTCCTTCATGCGGGTGGGAGTTA
This sequence comes from Ascaris suum, assembly GCA_013433145.1. Lineage (NCBI taxonomy): Eukaryota > Metazoa > Nematoda > Chromadorea > Rhabditida > Ascarididae > Ascaris > Ascaris suum. The sequence goes on along the minus strand of CM024178.1, from coordinate 7,729,424 downwards.
ACTTAAAAGATGATTGAGTGCTGCAATTGTTTATTGTTGCGTCCTGTTCGGAATGAGCAGCTGAAGTAGAGAATGCGATGCGAGGTGGGTGGTAACTCGAATTTATTGCGTATATGATAGGTGATTTATAATCTTTAACGGATGTTCTTTGCTTCTATCTATGTAAGCGTATCTATTTCTCGGCAATCTTGCATTTAACGATGGTAGCCCACTTGCGTACCGCGAACGGAGCTGAGCTCATGGCACAACACTGCGTATGCACGACTACCGTTCTCCGCACTCCGCGTGCCAGTAATAACGCCTATCACGTCAACTCCAAAATTTCTAGTAGCAATATGCATTTCCTTTGTCTAGAAACATACGGTTTTTTGCAGCCATTGAACTCAGAACATCAAATAACGCATCCACGCAAAATTTCAGTTCAGTTGATGCAGGCGGCGAAGTGCACTTGCTGGATGGCGGGCCAGCAAGTGCACTTCGCCTGCATCTATGTTCAATGGCTGGAAAAAACCGCATGTTTCTGGACAAAGAAAATGCATATTGCACTAGAAATTTTGGAGTTGACGTGATAGGCGTCATTATTGGCATGCGGAGTGCGGAGAATGGTAGTTATGCGTACGCCACAAGCTCAGCTCCGTTCGCGGTACGCAAGTGGGCTGCCATCGTTAAATGCAAGAGTGCCGATTTCTCTATCGGTGGAGGCTTTTATTCGTTTATAATGAAGCGAAAAAGAGGAGCATGAAATTAGAAGTGATATGTTAGGCGGATGATATATTTGAGCTTGATGTTCGAGTATTTGTAGTGAATAGTTTGTGTTTTGTTTTATGTGAAGGTGGTGAGAATATTTTAGGGGAAGGGAAAGGGGAAGAGATTTGGAAGAAATAAAGAGTTAAGGATGTTAAAAAATGTTCGCTTAACTAAACAACGGTATATGATCAGTGAAGTTTGTAGGTTGTTTAAAAAAAGAGCAGTGTAAATATAAAGGCGATAATATTGGCGTTGTTGTTCATAGAGGAATAATACATGATAGCCTACTTTGCTTTTGTATTTTATTTTTAGACTAATTAACGTGGTGATTGAATGTTTTTCATTTATTGTTGTTTGTTGGGAATATGCAAATTAGAGGGATATATCGATTTCGGCTAATTTTTTCTTCTAGAAAAAAACGCTTTGAAGTAATGGTGATCATGATTTTATGACGCGTTGATCTGGTGTTTTGCAACATGGATGGCAATAATGGCTTCTCAATGAGATAATTTGAAAGCAATTTCCATTGGAATTAAATATGCTGAGGTTCTTTTTTTTAGAGAATAGAGAGGAGAAGAAAATAATTATCTTCGATATGAGGAAACAAACGGCGGTTATTTTAAGAGGGAAATCTTTTCGTTCAAAGGGAAATTTTTGTTTCTTTTTAATAAATTTTTGCTTGCAATTTCGTTAAATGATCTCTATGTTTTGTATATTATTCGATAAATGTGAAATTATTTGCAAATGTATAAAATTCTTTTTTTTTTTTGAATTTCGATGAATTTTTTAAAACCATTCTGATATGGAAAATGATAATAGAAAAGAAAAATTAGTAAAAAAAAAGGGGGGGGGATTCTTTCGGTTTTCTCCATCATTTTCGTCTCTTTTTTCTCTCTTTAGTTTTTACGACAAAAAAAAACTTTGCCATGTTAATTGTCAACAATCTATCATATTTATGATGATATAAAAATCCCTTTTTGTGATATTTAAATAATGCGAATTTAATTTGCTTATATTTATTTATTATTGTTCGATAGATTTCTATCCTAATAGAAATCAATCAAGGAGAAAAAAAAAAGTGATATTTCTTTGAAAATATGAATTTATTTTATTATTTCGTTAAAAATATATAGGAATGATTATATTTATTTTCGCTCAATTTATTAATGTAACTTTAAAAAAAAAAATGAAATTCTATGAACTCTTGACGGAAATAATTTTTTTTAAATATTCAATGAATGATTACTTGATGGAAGTAACGAAAAATTGCAAGAAGAGTTTATTGTAGTTGAGAGGAGAACGCTATCAATGTTAGACTCAAGTAATGCCAAATTATACGTTAAAAGTACGAATCCACGAAAATTTTACGGATTGATTTTCATATATCTCTAATATTTTGCTTTATTTATTTCATTTTTTTTTAATGGTTTTATTCGTATGATGCTTATCATCGAAATGATATTAAAAAAAAATAGCATTGATCATATCAATTTTATTAATATTTTATCTTTTATTTAAAATATTAAATGGAGTGAGAATTGATAGAATATAAGAATATTTCTTTGATGAAATAAAATCGATTATTCAAAGGAATATTTTGGATGGTGAAGAGGGTATTTTTGAATGCTTGATAGGAAATGGTGGATAATGTGGAAAGTGACGATTTTTTTTAAATTTTATTGAAAAGCTTTTTTTTAAACTTATGAGCGGTAGAAACAACTTATGATTCGGTAACGATTTTATTCGATATAGTAGTGATATCTGCAAAAAACCAATACAATTCAGAAGAGATTTAGTAAATGAATTCTTTGTTAAATTGTTAAATAAATGTACGAAGAAATGGACGATGTTTGCAGAGCAAATTCGTGTGTGATAGACCCAATTTGAAGCTATGAAACGCTGCATTCGTTTATAGATGTGTTGGGGGGCATACTTCCTTCTTCCTTCCCCTTCCCCCCCCCCCCCTTTCCCCATCCTCTCTCCATCCTTTCTTCTCCTTCCTAAAACTCGAAATTTTTGCCCAGATTTGTTTTCTACTTTGTGGGCAAGTATGTAAAATCTGTAAGGTTCTAGATAAGGTTCATATCTATCACACAGATTTTCATATTTTAATTCCATTCTAGAAGAGACTCATGCATTCTGAGTACTGCTGCATTTCTCATTGTCGTGTTTCTATTGGTTCGTTTTTTTTTTGCCTTTTTGCCATAGTGGTGAGTACAATTCCTTATTGGCGTTTGGCATGCCGCAATAGTTTTAAAAGTTTTTACACATTTTACTCTTTTTTTGCGAACTTTGAGCAAAGATTTTTGGAAAAAGCTATGCAGATGCTCCTCTACTCATTTCCCTAGGTGCACCATTGCCAATTGATTGATGTTGAAGAGCCGTTATCCTTATATAATATAATAAACATAAAAATATAGTAACAGATTAGTAGTATTTGACAACATTAGAAATTCTTTAGATATATACATGGTCGTAGATTTTAGGGATATCCACTTTATTTCTGTGGCTAGTTAAGCGACAATAAATTTACGACAACAAGTGATTTGCGGCATTTTTCTCGATACACAACGCAAGTCAGGTCGTACTATTAGTTAATGCGAATCGTTTATCATTCATAGTAATTTGGTTGTCGTTATTCTTATATTTTATTTATTGATAAGAATAGATGTTTATTTTATTTAATTCTCATCGAACAACCGGCTGGTTATTTTCATTACTTTTGATTTCTATCGTTAAACCTAGCATAATAATTACAGATCACCATCATTTTATTACTCGCATAATTTCTCACTATTATATCTGAATGCAATCGAATGGAGAAGATTTATATATTTTCTCTAGATTTGCAATTTTATTTTTTATTCAAAAATTCGAGGAAAGAATGAATGAAATTAAAATATTTTTAAATTGTTTTTATGCGTTCATGAATTGATCATTATTTATGGAGCTTCTTTTTTCGCATATAGTGATTTTATTATAGCTGATTTTAAAAAAAACTTATAAAAAGGTGTTAAAATTTGTTGATGAGGTCTATAAAGTGATTTTTTTTTTTTTTTGAACGGAAAGTTTTGAAATATTTCTATACTGTGAAATAATATCGAGCGAATTGCAAACACTTTGACGATTCACTAAACCGATATGAAATTGGCGTTCGATCTTTCAATTTGGAAGTTGGAATGAGCCGGTAAGTTTTATGTGGAATATCAAAGAGTATTGCTGTCGAGGTGGACAGTAGTGACCATTGCCATTATGTCGTTTCGGTCATTACGCTTCAGTTTTAACATTTTGACATCGCAAGCAACAATAATAATACAACAGAAAATAATAGTCATTTATTGAAATAAAGTAAAACGAAAGGAAGAAACTCAATGAGGTCAAAGATGCAACTATGTTCGGCTCATTCAGGTAGCAAGATATCGGCGTTACTCACCTCACCAAGGTATTTCATAGTGGAATTAATTACATTGATTACAGATTAAAACAATTTATTTCTTTTATTTCAATAGAGGAAAGATGGGCACAAAGCCTATAAGGGCTTATTTATTAGGTAAGCTTTTGTTATTTATGATGGAGTCATGTTGAGTTTATTATTATAATAAAGTGGATGGGAAAATTTTTTTGACGATCCATAATGGATGGAAAGTTGAGGTCACAATTGTATTCATTTTATTTATCGATTGAAAATTGTAATAGAAATATTCGAAAATTTCTTTGCTTTTTATGAAATTGTTGAATAATTAATTAAGCAAATTTTCCGTTAAAAAAATCTTTTCAAATTTTATTTAAATTTTTTTTTTTTGATCTATACAATTTATAAGACAAAATTTTTAAGCGATCAAATAAAAATTTCCTAAGAATTTTCTTTTAGTGATAATTTTATTGGAGCGAAATGAAAATCATTTGTGCTCTAAAAATTATCGAAATATCTTTAAAGATATTTTTTGATAAGATAATAAAATATTTCGAATTATAATTATAGGTGATGAAAACATTGGAACGTGCCGTAGAGGAATTACAAAAGACATGCAATGGATTGAAAACGGAAAACGAACGACGAAGACGTGACGTTGAAAATGCTGAGAAAACAATTTCATCTTGCAAAGAGCAGAATAATTTTCTAAATGAACGTAATATGAAATTAGTGAAGAAATGTGAAGAACTTTGCGAAGAAAATAAAACCATTCATAATAGGTAAATAATTATACTATTTATTACTTGTTTTTTTTTAGGCATATTACTTTGATATTATTATTAGATATTATTCATCGATATTGGATTTCATCTTATTTCATACGTACATCCGAAAAAAAATTTTTTTTTTGAGATATTATTGCATATGTGTTTTTCTTTCCAGTTTGTTTGATCGCATCATTATTGTTGTATATATTTTTATTGCTCTTTGTAGTTTTAAATAGAGATCTCGATCAATCATTATCATCGCCTAAATTAATTGGTTATCATTGTTGTTGATGAGTGTTGTTTATTGTTGTGAAACGATAATTGAGAGACATTTTTGAAGGAATGAACATTGAAATTTAGAAATTTTTTGAAAGTTATTGCTTTCATAATGGAAAAAAACGATTTTTGAAGAATACAATGGGTTTGAAAATTTTTTCGGGATGATTTTGGATTTTTGCCGTTTTATTGGGAAAAATTGTTTTTGCGCATCATGGATTTAATTATTCTTTAAAGAAGTGATAAGATCGAGCTTAGAAAACCCGAGCTATGGTGGATTTGATTCGTAAAGAACTGATAAGCTAGAGCTCAGAAGAATTATATGATGGATTCAATTCTTGAGGAATTGATAGGTTGGAGCTCAGAAGATTCATGAAAGAGATTTTATTCTTAAGGAACTGATAAGCTCGAGCTTATAAGAATTAAAAATTGATAAATTTTATATTATATTTTAGACGTGATGAATCAGCAAAAGAATTGGCTGAAATGCGGCCTCGCATCGATAATCTACAAATGGAGCTGCGTCAAAGGGTTGAAGAGGGCAGGTATGCTTCGGTTTATTCCTAATAATCTATAGTTTATTTTAAATTGCATATTTCGTTCCTCTATTTTTGATTATAATGTTATCGTTGAGGATTTTTTAAAATTGTTTTCTGTGATCTAAAAATCACCATCATATTCATCTTCGATCATTGTTTAAAATTATTGAATTATAGTGCTATAAATATTCAACTAAATAACTGAAGGTGTTGAATAATATGCGAACTTATGAAATTGTTGGCGAATGTCTGAATAATTTTGTGGAATTGTTGGCGAATGTCTCAACGTTTTTTTGTTCTCCTATGGGGTTTAATGTCTAATTGGTGATGTTTGGTTCTTCTTGTTTTTTGTTTTGTTTTGTTTTGTTTTGTTTTTGCTGATGATCGAATCGCATGATAATGGAGGAATCAATGCTTCCGTTAGATATTGTCTACGTTTAAATTCTTTGGTTTTTTTTGCCAATTAAAAGTTGCAATTATATTTTCGAAAATTTTGAGCTCTTATTTTTTATTCGTTTTTAAAAATTATTTCTTTTTTTTTTTATGTGAAGCAATGTCATCAGGAAGTTGTACGTTTTCCACTCAGTATATGTTCAATTCTTATTTCTTTTTGTTAGTGAATATTTCAGATTTATAGGAGAAAAATTTGTGTGTTTAATAAGAGATTTTTATTTAGGAAAATGTTGGCACAATTACGTAGTTATGAAGAGAAAGAACGAATATGGAAAAAAGTAGGTTTTTTTTGAATTTTTTAAAAAAAGTTTATAATTGAATAAATAAACAGTAAAGTTGTATCTATAAAGTAGACAGTTTGACTATATATTATATAAAATATTGAGAATATTTATACTATAGACGATCGTGGGCCTTTGTTTATTGAGGTTGTTGTTCGGTGTGCATTTAGCTGTAAAAGGCTAAAAGGTGAAAAATGATTAAAAGAGTTGAAATGCTTAGAATATTTTTTGAATTAGAATGCTGGAGATTTATTGAATTTACTTGAATTTATCATAAGCTTAATTTCATTCAAATTCGAGGTAAATATTACTGATTCATTCAAGGTATGCGTGCTTAGGTGCGAGCAAAAATTTCATCGTTATTATAAGCAGGTAATTGAAATTGAAGAGCAATGAATAGGAAATTTTAGGTTTTTAATTTTCCTGAAGCGTGTTGCAAATTTGCATATGCAAATTTTATTATTATAATGCCGAATCGTCAAATAAATATATTTTTCTGTTTGGCTGTCAATAATTTTAACTGGATAGCCGGTAAAGCTAGATTTAAGAAATATATATATGTATAATGGACGCAAAAAAATGAAAACCGAATTTTTACGGATTAATGGTAGTGGTTAGATAAGATAAAACTTGAATCCCTTACTTAACACGATTTATTGTTTTTTTTTAAATAGTTTATGAAGTGATTAGTCAGTGGAATGCAAAAAAATTCTTTCGTATGTGTCTTCATTTATTCTATAATTTAGGAGAAATCGGACCTTGAGAAGAGAATCGAAATTAAAGATGCAATGGCAACTGCGGAGCGCAAGAATCATGATGAGTGGAAGAAGCGTAATTTAGCCGAGAAAGCTGAACTCGAGAGGAAGGTAAAACTCGCAGAACCGGAAATAGCGAAAGCACTTGACGCTGTAAGTTCTACATACCCACTTGGCAGCACCATTTTCGAAATAGACGGTGTTTGTGGAAAAATAATGAGAGGATGTATAATAGTTAGTCATAGAAAAATAATGAATGAAATGATCCCGAAAGCGGATAAAGAGGGACTTGCACATAAAGTAGTTTCTAAGCATAAAGAAATGAATTATTGCTGATATTTTAGACACTGTGGATTTTTTGGATGATGCGAGAGAATTATCATAAAGAGCGATTATCTGCTTTTGTTTGTGCGTCTTACTAAACCATTATTTGATATTCTAATACGCGCAAAAATATGTAAATGAAATATATTTGCTTTTGAGGAGGTAATAAAGAAGGCAGTCGAGGATATGCGCACATTTTATGAGGATAAATTGGAGACGGTGGCAGCAGAGGTGAACGAATTGAAGAAGAAATTAACGGATGTGAAAAGCGAATATTCATTAGCGGCGAATAATAGTCGCATTAAAAGGTCGAATTCATTTGATTATCGATCAAGCTCTGCGCCACCAACAACTTTTCTCACAAATGGGACGCTTTCTTGCTCGCAAGAGAATGATATGACAGTGGAATGAGTCGAAATTAGATTTTAATAATATGATGTAAGAGGCATTTGTTTTTTTTTTTGTCGAGTTGGAGAGGATTTCTGTGATATTATTTCGGGGGGTATGGGAAGTAAAAAAAAGAAGTAAATAAATCCGTTATTAAAATTGCTTGTTTTATTCGTCGACAAACAACGAAGCAGAAACACACAAAGGGACGAAGAGGTAACGAATAAATAGGAAGATCAACGGAGATATCAGTTTGAAGCAAAGCCGTCATATTACTTAATTCTGTACGGCGTGAAAGCGTCCATACTTAAGCGTATTGGGATATAGGTGTGGTGCATTTGCTTTAGCTTTTTTTTGTTGTTGTTTAGTTTTGACTGCAAATATTTTCTTGATGATGTTGAGAAACTTTATGCATTTAAATTCAATAAATATAAATCGTTCCTTTATATATTCATATTTCGTTGTGAATGTTTTATTGCATACTTTTTTTTGATGTATTATAAGCGATCAATGTTTTGATGTGTTCTTATCCTTCTCCAACCTTATCGTCATTCCATTTGAAGAGGACTGTCGGTGATTTAGAGAGCGTTGAAGAGGGAGAGGGTTATTAGCTTCGAGTTTGAGAAGCATGTTGGAAATGAATGGAAATAAAAAATTTCTTGTGGGAGGAGGGTAGAGATGAAGTATTGGAGGACAAATCCTGCTGTAACTTAGCCAAAGATGAAAGGTGCTTCTTGTGAAAAATTAGTTCTCAGTGTTTTGGATAGTGGGAAAGTCCGTCGTATAATTGCTAGCAGTTGAAATGAAAGCATGTTTAAGGGCAGATTTATAAAGCTACACAAAATTATAAACAACGGGAATAAAGAAAATATTGCGATATCTTTGAAAAAGGAAAAAATTTTCGGCGTCGTATTAATCTTTCTCGCGTTGATTGAAGGGAAAAGGAGAGGGGGGGGGGGAAGTAGGGATGGTTGGGGAGTGGAATGACGAATGAATATCGAGGGTTTCATCTTAAAAAAAAAAAAAAAAAAGAGCAATTGAATGGAAGCGATCGGCGTTTATAAGTTATATTTTATTCTTGTGTACCTCTTGTTTTTCGACATTATAATTGTTTTTTCGCTAAATTTTCTATCATTTTCATTTGTAGATGTCATTAATTAAAATGTTTTGTTGAATGAAGGAAAATCTTTCAAATTGATAGCAAATGATAAAATTTTTATGGATGAGAATCGCCGTATTCATATTCAACTTTGATGTGCTTTTTTTGCTCGAACTTCGAAATGCTTCTTTAATAGAGATAACACAACGTAAAGTTAAGCAATTCGAAGGTTGAAGTTGCTGACAACGAGTTTTTTTTTTTGGCATAGAAGATAGCGTTTCATCGTTTCAATGGCATTCTTCGAAATTTTTGCGCCGAAAAACTTCATTTTTTATAATTTTTATTGAAATAAATATGCATAAGAAAATTAGTTTGTGGTGATTTTATATGGATCGTCTTTTTTTTTTTAGTTGAGTGCGATCTCTTTATAGTTATTTGTTACAATGGTTGTTGCGTTTCTTCTTTTTTTTTTTTTTTCGATTATGCGTGTTATGTTTATTATTGTTGTATTTTATTTTTATATTAATATTCTTTGTTTTGCAATAAGTAATAATTTAAAAATTAATAATGCAATATTATATTTTCAGAAAAACAGATATTCGAAATATATGAAGAAATATTTTGATCGTATAGATTTTTCCTCAATGCTTGCATTTCGATTTCTTCCTCTTCGCTTTTTCAATGAGTGAAGAGAAAAAAAAGAACTTCCCGTTTTTTTTTTCTTTTCGAGGAAAGGGAGGAAGAAGAGAATTTGAAAGATCATCATGATTTGTGGACTACACATTGCGCAAAAAATTCCTAATTGAATGTTGCATCGAAATCTGACAAATTCAGCAAGAATACCTGATATATTTAAACGTCTTAAGTTTGGAATAATGGTTTTATCAGGAGGGGAGGAGACTGAGGGAGAGAAATTATTCCCCATCTCTCATTATTTGCTCTAATCTTTTTCGATTTTTGCCTATGCAAAGTTTCATTTAATATTTGAATGCTCAACGCTTTATTGATGGAGGCACACAAATATGAGCTTCTCTTAATTGAGAACGAAATCACAAAGGAATGAAATGGAGTTATATGTGAGATTCAGAAATCCATGGGATTAGGCATTTATAAGTATTTGCAAATGTTCATCAGTAAGGAATTGATAGATTGTTATTTAAAATTGTCTAAATGATCGCTATTAAGAATTGAATTGAGATGGTTTTTTTTTCGTAACGATTCTGCTCGCAATTATTTCGGTGATCGTTGCATTTAAGAGCGATTTTCACATACAAAAATGCACACATTTAATAATGGTTTCAATTTCTCATCCCATATTTTTCGAGCGATTTCTTATATGGGGGGGGGGGGGGGGGAGAGGGGGGGTTAAGAAATTAAAAATTCCACACTAATTTCTCCAACATGATAAAGTCAAATATTAAAGAAAAGGTTATCTCAATCTATATGTCCTCGAGTATTTTCATCGAAAATGAAAGTGGAGTAATTACAACAAGACAGTGAAATTTTCTCTCGATGAAAATTCTTCGGCGCAACCATTGAACGATTCAAATAGAAATTGAAAATCCTTACAGACGATTCGCTTTTATGGATGAATTATTTTCATAATATTTTCTATTGTTGTTGTTTTAAAATAATCGTTATAGTTGAGGAATTATATGTTGAAATTGTGGTTTCTTTGATGATAGTGATGAAGAATTTGATATTGAACAAATTATTCGATTCTTTTATATGTAGACACTTTTCGCTCCGTGGAATACGGTATAGTGAACTGAAATACGGTAGCTTGAAGATACCTTTGATGGTGAAGTGGGGAGTAACTAATTTTGCTGCATTTGAAGGCATCTTTGATATCGCCTATAGTCGCCTATAAAATAAGCTTCTTTCTAGTGATATACAATGATAAAGCTTGAAAGTTCTTGATAAGATCACAGATAAATCGGAGAAATTTGCATGCTATCTATAAAGAAATGTATATTCGCATCAATAATTGAATATTTCTTTATGAGGTTTGAGAAAATTACGCACATATGAGATGACGAATTTATGAAGTGTTTAAGAGCAGATACCGTATGCAAGCTGAAATATTTTTCGAAATTAGACTCAACTTAATTAGGATCTATTCAATTGTTTAGGTTTAATGAGATTATTTTCTCTTAAACTGTTTCAACTGTTTTTGCTCTTATCACCGCTTATTGCGTTATTTAGTTATTTATTAATTTCCGTTCAAACAGTCGTTATACCTTTGCTCAGTTTCGCATTATATATATATATATATTATATATATATATATATATATATATATATATATATATATATATATATATATATATATATCTATATATATATATATATATATATATATATATATATATATATATATATATATATATATATATATATATATATATATATATATATATATATATATATATATATATATATTATATATTGTTCCGCTGAAAAATGTTCGACAACGATTATGAAGGTTATATTAAATTGGTTGTTTGCATATTTTTTAAAATGTTTGGTTTCGTATAATGATTACTGATATTTGAAAATTGAATTTCTGGGCTAATGGACTCGTATTTATGAGATTTAGCTTAGTATGTTCTACAAATTGGAATTCACCAACTTCGGTTGAACTTTTTATTGCTCATGCAAACTTTACGAAATTAACTGCAATCAGCGTAACATTCCAGCCATGTAAATGATGTAAGAATGATTTATTTATTAACTAAAGCGTTTTACGTATTCAATTCGAACAAATATAAGCGATTAAGGTTTAATAAAAGTGTTCGTCGAATGAACTAAAGAAATAAAATTACTCAGCGATGAATCAAATAGAGGGAAAACGTTGAATAAAGTTAAATGATAAAGCTGGAAAATTTTCAAGCATCTCTTTGGAAGGATTTTTTTTCGAGCTGAGAAAATTTAGAGCTTTTTTCGAATTTTCTCATAGCAAAATTTTCAACACTTCGAGAAATTTTTACACCTTTTGAAAAAACATTTTTTAACAGACTGTGGAAGAATGCAGATATTTTAAAGTACCTGAAAAGCGCTATTCCGAAAAAAAAAAAGAAAACCACGATGATGGAATAAAACTTGACCTGAGGTGAGGGATGAAAGCTGGAGGATTCTGCACGGTCAAAAATCCGGAAAATGCAACGAAACGACGCCAACGGTAATTTGGGACATTGCCAACAATCTTTAATAACCCCTTCGATGGAAACGTTTCGGCTAATTGATTGCAGGTGTTTTCTAATTTAGGTAATGAGGGAGAAAAATGTGACGTTTTTTGACACATAATAAGACTGTCACTATTGCATAGATGGATGGTGTCGTGCAAATATGAGTTTTCGAGAAGAAATTTGCCGGCGGATGGAGACTATTAAATTCGTTTATTTTCCGTTTTCGTGATCAATTGTTACGATACGATTAACCATTAGCACTTACTATTTGTGCTATAATTTTGGAGTATTTTTAGTCGCTCTGTTAGTGAGGTAAAGAGGAGGGGGGGGGGGGGAGATTTGGTGGAAATAAAATTCATCCCGAATTTTCCAAGTTCTAGCTTAAGCTTCTAAAAAAAACCGGCTGCAAAGTTCTCCTCTCATCGCATCTATAGCGATTTAGGTCTTCACACGACTGTCTCCTCAATGCGAAAATGATTTCTTGCACGTTGACAATGCTCTTCTAACTGACTATGGCCTATGCTGGATCAATAATGCTAATTGCCTGAGTGGCCTGGTCAATATGGCCATATAATTCTCATTTCTTCACCGATCGATCTTATGAGGATGTGCTTTTATTAGTTGGCCTAGAAAGGCCCATTGAATATTTTTGCTTCACTAATTAAATAAATGGGCCTCTCGTGATGTTTATTATGCAGCAGCTTTAAACTGACTAAATAGGCCTCATCGTGACGTTTGAGGCTGGCTGCATGTTGCTGCCAGTTGTATACAGCCGATTATTAAATGAAGTGGGATGTTGTTTGTCGAAAATTAACAGATGAGAATTAAGCGTATACGACCAGGTAAGGCTTTATTCCTGCTAATGATAAAAGATGCGAGCGAAACAAAAAATGATTGATAAGTTCGAGGTATCAGAGGTCAAGGTGACCGCTTCAAGGTATGGTGGTTATTTAAACGTTGTTCAATTGTTCACCTGGCGTCGACTTCAAGGTGATGATCAGCTGGTAGTAGCTGGCAGTATTTAACGTTTGTGACAATTCACCATGAATTAGTTTCAGCAAGCGATTTCCATCATTACCAGGTCTTTGATATAATCGTTAAACTAAACGATGACGTACCATATTTGCACGATGACGTATATGCATTATTCGAGTCTTGCTTACATCAACGTAATTCGAACGTATTGGTAGGTAGTCGGGCGATCAAGTTCTTAGAACGGCATATGTCCATCACACTCGATAATGACCGAGGCAGTATGTTTCAAGTATATTGCCAAATATCGTTCACATGCAAAGGTGAGATATTGATCAATCCAAACGAGATAAAATTTGCCATACATTGATGACTATTTGCTGTTGTTCAGTCCTTCCCCATCTATCGCAAAATATGTGCTATTCCACCCTATAAGATATTCCACCCTGTCTTGGATGCTTCACCACAATGTTTCCCGTCTTGCCACAGGTTGGCACATCGCACCGTTCAACCGAGTCGTTTCAGAACACCCAAATTCGTTTTCATAGCTCATGAACATGGGTGCGGATAACCCTGTCGATGTGGCTTCTTCGAACTATATAAGTCACCCTTCGGAGAACGACATATTGGTGCTGTGATGTTACCCATACATCCTTCCGTTCCGATATTCCTGACAAGAGACAACTCGTCAGCCAATCCCCCTCAGCTCCATCCTCTTAGTTCATTGACTCACCTCATACTAGTTCTCATACTAGTTCTTCCATGAAATCACCTTCACAGACATTACGGCATCGCAAACGCTTTATTTAGGCAAGTAAATGGACACTAATTGAAAACGGGGTCATTCTGCTATGCTGACCACAGCTTCCTTCAAAGAAATGCCACTTCTTCAAAGGGAAGCCACCAGCTCTCTCTCTTCTCTCCCACTTCCTCCATCTCATCGAGCTATAAATCTTCAGCAGTACTTCGAAATGCTTTTACTATTCCCGGATAAGACCTACATTCTGCAGTCAAGAATCATTCAACATCTTCCTTTTCATCGGTTAGTCCCGGAATATTATATGAATCCCCTCCCGATAGCAGCGAAATAAAAAAAAAAGCGAAATTCAATCCAACAATTATTAGAACCGAACAAATCCCCCCTCCACCCCCCACCTCCACATTTGGCCTTTTTTTGACTACGCTTTTGCCTTATTTCATATTGATTAACGAAAAATGCAAGCAAATGCCAATCGTCGAACAAATTTTACTTCTTTTCACTTTTCTTACTTCCACCTCTTTTTCTTACTCCCCCCCCGCCCTCCCACCTCCCAACCTCCCTCACCGTTCCCTCCTTCTTCCTCCTTCCAGCTCCAGCTCGAGCTTTTTAGCCAGAATTCGATGCTTGACATCAAGATTGAAAGTGCGATTGTAAACAAACAAAGCAACAAACAAGAAAATTTGCTTTTCTAGCTTAAGTACTCATAGGTACATAAAAAGTCAAAAATATACAAGGACCGGACGTATTTTTTCAAGAAAAAAAAATCAGCAAATCAGCACATAACGCATTAAATGAGAGAAAAAATTTAATTGCGATGAAATTTAAAACTTGCTTAGAGGAAAAGAAAAAAGCGACAGTTCTCGAATCGTTAGTATTCTTTTATCTTCTCCACATCTTCTGCCCATTCGGCAATTCCAATTTTATTTTTTTTTTTTGAGTTTTATTTCTATTTCTTTGAATTCATATTTCTCTCATAATCTAACAAGGTATCATCCCCCTCTTTTCCCATTCCCTCACCTCCCTCCCTCCCCCCCCCAGTTGCCATTTCCGGTGCAGCTCATCATAAATCAATCAGCCAGGCCAGCTATACCTTAATCAAATTACATGATGAATATCGGATACCTATCAGGTACTATCTGGTATGCTCCCATTTTCAATAAATGCTAATAGATACAGAACTTTCATTTCTCGTATCGTTATCGTATATTAATACGAATATCAAAGAAGCATTAACGATAAAAATTATTTCTTTTTTTTTGCTTCATTAGCCAAAAGGGCATGAAAACGGGTCATAAACAATGTCATTTAAAAAAAAAAGACGTACAAAAGAAAAGCGATATAATATATCGAAATTGTCGAATGAAAGAGCAAAATGGCGTTCATAGGAGCTCATAAGCAAATTTAATAATCATCACGATATATGGGGAAAAAAGTCCGGAAAAATTTTAAAAAAAAAAAAATGAAGTTTTGAATTTTATTAGCGAAAAGAAAAAGGAGGGGGGGGGGGGGAAGAAAAAGAAAGAGGAAACACCCTTATCAATCAATAAACGACTATTGAAACGACAAATGCGCTCAAATTAAATCATCGAACAACGGCAAACGAAATCTCTTCACTCAACGAAAATGGTCATATTAGCAATAATGACCAATAGCTACAAACTATTCAACAAAACGGCAACTAAAATAACGAGAGAAACACAAAAAAAAATACACATATATTTAATTAATTACTTCAAATGCAATTCATGTTTTAATAAATTTTTTTAACGAAATTAATACTATATCTACATAAGTTTCTTAATCGAATAATCACCAATAAAATTCTCGTCAAATTTTAACAATGTCGACGTAAATATTGCATAAACTTTAGGTCATAGTTCAATTTGAATATCTGAATGTTCAACTAATAATTTCGAGGTTATAAACTTAGATTTGGCTATGAAAATAAGTTTCCATATACCTCAAGATTCTTATACACCTTCCACAATCCACCTATCATAGAAAACTTAAAATTCCAAACAGGTTGATGCGTTTGTGCTTTCCTATATTTGATGAAATAAAATTCGAAATTAACATAAACTTTTATGCAAATTTCGCTGCAAAACAAATAATTTAGCCGATCGTCGTGACGATATGCGCTGACGTTTTTTCATTTGCCTATTACAACAACAGCCTTTTACCTCCTTCAATATGTAAAACAATTTCATCTATTCGATTTTTTTTTGAGCAATTTCAATTTCAAAGAATCGACTCATCTAAATGAAGAAAAAAAAAATTATAAAAAGAAAGGAAAGTTTTCACGAATAATCGCAAAAATTTCGGCATCAACAGTCTACAAAAGTCGCGAAACGTTGAAAAAAAGTGATCATCAATGAGTAAACCTAGGATAAATGATCCCCAGTGAAACGATCCATAACTGCAAAATGAGATCGCTACGCAAACATCTTTTCTTAGCTTCGACCATCGAATAAAGAGAACACAAGCGGCGTCGATTGGTTATTGCGGTAACATTTGCGCCGCGGCGAAAGTGTCTCACTGGGAATTTACTCACCTCGTTGCTTTACAGACTGCCTCACTATCAACTGCGCGGTCTGATGAACGAGCAATGAAAGCAGTGATTCATTTCAATAATTCTACAGCTGATCACTGAACGGCTTCTCTCGCTGGCAGAAAAAAGAAACAATAAGCAGTACAAAAAAAATCACAAAATCACGTCACGACAGTCGACTGTTTGGGCAAAACGGGCGTCGCGGTTTGCTCTTCCTTATTAGGGCTTCTTTGACGTCGAACCACCCGAACTTGAACCCAACCTAAATTCACTCCGAATTATCCTCCATATACATAACCCGTCTTCATTCTTATCTAAAAAGTTGGACACTACACCAAAGAACTGGCAAGAGGTTCTTCAACAAAATTCCACAAAATTCTATTTGGAAGAAGGCCGTTTTTGAACAGCTGAAAGTACGAATTGACAAAAGATGCTAGTTCTCTTAAAGAAAACGCGCAATTGTAAAGAGAATAACGCATATTCCGCAAAGAATAGCGGTGGAAACAAATTGAGCGCTATAGAAAAAGTCAAAGCGGAGAAATAAAGTTTCATATGAAATTCTAGAAAATCAAAAAGAAAAATGCATAAAATATTTGCAAAAACAAAATCAACCTTTTCGCAGAATTCGGCGATTTTTCGCCACCTGGCACAATACCAATACCAGGATTTTCTCGCTTCACTATGAAACTAGTGAGTGGTGTCTTGCTCAGTATCTGTGGATCCTTCTCTTTCGGCGGATCAAGCTCCACTGCTGCCAATCGTTTCCATAAGTCTTCTCGATCTTTTTCACGCTTCTTCTCCCTAAAAATATTTTGAAATTTTCCAGCGAAATATCCATCGAACTTCATCTACAAATTCCCATTTCTTTTTCCGTAGGTGGGGAAGCGGTGAGGAAGAATGGCGAAGAGGATAAGGGATGAGAAAGGCGGTCAATGGAATATGATCCCGATGACGGCAGATTGCGAACGCAACATAAGTTTTATTCCCATCGACACAATATAATCAGTTACGACTTAAATCCCTCGAACTTTTGATTCGTTCATTTGCTATGCACAATATACGGCTATGAAGTGATAAAAGAAATCCCAAACTTCGGAAAACAACAACAACAAAAAAAACCACAAAAATGAATACATATAAAAAAACTTCAACCAAAATTACTTAAAATCCTCTCAATATTAGTGGAACTTACTTTTGCCTTTCCATTTTATAGTTAGCGGTAAGCTCATCGAACAATTTCCCATTCATTTCCATAAACGTTTTTAAGACGTTATAAACCAATGCGACGATTGTCTGATTCCAGTGTTCTTTGCTTATCCGATATAATGCAGGAAACATTATTGGCATCACCTAAATCGTCTTTCTTATATTCTTTTTGATCACCACATATATTCGATTTTGATCATTTCGATGATGTCATGCATTCATGGCGTAAAGGATATCAGTTTTGACCGTAAACCGAACATGTATAGGTTAAAATCTGGCAAAATATCATTCACATATCGGCAATACCTAATTCAAATCCCCTGATTTCGAGGTTAGCTTTTACACCGTCGATGCATGACGTCATCGGGTATGACGACGACAAAAATAATCCCGTGTTTGACTTTCTGAATTAAAATGAATAAGCATAATGCACTCTTGCCATAAAAATCATGCAAATTTCCACCTAAATAAATCAAACACTCTATTGTAATTTAACGATTCTGGAATATTACGTCATCATTCATCTTTAAAACTCTCTTCTCGCCAACCTAATGACTAAACTAACTTGTAATATAGAGCAAAGCTTCCATGTCATTCCCGGGGTTTCAGGTTTCTCTTAATTTATGGAAGATGCATTCGCGAAGGAGAATTTACAGCAGTTTCCAATTTTTCAAACGTAACATCTTTTTTTTTCAAGAAATGGGCGACTTCTACTTACAGAAAAATTTTAAAAAATCGGAGCACTGCAACTTTTTGCAAATATGTAAGCAATAAATAAAAGCCAAAGCAGCGAAAGCGAAAAAAAAAGAACACTGTGACAAGCAATTAGAAAATCAGACCTGAGCACTCGTCTCCTCAATCAACGAAAGAATATACTCGTTGTTCCAAAAATAAAGCGCCCGTTCAGCCACCTCAAAATAATATGCTGTTGAATCCACACAGTGAATTACTTAAATCCTTAAAAATAATTCCTATTTCTTCACACAGCCCCCCCCCCGCCCCCACAAGAACCTCTACTATCTAGGCACGAAGATCTCTGAGGCAGTAATCCTTCTTCTTTGAAGCTATCAAACCACATAAAAAACGTCCCCACAGACTTCATCAAATACTACAAACGCAAAGATCAAGTTTGTTTCTCCATTTCAAGTGAAGATCGGAAATATTTTTGAAATTTTCTGGAAAGTTTTCCGGATGTTCAACGACAGTTCCATCAGTTCTTGCCTAAATGGGTAGAAGCAAAAAACGCTAACAACAAATACTCCGACTACGAAATGTGACAAGTGGGACAGCGTGAGGCTTCGATCGAGTTCTCTTAATAATAACTAATAAATGTTCTTCAATAATAAATGTTCAACCGAAGTAATAAATGAAAAAAAAAATGTTCCTTCATTGATTTCTTGGCCAGCCAAATATTATGAAATCCCACGATGACAAAAATCTATGAAAAAAAGTCGGCTTTCGTCGTTTATTTTTGAATAAACAGACCGCAGTTCCCTCGCTCTAGAAACCGCATCCTGCACAAAAAACCAGAATTTGTCTCCCTCTTCCACTTCTCATTTCTCGTATCTTTTTTTTCTAACTAGTCCTCCCTTGCGCTTATTTTCCGCATTTTTTCTTACTTTCCGCTATCCATCTTCCTGACAGACCCGCTCTCGTGAGGACTTTTTTTCACCTCTCAATAAACTAAAAAATGGCCAAACTGAAGAGCTCTTCACCTGGAAATGTGGACTTGAGACGCATTTGGCGAGCTGTTTAAACAACGGATCGATCACCTTCTTAAATTGTTCCGGTTCGATTATATCGAGGATTTCCTCCACTTCCCCCAAAAACATCACCTGAAACTCGACACTTAGAAGAATGCCTCAACTCAAATCTCCGACTATCTGTGATCTTATACCTGGTACCTCAAAAATGGGGATCAGAGGTCAATCGATAATTTAGCAAGCTACTACACCCTCCTCATCCAGTACTCCTCTTCCTGCTAAGTGTGGAAAAAGATGTGGACGGGGCGGGGTTGCACGTGAAGCCTTCTCTTCCATCACAACCTTGCAAACATTTCCATCGATAATACGAGTGCAAATTGAGATGAAAAACGATGGACCCAAATATGCGAAAATTTGTGTCATGGACACTCCAATTCAAAGCGCAAATCGGGTGCATAAATCCGAAGTAAAGTTCTAACATTTGTCATCAATTCGTCAATGCTGCATCCCAAAAGTTGAACTTGTCGATCAATAACATCATACATCTATTGCTATTGATATATTTCCAAATAACCATCCTTTAATCCCAAATTCGTAACCAAATCATCAAAAAAGAAGAAAAAGCAATTCCACTCTCACAACTGCGCCACTAAATACTATTAACCTTTTCATCGATTCTGCCAACATTTCAACGAATCAAACAAACTATAAACAAATAAGCCGACTGCTACATTCCGCTTTGATTTGATGAGACTATGAAAGTAATGATCAAATATCACAAACTGATAGATCACTACTGAGATATTCATGGTCAATGACCAGCTAGCTGACCCAATGAAATGCAACTTTCGTTTATTAAATAAAATTCTTTCTATTCAATCGCTTCCATCAAAAAAAAAAAAGAATTGAAAGCAATCGTAAAAATACCTCCTTCGAGCTGCAAGTCTTCGGCCAAAATTTGAGTAACGCATCGAACACTTGTGGTGTTAACGTTGAATCCTTTTCAATAAACTGCACCACGCAATATGCCAACTACAAAGAAACAATACAAATAAATCCTATATACCTCTTCATTATCTTTGGAATATTTCACTATATTATAGAGAAGCAAAGGATGAAAATGGAAAGAGAAAAAGCCAAAATAACAGGAATAATTATAGCACATAATAGCACAAGGAAGGATATAAGCGCATTAGATTTTTCCTCAAAAATGCAGATATCGACCACAAATACAATAATGTACTCTTTTTATTCGATTGCAAAGCCATATTTCATAGCGATATCATGCTTATAAGTAGATATTTGCATGTTTGTGTGTCTGTGCATCTGTCTGTATTTGTCTGTCCGATGCCTTCAACTCACGAACAAAAGTTAGCATGGAATTTGGTGGGAACAATGCACAGTAAAAGGTGACCGACCTCCTACACCAACATTCAAGTTGATCCATCAACGTCGAAAGAAGTTATAGCCACTTAAATGCGTCTAAAAATTTATATGCATTTTGCAACCAATCGGGTTTTCGTCTTATAATTGGTTGAGTCACAAAAATCCATACTAATCGATGGACAGGTGAAAACAAGGATGCGAATACCGTAGCAATTGTTCGTAAACCATTAAAGTGATTTGCCTCGCAAAAAAAAATCATAGAAAGCACGTATTGTGCTATCGCCTCTAGCGTGCTTCTTCATCTACAAGATATTCCTCAAATATTCGGACAGTAAAAAAAATCCAGCTATTAGTTCAACGGGATTCCCCTAAATGCACCATACTCTATACTGCTATTTACGATCAGCTCCGTTTAAAGCTTCACAAGATGCAAGATTCCTCGTTCCCACTGCTACAGCTGCCTGGAATATTGCATTCCTCTCAAACGCTATTTCCAGAGAATATTCTCTAATCTCCAATTCTCCACTTCTTCTCAGATCATTAAGTGGGGTATAAAACAATATGGACTTAAACACTCTCAAAGGGTTTTTACCGCCAGATTAGAAACTGATGCAATAAGCAAGCAAACAAACCTGAGCATGGTAGAGGCTAAGGCATCGAGGCTTATGAAGCGGTAGCAGTACCTTCACTAAGAAAACTTTGTGTTCTTGTTTTAACGGCAAAGCGAAGCCATTTATTATACTGCAAAATAATGACGTCATTATTTTTTAATGCCTTTTAGTCGAAAAATTATGGAAAGCAAATACGTACCAACGGATAAGTGTTGATATGCAACAAACTCTACAATCGAATCACATTCGCAACATCTGATTAGCTTTCAAGTCTCAAGATTTCAACTCCAAAATTCTGCCAGTTGCTTAGACCGCATAGCGTAATAAAAAAACACGCATCGAAATACAGCAACGAACTTTTCCGCATGGAATTCTTTTCCGGATAGAGTATTCTTTTTTCCGTATCTCCGAAAAAATTTTTCTGGATAGAATAACGCTTCATAAGTTGCTAACCTATGTGCTAGCAAAAAACAAACCACAATTTACCTTCCAAGAATTTCCAGTAATTCGCCGACCCCATTGAACGAATCCGTTTCGAATACAAAGCTGTAAAACGAATGCTACGAAAAAAAATTAATTAATGAAGACATATAAAGGTTGGACGTATATATATATATATATATATATATATATATATATATATATATATATATATATATATATATATATATATATATATATATATATATATATAAGAGCACGAGAAATATATTAGACTACGAGAAAAAATCTCACAAATATGCAAAGCTAAAAAAGAAAAAAAAGAATTTGCATTAAAAATCAGGATGGTTTTCTGGAATACCAATTTTTCAGCCACCTCGTATTCTGAATAACCAAATATTCCGAATAATCTCAACAAGCTATCATCACTTTAAGAAAACGGAAGAATGAACGGCGCAAAGGGCAGTGACTGTACTCGAAGTGTTCAACAAGGTCAGATACCTTTCACACAGCTCAACTTGAAGCTACTATACGAATCGCAATAACAAAATCGAACTCGCAGCACCACTTTATGGACGAAACTGGTTTATACCTGTCCCTCTACTACTGCTTTGACCGAAGCCGCATTCAACCTGGATTCCTCACTGAAAAAACTTCACCACTGTTGTCTAGTGCAACCAGTTATTACTAGTAGCAACTATCACTACACAGCTCACTGTACCAAACATTACGCGCAAGTCTGGTGCTTTTTGACACACCTCCCCCCCCCCTGTTCCCACATCCTGTTTCTTTTAAAGAATGTACTGCGGAAATCAGTTACACAATATCAACACATTTTTCAACGTCGCCGAAATAAGTCAACATTTTCAGCGACAGGAATATTGGACACTTTTAGCATACCGCTGTTTCTTACCTCAGCCCAACAAGCAACAAATCCCTCCTCCACCAGTCCCCTTCAGTTAGCAGTTATCTTCAGCAACATCGACCTCGTCCCCCTATCTACTCCTCTCCTCTCGCCATCCTAAAATTAGCAAACAACCTTCACACAACTCATTCAGAGAGGGTCAAATGGATCCTCATGAAAAATCAATCATATATATAGTGCTTGAAATCATTCTATGACAATATTTTCTCTCTCTAACAACGTCAGCGGTCTTTACGTTGTGACATTCTCCCACTTATTTCAGAGCACTAATCAATTTTTTCTCCATATGATGTGATAACCCACTAAATGATGTAGTTATCACTCTATTTCGAGAACCGTGTTAATCATTGCCACCCCCTCCATTCCATTCTTTCCCCCATTCCTCAACCGATCTGCGACCGATATCCTCATCAATCGCTCCGTAATAACAAGCCTTAACGTACCACTTCTCTTCTCATTACCTTCCACAAAATATCAAAAAATACGATATTATATCAAAATATTAAAAAAACGCAACTTCCACTAAAGCTTAGCAGTTTCTTTTGCAAAAAAACTAGGAAGTAGAAATAGTCATCGCATATACAAAATAATGCTATTAACATACCGAACATTACCACTTCTTACTGAAATGGTACTTCTCTCTTCTTATTTTCCTCTCCCTTCCCTCTCTTTGAAAGCGAACTCAATTATACTGACGTAGCGCCAATGTCAATTTGCTGAGAAAAATGGTACACCATTTGATTTATTCGATTCTTTCATTTCAACGCACCTAATTACAAATCCATAACCACACTTATATTCAATGCACCTAATTACAAAAACCTCCACCTATTTTCCGATTCGAGTCTAATCAAAAAAGCCTTTCCGCTATATCCAATCATAGAGGTAATAACTTACGATAAAAACATATTGTTGATCTGCTTCCTGATAAAAGCTCTCAGACCAAGAAATTTGCCATAGATTCTATGTAGAACCGTTTTGAGGAAATCTCGCTCTCGTGGATCTTCCGAATCGAATAGATCAAGCAACTAAATTTTAAATTCTATTTATAAATATTGCAACTCACACCAAATACAAATAATATATTTTGACTCTAAATTATTGTTAATTTAATTAAATTTACCATCTTCTCTTAGCTGTAAAAAAATAACTTATCACTATCCGCAGCACTAGGAACCCGTCAACATAATACTGATAATAATTATAAGTCATTTTAGTACTTACATAAGGATCCTATAATATAATAGCACAAAAACTGCAACAAAAAAAAACAGAAACCAACCAATTCTTCCAACGAAAAATTTTGTTACTAAATAAAGGTACTTGATCTCGTCAATTAATTTCATATAAAAGTGGCGAAAGAAAAGGAAAAGATTGCTGCAACTTCACGAGATTAACTACTCGATGGTATTCTAAGGTAATTTCCAAGTCGAATTAAAAGTTTAAAATTATATGCAAATATTTCATCGCACAATTTTTTAAGGCAGCAGTTCTCATTCACAGCCAACTCTCTCATAGCGTACGATGATCCCACATAACAGCTCTTTAGAGATTATGCACTCTGCGCATAACTCTACCATACCACCACTTTCTAGAAGATGGCACTACCTACACATCTGAATATGCATCTACACTTCGGTGACAGGATGATGCCATATCTTCGCCGATTCGATCACGATATTTACATCACTAGTTACCGATCAAATCTCCCTAAATATCTCTTCATCCCCCCTCACCCCAGCTCCACACAGACTATGTCTTGAATGAAGTTTGCTTCAAAGATTAACTATTACTACTGGCAGTTAATCGGTCTGTCTATCACTTACGTTAAGGACGAAACGTTGATCAATATATTTTTTTCCTGTAGCCGCTTGGAAGTCGGGAGATTCCAAAAAGCGAAGAAACAGCTCATAAACAAGCTAAAATAAAAGAAATTAATCATTTCAATTAAAACGATAGACGACTTCAAAATGTCCAATGATGAAAAAGCTTCCGCAAATACCATTATCGGCAGGAAATCAACAAAATCTAAACTACCTAAAAGGGACCTTTTGTTTCATTAAAAACGATTCTTTATCTTTCATTAACAAAAAAAAAAACATGAAGTATCACTCCAACTCAATCTCGATCAGCAAAAAAAAAAAAAAAAAAAAACTCTCAGTGAAGCATTGATGCCACCACAGTCTTTTTTTCTTCGAAGATAAGCACCTATTAGCGTAAATGAGCACCTGTAGATGGGGCCATGACACCTCCAACGTGGGCTCATCTTCTTCTGGATCGAACTCGGAGTTGTCAGACGGCGGTAGAACGCGAAATATATTCTTCGACACCATCTTTATAACTTCCGGATAAACAGGCTCCGTTATAGCGCCTTTCACGGTCGTTATATGGTCGATTAGCTCGTTCAGCGCTGCACGTTTGATCTTAAAAAAGCGCTATTGCGCATTTCCCATCAATACCGTAACCATAGAAGGAGAGGCCGAATCCTCTAGCGACCTCCCCTCCTTCTCCCTTTCACACGGTATAAGGTCGAAAAAATCTTATGACCACTGCAACAACAGAAGGTCCCGACTTTCAGCGGAAATCGCAATGCGACCTCAACTTTAAATTGTAATTTGGCACAGAAATCCACCTTTTCACTGGAACTAATGTGTACTCTCCCATTTCCTGCAGTTTTCTTTTTCTGTTCCTAGTCTTTCTGTTCAGACAGTTCTTTGGATCCGTTTGCGAATATGTTCTGAAATCGGATTGCAACCTTCCCCCCCCCCCCCCCACCCCTCCTCAAGGAACTGTTACAATCTGAGGCAATTTAGCCCTCTTCATTCATCAAAAACAAATTGAAATAAGGTGAAATGTTGATTTCTCGAAGAGTGCCAGAAGTGCTACCTCAATGCATTTGCAAACCGATCTCAACCATCATCTTATAAAATGACATATTTTTTTCATAATGAACGAACCTCTTTGCTTTTGAGTTGAGCAACTGGATCGTAGAAGTCGAAAATTTTTTGGCATTGTTGCAACTTTTGGATTACAAGGGCTGGTTGATCTGCGAAAGGTGTATCTGAAAGAAAAAAAGTGGAAAACAACCGTCTTGCAACAAACGATAAGAACTCAATAAATGAGGAAATCTAATTCCAGAAAAAAATTTTTTAAATTCTTTCAAATGAAGAAATTTTCTAAAATCATCATTCTAATTAGAAACTAGACTGAATATATCAAAAATAAATGACGGAAATTAACTGTAATTTTATAGACTGCCTTCTCAATAATAATCGGTGAACTTATCCCCTCTCCCTCTCTCACACCTTGCAATGAAAAAATAACTTCAGTACAAAAAAATTTGCAAAAGGGTCTCAATCAGTGATGCTAACCTTTGATTAGAGGCAACTGTATCAATTCCGGCTCATTCTCTGGATGATACCTGCTACTGTTCACCAACCTACGACGTCTTTTACTCGTTCCTCTGAAAGTAATCATTGTTAGAAATAAAATAAAAACTGAAACAAAGTATTTTCATAACAACATTAAAGCTATTCCCCCCCCCCCCCCCAACCACCACTCTCCCTCTCCCCTCAAATCAAATATTTCAAAGTTCTAGACTCACCGAAGCCTATTCAAGGATACCCAAATTCCTTTCGGCTGCTATCTTATCGAAATCTTTCTATGAAACGATTAAATGCACCACATCATTACGTTTAAGAGTTTCACTAAGCATGAGCTATCATCGCCGGTAAATCTCGGTAATCTGCCAGAATCGGCGAGACGATAGATCGCTTTCGATTCATTTCCCTCGCTCAACTACCTTTTCATTCCCTTCGGTTAATATACCTCTCTCTCGTTTCATGATCAAATTGTTCGTTGTTCGCTTTCTTCAATAAGTTAAAAAAAAAAATTCACTAGCTGTTCGCTGATCGGGGATTTTTATGAGGCAAAAAATGGTCACTTTTTTACACGATACTGGACGCTTGTAATGCTCATCAACTATGTTTCAGTCTTTTCATCCCTATCCTCCGTCTCCTTCCCCCTCCCTTCGCCTCTAAGAACCGAATATCAATAACAAATCGCTCATTCTTCTCTCATCTAAATAACACAACTTTTGCGTTTGCCAATGGGTTATAGGCATTCTTTTTTTCATTGGCAATCAAAATGCTATGCAAAACACTTATGAATAAAAGATTAGAGATCAAGTGAATTTATTTGGAAATCAACAAACATGCTCTTAAAAAAGAACGAAATAATAAACCTTTTAAACTTGATTAATATAAAATTTGTTCCTGCATTTATACTATATAACAATCATGGGCCTTAATTCAATAATCTCAAAACTACAACGGTAGAAATTCCTATATTATACTTCATATTTCAATATCTTCAATAATTCAACCATACCTTTTTGAAAATGGATCAATTTTATCGATGAATTGTCCAGCAGTAGCCGATAGTTGTTGCCCACCTGTAGCAGCCCCTTGTGTTTTTGGTGGAGGAATATGATGTTGAGGTACGTTTATTCCACCTTTATCAGCCATCATAATCCAATAAAGTATTTATGGCTTTACCTATAAATAAACTTGACTATTTATGGCTTTACATCTAAATAAACTTGACTATTGCAGCGATAACCAACAAACAAATCGTTATTATACAATTATTTTCAACCGCATTCGAATTAAATCGAAACGTTTGCAATGATTTCAAAAGATTTTAAAAAATATTGCAACTACTAAATAAAACAATTATAAGAAAGCGTTATACAATCGATTTTATGAGATTAATAAAAGCGATCTTTATTGATCGATCGTCGACTTCTAATCGTCGAAATGTTCAAACCTATTAGGTAAAGATTACTTCCTCAAGTGATCGACGATTAATTAGAATTAAAAACTAAAAATGTCGACTTAACTCCTATTAATTCTTCATGATTTTATTATTACCCAATTCTTGTTTTCTTCTGCTATATTTTTTTTCCAAAAGAAAAAAAAATCTTTAGTATTTATTACTCAAAAATATTCTAATTTAATTTCATCAATATCACATAACATTTCCGGATGAAAAAATTCTAAATTCAAGCAACTGGAAATTAGCATTAATAAAATAATTCTCTCAAATATAAAATCAAAAAGTTCTTTAGCGAAAAGAAATCTCTATTCCAATCATATTTACGAGATTTTCACAAGAAATTCTTGTATCGAAACAACTCAGATTTGAATAAACATCCTATCTCAACTCTCTCATCAATCGCCCAACAATACCTTTTATTATAATTAATCAGATTTGAGACTATACAAATGAATATTTCTATATGCATTCTCCGATCTCCGGGTTGAGCCGTTACAGCAAGACCGTATATGACAAGTCTAGTATGGAGTTTTGATCCGCGGATAACCGATTATTAGACTATAATCCTCGACTCTTACGGGGACATAGATCTATGGATTACTGCTTCATGGCCCATATGTCCCCAATTATTTGTGGGAACCAATCCCTCAATAACTGGTTCGTTAGCCACAGGTCTTCAGTTTTATAGCGGGCGGGGATCTACGGATAACTGGTTCTTGGGCCATAGATCCTCAATTAATCGGGAAACACGGATCCAGTAATAACTGGTCCATGAGGCATGGGTTGTCAACAACTATAGGAGGCACGGATCTATGGGTCACTGGTTCATGAGCCAAAGGTTTTCAGTTACTACAGCAAGCATGGATCTACAGATCTTTGGTCTATAGGCCAATGGTCGTTAACCATTACGCGAACATGGTCACTTCGTCAATGGAACGTGGTCCATGAGCAACATACCGCCTGTCACGGATACGGAATATTACGACGGGGAAAAGGACTCCAGAATACTAGTAAAAAAAATGAACAGCAAAACCTACTCCTAAGGAGCAACTGAGCTTGGATAATTTGTCACTGTGGACCACAGCTGACATCTACTGCTGTTTGCATCAACGATTAACACTGCAATTTAAAAAATCCAACAGATGAAAAAAAATATATATAGCGCCATGAAAAAACTATCGACGCTTATGTTCCCACTGATTTGGGAACGTTTCGACCTCCCCTTACCCTTATATTCCTTCCCAAATTGTTAAAACGGTCACATTGTTTAATGCTTCTGCTTAGAATAATTCGAAAAAAAAAAAAGAAAACGGCGCTTTTGTCACGTGTCGCTATTTATCGGCGTTCGAAAATATTCTCGTACATTTTAACGTTTCATGTATGAATGTTCGAATCCAAAGAAAATTATTTTCAATTCTTTCTTCTATAATTTTAGTTCACCGTCAGTCTTGTCTAATCCCATTGGACGTCTAGTATATTCAAGAGGTATTTAGTTGATGAAGCGAAGATTTGCAAAGAAACAGCAAAGACCCTTCCAACAATGTGGATCGATTTCAGCTCACAGTTAAATATTAAAATCCTGGAATCCTGGAATCCTGGAAAAAAAAACGAGGAGAATTCGACAAAGATCAGGATGCACAACAGATGACCTCAAGGTATCTTGATTGATTTATGGAATTATGGAACAAACAGCAGCATCGAAACGTTGGAGACATCACATCCTCCCTTCCACATCCTTCTCCCCTCCCCTATCCAGCTCTCTAAAACTTAACCACTACCTGATGGATAATTAATAGAGGCTAAGCAAAACCTTCTCCTAAGATTCCGGTAAAAAAAAGGTCATGTTGAGTAAGCATGGTTTTTTGCGATAAAATAAGAAACCGAAAACGCCAAACAATATAGTGATTACATCTCAGTGAAAAATACAAGCAGAATAAAACTTACAGCATTAAATTAAAAAATATTTTAAGAATTACTCTACCTAATAATGCATAGAGAATTGATATTAAAGCAACTCTTCATTACTATCACAAGTAAATTACACTGGACATTCCATAATTTTACTAGTTATATATGTTTTTGCATTCATGAAATAAATTTCGATCAAAAAAAAACCTAATTTATACGATCAAGAAACGATTGTGATCCTCCCATCCCTCCTCCTCTCCCCCCCCATAAATATACCCCAACATGGATCACATAAAATCATTAATGAATATTAAAGAGTCTATCCATCATCAGTCGATGCATCTACCTCTAATTAACTTAACATAAAGGTAACATAGTTATTAGACGGTTTACAATTTCTCTTAATAGGTAGAAAGGCATGCAAATCTCATAATAACGAATATGGAAAAATAAAAACCGCAGAAGATTGCCTAGAAATAAATCGTTTAGGAATCCGCAACGTTTTCGTTGTGCTCATCAATCCGAAATCGATGAAATGAATCGTCAACTCTCATAGTCGACGGTTAAATCATCGATCGATATTATTGCATACACCGATCACCTCAAATACTCGAATGAGTTCAATGAAAAAAAAAATGATTACGTTAAAAATAGTACAATCGATGATCGAAATTTATATTACAACACAACCAATATTTAGTTTCTATGCGTAATTTTTAGCGAAATGATCGATTTTCTTGATTATTATAAACCTACAAAATAGTGCTATATCGTTTCATTGGCTAATCGCCATTTTTTTTTTATTGATGCCTCCACTCCTTCATCTCTCTCGTTATCCTCCCTCCCCCCCCCCCCTCCCCTCCTTATATTCCAGATATATCAAAAAAGATTTCAAAAAAATTTTCTTCTCGGATTATTTTTATGTAAAATTAAGTCTGCCAAAAAATAAAAAATAAAAAATAAAAAATAAAACAACTCACAAATCTAATATGAATAAAACGAATCATTAAATGACATCAACATAGCCATAGTAGTGGAAAATTTCCTTTTGATAAATGCAAAAAAAAAAAAAAGAGAGAAAAAATTTCATTGAGAAATAGTGTAACGATAAATTTAATGCTCACTTTTACCGCATACATCTTTTATATGCGTTATAGCGTCATTTTTCTTTAGTGAAGTAAAGAATATTTTAATTAAGTAATTCGATTAACTTATATTAATGAAAATTTTTAAAAAATTGCCAACATGAATTCTAAAAATTTCAATTGCTATTAAATCGATGAAAAATATAAATTCACACGTATTATACGCTATGAATTACCGTAGTAAGGGAATGCGAAGAGAAAAATTCGTATGAAAGATGCGTTAATGCTTATAAAGGCTAAGCGGCAGCTATCTGGCAATTGAATGTAACAGAGGGACAGAGACATGCTAGACACATCGATGACCAATAGATTAAAGCATTTTCATCTATGCAACATTAGAAATCTACACAACGGAGAAAGTTTTCTATTTTTGATGGTCACATCTTTGGGGATCGTTTTTGAAAATAATATTAGCGTCTAAAAGAGGAAGACCATTGGTCAGTTGGATCTTTGCGCAAAATTTTGCGCAAAGGTCCAACTGATATTGGATACAAAGGAATGCAAAGGTCCAACTGATATCATTACTAGGATACAAAGGATCGCAATATCTCTTAAAAATTCATGGAAAACGTTTTAATAACTTACAACTGTCATTCCCTTAAAACTTTCAAACATTTATGCAATTCTACTTAATTATAATAAATAATTTTCACTCGCATTAAATTGTCACATTTGCATATATCAAAAAACTATAGGTGACTCAAGTAAAAGGTTTGAAATTACAGGAAAAGTCTCGGGTGTAAGAGTGACAGCCGCTGATCGATCTCAGCTATGAGAGTGACAGCCGATGTTCGGATTGCTGGTTACACATATTATAGCGAATGTTTTTTTATAGCAATAATCTAATGTGTTATAACCGAATGTATAATATGCTGTGTCCGATACTCGTGTTGACATGGATATATCAGTGAAAGACAGGAAATTCTCGAGAACAAAGAATGCTGTCTTGTTGAGTGTGCATTATTTATGGCTATATGAAAGGTGCGACCTAGATCAATTATTCCCCCCTTTCTCTCACCTTCCCGACCCTTGATAGTTCCCTCTCCTCTAATAAAAAACCCTCCTCGGACAATATTCCTCTCGGGAATTTTAAGGAGGAACAACCTCCCATTCAATGGAACCTTCATCATCAAACGTACTCCTTGCTTTTTGGAGGGGAGGGGAGGGGAGGGGAGCATACTCCTTGCTTCAAAGTTTTGAAAAGTTTAGAAATGAAACATATGCTAGCTAACAATAATGATACCAATAATCGAGAATTTTAATTTTTTCTTCACTTTCATTGCCCATTAAAATTTTATCTGCTCATAAAAATAAAATACATATACTGATCAACATTGCATTTTAATATTGAAAAAAAAAACGTTCGGGTAGAAAAATTGCCCATTCCGGGTAGAAAAAAAAAAGGATATCACATAAGTACAAAATTCATGCGATATCGCTAATTCACGAACTGAACTCGAGATTACCGATAACTTTCGATGCACTATTTTATCGATCATTATCAATGCAAAACTTTCCTACTCTTACCTTTAAAACCGCTCTCGAAACAACTCAAAACAACCAATGAACTAATTTACTATTGAATGATTTCATCTATAGTTTAAATACTTTAGCTTTGCCGATTTTCGTTGTTTAGATACGTGGTTGAAGTTGATTTAGATGCACTAATATATCAATAATTTATTTGTTTGTCTGTGTCTGTCTCTTTGTCTGACTAACAACAATACGACGCATACATAAATGTCTGTCAATTTGTCTGACTTAATAGGCAGACGTAACAGATATGCCCGTTATATAAACTTATGCAAACTCATTTTTTTCACTTTTATTCTAAACAATCTCTCGCTTATTTATTTGAATAAACAATCAATGAAAATAAAACCATAAACAATTGATGGCTGAAAATTTCGCCTAAATTTTTTCCACTATTTTCGAGATTTACTATGGAGGAATTAAAAAAGAAAAGAAAAGAAAAAAAAACTAGAAATAACAGATTGGATATTATTGAATATGTGCAAATTTGTTCAACACAATATGCAAATTATTTAAATTCTTTTGTAAATTGCAAATGCAAATTTATTTTATGTAAATTGCAAATTAAACAATATGCAAATTCAATACAATTCAAAAAAACAATATGCAAATTTATTCAATACTTCTCTTATGGGAATTTTATAAGTGCAGACAAAATTCTATTACTTTTCTTTTCGCGAATATAATTCTCTTTTGTTAAATATTCTATTCTATTTAAGTTTAATATTATTAAATTGATATTATTATTATTATTGTGCCACAAAAAAAAAATTTTTTTTTTTGATAGAATTTATTAGGTTTGTGGTTCTTATGAATTAAGCAATGAAATTAGGCTCTTTTTTTGTGAAAATTTGAAAATACCATCCAAGTATTAGAATTAAAGGTCTTTGCTGACAATTGCCATTTTGAGAGATTCTCATTAGCGTGATGATTGTATAGACTGTATTGGCTAGCCGAAGATTCGGAGTAGCTAACGTTAGTCCTGTTATATCCTCATCATTAGCGCTATTCCCGCCTTTATACTCTTAACTGCAGCCTTAACCCCCCCCCCCCCCCCCCACCCCCCACCCCCATCCTTCATCGCACTCTCACTCCCCATCTTCCATTACACTCTCATCACCATTACCACCCATTACTTTCGGTGACAATACCTCTTAAGTTTTAAATAACGCGTTCTATTACGATATAACAACTTCTGTCTTATGTGGCTGAGCACTACCACCCCAACCTATAAACCATTTTAAGCCTCCAAAATAGCACATAATTGATCTATCAGTGAATGGCAATGATGTTTTCTATACCTCTGTATTTTTTATATATTTCAAGAAATACTAATACCAAATTGAGTTATAATATAGTGTATTTGTTTGAAATGTAATATAATCGAAATAATTGAAAGCATATTTGAACGTAGAAAATTTAGCTACTTTTAGGTGTTAGTTACATTTTTTAAAATTTAAATTTCCAGTTTGAGGATTTAACTTTCTATTCATCAAACATATCATTGGTATAAACCAATATGCCATGGTATAAATTATATGATATGACGAATAGGATCTCATAAAATGAGCACAAATGTGTTATACTTTAATATTTAGTGCTGTAATAATATTGAGTAGTACAATAATATTGAGTAGTCCCAAGATATTTTAGAGTTTGTAGCACACTAGCACACTACACGATTCACTGTTCCGTGTTGGTTAGTGCGCAATTGGTTGTAAGAAGGCTCCGATCAGACTCTTTGACTCCGTTCTACCGAAGCACTCTGATCAGCATCATTAACGAGACGAAGGCGGTAGAGCGAGCAAATTCGGGCTTTCCTCTCAAGTTGACCAGCGGTGAATCGACTAGTCAGCATCCAACGGGCAGGAGATAAGCCTAAGCCCTAACCTTCATGCCACCTTACATTTTTACCTGAGCGGAAGTGGAGGCGATATAAAGAGTTATTTATTCGTAATGGAAGTTTTATTGATTTAAAGTAAAGTAAAGCATAATACGCAATACTTCAGGAAATGAATATGATTTATATAGGAGATCTGCTTTGCAACCGAAAATTTAGAAAAAAAAAAAAACACGATACGTTTATATGATGAAGGTGTAATGACAAATTTTAATATCAGGGAATTTCGACTTGGGAAAAAAAAATTCACTTTTCATTGTATTCTCTTTGCGGAAGATTTAAATATTGATAGATCGGTTTATCAACTCGTTTTTTTTTATGAATTGGAATTCGACCATAATGGAAAACATGATAACAGCGTACAGCAACAACGACGACTCTAAGTTCAGATTCACAGGAACAACCTTAGCCTTGTGACTACAAAAGTGGGTCATCGGTCATCCTGAGATCCAGAGTATCCTTAGGATCAAGAGTTCTCGTACACATTTCGGGGTCTCCGAAACTCGCCTCTTCCCGTCCATCCCTGAAAGTTGATTGTCGCTCAACAACACTTCTTCGAATCAAGCATTATCTAAACACAAATGCTATTGAATGGCATTTCAGGTCCACGGAATGGACAGGATCTGAGGGAGGTGAAGGAAGAGGGGAGGGGGGAGGGGGAAGATAGGCCAAGCGATGTTCTTTTAGAAGGCAGCACTACTGAAAATAAAAAAAATTTTTTTCAACAGATGCAAAAGAAAAGTTCGAAAGAGAACTAAAAATTTATTTTCCTCTTAAATGCAACCTTAGTCTAACCATCGGAAAAACAAAAAGTTTGGAGATTTCATTACACTCTGCATGAATAAGTCATGGTTATGAAGGTTTTTCGCCCGATATCCAGCTCTCACGTTTCCCTCTCTTCCCGCCCAATTACCACTCCTCGTAGATTCCTCATCCTCTCCTCGTCCAGCCTTTCTCCAACTATAACCCGTCTCGGACCTCCCCTCCTCCTCCTCTCGTATCGGCGAATCTGTCGTTCTTTTAGTGCTGAGCACACCTATGATTTCAAAAGGTGAAACAGTTTTTTGAAGTTAACTGATGCGATTAGCTCGAATATTCTGCCATTATTGCATCCGTTTTTTTTTTTTTTTATTATCGTTACGTTACAGCAGTAAATCTTTTTACAGTAATTCTTATTGAAGTAATCATAACAGTATTAAAAGAGATTTTACGACGATTCTTCGATTAAAATATGGCGAAACATTTGCTTAACATTTCAACATCGTAATGCATTTTCTCAACTATTCTTGAAAGTATAATTTCTATCGTACATCGATTTTGTTGAATTCAATTCCTATACTTTTAAGTTCTACCTCTATACCTCACATAATTTGAAATAATTTCATAATAAAAGATTCTTGAAGTTTTCCATTCTAATTTTTTTTTTTTTTTTTTTTTTTTAAATCATTGCAATGCTTATATCGAATATTTTATAAAATTGCATTCGATCGATGTTTATCGTTGAATGCAATCCACTTCATCGTAATACTTTTTCAGGTTTGAATTTAAAAAAAAAATTGAATTTTAGATGAGATGATGAATTGCAACGTGCTGAAAATATATTGCATTATTGCAATGTAATGCATATTTTTTTTCTTTGTTAATATTATAGTATCGTGCAAGAAATCGATGTAAACTGAGAGAAAATATTTCCTCTTTTAATTTGATATTATCAACGCATATATTGCGAGTTACAATCGGGTTGTTTAACTTCCTTCATTCTTGTTTCCATTTTAATTTTTATTAATTAAAAAAAATAAAAATTTAAAAATTTTATTAATTTAAAAAAAATTTTGATGATTCCATTCATATATAATTAAATTCTCACAGCTTAAACATCGATATCATATTTCTTTTCATAATCAATAATGCACTGCAATATACGCATGAAAGTCTCATAAATGAGTGAGGAATTCGATATTGTTGTTAATTTTTTCTAATCGTAATAAAATTCACCCAATATATCACGCACACCTTCATCATCGCCTCTTTTCCCTCATCTTCGGAAGCAATAATCTTAGCATACGACTAAATGAATGAAAGAATAACAGTATGGCATACAAATCGCTGATCGTGCCATATCCACTATCCCTTAATCTTATATCCTCCTAAAATGAAAAACGACAGGTGGAAAATATGCCAGAGAGGCTGGCATGTTATACGCTTTAGCATTTCAATCGAAAACATCGATAAGCGTGCAAAAAATGTTGTTGAAATATTATGATAAAAATATCAATTATGCGTTTGCTTATTTTTTATTTAAGAAATACAGTTTTTTTTTTGAGGAGGGGGGGGGGGGTCGCATTCAACTCTTTGCAGAGCAAAATTCAGTGTGACAATTTTATGGCATATTTTAGTCATAGAAAGTGAAAAAAGGCAATGAATGTTAACGAATTAGCAATAGGTGCTCATCGAGAAATGCTGAATACAATTTAGTAGACGGAAGGGGCATCCTTGGACGCGGGCTTCCATGGTGACCCCTGCCGGGAAGGCTGCTCGTGTGGAGGAGCTGCTCCGTGGGGGGGGGGGGGGAACTTTTCGCACCTGCGGACTTTCCATTCTCGGAATCTCAACAAGCACGAAAAGAAAAGGCCTCGCGGAATGAGAGATCGGCGGACGGAGGATTGGAAAACATCTCGTTCATCTTTTTGGGGGGAAATCGGCGGACGAAAAAACCGTTTTCACTGTGCTTATATTACTTTACTGTATGGTCTTCAAGTAAAGCTGCAAGAAGCAGTTTTTGAAAATCACGGTCTCGCTGTTGCATTCGTAATTCTAATTTTTCGTCAACATTTTCTCAACAACGAATCGTTAGTGATCTATTCTGTGTAAATTTTACCCTTTCGTTGATGTTATCGCAAGAACGCTTCGCTCGATTCGGCTCGTTTTTTCTTTAAAATGTTGGAAATTCCATGCTTACGGGGCACATTGTTTTTGGTGGATGTATTGCGCTTCTGCATTGAGATGTTCTGGATAACATGGATTTTCCATAGTTAAGCATTTTTTGCCGATATCTTTTTGTGTGTGTCTGTCGCAATGTGTTCATGTTTTTTTTTGCATTACGTGTGTGGTGCATGTTGTCGATTTTTTGCGTTCTACCACAATAACTCTCCAACAAGTGGTTATTTCGGCGTGATTTTTTGCATACGGCTTCTGGATGCGGTGGAAATGAACTATTCAGTTTTGGCGATATGTTGTCGAATGAAATCCGGAAATAATCCGGTTGAAAAATTTTTTTCATAGTTAAGCATTTTTGCTGATAAGTTTTTTCGTACTTGATGGATTTTTGTTTTCTTTTTTTTGATCTTCTACAGGATCGTAGGGGACATGTTGTTGTGAAATCCTGAATATGGAAATTTTTCCGGAAAATGTTCGCAAAATATGGGCAACAATCTGGAAATGTTTATATCTTTGTCATGTTTTGAATTTTTCGGTAAGTTTTTATAGGACCTCTCCGGAATATGGGATCGTAGGTGTAGGTGAAGAAAAATTATGGATATTTGTTGATCCGATTGAGACATCCGTTCGGGATCCGGAAAATCATTTTTCGACCATATCCCGGTAAAGAATAGCTCAAATAGGCTGGAATTTTTTTATTATTCATGGTTTGGGATTGCCTGCCAGAATCGCTGAGAAGTTTCCGGAGCTGGGTGAACAAAATTGGCAAATCGCCAACTTCATTTTTATAACTTCTTTCTCTTTTAACACTACGGTTTTCTCAGTTTCCTCATCAACTACAAGTTTTCATCACTCGCCAAGCCTATTACAATGATATAAGTTGGGTTTCGCTCTGATCCTTGGTTTTCAGGATATTCAGGAATATTTACATTTTCAGTCATAACTTTTTTCACGATCATCGCAGAGATGCGCGCTTTGCGGCATTCGACGCCCCAGGTCAATAGATTTCGTCTATAACATGCCTAGGCTATCTCTGGCGGAAATGTTGGAAATTGCATTTGGCGACGAAATAGTACACAGAAATGAGAGAAGCAGAGAAACGAAATTATGGGCGTTCATAACTCGACCCCTCTTGGAGGAATTTCGATGAGATTTTTTCTGTTCGATTCATCATTTAATTCTCTTTCGAAAGTTTGTAGGTTTGCTCGGAGACCGAAATATTTTGAGAGAGAAAAAAATGAAAATAATAATTTCCACAGCAACAAGTATACGCGGATGAAAGCAAGGGGTCAAGGGGGGCGGCAGTCCCCTCGCGGGGGGTACAAGGGGGTGGAGCCCCCTGACCTTAATTTAGTACTGAAATAAAAAATTAGGATTAATAGGTTCGTATTTTCACTTCTACCTGCGATCAACATAGTTTCGGTTTCTATCTTCTTCATAGATCTTTTCATTTTCATTCTTTTATGATCTTTTCTTTTATAATATTTCAGCTTCGGATAGATTTGTAGCTGATGTGTTTATTAAAAAAATTAATTTATATGAATTTCCTCTACAAATTTTCGATAATAGATAATTCGGAATTGTTTCCTCCACTAAGATTAGGTCTAGCGAGTCAAAGTTTGCTTTTTCCAACACAACTTTAAAAGCACTATCAAATGGTATATAAATTATTTCAATTGGGAACCTCAATTTAGTACTGAAAAAAAAATTTTTTTTCGAGTTAATAGGTTTATGTTTTCACTTCTACCTGCGATCAACATAATTTCCGTTTATCTCATCTTGCTTGATATTTTTTGCTTGTATTCCTCTACGATCTTTTGTTGTTATAATGTTTCAGTTTTTCATTGATTTGTACATGATTTGTCCGCTATAAAAATTAATTTATGTGAATTTTCTATACAAATATGCGGTAATAGGTAATAATTCGGGATTTTTTTTTCTCCACTACGGTTAGGCGTAGCGAATCATAGTTTGCTTTTTCTAATACAACTTTAAAAGCTCTATCGAATGGTGTATAATTTGCTATATTTCGGAACAAAAGTTGAAAAACGATTCGACTGGCTGGATTTTCTGAAATCTCGATTTTTACGATTTTCGAGATTTTCGCTCTCAATCGGTATTCCATATCGCTGTAAACGGTCTTTTGATTTCTCTTTAGCTCGCCGAGGCCTCTCGAATGGTATATGGAACACGCTCGAAGGTTTCGTAGGGGCCAAGAAAAAAATTCGCAAAAACCCCAATTTTTCGATCGAAAGGGGGACGGGACGCATTGTTTTTGGTGGATGTATTGCGCTTCTGCATTGAGATACTCTGGATAATATGGATTTTCCTTAGTTAAGGGTTTTTGCCGATATCTTTTTGTGTGTTTTTTTTTTTTGCATTACATGCGCAATCATGTGGTGCATGTTGTCGGCTATATGTGAAATTACGAAAGAAATCCCGAATATGAAAATTTTTCTGGAAAATGTTGGAAATGTATGGAAAATCCAAAAACTTTTATATCTTTGTGAATTTTGCATTTTTTGTGCGATTTCTTTAGGACCTCTTGGGAATGAGGGACCATAGATGCCGGTGAAGAAAACTTGTGGATATTTAGTGATCCTGGTGGGATATCCGTTGGGGATCCTGAAAATGCATTTTTCGCCATATCTCCACTCCCATTGGGTGAATTGAGCTGGAGCTTTTTCTGTTATGGATGGCCTCCGGTGAGGTAGTGGGTTCCTTGAAAAGTTTCCCGATCCGATAAAAAAATTCGGCAAGCTGCCAACTTCATTTTTTGCAACTTTTTTCTGCTTCATCCCACGGTTTCCTCATCAATTACATTTTTCCACATCTCCTCAAGAGTACTGCAGAAATAAATATTTCGTTCCACTCCGATCCTGTACTTTCAGGATATCCTGGACTTTTTCTATTTTCGGTCATAACTTTTTTCCGCATAATCGGAGGTGTGCATGCATTGCGCCTTTCGACGCCCATGCAATTCCCTTTCCAGTAGTCTATAACATGCTTGGCTATCTCTGGCGCAAATCCTGAAATTTGCATTCGGTGGCGAAATAGTACGCAAAGGTGAGAGAGACAGACAAATCACATTATGCCTTCATAATGCTCCAATTCCGAACGGATGTTAATGGCGCTTTTTTTATTGCAATCAGCATTCACTTCTATACCGAACATGGCAGAACGCTGCGGTGAATATGGGAGAAAAGAAACTAAAAACAGTGATTTCCTGTAATGATGGTTCAATTGCAGTGATAGCTGCACCTGCAAAATTGTCCTCGCTTGAAGGTGTCACTAGGACTGGTGTGTGTATAGCGGAGTGGTTTAGTGCATGGAAATATGATGGGGTGCAGTGGGGGTGCAGTGCAGCGCGTTGGTCGACCTTTCGGATTGCAACATTTTTCCATTGTTTTCCTCCACAAAGTCCGGTTTTTTCATAGCAACAACTACACCCCGATGAAATGGCGGTCAAGGTGCCTCAGTCTTTCCCTGACATTGACATTTAGCACTGAAATAAAAAATATATAGTTAATAGGTTCGCTTCCTCAGTTCTGCGTACGATCAGCATGGCTTCGATTTATCTCTTCTTCCTGGATCTTCTAATTTTCACTACTGCATGCACTGTTCTTTAATAATATCTATCATTTGGATTGTTTGACATCGAGTTTGTTCATTATAAAAATTAATTTATACGAACTTTCTATAAGAACGTACTATAATAGATGATTACGCATTTTTATCTCGCCAACGGATAGGCCTAGGGAATTGTGGTTTCATTTTTCTAACAGAACTTCAAAAACTCTATCAAATGGTATATAAATTATTCCAATTACGAAGAAACGCTGAAAACCGATTCCACCGGGGACGATTTTTGGAATTTCGATTTTCAGGGTTTTATTGCCGTGAACGGTCTCCTGATTTGTGACATGCTCGACGAGATCTCTCCAACGACATATGTGGTATCCCCTAGGTTCAATAGGGGCCGAGAAAAAATTCCGGAAAATCGCAGATCTACCATCATATTTTGATCTTCCTTCGCATTCTGATCTACCTTGATCTACCTTCACGTTTTGATCTATTTTCATATAACTTAAGATTTTGATCTAGTTTGATACTTTGATCCACCTGCATACTTGGTCTACCTTCATGTTTTGATCTACTTCGATCCGCCTTCATACTTTGATCAACGTCACATTCTGATGTGCTTTGGTCGACCTTCATATTTTGATGTACTTTGATCTGCCTTCAGATTTTTATCTACTTCGACACTTTGATCTGCCTTCACAATTTTGCGTTATCTGTGCAATCATGTCGCGCATGTTGTCGGCCGTATGCCGAGTGACGAAAAAAATTCTGAATATTAAAATTTTTCCTGAAAATATTGT
The DNA here is from genome assembly GCA_013433145.1 of Ascaris suum. Lineage (NCBI taxonomy): Eukaryota > Metazoa > Nematoda > Chromadorea > Rhabditida > Ascarididae > Ascaris > Ascaris suum. Next base: position 7,688,000 of record CM024178.1, on the reverse strand, counting down.
GCCATTCGACGCGCCAGGCAAATCCTTTGGGAGGGTCCATAACATATGGGGGCCAGTTTTTCAATAATTTTTGGAAATGTCATTGCGCGACTGAATAGAAAGAAATGTGAGAGAGTCACAGGAACAATTTTACTCTCTCCCCGTAACACAACTCACATGAAAGAAAGCGGCGGGTTCAAGGGGGCGGTAGCGCTCCTTGTGCATCATTCCTTCCTCCAGTGATGTTAACTTCTTATGAACGTTTAGAAAGATTACAGGAATCCATTTAATACAAAAATCGTAAGCTATTTTACCCTTTCGTCCACGTTATCGCGCCGAAGGCGCGAGTCTACTATCCATATCTTCGTCTTCTCTTGTCCCAGGGCCGAAGGCGCGGATCCGTGACCCATATCTTCGTCTTGTGTCTTTCCAGCGCCGAAGACACGAGTCTGTTGTGTACTACTTGGCCTACTGTCTTTCTGTGACTTGGTGAGTGATGTGGTCTGTGAGAAAAGATGCGGGGGGTGGCGCAGCGGCGCGCGTTGTTGTGCCCGTCCCTGATTTCTCCTATGTCATATCCCAACCCCCGATATACGAATTTGGTCCGGTTTTTTGCAAAATACTATGCGTAAGGTGTGGAAAAGTGTGATACGTTAACAAATGTAAAATGCGCTAGTTTGATACAGAAGTTGCGGCTGAAGTCCCAAAAAGTATGTCTATATTAGACATATTCGCATGCATGACTCAGTGTAGATGGCTGATAGAGGGGTCTTTAGGAGCTGGCTCCGAATGAAGAGGTTTCGCTGAACGCACGGCCAAGAAGTGACTATAGTATCAATATTTTATTTTCGAAAGGTAAGCTAAAATGATGCGGAAAGGAGGCGAAGAGGGAACGAATACGAATGCTGACGAGAAACAAAGTTCTGGAAAGTGACAACTCGATATAATAAGTCGCAATTTTACCCATATTTTTATCACTATAAAGGAAATTAGAGCTCATCAGTTTTCAGGCTAATAAGACATATTATAGTACATTCTAAGAATTTTTTCTAATAGTGAACTATAATATAATAGAACTCATAAAAGTTTGAAGCCGAAAAACTATGTTATTGCATAATTTTTGAAATTTTAAGACCTGTACCATAGTATAGTAATTTAAAGAAACTTCCGAGATGACGAAGCATGACGTTCTATAGCCTTCGAAACGTCCAACCGAGCAACATAAATTACAGTAGTGTAGAAAATCATAATGACTTGATATTAGTGATTTGTAAAGTTTGTGTTAATTATTGTTATCTAATACAGATGAAAAATTACGTCTCTTATTGTTTCTTCTTGCTTCCAACTTTCAAAATTAAAATCACATGCACATCGCAGGCATATAGGAGTGTCCAATAAACGCATTTTTTTGACGCCGGAAGTTTTCCCGTTGAAGGTAAAAAGAGAGCATAATTCTGATGCGACCTGATTTTTTCCTCAATTTCATGCTTTCTTTTTAACTTATCGGATCCTAATACTTTTTTTTGACTTCATATGGACCGAATGTGTCTAAGAAACATCGAGAGTGATCTTGTCCAACTCCAGCTTCTCCCATTTTTCATTATCTTTTCTGATATGTCTATTATATCTTGCAGTCCTCTTTTGTAATAAATTGTTCCTTTACTAACACCTATGCGTCACGTTTTCCATTCAGCTGTTCGAACATAGTGCCTGACGAAGTCCCTGGAGCTCCATGGAGAATTTTTCAACCTCGCGAAAGTAAGACCTGCTTTTCCGACATCGCTCATAGAGACGCGAAGCCGACCGGGCTTCAGCGGGGAACTCGGTTCCAGAAAATCTCCCCCCGTGTAGAAAGATGCTTGGGCGCGGAGTCCCGGCCCCGTGGTCCAAAGTTTATGACTCACCTTTATACAAGGATCCCTATGGGGGGAGGGGAGGGGGAGGTAATGAACTCAAAACAGCAGTAAATTTACCAAAATTCATAATCATAGCTGGTTCTCACATATATATCTAGGCAAAGACAACATCTTGGCGTAGCGTAATTTTGCAAAAAATGTGCTTTAGTTAAAAAAGTACTTTTGTGAAATTGTAAGGGTCAGCTTTCTTAGTCGTCCAGGCCTCCTCGAGGTTCTGCACCTTCCATGGAGATGCGGTTGGGTAAACTGCGAGACGACAAACGTTTAAGGGGCGAACGATTGAGCACAGTTGTATAGTAAGGTGACGACAAACAAGAAGGGACACTAGGATAGCTTGAATCGCCAGAACGATCCCGCAGTCGAATTCCACGCTGCCGCCAATCATCTCACGTACTCCAACGCTCGGAGGTATGCCCATTCGGCCTTAAGACCAGTCTAGAGGGTAGAATGAATAACTGATCACAACAACCCCTTCTATACTCTCCCGATTCTGCTTCAGGCTAGCCTCAGATACATACTGGGTAGATATTTGATTTGCCTATAGCTCTTGACCTTGTTTGTATGGCGCATTATTCCCGCTTGATCTACAGCCGATTTGATTAACGTTAAAAAAATGTACTTCCTGCTAAATGATGTAATTTTGCGAAAGCCTGCAAAAAATATGAAAATATTCTTTTTAATATGGCGTAATACAAATTCGGCATGAAATGAACTCGACTTCTTTAAATTGCAGTTGAAAAAAATAGTGCCATGAACGTTTGTAGGCAGCCGTTTGCAAGAAACGACAAATGCAACACAGCACAAAACAAACAACACATTCAATAACACAACAATTAAATAAAGAATCCGGAATTAAGAAATGAAATATGGGATCCAGAATGACTAAGTGAAATGCCGGGTTCGGAATGACTACTCTTGTGATTTAATAAATCGCTTCATGTGTCATATCCCTGACGCTTGTTTCAAATTCTGCATTAGCACGATCGTGAAGCATCGAGGTCAAGATTTTCGAAATATCATTGCTATATAAGGAGGAAAGAAATTATTGACGTTACTATATCGGCTATTAGTAACGGTTGCTTTTTTGATTGGCTTTTTTTCATTTACTGAATATAAATTTTTTAAAAAATGGTGACATTATTTTTAAATGTTATATATGTCCAATTAAAGTTAAAGCGGAATGTTTAGTTGGATCGCATAGAAATTTGCATTTGCCAAAATCCGAATTTCTTGTAATTCTTTGAAATTCATAGTTATGGTTACCATTCGGGAATCTTAGAACCGATATCATGATTTGACGAGAATTCCGATTCCGAAATTTAAACATTCGTACGAATTACGCTTATGATTCCGATTTTCGAAAAGCGAAACCCCTTTCCTATTGCAAATTTAATAGATAACATTGGATATAGCAAAGAATTTTATATCATTTTTTAAAATCGACGCAAGCAAATCGGATGTGATTATAAATACCTATCAACAATTTATGCAATGAGATCTTGACATAATCACTTTTTTTGAATAAATTCCTAACGATTAATAAGTAAGAACATAAAATATATTAAAATTAGCGAAGATTATAAATAGTCACTATATCGTTTTTTTCGACCTGGAACCATTTTCTCTCATATATTATAACAGCATTTATAGACATAAATATTATTATAACGAAAACAAATATGTTACGTACAACAGACAAATTCATTACATAGAGTTTGCAATATACAGTAAACAAACAAATCAGTTAGTAGACAAACAGATAAATACAAACAAACATTAAAAAACTGCGTTTTACAACGATTTAAGTGATGGTCAGTGTGAAGCCTAGAACTATCGGAAAAGTGAGGATACGTGGGCATTAGGATAGAATATTGTAAAATATTTTGGAAATCAAATGCGATATAATCTGATAAAATTTCCCACATTATGACAATTATTCAATATGGTGGTAAGGAGGCGGGACGCACCATGCGGAATAATCCCTTTTTTTGAATGACTTCCTCCTCCTCTTCCACTTTTCCCTCTTCCCTTCCCCTATATGTATTAAAGAACAAATGAGAATTACAATTGGAAAATACGCCTTGCAGCGATATGAAAGGTATATTTATGCGCTATTTAGCATGACTTTGACAGAGTCCATAAATTAATGGGTTAACAACCGGATTCACGACAATCAATGCATTAAGAAATGGTAACGTAACAAGAACCATTTCACGGCCTTCAGATGATGTCGCAAATGTATTCATAACGGCCATAACATTGTATGGTGACCACAGTGTTAAATAAGCAACCAGAATCAAAGCTGCTTGTCTTTTCGCATTCTGAAACTTTATTATATATATATATATATATATATATATATATATATATATATATATATATATATATATATATATATATATATATATATATATATATATATATATATATATATATATATATATATATATATATAGCATTTCAAGGTGAAATTAAATAATTTCTTCAACTAATAGACCATTGAAAAAATCGGCGAGCTTTTAAGCATAGTATAGAAGGTGCTTCAGGAAACACTGACAAAAATTTTGCACTACATCTTTGCACTTCATAATTCCGTCTTTTCCTCTCCTCCACCCTTCCCCCACTCTCCCTCATCTCGAGTTGTCAAAAGATCGTAGTGGTGTAAAATCGATATTTCTATAAAAGCTAATAAGCGGTCACATTTCAAGTCGAGATGATTTGCTATATAAACTTATGAAGTTCGAGACTGCAGAGAGGAATTTTGCATTTCAGATTTTGTATCGAGAGAAAACTACGGCTAATAATGCTTTCTGCAGGAAAAAAAAAACTTCTTAGAATTAATAAAATAGAAGACAAAATTTCTTTATATAAATATAAGGAATGAAATATTTTTGGGAAACAACGACAAACCCTCTTATAATGAAAGAAACTACTCTATATAGGTAATATGTAAAGCTTTGAATTTCATATGAAAATAGGCGAAAAAAAAATTGAATTTGAAAGTCTTTATTTGTTGCGTCTAAAACTGATCCCATAATAAATTTCTCTGCATATAATACTCACGTTACACTTAATTATTAACCGAAGAATCTGCAAAATTAGTCTAGTTCAGCCTATTTGATTGCTCTATTTTCGACGCTGAGGATTTTTTTGTCTCACGATTAGATTTATACTGTTCCATCTGTTGTAACTATGGATTATCCATCTTTATTTTGAAAGAAGTAGCGAACAGAAACTCTCAGGATGGAATCATAACCACTGATCGAACTTTACGAGGTATGAATCACGCTCGTTAAACGTTAGTTATAATGCATAAGAATGCAAAAAAAGTTAGTTTCGAAGTCGTAGGCTATCGAATAATGGGGCGAGAACCTATGCGACTCACCTTGGTGGCCTTGTGAATGGTCTGTCGAGCGATTGGCCCAACCCTTGAACGGCTAGTAGACGTATTTAGTACGACACTTTCCAAACATGACTCCCCACAAGATGTTTGCATATTCGGCATGCTAAAATTTCAATAATTATGAAAATAAAATCATTTTAGAAGAGATCCCCATCGAGTTTTAGGAGTTGAATTTTCTATGACGAAAAAAAAAAAGAAAAGAAAAACGAGTCGGAAGGTAGGATAACAGGGACTTGAAAAGAGAAGACATCCTCAGATTACTTTTTAAATAGGGACGTCAGAAGATACTTCTTGGAGTACCTAAAAGGGAGAACAGAATTGCGATTGAAACATCCAGCCTATTCTTTTCTTCATTGCCTCGTTCGAGATAGCAGGTTTCGTTAAGGTTACTGCTGGAAGGTTAAGGTGGTGATTGGTTTTTCTGAATTTCGAAAAAGCCAAACTTCAATCTGTAATGCTACACCATTCGCTAATGCTGCCCTCTTTCAAATGTGAGAAAGATCTAGTGAGAAAAGAGAGGTTGAGGTTGGGAAGTAAGGGAACGGGAAATCTAACGATTCATATATAAAGATCCATGTACCCGTTCAGGATATTTTCGGACCAACGAAGTCATTATGGAGCTCTTTTCCGCCTTTCAAAAAGACATTCTTCCCTACACGACATTAACGCTGTTATTTCCACCATTGCCACAACGCTACCACCACACAGTCTTAATGCAGTCTTCAAAACAACCCATCTTTCACGAAAAGTCATATAATTTGCCGTCTAGAGGGGATTATTTCTAGTTATTTTAAGCGACCGAGTGCCATTGCGTAATCCCTCTTTCGGGTTATATGCCAGCTAATCCAAGCAGCATCGGCATCAAAAACTATTCTTCATCAATCATTACGTGCAGCAACTATACGTACTTGGATATAAACAAATGAACAAGTTGTCAGCTTTAGTTGAGATCTATTGAAGCAGCAATGTATAAAACAGTACGAGCCATAAATAGATATCGATCCTCTTATTATCAGCTCTTCTTCAACTAGAAAAAGGTCAGGGGGATAGAAGAAGAATAGGCGTATGTATGAAATGAACTAAATTCACATCCTCAGCAATTTGTCGCCTTTTGTAGATTACGTAGTTTCGCTTGAAATTACTTGGGTAAACGCAGGTAATTTCGAACAGTCTTCAACAAAGGCATCTTTTTTTCTTCAATGCTCTTCATCTGGATCCTTTTTTGCAAGAAATTAATAACAAAACAGAAGCTTACATGGCGACGTTTCCATTGAGTGAAGAGCGTCTCTCCTGCTTATATGGTGGCGGAAGAAGTGCTCTCAACTGAGATGATGGAGCAGCTAAAATAATAGGGAAATTCTATATTTTACCTTTAATATATCATTTCATTCATACAATCAATTTTGCTATTATTATTACCTTTAGATTATCTAATACATCATATACGAACATCACCATAAACACAGTTTATGGTGGTATTCACGAATATTATTTTCTCGATGTCTTCATGTCCAACTAAAAGAAATACTACTGTTTGACTAATGTTATTTTCGGAATTCTGATTCACTAGTCAACGTTTAATCCGCATTTCAGTAGCATCAAAGTGAATCATGAATTTATTCAATCATAACCAAAAATTGCGTCTTTTTCTTGGATCTTGAACTCTTTAGAACTTTTGGAATTTTAGAACCAGAAAAAAAATTTTTTTAGAGCTTCTGGAATTTCAATTAACTGGGGAATTTGTTGGAAGCACTTCAGCAAATAACGTATCTTAGAATATTGCACTTTTATTTTTTAACTCCTTTATTCAGAGAGATATCTAAGAAGAGGACAGTAGAGCAGTATATGTGAATCGAATGGAGAATGATCAAAAATGAAAAAAAAAATTGATTTAACGATGCAACAGCGAACAACAATGCCCCTAGGGAGTTTTTTTTTAATTCAAACAATTCGTTGTGTTCACATGATGTCGATAAATTTACTGTCCATTGTCAGTGAAAATAAATTTGAAATTCGGCTATGCCTAAGAGATTTGACTAATAAAGAAAAGTAATTTATAGAAGAGATGGAGTCATTGTTGATCACAATACTGCTGTATTTTTCATCAACTTCTTTTCGAAAACACTTATTTGGTAGAATAAATTTATATTATTATAAATTCATATTATTATAAATTTATATTATTATCATAAATTGATGATGTTTAATTGTATTTTCCACTTCAATGAGCTAAACGAATTTATGGCATCTATTGACGCATAAAATATCTATCATTTTAATAAGCACTAACATCTTTCATGGAATTATAAACGATATAAATATGAGAACAACTGTGGTAAAGAATTATTTAAACATATAATGCTAAGGAATATATTCAGCAATGAACTTTTAATGCTTTATTTTTCCTAATAAGAAATTATATTATTTTATTTGAAGTATTTAATTTTCTCCTTACACTATCATCAAATCCTAATCATAATCTCTGCCGATTCGTATATGAAGAAAAGAATTGCTCCTTAAATGCAGTAAAATGATTTAGGAAATCCAACTTTATAAGATACGCATAAATAAAGACAGCAAAAATTTCCTATTAGATATAATTTGGTTTGCAGTTGCAATCGCAACGCAATTGCAAAAATTGTTACTAGATAATTTGCAATAGATACCTCGTCAAAAATTACTATCATTTGTTTGATATGATCATTCAAAGAAGCTTTGCAGTATTTTATGCATCAAAATTCCACGGAAAACTGATAAGAAAGCGATCTAGAGCGATGAAAAACTTCGCCTAACGTCTTATGGATAAAGCCGAGTCTAGTCTATCCTTGACTTAGTGTAGATGACGACATTCTTTGATGTCGATGAAAACACCATCGCCAGACCGGATTCGAACCGAAAACGTTCCGCTTTTCGAGAGGTGCCCTAACCGCTTATCTATTACTTATATTTTTACTCGCAAGTATTCGCAGCTTAACACCAAATAATTTAACTGCACACATAATTCAACGTAGAACTTCAGCAATTGAAAGTGCCCACAGTGGCCATTTAGGGCATTTGTTTGCAAAGGAGCAGGTTGTGGATTCGGACTGCTTTTGGATGTTAGCATTTTCAGTCGCTATCGAATAATGGTTATCATGGCTACCATAAAAGTATGAATCAGACTAAAATTTGACAGCAACAACAATAAACTCACATTTTTCCCGTTTAAGTGAGTTGAGCTTGCAAATAATTAAAATATAAGAAAATGCAATTATAAGCGATGGTATCCAAAAGAGAAGCAGTAAATGAGCCATATTATATACTTTTTCCCATCGATGCACCTTCAATTACATTCGACCGTTATAGGGTTATAACACTACCACCAATGAATGTATTGCAAATCTTTTGCATTTATTGCAGAATGCAAATTGCAAAAAGGAAACAATTATTCACAGAAATATATTTGTTACAGAAAAGATCCTATAAATCCCCGAAGAAACATGCATATGGGTAAATAAAACTAGGAAATACTTTAAGGCCTAAGAGGAGGTGATACCGATCTTATCTAGTCCTGATTTGTTACATCATTCTCTTGCAATGCGCACATGCTATATGAAATCAGCTTAAATGATATAAGATATGACATAACAATATGATATGTTATGATAGGATCTGATGTAACTGATAAGAGAAGTGATAGGCAAAATGATAAAAAAAATCAGCATAAATCATATATCAAAAACTAAAAGAAATTAAATCACGCTAATAAGTGGGAATGCAATTTCGGTCAATGAAATCGCTATTAAAGCTTTATTACCTGCATATAGCTTGCGGCTAGAATATGCTTTTCTCTTTCGGTTGTCCTTGGCGATTGAATTCGCAAATCATATTCATATGCGAATATCGTCCATACAGGTGTACATTGTCTATTAATTGAACATATTTGTAGCATAAATTTAAAAACTTCAAATATTATAATGAAAATGTTATCAAAATATTATTATTTAATATATAACTATGAAAGTATTAACACTCTATCATACTGAAAGATGGAAATAATGGTAGAAAAGAGAAATTATGAAATGAATTTTCCAATTATAAAAAAATCATGAGTTATTTTTGAAACCCTACGTTTATATCATCCAGAAAAGACTCCTATTCCTTTTTCACCGGAAGTCAACGACGCCTCGACCTTTGGACTTTTGGTCCATATTGCTAGATAAATAGACATATAGCTATAGATATAGGTATGGATATAGATATAGATAGAGATATAGATATAGATATAGGTATAGGTATGGATATAGATATAGATATAGATATAGATCAGATATAGATATAGATATAGATATAGATTAGATATAGATATAGATATAGGTATAGATGATATAGATATAGATATAGATATAGATGATATAGATATAGATATAGATAGATATGGATATAGATATAGATATAGATATAGATATAGATATAGATATAGATATAGATATAGATATAGATATAGATATAGATATAGATATAGATATAGATATAGATATAGATATAGATATAGATATAGATATAGATATAGATATAGATATAGATATAGATATAGATATAGATATAGATATAGATATAGATATAGATATAGATATAGATATAGATATAGATATAGATATAGATATAGATATAGATATAGATATAGATATAGATATAGATATATATAGATATAGATATAGATATAGATATAGATATAGATATAGATATAGATATAGATATAGATATAGATATAGATATAGATATAGATATAAATATAGATATAGATATAGATATAGATATAGATATAGATATAGATATAGATATAGATATAGATATAGATATAGATATAGATATAGATGATATAGATATAGATGATATAGATATAGATGATATAGATATAGATGATATAGATATAGATATAGATATAGATATAGATATAGATATAGATATAGATATAGATATAGATATAGATATAGATAGATATAGATATAGATGATATAGATATAGATATAGATATAGATGATATAGATATAGATATAGATATAGATATAGATATAGATATAGATATAGATATAGATATAGATATAGATATAGATATAGATATAGATATAGATATAGATATAGATATAGATATATAGATATAGATATAGATATAGATATAGATATAGATATAGATATAGATATAGATATAGATATAGATATAGATATAGATATAGATATAGATATAGATATAGATATAGATATAGATATAGATATAGATATAGATATAGATATAGATATAGATATAGATATAGATATAGATATAGATATAGATATAGATATAGATATAGATATAGATATAGATATAGATATAGATATAGATATAGATAGATATAGATATAGATATAGATATAGATATAGATATAGATATAGATATAGATATAGATATAGATATAGATATAGATATAGATAAAGGTGTGGGTAAAAACCAAGTGGGAACGATCTACAGGTGAAAATGCTTTTCCATATAATTCCAAAACGATTGATTAGAATATAGATCTCTTATCAAATTCTCATAATGACTGAGAATTTTATATCGAAACAACAGAGCAGTTATTAATCAAAGAATTCAAAATAAATTTTGCACCTGAATTCTGCCATCTCAGCCGGTTGGAAGACACGAAAGATGAAAAGCTGTGGAATCGAGAATATTGTTGCACCCATATAAGCAGCAATCAGTGTACGACGTACTCGTCGATTCGCACTTTCAAAACCTTTTAAAGAGCTGAAAATTATGGAAAAGTAAAAGTAAACCTATTGGAATAGCCTAAGAAGTGCACATAAATGTATAAAAATATGAATCTATAAATATAAATATACACAAATATAAACATAAATGTGAACATAAATAACGATTTGAATTTGGATACGAATATATATATATATGAATCTAACTATAACTATAAGTATAAAAATATAAATATGAATCGATATAAATCGAATATAATATGGCAGAACTTACATAAAAAAGCAAAAGGGGAAACTGCTGAAAGAGCACCGAATAAGAAATACTTACTTAATCCTGTAAGCGCTACAGGCTCGATCGATCGCAATACCAGCTATAACGAAGGAATTTAAATAAAAACTGAATGTATAAAAGAATTTGCATATACGACATAAAATATCTCCGCCATACCACTGAAAATATTTAAGAGCAATTAATGGCGAAATATATACGATGGCATAAACAATAATTTTCGCAAGAATATGCTACCAGATAACGGCTCAACGAATCATAGGATCATATGAAGACAAACTACTTCACAAAAGTAGAAACTATAAAACAAATGAAAAATAAAATAAAACATTACAATTTATTACTGTACAGTAAAAAAAAGGAGGATCAATTGAGGTCAAAGGTCATACGAAGATGAAGTGTTGCAAATAAATCATTTCAATGTTTCGATTCAATGCTAGAAATCGATAATGAACGAGCCGAGCGTTTTTTATCGCTTTAAAAAATTCTCCTATTCCTCCCCTCTTCCTCTATCTGCTTTCATGAAATGTGTAAATTTATATCATTTTAAGACGTTTTTTTTTCAAAGCAATTTAGACTACAGTTGCCATTGTTGTGATTCAATGCAACGTTTAGATTGTTCTGATTTCATAATAATCCAATTAATAGCGTTATATCAACATTATGAAGTAAATTAAATAACTCGAGTAGCAAATTTTTTTTAATTTATCGGAATATCAACACAACAAAATTGTTATTTTCAATTTATTTTGAAATAAATTCGATAAATTTTAGCAAAAATTCCATCAGAAATATATCGTTATTGAGTGAATTTAAGCAGAACGCTATTAAAATGTTGGAAAATTACTTTCTAAATGATCACATTAATAATTGATTTTCATACATTCTGGTGAAATCCTTTTTCACTTCTAAGTGAAATCTTTTCCCATCGACTTCCCAGTGGGATCCGTTCCCACTGAATGCTCTCTCGAATGAGTGAAGCGTTTAGTGCTATATTGTTTCAGGTAGATCAATTTTTTACAAATAATCAAACTTAGATGATTATCATTGAACAGATATAGTGAATTTAATTAGTTTGCTGAAGGGTCTATAATTTATGCATAACATCTCTCAATACAGTCGTAAATACAGTAGATGGTACTACAGCACTATGCGTTGTAATTTCAACAGACTGATCTCTGATCGGATTGAAATGACCATATACGTCAATTAGAGTGACCATTTCCAAATGACCATTGTCAGTGGTCAATATTCTTTCAATTAACCGCAATAGAGATAATACAACAATAGCGACCCAAATGACCTTGAAAAAAAAGAATGGCAATTTTTAATAACTAAGTTACTTCTTCAATTCAAGAGAGATCCATCTCATTGGAATAATGAGACTATTATTGCAAATATAGAAAACGTAAATTTGGTTTTTTTGAACAATTTTATGAATGATTTACAATAGGCAGATTAAGCAACTGGGAGGAAAAGATGTGAAAATAATGAGTGAAAATTTCTATGAAGTAAAAATTCCGCAAAAAAAGAAGAAAAAATTGCCATTTATCGACTAGATTTTTAGGAAAAAACTTTCTTTTTTGTGTTTTTTTAGGAGAGTGGAATTTATGCAATCATTATACTGAAAAATGCTTTTTTCTAAGTTCTTCCAGAAGAACGACCGCACAACTTACCGCTTCGATCATAAACTGCCTCAGTGCATATCAAGAACTTGTCTGATTAAAAAATTGGTTTCAAAATATTATTAAAGTCAAATATGGCATACCTGAAACGTAGTCATCCAAATGATCTGTGTTGGCGTATAAATGAACATCGTTAGAAGATCAGCTATATTCAAATGAATGCGAAGTAGTAAAATTTGACTCCGATTTCGTTGGTCACTTCTGTATAGACGGGTGGAACGTATAAATGAGATAATATTGAGTGGACCACCCGTACATAGGCATAAAATATATATCGATATTTCCACCTATAAATTATATATTCTATTATATATTTCTTAACGATTCTTGTGCAAATTTGACGCCTAGTTTGTTTCTATTATTTAGGAATTTTCGAGAATTTGTCTAATTGAATCTGGAATTTATTTTTTGAAACATTTCAACGATGATGGTTTTATTTTAAATAAAAATTTGAACGAATACCTATAGACAACTCAATGAAGTTCCATAAAAATAAACATTCTTATAAAGCTATACAAAAAATAATTTTCCACAACGGTAAGCTTAACTATCCCAATAGGAAAACAGACGATATTTTGATGCTGCAAATTAGATACACATTTTGAAAGCGCATCACTCAACGTTCAATGTAATAATGCAATTTGCATATCAATAGCAGGTTCTGTAAGAAGTGGAATTTGCGATATCCCCATTGGAAAATTATGCTCTCTAAAAGTCCGAAAGGGTATTATTTTCTTCTCAAATGATAGATTTTCATCGCACCAAGAAATTAGATTTTCAACAGAAACTACCATTAATGATCTTTTTCAACTCAACAAATTACCTTTTTTAATGCAAATTTTAGCAAAAATTGAGTTAATTAGTATGAAATGAACTTCAACGATGATGGAATAGATAATTAAAGTTGAGCCTGTCATTACTTATCAAAAAAGACAAAATATTTTTGGAATTGCTGAAAAGTTAATTATTGCTAACGTTGCGCATTTTAGTGATATTTTTCATTCTTATTTCCTTTTTATTGGCTTCATTAAATCCAAAATTCATGACTCGATTATCTCTTTTTCTTTACCCTCAATAGGTGGAAAATTTTAGCTTTAGTTGTAGTACACCTACACAACCCGTACAATTGATAATACCCTCCTCATTTGCTTTTCTATTCTGTTTTAAAATATATACCCTCGATTCGCGAGTTAATGCAGTCTCTCATTAACTTTTCTATGAGTTTGTAGTAACGTTAAAAAAACCTATGAAAAAAATACTACTCAGACTATAAGGTGGCCTTTTTATCGGCCATTCTGCTTGAATTTATTGCAGAAGTAGAAAAAAAACTTAGAAGTAGGATTTGATAATGGTGTTGATATTCAAGGCTTTAAAAGTTGAACTTCAGAGACTCCTTATCAAGACTCTCGAAGTCAAATTCACTAGAGGAGCGAGGAGAGGGTAAGAATGACGTGAAAGATTTCGAGGAGTTCAAATTGCAAACGATAAATACAGCCCGACGAGCATTTATTATTACGATAATGATCCACATCATATCTATATCAATGAGTTGACGTCGAAAAATATCCCACCAATAAATATCCTTCGATTTTTTGAGGTTTCCGCTTTATAAGGCAGTAGTTTTATATCCTTCAAAAAAAAAAGCCAAAAAACCACTTCCTTGAATAATATTCGAATGAATCGTGTAAACCTCTTGACTATCATCGGAAAAAAACTAATTTGAAATTACACGCTACACTTCTCAATATGCTAAAAAAAACTTTTCGGTTATATTTTTTTAAAAAATGATTCGCCTAATTTTTGGAATTGAAATTTTCTATAGCAAACAAAGAATCGGGCAAAGTTTGAAGTTGTGAATTCAAGGATTTCGATTGAAACGTTGATTGTTTCGATGCACGCTAAAGCTCGAAATTTAGAGTCTAAAAAATCGAAAAGATAGAAGAAAGAACACCACTAAAGAAGTCTGATGATCACCGAACGAGATTTGGAAATTGCCGAATATCTCGTAATAAAAGCTTCATGATGAAATTTCCCAAAAATTTCAATCGCAAGCACTATTCGCTAAATTAGGCAAAAATGCATCGAAGAGAAATTGTGCGCTTTTAATCATCTCGAAAGGATGAATGCAATAGTGGAAGTTATAAAATATTAAGAGGAAAAATAACGATTATGATTGAAAGAGATATTTGATAAACATTTTTCAGGTCATTATAAGGTTTAGATAAGGTAATATAGTAGGCAAATCTTAGGCAATTTAACCAATTAGGTAATTTATAATTAGAGAGGTTAAGAGATAAATTAAGCAAAAAAAAAGAGACCGAAAGCATTTGAGATTCGCACTTTTCTCTCCGAGTTCATTAGCAGTAACGGCATTGAACATAATAATTTCCAGAAAATGAAAATTGCTCATAAGTTGGAAGTCATAGAAAATAATGATTTTCTCTCCTTGAAATGCAATCAATTCAATGACTTTTCCTTTTTTTTTCCATGCATTCATAGAACAAAAAAAAAAATTAGCACAATGAAATGCTCTACAAAATGAGCAATTGTGACTATTTCAAATATCTCTCAGGCGTTCTAACTCTCAAATATCTCTTATTATAAGTGGAGAATTGAGATAACCAGAAATCCGAAAAAAAATTATGCTCTAAATCCGGGAAATCAGCAGATATAATATATGACTTCCACTTAACTTATGCCTATAAATCATATATACTTATTGAATAAGAAACAAAAAAAAATGTTTGAAGTTTGAAACGATTTCAGTCTATAAATATTAAATTTCATGTCCCTTATCATTTCAAACGTATACACTTTAGTTTTTAGATTTGCATTCAATTCTCTCATTTTTGCCCTCGTATCCTCATCTAATTCTATAGAATTTAATTCAAATAAATTCAATCAAACGTTAAATTCGATTCAGTTACATGTAAGCAATTCAAGTTTTAAACGTCGTTTTAGAATGATTTCAAAAGCGATCAGAATATTTGAATGTTATCTTCACTCGGAAGTGATCATTTTCTCACTTCATTTGATCTATAATGTGACATTTCATAACAGTAAAATGGTACTCTGTAAATTTGCATATTGCTTCATAATTATCATAGATAGTTGGTGAAATGCAAAATTGCTATGATGTGAGAGATGAAAAAGAAAAAAAAACTGAATGACAACATCAAATGCCTCAAAATTTGCCTAGAATTTAAATATTCATGAAAATTATCAACGATAATTCTATTGTAACTGAAAAAAAAACAATTATTTTAAACGCTTCTCAATTACTTTGAATCTAAAATGTATTTTCATATTGAATTTGAAATAAATATTTGAAAATTTAAAACGATGTAAAAAATTAAATTAATAAACGATGCATTTGAGAGTTTTTAAATGCTCCTAGACGAATCACTGAAATAAATCAAGTAAAGAAATAATAGAGAAAATCATTTAAATATCCAAAAAAAAATCATTTAAACATTTAAAAAAAATAAAATTACTATAAAAACTTAATAAAAAATTAACTTAATCAAACTCCCTAATAAAACACGCTGTTTATTAAGGGATTGAAATTTGAAATAAAATAATGGCTATTAGGTAATTGAAATCTGAAAGGAAATATTGTTCATCAGGTAACTGAAATCTAAGACGAAATACTGTTAATAAGAAAATTGAACGGAATAAATGAGAATGATTAAATATTAGCGAACCAAATCAGCAGTGAGCCGATTAACCGGATCGAAACCTTGTCCGTCAGATTGTTGTGACGCCAAGCATGAATCATTGCTGCATATGGTACGATCGTTCATCGTTAACTGAAAACTTTCTTCATGATCTCTTAAGGAATTATTCAATTATATTACTCTCTTATAGTACGTAATCAAGAATTTAGTTATAATTATAAATAACTCAATGAATATTATTATCTGAAACTAAAAGAAAAAAATTCTCTTGAAATTCATGATAACTCGATCACATTACTATATTTAATTATATTTGTATTATAGCAGCTTTATTTATTTCGTTATATTCGTATCGTTCACGCCGATCCATGATAATGGACAAATCGTTAGGTGATCACGTGATCAGACGTTATACAAAAGAAAGAAATTATCATTCTATATTAAAGAATAAAGTAATTAATTACAGCATTAGAATATGATAAAAACAATCGAAGATGTATTTCACATTACAATGGACAAAAAATAAGAAAGCAACGTTTAAATGTGAGTACGATGAAATGAATGAATTGAAAAATTTTCATAGAGAATTCAATGAACGTTTTTTGAAACTTTTTTTCTGATTTTATACCGTTTAAATAAATCTTTAAATAGCGTATGTTTTTCTTTATTGAATATAAAAAGCAGAGAAAAACAACCTATACAATTTGTATAATCAAGTTGTTTTGTAGTAGTTCCAAATTTCATTTTCTAGACGAAAAAAAAAGCGAGAAATATTCACTGAATAAATGCAAAATTAAAAGTTGTAACTATTAAATGAAATTATAAAAGAAGTGAAAAAGCAATCCATGCATTTTATGCTTCTATAATCGCAAATGTACTCGCTGAATAAAGTATATCGCATTTCAATGAAAGCTGAAAGCGCGAACATGAACGTGAATAGAAATAAATAAGGCTCGTCCATATATAGATGTCCGGCTGCTTGTTGTTTTCGCTATTTTCGCTCTTCATTTTTCTACTTTTTATTGAGCAGAGTCAGGAAGAGCGAACTCAGAAAAAAAGAGCACAATAAAAAATTATATCTTGACTTATTCTAAAGAGATGCTAAAGCTTCGAGCAATACAATTGAGTTCAATATCAGGCGAAAGAATTCTTTAAGTACGATCCTTCCTCAAATATTCATCAAAAACTTTCAACTGACTTAGAACTTGACTTTACATAAAACATAGGCGAAAATGAGCTATATATATATATATATATATATATATATATATATATATATATATATATATATATATATATATATATATATATATATATATATATATATATATATATATATATATATATATATATATATATATATATATATATATATATATATATATATATATATGCTACCAGGAAATATCGCTAAGATTTAATTGTGTGGGGTGAAACTAAAACGATTCCCATCATCCGTAGCCCATAGGGAGAAGCGTAAACAAGAATAACGACTTCCAAAGGAAACAATTTGCGAGAGCCGCATTCTTTAAAGCTTTAATTCACTAATTACTAAAAGTTTAGTCTCATTTATCGAAATGAGGCTTTCATCCTGAATGAACGACTCATTGAAAAAATCGTGGTTAAAATGGAGCGGAGGACGTTGGTTGAGAAAATATGAGGACAGTAGGTGCATGCAACTGATGCTCAACACCAGTGATAACAATGTATTTTTTTAAAAAAAACCGATAATCATTAGATGATAAAAAATAGATTACCCTTCATTTGCGGTTATTAATTGTCTAAAAATAACTTCTCTCTAAAGTTTACTTTAAAAATCATAGTGAATTTGAAATTGCATTAAATCAATCAAAACTGACGTATATTAAAGTATGGAATATTATCGCCCACTAAAGTTGATAGATTCAAATAAATAGTCTCATAATTGCTCGTATAATTTAATTTCCATATTTGTAAATTATACTCTACTATAATTGGAATTATTTTTCTCTCACGATTCTTCTTATGCTATCAGATATAGGTATTCTTGAATATTGCCATAATACGGCTCATTTTGAACGAAATGAATGTGATAATCTTAAACGATTGATGAAAAGAAATTCATTATATAAGCAAAATATCAATGAATATTTAAAATATGTATGAATAAAATTTATCTCAAATTGCTTAACGATGATTGCAATCTCGAAATCCTAAATGCACATTGAAAATAATCTTATCGAATTTTTAATAAAAATATAACATCAAAAAATTCTTTATTAAATTATAACATTTTTTGTTGTGAAAAATATAAAATTAATAAAATTCATAGAAAGAATCTAATCTTAAAATATTTGATAAAATTTTATAAATATGAAAAAAAAAATTCGAACTAAACTTTTCGACTAAAAAAAAAATTATCATTATGATGGATGGAAAAATTCAACATATTAATGACGAAAAATATTGTCATCATAATATCGATATCGTTTATTGGAACGTTGTTTAGAAAATCGGCATAATATTATTTCAAAATGATATGCGATAAGCATATGATCATAGTTAGAAATATTCTTTAATAGGAAATAAATATTTCCACAGAGATAAAATTTTCATATTCTAATATAGCATTAAAAAATTAAAAAAAAATTTTTTTTGTTTTTTAATGTGAATATCATTTTATCTCTTTTTTAAAATCATTTTTTATCTCTTTATCATTTTATCACTTTATTTTATCACTTTATCTCTTTATCATTTTTTTCTGGCAAGATATTACTAGTTGTCTTTTATTATTGAATGCTTTACTTAGTTGAATGAAATAATAATGAAAGCCATTAATAATATGCGATTATGCTATTTTATGATTATAAGCTAATGAAGTTGTATCAGCTTTGGTGATAAAAGCTTTTATAAGCCGTTCAGTAGTATTGGATAAAGAATGTATCATTGACCGATTATATAAATTTTTCGTTTTAAATTGAAACACATCAAATTTATCGCTTAGATTTGTTTGAATTTCTGATTAGAGTTTATTCAAATAGAAATATTTATGATTTCATAACTTATCATCTTATCAAGAAATAATCGATTAGCTTCATGATTAATCAACAATTGATTTATCATCTTATCGCCATTATAAGCGCCATTGAACTGTTTGATGCATGATTTATCAATAATTGATAAGATAATTTGATGGTTACGTTAAAAAAATGAATAAAATGATAATAAATTCAAGAACATAATAGCACGTCAGCAATTTAGAAATATTTCATTGATTGCTGGTTAATATTGCCTATTTGAGCATTACAATCGACCAAGAACGTCGCCCAATTCGTCGTTGGTATAGGACATTCAACATCAAACGCTAACAAATTTTCCTTCATTTTAAAATTAGATTCGCGTTACACCGAATTATCTAACCTCTTCGTTGTACTATTTTCGCGACTAACACATTTCTACATTTCGCGACTAACACAAACGAGAAAAAAGTTAGGGTGCTATGTTAGAAAATGATTGGAAATCGATAAAATTATTTCAATCTCTCTAAGTCAATGAGGATTTCGAGCAGAAAATTTGCATATCATTTTTTATCAGTGGAATCGACAGATGTTCAAATTGCTCTTTCGATCAAAATTCATATAGATAACACTAATACTATCATAAATAATCCCTAATTGTGTTATATTATAGACTAATATGTAATCAAAATATATCATATTATGAAACATGAGAGATGATGTGACTATTCAGCTGTAGAAGAAGAGGGAGAAAGGAGGCGGACTTCCCAAGAACGTTTCGAAGTAAGCATACAAGAGAGAAGCAATACTTATTCCAATCTTCTATCTATGACATCAGTAATAGATTGATGATTGTTAAAATCATTCAAAAAATAGAATATGAATAGATGTACTAATTGGAATTGATTAATTAACTTGATTAAATATAATAGCAGATCGACATATTCATTGATCCACTCATTTATGCTACATTTACAGGCGATGGACCGCTTCGTCGTTGCAAAACGTAGACAAGAATAAATGAACAATCCCACGGGATGAAAAAGTGACTGCTTCGTAGATGTAGTTGCATTGTTATATATGGTTGTTGAAACACAAAAAAAAGTACAAGAAGCTTCGTCGAATGGCTATAATTCCGCCTTAATGATGCAATTAAAAGGAACTCAAAATTGACTGCGTTGGCGAGTGACAGACAACTCATGTTGAAGGTCATTATCGAATGTACGCTGAATAATAAAACAAGCTTAAGTTTTTTTTTTACAGCATATATTCATCGAATATAATCCGCTTTAATAAATTTCTTCATTCTGATTTTTTTTAAAAAAAATTTTCTCAATAAATTTAAAATATTTATTTTTTTTTCTAGCATAGAAACTTTTTGAAACTTTTTTGAAAAAAAATACATATATATTAAGAAATTATATACTAGTAAAGTAAAGTTAGTTAAGCAGTTGAATATGATTTTAAGCGTCTATAAATTATGAGCAAAAGAATCAAATAAGATAGAATTAATTTTTAAAAATTAACAAAAGATTTCAATATTATCAATCATATTTTACTTTCATAGCAGTTTTTTGCTTATTATTTTGAACTTTAAGATATAGTTGTGGGAGAAGCTGTTCTCTATGCAGCTTTAAAAACACTTTAAAATGACTCAATATTTACGCTCACATACTTTTTATATGTTTATCCACTAGTGACACTTTGATATATAATGAATAAATATATAGGTAAATGCATTAAAAATAGTTAAATGAACGAATAAGTAAAGGAATAAATAAATAAATAAATAAATAAATAAATAAATAAACAAATAAATAAATAAACAAGCAAATAAATAAATAAGTAAGTAAGCAGATGAATAAATAAATAAGTAACGAATTTTTAAATTGTAAAATAAGCATTTACGCACCAAAAGTAAACAGAACAGTGAGAATTATTTCGAATGAAATGTGGATAATAATTTCTCTTTGTATGGAAAAAAAATTTCCTACTGAATCGATTAGAGCATTATTACTAGCTGACGCCTAACAGTTATGAAAAATTCAATTATTAACATTGATACGGGCACACGCATTATTTGACCAATTTCTAGGCCAATGAAAAGAAATGGGAAACAAATAGAGAAATAAACTTATCGGGGTCGATAGGGGTGGAGTCGCTTTTAAGCTCCGCCCACCTAATCGACCACTTCCATAAACTACCAAAAAAAAAGTAGAAAACAACATTTTCATATATTGATTTATTCAGTATTTAATAGAAGATAACCGTTGACAAAGTATTCGCATTTATTCGAACATGAGGAAATATAAATGAAAAAAATAATCGCTATAGAATTCCATTAAAATTTTTTTCCGCTTCCGAAAGTCTATAGTTTCTTTCAGTAATAAGAAATAGACCTAAAAAGTAATAGATGCACACAATTATTTCCATTAGTGATTTTTGAATTGAAATTACTAAATATATGCGAATATAAAATGATACATATTATGCGTTATAGATGAAATGTTCCCACAATATATTCTTATAGGCATAAAATTTGCTTGAATCATTAAAAAAAATGGCAAATGATAAGAATTCTACGTTGATTTTTATTATTTTACAACTAAGAAATTCTTAACGAAAAAATGAAAAAATTTTCATTTCAAAAAAAAATCTCACATTGAATAAATCTCGCAAAAATATTTATGGATTCTGTTGGTTAATTTTGAACATTAAAAGTGAATTATGAACCACAAAGTATATGTATGTTCCTTTAAAAAAAAAGCACTTGCAATTTGAGAAGAAAAGAATCGTAAGCAATTACAAAATGTAATAAAAAATTGGCGAAATTAGCATAAATAGACGTTGCCTCTAATCAATTATTAATAAATTTCCTTTGATCATTGCTCTTATTCGTTATCATTTCTTATCACTTTTTTCCTTATCAGTGCTCTTATCACCTCTTATAAGATAAAAAAGGTTTTTTTTTTAAAACAAAAACTCCTCTTTAACTATCAATGAAAAATAGATAAAAGTGAATATTTTCGCACTTCAAGAAAAAAAAAGCGGAATGTGAAAAAAACAAAGAAATTATTTTTCGAGCAATGAGCCGTAAAAAGATCAAAAGTCATTGGTTGTGTCCATCACCGATTTCATCCCATTTGAAAATTAATACTTCATCAAAGCGCCAACACTCTTCTTCATCGGCAAAATGGTTGGCCGGATTTATGGAACTAACTGACAGAGGAGGAAATTTTATTTTTTATTTTTCTTTACGAATTTTTTTTTGCTAATTTTTACTAACCAAACTTTTCACTAGTTATTTATAAAAGGCTACCGATTTGTGAACGAATTAGTATTGAAAGAAAAACTGTTCAATCGGAGATAAATTCTCGCGCATAATAGTTGAGATATCTCATTTGCATTTATTTTACAAGCCGATATTCATTTCAGTCTTCGAAATTAGCGAAAAATCAAGGTATATCGCGCTACGACACTTGTGCCTTCAGCATTTTCAAGAAGAAGCAGAAGCAACAAAGAGAACTTTCGCCTTACAGTGCAATAATCCTAATATGCAATATTACAAATATATTTTATACTTTTTTATTCTATCAATCTTTTTTTAAAGCATGGAAGGTGCAAATATCGGCCAACGATTTGCAAAATATTCTCATGCATATTCCTATAAATTATTAAGGTATGCAAATATATGCAAATATTCGAAGCGTTTTATTGGGATTAAGATCGGACGGAAATGAAAAAAGAAGAGAAGAGATATATTCATTTCAGAGATATTCCTTTCCTTTTGAAGATAATCGAGCATCCTAACCATTAACACGTCTCTAATATTTCAACAGCTCATTTGTCACTCTCTATTATGATCCATGAAAAAAAAACTTTCTGGAAATGATCTCTAAGTTTGTATAAAACAAACTGCCAGTATATGATCAATGAATTTCGTGGAATTTTTGAAAGAGAAATTTTTCAACGTTAAACGATGCAATCTTTACATATATTAGAAATCGTTCGATTAATTTCTGGAAGTGATTTCTGGAAAAGCCTTTTTCCTTACATATTTGATTAAACAAGAATACAGAAACCACTGCCATTTTTGATGAGCTTTCATTAGTAAAAAGGACTTTAATTCAATGAAATCAGCTGGTTCGATCATAGCCTATTTAATGCAAAATGTCATC
The DNA here is from genome assembly GCA_013433145.1 of Ascaris suum. Lineage (NCBI taxonomy): Eukaryota > Metazoa > Nematoda > Chromadorea > Rhabditida > Ascarididae > Ascaris > Ascaris suum. Next base: position 7,664,150 of record CM024178.1, on the reverse strand, counting down.
AGCCAAGAAAAGCTTCAAATGAGGCGAAAATACGCTCCTTACTATAACTGCTAAACTTGGAGTAGATAAAAATGCTTGAATAGAAAAAAATATAGCTAAAAATTGCATCTTCTTCAGCCAAACGTAGGGTCCATTTAACCGGAAACCGGAAATGCTTAACGCATGAAATTAAGCATGGTCAAATAGCTGAGGCTCTCACTCCATCGTCGAAAGACGGCTTATCACACGGTTCTAGAACGAATACAAACTATTTGCCATCCCATTTACTCCATATCACATTTTCAGCAACTACAAACGTAGTGATAAAACACAATATCGTTTGCAAATTGCAAAACATGCATCTGCTTCGAAGAGCCATAGAATTCTTATGCCTTGCAATACACTAGATCAGGCTCGATAAACGATGATATTTAACTAATATCACCGAATGTGACAGCCGTATTAGAAATTCAAGACAACCGTTAAAAGTGACAGCAAAAATTTTTTAAAAAAAGAGGATAAGAAAACAGAGACCAACGCTGTCGTAAATGTTGTATATTTTATTCATCGAAAAAGAGTATATTTTCAACAAATATAGTGAATGACATTGAAAGGGGAGAAATTATTATTTCCTTCAAAAAGTGGAGCAGTCATCATGTATTCAAGTGATGTATGAGCGATGAAAAAATTGTCTGACGATATCTGTGGCTAAAAATTTGTTGTTTGCATTTAATGAATTTTTCATTGATTGAAAATATGCATAATTATTTTTCAATTACGAAAAATTCGCGGGAAATTTTTAAAAAATTCACAAATTCAAGCAATATGAAGTGGAAACTTCATTTCAATATAGATATTCGTTAGTATAACAATTGCCTTCTGCTTCTATTCTTCTTCAATTTCCTTAACTAACGAGCACACGTTGAAAACGCAATAGAATTTGTACACATAAATTGACGAAGCACTAATTTGCATGCGTCAAATGATGTACAATATAGTGAATCTGTTTAGAAAATGGGCGCTCATTTCAAATTGGATTTATTTGATTGTGCACGGCCATCACATGCTAACTATGTTTACGCATTTCAAGAATTTTAGTGTTGTAGTGCTCTTATTCGAGAAAATATTTCTATATAATTGTTTGTTTTTCTTTTTTTCTTATGGTTAAAAAAATTTTTTTTCAATAAATACGAATAAAATGCTACTAGATTAATTCAAATTTACTAAAAATACTCCAAGAAATTAAGATTTATTATTATTTAGAATAGAAGATAAATTATTGATGCTTGATATTCCAGGAAAAGTTATTCGTGATTTCATAGGAGGAAAGAGAGGATGATACAAAGAAGAGGGAAATGATGGTTGTATTCAATGCCGACAAACATACCATTTATTGAATAAATCCCTATTGTTTGCAATAATAAAAAATCAGCATAAAGCTTGGCTAACCCGCCGGAAACAATGAGCGATCTTCTGCGTGATTTATTTGATTGCTTTATTATTATTAGTTTTGTTTTTACAATCCAGCATCATGGCGGCGTCATATATGCAATCATTTCTACATGCATATATGTTTGGCCTGAGTCTGTCTAACCGTTTGACAATTTCAATCTCAGAAACTACAGTCGCTAAGATTACGAAATCTGTAGATTATAATCTCCACATAAGAATGCAATTCACTCGAATATTTACCGATATTTAGTTAGTGCCAAATACTTTTAATTATATTTTATCAGTGAAATCATTGCAAAAAAAAAAAAGAAATATATCATGCATAAGTGATATAATAAACTTTTATGGCAAGCAAAATCAATGCAAAACTTTTTGCGATAGATGTATGTGCCAAATTGTAACAGTAATATTACACCTACTGATTAAAAACTATACAGGTAAACTAATTATAAATAATTATTAGTTGATGAGCACCTATTAACGATATTGTTTCGTATCAGTATCAGCGATACTGCTCAGAAAAAAACTTCTGTATAAAAAAATAAATCAGTATAGAGGAATATTTACCCATTTCCTTTAACCAAGCTACTCATATATTCCATCCCTCATTTGAAAGAGTAATACGGAAGCGTCATTATTTCTTATGCCATTTTTCGACGAATATAGATTGCGATAGGTGAGTGAGAAATTCTATAATTTATTCTACGAGAAAAAAAAATTTTTTTTGGAAGAGTAAAAAAATATTGAGGCAAATTCAATCAGAAAAAAATTTCATTAATTTATTCAATATTTTCAACGCCTTTAGCTTAACACGAGCAAAAAATGCTAAAAATTTTTTTGCCCATAGTTTTCTCCGAAAAAAAAAATTTGTACAGTTTTTTTGCATTTTAAAATTTTTCAAAAACAGAGATCAAAAACGAAATCATATGAATATTTTTGTGTGAAAATTACCTCTCACTATATGAAAATTTTTCTGACTTTGTAGTTATACGATTTCTTATACGTGGTTGTAATATTTACTGCAATTGTAATAGTTGTGGTAAATTGCAGTTATTGCAATTGCAGTAATCTTATTGCGTTATTGCACTCCCAAAAATTGCAATAAATTTTCTTGAACTTAATCACCTACAACGTTCATCGAAATGAAATTCTTCGGAAGTGATTCTTCAGTATTTCGAACATCTTCTTAGTACTTTAATGCAATCGTTATAGAAGTGAGTAGTAAGAAAAGCTTCTGGAAGAGCAACAACACATGCACTATTGATATTTTCGGGAATTAGAGGCTTTCAACTAGCCCACTACTCTACTTGAAATTGCTTCATTTCCATTCTGCAACTATAGTATTGAGCAATAAAAACTATCATACGATGAGATTATCACCAACTATCTCAACAAATTTATTACAAAGTGATAAAATTACCTAGATAAAGAATCAGCACAAAGGAATTTTATGAGACATTTATTATCATCATCTTCTTTTTGGATGCACCATCCTACCTAGTTGTTTACTTTGAAAAAAAAGGAGTCATTGAGTATTTATTTAATAGCTATGGAATATTTTTCAATCGTTAAGAAGCATTATATTGAGTGATGTTTCATAGACAATAACTATACTAGTATTCATTCCACTTTTTACCTCATAATTTTTGAATTACTCCTTCCTGACTTTTGAAATATCGACGATCATCAATATTTATTCAAACAACTCTATTGCTATGAATGCTTATTTATAGGATGGCAATTTAGTAGTACTCTATAATATTCTAAACGGTGAGCATATTAAATGATAATAGTATGGAAAATTTTTTCCCTGATTTGAAAAATTATTTCAACATGGAAACTTATTATTAAAACTGAATTCCTATGAGGATTTATATAGAAAACTGAGTTATTGGAAATGATTATAGAGAGAAATGTGAGGAAAACTTGAAACCTTATATCATAAAATAATCATCGACATTAGATTTTAAGCATTTCTTTAGTGATATTATCGGCAAAAAAAAAACGTATAAGCAATTCAGCAAATGGAAGAAAAAAAAAAGAAAAGGAAGAAAAAAAAGGGAGAGAAAAAGATCACCGTATTCTATTCATCTCCAGGAATATTATTCACCTCCAACATTGATAGTTAAAATTTCAAAATTTCTTATTTATATATAAAAATGCATCATTTTTTTGTTGAACTTTTACCGTCTAAATTTACTCCGTCATAATATCGATAGTTTATATATCGAAGAAAAAAAAATTTTTTTTTTGAAAATTATAAATTGGTGCATCGCCAAATTTCAAAAAATTTTAACGCGATAGCAATCATCCTCATCCGTTTCGAAATTTTCGAGCCGATAATTTTCCCCATTGATGTATGAGTTACGCTAATGATTTAGAAGGAAAATGATACATTATATAAATGATTATTTTTTTCTTATTGCGAAAATAGAATCTGAACGCTAAAGAGTTATCTTTAGTGATGAAAATATAATAAAAAACGTCGAAAGTTTCATATTTTACAATGTTTTATTCGTCGAAAATTTTTTATTAGACTCTGATGTTTTTGTGCAAAAACGGTTCACATCGCATATTTTAATTATAATTTGCAAATCTCAAAATTTGCAATTGCACTTAATATGGTATAATATAATGCAATAATTATCCATACATGGCTAGAATGAATAATCTATGCATGCAACTGAAAGAAAAAGATTTTTTTTTTTTTAAAGAGGTTAGGTGACAAAAAGAAGCAATGGAACCTCTGGAGGCAATAATTTTTGCTCTTTCTGTTCGATTTTTCGCTCATTTAGGAAAGAACAGCGGAAGGAAGAGTGAGCAATCGCATAGGAGAAAAAACTACATTAACTGAAGTGACGATTGTAATCACAACGAATGGCATTTGAAAAAAGCACATACACAGAAAGCATCCTCGCATGAGAAAATAGCAAATTTGCATGCAAATATTTTTCTCGTTGGTTGGAACAACGAATTTTCTTACAGAAGTCTCTAGATTCCAAGTGAAGAAAAATGTAGATGAGAGAGACGAAAATATGGAAAAAAAGATCACAAGCGCTAATTCCTTCGCTAGGCTGGTTGAACACTGAATACGATTGCTAGAGTGGCATGCGAAGGATGCACTTCAGCAGCGAGCCTCACCATTTCTATCGCAGAGAACACTTTGAAATATATATATATATATATATATATATATATATATATATATATATATATATATATATATATATATATATATATATATATATATATATATATATATATATATATATATATATATATATATATATATATATATATATATATATATATATATATATATAATGAAAGCTATTTATATTGTTATTAAATATGCTAATATTAAATGATGTTAAAGCGATATTAAAACTAATATTAAAATATTAAAATTATGTTAAATCAAACTGCCTACTGTTTTCGGTGAAAAATGCCTCGTAAGCGTTCGATTTCCTCGATAAGAATCATGAAAGGTTGAGCGAACTATTCAAATGATAACAAATCTTACGATAAATGAACCGTGGTCATTTATATTGCAATATTCTACGTTACTGCAAGTGTGCAAATCTGTATTTCAACAATGAACTGCTCAACGTAAAATTGAAGTAGCACTCTATGAAAAAAACTGTTGCAAGTAAAGGTTATTGATTGTCGAGAGGAACATCAACGGAGGTCATGTCCATCGCTAGCGTTGCGTAAACTTCATTCGTTGAATATTAATTAATCAAAGCTAGCTACTAGTCGCATGGCTAAATAAAGCTGGCTGAGTAGCTCGAGATTGAGGCGGTTAAACTTTACAATTCGCCCGATAACTAAATTAATTACTACGCGTTAATGAGCAGTGGTAGGTGTTAAAATGTTGAAAAAATTTTAACCGCTTCAATGGTATCGAATGAGAGGATTAGCCCCATGCAGATGGCTTTCAATTAAATATAAAAAGCTAAAGAGTCGCCAATCACTGTTGTTCAACTCCTCATAAAAATGTTGCATAAAATCGTATAGGGATGTTTAGTTTTGAATTTAGTAACATTAGAGTCTATGATAGCTTCTAATGTTATTAAATTAGACTTCTCTCTCGGTTCACCTATAAAAATTGACGGCTCTATCGTATACGATGTGCAAAATTTAGGCGATTTTATTGATTATGCTATGCAAATTTGTGACAATAAAAAATTGAACAAACAATAAACTCCAACAAATAAAAGTAGGAAAAGTATGTGCGATTTGCATTAACGAAGCGTTCAAGATTTGCATAGAAATCCATCGATAGAATTTGAAGATAATAAAATCATTGTCTTATTTTCTGCGAGAAAATAGAAAACAGAAAAATTTTTTAAATAAATAAATGAATAAATATTAGTAATTAATGAAATAAACGTTGCATAGATAAGGCTCTTAAGAAAACCAAACAAAATTTTTAAGGATGAGTCATTTGAATGAGAATGTAATGTGATACTCCATCATATGTAATACTCGATATACGATAGGACATTCAATAGAATATTTCATCGGTTGTGAAAAAGTTATATTCTTCTTTATATCGCATTTAACGCTTGAAAAAAACCACATTCAACGAAATTCAACTGCTTTCGTAATGAGAGCTGTGCTCTTTGTAGACATCACGTTGAACAAATCTTGTTCGCTCTTGGTTACCTTCTTTTTCAGCTTCCTACCGCTAATCATCTTCGTGTGTTCCAGACGTTAAAATTCTGCACACTGGCAATGCAAGCTACTCTGATGTTATAATATAGCTTTGGTGATAGATTCTACGGCGAGATTTGTCCACGTAGCCTCATTGGCTCAGGGGCAGAGCGTCTGTCTAGTAAACAGAAGGTCGCTGGTTCGATTCCAGCATGAGGCATCAGCTTTACCATTTGTAGTATATAATCGCCACACATGTTGACTACCACATTATACATTGTATGAAGAAATCACAAATATAAGCTCGAAATAGAAAATGTCGAAACCGTTCCTGAGGAACATCACATTGTTCGAATGTGAACGCAGCAGGAATAACGAATATCTTTGCGATACAAATTTCGGCGTTACGAATAAAAAAACGTTCATAATTAATAATGAAAAAACGAATGAAGCGAAACACTGAAAAAAAACGAACATGTTAATAATTAATAAATGAGAGGGATGTGACTGATGGATTTCGTTAAGAGGAAAGAACAGAATTAATCAGCGCCTCGAGATTGTTAATTAAATATTTCAATAATGAAGTGCAAATGAGCGCAATTTGCATTCAAGAATTAAAAGATATTACAAACTATAAGGGAAATAATGTGGTGACTCGTGCGAAACGATACGATATTCATCAATAATTCAGCACAGAGAGGATGGACGATGTGAAGAAACTAAAATTCGAGTAAGCGTAAATGCGCGCTATCATACTGCTATGAATTTTGAACACTTCAATAAATGTTCTTTAACGCTGTGATGTGCGATTTGAGTCAACGCTAAAAAATTCCGACCGGTGATTTTGTAATTTTTCACTCTCTCTCTTTCTCTCTCCATCTCTTTCCTCTTCGCTCTCCTTCTTTCTCTATCTCTCTCTCTTTCTCTTTCTCTCTCTCTCTCCATATATATATATATATATATATATATATATATATATATATATATATATATATATATATATATATATATATATATAAAATAAATTATAATACATTTCCTGCATTCAAATCGGAAAAAATAATTAGATTTCCACCGTTCAGAGCGGTAAATTATAACATAGATAGACTTCGAAGAGCAACAACAAACATAGAGAGAAACAGAAAATGTCAGCGCTCAAAAAAAATGCATTTCCAAAAAGCAGATTCCAAGTGCTAACGTTTATCAGAATTGGAGGTTATAGGGAGGCGCCGAATTCATATGTTTGCAGTTCATTTGCATATTCGCCGATGGGAATACGAAGTGCAAAATAGCACCACACATGTTTATGTATTTTTGTGCATTCTGCAAAAATTGTTTAGTGATTTGAATTTATCTTTATCCTTTTCATATTATCGAACGCTTGATTGCAGCTATTGTTTATGTTTGCTTCATCGTTCCCTGAGAAGAGTTTCAGTGAAAAAAAAAAGAAATAAAAATTGTATAAATTATATCATTCAATATTTGTATATATTATAACATAGAATTTTAAATTTTCCTCATATTTTTGTGCCCGAGCATTCAAAAATCAGTTATACGATGTGTATCAATCAATGATGATTTGTTGATCATCATAAAAACCATCTCTTCAAAAAACGTGGATTATTTTGTTCTCTAATTCTTTTCACAGGCAGGAATGGCTAAGAAGAAAGAACAGTTTTTTTTGTGTGCTGACGTACTAGATAGCATTCTCGAAAACTAGATGCTCAGTAATAAAACATGAAATTTTAACAATCTCTCAAGAGTTTCCAAATTTCAATTTAAATCGGTATTAACTATATAAGCAAGACTTCTGCAGTAGATACCAGCCATTCTCCGACCAACTCTGGAATAAATCTCTTCTTATGAATATGAATATAACATGAATATAAATATACAAATACATAAGTACATATACTTATATTTACTTATTTGTTTATACTTATGTGTATACAACTTATATGCTGACTGATGTGGTGCCACTAATAAGCAGACAAAAGTGCCTAGAAATTTCCTGACATCAGTTGAACGGGACTGCACATTCACACAACTTAATAAACCGATAGCCTCTAGCATTTTTTGGTTTTTCTGCACATCACATCATTCTCGTAGCAGCCTACAAGATGATGCACTTTGCTTGAAAAAATTGCTTAATAGCGCAACATTTTTAGTAAATAACACTGTCGATGGTGGTAACAAACAAAAAATGGAAAACAACTGGAGAATCCATTTACTGTAGAGAACTGTTGGAGAACTACCATATTAAAAAAAGAAGCGTATATATATATATATATATATATATATATATATATATATATATATATATATATATACGCTTCTTTTTTTGCAACAAAATTACAACAAATTACATTACAACAAAATTATTATATTACTGCTTCATCTCCTAAACTTCTAAACAAAGAGCGAGAAGTATATTACTGCTTTATCGATATTTACATGCCGGAACTGATTCTGATAATTCGCTGTATGCGTCAGTAACAAATTAGTTCGCCAATCAAAAGGAGGAAAATAATGCGGAGAGAAGATAAACAACAAGAAGCTGATGAGGAAAAACTAATTATTGAGCCAAGGAATGCATATTTCATTCGCATATGCAAATATGCAGATAAAGCTTTATCTGTATCTCACAATGAATGGGAAACGTCTTCTGGTTTTCTTAATTATTTTGTATAAAATCTTAGATGATCGCTTGAAGCTCATTCTTGAATGAACAGACTTATCATTATCATTAAACTTAATTACAGGTTCATCCTATTTATTTTCATTTTATTGAAAAAGTGTGATCATTAGAACATTTTATAAGCAAAGAAAAACGACGATATATATATATATATATATATATATATATATATATATATATATATATATATATATATATATATATATATATATATTTTTAAATGAAATTTGAAAATATACCCTGGATAAAATTCTCTAAAATGTTCACATTCGGCATTTTCATAGCAGCGCTGCACAAAATGGCATCATTTCGATGATTGATAGGAAACTTTTTTATTATTTAGCGGTAAATAATAGAATATCAAAAAGTTTGTTGAAAGCATAAATTGTAGGTCAGAGGAAATTACGAACTTGATTATCGAAGAAATTTGCTTTTTAAATTTTTCATTTGTGAGATTTTTACCGCTTTAGTAGGATAAAAGCAAAAATGAACTCACCAGAAATTGTGAAAATAAAAATATTTTCATTTATTATACGAAATGTAATAAGAGCTTTTCTCAATGCAAGAAGGGAGGGATATCCTATGATGGTTCAAAGAGATGTAATAGGTAATGATTATGGAATTGTTATCAATCAATGAATTGAGGATTTAATTAATGATTGATATTCTATAGATATTATTTCATTAGTGAAATTGAAAATATTCTTTGAAAATTCCATTACTCCTCTTTTTGTAAATTTTTTTTCGCATGCGAATATGGCATTTTGTCAAATCATGAATCCTATCTTCTTCAAAATCCTCTTCTTATTACTATCTGCAGTTGTTCGTTAATATTGCTAGTTTATTCGAAGAAAACAACTAATAAGGTTAAGAAGCACGCCAAGTGTAGAAAGCACAATATGCGTTTTGCAATTGCATCAATTTACATATATTGCGATGTTGACTACAGTTGCTTACAAAATTGATTGATCAAAATGAGACGATGCAAAAGAAGAAAATACGTTCACCAAAATTCATAAATATGAGTCCCATAGCTCTTGAATTGAAAGATAGGTGAATATGCAGTGAAGGCATTATCACAATGCCCTTTACAAATGCGCATATATGAAAGTACATGAGAATGAATGCGTTGTAAAAGTTGTACTGTTTATGAGCACTAAGATATTTCATCACAAAAGAATGCATAGTGGTAAGTGGTAATGAGTTTGAAAAACACAACTTTCATAAATCATTAGAAAATTTCAAGCTAATAGATGCATTCGATCTTATAGCGGCAGTTATCTTTTCTTACCTAGCTCTTACCTAGATCTTCTAGCGGCAGTCTGTTTTAAGCAAAAGACTCCACTTCCTTAGTGGCTTTTTTTAAAAAGCAACTTCCTTTCTTCCTGATATATAGACCGACCATCAGTTTGTGCGAAAAAAAACCCCCACGCTTTGCTAAATATTTTTGCCAAAATGCTCTGTGAGAATACCAGTCTATGTTATGTATGTGCTTGTCTATCTCTCCGAATATTGCAATAAATAATGCACGAAGATTATGACGATGGAATTTATTGGGTATTATCTACATCACACGATGATCTTCACTAAATTTCTCGGGAATACTCAACTTCTTCGTGACTTGTTGCTGGTGAGGAGGAGGAGAAGGATGGGAGAATCACAAGCTGAGTGTTATTCCACAGTTGATTGGATTTGTTTTAAAAGCGAATTATTTAATTCACTATTTATGCCCACAGTTGGATCACTAGTGATATGTGATTGTTGCTGTGTTACATGCTATTACCATCTCTATGTGTTATTAAATTCAATAATATGTTTAATAGTTGATTTCATTACTAACTTTACTGAAGCAGAACCACGGAACCTAGAGAAGCCTATGCTTTAACAAAATCAGAGTTCATATTTGAAAGTAAATTTATAAATTCGCTTGAATAGAATTTCATACGACATTGAAGCGCTCATATTTATTCAAGCTTATGTTTACAGCATGAAATATGATCCGTGATTAGAGAATAGGACACAGATGAGTTTGAGTAATAACTAGGACTATTTGCAGTGACGTTTCAAACTGAATGAAAAAATATGCAGCTTGATGTTTTCAGAAGAAACACTGCCTATAAAAGCTCTATGCATAATGTTGTTCACGCTCAATTAGTTAATCAACGAAAGCATGCTACAATATTCATTCATATTATATATATATATATATATATATATATATATATATATATATATATATATATATATATATATATAATATGAAGGAATATTCTAGCACATATATATATATATATATATATATATATATATATATATATATATATATATATATATATATATATATATATATATATATTCGTGGTGAAAGAAGACTTATTGAAAGGCAGTGCTTTCTCGAAAAAGTTTCGAAGCATTTGGTTAGAAGAATAGAGGTCTCAGAGAATAAAAAAAGCACTTGAAGCGATGAAGGCTAAGCTAACAGCTTTCGAAAGGAAATAGTAGCTTCAATTAATGCATCTCTTTATGGCGAGCAATGATTGAATCGCGATGAATGAACCCTGCATGAGCAGTGAATAAGAAGAACTGCCCAAATGCCCCTCCCACCTCTGACGTTGTTAAAGCGTACACTGCACAAGGTTATTTGGTTCTATTTCATTGAAGTGGCGGATAGATGCGCCAAACTTTTAGCGTATAAACCTTTGTTACTACTCAATGATCAATTCATCAGTACTCAATGATCAATTCATTACTACTCAATGATCAATTTACTAAGTATACAATTGAAGATCTTCCCGTTGCAACGCTGAAGCTTTAACTTCAACAGTCATAACGGTTTTTTCCTAACAAACGCTATTGTCGAAAATTGGCAATTAGATGTTTTCGTTTCGATCGTTCCGATGTTGCATATTACTTTTAAGCATTATATCCGTTCATCTATTACAAGTAAAAATTAAACGATCACAAAATTCTCACAATATTCGCTCTTCTTTAAATTAATTTTTTATACTCCAAAAAATTTTATGAATAATGCCTTATCCATTTCCCATCTATGCAAAGAATATTTTTCTCCCTGTCTTTTTATTTATACTTTAATCGATAAAGCATCCGTTACGAATAATTGTCTCGTCATATCACACTATCACTTCCGTTTGCTCATGTCGTTTATCCAAAAATATTTACCTTATAAATCTGAAAGTTTTTAGCCTATTCACAGAGAGAATGAAAATTTTTTGAATTTTTACAGTCAATAAAAACAACTTTTATGCATCTATAGTTCTAACGTAACACAACTAAATATTCGCTTTTATCGTCATGAAATTTTGTGAAATTATTCGTCCACCGAGGTACTTTTGCACCGTAAAAATACAATCGAGTAACTATGTACCAAAAGAAAATGATATATGCAAATGCATGATAAAATGACCATGTGCAAATATGTGATAAGCTTTTTATGGAATAAATATTGTAAAAATTCCACTCGTTAAGCTTATATTAATATGCAAAATGTAAATTTTTCCAAGAAGAAAAGTAATGGCTAAATGGTGAACACAAATGAAAAAAAGTATTTCGAATACATCGTATTTAGAATGGCAAAAAGGAGTCCAATAAAGTAGAGCCCAATAAAAGCGCCCTTAGGCAACCATTTTATGTGGTTGTTTGATAGTTCCATTTCTCTTTGAAGCCAAAACATTTTATGAGGTGAATAAAGCTTTATGGGCAATTTTTGCGACAATTAAGTATGCTTGAGGTGAATAAAGCTAAACTGAAGCATTCTCAACTCGGATACTGACGTAATAATTGGCGGTGATATTCTATAGAAAAATAGAAAATTTTCACTGAATAATAATGAAATGATTTTAAAAAACATATCGATGAGAAATAAACCTATCAAACGAAACATATTGAAAAAATCTTTCGATCTTTGATGTCATAGATTGCATCGAATCTTATCACATTATTCGAATTGAATGAGTTAATATCGCAATTAAAATTAGATGAACCACTAAAGGAATAGGGAATCAACTTTCAAATGGATCAATTTTTATGCTTGCGCAAAATTTTTCATCTACAATTGTCGAAATTGCGTTCACATAATCGACTTTATTAGAATATTTTTGAATGATGATGCATAGGTTTAGCTATGTGGATTCCTATTTGCGAGAGGAAGAGAAAACAAACTTTTCGAAAACAAAAATAAAATTTCAAGGGACTTAGTAAATAATAAGGCAAATTTCACGATAGAATTCCCGCATCAAAATCTGGAATTGCAACCGTAAATTCTATTGACAACGTTGTGATCCCTTAAATTCTAAAATAATATGGCATAGAAATAAGACTTCAGACCTTAATTTTTCTCATGTTATATTTCTTATCTTTATCGCATTTGCCATAATTAACTTAAATATATGCTTAAGGTAAAATGACCGATGATTCTACGTAACGTTTTAGCGAATAAATTTCACAAAATTCAATCAGCTATAGCTTAGAAATCGAAATAATTCCATTCGTTTTGAGCTCTAATTTACATCCACATAATTTGTTTTCTTCGTGGTTTCATTTCTCACACGCACTCCTTCCGGATGGATAAATTAATCATTGCCTACAAATCGCCGAGATTATTCGCCGATTCATTTCTCACACACATCAGCGAGCAGATCATCACCTTCAACGCTAATATGATGCCGTAGTTTTCAATTTATTACTGGGATTTTTTCCGCTGCTGTTTACTTCATAAATATTACTTTGTTTTTTTTCTCACTTCTTCTATTTGCTATCTTTTGCACTTGATCAGCATACTGTTCATATCGCATCTTTCAATTTAAAACAAGACAGCAGTATATTTAGGAACGAAGGACGAAGAAATTTCAACAGAATGTGAACGGAAGGATATTTGTTGCATAGGACTTTTTTTTCATGCTTAGACTATTCCGGTGAGATATTTTTTGGAGAAATGAGGAGTATATTGGATATGCATCGATTAATCCGCGATTAACATTCTCTAAAAATATAGCGAAATATTTCAAATCTATGAAAGATATGAATAACTTATGGGCCCATGATGAAAATATTTTTCCATTCAAGTGCTCAACTAAAGCGACGCATATATAAGGAGAAAATAGTATGAGAAACACAAGCTGCGATGCATTTGCAAGATAAGAGGCCATGAAATTACAAGTACTTCATGACTATAGTCGCAACAGATTTTTTTTTGCTGCGAAAAAATTTTCCTCTGATTGAATATAAATCAAAATGTGGGGAAAAATTAGCTCTTTCTTTTTTTTTTCCTCTCCTCGAAGTAAAAATAATTCGCTTCTCATGGGTGTTGCGATATATGCGCACAAGAAAATATTCATTAGCATAGATTCTCTCACTTGTTAGCAAATATTTAAAAACTGCTAGAAATTAATGGAAAAAATTAGGGCACTTAGGCAACTTTTTTTTTTCAGGAAAGAAAATTAAAGTATTCACCTCAATTCTGATCTCCCTATCATCATTCTCGTTCCATTTTCGATGACTATAACGCGTGAGAATTAAAAACAAACATTAAAATGGAAAAGTTTTTTGTATTACAGTTATATATAAACAACTTTATGTATCAACAAAGGGTCATGTGACTGTCTCCTAGAGTTGTGTAGGTCATCTTTTCTTCTATGGTTCGATGCCCTTGGACACTTTTGCAGGACCAAATCTTAACAAACCTCATTCTACGGATGATGTGCGCTATGGAGGGTCTTGAAGAGGGTCGTGGACACGTGTGCAGAAAGATCACATAAGCGAAGGAGGAAGTCTGATCCATCTTAAGCGAAATAATCTCTCCGTATTTTGATGGTCATAATGTCTTTATATAAGCATGAGTACGTTCAAAGTTCAAACGCTTACTAACAAATAAGCATTGCTTATTTTCTTACAGGAAATCTACAGTTTTCGAGTCGACAATACTGCAATCAATACAAGCAAGCGCACAGCACTCAAATTTTGCATGGCATTGACGAGAGAAGTGTTTGAAAGCGTCGAATTTATTGTGCACCAGCAAGCAACGAATTGAATCACCTCAGATGACATGAAATCTTCGCATACGAGAGTACTTCTTCTAAGGATTCATATGAAATTCATAATGAAAATCATTGCACTTTATGTGCACATTTTAGTATCAGAAATTGAAGTGATGACATTGATTTTATGAAAGTCTTAACGCGGCAATGCAAAGAAATTCCATTTAAAGATTATCCTCGAGGATTTCATCGTGAGGCTAGGAAAATAGAAAAACACAGAAAAATATGTCGGACGCTACGGTGTTGGAGCGAAAAACGATAAAGCTTGACTGTTGACGTTGAACAACTAGAAATAAGAGAAACGAAATGTTGATTTATATGAGCCTTCCAGACGCACGAAATGAACTCTTACTTCAACGAGCGAACCGGAAAAAGTTGGATTCGCAAGAAATCAACTTCATCCTTAAGGAAAAGCGGAGAATGGTTGCGAAAGCATCCATTGCCTCAGAATCAGCCGTATTTCGTACATTCCGATCATCGTCTCGTGACAATTTCGAGAGGAAAGCAACGATTCAAAGTAAAGTGCTCTATCGCGAAATACCTTTTTTTGCAAGCTGCTAGGTCTGAGAGTGGAGTGTTTCCGGAAGCAACAATGCGCCAATTTCAGTCATTTTCTTGGCAGGAATAAAAAAAGCTGTAGCAACTGCAGTTAAAAGCGTCAAAAGCCTTAGACATCGTCTTAGCCAAGAAACGCTTGCGGCTTTTCAATGAAGATGAACGATGGCTGCGGCAAGAAACACAGGTTTTAAGCAGAAGCCCATATGTCAGATAGTAAAAAGGAAATGGCGGAAGACTACAGCAATTTCTTGAAGCAACAGGTGCATGGGAGCAACGAAAAGCATACAAAGTTTGGTGAAAAAGTTGGAAAGAAATACACTTGCATCAAAGCATGATCCAAGCGATATTTTTTTCACAACTTAGGCCGCATAACGACTAATCGACAGCAAAACGGAATAAATTTGCTAAAATTTATTCGTACAACTTTTTTTCGTTTTATCATCTGTGTCAAGAGTGATCCCAAGGGAAGTTGAAAAAACAGTATGTGACATGAAACTGAGGAAAGCTGCAACAGCAAATCCCTGTACACATGAAGGAAATACTAAACAGGAGTGAACAGCCTGCAAAGGAATTCAATATCTAATTCACCTGCCTGGTATTTACAATCATGAAACATACCAACACAGTTGCACAGACATCCAGAACAATAATGATTCCTAAGAAGACCGTAAGGTCACCAACAACCTTCCGATATGCTTTCACGCGAGGAGCTTATGCTTGGATAGAGACTATAGTCAATGAAATTCAAGGGGAAAGAAGGCAGGTTTCAGAAGGAGATAGACTTTCCACTAGTGAGAGCAATTTTGCAGTAAAGCAGCTGAGTGAAACACGTATGCATAATAAAATTTCCTTTATGCCTACTCTTTGTTAATTTCAAGAAACATTTAACATGAGATAGCATAACGCCGCACTAAGAACGCTCTAAAAAATTAAGGTACTAATCCGGCGTGTATCAGAATCGCAAAAGTGACAGAATTGCAGAAGGAAATCAACTTGTTTGATGAAATAATAAAAGTAACAGTCGGTAAACGTATGAAGTAAAGAGACATTTCCTTCACATGTGTATGAACTCGACAGTCTATTGGGGGAATACAGGGATGGCAGAGGGATTTCGTATGGATGATGAAGTACTTCAAATGCTCTTATTTGCAGAAATCCACAAACATTGTAGAATTGGTTGAATAAACTCAACAGCAATGCGAAGGCAATTGAACTCGAAATCCACAATTGCGAGACGCATTGAGTGAACAATGAGTACTGCCCTGTGCTTGACATGATGCTTGAAAACCAAAACATCGAGCTTATAGGCAACTATGTCCATCCGGAGTAAGCAATACAAAAAATGTTATAAACCACTTTCAAAACACCGGAATTTAGTAACACTCAAAACGCCATGGAAAGATCCATGATAGGCAGCATCGAGCTGCAGCATATCCTCAATGAAGAAACTAAATCTCGTTCCGATGTGAATGACACCGTCGAAATAATATAAGTCAGGAAGTACACCTGGGATGGTCCTGTAACAAGACTGAACGAGAACGAAGGAGGAAACGAGTATTGAATGGTGTCCACGAAATGGGAAGAAATTGAAAAGGTCACTTTCGAGGTGGAGGGACCCACCTGTGTATTTATACCTGAAACCGTAGGATCGAGTTGGATTGAAGAATGATCGCCAGTTGCATCGATAGAGAGACAAGTCGATGAAATTACAACTTCAAAAGTATTCGAAAAAATAAATAGTAATAACTTTCTTTTTTTTTTTACTCTGAGTGAAAAAAACGCATCAAAAGCAGTGATGGAAATGAAAGACCGATAAGATAGTATAACTGCGATATGGATAAATAGAATCGGAAGGCAAATAGAACGAACTTTTCAAATATTTCGAAAAGAGAGAAAAATTTGAATCGCTTATAGCAAATAAAAAATGTCGCTTTTTAAAGTGGCATATTGATTGAATAAAAAAGTGCATGTCGCAAAGTAAATGGCACTTTTCATCAAAAGGCAATTCAATAATATTCGTCAAAAACGAGAGTTGGTTGAAAAATGTCGGTCAAATTGGCCGAATAATTCAATTAGTCTGTAGAAATGAAAGCTTTTGAAAACGTCAATCAAACCGAGTAAATAATATTTCAACTATTCGGTCCAAATGAAACGTATATAAACTCGAATTGATAGAGGATTTGTAGGACATTAAAAAATTCTCAAAAATTCCACCTATATCTGATTACATATTTCAACTATAACTATTGGCATATGTGCCTGATGGAGAACGGAGTGGAAAAAAAATTCAACCAAAGAAAAATGGAAGAGGAATAGGGATAGGAAAAAGTGTTTTTTTTTTCAAAAAGAATAAAAAATATGCAAAATGAGTGAATTTTTGAATATTTCAAATAAACAAAAATGAGTTGATAAATGCAAAAATATGATATGTACTTTGAACTGTGATGCTGCATAAATATATGTTTTTATAAGCAAAAAGTGATTACATTTTACATAACATGTGCTCTAAAGTTTTATGTAAATGATGTTTATTAATTAAAATGTGAATTATGCACTAAATCGAATGATGACATATTAAATGAGCGGAAAATGCACATCAGAAAGGCTGGTAGAATATGCACTACTTTCCAGGGATGAGCCGATCGGACCAACCGGTTGTACGAATATTTAAAACTCCAACATATAGTAATAAGTCTTCGTATAAAATATTACACTGACACTCAACAAAACCAAAACATTCTTATTATGCGCTTTTTGCAAATTGTAGATTTTGAGAGCGTCACATCTAGACGAGCGCATATGGATGTTTATATATTGATTCTTCAGTCATATTCATCTACTAGATAAACTATGATGAATAAATTCGAAACATATAATAAACATTCTAGTCACCTCTTGAAGTTCATTTCGATTTGATGCAATTATTTTTGAGGGATTATTTGCATTAAAAGATGATAAATTTGCATATGCACTTTTTTTGCAAATCGAATTGGCTGAAGATTCTAAATCATATTCCTCCATGGCGATTCATAGATGCGATCCCAACTCTACGATCTGTTGACATATTTCAGTACTTAAAAGCGGTGAATGACCATGCAACTTCATTCTAAATAGATATATGATGGGACTTTTGGACGAAATCCACCTCCGGCGTTATTAATCACTCGCTGTGCGATTGCGCACTTGGAATATTTGCTCAGTGGCAAGACTGCCCATCGGAGCAGTAAAAAAAACGTGTATTGTGCCAGCCGCTTTCGTGTCCTCCCTTCCCTTCCTTTGCGCTCTCTGCAGTGAAATGTATTTACTTACTTTTGATTTAAACCTATTTAGCGAAATGTAAAACATAATTTTCAGTAAATCCATGAACGTTTATAGTGCAGAAGTAACGCCGAATTACTGGGTCAAAAATTATGCACATCTTTTTTTGCATGCGCAATTGTGAACGCTCAGCATTACTAATGCAAACAATAGCGCAATAGTCATTCGATATATACATATAAAGAAAAACGATTTGACCTGTTTCGATGGATATCCATAATTTTGAACATCAATAACAATTTTTGAAGTTTTAAAAAAGAAAAAAACAAAGTATAAGAAACGCAAAGAAAGTTTTGTAGAATATTTAAACATTTTATACTGATAAAAACAAGTATATGAGTGTTTAATGAGATATTATAATCTTGAAAAACAAATGAATAGGTAGAACCTTGGAAATCGCCGAATTATCTTTGACAGGAGACAAATGAAGGTGTGCCTAACTGTATTTGTAGTATTTTTACTTAATTAAATGAAACTTTTAAAACTAATAAAGTCTATCGAAAGCGTTATTAAAATGTAATAGTAGGTGAGCCGGTAAACTAGTAATTAAATAAGTTAGCACGAATACTTCAATAAATATACACTAATGAAGAGACCGTTATATATATATATATATATATATATATATATATATATATATATATATATATATATATATATATATATATATATATATATATATATATATATATATATATATATATATATATATATATATATATATATATATATATATATAAACTTGCATAGAAACCAACTGGAAAATGCTAGTGTGATAGAAACAAAATTAACGAAATATATGCTGGAAAAAAAAGCATTTCACGAGTGTAAACATAGAGGCAATAGACCACTATCAGAAGACAGGATGTTAAAAATGCAGAATTAGAACGTGGATAAATTACCTATTAGAATAAAAGGTGACAACTTTCGGCCCTTATCCGTTGACTATGCGGGCCATCGTCAGAACAATACGCATAATCCTGTTAGTATGAGTAATTTCATAGACAACCTAATTGCGCGTAGAGAAAAAGAAATAGAAAACAAAAGAAATAGAAAAAAGTGCAGTTGAAATGTATATTAAAAATGCATATTGCACTCATAAATTACAACCTGTAGCGCCCACCTCATCGCCAAGGTCCGCGTTCTTCTTTTTTTTTTTCGATAATAGCCGTTTCGGAAGTGGAACTTGCGTCCCTTCTAGCATCAGTCTCCATCACCTAGTTCTACAAGCAATGTTTTAGCCCAAGACCCGAGAAAGAAACCTACGTGCGAAGAGCAACAACAAGTCATTAAAGGCAAATTTGGGATGAAGATACACGAAACTAACGATTAGTAAATTCAGTACGGCAAACAAACCTTTACTTATATAAATCCACTTAGTTGTTAGGCCATAAGTACTCTACAAGCTAAGTTATTATATGAAACACAATTTTAATAAATATGAGTATGCGTAAAAATAATAACCGTCAAAAGTCTATATAAAATGTAGTGTTAAACAGTGTGAACCAAAATCGACACACTGAAATATCATTAACAAAAGAAACTTAAAATGAAACAAAATTGAAAACTTAAGAAAATAGGTATGTTGGTAATAATCACGAAAATTGTCGTTAAATTTAAACAGAGGAAATTAAAGGTTTTTGTAAATATGTGGACACATAATAAGAGGAGAATAGTGCAGAGAGTTATACTAAAATATAGAAATGAAGAATTATATAAACCTTGGAAGCCGGTAATAATAAAGAATAGTAAAATCACAAATATATTGTAGATAAGCGTGAAAATCGATGTTGAGGTCATCGACTGAAGAATAGCGTCGTGGGTAGAGCAATATTCATATGCTCTATGCTGTGTTGAACCTATCGATTAAAGTGAATAAAATTCAAGGTTCACTGTAAGATATCAACAAAGAAATACTATTGCAATAATAATTTAATAAATTAGTGAAACTAACACTGAGATGTTCCATGCCAATTGTACACAATAAAAACTATTTAATGCATTGTATGCATATGATATGCAAATGCACTACCACGTAATTGCTAATCTAATGCTAGGAAGCAAAAATCTGTCGCGTTAACGCGAAGCGAACGTGATCGTTCACATTTGGTGCAGCTAAGAAACAAGGCTCTTTGTGTTGTTACGGCATCGTGTGGCCATATGGTATCAACAAAGGCCTGAGGAAGTGCCGCGAAAATGATAATGGAAGCTATTCAGCTAAATAAGAGAACGGGCAGCGAACGGCTAAAGGGCATGTGATTTCCGCCGATGAATGGACGTGGTCGAAACAAACAGATGGCGAATCGCGAAAATCTTCCACTTTCTATTTTTATTGAAGATATATTCAAATGTGAAAATCTGGCACCTGCATGTACTATGTGAGAAGCTTCCTGTTTATCTCTATTGAATGGACGTCTCAAATGTGAACATCTGGCACCTGCATGTGCTTTGGTAGCCTATATAAGCGTGTGCTTAATAGTTGCTAGGCCATCCCCCTTTTTCCAATCGCTACATGAATCCGTCAGTATTTGCTTGTTGTCGCAGCATTGTCATCAAATTCTACAAATCAATAAACCATTGTGTATATTCACCGTGAAGAGGCGAGACGTGCAAAAATCAATCCATTTAGTTTACGAGGTAAATGAGCGAAAGATACTAAAGTGCATAAAAAATTTCGTTAACTAAACTTTTAATATCCTATCTATTATGATAGACGAATTTATACACAAATTCTAGTTTACTTATTAATGCATTATATAAATATTTTGATTTTTAAGCAATCCTTTACATTTAGTAATAAACTCTGTTTTAAATGACCGCAGTTTACTAATTTTAAACACTTTTGAAATCAGAATGTTTTTGTGTATGAACAGAGGATTGTTACTGTCCAGTTGAGCATATTTATTCACTGAAAAATTAAATTGATCCGACTTATCGTAGACGTTTGAAACGACACCTTTACAGGTAATGAAAAAGATTAAGTCCAAAAAATTAGCTGTGTTACCAGCGTATATAACCTCAATCTGTAACGAATCTCCATGAATTAATTTAGCAATATTTTGAAAGTTTTCAGTATCAAATATCAATAAATCATCAACGTACCTACAACAAATAGCACTAAAATGTGAAATCTTGACATACTTATATTCCATAACGGACAAGGTGAGGTCGGTTGCATCGGGGCTGGCATTATCTCCCATGGGTACTCCTTTAGACTGTCTGAAAATAAAACCAACTTAGGTAACATAGCGCTCATTTAAAATAAACTTAATTATTTCCATGGCTTGTGTCCTATCCGAAGCAAGTGAATGCGCTTTTGTATAGAACACGGTTTTGTTACTACAAACTTTAAGTTATGCTTTTTTCGAATTTTTAAAGCAAACACCGCTTAAAAATTCCCATCGCTTTAATGACAACATCATGCGATAGTGCCGTAAATGGAAAAATCCATAGCCAAAACCCGTTTTAGTATGCTTACTATATTTATTAATTATGTCGAAAACATCATAAGAATTTTTTTACACTGTAGCAATAAATGATCCCACTTCTTTGACCTGCAATATTGCAGTAATTATGCAAATTGGTTTTAAAAAATTGTAAAATATTATGCAACAAATAAGATAATAGTCCAGGGGTACTTCTACTAGCTCTTGCTCTATATCTAAACTTGTAGGGACTTTTGTGCAGTTTAGGAATGGCAAACATTTTAGATAAGGTTGGTTTATCCTCATTAATTGTAATAAAATATCTTTCAGAAAATTTACCATACGCATTAATAATGTCTAATGCGATTGTATTTTCAACATATTCATACGTATTATTACTAGTAACTTTGTCGTTCACAATTCCACGCTCCTTACATAAAATTTGAATATGAAATTTTTTACATATGAACGCGTAATTATTAGCCACTTTATCCACGGGTGCAATAATAAATTTAGATTGCATACTAGTAAGTAATTTATCTCTACTGTAATTTAAACAATGGCATATACCGATCTCCCCTTTATAGAACTCATTAATGAAAACGCTTTTAATATAGTATATAGCCATCATCCGGAAAGTTTTAACGTTATCAACCCCAATATGCTCAGTTCAAGAAATTTGTTGAATTAATCCGTTCAAGGATTGCATCGACTCGTCCGTAATAGAAAGCGGATGCCTTATTAGTGATAGATCTGAATTTAGTGCCTTTTTTAAAAATATTCCTAAGACCATTTGACTGAATTATATCCAAATCACCCGTGAATGTATGCTGCAAAGGTTCGTAAACGAATTGACAATCACAAATATTATTTAGAAACCCACACAAAGCTTCAGGATGCTGATTTAACATAGTTAACGTTCTATTATAATTAGCGAGATATCCATTGATTGTCCTGTCATAAGAAAATGTGATTTGTATTCTACGGGGCCTTATGAGTAATTTTATTCAACTCTTTTTTTTTATGGCGCTGTTGTTAAAACTTCGCCTTAATCAACTAAAGCATAATTCTATGCAAACTTATAAATTATATATTAGGTTTCATTTCTTCATTTATCGATAAGCGAAGAATTTTGGATAAAGATAAATAAAGTATAGATGCATAATATCGATAAATTAACAATAAAGATATTTTTTAAAAAACATTCGATGAATTTTTCTAGCTCTAAAATTTCGTATAAAATCCACTGTAGATATTAGGTCTAATTCGTTAGCAAATTCAGAAGGAAATCTAATTTACAATCTTATTGACTATTATATATTCATCGGAATAACGTAGGAAAAGAAATTTTCGAACAAAGTAAGCGTTTGTTCTTGTTAGCTTCAAAGGCGCAATTAAACCACAAAACTAACGTATGCCTTCAACGATTCGCCCTCAAAAAACTTGGATTGATTGTTCGAATTGCACATTATTGAGAGATTAAATTTTTCAATGAGATACTTCCTTATTTGTGGAAAAAAAAAACTCGAAAGCACATCGTTAAAAAGCGCATTAGAAGAAAAATTCATTAAAAATGGATTAATCTTTGCTATAGAGCGCTTTTGTAATTCGTGTAAAAAGCAAAAAAAAAAAAAAAAAGGAGAATTATACTATGGCAACTGGCATAATATGCGCTCTTACAATCCTGTTGCCTCATCAACCGATTTCATTAGATAACAACGCATAGTAAATAACGAATAATAATTATGAAAAACATTGCCTACATATTGTTATTAAATAAATTGATAGCATGCTTAAATTTTGAGTAAAAATTTCGTTTTTTGGGGCAAATTAGTTTTCGGGAAGGTTATAAATAACTTAGAGAGATCGTCGAATTTTAATATGGACCACCTTGCGTGGATAAGACACTAAAATTGAATTACCCGTCGTAAATTTGAAAAAAAAAACACTTTCGCAACTGGAAAACAACAATCAACACATTTGACGTCAGCATCTGTAGGATATGTCTGTATCCGTTTTTTTTTTTTCTCTCGCGATGTTTTGCATTGAAAAACGAAGTGGTGATATTCTTAACTCAGAGAAGAGAAAATTAGAGGAACTAAGATTTAATTGAGTAGATTATAGTTGAGAAAAAATTTTTTTTAATTTTTTAAAATTTTAGAAAATTAGAAAACAATTAAATTTCACTATCATAAAATTTGATTCTAAAATATTTTATGAAGCACGTTAAGAAGATGCAATCTACTCGTAGAAAGATATATCGTAAAATAGCTACACTTCAAAAAAACGATGATCAATTACAATGAAATTTTTCAAGAATTTAAAAAATGAAAAACATTGACCATTATCGCGTCATATGAAAAAGCCTGGTCTGATAGTCTATATGCTTGACGAAACTTGGCCATTTTTTCTGATCGATTAGTGAAAATGTGCTTTGCTAATAGTTTCTATGTAGGCGATATAGAGAGGAGAGAGAGGGAGAGAGAGAGAGGAGAGAGAGAGGGAGAGAAAGGAGGGAGAGGAGAGAGGCAGAGAGAGAGAGAGAAAGAAAACAAAAAAAGCTAATTCTTTATATGACGATAAAATGATGAGTGAAACAAATTCTAAAGAAGCAATATCATTGCATCGCCATAGCAGCGCTCTTTAAAGTTCCCAATATCTCAACACCTTTCCATATCACCTATCATATATATTAAGTTAAACGATATAATCAAATGTATTAAAGATATCTAATTCATTTATTCGATTGAAATAGATGAAAAAAAAATCTGCAATAGAGATTTAAAAAAAAAAAAAACAAGAACAAGAACTCGGCTTTCATTTGAATTAATTTGTTGCCTAAGAAGATTATGATTTCAATGGCAAGAATTTCATTTTCATTTCAATAATGAATTTAGAACGATTATAAATGTTTCGCAATAAATTCTTCGCGAAAGTTGTACTTTTTTTTTTCGCAAAGGATCGACGGCAAAATCGAATGTCGAATTTTGAATATGCAAATTTCAAGTTTTCACGTGTGCTTATAGTTCTTTTCGAAATTAGATGGATCAAAATGGAGAAATTATAACTGATGCATTAAAGCATAAATTATGACTGAAAATTGTGATGATTTTATAGTTTTGGAGTCGAAATGCTGGAGAGAAAATGTACAGACAAATACATCATTTTCGGGAAATGTTTTTGTTGTAGTTGTAAACGGCAATTGCAAAATGCAAAAAACTGAATAAACACGGATGGAGACATCAATCAACATTTCACTTTGTGCTCGACGCGACGCTTCAGCATGAGTCTTCATCAGCAAAAATTTACGACAATTGCTCGTGAAACTTTCAGTTCTCATTACTTTGGAAAGAAAGCAATTGGAAAATCTTGACAACCGGTTGGCTCGAAAGAGGAGTAATAGCCCATGTCAGCTGTGCTCTTACATTACGACCGCATGACCAACCTTTTCATAAATCACCAAAAAAAATAGATTATAAATAATAACAAATATCTTCGCATTTTAACTGATTCGATGCTTGTATAAATTTTTCATTGAAAAATTCGTTTCCTTGAAAGTCAATCAGTATATACAAATCAGATTCGACATGTGTAAAATGTGCATAAATTTTTTTAGCCTTTTGGATGGGAACTATAATTTCCTCTACGCTTAGGCACAAAATTTCGTTTGCATTATTGATGCATCTGCATCTACACGTTGATGTAACCGGAAATAACCGCGTACAAATGCATTTACACAACATCATCATAAGAAGCTCTACATATTCACATAAGAAATCGACTGTTTTGCATATTCAAAGCGATCTTCACTATGAATCATTTATAGTGACTGTTCTCGTCGAATGTTAACGTTTTTCTTTGCATAATAATCATACCTATTTTCCATGACATTTACAGATCATATTATTAAAACACAATTCACTCTCTGATAATGCAATATAACGATCGTAACAAGTAACGAAATCAAAGATGAACTTATTGAATTCGTTTCATGTATTGATCAAAAATATCAAAAAGAGCGGAAAAAAAAAAATAAATTAAAAAACAAAAATTATAGATCGGCTCAAAAATTTGTATTAAAGATTTGCCTTTTGAAAATCTGGCGGAAATTTTTTAAAAGATTTTCTCACTCAATGAAACCGCAACACTATTATTTGCATATTCGACTCCAAAATAAATCATAATGTTAAAGAATTTAAATATAGTTCCATATAGCATAAAATGCAAATTCCTGAAGATGATGTTTCATGTTGATTTTCGAATTGTATTTTTAGTAAATTCAAATTTCGCTATCGTTTTCAAATTTTGCGTATTTTATGAAATAAATTTAAAATTATAAGAAAAATTCCCATGGGGATTTTATGCGGATTTTTTTCCCCAAATTTTCACTATTATAACAATTTGTTTTTTAAAGTTTTTTCTAGCAATTTCATCCTCTAATTATGCAAGAAACCACTTGAAAGCTTTAAGTTATGTAGACGATGAATGAGAGATGCAAATGTGATGCAAGTATGCATTCATATTTTTTTAATATATAGCATAAATCAATGATCACATATATTTTGAGAATCAGCTTTAAATATTTGAAGAAAAAAGAAAATTATGATAAATGAAAGATTTATTTCATTAAGCACGTGTTAATCTTTTTTCCAATTCATTGAATTCATCAATAATTTGCTTTGGAATATTTACACCAAGAATCGTATCGTAAATTTTGCGCACTGCTTTGATTTCATTTTGCCAGAATGTCTTCGGTATTGCAATCAATTCTTTCCATTTTACATTCAAACCCTATAATTTTTACAGTATAAATTTTTTTAAATATTTTTTATTAAACTCGGCAAAAAATATGCACAGAAAAATGTTTATTCCACAATAGGTGGACGAAGGATTCTTCCGATATATTTGCATCCCTTATTTACATACGTAATATCATCCATCTTAACAAATATTCATCGATCTTTGCTATAGCGCTTTCAGGTATGCTTAAAACGAAAAATGCGTTGAACTCCACATAACAAACTTTACAAGACAGATATCAATTCTACGATTACGCGTTCGAAAGGCACTAAAATTTGACAAAAAGGATTAGAACTAACATTCAATATCTTCAACAAATTAGAGAAATTAAATACCATTCGTAAATGAAGGAAAACCTTGAGGTCAGTTTTGTTGACTTCCGCAGTAGTAAGATAACAGCAACGATTAATTAAATTTTTCTCTGTCAATTACCAATAATTAAATCAGTGATCTATCAAACAAGAAGCCTCTGATTCATCGGGTTAAGCTTTCATTATATAAGCGAAAGAATTTAGATAGGTGCTCAAGTCTAAGGAGCTAAGTTTTCAAAAAACACCCACGATGCTACTGTAATATCTGTTCGATTGTAAAAAAAAAAATATATATATATATATATATATATATATATATATATATATATATATATATATATATATATATATATATATATATATATATATATATATATATATATATATATATATATATATATATATATAGACAGACATGAAATGAATTGCGTTTATTACTATAAGGCATATTTCGCATTCACTTGTACTATTGAATAACTTTTCGCCTTTTTCCATAAACGAATCTTATTGCAATCAACAACATTTGAAAGGAAATTGAACGAACGTAGCAATTTAATGAAGCGTAAGATATGCTAAAGCTTTAAAATCGTGTTAACGGTCAGACGAACATACAGCCATAATTTATAGATCCTTTCAAAACAAATTACATTTGAAGTAAAAACTGAGTTATATAATATATAAATTGTACTTCTTTACAATAGCTTTCTATACTAGTAATAAATACATAGCAAAAACACAGTTAAAATATATTTTCGAAAAAAATCCCTAATGTAAGGTTATAGCAAGCAAGAATGCACGATCCACAGTGAATATCGGAATGTAAATTTTTGATCAAATTCAAATAAAACCGACGATATTGATAGGTTTTCGAATTTCGTTAGAAAATTTTTAAGCTCTCAGATATTTGCCATCTTTAGTTTATCAGAAAATTACTCCTCAAAAGAGTTTGTGATTTCTCGAATTTTTGCATTTTAGGCGCATTTTCGAAATAAGAAAAAAAAAGCAAATAATTACAATTACAATCAACTATTTTCTCAGAAACTATCCTCAATCAGCATTAGCCTATCTACTGATTGATTTACACAATATTTTCATAAATATTTGCACTTCAAAAGACTATTTGAAACACTGTTAAATTGTATCATATTTCATCACTGTAAGAAAATAAATTAATTAAATAAATAAATAAATTTGCGGGTTTTGTTGATTTGTTCATCTAAATTTAGGCAAAATAAAGCGTTTTCAGATGAAATGATACTGATGAAAAAAAAAAGCGATCCACATATTATCTAGTGTAGTCAAGCAACCATCGTTTAGAACGTATCTACGATCCAGCCGTCATATGAAACAGCACTGTATCTAATAGCAAAGAATTTGCTCCCAATATCTCCGAATTTAGCAATATAAAACCGTTTACCTCATTTATGCTCTTATACTGCTCTAATTCTCCTTTAGTAATTTCAGAGAGCAAAACAACTGTATAGAAATAAATAATAAATTAAATTTGATTTCCATATCTAATTTAAAAATACAGGAATCCACTAAATTTTGATGGGTCAAAATATTTTCAATTTTTTTAATGCATCAAACGCGCAATCAACGAATTTTGTTGTTTCATTAATCATATGGATACCAAGGCAACAAATTCCTCTTCACTATAAATCAAAGTTAGATTACACTTCACGCAAATACATCGATATATCAAAGAGTGATTGCCATGAAGAATTGAAATGCAGCTTAATGATGATAATAAAATCACTACAAAATTGAATATCTCTAAGGAAAGTTTCTAAACTAACGAAATGATTTGTATGATCAAGAATCGTTAAATTTCGGGAAGAATAGAGAAAAAACTTTTAAAAAAAAGTTATATCATATAAAGAATAAACTAAAACAGAAAATAATTCAAAATGGAGCGCCAATATAAGCACGAATAAATAACGGCTATCGAAATATGAGTTGAATTCTAGAGACGGTCATTCTACCAAACCTTTGAAAAAATAACGAGTTAAAGATTTTTGCTATGCTCGTACTTGAAAATAACTTTCATATGATGAAGTATCTTTTCGAAAAGTGTATTTTCTTCCAAAATCTTTTCGGTAAGCATATTTTGAGATATGATTATTTTACTGGCCTATTCTCAATTTATATAGATTCATTGAAGTTATTCTTTTGAATTTCTAAACACTCTTTGAAGAAGTTTGTGGACTAATGAAAGTTTGTATATTTCCAAATAAGCAAACCGGTATTTTTTATAAAATTGGTGAAATCAGTTAGATCGTTCACTATTATGGAAAAAAAAAATTTCCAACGTGACCGTCCTAAAGTGTAAGTGAACGATGAAGCTTGCTATGGGATATTTTTTCAATAATCCTTCAATGCCGGAGAACATTCCATACCAAAAAGATTGAAATGGAAGTGATTTTCTTAAGCTCATTTTTTACTTGTAAGTCAAACCAATATGAATATTTTCTATAAAATCTGCAAATTAGTTATGCAAAAATAATAAACGGTGAATTTATAGCATTATCTTTGTGCGGTGAAAAATTTGGATGCACGTGATCAATAACTGTTCTTTTTGCCTCGTATAGACAACAGAGTTAGCATTTCGGACCCCGGCATAGGAGAAATCCATAGACGAATTTTTTTTTATTTGGCTAATTCTAGTACAGCGTTAGCGATTACCAGTGTATTCAACCACAAACCGCAAGTCTTGACTCCATGCAATTCTTATTAATACTCACCTACAACCCTCTTGAAAAAAAACAGACTAGAAAATGACAAGCAGTTGAACACATATATCCTGATATTTATCGTAGATAAAGGTAATTTTCGCACTTGGGATGTTCCATTGAAATAAGTCCAAGCTACAGTATATCGAAAAATTTTCATTATACGATCGTGAAATTTGGAGCTCACTGCAATGATGAAAACAAACAGTTAATAGCACATGCAAGATATTCATTGAACAAGAAAATTTTTAAAATAAAAGCTTACCTGTAGATCGATTGCTTCCTGTTGAGGAATGAGGCCAATCGGTGAACTGATTGCATCATCTCCAGCCTGAGCCGATAGTCGTCGAATAATCCATGCCAAAATACGTATATTTTCACCAAAACCAGGCCATTCGAATTCGTTATTATATCCTCGTAGAAAAACATTTAAAAAGAATAATTTAGGAAGCTGAAAAATAAAAATAAAAATTGAAAATAATTTCATATATTTCGCATAGTTGCATTTTTTCCTCGTGTACAACAATGATTTCAGTCCTTCCTAATGTATTTCCAATAAATTTGCATATGCTCTGCAACGTCGAAAAATTAATAAAAATTTCTATACATGCTGTTAAGACGTATAACAAACTGAGCAATGTACGAATGAAAATCGTTACTAAAGGTAACCAACCTTATTGGTGGGTTTATCGAAGCTAAGCCAATGCGTTATATAATCTCCTAAGGAACAACCAAGGAACCGAGCCATACCCATCGGATCGAATGTCGCCTGTTCACCTGAAAGGTGGATTTTTCATTTCGAATGATAAGGATGAGATTTGCTTTCTGATAATTATCGCATCATTACGAAATTTTCCAACGAAATCAGAATCAATTTTATCGAAATGAGCGCAGAAAAAAACTTTTTGCATAAGTTTTCACCGCACACCTCTATCGAAATCAAAGCAACATCCTGATTCTTTTATATATTTTTACCTTCGTTACCTTCAGTTTTTATACTTCTTCACTTTTGAAAAAAATTTTTGGCATGTCTATCAAATATTTCGACTTTAATATTTTTAATAGCGTAAATGAGGTTTTTTTTTTAAACAAAACTATAAAAAATTACTGAAATAATTTGACGGCGATCTTTCATATGACAAAAATCATTCAAATTTCATTTCTTTTAAGGTGACGATTTATTGAAAGAAAATATGGAAGCAATTGGACGACTAGGTACATTAAAATGGTGATTACCGTTGCTAAATAAGTGCATTATTTGAAATCGTCTATAAATTACTCTCTATTTTATAATTAATGAAATTTCCATCACTGTTTTCCAGATATTTATATGCTCTTTGCTAAAGCACATTATTTAAGTCTTCTCTGCTTTCGTCTGCTCACACGAACTCGAGATTCGCTCTGCTAAATTTGATGAAATTAATTGACAAGGTAACTAGAGGTAACGGTAACCAAAAATTGACAGTGAATCTTTGGATGATGAAATAGAGTTGAGAAAGAGGTTAATTAAGATTTTAGGTCATACCTAATACTTACAAGTGAGCGGTTTCAGAGAACAACCTTTTTGTAACAAATATGTTAAATCCATTCAAGGAGTCGAAATAGTCTCCCCCCCCCCCACCCCTCCTCCCTCCTCCCTCCCCCTCCTCCACCCTCCCTTCTTTTGTGTTTTGCATGTATTCTTTTGCTATGCTCTAAATAACAATGCAATACCTTAATTTAAAATTTTTCTAATGTCTTTTACGAGTTAACCATTCAAGTTTTGTAAAAAGTTTAGAAATAGAACATACGTGTTTCAATATGCGTAAGATCAATTGGATCGGTACGAATGATCGATGCATGGAAGACGCCATGTTGCCATGAGAATGCTTCAAAGATGAGTGGAATTCCCCATTTCCGACGGGTACAAAAGATTATCGCACTGAGTGGAACTCCTTTACCTGATTCCCATTGTGAATACATTGTGGGGCAATCCTCACAACTAATCGCTACTGAGGCATTTGTATGTTCGATCGGTCTGAAAAATCACACTGAAATCTATGATTAAATAGATAATGGCTATTTCATAATTTGCAACCTTCCATTAAAGCATCAATGCCTCATTAGAAGATAATTTTTACTTCTATAGAAAGGAATCAGTCAATGTGTTAAGAAAAAAGTTCAATTTAGTATATATTGATGAGGGAGGAGGAAGGGGAGGAGTGATGGAAGGGAACGAGTTGACATTATGCTTAATCAAAGCGAGAGTTTTGCATAAATTAAAGCGAAACTCGAAAGTCTACTAATGAATTTGTGATTCAGAAAATGAAAAAATGATGACAAAAAGAGATTATGCTACTTTTAGGAAAACTATGAGCAGTCATTAGATCGACATTTTATCAAATTATCACTTTTCAAGCTGAAGTTATTGATAATCAGTTAACGAGAATAAAGTTAAGAAAGTAGAATAACACAAACTTTCCAGTAGTGTTAATCCATGGATCTCCACGCCAGTCATAAATGAGTTCATTGGAAGCGTTTTGCATATCACATGATCCCCAGCATGGTTTACCAGTTTTTGTTCGACCGACATTCATAAAGATTCCATTCTTTAATAAGAAATTCTTACCGGAAACATCTCTTCTAAATTAATTAATCAATTCTTGAGGGATATATTGATAATTTATTAAGTATATTGGGGTGGCTTGCATATATGCAATCAGGAACGAAATTAAGAAATAATCTGCTTACGTTTTGATGTTTATTTTAAATTTAACGAAATTCGAGTGGTACTTCGAGATTTTTGAAAGTGAATGGAAATATTACTCAGTAGTTCAAAAAATTGACAGCTGTTTAATAAGGTTGATATTTTATAGAGGGAGCAACTTTATTTTTTTTCAAAAATTCCCAATTTATTTAAAGAAATTTACTGAAAGAATAAATTCAATAAAATTTGGAGAAGACATTAAAGTAATTTCGCAGAAAATTAAGGGAAATTAGCAAAAAGATTTTTGCTCATAATAAAGCATCGATCTTCATTAAATTTCAAGAAATTCAATTAAAAATTTTCACTCTACGACTAATGATAAAAAAAAAGTGCAAAATTGATAGTTTTTCACTAACATTGGTTTAAATCCACTGATATGAAGGAAAAATCCATTATGAGGATTCGACGCATATAATCGACCATCAGCTCCAACTCTTATCCATGCAACTTCCTCACTAATCACTTCTATCTATAAGAATAAAATCGAATTTAATAGCCAATTATCCGATTATTCACATTATTAGCAGTTTTCAACATATCATGACAATAGTCAGTGACACAAAGAGATAGGTTACGATGAAAAACGCATGAAAAAGAAGATACTTGGATATGTTGATCTTATAAATCCCTATAAACTTGTTAATTCTCTCATTAAAACCATCGAAATGAAGGACGAGACTAAAATATATGAAAGCACACAAAGGTAATAAGCTATATGCATTATGGCATCATTGTCAGCCATATGAGTTGATGACAGTACCTTATATCAGATAATGACAACAGATATCTATAATCTCACATTATCACTTCAACTGAAGTAATAGAGAGAAATTATTCTGCGATTTTGATCAAATATCGTTAGAAAATGACCTAAAATATTTTGCATTGTTGATTATGAGAGTATCAACTCAACTTCTAACTAATAGATAGTTGGATTTAGCATATATGAACTGTTGATCTTATTTATTACCTTCCAATCGCTCAATGCAGGCTGCAAAAATGCCATACATGTCTTGCCAGCGCCACATGGTCCGGCTATACCAATAAAATATTCCTTTTTATCTGGGCCTGAAATTGATATATAAAAGAATAAAACCACTACATTATTAATAACAGAATAGCGATAGTATGAGGAATCAAGAATCTTTCGTCAGTGAATTTTGTATGGGATGGGTAGAACCATATTTACATGCAGACCAATAGCAGGTGTCACGAATATTCCGGAACACTTCAGCCAATTTTGCCGTAAATGACGCTAAGACAGCGCATAAATTAAGGATAGTTGAAAGTGGCTAAGGTAATTAGACCATTAGGGAATACTGAATGCAATAATTAAACATAATAAAATATGTGTTCGAAACTTTGGAGTATATAGTGTGCGAAGCCGTTTTATATGTTCCGTACGTCACAAAGTAACTTCAAGAATTGCCTCAGTCTCAATCTGAAGCATTCGATTAAAACAATGAATTCCTCTAGTACTATGCTCTCTCTTTCTTCCCTTTCGAACTA
Organism: Ascaris suum; assembly: GCA_013433145.1. Lineage (NCBI taxonomy): Eukaryota > Metazoa > Nematoda > Chromadorea > Rhabditida > Ascarididae > Ascaris > Ascaris suum. Next base: position 7,629,913 of record CM024178.1, on the reverse strand, counting down.
ACTATAATTACGAAAAAATTGTAATCGTTCACAGATAAGTTCAAAGTAAGGCCCGAAATTAATTTGTATACTCAGATAGAATTCACATAACCTCAGAAATATACTTAAATGTATGCAAAGTGTGTACCGTACCGTAGCATTCTAATAGAAGCTGTAAAAGCATTAGGCCTTTCAACGTTGATTACAATCGACAAATGCTTCTTATACCCACCACAACGGAAATAATAATGCTGTAATGGTGAATCAATATAATGTCGTGAGTGTTTAAATATTCGGAGAACGGATCGATAAAAACAATTAAAAAGAAAATAATTTAATCAGTACCTGTAACTGCAATGATGGCCATATGTTCGGCTAGCCATCCTTCTTGTTTAGCGATTACTGAAGCAAGCCTTAGAGATACTTCGTTCTTGCATAAGACCGCACTCTCACTTCCAATTCCATATGACCAAATTTCTTGTTTATCAGAGTTCATTGCCAGAAGAGCCAATTCCGGTACACATGGCCACTAGAAAATCATTTATATACGAATCATATATTAATTAAACCTGAATGGAAGGAAAAATGACCCACCCGGTAGAATCGGCGTTTAACACAGCGTAAACGAATAATAACCCTCAAGTACGCAATTTAAGCATAATAAGAAACCGCCAAAAAGCTTGCCACTACTGTGTGCAAAAAAATACTTCGAAGTAAATAAATTATAATAGAACACGGAGGACGGTTTATGAGTGCACTAAAAATATTTAAATAGGAAAACCAATCAAAATCTGAAATAAAATGAAGAATTATCATTGTGGTGATGATGATGGAATCAACCTAAATATATCAGACGTATTGATTATATTACTATTGGAGTTTCATCGATTCGATCAGATAAAACGATTCGAGAAAATGAAAAAAAAATGCAAAAATCGCGCAAGAAATAAGTGAACAATTAAAGTTAGGAATAAACTATAAAGGCTGGCAATCATAAATGGCTGACTGCCGAACTTTATAATCGGACGATTTAAAAAACTTCTGTCTCGAATTTTCGCATACAGTTGATTCAAAGTGAGTGCAAAATTAATGCAGAATAGAATCAAACTGTTAAATTTAGCCTGGAATGCTGATTAAACGACTAAATGGATAAATAAACGAATGAACAAATAAGCAGATAAATAAATGAGTAGATAAATAGATAAGTAAATGAATAAAAGTGCCAACGTTGTTAGTAAGCTTATATGTGACGGGTCGTTGTACGCCAACCGAATGAATGCAACGAACAAAATTTTTGTCTTCAATGCAATCCCATACTGCGGGCGATACTCTGCAAGAAACACCAAAACCAGCGATTAAATTATGGTAGTGAACGCATTATGGGATATTTGCTCAAAAGTATGGCTAAAATTGTGGGGCAGTACTGTCAACTTTGATCGATTATACCATTCGATCGCTGACTTCCTTATGGGCAGCTCTGCAATAATATCTACCTGTCTATCTTTTCTGCTGGCACCACCTTTGTGTAGGATACAAGGATCGTTCCAAAAGAATTTCCGGGTACTCCATCCTTGTCATCCATATACACATCTAAGTAAGAAGTATTTTGCTCATAGCAGCATAATTTTATAATAATTGTTAAACGGTATGGCTTTCCACAGGTGAATGTCATGTTGATGGTTAATGACAGTGTTTTTGAAAGTGATTGAAAATGAAGACTTCAGTTTGCAATAGAGGCGCTTAAATCAATCATAGGATTCACGGATGAAGTATCCAAGTCAGCATAATGCATTGCTCAAAAAGGATGCTCATTTCATTGGTTCACCCTTCCACTGCCAGTGAGAATACACGAACCGAAATTACAAAATATCAGTTTTAGGAAATATTTTCTACAAGGCACAAAACGCAATCTTAACAAATAAAGGAAATCGACCTCGCACAAATTCCAGTCATGAGAACGACAAAAATACTGTCGGTCAATTGAATGCCGTTGATAGCGTGAAGACCCCCTATTGGACCCAACGAAAAGGGAACAACATACATCACCCGACCTGAAAAAAAAATATTATCGATTGGAGCCATTGCAATTACAAACAAGCACCGTCTCCCATTTTAGAACTTCAAATCAATGTGGAAATTACAGATGCTATATTGAAAAAAATTTAAAGAAGGTAATTTATAAAAAATGCGCAGAAATAAACTAATTGATACGGATAAGGAGAGGAAACGATCATACTCTATATTCTAATAAAAATAATGCGATATATTTTTGCTCAAATATTTCTTTTGTGGCTCTATTCAACTATAAACATATGAGTTGAAATTATAACAACGAAATATCAATCTCACACTTTAACGTCTAAACTAGATTGCAACAATTATTTTGAAATTCGAACGAGTCGAAAATGTTAGTCGTTTTTCTCTCACACCGGAAATGAGGAAATTTTTAAATACGGTCAAACTACTGAATGGCAAAGAAATATCGCTTCTAAATAAACAATAGAAATTATGCAGAGAAATGAAAAAAAAAAAAAACAAACCAGCCATTGCGGCAGGAAAACGTTCATCGAGCTCAACACCCATTGTGAAAGCAGATGACCATTTAGCGAATAGTGATTTCCCATCCGATTGACTAAAACTTAATTTTATTTCATAAAATAGTCACCCAAAAATCGCCTTCAATTTCATTATTTAAAATATACCTATATGTATCAAACAATAACAATAAATAGTGTGCAATTTTTTTGGACAGAAATTTTAAGAAAATTCAAAAAAAAAAATTTCAAATTATTCAATTGCTTAAGTTTCGTATCAACTAGATAAATTGTAAATTTAAGTTTAACTGAAGGAGATTTATAAGTTAGTTAATTATTTTCTCATTTCTGGCACGCTGAAACATTTAAATCTTTAAAATTTTCCCGTCTTTCATTTTCAACAATCTATCATTTTAATGCTCATATATAATAGCTTTTTAATTCTTTGAATCTAAGCCGACACATTGCAATCTATCATTGTCCATCCAATTAAATTAGATTGAGAGAAATGTTGCTTTATAAAATTCAAATGAATTGTGTGTGTGAAATGAATTATAAAATTTGAAATGAATTATGCAAAATAGCTGAAGCTTTGAAAATGAAATCAGTTTTGACAAAAAAAAAAATTCTTAGAATAGCGCCATAATAGTATGGAGACGATTTATGATGATCTAATTTATAATTAAACGTTCATGCGACGATCAAATTTCAGAACTCTTGGAATTCGGCGTTAAATTCACATTTTCTCTCCTCATCCTCCTTGTTCCCTCTCCCTCCTCTACCCAAAATTCATCGAAATCCATGCTTGCAGCATCTATATCACGGAAAACAATGATAATAAAATGTTTTGAAAGCTAATACAACTGTGAAATCAATGAATAAAATGGAAAAGTACTTTGTTTCGGTGTGTTCTCTGCTCTCTGAGGTGATGATTGGATCAATAGGTATCGCCGATGCGTCATGTGGATCCGTTGTCACCAGATAGCTGTCACTAAGTGCGGGTAATGGTATTGCAGCGCCTGTTTGTCTCAACTTTTTAATGAGGTTTTCTCTTTCGAAACGACAACCATCGCAAATATAAATTGCTCGTGGTCGCAATAATCGTGCCTTTTCAGCAACAAACATCTGCATGTGGAATATTTTAATGACAGCATTTTAAAGTTTAAACGCTTGCGCTATAAAGCAAAAAATATTTGCTTTCTCCATGCTGCTAATATCAGGATGCTTGATGTATTCAAGCATGGAATTGATCGCTCTATCAACTTATGCTTAACTTATCCACTTCTCTCTAACATTAAGAAATTCCTTGAAAATATTATACGCTATTATTTTACTCTCTACTAATAAAGTCGTATAATAAATAGCGGTTGTGTATTCTTTACACGTGAACTCATCGTTCTATCTAATCTGTTCGTTGTCATCAGATACGATGATAAAATCTATATAGGTGAATCTATTCGTTGATAGAATGGGCATGAGGATGGGCAACATTATCAAAGGTGATAACCTAAAATCAGAAAATTTTCTAGGGGTTACAAAAGGATCCTTTTGATGAGAGTGTTTCTCTTTCATCGAAGAGGTGAATGTATTTTTTCATAAACAATTCAATACCTGTGCTTTAATAGGCAAAATCTTCATATCTCCTTTAATGATTGGAATTCCACCATAACCACGGATGTAAATTTTTGCGACAATTCGATAGTCATTTCGATTGATATGTGCTTGTGATATGCGAGAAGTGTTCTATAATAATTAGCATAAAACTGAAGAAATAAACAAACATTGGTCAATTAGAAAAATTTCAAATCGTGAAAAAGCCTTAATGCATACCAATTAAGAAGTTCATCAAAAACATATGTAACGTTGATCACAACGGATGAAAAATCAGCTCTTCTAAGCAAATTTAAATGTAGTTACCAGTTTATAACTCATTTCTTCATCCTGACAGCACTTTATTGTCATTTCATACTTATTCTTTTCGCGTTATTCGAATAAAAATACAATATAATGTTTCAATAAAAATTGTTAACTCATAATAGTGTTTCGTTCTCTTGAATTTTGGGTTTTGCTTTCTTCTCTTATAAATGCGCGTTCGCTTCAGTTTAAAATTGTCAGCAAATCAACGTTTTTATCGAATTTTTATAAAAGAAAAGACAAACAATTTTACTGACTCACTTTCTTAATCTCATTCAACATTTTGTAGACGTCTAATAAATTTTCCGAATATTTCGTCCGGAAACCTATAAAAATTGATTTAGGTAAAACTGTAAGAAGGATAAATGTAAAACTATTCTCCGCAAAATAAATGTAAAATTAAATAATTTTCTATAATTTCAATGTTTCACTGTATCTTGACCATCACTGTATCTTGACCATGACCACTACAGCGTAATGATAATTGCTGAAGCTCAACAACTACATTGACCAGGAAAAAAAGCACCTCTTGCAGAGGCCATTTTCCCTGATAAATAGGTCACTTCGTTTCACAAATATTTGGACAGGCAACTCAGGAAGTCAATAAAGGATTCGTTGAAAACTGCATTCGTTAAAAACTGTTCACAACATAATCGCAAATGTCCGCTATGGCAACGTCATTCGTGGTGAGTGAATGGTACGTCGAAATTAGCGCTGTAAGAGTCTTCATAAGGAAGGAAAGAAAGAGGACCGAAGGAAAGGATGATTGTTTACTAGAAAACTATGGCACTATCCTATTCCCTTAAAAAAATCTTATCCTCCACTCTCCTTCTTCCTACCTCCTGTGAAAAGTTGAGCGCAAATGTCATGGCATGATCAACAACTAATAGAATTTCCGATATCTAATGCAGGTATCTTCCATTCGCTTCACTCACCTTTGATGTGACAGCAGCGATGTGACAGCCACCCAGCAAAAACAATGATAATGTAAACTGAACGCTGCTGGCGATGTTTTACACCCAGTATTTATTATAATATTTTTGGAAAGCTCATAAACAAATTAGTCGAGCGTCTTTGCAACTTTCGTCAAACTTTGCAAAAAAAAACCGTCACAGCAATATTACGTTCGTGGGGTGTGTTTATTTCTGTGTGCTCAATATTTTCAACATGCAAATCATTGACAGCTATGCAGACAGAACATTCCGAAGTATGTAATTACCCCCCACCCCCTTCTTAAACTCGGAGGAATGGGATTAGATAGCGCTGTTCATGAATCATCGAGAAGTAACACCAGTCAACAGTCTAATCAAGAGTCAAATATGTTATGCGGTCTTGGAATGTATTTTCGAAAATGTCTAGTTTATTTTTCATTTGTGTTAGCGTCACTGCATGCTTCATCTGGAATGCTATGGCTTTATTGGGGTCCCAACGAAGGCTACGTGGTAGGAAAACGCATAGTTTTATTACAACACCGTTCTTCCACGATTTTCATTATTGCACTACATTATTTTCATATAAACTACAGTGAATTAACTAATATTTGGAAAGTTGAGGCGTTTGGCATACGATCGCATTGGAGCGCAATTTATTTCAAATAGTCGCTACGATTGACGTAGAAAAGCAATGTTCGCGGGAGAAACGTCGGTGTGCAGGATCAGATATAGAATTTCTAAACTTTGCTTCTAAATGAATAGGTTTTAACTTAGGGATGATATAAGAAGGCTTGAGTTTTTGCTACTGAAATTGTAAAAAGTGGAAACAACAATGAAGGAGCGAAATACAGCAATCTGTAAGGCGGCATTTCGGCATTTAGCTTCATAATTCTTCACGTGTTCGTAATATCTGTAGTCCTAGTGCACCGCCGACTGTCAAGAGAAGCTGAACAAGGTGGTGGAGATTCGGCCATGCAACTAGTCCGACTCATCGAATGAGAAATAACTCGCCGTACCAATCATTCTTGAGCTAACATCCTCGGTTTCTTTAACGCTACCTGAGTTGATGAAAAGCGAACGTTTGTTCGATGCGACAATGGCAACAGATCCCGACAAACATAGGAACGACCTTAGTGATTAATCATCCTCGTGGTTACTTCCTACTAACGACCTACCCCAAATAGGATCAATATACTTTCTGCTTTAAAGAACATGTCAGCAAAGAATCGACAACAAACGCATAAATACGCTGAAATTCTTAATCAGCTGATAATGCATCACCACTTAATCGAGTAATAAATGTAACAACTTCGAACTTTGAAAAACAATTTATGCAAAAAAAAAAAATTAGTGCATTAAATTAAGTGGAATATTCTGATTATAACATAATAAAAACAATAATTATTTACTCAAAAAAAGAGAAATGTACATATAATCGATGACCCGTGGCAACTAACAGTGATGAAGAAACAACACATCAACTGCAAGTAATACACATAAAACTCAACGTCAATTTCACTTCATTTATTTATCTTTTTGTCTTCGATTTATATTCAGAAGGTAAAAGTTACAAGAACAGAATAGGTATTAATTTATGTGGATTGGGAAATTATCAGAAGGTACAAGAACAGAATAGTGCCATTTCCGAGAGCAGAATGAGGCAAATTCTGTTCCTGAGCAAGTGACTTAAGAAACAGCTAGGGCATAAAAAGATTGCTTACCTCGGTAATCGCAGTAGATATTAACCGTTCTTAGAATTTTACTGCTGTTGAATTTGACTTTTACGTAACATTCTACGTAACAATTTGTATCATTGTTCACCATAGGAGATTATAACCTTTGACAATTGCGCCACTACTGGTTCATTCAAAATCTTCAACTGCTCACAAATTTCGGGTAGGTTTAAACCAAGTAATAAGGTAAATTCTCTTTTATTTCCGGGGCATACGTTGACAACTATAGGTTTAAACCAAGTAAGGTAAAAACCTGAACGTTTAGTGCAATGAAAAAAAGTGACAGAAATAAAATGAGTAATGAAAATGAGGCAAAAAAAAAAACGCAACTATTTTTATAAGTTTATTTCTTTCTCCTAAACATGAATTCTAAGCAATTATGCGTTTATAAAAATTAGAAAAAGAAAATTAAACTGAGAAAGATAAAAGTTAAGAAAAAAAAACACATTTAGAAGAAATCTATTCCAGTAAAGAATCGAAAACTCTATTGTTCCTTCAACAATATGCATTTGAAAACGTAAAAGCATATGTTTTTCATGTGTTGTTCTATTGTTTCACATTAAAAAAAAAGTTAATCGCACCCTTTTGATTACTTAATCAATTTGCATAATTTCAACTCTTTCCCAACTTCGATTAAAAACGATCAAGAAAAAAGTTTGATCAAATTCGCTCAATAGAAATATGTTATTAGCAATCGATCAAGGCTATCGTTATGAAACTCTTATATAGTAAAACTCAATGTTTTTTTTTAATTCTCAGACAAAGATACTCAAAATGTGTTTTATATCAATAACATATTATCTGAATTATTACTGAGCGAATTCGATATTGTATCATAGTAAAATTAGTGAAAATATTAAATATTTATGATCAAATTATTTGTTAATAAAGGTTAATGAAAAAAAAAAATAGAACAAACAAAGAAACAAATATAAGGCGATCATACTAGCGATCATATGAATACAAACGTGCATAATAAATCTCTAATAAACAATTAAAGAAGTGCTATAAAGTAATTTTTAAAAAATTGATTGATATTATAACACAAAAGTGTGTTATAGAAAGAGTCGCATAGAATGCTTTATATGCGAAGCTCATACAGTTATACCCGTGCAAAGATGGATGAGCAACAACGTTGTGACGACACTTAAGCTTTCTAAATTAATTCAGCGATAAAACAATGTTAAGTGATAGCAAAACATGAGAATTAAGTAAAGTTAATACAGAAAAGACAAAAAAAGAGGAAATAGTGCGTATGCAAAACATAGAAGTACACTGACTGAAAATGCAACAACAACAACAACAACAGAGTTGATATTTTTTAATAAAAGGGTGAGGGTAGGGGGGGGGGGGGGAAAGCATTTTTTGCATATATATTAATGGCCGTGTCTTTATTTTTATCCGAAGGCTTTTTGCATAAAAGATGCAACGCTTTACAAATTTTTTATATTTTATTATCTGCGAGGATCGAAAGAGAGAATATATCTTCCCTTGTAAAATTTTCTTACCAAGCATTATGCCAGTAGAGATGCCCTACATCCATGAGAATACACGACCTTATTCACTACCTCACGAAAAAGGTAGCTAAAGCTTTAGAAGATATATTAAACTACCTTTTTTTTGAAAAATTCTAACAGCGCAACATTGAAAGCTGCTTTTAGAACTGTTAGAAGTAATGAAAAAAATAATGAATGATGTAGCACTGGCAGTTGGCGTTTTGTCTTATGAAATGGAATGTGGAAATGGAAATTTTTTCTTCTAATTTCTAACAACAATAGTTATATTTGAAAATAAGTGAATATGGAAGAAATAACTAAAACAAGACCACAAACAATATCGCCTTTAAAGAAAAAATGGCATAAAGTAAAAGTAATGAAAAAAAAGGTAATTTTCAAATTTTTTTCTGAAAATTCAATAAAAATAAAAAATATGATTCGATTTTTTAAATTTTCATATTTTCTAAATTTGCAAAAAAAAAAAAAAATTCTAAAAAGCATTCAGCACATTCAATCAAATTGTGATCCACTTTTGAAGATTATCGTTGTGGCGTTTCATCTTTGATTTTTCTCAAATTTCAGTGGAGAATGATTTGCAATTAGCCGTTCGGCTGAAACGAAAAACTAATGTAAAACAGCAAACTGATAGAAACAACTCGTAAGCTTTGTACGATGTTCTATAGTTAGAAGAGAAGAATATACACATTGATTACCGATAAGCGTACGTTGTTATTGCCACCATCAATGCACTAACGCATAAGCATCTCGACAAATGTTATCATAAATAAGCATAAATATTAAAAAAAAAAAAAAAGAATGCATGTGAGATAAAAATCTAAATATATCAGTATCGAATGCATGCATTATCGATGCGTTATTAAAAGTTGCCCACTTTGTGAGATACACAAGAAAGGAAATATCGTTGACTATGGGTATTTCATTTTATGCATAAAACTGAGACTTATTTTAAAATTCAAATATGATTCATTTTTGCAATAAACATCCTAGTATATGTTTAGTTTCCAACACTCATAACCTTATTTATTGCTGTAAAAATTCGACGGATGAACGAAAATCAATCGATTAGAAGACACTGAAAATCAAAGAAAAAAGATAGATTCTGGGAAATTTCGAAATTAGAAACTATTAGCAAAAATTAGCAAATTAGTAAAAATATTAGCAAATTGTTCGTTATTAGCATAATGTTCGTTAGCAATTTGTTCGTTAGTGGAATTGTCATATTGGGAAATATTAGCAAAAAAAGATTGTTCGTTAGTAGAATAGGTTATAGCAAATTTAAAAGCCCCTTGGAAAAATACTACGAATTCTTCAAGCTTGCTTTTTGCCTATCTCATCAATTGTGTTATCAAGAGAAGTTCGTGTGTACAGTCAATGCTTAAACTTAGTGAGAAGCGGATATTATTGCTAAATAAAACTGAAATAAGTAAAATATTGCATGTCGCCATACAAATTCTCTTCTCTAATTTTTCACATCATCTTCCATTGGCTGAATTAGTCATAAATTTAAGAGGACTGACAATTCTGCGGATGGCTGGCGTAATTCGTGGGATATTTAGGACTAAAATTTGTGCTAGAGGGAAAGATAGAGAAGGTAGTAAAATTGACGTCGAGTTATTTTGAATTCAGGTCAACAAATGTACAATAAAAAAAATATAAGTAATTAAACGATGGGAGTAAGTGCCCTCCTGAAGGATGAACGCGGAATTAGAGATCGCTTTGCTGGGGAAGGTACCATCCTCATCGGTGTACCGCCTTCTGCAGCATCGAACGATGCGAGAGAAGATTCGCTACCAAACGAGCGCAAATCCAAATTTGATAATGCCATTTTTACCTGAATTATTTTCATTGACATATCTTTCACTAAGTGTTCGGAAAATTTTTGAAAATTCTATGAAAGATTAATGACTGAAGATTGAAAAATAAAAAACAAAAAAGGAGGAAAAATTTTTTTCAAAACTTAATCCTTTGTACGGGTATCAGTTGTTTTTGCAATGCAATTAAACATGGAGCAAAAGAATTGCTTAGAAAACTTCTCAAGAGTTCATCGAAAGCCTCAATATAAATGAAATCTCATACAATAAATCAAAAATATTTCAACTCATAAATCATTTCAACAAGGAAAGATATGTGCATGGAATTAGAAACAGTAAGATTAGAGTTTTAAAAAAAATCCAATTAAAGACAAATTCTCTATGGAATTGATAAATCGGCTTGACGGATAGAATAGTGGCAATTATCTCAATAAGAAGGAATTTAAAGGTGTGAAGCTTATAACTGTGGAATTCGTTATTTTGACCTTGAAACGAATTGTATAAAATAATAAAATCAAAATTTAATTTATTCTCTAATTGAAATTACAATTGAAATATTAGCTTGCAAAATACTAGCGGTATAAAAAATAAAAGTACAAAAAAAAAACAAAATACAGTGATACAATAAAATAACAAATATTATTTATCGCTAATAATTACATAGTAAAGAGTTTGGTTAAAGCATTACCTTCATTTTCTTCATTGCTAAATCGGTAGTTGAAGGTGCACGACGAGGCATCTCTAAACGTGGCTTCGAAATTACAATATCGAGCTTCTTGAAATCCACATAGTCGATTGCGATCCGATGTTCTCCATTCATTACATACCTAGTAGAGTTTTCTCTATGCGATGTACTCTCATCGCCTGACGATTCAGCAAACCTGAAGTTGATAAGCGTTCGTTCATGATTCATAAATTATCAGTGCAACCTTATTTAAGCTTAAATTTTGATTGATTACTCAAGATATGAAGCACAGCTGTGGTAGAATTCCACCTTCCGAATGGCAAACTTTATTAGCTCCAAGTTTTCGATTAGATGTTAGGGACAGAATTCAGAAAGAAACCGGAAGAAATGAAAACCGGAAGTATGCTGGAAGCGCTTATCGTCAGTTAAGTGTTTTTAAGCAGTAAAAATAACTTTCTTGTGCAGTCAAGTCGTATAGAAGTACGAACGCATTAAAAACGTTAGATAATAAAAAAAGTTTTATCGGTAGCGCATGATTCTACATAGGAAAAAAAGCTCTGCATGCGTATAATATTCATGAATATGTGATAAGTGGAAAACACTAAAATCGATCATATCATCGCAATTTTTAACGATCATAACAAATCTTTGGAAGTTTTAAGCGTAGAAATCTCTGTTTTCCCAAAGAATGCATCATTTAGAAATGCATCATAATTTTTAGCTTGAGGGTTTTGCATTGGTGAGTGGAGAAGAATGCAAGAACCGAAATATTAGAGAAATTAATCTGGTTATAGAAACCATCAATCATATCAATTGATCCTATATCTTTACAATGAAACTATTGATGCCAATAAATTCTAGTTGGAATATAAAGCAGTATTTGAACAATTAAATCGCATTGAAAGCGGCATACTCGTCATGTGTTACAACGCCAATAGGACGTGATGTTATAGCCGATTGTTCACTATCCAATTCTCGCTCTACATCATCGACCCCTTCACTGATCACCTTGAACGATGATGCAGCGATCTCGTTATCATAACAAACTGTTGGGCTGAAAAGGAATTATTTTTTGAGCATTACTGATTTTTCGCAAAATTATTCCATCTATGAAGAAATCTAAAAAAATATACGTGCTCATATTTTTAATGCAAATTAAATTTTATTGAAATTCATCTTGAGATGAAAGATTAACGTGAAATGCCTTATAAAGTATAATTGTTGAAGAGTATTTTAGAAATACGCTAAATTTGCACTTCATTATGGAATGAAAAAAAATTATTGCCAAATTATTCATTTCTATGATTCTCCAATGAATTCTTTATGAAATTCTTTTCATGACTTTCATATTACGCTTAGTAGATACAATTTACAGTTCATAATCATTGTTGTTTCAACATTCTAAAACTTTACTGGAGGTTATAGTGTACCAATTGTGGTCGAAAAGTCAACCGAAATTGTAATTTGTATTCCACGTGCTTTACAGCGCAGATATATTGAGCATTACCAATATGCCTTCATCGCCTACTGCCGATCCATCTTCGAATATTGCACTCTTTTGTCGTCTCCTTATTTGTCTCTGATATCAGGTTGCTAAAGGATCAATAGAAACGCTTCAATCGCATTTCTTTCTACATAATTTTCGAGGTTCGTATCAGCCTAATTACATTACCAGGCGGAAAATTTTTAATCTCAAATCACTGAAATATCGCAGACTTAAATTTAAAATACTCATTTTTTTTACACAATTGTGCTCTACTCTCCCGATTCACCACTGTTAGAAATATTTCAGACTGCCCCTCCTCGTTGTTGACAAGGGCATCAGTTTCAGTCCGCCAACAAAATATTGCAGTACGGACAATATTCTGCACATTTTCTAACTCCGCGTTGCATGTGTTTCGAATCAGCTTCCCGTCGATATTGTTGATGCACCCACTTTTTCAGCTTTCAAGCTGCGGCTGAGTCGTTTCGATTTAGACAATATTGCTGCTCCCATGTATTAAATGGTCTGTTCGTTTAAATTGTAACTTTGCGAACGTTTAGCTCGTTCTTGCTATTTATGCTCATGCACTTTTGAATGCTTCCTCACCTAGGTAAGTTGAAACAAACAAACAAACAAACAAATAAATAAATAAATAAATAAATAGTTTACAATAAATGCTGCAGAACCAATTTTCTCAGAAATAACGCAAATTTAGTTGTGATTTGCGAGAAATTCTATTGGCTAAACTAGACATTCTTATTAGAGCGTTTCATGAATTCACTGATATAATTAGCCATAAACAAGAGAGAACGGGAACTATAAAAGCAAAACGTGGACTACTGCAATAAGTTAGTGGAAAATAACTTAAAACAACATTACCAATCGAGTGAACTCTACATCAAAAACGATGAAGGGAAAAATTTTCAATGAAGGGAAAAAAAATGACTGCGAAAGAAATTGAAATATCGAAGGTTACCATTTAAAAAAAAAACGAAAAATAAATTCACCTCTCTATTATTGTTTTCTTCTCGTCGATATCTTCACTTGAGCTTCGACTTGCATAACCACCGTCTTCAGCTGAGTATCGCAAAGAATTTGGCGCATATTTTTTCGACCGAATGCGGAATCGATTCGCCAATTCGTACATTGACTCAGCAGCAAATCTTTAAATTTTTGTGCAAAATTAAGAAAATTTCAATGAAAAAATAAGAAATTTGAATCTAAAATAGTCATAGAATTTATGGAAGAAATCGATAAGCCTTTATGAGAGAAAACTAATGAAATATTTATGAAAGTTGTACAATAGCCAAGCAATAGTGGAAATGAACAGAAATTGGTGTAATGTAATGTTGTATGATGTGCTAAGAAAGTAAATGCTATCTACAGCAATAGAAAAGAAAATTCCAAGGGAAAACTGAGATAACTAAAATATTTCAAACGTGAAAGAAAGTTGAAATACGAAAAAAAAATATAAATTTGTAATGAAATAGAAATGTTTTTAGTATTCCATTTGTTATATTTTCCTTTGTTCATAGATCATATTTTGCCACAATAATTCGAATAGTGCTGAAACTTGATCAAAAGAAAATTTTGAGCAAGTAAAATAGGCTAACCGAGTCATAGTGATTGGTTCATCGATGTTGTTTTGATCGTTGATAAGAAGTTTTGATTGATAACTTCGAAGAGCGGCAATAAATTTCGGTGGACTGAAGAGGCTAACGTGCTCTAAACCGAATTTAGCGGCCGTTTTTGATAGATCTTTATAGAGTTGTGAAGAGGTAGGTAATATTATAGTAGTTGGTTGAATCTCACCAACATATTTTAAAATTGCTAAAAATTCATCTAATACAATCGATGGTGAATGAAATGTTTCACCGAGTAGATGTATCGCTTGTTTCCAAATTTCGAATTGCCTCGATGAAACAATTTCTTCGGAATTCTCATCGAATTTAATATGCAAATAGGCATTTCCGGAATTGATTCGATTTGCGTTCGAATCATTTCTGTCGTTTGAGAATATGAATGCACTCATTTCGGTATTTTCCGGTAGAGAAGATGTTTGACCAAATGCAAATACAAATGGTGCACATATCGAACAATTCGATGAATTAATAGTACAACGATTGAAAATCGATCCCAAACAATGAATCGATATTGACTGAGAAGATATTGTACCACTGAGTACAGCCGAATAAGCAGTAACATTCACATCATAACAATTGGTCATATTCGCATGCCAATTCATCCATTTGCTATCCACTTCGATTTCATTGATATTATTCATTGAACAGTTTAATATGAGATCGTTAGCGCTATTCAATTCAAGATGTGCCATACCATTGGCGTTACCATCAAATCGAATTATTTTCCCAAAAATGGAATATGATCCAATGGAGTTTTCATTATAAAGTGATCCATCGATTGCGACTTCTTCAGCGGTCGCCAATAATACTTCACAATTCGTTACTTTACCATCGAATGCGATAAATTCCGCTTCCATTGCAGCATTTCGTGAATTTTTTATGATTGCCGTCTCACAGAATTCAATACGTTTACGTGCATAAATTTCCAGAAATTCAAGATTCGCTAAATCGCCGCTTAGAATTAAATCATCACATTCTACACTTAATTCACTATTCATCGATGTGCCCATTATATTACCATCAATTTTAACGATTCCTTTTGATGCTTTCAAGCATAATTTACCCTCGATAAGTAGACGACCATGTATAAAACATCGATCAGAATATACACTCAACGCCTGAGATGTTTCCGTTGGTGAAATTTTCGAATGTCCAATAGCGTTAAATGTTACTGATGTCGCTAAAATTTCATTTGCATATAATTCTTTCATCGTAAATATTATCGCTTCACCGGCTATATTCATTGAACGTAAACATCGCATCGTTCCTTTACCAATAATTTTCACTTGTCGTAGGGAATTTTCAATAATAATCGAGCCGCATGAAATGCAACCATCAATAATAATCGTTAAATGTTTACATTTACCACCGATTCGTAGATGATTTACACGAATCATTTTATGTTCACTTATGATCATTTCAGCTTTATATGATGTACCTAATGTTAATTCAATACCATCCAATAGAATATTTGCGTCGAAAATAATCGCATCTCGTGCCGTAAGAGTTACACTACCAAATTCATCATTAATATCATTACTGACGAATAGTTGAGCTCGAGTATTTAGTCGAACTTGCTTTTGTGCATCGAAATTTTTCGTTATTGTTGAAAATTTTGATGATGAATTCTCCGAATTATTTTTCAAGTCGAAACGTCCATTGATTTTTGTCGTTTCTTTATTCGCCGATAATAATTTTATTGTCTCCGATTGTATTCGTTCAATTTCAGTGGAGAAATTCGATAGACGTATATCCATAACGTCATTAGCGAATACTCGATTCTTATTTTGTAATTCACCATCACCGCTGATGTGAATTTTATCGGCCGAAAGAACCGCATCATTATAGAAGTAATTCGCTATCGTTAAGAAAATCTCCTTCATATGATTTTGTAATTTTCCCTCATTTGTAAGACGTCCTTTGTTTAAGAAACTATCCACAATAACGAACGCCGATTGTCCACGAAAACGAATTTGTCCTTCATGAATCCAGACGGTTGCACACATTATACCCTCTGGATAGGTGTCATTCGAGACGGAATCGATAAGCGCTGTATGCATTGTATATAAAGCTCCAGCTGATACTAATGTACGACATGGAGCTTTCATAATAGAATTCATTCCGGACAGTAGTGCATATGAGGATGTGGCGAAACGAATCGCAAGGAATGGTGCAATGACCGCTTCAGCTTTGAGTTGACCCTCCAACACGAATGCAGGCCATTGATGTGGTGATAGAGATTGTGACGAACCGGTCAACTCGCTATGACCTTTAATGACCAGTGCTCCAGTAAGCACTTCAAGTTGACCACCAATCGTTATCTTCGATTCATTCACATATGGAACATTAAGTTCAATTTGATTCACACGTAAATAACCATCGAATCGAAATTTTCGATTCGCACGAATAGTACAATAATTGGCCACAATTCGACCATGACTATTCTCTTCTGAATCATCATAGACGATCATATTAAAGGTATCCTTGACAAATATAATCGCATCTTCCGATTGCTCAAAGCAAGCCACATGAAAATGCAAACTGCATTCCGATAGCCAATTCGCATCATTTCGAAACATACCTGTTGCAATCGTACCACCATTACTGATTGCAATTTTAGCTGTTGGTGCAGTAACGAGATCATTTCGTATATAGGCCAATAAATTATCAACAACTAAGTAGCCAGCAAATGTTCCATGGCCTTCGACGATCATCTTCAATAAATTTGCACTTATATGACTTGATGAGAAGAAATTCACTGGACCACGAAGACTCATTTGAATTGATTCATTGACTTTCCATGCACCACTACAGTTGAAAGCGACTGCACTCACGTCAGCTGTCTCATCGATGAGTACTTTCCCACTTGGGGAAGTTATTAAATTCCCATCCAAAGACAATGAAATGAAACGCATTTGCCAGGTTCCTGAAAAAAAAAAAGAAAATATCTAAATACTTGGGAGATATTTCAATTTAGAGTAAGTAATTCTCTAGAATAAAACAATCGCAATAACAAAATTTTTCCAATATTTTTTGAGGAGTTTTACTCGAAGAAGGGAATTTATTGTTAGCAAATGGTAAGGAAATTTTTATGGGATTGAAAAAATCGAAAAATCTTTTGAAATAAATTCTCATTTTATGGCAATATATCATTACTTTCTCCTCTATAATCTGAAATTCTTTTGATGAAATTTGCGACAAAATGAAAAATAAATTTTCAAATACTTAACTATTAGAATAACGAAATAGAAGATAATTTTTTGAGCGCAGATTTTAAAAAAAATCGAAAATGATTTTAAGAACGACAAAAAATCGCTAATGAACATTTCAAATGAGATCCATTAAGTATAGAAATTCAGATCTAGTGGCAATAATATAAAATGGAATCAAACGTGGCATTATGTTAGTTAGCAAACAAAGAGTGTAACAAAATGGATGAAGGAGATTCCCTCCCCTATCCGCTGTTTTAGTTTAATGTAAGTTTCCGGAAAACCTCCATTTTTTTCAACAATATTTTGAGCAGAAATCTATTCATCTGATTTTTTTTATTTAGACTGTAAAATGCTGAAACGTTAACTTTATTACACGAGTTCCGATACTCTATTGAAAATTGTTTCTTTACCTGCCCTTTCGTTTCCTCAAAAATCAAAACTTTTTTTTAAAAGATATATTGGGAAATATTACGCATATAATCAACGTGTGCCATTTACTTCAGAATTTTAAATGCTTTTCCCTTATTTTCGAGAATCTCAATGCTTCGATGAGTTTCTCATATAGTGTACACATATGATAAGCTAATTTTTTCATTGATTGGTGATGAACACTCACCTGCATTACAACAATTTCCTTCGATTTTAGCATCAAATAGATCGACTTCCATATATGAGTTGGTAATGAATTCCGCCGAATGAGCTTCAATACTGATCTGTTCACCCACAGACCAAATTCCAGCACAGTTGAATGATGTGCACGATATCTGCAATCAGATTTACGAATCGAATCTTTAGCAGCTGACAGAGGAGTTATTCAAGTAAATATATTCTAAAATAGAGTCAATGATGCGTATTAATAGCGCTTAATAAACATGGATAGTATGATGATGCTTCCATAGTAGCCTTCCTATGGATAAAGAAAGAAGTATACTCGAAATTAATTTGTAGATTTTAATGTTTCTTGAGTTCATAGTGCACTATAATTTCAAGCAATAGGCCTTTTAAAGGAATTTGGAAATGGATAATAAGAAAACCGGGAAAATAATTAGAGGAAATTCATACAGAATAATGACTTTTGAAGAGTTTGATGAGAAAAAACTATCACGCCTGAAATGAAAACATGAATAATAATGAGAATAAATAGAAATAAAATGAATAATAGCGATAATATATAGAAATAAAATTTAAGCATAACTCTATTTTAGTAAAAAAATGACAAAATAAACCGTCAAAATCTCTGAAAGGCTTACTTTTGCCCAATTCTCTTCGCTAATGATCGCATCTTCGGTGGTTGTTACGTTGCCACCACAGCTCACTTCTATGTGACGATGCTTTACTTGACCTCAAATAGCAAATCACTTCACAACGGTAAGCGCCTAATAAACTAGAATCGGTAATCATTTCTTAACAATAACGCTAAATAACCTAGAATAGGAAGCCATCCTGTAACATTAACAGCTAATTAAACTCATCTATATCTCCCACTTATATTGACCGCATTTAGTGAAAAATATACTAATCTAGAATTAAAAGTAGCACTAATAAATGAACATTGCAAATAATGTACTCGTTTTGACTAGCAACTCATCTCATCTTGATTTCCTTTGTTATGCTTGATCGCTGCCAGTAAGCATAGATTTACTAGGGGGTTAAACTATAAGGTTAAACACTAAAGCTAAATAAGGTTAAACACTACACCTAAGGTTTCTTGGAGGCGGAATCTTATAAAAGATTTATGCATTTATCGAAATCCTGATTTATGCATATGTCAATTTTTATATACAGTTAACGCGATAGAGGTGATATGAGCACAAAAAGTTACCCTCAAAATTAAGGTCATTGCCAATAGTGAGAGTGACCGAACCACTTGACCAAATCGAATCGGCCTCACACTTCGCACTACCTCGCGTTGTTAAGATCAGCGTTGAGGCACGAAACTGAGCACAGTCTCCACAGTCACGTCCTATCTGCAAATCACAATATTTTTAAAAGTATTCATCAGACGTAACTATTGAACGGCTGCCCAAAATATAAGGTAAGGAAAGCGGACAAACAAAACGAAAGTAACTCAATAACCTAATTCAATATATGTTAATCAAAATTGGTTTCGAAAATTGTTCAGTTTTTAGAAGAATTACAAGTAAGCTACTATAACGTTCAAAACAGAAAATGGCCGACGTAGAAAAAATCAACTGAACTAACATTCGATTTCACCTTCATTCATGAGATATACCTATCAAATATCAAGAAGAACACGAAAAATGATGAATATGAAAGGACGGAGTTGAAAGAGATGAGAAACTCTTCTGCTCACCTTCACCTAACATGATAGGAATTATTACCCAGAATTTAAAACAGCTAAACTCTAATAAATGACAATATTGTACTAGTAATGTTGTAATATTCAAAAAGTCACCCAGAGAGGAAATGAAGAAAGGATGAGGAATGAAAGTGCTAAACTTTTCAGTAAAAAAAAACATATAATAATGAAGTAAATACATTTGGTGATTTTCAAAAAAAAGTTGGCCACAATTTTCGCTCTTAGATAATCCTGGCTATTTCATTATCCAGAAAACAAATGTACAGAAAACGTTTACCTTTGCGACGACAACATTCGAAGTGATGAGTCCTCGTTTCCAATCATGTGTACTCATAAGTGCTTGAATAAGAGTGATCTTTTCACGCAGTTTATTTCTTCGTTCACCAATTCTAATCTCTCTATATTTTTTGGCCGCAATTCTTCGTGGTGTAAATGCTGTTGATTCATTCTAAAATATTTCTCGATAAGAATTCGTGTAAAAAATTACTTCATTGAGAAATTGAAACAGATGATGAAACCTTTAATTGATGTAATTAATAAAAATTGGTTGAAATATATCACGTGATTAAATTTTTCCAAGCTAAGCTTATATAGTCTCTCTCATATATTTCGAGTTTTTGATTATAGAATACAAAGAAATGCGCTTTTAAATTTAAATCTGAATAAATAAAGAAATGAAAAATATTGCACTTGAAAAACCAATCAGACAAGTATCCCACTAAACAAATCATTAAATTAAATAAATTCAAAACTGCAGAAAGTGCTATGAATAAAAATAAAAACATTTTACCTGCAATAAATTTACCCGTTAAATCTTATACTCTCAACCACCTGTACAATAACGATTGAAGTGAAGTATTTAAAAACGTCACTCACTATGATTGAGTCATTCGGATCGACGCCATCCTCCAGCAATTGTGCGACCGTATCCGGATTTTGACATACAATCGCAGTGCTAAGTGTACTGCTCGTCGGTAAGGATACAGAACTTTCGCTAACGATCCCTTTGATTTGCTTCAACGCTTCATATCTGAGAATATTTTCACCTAATTCACTTATATCACATACAGTTGATGAATATCAACGTCATTTTAAATGAATCGAATTTTAGAGACTAACAGCTGCTTTAATGATATGACTTATATTCATATCTATATAGTTTCATTATTGCTTATCATTCATACATATGAAGATTGTTGTTTTATTATCTATACGTTATTCTAATCTTGAAGTCCATCGGTTTTTCATTGATATTTATTATCATTGCAAAATTGAGATTTATATTATTGCAATAAAATTGCAACATTTTTTTTTTTGAGAATTATCGCAATAAATGATGAAACCTTTGGTGAAGTAAAAAAAAATAATGAATTCATTTTTTAAAAAAATCAATACTTTTCACTAATTGCTACAACTAATCTTGATTTAAACAATCAATAAACATTATCGATTTGTGTGATCATAAGGCTTGAAGACTTATTAAACTTTTCATAAAAAGGAGAAAATATTACCCTCTAGTAGCACTATCAATTCGTCCATCCTTCAATGATAGAAGACTTCCATCGATGCGCATCTCAATTTCACTTTGAGATGCAATCCTGCCAAAGTTAGCCAAAGAGCCACTAAGGCGAAACGTTAATACGTCAACTAATGAGTCGGGCGATTTCGATGTCTAAAATCTCAACGAAAGTTTGTTGAAATATTTTGAAAATAAACGATTTGTTTGAAATATTCGAAGATAAAATAATGCGGAAGAATATTGCAAATATCGAAGGAATTCGGCTAAAATTTATGAAAATTTTTACGAAATTATTCGTTCATTTATGATTCTCGAAAAGAGAATAAGAGCAACTACACAAATACAGGAAGTGCACAGGAAATTGATGAGCAATAAATTCGAAAAATAGAATTCAATTTAAATAAACTGAGATTAAAAACAACGATGAACGTTATATTTGCATTGTTGAAATTTCATTTATGATACGTATTCTTTAAACTAGACGTTTAATATATATTTCAGAAATGACCTTAAATAACGTCTAATAAATACATAAAGAGAGAAAGATTAATGAACTCAATGAAACTTGTGGGATAATTTTTGAAATTTGCGAAAAAAAAAAAACAATCGACAATTTTGCCGAAATTTATTTGCAAAAACAGAAAAAAAGAGGCAATAGGAGCAACAATAGAATTTTTTTTTCAGTTTCAAATATGTTTTGCAAAAAACATAAAATATAAAAATTCATTCAATCGTAAAATGCAAAAAATTTTAAGTCAAATTCAAAAATATTCATCCCTTTGGATGGTGAAAATTTATCGGATATTAAATTTTTGAAGCAAAATGAAATATAAAATTTCAATTCAAATTGAATCGAACATATTCGCCGACGAATGACCACCCACCGATTTCTCTTTAGAGGATTTCAGTGAGCCAACAGCTCCATCGATACCGATATGCAGAAGTGCTGAATCGACGCTAACAATCATATGATCCGGTTGTCCGTCCCATGGATAAATCTTCCCATCGATTTGCACTCGCCTCGACATCATCTATAAATTTCAATAATTATAAGTTGGCAGTATCGATTCAAAACAACATACAAATTAAAAAACTCATTTTTAGGAAAGAAACACTATAAAAATCAAAACTACGAACAAGGTATATTATTAAACGGGCAAAGCATAACGCTAAGAAAAATTATTCCCGCAAGGATGGGAATTAAGTATTTGAATACTGCACTAAGCCAAAGAGGACTCAATCGTTTGTCAATATGAAGTCTTTTTAATTAACTGATGGAAGTTAGAAAAAAAAAACAAACTCGTATTTTAGCGCAAGAATAGAGCGCCTCAGGCTTGATGAAGATGTGTTGAGCGTTCAGAGTGACACTCCTTGCGAATAGTTTCGCGTTCGTATGCAATGCGCCTACTGTTGATTCAAACGTTACTCGCATTGCTCGTATACGACCCGTTACCTGTTCATTATAGTTGTTACAACAACACGAATTCTTAGCGTTCAAATATTTATCTACTTTTTAAAATAAGTTAAAAAATAGATATATGTGGGGATTCAGATTTTCCACTGAACTGCACAGCGGCATTGTGTTGAAACATCACTTCCCCTAATGGACAGTGGTCAAAGCAAATAGTGGATAGTGGTCAAGGATGCCGGCTATGTTAGGGACCTCTAGAGCTCTATTATAGATTCAAGCGATTGAACGAGAGTTCTGTTTACAAATACCCATCTGCAGTCCACATCTCCAGGCAATGTTGAAAACGAATTATGAGATATTCTGCTCGAAAAACCATCGAAAAACCTTTTTTACTTAACTGCTTATGAATTTATTTGGTGTTCTGAAGACAAATATATTTCAAAACCAATTTTTAAAAAGTAACATAATTTTAGAGGTTTTAAAATTTGCGCTGAAAAAGAGAGATAACTTCGAAAGCAAAAAAAAAAAGACTTTTGAAAGGTATAAACCGATCGTGACCCTAATAGGTGTCCTTTCAAGCATTCATCAACGAAATAGCTGAGATACAAAAAGAACGAATGTGGAAAAAAAACTTTCAGCATCAAAGAGTATCACTGATGCTTTTTGATGATCACAAAAAGAGACCGAAGAGAAAATAATGAAACAATTAAGAAAAAATGTAAGAGTAAATTCATTAAAGCTTTAAGTAGAGCTAAAGTTTGCTCCAAAATATCCAAAAAAAAATTTTCTTTTTAATTGTTCTGACTGACATTTTACAATCGTACAGTTCAAAACTTTTTAAAGGGGTATTTTGAATTACACATAGATAGAACGATTTGTCTAGATGTAGTTGTTACAATATTCAATAATGGTAACTATGTAGATATTATTTTGTTATGCTCAAATATGAGAAATACATCTTCGAAATAAAAAATGACAATTAAAGAAATATTAGCAAAAAAAAGGATAGAAAAAATCAAAATTAAGAAAGTAGTATATAAACTTCTAAAAAAAAGTACCATGAGAATATGAAATTGTTCTAACCTCTAAATTAGGACCCGCAACACCGATATGCGTAAGTTGAGTGTTCATCTCTCGAACGCTTGTTTTCACATCACGTTCATGAGCCATAGCATTTACATATACACACACGTCTGGCTTGCGCTCCAACTTAAATATTACTTCTTTAAATTACTGAAATTATGATTAGTTATCAAGAAATCGATTGAGAATATTTTGAGCACTAAAATGGGTGTACTGTTTTTTCTATGATCGAAAACCTGGAATAAATCTTTCGATAAAAATTGTTTTATTGATTCTTTTTTTGAGAATTACTACTGAAATTTATTCAAATCTTGATTTGTAATTTATTCAATGCTCTCTACAACACATTTAGGAGATGATTATCTATAAAAGAAAGTAGAAAACTCGGAATAACTTCAGTAACCATGCTTGAGATTACATATCTGATCGAAATTAAATAACTAAAAGCCCAGATATTTTCATAGATTACAATGCAAATTTGAAGTGATTCTCTCATACTCTTATTCAAGCGGAACGAGATTCCTATCGAATTCATAATGAATGTGTTTTTTCTCTTTCTCTTAATTTCTCTAATGTCAATGATATTTAACAATTATGGACTATAATTTTTATCAACTAAAACTCTTACAACGTGTTGTACAGTGATCTTATATTGTTGTTCGAGCCTTTGCACCACAATAGTCAAACCACCGCTCATTTGAGCTTTAAGTGCTGGCCATTTTGTGAAATGATTTGTTGGTATTGTTACCTGAAATATTTACACCTGAAATTATTGATCGTATTTGCTGTACGAGGAAAATAGCCTATAAATCTAAATGACTTTCAAAGAGTTAACTCTATTGGTGGGGGTTAAATAGGAAATATTTACCAATTTATTATATTATAACAGAAGGGTATTTTTTGGATATGGAGACATGCTCAATCATTAATAATAGGCTACTTTGTTGACCATTCTCTGTTTGCTTAGAAACTCTCACGAGGTCAAACTACTTCCTTCCCCTCTCATCGCCACCTTTCCCCTCGGAACGCCTCTCATTAGAAAAGTGACTCAACCAAAGTAAATGAGGTCTCCTTTAGCGAACCAATGAGGTTCAGACATTAAGCTTGAGCTAACTCCGATAGAGATAAGCTTCCAGGCACTTCAGATGTATCCAATAAACTTCCTTGCGGGTGCCATGATACGAAAAGGTGGCAAGCATCTCTCCTAAGGTGAAGTGTGCAGTAAAAGAACCTCACTAGTGAATGGAAATTAGCTACCTAACGTCGAGGCGGAGGGAGAGGGGGTTCATGAAGGGCTTAGAATTTATTTTTAACACTTTACTTTAAATTCTTTCATAATTCACAATTCAACTTGAGAAACGCATTAAGCGTATTAATGAAAAAAAAAAGAAGAAGAAAAAAGGAAGAGGAAAGAAATATAACCAAATAATACTCACCAATGCTTTACGACTATCATCGAATAACTTCAATCGAGGTTTCGTTCCTCGTTCAACTTTAAGAAACAATTTTCCTGTATCATCTGCCGTTACCATCTGTAAAAATTTATTTCCTAATCAATCAATATTCATAGAATTGCTAATCATAATTCAAATATTTATTGAACTATATATATATATATATATATATATATATATATATATATATATATATTTATACATAATATATATTTATTTGATTTTAGCACAATTTTACCTTCATGCAGCTATCGGAATAAAGATAATGACGTCATTCAAAATACGAAAAGACATATTAAAAATATCACATCTATTTCTTACAAGTATTCACATCTTTTAGTATCTGTAGACTATAAAAGCATAAAAACTGGGCGGGTACAGTGAAACACGCATAGGAACAAACATGTAACGCGCAAACCTCGATCAGTGGATTATTTTAAGGGCAAACTGAGAAATTAACTGAAAACACAAAAATTGGAAATCTAATCGTGAAGGTTTTCAACTTCAGCGCTCTCCTCACATCTCGCCAACTCCCTTGAAGAGGTGTTACTACTACCAGCGAAAGGATCCTATGTTTCATTAAGCTGATTGATGAAGAATTTTCGAGACAAAAGTAGCATCCGAATTTTCACCATATATGTCATAGTAAATTTATAATTACAACGATAATCCTCATGGAAAAGAATACCAGCTATAATTACAAATTCATGATTACAAAAGAATATATGAACGGCTATAATAATTATAAAACGTTTCTAACGATCGATTTCAGAGGAATCTCAATGAATATATATATATATATATATATATATATATATATATATATATATATATATATATATATATATATATATATATAGTTGTTCATTTAGTTGTATTTTTATTCACATTTACATATACAAATATATAATGAATAAAGCTTTCAAAGAAGAATTTCTGGAGAGACAATGATTCTAGCAAGTTGGAGAAGGTGAAGAAGCTTATCGAAGCCGAACGTGGAGTGATGGATGAGAACGATCATAAGAACCGAATAACGCAGAGCGGTTTTGCTTACAGAGCAATTAATGCGGTACCAATAGATTTCAACGCTCATCAAGCCGTTCTCGTTTTTTCTCCAAAGGTTGCAACGAATACCGAAGAACAATAAGGGTATTTTAGTTTTCGAATATTTGTTTGATCAAAAATAAAATATAGGATCATTAATCTTAATTATATACGAAGTGTAAATAACATCACGGATTATAAATACAGGAAAATAAATTTAACTAAAGCACATCGAAAAAAGAAACCTATAGAAAGATCCGAATTTAAATACTGAGAAAAAAATTCTGATCATGGACATATCACCAGTGTTCTCTATTTAGTTTTCATTAGAAAAATATGGAAAATAATATTTTCCCTTTATTAATAGAATTCCACTTTTTTCTCTTCATAGTTTAAGAAATTTTCTACGATTTCTACAGCCATATATTTCATTCGTCCAATGCAATGACTTAATCAATCGAAAATTCATAGAACACTAATTTTTGCGATTCAGAAATCACGTATATATATATATATATATATATATATATATATATATATATATATATATATATATATATATATATATATATATATATATATATATATATATATATATATATATATATATATATATATATATATATGATAACTGCATCTCTCTAAAATCTTAGAAAATTTATAATTGCGGGTCTTTGTCTGAAAATTCGAATAAATGCGCCAGTATATATTTTAAACGACTAGTGCACGAGTCTTTGTGAAATGTACAACCTCACCAATGAGGCTATTTCGAGAATTGTTTGAAGCAAAATGCGACCAACAACAAGTGGAAAATAACTGAGACGTGGTAAACGATACCTGTAATTATTAATAAATAGACAATCGAACGGAAAAGTTAAACAATTCCACCAACTCAAAATAGGTACTGCCTATTGGAGTTTATTATAGTATAATTTACATCAGTTTATCACTTCGCAGCAAATGAAATTAACATTTTTGCACTAAAATTTACATGGATATAGAAGAATTATGACAAAATTCGTTTATTTAAATATTAATAAATTGCTAAAAATAACGATTTAAACGAAATCTGAAGCTGTCGGCACACCTATTTCCCAACATTCCCTCATATATTAGCGTAGATATCACTAACAATGAGCAGAAATGCGTCAAAAATGATGCAACCTAGGCTGTATGTTTAAATATGCAAATTTAGTTGAAATAGTTAAAGAGACAACTATATAAGCCGTTGTTTAACTGAAATCTGATTAAGTCGACTAATTTCAAATGGCATTGCAATTGAATATGATTTGGTTAAGATATGCAACTATTTTGACAGTTCAAATAAATCAATCGAGTCGATCGCTTAAATGTAAACTTCATATGCAATTAATTGTCCAAAGTATAGATATGAAGATACAAAACAATTATAATATGAACAGAAATTAGGCCAATGAAAGCAGCGCTCTAGTTTCGACCACCTTTAAGTATTGAATTACGAAGTATCGATCAGCAGCTAATATAATAATATAAAAACGAAAAAAAGAAAAAAAAACTACACTATCTAGAAAATGAACAATAACAAATTGATTGTTGGAGAGTTTCCTTTATGTATGTTATGTGTGAATAAGTGAGGTAATTTCCGTCCGAGAAATAACGATTTTTGCTTTATTTTCGTAAAATAAAACATAAAATCTTTTGAATATTCTAAAATGAAAATTGATGAATTTTTTTTTTCAAAAAATCGAAATTAAAGATGATTTTCCAGACTATAAATGATTGTAATTAAGTCAAAAATATAGTGAGAACATTTCAACAATAAAATTATTCGTTGTCAATTAGAATATCTTAAGCATTCTTTTTTCTTCTTCAAAATTAATTATGCATTTCAATAGCGAATTAGTAGAAGAAATATCTAGATAACTAGATCATAAAATACAATCAAAAATGCCAAATTTTTACTCGCATCAGCAATATCGAATTTTCAATAAATAATTAACTAATCAATAATTTAAGATATCATTTTGAAAAAAAAGAGAACAGAGATAGAAACGAGAAAAAAAAATTCCGCAATTTTGAATCCATAAAAGATTACAGCATTTTTTTTATTTCAAAAATGCTCATATAGGTGAGGTTTATCGTTTTTTTTTTGCTAATTTATTTCTAAATTTTTCAAACATTTTAAAATATCAGTCGTCATCTCTTAGTTGAGCTTATTCCCTATATTCAAATCCTCTCTTCTTTGAAATTCTCTTCATAATGGCAAATTCAAAGCGCATTAAAAACACACAAAAATTGGAATATTGTCATGCAATCATACATCACATAATGCAAACTATCCTCGCTGAAAGATAAATTAATGGGCAAGCGGCATCCTCTTTGAAAGAAGTTGAAAAATTTCGGCTATAAATTCGGTGAAGAAAGTCGTTATGTTACAACTGAAAAAAAAACGTAATGCTCAATTTAAAAAAAAAAAAAAATTTGAAATAAGCCGTTGATCAATTTCAAAGCGAAACGTTTTTTTTTTTGAAAATATGATTTCATTAAACTCAATCGCTCAAATTGTACATTATATATACTATTCAACAATGCATAAAAAGCCTTACTAAGCATAAATTTTACCAACCTTGTCAAGCATATTCAAGCATAGAAAAGATATTTTGCGAATATGAAGGAGCCGATATAAGCAAGATCGTATTTATACGGATAGAAATGTTGAAATAAGTTTGCTCTAAGACCAATAAACAATATTGTAGAATCAGGAAAAAAATTTATGTATTCAATTTAGAAGCTTAATTAGTCGATAAGTAATCAACAATAAATAAAAATATTCCTGAATCAGGAACTATCGTTTATAGAACAAAATATTGACTTATTTTATATGGCTAGGAACTTCGAAATGCGGCTAAGTATCCATATGCGGCTAAGTAAAATAACAGCATTAAAAACGAGAAGTAACATAGAAACTCGCGTTTTAATCAACAGTGACGATATATCGGATGAGAAAATAAGTTAGAAATATTTGTAACAGATCAAAATATCCATAGAAAATATAATTGCTATAATTAAGTGTATTTAAAAAATTAGCAAACAGGTAAATGATCGCCTATCATTGTTGGCTATCAAATCCGAAATATGCATAAATAAAAATGTTCCTGAATCAGGAACCGTCGTTTATAGAACAAAATATTGACTCATTTTATACGGCTAGGAACTTCGAAATGCGGCTAAGTATCCATATGATGGGAATGTGGTGATCGTTTTTCACCTTTTGAATGCGTTCACGATGGGAATGCGATTCATATAGGCCATTTTGAATGAGCTTACCGACTGCTCATTCAGATATATAGATAGATAAGAACGTCACGTATTGCAATGCGAAAATAATATTATTTCATTAGGGAATCTTATCATGGGAAATAAGTCAATGAGAAAGCAGGGCCGAAAACTGCGCGCTATATGCGTTTTTTTTTGGGAAACTTCATTTACTGAAATAGCACACTGCATCAACAGTCAAAAATATTAAATTATCTATTACTTGCTTTGTCTTGCGGAAAGTGCAACGATTTTTTTCGTTCTTGCGTTTGAGTCAGCCCATTGTGCAACAAATTTAACTTGCACATTTTCTGCACATTTAAATATATATATATATATATATATATATATATATATATATATATATATATATATATATATATATATATATATATATATATATATATATATATATATATATATATATATATATATATATATATATATATATATATATATATATATATATATATATATATATATATATATATATATATATATATATATATGCAGAGGTAAGCGGTGTGGAAACAGATATTCGGCGATATTTTGTATACGCATCACCTGATGATGTTTTATGGCCGAAGCGTTAAGTGAAGTGTTGTGTCGTGAGCTGAGATTTGTCTACGCAAAAACATCACCCATCAGTGATACAGATTTTTATTCTCCTAAAGAGACAGAGGATGTAAACTTGTGTATATTGCGAGCTTTTCAATCAAGCAAACCTGCCAACAGCGCTCATCTCACAATTACAAACCGAAAAACTAAATCATCACATCATTCCATTATTAAAAAAACCAAAAATCTCACCAATTTGAATAAATAAACAACGCATCTCAAAAAAAAAATCTAATCAGTAAACATATTGCTAGTAGCTATAGATGAGTGTAGATGGCTTCAAAATGAAACGCATGCATGTGAAAAAATAATTTCTCATGAACATCGGCAGCGAAAAGAATAAAAATAGAGAAAGAGAGCAAAAAAGTGAGCAGTTGCGAATGCATCCCCAGAAGATCTTGCCACTCGCATATTCCTAAATGTGATCGCTAATTTTTTGAAATTACCATATTTAAGCCTTATGGGAGAAAAACTAAAAGTTAAGTCTAAACTTTTCAAGCATTACGTCCCTGCTGAAATGTGTCTATTTTACCCCGATCCCTTCAATGAATATCTACCAGCAGCATGCACACTCCCTATAATTCTTGCTTAGCATTTATTAATCAATGTAATTGGCGATGTGGCGGAAATTCTGGAAGAAAGCAGCAACACTGGACATTCGCGATGCCAATGATAAACAGCAAAATTTCAACACAATTTTCATCAACATTTTTCCTCTTTCTCGCTCACATTCAATGGTCACCAAAAAAGTATAGGCGAGAAAAGGGGGTAAGACCTCAACGAAAAATTCAGCAAAAAAAACGACTAAGCTTCCCGATGCGGCCAATACTGAAAATCAAAGATTCCTCGCCATTGTCGCGAAAGTGCTTACTTCTCAACATCAACGAATTCTACAAAGATGTGAAGCAATTGAAAATCGAACGCAGATGGATATCGCCCAAAGATGGCCGATACATAATATGACAATAAATGCGACCTGTGTAATTCAATGGTCATTCAAGAGGGCATCTATTGAAATCTATCCATTCGAAAGTCATTTTCCCTGACTTTTCGGTACTCGTCCTCCCTCTAGTTGAATCGCCGAATGCCTTAAAAAGGACTCTCGGTATCCCAATACTATTAAGTTCTGCCTATGAAAGTGTAACCTTCTTAGAACTTCTTCATAGTTTTAACTAATTAACTAATTTCAACCGACTTTATCTTTAGAAATTTCCACGTTTCAAAGCATTGTCGATAATGATTAAAAAAGGGGAAATTCAACGTGAAAATGTTTCTCTCGGAATAATTTCTACAAAGCTAAATCTGAAAGTTAAACTGAATGGCACATCTGATGTTTAAATTAAATTATTGCAGTTCATAATTTAGAGATTCGATGACATTTTGCGCCGATTCTTTGTAAAATGCAGCAATAGACGAATGAAGCATATTAGAGAGGCTCAAGTCGATCAGCACTTCATTGTGTCAGCTCCCATTTTATGATAATATCCCTCTAATATTTTAAAGGATTTCGGAAGTATCCCGAACTTGAAAAAAAGCGCTACGAAATAGCGAATATCTTAAGTCATTTTGCCTAATCGAAATGCTCATTTGTCATATCACTGGGCTGAAAAAAAATGGCGAAATTCTCCTCGCACAAATGCACTTCATTTTGTTTAATCGCTCGTTCGTTACAAGCGAGCGCGTAAATCTCAATCACATTGCCATCGAAATTCTTTCATAGGATTCCGATGCCGTTCAATGGTGCACCACTTTGACTATGGGGCACGATTCGAATCAATTACAGATTAGAAACGAAAAAAAAAAGAGAAGTAGATTATGGAAGAAATAAACAGGATTTGAATTTTCATCATTCACTTGTGCGAGCAAAACATTTACCGATAAAACCAAGTATTGAATCCTCATACTTCTTCTTTGAAATTATTACAAAATGTAAGAATAAAATTTACAATGAATTTTGATTATCACCACATTTCTACGCATATGAGAGTAATCCACTTCAATGTTAATCGAATAATATAAAACGTAATATAAATGTAATAGTAGGTAATACAAATGTTCATCGAATAAATTATAAAATTTCAACTATTTTTTTTAAAATATGAGTTCACTGCGCTCATTGTACTATTAATGAACAGGAAAAAAAATTAA
Organism: Ascaris suum; assembly: GCA_013433145.1. Classification (NCBI taxonomy): domain Eukaryota; kingdom Metazoa; phylum Nematoda; class Chromadorea; order Rhabditida; family Ascarididae; genus Ascaris; species Ascaris suum. The sequence continues at coordinate 7,597,579 of CM024178.1, read as the reverse complement.
TGAACTGAAATTATTTCTTTTCATAATTTGATTGAATGCGAACGAAGAGTTATAAAATTAGATAAAAAGATCGACAATTTGTGCCATCATAGAATTTTATTTGTTTTTCTTTTTTTTTGAATAAGAAAAATGAACGTAGTTCGTTTTCGATGACGATTTATTTGGATATTTTCCAAGTTCAACTAGCGGAGAAAAAAAATTCATAGAGGCGTTTGATTAACATCACTCTATGTTAAGAAACAAGTTTAGCAAGGACTCTTCGAGAATAATAGATTGATTTCAAATTTTTTGATTATAAATGCAATTAAAAATAATTTTTTCTCGGTCAATGATTGAGCGAATTTGAAAACAAAAAAAAAATTGCAAAGTTTTCAAATAAAAATAGCACAACTGAAACGTCTTCAAGTTAGCTTAAAGCTTAAACTTCTACGATCTACTTCAATAATTCCAACTTACAATTTAATACTTCATTAAAGAATACTTTTTTATTCCTCATTTTAAAGTTATATGAAATAACAAAAATTTTGAGATTGAGCGAGAGTTGAAGGAAACGCTCACATAGGCTTTCATATTGCCCGATTTGAATTGCTCTCTGTAATAGCAATCGTAGAACTCGATCACTGTTTTTGGGTTATCTTGAAGTGAACAGCTGCACATGATTGCATACATTCCAATAGAAACAGACGTCAGGTGTAAGATGAAAAAAAAAATTGCTGAAGAGCAACGGTTGAAAGCAATTCACAGCTGGACAACTAAAAATCTCAGCCAAAATAAAAATATTTAGAGATGAAATTTTGGAAAAAGAAAAAAATTTAAATTCATAGAGACTATTCAACGAGCGATAGTTGAAGAAGATCTCATAATGTAGAAAATGAATCATAAATAAACAGCGCTGATTTTTTTTTTCTTCACTTTCTTTTGTAACGGAGAAATTAATCGAACTGGAAAAGAGATATTGTAATCATGAAGTGGCATAAGATGTAATTTTACATCTTGTTTACTAAATCAACGAATTCGCTGAAACTTGATACATAATAAAACACGTGAAACAACAGATTTCGTGTTTTTACTAAAGCTCAACTTCCCATATCTCTTATAGAAAACTGGTTTTTTCTCGTTACCTCTTCCGGAAAAAAATTTTTTTTTAAACCAACCATTTGTTAAATATAGGCAATTTCCCGAAACGAATACTTTTATGGGCTGTTTTTCGGGTCTTTTGCTTACATCATGCAATACATTTGGTGGATTTGCTTTATGGATTCATTTTATATATCTGCAGAGGTTATTAAATAGTAAATAGTAAATTGAAGTAAATAGTAAATAGTAAATATTAAACAGTAAAGTGAATTGAAGAATGACAAATTTTTCATGATGAAACGTCTTCGATGTAAATACTCGAAATTTTGAAAATATGCCAAATATGAGCAAAAAATAAAATGGAAAAAGGAAGAATAGAAAACAACTCTCTGCAAAAATAAATCTAATTATAATCGATTTTGTTACTTTCATTCTTTATTAGTTTATCTCAGTTCGAAATTGCATAAAAATTACTGATCTGTTGACGGCATTGATTTGTCAGATTCGAACATCATCAATCAGCCTTGCAAATATTCCGCTCATTTCTTGTTAATTATCTTTTCCATTTTGTTAGGTTCTCTAAAGTTTGATGAACTATTTGTATAAATAAATAAAATAACACATGAAAAGGAAGTTGTAAATTGTACACGGTTGTAAATTCTATTATAGTAATAAATCAACATAATACTTCATTCAATAAAAAAAAAGACAAGAAAAGCAATCGGTATTATTAAGCAAAAAATTAAAAATTTTGAAATTTTATGCAAATTTATTTTTAAAAAATTATGAATATGCAATAATATAATAATTACATTAGTAATAAATTAAATTAAACATGAAAAAAATTTACAAAATAAAAATCAATTTACAAAATAAGATTTTCGATGAAATGATTTTTCAACAGTTCGTATGAATTTTTCAACAATAAAAGTGAAACGTTAAGCACTCATCGTGTACGCTTCAAGCATTTATCAACAAGGTCGCTAAAAGTTGGCCGCATAGCGTCAGGTCATTTCGACGATCAAACCCCCCCCCCCCCTCCTCCTAATGGACGAAAAAAAAAACATTGTGAGACTCTCAAATTGAACCAGATACTTGAAAACAATCGAAAAAAATTTACGATAAAAGTATGATTGTTGCATAATTTTTTTCGTATTTCTTTAATCATTTCTACATCAATATTATCTAGTATTTAATTGTATTTTATTAAAGAAATTTTGTTTACAACATTTCCTCACTAATTCATCAATCAAAAATTTCTTACTTCAAAGGAGAATTTCAAGAGTTAGACTTGTTTACCTTTAAATTCGTTAATAACATTCATTTGAACAAGGTGTTGCGTAAACATGCAAATTAGTGCATCAAATCAAAGCTGAACGATTGATTCATTTAGGTGCGACAGGTATTGATAGGTATTATCAACAAGACAAACCGAAGGGTCGATGGACTTCCTTTTACATGGAAGTATTTACTTAGATATGTAAAGAAATTTACTTAGAGATATACATTTACCTAGAAATAAATTATAAGTGTATTCGAATTAGTAAATATTGATAAAGTCTCTAATTACATAGGATCGCAATCATCATGCTCTGATCATTCTCTCGAATGGTATAAATATATAATTCACCGTTTTAATTCGAATATCGAACTAAAATTTCAGGATATAATCACTGTTAGGAAATGCGCTGCGTTTAGCAGTATAATCACTTTTGCACAGTCATCGTTTTTTGAAAAGAAAATATTATACACGGGAAATGACAGTAAAATATTATTTGACACCTCATATTTGCTAAGAAATCGACCGCTCAATTGATACAAAGACGGAACATCAATATTGTTCATAGCAACATTTATATAAGCGCAATGCAGATTGCTGTCTCAATAAATCTATCAAAAAGTAAGTTAAGTAGAAGAAAAATGATTGTCGAAGGTTTCAGCTGAAATTCAAGAAACATCCTTTTTTCAGAGAAAAAAATGATCAATTCAACTTGTAATATTCGCTCATCGACTACTGACTTATTTATTTATTTATTTTGATGGTTGACACAACAAAAACACCGACCTGAGTAATAATGAACAAACAGAAGTACTACGATACAGAAATGTTATATAAAATTCCTTAAAACTTCAGCTATATATATATATATATATATATATATATATATATATATATATATATATATATATATATATATATATATATATATATATATATATATATATATATATATATATATATATATATATATATATATATATATATATATATATATATATATTGCAGATGCAAGTGATATTAAATACTGTAAACGCATCAAGTAATAACAAGTATTAAGGTTTTATTTATTTCAAACTTTCTTACTGTACACTAAATACGAAGTTCAACAAAAGTTTATCGATAGCGAATGCAGTACTGCACATCAATGCATCATTTCGACGTTACGACCGTCGTAATCAGAAACCGGTTGCAACGTTTCGTGGAGAACAAATTGACAGCTACCGAATGCCGTTCAACTGATTCCAACCTATCAACATAATCATCAAAACTTCATGCCACCGCTTATTTTAGACGCAATCAATATTTTTTTTTTGTTCCAAGCTTGAGCGTTCCTTTAGTTCATCGTAAATTCCCTTTTATCGATAATACCTCAGGACATATAGGGTTCAATGATTCGTAATATATCTCAGTTTTTCATAAATTTTTTTAGCATGAGAAATTTCCTAGAAAAAAATGCACTGCATAGATATATTTTAAAATCTTTGAATAAACTTTTTACACCGTTTTTCTTCAGTGGAAAAATATCGCGAAAAAATTCAGTATATTGCATAAAGCTTTGTAATTATATTTGAAAAAAAAAAGAAATCATAAAAAATGATCGTTTTTTCATCTCATTCAATAAAACTCATCTATGGACGAATTTTTAAAAACAAATTTGAAATGAAAAAAAAAATTTCAATTTATGTAAAATAAAATTCACTGAATTTTTCTTCACCGATCTATATTCCTTGAAATATTTATTTCGGAATCGTAATGAGTTGATTTTTTCACCAGCAAGTATTTTAAGAAATCATCATATTCAGTTGGAAACGCTCAGAGATACAATCCTTGCGCTTATTCAAATATTCCTTAGTGTATTCATAAGGTAATCTTCTTATCATTTGAAATAATAAAACAATAATTTTCGAGGTAGCATACTAGAAGGAAGAGAGATTCTTCAACGAATGAGAGGAAATCGAAGGCAATATTTCATTATAAATTTAGTCCACCTTCACCTGAATATGTGCAAATTCGTATCGAAACATTCGGTATTTCGAATATTTTTGGCGAGATGAATGAAGGAAAGATGCTAAATTGTACTCTAATATAATAAATAGACATTTCTCAACCATTCTGCTGAAATCATGTGGGAATATTTGAGGTGCAAATGTTGGCGAGCTATGCGAGTAGATGATTTGTTTTGTTTGCATCGGGAACAATAGCCAGGTAAAGGTGAACACAGGTTGATATTGACAGAGGTGAGAGGTGAATAACAGTGAAAGACACTATGCTAAGACTTCTTCCGCTGACACAGAGCTTTCCTTCCATTATTTATTGGCATGTTTGCTTAGGTGGTATACAATGAACACGGTGTTTCTTATATATGGTAAAGGGTTCATCCAAATTCAACGACATGGTCATCACAAACATTCTACGACTTCGGCGTAAATAGATACGGTAGCCTACACGGTCACCTATGAGTGACGAGCACAACTGATGAAACAACTGCCTTTATTCAAATTAAATTCCCACAGCAAGTACATTTTTTGCAGGATATGAGTATTGAAATTTAGATGGCGTCAGATTTCATCTGTCGTTTGATCACTTTATATCATTTTAAAGTCTAATAAAATAAGCCTAATTGATAAAAACCTTTAAAAATTATTTTAGTTTTTTCTAAATTTAAAAATTTTTCAACAATTCCAAAAAAAAAAACTAAGAAAACTATCAAGTGCATAGAATATTTTATGAGAAAATCATAAATTCTAATTGAAGAAAACCTCAGAAGAGTTGAAATTTGAAGATGAATAATATTGCGTCTAAAGTGGTAGTACAAAAACCGAAAAACCGAGTAAATAATGCTCATCAAGTTGGTTATAAAAAGATTTCAACATCAAAAGGAAATAAAAAGCAAACATGATCGATTAATTATCTTGCAGCATTAAGTGTACAAATTTATTCGAACGAGAATTTGATGGATTTTATCGATGACAATAGTTTTTATAGGATTTTATCCGACGCTCTACTCAACGTTTTGCCGCATCATCAGCATCCGACAATGAAACACGATTTCCCTCTGCTTCTGTAGTGGAAAGCTTTCACCTTCATTTAATAAGGAAAGGTGAACTATATAAAGAAAATAGAGAAAAATGTAACGGTAAATGGACGCTATAAGCAAAAAAGAGGACTTTGAAGTAATTTTTTGGGTTGATTATTACTTGAATGCTCAAATCGGAACCCATTGTTGAGTGATAATAATTTACAGCTTAGAAAATTGTTATCACTTTGGGCCATTACTAACGAAGATAGTAATCTCCTTATCAATACGTGAAAATACCCCGATAATGATGGATATTTGTTCCTTTAATACACCAGATGCGTATAACGAAACAAGATACGTTTATAGAATAATCTGCGAATGTTTGAAACGAATATATTTACCTGATTTATTATGCCCACCTCACATTACAATGTGGGAATATATTAGGGCATTGAGAAAACTTTACTGGTTTACACATATGGATCATCCGATAGGCATATGAGGATAACACTTGAGCGCTCTTTCAAATATACTGATGCGGATTTTAATGCCTATTTCTAAGGACCTGTTTAAAACAGCTTAGCATGAAAACTTCCAGAAAAACTAATTTACATAAAACAAAAATAAACGTAAGAGGAAAATGACGAAATTCATAAAATGGATTATTTAAATGGGGCTCCTATATGCCTCTCGTATTTTCAAACAGTAGTTGTCCTAGTCGTGTGGAGCGATTTGCAATTCCACCTCGCCAAATATGAGGTCGTCTGACAACAACACGGTACCTCCGTAATATCTTAACGACTCCTAAATATAAAGAAAAAATTTTTTTCATTTAATCGTCCATCTTATCAACAGTTTTCTATGATTTTATTCACCGTTTTCACCTTCTTTTCTTAAATGGCCTAAATGCAATTCAATTAGAAGTCAGAATATACTCTCGTAGTTTGGTTTCTGATGTTGGCGAAGTAATAAGACATTGAGTAGGAGATAGGATACGGGTAAATAAATATTACTGCAAGCTGTTGTCGCCAAAAAAACACACACACAAACAACGATATGAACAAAACATAAAAATGTCTTTTTATCAATAGATAAGTGATCATATGATCATAGTAATCAAAGTTCTCGAATGTGGCAATAAAACGAGTGCTGAAACATGCTAAATGAACGGAGAGGATATACAATTCCCTATATTGCGATCATATGATCAATCAATTTTTTTTAAAAATTTTCAAACGTGAGGAATAATATATCCGCTTTTTAATTGATCACACGACTGCTCACATAAATTCTTTATCCAACGATTTATAAACCTCTTTGCAGAATCCGTTTTTTTTTGCTGCGATTTGAAGATGCAAAATAACACACGAGCGATTACAGATTAAATAGAAAGCATCCCACAATTTGAAGTGCCTACAAAAGATCATTGTCGATACTAACGATAGTTGCTATTACATTGAAACAACCGGGTAAATATACAAATCAGAAAGACAGAGAGACACATACACGCACTCAGAAAAGTTTAGCTACGTGCTTCGTGATTGCAAATATGCAAAAGTGCATAAAAAAGCACATCAAAATGGAGATAATTTTACGCGCCAACATTCAAATTTAAGACGCCAAGCGATGGACGAGCTTTGAGAGGCATTCCATTTGGCTCTCCGTAATAAAAGAAGCAAATACGCAGACGCGCCCACTGTGAAAGGACAAACCAATTTAATCCTCCGCTAAAGTCGAACACCTTAGCGCTACAATATCCTTGAAGGATAAAAAAAAACGGAAATAATAGAGATAAAAAGAGAAGAAGAAAAATTTATTAGTGAGGATTGATATATTTTCTTGATATTGCTTGATTTTATAAATTCGTTGTTGTGAAAATGAATATTTTCGAAGAGATTTTTTTTTTACTCTTCTTTCTTTAATCTTTTAAATATAATTTTAGTGCTGTGTCTTTTATTCTTTTATTTTCAATAAAAACTTCTTCTTTTTTCAAAAGAAACACTATCCGTTAATGTGTTATATTTAACAAGAAAGCGTGCTATATTTAATAACAAAAAAAAAAAAAAACTTAGAATACAATTGAAAGAAGCGCGATTTTTTTTTTTTGGAAGAGGAAAATTGATGCGTAAGATTTATTCGGCGATTAGATGATAAAAATTTTCAATGATTTCAAATTTTTTTATATTTTATATTTAAGATTATTTCATTTCATTGCCATTTCAATATACTTTTAAACTTCTCATATATATTTTAACGTGCAAAATATTCTCTAAATGTAAAAATTATGCATAAAGATAATATTATTAGCAAACTTTTATTTGCATTTTAAATATCAATTAAAATTTTGTGAATTTGATAAATTTGATTTGAATTTTTAATTCCTTTTGAATATTTTCGTTAAATATTTCACGAAAAATTTTTTCATCAATTAATTTATGATTATTCTTATTTGTAAACATTTATTATGTTCAAAAATATTTTCATTCTTTTCCAATAAGTTTGAACTTAGAATTATTCGCTTTAAATGATCAATCGTTTAAAAAAAAAATTCATCTTATTCATAACTAAAAATAAAATACGAAAGAAAAATGCCTAAACACTAAAGTGAAATGGAACAAATATGAAAAAAAGAACGGATAGTTCAGAATTCTGGAAGAAACCTGAGGTCGAAAAAAGAGATACAGGAGATTTCCTCATATAATCACAAGAAAGTATCAAAAAATACGATAATTATAGTAAGCTTTAAAATTATACAGTAATTCTTATGAGCATAGCAATCGAAAAAAATAATCAACGAATTAGAGATCATAGCAGAATGTTTGCTGAAATCGGTAGTAAGATGAAAATACCTATGAAAATATAATCCTTCATGAATGTTTTAAAAATTTTATCACTAAATGGCTATCAGTAGAAAATTGGATGGGCAAAAAATATGGCCGGGTAGTAAATAAATGGGAAAAAGTTGTTTCATTCCCATAATTAGCAAAAAAAAAAAAGAAGACGACTCTTTGGGAAATAAAATTCAACCATATCGAATTTAATAACGTACCTGCAAGAAAAATTAACAAACTATTGCGAAAATTTCCCATTCTTTCAACGCTATAATTAAAATATTCAATTAATTTCACCAATATCCATGATATTTGAATTAATGCCATAATTTCCTTTAAAAAAAAAATTTCATAACGCTTGAAATTATTTTTCGAAACGTCATATATTAGTGAAGAAATTTCATTTAAACTTTTGTAAATTTTGTTTCGCCTATGAAAACATTCGATCAAAAATAATTTAATAGGAGCCGAAAAATTTTTCTAGTTTATAATATCGTCGAAAAATTTTTTTATACGTCAATCGTCAAATTAAATAAACGTCTTCTGCAATAAACATCGTACACAATTCGATGATTCTTTGTCGAGAAAAATTTTCATTATTGAAGATGAAATTCATCATCGCGCATCGATCGAATTACTTCTTACAGTTTTAAATTTTCACAAAATTTCACTAAATTATTTAAAACATTTTTTTTTAAAATTATTGTAAAATTCGCCGAGTAAATTACATGCAAGATGAACGCTTATTGAAATGTACATCTTATGCTCGAAAATCGTTGCAAAAAACTTGTTTCAATGACCTTTTAGCTCAATAGGAAAATCGCTATGAAATGCAAACTGGCTTCTAAATGCACTTATTTTGCATTGATTTATGCAATTATTCATTTCTTTCGATTTTTCTTAATGCAAAAAAAAAAAATTTTCACTCTCATTGCTGCAAAATTTTATCGCACGCTTTTTAAGAGGGAGTCGTTTTTTTTTTTTTTCACTTCTTCAGATACAACTGCTCTTACTTAGATGAAATCAATGACTCAAGAATCCCTCCTCCTTCCAACTTCTCTCAACACAAAAAGGTATCAAGCGCAAGATATCGTACATAGTTCGGCTCACGATAATTCCATCTGGATCCAGATTGTAACAAGTGGATGTTTCAAGCAATCTTCGTGCATCAATTCTTCATTTTTTTCCAAAAGTCTCAGGTATATGCCCAGAAACAAGCGTAAACTTTACAAGTTTATATTTCAATAGATTCAATCACCAAAATCACTGCGAATAGGCTTATTAAATTACTCCCTAAAAATAAAACTTAACTTATTAGGCTATAAAGGTGCAAAATGATCATAAATATTTTTTCTCTTCTGAATTTTTCATTCTCTCCACAAATATTTTCGATATTTTATTCATAAAAATTACATTAAAAAAATTGACATTTTTCAAACGATATTTTTGCAAATAATATTTTTTGTAATTTTATCGATCGTATATTTTTTTAATATTTTAGAAAGTGAGAAAAACAAAAGAAATAAAATTAAATGAACTATGATGTCTCATCTATTGTCAACTTATTTTGGTTGCACATTTTTACACCAATCATTTAAGATTGCTGCCAACAAAATTACAAAATTAACAAATTGAAAACTAGTTTTCTGCTATCGTCTCAACTTAATTGCACTAACGACTTATAATAAAAGCTCATTGCTTGGAGAATTATGTTATTATTACTGCAGTAATGAGAGATAGAATGATGCGAAAATTGAAGCAGAAACAAGAGGGGACGGAGAAGACGGGATACGCTGAAAGAAAGGGAGTGGAGCAGAGAAGGGGGGGGGGGGGTTGGGGAAGGAATATTCGAGTAGATTTTTGCACTTACTAAATGCATTTTTTTTAATCGATATCACTCACTTTGCTATAGTGAAATCAACCGAATTTTACGCTTCTATTGAAGTTGGAATCGATGGATTAGGCGGATTTGTCATTAGTTACCATCAGTTGATTACAACCAGAACTTCCGATCTGTTTCACCTCTTTCAAAGAACCAAAATCAAGAATGCGCCATACTCGAAAAAAAAAATCGTCTAGTTATTTATTCTTTTATGTTTTTGATGATCAGCGCTTTATGAGTCGTTCATATCAATGCATTACTCTTGAAAATACTATTAAGACCTGGAAAATAATTTCAGCACCATTTTTTTTCTTCTAATTTCAGTACTATTTTTTCGAAGAGTTTCAGCATTACTTTTTAGTGAATAATTTTAGCATTATTTTTTTTCTGGAAAATTTCAACATATATTTTGTCCATTTAGCGCCTAGTGGACTATAAAGTGAGATTAAAGAATTGAGTGGTTTTTGAAAAAGAAAATCGCTAACAGTTTTGAATGTTATTTCAGCTACAATCGAAAGCAAATTCTTGAAAATGCGCAAAAAAAAACAATCAACGAGAAAAACGAATAAGTTGAATATCTGACTCTCTTATTCGGCAACTTATTGCACTCATAAATTTCTCAAAATTTTCGTACCTGAATGATATATCGCTCCTATATCTGTTTTTTTAAAAAACAGGCATAGAAACTTATCATTTGAGATGTTTTTTAAATGCATTTGCATATCTTCATTTTCGTTTAATTTCTTGATAAAATCGATAAAAAATAATGATAAATATCGATGTAATGAAAGGAAATCAATGAAATGATCAAATGAAAAGATTCTATTTATTAATTATTTCTCCATAAAATCGATGTTTATGACAATTTTCTGAGGAAAAATGAGAAAAAAAAACTTTTTTTTCGCGAGAGTATCTCAAAAGTTTCAGTGAAATCAACAATTTGAACTTCGAACACTATGAGTGAATTATGTTTTCATTATCGCAAACACCATTATGTTTGCTCAAATGAGGTATAATAAACAATTTTATATATTTGCGTTTAATTCGCATTAGCAAATTGCATTCATTTAATCATAAATATATTTCCTTCTTCACTTTTCTTTGCAAAAATTTCCTCAGTGAAAATCGAATAGAGAAATTTGAAAATTTTTAATTTTTCTTTATTCAAATATAATAAAAACATAAGAAATATATTATTAAAAATTGTGGGATAATTTTATATGAAAATATATAAAAAATTGTTTTTTTTTAGTGGCAAGAATTATTTCTATAGCAGCCATTAAAAATTCCTCGATGATATGCAGATGAAAATCGCTTCGAAACGTTTTTTGATAACGAGACGAAAACGATTATCACTAAGATAATGAAATGAGAACATATAATAGAGCAAATTAAATACCCATCTAAAGCATAATCAGTGATAATAGAATACAAAGAGCTTCTTAAATTAAGGAAAAACATTTTTATTGATAAGTTTCTATGATAATTTCTGCTCTATGATACTTTGATAATGCGATACTAATGGCAATTTGTGATAGTGTAACGCGATGCTAAACAATATGTAGACAATATGGACGATAGTAAAAAAAAGACATTTTTAATAGGATTAATGAATGGCGTAGTACAAATTTAATTTCATAATATACCATTTCATAAATATTTCATAATCAATGAAAACCATTTGTCATTCCGAATATAATTCTACAACATGAGAAGAGTATTTTTACTAAATATATTTTGGAAAATTTCCAAAAAAAAAATATTTTCGAAAAAAAAAAGAAAATCCAGCAATATGCAAAATATCTTTCCAGAAGATGCTCTAATTCATAGGACTAGTAAAAGCAGTGAAATTTTTAGAGCGGAAAAGCGAATAGACCAATAGCCAAAACGTGAAGCAAAAGTGAAGTGGTAAGATGAGCTAAGTTAACTAAATGAAAGGAACACAATTTCGACTATCAGCTGCGCATCGTTTGCCCTCTCATTTGTTGTCTACGAAGGGCGCCACTTCGAAGTCGCAAAATTGCGAACAATAAGCAAAAATTGAGCGAATAGCTTAACAATCCAATAAAGCTTGCTAGCTTTAATTTGTACATTTAAACAATATCATATTATAAAATTTCAATTAAACGATCTATGAAACAAGTATAAGATTTTTGTAGTATGATTTTATCTATTTTTTGCATTCATTGACCGATAGGTAAATTTACATATTAATTTGAATAATTTGAATGAGTGATTAATAGGAAACAATTTATGCATATTGAAATGAGAAAAAAATTATTATTATATCATAGAGAGATCAATTTATATGAAGTTGCAGGATTTATTAGCCATTTAATTTGAATTTTGCGCAAGATATAATGCGACTTAAATTTGTCAAATTTTTTCCACCCGGGTATCCTGAATTCACAGAGATAAGGATGGTAAAGTTGAAAGTTCAGACTTTTGTATTTATTGCGCTAAAGCTAAATATAGAAACTGAGCACGTTCTATTGATCGAATAATAAAGACCGTGACTCTTTAGCTTTACAAATATAACTTATGATAGTTTCTCAATTAAGATGATCTAAGAAATTGAAATTCCGCAAAAATTTCGACAAGCAATGAGTAGAGTAATGGCATTATACTGCCAATAAAATAAATAATTCAATTCAATTTAATTTAGTTCAAATCAAATCAATTCAATTCAATATTCATTCAATTCGTTGCGTAAAAACGAAAAACTTTGAAGTTCAGCATTAACAGCTAATTTAACGATTCAAATATTACATTTAGTAGAGAAAAATTGATTTTTTTTTAAATTGTAATTGTTTATTTGCGATAAGCAATTGAGAGAAAATAATTCAGCAAAAAAATTATTGAAAAAAGTTGATTGTTAATAATTCTGAGTGAATTCTGATTGAAAAAAAAATATTTACAGCTGAGTGTTTAATTAAAAAATCGTTTGAAGTTGAAGAAAAATTAATTTTTTTTTTGAAGTGGATGGATTCATCTGCAAAAAAAAATTGTTGTTTGCAACATTTATGAAATTTAATTTAGAAGAAAATTTTTAAAGAGAATCGGAAATTATTAGAATATAAATATGTAAAATTTATAATGCAACATTATCGACATTGATATAATTATTTCAGAAATGAATATAATTACTTAATATATTATCAGTTTGATAAGTTATTCATCGTTTTTCAGTAATTCAATAATATTACTGGCAGAGAATTTATTCAATAATTATAATTTTATAATTTTAGACGAAATTTTTCTCGATTAAAAATAAATTTTAGAAAATGATTCAAAATTTCGATTAGTGAATTAAGTTAATTAAAATTTACAATTTAAGTTAATTAAATTAATAAAATTAATAATAATTTGTGCTATAATGAAGGTTTTAATAAAAATATGCAAAAAAAAAAGACACCCCAGCAATAGCGTTCAAATACTGTCCAGTAGGAACGAATCAATGGAACTAACGGTATTCGTATGAATGGCTGCTATTTGTAACTGTGTACACACAATGCCACCTATAACAATTGACGCGAATCAAATATCCCCAATTTTTTCGTATGATCGAAGATTGGATCAAAGCCAATCAATGATATCAGCAAATACCAAAAAAAAAAAAAAAAAACCACCATACGAATTTCAGGTTGCATTACCAAATTTAGTAACTGAAAAAAAAAATCACTGACAACGAATATTCTCCTTTTAGGCGCTTTTGGTAATTTGCATATACAAGTTGTCGTGTCATGTATATGTACGTGTGTATGGAGAATGCTATGTGTATCAGTGCATCCAGTTGTTTCACCTGACAAATAATGGATTAAATTAGTGAACGATGTCATTGACATATCAATTTCGAAAAGAGTGACAGTGAATTAAGCGTACTAATTACCTAGATTGCAAGTTTAAATTGGTCTATTTAGAAAAAAGAATCGTTTATAAATTAGTATTAGCGGTCGCACAAATTAACACATGAACCACTCAGTCTTAAATATTTTGTTCTTTGTCGATCATTTATGAAAAAAGATAATCTATTTGGTGAAGGAGGGGAAGAGGAGGGGGGAGGTGGGAGGAGGGGGAGGGAGGGGGGAGAGGAGCGGGAGAGGAGGAGGAGAGGAATGGGAGAGGAGAAGGAGGAAAATATCAAAAACGCCCATTATACGAATTCTATCGTTAGGTCTTCGCATTTGCCTTTGAAAAAAATGGGAATTATTTTAAGCAAAATTTTCCACAACAACCATCGGAAAAACAAAAATTAAAATGCTATTAGCATTAAACTTTCTCATCCATAAATCTCACAAAATATTTTCATTTCCTTAACTTTTTTTGACTTAGAAGAAATGATTTAAAATATGATATCATTTTTTCTCTAAGTCCTTCCCCTGCCTCCTTCCACACCTTCCTCCCCCCCCCCCCCCTCGCCACCTTCCATTAACCCATTTCCCCATATATGACTGGGCAAATTCCAGACTAATCTAATAGTGTTGGATGTAAAGCAAAAATCGTTTCAGCAAAAATATTTACCGCGAATTTATTCATGTTTTCACTAATTGAATGAGGTAACTATTTCATTATGAGCTAAACATGAAATGAAGATAACTTTTCAAATATTCTAAAAGAGTATTTTTTGCAGTATAAAAATGATATTATCAAAGTTGTCCGCAAAGAAAAAAATAAAAAATATGAGAGCAAGAAATTTTCAAAATTAATGAAAAAGCGACTCATGTTGATAAATGAGAATCGATGCATCCACTCCTAAATAGGAACTTCAAAAATTAGCAAAGTATATTAGACACCTCTCCAGCGTATAATTTTAAAAAACTGCAGACAATCGCTATCAAAGTTAATGAATATGATAAATATATCGTCAAAATTCAAATTGATAGCAGCATTGTAAAGTTAACATCAATATGCAAATGAACTCATCGATTTTCTTAAATAAAATTTAAAATTTATTAAAAAGTAATGCCGAATTTTTGGAGTATATAGAATATTCGATGAATACAATCCATGAGACGTTATTGATAGAAATAGAATATTGGATAGGAGGATTTGTAATAATAGAGAAGGAGAGAAAGTGAGAATATGAACTCGTATTACGAGGCATGATCATTTACGTTTATGAATATTCAAATGAGCAGCTCGAACGTTTTGTGCTCTTTTTATTGCTGCTTTCATTTTCTATTCATTCTATCATATGAACTGCGCTAGTCAATTTATTATTATACTCCTCTGTGCCTTCCAACCGAGCGCTCATTATTCGCGTTGAAGTGAAATATCATCGAATTGAAATTTTCCTCTTTTTTTGGGGCCAAGGGGGGGGGGGGGGGGGAGAAGAAGGAGAGGAGGTGGGTAAGGTGGCAGGAAATTGTAGTTTGCGAGAACGCTTTTCTTCCAGAAGCTTACTTTTTATGGCTCTAATCTTCTTTCCTCTTGCTTTGTTCTTTCATATTGACAAAACTCTACCCTTAAATTCTTAATTAAACCATAGCATATAAATTTAATTACATTTAAATAAGAAATATATTCATAAATCAGGCGCTTTCAATATAATTTTATAAAATCTGAGCGTAAAGGTTGATGTTGTGAATTAAACAAACAATACGCTAACCTATATTTCTATCCTGTGAATATGTTCAAAGGGAAAGAAAGTTTTCCACATTGGGAAGAGGTGCCCTTATCCGTCCCTCCTCCTCCTACCCTTCCTCTCCCCTTCCTTCATCAATTCCTAGCCAGTAGATTATATTCCCAACTCTTCATG
The DNA here is from genome assembly GCA_013433145.1 of Ascaris suum. Classification (NCBI taxonomy): domain Eukaryota; kingdom Metazoa; phylum Nematoda; class Chromadorea; order Rhabditida; family Ascarididae; genus Ascaris; species Ascaris suum. The sequence goes on along the minus strand of CM024178.1, from coordinate 7,581,730 downwards.
TACGATATCAGATAATAATTAGAAAAGAGAGTAAGAAAAAAAAATACATTCAAGCAAATTCCCCTTAAAATTACGACGCAAGATTTTTTGCATTTAACTTTCAAACAAAAACTACCGCATTGATTTTCTTTCTTATGAATCACTGATGTGAAATACTGATCGAACAAATCATGCACATATAACTATTGTATAGTTGAGCTATACATTCATCGTTGTCAAAAGCGGCGTATTTCATTTGAAAGGATTCAAGGCAGCCGGCTGCCTTGAAATGCACTATCAATCCGGCTGGTTGAAAAACACACACTATTTCACACCCACAACAAATACTTTGTTTGCCAAAGGAAAAAAAAAGCACTTCAATTAAAATTTTAAAAAAATACTTTTCGTTGACGTATTACTTATTGCCATCAAATCTCAATTTCCCTTATTCAATGAAACGTTTCATTTAAAAGTTCTAAGAAAAAAAAAATGCCTAACATATGCAAATTAGAATTAAATTAATAAATATCTAAATTATTTTCGTGTATTATAATTTCTTATATATGCTCTAGTCATTCGAGCACAATCATCATTCAAAAAAAAAAAAACTTAATTTTTTTTTTTCGTATCATAAAAGTTTTCTTTTCAATTTATCAATATAGTTATATCTATATATCATTGATCGGTCTTGTATAAAAATAGTCATAGTAGTTATATTTTTTGAATAAAATATAGCTTCGATTTTAGTAGTTAAAATTTGTATTCCGCAAATAAAAGCTGCAAGAAGAGAAACATTTCAGGACCATAGAATGTTGCGAAGTAATCAACACAAATAAAATGACAAAAAAAGATATAGTTTATAAAACTGAGAGAAATGGTAAATACGCTTAAGCTGCTTAAAAAATGTCGATAACGCATCGTTTAGTTTTTTTCAAAAAAAAGTAGACGTGAAGAGGAAATAGAAGATTAATTTCATCGATCACTCTGATTCGTCGAGAATATATATCTGCAATCTATGTAACATGTATTTACCTGTGTTTATGGATCAACGATATCCCACCTGTTGTGCATTGTCCAATAAAGATAATACTTTCTGCATCTATTTTATCAAGCATTTCTGATAAGTTAAAAGATAACTTATCAGAAACGCTAATCAGTAGGCGTTTACTAGTTTCCAGTAAGCATCATAATCTAAACCATTTATCGTCGTCTAATCTCGCATTTATCGTTATTTTTAATTATGAAATTCAGGAGTATCATTCAATCCACATATAAAGCCGCATTCTTGTTAATATCCATAGGAAAACGATGAGATAATAAAAAGTCGTTGTAAAAATGATAAAGATAAATGTATAATATTGTTTGTATGCAATTGCCAAGATATTCCAGATTTACTGATCATGTTGGGTGGTCATTATCATCATTAAATGTGCAATTTCCAGAAAAATTTCTACGTCTAATGAGAAAACGATGAAATTTTATTGACGATGATAGATCGGCTTTTTTTTTTCGCGTTCTATCGATGCGAATTTTCAACTCCAAAAAAAAAATTGAAATTCAAAAAATTCTTCCCTAATCGAATCAAAAATGCGCATCTTTTCTATCCTTAATTTGCAGCAATAATGTGAAGAAACCGTATATCTCATTTTCTAAACCAGTAATTTAATTAATTTATGCCAGTCAATATTTAGTCCATTACGAAGAAGGCAAAAATGGGGAAGGTGAGGCAAAGATATTTAAGGAATAATGCACTGGATGAATATTATGTTGAAACATCCGGCAGATAAAGAGATGAGTCATAAGCCATAAATGCAACCCATCTTTACCATCTGTATAAGAGGGAGTCTATTGCGGTGAGAAAAAAACGCTAAAAAATCGTTTTTTTACGACACTCCGCCGCTAAATTTGCAACCTACATTTTATGAATCGATAGCGGAAATAAAGAAGTAAAACTTTTCTAGAGAGTTAAGCGATCATCAACTATTACAGCTTATTGACTTCAACTAAACTAAAGAGGCAAGCATCTACGCATTCCGGCAACAAACGCACGCGAAACCGCGTTCGCGCAGCATTAGCTTGGCACATAGAATGATGTGGAGTGCAGCTTAACGAGTGGAAAAAATGCATGAGATGCATGCTACTTGATGGTTGAATGTGGCGGAAAATTTTTGAAATGGAAATTTGCATTTCAACGCGAAAATTCACTGTTTTTTTTAAAAAATATTTATGCTTTTTTTCAAAGAAATTTTTAATCAATAATAAACCTTCTCGATGAGACTTTGAAATTCATCTAGAATAGGTTTCAATATTTATCGATTTTTTTCGGTTACGTTGCATAGAGTTAAGTGACGAAATGTTCAATCAACATATATAAGATTAACGATATGTGATCATTGAATATAATCTCTCAAATCATTTAGTCAATTACAAAGGATCGATGAAACAAATTCAAAAATCAATGTACTATTTTCTATTTAAGAAAATAAATGTCCTTATGGAAATTCGCTTCTGCTGCTATTAAATTATACGTTTACCTGGAATTTAATAAACACCAATTTTCGCCTTTGCGGGTGTTTTTCCAGTTATCTTTTTATTTAAAAAATGATGTGGTATTCAATATTTTTTAATTAATTATGCTAAAAACTAAATTTGCATATCTGATGCGTCATCTTTCAATAATTACCAATTTAATTATCCAAATAGCAAAACAAATATCAGCCAAATGGCTATGCAGAGGTATTATTATCGACAGCTTACAATCAATTACCTAAGATTATTCAATCGATAAGCAAAATTAATGGAAAAGCATAATAAAAAGAGGTGATAGAGTGAGCGCCTTATCAATCCTGCCCATCCGAGCAACTCGTTCAACAATTTGCCGGCAAATTATTAAAATATGTTTGATTAATATTCACATTTTAACAGACAGAACTGCTCATATAGACTCGTTTTTCCGGTCCTAATGAGTGAAATATTGCAGTCTGATTGATGTGAAATGTGACATGTCGAAAATGTACCGTGAATTTTCCGCAATATTTAAATGTGCCTAATTATTGCAGAATTGAATAAATAAAGATGAAATATGGTATAGTGATTATTCGAGAGGATAGATTAGAACTAAAGAATTTCAACGTTCTAACTCGAAAAGTCCTCAAATTGAGACCGTCCAACAGACGGACACCAACATACATATACATACGCATAGATATGATGCATCATAAGCTTGTTTTATTATGCAAATTTATGAAGCGTAAACTAAAATACGTTTTTTGTTGCATAGTTGAATGAATGATTGATTTTAGAATTTTAGAAAAAAGAATGATATATTTATTCGTTTACTGGCAAGTAAATATATTATTAAAATCAAAGATTGAAATGGAACGATTTGAAAACGAAAAAAATATCGCTATGCTGATATCTATGCTTCTAATCAGTTAAATATCAATAAATTGAGACAAATAAATATTGCCCTCTTATCAAATATTCTCTCATTTCGTAAACGATGCTAGAATATTTTTACATAACTTTAGAAGAAATTATTAGTGTAGAGTTGATATTGATGAGAGGAAATAGTTGAACAAATTTTATTGCAAATTTCCGATATATTTTATTCATAGTGGAATTGATATTGGAAATGATATTGAATTTAGAAAAGAATGGAATTTTTTTTTCTTGTGAATAACGTATAAAAATACTCAATCAATAAACAAATAGCATAATAAAAAATTTAATGTTATTTATAAGAAATTTGAATTATTTTAGTAGCCGAGTTATTCTTTTTTTTTTCGCTTATATTTGCTTTTTTTTTCTCCGAATAGCCATTTAGATTTTCTAAGGTTGCAAGTGAGTTAGATAAATTTAATTTAATTGAGCTCCCAAAAGTGTCTTTAAATAAATCCTTCTCTAATGTTCAATTTTTTTAATGCTTGCAACTATTGGTCACTTATCTTTGACCAGTGGAATTTTTGAAATTCGAAAGACAATTTGCGCAAATTTCGACAGAATAAACAATCAAGTAAGCATTTTATTTGCACTGACGCTAAAGTCTATTTTTATGGAATTCCGTTTTTTTTTAATAGTCGTCTGAACGAATTCGTCGAATTATGACCTCGGAAATGTTTTGAAAAATTGCAACGAATTCATCAAAATCTTCGAGAATTTTTTTTAAAAGTTCGACGATAAAAGTTGCCGCCGAAGTTGATAAGTTGATTTTTGCGGAAATTGTTGAATCATCAAAATCAACATTTTTTCTAATTTTTTTTTTTAGCGTATTTGCTCCCTTCTCTAATCTTTATATCTTTCAAAGCTTTTCCAAAATTAGCATATATTCAAGAAAATGAAAGATATTTTCGATGAATTTATTATCTTCATATGACTATTATTATTTAAATTAATTCATTTAGACTTTTTAAAAACAACATATCAAATATGCAAATGATTTTAAAAAAAAGTAGACTAACCCAAATCTGGCACAGCGGTATAGAGACCATAGTGGTGGTGGAGAGGGGTCGTGTATACAACAAGCTTCGCCTCTGTTCGTTGTGTCGAGCTCGCCAACCGTTCATTGCGTTTGATTGCCTCTGAGATGCTGGACGTCGCATGTTTTCAGCCTTTTTTTTTATGCAGCTCAATAATACGTCACTTGTAGAAAACACGTACACAATGCACTAGGCTTGACTCCTTTACACTCTCGTCGTATATCCCTCTCTGACTTTTATGTAGTGCGTTGCTGAAAATTTTTATCAATTCTTATCAATATGCTCAGTGATAAGTTTCTTTTTAATGCACCAACGACGTGTTATAACTTTCGGAGTATTTTTTTCAACGTTTCGCAAGTACACAATACATTCATAAAGGACACCGCGCCATCTCTGTATCGAATTTTCCACTCTGATAACTTCCGCCTGAGATTTTGGGGGAAGGGGACGTGGACGAATATATGGGAAAGGGGCGGTGGTTTGCTTCTATGAGTATGGAACACGGTTGTGTTGGTTTTTTCATTCCTCGGCATTAAGCACGGAAGCAGTACACATGTTCGGATGAAGTTATCGATATCCAAGTCATTTAGTGGATGTGGCCGATGGCGGAAATAACGCGGTAAAAGCTATCGCGGCCTTCACTTCTATCGCATTTCAGCTTCTCTATAGCAACGTTGACCTTCAATGAGAATTCGTTCGGTTTTTTTTTGAATGTTGAATGACAACTCAAATTATAGTCGATTAAAAAAAATTTGAAATGAAAAAAAATTGATGAGTAGAAATGAAACGATAAAGAAATCGCTTTTCTTTGTGTATTTTCTCCGCCTTCTATCCTCAAATTTTCCATCGTTGATTAATATATACGAAAGTAATTTTGATAGTTTATATAGCGACCGAATGATATTAAACTAAATTATCTATAATGATATCCTAAATAGTTAAATAGTATTTGTCTTTTAAAAAACTTAGATACACGAAATACAGGTATTAAAGGAAATACAAGGTGTTGAATACAAATTAGGTGTGGGAGATGTATGATCCATGCCGCGTTTACCGTTTCGTTCATCAACAAACTAAACAACTTTTACAAATGCTTTTAGAAATTGATTTTTTTTTTCTTGAATGATCGATTCCAACATTGATTGTTTTTCGGTACAAAGAAAAGAATTTTCATTGCCTAAAATGAAAGAGGAATATTATTGATTTCGTCCGCAAAAAAAAAAAAAAAAAAATTTTCTCACTTATCGATATTTCCTATTCAAAAAATTATTGCGATGATTTATGAGATCAATGAGCGAAAAACCATCTATCATAATCGATATGGAGAATTCTCTATTAATAAAAAGAATAAAAACTATTCGCTATTTAATCATTTTCGTTAGTTATCGGTTGAAAGAAGAAACTAAAACGCCGAAAAAAAAAAACGAGGATGAAAATATCATTCGATAAATGTTTAGCACAAACGTTATCAGATTTTTCGCCATTTTGTTTTTCGCACAATAAAAATAGCGAATCGCGTTTCGGTTTTCTTTCAGCGACCACAATCAATTCCGAACATCTGCGTTCAATATTTTTATATGTCAATATTGCATATTGCAATCAACCGACTTTTTATTGTTGTTGTGCAAATTAACAGTAGTAAGTGAACTGTAATGACGTTAAATTTGCGCATATCTGTGTGTCTGCCTGTGTCTGTGTGTCTCTCTGGTTAGCCAATAGTAGAGAATTCAAGAATTAACGAAGACATGGCAAATGAATATGACAGATATAATTTACACTATAAGATATCTATCTTCTTACGTTACCAATTACATTATCGTTACATTTTAAAAATGAATATATTTAATTAATTGTGTTTTAAAAAAATTTCACATGAATTTTATATATTTTTTTCGTATTATTAATCTCTATTGATCAAGTCTCAAAAAAATGAACGTTTTTTTAATGCATTTAAATGAATTATAGAGAAATAAAATCCCTATTTTTCGTTCTTTCGAATTTAGAAATTTACAATTTCTAAATTCGTTTTTTTTTGTTAGCACTAAATTATAAAATTATTTCATATAGTTCAACAGAAAATGGAGAAGCATCGAATTTGCGAAGAGTACTTCAGAATTTTTTGAAAATTATTTTTTATAGCGCAAAATCGATAATTCTTGTCCTCAACGATGAAAGTTTTTTTTGATCTCATACAAAATTTTGAAATCGCTTTTACGCATCTAAATTTTTCTTGCATTCCTATATATATATATATATATATATATATATATATATATATATATATATATATATATATATATATATATATATATATATATATATATATATATATATATATATATATATATATATATATATATATATATATATATATTTATTTATTTATTTATTATTTATTTATTTATTTATATTTATTTATTTATTTATTTATTTATTTATTTATTTATTTATATTTATATATATTTATATATAATGGCTGGATTATCGTACTTTTCATCCTATTTCACGTGTACTTCAATGTGTTTCATCGTGTAATGAAATATTTAACTGAACATGTAAATTAATGGACAAATTCCATTCAATTAAAATAAGATATGACTGCAAAGGTCGTTATTTACTAGTACATAGCGCTAAAGTTTCTTTGATAAACACATTCCGTATCACCTTCATAGATAATTTTCTCTATTCGTTACTTATAACAACGATTCCTTTGAAACAACGAGAAAAGATAGGTTTTGCACACGCGATGTATATAGAGTATTGATTAAGCTTCAATATAAAGCAGTTCCATTGAAACAAGAGGTGAAACGCGCCAGGAAGCTTTGCACGGAATGTGCTTTTTTCATTCCAATTCATCAATTCACCTATCTGTTCAAATATATAAATGAAAAAATATTTCAAAGACACTGAGACGTGGAAGATTCGTTCAGCAATGTTAAGCCGATCAAACTAATCGATTTTACAATTTTCGACAAGAAAAAAAAAACATGAAAAGAGGGAAGAATGAAATAATGCTACATATGTTTCCGTCAATGAGGTTATTTGCTTTTACGAAAACTCAAGTGAAAAAAAAGTGGGAAAGCACGCCAGAGGAGATGGCACGGTATGCGTTACTTAACAACCACCCCACAAATAACCTAAAAATAAGATATATTCCAACGCTTATTTGAAATGTTTTAAAGTTTATCGATTAATATGAAATACGATGTGAAATATGTTTATGTGATGCGCATTGCAATCAACAAATCTCATATCTTCACCCTCAATGATTCACGAATTGAAACTATCCAATAGAAAAATGCAAAGATTTATATGTACGTATATATATATATATATATATATATATATATATATATATATATATATATATATATATATATATATATATATATATATGATGTTATAATGTACTTTTGCAAAGCAAACTTATAGAAATGCCTAGCAAAGTTGGAAAAAAATATATACGCATTGCAAATTTGCAAAAAGCGCCAGCAGACTTGCAAAAGGCATATCAAATTTGCAAATGCCGTAGCAAAATGTGCAAAGATGCTTAAAAATCATTTAAACTTTTGCGTTCGCAACAATCAGATAGAAAAATACAGAAAGTACGAAAAAATCGTGACATCATTGCAATATTTTATGCAAAAACTTGCAAATAGTCAATAAAAACTTTTAAAAATGCAAAATGAGGGAGACAACTAAATCATTCAAACCGAAAATGGAATAAAATAATGAATAATGCTTTGTGTGGGCGATCTAGTAAAATAGTGCAAACGTGAAAAAAAAACCAATATAACAAAAAAAAAACAAACAAATAGATCGAAATTCTAAGTCGTTTCAAAATGAGACATCAACTATGGAATTACGAAAGAAATAAAAAAGGTCATTAGAAAGGTGGCAATTCAGCACAGATTTTGAACCATCGTAATACTCATAATTTTTGAAATTTCAAGCATTATATGATTTTAATTCAAATTTTTGTAATTAAATAAAGACAGCCACCTCATATGGAAAAAGTATCCAGAAGTAACATGTGTAGTGATCCAGGAAGTTAATATAATTAGAGGCTGGAAAACAATGATCTGACTTCAACTATTCAACTATTTCAATTTTTATGGAACGTTATTAAACATTAATACATTTATTTTCAATAAGACCAATCGATATGACTTCGAACGAAAGGTTGAAAAATATATCAGTATTTTTTGAACGATTAGTCGAGGAAAAAGTTTGCTTAAAGAATCCTCATTTTTATTGGCAAAAAAAAACGAAAAATTTCATGAACAGAAATTATTTTCAAGAATAAAAAAATTTCAAGATTATTTCAGAAAATTTCAAAGCAAAACCGATTATTCGAAATGATTTTCGATCACGAATAGAAGCGTCGATTTTATGCAGTTTATGCACATTTTTAATTGCGTTCAATTCTCGTTTCTGAATGACGTGTTTAGTTCTGAATGGCTTGGAATGAATGGTGGGAAATTTTGGAAAATTAGATATCGATGTGGGAATGGAAAGTAGAAATTAAGAATTAAAATAAACTTGTAATTAAACCTAGAAATGCGAATTGGAAAACTTGATTGAAAATTAGAGAAGATGAAAAATTGGGAAACCTGAGTAAGTAAAATTTAATTTTTTTTTTCCTGGAATAATATGATGATGTTATTGAATTTCTGTTTCTTAGCCCAGAATCCTAGATCATACATATTGAGCGCTAGAATGACTAAATAACGAGATCTTCTCCACTTCTAACAAAGGTCTACTCTATAATCGACAATGTTTTCAATAAATGCGTTAATTATTGTTGATTATATTTAATTATTTTTATATTATAATTGCAATTATCAATTGCATTAATAAATATTAGTATAAATTTTATTAATTATTAATTATATTGTTTATTGCGCCCCTTATCATATCACTTACTATCACATCAATTTATAATAGTAAGTGATATGAAGGTCTATAAATGAATATGTTCTATTATTCATTTTAAATGATATAATTTACTGCGCAATTTAAGTGACCTACCTCCCGGTGATTCATTCACTCAATGATTCATTCAGTGTCTTAACACTTGTCCCATAATACACTTTCTAGACAGTTGCAAAGTTTGAAAAGTTTTGTAATGAAACTAATGCAAATTCACCTGGATAATTTACACATAATTAGTTCCATTATGCGGTAATAACTTTGAAATTGCTGAAGATGTATCGCTCTTTGATAATTTTATTCACGCTATAATTAATCTCTTTATAATTGTCATCTCAAACATAGTAGTAATGGAAGAAATTATTTATTCTTGCGCAAAACTGAGCTGTACTCAAAGGAATTGACTTAGAGGAATGAGGAACTGAACTGTACTTAAATGCTTCAAACTTTGGTATAAAATACTATATTGTTCCGTTGTTTATTTATTTTATTTTTTCGTTTCTTATCTGCTCTCTTGAAAAAAAAAAAACTGCATAAAGTATAGCGGCTATGAAATTTCTTATAAAATATAAAATCTATACAAAAAGAGAATTTAATAAAATAGAAACGAATAAATTTATTCAAATATTTCTTTGCAGTTAGTGTCGGAAAAAGGATAGAGAACCAAACAAAGAAAGAATGGGCGTCATAATAATTGACAGGAAGCCTCCAATTCGTATTCGATTAAAATGTCAGAAAGCATTTTCCACATGACAACGATTGATTGGCTGTGCGCTATAATAAAATACAGCCCATATAATCGACGAAATATCAATTTAGACGCATGAACTTCATTTATGCAACGCAATATTTGTTCCTCAAATATGCAACCCAGACGCTTATGCTTTGCATAGGAGAAATAATAACGAACTAGTCAGTAGTGATTGCTACTGATCACTCTATCGATCGTTACTGATTAGAATATTATCGATCGTATTTGCTCTATTCATCGTCCTATACGATTTATTAATTCCACTATTATTTTGGCTTTCATAGAGATATTAAAGTTTGCACTCAATCTAACAAACAATTTTTGTATCACTTAAATACGACAAATGCCTGTTCAACTTAAATTTAGAGGAATCAATCATAATATCCATTTTGATGAAATATTTTTCGCTTTTTAAAACGAAACAATCAGCAAAGCACATCCGAGAGGTGGCATAGTATGCATTTTTCTTCTTCCACCAGACCAACCGATTGCAGAAATATTGAGTAATTCCTTCCATCAGACCAACCGATTGCAGAAATATTGATTAAAACGCATCTAATAATGTGCGTTTCTACAACTATGGAACCAGCAGTACAAAACATTAGTGAAAAATTTTGCTTCTAACGCATCAATGATCGATTTAGAAAGTCGAAAATTTTTAAAAATTCAACGATCATAGTGTTTGTTTTATTGAAAATTCATATTTATCGAATATGCGACGCAAACAAAAAAAAAGATTCAAATAACCTCAATGAAATTTGCTATTTATGGTCCTTCAAAAAAAAAGTATCTAAAAAATTGAAATTTAAAAAAATGCATTAAAAATTCAATAATTCGAAAATTACTCAAGAATATGAAATTTCGAAGTATACAATTAAAATGAATTCAAAATATAGGCATTTTCGCTGATCATCCACTTTTCATATTACCCCCTCTCTCTCTCTCTCTCTCTCTCTCTCTCTCTCTCTCTCTCTCTCTCTCTCTCTCTCTCTCTCTCTCTCTCCTGCCTTCTTAGTCCCCTCAGCTCTATGGATTTATTTTTTCAACTCACAAATGTGTATAATCTACGACGATAGCAGCTGCGTTTATTTAAGCGTTATACTGCAAGCGAACATGACAATAAAAGCAGCTTAACTGTCAAATAGCACCACACCCAATGAACTAATAAAAATAGCGAGGTGAAAGAAAAATGAATAATTCATGTGCCACACATCCTATCGAGTAAAGTTTTTTCCATTGGACTCATCGGAATTACAACATCCTCTGAGCCAACAAAAAAACATCTCTACATTTAATTTAGTTTGTTTTTTTTAAACATTAAGAGCTGATTTTCATCATTAAATCTCCAGAGAAAAATCGTTAATCGACAAAAATCTTCAATGAAATATTCGAATTTGTAATTTCTTTTTAATGTTTTAAAAAATTTTTATTTTTTGACAAAATATTATTGAATTAATAGAAGAAATAAATTAAATTAATTGAAATAACAAAAAAAGAGTTTCATTTTTAAAATACCATAATAATAGATGCTATAATTCAAGTATTACTTACATTATATTACTTATAATACAATACTACTGTAATTTATATTTTTTAATGATTTATATTTGAGGTAAACAACTTATATATTATAAAAGTAATACATCTATAATTATTTATAATTCAATTCTCTCTGAAATTCCATTATTGAAGCTTTATCACAGTTATCTAGGTTTATAAAGTTTTAACCGAATGAAGATTGTCACAGGTGCAAACACGACCACGATATAATCAACAATGATTGCGATGAGATCGCAAAACCGTTCTTCACCACATCGATAACTGGAAATTGACGATTAAAAAAAATGACTGATATCTCTCATTCGACGATTGCGCCGAATTTTTTTATTAAGTTGATTTGATATTGATAATACAATGAATTCATATAAAATTGTCGACGATATTTTCTTTTGCTAATGAGTTCATTAATTTATTTTCTTTGTCTAAATGAATAAATAGAGAAATAATTTAATAGTTATGCAATTTTAGAAGAAAATATATTTGCATATTAATTTATAGCTAAGAGATAATAAATGAAGCTATTTTTTTCTTAATGTAGAATGAATATTTCATGCTGAGGTCATTCAATTCGATGTAGAGAAGCATTGAATCGGGATGGTGGAATTGATACGAAGAGATATTTTTTCCTATGCTCTGTTGATTGAAAATTAAATAATTAATTACTTAATAAGAAACTAATGAATTTTGAAATTTTGAGAGCTTCATAAAAATTCTAAATAAAGAGTGTAAGAAGGATATAAACGTTATGAGTTATTAGAATCTTGTCTTATTTATCAATCCACTCTCATAAAATTTCCAAATCGATAGGCAATGGTTTCTTTTTCTTTGAGCAATTTTTCCACCTCATATAATTTCATTGAAATTTGAGATTGAAGTTTTTTTTTTTTCATTTCCGAAGTTATCTCTAATTTCATAGATTCATTAATCTATTGTAATAAATTAAAATTTGCAATTACGATTAAAAAATCGATATGAAAATTTTTTAATGAATTCTTTATCGATAAATAACATATTGATGCATTTTCAGTTGCTTACAGTGAAGCGCAAAACAAAAGCAATCGAAAAAAAATCAACATGCATTTTTATCAGTATACAAATGCATATATATATATATATATATATATATATATATATATATATATATATATATATATATATATATATATATATATAGAGAGAGAGAGAGAGAGAGAGTGCAGCACATTGAAAAGAAATTTCACTTTTTTTGTTCATATTTTCTCATTTTTCTCTCGTGGGAAAAAATGAAGCACGTCCTGGCAGAACATTCACGGTCTCTCATAAAAGATTATGAACGTTCTTACCTATCGTACTGATTTCCTTTATATACAATGAAGAATTTTTGAATTTATTTTCAAATAATTTTTGGAAGTGCTTTTATAGTAATGTGCAGGCTTCTATTAAAGCAGGTATATGAAGTGGCGATAAAGTGAACCTCCATCACAGCTTAAAAGCCTAATTGATTTATGAGCTTGGTTTCCTCATCAAGCAACTTAGATTGTAAGCGTCTTTATTTGAAAAAAAAATGACGTATTAAAAAATAAGCGGAAATAAAAAAATATAAATAAAAAAACAATGTGTGATAACATAGTATAAATAATATATGCTCGGCCAAAGGGCTTTTAAGTTGCTCTGCAGAGATTAATTCAACCCTGAACTGAAGGAAGTCATCACATGGGATGTTGCAGTACGACGTAAGTGCAAAAACGAGCATGGCCGTTGATTGTGATAATGTCGCAAATAAAACATTGTGGTGTTATAAAACATCTGCCTCAAACGCACGATAGCACTGATAACTCAAATTAGTGATAACAGTGATGATAATAGTGTTAACGATAATGTTAATTAAAATTATGATAATATATATATATATATATATATATATATATATATATATATATATATATATATATATATATATATATATATATATATATATGCATATAAACTTAATTCCGTGGAATTATACGCTTTGTGGAATGGCTTTATAATTCGACAAAGTTTTGAAATGGTATCCGATGGCAAAAGTTAGCAGGAAAACGCGAGCACACGAAAGATTATCTGTGACATCGGCGAGCAACGATCCGAAGGTATTTCAGCAGGCGGCGACTCACCGCGAAAAAAACAAGCGAAACGCGCTGTTGCCACACAACCATCGAACACATTCTAGCTTCGCCTAAAAGCACCACTTACCTATGAAATCATTTTCCTTCATATTTTTATGCTTTTCAAAAATTCCAAATATTATTTACAATTATTGCTGGCTCTTTCATATGTCGATTAATTTGTTTTCTTTTTTATTGAGGGGGTATTTTCCTTCATTTATTTTTATATGGTTGTTGAAGATGCTCTCTACCTAAATTAGGTCTTTTTGTATGCATACCTGAGAATCAATTTTTGCATTACCTTACTAATTTAGAAGCATTCGAAGAGGCAAATGCACCTGAACTGTTGAATAGTACAATTAAAAGAAAATATGGGAGAAGAGAGACGAATATGAAATAAATTTGGAAAAAGAACAAACGGGTTGAGTGGTGAGTTTTTTTATCAATGTACGATGATTCAGGCAAAATTTATCGCCTTTAAAGTGTTGTCAACTTATTCGATGAATTTTGATAGAATCATCTGTTCGGGTAATAAATTTCCCTATGTTCAACCATTTCTAGAGCAATATACTCCGATGATTCAAGCGAATGAATTATTACGTGAAAAAACCCTCGAAAAAAAAATAAAATAAATCGAATATATTTCAATAATAATCAGCGGAAAAAAAATATGGTTGAATTTTTTAATATCCAATTGAAAATTAATTTTTTTCAAAGTGTTCAATATTATATGAGTAATTTAAAAAAATATTATTGTTGAAATTTGATAGGAAAAATTCAAAAAAATATTTAGTGAAATAAATGGAAAAATTCATTGAAATTATTTCAAATTCGACAACGCTAATAAAATTTGCAAATTTAATTTCAATTAATCAAAAAATTTTCAAACATTGTTGAATCTAACGAATTGCTCAAACGAATAGAAAAGTATAACGCACAAGCAATTCACAACGACTTTGTTTAGTATGATTCAATATGGTATAAACATTTTCTGTTTTATTTGATACAATATTGTGCAATGTTGAAATCTATTCATCTATAAGAGGCTTGACGCCTATTTTATAATGCATTATTTTAGCGATCTTATAATGCATTTAAATCTTTGCTGCGATCGGAAATGACTAGCATAAATTCTTTTTCGAGATTATTTTAAAAAATGTAAATTAATTGAAACTGTTTAAAAGCAACTGAAAAAAAGGGGACATTAAGTGAAGAAAAGAGATGAAATCCATATGCTGCTAGCGCCAAATGCTTAAATCTTGAAATTCTGTTTTGATATACATACCCTCCCCCCCCTCCCCTCCATCCCTTTCCATTTCCCACTCACTTTCCAGTCGCTTTCTTCGCCATTCATCGCCCTATGGCGTTTTCTACATCAATTCATCATAAGAACTAGAACATCGAAGATTATGACAGTATAGAATACTATTTTTACCCATGAACTGCTTCATGATTTATTTCTTCCTTCTGGATAGCAACGATGTTTGGAAATCGGAATGGAGGAATGAGTGAAGGAACGCAAAAAGATTCATCGGAATGTTCGAATTGAAAAATTTACAAAAGAGATAAACAATAAACGATGAGTGTTGTGCACTCTACACTAAATCACTAAGCAATACACAACGGGCGATGTGCCATTACAATCACTGTTTTGATCGCTGGGCATCATTCCTAATTTGTAACGTCGTTAATTTCCGCTTAAAAAAAAAAAGGAAAATTTCCCAATAATAAATGTGAATAAACGTTATAAAGTTTTTTTTTCTCTTTATTTTTCTCAAATATTAATAGTCTTTCTTAATTCTTTTGCCACAAAGTTTGTACCACCCAAAAAAGCGTTTTTTTTTTTTTAATGTTTGCGTTGGTTGTAAACACAAATGCAGCTAATTCGTTACACAATTACCGATTGGAAAAGTAATGTCTATACACTGCATTGGTCGAAATTACCAAAAAAAAATTCACTTGAAAATATTGGAAAAATCTTCAGTCGGTAAAAAAAAAATTTTTTTTTTTGAAAACCTATCTGAACTTAAAATATTGAAAATTTTCATAAAAATTGAAAAGCAATATTATATACATTTGATGAAAATAATTCAGAATTCTTTGAGTTTATAAGAAACCATAGAAAATAACTTTTTCGTTTCACTTTCAACTAAATCGTATGCAATTATCGAAATTCACATCAATCGTTTATCTCAAAATTGCAAAGTGATGGAAATTGAGAAAATTATAAAATCTGATGTCGAGAAATATTCAATTGTAAGTTAATAAAATAATTTGAAAAAAATTGAAATTCATTAAAATAAAGATATTCTTTATTTTCTACAGAAGAAAAAAGAAAGAACTAAATTGAATGTTTTTTTTTCATCACACATATATTTTCGAATAGAATAGAAAGAAAAATTATGCATATTGCACAAATCAATTTGCATAAATTTTAAATTTAATTTAAATATAAATTATTATACGTTTATATTATTACCTAAATAATTTATAATAATATTAAATCGTTGGAATTTCTAAATATTTAAAAAAAAATGATTCTTTTTTTCAAGAAGAAAAGTTTTTAGAAGAGGAAAAAAAAATGCCTAATGCTTTAAGCATATACTTAATTCAAACACTCAATGCCACTAAACTATGAGGTGAAGTACGTTAAACGATGAGTACAAATGAGAGGCGACGTACGCTTCCGAAAATCGTTTTTTCTCTCATTTGCAGCACCAATTTTTCACTTCCTTTATTTCTTGTCAAACATTTCTATACATAGGCAAATCTCTATCCGCTTTCTACTAAAGAATATTGCAGATATAAGGATATTATTCAATCATGTATTAAAGAAATAAAGAAGTTGATGCAAATTATTAACCATGTGATTTCATATGAGAATCCTGTTGATCATTGTTATATTACTATTTCATTTATATGATTATTAATAATTTTGCTTGAATAATAATTTATGCGATTAATTTATTAAATAATTTTGACGAGTAATTAATTTAATTGATTAACTTAACTTAAATCATTAACTTAAATAATAATAATTTATTAATAATTAATAATCTAAAATTTTAAATTATAAAAGAATTTATTCAAATATTTGACGAGATTATTTGAATATTATATAAAACTTGAACACTATGAAAATCAACACAGATTTCGAACTTACGAACAAAACGCACATTTATGGATAGCATTTTGGCGGATAACGCGCAAGGTAGTTCCGTGTATTTTGCTCCAAAGCAACTTTGAAAGCCTCTGCACTGTAACCTTAGTGAAAAGCATTTGCAAAAAACTATGAGTAACATAAATATGAATATAAACATAACTATAAATTTGGACCTGAATACAAACATGTAAATAGCTTGTAGCTTACGTATATATATATATATATATATATATATATGTATATATATATGTATATATATATATATATATATATATATATATATATATATATATATATATATATATATATATATATATATATATATATATATATATATATAGTATATATATATATATATATATATATATATATATATATATATATATATATATATATATATATATATATATATATATATATATATATATACGCATATTTGTATATATGTGTATATATAGTATTACAAATACAATACTCTAAAAGTCACCTATTGAAGCAGCAATGAGATGAGTGTGGAGGACGATTTTTTGAACGAAATTTGAGTGAAATATCTGAATAAGACTGTGAGTTTCAAGCCCGATGATGAAAACACGAAAGCGGATTCTATGTACAGTGAGAATATATAACGGCGAACGGTATGAGAAGAGGGAGAGTTGAAAGGAACATCGAAACGAGGCGCATTAGGCGACAGTCACGAGTATGTGAGGAAAAAGTTTTTTGGAAAATCAAACGCTTTCAAAGAAAATCTCACAAAAAATGTTGAAAATTTTGCAACAAAGAATCGAACTGAATTCAATATATCGTTAGTTGCATGATTTCATATTGGAAATATGTAAACAAATAATAAACAGATACTGCAGTTAATGATATGGAATAGGAGATTGCAACTTGCAAGCAAAATGTTATGGAAAAAGGAAATTGCAACTTGCAAACAAAATAATATGGAACAGAAGATTGCAATTTGTAAACAAAATAATACGGAATGGGAAATTGCAATTTACAAGCAACACGCGTAAGATAGTTTTAAAACTCGTTATCATTTCTGCGGATGCAGACCACATTTGACAGCAATTTTCCAATACCTCAGTATGTGATCTCAGCTTCTTTAGCTAAATAACAGTTTTATACAGTACAAAGTAAATCCAACCGAATAGGCTATAAGAAAGAACAGCTCTGATTTGCCGGCGATCTGTATTTGGCTTCTGTTCTGCTTCTATCTTTACGAGGTAAGAACTTATCTAGGTGCAATTTGAAGAAGAAATTTCTGAAATATGTTCCAGAGAAGTTTCATCAAAATCTGTGAAACACATTTAAGGCTTCATCGAAGGATTCAGTGGCACATTGCAGACACTTTTTAGTGAAATAGCTTGGCACTTTTGTATTGCAATAAAATGATCACGAGGTCGGCAACAATTCGGCACTCATGCATTGCAATATACTTTTCAGAGTATATTAAATGTTCATATTTATTATTTCATTTCCTTCTTCCTCATTTGCATATTTACATTTAATAGTGCCTTCTAAGTGCTTCACGATCCCATTGTAGTCGCTGCAAATTTGTCTCTTTCAATTATTTTGATTTCTAGTCTATCGGTGATATTATAGGTCGTAATTTTCAGGTTTATAATAAAGCCTCAATAATATTCACTATTTCCAGCGGTGCGAAAATTCCGGCATCGCTCAACGTTCGTAATACTTCTTGAGATCATTACTGAAATTGTGGTCTATCAGTAATAAAATATAATTAAGTGCAACATATCAGATCTCTTTACAGAAAGATAGCTTAGTACAAATATCGAAATACATGAAATACATCATTTCAAAGATCCTTCAAAATTTCCACTCCAATGAGTTGATCGCTCAACTGCTATGACAAAATCGAATCGATGACGGATAGCAAACATATAATGCGGTTACTACGATAGGAAAATCCTAAGTTAACGTCAGCGGAGGAATTACAATTGATGGATGGCCTCTGTAGATGAAATCGACTTATCTGCTGAGAGCATTGTCGATATTCAGCAACAGGGTACTGCTGGATAGGCTGATAGGAGGCTTGTGGATTGTTCGACTGATGAGAGATTTGTGGATTGTTCCGCTGATAGGAGTTTGTTTGGTTTGGTTGGTTAGGTACTGAACTATTTGTTGGTATGCTTCAGCCATATGCATTTCTTGAAGTTGTTGCTGCTGTGATACAGATGGCATTGTCTGATACCCTGATAAAGTTATGTAATGAGGAATTGCATCCATTGATTGTATGGACTGAATGTTTTGCGTTGAGGGATACTGCTTTGAGATGTTTGTCGGCTCAGAAAGTAGATGCTATGAAGAAAGTTGCTGCTCACGTGACTAATAATGTTGAGAGGAAACATCCAGTTGGACAGGTAGAAGCTGTTGCCCGAAAAGAGATTTTTGATGGTTGACTGGGGATGGATATTGTTGGCTAGATGGAATTTGTTGCGATGGTATTTGCACAGGTAGGTCATTTTCCTCTAATTGTTATTGCGATTGGTCGTATGTCGATTGTTTTTGCATCTATGATCAGATAAATATATTTGAAAAGTACTGTCATTTACAATAATATTTAGTTTTATGCTTCAATTTAATATTCGAATTGTGGGCGCCTATCGTGAAGGCAACAATGGATTGTCCTTTATTGAACTATAGATATGTTTTAGGAAATAGGTAAATGTTCAATAAGAAGGTAAAATTTTGAGTCTGACCATGAGTCCATGATTTTTTTTACGGAAACAAGCTTTTGAAAAAAAAAGCTTTTATTTAGAAACTGGAATACTTCAGGTTTTTTTTCTTTTCACTAACAATATAAGCCCAGAAATAGTGCCTTTTCTTTGGAGAATTTAACTTAATCTGAAATGAGGTAATCATTCTTTCTTTTTTTTTTTTCTGAGGTAATCACAAGCGATCATTCATTCCTTTCATGATCAGTGAAAGCAGCGTTATCCACAGTTAGGACCGAAAGCATTATTATTATTTAAATCATTGCCGTAATCAGTATCACATCATCTCAATACCCAATAACAATGGCATTTTATCAGTGGCTTTTTATGAGACAAAACAGTTTCATATAAAATTTCCCAAAATTAAAGAATTGTCTTTTTCCAAATATTCTCACTTTAAAATCTATTGAGCCCATTCGCTCAAAGATGAAAAAAAAAAGAGCTTTTGAAGAAATATTTTTGAATAAAATAAAATACATTCGCTCAAAATTCGTTTTATTGTATGGAGCGATCATTAACTCGAAATTACTTTTTTACATATATGTCCATTTTCATGATTTTATAATTTATTGGGAAATTATATGGGAAGTAATTCATTTCTTTAATTCATTCATTTATAAGAAAGACTTTTGTACTTGAATTTTTCAGCATATTCTTCTTTAGATTCCATGGGAAGCATGAATCTAGGACCAAGTCAGGAAAGTGGCCGTGATAATTATCACCTCGCCGCCTCCAGTCTCCTTTTCTCATTTCCCCTTGAACACGGAATATTATCGTATATTCCGTGATCGTTCATAGTAGTAGAGATCACATAAGCTCTGTTCTGATTCCTTCTCAATTCATTTTTTCGCTTTTCAGAACCATACAAAAAGACGACCTTTAGTCACTTGGGGGTCAAGCCCTCCCTTCCTCTCTCTTTCCCCATTTCGGGGAAAGCCCTCCAACACATCTAACAAAATTGTTTAATTAAATGGTGCAACTTTTTAAATGCATAGAGAATTTTGAGCTGTTAGAGAATGAAATTTAAATTGAAACTCAGGGAAGTCGCCTTTAGCAGCTAAGCGTCAATCGCTCCTTCGTTGGAAGCATCCCTTCCACATTTACGTTTCGTGGATTTGCGTTGTTGCGGATGACTGGTGATGTTTTGTTGCGTAATGTTGATTTTACTTTTATGCATGTTCGTATGTGCATATCTCCACATTTCTAGTAGTTTCACCCTGTGCGCTAAACTTTGCACTGCGAAGTTCGTCAAATGATCCAAACCATAGATGATATCAGATCGAGATAACGAGTTGAGCTGTTGGCATTTATCAGGTTGGCATTTACCATCTTCCGGGTTGATCTACACCTCCATTACCAGCTTTCGAGCTGGTCTGCAAATCTAGTACCGGCCATCGAGTTGGTCTATACCTCTAATGCCGGCTTTCCGAGAAATCCATATTTGCAATACCATCTTTCGGGCTTTTCGCCCAATTTCGAAAAAAAAACTGATGGCAGAAAAATTTAAGGCGGAAAAATTTCCATTTTCTTTCACTAATCGGTCCGTATTTTGCATTCCTCTATCGCGAAGATCAATTCCTCTAAACAGCTTTTTTTTTCTTTGTTTGAGCGGTGGGATTAATTAAAATTAATTAAAACCTGTATATATTGTTGTGCGTTTTTCTCATTTGCTGGCAATTTTCGGAAGTGGTTGGTGTGTTGAGCATAGCTGCTAAAACACTTGTCTCGACGCTTCTTTAGGTGCGTCTTTGAACTTATTTCTCTAAGCAGCATTCCGTTATTACCTGTTTTAAGCCTATAAATGACCTGTGGTCACTCGACGATTGAGGTTGCAGCAGGATATGCTTGAGTACCATACTTATTCAGGATACTTCTCATGAATTGATGAGTGTGAAAGAACTCGAAGTTTCCCTTGTTGTGCCTTTTTTTTTAAACCATGAAATTAAATCTTTAATTGAGAAATCGGCACGTCGACTACTCCAAATGTGTTTACCTATTTATGAGCCTGTAACGTACATTTTTTTCAAGTTTATTAAAAAATATTTCTTGAGAATAGATTGTAGAATTGATAGATGAAAATGCATGCTAAAAGTCATGGTCAAATGCGGCTGTGTTCGTGGATGCATCTAAAAGCAGGTTCAAGCGATATCTTTGCTGCCATAATTTGTTGATTGAAGTTGATCAGAGCGCCTCAAAAAGCTCCCATATAGTGGCATTCGAGGTGAAGAAAATGAAAACAAAATTCGGACGAAGTTTTCTAGAGGCGAAATTTATCACCGTCAAACGCTGTTCTATTTTCACTCAGCAGGTATTCCGCTAATGACCGCGGAGTTTTTCTTTTCTCAGAACGTTTTCTTTTTCCTTTTATATGTAAGGAGCGTTGTGGTTTCGTCCTACCTGTTATATATGTCGCAGCTGGGTTAAACCAGGTTGTAGCTAGGTTCGTGCCAGGTTTAACCCTACACCTTTAGAGCCTCGTTTCAAATCGTTTATAGATTCACTCTGTCGATTAGGTAGAATGAAGAGAAATTTCAGTTAGCAGGGATTGAGAAGTGGGAAGATGTCAGCGATGGCATATCAGATAACAGGATTACTCGAGAAGATGTCTTCAAGTGATAAGGATTATCGTTTCATGGCAACCAACGATCTCATGACCGAATTGCAAAACGATTCGATCAAGTTGGATGACGATTCGGAGCGCAAAGTACTCTGTTAATTTAATTCTTGCAATTAGATGACGAATGATTCACTTGTTCTACTCGAATGATAGGGAATCCTTGTATATGTTCTTGTGGTACCTCAAAATTATAGAATACAACCTTTGGCTGAAGGAAAATTAACCTGGAAAGAATGGTTTAATTGGTGTGAATGATTGGTGCATTTCTTTTTTTGGTAATTTTACTGAGAATATCGTTGCAGGTAGTACGTATGCTTTTGAGACTACTTGAGGATAAGAATGGTGAAGTGCAAAACCTCGCCGTGAAATGCCTTGGACCATTGGTGCATAAGGTCAAGGAACCTCAGGTAAGGCACCATTTTTCACCGTGTAGTTCCTTGATTTTCCTTAAAATTCTCTGTTGGCCTTAACATATTATGCCTATCGATTTTAATAGACATGGGTAGGCGGTGCATTTTCTTCTTTAATTTCGAAAATAAGCCTATGTGGTTGGTAAGAAGACCTGAAATTGCCCTGATTTTTAGTGATAAATAGTGTTGTATGCAAGTGTGATGGGGGAAGGGGATGGTACCTTTGGCTCCTTCTGATCTATGAGTGATGTAATCTGAAACCGTTGGTGATATTTACTCCGATTTTCATCATCTTCTTAGAAACCATTTCTGAGACACTGATTAACATTTATTAAATGAAATCGGTTTTAGTTTGCATATATTCTGATGAGTCGGACTCTTTAAGAAGACCTTTTAAGCGTAAAATTTTGCAGGCGGAATCGATAGTGGATACGTTATGTTCGAATATGATCTCAGGAAGTGAGCAATTGCGCGACGTATCGTCGATTGCATTAAAAACGGTGATCAGCGAATTGCCGCCCTCAAACGCATCACTCACGTCCAATGTGATCAAGCGTGTTGTCCCGAAACTTACTGATGCACTCAGTAAGTTACTCACTTTTTTATTTATTCAGTTACTTACTTTCTTCTGTTACCTCTAAATTAGTGGGATACGAGGTGATATCGATATTTTGTAGCATTTTCTTTTCTTTGTTAGATATTTCGATGATTTGCAATCGATCCGATGTGAGGCTGACTTCAAGCTATCCCGTTCCAATAGAATAATTGAATGAAACATTGATTTTTTTTCTGTTTCTTTGCTCATTTTAGTTGTTCAATTAATTAAATATAATTAAATATTTCATCAAATTGAAATTTAAATTATTGAAATTATGGAAAATTTTCAGAAGAGAATGCTTCAACGGAAGCATCAGTGCGTCTAGAGGTATTGGACATAGTTTCAGACGTTCTACTTCGGTATGGCTCCACTATTGCAGCTCATCATGAACAGGTATTTTCATCAATTCCCGAATAAAAACGGGTATTTCGCTTTCACGATAGGAAGTCGATTCATTGGGATTTCTTGTTTAACGTTCATTAGCCAGTAAACGTAAAAAAGTAGTGTTTTTTTATTTGCGAGGGTTTGTTCGCATTGAACGTTTTTTGTTTTATTAATTGGAAGGTGTTGGGTGGAGAATTGAGGGATTGTGGTTGGCTTAAAGGTGACGGAAGCTGAGGGAGAGAATGGCTAATGGTGCCTTTTTATAGGGGCCATATTGCTAAACTAAGTTGCGAATTGCTAGGTAATTAGAACTTTAATATGCAAAAGTGTGAGTGAGTTATTGAATATTTTCCAGTTTAAACTAAATGTGAGTTTTAATTAAATAATTTAAAGACTTTTAATTCGAATTAAATAAAATTTAAAAAGAAAAAGTAATTTGCAGTTGCAAGAAGTTTTATTCACGCAACTTGCATCTGAGCGTCAAGCATTACGTAAACGTTCGGTGGTAGCATTGGGTAATCTGATGGCCGTATCACCACCACAACTCTATGCATATACGATGAAAATGCTGATTAAGGAGCTGACCACACCGAATGTTTGTTTCTTTTATTTATTCTTTTTTTTCGAGAAAGACAATTGGGAACTATGTTTCAGAAGGGGAAACATCATACTTTTGTATAGTTCGACAAAGATACCCACCTTCTGTTCCCCCCTCACCCACTACTCCACTACCTTATAAGGTCAGGCTCATCCCTTTTCGTTCTCATCATTTCAGCGCCATCACTTTTATATCTTTCCATAAAATCGGGCGCTCGCTAAGAGAGCATTTTATTTTTCATCGAAGCGGGATGGAGGGACGTCGACTAGGCTAGAGGATCGGTGGAACATCAGAAAGTTCTTTCACCAGATTTTTTTATTTCTTCCTCGCTTTTTTTCTTATGATTTATCTAGCTGCTTTTTCTTTACTCTTGCGGTTTACAGTATGGTTAAGCAGAAATATTTTAGGCATCAGTGTCTCAGGTACGCACATTGGTGCAAACGGTGCAGTGTGTGTGCAAATGTACTGGGAGCAGGTTCGCACCACACCTTCCACTTCTGGTCCCTTTGCTTGTCACATTCGCTGTTTCGAGCGAAGACGACGAACTTAGAGAGTCGTGTATTCAGGCAAGTTTTGTTGCTGATAAAGTTTCTCGCCTTTAGAATCCTGTTTATCGTACTTATCTCTGATATTTCAGTGTCCGTTCTGAAAAGTTGTTCTTAGATGTCCGGTTATTCGCATCTTCTATCATGAAGCGCAAGTGCAGCTTGAAAAATAGAATCTTCGTCATTTTGTAGTGGTGGGATGATCTCGTTATCAGGGTTCCATGGAATGTATCCAAGGGTGGTCTTTTATTGTTTGTCGACCAGAATGCTTCATGCAATTCTCTTCTAAGCCTCGACAGGCGGTGGGGTACACCGTTGAAGCTGCTGAATCGACGAAAGAGATTTTTCGATCATGCATTTGTTGAACGATTCAAGTGAAAATGAACTACGACAGAATTCTTTTTAAAAAGCGGCATGGCTTGGGCTGCAATGCCAAAATTTATTATTACTTATCCTTCCTTTGGATTTGAGGGGGAAAGGAGGCTTTCTTTTTCTGTAATGGTCAAGATTCTAATCTAGTCTCGATATAACTTGGGATATATTCTTTTCAGAATTGTAGTGACCGTAGTAGTTGATTGTTGCGTTGATGTTGAGATTTTAAAGTCCGTTTATGTTTAGTATCACCTCAGTTTATTTTATAAAAGTTAGTAATTTTTAGTTCGTAAATATATCAGGTAGCTTTCTTTTCTTAGCTGCTCTCTCCACAAAAGTTTGTTGAAGTGCGTTAATTTGTGTCCCACGAGAGCGACGCAATTTGAATGTTAGGATAGTTTTTGCGTATATGAAACTTGTTTTTTTTATGTTGAATACCTTAGCCGTCATGAGTTGTTTACTCTTAGTGTCCGTTTCCATAAACCTGAAGGCATTTAAAAGGAAGTTAGAAGAATTAATAAGTATCGTATTTTGCAGGCATTTGAGTCGTTTATATTCCGTTGTCCGAAGGATATCATACCATTCGTGCCTGAAATCGAAAAGGTGATCTCGGAGTTCCTGAAACATGACCCCAATTATACATACGATGATGATGATAGTGAAGTGGAGGAGGGAGCAAATATGGATACAGATGGTACGATATATCTTTTATTCCGTCGCTGTTTTTGGCTAATTTCATTGGTGCGTTGGTTTGATAGATGCATTATTTAGAGAGTGGTAATCAGTAAATGCAGAAGTTTGAGGAAGTTTTATTTTTATTTGATTTATTATTAAAAACAATCAATGGATCACTTTATGCATTATTTTTTGTATTATCTGATCCTATTGGAATGTCCTCTATCTCTTGCTTCAAATTGACTGAACTCGTACTTTATTTTGTTGAAGGCTGAGCAGTATAACACAAAATGCAGACTTGATTTTGGTGCGAGGAAGCGCTGACGGAGAAGAAAATTGGCCCTGAGATAGATGGCGTTGTTAGTGATGGTGTTTTTACGAGCCCTAAGGATATTACTGCCAATTTGTGAGGCCTTCGTGGTCGTGGACCTAGCTTGAATAATGTCAGGGAAGTTGGCTAGGAGCTCAGTGTATTCTTGAACATCTTGTCGAGGGAAGGGTAGCGTAATCGTGACATATTTTAGCGTTAAAGGGGTTAGCGATCTGTTCTCAAGGATTCCATTTTGCGATATTGCCTCGACGTGCCATGTCTTGCAATCCTCCTATTCTTAATTTAGGCATAGGCTGTTAGCGTTGCCTTTTCCATTCTAGTTGTTTGGAAGTAGTTTGCGGTCTTCATATTTGTAACGTTGTAAGTGGCAAAACATTTTCTTAAGGTGGAGATACGGAAGACGACGATGATGAAACGAATGAATATTCGGATGATGATGATATGAGTTGGAAGGTTCGGCGTGCATCTGCCAAATGCATAGAAGCTCTTGTTCGTTTTATACCAGTTCTTCATTTCATTTTTATCTTCTTTTTTTTCAAATCATTGACTTTTTCTATTTTTTAAGAGTGGATAGAGTTCAGTGGAATGATTTTGCTAGTGATCAAGAGCTTCGATTTACCGAATCTATCGATTTATTAGTTTTTGTGATTAGAGAGAATAAAATGAAGTATTGTCATTGAGTTCATTGATTTGACGAAGCTGTTTATTTCGACGAGTCCTGCATTTGTTTCGTCGATAAAGATAGTGATGGTTTTTATGTTCATTATAAGAGTAAGTTTTCTCAATTTTTTGCTGATAGTATTGCCAAATAAAGCCAACTTATAAATAAAGAAATCTGTCAATTTGGCATTCACTTGTCAACCCCATCGTGAATTTTTTTTTTTTTTGTGAAATTCTTTTAATAGTTTTTTCTTCGTCATTTTGGCTATTATGTTACTCGGAAATTCTATGCTTTTCGAACAACTTGCAGGGGATTACTTGTAATGACCGATGTGCTGGATACTTTGATTTACTTGGAAGTACCCCGAGTTTTTTTTGGTAACTTCAGAGTAGATTTCATCCTTTTTCAATTGTTCATAAGGGATAATGCAAGTGTGTATTGCGCTTTCAGCAAGGGGTGAACGTATTCGCTGGAAGCATGTCGAAGCGTTTAGCATATGGCGGTTGAAGATGTTGTAGTTTAGGTACGGAACATTGGCCGGAAACATATTTCTTAATTCTGTTTTTACAACATAATATCTTTTGCGCGATTATACCTGATTGATAGCGTGTTTATCACCTGTGAATTTCGATTTTTAAGTTATAGTTGTTTTTAAAAAAATTGTCTACCTTCTGCAGTTTACGTTGACCTTCTGGGGATTTCCTCCACTGAATGTCTGACTCGTTGATAGTGACTATTGTTTGTTTGTTTCTTTTAAGATTTTATCTCATCGTGAGAATATTGGCGATTTTTTGACGAAACTTGGCCCATTGTTGATTAGCCGCTTCAAGGAACGTGAAGACAACGTCAAGTGGGATATTTTCCATGCATATACAGCACTTCTTTCACAGATTCGCAGCCTCATTCCGAATTTTTCGTCGATAACTTTGGTATTGGAAAGTTACACTCTTCATTTTTTTTTCTTTTTTTTCTTCTTATTTTTCTTCTCTTAATCGTTAATGAATTATTTGCAGCATTCGATAAGAGGTATGAAATAAATCAAAGATCATAACCAAAAAATATCGATTTGTGTGCGCTATTAGCATATCGATTTTTTCATTAATTGATGGAGAAGTGCGGTGATAGGGTAGTTTAGAACATATTGTAAATCAGCTTGTCGAAGTTGCATTTTGCGAAATTTTTAGAGAAATTTGCATAAACGGAAGAGAAATTTAGCAATTCGTACAAGCTCAGCCATATATGCTCAGGTTCGATAAGTTTTGTTTTGCTTATGTTTGTTCATTTGTCCGATTGGCGTGCATATTAATTTTTTAATATTTCATTTCTCGAATTTATACTATTAGATGTTCTTCAGAAAGGCTCGATTTACTATCATCTTATCAATATTATTAATAACTTCAGCAAACGGATAGTGAGAAAGGTGAAGGTCACGAATCGTGCGGCGATGTGGAGACGGTACGTATTGGTGGTGCTATACTTCTGAAAAGTGCAGCAAGTCATGAGCAAATTGCGGTTCTTCAGGTTGGTTTTTTCGAAAGAAGATAATGGAATCTGTTCGTGGGAAAATCACATTTTAATTTTGAGAGGAGGTTTCGGGAAGGAGTTTGAAATCTTATTTGTTTGATGGGTGCTAGTTGGGATATTTTGTT
This sequence comes from Ascaris suum, assembly GCA_013433145.1. Lineage (NCBI taxonomy): Eukaryota > Metazoa > Nematoda > Chromadorea > Rhabditida > Ascarididae > Ascaris > Ascaris suum. The sequence goes on along the minus strand of CM024178.1, from coordinate 7,553,166 downwards.
TTGTGTATTAATTTACTTATTTACCTATTCGTTTATTTATTCATTTTTCAACCAGCGCTTTCGATTTTATTCCTGTTATTTCAGATTCTTATGTGAGTGTTCCACTTTAGTATACTATGATTATTTAAGTTATAATGAAGTGATCGCCTAAACGTAGAAGATTGAATGCGTTGAATTTGGTTTTGATGATTTAATTCTTAAAATTATTGATTAACCAACTGAGTTGTAGTTTATTGTGTTTTTTAACCGAATACCAGCCGTCGCTCATTATTATCAGTGTGCTAATCGTAGATACAATTTGTTCTTTGTGGAATGAATTTTTGTGAATGAAGCGAGTATTGCCAAGCATTTTGAGTGTTTACCTGCTGTAGTAATACTACCTGAATAGAACTACCTGTTATCTGAGTAGAACCTCCCCTCACAGAGAGAGAGAGAGAGAGAGAGAGAGAGAGAGAGAGAGAGTTTCAGGACGTAGCTGTTGCATTTTGCAATTGATCATTCAGAACTTGTGCTTTCAAGTTGGGCGTCTAAAATGAATTGATCATTCAGAACTTGTGCTTTGTTCGTCTTTGAGGGATATGCTTTGTTCATTTTTAGATAAAGGAGGTCTTAATAGAGTGTTGTATTTATTATAGTGGGAAAAGTTTTCGTGGGAGATTGCAGGCTTTGGATGCACAAGTACCAATGTTGGTTAAAGCTATAAACAAACAGCTAAAAACGAAGACGTTGAAAACGAAACAGTGCTGCTTCATTCTACTTACGCAACTTTTACGGTATAATTTATGTTGTTTGTTTGAGTTTTTATTATTTACCTATTAAACGTTATATTTGTAGGTTGGAAATATAATGATAGCATTTCTGATTCATTGCTCATGGAACAGTCAGTCGGTGTTAGGATTTATCACGTTTTTCTTGTGTTAACACTGATATTCTGAGCGATTTTGGAAGGGAGTTCATCTTGTCCAACCTTATTGGCAAGTGATTCGGTAAAAATTGCATTGGTTCTATTTCATGATTTATTTTATTTTTCATAAAAGTGCATCTCTGCTTATTTTGTATGGACCTTTTTTGAAATATCTGTCATATTTGAACTTCAGAAATATGCGCTCAATAAGCAGACGTGTTGAATTCCGTTGCTATATCTTAGTTCGTTTATTATGTTGGTTTATATTACTTAAACATATCCGATCATTTATTATGGATCGTTTAAGTGCCTATCCGGGGGCTTTGTCGGACCAACTTCATCTACTTGTATCGGGTGTTGCATCGGCGATGGGCGACCGTTCGTCAAATACGAATATGAAAATCGATACCCTGTCGTTTCTTTCCGTTGCACTTTGCTCTCATCCACCTGAGGTTTGTGATGTTTAACTATGGTTCTAGATTTGTCTCCAGGGCTTTGGAGATTTTAAAGGTCATGTAAGGGAATGGGGGGAGGGTAAAGCGAAATATTTCCTTTACCGTTAATAAGTATTGGGAACGGAACGGCATAGGAGAAGCAAAGGTGATGAAATTTGGCATCGGATTTATGTAGTGGTTGTATGGGAACGAAGATTCTGTTTTCAGGAGATCTTAGCCAGTTTGAAGGAAACTGAATGGTTTCTTTCTAACTTATCAGACGTGAAGCCTGAATTTTATTTATCTGTTTATTTATTTACGGCCTAATACTTTTTATTTATTATATTTACCAGCTTTATTTATCTATTTACTTATTTAATTAAACTTATTTATTTATTTATTTATTTATCGGAGATGAAGCTCGAATTTACTCTATTTATTTGTTTTAATGGGAGTTCAAATATTTTCAGAAGTTGCATCCGCACATGTCAGTTTTGGTGCCGTTGATAGTACGTGCAGTAGGTGATTCGTTCTATAAGGTCTCTGCTGAGGCGTTGACTGTAACGCTGTCGTTGATCCGCGTTCTTCGACCTTCACATCCATCAGCATGCTTGCTTGATTTCACTCCATTTGTGAGTGCCATCTATGATGCGGTCGCTGATAAACTCAAAGCTACTGATATTGATCAGGTGGGAATATATATTTTGTTCCTTTTAATGCTTTTTAGAATATCTTTGAGTTGCCACCTGTCATTTTTTTCCCATCCTCTTTCGCGATGTTGTTCTCAAGCAGACTTCCTTCTGCTTACCTGTCAGATTGTTCCTTCCCTACTCGCACCAGATCTTTCATCGAGGATAGCACATTGAAGAACTGGAAGACTTTGTGCTGAACACAAGTTTTCCTCTCCCTTTGGAATTGAGGAAAAATTGCGTTCAATTTTGGCTGCAACCTACTAAGTTCAGGATTTTTTTTAGTTCGACTTCGACACAATTACATTTTCTGGCTCGTTAAGGAAAGTCTCAAAATTTGCAGGAGGTGAAGGAGAAGGCAATAACATCGACGGGTCTTTTGATCGCCACTTTCGGTGACTTCCTCTCTGATAAGGCGAGCGCCTGTCTTATATTACTTTCGTAAAGTTCAATTAAACCGTCACACGTTGTAGTGCAGAAACCTTGGATCGGAAGATGAGGAGTTGCATCGTATGCTGAATTTTTTATATCGCAATTGATGCCTTTGACTGTACAGATTGAACTTGGACTTGCGCCGATGCTATCGGACCTTTTGACTTTTCCACTGAATCGTTCTGATGTGCCACCGTCGAAACCCTTTAGTTCTTTGGTCCAAAATGTAGAAGGTATGATAGTTTGATGGATGCGGTGTGTTTTTTATTAGAGCTGAAGTATAAGAGATTCATCAAGCTTCGCTAGTTATCTATAGCGCTGCTCATGGACTGATTTTATTCTTTTGCATAAGTTAATTGACTTTTACATGTTTATTGGCTTCGAGTATTTTGTGAGATGAATAATGCACTTCTTTCTTGTAAAAGTGTGATCTAAGATGTGATTTTTTTTTTGAAGAATACAAATATGTTCATGGAGTGATGAAGATTTTTCTTAAGTGATGAGATTCTCTCCTACCCCTCCCCCCTCCCCTCCTCTGCTTAACCCGAAACCTACCGGCTGCACCAACTTATTTTCGTTGGTTTTTTTCTGATTGCATTATTAGATCATTGGTACTCGATGAAATATTAATGCGGTTTCAGCTACCGGCATGTTTGCCGATTCTTTTGGAACGTTTGCGTAATGAAATGACCCGTTTGGTGACTGTGAAGGCGTTAACAACCATTGTGAACAGCCCACTCAAAATCAACCTCGGTGCTATATTGCCCGATGTTTTGCCGTTATTGGCTGAATTCCTTCGCAAAAATCAAAGAGCTCTCAAGGTTGGCTTTGCTCAGCGATTTTTTTGCATCATGGCTTATTTGCTCATCTCATGCTTTGTGCGCTCATATGAAGTTGCATTTGGAAAGCATATTATGAAAATTACAGAAATTATCAGCATGTAGGCCACAAGTTACTCATGGGATAAAGAGCCGTCGAATTACCTTGAATGGAAATGTTGGAAAATGCTTTGGAAAGAAGGATAGTAGTTTTATCTCTGTGCATATTCGTGTGCTTATCTGTCTGCCCGGTAATTGTGGCTAGGAAACAGCTGAAGCCGAAATCACGAAATTTGATGGCGTAATAACGCCATAAGGCATCAAAGCGGTTCAAAAACTAGCTTGTGCTTTATAGCAGGTAGGGTGGCTGGTAGGTGAATAATTTTTGGGAATTTTATGCGAGCGGTCAGGGGTTAGTTAGGATTGCGGTCAAGTATAAATGCTTTATGATTTGTTCTTATTTATGAAAGCGGTTGGTCTATTGAGTAGAGGTCAGGAGTGCTTATCGCCGCTCTTTTTTTATACATCGCAATGTCGTTCGAGACAGTGATGTTTGTATAAAGATGGGGGTGACAATATTATGTCTGCCCATTACTTTTTGGACTTTACTTTGAGAGCATTGCATATTGAGGTGGGTTGTAATTTTTTGAAGGCGTATATTCGAAGAAGTGGATGAGTCTATAAGGAGGCTGTCTAAAATAGATGCCGTTACCCGTGAGCTTGATGTTGTCTTATGTGCGTCGCCTAAGACGCGTGTTGTAATTTCATATATAATAGCCAATCATTATTTTTCTGATCGTGTGTGAGGCTTTACCTCCATTGTTGAGTTTCACTGTTATATGTTGAAAGTAACATATTGGTATAAGAAATTAATATAGTTGAGATCCTGTCAATTAGAAATTGTAATAGGTTGTCTCTGCTTAAAACAGGACTTTTGTGGTGTTCTACGATGCTTTTATAGTTGCATATATTTGATTTGATCATTTGTGTTAATAATTAGCTTTGTAAGATGTTTTTACATCTCACTGTAGCTGAACCATTTTGAAGTTCTGAAATGGCTATACTTTTATAGTTCATCCTGGACTGCTGCTTAATCTACTGTATCTTCTTTATTTTGTTTCTCCTGTGAATTATTGCGCGATCTTTACCTCTGGATATCTCAACGTTAGATTATATTCATATAAAGTCTTATATATATATATATATATATATATATATATATATATATATATATATATATATATATATATATATATATATATATATATATATATATATATATATTGCTACAGATTGCGACATTGGGATTATTGGATAGCTTGACTACGAAATATGCTCATGGTGGCCTGGATGGTGAAGGAATGCAGAAAATCCTTGCCGAAACACCTGCGCTTGTCACCGAACTTGATTTGCAGATCAGCCAGTTGGCGCTGAATTTCGTCGCAGGTGGGTTTTTTAAATTGTTTCGACTACTCGTTCGTAAATGAAAGAGGCTTTGTAACGTGTGCAGGGAGAGGCAGGGGAGGGGGGGGGGGATGGACAGATTTGGGAAGACGTCATTTAGAGGTGCTATCCTTATGTGAGAAGCCGAATGTGATCACGAGGTGTTCTGGCATTGCCAGATGGAAGGGGGGGGGGGGGAGGGGGAGAGAAGTGGTACTGTTTGTTCCGAGAAAGGATCTGTCTGGCTGAGGATTGAAAACAATAAACTATGGTACTGTGCTGGCTGAGGTGCAAGAAGTGCTATAAACACTCATGGGGATGTTTCATCAGCGGTCATAGCTCATACTTCACGTCGATCTTCATCACCGTTTCTGTATGCTATGACATCTCGTGCAGTATGTTTCATGATCTCCGCTAGTATCATACCTTGTGGATCAATCGGAAATTGCTTGCAGATATGATGGCCACTCATCCAGAATTGATACCCGAATGCCTTTCGAAACTGCTATCTGCATTCGTACTCTTATCGCAGAGTTCACTTCTACAAGGCGCTACACTCACTTCGGCATTGAATCTTCTTGATGCGTTGATGCGGAATCCAGTACCGAATAAGCCATCATTGGAGGTGAGCTGCGTCAGCTTAATTTGCATGAAATTACAATTAGCTCTCACTTGTTTTTGTCGATATTGTTAAAGATTTCTGCTAGTTTATTCAGCTGTATAACTGGGCAGTTATTGATGTCTTTTATTTCAATTGCAGGGCGTTATTTTTATCTCGTATTTTGGAATTATTTTTTTCCGTGCTGAATGGTCAGTATATTTTGAAGTGAACCGTTCCTTTCCCTTTCTGTAAACCTGTTCCGAATATGCTGATAGATGTAATGTTATGATTCTCTAATGAGAAGTTCATGTCAGCTAGCGAAATTGAGCGCGAATTTAGGTTCAGCGACGTGTATTGACTTGATGAAGTAACTAGCTTGCAGGAACTATTGGATGAGTTGACAGCGCCAGTTTTTGCGCATGCGTCACTCCCCCGTCAGGCGTACCACTCGATTTCCGCTTGTACGGCAGTGGTGGCATCTGCATCCGATGATCTGAGTAAATCATCACGCCTTGCCAAGCAACTCGCCCAGCAGCTCAGGTCTCCTGATACAACCGACGGTGTTCGACTCTTTTCATTGTTGACTCTCGGTGAACTTGGCAGGAAGTGCCCTCAGGTTTACGAAAATGATCCGTCCTTAAAGTACGCACTTATTAAATTGCTTAAACATAAATGGTGCTTGTATGAAGGATTGCATGGAGAACACAAGAGGGAAGTGGGATAATATTGCAGAATTGCAATTTAATAGGCGAGTTTTTTTTTTTTTTTTTGAAAGCTTCCAGCGGAATCCATTTGTCTTTGAGAAATTCGGCATCGATACCCGAAGTTGAATGCATCTGAATGTTTGGTGACATTTTATTGTAGAATGCATATTTTGCCAAAAAAAATGGCGGTTTGATTGTGGAACGCATCTCGAGATAAACGATCATTATTGCAAGATATTCATTGCAAGTTGATAGTTTTCTATGCGGTAATGTTGCGGTTCCATTTTTTACTCGATTTTGCCCATGGAGGGGAAGCTGTCTTACACGGTCTGATATTCTTTCTTTCTTTTGTACTTAGACAACTAGTTCCACTAGTTTGGCAATATTTTAAGACAGTATTAGAGTACCTAAGTGCCAGTGCATTGTGGAAAATCGAAATTCGGATCGTATCCCTCTTCGCCTCTCTTTTGAGTGCAGTCGTCGACAATGGAGAAAGAAATTTTTAGCGATTGGTGGTTGTAATTACAATAGTCCTGATTTAAATTCTCGATAATCGAATTGCTGAAATTTTGAAGCGGAACTGGAGCACACTAAACAACGTAATTCTAGGCCAGAAGAGCTACTAGTGGATGCTTTCAATTCATCATCAGAGGAGTTGAAAGCGGCAGCATCTTATTCATTGGGCATGTTGGCGGTTGGAAACCTTGAAACGTTCCTTCCGTTCCTATTGAAGCAAATCAGCTCTCAACCTAAAAGGCAGTATCTCCTGCTGCATGCACTTAAGGAAGTAAGTTAATATCGTTGTGTTCTGTGATTGATAGTACTGTTTATCAGAGTTTCTATTTCCGCTCAGTTTTTCTCATTTTTTTCGATTGCAGAGTTTATTTCCGTGAAAACATTCCGTCCTTGTCATGTATATACAGGTAGTTTGTACCTATGATGTTTCCTTTTTTTGTATCACTTAAAATTTTCTTCATTGCCGCGGTTGATCTTGGTTGGAGATGTTTTACATAAATTGCATTTGCACTAGATGAATTAGTTCTGGTTGATTTTATGGATAAATTATCGTAGTGATTTTTCGTTCATCCACTAATTTGACGGACAGATGGTTGCATAAACGCGTGAGAACATTCATTAAGTCCTAGTATATATGCTCAACAATTGTTTTTTGTTGAGGTTGTTGATTTTTTTTCCAATTGCAGTGAAATTTTCGATAATGAATGTGTAATTAAGCCAACTTCATATGATCTCCGGTTAAATTAAACGAAAGAGAATAATACAGTGAGATTAAAGGAGCAGGTGGACCTGAAATAATGCTCATTTTTTGATCGGATAGCGATTCATGTCAACTAGCTGTTGCTAATGACTACTGTTTCTTACTATTGCCATTCTGTGTTATTGTCGAGTAAAGTTTCAATCGATATGAGATATAAACTAAGGTAATCGGATCGGAGAGTGTAGATGCACGCGCGATGGAATTCTTCCGGCCGCGCATTGAGCAAATCTGGCCTGTATTGATGGAGCATGCGATATGCCCCGAGGAGGGTACTCGTAACGTTGTTGCCGAGTGTTTGGGAAAACTTTGCCTTGTTCATCCGGAATCACTGCTGCCACGTCTCAAGGTTTGATAATTATTTAATTTATTGAGAAGCATCCTGCTTGCTAATCAGCAATCTTGATGAAATTTCGATATTATTGACGCCAGTTTAATTTATTGAAAACACAGCGTGCTTTGTGTGATACGGCATATTTTGATAATATTGGATCCGTCAACTCCCTGTGATGAAGGAGGGCTTATTTTTGCTTTATTTCAGGTAGTGGTAGACCTATGAGGAAATATTTCGTTTCATTTTGTTGGAGTCGAATGAATCTTGTGGAAAGGGTGACCTTGCGAAAGCATTTCTAAGTCTCTTGTGAAGGGGTCGGCCAAATGGAAGAGGAATCGAATTTGTATAAAACATACAAGAGGATTCATGGCCTAGTTGTTCTCTTGGAGCGTAATATTGATGCCATTTCTTAAGTGCTATTAAGTTGTTACTAAAGGAAAGTCATGAGGAGGTTGGAAGTCACGTTTGCCTACTTTTCGGTTACTATTAAATTCATATTTGTCATCTTGTTAGGAACAATTCGGTTTAACGCTAATTCATTTAAAAATCGATAATTTCTAGTGATTTCGATATGAGCCTCGTAAATTCGTTGTTTAATTCATGTATTTAGGGATGTGCCACATCGAAGAATGCGTTGATGCGTGCTTCGGCGGTTACCGCGGTGAAGTTTCTAATTGTTGAGCAATGGACAGCCGCCGATGATATGCTTCAGTGTGCGATGGCCGAATTCCTTCAGACAGTCACCGACAGTGATCTCAATGTGCGACGTGTTGCATTGGTCGCCTTCAATTCGGCCGCTCACAATAAGCCTAAATTGGTATTCATTCTGTGATATCTGTTTGAAAATTTTGGAGAGGAAAGAAAATAAAGAAGAGGAGACTTTGATAGCAGATAGGATGGGATGTTTTTTCTGTTTTTAAGTGATTTTTTTAAACGGTTTTATTTTTCTTCCTTTTGCTCTTAACATGTTGTCAGCTAATGCGTATTTATAGTTTGTAGTGTGCATTGTGGGCTATCTTGTAGTAAGTTTGATTTATTAATAGTTCAATCGGGGATTGATTTTTTTCTGTCCACCTTATATTTCTTCTAAAGATAAAATAATGACCAAAAATCAGCGCAAAGAGTAAAGAACGATAAGAATTTTTTAGTGAAATGGGGAGTTTTGCTGGAAATGCGAATTATGTGGATGTGGGGGGGGGAGGGGGATTGGAACTTTAAAGAGGGAGGGAATTGTTTGCAATGAATCGGACATATTTATTTTCAGATACGCGATCTCCTCGACATGTTTTTGCCATCACTGTATGCGGAAACAGTCGTAAAGAAGGAACTTGTGCGAGAGGTTGAGATGGGTCCATTCAAACATACAGTGGATGATGGCCTTGATTTGCGCAAAGCAGCTTTTGAATGGTAGTTTTTTATATGCTGGAAATGCTCTTTGAAATTAAAACTGAAAATAACTTCTAATGAGAAGAGGTTCTTGAAAGAGGATTGAGGACGATGATGGATGCTTAGCGAAGGAGGAGACAAGGACTGTCGCGGCGTTGGCCACCGGTAGAACGGCCATAAAGGTCGGCTAAGGTAAACGGAATTTCAGCATTAAACATGCGGCAAGCAGGCGGGTTTATATTTTCTAATTTGTTTTAATAACTTTATTACCTGGGAGGTTTTCAGCACGAGCAGCGAGGTTTGTGGGGGGGGGGGGGGGGAAGGTGTTTTAGCGTCTATAATTTTTTGGGATCTTTTAATACATGAGAGTGATCATTTCAGCATGTATACGTTGCTGGAGACGTGTTGGAGCGACTGGATGTCTTTGAATTTATGACGCATATGGAGAGTGGTCTCAAGGTCTGTTTCTTTCTTTCATTTTTTGTTTTGAGATAATTCTTAAACCGTATGGATTTTAATTTTGGCAGTTGGTATTGATAGATGTGAGGAATGCAGGTTGCAACCGTTTATATCATTGAATATTTGTTATTTTTATTTTGTTATCTATTTAATCGCTCACTTTTTTTTATTATTTACTTTTGTGATTTAAAAATTTGAATGATGTGATGATTTCCTTACTCTGTGTAGTCATATGACGGGTGGTGATTTTAGATAAGTGTTGGAGTGAATGTTTTATAGGATCACCATGATATTAAATTGCTCACCTGTCTTATGTTGGCTCGTCTAGCGTCTTTATGTCCTACGCAAGTTCTGCAACGACTTGACAGACTCTGCGAACCGCTTAAGGTTGGTTGTTGTTTGTTGACGTTGTTTCTTGGGAGGGAATCGAAGATAGTCAAAGGCGAATTATTTTTGATTAAATATTAGGTAGGCAGGTGGGACAATTATAGAATTTGATGCTTTGATGATTAGCAAATTTCGAAGTCGTTGTTTTTAATCGAGTTGCTGAAGATAATGAATAAATTTTTTAATCAATTCATTTATTAAAGTAAATTTGGAGAGGAGTTGGCATGAGATTTAACTCTTTCCCTATATTAAGAGAGGTTTTGCAATAGAAGGGGGATTGATTGTTAGACAATTGTCTGTATCTTTTAGGAGAGTCTTAGGCTCTTTAAGATATAATTTCGTTATTCTTTTTTGGATGATGTCCGAATTTTATGGCCATTTATAGGCTCAGCTGCAATCGAAGACTAAGGCGAATGCAGTAAAACAGGAAAGCGACAAGCAAGAGGAGCTTAGGAGAGCGGCTCTACGTGCTGTGCTTGCACTTCATGTAGTTTTTCTTTGTTTAATTTGCATTTCTTGTGGTATTAATGAATTTATATTTGCTTAAGTATATAATGTTTTATTTAAAGCATGGATGAAAACTTATAAATGATTATCTTTTGTCATATGTTGTCTCTATATTTAGTACCATTTAAATTCGAAGGATTAGTGAATTAAAGTCGTATCGTCGCCGCATGCGGTACTAAAGTTTATTAGCTAAATCCTATATCAAAAGGATAAAGGATTTAGCTAGTAAACTGACATTGGAATCAGCGGCTGGAAGATAGAGTTATCAAAATCCGTCGTTTTCCGGTAAGGTAGAATTGAAAATCTTTTTTAATGCGGTGAATTAAATTTTTTTTTTGTGTGCTACGTTTCTTTTTTTTAAATTAATATTGATGAGCTATTATGTGATCCTTTCAATTAATACACTCGAAAGAGGTTCAGAGATTTTTCTATTGTGTGAATACATTTACTTTATTATTTGGGACTTTTTTACTAATTTAGAATGTTTTCGCTGAAGCACTTTTCTTCCTACGCCAATGACAAGCGCATATCCTTCCAGAAGTTTTTAAGCGTAGCTGATGCACTGCTTGAAAACAGTGACCGTTATGAATTGTGGTGGTGAAATTCAGTTTAAAAAGCAGCTGGCTAAGATGTGCGGGGGTTAGGAGGACAAGCTATGAGTTTGAAGGGGGATTTGGATGTGTGTCCGTTAAAGTTATTTTGAAATACATGATAGCATATACAGCAAAAAGTCCATAATTGTAGCACGTACCGGATGCAGAGCGACAGCAGCAGTTTGCTGAGTTATTGACGATGATTCGTTCCTCTCCGGAGCTCAACGCACTTTATCAAGTTAGTTCATTTTCGTACTACTGTTGCTAAACAAGCACGTATTTTTGCCGATTTTTGAGCGTTTCAGCTGGTCACTGATGTGACTTCGTCGCCTTCGACCTGTGGTGGTCACTTCCTGTTCCTTCAAAGTAATAACCTAAGAATTGCTAACAATTATTTCCTTGCTCGTTTTGACAGTAAGCGAATAGTCGTTAGAAGTAAAAAGTTGATATCCTAGCAAAGAAATATCGCGGATATTCCAGGTGTTTGCATGTATGAAAAAATCATCGTTAAAGGTACTCTCTTTCTTAGGAATGAGCTAAAAAGAGGAAGAAGAGTCACTTTTATGTAATTCGTTTTCATTAATTTTTTTCTCAGTTCGTTCGAAGTTGCCTGTGTTGATATTAGACGAAATGCATTTATTGATGTTATTTCGCGGTCAGACATATGCAGTTCAATTTGTCTAATATTTTTAGGTTCTAGTTAAGTTTTGAATTAAGAGTAGAATAGCTTGACCTGAAGTAGGACTAGAGGTAGCGTTATTTTGCGCCTTCTGTTTGTTAAGTAGGCTACGGAAGTTCTTATTATAGGAGAATATGGAGTAGTAGTTTCGTTTTGTTCGTGTCAGTACGGAATCCGTTTTATATCATTATAAAATGAGTGAGGTTTATTCCATGATATGCGGTTTTATTTTTATGATCGCTGACTTTATCGATCATGTTGTTGTTGTTTTTTGAGTTGGTTGTCAGGTAAAAGGCATTTACTGCAAAGTAGTGAACGGCTATCTTAAGCAACACCTTTGTGGAATTCTACGCTTTGATGTTTTCAAGTTATCTGTATAAGAGGCATTCCTTTGCAAGTTACAGGTATATTGTTTTATGAGAGAGTCCGGTAAGGCCGTAGGTTTTTTTTAAAGCAAAAGCACTTTTTTTTAAAGAGAATCTCAGTTGGTATGGACATAGAAAAGCAATTCCTTTTTCTTAGAGAAACAAAAAAGATTGCAAGCAGCACTTTCAGGTGAAATATTGCTTATATTTCATTTCGAAGCACACCATGTTCCTCCCTTCGTAATATCACAATTGTATCTTTTCTCATGAAAATGGCTTTTTCGTTGTGTTAAGCGAGATGCAGTACACGTTTCTGTCGCCGCAGAATCGACTGTTGAAACTGACTGACTGCTTTTGGAGTATTTCGTTAAGTTCAGCGATGTGAATATCAACAGCTATATGTTGCACTGAAATATTTTTTAATATTTTCCTTCAACATTTTTTTCCTCATTCTTAAATTTTTTTCCTGTCAGTTAACCCATTTTACTGATTATGATATTTTTCCACGTTTAGGATAGGGAAAAAAATTCATTTGTAAGATTTTATGTGGGTAAATAATTCGTATAATTGCATTTATTGAAGTGAAAATTTTTTAGAGTGTCGAACGAGATGCAACACATCGTTCATTCACCGCAGAATCGATTATGGAAACTGATTGACCTCAGCGCGATTCGTTTCAATGCAGAAATGTGAAAATCAATCGACGCTGATCGGAGATTCTGTGTGAATATTTGCAGCATGTTAGGTTATCGTGGCTATGAGACCCTCTTTGCAGCAGTTTATTTCTTAATTTTGTTTAAAGCCATTTTTCTTGGAGAGCGAGCTAGGGCTTCTGATGTGTAAGCATTTTTGCCCATTTTGACGCTTAAGAAAAGGTAGAGGGAGGTCGACGAAGGCAGTGTTTTTTTTTAGGATGAGTATTAAAGGGGAACTGGAAATCACTTACGGATGGGCCGGTGGAAAATGTCATCGTACGTTGTTCGTTGTGTTGCGGGTGTTATTGCATGTAAAGTTTTAAATGTTTTAATAGGCGAAGCATTAGGAGAGTGATGGCTGAATGAGCTCGCAGTTTGGCTGGCACAGAATGAGGAAACGTTTTGTAACGAAAAATTGATTGCGCTAAATAGTTTAGCTATGGCTGAAATGGTCGAGTGAAACAGGTTCTTCTGCAGGTTTTTTTTTTGTTGTTGTAAAGGCACGGTATATGATGTGACATGGGCTCATTGCGCTGATATCTTTTCATCTCAGATTTTTGTGCATGGGTTTATGGACTTACTTTCTCGAATATATAGATCCTAGCGTTTTCGTGAACGTCTATATAGGTTAGTAAATTGGAGACGGCTGTTCGTTGAGGAGGAGTCAGGAGCAAGGTTGGGAACAGAGTATTGTGTAAAGGAATTTGAGGTTCGGAAGGTCAGGAATTTGGTACTATTTTAAAAGTTGCCGATGAGGGAGGACGAGTTTTTAACGGAGATGTGAATGAGTATTGATGTGTTGGATTTGCGCATTTGCATATATAATGTTTGTTGAGAGTTTCATAATATCATATCGATGCAGGTTGCGTTTGTGTGTAATCGATCCTTCCACTCTGAATATATCGGTAATTTCATATCCTTTAAATGGTCTCTTAAAAGTTTTAAGTGAATTGATCGGAAAAAGAACGCATAAACGTGGTATAAAATTTTCGAAATCAAAATATCATGAAATTAATTTCAGCTATGTGGCAAAATGAAATTTCGTTATTCCTATAATAGCAGAGATCTAATATAAGAAAAGTTTTATGCATTATTTGCAAAAATATAGTTGTCATTTTATCATTGGGGATTTTTCCAAAAGATTTCGCCATTTTTATCGATTTTATTATTTTGTATTTCATTTTTTCCTTGTACTTCCAACAATTTGAAAGATAAAGATTTTTAGAATGAGATATATAAGAGTGGATATAGGTGTTGGATTTTAATAAAAATCAAAAAGATCATTTAATTTGCACTGAAATTATAAATTTTCCAATGGAGAAAAAGTTATGCAAAAAATCTTATTTTGTGAGGGAAAATTCAAATCTTTGAAAGTTTTCGCAACATGGAAATGGATCGATTTGTTCGATGCAATAGTGATTTTTTTGCGGGGCAACAACTTTTTTTTCGGTTATTTATTGTTTGTTTCTTCTTTTTTTTTTAAATCAGACGAGAGTGATGTTTTGTTCGATGATAACTATTTCTGCTCGTATTGAGGCCAATTTCTTTATTTTTCTTTTCTCTTTTAAAATGTTTTCTTGTTGATAAAAATACAAAAGAACGATTTGTTTTAATGATCGCTCAACGCAAATATGAACCACTAATAAACAATTTTGATTGATTTTGAATGTCGTCCCTTTACAAGCGTAATGCTTCGACATCGTTATCGGCAGCCGGTTGTCTGTTCGCTGTTCTCTATAGTTTAAGTTGACATTTGTTTCGTTGTTTTATTCTTGCGCGAGTGTGCTTGATTTTAATTTATTGAAAGATTTAATATCTGCGACAATTAGTGTGATTTGCAAAAGGTACTTGCCATGCAAGAGTTTCCGGGGGGAGGGGAGGGGTGGGGTGGGGGGGGGGGGGAGGCAGGCTAGCTTACAGTCTTGTGAATTCGAGTGAAATCGTTCCCTTTCATTCGTAATATTGGGTATAGGGTATTTCAAGGTTTCCAAATAAAGTTTTTGGGAGTATGTTTTCATGCATACTATTAAGTGATATGATGAGTGGGAAGACTTTAATTTTTGATAGGACCATGACCACTGTTGATCTTCTGTGTTTCTTCAAAAATTTTTGCATAGATTGAATGAATGACGGGAATAGTTCATAAATTCTGTGGTGAATTTCGATGGGAATAATGATATGCCAGTCTTGTGGAGTCATGTGGTTGTTTATCGGAAGTTTTGAATATCAATTCAAATTGCATTGTTTATGAATGAATGTCCATGTATGGTGGCATCAATTTTTGAGATGGTTGGTCGTGGTATCTAACGGTCTGTCGTATATTTTCAGATTTGATTTAGCTCTAAGAATTATATGGAAATACAATCGGCACATATAGCTGCACTTGAGGGAAGGTTTCCTAAACACCATATGGATCAAAATTTTCGTTTTCGTTCTCAGAGAAGAGGATGGCAACATTTTCTTGATAGGAGGGGAAAGTGGTTTTATTGAGAGGGGGGAGGGGGCGGATATGTCCATCTGATATTAGAATAATAAGAGGCAAGGTGCTGTATTTGCTAGTTGATAGCGTGATAGTGTTTCAAAGTGCACGCTCATCGCCTCTTACTTCCATTTCAGTTTCTGTTGAATGGAAGCAATGAGATTACATACGATGCACGAGTCATTTGAACTCCTCATTCATTAAAGACGTATTTCCGTTGTTTTATTTTCTCATATTTGCTGCATAAATGAATAAATAAACAAACAAATAAGTTATATATACTTTTATTTATTTATTTGTGGGCTGTGTTTTTTATATTATTTTCCTAATTGTTATTCATCCTTCATCCATAGCATCTAATAAAAGTTTTGCATATCAGATGATGATCATTGATAAGTTGATGTGTACGAGCATTGTCGTTGCGTTGATGTACTCATCAGTCGCTCGTTTTATATCAGTCGGTCTTCGTTGCCGTTTAAAGCACCGAATTGTAAATGCGTACACTTTGCATTGCAGATGCATTTGTTATTGATTAACGCGTGATAGGAAAGCAAGGATGCATCATTTTTCGTGCACAAAATGAGGTGAGGCGTTTTTTTTTGTGTCATTTTCCCTATTAAAATCGATTTTGCGATTGGAACTTCTCGAATTTTGAAAATAACGATATTTGAAAGAGCGGAAATTAATGAGGTAAGTTTTCATTCAGTGCTTACATATGAACCCGGCGATCAATCGTTTGCGCGTATGCGACAAATTCATGCTTGTTTATGTCGCTCTTTAAGATATATCGCTCTTCGAATATCGCTTTAGGCATTTTTTATTTCTCCTTCGTTTTGCTTATTATTTTTTATCCGTTCACTTTTGAGTTTTTATTTCTTATGGGAGGGGATAGGACGATGCGGCTGAGATTCTCAGAGGAAGCAATTTGTTACCAGGCTGTAAATAACACCAACAGTCGCCTATTCTTGTTTGCGTATTCGGATGTTGGATTCTGAATTTCGAATTTTTGAGCCTTTTTTGAACTCCAAAAGAGTTCATCATTATGCGATATCAGTTTGATTTACTTTGAGACTGTTAATTACAAAAAGTCAGAAATCTGTAGTAATTTAAGGCGTAAGAAAGGGATGCATTGCATCTTGGTAAGCTTCGCCGCAATCGTCTTAATACTTTCGATCTTGTTTTACGTCACCTTTCACGTACCCGACTGCGACGTAGCGGAGGGGTTAAATTCCGACCTTAGTTCTTCCTTAACAAGTGATCTTCAACAATAGGATGCTTGGTTTTAACATTGCAATGGTGCAGTATTATGGCGGATCGAGGAATATAGGCGGTTTCAAGGTTCATTCACTCTGATAAGGTGAATGGTGAATACATATAGGTACATAGTATAGATATTCATTGATATAGGATTTGGTTTTTGCATCAGGTATATAGGTATTTTTTTTCAATGTCTAATCTATAGGTATCATGGGATTTGTGCATTGATATACCTATAGGTATATCAAATAGGTATATAGGCCCATAAACATATATATCACTATTGGACTAGGCAGGCAGCGTTCGCTTCTCTAGCGTTGGCTTAGAAAATGAAACAAGACAGTCTTAATTACTATCAGTTTTTCCTATAACTTGATAATATTTTAAATTATTTCATGATAGCAGTTGTAGTTAAGTTGGCATCCACAAAAGCAGAATAAAAAAAGTAGAAATCGATCAATATTAATGCCTTTTTTAAATTTCAGTTCATTTGGCAAGTGGATAGTGATAATCCTCACTCCGATTGTTTTCATCTATGGATTTATCCCATTTCTAATATTTTGTTTCCCGGCATTTATGCATCACATTTTCTTCCTCAACTTTGGTAAGTTATTTTATTTATTTGTTTATTTTTTATTTTGTGTTAGTTGATTTTGAAGGCATAATTTAATTATAAATTAATAGTACATCTACTGTGGTGTTATTGTCCTGACGTGTAGGGTAGCTTGAGCTAGTGCCTCAAGTTGCCATATTTATATTAGTATCGATGAGTCCTGGAGGTGACGAGGGAGACAATTTGAAGGGTGGATGGGCTTAAGGTTAGAGATGAGTTTACTGGAATAGCATCTTTGAATTATTAAGTAGTAGGAAATTCGCTTCATCCCGGGTGCTTTTGATTATTAGATCGTTTGCCGATTGAGTTTTCCTTCTATAAATAGAGGGAATTAAATTAAATAGGAAATATATTTGAAATATTCATTTTCTTTTTTTTTTTCTCCTCTTATTTGGAGGAAAATCTTCCCTGCTTTCATGATACTTATTGCTATTGTCTTGGCTAATACTTTGTGATCCATCTTATCGGTATTTTAATTGACAGGCGCATTAATTGACAGCTTTACTCATTTGTCTTTGTTGACTGCTTAGCGCCAAGTTGTTAGCTTGAGGTAGTGCTATTTTTATGATACGCGTTATTAAATTTATTTTTTATTTTACAGTGAAAGTGCCGTTCAGAAATTATAATAATTTAAGTGTATATGGTGTTAAATCATTGGGTCGAAATTTTTATGTGGAAAGTAGAGATGGCGTACATCTTGGATGCTGGTTTGTCGTTGTCGTTATGTTTTCACTCTCCAATTTTTTATTTTTATTTGTTATTTTAATTTTTTCTTTTTTTTGATAGAATTTATTTCAATGATTTATTTATTATTGTTTTGTTTTGGAAATTAAATGAGTAATTTCTTTGATTAAAATATATTTTAAATTATTATGAATGTTTCTCGTTATATTATTGTAAAGTAATTCTTAATTGATAACTGAAGAAGTGATTCACGTCAACCACATCATTGTGACCTATTCGTTATATTTGCTTTTCTTTTGTTTTTTCTTCACAAGTTAGAAGACAGGCGGACAATGAAACTTTAAATATCGCACCTGAAGCTGACTGTTTATAAATTCGGACTTTTGCCGTTCGTAAATTCTTAAAGATAATTTGCAGTCCGGAAAAGCCTAAACAGAAGTCTATTTATAAATATGGAAATGTATAGTACATTTTCGTGATTAGTGGGAGAATCGGATTTTTTTTTTCCTTTGTTTTATCATTCGTAATATGGCAGTTGTTGCTAAGGTGACGATAATGACCACACTAATGACCATTGGGAATATTGGCGTCGAATTTTGATGACCACTGAGTTCTTAATTTTTGAGTTTTAGAATTATGCTTTTAATATTGAGTATAACAGAGATGAATTTCAGTAAGGGTTTTAGATTTTTTTAAACCAGCTATTGAAATATTTCTTGCCAATCGTTATAGGCATATTCTGCCATCGTCACTATCATCGACGTTATCAAATGTGGAAGTAACCGATGAATCGATCGAACGCTCAATGATGACATCAGATTTTCCAATTGTTGTCTATTTACATGGAAACTCATTTGATCGGTTGGGTTTTTTAATTACAGATCTATTTTTCATTTATTTTTGATCGGTTGGATATACAAATTTTGTATTTATTTATATTACTAATTAGTCACATTATTCTATTGAAGTAGTTCTTTAATATGATTGAGCATTATTCTACTGACATCAATATTTCGTCCACATTCATTTGCATTTTTATTTGCATAGGTAGGTAAATGAACTTGAAGATATTAGGCAAATGAATTGTTAACCTTCGTTAGCCAACAAATTGAAGCAGTGATCAGCAAATCGAAATTTAGATGTGAGAAGGCGATGAGATTTTCCTATTAAATTGTAATATAGCAAAGTGGCATTCTTCCGAAATTAAAAATAAAATTATTCTATAACTTCGATGTTGATTAAAAGCCTAAAGGGTTTATATGTATGTATTGGTGCACATGTAATAAAGTAACGTCGTGCTATTTCAGATCTACCGGACATCGCATTGATTTGTATAATGTACTCTCAGACATGGATTTCCACGTAATTGCGGTCGATTACCGAGGTATTTTTTTAGAAATAGGCTTTAGATTTTTTTTGAATATTTTGCTTTTTTTCTATTTGAATTTCGAATTTACCTGGTGATATCATGACTTATGCTGTATATGGCATTTTATACTTTATTCATAAATATATGGTAGCACACTATTGTCTTATTGTGATTTGATAAAGGCAAACAATGAATTAAGAAGTGATTATCTTGAAGCAGTGCTTGTGATGATCTCTAGTGATGTGGTTATGAGCGGTAGAAGAAGACGCCTATTCGGAGCATTTTTACGGATTGCGGCTAGAGGATCGATGATGGAGAGAGAGAGGAAGTGGGAAAGAAAGAGGGAAAAAGAGAGAGGGAAAGACCGGAGCGGATGTTGCAATAAGTTGCCACGATATGTAGTGCATCACCTTACACTTGCTTTAGACTATTCACTAATCATATTTAAATATTTCGAATCGTTTCTAATTATAATTTATAAGCACGCATTAGAAGAATTAGTCTTTTCTTAAATGATTATTTTTATTACGTTCTAAAATTGAGATGAATTCGAAGAATGTTATTCATATATATTTGTATTAATAAATATAAAAATATTTTGTATTTCTGCAATATTTAATTTTTGCATTTCGTTGTAAGTCGCATTTGGATTTAGGATATGGCGATTCGACGGGTTTTCCAACCGAAATCGGTGTCGTACAAGATGCAAAGCAAGTTTTCCGATACGTGAAGAAGCTTGCGGGCAATAATGATGTCTTTATTTGGGGACATTCTATGGGGACTGGGTTTGTTGCTTTTCTTTTTTTTTGTGATTTAAGTTGATAGTGACCTTCGCTGAAAAAGATCCCTCAGGCGACCATAATGTAGAGGTTTGCGCTGAAAATGGCGTTAACTTCCAAGTGAAAAAAGGATTTTTTCAAGTAATTTCTATGAAGCCTTGTTGTATCGATGTTGCCTTTTTATGTTGTGCATTACTGAAGGTGAGTGATGTCGTCGGGGGGAAGCGGGGTGGGAGGGGGGAGGGATTAATTATATTCCCCTTCTCTAGAGAATGAGTAAAAAGTGCTTAAAATTTCTATTATTTATTTTTTCATTTGTAGCATATCATCAGAATTAATGATTGAATAATGATTACAATTACGTTTCTCTCGTTGCTGCTTTGAGGAGAAACTTTCATTGGTGTTTTTTAGGCCGGCGCTACCCCATTTTTGCCTAATATTGCATAAATTTTAAACTTAACCTGAACGTTTTATTGCGAATTTCGTTTATGTATTGTCAAATATAGCAAGGTTCTAAGTTTATTTATTTCTTTATTGTTGTAGAGTTGCATCAGCGGCGGTAATGGAGTTGTGCGAGTCTCATATGGCCCCGATGGGCTTATTTTAGAATCAGCATTCAATAATCTTCGGGATGTGATAACATTTCATCCATTTGCGGCACCTTTTCGTTGGTTGCCTTGTTTCGACGATATCCTTTTGCATCCATTTGAAAATTCTGGGCTCAATATGAGCTCTGATTTACGCATTGCCAGGTGAATTTCTTACTTTGTATAGCGAAGTGTGACAGGTAAGGAAGTAAATGTTGTTTATGCAGTACGATAAGTAAATAACACATGCTGAAATATGCATTAACCGGACAGTAAATGAGAGGCTTTTGGTTTTTTTCGTTTTATCTTCCATTTGTAGTTTGCTGAATGAGGGGTTAAAGTCATTTCTGATTTTGGATTATGCCTTTAACCCTATTTCCTTCCTCCTTTCTCCCTTTGTTTTCCCACTTTTTGTTCAAAGAAAGACGAAAGCTGATGATCGGGTCTGAAACTGCTTGGAGAATTTGATTTTGAATAGACAAATTTTTGCTCGAGTTTTCAATTTTTTGGGGTATGGGGGGGGGGGATCTGAGCAGGAGCACTGGTTGAGATTGGAGAGGGGAATACGTCCACAGTTTTCTAAGAAGGATAGGGGAAAATAAGGAGGAAGCGTAATAACGAGTGAGGACTAAAAAGAAAATGAATTATGTTTGCCGACCATTTTTCTGATACTCAAAGAGGGCAAAATTAGATTCTTTGTTCTTCTTTAGAAAAATAAGATTTAACGAAATGTCAAACAAATATTAGAGGTTGAATTCATGGAGACGTGGAGAGGTTTTAATTTTCTCAAGCATTTAATTTTAAATATTATTTAATTTAATTTTTAATTATATCTCTAAGTTTTAGGGTTTCGTGTCCAATTCTGATATTACATGCAGAAGATGATCATATAATTCCCTCGAAATTGGGTCGGCGATTACGTGATGCAGCAATTGCGGCTCGGCGAGATGTTACTTATGTTGAATTCGAGGCAAAGCGTCAATTTAAGCATAAATATATTTATATGGCTGATGAACTGCCATCTATTATCACGTATGTTTTATAATTTGCACACATTTGCATATTGTGTTGTGATGTGGTTATTGCGGTTTTCTGGAAGAATTTAAACGTTGCGGTAAAATTAAAAGTTTGCATCGTTTTTTTCTAGGTTAGAAGTTTATAATGATGCGGCCATTTGCATATTAGAGGAATAGCAGAAGATCCATGCACGATTGATGAGGACCTGGAGAGAGGGGGATGGGAAGGGGGGGGGGGGGGAGAGAGAGAAAGGGCTGCATAGAATTTAAAAGTTCGCTGGAAGAAGTTCTCTGCTGCTTAAGGCTAGCCGATTTCGCCGAATTTTCCATCAGTTTTGACAAAAATTTTCTTAAACAAAAGCGGTTATTTTTTCGATGTTTTTTTCGACGTCTGGGATTTTCAACTGGTCAATATTTCAGTTTTTCTAATCGTTAATAGTTGATTGGAGGAAAGAACTAGATCATTTTGGATGGCAGTGTGATGATGTAGAGCGTGGACGAGTGTACTGTTAGGATCGGGAGGTATGCCTAAAATAGGAAGGATTTACTAAAGGCTTCCTTTGTGGTCCTGTCATTACTTTTCCTCATTCCCATATCAAAATGCCGAGAAAATATGGAAATCCAGTGAACCACATTCAGGGAAATCGAATGTAACTTCTTTTTCTGATGCATTATTTTCAGCTCATTTGTGGATAAATGCAAGCGGAAGCAAAGGAGCGAATTATAATCAACGACACTCGAAATCAATCTTTATGGTATTACAGTTTGATTGTTTGAGGATTTCACTTTGCTTTCAAACGTTATGGAAATTCCGCTTTTCATTAATATATTGTGGTAGTACTGTCTATAGTATATTACTCCGAGAGTTATACCTGAATCGACATTACCAGATTTCTTGCCTAAGGGGAAGGGGGGGAGGGAGTGAATTTCTTTCAAAGTGATCGAAAAAGAAAATGCGGTGGAATATCATAACAAAATATTCAAGACGGCTTCTAGCTGAATAGAGCAATAATTGATGATTTTTCAATTAGTGCTGATAGTGATTTTAGTTTTATGCTGTAAATTCAGTTCCGTGATGTAAGTCGATAACATACACTACCTCAATATATAAAACTATGAATTGAATTTTCGTAATAGTGCGAATTATTCTCTTTTATACAACGTTTTTTTCTCTTTTTTTTCTTTTGTTTTGCTGCATTTGATGTGCGAAGTCGTTTTCTTACTTTATTCTGTTTATGATAGTTAATATCGTTCTGATAGGTAAATTTACAGAGTAATTGCTTTCGCCATCGACAAGTAATGATGTTTCCTTCAGTTTTCCTTTGCATTTTTCTAGGAAATGTTCTTATTGTGGACTAAAGTTTTGACCAATACTGCATTTCTAGAAGAATAAATCCGGTGATGTTTAAACGGACATACGTGAGTTCCAAATTGGTAAATAAATAAACCAGTAAGAGCTCTTTATAGGTCATAAGTTGGTACTCATATCTCAAAAACATCAACTCTCAGGAATATATAGAGAATATTTTTGGCGCAATGTGGTATAAATGACGAAATCAGTCTCTTAGATATACTTTTGTTTATGTTCAGTGCTACAATCTTGCCGTATGATCGTGTTGTATTGCTTGCTTGAAATAAATCCTTTATTATGCGAGTAATTGTGCTTCATTATGTTATTACTTTACAAAATGGTAAATTCACAAAGTAATCATTGCAAAAGTTTTTGCATTTTGAAAATATTTAAAGAAACTATCATAAAGCAATCGTATATTTTCTAATATCGATTAAGTTTACAAGTAATTTTATCATTAACAAAGTATCACTTCTATATTGAGTATGATATATGGATTATGTATACATGTAACTTATGTAGAATTATCTGAAGATATTTGACAATGACATTGATGGAGTATAAACTGTAAAGGTTTCAGCTAGAATATTTCGCAGATATGATTAGCATGTTATAAATAGTTATTTCGGGGAATGTGAAGTTGATTGTTTTGGTTGAAAGCTTTCGATATTTTCCAAAAAGTAACGCTTGAACAATTTTCAATAGTCGGGAAGGTGATTGTCTTGATATCGATAGCTTAGAAGAGGCTTTCGATTGTGATGATTTAAAAACCTGAGGTAGAATAAAAGTTCTCATATTTAAAGGACATAGACTTGAGTTCCACTTAGCCAGAGGATTTTCTCAACGGAATTTGTGAAATTTGAATGAATTCTATTAGTTATGTTTTGATTATGAATGCTTCAAACGAATGGTATGCACCTTTGTTAAAGTCAGCGATTGGTAATGATTATATTTACAGCAATAGTGATAATTTCACAGAACGCTTCAATAGCTTTAAGGTTATGAGGCAACTGAATCGTAATGCTAAATAATGAGCGAAAACGAGTAG
Source organism: Ascaris suum (assembly GCA_013433145.1). Classification (NCBI taxonomy): domain Eukaryota; kingdom Metazoa; phylum Nematoda; class Chromadorea; order Rhabditida; family Ascarididae; genus Ascaris; species Ascaris suum. The sequence continues at coordinate 7,529,280 of CM024178.1, read as the reverse complement.
ACCTCATAAACGTCCTTCGTTCATCGATGTCCTAGTAAGCTCATGTAGGTTCGTCAGTGCACCTGTCCTCCACCTGTCGCTATCCTTTCTGATTGCCCTGTTCTAAGCCAAATTCGCAACAACGTCGTAGTTGATGATAATGTTCCCTACTTAGACATCACATGTGTGTGAATGATGCAAAATACATCGGTTTTTTATTGGGTTCTTTGATGAAGATCATAGAGAATCGTTGCTCAAAATAATTGGAAAGAATGATACTCAAAATAATTGCTCCATAAAAGCAATTCATATTGGAAAGAAGGAATGACGAACCGCGGTCAGAGAGATGTGGATTGCCGATATGCGATAATAATGGTGGAAATGATGAATAAATAGATGCTCCAAATATTATGGATTGATTTCGATTTGTACCGAATCGTCGTTATCATTTTTGACTGTGAGCACGATAACGGGAGGTTGTAGTGTACCGCCGTGAAGACGGTCGTACTTCAGTATGGAACGGATAGTCCTCATAACTCCCAGTGATAACAACACCCTGAAATATCAACCAACTGACTAACATGTTGGATTTTCAATGAACTGAAAACATCCCGAAATATCAATAATTCGACCAAAGCGCTGAAATAGCAACAAATTGACCAATGCATACATCAAGCAGCCACCACGACAGTACAAAAAATGTCTTGAAAAGAACGATGGACGAGAAAATGAGCGAAGAACGACTGCTGAATGCACGCATGTGGTATATTTCTATCGTCACTAACACGGCAGTCGCACTGCATTCCGCTCTTTCGTTCCTTCGCTTTACTTTGCAAGCTGGACCAATCGGCTATAGACCAACCGGGAATAATGCACCGTACAAGGTAATTCAAGGAAGTCGAGAGTATGCAGGCAACTAAACGACTACCCTGTATATGTCGTGAGGGTAATCTGAGGCAGCATGGGGGGGGGGGGATATAAGAGGGACTGATATGTGCTCATGCTCTAGACTGACCTAAAGGCCGAGTGGGCTACAGGTGGATGTTGAAGGCGAAGGTGATCGGCGACAGCAGAGTTCGACTGCGGGATCGTGCCGGCGATTCAAGCTATCCTAGTGTGCTTTCGCGTTTTTAGCCTTATTGTATAAGTGCGATAAACTCTTCGCCACTTATACAGTCGTGTAGCAATTTACTCGATCGCAACTCGACAGAGGCTGCAAATCCTCAAGAAGACCTGGACGACTAAACGAGCCAAGAGGAGCTGACCCTTACACGTCCACCCCATCCCATCTCCCCAACCCATTTCCTAATCCCTCAACGCTTCATTCTTCGACTCTTCCCACCGCTTCATTGTAAGAGGTATACGAAAAATGCTATATCCCTCTATCTCTTCGACGTTAACAATAGAAAATTCAATTTATAGATCTAAACTATCTTCAAAGATTTATTTAAGGCTGTTTAAAAATTTCATTTCTGCGCTGAAATCGCTATCATATATGTGCCAACAATTATTGTTTATTAATTGAAAGAGAACGAAATTCTGACCATATGAAAGGAAGAATAAATTCAAATGCAATGAATAGGAGATCTTCGAGTCGATAATCATGAGGCAATCGTCTTCGAAATATCCATGTTAAACCCCTGAAAACTTATCATAATTATGCATCTTATATGTTTATTTATTTATTCGTCGCAATCTTTAATTGGTGGTACTCTCTTCATTCTTTATTTGTTACTCTTTGTCCTCCAGCTGTCAATCTTTAACCTTCAACCTTTGACCTTTCATCGTTGATCATTGATCGTTATTCGTTACTTATTGCGAAATCTATAATTGCTATGGATCAAGATATACTATAGTCACGAAAGGACGGGAAATAAGAGGACATATTTGAGATGCTATACGGTAACAAGAATTCCATCTTGGATTTGATTTTTACGGTATCAATAAGTACACAAAAACATTAGTGAAAAATTCTGAATGAAATAATTCGTCACTTAAGAAATGATCGAATAACTGCGGTGAATCGTTAAATGATAATGAAGAATGATATTTTGTTTAACGTAATATGAGCGATTAAATTTAGAAAATTTTAGAATTGTCGAAAAATTCGAAAATTTCAAAAACTATTAAAAAAAATTATAAATTAAAAAAAAATTCAATCTTCAAATCAACTAATTTTTTTTTTTAGAATTATAAGCATATATAAATACTATGTGAAATTAAAGAAATCCCTCGCTAAATATGCAGCGCCTAAAATGCGCTCTATAAGCCAATTCCATTGAAAAAAAAAACTCATAAATTCTAAAATGTCAATTCGAATGGATATCATACATTAATTAATGCTAAACTATTTTACTTACCTAGCACAAATAAGCATCGATTGCACCAATAAACAAGGAAGCGAAAATGTGATTTTTCTTGTCCACATACTTGCACCCAAACCGAGAATACATACAAATATATCGGCAAACATACGTAATATTAAATAATATTGATCATATTCACTTATTCGAAGATAGAATTTCCATACATTTGGCGATATCTCATCATCATCCCTATTATATTTCTATTTATTTATTTATTTCGGCAATAATTAAAAAAAGAATAATTGATTTTATTAAAAATTATACTTCAATATTTTAGTAATAAAATCTAAAGAATTTCCGTTTTTATTCGATATATAATCATGACATTTCTTTTTTTTTTAATGGCTAAAATTTTTTTTTTGTTTCTTATTTCTTTTTGTTGGGCATTTCTTGCTCTTTTTCTTTTGAATAAAATATTCCAACTTCGAAAAAAAAAACTCTTAGCGTATGAGAAATTAGAAATAGTAGTGTCATCCTATTTATAGCGATAAGCATCAAATAAAAAAAAATTTTTTTTCACACCCTAATTTTTTCCGTACATTCTTCCCCCCTTTCCAATCTTCTTCCGGTAAATAATTGCGCTATTCATCTTATTTTGCAGAATATTTTTTCTTGTTCAAATATTCTAAATACCTGAGAGTTTGATTTTTATACTATTAGTATTTTAATTCATATCCAAGGAATGGGATTAGGCAATAATAATAATAATAATAATAAATGCAATAAGCGAACGAAACATATCGATGCTAGTCCTTGGCTAAGCCGTTCTAAGTTTCATATTTCAAGTAAACTTATATCAGTAATTCGAATTATTAGCCAAACCTTAACATATAAGCCCAATGGATCGTATCAAAGAGACATAATAGTATAAAACTAGTTTTGAGCAGATGAAACTGTCGATGCGGATTGAATTTTATCCATATGCTACGCGCTTCTGGTGTTAATACAACTGTTTCCACTGGTCGTCCTGTAGTGGTGACCGTTGAAGGTAGATTCTGTGCAGATTGTCGATTGCAAACCATATCTGATGAAGGGCCCGCTAGCGCTGAGCAACTCTCTGACATCTAAGTGCAAATAAACATGAGACAAAGCAAATTTGGCCAGGTGGACCAGCTGGTGTGTACAATTCAGTGAAGAGGCAATCATCGAGGTTAAAAACTAGGAGCACTAATATAAATGAGGTGATAGGCAATTCCGGCGCAAACCGACACTTCGGAGCACAGAAAAGTTTTTGGTTCGAACTATCTGAAGTCTCATCTTCAAGAAAAAGGAACTTAACCTCAGAACCTCCATCTATTTTTTCTCATCATGAGAATAGCTCTTAGGTTCGCCAATATTTTCGGGATTAAAAATTTCCTGACGACCTAAAGCGTCGTTGGCTGATTTTAAAACGAGTTTAATATTGGACGAGACATAGAGCATAGAGAGTTCATGGCTTTTCAAAACCTTAGTTGAAATCTTCATTGAATCATTCTGGATGCTATACAAAACGAGACTCGCCTAACTGTATAAGTTATACATTAATTAATAAATTTGCACAAATATATTTTTTCATTGGCTATTTTATCAACAATTACTGATTCAAGGTGAAAAAGCACATTTTAAGATTTAAATAAAATTTCTGCATAGATCTTTAATTTGCTCCGGAACCAAAAGTTCCCACTCCAATTGGCTGGTGTAGCGGAAACAGCACTGGAAATTACTTAATCCCTGAAGGCAATTTATTGTCGTTCTAAGTTGACACGAAATAACGAGTGACCGTTGACCATTATACGTGAATATTTGCAATCGGTGATTTGATCTCTTTTTTTCGCTAATAACATCTGCGTTTAGCTTCAATAATTGAATAGGAGAACCTTACCTGCTTGATTTCAGATTCATATTTGAAGGTAGCTTCAGTGTTTTGTGCGCTATCGATTTGTTGTGGAGACAGCGAATCCATACGACGGCATCGACAATCTTCTTTTCAATCTCGACTCGCTGAATGACGTCATTCGAAAATACAGCATTTAAAAAAAACGTTTGATTCAGTTCTACACGAATTGAAAATTATTCATTATCAGAAAGGATTGAGAATTTACGTTAATAAAATGAAGCAAATAAAATTTTCAATAAAAGTATTATCTCTACTTATGAATCCTCGAGCTACAATTACCAAAAGACAATTCAAAAATACTAGAAATTATTGCTTAATCGAAGGAAATGTATAGAAAGGTAGCTATATAAGTAAAAAAAATAATATTTGCATAATAAAAAGTTAATATTCACATAGAAAGAAACCATGATTAGCTTAATACCATTATTTCAATGAATTAAATAGTGTGGAACAAAACATGTGCGCTAATAGAGTTAAAATCAAACGGAACTGCCTATATGTTCATCACTAATAAGAAAAATAGTGAGAGCAATCAGTGAAATTTGATATTTTTCACTAACTTCGAAGGATAAATAAAACTTTTATCATTATGCCGGATATTGAGATATCAATTATCTGTTGCAAACTTTACGAATAACGATTATTAGTGTCAGTTGATATCAGTTCAATGATAAATCAATTGCAATATTCAAGTGATATCAATAAAATGCTAAATAATTATCAATAATAAATAATTACATAATATATTAGTTGGCAATAAAATTTCAAATATTTATTGCAAACGAGCGTTCTATATTCTCAAATAAAACAATTATCACAATATAAGACTTGTTAGTAATATTTAAGAAAATATTAACAAAATATCCCACAAAACCTTAATGGATTCTATTGTAGTTGATATCGCTATGCGTTTCGTTTGATTTTATCATTGTCATTTAAAGCATATGCGAGCAGTGCAGAACTCCAATTGCTACATTGATGAAAAAGAAACCCTTTTCTTATCAGAAAATTTCCGTCATGATTGGAACAAAGAAAATGAGAGTAAAAGATTTTCTAAAATTTAGAGCGAATAGAAATTGAGAAAAATTCTAAAATTTTAGTGAATTTCCTCAAAAATTTGCAAATCTCATTTAAAAAAAAAAGATGCCCATGACTAATTCTTTTAGTGAATTAGTACGATTATAAACTAAATAATTTTTGCCGCAAATCTTTTCTAAAAGATTCTAATTCTTTCAATAAATTTTAATTCTTGAATGAAGAAAAATAATAGTCCTCTGTTCCTTACACATAAAAATTTTAGCTGCTCTTAAAAATAAAATCCATAAAGAAAAAGTATATCATTCATGAAAAAAAAAATTCCATAGAATATTTATTCGTATCATCTAAGATAAACGTTTATAGCAGTTGAATCAAAAAACAATAGGTTGATATCATCGTTTAAAAAAAATATAATTTTATAAATTTTCAAAGAAATCCATAAAGTTTTTATCATGTAAACGAAATTTAAAAAAAATCAAACTCTCAACGAATAATCATTAGTAATGCAATTCAAAATTTAAATTTTGCTATTTCTTTCCAAATTGAGAAATGCAAATGATTTCAAGTTTTTGGCATTTAAAATATCTTAAAAGCTTAATGCTTCTTTAGGCATCTATGAAATGAAAATGTAAAAATTTCTCAGAGATAGAAATTTTCTTTTTTTTTGGTTTTTACGAAACAATACTGAAAAAATTTGCATTTTAACTTTTGATTAGCTGTGCTCAATTTTATGATGAGAGAATTGAAATCGTCTATCGTTTCGAGGATCTCGTTTGAAGCAATTTCCGTTGTTTTTTTTTTGAAATAAATAATTAAGGTTTTTTTTAATGCCTCAAGCTTATGTGGTAAATTTTGATGAAACTTCTAAATATTTGAATTAGTTTCTTTTCGCAATTGCTCATAGAATATTAGCTATTCTCATAGAATATTTACTTTTAAGTTAGCTGCTACCTGAAGCTCTAACTAAATTAGCTGCCACATGAAGCTCTAATCAAATTGGCTGCTACCTGAAGCTCCAACGAAGTTAGCTGCTTTCTGAAGTAACAGATCAGCGCCCATATTTTAGAAGATGTAATATAAATATGATTTTTCTAAGCCGTATAGCCAAAATTATATTATTTGGTAATTTTCTTTCGCAAGCAACTTTGAAGGAACTCCATTTTAGAGATTTGACATTCGAGATCAAGCGTATACAATTGAAAGCCTTCTTTCATAGAATTAATGTATACCTCAATACATTCGAATGTGAGGATCATCGATGAAATTTTAAAATCTTGGAATGAAAAAAAAATTTTTTCTAAATAATACAGTCTATCGATAATCTGTTTTTTTAGGACCACGATCATTTTACTTTGAGGTAATTTTAGAGGTTAATGTCACTTAGAGATCATTTTACTCAACATATTCAAGCAGATGCAACTTAAGCTAGTTAAAACTCTCACCGTTAGTATTATATATCGATCGATAATAAAATCTAGTATAGCATCATATTGTATTTCATTTTGATTAATAATGAAAGGACGATTTAAAAAAAAAAAGTAATGGAAAATTTTGAACATATAAATTGTTACATGTTTTGATCGAAAAATGGATGGAGTTCAATAATTCAATGAAAATCTATAGATGCGTTAATATTTTCTGCTATATGCGCTTAAGATATTAAGGTGTATTAATATATATGTAGCATTTAAAAATTAATATCTTTTATCTAGCGATAATTTTAGTAATTTTCTAGAATATTGCGCTTAAACGATTTTATTTCCACCTAGAGGCATTAATGTAAACCAACCATTATCCATATTGCTATTGCATTATATAGAAGGAAAAAATTTTTTTGCTATCAATGAAAATTTCTTCAAATAATATTTACTTAATATAAAGTTTTAAACAGTAATTTAACAACACGTGAAAAAATATACTGCGATAGACTCAGTGAATGGAATAGATAGAAAAGAATATAGATTCATCTTTGCAGCAAGGTTCATTAGACCATTTGGTTGCATAAATTCTTAATAAATAATAAGATTCATGCAATAATGTAAAGAGTGCAAATTAAGTAAAAAGACCACTGAATTGTAAACATTGATTTGCATAGAAAAGGTGTGCCTTTTGATTTCATTATACTCAAAAGGAATGTGCTGATGACCTTTCCAAAAAACTCGATAATCCTTTATTTATTTATTTATTTATTTCAATCAACAGAGCATTCATTACGAATAAATGTCTCTTCATATCGCTTCCACCTGCCGCGAGTCAATGCTTCTCTGATGCAGTTGGTTTCTGCGGTCTTTCTTAGAAATTCACTCCGTCTCATTGTAGATCGGCCTCTCCTTCTTGCAGGTCCGTCGCATGAAGGTTAGGTCCAAGGCTCGTCTCCTGTCCGTTGGATGCTGACGAGTCGATTCACCGTTGTTCCTCTTGTGACTGTGGGATCTTATTCCGCTGCCCTCGCCCAGATACTAAGCTGGGTGACGAGGCTGAGCGGAGCCGACAAGTTTGGTCGGAGCTTACTTACAGCCGACCGCGCAGTAACCAGTGGAAAACGATGAATGGATTATCCTTGGATGGACAAAAAAACAAAAAAAGGCTGATGAAATTTCAATATTTTTCGTTTTAGTCAAATTAGGCAACACAAAAAGCTCTATTATTCTTTCCCTTCATTTTCCACCTGCTGCTTGAGTGGATCGCGCTGTAAATTTCAATTAATTTCAGTACTTTGCACAAGACGCTTTCTTTGAATGCAGTAACTCATAAATATATGCAAATTATACAGACTACAATTTCAAACTACAAATTACTACTATTCATCCACATAGTAACTGTTAAAACTGCCGAGCAATATTATTTATACAAATGCAAAAATTTCGCTTATTTCAACAATCTATGTGACTGGTGACCAATGATCGATGACACCGGAATCAAATTCCTCTACGAATACATTTGCCTACGTACACAATTCCAACTACTCCGACAGATCGAAATGTTATGTGCCACGAGTAAATTGTCCCATACCTGAATTGATAAGAAAAATAAATTGTCCCATACCTGAATTGATAGGAAAAATGAAGTTTTGGAACGTGAAAGCCAATTTTTAGCTGAAAATCTTCACTGATCGTTAAGAAATTTACCACAGCCGTAATAGGAACGATGATAATCAATTGTTCTATTTCGTCGATTTGAGTTCACTATAAATTCTTTTCTAATTTCGCAAAATTGCGAAATTTCATAGCAACAACAACAATAAGAATGCATACGATTGCAAGCTAGCTGAGTTGATGGAGAGTGGTAGATCGCTAAACGAAGGATAAATATTTCGATTTGCGTAAAAGGTGGATTTTTTTTTTCGTACATATTGACTTATTGATGTAAGTTTTCATTGCAGTTAATCATCATTTACTGCTGCAATATTTGTAACCGACGATAAATAAATAATTTATAATTGTCGATAGATATTAAATATGCGTAAATGTTAATTGCTTTCCGTATTCCATCCAATAAGTTTTTTTCTTCAACTATAGAATTCGATTGAAAAAAAAAATTCAACGAGCAATGCAAATATTACGAGCAACATTAAATCAAACAAAATTTGAAAGTGATCATAGAATGCCAATAGCGTATAAATCCTAGAGATTTTTTAACGCTTCAGTTGTTAAAAGATTGAAAGATAAACGATATCCGATATCACTTTCTGAAGTAGAACATACGATAAACAAGAACATTACGTTTAAGCATACCATAAGAAGGTTGCAGTGATTAATCGCATCTCAATAATAAAAGCTACCAAAAGAAGTTGAAAAATTCCTAGCTATAAAGCGTTAAGTGAATGAAATTATGGTTGCAGACGAATCTATCGATGAAAACTTAATCGGCTAGTCGGCATATGGAGAAAGGAGGCAAGGAAATGGGGGAGCGGAGAAGAGAAGAAGTGGAATTAGTACATTACAGCAACATTGCAAAGTAATGCAAAGGATACGTTGTTGAAAGGAATATACCAATGTTACATCATACTTTATCCTTTGAGTGTCGTATTTTCATCAGAACCGTATCTCATATTCAAATTATTTATGCAATATTTTAAAATGATAAAAAAAACGAAGAGGGCAGCTATAAAAATTAAGAGATTCTGAATGCTAGTGACGAGTAAATCAATCAGGCTTGAAATGTTGACAGCTTATCAAGATGAACAAACAAGCAGCTATACAACTACAGTCTTTTTTGTTGAATATGTTAGAAGGCATCGTCGTTGCTATCGCCGGATTATTCACACATATACACGCATACACCTAGCTCATCGTTCATTACTCCTTATTGACAGCTCAATCTCCTCTTTATTGACAGCTCAAGCACATGAGATCGCTGAAATCGTATGATTTTCGATGCACTTGTTCGTCTCTTTTGACCAATTTGCTAGCATTTAAACATTTTCGATCGATGTGCTAATCTACTGGCTCATATTCAACATCACATGACAAGGCTAAAGAGTAGAGCAAATCGATTGACATATGAATAACACCACTACTACTTCATTAATTTATCCACTCACGTGAAGAATTGACGTGAATTTTAAAAAAATGCATTGAAATATTGCTGAAGAAATACAAATATGCATGTGTGAATTAAAGAGAAGAGATTGACATCACTCAAGAATAAACGCATCAAATACAAAAAGCTTTTAGGACTCGAAAAGAAACCTTAGAAACCCCAGTTACGTAAGCTTACAGATGACCAGCGTAAAAGACATTCCACTCGAAGGTGCCCAATGCTCGCTCAAATGCCCTTCACCGGTATATTCGCACCTATATTTCAGTACAGTTATACAGAAGCCACATCCTGTCCGTCTTGTCGCTTACCACAGTTGAGTATGAATTCAGACTACATGGTGAGTAATAATGTAGGTGTACCTTCTAAGATATAGATGTGATATGCAAAAAGGTTGTGAAGAGTTACTTGCAAAGGTGATGTTGAATGGCGACTGGACAAGTCGATTGTTCAATTTTTTTCGCCGCACTGAATTTAACATCAAAGAAGTTGCGACCAACAAAGATATTTGTTGCCCTCAGGAAAGGGATTTCTTGAATTGTTTTAGTCTACCACCACAAAGAATTTTACACATTTCTGGCGATTATTTAGTTTATTGCAGGAAATTTTGATTCCCAAGTTATACTAAGGCAAGTTTCGAGAAACACTGGGTCAAGCATTTCCTTTTCCCACAAATAAATATGTTGCCAAAGCATAAATAGAAAAACGATAGATAAGTAATAAAGTGCTTTAGAATGAAAAGTGTTTATTTTTACAACTTTATCACCGCATACACTTGTTTCATAGGTATAAATTTTTCGTCATAGCCATCAACGCAACTTGCTGCAAACGTTCATTCGGCTGAGCAATATGGCGGGATGTTTGTCATCAATTATATCGGCAAGCCTTACAAACATTTTAAAAAATCGATCTCGAAGACGAATGAAATGATTTTACAAGACTGAAAATTCCTTTTTACATTATGTTTATAATTTTTTAAATTGTATTTGATCGTTGCCTAATTTGACTTCATGTGTGGGGATACTTATTTACTCGTTTATTATCTACTCGTTTTCTTTTGCTTGGCCAGGCAATTGCTTTTCAGCATCGAAGAAGCAAACGAATGAAATGAATGCTGAAGGAAAAAATACTGATGCATCTCAGCTAGAGACCTTATGATATTCCGATGAATCGTATCGATAGACCACATATCCAGAAATAATGTCACATCGTATCGCAATGCGTCTTTGTGGTATGCCAACTTAACACACTGAAATGATTAAGGTTGTTATTGCTATTAAAGACTGAAAGAATTTAAATGCCATAAGAAGAATAGAGATAACTAGATTTAGACATCATTTTACCAGCGTTTGGAATTACTGTATTTATGCCTAGATTAGCATAGGGATTATTGGCTACTTTTTCGATGACGTCGTAGCTGACGGATCTTTAAATTCGTTGTTGGCCAAAGATACAGTAAACTTCATACTCGATTCGTTTATTGATTTTATTTCATTTATGGAATGGAGTGTGAAGAGATATTTGAATGATTGCTTTTTGATGATATTTGACCATAGAGGTATGCCAAGAATATGAGAAAGCTAGCATTCAAAATGCCTATTGAAGCATTCCAAAAATCACATTAGGACTTTCTTAAATTAACAAAAAGAGTCAAATATCCCGACATTCTCCGTTCTCCATAATTCAATCACAAGTACTTTATTACCATGGCAATTTTAAATGAATCGAATTCTATAAAAAAATGAGCGAATTTAACAACAGGATCTCATTTAATTCTATATTACTAGCACACATATGTTCCTAAAAATACAAAAATGTAAAGTTTGTAACTCTTTTATTGCAAAATAAGTGAGACAAAACCCGCCAAAATGTTGAACGCTACGCGTATTTCAGGTTTCTTGTTTGTAGCTTTAGTAGTTTTAAAGCGATGCTCGTGTTTTTCTCTTTTGTTCATGAGATTATTTGCAAATCACATTTTCCCATATATAATTGCACGATTATTAAGTGGTGTTACTTCTTATTGCGAAATTTCCATTATGTCTTATCACATATCATACAGAGGAGTCGGAAACATCTATATGTCGTGTGCATTTATTTATTCCCCGCATAGCTAATGTTTATGCTTCGGTTGAACCGTCGACTGCTCGATTATACAGTGCAACCAACGAATATTTCATGTCTAATAAATTTCATCTACACGATCACTTTTTTATTGCCCATAAAACCAAACAAATGTATGTGCCTATTCGTACACAGTGCATGAGAGGGCCTATGCGCACAATATGTTTGTGCATTTGTATGCGTAAACGCACACGTATGTGAGTATATGTGTGTATTTTACATACTGCGTATGCGCACACGTATGCGTACGCATTTGCTTATTTTTCTATGCGTATGCGCATGTGTGTACGTACGTGTGTTTGTGCGTGCATGTGTGCGCGTCCATGTATGTTGTGTGTATGTGTCTCTGTGTGTCTGTGTGTCTGTGTGTCTCCGTGTGTATCTATGTGTATGTGTGCGTGTGTGTGTGCATGTGCATGCCTGCGTGCCTGTGTGCACGTGTGTGCGTCGTGTGTGTGTGTGTGCTGTGTGCGTGTGTCGTGTCTGTGTGTCTGTGTGTCTGTGTGTGTATCTATGTGTGTGTGTGTGTGTGTCTGCGTGTATGTCTGTGTGTACGCGTGTGTGTGTCTGTGTGTGTGCGTGTGTCCACGTCTGTATGTGCGTGTGTGTTTGTGTGTGTCTGTGTGTATGTCTGTGTGTGCGCGCGTCCGTGTGCGTGTCCGTGTGTGTGCGCGCATATGGATGTGTGCGCACACTTATGTGTGTATATGTTGTGTACGTATGTGCGTGCGTATGCATGTTTATGTGTATGCGCATGTGTGTATGTGCATGTATATGCGTATCTGCACGTCTGTGTATATCGTGCATGTGTGTGCGCACGTATATATGTGCAGATGTATGTATATGCGGACCTATATGTGCATGCGCCTGTGCACGTATATGTGCATGTGTATGTGTGTATGCGTATATGTAATGTGTATGCGCATGTGCACGCATGTATACGCGCACTTATGTGCATTTATGTGCACTGTATATCTGTTTCAAGACCAATCATTAATTCATGCGAACTTCTGCAGCAGTTCAGTCGCCTACTTTATGGAATTCGATGTGTCTCTAGCTCAGTTTATCGCTAGGCTAATTGATTAACAAAGGAAGTGAGCGTAGTTGGGGAATCAGCTAAAGTTTTTATTATCTAGAAAGAGTAATTTAAATTCAGCAGGCAGATAATCGTGTTAAAGAGACGATAAATTTGTATTTTTAACATTCTTTGAACTTAATTAGCTGGCTTCTTGTGCTATTGCTATATAGTAAGCATGTAAGATGGTGCGCCTATATTTTAATAATCGGTTTTGTTTGTTTTTTTTTTTTTTGGTAATGTTTGTAATTTAAGTAATTTCGCAATCTAAGCATTATATATTTTTAATAATTTTAGTAATTTAGATATGCTCAAGATATATGCAGTTAGTCATAACATTGTCAAAATTCGCTTCGGGAATGCAAATTTGCACAACGGTTGCAATAGAAATGATTTGCTTTATTTGGCGTTATGAACGGAATTATTTGTGCTATTTAGGCTTGTGATTATGAGATCTTGAGTGACTTGAAGGGTGTTGCATCCCATCCAGTTCTCCCTCCCCTCTTCCCCACCTCCCCCTCTCTCCTCCATTACCTCTGGAGGATCAACACATGATCCGTTTGAACTGTGGACAGAATGTGGCCTACACACGGATGGCAAGAAAATTTTACTCTGCTAGTTGTTTTTTGATGACTACATAAATATGAACTGTCCTTTGCGGTATTACTTTTGTGATTTAGGTTTTATAATTGCAACGGATATAAAAAACCAAAGCATGAAAAGGTTTTTCTGGTTTTTCTATTACGAATGCGTTGTTTTTTATGAAATTCATTGTTGATGATATTTTATGGTCTAATGTTTGTCTACTTGTAGAATTTTTTCTCTCTTTTTTATACATTTATATGCGCCATGATTGGTGGAACGTGGAACACTTTATCATTTGCTGATTATTGGAAGTAATAGCGAAAACGATTTGAGGTGAATGGATGAAAGAGTGAGCAATGTTCTCATCATTTTCAAACACCGCAGATATCCACGATAATCACTCCTATTAATTTTCGTAACGACAGAAAAATTTTATAGCTTTTTTTGAAAATTCAGCATAAAATTTTCGAAAATCATTGTAAATATTTGTCATTTCTAATCGAATTTATGCTTCGTACATCGATTATGCAGGAAATTTCGTGCTGCAAGAATAAAGTTCATCATTACTTCGTTTTTTTTTTTTCTTTTTTAAATGAATTTCATAGAGATACGTACGTATGAATCCATAGTATGCATCCCTGCTGATTTCTGATGTATTATTCTTTATGTTTTTTATTCCAGATGTTATGAACATCTGAAAGAGTATTTATTGATGGTCGAACTTATTTGCTTACTTCTTTGGTAAACAGGATTTGGCTGATTGAACGTGTTTGGTGATGCCTTTGTTTTCCTATCTGCTAAAGTTGCTGGCTGAAGTTGTATTGATGGGGCAACTGCTTCAAAACAGTTTCTGCGACATATATATATATATATATATATATATATATATATATATATATATATATATATATATATATATATATATATATATATATATATATATATATATATATATAATGTTGGAAATTGCATGTTTCTTATTCTTTAGCAAGATTATTTGTTTATTTATATGAGTTTGAGTATTTCATAGGCTTATAACTTTTTATTGTAACTTACCTATGCAATCTTTTCTACTGGATTTGCGACGAGTTTGCTCGGATAGTTCATCAGATAGTTACACCGTAGGAGATCTCGTAAGATTGTTAGATCTCAACAAGTCTAGAAATTTTATGGTCTCTATAGAAATAATCATTCATAGATTAACTGCGGTCATTTATTTAAATTTTTAAATATTTTTTTATTGCTAAGACAATTCGATTGATTTATTAGGGTTTTCCTCAAGTTAGTTTGCTTTAAATATGTGCATAAAATTTGCATAAAATAGATTTCTTTTCTTTCAAGTAAAATTGATAAAATTAAAATCATTTAGAAGAAATACTAATTAACTTCTGCGAATTTATAACAATTAATGCCCATTTATGTGAAGAGCTGAAATGAAAAGAATATTAGTGGAATCTTGCAAAAAAAAACTGAAAAATTTTCATTCAATAAAAAAAAAATTCAAGGGAGATGACGTCTGAGTTTGTGAGATCGAGCAAAGCGCCACTTAGAGAGGATTCATCTCGCAGGGCCATCACTACACATTGCACACTATTACTCTCGTTTCTCATCCTCTCTCTCGTTTCCACTCATTCCTTCTTTGAGAGCATTTCCTTTCTATCGATTTGCCTCCTTTTTCTGCCTTTCTTCCTTCAGCGGTCGCGTATTGGCCGGCCCCCCTTTGCTCTTCATCGTTGAATGAACGACGAACCCGCATCTCTACGCTCACTTGCTCATACCCTCAACGTTAACCTATCCGTCCTTTTATTAATTTTATTTTTTTAACGAATTTTTTCATAATTTTGATCAAGGAATAAAGGAATATAATTGAAATCAATATCCTTGTTTTAAAAAATCATTTCGATTCATTTATTGTTATTATTATTATTTGCGTTGATAATTTTACTATATATATATATATATATATATATATATATATATATATATATATATATATATATATATATATATATATATATATATATATATATATATATATATATATATATATATATATATATATATATATATATATATATATATATATATATATATATATTGTATTTCTTTATCTTATCAATATAAACATTATTTTATTTAAATCTCTATGTTTAGAGTGGTAATAATAGAATTAAAGAGTTACTTATTATGATCATATTTTTTATCTCTAATACTCTCTCAAATATGAATTCTTTTCATAATCGTTACTAATTTTTTGAAGAAAAATTTCACTAGATTTTATTGCATTTCTATGTGAATTTTTTTTTCAAGCAATATTTTCTCTCTTTTTTTTTCTCCACTATCATTGCATTTATTAAGGTTAGAGGCTATTCATGATTCTCAATGATATTTCAAAAAATTTTTAAAGCGTTTTTTTTTCTCGTTCAATTTTGCCATTTTATTGTTCAATTTTTTGCTCGATTTTTTTTTTTTTTTTGCAGCGAATTAACTAACGTTATAAATTCGATCCTATTTTTTTTAAAAATTATTTTTCTTTTGCATTATTTTTCATTTTTTTTCTTCTCTTGAAATTTATTTTCATCATTTCTTAAATTATTATTTAAATGATTGAATAGAGATGTTCAATGTGAATTCACAATTCGATCATTGAACGTTGCTCATTTTATGAGTGACAATATTAAGTTTTTCTCCTATTTCTTCTATTAACTTCATATATATTTTTGCAAAAAAAAAAAAAGTTGAGATGATGTTTATCTATCTATCCGGCCATGCACTCATTTCAATGCCTATTCCATTGTTTCAAATCCAAACAATTTTGAGTGTAAGCGTGTGCACTGCAATGAATTTCAATTTTAAAATTCAGTAGCAAACTATCAAATTCGTGGGTACTAATTTGTGGGCGAATCAACGGAGGCTAAATGAAAGAGAATTTGAAGAAAAAAGAAATTTTATTCAGGTCGGCTCTAAATTTTCTCGTCAAATTTTTTTCGTATGAAAAGTATTTCGTTTCTTTTTCGAGAGCATAAATTTTTTAATTTCATCGTTATAATTGAAATATTTATCATAAAGAGAATTTATTCAATTTTTTTTGCCCTATTTTACGATTCAAAAGTATTGGTGTACAAAACAACGATAGGTAATATTTTCGAATTTCTTTGGAAATTTTTTTTGGTTCGACCGATGAGATCAATAGATTCGCCTCTTAAGAGATAATTTAACTCTTGTGTCTAACTTCATTTGATCATATTTTCGGTCTCATTTTTTTTAGTTATTGATTTAGCCGATGTGATTGATATACGTATTCCCGCGAAAATATTTTTAAGCTCAGAGGTAGAGATTTGTTTGTTTTTTTTTTTTTGATTCATTCAGTTACAATGCAAAGATAACAAGCTGTATATGGCATTTCTCCATTCGTTTAAAAAATTTTTTAAAATCTTGTTCTAATCTTTATTCATAAATGTGTGATGTTGAACGATTTGATTTTTATTGGATTCATACGCAAAGAGAACTAAATTTTTGGCTTCGTTAAGAATTCGATGGGCTTAAAAGCCGTTGCAACCTACATAGGACTCTGATGTTTTCAACGCCAAATTATGCTTCATTTTTAGGCAGTCTGTTAATGAAGAGAGGGACGAGGAGAGAGGTGGAGACAAAATCAAGTTCCCACCGCAAGAGTGGCGGGAGGAAAAGTTTCGGGGAGGGGGGGGGGGGGAGATTAAATACGTGCTCTTTTATTCGCCGGCTATGTCAGCAATGTTCGACTTCACTCTTCGAGAGGCGAGCAAAAAAAATTGGAAATTAATTTTCATCGCGTTGGCAGCATCGCTGTTTTGCAGCGTTCATTTTGAACACAGATGGTCACACTATCATATGTTGCTTTAGAACAGGTATTGATGAAGGTAGAACAGGTAGAAAACAATAATGCGATTGATGCAATTTTTAAGGAACAATGTTGCACTGTGTAGGATGTGGTCCTGATGCAGCAACATATGCAAATGCCGATGAACTTGAAATACATATCGCA
The DNA here is from genome assembly GCA_013433145.1 of Ascaris suum. Lineage (NCBI taxonomy): Eukaryota > Metazoa > Nematoda > Chromadorea > Rhabditida > Ascarididae > Ascaris > Ascaris suum. Next base: position 7,511,677 of record CM024178.1, on the reverse strand, counting down.
TCCGATCATGTTAATTATGTGCCATACGAGTGCGAAAAATGTCGATTTTCGAGATTCCCAACTGAATTCGCTCTTCATAGTCACTATACGAATGATCATGGCGTCAAAGAGTTTTATGTAAGTTGTTAAGATAATTGATACTTTTAGCGTCCAAAAGTAAGTTATTTGAGGTAATTCATATCTTCGGCTAATAAAAGATTTATATCGAGAAAATTCATGCGTTCAATGTGCATAATTGCTTTAAAAAAAATTTTTTTTTTCTTAGAAAATCATATTCACTCATTCAAAAACTGATCAGAAAGCTTAGAAAAGAATAGAGGAGTTCAATATTAGTTAGCAAAAAAGAAAAAAAAAATTATCCACTTCAAATTAAGGATTTTAATTTTTTTTTTCTTCTAATATCTTCTTCAAATTTATAAATATTCTATAAAAATATTCAGGTGAAATACAAAGTAACTCCAGAAACGGGTCGTAAAAGGCAAATGGTTAAAGATCTTCTCCAGAGATCGCTTAATGTTTCTGAAAATGTTGTACAAGTAAGACCATCGAAAAGAAAACGGTAATTTTTCAACAATTCTTTGTTGTTTCTTTATTTCTTTATTTCACTTTTTCGTTCTCAAATATGAATTTCCATTTCTTAAATAAATTTTTCATCAATTTTCGCATATTAAAATAATAATCGATTAAATAAAATATTTTCGTAGAGAAAATGAGTGAAGAGAGAGGATTTTCACCATATTCATTGTTGATTATCGCTTATCAAATATTGATATAAAAAATAAAGTTAAAAGTCAAATCATCTTTCTTCATTATCGTAATAGCTTGAATCGTAATTAACCTGCATGAGGTAATCACATGAAAATTTCTTATATATTGGCTTATAAAATCGTATTATTTTAAATAATTGAATTTGTTTTATAGTGCATCAGCTATAGAAGTAGTGCAAAGCACTACATCATTAGCATTATCGCCATGCAGTTCGCCCGACTCAGAAGATGAAACTCGAATGTGTGAAATCGACAAAAATATTAAAGCGGAAGTAGTTAAGGTAAGTTAAAATAATTGAAAGAAAATTTCTCATCGGTATAGCTAAGCGGATTTTATTAATGCAAAAAAAAGAGAGCTGTAATTAATCAATCAATAATTTTTTATTCATTTTTATCTTATTTTCTAATATAAAATATGAGTCGATATAGTTTACCTTACATAATAGTAAAATAGTAATAAAATAAAACAGATTTTCCTTAATATTTTTTTCTATTATGCATTTAATTTTTCGCTTTCTAAACAAACCAGATGCTTCATTTTTTTTTTTCATTGGTTATTGTAATGGATGGGTGACTGTTTTTCTTTTTTGCTGGATTTATTGAAAGTTAATTATTAATAATTGAAGACGAAGAAAGAAAGCAAGCTCTTCGATCATTAACTAGAAAAATTATCAATTCTTCAGAAGCTAGCCATAGGCCATAATTAAATAAAGGTTGGAATGTCATGTGTAACGTTTCGAATTTTAGCACTTATTAAGCGAATCAATCGAGTATTTTATTAAATTATCGCGATATATGAATATTATAGGTGGATTGTGGAACCGATAGAAGTTGTACGGACAAAGATCTAGGAGGACAACACGTCGTGGTTGCAGCATCCGGTGAAATCACATTAAACAGCAATTATCCCAACTATGGTAATTGCTAATTTATGTGAATATATTTATCTCGTTTCGAAATTTATATCATTGCTACCTTGAAGTATGAAAATTTACAATAAGGTTTTTATGAGAATGACTTTATTTATGGCGTCATTGCATTATATCGCTTCATAATTTTTATCCTATTCACTGAAGAATTTTTAAAAAATTCAAAATTAGTGAGATAACTTGTTGAATGCTGCGTCATTATTGAGATGAATTTCTTGGGGGGTAAAATCCGTCAGGCGATAGATCGAACAAATAATGTGTGCGATTGCTCAAATGTTTTTCAAAAAAAAAAAATGATTCGTTAAATTTTTCGTTATTAAATCATAAGTATAGTGTTGATTGGAAATATTTGAGAGATCCGATTACAACAAAGCTCAGTTCACATTTGTATCCTCTCATGATTGAATTTTTTTTTTATTCTGAGGAAAGTTGTGAAAAAATTTTTATCTTTGAGAAATGATATTTTTTCTAGAAGTTAATTGTTTTATTTGTATGATTATATCGATTTGTTTATTGGATATTTTGAAATTACTTTACGCAAATATTAAAATATTTACTTTTTAAAGTAATTTTTATGCTTATTTACATTAATTTCACCATCGTATATCAACTTCTAGAAATGTTTATAATATTAAGAAGAGAAAACTTACAGCTGGATTTGGTGAGATGTTTCCAAGCGAGAGCAATTCTTTATTCGATATCGGCTTAAAGGGTCTTGATGCGGTCGCAGATATATCGCAGAATTTCTTTTCCGCAGAAGGTTCTTCACAAGGTGTTTCATCAAAAAGGCGTCGACCACCACGTACCTGTACGGAATGTGGCTTACAGGTTACAGGACAACGGTCATCTCTCGTCTACCATGCTAATTCAAAGTTCGTTGTGTTACTTCTATTATTTAATAGATCCTAACGTGATAAACGAATAGATAAATTTCTCTTGATAAGTTTAGCGACACAACCAAATCCAAGGATAAATTTGATTTAAAATACGATAGAACTTTTTAAATTTATGTATTAGAAGCGTTCTTTCTATCCTTATGATAGTTAATCTCATCAATTATTTCAACGAGTTGATAAAAAAAGGAAGAAATTTTTAAGAAATATTATCTATTTTTTTCTGTAATATATGCTGAAAATTTGCTATCGCTAGCGGCCATTTGAACAATCTGATATTACGAAAAAGAGATGAGGGAACTAAAAATTTTTGAAAAGTTGGAACGATTGAAATCACTGATATTTTCATATAATTCGAAAATTAGGTTACTGTTTTTTTTCCCGAAATTTTCATTTGATTTTTCAAGATGACCAACAAATTAAGAAGTTATTGGGCGCTGAGGTGGCTAGTTTTTTAATCGGAGGCTTTTCTACATGGAGGAGGGGGGGGGGATGGGGAGGGGGGATCGGAAGGGGCATTCGGCTATTTTATTAAACGTATAAAAAAATGAGTTTTTGCATGCCTACGAAACAATTATTGAATTTTCTGCAACGATCCACAATATTCGAAATGTGGAATAATATTCTTGTTGTTAAAATAATCTATTAAAAAAAAAAGTTTATTTATTTCGCAATAATTTTTTAAAAATTATTTGCAATATTGGATTTATTCGCTTGTTTGCAATATTTTATTCAATTTGTTTAATCAATTATTCAATTTGTTCAATATGCAATTTGCAATTTGCAACAGTTCATTTTGCAGACATTTACGTTTGCCACTTTTCTATTGTCGTCCATGCAGTAAGACATGGACAACCGTAACAAAATCGGACGTTCTAAAACACGTGAAAGCGGTGCATGGAGGTGATGAGAGTAATATTGTCGACTATCGTGGTCAATATGGTGATAAAATTCGCGAAATGACCGATAAATGTTTTCCACCAAAACAAAGAGGTAATCTATATTTTTGTGAGACGTATTAAAAAAATAATTTAAAGAAAATTCAGTAAATTTTTTAAAACTTCATTCCAGCAATTTTATTATATTAAGTTTTATTCTATTATTATTTTCTTAATTTTTTAAAAAATAATTCAGTATTAATTTTACGAATTTATAGCCAAATAATTACTTTTATATTTAGATTAGTTAGCGTTACGTATGAATGTTTTAATTAAATATTTTAGTGATTATTCGATGAGCATTGATGAATTCCATTCGTTTATTTAAAGACCGATTCCTTCAATCTGCTTCTCCCTTCCAATTTTCCGCCTTTCGCCTTCCCCTTCCCCCTTTCCGCCCATATTCCTCTCTCTTGGAAAAAGTTTTTGAATCAATCTTTCATCATTGTTTCTATTGTTTATATCCATATTACTTTTCTTATTTGCTGCGATATGTTTCGCTAATTAAATATGAGACTTCTTTAAGGAAATGGTAATGAAGAGGAAGATACAGAGAGTAATAACACTGAAGGTGGTGTTGCAAACGTGGAACCGGAAGGTGTTGTGAGTGCCGAAGCACTTCATTGGCTCGGTAATGAAGATACATCGGCAAATCCCGCTTAAATATTTCTTAAATGAATTTAATATCGTTGCTATGCATTTATGCAAATTTTTGCAACATTTTAATGTTAATTTCCCGTTTTTATCTACTTTTGATATTCATTTTCGTTGGTTTTTTTTTTCAAATGATATATGTATGTTATATGTCACTCTCGTTTTGCTTGTCCGGAGCATTCCTTTCCATGAATAAATAGCCGGTATGAATTTGAGACCACTTTTTATTAAATTTACCACGTGCTAATTTTGACCATCGCTTCTAATTCATTGTTTTTCATTGATCTTGCGTTTCGCAGCTACTGGCCAAAATTCATGATCCAGTAATTGGCAAGGATGGGAGCAGGGAACGGAGGAGGAGTGTTTCTCATCGGCGGTTTAACAGCACAATTAGTGTAAAAAGGCTTTGCGTTTAAGAGATATGCATCTCTACGTACCTAGAGTCCCCATATTATTTATACAGTTGCTGGTCAACAATGGGTGGATGTACAGCAAAAATGCATATTTGACTATTGTGAAACATTTGGATTGCTCTCGACTCGTTAATTTTATGCGTTTATTGAGCATATTCATTTAAAAAAAATTATATCTGAGATGTTGGATTCTATTGTTTTTTTTTTTGTTTAATTGGCAAACTCTTTTGCATGATGCAAGTTCATATTCTTATTCTACACGTCATCTACGCTCGTCTATCTACCGTGAACGGCTGCTCATGCTTTTCGCTGCAATTGAAAGTCAACTTTTTTTTGAGTGCTGTTTAGTTGTGGCATAGTTGATCGATGAAATCCTTGCGTATTTTACAACGGGGATTGATTGATGAATTTAAAATATTGAAAGAAATATATGAATATTAAAGATGCGAATGATGAATAAAAAATTGAAATGAACAAAAATGTTTGTTTGAAAATCTGAAAGGTTGAGAGTTTTTCTGAAGGAATGATGAGAAAGAGGGGGGCAGGGGTAATTTTTATTTGTTTAGCAACAATAGGAATATACGTAGAGGAATATTGGGAAAATTCTTCAATTTCTTATAAGTTGGGGTTTATAGTTTGGATTTATCTCGCATGATATGCAATTCATCTCAGAATTTGACAGAAGAATTGTATTCGTAATCCTTTTATTAACGGAAGAGTTATTAGACGAGTAATTCCTATCCACAAACAAACTGTTTATGAGTTACCATCTGCGATATGTATTTTGGAGATATTGTTCAAGAGCAAAAGACCTGATTCGGGAACAATTCAAGAACAATGAGCGAGCACAATTTGTAATGATCGTTATTATGATCGTTTCGAAGATGTCGGTAACAAACGCAAATGCTATTAGTAAAATTACTTAACGAATTAAAAGAAAATATTTTTATGCAAATTAAATTCAATAGCGATAAAATGTCTCATCATATTTCATTATGGTGAAAAATATATCAACTGAAAAAACACGAAGAAGTTTAACTTCTCAATTAAAAGAATATCATAGTGATGAAAACATTTTTGAGATTTTTTTTTTTTAATGAAGAAATTATTATAATTCTAAAATAGAAATAAATTTTCGTTCATATTGAAATTGTTTAATCATATAGCCGTTCAAGAAATGACATTCGTTGTGACCATTTCTCGTCATCCTCATCAACAGATGGTGGTGACACTGCTGCTACTGGTGTACCATCAGCAGTTTTCTTCGCTTGAAGTAGTAGTTTTGCTAAGTATAAATAATCTGGTGAATCATCACGTCCAAGACATCGTAAATAACGCTGCAATAGAATAACATTATCCGTGAACAAAATATTCCCGAAAGTACAACAGTAAGCTGATCTATTACACGATAAATTACACTGCACTCATTACGTATAAAAATTTGATGCAGTTTTAAAAATTTCTCAGAAGTGTTGTCAATTTCCTATATTTGCAGGTATTATGGGAATTATGGATTATTATCATAGAGTTTTTAGATATTTATCACCATAAATAAAAAGGATAAGGGGTTTTATTCATGAAATCTTCTTTGGATCGTTTCATTTGAATCAACAACATTTTTTTATTATTACAGTTAATTATTCGATTCATCAATTAACTAATTTACGTAGAACAATGCATAAAATTGTCTATATAATCAGACGACTTTGAGGTTAAAACGTTGAAAGTTATATCTAGAATATCTTCTCAAAAAATATGCCAAGTAGACTATGTTGAGCTTTTCAAAATTCCCCTCTTCATGGCTAAATAAAATTTTGAAATTAGATAAGCTTGATGATATTCAGTGATATTTTTAAGAAAATTCCCCACAGTAATGAGAAATAAATGCGTATTCATTTTTAGAATATTTGCTCCAAATCTGTTATAAAAGAATCTCTTCGATAATCTATTATAAACGATGAGTGATATGCTATTATTTTTGGTGTGTTATGATGAGAAAAATAATTACGAAAGATATTCGATCAAATCGTTAAGAAGATTTAATAGAGATGTATCGAAAACGAGTATAATAGAATGAGGTTTACTATTTTAGTTTCTGTATCATTCAGGATGGCAAATATTATGTTAATTGCTCAATGATATTTAATTCATGTTTCTGGAGTATTATTTATATGCTTATAAAGCTTCAATTCTTCATTGAATAATCAAGACTATGAAACGGATAAAAATATAAATATTTTGGAAATCACCTGAATTTTGAAAAATTCGGGTGGGCAATTTCTGAGGACATATTTCGCCGGAAATAAACCCGATTTGCAGAAATGTCTCAAATCGGGATCGTTTTCAAATGGTGCCCAACATAGTGGATATTTTGAAGCGCAATTTACCCATTCAATCAATACATAAAGCCATCCCCATAGATCATCGACACGACCCTGTAATTATTGTCAATTTAATAGCGTTTTTAATATTACTGCAATAAGAAAATTTCTTCGACATGGGAGAAATAATTTATAATTTTCTAAGCGATTATTATTCATAATTTCGAAGGCTTAGTAATAAGCATCTTAATATCATCGACTCTAAACTTTATATATAATAAAGTTAACAATTTAAATTATTAATTGAATTTTATAATTGAAGAAAAATTTAACGAATTTAAGAAAAACGCACAATGAATATTGTATAAAGTACAAATCACTAGACCTGATACGTATACCGCGTTGCGCTGTATGAGTTATCTACATAGAGTTTTTTTGAATTTTCTGTCTCCTATAATATCTACTTGATCGTATTACTCTGTTTTTTTTCATTCAATTTATTTTTGACTTTCAAATATCTATTACTTCTATTACTATTTTTATCTACTATTACTTTATCAAATATCTACTCGAAACTCCACCTACTATTATTTTGATTTTGGCTTTGGCTTAAATCTTGTTAAACTTTAAAATATCTATTCTATTTTAAACTCGGTGAGTAAGGTAATACATCAATCAACAGCTAATAGTAAAAGCATAGATTTATTCTATTTATTACTAATAAATGAACAATGCAAAACTAATTTCACTAATAGTTTCACTGAGGAATAGAGTTAATAAGTAATATTATAGTCTTATATCATATTAATTCTTTCATTAAATAGGCTATAAAATATCAACACGATCCGCTTAAATGGCATTTATTAAAAAAAAAGAAAATATCGAATAATTATTTCGCGAATTTAATGATGAATTATTGAAATTATTTGTAAAATAAAGGGGAAATTTTTATAAAATATTGAATTGAGCATGAATGAACCCATAGGATATCGAAATGAACGTTTTTATTAAAGCGAACTTGATCTCTTCCAAGTTCGGCGTGAAGACTTGCCCATTCGTCAGTGCCACGCATACCGATATGACATCTTGGTTCGCGCACTTTTCCCTCTTTGTTCGTATAGAATCTTGACATTCCAAGATCATAGAGCACCAATATTTCATCGTGATAAAGACCAACGTTTTCTGGCTTGATATCCCGATGTACAAAGCCAAGATAATGTAAATCATATATAGCCTTAAGGATTCAAAATAAAAGTATCAAAAAAATATATGTATGAACAGCAATTACATTCAAATTTCGAGTCGTTATTATTTAGCTCAAGGAATACTGAATACGTATAGAATTATAAATTTTGGCATCCCGCAAAACCTCCAGCTTCAGCTTGGCGTGAGTCCTTTTGGAAGATCATCGAAAATTGCCGTTCAACGTGTTCTAGAATGCTTACATCCGATCAGGATGCCTTCAATGGACGGTTTACTATGATCGTCAATGTTGAGTTTAAATTGAAACCTTCAGCAGTTGCAAACCGAATTCGGCAACTTTCGATATAAGCGCATTTCCAGATAGTGCACCAAGTATACCAACCGGATTTCCAGGTAAATTCTCCATTACGATATAGCCAACCTATAAAAAAAAATTCCTTGGTGGGGTGATGATGCATTTCAGCTTAAATGACTTTGCATCTCAGTAATGCGCCTAAATGTGTAACGAATACTTTTATGAAAGGTTAGTCAGGTAGTACCTATTAGCAGTTTGGGAATAGCTGATAGAGTTTCTAAGTGTTATCGAATCCTCGCTTATCTGTTAAAATTTTCCAACATTCATAAATTTTAATCTATTTCTATGAAGGTTGTGAATAAAAAAAAAATTACAAGCTCATACATCTTGTTTATCCATATTTACTGTATGACCAAAATCGACTCGTCGAACAAGATGTCGTGTACGATCTTCGTTGTTGCTCGGCTAAGAATAAAAAAAACATATATATAGATATAAATGGGAGGGAATTTTTTTGTAGATATTATAGTTGAGGCGAATATTTTAGAGGTAATCTTTTTTGCTTTCAAGAGGAACTATCTCATATTCATGTGATGAGATATTTACCTGATGATTTGGTTAACGAGTTTATTTGCCTAACAATTGAAGCATAACTACGTAGGCTGAGGTTACAATTTGCTACGCTGTAACAATTTTGATCCATTAAGTTAAGCATTGATGAACCACAAATTACTTCAGTAAATATACTTTAAAAAAATAAGTAATTTCATAGTGAGTAAAGAAAAAATTGAGGAAAGATTCGAAAGCGATCAGTAAAATTTATATGGAAAATTAAAATACAGACGAATGAGAACTTTTTCCAAAGTTCGCAATGATAATCTCTACTTTCTACACTTGTAACATTCTAAATGCTCAATGTTATTAGTTTGATGATATGAACGATGATCAATTTGTTGTTAAAGTGGAAGTGCTTGTGCTCTATGATTTTAAATATTTATTTGAGTGCTTAAAATATGAAATATTATATGAAAAATTTCTAATTCTATGTTTTTTTTTTTTTTAATTTTAAAGATTGTTTATAAAAATTGGGATCTCTGTGACTTTGTAAAATAAGTCCTTTTCAAATAAGTTCTGAAATCTCTTGATTTTTTCGAATTCTTTACAGCAGTCCTATACTGAAATATTGGATGAGTGACCTGAAATTTTCAAAAATTTTAACGATCAACGAGGTATCAATTTAATGGTAGCATTATTGATGTGAATTTAACGTCTTCACTTTGAAAGTTTGTTGTAAAAAAAAATAAATAACTCTTTTTCATTAGAGGTCTTAGTTCAGGATTTCCTAAAGAATATACTAAATCAACCAAAGGAAAAGTAAGAAGTAATCGCTATTTTATTCAGCAATTAACCGCATAAATATTCATAAATTATTTAATTTTTTTATTATTCAAGTTTAATGCTTCTAATAAAAACTATGAAATATAGTAGTAATTATAAGATATACCTGCATAATACGCTCTAAGACATCCGATTCCCAATAAAGTGAACCGGATGTTGATAGGTTCATTGCGATTTTCATAACCGCATTCTCATTCGTTTTCTTATTGACCACTAATGCGACTAGCCCATTTGCACCTGAGAAGAATATATTTATTACCTATTTCTGTTTTCTATATTCACCTTTCTCGAGTTTTACTTATAGGTATTTATTATATTATCACAATTTTCACATCATAAGGTTTCAGAGGTTTAAAGTGAGTGAAACTATTCCCGAATTTATTACTGGAATCGAAGAGGCAACTTCGCATTTGATAAACTTACTGTTTTGCCAGCAAAAAAAAGTGCTCTATAAAAAGAAATCCTGAAATATTGCCAAGAAAAGTTGACTTTTTTTCTTCTAATTTAAATCATAAGAAAGCTTAGCTGGAGGAGATCAATATGATTGATAGTTTTCTTATTGCTCTATGCCATTCAAATGTTTTCTCTATGTTTTTCGACCAAAATTGCCTCTTTTATTAATCTAAATTGGTGATCATATAACGAATTATTTCCTTAGCAGTAACACATTTTATACTTTTGTTATCGTTATACTAAAAGAGACGTTTCTTTTTCCGAAAATATAGATATTTCGGAATTCAAAAAGCAAAACTATGAGATAAACGTAAGAAAATTTTTTAAAATTATGCCTTCAAATCTGAAGCTTTGATACAATGCAATTCGAAAGCATTGTCATGCGGGATATTTTCATCAATTAAAAAAAAATGAATCGCACCTGCACCAATCACTTTGCGCACAATCCAATCGTCAATAGCGCCGGTTTGCTTAACATGTTCGGCAAGACGTTTTGCTTCAGCATCTTCAGCAACAAATTCGTCTTGTTCTCGACTTAATTAAAGACGGCTGTCATTTCGAATCATTCGTTTCAAAGCTGAATTTATTTCTACAAATCGAAAAAAAAAGACTAGATTTCCTAATCCCACATTCAAAGGGTTCTCATCTTTTGTTTGATATTATTCACGTTAATTCACCGAGAAAAAATTCGCTTTTTCCACTTATGTTTTATTATATTTGCCATTTCCTATCAATCGAAAATGGAATTCACGAATATTTCATTAAAGATAATTGAAATTTGTTTCGCAAAAATTTCGAATCATATAAGAATATTTGAAAATTTTCGAATAAAAGAAGCAAAAATAATTTCCGACACAAATTTATCTAATAATTTAAATTATTTGCAATCTTTCTAGAAATTTTTGCAAAAATTTCAAGGACGCAAAATTATATTTTCAAACTCTTAAAAATAAAAATAGATCAGCGAATTTCTCTTCTAAGCCAATTTGGATGGTTGCATTTATTCCTATAATAATTGATGTCATTCATAAGACGTAAAACTTAATTAAAATGATCACTTTTACTTAAGTTTACCCGTCTTGAAGCTCTTCCGCCATGAATAAAGCGTATTCGATCAAGCCCCACACTGAGAAATAAATCTCAAAATGCATCCACTCATTATTGCAACTCAATAATTTCTTTTTTTTGCATATTAAATTAATCAATTTCCGCTATTCAACTTAATTATCTGCGAAAAATTTTCGATCAACGCGTCGACATATGCGATGAGCGATGCTAGAAATTGCATATTCATTGATTAAAAAAAAAGAGATTTACAAAGCACTGATAGGAAAATCATCTCATATATTGAAAATCACTAATTCAGTTCTAATTTTATTGGTAGAAACTGTTATTGATGCTTGAATGAAATTAGTTGGTGCTATTTAGCTATAGTGTGGATATTTTTAAATCCAAAAGTCATCTAGTCATTAAAATTAGTTGTAAATTATTACTAAATTGCTATTAAGTAAGAAGTTGATAGCATTGCAATTCCTCCCCCTCTATTCACTTAAATTACATGATCCAAAATGCTTCTTGGTGATAATCAAAGCTAAAAAAAATAAATTCATAAATATTTCCTTAAAAAATTACTTTTACTTACTTTTATAGGTACATATTAATATCTTTAATTGATATTTACTATTACTCTCAAACGTACCTTTACTAAAAGCAATTACTTTATAAATAAAACAAAACACTTGATAAATACTTTGATGTAAATTAAATATAGAATACTCTGAGGACACGGCTAGTGTACTTATCTTTATCATAAGGTATATTCCCGAGAAAGCATTTTATTGCTGACCTTTTTGTTTCCGCACAAATCTCCTCCATACCTTAGCCTCCTCAAAGTGATCACATCAAAACTGAGCAATTAAACTTATCCAGTGAGGTCGATATATGGACGCATCATCAATAAATAAAACATTCTCGAACACCTTAAAACGTTATACGAAGAAATCTCAGATGGCCATAATCTAAGAGCATTTCACGCAATCCGATTTGCACCGTTTATAAATTGTCGACAATCAAAACGAATTAATGCAAATGCTTTATTCACATAATAAATTAAACTCGTGTTATTTTTGCATATTGTCGGAGTGCAATTGTTAAGATTGAAGGGAGTAAAAAAATTGCAATAAGAATACTCAACGAAGTCATTAGCATAAGGAATACGCTAATTTCAAAGAATGCTTGAGTGCGTGCACATATAAGCGCTAAACCAGCTAAGAAAGAAGATAACGCAGCCAATGATACTGGTACACCAACAGTCGATGAAACATTCCTGAAATTATCAAAAATTTGCAGTATAATTATGAAACGAAATCGAAATGATAAGCAAAAAAATGGAGGGGGGGGGTGGAGGGAATAATGGAAAGAAAGAAGGAAATCGAAGAGAATGAACTTAATAAGGAAATCTAGAAATGGAATAGAAAAATACTTACTTGCTGGGATAGGAATATTTGTTTCGAAAAGGAATCAAGAATAGAAATAAAAAACGTCTCATGTTTTACTCAACAAAGAAAATGCGATAACGTTTCTATTAATTTCTAAAATTTTAATGAATTTTTTTGTAAGAATTATCGATCTCTTTTTGATAGATTATATATGCTGAGTAACGATGTAATTTTTCTTCGTTTAATGTAATGCTGAAAAACGCAAATATGACGTAATATGACGTAGTAGCTTTTTTTTAAATTTACACTGAAATAACTCAAAACCATCTGAATTATTCGTAATCGTAAGCTATCATCCTCTTGTGCTCATCGTTGTCGTCAATCTACTCCTTTCTTGTGTATAATACTCTTCGTTCAACAATACATTTATGAAACGCTTGAAAAGAGATGAAATTTCACCTAATTTTTTTTTCGAAGGACTAAACACCAACCTGAAATCGAAATTTCTGCTAAGTTTAAATCCGACTGCAACATGCAATGAATAATCGAAGCTTAGTCCAATTGTGAGTACAATTATGGTCGCTTCAACGACATTTATAGTCCAACCTGCAATCAAATCTTTCTTTATTACGTGTATTCATCTTTATTGTTGTGTTATTTAAGCTGTTCACATTGGCCATAAGTGTTCCCATATGCAATAATAATAGAAGAAAGGTATTTTAATTGAAATTACTTTCATTTCCATTCGATTTTTTATTAAGCAATCCACTCAAATAAATCAAAATCCTTTAAATTCAGAAGATTTTTTTTTTTGAATAGCAGAGAGCTTTTTCGAAACTTTAAACGTCAAGTTATCTGATGCATTATCAAAAAAAAAGAAGGAAAGGATTTCCACGTTTTCCGCTTTAAAAGGGATATTTTATCATAAGAAAAAGGATTTTATAGGAAAATTGCAAAAAATTTAAGAAAAGTTGATATATTATAAGAAATGAAAAAAAAAATCAAGTGCAATAAATACAAAAGGCGAATCTATATTTAACGAGAAGGAGAAAGAATATCCTATTTAAAATAATATGGCATTCTATCATAATGTTAATTCGCTACGCAAATCAAAATGCATTTTGTCGAAATTCGCTCAAAAAATAGACATTTTGTGCTGAAAAACTGAAAATAACAATTATTATAGACATTACATACTCATTATTATAAACGTAATTTTAACAAACGGATATACTTACCACACCATAGAACGATCGCTAAAGTTAAAGCAACAACGACAGCGATCGAAAATATCGCTGCAATTGAAACGATGAGGTGGAATGTGCTAAAGACGATTACCAGTGTGGACACGAAAAGTGAAACAAGAACCGATATTGCAGTACCATTCAATAGACGTTCAAGCAAATCGTATAACGACGTTACAGCGGAAGATGTTAGAAGAATTGGAGCATCAAGACCTATAAGTATACGAAGTAATTAAGAATAAACATTTTTGCAAACGCAGAAATACGATTGGAAATGCTAGTCTATAAGACGAGCTATTCTCTCAAATATGCAATATATACGACAATTATGTGCGAATATTCAGAAGAAACCATCACTGTAAGAGGGACTTTTCCAGCACTAAAGCTGAGTATGATTTGAGCATTAGTGGACACCTTTACAGGTGTATATGAAAAATATGAATGATTCTTTGATAACACCATCGAGGAGCTATGTGGCACATGGGAGGGGTCGTTGAAGGGATGCGAGAGAGAAATGGAGGCTAATTATGACGTAGGCGCGATCTTTGTTTTGACATCGTAAGTGGTCAGCTCTAATTTTCAACGCAAAGGGTACAAGACGAATAAACTCTACATAATTCTTCTCGATATTATTGCCTATATTTACAACACTTGTCCCACATTATAGGTCTCACAGTATAGTCTTACATTATGTCTTACAATACAGCCTAAGCTTACAGCACCTGCACAAGGCGAACAAAGCTCTAAATCTCAAATATTAAACCATCGTCGCTTCCTACGATAATCTAGCCTAGCGACGACAATGATAAAAACACGTATAAAATAAAACAAACGTATCACTGAAAATATAAATGTACCTCGATCTTTTCTTCCAAATAATCCCCCTTTGGTTCCGGATTGCTATTAATATATCCAAATGCTTAAAGGGATATACCTTCCATGTACTCTAGTAGGCCGGCTTAATTTATAATTAGCGATGACTGTCATATGGCTAAAGTGAGAAAAGCTGACCATTAATTTAATAAAATGAGTGAGCAAAGAGTTTCTAATATAAGCGGGTATGAATATAATCGAGACCTTCATTTGGATAATCTTTGAGCATTCTCTGCGCACTTGTTAGAAATTCAAAAAAAGGTTTCATCTCATCGAATACGGTCGAAAGATTGAATCGTGTAGGTTGACTCATGAAATAAGCAAGCAGATGACCACTACTATCAAAAATAGGACCATCAGCAATCGAAAGAGTAAAGTCTGTAAATGGTGCAAATGGAGTAATTTCAGCAAATTGTAGAAAGCATTTCGATAGAGGATGAGATGATAAAACCTGAAACAATTATAATTATTATTATTAAAAACATTTCAAGCGTTTTGTGCAACAAACTGAAGAAAGCTACCTAACAATATTAATACTTGAAAAACATTAGCAATAAAAAGGTGTATTAAATGATTGAATGTAATTTTTACTGTCCAACAATTATGTAATTGATTTTCCATACTGCAAGCTTACAGTGGATTTTATTTGGTAGGCTGAATGTCGGATGTAAGATTACCTCAGGCGGAATCTCTACGAATGTTGTTTAGATAAGATCTAAATATAAATATTGAAATATAGAAGGAGCATATGCGCATATACAACCTCAACAAATCTTTGACAAATATATGCAAATTAAAAACTCTGCAATTAAATTCTACAGAAATTTACAAACAAATTTCAATTTATATGATTCATCCATTTCATTGGTTGAGAATTCTGAATAATGGATAATTTAAATACTTTACTGAAAGGATGAGTTACGCATTGCATTACTGAAACTGATATCATTGAAGTGTTGGAGAGGATGTAAAAGACAGAGCATAATATGCTGAAATCATTAAGTTTATCAGCTAAAAATTGTTATGTGTAAATAAAAATAAAATTTCAATGCAAATTGTAAATATTTTTTCACTAAAACGAATCGTTTACCTCATCTGAGTAGTGTTGCAATGAAGTGAAATTACAACAGATTTGAGGAGTACATCGATTCGAATATGTCCATTCAATGAATTTTTGTAGCCATAACTCAACTTTATCATTCGCATTTGTGATATTAATGAGACGAAAGAGTTGACTCTTTAAAATAAAATTCATTACGTTATGAAAACTATGAAAATCATATCTTCAGTGATAAATTTGATAAGATGCGATTTGATAGTAATTTTGAGATATTGAATATTTTGATCAATTAGATTTAATCATCTAGCGATAAATTTCTAAGATCATATCTAACATAACAATTGCTACGAAAATATTACTTTATATCGGTGGAAATTGAAAACAACGTTGTATTTCTTCTTTGCTTTGAATTTGATAAAAAAATAAATGAAATATTATAAAAATTTTCGTATAATTTGCGAATAAATTGCCATTAAAATAAAATTGTAATAGATAAAGATATTAAAAAAAAAAGAATGTCGATGGCGTTCCCATTCAAATAGATCGTGAGGCTCTAATCGGACTCAGAAAGGAATAAAGTTTACCTCAAAATAAGCAAAATTGTTGGATAAATGCCATTCGAAGTGTGAGTCGACCTCTAGCGAACCAATTTCAGATGGATTAAGAGTGCTTGCGGTTCTGTAAAATTAATACAGCAAACAACACGAAGGAATATTTACACTATTCAGGTGTTCAGCAAACGGTACAATTTCAATGAATATGAAAAAATTCGCAAAAATCTTGTGATGAGTGGTCAGATGGTTAGAGCATCCGCATATTGCGCAAATAACAATGGTTCGATTCCACCTCCTCATTCAGAAACAAAAAGAAAAAGAAATTTCCAACAAATTTTCACGGCCAACATGTGCATCGCCGCTATCGTTTATTATTTTTTTGCAGTTTAAAAGATGAGTGTTTGAGAAAATTCTAAGCGACGTTGTCATCTGATGCAAACAAAAAAAAAATGCTATATTAATCAGAGTTAAACTTGAGATAGGCAGGACGATGTCCATATTTTTCAACCAAACATTTAAACAGAAAATTGAAAGTGGAGTTTTTTTTTCGAAATTAGGTTGAAGATTGGAGAGAGTTTTGAGCCTAAGAACATCTCCATCCTCTTTTTCCAACTCTGATACGTTACAAATAATCGAGAAAGAGAAATTCCTTAAGAGTTCTTCAAAAATTATTTATTCATTAAAAAAAAAGACCAACTTAGTCGGTGTAATTCCCCAAACTGCAATTAAATTCATCTTTAGTCGTTCGCCATTCGTAAAATCGAACAGTTTAGCAGAGTTTTCATCAAACCATTCATATGGATGATTTGAGCGAAGTAACTGAAAATATTTTACAATTCTTTTACGAAATATTTCAGCACATATACAAGCACAATTTTATTACAACATAGAAATTCTAATTATAGAGTTTCTTCATCATTTCCTACTTCAAACTTTTCGCTCGTTACTTTATCAGCTTTAAACAGAACTTTGTAAACTTTAAATTTGGATATTGGATATGAATTTGAATATTCTGGAGAAATTTTTTTTGACTGAATAAGTGAAGCTTTTTTCCAGAAAACTTAAGCGTGTTGCATTTTTATGTGATTTTATAAATCAATAGACAATCCTATTAAATAATCAATTATAAATTCCTTATAAATTAATTACATTTATTTAAAGATATTCAATTAACAATCATTCAGTGAGCATGAACATATGAAACTGTTACATTCTAAGAATAAAAATGCATATATTTGCGTAACAAAATTTTCACTTACGATTCTCATATTTTCATTTTTTTTTTATTATGAAGAAATAGTAATGTCAATTCGTTATTGACCTTGCTGGATGAAAAGTAATAGTAGTTATGATTAATTCATATATGATTCTAATTGTGTTCTCAAAAAAACTTTAATAATTTAATTAAACCTGGTTGATTACGATTATATTTCATATCAAAATTTTTCACATTTGTAAAAAATTTCAACTTTTCTTAATTTTTTAAAAAAAAATAAAATAATAGAATGAAAAAAGTTTTATTGAACCTGCATTGAGTTTCTTTCAGGTAATCGGATACCTGGATATTTGACAATCGCATAGATCGAAATTGCAAATATGAACAATGCAAATACAATTAATATCCATCGAAGAAAGTGAACAATGTGCGGTATATAACTGCCGAATATTTTATCGACGAAATGCTCACATAATGAACGAATATTGCTTAATGCATGATAGAGAGCATGTTCCTTAGGAAATAGCGTGCGACATTTAGTTTTTTCATCATCGACTATTAGAATTGCAGCCGGAAGTATTGTAATTACGAATAGATAATTAATTACCATTGTTGTACCTGCATAGATACCAAAACACCTTAAATAACTTGCATTTAGAATCGAATAAAGCTTAAATTAATTCCGTCTTTAATAGCAATGCTGAATTTAAGTAGCATTAATTAACATCATTCAACAGTATATGTTTTTTTGGTACGTTTGAATGAAAACAACGAAAATGATGTGAGCAGAGATTTTGAGCAGAGATTTTGAGAAGGACGAGGAAATTTATTGCTATTTGTTTAGAAAAAGAACCAAACAAATTACAAATTATAGGTTGCTTTCGTTTCTCCTCTTCTTTTTCTGCACCATACCCCTTCCAAGCCCGTCCCTCATCTTAGCTATTTGCAACCGCTGTGAAAAGAAATAAGCATTCTCCATTTTGCTTCTTTGCTATTTTGCAGCAATCAGGTAGTGCACTTGCAAATATCTATTTTAGCTGTATGAAAGGTGGAGATAAATAAGCCAAAATTGCGACCAAAAAAAAATTTGAAGCTAACTTCCAATTAAATAGAAACTGAAATTTATTCTATCGTTAAATGCATGAAATTCAACATTTATATGCTTAATAAAATTCGCATTTTCTTTTATTAAAAATCCTGTGCATAACTTAAGCATAATAGTTAATGAATGCATATCATAGTTTTAGGCTGTTCCAAAGATTTGTTTAAGAAAAAAAAAGAATTCATTACCGAAGAACAACGATTTTCGATGCCAAATTTGCATAGAATGCTACCGCAGTTGTTGCTGACGTAACAAACATTGCAACTGCCGCATGTGATAATGCTTCGCTAAGGCAGCACCGTATGCGATCACATTGTTTCCGTTTTATCTACAAATAAGTACAATGTTCTAAGCATATAATCCAATTTATTTATACTAATGTAAATTATTATCGACGAATAAGAATGAGAATATTCACAAATGGTTCATATTAGCTTTGAACTAGTGGCTCGTAGATTTCCGGTTTATTGCGTTACCCACTGAACTATGGCATACAATCTCACAAATAGCATATTCTATATGCAATGAATGATAGGTTACAAATATTATGAATGAATTGTTTACACAAACTACAATAAATGTTAACGTTTGAACGCGAATGTATTCTATACAAAATTCGCTTTTTACTTCTCCTCATAAATTGCTTTTCATATGGAATCTCAATGCTCACCTTCTCATCATCTGATGATATTTCTTCAGCGCTTATTCTTCGGACGAATAGCAGCGTTGCTTTCATCTCCTGAAAAGAAAAAGAAGAAGAAAGAAATTCATACTATCATGCTTATCCTCCGGTAAAAATTTATGGCTGTAAAAATTTTTTCATCAGTTTTCATCATTTGATTACGTAAATTTTTATGATTTTAGCATGAATTTTTGTGTAAATGATAATATATAGAATTTCTCTGGTTTGCTTTTGGCTTATGTGAGGAAAAAATCCTTTCACTTATGCCAAAATGGAAAACAGAAACTCTGTCTTCATCCTCTCTCCCTCCATTTCTGTCTCTTCTTTTCCCTCTCTCCCCACCCCTCTCCCCCACAACCCCTACCATCTATGCAAATAAATTCATATCATGAAAAATTAATTAAAATATACGTATAAAACTTTACTTTCTTGTGTTTTCGATATTGATATAAAAAGAGAAATGCGTCATCGGCACCAACCGCAATGATGAGTACAATAGCAAGAAGATTCAGAAATGGGAAGAACATCACACGAAATATCACCTGAATTCGTTTATTAAAACACTTTACTTGATCTAAGCTGACAGGTCAGGTGAAGTAATCACATTCTCTCTTTATCTTTATATCTTCTTTATGGCACAGGTTAACTTGATTATATAGAAATTAGAACGTTTCTCCTATATGAATACGAATGGTATTTCCTCATAAAGGATTTTATCAAGTGACCTTATGAAGCAAGAATTTTATGAATGCTAAAATATTATCATCGCTGAAAAAATTGCAAATTTTAGGCCTAAAATTAAAATATGAATGAGTGATTCATTTATATTTACTAATTAGACGAGGAATAAAATTAAAAAAAAAAAATTAATACCGTATAAACGAAGAAAGAGACACCAGCTGAGAGGATAATTGTAAATGAAACAATAAATGTAAATAGAATACTATTTGAATAGAGGAATATTATAAATATAACCAATAGTACTGCTAATAAACCGAATAATACATCCGAAAATAAAAAATTCTCGAAAAGTTTTTGTTTAATATTAAATGATGCACCAACTAAGAGTAACTCTCCTTTACTATAATATCGTTGGAGATTATTCAGTAATGCGTTATAGAAAGTGAAATCTTCCGAACCGTCCAATGATACGATTATCTGAAAATGAATGGAATTTTTGAACAAGGTGAATTTGTTCAATATTTGCAATGACATAATGAAAGATCAGTTTACAAAATGAGTTGATTTGTTGCTCTTTACAGGGCTAAATTCGCTTCTTGTAAGATAAAGTCAGTTTTATGGGATAGCTTTATCATTCAGGGAAAATCAAATTCTCCTCTACCATCACCATGAGAAGCAAATGTTGGGGGGGGGGGGGGTAGAAGGAGGGGAATAAGGGAAGGAGGGAGTAGGGTGATACAAGGAAAATAGAAGTATAAAAGGCTCAGGTAACTTATCATTCCATAACTTTCTTCCATAAACAATATTAAATGTATTTGATCCTGGCAAAGCGAGCAATGCGATTTGATTGGGCGAAAATGTTGCAAATCGAAGATTCACTTTGGAGTTTAGAATCAAGGCTCTTTATTGTCGTTATTGATATCGTAGTCATAAATTGCCTAAACTAATTCTTTCTATCATTAATGTTATTGAGTAAAGTCAAATTTTTTCTGTCTTCGATTTCATTGATGAATACGATAGTGTCGAACTGTTAAAACGCTTCATTTAATGGCTATCTTCCGAGCGTTTTTGATAATAGTCTCGCCTTAATTATAATTATAATTATAATTATTGCTTTAATAATCTTAATTATAGTACGATGAAGGTGTTGTTTGTTCATCGACGAAACAGCACCGTTAAGAAGTGCACCTTACAGGTAAAACAGCAGCGATGTAGACAGAATCTGTTTCAATGATTGATCCGCTATGCTTTTCGAAAATCATATTCTTGAGTTGATGGGCGATCGATGTGAAACATTGCTGTGGGGCATTCTCCATGGAACATTTTAACACCATAGAGCGAAATATCTGAATGCTAAAGCAAACGAAATAACTTATTCAATATTCTATTCTGCTTTAGTCATTAACGCAATTAAAATGAAAGAAAGGAGGTCGAAGAAAATCTCCAAATTCTCAGAATCGTCAGCGTATTTTCAAAATTCAGCGCTCAAAGTTTGCAAAAACAACAACAACAACAACAATTGTTTTCATTAATTTTTGTGCTCTCTTGTTTCTTCTTCCAAACATCATCGCTAAAGCAATTTGTTGCATATCTCATGAAAATTTTTCAATCCGACTAAATTGCTAACTCGAAATTGCTATCGATTTGTCTAAAAATACTCGTCTGAAGACTAGAATGAATAAAGAACTTGTGATGAAGATGTGATCACTGATGAAAACTGTCGGTCATCGTTCCTCTTTCCTTCCCTATTCGCTCATATCATATTCATCACTAGCTCCATTTCCTTCCAAATCTTATCTTGATAATGAAGTAGAAATATTCGTTCTAGGTTTATTCACAATATTACACTACTTCTATGTAAAAAAAAATGTAATTAATGAAATAAATTCAAAATCAAACCGTACTCATTTTCATTCAATGACTCACAACTATTCGAAATAATTTGCATATTCCGGCACATCGTATAATAAGGAAGATTAAACGAATATGGTAGCCTTTTGATATTTTTTGGAGTGGTAGAAGATGATTTCAATGTTTCATCAATGAGCGTATCGAGATAACATAGTTGACGCATTGTTTCCAACGTGAAAAGCTGAAATGTTTTCTTCAACAGAAAATCTCAATGGACAGTCCGAGAAATAAAAATATTTATAGGAAGAGAATGAAATTAAAAACTCAAATCAACGAATGCATTCGTTCATAAAAGTGCTCATCTCTTTCGCTATAACACTATCACTATAGCTCAGTATTCGACTAAAGTTGTTAACTTATCAGTGATGTGCTCATCAATGATAAACTATATGTTAGGATGACGAATCTGCATTTTATTTGTTTGAATAATAAAACTTCAGTGATGATAACCACTGATAAGTGATAAAATATTGCCCATTCTAACACTGTAATAAGAAAACACCGTAAACGCTTCGCATATGTAATACTTTAGAGACGACATTTTATGCATTTATCTAGAAATATGCATAAATGCAATTTCTGTCCCATTTTGAAAAAGTCTAGTCGATTGTGAGCTGTTTACTAATTTAAAATTGAGTGATACCAGTTCTTGGCCTCGTTATTTTTTGTTTACTTTTTGGTTTCAGCCTTAACTACTTTTTCAGTCCATACATAATGCTCGTTATTCGTAGTATTATTACTGAGGTTTTAGGGAAAAAAAGACTGGAAATATAATGGAAATTTTCAGCACTACCGATACTTATTCATGTGAAAAGATTCCTATAATGATGGAAGTTCTTAGTCAAATATTGTAATTTTTTGATTCTTAGCCAACTATTCAAAAACTTTTTTTTTCGTTTCATAAGATATTCAATAATTGCATTTCACTATTTCATATCAATATTTGCTCATAAAAAATTGCAATAGTTTAAATGCCATTTTCTAATCCTTAACTAGTTTCCAAAATAGTTGTAAAAATTATCGAAAGTAGAAAATTCCAATAATAATAATATAATAATAAATGTTTTATACACCATCAATTTAAATACTCTTGTCGTTTACGTACTACATGCTATGGTAGAAACGGTAGTCTACTACCATACTTCTTTTCATACCATGATAGAAGTTGTAGAATCCTTCAAATACTATATATAAATCCCATTCCTAATAAATATAACAAAAATCTCTTTAGTATAAGCGGAAACGAACACTATCGAATGAAGCGACACGAAAGATGATCTTTGATAATTGTTCAATATAATTGTACGGTATGAAAGTTCCCAAAGCGAAATATTGATCACAAGCACCATGAATGTCGTCCAATGTTGGTGAGGAATCAACGCCATATTCATCATATGCAACCGTTATATCCGAAAGACTCTCCGATTCCTCACTAAATAGATAACATTTATGGGAAATAATATTGATTACATTTAAAAAAAGTACTTTGGACGTTTGCTGTTTGCACTTCTATTGTCATATATACCGGAAAACAATGCTTCCTAATGGATTTCTGGTCGCACTGATGTTCATAGCAATCGGAGGATGGATGAAGGGGGGGGGGGGGGGGGGAAGGGAAAGTGGAAAGCATCTAAAATGATTTCAAATAACGAAACATTCTAAGGAAACGGGGGAAATTTTGGAATAACGAACAAAAAACATCTAATACTGAGTGCAATTACAATAATAAAGCACTCAGCCATTTGTGCGAGAATCACTTCCACATGTATTTGAATTTAATAGTTTTAAACTTATATCTTTTTTAGAGAAAAACCTAGTAAGTCAATCGACTCTTATCGATTTGTTTCAATCTGCTGTCGAAGCAAAAAACAATCAAAATATAGTCAAAACATACTCATGGGTAGTGATATTGAATGAAGCGTTCTTTTTTATTCTCAACGATGTGAATTCGTTGCTCTTTGCAGTTGAACGAAGAAGATTTTGTATAGCAAGCCTTTGATTTGAGAGAGGCGTTCCTCGCGTCTCGAAACCCTTAATTTGCAAAAAAAAAAAACCTTTCATTTAAATATTTCCTAGATGGGAAATGGTATGCTACTTATTATCATATTTATTGGTAAGTATACCTGAATTTATCAAAAAATTATACCTGAATTAGTTAAACATACCTAAATCGAATGAGAATTCGAGGTAAAACAAGTTTTATAAAGTATATGATCACTGAAAAATCACAGAAATTCGGTGGGAAATTTGGGAATTTTATCTTTATTAATTCATTTTACTCAGATCTTCTCTATTGACAGTTTCAAGCGCTACTTCATTGTTCTCTGAGAGATTTATGACTTAGAGTTCATTTTCGATGTACTTTAAAAAAAATTTTTTTTTTTGCTTATGTTATAAGACCATTATGATTGTAAGCGTATAGAAAAATATGTACTAGTTGTGGAGTAATTTCCGAAGTTACAACGATGAAGCAGGTTCACCTTTTTTTCCAGCTAACGATAAGCAGAAAATTCTTTCAAAAACATCAGAATATTTTTATCAAAAACTCAAAAATTGTCCGTTTATTAAGAAGTTGTCCATTTTATAGGAGCAAAAAGTAATATTTAACAATGGGACACTGATTTTACTTCAAAATTTGATGTGAAAGTAATTTTCAAAGCATATTTGTGTAAAAATATCTATTGGTAATAAAACAATAAAAAAAATTTTAAAGCATAAAGTGAATTTAGAAAAAACATACGATACGAGGATCGAATGTGATCGCCATCCTATTGTACCATATCGAAAAAGCGGATAAAGCAGTTGAAACAATCAAAATTATTGTAATTAATAACCATGAGAAGCGAAGAAGGAAAGAAATATATCTGTAGTGGGAATATTTTATTATTATATAAAGCCGATAATTTTTTACATCTGATATTTCAGCAAATTTTTTCGAATTTCTGAGTGAAAGAAAAAAATAAAATCGTAAATATTTGTTTTATCAGAGCGAAATAAGCTTTTTTTTTCTCGGCGCTTGCTATAGCTTATAAAGGTGTAGTTAAAAAATGGCAGTCAGCTTTGTAAATTTAGTCCTATTGTAAACATTGCATTGCAAATTTATTCATGCCTATCTCATATATTGCGAATTGCAAATATTGTTTTGTAAATATTGCAAATATTGCAAGCTATTTGTCTCGTTTTTCTTCATGCTTTTGGCTCATACAAAAAAAAAAACTTATAGCCAAAGAATCTGAGAATCATAGATCCGATCAAAGCTAAACGCCTATCACCTTGATCAATGAAATAAGAAATAAATATTTGCTTGTTGAGCACAATATGCAAAGCTTTATTTTATATTTATATAGAAAATTCCAATTTAGAAAATAGCACATTAAGGCATAAAGAGTTATATGAATGGTTTAACATGGTTATAAATTTCTTATATGGGAAGCTTTCAACTGAAAATAGCCGATCGGAGTATGAAGAGCCATATGAATGCCTTTTCTTGATTACAAATAAGCACAATATAAGTATGAAGTAACTATGAAGTATGAAGAGTATGAAGAGCCGATGTTATTATATTAAAAGATGATACATTAAGCTTATATCGTCAAAAATCAATTGAAACCATATCGTAAGAGGAAACGCAGATTTACAAAAAAAAAAAATCGATCAAAAAATTTCCACAAAACGAGTGAAAAATTATTAAGAAGAATAATTTTCATCTCTTTATGGGCATTGATACTACTGAAATATCTGTGACTTATATGTGTAAATCGATCGATTCGTTGCCGTAGAATATATTCAATTATTTTGAATTATCTAAACGCTATTTTCATCTCAACACAATTCCTCACTTGGCGATATTTTTGTTGAGGAGATATACGGTTATGAGAAATGTGCACGATGGGTGTTATAAATACATCAATATGATAGCTAATGAATTGTTTTTGCTGGAGAAAAAAAAAGAATTTAAATTATAAATATATATGATATAACTTTTGATCAGATATTTTGGTAAAATTTATTGGAACAATTAATGTAAATTATTATTATTATTTTTTAAAATTCTAAAAATGAACCTTTCACGTAGAGTAATCATAATTGAAGTGAAAGTCGATCGAAGAAAATGAAAAATATTCATTTTTTTTTTAAAATTTTTGAAAGAGTCTTTCATAAAAGGTGAAAATTTTTGAAGTGTGAAAACGCCTTTCTATGAGCGATATTCACACCACTAAATTGTAATCGAACATTTTATCGAATGTATAAAAGTGTTTAAACGTTACGTCGTCGAGAATCGCTCGTTAAAGTGCCCACTTTTACAGCAAAGAAATACAAACATTTCTTAACAATAGAAATGAATTTATTGAATGTAAGCTATTATTATTATTATTATTGTGAAGATAGAAGTATAAAAATTTCACTCATTCAATACATATAAGAAAGAAAATATCGGCGATGATTTTGTTCAATCAATAAATAGAAAATGTATTACTTTAAATGGAAAAAATTGTGAACGTTTGTTGTATTGTTTTTTTTTTCTTCTATCAGTTTAATACTTTTATAGTGAGAAAGATAATTGAAAATATAAATAATCGATAAATAGTTAGATAAATAAATTATCTCTAATAAATAAATGTGGCAAAATTTAATTCGATAAATAATAAAAATTATTTATGAATATAATTTAAAAATATTTGCAATAAAATGCCGAGTTTTTAATGAAGATATTGTGTGAAAATCTTAATCAACGATTTAAAATTTTTGCAATTATCACAAATTGCAATTTTTCTATGAGACTTTTCCTTCCATCGATGTAAATAAGAGTTAAATGAAATAATCTCTTTTTTTTTTGCAATCAAAAAGAAAAAGTATTGGTGTGCAATAATAATAATCAAAATAAATAGTAAAGTTAAGAAAATAAACGTTTTTTTTTTTCAAAATAATAAAGTAAATCCATATTCATGAACGATCGAAAAGATGCAATATCCTATGTAAGTTTCTGGAAAAACGCCAACAAAAATTTGAAATACTGTGAAGATTTTTTTAAGGAAAGCGTTGTTTGTGCATTATAAAATCTTCCTAGCTAGCTCCGTTGTATGCGCAATATGCAAACAACATTCGGCTCCGTTTAATAATAAAAGTGATGAGTCAGAATCGTACTTTTGTTGAGTAATCTGTAGAACTTTTGAATATATCTGAAACGAACGTAAAGCTTTCAAATGAGTCAAAACCAGAGGGAACCTTCCTTGAGCGCCATCCTAACTTTTTTGCTTTCAAACCAAGTGAATGCATAGTTCGATTCATGAAGTCGGGTATATAGAGTATGTGATGCACAAACAACGTCCTCCATTAAGTATAGGCTCGATTTCAAAAGAGGTATAAGCGGTATTAGCCTAGAGCTCTATTACAATCAAAGTCAATAAACGGAAAGCAATACAATAAATTTAATAATTTTTGAGTTCGAAAGAATTTTTTGATAATTGCACACTTGTAATTTAGTAAAACCAAATTTAGTAAAGCTTTTTTTTTCAATAATTTTATGCAATTCATAAAAATAATATAAATTTCCAAATTGATAAATTAAAAAAAATCTTTTTTCTTCGAATATAATTTTTCATGCAAAAACATAAAGCAATTTCCGGTGGTTAGCCATAATATATATCGTTCGTTCAGTATTTCTATCCCTAAAGAATTCACTCATAGCATAAACTTCATCTTAATCTTTCAATGCAATAGATCAAAGTAGAGTGATTTTAAAAAACCACAGTGAAATTTAGTTTACTTTATGTTTTTATGAAACAATAAAGATCAAATGGTACCTTTAGGATCCATTTTTCTCTATTCTGATCTCTGGATGAAATCGTCTCGAATGCTGAAGAAATTCGGTCAACTCCAAAAACTTCATAATTTTTTTATTAATAACTCTGAAGACTTCAATTCCATTTGAGAAAAAATAACGATAATTTGGATTATAAGTGAACAGTAAACAATATGAATTATTATGAATCACCTTTATAAACTGGACATAACGAAAAAAAAATATAAATATAAATATGAGCACAAAAATTTCTTAAAAAATGAGAAAGATTTTCTTTGTAAATTATTGAAATCAAAGGAAAAGTTCAGCATTAGAGAATTCTGCGAGATTATTTCCGACTTAAACACCGATAACAAGGGTGCAAAGATGTGAGCATATGCACAGTTGCATTCGCAACGATCCTCACGTGAATAAAGTCAACTAAAAAAACGTTTTCATCAATGCTTTTACTTATTGATTATATGAGGATTTTTACTTTATTACACTGACGAGAAGGACATCGAATTGTGCTGAGGAAAAAACCGTTCAAAAGGAGATTCGCTTATCATATATCGCTTTGAACGAAGAGTACTGTCATATTTCCGTTTTATTTAATATTAGACAAAAAAAAAATCTAAAAACATCGCTTTCTAGAAGAAGAATTTTTTCCCAGTGATTTTGCTACGTCGTCTTGTAGTTATATTTTCAGACAATACCGAATTCGGCAACCATAAGCAATTCAATTATGGAATTTTCCTATTCGCAGATGCTTTGTTTAGTATGCCTGAGAGTACGTGTTTGTAAGAACGTGGAAATGAAATTTACGGAAGTATCTAGTATATATATATATATATATATATATATATATATATATATATATATATATATATATATATATATATATATATTATATATATATATATATATATATATATATATATATATATATATATATATATATATATATATATATATGAAACATTTCAACTTATTGTCTAAATGAACACATTTCTGATTTCAGGATCCGCAAATGGTGTCGCATGCTCCATTCTCAACAATAAATTCAGTGCATTATATGCTCGATTGTTCCGATGAGAATATTAAGGTTTTTGGACATTACACTCTATAAGGCGATTCATCTTTTTTGATATCTTTTTTACCAACTTTGAAAATAATTAAATTTAGCAATGAGTTTCGTTATAAATTTTCGGTTATCTAGTGGATTTGCTTCAACAATGTACCATTTTTCATTGTTTTTATTCATTTAATAGCAATCTTTGAGGTGATTTGTAATTTTTTCCTTCCCAATTCAGTCGATTTAAACTATTCGGAAAAGCTCTCTCTTCATATTGGAAGCAGCCGCCGTCCCTCTCCTTCATCAGAGTCAAATCATTCCTCGACACTCAACATTAACAAATCATTTGCATTCACATAGCTGAAAAATTATTCGTTGTTGTATAAACTGTTGAAATGTTTAGAGAATAATATCTTCCTCGAATAAACGATCGCAAATTTTATGACCCCAGCGGGTATTATTTACGGCTATTTACGGCTAATGAGGCATTTTCGTGTAACCCTTCGTTGCACTGATACATTTTGAAATTGTATCTTTAGCTCACGTTTGAACCCGACAAAAATCATTTCGTTGTAACACTTTAAAAACCCATGAAGGCAAACACTGCGACATAACAGTACTAAGCGATCAACCAACAGCGCTTTTCAGCTAGGTTGGCTTGGAAGAGTATGGAAAGGTAAGGGGGGAAGAGGGAAATCGGGTGTGAGAGATAGAGGATCCAATTGAAGGGACTTCGACATAGATTTTTTTTGCCTTCGGATAAAGGAGCACGACAACGTGTCATGCAAATAATAAGGAATTCATATTTAATCGTTTATTATGCAGTGATAAAGTGCTTAAATTATACAAATTTTCCTGGTGTTCTTATGAATAAATGATAAATTTTACGCAAAATTGAATTGATAAGAAATATTTGAATGATAAGATAACATCATTAATTCACAGTTACTTTAGATATTAATAAATGACTTATGTGTATTGAGGAAGTGCTTTCAAATATGACTGATTTCAATGATTATCGAATTCACTGCATTTGTGTTTGAGAGTTGATGACCTAGGTATCTGGCGTTAACCACCTTCGATCATCATATTCCTCTTTGTTTGTTGAGTACATCACTTATTCGCATACGTGAAATAAGGTACATTCACGTGAAATCAGATGCATTTAAGTGAAATCAGTTGCATTCACGTGAAATTCGATGCATTCAGTATACGCGAAACACCTGAAATTGATTCAACTGAGCTGAATGTTAGAATTCAATGAAACAAGCTTTTGCGCTGCAACACATCGTAACCGATTTTAAACGAGCACTCTTCACTGTGTTTAGTAGCGGAAAAATGCTTCAACGAATTCGAATAACGCGTTGAATTTCTTGTTATCAAATATTTTCGTTGATATGCATCGAGCATATAAATGTTTTGATTATTGAGAAGTAGGTTGTAGAGTTATGTCAATGAGTGGTTGTGAAACGTTGGCATTGACGCTTCTTCCTTTTTCAATTTAGAATTAAATTGATTTTAGAAAATTTTCAAGTTCTATTAGTTAAGAGCCATTAGTTAATAAAAATTCGGGCAAATTATTCCCCGACAAAATCTCAATTTTAATTTTAATGGAGTTGAGTCCTCCGTTTTCGGCAGCGATCCGGAGCTATAATGAGGCCGGGTCTGACCAATGACCATATGAAGATGAGTTAAACTCGATTCGGATTTGGTAAAAGATTAAAATGGTCAAATGGCTGGACCGTGATTGTGATTAACTGAGTTTTGTTTTTCTCGCCGCAGTACAAATTTTTTTATGAAAGTTGAGAAAACCTGGACTTGATAGAATGCTTCAAGCCTGTTTTATTGATAACAGCCATATATCCGTTTATGTAACAGTGCATGTTTGAGTATTTCCTTATAGACGATTCTTTACCGTTTATAGGCGTAACCAACGAGTACCACTGCAATCGTAATTACACCGAGTACCACGACGTCGTTATTATTCACTATTGCCTATTGTTGATGATTTTCTTCACTTCAAGTTGTGTTTCATATGGCGGTGGGGCATTTCTTTATTTGGTTTCCACTTCCATATTTTCATGCTTTACCTGCACAAGGTGGGGCAGGTTGGATGTTTCATGTCTCAGCTTGTTCATTTAGCTGAATCTTAACATCTTGCTATTCTATTTTCAAAATACACTTTAGACATGAGCGTGTTCTTATATGCCGCGTAAGGAGATTTCAAATTACACTAATTTACAGGTAATGGTATGATTTATATGTAAATGTGGTGTGAACTATTTCTGTGGAGTCGTTTTTTTGCAAGGAAACAATTCTCTCAAAGTGTAAAATATTCATTTATTGCTGGAAGTGTACGAACAACGAATGTCTCGAAACGTAAAATAACAATGAAGTTGGATTCTGAAGAGTTTCGTTCACTCTTCACACCTGAGCTGAAAAAACTCAATGATCTCTTCATCGCTAATAAATTTCAACTGAGGTATTTTATTTTGTTTGCTCTCTTCTAGTGTATTTCCGCTTATTAAAATTTCGTTATCAACTAGATAAATAATTAAAATGACGTCATTTTACGATTTTAAAGGATATTTTCAGGTATAATCTAGTACTTCATATGTCCATAAAATGAAAGTTACCGGCTATGCCCACATTTTTATTGCATATTTATTCCGCATTCGATGAAAAACCTAAGTTGTAGCGAATCTTTAAGGATGTGCTATTCCTGAGGAGAAAAACTTCGATCAGCTTTAATGTTGATTGTAATACTGTTTGCAATAGAGTTAATTACAAACGTCCTGTAAAATTTGGCTATAGCACCTAAAATTTCTTGTCGATACTTGAGAATGACAGTAAAAGGCAATTAATCAGATATATGGAGCGAAAAGATATTCAGGTTCTTCGACCCATACGTTTTTTTGAATTATTGTACCGCTGCCCTTCCTTCTTTCGCGGGAATGCCAACGTTTGTTTTCCGCATCTCCACCTTTTTTTGGAGAAATTTTTTGTTTCTGCATCTCAATCTTTTTTTTTTTGCGTCAGCCCCTTTCCGCAGCAATTTCCGCATCATGTTTTCTAGAATTCTGGTGTCAGATAGGATCTCGAGCGTTTTGTTCTCCCTGCGCTCGAACCTAAAGTTCCTTCCCGTACAACGTTAGCTAGGTGCGTTGACAAAATTAAATAACGTAGGCTCTATGCTTTGCTGCAAGACTTGTTAAGTAAAGCACTTGATAGCTTGGCCAAGATATATCTCACCAGCTTATATTTAACAAAAACAACACAACTTCATTCAGCCTACAACTTTTAAGAGGTAAAGAGCAGAGAAGCATCGCTTCGAGTAATTGCAGGATGGCCGGCGGTGCCGTACGTGATCTGTTGATGGGCTTGAGACCTGCAGACATTGATTTTGCGTCCGATGCAACACCTTCGCAGATGAAGGTCGTTTCATTTCTTTAATTCGTTTCCTTGCAGGTGATTGAGGCATCTGCTGTGGAATTTCTCCTTTAAGTGGTGTAAGTTTTTTCTGTTATCTCCACGCCTTCACGAGGGAAACAGCGCATAATCTCGGAGTAAGAGGGAGAGGGGGGGGGGGAGGTGGGTCCTACGCGGTAGATATTTTATTGCACAGTTGGAAAGGGCTAGATCATTCTTTCATCAACAGCACAATAATTTTTATTTTCCACTTTCTATTTTGATCTGCGACATCGAAGAGACGTTTTTTCGTTGCAGGAATTATTCACCAGAGAGGGTATTCGAATGCTGAATAAAAATGGTGAAGAGCATGGTACGATAACATGCCGTATTGATGATAAAGAAAACTTCGAAATAACTACACTAAGGTATGTTTGGTGTGGGATTTATCAATATTAACAGTTCGCATCTGGATTTATATAATAATTGCCTCTAGATTTATTTAGACATCGTTTCGATGATATTGTGAGATTTAGTTGAAGCGGAAGCTAAACCGAAATCTTTCATTGCGATTTAGTTTTAAGCATCGGAAATTTGAGGTATCGGAAATTAAACAACTTTAGTCTCACTTATTAAATGAATAAAAAATAGTAAATAATTAGATGAGCAACAAATTGGCATATGAGGTTGATAGAAAAGGGTGCAAGGTGATATTCGTGAGGACTGTGATGCAGATCGCCAATCACAGAAAAGAGATTTCTTCTTTGAATAATGCTGCTAGTTAAAAAGCGTTGTATAATGAATTTTTCTTCGATGATGTTACCTTCACTCTGACCTATTCTAATTGCGTTAATCTTCATAGTGACCTAACCTGAAGCCTACTTTAAAGATCAGATGAGGATGGTGGTGGGGGGGGGGGGTGATGGAAGGAAGGATGTCAAGGATTATTAATTGGAATTTATTTGTAAAACTCGAATCGGTAATTAAATCTCGGTTATCTTCCTCTTTCGTCTTACTGGCGTCGTTAGTACACCGTCGTTCATTTATAAATGAATGATTACTTTATAGAATCGATGTGGTATGTGATGGACGTCGAGCTAAAGTTGAATTCACGACGGATTGGCAGCTTGATGCGAATCGACGTGATCTCACCATCAATTCGCTCTTTTTAGGTTTATTTTGGTTTAGTTTTGAAATATTTTTAATGAAAGACGTGCAGAAAAATGCTTTTGAAAATATTCAGATCAGGCAGTTTAAGTTATCTGCAATGAAAATTATAGGGTAATGAAGGGAAAATCGATCTCACTTATCCCTCCTGAACTTTTGGAGGTTGCATTGTTTAATTATGTTTAATAAAATTTTTATTGCAGCCAGTAGAGGAAAAGAAAGTTATTGTGGGGTTCAGCGTGTTTAAGGAAATCAATGAGTACATTATTTGAAGGTTTCAATTGCAGAATTGGATGGTACAGTGATTGATTATTTTGGTGGAATCGAAGATTTGCGGGCTAGGCGTGTGGCTTTTGTCGGCGATGCCACTCAACGGATACAG
Source organism: Ascaris suum (assembly GCA_013433145.1). Lineage (NCBI taxonomy): Eukaryota > Metazoa > Nematoda > Chromadorea > Rhabditida > Ascarididae > Ascaris > Ascaris suum. Next base: position 7,477,838 of record CM024178.1, on the reverse strand, counting down.
GTATTCATTTCATTGAACATCTTATTTATTTTGTTTTGTTAAATTCGCTTCTCTGTTGAGAAAGATCGGAGTTCATCGCCTAGCCAAGAGCGGAGCTTGTATGACCATAAATTGCCATCCTTTATTGCATGCGGTAACAGTCAGATTCAAATTTCCAAGAGGCGTTATTATGCCTTTCTTTAAGAAAAAGGTAATGTAACCGTGGAGACTGTCCATGGTAGAGGTAGGTATCACCACAAGTTCCTACCGATGCAAGGATCAGTTCAATGGAGTACTTATAGAATGAAGTATGTTCAGGGCAGTAAACTTTTTAATGCGTTTGTTATATCTAATTTAGCGTCAATTATCGTCAATGGTTTTTATCGATGTTTACATTCCTCAATCTGCTCGATTCGTAACCCATTTTAGCGGAGTTTTCGGTTGCATGCTTTGACCGTCTATTGGAACCGACGTAGGCACATTGGATGCGATAGTCCGTTATCTCTACTGCATTATTCGTCTTCCAGCAATTCAGAGAAATGGCTTGTTTTAAATGAATTGAGAAAGGCTTTGGCATTGAGGACAACAGCGTCGATTTTTTAACTAATGAAATATATCTTCGTCTAGTGTATTCTGCTGGAGATGAAATTTGAAAGTTCTCGAGGCGAATCAGTGATATCTTTTTTTGCTGATTCTTTAAAATATTTCGTTCTTTTCCGACGTTGTAATTCCTTTGTGGCTTAAGCAGTTTCCTGTTTTTTTGGGGGGATTGGTTTCCTGGAAATTTTTTTATTTCAGGAGGATTATCTGAGGATTTTGCGATATTTCCGTTTCTTTGGACGAATTGCCAAAAGTGGTGATGCGCATGAACAGACCACTCTTGATGCGATTATTAATAATAAACAAGGATTGATGGTATGCTTATTAATTTCGTTGTTATTAAATATATGTTCATTTGTAACTAGGCAACTAATTTTTGTATTTTTTTACGTATATAACTTTTACCACTTAAAACGTTGCCACTTTTATATATTCCAAGGCATTTTACCTTTTCCAGGGTCACAATTTTTTTCAATAATGGTGCCTGGTAGCAAGGAGGAAATAATAATAATAATAGACGGCATGAGCTGTTTATTTCGCATTTACTGTTTTAATGTTCATTTTTTATGAGCTTGAGTATCTGTCGTTTCTTAGGTTTTATGTCATTTATATACTCACATATATGTGGATATACTGGGATATTTTTTAAAGAATATTAGCGGTGAGCGTATTTGGAGTGAGCTGAAGAAGATCTGTGTGGGTCGATTCGGCGGTGATGTGTTGACAACGATGGTATCACGCTGTGGCTTAGCATCTCTCCTTGGATTGCCAGAAGATTGCGATGTGGCTACCTGTCGGGAGATTTTCAATTACAACAGTGATCGTTCATTGGAACCGATGACGATACTGAGTGCATTGTTCAAGAATCAGCAAGACATAGACGTTTTTCATAAGAGGTTAGCATGTTATTATTTATTATATCGTAGTTCCTTATGCGCTGGAACATAGTTGTCAGAAGACCAATATTTGGTCAGTAGCAGTTTTTATTATGGCTGTGTTGTTTAATATACTAACGCTAATCATCTTCATTATCTTTATCGAATCTGTCCTCGTAACCTCATCTACAGTCGCGCAGCTTGACTCTTCTCCATTCATCCTGCTGTCGAGCGTACCGCAGCCATCGACGACCAAACATTTTCGCCATCGGATATGTCCACCGGGTTTTCTATCGACTCACTGGACACCTTCGGTAGAGAGACACCCAGTTGTGAGCCTTGTGGTCCACATACTGTCAGCCAAGCTCGCTGGGTGCCCTGTCCACTTACGTTTATGTCTGTACAGTTCCTAGACCTCGTCAACAAGATTTTTACCGTGATAGATATCCTCGGAAGCGATATGGTCGTGTACGGATACATTGCATTTATTGCGTTCTATTGCTGTTTCCATTAGAACCTTCATGTTTTCGTGAGTTTTTGACATTTTTGTTAATCGGCGTATGTGGTCGGTCGTTGAGTAGCCCTCGCTGCTTGTGAGCATATCCAGGTCTTTGGTGAATCGGTTCATGCGGGTGAACGTCTTATATATTTAAGAGAGAAGTGTGACTGGCATACAGTTGCTGAGGTCTTTAGGGCCCACTTTCTTCATTAGCAGTATTGCTCTTGATGTCAGTTTGTTAATGGCAATGTTTAGTATAAATGGAAGGGTGGGCGGGGGGGGGGGGAGGGGGAGAGGGGAAGTTTATGATTTGTAGAATGTTCTTGGATGTTTTAGAATGCAGTGGCTGTAATTGTGATGTGTGAAATTGCAGATGTAAGCTATCTAACGCAGAAAAGTCACTCGCTGAGTTCATCGTTGAGAAACGAGATGAGGCACGGTCGAACATCGATTCCACCAAATATTTCAAGGATCTAATCCTGGATTATGAGAAAGCTCCTGGTCGCGGTAAGCATCTTCGTTTCTTATGTGTTCGGACGTCATGCGGTCATGTTTTTCAACCTTAGTTTGATTTCTTTAGTCAGTTATATCTTAAATGTTTTCATTTTCGCTTAACTCTGTAATTTTAAACTGCATAAAGGAAATCCGAAATCATCCGGTGTACGAAGTGCGTTAACTAACATTTTCCTTGTTCTAATCTTACATTTAATGGTATGAGTAACACGATGAATTATTTTTGACCGATGTGGCGTTTTGAAAAGCTATTAAAGTATTGCATTTTCCAAGTTTTCTTTTATTTGAATGAGAAAATTGAAAGTAAATTTATTGCAGTGAAATTCGTATTCGGTGTAATATGAATATAGATGTGAGGATGAATTGCGTAAATTTCAATCTGTGAATAGGAACACAAACATTTGATTATAGATTTGCTCTATGAAACCTTCGTGCATATATTCAACGATTTGTCGATCATTTTCGTGCGATTTTATAAATGTATATATATTATATTCTTTCCATTCAGATAAGAAAAAAATCAATGGTCGTGATATGGTTCGTGAACTTGCGAAATATGTTTGTGCGTCGGCGGAAATTATTGAAGAAATTGGTGTTTGGAAAATGCCCGAATTCCCAGTGAGTGGAAAAGATTTGATTGGAACGGGTGTCAAGACGGGACCAATTATGCGGCGAGTGTTGACGCATTTGTTTGAACTATGGAAAAAGGTAAAATTGCTACTCTTTTCTCGTCTACTGTAGTAAATTGGATTGGAAATGAATGATTGCATTCGCATTTTGCCTTATTAATGCGGTATTTTTGAAGTATTGTGGAAAGAGTTGGTTTGAATTTGATTAGTTTCCGCGAAACTTTTTCCGCAGCAGGCGGAATTCGAAACAGGACAAAGTACGTTTTGTGTGGCTTCTTTCTTACATGAGCTTATTTTTTATTTTATATACGTATTTTATGTACATGATAAAGCGCTTGAAGTTTTAAGAATCCCATATCATTTTGCAGAGCGAATACAAGGCTGAACGAGATGAACTCCTATCGCATATCACTCCCGAACTTGTGCAGGTAAATGATGTGGATCGTCCGAAAAAGCGGGGTAAAAAGAGGAGAAGCGAGGATTCCGGCAAAGAGTTGGAAGGTGAAATGAGCGTTCGATCTAGAAAATTTTTCCAGTTCTGCTGTTGAGCAGTTTTTTTACTTAATTTCTTCGAGAAGAAAAGATATGAAGTTCGACTACCTTGCAGCCGTTCCAGTGGCTGAGATAGGTACACTTTCTGGATTTCCATTCCGATTGAAGCCACAAGCCAGCACATACGGAATCATCGATGCAGCAGTTTAGAAATGCAACTTAAAACTTTAGTATATCACAGGGTTGCAGAGTGCAACTGCAGTGGGATGTGATATATATAATATATCGCCTAAGTAGAATGGCTTTGTTGAGGGATATCACGTATTAAATAAGGAAACGGGGAAGGATATATCTAAGGAAATACATCGTCTGAGTGGGAGGGATGGGCAAACGGGTCGTAATCTGGGGTTGCAAGCGATATGCATGGAATATTTCTTGCAATGTTAAAATGACGCCATATCTTAGGTGGCATTGAAGTTCGAGAAGGATCAGTTTCTGCAAGGTAGTTTTTGAGCCGAAATTACTAGTTTCGAGAAGGTAACGAGCACGCAACTCAATGCGTAATTGGGCGTGGCAGTTCTGTAATATATGTAAGAATCCGCATGGCTTTGGTAAAGGGTGAGTGAAAGAGGGAGGGAAGGATGATTACTGTTGGAGTAAACGATTTAGGACTGATGAGCTCCAAATATTATGGATGAATGTTGGATGTACCATTTCTTTAGCATTATTAATGTTGAAATTGTTTAGTGAAACGAGGAGACGACACGAAGGATAACGTGGCCGTTTAAAATGAATAAAGAAGGATGTCGCTATGCGTGAAACTTCCGTGGAAGCCTTGCGACATTAGAGAAAATCCTTGTATGAAAACCAGCACATGTGGTTTAAACCTCAATTGGTTATTGTTGCGTTGTTTAGGTGCGGTAATGCGTAATGCGGTATTTTTGAAGTATTCGTATGGGGGGTCTGCATCAGTAATCAAAAGTTTGATCTGTGAACAGTTTAGTTGCATATGTAAAGCTCAAATGTGTAGTGTTCGATATTTGGGCAGGTTCAGTTATGCAGGTTTAGCCTGAATGAGTGCTGCTCATATCTGGCTGATGATGCAACCTGCAATTAATAGAGTATCTTCAGAAAGGTTTTTTTTTCGTTGATTGCGTGGAGAAATGCGAACTGAAGAAATGTTTCACATGATTATGGGATTTAGAAAAAATTGCATGATTTGAATGGTCTGCCTGGCGTTTGCGTTTCGTCGGAAAGAGTCAACACCAGATTGAGTAATGTCCATTTAATTAATGGCTATCTGAATATCTGGCTGGTCATTTGTTGCATAACATTGGTCATTATCAAGCTGTCCACGTCGTGATTTGTTTACCTGTTCATTCACTTGAAAGAATTATTATACGTTTAATGCGAATGTTTCATATTATTGATGAAAATTTTCAGTAGTGAAGTATGCAAAGTTTGCTTCATTCCGAACGAAATTTTGACTTAATTGTGGGGTGATTTGCGATTTACTTTATTGCATAAACCAGTCAATATTTTGTACTTCGTCCTTGTTCTCGAATTAATTGGGGGGGGGGGGGGGGGAGGGTGATCAAAATATCGCATTTATAAGTTGATTTGGTGCGGGCAATTATATAGTTTTTTTATATGAATATTAGAAGTGGATTTATTTCTTTTTCTTTCTTTCTAAATGCTTTTAACGGTATTCGACCGAAGAACTGTTCTTAAGGAATGTAATTGTTATGTCATTGTTATTGAACGAGTTTAATAAGTAAATATTTATATTTATTGAAAGCTGTTGTATCTAGTACCATTCAATAGCAGTTGTTCATTAATAATATGTAAGACTGTTAAGGTTGGGGTAGGCTTGTACCGCGATCCTAATAAACCAGGGTTCGAGGAAAAGGCAAGTGTACCCGACTAGCCTTTTTTTTTCTGGGTACCAATGTGACCAAACATGTCTGATGGTGGAATGCTGAGCTGAACATTAGCGTGGAAGTATTATGCAAGCTTTTTCATCTACTTACTAGATAATGGGATTTAAGATGGATGCTGAGCGTTGTGCTTATCAATTCTTCCACTCCAGGATTATGGAAGAAACGATAGTTCAGATAGTCCAGTTCTTGATAGTTAAGTATGGCGGGATTTCACAGACAGCATTTTAGGTCCTTACTGGTTTAAGTGAAAAAGAGCTAGGATAGGGCTGCCCACGCGGGGATGTTTATTCTCATTTCCCGGAGCTCATCTGTTTTCATAAATAGCTTAGAATTGAGGCATGTAAATGAGAGTGAAGAGGATGAAGAAGTGGAATATTAGCCCTTTCGGTCATTTCTTCGAGCACCCAAATTTTTTCTCAAACCTGTTCAACTTCATTAAACAAATGAAGTTCTTCTTACTGGTTCCTAATTCTCATTGGCTCTAGGTGAGGATCCAGCATCATATTTTGAAGACAAATTCGGTCCTGGGTATGCACTTCCCTTGGTTTGTTCACTTAATAAAAAGGTGCAAAGAATACCGGAGAAGGCTTATATGATCAAAGGTTGAAGCCCTATGAGAGTGGCGCGGCCAGTAGAACCATCATCTTAGCAGCCGAATATTGGGAAATACATCACCCTACTCAGTGCCTAGGTTCGGTAAATTATTTTACAGGTGTGGCAAGTGTGAGTCATAGACGAGATCGGATTTGAGGTCAACCTTAGGAGTATCAGAAGAGTTCACTTGAAAACTATCGATGTTGCACTTCTAGCATTTTACTTCAACTAGTTCTTGAACTTGTTCCCCACCTTCAAATAGGTGTCTGAAAAAAAAAAACTGCATAATTTCCTCATTCAGAGACGATACAACTTCAGAATAGATCTACAAAAATTCTATTCAGCGTGGAAAAAAATGTTTATAATGGTTGTTACGATGAGATCGGCTTCATGCATATTGTTGTCGAATTACGATTGAATTTTGTCCTTGAGAAACGACTAATATATCTATTCTCTTCAATAGTATATCTCTTCTCAGTCATCAGTGTGTTCTTGGCGAGAACTCTTTCATCATTCAACGACAATTCTTTCGATGATTTTAATTTTTTTTTTCTCTCTCTCTCTGTGTCTCAAAAAAAAACGATAAATTTTCGACTATTTTTATAAATTTAAATAATTGTTTTGAAATATTTTCTTTATTTCTATTATATATTATTATTTAGTTTTATTATACAAACATGCACCTATCAAAGAATATTTTATTTCGCTATGAAAAATATATATTGAATGCATCGATATTGCTTTTTTATTTTGCAGAAATTGATTGAGAGACTAAAAAATTTTTTCCCCACTTCGGAAATATTGCTTTGCTTATTTCACTTAAACGATTCCCTATAGAATGATGACGATGGTTTTGGGAAAATGCATCGAAAAAGTAGATTTTATAGAATATTGTTGCGAGAAAAAACATTGATAGCACAATAGATTAAGAAAAAACCATTCATGTCAAAAGAGATATGATTTTTCTCGATTCATTTCGAAAAAAAAAACAATCATTTTAGTATCTTTTAAATTTTATTTATGTTCATTTCAATATTTTTATATTTTATTCCTATTCATTTCAGTATTTTTTAAAATTTTATTCATGTTTTTTTATTCGAATATTTCTACGTTTTTGTTCGATTTTTTCTTTTCGACAAAAGGAAAGCGAATTTTCTCAACAACGCTTGAAATGAGACGGTTGATTTCCATGAATTTTTTTACCCACCAAATGTATGCATTGGTTTTTTTTTAGGGCGTGTTATAGATTTCGCATTTTAGCAAATAAGCCATCAGATTTTACAGCACATTGTTTTCTTTTTGAAATTCCTTTTTATCAAATATAACCACCACTAATTTTCAGTATCTCTCTTTCTCTTTCCGTCTCTCTCTCCGGCTATCTTTCTCTTCTTAACTAGTGAGGCTTTTTTTCCAAGAAATGACGAAAAATAAAAACAATTTTTTTCTAAAATGGGAAGCTTTTCGTGTGACCCCGTCCAGTTCAACTAAATCTTCTAACCGCTCGGAAAAAAAGTTCGTCGTTTGAAGCAATCAAAAGGTAAAATGACGGGAAATATTTCCACCATTTTTGGCATCATTTTGCTTTGATAATGCTTATAATGTGGCCGCTGACTTTTTCGTTCTATGGAAAAACATTGCAATGCCCAAATAAATGAGCAATTTTTCGCGATTTTTTCAAATTTTTGGGTGTGCACCCCCTCTCTCATTTTCATTCGCTTTTGGGAGATAATGCTCAAAATCTAACATCTAAAACCGACGATTTTATTGGTGAGCGTTCGAGAACCCCTTAAGAGAGGAGAAAGGTCAAATGTTTTGCTGGAAAAGCGTAAATATCAGCATAGAAATAAGCTATGTGCAAAAATTGAATTTCTGTGAATAGATTTAAGCGATGCGGCTTTGATCATGCTCGAATATGCAACTGCTTCCATGCATAGATATGGCGATCGTTGTGCTTTATCGCTATCGGCCTGCGCAGATATCCACCCATAGGTAAGCAGATATTTTTACAGGGAGTTGTACAGGTATGTATATGATGTTATGGAGTTCTAATCCGAGCAAACCTCTGCTGATATAAGTACAGAATAGCAGCGGAAATGCTTTTACCTCATCTAAAAACGTATATATATATATATATATATATATATATATATATATATATATATATATATATATATATATATATATATATATATATATATATATATATATATATATATATATTTATTTATTTATATTGTTTATGGCATTTTTTCCTCAGCTCTTATCTCTGCCTCGTTCGCGAGAGTTGTGTGCCTCTATGGTGATTGCGATTTGCGACCTCTAAGCATCTTTTGGTAGTTTTCTTCGTCATGAAATGAGGGGAGATGGAAGTGGAATTACCGCAGTCGGATCAGTTAAACAATCCAAGATGTGCATTTTTCCAATGATTGTCTGCAGAAACGGTCTAGGTATAGCAATAAAGAATCTCTCATACTATCTATATATGCAATACGAAAATAACCGAAATGAGTGTTCCTAGATGCAGACAAAACTTTGCTGTGAAAATGTGTGACTCTCATGTACGGTGAATATAAAAGAAGGCAATACGAATAATCTCGACGGACAATCAGCTGATTATTCATCGTTCATATATGCATAGAAACTGAAAAAAAAAGTATGCCGAAAATATGCACATTGGTTCATCGCTATGATACATTGTAATCTGTTATATATTATAATGGAAGAAAAGTTTAAAACAACGAAATTTATGAGCGTATAAGAATAATGAAATAGAATTTAATTCTTATATGATGAAGATAAGCCTTTTCGTATATACTTTTTGTGTTGCTTTTGAGCTTTTATAGCGATATACGTATATTCGAGGAGCGGAGTAACAGCAACAGATAGGAATCTATACTTTGTAGGTATTGACTATACTCTTCAACGGGTATCGAATATTTGTCTGAATCTTGGATTGCAAGCCGAATATGTATCGATTTATAATTACTTTTGGATAACTCGCAGCAATTGATACAGAAAAGTATGGAAAAGTATGGTTCACCAGATATAAGTTGAATAGGAGTATATCAGCTCATTTCTTATCGCGTCATATATAAATTAACAACATCCTACTAGACAATATGGCCAGGTTCAATGTGAACTATTCGTTCACGGATAATATAACTTCGTTGTTTTTTTTTTCACCATCTTCTTTGGGTTGATTTGTCGTTTGCGTTCATATTAACACGTTATTAAGCATCAACAGGGTTGTCGATTCAATTTTCATATCCAATCAATTTGGATCTGGTAGTAATCGGGTACCTAGATCGATTTGAAAAATTTTTTAATTAAATACGATGATGAATCCGCTTTAATCTGGTCTCTTAGAAGCAACTTTATTACACCATCAGTTAAGTGAACCTTTCGATATAAATTTGAATTACATTCGTTAGATGATCTTTTTCCTAGATAATTGAAAGGCTAGATATTTGTTCAAGTTGAGTATCAATAAATCATATTTTAGTTATTTTCAGGCATTTCGAAATATGCTTTCATTCATGAAATATTTTTTAAAATCCGATATTCCTATAGGACAATAATTTCAGCGCTTAAAAGCTCACAGAATATAAAAATTATTGTGGAGCTTATTTTAAAGTTACAGTTTGGAGAGCTAAATACTCTAATAATCTAATTCAACAATTTTACTTTCTTTATTTTTATTTTTTTTCAAATCCAAACGGCGATATATCATAGTGAACGCGCTCTTTCCAACTCAAGTGCATAAAATAAATTTCCATTTTGAGTAGATGAAAGAGGAGAATTATTCCTAAACTATATTCCATAAAGTTCCAAGATAACGAGGATCTTTTCCACCTATAAGGTGTTTCATCTTGATAACTTTTTCGTTAGCCAAAAATATGACTATCATGGCTTCATGCATTGGATCTTTCCATGCTGCATCGTTTGCAACAAAACATTTTTTCAATGCTTGTTTCTGATATATCATTTGCTTTATATTTTTCACTTGCCAACATGCGTATCCTTCTCAGTTGCTGCAACATACATAGATTCCTCAAAGATTTCTGGATACAACCAGGCCGAAGTGTTTGTATTTCTTCACTTCGACTTATTCTAATGCGTTTATTAATTCTTCTTCGGAGACTGTTTGTGAAATTCAAAAAAAAAACTCTGAGAATTTATTTTAATGCTAATTTGACGCATTCTTTCGTTAGGTCAAACGCTGAGCTGAGGTTTTCGACGATCTTTAAAAGGCTATGGATGACTTTTTCTAAAATAAGCAACAACTTCTTCAAGATGAGTAGCACTGATACGAAACTGCATAATTTCATCCACTAAAATTTCGCAGGTGTACTGAAGACTTATCCTCTGTGTAAAAGGAACCATTGCCATTTGAATGGAAATAATCATTCACTAATAGAATAAACAGATATTGGAAAAACACCTCCATATAGGATTTTTCGTAGAGGGTGGTTTGATTGAATGAAACATAATTCTTGAAAACGTCATCTATCAAATCATTTATGCAAATTGGTAAGAAATATGATGAAATTACGATTTAATAGTAGTGATTTTCATCGAAAATTAAATAAATTATATCGCCTTACGTTTCCTTTTCTACTCGAACAAAGAATAATCCTCAACGATAGACTGCAATAGGAGCTATTAAGAAATTTCTAATAAATTCTCAGCAATAATAATTTGCATATTAGGAAAAAAAAGCATAGCTACATAAAAATATATTGGATTTGCAAAGTGAGTAGAGCTTTTTGATAGTAAACAACAACACAAATAAAATAAAACAAATCGAACGAATAATCGAACTGCGGGAAAATTCGAAATTTCACTTTCCGTTATATTCTAATAAAAAAAAATTCATCAACTGTTTCAAAATCGATAAGTGAAACAAATTATAGTTAGAGTATGAATGAATTAAAGAAAATCTATGAAAAAAAAAATTACTTCCGACAAAATAATATAAATGTGAGAAAGATTTTTTCAGTATATTTAGAAATTTTATATTATTGTAATAATCAAAAATAAGTATAGAAATAAATTTTCTATGGTAGCAATTACATTGATATTATCATCTAAATTGAAAACAAATGTTATATTGCCTCTTTCATACGGCGTGAATTTGAAGTTTTGAAGTGAATTTGTTATGTGCATATCCGGGTAATAGCTCTTTCCCATTCCTCCTCTCATCTTTCTAAGTTCCTCCCTCTCATTTTCCTCTCTCCTCCTCTCTCTTTCTCTGCTCTCTCCTCACACCCATTCCTCATCACTCACTTTTGCCTGACTTTTCCTTACAGAAAGTTCTTTTGCACTTCAACAAATTACGTTGGGTTCCGCCAGGGTAGTAATTATTTTCCGATCGTATTTTTTAACTTCAAATTTTGCAGCGTAAGGCGTTTTGAATCGAGCATAGCCATGCGGGAGGAAAGGAGTGAAGAGGGGGGGGGGGGGGGGGGAGAGAAGGAGGAAAAAGTTGGCATACGTGCGATTTTTTTTAGAATTACGGTTGAGAAATTCCATTCCGACGGAAATGTAACAATTTTAAGGCGTTGAGTGAAAAGTAAATTCCGATTGCAGTTGAATAGGTCTAAGAAATCTCAATCGCTTACAAACGAAACGTATCCGATAAAAATCGACTTTTGATCAGAGCCCAAAAAACCGGAAAAGTGTCGAACCGAATTTTTCCCGGCAGATTGAAATTTTGATGTCCGATAAAAATTTAATCATTCGCTTAAGCATTACTATTTAAAATGGATTTCAAATAGCTGATCTCTCATAAAAAGTTGATTTATTATCGTCTAAAGATATATACTCAATAATTTTTAATTGCAACAGTTAAATAGGGGAAATGACTTGTCGGTGAAATGTTTCAATTCCGCCTATCAAGTCGTTGTTTTTATGGTTCTTTTTTTTCGCGGTTTTAACGGTTTCTTTTTAACTTGATTTTTATAGCAGATTAGTGATGCGCATATAAAAACTCCAAATTTTTACAATTATTTCATTGTAATCCTTTTGGGTATCCTCAGTTTTATTGATTTGTAACACTGAGATACTAGATTAATAATAGAAACGTTGTAGAACGAAATATTTCATCTCAAATTTACAAATCTAAACGCTTCTATTATTATGTGGTTAAATTGCAAACTATGACAATTAAATAATAAAGAAATGCCAACAGGATTGCCATATCGTTTCGACTTCTTAAGTCTTTTTCATTTATATAATTGAATCGAATATGAAATATTAATGAAAAATTTTTTCAAATACGTAAAAATTTCTATGAATAAAAATGTTGCGTAAAAATGATTACAAAGATAAGCAATATTGAGCGTAAGCTTTAAAAATTCCCACTCAAAAAAAAATCGCCTAACAGTCGTTCTCATCACTTTTCGTTGATTTATTAGTCAGATATTGATGATTAGCAACAAAAATTTGCTACTTTCTTTTTTTTTTTTCAAGTTTGATGTAAGAAATTGCACTATTAGATATCTTGCTAACAAACTTTCTGATGTAAGCTATACGCTAAAATTTTATCAAAATAATCAAATTTTCTTCAAATTATTTTATCGAAGAGAATTTTTGATCTATTTTTGCCTTTTTTTTCTTTTTTTTTAAAAACTTTTGTTTATCTATTTTGATATATTTTCATATTAGACTCGATGGATGCAAATTATCACACTTGTATTTTAAAAAAAATTCTTTTAACCACTTCATCAAAACATGAAATTAAAATAAAAAATATAGCAGAGTGAAATTTTATCACTTACATAATATTTTCCAATTCGTATTAACTTAATTACCTATCATAATTTTTGACAATCATCTTCTTTCTTCCTAATTTTTTCTCTCCAATTATTTCTTCATACCGATTCAATCTAATTTTTTAAATTATTTTGCTTCGTAAAGCTTAGCCAACTCTAGAAAAGAAAATTTTGCAAAGTAGTGAAATGAGTTGTAAATGTACTTGGTTTACTGCACATTGAACGGCCAATGTTTTAAAATGTTACCGAAGACAGACATCAATTTTATCGATGCGAATTGTGAGCTTCTTGGTAAAGGATTCCGAGGATTGTTGTCGAGTGCACTTCCTGAAAACGATAAATCAAAAACCACAATCGGACACAACCCTCTATGCCCTTTGACTCGATTTGACGAACTGTATTGTAAAGCGTAGTAATCTTTAACTAAGTTACATCTTCAATAAACCTTCTTTCAGCATATAATTTCAATCAGAGATTTCATTAAACATTCATGTTTTCCAACTACAACCAGCAGATATTCTCCCAGGTTTAGAATAAATTGTATACCAAATGTGCCAATCCTCACATGTCTACTCTTCCTTGACCTCATCATTTCTTGCATTGATTAGCAGAGAATAAGGACAGTTGCTCCAAGCTTATATTGTGGTTTCATAATGATTTAACTCCGTTCCCTTTGCAATTGAAAAAAACCTTACAAGTGTAAAATGACTGGAATAACCATCATATGGAATTATATTAGGTTTATGTGAAGTGTGTGATATTATCCATCATCCCTTTCATATAGCTTCGATCGTTTTCTCTCATACTGTATTTATGAATATGCAATTCATCAACATAAAGCGAAACAATAAATGTGTGCTATATTTAACGAAGAATAAGGCCAACAAATATTCAATACGAGTTTATGTCATATATTTATGAGAACAAATATAAATATCCATCTAATCTTTCCACAGATCTTCCACAGATTCCTCAGATCATCAGATTCTGCAGATTCAGTATTTTGATTGATGACAGCAGCTTTTTAAAGGATGCCTTTTAAGTTTTTTTTAAAAAAATTGACGCAAGCCTCCTTCTCCTCGTTGACTTTCATCCTTATCCCTCTTGGTGCAATTGTGATGATATTAAGGGACGACCACTGCCTTCGAGCAAGTGCTAACGATTTCGCTCCCATCGTTTCCAAGAGAAAGAATATGGAATGATAGACTTCAACATGTAGACATTCTAATGATTTAAGTGTTTCTTTTCAACTATAAACAATTACTAGTTTCATTTTTGATGATAGAAGTTCAATGATATGTAAACACTTAAAATTGAAAAAAAACGCATTTTATGAGGTCTTTTACGGGAAAATTTTTAGTGAATTCAAATGTATCATCGATGATTCTCTTTTTATATTTTCACATTTTTAGAAATAAATGAAAATTTTGAATCCATAATAAGAAAATTATTTAAAAACTTTTTTTTTGACACATTGCAATTTTATAAATTAATGGATGGGAAAATACAACGCATCAACACATCTTTTTAATTGACCTTAATTGGTAGGTGGATCATAATTGGCAGGTGATTTTTGAATAAGCATTATTGATGACTATATTCCTCAATGATTGCTTGCAGTCATAATCACCGATCGGTGATTCTCATCGATGTGATGAAGAATTGTTTTAGCCGGAAAATATTTTTGGAAAACCTATCATACCTGCACAGGTAATCAGAGGTGAGAACGCTATTTAATTTTTTCATTGTTCTTTAAAACTTGTACCTTTCGAAGAGTCAAATAGACTACAAAGGGCGGGAGGAGGGCTGACGTATAGAATGAAGATTCGAAGCGTAGGTTTGGTAATAAACTTAGCACATCACGTTGAATAGAAACTCTAGTATCCCATCTTTTTCAGTACTAGAGGAAAGCTATCAAATACAAAAAAGCCTAATAAGCGGGCTTTTCTTTTCCCCAATATAATGGACGTTCTATTCAAATAGCTTTCTATTTTTCTTAAGCCTACAAAGAGACGTTCTAATTCAGGAGTTTTTCTATTTAAATATGTCCTATATTGGAGTGCAAAAGGCGTTTTGTTTCTTTGCTAACTGAGTGAACGTTTATGGCAGTTTCATATTAAACGTGATAGATAAATGGTAGTGTCGTTTTTCTCGATGCTCATTTGCAGTCTTTGTTTGGGTGATGTTGAAAGCACGTTTAAGGCAAATATAAACAAAACTAAACACTAAATGCTCACACCTAAATCGATAGCTCAACTTTGATAACAACTCATTTTTAATACCATCTTTGAGTGTAAAATCTTTAAGTTATCAGCAAATGAGTGATAAACAGACGAAAGGAAATCCTCCGCTGTTCTTCTCTTAAGTAAATATGAGTGCATAGAGGATAAAATTTTGAAAATACTTAGAAGACAATTGAGGCACTAATAAATTGCTCAAAATAAGAAAATTACACTTATGAAATATTAATATTTTTCATTTCTCTTCTCACTTCCATTCTTCTTTCAAAACGGAAATGCAACATTTTAGTTTAGAATCATTGATGAGACCGCAGATGATAGCACCTCTCCGTTTCAAGAGAATAAAATATGCATGAGCAGGAAGACGGTGAAACGTCGCATCCATGAAAAAAAAGATCATCAGAACTTTGGAAAAAAAAACTGGTTAAGAAAATCATGAATATATACGTTGCAATAAGTAACTCTTTAAGTGAATGTATACAATAGATGTTAATCTAGCTCAGATTTCGCTTTGATTTGCAGACAAAAAGCTCAGATATAGCTTCGATTTGGAGTTCATAAGCTCGCGTTGCATACAACTCTAATGTCCACATATCGATGATGGATTTAGAAGCATTCAGACGAGTTACTTGATAATTCATAATCAAAAAAAAAGCGCTAATGCCAAGTTGGTGTTTCTGCGTGAAAGCGAGGCGAAAATGTTTCGTTAAGCGTTGTCACTGTGGCCGTGTTGAGCGGCCGCAGACGAGTTGCTTGTGTAACAATTTCCAAACACTTTATCCCATTTTTTTTTTCATCTTTTCTGATCGTTTTCGCCCTCTCTGGACGACAAACGATTGCGACTGCATAAGCGAGCTAACATATAGACCGGTTCTATAAACCTTTTATTGCTAATATATCGCGAATATGATATTTTTTCTATGATGAATCATTATATTAAAATATTTATTAATTTTTATTTTAAATTTCAGTTTAATTTTATCTTTGTAATTACAATAGTTGGCAATTGCCCACTATAAATTTTCGATACTATTTTAGGTATTTTTTAAACTTTTAATTTACAGAGTATTACTTTCACAAATATGCTCATCTAGTTTTGCTATAAGTGCATAATTTCTTCTCAATGGCCATCAGTTCATCAACGAATCACATCTCCGTCTACAGTCATCTCAATTTAAGTTCTGTTAATTTATCTATCGCTCAACAGTTTCATCTACTCCACCCATTTCGCGTTCGTTAAAACTGAAAACTGTCAATTTTGGCGTCAACAAATTTCTTTCCTTCAAACATTTCTAAAGTAATCGTTATCGAATGAATCCGAAGTTCGATGAGTGTACATAAGAAAACAAGTCTTAACCAAAGTCCTCCATCTAAGCTATGGCTAGAAAAGGATACTAGACGACAATAACTTTCAAGACAGATGAAAAACTTTAGCCAAGGTTTCAAGTCTATTAGAATGGAGAAGCGCGATGAGGTTTGTGCCATATGTTTCATTCAGGCGTGTTGACGTAGCACGGCAACGAGCTCGAGCGAAAAGTTGAAGCTTGTGCTTTATCGTTCGCTTATTTGAGGTGTTTCCGAGGGCGGCAGCAGCATCTTCACTCTGAGACACCTGACGTTACGCTCAGTGCTATTGTTTTGGCAATTGTATCGTTTTGGGGCGGTTGCTGGAGCTTTTTTTCGCGAGACAACATGCGCTTCGATGAGCGCACAGAGAACACTCGCATTGCTCGAACGGACGCTTCTTGTAAGGAGGCAAAGGAAGCGGTCGTTGAATCGTGTTTGCAATTTGAGGAGCTGCGCTAGCCGATTGAAGCACACGCGAAGCTAGCTAGCTTGCTATGCAGACACCGCCCACTTTGCCGACGCGATGCTCTCGCTAAATCGGGATGCACTAGCAGTCAGAGTTGGGGCAACACTTAGCGATGAGCATGGTTCCCGGTGAGACGTGCTTCAACTTGAACTTCTCGAACCCCGGCTCGAATTCCCCAATTCAGTCACTTCTACTTGCGCCGAAGCAAACGGTTTGTCCCATTGTATTCATGCAATCATCTATTAATCCCTATATGGTAAAACAATATAGCTTACAGTTTTCCGTTCCTCAAGCATTCCTGTTCTTCAATAATTTTAGTATCAGTATAATTCTCTCAAAAAGCAGTCAGTTCAAGAGCTCAACGCAGCTGCTGCCTAGCATTAATCCTCCCATAGGTAAACAACCTATATAGGTATAATTCATATCTTTTTAGTATTGGCAAATTGATCCTTAGAAATGAGTTAACGATCAGTCACCAACATCCTTAGAATCTCCGTGATGGAATCTTCTGAAATGAAGCCATCGAATTTCCAAAAATGTTGTTAAGCAAATGATTTCTTAAGGCAGCCGCTTTCAATATGAGAGCGTTTAAAATGAAATTAGAGATCATAAATGATCAACCTTTCGTGTGATGAAATGAAACAAGATTATAAACTTCAGCAGCAACACACTTGTTGTTTTATTTCAAATGCTACGGTAAATGTTAATTGTAAAAAGAAAATATTTTGACCATTACAAGTAACATAACTTTACTTGTAAGTTTATCGCAATGTGTTTCTCACTATATCGCATTTGTTCATCTCATTCAGAAATGAATTCTTCCGTCAGCTGCTTTACGTGAAAATACATACAATAGAGTCGAAGTCAATATACATTAGGATGCCCTTTCCACAGATGTGTTTCATTGGTATTTTTGATAGGGCCAATGTGATATACGATGACTTTCATCGTTAAACATTGCTTTTTTCTTCCTTTTTTTTTCAATGTTTCCATAATTTAGGTTCAGTCATTATTCATTTTTCCACCAATATCGAAATATTTTATATGTTTCACAAATAACAAATTTATGCAAAAGTAAAGTAAGAGAATATTAGCTGAATATGCGTTTTTATAACATTCAAATCGCTTCATTTAACAATATTATTGCTATATAGGCTCTATAAAAAAATACAAATCTTTCAAAATTTTCCACGTTTCGTTCTATCCGTTATGATGATCGGACCATGATCGGGCATTAATGATAAAACGTTAACCATTTATGACAGAATCGCATTTGCCCCGTTCACCAATCATCTACCGATTGCATGTTATCAATTACCGCTTAGAAATTCTTTGATGAAAATTATTTATTCACAGTTGATCCTTATTTTGGATTAAAAAAAGATTATTTTATAGCTGATCGAGAAATTAGTTTTTTTTTTTGGCTGTTTATTTCTATCTTTTTTTAATAGTTATTAATATAATCTCTAACTTCATAATTCACTTCTTTATTCTGGAATCTTGAATGTTATATTAAAGTTGGTCAGCTATTTGTCGTATTTCTTACCGAATCTTGTATGATTCCATCGTATCCTATGGAAGTTGTTCACGTCACATAACATTCAAAATGCAGCATCCTCCTACATCCTATCATCTCTGCACATGTTTTCTGCCTTTTCGACTTCTTTTCAACTCTTTTCCCCCTCCCCTCCCTAAATCCCCTCTCCTTTTCCCCTCCCCATGCTCCCTCTCTTACCCCATGATGCTGGCTATTTTTGTTCTCATTTTTCTTAGTTTATTTGCATCTCGGCGCGTAACTATCACTGAAAGTACTAACTGTGCGGCCTTTTTATTCGCTTCCAATTATTCAACTTTGTTTTTCTTTTCGAAATTGTCACTGAATATTTCTTGAGTATTCACTGATAATTTCATTACGAAAGTGAATATCTGAGAAACGAACAACTCTATTTCCTCATAAAATTAAGTCCTTCGTTCAATTCAAGAATATCCTCAATAAATTCTACACTCATATTTAACTATTCTATTCTTCTGTAGATGTGATAGATTTTATAATGATAAATTATATTGTAATATCTACAGATTTCATTTTTATTGCTGCCTTTATTGTTCTAATAAATCAATCAGCAAATTAATTGTATAATTGTTGTTATTTATAAGATTTTGGTGATTCAGAATGCTTTTCTGCTATACCACATAACCAATCTTGTATTAGTCATTGCGTGATTGCGTGGTTCGCTTAGATCAGCATTCCACGCAAAGCAACTTTTTTTTTTCTTTCGGTAGCAAACTTCTTTCAACGTTCTCTTCTCAATCCTATGCTATTGAGGCCCAATAATTGGAAATGGCATTGTGATCTAGCTAATATATTGATAGAGAAAGAATATCTAAGGACGAGGCTATATGCCTTGGCTCAAATATAATAGCAACTAGCTAATAAACTGGATTCAGATTTCAATCGATGCAAAAAAATGCACTCTTCTCTAGGAAAATCCAAGAATGTCACCACACCTTAATTAGCAACAAAATGGTAATGATATCGAAAAAAAAAGATGCAAGAGGCAAACAACGACATCATAATAAAGCTAGAATTGTAAGGTGGTTGGAATCACAAAGAGTACATATTTCTACGTGGAGAAACAAGACAAAAATTAAAAGATAATATGCTCTTTCACTGGGTTTCTCACATCACAATAAACAAGAATCTTTCTTGAAAAGAGGTTCAATATTGATACGTTTTTTGGGTTTGAGACTATTTGAAACTGATGTTTAAGGACTTTGACACCATATCACTAAGACCTATAGCGTCATCTATCGCTCAACGCTAATCCCATACAGATGTCAACGCTGCTTCCGTTGATAGCGCATAAAACTTTGCGCATACTAATAAAAACGATATATACTTTTAAAATATGATGCACTAGATAATATTTAAATGATGCACTCCAGTGATTATATCCTTTATTATTCTCGTTATAATCTATATGATACCGATTTCAACGCGAGCACAATCAGTAGGCTCAACAACGCACTCTCACCTTACCGCACCCCTCTCCCTCCTCCCTCCTCTCTCTACCCCGTTCTACTCTCAACTAGAATACTGCTTATAAAGCTAGCTGAAAAACTCTTTAAATCACCCCCTGAAATGAATATTTACGGACATTTCGATCTTTTCTGAGAGCCTTATCTCTTAGCTGATCGACGCATAACATTCTACTTGAGAGTATTTAAATTTTTGCAAAAACAGAATTTTGATGTTGATCATATTTTGTTGGAGCAATTCTTTTTTTTTTTGCATTTAAATGCACTTCTGCATTCTTTTAAAGCTTAGAATATCAGCAACAGCTAAAATTTAATATGCTTTATTGATGAAAAAACTCCTGCAATAATATTTCTTGAATTTATTGGCAATTTTATATCAATAATTCTATTTCATTTCTATTGTTACAATTCTACCCTCTTCCGCTATCTTCTTTTGCATATTTACAATTATGTACTTATATTTACTACTTAGGAGGTTTGCTTCCTTATTTCGTTGCTCGTATAGAAACAGATAAATGAATTCAGATCATATTATACTCTATACTTTATTGAGAACACTTCCCCTTCAATAATTTTCTCTCTGATCAATCAATTATTGCATTATATGTTCTTTTGTTTTTCGTAGACTTTTACTCGATGCATTCTTATTCACTGTGTGATTTGTTGTGAAAATTGTATCAGAATAGTGCTGTAATAATTTTAGCATCTGAGAGCTATAACGCGACTTTGCGCCACCGAAAGATTGCGATAGACATTGATCATGCATTGCTCTACGATCCTTATTTCATTTCGATTATCAAAAAACATTGCCAGGATTCAGTAAAATTATTAATTATGGACTCGCAAAAAGTGAATTTAAATAGGCAACTATGCTTTATTTTTTATTCAAATGATTCCGGACGATTTACCGGAGGAAGTTTAGCTTCCTTCAGCAGAGTTCATTGAAATGTTTGCAGTGTGATACTGATAACGAAATAGCAGCGGAAATTACTGGATTTAGGATATAAATTTGTGAGTAATTGAATAATGTAGCTTTTAATAAGACGTTCATTGAATAAGATTGATATAATTGATATAACCTTGAAGAATTAATGAAAGATAAGTGAAAAAAAAAGAGAAAGAAACAAGAGGCAACTCTGTCCCTTCCCACCTCGGATTCGTTACGAAAAAATAGCGAGCCTTAATCTTGGGATTTAGCCATAGTGTCTCCATCTTTCTGATAGAACCTCAAAGTCTTTGCTTTCATGCATTCTACGGTCTATTCGAGACAGGTAAGATAAACGAACCTGGGCCATGATACGTCAAAAGGTGTTCAGAATCATAGAAATTAAAAATATGAGATATTTTCAATAAGTAATCACGTTTATCAACAAGCATTAAACTCGAAGGCATCATTTTCATAGGATATGGTATCCTAGACAGACTGATAGGTTGATACTCTCCTCTGGGCAGGCTGATACTCTAGACCCCAGGTGAAATCCAAAATTCTACATTGCCTATTTTCTATTACGCATTAACGAATCTTTGCTGCATAATGGAAATAATTGATGGATGTTGTATAAATCCATATATAAGCTCAAGGCAAATTAAAAAGTTTGGTGTATAAAGCTGAAATCATTTCAAAATTAGAGATGGTTAATGAAAATTTTAGGTGGCAAGTTGAGATTTAGAAACCTCTCTCAAGAAGTACACATTATTAGGTTGAAGAAAATTTTTCAATTTTCCACGACCATATATGGTTTCCTTTTTGAGTCTTACTTGAATTGTAAAATTTATGTTCTTGTAAACAAGCTATTGGTAGGTAGCATGAGCAATCCGACAGCAGTACGAATGCACTCTCTTTATTGTTAGACACCTTATTTGCTGACGGGGCTTATATGGTGTTTCTAGTGCAGCAGGTGAGACCTTTATGTGTACGCGCAAAAAGTGGGGAATTTTCTATGTAAGGATGCGTGAAAGAAGGAAGAATTTCTTTAAAAATCGACTCCAATTTTGAAACATTTCATTGAATGCTGTCTCTTCTAGAGAGCTATATTTACTTGATAAGATTTCCACTTAAGTTGTGTAATCAATACCTTCACCATACCTGAGAGAAAGTATAAAATAAAAGGACGACAAATTTCGATGGCATTTCTTATCCGTTTTTTTTTTCCGCTCAATTCACAGATGTCTATGTCGATATTTTACGAGTAAATGTATAAATTTATATTTTATAGATCTCATGTTTTTCGCACGTTTTACACTCTTCTATATTTGAAATTCACTTGCCGACATATTTTTTTTTCTAATTTCATAAAAATATTCGAAACGGATATAAAAGTAAGCAACCGGAATCTTTAGTTTAATCTACGGACAAATACGATACGCAATAAATTGCCTATTTATCCTTTTCGAATGCATTCCAATACATTCTGGCAAATCTAGAATGTTTCTTATGCTTTTGTGAAACTTGTTCGATGTTTTCTTAAGTGAGACATATAAAGATGATGAGCGAACGAGAGAAAAAGGGAGAGAGAGTAATGACAAAAAAAAGAGTATGAAAAGAGGCAAATAGGGCAATTGAAAAGAGATAGAATATGTGATGTTTGAGAAGGCAATATGGAAAAGAGTATTGACAAATGAGGACAGACCTCGGAGGATTGATGTGACAATACCGTAAGAAGAACGCAATTATAGGTGTACGATGGTTTCATCAATGATGTTATTATTCTTCTATTTAAAAAAAAACGCCTTATAATATACAAGAAATTGTATAATTATGGCATTCGAAAATATAAGACGAATCTTTGTTGGTATTCGGGTTAGAAAATCAAATTATTATAGCTTTATGCGTTCTCTTCGTATGATTCAATCGTTGTTGAATTTGAAAAATTCCATAGTATTTTTTAAGTGTTTCTGCATATATCCGCCTAGTAAATTACACCTGTATTGTTATAATTATTATTAAGTTTTTGTTTCGATTAATAATCGTTTCATGATAGATATATACTGATTTTATTTTTCTTTGTGATGAGAAGATAAAAATTTTTTACTATTTTTACAATGGTATAAAATGATAGGATTTAATATTTTCATTTAATAAATATAAAGTTTTCAATAATGCTAAACTGTCTAATATACCATCATCGTTTTAGCAAATGTGAAATGAAAATTGCGATGTAATTGCACTATTTTATGAAGAAAATGCGGAATAAAATATTTCCTATTGGTTGATTGATAATTTCTATTTTAAGAAAAAATAAATAGAAAAGCATATATATAAGAATATATACCATCTCAGATATCATTTTATTAATTATTAAATTTCTCAGCAATTAATAAAATCCATCGTAATCAATTCATTGAACTCGCTAAATACCATTTAGAGTTAGCGTAAAAATTTCTGATATAGAGCTGCATGATGCCTCTTTCAACTTATATTCTATGAGAGTCCGTAGCACTCAACGCGACTATCATTGCATAATAACAATTTAGGGTTCATTCACTCGATCAAATATGGCATTATCCAGTTTTTTTTTTTTTTTTTGAAATCGTTTTAGTGGATTTTTTTGGTTTTCAAAATTTTCCAGTGCTGAGAATCGACGATCGCATAAATGACCAAAGTACAATGCCATTAATGACCAAAGCGAGCGTAGTTGAAACTTTTTCACGCAATAAATTTCACTGAAAAATTTCAAGTTTTCTCAAATTTTTCGCTGAAAATGAAAAATTCGTATTTTCATTTCAACTATACTAGAGCAGAATGCGATACTGTTTACTTCATAGAACATAAGTCCATTTTTGTAATTTCATCAAATTCTCGTCTTTCCAATTAGCATTCATAATGTGCTCGATTGGCAGTGTTTTAAAGGGGCCATGATAAATGGTAAATAGCTCAACGATCATATTGCGTTTCGGATCGTAGCACTTTGCACATCTAGGCTCACTTAATAACAACATTTGCGCTCATAAGGAGAAAAAAAAATCCTCATCTCAAATCTGTTTGAATAAGTTAAAACAACCTGCATATTGAAAATCACTTTTTTTTTGATGCGGAAAATTCTTCTAGAAATTTAAAAGGTCTCAAAATTTTTTATCCGATGAGAAAAATTGCACTATTTAGATTTGGAAAATCGACTATTTAACTCTATCAGAGAGTATCTCTCGTAGAAAAATTCAACTTTTTTCAAACTTGGCTCTACTAATTGCTAAGAACGATAAAGTAATAAATCAAATGCGGCAATCAATAAACAATAACACTTTTTTTCCATAGTGTTTAATGCGCCATACAATTATCAATTTTTTCATTGTAACATTTATAACTTTCGATGTCAATTTATTGCATCTACGTTTTTTATTTTTCTACATTCTCTATGCTTTTTCGTATTTTTTCTATTTTGCCCAATTGTCTAACAACTAGTCCAATGAAAAACGCTCAAAAATTAAGGCTATTTTATTTTTTTAATGCTTCCATTTATACTAAAAAAAATTGATTGAAAGTATGCTAACTAAATCGAAGACTATATTTGTTCAAAAATATTTTTGCATTCTCTTAATGCAATTTGAGTAGTTATTATAAAAGAGCAAAAATTCTTATAATAAGTATTTTTATAAAAGAGCGAAAATTTCAGTCATCGAATGAGAGCGGTATGGAAGGTGATTGTGAGGAGACGTCATCACGACCTCAAGTTCAACATCATCAAATTCATGACGCCACACCAACTCTACCAAATGGCAAAAAAACAAAAGGTTTGAACATATTTTTAATTGAAAATAAAATGCATTTATATTTGGTATCATATTTTTGGTTTTAAATTATATATTAGCGTAATTTTGAGTTAATATTTTCTCCGTTAATTTTTATAGGATTAATTTCAGGTCGAGTTAAAATTAAAATGGAATATATTGGCAATAAACTTCGAAGGTATACAACATTCAGTAAACGAAAAACCGGCATTATGAAGAAGGTATTTTTTTATTCAACTTTTTTTCTCTCAAAATACTATTGAAATATTCTCTTTAATCGATTGTAAATGAAATACTTTCAAAAAGATAATTCCACTTTAATATGATTTTGATGTAAAATTGAATTATTATTTGATTTATTGATTTTTTTTAAAATTATATTTCTATTGATTCCATAATATTTCCGTAGTGCTGAGATCGGCGTCGATGATCTAATTCCAATTCCTATTGCCTTATATAATATATAATATTCCTCGATCCTCGAATCATATGCGTCATATAATGATGGCTTGAAGAGAGTTCAGATCTGATTGATTACTTTCCTAGTAGTAAATTAAAGGCGGTTAAAAATTTAACTATTTTTTGCGTTCTATAAGGATAATATGATGATAATTTTATTGATTGCCTAAAAATATGTTTAAAGAAGATCGACGAACATATTGCTGATGAAATTTTAATCATTAAATGAAGAACTCAATGGTAATCTGAGAATTTAGGAGAGATTTTCAAATCTCTCAATTTTTATTATAACTTTTAAGGTGAATTTACGGTTATTTTATTGTGCATTTATGACGAGTTTTGGATAGTTTGAGTGGGGGGGGGGGGGGGAGGGGGGGGGGGTAGAGAGAAGAGAGAGAAGAAAATTTTTTTGCTATGTAATGAATTGTCATTTCATGAACGGATCAACGAAACTAGATAGATGCACGTTAATAGCGATTGATTTAATGCACTTTAGGCATACGAATTGTCAACGTTGACTGGCACTCAAGTGATGTTGCTTGTTGCCTCTGAGACGGGCCATGTGTATACATTTGCTACCAAGAAATTGCAGCCAATGATTTCATCGGAAGCTGGTAAAACACTCATACAGAATTGCCTGAATGCACCTGATATAGGTTGGAAATTTTTATTTATTTCTTCGCTTTTCAATTTATATCACTTTTTATTTCTCTAAATTTTTCATAGTAGTCGAAAATAATTCATTATTCGTTGAAAAAATTTTCAACTTGTCTTATGTGGCAAATATATAAAATATGAGAAGCAATATTTTCGGAAATAATAGTTAAATTGGTTTTTGCGATGATGTTGAGTTTATACATTCCATCGTTTGTTTGTTATTTACCTGTACAGGTAACCCCATATCTATAATTCCATCATACAGGAAAGAGATTTTCTAACTGTACGTGCGTCTAAGCTCCATCTTCTCCTCCTACCTGAAAAAAATTTGCACCTGACTTTTGAGGAATGAAGCAAGAATGTTGAGCACCTGGAAGAGAGTCTATCTAGTTGTGGCAAATGTGTATTTGTGTATATACGCTTTATTGGCACACTCGTCAAATGAATTCTCTCTGCGCGCAATTTTTGCCATTTGTGACGCTCAAATAGTGTTTACTTATTGCAGTGCTAATTTCTTATGTTGCTTCTAGAGATGAATTTAGCTCACCGTTTCGGTTTTCATTCAATATTAAAGTCTTTAGATATTCTCAATAAAACTATATGAATATAAAGTACAAATACAATATAACAATTCGATATGATAATATTTCCGTAATTCTTAATTCCAAAGTAAAAATTTAACGTTAGATATTAAACGTCTCTCAAAATGAGGGAGTCTTTTGAAAATTTACAGAAGATAATCGTCGCAAAGGATTGTAATTGTTTTTAACTATGCATACCATTTCTTTCTATAATAACGACAATATCGAGATTCAGTGATTTACATAGCGTAACATAGGTTTTATCATAAATGATCCTATAGCGTTGATCCAAGTTCATTATCTGCTGCTTTCCTGCGGGGGAAGGAAAAGTTTCTTCACGAAATCTATTATTTTCATTTTGTTTATGTTTAAAGCGATCCGAATTTTTTGATGGATGCAAGCTTTAATTAAGTCGACTTCCTAGGAATAAAGAACATTTTGATCGCTCGAAGTTTTTCACTCAATTTAAAGAATTTAATTAAGTAGACATTGCAATAAATAAGCCAAGTTTTTATTTCTACCTTACAGGAAACTTTCGTCATTCAATTGCGAATGCAACATGAATGCATCTGCAAAAAAACGAAATGATTTATAATTGCATTGGTGATAGCGATTGTGTCATACCCCTCTGTACACTTATCACTGAGTAGAATTATCTTCAGAGGAAACAGCCGATCCGCTTGGAACACGTAATGAGTTCACTTTTGAACCACAACCAAGCAATATCCGCAAACGAAAACTGAATGAGGTTTGTTTGAGTTTTTGGTTAAATCAGTTTAAATCAGTTTATTTCTTCCCATAAGTTTCTTTGCCGCACAGATGAGAAAACTGTTTGCGGTTTTTCTTTCCTTTTTAAAGTGACTGTATACATTGTTTATACTCATTTATTTATTTATTTATTTATTTATTTATTTATTTATTTATTTATTTATTTATTTATTTATTTATTTATTTATTTATTTATTTATTTATTTATTTATTTATTTATTTATTTATTTATTTATTTATTTGCTAATTTTACAAGTACGAAGATATCTTAGATTCCCTTTTATGTTTGGGTTTTCTCTGAAAAATTCCACTGAGAGAGTTCCTGAGGTAAATAAAGAAACAATGGACTAGAATTTTTTTTTTTTACAAAGAATGCAGTTACATCAGGACCATCCTTTGTCGAGTGGAAAAGATTTTTCGAGATAAAGTATGAACGTCTAAAAGTATTCGTAGCGTTGTTTTCACAACTTATGATATAATGCTGTTATTGTTTTCATTGAAAAAATCTCTTTTTTTTGAATGAATTCGAGTTGAATTTCGATTTGTTTGTTGTGAATTGCAATCGGCAATCAAGTGCAAAGGGGGCGTGTCATGCATTACGATAGGTTTACGTCTCAAGCGCGTTTGCTAAGTGCTCTTTTGGTACGCATGAGCACCGCCCACTTCTCTTATTTGGAATTATCGCGTTACTGTAATTTATGCTTTCATTTTATTGCAACCGTATAAAATAATTGTTACTTTTGTACTATCTACTTCCTCTCTTCATAACGTATCTTGATGAACCGTATACAACGGTGAAGAAAGAGTTTGTATTCCAGAGAGATACAGGCATAAATATGAAGAGAAAAGAAAAATGGCTGGTTATAATTGAATGTATATACTTTTTGTGGATTTTAAGTTCCAATTATTAGTATTGCGGTATAAAAAGTTTTTTTTTTTGGAAAATTCATTAAACAAAATTTTTAGTGCTGCTATTGATGCTTATTAAAGAGCATTTCGAAGCGAATAGCCACGACTTATTGAATTTTTTAATACAGATAGCAGTCGATCACAGTTGAGAAGTAATCTTCTACTTTGAGCAATATATCGATTTATGCGGCACTATGCTCAAGCGAAGTTTTTTAATCGCACAAAGAGACGAAAAAAGAAACATCGAATCACCGTTTATTGAATTAGCATATATTTATCAATCTTTAATTAATTTCCATTAATTCATAATTATTTCAAAGATAAGTACACTCTTATATTCCTGCTACTAAGCGCATTTTGCCTCATAAATGAAAGTTGAAGCGATCAAAGCATAGACCGAATGCGATAATTGGTGTGTATTTCTCTATATCTCTGATAAAAGCACCTGCAAATTTTCACGAGAAGTACTTAATTTCTGCATCCGAAATTATGAATTGACGTATCATCTTTTAGCTAATATTAGTAGAAATCATCACTGCTCGGCAATCGATTCGATTTTTTTTTTTGGGGGGGGGGGAGGGGGAATGGAAGCTCGGAATATATACTTTACCCAGAAAGTTAAAAATATTCATTTATATTGGCGAGGTTTTTTTTGATTACTTGGGAAAAAATTATTGTAAT
This sequence comes from Ascaris suum, assembly GCA_013433145.1. Lineage (NCBI taxonomy): Eukaryota > Metazoa > Nematoda > Chromadorea > Rhabditida > Ascarididae > Ascaris > Ascaris suum. Next base: position 7,449,072 of record CM024178.1, on the reverse strand, counting down.
ACTCCAAAATTGGAGAGTAGATAATCGCCTAATCGGAAAAAAAGATTACTCGTGTGCATTGCGAAGTGATCATTACAGAAGATGAATGACGTTCAACGCATTCCACTGACGTGCGGCGATCCACACCATACCACACACTATCAGCTGATCACCCCAACTGTCGGCTAGGATAGCCTTACTTTTGATGGCTCATCAAATGATCTCATCCAATCACTGGCCTTTTTTTTAAATTCAGGTCTTCCTTTCCAACGCATTGTATACCAACTTGTCAAGTCTAGGCAAGCAAAAATAACCCCGTTAATAAAAAAAGTAGAGCGTCTGCGGGTAATTTGAAAAAGTATACTATTTTCAAAAAGTTTGCAGCAGGTACAGTATCTTCGGATATTTTTCAATAAGCACAGTACCCTTAGAAAGATTGCAATAAGTAGATACTTTCTTGTTACCTTGTTACAATAGTAAAAAAAGTACAGAGATAGCACAATCCTTAGCTAGATATTATTATACTATTTACTCTCCTCTCTTGTAAATTCGTTGTGCAGTAATATCAACTATACCACCTATTGATGTTATAATCAACTGAAGTCGATTGAATAATAAGAAATAAAAAGATATATTCATGTATAAGAAAAGCTATACATCTGTCGGGAATAGTGCAGTTGCAAAATGTAAAATTACAATTTGCATATTTGCAATATGAAATAGTAAAATTGCAATAGAAAATATGCACTTAGTTCTGGGGGAGTTTTTTAGGGGGAGAATTTTTGGAGGAATTTGGAGAAATTCTGGAATAGTTTTTTTTGGGGGGGGAGGGGGAATTTTTCGTAAATGTTTGGAAAAAAATTGAATGATTTGTAGTGCAATCACTTATCAACAAAAAACCGTATTGATGTTGAAGTGTTGTAACATCTGCTACTGTTTGATATGCTCAATTGGTATCGATTCATCTCTCCGACCGCATAAATATATCTTTATTGTTGTGCATTTATTGATAGTGATATGATTTGCTAACTTTATACTTTTTTTAAATATTAACCACAAAATAAACGTTGTACCAGAATGGACATTCATATTTTAGTTATATATCCTTCTAAGATACTAAGTTTACCAGGTTAATAATAGGTTAGTAAGTTCACCAGCTTACTGATCTATTATTAACCTAATTGCTTTGTTTAATTATTTATTCATGGTACTTTTACTAGCTGCGTTTTTATGACTTTCACATTCGATTTAGATAAATAATTCCGTCTAATAATTCCTCAAAAAATGGCAGCATCGATCCTTAACACTTTTATTCCTGCTTCAGCTGGCTACTATCTGAAACACAGCTATTTGATCTACGATGTTCATAGAATGTTCAACAGAAGCCGCATTTGTGTGTATATATGTGCATCACATTTTGTTGGCTTGGCCTTTTGTGAGTGAAAGAGCACCAGTCGGCTGGCTATAAAATACGTACGAATGAAACTAGTTGGTGAGCGTTGCGTTGAATTACGTAGGAGTGGAAAATGGCATGTGGCGTTCTTTTGGTTGACTTCAATACGGCGGCGGCGTCGTTGGGCTGTGTAATATGCGATCGAGAAGTGTGCTTACCCGCCTCGACGTGGGCATGAATGGAATGGAATGGGCTCGAGAACAAACATAAGGCAACCAACGAGAACTTTCTAGTTGCATGTGGTAGTGAAGACACCCATTTGGAGAAGTGGTGCACTGGCTTGTGTTTGACTATACTTTTGAAAGCGGCAGCTTCTCTATACAGCGCGATAAAGTTCCGCAAAACGTCGAGCTTCATATCGATAAGCGCTACACGTCTATAAGTTAGGGCCACTCGGTTATCATTATTATGTTTAGGATATCACCTTTGGGGTATTGCGCAAAGATTCATCACTAAGGAACATCACCAGACAATACACGAAGAAAAGTGCCGATCCCACATTAAAAAACCCCCTTAAGAGCGATGAAATAAAATACGAGAGATTTTCCAGCAAAAAAAAATTTCCATTATATAGATATTTATAACTTTGGGTAATTTTTAAAGAAAATTTATATTCTATCCCATTGATGATAAATGCTTAATGCATTATATATCATCGAAGAACGGAGGACATATGCCGTTCATTCTTAGCCATAAAACGAAATTTTCATTTATTTTTCTAAATTTTCCTTATAAAACTACTGTGTAACAATACTCTATTTATATCTATATATGTGTATGTGCATTTGTCTGTCTATCTACCTGTCTATCTGTCTGATTTTCCAATTGCCTCAATTCACGAACCATCCAGAAATTGTATAGGTGTAATACGCATCTCAGGATGATCCACCACATCATATTCCATGTTGTTTCATAAATTTTGAGCACTAAAATGCGAAGAAATTTGCATGCATGCTGCATTAGCGCTTTTTCATTCTATATTCAGCGAATTGCATAAAAATTTTTGCAAACAGTCGAATCAGATAAATGGAATATAAAAGCGCATACCATACCAGTTTATCTGTGGCGCTTTTCCACATTTTCTCTAAGCAAAGAGCATATAAGAACGGCAAAGGGAAATTATTCAGAGATGATAAACCCCTCCCACGTTTCAACGGGAAGTGTTTAGCGCACTTTAGAATCTCAATAATCACAATAACATCACAAGAAAAGTCTTATGTTGAGTGATTTTTTATTCAAAGAATTGCATCCGTTGCGGCTAAGTTTATCCTCAAAATGCGATGAATGTGATAATTATCCCCCCCCCCCCCCCCCAAAAAAAAAATGCCGAAAATTAATCGATTGAATTCTTAAGAATGAAAAAAATTCTTTAAAAAAGTGCGAAAATAAGGGAATTTATTAAATTATTTAATTAAAATTATTATACGTTGCAAATATCTGAAATCTAAAAGAAGAATTTTTTCTTAGCCAATTTATTTTTTTTTTGATCCTTTATTATTGAAATTGATGAAGAAAATTTCCATAAAAAGAGATAAATTTCTATATGGGATTTTCTTTCATTTGATATTAATTATAGTTGGTCGTATGAATTTCTCTTTAAATTAATTCTTTAAAAAATTTTTTATTATAGGATCTCTATGCTATAATATTACTAAAATATAGAGCATTATTACAGTAAATAATTAGCCCTAATCATTTTTAATAAAACATTTCTTTCAAGCTTACTCTATTCTATTTCCATAATATTGATTTGTCACTTCTAATAACTACGGTATTTGTATGCGATCATCAGTAGATTTTTTAGGCAATTACCCTCTTTTTATGTTCCATTACCATCTCTAAAGGACCGGTTTGGTGAAGTATATGAGTGCTAGTCTTTCAAATATCGTATCCCTCTTCAAGCAAATATTTTTCTAAATGCGAATAAAAATTTTTAAGTACTTGGAGATGCACATTTTTTAAAATTAAAATTGATAGATATAATTTGTCTGATGTTGATCTATTATGAGCTCAAACTCTAAGCACATTTGTCTTCAACGTTTAGATTCTAGACAATGAGAGACATATACATGGAATATGATAGTGTTGTGTTTCAATAATTTTCAAAAGATAATAGTGCTTTACCTTTATTTAATTATGTGCTATTTGTTTGCCCTAGAAGTGAGGCTTAAACAAATGAGCAGCATCTAGAGCTAGAGTTCGTGCCAGCCTGTCATAAGCTCAATGTGAGGCATACTCTCGAAAGAAGAGGCGCATTGCTTTAAGGGATGAGGGCATCGCTCATTCACATCATGCGATTGTTTTAAGATGTCATAATGCGTGTAGTTCGGCTCTCTTTCTTATCTCTCATATCCTGATGTGGGAGCTCACTTCACTGGCTTATCGTCAAGCGAACAGGTGTCGTGTTTACTTTCTCGAGCTCAAACGTTGTTCAACAGCTCCGCTGGAGGAGTCAACGTTTTTCAACGGCTACCCTTATACTAGCATATGCAATCAACTTGAGCATTACAGTATACCAAAACATCGGCTTGATTGCTCTAGCCGAATTATAACGCATATATTGTCCATCTATTGATATATGCCACAAAGCGTAATCAACGAGAGAGTACTCAGCTTGCACTTTCTGACCTGTGGCATTCGTCGACACCATAAAGATTAGAAAAAAAATCACATATTTGAGAAATGTTCTGTATATATTTGGACGAAAAGCCGAAAATGTTGGATGAAGCAATGAGGAGCTGAGGTTCAAGGTAGAGAGCAGCTAGGAGATAAAAGGTAATTACCCAAAAAATTCCACTGTAAATGTGCTACTTTTTTGAAAGCAGTATAAATAAGTCCATCTAATCGGTCTCCTACAACGTATTGTCCGATCTTCGAACACACTGTTTTAAAGCTTCACGAGAGAGCATATGGATGATCTTCGTAGACCTCATCCCTAAGAACCATTCTCAACATAGGCGGATGGCGGATTTGGCGACTATCTTTTAAGAGAGATGTGAAAAAAAAATTAAAATGTTTCAACGGAGGATTCATTCAGAAACATCGGGTAATTTGTTATTGCTGTCGTTATAGGAAATATGTCGTTAACGCTAGCAGCGTATCAGTAGATTTCCTCTGTTAATCATCTTCTCTGTGCATTGCTCGACTTTTTTGGATTAGCCAAGTAAATGGGCTATGCGTGCGTCTTGCCATGAAGAGTGATTACACAAGAAAATGAACACACAATGTGTAAAGTCTGCTAACGTGGGCGTCGTCGAAAACGTTTTAGGCACCAAAGCATTCCAACTTAGAGAATTGTTTTTTTCTGGATTGGCCGGATTTTTTTTTTTGAATCTACCGGACTGTTTTTCTTTCAACCCATCGCATTTGTCTTATTACTCTTAAGAGAAGGCTTGATGAAAAATTCCTCGGGAATTTGTTAAAATTATATTAATTCTTCTATATACGATTCATCATTAATCCTTAATCGATTTAACTTCTATATAGATAAATAATTTACTAAATAATTTTAAGAACGTCTGTTAACCGTTGGTATGAGAAAAATTTCCTATCTTTTATAGTTTTCTCTAAAAGTGTGCAAATTTTAATGAAAAAAAAATTAATATTGAACTCGTCAAAAGAGAAAACGTTAACGATGAATTTTACGCATAAATTTGCTTTTATCGTGGCTCATTTTTTTCAGTGGAAGTATTTTATAAGAAAATCAATAACTAATTTGCATAATATTGATATGAATATAATAAATAAAAAATATTTAACTAATATTTGAATATTTTATTGATTTTAATGTTAATATTTTTAGTGCGTAGAACTTCCAACAATGGTACATCCATCACTTGCCGGAAACAACGCTGAGGATGTCGAAAATTCAGAAGGCGAGTCTGAGAGTGTCGATAGTCCTGAGGTAGCTGAAGATAGCGAAAATGATGAAAAACAAAAAGAAAAAGGTACGCTCCGTTGCTATATATACATATTTCTTCGATTTTTTTTTACTCATTCTTACCATTGAGCAGAAATTTAATTAAATTAGAGAAATAAGCTATAGAAGTGATTAATTATTTAATAATTTTCTATAATAATATTGCAATATTAACAAATTAATTGATAATTTCCAATATCATATTAGTATCACTAAAAAAAATTCCTTCTTGAAATTATTATTTTTTCTTTGCCAAATTTATAACATAGAACTGAGATCTTTAATTACCTATTTTACTCTCCCTCAATGACTATTTTCATAGAAATGAACTTAAAATACACAAGTGTAGGTGTTTTGCAACGAAAAAAAAATGTAAAAGAAATCTATAGAATAAAAAATTCTGATGGAAATAAATATGTAGAATCGTTTACAAGTTGTCGTCCGATTTGTTTTACATAGATAAAATTTGCGTTTTGAGGAGAATTTTAATAAAGTTTTGGTCAGCTAATTTATCTCCAAAGGTGGTGAAGAGTTCTTTCTCGGATATGGGTAATAGGCGACTGCTGACGAATTTGTGTGGCCACATATGGCCATTAAATGCCCTTTTGCTGACCCATTATAGTCGATCCGCCAGGCTTGTCCACTGTCAGCTGCTCACATGTCTATAAAAAAAAGCAATCGGTTGAGGGGTCGAGGCATCGAGGTTGGTAGTTTTAGTGTAGTGTAAAAGGAAAGCATAACAGTGATAGGTGAAGAAATTAGTTGAGGGAATGAGAGCGATAGAGGCCCGAAAGAGGTGGCAAAAGCTTTGAGGTGTAAAAGAGCAATGCCTCAAGTCGTCGTTGTAATTTCCGTTAGTGTGTACGCCACCCAAATCAGGCGGGACAGCTGTCATCGGCTGCCTATCCGTTACATTGCGGCATTACGCTTTGTGGCCATAGATTTCCCGAAAAAGGTCACAATGATAAATGCTCGTTTTAGCGGAATATAGGTGGGATTTCTATGAATGCTAAAATTCCATCATTTTATGTCAAATAGTTAAGTAGAAAGTAGAAATTTTATTCGATTCGAATAATATATTTGTGTTGATATTTCTATCAATTTGCATTATTCATTTTCGCGAAATCTTCCTCACGTCTAATTGAAAAATTTCGATCATTCGAATATTTTCACCTTAAATAAATGATTAAATATTTTTGGATGAAAAACACAAAAAGAATAAATTTTTTAAAATTTATTTTGAATATTCAACTGATATGCAAATTTTATCCTCAATGATAATTATTATTTTATGCAAATCTGTAACTGGTTGAAATAGCAACAGTTCTCTCGGGCATATCGTTATCATTCAATCACTTCCGTTCAGGTTTAACGGATGAAAAATGAAATATTAGGCAATAGCTGTAATAGTATAACATATATAATAATGTTGTAATTTTATAGATCACATCAATGAAGGTGAAATTGTGTTGATTACACTGAATGACGTAATGAATCGAGTAAAGATCACTGTTCAAATGAATGGGTGAATTGTAGTGCCTTTCGTGGCAGGAAGCACCTGTTCAACATTAAACAACAATCTTAAGTGGAGAGACTAGAAGTGAAACGTTTCGAATAACGTAATTCAAATCATATTCTATCAAATAGCATTTGTTGCATTTATTAAATCTATTCGAATTTTAATTAATTTTACCATATTTAAAATTTAAAATTTTTTTTTTTTGGATATACCTTGTTCATCGATCATTTCCATTAATGTTTAACAAGCCGAAAGTTTTATTGTATTGTTTTGATTTGTCGAATTTGAAAAGGAAGACATATATGCAATTCAAACTATAGTTGATAATATATGAAAACGATTACAGAGATAATAATAAGATAACATAGATTTTTAGGTGAGGTTGATTATGTAAATTTATAATTTTTTAATGTAATCTATCAATTGTATAGTGAATATCGTTTCTGAAATTGAGCATCACTTAATTTAAAAAAAAAAAGAATTATTTTTTAATTACGAAAAAAAACAGCATCTATGGAAAATTATCACAAATATGTGTGGAAATTCATTTTATAAACAAACAAAAAAAAAGAGAGAGATAAAAATATCATAATGTTGATAATTGAGAGAGCATTTTCGATATTATTACATTTACTAGTGATCACTAAAGCGATCGATTCATATTTAATTGTTTAGTTGAATTGTAAAATTTTCAGAAGCCGCTAGATCGTTATCACTTCAGCAAACATTGAAAGAGGCGCTACGTGTTGCGGCAGCTCAACGACAATTGCAAAAAAATAAAGCTAAAAACAACGTACAAACGATGGCATCGAATTTATCGCTATTGACACCATTTCTTCTACCTGGTACTCTTTAAATTATTAAAATATTTTTCTAGAATATTATTAGAAATGAAAATCTATCTCGAAAAATTCTTAATAAATAATGATTTTAATATCTTTTCAATTAAAGTGAAATTTTTTTTTTCATCATATAAAATTAATTCTCTATATATTAAAAGGTTATTTATTTAAAAATTAGAAGTAATTGTTAATGAATATGCTTTAGAAAAAAAAAAACGAATACGCATTGTATATGCAAATGTTGCACGCCGACTGAGTGCTCCTAATTCTTCTCTCTTTTTTTTTTCTTTTTTTTTTCACTGCAATCTTCTCACTTCTTTGCAATTTTCTCACTTCTTTACAATCTTCTCACTCCTTTAGGTTTGAGCACTGCTTCGACTTCCACGTCTAACAACACAGTTATGTATCAAGTACCCCAGGGCGTCGTTTACACGAATGGCGAAGGTTCGATTTGCCAGTGCCTGTAGAATTTTACTTGTCAAATTGGGCAATCATTCCTTGCTTTGCATGTTTCGTCTCTTTTGCAAATTTTATATTGCAATTGCAAAACATACCAATAACATGTTTTAAAAAATATTTTGATAGTATATAACTTTAATGAAAAGTGATGTTTGGATGTTCACTTCGGGAAGTGCTCGAATAAGGAATTCAAAAAATAGTCATAACCAATCGTATGAATTAATGTCTTTTTGAAGAATATCTTAAATGCCAATGAAATCGAATTACTCTTCAATATATATTCCTAGAAAGAAATCAGCATATATTTTACAGGAAGTATTCTAAAGACCAGGACTATCCGAACGAAAACTTTGAGTAATAAAAACTAAGGAATATTCTTAATTAAACTCCCTCCCCTCTCCTCAACCCCATTCCATGCCATCGTTCAATACAGTCATTGCCAATAATAACACATCTAACAGAGCGTGAACACAATTGCACATTTGTTTCTTTTGGCGTATTGTCTTATCGATCGCGTATCAGTTTCAATTTTTTGCACGAAGTTTTTATTAACTTAACGTTGCGATTATTTAGCATTTACAAGTGGCATTATTTAAAGACTCACACTGGGTTGATTATTTCAGGTTCAGACAACACAGGTCTCTTCGTAAACAACTCTGAGAGTTCGCACACAAATCAACAACTCCTATTTCCGCTAAATTCGCTTACTTTACAACAGGTTCACTTTGATCCGTTTGAAAATCTCTACACGACACAATTAAATTCTAAATAATGAAATACTAAAATACTTTAAAAATAGTGTAATGTGCAAAAAAAGCGTGAAATCTGGAGGAAAAAATTATCTTCTGTAAGAGCGAAATTACATCATTGAGTATTTTTGTGGAGATTTCTTAATTAAATACCAATATTGAGGTGGCAATTTCCCTCCCTCTCCCCTCTCACTGTGAAATCATTTTTGGAATTCACTTAGTGTTGATAAATTTATTAGTTCTGTGATATAAAATATAAGGAAAAAAATTTTATTTTAAATGGGCATCTGCGATATAAGGAAAATTCAACAACAATTTTTAAAAAAAAACTCTAAAATTGTAATAAAACTACAAAAAATAATTCAACTATGTGGAAATAATTTGTATACAACAAATCAAAAAGCAAAAAAAAGCGACAAATATTGTTGGGAGAGTTTTGCATCATTTTTTTACATTCAATCACTTCGATCAACATACTATTGCCTACTCATAGGTACTAAATATCTACTTATAGAAATTGTAATTCCATGAAAATTTCGCTATTTTGTTTTCTATATGTTTCAATAATTTTATATGTTTGACTTTGAAACGAATTAACAAATGCGTAAACAAGTAAACAAATAAACAAACACGTAAATGACGAAATAAACAAATAAATAAATAAATAAATAATTCATTTTCAATTTCAGAATATTCTTCAAATGATGTCAACAGCGGCGTTAAGCGCTCAATTAGATTCGGGCGAACAATCGAGCTGATCTTCGAGAATTTCAGAATCACTCATTTAAATTTTGCGCATTTTTTTTGCGTTTTTGAGGCAATTTTTTTTTCTCTGTGAGCTGAAGTGATTTGTTCTCTTCTTTCTCGTCAATACTCCAGGCTCTTTCAAACACAGTTGCTATGTCCGTGTCAACGTTTGATTCGGTTTTATCCTTCATTTTTTTTTCGCATTTATTTTTTCTTCTCATATGTTATTATTCGTAATTGTTTCTTTTTTTTGCATGTTAAATTCCTCGGGTAAAATTTGAAAAATTCGTCGAATGAATTTTAGGAGAAAAATATAAAAATATTTGTTAACGAATATGAGAATCTCATATGAATTAGATATAAATGAACACAGAATTAATCAATATTCGTAGTGGAATTTTATTATAATTTTTTGGGTGGGGGTTCATCGTTTAGTTTTGCTTAGTGCGCAGTCGGTTTGTTTTAAGAGGGCTCCGAGCAAACTCTTTGGCTTTGTCCTACCGCGTCATTCCGACCAGTAGTCTCATCGGGACGCGGGCGGTGGAGCAAGTCGCATGGGACAACACTGAATCGACTCGTCAGTATCTGATGGTCAGGAGACGAGCCTAAGCCCTCACCTTCACACTACCTCACAACTTCAGCTAAACGGAAGTGGTAGTGATATGAAGAGACATTTATTCGTAGTGAATGTTTTGTCGATTCAAGTAAATAAGTAAATAAGTTTTTGCATGGGAAGAGGTGGGGAAAGGACGAGGGAGGGGAGGGAAACAAAATTATCTCTGCTGAAAAAAAATTTTTTTTTCAAATTAAATATCTTTTACTCTATTCATACAATCGATTCCTACATATAGTCATTTTTTAAGTATGTAAAAAATGAAAAATTGGAAATTTCGACCGTTACAAAATTTTTATTTCTCAAAATTAGCATAAATCTCGACGTTGAGAATCACCCGAAAATATTATATGAAAATATCTTTGAATGATGAATTTTAGTTGTGCCTTCATTTTATGCATAGTATATTCGAAGTGCTCTATTATTGCGTTGTTTTCTTAGTGCCTTGTTTGTTGTGTCTTTATTCATTTCATTATATCTTTCATTGAGTGCCTCTTGATAATTTTCTTTTTGAGAAAAAAAGTGTAAAAATTTGCATATATTCAATGATGAATTTATGAATTTGAAAAGTTTTTTTTTCAAACTTATTGAAACTAGTCGATTTATTCCTCTGCGATTTGATGCAAATATTTCAACACAATGATGCGTTAATGCATTGTGATTTTAATTTTATTCACAATAACGAGTGAAATTTTTTTGAAAGAAAATTTGCATTGTTTCACACAGCAATCAAATTAGAGATGACTACAAGTAACGTGATGCCCTACAATCTTATGCATCATACAACCACGAATAACGCCCACTTCAATAGACCCTCCTCTTAATTTTCCATGCAAACATAGCCCCTCTCATTCAGTATCCCTTTGCTGCATGTTTTTTACAGCATATATATATATATATATATATATATATATATATATATATATATATATATATATATATATATATATATATATATATATATATATATATATATATATATATATATATATATATATATATATATATATATATATATATATATATATATATATATATATATATCCCTTTTGCTTGTACACGTACTAGGAACCATTGCTGCAGCTTGCTGTTGGTAAAAAAGAACCCCTCAACCGATTGTAGAATTTATTAATTAAAGATCACGGCCAGGCAACAAGAAGAAGCAAGGAAGCAGGAATGACGCTTAAACGGCAATTTTTGAAGTTTAAACTTTGATATAGGTAGAAGACAAGGGGTGGGGGGGGGGGGGATAGAATCTACCGCAGCAACTCGCTGCTCGAACGTCATAGCATAAGCTCATCACGGGTTGAAGGAAGGTTTCGATATGTTACTAGCCAGTATTAAAGAGATAAATTTAAAATTTCATTAATGAAAACAAACTTTCGCTCATCTCGACTAAAGGATATTAAGGTTCAGGTATTTAGCTTGACTAAAAGGTAATTAAAAGATAACCGACAATAATTTCGAAAATTCGTCCCTAATTCAGATAAAACAGTAGATTTTATTCATTAATCTTTCAATGTCCGTTCGTTATTGGTAATTTGCATAATGAACGGATTACAACTGAAAAAATTAGCATATTCATGTGTGAATGAAAATAATTCAAATTTCATTATTGTAATTAAATTGATGACTAGAATGAATAGAGTGTTTCAGGAATATCGAATAATAAATAATCGATGAATTGAGTTCCCATAACGAAACTATGATCTTGATTTGAGATCTCATATTTCCATCCACCAAATCGTCCACGTGAATATAGATTATGTTTCTGAAATTACAAAAAATTATGGAAAATTTCTTTCTAATAAAATAATTTCCAACTTCATTACTGTTTATATTTATGGGAAACTTAGAGAATTTTATTGCTAGTCGACAAAAAATTCAGAAAATTGATACAAATTTAAGAATTAGATGGACTAAATGATAACGCGGAATATTTACTGTGCATTATTCTATGAAATCTTTTCTTCAGTGGAAATAACTCACATTTTAATATTGATGAGAGCTATCATGTAAAAAATATTTGCCAAGAGGATAGTGATAAATAAGAACTCATCGATGTACATGAGTATTATGTATATATATATATATATATATATATATATATATATATATATATATATATATATATATATATATATATATATATATATATATATATATATATATATATATATATATATATATATATATATATATATATATATATATATATATATATATGCATTTATTTATAGTGAAATATTGGTAGCGAAGGCAAAAATAATAGAAAAAACAATTGATTTGATTGGTCAGTTTTCATCATTTTATAAACGTTTTCGAACATATCTTCCTAGTAAGCAAATCATTATTTAGTTTTAAGTGATCCATAGCGATGAAATTTCGACATCAATTAGCGCTCAACGCTTTTGACATATTCCCATTTGAATTTCAAAAAAATTTCGCTCTCAAATTTTTTAAAATTTCAACGGAACACGTAGATTCTCGATAATGCGGACTGGTACTTCGATATTACTATGTCTTTTTCATTTTAACACACGATAATATAGTCACTTGCGGTCGGTTTGAAGAGAGCTCCCAGCAGACTCTTTGGCTTCGTCCTACTGAGTCACTCCGACCTGGGGGCTCATAGATACGAGGGTGGTGCAGCGCATCAGAGCTCTCCTCTTCAGCTGAACAACGATGAATCGACTCGACAGTATCTGATGGGCAGGAGACGAGCCTAAGCCTTCACCTTCACGCTACCTCATAACTTCAGCTAAGCGGAAATGGAAGAGATATGAAGAGAGATTTATTCGTAATGAATGCTTTGACGATTAAAGCAAATAAAAAATATGGTATTGTAATCCAATAAATACGGCATTATAGGTGCGATATGTTTGAAGAAATAATTCGATGATGATAAACTCGACAATCAAACAGTAACGTTTAAACAAACGCATTTATTTTAATCATATAGATTAGAGGATGGGAAATATAAACCTGGAAAAGAAGATGGGATTGTCGCAGTTGCGCATCTCTTCCGATTGTTGGAATCGGATAGCCGAACGGTAAAACACAAATCCATTTGTCGACAATTTCACTGTCTGGTTCAATGACGCCTTTCAACCGTAAACCTTTAAACCATTAGAATAGTCGTTGAAGTGTAAACCTTTAAGCAGTGGTTGTAACCTCCTCTCGTCCCCTCCTTCTTCCCCCTCTCCCCCCCCCCCCCATCCCTAAGATTCAAACAAGTAAACTGAGTAGTTCCCCAAATCTATAAACAACTGTAAAAAAAAAGCTTCTATGCATTATCGATGTCTGAAAATGTCTGCAAGTGTGCAAAACCAAAAAACGCTTTTAAAGAAAAACCCACTGTACAAAACAGTTAAAATGAAATAGATGTAAATGATATATAGAAAACAAATATGACTTATTAATGGAAAGTATTGAAAATGGAAACGAAAAATAACGAAAAATTTAAAAAAGCTTTATTGAAGCCATAGTTTAGTCAATTTCATAGCACTATTTGATAATTGAAACGGAGCGCAATTGATATTTTTTATATGCAAAATTTTAGCCTACCATGCAATATTTAAATTGGAAGATTATAAAACTATTTGAATGATCGAAGGTAATATTTTTAGTAAATGAAAAAATTGGAATTGAATCAAACCTTCAATTGTTTTCGCAATTATTTCATGACGATCGAATTCGGCATCCGGTTCAAGACCGATCTCACAAAGAACCGACCAAAATTGTTCACAATCAGGGGTAAGATAATCGTTAAAATTCGATATGAATGTACATCTGAATATTCTCTCTTAACGAAATATTCTATTGCTGATTTCTTCTCGTCATTTAAAAAAAAAATGAAATACTGAAATATGGAGAAATGAAATTTGAGAGTAATTTTGAGAAAATTTCCAATGCAGGGAATGAAATTTTGATGATTTTTACCGGTATTACTTTTTAAAGTATGTTGGGAGATAATTTAAAAATGCTTTTTAGTTGGATAGGTAAAAGTGAAATTCTATGTTGAGATCACTTCAAGGCAATAGGCGAGCGAATAAATTATTTGTAGATCTGATTCATTCTACTGCTAGCACACTGCCTTAATTTACTATTTGAAACGGTTTTTTATGAATGTAAATAAAATGAATTTTCTAATGCATTAATGGCATCAATAGCTTTGCCAGGATTTACTAGATTTTAGAGCTGCCTTTAGAGTAAGTGTTCAGCATTACTATTGAAAGGTTGCTTTGATTAGCGAGGAGGAAGGATTGTTTTGTAAAACTGGATATTCATATGCGAATTATTCGTTATTTCCTCTTAATTTTCCTTCAATAATAAATATTACAAGTAAATTCAAATAATGTAAAATTCATTTCAGTACTAATAAATAAAGAAGTAATACCTGTAAAAAATAGTATCCTTATATGGGTAATATGCCCAGCTGAGAGTTTGTGCCCATTCGCTTTGTGGATATCGGAGTCCAATACCGATTAAAACAACCTTGAAGAACGATTTGTCAATATTATTCTCTATAATGCTTTATCGGAACTGTAATAAGTAAATAATTTCCTAGAATTTATTTTAATGAGAAAATATTAGTTAAAAGAATAAATCAGAGATTATACGATAAATCAATAAAAATTATCTATTTGTAAAAATAATCGATAAATAAGCCGAAAAAAACGACGTAATATTTGCTTATTAGCTTAAAGAGGCATGGGAATGAGAACGTCATAAATGACTTCAAATATATGAGTGAAGGAATATGCTTCACCTCATTTAAGTTTTTTTTTACTCAGACCTCTCGAATTATAGCGTCCTTGTCGCAGACCAACTTGGATGGAAATTGAAAAGCAAATTACATGGCAACAGTACTCTTACTAATATAATATAACCAAATATAATATAATATGACATAATATAGTATAACATGATAGTAATAGTCCATAAAATTAGAGTAATCACTATAGTATACAATATAATCACTATAGTTAATAGTAACATAATCAAAGCTCTTGCCAATGATGATCTATTCAAATGCAAATTGCATAGATCTTTTGGCTCTATTAGTCCTATTTGCTGTGATATTTATTAATCATTAATTCTTCAAATCTTCAAGTTCCTTTGAGGTGTTTAAAAGTTGTTGATAAGATAATGACACCGTTCTAAATTTGCATAACCTCTCATAGAAAGATACTGGAGCTTTAAATTAAAAAAAAAAAAAACAAATCCCATTACTTTCGAGTATTTAAGAGCAATTGATGGCGCAAGCGCTGAGATTTTGCCAAGTTCAGTAATGGGTAGTGTAGAGAGAATATAGTCATATGGATAGTAATGTCTAACACCATTAGAATCTTCGGTTTCCACCTGAAAATAAGTAAGAGTATATTTACGAGAAAAAAAATTTGCATTCAAAAATCGAATTTCTTATATTATTTTTTCGAAGATTTTTTTCCCCTATGAAATTAAAAAGTAAATATTTTCGCCATAATAGCCTCAAACCGATATTTAATACTATATATACCAAAAAAAAATTAATAAATAAATGAATAAAATATAGAGAAAAAATCGTTCACGATGTGAGATTATAACGTATCATACAAACAATCAAAACTAGAATAATTTCAAATTTTTGATTGATTCATTTCAAGTTTTATTAATTCCTTCCAAGTTCTATCTTTTTTCCAAACTTTTTAAATTTATTCACTCCTTTTATAGAGCATTGATCAATGATAAAAAGCAATCTTAATCAGCGTGATATGCGAAAGTCATTTCCACAAAGGAACTTACATTAGGCCATCACAGGATATAACGAGAATAATTCAAAAACTTCAAATTTCATGCAACAGCTAACTTCACTGACGTTATGCTTTATTCGATTTTCGTGGAAATTGAATGTTCAACAAACTCCATTTCTCTGTTTCTTTCTCTGTCCCTCTTCTTCTCTCTCTCTCTTTCTTTCTTTGAGAAATTTCTAGGGAAAATCGAAATAATTACTACTTGGAAGAATGATTTCTCGAATCCAGGATTTCTTCCAGGAAATCGGAAATTCTTCGCCTCGTCAAACAAGCTATTCCATCGTTGTGCTTCATTGTGCTGTGTAAAATTTGCAAAACTTTTTCCAAGGAATCGCACAACTAGATTTTTGAACTTTCTAATAGACATATAATTTTTCTTTTAGTTCATAACAAAAAATAATTTTCAAATAATTCGCAAGAAGTTTCCACATAAATATCTAACCGTTTTTGAAGCGATATCAATGCGCCGTACCGTTTCCTCAAAACGAAATACACTCGACGGATATGATTGTGCAATTATTTTCCATATGGGTCCAATACCGCGTAGATCTCTTGGGTATCTAAATCAGATTAGCGCATTGGAATGAAACCTTGAAAAAAATCTCTAGAATAGTGAACGCCATCGAGTATACACGTTGCTTCCCTAAGGCATATCGAACGTGCAATTAACCACAATTTTATGAGTGAATATATTAGCAGAAGTTTGGGGAAAAGCGGCAAACTAGCATTCCCAATAGTGGTCTTATGACTTATGCAAATACTTGGAAGGTAATTCGAGAACACTCCATTAAAATCTAACGTCGAGCTGGAGAGAGGTAGAAAATGTACTCATCTGGATGGAAAACCACCGAATAAGACCCACCTGGAAAGAAAGCCACCGATCATAATCAATTTCCTTTTCAAAAACCTCATATCAGATAAAACGACCTGTACTAGTAGTGCTATGCGTAGATACAGGAACGCTAGAGTTAAGGCGAGGAAAAGAAATGAGGGCAATGTTTCCTCACAAAAATCCCAATAATATACAGTTGTTATTTCTTCAAGGTTATCACACCTTATCTAACTCTAATATCTGTTGTTACATATCTTGTTATTATCTTGTTCCAAATTTTCTCTGAAGAAATCCGATATTTCCGCTCAAAAATGGAGGGTTTTTTTAAAGTATCAACAATTCCCCATCTCATTCCTTCTTCGATATCCTCCCAAATGTTTTCACCGCATTTATTTTACACCTCGTCTTTAGGTAATAAATTCATGAGATTTTTTGAATGTTCCAACCTGAAACAGGTAAATGGTGCTTTGCTATCTTCGTTCTCTAGAACCATTCGAGTTTTCCGACATCTCTCTTCAATTTTCTTAAGATCCGCACTAGGAACTCGACCAGTTGCCCAATTGCAATTCATCTCCTCTAAACTAACGGTCCAAACTGAAATAAGATAAGCCTAAAATTATATGATATTTTCGTTGTAGTTAAGAGTATCTAGTGTAATAATAGTTCGTTCTCATCGCGCGAATAATGTCTAAATTTACACTTTTATTTAGTTGATATAGTTTGCTAGAATTACTGTCAACATATATATATATATATATATATATATATATATATATATATATATATATATATATATATATATATATATATATATATATATATATATATATATATATATATATATATATATATATATATATATATATATATATATATATATATATATATATATATATATATATATAATTGGAGTAATGAGAAATGAATTGAAATCGGCGATGCTTTTCAACGCATTCGAATATTTAATCTAATCGATAGATGCCAAGGATTCTAGTATTTATTTTCTTTCTGATTTATTCAACTTGTTATCTCAAAGGTACTGCTCATTACTTGAATACTCAATATGAGTAATACTGGAAAATCGAAATACTGGATATGAGTGTTCCCTCTCAACCTAGCGCATGAAAATGCTCAATACTCAACACTTCTATTTGGTGGATGTGCCATAATACTATCTGAAAAATTCCCTGACATGTGGCACATGAAAATTAAATAAATTCAGTATGCTTTGAAATCGATAAAATTCAGTTATTACCTTTTCTGTTGTATGGACGAATGAAAATATCCTGAAGTGTGGAACCAAAAAATTGGGCACTATATTCGGCAAAATTCGAGGATGCTTCCGCATCGGATGGTGGCTTTAAACATTTCAACTCGCGAAGGCATTTCTGTTTAATTGGTTCAGGAAAATATGGTATCGATTGCTGCACAGGATATGGAACGTAATTACGATGAGGTTGAGGATCGTTGAATATTTCGGAAAGATCTGCCTGCAATGAACATAGAAAGGTCTTATAAACTCTTCTGAACCAAAAAAAAATGCTCTTGGATATTATAAAAAGAATCTCTCAATAAATTGACAGTATTGATAGCGACTTTGAGAAGGCTGTTAAAATTTTCACTCTGTCAGTTCAAAAAATTATTGAAAATCTTATTTTTCCAAAAATCAGCATTTTTTGCGAAAAATTTGCATTTTTTCTTGAAAATTTTCAACTGTAATATTTATGCGTTCAAATCTAAATAACTAAAATGAGCGAATTAATGTAGCTCTCGAGTAATAAATAAAACTATGAAATATTCCCAACATTATGAGCATCTAAATGCTTAATATAATCGCCGATATGAGCTTCATTGAATCAATAGAACGAACTTTTACGGATCTTCTGACTTTGTTCCATCTCTGTACTGCCTTATCGACAACTTCCACAAATTCACGATGTCTACTTGTACCTGTAACGTGTACACCAAGATCCCATGTAAAACCATTCGAGTCAGTTATTGATCGTGCCAATCCACCCACATCGTTCTCCCTTTCGATTACTGTCACCTAAATAATTTCAGTATTATTTGTATACTTCAAACATTTACGGATATCAATAGTCATTACAAAGATTTTAGTAATTCTTCGAATTTAGTAAAAAGTTTTAAAAAAGTGCTGAAAATTTTCAAAAATGAAAAAGAGTGATACTGTTTTATGTTTTCTCTCAATGTCCTGTTATTAATTTTTCAAGGCATAGTTCGTTGCTCTTTATGTCCACAGCACAATATCCTTTGATTCCCTAAAGATGGGAAATTTTTTCCCGCGTAAGTAGTTGTCGCACTGCCTGAATGTAAGAGTTTCTTTTAAACGATTCTTTCACTAAGTGATTATTTCATTCGACGTTATATGGCCTATGCTAATTCCTTATTAAGCATTTCCACTTGCATACCATCAATGACCGGCAACATGTTAATGATTAATGCATAATGATGATGTATGGGTCGTTATATGGTCCTGTTCTAATGGCTGATTGGATTTTCAGGATGCAGGCAAATCTTTTAGACTTTAATAAGCAAAAATCCTCAAGAATTCTAAATTTACGAGAAATGTGATACTTTTTTACGTATGAATGTGATTAAGTTCGCAACGAAGCGAAATCAAAAGATAAGATTATCTATAAGAATTACGCTTAAGAAATCGGCATCAAGACGATGTTGTTCAATTAGTGAGAAGATTCGATGTAATGCGCCAATTGCCGTTGGACCACTACCAATAATGATTAGTCGACTACCCTTTGATATCCGACATTTGTCATTCATTATCGAACACAGCTTCTGTATTTCTGGACGCCGATCATCTGATTCGTTCAGTTATTTGCATTCCGATGATGTATGCCTCCTCTGTTGACAACACATTCATAAAAAAGGAAAACTATATGAAAATTACCGCATTGTTAAGACAAAATTGCTTTGGTAATAAGATTCTCAGGAGGGTAATAACCACAACATAAAATCGGAAAGATAATAGAAAATCAAAAAGAAGCACATGGGAATATCAACTCAACGAATGGAAGTGGTGATACATACTATGTAGGTAGAAGTTCGAACCTGGAACTTAAAGTTTGCCAATCAAACGCCTTACTAACTTAGTACCGTTGAAGCCTGTAATTCCCCTGTTTCATTTTATTTTCTAAGTATAATCTTTAGAAGAGGATATTGAAATGGAGAAGAATTTATAAACTTCTATAAACTAAACGGCTATTTGCTTTGATCGTGAAATTTTTGCAACTCCAAAAAGGAATGAAAAGAAATTACACAATTAACGTGAAATCTGAATTGTTTTTAAGGTATACTGAAAATATTTTCCAAAAGATTTCATTACTTCTAACTAATAAACTTTTCTTTCAAGTTTCAACTATCGTGAAAGTTAATTCATATAACCATCAGTACCATTCATGTGATCTCGACGGGAAAATTAAACGTATAAACTTTTAGATTCTAAGATGATTAGTCACATTTTCCAGCACTAAAATTTTACGTATGCAAAGAATTGCCGACGAAAAAAAAAAACACAACTCCATAAATCCTTTAGATAAAACGAAACAAATAAAGAGAGAAAAAAAAAGCTTTTTTGTTCACCTCGATAATATGTTTCAATGATGAAACTTTTATTTCATAAACCATCATATTTTGCTGAATTATATCTGAAGCAGAGTGGACGATTTATGGATAATTCTTGATAATTGAAGAAGCTAAATTTTTAATGAATTTTAAAATTTCATGAATTTTAGATAATCTAAGAGAAAAGTGGATAATTCGTGAATAATTCTTGGTTAGTCAACGTTCAAAACTTTAAAATACGTTTCCACAATCAATTAGATCAATAATGAATATATTTAAGGCGTAAAATATTTAAAACCTTTCAGGTGAGAAACGATAGTTGAACGGAGGTGTACGAAACAAACAAATGCCTAGAGAATGGAGAGTGACTATGAACACCGATCGGTTGAATGTAGGCATTTGAAGGACACATCGTGCCACGTAATACGTGAATAACATCAATGCGACACAACAATATTGTTGTTTTCTCCGCCTACTATCTTAAAATATTTTGCACTCTTTGAATTTATATTTTATATTGTGTTTATTATATACGTACAATAATAAGTATAATTATGTTATATAATAAATACAAAAATTATATTTTATATTTATTACATTTTTAATGATTTTTTTAAAATGTAAATATTCATATTTAATGAATAGTGAAATATACGATGAAAGAAAAGATTCGCATGATATATGCTTTCTTGATTTCAATTAGTCGATTAGCCAATTTTAGGAATTGCTGAAAATAATCTAAAATATGTAGTTAAAAAATTCGAACTTTAATGAAACTAATCGCTCGTATAAAGAACTGTATAAGAGTCGGCATATAACGACAGCTTTATCGGATCCGTTGCATACCGGTCCGATCCAATCCGGATCAGTCATGTCAAAAAACAATCCGGTTAGGTTGATCGGATTATTTAATCGATAGAATATTACATTTATCAGTGCAAAAAATAAATAAATAAATAAATAAATTTTACTTGAATGCAACAACGCATAGAATAATGTGGAATTTTTATGAAGAGAACATTGTATATTGTATATATTGCATCGTTGTATCTTTAAACGAATTATATTGTTGTAATTGATCTGTATTGCTTGAATAAATTTTCGGCTCATTTTATCACTCAAGTATGATTAAATAATTCGAATTGAAAAAAATTTTAAAAAAAAGAGAGATCTTACTTGCGGTCATTTTTATTTCATAATGAAGTGAAAAGAACGAAACAAGTCGAATAGTTTTGGAAATGAGTGCTTTTTGCTCGATGCTTTGAAGGGAATGTTTCTTTCTAATAGAAGAGAATTTTCTGTAGAGGTCATTCTTTCTATGAGTGAGGAAAATTAACGGAACCGATCTTTGAATAGAAATAGAAGAAAACGGCTCTCTCTCTCAAGTGGAGAAAATGATGCAGAAGACCTCTCCTTCACTCCTTCATTCTTCCCCCCCCCCCCTCTCTTCTTCAGATTTTCAAGATGTACCCTCCCCCTCCAAGTTCCCGTTCAAGTTGTGCAGATGTTAAGACTTCAAACAACGACACGTGGTGAAATGCTGCAAAATATGTCTGAAAATGCTAGATAGGTGTCGGTTAGGAAATTTTTAATGAAAAGAGATGAGACTATCCAACGGGAAACATTTTTGAAATTCCCATCCTTTTGGGTAATTCGACATCGTTTTAATCGATGTTTTGCCCTATGAGAAGTTTCAAATGTCTGTGATATATTTTGCCCGAATTTGCCCTATAAAATTGTTGGTAAGAAAGGGACGAGTTGAAATGCCTTCAAATTTTTAATGAATAATTTACCGGAAGTAAATTTCTCATTGTCGGCGTTGAATATAAATGCATCCACAAATTTAATTGATCAGTTTTTGCCTTATGAGCACTTAGACAATGACAAACCAACCTATATGTGTCACAGAAACTTATGATGTGAGGTTGTGCCTTCTAGCATCACCGCCTATCGTATGTCCTCATTTACAAGCCTGTTTCTGTAAGCTCCCGTTTCTGATGTATGTCCCTTTCCAAAGTTCGCACACGCTATAAGTCGTTCGCCGTTTTCTATAGGCCTCTTCATAGATATAAGCCTTTTACACCTTCAATATGTACCTCCATGGCAAGTATGATTGATTTGCATCCGATCACCTCCAACAGTATGATAGATCTTGTCCGCAACTGTATACGAATCACCTCTCAGTGTACTTACTACTGCAAGTTTATATTTAAACCTGATTTGCGAACACATTTTCATATTTTCCGCTGCAGTCGCTTATCTATTTCAAAGTCCTTCGACTCGAAGCCATATTTGCGTTGGTGATATAGAGCCTCCGTCATAAATTTGCTAAGCGCTTTGTAACTCCAGCTCGAATCTATCTCGATTTTTACTTCATTGATAAAAGAATAAGTGGGGAGGGAAAAGGGGGGAGGGGAGTCAGCTATGTATTTGTCGGTCAACCATGGATCGATTAGAGTCCTTTGTTAAATGCATGCAACGCATAAGGAATTCCTAGACAAGCTAAACTTTTCACACAACTCTGTGTAGACTTCATTGTTATACTGTTCTTTTCAGGTCTGTGACATTATTTTTGGTCGTGGTTGGTTGCGATGTTTAAATTACGACCATTGTACCGCTTAATTTTTCCTACTTTCGATAGAAAATTAGTTTTTTCAAAAATATTTCCATTAAAAAAAATCTATTTCCGGTATTTCTGCACGAGAGAAAAAAGTTATTCTCTAAGTAAGTTTATTTACTAGTAAACGGTTCATGAGAAGGGGAGGGGAGGGGTTTGTATGCTGATGGTTTATATTTGCGAGTGAAATTGTAATGTGAGGTTATTCTTTAATTCCACACATTTATTCATATAATTATAGTTTTGATTTCAGTGATGTTTAGATGTGTTTTTGATAGTGTAAACAGTAGCCGATAATGTAGCCACACTTCAAAGTTCAGTGAACCTTTTTTTTGCAACAATTCAGCGACCCATATTTGCGTGCACGATTCTATGGAGACAATAATTTTTTAAAAAATGCTTCTCGTTGATGTGTTAATCGAATTGCAGAAGTGATAGCCGCATGTTATGTATGCGTTGTGGGCTGTCTAAAGCTGTACGTCGAATTATTTGCCCATGTAGTACCCAAAGGCAAGTGCAGATAGCCGGCTTTGCCCAACGGCATGGGTTAACGCAACGGGTGGATCAACTTCAGGTAATTTTCCGCTTAATTCTTCATTAATCTTTAACAGGTGACGTTTCCATAGAATATCATTTTTTTTTTTTGCATTCTTATGGACATTGCGGATCCTTGGTTCTTTAAAGTAGTTTAAGCGTGCATCGCTGGGAACTACCTGATATATTCAGTGGTAGAAATGACTTCATTAGGGATTCGCCAATAAAGAGTGAAAGCGATAGTGAAATTCCAAGATTTGACTGTTATCGAATCCAGGCGCAAGGTTCGCTTGCAGGTTGGCTTGAGGAATATTTGAAATGATCGTATAACAAAAGTGACATATCGCGTTGCTCAAGCAAAGACATTTTTAAGCTCGAACTAAAGATGCAGTATCAGGTTATAAATGTTAGTTAGCTGAAGTAGTGGCAACGTTTTCTCAAGTAATTGTCTCCAGATGCGTACGAAATTTCTCTTTCTATTCGTCTTCCTAATTTTGAGACTTGCGGTTATAATAATTAGATCAGACCAATTTCCGTTAGTTAGAAAGAATTATCGAGAGAATATAAATGAGGGCGAATTTTTCTTGAAGGTAAAAACAGAAGTGCAATCTGAAATACAACCAGAAAAGCGACGTTCAATTTTTGGTGGGAGCGATGTGCCAGTGAATTTAAATTTTCCGAATAAGAAAGGTGTAGATGGATATGATCCGGAAATGCCTCTGAAAGAGATAATCGCCGAAACGCCTAAAGTCACTAAGGAACATCTGAAGGTTTGTGCGCTTATAAGTCTTCATTTGATTTGTGGAGATATGAACAACAAATTAAGAACGTCATTATTTTCGTTAGGGAAGAATTGGGCATAATGCTTTGAGGGTCATTTATTGACCATAGGATTCCTCGAAGGTCATTTATTGACCACTGAAATTTGTGTCATTTTTCAGTGAAAAAAATAGTGGGATTTTTTTTAGTTTTTTGATCTCATTTGAAGCGATTCGGAAAAGTTGTTGACCAGTTAAATGTTAGAGGTGCTGTGCTTTAACGGGAAGAAAGGTTTTTTCCGGAATCACGTGCGAGAATGGATTATTATTTCATCCGTGGTATTGTGATTTCTTTTTTATTGCTTCTTCACTTCCCAATCCTTTCCTCTAGCACGTCTCCCACCACCGTTCCAATCCTGTGAGCCATTAGTCTAAATATCGGCAACGCGGCGGTGTAGTAGCTGCACCGTCGATTTCAACCTTATCTGTGCAAGTTTTCTCAAGGAGTTTAAAAGGCGCACCTTCATCCTTTGATTGGAAGGTCTGTTCGATGATGAACTATCAACACATACAACCGGAATAGACCACTAATAAATCATCATAAATGTGAAATTTTTTATGAATCTCGTTGGATCTTTACTAAAATAAACAGTTCTCAATGCATTATATCATTCGTCTTTATGAAGCTTGCACTTTTGAGCATTGCATGAAATGTGATCGAGATTGTTAGCTGTGCTGAGGACCTATGGATAGAAGTCGGGAGGGTCGTCGCTGTTTGCCTCAGTGTTGATTACTATGGAGTATATTGGAGGAAAATTATTTATATTCGTTTTGATTTTTAGCCCTTAATTATAGTGTTGTGCCACTAGTATAATTCATTATAGTTTAGTTTTTCAGGGCAGTCGTAGTTACAAGGGCGGAAAGTTGTGAAGAAGTTTATTGAGGTGATTCTGCTTGATGATCTTTTCGTGATAAAGGTTGTTCTTTGAGATGTTTATGGAGGAAATGAAAGGGTCGGTCTCGATTGAGAAGAAGGAGATGATCGAAAACATGGGAGTGTTGCAGCATGGAGAGGCCCGTAAAGAATACCTCTTTAACTCACCACAGGTGTCATTTCTTCTCCATCCAGTTGTTAAAAGAGGAGAAAAACTAATTGCAGTCTCCGTAAATATAATTCTTTACGGAGACTGGATATATATATATATATATATATATATATATATATATATATATATATATATATATATATATATATATATATATATATATATATATATATATATATATATATATATATATGGAATATGCAGTCACTGCACACTAAATGCGTGTTTGCGTGTTTATTTGTCCCTTAAAATGGATTTCTCGGAAATTTCCACACACATTTTATTCTAAATTTCGTTTTTTTTTTTGCTTTAATAGAATCCATTGAACTTGATTTCTGCTAAAAACATCTCGATGGATTATTAGTGATTATTCTCCTGAGATCACTGCCGTTGATCACCTAATTTGATGAGTGATCAGCAATCGATCGAGCCATCAAAAAATTATTATTTCATCGATCGCGATGACTTCTGAGAAATGATGTTAATCACTTGACCAGCGAGCACAAAGCCGTAAATGTTGACTGTTATTGTGCACCGCTGATATTCTCACCGTAAATTTATTGAATGATATTTGCAGTGTTATGTTTAAGGTAATAATAGTGCAAGTTTCCAAAAAGTCCTTTAAAAGGTTCAATCCCCCCCCCCCTCATTTTTCTCTTCAATTAATTCACCTTTTTTCTCCATTACTTTAAAAATGCTTTAGTCTATTTTCATTTGATTATATTTTCCACTTTTCTTTATTTCTATCTTTACTGTTTTGTTCATCATAGGTTTCCTATTTTTCTTCATCTCATCTTTCTTCCTCTATTCACTTTATTTTTTTGCTTTTTTTCTCTTCATATTTCCTTTTTTTACCCGTTTTAGGTTATGTTTATTTTATAGAATTTTGGTAGAAGAGAAGTAACCAAAATTGCTGTTAAATTTCTGTTATCGTAGCTAATAGATTTTGAAAAGTTCGGTATACTTTCAGGCACTCCGTCTATGGCATACAGGTTGTGACTCAGATTGGGGTGAAGGTTATTCCACTTGTGAATTCGTTGAAACGGATCGAGGAACAGCACTCTTTAGAGGCAAAATTAGCACTCAAGTTGTTAAGGTATGTGATACATTTATATTATTCGTTCATAAAATATCATCAATGAATTAATTTTTTATTTAATCGTTGTGAAATACAATAAAAATGCGAATATATTTCATTTAGAAAAAAAAACTTTTCTTTGGAGGAAATTTTCCTCAATTTATGAATTGTGAATTTCAAAATTTTCAGCTTTTTTTTTCAGCTGAATTCATTGAAAACTTTTTGGTATATATTTTTTTTTGCCCACAAAGAATTTCTTATTTATTTTTATTAAGAATAGTAAATTCTTGAAAATAATAATATTAACAGTGCAATAGAATGGTTGCTAGACGGAAAAAGATTTTTTTTTAATCTGAGGTAAATGAATAAATTTTAGAGAATTTTTTTTTGGAACTAAACTGGAAAAAATGTAACTAAAGTAATAATTCGAGCAAAGTTTCGTGACTGCTTGCTCGTACCTGTTGAGATTTTTTTTTTGTTTAGTTGGAAAGAAAATTTGAAATAATTTACATCGTTGTTTTATTAATATAACGAATACGATTCTAACTCAACGGGTAGAATGTTTGCTGGGCAATTTGAATGTCTTTGATTCGATTCTTGCTGCACGTTAAATTGGTGCATCATCGTTAAGTTCCAAAATATTCCAGGATGGGAGAGTACAAAGAGCAGGATGGGCGGCAATAAAGCTTGAGGATAGAAAATCATTTCTACGTAAAAAATACCACTCAAGATGGACGAGCTTCTCACATCTTCTTATAAAGGTATCACATTTAGAATAATGGATACTGCATTTTAAATAATTTTGAAATCGCCTGGAAAATATGATTGTCCCTGCTGAAACGATTTGATTCAACTAATTTCCGATACTGTTTCATTTAGTAGTCTAAATTTTGTTGCCTATGTTTATAAGCTTATGAGGAACGATGGATTTATCTCATCGAATATCTAAATTGAATGCTTAATAGGGTTAATTATCAGCTTAAATTATAAGTGCAGAGAATACGTTCACCTATTTACGAATTTCCAAGTGAGGAAAATCTCTTCAAAATTTTTATTCATTCTTTAGGAAATTTTTGTGGAGGTAAAGAGAAACGGTTTTTTACTCGATGACTTTGCTTCATTTGCTCAATGGAAAGACGATTGCTTTACTAAATACTCTTTCCGTTTTTTTTTTTGAGTATTTGCGCAGACAATCGATCAGATCAGCGAAATCACAGAGGCACATATCGAGGCTTTTTGAAGTGCTCCTTCACTTCTTTTTTGAAATTTCGTCGGTTTTTTTTTCCATTTGAAAAAAAAAATTGAACTGTTCCACATATATTATTTCTTCAACATTGATCCTGAATGTTTTCGATGAGACGCTAGACTAATCGATAAAGCGCTGATGATGTAGGCCAATAATGAAGATTTGCAGTGTCGTGGCGATGGTCGATCCTATAAAGTGATGCTGTACACGCCCGGAGCAATTGACGTCACATGGGGAGACAGCTTCTCATATCCGCTTCATACACATGGTGGTCCGTATTGGCAGTACGAAAAGATTCCCTTCTCAAGGTTTTTTCATACGGTCGCCGGTCGAATACAGGATCGGCAGTACCGTGTCAACTGTGAAGAACTTAGGTGAACACCGTTCGTCCTCTTTTTTTGCATTCAAAAGTTTCCTAGGTTTCCTAGCCCTTTTTTATACGTATGATCGTGCTAAAAGACTTGGTTTGAATAGCGTTGATTATCATCTCGCCGAAACGACGCTAAGGGTTTGGCCCGCAGGCAAAGGCGCTTCTTGTTGACAAGCGGTAGAGGCTACTGCCTGAATTAAAAAGAGGTAGAAGAGGAAAGTAACACAGGGATTTAGAATTCTTTAATAAAACCTTATTGATTTAGGGGACTTTTTAAAGCAAAAAAAAACCACCATTGCGCACAGCGGTACAATGACATTCCAAAATTTTGAACAGGAATTAAAATTTTGCAGTCGGCAAGCCACCTCCGCCAAAAAATCCTTACGTCTCAGCGATGCTACTGTGGGTCCGTATTGCCTAGAGAAACATTGTCCTTCACTCTTGATAGTCTACTTCATAAACTATCTGGGAATTCTGTCTTCCTCTTTAGTTTGATTTGGAACAATAGAACAATCACTGTTTATACGTTCTATGCCTTCTTTATTCCAGTTCGATCGGTATAGCGTTGATGGATCGGATCGATGGTGAATTCTGTTTGGAGCTTGACTTCATTGGCGTATGTCACGATCGTTCTCATATTGAAAAATTCGCGTACGAAACTTATTCGTTACCCGTTTTCAGCACTCAAGGATTCTAGTCATGAATATTGTGCTGTGATTTTCGACGATTTTCTATGGCTGGGTCACCGATGTTACTGGAGGGTTCTATCAGATTGGGAATGACCTGATCATCTGAAGATCCGTCCATTCGCCAAGAGTCGGCACGGATCTGTCGATTTTCATTTGCCTCTGTTCTGCGCCTTCTGCTTGCAGATCATACAGCCGTACAGATTTAGAATAGTGTTATATAATTTTTCATATTGTTGGTTGTGTAACAATTTGTATTTTGTTGTTTTAATTTATATTTAAACTCGTAGATCATTAGAAAAATGAACGATATATTCGGGTCGTTAAACACTCAAGAACGGTGATACAAACAGCTTCATCTTGTCGTATAGAATAGCACTTGACAAGTACGATACTAGCGAAATAGAAAAAAATTGAGAAACCTGATGTTTGGCACCTAGACTTCAGAAAAGAAATAATACCAGTAGCTCCCCCCCCCCCCCCACCCCTCCCTCCCTCTACATTTGACACTGCATGTGGATAACTGTAGTAGAACTGGTACATGAATAAGCTAGAAAATAGCCGCATGAAGTCGCGGTTTTGATAACGATCAGCGCTAGGCTTGACCTAGACTTACTGAGTAATGGATTAATTTGCGCTATTTTCTCTACATTTTTTAATATTATTTTTGAAATGAATTCAGATAAATTGATTTTCATCAAGCACTCATCCCTTCCAATCTTCATTTTTCATCATAGCTCAAAGAAATATTTTCGACCACCGAAGATCTACTGTTATTGCTGAAATTATTCCATGCAGAAGTGTTCTTCGCTCCGATAGTTTTCTTTCTCCATCCTTCCCATCCCGTAAGAAAACTCTAAAGTGCTAAAAGTATATTCTTCAGGGGCTTAATAGGAATATACAATACTTAAATTTGAGAATAACAGGTGGCTATGAAAGAATCAGCTTAACTGAGCGAAGATGATTACTTCTGTTATCACTAAAATGATCAGTGATCATGAAACGACAATGTAAATCATCGACAGTATTAAATTAGCTTCGGACGAATATGCATCCATGCGGGTCAATTTGCATCTCTACTAATATCACCCGTATCATAATGAATAGGCAATCAGGAAAATCAATCATTATCATTCTCGAGGTTTAGACGATATCTCGTTGATATTGTTTTTTTCTTTCTCCGTTACGGAGTTGATCCGTTGTTGAGGAATACTTGATTTATCGCCGACTCTCGAGATCGATAGTTTATCATTCGAAGTGGCACGTCGATTCGACCTACTCAATCTAACGTTCGTTTCATCGATTTGTTGTATTTGTCCAGCAGTGAAAACTTTTCTGACACTTTGTTCATCATCGAAATCGATGAACGCGTACCCTCTATGCACACCAAATCGTTGATCCTTAAAGAAAAATATTCATTAAATGGATTAAATATCGTTTTGTTATCGTTATGAATATTATTGTAATTATTCTCTCACAAATAAAATGAGATATCGAAGAGCGCCGATGAATAAATTGGATTTTATAGTACATATCTAATATCATTCAGATAGTAATATAACAGATATATAACGTTGAGGAACACCAATGTAATATTTTCATTTTCAATATGCTTAAATCAAGAAGGTGGCCAGTAGAGCCGAATCTCTGGAGTGGAAGTGGGAAGGGAGGGGAGGGCGACGAACTAGAATTTCTCTGAGTCCTGGACTAGACTTTCTTCGAGTGCACTTGTGACGGCTTGTTCGCTAAGGTGGTCAGTTCATCTGCTGGACAATTGGGAGAATGTGGTCATCTATGAGAGATGACGGGGAAGAGAAGGATCAATTTCTATTTTTGCTTCTTCTTTGAGCATGCCACCCAACTTGAGAAAATAATCTTTTTACGTATGGCAATAAGCGGCGTTATTACCAACATAATGAAAGTATTGCAGTCTTATGAAATATATCCTAAAGAGTATTCGACAAAAGGAAATATTTCCTCAAATATTAAATATTTTATTATTTCGCTATTTTATCTTTAATACCCTAACGTTAATTCACTCCTTCGAAAAACAATGAATAAAACATAATAAAAAAAATTGAAAAACTCACGAGCGGTAAAGTTATGTTTTTGATCTTGCCGAATTGTGAAAAGTAGTCGAAAAGCTGCTCTGAAAATGAAATTTTCCAGTAAGAAACTGACTTTTTAAGGAAAGAAAAAAATGAAATCATATTATGCAACATCAAAAAGAGAAATAATCTTCAGAAGTTGGTGTTGAAATGAATACATCCTTTTAAGTACCACTACTTCAATCCCCCCCTCTCCTCCCCTCCCCATCCCCATGCAACTGCCCTCACCATCACCACTTCCGCCGTTCTTTTCACTTCACTGCGATCCCGTATAAGATTTCAACATTTCATTACTTGTTTCAAGTGATGTGAAATCAAAAACACATCTCTAGGCAATTCTTGAAGTTGAGCCTATGAATAAGATTATCCAGTCTATATGCACATAATATCCGCTGCATCATGCTCATCTAAAGAAGTATGTAAATGAGCCTCCGTTGAAATAGTAAAGCACCGACTTAAGGTGGATAATAAAGGTAATCACTCCTCAAGATCACCAGGTGTATTGTAGTAATAACTTGCTTACTTTTCGAGGTAACCCAACTAAGATTTGATAGGTGAATTGTGTGATTATTGGTGATGATCGTTGAAAGAGCTTCACGAATAGCCGCCAACGTCGTCAACCGCATTCTCTTAACTAAATTCAATTCAGCGTTGACTGGGAACGCTGAAAATGCGACATTTTATTCGCGTAATATCTATAAAAGAAGAGAAAGTTTACAAGGTTGATATTTTGATGATGGAATGCTAAACGTGATAGATACCATTCTAAGAATGATATCGAATCAGTTACGAAAAAAAGTAAAAACTTGGCATCGAAAAAGCTTATTTATTTAATTCCTCTTTTTTGTTATTCATGATCCCATGCTTTTTTAATGTTTTTCAATTTCAAGGCACCATAAATAAATAAATAAACAAATAAATAAATAAGGACCAGATTTCAAATTTAACTAAATAAGGTAACGAAACTGCAAATTTCGAACGATTTAGACCTTTAGTACTTCTGATGAGTTTCTGTCGTCCAGAAGGTATTTTTAACTCCATTGTGGGTGAAAGTAACCATTTGCTTCCTGTCCTCTCCCCTCCTAAGTGATCACCTTTACACTTTACTAAAAAGGTAAGAAACGGGTGAAGACTTAAGATGGTCGAACTCTGTTCTTAGTTCCAGTTTAGTATCGCTAAAAACAAAGAAAAAGCATTAAACTAATGAACATTAGTAAGTTTGAAATGCAACACATATTTACTGTTCTGTGCGATAGAATCGAAGCGCGCAACCACGTTATCACCCAAGCAATGATTTCATATTGTTGTTGCTGAACTTGTGAGCCGAGGCTAAACTCGATCCTAGCGGAAATGAAATCTAACCTATCGGTATACCCATTTAACCCAATCGAAGAATGCGGCCCGGTCGAGATAAGGCTTCGCCTTCCTGTATTCTAATCCTCGAAAATTCTTTTATAAAAAAAGACCGATGAGATATATAAAAGACCACTTCAATTCAATCGGATAAGGTTAATTTTCATTAACCGCAAATGCCAGCTCCTTTCTTCCTCCATAGAGTAGTCGACGGTGTTGTCGTATTGTCGAGTCTCGTAAGTTAAACTAAACAACAACGATGACCACTGTTTACCTGGCGAATGAGTTACCTTGAATACCTTTTTCGAAACTCGTCGCTTAAGCAATTCACCTTTTTCTTCCAGAGAACCATTATACTCTCATTTAAGAACAAGCTTAAAAGTATAGTTCAACGGAAATGCCGAGAACATAAAACAACAAGAACATCGCATTCATAATGTCTGATTTATTCATATGTATAAGACTCATCCATAAATCTCTTTCATCTGCAGACAAATGAAAAAAAAAAAAAACAAGACAAATTTCTTTAGTACAACCAATCGATAAGTTAGTGGGGTTCATATTCCTTGGCCATCCCTTACTCATATAAAATTCGGTGTAGTGAATACAACCACGTTCCTCCTCCCCACACGCGTTCGTGTCTCCCATAATAATTCATCCCACCTGTCGTCTATGCTTTGGTGACTTCAACCGATTAAGTGTTTAATATCGCGGGAAACACCATAAAAACCCTTTTGCCACCCCTCTTGTTACTATGCTAAACCATCCGTATAACTGTCACTCTTTTTTCACTGGTTATGCTCATTCCCGTACGGATGCGTGACTCTATCCGCTCGTTCTAATTTTCCTGCAGGTGATGAACGAAAACTATATTTTTTTTCCTTGCTAAGAGGTTTGCTGAAATGAACGAACGGGGATGAGGGATGTAGACGGTGCACCCAATGAAACGTGGAACTAGATGAGAGGTCTAATGGAAAATGAAAGAAATACTGCACTATGGTACAGGTGACTTTTATATGAATGAAAGATGAAAACTGAATAAGAACCGTTCATAATCGACCTCAGCACTACACATTACCTATTTCAAATCATTCCGGGTCGATACTGACACTGATCCAAAACATAAATAGAAACAACAGAAAATATTTTAATTTGTTTCAACTATGCCCAATTTTTAGCTGATTTTGCTTTTTTTTTTCCTCGCGGAATTTTTATCCCTCCTTCTCTGCGAAAAAAATTTTTCCAATGCTTTAATAAAGGTTGATAATATACCAATTTGCAAAAAAAAAAAATTCCAGCACCACTTCCAGGAGCACGAAAATCCAGTACCTCCCAAAAAAATTCATTTCAAAATTTAGAGCTTAATCACTACAACGACCAACCCATAATGTTCCGACATTAAAAAAACAAAAAACAAAACAAGGTATCTGTTAAAGAAAAGCAATCGTCAAACGACGTGAAGGAATCATCATAATCGAAAACGGTTCCAATGACAATATTCGTCGAAAACTTGAAGTAGATTTGAGTCGATTGAGCGATAATGTCATTGAACGATGAATTTCTTTTTTGGTTTAAGTGGAATTGAAAACTCCACTCCCACCTGAAATTTTATTTAGTGTAGATATATCCAGATTCATCGCTTTATCGGTTTTTTCAGCCGACGGGTGTTAGGATTATCCCTTTTATCCTCAAATCTTTTCTCGGAAGATAGCTACTCACAAACGACATTCACTTTATTGCTGTTGCATGAATCGTACTTTCAAGACATATATGACCATAACGGAAGATAGCGAAAGAGACAGTTTGAAGGTATTACTCACAAATTTCAATGGTTTTTTTTTGTGAATAATATAGAAAAGAAATTCAAACAAGGAGACGATCAAGGTAAAATAAACTCTTTTAACAAACTTAGAATTGGAATAGCACTTGAAGAAAGAAATATTAAATCGAAATAAAAAAACAGAAGTAAATAAATCCAAACCAAATCACCGTCGATTACATGAGGTCGTTGTTGTACAGCTGCTGCAGCACTTTCCGCATTCGCAAATGTCAACGATGCAAATCCACGATGCAATCCCGACTCAGAATCCTGAATGAAAACTGATACTCGAGTGCTCTTTAACCTACAAATATTATCGAACAAACAAACCAAACAGTAATCAAAATCAATTTCACATTGAGCGATCATTAGAGAACCTCTTCTAAGCTGCCTTGAATAACGACAATAAAATGACCAATGACTCCTGGCTCGGCAAATTCTGTACTCTCGTATCCAAAGTGGGCAATGAGAAAAGGATAAGGCGGAGGGAGGGTAATGGTCAAAGAAAGGAAATCAAATGGACATAATAACTGTGATTAAGGATCGAAAAGGAGAGGGATCAACAGTCTCGTCTCTGATCAACTATGTCGATGCTCTATACAAATTGGATTTTCAAAACAACTAATTACTGTTTACCGAAATTGTCGCATTACTCAAAAGCCACAATATGAGAGATTGTGGTACAACTTGAGACTACCTTGAAATCACCTTGGACACCTCGTTGGACATGTCAGGTAAATTTAAAAAAAAAAAAAGAAATGCTAAAGATGAGAAACTTACGAAGAATAAAGCGACATCTTTAACCGGTCCAAATCGACTGAAGTACTTCTCTAACTGCTCTATAAATTATCATTTATATAATTTTACTCTGACCATTTAGAAATGATTGAAGCCAATAAGCAGCAGTCCGATCTCGCAAATGATGAGTAAGAATTATATCCGCAATTGAAGACCTAAATGTGGCACGGATGCGAGTTTCCCTAAACTAGAAGGAAGGGATGGGGGAAGGGAGAGGGAAGGGGAGAGGAGGGGCAACAAGCTCCAAGATAGTCCCTTTGATTGTGCAACAACGATTAAGATAGGCAGAGACGACAAATCGTTACGCTATGATGTAATCCAGGTTAGCTAAGCGATAACATCAACACATACGTGTACATTATGCATCCAATGCATCATGGACTACGCATATTCTCATCTTCCTTATATCCGCACCGTTCATAGCAGCTGATGATACTACGCACTTTTGCAGCATCAACATTTACCTTAGTGGAAAGATTCAATTAAACCTTTTTTAGCAAAAAACTGAATTTCTTTTTATCAAAGATATGATAAGAGAGTATATTACTCTTTCCAGTAACCCATTTGACATGCGTAAGATAGACGGTCTGATTGATTGATTGTTGTTCGTTGAGGCCATTGATAACCGCTCTTGCCAACCACAACACCGATCGCTTCATCCTTCAATTATTAATTTCAATAAAACAAAATAAACGAAAATACAAGGAATTAATCGATTACATAAAAATATAACGCTATGTTCATCAATTGAAGAATAATGAATTCATCAATGAATTTGTTTGATCATAAATAATTAGCACACGTCGTTGTCGATGTCCAATTTTATTAGCTTACAAGAAAAACAGCTCGAACTTCAAAGTTTGAACTTTAAGCTCCAACTTCAAGCTTTAAAGACTTTCGTCACCTCTCGAACTTTCTACAATTAAGCAACAAACCAAGCAATTGTCTACTTTAATGAACACTTCCGCTCTTGGAACCCGGCAACACATGTCACGAGAGCGGGAAATGACTTCCTATGACAAGATGTACGGGTAAACAAAGGGAGACATTGCTGCACCTTTCAGGTGAAGACTCCGGACGGAAATGCTCTGACGGGAAACTTGAGTCTAAAAAGGTAACCTCGAAGACCCGGAAATGTAAAGGTAGTGGTGATTCAACCGCACACAACCACTGAAATCGTCTAAATCTGCCCAGGTAAATTACCCTCCCATATCAGCACGTTTTTTTGATATCTTGCACTTGGTATCAGTTTATCACCGAAGCGGAAAATCCATTTTCTCAGGATCTCTTCATTACTCGAATACTTCTTTTAGAGCCCCATACTACCATAACATAATTTTAAAGGCACTTCACCTGTTTCCACACAGTTCTCTCCCTATAAGGATGGTTCATCTTACCTCTTCGTAACTACTGGTTTCTCGTTTGGGTTATATTTCCCTTCTGAACACTAGCTAGTTGTGTGCGTGTCTATTTGTATGTGCATGCTAAGCAACCATTTGCATATTTATTTTGCTTTAATATGGTGGTTGCTGTTATGGCTTCTCCCTGCCCACCTCCTTCTCCATCCCCTCCTCTTCCCTGCTTCCCCACCCCCCCCCCCCTCCCCTATCCCGCAAGGAAACCTGTTTTGCACAATGAGTTGGACTTTACTTTGTCGGCCATTGCTTACGATAGTCGCGTGGCATTTGTATGTAAAGTGGAAATGCAAATTGTGTGCAAATTTCTTTTAAGTTCGCTCAGGTTTTACCGCCGTGGCTTGTTTATTTCGTACCATTGCAACCTGTTTAGGTTCTACCGTTGTAGCCGGTTCAAGTTTTACCGTTCTAACCTGTTTAGGTTTTACCACTGCAATCTGCCTAGATCTTGCGACCACTCCTGGCATGTGGAGAACTTCACCGAATAGCGAAGCTCGCTAATTACCAGCAACAACAAGCACGTACAATAATAAACACACGCACTGATTAGCAAACAACATCGCAGCCTATTTATAATTTCCTGTGGGGATTATGACCTCCCCAGCCCCGAAGGGATTGTGGAGGTCATGATCCCCATGGGAAAACTTGTTGCACAAATGAACTTATTGCACAAAATGAAGATCGCCACGATTACTGAGATCACAAAAACTTATTTAATCATAACAGAACACTCGTTAACCATTTCACAACTCATTAAATAAAAAAATATAGCGAATATTGTCTAATATCAGCTTTAGTTTATTTTATTCGATCATGTAAACTTCATGCGCTTTATGTGCTTTTTGCAAGCTGAAATCTGTAAAGCACATTGTGGCGCTTTTGTCCGCTTTCTTGCCGATTTATTTTGAATATGAAGCATTGAAGCTAGGCTCGTGAAACTTGATAGGTGCATTTTACACCGTCACCGATGTGGTTCTTTTCACATTAGTCGTCGTTTCTGTTAGTTTTTTCTTATTCTTTGTTTGGCCAACTGCTATTGCCAACTTTCCGCGCTTTTTCTCTCCCTCCCCTTGCAAATTTCCCTTCCATTTTTTTTTCTTTTCCCCTTGCACCTTTCCCGTCTCCCTTTTCACGCCTAGTTCCTCCCACTCCACTCTCTTTCTTTCCATTCCTTCCACTTCCTTCCCTTTTTTCTCCTCTTCTATGTCCTTTAATTTGGGGAAATTTCATGCATTTGGAGCGGTTTTCAGGAGATCTCGCAAGAATAATTGAAGAAGTAAGTTGCAATCGAAAAAGTCGTGTACGGAAAGATGGGACGAGAAGGAGGATTCTGCGAACAATGTGTAGATGAAAGAATTGAGTGCCCTCTGCATATTTTTGTTCTTTTTTTTTGTGTGTATGAAGACACCGTTTACCATTTGAAGGTTAAAGTTCTATGAATTATTGGGGATCCCATGACGACTCCCCTATTGTCGGAGTTTTTTTATTTAGCTGTAAGAGAGGCAGCTTATATTCGAGTTTTGTTCATAGATTCATATACCAGTATACCTGTGTCACACAAATTATACCTGTAATTTTCGTTAATCGAACTCCTTCACCTGTCCCATCAGGAATGTTTCAAAAAAAAAAGTTTCGGCGAATTTTTGAAATTCATAACTGAAAATTTTTAATTCGTTACGCCTAAATTACTTTTAAAAAATTATGCTTTTACTTGTTCAGTAATAAGAAATAATATATATATTCTAATATGTTTTGAGGTAAAATCTGTTTTATATTGGGAAATCTGTTGCAATATTGCAAAAAATCTTCCTTACATGCGATATAACAAAGAAGAGTTGCAGTTATTTGTTATTTTTCTAAGAATGCGAGATTTTCCGGATCCGGATTTTCCGGAAAAAATTAAGCCCTTAATAAAAGCGTGTATTGAAACTCTCATGCAGGTGATTTGTAATGTTCGAACGTCGACTACCGATACCTCTAGAAGATCGAGCATTACGGAATAATGATACAGTTGAAATTTTTCAAACTCAACGAGGAAATGTTCGACTATTCGATCTCCACTTGTCGAATGCTGTGTTTTGGATCCATCTGTGAAATATTATGTTTTGAAGGAGATGAGGGGGAGGGCGGAGAGAGAATTCGAGTCCTTCTCGAAATTGAGAAATACGAGCAGGCAGTGGCGTAAAATTGGGAATGATGGGCAGAGACTCAATTTTTAGCCTATTCACTTCAGTGGGGAGTCATAAATCTGGACGGAGATAATTCGCATTCTGGAGGTCATAGTTTACAGATAGAAATCGTGTAAATTCAAATTCCCTTATTCAGGTTCAAAAGTTGAAGTTGATGCTCGTTGGCTGGAGGCCTATTTGCACTGTTCAGTTGAGTGTATTATCCGATTTGCATTCAGCGGTTATCGTTGTGCATTATGTTCTGTGTTAATTTACGAGTATCTGAACACGAGCATAGTTTGATGAATGCAACCACCAATATTTGCCTCATAGTGAGATGGTTGAATGATTGTTGAATTATCATTTAATCTGATCGTTGCGTTCTATAAGTGAATATGACAGGGTAGAGTAAGGTGCTGAATATATTTCAGCGATGGTTTCTGTCGAAGAGGGTGTTGATGCGTCGCGCAAAGATGTGATTCTCGATGAATGTGCACTCATCGAGAAGGATTATGGATTACCGCTTAACGAACTCTACAAATTGGCGTTGAGATACTATCGTGGTGAACTTTTTTGCTTTATTCTTTTGAAATTTGTTTACTTAAAATTGAAAATAATATATGCTAAAGGAAACTATGAAAAGAAAGTCAAAAAATTATCATCTTATCTGTGATATCAAAGTGATAACATCCCCAATATTTCATTGATGTTTTATGGCTCTTTGATTTCTCCAATGAGCGGAGAATTGTTTTCATTTGCTTTGATTAATAAAAAAAAGGTTGTTGATATTTTTTAAAAAAAATGTTATTTGGTAGATCAAATTAGGTTTTCCAAAGAATTTCCAAACTTCCCAAACTGGCGGGTTTTCCAGTTTATTAACTTTTGCGTCGTCTTTTTTTTTCGCGTGGAGTATATAAAAACTTGCTTCAAGGTTGTTTTAGCGCAGAAATTCTGTAAGTTCTACGTTCTATGATTCGCTCATTTTATTTTGAAAAGGTATATTGAGAGCAAAAGTTGGTTCGATCGAGAGAGGTTTCGTAAAGATTGATGAAACGATTGGAAAATATTGGAAAATATTAGTAAGTGAAAAAGATTGATAAACGGTTTTAAAAAAAGTTATTGATATAAAGAGACGATAATTGAAGGGAAAAATTTGTGGGCGTATGGGACAAATATACAGACGCGCAGCAGATATTTGTGAATTTTGCTAAAGGCGGGTTTTGGTGAATTTTAAATTCACTATTACTTCTTGTTTTACTGTTTATCGCTGCTAAAGGTTTGTTTTTATTTGTTTGGAAAAAACTAATTTCTTCAAGTTTATTTTTTTACGTTGTATGGATGATATAGTTGGAAGTCTGTATAGTGTACGCATTCCATAGAAAAGTATTATTTAATTTTTTAGGATGTTGTTTAAGCTAAGGATATGACATATCGCTATCGTACAGATGGACAAAGATCATGAATTTCAAGATGGATTGATTTGTAGAGAAAGAGAAAAACGGAGAATTGGTTGTGCCCTATGAAAAGCGTTTACTTTTCATGGCGTATGCGAAGCAGATTCGCCTCGGTCCATACAATGATGCGGCCGATGATTCGGGCTGGTTCGATCTTGTTGGCAATGATCGAAAGTTGGTTTGATCTTTAATATATATAT
Source organism: Ascaris suum (assembly GCA_013433145.1). Taxonomy (NCBI): domain Eukaryota; kingdom Metazoa; phylum Nematoda; class Chromadorea; order Rhabditida; family Ascarididae; genus Ascaris; species Ascaris suum. Next base: position 7,408,855 of record CM024178.1, on the reverse strand, counting down.
ATATATTTTTTTTCTCGAATACTAGAAAATTTTCTCGAATCTTTTATTCTTTTATTTTAGAATGCTTTCTGCTTGAATATTAGAATGCCACCTACAGCGTTTTTTTGCAAGGAATTGCGATATTATTTACCTGCTAGGCAATATATTTCTGATGTAGTTTGAAGTTTTCCTGCATTGCGCGATAGGCTTACGCCGGAATTGTGAACGATGGGAATCTCTTGACGGCTCAAATATCGCAGTTCCTTTTTGAATGGTCTAAGTCAAATATTTGAACGATCGATCATATTTCACGCCATATATGAGAGCGCTTAACCATGGCTTTATTAACTCAGCCTCTTTTCAGTGACTTTATAGGTGACAGCACTTTGTTTATTTTGATGGTGGTTTTAGTTTTATGTTTATTAGTGGAGGTAGTTTATATGTAGAACAGGAATATTGTTCTGTAGCTGTAATTGTCGTTTTCACTTAAACACCATCAGTAAAATGTTATGAAACGACGAAGCAACTAGCATTACTGCTATGCTTTGATAACGTCTAAATATGATTACCGACTTGTGGCTGGCCCCACACGATGCGATTATGTGTGCACCGAGAAGGGGAGGGGGAGGGAAGGGCACTCGAAACCCGGTTGGAGCCACTGGTGATTAGAAATTAGTTGTTTTCGAGTATCGGGTAATTCCGCTGAATGTAAACTAAAAATCACGAGCCTCAATTTTTGATTGCTGAAGCGAATAATTGGAACCCTATAGCAGCTATTTGCTTCAGCGGAACGGCTATCAGCGCCTCACAATAGCACTCGGTGATCTGCAGCCACGGCAAAATCGGCGAAAATTTCTCTAAGCCTTAGCCCGATAGCGTTTACCTCTAAAGTAGGGCTTTTGTGGAACTGCCTTTCAGCTTGAAATATTTGCAGAGATTTTTTATTCTATTCAATTGCTTCAAATTAACAAGCATATGCTATGACATTTTTCGGTAATTGAAACTTTTGAGAGTAGCCGAATAAGTGAATTACTGTGATTTTCGACAATCATCGATCATCGCCACTAGTCCGTAAATAGGTGCTGCCTTGAAAATTGGGACTGAACAGGTGGGATTTGTTGTCATGCCTATCACTGAGCTAGCTTTGATGTTCTGTTAGGGTTGTTGAGTAATTTCGGCTGTCTTACTCGAACGCTGGGAAGTAGTTTTATAATAGTAGGGTGCTAATAAAGTTGTGCACTGAAACTCTTATCGTGATAGTCTTTGTTTCATTGCGTCCATGAAATGTTTGACTTGTCGGTGTTGAGGGACTTATAGTTGATTGAAGCCAAAGGCTTTCGGTATTTCACTATTTTTTGAGAGTTTGCATTCACCTAGCGAAGGCTTTTATTTTTAACGGTATTATTTTCGTCTGCAGCTTATAAAGGTAGATATTCAAACATTTTTTGATGTGCTTAATGCTATGTTTATGATGATATCCTAAGAGATTTCGATTTTTCTTTCAAGTGGAGTTTTCAAAACTTCGTTGGGTACTTTCGTTAGGTGGGAAGAGGGAGGAAAGGAGGATGGCTTCTATTCAAGAGAGGAGCTTTTGTTTTTAGCGCTAGATTTCTTTCTGTTCGAGAAAGGTCCATATTTCTAAGCGGACTATTATCCAGGCAATTGCTGTATTAGTCATATCTTCGGAATGCTTTATTTTTTGTGGTATAACTTTTTCTATGCTATATTTTTCAAAGTGTTTGCCCGCTGAGTGAACGTTTTTCTAGCAATTGAGGTTCGCGGAAACAGTTTTCTTTTATTTTTATTTTTTCATATGAAATTATTCAAAAGTCGCTCGATATTTGTATTAATATCAACTTCACTATATTTTCGTATAGCAGTTTTGTTTATAATCATAGAGTTGATAATTAAATATATTTTTCCATAGCAGTATTAAAATCAACGAGCATTCCTTACCCGAATATCGAATTGACGTTTTTCTATTGTTTCTTCGTCATTTCCGATTTGAAAGCATTTAATAATGCGATCTTTCTTTTATTTTATCTAGCAGTTTTTTATGTTTAACAAAGGTTAATGTGCAGGAACAAAATCACATAGAATGTATAGCGGAAGATTAGAATCAATTGAAGTGATGAAAGTGTACGATGCAGCGTGCATATTGACTCTGATTTCTTTAATCGTTCACTTGTTCCATTTTCGTGTTGAATTTCTGTGTTATTGTTTATTTTTGTGAGACAGTAAGAGAACACAACAAAGCATTTCAGAGAAAAGAGCTATGAATAGGTGTTTTTTATCAAATTGACCGGAAATGATTCACAGAAAAGCATTATTGGGGAAGAAAATGTAATTTAACGTCTCTTATTTCAGTCACGATCGGTTATCTCGAGTAGTTGATATAACTGTTTAGAAATAGAAAGGTTGTGTTTGAATTTCGAGAGTCGAAAGTGAGGGAATATTGCATTAAGTGCAAGTTTAGATGCTTTACTTGTAGGCTAGACTTGCTTAAGTCCAGTGCTGTGAAACCCTAATTTCCCTCGCGTAGATTGCAGCTGACAACATAATAAAATAAGCTTCGGGAGGTAAAAGAATGTGGTCTTCTTTTAGAAGAAAAGAGGAGAAAAAAGAAAAGAAGGAAAATTTAACGAAGAAGAGAGAAGGCAATTTGAGGAAATGATTAAAAGCTATTTCGTGGAAAAATCTGTTCGCGACACGCATTTAATCCTACGCCAAGGGGGAATAGCCATTCTTTAAAGGAGCGTCTAGCTATAAAGCTAGTTTTTCTTGTTCTGTCTTTAGTGAATAAGCCGTATGTATTTGGGGATGATAGTGTACGTCGTGTGATGTGCTGCTTTAACGTTATATTAATTCCTTTATTTTTTTATAATCAACTATGTTGTCTTTATTTCAAAGCATTTTAAATCGTTCTATGATATAATAGATAAGTGTTTTATTATGAGTATGTAAAATTAGTTTGCTACTCATTGTTTTTTTTTTTGTATGACATGGATTTGTTGCAGAAATTTTTTAATTAGTGATATAAGTGAATGAGGAATAAGTTCTAAAAAAAGAGAAAAAAAGGAATTTGTGATAGAGAAGGGGATTGAACTATATTTTAGGATTGATGGTGGCGGTAGAAAATTCTAAAATGAAGCGAATGAACGCATTCACTGTCGTTTTATGCACCGGAAAATGAAGAGTCATCTGTTCGAAGCATAGCATAAGGACGCTTAAGAGATATTGTTTGTCTGATCATGGATAGAGCGTGCATTTCACTTATTTACTATATGAGTCATGGATGATAAGGTGGCTAATATGAGCTTTCAACTTATTTAACTAGTAAAGAACGGAATAAGAGAGTTTGAAAGAAGGTGAAATGCTTTATTGAAAAGTAGATGTTATACATTAGATGTATAATAAATTGCTGGTATTTTTTAACGATATTTCAAGAGATCTCACGGAATGAAAGTTATGGATTATTGAAGTGAATTCTTGCGTAATTGATTGGTGGTGCTGTTGAGAAATTAGGCAGTGGCAAAATTTGCTATTTTTTGAGAGGGGGGGGGGGGGGTGGGTGGTAGTGGTAACAGTTACCAGAAAGTTGTAGAAGGGGATATCGTACCGTTGCTGTATTAATATCTTTCTTTATTCTGATGCCTATGAGCGTATTGTCTTACTTGAATATTGAATTTTTATACTTTATTGTGCCTTTTAGACTTTTCTTTCTTTCTTTCTTTTTTTAATGAAATCATTTTGTGTGGCTTTTGATTTAGAAGAGAATTTATAAATTCTTGTATGTGGGATAAAAATGCTTTTTTAAACAAACTTACTGGGTAAATTTCGTACTACAGGGCATTGGGAATGTCTTCGTTTCCTCTATTTAAATCTGTTTTTTTTTTAAGTTAGACAAATATTATACAAGATTGGAGACACACCAAAGCGTTACTTCTCAAGAAAATATCAAAATCTTCCTTATAAGAGAGGAAGAGAGATTAAATCAAAGATGGGGAATGAGCAAATTCATAACACGCAGTGAATTAATTATAGATTGGAATGAAGAGGAAAATCTCGCCTTTAAAGAACACTTAGAATAAAGAAAGAAGAGGAGAGGATCTGTCTCTATAATTAAATAGTGAGAAGTTGAGATTGCAAACTGATGTGCTTAGTACTTAATAATCGAAACGTAGAAAGTAATTATGTGTATTTAAAGTGTTTAACAACGATATTCATAATTGCATTTTATTCAAGTATCACTTACAGCTAATCACTAGAGATCAACATGATTATATGAAATAGAAGAACATTCTGAATCGACTTGACGGTGTTATAACGGATGGATTCTTTAAGAGTTTAAGCGGTTTGTATAAATTTATTTGCGGAGAATTCAACGAGAACAACAAAGTCAACTTTTGCGTATCTATAAGTATTTCTGTTTTGATGAGATGAGGCCTCATTGAATTGCAGGTCTGAATCGAAATAAAACAGTTATATATTTGTGTTTGTAGTGAAGTTATATTGAAATGTGTTCATTTTAGCATTTATAAAACTGTGTACCAGTGATTAGCAATTCATAAAACTAGAACGAAACCAGTGATATTAGCAATTCAGTAAAGATATATATATATATACTATATATATATATATATATATATATATATATATATATATATATATATATATGTGGTCATTAGTAGTGATGCTCCGGTGGTTGATTAGAATGTCCTTTTGTAGTGCCTCATTTTGTGTAATGAATGTGGAAGTTTCATTCATATTGTAATATAAGTGAGCAGCAGTCCGATCATGAGAAGAAAACGTTTTAAAATCTATCGCAACACTTTAAAGAAGTATCGATATCTGAATGTAATTATTTTACGTATTAGTTTGCCTGTCGAGTTTACAATTACTGAACAATAAATATAAACGAATGTAACGCAGATTGTTTGGAATGTTAGTGATAAAATTATTGAAAGGCATAAGATCGAAAAGAGATCTCACGAGGGCGCTAGAGAGATCACTATGTCACTCGAAGAATGCACTCTATTTAAAAGAATAGCTTTTGAATGATTGGGGAAATATTCTTTTAATTTATGATAACAGCTTATCAAGGTGGTCTTTATCACTTAATAAGCATAGAGAAACTGAATCATTTTGCGAATGGCTGATGTGATTCTACTTAATGATCCAGACTTACAAATTCGAAATTCAAGCATTTCAGCAGTTATGTAATCGTTAATGATCTACGTATCGGTCCCTGTTGAGGCATTTTTTATATATATTAGTTTTGGCAGTAATGTCATATAAATCTATAGACGAAATTGCCGAATATTCTACGAGCTAGAAAGATTAGGCTAATGGGCTTATAATTTGTGATATTATCTCTTCGATTCTTCATCAAGTTAGGGATAATAGCTGCATTTTTGCGAATTTTGGGGATTTATCGTTGTTAAATTGACCTTTAAGAAAGGGTTAAGTGGGTGCGTGACAGGAAAGTATGATTTTTAATTTTGCTAAAAAAATTGGTCGTAGTTTTTCTGATGTTCGATGTGGATCTTCACTATGTCCGGAAATATTTTAGATGAGTTTTGAGTTTAAATTTTCAAGGAAAAAGTAATATTCATTGTTGCGCCTCTTAAAATAATACCATATGAGGAAAACTTCGATTCGATTCCAATTCTTTAATGAAAAAATTTTGGAACTTCATATTATTAGAAAATTGAAAAATCGGCGAATGGAAGCGGTTGTTCACAGTGTTTTTGTCATCGGTGATCGCTAGCCGACCGATTGGCCGGTGTGGTCGACTTGCTTGTCTTCGAAGTAAAATAGTGGCAAATCTCCGCGATGGTTTTGTGGCCTCTCTTCTTCAGTGGTTATAAATTATCCTCATATTTTAGTGTTCAGCTTTCATTCACGTCATATTCTTGAATTCGCGGCAACGATGAAGAGATGAGAGTGCGCAATTAAGGCATCCTCTCAGCGATGATTCGATAATCCAAATTCGTACACCTTTTTCGGCGTAATCTATTTTGCTTGGTCGTTATTAGTGGGGGAAATTTTTACGCTAATCGAGTTTACCTGAACATGCTAAAGGATAAGTTGATTTCATCGGGCAGATGGAGAAGTTGACGTCTCTTGAAAACTTGATTTCCGCCTCTATAGGTAGAATCCTACCCCATAAAACTTGAAAATCACAGTCAAAACTTTGAGATGTGTGCCGAATTGCTGGAAGATTGTATCTTTTGAATGGCTCATTTGTATCATTTATTTTAACAGTATTTTACACATACACGTACTTTTTAGGTGCATTTGTTTATATTTCAAGTTTCGAAATCACTCATCAAGTAGATAGTCATATATTGTTACTGTCTGATAATTGTTCGTATGCTTTAATTGATGACTTTGTAGGTGGTTGATTTGATTGAGACATTACAATTAATAGATGGCTCTTATATGTAATATACTTCTACTTACATGCAGGTCATTCGTTTCAAGAAACCGTTTGTGGATAAGTTTTTATTCAATTTGGTGAAATTCTTCATTAAATACTTATATACTCGTCTATTACCTCTGATTTTTGTTGAATTTTCCTTCTACTATATGAGATAATCAAACGCGAAACTGCTACTTAACTACTCAAACCGGAAATTGCTCTATGAATAAAACAATAAATAAATGAGTGGAAATTACGAAACTTCATTTCACGTTCGATGATTTGTAATGTTACTAGGCAATCGCTGATAGGCGGCGTAATCGCTCGTGCATATCCTCTTTATGACCTTCATTTATCTATATTTTCTGCTTTACATCGTTCATTGATTACATTTATTCTTTCGTAAATCATTTTTACCACTGTCATATTTCTTAATTTTTCGTTAATTAAATTTACTCATAATAAGAACAATATTATGTGCTGATGTTATTTGCAAATTGTGCACAATTTTGGTGCAGTAATATATCTATAGGGGAGAGTTTCTATTTTTCTTTTTTTTTTTAAACCATTGTTGGAGGTCCACCGTTTTACCGTTTTACCTATATACCTGTATAAACCGTTTTACCTATATAAATCATAGAAGTATGAGAAGTATATGCATTTGCAAGGTACTTTCCTAAAAGAAATTTGAGGTGTTGAAAATATTCCGGAAATTTGAGGATAAACTTACATGCATGCGAGCTATCGGCAATTCTTCTTTCTTTTTTAAAAATATTTGCATTGAAAGATTTTTTCAACCATCGATTTTATCAAAATAAAGTTTTCAAAGTTATTAATTTTCGTTCGTTCATTTTTTTTTTCTTGAAAATTGTCTCTTCATCTCGGATCGATTGTTTTCATCAAAAAAGCTTTGAATATCTGCTTACATTTGTACATTGCTGAAATCAGATGTATTGGATTTCTTTCTGAGATATATTTTTCACTTCATGACCATTGATATGTGGATGTGAGTATATAATTTTGATGTTTATTTTGGGAGTGGAAGCAATGGAAGTGGTTTATTATGTTCTTTTTCTTACAAACAATATGTGCTTATTGCCTAGTTGTGTTGTGTGCTAAACGAGCGATTATCGCTTGTTGGCTCTTCGAATCTGCAAGCACTTTTCGATGTTCAACAAAATTATTCGATCTATCCTGGCGAGTTTTTTTTGAATTGAAGAATTCGATGCATGCGTGGATAATGCTTATGTGCGACCATTTAGTTAAAGATATATTATATTTCTATGTGGAAAATAAATAAACTTTCCAATGTTATTCATAAAGCCGAATTCGTATTATCTTTCTAGAGAGGAGATTTTAAGCTAACCCCCCTCGTCCCTATCCCAATTCTCATCTTCGCTCCCAACCCCTTTATTCGTTTAAAAGTATAATATTTTCTAACTCATTTTGGAGATTCAACATGCATTTCTTAGAGCGTTTTGCTCAGTAGCTTTGGTTTTTTCTTGAACTATACGAACAACTTTATAATCGAGACCCTTCTATTGATTTGCCGTCTGAATTTAATTCTAATCTTTGATATGATTTCGTGATAGTCGTGCAACTAGGTTCCGTTAGCGTTAAATTTTGCCCACTTTATTCTGATCAATCTCATTTCATTATGCGAATCAATTTTCAGTGTTTAGTTTCAGTTGTTTTAAAACATAAATGGAGCGCTTTGTTGATGGATTGTTTAATATACCTAAGGGACATGCTTATTGGGTGGTTTGAAGATAGTTTTTTTTATATTACGGGGCATTATTGTATTGAATAATGGGTGAAGGATAAAGAGGCAGTCAACTTTATGCAAATTTTGGGTCGTTTTCTTTACGTTATGAATATTTCAGGAGTGATGATATATTTTTATCTCATGAGAGATACATATTAAAAACGTTCATATATAATGGTAACATTTGATGAAAGATAATTGAAACGGAAACGGAAGTAATATATCGGAAAGAAATGAGGTATCGGCGCTTTGGGATTGCATGATAGATAACGTTCTAGAGCGGCGCGTTGGTTTTTGTTTAAAATGCTTCATGCATTATTCTGTTGATGAAATGAAACTCTATGAAACTTTCGGATGAATTGACAAAGAAAATTCAACAACAGATATGCATTGTAACCACTGCAGTCAAGTTGGTTTTTTTTTTAATTTAAGCTGTCTACCAATCCGATCGTTACAAATATTTCCGTTTCTTTTTTTTTTTTTTTTGAGAATTTGAGAGGAAAAATAGAAATCACAAATGGATTAGTTGCGATTTCGGCAATAGAGTTTTTCATGTATTCCCGGATTGCGCTTATTTCATTTTTTTTTCTAGGAAAGGTGAGCTACCTTTTGTCCGTCTATGCTGACAGGTAACCGGCAGGTGTCCCTCTTGTCTAACCTCTCTGCATAAGAGAGGAGAGATCTTGCTCATCTTACGCGCCGGGGAGGAAGGGGAGTCGTTTGTCTTAATAGTGAATAAATCTCTCATTCTTGAGGGAAACGATGTGAAAGTTCTTTGGCTAGCGTTTGGGCTACCTTGTAAATAATAAGCGCACAATAGGGCATGCTAATTTAATGGTTATTTTGATGATTCCTCGTGTACTGAAGAATTCCTTAAATTTTTCATTAAATATCTTTCGTGCAATTCGATTAAGTAAGAATACGAAACAAAGATATATCGCATATGGAGATGATCTTTTCACGCCATTTAATTTTTCAATTCTAGAATTAAACAGTGAAAAATAGGATAATTGGAGAGATTCGCGACGCCTATAGCTTCAGTATTTGCATCACTAATATTTTCATTTGGGTTGAGGTGAGAGGGAATAGAAGAGTGAATAATATTTCATATATGAGAGTAATGGAATAAGGGCTGTGCTTTTTTTTCAAGTCTTCATTTCCGGTGTTCATTATAGAAATTTTAGCGATCGAAATAATAGGATGGATGTAAATTTCTAGAATTTCTAGATGTAAATTTCTAGTTATAAAGGAAGTTGAAGGCGAAGAGAGGAGCAATGGAATAAAGATAACCCAATTGTGTTGAAAGACGGATGTGCCGGGATGAACGAAAGAGTGATAATTTTCTGCGAACGCATCGGTATACCCTTCTCCCTCGGGTCAGGGCATTTTTGACTCTGACACATATATCCGCTTAACGTTTCGCGTCGAATCTCTCATCGATCAACCATTCACTGGATTGCTTCACTGAGAATAAAAGGTTTTTGGCGAATCGTCGAGAATGCGCTTCGATTGAATTGAAAGCTTCCTTCTCTTTACACTTTGAATGTTATTTTATCTTAGATATTTTCATATTTTCTTCCAGTTTTAGTTAGAAAAGCGACTTTAATCATAATATAAAAATATGAATGTTGAAGGTGGCTAGAGCGTATGAAATTCGAAATAAATGCGCAAAAGTTTCCTTGTTGGTTAGATTTTTGCATTTCCAACGATCGTAGCATCATTCATATGCCTGAGTCATTTCTAGAGTCGCGTTTTGCGGTCCATTGTTTCTACTACTGAAGTTGTATAGATGTTTAGCGCGTTGGATTGAATGTTTTTAAGAAGCAAGCCGATTCTGCGGCATCTAGGTCTGTGTTCTGTTCAATCGTTGATCTGTCTCTGATATGTGCAATCCGTGACCTATACCACCCATTAATTCTGTCAATTTTTTTTCGAACTGAAATGAGTGCAGTGCTTATGTTTGTCTCAGTTAAAGATTCATTAGCTGGGCGCTTTGTGGGGGACAATCTGTGGATGGATTTTCTAAGTCTTGTCTAAAATTGTATGTATGTGGATAGAATCAGATTTGGCCATGATCAGTAATGACCGCGCTGGGAACTTGTCACCTAATAAGCAATCCCTCTTTTCCATATGGAAATGTCGATAATCATGTGTTGTTTTGTAGAACCCTGTATAGCACAGCTCTGCTCATTATGAGCGTTTTATGTATAATGAATATGGGAATATTAAGTAACACTTTGTGTTATATGAATTTTGATGGATGTTGTGTATAAAAAATTCCTTTAGGGGTGCTGCAGGGAGATGAAATGATGAGAGCGGTAATAAATAGATATTTGAGATATATGTTTAGGAAGGTGAAAGTCGTGCAAACACACAGTAATTGCGTTCATTGTGCACAACAGATGTGTTATAATCGGTAAGGAATAATTGGATGGAGTTTTAGTTGTTTGCATATTTGTCATATTCAACAATGTAATAATGACTCACATGCAATTGACGAATTTACCAGGTGAAAAGAAAAGAGCTTTTTGTGGGGAAAGAAATTAGTGGAATGGTATAGATTTCGGTTATCGACTCATGATTAAATGCAAATTTTTATTTCGTGACGTGTTGGGAATGCGGTCACAACATTGTATCTAGCAGCTTTTTTTTAAATCTACACTCTATCAAAAGCAATGTGTTACGAATTTCAGCTTACTGAAGGGTTGAAGAGTCTGGTAGGGAGGATTGGCTTAATTTTGAAGGATAGGGTCCTGCAAGGGAATGTTATTTGTGGCTAGGCTTGGCTTATATATATCCGTTTATATAAACCTATGCACATATATATGTATACATATGTATATGGATATACATATTGATGTATTTTTATATTTATTTATTGACTGAGAGGAGGGAAAGTTGGGAATTTGCCTTGTTAGGGGCACTTGGCTCTCGATTCGACGCAAACGAAATTATCCACCCGAGCAGCCGCCCAATCGTATGCCATCAGCAGCACTCAGCCAACCCGTCGAACATCCTTTCCAAGAGGCATCTCTTCCTCCTTGTGCACACTCCTTCGGAAGCTTAATCGACCTGAGCCTTCCGCCATTTTGCTAACTTCGTTCGACATGCGCCTCTTCTCTACCACATTGAAAAGTTATGAGATCGACGTTTTCTGCTAGATGAATTCAAGCTTATATGATTTGGATTGATGTTTATTAATATTAAAAGAATATATTTACCAAAAAAAAAAATAAATAAATAAAAGAATTCATCGCCTCTATTTTAGCTCTCAGATTGCGCTCGTTTTGATGCAAAATGTTTAGTTGCATTGTTTTGCGTTCTCGAAGGTTCATTGCAAAACATTATGGCGACAGTCGTTGTAAATTTTCATTTCGAATGGAACTCTCCAATATTCTCTGAAAGTGTATATTTTTGCGTAGCATTGTTAAATTGCAGTATACTTCTTGCGATAAATTGCGTTTGTAGAAGATTTAGTGAAATGAAATTGCCTCATTTCTGATATGGTCAACATTGTGCTTCTCCGAGGAAGCTTTTGGCTGCAAGAATAGTAGAAAGGAAAGAGGGCAGAGAGGGGAGAGGGAGCCTGCCAATCGCCAGCTAGCCACATACTTCTTGTATCTTTGTTTTGGTAACTGTTTAGTGCCAGATCATTTTCCGCGTAGTTGAAGTGTGGAATTTTCCAAGCTCGGAAAGAAACGTTTTTTGGTAATGATCATATTTTCAGCACGAAGACTGAAATGCAGCTGTTTATAAAAAGAAACTTGGAAAATTTGAAATGCGACAATCAGGAATAAAAAAAGCGATGCACTGCTCCAATTTCAAAAATATATCTTGTCTATATATATATATATATATATATATATATATATATATATATATATATATATATATATATATATATATATATATATATATAGTCATTGGGTATATCATATATATATATATATATATATATATATATATATATATATATATATATATATATATATATATATATATATTTTCTCATTTTAAAGCCCCTTCTATCTCCTGTTAGGTCTTTGTATTTGCTCTTGAAAAGTTTTAGAGCATAAGCGAAAGGATTTATAAACGAAGAAATGCGATGAATTGAATCGCTGATGTATATTGAGGAAAAAAAATTTAATTATCAATTTACTTTCAGAGATAGCCCTATTCGCTTATAAGAAAGATGGTCATTGGGTATTCATCTAAATTAATTGATCTTGATGCCATAATGAGGTAAGGGGACGAGATCTAGATGCATTTCTTCGTATTGGTTCCCCTCGTACGGAGTATACGACTCTTTTTTGAATAAAGTGTTTTGTTTCTGGGTTTTTTTTTTTTTTTTTTGGTTTAGGATAGCATCATATTCCGCTTCTTTCCTATGCGTTTGGACTAAATTGTTTTCCATAATATCTTTAAGCATTATTGCCCATATTTTGTAATACATATATGCTGCTTTCCCGCGTGTTGTGTTGATTGTGTATGTTTCAAAATATGCGCTGTAGTACACCCTTGTGATACTGTTGTATTTTAAAACTTGCTGTGATGTTTAGTCGTGGAATTCACATTTTACATGGGCAGAAAAGCTTTGGTAGGGCGTTTTTGTTGGATCTGATGCTGACAGCAAATGTCTAGAAAGGCAGACCTGTTTTTGGAGGATTAAGGGGTTTAGTGGGAGGCAGCAGGCTTTGTTTGGTGTTCAGGCGTTCAGGTTCATTGCGCAATAAATATGCTTGCAAATCAGCGAACAATTCCTCACGGATGCGTTCGCATCGTTAGAAGTGCAGTTATAAATGCACATCGTTCGTTTGATGTTTTTGCCGTCTGTCTATCTATCTGTCTGTTTGTCTGTCTGTCTTTGTTGTGCAGCGTGCAGCTAATATTTGATTGCAATGAAGTGCACGTTGATTAGATGATGGGACGCATTGAAAGTGCAATGTGATTTCTATGCTCTCAATGCTTCACAGATGTCTCAATGGAAAATTATCCTCTTGCAGCAAGGTTGCTTGAAATGTTAGAACATAATTAGTGAACGCTTGTTTTGATTTTTTGGGCGACGAAGTTTTTCGCTGAATTTTTCCCATGATTTCTATAGGTAGCGGTGATGCTCATATTTTATTATTCATAAAGACTTTGTTACCGAAATTATTTTTATATTAGTTGTTTACTTAGTCGCTATATTAATTTATATAATGTGATTGGTGTTTAAGATAATATTGTCTTTGTTCGCTTGTAAGACGTTTTGCAGTTATTCTCCTGTTGAAGTGATACTTGGACGGTATGAAGCAAGGTTTATTGGCAGTGATAATTGCAGATTGAGTAGAATGGTACGTAGAGGTTCTGAGATTAGCAGTCCGAGATATCCAGAAACATGCTGGGCAATCTCTCAACTTTTTCCTATATATATATATATATATATATATATATATATATATATATATATATATATATACAGCAATATTGCTAGCCATATAGTTAGCCATCCAGTGTTTACTTTGTCTCTGTACATTGGTTTGATTATTAGCCACATCTACATTTAAAATATTCGTGAAATTTCTATGCGGAAAGAAGGAGAAACTTGGAAATTGTTTTATTTTTGGCATAATTTTTCGTTTTCTCTGCAAAACATTTGTTTAGATGAAATAACAGTGCAAATTATTTTTGATCTTATCGGCAATTCTTTGTGGTTTAACGATTCAGATCTTTTCAACACCTCTTTTTCTAATGTAAATGAGATCCCTTTCACCGTTTCATTTTGATGAGTAGAATGTTTGCGTGAGGTAGTAAACTGGTAGTACAAAGAGATATAACCTATGCAAATATCAACGCTTTTCTTATTCTTTAACATCTTACGTTTCTCTTGAAGAAGTTTTCGTGAATATATTCAGCGGTCATGATCGAGGGTTTTGTTTTATGGTTTAAGCGATTCGCTGTCATTGCAATTATGGCTTCATTTATAGCTTTTTCATATATTTTTTTGAAGTGAATTTGTGAGATTTAGTGCTAAATTTTTGATTGTGAGCTGAATTTTATTTTTTTTTATTTTTTTTTGATTTAATGATATGAAATAAATTGAAGGAACGCGTGGAAAGAGTTGGGTGACTTAAGTGCTTCGGGTGCGATGTCGGCATTTGTGTCGCTTCTCGACACTGTATGCCCTCCGTTCAGGGATTTCGTCGGTGAGCATGTCCAGACACAAAGGAAACTCGCACAGAGGTTTGTTATCCACTTTGTCAATTACGGTTGCATTATTGGTGTATTATAAGTTGGAACGACGATTTGCATCAGACTGTTGGGGAAATATGATTCTATTACGCAATAAAAGTTGTGCCTTTTTTTCTTTTTATTGAGGGACGAATTGTAGGACACAACCTATCGGAGTAAGATTACAAACTATATCGTAGAGAGTTGTAATTATCGCGTCATATATATGATTACCCTAAAATTCACATTATAGCCCCACCACAGCAACCCGGCCTTTGTTCGTGTGGGACATTATAAATCCTCCCAGTGGTTGAGTGGTGCTCTTCGCATGTTCTTTGTCGATTACAAAATGGATTCTTGCAAGCAAAAAGGCGAGGAATTTAGAAACCTTAACATTCAGAGTCTAGCACTATATTGATGCCGTTTCTGGAAGATATTGTTGTGGAATTCCCGAAATATAAGCTCGGATCCATTTTTTTTCAATTTCGATGTGTGCTATCGCCGTAATATCAGCTTATCTCGGCGCAAAAACGTGAGACATGGCAGAGATATCTTATCTATAATTTTTGTTTTTGTTTAATGAATTTCTTCTTCGGCATCAGTTCGTTTATTGCGATTTTTGAGAGAAATGAAAATTGACCATTATTAAATAATGTTTTTTTAAAGAAAAAGACAATACGTTATTTGTTTGAAAAATGTTTTCTGATTGCATCTTATAATCGATATTTTTGTGAGAGTTAAATTCTCTCTGCTCATTGGGCGAGGAAGAGTGCTTGGGGAACGTGATGGGTACAAGTGAGGCGACCGACGAAAGTACGCAGAATGAATGAAGACAACTAATTAAGCACATGCTTATATAGGGAGATGAAGTACATGACGGTATAGAAATACAGGCACAAGTTTTTCACATTTGAGGTACTTATTCACTAGAGATGCAAATGGAAGCTCTTCATATTTGAACATCCGTTCATTCGACTTCCATTTCTTTGACCATTCATCGGTTGTGGCCATATATCCGTCCATCCATCGATAGCTTTGGATCACATGCCCTTTCATCGGTCACTTGCCCTTTGATCGTTCGCTGCACGTCATCTTCTTCGGCAAAATTGCTTCTTTCTTCTCTTTCGCGACAACTTTAGATTTTTCGCAGCATTATTCATTAGAGTGTGGAATATCTATGAGAACACTGTTGTTCCTTAGAGGTATGGCCGGCAGATATGAATATATGAAAGTTGAGAGTTGTTAGGTGGCGTAGTACTTCACTATAATACCTAATATACCATTAAACCAGAGGTGGTATAATGATTAATGTTGGTGTGATACTTGATATACCGTTATACCGGAGATGGTAGAATACCTAGCGTACTTTTATGCCAGACATGGTGTAAAAAAAAAATTAGTGTTGACGTTTCATTGAGATGGTTTAATGGTATATTACTTTATTATGGTTTACTGGAGTATAATCATAGCATAACAAGCTGAAGATCGTTACGTAAAAATCTCGCCATATGCCATAAAAATTTTGCACAGCTACCATCTTTATTTATATAGTGGAGAAGTCTGCATCTGGAAAAAACCTGAATACATGTTTACTAGTTGTACATCCGGGAATGAAAGATTAGTAGGAGAAAACAATTCAAGACAGGTGTTGATTGTTGGCTTTAGAGATATTTTTAAATGAAATTCTCAAATCTAGCGAATTAAGGTGACGTTGCATTGAGCAAGAATCTTGAAGACGATATCGATAGCCTTGTACAGTATATGATAGTGGAAATGTTGGCAACATTTATATGATGTGCTGATTAATGATTCGTACAAAAAAAAAGGCCCACTTCTCTGATATTGATGGATTCATATACTAAATAGAATAACCAACAGTTGTTGGAGCGTGGGCGTGGCAGACATTTCGAACGACAAATAGACAGCTAGCTTGTTCGAGGAACAGGTAAGAGATTTCAAACAATTGTGGCATTGATGGTTATATAATCGCTTACGAACAAGAATTGATTGCAGCGTAGGAGGGGGAGGGGGGAGTGATCTCTAATTTAAGAGAAAGGTCGTGATTGTTGGAGAATAGGTAAAGTGGGTCACGTAAAGCTGTCGCTTATATAAGGTATCCATAGCGATTCTCGGACATCCCTCTCGTATTTCCTTGTCGATAAAAAAGAAAGGAGCTGACGGATGAAAACTTGAAATGTTAGCCGGTGCTGGCGAAGTTGATTATATTCATCGAAGAGAGGTTTTAGTGCTGTTGTAATCTGAGTTGAGGCTGACAATATGGATAATTTTAGAAAAGGAGATAAAACGCCACGTTTAATTTAAGGGGAGGGGAGGGAAGATGAGCTGATCGTGCATTAATAAGAAGATTAGAGGAAGATTTATTGCACGGAACGGGGCAGAACTTACACTTCGAAGGGAAAATACGAGTGTTAGGAAAGGGGAATCATTCCCTGGATGGACTTTGATGTAAGAGAAGTGAGAGGGTCAACACTGTTGAGGATATCGCATCTGTGCTAAAATTAATCGATTGACTTAACGTTCACAGACATCTTCACTGTAAACGACCACACAATGCGGCATTCATATATGATGAGTGGCATTCAAGACGCACTGTGAGCGATATTTAGTATGGGGCCTAGTATGTTTCTTATGGTCACATCCTGGCCAAATGAACTTCCTATGGCCACTGGTTTCAGCTAGCTGAAGAAGACAACTTTGTAAGTTTATCGCGATAATTGGAGAGATGTGTTAGAGCACCATTATGGGGAATATTGATGTGTAAGTTAGTCATTCCAAAGTCAGCAAACCAGAAATTTTTATGGAAGGGAGGGCTTTATTTGTTAAGTTGTTGAAGACATAGAAAGAAGTCATCATCATCTACATTTTTAAAATATAATCGGACGAATATAAATAAAGATGAGAGGATATGAGAAATTAGCCAAGATAAGCTATTCGTCGGGTCTTCATAATGGGAGATGATAGAGGGTACGAGGAAATGCGAAGGATCAGAGGAATGCGAATTGGAATTGAGTTTAGAAGTTTTGATCAGTTTGTAAAGGATTGATATGACCGCATTATAACAGTGTTTTATTGAGAAGAGATTTGGGAATATTGTAGTTGATAACAATTTGAAATGAACATTTAGACTGGTTTTATGGAGATATATTCGCTGTGAATGCCGAGTTGTATAGAAGTAAAATTTTACCTGGATAAAAGTCCAGCAAGGTGTATCCTGGATTTCAGGTGTGAATTCCTCAATTAAGTAAATAAATTTGGCAATTGTGCATTATTTAATGTCATCGCAAATCAATTTAAGTAATAGTGTCGAAATTAATGTGCAAAAGATTATGGATGAATGAGCCGAAATGTCCATATAGTATAAAGTATTATATGGCTTCTGTTCGACGTATTATATTACTAACAATTACAAACTTTCTTAGATTATAGGATATAAATTTTTTTAGTATAAAATAAGAAGTTAAATTTTCCTTTATGTCGAGAATGTGGTGCTGATTATAGGCACGAATTGCCACCTTTATATAGTAATGTGGAGATTAGTGCCGAACGAAGATTGTCTTGTAGAAGTGGCTTCAATGATTTTGGCAATTCTCTTCGTGGTGTTGATCATATTCGATTAGAAATTGTGGCGAATTTTTTTTTTTTTTTTGAATTTTAGATGCCTACCAACTTTGGATATTTTTATTTGTTTAGAGGCTAGCGTAGAATTGGCAATAACTCATAATTTAAAGAACCTTTCGAATTTCTGAGTGAATATAAAGGCTAATTTGCTGAAAACCGACACGAGTCATTTCTACGTCTTCTCGAAAACGATGCTTTGCGCTTTAATTTTTGGATAAGAAAACTCGCAAATGTGAAGCGAAAAAAATGAATCGACAAAATGTATTTTTAATCTGAGCTTAAGTGGATGAAAATTTTCGATTTTTTTTGCGACCTCTAAATTATCGATTTTTTGGGAAAAGCTAATAGTATGAACTATCGAAAAGTCTTCAAGATGCACATGAGAAACTTCTCAAGTAGAGAAAGCATCGATAAGTTTTTGGATTTTTGAGAAATAAAATGACGCTGAAGCGATCGCCATTCACTAAAATAAATTGAAATTTTCAAAAACGCTCAATGCTGTAAAATTTCGAGCATGATTTTCTTCCGTTAAGGCGAAGTTTGTTCCTGATCGTCTTGATTTGCCATTCAAATTTTGTCGAATAACATATAAAAGGATCTTTGGCAATGCGCTATTTGATAATCCATGAATTTTATAGAATAACCACATCGCAAACTCAGTGATAGTCGTATTGATATTCTATTTGGAAATGATGCGCTATGAAATTTCCTAGAAATCAAAGAAGGGGAGGGGAATGAGTTTCGATCATCTATGCTTCAGAGATTTTAGTTTTTATTTCGATTCTTAATAGTTCAAAGATTTTCCTCCTATCAATGTGTTTTTTTTTTTCATTTGCATTCAAGCATGATCTCATCTCTAGGTGCTAAGCGTGATATGCTGTTAGTAAATCGTTGCTGCATTATTTCTTATATAAATGTGATATCGCTATCGCTACTCATAATGGAGATAATAAAAGCATCGACGATATCACTTATATCGTTTGTCAACGATTATTAATCTAATGTCTGACTGACTGATATATCATGAATGTTTTATTAATAATATATAGATATTATTAATAATATGTAGATATATTTCCGGTCAGTCAATGTTGAAAGAAATTAATTTCGCTAATGTGTTTTCTATTTAGTGTAACTTTAAAATAAGCTATCAAATAAGAGGATTGAACTAGAAGCTTTGATGGGGAAGGGGGGCGGGGGAGGAGGGGTAGGGATTCATGGAAACGGAAGTTGAGGTGATCGGTTGACAAGACTGTGTGGAAGAACCGAATGGCTGGATTCGGCTTTTTAAAACTCATGCTTTTTTCATAAATATTTACAAAGTTTTCCAGAATGTTAGCTAGTTTATTTTCTTAACTTGTTGCATTTTTTTGATGGAGTATTGAAACGATAAAACGTTGAAGTAAGTTATAGAAAGAAATTGGTTCATTGTTTCCATTGGGATAGTCAAATTGTTCTTAAGAAATGAATCATTAAAATAGAGAGTGAAGATGTGTTTGTTCTCTTATTTAATAAATAGATAGAGTGCAACTATTTATTGGCGATCGACACAGAAATATGGATCGATTTTTTGGTTTTCATTTTTTAGTCATCTCTCGTAATGTCGCCTAATCTACATCAATGAGTTGCTACGTTTTGATTTGCCGATTTTTATCCATATCAGTATTTTTTTTTGTCCGTATCATTACATTCTATGGGCCAATTTGGCGATGTTTTTTTGTCGTTTTCCCCACATTCTATGACCGAATTCGGCAAAGTTTTTCGCTATGTTCATATTCTATGGCCCAGTTTGGCAATATTTTTGGCCTAGTACTGGCTCGATCTTTTAATTTGCTTAGTACATATCTATATATTTTGTAAACTAAAAAGATATAGATGCAAATTTTTATTGCTATTACTGTTATCACTGTTATTACTTGGCAAACGTTCCTTAATAGAAATGATGAGGCTCAAGGCTGTGAGGGATTTTTTTTATTGGTACTTAATGACGATAGTCTCAGGGTTATTAAAAATTGATGATATTATCGTGTTAAGTTGTGGTAGCAGTTGGAAATGCGAAATGGCTAGTCTAGAAGGCAAATAGGAAATCAATAAAGAACTGACTGCTCTCTGCATGAAGCCATCCCGGCGGTGTGCGCTCTATGCTTGCGCTCATTGAGGTATGCGAATGCTGGGCACGTTATTGTTTGATGTGTGCGTTTGTATGAGTCTAGTTGCGGGTAGCCTGTTGCTCAAGCTAGGCTTGTTGCTTGGACCCTGTTGCTCGAGCTCGAGCTGTTAGATTTAGTTTCTACCGCAGATGTCTATGAAGTTTCAAATCGAGTATAGTGAAATCGTTTATATGGAAAAGGTGCCTAAGACTACTGTTTCGGTTCAGAGATTGAGACCCGTTAACTTGTTGATTGTATATTTGCATAATCTCAGCGATTTCATTCGATACCTTCCTGAGAGGCAAATGAAAGCATTTTTTAAAAACTTTCATTGGCTTCGAATAACGTTTTTAGTGGAGCTCAATCGTTCTGAATTTGTCACATCATTTGCATTATGCGAACGAAAGTAATTTTCGTAATATTCAAATTTCTTTAAGGTAAGCATTATTGAAATTAATGGAAGTATTTACTATATTATACCTCTTGCAGTATCTTCGAGTTAGTGTTCGTCAGTTTCTTCACTCTTCTTGTAAATGAACGTTGATGTGTTTTGGTGGCGCATTAGGCACTCTTGCACAACGGACTATAGGTTTTGACTCTTTTTGATGTGTAAGGTTGTCAGCGAAGAAAAGATTGATTGGGAGGGGGCTATAGTTGTTTGGGACACGTAAGAAAGTAGTGAATAAAGAGTAACTGCGAAGCAGCGCCCTTTGTAAAGAGTGCAGAAACTGTGTGGAGGATGTATGCTTCTGAAATTGCGCTATGATTCAATATAAGATATTTTTACCTTTATTTTATATAGAAATTTTATCTAACTTCTCATCCACCACTTTTGAGGGAGGAATTTTAGGCACGAAAGTTGAGCTTGCTAGTCACAATGGTGGTTATGGTGATGGAATTTAACAGATGTGATCAAGAATAGCGATTTGCTTCCCATCGATTTATGTGCCTCGTCGTTGGTCCTGTGCTTTGTCCTGATTTTATCCCAGTCGGTAATGAGGCTGTAGTGAGTGCCTTAAAAATTGTTTAAAGTAAAAATCCGGCAATTCTGGCTAACTTTTTTTGGTTGATGGTTTGTGCAGTCTTATGATCGCATGAAGAAAAAAATAGAGCGTGGTTTTCCCGAAGATATTTGTTTAAGAGACGTCTGTAGAGTTTTTATTGCAAAAAGCGCGTACCGTGCCTTTCTCGTTGTTGCGTTTTTCAGTTTGTTATATTCTATAATTATTGAATTCAGTTATTTTCTAGATTAATAGTGATTGTATGTTTTATAGTGAGGAGGAGAGTCAACGAGTTGAAACTCAGCCATCGATACTCTCGGTAAACGACGTCGAGAGATTTGAAACCCAAAGGTGAATATTTGAAATAATCTAAATTGTATAGAATTGATGATTTGACGGAAATGATAGAAATTGATTTTGTCGTAAAGGTTGTTAATTTGATTACTCTGTTGCGATGATCCGTTTCGTAAAGGTAACCATTTTGTTTAGGAGTTTTATTGCTCTCGGATTTTTTATTTTTATTTTTGTTGCATTTGAGGAACTTTTTGAAATTCGCATTTGGATTTAGGATTTCAGGATATATAGAAATCATTAATTTTTTAATGATTTCTTTGATGATCGATGGAAGTTTTTTCCGCAAATGGGAAAAATCCGTTATGGTGGTTATCGTGGATTATAGTCTAAGTTATCATCTTAAACAATGAGCGTTGTCTAAGTTTGAGCCTGACGGAAGTAGTTCGCTGTAACAAATCGCATTAAGTTTATATTTATAAGAAAGTTTTTCTGTATTTGTAAGGGATATTTGCATTTTTATATTGCAAAAAAATGCGACACTTTTCCGAAATTAATGCAATATCAGCTGAAAGTTTTATTTCTCGTCTTTGATAAGTTGTTGAAAGAGTTTCATTTCAGAAGTTTTTAGCAGTTCTAGCGTTATACATTGCATACTTTTTTTTTAAATCTAGCAATTTTAAAGGAGTCATTGAAGATGGAATTGGCAGACTTGTCGGATATGATTTGCATTATTTATGGATCGTATTTGCATATATTTCACAGTCGATTTCGCCATAAAGGATTAAATATCATCTTCAAACATATTTTTCGGCAATTGGATGATTACAATAGGAGTGCGTTATTGCAAACGTTTGATTATTTATTAGCAGTTTATGAAGTAGTTGATCGTAATGATTATAAATTTTGAAATGTAAGTCGTTTCGAGTGTATCCTGATCCGCATCGCCGTTTTTTTTCGTTTTTTTTTGCTCCAAGCAGGTGAATTTTATTGATTTTTATTGCGTTTGTTGTTTTGTTGTTGTCTTTTTTTAATGTAATATTCGGCAGTGATTTTTTATATTTCAGGCGGCAAATTCAAGAAGCACTGAATCAGCAGACTTATCATCAGTTCCGTGCATACGCCCAACAGCAATTTGTTGGCGATCCTGTTCAGGTATTTTGACAGATTGTGATATAATAGCGTCAAGATCTGATAGAATGCGGGAACATAAGATGTCTTTCACTTTAAAATAGCTGCTAAATTCCGGAGAATATCGATAGCTTGGTATTTCATTTCGTAGCGTCACTGTTCATTTCCATTGCTAGTCGCACTATACTTTTCCTTTGATAAACGGGCCTCATTACTTAATATTGAGGTATTGGAATATTTGAGGTTATTTTTAAATTCATGGAAGTTTTTATTGGATTTAATGGTTCGGGTAGTGCTATTCGACCGTCGAAACTCTTGGTGCCGCATTGCGGTGCATATTTACTCTTGAGTGACTAAAATCATTGTTGGAATAAAACGTTTTTGCTTTGTTGGACGAAAGAGATCTTCGTATGATAGCAGTCAATCTTTACTACTTAATTACTAATTTTTCCTCTTGCAGCTGCACCATTTTTTGCAGTCTTTAATATTTTCATTGATTCGTCAATTATTTGAATAAATAAAAAATTGGATGTTTGCTGAAAATCATAATTTACTAATTATTGTGTGTTGCCTCCGTCGTTTTTAGATTAGAGAAATTTATAAATTTGTTTTATGTCATTAGTTTCAAACCTTGGAGAGGAGAATTCTCCTCATTTTTAGGCATCTTTCCCATCAGCTTAATAAACCTTTTGTTTAAAAAAACCTTTGCCCCAATGTTGCAGCGTAGAGGGATTTCGTGCATAACCTGCTGGTGTACTGGTACTAAAGTTTATATTGTATCGTGGATTTTTTGTGGTACATTTTCAAAAATCGATTTATTTACGGATACCCGTGAAAAGAATTTGGGTAGCACATATTGTATTATGGCAATATCGGGTAGACATAATGCAATCACAGTTGGATTCATTTCGATGAGAGAAACCGACGATATCATTCGTTGTAGAGTACAAGTAATGAATTCATTGAAACAATATTATTAACAAAATAAATAATAATTAAAATTTAGAATTAAATTCGCAATTAAGCACTTGAAAAGTTTTTAGTACATAATATAGTACAGTGGATGAATTAGTGAGTATGATGTAATCAATAAGATTATGGAAAGATTACCAGGAAAGGTGGGTGGTAATTACTTTTGAGGGAATTTCAGCTGATAATTTCCACGAGCTATTATGATTGATCAGTCAAATATCAGTGGTAGAATAGTTGTTGGCAATATTAATTTTGCTGTTTAAGTATTAAAAGACGTTCACATTACAACAGATAATGATATGGATATACTTTATGCTGATAAATTGCGAGCCTTTCGCTGAAGCGGTGGCAAATTCAAACCTAAGCTACCATTTTTTGAGGAGATATGCGAGTTCCTTTTTCCTTTTTTTTTGCCCACCGCATTTATAAAAGAATTTACGTTTAGAATGCATAGTAATCCAACTACATTATCACTTCCGCTTGTACTCATGTCATGGAATATATTTTTTCAATTCATTGCTGTTAATTAAATTTTTCAAAGAGAGGGGGGGGGGAGGGGGAGGTAAAGAAAAAAGCCGCCTACATATGGTCATTGATTTATGTTGATTCGATGAGTGGTTTTTTAAAGTTATCGTTAGTATGGAAGCCGTCATACATTTGGCAGAAGGCCCTCTGTTTTTATCTTTTCAACGGCTATTGGAAAAGTGAGCCATGAAAATATTGTTTGATGTGTTCGCCACTTTATTATAATAAAAGGTTCTTAGAAAATGGTTTTGCAAAATTGCGGACAAATATAAATGTGCTGAATTTGTTTAAATTAAGTCCTACTAAACTGTAATATATCGGGCGGGTTAGGTATACGTTAATTGGGATGTAACTCTACCGTAAATATTAGAATACCTGTATATCTTTGGCAGTTCAATTTAAGATAATATGACGGTCGAGCGGGTACTTTCTTTTTTTTTGTTTAATCTTGAGAAATTTGTGAAAATCAGCGCGATGCATACTCGTTCCACTGTGATAGCGTTGCTATAGGTGACGGAGCATGTGCTTGGATGAAGTGCGCAATCAACCCTCATTTGAAGATTGCTTGGCTTCGAGTTTCTTGTCCACTGTCTAGCATGCGATCCGTAGCACTCTTTGGCTCCGCTCTACGTTATCGATATCAGTTAGTGAGTATGATAAGATCATTAACACGTTCTTCAACTAGTGAGGAGACGCTCGTCTTGAAAACGTATATCGTCAGCTGAAAATTTTTGGCAATTAGACTTGGAAATTCAGGCGATTTGGATAAAAAATACTTCAGGTTATATCGTAAACCCTGGAATATTGCCTCATTGGTTCTAATAAAGTTTTTGATTACTGGAAAACGATAATAAACTTAATATGAGGAACTTGAATTTGAAGGGAAGGAGTTTCTGCGAAGGTCATCCGAAGAGAAGGAGAACTGAGCTTGAAAAGAAAACGGGTTCCAAAGTTTACGAGGGAAGGATCTGCAGACACCTTAGCAATCGATTCCGTAAGTGGCATGCGATAGGCTGTGTTAGCACATGTTGATCTAAGTACATGGAGGAGTATAATTAAGTTCAGAAGAATTAAGGAAGAAGGATTCAGGCTTTAATTTGTACTCGAGCTCTGGTTTACAGTCGCACCTGCCGCTTGAACCTTCTGAACTGTTGCTACAGTGTTACCGGCTGTGTGCTGAATCCTGGTTTTCTTTGCAAGAGTGGAGATACGGATAATGTGGCTAAGCATATTAGCAATGTGGTCCACCTCTTTCCGGTCTCGCTCGTCCAGTCCGATGAAAAATCACAGGTTGACTGTGAAGTAAATCTATCGATCATCATGGCTTCTTTATACCCGATCAAAGAATCAGTTCCGCTACTTTTCCGTTCAAGTTCTATCACTGTAATGAATTCTTGAAAATTCAAGTCATGAACCTTAGGTATGGTATCCGTCACCTCTTTGGTGCAGTATTTGGCAATATTTGTTTCGGTTTCTTTCCTTCCTTTCATTGCTTTTTGACGTCTTTTCATTTCGAGACCATTATGAATTGAGAGAATTGCCATGTCGTCAATATTTCTATTGTGACTGACGTCAAGTTCACGTAGACTGAGGATGTGCTTGAGGAGGGCAAGAGCCGCAACTCCTTTGCTGAAACGATAATATCACAACTGGCATCGGAGAGGATTTTTTAAACAGAGAACAAAGCATGCAGAAGAAGAATTTACGAGCACTTTTGAACGTGCGCTTAAATTTCAGAACGCAATTGCAAAATGAGTCTCGCTTGCCAGATTTTGAAGCAGTAATTTGGGCATACGTAGCCTTGGTCTATGCTTGTACTTATATGAGAAAACGTAAAGGTACAGTGGAAAATAAAGGTCGCACATACGGGAGTGGATCCTTTCCTTTGATGATTGTTTTTTGGGGGGAGGTGGGGGGGGGGGGGGGGGGGAGGGGGGATAAGCTATTGATAGTAGGCAAATGAGACCAGTTAAATCTTTTAAAAATATCCATCAAGATGCATAAGATTTTGTGGTTTCTTTTGGTCACTTATTGATATCGTGAAGCGTTTTTCTATATACGTTAATCATTTCAAATGTTTTTTGCTTTAGTTTACTTGAAAAAAAAAGGTTTTTTTTTTGAATATTTCAGTGAATATTCCCTCAATAGAGGTAGCGAATGTTCACCTTGTAACTCCACAGCAACCTTGCACAGCAATTGTGGAAATTATATGTTGACTTGCTGCCAATGAATACATTGTTTCATCATTAATTCCCTCACAATTCACCAATGTTATCTGAAATGAGAAATAAAATTCAATTATTGTGTTCAAAAAATTCAGCTAAAATTTGCTATGAGAAACTCCTGATTCAATAATTTACTACTAAGGAGAAGAGGGGAAAGGAGTGGGGATTGCTCAGCAATGATGGTCATTTGGATGAGTATATTACCGGTCATATTCTTACTTCAATATGCGGGTTTTTATGATGGCGAGAAGGTTATTTGACAGTGAAGTGAAGTGATTTTTTTTTTTGGATTGTTTTGCGAAAGTGATTTGTCGTATAATGGGAAATCCTGGTCAAGAAAATTCCTGAAACGGAAAATATTTTAGTTTTTTTTTGATTTTTAAAAAAATGTTATGACGTCATCAGGAATTTCATTCCTGTTTTATTATTCGGTGATTTTTATCAAATGGTTATTTAGTAAATTATTCATTACTATTATCGATTGATTATCGTAGATCAGCGTGTTTTTTTTTTTTCGAAGTGTATGACGTTCATCGAATTCTTTCGTTGTCTCTTCCTTCAAGGACTAGATCTTCGGTGATACTTCAATTACCTCTGTGATACTACGCTCAGTTGTCATACCTTTTTAGAAGTCGTTGCGCGTACATTATTCTAGCCTTTTACTTCGAGTCACTAACCTCAGAGAGGGTACAGTTACGAAGAACAGCAAGAATTGACGTGTTTGTGATATTAATACAACGTCGAATGGTGAGTGAGTGAAGTGATCCATGAGCAGCAACGGCAATGAGGTCCTCATCGGAGAGTTGTATTGTATCGGTGATCGTAAGTGATTCGAGTCGACGGCACAATGATAGTGCCGAATAATCGATAACGTTACTACAGTTGATGATAATTAACGATTGCAAGTTGATCATTGCTTCGAGCATAACATGTAGACTATGTGCGGTGAGTGCGCTACAACTCTGAAACGAAGAACATTTCAGACATATGCGCATAATTCCCTTATATCATATTTTAGCTTATTTGTAGCCCTTTACCTAAATGACCACTGAAGATTGAAGATTGCCGACGGTCCACTTGGTGGGAACCGTCGAATTTGAGAGGTTCTTATGGGCATATTACCAAAATATCCAGAACATTGCTTCACTGTCGCATAAAACTGAGATGGGATGCGGGCAACTGTATGCGAAAGCTAATGTTCAAGTCTTTATTATTTTGCCAAAGATATGGAATGTCTGTTTTCTAGAAGTCCTGTTCATTATGGTTGAGTATGGTTCGAAGTGATGATATCACTTTCACCTCTTCAATTTGAATCGTCTTTCTTATTTGTGTAGTATTTCAAAAATCGAGAGTTCAACTAAGAGGTAGTCAGTGAGGCTTTCCGACCGTACACTTTACCCGGCCGATTGACTTCTTCAAGGATTGTTCAGAAGTGGTTAGAGTGCTGTTGAAATGAATTCCTTGATGTCGTTTTATAGTGAAAGTGGCTGCTATAACGTCTATTGATTAGTTTCAGTATTCAGATATTGATTACTGCCATGTGCTTTTATCATAGTAAGTAATTTAATATTGATTCAGGTTGATTCGAGTAATTAATTCAGATAAGGTAAATAATTCAGTAAGGAAATGTTATTTGGCGGTTGCATTGCTTCTAATTGAACAGCGACTATTAAGCAATACAGAAAATAATATGCAGGCAGCAAATGCCGATCGCATATTATTGAACTAAGGTGCATTTCTGATCGCTTCTTATTTTGGCGAGGTGTACGGCCCTTCACTACCCACACGATGGTCCACATGACAGCCTTTGTGGTTTCCCGCCTATGTGGTTAAACCATCCTTGTAAAGGTGAGGTATTGGATTTCCCTGCGAGTGGGAAACGCGTGATGAGCACAAATCCCCAGGAGAAGTGGGCATATTAATATTGTTGGTATTTACAAGTGCTTGTATTAAGGGTTTTATCGGACAGAAGATCGAATACCGTACGTGAGAAGAAAAAACATTTATATCTTCTAAAGATTTGATCAATTATAAGTAGGTTATTCATAAAATCTAATAAATGAATTGCTGATGTTTCTGCTGTTATATGAGAGTAAATTGATTATTACTATTCTCTTTATAAATTTTTCACTAAGTGGGCAAATAAAATGATCAAGCGTATTGCATTTTTATTTTGCAATTGCATTGATGCGCGCATTTTCCTGTGCGTGATTTTTTTTTTTGCAAAACATTGCAATTGCATTTTTTTTTTATTATTTACACATTGCTTGTTGTTGTTAGAAGAATAAAATGTTGCGATGAATTTATTATCAACGAAACGAATCAAATGTTTAGTCGACTGTTTTCGCTGTAGAATTTCTTGAAAAAGAGAAGTTTTCATTAGTGTTGTCTGAAAATTATTGTTGCATAGAGTTTGAATGGGACGATTGTATTGCTTGCGCGAAGTTTATCTTAATTTTCTAAATTATTAGATCTGACAGCCGAATCCTTTACTTCCTACCCTTTGCTACCACCTTCCCCACCTTCCCCCACCCCCCCCTCCCCTCCACCAACCTTTCACTTCCTGAGCTTGACTGAAGGAGTTCTTTTCTGCATTTTTTTCTTCCATAGGTGGGAGCATCGCTCAACCCAAAAACGGTTTTTTCGCTCATATGGTTCCCTAATCGTTCTCTTTTTTCTTCCGCTACCATATCAGCACATGATTGCGAAAATGATCCAGTGGCAGTGATGTGTCACCTAAACATCTTATTGAACTTCAACATCTTATTTAACACTCTTTTTGTTTTTTTTTCCGATGGCGCTCATAGCTAGATTTCTTGCATATAAAGATGTTTGCAAAATTCATGAAGGCGCGGGAAACTTCTTTCTTATCATTGTCCTTATCACTGCATGCTGTGGTACCAGTTCTTATCAGTTAAATCATATTAGGTTTTTATAAAAGAAGTCAATTTTGTTTAAAGTTTTTGATCAGAAATTGCTGAATCTGATTTCATTTTGTGTCTTTGTCTCATGTTGAGTGATCTTTTTGTTACGTCTGATTAAATGATCATGAAGCATTTCAAGAGAATCAAAGACCTGAATATGAAGACTGTGAAGAGAGACGCAAAGTGATAGCGATTGCATAGGAAAGTCGAACGAATCGCTTTGAATATAGCCAAGTTGAAGGTCGTCGAGTACGGGCAAATTGCTGATATATTCGAGAGTAAGAGCGTTCCATACGGGAAGAGGGCATAGACCTAGCTGCTTTATATTCGAATGAGTCGCAAGAAATTCATTGAATAGTTCAGGTGGAAATTTACGTGCTCCACTCATTTCTATACTTCTAAACAATACATTCTTGAACTCATTTGAAATAGAACAGGTGCCAAGAGTTTATAATAGGTGCACAAATAATTTTTAAATTCGATTGTGAAGTTTATCTATTTCAATTTCTATAGAAGATTAAAATAAGAGGCTTGCAAAAGTTTGTTATGGCGTTGATTTTTATAATTGTTGTCAAAGCTGTGATTATGCATCATAGTGATAATATTAACTTGTGATTGTTTTATGAATTTATTCAAGTTTGCAAGCTTGAATCAAATGAGTAAATTTTGTTTATTAGTGATAATGAGTTCTGAAAGAAAAAAAGAGCACACTTCTTGAAATAGGTAGATTGGACAGGCATTGTTGAGTAGAGAGAAAGGTAGATGGGAGGTAAACCTATTTACCTGCGATCATATTTCTCAAAGAGAGTGTAAGAAAGGGAAATGTGCGTTTGTGTTGATGGAATGTTTTTGTGTGGATATCCCACTGTATTACATCTTAGCATATCATTAAACGCAGCGCTAGTGGAACAGCTGATCTATCGTTGCCGTGTTCGATGCTTTGAGGATTAAAGCCGAAATTTATATTAATTATTACTTTTGACTATTTCAATTATTAACTAATCAAAGGTAAGCGAGGTAATCATACCTTAATTATTACTCTAATCTTAATTGTTAGTTCGCTGCGTTTGAAGTAATTTAATGAAAAGATGAAAATTGTCAATAACAACTTAATAATATTGTAACGAACTCTAAGCATGAGGGGAGTTCATAAAGTCTATCGAGATTGAACATCGCTCTTCTGACATTCAACGTGCGCAGTTTATTCATTCTGTGGAAATACTTTTGAACCTGAAATAATGGTTTTCTTTGAATTTGATTTTGAAATAATGATCTGCCAGCAATAATAAAAAGAAATGATTTTTTATGAGAAACGAGTTGTTGAAAAGCTTTCTGATTTTCGTTGCGATGATTATAGGAGCACTATTTCAAGAATTTAAATTCAGCATAACGTGTTGTTGGTTTTTTTTAAACCGTAAATGTGGTATAAAAATTTATGAAGGATTCAAGCATATCGTAGTGAAAAGAAACGTTTATTGTTTTGATTTATTGAAAATGTTTTTTTTAAAATGAAATCCCCTCAAATACCATCCCTCTTCCCCATTCGTAATCACACATCTTCAATCTCTAACGATTGTGGTGTTGCCTGAAATTGTTGATACTTTGTACAGATGAGAGCTAAGGTCTTTTTTTAAATTCATTTCCAGATGATTCATAAAATTGCAGTAACCTTATCTCCATCTTCGTTTCTTACCCAACTTGTTTCTTCAAGTGAGAATATTTCCAAATTTTCGGCGACATTCTCCAATAAAGGTGATATATCAGCGTTGAGAATAACGCAGCTGAGATCAAGGTCCCGTAGTCGAATACAATAACTAAAAGTTGATTGGCTTATAATAATTTAAACTTCCGTTTTGCAGTCGTTTGTTGATTCTAATCTCGATGTTTGTTGTGCTTATTGAAATTATTCAGTCATCTACTCTTTAATATTTTGAATCATTCTGGACGAGAGAAATGGGGGGGGGGGGGGGGGGGGGGGAGAGTGGGGAGCGACAAGCTCGAGTTGAGAGGAAAGGGTCGCATGTATCCTAACAACCAAGGGGTTTTTGTTCATCAATTGACTGATCGTGTATGGAGTTTGGGTTTTACAAATTTGCATATGTGAGTGTTTTGCATAAGTGAAAAGGAGTAGGCGATTTTTGTTTTATGGATTAATGCAAATATCATCGGTGATTTATATTAATAGTAAAATAAGTGAAAGACATGGTAGATGTAAAATAGCTCACGCAGCAATTGTATCGATGATCGGCTGAGAGATCTTTTGCCATCGTTGTCCAAAACTGATACTGTGAATATAGCAGCCGCATCTTCGAATAATACCAACAACGGTGGGCGCAAATGAAAGACTTTCCTGAATTTTTTTTTCTTTATTGGAAAATGGACGACTTTCCTGATTTTCTAAACTAGTTGGGAAATGAAAAGATTTCTCTAATTCTGGTAAAATCTATGTTTGTTGCATGAAGTGTTGATAAATACAATGTCTATTGAAAGAAACAAATGGATTTTGATGATGGAATTTGCTAAATTTAATTTCCGGCAGTGGTTATTTCGCTTGCATTATTACTATTAAACCGCCGACTTTGCGATAACGAACACTTTTTGAAGTGACGTTCATCGAAATTTGTTTTTTTTTTTTTCGTAAAGTGGAAAGAAATGAATTTTGGGCCATACATACTTTAAGAGTTTTTTTTTCGAATCATTTATAAAATAAGTTGCTGCTATTGATTGTAAGGAAATGGGGAAAAAATGAACTTTACTTTATATTCACGGGTGGGCACATTTATTTTCGAAGACGTTTTTGCAATTGCAAAAATTTTTTTCTGCAATTTTTTGCAAAATCTCCGATCATGTTGATAATTCATAAATCAGGCGGATTGCTACGATTCAGTCTTACTTAAAAACAGATAATTTAACCTGTTGATAATAGTTACTGGAATTAGTTGAGAGGAAATCGGCAACGTTCAATTCGGTGACATTCGAATAGCATGCATTCATCTGAAATTTATTGTTATATTTCTTGAAGTTGAGATAATTATTAGCTGATTTAGGCGAAATTGAATTCTTGAAGAATGCAATCCTAATTTTGCGAGATTATTTGCTCAAGTACCACTACACTGCAGTTATAACATGCATTTTCAGGTGGAAATTTATAGCATTGCACAGTATATGTATTTTCCAACCTTTAAAAGTTTTTTTGCTATTGCATTATTTTTGATAATCAAGGTGTAGATTGTTTATCATAATAGAAAAGCATCGTGATGTTTAATATTGTTCGTGCATTCATTTGTGAATTGAATTGAATGGCACAGGTTGTCTTCGGTGCTTATCGTCGCATGAAAAAAATGGGACTGAAGTTCTTTGAAATTGCAACCTTTTTTCATTAGACATGTTTTGAAATAATTAAATATGACCAAATGACCAATGCCAAGAAAGAAAATAAAGATATGTGATGCCATAGGCTATAGGCCGATAGGTTTATTTAATGCGAATTGAAGAATTTTTCATTTCCTTAAGTATATAATAGATGAGTAGGTAACAGGTATATTACCTGTAATACATTGAACCATCTGCAACAAACTCTTTCAAGGCGAATACGATCGAAAAGTGCAAGATTTTGGAAAACGTTGATAAGACAATCGGTGTTGAGGAGATCGGCTGTCATTGTATTTTCTTCTAAAACTTTCATCAGTCAGTGGAATAAATGAATTGATAATGATAATGGCGATTAAGAAGGCGAATTAATTCTTTTTTTATTGGTGGAAAATTTATTGATGTTTAAAATTAAAAATATTAATGAATTTGATGGATTGGCATGTTGCCAATTATTTAGCAAAAAATGAAAAGTGTTTTTAATTGGTTTATTGCATCGTTGATATTTAAAAGCCCAGTTTCATTTTATATGCATTTTTTGGTGGTAATTAATCAGTGAGAGGATATTTGCAGAATCTTGAGGTATAGGTAGGCTTAGATCCATAAGGTTGTTGTTCTTGATTGGTTATTGCTTAATATGAATTTAGAAGATAATACAGGTGACTTTACGAGCTTTTAGAAGGTGATACAGGTGAAATGTATAAAAGTCACCTGTATTTTCGAGGCCACTTATTGAATCATATCACGTTATCGTCAACATAGGTATAAATTTACGTTATATATATATATATATATATATATATATATATATATATATATATATATATATATATATATATATATATATATATATATATAATATCCATTTCCGTCTACATGCATCATAGCATTAAACAAGCACATAACTACTTTGAAAGGTGGAATATTTGAGAAGGTGAGTGAATGCATATTTAAGGGCAAATTTCTTCTCAATAAAATAGAGAAATGGAGGAATTTGTTATTGCGCATTGCTTTTATTTGTGTTTTTAGTGAGTTGAAACGTTGTAAAGGTCACTCGATATTTGAAGAGTAATGAAGATTTCGTACTGATATTACTACATTTAAAGGTCATATTGAATATACTAGCTGTAACGTTTTGTGATGGAAACGGTTTTAAAAACATCCTTTGATAAATTGAATCGGTGTTTCGTTTTCACGTTTTTTTTCCTTTTTTTTTTCTGATGTTAGAATGAAATCGAATGCAAAAATTATTTCGATAATTCTACTTTTCGTTTTAAGAGGGAAAAGGATGTGAAAAGTTTTTTTTTGGGGGGGGGGGGCGGGGTAAACTTTTATAATATTTAGTGATTTATCAATTTCAGTGGATATTCCTTTTTAAAAGTCATTTATATGCTGATATTTATATGAAATGCAAAATAAGCCTTTCTTTTAAATATTAGTTTGCCATAGTATTTTCACTTTATGGGTAGATAGGTGTTTGTGCGCAAGCATTTGTCGGTTCGCTTATTGTAGTTTTTGGGAATTTGATGCATTAGTGCATAGTCAGTTTCCACTTGATTAGTTTTCTAGTATAGTATACAGAAATTTCAAATAGAACATAAAGTTGGGAGAACGCTCCAACTATATTGACGAATAAAACTGAACCTTCTGGGTGAATCATTTATAACTGTGAATTCACTTTGAATGTTGGCAAATCTAATAAGGTATGTATAATCGAGGAATTGAGTGATGAGACGAAAAGAAATCAGGATAATTAATGGATCGATCGGTAGAATTGAATAGAAAGTCAAGCAGTCAAGGTTTGGGCATGAGGTATAGCTACTTACCGCAGATCGAGATCGATCGGTGCTGATTGCAAGGCAGTTAGCTAACAACTAAACAGGAGCACTAACATTGAATTGTGAGGAAAGAGTATCTCTGAGATGAGGCAACAGGATGAGAACATTTGCCACAGAGGTGTTATGCATTCAGAGTTGTAGAGGAGAATAGAGCAGAGAGAGGGAAAACGCGTTCAAGTTTAAACTTTGCCACATCCTGTCTTTGATATGTGAGCTTGTGTGAGCACTCGATGTGAACTTGCTGCAACTGACGCTAGAGACATGTACTTTCATTTTTACTCACTTATATACTTCAGTAATTTGTGCGTTGAAGGCTTGCAACAATTTATGCTGTATTTTATCTTCTTGGTTGGGTGGTCTAGAGCCTGAGCTATCAGTGATACTCTCAAGGTAGCACGTGAAGCGATGAAACTAATTTGTTGTCGGATGGATGTTGGCCGTTCGATCAGCTGACTTTAATAGGTGGCTGTCATATGAGTTTTTGTCTAGCATTGGAGTCCTTAGAAACGCTCAACGATCACATGTGATCTATGAACTGAAAAGTTTTATTGGTGATGCTGTAGTTGAGCATCAGCAAAGATCTTCACGTTTAGAAGCATACTGTTTTAAGCTTCCAACAATATGCAATGAGGTTGACAAAGTATGATGCCTTCATAAGCACCAGTGAAATCATGAGTTCGATTGGAATGTTCCTTTCTTATTTTGTTCACAGCGGATATAATTTGAGAAGTCATCAACTTAGTATGTTACTTACTTTTACTTACTTATTTACTTTACTCGATACGTTTCTTTGGAGTGGATCCGATAGCTCTACTTCGGGTAAGAAGTTTACGCCAGTGTGCTGCCTAAGCTACTACAAGGCTTATAAACTTTTGCGATCCTGACATATTCCGCTACCAGGATTTTTGTAGACCTCTAACGCAACAAGACGAAGTTAGATTAATTCAAGTTATGCATGCTTCCTTGATCGTTATTTTACCTTTTTAGAAATGCATATACACATAAATAGTACACCAATGATACCTGTGCAGGTGTGGTATGTGAGAACGACGCTTATATAATGAAAGTGGAGTGAAACGAACTATGTTAATAGGTTAGAGAAAGGTAGATCAGCTGTAATTTCTGTTATTGTGCGCTGAACGAGCTTAGTTTAAAGTGTCCTCTCAGCTGATGCTTTGTGGCTGTTACGGGCAAGCTGATTTCATATTGTCGTCTTAGGAGATGAAATCATATGTCACTGGTGATACATTATATATTCCCCTTCGAGCCAGCCCCCCTTCCTTAGCCCTCCCCTCCTCGCCTGTCCCGAAATAGATATGCTGCGATAGACAGTCGAAGTTGAAACGAGATGCTGAATGGTTTGTGAGGCGCATAATCATTCATTTAAAATGTTTTCATAGAGCACAAATAACGCTATTTGAATTAGTATACGTGAGGGGGAGTGATGAGTGCGGTATTTTTCGGGATAAATCTCAGAGGTGACGTTTTTGAAAGGAATTCCCGAAGTCCAACGAAGAAACTAGGGGAATTTCAGCGTAATACTTTAAATTTTAAGGGATTTCCTTTGAATTTTAAGCGGAAGAGGGATTTCTCAACTGTCAAACTTTTTGAAAGCGATGAATCCTTCTTTTTCTCTTGATCCCTCCTCGCTCCCCTTTCCTGCCTAGTCCACTAATGGTCTACCGAAGGTTTATTTATACTTAAACATAAAGGCAACAATGAATTCATTGGAAGTGGCGAGCCGTAAATTTCATTCGAAGACCATCATATGCTTGTGTATGGGCGTTGGTCGGTTCAGTGAGGTGCAACATATCGCGGGCTTGTAAGATTCGTAATGGGCTCTATGCTGTCATAAAGATCAGTGGAGGCAAAGGCACTAGGCGATATGAGGACATTAATAGGGAGATTATTCCACACTGTGATGATCCAGAAAGAAAAGCAATTATGAACTGAATTCGAGCTTTAGGTCATGGAAGCAGGTGAAAGTGAAAGCTATGAGGTTGTGATAAGTGACTTCGATCGGAATGAGGGAATATTGAGTCGAATCAAATTCACTTTCAGAGAAATCGTTGATAATTGAAAACGCAATCTGAGATTCAACTTAAAGCACCAGTTTTCAAGCAGTTTTGGGCCGAAAATGCGTAGGCGTGTCTTACGATCTTTGTTCGGATCATGTGGAGCGGGGAAGTATCTTGTAGAAAGCTAGTGTTTTGAAATGTATTTGCCCATTTCCCAACATCTCTATTTTGATGCCAACATTTGTATCGCCGATTTCTAAGATCTCTGCCTGTATTTTTCTTCTTCAGGTGGCAGAGAGTCAAATATAAAATAAATGAACAGATAGATTTTTGTTTACCAATGAAATAAAAAAAAAGTGAGCAGAAAGGTCAATAAATTTTAAAAAAGTGAGCAGAAAAGTCGATGTAGCCTATCAGCGGTAATTTACTAGATTAAGTGCTGGAGGTTATACCGGTACAAAACGCGTAATAATGAGTATATCATCGCAATTTGCTGTATTTGTTGGATTTAAGTGATGAGTGATAGCCCTTGTTTGGATGTGCGTTCGTAATTTCTAGGCTTTCACGATTCTCAAGTCTAGCATGGAGCAAGTTGACAATTTTTTATTGCAAAGAAATTGATAGTAAGATATATATACAATTGATTTATTTACCAATATAAATTTGTGAGATATTGCCTTCACTGAAATGTTTGCTAGCAGAGGTGAGTGCTAATATTTGTTAGATATATTTTTAAGCGGCATATTACTGATGAAGTTGGCATTGTGGTCTTAAGGTTTGGTTTTTATGGTTTCAGGGTTTTTGGTATTGAGACCTCTATAGGTTTTTTTTTGTTGCTATTGAGAGAACTGATAGTGGTGTTATAATACCTTAAACTGTATGAACTGAGAAAATGCATCAGGTAATTTGAAAGAGTATGTGCTTTTTTGCACGTTGATTTGCCTCACTAAATTGTTGTGTTCATTATTGATAGGAATTGGAAAATTGCCCGGATATGAATTTAGCTATACGGATTCAATAATCTGTACAGTCAAAAAGTTTATTGGTAGTGATTACGGGACAGCTTGTTAGAGAGAGTTTGTTGAGGTAAATTTTATGCATTCTTTTGTTGTTCATACGTCAATCAGAAATAAACTGAGTTATGGGATGTTAAATGTTGATGTAGATTGCATCATCAGAACTTCTGTGATTCTGCAATCGGAAATACGAGACCTTCAGTTGTATACGTAGGCCGTCAGAGCAGTTTCAGCGAGAATTGTGCCTTTTTTAGCTTATCATTTTGGTTTTGCTAGTGTGCCCTAGTGCTAACTAAAGATTAGAGCGATTGAAGCAACAGTTTGTCACATAGGACGGTTGTCTTCGTTTCTTTTTTTTCTCTGATTGTTCTTAAAGTCATATTTGTTTAAACTGCCTGAAAATTCTCCGCTTTGTTGATTGTAGCTACCCCCCCCCCCATCTAGTTATGACCATGTTTTCATAGTATCCTCTGTGGGATGAATCACCGTGTTAGTCCCTCCTGCTCTTCTCCGTTTTCATTTTCTCTGTTGAAATAAAATTCAGTTGCAGAAATCTTTTTTTTTTGACGTGAAAATGTTTTACATGGAAGTTTCGTTTACAAAATAGATATCCGTTTTTTTTGTAATATTTCCCTTGGTTTAAACTTTCTGATTAGAAACAAATTTCAGCAAGAGGCATTAATAAAGCAACTACAAGAGCAACACTATCAACAATACATGGCGCAGGTATATGCACAACAAGCGAAAGTAGTTGGTGCGTCTCCTGATGGCGATAAGCCGATGAATGCAGATGGCGTCGTCAGTGAAGTCGCACCTGACTCTACCACAAAGGATGTTAACAGTAAGAAGGCCGAGGAATCAGACGTGTCGGATGAGGAACCTGGTGACGACCTTCCTTGTACGTTTATTTACCTTTACTTTTTTTTCTTGGAGGAACAAGTGATGTGGAGAATGGGGAATGCTGCCATCGCCATAATATGCATATGAATACATATCAAAAGGTAGGAGGGGGCATCGTGTAGTTTTTTGCCTCTTGCGTCGAGTTGGTGAGAATTGAATCAGCTTGATGCAGTTAGTACCGGGGCTTGTTATGTAAATCGATTCTGGTGGGCCGGATACTATCTATTAGATATTCTGGCCGCATTGAGCTTATTCGACTTGCTTTGTTTTTTTAATGCTGATCAATGCGTTTCATAAAATTCACTGGCATCTCACGAATTGTTTGTGTCGAAGAGTAGTACTTCCGGTCGCAGAGGTAAATATTAATGCAGTCGAGCTCACTGCCATCGCACCTTGGGAGTGATAATAGGCAAAATTTGTGGAAGAGTTGTTTTTGAGGTATTCTAGAAAATCAAATAAATGCACCCGAAGGGGATTGAGTTTGACTAGAGCTTCATTCTTGTGAAAGGGCGTTAGTGGATTAAAATTGCGCAGCGATAAGGTGTTTTTTATTTATTGTGTTGCATTTTCGATTATGCATAAAAGTCTCCTATTGTCGCTTTATTATAAAATGCAGTACATCTCGATGGTACTGCATTGAAGTGTGAAGAATGTCTGTTTGTGATGGTGTTTAAGTGTTTTTTTTTTTGAAGAAAATAATTTGCTAAGCAGCTTTACTAGTTTATTTTTGCAGTAATTGATTACTTCGATTATTTTTATTGCAATTTTTTAAAAGTCGTTTTTTTTAAATCATTTCATTCAATACTATCGTTTATTTTCAAGTGTGCTCAATCCATGGTCAAATGGGCCTCTTCTGTCACTGTAAGCTGCCTCTCTCCCTCTCTCTGTTTATCATCTTTCGCTATTGTATGCTTCGCATAGTGTGTCGCATTGTTGTTGCATGTTAACTGGAAGTGCATTTGAATTTTTTGTTTACTAAGTCTTACTGCTCTTTTAGGGTTTTCAAAATTTTTTATTTGAGTTTAGCGTAGGTTTTATGTGAATAAAGATTTCTGGATCAGAGACGAGGTTTTTTTTAAGTTGAAAGTGCGCATGTGAGTGGAACTTCTTTGATGGTGTCAGATCTGAAGGGTAGAGGATCGTCGAGAACAAAAGCATCGGAGATTCAGATGCAGAATAGTAGAGCCTCTAAGGGCATCGCATTTCTGAAAGTGATCATGACGGGTTCGTTTGTAATTTCGGATCACCGCACGACATTGGCCTAGATCGATCGTCATAGCGGTGTATGCATGCGTTGCCAGGTCTGTCTTATATGATGCTTATGGTCTTCTAAGATGTTGTTAGCATGCAGTATGGGAAGCGATCGTTTTCAGAGGTATTTTGAGTATAAACCGTCTTTCGAGGTGCTCTTGCTGAACGTACCCGAATGTCTTTGAAGGCGAATGACAGTTTAATATT
Organism: Ascaris suum; assembly: GCA_013433145.1. Lineage (NCBI taxonomy): Eukaryota > Metazoa > Nematoda > Chromadorea > Rhabditida > Ascarididae > Ascaris > Ascaris suum. Next base: position 7,369,020 of record CM024178.1, on the reverse strand, counting down.
TCCGCTTTCTGGGATGAAACAGTTCATACAACTGCAGTAACATTGCGTGGGTAAAATTGCTTTAATGGAAAGGCTGGACCGATTTAGCGGAAATAATGGAAGAAAGCTGTCCACTTGGAGATATGTGTTGTTCATGACAAGGTTGTCATCGACAGATGTTATATATGGTCTGTTTATCAGGAGGTTTTATTGTTGTAGTGCGACACTAAGGAATTGTCCATCATGACGTGCAGTCGATTGTGTTAAATATCAAATCTAAGTAGGCAACTTTTTGGGTGGCTGATGGAGTTTTCTACAGTCACTTTTTTCGCCAGGCACAGTTATGTCATTAACTATATATGTAAAAGTTGCGACCAGTTTTTAGAGCGGAAGTTTCCTTTCGTTTTTTCATAGCCGATAAGATTTTTCTGTGAGCATATCGTTTGTCAAGATATTTGAGGAAGGTAAATATTTATACACGAAGGGTGGCTTAATATTGGTGCTGAGGTCTAATAATAACGAAAAGAATCAGAGATAGTAGACAGAGAAACGTGTCAAAAAATAGTGTACATTAATAAACATACGTCAGCTATTCGGTAGTTGCTTTTTTTTATTTCTTTTTGGCTTTTCGGGTACGTTTTTTGAACTGAGGATGTGTTGGTGATTATTTTCTAATGACATCATCATCTTGCTTTGAATTACATAGCTATATCTTTAATACTTATTTTCCATTAAGAAACCATGAAAATGACTAAATGGTTAGTTCGAATAACAAGTGAGGAGTACTAAGGTAGCTGGATTAACGGATGAAAAGAGGATTAGCCGGCCATATTAGGTCACCTGTCGAATGGTGCCCCAAGGTAAAATGTATACTTCCTTTATTTCTATATGTAAATTTATTTTTCGGGCGTCATGCATGTATGCGTGTTGAATGAATGAAGGAAATAAGATAAGACAAAAAACTAATTTTCGAATGCCTTTATTGTAGAGTGCGTGCTCTGTTTTTGCGCTTGACGTCGTACACTCTTATATTGAGTTTTATAGAGTCTTATGCATTTGATAGGGTTGTTGTATTTATTCTTTGTTGTATGTACCATCTATGTTGTGCACCTTACATGCGGTAAGTTCATATTAAGACCTAAAGAGTCTTATGCATTGACAGGTTGTGTTATATATTAGTTACCTTCTTTTTATTTATTTTTTCGCTTTCGCATAGGTAGAAATAATTGCTGAGTTTGAGGGAGCATTTCAAGTTTGTAATTTCCTTGGTAAGGAAGCGTTCGGAATGAGTAGGAAAAAAAATCAGAAGAGGAGCACGGTAAACAGGATCGTCAAAGAAGCACGAAGCAGAATCAGTCTTCACTGAATTGATAGTTAAACGTCATTTTTTATCAGTATTGTTGGAGGAGTATCTATGAATATTGGGCTGATGATTGAGTCTATTAGTTGGTGGCAATAGTGCAGAAAGGTGATGGAATCTGTTGCATTACACGATCGGCCATCATTGTTTGACGTGCATTCGACTTTCGTTTGAATCCCGTGACGCCTCTAGGTTATCTGTTTATTCAACGGAAGCAAATGGCCATCAATGCCGCTTGCTTTCTGATTGCTTGTTCCAACGTTAATTGTGATGCTATTTCTTAGAGTGAAGTAACGGGTGGTATTATCTTCAGTTTACGAAGAAACATAAAGACCCGAACATATGATGTCGATCTATTCTCCGGCTTATACCAGATATTTTATTCTCTCATCGATCTTTCTTGGATGCAGAGGGGGTGAGAGGGGAAAGGGAAGGGGAGGGTAGGGGGGTAGTTGGCTATGAAAAGAGGTCCATCCGTTTTTCGATCGCCACAGACACAAAATTAGACCATAGATTAGACCATTAGGATAGATCATTGCTGTATATGGCGCCCAGTGATGCGTAGGCTGGATCTTTCGTTGGCATGTAAGAGGTGAGTGTAAAGTAGCTTATTGTAACGCATAGGTTGGAGTGAACAGATTAACATCCTCGCCGAGTCGAGAGGAAAACAACGCTCCAATTTTCCTTGCGCTTCTACCCTCTCCCTTTCATCTAACAGGTATGTGAGTTACGAGGGATGGTTATAGTCGTTGTGGTATGTGTGAAGCGTACTCTCTGGAAGGTTTTGCTTTCGTTGCGGCATATAACCTAATCGTTAGAACCAGTTGCCTCAAGTTTAACTGTACTGGCTTTTGCTTTGCTCATAAGGTAGTTAAATCAGCTTAATTACCGGAACGTGAGGTAATTGGCAGTGATGATGGTAGTACGGAGAGATACATATGCATAAATTTTCTGAAACAGGTGATGCTTTATGTTTCGATACATTGCGACGATCATGACGGGTCCTAATATGTGATCAATTCACAATACCTATGTGACATTGGCATCATATACGTTGAAGTTTTAATGAACAGGCGAATACTTCGTTGTATGTGTAAATCAATTGGTTGATCGCTAAATTGGGTTATGCAAGAAACTATTGCAATGCACAGAAATGCGTGATCATGAAAGGATTGCATTTTGGTCGTATGTTGGCGTTGAACTCATTTGAAACGGGCAATCATCAAAAAGCTATGCGAGCGATATGCAGGTATATAGCACGTGAGGCGTCGTGCATGCGTGCAACTTGAAAAGCATTTAATCATAAAGCATTTATAGTGTGGGGTATTACATGTCTAGAATCAGTTCATATGCTTACGCCCTATTTTTGCATGGTTCCAGTAGGAAACGCATGTGTATTGTTGTTGGTGAAGGTGATGAAGTAAATAAACTTATTGGTTTTTATTATTGCAGCGAATCCGGCAATAGCACCGGCGTCGATGTGGAATCGTCAGGATATCGTTGAGTTCAAGAACGCAATCCGTAAAGAGGGTGCCGAAGGAATCATCAAGGTTGGGCATGGCGAAACGGTAACGGTACGTGGATAGTTGCTAATTTTAACTACGAAGCAGTTGATGGTGCTGGTGGTGATTTTCTTCGCTCTCCTCGTTTTTGTTACATATTTTGAGAAGTGCAACATAAATATTGTCGGTCCATTTTTTCCTTCATAAAAAAACTGCATTGTTCGAACCATAAAACTCGTAATTTGAGCTTTGAATTCTATAGAATAGAGTTGAGGTGGAGTTGGTTAACTTCGAGCTTCATATAATTCGAGGTTTGAGATGTATAAAATTGATACTAAAATTTAGCGACAAAATATTTGGTGCAATTTAATTTCCCTTAAAATATTTTTGTTATTTGTTGATATCACCCAATGTAGTATATTTGTTGTATCCCTTTAAATAGATTTGCATCTTTTATTTTTTCGGATCTTGAGGGATGTTTTATATTTTTCATGGCAGGTCAAAACATCTTTTAAAGAAATATTTTCCAAAATTTTTTTTCTTTTAGTGAAATATTTTCCAAAATTTTTTTCTTTTAGTGAAATATTTTCCTGTAGTTCTTTTTTTTCTTTCAGAGAATATCTTCTTATACTTTTTTTTCGCTTGTGAGCGTTGTTGCCTCTGAACGAAGGCATAGAATTCTCCTCCTTTCTCTTCTGTTGCTTTCGGTTTTCTTTTCAAAGTTGAGTCGATTTATTCAATGCTTGCACATTATTGATTTGTCGAAATTAGCTGCTAACTTCAGTGTTCGTTATGTTCGTCTATGCTCTACGTTGCCATCGTGTTTGAATGATTTAGGCTGGTGTCCTTAATTGTTTCCCAGTATTACTTCCTTCGGCCTTCAGATTGCTCTGCCCATCACACCTTCTCCTTCCTCTGTGATTATCGCGTCGCTTAGTTGTCTTCAGAACAGCAAACTCACTTCATATGTAGATAATTGGTTTGCTGTGGTATACGTTATGTTTGACATTGGATTTATATGGGAATATTGCACAACGTGTTCTTCGTCGCGTTCTGAGATGTTCTTCATCAATACGGTACTCACCTTGCATTTTTATGACTCTACTGCCTATCAATATGTATTCGTTTGAAGGTACGAGTGCCAACTCATGAGGAAGGAACGTGCCTATTCTGGGAATTCGCCACCGATTACTATGACATCGGCTTTGGAGTCTTGTTCGAATGGACCATTGCGGAATCGAATCAGGTAGCTTTCGAGGTTGAAAACAATGCGTGCAGAAGAACTTTGTTTTGAAAACTGTATATTGAAGTAGTTGACTTGGCCTGCTTACCTCATCCATCCCTTATGCTCTTCTCCTCTTAGACAGACCAAAAATATTTGGAGAGAAGTTCGGCACTTATGGATTATCCTCACAGCAGTATGTTTAGTCACTTAGATATGAAGTGCATATCATGTGAATGTGATGAGCGTAATCGTAGAGATTTCAAATTGCATTCTCTCATATAATTCCATGGCCGGCGAGTTAGTTGCCTGTATTTTAAAATTTCACATCAAATATAGTTCCTTAGTGAATCGGATTGGCGGTTTTTTTAGGGATGAGAACATAAGTTCTAGTTCGATTTTCCAGTGCGATGAAATGAAGGTCTAATCGAAACGATGTCGCCAACTTTGAAATGAATCTGATTGTGTTTTGTCGTGAATATAGGTATCTGTACATATATCGGAATCATCGGATGAAGAGGCAGATGAGGAGTTGGCACAGGCTGAACTACGAGCGAGTAGCACAGGTGATGTCGAGAGTGGCAGTCCAACAAAGGAGAGGCAAAGGGATCCCAATAAGCCACATGTCGATGAAATTGTACCTGTTTATAGACGCGATTGTCACGAAGAGGTTATTCGCTTGCAAATTGAATTGTGCAAACTGAATTTGATTAGGTCGGCGAGATTTACGACGCTAATGAGTGTTGTGTGAACGACTGTATTTAGTGTTATATCTTTAAATTTTATAACATAGCATATCAGTACTCTCTAACTTCGAGAGCGAGAAATCGAATCCTAATTTCCCGGGGGGGGGGGGGGGGGGGGGGGGGGGGGGGGGAGGGAGAGAAAAAATAGAATACTGCATCTTACATGCTTAACGAATCGAACAGGGAAAAAGGAAATGCAACAGTGTTAAAACATACCGCATGAGCTGAGTAGAGGTATTCAAAAAGGGTAGTATGGGGATGGTTGTACTTAGTGCTATATGAGCAGGATATTTCCGGTGTGGGGAGTTTGCCAATGCAGTTTCAATTCATTTTCAGTTATCTGAATCAGCAGTATATATTCTGTGATTCGAACAGAGCGTCTTGAATAATGAGTTTGCTTGGTCAGGGTCATTAGGAGAGGGCGAGAGTTGTCACACGTTTTTAAATAGTTTTAAAAAGTTCTCACTGGATCTCTGGAATGATGGTAATTTTTCCTTGTATGGAAATCTGTTTTCGGAATGAGCGTATGGAAGAATTCATTCGATTGGGAGTTTGAAGGTTTTTATGATGACATAAAGGTCTTTGATAGAAATATTTTGAATAAAGTTCTATAAGTGGAGAATTTTCGAGGATATTTTAGGGAAAATGAATAAAGCCATGATATTTATGGAGGCTAATGATTTATTCATATGTTGATCATAGGTGGTGAGGATTTACACTCAGGTTATTAAAAGTGTTCTATTACAACATTTATTAGTGATTAAGGGGGACTTTTTTGAATTATTTTCTAAATGAATTTTGTCGTCATGTATGAAAGAGCTAATCTCTTGTTTTAAAATAACTGATATAGGATATGTCGAGGTTACAGGTCTATGCGGGCAGTCATGTGTACCCGGGTCGAGGTGTCTATCTTCTTAAATTCGACAACTCGTATTCACTTTGGCGTTCAAAGACACTCTACTACAGAGTCTATTATAGCAAATAACTAAAGGTAGGTTATCGTAACGTTTGCCTTATGAGCGTCACTTTGAAGTGTTCCGATCAGCTAAACTCACAACTGGTGTTTACTGGTGGCTAAACTCACAACTCACAAACTCACAACCGTACATGACCACCAAACTAGAGAAGGTCGTGTTTTGTAGCATTTTCAGTGAGGCGACACGAAAAGCTGTTTGCAGTCTATATTATTATAAGCTTTCATAAATTTACATATACATTTGGAGGATATATTATGGCAACATCCTGTCTATGAGTTTATGTGTGCGCACTTGCCCGTATGTATTTTCGAGAGTTCCACATAGAGCAGCACTGAAGGTAGAGTTAATGGAATTGACTGTTATTAATGGCGTACTGTTGGTAAGCTCATACCACCAGCCATGTTGATCCATCAACTTTCGAAGGTATGAGGAAATTTTCATGCTTTATGGGTTATTCGAATCACCGAAAAGGGATCTTTTTTTCAAAGGTTTTGCGCGCTGTCGGCTTGATTAAAATATGAAGACGTTAATTTGCATGTTTATTGATTTTTTGATAATCTATACTGATTAGCCAGTTGGTTGGAATGCAAAGGATATGTCGGGTGGGCTCTTTAACGTTTTCCTCAAAGAACGGAAAAATTTACATATCTGATTTTGGTTGTGCTTTGTGTCGTTTGCAGTCTCATAGGATTAGCGCTCGGATTCACCACTACTTCACTGCGGTGACTTCCACCAAAATGGCCCTCACCTAAAGGGGGCCCACTGATTTTTGAGCATAGGGAGCACTTAAATTCCTCGTGGACCCTTGAGGGTTCCTTGTGTCTATGAGGGATGTTGAAAAGCAGATCCTGCCTTTACGAGTTGAAAAGAACTCTCGATAGGGCCGCCGGAACATGAGGAAGCTCCATTGGGAATATGTTCGAAGAGTATAAATTGAAGGGAAATGTAACGCATAGATATCAGCAGAGGGGAATAAGTTTTTTGCAAAAGTGGGTACTTGGATATAATAGACATAAGTAGAAAAAATAATAGAAAACGGGATAGGCCGGAATTGAAACTGGACGAGAACAACGTCGCTGTTTTATAAAGGTTCCTCCCGTAACGCTGAAGTGGAGAAAAAACAAGGTGTGCAATAACAGTGCTCCATTTTTTTTAGCATCCTTTGAAGGGGAATATGTAAAGCTAACCGTCATTTATAAAGCAACAGTGACGCGACAAATGCGCCAAATTATATCCACACGTCGCAACTACGAAGCGTATCGAAAATCTTTCGAACTTTGTATTTGCGCATGTTTTGAATATTTTAAATAGATAGATAGGTACGGTTTTCATGAGCAGTATTTGGTTATTATTCATGTGAATACAGTAGAACATAAAGGTTATTCGGTATTTTCTTATCATTCTCGTGTCAACGAACGCCATCTCGCTGCTATTGTTGAAAACGAGGGTGAAGATTTTTGGTGTTTAAATGTTCTGATTTCTGACTTGCGAGGAGAATGATGGAAAGTCCTATTTTTGATTGTTTTGTTCCTGTTGCTGTTTAATGTTTTTAATTAACCAATTTTTCAACGATTATAATACGAAAACGATTCAGGTATTCAGCAACGTTCAGTGATGTTGATTGTATGGTGGTGGATTACTGTGTTGGGCGAAAAGCATATCCGATGGAAGTTTCGTTTGTTTCTTTTCTATAATATTTATCCACGAAACGACTCCACAAAAGATCGTCATTGTCCGCGACTTGTTTTATTGTTGTTAATATTTCAGGAAGTGTTGTAATATTCTGTGCAATTGGGTGGCACGTATTGTTTTATTTCGAACAATAAAGGCAATGCTTATTCGATATTATAGGACATGAATTGAAATGGAAGCTCAGTTGAATTGGGAGGAGGAAGGGAGTATCAGACGGGTGCCAATATATGTTCAACTTGGCGGTTAATTTCCACTTTCGTTCCTTTGTGGGAAGGGATTAGGAAGCTTTGAGAAGAAGGTTAGTAGTTACGCTATTCGTTAGGTACGGCTTAAAATTTCCGTTCTTACTTAAAAGAATTTATGGATGGCGAGCTTCTCTGAAGGTGGTCTAAGTTGTGATGTACCAAAAAATCTTACTAAAGGCGACCTCTATTGCGATCATAATTGAGGCTTGAGTTTACCTATTCTTAATACTGGTTTGAATGGAATCTTTTCTTCGATATGAGCAGGTCAGGCTTTATTCACCTAATCGCTTACGCTAATGGAATTGATTCACTATCTTTATCTTATAAATGATTTATTTTTATTGTGATACGTGTCTTTTCTTGGAAAATTTTTTCTCATCATTTATGAGGTATAAATTTTACGGTGATACTCTTATTTTATTGCAAACGCTATAAATTGCAAAAGAAATCTTTTCGTTTCGTTTTATTATTTCATTGCAATTTTAATTTTTCTTAATTTTATTTATTGGAATATTCTCATTATAACGGCGGATTATAAAGTTTTTTTTCTAGAATGCCTCTAAATGCATTCGTTTGGAACGTTGAAAGATTATGAGAGAAATTTTATTAAGCAATGGTATGCATTGGTTATTGCCACTAAAAATTGGCACCTGTATTGAGGTATATTAATTCTGAAGTAATAATGATATAGTATTTACCACATTGTGAAATGAGGAATGAAGCTTTCTTGCAATACATTTTTCAGACTCGCGTTCCGACTTTTTTTGGGGGGGAGGGGAGGGGAGGGAAGCGTTTCTATAGAATGTGCTTCATAGGTAACTATTTGGATTTCCGGCAATCTTGAAGCAATGTGTTTACCGAGAACGGCCGACGCTTGATATGTGGTGGTCTGCGTTTGCGGCCTTTAGAATGTCTCTCGTATATTGTTGAAGTTATTCGTCTCCACGAAACATTGTCACGATGCGACTTTCGATTATCGCAACTATGAAGTATAACGCTGATTGGCGAACGTTGTGTATTCATAATAAATTTTCTATAGGCATCAATTTACCTGAAAGAAAAATGAGAGAAAAGGTGTGCCGAAGAAGCTGACACGATGGGTGCTTTTCAGTAATTACGAATATGGGATCAGTCGAGGTGATTTAATTGCAAACAAGTAATGAAATATGCGCTGTGATAGGTTCTGATTTCGCTTGCTTCGGCCGTTCATGAAATTCTGGCGTGAAAGATTTTTCCGAACCGGTAATTGCGAGATCGTAGTTTAACCGGTTGCATTTCGAAATTTATGCATAATAGTTATGGGGCACAATTCAGATCCTGTTACTTTCGCGAGAATTGGTGTTGTCAGTTCAAAGTTGCTTTAGGGATTTGTCCTGTCTTTTGGATTACCCCGCTCTATTTAATAATTATAGACTCAAACCTCAGTAGTTTTTTGCGAGAACTACCACTTGATAAACCACAAACACCTGCATATGCGTGATTACAGTACTAGTGTTTTGCTAATGCAAATTGCAATAATTGCATTGCAAAATTCGAAACTTAGAGAGCGATAAATTAGATCCTTAGTGTTTTAATAAATTGTTAGAAATGAATGGGCATATGTTGTAGGTTAATCACTAAATTTCGCTCCAAAGAGGTCTGCCTTCGCCATGCATCGTCTTATTCAGTTCTGAACACAACGAAGTATCGGAGCACGAGGAATAAATTTTTTACGAAAAAGAAATGAAAAAAGGGATGGAAAATGAAAAACAAATAAGAATGGATGATAAAACCTCTTACAAACAAATCTACCTCTTATTCTTCCTTCACCATATAAATGCGTTAAAAATCTGCTGGAGAGTTTTAATTTGTGTAAGTGGAAAAGACAAGTGGTGGAAATGGAACAATTAAGGGTAGGCGCATAGTGAGATGATAAAGGTATAATTCATGTTGACCATACCAGTGTTCCAAACTGATAGTGCTATCCGAAAGGAAATCGATCACCATCTATGCTCATCCATCTTCGTGCACATCTATTATGTGAAGGAGTAATATGATGTGGAACGTTTTCAAATCCTCGGAAAGTTTGTTCCCCTACTGATCACTGAAGGTTAAGATATGTATGTCGACTACGTATGACAGTTCAATCGTTGCATTAAAAATGAGATTAATGGAGCGAAAACCGTGCAGAAATATTTGTGACTCAGTTAGCTAAGGCAATTTACACATTGCCAACGGAAATGCAATCTCATGCTTTTATGCACTCTACTTGCTTACCTTTTCCTGTGGTGTCGTCTAGGATTTGTGGTCGTTCGATGAGTGACAACGCTTCCACCAATCAAAAGTAACTTTTTTTTAGATTCATGCTTATTTTTGCATATTTCTTAAATTAATTGCAAATGTTAGTTGATTTTTTTTTTTTGAAAAAGTGCTTTAAATCAGTTGTTATTTGCTTGTTGAGTGCCAACTTCTAAAATTGTTTAGAGGATTTATAGGTGACGATCTTCGTTGTTTTAATCGGTGGAGAAATAATTCATGTGTAAGGATGGTTTCTTGAGATGTTGTTGCTGATGAGCACTGCATTTTTCGAACAAAGCCGGCGATTTTCTGATGAAATCTTGATGAAATCGGTGGAGAAATAAGCAACCAATAAATCTTGATGAACACCGCAACTTTTGAATGAACTTGCGGAAATGCTAATCGAGGCATGTCCTATAAGTTACCTATATTGAAGCGCAAAGTTTCGACCTTAATAAGAGAGACGAATAGATGGAAATATTCATATTTCTTGAATGATCTCATTTCCCCTTTTCATCGTCACTCGATCCCTCCACTTACGCCTATTTCCCATTTCTTTGCATCTTTTGTAGCCTTAGGTGGCTAAAATAACCTGTTACGCCTTTAATTTACATAACCGCTTAGTCCTCTTCTTGCTTAACTACAACTATAGGGATTTGTGTGACCAGACGACATAAATAGGCAGAAATAAATACATGACATGTAGGTGGCTTATGACAACCGAGATATTTAACAGCTCAGCAAAGAATACTGACTGATAAAGCATTGATGAAATGCTTCGAGTAAATCGATAGCATACAACCTTGCAATGAATTAGGCTACAGGGCATTACGCAGAAAACGCGAAGATTGCCAATAAATCGTCCCTGCGCCGAATATCATCTTCAAAGAGAATTTTCTGTGGAATTGATAACTGCTAAAAGAAATAAAATGAACTTATAAATCTAAAATATTAAAAATAAAAGAAAAATAAATAAAAACACATCATTAATTCGTCTTCCAAAAATATTCCGCTTAATTTTATCTGAAAAATTAAAATATTTGCGATTTTTGCTTTTTTGTAAAATACATCAGAATTAAATCGCCTTCGTCATCGGTTTATACGATTATTTGACCACTTTGCTGTAATGCAGTAAAAGGAATAAACCTTAAAAATGTCTAAAAATTTGCATAAATTTTGTGTGCGATAATATACGGTGTGTAACGTACAAAAGGAGTCATTTGTGAAATATTTGAGCTACTATTCGGATCACAATTATTATATGGCTATATTATGGCGGTATATTGTATTATTTGTTAGCAATTTATAGAGTGATTTAATGATGGTAATTTAATTTAATTGCAATAAAACAAGTCGTGCCAATTTCACTGGCACTTTCAAATTGTTACATTAGAAAAAAACGCATAAAATACTTTTTTTTGAGGAGGAATAAAAAAATTCTTTGGAAATGTTCATTGGGTAACACAATTCTTGAAGTGCTCAACAATCGAGAAGGATGGGCATCCACTACGTAAGTTTGAAATTTCTCAATAGCGCTCTGACACTCTTTTTTTTCTGAGTTCTTTCGACTTCTCTCTGCTTTGATCGCAAATATTATTCACTTTCTCTATAGATTGAGACAATGAGATGTGACATTGTACAGCGCAAACTTTCTTTAGCAATCTACATTGCAATGAATATTACATACGTTTAATTGCATTGAAACTGTCTTGTTTTTATCAGCTGATGTTATTTGAGCTGTTATGAGGTTATGCCTTTTCAAGTCGAACTTCTTTCAAATTATTCCTAGACTTTCTATTCGATGTCAGGTTTTAAGTATAGTGAAAATGTCACCTTGCTGGTTTTCTTTTTTTTTAAAAAAGGTGTAAAAATCAACTTTATAAATTGTTTAATTTTTGCATAGATAATGTGAACTTATTCATTGATGAATATATATAAAATGCATTCAACAGTGGTGATGATTGGTCATTCTTCTGGGTGACACGTGAATGGATGAACAACTCATTCGACAAATATAAATTTCGTGATCGTCAATTCGTTTGCCATTTCCGTAATGATAGTGAATTAACACGAAAAGATATGCTTATCAAGAATTTTAAGAAAGCTAAACGCTTGCTCGAAAAAGAGAATCCACTCGAAGCATCTAAGTAAGTTTATGCAAAAGTTTTTTTTTGCAGTAGTTTTATTTATTCTATAATGTTGAATCTTTTATTAATTTTCGGGTTTTTTTTTTGTTGCAATATTGCATTATGATCTTTGCAATAATTGCAATGCAATAATCTTTACTTTTACAATATGAAGGTTTTGCAATATCTTTATACACTATTCTATATGGATTCGTTAATCCGTTTTTTTGTGAGTGAAATATTAGTGGTGCAGCAAAGAAAGAATGAAGTGTTTTTTGATGGATCAATAAACGTCAATAGGCTTCGCATTGTACATTAAAGTTGGATTGATTTACGACAGTCTACTCATATACCTGAATGTTCATCATGCTAACTTATGAAAATATGCAAATATTTATATAAATTTTTGCATATTTTGCGTGTTTGCGTTGTTTCTTAATCAATTCGTTGAAAATATATGAATGAAAACTTTTTAACAACTTTACCTCACTTTATTTGCGTATGGAAAAAAAGGAATTGAAAATTTCAAATAAGAAGTACAATCGAAATGAGATATAATATGGGAGTAAGATCGAATCCTAATGTTGTTCATTTATATGTTTGCAATGATTTTTCCTTTGAATTCAGCAAATTTTAAAGGCTCTTTTAATGTGGAATTTTTTCCTGTATGCCTCTTGTGAACATCTTATTTTCTTGAAATTATTTTTCGAAAATATAAAATGATAAAAATGAATAGCACATAAAATATGAAACGTAAAAAATTCAAAAATGCCATCATTTACAGGATGCAGTACATTCCGGCAAGTTATGTCCTTCCGGTAAGGATTATCAAGTTTTATGCACATAAAATGTTTTTTTTTCCTGTATTAAACGTTTAATCTCACAATCCTAAATTCAGCAATATCGAAAAATATATACGATTTGCGTGCGACATATGACATCTTAGTTTGAAATCCTTTGAGAGAGGTGTGTGAAAAGTGAGCGATATTCGGACACTATGAAATCCACAGAGAAAATATTTCAATTTCAATTGTCACAATCAATATTTCCTCCAACAACGTCTCACACTATTATTATATAATAGTTTTTAAATAGTGGTGGACGCTGTTAAAAGTTTTTATCTTTTTTTTTTGCACAACGTCTCTATCAGTGCATGATTTATATCTATTATTGATGTATAAACGAAGGGAATTGATGATCTAAATACTAAGCCATAATAGAGAAGTTGTATGTCGTAAAGTTGAGTAGTATTATAGTTCGGTATCTCTGAACACATATATATATATATATATATATATATATATATATATATATATATATATATATATATATATATATATATATATATATATATATATATATATATATATATATATATATATATATATATATATATATATATATATATATATATATATATATATAACTCAAAGGTACTAAAGAAGTTTGCGAAAGTCTTGTGCATTGATTATGGTTGTTATTATTTGATATAAAATTAACACTTTCTAAAGGTGAGGCAAATTGCTCATTCTATGGTTCGATTAGTTCAGGCCGAATATCACCTATTTGTGGAGGAATTTCGTAAATATCCACCGGATACGATTTGGATAATGAAGCCAGTAGCTGGTGCTCAAGGAAAGGAATATTTCTCTTCAAGAAACTCAAAGATATCACTGAATGGAAGAAGGTAATATCTTTATATCAATAAACTACTAATTGATTAGTTTTTACCTAAAGTTTTCAATTAAGCGTTTATTATTTACTATTAGGCATTTACGTATTCAATACTAAATATTAAGCAGTAAATATTTATTAGTATTACTGATTATCTGTGATTAAACAAACTATAAGCATAAATAAAAAAAATAGGTGTTTAATCGAAGCATTAAGTAAATGCTGATAAAGTTTAATGATCAAAAATTCTGTAAAGTTTTAAATCGCTACGCAAAAAAATTTTCAAGCTCAACGAGCATCTGAAAAATGAGTCAGCAATTCTATACGAATATGATTTTAAACGGTCGTTGCGTTCATCGCTTCTTTCTCTATTTTGGGTGATCATTGGATAGAGAAGAAGTCGACTTCCATATTCCTGCGCATAATGCCCTCCCCTTCTCCCTCCCCTTCCCCGTCTTCCTCTTAGTCACATGATTCAAGCATCGTCGTTATATAATAAAATTTCAATTTTTTTTTTCAATTTTAAAAATCAAGCGTGATCGTTGTATAATAAAATAATAGGAGCGAAAGTTTATAACTGCCAGTGAGTGCTGAACATCTCAGTATGGGCTAATAAAGGGAAACAATGAATGGAATTCAGAAGCGAGTCTAAATTTAAGAGCAAAATCGGCTCAGTTAAAAAATGGAACATGAGAGTGCCTAGAAAAATATTGACTGCTTGCTCTTCATTAGTCATTCATTACTATGTTTTAAAGGCCGTCAAAGGTATGAAAAATCACAAATTAATGCGGTATGAAAGCATGAAAGTCCGGTAGAGAGGATCACAAATTTAATAATTATTGATTAATTAACGACTAATTAATCATTAATCGTTAATTAATCATACCTGTTTAATTAATGATTTCTTTCCTAAATGCTAATTAGATTCCTATCTTGCTGACTGCATCTTTCAGGGGAATAACGCTTTGGGTGATGCACAACCGTATGTCGTGCAAAGCTATATTAGCCAACCTTATTTGATTGGCTTGAAAAAATTCGACGTTCGGATTTATTTACTCGTCACATCGGTGTGCTCTATTCAAATCATTTCAATCGTTACACTTAAATGATACAGTGTATTCATTGAATATTCATTTCAACCACTAGTAATCAGTTATTCTTTCAATTAATAGTTGTTAATTATCAATTCCAATGAATAATCGATTAATAATAATTACTAATTGCCAATAATTACCAAGAAATAATTGCTTCATTTATTAAAATTTGATTAAAAACAAATATTCAGTAAATAAATCAAAGTCCAACTTATCAAGCGATAAATATTTTTCGCTTTTTTTTTTCATTCATTTCATTCATTTCTTTCCGCTTTATTTATTTTTTTCAATATCTTCACATAACAGCTTTTTCATAACTTTCTTACCTTCTCTTTATTTTATTCCCCCCCCCCTTATTTATTTCTATTTCAGCTATAGCTATTATTTAAGTATATTGGCTAGAAATTCAATCCAAGCTTAATAATAATAAAATAGCTACCAGTTTCGTTGTTTTATCATATTTATTGTAATATAATTCTTTGTGGTACCAGTCTTTTGAATTTCACCAAAGAGTTATGTGCCTCTGCAAAGCTCTTTGGGATTGAGGGCAGTGGGGGGAGGGGGGCTGGGGGGTTGGGGGGGGGTGGGAAAACAGGAAAGTGCTGCACCAGTCGCATTTTATTACTTATGAATTATATCTTATTTTGGTCAAAGATATCGAATTGATTACATTTTCGCTAATATAGAATTTGCAATAGATTACGCACTCTACAGCACACCTTTAGGAAATATTGTTCGACTTGTCTTATTTTTTCCACTAGTGAAGAATGCTGTATCGATTGGTCTTTTAATAAATGTAATATTTCTTGATAGCAGTAGTTTTAGTTCCGTCCACTATGTGCATGGCTCAATCGTGAAGGATTCGCTCGATTCTCACATTCTCGCTATTCTTTGAATTCCGTTGAAGACGCTTGTCGGTTTTTATGCTCATTTAAATTTCCTCATTTTTTACACATTATTTTCAATAATATAGATATGTAGGAATATTGTGAGAAAATAATGTTTAGCCTTTTCGTATTGATGCGATTCGTTTATTTTTGTTAAATTTTAATAAATTTATTCGATCACATTTTTTGGCATTACTAAATTATTCGAAAAATATATTTCAATTGGAAAAAAATAATAATGAAAAAATGATAAATATAGTCGGAAAATACTTTAAGATGATGGAACTTTATTATAGTCGATAAAAAATTTATATTAGAATCAAGAGTATTCATTGAAAATCGAATTGCTTCAAATTTCCGCCGCTTATCTGAGAGGCTTTATTTTTTTATCGATCAGAAAATTTCACTGTTTTTGTCAAAGCGATTTGTTAAATACGAGAATGATGTGAAGATTGATAGATGTTTCTTGATTTATAGATGTACATTTAACAAACGTAGCAGTCGCAAAAACTGCTCCGGATTACGATCCACAACGAGGACTCAAATGGAGTGTATATAAACTTCGCCGATATCTCACTGCTATGCATGGAATTAATGCCGTCCGTTTTTACTCATCAATTAGCATTCAAATTTTCAGCATCATATTTGGTCATTATGTGAAATTCTCCACATTCTATAGTAATAAGTTTTGCATCGTGCCTTTTCTTGTTATACTATCACTGACCTTTAAGATACGATTGTGTACCCTACAGGAAACTTGTTAAAGCTACCAGGAAGCTTATTCTTATCAAATATTATCGAACGTTTGCCGAACGGTAATGTGCCGTATCGAATCTTGGAATGTCTCGATTAATAGATTTTATCGATCTTTAAAATACATGTAGGAGGCATAAAAACTTGAAATGCCTTATATTCTAAACTCTGCATTTCAAAATTCAATCGCCTTTGTGAAATTGGTGTCTTTTTTACTTATTAGACTTATAAATGAATGAAAGATTATACTTGAGAAATTACATAGAAAAGAGGCTTATAGATCGATAAGCTAATGAACGAAATTGGGTGGATACTTATCTCAAGTCTTCGTTCAGTGCAACATCTCGTCGTACAGGTAGCTTATCATCTTTTTAATGGTTTTTGGATAGATTCAACTGATATTACTGATAAGTGATAATAGAAAACATTAGTGCAACTTTTTTTTTTACTAATTTTGCGAGAATTTTCTGAAATCTTTCAAGTCTACGAGAGTAATGTCATCAGTGAGCCGTTATTTACTCAAAATACACAAAAAATTGAAGATAGCGATTTTGAAATAGAATCGTTATTTTTGAGCTTTGTTAGTTGAAATCGAAAAAAACCTTTTTCAAATTCTGAAATTAATCATTTGCCACCTTACCGTTTTTACAGTAAATTTAGAACGGTAGTGTTCTCGAGAATCTGGAATTTTTTCATTTATTCCGATAATATAATAGAATTGCATTTTTGGGGCAAGAAGAAAGAGTTTTAATTATTGGGAAAGAATAAATGGCTAATATGATTGAATATAAGCTATGTGAAGTTTTTTTTTTGAAGAGGAGATGGGGATATTGCGGTTAAAAAACCACCAGATTCTCAGAAATTTCTCCAAAGCAGACCTAAGAGGCGCTGAAATTCTCTAGCCTTCTCCTGCGGCTTTCATAATCCTGGTAGTTAGTCCACCTAATATGGGGCGTAGGTCTAATACGATATAGCTTAGTTGGCAAACATTATGCGTGTTGCTGTTGGCGAGTGAAAAAACTCGCTGGTTCGTATCCCGTATGTGCTGGAAATTTTCATTTGCAATATCTATTATGGTTTGCTGATGGGTGAGAATGAATTTCTATTATATATTGAAGGATCCTCATTGCTTTGAACTCTATGGATATGATATTCTTCTCGACGAGCGATTGAAACCATGGTTGCTTGAGGTTGGTGCTTTTAGTGGGTTTTTTTGGAATTTCTGAAATTGGAGTGCTATTGAGTTATGACCTAATGTAAGACACGATGTTCCGCATTGCTTTGTGTATTGCTTTCATGTCGTTATTTTAACAACCGGCCTATCATAACTAACAGCACGATTGAAGCTATGCGACACGTGAGGTGTTTTTGATAACAACGAGCCATAACGACAGGTTCTATGCTATCGTTGGATGTCTTGAGGTCACACTGAGGGAAGCTAAACAAGACTTACATTCTAAGCAGGTATAGCAATCACCTAAATATCCGTCAAACCTGATTCCAATTTAATTTGATGTTGACCTTTCTGATGGATCACCGGCCCTCGATGAAAGGAATCGTTCCCTGTTGGAAGTTTCGCAAGAAATTAATGAACAAGTTTCCAACTAAGCTCTTTGGATAATTCATTTATCCTTTTCTTTTTGTAAATACAATTTCTTATATAAAAATATTAATCATAAAAGATCTCTAAGACTATATTCCTGAATTTATTCCTATAAAACCCATAAACTAGTAAATAACCGTACATTAGGAAGAAATTCTTTTTTTTTTGAGCGAATCAGAAAAACGAACGGAAAATTGAAATGTAAACAGAAATTTGAAATGAAGATTGAAAGATCGGTTTTAAGCACTTGTTTTTATTATTTTTCAATAAGCTAGACTTCCAGAAAACAAATGCATTAAATTGTTATCACTGCTATAATTCAATATTGATAAATATACTATCATAAAGTCCTCTAGAACTATAAGAATCGCGGCACTTTGCTTTTGCTTTTAGAGAACTCGTGAAAATTCCACTTATATATAATTAATTCATAGATTAATATAATGTCATCTATTGTTTTATTTTCTGCATTGTAATATTTCGTTGAAAGTTGATATCTTTTGTGGCACTTTCAAATAAATATGAAGCAAGTCCCATAATTAATTGAAGCAAATATATTTTAATCTTATAGGAACTTGATATTGAATTGAAGAGCAAAAAAAAAACGGAGCAGGAGTTGCTTGTAAAATTGATCTTATCATAGTCTGGTGTGCTAGAATCGTGTATTTGGAAGCGTGCAAAAATTATATCCACGAATAGGGAGGCAAAATTAGAGCCTAAAGTCCTAATTCTATCAGACAAGTTTCTTCAACGACTAAATTGTTGGTGATTCTCTCATTTGTCATGAAGAAGTTGGCATTGGTTTTAATTAAATTCATCACTTCTAGCTTTATCCGGATTGTTCTACGGCTAGACTGGCTCTGCTATAACTTAGACCGACCTTTTGATAGGCATTGGCTAATATCAATGATTTATTTCGTCTACGAGCGTAACGCACGACTTCATCGTCGATCGCCTTAACGAATTCACTATTTGAGCATAGCAGCATCTACTATTTTTCTTCACAAAACCGTAACTCAACAAATACAAGAGCCACCTTAATGTAAGAGGAAAAAAAGCGCCACTTTTTATGAGATGAAATTTTCCAAACTATATGCATTACTTGCAAATCGCTCTGTGAACATTGTTCGTGATCATATATTTAATGGGATTTGAAACGTGCGGGCATAGTTATGTGCATAAAGGGCGGCTTTGTCAAATACCTCAATAGAGAGCCGAATAAGGACAACCACTGCGCTATTCATGCGATGCAAATTGAGATTTGTATTCAACGACAACCTAACTTTATGAGATCGGTCAATAGAGCATGCATGCTCATCGGCGATATATAGCGTAAATATCGCTGACTATAAGATCAATTTTATTTCACCTCAATATCGCTATTAAAGTGATTTTTTGCAGCAAAGTTTAACGGATCGGCAACATAATTATATAAATTATTGATCTCTCTATAAATTACTATAAGCACATGCGTTTAATTCATTGTTTATATTAGTTTTCGTAGTGTTCTGAATAATTATATGCTCATTTCTGGTCGTTCTACCATGCAGTACTTTAGGTATTGGAATCGTACGGGGGGGGGGGGGGTAGAGGGTGAAAAGAGCGAAGTCAACTTCCAAAGGGCTAGTAAGTGTGGGCGGGGAGGGGGGGGGGGAGCGAAGAGAGGAGTGCACCGAAAAACCAGCTATACCAAGATTTGCGAAAGGAAACTAAGCAGAAATTTTAGCGCTTCTCTCTTATTCTATAACTTGCATAAATTGTTATATTGTTATACAACCTGTGTCACATACAGCTTTCCATCACCTGTTTTTATAAATCACTGCTGCCCAACAAATCCTACAGCAGATAGGCGGATACAACAAAGGAGCAGAATTTTAGTTCGTTTGAGGGGAAAGGGAGAAAACTCTTAATATGCTTCCCGGGAGAATGGCTGCACCTGTAGTAGCATCGGTTGGACATTTGGTGAAAATGGTCTTAAAGCAATGGCTAGCTTTAAGCAATGGGTATATTATAAAGAATTGTTAAGGTGAACGCAAGTCCATCTCTAACGGCTTCGAGTCAAGAGGACTTCGAAATGAAATATCGAATTCTTTCGCATATGCTTGACGTTCTCGACTTAGAAAATAAGTATTTATTTTACATTAATTTATCTTCCTTATAAATACGATAGTTTACTTTACTTGCTTATTTCATAACGTCCTTTTAGGAGTGAGTCGCAAGCAACTTTAATATTTACTGTTTTTTTTTTTGCATAAGTTTCAGACTAGAACCGAACTGTTATATACTATAACGAAAAGGAAACCGTTTGCAGTGTTGTGAAATCTCAACAGGAAAATGTTTTGGATTGTCTAGTGTGAGTAGTGATATAGGGCAGGCAATTTTCGAAATTGCTATCTTCATTTGTAATTTTTTTTTTTTTTTTTTTTTGCATATAAGCAATTCTTTATAATTTCCGCTCGAAATATTGGACAAATTTTAGCTTCAATTTTACGATTATATTTAATCGAAGAAAGAATGAATGATTCTTCACTTGGCCAACAATTAATTGATGGAAACCGATCATAGATGATCGATTTCCAGCACTTTAGCAATAATTTATAAATATTTCTTATATTGCTATTGTTAATGAAATCTTTAAGTGAAATTGTAGGTTAACAGGCAATGAAGTTAATGTTGGTGGATTTGACCTATTAATTCGCAACAATGAACCTGTCGAAATACCATGTGCAATTCGAACTGGACGCTCGGCGGCATTCTTTCAACCGACACTCAACGTTCGCTTAGGTTTATTCCCATAAAACCATTTTTTTTCGCAACAAAAAATTAAAGAGAAAACAATACGGTGATAGCATAGAGGAGCGTTAAAAAAGCGGAAAATGAATAAAATAACGCGTTGAATTCTTAAATTGCAAATTCATTTTTGCATGCAAATAATTTTATGCCAAAGATACCGGTTGAATAGAACGTTCTCGTTTTTTTTTTCCTAACTCGGGCTATCTTTTATGGATCTCGAGGTCTTAACTGACCGATTAAATTTAGCTTGAGATATTAAAAAGAAAATTTTACAGCTATGCTGAATACCAGATTCTAAAATGGTCAAGCATTGGAGTTCATCAATTCAAATTTTATCAAATGCAGCTGATTTTCTCTTTGAATTCATTCGGCAGAAATAATAACTAAACAAGAAATTCCAAATCGCATATTAATTACTTCACTACTTACTTCATTTACTTAGATGTGAAATAGTTCATCTAATTTCTCTCAAATAGTTGAGATACAATCTTTATGTTTCATCTTGAATAAAGCGGGTAAATTTCAGCTTTATTGGATGATAAAACCTCTTATTAGTATGAGAAGAAAATTTCAGGGTATTACGCTGCTCCGATGCCGATTCCTTGATGAGATATTCCAACGCAACATATGACGCGTTATATTCATCGCAGCAACGCCAAACTCTATTGAGGGAAGGGGGATTCTACTTAAGAAATCAGTTATTTTAAAATGGTCCAGGAGATCATTTCAGTCGATATTTTTTAAGCCATCAGCGACTTTTCACGAAGTTGAACATCCACGATCATCCTGGTTTTTTTTTCATAGAGGGGGGGGGGGAAGGAGGCAGCAAACTTTTTGACGTTTTCAGTCCATATGTTGTTTTCTAAGAATTTATCTGAACTTTGGAACTTTCGAATCTCACATCATTTATCGTGGTATTTTTATTTATTTTCTTCTTTTTGGCTTCGAAAATTCATTCACACGCAATGGTCAAAATAGACAAAAGCAGAGAGAAGGACAGCGTCTGATAGCGAGGTTATTTAGAGCAGAAAACGATAGACAGTTTGAAGGTTGGATAGTATGTCTTGAGAGAGATGCAAAGCTACTTGAGTATCAAACAATTACATGATTTTTTAAAAACAACTTTCTAAAACGAACGTCATCAAAATTCAAAAGGATAAATGGCAAGGAAAAACGGGCCGAGACGCAAGATGGACGAAAGTTAACCATTACATGGGTATCGCTCGTTTCAATATTACCGATATAGTCGCTCAGGCGGTCTGTAGTTTTTCTATTTTCACAACGTTCACAGTAATAATATTGGGAAATGATCTCAGCTTTATTGAATTTTTCACCCGATTGCACCGTTCTCGTAACTCTCCGAAAAACTCCAATAAAGCCCCATGCAATCCCATTTCATCAAGCTCAATAAAGTGGGCATTTCATATGGTTTTTTATGGCAAACTTTGGCGGTTAAGTGCTAGTGTCTGTAATGTTTGAAGGTGTAATGGTTTTAGGAAATATTGCAGAACTAGCACTTGCTTGTTGAAAATTGAAGAGACTACACATAACAGATATCGAATCGACGAAACCCGGCTCACAACTTGCCATCAGTAAATCAAACATTTCAATTATTAGCTCTTTTCTTTTTCTCTTTTTTGTAAATTTTGGTGGAGAGGGGTGAGCATTTTCCTTAAATAACTATTTTTCTAACATTTAAAATAATTTCTGATACGTTATAGCTGCGTCATAATTATTACTCGCCAATATTTCGTTTTTGTTTCATTGTAAACGTTTGGCATTCGACGCAGTTCGAGGACATCTCGATGAATACTTTTGTTCTTTCTCGTTTTTCGAATTTACAATGGATAAATTTACGATCTTTGCCATGGAATTCTTTTTTTTTTTGATTTTAGCAGAGATAAAATAGCACAGATCCACACAGAGTAGAGGTTAGGTAGCGGAGAGAGGGCGCCAAAAATGGGTGTCACCATCTCCAGGCTACAGTCGAGATATCCACGGGTACCGGTAATTTTCGCTCCGTCTCTACGATCGAGAAACCCATCGAGAACCAGCAATCTTCGCCTGTTATACTTTCCTGAAGACTTGTATTTTGCAGATTTCGAGTCTCTATTGCTTTCACTTACTAGACTATCATGTATCCCACCTATCATCTATTTCTTGATTATTTAAGCGCTGAGAAAATGCGATTGAAATGGCAACAGTTGTCCCATAATACTATATCATGTGATTCGGAAAAGTTAGTTGTATCGATCTCATTTCCAATGATTCTTCAAGTTCTATCAATTTCATACTTAAGTTCTATTAATTATATGAACATTGGCTATATACAGTATTTTGCAAATATTTGCTATTTTCTATAATAAAATATTCATTTGAAGCAATTCTTAATTTCGTTTCTCTTCAAGTTTTCTCACCGTTTGCGTTGATTTTGCTGATTTTATTTCTCGCAAATGCACATCGATAACGTTGAAAAATTGAATACCGTTGAAGATCATCGAAGAGTGACTGATGAATGCGATGGTCTTCGAGGTGGTCGATGAAATTTTAGCAAGTTAACGATCCACTATAGAAGAAATCGAGCTTTTTCGGCTTTGAAAGGATTCGCTATAGGGACGCATGACCTGTTAAGCATTTCAGGAATTTGCTGTAAAGAGTTTTACCTCATAAATTTTTAACCGATGTATAATAGAAAAATCGAATCCTTCAAATATTATAGTCGTCTACTACAAAAATTCGTTATTTCAAAGTTCTCAATAAAATCGCATAGAAATAATATGAATCTTTTGAAATTTTTTCGCGGTCTATTGCGAAGTAAAAATTTACATATTAAAAAAATATTTGAATTTTTACATTTAATCTTTCCGGTTTGCTAAAACGTTTTTATTTCATTGCCTCTCTAAATTCTCTTTGTAATTAACGGATTCGTTACGATTATATTTTATTCTAGAATCAGCAAAAATAGTTTCATTTTCTATTGATTTTTTGAATGTTTTTTATTCTATTGTTTTCATTCCACTTGTTTTTTTTCTGTGTTTTTTTTCGAACGTTCTAATGTTCGATTATTTTTTATCCGCCCAAAGGAAATATCGATAAATATCGAAACAATCTGACTCAATGTTATAATAAATGATAAATGTCATTTGGATGTGTTTAAAAATTTTCACTGTATCAATTTTTTGATTTTTATTTCTATAAAAATGCGCTGATTTCAATAATTTTTTTTCGAATTTTTGAATTATTGAGTTTTTTCACACAGAGAGATTTTTATGAGTCGAAATCGAAATTCAAATGATATATTAATGCGCAATTGAAAATCTCATCTACCTTTTAAGATTAGTGAAATCTACTCATATCCCTCAAAGATCATTGACGATTGTATTGAATGAAAGCATTTGGAATTTGCCTAGAAGTAGTTTGATCGAATTTGCGCTCAACAAGTACGCATACGAGTGGATCATCATTGAGCGTTCTTAAAGATTTCTCATGAAACAGTTTTGAATTCGAAAATGATGTCAACAAGTCGGATAAATTTACGCATACTTGACTTCGTATACCTCTAAAGAAGTGAATATTTTTACTGAACAACAATTTCAATACGAAAAATTGTCTCAGCACGTATAAATGATTCATCGATTTCTTTAATAGAACTATGAGGTAATATTTTGAATATTGTTGAGAAATTCCTAAAGATTAGAAACGATGAGCTTCCTTAACTATCGACGAGCATAAATTATAGGGTAATTATCGCTTTGAAGAAGACTACGAACGAATCGTTTCCCGAGTGATGAGTGCTCTTTGTGACATATGTTGGCTTAAGTATATATGTAGAGAATGGGAGGGGGGGGGGGGGTATTAGTGGGGAGGATATTGTTCGGTGCGCGAAGAGCGGACCTCAAGGTCGTAATGCATACTGTTCATCCGTCCCCTTCCTTACATTATTTGACGGTTTATTGCTTCCGTTGCACGCACTTCAAATTATAATCAACAACCTGTCGCGATCAGTATATTTTAATTCGTTCGGTGTTCAAGGCAATCCTCCACCCACACACACACACACACACACACACACAGACAAAGCACATTTTTTGACAAACCATCTGCCTTCCATATCGAAAATTTTGCGAAACTTTTTTTCGCTCATTTTCTTCGCCTTTTAGAAATCATTTCCAGAAGAATCTGAAAAAAATCATCTTGGCGCATACTTCACTTTGTTGGATGAAAAGTTCTTCTTGCATTTCAAATTTAAAGTCGAACGACTGATTTCAAATCGAATGCGAGCGAGGAGAGAAGGAGGGGATAGTTGGAAGATGGAGGGATCAAAGGATGCCATAATTTGTTGCCAATTTGCTCTGAACTCATTTTAATTTATTTTTTGCAATGATTAATTTATGTTATAACACATTCATTTAGTTTGAAATTTAGAAAAATTTGCCATTATTTTATTTTTGTTGCATTTATTTTACATTAATTTTAAATGCATCAAATTTATAACACATTAGAAATTATAAATCAGATTAGCTATTCTTTTTACATTTTAAGTATGGAATTTTGAATAATATATTATAGAATGCCTTAAATCTTTATTATAATAGCCTTGAGATTGTCTCTATTAAAATGAGCACATCTATTGCTATAATTGAACGAATTCCACGATCGACTCCATTTCTCTCACCTTTCAGGTGTAATTTCTTCTCGAAATAGTTGTAATCAACGTAGAGATGGCCAACACCTGCTATATGAATGTGTCAATAAAGAGGCACTTGCGTACGTTTTGAGACAGTGTGGAGCTCGCTCGATTGGAGCATAATTGAAACGCTATTAAAGATGACATTATCCGCAGACATTGTAAAATTAATCGGCAACTTTTTGTCAATATTTTTGTCACCTTTCTTTGATTAATATCGACGGTGTGTTTAAAAGTGAGGATCTGAGAGATATTCTCATATCGTCGTTCATTGTATTATATGTACATGTGGGGTATTCGAGCGAGAAATTGTTTGACGAGTGAAATGCGTCGCTGACTGTGAAGACATAGCATGGATTAGCTCCTATTGAGGCTGCAAGCTCGTTGCTCACGTTTAGCAACTGGTTTTGCGTCAACTTCACGTCTGAATACACCGCATATCTCGAACAATGCCGATAAAACGGATTTTAAGCCAATCGATGATTCATAAAAAGAGGATCCATCAAAATCCATCATCAAAAATGTGCAAGCAGATAGAACGGCGATGTTGAATCATCACAAGATTTCCGTTGTCTATATATATATATATATATATATATATATATATATATATATATATATATATATATATATATATATATATATATATATATATATATATATATATATATATATATATATATATATATATATATATATATATATATATATATATATATATATATATATATATATATATATAGTATGCGTTCTCGATGTATAAAAATCCCGTGATGTTTGCGGTATGACTTTTGATATCTTTGAATCTCATTAATAGCTCAGTTCTACTTTAATTTTTTTCACCACTTCAGGAGTAATAATAATTATCTGTCAATATAGTCCTATCATATTCTATTCGTTCTCATAGAAATATCAGCTATCTACAGTATTATAGAATAATAGCCCTCATAGCAAAGTTTCTATTATAGAAAGTTATGCTAGTCAAGTATATACTACTCTTTAGTTAATTGATAATGACATGAACTAATTAAAAACTTTGCACTGAATCAACCAATGGACTGATCTTAACCGCCTAATAATCAACGGCACTTTAATAGAGCTTCAAAGCGATGTAAATATTTGCAGTGACCCTTTTTTTGTTTCTTATTAATAGGATTGCTTTTCATAAAATATATCATTTAATAATTCAAAATGAGGAAAAACCATGTCGAATGATGACACTTTAATTCCCATCAGGTAAATTTCTATTAGCGCAACGAACAAGTTCTTGCTACATACATCATCTAGGTAATAAGAGTATTTCATAGAGAGATCAGTAAACTTAAACATAAATAAAGTATTTATTCCGATCCTTGCTGTCTCTCCTTCCCATGTCACCCTCCCCACGTCCTCTTCCCATTCCCCTCCCCGTCCCACAGCCTTCCCATCCCCATTTTTAGGTCACTGTTTAGTTCCGACTTAAGTAGTTTCTCTATTTTTTTTTTTTGTTATTGCGTTTTGCCGAATCCTAGAAATGTTGTAGCGTATAGCAGCGAACGAAAGCAACGAATCATCCCCCATTGGGATGGGAGGGATTGACGTTCAATGAGACGCCTCTTTGCAACCACTTCCATCACTCAACACACAGACCTGCACTACATTGCCATAACGAGTGGTCAGCTGCATCCAAATGCTCGTACAAGCAATTTATCCATCTGTTCCGATCCTTCCTAACTACTTCCCCTCCCCCCTCCCCCCCCCCCCCCCCCCCACTTATCTCTCCTCCATCTTCTTCCCATCGCTTCCTTCCCCCAATTTCATGTACCTCTTAAGTTCCCTATTACTTTATTTGTTCTTTATTCTACTTTGTACTCTTGGCATTTTCGATCATCGTCTCGTCTAAAGCCTTCGATTTGTAAGAAACTAAATAACCACCCATTTCCTGCCTAATGCTTTCGGCAATTAGCTAATCTAGGCAGCTTGCTATGTGAATATTTGCTCACTTACCTGTAATAATGTCTATTGCATGACTGCATTATAAGAGAAGATTGCTATTCCTATAAATTATATACTACTCGAAAATGAAAATCAATAAGTTTACTAATAATGCCACCTGAATATTATACAGGTATGTCCAATCTTTAATGCACACCTTGTTCTGCTCAGTATAGAAATTTTGAACTTCATTTTACAATCTATCATAATCGTTTATTAAATCAACAACTTTCGAATACGCTAACTAATAAATCCACTTTATTATTTCGAATTTTATTTTATTCATCATCATCTTTGATTGTTCAGTTTTTCGTTTCCGCTTTTTTTTTTGTTGTCATTCAAAATGCCAAAATATGTCAAGAACTATTTAAATACGCCAATAAATTGCTCATCGTTATTTTTATTTATATAAGCGAGGAATATTTATTAGACTTTTATGCGACCTTCACCTCATTTCAATTTTTCGTAATTCTTTCGATGAATTTAATTTGTGTTTTTTTTTTCTTGATTATTTTTATTAATTTGTATTGTTGTTATTGATTATAATATATTCTTCGAAAATTAATGATTATTGGTCATATTATTTTCTTGTTGATTACTAATTACTTCATTATTTTAACAATACATCACAAGAATCTAAATTTTTAGCCATATTTTACCATATCAAAATGAATTACTCTATCTCGTTGTAGTCTTTTCTTTTTCTCCATTATTGAAAATTGCCTTCTATATGTGGCAAATATTTTAATATGAAGTTTTGATTGTAGAAAATGAAGCTTAAAGCAAAATTGCATCTCGCACATAGCCATTTTATTAATGAAAGTGATGAGGGATCGAGATATGGATGGATGTTTTCGTGTTGTAATTTATAAAAATGTCGTTTTTATTGCATTGTTTACTATTCGGAGCCCATAATAAACGTTTAGCCTAATATAGAAATATGTTATGATAACATTTCTTTGTTGGACTTAGAATTTAACACAGATTAGCGCTTTTATGATGCTTATCATTGTTAGCAATACCGACTTTAGTGCTATTGAAGTCTTTTAGCTGTGGCCAGTAAGAAGAATTTTCATACGAATATATCGTGGGAATTCCCAAAAGAGAAGCTAGGGCAATTTTTCACGTGGCGCTGAATTTGATTCAACCTTGACATTTCTGGACTCTCCGTGGTGAAATTTTTTTGTTCTTCTAAGTTGGCAGTTTTCCAAATTCCGAATTTTTTTCTCCAATTCTTACGAATATTGGGGAGCGATCTTGCAAATGTCTACCTTATCAGCGCGTTTCAAAGACATTTACAGTATGAAGCGATAAAAATTTACTAGAATAACTCAACAGTTCAATGACAATCGAAATGAGTCGTTAGTTTTCCTTTGCAATATTTTTTGCTTGATGTCATATTCATACGGATGCGAAACTCTTCTATATCGTCTATCGGAATTCATAGGTCTTAGACGGGCGCTTGCATATGCTAAAACCCTCAGAAGCTTCCCTCGCTCTTATCCCCTGATGCATTTATGGCACCTGTTTCCTCACCCCCCTTCCTCCCCACACTCTCCCCCCCCCCCTCCCCGCCGCCTTCGTTCCCTTCTCACCTGTTTCTCTTCTGTGTAAATCCAAAAACTGTGACGATGGTTACGCTATTGGTTGCGATAATCAACGAATGTGAAATAAATTGTTTTTCATTTTGTGATAGCAAACGCCTGTAATTTGTGTCGTTTCAAAAATACAGTTATTACTGTTATTTTGACTTTTATTTGATGCGTATACACTACGATTTACAAGCAAAGCTGCTGTTTCCGAAATCACTTGGGAATGCTGAGATTATTGTTTGCACGGCTTGAATCCCCTCCCTCTCCTCCTCCCTCCCTTTGGTTCATCATATCCTCCGTTCCTTCCACAGTTTGCATCCATCATAAATCCGTCATTCCATATATGTGTTTCTTGAACAACGAAGCGAATTCCCACTAAGGTATTTTCCTCTGTTTACCTGATTCGAGTTATATCAGATCTTATGCGTTAAGCTATCAATTGTGACTACGCACTGATTAAATTTTAACTACTCGATTCAGGTTTAATGCCAAAAAAATTGAATTAAAAACTAAACTTGCTCGTTTTGATGAGATTTTTTATTACGAGATCGGTACCATAGAGTACACCTTTAACCTCATCGGCATTCCAAATTTAGCTTGTGTTTATATGTTTGCACTACGTTTCTCTTTGTATTTTTGCATTTTCTGAACAAAAGTCTTATATAGTAAGAGTTGCTCACTACGTACGATACGATTGAGGGGTAAGTTCAAATTACGCTGTATAGATGCATTGAAAGAGATTTTCAAGTGTAGCCGGAAATAAGGGGAGACAGTACACAACATAATGGGATAGCATATTATTTATCGGGATAGCACACCATATAGTAGGATACTAAGCTGAATAGGATAGCACGCAATATATAGAAGATAGAACACTATATACCGGGATAGCATACTATATAAATTCGACGCAATGGGATTTGCTAAGCAAAATAGATTTTTCAACGATAGAAAGCATATCTAATTTATGCGTCTTTGGGATGTAATTGGCAAACGAAAGCGAAATGTAATCTTATCGAGTAACCAAATTACGTTGATTTGCATTCAAAAAGCGCAATTTGCGGTCAATGCATAATGGCAGGCATCAACCAACCAACGTTCTCTTTCAAATAGACCATATCGCGAATATATATTTCACTAAATTTTTTTCATTTCACTTCTAATTGATGCTGCTTTTATTATTAATGCTATTATATTATTATATGAAAAAACTGCTATTATATATATATATATATATATATATATATATATATATATATATATATATATATATATATATAATATATATATATATATATATATATAATATATATATATATATATATAATAACCAATGATATCTAGTAGGTTAAAGACCGGCGTTTCAAGTCACTTCGCGAGTCTACCTTGACATTTTCATTCACTTCTCATGTTCGTTTTATTTAACCATTTTCGGCATCAAAGAATCAACATTTATGACAAATATGGCGTAATAACTAATGATGTATAATAAATAACCTGTAAGATAATGTAACATTTCATTTACAGCTCAAATGGACACTATGTACTTAAGTGTGATGATTTATTTTTTATCGATGAGCACTATTGTCGATGCCATTCAATGTTATTCGGGAAGCCAACTTCAGGTCATCGAATGTCCCAGTATTAACTGCATTAAACAAACGCTTGGATTCGATACGGTCAGCTCACTTCAACACTTTTCATCGACTCTATTTGAAGTTTTGCGTTACCTGATATATTTTAAATTGCAATCGAATTCAGATCCTAAGCTGTCTCTATGAAATTCTGGATTATAACGCGATTTACTGTGATCATAGGTTCACTTGAAGATGGGATAATTTGGTAAAATCAGCGAAAACGCTTTTCGCCAAAGGGATCTCTGCCATTGCTACAACTCATAACGTGCATATCTCCTCATTAGGTTTATCTTAAATGTTTCCCTAACTTTAAATCCTTTGAGTTTACTATTCTCTTCTAATAAAAAAACCTCCAATTTTTGATTCTACAACAAAACTAATTGTTTATTTTTATGACTTTTGAAAGTTGTTGACATTTTCCTTGTAAGAATCGACGTAACGTATTTTGAATTATTTATCCATAGAAAACGAATAGCAATGATGAATTCATTCAGAATATTTCGTCCTTGAAAAGATTTGGAAATTTTTTGACAATACTGAACACCGAAATATGAAGTGAATTACAATAATAACAGTAATTTACAGTAATATATAATTGTATTATTTTGCCAGAGGAGCAAAATTCGAAAATGAATTTCCGTCGTTTTCGAAATGAAATAAGATTGTCAAACAGGGATTAAATAGGCCATTTATAGGTCTCTTTTAGGCCACTGAGAGAAGATTGTGGCATTACTGTATGATTCACTTATACTTCTACTAAACTTTTAAAGGTCATCATTTGATAATTGCAGTAATATTTTGATGTTCTCAAAATAAAGCGTTTTACATAAGGCTTGTTTGATCATCGAGTATTCAGTAGTGAGGGCAAAACAGTGAGCTAATCTTAGCCCTCCCCCCCCCCCCTTCTCCTGGCTCGTTGTTCTTCATATGGAATTCATGATTGAAGATTCTCACTTGTTTTTTAAATTTATTTTTGCTCGATTTTTATACTTTATTTTTTCATTTATACCTTACTACTTATTTTTCCTTTCAAACATCTCTCGAAAAAATGTCGCAATAATAAAACTTGCCAAACAAAGAGGGAAAAACGTTGAAAGCGAATATGATGAAGCAAACGTTGATTGTTGAATGCTCTTAAGGTGTAGTTTCCCCACAAAAGCGGCATTATCACATTCAAGCATTATTCGTTCATCCGTCCTCTTGAACCTTATATACATGTGTATACCATAATATATGATGCATTCATAGATTCGTAAAACCTTAAAGAGAAATTAAGAAATACCTCCTTGGGGAAGTGGCAATAATCTTTCAATGGAAATTTATTCCTTCTATTCGATACTTTTATAAATATTTAATTTCAGGTTCGATATTGTGATGGTACTGGCGTTTCATCGATATGTCAAACGTATCGTATCTTCGAATCTTGCCAAGCTATTCCAAATCTTGGATATATTTGTTGTTGCTCAGGACAACTCTGTAATTCGGCTAATATTTCGCTCATCTCTTCATCGTTATTAACGTCATTTCTCGTTATTTTGTTGCATCGATTTCTTATGTAAATTCTATTTATATATGAATATGCTCACTATAAACGATAATAAGTTATTGAATAATTTACAAACGTATTGTTTACTTTCAAAAAACTCAGAAAGTAAAAAGTAAACGCGAAGGTATTATTTAGTTGAAACTTTGAGCGAACTAAATGTGGAAGATTTTTGGAGAAAAATCTCTCAGAAAATCGATTATATAATTGAGAAATTATTATTGCAATTAAGAAATAATTATCACCGAATGAATATTGCGAAAATTTGAAATAATAGAAATAAATATATTTTAATTGATTTTGCACTAAATTCTTTTTCCATTCTTTTATTATTTTAAATTTCGTTCAAAATTTTGGAATAATTTTTGCTATTCGAATATAATTATTTAATTTTTTTTTGGATTTTTTGTTTCAATTTTTTTGGCTTTTTTAAGCAAAAAAAAAAATGCCGAAATTACTTCCAATAAAAGAGAAAAATTTTGACGCATCTGTGTTAAATAATTCGCAAAAATCACTAAATTCTTCTACATCTTTTTGAGGCGACCTCTTCTCTATGGAACATTGTTATTTTAAAGGTGGGCAAAAAGTTGCTATAAAAGAGTACAATTGGGAAATGTGTGTTTGATAGAAGTGAGAACACATACTTAGACGATTCAAGAAATACTCGCAAACGTTCAAGCGGTTTTTGTTTTGTTGTGAGTCTCTCCTTGTTTTTTTGCTCTCGTTCTCTCTCTTCTCTTATGGTTTTTGAAGAGCCATTGAGATATGAGGATGTCGATAGAAAACGTCGCAAATTCCTTCATAACACTTTTAGTTCTACCGCATCAATTATTTACAATTTTTTTTTTGTTGATTTGAGGGGATATATGTCTGTTATATTGCATAGAAATATGAAGACTACAACATTATCACCTATTCATCTTCATTGATCACCTTTATAGGTGTGCAAAATTGTTGAACGGAAGTTAATGAACTGACTCTAAAGTATACAAATCGATAATAGCCCTACGATATTATTAAAGGCGAAGAATGCATGACGAACGTTTAGTTGAGGAATATGTCGATGTTATAATGCTACCATTAGCCAACGAATAGCCAGCGTTCTAATTTTGTAAGCTGCTGATTCGGCGATTATAACGCCGAAGAGCTTCGTTAATAAAAGTGGAACTTGCATATCCTCCATTACATCCCCCTTCCCACCACGCTCCCAAGTTTGCAACTAATTCGGAAACTTCCATAGCGATTTGCAACATTATAATTGGGGTTATTGATTGATCTTAATTAAAAACTATCCGTATACTTAAATGGAATCGAACCATTGAGGTCAATAATAATAAAATTTATAATTTTTTTTTAGCTTCTATGCGAATGTATTTGTTTAGAACGCTAACAGCACGTATGGATTTTCTATCGATCAAATTTGGCATCTAATATGAGGCATCTCAATTTTGAAAGAAAATAAAACAGCACTTTAACATGAAGGTTTATTTTATCGTATTTCTGCGATAAATGCATTCATAGCTAATCTTGTCTATAATAAAGAAATATGTTATGATAACATAATTCTTTGTTAAGCTTTATGCTTGCTGCAGTCTAAGACAATATATATATATATATATATATATATATATATATATATATATATATATATATATATATATATATATATATATATATATATATATATATATATATATATATATATATATATATATATATATATATATATATATATATATATATATATATATATATATATATATATATATATATATATATATATAACAACATTATTAATCCGCCTATTTTTTGAAACATTCTCGAATTTAGAATTCATTCGCATAAAAAATTTCTTCATCATTAATTAGTGGGCAAAATGTTGAGAAAAATAGTTACTGCTGTTACAATAGGTAGTAAAGTAAAAATATTACTGCTTTACTCAAACTTCAATTTTTAAAATTTATGGATAATTTATTTAAGAATTGATTATGACCGTTTGATCATCGAATTTTTCTCGATATGTGATTTTATATTTGTTACAGCTATGTTCTGAAAAATGTTTTCATTTCGTCGAAAAAAAACTGATCCTTTCATATAAATACGGATTATTATCTCTTTTAATATGTGGCCTCAAGTTTTATTTCCTATTGTGGAGATTTTCAACTGTGGTGTACTGCTAAAGATCTAGCATGCTGAAGAGCTGTAGGAATGCAACCTAAGTGTACTTTATCTGAGCTCAAATATCGCTTTCATTTCAATTGAAGTGGCACCTGAGATTTGATAGGATCGCACTCGTAATATCTCCAACCGGAAGCATTTCACTATACTGATCGAAATCATTTTGAACTTATTTCACTGTGCATATTATTGTATTGTTTTTGAGGGCATTTTTTTTCTCTTATGGACAAATAGCGATCGGTCATTAATTTCAATATTTCATTATTGAAATGCAAATATTATTTTATGTATAAGTTTTTATTGAAAAGCTGTGATTGTACTCATTTCACTTGGCAATTTAATCCTCCGGTTTTATAATGTTTTACATTTTTTCAAAGAAAACTTCAATTATTCGCTCAAATAAATTCGGCATTATTTAAAGCAAATTGTTTGTCGTCATGACGCATCGCATGCATCGTTTATAAAAATCAACTCATCTGACTGGTTTATACAGTGTAATTCGTCGAATATAATCCACTCCATTCGCACTAATCCTCTTCCAATATGTTGCCCTTACAATGTATTCCCTCTTCCCACAGAGAATTTCGAATCACCTTCACCCTTATACCGGAATTCAGAGCCGAATTTCCAACGTCGGGTTTTCAACGTTCTCTTGAAGTCTCAATTTCTATCGTTATTGTGGAATTTTAGGTCAAAAAGCGGAAATTGCAAGGTGATGATGGAAGTGTTGAAGTTGTTTCCGTGGTTTTGCGTCGTTTGCGTTGTTTCGATGATTCCGTTCAGATATTATTCGAAAAGGAAAAACTATAACGACTCTATTTAGTGAAAATAATTTCCTTTTTTTAAATTCATATCGTGAAAACTGGGAAACTATTTAGTTGACACAATTACATGGAAAACAAATAATACCAGTTGGGGATAGACTTTGATTTTTCAGAGACAATTTAACAAAGAAGATAACCTTGAAAACATTACGTGTGAGAGTCTCTACAAGAAACCTTAAACGTATATATATATATATATATATATATATATATATATATATATATATATATATATATATATATATATATATATATATATATATATATATATATATATATATATATATAAGGTGAGATACATATTCGAGTGCGACGAGAGGGGTAATAGATCATGAACAAGGATCACAGGTCGATGCCTAAGGAAAAGACTGTGATAAAGTTGCCACCTTCAAATGTAAAGAGCTTATGGCTGTGCTGAATACGAAAACAGGTGCATTAACGAGGCGGACAGAGGGAGATATTTAAGCAACTCATGTATTTCAGCACTTCCCAGAAAAGGCATACCGTCAAGGTTTCTCAACCGATGTTCTTCCGCTTGTCTGTTTTTTAGTGAGGGGAGGGGAATATTCGGGGATGGAAAATTTACATATATCAACAACCCCATAAAAGGCTAGTATGGAGGAACGAGGGGAGAGAAAGCATTGGAAGAGGTGTGTTTTCAAGATATTGCGCTAAATCCGTTAAATCAACAATTTCAAGCTTTCTTAACAAGACATCGATGTGTCGGCTTGCTCAACATCACATTCTTCTAATAGAAGTCACGACGGAGCTCATCGCTTTAGAGCTGTGATGCCCCGCCTTAAGAAGGGAGAATTTCGGAGGCACACTTCCCCTCCCTCTCCCCTACCGGCTCCTCCGTCCTTCATTGCGTTGACAGCTTTTACGGTTCGGGGACGGAGGAATATTTTATGCTTTTGGACTTATACGAAAAAGCCCATGACCTGGAGGATCTTTTTAGCCTTGGTCAGCAGCAGACTCACCTCTCAGAGGTCACGTGTTATGAATATGAGCCAAACAAACCCAAGTTCCCTGAATTCCATAACTAAAATCCGAAAATCCACAATACTGGATTGCTCTGTAATGTTTGACCACTGGAATTGAACATCCGCTTGTTCGAGCAATCAAGGATATCTTCGAGGATGGTTGAGAAGGTTTTTTGTAAGGAAATTAAATTCATAATTTATAAATTGAGAATTTTGCTGATATTCAGGAAGCTGAATCTGTTGAGGTTGAAATATTCGTGGATCTAAAGGATGCAAATTTAAGAAGAACTCGAAATTATGCAAATTTTCGCAGAAATTTGTCTTTTTTTTTCATTATGAAGATAATACGGAATATTTTTAGACAATATTACTTGAAGTCTAATTTCACTGATGACTGAAAACGTTGCCCATGAAATGCTGCTATTTGTTCGACATCCATCTCTTCTCAAGTGAAAATCATATACTTTCTAGCGTTCTTATATTCTCTTCCGCTGATGCAATCCACTCTTTTTTGTTCTTCATTTCTATTTTCTTCGTCAAATTATCGCGTGGATATTATCATTCAAGAGACCCTCCCCCTTCCCCTTCCATCTTATTCAGTAATACCATCAGGTTGGAGTATTCTTGTTTTATTCGTTTTATTGCTATTTAGCTGCAAATGATGTAATTTTTGAAAACGGGATGTTTGCAATGATTTTCATGCCTCATGTTGATAGAAAATTTCTATGGGAGGTGTAACAAAAAATGATGGGAAAGTGTTTCAATCTCACCTGATCGTTGATTAGGCATATAGCATCTTAAAGTGTTAGCGGTAATAAGCGTAGCATTATGTTGCCTTGATTCTAGTGGTCGACTTGCAAGTATTTGCGATGATAGATTTATTGTGTTTGAAGTCTTATCAACTTTGCAGTTTATATCCGGTAATTATCGGTTCTGAATATTTTGTTGGTATCTAGAATGTGCGGGTAGCAGAAGAAAAAGTATTCTTTTAAATACTCGGTTTACCTTACTCATATGCGGATGTTTACTTTTCGCTAATTATGCTGAGGTAACGTTTTACCTCTCACTCACACCCCCCCCCCCCCACCTTACCACTTTTCTACTCTATCTTAATCGTGAAGGAAAAATTTTACCTATTAGTTATGAAGTTGTACCTAAGGTTGTAAAAGTTTATATTATTCTTATAAGAAGCTGATTTTTTTGCCTTCATCATACACAATTCAGTGTTTCTTTGAAAATTGCAACAGTTTCGAAAATTTCTCACAGGTTTTTCGATTCGTCTATTTTCCATTTATCGTTTAAATTGAAAATGTATTTTCTTTATGAATCAACAATTACATCAGAAATGCAAATTTTCGATTTTTAGGTAGAAGATAAAGCATTAAGCTGTCGTATATAATGCTGACAATTTTGTATGTATATAAAATATATTATGCAAATTTTTCTCGTCGCTAAAAAAAGCTCTTTGTTTGTACTTATTATTACTTTATACCAGAACTATTTCGCGTAAATTTTCATATTTACTGGAAAAGATTTCGATTTATCAACATTTTTTGAGTAGATCTTAACAAGAATTACGCATGTTATCGTCTACCTTGAAGTAATTTATGTGTTTTATGTGTTGGTGCTTGCTGAGCCGTTTCCAGCATGGTTTACTTCCGCGATGAGTCTTACCTTCCAAAAAACCTGCCCAATGGCGCAAACCACCTTCCGTAAAAGTTGCCGCGCCCTTCCCCCTTTGATGTCAAGGAAGTCGGCAATGCCCTCTCCCGCATAATACAACTTTTCATAGCGCAAAACCCCACGGCGGAAGTGTCCAACGATAAAATTACTTCAGTATGTAAATAAGGGGCAATTTATAGCCGGTTTCTATAAGATGGGCTCGAAAATAATCGATGCAGTGAAATATACAGCCGAGACGGTGAAGGGTGCCGTAGTGGTGTTGTTCAGTCCGAATGCACCGATTCCGGCATCGAAACTCGATCCCTTCATGCCAGCCCGTCCGTGGACTGCTCAAGAATGGGTGCGTTCATCTTCATGTTAATCTATGTCTGTCTATATATATATATATATATATATATATATATATTATATATAATATATATATATATATATAATATATATATATATATATATATATATATATATATATATATTTGAAGCCAGGTGGTCAGTTGTGATGATTTATAGGCGGAGCTGGAGCCTGAAATCTTCAAACTACCTCCAAAACAGAATAATGAACGAGTACTGATGAGGAAACGCCTGTAAAGAGTAAAAAGGTTTACGGGTGTCTCGGGATCTTTTTATACGCTAGAAATATTGTTTTTAACGGAGACTACAGATTGCGAAATTCGTTTGTGAATGGCGATCCGAACTCAGCATCGCCGCAAAAGGCGTAAGAGGGATCGTCCAACTGAAAATTTACGACCGCAGTTTTGTAAACTTCAATTTAGTCCGTTTTTAAAGTTTTTTTCTTCTCTTTCATTTTTCCTTTTCTTCCTCTCTCTGATTTCAATTTATGCGGGTTGAGATCAAAGTTCAAGTAAGACTGTGACGAATGGCTTTATCGTCCTCAGAGTTGCTTTTGAATGGAGGACTAAGTCATCCATTTCACCTAGGCCTCGAAAGAGAAATGTTCGGTCGTTGCAACTTTTCGAGAGAGACATAATTTTATTTTCCTTGATTTTTTTATTGGGGGAGGGGGGAGTTAGGTCATCTGCGATGGCTGCAAACTTCACGAGATTCTCGCTTTTTCGAATGACCACTCTAGTGAGCACAAGTTCATTCAATCACAAATGCGTGCTGTGTTCTCTTGGAAGGCTTTTGAAACACAATTTAAAGTAGAGAAGGAAACCAAGTTGCGCATGCAATAGCTGAGGCATTTTTTTTCGATCGGTATCTCGTTTGAACAACCCTTCACATATTTCTCGGTTTTCGCCAATATGTTGATAGGAGTCAGAATTTCTGATTTCTGAGGGAATAACCTCAAAACTTTAAAAAAAAACTTCAAAAGATTTAACGACTTTCATTTCATTATGAGAGCCGATCATTTTCAAATTCGTGTGGTCATCATTTTTGGATGAAAAGGGAGGGGATCAAAGACAGAGTGCTGCTGTTCGTTGGTAAAAGCTGGAAATGTCTTTCTTCTTTGTTAAGGTAAAGTATCGTACAAATCCAACTAGGATTATGTAGAGTTAAGAATTTGCAATTTGTTCTCTTTCTTAAGTCGTCTCTGATTTGAATTTTATCTGTTTTCGTATCGGAACGTGCGAAAGTCGTTGTAACCTTACATATGGTCTTTTCTCTGGAATAATTTCCGACTTTGTTAACCCTCAACTTTTATCGCTTAAGGTAAATAGAGATTTGCAGAATGGTTTAAAATGTTGCTGTTAACTAAACGGTTGGTACTTCGATCGTATAAAGTCTATTGCTGGAGGGTAAATTTGAGAGGATGAGGATAAGTGTTTCATCTTCGAACGTCTATTTGGCATCTTGGCATATTTGTGGGAAAGTGTTTCCCTGGGATGTATTTACGGGAAAAAATCTCGCTTGGTCACCTGAGAGAAGTTACTTGCAATTCTCTTTACCAACAGGAAAGTTATTGTTATCTTTTCAATTACCAAGTATTTTGTAAAGTCTCGTCTTTTTGAAATATTCTTTTAATCGTTGAAGGGAATATTTGAACAGGTGTAGTTGTTTGGGATTTGGTTTACTTCCTAGTAATGTCGGACAAGGAGGGAACATAAATGTAGCTGGATGGAGGAGGAAGGAACATCGTTCCAGGAGAGGGGTGGTAGCATAACAGGCCCGGAAATAGTTATGAAATACGTGGTATTATGCAGGTGCGGTATGTGTTTGATGAAAAGAGTTATACTATGAGAGGGATGAGGATTTGCTCATGCTAAGCGGGGGATTTATAAAGACCCTGCACTCGTTCCCTTCCTCTTCCCCAGCCTTCCTCCTCCCACCGTCCAAACAATCTGAACGGATCGCTGCTGATTTAACTATGTGGGACGTTGGCTTGTGGGTTTATCAACGAGGTGGGAAAGGTAATCGATTTGGTCCACTAAGATATTATCAAGAAAGGTGATTACAGTTTCGAATGTGGTCATGGCGGCATTGTTGGAAGTATTTACCGGTGTTCCGATATTACATTTACTCGGGATTTATCATGTATGGCTTCTACAAATTCATCCTGCCAGGTATGATTTATCATTTCATGACCTTATTTTTCAGGAAATAATTGGTAAAGGTGCATGAAATGCTCGAGACATGAAGAGTTGGTAATTCTTGGAAAGTTAGTACTATTATCCCTGACAAGTTTGGAAGTAGTAGCCAATTACCGGTGAGAGTTTTACGTATGACGTTCTAAGTGGAGAGAAAGAGCAGAAGATTTCATTGAAGTTGATAATGATGTAAGTATACGTGGTATTGTGCAGATGCGGTATGTGTTTAATGTGTGGAGTTGTGCTGTAGAAAATGTGTTTTGAACCATTATGTGGACAGTTACTCGGAACAGAGAATGTGCTATGAACCATTCCACCACAGTCGTTTGGAGAGGATTGTGTTATAAACCATTTCACTGGTGTTTGTCGAGGGGACTTTGTTAGAAGTCAATCTGCTGATACTTATGAGACCTATCTTAACACTGGCATTCGTACCTTAAAATAAGCGATGACGCTTACAGGTAAAAAAGTGGAATAGGTTTAACAAGATAAAGAAAAAAAGATTGCAGTAGTTTTTTTGTTTATTAATAAGCGCGCCAATTTTGGCCGCCTCATTCATTGCTATTTCCTCGGGGGTATTGTTTGTTTGTTGTTTTTTTTTTTTGAGGGAACTACGTGGTTTTTTTTAGTGTTTTCTATGTCCAATGATAACGTTAAAATGCATTTTAAAGGGTTGTCAAGAAAATGCGATCGGCGTGTAACACAAAGAGACTGAATAGAAGGTGGAGGAGCAATTTAAGTACGTCTAGATCTAATGCTGACATAACTCAGCATTAAAGCGTCATTTTTTATTGCAGTGAAACCACGGCATAAAATAATTCACCATCAAATCTATGATAATATGCATCACCACGAGGTCGAGTATTGGCGCGGTATCAGGCAAAAGAGACAGGACGCTGAATACTTCAGGAAATACAATCCGCTCAAGAAGGCCGGAGAACCCGAAGTTGGCGGTCATCATTAGTTTTCTGTGCGAAGAATTTGTAGAATTTTGATATAAATAGGGTTTGAATTTTTTGAATGTCTGATAAACGACTTCTGTAATGCTCTTAGTAAACCGGTTTCTATGGAGCAAGAATGGCGATTCGAACGCATTATAGGTGAAGGCAGAGCACCTTTGGGTGTTGCAAATCCGTATTTCCCTTCGTCTCAGCCCAAATGTGGTTGGTTGGTGGGTAAGTTTTTACCGTTTTTCAGCCGAGTTCCCTTGTACGGTAACTACCATGCGTTTTTATCGCTTCTTGCGATAGAAGTGTTGGGGTTTCGCAAAAACCTCCGCACATCGCGTTTGCCGTAACCACCGTTGAGAGTTGGAGGTAGAGCATGCCATTATAACACATCGGTTCCATCAAGATATTATTACATCTGTGCAACGATTCAGTTTATACTGAATGTCGTTATGCTACTACGTAGCTATGATAAGTTGGTGAAACAAGTCAGCTAATCGGTTTTTTCGGAGCCACTTTTGATTAGGTTTGGATAAACGCTATATCGCCTGTATTTGCAACACCCTTCCCTGTCCCTTCTGCGAAAACCTGTTTAAAAGCTGGGAAGTCAAGCTCTGCAAATTGCAATTGAGCTCCTCCCCCCCCCCCCCTCCGGGAAAATTAAACCTACTTCGAGATCTCCTGAGTTATGTTACTTTTGCGGTTTTATTGCTGGGAATAAGGCCGATCGATCTCCACTTGCATTCCAACCGTACAACGAAATATAAAGGTGTGTTCATGGGAGTTTACAGAATTCAGAGGAAACTGTTCTGGGCTCTTATGCAGCAGTTACGATGTGTTAAAAGAAAAGTATTTACACTTGCGATTATTTGCCAGAAATATATACACCATAAGACACTGTGATGTTCAAAACTCAAACATCCAAAATAACAAGATTATCATGATACGAGTTTATCAACAAATGATGTTGGCGATCAAAGTTGCAATTTGAAGCTGTCGAAGCCTATCCGACTGTGAGGCCTACTAAGCTACTAGCCTATCAAGCCTATCAGACTACTTGTTAAGACCAACCGCTTCAACACTATAATTATAGAGCACGTTACAGGCATCATTGTCAAGTGCCTTTTCAGATGGATGATCCTCTTTGCATTCCCTGAAATGGATCAAAGTTCAAAGGTCACATAAAATGGCCTACTAATAGGAAAATTTGTTAAGCAATATAAGCCTACAGGTAGAATAGCTAATAAAATATGCAGTGTTCAAATAGCTTGTA
The DNA here is from genome assembly GCA_013433145.1 of Ascaris suum. Taxonomy (NCBI): domain Eukaryota; kingdom Metazoa; phylum Nematoda; class Chromadorea; order Rhabditida; family Ascarididae; genus Ascaris; species Ascaris suum. Next base: position 7,326,226 of record CM024178.1, on the reverse strand, counting down.
CGATCACCAAGGATGGACTCTGCGTCATCATATCGCGAGCAGTAGCTGTGTGTATCAAAATTTATGCAAATCACTCGTTTATGAGGAATTTTTTGTGGTATCCCGGGCGAAACGCCAGACAGACACTGATGAAACGAACGCCACCGACCCTAACGTTTCGGAGCGCCGGAATTCTTACTCCTCTAATTTCGGGATTGTAATGCCTTTGGGCATATCCTATTTCTTTATCCTTCACCTTTGCGATGCTGCTTTGGGATTTACGATATACTGAGAAAGATCAAGCAAGGATCATTTACGACTACTGAGTTCATTGAAAAACGAAGGAAGCTTTTCGAACGAAGGAAAATGCGCCCATTTTATTAAAAACAATTTATGTTTTATCGTTTTATGTGAGCCCCCTCCTCCTCTCTCCCCACTTGACATGACCTCCTCTGTATGAAAGATTAATGAATATGAGCAGGTGGATACATATAACAACTAAACATTCGATCGATAAACTGCAAGCCGCAATATTTCGCTACCTACGCATTATGAAGAATCATAAACTGGCAGATATGAAGCCTTTTTGCGACGTCTTCGTCTTCATCAGGAATATGGGCAGTCCCCACCCTCCCTCCCCCTCCCCCGCTCTCGTGGAAAATATTGCTGCTTCAATATGCTAGAGATCTGGCCGCTAACCCACCTCGTATACTCTTCAAAGCACTCGTAACACCATGCGGAACTAGAGAGTGTTGGCAGTAAGGAAAATCATCCCTGGTTAAATTCTGGTTAGAAACTGTATACTGGAAAAACTAATAGTAACGCCGGGGTTTTGTTTTCTTTAAAAAAAATCGAATAAACTAAGTTGCCTACAACGTGCAGGAGACCGTTAGCTTGTCTATCGCACGATTCACCTGCTAACTTTTGCAGCTGTATTTATATATCGTTCTATGCGAAACATAAGGAAATCTGGTAGATAAAAGAAATCTCAAATTTCTTTCTAAAATCTTTTTTTCCGGGAATCACAAAAATCAGCTTAACTTCTCAGTATGGCTTTCATATTAGGCACCTTCAAATAAGAGGAATTTTTTCATTGTCTTCCCGGATGTTTTATTAGTTGGACAATGCTGTTACTGCTGCATTTGCTAATTAATTACGACGCATTTAAAATTTGCATATAGTCTACTACTTTGGTATCAGATGCACACACCTGTCGAACGTATTACATTTTTCTGATCGGAGTCACATTTTCTGCGCTCCCATCTCATCGCGAAAACACCGAAAAGAATTTAGCAGTTTAAGGCGAGAGTAGGCGGTCGGTGCCTTTTGTTTCTGACACTCCCCCACCCCCCCCCCCCCTTTACATCCTCACTCATGAAATGGATATCCTTTCTCGCAATTTAGTCGATCTTATTTTAACAGATAGTGTTATAATATACTTCAGACACAGCAAATCGCAACTAATAACAGAGAGAATTACATCAAAGTAACTTACCCGAAATATCTGCCGGAGATTCCTTGCACTTGTTTGCTCAAAGCCAGATAGAGAGATGTTTGCGCCCCATCCTACAAAACAAAACAAATAAGTATTGGGTCGAAGTACCAGGATCATTTAGAAAGAGCCAATACGTCAATCATTAAAAAATCCAAAGATAATGAGTAACATTTTGTGAGAAAAACTAGCGCGTGGACGTTGATCTCCTGAATTGTTCCAGGATTTTAGTGTGCCATCGAAACGTTATTTAAGGATTCTGTGTAGCTATGGTAGTGTTGTAATAGGAAATTCAATTATTCAAAACATTTCTCAATATGCTGTCACTATATAAATTACTATAATTAATATAAATTACTATTTTCTCTATTTAACCAAATTATACTCCATTCCCATTTTGTGTCAACTGTCCTAGTACTTTATCCAGTGCGAATACGTTCAACTTTTGGATGACGTCACTCCATCTTAGTCGGAACAACGCACACTCCTCTTTTTATGCAAATTTTTTCTCCGCAATACAAACACGTAAAACTATAGAGTATAAAAAAGTCTCTGCTCCTATCTCAAGTAACTTTTTTTTTTGAAAACAATTTCCACATGTGCATTATATAAACATTATCGTTAAGTAAAGGAGAACGATCGCAAAGGAATATGACTGGGAAAACATAAAACTCTACCTCCACTAACGTAGAGTGAACTTAATATCCTCTTGAAATTCATAAAAAACTCTCAACGATCCTCACAAAATTCGAAAGATGACCATCAATGCGGCAAACTGAATATGGCCTTATCGATGAAAAAGCAAGCAATAATGCCGAAATCACCTTATCAGTTTTCATGAAGAACCACATAAAAGGAGCAATCATTTGTTTAAACGGAGTTCTATAGAGAGGAATGTGGCGACCGAGGCCGGTGAAGCATATCCCCGGATGCAACGAATTTATTGTGATCGTGCATGCCGGATCCGAAACACGTAGACGTCTTGTCAACTCTCGTGCGTGCATCACCTGCAAATTTTGTCAACTGATGCCGAACGGTGCAATAACCTCTTATGAGTTAACGTTTACTTTCATAGAGATGTGCTAGGTAGGTGACATAACTCACCGGTGTACACTTCCTTCAGTCGTCTAAACGCTCCAATTTTTACTCATTTCTCTGTTAGTAATTACTCGCTTAAAAATCCACAGTTCAAAGCTTTAAAGCTTGATATCGGATAGATGCGGTTCACATCAGTACTTATTTATGCAAATGTAAATGTTGTTTCCAACAATTACCTCCATCTTTTTGCTTTGCTTTCATTGCTGCACAGAGTTGATATTTTGTGACAAAGGGTATAGGAACGTTCAAATACAATGCAATACGCATACGCTCATGCTCGCTTGTAAAACGCCTCACATAAGAAGTATTACTCAACTTAACTTTCTCTTTTATTGACTTAATCTACTAATACCTCTATTATTTTAAAATTACGGAAGATTAAAATTGAAGTTGAGACCGGAAAAATATATGACCTCAAGTGCAATAACAGCAGAACTTCGAAAATATTGCAGCAGTTAATAGAACTATCCTCAGTAAAATGCACATGTATCCGACTGAGCGAGCTTACGGACAGATGCCTTCGACGTTAACTTGGTACCATTATAATGGTAATCTTTTAATGGTTATTTCAGTGCTACATTGTGCACAATTTAGGTCTCTCTTGAAGCTTTTTAAAATTAAAAAAAAATGCACGAAGAAAGAGGAAACTGCCAATAAAAGTAAGAAAAAGGAAAACATTGGCAAGTTTAGATCTGTTATATGGTTGTGTTCGATTGAAATGCGCCTTCGAGTTGACGACAGCCGCATCGACACTATCCGCACGTTTATGTAACGAACTCGAAACGTTTATAATACGAGCACTTGGTGCATTTCGTAATATTGGTAATAACAATTCAGTCAACAGGAAATGACCTGAAATATCCACGGAAGTAATACCATCTTGTGGTTAACAAAACAAAAAGTCTTCAAAATATTCGTCAATTTCGAGCAAGATGACTAATGCCTAAAGGGAATATTTGGTTTGAAAGCAATGGGGGATTAAGACGAACAGGTTGTCGCTTCAATTCCGCTACAGATATTTCAGTGGCCTAATTATCCGCTATGTGATTCTATCATTCAGAATTCCCCATCTTTCAAATATATTGTGAGGTAATTACGAGGTACCAAGTACCTTGTGAATGAAGACTAAGGGGAAGGAAGGGAGGGGGGGGAGGGGGGGGGGGGAAGGAGGCAGTGGGCAATAAAAGACATCAAACAATCACACATGAACATCGATTTTATAACCTTCGATTCTACGGCCACTGATTGCAGTGAAGGATTAAGAAGTGTGTAGAATTATAAATGAAGATAGCAAAGTGAAACTGTGGAAAACCTAAACGCGAAGCACTATACTTCGAAACAAAGCGCCCTTTTCTCATTTCATTACTGAATGCAGTTGGTTCACAACAATCAGTCGGTATCATACCCTTTCAAACTGAATCACATCAACTTTCAATTAAGAAACACGAATACTTTCGAGCTCTCAGAGAATCGTTCTCAGAATCCATCTTCATGGTGTCACATAAAACCATAAAGTTTGCTTCACTCTGAAGCTTTTCCACCTGGCTAAATTTATTATGAGGTTTTTTCCCATCACATTACAGGAGATGATGAGAGGCGTTGGCCATTCAACACTTTGGGACAAACGTATTCAACAAAATATAGTAAATCAAATTTACCGAGATAATTAGTCTGCCAGGTTGTCTCGAAACCATCGTTTGTTTTCTCGAATCTCGGGTATGACATTATACCTGCGTTGTTGACTAAGATGTCGAGTTTCTCTACTTCTATAAATGATCTTTCAAAGAATTTGAGATAGATTTCATTTATTGAATCAAAGCCAAGATATAATTACCTAAATGGGTAGAAACTACCAGTTAGCAATAACCAGAATATTCCTCTAAAACGCTACTCTTCGTGGGTAAATCGATGGTTAAAATTTCAACCTCGATGAAAGTAAAGTGGGGAAGAGAAGAATCGTACTAGAGAATTTAGTTTCAATTAGTTACCTCATGTTTTGCTCCTTTGTTTCGACCATACTCCATAAAATTATACCCAGCATATGACTGGGGAGGAGCTCATGAATATCCCAATGAGAACCTCCCCTTATATGCTAGTATTCTCTTTAAAACGAGCGCAGCATCACGAAAAAAAACACCTTTATTTCCCACATGCAAATGACCAGGTACGAGAAAGAAACCTTAGCAAATTCGAGCATAATCATAAGGAACTATTATCATCCTCACCTTTGCCAATATCCTCAGCAAATTTACGTACACTTGAAAAATCAGCCAGATCGATCTGCTTGACGATCAAACGTGTGGGCTCACAGCCAAGCTAAAAACAACTCTTTATTAACGTTTCAACATTTTTTATAAGCACACATCTAAATGTGCTTTTGCAAATTTAAACATAAACGCGACCATGGTAGAGAATTACTTTCAGGATGCCATGAAATTTTATCGTGAATATAGAAGACAAGTAAATCTAATTGTGGCAGTACATATTTCGAGCGATATCCAAATTATGGTACCACAACAAATACCGGAAGTTGTCATGTTTTCTTCGCAGGTATCTGCCAATAAATGCAAATGTTTCAGTTAGTCAGACAGAATCACTGTTATCATTTACGATGGCAATATTCACTATCGGTTGCTGGAGTATGCAAAGTTTATTGAGCGGACCTTTTGCTTCAAAATGCCATAGAAGAAGTGGAAAGCATCGTAGGTCGGTATGGGACTAGCGAATATCGACTGCATGGAATTGAGTTTTATTGCGTCATAGGTTTAAACCTTTGAAACGATGGTCAACACGAACATTCACTGCGGGATTATTGGTATATTTCTAAGCACTGGCGTTGCTACATCGTCGCTGCTTCCGGCATGACCGGCATTTTCTCACACCTCCAAAAGATCTACCTTAGGTGTACACCAGCTTTTTCAAAGAGCGCAAAGGATATGACCGCCAAAGTTCCCAGCTCTCAGGCTCTCGGATTTCTTGTGCGGCACGTTGAAGCGAAAAGTCTAATCAATAAACCACGTATACCCCACCGACTGATAGCGAATATCACCGTTGCAAGTGACGACATCAGCTTCGCTTATTCGACTGAGACATTCGCAAACATGAGGCATCGAGTTACCGGGTATCTTCAACCAGAAGGAAACTACTTCTAGCATTTACTGTATTACCATGGCTAGACACCTCTCGAAGTATTTACTGATACGATCATTTGCCCACACTCTAAAATATGCCTATCGTAAACTATAAAATAGAGCCTTTAGCAAGCGAATCACCTTTTATATTCAGTAAAAACGGCTCAAAATTTTGCATTTTTACGACTATAATTTGAGAATTTCAAAATAAACCTATGCAATATTGACATAAACAATTTTGATTTAACGCTAATCGAACGCAACACATTTACCTCATAATAAATAGGCCAAAGTTTTATGCGATTGGAACGATTATATGCCATATCATTAATGAATTTGATTTTGAAAAGTGCACCTTAACTAAATCGAGCATCGCTTCTCGTCCTCGATCAATACTTCGACATAGCATGTAGACTTTTGCACCTCTTTGGTTTAATTCTCTGACGGTTTGTTTACCGATCCCATTGTTTGCACCGGTAACAAATGCTATTTTGCCTTTTGCTGAGACATGCTCTTCGAATTGCGCTCCCTTGAAATATTTCCTAAATAAGAAGAAAAAACTCAATAAAATATAAAAGTAAAGAAGTTTCAACAAATAGAATTCAATTTTTTAAAAGGAAATTTTTATGAAAACGAATAGAAATTTCATAATTGAGTGAAATTTTCAACAAAATTTCTCCATTGAGAGGAAAATTCGATCAAAAAAAAAAAAAAAATTGGCTGAAATTCGGTGGAAACAGCTAATAAAAAAAAAATTTTTTTTCTTCCCCAAAAATAGAAATAAATAAAATCATTGCGTTTTTTTTTTCTCATGAAAAATTCCTATGAATAGAGAACATTCGATGGATGATTTTCGATGAATAAAAGATTCGTATGATGCAATTAGATTCTGAAAAAATATTTCATAGTGAAATACTTTATATGGTGCTTTTCATTAAAAAAATTTATTTAATTTCAAGTTATAAAATTAAATCGAATTTTTATAAGTCATTAAATATATAATTTTTAAAAATATATTTCTTTGAAGTGTTCAGCTGTAATTTTTGAATAGATGCATTCATAATTAAACAATAATAAATGAATGTATAATCTATAAAGAGAGTTGATTGCCTGAAAAAATAAAATAAAAAATTACTCACCTTGCAAGTATAAGAGTAACCGATGCGATTACACCAAACAACGGAATTGTAAGAAATGATGATTGAGCATCATCAGTCGACATCACCACAAAACTTTCACCTAAATAGTAAAATAATCCGCAAATCGATCGGAAATCCATTTATTTACGCTTATTCATAAATTATCAACAATATTATTATTGCAAACATCTAATTTTACTAGTAAACTTTATATATATGGAGAGAAACTTTTAACATTCGGCTATATTTGATAACGATCTTATAAGATAACTTAGCCTATAATAGTTGTTATATCCCTTTTAATTTTTTATTTTATTTGATAGATGTAAAGTTGTTGATATCATTTTGCTGATTTGTTGAAAGTTATTAAATGTTCTCATAGCAATGCCGCTTATGATTGGAAAATTTTATTTAATTAGTGAAAATTATTCGATTTTTCTCTAAAATACTATAAACGAATTTTTCTTAAGCCATTTGTTTTCTTTTTTTTTTTGTTTTTTTACAACATATTCAGCAAACTTCATTCCATTCTCTTCTAGTGTGCAAGATAGGAATGAGTGAGCAAATTTGAAATGAAATTAATTTAAACGTTAGAAAATCCATCAAAAGGAATAAAAATCGCTGTCAATAAATTTGAGGGAAAATATCAGATCCAAATTGAGGAAATTTTAGCTAATTTTAAAAGGCTAACCTACGAAATGCAGTCAATCAAAATAAGGAATGAGATCGCCTCTTAGAGCGGCAGAAACCTGCGGCAACTCGAACCAACCTTGCACCACCTTTTCCAAGTTTCACCTCTTATATGCAACGTTCAAGCTACCAATTTATCACCCACATTCCTTGTTTAAATTACGCTCGCAAGTATCGTTGTTACGCTGACAGGTACCACTATACAACAATGATAGACAGGTATGTGCAGACATTATTTGAAAACTCATAATAATGCTTAAAACATGATATGAAGCATTCTTGACATCCGCTTGTAACACCGGAATATTCTCGTTGAGCACATCAGCTGTTGTTTACGCATTTCCGACATTTGCACCACTCGTGTCTATCGACTCACCGTCTCCACCACCTTTAATTACCCGAGGGGACCGTTATTTCAAAACGGAAAAAGCCGTCAACTTGTTCAGCACTAATAAACTCACAAACCTCAATTTACAATGAAAAAAAAGCCGGACGCCCAGACATTCTTTCGTACACATTGCAAACTGCTAAATTCAAACTTAACGTTATCTTAATATGTTGCAGCTAAAAATTCCCTATACTCTAATAAAATTCATTTCGGTTTCTTGTGAAGGTGTAATGCCTACATTGTAGAAATTTTCAGGTTGCAGTGATTAAACTATCAGCTATAACACCGACACTTCAAATAGGAGTGCGCGTTGCTTCTGCAACTTTCATGCATGAATTTAATTTATTTCAAGAGCAAGGCACATGTGTGGTGATCTTTAAACTGTCCATAACGCAAGTCTCATATGATTTTCTTCGTGGCGCAAATGTCAGTTGCAAAAAACGTGCTGTATTTGACAGATATGTCACAGTGCAATATCGCACGTCGATCGGTCATTGGTGTTGATGTCGCATCGTACAACTCTTCACATTATTATTGCTGTGAAATAAACGATCGCACAAGTAAGTTAACACACTAGGGGCACATTGTTGATCGTCATTTTCTTTTCATCTCTATCATCTGCATTCGAATATCGTAAATACCGATCCATTCATCGTTGACCTAACAATTGTTTTTTATTCTTTTATTTTAAATGCAACTAAAATATCAATAATAAAAATTGCTTAATTTGTTTTCTTACCTGTTCTAAATTAGCGTTTTCACCTGTGGAATTCTGCAGCTTGTGCTATTATCTCTTTACAGCGATGTATACAAGGAAAAAAATGAGGTAAGAGCATGCTAATGAGAGGAAGAGGGGGTGCAGGGGGGGGGGGGGGGGGGGAGATGGTTCAGTTTACTATACTATCGATAAAGACCTAATAAGCACTCAATAAAAACAAAGATATTCTTATGGATCGCTTCACTGGCTTCAACATGAAAATTTTTTGCTCTTTTCACTTCTATGAAAAAATCGTTGGCTAGTTTTTGCTTGTCGAAATTCAAAAAGAGGGCGTCTAAGCAGTGCTGGCATTCAGGGCCGAAAAAAGTGGATGCCTTAAATGCGATTCGGAGGCCGTAGGAATTCAAGATCCTTATAATTATACGTCTTCGAATGAAATCAGAAATCCAGGAATTCGACAATCTCCAAAGATCAAAAATCCTCGAAGGCAGTTTAGTGGATTTCGAAATCCGGAAATCTTTGGATGAAAATTTTTTTTCACGCCAATAATACACGTGACCTATGGAATTTGGAATTTCTGAAAATTTTACTGTGGAAAATTTCCACTCTTTTCACTCATCCGGAAAAAAAAACTCATAAAAATCGAGTTATGAATTGCGCTTTTTCTCAGCATTTTCCGGTACCTCAACAAAAATTGACGTTTTATTTCACGGGAGATGTTCCCGATCACGTTTGCACGTAGCGAAGTTGTAAAAGTTCGTTTATTGTATCGAACCAACTACGATCTCTATTCGTCACAAAGTAATTAATTTCACCGCATCGTTGCTCGTTGTTTTTTTTTTTAATTGAGAGAGTGATAATCATAAAAAAAGATTTATTCACAAAACAATAGCACAATTTCTTTCTCATTCTTTTTGGTAAATATAATAAAATATTTCGGTGAAAATTACAATAGTAGATTTGTTTTAAATTTAAAACAAACGTTGAGATATTAGATAAATGATTTCCTTAGCCATTTGTTATCTAACCGAATAAATTTGGTTTTTGCGCTGAGAAATCATGCGAGAATTGAACGCGTCAGGTATTCGCTGGAAATTTGTTGTCTCCAATGGGAATACAAAAACAGAAAATATGCTCATCGATGATTCCACCTGCAATAGAAATCGCCTTAAGGCATGATACTCGTCTTACCTGTTTTTCAATTTTTTTTCTACCTTACATCTTTTAATAGCACTTTGACAACTTTTCAACAACTTCATTGAGACATTTCCTCTTATTTTATTCGGATGAAGAATTTGCTGTTTGCGTCTGCTGCTTTATCTGTATATCTTAGTTTTGCGCTTGATCCTATTAATTTAGCATTTATTTATTTAACTAATTTACTTGAATTTACCTAAATATTTCATTTATTACAGGGGCGAAATTTCGAGTATAATTCAAAATCTACTACTAAATAAAGTACTATATAAAGAAGAAATATTGATTGATAAATAGAGTTTACACGGATTTCTTTATCCCATAATAGGCTGTGTTAGATATTTTTCTTAATGCGCCTATGGAGTAAAAAAAATACTCCTTTTATAAATGAGGAAAATATCGTCATTAAAATAGAAATGAAATGATTCATGATATTAGCTTAATAAAATCATTACTGCAAACTTTTTTTGATTTTCAAATTTATGTGCGCGATTTCAACAAAAAATGTTAACCATTCAAGAGTTTTGCTTGAAAAAAAACCTATTTTATTCAATAATTTTCTTTCCATAATTTGACGTTGACTGCGTTTTCTGTTGCAGGATTGAAATCCAGAAATACTGTGGATTGAAATAATCCAGAAATACTCTAAGGTATTATTCGCATTGATCGGTTAATCTAGAACTATCACTTCTCGAGGTTTTTATTGAGTTGGAAACGATAGCGCTTCATCCTCTTCAGTTTAAACATTATAACAAAAATGCCATTTTTTGATATTCATCCATCGATTTCTTTTCTCTTTATTTCGTTCAATCGGTGTCCCTCACTCAATTATTCGCATGATTATAGATGGATCGAGTTTACGGATAGTAGGATTGTGATAGGTGAGCTTGAAATGCAACTTGAGCATATTTTTTAGTGTGAAGTGAGTGAAAAGCAAAAGATGAGGATATTCGTTGAGGGTGAGTCTAGAGCTACGAGAGAAGCACTGGTGTAGAACTGGCTAGCTAGCTAGCTAGCTAAACGAGAAAGCACAATCATAGAGGACTCAACAACGGACAGCCCGCCGGCAGCTGTGTGTAATAGCGACCCGGTTAAGATCGCTGCTTGGTGCCGGTACCTGTTGTGAGGCATATATTGTCGGGCGACGACTATACCTACAGACATCGACCTACACAATCTCACAATGGAACGACCAACGACAACGACAATTAGCACAATTGCGATACGTGCCGGAAAGCAAGCAACGATCGTCGTCGCCCTTTTAAAGGTTATCGATCCATCTTGTAGCGTTTCATCTCAATTATTTCCGCTTTACTATGATTCATATGGAAAATTTGCATAACTCTTCTTAATTATCGTTATTTTCTTTTTATTATATAAATCGTTTGATTTTTATTTATTTCTAAAGATTTTTATTTCCAATGAGAGATAATTTTCATTCATTTGTGATTTATTTATGTAAGAGGCAAAAATAAAGGTGTTCGCTTCGATGCCGAACTTCTCAAATTTAAGCATTTCCTCTTGTTTAACGCTAAATTAAAATATTTTATCGTTTCCAATTTTATTTTATTTTTTTATTTGCCAATAATATTATCTAATAGTATGCTTAAACTTTTAATATCTCTAATTTTAGTATAATCTCTAAAATAAGAATTTTTTGTATATAATATTTAATAGCATATGAATTTATGCATCGGTATCAATTACAACGATGACGTCATGCCATGTTAAGCATGACGTCATATTTACTTATGTAATATTTTATTAAAAATACAATTTTCTAATTAGTAGTAGATTTTATTCATATATTTGATGCGGTCGTTTCTTCGTCTTTTTTTTCTTTTGCTCATTTGTAAAGAATTACCTATAACTATAGAGAATTAAAAAATTTGTCAGTCACTAAATTTACGCTTTTTATTTTGAGGGGAAAATTTTTCTCGAATATAGGTACGGCGCTTTTAAATGGAGGCAATGTAAAATTTCTCGAATTGGCATTGAGCCAGTTTTTATTCAATACTGCTTTTGATTAATAAATCATTTTATTAATTGATTACGAGAACAGATGTGGCCTATTTCTCTTGCCTCTCTAAAGAATTGTGTATTTTTCTTTGTATGTTCGATCGAATTAGGAATTATTGTGGTTCTAATATTGACAGGGGAGATACATAGCAAATTCAAAATCGAATTCGCCACTCTTCAAGTAGTTTTTTTTAAAAAACTCGAAAAAAATTTAATTGCGAAACGATAAATTAATCGACATGTCAACACATAAATATGATAATTGCCGTTGTTCTGCAATAATTTGCCAACCTGATTGGTGAACTCTCGAGCAATCAACAACTATTTCGACGGAAAAGCCGATAAAATTCAAATTTCTTTTTGAATATCAAGCTTGAGATGAAACTTGCGATTTGAATAGTTTCCGCGAGTTATATGCAAATTTTTTGGATTAATAAACGTCATTAAGTTCCGTAATATTTTGCGATGCATTTGTTGGTGGGGAGATTTGCTGTTTATTCCCTTCATTCAACTGCATTGAATTAAAATCACATATCAATGAAAAGATATCTTATTCAAGGAAAAATGGCATGCATAAATTCTTCATCAAAAATTTTTTCAACTGTATACTTATAATCCAATACAATGAAACGACGTGAAATGTTTTTTAAAAAAGAGTTGAGCAATACTATTGTATACTTTTTTCAATGATTACCTTTAAGGTGGTATAAATTTTATTCATTATTTTTACCTGATCAAGATTTACAAGAATATAAGGATAGAGTCGATTTAAACCTGATTTATAAGGATATACCTGAACAAGATTTCATTAGAAAGAAGTTTTTGGAAACTGCAACCGGAAATAATACTTAATGAACGCTGAGATTCTGGAGCATTGTGAAGTTAGAGACAAAATTTTGATTCATTATTAATTAATCCTAAATTCATTTTGTCTATTTTAGTAGAGTTTTTAGGAAATGCAGCTGGTTAATGCATATGAACTTTTTGTTTATTGATTATTTAAGTTCTTTTCTCATGCAAATGACTTAACGAGAAGATGACATTTGTCGAGAAAGAACACAACTTTATTAGAATACATAATTTTGGCGGTTGATTTAGAAAGAGTTTTCAAGAAATGGAACAAGAACTAAAATTAATTGTGGAAATGAAATTAGAATTAGAAATGGAACTGAAATTGGGATTGGAAATGGAACTGAAATTGAAATTACAACTGGAATCGAAACCTTAAAATTTGCGAAATTCCAAAATTGTGGAAGAGGAGCCAACACGTTGACAGACTTTTCAATAGTCCCTAATTCGCTTCATCTGTTGGAAGCAGCTTGATAGTTTTCGAAGTGAAATATTCGTAATGGCAAATGATTTACGAAGAGTTTATAATAGTGATGTATGCAAATTAACTGAACTTATCATTTCATTGGGATAAACCAAAGAAAAAATGCTATAATATTTCATTGTTTTTGTGCTCATATGCAAATTTGCATCCAAATTTGCATCTGGTGGAGTTGTTATATCTGTGCTGATTTATGTACATGTGTGTTTTTGGCATATCTGATAGTTTCACTTTAGAGAAGCATTGAAAATGATTAAGAAATTCAATGGATGTAATATACACCCGTAGAATGAAATTCTACGATTTCTGCTAAAGTGACTACGGACACCTAAAGACGCCTAAAAATTTGCATATGTCTTGTGTCGAATTTACATAAGATCAGTTTCATCGATGCAAAAAAAGGAATGTTACACGTTATATTATTTCGTGTTAGGCGTTATTTTGTTCAAAATTTATTGAACTAAAATAATTGTAGTGTGTATACGACTTTAAAATATTATTGATGTTAACACTCTAGAGAATGAATTAATTTGGAGACCACCGAATGAGTGAAAAAAATGTCTGCAGACTTCGGTGCGTCTGCAGACATTGGGAGACAAGAAAATATACCCGCTCATTATTATCATAGTGGCAAGTTGAAATATAGCTTCGAATCGTGCACAATAGTGGAAACTTTTTCGGTTTTCATTGCCCTAAAAATAACTGAAATCCGAATGAATTTTTGGGGTTTGAATCGATTTCTCACATGCACTCTTCCCAACCCTCACCCTTGCCACTAGCCTTTAAGTCGGTGGGGATCACTGCACAATAGAGGTCGGAAAAGGGTATAAGTTGTCCCATCCCCCCTCCCCTCCCCCAAAAAAACCCTCATATCCCATTGCACTCCGTCCATTTCGTCTTTCGTTCCATTGCACTCGCATAATAAGCCCTAGTATAAGAAAAATTTGCATATGCATAATAACTAAACAAGTACGATAGGGTTGTATAAAATTTTGATCAACTTTACAAGAAATGCTCACGACTGCTGAATTATCCGCCGAATTCATGAATGTTTTTTTTTCGCTTCTTGATTTACGTAGTACACAGATTGCATTATTGCGTTAGATTTTATATTGCTATATTATTTCTAATCCACTCCGGAGTGGTTTATGGTACGCCGGAGCTGTTTCGTATTGCACTCGTCTTTTTCGTTCTTTCGGTGATCGCACTTATAAATACCTAATAGGGTTTTGTGCTATGAGCATTGCGGTAATTTGCGCCTTCATTATTTGCAAATAGTTGTTGAACACTCACGATGAATTCTCCAATATAATCTCTTTTCTGCAGTCATTTACGTGCAACTTTCCTTTGTTCTTAGGAACCACACGGCGTATATCTTCCTGATAAATTTGTCTTGTTTTAAATCTCTAATTTTTTTTTGTTATTACTGCAATTAAAGATAATTAATTAATTTAAATAATTACTACTCTTATCTCTACTTGCAGAGGTAAATGAACATAGAAAAAGTTTCACTTCATTTTCTTTCTTCATTTCTTTGCATAAATAAAATCACCTCTGCAATGTATAGGCCATATATTTATTAATTCTTTGGGAAGTATTCTTTAATGTGTATTATGTAAATGTTACCTTTATAAAGGTGAAAAAGGAGAAAAGAAAAACGGAAGAGAAAATTTTTATGCGAAGATAATTGAGGCGCGCTTATGTTCCGAAGATATTTTATATTTTTTTGAATATGCTCTATGCTTTCGATAATACTTTCGAGCCTAAAATTTGCACATATATGTCGCTTTTCTCTGTTTATTAGCTTCGGGGATTAGAATATCAGCAACATTTCAAAAGGGCTGCATATTTAGCGGGGAGGGGAGCCGTGGGGGGGGGGGGAATATGCTGTTCTCGAAATCAAGAAATATACTGGAAAAAAAAGATGGAAAGAAAGCGGGGTATGTTTCTGAAAAAAAAATTAGTGGAGGATATTTGTGGGGGATTTTATTCTCCTGCTCTTGATTTCTTCAGCAGATTCGGTGGCATGTTTTCAAGCTGAGCTTGCCAAGCTTTTCAACCTGGGCTTATCATTAATTCATATAGCAGGCTCGGATAATGCCAGTTCTAAGCGACGCCTTATATTGCACCGGAGGGGCTAAGATTGATGCTTCTAGCGTTCGCATCTTCCAAAACGAACGTCGAACGTCTACTGTGAAGGAGTAGGGGCTTCTAGAGGGATTACTTATGAACGCAGAAATACGGTGCAGTTATTACCTGTTATACCTGTAATAAATGCCGTAGAGAAATTCGAAATAATCGACCGATAGCAATACAGATATTGTTTTTCGAATGTCAAGTGGTAGTTTTTTGTTTAGTTGAAGAGTCGATGCTACGCCTCCACATGTTTACACTGTTGCTTGTCATCTTCGTGCATTGCCCATCAGGGTCAATTTTCCTTCCTTGTTTTTTTCTGTGCTTCTTCAATGTGCTGCAAAAATGCAACCTGATGATGACATGCCTGTGCGTGTTTTTGTCTGTCTGTGTCGGTCGGTCTGTTGGTTGCAGCTGGCAAAAGCATAAAAACTAAAATCCGGTGAGCGTAATTTTCTCAGAAGGGTGACCATCTGCCTAGGTTTGCTCTAGCTGAACATATACTGCCAAAGTTATTACCATTTAAAGGTATTGTTAAATTTATTATTCAATTTTTCAGCTCATCACGTTCAATCGGTCAGTTTTTAAGTGAAAACAACGACTAAAATTTTTGCGAATGTCCTAGGTATTTGAATATTTGGCAGCATTGCGGTTTGAAATGTAAAGGCACATATCATGCTAACCTCCTTGGAATGTTTCCATTTGGTTAGGATGGTTTATGGTTGTCCATTAGGTGACCGGAAATGCGATGTACCTGTCGCTTTAAACCAGACTAAAATCTGTCTAGAGTTTGCCAGATTAGGCACATTTTGCCTCTGAACTCATAAAACAAGCCTCTCAGAAACGTATGCAAAACACCTAAGAATACACATTAGGAGGACTTGCACGATATATGCTATTTACAGTCGTACTTATTTATCAAAACTATCAAATTTATTCACATCCAACGTGTTTTCTTTTGCAACGGTGAAAAAAAAAAACGATGGATTATTGCCTATTTATGCCTTAATTGAACAAATCAAAAAAGCGTGATAATTCCATTAAATTAGTTATTTATGATGGTATAATTTGTGGGGATTTGTGGAAAATTTCTATTATTTCCCTTCACCATCCGTGTATATGGCTTATTGTTTTTGAGGTAAATTAGCGTTAAAAGATTCTTGTTCAAATACTCTCCATATTTCTTTCATTTAGTTAATATGAATTAAATTCCCATTAATTTATTCTTAATTCGAGAAAAATTAACGTCGACATTTTTAAACGTATCAATTATACTTTCTATATTTCTTCACCTTTGAGTTAGCGGATAGACAGATACATATATTCCTACATAGACACAGCGATACGATGCCATAGTAATGTAATTTTTTTTTTTTTTTTTTTTTTTTTTTGTAGAAATTCACAACGAGAATATAAAAATGGGATATCATAATTTTGAATTTTATTGCTTGTCTAATTTTTATTATTTTTTTTTCAAATTTCATTTCTTTTAAAATAATCGCATTAAATGACTTCTAAAGGTTCAATAGTCAAAAACAAGTAACTTTTGGTAGTTGCGCTAATTATTTAATGATGATTCATCTATCACTGTTTTCGAGAGGCAATCTGAGATTTGATCAAAAACTATAGAACGTTAAGCGCTAGATTTGTGTTGTTTGAAAGCTTAATTTACCTGGCTATCTTTCGTATCATTTACTTTTGTGTTTTAACTTCACATTTCACAATGGTTTTAGCGTGAAATGCATAACGTCATAACGTCTTAAAACCACCTCTCGGATAAACGTGAGTCTGCATAAGCGAGCGATCACAGGTAATAAGGTAACCTCTTCTCTGGTGGCATATTCTAAAGTTGGCTGATGGCTTAGGTGTATCATATACCACACAAGTCGCATAGCCGAAAGGGTTGCTAGGCGGTACGGCTGTCGCACATAATCCAATGACCAAATGTTATACGAGCTAATAGATGCGCCCGATATTAAAATGGATGCTTCCCCATAGTCATTGAGGCGTTGTAACACTGCTCGCAACGTAAGAATAGACGAAGGAATGGAGAGAGACAGAGAAAGTGGTAATGAAAGAGAATGTGCGGCCGATTCATATGGTTTGCGACTGTTGCGTTAGTGAAGAGTGATTTCCGGTGGATAATTAGTGTTACCGATGAATGCTACCCGAACTATTGTTTTCCTACCGAAAATAATATTTCGGATTGAATCAAACAGTCGGAAATATTCGCGAAACTTGAGTCTCCTCGCAGCTTTTAAAGTTTTTCTATGAAAGTGTATTCTTATGAAAAAAAAAAAGGTAAAAGAAAATGATGCGGGTCATTTTGCGATAATACACAACAATAATGCTATGTGTATTTTGAGTGAAGATGAAATGAAAAGGATGAATTTAAAGGTTACAATTAAAGAATACAAGGCATTTACATTATTTGCAGAAATTTCCCTCAAGAAAGAGACGCACATTAATAAATTCCCTCAAGAATTTATTAATGTGCGTCACTTTCTCAATTTTGGAAGTTCAACTAAATTATCTCATTGAAGTCGAAAATAATTTTGCTAGGTGAACCTTCAAATTCAAATTATCGAAGATTTGTGGAAAACGTTGAAAGGTTTACTTTTTGTCTTACTCTCTTACTCCTTAGTAAAAATTTGTGGCTTTTTTTTTGCTAATTATGGGATTTAATTAAAAATTAAACGATCGACGAGAAATCTTTTGCTTCTTCGAAGTCCCCTCTTTTTTACAGAAATATTGCAAGCCATAAATTCAAATCTAGGGGTATTTATTTATTACGCGTATTTTGATGAAAAAGATTACTTATAAGTATTTGAGAAAATATAATATTGTATGTTTTTTTTTTGAATTCTCTTCGATGTTTATTACATCATAAATTTTTCCGCCAATTTTGAACATTCTCCAAACGAGAGTATCGTATTTTCTTTTTAAAACCCCATGGGTTTATGCTCGCTATGTGTTTTCAGAACCGGAAAATATATCTTCGAAATAAGGCTGCTGTAGTGAATGAGAAAAAACAAACAAACAGACGATTCTATTACAATGGCATGGTGGAGCGTATATTTGAGGAGTGGAATGTAGTGTTTGAAGTGGGGTGGGAGGTGGGGAGGGGGGGGGGGGAAATTGGAGAGAAGGGGGTGCGACTAGTGCAGTTTCTATCGTTTTTAGAATTGACATCAGTTCAACGAGCAATTTATGAGATGGAAATGATAAGCGAAGAAGCCAAATAATTTAGAGTTTTCGTCGGTGATTATGATCGCATTTATTTATCCGATAGATGCAAATTGCAAAACAATCGATACGGCGATGGAAATTTTTTCGCCAATATAAAAGGAATATTTTCGACTATAATGCAAATCGCTATTTTTAAAAATTTTCTGCAGAGTGAAAATCTAATCGAATTTTCCATTTTTTTATTAATTCAGTGAAGAAATTAGGAGAAATTTATGACGGAAACGTTTTTTAATAATCGTTTAAAATTTCGATTTCATTTGATCGCCCCTCTCATTTTTCGTTTTGAATATTTTCCAGTTTTTTTTTTCGGGTCAAATTTATTGAGTTTTCAATCCTGACCTCTCTCTCTCCCTCTCTCTCTCTCTCTCTCTCTCTCTCTCTCTCTCTCTCTCATCCGCTCTCTATTCCATCCTCCTTCTTCCTCATTTTCTTTTCTCTTTTCATACGATGTTTAGATTTCCTGCATTTCCTTGGAGAATTTTGCGAGATATGTATATCTCTCACAATTTTTGATTGGCTGTCATAATATTGCGATTTGATCACTGTCCCTCGCAAGTTTATCTCTTCCAAATTATTCAGAGCCACATTTTAGTTGAGTGCATTCTAAATTTGAAAACGCTGATATGCTCAAGTTTTATATATATTTGTAAAACTTGAAAACTTTAATCGATCGAGCTTTACACATGTGCCAATTGGAAGGATGCATTCATCTTCCCTTGAGGATTGTTTATACGACAGTTAGTTGTGGCGCTTGTATTGAGTATATCCATATTGATAAACAAATAAACAAATAAATAAAAGTGATGTATATAAATCAATGGAAATAAGAAGTGATAAGCGAATTGAAAGTGCATGATATTTAGTGCATAGATAAATGCTCTTGTAAATAATGAAAGAACCCTGTGAAAGAAAGATCAAACGAATCATTTTGGATATAAATATTCGTTAGTTTTATGATAAAAGGTGATAAAAATTCCACTAAAATTCGATTGGTTTTGGCAGATTTGAATAAATTTTAAGGCCAATCTTAATCATATGCAATGAAGTTCATACGATCGGTCGTTTGTCTAGTGATAAAACTGATAGATCCATTTTTATCAGCAAGGTGATTTGTGTGGACTTTTGCAGAGGTGCAGTTGCGTTTATGCGCACGGATCTATGTGCGCATTCATATATATGTTTATGTGCCCGTTATGTTCGTTGAACCTGTGAACAACTGAAATTAAAGTTGCGAAATGTGACCATAGCTGACCATAGCTGACCGTCGCTAGCTTCGATGACCGTAGCTATCTTTCAGTTTAATCCTTCAGGTCGTTAAAAAAAAGAAGCTATGAACGCTTATGTACTCATAAAAAATTTGCATACATTTTGCAGCCGGCTGCATTTCAACAAACGTCGATCATTTTCACATTTTACAATTGCACGGAGTGCGCGAAGCGAATTTTTTATTCCGATGGAAATTTTCTATGATTGATCGTTTCATTAAAAATATAGACGCATTACTATGAATATTTCATTACTTATCGCGAGTTTATTACACTCGGATAGGAAAGGTGTACATCATACCTGCGATCCTCATACGCTTTTTAATATCGTTTTATAAATGAATCGAATAAATCTCTTATAATTTAAGAGAAGGTTGTTATCAGAAACCGAGTCGATCTCTACCGTTATAAGAGAGACAACTCATTTTATATTTATTAGCATCGTACATAAATAAAAACAACGTTTTCAATTTTATTAGCGATATCTATGTTTTTTTTAATTCCTCTAAATGAATAGAACACCTTAATAAATACTTACTTATAGGTGAATTTTGTAATTTTAATTCTGATTGATGGTGATTGAGAATTTAAGCGTTAATCATCGCTATAAATAAACAACTATTGACTATAATGATTGAAACGAATCAACAATTGAGCGGCAATTTGATCGATTATCTAATGAGAAATTAACAACGGTGGATTATTTCTTATAATTATAAACTAATATTATTCTTATCGATATAATAAAATAATGACATTTTATTCATGATAAATATATTATAGACTCAGTCAATGTTTGATTTTTTTTTTATTAGTAAATATTATTTATTCTTAGCAATATTTTTTGCATAAATTATTTTGTCATATTTCTTTTCTCTCACTCAATTATTTTATCGATCTATTTGGAGTTTCTTTTTTTTTCAAATTTTATGCATTATTGATTCCTGTGAACGACCCTTGCTGGAGACCATCCGAGATATACCGACGCATTAGATGAGCAATTCTAATAAAAGCCTTCCCGAGTTTTATAGAGATAAAGCTTATTAGTCGTCCGACTTTTATCGATAGCGGTTTCGGATGCAAAAAGCTCCTCGCGATTTACCAAAACTTCACCGGCATATCCTTCAAATTTACGATATAGAACGCTATATATATATATATATATATATATATATATATATATATATATATATATATATATATATATATATATATATATATATATATATATATATATATATATATATATATATATATATAAAATGATGTCTAAGATCATCTCAGTTTCAAAAATGACTATCGTAATTTGGATGGGTTGACGTATATTTCGTTTATATTTTAAAGTGTTTTATGCGTAATGCGCTTTTGCGTTTTTTACAAACGATGTATAATGACGTTCTGTGTGCACGCATGCATGTGTATGCATGTGTCTGTCTGCTCTATAGTTTTAAGTACTTTGGTATGTATTTTTGTGTTTTGTTATATAATGAAGAGAAAGAAAGCGAGCACGTGAATACGACGATAAGCTCTACTAAGCAAAGCGATGAATGAGAAGCTGTTGTGAGTGGGCTCAACCAATAAAATTGTGCCATCTATTTTCGTCTCCTATACACCCACTACACCTACACAATGCTAAGAGTGTATGCGTCTATGTTTTTTTGAATTTGTAAATTTACTAAACAAGCAATTGCAAATTATAGACACTGAACACCTTACGAATATGCTAAATTACTGGTTAATTATACTTGTAAGTAATATTTAAATCCAAAGTTACCTAAATTGTTTTTTTAATGAAATGATTTTCTCTTCATTCATATTAAAATTCACTGCATCATGAATAAATGTATATAATAGTTATTTTTGTTATTTATTTGTATTCAAAAAGCAATTTGTGTTAACATCTAAGCCGTTAATAAATATTGATTTGGATAAATTGTAGGCTAAACTTTCATATCATTTCGATGAATAATTCAATCAAATGAAAAGTGTAATCCGCGAACAATCGAAAAAAATGGCTCTCATTGAATTTATATAAGATGAAACGATCAGTACTTTGATTTTCGACGAAAAATAGTAGTAGAAGGAGGAAAGGAGAGGGGAGAGGGGGGAGGGGGTTGGGGGACTCAAAGCGTTTCGAAAATTTTACTGATGCAATTGACATACTTTTATTGCAGCCATCATGGGATATCCCAGACACAAGAGGATTAAATAATAATGAATAAAATTAAGGGTTGATGTTTCGTTATGTTCACGTTCAGTTTAGTAGTCGCTGATCGAAAATTCTGTGGTTAAAGCATAAGAGGCTTACCTCTATGAGTATAAATCTTGTAATTTCTGCTATAGTGATTTTGTTTTAATCGAACAGAGTGCTGCAGTTTCCTCATATATTTCGAACGACCTATCGGATGTATAGGAAGAATCTGAATCCTCTGATTTTAGAAATCTGTGCTTTTTTTTAACAGAGGGAGAGAGAGAGAAAGGCGGGATGAGCGAATCTTCTAGCAGCCCAAACTCGTACCAAGTGTTATGGGGAAAATACAGCCAGTTTTTTGAAGTGATATTGTGGGTGCAGTCGATTAAGCCTATGTCTATGCCGATAATAGCAACAAAGAATATTCTTCACATTTTGTGGGCTCAATAAAAACGTAATAAGGCCCCGACCCAAGGTGGCAGGCACAGGGGTAAAAAAAGTCTCTACGCGTTTTTTTTTTCCTTTAAACGTATTCGAAGGAAAATCGCAGTAACAAATGCTGATTTCACTCCAGCCACCTATCTATTTGTCTGCTTGTTTGCATATTTAATCGGTGTTGGCACTAAAATATCATCGTTCCTGATAGCTCCCGCCAATAGTTTTAAATTCAAGCAATGAGTGGATTTTTATTTGTTTTAGAGTATCGGCTATGTATCGCTACGAATCGATGAAATGCGTCCACGAATGCTCGATGTGGGCGAGAATGCCGAACAGGCGGCCAATCTACTCAATATTCATGAAGATCTCATGCGCAGACTCAGGGTATTGCTTTAATATGAAATATATGATGCTTAATGACACTAAGTTCTAAGTTTTCATTGAGATATTTCACTAATTCACTTATGCTGAAATTTCTACCGCCTCTCTACGAACGTCCAGTCCTTATTCACCTGTCATCAGGCCTGCTATTGTTGCATAGGAAGAGGGGGTGGCAAGTTGGAGATGAGAGGCTTATAAACTAGGTGGTATAGTACATTGGAAAGGCTGTTGCAGTTTTACTTGTCCGATGCTTAAAACTAACGCTCATTCTCTTTCATCTTTTTACGTCCCTTCTAGTGTCCTCTTCCTCCTTCTATGTTCTTTCTACTGCGGTGATTTCCCACTGAATCATTGAAGAGCAAAGAGGATCAAGTGGAAGAGCTTCTTGCAAAAGCAGATAATCTAGTCACACAACAACAAGAACCTGACGTATTGGTATATGAAGCGATGGCCGAAAGTCTTGGCTCAGCTTGGAAGGAGCTCAATCGTCAACTTCAAATGAGAGGCTATCTTCTTAAAGAGGCTCTTAAATTCTATGAATATGCTCAACAACATGAACGGGTTCGCTGCTTTATTATTTTTAATGCACTAAAATGTAATTCAATTTTAAATTGAAAACACTGAAATGGCGTTTAAGAAATGCGAATCAATAAGCATTGCTGCTGATAGAGAAATTTAAAGTTGTTATATTAGATAAAGGTTATTAACGATAATATCCCGGGAAAATATATCCCAGCAAACCTTATTTCCAGATATTTTATCCTTCGATAGTTCAAATTAAATTATTTGCATATGAAGTACAGTTGTGACAATACTTTAAAGTATTGTAAGTTATAAAATAGAATACCTGACGTACTGGAATTGATGCTGGTCGTTTTCCTGATATCGGCGCAAAGCTTGACACCTGAATTCTTGAAACTAATAAAATCGGCGAAGAGCTTATTATGGATTTAAAATAAATCAGTAACGATTCTCCTAGGAATACCCTTTACCATGAAATAATGTTTATATTAAGTGCTATAATTGGGTATTTATTTATTGAAGCATATTTTTAACTTTTTTAAATTATTATAAATATATAATTGCTGCATAATAAAGGATACTACTGTTTTTATATTTATTTAAAAATGCTGATTTTTGAGCCAAGAAATAAAGTTTGAATAGTTACGTTTTGAGCATTTAAAAACTTCTTTACTGGTTAAGTTGGTATTGGAGTTTTTGCAGCTTGCCTCACGAATTAAAAGTGCATTGCGATCATCGATGAATACGATGAGTGGAGGTGACAGAAGCAATCTGATGAGACAAATTCAACTCGATGTTAATGGTTTATATTTAATTTCTTCGATTTTTTATGCAGTCAAATTTTCGCATTGATCGGTTTTTTTTTTTAAATTTGTAAAATAAAGATAAATTATTGCTCTATTTTAATTTATATTTATTTTTTATGTTATTTCACTTTAAATTATTTTCTGCATTAATGAGCAATTGTTTAGAAAAAAACAGCCCGGAAATGCGCAGAATTAAGTGAAAGAAGGAGGGTCTTACCTGATATTCTCCATTCAAAAGTAGAGTGAAATTTAATCTTTGAGCGTAATCGTGTAGCCAACCGCAAAAAATGTGTGTAAAGGTTATTCACAACAAATCATCGGTAAAGGCAAAGTGGAGCAATATTTTTGGGATCGTCTTTTATCTTTGTTTTATGGTACGCATCAATTAAAATTCCCTCTTTACGAGCTTCATTAGAACAAGTTGGCTTATAAAATATCAAAATATTCTCTCTTTTCTTTCTTCATTAGAACGAGATGGCTTATGAAAAAAATTTTACGCTTGGATACATAAATTTCAAAAATTTCAGAGCTTATTGGTGTAACTGCAGCAGCAGTCGATAGCGGCGCAGATATAATATCGCAGATCCGTGTTCTGGGAGCGATGACCGACAATGTTGAACAAGCTCAAGAAACAGCTGATGCTTGTCTTCTCATCGAAAAAACTATGCTTAAGGTATGCTCCTATTAACTTTATTATTTATTTTTAAATACAATATTACAGTACTGGAAGCATTCATGAGATAAATAGTATGAAAAGAGATTAAACTGCTTTAACGATGAAATAACGAATGGAATCAAATTCGACGAAAGCGAAAATTAAAGAAATATTGTATTGTTTAGGATTAATAGTAATATTTGTCATATTTATACTTGTGCAGAAAGGCACCTCAGCAATAAGCGACATTACTATTACTGTTAGCCAATTTCTTGAAAATTTTCTTGAAAACAGTCTTTTTTCAGTCTCTGTTTGCTGAGCTCATCATTAGCTATCAACTCCGGAGCTGATGACAAGCCTAGTCTAAGTCTATTATTGCAACATATTTCTTTGTTATCTGCAATATATTGCATGACGGATAGAGAAAAAAAGGATAAAGAAATAAAGCAGTTCTTCGTTGAGCTTAGCATTTGCTATGGCTCTGGTCGTTAAAAAAATGTATCGTTTTCGATGGATTCACTAACTCATTAATCGCACATAAACTAAAAAGCAATATTTATGAAGGGATGTTTCGCTAATTATGAGAGAATTTGAAGAAACACCACCTCCCTCCCTCCCTCCCTCCCTCCCTCCCTTCCTTCCCTCCCTCCTTTCCACCCTCCCTCCCTCCCCCTCCCCTCGTCCTCTTTCAGAATTCATCCACAAATTATTTCTAAAATTTACTAATAATTACTACATTTTTCCGCATTCATTAAAGTGGAGGGATTTTTTCGATGAATCGAGACAATTAAATATTTGCGCAAAAACAGCAGTAAATTTCCGTTGTTTGAATTATTTGTTGCTGTAATTTTCGTTGTTATCTAGCTGAAGATAGCACCTTTAACCTATGTTGAAGTACTAAATGTTTTGGCAAAAAGTTCTCGATTATTTTTACTCCTCAATGTAGATATGTCCAATATATTTCTCTCCTAGTTCAACTCTCTATGATCGATGAGACGTTATTTAGGCGGACTCAATGTGGAAGTTTATCTTTCAGATGGCTGTTGAATGGGAGCAAATAGAGGAATCATGGAAAAATGAGCGTATCAAGCTTGATGCTCAGATCGAAGAATCTGGAGCATTCTTGGCGCAAATCGATGATATCGAGAAGTGGCTAAAAGACGCGAGAATTCAGCTGAAAACTGGATACAACACAAATTCGCTTATGCAACAAGCACTTGTAAGCTTAACTATTCGTGTTTATAAGCTTAGCCATAAACTTTGCAAGATTACAACGGCACAAACCGTAGAGACTTTAGGCATCGCAGGCTGGCCACACAGCCATACATAACGGCCAATGCGTAAATAGTCATACATTTTCCCTATTTCATACTGACATGATAAAATAAATAGCTAAGATTGTTCTCGTTTAAAAATAAATAAATAAGTAGGCAAGAAGAATAAGTCGCTTTCAAAAATGTTCCTCTAGAGTTTCTCAACTTTTACCGTTGAAGAGCTTTTTACGATAGCGCTGCCTATATGCATTCGTCATTGTGCCATTGATCGATTCCGACATTCCTTTTTGACCAATTTTCTTCATGTCTACATTATTGCGCATATTTTTTTTATTTATTTGTAACACATGAAATTTGTTGGTCAGATGAAGTAAACGTGAAAGCACATATCGTGCTAACTGTCTTAATGTGCTTTCCCACTTACTGATCTCTTTCAGCAAGAACGCTCTGAACTCGAGAAATTGATGCATGAACTAGGACGAGATGAGATGAATGCAAATCTCGCCGGACGTGCAGCACAGTTGCATAATGATATCGAGAATTTTATTCGCGAAATCGAATCTCGTAACGCTGACTTCGAGCGAGTCCGACACTTCATCGCATCAGCTAATTCGGTAGCCTGAGCTCGAGCTTTTGAAGCTTTTCGATTGTATAGGTGCATCAGAACCCATGAAAGAATAACCCATCGTAATCTACAAGTGATGATTTTCGGTAAATGAATTGAAGTGATAGGGAAAAGTATACCAGGTGAAATAATTTAAAAATTTTGCATTGAAATTTACACCTTCATAACAATGGGCAGTTCTTATCGAAGGCTTTTAATTTCTAATTATGCATTCTTCATCGAAGTTTACGTCTAAATGCAAATTAATATGTGCTGGACATTGTGTGGCAGTTGTTACTTTTCATGTTTAAGTATGTATCCTATTTATTGACCGTGAGTAGCGAGTGTTTCTTCATGCAGAAATCTGTTTATGCAATATTTATATACTATTCATTTCCGATCATAATATGAAACAGCGAAAACGAGAATGCAACAAACACTGTAGGTTTAAATGTTGTTGAAAACAATGAAATCATAATTTTTTTATTTATTGGGAAGCGTTATATTGCTCACACATATTTCAAAAAGGAAAGGAAAAAATCGTGAATATTCACAGAATTATAAGTCACCCAAGCTATCCAAAATTCTCACTGAAAGTACTAGTTAATGCATTAATTCATAAATAGCAATGAGTGGATTTGTTGACAGATGCTAAATCAGTTGAATGCAATGGAAGCCGATATGCTTAACGCAAATGCGGCAATGGCCGGTGAATTAGCTCCATTGGCGCGTCAGAAGGCTCAGGTACTCATCGATGAAGGGCGCTCGATAGTGCATCTCGATTCGAGCATCTCCAGACTTGTGAATGAGCTCGAGCAGAAGCTCAAGCAGATCGAACGACTTGCTGAAGAGCGTATTCGTATGGCTAGTGAGCAATTTATGCAAGAGGTAATTATGTTTATAAAAAATTTACGCAACTTTGTTCAGTCGATCTTTGTCGAAGTTATGCAATCATCGCAAATCACCTAATTGCAATATTTTATTGAATAAACATTGAAATGAAGATTACGCGAAGAGTACGTCGTCGAATTTTTATTGGCGTTGTGATTCGGTTTTGTTGCTTTTTGAAAAACACACCACCAGTAAGTTTCGGTGATATATGAAAATTTTAAAGAACGAAAAGAAAAATTAGACTTTTGAGAATTTATTTTGAAACACAACATAGGTATTTATTTTGGAGGTTTTACATAGAAATATTAACTTTTAGATGGATTTTGCTTCTTTTTGCAATTGAAATAAAATCTATTTAGAGAAAATTATAAGAGGAGATAAAGAATTCTAACGATTGGAGAGGTGATTAACGATTTGCTGATATTACTTTAACGGATTTTTTCACTTAATTTTTCCAACCTTCTATGAATTTTTCTTTGCGTCTTACTCTGCGCATGATGCCTAAAAATATCAAGTGCGCTCCAATTTTTGTTAACTCCGAATGCTTTCAAATATTTATATTCACCAATTAATGGCCTCAGAATTATACGATGCTTCATTCATATATTTTTCACTCATTTCATACAACGCATATTCCCCCACCCATAATGAAATCGTTCTGTCAAGCTTTATAAATTCGCCTTAGAATGTAACCTTTGATCTAGAGTAATCTTTGACGATTAAAAGAAAATATTTCATATAAGGTTAGAAAAATTTTTATTTAAGTGTTTTAAATTATAGTTCAGTTGTTTGGAGAAACTTCTAAGTCGCTTCATTCTATTTCTCAAAAGTCTATTATTTCATCTATTATAGTCTCCGAGTAGTCGCAATTTTGCTTCGCTAAAATATTGTATTCATAATGATGAGATCTAATTCATTCATAAATTTATATGCGTTTTTCGCATTGCATTGCATTGCATTGCATTGCATTGCAGATTTTGTTGCATTTTTGCTCCATATGTATATCGACTTATTGCTTTTAGGTGTTCATCAGTTATGATTCTCGCAGGAAGTGTATTTTGAAAAACATATAGACAGTAATTTCCCTAAAGAATTTCAACAATGTTTATAGAAATGAATCGAATTTTCAGTTGCGTCGTCTAGAATCATGGTTAATTGATATTGCGGAACCGTTTCTTGCCTCACATGGTCGAATGGGAAGCAATCTCATCGAAGCGAACGAATTTTATACATTGCATAAAAATTTCGCCTCTGAATTTATCGTAAGTTTTATGCGAACAAAATTTGCATAATTGAACATTTTTCATAGAGTATTTGAATTATCTGTGAGTTGATTTGCGTTCTTTTGTCATTTCTTAATTTAATTTCAGTATAATCATGTTTGATTTTATACCGACTATTTGATCTTATTAGTTTCCTGTAACTGTGGCTATAGAGGTGTGTTTTAATTTCCCTTTCTACTGAAAGGAAGGCAGTTAGGGTGGAGGGTGGGTGAGGGGGGGGGGATAGGAGGACTCCGAATTTGCTCTTGCAAAACCTTAATCTTTTATTGTTAAAAGCAATTTTTCTTCTCAGCGACGGGTGATTGAGGCATTCAATGGGCGTAGAACTAGGTGAAGACTATATCGAAACTCGCCTAGCGAGTTCATGAACAAAAAAAAGAGGTAAGGTGCTTGGGTGAGACTATATTCAGAAAACACCACAATGATTTCTGTCAAAGGCGAAAGAAAATTTTTTGAAAATAGAAGAGAAGCGTTTTTCACCGTCATGCAAATTGGTGCATGAGGGTATCGCGTCTTATCTAAACAAATAGGTAACGATTAAGGAGCGAAAACTTTCAGAACATGAAAATCAAAAGAGAAATGCTTGAATTATCTTTTCTGCGCTTTTACTCACCTGTACCTGTACGAAAATCTGTTGTGAAATATTAATTAGCATACGTGGACAGTGTATATCGTATATACGTGACGGGTGGATAGTCGTGCTTCATATATGTGGTACACAGACGGGTGTGCTTCACAGCAATAACCCTTCCTCATTTACGCAGAGACAAATTGCAATACATCACATCTCAGCAACCTCTTCTATTCGATTGTTTCACCACTCTCCTCTAATGCCCAAATACTACCGAATAAACGAACATTTTGTATTTTTAAATATGGTTCAGGGAATTTGAAATTACTTGACCTCCATCCGTAGATATATGACCTCTGAGAAGCAGGTCGAGCCCTGTTCAAAGTTAAGAACTTCCAACTTGCGCTACAACCTCCAATTTGCTCCAACTTGAACCTCCAGCTTGAAGCATGGAGTGCTACAACACGCCGTACTTCAATGTATTGAAGGAAAGTCGAATCGCCTTTTAAGGTCAAACTTTACAAGTGGACGTGAACAACTTCAGATTCCTCAATTGAGATTTAAAATTTTTAAAATGCCTGACCTTTGCGTATTGTTCGACCTCTGCAGTCAGAAGTCGAAGAGGCCAATACTAGATATTACTAGAATGCCTATATTTTATTGTGAATTTATCGGGAGTAGAGTTGGTTTTTCTCTCTGTTTTATTTGATATTTGCATTCGCATTCCCTCTGGATATACTTACTATTACGGAGGAAGTAACCATTTCGTTTGCCAAGTACTTATAGATTGATGAGTGCTCGAGTAATATATACGAGACTTTTATTAATTGAAAAAGTCGATGAAATATTTCTAAATTCGATGAAATGAAATCAAAACAAAATTAGAGGACGTTGGACGAAGAGATGAAAGAATAAAAACTTTTAGAATAAGGAATCGGAGATGAACGCACTTCTAAATCGTGCACATGAATTACCGGAAGCGGATAGAAAACGACTCTATCAATTTCAATCACGTTTTGAGAATTTTAAGCAGTTATTGGAATCACGTATCAGAATTGGAAATGCATTCCAACAGGTGAGCTCGATTTATCTCTTTTATCTCTTTAACTAAGAATTACGTGTTCACAGAACGAATCACTTCAAATTGAACGTCTAAACGTCTCGACAATTATCGAATCTGATTTTACCGATAGAAAACGTTCGGATAACGCGCAAAAATTGTCGTGACTTAGATGACTTGAAAGGGTAATATTGCTCTTTTGCAGTTGCTTTTCAAACATCTGGAGCATTTTTTTCAAGGATTTCGAATCCTGATTTATAGAATGATGCTATAATTTTGAGTGGATTTGCTTTAAGTACAATTTTATCGATAGCTTTGAACGAACATACATTACTATTGAATGGAATCTATTTGCTATATTGTTTTAGAATTCATTGAATGGTCGTTTGAATGGATGAGTTAATTCAGTGAATAAAAATGCTCATCGCGAAGTTACTATCAAATCTCAGAAACTGATTTGAAATATACGTATGAATGCAGTAATTGGGGGGGGGGGGGGGGGGGGGGGAAGGGAGCTAAGAAAGAGATAAGGCGTCGATATTTTTCATTTATTTTCATAAACAATTCGCGATTGCCCACTGCTAAGCATTCTAGAGGTGAGATATATTTCACAATTCTTAAAATATTTGCAATTATTATTTAATTTTTCTCAATTCGAAAAATTTATTTTTCCTCCAACAAGGTGATTTATTCAAGAGGCCATTTTTTGAAAAGAATTTAACGATTCCCTTAAAAAGGTCATTGTCTTAATTCAGGTACATAAATTTGCGAAAGAATTGGAAGGTTCATTCGAGAGTCTCGATTCGCTTCTTGGTATGAGTCGGAATTTTTCAAATGAGAAACTTTTAGCGCAAATGACTGAAGTATTTCGAATGATTCAAGAAACAATTACACAAGAAAGACATCAAGGTGATTCTTTTCTAATTTGATCAAAATAATCGAGCGGAAAACAAAAGAAAAAAGAAACGATCGCTTTTTGAGAGTGATTTCCTTGCATAAATTCTTGGCATAATAAATGTAATTCATCGATCGCTAACGATTAACTGATTTAAATTTATTGAAACTTCTCTACTAGTTCCTCTAAAACTTTTATTTAAATTTCTATTTCACATATTGTACATTTTTTAAATTTTGTTAAATTGTAATAAATTTCATAAATTAGAGGAATTAGATGAAATTTTTAAATTCATTCTTCTTTGATGATATTTATAACAAATCGATAGGTTTAATGAAATGTCGCCATTAATTAGGCGATCTAAGTGATCGTTTACGCTATTTCTTCTCAATTTACCAATTGCTGAGTGGAAAGAACGAATCTCCGAATTAGTAAATCGTTTTCTTTTGCCTATCGTACCAGTTCAATGAATATTTATATCATTCAACTATTAATTGAAATGTTTCGTTGAGTTATTTATATAATTCGAAGAGTTTTCGAAAAAAAAAGATTAGGTCATAATAAAAGTGATGAAAGGATATTACTCGACTATTCATATTGCGATTGTTGTCCATTTTATCCGTATGTTTTTGAGGCCTAACCTGGAAACGAGGCCTCCTCCTTGGTTTTGTATCTTAGTGAATCCTCTGTAGCTGCAAGAAAACTGAGTCCGAACATCTGTTAATATCTGTCGCTTTTACGAATACCGTTTCTTCAATAAATAGAGGTATAAAACTTGCATATTTTGAGAACGTTTATCGGTTTGGGTAAAAAGCTTACTTACCAAGAAACTTTGAGAGCAACAAAACAACTAATAACAACGTTTGTACGACAATCTGGGAACTTCAGGAAGAAAATATACTTACCCGTTCTTCATGACGAAAACGTTTATTTGATGTCTAAATTGAAAAACGATTGTTTAAAGGTGAGAAGTTTGTGTCGTCAGTGAAAAGTGTGGCGGCATCAGATGTGGATTTGCGCTATGATGCAGCAATCGATTCGGTGCATAGTATGTTGAAAGAACATGAACGAAGATTCATCTCAGTAAATGAGCATTGGCAACGATGGCAAGATAATCGCGCCCATGAACAGAAGGTCGTTCGGATCGTCGAAGAGGTATCAACATATTACTTCCTATCTCTGCCTCTCCAGTTTTTTTTTTTTTTTTTTGAGAAGAAATACCTTCCTTTTTCATCAATATTTATTTCCCTATCACAAAACTCAAAAAAATCTTTTCTTGAATCATATTTATATATTAGGCGGGTGGTTTTTTGCAAGGTTTTTGAAAAAAATCTCTCCAATACCTCCTTTTTATTGTTGTTCTACAAATGTGTAGAATTTTATTGGTAGTTTTATGGTACGATCTTTTTTAGGAAATAATTTGAGGAGAAGTGCTTCAAGTATCGTGTTCCATAGCCTCATGACCAAGTATGTAATAGTACTCGATGCTATTGACTTAGTGCATGGGTCTAAGAATTCAGCAACTTAGAAACTGCAGGTAATAATGGGCAAGTACTATTCCAACTTTGTGGTACTACTTCAGATAGACAACCACCTTTTGTGATATGATTGCATATTTCGCTCTTTAATCCTCGAATTAATTGTTTATGTATTTATAGGTGCAAGTAGTACTTTTCATGGATGAGCGGATATATATATATATATATATATATATATATATATATATATATATATATATATATATATATATATATAAGATTTTACATATAGAGTATAGTTTTCTATAAGTACTATGCAGTATCGACCTATAAGATTTACACTACAGATTTTTGCATCCAGGATTAGACATTTGCATTTTGCACGTTATGCAGCTATACGTAAACATTTCAATATAACATCTATAAGTAGGTGTACGATCACTATCAACTACAATTGTTGCCTTTTAATAAACTTGAAAAGAAAGAGAGCAGTAAAAAAATGAATTCTAGGTTCAAATGTGGCAAGAAGAAACCGTGGAAATTGTACGAGTATTAGAAGATAAGACTACGAAGTCGAAAACGGCCATTGAACGTGAAGAGATCAAATTGAAAATGGATGAAGTAATTCATGAATTATCAAAACAAAAGGATAAAATTGTCGAAGCCGAACAAATTACAAAATCAACTGAGAGTAAGTAGTAGTATATTGATTTTATTGTAATTGTTATCTTTAAGTTCTTTTGAGTTCTATATAATGCTAAATATTCGACACAATAATATCTGAAATGAGACTACTGCAAGGAGATTTTTTAAATGCGATAGGCAAAGTTTGTTTCTAGCTTTTATTCGTCGATTACTCGGATACGTCGAACCTATGCATTCGAATTTGAAAGTTTTTGCACAAAGTGGCCTTAACTTTTCAATTACAGTAGGTGAATTTGGATATTTTCGTCAACCTTTGTAGACTGCTGTTTGGTTGAGCGCAGCGAATTTAAATCTAAACGTCGAACATATCCAATCAGTTGGAAAATTGATTTTATCTATTTTCGCCGGTAATTTACGGTTTTTTTTTAAAAATTAAGTCACGTTGAGCAATTTTGAGCTCTAAAAAGAAGTGAAGAGGGGAATTCTGTCGACAGAGGTGAATTAACTGAATTAAAAGAAAAGCAGAGGAAGGATGATACTTTCGAGAAATATTTCTCACCCCACTTTACTAGTATTGTCGGTGAATATTGTATCCGCATTGTACGTTATAATCTAGTCCTATAATTGCAATATGCAATATTTATATGCCATATAATTATACAATTTAAACCGCTCCAATAAGAAATACAGTTTGGAGATGTGAGCCGGTGATCGCACTCATCGACATTTCAGCGACTTCCGGTCATTTCTTTTACATTGAATCTTCCCATGGTCAGCTCCTATTGACCTATTATGAACTCCCGAATATGCTCTCTATGACTGCCTCTCCAATTATTTGTGGGAAAACATTTTTGATCTATCTACAGAGCATTTTCTTTTGCGATTGTTATTCAGATTGTTAGGCGATGGTTCTATAAAAAGCCGTTTATGGTCGCTTAATGGTTTATTTCAATAGCTGGGATTTCAGGTGAGCACGCCTACGAACGTGTCCAGATGGCGAAACGTAGACATCGTGATCTAGAGGAACGTGTCACGCAATTGCGTAAAAACGTGGAAACAATGGAGCAACTTGCTTTACGCGAGGCAGAGTGTGTTAATACTTTCCATTCGTCCATTCTAAAGAGCACTACCTGAGGTTTATCTGTATTTTACGTGACGTGTATCTGTATTTGGTGATCTGAAGTGTACCGGTATTTGGTGCGCGCTATTGCATCAGCATTTGACGGTCCAATAGAAAAATTTTTCCTATAAGCGTCCATCGAAGAGATTATTTCGTTTATAAAATTTGCATATTCAATGAATCATTTGGATTAGCGAATAGAAAATTTTAATTCACACTAATCGAGACTGCTATAGCATTGTAGAGTTTTAATATTATTGTCACAGTGTAATTTATCAATATTAATATTTTTATTTAGAGAGATAACACGTGCACCTCATATAGTTACACAGCTTCGTGATGCACAAGTCGATGAGGGTTGTCGTTTTGAATTTACCGCTCGTATTGATGGAGAACCAACTCCTCGTATTCAATGGTTGAAGGTTGGTGATTTATTTGAAATAATAGAATTATTTCCATGGTTATTATGGATCGTAAGCAAAACTTTTTAATATTTTATACAGACTAAGAAATATGCATAGAGAATTATTTTTGGATATATATTTTCTAAATATAAAATATTGGATTGTAATTTACTAGTACTGTTTAATAAGAAACTGATACAAGATGAATGTTTGATGCTATAGGAGCGATGTGCAAATATTCTAGGATGGACGAGACATAAAGGACAATGTGGACTATCGACAAGCGTATAGGAATGGTATTGCAACGTTGACTATTGAAGAGACATTCGTCGAAGATACGGCCACATATACAATTCGTGCTGAGAACGGTGCTGGCAAAGCTGAATCTTCGGCTAAACTCACCGTTAAATGTGTGTTGATTTTAATTTGAATCATTAAGAACGAATTCATTTTCTTATTGATTATTTGTGTTATTTCTTTATTTACTTCATAAATTACTCGATAATTTAACGGATTACTAAATCGATTAATATGAATTACGTCTAGTTCCTTAATTCGAAAGATTTAATCATATGATAAACTATAAGGTTCCAATAAGTTTGATTGGTGTTGAAAAATTTAGAGCTGATCGCCTCCCAACGTTGGTGTGCTCACCTATATGAGCCATATCACTTTGATCTTTGGGGACTTTGCCAATCTACATCACCATTTGACGTACAGACAATCGTTGAAGATTATTGAAATTAGCTGTTCAGTTCTTGCTGATTGGTATACGGTATTTTCTGAGTATTTTCTGACTGAAGAATGATGATGGAAAAGGAGGATTAGGGAGTGTTTGGAGGGGATTATTTGTGATCCTCCTGTACTTTAAAAAAAAGATGTGAGGATCCATTTGGATTTCTTGGCACCTTCATATATTATTGAAAGGAGTCTGATGATAAAGCTGAAGAATTTTCAAAGTCCTTACACATAAACCAAAAGGAATTCCAAAATATTTAATTCCCCAACTATAGAGTGACTGTCTTTTGAGTTTCAATTTAAATCGATGGAAGTTGCTTAGTTAAACACAAATGCGATATCGTCTCTAAGTTCGGCTGTCATATCCAAGTTAAATCGGTGGCCTGATTAGGAGAAATTAGCAATGAAGCTTTACGCATCATAGGTTGCCACGTTTTAATGAAATCTCTTCTCGAGGTATATTTCAATATTTTTTGTTGATCACTGAATATAATATACATATTTATATTTGCGTTAAATAGATTCATGATAATGAAATAATGGTTTGAAATTAATTACAACAAATTTAATTTCAATATTCTCATCAACGAAAATTTTTAGCATATTTGTGTAGCGCAAATAAAAATACAACAGCAAAAAAGATAACAAATCTTTCAAGTTTCAAGTTCAAAAAATTCTTGAACAACGTGTTATGTGATTGATCGATTTTTTTTATCTCAACAAGCGATTCGAAATGTAACACATCGATCACAGATATCTGGAAGAAATAAAAATCTATTGCAGTCAGATAATTCAAATAGTCGGCAATTCAATTCCTCAACGATTATAATTTAACAACGATCGAAAGTAGGCGGTAACGATATGGTTAACGCTCTGAATAACTCTAATGGGAATTGCGCTAATAATCTCATAAAATCATACCGTTGCATTACACTATGTTGTATTGTATTGCATTGCATTGCATTTTGCAAAATAGCTGAAAAAGAAAATGAGAGAAATTGCTTATCTTCTTGGGGATTGCTAATTCCACCTTCTTCGCATATGCGAATAGATACTCATACAATTATTGATAACTTCTAAGCGATTATAAATTTGAAAAAAGGAATTAATTTTATGAAGTGAAGTATGTCGTAGAGCAATGAATCGTTCGTTGAAATACTGTGAATAACGAATGAAAGCAAAAAGAAAAGAAAAAAGAGACCACATATGAAGGAAATATTCGTTCGCATTTCCGGAACAATTGCTATGAGCGGTTTTCTTTTCGTATTGATTGCGGCAAGGAGATATTCAACGATAAACAATCGATAATCGACTCAAATGCTTGCAGTAGATAGATTAACAAGGAAATAGAATATATGGACTGGCAATGACTTCCTAATATATGGATTCTTGAATTTTGCTGCGACCCGCTTCCATTTCTCCTCATTCCAACCAATCGGCTCATCAACATCTTTTTCGTGATGAAATCATGATTTTTTTTTCATTAGAAAACAGTATTTTCTTTGTGCTGTGTAGGCGTTCGTTTTCTTTACGATCCTCTCGTGCAGGTGATTTTAACAAGTTCTTCCTGAAGTCTTCTTATCTCAGCCCTCTACCCTTCCCATCTCTCCGTGGTAGGAACCGTCTAACTAAAGTGCTTTTTTTCCAGGTACTGAAATTTTTTTCTCTTCGAGTAATGACCACTGAAAATCATATATTAGATCCCCACTAAAGTTTAGCATGAATTTCAAAATTTCTGCTATTGTGCAATAGCATTTCAAAGCACTTTCGATAGTTACCGAATTATTTCACAGTAGGTGAAGGTTGAATAGAGGTTGAGCTAGCATATATGTCACCAACGAACGTTTTCGACTTGGTCATTTACACGATGAAGATCGGCAGAGAGAGAGCTTGAGATAGGTGAATGAATGTGCAATAATATATAAGAGTACCGTAATAGAGTGGTGGACGCACTCACCCTCTTACCCTCTCCCCTCCGTCTTTGCCCCCTCCCCACCCACCCACCTCCTCTCCTCTCTTTCCTCTCACAGTGATCATAATAATGACCCAATTTTGGGCAACAAACACAATATTATGCAACGAGAAAACTTTCATATCGTCGACAACGATGGTAGCAAAAGAGGGGAATTTTAATTGTTGACAAATAAAAACAGATCAAACTAAACAAAGTTAGAAAAGAAAGCAACAAAATCGGTACAATTGGTTATTAACTATCGGTATTTTTCGATAGTCAGAGAGAGGTGATGAGGAAAATAATTTTTTAGCTCGTAGCGAGATGGAATCTCAGATCGAAGAGGAGGGCAAACCACGTTTTATCAGACAGCTTCATAACGTCTCGGTGAGCGAGGGTGAGCCAGCATGCCTCGATTGTGTCGTCGTTGGTTTTCCTGAACCAAAGGCTCGTCTTTTCTAATATTATAAATTAAAATCATTTGCTCTTATCTATCATTCAAATCTATGATTAAATCACTTGTTAACTTTAGCAATGAATAAGCCATATTCCAAGATTATTGGAAATATATATTATCGATTTTGAAAATTCAATGATAGATAGCAGAACCAATTTCTAATCGTCGTTGAATTTTGGTTGATCTGATTTCGATAGGTTTTTTTTTCAACTTCTAAAGTGTGCAAATTTTCAATTTTTTCCAATTCGCTAATTTGTTTTTTTTTGCGTTAAATGATGCTATCATATAGCGCTATGTATAGAAGTATCAATTGAATTTCTTGAAAATTAAAAAAAAAAAACTATTTTTATGAAAGTATAGATATAAATCATCGATATTTTATTTTAGAGGTTTTAATGTGTTCTTTCTTTCTGTGCATTAAGAAGGAACAACAGCTTTGTTGTTCTCAGATCATCACATATATACATCTAATTTACATTAATTATGGAATATTTAAAGCACTCGAAAAATTCGTAGAGTCGGTCTTCTATGATTTAAAATTGAAATATTGTGGAATTATGGATTGGACTAAATCCAAAAAGTGCTCATTTGAATGAACTGCGGTTACACTTGTTCTCACCTTCGTATCTGCTCTCAGGATGCACTCACGTCGGATAGCTCATAAACCAGTCAATCAATAATGGAGAGCAGCAATGACTATTAGCTTGGATATGCTCTACTATTATTCCTTTTATATAAACGTTTACTTACTCTTTTCTTATACAGCTCAACTCTTTTTCAATTCTGACTTACTGCTGTTTGCAAGGAGGGAAGAGAGAGGGAGGGTAGAATTATAGTCTTTCCGCGTTCCATCGATCCATATAAGTAGTAACGTAGAATGCGACAACAGTTTTTCCAGCTTTCTAGCAGCCTAAGTTGATTATTAAAAAAAACCACACGGTAGATGGATGAACTCTTGTTTATTTCAACAGTATTTCAGGTAACTTGGTATAAGGAAGAGGAGACGGTAAAAGAGTCAGAACGAATAACTTTGCGCTTCGAAGGTGATCATTGCTCATTGGATATTCGCGACACACAACCCACCGATTCGGGTCTATATACAGCGAAAGCATCGAACACTTTCGGCGAAGCGATTAATTTCTGTCGATTAAATGTTCAACCAGCAATGCGAGCTGCACCACCACCAACACCACCAAAACCACGTCCTATACCAGTTGCACCCTCATTCCTTCCTCCACTTGCTAATCAAAATCTACAGGAAGGCCAGCGATGCTTGTTCCAGGTATTGGTGGGGGTCTTGGAATCTTCGTCATTGTTTCCGGTTTCTGGGTTGGAAGTATTCTCAAATCAAATTTATAAATAGTTTTTTTTTGCAACAATTAATTTGAAACGCCATTTTGCTTGCCTAATTGAAATTCGAAGGATTTCGATATAGAAGTTCATTGCACATCAATCGTCTAATTGATATAATTTTGATGTAAGAAATTTTTATACGATAATCACTCTTATTACATATAACAATCAGTCAATGTCGGTATTATGTTTAGATAAGTAGATTTAAAATAATATTGAATTGAATTCATTAAGGTGCGTGTATTAGGAGAACCAGCTCCCCGAGTACAATGGTCATTCAACGATAGGCCATTAACTCATTCAACGGCACAGATTAAAACTGTTGAAGAAGAGAACGGATGGAATCGTCTCATCATCGAAAACGTTCAACCTGAGCATTCGGGCATGTACACTGTGTTCGCTGAGGTGCAACATTTTTTTACAATTTATTACTAATAAACATTATGAAGCATTGTTCGAATTTGTATGTCTGCGTTTGTCGGACATATCGTTCAGAATTGTATGTCTGTGTTTGTCGGAAATCTCTAACTCTTCAATCATAAAAGCAATGACGATGAAGTCTATTCGAATGAGATCGGCTCCGAAAATCAATTTGTTTTCTTCTCAATGGCAATATTAAGTATTCTGTTTTTTTTTTCCATTTTTTCATTGAATTTATTTGTTTACTTGTAAACTGAAGTGTTCAGCTAAGGTATTTCATGATGCGGGTGGAAATTGTTTGTAAACTCTCAAATGTGGCTCCAAATAATTGGACCATTAAATTATATTTATATATAAATTAGTTTTTTAACAGCTCAAATGTCTATGAAATTTGTGTAGTTAGGTAATAATTATGTGCTTTATTGCCATTGATAAGTAAATTATTATTTCCGAATTCAATAAATGAAATAATCCAATGGCAACTGAATTGAGCGTAAAACTTACGAGTAAACTTACTTAATGATTTTTGATTTTTGTAGAATGAAGCTGGAGAGGCACGTTCAGGTGCGACTCTAAATGTCGAACCAAAATGTCCTCACCTGCTATACCACTCACACAGACAATTCGCACAACGACTTCATCAACGGTTAATTAATTGTTTCATGGATACCTGTCCCTGAAATCTTTGATTTAAATATTATCGAATATACTGGCATACTAGTACACTTGCAACTGTAACTGGGGTGTGGAGGAGGTAATTTAATAATCCTACAGCACTACTTTAATACATATATATATATATATATATATATATATATATATATATAT
The DNA here is from genome assembly GCA_013433145.1 of Ascaris suum. Lineage (NCBI taxonomy): Eukaryota > Metazoa > Nematoda > Chromadorea > Rhabditida > Ascarididae > Ascaris > Ascaris suum. The sequence continues at coordinate 7,285,433 of CM024178.1, read as the reverse complement.
ATATATATATATATATATATATATATATATATATATGGAGATAGGCGGAAAGTCTTAGAAAAATTGGTATTGAGGTCGACAGAAGATCGATTTCACTTTCGAGCATTGCACCACTTATGCAACGTCAACAAAATACTAAATGTTTGCACGTTTTTTAAATAGAAGAAATTGTTAAGTTCTATCATTAGCAATAATGGGGTATTAAGAATATTGCTAGATTTTGCACAAAATAAATGAGTTTTTTTCTTTTTTTTGTTTATGGATGGAAATTAATTTTTTTTTTGATTTCCTTTTAATTGTAAGATGCTTTAAAAATTATGGAAATGATAAATGAAATATTTTTATTATTGATTATAGAGAGAAGGTTATTGGAGTGATGCGATAATGTCGTCGCCTACACCGCCACCTGTACCTAAGCATCGTTATCGTACCGATGTTGAAGAAGCTTCTGAAACAGCTGTCAGTGAATTTGGTAGCATTTTACATCATTAATACCATTTATTTAATATATCGTAATACCCTTTCTTTTCGTTATTATTATGCCGTTAAAACTTTTTTTTTTGTTACTTCTATCTATATTTTATCCTTTTTTTCGTTTCGTTTATCCTATATATGGATTAGGAAATCTCTCACATTTGTTCCGCTATATTTGGGAATGAGGAAGTTCGTTTTATTCTTTATTGCTCTCTTTTTCGCTCTATGAGTGTGAAGCTACCTAGATTTATTGTAAGTCATGTCCTAAACTTATTTTAAGCTAGATTTTTTGCAAAAAAAAAAAACACTGAAATATACATATTGCATATAGGCAGTGATAATCCCGAAATTTATAACCTTTCTATGAACCGAAAATCATTCCTCTTTTTAAGCGTCATTTATGCAAATCGTATTTTAATTATTTTCATAATTATATTGCAGATTTGTTTTGCAATTTTACAATTTCATTATAATTTTATAATATTTGTAAAATTATTTCGCGGCAATATGATACCGAAATTTTATTTACAATAAAATAAAATTTAATGATATTTTAGGATATAGTACAACATCGACAGCACCAGAATTTATTCGTCCATTCCAAAATGAGTATACAATAAATGAAGGCGAAAAATTCAAAATGGATTGCCTTATGGTCGGTAATCCACGACCAAAAATACATTGGTATTTCAACGATCGTATAATCAACGTTAATTCCTCATTTTGCAAAGTATGAATTATTAACGTTTTCTTTAATTAATTATATTATCATTTCATTGGCAATCATTGAAAAAATTTTTTCATTATTTTTTCTAAGAATATTGTGCCCATCTATAAAGCATTCAAAATTTTTTCTTCTATTCTCTATGGAATAGAAATTAATTTTAATTATAATTGAAATATTTGAGAGCAATATTTTTTTCGTTGTTTGTTTCTTTCGTTTTTCACCTTCACACTAGGCAATAGAAGAGTTTATTAATTCATTTTGCATATTTTTGTTGATATTTCAGTTTTCGAATATTGGTGATACATATTCAATAATATTCGATTCGGTAAAACTCGAAAATGCCGGTTACTATAAGATGACCGCTGAAAATATTCGCGGTAAAACCGAATCGCTCGCTATACTTCACGTCAATCCTAAATCAACGCAACAACAACAACTCGCTAGAAGGCCTCTTACCACAGAGGTTTAAGAACTAATCGTTTTTTTTTCTATTCTTTTATTGCTTACTTTTCGAGTACTTTTATGAATTAATCTCACATGCTTAAATACTTCAGTATATCTGTCCTCTTATTTTTTAGTGTTGAATTACACGTAGCAATAAACCATTTCATCGTACTTCATGCAAGTTGTATATATACCTATTTTAATCCATAGTTTTTTTCTGTGTTGATTTATTAGTGCTTTTAAGATGCTTCAGATGAATTTATAGATTATTTAACTATTAGTTGATAATATTGGTAAAATTACTGTTTAGATTGCTGAACATTTATGTCATTGTTTGTTGTCTCATTGTTCTCTAAAACTCTTAGTTAATAGATAGATTGCAGCATGTGCAAGTAACGGAAGAGTTCGGTGAATTTGAATATGAGCAACGAATCGATGACCGCAAACTTTATATGCAAAAGGTTTTTTCTTTATATTTTTGAAGAGAATTAGAGGTAGAGGTCGCATATTTTATTGTCTATAGAAATTCATGAAGTTTTAGGCGGCAATTAGAAAAGACAGTCGTAATTAATCGTAATAGATATGAGTAGTAAGAACAAACTATATTTGGATGCTTTGCTATTGATATGTCCGTGTTGTTCGCTTTAAAAGCTTCCCATTATTTGAAAATACCTGTAAACGTCGCACTGAATACGAGGGGAATCGATGACAGCTCGCATCGATCGGGTATCCCATCGCTATGGCATGGCATAGGCGGTGTCGAACAGTGCAAACTTTTCAGGCACTATAGTCTCATTTTAGGGGGGGGGGGTAGGAAGGAAGGGGAAAAGACAGACAAACAGATTGAGGAAAACGAGAGGGGGGGGGGGTGATAGCGAACGATACCGATAAGATGAGGAAAAAGATGACGAGTAAAATAGTCATAGCGCTAATAATAATAATAATTTTAAAAGTTAGTCGAAATATTTTTCAGCAGACTAATATGAATGGAATTATTGTTTGTAGATTTGAATGCGATGAAAATTGCCACTAAAATTTGGAAACACAAAAATTGAAATATAATAGCGAAATGAAATTGAATAGAAATTGAATAATAGAAAATGCGTATTTTGGAATAGCAAATGCATATTAATTTTAGGAAATGAATACTAACAGTGGAATTATTTTGAAAGTTTATCGTTTATGTTCTTTGTATTGATTTAATTATTAATTGAATATTATGCTGGTTTAATTGAATATCAATCGTTTAGTCAATAATTTTCGACTATTCATTTAAGTAGACAATCATTGCTTTGAAGTAGAGAATAGCTTAGAGCAACTGTCTTTCTTCGATGCAAAAAACAACAACTCCCTTGCAAGATTTTCGATCAATACAAGTCTTGAAATTTCCCAGAGCCCTATCTTCTACTATCGTTCATTTCTAGTGATCGCGTATGATTTCGTTCACTAAATTTTTTAATATACTCAATCTTTATTTTATTGTTTCTATATTTGATTTTATCCACCAATTCGATTTTAAGTTTATTTATTTATTTATTTATTTATTTATATAGTTCGTTATCATAATAACTGTTTTAGTAATACTCACAAATATTCTAGTTATAATATTATGATGAACTCGTTGAAATGATAAGTAATTGGCGATATTCTCCGGGAAAATACAAACGATCGCTGGTTTAGATTTAAATTTGCAGTTTTGTAAGTGTAGAATTAATGCGCATTCTATAATGAAATAAAACAATGAGTTTCAACTTCAAATGATTTCCGTATTTTCTCTTCATCGTGCAAATTAGAATCATCCAATCTTTTGCTTTCTATTTCGCCAATATGGTATCTCGCGTATTTCCTGATTTTTCGTTATTGTATCTCGCTTAGTTTCCAACCTTTCAGCACCGTATCTCAACTACTTTCTGATCCTTCAGTACTGTATCTGACTATTTTTTGATCCTTTAGTACTGTACCTCGTTTGCTTTCTGATTCTTCGGTGTCACATTTCGTTCACTTTCTGATTTTACGAGACCTATTCTGTTAACTCTCCAATTCTATGTCCCTCTAAATGTATCCTATTAGCTTGACCTCAACTTCTGACTTCATTACTATTTCATTGAACGTTTATTTCTGACTTCATTACTACGAGCAAGTCGTCAAGTGTGATCATGTTACCTGATGTCTTCATATTACACCTGTAGCCATCCTCATGATATGACAATTCCATAGCTTGCTGGTATTTCATAGCGAAATTTTCATGGCTTTAGTGACTTCATTTACCAATTCAATAGTTGACTATTGCTATTCATATTTTAGATATTATGATCATTATTGATGCAATCTCAATGAAAAAAATGCTATTTAAATGTGATAAAATTAAACTAACTAAAGGTAATAAATTCGAATGGGATAGTGATGTGTAAGAGTGAAAGGTGGATAATTGCTTGCAGGAACATATCGAAGAAGAACTGGGCATGTACGAAGAAGAACAAAAGCGTATCGCATCGAAGCAGCCATTACACTCTTCACGACTCGTTACACCACCACCAGCAAAGAAACAACAACTGCAAACAACACATGAACATCAACAGGTATAGCAAAGTTAAATTAACTTCAGGCGAAATTACAGTGGTCATTCGTTTTTATATATTCATATTAAAGTTATTGCTTATCTATGCAACCAATAAGTGACGACATAAAGGAAGCTTCTGATATTATAACGGCGTTTATATGACGCCTAACACCAATTGGTCACGAAGTCCACTGCCTCATTAGGGGGAAGGAGAGCCAGAGGAAGGGGAGGAGGGAGAGGGTGTTTTCACTTCCTAATTACCTCAACTTTATAACCTGTATAAAATAAAGGTATAAAGGTGGGACGGGAGTTTGTTTGAGCCTTTCCATTCATCAAGATTTGAAATATATTTCATTCCTCAATTAAGTGAATAATTCGTGAATTAGTTGTTGCTTAAATGAATGTAATCGACGTTTTCATCAAAAGGATTTATCGCCTCATATAAAAATGGAATAGTGCTAATAAATAAGAGAATAGAGGACAGGTAATGCAAAGATCACATTTAACAATCGTTTATTTATAAGAGCTGTTACTCCACATGTTCCATTCAATGAGCAAAATAATTCTCTATGACCTGAAAACTGAAAAGTGACAAAGGAAGAGCATTCTATACTTGATCAAAATACATAAACAGACTTGGAATATGCTTTCCGGAATAATATTCCAGAATAATAGTTCCAGTCGTGGAAATGGAGTGGAGAGAGAATATCAAACTCGATGCAAATCACAACTTGTTCCACTATGCAGCATTTAGAAATTATTCCATATGATGTTATAAAAAAGGAATTACATTACAGTCAGCTGGTTGCCAGTAGCGTTCACAGCTGTGCAATAAAGAGATCCTCCTCCATTGGTGCAAAAAAAAAAACAAATTTCCGGTGGCAATGTCATGTCTTAATGATCTATATGTTTATAACCAAAAGTACATTAGCTTGTTGAACTTAGTTTCTCTTATGTTCGCAAAATGAATGATTGTTGGATTATAGCAGCTGCACGAACATTACGACTTCGAAGACAGCCGTCGTAAAGTATCCGGACATCCACCACATTTCACTCAAACACTTGTATCGGCTGTGGCTGCCTGTGGTGATAGCACTAAATTCGAAGGAATTGTTACTGGTTTGTTTCAACTCTATTATTATCGATGTATAATTTCGTCAGAAATCGGTTCCCATTTGATGATGATGAACACTCTCGCAATAAGCGAGAATCGAACTTAAAATCTTTGAATTATCGCTCTAATGCTGCACCAATTGAGCCACCATGGACAATCGGACCACCTGGTTAGAAACCATTTGTTTTGTATTGTTAACAGAATTATACATTTTATGTTATTCACTGCAAATATTTACGCAACAAATATTCTTGAAGATTGCTGATCATGTTTTAAGTAGGTTTAATTAGAAATCACTAGGTTAAAGATGGTTTGGAAATTAGGTACTTTCGTTGTTCTTTGATGTGCAAGTTCTCGAATTGTAGTCGTAAAATAATGTGTCAGAGGCGAATCATTGTTGGAACTCATCAGTGATTTGTATGGCTGAAATCCACAGTGGTATCTTCAAGACTCCTATCTGCAAGAACTCCTTAATAGACTGCAGTACTTTTTAGATCTATTTTCTCTATGAAGGATGGAGAGATTCCTCTATAAATTACACGTTGCTGCGGTGAGTGAGGCAATTCGTATTTCTAGTATTTCCAAATCCTATCACAAACACGAGTGATCTGAATTCGTTCCCCAAGAGGGGAGGGGGGAGGGGGAGAGAGGGAATGAGCTGTGATTTGAAGACGTAAAAATGTTCCAATAGAAGTTTGTTGTTTACATACTTCTTAATACCGCATTATTCCAAGTTTTCGTTCGCAGTAAATGAGCTTAAGATTTCCACATCCATAAAGCTTTACAATTTTACTCGCTCAATTCACGGCGATACTTTTGTATAACGTTCCTTACAGTGATATCTGAATGATTCAATTTTCAACGTCTCTATGATTCACTCATTATTTTGTTATTTCTTTTCATCTCTTGTATAGATGATTTTCGAGTTTCTATTTCTCTAAGTTATCGTTGAAATGAATTGTTACCTAGTATTGCGGGTCTAAAACCTAAAAAGTTGCAGGCATTACAAAGCGATTTTTTTCTTTTAATTCGAGAATTCGAAATATATATAATATTTATTTCTTTTTCTTGAAGAAATATGCCTTTCCTCTTTACCTTGCCTATGTCTTATGCAATACCGTTAATAAGTTCTTACCTGAGATTGTTTTCTATGCCTCTACCATGCTAGTTATAACTCTCTGACTCAACATAGCAAACGAAAGAGCACTTTAAATATCAAAGGGGAAGGGGGATGTTGAAGGGAGAGATGTGCTTAGGGGGATCGTCGCATTCTGATGCAAAATACACCGTCGTTCTTTTTGCTATTTTTTTCCCATTATAATACTTGCATATGTATTATTTAATTTTTTTTTAGCATATTGATGTGAAACGTAGAATATAATTGCTTCGCTTGTCCTACGAAAAGATCTCTATTCAACGATCACTTCACCGTTTTATGCTAATTCTTTTAATCGTTTTTATCAACCGTCTAATAAAAATGAACAAAAAATTGACGGAGAAATTGTTTCGGCAAGGATCAGCTTTTTTTTTGCAAATCATTTTTTTGAGCGACGATACTTAGAATTTAAGAATTTATCGGTCTGTGTTATCCATAAAATTCGCAAAATTCATTAAAAAAGGATTCATTTTTAAAAAAAACGCTTAGACATTAAAGAAAAATCTGAGAAAAATTCAAAAAATACTCATAAAAAATTTATATTCATAATTGAGAAGAAATTTATCGCTCATCCTATCTGAATTCCGTTTTCATCGGATGAATGCCGAAGCTTTTGATCAAATGATTTGATTTATTCTTTTCATGAGGAAGGGAGCAACTTTGCTTCTAGAAGTCGTTTGCCCATGCGAGAGAAATCAGCCGCCGATCCTTTTTGAACTCTTTTTAAACTGGGAAATTTTTTAAAAATAAACCTCAATGGGTTTTAAATTTGTTCTTATGCAAACGTTTTATGTGAACGTAATTGTATGACATATCATATAGGAAATGCATTGTATGTGTTGATCTATCTATTTATCCGCCTGTAGATTATTTGCATTTTAAATTAGCAATTAAGCGGTCGGTTTATCTCTAAATACCCACCCGGTCGGATACTCATAGTTTACTAAAATTTTTTCAACCAACGATTGCCTCTTCAGTCGATTTAAAGGATGCTAGTCGAGTCGTCGTTCGTTTAGTTCCCTGTGAATTTGAGACTGGGTCACATAGAGTTGTTTTGGTGTTCCTCTATTGCTTTATTTGATTTGTACATTCCTATGAATCGCCAAGGTTTCTATTTTTCACAGTATTTGGGAGAGGGCCTATACTGTCCAAACACAAGAATTTCTCTGCAAAGAGAGCAGAAGAAAATTATATTTTCCTTAGTTTGATTTCTATATATATATATATATATATATATATATATATATATATATATATATATATATATATATATATATATATATATATATATATATATATATATTCCTAAAAATGCATCTGCGATCATCAAAAAACCTTCATAGGACTGAAATTGAAGCGCGAGTTCTTAGCTTGATAATTGCGTATCTGGAGGCTTTGCTGGCGAAACGTCTTGCTGTTTGTCTGCATTGTTCGTAATGGCTGACCCTTTATTCGGTGGCCCCAATTAAGTAGAGTAGTTTCGATCCCATGAGCTTTTATTTCATGTTGTACGGTTTACAGCGCAATTATTTTTGTATTCTACTATGCACAATAATCCGGGCTTTATGTGCCCTCTAAGACGGGTGAATTGCAGGTTGGCCAGCGCCTGAGGTGCAGTGGACCAAAGACGGAGTGCCACTATCGAAGACGACAAATCCGGAGTTGGTGTTCTCGAACATCGGTGGTCGTGTCTCGTTGTCATTTCCCAGCGCGCAACCTGAACATGCCGGCAAATATATGTGTACAGCGAAGAACACTTCCGGTGTTGCAACTTCAAGCGCACAACTCGTCGTTAGACGTCAGCATTTCGTCGAAAAATTTACCTCATTTAATCTAAGGCGAAGAGAGTAATCGTGCATCTAGTTTATAATAATAATTATTTTTGGGTTGAAATCTGTGGAAAACTGTGTTATTTAAGACAGAACCGCTTTATTAATAGTTCTTACCTATGATCATGATGCATTTAAAGTAAGCGGAGGTTTTTTTTGGAAACCCGCTGTTTACCATTTTCCCATGGAGGAAACCATTAGTACAGACCTTTAGAAATCTGCCATTAAAAATGTAAACCTTAACCAACCTATTATATTCATCTACCTGTAAATATTTTTGTGATGTTTGTTTAAAATATATGATCTTACTGTAAGTATAATGTTGAGCGAAATTTTTATCCTTATATGTAAATCGGTTACAATATGCCATAGTAGTGCATACATGCATACATACCTGTATAAACGAATAATTCGAAATTGAGGAACTCGGGCGATGGCATTACGCAAACATCTTTTGATGATGCTCATGTTTCCATTAACCGCTTTTATCATTACTTACAGCTCATTTGGAGCTGTAAGTAATGATAAAATTGGAGTAAGGCATTGAATATATTAACGAACATTTATACGTTGCGCTAAGTTGATAGATATTTTTGCTTCCTCCATAGAGCGATATTCATATCTGTGAGGTATTCACGGTGGTATCCGAGTTAGATGCACTTCTATACTGCAAGATGTTATTCAAGGATTTTTAGTGGTACTAAAATTTCAAAAATGATGCGGCATTTTGTTTCCATTCACTTTTATCGGTTTTTTGGGCGGAAAGGAGGCGTAGGGGGTGGGAGGGTGGGAGGGGTGGGGGGGGGGGGGGGGGGGGGGAGGGATTGATGCAGAATTTCAACGTTTTTCGGCAATCTTTCCATTGTATCATTGGCAAAGTTTGAACAATTGAAATTCTCACCAAATATTTTGTTACGCTATTGTATAATTGGACAAGGTGACTAATTCTCACATATTTTGCCGTTTTTTAGAGAATTTCATTTACGCAGTAATTTACTTTTTTATTTACTTTTATCATTTTTATTAATAAAATAATAAAGGTGAAATTTGTGGGGTTTTTTTGGAGCATTCAAAATTAAAACAATTAAAATACGAATTAAATTTCAAATAATATTTTCTCTCTTCTCTAAACCTTTTTTCTTTTTGTCGTTGTAATGCTTACAATATTATTCAGACTTTATATGCCTAAATTTTTCTAATTGTTTGAAATATTCAGCGAAAACAATAGCGCCCGATTTTGTGCAACGTCTTATTAGCGAGGAGGTAGTTGAGGGTGATCGACTCAAATGGACAGTGCATGTGACCGGCGATCCAGTGCCCAAGGTAACTTGGCTCAGGGATGGACAAGCTATTCCAAATTGCGATGAAGTCCGCCTTGTTGATGTAAGTACTGGAATTACCTGTTTTCTTGCATTTTTTAGTATCATCGATGGACTGAAAAAAAAACAACTTTATATTGTCTTATTTAACAGAGATGGAGTGAATACTCCTGTAGTAATCTATAAGCCGACAACAATCGGATAGTAAGTTACATAAACGCTAATAGGAGAGCGTTTCAAATGTTACGTCACGAGCGATGATTAGATGTCGACCTGGTCCGGAGACAGTGCAAAAGTTTACATTATTTCCGGTTTGATAGGTTATATTCCACCGGAAAGTTCAAATTGTATATAGAACAAACATAACAAAAACTTTAGAAATGGCTCGTCTTTCTTAACGATGCCACATGTAAGCTTATTGAGATAGCTAGATATGCTGTAATCGATAAAAAGTCTTGCATGATATATTATAAAGCTGCCAAAGAATGTTATAATTAATCATTGTTGTTTCTGGTAAACAGATTTTACCGTTTCAACTCTATATTAATGTCTATATTTGTTTATCAAACTCATCGGTCGTTTAGCGATTCTTTACGTTATTCCTTCAACGATCTGAAAGCTCCACATAGGGATATACTTCGAATCGAAAGCTTATCACTTACAAATTACTTCACTATTTCATTGATAGTTTCGGGCCTCTGATATTATTTTCATTGTGCAAAACCACAAGGTGTGTTGTATGGTCGCTGTTAACGTATTTGTTGTTTCTTTCTTAGCACTATAGAAAGGTTAATGAGCTTATTATACCGGTAAACAAGAAATTTTTTTATTTGAATTTAGATAAAAGAGATTCATTATTTATAGGAAGGAAATGGTGTGCATTCGATGATAATTATGAAGGTGGAAATGGCAGATTGTGGTCAATTCACATGTCTTGCCGAGAATATAGCTGGCGAGGCTCGTAGCACGGCTGATTTGGTTGTTCGGCCACAAGGATCTGAACCCGGAAATTACTTCCACGTCACAAAGGTGTGAAAATTATATAAGAGCTTTTATTCCAACTTTATTGAAACTTTCAATCCAAAAATACTGATTTTTTTAAATGCATTATAACGACAGTTTCAGTATATGTGTCTGTTTGTCTGTGTGTTTGCGTGTGTCTGTGTGATTGTTTTCAATTTATTCAGGCCTTAGTATTTTCAACTCAAAATCAACAACGGCTATAGTCTACTCGAGTCATTGCCTAAACAATCAATAGTATTTGAGGCAACGTTCATTCAATAACTGATATTTGAGCGAACAATAATGAAACACTCATACCTCTTTTTTTTTCTGCTTTCATCCTTTGCACAATTGTCTCTCGAAGTCTTTCTATTCAACTGCTAGTATTAAATGGTATTGTTGTATAAAGTATAGTATGATGTCATGTTCGAATTGCAATAATTTGTGCAATATTTATTGCAATAGTTGTTTGTTGCAATAGTTGTTGCAAAACGATGTTAGGTTGCAACAGAGCGATTCATATATTGCTAAGATATTTTGATTGGGTATAGGTGTTTGAGTAAAGACGACAAAAAATAGGAAGTTTTAAAGACGCATCGAATAGAGTGAAGAAATATGATTTGCTCTGGTCTTGCTATTGCTTCGGCTATAACCCACTGATAATATTATCATAGCGACACTCATTTGTCTTCTGTTGGTGGCGATTTAATTTTTTAATGAAAAGCCGATCGATGTGAATAATGATGGATGGGTTATCCGGTCAGTAACGTTATCGTATTCTCCCACTTATAAGCCCTTTGATTTATTGTTGATATTATTTCTGTACTATATTGAGACTGAATTGTTATCAAAAATCAATAATATTTCATAGTGTTCTTCATTCATCAGCTATTATTCGGAAATTTCGTATTAACGGAAAAGATGCTTATAAGTTTTATAGAATCTAAGGACCGCTCAAGAAAGCTTAGAGTGGGTTTATGAATATAATAATACGGTATGTTCTGCATAGGAATATTGCATAATATTTGATAATTTGAAGGTGACACAAGAGAAACAAGTGAAAGGTGAAGAAGTCAATCGGAATCAGACGTTCTCAATCGAGAATCCTCGAGCCACACCACTCATCTGAGAATCGAATCGTCGCTCCGCTTATGATTCATTTCCTTATTTCTGCGTATCGTCCTCTCGCCTTATTCATCTATCGTATCGTCGTCAACTGCCGCGTTGTCTTTATATGTCCTCAAAAATTTTATTGTACTATGGTCGAATCGTTTGTTGTCTATTCATTAGGTTTAAAATTTCCGGCAATAGTAGAGGTTTTTTTCAGGCATATGTTTTAGCCCTAATTAAACCACTTTATTTCCAACTGTCTTCGTTGAGAGAACGATAATTACGCCATGAATTCTCATAAAATAAGATGCACTTGTTGATTTGCTCAACGTCAAGCTAAAGTTCAAGTTCAAGTTCAAATAAACTAATGAAAGATGTGTTGATTATAATAAGATCAATTACAACAAACGTATTAGCCAACATATATTCTGCTCATTGAGCAATTTTCTTTTCTACGGTAGTTAGTCGCCTAGTTAAGTTTCTTCCGCCCATTTTTTTTTTTTTTTTTTTGTGTATATTTTACGTCTCATATTATCGACTCTAATAAAACATCTTTGGTAATTGCATTATTTATTAATTATTTAGAGTTGGGTTATCGATTCCCTACCGAAACAATCGGGATGATATGTTGAAATTCGGTTGGTATGTTTCGTTACGTGAAAAGCTATACTCATTTACAAGTCGGCGCAATACTTGAAATCCGATCACTACGCATATTCCGATCCGATTATCAAAAAAAAAAAACCTTTTTCATAAAATTTCCACTGTTTTAGTTTATATTAACGGAAATAAAATTTTCAAATCTGCCAAAAAAAAAAAAAAAAACTGCAGAATTGAAGTTTATCTGCAAATAGTCACAGATTTTGATGCAAAATTCAAAGAAAAAAAAAGAGTCGTAGTTTTGATTTGTTGATATATTTGGCCGTTTTGATTTAATCTTCGAAATCCTTGAGCCTCAAACTGAGAGTCTGTACTTGTTCCAACTATACCACCTATGAAGCAGACCGAAATATAGTGAAACGAGTAAACGAGTATTGATGGCCATCGACGCGGTAATATACGAAAGCATTGTATAGGTAATAGAGAGTCGGTACAGCACTTTCGATGTTATGGGCTTGTTGTTGCTACGCGCAGAGGTTATATAATTCAAATTGCACAGTTGAATTTCAAAGAATTTAAAATATTCCATTTGTATGTGACTGTTGGTCGGCGATCAACCGATGCAAGTAGAGGCCAATATTTGAACGATCTGATTTCACTGCAAAAAGTGAACATTCTTGGTGACATAAGTAATCTTGATTCAAGTTTGCAAATGCCTTGAAAAATTTCTTGCGGTGATTCATTTCAAGCGGGTCGACCTCAAGGCTTAGCAGGTGTGTGTATCGTGGAATGGGACGATGACGGGTGTGGGTGTAGTCGTAACCGGCTCCGGTTTATGGTTTATGATGCCTGGCGATATAAGGGGAGCCGACTTGTTAGATTCAACCGTCCGGAGCACTTGCACCGTTGCAGTTCTTGAGGTGGGCTTTGTTAGACTCTCTCTTAGCTCTACATGAACCTGTCGATGCAGTCGCGGGTCGGTGCCCACTGTTCACCTGCTGACAAAAAAAAAATGAAATGTTTTAGGGAACGGTGTAAAGTGTGGGGATTGTGACTCGTTAACCTATGCTACGACAATTCTTTTGTAACCCATGTATGCCATGCATATGCGGCGTGGGACATTTGCGCCGAACTGTGGCTTGTCCCTGCAGTCTCGAAGTTAAATATGTCGTTGCAACACTGTACTTTCTTATTCAACACTCACCCTAGTTGTGAATATCCCAAGGCGACTCACGGTTCATCTACTCGCGACGTAAGAGGTGCTCTTCATCTGGCTGGTCCTAAAACGAATCCGCCTCACAAATGTTACGGTACTGCAGCTGTCAATAACTCATAGACGATGGTAAATGTTGATCAAATTAGGATAAAAGGTCGTCACCTTTTGTGAAGATTAGGCCTGCATACTTCATCTCGAAAGAATCTGTGCTATGTAGTTGCGAGTTAAACCTATCGGACGACGCAAGCAAACATGCACATAAGCACGCACCATTATAAGCCCTTATATTCTCCTCGGTGCTTCCAGAAACTTGAGATTGCATAATTTCATTTCAGAGATTCCGAACAAACTCGGAAATTCAGGCTTCCGGAATTCCTCAATTTCAGGATCGAGGATAACATTTCTGTAGCAGGCGAAAATTGACGCCTGAAAGAAAAAAGTGCTTAGAAGTTTTCCGTATTTTTATAATCTTTGGGCGTTCAGTTTTATTCGGAAGAGAGTTTCAGAAAGTAATAACATTAAAATATTTGCCCGAAGAACATTTCCTTTGCTTGCGGGAATAATATCACCATAAAATACTTTTGCAAAACTTTATAGAAATGTATATAAATTACGTTTTTGTGTAAAATTTCTAAGAACGATGAGATTCTATCTTTTACGAGTTACCGTCCTCGCATGAATAGAAGCCCATGTGCTTCAATATTTTCCCCAATATCCAAAGAAGGAATTTCGACCAGAAAAAGGGTTGTCATTACCCACGTCTTGCAAGGGAATAAGGCTTAATTGATTGGCAAGCTTGTTTCGGTTAGACAAGTAGTTTTGTCGACTTTATTTCAACGCCTACTCGGCAAAGACTTTATATACGAAGAGTAGCCTGTGTTTAAAGAGCTCCTGTTCGGAGCAAAGCTCCTACTCCACATCTGGTCATTCTTGTAGAGCTAGTCATGCGCCCACAACTGCCATTACGTCCTTGTGCTTTATACAGCGGAGGGTGGTTGGATTTTGTAGGTATTTAACGAAGGGGATAGATGTGAACCTGTATTCCTTTAATATTCAAGGGGGAACAAGCGTGGGATGTGAGTGCTTCAGAGCAAGTTTTTAGTGGCATAGCGCGTTTCTATTCCGATCGGGTTTATATTCGAGTGGATACGGTAGCTTTATTGATGAGTTACAGCATCGCTGCGTTCCGTCGCGCTCGCATAGCGCATTTTTGTTCTCTCTTAGTTCGCTGTTCGCATCGAAAGATGCCTAGGTGCTGAGTGCTTATCGAAAAAAAGGTTGTTAGGAAACTTCGGCTACCTGGATCCTATACATTTATGAGCATCGAAATACCTATTTGTTGGTAATTTAATCATCACTCTCGTTGTTATGAAACGTATTTTAACAATTCAATTGTGAACGTTGTTGTACCTATCTTTTACCGTCCCACAAATGAGCATTTTTTTCAAACTCGTTGTATTTTGCGTTCAAATTCCCCCCCCCCCCCCACTCAATTTCGTTCCTCTTAGGCCTTCTCCTTTAATTCCCTCTCCAGCTGATTAAGCCGAAATCAATTAAGAGCGGTTTTTTTTTTTCCAACTGATGATTGTTGCAGTCGGTTGATAGCATAGGAAAAACAATTTTTTTTCTTTTTATGCGATTTTGTGGGGGGGGGGGGGGGGAGGGGATTTAAATCGTTGAATTTCATTTTCAAATTCCCACTTGCATAATTCGTCAAATCAGAAAAAAATTCATTGTAATATTATTTTATAGGTGAATTCTATACGTCGAATTTTTAAATGTATTCTCATTATCACCTTTATTAATGATTTATATTTTAAAATATTCAAAAAATTACACATCAAAATTTTTTCCATTGTTATTTGCATATTGTAATTGTAATTTTTTTTTCCACTTTCAAATAATCAAAGCATTAAAATTTTTCTCATAAAATTAACGGATGGAAATTGATTGCCTTTTTATATGATCAATCAAATGCTTAGAACTAGCTAATTTTATAGCATTTAATGAATAAATAATATTCATAAAGATTAAGTACTAGTAAATTTGGTATGCAAATTTGACTTAGTAAATTTATTATGCAAATTTAATATGATGTGACGATCATATCGAGACGTCAGTCATACTTCACCTATGATAATATGTTTATTACTGATATTTCAATTTTTTAAAGCTTTATCGTGGACTTGCGCTATCCGATCGGATGATTCGTACCTATTCGTACGAAAGCTTTTCGTCTTTTAAATAACAATCAACGTCGCCGATTCAGTAACACATCATCACCGATCCGTTCCGATAAGACTCTAATATCAACGAGCAATATCTAAAGATGTTGAGGGTTTGTGTACTTTCTTTTTTTCAACTTTAAAGAAAAAGCATTTTCAAGTATTTTCGAAGAATTTTTCCATTTATCGATTATTCAAATTATTTGTAATTTAAATTTATGGCTTTCAAATATCTCTTCAGCAAGTTATTTCTTTTAGAATTTATGCGTACGATGGCATAGTAAAATTTTTATACGAAACTATAGGAAAATCTTTAAGTGACTCTCTTACTTTTAACTTTGCTTCAAATTTTTTATCCATCATCGATTCGCAGTATATCTGATTCACTTAATTTCAACCTAGTTTTAATTTATTATTTTAGTTTATAGTTATACATATGTGCTTCTCAATTTTTTATTCTTTTATCTTCTGTTCATCGTTAGCATTCTTTTGTTTTATTTGCTTCTATTGTTATTAAAATTTGCGTATATTTCAGTATTTCTTGTTAATTTCCTCATCAATTTTGCATCATTTTATTATACTTTATTTATTTTTCGTTTACATAGCATATAATTTAATCTGAAATTCACTATTTCATCTCTAATCTTTCGTATTCTCAACATACTGCACTTGTTTGACATCTCAACATACTGCATTATAACCTTCTATACTTTCAACCACCTGGCTAGAACATTCCTGCATTCTTCCCATAGCTTCATATATTGCCTTTTTTTTACTTTCTTTACACATAGTAATGACATAATGTCACAACGTTGAGTGAGACATTTCATTTCCTGCACCAGTATCGCTTTAAGACGACCGGTCTGCTTAAACATGATCCGGTCTCATATATAAGGGGTCCTTCTAATATTTGTTGGAGATTGCTTTCCTCACCCCCTTCCTTTCCTCCTCCTCCTCTCCTCAATCAATCTTCTACCACAGTTCCATACCTACCGCTTGTCAAAGCCATCAATAATGATTTGTAGTTTTTACTCTGATTTTGTGTGTTTAGGCTGGAGGCGTAAGAGATTGGTGATAAGCCTTATTTAAGTTCTTTTAAATTTCAATCCATCTTTATTTTCCGTCGACATGAAACTTCGAAGCAATATTATGCAACATTTTATGGTTATTTTTGCTATAAATATATACTAAGCATAAATTTGCCAGCAATATGTTTTGGAAGACCACAGAAGTGATATCGTTACCAATGACTCACTCTATGGAAGTCGAAGGAGGTGAAATTGTTAGAGGTATCCGATCCGGTATCCATATTTGTGGTACTATTCAACCAACTTCTTATCAACATTGGAAGTTGGCGGTTTATTAGGATTGAGCTAAATACGATCGCAGTTCAACGTAGTTCATATGAACCACATTTATAGGCAATGATCATTTTATATTATGATCAGATATCGTTGATTATTTGAGATGAATTATCACTAAAAATACATTTTATGGGAATTTATTATATATCACTTTCGGGAAATGTATAGAGGGTTTCAACAGCGCTGCTTTTGATTTTTCCTTTCGATAGAGAGAATAATGATTGATATTAATAGCAAATACCTCGCAGCATTATACCTCATATATAAGTAATGCTTATAATTGCAGGGAGAGACGGTTCATTTTGAATCGGAATGGAAAGAGGCAAGAAGTACCCTCGTTTCACTTTTAAATCAGCAGGTAAATCAATTAATTTTCCTTTTCGCAAAATTTTGATTTTATATGTTTTTTATTAATGATTAAACAAAAGAAAAAATGATTCATATATTTGAAGAAAAAAATGTGGATTTGTGGATTTTTTTAAATGATTGACAAGCAATGATGGGAGCGTCTGCTGCTGCAAGTTCTTTTTTCTTTCGGGATTGTTGACGACTTCACCGAACAATTTTTATTGCATAGGAAAACAAATTACCTCTCTGGATTTATATTTGCAAGAGGCATTTCCATGACATCATTTTTGACCATGTCTATTTGTATGCGCGTGTGTGTTTGTGTGTGTATCTGTGTGTTTCAACTCAGAAATGACTGCAACTAGATTGATATTTGAAATCTGTAAGTATGATCTATAATCTCCTAAGTGACCTCTCATGTTGACCATCGGGCAACCTCGAAAGGAGCTGTAATTATTTTTGCATAGGAAATTGGCTGAAGTTAGAAGAAATAATGGCGCAATATTGCAAAAGATTTGACAGGAAAATATCAGTAATGATGGCGTGAAACGTTTTCACCAGTGAGCACTGATACTGCTTATGTGATCGATAAACGAGATTCGTTGAACGATCTGAAAGCATTTTTGTTAGAAACAGTTGGGAGGCCGATAAATATTTGATTAAGTATGAAGGATGGAAGCCCCTAATCGAAGGTCTGTAGGCAGTATGAGGGGTATTGAAAAATGAGATGAGAATAGCTAGATTGGCTGAAGTTAGACGTTGTGGAATTAACGAGCAGAAAGCAAAAGAGAAGATAGGATTGTTGAACTGCGTTAGGATTTCAAAGATGAATTTTGTAGTAGAAGGGAACTGTTATGAGGAGGGATTTTATTATTGTCGAGAGCTTATAGGGAAGTACGGTCAGCAGATCAGTTCAAAGTGTAACTTGGATACGCTTAAGTTATGATTGTTCTTGTAGACATTTTGAATACAAAACAATAGATCCGTTTCAAGAGGCGATACTTGGGCAACACTTTATTCGTTTGTCTGCCTGTTTTATTTAAAATGATTTTTACCTCTTTTATGACGTCATTTTAGATTAGTTTATCTCACAGGTTGTGCCGAGGCTTTTATTATTCGTGTATACCGTTCATGGCGAATTCCTTTTTAGAATGTGAGCAAACAGCAGTGGCAAGATCTCTTCGCAACGGTGCATCGAATTTGTACTTGGGTCGATGGAGGTGGAGAAATGGTGAGAAGGGAATTGGAAATTGAAGTGCATCGCTATATTTTAGCTGCCGAAAGGGTTAGTTGATTTTAATTTTGGGAAGACAAGATGGTATTAATTTATTTGAATTCTATTGACATATCACTGTCTTTCTCGAGATTTTCGAAAGAATAAAAAACTTTTTTTTGAATAGGTAATCCATGAAAAGATAATAAACCTGGGAAATGTCCGGTAAGGCAGCATTTTGGCTTTCACTGCGTTTTTTTTCGTCATCGGATAGATGCGTTGATTTTGAAACTAAATTAACGTTTATATTTAAGCGTATCAGGCGTCACGAGGAGGAAAGCGCTATATTACGAGCCTATATAGCCGAATGGGTGAAGTTCTTCGTGCAGACCGAATATCTACCTAAACCTTTCAGCTATATCCTCGAGCAGAATATGGCCTTGAATTGCGCCGGTAGAAATCGAGCCGTCAAAAGTGCTACGGCTTTAGTGTCCGCGGTTTGTTTCATATTTTTGCGTCAATTTACCTTCTCTAAACTATTTCGATTAGATTTAATTGCATTCAACGTTTAGCCTTATTTGTCGAAATATTGTGGTCATAGACCAAACTGCCAACCTGCCTATAATGCTCACCGACAGTGCGCCATAT
Source organism: Ascaris suum (assembly GCA_013433145.1). Classification (NCBI taxonomy): domain Eukaryota; kingdom Metazoa; phylum Nematoda; class Chromadorea; order Rhabditida; family Ascarididae; genus Ascaris; species Ascaris suum. The sequence goes on along the minus strand of CM024178.1, from coordinate 7,266,084 downwards.
TTTGCCTTAGACGTCGTATCGCCTCCGAGCTTATCTCAGGGGAAGCGCAAATTTCAGTTAATTGTCCCTTTCTGAAAATGTTTAGCCACCTTATTCATATCGAAACTTAGAACTTTTCAAAGCTATAGAATTTTTCTGCCAAGCCTGACTTGCTTTCCTTTACCATCTGAGGTAGTCGTCCAACTTCCTGTACGCGGAAGTCGTGGATGTGACAGTGCTTGGTTGTCAAAAATTGTGTACTGTTAATGGGCATTAATTTTTGTTAGATTTTTTTTGGCCGATGATTTCGTTTATTATAAGACTACAAAAGTGGATTCTTTCAGAAGATGTTAGATGATTGGAACGGAACAATATTTCAAGGAATAAAAGATAAACTTCAAAATGCGGCAATGCGATTGGTGGAAGCCGAGCGAAATGGTGAAGCATTCGATCCACAACTTGTCATTGGGGTTCGGCAGTCGTATGGTAAGCAAAATATTTTGAAACATTTCATTGTGCTAATCAGTTTGCTGCAGGAGGGTAGTAGCTTCAGGTGAAGAAAGATTGTGCGCATAGAAACCATCTATTCGAAATGTGAATCCACGATAGTGTAACCGGAAGTACAGGGATGAAGGACGATGGACCAGGCTTACCGAAGGTTTCGTCAAGATGTGAGGATCTGCCATTTCGACGATGTTTTTTATTCTTGAGTGAAATCGTGAGCGGTTGCTGTTTTGTGATATGAAAGGATTTTTTTCATGCATTTTCCCATTCAGTAAAGAATGATGCTTGCTGATGGTCCCTCATGGTCCTATCATCTTTTCTCCTTTAGCCCACATGGATTATGTGCATATTTGTTTACGCTAATAAGTAATCAGGTCATGGTAGGCAACTCCGGGTTTTTGTGTTTGTCATGTAAGCTAGGTGACCATCTTTATTTTGTCCTTTTTTCGCGCATTAAACACTAAGCAGCCGAAATGAGGTTATGACGAGAATATTTGAACCGGAATGAGCTTTTTGACCCTCCCATTTTAACCGCAGTACGGTTAATTACTCGACCATTTAAACTTTAAGGTTTGTGGCTGGGCTGTTTCAACCGGAATGAGGCCCACGACCTGAACAGGATTCCGATCTTTTAGAAACGTTTTATAAAAAATCGGGACGGTTAAATGAAATCATATAAATAATTAAATGACAGATTTTCTCGAAGTGCATTCTTTCATAATAGAATTTGTTGCTGAGATCGGTTTATGAGTATCACTGGAAGTTTGGTAGCGTTAATATTATACTTTCAGTGTCATTGAACCTCGATGCGAATGATTCATTAGCGGTATATAAAGCGAACTTTGAAAAGGCCTATATCGATGCTACTGAAAAATTTTACAAATCACGTGCTGCTCAGGTAGTGTTTCTTTCGGCTTCTTTCCACTTTTTTTTCATTATCTCACGTATAAAAAATTGTTTAATATTTATTTGTGCTGCAGTATTTATTTATACAAAAGCTTCGTTCCCAGAATATTTTCTATTCCTGCGCACTTTCCTCCCCCCCCCCCCCCCCCTCCCCTCTCGTCGTGCCAGTTGGGCTTGGAGCTAAAAACATTTGATCGAGTTTTAAGAGGAATACACGAATCATCGAAAAATCGAGAAAAAAAGAGGGAACAAGAAAAAAAATTGTGCATTTTTTTCGGGATTAATGCGTGGACCATCGTTTTCGATGCAGTGGCGATCTTTGCCGGTTGAGAAGTCGAATTATGTGTTGTTTTTTTTAATGATTTTGCGCCTATGATTTATTATCGTTTGAATGTTAGCCGCTTATTCCTTTTTTTCTCTGAAAGGAATCTTCTAGAGTTTAGGAGGGAGGGGGGGGGGGCAGGAGGAGGAGTAAAGGCATATAGCACAGGTGGTCAAATGCAGATGATTGATTATTGTGAAGATAATTTTCCAACACATTGAGCAAAAAATTCTTTTCTAATGCTAACTCGTTTTTTTTTGGACGATATGTTAGTGTATATTACTGTTCGACCTGAAATTTACCTGAAATGATGCCGCTTTGTGAAGTTTTTTGTCAGAATACAGGCTCCTTCGAAAGAGTAATTGTTAGTATCGAATTTGTGGAAATGCAATTTGAGTGCGTTCGATCGATTTTTGCAATCGAATAAAGTAAAAAAAAAACGTTGCCAATTCCTCTCACTAGCTGTTTCAACTGCAGTATTGCAAAGCGAAGGTTTATAATTTCCGATAATGGAGCAATAAATATTAGAGTTTTTTATTATTTTATTATGTTTAGCAGTATTAGAGTAATATTTTTGTTTGTAAGTATTTTTAATTTTTTTGCTTGGAGATTTTTATTACCAAAATTTATTACTAAGATGTTAGTATTTTGCAAGTAGAGTGATGTATTTCATGCTGATATGGCATGACCAAGATCGATTTTTTAGCACTCGTATGCCTTATCGATGAGTTTTTGAACAATTGGATGTTATAATTTATCCCTGAATTATTAAATATTACATTATTAGACGGTATTACAATCTCTTTTAAATTCAAATATTGTAGATATTGGAGACGAACGGAGTACAAAATTATATGACCTATGCGGATGCGAAGCTAAGTGAAGAAGAGGCACGTGGAAGACGATACCTTGATAGCAATGCGGATTCTTTACAAAGAGTTGTTTATTTTCTTTAATTTAGTTTAATTTATTTTTCTCTTTAGATTTATATCAAAGTAGATGAAGTTATTTTCTCGTACTTTTAGTAACGTATTTATATTCAATAGTTCTGATATTATCTTTCATTGTTTTTTTTTGTTTATTTGTTCCATTTCAAGTTTTTCAGTTCTCCGATACTCATTAATATATCTCCTTCCTCGTCCATCGTTGCGGAATATCTCCTCTTATTGCCACAATTTTTTACTTCCCTAAAATTGTATATTTATTGTTTGGGGGTGCTATTTGCTTTTTAAAGCTTCTTTTTTTAACTTTTATTGTTATTATTGTTTTTTTCAAATTCTTAATCCGTGCATTACAGTTGTTGGAACGTTGTGTGTCTGTGTTGGTGGTGCAATTTCAAGAGCAACTGCTTGCCGAATGTCTACATTTAATCAGTAACAATCACATCGAAAGTATTGATTTTTCTTTTTTCCCCTGTCATAGTTTTAGTTAAATCATTGAAAGCAATTGTCTTAATGATCGGCACATTGTGCTCTATAGCAGAATAAAGTTTTTAGTAGTACTCACTAATGGATTGGAAGTATGCGCTGATGTTTAAATATGAATAGCTATTTGTGTTTATTTTGATAGCTTTATTGGCAATTTGCTGATTTGAAGCAATTATCGATGGATATTGCTTCGAATTCACCACAGTTCTTATTGATTCGTTAAACGTTGTGGATCACCATTAATCACTTATAGGTTAAGGCTTTGACCATATCTTCTTGTATTCTGAAGCATGACGAGTCGATTTTGTTTTTTTTTTTTCTATTTATGGATCGATATTTGATCTGTTACTGGCATTGTGACAAGGATATTTCGAGAAACGATTTTATGAGAAGATCGATGATCACTTGACCACAGTGCATACCAAATAAACGATATTCTCGCTTCTTCATATGGAAATAAAAGAGAAGAATATATTAACGGAAAGCCTGAAGGGACGTAATATTGTATACAAATGCGAACGTTTTTGAGAGAAAATAAATTCGTTTGTTTAAAGTTTTGGACACATATATTAGGACATCTATTTTAGACTAGCCTGATTTTATGAGATACCCTAGCATTCTTTTTACTGAGTTTCTTCTATGAGGATAAATTATAAAGGTACCGACCCAAGATCTAGTATTTTTATTATCCACAGCATACTTGCGGAGGTCGCATTTTAAAGGTTTTCATTTAGAGCTACAAATGTTATATCGTCTCGTAAAGCGAACACCGACGGGTATTCAATCAATTTTGGAATATTTGGATCAATATATTCGAACTGAAGCATTGAGTGATATGATGGCAAATGCGAGTACCATAACTACGGTTGGTTCTTTTGAACCTCTGATTGAATAAAGTTTGCGGTTATTTTTAAGTGTTTTTGGCGGTGATGTACATCCCAAATTGTTTTATGTTATTACGCTGATCTCTAGTGTTGTTAGCAAAATTATCCTTTTTTCTTTTCATTTTATAGTTCACATAGCATGAATTACATTGAAAAATGTGGACACGGGGGAGGCTTCCCTCCCCACCATCCCCCACCTGCTTACCTCCTTCCCTTCCCTCGTGTCCCCGTATTTCGTCGAGGAAGAATTTTAGAGGATTAGGAAACTGATACGATTTTCATACGTTTCTTCGGCATTGTTAAATGGGTTTGGTTACACAATCATTTTTCAAGAATTGATTTCGCTTCAATTCACCTGCATGTAGTCTCAAAAAACGCAATAGTAAATTCATGTTTCATTCAATGTTAGTTATTGTCAGATTCTAATTTTATCGATTATTTTAGGATCCAGAGAAATATGTGGAGCAACTACTATCGATGTTCTCACGATTTAGTTCTTTAGTGGCAACGGCATTCTACGATGATCCACGTTTTTTGACCGCAAGAGATAAGGCATTTCAGGATGTTGTCAATGATACGTGTATTTTCAAAATGGAAATCGCCAGTTCAAAAGCAAAACAGTGAGTTCTTTTTTCTTAGAAGTTAGGGAGAATATAGAGGGTTTTTTTTGAGGAGCTTATTCCAAGATTATTCTCCATTTGTATAGTTACTTATGAAATTCGCCTCGTTATATTCTCACCGCAATGACGTCATGTGATGGCAGACAATTCGATCGTTTGCAATGCCGTTTCGTTTCTTATGTTTATAAACGATTGAGCAAATTGTGTATCTTATTGCACTAGATTTATTGGTCTTTTTTCTTTTTTTGCTTGTTTGAAATCGTATACGTTCACTTAAAGAAAGCATTTAGTGCTAGAGGAAGGTAATTGACGGGTCGCTTAAATTGCTGTTATGATTCGTCTTCGAGTCAGAGATGGCGTCGGGTGCTTATAGTCACTAAGAATTAGAAGAGGGACGAGGCATACGGCGATAACTGGATGGGAAAAAGGCCAGTCTGGTGACCGGATCATGTCTAATAACGGAGCCACGTCTCCTAACCGGAAACGGTGTTTTTCGTTATTTCAACAGAAGCATATCTTTCAGTACTTTAACCGGAAGTGGCGTTTTCAGAGTTTTTTAGCAGGCCGTCTAAAGAAGCATATTAGAGGTATTAATAAATGCTCAACAGTTGCACAAAATATTATACTTAAAGGGGTTCACGTGTGCAAGCTGAATCAAGATGTCCTGAATTATTGGCGAATTTTTGTGATTTATTGCTAAGGAAGACTGCATTATCGAAGAGACTGTCCTCCGAAGAAATCGACGCTAAACTCAACGATGTGGTTCGTTTTATTTTGATAATCTAATTGCCTCATTTAGTTTCGTTCGAATATTGGAATAATGCTCGCTAAGGCGATTAAAATCTGGTTCTTCGTCCTTTGTAAGACCGAAGTCCATCTCCAAATTCGGTTTGAAATATTCTTGAATTTAAAGGTTTCAGTATGGCTATTGAAAAGGTTTTTGGAAAGTATGTTTTGCATCGCAACAATCGATACTGAATTAATTGGACTTGTAAGAGTGTTTTGCAGTTACTATTACTTAGTTTACAGGGTTGTTACCAAGGGCGTTGCTCAGTGTTTGGAGTGTTTGACTGTTACCAGTAATGTTACAGTTGCAGTTATTTAGTCATATAGCATGTCTTTGTAACTTTGAAGTAACTTTAGAAAATTGTATTGCAGTTACTGGTATTGAAGTATGTTGCAAACAAAGACGTTTTTATGCGTTTCCATAAAGCGCATTTAGCGCGACGACTTATTCTAGAGATGAGTGCCGACCAAGAAAAAGAAGAACATATGGTGACGAGGTAAGTTATTTCTTACCTAGTGGTCAACCTCAGTTATTTGAAGGTCATTCTCAATTACTCGAGATTCCTGATGTCTTTCTTTAGAGGCATGCATTGAAATTTGAGGGAGTTATTTTCCATTGTTTAATTATTCCGTTATTTGAGTTATTTGAGGGTCTCGAGGGCTCCGTTGACTTTCTGTAGAAGGAATCTTCCTGTAGTACGTTAGTCTTGTCATGGGGCTTTGTTAAAGTTTCTGATGGAGTTTCCTTTGTGTTAATGGTTTTGATTTGAGATATATATAGTCATGACATGGGTCGCCACTCTTTTTTCCTTATTCTATCTCTTTAGATGGCTCAAAACTGGATTCATGAGTTCTTTCTTCGGGTAATCTAATTGCAATTTCCGGGCCGGAAGGAGGGAGGGGAGGTGGTTTTCAAGCGTTTCTGCTTTATTCATTTGTTCTCAATTTTTATGGCGATAAGTGTTTATCACAGGAGGATAAAGAAGTTGCTATAAATTACAAAAATATTTGAGGTTGCGCGATGCGGGTATGCCGGCTGATTTTGTGAATAAATTGTATCGTATGTTGCAAGATATCGAAGTAAATAAGGATTTAAATGCCGCTTTTAAGAAGTCAATCGGATCGAACAACAATAATATCGCAGGTAAGTCGTTTCTTTATATGTGAAAATAAGATTTATTTAATATATACATGAGCAATAGCGGAGCACTGATAGAAGGAATGAAATATTTCTCGTTTACGCATGCATCTCATATCGGAAGGCTTGGAATCAGAAGGTATCGATTTGTCGAGTAACTCATTACAATTAAATAGAAGTGTGAAAACGTCATCATAGAGAGCACAATGAGCGGTCAGCGTAACGGCAGGCATTATGCTGCCGATCTGATTTTGTAAGTGTTGTGATAATTGAAGCTCGAGGTTCTAACCCATCAATCCTTCAAGTCGTGAAGTTGTGATAAATCAAAAATTTGAAGAATATATTTGTGTGCAGTTGATTACTAAGAAACATTTTAAAATATTCATATACAGTTAGAATGCTATCGAAGCAAATTCCCTTCGCATACAAAAAAACGCTAAGTGCAATTAGGAGTAGAATTTGATTAGTAGCTCGTTATTGCTTATTGCAAATTGCTTAGCACCTAAGATATGATGTTTAATCTATCTCAGAGAATGCTCTTTCAGTCCGTCTTTCTTGATGAATTAGAAATTGCCATTGTTTTCTTCAGATGTTGTTACACGTTTCTAAAGGCTTGAGAACTTGAAATCCACTCGTGTTCCTCAGCGGTGAAATACAAAAAAAATTAACTCGTGATCATGAATCAATGTCGTACATGTGTCAGCAAAATTGTTTGATCGGTTGTATCAGATTGCGAAGTACCTTGTCTAGTCTACTTTAATGTACTAATTTCCAAAAACTGGAGGGGAAGGGGGATCGCAACAATGCACGCACATATGCATGAATGTAAGCGGGTCCTGGACATATCAGCTATCAGCAAGGGGATTTCCGCTTCCCCACTTTTTCTCTATTGTCCGACCGGAGGCCTGACCCCCGGCACAGGCGGGTGGACCGAGAGAACTGAGTGGAAAATGCGAGCACCATATAAAGAATAAGGCAGAAAAGAGCGCAGCGGGCGCAACTATATTTTCGAATAATAGTATATTGTGAATAATAATATATAACCCATATGAAGGGTGAGCAATATAAGTCGTTGCCTTGACGAGAAAGTGGACGGATCATGACTTACTTAAGGGAAAGTATTTATAAGAATCTGTATTGCTACAAAATTGTACATTTCTAGGATGCACTTTCCGGAGATTTGTGAACGACCATGTCTTTCAAAAGTTGCTATGAGCATTACGATCATAGCACCTCTCTTGCGTCTACTTTTGTAAACACGCAACCAACCTATTCCACCCTCCTTCCTCCCCCTTCCCTCCCTCCCCCAACCTCCCAACTTACTGATGTAAGAGATGATAATAGTTGTGATGTCTTATGCATTAACTTTATTTGATCGCATCTCAGATTTTCCTAATGGAATTGCCTGGTTCCGTTAGCATTCATGTTTATAGACTCTATATCGATCAAAATATTAAATGCGGGTGCATGGTCGCGTGGCGGTGAGCGGATTCAAGTGCAGATGCCTCGAGAACTCGAGGAATTCATACCCGAAGTAGATCAGTTCTATAAGAAACAGCATTCTGGCAGAAAACTGCAATGGCTGCATCATTGGTCACATGGAACGGTTAGGTCTTATTCGTTTTGAAGTTTTGTGGAGCAGCGACACACGAAGAGACGATCGTGACTTTAAGTTGTATGGAATTGAGAAAGCATTTGTGCTGAGTAATTATTATCTTCGTAGTTATTGACAGCTGCGTTTAGTTCTCCAGGTGGAGCGCCAGGTTCTTCATGTCGTCGCTTGAAGCTATGCATCCGACCGACGTCTTTTTTTACGGTTTCGAAAGCAGTTGACACTGTGGGATATTGAAGAATGGCGTACAGCAGCCGTAAACGTTTAGGAGCTGAATAGACGGTCACGGAAAATGTACATCTTTTGATTAGTTGAAGCTCAAGTGGGTCGTTTTTGATGCATTTTTTCGACACTATGCAGTTAGGAGATCCTCGAGAGTATGCAACCTCGTGATCCCTGCCCTACCTCCAGCCACAAGGCTCCCAGCTTGTTTTCACGCCTGATTCAACTCTAATACTTGGTTATTTGATGTTTGATGTTACGGAGTATTTGGTTTTGGGCTTTTAGTGATTAGTTTAGATAACGTTCGGGAATGCAGTCGGCAGATTCGATTTGGACGTAACAACATTACAAATGTCAGTATTATTCTGCTGGAACGATCGTGCAAAAGATCGCCTTTCTTATGAGAGCATTCGTATTGCCACACAGCTGCCACATGCAGAACTTAATAGAACTTTATTCGTAGGTTTTTATGCGTTTTTATTCGCTTTCGTTTGAAGAGATATTTGATTCAAATAGTTGTTAGCTGTCTCTTAAATTTAAAAAAGTTTCGCAAGCATTCAAACAAATAATCGCACCTTTGTGCCTCTTTATAGTTGTTGTAGTGCTATTAACATGATGGCGGTATCTGTGCATATTTTTTAATATATGTTTATATCTGCAGAATGTAACGATTGAAATGAAAGAAAAAACCCATAGTGGATTGCAGCTCGATTATGTACTTCCGGCACAATTTTATTATGGTATTATTTGTGGAAGTCCCTTTCAAATTAAGAAAGACCTAGAGTTGAATGCCTCACGCACACTTATTTAAGTGAGCCGACTCGAAATATGAGAGCGGTAACCGAAAGGATACGCTCCTATGAAATGCTGCAATAAATTTGTATATAAGCCCATATTCATTGCAGATTTCGTTGGTGTAATTATTTGAATAACGAACACCCATCAATAAACATGACGTTTAATTCTCATCTATGAATGTTTTTTTCAGTCTTTAGTAGCATTCCCGAAAATGCGTTATCAAGTGCTTCTAACGGATTGTTCACCCCCGAATCCTCGTGATTTCACTGATTCCACTCTATTTTGGATTAATCAACAATTCGCCGTTATAAAGGTTTCAGCCTTCGTCAATTTTTGCATAAATAATTACTTTCAAAGAAAATCGTTTTCCACAGCGATGTATCTGTGTTGTACTGCAAACTGAGTTAAATATAGTTTGCTATCCGATACGTTTGGTAGATGAGAACGGCATGATTTTTTAGAATCGATGAATTAACCGGCACCTGTGTATTGTGAGATATGATCTTGTACTGAAGTTGTTTCTAATCTTTGTGTGAGGAGAGGTGACAAACTTCTGAAAGTTAAATGGTTCTGGGGGATGGAAGGAGCTGTCAGTAGAGCGTGGTTGATTCTGTCTACTGAAGTCATTTCATGTTGCGGAAATTGTTTCAGAGTCCTTAAATATTCTCTAGTTCATATTTCGATTATACATCGCTGTTTTAGAGCTGGCATTCGTTGATTACCTTAGAGTAGGGTCGGGGAGAGGGGGGGGGGGAGGGACGGGTTTATTTGCGTTGTCTAGTATCACAAAAATGGGGAGTACCGCATAATCGGATATTCGGAGACTCTGTTAGCTGTCAATAATGGAGCATTGCGGAATTTTTTTTCTTTTTCCTCAGATCCTTCACCAGCTGGATGTGCAAAAAACGGTTTGCTAATTTCATAGTATTTATTAAAATGCATGAAATCATTCATTTTGTGCGTTAAGTTTTTTCATTTAATCCAGGTGGAGAGGTATCTATGCTGCCCTCTCCTTGATTACACAATTTTGGATAGCATCCTCGGCTAACGCTACTCATCAATGATTTCCTCACTAAATCCGATTTTGAGTACCTTCTGAGCTATATAGCATAGATCCACAGTAGCATATATTATAAACCTTGAGGCTTAGGATAATTTCAATACGATAGCTTAGGATTTCGAAAGTTAAAATGTTTGTTTTGTGATCTCATAAGTTAATAAAAAGAGGCTGTGTGGATGATTGCTTTCAGAACGGTAAGGAGCAAAGCCGAGGACGAGTGAATCTAATTGGACGTTTACAACTTTCTACAGAGCCGAGTGATCAAGCCGAGCATGATGATATTGTTGCGTTACGTGTTTTCCGCGTGCAAGAGGCGATCGTCAAGGTCGGTTGATACCGAAATACCGAATTACTTGTGCATGTACTAAAATACCTGTGCATGTGCTGAAACACCTGTGCAGACACTAAAATACTTGTGTGTTTACTGAAATACTTGTATATTTACTGGAATACCTTTTCAAATTCGTGATTGTTCGCATAATAACGATGAATTGGTGGTATTGTTGAAAAGTCATCGTTTGCTTGAAATAGTCTAACCATCCTGGCTCGTTTGTCGTTTGTTGCTTAATTGTTGTGTTGTTGTGTGTTTGGGAGTGTGAATGCAAAGGTGGCGGATTGTCTGTAGCAACGTCGATTATTTTTGGCACAGCTTATGGGGAATTTATCGAAAATTGAGTGGGTGGCTATGATGAAGCTTTTTGCTTTATACCGATAGCGAACACATATTAGTTAGTAATAATACAGCTATGTTGATATTTGAGTAATCACATATTTAGCGTTATTAATTAATATTTAGTGTTTTCGGTATTTTAAATAATATTGGAATTTAATATTCGCTGTTCAAAAATTTTTATAGGAATGTTTCAAATATTTGGGAAATTTTTATTTTTCGAAGCGTTCCAAAAATTTGGTGATAAAACCGTTGTAAAATTCCAATATCTTTGGAAATCATTCTCACATCGTTGTGTTATCGAATATTTATTGAAGGTTATGAAAGTACGCAAACGTTGTCAAAGTGCCCAATTACAAACGGAACTTATTGAACTACTCAAACATATGTTCCAACCATCCAGGAAACTCATTAAAGAACAGGTAATTCAATTTCTTTATTTTTTTTTTTTTGTGATTCACCTAGGATTTCGACTACTCGCCGCTTCGTTCACTTTTCTGGAGCAGAATTAGACCGATCATGAGGTTTTTGTGGAAATAAATCTACCCTTCAATGAAAATCCTTTCTGCAATAAGTTTTTTCTTCTTCCATTATAGGACTGAAGAAGTTTTTTTAACTTTTGATATGGTACGCACCCTAGTTGTATCTTGCCCCGAAATTGTGACGTATTTAGACAAGTGTAAGAGGGGGGGGGGGGGAGAGGTAGGTGGAGGAGGAGAGAGGGATAGGTGACGAGCAGAGGTAGTGGGAGGGAAGGGGAAGGGGAGAATTGGTGGTGTCACATTGGCGCTTTCGGTCATTACAGCTGTAAAATAATTTTTGAAGATTGAGTGGTTAATCGAGAATAAGTTCATCGCCCGTGATGCATCCGACTTGAATACATTCATATACGTTAGCTGAGGCAATCGTCGACGAGTTTTCCTTTATATCGGCAGTCCGAAGCTCATATCGAAGTGCATTTCTCAAGATATTGTTTCTTCTTTGACCTCTTGACCTCTTGTTTATTTTTCTTCGATGCTATGCATCCTTTTTATGGTCGTCGATGTGTCGTCTCTGAAAATATCCTTAAATCTCGATTTTTTTTTTTTGAAAATATGGTGTGAGTGGATTTTTGTTTGATATATCCCCATCCTAATTGAGAGTATTTCATCGTTGAAATTGATAGATTTTTTTTTGAAATTTTAGAGCCTTATTTTGGGACGTAGAAAAAGGCTTGAATAGTACTTTATTACTCGCTTGTATTCTTTGAATTGTCCTCTTCGGGCTTCCTTATGTTTTCTATTCGTATTGTCGGAGTATATATTGTGTGTCGCCTCTGTCGGCACTTACAAACATTTTATGCTTATTAAGCCGTTATCTGTGATATATAATGAATCTTATCGGGTATGAAAATTCAAGGGCGGTAGTAGATAGTTTTCGTAATTTGGTTATAACTCGATTCTAGTTAGAACTTTCGAGAAGAGAGTAATTGAAAGAATAGCATTTCAAAAGTGGTTGGCTGTTCAATGCCAATCAACGAGTGTTTTTATTTGAATTTATTTCAGTGAGTTTTCACGGGCCATTCTATTGCATTCAGTGAAATCAGAGTGAATTTTTATTTGTGAGTGATCGGTCGTTTTTTTTTTCAATCGTTTATTTGTTTTTAAATTTTTACGTCTATAAGATTTTAAGGAAATTGTCAATATATTTGCTCGAATATGTCGATGTGCCTGTCAAGTTTTCTTTTCTTTTCTTTTTCTTTTCTCTTCTAAGGGACCTCTAAAGAAAATAATTATATTTCAAATTTTAAATTTTAGGTGATTTATTTTTCACATTTTTGGCAATTTTCCTGTAAAATTTAGTGATATTTTTGGAAGAAAATAATAATGTTGAATATTCGTTATATATGCAAATATTTTAAAATATATTCATATTGTGGAATTTAAGTATTCGAGTATTGAATATTCCATTAAGAGCATATTTTATTTGATAGGGAAATTGCGAATAATTCCATAAAGAAATGATAAATAATTGGTCGATTTGTTTCAAATTGTTAAAAGGCGTATTCGATTGCTAATTTTACATATATAATTATTGCTTTGGAGGTTCTCGAATGTGGATGAAAATATTATTGCTTGAATAGATTTTATTGTATATTGCTTATCTACGAGTTCTTTCAATGCACTATTGATCGGTCGTTTGTTTGTTTGTTTGTTTGTTTGTTTTTCTTTTTGAGGATCAGATTTGCAAGAAATATATAATTTATTCTGAATTATTTTGTGATTAGAGATTTTTTTTTTTTAATTTATGAATTATTGTGTGATAAATCGCTTTTACCTGGCTTTTAATTAGTCTCTCGAATTGTCCAACAAGGTTTCATCCAGGTGTTTATTACTTGGAGTTGTCCAACAAGGTTTCATCCAGGTGTTTATTACTCATATTTTGCAAGAATATTCAAAAAAATTAAGCATGGTGCGTTATGCAATGTTTTTTCAACGAAGAGAGATCATGTAATAGGCGTTAGGGATTTTTGCATATTACATTGGCTGCTGATATAAATACCCCAAAAACGATCTCATAATATCACTGGGAAGGTGGAATTTCTCCAAAGTTAGCGATGAGTTTTTACACAATTGTATAATAAAGCCTAGATGGCTAATTTGTAGCTGCTTTAAAATGCTGAGGCATTTATTTACCTCTAGGGGAGTTTACACGTTTGTACGGGTCGGGTTGTACCACAGTATCGATTATTTTGAGGATTTAAAAACCTTTAATATCGGTTGGATCAGTTAAGATATAAGGCTGAGTGCTTTGTGCGTCTAGTTGAGGTATGGGTTCAGTGCTTTGCACATCCGGTCAATTGTTCATGAATTGTTGGAATGGTTGATATGGTAAATATTGCCCTAATTACATTTCCACTACGGTTGTGCATTGATGCAATTGCAATTGCATATCGGTGTTCAGAGGGTAAAGTAAACTAAAATAGCAGTTGAAGAACATCAAGGTGAAATGTTTATCAAAGGGAAAATTTAATTAGATGATTTCACTTTATGAAATCCCCGTTTGTGGGTGTTCCGATACCGTAGAGTACGGTTGTGGTTGTAAGGGTCTTGTAGTGACTTATATATGGCGATAGAAATGGATAGAAGGAAGTCGTTGTCAAGTTATCGAGTACTTTCGCCTTGAACCGCGAGAGGTCGTTTGCAGAGCTCATCGTAACCGGAAAAACGGATTGAGCAATTAGTAAAACAGAAGCCGGTTCATAAATAATCGAGGTTACAATAAGGGAGCTCCATCCTATAGTACCATTGCGTAGTCCGAAATACACCGTACCATCCTCGCTTCCTAAATTTGACCATGTCTATGGGAAAAATCATCTAGGATTATGTTCACCATAAGTATGAACGTTTTGCAGTGATGATCTACAAGGCCTTCAGATATTTTCGGTTGGGACATTTCCCAATTACAGTATTAGACACTAGAACCCTTTCTTAGAGATATTTAAAGATAGGGGGTGTTGAGGAGGTGCATGGTCAAGGAATTATTTTCTTTTATAATAGGGGGATTCCATTCGGTATTGTTGTGATAACGTGATAAGCTGAAGAAGGCTGCAAGTATTAGTGGCATTTATCACTCTCTCATTGATAACGTTAAGCGGTTCTAAATATAAATCGGCGCTGTAAAGTTTTGGCCAATTTAACTGGATTGTATAATATATAAGATTACATCAGTTATAAGGATTACATTAGATTTGTCATCGTTACGTTAGGCAAATTTTTATTTCAGGGCAAACTTTAGGGTAAAAGTTTAATGGGCTTATTTTACAGCATACCGTTACCTCCCTCGTCCTCCCAAAAAAAAGTCATCTCTACGAACAAATTACTATTCAAAGAATTTTTTGACGCACTCATTTGCATCGCAAAATACAGGCCGGAGAAATAAATAAAACGCTGCAAAGCGTGAAAGTCGGAAGCGCATTTCTCGGGAGAGGGAAGGGAGGGGTGGTGCGTAACATTGAGCTACGTTTATTGCAGGCGCTTCTATCTCATGACGCGACTTTTTAGGCATAATATCCTGGCATTTTTTCCATTCGTTTTTATTCCTCACTTGTGGTCTATCCCCTTTTCTGTGAGGTGGATGAGAGTGGATGGGCGGTAGGAGGGATTTCCCTATTAGATCTCATGTGACGATTTCATTCAATACTGATAACGATTAGTTTACCTCCGTGAATATGGAATTATACGATTCTTTTACATACTAGTTGTCCTATTGTATGAAAGATGTATGAAAGATATGACATTTTTTTTTTGAATTTAAATAATGCATATGAAAGAATCGAAATTGGTTTAAATCCATAAAGAGTTGCCTTTGGTTGCTTCCGATCGAGGGTAGTAATATTCTCGATCATATTCCCTTAACTCCGGCGTAAAATGTAAGGTCATCGGCGTTATGTCTATGCAACATCCGTTGTTAAATCTTCAAGATAAATAATTAAATTAATCCTTAAAGTTAAATTATCCACGTTGACTTTTGTTGAACGTCGGTCATTTGAAGCAGTAAATGCAAGGTACATGAGTACTTATGGGCTAATAGCTATATGTGGTGGAATAAAGGGAAGAGATTAATGGACTAGAAGTTCTAGAGAAATGAAACATTAAAAGCGATTCGTTTTTCGGATGGCAAAAGTTTTGTTATTTCCTGACTCAGGTTAAGTTCAGTCCAAGTAGCAATCGAAACCAGGACCTGGCTTAACCCATGAATATACTGAAGTGCGGTTCAACCTCGTCGGATGAACGCCATTTATTCATCCTGGGCTGAGACTGGGGTCGAGCTTAACTCACCTCCGTGTTGTCAGAGATTGAATGGTCTCATTTCCGGTAGCAATACAAACCGGATTAAAAAATTCAGCTATTTATTTGGGATTATTATAGGTCATTGTAGATCATTCCACTGCAGTGTTAATATATGAATCCTCTAGTGTTTCCAAACAAGTCTTGATTGTGCGTGACCGTGTTTTCGTTGCCTCCTGCAAGAATATAACCCCTTTCCCCACCCATCCCCTTCCTTTCATGGATAATTTTCTTTCATGTTTGAAGCGGAATTGTTCGGCACCTTTACGTGCTAGTGAGCGCCAGCTGAAAGGGCAGCACAGATGACCCGTTGGTCTCTATCATCATGTGCTTTCTAAGGGAGAAGGGAAGTGGTGTTGGGAGGTGGGGGGGGGGGGGGGGGACAGAGAAAAGGTGAGCCGTGGTCTAGAGTAACCGCTGTTTTTCCCTTTTAAAGCCGAAGTTAAAAGAGCGTAGTTATGAAAGCAGCGACGCTTTTATATGTTAAGTCGACGAGGGGTCTTTACAAGTGCCAAATATTCATGGTCATCAGTTTTCATGAAAAGGGCATTATTTTCCAGTAGGAAAGTTCCAAGTTTTTTTTACCAAAACAAGTGCAATTTATTGGAAACTAGCGCATATTGATGGAAATTCAATAGGCGCTTTTGTCCGTCTATATATCCAAATGCGTATTTAATAAAGAGGAAGTTATTTACTGTATTTTAAATTATAATACAAAACTGAACATTTTTATATTGTTTTTAAATCATATCAAATTTTAATTGAAAAGAAATTTTTAATGATTTTATTTCTCATTTATATTGTGTGTCGCTTATGGAAAAATTGAAATTATAGAAATGAGCGATTCAACCTACGATTCGTTGCTGGAATTATCTGTCTCAGCAGCGATGAGCCAAGTACGCAATATGAGCAATGAACAATTGAACGCTCTCCTCAGTGATGACGCAAAAATTGATGCGATTATTGAGAGTATTCCACAGGTAAGTGTTTCGTAAATATTCATGAAGGTATGCTTCGATTTAATATTCAAGTAAATGAATGTATAGGAGCTATCGAATTTTCCAGTGGTGCGTTTTTTGCTGGAGATAAAATTTTCCTCCTAATTCAGAGAAGCGGCATCCAACTGCAGCTGGAACTACAAATTGAGCTTAGAACAATGGAACGTACTGTTGGACAGGAATATCTGGATTGTTAGCTCGTAATTTCAGGTGCGAACTTTGCCAACAGAGCGTGAAATGGGCCTAGTTCAGAATAAATCATTGGCTGAGTGGAACCTTTCACAGGAGCCAAGACTCGAAGAAGCAAAGAAGAAACTGCTGAGCACATACGAAGAGGCAGTTAAAATAAAGGCGGAAGTAGAGGAGCTCAAAGCTAAACTTGGTGAGTATATCCGTTACTAACATTCATTCGATGATTTGATACATGGCATGGGGAACCAGCCAAAACTTTTTTGGCTGGTTCCATAGTCTGCGCATTTTTCAAGAAATCTTTTGAATGTACGATGATAGAACTTAATGACTAATTATATATTTTATCGTTATCATTGATAAACATGTATTTTATGATTCGTTAAATCTAGAGTTGATGAAACCAGAAATATTAAAATTGAGGAAGCGCTTTCACGCTCCCATCCAATGATTGAAATACTCAAGGGGGTTATGCATATTTACTCAAATAGGTTGATAATGAAAATATTTTCCTCTGTGGTGCCATAGTGAGGAATTTATTGATCGCCGCTGTATCGTTTTTTGAAGCGATGACTGCTTGGTTGCTGTTGAGAAGTTTTTTTGAGGGGAGGGGAGGGAGGGGGGAGAAGGCGGCACTTATGTTTATTTCGATATTGTTTTCTTTACTTGGCTAATGATAGTTTCTATTTTATTTTAGAATTGTTGGTTGTCGTCGATTGCTGTAATGCTATGTGGTGGTTTAGTTTGTCTATCTTGAAGAGTTCGTTGAATATCCTCCCACTTTAATTTCGTTGTTAAATTTAGGATTGTTTCAATCTATATGAGTCATTTGTTGTTCAAATTTATGAATTTATGGCGGGGGAACCTTTCTTTGAAATGTTTTTTGTCAGAAATTTACGGGAGAGATAATTAATTTGTGTTATTCTAGAGCGGAGGAAAGAAAATATTTTTGAAAAAAAGAATCGATTGAGTCTTTCAATTTTTAATTTGTGTTTTATCGGTGCTTTCCTATTCTTTCTTGCTCTTCATATTCTATATTTTTCACAACGTTTCGCTTAGATTGAAATAATAATTAAAAGTGGCCATGGAAAAGGGAGATAGGTGTTACTACGAATAGGAATGGATGCTACCTGCCAGGAAGAATCACCCAGGCAAGCATATCATTATAACAAAGAAAGGCTTGTTGGCTATAGCTGAAAGATGAAATGAAAGCTGAAGTAGATAAAGTTGAATAAGGGACTCTAGAAACGATACTGTTATTACCATTTCATATGAGGCATAGCTTTGTTGTTACTTGACTACTGATATGCAGATTCAATGTCTGAGCAACGATCATTGGATACGTCAAGTGCATTGCTACAGGCTGCTACGCAGAGCGCCGAAGATGAGAGCGAGGTTTTTCTCTTAATTTGTTCTAAAAAAATTTGCATATTATTTGTTTATATTTGTTTTATATATGCTAGAGATATCTTCAGTATGCAGTATTATGCTGCTTTCGTTTTTTTTGCATCTGACTCACGCTTGGCCAGGTATAAAGGCCTAAACCTTTAGGACCAAGTATTACATCCTGTCTGGTGCTTCACACTTTAAACCTTATGTTTTATGTTCTACTTTTCAATCCGTTTTTTTGCTTAAGTACATACAAAACTTACTATTTCATTAGGCTATTGTGCTAAAAGTGACGGTGCTTATGATTTAATGAAATAAATAATAACCAGAAGGAAGATAATGCCGGGTGGCATCCACCTCTCTTTGAATTCTTTTCTTCCGGAGTTTTCGTATTTGTTGGCATGTAATTGGAGCGCTCGATAAAGGTGTCATGTCTGCATATATATTTGCCAATAGGTTCAGATAGTTTCAACTCCGGGAATCATAAAGGCTGTGATTTGGTGGGATTTGGTGGGAAGGTCGTATAACAAGCCAGCTTTAGGATTGCGGTTCCATCTTTTATGTCGGTTGATGGACTAAAATTTCCAAGTCAAGTCTGTTCCGTTGTCAGTGAGAGGATTGCAAGAAAGGAGTTTTTCGTTAAATAGTTCCCACTATCGGCTGATCACATAGAACGAGGTATGTGAGGTACGACCTTGTTGTATTTGAATACTGTTATTATTGATTAGTTTAATTGGTGAAGGTATTTGTTTATTGACGGCGTGTATTTTAACGAACTTTCGGTTACGCACTTTTATTTAATATATTTCTTACGAATCAATTGTTGAGGAATTTGGCCGGCGATTGATTGGCACTGGTAGAGAATCGCCTATTGATCTTGTTTTATTGTTGCGTTCTTGTCTCATATGCAAATTTCATGTAGATATGTTGTGCTTACGTGAACGAAGTTGGGTATCGATCATGTTTTATGTGAATATGAAATAAGAGTTTTGTTTATAGGCGATAGTTGATCGCTTTATGAAAGGCGAGATCGATGTGGATCAGTTCATAAAAGAGTTTATGGAGAAGAAAATGCTTGCACATATGAGGTCAGTGACTTGTTGCGCTTAATCTATATGTTAAAATATGTTTAGTACGATTGAGGTTTTTTTTTGAGGGAGTGGCTTTGTTAGAGCAGGATTAGGTCTGATGGTGTTGTTGGGCAGCGAACAGAGGAATTGGTGATGATGTTGGGCAGGGAATAGGGAGTTGGCCAATTGTCAGCTGTCGACCTTCATCTGTGAGAAAACAGCTCCATTGAACGCATATACAAGAATTCAAGTGTTTTTGAGTGAAAATGCATTCGTGCAGTAGAAAGCGTTGTGACTAAATAACGTTTGTTACTGTGCGGCGACAATATTTTTTGCCTTTCCTTCATAACTCACCGTAATTTTGCATAAAGTATGCAAATATGTGTTGCCCATATTTCCCGTTTGAACAACCTGTATTCATTTTGACTTCCCGCTCCTTCCCCAACGTCGCCTTCTCCCCTCCCACACCCCCGCCCTCCCCACCCCTCACTCCCAACTTCCCCCACCTTCCTTTGACATTACTTTACGTGAATGCGAAACATTCTGTGAGGTTTTCTTTTTTTTCCTTTTCACCTCGAAACGTTTGCATCTCGGAGCAGTTTCGCAGAAGCAGAATCCGTGCATCGATGCGTATAGCTAATTGTTTCTTCCTCATATTCCATTACGTCATATTGAATTAGATTTTATGCAGTGCGATTTGGTGTTTCTAATTTTACCTTCAGTATAATTGACCTCTTATTTTACCACGAGTATAATTCAGGTTAGTTTTACCTCGAGTCGATCTTGAATTCTTTTCACTCTAGTGGTTTTCATTTTCATTTGTGCTAATTTTCTTGTATTTCTAAAAGTGAGTATGAAAAAAAATGATTGATGCATCTTCAAAGAGGATATGTAACCGAGATTCGGTATTATTTATTTCATCTCTCTTCAACTCATTTCGTTCTATCAATTGAAGTGAATTTAATGCGTTAAAAATTTCAGGCGAATAAAATCGGAGAAACTTTTATCGATTCTTCGCCAACAACAATATACAACTCCATCAACAATAAGCAATTCAACACCCTATCCATTACAAGGAGGTGGTATTTATCCACAAGCACCGAATGCTATACCAACTCGTCATTCCTTTTGGTCCTAAAATATTTAGTTTTTTATTTTTTGGAATTTCATATATGCATAGATAAGACGGGATTTTGAACGAGGTCGAAGTTGCAGACATGGTTTCTGCAATGTCCTATTTTTCCTCTTTCTTGGAATAACAAAAGGAAGAGGAGGGACTGATTTTTTCACTTAATTTACAGGCTCGAATTATTTTCATTAGTAGGCGGAAAATTTGGAGTTTTTTTCGCGTTCATTTCTCTTTAAAGATGGTTAATACCGTTTGATATCGCTCGTGCTGAAGCGTTGTATTTTCATTTGTACGTCTTTCCTCTTTAATTCCATTATATGAAATGTGGATCATTATTGTTTACCTTTCGTTCCCTAAAGGCATATATGTAATTATGGCAAGTATAGCACCATCCGGATGTTATCCGGTCCTTTTGTGTCTCATCTTGGCGGCTGTCCATTATAATCGGAATCTTAGCCAACACAGATGGGAGGGGGGAGGTGGGAAACTAAACAGGGGAATCTTCACTTCGAAGAAACAAATTAATTATGGTACATCGTTCAAGAAAGTATTTCTCGAAATTATTGGTTGAAAATAAGCTCATCGTGTAGAACTTCTTTTTAGCAGCATCAAAATATGCTTCCTCCGCATAGTGCTGGTTTTTATGAAAATATTCGCCTGAATTTTATTATCACATTCTCGAATCTGAATTTTGTCTCGCTCTGATATTGCTCGGTTACAGCTGTTTTCCAATTTGCTCTCCAGCCTTATAGGGAAACAATCGAGATTGGTACTGTGTGTTGATGACGAAGTTATTGCCATAACTGTATGTCTTATGGGATGTGGTGTATTGTTTTGAGCTGTTAATACTTAATGATCGCAAAAGTAAACGCTGTTGACTAAAAAATTTTGCGCAAAATGGGGGGGGGGGGGGGGGGGGAGAGGCAAGGGGACTTTTTTTTATAGGGAGCAAAGAACTATGGAATTAATTTTTCATATATCATTTAAGAAAATAATAGAAATTTTCGATATATATCGACTGCACTATGCATTGTATAAGTTTTTCTTATTTGGTATAATCAGTCAATCAAATGTATACAAAGCACACAAACCGTTGGTTCCCATCACTTCTTCCTGTGGAGGAAGTTATGCTTAAAAGTTTACATCAATATAGGGTTCATTGACGTCAATTACTGTGATATCGGAATCGAAGTCAGTGATTTGTGAGTTTTACTTTGTCGAGTTACTGTAATGAACTTATTGAATGGAATACATTCTAACGGGAAGACCAATCGATTAAGCTTTGATGGATTATATTGAAATTTGAGTGGATATTAAGCATTCCATATGCATATTTTACTGTACTTACATATTTCTTTGCATTTATTCATAGTAAACATTGTTTTTTTTTTTTTAATTGGAAAATATTTGCATGGAAATCGGTTGCAACGCTGTAAAGGAATATCTCAATGGAGAAAGAGAAAGCAAATGGTATAAAGGTATTTTTATGAAAGAGGCAGCGATATGGCTCATTTTTCTGGCGGAAAATTTCGACAACGTGTTCGGGTTTATCAACTCGAATGATAAGCCAACAAAGAGCTCATTTATAGAGTCTCATTGACTCTTCCATCTTGAGTTTAATCGTTAGGCTCATTCTCTACAACAAGCATTGTCGGATTGTCGGACAGTGTTGTCAGACAATAAAGCGCATCACTCTTTACTTGTCTTGAATTTGTAGTTGGTATGGCTGATTGTCGGACTAAGATCGTCATCCTCTCTTGATTATTAGCGGTCATCTAGTCATTGAATAAGGAAAATGCATCTAAAATTCATGAATTATTTTTTCTTTTTCTCATGATTACTGAGGGCGAACGATGCGCGTTAAGATAATCAAAAAAGATGACTTAAAATTTCTCGATTTTTGTGTGCTTAGAGCATAGTTCTACAATAGTACGTGAATAAAGAGAGGTGAAATGCCTAGCGACGCTAGGACGATTGAAAGACCATCGAGAGCGGAGAGGTCGATTAGATTTTTAAAAATAGTATTTGAATAGGTGCAGAGACACGGTGATGTGGAAAATGTCGCAGTTTAAAAATATGACTTGCAAAAATAAGTGACGGAAAGCTTGTCAACAAGCACCGCATTCGTGTGTGTCGGTCTTTCCAAGTAGACCTGAGGCTTTGAGGAATTTCCGCCTGAACTGTCTCAGTTTTCGACGATTTCCTAAGGTTTTTAAATACTGAAAAAAATGGACTTTTGTAGGCGATGAGCACGAATCGGTTATGTCGTATAGCTGCAGTTCAGTGTCGAGCACTATCAACTCTACGAGATCGAGCAATAAAGCTCGAGCCAAAATATTTATATGAACCGAAATTTGAAGATCCACGTATCTATCCTGAATATGAAGTCGTAAATGTTCGCCTTCAAGGCTATGACTATGTACCGCTAGAAAAATTTCAATCATATGTGCATAAAATTGCGAAACGCTTCAATTTTAAAGTTGTTGAAAGGTAATTCCCTAAAATTGAAAGCAATTTTCTCGAATTATTGTTGAAAAGATTCTTTCTTTTAGCGGACTAATTTGAGCATATCATAGTGCATGACGCAGAATATTCTTACTCTTTCTGCTTAATTTTTGACAATTCTTGCTGATTACTCGGTTACTGTTTTCGTCAAAAATTTGTGGCTCGTTACTTTTGGCCAAAGTTTATTGCCCATTTACCTTTGAATAAAATGTGCTACCTTCAATAAGCTAATCGCTAAACGGTAAAGGATCACATTGTGCAATCGAAACCTGCACCATAAATTAGCTAAAGATGATCTTTTTTTCAAAGTCCAATACATTTCCGGATGGTTTTTTCTTCGGCAATTTACCGAGATTTCAAAATTTCTTTCATAATTTATTATCATTTGCAATATTTCTTCTGCAAGTTATATGCGATATTTTCTCCGATTTATTGTTCATTTGCGAACTGCATTCTATATGGCTAGACGACTCTAATGGGAAGGAGAAGGGGATCGATTTACGTCCGATATGAGTGACTGATATTTTCGCAGCATTAATGAGCGGCAACAGAGAATAGCAAACCAAGCTTTCAAATATATTCATGCATTAAAAAAAAAACGATCTCCATGGAAGGAGTTTTTAAAATGCAGAATCACGCGAATCTTTGCGAGTCTATTTTCTTTGAGAGGTTGTTATTTTATCTCAGAGTTGTCGCCTCTGTCATCGGGAAATGGCTATAAATGCTGAGATAGGCTGGTGAAGAACTAAATGAATGAAAATCAAAATGTCATGAGAAAAATCATTGAGACGAGTGTAGTTTGTTTAAACTCATAGTCAAGTTTTCATAGGTATGAGCTAAGCTTGATCGTTTACAGAAATTTCATTGCGAGAATGTGAGTTTTTAATTTTAGTTACTTGGGAGGACGGAGGAGAGGAGGTGAAGAGGCAAGTGCCTACCAGGTGTGCCGAAGTAATTAATACCTCCATCTAGTTGGGAACAAATGGTGGATGTGAGAAACATCTGCACCATTTAAAGGCAGTTAGATTTAAAAACATAGCCGACTGGTTGCAAAAGGTTGCTAAAAATTTACACCCTTATGATATATTTGTTTAATGCAATGAAAGATGATATTCGTGTTCAGTTATGCGGTAGCAGCACAAACAGAGCGAGTAATTGTCTATAAGCCGAACTCAACAATTGTGGATTCGGAGATTGAACTCTCCATCTATGATCGTGTCGTTCGCATTGCTAATGTACCAACCGTTCGACTTCCGCTCTTTATTTCAATTATTCATGTGAGTTTTATACTGTTTTCTTTAAGCGTTTACTTATTTTCTGCATTTTATAAATATTAGTTTTATTGATGAATAGATTAATACAAGTTGATGAGACACCTTTATCCAACTTTCATTTAATAGACCTGTGAAAAATCGCTCAAAATTTTGAATTATTCGAAACTTTTTTTATAGAATTATTGGGAAAGGCGTTTTTTTTTTCTGTGGAATGAAGTAAGGATATTTTATTTATTTATGTTTTCTGATTAGTTATGGCATTTCAGAAAAATTTTTTCTTATGTTTCAGAAAATAATGTTATTTCGAAAGTTTAGTTGATAATATGGCGTTGTTACAAGCGTAATATTCTTACAGACTCATTTACCGATTGGTGTGAAAATGACTGTGAAGGAACACGAGAAAGCCGATGAAGATTATCGCTATATTCCAGACTTGCTTCTCAAACAGAAACAAGAGGAATTGAAGAGTTTAGACGATCCGATGGTTAGAAAAAATCTCGGCTGGGAATGAAATATGCAAGAAATAAGACGCCAATTTTATTGTAGTAATTGTTTTAAAGATGTCATCGAAGTCTATTGTCTTAGTCGCTTCACGAAGTATCCAATCAAAAATTCATGCATAAATTTGGTAATCTCAACTCATCTTTTATTATTAATTTTTAAAATATAAGTGAAATGCTTTCAAGTTAAATAATTTCTAGTATACAAAATATCACAAATGCACATTAAGGAAGTGTAATTGAATGCGATATAAGCAACGTCGTTTCATGTGGTGTTCATACGTCTCCATGGGGATATCGCTAACATGTCTGCTTGTTATGTGTTTTTGGTTCGTCGAGTGTAATGATCGCATTTCAAATTGTTCAAAGTTTTATTGTGGAATTTTAATCGATGGATAATCTTTATTATTCGTCCGATGGAATATATTCGAGCTGCAAATGTAATGTTGCCATACGAGATAAAGGAGTTT
The DNA here is from genome assembly GCA_013433145.1 of Ascaris suum. Taxonomy (NCBI): domain Eukaryota; kingdom Metazoa; phylum Nematoda; class Chromadorea; order Rhabditida; family Ascarididae; genus Ascaris; species Ascaris suum. The sequence goes on along the minus strand of CM024178.1, from coordinate 7,240,803 downwards.
GAAATTCCCGAATTCTTTGTCATCATCTGTTAGATTTTTTGGATATATCTTATTTTTTCAAGAATTTTCCATTTTTCCGATCTTCCGGCAATTTTTTTCCAAGTAGATTTAGGAAGATTCGCAAATAGTGATAGAAAAATGCAAAGGTTTAGACCGTCTTATTAACGGTACAAAGGTCGGGTGCAATCGTCGAATAATAAAGTTGTCACTTTCGTACAATTTTGAAATTTGACTTGCAAAGTTAATTTCAAGTACGGCAAGATCCCACTTGTGCGGAGATATATGTATTAACTTGTCCGTCCACTAGTTTTATTTTGGAACCATTTGTAGCACAGAATGACCCTTGTATATATTGTGGAGCTGGCCGATCCGGTTTTGTACCGGTCCGGTCTATATTTTGCCATCTACCGGCCGATTTGGAAAGCGAATTTTTTTAAAGTGCAGGCGTGATTGCTTCAGTTAAGATGTGAATATATTGGTGTGAATGTTTTACTGTTTGTTGGCAATTAACAGTGCTCATTGATGTAATACCTAACAACTGGAGTTATGAAAGCGTAAATCGTGCCACCTGATGCAATGCGCCTCCCTGGTTAGTCTTTGTTAGGGCGCATAAAAACAATGGAAAGTGATCACGCAATGTTTGTCATTTACTGAAGAGAATCATGCTGATGGAAATACATTCATTTAATATTACATTGTCTGACATACATACCTGTCGTACCTGTGGTGAAATCAGTGATCACTAAGAGCAAAAATTGCGCAGTAGTGTCGATATATCAGTGGCTTCGAAGATGGAAATTTGTAGTGCTGCAGGTTTCTGCTAATTTATAAGGTTGTGAAAAGTTCTGTACGTCTATCCAAGGTGCTTCACTCTTTTTCAACTGCTTAGAATTCTTCGTTTTCCACTTTAAGCTCGGAAATGCTGGCATTTTGCGATGCCGCCGGCATCAAATCCACCTGCATAGAGTCATCTTCTGTCGTTATCGCTTTTGGTGCAGGTCATCGAGGAGTGCTCCTTTCGATTCTCACTGGTATAGTCTGTAAGCTGTGCGTATATAAAACTCTTGCTGTTATGAACTGATACATGAGTGATATTTATAAGGGAAGAGTAGAGAAAAGATCAATCTCGCTATAGATATTCATGGAATCTCTAATAGTAAAGTACTTCAATATAGGTGCCCTTCCACTTATAACAACTGTGGGATATTCCTCTCTTTCTTCCTTATTGTTAAGAATCCATGATAGGAATCCATCTCTAATTCACATACTTCGGAATGTTGCCACAAGCTAGCTGTTGAGCATGGACCCATTAGGAGTAATTGCAGGTCTCCAGAAGCCTTTACATCGATTTATGTTCTCGGAGATCCAAACAGAGCTAATGGTATGGCAGAAGAGGGAAGAGGGAGGTGGGAAGAGAAGCGCCTAAATGATGAGACCACTTTATCCCATAAGTAACACTGTGAAGTGCGCACGCATCAAAACGTTTTATGTTGGCATTTTAAACTGTGAGAGGGGCTTTACAGGTGTGATGTCGGACAATGCGTCCGAACTAGTTTTTAACCTCGAACTCAAAAAAAAACAACTCCGAATTTACCTGAGGTAGTCGTGAAACAATACGCTCAGGAGCCCCTTTGTTTGTTGACTATCTCAATAATCTTTAACTCAATTCTAAAGAAAAAGAATGTTGAATTACCTGTTTTCGAATATACCTGCGGTAATTAACAACTAAGTATATTATCAGAGTAGGTAACTTTATTGAAAGTAAAATAAGGTGTCGTTTTGCGCAATGCATATGTAAATTTGCAAGTGCGATTCACCTCATTATCGGCTAGTTGTGCAAGCGGTCGCTAGAAACGGGAAATCCACCGCAATGAGCACTTCAATGTCGATAGCACTATGGTTACGTCGATTTCTCTATCCTCTCTTCGTTGAATGGTGTTCTCGATAGAATTTTGCGACCCTTATTGCACTATAAGATTACGTTCACTTACCACTATTACAATAATTATTATTTATTATGTTTTAGTGTGATTGTTATTTATTATGTTTTATTACATAGTAGTAATAAGATGTAGATTACTGCTATAGGCAATGCTCATGTATTCTGATATCGAATATTAGATATTTAGAGATGATCTCGTTTGAAAATATCCACGAATATTCAATAAATATTCGGCATTGTAGTCCTAAGAAATTCCCTGCGGACATATTTTGAAGGGAGGCGGGAACGAGAAGGGGTAGGTAAAGGGCTTAATGAGGAGTTGTTTTACTCTTTGCATTTGCTGCAGCTGTGTTTGTTTCCTTTGCACGTTTTTTGTTTCGTTTTTTAATTGCTGGTTGGCCAAGGTTTGACTTCCGGCTGAAGGTACAAAAGGAACTTATGTGGGTAGCATGAATTTTATTGATGGAATTCTCCTTGAGCGTTATCAGTGTACATAGATATATATATATATATATATATATATATATATATATATATATATATATATATATATATATATATATATATATATATATATATATATATATATATAATGTTTATTTATTTAATGCTGCCTGTTTGGGCTTTGAGTGTCTTTCTTGGGCATGAAGGAAAGGACATGGGAAGAGCAAGAAAGTCTTCTTGGTCATCACCATCGCCTTTTCAATGCGGTTTCACGAATCGACTGCTCTGTGCCAACTTCCTTCTATAATAGTCCGAAAAGTAGGTCGTTAACAGACTGTCATTTCTGATGGGTTTATGATCACTTCTAATTAATAATTAATTTGGCTGCTGTAATGTTTTATGATATCAATAAAAAAAGATTCATAGTAACCATCGAAAACACGCCGATAAGGCGAAAAATCGGTTAAGGTGACCAAAGTTGAGCATTATGGCCTCTCGCATGATTATATTGAAATTCATAGGCGCTAAGGTTGTAAGCTATTCAACAAGAGGGCAGAGTAATCAAAAAGGTCTGATGAAGAGATGTCGGGAAATTGAATAAGCACAGCCTTTATTGTTCTACCAATCAAACGTGTACGACCTCTGCCTCGAATTTGATCCGTTTTAATCAATAGGTAAAAAATTTGAACTTTTCCTCCCTAATCATAAAACTTGATGTACCGTATCACAAATGATAACGGAAATTTACCGTATCCCAAAAGATGAGGGAAATTTGAAATATTCCAGATGTACGGAAGAAGCCATTCGCTGAGGGTACCAGTTCCAACTGCAGAGACCAAAGTATTTTCCGGCAGTCGGACAAAAACAATCGGCACATAGCCAAATTATATGTTCCTGCGATATGTTGATAAATTCAAGGAAACTATTTCCTTTCCGTTGATTGAGTTGTCTAGCTAATCTTGATTACCCAGCTTTATTTTCTAGCCGGTAAAATCTTTTGAGTAACAAATCTCCCATCATTTTTTGAAAATCTGCACACCCAATAAGGACAATGCGTTTACTGATTTGAGGACGAAAAAATGCATTTGATTTGTTCATTCCAAATTTCAATATATAAAGGTCAGCCATCTGGCTGCTATCTTTTTTTAAGTGTCTGTATTTTAGGCTGTCATTATAAGCCATTCGCTGAGAGGCGTGCAAATTCAACGGAGAGGACGCGATTCGCCTTTAATGACAACGTGTGTGATCACATCTCTTATTCTTGCTTTTTTGCCTCAAAGTAAATACCGTATTGCGCAGATTGAAAGACTGTTATGGACTGACATTGGAAGGTGGGCTTATTGAGGAATAGGTGGACAATAGGTGGATAATCTTTTGGCCATCGTCCATTCATTGTAACCAATGTGCCAACTATTGTTGGCGAGGTAGTGCATATATTTGGTTAAATGACGCTGTTTTCTTCGGGTATCCATGAAAAATGTCCCACGGAAAGTGTTGCATATTACAGTGATTTCTGTTTACCAAAGAAATGGGCGGATTGCTTAATTATTTCGTTACTATTATATTTAAAAACAGATTTCTCTTGTCAGGGCTTGCTGTTTAGGATAGAAAAATAATTTTTTCAGCTCTTTCCACAGCAGGGAAGTCGAATGTCAAATAGGAGTGAACGGTGTTACGTGTTCGTGCACGACGTATGCCGTCCGCTGATCGACAGATGCGACCCAACAGCGCTTATGAACGTGTACCCTCAAAACTGGCCATGTCTCGATACTATCAGGCACCTCTTCATCGAAGGAAAATCCCGAGGTCATACCTTTACGTTCATGTTGAGCATTTAGGAAACATAATAAGTCAGTAAATTTTAAGTTTTTTTGAACTGTTGTCAGCGATGAGCAAATTCTCTTCGTTGATCAACTGCATTACTTGAAGATTTTAATGGACCTAATGCATGGCAGCCTTAGTGCATCCTTAAATATTGTCTTTCTGGTGTACTATGAATACAACTTAACTAAATTTTTATACTATGATTACAACTTAACTAAATTTATTGTTTATTCTAATGGCCATCATGACCATAACCTTACATCATCATTACAACGGTTTATTCTAATGGCCTCTTTTTTGAAATACTTCACGGCTATATCTATAGCAAAATTAAATGTTATTTTTATAGGTGCCAGCAAGTCTTGCTGAAATTCTTCCTGAAGTATTATTGCCTAAATTGCCACAAAAAATGACTATTGCAAATACGATCATGCAGTCGTCGACAATCTCGGAAAATGAAGAAACTAGCCGTGAACGTATCAACATGTTCAAGGATTCGGTGCTTAGTGAGATCATTACGAGAGGTGTTTTCACTGATAGGTTCTTGTTTTTGCTTACTTCTTCACGATTTTCTAATAAAACCTCTAACTGGGTGGATAATTTGAGAATTTTCAACAATTTTACGATTTCTTTTCTTATCATTATGCAAATTTGATATCAGTTTAAATTGAACTTAGTATCAAGCCCCGACTCTATCCTAATTTTTAACTATCAGAGTTCCATAAAACTCCACCTGTTCATTCAACAACTCAACTTTTTGAGAGACGTATAAAGGGAAGCGACTTATACAAGTTTCCGTCTTCCTAGATGGAACCATAATCTATGAAAATTAATAATAAATCAAGATTTATGATTGATCTGGTGGTAGTTTTTCATGTATAACGATAGCGTCATAATTGTATGTTTCATTTTTTTACATGACGTCATCTACTGCGCGTTATTCAAATATAGTATATCATCGGAATGTGCTTTTTAAAAATCATGCTTGAAAAGTTTCCAGGTTTGTTTTAAATTCCGCTTTTTTGCTCACTTTAATTTGTGTTCTTTGGTCCTAACGAACGCTAAATAAAAGAAAGAAATTGGAAAGCGCGCCAGAGGGATTGGCACCTTTAATATTCCGCTCAATATTCAATGCGTAATATGATGAGGCTGTCTGTTTGTATGGTGGTTCCAGCTCATGATCCACTGGGCTGGTTTCACCTGATGGTTCACTGAGAAGGTTTTAGTTCATGATTCACTAAAGTGGCTTCAGCTTATGATTCATTGAGCATATAATTACGAAATTTGACGAAATAATCTCCATTATGGGAGATTTTATATATTTTTGAGTTGTTTCATCAATACCTAACCGAGATTATATCGTTAAAGTAGTTTGAAAAGTTTACATACATTTACGGTCGGTCTTTTGGCTTTTTACACCGATTGGATCGCTAAACACTGCACAAAAACGATTTTTATTTTCGTGAAAGATTTATACGATTGCTCTCCGATATAAGAATATAAATCCTTTCTTGCACATATTTTACTGTTTGTTGAAAAATTTTGAGGGTAGCTGGCTCAATATGTAGAATTGGAAAAGCGCATATTGTGCGAACTCTTTCCAGTTGCTTTCTGATCCAGTTCATGTATCCTGCAGTCCTGCCAGTTATGCAATTTATGCAGACAGGATATATATATATATATATATATATATATATATATATATATATATATATATATATATATATATATATATATATATATATATATATATATATATATATATATATATATATATACGACTCTTTTCGAAATTGAGTGATTGGTTTAGAAGTGAAGTACGTGATCATCGAATGGCGTGCATCGATACGTTGCAAATTTCATAATTCTAGGATAAATATTTCCGGTGTTGAAACTAATGGATTTGTAGATATTTACATGCAAAAGAAAATAAAAACCTCGTCAAACTACGATTTGCAAGTGGGCGGTAAACAGAAGATGTGATGATTTGCATAGGTAACGAGGTCAAGTTTATGGCTTCTTTGTTACTATTTATATATTATCAAAGAGATTAGCGATATCTTTGAGAAGTGAGTAAACTGTATAGCTCTATATTAATGTAATCGTTGCCAACCTTTCATGTCGTCCTAACAGCTTGTTTTGCAGCGTTATCAAAGATTGCCTCAACCACCAAATCGCCCGCAATAATCGACTCACCGTCGTTAGTTTTGATGATAAATTACTCAAGCGTTTAGACATGCCTTACCTCTTCCTCCCCCATCCCCCCCTCTACCCCATCACTTCCCTTACGTCTCTCGTCCCTTAGATGAGAGTATCTGACCAAATGAATCAAAAATCTACCGCATTTTTTCAACTTCAAAATATCTCTGCCAGTTTGCTATACTAGAAGTCTTTTACAGTAATGTTGACATTTACATAAGCATCGCAAGTCGACGAAACAGCGCAAGCAAACATGCACCATAAAGCGGAAAAGACGAATATAGAAAAACCATCGATGAAGCGAAATGCGTGAAAAGTAAAGAGAATGAATTGGATGTTATTTTTGGCTGGGAGTTTTGTTTTGATGAGCAGTGGATCGAATCCTTAAAGTGCATCTTCGGATGCAGCTGCTTTTTAACATATATATATATATATATATATATATATATATATATATATATATATATATATATATATATATATATATATATATATATATATATATATATATATATATATATATATATATATATATATATATATATATATATATGGCGAATTTCGTAATTTGAACAACCAACAAAAATAAAACATTTATATTCATTTTATTCCAACGAAATATGTAAATTTAAATTATTAAATTTCATCGTTATGGACCTTATTATTTCCCATCAAAATGTGTCGGAAAATAGAAACACTCGTACTCTATTCTATAGAAGTGACGTTCATATGATAGATTTTTGTTATTCAATTAAGATCCAACCACATTTTTGTACGAATTATCAAAGATCATTGCATGCCCTCTTTGTACCCAATAAAATTTAGAGAATGCCATCATATTGGAAGATAACTATTAGACTCTTTATTTCGGTTTCACGTTCGTTATTGAGGTGTTAATTTCAGGTCGAACTTCAAAAGGTTGCCATTGAAATTTTAAGCGAGCTTGGTGTCGTATCTTCTGAAGACAACGAAACTCGACGCAATCCTTTTCCAGTATGTTGTTGAAAATAATTTATCAATTTCCTTGTGATTAAGTTGGTTTATGCTAAATTTTTATATGAGGAAGATGCAGTTTTATTACCTTGATGAATTTTGTATTGCAGGTAAAAATGAAGCTGAATGCTTCAACAGCGGCTCATCCGCGTGAGGAAACGATTGCTACGAAACGGCATAATTCAATCCCAACGAGAGGAATGAACATGGAGCGAAAGATCTCGACCTTAAGTTGAGAACTAAACAGATGAATGAAGGTGGTCCTCACCTCAAACAGACTGAAGATGTTGGCGGTGGTGCTACTCATAAAGTGAAGCAAGATGAGCAAGTAAATAATGAAGCAGCCGACAAAGCGATCAACGGGAACTACGAACTAGCAGAAGTCGAAGAGCATTTAACTTCTTTAAGCTCAAATAGTTCAGGCTCGAATTCATCTAGCAATCTATCAACTCCTGAACCAAGAACAGAAATGAAAAAATCCGGCTCTAACTCACGATCATCGTCGAATAGTTCGAGTTCATCGACAAGATCTATTTCATCGAACTCACACTCAAGGCGTCGTTCAAATTCATCAGTTGGCACTGCTGCAGATAAACCATTTTACACCAGGTATCCATCAGCCTATGTTTTTTTAAATAAAATTTCCGGTTGAGCTATTAATTCAATTACTGGTGGCATTGCATCTACATTTACCAAGCTATATATCTTCATTCACAGTAGGTCAGGGGGTGACGACTGCATTTCTGATCCTCAGTGATCATCCCGGCTAAGTGTGGAAAGGCAATCCGCGGCTATAGGGGCATGAGGGCTAACATCCCGAACATCACTGCCGCAAACCTTAGTTGCTAAAAAATCGACTAGGAGTGCGAATGGAACTCGACAGATCCGCGCCGACCTTTGACGAATGGACGGATCGTTAGATGAATGAGGTGAATATTTTCTTAGCGATGGATTGTGAATCGAAGAATTCGGTTTATTCGCCTTTCATTATTATTTTACAAGAAAGAATTTAACAGTTGGAAGTAGAGGAGGTGTCAAGTACATCACTTGAATCTCGCGGAATTATTCTTTAAAATGCAATCATTTCAACGGTGATTCATTTCCAGTTCCAGAAAACACTAAAATCTTTAGTCCATTTTTAAGCAGTGAAAAGCGACGTAGGTAAAGGCGGCGGAGAGTTCGATCCAGGTTTTGCTAAGACTGAAGAAGCTGACTCCGACACCGATTGCGATTCTCTCGAATGATTTCATATCCAACTCCGACTTCGACTAGGCTTAAAAGAAACGAGGTTGAACTACAGAATCGTGCTCTGAAGCTGTCTCTCATTGATATTAAGCTCCGTCGAAAATAGAAGTAATGCGAATGTGTGTTGTAGCTATGATACTGACCACAACATCTTAAAATACCACGAATTTTGCATTGCAGGTGAGTGTTACTTCCGTTTCTGAAGTGGTAAAACATACTAAATAGTTGCACTGTTCTACCTGAATTTATTAAATACTACGCCATTATTGTCACCTTTTTTGCTGCTTTAAGTAGCCGAATTATGTTTCAGTACTAACAGTAGCAGCTCGAGCAGTGGAAGTTTCCGGTTGGATGCGACACCACCAAGCCGATTGAGCACATCATCAGATTGTCTTGACATGCGGAAGCCTAATACAAGTGATGGAAGTCCAATACCGGATATAGAACCGTCATTAGCATTGACACGAAACGACTCTTTAGAATCGTTACGCTCAAATGCTTCCTCGATGCATAAAGAAGAACGCTCCGTTTTCGAAGAGATTATCGAACGTGCACGTCGTTTAGGAGATACTTGATTTTATCACTGCCACTAACCATCTCAAAAAACACTGAGCATGTTAGAGATCTCGAGGTGGTGCCATATTCACACCTGTGTTCGATTGGAATTCCTCTTCGGAAAACTTCGGAACCTTTAAAGGTATTCGAGTATTATTTTTGAGAGGTTTCTTTGATACTTTTTTACATTTTACTTTAGTAGATGATAATGAACAGCGGGAAAAGTTTTATCTTTTTCACAGAGTACTTTTTTATTTACGTTCATTTATCCAACTTTCCGAAACCTTTTCTTTTCCATTTCTCATAAAAATATCAAAGATTCAAATCTTATGAATGGTTATAATAAATTAAATTAAAAATTAAGTGCATTAGGTAATGAGCAGCAAACTTCTTCTTTTTTTTCAAATTATTTCATACTGCAATAAATTCTTAGGACCATCCTCGATGGTAAACACTTTTGTAATTACTAGAAGACGTTTTCATCAGCTAGAATGGTTGGAATTTCAGCGAGTGGAAGGGGGAGGGGGATGGCAAAGGAGCATTAATGGTAGAAGAGGTTTGACGTTGAAAAAAATTTGACGAGGAATGGAATTTATTTTGATTGAAACGCCATAATTCCCCCCCCCCCCCCCCCCCCACACACACACACACTGAATGGACGACTAATTTTCATTTAATTCCATCACGAAAGATATTTTCCGCCGAATTTCATCACTGAGAAAAGAAATTATTTGTGCTGAAATTGAATTTTAATTTCTGAGGAGGAAATGAAGGAAACCATTTTGTTTTATTTTGCTAATACCTTAGAATGTTTTTTTTATTCGAATTTCAGCAATTCTCAAAATTAGAAACTGAAATTTCATAGGCGGCTATTCTAAATAATTATGGAACGAGTAACGAGGAAAAAAAAAGAAACGAATAGCGAAGAAAAAAAGACTCCGAATTATCAATAGAATGGAATGAAAAGGTGAGAAATAGCAGAAAAATTATGAGCGTATGTTTATGTTTAGCTGCCCGCCGGGAGATGAAAAATAACAGAAAATAAATGCACGTATGTTTATGTTTACCTCTTCGCCTATGCTCTATTTTCAAGTTTTGAGCTGCTGAGTTAAAGAGTTGCGAAATTTTTTTTTTTTTTGCAAAATATGCATTACAAGATGACTTCCCGCTATATTTCTCTTTGGATAGAATAATTGGCTTGTTGAAAGACTAAGTGAAAATTTACCTGTTTTTCATTCATGCTGTATATTTTCTCTAGAAAATTCCACAGAGTTTATTACCTCCCAAGTTGGAAGTACAGCATAGGTGAACAGGTAAAAATAAATTCACGCGCACACCTTTCCAGTTATTTCCAGATGATTTATGCGAGCGATCGGATCAGTAGAAATTTTTAAACGTTTTCTTGTTTATTTTTATCATCTATTGCAACTTAATGAGATTTATCTAGTTAACTGGAAATGTAATGTATTAGCTGTTTCATATCCGCATATCCTACTGTCCTCTTTATTATGCTTTCTCATTCGTGTATCATATTCTGTGATTTTAATTCTTCTGTTTTCCTCTTTCTTTATTCACCTGTACTCTTTTCATTGTTATTTCGAACGGTCTTTTGCTCATCTTCCTGAATCATTTTCCCTTTTTTTCAATTTTTTGCTGTTTTTCTTCTTATTTCTTACGTTCCCTCATTTTCCATACTTCTTTGCTTCATTGTTGTTCTTATTTTTATGGCCGTTTCGAACACTTTCCCACTGTTGCAGGCGATACAGTTCATTTCCTGATTCAGGTGGAATGTCGAAGCGTCAAGTGAATTTATTAAATATTGCATTTAACCGTTATCCTCGTCAAAAAAAAGGAACGAATATAAAGGAATAGGGAAAATGCATCTGATCGGTGGAGAAGTTGTAAGAGAAACAATAGAAAAGTTTGCAATGAAAATAAATGATAGGAGGTATGCAGAGAAAAAATTTCGCATCTTCTATTTCCGACTAATTTTCATCAAATATGAAAATGAGCGAAAATCTTGAGGAGAGTGGGGGGGGGGGGGGGTGGGGATTTGATTTTAGACAAAAAAAAGAAAGAATTTTCTGAAGAAGATATCGTTTGCATTTCTCCTAGTCTGTCATCTTGCAATATTCAGCATTTTTTGTTATCCTTCGTTGCCAATATGTAATCATTTTTTGATCTTTATTTCAGCGATTTTTTAATTACTTTATTTTGAATGCAAGTTGGGAAATTTTTCAAGTTGATTTATACGGAAAATATGCAAAATTTTTTTTAAAAAATTGAAAAATATAATTTCGAAAATAGCTTTTTTTATTTTCTGCTATTTTTTTTATATCATTGAAATGTTTAAAATTTTTCTACTATACGATGGAAAATATTCGATGGATTATTATTATCATTATTATTATCACTCAATATTTAAAGCAAATACGAAATATAGATATTCAATTTATTTATATATTTCTCATTAAAAATATCAAGACTTTGAATAATGGAATTTAAAATTTTTTTTCCTGGTTGAAAAATATATTTAATTGTTTTATTACTTTGCGCTTTCCATTTGCACAATATTATTACGGCTTAAAAGGCAAATTACAACTCCCATAAAGGTTAGTTTATTTCAATCTCCACCATAGTTTCATCGATACGTTAGTGGTTGGGATATGTGGAAATGTTTTGGTACTAATGGTTAAAAAAGGATATAATTTAGAGTAGATGAAGGATTTAATTTGGTACATCTTGCTTACGATAAAAATTTACATAGAATTCATCTATTAGTTGCTAAATCAGAGCAAGTCTTAGAAAATAAATATTTTTTAATGATCGACGTTGTTGGCATCGAATTTTTTCTTTTAGTTTTTTGAGTCGAATGTTAATAGTAGTAGAAAGACTAAAATGAAAGCATCAATTCACACAATCAATGCGGAAATTTATGTGCTATGCGTGAATAAACTCTTGTTTCCCACAACGTGAAGATAAGCGATGAGCTGTTATGGTTTGTGAAATAGATTTAGTAAGTAATCAGCTTCTATATAATTTCGCATCTGGCGATTGCAAGTTCGGTTGCGAAACTGCGTGCGAACATTGCAAATATTAATCGTGGATAATTGGATATTATTGGATTTTAACAAATTTAGTAGTGGATATTTTCAATAAATCATTTTCTTGGCTAAAAATTTGAAGAGCTCAAAAGTTCCCCGGCCAATATCTATCGTGTTGTTTTGACTAGTCTAGTGCGAGTCAAAAAAAAGCAATATTTAGTTGAATTGAAAATTGTTGGGGAAGTTTGTTTTTCTCGCAGAAAATTTGTCAACATTGCACGAAGCGTTTAAAACATATGAAAATGAATTATTTTTTATGTTTTTTGATAGGAAAAGTTATTGATGAGAACGATCATTTACCATTCGAAGAGTTTAGGAGAGAGACTCTATTCGATGAGGGTGGCGCTTCATGTAGGGTGAATTTTTGTGATAGTATAATTTCGACTAAAGTATGGTCGCTGATAAGTTATCAATAAGATGGCCCTAGCAAACGCATTAGGCCAATAAATTTTTCATACTAGTGAGGAAAATCTATGATTAGCATTGATATTAGTCAAATGTAATAGGCGGCTATTCAGTCCATGAAGAGCGTAGCATATGTGGAGAGTAATATCGCATGCCATTTTCCTGATGCTCGCTTGAGAAGTTTAATTTCTCATGCTAATTTGCTTTAGTCGGTGTGACCATCCTAACATTCAGTATTCACTGTGGCAAAATATTGCATATACACAGTAAATTTAGCAATAGAAAATTTTCACTCGATGGCTATCAAGCAATGATTATGCAAACATCACTCATTTCTTTGTATCGCAAAATTGTCGTATCTCCCTTTTAAATTACATATATTTTCATCACTCCTCTTTTTTCTGCAAATAATCGCTTTAAGGCTAGCAGCATAATAATAACAACGATGTGTATTTGTGTATTTCAAAGTGTCTTAGTTGGGTTGTCGAAAATTTGAATGAAAGAATTCGTCGCTGCTTAATGAGGCTCATAAGTGCCTCTGAACGATCGTCGCAAAGATCGATACTAGAAGGATTTAGTTCGAGACGCGCCTTCATGCATAGCGTTTGCTCGGCCATATTGCTTCTCTTTCTCTCAGGTATTTATTTATTTTTTAACTCATTCATTCAATCTTTGAAAATGAGTCCTCTTTTACCAGTTTTTATTCGTTGCTTCAAAAAAAAAAAATTATCTATGACCTCTGTTCGTTTTTGTGCAATCAAATGTATACATCTTCACAATCACTGTTTTTAATTGCTATGCCGAAATATTTTCGTTGCAGATTTTTTACGAAACATATACGCAGAACGTTATATTCCAATACAGAATGCCGACACCGAAGAATTTGGTTTAGCACAAAAGAATGGCATCACGTGTCTTCTATTGAAATTCTCTGCAAAACTCTACAATCTTAATTTGAACGGTACGAATATTGTAAGTGAGGTAAGCAGATTATCACTAATTAATCAATAATCATACACAAAAAAATCAACAAATCAATTGCATCGCCAACTAATCAATAATTTCGACACTGTATCGATGAGAATGCCGATGGCAATGGAATGCTTATCAATTAAAGGCGAAATTTCATCCAGAAATTTTTTGAAAACTTAGGTTAAATACATTCAAAGAAGAGGAAAGTCCTTCACGTTTAAAAAATTCGTTTTGAATTTCTCAGTAATTCTTATCGCCTATATGCCAGATAGAAATTTTCAGCACACAAGCTATACGAGAACGATGGCTCATTTCCCTTCTTTCCCTCTCTGCAAATAAGTGTTCGTAACAATCGTGAGGATAACCTTCTCATGAAGAAAATCAAATTCTGCCAAGAATTATGAATACCATATAAGATGATCCAAACTAGAATTGATCATTTGAAGATGCCTAGAAAGCTCTATTTGAATGCTAACAATTGAGCCAAGAGAATAAGAGTAAGACTTCCGATTAATTGCTCTATAAATAAATAAAGTTCTGAACATATCCATTATATGCTCTATAAAAAATCATTACAATATACAATATTTACTCAATAGTAATCATTTATGGCTATAAGTGTGTTCTCAATAATCTCTATACAAATAAACAACTTTAATAACTGTGTAATTTTTCTCGTAAAAATAGAAATTCTCTAAACTCTCATATTGGTCAGTGAATATCTTTGCTATCAACAATACTTGAAGGATAACGTGATGGATTTTCCACTCATCTTTTCATTGCTGAGACTTTAAAAAAAAACTCCTCAACAAATGAATAAATGTTTCTAATACTGACTAAAATATGTCGACAAGTAAGTACGAAGGTTCATTATGTTCGCATATTTCTTAAAATTATCGTATCTTCTCATTTATAACCACAATGCCTTCTCTATAAGGCTTCTTTGAATATGTGCCCGTTTCGGAACCGCTATGAACTCTATAAGTTTCCAAGCTCATAAGCTAGGAAAATAGCACATTTGTTCACTGCAGGATGGTTTAGATAAATTCATAGCTTGCAAACGTTATTTCAAAAAAAAGGAGAGAGAAAAGGTGAAATTTGTGATACGCAGCCAGTTGGCGTTATCTACGATGTGGATTTCAACGATAATCCGCTTACAGATACCAAAAATCAGCTCTTCAAATGTGAAAATTAATGGTTATTGTGCGCTAAACGATAGTAAGAAAAATGCCGCATATTTGCAAATCAAATGGAACACAGAAGATCGTAAAAAATCGTTGAAACTCTATTTTGTTACGGTATGACAAGTTTGATTATTTTATGACGTCATTATTATTAAGCCATTAATATTGAAAATGAAATAATTATTTGCTTATCTAGTTCCTTTTAGCTTCCATATTTTTATGATGAATGTTTCGCAAAATCTGATCATTTTAAACGGTACCAATGCAGATTATAATCCTGGAATGCATACTGGGAGTGATAGATGCTGTATTCCCCAATTCCATTCAGATTTTGCAGGTAGAGCATGTATTACATCATGTTTGTACCTATGATTTTGCGTTAGTAATTTGCACGATAACTGAGTATATTTGTAAATTCTTTCACGGAACATTCATGTTTACGTATATTTTTAATGCTTCCGGAATTCAGAATGTTGAAATAAATAAAATAAATTAATAATCGTTTTGTCATCTTCCCATTCCAACAATATATAAGTGAGCATTTTTTTCATCTCATATTGAAAAATAAAATATTTTTATTAAAAATTTTTGAATAGGATATAACGGAAGAAATTTTCTCGGGCGAGAAATATTTTCAACGAAATTTTTTGAAATCATGCCAAGTTTAAATGAATTTGTTTTTTTTTTAAATATAGCATTTCATTTGAACAAAAATCTGTGTTTCGGGATAATATAAAATGCCTATTTATTTCAGAATTTTGGCTTGTTGGGAGGAAGAAAATTCGTTTTTTTTTGTGACTGAAAGGGAATGGCTTCCTTAAATTGCACTCATGCAAGTCTGCATCAATGTAATCGAAAAGATGCAACAAGAATATGAGAATACGTTTATTTCAGGCAAATGTGAAGACTCTTGTTAAACAATTAGAGGAATTGCGATGGTTAATGAGCAATGTTACCTACACCGAATCTTATAGTGGTAAGTAACATTAATTCTAGCTAAAAAACAATTCGTGAGGATGGCTCAGTCGGTTAACGCATATCTCGGAAAGAAGAGACTGTAAGGTTCGAGTTCTTCTACCTTTCAGTCGTACCATTTAAAAAAACAGCACTGTTATTGTCAAAGAGCTAAACGATTTAAACATTCAGGGCAGTCGGTTGAGTTCAGCTCTTCGGATGTGGTCATAAGCGCACCACTGAAGCAGAAATTCGTCTGTGGAGATAAACTAAACATCTCGTTACATAGTGATCGTTTCAAGGATTACATCCTCGAACTTGAACCCGAAATTCATGCACAGCCATATAATGCGGCTGAGGGTCGTGCGAACAGTGAGTGCATTTTGTGATTTCCGAATAAATTTCAAAAATTATTGCAAGATATAAGTATAACTATCTCGAAAAAAACAAAAGTTACCATCTTACTTTTCAACCATTTTTGTCAAACGTTCTTTCATTTTGAAATTTTTTGATAAGCTCTGAAGTTTTCATTCTTATGAAGTTCCTAAGAAAGTAATTATATAACTTGCTCGACGATTATTCGATTTTATTGGAAACTTACCGCATGCGAATGTTTTCGAAGAAAACCAGGTAACATCATTACCTGCCCAGAGAAGGTCCTTCGGGTTCTCAGGTAGTATATATTGTTGAAATTCGTTTTTAATTTACCAAACCTATGGAGTCTTTTATGGTCAAGCAACCATATTATCGAGTCTTTCGTCTAAAGAGCAATCAATTCCCACCGAAATCAAACATTCCTAAGATTTTACAATTCGCAACAATTCGTCAACAGGTTAAAAAAATTTCTGATATTCTTTCATAGATGTAATTGAAAAAGGACCATAAAATAGCTGACTAAATTTTCAAAATCGATACTCTGAATGGAGAAAAGTTTTGTTTCAATCTTAACGCTAAGAAGAAGCTGATTTTTTTTTGAGCATGAATATCGATCGGTCTTCAAAGCAAATACTTTCAGGCAAGAGAGATCTCTTATTGCGTGTAATAGGTGAAACCAATTATGAGTATCCGTTAATCGCATACTCATTTCGAATTCCAGTTATCTTTTATATGGTTCATTTATTTTTGCCTTATTAAAAATATTTTGAAAGAAATGATCATTAAAAATTCTTTTAAAAAAAGCTCTTGAAAAGCAAATATTTACTAAGATTTTTCTCTAGAATAATTTTTTTTTTGCAGTATACGTTTGTGAGAGGACACGACGACGAACACTCGCTGAAAGCTTTCAAAATAAAATGACAATCGCTTCGGGTGTTGTGTTAGGAATTGCATCGGTCTCAATGTTGGTTGGCTATAGTGTTCGAAGACAGCTCAATCCATCTCGACAACAACTTTATCAATCACTATCATAATTAAATACAAATTTGGACTATTATAAAGATGAGAATAAAAGAAAACGATACATCGGATATAGAATGACCATTTTTTTTTTGTAGAGAACTTTCGGCAAGTTTTATATAAAATAATAATCGTCAAAAAATTTACCAACATCTATAAAAGCGTTCGTCTACATGCAAAACCCGACGTAGAGCTTGAGGAATTGTTCGAGAGTTCGCGAACTATTAAAAAAAAGCGCTCTTTTTGCTTTCAGGATAACGTTGATCCACAAATTGCACAAATAAAATCAGTTGATTTATCTCCGAAAAAAAAAGTTGCATTATTGCAATTAAAAATAGCTGCGTTATTATACGCTCAAATTTTATCACTTTCAGTGAAGTTTTCGTCAATTCTCAAAATATTTTTGCTGCTTTTCTTTATGAGTGGAAAACGAGTCGATAAGAAAGGAATTATTTAGAACATATTGATAGAGCTCTTCCATTCAGTGTAAGCGTATAATCTTGGCGGAACAATTTGCACAACAAAGCGCCGGCTGCATACATCCAGATTATATTTCACTGCATTGCTCAACGTTTGGTCTGCTAAAACTAGATTGATGTTCCATACTCGTTGGGCTGTCTAGAAAATAAGCTCATATGAGCTGTCTCTACTGTGATTCAACTCTAGCGTGTGACTCAGCGATAAGCAGGACAACGCTAATCGTTAACCTGTGAAAGCACTGATTCCAATGAAGAAACTTGAATAGTAAGTAATATATTTTCTAATTAAAGGCAAACAGACTATTGATACCAGCCATTCAATCGAGCATTCTGGTTTCGACTAACTACATCAAGTTTCCATTAATTTGATGCATTTAAGAAGAGTATCAATAGCCAATGTGATACAATGGATACAATGTGATACAATCTGATACTACATAAACCAATTTAACAATATATAATACATTAGGGTGTTATATAAAACAATCCGACTGAACGTTATACAACTTGGACTGGCTTTATGCAAATCTAAAAATATGCACCCCACAATCTGACATTATAAAATGCAGTTAGTAGACAAATGACATTGTTTATTACATTCTAAAATTGGATAGTTTATAATATAATCTGTTGTCGCATGGTCATAAAGGTAATCATAAAGGTGATTGATGGTAATCGATAATCGATAAACTCAATGATTATTTATCATAAAAATAAAGCCGTGAATGAGGGGATGAGAATAATGGCAAATTTAGAGCTGAACTTTTTATTGCACAAGGTGAGTAAGAATTAAAAACAGAATAAATATGAACACTTATAATGTAAAAGACAAAACGAATATTTTCACTTATTTAAAGAAAGCATATGATAAATGTCTTATATAAACGTCAGGCAATATTGCAATAATATTGCAAATTGCATCATTATATAAAAGATAAGCAAAATTGCAATAAAATTTCAAATTACATTAAACTGATAGTTATGATATTAGTTTTGAAATGGTTACTGTGGTGATCGAATTGCAAAGAGTTCACATCCGATCAGTCTCCCTAGTGCATTTTTTCCGCCATTTTCTTTTCCCTATAGATTATTCATATCCACTTTGGTGAGAAAAAGATCGGTAATAATCAACATCAATCTTCATTATGCAATAAAATCATTGTTCACCAAAATGAATTGGAAGAGTAATTTCAGGTCAAACGAATATCACTGAAATTGTATAATGATCAGCTGAAACAACAGAGGAAAAAATATTAATTAATAAAAGAGTTTTTGCGATTATCTGAAGAGAATACCATAATAAAATGCTCTGATTAAATTTTCACATCAAAATAAGATCAGTTAAAATAATACAAATGACGATTGACAATGATGGATCGATTTTATAGCCTCATAATTATGTGCTCATAATCATAGTAAAGATGAAAAGCAGTGAGAGGAAGAATAAAAAATTTTAATGAAATAATCCCTAAATGCAAATATCTTTAGAAATGTTCCATAAAGAGGGTTGACATTTTTGCTAAGAAAATATTCGTCGAAATATTCCGCAACGATGAACAAAATCGTTGCATCGACGATATATTTGCATTGTTGCATTGTTGCAATAGCAAAGCATTGCAATGCAATTGAAGCAATACAATTGAACTGAGATGTCTTAACGAGAGCACAAAAGTATATATTTACAAACTGCAAATAATAAGAGCACCATTTTATGCTCTCACTCTATGACGTTGGCTAGAGTTATCGTTAAATTCTCTAGTTAATTGACGACGCTGTTTTGATACCTTTCACGTAGAGAATTAAATCGTTCGTTCTTCATCAAAAAATTTCGTATAGAGGTAAAACCTTGTAGAGATATCCGTAAAGAAAACATAATGGAGAAGAACTGAGAGTTGGGAAAGCAAACTGAAGAGAAGAGAGAGAGAAACATTGACAAAAAGTATTTGCATAGAGACGATAAAGGTCGAGAGAGCAATGCGGAAAAGAGAGAAAGCGGACTGTTAAGAGCGGAAGTGTAGTTTGCAAGCACCAAAGAAAGAAAGATCGAAGCTGGCGTGCGATTTAACGAGGCTGTCAGGGTTGTTGAATGTGTCAACAAGACAGCCGAAACCTGCCCAATGGAGAAGAAGCTAAAATTGGTGGTACTCGGCGATTCATGTGTCGGCAAAACTAGGTTTTTCTTTCTTTTCGGCATATTTGTTTTCGTTGAATTCAGTGGAAGTTTTTATCCATTATAGGCTTCGTTTTGTGTGTTTTTCATTTTATAATCGGCTAGTTTTAGTGCGCTCTATCGATAATTGACGCCACAAACCTGCCGAATCTGATGGAATTTCATAGATAAAAACTGATATTCTGGGAGAATGACAGAGTAAATTTTTGAGAAAATTTTCTAACAGATGAAACATTCCTGTATTTAAATATTTATCTGAGAAGGGAAGGAGTGGGCTGGAAGGAGAGGTATGAGTAAAAATTAAATTAAGTGAAACAATCACCAAATGTTCGATTGTAAGAAACGATGCATCTTTATGAATATGTCTTAATTTATGCTCATATGAAGTTGTTTCCGCTCTAATAATTATGTTAATAGAGGATTAACTGTTTATTGGCTTAGTTAAGTTGCACCACAATTCAACTTTTTCTTATAAGTGATGAAAATCTAGAAAAATCGGCATGCTGAAATATTCATGAGGATATGTTGAATGAAATAAATTAATTCGATAGTCGTGACAACCAAGCGATGGGACCAATTATATAAATGCCACTTTAAATATGCAAATAAGTAGCAAAGAAATAAATGAAAATCCCTAGTCATTAAATAATAGATGAAAAATAGTTCCAATATGCAAATTCTATACGCGAGCATTTGAATGTGTTGATAATTTTGTTCAAAGATTTTTTTTTTCATTGATTTTTTTAAATGTCTTAATGATCAATCTTCAGGAAGGCTAGGAATAACTATGAAGAAGTTTGATTAATGTAAAAGATGAAAATAGTGCAAAAAACAATTCATCGATCTAATGGCTAACGATATTTTTATCGATATTCATCACTTGAATATTAATGCTGCAGGAAAACACAATATTCCTATTGTAGAAATATTGATACCTTTACAACACAAATATCTATTAAATCGGCACAAATTTTATTTAGAATATAAATGTTTGTTAATTTTATTACGCAATAGGATTCGTTTTTATTCCAAAATTTATTAGTCGATTAGTAAATACAATTAAACTCTATTCGATAATTTTATTCCCATTTTGAAAGTGGAATGTTCGCTTAGAATTTTGAGTGATCAAATGAGCTTGTGAGAAACTAGAACGCAAAGAAAGATTAATACTGAAATGTTTCATAGTGATTAAATATTTCAAAATTCTCATTTAATTGAAAATTTCCTTAACAATTTCATTTATTAAGTATTATATATTATCATGTTTAGTGGTGAAAAAACATAGCAAAGTTCTAATGCTATGGATGATCTTCATACAATTCTCAACATTTTCAGCCTATTGTTTGCTTATACGGAAAATAGATTACTCGAAAATTATACAGCTACTGTACTTGAAAATTGGGCTGTATCAGTCACTATCGATCAAAAGCAATATACTGTGAATCTCTTCGATACAGCAGGACAGGTTTGTCCTTCTATTTGTTGATCGACTTTCCTCACGCTAGCGACTAACTTTTCCAACAATGTGTCAACTGAAAAAAAAGAGAGGTCGGACCTCTCTGTACCTTTTTCCGGAAGTACCGTAGCCGTAAAACATAATATCACAGTTAGTTACCTGTGTAACTGTGACAGTTCGATTTCACCTCGCGGAAAATAGAATTGCTGAATGTTTCAGTTCTTCCAATAATTTCCCTCTATTCGATCTCTGCCCACATCCTGAAAATCATCGAACTTTTGGTCGATTCTTTTTTCTTTATTGAACGATTTAATACAGGGGCTGTCTATTCAGGCTATCAGTTTAGTGCGGAAAAAAAAACAAGCATCAAATTGCTGAAAATAATCAAATTTTGACATAGCAATGAGACGTGATGTTCGAATTTTTCTTCAAAAACTTCTTCAGTCTTTCAAATTCGGTCCATCTCATCTCATCCGATTATCATACCTTTTTTAGAAACAAATTAGTCACATCTAAATTGCGCAGTAATTTTATACATAAGAGCGATACTTTATTAAAGCATAAAGGAAGCTTCCAATTTTAGGTCTTGAATCGGCAAATTTTGCTCGTTTCATCATTTGAGAACGTCGTATCGTTGATCTCAAGCCAAAAGCCTAATCCCCGTATGCATAGGAACTAAGGCACTTTGCCACTGAAATCATACGCAATCGTTTTTCATCGTTTATAGCTACATATGACGTGAAAAGAAAATTGCTGTTATAGACTTCTGATGCAGCTAAATAATAATCTCATTGATGGCTATTTTTTATTTCCTCACAGACTCATATTCATTCATTACCTTCAAAGAATTTTGTGAGTTTTTCTTTACCTAAGCGTGCCACTTTATTCGCTTAAACACTCCTTCAGCTTATAAAGATAGCAATCAATATACAATTATCGATACGCCAACCGATACTTAACATAGCAAACGTAAAATCACCAATATTGTGTTATTTAAGACGCATCGATTTTCCCGGGAAAAATTTGGTTCCCACGATGTATTCCTATGTAAATTTCTTCGAAAATGCTGCATCATAGGCTTACAAGATATTTTGGCCATCAGCGATTTATGTCTTCATCAACAAATAGCCATCCGAAAAAAAAATTGAAAGCAATGCATTAGCTTTCAATTGTAATACCTATTGCTGCTGCTCGTTATAACATCTCTCGTTACTCATAATAATTGGTAAAATGGCTTGTAAAGGTTAATTGTTGATTATGTTTATACGCCTGAAATTTGGCTAAGCGTAATGTCTAGCAATCTTTAACAATGCTGCAATGTGCTTACTTCTAAGTTTTGAAAAATTGCGGTTTTATTTCAAATATTTGAGGGACTTGTAATTATTTTCTTAGATTATTCAATAAATGTATAAAATAAAGTATATTTATGCGGATTTTTAATAAAGCTAGAGAAGGAAATGTTCACTGATTTTTCATCTATATTATGTCGTTGTTTTTAAGAAAAAAAAAAAACTGTTACAGCAGATATAAAAATTCTGGGAAAACTAATGGAATTTTCTGACGAACGACGAGTTGTTTTACGATTGAAAAGTTTTTGATTTAATTTCATTTGACCGATCTTAGATCTAACGTCTAATAAATAAATCCACACAATATTCCTTTTGCTCTCAAGCAAAACTTCTTGAAAAACTTGCGTAATTTTTTAATATTTTCAACAAAATTTTCAACACTTCGAATATTTTCCAAAAAAAAGTCATTTTTTAAAATTATTTTACTTAATTGCCTGAAATTATTCTATAATCCACCATTAAAATGCTTTAAGATGCATTTACGAGACGCTGGCTTTCCGCCCATTGGTTCTCGCAGAGTTTTTCTCGTTTCACTTTTGATTTATTGACTCCAAATTTCATTTTCATATATTATTCACACATAACAGTGATGTTGTTATATATTATCTAGAAATGTGAACCAGCATATCCTATGATGAACGACAGCATTTTTTCGACTGTAGCAGCTTCTTGTCTTGAAAGAAATCTCTTTCCTATCCAGAATGGCTGATCTATAACTGAATAGATTAATAGACTAGTAGTTACGCCATGAGTACATTCATAGGCATGCGGCAAGTGCACCCATAGAGGTTTGAAAAGTAGCCTAGCTATACCACAAATACACTCACAGGCAGATATACGATGAGTGCATTTATGGATATATCATGAAGCATGAAAACAACATGCACATATTCTAGCTTTTATGAATGTAGCATCTTTCGCTCATCGAAAAACAATTTTCGACAAAACGTCGGCTCATCTCTGAGGAGGCATTTGCATCTGGCGTTCATGTGTACATCTGTTGTGGGACATGAACTGCACCATCTGCATTTCGTTTTTGAATTTCTATACAGCTACTGCAATGATTTAACGTTGTAGATGATGGTTGAAATATTTGCATGCTAAATTTCTTGGGAATGTTGATAATACTATTGGAAACTAATTTAGAGGAAATGCGACTGTCAATAATGTATAGGCTGAGGTGAATTCAAAATTTACTTAGCACTTAATTAGAGTTATATTTTTTGGGGGGGGGGGGGGAAAGGGGGAGAGTGACGTTGGGACGAAAGAACTTCCGGCCCTTTGACTCAACCCCTCTTCGCCTTTCTTACAGGAATGGAGGAGGAGAATTAAATAGAAGGACGAATTTGAGCATCTATATAAGATCTGTATCGCATTCTTGATGATTCATGTCGCATTCATCCTTTAATCTACGAATCTTTGAAATATTCTATGAGCGAATCCAACATGAAATTCTAGCACAATATCTTTCCGCTGCCATTGATTATTTGAATATCGCACAAAATGCTTCACTTCTAAGGGCGTCTACCCATTAGTCACAAAGCCTATTTGAAGAGTTCTTCAAGAAGTCACTCCTTGAAAATATACACTCATAACAATCGCACAATAATTTTTGACCTTCTCTAGTCAAAATTCTTTCTCTATTGCTTCTTTTTTTGCACTCGTATTTCGTGGGGGAAAAAAATGCATGATTTCGATGAATAATTTAATATTTCTTTCAACGATGAACACTCTTTTAATGTCAGTCCAGTTTCAATAAAAGCCAGGTAATATAGGCACTTTTCGAATTAATAAACTCATTCACCCTCTAAAATGAGGAGAATATCTCCTCTTATACCTTCTAGAAATAATTTTCTCAGAAGTTATTCTCTCTGCATGAACTCGAATTCACTCAAAAATTTAATAGAAATGAAAACTGAAGAACTCGACAAATTTATTTCAAAATTCATTGCCGGAGAAAAAATTCCTCGCTGATGAGAAATTATTTAACTGGAAAGGTCTGCCCTTCCAAGCAAAAAAAAAAATGCTGGGGAAATATCTTCGAAAATCTTTCTTTCATAATACTTTGAAATCTTTTCATTTACAAGCATCTTTGAAGTAGTCGGCGAATAGTGAATTCAAAATGAAGGATCCATTGAATTCTCTGATCAGGAAAGGACTAGATCGACTGGAACAGGACAGGCTTAGGTCAATTACTTCTCCCATCAATAACCTCAGGAATCCTTGTTGAAAAACACAAAAAATTTGCATGAATTATAAATGCAGCATAGCGATCATATGAGATTATGTGCAAAATTAATCGCTTATGAGTAAAGCATTTTACTTATTAAGAATGCTGTCTACAATCTGCGCTTTAAGCTGCAATATGCCCACAATCACATCTTAAGGGCTTTTCCAAGAGAGGTGATTATTTGGAGGCGCTTTTCAGCAATCTTTGTTGATTGATTGTATGTTTGTAGAGTACTCTTTAACTAAACGAAGAGGTAAATCACGCTATTAGCATAATACACGTTTCTATGCCTCTTTGCATATGGCAATTGCATAAATTATGAAAATGCTTCAAAAATAATTTGTGCAATGATGCGTAAACTTTAAATGCCCAACGCTTTTAGAAATTTATAAATAGGGCCAAGATTTAATCCATTCTACATTCGACTTTCTTGCAAATAATTGCTAATGATACGTTTTTGAGAGCCTAGAACTGAGATTGACCGGTGCATTATCATCTTTTTTTCGAAAATTCATACGAGCGATCCAACGATCGCATTAAAACGATTTCATTATTGCAGATATTTTGTCGAATTCATTACTTTAGATGTTTTCAAAATTGTTGATAAATTATGAAATTGGAGAGGGGAATATCAAAAAGCGTAAATGCTGCAAGCTAATCTGGCACGTCTATAAGAAATACAATAAAAGAACGCTTTGCTTTCAATTGTTTTGGCTATGCACCTTGAAAATCTTGAGTCCTTTTGAACGTTGAACTATTCCTTCAGCCTATCAGTGCTTCTCACCCTCGATCATTAGCAATATTAACGTATCCCTGAATCCATCTATCATAGCGCCGTACTTCCCCCACAATTTTGAATATTTAACGCGTCATCGTCATGTCGCTGCAGCATCTTATCATTTCTGGTAGCGCTTTGCAGTGTGCTATCATCGAACTCTCATCGGACACTGTGAATCTTCGGGCATCATTGGCATTTTATGGTTCGACCTGCACTCTTTATCAATATCACTGATATCACCTGACATCGTTTAGGTATATGCTAGCACTTACAAGCACCCATCATTTGGCGCATATATATATATATATATATATATATATATATATATATATATATATATATATATATATATATATATATATATATATATATATATATATATATATATATATATATATATATATATATATATATATATATATATATATATATATATATATATTTTTAAAGCAAGAACCTTCGATGAAAGTGAACGAGTAGAAAAATTCACTAAATGCTCTTTCTGGAGTTCTGCATTGAAACCAACATACGGAACGGAGCACCCGTAGCTTTCCATTTGCGGTGCTATAACTTCTCTTACACAGAGCTGTAGTGCCATATGCGCCGGCCAGACTGCTGTAAGACCACGCCACGTCGGGCACCAGTGTTGAACTATAAGCTTCCAGCGAGTAATATTTTGAATATTTTTGGGCTCATTGGCCACTGCGTTCTTTTGATCTGATGAGTACAGCCTCAGTGAATGTCGTAGAATGTTCACCTCTCAGTTAGTTCCACTAGAAAAGTTCCTGTTTTATATTCGATGTGTTAAGCTATAAAATTGATCGTAAAATGCGTTTCATAACGCAGATATGAGCACTAACATACTATCAATAGCAAAGCTTCCTGAAAGAATAGTTGGTTTGTTTATACCTTAAAAGTTATACTAGTAAAAAGTTAACAAATAAGCTAAAATAATATAAAATGTCAATTATATATTCAACCTTTTTGAAAAAAGTTCTGACGCCCAATCGAACAAGAAAAACGTATTGGTCGAAATACATTGACAATTCGAATGCAATCGATGTTAAATGGCACTTTGAAAATTATTAATATAATATGAGAGCAGAGAAGAGTTTCTGAATTTGATTTCAAACCGATTTAAGGAGGATTATGCGCATATTCGATGTTTGAGCTATCCACAAACAGACGTCTTTCTGATGTGCTTCTCGTTGGTCGATCCTAAAACGCTGGAATCATGTAAGATGGTTTGGCTTCCAGAAATACGCAAATATGTTGGAAGTCAAACACCAATCGTGCTAGTTGGAACAAAAGAGGATCTCGTCGAATATGCACCACCATCACAAAGGGTCGATCCAACGGTCGCCCAACAAATTGCCAACTCGGTTAGTTTTCTATTCCAGACTTTCCTCTTCTCAGACAGATGCTGTTTTTACCTAGGCATTCTCCATTTCATCGCTTCGTTTTGAAATTAAGTGAAGATTATCAAAATCAATTATGAAAAGGACCGTAAGGCACTCATCGAGACCGTCAAGAAGTATTTATAAAATTAGGAAAGATATAAATACGAATGTATTGCATGCATTAAAAAACGAATCCTTTTTTTTGCAGATAGGTGCAGTGAGTTTTGTGCAATGTTCATCATTAACGTTACGTGGTGTTAAACGGGTTTTCGATGAAAGTCTTTTGGCAGCCATTGGACGGACTCCAATTGAACCCGAAAGGAAACCATGCTGTTGTATTTGCTGATATGATTCGTTTAAATCAAACTTTTATTTTTCTTCCTCCCAAATGATGGTATTTAATAAATGTGGTCTCAAATTTATTATGTTAGATTCGATGAATGTGCTTTCTTTTTTTCTCGTAACGGAAAAGCTCAATCGCTGTTTCGAATAAGAGGCACTTGGAGGTGGGCAGGGGGCAAGAGGAAGCTAGCGGGAGTGCATGAAAGCCTGCTTTTGTAATGCCTACAGAGGAAACGTTCCAACAGACCTCAAAGTTTCTCCAAGTACTTTCTTCATTAGACTCATATAGTCGACCGGCGTATCTCTTCATCTGCGGGAAAAAGAGATATTACGGTCAGTCTGGTTTTCTTGAGGGTCCTACTACCGGCATGTATCTCACGGGTCCCGTATATGCCTTCCTCCGCTAAACTGGTTAATATGAATGCATGAATTATTTTTACTCGTGTACTAGTATTTGCTTTTATTTTCATCAATGCATTTGCCTTTGCACTAATTTTCATAGCGATGCTATTGGTTCGCCTAGTTTAAGTCATTTTTGATTTCCAGAGGAAACCTTTTCAGTCTACCTTTAACATACCTTTGGTACCTTCAATATTTCAATACTTTTATACTAAAATACCTTTAAAGTACACTTTTCAATAGTTATTAACCAAACAAAATTCTTATCTATTAACAGTCCTTTTTAGTGTTATTTTCGATCAAAAAAAAACAATACAGGTATCCTCTTCTTTGAAATATATTTCATTTCAAAATATAGCATTCATTAAAGAACACTTCTTTACCTTCATTACTTTAATTTCTTTCTTTAGTAATTCGAGAATTTAAAAAATGCAATCATTAAAAATTTTATTTTTAGCAAGTTGAAATAGAGCAATATTCATGTAAAATATTTCCTTTATTGATAATCAATCAAAAATGGATGAAATCAATCGAATTTTTCTTTTTTTTTCTTCCACAATTTTAAATCTTCTAATTTCACTACTAATTTATGAGATTATTGCGACAAAAAAAAAATCGAATTAATAAATTTGAATATTCGGTAAATTTCCATTTTAATTTTTGTATGATATTTCATAGCTTTCAAAAATCGAAATTTTCCATTCAATTATTTTAAAGCAAATTACCCGATACAATTCGCTCTATAGATAATATCATTATTGGAATGTCCTTGAGAGGAAAATTTTTATTGGATTAGTATTAATTTTTTTTAAGTAATGAATTTAGAAAATATGATGAATTTATTAAATACTCTATCATATCCTTCCGATTTGATGGTATCGATGGCGCTGAATGAAGAAAATGGAAAAATGGAAGATAATTTGGAAAAAGTTTGGTTTAGGAATGTTGAGCTTATAAAAACGAATAAAAATGGTGAAGATACGACTCAATTAGATTATTGGCTTAAAAAATATCGCCTAACAAATGTTGAACTTTGACCATCAAATGTGGCTTACGATAAAAAAAACTCAAGCAGAAATATCTCCGAAAGCTCTATTGATGCACATAGTTTTATCTGAAAATTCAGAATCAAACTAAGAAATTCTAAATTCAAAAATCCGAAAATTCCAACCTGGAAAAAAAATTGTTTTTTTCGATGTCAGCAGTTTTTGACGATGTAGTTTAGCCGCTTTTATTTTTGCAGTTATCTATTTTCTGACCTCACAACAATGAATTTAAATTGGAGAAGTTTTAACATTGTACCACTTTGAGTTCCATCGATCAGACTCTATCAATTCCGACGGGTATTTGCTATTAATTGCGGCGAAAAATGCCGATTCTGAGAACTACGAAAAATAATTTCATTAGTTTTCAGCAATCTTCGTTGATTTTCACAACGGTAATCGTCATATCTGCTCCAATCATGAAGCTTTCCAAATTTTTTTTGCACTCATTACGGATGTATGGTGGAGTCTGGAGGTTGCTACTCAGTTATTGCTAGTATAGCTTAACAAGCACCCAAACTTGAAAGAAATTTTCTCAAATCCGAGTAAACGTAACAATTACCGCATCCATGGCGACTGGAAAAAATTGACTCAAAAAATTAGTGCATTATAAACGATAAGGATCACTCAAACATCCGACAAATTGTATTGTAAAATCGCCTAATGATGTATTGCATCGAAATTGTGCAATATAAAAATCACCAACTTCTCCTTTAAGAAAGAGATTTTCAATAATTTCGGCAAGAGTAAATTATTATTTGATGGAAATTTTAAAATCGAAAATATTTAAAATTCATCAATAAATTAGTGAAATTACGTCAAATGACGTCATCGTTTCAATTTGGAAAGAATATATTTTGCGTTGAATTCAATATTTATTGTTGAAGTTGCCGTTGTTTTTTCTTTTTCAGGTCGTTGAAATAGATTGTTATTGTTCTCTTTTAGCATTGCCTTTTATGAATTAATATGAATACGTTGTAAAATGATGAAATACAATTGGCTGTGATCAAAATAAAAACGATATTTGCATATAATTTATTTGCATGCTAATGTTATAAACATTCACTCTGTTATTATTCATTTCATAGCATTCTAACTAAATAATTATAATTAACGACGCTCAGTTCAACGATATAGCACATCTTTAAGTAAGATTAGCCCTATTCATAGCACAAACGTATGTTATAACGAATATTATGTGGAAAAAGGAAATAATTATATGACGCAAAATTTGCATCGTACCTATATACTCCCTTCATCAAGTATCGAGATCATGGGAGGAAACGCTTCACTGCTTTGCTATACTAGCATATATTCATTTCACACCTTACCCATCTCCTCTCTACCGTAGATACGTCTAAGATATAAATGATGAATGTCGCCATTTATATGTTCGAAAATTGCACATTAGGAGGAAAAGTGGGTGAGGCATTATTAGATGAAGGCTATTTACTCGTATCAGTTATATTCCATTCATTTTTCATTATTTAATAAATATATAATTATATTTATTTCATATTTGATCAACTATTATGTTAAAATATTCATTAATAATAATTTCTTAATGCATCAACTAATTATATTTCAACAAAAAAAAACTTCTTTTATTAAATTTAAGTCAAATGATTATATAAAAGATTTCATTCTATAAATTTAAAAATAATAATTCGAACGTTAAAAAATCGGATCCAAAACGTGTCGATAAAAAAATATTGGAATTTTATTATGAATTATATATGGGTTGTAAAAAAATGTGACAGCAATGTCTTTCATTTCGATGAGGATGTGCGTAAATTACTATTTTTTGAGTTCTTGTTTTCGATGAAACCGATTAGGGAGGGGGTGGGATCGATGCATCATTGACACATCCTTATATTTAATGAATTTCATCCGCATAGTTCCTCGCCGCATTGAATTTCATTTACTTTATAGGCAAACGCACATATATTAGATTGATAGAAGAATGATATCAGTATACGATGATAGAATTATGTAATTCAGCTTATCTCAGAGTTCAATGCTAAACGAGAAAACATGCTCAACTAACTCATAATAGTGAGATTCGGTTTTCATTTCCGCTATTTTCAAATATTTGTTACTTTCTTAATAGTTATGAATATAATTTTATATAATCAAAATTATTGGCGAATTTCTGTCATTTACAAAGATCAAAACCTAATTCAATGAAACCGGGCAACGTTAACAACAAAAATGAGCAAATAATCTTTTAAAAGAAGAGGCCAATCCCCGTAGAAAACCAATATTCGCATGAATTATACCATATTTAATTGCAAAGAATAATGCCATGGCGAATCATCAGAAATGAAAGCATTACTTGGTGTATTTCGAGGTTTTTGGCTAAAGTTTGCGATTCATCAATTTGCTAAAAGGATATTATAGTTTTATTAAAAAATAAAAGGAAAAGTATGTGGCTATATTTCGCTCAAGTATTGCCTTGTAAAGATGCGGTAAAACTGCCAAATATAACTGCTGTGATGATCACTGTATATCTTAGAGCCGAAATTGATTCGCATAAAACGTTAATAGGATAGATGACGCTATTTCAGCGTGGTTGAAAATTTTTCGTTCGGAGGAATTTTGACGGTGAAAGTTGCGAGCGTCTTATCTTCAATTTATCGTGTGCCAAGTGAGATGCCGCTGACTAGCATTCTGGGTCTCTTCTATTATTTCTGCTTTGTTCAGATGACCTTCTAGAAAATTTGCTGAGTGATTACAAGGTTTCTGCTCAGATGTCGAAGATATTAGAGCTTGTTGTTGAGCGTCATCGCGTCATCTTAATTAGAAAGTACGACCTCAGAAATGCTTTGTCAAACACGTAAATTTCTCGGTCGAATGCCTTACGAGCTTATGTTGTCTCGATCTTCTTACAAAGGAGACGATGAAGGATATAGGTGTTTATGTGAGTAGCGACCATAGCTGGCATAGAGTTACTATGTCGAAGTTCCATCGAGAACTCCTCAAGTTATAAGCTCTATTCTCGGCGCGTTACAACAAAGTTGTGTAGAAAGATTATCGGAAATCTTTCGTTGTCTATTGTCGTCCCATTTTTGAATACGACTGTTGCTTCACCGTCTGTGGTAATCGAGGAAGTTCAACGGCGCTTTTGGCAAATTATTTCGATGACATTTACAACCTAATTATGAGTAATGGTTTCTTATTTTTGATTTAAAACCTCTGTCGTATCGTAGAGTTCAATTGTATTCACATTTATCGTCGAATGTTGTCAAACGTTTTCCAGGGACTTCATATTCCCATATATCTATATTCATCAAGACCTCTGCTAATCTTCTTTTCTTTTTTTTGTGTGTGTGTGTGGGGGGGGGGATGGGGGGGGGGGTTAAACGTATAGCTGCGTGCCACATTTATTGTTACAGATGTTTTCCTTGCTTTTTTTATATTTATTATGTCATACGCATATTCTATGCCACTTTTATTGCAAAATAAAGATATTTTTTCTTTTGTTTTTTATCGGAACATTTTAATTTCACTCAGTTCTACTTCATCCCACTCTAATGAACAATTGTCATGAAAAAGGTAGAAATTACACCGTCATATTTATGTCTTCTATAGTTAATTTTGTTGTGGATAACCACAACTTTGAAATATAACGCAATAAATTTACATTTCAATGATTCCTCTACCAATCACTACAACGTTTTTGTGCGTTCTTTTCAAACCGTATATTCGAATTTAATATATAATGCCCCTTTATTTCCCTTCTCGATGCCGATAATCAACTTTTTCCATTAGTTTGAGAAAAAATCTCGTAAAAATACAAATCAAATGCTTCGATTACAGCATATTTGCTGTGCAATTTCTTAATGTTGTCTAATCGAGGATATTGAGCTGCTGTTGTTTGAAATTATTTGCAGAGGTTCTCAAAACGAACGACTTCATAACGATCTAAAAATCAACAGGCAACTCCTCACGGAGAATAACCTTATCATTGAAGTTGAAGATGGCTTTTCAACAACTGATTCTACCGCTCATATGTTTATAGTAGAATGTTCATGTTTAACTAATATTTCCCTTTTTTTTCGTTTCCAGGTGCAAAGAGGGACATCAGGTCTATTTTACTCTCTCCTCGATAAAAATCATTTTCCACTCTCGATGCATATCATTTCGAGACTTTTTGCACAGATGTACACGTAGAGGATGTCACGTTGGCGTCATAGCAAAGGTTAATATTGGAGATTCGAGAATTTGTTCATCGAGATATCAGTAGAATAGCTTATTCCAGCTATCATCTCATTTTGTCTTGCTCGACTTATTCATATAACGATTGATTTCTTACATTTATATAAATGAAGTTCATTATTATTATTATTATTATTATTATTATTTTTATTTGCTTATCATTTTAGGTGTTAATCGTTCAGCAGTTTCCATCAGCATTGTTTTGCAGCATGAAAAAAAAATCCAACTTGAAATTGAAAAATATTTGTTCTGTTAGATAGCATTCATCACGCATGAAATCGAGAAGATCATGGACAGTTTTTTGAAAAAGTCATAGAGAGTTTTTAAAGTGTGAAAGTATTCCGGCACCACGGAATTTCAAAAACACGAAATAATAGGTTTACTTAAAGATACATTCCCTTTCTCATTTTCTTCTCTTCAGCGCACACTCGTTTTCGAAAGATATCACTTCCGTAATCGTATGGCCGATATCTGAGTGCGCTTCTGTCGGTTAAATTAGGTCATTAATTCGTACACTTTAGCTGTCCTTAAAATTTGCTGACCATTATTTGGACCAGTATTATTTGATCTCTCGACTTTTCCGTCGTCTATCATATCACACTTAACGCATAATTCAACAAATAGAGATATGGGCATATAAACCGGATGGTTAGGAAATTCGGGTATGCACAAAGTGCACCATTATATTACGCGATAGATTGTAGGGCGTGGCTGATCGGTTTCCTTCCGAAGAATTCACTATGGAAGGTGCCTATTTATTGGCGACGCTCTCGGCTGCGATGTTTATTGGCAGCTATCTAGCTGGTTCTATTCCGCTTGCGTTCACTCTTTCACAGGTATATTCACTAAATTGCAAAGAAAAACTTATGCATACTTTTTTTTCTGCACACTTAAAACCATGAGAAAGTGGACAACTTCTTAAGAAAATTATGAAGGGTCAGGAGAAGCTTTATTCTGAGGTCTATGTAGTTCATCCTAAGACACTCCAAAAACGGTCATTTTTTTACTGAAGTAAATTACATGGTCGTTCAAACTTTTCAAAGCTTATCCTCTACATACGTACTTGCAGCTATATGCACATACCTGTTATATGTATAGAAATAAAAGCATTTCATAAGTGCGATGATAAACTTGGTGGTATTTTTTTGAAGTTTGCAGAGTCGTATACGTTTATTGAGTATATTCGGTGCAGGACTTCTTGTCGGGACCGCTTTGTGTGTGATTATACCAGAAGGTGTTGAATCGCTATACGGTGCACAGGCAGGTTCGTTTTTGCCTTCTTCATTCATTAGGCGTCAATTGCTCTTATATGGCTTGATGGTGCCATATTGCTGGGAAGGCGCTTTGTAATCACTTTTTATATATTTTCAAATTATAAGCTTTTCATTTAATTTCTTCTCATTAAGTTTTTCGTTCTCATGCAATACTTTTCCGAAATCTTTCATAATTCAATATAAAAGAGAAGTAAAAATTCACGCAATTCATTCTTTCTTTCGTCAGCTATTCGACTGATATTATAAAATCTCTTTTACCCTGTGCAAATGATGAAGAATGACGGATATGGCAGAAAATAGCATTCCTCCTTAGGTTTTGTTGATAAATTAGAACCAAAAACAGACGTGCTACTTCTCTAAGGTTCAGCTCCCCTTGGTTTTCCTAGTCGTCCAAGTCTCCTTGAGGATCTGCACCCTGTATCGAACTACGGTTAAGTAAACTGCGAGACGACACGGATATATGGGCGGACAGTTTATCACACTTATACAATAAGGTGACAGACAATGAGGAACTCGTTCACAAGGGTGGCTTCGATCGCCGGCACGATCCCGCAGTCGAACTCCACGGTGTCGCCGGTCACCTAGCGCACTTCAACGGCCACACGTAGGCGCACTCGGCTTTAAGTCCAATCTAGAAGCTGGAATGAGTACATGAGCACATCAACACCCTTATATCCCCCGATTCTATCTCAGGCTAGCCTCACAAAACGCTGTGCGCAATCGTTTGACTTGCCTTTATGTGCGCTTGACTTTCTCTGATTTACCTTGAACGGCGCACTATTCCTGCATCTGTAGCAGACCGTTCCACCTCACATTTCAACGACTACGATTAAATGTTTATTTGAACTTAGTTAAGCATGAGATAATGTATTACAGAACTACATGAAGCACTATACCATAAGAAGGAGTTGGGTGCACTCATATTGGAGAAGAATGCTGCGGAACAACCGGTACCGCCACGTATGATCCCGCAAGGTGCACAATTAAGCAAAACGTTCGTTTCGCATCTGTTCTATCATTTGTATAGAAATCATGTTCGCCAATATGACAGCCTTCCTCTAGTATTCTCTAGTGGATTTTTGCACGTCTAGATGGCAAAAAAAGAAGTGATAGTTTTTCAAGCAAAAGAATTATTCCTAGAGCATGTCATACTAAATCCATACGCATTTCTTGTTTCTCGAGATCCATTATTTCAAGCAAGAATTTCGACTTCATAGTCGTATTTTGTGTGCAATCAATTTGAACTTTTGTTCATAAATCTGCGAGTTGTTAAGTACGGACGTATTTCCGAGAAAGCATGTGGTATAGACATACGACGTTCATTTAAGTAGAAGGCGGGGAAATATCTGTTCTTCCTAGTTTTGTGGAAAGACGTTTAGGAGGTTTTGTATACGAAAAGAAATTCTGTGTTTGAGATTCCCGTATTTAACGAAATACGATGTTATCAGCGTTAATTTATTATATATTTCAAATTCATTGTTTTCAGTTTAAACGAAGAAGTGGAAGGTGGCGCAAAACGTACAAAACGAAGCGAGCAATTAGTTGCACCGCAGCGAAGTCTGCAGCAGATAGTAGGCGAGCCGGTTCCAAGTAAGTCTTTGAGATCGTTTAGACTGAATTTAACTCATGATAGGGATGAAGCTGTGGTTTGGTCATGGTTGCCTGCATGTCCGATCCGCCCGAAGAGTAAATGTGTGAAGTTGCAATCAGCTCCTTGAACTTTTTAGAAGAAGTGCCTAGCGAATGAAAAATGCTACAGGTTTGCCTCTTTTTAAGTAAAAACCGTATTTTCTTCATGCGCTAGCAAAAGTGGAAGTTCCTTGTGTCTATTATATGTCATGGATATGGCGCCCACTTGACGAAATGTGAGATAAAATGATGCCCCGGATGCAACCATTCTGGCTTCTCTCACTAGCTATCGGCGCTATAATTGTATTGCTCTTTGCCAAGAACGAAGTATTTTATAAGTAGAAGTGCATTTACTCGTAATTATTTTATCAGCTTATCTCCCGTGCAATGTGCAAGTCGAATTTCTTTCCTGAGTAGGATCAGTCCTGTTTGAGATTTTTTGAAATATCTCTCTCGTACTAAATAAAACTGAACGCAAAAGGATGTCCTGACTTCTTCCAAATGAAGCATGACGTTGAGGGGTAGCATGACCTTCATGAACTTGAGCAGAGGTTGTACTCTTCAAAAAATTTTTGGAAGTTCAAATAGTGACGCCATGTGCCATTTCTGTCAAAGAAAGCTTTTTGATATCTGCAGAGGGTAAGGAAGAAGCGAAGTTGGACGGTCACTCAATACCTGAACGTGCGCATGAGCGTATTCCCAGTCATGAGGGTAGTGTACACAAATCGATTGGCTTTTCGTTGGTCACGGGTTTCATTGTAATGCTCATTATTGACCAGGCAACCCGATCCGCTGCTCTCAAAGGTAATCTTCAAGCTTCCTTTAAATTTAAGACTCTTTTTGATGTTCATTTTCTCCTTAATTTCTTTTTCTGCAGTTGTATAAAAGCGACGTCGAAGATTTAAGGTTTGATGTAGCAAAGGAACTTGTTCTGAAACATTTCATTGTTGCAGGCGGAGAACGTGCCAGATTTAAGATGACGGCCACCATCGGTCTGGTTGTCCATGCGGCTGGTTAGTTTTTCGGTCGATCTTTGGAAATGAAAGATTAGAGGCCATCAACGTGCACTTGTTTTTATAAAAGTTATTAGTGAGTATTCGGCATTCGCTTTGATTGGCCAGCTGATATTAATTTGTTGCAAATTAAAAGTATTCTATCCGTTTTCTTATGACCTGGGCGAAACGAGTAATGTGGTGTGTTACTTCAGCCCGTCGGAGAAACATGAGGTGACTGGCATTGGTGCTTTGTTGATTGAGAGCACTTTTTAAGGAAGTTCGAAGTCAACGCGTCACAGTGGTAAGTCAAGAAACAGAGTATAAAATGTTCAAAGGAAAAGAATTAAACGAGGTTCGCGACGGGTAAGTGTGCCACAATCGGCTGTAATGGGGGAACCGCGAACACGAGTTCTGATTTTGCGGGCAGGCCATCAAACAGGATTGCGTTTTATTCATTTTTTTTCTCCAGTCGTGTCTTACCGAATTCCGTCTGCGATATCCGGTACAATATTGCGATTAAGTGGTCCAATTTGTATTACCTAAGAAGAATACATAGGTTAAAATTGGTCACTCTTTTACATGTCATTGTCTTTGTTGTTGTAGTTAATTGTCGATAGTATTGATATAGTTGATATGTACAAGCATATATCATACCATTAACATCACAGTGGATTTGCAACTCACTCAAAATATCACAGACCACTAAGCTTATTTTTACTGCCGTTTTGGATGCCTTTTATTACAGCCGATGGTGTTGCACTAGGCAGTGCATCTGCAACGAATCGAACGGATGTTCAGTTTATTGTATTTCTCGCAATAATGCTGCATAAGGTGAGTGTTCATACAAAATGTCGATGTTCCTTCGGTCCCCAAATTTCCACTCCTCCCCCTCCTCTAATTTCGTTGTGAGCTCGAAGATTTCGGAAAGAGGTTTATTTTTTTTCGTTAGATAAGGATTTCTGCTGTAGTAATTCCATTATGAAGGGATCCTGTTGCCATAAGTGTTTTCGTGGACGAGTTGTTTAAGCGATCTTATATATTGCTTTGGCTGTTATCAAAGTGGTGTCGACGAAGAAATAAAGGCTCGAGAAAAATCCGTCTGTCGCATCATTACGCGAAAGAGACGAAACAAAATCCCATTGAGAAGAAATGAAGATTTTATGTGAGAGGAAACATACAATCCTCGTAAAATTGTGGGGAAGTTCTGCGTCTCTTCCCATCACTGTGATCAGTTCGAGATAACCCCTTGGTTCTCCGTTCTTTTACCGACAGTCAACAGTCCCACCCAACATTGTCCGTCACGATTGTACTTCCGTGACATCATCTTCCTCTGCTAGCTTTCATTTCAGTAAAGCCATCCTTAAATTATTGCTGGCAGGGAGGTGGTGAAGAAGGGCGGAGGAACGGATGATAAGAGTGATTTTTTAGCAATTATTTCCCATCGTGGCACCGTTCTGACTAGCGGTCTAAACAATCATAATGTATAGGAATGCGAGACAGCGCCTATCCTGTCATCTAAAAATATCGCTTTGATTATGAATAAACTCTAATCATTTCGTGATGATTGGCCGCACGCTGTTCTGGCCTAACTTGGGCATGAGTAAATATAATGGGTGGCCTACTTTTAACATAAAAACTGGTTGCAATACTACCTCTGTGTATTTATTGCTGTTTGAGATTTAACGACGAAGAGCAATCGCAGACTAGTTTCACCTATATCATTCACGAATGATTTCAGGCGCCAGCTGCATTTGGTTTAGTGAGCTTTCTATTGGTCGAAGGTCTAGAACGAGTACGTGTACGCCATCATTTACTTGTCTTCTCATCGGCTGCTCCCCTCACCGCTGTGCTCACCTTCTATGCGATTGTCGCTGTTCGTTATATACACTTGGCTGGCCATCTTCAGAGTGTTAGCATATTGGTCAACTGCTGTGATCGAGCCGGGCGCAAAATCCAAAGACGTTCAGGAAATTCGCTGAGTAAAAAATGCAGTTGTCTAACTTAGAACGTTGAGTAGCTCTAGTGTAGATGTAAAGGATTTGAATTCAGTTAAAGCTTTGCATACAGACTTTCCCTTCCACACTCTATCTGTGAGATATTTATGGCTCCCCCCTCCCCTCCCCCTCGCTCCAGCTCCTCTGTCAAATGTCCTGATGGGTTTGTTGCTTTTTATTTAAAGTGTGGAGGGTTGAACAAGTTTGGAAGATTATCTGTGGTTCTTATCGATGAATAAACACAAGCATTCATTGCAAAGTGTCATTTACTTGCATGATTTCTATTCGAAATCAGATATTTAACGGTGATTTAAAAGAAGAAAACAACGCAAAAACGTTGTGGGAAAAGATCATATTTATTAATTTTTGGTAGGTACCTTTCCCGCAAATGGCATTTTATCAGCATATAGTGATTTACTCATCGTTTTATGTACAACTGCTACTATCATATCGAATAAGAGGATTTCGCTCGGCTGTGATCATGCATGGATGTGTTGTGTTTTTCTTTCTAATTGAAATGTATTTAGCAGATAACCTGAAGGTTGTTTCCATCAGCATTTTAGTACAAACTCAAAAACAATTATCTTCTATTTAATTCTTTCACTGTTTCATTCGCTCGACGATTTTACTTTTCTGCAGCGTTCTTCAAAAACGGGGTAAGCGAGGGGAAAAGGGATGAGACTCAACGGTCGAACTCCTCGCAATTACGCTCACGTTTTGTATAATATCTGAAGTGCTGACATATCAATCTAAGAAAAAATCTTCGGGATTACGTTTGCAGTTCTTTTTGGTTCACATATATTAATCAGTGGTCGTAATAACTTGGTTTTTAGGTTGGAAGTGAATCGTTGTCGTCGAGTCTCTCTACTGGTATTTTGATGCTTTTTTCGGCAGGCACCTTCCTATATGTTGCCACTGTACATGTTCTCCCGGAATTGGTTTGTGCAGAATTCATTGTCTTCTTGTGGTCTTTATAGTCACTACTTGTTAGAAGAAAGATGAACTAAACAAATTCGACTCTTTAGGTGTATGGGCATTCTCTTTTGTATTTAGAACTAATTTGTAAAGATGGCTACTATCTTTTGAGTATATAACTGATAGATCAGATACCTCAGATCCTCTTTGCTCAAGGATTTTAACCTAAAGCGGTGGTTCAAAAAGCGGATTCGAAAACTTTGTTGAGGTACTCAAGGTCATTTCATATGAACCATAGCGAATTATGGCCTTTTATAACACTCTAGCTGGTCTGAACTCTCATTAGTTTACTGGATTAGAATCAGACCGCAGTTGGATATCACTCCAGAAAATTCAGAGGATTTCATCTGCTCATGTTCCACTCCTCCTTCGTCACTAACACCTATATTCAAAAAGAAAAATTTTGCAGGTAAATTCAGGAGACGACTATCAGCTGGTTGGCGCGGCCAATGCTGCTATAGGACATAGTCATTCGGGAGGTGGGCCTGCTTTCACAATGAAAGAGTTGGGAGCTATTATCCTCGGTGCAATACTTCCAGCGATTCTGGCGTCAAGTCATTCACACTGATTTCTTACTCCGCTCTGTGATTAAGTTGTTGCAAGTCGCAGTGATTATTTGCCGTCCACTTTTTCGGTTAGGTGTCATCACTGCTGCATCCTAATTTTGGGGGAGTGTGAAGAGAAATTAAGTGCGCCTTAGGACGTTGAAAATATAAATATATAAAATATAAACGAAAAACAAACAAACAAAAGAATAAATAAAAATAGGTACGGGTTGCAGGAATCGACACGATCGAAAAGAATGCCATACGTTTTTGAATTTTCTTCTTCTGTAGGAGATTTTGTCAAAATTATCAACGCAGCTGATATCCACCGTCTAAAGACGATCCCTCTCCATTAATGGAACGGAAATATGAGCCATTATTGTGCTGTAACAGATGCCACGCACAGACTCCTCTTTTATTTTGTTCCCTAAAACCTAGTTCAATGATAAGATGGGCATGTCAAAAATTTCTGAATTTGTGCACTTTGCAATTTGCAAAATATCGCAAATTTTGCACATTTTACAATGTTTCGATTTTTTCTTCTGTAATCGTATTGTAATCAAACCTAATTTTTCACCGGTACGAACCGCATTTTACTCAGACTTAAGTTGAAGTGGTTGTTAAGTTTTTAGAGTCAATGTATATTTTTCCAGAATTTTTGTCCGCTCTTTTCCCAATGGTTACGCGTTGTAGTGTTTTCTTTCATCCGTTCAACTAATCTACTGAAATGGTTATTTATCATTTAAAACGTTCATTCATGGATTTATGCTTTTGCAATAAGTACGAAAAGTGGTACTGTATAGACAACGAGATTACAACTAAACACTATTGATTCTAAGTGGCCGTTGGGCATGAGCTTTTCCCTGTGTTTGGGGCCTTTTTTTAAGTTGTTTAATATTTATATTCGTTTAAGTTTTCATATCTGTTTATGTTGCTCTATTTATTATCTATATACTGTACGTCTTTTATTTTCCACAACGTCATAACTAAGTTTCATATCAGTATTTCCATTCATTTCGTTTCTTCTATTGTTGCTAACTCCTATTTAATGTGCGAGTTATCGCTTGCTCTAACTATTTTATGCTCGATGTAAAAATATAATCGCGGCAATTCCCTTTAAAAAATCGCAGATGAGTTTTATCTAAGATTTTCTTATGAGGTTATCTATGCTCGCTGATGAAGAGCCGATGTTTCATTTCCCTTTTCTCTCTTTAAACGGGCGCTTCCCGATTAAAATATGCCGCATATAGGGATAAATTATAAAAATGCAAATAAAACCTTTCTCTCATTGAAGCTACGGGAAATCGTGTTCGTTCGCAACGACTGTCCTGGTGATTGTCTCAGTTGTGGTTTATTCTTGCCTCATTGTACAGACGTACCTCTCCTTACGAATAGAAATCGTTTAGAAACCTTCCCCACTAAAACCGTCGACTGAATGAATATCTGCGTTGTCCAGCAAAAATGTTGGATTCAGATGTACAGAATGAATCAAAAACAAATTATCGTATAAAGAGTACATCAAATATACCAATGAACAAAACAGATCTCAGCTGAAAAAAAAATAGACAATTCATAGCCTCCTTTACAGTTAGCAATATCCTTGAGATATTCGCAAGTAGAGAGTATGTCTCCAACAAGATTCCTTCTCTCTCAAAATTGGCTTCCGCATCTAAGCCCTAACACATTTTCTCAGGTAATTGTTCTGAATTACATCTCAAAAGAACAATGCCATATTCGCAGTACCTTTGTTCATAGATATATGTCTCTTTCACGTGTCTATTCGCTCTTCAAAAAAATAAATTATTCAAAACTCTCTGCAAAGGAAAACAGCCTACGCATAAGTCCGTCATCGCTGAAGCACAATACGGACTCCTGCCTCCCATCTCCTTTTTGTGAATTCACTGTGTTTCACCTAAGCATTAGACGAATTTCTGGCTGAAAACTTTAGTCTACTAGAGAATGTACTAGTACAAATGTATTACGGTATAAAATTTTTAAGCGGCGACATAATCGCTCAAAAGCCACCTGTCTGCGGTGGCCCCTGATTTCCATTTGACTCTCCCTGCCATCCACTTCATTCTTGAAACACTTTTCTGCGGTGACTCCTGGTAAAAAGCAAATAATTTCCTTCACTACAATGTAGCTTAAAAGCACAATGATAAGCTCGTCAAACAGCACTTTGTCAGTGATAAAGGAGAAATATTTTAAGCGGAATCGAACCAAACCATCCTTAGCTGTCAATTCCATGTTTCGAATTGAACTCGACCTTTCGATTCCAACGATGCGAAGTATCGCTCACCATCAACACCTTTGCTCGAGGCGATCTTTTTGAATTGCTCCATCACATCGTTTGGCATATTATCGGCTCGACCAGCGACAAATACGAAACCTAAATCACAACGATTAACTTTCAGTCTCATTACATTTCAAAAAATATCGACAAACCAGGATAAATAAACCAACAGGTGGGAAAGCACAATCTCTTATTTCCCCGCAACAAGGAAGAAGATCACCTGTCTATGATGCTCCTCATGTACCTCTCCCACCACTATCCGGTAGCCCGGTAAACCTGCTGCTCTCTCACCCACTTTTAACACCAGCCATCTTAAACCACATCAAAGCTTTAAATGACTCTAACATTAAACGCATCCCATCTCCATCCAGCAATGATCCATGCATGCAACTATCCCCTGTTTAAGCCGCATGCTTTTATATCTTCCTACCACAAATAAAAACTGCACAATACCGCTTTCACATCAATGACACCTGAGTGAATCGCATACAAACGGGTTGTTTAGAAATAGATCTCCACGTGGCATACACATATACTTACCGTTATTGTGTTCAAGAAGATCCCATACCGTATCAGCATATTCACGGATTTTATTTTGAACGTATACCTGAAAAAGTTGCAACTTTTCACAATAAAGGAAAAAAGGTGCTTTCAAAATAGTCAAACCGCTTATCTAATCTTCAATAACTCTCTCAATCAGTATGTTTCATGTCCGTTCAGATGATTTAATTACACTGTGGTTACCTATAAATGCCCATTTAAGCATCCAAAATGATGAAAATAAACATTAAAAAACACTTCCGAAAAAATACAAACACGCTGGACGAAACACAAAATCTCGACTAGGGCTTTCTCTCAATTCTGCGTCCCTCCCTTTCAATTTAAAGCTTGAGGCCGTTATAACTTCAAAACGGATTATTTTGCCCCATCTAGCAATCTAACAATTTCGAGGAAACGATACCCCCCCCCCCCCCCATCGCTACCCCTCAGTCAAAACTAATCTTGAAGTTGACCTTAAATAAGCATCAGCAGTCAATTTAATCTTTAGAAAGATGAATGATTTCTTTATGAAATAGCTAAAAACGACCCTCTCCCCCTACCCCTCCCCTTAAAACTTGAAAACCTACAAACCTTGAATTTGTAATCAACCGAGGTGCAATTCAAGCTGTGTTTTCGCCACGGTGCATATTCATTCACTGATTGCTTCAACTACCTAACTCTTTCGATGACTATGAACAGAAAAATACCTTACAACGAGAGAACAAAACCTCCCCAACATAACAGCATAAACGATATACTCATCCACTCAATGAGAGACATTTGCGCCATTGCTGAATCCACAATGAAAAAACTGAACCTTTTTTTGCGGATTATCTCTGCTGAATGCGGTGATAACACGAGTGCTGTGTAATAATGGCCATTCATCTGCAAAATAGAAATCCTTCTTCTCGCCACGACATCCGAAGAACAAC
This sequence comes from Ascaris suum, assembly GCA_013433145.1. Lineage (NCBI taxonomy): Eukaryota > Metazoa > Nematoda > Chromadorea > Rhabditida > Ascarididae > Ascaris > Ascaris suum. The sequence goes on along the minus strand of CM024178.1, from coordinate 7,196,546 downwards.
AATGACGACGCCATTTCCTCCTCTCTCTTTAGCCTTCAAAATTTACAAATTTAACGCAACACGAACACCGATCCGCAATTTTATCGTCGACTCTGCGTTCGTCTCACCTTTCCCGATTATATTGTACACTTTCCAGTGGCAACTAAACTTTATACCAAATCTAAACTAAATTTTTTTTGAGAATAAACAGCAAAACTCACTTCTAAACTTGTTGATAGAAGTTATTCCTGAGAATTTGCAACAAAAGACCTAAACTCGCTCTTGAGAATAAACCATATTCAGAAATCACTATCAATGTACATTTACAATAAATACTTCAAAGTGAAGCATTAACAAGATAATCTATGCAGCGATAAACTGACCATTGTTTACTGCTTTCTTTGTAATGCCAACAATTCCGAATGACTACGGAGAAAACAGACATGATATGGATCACTGAGCGGACGAACAAATAACAATCAAATAACTAAGATCAGTTTTTGCGTTTTCTGCTGCTGAAACAAAATTCTGAAAAAATTTTACGAGGATCGAAAAAGTTTAGTTCTCGATGAAGTCCGAGAGTGAATACAAAGAAGCGATTCGACCTCATCATCAATAGGCAATTTACGAAAGCAAACCTCTTTATATGAAAATATGCAAAAATTCCGACAAATGAATGAATTAAGTATCAAAACAAAAAACATAAAACGATATTTTTGAAAAGAATATAGAAGAAAAAACTTTTCAATAAGTAAATAACTTACGAACACCTGTAGTTTAATATAGCACGAAACGGTGCCACACCTGTTCCCGGTCCAACAAGTATCAATGAGCAATCTTCACTGGGCCACCTAAACGATCAACGATCAAAATCCTCAGCTCCAAACCTATCAAATCCAACTTTTCGAATTAACTGATAATACGACCTCTGCTATTCATTTCACATGAAAAAGGTTACGCGCTTAATTTTAAGAGAATGAGTTGTCACCTTCTAGATTTCAAATGCGTTAAATTTGCAATAAAACAGTTGGAAATTTGGAACATATAACCCGAATGAAAATAATAACCTGAAAGGTATAAACCGAATAAAAACAATAATTCGAAAGGTATAAACCAAGTAAAAATAATCACCTGAAAGTGCCAGGTCGTACTTTAACAAAAATTTCATCGCCAGGACAAAGTCGACTTATATATGAGCTGCACAGTCCCCGACGTGGTTCCACCATTCGCTTTGTCCTATACTCCACCTAAATATGAAAAAAGATTAGATTTACACAGTAAAGGTATGACAAGAAAAGTCACAAAACTCTGTCGTTAAGGTGCTAATTTTCATCAGTCCTTCAAACTTTTACAACCACACATAAGTGACTATGAGAGGAAAGGTCGGAATCTACAGATGAAGAGAAATTACAACTTTCAAACTTCCTTTGGGGACGCATAATTGACGGAGGTTTGTAGCCTCACAAATCTTCAAAGATGCACGATCGAATAGGTACGTTTTCTTAGCCTTCCAGGACTCAATTTATGGGCTTTCCGGAGTGCTTTAATAGCTGCATACGACTGCCTATTAAACCCTTCTCACCCTCTCAATGGTTTACTTTAGCACATTCATAAACGTTTTCAGACAAGCAACGCAAATTGCATGGCTGCCGAAGAAAGAGGCTTACAATCAAATATAGGATCAAAATTTCTCGATCTTGTTCGAGGGGGAGGGGAGTGGGAGGAGGGAGGGAGAGTGTGAATGCAAGAAGAAAACTACAACGCTTTTCAACTTTTCAGAGAAGAAAGAAAAGACATAAATCAATAGAACTTATAATCATTTTCTACTGTGCACACAACAATTACCTTTTTTTGAATAACTCTCTTCGCAAAGACAGGACAGTCCCGCCCATTTGGGTGTGGTTATTTATTCGCTGGACCATAGCACTGCCAACGAAGAGTGCTTCTTAATAAACTCCATCTTCTCTCCTGCTTGGCTTTAATATCTCCTAAACGGGAAACAAAACCGTGACTTCCTTTTGCTTGCAAACCATATCCGAAACTGACATATGCGCCTTCGATTCCGATCTAATATATTTAATCGCTATTCTGTTCATATGAATTACATCTAACACCAACCAGATTATTCTCCGATCCGATTAAAATAATTCACAACACAAGAAAGCACTGGCATTTATTCCAGTGAAACGATTTACCTTCGCTACTAGCAACTGCACAGTGCCATGCGTCTTTGGGCATGAGGCAATGCTGAATGCACGTGCACGAATTGTAGGCAATAGATCGAACAACCTCTCTGGTGGAATTGATCTCGCTGTACATCCAAAATCACGCAATGTTTCAGCGATGGTTCGTTTTGGACGAACACAATAATTCAAATAATCATCCTGCAAATCGCATACTTCATCAAACCTTCAAAAACGACTCAGGAAGACCCTTTTGTACCTTTCGTTTGCGCTCATATTGCACCTTTTTGCGTGACAAATTCAAGCGAAGGAACAGAGAGGTAAGCAGATCAAGTAAACTGAAACCGGAATGATAATATTTTTATAGCAAGTAAAATTGGTTCAAGCACATCAGCGGTTTACATTGAAATTCAAAAATACCCGACGAAAACGAGGAGGAACACAAAGGAAACTCACAAGTCCCTGTGCTGAAGCCAGCTCCAAGAGTCTTTCCTTCTCGGCTTCAAACGTCGACAATTTCGATAGAATTTTGAAAAATGATCGCCGTGGAACTATCTGTAGATCAAAATAACGCTCGAGACACATTCGAAGAGAAGTGTAACCTGAAAAGATATGCAACAATATTCGTATTCCATGTTGGATGTATAAGTGGGAAGAAGGTACGAAGAAGATGGAGAAAGAGATGAATTTTTGCCTGCAAGATAATACCTCGAACAGCCTTCTAGTGAAAGTGCCAAAACTCTTGATCAGGCCGAAATCCTAGTTATTTTATTTGCATTGGTGAGCTCAAAAATGACCTTTTTTCGTCAAAATATTGCTTTAATTGTCGGTACTCAAAAAATGTCGAGTTTTTGAATTGTGGTACCAATAAAGCATTCAAATTCAAAAAAAGCAATAAATCCAAAAAATTCCATTTCCAATCTTCCCAAAACCAAATTATCGGAAATGAAATAATTTTCTGCACTGAGCCATCAACCGAAGCCAAACACCTCTTTGAACAAACTGCTGAGCTACCTACAGTGAATATTTTGCATTCACAAGTGTATAAGTAAAAAAATTTGTGCATTCCTCTTTCAATCAAGGTGAGAATCCTCTGAAAATAAGTATGAGACTTCGAGATCTAAACTGCTGTATCAGATCGCCGATTCCGAAGTCGTCGACTGAAATAAAATTCCACAAAAAAGGCCGTTACTCGTTTTTCTGACGACTGGGCTCAAGATAAAATAATCCTCGACTTCCATATGCTTAATGCATACATGATGCACATTAATGGAGTGCAATCATGAGATAGTCAAAAGTTGTAGAAGTAGAGGGTGGGAAAACCTTAAGCCTCAAGTGAAAGGTAAAGTTGAGCCGGGTTTTGCATTATTCTCTTTGTAAACGAGCTCCTCATCAAAAAAAAAAAGCTGGTGCAACTGGGAGAAGGTATCGCAAAAAAAGAGAAAGGGTGGTGGGGGGGGGGGGGGGGGAAGTGGACAAATGAGTGAGTGATTTGCCGATCACATCACTTGGCAAAATCCGCAGTATCTTATCTCATTGCATAAAAAGAGTTCAAGTTGGGCGATTTTTATATGAATAGGCATTTAAACGGTGGATATTTTAGCATACGGAATTACGAAATGCTGCGAACGATTCACCGCTTTTTAACAGCAAAAGTATTTCAAAGCGGTGTAGTGATAAGCTCCGATGCGGCAATATAAGGACACCTGAAAGCTCACCATCAAGCAACCACTCCGGCAATGACGGGATATTCGTATCTGTTGGCACAGCACGAAACTTTCGATCGAGCACCGCCTCTGTATAGCCCAATGCATCGAGTGCTATAGATAGCGTTTCATGCAGATTAAACGGATGCACCATCAATACGTCACCTGGCTTGTAGCTGAAAAAAAAAACATCTCGATGAATACTGAGAACCAGGAAAAAAGTGACCACTCCATTCTTGAGTGTCGTTCTAGTGAAAGAAATCGACTACGTTTCGCCTATACGTTAGCTTATTTTTCATTTCCAGCTATATTTTCCGGTAAATAAAAAAAGAAAGAGAAAATTGCTATGCCCTAAAATGACCGATAATTTCATCAAAAACAATGGATTTATTTTTATTGCACTTTACAATGGTCCAAATCTAGAAAACACAAACCATTCCAAATTGTCTAAATAAATAAACGAGAAGCTGAATAAAAATAAGAGCACAAAAACCCACCTCAGCGGATGATCGCCGTCCATAGAAGCGATACTGACCAAACGTGTATCCAAAAAAAGACCACCGATGGTAAAAATTGTAAAATTTTATGACAACAAATACAACCTCTTTCTACCTTGGAAAAAAGTGGATTCCTTCAACATAACTGTTAGCAGTGATCATAAGACGCAACAAAATACGTTCGTCAAAAAGTAGGTATGCTGACTGCGACGAAGAGAAGCAAAAACAAGAAGCGAGAGTAACCCGATCGCTCAATGAGAGCTTCCTTCTTCTAATCACATAAGACTCAGGTCTTATGAATCTCCATTATCACTAAAAGGTTATAGCATTTCAAATGAATTATGAACCTTTTGATATCCGACGTTGCTCATGACTACGATTGAAGATCTCTAACAAAGCTAAATGAGGCATTCTTTAAAAATCCACAACTTATGGCCAAAAAACATAAATCAACTATTACATTAAAAAATATCACTAGATCAGAAGGAATGGGATCGATCCAACCTGAAAATGATCTGTTGCAGTGACTCGACGATTCACTTTTACCTGTCGCCTTTGTGAACCCTGCGGTGCTCTTCATTGAATTTGAGCTCAGAGGAATCACTTCAGGTGCATCTTCGAAACACAACTCGTAGCGTGGAGGTAAACATTTCGACTCATCGAACACCATTGAAATTCCCTAGAAGCATCCCCATTCACAAATTTCTGTTACTTCCAGTTACTTCAGCAGCCTTCGTCGAAAGTGAATCCCTCATTACTTACATATCAAAACGAATAAGAATGCATTACTATTCTAGCTAGGGATCGATAGCGTGACCTTTTCGATGATCAAAGATCGACAGCGCGACCTTTCGATGCAAAACGACAAGTAGCCAATATCGATGCATTTCTGTGGCTCACTTATTCAACGATGCACTAAATCGCTTTTAAAACGTCTAGCTCAAGTCCTCTTAAGGATATAAAATTTCGCAAATATAAACATACATAAACTTACAATAAACCTCTGCGACAATATAACAGCTAAATATTGCTGCACGACAGCACATACTTATCAGCACGGAACGAACAAACCGAAGACAGCAGTCACCATCTATCAAATCTACTTCAATTTTCGTTTAGGTCAAAGTAAAGGAAGTGCGCGATCCGTAAAACACGATCCATTCCATTCTCGACCAACAGCACCATTTTAGCCTTAGGTCAAGCTATACAGTTCTGGAGCACCCATCATTCGCTATCCTCCTAGTGGATCAACCAAGCAATTGACAATAGGGCGGTTATATCGGTTTTTCGCCTTCTACAGCGCAATAATTCAAATCATGACCGCGTTTTTTGTTCGTTTCTGAAAGGGATTAATAATTTCAAATTATATACGAGTACTTGAGGAATATGTGTAACATTCACTATGAATGCACATCACTTATATATCCGAAAAGACATAGTCCATAAAAGTAGCATACTCCCTTCCTTGCCACAATCGACGATATAAACCCCTCCCCGTCAGGACCGCATCATATTGCATAGATTAACGGATATTCCCGTCCAAGAAAACGTCAAGGAACGACTAGTAAAATATCTCTCTGTAAGACTGAGCATATTCTAAAATGAACAGACCAGTAATTTTTTATTGCCTTCTATCCATCCCGCTAGCCTCTATTTGGATCAAAATTTTATTCACCTATTCATGCAATAAATAAATAAAATCAATTTATCTACTAGAAGATATTTGCTCATCGGTAACCACAAAGATATTCCCTTCATAAAGATGCTAAAGGGGAGAAGAATATTTTCTAGACGGGATAAATTTCGAAAATATCGGTCGAAAAAATAAAATAAAATCTTGAAACCACATATATTAATAATTTCAGTGAACGAGGAACCCTTTCTTACAATACGATGAACGGTTTACCTTACATTCTTTTCTTTTTGCTCCCTTACCCGCTTACCCGTCATTAAATCATCTAAAACAAAGCTCTATATTATTCACGACGAAATAAACACTTTAGTGACTGAAAAGACTTTAGCAAAAATTTTGTACCTCGAAAAGATTCATTTCAGCGATACGCCGGAAGAGTGCATCCCGAAAATCGTCTAATGTTGCATCGATGCCAAGCTCATGCTGGTCATCTGCCAGTGCAAGATCTATCAACGGAACAGCACCAAGTTGGCGTAACCTTAACACATACGAATGTGCACGCTGAAATGCTGCTTTGCAACACTCACCAATCCCAACATAAAACAACTACCTTCTTAGCGGCTGTCATTAATTTCATCGCCCATTTCCTCGAAGGACTTATGAACGGGCAACATGAACGATTAGAAAATTGGCAACAACATGGAGTAATAAAGGCAACTGTGCAGAATGAACCACAGTTGTGAGAAAGAGAGGGAAAAGAAGATGACAGGAAGAGAGACGGATGGTGCAAAGGCAGGGAAGAGAAACGGGGGAGAAAAGTGAAATGCCCAAATGCCCTGCATATGCGAAAAACTGCAAGCACTCGGCAAAACAGACATGAAGAACGAGGATATAGAAAACCACTGCTTGCAATTCAGAACCAGAGATCACATCGATGCATAAATCACACGTGGCTAATCACTGACTCACACACCTGCGCAGGTTAATTCTGCCATTGTCTATGAGGCTAACCATTTACGTCCTCTCCACGGCTTCTCACATTCTCCCTTTCAAACATAACCTAACACCTATGAAGAATTATAAGGGGTGGTGGGAGGTTGTGCTCAGAGAAAAGGCCAGTGGACGAAGGTATATAGAAAGAGGAGTGCATCACGCAACAATCACCTAAGTTTCTCGAATTAATTAAACGCTTGCCCTTCCAGCAAGGAAATCCGACAGCATCTTTTCAGAAATTTTCACGTTAGCGATCATTTTAAAAAATGCCCATATCGTCCCATTACAATCATCCCAGTTGAATTTCTTATGAACCTACCAACTAGACCTACACTCATATTTTCAACGGCAAAATAATTATGAAAACAAAGAGCTAAAATGCTTCATTTTGTTATTTTTCATGAGTCCGCATAAAAAGCGAATTCCCTTAATCAATGAATATATTAAAGAAAAGATGAAGAAAAGCAAAAAAAAAAAGACTTCGAAATTACAACCTTCGGAACATTTTTTTGCCGGCGAAATTGTATCTTTGATATGATGAATCACCAAGTGCCAATACTGCGATATAAACCTTTAATGACTCTGTTTTATAGAAACATTAAGGCAATATTATAGAAGATGAAAATAACTCAAAAACTTTTGGCTAGTTGGAAGATTTATATATGAGAACGCAATAAATACTGGTGAAATATTTTAAAAAAAACTGAAAATTAATAAACTCACGTTGTATTTTTTCAGTATTATCCAGTAAGGCAGTCAAAAGTTCAGACGGTTTTCACTGACAGTGATGCCGTTGATTTTTGAAAAAATAATCCTTATTTAAATGCATGCTAAACGATGAACAAAACGACGCCATTTATAGCCTTGATCAACCTACGTTTAGACCTTTACCTGTTCCTTTTCCCTAGGTACTTTTTTTATTGCGCTCCCTTAAGACACCTCCAAGCAAGCATAGATATGCAAAGTCCTCTTGTTTCAAGCTAGTATGTTCATATTCGTGACTGATGAGCCAAAAAATTTCTCGATAAGAATTATGTGTTGTGATGGTCTACGACACCTTCACTGTACGCAATTCGAAAGTGCTCACTGCATCGACCGCTTTAGTATTCGTGAAGAGGAGAAACTCAAATGAACCTCAAATAAATCTTTAATAATTTCATGGTGATTTCATTAAAACCTTTAATAATTTCGTGCTAAAGAATAGGCTGAATCTAAACGAGGCGCAATCGCAATCGACCGCTTATAAGACAAATTCGCTTTACATGAATTGCACCCAATCAATTACAACTACATTTCGATTAAACTTGAAAGCCTTACTTTCAAAAAAAAAAAATTCCACCTATATACAATGATAAATAAACTTCACTAGTGAAGCCTATACATAGCGAAAATTGCAAACCCATGGAGAAAATAATGCCTCTATAAAGATAGGCGGTTAAAATTCTAAGTTGTGATCGGCATCGAGCATAAGTTGCAACCTACAAGAAGTAATAGCCTAACTCAGCTACTAATTCGTTTTTCTTCCCTAGACATGATAGTTGATATCTTCTGACAAATCATCAAGAGCAATATACAACAAACCCCGGCTAGAGTTTCATGGGACAATGACTTGTGGCAAAGTTTTTTCCAATTTGCACGAATACTGGAGGGCATTTCTCCTTGACCACTCGTCGCCACAACGAATACTGCGCAACGTTCATTGCATAGATTCTGAAATTGAACAAGCTGAGATGCAATTATGCATGATTTTTGCAAAGTTCATATATTTGCAATGCAAACGAATGGTTCATAAAAGAAGAGAATGTGTGCAGCTCGCTTGTCGAAAGATCTTCCTCATTTCATTTTAACATGAATTTAGAGCATGCATGCTTGACGGGGAAGTTGGATCTGCAAGTAGGAATACAAGTTGAACGCCGTAAATTGGAAAAATTCATAGGAAATGGCACGGACACATGCGCCTACATGCGTGCATGCAGGTACACGCCCGTGCACATTGAAGCGAACGCGCACAAAAGTCTCGTAAAAATATGCAAGCGCATAAAAAAAGCTCTGAAAGTATGGAAGGATGAGTGTTACCTCGATGTTATAATCTTCAAGTGATAATACTCGAGCACGAATATTCCGATACTTTGCATCGTGCGATAATGACTCGGCTGTATCTTGGGCAGTACCCGTCTCAGTGGCATATACAATCAACAACGAGTCCATATCACGAGCGGCGTCCTTCGAAATTCTACCTATTTCCGGCTCGCTGGAAACAGTAATTGTGAAGGTGTGTTAGCGGGCAAGGTGGAGAGGGTCACAACGCAACTTCGTGCTAAGGAAGAACGAATGCTGCACCTACTTCCAAGAGGTCTCAAAGGCGACGTCATCTACGACTGAAATCTTTGCTTTCATACTCACCTTTGCCCACACTGACACCCAGCTTTCATCCAAAGATTTGGTCCCCTTTCCCTGAATAGCTTCGTAGAAATACGGAAAAATGGAACACTCAGAAAACTGTTCCACTGCCACTAAACACGCTTGTCAGCTGGGTACCAATGAACAAGACAATACGCTACAAGCATTCCGCTGACGCTTAAATCTGTTCCTTCTTCCATTTGGCGATACAACGGCCATAGTTGAGAGCATGCTCGAATGATACTTCCCTGCTAGGAAAAAACATCATGCGGTGTCAAATAAAACGATGAATAAAAAAGCAGCACCTATCACTTCTATGCAAATCTCGCACGACAATATCAACCTGAAGTCCAAATCCCGCTGAGGTTCTAAATCCACAACTGATTACGCGTTCTCGGACAAGTAATATCACAAAGAATTCAAGGATAGACGAGGGAGCTAAGAGACAAAATAAGAATTCTGGGAATCAATTCGAGCAGACAAATATGAGGCAAAACATGTGGACAAGTTAATCAATCTTCTATAAAATTCACCTCAAATAGTTTTATTTAACCTCCATGTATGGTATAAAAACCTGCGCTCACCCGAGGCAAGTCTAAAATAGTCGGTTAAACCTGCTTTCTAGGTTATCATCTTCTTACTCTTATCCATCATTAGTTTGTTCAGAAACTACGAATGCAGAAATGAAATCCACGACGAAGTTTAATGATCAGCTTTAGTATATTCTCATTGCAATCGGTATAAAACGATGCAAGCGAGCATCTTTCAACAAATGCGGGTTATGTCAAGATGGGATTGACGCCTGCAATGACCGCAATTTACTTCAGGCCAAATTTATGGATAAAGTAACAATTTAAGAGAGAGATAAGCGGGACAGTAGGGAATATTTAGCGATAAAGATAAAATGAACTCGATAATGAAACGTTTACGGATTACGGACATTCCGGTTGTGTATTTTATTTAATAATAGGATCATGACTCCAAATACACTCAACCACAAATAGACTCAATTTCAAATAGCGTTGGTAAATCTCGGGAAATTTCAATGAAACGACAACCAATTTGAATTTTTCTTTTGTGGAAAAAAGTGGAGCTTTAATGCTTTAGAGAGTAATAAAAGAAGGAAATTCACATTGGAACAACGTCGAAATAAAAAGAAAATAACGATAATAAAATGAAAAACATAGAGGGAATTAAACGTGCAACTGCTTGATTAGTTAAGAGATAAAAGAAGTATCCCTCGATAAAGCAAAGAATTATTTAAATATTACAAAGATGCGATAACAATGGTGAAAATTTTACAATATCACAGAATCATATAAATATTAAAATATAATTTCAATAAAAATTGGGAATTCGCTGCCGTCGATATTAATTTAGAGTGCTGTGTTTCTTATGACTGCAAGACCTCCTTCAATATGAGGCTAGAAATCAGGTTCTGCACCACCTCTACTCTCTCGTAATTAACCTCCAATGGCCTTTCAGAGCAAAATCCTCAACCGCCTTCTACGTAAATGAAATATCATCGCTCAGCGATCATAGTACCTGCAACATAAGGAAAGATTTTCAAATAAGATGAATTAAGATAGTGAAATATGCTGCCCATGCCAACACGGTCAGGACGTCTAGAATACTATCGAGAAATTAGGAATCACCGTCATATTTCAGTAAGAGGAGTTTTCGAGATTACTTTAGCTCGAAAACAAAAGCAGTAAACAGGACGACTCGAGCAACAATGGGACCTCTTCGTTCAATGCGAACATTTTGGCACCACAACACAGTGGTGAGTCCCGCTTATTCCTGGTCCTGGTTAAACCCGAAGCCGCACCAAGACTGGGGTTAAACTCAATCCTGGCCGGAGAGCCGACTCTGATCGACTGTCCAAGGCCCTCAATCAGCACAGCACTTTATCTAGATGTCCGTTCAAACCTCATCTAGAAAACCACCATGCCTTCCCAGCATTAATTACTTCGTCTTAGAGGCGCAATTATCATAGCAACAGAAAAATATAGAAGGGCAAAATTTCTGGCACAAAAGAAGGGGACCGACTACAAAGGTGTAATAACATCTCTTACCTGCAGCTAGCCTAACAGGGATTTACCAGTAACATTACGACCTTACAACAATTACAGTACGATAAATCGTCGATTCACTTGATAAAAACACTAGAAATGTTTGTAAGTACAACGTTTTCATATATTCACTGAGTGAAAGAGACAAGATCAATTCATTCGATTTCACTAAACAAGGGAAGGGGGATGGGGTAAGCTTGAAGGAGAAATGGTTGAACAGAATTGCTGAAGACTTAGAAAATTTCCCCATATCAAAAAGCTCCGCCGCTATACAGGATAAAACGACGTTGACGTTTCATATAACTAGAGAACATTTTTACCTACCAGACGTATTTAAAGAAAACATATGGAAATACTTGCATAGCACCAATATTTGAATAACGCGGATTTTTGCATCCGGTATAGAGGAGCGGTGCACTTTGCCACAAGCGCGCATGCGCACAAGGAAGACAGGTGGGAACGGTGCGCGTTATTAGCAGGCAATATTGCCCTCGTCATTCAGTGATAAAATCTTCCCAGAAAAATCTGCAAATATATTCTAAGGAAGTAAGATTCGAGAGCCGAGGATGCGCAATTTTGAAAACACTTTAAAAGTACTATCGAATTCACTCGTAGCCGGAAACCCAAAGGGATCGTTTTCAATAGCATCAATTTCTTATATGAGATACGAGTGACTTGAATTGCAGCATCATCGATATAGGTAATCCTGCAATACGTTCACATAGAGTGAAATACAATAGACAATTACTCCTCTAATATTCTCAATTAATTCATTAATAAAAATTTCGAAAATATTTAATTCACTGCAAATCGAATTAGTATTACTATATTCACAATATTTTATATGGTGTCTTTTCGCAGTCATCATTATTTTTTTTTTCCCCTCTTTTATTCTTTCATAATTTGCTAGCTCCTTTTTTTGTAATTGTTAGCTCTCGATGAATAATAAAAAATAATAAAATTTAATATGCAAATTTGATCTCTCAAGCGTTGCATTTGCATAATTTGTTAGATTTATTGCGGCGTTTTTATTACTGAATGGCTATGATCACATAGCTCGTTAAGAATGCTCGAACTCTTTCTGTCTCTCTCCTGCACAAGTACGTACAGAAAAGTCTATAATGTTAGCACTAATCCATGATGTGTCTTAGGTACAGTTGGTCTTTGTTGGTCAAAAAAGCATCGAGGTGGGGAAAGGTGAGTTTCGGTTGCTTTGGTGAAAACCGGTTGCATTTATGGCGAATATTGGGTATAATACCTTTCAAGTAACCGAGCTGCAAGTAGAGCCGACCTAAAGACCGCTGGAGCCAAGTGGAACAGAGGAGCATCGGGTCAGGGCAGATGGAAGCGATATGAAGAGACATTTATTTGTGATGAATGCTCTTTTGATTGGAATAAATACATAAATAAATAAATAAATAAAACTTTTCATCGAAGTTATAGTAAGTTGTAAAATTCCAGCATGTATAGATATGATTTAAAAGGTTAATCATTGCCACACAACACATGAACGACAGACAGAGATCGAAAAAATCATCTAGCAGTGATCGCCAATATGATTTTATTGAATTTTATTTTTGCTCATATGGGCAGGTTTAAAAAAAAAAGAAAAGGGAAGAAATTGGTACCACATCCTATCATTAAATTTTTATCACCCACTTGGTCAAAAAATTTTCGAGGAGGAAATAGGTATTTCTTTAAGTGATTTTCAACGAAGTTTACGTGTCTACATCATTTTTGTTGGGCGTTAGTTCGACAGGAAGTGCGATCTAATTTTCTCCGAAGCGCTCACCATTTGCTTCTCTTTTAATTTATCTTTTGCTCAATGAACGGAATTCTTTTTCTGCTTTCTTATCAAAACGCATAATAGCAAGGTTTTACCTTCTCTTTTTCTATATGAATAAAAGAAATTTCGTTTTTTTGTCCTAGCAGAATTTTGAATAGTTTGATGCAAAGCGAATATCACCCTCGAAATGTGCAACTTTTGAATGAGCATGTCATTTATACCGGCTATAGGATTTGGTATAGTGTACTGCATGGTAAAATACCTGATATAGAACTGTTTATGTGGATTTTGAAGAAACGTCTACTGCAAAATACATTCCAGTTCGATTTTTCAAAAAAGTAAAAAAAAACTTGGCACACCTATCATTTTTAGTGGTACAGTGGAGAATGGCATGTCCATCGCAAAATGGGGCTCTAGGAAGGAAAGAGGGGGTGGAGGAAGGGAAGAGCATCGATGCTGTCTTGTTTACTATATTTTTCGGTGCATATTTTCCTCTTCTCGCTTGGTCATTTTCAACTTATTTTCCCAACTTCCATTGGAGGCTCTTATATTTCACTAAATTAAAATAGTATCTCTCTTCGGAGTTGCGCTATCACTTTGGAGTTTATTTTCGGAGTTTTTGCAATCGATTCCTCAATGCTTTTGCTTTTTCCTCGATGGATTTTTCGCATTAAGGGGACCAGTCATTGATAATTTCTGCGATCTGTTATTCGATGTCGTTGGTATATTGGTAATACTGGTGTTGATAATAACGGTTATTGATAATATTGATAAGCTGTTTAGTTTATTTAATTATTTAATTCTCTTAAATTGAATAATATTCTAATAGAATAATGAAAATTGCAGCATGAAAGTCTGTCAACGAATTGCAATCGATGGGGTTCCTATGTGGCAATAAATAAGGAATATTCGTTACCAGATGGCAGCACATCGCAAATTCACGTTTGACGATCCCGAAGATAGCTATTGGAATCAGAATGCGCGATCGGCGTTTTTCGACGATGCACCGTCGACTAGTAATGCTGTGAGTTATTCATCTCTTCATCTTACCCCTCTAAAACAGGCATTCTGTTACGGTTTACCGGTTTAGCGGCATCTATATACTACTATGTCTTATTTGCTTGGATAGAAGCCCTGGGCTTCTAATTTCAAGAAAATCTGATAATATGCGAGAAGTAATATGTCGTATCTGGTGAAATTGAGCGTCTAATTTTTGTATTTTATAAATAAACTCTAATCATTGGATTTTATTTGAGTGGAATTTCTATTCAAAGAGTGAAGTACATTTTTTTCCACGGCATGAGAAATTTGTTTTGGAAATTTCTATTGCAAAATTTCAGTCCAAAAGGTCTGAAATGAATCGCTAGGCAATACTTCAACTTTCTCATTTACTTCTCATCTTGCAAGTAGTTATTTCAACGATATTTTCTTTACGTCAGTAAATATTTCAAAAGTATTTAATTTTGCGATGTAATATTTTAAACGTATTTCGCAAATACGATATTTTCTCCCACTAATAAATAGTTTTATTCAAGAAAAAAAAAGTTTAATTGTTATTGTTTTCTAGGCGGCTGCACGAGCGGCACTCGATGAGTTATTCGAAACTCAAGTTCGATTCGGCAGTGATGACGCATCTTCGACAACAGAAAGTGCTGAACTTTTCGCTGAAAATGGCGTTGCTAGGTGAGTACCATCATATATCTTCTCTTGTTTATAACATTCAATAGCGCATGTCTAGTTAATTTACGGGTAATTTTTTCTCCTCTATCAGGTATTTTAAATGTGTGCTCTAATTTATGACACCTGAAATTACCTGGAAATTGGTGTTTTGCACTATTGGTAGACTTTTTTGGATGTAGAAAAAACTATAATAGATTAGGCCGTTGGAGAACGTATAGTAGAGTGTAAGACATCGGTCATTTTGGTGGTGCAATGAAAGTGCTTCAAAATGCGCCATTTTTGAATAATATTTCTGCAGTTCAAGATGTTATATGTAAGTGCATGAGAGTATAGCAAATTCACCGCTGATTGAAGACACAATTTAGCACGTAGTTGGTTTTAACGATGGTTGTCTTAGATTTGTGCGTTGAGAGATTATTTCTCAGCTTAATTGCTCCTCGCAGAGGTGGATAAGGTGTGCTTAATGGGGTGAGAACTTTTTATGCTCCGGAGTATGTTTAGAGCACTATTGCAGATTTTATTGGAGATATTGCGCTTGAAATATCCGCTTAATATTCTCTGTGCTTTATTTATAGCACTGCTCTTTAATTTTTAAATCTAGTTAATATGCGTAGACCTGAAACTGAGTCATTTGTATATTTAATATGCACAAATGCCGTCTGCATTGTGCTCAAACAACCATTGAAGTCGTTTATATATTCTATTGTTATCAAAAACAGTAACAAATATTCCTGGATAAATGGGAGGGAGACAAGGAGCAGTTAGTTTGCTTCATCCTGATATTCATCCCATTTAATTATTTAAGACGCTATCATTAAACGATTGCAGCCCAGTATCGCAGAACGCACCGGCGTTGTCAATGCCAAACGAAGAAGTGATGTCATACGGCGGTGGGATGAATGCGTCGACAATGCTTTATAGGCCTAAAATACCTCTGCAGAGTTCTTTGAATATCGGCGATGTTTGTGCTTTGAATTTTTTCGTTCGCTTATTTAGTAAATTATTGAAAACATTGTGAAATTATTTGTTATCATCAGTAGACTTTGAAGTACTATGGAAATGTTGAAATTTTGGTGAGCCTGAGAAGTGCAAATTACTTTGCTTCGATGGGATTCAAATTTATTCTGTTGTTAAACATATGTTGAGCACGCTTACCTGTCCTTACCTGTCTTACCTGCTGATGTTAAGGCAACCAAGTTTAGTGAACATATAAGGGAGTTGAAGTATAGGGTGCTAGTTAGATATTAAGGCAATCAAGTTTTAGTGGTAGTAGTTAGATGATAAATAGTAATCCAAATTGAAAGCGTAACTCACTGCGTGAAGCAAACAGCGGTTCGGTATTCCACTTCGTCCAGCGTTATTCGTTCACTTTTTGAATTTTTTATTAACGGATATCGAAATGTTTTGTCTTGTATAAGCGACCTCTGTTTAATGGCTCGTTTATTGCAGCAAGACTCATTAAAGCTTTTATATTATACAACGTTTTTATTTTATATATAACTGTTCCACTATAATCAGTATCTTATTGGACGTCTATTATGGCGTGACTGGTGTTAACTATCGTTTTTCCATCTGCGTCTGAGAATGTGAATATTTTGAAGGTGAGGGGCTTGTCGGAAGTGGGCCGTGTATTGTCTGCGAGGTCGGCGGCATC
Source organism: Ascaris suum (assembly GCA_013433145.1). Classification (NCBI taxonomy): domain Eukaryota; kingdom Metazoa; phylum Nematoda; class Chromadorea; order Rhabditida; family Ascarididae; genus Ascaris; species Ascaris suum. Next base: position 7,179,963 of record CM024178.1, on the reverse strand, counting down.
TATTGTGTCGGAAGGTAGTGTAGGCTCATTTTCGAATGAGTCAACAACACAACTCGATTATTCGCGACTCAAAAGTGAACATCGCAAATTGCAAAAACATTTAGAGGTATTTTTTAAAATTTACTGTGCACTTTCTCACTTAATTATCATGCAAAAACTTAAAGGTTTTTTAAAATCGTTTCTGATGTCTCTTTATATATCTTTTTTTTGAATATATTTTTATATATTTTTTACATTCTCTAAAATTATCGTGTGACATTGTTGCAGCAAGTAAGGCACGATCGATTCAGAGCCGCGGATCCGGTTCTGACCGTACGGCGTTTAATGAATGGAGAACCGGTCACGATGGATTTATATCGTAGTAGGAAGGAAAAGTTGGATCTGTTAGATGAAGCGCTTAATTCGTTCGATGGAAACGTTATAACTGCGGTAAGTGTTGGGGGATCTTCAGGGATTTTGGGATATGCGAGGAATTTTTTTTTTTGAGATATTTCGTCCACTATTTTCTTCCTCTCCATTTTCAGCTTCATCCTTTTCATCATTTCTCTGCTCTTGTAATTATAGTCGTGGGATACATCCTGGTTAGGTGAGCTTCTACTACCTGTGAACAGTTGCCGGTCAGTTTTTTGTTTTTCAGTTTTCCTATGCATACAACCGTCTACTTACCTTTCACCTAGAAGTACTGGCTTCGGTTTCTTTATTTTACTAAATTTATGGAATATTATCGAAAAATACGCTGTTATAATTTTCAGGTGATACTCTTTCTGAAACGTTCATTATCGGATTCGATCTTTCGTGAAATTTTATTGCTGAAATCAGTGGCCGCCGATCATTATGTGGCTTATTTGAAGGAAATGGAAGATTTCGATCAACTTACCACCACTTTATTGTAATTTTTCTTAGTATATTTGCTTGTAATTCAATCGTTTTAAATTAGTCGTAGTTATGATATTTGAATTAATTAAATAAATTTTGCACGTACCTATTTGGCTTTTATGTTTTTATTTGATGTACTTTGTAAGTAAATTTATTTGTTTCTTTGGGCCGCTTTCCGGAAAGCAGAGGGTCCTGCTCTTTGATCTTGTGGTAAGCAAATGAGCAAGAGTGGTGAGTTTATCTGCTTGTCATTGAACGAAGGTTGCATCGAAAAGTTTTATCGATTGCATCAAAAAGGTGGGAGGGGGGGGGAGGGGGATGTTTTTATTCGGAATTCAATTCTATGGCTAGGAGATTTACATTTGACAAAGCATCCAATCGCCTTCACGTTTGTTTAATGCCGCCGCTTATCTTCCTAGAAGAACGTTTCCCGTTTCTGTGACATCATTACTAAGGAATGTTTTCATATGATCTAGTTGCAGTGCATTGGGACGTAACGATGAAGCGGCAATGATCGAGTTTTCAGTGGCTTGTAGAAAGAGGGATCCAGAGCAGAGAGTACAATGCTTACAACGCTGCCTGCAAAGTGGATTCAGCGATCCCACTTTAACACCACATGCAAAACTCGTCAATGAATATATCGATTTACTACAGAGGCAGATTCCAATCGATGTGAGTACCGTAAAGTTTTCTTGATTTAATTATAGGTTAAGTTGTTTTCTTGAATTGTGATAGTTGTGTGGGAATTGTTTTTTCGTATGTGTGCAATTTATATTATAACATACATTTTTGTTAATATTCATTTAATAAGTTCATCACCATTTTTTATTTTTTTCGAATGGATCGTTACAAGCGGTAACGTTTCGAAGGGGAGTTTGTTAGCGTTCGTGCGTCTCTTTGAGCAAAATTATTGAATTTTTTTAAACCTACTTTTGCAGTTGAGTTCTTTGCAATTGCAAAGGAGACAGAAAAGTAGACAAAAGCAAAATTTCTTGAAGAAATGGATTTTTATTTCTATCTGTTCAATTATTCGCTTCTATTTAAGGAAGTTGAAAGTTTCAAAAACATTTCTATTGTTCCTCTTCTGTATACGACGATTGCAGTTGCAGAATACAAGAATTTTAAGTTGGCTAAGAGAGAGAGTGAGGAATATAAAGGGGAGCACAAAAATTTCGAAGATGCGAATCAAATGAAAGTATATGTTCTAGTCGTTCAAGTTTCTCATAAAAATTGAGCGTAATTTAATCACAGTTACAGCTACACTTACAGGTAGCGCATCAGGTACCGTTGGTATCGTCAATTTGCTTATTATTTTAGGCGGCCGACGAAGCTGCAATAAAAATGGGTCGCGATGAAGCATTTAAGCAATTTCCTAGGACGATCTCGTTGGTTGGCCAGCCATTACTCACAACACTTTACTATTGCTGTCTTTACCATTACGATCTTCCTGTGGTTAATATTTTTGATCTTTTAAAGTCATTTCGAATTCATTTTTAAATTCTTTATTTTTGTTAGAAACTTAACAGTGTAACAGAAGTGTTTCGTTTCCAAGATGCTTCTATTTAATTCTGATACGAAGAGGATTAGTTGATCGTGGATTTTGTTGTTCTTTCTGACGAGAAGAACGCAAGAAGCTGAATTGTTCTTCCAAGGAGGATCGACGAGGAGGAAGGGGGTGGGGTGATGTGATGAGCCAGAAGAAGGCAGTTCTGGGCGATGAGTTTAAATGTTGTTTTTGTTATTTGGGAGACTTTTCGAATTTGGGGCTTTTCTCCTGTCTTTCTTCATTTCGATTTTTATTGTTCACAGAATTCTGCTGCTTTCAAGTAAACGGGAGCTTGTTATCAAGTGAAAAAATCTTGCACTGTACTTGATTTATTCTTTTTTTTGCTATGTTTTAGTTTTGCATATTTATGCCTCATTAATTTTCATTTGTTATAGAATGCTTTTGCGAGTCCACTCTCATTGAAAGAAGTTTTCCAAATAGGCGAGAAGCAGTATACATGGATGGCTGTTTCTGCATTGACTCGACTTAAAAGGTCTTTTTAATACTATAAAGCGATGTGTTTAAATGCTTATGTTTTTTTTTGCATGTGATTATGTTATAAGAGAGGATCACTCCCCCAAAAAGCGTCTGAAAGTGATAATCTCGTAACGCAATTAACATTTTTCACACTTCATTATATCATATGTTTTGTTTTTTTCCTTTTATTTTGCCATATATTTCAATCTGTGTGAAATATAAAAATCTTTCGTAGTAATATATTGCGGTTCTTTGAATTTGGGGTGTTCTTAAATGCGTTTGTTAAGCGGGTAGTTTAATGAAAACAAGCGTGTTTTTTGTAGCTTTATAGGGGTGTTTGCTGCTGAAAAACGATCGCTCCGGAGGTAAGCGGCACGTATCATTTTATCACTTTAGTCGTCGAAGGGCATTACGCTAGAGATATGATACTCGAATATGAAGGCAAAGTGCAGTAGAGCATACTGAGGGATATCGGTTTCTCGTCGTTTGCTTCGTGATATTTTTGTTTTGCACTGGTTATTACCTGTGAGGATGTCGATGTTAGTTTTGAAATGTTATTCGATATATTTTCTCCTGGCGTAATATACAAATATTTTCTGAGACAGTCTTGTCTTGTTGCAGACGAAAGGCACTATATCTATTACCGTTGTAAGTTGTGAATTAAGCGTTTTTTTTTTAATAGGTGGAACGACATAGAGCATTTATTGACCAGCAAGAAACTCTTGGGTGGGTTCAAGATCGTCTGTCCGTTCTCTTGGAAGCACCTTTTCGAACTTATTTCTCTGGATGGAACCCCTCCTAAAGAGGTAACATTAATGTGCTTTATCTATATAATTATTATTTGGATTACGCATGCACACAAATGTTTGCATATTTGCACATTTACACTTATTTCTTTGCTTATTTATTTATCTGTTTGTTTATTTATTTACTTGCTTATTCATTTGTCTACTCACTTATTTTTATATGTATGTTTGTGCCGATTTCCTTGGTTTGATTAAATGCGATTTACTGTTGCAGAAAGTGTCTAATTTCAGGTTTTATGCAAGTTTCTTCGTGCGGTGCCTGATGCAGGGGAACGTCGTGAATTGGCTGAGCAGTATCCAGAAGCGAACGAAATTGTAGTCGAATGCCTAGTGGCACAGAGGGATCGACAAGGACTGAGTGCATTCTTAACGAAGCTGACCCCACACACTGCCGAGGCATATAAAGCACTCAATGCGCTCAACAACACGGTTCTGATTTGAGCACCTTCGCAAGAATTTTCTAAAGGGATGAGGTGTAGAGCTGTGACTTTTCCCCTCTAGAATTGTCAGCGAGGAAGCAGAGGGAGGAGGAGGGGAGGGGGAGGTGGCGTAACGCTGTGGTTATGTTTGTTAAAGTGTTTCCTGAATGAGTGCAGGTGCGTCATAGGCTTAATGCTGTTAGGCAGTGGAGTGCGTCAAGATTGTTGATTGAAGATGAGTCGTAGGAAGTAATCATTGGAGGATGTCATCTTGATTTTTCAGGTAATTTGAGGAGGTCAATGATGGGGTCGTTTTTAGTATTGACAGCTTTTTAAGTCGGAAAAGAGGCGTTATGTCCTTCACGCATGTGGGATCGGCGATAAGCGCTTATTAGTTTAATCTGCTGAGTTATCTACATATAAATTACTTTGATGAACTGATATTTTGGCCGTGTATCATCTATTTGACATTTATTTGTGAGATTGATGAGAATCTTTTTTCTTCATGCAAATATTTTAATTTTCAGGCGCATAAGTGGAAAAACTAGTTGCCTGGAGCGCCTAAAGACCGAAATTTTCGACGAATATTCGAAAGAATGCATCGAGATGGAACCGATGATTGGGGCTGTATTTATTGAGAAGCTTTCAAGCAGGAAATGAAGTTTTTTATTTAAAGTGTCTGTTTTTGAGATCGGTCGAGTGAAATTGCATCTGCGAAGAAAAACTGATCTTTCTATGGCTTTTTTAAGTTACAGTTGATGTACCAAAGTTTCCGATCTGATGGGATAAAGAAATGATATGCAGAAATTTGTGACCTGGAGGAAAAAACTGATATAAACTGAGTAACTTAATGAAGAAAAGATTCGGTGCAAGGTGTGGATCTTGACATGCCTTTGAGGAGGGGCATAGAGTGGCGAGTTGAATAGACAACTATTCAACGAGTTGTTCGACGATGTATGAGGAAGATGCTTGCATATCAGTGTAGGTATATATAAATATTGAAATTTTTATACTGCAACATTCAAGCGGTAATTGTTGAGGAGGTCGAGAATTTAACGAGACAAGAATTCTTGACGTTCTAGAAAAAAAGAATTACCCAACATTCTAAGGTGAAATGTTGGGTAATTTTTTTTTTTGCATTGATATATTCTAATATGAATCGTTGAATTATTTGCGCAAAAGTGCATATTCTATATTATTCACTGATGAAAGTATATTTTGAGATGTACTATTGTGTAAATGAAATTTCTTGAGGATTTTTTTTTGTCAATATGAAGATTTTTGATTATATTAGGATAGAGGTTTATTTTATTTAAGAATATAATTTTATTGATATGATAAAGAAATGTTTTTTGAAAAATATACGAAATATATGAAAGAAGATTAATTGTTGAATGGGCGTTGAAATAACGGGATAATGAGAGATAAAATCGCATATTGCTTAGGCGAGATTTTTCAACGCAAGATCGAAACACAAACAGTTGGGCAGTTAAGTATGAAATGAGGTTTTTGGTCGCCCTAGTAAGTTTGGCTTAGACAGATCAGTGAATAGTGAGAGCGTTATGGGTCGAGGAGGGGGGGGGGAGATATTACTAGGTAGAATTGAGACAAATATTAGGAAGCTTGAGAAGGAAGGAAAAGCCCAAAATATTCGCGAAAGGATTCGATAATTTTCAATTCTTTCTAGCTCCCTTTTCTCTTCCTCGTCCCCCCCCTCCCCCCTCCTCTAGTTCGTTTATATGCTGATTTTATCACACATATCTGAAAATTCTTGTTTCACATTTCTTTAAAATTCAAGATGAATTAATGGTGTGGTGTGCATGGTGAATTTTGAAAAGTTGAGCAATTGTTTATGCCTATCGTACCTCCATTTCTCTACTTCTTCATTTCCTTCACTTCGTGCCTAATGCATAACGCGCATAATTTCCACTCAAATGTGGCGAGGAAACTAGATGATTTTCGAGTGGATAATCGGTGATTAGTGGGCGATTTGAGTTGAGCAAAGTGTTATGTCAAAGTATAGGATAGCAATGGAATTAATAGCTTGAAAGAAAATTTTCCTTCTTAAATTATATAAATTTGATAAGAAAGAAATAAATTTTTTCATTTCATAATGAATCTGTTATAAAAGTAAATTTATGAATATTTTTATATGCATCATTGCGAGGCATTCAATAGTATATATATATATATATATATATATATATATATATATATATATATATATATATATATATATATATATATATATATATATATTTGTTATTTTTCAATAATTTATTTCACTATTTGATTCGATTTATTTTCTTCAAATTTTTATTCCTTTCATCTTTTTCATCTATATTTTTTGTATTTATTAATTAATTAACTTTTTTTTTTCTAGTCATCAATGTTCATTGAAGAGAACGAGTTATTATAATATGCAATAGTTTTTGCCACAAAAATTATATCGCTTTAGATAGCCGTTGAAAGAAATGAATATTTCAAAGGGTTTTAATCTCTTGAGAGTGTCTTATGTGAAAATAAGTGAGAAAGTAGAGTAGTTGGCGATGGCTTAATTAGTAGAGCGTTCGATTGGCAATCCACGGATTTCTGGTTCTAGTTCGATCGTAGGAAGAAGTAAAATCTTTTTGCTCAGTCACTATGAAGAGAAAATAATCAAAATATATGGGCGCATTGGGCAACACCTATATTATTTAGACTCAGCAGCTTTGAGGGATGCTGAATAGTGATCGTAATGTTGCTACGTAAATTTTCCATTTAATAAAGTGCATTATTTTATCTTGAATTTGTTGTGTTTCGTCTTCTTTTCTAGGGAACTCTTCTAGAATTGATGTTTTTACTTGCAAATTTGATATTTTTATTAGTATTCATTACCAAAAAGTTAGCATTATGTTAAAATTTATTAATCAATAATATGAGAAAATCAATTTTTGGATTTTTTGTTTTATTGCGAAAAAATCAAAGATGAATGGATGAGTGATTTTGAGGGAAAGTCTTGCTTCTTTTGGTTGCTTTTTACTCATTGAGAGGGGAGGGGCTTCTTATGGTGCTGATGGAAGGAATGTCTATCTGAGGTATAGCGTACCGATCAGTTCATCAAATCTATGCGGTCTTATCTCAACCTGGATTCATTTCATTGTGTCCATCTGTCTAATGACGACAGAGAAATCAAGGAGAAGGTAAGCTTCGACTAACATCTCTGATAACTGAATGTTTATCGTTAATGCTGTAGTGCTAGTCACTTATGTTAGTTATTACTTCCGTTCTTTATACAACGTTGTTAATGTTTTGCAATCGTTAAATAGCGCTATAGTGTTTCCGATCCTCATATAGCGTTATGGCGTTATCGGAGTGTCGTATAGCGTTATAGCGTTCTTTTCGTTTCTGTAGTATTTCAACGTGGGAATAATATATGGTTCACGAAATTGTTTTTGCAAATGAAATGTGCTTCTCGGAATTTTAAACTCATATATGTTTGGATTTTGTTCATTGTGATATTCTCTTATAAAAATATTGTGATACTTCATTTGTTGTGGACATCTTTTTAAATATTTTTATTTATTTGCATATAAATGTTTGAAATATTATTTATTTTTAGTCGTAAATAAATATGCATTATGTGTTTAATATTCATCCGTATTTAGTGACTAGTGCGCGGTTCGATTGCAAATGAGCTCGGATCAGGCTTGGCTTCATCTTACGAGGCCATTGCACCGTGCTTTCTTGGTGAGACGAGGGCGATAGCGTAACTCTCTTGACCCTTCTCATATGCAGAATAATGGTAAATCGACCCGTCACCATCCAATAAGGACGGGGTGAGTCTAAGCCCAAACGCTCACGCGATGTTGCAGTTGTACCGAAGCGGAATTGGCAGCGATATGAAGAGCTTTTTATTTTTTAATGGATGCTTTGTTGATTAAATGAATAAAACGTTTCCATTGTTTTCATGTTATTATGCTTTATCTTGCTCTCATAGAATCGTGGTGAATTAGAAAATGTTGAGAAATTGTGACGAAGTTGGTTTGATGCAGTAGCTACGACTAGCATACAAAGAATTTATTTGCGTAGGACTTAGAGTGGCGTATTTGGTTTGACGCATGAGAGGAGGTGGGCACAACCTCTTTGTGAATTGTATTCTTTGTTGCAGTTGAATATCCGGGAGACGTCTCATTTCTCCACAAGGAGAATATTATCTATTCAGGAAACGTTCTTTGGGACCGTGGAATCTTGTCGAGGATGTTGAAAGTCCCCTTTACCATGGATCAACGAAGAGTTCTGGATTGATCATAAGAAACTAAGTAATCGAAACCATCTTCGTCATAACTGTCTAATTGCATAGTTCGCTTAGTATGCATACACAAGAGGCATAATAGGAGTACCTTTCGAAGCACATTGAGTCCACACTTCTCAATATATAAAAGATTATTTCCAAAACTTTTTTGGTTGCAATATGTGATAAGCTAATCATCAAACTGTCAGCGGTCGCTCGATGGTACGATTGAAAATTGAACGACGAAATCATCTGGAATGTTTGTATATTAATCGCTTCAAACTGTTTTATTGAGCTCTGCGACCTTCATGTGTATACTAACGTTCATAAAAAAAGATACCGGAGGGTTCGAAAATTTTCGCATTTTCGAACGGCTTTTCCTCATATTTATTGAATTTTTATTTCTATCCATTACTGATCAATTTGTTCTGAAGTTTATGATGAAAGTTCATCATAAACTCAGAGAGAAATGGATGGGGTGGAGTTGTCCATTGCAGTAGTTTACGGAATAACGATAGGTGTTGAGATGCATTAATCGTATAAGTACGCATTGTGCCAGCTTGTCTTTTACGTTTTAATCGTTGTTTTTGCCATTAGTAGTCCGAGTAAAAGCCAATATTTCTAAATTTCATTTGATATTCGTGGTGCCATACGCTAGGAGGAAAATAGCGAACATTCGGATGGGCAATTGTTTTTCGCGATCATCCACAATAAGTGTTATGCTTACCGAACTTCAACGTGCAGCTGATCACTAACCTTCTTTATTGATGTTGCGCCGGAATTCCAGCTTCAGGTGCAACCATTGGTAGCCATACATCTGGTCTGGTGATTGAGTGCTAATTGCTATCACGACTATGAACTTGAAGCGCCTTAGGGGATATTTGGAACTAGTATTTGGGTAATGCGTGTCTTGGCCAGTGTGAATAGCCGGGAAAGAGTAATGATCAGAAAAGAAAGAATAAGCGGGGTATTTATAACCGATGCTTGTTCACTTAACTCAACAACGGTGGCACATTTTTCTGCAAAATTAGTTAATCACCTTTGTGAAATCCATAACGAAATTTTGTTTTCTGCCTTAGTAGACTAATCGAGAAATAAGTTTTGCATGCAAATTCGATAAGAGGCTTAACTATCTCTAAAGCATTTAAAAGATCATCACTTCGGATCGAAATTGATATTTTATTTTTTGAACTAAAGGTTTGAATTATACCTGTTAAAATTTATAGTTTTAACTTGTGTAACTTCAGTGCAGTTGAACATCTATGTCTTTATAATGTGTGGATCTTGTAAAAACTTCAAACTGCAATTAAAAAATATATCAAAGTATTTATCCTCCTTTGGGTCCTGTTTCAGTATTATTCTCAGAAAATGCTTTCCCTCGTTGCACAATTCTCGAATGCTCCACTTTTCTAAGCCCAATTCTGCTCTCATTTGCGTTGATTTTATTTGATGAAAATCACATCTTACAGTCTAAAAAAACAATATATATCACCTCATCCGTATCGCCATATACAGAAATTTTGTTAGAGGCAGCCGGATTTTGCATGAAGTCTTTATGGAAAAATATGAGAACAATGGTGAGGTTGCGCTCAGATATGATCAAGCATTTGTTGCATTGTTGCTATATTGGACGGCATGCCGTGTGCAGTTAAGAAAAGCGGTAGTGTAACGATTACATCCTCAGGTAATCGCTGTACTCATGAAGTATTTCTTTCTTTCATTGATGAGTTAGAAGGGAAAAGACGACTAGATTGAGGTTGTTTTGTTGGAAGGTTTTCGAACCCATTGCACATATCCCTCCCATTCATCTCTTTCCCCCATGTGCAAGATCGAACGCATTGTCTATGCATAAAAGCGACTAGTAAATTTCTTTTGCACAATAATTAGTGGAATAAAGTCGGTGGTTATCTTTTCACAAATATTAATATCTGTATCGCTGCTATGGGGAATCTATCATGGACGACATCGATGCCATTTTTATAAGACTTGCATCATGTCGCATCATGAGTGGAGATAAGTGTTTATGGCAATAGGAAATGGTTTAGCCATTGTTCTTCTGCCGAAGAATTTTCAAATCCATGCTTAATTAGTTCGCGTGGAATGGGATTCAGTTGTAACGATAGGATTTCGGCTTTTCGCTTCACTGAAACGCTTAAGTAAGGTGATCATATCACTCGTATAATTTCCATGAACGCTATTATATATTTTTTGGATACTCCTAAAACTCATTGTTTACAGTCCTTTCTCCTTCCCCTCCCCCTCCTCCTCCCTCCTCGTTCCCGTGGAAATGCACATGGGGCAACGAAAAGATCCTTAGATATATACTTGTGAAGCAATGCGTCATTGCTTGGCCATCTTTCTGCCTCTCAAATCTCCACTCCGTAGGGCTAGGAAGAGGACGTCACTATTTTCCGTAGACCTTTGATATGTAAATTGTTCATAAGCAATAAATTCGAATAAATCATTCACTGTTGTTGCAGTGAGTTCCATCCGTTTCTTTTTTTAGCGGATCTTGCCACGCTCACTTTGTATTTGCTGACTTTATTTGAGTGAACGGGATTTCGATGCTTTTTGGGAATATTTTCTTGCCAGCGGGAATTTTTCAAATGCGCCCAAGTTCGAATGTCTCTGATAAGTATGCATAAAATCGTTATAGGCAAATCGCTTATGGATGCAAAAACTTATTTTCATGTTTATTCAATGACAAGAAAGGCAAAGAAAAAAACTCGTCAGTTGCAAAGAGTTAGTGCAAATTTGCGTTTTCGTCTTTACCGATTCTATAAATTTAATAAACCTTGAAATATTCAAATTTTGGGATTTATCTTTAGTCATTCGCTGACGAAATCGAATCTCACTAGCACTGTCGACGTTTTTTTTTTTCATCGTTACACACGAACGGGATGGAAATGAGCTTGAACTTTGTCATTCCTTACGATTCACTTCAATCTTAAATTTAATTCCCATCGAAATTCGATTGTTCAAACGTATAAATGTTAAATTTGTCTTTTTTATTTATTTCTGAAATATTTTAGGAGAGTATTTCGCAGAGATGTATGGGCACTCGAGAGTACCGTGTTATCACTGAAATTCATATCAATGGCTATGGTTCAATTCCTGTTGTGAAGGGAGATCCAAGAGTACTGCCAGAAGAAGCACAGGTACAAGCCATTGTTGCATTTTGAAAAGGACAAAGAAAATAAACCAGAGGCATCGGTTTTTTTTTCTTTAAAATCTCTTTTGATAAAGAAATACTCTAAAGATTATCCAAAAGGGAGAGTTGCTTCGCTTAATCAAGAGAGCTAGAGATAGGGATGGGATGAACTTCGTGAGCTTCGTTCGATAAGGGGGTGGACGAAACTCGACGCAGTAAATGAAAGAAGAGGCTGAGAAACATTCATATGCCTTCTCATGCTTTCTCATTTAAGGACCAACTGGAAAATATTTCTGGTTGCAGCAGGATATCTGCTGCCTCTCATTGCTCTCAAACTTTTCCCTCTTGCCTGAGAGGTGCCTGCCAACGTGAGCCGTAGTTATTAAACGTTCTTGAAAAGGTGCATTTGTAGACCACATTTTGGTATCACATCTTACGTACATGTATACGCAGGCGTGTATCCTTTGTGTGTTTTCCGGTCGTTCCAAATTGGGAATGGCTGCGCCTAGAGTTGCTACACATTGTTTTATAATATTCGAGAAAAGCTCGTTGGGGAGCACTTCTCTTATTTCCTCCATTTATTTTCCTGTTAACCGGGTCCTTCATCGATTTTTCCTTCGGGATTTTCTTCCTTGTTCCGATCAGGTCACACCATCTTGGTAGGAAAAAATTGCTTCAATGATTATACAAATGGCTTTTCTAGTTGTTCGTTTTCGGGAAGGCAAAATTGATGCGTCCTCGAGCAATCTACATATGCGATGGTTCGCAATTGGAAATGATGAATTTAAAAAGGAAAATCACTCAAATGGGAATGGCTAAAGAATTAAAAGCACTAATCGACTGTCATCTCGTGACAACCGATATTCGTGATGCATCCACATCGCTCGTTCAAACAGCTGTCTGCACTGAGGACAGACAGCACACCGGAATATGGTCATTCTACTTTTTATTCGCATTTTTTAGATCGTTTGCAAAATACTTTGTGACCGTCTTGTGTTAATCTTATTTTGGAGACCGGAATAAGAGAGGACAAAATACCGGATGATAGAGGTAACGAAAAGAAACCATAGACGCGAATTTCTCAAACCATCAAAGAAAGAATTGTCCTAGGAGCTCTTAAATCATTGACGAGAATAGTTTGGGACAGGAAAACCCTTAATTCTTCAGTTCCTACCAGTATCTAACATAGGACAAAACCTTCAAAGTTCTGCATGCTAGATATATAGCCATTTATGACTCAGTCGAATTTTATGCTCATCTATGTACTTTTACTCTATCAATAACTTCACTAACGCGACGATACTTATCATGTATCGGCAGCATGCTTGATTAAATTAATAATTGAAACAATGATAATCCACATTTTATAAAATTAAATGTGCTCTCAGTAATTATGGCAAAATATAGAGAAGTAAGATGTGGCATGAACTTCAGGCATTTGGAAGGGACCTCATTCGCGAAGAGAATATCTCATTTTGTGATGAGTCTTGAATTGGATGAACGCTTCCCAGCATCGATGGCCGGTTTGCATTTGTATTGCCACTCTCGGAAATGAATTATTTATGGATTTTTATGCATAACTGTATTTTGCTTGTTGCATAATTAAGAAAAACGTAACACAGTGTTGATTCGCTGCGACCTTCAAACGATCTATGGAGAAAAGACCATTGTTCTGTGATAGCAAACGATTCTCTATTATTCAAAAAGATTTCAAAAGTAGAATACTACTAAGCAACATTTGAAGGTCATCAATATTTTACTTAATTAATTTAAATGAAAATAATTTACATATCTAGGTTCTGTTCACAAGACAACCGGGTGGAAATAATCACCAGTAGCCTGAAATTATGTTGAAGTATCATTAGTTAGTTAGTTATTTCTCATAATATTTGTTTTGCATAAAAAAGTTGCTTCATTGTTATAGTAGCTGAAAACACCGCTGCAAATTGATTATAATGTTACTAGTAAAATGAGGCATACAATATATGAAAAAACCAAGCAAATTAGTCGACCTACTTGTCGAAGTCGATGAGTAAATCGGCACCCGATTGCCGCTCGTACTTTTTTCTTTACAGGCCGAGTGATGTATGTGATTCCTTTCTCGTTAGGTCCTATTGGTGCGGTTGATTCGTTCAACGGTATCCAACTGACGGATAGTCCGTATGTTGCTCTCATGACCAGTATTTGTGCTAGGTATGTTTATTTTTGAATATTAGGCTTAAACTATAAGATCACAAGTTGCTAGTCTGGATATCCGCCATTTTAAGGTGTATGGGCATGTTTTTTTGCGTATTTTCATGCATGACATCAGACTATATATTTCGAAAGAGACTGCTATGAATCCGTTTGTGTTGGTCTAATATATTTGCATTCTCAGAAAGCATTTATGCTATGAGTCAACTGATTGATCAATAATTGTGCTTTCAATTTTATTTCAATTTGTTTTCATATTTCAATTTGTTGAGTGATTCGTTTATCTATCAGTTTCTATCCGTAATGATGTTTGCAGAGTTTCTGCATCGGTATGGGACAGCATTGAGGGCGATCGCTTTATTCGATGCATCCATTCAGTAGGCGTACAGCGACCATCTTATTGCAGCAATAACAACAACGTATGCAAATATTTCTATTATTTCATTTCTAATAATTCTCACTAATTCCTCCTTTATCACTCATCTAAATGAAATCATTTAAGAAAACACCACTATGAATAGGCGAATTGCTGCGCTATATGGTCTTTCGAATGGAAAGGAAGTGATGTTAGTACAAATTGAAGACCGATGAGGACCAACAAACAAGTTTTGATAAGAAAGTTGTTTTTGATTGCAAATGGTTGCGCTGTAGGAGTCCTTTAAACGATAACGCAATGAACTTTCCCTCAGATATTTTATTTCGATATTGCATAAGATTTCTCTCATCGATAGGAAAATATTTTGAAATCTTCCGGAGCTTGAATTCAGCCTGTTTGAAATAATTTATGAATACTAATATCATAACGACTCCCATGGTCGTTTTTTATAGATGGCTACTCAATGCTTTTCAAGAAACTACTTTGTTGCAGCAATCGCCCGATTGTAGTATCCTAGAATTAGCAATGAAGTTAGGGAACTTTCTGGCTCCAACTTTTTGAGCCTTCTTGGTTGTGCTATACTCATTCACTTTTTAAGCAAGGTCGTTTTCATAGACTCTAACAGTTGCACTAATTGACCTCAAGAAAGTATCTATGTTCATTTTGATATTTCAGTGGCCATGTTCTCCTGAACAACGTTTTCAAGTAGTGTATCCTAAGAAACGTGAAATCTGGTCATATGGAATTGCTAGCGAGAGTGCAGTTCTTTGCAAGAATGAGGTATCGCTGAGATTAGCGTCGGTAATCGCTAAAGAAGAAGGATGGTTAGCTGAGCGGATGACGATTATTGCAATTTCAGGTGAATTAGAGCATTTTCTCACGAAATTTTTTTTTTATTTCACCTTTTTCTCAATATAAAAACTTCAATATGATTTTCATATTTCCCAGCTATACTTTGTGATTCATATACATGGATAATATTGGGGTACTCGGCAAAAACTCAACTAAATCCGTGGAAAAATGTTGAGCAATTAAGGCATTTCAGTTTATTCATAAGATCAACCGTAATTGCTCTGATTCGTTGACAATTCCACTATGCTGACATGAAGCACAACCAACTTCCGATACCATATAGCTACAGACATAGCATTGTTGCACTATATGGTTAAGTTTAAGTTGGTTTGAAAAACGCATTGCTGTTAATTTTAACTGCGTTGAATAATTAACTTGCACTCTAATATTATTAGTTTAATGGCGCAGAAATAAGAGGCCCTTGGAAAAAAGTAAGAATGTGTATCGAAAAATATAGTTGAAAGAATTGCAATGGCTTGGATTAGCGCTTTTAGATCCCGAGAAAGCAGAGCACTTCATCGGGATAGCGGGTCCGGATGGTTGTGGGAAGTCGTGCATGGCGTTTCTTCGGCCGACAATCCCTGGATGGAAGGTGAGTTTGTAAGGTCGTTGATTTCTGCTTATGGGTGCAAATGAATCGTCATTAGCTTCCTCAATAACAGCATATCTAGGGAACCGTTGGCTTCAAAGTGATTTTGTAGACATAAGGTGAATGACTGTTTGGAGTCATGAACGTAGAGGAAGAGGATGACCTTGAGAAGTTAATAAACGAATACTGCAACTCTAACGAACTTGCATCCTGGTTCACTTATATTCAGTGGCCACTGTAGTATTTCACTAACATTACTTCTATTCTATCTTTAAATAGATAAAACAAGTCTCATTTATATTATCTTTTTTGGATATTTTCCCTCCATGATGCAATACTGAAATTCTACTGTTCGGATCGCCGACGAACACCTACTTTCCGCTCATTTGAGGGATTCACATGAGTTGTGTTTTATTCTCAGCAGTAGCCGACCCCACCCGGAACAATATCAGTGCATTTTGCGTTAATTGAGTTTTCATTCTAATGTTTATATAGCTTTCAAACTTTTAAATTTGTGATGAACTTTGTATGATTTGCAAACGAGATACACCTATATTTTCACACATTGCAACGTAAGTTGTTTCGAATTATTGGTTGCCTTTTTTCTCACCCCCCGATAATGCTCATGCTGAATTGTGTTGAAATTACGTTAGTCGACCTCATATATTTTGAAGGTAAAGTCGTCGGACGAGCTTCGATTAGATGTGATATGTCTCATCGAGATATTGTCGAATATTATTGCGAAAACGATGAATACTAACTAATAAGCT
Organism: Ascaris suum; assembly: GCA_013433145.1. Classification (NCBI taxonomy): domain Eukaryota; kingdom Metazoa; phylum Nematoda; class Chromadorea; order Rhabditida; family Ascarididae; genus Ascaris; species Ascaris suum. The sequence continues at coordinate 7,163,635 of CM024178.1, read as the reverse complement.
GAAAGTTTCTCTACATAAGCTGGTTTCAGCAGTTTATATGTTACTATGCTTAAGCACAAGATAATATCATAAATGACCTTGCAAAGATATGATAGCCGCAACCATATTTACAATGGGTGATTCAATTAAACATTAGTTTGAGGTGCACATTCCAGGTGGAAGTACTCGGAGATGAAGTGGCATGGATAAGAGTTGGAAGTGATGGTCGATTGTATGCGAGCACTCCTCTTAATGGTTTCTTTCTGCACATTAGCGGATTCGATCCAACGTTAGTTTCTATTTGCTTTCCATTTCACATACATTTCTCCACTTTTACGCTTAGCTTAGATAATTGAACATGAAATTTTAATCTGTTGACTAGATTACATTTAATTATAAAGGAATCAAAGGTCTTTAGAATGGTTATGACTAATTTTATCCTTCTTAAAAGAGCGAACTAAATTTTCATATTCTAGAGTTTTGTGTCAAAATCTCTTCTCTAAGTGGGGCGATTGTAGTTATTCGTCGAAAACATTTAAATTGCTGAGAGAGTTTATTAGAGCAAATTATGCCTAATACATCACATCGTCGTAGTAATTTTCTTTAAATTAGGAAGGATTAATCGTAAAAAAGTAGCTTATTTTCTACATGATCCTTTGCTTCATCTAATTTTAATTTATTCTAATCTAGGCTAATAATAGTTATAAAATAAAAATATTTTTGCTGAAGTATAATGTATGCATGATTATGATTTATTCGAGAGTCAGCTCTGATTTTTATTTTATTCAACGAGAACATTTTTGCGAAAGGTAAGTGCAATAAACCGCGGCAGTTATTTGTTGGTTTACTTTTACTGGTATAATTTTTACTGATATAGAAAGGAATGTGGCAGTGAATTTCTATCAAGAAACGCCATCTTTACAAACGTTGGCTACACATCATTGGGTTATCCCTGTTGGAGCTCTTGCGATATGCGGTGTAATCCTGGTGAAGTGACCTATGACTGGCGTGGAAAATCGTGCAACAATAATAATGAAAGGTTAGTGCAAAAGCTCTTTGATTTTTAAGCTACTCAGGTTCTGAACTAAACAGCCAAAACTATACGATCTTCATTGTGGATTTTACTCTTTAGCTGTGAACTTTTCGGCCGTATATCACCTGAAGCATGGACTGTGTCTACCCCCTTGTCTTGCTGTTTTATACGTCTGCCTCTGCAGAGGCCCCGGAGGAGTCTTCATTTTATTCTTCGCGGCTCGAGGGGATTCGATTCGCTAAAAGAGAGGAGGATTTTGCTTTAAGGTAAAAGGTACTTTCCACTCATAGGTACTTTCCACTCATACTCCATTCGTCCACTTTGCATCATTTGTTTTTTTCGTCCAGAGCTGATTGCAGCCACATCGATCAACAGCTAGTTTTTCATTGTTTCAGAACAATAGAACATCCACAAGCATCAGTTGCGGTACGTTGTATAAATTGCCCAACGATGCATGCGCAATGGGAATCGAGTAGGGGTGTCCCGTTGAGTGCGATCATCTTCTGTACTCGTCGTCGCACCGGTGTTCCTCTAATTTCTGAGGCATTCACGTGGCAGCATGGAGTATTTCGAGCGTCAACTATTCGCACAGATGCACTCAACTCTAGAAAAGGAGAGAACCGTATGTTCTTTTTCAATGCTAGTGTTCAAGAAAATGCATCATTTTCGGGTTTATTTGTTCTTCAGTTTCCTTGGTGCTCCCGACATTTGCCAAGCCAGATACGAAACGTTTGCACTGGGAATGCATGATGTTTAATGATCCCTTATATAGCGAAATGCATAAAAGATACGAACATCATAATAAATGAGCTCGAGTTAGCGGAATGCGTTATGGAAATCTTTGCCGTATGTTGTTAATACCTGCGCAGGTGAGGCTTTTACTTTAGTGTAACCAATTGACATGGAGCACACTATCGATAACGGAAATCACGGTTGCACTTTCTTCGATTTAGAATTCAGGTTTAATGTGTTACCCAAACGAAGCTTAAACTGACAGTGTTATCTGGGCGATTAATTAGCGGCACATTTCTTTGTTAGCGCCAGTACAAAGAAGACTATGGAATTCGTTATATTTTGTTTCATTGAAGCTAGATTAAGACATTTCATCCACTTTAAAGTAATAGGTTGTTCAACTGTAGAGGTCGAACCAATTTTCGATCCGATGGGAATGGCTCGTTTCCTTGGTTATTCTTTTGGTGATTATCTGAAACATTGGCTGAGCTTTGATAAACCAAACAACAAGGTTGGTTAATTTCAAATTAGCATTCACTGTTGCACTAAAATATTTCCACAGAATTTGTAGTTGATTTGTTTTTTTTAATGGTTGATAAGATGCTGCTTAAAACAAATCTCAATTCATTAGCACCTCCACTAGTGAACTTTTGGATTGTCTCATAACAGCATCGTTCCCGTAGAAATGTTCCTATAGCGGATGCTATTACACTACTATATCATAACAAATGATATATTAAGTGTAAGAATATCCTAGAAAGTTTATTAAATGTAAGCATACTTAAATGAAATTTGAATTTGCAACAACGAGTATTTGGTCAGTTATGCAACAATGAGCTCCCCTCATGAAACGCCTTTGCCACTTGACAGGTCGTGGAATAATATGAAGTTGCTGCTGCATTGCTGCCTCTACCATTCGTTGAAAAACTGTTTCATTAACAATCGCGTAACCACTTACGACTTTACCTCAATCGTCACACCAAAGTAGTCCAGAGTGTTTCTCAGTCGTTGTTGTCCCTGACGAAAATTCAAATAATGCTTGTCTAAAGACAGGGCATAAACACAATTGCATAGATCACCGTCATAATTTGAAGCTTGAAGAGTATATGAAATGACGCAATGTTTTTTGCATTACAAAAAGACGATTCACACCTGGGGAGGACTGAGGTTGCTTGCACGAAACAGTTTTGGAGGTAAATATATTTGAGATAGAAGTAAAAAGTTAAATTATGCGATGCAACCTCCCCAAACGTAACGTTGCAGTTTATCATGATTTCAGCTGCTGTACGTGTAGTTATCGTCCTAGGTAATCCCACGTATTGTCCACTTGATGTTGTACTACGACAGGTTTGGACTGCCTTTAGGAACATTATTGCTCACATTACATCATGTCGTCAATAGAAGGGCATCAGTGAATCGAAAAAGGATTATTATTATTAAGCATTGCTTACAATTCCTCTGCACGGATATTTTGTTTCAGCTTCCAAAATTGTTCTTTATCAACCTTTTCCAAAATGGATCCAATAACGAATATCTTTGGCCCGGTTATGGCGATAATATACGAATTTTCGAGTGGATTATTCGACGAATTTCTTCACCAACTGTGGATAGCGTCATTAATACTCCTATCGGATTCGTTCCAATGCAAGAATCGATGAATCTCAAAGTGAATCGACAATTTATTTATTTCTTTTCGATTCTTAACTTTTCTTCAGGCGTATTGTTTTATATTATGTAGTAATGGCGATCCATAAGGCAATCGTGAATTTTTTTTTACTTGAAACGTGTTTTAGGTCACCGTTCATGTTTCAAATTTAAAAATTTCATTTTTGTATGCAATTTCCACGCTAAAGATCCATATTGTGCATTGCCCTTAGGGCTTTTTTTCTGATCATGGTTTCTATTAAACCAAGCTGCAACCAGACGAAGTTTAGTAATAAAAGAGCTATAGGGGATTACGAGATGAGAATGGTATCTATATTGTTTACACTGTTTGCCTAAAACAAATCACCTTGCGTCTTTATGCCAATGTCTTTGGTTTCGAAAAGTCAACCCTTTGAATTCTTGAATTAAGCTTATATTAAAGGGCCAATAAGACTCTCTGCTGACTGAACTAATAAGCTTTTCGAGGCTCATGAAGCTGTTTGCTTACATCGATTTAATGGGAGCTTTTCCAGTCGGTATTTATACTAAATTAATGTGTCCTGGGTGATTTTGATGGTACTTTTAAAATCATGAATGGTCCAATTTATATCAGGGTGATTCTTCGATCTTTACCCTTGAGGTATTCTAGAGACAAAGTTCCATAATTGATGATGAGGAATTACACAGTCTAATTCTCTCGTTTCCTATCCTCTCACAACATGTTACTAAATAGGACCTTAAACGATAAATTTTATTGATGATGAGAGTAATTTTCTAATTTAAAAATCAATATGAGGATTTCTATTGCTTTTATTGACAGCTTATCGATTTTCTCGTCTTGCATCAACTCTAAATATTTTTTAGGATCTTTGCGTGAAATGGAAAGAACTAATAGCGACTCCGAAAGAATTTTGGATGAATGAAATGATTGCCGTTCGTAAAATTTTCGATAGTATTCTCGGTACGAATCTTCCAAAGGAAATTTGCGAGGAATTCAACGGAATGGAGAGAAGATTTTCATCTGCCTAATTGAGGATTATCTTGATTTATTTAAACTAATAATAAGGATATTTCCTCAACATTAACTAATCAATTGTTTTTTTTGATATCTGATGCCTTTTGTGATTTGCAATTCTAATTTCTACATCATAAATAAAAGGATTTTTTTTTGCGCATATGAGTGATTTTTTCCGAATAAACTGATCAGTATATGTGAGTTTTTATGTGCTTTTATAAATCTCTATTCGCTGAGACACCGTGGAATGCTTTGGTCGACGCAAAGGATAAGCGCATTATGACTTTGGCTACAAGTGAGCAATTGGAAGAGAGTTTGGGTCGATGTTGCTTGCGTGAATTAAATATATATCCGTCTAATCCTTTCATTTCGTCAACCAATGAAGAATTACAAAATTTGCTGAGCGAAATGTTAGTGGCATCAAAATTTGCTTCCGTCAGCCTTTATCAGCTGTTATAGTCATACGAAGTACAATGCCAACGCTATTCTTTATCAACTGTTACAGCAGTCACTGCCTGTTGTATCTGGCGTCTCCAGACAGTTCGCTAGAATGCATGAGTAGGTATTGCTGATCCGAAGATTTGGAAGAGTGAGTTTTAGACAACTGGATGGATCAGATTTTGTGATCAGTTGGCAATAATTCTTTTTTTTTTCAGCTGCCCGGCAAAGATGTTCATACTATTATCGTCGTTCGCATGCGTTTTCATGTCTTTCCATTATGTGGGGTTGCGAAGAGTTATTCTCGTTGACAGCAAACAATGCTTACTATCGTCGATGTTTCTATGATTTCGCATCGAAAGAAAAAAGAGAAAAGCGAAAAACACAACTGATACAACACGTGTTTCTTTACTTAAAACTTTGGCATACGTAATGAACTATTTGGCAAACCCACGCTGGCTCAGTTCCTTTAGTCTTTAATATGTGGCATTCCGCATCCTTGTTACCTTGCAGTGGGATTACTTTAGGTTCTGATCGTAGCTTAAGTGAGGTTAAATTTAGAGCGGCCTTCCTGGCACTTTATCAATTTTGGTTTTATTACCGAGAAGGTTGCCTATTTGAGCTTGTGATTGGGTTTTGATCCTTTCAACTATCTGTGAACTTTTTTCGACGTCCGTATTCCTTCATCACCTAATCGACGATGCTGCAGACTGTTTAAATCACTTTTTCTATCGTTCGTTAGTAGCTCCTCGATATGTCACTTTGAGCAGTCTGCTTCTCTTTGATATCCATCTTCTCACAGGTGGATGCCATGTTTTTTGTCATCCTGCGATTATCGGTTTTCCGGGCACTGGATGAATTCCACAAAAATTCAACGGCTTCTTTTTGCATAATTTCTGAAATTCTTCTGATCAAAATATCCTTTAGTATTCTTGATAAATGCTTTGGAACTTCTGATGATGAAATTTGCACACTGAATAAGTTGTTGCGTCTTTGCAGTAATTTAATTTTCTCAAGCTATTTTTTGCGAGATGCGTCTTTCTACTTCGATTGCAAGATGGTGACCACTATTTTCAAACCCAATATCCCATTAAATACGATGTGGAACACGTTGTTGCTTTTGCTAGTCAATTTTGGACAATTTTCTAGGTTTTTCTGGAAAGAGACTCTGCAAATGTTCGGATATATACATTATCGTAAATGTCGCTCGAAAGTTGCTGGATATTTCGAGGAACAAATTATCAAATTATTTTATACTCTATCATAGGTAAATTTGCCTAGTGAGATTTCATCTTAATCGTTCCTAGGTATATATTATACTTAAACAGTTCATTGTTGAACTGTTCAAGTAACACAAATTTCAATTTGCGAATCTCAATTAGGCATGTAGGTTTCCATCAATTGGATCCATAATCTCATTTGCATCGATCTCGAATTTTTTTTGTGCGATTTGGATAATTCACGTGTTATTACGTTGTAAAACAAATGTATGAGCTTATATTTAAAAAAACAGTGTTAAAATTGAGATGGAACATTGATGGAAGAATTTACATTCTTCAATTCGATTGCCGGAGTGGAATCAATCCGTTTCTAAATTGTCGTCGAAATTTTCTTGCGAGTCTTTTCCTCTTGGTAAATTTCTCAAAATTATGTATTTATGAGGTTTTTTGAGGAGAAAATTCGCACCGTAAAGCTGATAGGAGAAAAACGTTTTTTAGACGAGTTAATCGTATGGACGTTTGCGCTCTCAGAACGTTAATCAGTTGCTTGTCTTCAACGAATTTCGCGTGAAAGAATAACGCGGAGACATTATACGGACGTCGTATCTGTTCTATTGTTCTTTTCGCCTGTAGCTTATATATATATATATATATATATATATATATATATATATATATATATATATATATATATATATATATATATATATATATATATAGGTTTGAAAAGTTGCAAGTGTTGGTGGTTGGAATGATGTAGATAAAACCGGAAATTGCACCAAGCACTAAACCTTACCAGTGGCAGCTATTTCCCACATTTCACTATAATGCGGCTATGTGATGAATGACAGTTTGTGAGACTCAGTCATAACCATATCACATGTTATCCACGTTTACAACGCGAAATGATCACTCTATCACTTTTCGTCTTTATCGAATTCGAATAAATCGAGTAAAATAATATTGAATAGCAATCTCATCTATGCATCATACCGCATTATTGTTTCTACTAGAAATTGTAATTTGAGCTTTAGGCGAGTGCAAAATGCATCGACTAATTCGTTGCCATTTGTTAGTGAATTTTAAAATATTTGAAAGTATTAAAGCACTCTGAAATAATAAAACAGTTCAAAATTATAGAAAGTTCACCGGTTTTCAATTTTTAAAATACACTATAATATTTTGAACATCGGCGCACATGTTATTCGATGCTATTCTGTAATGCCGAAAAGCGTTGACGTTGTTATGTTCGATTCTAAATTTCCATCTTAGAAATTTAGACTGCTTCGTAGTGTTATATGATGTAGTCTCACGAGTGCATTTCCATTGATCGTCATTTTTTTGTTTGCCAACACCTTCAATGACGATAGATTATATACTAGACGGAGGACCCGTCGCTTCCTGCGATTTGACGAAGTGCATGCTGTGCAACGTTCGCTCTATATTTCAACAGCTTCCCTGCTCCGTTTCACTGCTTTCACCCATTCTGTTCGACAGATCAGTCGCCACCATGGCAGAGGAGATCCTCTAGACCACCGCTGCATCCGAAGAAGAAAAATTTGGGGTGGGAGTGGGAGAGGGGTGATGAGCGAGAAGTTAATGGTTCTTGCTATTGATAAAATTTATTCGGCCTGCAATGCGTGTTGCATGCCCTATGCGTCCAAACATTTGTTGGTTATAGCATCGATGCCTTTATGCTTAGCAATAGGTATGAAGACATAGACTCATTCAAGAGTGAGGTAAAATAGAGTATATGGCGGTATTGTTAATCACTTCAGTTAAGTAACGGAATTGTGGATCACTTCAGTTTCTATCTGTCTCAGGTGTTTCACTCGGATTGTATCTAATGTGTATGCTAATGACATATTCGTCTAATTTATTGCAGAAGTGAACGAAACTTATAAATGTGCTCGAATATTCAAGGTGATCTGAGAGAAAGAATATGAAAAATTGGCTAACTATCAAACAGAAAATGGACAAATACTTAGAAACTGACATCTTCAGGTAAAGTTTATTTATGTAAATAAGGTTTAATGGTCATCTTTTCTGGGTGATTCGTTATTCCCTCTTCATTCTCTTAATCTTAACGAAATATTCACCTTTTTGGATTTTGGATTTGATGGCTTGTTGCATCACAAATAAATAGAGTAAATATCTATATTTCGTTCTCGTTTTTTCCTAAAGAACGCCGAATTTATGATGCTTCATTTCAGATATAATTGCTTAATTGTTGAGCGAAACATAAAGAAAAATAAGCTAAGTTTTTGCTTCAATGAAACGAAATCATCGCTTTATATGTGTTTTCATGTGCGCTAATTCGTTCGCTTATTCTTCGTTCTATAGTTTCATTCAACGACCATAAAATATTTAGTGAAAATGAGGAATAATGCGAATATTAATATTTGCAATGAGGCGATTCAATGAATTTATATTTGCCTTCCGATTATTTTTTAATTTTTTTTCAATTTTTTAAAAAATTCGACTTATTTTTTTTGGGCGAATTATGAACGCTTAGAGATATTTCAAAATTTTCAAAGCTAAATTTTTATTTCTATAATTGATTGGATATAGACAGAAATACAAATATTTGGCTAATAGTTAATACGAGTAATTGATTTCTTAGAAGAATGTGGCATTACTTTTGCATCAAATTTATAAGAAAATATTTTCAATCATTTGTTCGAATCAACAAAATCGTAGAATACGCTAATCTTCTTTCCTTTAGATCTTTTTGTTATGCTTTTGTTATGTCATATGTCTTTCTGATATGCATCTTCATTATTTTGTGTGTGTGTGTTTTGATATTATTAGAATTTCAATTAGAGTTCTTTTTTTCTTCGTTTGGTGAATAGATAGACTCAAAAATCCAACTTGAGAAATTTCTTTTACAATTCAATAAACCTAATTTTCGTAATGATTGATTTTTTTGTGTTTTCAATAGATATTTTTGAAAAAACTCTCCGGTTGACATGAGAATCTGTTGAAATACCGTCAGTGTAGTTTTTTGTTCGCTGGCGGTCTTCTTCAAAAACCTTTTTGGTAATGTGTTGTATTAAGCTGCAAAAGCGATAGCAAATGCATGGATTTAAGCAGACATGTTCGCAGCGCTCAGCTTCAACTAGCCGCTTCCCTCCCGCATCGCAGTCATACTGCACACCTGAGTACGTCCTATTTATTATTTTCAATTGTTTACGTCCTATTTTTATTCATTACTAATTTTGTTGATCTCAAATGTTTCGAAAGTCTTAATTTCAATTTCACACAAACAATCGATAGAGACAGGTGATGTGTTTGCTAAGGTGTGATAGATATTGTGTTGGGAGGTGTAACAATTCCATCTCTGGGGAACTTTTTATTATTCTTAGAGATAATTTACTCATTTTTCTAGTGGAAACTTCCCACCAGAGAATATTATTTCTTATAGTAGTTTTTTAAGGCAACTCTTAACGTTTCGGTTGTTTTATTTACTGTTATTTTATACTGCTTTAAGATTTTTAACTTTATTCTTGATGGTGAGTAGAACCTCTATCCACTAGACGTTACAGAATCCACAACGTTCTGCTTATCTGGCAGATGTTCTATTACTGGATACTCCCCCATTATTTGTTATTTAGGTGACAAAAGGTTGGTTTCAACAGGAATGACTTATATAGGTATATAGATGCCATTGGCCTGTTGAACATGGCAAAATATTAAGGCAAAACTTCATAATCTGTGAATTCTGCAATGCGTGTGGAACTAAATAATAAGTCCATTAGGCTGCCTTATAATGTGGCACATAGATCACAATCGGTCACCTCAGCTTTTATTGTTCGTTGACAAAATTTATTATGCAAATAGGTATGCAGATATATCGTCTCCATAATACGCTTTTGAAAGGATTTGCAGACGACTCATAAAAACGCATACAGTGAATCTTGAACAGATGTAGTTTTTAGGGCATGTGGGCGGGCCTAGTTGTGCTTTATTGCTTAACGCTCTCAGCAATTTTTTGTATGGTCGAAATGCTGAGATCCGCTCACATTTGATATGCTCACAAGTGCATCAACGTTAGAAACGTTCGAGATTGCTGTCGAATTTTCAACGAAAATGATATTAGTCTTTATAAATCATATGTTAAATTTTGCTTCTAATTTTCCATTTAATAGTGTTACCTAACCGGATGAAATCCTCATTTAATATAAGAATCATTTATTGCTGCAAACATATATTATTGATATTCTTTTGATTTTATCTTTTTCGTTTCTAACATTTGTTTTTTCATTCAAAGCGAAGTCGATCGTTTGCAATCCACTCGAATATGATCACTTATGGCGATTTTATTGCTCAATTTTTAACCTTATTATTTCAAAGTGGTCTATAGTAGTAGAATGTTGTTTAGCGAGAATTATATTTTGCCTAAAACGTTGAACGCAAAATTTTACGCAGAAGTAGTGAGAGGGAATTCGTTTTCGTCTTTTTTTCTTCCATATCGATAGAGGAGCGATATTCATATATCGTTCGTAGACACTCAACACCTGTCCAAATCGCCAATCACTTTACGTCAAATATCTATCGATTTTGATGCATATATTGATCCACCTCTACTCTGATCTTTTTAGAAACGAAATTTTGGCGATTAGTAGCTAAGCATCTTGATATTGCTTTTTTTTTTCCTACGCCGAATTTGAAATTTTGACGCTGCATATGCTTCTAGCGGGAATCTTATTCTTGGTGACAGCTTTAGTTAATTGACAATTTGATTTAAGTTTATGTTTGATGTGAACAGATTCAAGGACGATGACGATAAATATATCGTTAACAGAAGCAGCTAGTGATAAAAATAATGACAGTAATAATAATAGAACATAATACTAGTAATAATGAGGACTATAATAATAGTAGTGTTCAGTATATGTGTCTCAGCAATTCATTAGTCGTTATGCTAGACAGATATGAGAAAGGAATATGAATATTTCACATTTTACCTGCATTTAATGTCGATCTATGCAGTTGTACAGTTAGGAATGAAGCACACACTCTTCCATCCTAGCCGACAACCGCATGTTGCTCGCAGCGATTTTCCATTGCACTGTTGAGGTGGATTTCCTTCAAATCTCATAATTTTCCTCTGAAAGCTTTTTTGTTTTTTTTCAATTGGGATGGTGGATGCGAAAGATGCTTGTGTATGTTTTGACTGCCATATTGCAGGTGACGTTGAATGATGCATTTTTATTTGGTTGTTGCAGCAATGCAATATAGCACATGTTCTTATGAAGCACTTTACACATAAGTTACTGTGAGTCTTTGAACTTATGACTGCTCTAAAGAATTTCACTGCTGAGATGTTTTCAGTTAAAAAGCAACTGTTATCGAGTGCTTCTCAATTAGAATGTTTGCTTGTTACTGGGAATTCATGAATTCATTTTCAATCTTACTTAACTTATAAACTTTTATTTGTCTTTTGCATTTCTTTTGTTGACTTTCCCATGGGAAATGGTAAATTCGTGCACGAGAAACATTTTTGACATTCTTGTTTGAAAAGATAAGTACATTCTTTCCCATTACTATTTCTTCTTTCTCATTTTTTTTTTGTTCTTTTATTTCCCATATTTCTATTGTCTCCTGAAATACTGCAGAAATTGGCGACATCAACAATTCAGGATCGCCATCTCGAAACTTGAGAAGATCTAATTTTAATAAGAAATCTATTTAAAGGAAGTAGTAGAACCCGCTTTTCTCGGAACACGAAAAAAAAATTAAAATATCGCGACTGAATTGAAAATCCAAGTGAAGCCTGGAGCAATAAAAGCCTCGGGCATTCTTTTCAAAGAAGACGGCAACTGCGTCGCAAAGATGCACACATCACAAATTACAGAAAGCGTCTGCGTATGTATGTGTGTGTCCGTCATTCTGTCTACATGTGCCTGCATTTACGTCATTTATCAGTTCTTTCCTGTTAGTGTATTTGTCTGCAACTAAGCAAGAAGTAGAGAAGCAAAAGAGATGTCACGCTATGTGATTTCGTGCTGCTCTTACCTGACCCACCTGTTTCATATGATATTCACACCCAGCGAATATATAAAACATAGACTTCATATTTCATTCAACCCTATCGCTTGCACAGACCTCAACAAAAGGATCGTTTTCAGGCGCCTTTGCAAAAACCCATTATGACGACATCATGGCTGCATATTTGTGTTTGTCGTTCTGTCTGTCCGATACTTCTAGCTCAAAAATCAGTAAAGGTAGGTTGCGAAGTCCTCTGGTATGGTGGACACCATAGACAGATCTCCATCATTTTCGAGAGGAGTCATTAGGCGGTAATCAAAAAGAGATAAGAATTTTTTGCACCAGCCGAATTACAACTTCACAATGGCAGTTGTCACAGCGGTGATCGTGGTCAACTCACGTAAAATATGAAGCCATTATTCTGCATATTTGTTTTTATTGTTGACTTGTGAAGTTGGTTGACGTGATAAACAACGTGCAAAGGTGTGCACATCTGTTATTTGCATTGATAGGCTTTCCCACTTGTTTTACAAGTTAATCGCGTAAAATTTGCGCAATTTTTTTCTCATTTTTGTATTTGCTCTTGCAAAACAAATATGATAATTGATATGATAATTCGTTCACTCTGAAATGGACTCCCAATCCAACTATACAAAAATTTGCATTAGAAAAACGAGTACGTTATGCGCTTTTTATAGTTTGAAATATCAAATCGGTCTCCGAAATAAACGTTCAAAAATCACCAAGAAAATATCCAATATCAAATATGTATTTGGAAGCACTTCACACTGACTTCATATTGGTCGGCGTCTACAGAAGCTGTTTAAGTTTGGCTACGTTAGCATAGCTTCAGGTTAAGGACCACCGAAACTAGGAACATTGGAAATGTTAAGGTGTGGCTAATTTATGCTCATCCAACAAATTTAAATAAGCTGGAGGACGCTTAAATGTATCAAAATGTTCGTATGCATTTTGTAATTGAATCAGGCTGCGTTTCGCACCGATCGGTCATAGGAAATGGGCCTTTTACGAGCGATTTGTGGGAATAGACGCATCATATGAGTATGCGAATGCGCGTTTTTTTGTTTTTATTTGTGGATTCTTTACGAAAGTGGATGACCTTTTCTTGAAGGATTGCCAACTCATTAAAACAACTGACATCACAGGTAAGGCAGATTCATTCAAGCTCAACTCAGTGAAACGAAAATGGGGAGAGGGTTAGTCGTTATTTTCCACGCAAACGTTTTCTACCATTTTTCACCTATTTTCCATCTTTTCCATCTTCACATCAAATGAGGTTAAACATATAAAATATATATAAATGAAATATATATATATATATATATATATATATATATATATATATATATATATATATATATATATATATATATATATATATATATATATATATATATATATATATATATATATATATATATATATAATCGCACATCAAGTGAGCTCTACGAAAAAAAAATCTTACAAATTTCAGCGAAAGATCACCTAAAGTTAAACATATTTAATATTTTCGATTTTTTTTTCTAATCGAAGCCGGTGAATGATAAACTTTCTCGAAAATATCGAGAGATACATCCGTGTGCTCTGCATCAAAAATCGGCAGCCAATCTAAGATGTGGATCATCTGCACATGATTTTCGAATTTTTCCAGGAAAAAAATTGCAGTTAGATGCTTTAAAAAAGCGCAGGATGGAAGTGAAATTTTCTCGTAAGTTTCGAGATTTCTCCGAAAACGTGGAATTTTCAACAACTTCAGCAAATTTTTTCTTAGATTTCCTAGTAAACCTTACTCATAATTACTCAGCCTTAAATTTAATCTAAAAAAAAATTGGATTTTGTAGATTTTTTTTTCTTGAAATTCGGGAAAGATTATATCAACATTTTGATTTGCTTAAATAAATGAAATGATTTCCATTATGGAAATATTACCTCTAAAATTGTAATAGATGAATATTACTGAAGAAATCAGCATCCGCTATTCAAAATAAGCAGTCATTATGGGTAAGACTTTCATGAAAATATCCTAGCAGGAATAAACAGCACATGCATCGATGTTGACATAAAAGAGGATGTAAAAATAGACTGATGTTGGCGATGGTGATGACGCGTTTATGCAACTTCAGCGAAAACAATCATTCGACGTTGTTGTTGCAATGGTTGACGTTTCGAATAACAACGCACGAAGCGCTTTACTATCGATTTTTGCAATCTTATCGATTCATTTTTTCTACTAAGCTGCAATTTTGCAAATTATTAAATTGTAATATATTGCAAAAAAGGTTTTTCGTCCTTTATTTAAATGTATTTCAAGTTGACTATTTTATTATACGGAGAATTTGTTTTTGTTCAATAAAATTGCTCAATAATTTCAAGTTGCAAAACTGCTCAAAAAAAACAACATGAAATTATACACTGTTAAGCGTAATTCATTCACAACATTCGATCGTTCCTGAAATATTTCAACATTTCAACATATTTGCAAAATTTTCGCAAACACTGCTTGAATTTTTCTTTCTGCAAGATGCAAAGTTGCAATTTTTGCAAGATCTTGCAAAAAAATGCATCATAGGATTCGAAATGTTTTTTTTTCGTGACCATGTATATAAGTATATTAATTTTACAATTTCAGCATGTGATCAGAAAATGTGCAGCTAAAGAAATTGAAGATCAAAGTTTGTTACCTCTTTAAAAAAAATATTCGCATCAATCCATCGACAACTTTAAACTTCAGTGAAAATTGTTAGTGGAGGTTTTGTTCTTCGAACAATTCGTTTGAAACTAAAAAACGCTAATTTTTTTTTTGTTGGCTCTTTGCTTCGCTCACAAATTTCAGACAATAGCACATTGCAGCGTTTTTTATTTTCCTTGAACTTCTCTATTATATAAGCATTTTTCTAATTTCTTACTTATTTTTCATATTATTTTTCTACGCTAAAAATTTTCTCGCATTATTTTCTTTACGCTTTCTTAGCAATGGAAAAATAATTGAGAAAAGATGGGAATTTTTCATACGACAACATAAAACTTTAATCATTATTTATATTTAAATGCATAATTTTTTAATTTCTCTTTTCATTAGAGAATGCTAAGCCGACGCTTTTTTTTTTCATTTTGCAATCGCACAAATCACTATCAAACTCCTAATCTAATTTGGTTTTAATATGCAATTTCGAAGAAAGTTTGATTTCATAAGTTTTTTTTTTTTGAGGGAAATGTTTCGAATTTTATATATTCCAAGATTTATGGTAGCATCTCTTTACCGTTTCATTGTTATATAACCGCTAATCGATATCGTTAAAACGTCCGTTCACTTTAAATTATTTTATCGTTGAAGTTTTAGTGTATAACGATTTTCATCTCATCTCAGCTAATTTCTTCTATTTGACTCCATGAATTATTAAGAGTTTTATAACCTTATTTTATATTTTTTGCTTTTATATTTTTTAAAATTTTTACAGTCTTATGTTTACAAGAATTTTTTATATTTTAATCTTCATTCATAATCTTATAATATTGATTATCATTTTAACTTTATGATATTTGATGCTCATCGTTGCAAATATCGAAACGGATAGATAACAAATAAACACGTGCCTGCAATGAATATTGCTTCTATGCTGTTTTATAGTGGTACTCAAAAAAAAAACTGATTCGTAATTGTGTTTTGCGGACTGTCAATCTGAGATGGTCGTTAATCAATTCGGCCACAATATTTCTTCCTATTGCAATAGAGCATTCCACGTTCATCTAGCATTGCCAAGCTCAACACTCATTGAACTATCGTTAAGTGCATTTCGATGGAGCTCTTCGTAATTTATGCATTTTTACTGCATTATTTTCATGAGCGATTGGCATTTCAATATGCTGAAATATTTGTTCTTGTCGAATTAAGGAAAATGGAACTGGAAAAAGAAAAAAAAGAGCTTATCTGAGGGGGAGGGGGAGGGGGAGGGAGCAGAAAATCTCTTATACCAACCGGCAATTTCGTATAATTTTGTATTGTGTTGTATTGTTTTGGACTCTTTTTTTTGCTATTTGCTAAGCTTTATCATTGGTGAATTATTAATCATCTCAGAGCGTTTTCTTACTAATGTTATGTTGAAATTTTGATGTATATTTTGATATGCATAGTATGTTAATTATAGTATTTAATGCAGTAAATCGATTCGACTATATTCATTGAAGGCTATGAGATTATTCAATGAAATGACGCTTTTAGAGCAATCAATTTTATTATTCTTTAGTTTATAACCTAATTTAGCCAAATTTTATTGCAGTTCCTCATAATTTGCATATTGAAAAAAAAAACATTTCATTCTCTACGATCTTTTGCAAAACTAATCTGTATATAATTTTATAAATCCCAAATATTTTTTATTTCATCGTATCTTTAAAATTCTATTGAATTTTAACAAATGCTTCATGTAATGTATAATTTTTAATGCATAGTTTAATGGAAATGATCGTATGGCTAAAATAGATTTACGCATTATTATTAAAGAAGTTGTAAGACAATTTTTTATTGATTGGTAGCGAAATAATGGTAAACGTTTCTGATTCCACAAAAATTGCTGATAAAGAAAATAAAAGCATTTGAGTATTTTGCTTTTATGCACTTATATATTTAGAAATTTTGATGCTTGAAATATTTCTCATCATTCGATATTGAGGCATTTTAACGCAATGTTGACTTCAGCTCTCGAAGAGATGCGTTTGCCTGTGATCGTCGGAATAATTGGTGGCCTTCAATCAGGAAAGGTATTCGCAAATGAATATTTATGAGTTTTTCGTTTATTGCTATTTAGGGAATTTAGGCGATCGCTACTAATAAATTAAGCGAATTTTAGGATAACTGGAGAAATTTTATGACTAAAATATCGTCAATAGAATTTTCTAGTTTTTTGTAATTTTCCTTCTCTTATAACATCATATGTGAAATATTTTTGACAGTTACGTTTCTTTTTTTTGTTTAAAGGGGCTGATGTGTAAGTGCCTTAGCTAGCTGCAAATTTCCTTGCAAAGCCACACTATGTGTCTGTGTCCGTCTCTCTGCTGATTGCGTTTCTGAAAGCATTGAAGCTAGAGCTGCGAAATTCGTTAATTCTAATGAACACTATAGGATAATCTTCTGCATTATAATCCATCATTTTCGGAACGCGTTAGAAGAGGAAACGACGTTTTAGGAAAATTTGAGGAAAAGAAAGTGCACACTTCATTGAACGAAGCAAGAGAAAAACCTATTAACCATCGCGATTGTATTTCACTATTATTATTGACGTCGAGAAGAGAGTGGGCAGAAGGGTTCCAACCTCCCTGTATCTTCATGCAAAGGGCTGTCGCCCTATCTGAACCTTCTGTTTTCATGGAGTATAATCGGATGCTGACATGGTCAACATTCCATTAAAATTGACTTAGCATAAATCGCATTAATTTGCATATTCCGGCTAAGTTTTTCGGATCGGCATCCGAGTCTAAGAGAAGCTGCTTACACTTGCTCACTATCTGTTAAAATCTTTGCTATTAGAATAGCGAAGTGACACAAAAAACTCTTAGCCAGCAACGAATCATCACATCTCTTATCCATCAGTTACATACTAAGCACGTGTCTGATTCACTCACTTTTGTTTCCTCTCTCATAGCGAAATGCAGGTGCGGATTTCCCCATTAAGATTCCTGCAACATGTGTTCGGAAGTTTGTGGAATTGTGTTTCAAGTAAACGAAGAGCGATTTCTATCGAATCAGCACATAGAGAGTTATGGTGAAATATGAAAAAAAAGCTCTATGAAATGGCCAAACATTTTATTTTTATTTCCAACACACCACCAGAGACCAACGTCGTCGCGTAGCGCTTAGCTTTGTGGAAAAAATATTCAACCGATCTGATCTTACCTTTCCCGGTCGGTAAGACGCAAGTGACCTCTTAAATTTTTAGCAGCACACATATGTACCGCTACTTTTTGATCGCTTATAAAACTTCATGGAAATTCGTTGAGCTTTAAGTGAGTATTGCCCGGAAAATGAAATTCCGACTTGACAGTGGATAACCTTTTCGGATTCATTGAAATATATTTGCTTTTTTTGAAGTATACCTTTAATTATATCTAGATAGCCATCATCCAGAGATCCTATAAATTTCCTTTCACTATGTTCATAAATCACCGAGAAGTCATGTTTTCAACTTGTGTATCCATATGTAATGAACGAATCCTGGATAAATCCATACATTCCAGATGAACGTACCCAGGAACCACAAATATCTTCAGAGGCCTTGATCCACCCTCTATAAATCTCTTGTAACCTTCATCAAAATTGATTAATGAGAAAAAAAGTTATGTGGAATCCGTCTCTAAGTATGAAAATTTCATTTTTTTTTAAATAATTCATATGCTAAATTCCACCAATCGAGCTCATGCGATATGCCATATTTCAACAGCACAAATAAATTTACTGCAAATCGGAAGTTTATTTTGGATCAATCGACTAAATATTTCAACGAAGAAAGCATTTTATTTGATTTCCTTTACTTTTTATTTCTTTAGCTGCACCATTCGGAGTTTTATCACATGAAACGTCGGTGTTGCTAACATAGTAGAGAAAAAGTTTTCGACAAATTACTGAGGAAAAAATTATCAGTATCGAGTATATAAGTAAAAATTTCAGTATAAATTATCAAAGATTTTCATTACATTACTACCAAAGGAAGAAAATATTAAGTATCAAAGAATGAGAAAGTTCGTTTAAGTATTTTTCAAAACTTTTTGATGATTCTAATACATAACAAAAAAATAGCCCTACTATATTATATCTACAGCTACATCTAAAGTACGATTCCTTATCATATAATGCGTGTAGTAATAGACTCGTGATAAATGATATCGCAAGAAGCAAGAGAATGAGTGTGTTATGGGATGGAGATATAATAACATATCATTGTTGAATGTTGAATTCTTGATAAAATTTCTCGATGAAAGGAAATCATTTGCAGGTATCGTTCAGTAAATTATTGCAGAAGCATCTTGCCGATAAACACAAATTAACATCGTATGTTCTCAACTCGAAAAATAATCCCGAGTTGATTAACGTTAAAAAAGGTATATTTCTTTGATTGTAATTCACAATGTTCTCGAAATGATGCGAAATGTGCGATTATTTAATTTGAGAGAATGTTCGAAAATATTTCCTCATTATCAGCTCTCGTATAATTTTATTTATCGTTTACGAGTGCAAAAGGCAAACGAAATGATTTTTGTGTGTTTCTTTCTATCCAATAATGATAGTTGTGAGATTTGCATTATACGTCATCTTTTAAACCAAGATTCCAAATCGTGTTCACTCTATTCTGATCGACCTATGGTTGGTTGTAGGGATCTTTTATTGTTGCGGTCGAGTGCATCGCCAAACGAAGTTTTGATTTAATTATGCATCGGTTTGCCGTTTTAGATATTACATCGTTTAGCATTGAAATTTCGTTCCTTCCAATACTGAAGCCACTAGCTGTTCTGGCTAACTGAATTTCAAATATGCATATCTCGCCAATATCTTGGTGCGCTTTCCCATTTTCTCAATCGCTGCCCTTATGTATTGTGGCCATCGTTTTTTCACCATTTCAAAATTAGACTAAAAATTTGCCGCCGCTTGCAGAACATGATTTGGAAGAGGTCTTTGAGTCAGCGAAAGCAGACGTTGTGATGGTAGCTGGAGTAACACTGCTTCAGAATGAGAAACTTCGAGCTCAATTGGACTTTAGAATTTTCCTTGAATCCGATGCCGATCAACGTCTCGCTGAATTCAGTAAGTTTTATTGTTGCCGTAGGTGACGAAATTACAATACTAGTAGCAAATTGTAGTGTCTGTTTGCGCGTTTATTGACTGCTGCTTTAAAACCGCAGCAGGTCAAAGGCCGAATGTGAGATTTAAAATCACCCTCACTGAGGTCAATGAAATGTTTCTTTCCTAAAATGAATTTTGATAATATACGATCCTGAAAAACTATAAGCATTTATACTTTTAATTAGGGTTATGCTGTGGTGGTTTGGAATCGAGTTCATCGCTCTCTTGACCGTAGCGACGATCTCATATACTTTCATGTGTGAAATAAAGCAACGATTTCGAAGATATCACCTTTGCTAAGAAGTGAGCTACCTTATTCATCTAATTCTATTTAGGTACAAACCCTAAACGAGTTTAAGGTGATCCATTGATAGATGATTTTCCTCTTGAAAAATACTTCGCTGCCTGCAAACTTCGATTTTTTTTCTCGTGGAGGGCTGCCTGAAGGACACGTGGCTGTATAACGAGCCATTGCAAAACAGTGGTGGCGGCTGCTTTTCTCTGAAATGTGTATTTTATGTGGGATCAGAGGATCAGATCGCATATTTTCATAGAAAATTGGAACAATCGTAAAGATTACACGAAGAAGCAGATTGATTGAGAAAAATAGAACACTACCGATATCACATGCAACTTTATATATATATATATATATATATATATATATATATATATATATATATATATATATATATATATATATATATATATATATATATATATATATATATATATATATATATATATATATATATATATATATATATATATATATATATATATATATATATATGCAAGTGAGATGATTAAGAAAATTTTGAATTATTAATGCTACGCTTTGCATATTTGTCTAGTGATTATGCTTTGTTGAGTGCAATAGAATGATGCATTCATTGTTCGATAGATTCATTGCAAATCTTGAAAAAGGATGAAATGGAAAAAAATTTTAAATTCTATGTTTCAAAGATATTTTGAATTTTTATTCAGATTATTTCAAAAAATCTCAAGTTGATGAGATGCTTCAAAAAAATTTCAAAGCAAAAATTTCTCTTTGAAGACTTTTCTTCTTTTGAATATGATGGCGAAAATCATAGATCAACTTTTTTCATATCCTTTAATGCTTTGTTGTTTTGGCGCTTTTCGCTATTGATATCACTGTAGCAAATTGCATACTTTGTGTGCCTGCATTCTATGGGTCTTGGACCATTTTGTCCAAACAAATTCGTATCTCCATATCAGAAAAAGAGGAGACAGAGGGACCAATAAAATTACTATTGAATATGTTATGAAAAGTTCATGCTTCCTGACAACTTTTTGCAGTGGGATCAAAGTTGGGAGGAAACGCATAGCATCAGAGGTCTCACTGCAGACGCAAAAGCCGATAACATTCAATGAGTTTAAACAAACACTACTTTATTTGGCTGTTTTCCTTTTCCTCCGTCCAAAGAGCTTACACACTCCAAAGAAGGGACGTTGAATATCGAGCACTCATAAGCCGATTGAGAGCTTAACAAGCCATGGAAGGCTTACCAACTGTTATCAAATATTTCTCGCCTCAGTAGCGATTAACCGTCAATAAAAAACAATGGGGATCACATTAATCAATGGACACAATGGATAATTTATTTGTTGTCTCCTCAGCAAAATCAATGAAAAATTCTTTCGAGGAATGTATGAGACTTTCATCCACCAGATTCTTATAAAAAAGAGGAAGAGCATTGTTGAATGAGAGAATTTTTGACTGCTTCGCTAATAAAACCAATTTTTCCTTGCCAATTATTTAACTGCACTTCATAGCCTAATATCTTTCATATATTTAATGCGCAAGCCTGCTTTCCTAACTCAGATAAAACGGTTTGAAATTATTTTTGCAAGAAAATTTCCTGTTTTGCTTTGTGAAAGCTTCAGTCTGCAATTTCGGTGAACTGCCCAAAGTCAAGGATTTCTGTTCACCTCCAAAAAGAATTTAATATGATGATCGCCCAAACTGGATGGATTATCGATTTTTAGGGGTATAAATACTAATAAAACTCACCAAGGGCCAAAGAAATTTCATTCATAGGCCTCTAATTTTGGGGAATCTTTAATGTTGTGGGGGCCAGCATTATGGTTATTAGCAATGTTATCGTCGTTTTATTTTTATTCGCATTTCGTAACAAAATGATGAACATATTGCTGTTAGATTAAGTGATTTTCATCGTAGAGAATAATACTCGTTCGCCTACAAATTACTTTCGGTACAGATGACTAAATCACTAGTATTTCGGCGATTTGAGAATTGCTTTGCTAATCCGATTGGCGAGGCAATTCAGAAAAAAAAGATAACAGTAATTTTAGCGACATCTCTTCTTCTCCTAAGTTTTAATGCACACTCATATAAATATCATTATTTCGCTGATGGGAACCTGTTAAGAACGGTAGGTAAATAAGTGAACAACCGCATGGTTGGCATTCTGCTGAATATGATGGATTTGTTTGTTGATCGAAAGATTAAGTAATCAATCGATTGGTGAAGTCGTGATATTAAATATGCAAATTTTCTTGCTAATGCAATAGGTGACGAAAAACAAATCGACCAGCTGAATGCTAGTTTAGTTTGGAAATAACTGGACCACGAATACAAGCAGACGAACGTAATAGAACTATCGCCTAGGAGATTCGATGATACGATCGGAACTTCAATCTGTGATCTGTGATTATTTCGCATTGGTTGCTTTTTTATCGTTGCATATCAGCTTATATTTTTTATTATTGATATATGTAGTGCTTCTTTCATGTTTTATTATGCTGCGAGAGAGTTTTGCATATGTTGTTCACTTAATCTGCAATGGTACTTTTTATACCAAATTGCAATGGTGATTTCTTAACGGTTAACCTTTATGAAATTCCAAACTTTATTTCAGTAAAGAAAGCAAAGAAGGGTCCAGATGATGATGTCGAAGCAATAATGGAGCAATATTTCACACAGGTAAAGCCTTCATATGAACAAACGCTTCAATGGAAAGATCATGCACACTTCTTTGCCGAACCGGATATGTCAGAAGGTGAATTTTCACTTCATTAATGAATATTATACTCTAATCTTTTGAGGCATATTTCAAAAGTCATTCATAACCGTAATAATTATGAGAATAATTATGAGTTATTTCTAAAGGAACTTAGGAAAATACGATATGCATTTTTGCATATTTGCATCATTAATTTGTCCATAGAAAAATCGTTTTTTTTTCATCTACATTGCTGTCACTTTTATTATTTGTTTTGCAAAATTAACTTCTTGAAAACACTGATGTAAAAATATGTATAAAAGTGCTTAGCACTGTTTCAATGACACATCAAGTCGAAATTTCAGCCCGATGATCGAATCTTATAAGCATATAATAGTTGTTAGCGTTGATGCAACGAAAGCACATATATGTATCTAATTGAATATATTTTCGCCTCTCTTATAATACGTTTTTTTTTCCGGGCGATCCAAAAAAAAAACGTCGATTAATACTTAACAGCAATATAAATGTTAACCTATAAGAATATAAGCAATTTTTATTATTGCATTGTAGGTTGATTGTTTTTTGCCGATCGTAATGATGCATTGAATGGTTCTCTTTTTTGCTCTTATAAAAGCGTATCACTCAATTTTGAGCATGGGCCTTTTTTTCTATTTCTAATTGCACGATGATTACCTGATGATTATCGTCAATTGGTTATTTCATTCACACCTTTACAATATGGTACTAAATATGCTAACTATTTAGAAAAGATGGGTCTACTTGGCCTCATGATCAAGGATATGGTACAAAAACATCACGAACTAGCCGACCTTTTGCATCTACACTGAGCAAATATTATCGATATGCGTTTCAATCGTCTTCATCTCAACAATCCTGAGATCGACATATTCATTTGCTGATAATTAATGAATATTATTGTGCAAATTGTATATTCCATGTAATTAAAATAGTATACCGCATGTTTATTTGTCTTTTTTTTTGTTGAAAATAACTAATGCGCTTTATATACATAATTGTTTGTTAATGTACGATTATGAATGAGAAATTTTTCAATTCCAGTCACTAATCGTTTTTAATTTCGATCCATTTCGAACACATTTGAAATCCACGGAAAGCGACGAACATGTTCGTCTTATCGTTGTTCCGTTTTGCGTTTCATTTGCAAAAATTTATGGAACCGTTCCGTTGCAAAATGAAAGGTGTAGTGAAGTTAACTTTTAATCAGTCGATTACATGTGTTTATAGCCTCCTTACCCATCTTTCTTTTCTTTTGCATATTGATTGCTGCTAATCTCTTCTTGTGGAATGGAAGAAGCGTTCAAAATGCTAAGGAGCACCTGCCGAAAGTATAAATCTTGCCCTCAACCGACCCATTCCGCTATAAAATAGGTGTCAGCCACATCATAGCGGTCATTCCCATAAAGGCCTCTCGACTGTACTGCCTAATCAGGGCTGAGAGGAGTAGAGAGATGTTGTGGTTAATAAGCCATAGATTTATTGTCTAGTTTTAACGACACATGTATCATTCATTAAGCTGGTTTTGCTTATGGAGTGCAAGCCGATGCAGGCTGCAATTGCATTATTGGCCAAGCACTAAAATGCCTCAAAACTATGGTTATGTACAACGTCACAGCTCATGATTTATCTTATTAAGCCTTCTGCAAGAACACGACCGTTCAGCGTCTTCTGGTTCAGCGTAAGGCATTGTGTTGTTTATACTGAGCAATATTTTTCTGAACATTCAGCCCTAGGTAACGATAGATAACGCAGTCGGCATTAGATAAGGGTAAAATGTTTTTGGTGCAATATGATACTTTAATTCGCCGTATTACATTCTCTGAGATCATTTTGCATATCCAACGAATGAAAACGGACCCACACGTGGAGAAGAGTAGCATGGAATCAGCTTAAAAAGGTTTTGTATAGAAGATCACAGGAGAACATCAGCTGTCAGCAAATGATAAAATATGTGCAATAACCTATCTCTACTTTAATTGGTCCAAAAATTTTATGCAATTCCCTTACAAAAGGCTCGTTATAAACGGAACCTAGGATCACAGGAGCTGTCACTTCCGGTGGACGAAAAGATGGAACTACCGATAGATTATTTGCCACCTTTCGAATGTTCAGTTGTTGAGTGTTCGGAATGCATCATCGGTGTGTGTATGTTTGTGTATCTTTCGTGATACACTAATGTCCGTCTTTGTTGTATCTACCGAACATCGTAGTACCGAACCAACGTCGGCAATCCTAGTGCATGTAACTGCATTGCATTCCGCGGTATGCATCAAACAATTTTTACATCTTATTTCCTTATCCTGTTGAACACACATCTTATTAAGTGCTCAAATTCTACAGCATACGCTTTACTTGTTTCGAATGATATCTCACGCAAAGACCCGTACTGCATGACTGAGACCAAACGACGCATGCATATTTATTCGCTTGCTTTCTGCTACTGATTCATTATTCTCATTATTCCTTCATATCTAAGAAATAATGAACTTTCGACCTTTCATTAGTCGACCTAATGACCGCTCAAAATATTGTGATTTCGATTTCATAATCATCCATATTTCTTGAGGCAAAACAATGACTAAATCTATACAGTATTCTTGAGGTAAAACAAATATTTCGTCTCAAAAAAACCCTACGTTAAGGTTTGGACATCGGTGGGAGGAAGCGAAGGATGTCAGAGCATTTTGAGACAGTTTGAAAGGACTGAACCTATTCTTTCTGAGAAATTCAAAAAACCTCCCATATATTCACTCAGCGATATTTTGAGCGATGTAACGTTCATAAGATGAAAAAAAAAAGAATTTTGTCCAACGATAGTGTAGGTTAGATCCCACTCTAATACCGGGACAAATGGTGGTCTGGAACCGCGGCCAGATTTCGCCCAAAACTTCGAGGGACATGATATGGGAGAGCATATGGGAAATGGTCATCGAATAATCTGCATGATTTGAGGGAAGACACGATTCACTACAAACTAGAACTTCATCGTACATTCGGTCATTCAACTGTGCCAATTATAGGCATAGTGCCTTTTTTTTTAATCGTCGGGTAGAAAATTCGCTGAAAGACTTATTTGATCCTTTCGATATGTTGCGGCTACGTGTAATTTAATTGTAATATCTGTAATTAGATATTGCCTTTTTATCTGAGGACTATAGTGCATCAAATATTGTTCATACCAAAAATGCACGAAAAATTAATCTAAATTAGGCGCTTCTTTTACAACATGGAGGGGTTTGCGTCTGCATATTGTAAACGTTCCTCTGAAATTCTTCATAAATTAGGAAGGTGGCAATTCATCTCAGTTCGCCTAGATGATGTTACGCCTAAGTGAAACGTCAACAAAAATTGAAATTTGCTCAAATCGTTGAGACAATCGACGGCTAACCTTTTTCCTCATGAATCAATTCGCTTTGAAATGATCTTAGCATTGAAGAAAGCTTCACGGAATATTTCTATGCAAAGATTGCAAGGAAATGACACACGCTAAGTGTAAAGCAGTTATATGGACAGTAATGCGGTGCATACGAGGAAAAACAGCGGAGATCAACGCATCGTGCAATGCAGTGTTTGCATTTAATTCTTTAATTTAATTTTGTTCGTTTTCTCTGCATGTATACTGATGCGATCTGTTTCCCTATTCGGTTGATAAGTACAATTATATGCGTTAACTGGATCCATTGCTGCCGATGTGCCACATCAAATGGATTTATATGGGATTTTTTGCTGTTACGGGAATCTTCAATGTTATGGTTCCCACTCCCCAAAAAAAGTTTCCTTGTCGAAAAATGTCGGAGTTTTTCTTCGCTTATAAACTTTGTATCGCTGAGATAAGAAGAGATCACTGTCCTGATGAGGAAATACAATAATAGAAATATCGAATGCTGCGTGAATGCATGTAGGACGTTTCACGATAGAGGCATTTGTGAAAAACGTCGATCCATGGCAAACGAGATTCCCTCGTCAATCGCACTTTCTTTTTGCAAGTTTTAATCGTATCCAAACTTACCATCTGTACAATCGTAATCCAATTCAACAAATTTGATCTATATCTTCATAAGATGCCCACTAACGCCACGTGATAAATTACTTTTATACAACGAAAAATGAGACACAGAATGATTTAAATAAGAAAATAAATAACAGTGCAAATAAATAAATAAAGTTATATGAGTGAATTATTGGAATTTCTATAAATACCGCTCTTATCATTTATCAACGCTCTTATTTTCCTTATCATAGAAAGAAACTTAGTAGATTTCGTTTGTAGTTTTCTTATTCGTTACTTTCGGCAAATAGAATTTATTATCAACTTCTCAAATATTTTTTAAAACGTTTTATTGATGAAAGGAGTGTTTACAACATAATAAAAAAATATTATCTATTGTTTGTTATACTCTATTTTGATAAAATCATTTCATTTTTTTAGCTGCTTTACGCTATCATTGTTTCATTCATATAAATATGCGATTGAATGCAAATTTAATTATAGGTTTGAAAAAAAAATTGCGAAGTATTTTATAAATTGTATACTTAAGATGATGTTATTTATTTCGATGTTGTTTCGATGCTAGAATAAATACGTACGTACTATTGACTGCAATATGCAAAAATTTCGGGTGAAAATAATATGCAAAAATAATCCTATTTCACTTTCGATATCATTTCAAATGTTTGTTGTATTTTAGAGGAAAATATCAATGCATAGAAACGTTTTTCATTAAACGCATTGAAAATTCCTCTTCGTGAAATCTATGATATTCTTTGTTGCGCCTCCGCATACCTCTTTTTTAGATTATGATGAAGGGTGAACGAAAAACGATCACTCATATTGTTTTAACAAAAAAACCCCAGCAGATATATCTTGTCTGCCGGATTTTAGCTTGTACGTTGAAAGCTTATGCGCTATGCAAAAAAAAAAAAAAAAAAACATAGTGAAGTTGGAGAACTATCGTAATAGGAAGGAGTTCTCTATATAGTGTAAGATTATACCAATCAAAATCCATCGATATAGCTTGTCGCTAATGAGTTGAAACTATCGAGCAAATAACGCAAACACATTAATTAATGCATAAACCAGGTAAATGAATTGATTACTGTATAAATAAGGTAAAGCATAAATTAAGAGGGTAATGAGGGCAAGCATAGATTAATGAAGAAGCAAAACATATACACACAACGATACAGCGTGCAACTCATATATATACGCATGCTTTTTTTAAACACGTATATTCACCAGTAGGATACGAAAATTTTCACACCTTATTGAACGTTCCTGATATTGATGCTGAACACATCAAAAAGCATGAAAAGCAAAGTGTTTCTTTTTTTTTGTGAAGATATAGAGGGAATAGTTCCATCTAAGCGATCTTTTTCTTTTGTGCACACGTCTGAGTAATATTATGCATAAAATCCAGAAAATGCTCCTCGACGCTAAACGAACTTATAATTATTCCAGTCACGTTTGCAGAGAATATTATTAATTTCTTTCCAGCTGCGTTTCTCGATATCTCTTTCATTGCTTCATCGATGTTTTGCAGAGGAAATTTCAATTTCAGTGTCGAACTTTCCGCTCCGCCTTGGGAACATTGCGAACGAGGAATATATCGTTTTGCTAAAATCACGTCAAAAAATTCTTCACCTCGTCCAAATTTCTGTTGGCGGAGGTAGATAGACAATGCGGCATTTTATTTACAATTAGACAAGAAGCTTCGAGTTAGAGAAAAGTAAAACCGTGATTTACATACATAAGAACAGCTTTCTTGCTGCTAACGGTAAGAGGATAGATAGAGTACTATTTCGTAGCTGTAACCAGCAAAACTCTGAAGGAATCAATGTCATTTTTGTGGAATCCAAAAAAAATTCGGATCGTAGATAAGTGACGCGTTTCGCGCTTTAAAGGCAATCAAAATAACGTTCTTGACCTCAGAGCAATACTACTGAAGAGGTCATGTTCGATGGACATTTATTGCTGTAAAGTCCCTTCACCGGATTTCTTGTTAAAAGTCATTATTTGTGCATTCAAGCATTTTTTCATCACATCTTTACCACTAAAGTAGCTTTGCTGCAAAACTACCATCAATTTAACGGCACTTTAGTGATACATAAATTCTAGCTCTTTAGCAGGTAGCAAAATTTTCGATGCCGGAAGCACCGAATGCATTGAAATAAATTCAAAGAGGAACCGTACTATTTTGCGTGGCATACACCCTGAGGTTACTAGTTGGTGCATTTCGATGGAGTGCAATCTGATCGCGGAATGGAGTAGGCATATCTACAACGGTCTTTTTTTTGTTTCGAGGACATATTCACGATGCTTGCATCTACACCAAAGATCGTGGCAGCCGGCTGGCAACTGCAAGAGATTCGTGAAAACCATTCTCGGGTGGACGCCAGTCGTTTTCGCCTTCGATACCATTCTGTTGCATCTTGCTTCCGGCATAGGCAGTTTTTGCATTAGATCTTCTTTCCTCATATAGTTCACTCTTCAAGAAGACGCTTCCGATGAGACCGATAAATAAAAACACTTGAAATGTGAGGAATTTCTTAATATGCAGCATTATGAACATTTCAGAAAATGATGTTTATTGGATAGCATCCTTCCTCCTTTTGCATTCTTAGAAAGAAAGCTTCTTTAGGAATAACGCTGAAGTCAAGCTCACAGAGGACTTTGTAGACCGTTCTTTTGTTGACTACAACATGATCTGAACCAATATAGGCACTAGATTGTTCGACTTCAGAAGGCACGACCAGCGACTGCTTTTCTCCTTCTTAACCAATAAAAGATCAGCTACATGGATAGGAGATGCCTGCTAGCGATTTCAGCTAGCACTTCCTTGTGAAATTCCAGCATTCTATCGAATAGTAGTTGTTGTTTTATTATAAGCATCCATCTCTAAACTTCTTCGACCATGGTACTTCAAAACTGAAACTTGAGTGATAAGTTTATCAGAACAGATATTAAGAGATAAAATTTTCTGAATATATGAAATACAAGTTTTCTTTATCTGATTTATTTCTCAACGTACCACATCAAAGTGCCAATAAATTCTGATGCTTAGCTCGATCGAGTTGCCGTGAATCTAAGCAATATTGTACAACAATTGTGAAATTTGTCTAGCTATGCCTCCAATACGACGGCGCTATAGCAGTACTTTCGTTGACTCTTCATTCAATAATAAAGGCGTCATTGCGTTGTCCTGAGTGACCGTGCCTGTTGACCGAGAAAGCGTGTGTATTTGTCGGTGACACGCCCCCCAATGGCTGCCAGGTTGTCTTTCCTGAGGTTGATCGCGCAAGGTGGTAACCTTTTGCCTAGACTCGTTCGTATTGATTCTTATGTGTAAATAGATAGAGTGTGAGAATTTCGCTCTTCTTTGTTGTTAACGATTTGAGGAAATATTCTCCTCTCTGCCGATCTTTTAAAGATGGAATTTCGCATCATTTTCATTGTTCGTTATGATATGAGATGATCTGCGGCCACTAAATTTTCAAACGTTATATATCATTTGTTTTCTTTTAAGTGATAATCATGATAAGTTTGTGTTATCGATGAGCAAGAGATAGGCCAGCAGATATGACATTTTTTATTGAAGATTTATATAACTTCTGAGTTCGATTGTTGCACAAAACTTCAGGTGAAAATTCACTTGCTTACCCCTCTCATATCCACTTTGTCATCGAGTGGTGAACACTTTCTGAATTATTTTCTAACTTCTCCGTACTATTTTCTCATAATGTTTCTATAATTATAGTATTATTGGTGATGTGAAGATGGTGATATCGCAATATTGCTTTTTTCATTGGAGTTGAGATAAGAAAAATGTTGGAAGAAATGCTTACTTCAAAATAAGCATTTCACCTATGCAACAGAGGTTTCTAAAAGAAATGAGCAGCTGTGTCCGGAAGCCAGTACACTTAAGAGTTCCTCATAGTTCTGCAAGAAATGCTTTCACAGCGCATTTTAAGGTTAGTAGGAAGGCGTTCTAGCTTAGGCGACGATCCTTTCCCACATATGACACCTCGAATTCATGCGGCAGCATCTTATAAGTGATGCGTCGCTGAGGTTCAGAAGTGGAAGTTTTTGAGGTCACGTTCGCCTCTCCCCTCCTCCCCCCCCCCCCCTCCCCACCCCACTCCTCCGAAGCAAAACTGATATGTGGTATAGGTAACTAGGCTGAGACGACAACGAATTTGCATTTGATGTCTTCAAGCTGGGTGGAGGGAAGGAGGGGGAACATGTCGTCTTATGTTCACCTAATAGCATACGCATTTATAATTCATTTGTATATATGCCCCACATAGAACATATTATTTGGTACAAAACTGCATCGAATTTCTTGTCGGAAATCTATTCTTTTCATTTCGTTACCATTGGCCTTACTGAGTTCATTTCTAGTGCAAAATATTATTCAAAAGTGATGCATCCATACAAGTTTGGAAGACACATAATAATGAATGAATAAATGACGTGGATCAATGCATAGACATTTGCACATCGAAGCAGCATATTTATCTAACGAGCATCCATAATACTCGATGAATTTGAATGTCATAGAATAATTTAACATTTATGCGATCTTATAGCTATATTATGTTAACGTGAACAGAAAGGAATATTGCTGAGTTTGCAAAATGATGTACGAGTTGAAATTTTTGTGTTGGCTTTTACGGTTCATTGGTCCATCAATTGGCGATTAGGCTAATCGTTCATATGTACCGACATGAAATGAATTATGCTCCAGCAATGATTTTCCGCCGTCATTGTCAATGATGCAGCATATGCTTGGAGCTGACTTCCTTATATATAGTAATTAAGTTGCTCACTTATAATATTGCATGTCAATAATTTTATTTCTGTTTAACTTTTTATGTCAGTGCTGACAGTTCTTTTCGATTTATACAAACTGTGTTATATATATATATATATATATATATATATATATATATATATATATATATATATATATATATATATATATATATATATATATATATATATATATATATATATATATATATATATATATATATATATATATATATATATATATATATATATATATATATATATATATATATATATATATATATATATATATATATATATATATATATATATATATATATATATATATATCGTCGTGTGTGCTCGGTAGCCTCAGAAATTTTGTGCATATATAATGTAGTTCCTTAGGACCTTTATCA
The DNA here is from genome assembly GCA_013433145.1 of Ascaris suum. NCBI lineage: Eukaryota > Metazoa > Nematoda > Chromadorea > Rhabditida > Ascarididae > Ascaris > Ascaris suum. Next base: position 7,131,495 of record CM024178.1, on the reverse strand, counting down.
GTCATGTGTACACCAATTTAAGGTTAATCCAAGGTTACAGACAGGTGATTTGAATGTTTGAAGTGAACGTGTCGCACCGTGCACATTACTCATTGAGAGCATGTGGAAATGCAATCGTGAATGTGCATCGCACATTGATGAGGCAATCGCGTGCATCGATTGCATATATTTTTCGCTGACTGAAATTTCATCATCTCCCATTAATACGAAAGGAAGTTGTCTTATCAATTTCGATCAAATGTCCCAATGATTTTCATCAATAATTCGGAAATTTCACCGCCTTTATCTTCCCTATTTCCAGTCCATTGGAGAGGAAATTTCCCATTAATAAAACTCTTAAAAGTTTAAGAACTATAGATTTGTAGTTTGCACACTTCCTGACTATTATTAATTATCAAAACAAATGGATATAGATGTTTTCTAATTGTTAGTGAATGATTGAATTTGCTTATATGTGAAAATGAATTTTATATCAAAGACCGAAGATCGATACCAAAGGATCTGACACTATGCATATTTTGAAATCCCCCTCATCATAACAGGTAGTTTTCTTTATTGTTAATAAACGATAAAAATTATGCAATAATAGCGATTTTTGCATCTTTTTTTCGTGTATTTCGAACGTTATAAAACGAAAATGCTATAGGTTGCATAGCACATGAAAATTTTTTAATATTTAAATGATTGTAACTTCTTTCATGTTGGACGAGTCAGTCTGAATATGATTGGTATAGGTCATGCTACAACCTCGAAATTTCATCTTTCTAGCTTCAGTAATTTCCATATTTTTCCTTTCGAGCGGAAAGATAAATTTACATGTAACCGTAAATGTGACATTGTTATAGGACGCATTGCAAATGCAAATTTGCAAAAGCGCATAAAAGTCCACACGAATCGCGTGCGCTCTTTCCTTAGTTTGTATTCTTCACTTGTCGGCTGAATTTTCTACGCAAAAATAATTAGCCTCCACCTGTTCGCTGTTTTTCTATCGTTGTTTCGACATATCGATCGTTGAATGACCATAAAAAAAGTTGAGAATGATTTAGCGATCGGGTTCCTTGAAATGATACCGTAAGCGCCAATAAGGAATATTCCCACTACAAATGCCAAAAATTTTTGCAGAAGAAATTTCCTCTGAGATGTTAAAATAATAATCGTTGTTGCATTTATACCTGGGCAGTTATTGAGGTAATGATTAACCTGATCGCATGCGACCGGGGAACACAATATTTCCTTTGGGAGCACAATTTATCTTACGCACTACGGTGTTACCAGGTGCGCTTGAAATTACATTTATCACATTTAGCGGTCAGTCGTTGGCGACATCCATGACGCTCCATTGTAGTACCGAGAAGTTTTGACTGAATGTCTCAACAATGTCGTAAATTAAACGATTTTTTATTGAGGTCAGAAAATGACGGATTTAAAATGAAATTCTCGATGAATTTATTTCCCGTAGCGCGGTACTAATTTTAAAGATTCCATCTACTTGGAGCGAATTTTTCAGTTTTGGTCTATTTATTTTCATATATATATATATATATATATATATATATATATATATATATATATATATATATATATATATATATATATATATATATATATATATATATATATATATATATATAAAACTCAAATATTATATATAAAACTCAAATAAAGCACTTTTGGAATATTTGTGTAACGATGTATAAATGTGAAGTAATGGCATATGGACTTTGAATTTTGACTGCTGGAATTTCCGGCTGCAGTTTTCTATGCTTACGTAAACTTACATTTCCAAAAGCTTAATAACCGCTGATATATTGGAACACATTCTTCGATGGCCAACGATGAAATTTCGTTTAAATAATATATTTAAACGTTGAAATTCGCATGTACGAAACGCGTTTCGTCGACATCACGTGAGTTAAGGAGAATTTCCAAATTTAAGGAGAATTTCTTAGGATTTTCTTCTGTAATCATTTGTAGGTCTATAATAATGACATATCACATTTAAATTTGAACGAATAAAACTTCTAAAGTCAGTTAAATGTCTCAAAAAAAATTAACGCCTATTTTCTAACCGTTCAGGTTAATCTTGAACCGGACGGCCTATAAAGAAGTTAATCTTTCATAGAAGACTTGACGAGTGGACAGACCAATTAAAATATGCGTGAGTTATTCCACAAATTTTACAAATTCTTGATATTTTATGAAAGCGGTTGGTCTTGTGAAGAGAATGCAAAAAAACATACTGTACTAATTACTTTGATTCTTTTTTCCACTTTTTTTTGCTATTTCGCAGTAAAATGCAGCCTGTTTAGCTGCAATTTGTGTCTACAATTTCCCTGCTCTAAGATGTTTTAACGTCGCTCAGAGTTGATGGATCAGCTCAGTAGTCGGTCAGGGAAGTTGTTCTTATCGTGGTTCAATGTACATTTTTGCCGTCATATTTCATAACTCTACTCCCAATGGTTTCGGAATTAAAAACTATAGCACAGACTTATTGACACATATACGCTCGTTCGCTACCCATATAGACATCGAAATAATATGCGTAGCACTTTCTAAATGCAAAGGTAACAGAGCGCACAAAAGCGATTTATTGTATACGATTTACTCGGCAATTCAAATATGAATGCGTTAAAATTTATTGGAGAATAGGTGGAAGTGGTATGAGCGTATAAAAGCCTACATCATAACACCTGTTTTCTGGTAAAGTAACACCTTATACCTGTACGTTTTTGCTCTTGTTGTTTTACTTTTTTTTGCCTCTTCATTGAGCCTCTTTAGTCAATCGCTTTCTAGAATAAGAGGCAAGGACTGTTATAGGTGGTGGCATAAAATGTGCTTTTAAATTTTGCGTACCTGATCAATCAATCGCACAAGTTGATAGACAAAATTATATGTGCAAAGCAATGCTTTCATATTTTTATTAACTAGATCGCCTATACAAAATTTTCACATATGACTCGACTTTTCTGTAATCCGGTCGATGAAAATGGAGAATCGATAGGCGTAAAATATATGCGGATTTTTTTTTTGCTGCTTTTGAACCCACATAACTTTTTCTGACGTTCATGGATCAGCAAAGTTTATAAATAAGGACGTCATCCCTTGATTTACATCATAGCCATCAAACTTCGAAACGATAGATTCAGTGGTCTTCGATATACAGTTAGCTGCCGGTAGGGTCGCAAAAATTGCATGTATGACGATTAGGAAGCTTGTTGGCCTAGTAGGAGGACTGCGAAAGCATATATCAACACATCTGGTACGAAAAGAGCTTTTTTGGAGCAAATTTGCAAGAATGCATAAAAATTTTATATATTTTCTTAGTGAATTAGCTGCTCACCTCGAAATGGAAGTTCAGGCGAAATTTTGAATGCGAATTACATGTAGTGAGGATTCCGAATGCAAAATGGAGAGGATAGAAATCGCGTGCTAGAGGTAACTTTTGCCAATTTTCTGTGTTAGACCATCAACGATGGCATCGCCGACGACATTTTCTTTCTCTAGTCCTCAAGCTGAATGCATTCATGTCTTGCAAAACTTGCTTCGAATATAGTCTTTGTACTCTTCGTTGGCAAATTATTCTCTCTATCTGGAATAATTGGGGTTTTATTTGAAGTTCGTATTGAACGAGCGTCATTGCACTAGTTGAATATGTGTCCAATCGTCCCTTGTTGTGATGGGTGAGCAAGGCGTTCTTTTCGGAGCAATTAAGCTTGACGCTCCTTGACAACGACCTACTACTATCGTTTCACAAAGTTTTATGAATATATCATAGAAATCACCCCCATCTCATCCTCTTCTCTTACTCTTTTCTGTTAACTTGCACTACGACGACGTGGATGGGTTGGACTTGAGGACACTTACAGCACGGACAAAAGATTTGCCACCACCTAGTTCGTTCCAGGAGATATAGATAAGTGCGTTTTGCCCTATAAACGTGTTCACTGCTTTCTATTCTATACCTGTAACGCTTGCTATATTTGTGTAATTGTTTGCTTCAATCCTTAATGTGGGTCATCTCATAAACAAAAGCTGAAATGCATGAACAATCACTATAGATACCAGAGTGTGGGTCTATCGCAGATTAATAGCCCTTCCAATTTCCACTAGGGATTACTGAGTCACAATCATTGAAGCGAAATATCAGTGCTTAGAGTACGCATAATTAAAGGTTTGCCTGTAGAGGTATTTCATTCGCGTATAAAAGACCACTTATATAATCGGCTACAAATAAAATCGCGTCTAATAATAGAGATTAGGCTATCAAAAAATTTTATTTACAAAAACTTCGAAAATGGAACTAAATTATTGGCAATATTGATGTTGGCTAAAAGATTCAATGAATGTAAATATTTGGAATAACGCCAAATTGATGAACTAACTAAAAATTATCTACAAAAGTGGTTGCTTCGTGCGCCTTTTCGAGCTTACTTGTGAAAGCGTCTCATTTTATTGCCACGCCTATTCGCATATTTATATGCATAAATTTTTCCAACAATTCGGTTGTTTCAGTTAGTCATTTAGGAAGTTATCAATGAAATTTTCTGGATGAAATATTGGCCGTTTGACTCCTCAAGTGTTATTCCTTCCTTCTCCGCCGTTTGTCTCTCTTCTCTTTCCTCTCCCGATAGGCTACTGTTGTTTGTTCATTTCCACTCATCAGTTATATATGTATTCGAAAGATAACGAAAAAACAATTTATGCAACATTTTCATTTGCAACCGAACGATCTCGCAGCTTTTTTCCGCCGCAACTTCTCCATTCTTGGAAAAAATTGTGCGGAACATCGTTTGAAACCGGATAGAACGGTTACGCATATGAATACGCAAAGAAGAGCCATAAAAGGCGCTTTGCTTAACGGGTGCCTAGAACGCGCCTTTCGTATCGCCATTTCTGATGCGCTTTTCAACTTGATTTCCTGTAGTGTATCTTATTAGAGCACCGAAATGCATATAGCAGATGCGATCGCAACGTTGATGTAGTTTCCGTTTTATTTTCTCTCTGAGTCCTTTTGCGAGGGATTCTCGCTGATTAAAAATCAACTATCAAACATCGATTAAATCATGAAATTCAACAAAGCAAAATATTTCATCTTCAACGGTCTTATTTTAACGGGAAATTCTGAGTAACTCTCGATGATGTTTGCCGTTACTAGGTAATGACCTCAATCGATATTCTTTAGAAACTTCATAAGGTGGATGCTCTATGCTTTCCATTAGTATGCTTTGGGAACCTCATTCCTCCCATAGGACCATAAATTGCCCCACAATGGGGAGCTCGATGGGAGCAATTCTTCGAACTTTTCATACTGCTCCTCGCATCCGTCGAAACTGCCCGTGTCACGGCTAAAATCATCTCGTAGCTCGCCACTCTTCTGAGAGATTCGCTCATCAACACTAAGTAAACAATGAGGAAACTGCTCTTTTGTGAGTATTTCACACGTTTCAGCATCTTTCGTAGATTCCAAAAGGCGATATTAGATGTTTGTTTATTTTATGAATTTCTATATGTTATGTATCTCTTTGAATTGAATTATTCGATTTTATTATTGAAGATATCCATCGAGAAAATGGTTTTCTATAGATAACTCAGCACAGTGAATGAGAGAGTAAAAAAGTCGATGAATTCTGCCACAAATGGTACAATAATAGAAAGAAAATTGTCAACAAAATAAACAATCAAATGTGATGATATCAATATATATATATATATATATATATATATATATATATATATATATATATATATATATATATATATATATAATGTGGTTTTCTTGATCGTCAAGTCTACAAATTAAAGGATGAGGGTTGCTAATCTGAGCTTGACGGTTGCTACATTAGTTATGGAAAGTGTTGTCCAAACCTACGGACTCATATTTTCTGTAAATTTCCGTCATGTCGTGTGATCGATTCCGAGATGCAAATAATGTTTTCAGTTGTTAGCATATATAGTGATTACTGGACTATCAGACAGGTTAAATGGGCTCCAATAAGCAAAAAAAAGACAGGTTAAATCACCGAAGCAAGAGAAATGTTATCGCAAAGAGTTCAATTGGTCAAGTTAACCATAGACAGTAGTCGATGAAATATCGGTGAAATGTTTAATTATTTGGTTGTGAACGTGTAGAAGCGATTGGTCGTAATTACCAGTACATTTAATCAAGTTTTGCTTGCGGAGAGATAGATAGGTACGATAGGTACATAAATACTATAGTAAACATGAAATCTTGCCATCGAAATTTGTATGATATGAAGTTTGAGATTTCAACCGAACACGCCAATCGGTTGGTTATTTGCTTAGGCGCCCCCAAAAAACAACATTGAAATAATCAGAGAAAGAGCCTTCTTGCCGAATCCACTAAATTACACAAATCCTCAACTTTTTCCAGCACTGATCGATAAAAGTTCCATTCAAAAATTTCATTACGCATTCATTTCTCTCCATAGTTTCGACAAAATTTGAAGAATTGAAACGGAAAAATTCAAATGTTGAGATCATATTGTGTAGCTTTTCGCCAAAATATTTTGTTGCGGCAAGCAAGTTCAAAAATCCGTGCAGACATGCATATTTATGGGCGTTTATGTGTACAATCATCCGTATAGACACTGATATGGAAATAGACATAACAGTTTTAGTTTCTCGAAAGTTTACGAAAAGCACCAACTTGTCAATAATTTACCTGTCTTGCTTCCGCATTTCTTTTAATAAGAAAATAAATTTCTTTCAGGTTCTCTTAGATAGGTGCGTATATTGTTTCCGTTTTGATTTCAGTCATCGAGGTGATAACAATGATGTTGGCAGATACACCTTTGTGATAAGATTAGTTGAAACGATTCATTCATGCACTTTGTTCCCTATCGATTTATTTTCTATTCATCGTTTATATAGAGACTGTTATATATTTGTCAAAAAATTTCTTTGTTTATTTCTATGTAATGAATATTTTCCCTTTTTTTTCTCTCTTTGAAATATTCCTACGGAATATACTGTAAATATTCCTACCAAATATATTGTAAATATTCATGTCAGATATACTATAAATATTACCTAACATACTGTAACCCCCCAACACGGCGCATCCGAATATGCTTTCTTCTCGAGTTTATTCGCTCGCGTGAATTAAACGCTCTATGCATAATCCTTTTCAGATTCATCTTTCCTCAAATTTTTCCACCCTTCGAGAATCCTTTTTTGCAGAATCTTTCACTCAGTTCGACTTGTCTCGAATTCAATTCCGTCTTTTAGAGATATCGTTGTGCAAGAGTCCCCCCCCCCCCCCCCCCCCCCCCGGCCAACCGGTGTTTTAATTTCCTTCGTAGTTTTAATATACGTTCTTTGTAATGACCTGAACTGCTGTGGTTTTGAGAGTTGAATTCAAGGTGTTTCTTAATTTTCAACGTTCTTGTTGCCACAAAATATCTGGGCTTTAATTCGTAATGCAGCTCATTTTTAAGCCCATTATTTCTTTACTTCCTTACACATTTAGTAGGTAATCTCTTTACCTTACCGGTACTTGTAATCAAGAAGGAAGGCAACCTAACTCAGATAATCAATGAAGTTCATTGCCGCAATTTTTTTTTTTTTTTTTGAAATTGCGGAATGCAATAAGAAATTTACTTGATATATCTTCATGGAATAATTCTTTCAATTTCTTTTCTTCAACGCTCTCTCTCAATCGCTGTTAAATATCATTTCGTAATTATCATTGAAAATAATTCATTTCATCGATTACATCGTTTAATTCATTTTCGTCAGTTTTATTGACTATTCAATCACTCAGATTAAAAAAAAATACTGGTAAGATATACGGAAAAGTTTTTGATTTTTTAGGCATAATCCTGTTCAAATGAGAATTACATGAAGTTAGTTAATTATAATTCAATTGAAAAAATTTTGCTTAGCAACAAAATCACCGGCTCTGGGATTTTAGAAATTTCACTAGCCAACCATAATAAATAAAGGCAGGTCAGTTATATTAACACATTACTTAACACCTGTAATAATACTAGACTATAATACCTATATCGAGTCTCTACTTTACGTTGTGTCCATATATTATAATTTATATTGAAATAGATCATAAATTTATTGCGGTATATTTATCACTAATTATCGAAGGTCTCATCACTATGGTGCTGAAATAATCGCTCATAATGTTGTCCACGTTGAAGAACGCCGAACGCTCCATTCCGATACCCATATTTCGTCAGCGCAAACATTTTTGCACTTTTTTGCGTTTTCTACTCACGTGCTGTCGATTCGTTGCTTCGTTTTTATTTCATAACCCTCTAAATTTGTGTTTCCCAATGGAAACCGTTAACTTCGATGTCATGTTGTATGCGTTTGAATGTATGTGCACGTCTGTGTCGGCTGTGTAGTTTCAGCTAAAGCCATCCCTAATGACCTTTTTGACGCAGTTTTCAATCTTAACCATCAACTCCTGAGTTAATTGTAACTGCTCAAATATGCGTCAAATCTCTCTATACTTAACAACCGTTCCGGTCGACAAAACGAATGCATCATTGCGCATATTTTATTCTTGTTCGGGAGTATCTCATAATGTTCTGCGTAATCGCCGGATTACATAAGCGCATATTGTGCCAAATTCTTTTGCATAGTTTCCTGCTGATTTACACTTTCATTAAATCTTCAAACATTTGTTTATTTGTATAAATCGTTTTTTATCTATTTATCCGTAGAGGCTCAATGAGAGTATTCAAATAGAAGCGGTATTATCAAGAGAATATTGCAAATCTCTGAAGTCGATCTATCTGCTAGGTTTTTAATGAATTCTGCATTCTTAATTTTCAGCAAATTAATGCACTTTCAAACTCGTTGCATAGAACGTTCTTTCGTCAAAAGTATGGGGACGGGAAATTTTAATATCAATTCAGTACAGAGCAGTACAACTGATGCGTATAAAAATAGAATATTCCTTTAAAAGGCGTCATTAAATAGAATTTCGAAAATTCTCTCGAATGACGACTAATGTTTTGCATTCTTTTCGCTTTTTCCAACCCATTAAAAAAATTCGATGCTTTCATATTATTACCGCTTACATTTTTCCCCTATAAATTTCCATATTATATACTTAAAATTTGAATGTATTTTTACGTGTTCTAAAAATAGAGCTATTCTCTTTTATACGTTGGTATATACATAAGCAAATTTGCATACATGAAACAAATTTCGTCAACAGGAAAGCGAAATGTGTTGGAGATGAAAATTTGAGGGAGATGGCATCCAGAGTCCAAAACAATTTCTTTGAATGCATTAATTTACCTAAATTCAGACAGATCGTATAAATGGAAGACAATACATCGTACAAATGGTATAGGTGAAAGGTTGTATCGAAGGCTTTCAGCTGTATCATTCTTCGTCGGATATTACAGGTGGGAGGCTTCACATCGTACGGATGGTACAGGCGAATACTTTGTTTAAGGCTTCCAGCCATACTTTGTCGTACGGATGGCACAAATTGAAGACTATAGGTATGGATGGTATATGTGGAAGGCATTGTGTACGTGAAAGGCAACAAGGCAAACGTGCTGCCTAATTTCACCGCTTCACATTAGCCGTTTCTGAGTGCGGCAGAACGGAGCGACTAACACGATTTTTTATCATATATGGAAAATAATTATTGTACTTTCACGTTTACAGCACTCAGTACTTTGTTTTCACTGCCAGCTGCCTATAATTTCGAAATGGAACAAATTTGGAAAAAGCAAGTTTCATATCATCAGCATGTTGACAAACTGCAACTAGGAGTAATTAATGTGGGAGCATTAAAGTAATTTTTTCCACAACTTGCGATAGTTTACATCTAATAGAGACAGAGAACGAATGCCAAAGGATGGATGATATTTGGTTACGATGATAAGATAATTCAACAGCGATCGAGATCGGCGAAATCCATATTTAAGTGAAGGAAGTAAATTAGTTATTCACGATAAAGGGCTAAACGCTATCCTTTTCAACTTGGACTCACTTTAACGCTTATACATCATTCATGTTTATATTCTAATTTTCCTTTGCAGAATCATTGAATATTGAGTGTACTTATGTTGAATGAGTTGTCCACTCATTATATTGCCCACACATATGAAAGTATGATTACATCGAGTTGATTTCACCACCGATGGTCACTGTGGTCACTTAGCGGTCATTTTGATGCATTCGCCAAAAATATCCTCGTTTTGCATTTTAATATTTCTCCTTTCTGTTTCCACCTTGTTATAGCTTCGGCAGCTGTGTTCTGCATTTGTAATGTCCAATTCCCAAACGTTTCGTCCTCTTTTTAATCACACAATGTTGACCTTTTTAATATCACTTACCCATTTTACTATATTACTTCAATATTACTTTAATCGACAAAGCGTTCATTAGGAATAAATGTCTCTTCATTTCACTGCCACTTCCGTTTACCTGAAGTTATAAGTTAGCGTTAAGGTTAGGAATTAAGCTCGTCTCCTGCCAGTCGGATACTGACGAGTGGATTTATCGTTCCGGCTTGCTCCACCGTCGTCGTCCCGATGAGACCTGTGGTCGGATTGACTCGGTAGGACGAAGCCAAAGAGTTTGCTCGGAATTCGCCTAAAGCCGACCGCCAACTAAGCAATACTAGGCGATGAATTTCAATATTGCTTAATTTTACTTATTTTTTTGCAAATTTGTCGAAGATCAAAATAAAAGAGTGAATAAAAAGCACACATCGCTGCAGCGTTGTGATCTAGCCTTTCTGAACGCCTAAGGGCATTTGTTTGAGTCGACTGGAGAGTTGCGTGAACACTGCAGTCGTTAGAAAGCTCCTTGTATTGTCGATGCTTCAATCGTACGATGGAATAGGCTATTTGATTATCGCCATTCGAGCCTAATAGGCGCTCGAAATTCCGCCTAAATAAACTTAGCACATCGATGAAGCGGGGTCATTTATTTTTTTGTTGTTTTCATTGCGGCATTTTGCTATCTATGCGAGTCGCTCAATATTGTTTTTTCCTTGTTTCTAGAATTTATTTGTTGGATTTATTCATCTAGAATGAGCTGACTATGAGGATATTTTTATGAACAATGGTCACTTGGAAGTTTGTTCAACGACAGAACTTAAAAATTTCATCGTGACTTGCATAGAAATAAAACTATATTTCTGGTCACCACAGATTTATTCGAATCCCATCACTTGTGCCTCTCTCCCTCCTCTCCCCCTTACCCTCCCGCCCCATTCAGTCGTCCAAAAAACTTGTTGAAAGGTGCTTTTGTGTTTTAAGTTCCCTGTAATAGTAGTGTGTGGTTGTCACAAATTGGTCGTGCAGAAGTTGTATAGAATATGTCGCCTTAATTTCGTGCATGCGCCAACGCTATAGGTCCCTGGATGAAAAGTTTAGTGTAGTTGTCACGTGTGGTATTTGCCGCTTGTTCGTTTTTTTTTTTTTGCAAACCATACTAATGGCCTATACTTCTTCGCTATATATGCGATAAGATGTTTGTGTGTCTGTTTGAATGTATGGTGTGTCTGTTAGGTTGTCTGATAAGAAGTTCTCATGAAATCTACCGTGGTGCAATTTAATGGAATGGAAGCCAAGGATCGTTGCACTCAACGGAATTCTACTCTAGTCGATCTTGTTCGGACTTTTTTTTTTTGATACTTTTACGTATTTCTTAGCTAAACTGTAAGCAATATTATCCATTTTCAAATCGTAGAGTTCTATTCAAAATCGTTAAGTATTTATCAGTGTTACTCAATTATATGAGCTTCGCGCGGTTTGTTTTATATGTAAATGATATAGTTGCTATGTATATATGCATAAGATTATAATCGGCAATGGTATATTTGATAAATTTAAATAATTTGTAATTTTCTTTGATGAATTTAAGTGATATTTTTAAAGGCAATCAGTTGCTGTCCTCGTCCGGTGTTTTTTCTTTCTTTTTTTGTAATCGGTACTCGGAATTGATGAACTGGAATTGATTCTAATCGATAACTCGCGAATCATTTAACGATGAATGGCGATATAACGTTGGGTCGTGGTCAGACATATCCACTCGATAACTACAAAAAAGGTTTTCCTCGTTTTTTTTTTTTCCATCGTTACAATTTGCAGTTTTATTTTTTAATGTTTAGCTGGAAAGAGTTGCTTCATTCCGTTATATGTGGCAAGATTATTAACCATGCCTAGCTATTGTCACTTGATGCTTGTCTATTGATTTGTCTGCTCATCTATCAGACATGGGCACAATGTAAGCTTCTGTGTAGATTTATTGGCCTGTTCGTTGAGAAATCCGTTAGTTGGACGAAATGCTCTTTGAAAACGCAAACGCCTCTTTAATTGAACTCATCTGACGTTTGATTGTCTGAGTTTGTTGGTATGTCGGCATTATTTTCGCCATCTGCCATTGCCAACTTCCTCATTGCACGTTGAAACGTTTTCTTCTTTTTAGGCATATTTTATGTGGAAGGCGCAGAAACTTCTCCTTTCAGCCTTCTCTCTCTTTTTAGAAGGAGGAGGGGAGGGAGAAAGAAGGATGGAGTTACTGAAAATGAAATGAAACCAAAGTTGACAGAGGTGATCCATGTTAGCAATTTTCAGGAAGTTTGGAATACTGTTGAAAAGACTCAGATATTTTCGCCGTTCAACTTTATAGCTCCATCGATTTTGGAAAAAATAAAGTTAGATTGTGAATCTCTCTTCTTTACCTATTTGCCTAATACTGTATACATCGTTATTTCAGGTGCTCGTGTTTGGATACGTGATCCGGAGCTTGTATGGATTGGAGCTGAATTGCTAACCGATGTTACATTCGCAACAAAGGTGATCAGTGTGGAGTTGGAGAATGGAGAGGTTAGCGCTTATCTTTGAATTTTTCTCGTTTTTTAATTTTTCTTTCTTTCTTTTGATAGAGTCATGGGTTTTCAACGAACCGATCTGAAAGGGATTCAATAAATCATTGCTCATATAAGGGATTTTAACGGAAATCGCCCAAATCAATGAATTTCAGGCGAGACAAGTTTTCATTGGTTTCTATCGAATCTTTTAATAACTCACAATTATGACAATGAATCATTTTAGTAATTTATGAGGCGATAATATTAAAGATTGAATTATATTGTAAGGGCATTTAAAGGATTAATTCGCGACAAAATATCGGGCATTTTAATTCCTTCGTTGCAAAAAAGAGCATTCTCTGCATAGGGAATGGCATCAGTTTTTGATGTTTAGCAACTAGAAAAGTTGAGTGCGGCTAGTTTATGTAAATTATTGAAATGATTTAAGCATAGGTTCGAATAGATATTTGAAGGAAGTTTCTTAAAGTCGGTAGTCTTTATTCAATTTTTGCCTTCTCCTGCTTCCCTGTATGTAATCATGATGGTTTGATGTTGCGTCTTAACAAGGAGGGAACGAGATTAACCTCAAAGAGGGTGATACAACGAACGAGTCAATACTTAGGCGACAACTAATCCCATTGTCATTTGGAGTTATTTTTGCTTCCCAATGGTAGATTCCATCATTTTCCCACATTAAATTATGTCAATATCATATTCACATTTAAGGTTCGTGATATCAAAGTGACAAGTGCGGAATCGCTTCCTTTTCTTCGAAATCCAGACATTCTACTCGGACGAGATGATCTCACCACGCTCAGTTATCTTCATGAACCGGCCGTTCTCAATAATCTTGCTCATCGCTTTATGCATCGTGAATGTATTTATACATACTGTGGAATTGTTCTAGTAGCTATTAATCCATATGCGAACTGCTCTCAGATGTATAGCGATGAGGTTATCCAGGTATCGTTTTATTAGATAGGATGTTTGGGCAATACATAGGCGCATAAAGATTTGTGGGGGGGGGGGGGGGGGGAGGGGGAACTCATATGGCCTACCGTTCGGATTAATGTGGAATGTTTTAGTTTCTTTTGACGCCATAAGCGAATGCGGAGAGGTGATTTCGGATACGAATGGAGAGGATTACTCTTAGCGGGGATCCCGTTCCCTAGCGTAAACCTCGTCAGCGAGAACTCCCGCACTCTTTTCTCGCTTATTTGTATGGGCCTTATGCCGGAATCGTTTTCTGTTTTTCGTTGACTCTTGCCTTCTTTTCGGCTTTCCCTTCGGATCATCTTTTGTGAAATTACCCCTCCCGGTGTGTAGCCTCAGCCGAAAATCTACACCCAGCATGGTAACTACGTCGACTGTCTGGAAGCAAGGAAGCGTCGCTTCCCGACGCGATTCCTAATTTTCACGAGCTTAAACGTTGACCATCTGACGAAACTCCATGAGCATGTGGATGGGTGCCATACTGTGCATCTGCTTTTCGTTGCTTTTTAAATCGTTACTGGAAGTGACAGTCAAGTGAACCTAACGAGTGAGGTGTGCTGATTAACTTGGCTCAGGGTTTACTTTTCAGCGCTTATAGATAACACGATTATCAACAGGTATTTAGAAACTTAGGTTTTTCAAGAACATTTTGATATAGAGAGGGGACGAGAAATTTGCTACCTACCACTCTTTCTTGAGCATAGAGGTTTTAAATCTTAACAGAAGTCAGGTGTAGCTTTTGTGTTTCTCAGGCAACAGATGAAAGGCTTCAGGTATATCGAGGAGCAGGTAACCAAGTTCGCGAACTCGATCCTCATATATACGCGGTCGCCGAGGAAGCATTTTTTGATCTGTCAGAATACGAAAAGAACCAATCGATTATTGTAAGCGGAGAATCGGGCGCTGGCAAAACCGTTTCTGCTAAATTCGTTATGCGGTATTCTTGTTGCTTTTTACTACCTTTACTAGTTACTTACTCATTTTTGTCGTATATGGCAGTTATCTGCTGCAAGGGGGAGAGGAAGGAATGATCGCCTTCTGTAAGCTGTTCTTTGAGTGGCATCACAGCGGCCTCGAAAAATAGAATGGTGGAAAAAATAAAACGAAAGGGGATAAAGTTGTTTCAAATGTTCATGTTTTACATACGATTTGTTGATTATCTCATACATTTGAGATTTCCTTTCATCGATAAATGATCGCTGCATAAAAATTTGAAATATTTGGATGATTTTCTCTGACAAAAATTTTGACCAGAAATAAATCCAACACTTCCCTTAACATTTCATTCGTTTTATTTAGAAAATTTGATAATTTCTTCCTCTCTTTTTAACGCTATTCTTAACGATCATTAATCTTTTTATACCTTTCAGCAGTCATTATTTTATTACAACGAATCGATGATTGTTTAAGGGGTTTAATTATAGGCCGTTTCGGGAAAACTGAATCGTATGTGATCTTTTTTTGAAGAGTTTTGCAGCACTTAAAATACTTTTATATTGGTCATCGATAATGGAAAATCTTAAGCTTTATGCTTAGGCTTAGAGAAAGAAGTTTTTTAAGTTAAACTCTTGTATGATTGAAGCATCATGACTTACAACTTGCAGGTATTTCGCATCAGTTGCCGGTACACCTCGAAAGCGAAGGAAATCGGCATTTAGCAAGGATACACATGAAGAGAGTGGTATTGAGAGACGTGTACTTGCATCAAATCCAATAATGGAAGCAATCGGAAATGCGAAAACAATTCGCAACGATAATTCATCTCGTTTTGGTAAATTCATACAGATCAACTTCACCGATCAACTCTCGATTGCCGGTGCTCAAATGAAGACTTATTTATTGGAGAAGAGTCGAGTAGTCTTTCAGGTTTAATTTTGCTCCATTTTTCTAGCCTTAAACCTGTTGTTTCAGTTCGTATTGGCATTTAGAATTTTTTTAAATATTACTATATGAAGAAAATTATGAGCAACAGGCTCTTTTCATAAGTATAACCTCTATTTCTAAATCTTTTATGGAAACCTAATAAGGGAAGACTGGTAAATTTAAATATGGTTTTTTATTCATACGAAAGTGGTACTAATTTATTCACCACCTTTTGAGTGTTCATTGCAGCTTCACCTACGCAAGTTACCAGGTAATAGGTAACATAGCTTAGTTGCTGTTAACATATAAATAAGTTATTGCTCAGTTAGGGAGAAAAATGGATCATAAGCCATGAAATCATTTGTCATAGCCTGTTTAATGAATCAGTGTCTCATAAGCGCCAGCGAGAAGGATGGTAGCACGGTGACGGAACCGGACTAGAGGCAATTTGTGATTTTTTGAACTGTCTGTTTTAGTGCGTAATCTTCGAGTTCGAGGTGGGTTGGTGAGGAAGAGGGACGAGGAGGAGAGGAGAATGATGCTCAGTCATGAAAATTCTAACTTTATTCTAGAGGAAATGCGGTTGGCTGCTATTATTGCAATTTCTATTCGGGTTGGATGTTCCTCATCACTCTATTGTTGAATGGTGTCCATCTGTATCACCCGCACATCCTATCATCTAGCCCTCGGCTGCAGTTTCCATCGCTTTTTTCTAGTATTTACGCCTTAGAAGGCAAAATGAAAATGATGAGTTAAAGGTATGATGTGTATCAGTATTCAGGTTGTTTGAATGCACTAGTGACCTATGCGCACTCGGTGATCTGGGTAGTAAAGCACTGCCCGTTACCAACTTCTAATTGTATTCCATTTCAGGCATATAATGAACGGAACTATCACATATTCTATCAAATGTGTGCATCACGATCGCACCCCCTCCTTCGTGACCTCAATTTAGGTGAGGAAATTGTTTCCCCTCTTTTTGGCCGATTGTGAATAGTTGGAGGCACACTGCAATAATTCTGTTTTTTCTGTATACTTCAAGTCATAGAGAATGTTTTGTTGACAATATGTGGAATATGATTAAAAAGTTTAAGGAGATTGCGATTCATATTTCTATACATCGCAAGGAGGTGAAAGTGAGATAGTTGGAGTTGACGATGGCAAAGATTTCCTCGAAACTATTGCTGCGTTCGATCTGTTGGGTGTCTCGCAGGATGTACAACGGGCGATATTCCGCACTTTCGCAGGAATACTGTTACTTGGTAATATTGATTTCGAGTGTCCAGAAGGGGACGATGAACTCGTTGCTATTAAGGTCAGTGGTTAATTGTGCTAATGTCAGGTAAAGCTTCTAGAAGCGTATAGCTGGAAATCCATCTAGTTATCCATCCACTCAATATGCCACCTGAACAGACTAAGAGTTACCACTTTCCTATGCGCATTGATTGGTTCCAGCAATTGAAGCTACTCCAAAATTTTATCAGCCACCGATCCCGTTATGTAACGAATTCTTGTTTTGCGGCTTCGGTTCTTGAACCCTTCATTTCTTTTTGTTTCCACTGTATTATATGCACGAGCGGAAAAGATGGCGCTGGAAATTTTGGTATGTCATCACCTATGCTGTCAGTTGAAAATCGTGCTCAATTTGTGATTTTCTTGTGGTTGATCGTATTGCCCTCTCGCACGCTGTGTTTCTGCCTTGAAATGACTGTGAGAGATCACCAACTAGTAGTGGGTCATACAGTTGAACACTAAAATCACCTGGTTGAAAAGGGGCGATCCTGGGTAGCGATTTTCTTAAAATCTCGAAAATGGGCTGTCACTAGGGATTTTTCCTTGTTTTACTTCGCAAAGAATTGGTTTGTGGCAGTTAAAGTCTCGCCTTTTTTCAAAATTTTTTTGGTTCTGCGAAATAAAAGTGCGAGTTGAAGTGAATTTAATTTATCAGCCTACAAGTAAGGTGTGGTTTTTCATATACAGAATCAGAGTGATTTTCTAAGCTCGATCGTTTTGCATGCTTCCAGTTGAAAGGTTTATCATCGCGGGTTCTTGGCATAGATTTTCATTTGATGTATTCTGAGTGCGATCTGAGGCGACGAACGTCGAATATTTGATTTGCAAAAGTGTGAGCTGTTTTAGCAGTCGAATAATGGTGCCATCTCACAGCTTTGCAAGAAGCTCTACGAGATCGATGAGTCAGAGTTACGGTTATGGCTAAGTACTCGCGAAATTCAGGCTGCCGGCGAGATCGTACGGAAGCCTCTAAACCGTTTTGCGGTGAGTTCTTCAAAAAAAAAAAACCTTGGGATTTTTTTTTCATTTTTAAGATTTTATTTTAAAATCATTTGTGGATAGTAGTATGATTGTATCGTTGCGAAATATTTCCTAGGCACTGATAGTTGTAAGACTTCAGGATATTTGTTGGGTTATCGGAGAGTGAGCTGGAATTCGCTATATAGCGCTTCATTTCCTATGAAAATTTCTTACATGTATTGCTGTAGTTACCCATTCCCGTAAGCATATACGCATCATTGGTAGTATCTCCATGAATGGTTGAACCCTTTTTCTAACTCCTCTTCATCCGCGATTATAGACTTGCTGTGAAATGATCAGAAGGATTACAATTTCAGAGTCGATTTTATATAGCCAGTATGTTATATGTATATCATCCTCTTATGAAAAAGCATTTCATAATGGTTGCCTGTTTTTCTAGTTGACTTTAACGTACCAGCTAGAACCTCTAAACGAAACTTATACGTCCAACCGATGCTGCATTCACACTGTATTCGAACATGAAAATTTTCATGCTGACTTATGCGTTCCCACCGAAAAAGCTTGCAAATATATGCTTTAACCATAAATCTCGTCAATTCTATTTCCCCTCGCCAATATTTTTAGGGATCTTTAAGTTTTGGGATTTATAAATCAGTTCTTTTGCGGCAGATAATTTATTCTCTTCGAAAAATTTTCTAAGTCTCTTTTTTCATATTTTCTGACACTATAATAATCCATAGAGAAATGTGCGAATTTAATTAGATGCCTATATACTATTGTATCCCTCTATATCATAAATAGTATATAAGTATCTCAACTATGGTATAATCTAAGCTGTGAAGGAATTGTACGAGCAGCGTATTGCAGCTTACATCGTCTTCGACTATATCCTCACCATCGATCACGTAAAGATTAGTTGGTTATTGTTCTGAAAGAAATTTTCTTGAAGGCTATAACGAGTCGTGATGCATTAGCGAAAATGTTATATGGATCGACGTTCGCATGGATAGTGAAACGCGTCAACGGAGCATTATTGCGACAAACTGCAGATCCTCGAGCTAAGAATGCACCGAAATTCATCGGAGTACTCGATATTTATGGGTAAGATCACCCTGACCGTTGTTTACGAGAGAATATCCTCTTTGTTTCGTGTGGATGTTCTTTAATTTTTTAATTTTTTAAAAATTTCTTTAATTTTTTGAGGGGAATTTTTTGAAGGACGTTTATTTCCGTCTAAAGAACTTTTCTTTAATCCTCATTTTTGTGCAGGACGTTTAATTTCCTTCTTAGAATTGTTTCTCAATCGGTTAGAAGAAATACATGAACATCCAGAGACCGACATTCATTATTTCTCGAAGGAAATTTTCTTTTCGAAAATTTTTTGAATAATTTTGTTTATGGTTTCCGATAATTATGACTCGCTTTTCGATTATGTTCACCTTTAATTTTTTGCTATTTGTTTTTATTCGAATTGTTCAGTTGATGTGAGAGGGGGGAAACTTCTGATCTTTATAGGAGCATTAGTCATATAGACGATTTTATGGTTTTCCCATTAGGCAATTCCGAGCCACAACATTGAATCTTCCTTTGATTTTTGTTGATATGTTTGGCAAACTGCACTCGAATTCGAGTTGATTATAGCGAGTGCTATAGGCATACCTTTGAGTGAATGGTGGAAACCACAGAGCGCGAACAATATTTCCACTTCTTTAATGATCGAATGCGATCCTTTCTTATGAATTAAGCATTAAAAGTAGTAGTCGAAGGTGCATAAAGGTAGTATGAAGGTAGGTGAAGCAGGTAAAGGTAGGTAGATTAAGCATAATGCAACAATTTTTTGATTATTGAAGTAAGGTAGTACACTCACTTCGTTGTTTTGCTAGTTTTGATTTGTTGTTGTTATTGTTTTTTAAAATTTGTTCTTTAATGAACGGCTACTACCTAATGAAATTCTTAAGTGAACATATTTTTTCAGCTTTGAGACGTTTGAGGTGAATAGTTTTGAACAGTTCTGTATAAACTATGCAAATGAGAAGCTTCAACAGCAGTTTTGTCAGGTTTGTGGCTCCTCAATAATTTTGGCAATTTTCTTTGAACGATCACGACTTGAAGATGAGGAATAAGCTGAGAGGGACATTAAACGAAAGAAATATTTAAAATGGGGATACGTTTGAAAGAAATCTATTCAGCGAGTTTTTATAGCTGCCGAAGTGGGTACGCAAATGAAGGATAGGGATGCGGGGGGGGGGGGGGGAAGTCATAGTCCTTTGCCGTTACCCAACAAATGCTCTGGAGCTAACCTTTGGCGTTTAAATGACTTTTTTGTATTAGCAGCAACAAAATAAAAAAATGGGCTAAAATGCGATGTGTTTAACATTTATATATTTCAAACACATTTATCGCATAAAATATAGAATATAGCACATTACAGCACGTCTTCAAGTTGGAGCAATCGGAATATGAGAGGGAAGAGATCTCGTGGGTGCGGATCGATTTTTATGATAATCAACCGTGCATCGACCTCATCGAAGGAAAACTCGGTCTCATTGATTACCTCGACGAACAGTGCAAAGTTGATTTTATGCTTCATTTATTTCCTTTCAAGGATTCTGAGTTTTCTGGTTGTGAGAGTTGTTTGATGATAGAGTGATAACACATTTGCAATCACGACTGTAAAGCAATCGCCTCAGAGATTATTTGTTTATTTTAGATGTTGTTTTGAGATATTTGTTTTGGAGGTTATGTTAGGTCGTCGAGGTATAGTGGTCGCTAGACACAAAAGTTATACAGGTTATAGAAACCACCATTTAAAAAGTTATGTGTTTGTTTTGTTAACTGAAGAACAAATTTGCAGTCTTTTGTAAATTTAGGCCATCATTATAGGCCTAAATTTACTTATAGGTATATCTTCAATTTCCTGCACGACGCTGGGGAATTATAGGTATATCTTCAATTTCCTGCATGACAGGATGGGTGACTATGGCATTATTGGCGTCAACTTTTTCCTGCAATTTCCTGCACAGTGACTGATTCCTTTCGGATCAACGTCAGACTATGAAAACTGAAAACGTCGTTTAAATGCTTATTTACTTCTATGGCGTGAGAGGGAAATTGATAGCTTCGATGCGCGTTCTTGCAGTGCAAATTTTTTTAATGCTTCTCAGATTCTAATTTATTGATGAGGGTGCTCTTAAGTTATTGCCAACTTTTTTGCGCAAACAGTAGAGTAAAACTTTTTAGTTCTAGAGATATTAGGGGTTGGCTGTTCATGTCTTTCTTTGATAATCGGGAATCGCTTCTTATCATATTTGGCTTTATTTTGATCCAATTTCATAAGACATAGAAAAAACTGCATATCGCATAAATGGTGATACTGTATGAATATTGCTATTAAATCATGAATATTGCATTTTATCGCATTTAGATGGGACGTGGTACAGATTTGGATTGGTTAGAGACGTTGCAAAATGGTTCGAAAATGAAAAAGAGCGAACATTTTCAATTACCTCGAATAAAGGTACATTTTGATTGTTTTATTTTAGTTATAGTTATATTGTAGAGACTTATTTTAATTATATTGTTGAAAGATTTTTTGTGCATTCAAAAGAGGAATAGCTGAGATGAGGCGAAGAAATTTCATTTATAGTGAGGAATAAATTTTCGTTGGATTGCGGCTTTTAAAAATATTTCTGATGCCGTTTTTCTTCTTTTCTTTTAGTTGAACAAGAATTCGCCCTTTTTTCTTTTTCATTTTTCTCATCTTTTTCTTTTTTGAATTGCTGGGAAGTTTTTGATATTTAATAAGTGAACTAAATATCCTTCATTATTTTCTTAGATGTTAATGCGTTTCTATTAATACTTTTGTAGATTCATAATAGTAGATACTTTTGATCTACTATGTTTTCCTTCTTTCATTTTTATAAACGTATGACGATAGGAATAATTTTAACTTCACCTGACCCAACGTTTTTCTTCCCAAATAATTTTATTCAATTATACATCGAGGTATTTGATCCAGTAATCTTCGTGGGAGGTGCTAATTTTTCACCAACATTTAAGGTCTGAAGAGTTTGCCCTCCACTTACTATTAACCTGGATGGTGATGAGAATATTGGGGTGGGGAGCAGATATGGTTGCTTCACCCTCAGCACCAGAATTGCATATTTGTAGTGTTTTTCCGTCTTATGCCTTTTTAAAGTTCAGTATGTCGTGCGGATTTTTCTCCGTACCTCTCCAATTCCATAACGTTGACAAACTTGGCTATACCTGATTGAAAATATTGTTTTGCTGGTTTTGATGGCCCACTAGTTTTTCACTTTCCGCTGAATGTGAACTCTTTTGTGGTGTGTAGATTAGCGTACAATTTTTGACTTATATATATATATATATATATATATATATATATATATATATATATATATATATATATATATATATATATATATATATATATAAAGTACATTATAACGATAATAATTTCTACCATATTTTATATTTTTTTATCTTTATTAGAATCTGATGTATATATTACATCATATCGATTACATATATACAGCAAAGATGTGTAATTTCTTGTTACCTCTCATTTGCAGCCTTTAATGCTTCACGATGTGTTTACTCCTTTAGTTAATTTCAGAACCCTTCATTCATAATTCGTCATTTCGCCGCCGATGTGGTTTACTTGGTGGATGGTTTTCTAGAAAAAAACAAAGACACCGTTAGCGAGCAATTGGTTAATGTTGTAAAGAACAGTAAAGTATGTCTCATATTTGTTTATATTTGAATATCAATTGGCATTTCACGTTCTATAAAATATGAAGTAGTTAAATTTAGCATTTGTTTATAAGCAAAACACAAACGAAACAAATCCCATGGAAATAAGTTAAGGCATTGCGTACATCTATCGGTTGTCTAAGCAGTTAAAATTGTCGAAAAATATGCTGACTATTGATACGATAGGAAATGCGATCTATTTTCGCTGATGAAATCGTTGAAAAATTCGAAGTTGAATTAGAAGAGGAGAATTAAAAAGGGAAAAAATCGTCAAGAAAAGATTGCTATCAATAATCTTCGCCCCCCACTATCACCGTCTGAAAGCATCACGAATTTCAATCTTGCAAGTGCGGTGACAAGTGCGATGGTGGTCGTTCCGATGCTTACCGGGTGCACGCGATAAATTTTTTACTTAAGAGTAATTAAAATTTTCAAGAACGGAACTCAGTAGCGGAACTGCTCCTCTCTTACCATCCGTCCTCCATCTTTCGCCTTTATTTCCTAAAGTCAGGATGTAATGTTGAACTTATGGTGTTTCTTCAAGTGACCCAAATACTCAAAAATGTTTCGTATTTTAAGAGTGAATCTAATCGCTTAAATAACGATAGTGGAATATCGGATGCGCTGTACGTGGATGAGGTTGCCGCTTCCTGCCACCCTCTATTTTGACGATGATTAGACTTATGATTCTAACTCAACTTCCACCTGGTGCCATAGCTAAGTAGCAAAAGCAAGTAGCAAGATTGAGGGGAATAAGAACTAGCAAATTGATGAAAAGATTTAATCGGCAGTGTACCCACCATCTTGCCGCCAGCTGAGGTCGCTAATTAATCTTGAAGGAGTAGGTAGAATCGTGCTTGAGAGTGGGAGGGCCCATCTGAGTTGAGAGTACCCCCCATTAGTGATGATCGTTAAAGGATCATGATTAAGAGTGCTCGTGCGAGTGACGATCGCAAGCGAGAGCCGATCTTCGATTTGGTAAATTCAAGTAGGATAATTTAGATGAATTTTTTACACGATGTTCTTCTCGGAGACCAACAAGAAACAAAGAATATACGCTCGACTATCAAAAGCCTAGTTGGAGGAGCGAAGAAAGCAACGAAAAAATGCGTCTCTTTCAGGTTGGTTTATTCTATGGGTCCTATTTGATGCCGCGTTGTATATTATATGGCTGCATCAGTTATTCTTTCTTTCGAGACCAAAATAGTCATGTTTATGATTTGATGAGACATCCTTGTGTAATATCTGTCTGGATCTCTTTCTCACCAATAAAATATTTGTGTTCGAGCAGAAACTGCTATAGGCCTCTCATCTCGGCAGAAGCGCTCTCTCCTCTCTTCCAATGCAAGTCTTCTTTCAGCCTTACGCCTTTAATTGCGCTTTGAAGATTGTGCAACTTTTTATTCCTTTCTTTTCAAATACCTGAGCTTTCTAAAGCGATTTTTATGCTGTAGCATTCAAATTGCAAAAGCGCTAAAATTGAGTCCACAATGAGACTGCGTCTACGGGTATCGAAAGTTTAACACTACCTTACGATTCCTAATTATGGAAGAGACGTTTATCATCCGAAAAATAAAACATTTTCATTCACTGCTTAATAAATAAACCATAATATTAGTGGAGAATGTAATCACGAATCGACGAATAAAATTGAAGAAATAAAAATCTTTTATTTTTCGTCTGCAATGCGAAATGATTTCTCTCCACAAAAGATTTATCGCTAAACCCAGTGTTATTGCGATTTCTCTTCCATCCGTTATATAACTGAAATATCGATAAAGTTAATAGGAGTTGGATTTATAGTTTCGAGATTCGTTAAACGAGCTAATGACTGTATTGGGAAACACAAGACCTCATTATGTGAGGTGTATAAAACCGAATGATGAGAAGCTCTCATTCACGTTTGAACCAAAACGAGCGATTCAACAACTACGTGCATGTGGCGTACTCGAAACTGTACGTATCTCTGCAGCCGGATATCCATCAAGGTTCGTTCAAAATGTTAGATTAATTACGTTAAATATTTTTGTGTTATGCACTCAAACATTGTGGGAAATATTTCCCGTTTATATTTGCTCTATTGAGCCGATGAGACGATTGAAAGTATATTTTGTTAGTCTTTTGATATGAAATAAATTTATCGAGGGCATCTGTATGGGATCGCCCCAGAAAATAAACTGCTTTTTTTGAGATGGTCTTACGAAGATTTTGGACGTCGTTATCGAGTTCTTCACCCAGATGGGAAAGCATTATGGCGCAACAATCCAAAGCAATTCGCAGAGAAAGCCTGCCAGAGGCATATGGAGGTATATCCCATTTTACTAACTGTTTTGTTGATTGACGGTGTGGTTGACTGATGCATTGAAGTTCATTAATAATATATTTAACCCTCTCGTCAAACCGTTTGTCTCACTGTTGCACTCTGTGAGCGTTTTCTCCATTTGATGACATATACGTTTTAAGGTGTAGTTTCGAAACCCACTAGCCTAATTCCACATTAATTTATTTTATTCTTCCTGGATTATATAATGAGGTGTTGAATTTTTATAAACTTTGTCATATGCTTTGAAATATAATTTGTGGTATCTGACTGATTTCATATACAATAATTTTTTGACTGCAGCCCTCTCTCCTCGCCAAGTTATCTAGTTGCAGTAGGGAAAATAAAATAAAGGTATAATATTGGATGTTGTGAGTTTTTTTCTTTTAATTCCTTCCATGGAGCTGCTTGTGATGAAAAGAAAAATAGTAATATTCCCTAATTTCGGATTAATATCCATTGCTTCAAAGCATTGGTCGTTGACTGTATGTAGTTGAAGTCCAAAGGGTCTTAAATTTACGATTCAGATTGCCATAAGCATAACCGCGTATGTATTTAAGTTTGCTTTTAATTAAGTGTACCTGTGTTTGTTTTTGATGTCTTTCTTGTATTTGAATGCAGTGTTTCTGAAATTTTTAATTGTTTTTTTTTTTGTAGGAAGGTATGTTTGCTCTCGGTAAAACGAAAGTGTTCTTCCGTACAGGACAAGTGGCACTACTTGAGCGACTGCGCCAAGAGACGTTGTCCGTTTCAGCTGTTGTTATCCAGAAAACATGGAAAGGATTTGTGGCTCGAAGACGATATCAACTTATACGGCAATCGATCCTCACAATACAGGTGAGTGGTGATATGTTCATTTCCATTCAGGTGATTGATTTCAGCCAGTTTCCTTTTTTCACTTTGCTGTTGTTATATTTGATGGAAGGGCAGAAAGGGGATGAAAAAGGAGAGGGGAGAGAAGTAGGAAGAAAAGAAAGAAACTATACGCAGTATGGTCGAAACTTCGCAAATTATTGTTAACCATCTCTTAATTTATAAAAAGTATTTGTAAATGTCATCATAGTTTAAATCACATCTGCCCGTTCCTCAGTTTCAATATATTACAGGAAAAATATTTCAATAAAATCAGTTCAGTGCACATTTCAGAATGAGCAAAAATTTTTTGCATATACTTATATTTTGGTTTTTCAAGTCTGCAAAATTGTTCTTTTATTTTCTTTTTCAACTATTAGGCATAAAATTTTATCTGTTGACTGATATTCCAACTCTTTTTAGGCAGCTAAGAAATAAAATCAATGTGCAAATATTGGTAGGAGAGTGCAATTATGCATAAATAAAGATTTCTACATACTCATCTTTGTTTATTAATTTTGGCGTAGTGAAAATACGTCTATGATACACCAAAGTATTGGTTTCTTCCAACCGCAATAATCGATTCAACGTGCCGTCTTGCAAGACTGATCGCAACCCTGCTTATTGAGATGTGGGACGCTTCATTGTTGAGATCAAAGAAATGCTATCCCATGTGGGTAGTTCGCAGATCCCAACTGTCCAAATGGACCCATTGAAATAATAGAGCAGTAGAATAAAATAGACGTTTGTGTTTCATTTAAGTCGACGTTTGTGTTTCAATAGACGTTTGTGAGGTTGCATTGGACGTTTATAGACCTTCCCTCTCCGTTTACCGCAGCGCGGATCCCATATCCTGATTTTGGTTTCATTCAATTAGTGAATGGGGGTACAGTAATAATTACAGTATTTCCGGTTTCCTGTTATGCTGTTGAAGGGGCAATGAGGGCTTAAAAGGAGGATGTTATCTTCTGGCCATTTCTCGCGCATTTGACCAGTCGATTTTAGAGCTTTGCTCCTCAGCTTCGTTCCTCTATTTCAGTTCGCTTTTCTACTATATGTTGACGGGAAAAGGGAGGAGAAGCCTTTGCGATCTTAGGCTGCTCATAGAAAGTACTCATATTCGAGGAGCACTCCTTCGGCGTCAGGCGAATATAGAGCGCTTCATTTTTTAGGCTAGTACTGCGTATATATAGAAGTATGGTTAATAGATAAGTTCTGGACTTTGAACAGCTTGAACTAATATGCAAAAAAAAAATTCATCGGTCTAGGACCTGGCTGCGCTGATGGAATACTAGTACCAGTTGTATTTGTAAGACTGAAAGATTTGTCTTGACCAACGTTTTTGTGCGTATATTCTCCCAATTTGAGATTAGATTATGATTTGAAAATTATAGTAGTGTTCTGTGTATATTTACATTCGCATATTTGTCGTTCTATTTGCCAGAAAGCCATATCTATGAAAGTTGGTGGCAGTAATATATTCTGCAGAGTTGTCTGCGATCTCTATGTCATTACGAGGCATTAAATTCAATATGAGTTATACACAGGTTGTAGCAATATACGAGTTATACAAAGCTATAGGTTGCAGTTATATAAACGCCTAAGTTACATGTTGTATGCGTATGATGAGTGCATCTTTTTTGAATTACTCTAAGAATTTTGCTGATCAGATTTATTCAGCTATTAATAAGGTGCAATTTAAAATTTAATTTTTTTATTGAGCGTTTTTGTAATCCAGAAAAACGTTGAAATTAATGTAGATCAAGGAAGCTTACGCCTCAAATAATTCCTATTGTGCATTCTCAGTGAATGAAGCACTAAATTTTTTTGTAATATGCTATTTTTTATTCCCAATCTTCTTTTTTCATCATTTCTTAATCCTCAATTTTTCTTTTTCCGTCATTTTTTATCTCCAATTTCCAATTTCAGCCGAATATCGACAGATGGAAAAAACTGTTGATTTTTATCATTGATGAATGGAGGGCGCTAAATTAACAAGTGCAGATTTTGCCCCTTCCGGATTCCCTTGGGTTGTATGTTGTGTCAGTCTGCATATCATATATGAGCTTTTCAAGCCATCAAGCGTCATGCATCACTTTCACTCAATCTGTCGGAATCTTTTGCTCATTTTGAGTTTTATATTTCCTTATATATTTTCCTCCATTTTCTTTATCGACTGATTCGGCAATGTTTTAGAGGAGCAGAAAGAGGTTTCTGAATGGAACGGAGACCAAAGAAGAGAGGGAGAGGGATTTTACTTTTTTCATTCTTTTAAAGGATTTCAAGCGCTTGATGACTTATTTTGTTTGAGGCATAAATAAGAGTTTATAGCCTTAGCTAATATTCTAGTGCATTTGGTTGAAAAAAAAAAGAAAGAATCTCTATTGATTATAAATGTCTAAATTTTTTATTTGCACTGGAAGCCATATTTTTAACGCTTGATTTGTTCTTCATAAGAACAAACGAAAGAGATCTATTTAAGGATTTGACCATCGAAAAAGACTAAAGGATTATTATTATTATTTATGATCGATGTATTTGCACTAAGTGATCTCTGAGAAAGTGAACGAAAATCTTGTCATTCATTTTATTTTGTAGCTTTTGCTTGTATTTTGAGAATATATTCATTTATTATTTGAACGATTTAATTTCTTCATAGAAAATATTATTTACCCTTTAGTTACTTTATTATTTTCTAAATTAATTAATTACTTTGAAAATACTATGAATTTTTTATTGTTTTATTAGCTGATATTATTGTTTATGATACATCGTGCTTAAAAGTAGAGTATTTATTTACTTAAACATATATTAGTGGAAATTACTCCTCACATATTTTTATACACCATTTATTTGAAAGAAATAGTGAAAAGCAAAAAGAAATGAGTTGAACGCTTCAAAATTTGAGAGATCTTTAGCTCGATCCGAATGGACAATTTTGTTGAAATTTTTCTCGCAGTGATATCATGCTATGCATAGAGATAATTCTTATAATGTGGACAAAATTGTTGTTAGTTAGAGGGAACTTCAATATTGTCTCATGAATTGGCTTAACGGATAATATCCTATAGAAATAAAGCGGAACTAAAGAAATGCAATCTAATTGCAAGCATTTTGAATATCTGTTTTATATATAGAGAAATATGCATCTATTAATTTCAGTGAGATAAGTTATTATTGTTGTTTTTATCAATTCAATTTATTTTCTATGGGGATTTCTGGATTGGTGAGAAATGAAGAGGAAGATCCTCAAAGATGCTCACAATCGCTTTAAAAAATGCCCATTGTTTTCTTTTATATCCCAATCAGCTCTCAGCGTTATGTCTCATGACATGATGATTTCTGTCATACTAGCAGAGTTAATGCTTTTATATTCAATTAGCCTATATGCGATGAATGTCATGCAAAAATATGTTTCATTATACTATTATTCAACAACGCCTTCTTATAAATATACTGTGAAGTATGAAAATATTTCTGTGAAATGTTTCATTGATAATATTAACTTTTTTTGTTGAAATATTAGAAGTGTTTGATGTTTGGTTTACTTCATAATTGTTAGTTCCGGCCATAGAGATTTGTAGAATTTCTTTGATTTATTTATTTTTATTGTTCTGATTTTATTTCGTATTAAAATATCAATTTCAGGCTGCAACACGTGCTTACCTCATATACACACGTATGAAATATTTGCAAATGCATCGTGCAGTTGTTTGCATCCAAACTGCCTATAGGCGTTATATTGCACGCAAGAAATACCTCATGCTGAAAGCAGCAATCGTCATGATTCAGTCTCACTTCCGTGGTGCTCTCATACGACGGAAAATTGAAAAGGTTAGATGAGCGTTCATTTTATACCTATCTAAAATGGTAACATTGAAAGGGGCTGAACGAATCCACTAATTTAAGTCTTATTGAACAGACAACTTTGTTTGCTAAAAACTAAGTGAATAGATGAGGTTTGATAAGGCCAAGTGAACGTTAATCAAATAAGCCCATAGATCAAGGGGACCGGCAGATTGTTCAATGTATTTCTTTCTTCATAGCATTTGATAGAGAGTATTGTTTTTGAGGATTTTTAATTTACAGTGATAATGAAACGTGGATATAGATCTATTATTTTTCGGTCTGAACATCAATTCGAGTATTATTCTATGCTGTTTTGTTCGTTTTTGAGTTTAAATGTGATAAAGAAAATGGATATCTGCGAAATGATCGGCCTTTAAGCGTTAAACAAAAGATAAGAGTATTCGATTTTGTGTTTGATTGTGCTTATAATTAAGTGATTTATGGTTAGGCATGTATAACTATCAAAAGGGGTGCTCATTAAGTTCAATTATGGTTAAAACTGAATAAACGAGTAAAAAGGTCTTAATGAAGTCGTTTTAAGCATTGAATTTTCTAAATATAGATTTCAATATTTTATATCTACAAATAAACAATCATGTAAGTAGACTTTAGTACAGAACATTCAGTTTTCTATAATACATGGGTATGCTTGCCATTTTGCGTTTTTTTTTAAAGTAATAATGGAGAGCTGCAACAATTTAGAGCACAACAGGACCACCAGCAGAGCGTCGCTAAACTTCGAAATAGGTTCAGTTCGTTTAGGTGCCTCTCTGAGTCCCCATAAGAATCTGATCTCATCGCTTAATATCCTCACTGCTTTGTTTATGAAAAAAGAAATAAAGCGGTTATATTTGCAGTTACGCTATGAGCAAAAGGCGATCGTCATCCAGAAATATTTCCGTGGTTGGTTAGTGCGTAGAGAGCAAATTGAACGAACACGTAAAATTATCAAAGTGCAATGTTTAGTACGGCGATGGCTGGCTAAACGGCGACTTAAAGAATTGAAGGTGAGGCAGTTTAGTCAACGAATTTTATTTTTTCCTTATAATACTTATTTTCTGCTATTCATTATTCCATAATAACCAAAAGAGCGTTTCATTATTTATTCAGATACGATGATTTGAATAGGGAATTAATAATCAGACGAACTTTTTGATTTCATTACTTGATATGCTATTACTCTAAAAAAACTTTTTGCCATTTATAAATGCTCTTCTTGAAGGAGAAACGTTTTCGCTTTCACTCATTTATACATGATAAAGTGTTATTTTATATTTTCTGAAACAATTTTTCGCTGTCATTTGATTTAATTTATCGTACTCCACCTTAGATCATTTGCTTTGTGTATTTTATGTGGTCAATCATTCCTTGTTCTGCTGTTGATACGTTAACTTGTAGAAGGAGCTGTGAAATGAAACCGGCCAGAATAAAGTCAGTGCTTTGTGCTGACATTTTTATAGTGGAGCTGCTTTTCGAATCGCATCCTATAGCAGCTGTTCATGTGGTGAGATGCGATTGTCCGACGAATTGAAATTGTCGCTATAATGCTGCAAATATATATATATATATATATATATATATATATATATATATATATATATATATATATATATATATATATATATATATATATATATATATATGTTTTGAAAGAATTCATGCTCCAATCCAATGGAGGTTTGTTGGGGAGCACTCTGAAGCGAGTGAAATGGAGGGCGGGGGTGATGGGAGGGGACTGACCGTAAATAAAAAAGGGTGTGGTCGACATAACTTCACTACGGCACTATTTTTAAATAGTTTTAACTATATAAATTAAAGAGGCACTAAAAATATATTAAAGGAATGAGAAAACATAGAAGTAATGAAGCAATAATGTTGGTTGATTTGCTGTGTGAGAGGATTTATTTTGATGGATGTGGCTGATTTCTTCATGCTGAAAACGTTGCGATGTTTGAATTTTGCAGATTGAGGCACGTTCAGTGGGCCATTTGCAGAAACTCAATAAAGGCCTCGAAAATAAGATTATTTCACTTCAACAAAGACTCGACATTATGGTTTGTGATTTTATTTCAATTATTCTATTGCTTTGTAGGTACGCTATGCTTTCTTCTATAATCTTCCTCTCATCTTCCATTCCTATGCCGCTTCCAACGCCATGTCTTTTTCAAAAATTTTCGGTTGTTCTTCACCTCTTTCTCAGTTTTACGTGTCTATTTGTTCTTCCACCTGCAGTGATCACTTGGTGATGTTGTATAAATGCGAAACGTTGTGATATTATCAATAACATTTGTGCGTAAACAGTCTATGACTTTATTCCTTTTTATTTTCTTATCTATGAAAAAACAAAATTTTCAAGGTGTTTTTTTACGTTTATTAGTTTTCATTGGAAATTGCTAAATCAATTACTAAACGATAAATATTGGAGCGAAATTAAAGTTTAGATTTCAGTGAATGACTCTCATCATCGCTTTTTATCATTTTTCTTCTTTCTGTTTGCTCTCTATTCTCCTATTAAGCCCTGATTGTTTTTTTTTTCTTCTGAACAGCGAGCGAGAAATTCGATCACCCTTACATAATTGTGTTAACAAATGGATTATGCCATGTTTTTGGCTGAACTTTGTCTACTTTTCTTTTTTTTTTGTTAGTTTCTTCTTAAATTTATTTTTTAGTTGCAATTTTTAGCAAATCTTGTGAAGTTTTTAATCAACTATTGCAGTTTATTTAAAGGCCAAATGGTTCAAATTTTCCAGGTCTATCGTAGTTTGTATAGTCTCATATATAGCTAAAAAGAGAGGAGAGGGGATGATAGGTATGAGATCGTAATAATGATTAAGATAGGAGCTTATGTTTCTCGACTGTTGTGCATATTGTTTTTTCAATTGTGTACGTTTGCCTCGCATCTGACTGTGCTCTCGAGGAAGCACTTCAAGAGCTGTCATAGATTATTTCTATGCCCAAATCGTTCTCATTTAAAAATTATTAATTCGTAATTTTTTCTTTTCGATTTTCAGAAATTTTCTGATATCGTTGATCAATCTCTGCTGCATTTTTTTTTCTCATCTTTATGTACAAAAAAAAGTAGCTTTTTATTTGATAGTGTTTTCTTTTTTGATTTTACGTTAGAAAAAAAAGTCGCTCAGCTAAACAATTTACGCGACTCATCGCTTTTGACTCCTCAGAAATCACTTCAAATCATCAAGGGATGTATATTTTCCGATTTGCCCATATCAGTGCTGTTTCGTTGGCTTAGTTTTGTCTAGATGAAAGGAAAAATGAGCGGAATTCGTTTATTATTCATTAAAGATAAAAGTTGAGCAATTCTTATGATTGTTGCTATTATTGCTCTTATTTCTATTTCATTGTTGATTAAATTACGATTAAATGAAAAAGACATTTGAGGAGGCAATTAGAGATCGATCGATCCTTATCTTAATAATTGAAGCCATTTTATTTTTTCTGCTTTTCCTCTTTATTTTCATCTCTCGTTCTTTTCTTTTATTTGTTTATTTATTTAAATTCTAAGAGTTCATGATATAAAATCCATTATATACCGTTTTTGCGCATTGTTTGATTAACAAAAATACAAGCTTAAGCCTCAGTGTGTCCACTTATTTGAACTGTAGATTCGAACGGCGTTGACGCAATCTGTTTAAAGACCCACTCTGAACGCGAGTGCCGAAATGTCCCCTATCACCGACGTCGCAGTATTCCAGACTGTCACATTTCCGCCTTTACTTGAAACCCATGAGTTGGAGTCCCGACAATGACGAGATTCCTTACCACTCCATGCTGTGGGTCTGATTGCTTTCCACACTCCTCCATCACCTTCCACCTGACTGGATAGCACACCTGTTGATCTATGGTGCCGATGTCAAAAGCACTCCAATTTTTTGAGTTTTGCCAGTATTTGTGAGAGCTTTCTGGAGCTATGACCTCATAGCTTTCTTGGAATTTAGCGATGTTCATTTGGTAAATGGCAGGCAGCTGATTTTGTGCAACAGATCTGTCCATAGCAATAACTCATCTTACGTGCATTCTTCGCTCTGTTCTCGCGGCTACTCCTTTTCTTCGAATTTGCAAAAAAGCACGGATTGTGTCCTAGTGTGTAGTATGTTTTCCAATCTCCTCTTAGCATCTCATCGATCCAGTGGATGTGTAGTATGTTTTCCATGTCGTTCTCTACGTTGCAATTCTAAACGAAAAGGAAGTAAAACTGATCTTTATGATGAATTAGTTGTTTTCAAGCAACAATTTCTCGACGCTACCGGCTGTTCAGTGTGCTTGATTTATTTCAAATATCAGCAGAAAGATGGAGGAGGGGGGGGGGGGGGGGAGGAGGGTTCTGCCAATCTAAATGTTTAATCGATGAGATATGCTTGATAAGTGTTATTATTTTAGCGTTAAAATTCGTTGTTGACATACGAATTCAACATTCTATGCTAGGGGTGTTTATTATCAATTGTTTTTGCATAACTCGTCGATTCGTATGTTTGTGTTGAATTCCCAAGTCAGCAATAAATCCTCTCTCGCTTTCTGCATTAAAACCATCGTGTCGATGTTTTCTAGCGCATTCTTCTAATGCTCTATTGGTTTATTTTACGTTTCATAATGAAACGTGCATATTTTCAAAATGTGCACCTGATATTTGTTTGTCGTATGAAAGTCGATGAGCATAAAGTAAGCTATCAATTTCACGCTCATATTTGGGAGTTGTGAACTGAGGTTTCTGATTTCAGGCTAAAGCTTGAAGTAATAAATTTAAACTTTTAAAGTTTAAGCCTAAGTTTAATATCGTCAAGTGGAATCTTACAAGTAACTTTTCATTCGTCCATCTATATTTTAGCTCATGGAACTTCCGCATGAGACATACATTTATCAGTGTTTACAACTTTCCAATAATAAAGTTTAGAGCATGTGCCAAATCTAATGCATTTGATTTTTGTCGTTGATGAGCGTCTAAATATATATACTCGTTTGCTTGCAAAGTTGGTTTCCATGTGGTATTGATATGTTTCCAAATTTCATTTATCTATTCGGTAGTTTCAGCTTGAGGCTAATGGAAGCTTGAGCTACGAAATGCGGTCAACAAATAAATAAATAAATAAATTGTATGCTAAAGTGATGACCTATTCCTCATCTTCCATATTGGTGCGTCAACTTTGAAAAAGCTTATAAGCCAGAAGATTTCCATGTATTTTGGTCGATTTTCATTTAATGTGGTTGCTTGAATAGTAAAGAAACGAATAATTTACGTAAGATTTATGTGAGCTTCCGTATAAGCTCAAATATGGGTGGTATATTGTTCTCCACGTTATTATTACTCTTCAGAAGTTTATGAAATTGGCTAATCTGATGAATGGAATTTAAAAGCGTATATCGTGCCAAATGTTTTCGTTTGTTTCTCTAGCTGTCATCATAGTGCGACAGAATTTTTTAAGTACGTGTAAGTTCTTGATTTCAAGTTTTTAAGATCCTAGCAATTGTTTAGCGTGTGTAATTGCTCGGAGCAGTTGATGCAAGGTTGAAGTTAGTGATATTTACAAATCGATTTTTTTTTCTGTAACGATATGCGATATCAATGGTAGTTGAGAGCTAATGCCGATTTTCAAATGTCCTTAAACATATGTTAATTCGTAAGCGATCTCATATCAATTCAAGTTGTTTTCTTCCTTCTTTTGCCCCAAACATCCCCCCTTCTCTCTTGTGGCCTTTTTTGTGCCTCCAGTCATATCCATATGGAGAATGTTTATTTGGAATCCACAGAATACAACCTACGTAAAGGGGACAAGTCGCGTGAGGGAATGGAATACATGCTTTGAGGGAGCAACGGGTTTTATCTGATGGCATATTTGTGCAGGCGGCGCTAACAGTTTTTCTCGAAAACTTAGTCGTATCCATGGGCGCATTAGTTGGCAAAATTCTGGTCCGTTCATCGCGCATCGCTTCCAATTTGAATGCTCTTTGCAAAGGTGAGACTTTGTAATTAAAAGGATACATTCGATAACACTGTGGAAACATTCGTGGGGGCTTTCAGATGCTGTAATTCATTCAGCAGCTAAAGAAACGGAGCTGAGAGCAATGAGCTTGTCGGCGATGAACGAATCTTGGCAGCATCCTGTGCATTTTTTGGGTGTAATCAAGGCAGCGTGCAAAGTCCTGTGTTCACGAGGTTGTGCTAAAGTCAAAGGATTTATAATCCATAGATTGTTTCTTATGATTAGTGGGATAAAATTATTTGTATGCTGAAAAGCGAATATTAGACGCTAGAGAATGAGGTGGGGGGAGCAGTGGGAGGAGGAGCATTTATACGTGAATCAAGAAGCAGGTTCAGCATGAGTAAATCTTCTGGAAGATAATGTTCACCATCGCTTCTTCCTCGAAAAATACCTATTTGTTAAATTTGAAATAGTCAGCTGAGGAATGTATGGTGGTTGAAATGACTGGC
This sequence comes from Ascaris suum, assembly GCA_013433145.1. Taxonomy (NCBI): domain Eukaryota; kingdom Metazoa; phylum Nematoda; class Chromadorea; order Rhabditida; family Ascarididae; genus Ascaris; species Ascaris suum. The sequence goes on along the minus strand of CM024178.1, from coordinate 7,095,303 downwards.
ATTTGTTGCCATAAGCAGTCGTTCATCAAGATCCAAACTAGTGGATATGTCTTTGAAAATAAACTTCAACGAATTACACAGTTATGACGAGCTGATCTCTTTTTTTGCAGAAATATTTCAACCATTTCTCATAATCTGCTCTTCTCAAGAAAATTCAAGATTGTTGCCTTTTTTTGTTGCCTATGAAATCCTATATCTTTGATTCGAACATATGCTTGCGTCAGACGTAATCACACATGTTGTGCATCAGACACAATCAGACATGTCGTATATCAGATATATCATCCGTATGTCCTCTTCCGATCGTTCTTATTTGATAAGTGGCTGCTTATGTGACATCCCAAGTCGTAGGTTTCTCAGGTTTATAGGAATATCGAAAAAGATTGTAACAATTGAATGATGTTTCATTTCCAAGGAACTAATAAAATATTGATTGGTAGTTAGTTTAATGTTCTCAACTCAAACGGATGCAATTTGTTGGAATTACTGCCAAAAATATATTCACCTATGGATGATGGCAGTTGTTTTCGCGTACAGCAAAATTCATCTTCTCTTAAAAGTGCCATTGTAAACAATAGACATCATTCGTATCTTTGATGTCTTTTTATCGTCGTAAATTTTAAGTTGCTCTGATTGTGATATTCTTTTATTCTATCTTCTTATCTGCTTAAAAAATATTTTCAAAAATTTTCACTTTTTTTCATCTTTTTTGAAAATTTTAATTGTTTTCTTTCGAAAATTTTATTTATTATTTTTGAATGAAATTCTTTTAGAAATATTTTTAATATAAATCGTTTTTTTTTTCAACTTTTCGATTTAAGTATGGAATGGATTTTTTCATATTTTCTTCCGGATTCCAAGAAGAGAAAAATCTTTTCTCCTCTCGGCTCCATTTGTTGTCTTTTTCATTTTCCTTTAGCACTTCCTTGAATTTTCATTCAACGATTGTTTTTCGTTTCTTGATTTTTTTTTATTCTCTTTTTCTTTTCTTAATGTTATGATGGATAATAATATTTTAATGGATGAGTATATCTACGATTGCTTGGAAATATTCTCATATAATATTGTCCATCTAGAGAATACTCCCTCCAATGGGCGTCTTCTCTCTTTAATTAGCACTTCAGCAAAGCAAAGCTTCTGATGATCGCATAGAGTTTACTTAGCTAATTCTCTATGTATATACGCAAGCGAATTTCTTTTTTATTCTTCTAGGAGAGCATCCATTTTATCGCCGTTATATTAAATTAAAATTTAATCGCTTTTTGCCACTTCTTTGGACGACTGGAAATTGTTGCATATTTAATTATTAGTGGAATAAATGCATAAAATAAATTTCGATCCATTCTTAAATTTTCCTCAAAAAAGCTTGAAAATAGTTATCATTATTGAATTCGAATTGTTAGAATGCTAAAAATTATTGATGAATGGTCACCGATACGCTGGTTATATTTCACTCGTAAACGGAATGCATTTCGTTTATGCTTTCAAAAAACTTTTTCAAGTGTATTTATTTGCTGAGTTGTTTTACATTGCATAAAAAATTTCCGCTTATTTTTTGCACATTTAATTTCCATTTCAATTCTGTAAAATGGTTTCCCTTTTTTTTTCAATTTTAATAAAAAATGTTTGGAAAATAAGGAATGAAATTTTATCTGTTTATATAAAAGTCGTGAAGGAGGATATGGGTACATCATACACTTTTTTTTGGCCTTAAATATGCTTATATTATACTGATTGTTCTCCTAGAAAAAAATGAAAATATTTTTAGATAACAAGTTCACTATACTCCTAGAAAATAATGATTATTGGGTGGAAAATTTTCTATTTTCATTTCCAAATCTTATTCGCATAATTCCGGGTATCTTTTCTTTACCCTTTCCCATCTACGATAAATTTTTAGTACGCTCCATCTTTCCATATTTAGAATTTGTCACTATGTATGAACTCGTTTTGAAAGTTTTTGATCATTGAATATCAATGATTGGATATTGTTGCAGTCGGCTGAAAATTCGAGACTAGTTGAAGTCTGTCATAACAACGAGAAAATGCGCTCGCAACTCGCCATTCTTGAATCAGAAAGGTGAATAATTCATTTTAGTTTTATTGTGGATTATTGTTCCTTTTTAATTTTATTATTTATTATTCTCTTTCTTGCCACTGTTTTTTACTTCTATAATTGTTTAGGCTTTGTTCATTTCGAAATTCGTCCTCCTAATCTGTCCTTGAAACGATTTTTTTCAATATCTATAAGTATGTAAGTATTTCAAGTTTTCAAAATAAAAGCAATTGCTTCACTTAATTTCTGAGGTTTATGAAATCGCTGCGCCGGATAATATTTCGATTAACGATTTAGACCAACGTTAGCGTCAGCGAAAGCACGAGTCGATGAGTTGGAGCTAGAAGTGGAGCGCCTCGAAACTGAATGTGACGTTCGTGATGCGCAAATAGGTGAACTCGAAACAAGGATTCAACAAACGCACACAAAAATGGAACAGGTATGAGTTGTTTTCCCACTGATGGCACAGATAAGGAGTATTTTCGCTTTCTGACTATGCACTAATGTTTTGGTATCATTCAGGATCAGGAAGAATTTCCTCTGTCGATTATTGTCAAGATATTCGAACATAGTATGAGATTTTACAACTGTTTGGTCGTAGCGTTAGTTTATATATCCCTTTGAATATCTCTTTTTTAATGAAAACCTATTCATTTTTTTCAACAGTCACAAAGCAATTTATTTTACGGCATAAATTGTTCCTGAATATTCTTTAATTTGATTTGGAAACAAAATGGAAAGAAGGGGGAGGCGGTGAATGATGGAGAGATTGTGATGAAGTTTGGCCACAAATGTTTTTTTTTTTTGTTTTTGAAAATCTGTCATTTCAGAAACGATAGAAAATGTCGAAAGTTGTTAAAGAAATCACCATTATGTTGCTCATACAACTTTGAAGAAAGAGTATTTTCAGTTCATTGTGGAAGATACTTTGAAATATATATTGCGTGAGATAGTTGTTGCAGAATTGATATCTGCAGTCTGCTCAAAAATACGGTTCTTATTTCATTTTGAGAAATTTTCAAATTCGTGACTAGGGAAATTTTCGCTCATTGAAAAGGCCGGACTAGCCACCCCACTTACTGCCTGTTCTAGTTCTGTCCCCTCCATCCGGCTTCCCCACCCCCTCTCCACTGTTTATGCTTTCCTGGTGTTTATGCCCTACTATTTAAATGGAGTTTGAGAAGAAAGCTGTAATATCTTTTATGCGTGATTTTGCTTATCTCAGCAGCTTGTCAAGAATATGTCACATTTCGCATAGAGGGCGCTTTGACAAAGAAGAATTTTTATGCCGGGGAAAGAAAATGCAAATAAATGGAAAATTTTCCGCGATTCAAAAGTCGACGAATTTTTTCAAAACAAACTTTGATCTGCCTCTTCCTTTAATTTTCACTGATTGGCCGTATTGAAGTTACAACTTAAACATTTTTAAATCCGAACTGAAATCGCATTTATTATAAAAAAGGTTTTATTTTTTTGCAGAAAGACGCTGAGGCGGAGCAAAAATTGCGATCGATGAAGGATGAATTGACAGCACTTTGCAGTAAATACGACGACCTTATGAAGCAGAAAAAGGCACTGCAATCAGAACTTGCTATTGGTTAGTGATGTTTTTGCTGGAGAGAACAGGGGGAGGTTTGAAATGTGGGAGAAAGAAAGTAAGGAAGAGAGCAAAAACGTGAAGGAAGAGGAAAAGAGCGGCAATAAATGTTATGTCATCAGCTATAGAAGGAAGCGGGGAGGGATGGCATGTGTTCCTTCAATTTTTCAGTAACACTGTTGAGGATCGTTAACAATATATATAAATATAAATATAAATATAAATATAAATAAATAATAAATAAATAATATATATATATATATATATATATATATATATATATATATATATATATATATATATATATATATATATATATATATATATATATATATATATATATATATATATATATATATATATATATTGTTGTCTCTTCTGAATGAGTTTTGAGTGAATACTTTGGAACTTCCAACATCTATACACGAATGAGGTGTGAACGCAGACATCAGAGCATGAATGTGTTTTCTTTCATCTTATATGCGCGTTGTGGTACTGTAGCTAATAATGCCCATCAAAAAGCTCTTTTAATCCTTGAGTCGGCATATATGATGTACTGCAGTAAATAAAAATCTATTCTCGGCTCAGTCGTGAAAGCTAAGGTAAAACCGAAGAGAAGAGCATGTGAATTCATTTTTTACAATACTATTCCAAGACCTCGCTAAGATGCGGTAAGGCGAGCTTATATCTGCACATCTTCATATCTCTGTCTCTATCTGTTTCCCACTTACAGTTCTTCGATTACTTCAGCTGCGTTCAGGAAATTCAGCATAATCTACGCTCTAGGATTTGCTCTTATTCCAGTTTTTGTTGCAATGCATAATTTCCAGTAAATTTTCCACATTTGGTAGGTCATTGTTCCTCATTGTTACTACATTAGAAGTTGAGCGCTGTTCCTTAGTGGATTGAATGCTGCCTAAAGCCGAGTGTTTTTTAAATCGAGAGTGCATAATCTGATCGATTTCGTAAGAAATTCCGTACTAGTTCTCTTATCATTGGTATAAAGAACCGTCTTCTGTGAGGTGAGAGTTTAAAATGTTTTAATGGACAAATACGATCAGCATAGAAGTGCTCATGTACTTGAGAATAACGGATCACTATTGTGCTAGTGTATTCATGTTCGTTTTCAGCGTAACTACCTATTCTTTATTCAGTTAACGGGTAGAAATGTTGGAATAGAATCTGGAAGCACATATTGTCTTAATCCTGCTAGAGTACTATTCCATTAGTCTTTTCTCAAGCAGAAAGCAGAAATCAAAGAAAAATCGTTCTGTCAAGAGAGAAATAAAATTGGTTTACTTTTGGTGCTTACCTGTCATCGACCACCCTTATTGCTGTCCTCATATTGGCCATATCGGTTCATAAAATGGGGGAAAAATGAAAGTTGGATTTCATTTTCTGATTTTGTTTCAGAGGAGATTTATTTCAAGGTGGCAGTTTTACGGGAGAAATATTTCACATAAAATGCAAATTTAGTTGACCATTTGTAGTGAATGATGTTGGTCGTTGCAAACTTCTATCGATTTCGCGATCTCCTTCCTTCAAGTAGACGTTGTTTTTCGATGTTCACTTCCATCTACGTCTGTGTTAAATATGAAATTTAAAATGTTGCGATGAATGTTTATGTCTTAATCTTATGAATTGCTGAACGATCGTTTGAAATCGTATTTTTTCCAAGTTTTTAGCGATTGTTTATATTATTACAAAGGAGGAGAAAATATCTATGTTTACGTATGTAAATGTCGGTTTAATTTATTACAGAAAGTGAAAAGCGGATGTCGGCCGAGCAAGAAATCTCACAAATGCGTGATCAATTGCTTGCAAACGCAAATCTCCTCGCTAGTCCAGGATTGAGTCGTATTGGAAGTTCGTTTGTACACTACTTCGTTTTTGGTTGAAATTTGATTCTTCGATTTTCGGTCGTTTCAACTATAGTAATAAACTTAATTAATTGTTATTAATACACCTAAATGGTACAATTTTTGCTCATAATGAAGTGATAATCAGTTGAATAATGAAACGAATCAGTGCTGTGGTCGATTAAAAAAATATCACGATTGCAAATTCGAGACTAAATCGGAATAGTGACTTTGCTTTATTTATTAGGCATATGATGCATTTTAGCGAATAAATAAATAAATAGACGAGGGAAAGGTTTCCCTCTTCGTCGTAGCATTAGGCTATGAGATTTGCAGCAACAAGTAGAGTAAGTCTCACGCAATTTTTAAAGATGGAACGTGTTATGATGCAGAAAGGAATAAGAGGCATCGATTGTTTGATGGATAATATTTTGAATGTTTGCATTTTGTGATATTTGTTACTTACCTTAGCAATAAGGAAAACATCTCTATCGGCTAATTTTCTTCGGTTCATTATGAATTCTCAAACTTTCTACTTATTATCTCTGTTAGATTGTTTTCACTATTTAGGTATTACTCCTTTCATGCAATTTTAAGTGGCAAATGAGGAGCAAATTTTTAAGGTTTTGTTATATCTTTGTAAAACTTTAGCTCTCAAGTGATCGTTTTCATAGCCATTTTTTACTTGTTTTACATTCATGGTGTTTAGTTGAGCTCTTTCTGCATGTACCTAAGTTAACTGGAGCGATTTCCTATTGGAGGCTATGGAATATGAAAGGATGTTGTTGTTTACTAGATATTTGCATAGTATGGAGTGGTACTATTTGTCAGGACATCAGCTTGAAAGAATTAAACGATCTTTTTACGATTTTTGCTTCAGTCAAATTAGAGACTTCTTCTGCGTTGTCGCCAATGAAAACTCCTGGTTTTAAATGTTCATCAGCGGTATCCGTTTTTCCAGTGAAAATCGTCTATGTGTGTGTATGCCATATATGTGAATAAATGCATATATATGAAGGTATGCGCGCAAGCCAGCGAAATTTGAGCGATCTACAGTCAGCATCGCATCTCTCGCTCGCTGGTCCAGAGGGTCAGTCGGTCAGTCTGGGTGCTGCTTCCGGGGATCTCGAGCAAGTCGCCTTGATTCTTAAACAACAGCAAATGATCAACGATTTACGGACAAAGTTCGTTCCAAATCCTGTCTTTATTTATCTTCTGATGTCTTCAGGAAGAATTTTCGGACTATGCTGCCCAGGGATTTTGGAAATGGGCAAAATATTAGCAAAAAGCAACGTTGATCTTTTAATTATATCGTTTCGCGAAATTTCCATATTAAGACTGCTCCGGAGAACTGAGGCCCAGGAAAACACGCGATTTCGGGATCAGGTTTGCGACGTCCTCCTTATGCACGTTAAAAAACGAAATCGGGATGAAATCCACAGTTTAAAGAACAAGGTAACTTGCGAGACCGAGATTCTGGTGATTCAGATGCATCCGAGATTCAGATGCGGGTCTAGCCGAAGTCCTCCATCCCAAGATTCTGAAGATATTTTGCAGTGGAATGTTAAAGGATCGCATGAGGGATATTTACTGTCTTCCGGCCAAAGCAGCGCTTAATGGCTGCCTCTTATAAATCTTTCAGCGCTGTTTGCGGTAATTTTGCAAACTAGTTTCTCTCATCAAAGATTATTCTGTCATTTGCAAAGGATATCGGTTTTAAAGGTTGGAACAACATCAAAGAGAAAACGATCGTTTGAAAGCGATAATGGATGCAAATTCGATGATTGAAAGTCTCGATAAGAGAACATCAATGAGAGCATTTGAAGTGCAAAGAGTACAGGTGAATTATTCACTTCCTGCCGGCTGGTTCTTTACTTCGTTTTTATTGTCAGTGCATCTGATTGCGTTATTGACTTCCCTCATTTGGAGCGTAGAAACGATTGTTTCCGGCATGTTTACTTGCCTAATAAACAAGACTTTAGATTATTTCAGTTGCATAAAGAGGTCAACAAGCCTTTCAACCAGTTTGAATTTTGAGAGCTCTAAGTGGTGAAGAAGAACATAAAAGTTATAAATACATATACCTTACAGTTACTACACGGACTGAGGGGTTGTGAATTCAGAATGTTAGAAATTCAGAAGGTATATCAAGTTTTAATTATCCTCTGAAGAAGAGAATGCAGAGAGTATGGGTCATTGTTCTAGGAGTTGGAATTAGCCTATTCCAAGCTGAAGATGGAACTTGATCGTCTGATCGAAGAAAAGGCTGGTAACGGCTTTGAGGGGATGAACTTTCGTTCGCTTTTCGAGAAGACACTCGAAGAAAATGACAGGTTTGCATTTTTCAGTTTATGTTAGTTATTTCGTATTGCAATTACTCGATAAAGCTGTTGCTGTATTACAGTTAACCACATAGTTGAAAACATTCCATGCGGAAGGCAGAAAGCATCACAGCGTAAGTAATGAATGAATAGGTGTAAATCTATATCTGCTTCCATATATATATATATATATATATATATATATATATATATATATATATATATATATATATATATATATATATATATATATATATATATATATATATATGCGCATATATACTGTATAGATACACTCGTTTATTTTGTAATCTACATCATGAAAAGCTTCCCGGAGGTGCACGCTAGATGGCATTTTTGTTATTCATGTCGATCAGCGAAAGTTTTCGACATATTTGCGTCAGAATGTCACCATTCAAACGATACGAGCACTTTCATTCATACCATCAATATGTATTAGGCTGTGAGCGATTATATGGCCATTACAACTTCTTTGTAAGCCTCCTAATGCTATAACTCGATGCTTTTCTCTTTGCTTGCTGCCATATAGCCTCAAGGGTTACCTAAACTGACATCAAAATTGCTTCTCAACCTTAATTTTGCTTATCTACTATCATTTAAGACTACTCTTCTCTTTTTTTAATCGTCATCACTTTTTTACTAAATTCATTTTCATGTTTAGCTAGCCTAATATGCCACAATCTACCCTTTGTTAATGCCTCCTAACTCGAATTAATATCCTTGAAGATTGCTAAAAAGTGGAAAAATTCAGTAACTAATTTGATTTAACGCTAATTGACATCTGATTGGGCGTTCACCTGACCCACTGAGTCATTTTTTTTCTGGAGACTCCATTAGGTCACTAGGACATCTCTAATTGTTATTTGCTTGAGTAGTGTTTTCGTTAGTGTGAAATCAGTTTCAGACGACGGGAAGAGAGTGCTGAGTTGCGAGCTATTTTGGCATCACGATTTGAACGCCACTCACTTAACATTCTTTCACCGCTTCCCGATAGTGGACATTGGTCACTAGCGCATAGCGATGACGATGCCTCACTGAGTGACCTCGACGAGGAACTCTGTCTCGAACGACAATGCCGACAATTGAAGGTTCATATTGAGTGAGTGCATTATCTTGCTTATCAAGACACCTTTAACTAACTATGAATTTATTGATGTTACTTTCTGACTTAACTTTTAAATGAGTTTCATTCTAGCTTTTGGGATAAATTCGAAGAACAACTGACTCAAATGGTTCATTAATTAAAATGTTTTACTATATCTTACCTTCTTATCAGTCACTGCGGCAGCCGAATGCTCTTGCTTACGTAGAGGATACAGCGTTGCGCTAAAGAAACCATGCCTATTAAACTGTTCAGGATTCCCTGAGTATCAGTATTTCCATATTTCTCACTTCTGAAGCTTTATGGAATTTAGCGAACACTTCCGCCTTCTCTCCAGTCTCGATAATAATGCTCATGGCTAATACTGCGGGGCATTTCATCTTTGATTTTCATTGTGCCTTTCACGAAAACGCTTGTTGGCATTTTGCCGTTAATCTTATCATGTGTGCATTGTCTGTCTGTCTGTTCACGAGTCAGCGTCAACTGACAAGCGATGAAAGTTTTGTCTGTAAAATTGTGAGCATCGAAATCTACAATGCAAGACGGATCAGGTATCCGCGTTCGTTCCGTTTGATCCTCTTTCACTTGTGTCAAAACAACTTGAGGTGTTCAAACCACTTGAGCTTGGTCATCAAACTTGCAGACGCAAAGCTTGATCTTTGATCTTCATTAATATTCTTTCTTTTTCAATGTTTGCGGAAATTCGCTTAACTGATTTTGTTTAATTACCTCAAATAGAAATTGCCGCGCTTATTATGTCGCTATTCCTGGTGTGCCTTCCAATTCTTTGTGGTTTTTAATAAAAATTCTTCAACAATTAATTTGATATTGAATGACACTCGTTATCATGTTTCTTCTAGCTAAATTTCTTAATTTTATTTTATTGAAAGACTTAATTCTCCACTTCAACCACTGAATTTTTCATCACTTTCCGGTCTCTCGTTCGTGGTTCTAGTTTCCACTTCATGGATTTCTTACCCTTCCTATTTTTTTGCATCGTACACTCATTTGCCTCATTTTTCTTATAGTCGTTTGCCTCATTTCTTCAAGCATACAAACATATCTTCCATTCAACCATTATCACAATCACGTTTTTCGTATATGTGCTGTTATGCGTTGCTTTTATTTGCTTCACTTGCAACAAATGTTCTAGTGATTGGATTGTTTGGAGGTGGACGGAAGGAGATGAGGGAACGATCCGGGGGAAGTCTGTTATGGCGTTGCACTAAAAACTCTTCCATTGTATGATATATGGACCCGCTATTGCAAAGCGCCTTACAAATACATAGTGGCGAAGGACTTGATTTTATTTTCTCCTCCATATTTTTTATGATTGAATATATTATGCAAATTTCTGTGAGAATCTCATATTTGAAAACCTCAGCTATTTCGTCGACTGATTCACTTTATGCACATTGAAGGTATATATCATGTAGTTAATGCAGGTAGCAATACATTATAGACAAACTGTAAAGTTGGTTAATGCAACGAAAATTTTTGCCAATCTGAAGAATAGAAAAACTGAAAGGCAACTGAAAATTATTACCTTTAGTTTCTCCGTCAATTTTTCCACAGAACAAAGTGGAAATGTTTGTTAATTATTAGACGTGAAAATTCTGATAAAAAGAGATCTTTCGACTCATAAATGATTATATTCTTTCATCACAATGCTTTCATTGGTAAAGAATGTGAATGCGCGATTAGGATTATGCATCTCTTTCATGATCATATATATATATATATATATATATATATATATATATATATATATATATATATATATATATATATATATATATATATATATATATATGAGATATCTGCCTGTTGTTCATGTGTTTCATCCATTTATTTAGTTCTTAAATTTAAAAAGGTCAAAAATGAATTTAGAAGCGGTTGGATGCAAAACAAATATAAAAACGTTCGAATGCTTCATACTGGCCTTAGTGGAACGCTATTTATCTTTCATATTTGTATTGCATTGCTTAAGTGGATATTTATCATGGAAATTGGCCTAGTAAGTATAAGGAATCTTTTTCATAGCCATTGATAGTTGTTTAATTATTTTGAATGCTGAATATTGTTATTAAAGGACATTGACACGAGCAATAACCGAACGAAATCAAGAGATCGAACAACTCGAAAATCGTCTCAATGAATCATTTCCATTAACGGTTAGTCGACTCATTTTCTACTAGAATAATTCGACCAGATTCGTTCTTTGCAGACAAAATTATATGAATTTATTTAACTGATCGAAAAATCCGTTATTTCTCAAGAAGAGAATGCTTACAAAGCAAGAGATGTTCGCATTTCCACGATGGTCGAATATCCTTTGTGTGTCTCTTCCTCGTGACTCATTTAACAGTCATTGATGCTCTTATATCGTTTTTTAATCGAAGTCCAATCAAATTGTAGCATTACAATTTTGAATTAATTCATTCACAAATTCGCGTTTTGTCTATAGAAATGTGCGATAAGGTAAATCTATATGATAATCGGCTTTGATGAGTTTCTTAATTTTCGATGAGTGTACTAACTCTTATCAGTATATTTCACAAAAAAAAGGAAGTAAATGGCTTTGGACAATGATTGATACAGTGTGTTGCATAGGGTTGCTATTATATGCACATGTTGCTTTGATATATTCATTTGGCAGCCGCTTTCGTCTGACTGACCAATTCCCCTCAGAGATTGCTTCGTTTCATCTCTCAAGATCGCGATGAATCACGCTAGCGACATATAGAAAAATATCTAAGCTAGAAATTTCCACTATATGATCTCATTCTATTGCTGTTCATAAATTTTTGTTGCACTTCTTTGCAACTTAGTTGAATTTTATTATCGTATATTATATCTGAGTTGTAAACATTACGTGTGAAAATAATATTTTTTTATGAGTTCTATTAACCATAATTTCTGCTATTATTTTCTGGAAGAGATGAAGACTTTATTCAAAGATGAGGCTGGTCTATTTTTTGTAAAGGTCGTAAATTTTAAGTCCTTTTAGTGTATGAGAAGTTAAAGTGCTAAATTTTTTGACGTGGCGTGCAATAACGTTTCTGCTAGAAGGTGAATGACTGCACTGTTCTAAATGATGGCAGGGTGGGAGTTGTTTGTTTTTTTTTTAATTTTCAAATTCCGATAGGCTTTTTTTATCGTTAGCAAATTTCGCTTCTTTTAGCAATATTTGCATCTAAAATCATATATATATATATATATATATATATATATATATATATATATATATATATATATATATATATAGTGTTGGATTTGAATTTCAACTTCAGCTGGCATTAAGCTTTTACAGTCAATAGGCTTCAGACGTTTCCATATTCAAGGCAATCTGTGGGGCATCGAACCTCATATAATGTTGCGCACGTTTTCTATTTTGATATAAAATAAAGTGATACTATGGTTAAGCTACGAAAGTGCTCAAAAGTGAGAATGAGAAGTGCTGGCACGATATGCGCTATTGCAAATCCGTTCCTCAGACTGACCGACATCATAGATTGCCGACAACTGGTTAAATGATCATAATAATGCTTTAGTTAATCCAACGAGTTGTCGAAATATTCTAAGAAAAGTCTATTTTTATTTGCTTTGAAATATCAAGGAAATACAAGGCGCTGCTCTAGGCGGCCAACCTATCGTTAGATTATATTAAATTCCCTTAATTCACTTCTGTTGATTAATTCCCAAGTGAAGATTTTACCTGGTGAACGTAAATTTAGATACGCATATTGAAGCAATATTCCCATGATACATTTTGCAAAGAAATGTTTTTAATACATGCGAATAAAATGAACAAATTCAGCGTTGTGAAAAGGAATTGAATTTTTTTTTAATGCGATTTACAGCGCGTTGCTTAATGAGATACCGCTTCGTAGATTTAAATTGATTAGTTCTGTCACAAACTTTTCTTTAATGGAACAATTTTTTTTTCGATAACTATCCAATTGTATTGCCATTCGATGCTGTGGAATCGCAATTTTCCTCTATGAAACGGATTTCACACAATTGAAGAAATAATACGCGATATTGCCATGATAACTTGATAGCTTGCAACTATGGATTCATATTTAGGGCATAGGCCATCTTGTGAGTGAAGGGTCGCGATGTTGTAAGGGAGTGGGAGCAGGAAAGTATGAGAGGGGAAGTGGCCACAGCCTCAGAGTATATATCGTTCGTTCGCTTGGAGTTTTCTGCTGGAAATGGAGCGAGAATATATTTTATTATTGTTATTGTTCATAGAGTTACTATTAGTTACTTTCGCCGCTATCTTGAATTATTACTCTGAATTTGTGGCATTTCGTTCTTTCTTTAAAAAAAAATTTGCCTCATTTTTCGTAGAACCCGGCAACGGAAGTGGAAATCCACAAAAAATCGATTGTACTTCAATGATGGATAGCTAGGGCATATTTGTTTGCCGGAGAAGTCCATCCTTATGACAATTTTTGTGGCATGAAAGTCGATATGAAACTGGACGAATCTGTTATCTTTTCTTGTCCTCTATGTCATCTTTAGAATCCTCAACCTTCTACCTATATCTTCTGAATGACCTTGACTCACATTGCACTGTCTATGCCATCTGCATAACATCTTTATCATACCTCAGAGGAAAAGATTCGTTTATTATCATCATGATATAGCTCTCATCTCTTCATTGGGGTGGATTTTCGGTTTTCATCTCATTTTTATCGAAGGGTATTACTTATTGATGAATAAGTTTTTATTGAAGATACAGATTTTATGAGGATATACTGAGATACATCTGACGAGTCGCTTAATAAGGAGAGAGGTGATTTTGCATGAAGAGAGGAGTCAAAAGAAGAGGGATATGAACGCAAATGGCTTATTCGATTGGTGCATTGAAAATGCAATTGTTTTTTTAATGCATGAATAATGATATAGACGAGGGGCGTTGTGATGGGTGCAAAACGAGGAGAGACTCGTAGATTGACGTTGTGCACATTTATGGGCAGCCGATGGCCCATAGCAGCGCTAGTCGACTGCTATCCACTCACGTCCTAGATTCATTGTGGTTGATGTTATGCCCTCTCATAAACGTTGCATCGAAGCACCTATACGATTGTTTTAGAATGCACTTCATGCATTCCAGTTTAAAGGCTTGCAGACGCGCGTTATCTCGCATCAAGTCCTTTTACTACCTGAGGTTATATATATATATATATATATATATATATATATATATATATATATATATATATATATATATATATATATATATATATATATATATATATATATATATATATATATATATATATAGTGGTTTTCCGTGTTCCACTTTCGATTAAGGGCACCACCCGGATTTTTTTTTTGCTTTGGTTTTATGTCCTGATGTCCTTTTTTCCATTTTCATCGCTTTTTCTTTACTTCTGGTCGTTCCAGTTTCCTCGGTTCGATCGTTTGCCTTATTTTAGTTTATTCCTATTATATACCTTCGATTGTTAGGTGGTATCTTCGACCAGTGCGATCGAATAAGGAGTATGGCAGCTAGTAATGTCGAATAAAATACTGTAAAGGTTTAGCGCAGTGTGCTTCATTAATAGCAGACTGTTGAATTGTTTGCTCGAGATGTCATTTCGTCGTCGATGAATCGAAGCGTTTGCTGTGTTTCACTCCTATGAGATTGGCCATATCATTTCTTGTTAACTCATCTTCGCAGTTAATTGCTGAGCTATGAATTATGTGGCGAAGTAACCTTTCGATTACAATACTCTTTTAAGGTCATTTAAAATCATCTCTTATAACTGTTGAGTTATTAAATTTGCTCTCAAGACTACGAGTTAGTAAATTTGCTCTCATGTTGTGGCGTCGATATATTTCAAGTATCTTGAATCTAATGAGGGATTTTTTTCTCGCTAAATGCATCACCTTTTCAAGCTAGCTTTCCCAAGGCCTTAAAAAATACTAAATATGAGCATAAAACCCACGATTGAAGATTAACCCTTTTTTTTTTACATATTAGCGGAGAGGTATTGAAGTGAGGGATTCATTAAAGTGGCAGTTGTTTTTTATTCCTACAGTTTTTGAT
This sequence comes from Ascaris suum, assembly GCA_013433145.1. NCBI lineage: Eukaryota > Metazoa > Nematoda > Chromadorea > Rhabditida > Ascarididae > Ascaris > Ascaris suum. The sequence continues at coordinate 7,080,283 of CM024178.1, read as the reverse complement.
ATGGCAAGAATATGTAAGACTTCCGACAGTTTCATGATACAAGGGGAGGGCATTTATCGAAGACGAGAGCTAATGACCAGCGAATGGAGGGCTATCTCTTGCCCCAAGAATCAAAGAATTGAGGGGTGGTAGACTTATTGAGTATGGATTAAGGGGAACGCTAAGATACGCTGCCTTAGTTGTGTATTGCTGTGAAACAGAGGTTTTTACAGTTGCAGCATTCGATTTCTACAGTTTTATGCGTTGCATCACTTGAATTCATGCATTTGCCGTTTGCATTCTTTGTCACAAACTTTTACAAACCATTCGTCCACATATTCTAGTTATTTCTATTGCTTCGAGTTATTATATTGCTGTAAATTACAATTTTGTAAAACTTTAGCTATTGTGGTTGCTGTAAAAAAAAGTTTATTGAAACTGCCATATTGCAGAAGAAAATTATTTGAAAGTTTACATTACTATGAAATAAAAAACTTTTATGTTATATTACCATAAAAGAACATTTCATAATATTAAGTAATAAGTGGCTCATGCAATTTAAATGAAAGATAGCTTTTCTTTTATTGCTAGAGTCGTTGTATTTTTTGATTTCCTTCAAATATAGAATATTTACAAGAATTTATAAGAATAGAGATATTCATAAGTTTTTATTAAATGGCAGCGTTTATACATCCATCTTTCCACTTATGAATAGATTTCGTTAGCTTGCATATAACCAGCAGCTGGCCAACTAAATCGGCCTATTCAATCAACTCCGTCCACAGAAAACTTCGCAACATCTCTTTAAACTCATTATTATTGAGAGATTTTTTTATTCATGTCCATGTATTTATCCCTTCCCGGCAATTTTAGCTCACAAGCCATAAAATATGTCGCGATAAATACTCAGTATCTATCGTTGAAACCAAACTACAGGTTGTATTAATTCCTTGATACCAGTTATGAATAGCTAAGTTTCTTGTAAAAATTTGCATATCAAATTCTTGCAATGATGATATCTGCAAATCAGATTTTATTCCTCTCAATCGATCGGATGCCTCTCGTAGTGTATATGTGCTCTATGGTTTACATCTCCAAATTTTAAGGTGCTCTTCACAAATATTTTCTTTCCAGTCTTTTCCATATTTGGCAATTTTTAATTATTACGGCTTTAATTGTGATAATTTTTCTTTCAACAATATTTAAGTTTCCAATGCGTTATATACATTTTCCAATAATCAACACATTTTTATTGTTATATCGATCATATACAACTATTTTGCAACGTTTCTTTCCATTTTATTTCGTCGATGATATGGTATTTGATGGGATACAAAGCAAGCATAAGAGCAACTATTCACTAATCGACTGTCGAATTCTTATCAATTCTCTCTCATAACTCGAAATTGGATGAATTCTTGAGTGATTTTTTTTCATATGTTGTTGCGAATATAATGCAGTAATTGTTCTTATCGGAAGTGAAAGAGATACATTTATGATTTCTTCATAAAGTGATGGTCGATTTAAATTCCCACAAAGTGAGTTTCGTAATGCTCTCAGGGGAATGCTCTTTGCTATGTAATAAAATAAATGAGTATTGACTGCTTTTATTTCGCTAAATTTGTCTCATCTTTCGTTTCTTCACATATCCGAACGTTTTCCCAATTCAATTTTATGTGCTTCACTCTTGCAAGTTTTAGCCAAGCTGAATATTGACAGCCTCATGTCGCCGGGAGTGCAATGTTACTTTGTTGTGCGCATTTTGTCTGCATATCTGTTTGTCCATCCGCCTGTCTGCCTTCTTATGTGTCTTTCTGTCTGTTTGTGCTCTCCTCCCAACTAACGATACACAGAAGCTGTGGTGACGATTGTTATTGTTGATTCAGTCTGTTACCAGAAAATGAAATGTTCTCAATTATTCCAGTTGAGACGGGCACATTGAGAATTGAAAAAAAAAATACAAGCGGGGTCATTTTAACTAGCTTCCAGAACAGCAATCAAAAGCCATTCTGCCTAAAGCGTCTTTGATTTCGCTTATGTTTGCGTTAAGAACATGTAGGCGCTATATATATATATATATATATATATATATATATATATATATATATATATATATATATATATATATATATATATATATATACCTGCTATAAGTTGATCCAAAGACACTGGATAGCGAAACATATGGTGGAGCATTTCCCCAGTCACCTCTTGCATCTTCCCGTTCAGAATGCCGTTCATTTGTAGCCTAGGCAGTTTAGCGTAGACTCAATGAAACCAAGTAAAGACGAAACATAGCTCGGTGTTTGGTGCAGTTCGCACTTTGATTTGTAGCCGCAAGTACTGTGTCGAAAGAATTTTGTTCCAATGCAGAGGCACACCAAGACTGCAACTTGTAAAAAGTTGGTAATCTATGATATTTATATATGAGGATGACTTAACTTTGCAGCCCCCGTAAGGCCAGCTTGGGACTTCAGAAATTCCCTGTCCTCACAGGAGAGTTTCAGAGCACAAACAGCATCCAGCTAGGGGGAGAGGGCGAGGATACTAGTTGATTCATCTCTTCACGTCACGTGGATCCGTAGTCACTACAGCTCCCCTGTAACTTAAGTAAACTAATGCGGCCTAAAAAGTTTAGATGATTGTTCATTCACTCTGTTGGTTTCATAAGAAGTCAAGAAGCCGCAGTAGCTGTCGTTAGCTGGCTTCGGCTAAGCGGGTTCACTGGCCACTGACCATTCTTTGACGTTCGTCATGGTTGACTGAAATGTAAGGCATGTTTTGTACCAATCGTCGTGAAGCGCTTTTGCACTTGCTTTCATTACCAACTGAGGGGGTTGCTTGAAACACGCTTTGCTTTCTTTTGTGTTCCACCACAAATCTCATTATTTGTTGTTATTTCGGTATTCGTTAATGGTATATCTCCATTTGATTTTTGCGGACAGTTGACAGGAAATTTGGATGGTTGTACTTTGATGGAAAGAGTGACTTGCATTTTTGAATATAGTCCTGCCTATTAACTATTCAATGACATATATAGCTTTAAACTTTAAAATCTACCGCTCAAGATTTATTAGGATTTATTATAGTGGAACTCAGTTCGCTAATTATTTTGATTTGAAATATTGATTCATTATTGTTGGTGGATAGTATCGCAACCGGCTTATGTGAATGAATTTAATCCGGCAATACTCATAACTGAATATTTTTGATTAAAGTGGTAATTTTTTTCCTCTTTCTGCCTTGGAATTTATCAACTCGTTTTGTATTTCTGCTTGGTCAACTCATATCGTTCGTGGTTTCTCTTTTTTTCAATAGTCCTACCGTCACTCTTCGTTATGCGCTTCTTTCTTAGTTTTAATTAACAAAGAAAAACTTATATACAAATATAAGTTGGTTAAAATTGGTTGTCGCTTTATCTATTATTGAAGGTAACAGAATCGTTCGTATGATATTTTAAGATAAAATCAGATCAATTTTTCTAGAAGGGCTGAAATTATACGATAGCAATGCTTTGCGCTAGCGGATGTTTAGCAATGCTTTCGATACTTTTTGACTTCCGCTTTCGTTTTTCTTCTCTAATTTCCCATTCATTTACAATATTTGCGTCGTTTTGGCATTAAGTCTAGAATAAAGGCATGATTCAACTGCATAACAGTCCATTCGTATATACGACGTTAAGCTGCTATCATAATTTTCCCATACGTAATTAACTTTTTTTTTCTTGTATTGTTTGATTTTTAATTGTTTTTTTTTATTTCCTCAATAAAATCAGTGTTCATTTCTCATGGGAAATTACAAAGAAATTTGCGAAAGTGTGTTTCGTTTCGTGGTAATTTACCCACATATTAAAAAGATATTTAATTACCTTCAATTAAGCATGTGAATTTTCATCTTTTAATGGAGTTCCATAGGTTACTTTATGAAGTGCGTAATTATATATACGTTTTGCATCGATCAGTGTCCCCCTGCATTTTTTTGCATTAGTATAATTAAAAGTCGTTGTGATTCGCATAAAATTCACTATACCTGTGATTTCCGGTTCTCCATAAATGCAAATTTACCTGACTATTTGTAACGTTCTACTTCAATTATGATTACTTTTTAAATCGTTATTTTTTAGCATATTACAAATAAGAATACAGCATGTATGCTGACTGAGTTTTATATAGTAGCATTATAAGAGATTATTGCTGTTATAAATGCCATTTATTAAGCAAACTTTGATGAAATGCTCGTTATGTTTGGTTTTTTTTTTTTTAAATCAACCTTAAGCTTTCATATTTACTGATTATTTTCATAATTGATTAAAACAATTTTGTTCTATTATTTATTTATTTATTTGTTTACTTGTTTTAACAAAATAAACAAAATAATATAGTTACTGAAATAATTGATTCAAAATTTCCGTCTTCATTTCAAAGAGATAAATGTTATAGAGGTCAATGTATTGCTGTTTCTTCACAGAAAATTTTTCATCCCTGTCACGTTATTCCTCATCTGTAACAGTCGCAGTTGACATTCCTTTTTCAATTTTCTTTCAAATATTCGTAAAATAAATGTGGAAGGTGATTTTACCTGAAGGGGAGAGGGAGGGGATCGAAAGGACGGGTGTAGGTTTAATGAGAGGGTGGCATCGCACTATTGCACATGTCAATTTGTGGCAATTAGCAGTGTTAATGCATGTTTGTGGTGTGTGGTGTGTGTGTGTCGCCGGGTAGGCAACAAACAACTGGTCGCACACGACGTTCAAATGAATCGATTTTGAGTCGACTCGAAGGCAGCAATGAGGTGGCGGCAAATCGTTTGCACAGGGAAGGATTGGTGCCTCTTGAATTACGCCCCGCCTTCAGATAGGGATACCTGTAGTTTCTATTCTTTTCATCGGTTTCCCTCACATTCGACGGCAGTAATTCTCCTTCACACCTGTGCGGGAAAAGATGCTGGATTCATATTGCTCCCGTTGGTTTTTTTTTATTGCTGCAGTCCTGGAATGTTTCGCTCCTTGAAGATAGTTGAATATATGGTGTTATACTGTATGCATTTGCGCATGATTTTATATATCTTTGCAAGTTTCGTTTGTGCAATATACATGACGAGGTCAACCTTCGCTCAGGTGCGTCTGCATCGGTCTCTCCGTCTATGCGGTAATTTCAGTCAAGGAACCACTCAAATCTAAGGTGCAGAATTCATAGATCTGATGCATCCCATAAGTTGGCAAACTTTTGCGTTGTTCTTCACGCTAATATGTTTGCTTAGGCTAGAGTTATAGATAGATGTGTAAAAACCTGCACATATTTTCAGCCGATCAGGTCTCTGTCTTATGCTGATGAGATCGCAAGAGCCATTCTTTTTTAAAGGATCTATACGAACGATGGAATCAATTAGAATTTAGTATATCGTTGTGCACGTTTTATTATTTAATTGGCGGTTGATGCTGCGTTGGGTATTGTTGCAAAAAAACACATCGCGCCAGCATGCTTCTGCACTTGCTTCGTTGCATTTGATTAATGCAAAACGAGGAATGGCATTCTTTTCTCGTTAGAAAATTTCATCATTGGAATAGATTTTCTCTAATAGAAAATCATTTACGATATTCTCTTGAATAGAAACCCGTCTCGAATAGAAAATCCCTCTATTGATATCAGAAATAGATAGGAAATTCTTTTCTTCGAAGGAAAATTTATTCAAAAGCATTACTGATTGCTCGTGAAATAAAGAATGTCTTTATTAGAATTTTGCTATTCCTCGACATATGAACAAATGAAACATACAAATTCAGTTTTGAGTTTTTTTTTTCGATTGTATTACCAGTTAGTGTAATTTTTCTGATATAACCTTAATAGTAGATATAATTCTCACATATTTATTGCACGATCTTTATTTGTATAAATTTACTGGTGAAGTTATGTTAATATTTTAATTCATTTATAATCCATAGAAATTTGCATTTTAGGCTACGCTTGATTATATTAATATGCATATTTGAGATTCCTTCATAAGACAAATAGATAGAATTCTAGAACTGAGGCGCATATTTTTAGTGTGTTTAAACAAATTGATTATTGGAACAGATTGTTTTTTTGATGTCCCTTATAATTAATGAATGTTGTGTTGTTTGCAAAGAGTAGGGGAATGGGAGGGAGGAGGACGGTTAATATTGTATAATCAAAAGAAAGGAAAATTTGATATGAGAAAAGACTAGACGAAGCATATATATGTGAGAGACGGCCGACGATTTTTGTGAGGAATGCAATTGCATTTTCTTTTTCTGCAATGCTTTATTCATCGTTGCATGAAAGACCTGTTCATTGCAATGCGAAACATATGACGTTGCAATTCACCTCTTCAATGTTATCTTGCTAGCGTATAGTGCTCAGATGTGATTCATTTGGTGGGCATTTTGTCCCTATTCATCATCACTCAACTAGGTAATTGCAATCGATTCGCTAAACTGGTTTTGCTGTTTTGAAAATCATATGCAAACAAAATGTTTTTCTTTTACAAGCTTTCATTTGTCCACTGCTTTTCTCTTCGAGGATATCTCGACTTACGAAGATTGGAAAAAGCACAAGCCCTCCCAACCACACATAAGCCTCCCATCCTTTCTTCAGCCGTTGAATTTAAACTTGCGAAGGCTAATTTTAACAGATTCGTATTCAGATTTATACGTCAGTTTTGAAATTTTTGCGAATTTATACAATTGATTATTTTCTCTTCTTCATAGCGTTTCCTCTTCTCTATTGCCTATAAAATTTGAAGCCGTCGAAGTGTATAGTCTATGCACTATGCGCATTATTATCGCAAAGAATTTCTTTATACAACGAGAGCAAATAAAGTAAAATGATTGTAAATAAAATTTCATCCTATCTTTTAGTCAACTTTATTGTATATTCTTAAAATATGCGTTATATATTTCTTATTATGAATTTTTCTGCTCATTTTAAATCTCCAGCTTATAAAATTTTACATATTTTTATCACTTCTCATTTTTTACGATAGTTGAAATTTATTTTGTATGCAAAAATCATAACTCTTATGAACAAAAAAATGTTTTTCATAAGTAATTAAGTGTTATGATAACGTGCACATCTTTCTCAATGAGGGGATTTTTTTGTCTCGTTGATATTTTGAGTGGCGTTATACGTGGTAAAGAAATATGAAGGACTGGTATTGCTTTTTTTCCCACCACTTTTGAGTTTTTTATTATCGTCATTATATACCATCCGTTTTCCTTCTAGAGGGCTCTTGTTTTCCCCCTTCCCCTCCCTCTTCTCCTTCTTCCATCTTTCTTTCTCTAGAAAAACTCGCAAATCACAAAATGCTTCTGCGGAGGTTGATCAGTGCCAAGAATTTGCGCTAATGTAAGTCAAATAAAGTTTGCTGCAGAAATGAATATTTTTCTTTGTAATGAAACCAGCAAACTGATAGGCTTTCAGGCTCATTTACAGCGGAGGCAAGCTTTCCTCCCTGAATTATTTGGCGAAGTGTTAAATCGCTTTTTAAGCATTTTAAGTGATGGGGTGGATGTAGTTGTTTTGTGTTTATCATTTGAACACCTGTTGAAGAGTGGTAATTGTTATGTTTTCCCGGCACATCTCTTTCCACACGTCAACGCTCTTAATTACTGTGATTGTGAGCGAAAAATGGGTTATGCACGTCTGTCATTAATTGATTATCTGTCGACGCTCTCTATTGTTTTATTCACTTCGACTTGATGCACAGGTATATAAATAATGTGGGTGATTTTTCTAAAAAGGGGGGGGGGGAGGCGGAGAGGGGTTAAGGGTGGCTTCCCTGAAAGGCATCTGTCCTATACTACAAAGGGGAACCTCAAGTAGTGTTGCATTCGTGTTTGGGTTTCAAAGGGACTTTGGTTTCTTTTATAATGCTATTGCAGTCAAGCAATGTTGCATTTTCTTCGATCACAAACAGTTATGTTCGATCGCTGTGAGAAAGAGTAACTGAGTTTCACCTATCTTGTTTTCATTTAAATTTCCACTCATTTTCCCCTCTTTTTTTGTAGCGCTCTTATATATTCTCATAATTTTATATTTTAATAAATATTTTTGCATTTTTATTTTTACGATTTTATATTAAATTCGATTCGTTTTAATTATTTGATTAATTTAATGTTTATTTAATTCCTCAATTTAAAAAATTTTATATATTTTGTTTTGTTTTCCCAAAATTTTTTTCATGAATGAATAAAATGTTTGAGATATTCGTAATAAAATTGCAAATCAGCGTCTCATTTTCAATTCGAAGTTTTTTTCATTAATTCTTCCTTATCTTCTTAACCGACAATTTTTTTTTTATATTTATACAATCGGTTTAATGTGCATTTTCATTGAATTTATTACTAGTTAATCGTTTTACACTATAGTTTTATGCCGTAATTTTGCATTTATGAGGTATGTTTTAAAAAAAAGTTGCAGAATTCGAATTCAAAATGAGATGAGAATCTAAACGACCTTGACAGCAATTGTCATTTATTTCCGATACGATTCTTCAAAATAGACATTCATCATTGATTGATACAATATTGCAATATTGTCGTTTGTATTTCAATTCAATTCGGATAAATATTTCGAATTGAATGAGATGTGAGAAGATTTTTGATGAAATATTTCTCGATCACTTTATTAATTTTTTTTTTCAAGGAAATTCAACTTCAATTCTTCAACTCTGTGAATTTCTTTTCATCTTCTATGAAATTTTTTTAAAGTTTTTATTTATCTCATAAAAAATTTTTATTTTATTGCATTTGTGTTTAAAAAAAAAAAAGAAATGATGAGAAAATGTTTTGGATATCGCTTGCTTTAATTTTTTTTTTGCAAAATTTTCTTTAAAATGATGTACTCATTATTACGTATTGCTTACATCCGTTTAGTCCATAATTTCTATTGAGCGCATATTATCGGTTGTTCATACATTGAGCGCTTATTCAACATCAATTTCAATCTTAAACAAACAGAAATTTGCATATGCAAAATGCAAAATGCAAACGGAAACATTGCATTTGTAATTATATTATATGTATCCTGTCTATAACTATCTCATAGTTAGTTCAGTTACTATTGATAGAAGCAACAAATCACTTTCTATAGTTATTTGTCGACTTTTAAAAGAATTTCAACATGTCAAATGTGCATTGCATGGAAGCATTTCACGGCCGATCGAGTTACATTTTATAAATTAAGCAGTCATTCTTTTTATTGAAAATCTACATAGGCGATCTCGAATGCATTATTATGCTTTTTTTTTAAATTTCTTTTTTTTTTCACCTATTTACCGCATAAATTTTTTCATTGAATGGAAATTGCAAACGCGCCGCTCTTTTTCAATTATTGTTGTTGCATTTTGCATTTGTTGAGCTTTTAAATATGATTATTGGAATTGAATTTAATTCTTTATCGAAATTTTTTTTAATATTTTGTATTAATATTTAATATTATATACGTGAAAAACATTTTATTGAAAGTTTTATGCTAACAGCAGTTTTAATAATGTGTTATTGGAAAATACATCGTTACGAGTAGCTGTCTTCGTTTATTAGACCACAAAGGATGAGAATTGTTTGCGATAGCAGAAAATTTGCATTCACTCTTATTCAATGTTTGCATTTAGATGAGTGTCACATTCGACGCATTTGCGTTCACGTTTACATTGCTTTGAATATCCGAATCAACTATTAGCTAGCTTGCTTTCATTTAATCACTTCATCTATATTCCTAGCTCATCATACTCTGTTGATTAGATGAAAATGAACTGAAAATCTGATTGGGGGAGGGGAGGGAGCGAGAGAGGAGAGGAATTTCCTATATTTTTCGATGTTTTGAGTTTTTTTTTTTTTGAATTTCTGTGGATTTCTACCATCCTTACTGAAATCTACATATTTTTCTCTCTATTACGCTATTTTGTCAGTTTGTGGTAGTATTTTTTGTCGATTTACATGAGATTGCATTAATCGATTGCATCAAATAGAACACGATTGTGACAAACTTTGCGTAGAGTAAAGATCTTATCAATTTGTTTCGAACTTCATTTCCTTGTTCATTCGATAGCAAGAGCAAGGAGTTGAATGCTTGTGGTTCTATGCTTATGAATACCTCGAGGATACGTAAATATTTGTTTGTTTTTGTGCATATGAGGATTTATCAAAACAACGAGGTGCATTGCATTAGTTTCGGTCCGGAGAAATATGCTTTGGAATCTCAAATTTTGATAGGATCAGTCTGGCTTCGTCGTCATTCTAGAGACACCTGTCGCTTCCGGTGCCTATAAAACAGTTATCTTGTTGCCTTGATATCTCATTACCTGAGAGTACATTAGAGCACTTAAGTGAGCACTTCAGATGCCGCTTAATCCTTTGAATAACTTCATACAAACTCTTTTGTTCTTAAGTTGTTGTGCAAACATATCAGACATACCATTACATCTTATCACACGTTAGAGAAGAAGAGTAGATTCCTCGGAATGGTTTTGTTTAATACGTCATATGCCGTCAATCTCTGTAAGCAACTTTGCATCATTCCCGCTTATTTTTCACTTACGACCTGAAGCAACCTGCACTTGAAGAGGTGAATTTTTACCTGCCAGAGGTGGACGAAAGTTTCCTTAGACCATTCTACGGCAAGCTGCACACAACCATATACTTCAGGTGTAATCTAGGTATTATTGCCGAAAATATAGATGTTATTCGAGTGGTGAATATAGCTTTAAACAATAAAAGCCGACAAGTTGGATGTCTATCACGGTGATATTAAGATGCTCATAAAACTAGCGGTCATTTGTTTCCGACATTCTTCGGATATTTCTTCATTTTAGTGGTTATTTAAAGATTGGTGAATTGCACGTTTCTAGCTTTCATTATCGTTAGTTTTTTTTTTTTCGAGAATCCCATGTGATGTTGTACGAAAATCACATGCGAAATGTTGTTCGTCAGAGTTTGAATTAATACGATCAAGCTGGAAAGTTTTTGCAAAACTTCATACACCCTTTATTACCTTTATTCAAGGATTGTAAATTACATTACTTTTTTGTTGTTGTTGAAGAAGAAAAATTCTTCCGTCGTAGAAATATAAAAATTCTCGAAGATCCTAATTTGATTTTTAAATTAGTTTCATTCCGATGGCCGAATTTTTGAGTTTTTTTTTTTTTTTTGCATCTTTAGCATTGCTTTTTTAAAGCGCCTTATGCTTTTCAAGATTGAATGTTTAATCTTTTTGAATGAGAAATCGAAATTTAGCTTCTTTTTCTTTTTTTCATTTTCGAATATCTAACATTTGATCGTTTGCGTTTTTAAAAAAATATATATATATATTTTTTTAATTTATCATAAAAATGCGCCGTTTTTTTTTGCCGCACTTAGGCTTATCTCATCTCAATTTTCCAGAAATTTTCAACGAACCTTTTTTTTAGACATTTCTCTTCGAAATTCTTCTCGGAAATCATTCATTCCGCCAAAATTTTTCCCCGTTTCCAATATTCCAAATGTTTTGCAAGGGTCGCTTTAAAAAATTCCGAAATTTGTGGAAACTCTTTCCATTTATATGGATTTCTGGACGTGTTGTATATAGTATGGCAAGCAAAATGCACTTTTTTTTTGAATAGAGCACAAGCAGTCGTTTCGTTGGTCATTTGTTTGGAGTTGATGCCTTTTGCTTGTCATTTGCATCGATCGCTCTATGCATGTGCAGTGAATATCAATGAACGCCGACGTTTTTGCGAGTGTGCGCTCATATTGCGTTCGTCTGTTGTTTCAGGATTTTCACGTTGAGAGGAAAGCCTTTATTTGGTCATTATCGAATTTCTTCTGTCTAAGTTTGAGGGAGTGACAGTTGCAATCTGCTTCTATCTTCCCGAATATTGACACTTCCAGCGGGTACCTTTCCCGGTGGGTATATTCTCTACCGTTGTGTCCTCCTGATTTTTTGATCACTTTGCGATACTGTGCGTATCGTACTTTTATCGCTTCTAACGCTGACGATATTCTAATTGGAAATTACTAAATTTAATGTTGACATTGAATGGTACACCTCTATCAACGATGAACAGTGGTGGCGAATATTCGGCACAACGGTCTGATTTTTATCAATTGGCATTTCCGGTCGACGATCTCGACGATGTTGGCCTATCAGATGTGAGTTTTATTGAGCATCTCGGTCACTCGTAAATAGCTCCAATATATGGATGGAGTGACTTGTCAAAATTGCTTAGGTGACTTCATCTTTGAGATTAATACAGAATTCTGATTTGTCCAATGAAGAGAGCATTCGTTGTAATTGTTTGACGATGAATATCGAAAAGAAGACCATTGCAATGCCGGAAGATCCATGTAATATCGGAAGTGTTTGTAATTTGACGACTCATCGACAACATATTTGCAATAAAACTCATTTCCCTTAACACCGGATGGCTACTATAAAAACTGATGAAAGAAAACTCTTTGGTGCATTTTTCATTCCAATTTTTTCATTAAAAAATTGCATGTTTTCTGGAAACTTATGACAACTTTTCCTTGTTGAGTGTGCATCTATCTCAAAATTAACAAACTCGATGAAAACAGTGTGGATATATGTAATGCCTTGTTCTTTCTTTTTCTCTGCTTCGGATCTCATAGTGCTCGGATTCTTTCAGAAAAGAAAAAAGCGTATTCGAACGGCTTTAGATTTTCAACTTCTGGAAAGGAAACTTGAGTGCAGTGCTTCATGCATCAATAGGCGTCTTTTTGTGATATTGATGAAATACGATTAGGCATGTAAGATTTGCAGCTTACCCAGGCGGGTTTTAATATTTAATATTTGCGAGCGGTCTTTTTGAGGTGGTATTTTATAAACCGATTAGGAAGTATATAAATGTGAATATTGGATAGGAGTAATCAAATTAGTAATGAATGAGTTGCTGCTATACTTCTAGATATAACGGGATTGATGTATCGGCTGATCGTAGAGAGTTGTTCAAATGCAATACGTTTTGAATATCCTATTGTTTAATGTGACCGGAAGGATTGCGATCATCCGGAGAGTGCTTCCATAAGTTGGTTCAGTTGTGCAAAACAACTGGCGTCATAGAACGTTCATAGTTCTCTTTTTTTTGCAGATTTGCATTTCGCAGATCATATGTATACCATATAGATATGTCACGGTCACACAAGTTTTTATCGCAAATGTTGCTTCTATTATTTTATCAATTGAACGACATCACCTCATCAGACTCGGTGACAGCCCCATACAATTATATACCCTCCCGGCCCTTCTGCTGCAGTTTTAATTCGACACACTTGATACCCTTATCGGCTTCATTTTCTTCTATCATATAAGCTTACGATTGAATACACGGCCATACGACAGAAACTTACAGTTGAGAACATTGTAAACACTACTTTCGTTGTTTTATGCACATGGAGCACATCCTTCACAGTTTAGTTCACAGCACATACAAAATCTGTCGAGTGACGTCGAAGTTCGTGCCGTCTTCGAAGAACAGAGCATATTAGCTGGGAGAGGACGTCTCTTTACCCTTTAAAAGTCCCTCACCATTCTTCCACCTTCATCTTCTCCCACGTTGACCTCGCTACGTCTTGAGCGCTAGCCGATATTCAGTCCCTTCTATTCGTCTCAAAAATTTTCACCAATCCTTGCTGTAAGGGTATCTTTCATACCGTGGAAGGAAAAGAGTTGGGGAAAAATGTCTGAGGTGTTTAAGGAGCAAGCCTTCATCGACCTTTTTCTCGCAAAGTCTGATGTGTTATTCGAAGTGACAGTTTCGAATTCCAGGTTAACTGTCAGCGAACTATCTTCGCCATTTTTTGTATGATTTCCATTAAAAAACAGTTATTCAACAGTTCAACTGCCTTCATTCTAGTCTTATTGATGATTCCATTCTATCTAGCCTACCCACATACCTTCACTTTTCTTATGAACGTTTAGTTTTTTCTCTTTTTTTTTTCTTTGTATAGGATGCAGAAGTTATGCAAATAAATTTATGCAAACGTTGTGATGCAAATTTCAATGTTTTATTAGAGGAGGATTTTTCGTTGCATTCGAATTAATGAATCACAATCTCATTGCATGGAACAATTTTCCTATTGATGAAATTCAACCATCTATGAGATTTTTTCTTAACAAAAAAGAGATTTCAAAACAATGCTGCGTATAGAATTTATTTTTTATATTGAGGTAAAATTATTTTCGTTTTTAAAATAGCGGGAGGATGTGTATCATTGTATATTATATGACGATTTAATTGTAGATTAAATAAGTTTTAATATAATTCAATAATAAGTTCAATCCGATTTTATTAATTTTCCAATGTTATGGATGTGATATAGGAGTAATATCCTTCAAAAAATGTGCTAATGAGAATCGTGAATTAGAAAAATTTGGAAGCAAAACTTTCCTATCCACCTTGATATCTGTTTCTTATGTTTTGCTTCCAAATTCTTGGTCATTTATATAACTTCTGATGGCTGGAAGCATTCATTTTAACGAAATTACTTCCTTTAAAAGCTTTTTGGCGACTGCGGATGAAGTGATTCTAATAGCCGCTTGATAGCTTGAAAGCTTGAAGGGACGGAAGGAGTATAGCCTTGAGAACATTGGGAGCTGAAGTGTTCACTTCTTCATTGAAAAATGATTTTTAAATGCTGAATTGAATCGGCGGCAACAAAAATAGGAGCATATGTTGAGTGGGCATTATAATATAACATGAGAGCACAATAAGCGAATAAATTCGAAAGGAGAGCGGAAAAGGGTTAAATGGTATGCTATTCTATGACCTCAATGCCGATGATAATAAACCCTCTCTTGCATAAACTTGGTTCGTTTTAAATGTATGTTTACTTACCAAATAACCTTTAACGGAGAAAGCGCATTTCTATGATTGATTGTTATATCCCAAATGATAGAGATATTTGTTGGAAGATTTTTGCTTATGAGAACGGCAAAGTTAAGCTAAGATTTTATCGTGCTTGGGACGAGGGGCTCTATTTTAGGTGCAGTAAAGTGTCGGTACTTGATCTCAATAATCGAGGTGTTGATTGTTTCTCACCATTTGCTTTGTTCACTTAATTTTTTATTAGTGCAGATAGGAGATTATATGTAACGATTTCTTATTGTTTTGCAATCATAACTTCATTTTACTTAAGATTAGAATAGAGTTCGAATATTATATCGCTGCAAATAACGAATTAAAGTTTTATATTGGTTCTTACGACTCATGAAATACGATTGTATGTATTGAATAGATAAGCGAAATATTATCATCTCTTGCAGCCAAATATTCCTTGTAGATGTGAGCTTTTTTTTGAACAAATGAAATTACATATTGATTGCAATTTTCGGCATGTCTTCGAAAAAATGATTGCTGGAATTCCGATCGTTTAAAGACAAACGATTCGTGAAATCATTAGAAGGATAGCGAATGAACGTATTCGTTGTCGATATTAGCCATATTGTTTTTGCTAAGCAAGGTAATTAAATCATTGCACCGAAAGAACAGCGTTATGTTCAGGTAAGACAACTTTTAGGTCACATACTGAAAGATTAGGTTACATTTTAATTGAGAAATTTTTCAGAAGCCGGCAAGTGATGAAAATCGACCTGTTGAAGAAACGATTACGAATATTCATCGTCAATTGAATCATCTTGTCTCTGAAAATTTGGTTAGTGATTTTTATTTGGTTCGAAAGTTTTTTTTCTTCTATGCCCAATTTTCCACCGCAATTTTTAAAGCGTTTCTTAATATATTTGCTGTTACTTTAATATTAAATTCACAACTTTTAATTCTCAAAAATTTTACTCGTTTTTGTAGTTCCT
Source organism: Ascaris suum (assembly GCA_013433145.1). Lineage (NCBI taxonomy): Eukaryota > Metazoa > Nematoda > Chromadorea > Rhabditida > Ascarididae > Ascaris > Ascaris suum. The sequence goes on along the minus strand of CM024178.1, from coordinate 7,064,483 downwards.
CGTATATCGTTAAAAAAACTTTAAAAAAGTAATACTCGAAAAAGTTTTTATCGTTGTTATTCTTGAATTTCCATTTAATTGAAGTAATATTTGTCGCATATAGGTGAGGCTTTTTCCTGTTGCACAGTTTTTCGAGAAATTTTGCATTTACTGCTTTTGACTAAAATTTCACACTCGATCGGTTGGCACGCTGTCAAAATCTCATTTCTGCATAATTCTGAAATTTTCTGCTTTCTTTCTAGTCCTTGTTTTTAATGTTTGCTTTTGCATCATTTTCGTAAAATTATCGAATCATCGGTTTAACGGAAGAGCACGACGATTCGAATAGGGCTCTTGTAGATGTGCACTTGAAATTTGCTTTTTGGTTAGCAATTTTTATGCGTATAATTGTGTCTATCTGTCTGTTTATCTCTCTCTTCGACAGTTTCAATTTCGATTCGATTTCGCATTTCGACGTCGAGTGATACTAGAGTTATGAAATTTGACGGATATAATTTATACCACATGCTAGGATTACACCTCATACAGTTAAGAAAGAAGTTATGGTTATAGGGTACGAAAAATTCTATGCGTTTTGCAATCACCGTCCAAGTTGCGATTTGCATAGGCCGGATCACAAAAGCCAAGTCTTTTGATGTGATGATCTATACGAACGGATAGATCAGTTGAACGCATTATTCCGCTTGTTCCGTTGTTTATTAGCAGCTTGCGGAAGCAGCTGTTCGAAATGATGGGAATTAAAAAGCACATACCGTGCGCGCTGCTTTCGCAAGCTTCTGTATTCGCTTAATTGCAGAGCCTTCAAAGCAAATTGAATAGACAAGCGGACGAACTAACCGAGGCGAGAGCACAATTGCGAGGATATAGTGGAGCACTAGGATTCTCCCTCGGTAATGGTTTTGTGAATTTTTGTGGAAAAATAAAATTGTCGAATGACATAATTCTTGTTCGACATTCCATTAGCATAAGAACACAATATCAAGTTTCTGAGAGTCTGAGGTTTCTAGAGAGGCGATCTCGGGTTTCTGAGAATCTGAGTTTTCCAAAGAAGACGAGCTCATGTTTCTGAGTGTCTGAGGTTTCTGTGGGAGGTGTTCTCAGGTTTCTAATTTTCCGACATAAACACACGTTTGTACGCGTATTTGTGTGCTTTTGTTTGTGACGATTGCCTCAAATTTATTTCCTCGTTTCTGAAGATAAGTGAAAGCGCGCTGAACCCATCTGAAAGCGAAAATGTACACTTTCCGAGCTTGAACCTTTATAGCCTTCTGATTACGTATGGGGTTGAAGTTGCTCTCTTTATAATGAAAAAAAATAAAGTCTTTGCAACATGAAACCTATTGAAGATGAAGGGTAGGCCCCCTTGAATGTTATTTCGATGAGTCGAATATTTTTATAGTCCATGACTGTGTAATAGCATCTTTCGTTCATGACGTCTAACTAGAATTTTTTATTAAATATATTCAAAAGAGTTCATTAATTGAGTGGTCATTTCTCATTTCATTATGAATTCGAACCATCATGTATTAAAAGTAAAAGGAAAAAGGATATCAAATTAGAGGCATATTCCTCATTGATTGTTTAAATTTCATTAAGGATTATGGGGTTTCTAGTGTTTTGCGCTTCGACTCGTTTTGTTGATTGCTGTGGATTCATCAAGATGAACGACGATTAGATTTCATTTTATTATTGCTTTGCGCCTGATGAAGGGGATTTATTCTAATTGCAAAAGGCAATATCTGTGAGATATTCATTTTTACGAATCGCTTCCGACTGATTGCGTCTTTCGTTTTGCAACACTATTGATTTAGCTTTTGAAATTAGCTCTTAATGCCCTTCAATTGTTGGTTTCAGTAAAAGCGAAATAGATTGAGAAATGAAAAATGTTGATCACAGACAGTCGTACTGGAAAATTGTCGTGAAAAAAATAGTATTATCTTATATTTGTTTAAAATTTTGATTGAAAGCAACAGTGTGCTTTTCCAATATTTTTTTATCTTCGAGGATATCGCACATCGATACTCCCCTGGTGATCAGGAAAAAAAGAATATAATTAAGCAATGTAATTAAGGCAAATTATGCAATCCATAGGCGGGAGGTTGCTTAGCACCAGCACCATGAGGCAATAGGTTTCACATTGCAAAACATGTATGGGAAGTATGTCAGCCAAATTGGCATGACAGGTCTCTGCCCCGTTTTGTTCCGGACGATAAGATCAGTTGAGTGTCAGATTATCTAGAAGTGCTGACGAAACGACCAGTAATCCTTTTTCTTAAAACAATCGACGAGTTACTTAGTTCCTAATCAAAAAGCATTTGATTGCCGAAGTCGTTTGGGCTGCACTCCAAACGATTTCAAAGGAAAATTTGAGATCGAAGTTTGGTTTCTGGTTTGTAAGCAGTAGTTTGTGCAGTGGATAATGAATCGTTAAACATCTCTCGAAAGGGTTACATCCACAAAAATCGAGGATTGTAACCTTATGATGAGTAAATTCTCAACTCTTCAATTTTAAAAGGGGCATTATGGCACCACGGATAAGTGACATTATGCCATCTCGGCAGCTTCGTTACAGAAGAGGCAGACACACATGAACAGGCACGTTTGTTTTTATAGGCATACGAAATTGTAGTAAGGCAGACACAATGTACTGTCCGAAGAATTCGTAAAAATGCATAAAAACCGAAATTCATCGCTAACTCGTTGAGTCTTGTAAAGAATTTCGGGGAAAATAAGCCTTTATTTCGTCGTTGGTCTAGACATTCTTTTTGAATACAAATCGAACCTCAAATAGCCACAGAAAAAAATCTTCACATTCAAAGAGGAGGGAAAGGCATGTTTAATATTGATTGAATTTCCTCCTCGAAGTTATTTTATGCAATATGATAAGGAAAGGGAATTTTTTTACGAAAATATTAAAGCGAAAAAACGATTCATATTATTCAACCGTCGAAGTCGTCTCGATCATCCAATGGGGATGTGAGGGAGATTCTAAGCGATTTAGATGTTTTTTAAATGCGTACTCATTTTTTGACTTGTGTTTTAAATATTTTTGACCATCTACTATTGAGTTTTATAATCTTTATTCAGCGTAAATTTCTTTTTATTTGAGGTCATTTCGAGGCTGTCACTATTCTCTCAAAATTATTTAGAAATAAAGATAAGTAATTTATGAGTGCTCTTTTTTTGAATGGGCAAAATTTTTTTCCTCTCGGTAATGAGTTTCGATTTTAAAGTTCACTTTGTGTTGTGCTATGAATGTATGAAGTTGGAGGGAAGAAATTGCTCAAGATGGATCATGCAGCATAAGGTTCTCTTTTCCTTTGAAGTAATAAAGGCATATACATACGCTTTCGATAGTATTTATTAACTTACCTTGAAATTTGAAAAGTTCAGCGAACTAAAAAAATACTAGTAATTCGTTTTCAAAAGTGCACTAAGGAAATGAGTCGAAAAGAGCAAACTTTTTTGTTTGTTCAAAAATATGTTATATTACTGCAATAAATGATTTCCGCTCTAGAAGAGCTATTTTCACCGTATTTTTGCAGTTGAAATTGAGGATTGTTGCGGTTGGAAGATTTGCATGAATGCAATAATAATTTAGAGCTGTTAAAAAATCGAGAAGTATTGATAAAATAATTTTCGAAAAATCAATCAATTAAGTTGTGTTTTTCGTTCTTTTCTCTATTTCAGTGCTCTTTTTTTTTAAAAAATTTTCTAAACACTGCAGAATCGATTTACCCGCTTAGAATATAAAAGAGAGCAGAGTCTACTCTAAGGCGATCACTTTTGTACTTTTTTTTTCACTCGTGACGATTTTTGTGCGAGATTGAATCTGTAATCGGCGTGAATTCCGCGTTTTTGCTCTGTGCGAAATTGAGCATTCAAATAATCCTGGGGAAAAGGAGTTTCTTTTTCTGGTGGAAGATATGAAGGGGATTACAGCATGTTATTAACAACGAAGGTATGATTCGAACATTTCGTCACATAAGTAATTGTTTAAAAATTAGCATCATTCTTGGAGAATTTAGTTTTCATAAAAATTCAAATCATCACTCTCCGAAAACTTGAATGATTCGATTCGTCGAAAGTTTTTGTTTTGATTTCGTAAAAATATTTTATTGATTTACGAAAGATATCATTATAAGTGTTCTTATGGTTGGAACTTAAATTTGGAAATTAATGATAGCAGGAAAATGAACCTTATGATAAGGTGAGTAATAATAAAACGGAAAAGTGGAATTGGCTGCTGATCAGTTTGCATACTGGCGCGTTATTTAGGTTGGCGTTGTGTTGTAGCAGTTTATAGGTTCTTTTCCTATTAGTTAGTTTCTCATCCGATCGCAGTGGCTTGATGCCTACCCAATAGCTTTTCGTTGGTAATTTCGTACTAATCCCTCTGAGTAACAGAAATTCTCAGAAAGGGATTAAATACTCGCATTCGATTCTCAGTATGCTTTTATAAGCGATGCTGCCCCATATCTTTAGATCTTATTTCAGTTCCACAGTCTATGCGTTTTCCCGAATGTGCGGGTAGCCACATGATGTGTGACCGCTGTCTTGAATGATTATTAATAGACTATTTACCGATAACAGCAATTTTGATGCATTGTTTGATGAGAAATTTTCAGCGCAACTTCTATTCTTTCTGGTGGAATTGAAGTAGGCAATATGAGTATATGAAGCGGGCAGGGTTGAAGCAATCGGTCACTATGAAACAGTCATTTCAGATAAAACCATCGATCTGTTCTTAGGTTGTCATTTAACTTTTATAATCTTTTTTTCTTGATGAAGTATTGAGAATAATATCGATAACATAATTGTTTCTTAAGGTAATGGTGAAGAAATGGTTGTACTTGTATCAGTCTTGTAATGATAGTACAGTCATTTTGCCTTGAATAATGTTTGAGATTCGACGCTATTTCAAAGGTGATTTCATTACCTATTTGCTCTTTTTTAACTGAATGTATTCAAGCCAAGGGGTTTTCATCAAATCATAGAATTACTTTCAGCAAGATTATTTGTAAGTTTATCTATCACATTCATAGATGAGATAAGTCGCAATAGACCATTACTATTATCGTCTAATGGATTCGTTAAAACTCGTGCATGAATGTAATAATTAAACGTCAGATTTAATTCTATGCTTTATGACAGATGAATTCTTGAAAGAGTACTAATTTCAAATATTCGTTAAATTCAATTATCCTTTATGAGATAAGATACGCTTATGGTTATAATATTTTTTTTGTGGGGGACGGAAGAAGGGGACTCAGGGCATATTTATATTTTGTTTATGAGACCCTTGTTCGTTTAGCAGTGTAAAATACTAGAAAAAATAGCATCATTATCAATTGATTGATTATAGATTTACGGTACAATATTCTTTTCGAGTTATACATCGGTCGTTTCAGGGCATAAAAACAACTGATATAAAGTAGAACTAAATGAGAATATGGAATAAGTACGAGTTGTGTCGTAATGATGTGTGTAATGTGAATTTTCGCTGAATTTCATTCCGAATAAATTCATAGTGCTTAGTTTGTCACCATCGAGGGCGGTTAGTCGATCGTATTCGTTGTTATTTCCGTTTCTCCTGCCCCCTCCTCCTCCTCCTCCATCGCCTAAGCCTCCTTGGTTAATTAGGGCGTTTGCCATCCCATACACGGGTGAATCCGTGATCAGTAACAAAAGAACTATGGGAAAAGGTGTAGAGAATAGAAGGAAGTCCATGTCGGATTATCTCTATGCGCTGTTGCGAACCAAACTAAAATGCGGAGTCTAGCCAAAAAGAAAAAAAGTTCCTACAACGTTCTATCTATTGATGCGACACGATGGCAACTCGTTGCGCCTGATAGACTAATGAAAATTGTTCTCTGAAATGTCGGTTAAAATTTTATACTTTTGTCGATTTTCGATAATTAGAGATGACATAATATTTGCAATATAATCATTGATATCCGATTGAAGGATAAACGAGGCGTTGTGTTCTTCATTCGTTTACTTAACATTTATTCAACTCAACATACCTTCATTCGTTCACATACCTTTTCCAAATTATGAATGCGAATTTTTTTAATAGAATTTCTATCAGATCTTCTAAAATTCAACATTCACGTTGTCCATATTCACCGCATACGATTATTTATATTTTGGTTCGCGTTTGGAAAGCTTTTATCGAATATTTACGGAAGTTCTACATACATGAATATAGACAAACTCAGTGGGCAGGTAATAGGCAGTTTTATTATGCAACAGTTTCTATGACAGTCTTAGTCATTGTTGAGGTCATGTATGATTAGTGATACGTGAATGGCCAGTTTTTCTTTTTAGCAAGACGAACAGAATTGTCGAATAAGAGTCGCGTGGTGTAGTTAAATCTCATTTCATTCCTTAATAAGCCTCTCACATCGTGATAAAGTAAGATAGTTGTTTATCAACTACTGCATTAAGTCTTCTTTCCAATATTTGTGTTTTTATTTATGACTAACTTGATATAGGGAGTTAGGGATCTGGTTGAAAAATTTACCGCAGATTATGGTGCTGTCTTAGATTTTACACAATATTGTGTAGGCGATGGTATGGAGCTCGGTAGAGGGTTAATTTCAACCGTTATGTTTATACAGTAGAGATCGATGAGAAGTTAACGCTCATCTCATTATGAAAGGTGATATTTGTAGCTTCACCCCAAAGTCTTGACAGTTGCAGTTCTTTTAGACTTGCAAGTTTATTTAAAGACCGAGGGTTCCATTATACTGGTTCTTACAAGTTACTTCGCTACCACTTTTTGCGCTCCAAATGCAGCGTATTTTTCGGGCAAAGAGTTATGTAGGAATGGTTGAAAATGGTAGTTTACAATTAAATGACCTTTTTATTCCTGTGTGAATATTGGTGGAACTTCTAATTTTGACACGTTCATATTTCAAATGTGGCAGTTCGTTCGGTGATAGTGCCATATTATCAAAAAAAAAAAGAAACCCGATTTCTTTTTCGTCGCTGTGACTGCTTCGTTTCTCGTTTATATGTGACGCCCTCTATGTACTTCTTGCGATCAACGCCACTATTCAATTTGAGTGGTTTATTTGTGATGGTGGTGAAAGCGAAAATCACCTGCATAAACCTATATAAACCACCTAAATCTGTTTTTATATTTCGTTTATTTTCTATTTCGCCAAATACTTACCAAAAACTATTCACCTTGTTGCATTTATTTTTGATTTTATATTCCTTTTAATATTCCATCTAATGTTTACTTCCTTTTATTTATTATCTCGTTGAGGGAATTTCTAATATTAAATAGCGTAGTACATTAGATGTTATAATTTAAGTCTCGAAGTTTTTATTGCATTGCAAAAATTCATCGCCATTTTTACATACTGTTTCATTTTTATGTGTGAATGCAATCCACTGATAGGATGTATGTTCTATGAGGAATTTTTTTTTCTTTCCCATCTGATTTATGTTTTTCCGAAGAAGTTGATTTTTCCACATATTCTAACGAAGATTTATTGAATTCTTGAGATGCATTCCTTCTGAGTGAGCAGTTTTCTGTGGAAATTTGTCTTGCTCTTTTTCCTAGATACATCATGGATTGATTATCACAACGCATTTATGGATAGGAATTGTCGTTGAAGGAAATGTGCCGTTCTAGTCGCCAATTTGAATTTGTTATCGAATAGCTTAATAGTGCTCGACAATCTCGCTTCTTTATTAGTTTCAAGAACAATTCGTTCATCAAGCTAGCAACTAGAAAAATGCTATTTTCTTTTCATATTTATTTATTCAGCGCAAAATTTTCTAGATAAGGCATCCAGCCATTAGTGGAGCATGCGATTATAAAAATGGAAATAATTCATAAAGCATTCGTTTATATGGGTCATCAATGTGCAGAGATATAAATCGAAACGTCGAAACGTTAGGAATAGTTGATTTAAATGATTCTTACCTCTCATATTTCTTTATGCTTTCTGGACTTGTAAAATATAACGATTGGTTTTCTACTTCTTGGCAGTCTAAGTCATTTACGTTATTAAAATAAATAAATGACGAATTGAAACATCTGATTTAGTGTTGACTTTTGTATAATAAGTGAATTAATAGATGGCTGTAATAGTGTGCACAGCAGCAAGCCAAATTCTCCGATATGCGTTATTTTTCTATTTCAGACAACGCTTCTGATTCAGAGATTATTCGACTTGAGGCACTCACGAAAGAGAGCGTCGAGCATTCCTCATTGCTTGAAGTGTTCAACGTACCCGAATTTACAAGGATTCTTGTTTGTGGTAAGCATTTTGTTTTGATATGGATTTTTCATTTTCACGTTCTTCCTATTTCTTCAATTCGTTTTTATGCTCAAGCAACATCGGTCGACGATTTTTTTCATAATAAGGGTATGGTCTGTATCATTGGTAACATTCGCAGTTGGTCGGCAGTCTTCGTAGCGTGCGTTTCAAGAACCTTCGCATTTATTTTTTACCTTCTATATAAAAAGTTTGCTGTGCCTGTACGTTTGTCTGTCGCCGGATCTTAACCGAGGCAATTATTTACACGCTGAATTCTCATTAATGCGATCGGCTTGTTAATTTCATTGCGATACTATTCAAATCTGCACAGAATCTGCCTACTTAATGGGGTTTTAAATGAGAGGTCGACGGCTCATTTTATCACTCGACCATCTGCGCTGAACAAGTTTCTTTTTTTGATCACTGGACTCAAGCCTTTTTTAGCTGACATCATTTCTAAGAGATCATTCATAAGCAATCTAATTACTTTAATTGTTATTCGTTTGTTTGCGCATATATCTGTTTGTCGACCTGTTTGCATGATTCCCCGATATTCAGGCGATCGATCTCATATCAGTTGACAGCCATTGAATTTCATCAGTAAGAGCACTTTGCATGCGATCATTCATTAGCCGATGGCGGCGATAATAAAGTTTGTTTAGTTGCTAAGTGAAGTATCTTGAATAACCACACTATTTACTGTATCTGTGTTTGATATTTGCAATATATTTACCAGCTGTCATCATTTTTGATTGTTATCTACAAGTCTGAGAATACTTATAGATCTAAAGCCACGCTTAGCTCGTTTGCTAACGCCGTGTTTGCCAGCATATTTGCTATTGGCTGCATTCCGATATTACGATCACGCGAAGGATGAGGCTGCTCTCACCGGTCTCTTCTCTGCGGTACATGTTGTACTCAAAGATACGGTCTCGGTATGTATCTTTTTAGCTCTCGTTCTGTTGCATTAAGTTCATACGTGGAAAATTTACGAGGTTTACATATTCGTGAGGTTGCATTTTAAAGTTGGAACGATAGTAGGCACGTGCAAATTTTCATAACGTTTGGGAACGTTCAATGCCCCGTTGAGTTGTTGAATCGCATAACGATGAGATGTCTTGTAGAAATTAAAAAAGAAAGCTTTTGCATTTTTAAACGGTATTTTTTGTATTGTTGAGCCTGATCAAGTTTAAACGTAATGCTGTTGCAATCCTTTCCAGTGCTTCAATTCATATGGGTTTATTGATTTGGTATATGAGAATGTTTATGTTGAAATATTCATTGATGTTGTGGTAAAATAAAAGTTGTTTTTTAGAGCTCATTTCAGCTTCTCTATGTGTGAATCCCCCAATCCCATTCTGCCCCCACCTCCTCCTATTTCCCTTCTCATTACTTTGTTCAAATTATATGTATTTCCGGTATGTTGGTCACTGTTGATTGAACAGAACAACGTGCAATCTGTTGCAGCGTTCAAACGATATGGATGTGTTGGCGTTATGGCTCGTAAATTCATGGCGATTATTTAATCTGCTTCGACAGTACAGTGGCGAAAACAATAATGTTTGTTTTTTTGGTCTAAAACAATTACTTTCCTGCAAGGAGAACCTCCTCGGCGAGGATAAGGGCTGCGGACGGAGGGGGGAGGGGGTGGGTGGGTGGGGCATATTATATGACGGCGAAGTGGGGAACTAAAATCTTGAAACAGACGAAGATTTTTTGCTTTCAATCAGAGAAAAAGCCACTTTTCTAGTTATGTTGTTATCATTTGTCTAAGTGATTTAATTTTTGCGAAAGTTTCTAAGGGGATACTGTGGTTACCCTGGGAAGTTGCAAAAAATATTCCAAGTAAATAGAGGGGAGTGGGAGATAGGAAGCAATGAATCTGGTTGCCTTCTACTCCTCACTTTTGTTTTTGTAAGCATATTGATCTTTTGCCCAGTGTTTCTTTTTTCTCTCGATTGAAACGTAATTTTTCGTCGAATTTTTAGGTGCAATGTTTCCTGTGATATTTGATTGCAGGATTGGTACGTCGGTAATACGGAGAAACAAAATAGCCAACGAATGCAAAGTTTCGATTTAGCACCTATCCGGGATCAGTTGTGTGCACGAGTTGAGGAATGCTTCCAGAACTTAATGAAACGAGCGATTGAGCCTGTGCTTGCTCCCAAAATTGGTTTGTTGCTTTTTTTTCTTACTACAAACTTTTCGTTTATTTTCGCAGAAAATCGCTGTAATGATCCCTATCTGTTGTACTTATAGATGAGTGAATGTTGATGTTGGCTTCGATTCATGAGCCATGAAAGTTGTGGCCACGAAATGTTTTGAGTATATAGTTTCGAGCCTGAGATCATAATCCATTTGCCTATTCAAACTGATGCTTTTCATTTTCAATTGATCGCATTCATAAATTTCATACCAGTTTTACTTGTTTATATCTCTTCTATGAACTTAGCCACTAAAATATGAAAGAGAACCTGTAAATATAAGTTATGAATGAATTTTTCGCTCAGCATTTGCGTAAATGTTCTCAAACAGTTTTTCGCTCTATTTTAATGCAAATGATCAATTTTATAGAGGAAAATATTACTTGAATATTATGTCTTTTTTTATTGCGAATATAGCTGCTTGGTGTGATTAATGCACTAGTAAAGTTATCATATGTCATACTTGATTGTCTGCTACGTTTCTTCATTTTTTCTTTTTTATCGAATTGCCTACTTTTTTCCGGTTCCGGTTTATGCTAATATAACTCAATTCCGTAAATGACTCATGTAGGACGGGTCCTTCGTCGTAAACCATAGGTGAGCATTGTCAGTACTATAATTTATCGACTAACTGAGGAGATCTGTTGATCTGAGGGATCAATTCTGGCTAGAATAGTTGAAAAAATGAAGTTAATACTTGTATCTGTGCTGTGCACATGTTTTTTGTTACGCTTCTTTATCATTTCACTTTGCTAGTGTAGTTCTCAATTCCTCATTGCCTTGCCCATTCACATCTTCATTGACTCGCCTAATCTATGAAAAGTCTACTGCAATCAGGAAGTTTCGATTATTTCAGACTCTTCGTTGTATGTATAATTAGTTTGAATTATAAATTACTATATGAGAGCATGAACGGATTGACAGCTATTGAACGTTTTTATTAGAAATGATTGGCGTCATTAAGTGTTCGATGAGGCAATGAATTTTATAGCTTTGATTTCTGAAGCTTTTTTAATTATATACGAAAAAATTGTATTACTTCGTTTTCTGTGTCATTTCATAATTTAATCACCTTTACTTCACTTAATTTCTAAACGATGCAGGAAAATTTTTATCGAATTTGTTTATGGAGAGGGAGAAGTAGAATATTTTTAAAAGATCAGTAATTGTTAAATATTTTATTTACGTTCGTCTAAAATTTCCGTTTTCAGCAAACTTCTAATTGAATTCTTCAATTTCTTTGCGAATAATAGTCTATGAATGTCTATTCTAAAATATAATAAATCATATAACCTTTTAACCTTTAATATAAATTTTAATCCTCTTGAAATATAATATAAATTTTAATTGATAATATTTGATTTTTTTTAAGTGCCGGGCATATTACAACACGATACTTCACATGATTTGATGATAAATGGTAATGCAGAAAGTAATCCAAAGCGAACCTCATCGAAGGATCAACATTCATCTCAAAGAGCTCTTGACGATCTTCTTGAACTGGTGATGAGATTTTCATTTTTGATGACTGCACAAACTTTTAAATAGTTGAGCTCTGTTGATTTTCGCGTTTTCCAAAACGCCGAGCTCAAGTCCGATTGATTTTCATTTTCTTGAGCTATATCTGAAAAATCCATGATTACTTCCTAATGAAGCATGGAGTTATTCTTTTCGAGACAGCAAATTCCCCTCTCCATCCGCCTTTTCCACCCGATAAATTCGTTGTAGTTTCGGTGAAATGTACAACGATCTGGTGTAAAATTATTCATAGCGTGAGAATGCTTTATTGCCATAATTTTGTACTGTGGTATATCTGGGAACTGAAGTGGATATCGGAATTTTTGACCAGTTTTTGGTCAAAAATCACTCTTGCGGTTGCTTGAAAACGTAATCTGCGTATTTCATTGTGACCGAATGATGCATATTTTTCGTATATTTTCCCTTCATTACTATATGCGCATACTTTGGCTAGACGTATTCATAAGCCGCAAGACGGTTTGACTCAGTTCGTAGTTATTTACGTCCCGGTCATTTTGGTACCACGCACAATCCTTTCCCCGTATTTGAATGAATGGTCATCCCCCATCTTTTAGGCCCTAAAGATCATGCCACTACTTACTGCTGTGAAACTATTTATGTTTATATGCTGTCAGTTTGATTAATTTTAGTTGAATTTCATTCACACGAAGCTGAAGGTGTACGGTGCAGATGCGGTGTTACTAAGTCAGGTGTTCGGCCAGATGACCTATTGGATTTGTGCGCTCGCTCTCAATCATCTCATGTTCAGGAAAGAGCTGTGCAATTTTGAAAAGGCAATTCAAATTAAGTGAGTAATCCTTTGATGGCTATTTCTTCTTTTCTATGCTGCTTGAAAATCGGTAATTATTGCCTTTAGAATCACTGAATTGTGTTTAGTCTGAAGTTAATCGGTCGTCGTTTTTTTATATCGCTTTAATATCCAAATGTTTGATTGTATCATTATTTCCAAAGGTGCTGAGATATCATGGGAGAGAGCAAACAGTTTCGGATAGTTGTTTCCTTGCGGATTTATACCTGCAGAATAAGCAATTTTATGCCTGCTCATGCTTAGATAGCAAATTATAAGAGAATTTTGAGATGAAGGGTCCTCCATCTTACCATCTCTTTCCTTTAGCGCATTTTTTATTCGGACGTGGATGATTTCAAGATGCGTTTTTTTTTTGATTTTATTACTCAGAAAAAAAAAGCATTTTCAACTCAGTAATCATTGAAGCGAAGTTCAACAGGTATACTCATCGGTGATTGCCCTTAATATCCTTAATGCGAATGCATCAAGTTGTATTTATTTGATCTGCTGTAGTTGCGTTAAGGATAGGAAATAGATGCTCTCGCATTCATTTAATAAATTCAGTTCATTTTCGAAAAGAAACTATGATTATATTTAAAGCCGAGAATTGCGCATATTCTATTCCAGAAATATTTTATTTCTGCACCTCAACCTAGTCATTAAAAAAAATCTCTTTGAAACATTTATGTTTGTAATCAGGTCACCTAAAATGCTAAGACATTGTTCAGCATATTTTTATCGGTTGTTGATTGCTTGTAAAATTGGTTGCTTGAGTGAGCGAATCGTGAAAGCACTTAAACATACACGTGTCGCTTGATGTGCTCATTTTTGTTTTATTTTTGGAATATTGATGAGCAGCTTTATTTTGAGGTCAAAATGCAGAAAAGGCCTATTATTTCACCTGTCGTGCTATACCTTTCAATTTACATTACCTTACATCCTCGATTACAGGATCTTGCTTCTAAGTTCTTTCCAATTTTATCATGAGTTGTACACGAATATATTATTTTACTTTTTATAAATATTTGTATACAAAGAATATTTAAAAATTCCTCTAAAATTAGGGATGGGAATGAATGGCTTATAAAAATTCGTTATATCTATTGAATGAGCGATGTTTGTTCTATTAGTGTCTATAAATTGAACATTTCATTGCAGGCATAACGTAACAGAAATTCAGTCATGGTTATCTTCGAAAGGTTTTGGAGTGCATCGTGAAACATTGGAGCCACTTGTACAAGCATCACATTTGTTACAATCAAAGAAAGACGAATCCAATCTTGACACTCTTTGTGGTGAAATGACTTCCAAGCTGAAACCTAAACAGGTATGCTTATGGGTGATTTCTACGTTTGGATATTTCTTTTAATGTCTGTTGTGTAGATTGCCATGTCACAAGAGGAGTTGGAAAGCTATGACTTTCCGTTACGGTCTGCCTAGTTTCAAGAACATCGCTGTGATATTGCGTCGTTAGGAACAGTCAGTTCTTTGTTTTTATATAATTTTTATCTATGTAGCGGAAATTATTCGCAGAAATCTCCTAGAATCCTAATGAAATTACTAGTTTATATATTGGAATAAGTAACAAAAAATTGCAGCAGGTAGTAACAACATATTAGCGAATATACAGCGCAATATGTGAGTGAAAGAATGAATTACGCAGTTTGTCTGTTAAATACAAGGGAAAAAGATGAGTTTTTTGCCGTCTTATTTATATTGAAGGGTTAAATTTGATGTTGCACTTGACATAAATTTAATTCGAGCATTTTTCGATCTGTTGTTAAGAGAATTAATTCATATTTTAAAGCTCTAATTTGACTTCCGCGTATGGTCGGCCAAGGCTTTCCTATCTTTATGCAGTCAACGAATTGTTTGTGACTACTCTGAGGAAAGAATATCACCAATACTTATTTTACAAATATCTGTTAGCGTTTATTATTGTTCAGTAAAAGCATCAGCTTTAGAAATTCTTTCGACACTAAAACGATTTCGAAATTTGATTTTTTTTCTTCCTTCTTTCATTCTATTGTTCTCTGATTTTGATTACTTCTCTAAATTCTCTTCAAAGATGAGATTTCACATCGCAATGAACGGAATTTTTTTAATTTTCTAGACTTTCCAAACTATTTGAAGTTTTTGTGATTTGTTGATTTGTTAATATGGCAAAAGCACAGTTAATTAGCGGTCATTCTGAATAGCAGTGTAACGGAATTGTTGGCGTTTATTTTTTGTGGTGCTCATTAAATACTTTACAATCTCGGTTGCACATCTTGTTTTGAATGTTCGAACATTTAAACGTCTAGACAACAATTGGGGATAAATGCATGGCATGGCACATTTTTTGCTTTTTTGTAGCAATATTAAGGGGGCCAAGTAGGTAGTGTCCAGAAAATAAAGAAGCCCCAGATACTCTCTGTTACACGATAAATCGGCTGCAAAGATTTCCAGCCAACGACTTATTTCTACATCGCAGCTGACAACTTATGAACAAAATTGTTTTCGCAAAGGATTGAGGAATTTACGTATAGTTTAGACTATATTGCCAAATTTTTTCGCTCTATCTTTTCTGGAGTTGAAACAGTAGGATTGAGGTGCATACACGAATATGCCAATGGACAGGAAGTTTTATACTGATTTGCAGAAAGCCTATCAAAAGTTTTTTTCCGTTTCAGATGAAATTAGATTTTTGCATATTGTCCATTAAGTGACATCTATTGAAGCAACGATTTTAGGTGATAGCAATACTTCAACACTACGCACCATCCGACGGTTTTGAGGAGAGACATCTTGAGCCTGATTTCCTTATAAAAGTCTCGGAACGGCTTAACGAACGGATGCGTGCAAGTGGTGGCAATGATGCTGATCAAGTTCGTTCATATTGCGTTCATGTTTCTCATCGATTTGCAGCTTTATATTCTCTGGTTTTTTTAAAAGCTAAATTTTCGCATTCGCTCACCGGATTAAGTAAGTGTAAGGTTGCAGAATACAGCAAGATTGGAACTGAAATGGGCTGAATTGGGTTGATTTCTTCCGTTAAGTTAATCGGAGATGCTGCTTTAATTTTATGGATTATCAATTTCCCTCTGCGGGATGACCCAGAAATATGGGAAAGAGTCTCATTTATTGGGGCATTTTTGCACCAAAAATGTGAAAATTTAACTCATATGTGCCAGGAAGTTTGGTAACTTTGTACTCCGCTTCCACTGTGTTTTCTTTTTTTTTTTTGCTTTTTTTCGCTTTCTTTCGGGGGAGCGGAAGGCGGACTGAGATTTTCGCTTCGTTTTGGGCCTTCGAAGTTCCACTTTCACTAGTTCTTCCTTACCTTTTAGCCTAACGGCAAACAAATTGCTAAGGACTCTTGGGTGTCCAGATTTTGGAATGCTTGCAGACCTAATTTTGACGTCTTTCCCGGTCGATTCCAATGCCATTCCCACTGTGCTTTACGCTAATGTTATCATTAATCGGACTAACTACAATAATTGTAAATTCCTTAAAACTTTTCATGTTTATTGATGTCAAAAATGTATTTCTTTGCTTTGCATTTTCTTAAACGATAATATTTGCAGAATACGCTTATAATGATGGGCACATATTTGAAGCCATTCGATTCGCGACCATTCGTTCATTCGGACTTTCCACTCGAAACTCTCTCATTGCCCACTTGTCTACATCTGCAATCAGTTTGTAGGCTTTTATAGTCATGCCACTAGCAGGAGCCAACTTTTTTTTAACGCCTAATTTATTGGATTTTTTTTGTAAGTTTTGTAAATCTGCGCTTTTGCAAATGTGCTTGCTTGTTGCAAATCCTTTTTCCTTTTTTTCAAAAACGATCATAAGTAATTTTTGTTGAGTGACGTTCCGCAATCGGTGATCTCCGGAAGTTTTGCACGATGTCAATTCCTTCCGGAAATACCCATCCTGGTAATGTCTGTTTCTGGAAACATTGATGTGTATTAGACCAATGATCAGCCACAAATTTTTATTCGCCTAATGCCCGAATATTTTCTAGCAGTAATGGTGCGAATATTTTGGGATCCTGGGAGCGCTGAATGCAAACATAACAAGCGAGCACCTTTCAGTGTGCGACATATCTGTAAACAACTTGCACATTTCTTAATTATTATGTGTGTTGCTGTATCATTTATTCGCAATGCTTCTTCCATTCGGAATACCATGTCGTTTTTTCACCACTTTTATTTGTTTCGATGCTTGGGGTCATTCGAATAAGCTAGAACGGTCGAAGTGGGGGGGGGGGGTCTAGTTAGAGAGGTCAGGCCCTCGAAATGCTTAGATTCGCTTGTTGAAGGATACAGGTGTTGCTAAAACTGGACACAGCAGTGAAATCAGCCGGGGCAATATCTGTAAGTTTTCGATGACTTAACATTAGAGCAGAGGAGAATCTGACATCTTGAAACAAAGCGGAGGGGTGACTTTGACCCCACATAAGAGATGCTTTGAACGTTTCCAAATCAAATGTGTTTTTTACGTCACTCATAAAATTAGGAGTCGGCTTGATTCTGTGGCATCTTGAGGTCGTTTATTCCTCAGTTTAGAAACGGTTTTTGAGTCGGCGAATGAGGTACTTTCCCAGTGGCTGCTGGTCTGGGCAGGCGGCTTCCTACCGAGGCATGGGAAAGTGTTGTAGAAGTACTTCGCAGTAACGTCGATAATGTCTCATAGAAATTGAGCGGTCATTTTCGTCGGGCTTATCTAAAATGAAGTATGTACACTTGCAACTTGCTTTGCTGCGAGATTCTTGGGACGTAACGGCGATGATAGTTTCCCATTGACTTTCCCACATTTCAAAGACGAAAGCGAACTAGTCAGTTGGCAAGCCCCCAATTTGGGTCGATAAACGAGGAAATCTCGGACAGAATCTGACCATGGCCGAAATATCCTTGATGATTCTGGCCTTCAAGATAATGACGACCAGGGGTCACTCAGAAAGGTACCTTTCGCTCAAAAGCATCCATGACGAGGTAGTGTCCTTCTGTTCACTTTCATCTCTAACGTTGATGGTCACTGTTTCGAGCTGACTTCCTCATAAAAATCATCAGCTAAATCGGACACAGCATTTTCTGATTCAACATTCGAATTCCTTAGCATACGCAAAGATCCCTTCATTAGGAACGTCGGATTGATATAATTTAGGTGATGATTTTGTGAGGAATCCTAATTGATGAGACGAATAGAAGAGATGCAAAATAAGGCAATTTGGGATTGTGTAGGGAAGACCGAATGCGATTGCAATCTATTTGCATATTGCAACATTCAAAAGAGCAACTATAATGGATCAAATTGAGCCTTTCCATTGTGGCATGGAATACTTATGAAAAAACGAACACTTTGCTAATTGCAATAAATCATCTCAAAAAACAGGAAAATTTTCGTAAATTGAAGAAAAAAGGCGAAACATTTGATAAATTATTTCTCAAAAATCAAAGTACGAATCATTTTAACTATTTAAAAAGATCCCCACTTTGATTTTAAAAAGTCGAAATGAGGATCTGCTTCGGCTGTTCCGATGTTGAGCAATTCAAGAGGATTTATCTGTCAACAATTTTTGGTTCGTTCGATGGCTGAATGAAAGGTTCGAATGGTGAAATTGGGGGTTTTTTCTTTAAAATTAGCTTTAATATAATTCTTCGAAAGGCGCTTTTTATTGCATTGCTCATTGAGGTTCTATTGCAGTCGCCAACTATAGAAATCTTCCATCGTGATGAGACCGTATTTTGCTGTATTGCTGGTTTGCTTCCGCTTTACCGGTTGCATCGTTTGTGTTCTCTGCGCAAAGATGCTTTTTGCCGATTTTTGTATAAATAGGCTAAGTAAACAATTGTCAAATGAAGCAGCTCCTATCGTTACTATCATTTAAATTGAGTACTGCATCGATTCTTCTTTATACTTTAGTTAAACGATCTGAATTACTACAGTATTGGATACAGTAGTGTGGATAAGACATTTTTTATCAGTACTGGTTAATTGATAGTTGCTTGGATATGGCGTTGCGAAATCGAGCGCTAAAGGTGACATATTAATAGTTATGATTGGAAGCTAAATTTTTTCCATGCACGTTGATTGGCCACAAATGTGGTGTCAAAGCAGTTTTTTGAAAGTTATGCTATAATTTCTACACGTTGAACAACCAAAATTATAAAACTTTTGGAAAAATGGAAAGTGAAAATATTTTTTTCTTTAATTGAAATCTTTTCCATCGGAGAAGGTCTTCTTAAATCAAAGCATTAATTTTCCCTAGTGATTATTTAGCGGGTTCCTTCGATGATTTATTATCTATTGGTTGTTTTCACCTTTGTATGTAGGTTGTAAAAATTGCGCCAGCAGTTTTTTTTTCTATTTCCACGAGCGAAATATTTCAAAAAAAAAATTTTTTTTAATGGTTTTCTATTTTTTTACGTTTTATTTATTTGCTGCACAAATATTTGCTTCAGTGCGCACAAATATATGATAAGTGTGGATGTTTTTTAATTGAATGAATGTGTGGTGCCTTCGCGCTTTTAAATTTAAGACTTAGTCATTTCTGCATTAATATTAATTGGTGCATCTATCTTGCATGATTCGCTGTACTGTTTTTGTATTATCGATAAATTTTCGGCCACAAATTTGTTTATTTATTTATTGCACAAGATGTTTACAAATTTTTATCACTTATTGTGGGGACATCCGTTCATATGGGGGAGGAGGCGGGGGGGGGGGGGAGCGACAGAGGGTGAGATAGGATGGGAGGAAGGACACATATGACAAGGCTGGTTCTCCTGTTTTCGTAACTGTTCACGATACCGCTTCGTCTATTATGCAAATATTTTGGGAAATATGGATGCGCATCTCTTGGAAATTTGTGTTTCAATGGTACACACCCTGTCTTCGTTTTAAAACGGCAGTCTTTTCAATGAATTCAGTTTGTTCACATTGTGATTTGAAAACTTTTGTGAAAAAGTCACTAAATTCGATAAAGTAAGGGACGCTGCACCACGTGCTTAAGAGTACCAGATGGCATAAAATGTCGTTTGCGTCTCATGTCCGTCCGGGGCAGCGGCTGATGAAGGTCTTTCCTTGTCACAAATAATTGTTCCCGATATTCGCCAGGCATGACGGCGCTGAAAGACTAGTCAGTTGGATGTCGTTATTTTCGAGGTTTAGATATACTGGGAGGAAGGGTTTGGTTAAGGAGGAATTGTTTGTCCCAGAAGTTGGAAGAAGGGTTGGGATGATTTGACAGGGGGAGCTTGACGTGATTGAGGCGATGCTTTCTGCGATATTCGAGACACTCATATCAAGAGGGATGGGTGAGCTGCCCGAGAAGAGAGGTTTGACCAAGATCGTCTTGCAAGTGTCGTTGTTGTTCCTTGCGATGCGGTAGCAGGAAATACGAGACTGCTGCTGCCGCGTTGTATGGAACAAACGAGAGCCACCAGATGGATACATATGGAAGGATGCGGCGATAAAATCGTCTGCAGCAAATTCACAGTCGAAACAGGTGTTCATTGGTCATTTCGCAGATATAACGCTATGAAATACTATGTTAGTTAACCTTTTGCTGCTACTGGGCGGTTTTTTAAAGTTTTTTGGTATGACAACCATTTTTAGTAAACTTCATTGCCTACATTCAAGTGGTGCAATGGCAATGCTTCAGATCCAGCACTGAATATCCTGTAACATACTCTGCTTCCTAAAGCTATTGGCCAAATTGGTCGATCGAATGTTTTATCGAATGTCATCGTAAAATTTGTCGACAACTTTGGGAAGTGAGATGTTGCACGGCTGGTGCGTATTTTCGCCTCCCATTTGGCTAATTTTGACAACAACGAATCACTATGAGCAATCAGTCACATGCGTTACACCTTCCATGGGGTGATTCACCTTTCTATTTGACGTGCAGATAGGCTATTTCTTCTATTCACTCGATTTCTATTGCTCTTCATTTTAGACGATTGTTGAGTATAACTGCGTTGTTGAATATGAAATAGGATGCATTTGTCTCCATAAATGGCATAAACCAAGCGTTAAAAACAAAATTAATCTGTTGAATGTTATTCTGTTGAACCAAGCGTTAAAAATTAATATCTGAAAGTTGAATGTTACTCTTGCTTGTGTTTCCAGTATGAAATTTTCGACACTCTTAATCAATATTAAGCAGTATGGAATGCTTACTTTAGGTGTTAAAATTTGCCACAAATGTTTATGTGGTTTGCATAAAAAACAGAGTAATTATTCCCGCTGACCTAGCGTTGCCTGAGTTTACCGAAACTTTTCACATAGCTCCTCTCCTCCTCTTCCTCCATCCTCCACTGCCCATCCTTTCCCTCCAACTCCTTTCCCTCCCACTGCTTTCCCTTTCGCTCCTCCCTCATCACTTCTTCCCCTCTTCCTCGCGATCATTTTAGTGTTTAAGATCAATGGTTAACGTTTAAAATACATGTTGGGTATGGCACTAAAGAGCCAACCCAAGATATCTATTTGTGATCTAACAGTGATCATTTTGCTCTTGTGGCGGTTCTCGTTCATTGTTCTTCGTGCCATGTCATTGATCGACTTATGTGCTTTTGATCTGCTGAAGCCTATATAAGTCGAGCCTCAGTCCTTCGGAGTCAGTCTTCTCCATCGACGGCTCTCAGGCTGGCAGATCTCTCGGTACGTCTCGCCTCCTCCAGTTTGCTCTTTTTGAGCTGTGGTGCACCTCCGATAAACGACTTCGGCTATCTCCGTGTCTCTTCGCGCACCACTCGGTCTCCCTCTCAACGTTGTCGCTGCTAGAGTTACGGCAACAATTTATGAAAAGAATCCATTAAATTAGTTTCGTGTACTGTTGTAACTCTAACAGCGACAACTTTGAGAGGGAGACCGAGTGGTGCGCGAAGAGACACGGAGATAGTCGAAGTCGTTTATCGGAGGTGCACCACAGCTCAAAAAGAGCAAACTGGAGGAGGCGAGACGTACCGAGAGATCTGCCAGCCTGAGAGCCGTCGATGGAGAAGACTGACTCCGAAGGACTGAGGCTCGACTTATATAGGCTTCAGCAGATCAAAAGCACATAAGTCGATCAATGACATGGCACGAAGAACAATGAACGAGAACCGCCACAAGAGCAAAATGATCACTGTTAGATCACAAATAGATATCTTGGGTTGGCTGCTTAGCACCTTACCCAACAATTGTTTTGTAGTATATTGAAGCCAGACAGTGACTCTCATACTGATTTGAATGGCGAGAAATGTGTAAAGCGTTTTTTTTACAGAAGGTGCACCAGTCGTAATGAACTTCAACGTAATTCTCTATTTGGTATGAAGCTTTCTTTTATAGTTTTATAAGTAACTGATTAAGAGATGACTCAAATCAACAAAAAAATAAATAAAGGGATGATTTCGTTTATCATTTAGCTTGCAAAGTTCTAGATGTATTTCGAGCTTTATTGTTTATGTTTTAAAGCCTACAAGCATCCTGAATTTAATGGTCACGCTGTTTAAATATTTATTAGATTTATTGCATTTTCATAATAATGCATCAAGGATTATTGTCAAATATTTTATGTTTCCCCGTCGAATATCATCCTCGCGCTAATAATATCTATGACTACTTGGCTAGGCTGAATAATTTAATAACCCTAGTCTGCAGGGCATAGATGTGATAATGAGGTTTGCCTTGACAGCTTCGCAACTATCAAATGTCACTTGCAAATAAAGAGACTAGTTCGTGCACCTGCTTGCTCACTGCATCTTTTGTTTTCGCCCCCATCTTTTGAATGGTATCTCAAATATTCATTTCAAAGGAAGCAACTTCTTTTGAATTCTTTTTTCCTTAATTCTTGAGGAATTTTGTTTTACTTAATTTTAAGTTTTATTCTTTTCAAGATTTCAGATTCTCATTACATATGTTTTCCACAGCACTTCAGCAGCTGTTTTCACTACGCATGGTAAGATTTTGGCCCGTAATTTTGTATGAATTATTTTCATTCTAAGCATTGACGTTCCCACCTAAGAAAGATGTCTTTCGATAGTAGCTAAGCAACGACCAGTCTCTATATCTCTTGACTGCCATAAAAACGTTTTTGCACTAACAAATATGTTGCATTTTTAAAAAAGAGTATCCATGGGAAGTGGTTTTGCTTAGAATTATTGTTCAATTTTTTTCGAGAATCTTATATTAAATGTTCTTGGGATGAGAAATACCGTTTCTATGAGGGACTATAGAAAGAAACGTAATCTTTAATCTCGGTTATATGTCGTTATGAATGATATAATCACCCTGGAAGTATTGGGAGAGGCAAACTTCATCAGCGAAAGTTTCTGCGCAGAATTTGCCCAAAGGCTTACTTTGAAAATTCGTCAAATCCTTTGGCATGTTTTTTCTATTATAATTGTTTCTAGTGCGGTTTTTGTCTAATAATTAGATTGTTTTAATGAAACAACTGTTAAGCCCTCCCCTACAATCAACCTATCCACACAATTATTTTTTCCGAAGCTTTCAGATGATTACGTTTTGAAATATTCATTTTTATTAAGAAATTATTCAAATAATTGAATATCATTAGTGGTTTATTCAAGGTCTTTTTTAGTTTTATTCTTAGAGAGTTCTATCATTAGATTATCTATTTCCATAATGTTGTTATGAGATTGCAGAGAAACTCGATGTGAAAGACCCATGCAAAGTAGCATGTCCAAAGAAGGACTTTAAACGATGTGATGCCGAAAAGGACAAAGTTTTTCATAGATGGAATATTCGATGTGAAACGAGATTTTAAACAATTCAACTAGCAATTTATCCAACTCTCAGATATTCTCATTTCCATTTTATTTCTTGCTTCATGATTCTCTCAACTGGCTTTTATTAATAAAAATAATAGATTTCTATAATCGGTCTTTCTACATATATTGAGATGAATGTTTAAATTAAAATATGAGCCACTTCTATAAAGATAAAACGTTTTTTAATTGAAAACGAGAATATTAATTTATAGCAGATAGTCGGCAATAGTCATTTCCTAATGGAGAGTGAAGAAAGTGCTGTAATTCGATGTGTTCAACTCTCTGGATGAATACTTGTGTAAGATCTGGTCCAGTCGGAAACGGAATTATGCATTAAAGATTTTTATGGGAACCTTTTTTTGATTTGTTCCTTTAATTTTCTTTCTGTGATAGTTCTCAAGCTGCTAAAGTATTTAATTCGACTATCTCTTAAGAAGTAATTGCCTGCAGGAATTCAACTTTAAAATATATGCAGAAGAACGGTCTCTTTGTTTCAAAAGTTTGTTCAAAATAAATCAATAAAACACATGCATATTCTTAGCGATTTATAGACGAAAGTTTTCATGAATAAATGCATTAGTTCCATTGAAAAGCACTAATCATATAAATAAAAAACCTTCACGCTATGAAATAACGGCAAAGATTTATGAGCAGTTTCTAAAAAGATTCGTAATGATCACATATAACAACTCATTTTTTTCTTTCGAGATTCTTCACTGCTTTGCAATGTTTACACAAAGAATATTCGACATGGATTTGTAGTATCCAAATCGGTTGAAATATAACAAAAATATTTTAATAAACATAATTTATGTTCAAAATCGCCATAGTTCATGTTCATATTTTTTTCATAGAGTAGTAAATAGTATTTAGATATCAGAAAGTAAAATTATAGCAATTAGATATTCTCTTGCACTTGGTTTGAGTTTGATATCTTCTTAGGGAAACGATACTTCAGAAATCAAAAAGCAATCGTTTCGACCATTTCAAACGATAACAAAAAACGATTTTATCAAAATCAATGTTTCATTTAAAGAAGAATAATGAATCACTCATAACGGAGTGTAATCGAATTGCTTCATAACGTAACTACTTCGTTGCTGATTGACAGATGGAAACCACTTGACTACTGCTGATCCATTATTTAATGAGGTAATTTGCCATCCTCCTTATTGAATTATTTTTTTCCATTTCAGTTTTTCAATAATTAATCTCCATTGCACACCTCATCGATAATAACACATATATATTACCTATAACGAAAATTAGAATAGCGTGATTAAACGAAAAGTTATGACCAGATATGCCACTAGAGGATGGTCACCCGATATAAACAGCGCAAAAATGCTAGAGTGTTCAAAATGTAAAAGTGAGTGTAAAAAAAGTGTAAAACCAGGGTTAGTTGATAAATTGATGGCGATCTATTAGAAGCGCATTTGTCGAGTACACAATTGCTGTTTATAGCTATCGAGCTATGTGAAAAAATCCTACGAATTAAATTCATAGATACTAATTTCTTCGACTTAACGTCAATAGACTGGATCAAATAGATTTCATTCAGTGAAAAAGACTTCAGTTATCATAAGAAAACGTTTTAATGCCGCAGAAAAATCGTTTGAGGGACTGTGGAAGACAACTTAAAAACAAAATATTTGGTATGTATATATATTTTTATTTTATTTTTATATATGAAAACACCTTAAAAAAAACGTATATATATATATATATATATATATATATATATATATATATATATATATATATATATATATATATATATATATATATATAATGTTTTTAAAAAATAGGTGTGTTTGGGAAGGTGAACTACGTCGCATTAATCTCTCTGTCCTTCTTTCTCTAAGAAAGCCTACAAAGAGTCCCCATGAAATATAGGAACTCAGGCTATGGAAGTGATGATCAAACGAGTTTCAGTACATATTCCTTTGACGCAGTCTGTGCACTTTTGTGAAAATAATACGTGCTGCTTGAAAATAGTCTAACTCTCATCGAGATCATCGAGATTATCGTATTGGCTTTTTTTAATGCAACAAGTTAGCGTCTAAACGCTTTATTGTTGGTACAGGTTTCCCTGAACCGATGATTCATAATCGTCTCAGCCAACGAAGTGAGCAAATATTTTTCTGCTCATAAATACCTTTTTCACAAAATTTCCAAATGTTCCCCATAAAGCTAATATTATTTCCACTTTCTCAATCCAAACTTCCGATTTTCCACTTTGCATTTTCCACTTCTCCCTAATTTAACTCTTAAATGAAACAGTTTATTCGATAGGCTGAAGCGATATTAAGGAAAAAATTATGCGTCTATACCTTCAGAAATCTGAAAGCTTTAAAAATGATCAATTTAAAAAATTTCTTCAAAATTTTTTTGTTTTTTATTTTCCGACCAAAAAATTTTGGAATACGATTTTTTTTCTTTCGAAAGATATTCTTTGACTTATTGATTAACTTTTTCTTTGATTTATTTTAATTATACATTGACGAATAACGATGATTTTGTATAAAATATCCACGTCACACAACAAACAAGCAAATAAATCTCGCAACAATTCTTAACAAACGTGAAATTGTAGCGGCAAAAAATTAGGAACATTCAAGCGATAACGGTAGTACACATTCGCAGAAGTGATATGCCCTTTACTACTTTATCGCTCATTGTAGAAGTAAATTTCATTCTTTAGTCGATCGAATATATTCGATCTACTGATTTGAATTATGCCTATTTAATAAAATACCTTGAAATTTTGCATTTTATTCAACACAGCCAACAAAAATCGATAGTTTTAAACCATGTTCATGAGTGGAGGTGAAATTGAAAAATGCGACAATTATAAAGGGAAAAAAGAAAATGAAATGAGAAAATGGCAAATTTAAAACGTGTTGTTCAGCACGTCAAATATGAATGAATATAAAGTGCAACATGTTCGATCAATCGAATAATAAACTATCAAATTGTATACAGCTGTACCCATTATCAGTATTTAAAGTTATTTGTAAGTATTTATATATTACGGGCACTCGATTTATTAAAAGTTTTCAATTCGTTGTTTCCAGTTATCGGTTATGTGCATCACTTTCACCATTTTCAACGAGCATGAAAATAAAAAATATTTGCACACTTTGTTTTTCATCTTAAGCAGTTTCATTAGTGACCGCCTACAACGCTGTGGGAACCCGTTGATGGGATGAAGTGTATTGACTGTGTAATGTGCTCAATACTGACAATGCCATTCAACTGGCTAATGCTTACTAGCTTCTCCCTCTCACATTCTCTTCATATTTTCTTCAATCGTTAAATCAACCTCCATCAATAGCTTTTATCTCTACAGAAATATCCGATGAAAAGTTTACTCTCCATGTGGCGTCTATCATTTTTACAAAAGTGTTTTTTTTTCTTCACATTCGTTAATCCTGAAATGTATATTAAGTATGAGTAGCGCGTATATAAAATGTCGAGCATTAATTCTGAATATTTCTTGATTCTTTGTAGGTTCTGATAAAAATTATTATTTTCTTAAATCCCCAATTTTATTGTGATTTAAATGGCAAATAAGCAAATAAATAAACGAATAAGAAAGTCGTACAAATTAAGCATAATATATTTTGACGGCAATTAAATTCGTCTTGCCTACATTTAGCAGCTACTACATTCCCCATCCTTCGAAGATGTTTAATTTTTCACTTCATTTGTTCTATCGAATTTAAAATGTCTTCATAGCGTTCTCCTCAGCGTTCATTTCCAGCTGCATTCATATTTCAGCAGGTGAGAAAATAATAGTGGGTACATATGATAAGCTGCAACTTCTACGAGCAGTAGACCAACTAAATGTACACATAAATATTCAAAAAAGCCTTCTACTAGGCATTCGCTTTTCCAGTCGGCTACTGCTTCCACAAAATTCTTCGCAAAAAAAATGCGTTGCTTCATTAAATGTTCTATAAATACTTTTCAGACATTAACCTGCAAATTTCAGTCACTCAAACAATTCAACTATCCGCAATCCTTCGGAAATGAGGTGATGAAAATGAAAAAAGATAATGGCACTAGCTACTGATTATGCTAATCAAAATGCACGATTGTAGGCTCAATGGCTCGAGAAATGAAAATCGATACGAGGGCAGAAAAATGCATTTAAAAACTACAATATTTTTTCCTGGAAACTTCCTTCTTGTTTCAGAATTTATAGCCGTCTTAAAGACTAGAAAACCGCACGTTTAGTAAGTTTTGCACGCTTCACTACTAAGTAGACTTGTAATTTAACTTAAGCGTATAAAAAGAGATATTATTCATGTCATTGTAATTAATCACATTTTTTGATCAGTCAGAATTTTTCCAACAAAGATCAAACATGAAACATAACAAGCTACACTTCCAGAGCACACAGTAGAAAGGCTAAAAATGCATTCTCATATAGTACTGCGATCCTTAGCAAAAAATGAAAAAACGACGACGCTTCCTTGGAATGAAATAAGTGGCTCAATGCATAGTTTTGATGCACACAGTAGTCGGCTAAACTACGTAAAAAATCCTACATTATATGAAAAAATCATCATATATATATATATATATATATATATATATATATATATATATATATATATATATATATATATATATATATATATATATATATATATATATATATATATATAAATATTTTTGAAATTTTTGAATCCATTTTTGAAACAATTCATTGATTTTTATAGAAAAAAACGTGCACAAAAGCTCAATAATGAAAGCATTTCTGCAAATTTTTTTGCCCATCAATAAAGGATATCTCATCCACGTTAGATAGCCAGACGAAAGTTGTACTTAAAACGCAAATCTCACCTCACCTAACTCATTATTGCTGTCCGGTTCGAACAGCTGTTCCATCGCCAAAAAACGACTGCATGTATGCTTGGCCAGCAATTTATAGACATCTTATGCAGGTGAACGTATATTATGCTTTCGAGTCTATTTGAAGCTTCAGTCACAGCTCTTCCATAAGTCTCTCTAACACTCATTATATCACCTTTCCATGTGTCCTTCTATCACTTATCATATTATCTTCTTTAAAACAAGTTACTGTGAGTACGAATCTAATCACTGCTAATATAGTTAAAAGTAGCTCAAGGTAGGCTACCGGAGGATTCCAAAAGTTTCTACGCTTCCGAAGGAATCAAGAGTTATCGGCTCATAATTCCCCCCTTCCCCGCCTTAGCATGTCGTTTGTGCGTCGTTTGTGCCATTGAATGTGTATCTTTTTTGATGTTATATAAAGAAAACACTGTTTGTGATTATGAACTCTTAATACGTTGATGATCGTTTCCTGTGATCATATGGGTTCTTAAATGACCGCACAATAAGCTATTAAAATGACAAAAGCCATTGTTTTATCACTGAAGTCTAGCTATGAAATAACGAAAAAAAGGACTAAAGGAGCTAGCAGAGTGCCCACTTTTATTGCTCTTGTAAGCTGATCGCTCTACATCATAACTGCTAGCAAAGATTGACTCGAGTGACTGTTCTCGAACATCTGCAAAGCATTTGTTTTTACTTTTCAACGTAACTATTGGTGAATGCGAATCCATCCCAACTGTGAAGTGAATCCGCATTTTTAACAACATCTAAACGCTTCTAATTTCATTATGAGTTAATCTGAGAGCTTATAGACGGAGTTTTCTATAGTGCACGTTATACCCATCAAATTTCACAGTTCCTTCTTGACTGCCTCCCAAATTAAAGCCATTGGACATGCGGATAAATAGACAGACAAATACCTACATACCTATATAAACTATCTCATCATGGTGCATCTCGCAAATGCAAATTTGCACTGCTGCATAGAGATAAACAGAATTTGCATATTTATTAAATGTGCCACAATCTTCTTTAGTTGAAAGGAAGTGATCATTTATTTATTCGTTTTTGCATGTTTACTTTATGAGATAAGTGTTCGTTTGTTGTCATAAACTATTCCCATTTTATGGTATCGTTTAACTGTGTATCATCAGGAAGAACTTCCGTGTCGTCACATACCCAGAAACCACTTGTATGAATACTAATTCACTCGCTTGCAATAATTTTCAGTTTTATTTTATTTTCAAAAATGAACCGTCAAGCAAGTCTCGATATCGCTACAACTATGACGGATCGACCGCTTTCGAACCGTTCAAGTAAGTCATCAGTGCTTATTAAAGCCCACAAATAGAAAGATTCTATGACTTCTGTAATAAAATTATAGCACAAGTGAACTCTTGCAAAGTAATGATTGAGTTGTAATAAAGTAATTTGTCAGAGTCGTGATTTTGATGCAAAAGCAAAACCATATACTCATTAAGCCGGAAGATTGCATAGATTAGAAAATGAAATTACATCACAAAATTATTACATCAAACGCAATTCGGCAAAGTCGTTTTCGCATCCTTTTAAGAAATAATCACTTCTGAGAGGATCTGCTCGATGCGTTCATATTGAGAGGAGTCACACCTAGAGAATGTTATTGTTACTATTGATTATTCTGCTAAGAAGAAAGACAAAGTTGAAAAAGCTTCTTGATGAGTTTGCCGAGTTGAGCTGCTTGAAAGAAGTTAGCATAAGACAGGAGCTGCCTATTTAAATATTTGTTTTTGGTCGACGAAGCGTCCTCAACAGTCACATCCTACAAGTATAGTCAGCTTCATTAGCACATACTCTATATAACATATTGCCGGAATTCAACAGCCAGATCACAAAAAATCTATGGGAATAATGCATCACCGGTCAAATAGCACATTTTGTGCTCTCCAAAAAATCATCAGCTGCAACAGCATTAATAAAATGCGCTTCGAAAAGTCGAATAAAGTGCCACTTCTAATAAGAAAAGAATTAACTATTACTTGAAGAATTACTAAGTAAGAATAGTTGAGGAGTGTAAGATTTTTAAATTCTGAAAGAGATCATCGTCATGCTTTCGATTTTTTTGAGCGAGAGGGTTTCTAGAGAGAAGCACTTATCTTTTTTCAACACTTTAGCCGTTCCGTGATCGTTGATGAATATTTGAAGAAATTTGAGGGAATCATTTGTCATTTTTATTTAAGGTATAAAGAAAACATCCACGAAATTTTCATGAAACAAAAAAAGGTGGACAAATAAGCAGTTCATTTCTGCTATAATTTTGCTTTTTTTTGCAGTCGAGGTTTCAAAAATATATTGAAATTGAAACGTAAGTAGTAGAGCTATTCGACGGTGGGATTTATGCTTTTACTATTAATAGAAATATGGCGCTCCACCCTCAATTTCATTTAGCCCCACTAAAATGCGATCGGTATTCATGTAATATAATCAGTAAGGTAACAAACACACGATGACCGCAAATTGATATTTTCTCATTGACAAATACATCCAGCATGTGAACAACAGATTTGATATATGAAGTTGATATGGCTTGGTTGAATATATGAAGTTGTGGTCATAACTCAAGCTTGAATAAATCTTTCATGGCCGTTATGAATTTGACCTATCTGTACGAAGTTCTGCACAATTTAATGCAAATACTAGCGAAATCTATATCAATAAAAAATTCAGATAGACGAAGCAGTGCCGATGAGACAATAACAAGATACAATTTGGTATCACCATTTGGTGCGATGTTGAATGCGCTACGTGAAGAAGCTATTCGTAACGGTATATGGTGTGATGAGCTTCATCGAGATTTACCAAAACGTTGGGAAAAACATGGTGATCTTATTATTTTCCCACCTGATTGTTTCAAACATCATGATTGGCGACTTATTGGTGAGTTGCATAAATCAGATTTAATTATTAGGGAATTTAGCTTCTTTAATGTAAATTATTCATTTTCACCTTGCGAATCGCGACGGAACGTTTCGTTTAAGCAACGCATTTGCACAGTATCACATTTATTTCGTGAAAATGGTGGTGAGTATGAAATTCACGGTGGAAAATGAAGATAATTTCTAATGAAGTAGACAACAAAAAATTAGATTAAATGAACTAACAATTAAGTTGACAATCGACATTAAAATGTTTTTCAAAGTATTTCTTGCGCAGATCACTTGATATAATGCTAAGAGATATTCATTTTAGCTTGTCAGGAAATCTTTTGACTTCAATCAACAGTTAAAAACTTTTAGCTACAACCGATCGAGCAGATCGGGAAGTGGGGAAAACAAAATTTTAGGATCTAACGGTTGCATCAAGAAGAGGTGATGGCTATTAACAAATGGCGAAAGCGCAAGATGCCTGGCACGATATGTGCTTTGACAAATCCCCTCGTCACAAAAACCAGTGCCGTAAATTGTCGGCAACTATCAAAACATGAGCAATATTATATTTGTATTTCTGCCGAATGAACCAATCATAGTGGGGGAAATACGCTTTTATTGTCTTCTGAAAATTGGCGTTTGCGAAAAGCGCGTTTAATGCGACATCGTGTCTGTGAGTATATATTGAGTGTCTATCTTTCCATTGGTTTCAAAATGCAAACTGCTAAAAGTTAAGTCGAAAAATTTGATGCATATAATTTATTTCACCGAATGACCTCTTATAACAATGTTTTGGTTTATTCATCAACTTAAAAGAGTGACACTCACTTCATGACACCTATGAAGTTTCAGCCTCTCAGATTTACATTCCATACCAATCGGATCGCAAAAAAATAAGTTATTTGTGAAGTTTGCATTGATGGTCGTATCGGTTTAAATATGAATATTAACTGCCGACAATTTGCGAGACTGATCGATCCGATTAGTAGGACTGCTAAACTGCATATCTGGCCAAATTCTTCAGCATCTGAAAACTCCCATAGTATGTGGCGCTATTTCTGGCACGCTTTCCTCTTATTTTCTGTATGTACCGTGACCCGACCAATTACGAAATGCAACCTGGTCGGTCGCAAGATGGGTATCTAAGGTGTGTTTGAGTGAATTGGAAGTCAAAAAATGAATTTATAAACTAGTGTAGGCGAGGGTGTACGTAATATACACCACATATCCATATCCCTAGCTTCAATGGTTTCGAAGTCGTAACTGTTGGATAAATATAGACACTTAAAAATGCGAATATGTATGCACGACACGGTATGATGCACTCTGCAAATGCAAACCTGCAAAAATGTATAAAGAAGAACAGTTTTTTTCTATAGGTTTTCCGATTTCTTTTGATTTTCAGGACGCCGCTTGTGGCAACTGACAGCTCGATCATTAAAAGCAGAACGCTTGGGTCGTAAACGTATTATTGAAGGCGATGATTTTCACACACCGCACGTCGATTTGCTCTACGGAAAGGATGGATGGGTCGAACATATAGACAATGGCGTGAGGTGAGCACTTCAATTATCTGGTTTAAAGTGTGCGCTTAATGGAAGAAAATGAGATGGCAAAAAAAGATTTTTTTTTTGCACCTAAAACATCTGGCACGTTCTCTACAATTATTAGATACCATAATATTGTGAAGACTAGTGTTCAAGGAGGAGGGGGAGGTGGGAGGTGGAGGAAAAGCAGATAAGGACGAGTAAACCCCGATTGATTTTATAGAATTAGAATATGTGATTCACAACGAAACACAGATGCTTGGCATCTAAGGTTCGCTGAAACACAATGTCTTCTCAAATATAATCTAATACACCTAAAAATTTCACTAACGTTTTCAAAAAAAAACGACTTGATTTTACAAAAAAATGAACGGCCAAATACTGATATACGATCCTTTTTTTCAGGGAATCTTTTAGAATCTTTCATGCACTGTTTATTAGAAAGGTATGCATTCATGTTTAATGTCACGAAATAAAGTTTTCGGAGATGTTCAACGCAAATACTATACAGTAATATTACAACGTCTCAGGTAAGTTTCGATACAAAAATTAGAACATTCTAGCCCCATACAATGCCTCACCCTTAATTTAATAGTAATTTTGAATGATTCTAACTAAAATGACTACGATTTTCCAGTTTTTCTTCATCTTTTTTAAAATTTCATCATTAACAGCAGGTAATAACGAAACTAGATTGTGAAAGAATATGAGCATTACTAGAATGACGCTTGAAAAATTGTAATGCAAAAAAATTACAGGTATCAATATGATGTTACAAAACGAATGTTCAGTTCCAGTAATATAAGCGAGAAGCAGCGAATCTCCGAAATGGACTGCCATCGAGAGGTCATAGTCGATATGTTTGCTGGTAAACTGATTTTTTTTTTGGGTGCCAAATTCTCTTCCTTTTTTCACTGACGCGATTTCTTCAACAGATTTATCCAAGAAAATGATCAAATGTTGGATGACTGGGGCAATCCTTATGATTCTCACATATGAAAGACTGGTTCTTGTGATTTTGGAACATCCACAAATCAAATTTCCCTCAGTTAACGATAAACAGTGAAACCGAAATGGAATTTCACCCCGCGGAATCTGGAAGCACACGGGGATCCGGATGCTTAGATCACAAAGCTCCGATCGCCCTCGCGTTTTTCAGCAAC
The DNA here is from genome assembly GCA_013433145.1 of Ascaris suum. Taxonomy (NCBI): domain Eukaryota; kingdom Metazoa; phylum Nematoda; class Chromadorea; order Rhabditida; family Ascarididae; genus Ascaris; species Ascaris suum. The sequence continues at coordinate 7,030,432 of CM024178.1, read as the reverse complement.
CATTACTCAGCACTTGCAAGCAAACTTCATAAATCCAGCGCATCGCATTCGATGGAAAGAGATAAAAAGCATCTGAAAAGTAAGAGTAAAAATCATAGCCCAAACTTTCAATAGTTTCCAAAATTCGGAAATTGCAACAAGCTCAGAATGTAATACAGTCTAAAATAAATATTTCATAAAAAATTTCAGGCATCGGATATTTCACGATGGCTTATTTGATGAATGCGCATGCCAAACATGTTTATGCGATCGATTGGCATGAAGACGCCCTTGAAGCACTCCAAAAGACACTTGAATGCAATGGAATAACCGATAGATGCACCGTTATATATGGCGATGCTAGAAGGGTAATTTGCACATGGTTTATATGCAATAGCTACTCCATTTAAAAACTACTACTTTCATTAATGAAAATTGTTTTAATTCCGGATTTTTCATGCATGTTTTTGCATGTATGCAGAGCACAGTATGATAGGTTCGTACTTATGCTGCGTATGTGTACCTTTCCATCCGGTAGTTTCCGGAGATTCATTTCAGGAGTCATTAATTTTAGTGTAAAGGACATATTATACTTCACAACTTTATGCCCTATATACTGACTTTATGTCCTATACACTGGCTACCTTCATCAGTAGGTAATTAATGAAAGTGGGTTATTCAGGTGAGCGCAATGCAAAAGCACAAATCGTGCCAGCTATCCTGGCTCGCTTTCCTATGCGATTTTGCATTCCTCTCACATGATTAGACTAGAAATTTTTTCTCTTCCATCACAACCAATTTGCTAGATGGCTTTATCCATTAAAGAAAAAAAGCTCTATAAACCACACTGATAACGGTATGAAGAAAATGCGAGGAAAAAATTTGCATACGAGGGTTTGCGCAATAAAAGAGCTCAAAATTCGCTTTGATGTAATGCCTATATTTCATATTTCTATCCCGCTTCTCCTCTTCTCTCCGTTCCACGAAGTTCTGAGTCTATCCGATCCGCCTATTAGCGTCTTCTTCGCCAAGAAAAAAGTTGGCGTTGATATACAGTGAAACTTTGATGATCACAAAAAAAGATCACATGCGCTAAAATGCTTACTTCAAAATATTATTTCATGATTTCATGGTCGAGTGTCTGTGGCAATCTAGAAATCCACGAATATCACCTAACCGATAACAACACATTCTCACATCTAGCAAATCAATTTCAATATATTGTAGAGTAAAGTCATAGAATTTCGCTAACGATGAACTCAATAATGGAAACAAAATGTCTCTGTCGTTCGAAAAAATGTTTCGCTAATTGGTGGATGAGATGAGTTCAGAGAGAACGCTCGAAATGATTGCTATCAGATAGATGCTTAAGTGGAGAGATGCTAATATTTATCCACTCTAATTCCGTAAATAGAAATATGCAAACTGTTATTTAATATATGCACATATGCACAGAGTAGTTGTCCTCATCATAATGTTTCTTAATGAGCGAAAATCAAAGATTAATTAAACTCGCTAAAGTAATATCCGTATTCCCAAGGTGTTGATGTAAGTGGAAATCAGTTCCGATAAAACAATGAAATGCAAATTGGATGAACCTATCAATTAGACAACCTCGATGATATACTAATGAACTTTGAAGATTATAAGTCCCACAAGATAAAATGAAGCCGGGGTGGGTAGCTAATATAGAGAATCATGTTTTCGTCAAGAGTTTGATGGAGAATGCGAAAAATTAAACAAGATGCTCAGTGGAAATAGAATGGGTTAGGTGATGTTATGCATTATGTCAAAAGAGTGGTTCATTGCAGGTATCACCACATGGGGTCGCAGATCGTGTGAATTTGGGCTTGGTGCCATCATCACGCCCTTATTGGCTCACCGGTTGTCGATGTTTGAAATCGACTGGAGGTATTCTGCATATTCATGAAGCTATCAAACTGAAGTCGGCAGGCAGCGATGAAATCAAAAAAGACACCTATCAATTACGAAGACTTCGCAAATCAGGAAGCACTCTCAGCAGGTGCGTAGATTTCAGATTCAACAGCTTTATCATATTTCATTGTACCTGTTCAAACTTAATGGGATATTGAAAAATGAGCAAGAAACGCAATTCATTCAACTACCGTTGTTGAATATCGTAACTTCTTTAAGCATTACAAAATTACATCATTCATTGAGTTGCTAAATGCTGTATGTATACTTTGAAAGTGAAAAAAAATGGACCGGCTCTTTCACCAACCGATTTTTCAAATTCTTAGACGTGAAGACGTGAACGAAAGATCGAGTAATTCACCAGGTACATTCGATAAAGAAAACGGCTAAAAGTTTAATCTTAGTGGTTATCATGTTACTTGACAGGTAATCCTGAACAGTCGGCAAAGTCATTTGTTAAAGCCATTGATAGGTAGTTCCAGGGCTAGATTCCTTAGAGATTCACCTGCACAGTCAATCCAAATTAAATCGGTCGGTCGCCGTCCGTTTCAAAATATCATTGAAAAGCGTCTTACAATCAGGAGAACTTGAAATTACTATGTTACAATACTAACAGAGTTTGTAGTCAAACAGCAGACTGTTTCATGGTATTTAATGACAACAGGGAACACTTATAGGAAGTATTGTCGTAAGAAAACTGATACTACGGAGTCCTCTTTGTTGTTTTTTAATATAGGCGTAATTCATACTATCAAAGAATAGATCTTCCGTTCTTATCATTATTCAACAGTAATCCTGGAATTAAACACATTTAAAGGGTTTATTTTGAACTCCGTTTCGCATAGAGAATACCATCTTGATAAAACATGGCACAATATACATTTCATAGGGGTCTTCGTTTTGTCTGCCTCATTTTGTTAGACACAATAACCTACGTAATGTCTAAAGATCTAACTGAAGAAGACCATGTAATTTGAAAATTCAAGTCGAGTTGGCTTCTGAGTTTGAAAGTCTTCATATTTTCCTCAGTAGCAAATAAAACGTGCAGATCGCCGTCGCCAGAAAATTTTGAGCCTAACCACAAAGCATGCTATTATAATACACACACTCGTTAAATGTGCAGAGCACATAAAATTTGAATTAGAAGCAACAAAACGGAATTTGTGTGGTTTTCCATTTTATCAACAAACGTTATGCTTCAGAAATGAAAGTCTCGGATCAGTTGACGAAGAATCCGAACTGAGTGAACACAACGATCTTACTGAGAAATGTAGAGTTGATCAAAACGACAACGTCGTCTCATCGAAAAATGGCTATCAATCGGTTATAACCAATGGTGAGCATACGGTAACACATACCGAAGAACAAACGGAAATGAAAACCTCAGGTAAGAATACTATAAATAAAATCAAAAAATTAAAAGATGTAACAGATGCTGAAATATTTACAACAAAAAACATGATGAAAGTTATTCATTACCTCAAAAGACATTTTCAATAATAAAAGCGATCGTTACTAGCATTGCAGAAATATAACAACAATCCAAACTTGATGACTCGAAATGTGGGCAGGTAATGTTTTATAGTGTTCGCATAACCTCATACTGTCTCTACTAGCTCACATAACCTCACACTGTTTCTAAATTATGTGCTTTCATATTCTCTATGCCGCTCGAATACCACAATTTTCACAGCACAGAACGCTGAATCGCATATCTGAACAGAATTAGTATATAAATTCACATTATTTAATATGGAGTTACACTTTAGAACATATCAAATTGCCACATGGCAGATTGCGTCAAACGCAGTCGAGTTTGATCAGTGGTCAGCTCGCCTGGTTTGTCCAATCTAAAGCGACGGTCATCTTTGTTTGGACCAGTCAATGCTATGGGTCTTATATCACAACAAAACTTCAAGTGCAGTGCGAATCGATAGTTAGACATATTTGACCTGCTTCGTGACAGCGTTGAATGTCTGCTTTAGAAAGCGCTAGCGAAGGTGAATGCTTCGCTTTGTGAAGCACATACTTATTATCCTTGATGCTTATCGTTGTGTACTTCAGGTCCTACTCATGCAAAAAGTTGAGATAGAAAGCCGGCAACCTAGCGCCGCTGGATCAAACCTAGGTGTATAGCACAACATAGAGCACCGATGCAAAAATGTGGCGACAAGGGATTCGTTTATCTCAATTACATCTCACGGTCAGAACAATTTCTGATAACATTCGCATGCTAGGGCATAAAATCATAAATATTTACCAGCAGGAAAGAATTTACACAAAACGACAATAATATTTAATGCATGAGCGCACCAATGAAATTTTAATCGATGCAATTGCAAATCCACGAAGCACTCGATGAAATCTGCAGGAGTGGATGAAATTTGTACCATTAAAGACTTCAAAAAACATCCCACCACACGCAACCCACAGCTTTCCCTTAACAGTCGCCCAACAATGACGCACGAATAGTCTGAAAACATGGTTGTATACACAACAGAAAAACAATGACCTGAGAGTGCGTACACTATTTCTGATACCTCACAGAGTGATAAAAATCGCTCAGATTCACTGGCAGCAGTTGAGCGGGCTTGACGAAAATTAGTGTGATCTTTGCATGATTTTAAAATAGGATTGGGCGCTTAAGGGATCAGAATGTCCAAAAATTTGCATAGATCTATGGATCGCCATATTGAGAGGATTCGGTGTTTTCAGGAAGTGGAGGCAAGTGTGACTTTATGGCGAAATAACCCTATAACGCTCATATCTTAATTTAAGCTTCTCAAATTCTCTGATGAGAAATTCAGATGACTCCGCCCAGAAACGATTGAAGCGTAAAATAAGTCGATCAGCGTCGATAATCGAAGAGATCGAAAACAGGATCCTTCCGAATGCTCGTATTGAATCCGGCTTCAAAGCAAATATGTGGGCTTCGCTTGATGCAGCGATACGCGATTTTGCATTTGAATGCGCCACAAAGTATTTTCTTTGTTTATTTATTCTGTTTCTTTAGAAATCATCTGCAATTCTCACGAGTTGTTTATTCAAAACATTTTTGAGGAGGACAATGATTAGCACTTTAGACGGACAGAATTACAGCTTGAATTTAAAGCTCAGCGCAAGTCGGCTCAAGCACATTGGGTGAATTTGTAGTCCACCAGAAGATCCCTAATCTATTAGAAGACTTATTCGTAATCCACCAGAAGATCGATCCAATTCCTTAACGTCATGCTAGATAGACTGCGATACACACAGCACAACTTCAACGACAGTTCTATGTCTCTGAGCACCTGTATTTCTCCATGATCCTGCTATCTCGGCTTCGATGGCATAATTAAACGACAATTTCATCTCCCCTTCTATTTCTGGTACCTAGGTTGTTCATTACCACATAAATTTAGTATAGCGCACTCCGCATACTTCGCATTGGCACTATTCTGAAACTTAATAACCACTTTGACTCAATTGGTTCTCCGGTATTAAAATAACTAGGACCATCAAAAACTTCGCTTCAAGAAAAAACAAGTTCCTGAAGTCGTTCTCTCGGTTTCGAAGTTGAGAGCATCATGAATTCAACACTTCATGAGATTTTATTTGCAGCTGCACTCGTTATTTGAATAACATCCACGACGAGGAAGGTAAATTATGGACATGTACGGTAACCAACGTCGCCAAAGTGAAAAATTATCCTGCACATATGCAGCACATTGTCGTCGACGTCGAATGCAGACCTGAAGATGAGAAAGTTGCACTGGAATCCGACCTTAACATGCAATGCTTTTGAGCAGCGTTGTGACAGAACCGAAGATCGTTGACTAACTTCCCGTATGGCACCTTCCCCTCATCCCGGAAATCTGCACACACCTTTGCAACACCTCTCCAGCCTTCGATTTCTTGCCCTCCGAGCCTATCCCCGAAAACATTCCTCCGTATTGGTTTCTCCGTAGTACCTTACATGACCTCAAATGAATCACCCTGCTCGTTCATACAACGCTGTCTTTGTCACGACCCTGACATACTTGCCTCCACCTTGTTCTATTTATTTGTCCCATAAACGTTCATGTCTTTCTTTGGGCAAAACAAGTAAGCATCAAATATGCTTCCACTCCTGTTTGGTAATGTGCGCCGGGCGGTCATTGACGTTTTCGTCGAAGCAATGACGCAGAACACACACGCAGCATTCAGGACATGGCATGATGGGCATGAAGCATGACAAGCCGTACCACCTCTCCAATTCGAAGAAAGCCTCTGATTCCCAAATTGGTACTCACCGTCGATCGAGATACCCTGCCTGTTTCACATTTAAGCCATGTAAATGCTCCCTTGCTTTCTTAGCAAACAACTTCACGTTCCCTCAAAGGCCAATACAATGCTGAAATGTTGAACTATAAAGTGACCAGCAAAAATTCAACACTCGCCGCTGCACAACAACTGCAATTGCACAACGAATTGCACTGGCCCAAGAATATCCTCGTTCGAGCTCTCCACTGCCAATGTTCCGCTCCTTCCCTGTCCCCCTAAAAAAACGTTTGGAGGTCTCAACTTCTAAAAGTTGCAGCAACTAAACATTTCCCTACCGAACTGCGACCCGATTAGCCTATCAACATGTACCCCACAACCCGATATGACCAGGTCTTTTACCCCTCATTGCTTTTTTATCAACGATGCTGAGTACAGATCGCTCTTTTGGGAAGCTTGATATGAGTGAAGCACACGTAGTAATAAAACAAAATTCGGCGCATAATAGACAAACAGAAAATTTTCAATGAAAGTATATGCCCATGATGTAAGGTGCGTCAACAATGACGTCACATGACAGCTCCACAACAATGATATTCACAGAGAACAACGGAAACCACTACAGTATGACGATGAAATGTTTCACTGTTCCCATGACTTAGTGTACAGTGATATCCATCAACTGAAAGCATGGATCACTAAAACAGTAAACATCAAAACATTCAGCTTGTTGCATAAAGCATTATAAAACCGGAATAACCGGATGCAAAAAGAATATAATACACAGACTCGGCAAACGGAAACGTTTGGCAGGTTGCCGTGAGAATCAATGGACGGAAAGGCAAACAGAGAAGCCCTGGAAAAGAAGCGAAGGAATAAGTTGAAATTTGCATATGACAATTGCTGATATTCGATCAACAAGCAGGACTTCATGAAACATGCATACCTTAAGCCATCATCGAGAGGTAGCGCAGAAAAAGTCGTCGAGCCACCAAACATAAATGAATCAATTCAACTCAACCAACAAAAAATTTCTGTGATCAACGGTAAACAATTGTACAGCACCAAAATGGCAAAAATTGAGAAAGAAGACTTTGAAGAAAACCGAATGGAAAATATGAATAAAACGATAAGACAATTGTCACGAAGTACAAAGCAGCTTATAACGCTGCAAAAATTTAACAGCAACCTGAGATCAATCAAATGTTTGAATTTAAATGCACCACAGTCAAGAAACTGAATATATCAGACGAGAATGCACTTCAAAAGCGAACAATTTTTAAAAAATGCACCATTTCGAATCTATTCTCCGAAATTTCCACTCACACCTCTCAACCCCTAATTAACACTCAAAAACACTCGCCAAAAACAATACTCTTTGAGGTTAAATCCTCGAAAAGAATAGAAGAATTTAACAAATTCGTCGCATAAAAACAAAACTACTTAGGAGTTCAGATCACCCATGGGTAAAGCACGTTCTTGTGTGATGCTTTCAGAATGAATCACACCTTGCCTATTCTTAAGAAAAAGCTTGATAAATCACGACTCATATTCGAAGTATTTTTAAACGATAAGCAAGTACAAGAACTGAGAAATATGATACAAAATTTTAAAAATTATATGACAAAAATAAATATCCAGCGCAAATGCATCTGAATACAGGAAAGGCTCAGGGAAAATGCACTCAGCTACAAGAAAGAAGCCGCATTAGCTCCAAATCCAGCTCCTACAAAAATGCGAATTTTTAAACCCTCCTTGCCAAGAACAGTTTAACCAATTCAGGAAGTACCTGCACCAAACAACAAAACCTCTAATAAACTTAATTACGTTTCAAGCACATGATGTGTGTCCGATTTGTGTACAATTCCCTTCCACTCTAATAAAGAAAAAAGATACAACTGCAATTGAGAAATAAGTGGAAACTGAGATTAAAAAGCCATTCGAGTTTCTATTCCTCCCTCTCCCCCCTCCTCCCTCCCTCGGATGATAACATAAAAAATGCAACAGAGAAGAATTGCGGGGCGAACAAAGTCCAGTTGAAGGAAGGCGATGATGACATTTGTTGGCAACCTGCAAATTTCATTACCACTATGGAACGGAACAATTTCTTTTTGAGAATTTTAAAAAAAAACTATGAAATTTCCTCAAAACCTATATGCTGTGTCACTTCAACCGTACGCCATTGATCGTACCAAATAAATTTCCACCAACAATTCTTTAGAGTGAAAGGAAATAAAGATTGTAATCTTATAAAATTGATTTACCAGAAACATGGAACATTTGATATCCCTTACATAAACCACAGTTGGTTGTTTAATTCAGTAATTGCAGCTTTTCACATGAAAACTTAATGATCGCAAAGCGCTTCTATACCATCAAAAAATTTTCATAAATGCTGTTGCAATCGTTGGAGCTATAGATTGTGCTGTACTTTGTTGTGATCTCTTTGTATAAATGAACTCAAAAAATCAACCTATGCATCAGGAATCACAAAAAGCTTTAATCTGCTTTTCTTTAAATCAGAACAACATCACAACTAAACGCGCATTGTTGCTGACGCCGGATGCTGCTTCACTCTGACAAGTCCGCATCAACGCGGCGTGCCCTCGAATGCGACCGTTTTGCAGTAACTCGTCGGTTGCGCGGAACCGTTTCACGTCCTTCTTCAATAACAAATTCTATCAAGCTTCACATATTTTTATGAACAGATAAAGCACATGCCACTCTATGAAAAAAATACCAATTTGAATAATTGCATAGAAAAGGACAGAGGAAATACACAGATGCACAATAGCTTTTGTTCTTCTTCATCACAGCAACTCTACCCCTCGAGAAGGAATGTGAAATGTTCATGCAGCCTTAAATAGCAGCGTGCAAAAAAAAAACGGCGCATAACAACAAACCTATTTCAGTGCAAACTATTCAATAGCTGCTGCAAAAACCCTCTAGATTATAAGAATGAAAGCACCTGATTAGCCGAGATTTTCGATGATAAACAATTTCACAAGTGAAGCACACTACAGAAATGCTATCAAACTACAAAGTTCGATAAAACTGCTCGGCTGATTTCATCGCAACTGCTCTACTATCCATAAATTCCGCGCAAACTGTCTTAGAATACGGCTTGAATCTTGCAACACGGCAGGCGTAATATTTCTTGCAATTAAGGTTTGCTTCATGGAGCTCAAAATGAAAAGCACCACACCTGCAGCATCCGCAGTTTTCTTGGCCCTCCCACGACGCCTTGGCCTAGGCGCAACAGGCTCATCATTGTCCTCCACAACGCGCGCACCATATTCCATATCGGCACCTTAAATTTCAAGCATGTCAGCGAACAAAAGCACTGATTTGAGTATTTCAATTCAAATAACGCAAAATTTACCACTATCAGCACAGTGCATGCAAAAAGAAATACTTGCTCTAACCGTATGGAAAAAGTATATCAATAGCTCTTAGCGCTGCGAATTGAAAATTTATGCAAACATAAAGTTGCAATTCGTTTCCACTTCTAACATAACACTGCGAAAAGAAGTGATTTAAAATAATTGCAATGACTAATCATATGTGCAAAAGCAAAGTTGCTGTCTCAAAAAAAATTACTGAAGGAAACTTGAAAGCAACCGTTCATGCGTGAAGCAACTACCGCATTTACACTGGCAGCATCACCACGATGAAGCTCGATTCTTGTTCCCATATTATAATTCGCAACGACGTCCACTTCGTCTTGCTCTTCGATTGCTGAAATATTTCATCAAATGTGACCTCATCATCAGCGGATTTTTAATAAATCACCTACTGACGATTATTTTCGAATAAACTGCGGTCTTACAGAACAGAACTAACTTTCAACGAGTTTCAACATTCACAACACCATCATAAAATTCTCAGTGCAACTTTGCATGCAGCAACCATTCTATTTACTTCATAATGAGTCGGAAAAACTTTGCGGATAAGTTTGGGTTTCAGAAGCGACGATATAGCTGGAGAGCTCCTTCCTGAAATTAATTTTTCGCCTGCTTTAAACTGAACTGCTATCAAAATATTTAATTTTGTTTCATTCTATGAACTTTTTTGATACGATAGCCACATACGGACTCAATATCTCGGCAACTACAATAGTGGAATATCTAGCTGAACAACAAATCTGACGTTATACTTTAATTCTCCCTAGTATGCACTAATTTAATTGAAATTACCTGTGTTCTGCTTGCTGTTTTGTAAGCATTAGATCCGTAATACCCAAGGAAACCTTTTCATTTCCCCCATCCGACGTTTCCTGGCTAAATGAGACAAAAGACTTACCCAAAAAGACATTACAGTTTAAGCTTTTCTCATGTTTCAAACTGCATTCGTATCAAACAGTATTATTTGCTTCCCGTTGCAAATAAGGACTAAACCAAGACGAAATCAAAGAAAATTTCAGTTCGCTATGGATTATCGTGGGAAGGATCCCAAATGGAAGGTGTTGATGACAGTGAGATAGTGCTTTCACATAGGCTTCCAGATGGCCTCCGACTTGTTCTTTGAAAATATTCGTATGATGGATCTAGTAGTAATATGAGAGTTGACATCTGAAGCATTTTTTAGCACATATTAAGCAAAAAATGAAGAATAAATGCCCATTACGAAAATTCTGCTGCTTTCTATTTCTTTGCTCCCGAATAAATCGAATCAATATTCGATCTTCTCAATCAATATTTCTAAGAAACGAACCACGTATGATGGCAGGTTGCATTGCGCGAACTTCAAAAGGTTGCATGTGACCCCTCCATGCGATGGCCATCACACAGTGACGAGCCCTAGAAGAAGAAAAACGTTGGCAAAATCTTGCCGCTTCCAACAAATATGCCACCTGCTTTCTGAGCAAAAATTGCTGAATTTCTGCTGAGTACATCCAATAAATTAACTCAAGTGGATTTCTTTCTGCAAACAGAATAGGCTTGGGATAGGATAGTCATCTGTCAGGAACATGAATATTCCAAGACTTCGGCAGTCAGAAACGGAAATCGACAGAGAGGGCAATTGTGGTTTTCCACATGGTGTCATATATGGGCACACTATCTCCAACTTCAGATTAGCTATAAGCCGTAACTTCGGGATTTGGATTGCGAGATATGGTGCAACCATACCTTCTCCCAGATATTTGATCAAATACGGAGGAATGTTGCATGTTAATTATCTGTTTCAAGAGTGTCAACTCTTTTATGAAACCTGCAAATTGCTCATTTAAAATCTTGCTATTGGCGCTGTTCGAGATATCCTTTCTTGAAGGGATTTATGCTGCTCAATGAAAGTTTGGTTCTACTTGTGGCTTAAAATTTGCATTCCGTACTGACATCAGACGCTTTAGCTCTGAATTCTGAAAATTTTTAACGATCAGCCAATAGTTCTTTGAACGGCATCAATGCCGAAAATTCTAATCAATCAATAGAAACGAGTAGCAAAATACAAAGCAATATAAACGACAATTATGAAAGGAAAACTAAATGTAAATCTGCGGGAAGATGAGTATCAGCTGACGGAATGAATGCAAATGAATATACCCGCCGAAAACTACTTCGAGCAAAAAATTTGACTTCCTTCGATGATAAGAAAATGTTCCTTTCAACAGGAAAATAAGCATTAACTCCAAAACGAAGCATTAAGCTGAACCTGTCCGCGATGTGGTCCCAGATCCCCTCAATTGAGTTCTGTCCCGATGATACGATATGAGACACCATCCTATCAAAATCCTGCTCGTGCGTGGCCAGCATAGGTGCGACTACCTATAATTAATTACATAGTTAAATCACCGAATTATTTAAAAGTTTTTGCATCGAAATATACTATATATATATATATATATATATATAAATAGGCAAATTCAAAAATTTTTTAAATGAATGAACGAGTTTTGCCACAAGGAGAGATTTGGCGTAGTGCACTGCAGCACATGTGAAGACAATTCGCAGTCGCACTTTCTGGATGTCATATCCCAATAGGTGCTGCAGCAACGTTATTTCATCAACCTTTCAAATAAATCGAAACGCCGAGTGCTATTATTTTTCAATTTAATGTAATTTATTAAATAAATGCTTCATATCTAGATTCTCCTTCCGGTTCGCTCCACATTCAAATGCAATCAATGTTTAGTTGAAACCTGTTCAACCTAGTTGAAACCTGCCCAACTTAAATGAAATATGTTCAAACTAAACGCTGTTCCAACAAATGATTCTAAAAACGTGTCATAGACATTTGGAATCCAAAAACATCTAAATTGGTTAGAAACCTTTCATTCATTTCGATGTATGGCAGTTAGGGTCGACATCAGAGAACATAGGGCTCCGGGAACTCTCGAAAAAAATGCATCCGGATCCAACAATTTGAGATTTTCTAAAAGAAGATAGGCGCCTTTGGGATTCGCAAATTCTCGTGCAAAGCAGAATTTCCTTATCACGAAGTCTAATTGTGGGATGTGCTTTTTGGGCTTGGTATTTCATGCCCCGAACGTAACTGTTGCGAATTGAATCAGCTATCATTCAATTAATAAACAACCAAATGAAAAATAATTGCTTCGACCAGAAAATCTAAATCATGCACTTACAGTTTTCCAACATTCTTGAGAAAAAGGCAGACAACCAAATGGCATCATGACAACTATTTCCATTGCTTGAAGGTTAGCCGTTTTGATATAAACACTAATCCCTTATTCAATTCACGAAACCACATCACCTTATTTCACTTAGGCACATCAAAACTCCACATCATTTCTTCTCTCTATTAAGTCAAACAAGCCTCATGAATAAATGTTGACATATGCTATTCTAAATTAAAGTAAATAAATAAATAAAACCTTGTAGAAAATAGCTTCAGAACCGTTCGTCCACGGACTGACCATCCAGAGGAGTAATCCGAGCTTCAGCAACGTATAACCAGGCACGATGTAAGGCAGTAATAGCGCATCACCTACCACCTCAGCTGCAAGGAAGCTTGAAAACACCGTCCAATACCTCAGCCATTTCATCTGAACAAACTTTCTGTTGTAAATGAGCATGAAAAAGCCTTCGAGGAGAATATTCCTTAGGGAAGAAAATCTTTCTGGATGATTTTCGCCACCTACTTCTCGTCGTCCGTTCCAACTTTTCCCTTCGCGTCCCTTAACGTCCTCGTACGTTCCCTTTTCAGCCGCTATAGCGAAAATGAGAAATGGAAGTTTCCTCAGTTAAGCACGGTCGAACGATTACTGAATTTAAACCACATATAGCAGTGAAATCAAAAACACTACAGTAAGCAACGTTAAGCACGGTCAAAAAATCAAAAAACGATAGAGGATTGATGGGGATGGAAGCAATCATTTCGATTCTCCCATCTTATCTAAGTAAAATGATCGTTACAACATATAGTATTGTACGATGCAGACATCTAGTGGATCGTAGGTGGAATTCCGATGCCTACAGTGGACTACAGGCGGTCTTCCGATGTTATTTCGAAGCCTTCCTTTTTCAATGACGGTCACTTTGCTTCATATAAGAAAAAAAAAACCGCCTGATGAATTTTTGGCGAACTTCTTCAGCATTCATAAAATGTTTTTTAACTAATATCAGAAGTACGGTGATAGGACTGTTGAAGGAGCCGAAAATACGGATTCATCTTCTGAAGGTATATGATATCGCTGATATGGAAGAGGTGGGAGAGAAGAGGAGGGAGTGACTATGGAATTTAAGTAAGTGCACCTGAGAAGAAAGGTGATAGTAGCCCTACTTTTCATAATGGGCATTTTCTACTCTAGCGATATCTCGATGAATGATATGCACTCATGTCCAGTGGTGAATTTAACCAAGTGCAACCAAAATCGGATTTAACCCACAACGACCGGAAGGTGGATTAAACCTTGCCCATATTTCGAGTGAGTCGAGGCCGGTCGCCCAAGCGAGGCTGAGCTTTGCAAGTGACCATGTTGTGTGGGTTAAAATCGATGTCGATTCCAAGTAAGGTTGGTGCAAAAACCACGACCGAGACTTGGCTTAACTAGATAAGACTTTAAGTTAGTTAAGCAAAAACGATACGTCACACCCAAAATCTCATTAGCCAACCATTTGAAGTGTATTCGCATCTCGAATTACTTTAAACGTCTTGAATGCCGGATAAACGGCGCCAATGGCGACCGTAGCTGCATGGGATATAAATCCGAACACCATTGCACATACTGAAATTACAACACAGTATTTAAATGTGCTAAAATATGCACAAAAAATATGCACGACGTGAATTAAAGGAACTCAAAAAGCGCCAGAACGATGTCTCTCAATTGTGGCTGGTAAGATAAATATTGAAGTTTATACGCACAAGAAAGTGTCTATACTGTAGAGTTGGCGGATTTTTCCTAGACATATGGAGAGAATCTCTTTGGTGACTATATTCCCACTCCCGCAGTTTGTTTACCTCAACTCAACCAAAGCCCCACCACTCGTCTCCTGCGGCGTCGCCAATTCGTGTTTCATTCAGCTTAAATCATCCATATGTAGCCAAAACCATAAAGCTTTAAGACTCTAGCCGCGGAGTTCATGTGGAAAACAAGAATCTCGATAAACAAGGACCTATACCTTTTTACTGGTTTAAAGAGGTAGAAGAATGACCTTATTGTAATAAGGGCAAAGGGGAACGCATAGAATTGTAAACATGTTCTAAGTGATAGTGCAAAAAAAGGCCTTTGCGGAGTTTTCTGTTGGTAAATCTGTGTGGCACGATTTGGAGATATATCCTGAAGGATCGGGTTTAATGAGGCCATATAATACACAATATACCTAGACTAGACTTAATCAAGTTGCCCACAGTGAATAAACAGAATCATGCCACATATGGCGTGCATACAACTTCAAATAAGAGAAACGTCCACGCACTGGCTTTATACGAACTTCCGTTTAAGCCTTGAAGCCTCGAAACCAACCATCCACGTCTTCACCGCCGTACCTCAACAAAAGCACAATCACTATGTCAATGTCAACAATCTATTTACGACGCAGTCGAATATTGGGAAAGCATTTAAATTTGAATTGAACTTAATCAAGTAAACACCTTGATATAATATTGCAGCCCAAAAGTCTTATTTTTTACATTCAACACATTCGGGAACTAACGTTGTCTCTTGTTGCAGGGTGAAGGAGAGCTAGTTGGTGCTGGATTAGAGCACCCTCTAAGTTATGGAGACACAATTCGTAGTGCATCGTTGAGGGTACAGTTAGTACAGGATTGAGTAATCCTATTAATAGTTTTCAAACGATTAAACTATATCCCATTTATGCACTTTATAGCTCTAAATACACTATGGATATCAGCTAGAAGTGAAGACAATAAATGTTAAAATTCGCTGTGCAATCTGCAAAAGTACAGTTGGATCATTGCCAATTGTGAAATCGGACAATATAAAGAGGTGCTAATTCCCCGCAATCTTCGAATGACTAAATAAGAGCGTATAGAATGTTGGGAAATTATGTGATGAAAACAAACGATAAGAAATTCAAAATGCTGTTTATTCACGCAGTTGCTCGAATCTCAATGGAAATATAAATCACCGTCCACATTTGTTCGATGGCGCTAAAAGTCATTCCAAGCCAGTTCCTGGTAAAAACATCGTAAAAAGAGGTGAGGATTGTCTTCCTCCTACTCCGTCCTCGTTTTTTATAACCTTAAAAGTTCCATTTGAAAGTCCAAAACGGATTTGGTGTCACTCTACCCCCACTGGTAGAAATTCGGAATGAAATTACACCTCTGGTTTCTAGGCACGATCCGCGCTCTCCACTCTTATCTTTAGACTTCTCTAAGCGGCAACTCTTTTACCTCATCAGCTTAATCAATCTTCATTATCGAAAAAAACCAGTGAACTGCAGGTCCGACTTATCTGTATAAATGGACAAATTTATGAAGCAATTGAAATTTGACCATATCTTTTTAGACCGCAATTCACAAACGCTGTTCATGAGGCCGGTGAGTATAATCTTCGGAGTCTATCAGAAGGACAAGCACCCTCACCGCCATTAAAAGCTTAAGGTAGTGAGCGACCCTCGATTTCCAACGGGGAATTAAATAATCGACTTTACCGTTGTGCCCTTACCCTGACAAATTCCTCCTTAGCCCTTATTCCAGAGTTCCCCTCCACCATATTCGATTTGCGCTCATTATGCAGTTTTACAAGTTGCAAAAATCGGACGAAGTTTACGAAAAGAAGAACGGCTTTCATTTCATTACTGACGCAAAGATTTTACAGCACCCTGAATGCTCGATACGTGAAAGTCGAACAAAAGCAAACATATGAGAAGAACCATAAATAGTAAAGATTAACTGACTCGACACAAAACAAATCTGAGGTCCTAAGGAATATGTTCGACAAGTGCCGCCGTGTTGTAAGGAAATCTTCGGTCTGGAGGGCATGAAAACTAGTTCGATAAGGCTGAATGAGCGTCCCAGGTTCGAAGTGGCATCGCAAATGTCAAACTTTAAAGAGTGGCATCAAATGTGTTGCCGCTCAAAAGAACTTAGTAAAACGTTCTTAATGGTCATCCACATATAAATACACGAATACATATAAACCCATTCATGAGAAGCCTTCACAAAAACGCATAAAAAAAGAGGAAAATGCTTCTGATGGTATTAAACGGCTGTTCTCGATTTAATTTTATTACACGCCAGAAAGGATACCATAAATAAAGATGTCCCGTGACGCACCTCAAACTTTCATATGCACCTTGGATATCAGCATTAACATGAAACCTGTGCACACATACTAATTACTTTTTATGCGCTCAAAGGTAATTCTTTTATGAAAAATAATAAAATTCACAAAAAAAATCGCTCTCAAAGAATCTCAAATAAAACATCACAGACTCAATATCTGCTCTTATATAATAAAAAAGCAAACGTTCAAACAAATGCTACTTTTTATGGTTCAACCGCCGACCTCCAGCTACCGAGCATTGTGAACGGTCTTATGTGTTAAATTTGCGAATCTCAACCAGTAAATTTCAACTGTTCAACCATTAGCCATATTGCATAACCTTCATCACTTCTGATCTCGGCACCCGCGCCGAAAGGATCCTCACCTGCAACTATCACGTCTCAAAGGACTTCTTTGCATGATGAAAGGAATTCCCAACTTTGCTCGAGGCCCCTTAATCTTATACGCGTCATAATTTACTGCTCGAGTGAGGTCGAACAATTCAAATATCCTTGCCAAATTCCAAAAGTATAACCGCAAAAGATTGACTGAACAGTTCGACAATAAAATTTCTCAGGGAGGGGGGTACGGTTAACGTACGGAAATTGGGGGAATTGGTGAGGAACAGCCCACCGCGAACAGCAGAGGAACTGATCAAAACCCTTTGAAATTCCGAACACGCAACACCCCAAATAAAAATGACCAATGATTCATTGAAAAGATTACGGAAGCAACGGAATGAACATCGGCAAACATTATCGCAATAAAGTATTTCAAACAAAAGGCTTATATAAATCGATCACGTAATCAACCACATATAGCAAAAACCTATAAACATTGCAGTTATGTGCATCAAAACACTCATCTTACAATTAACGTTGAAAGCGTCTCGAAAGTGATACTCGTTAACTATAGAGGGAAGAGAGGGGTGACGAAGTCCTAGTGGAAGAAAAGCCGCGCTGGATCCTACTAAAAACTTCGCTCCCACAGTCACCCTTGATAACTGATATTGCCCCCTCCCCCCACTGCTCCTGAGTTGATGATTCATTCTCGTTCGGTCCGTTCTTCAGCCCAGATAGTTCCACGGGGATTATGGGGGGGGGGGGTGAGGGGGTTGGATGCAGTACTGCGCAGAAGATGACAAAACTTGATGCACTCCCCTCCCCCTAAAGTTTCGCCAATCGCCAACTCAAGCAAAATAATAAAGGTATGACCGCAAGCAGCAAAATATGACCAACCGCTAAATACTTTTTCACGTAAATGCAGTTTTTTATCACCTATTAGTTTTAAAAAACGAAAGCGCTGTGCAGGCAGAAATAATTTTGCGACAACTAAAATATATACAAAGAGCCTATTGTATATAAATCGTAAAAATCAAAGCCTGGAGATGGCAACAACAATGAAGAGACTAAGATGGTCATTCCTTCGACGATACAACAGCCAGCGGATTGTAGAGATAATCGGATAGCGCTTTCAGTTTGGCATTCAAAAGACCCATCGGCACTGAACTATTCGCCTTCACTGCCAACAACATACTAGCCACCTTAGTGATTGCGATTATACCATCTTCACATTCAATGATCATTTCGTGTAAATCCTCTCGAATACCTATAAATTAATTCATATGCTGCTTAACGGTGATGTAAAAAATTGAATAATTATTTTCTTTATAAATTTCAATTATTTTTTTCTTTGGTAAATTACAAAGATATTACTATGACGAATACACTGAACATAAAAAGGTTCCATAATTTGCCCGCAGCTTTACACCGTCTACGACGGGCGATATTCAGTGGGATGTGAATTAGACAATGTTCCTTGATCACTACCTTTAAATCGTTTCCCCGTTTCTCTCTCAATTTATACCAAAGTATAGCACGGCAAAAAATTTGCATAAATCGAGAGCACATAGAGCATATGCGGTGGATAAGGAAGGCTACGAATAACAGCGGTGGTAGAGATAAGACGTTATATATTGCATAGGCAGCTTTGTACAGGTGGGGTGCGGAAAGGAAAGCAGTCTATTGTCGTTTTCAGAATTAAAGAAGAAACGACGATTTTTCTCAGAAAGTAGTATCATTTTGCATTTCAGTGGAATTTCTCCCGATGCTCTTAGAACATCTTATTGAAAAAAAAACATCCACAGATGCCTGAGATTCGATAGAGTGCTTAACACTAATGTGCACTATGAAAGCTAATAACGCAGCGATAATGGCCAGATAAATGACTGTGCTTGGAAACATTCACTTTCATTTCAACTGACACAAACAAAATAAATAAAAACAACTTGAAATGGAATAAATATCTCCAGGAACATCATCGAACTTCACAGGCAGAAGAAAGCAATGAAGAGATGAAATTCCTCTTAGGCAACCCTCTACTGCGGAATGAACGCAGCCATTACTTTACTTCACATCTTTTCACTAATATTTTTGAAAGGTAAACATGTCTACCGATACATTAGGCATCGTTGAATATGAATGCGATGGGGGGGGGGGGGGGGTCATTCCGACAGCTCAAATGAGATTATAAAAAATCCAGAATTCTGAGCGAGAATAGGATTTTCAATACAGCGGAACTATGCGAGAAATTTTTTAATTAGTGGAGCTGAAATTTTGCCCATGAAGGTAACTAAGTCTCATTTCCTGTGTTCAAACGAACAAACTTCAGAAAAATTCTCTAAACTTTGAGAGAACTGTCCTCTTCAAGTCTGACGGTTGTAATTAGAGACTCTTCCCTCTCTCCACTCTTTTTTCTATGAAGGAAAACGAATCAGCAAGGAAAGCCAAGTTTTACCAACTGGAATTAAAAATGCGTCATGTGATTAGAATGTTATATCTGTTATGAAATTATTATTTTGGCACGACGATATGAACAATTATGCACACCGATGAAATAGAATGTGTCGCGAAGAATTTTGGTCATCAAATTAGTGAAGCCTATCGACACAATGGACGGGAGTCGGGGTGGAGGAGGTCGAGAATAAAGCAAGGACGGAGAAAGAGGATCGAACATGGCAAAATAATGAGATGGTTTAGGAAAGGTAAGCAAACCATTTGCGAGGGAAAAGAAAGAGATAGGGACAAGAACCGGCTGCAAATCAACTCGGTGATGAATGAGGGGAAGGAAAAACCTAAGGGACTTTGTGTGACGCTGGCCTAATAAGCACCTAACTTTAACGCATAAGACTCTCTTCAAACATTGACCTCTTCATGAGTTGCCAATGTTGCAATTTTAAAATGGCTGATGCATTAGTTTCCACAAATACTTTCATTCATTTGCCCAACAGGACCAAATCACTAAAGCTTCAAAATGAAGCAAATAAACCTTGTCGTTCGAATGTTTCCCAAATATTTGAAAGAAGAGCAGCTGAAACTGTTGCATTTGCACTGCTCGAGTCGACACTCTCGTATCCACTGTACGCGAGTAAAAGACCTGTAGATACCATCAAAAAGAAAAAAAGAACACGGCGACGAAGGTAAAAGTGAAACAGTGCTTGAATCGTTGATCAGTAGCATTTTCAACAACAAATTCTGCAGACCCTTCAGGGTCAATTATTGGATTCAACGAACCGTACACCACTATCAGCGTCCGAAGTTTGAACGTCACTTCAGGCTGATATGCTCAAATACGTTTTTGCTGGAAATTGTTTTACCAGGAGATTCATCGAAATAATGAAGCAAAGTATAACATGAACCCACGTGGTCCTTAGCACTTTATTCAAGTTGGAAAGTGATGCAGCATTTACAACCTAATTTACAAAACTCGACAATAATAATTTGTCATATGAGGTGTCATCAGGGCATTAGCATATCATACTAAACACTCGACCTTTCCGGTCATTCCCGTCATAAATTCTGTGCCTTAATAACTGCACCTGAGATTTATATCACCTTTTGTTTAAGTTTAATATAAGGAAATAAAAATCAGTCACTCCCTTTTTTAATAACGATAAAATTAGATCGTTTCATGGCTATAAATTACCGGGTTATAGAATTTTTGGCTGGGAGGATGCAAAATCATTTTTGCTGTTGCACGGTAACGATCTAATAATGCTATATGATGGATGTACCATCTGCACTAAACATTCAATTAAAAACTAAAAAAACTAAAAGCAGCAAACCTTCTCGGTTCAGAAGGAGCGCACCTTTCGCATCACCGGTGTTCACCTGGCCAAGCACATGCGTCAATGCCTTTGGTTTCAACATCACCAACTTACCACCACAAACTCTAAAATAACGACTGACTCAAAAATGTTCATATTAATTGACATTGCAGATTAGAAAAACAGGAAACTGATTCCCAACAAAAACGACCGTAACGAACAGGAAACAATGCTTGTGCTGTCCGCCCCATCCTCCCTATCCGCTTAATTACAGGCATGTCCTTCTTTATGAACGATCAGTTGTCTTCTATAAAGAATGAATTATCTGTGATTAGAGAACAATAGCAGCTACTGCTTCACTAAGAAATTCTAGCAGGTCTGCTCCACCGTACGTGAATGCACCGGTTATCGGGGCCGTGGAGGAAGCGGTGGATATAAGCTGCACATGGACTCAAGAGGAAAAAAAAGTCTCTGACAAAATTCAAGTATTGGCCTAGAAAAGTCGAAGCTTAAGACTATGAGGGTTCCTTAAAAGTATCACTCGCCACCTTCCAACATAATAATTCTGATCGAATCAATAAGTGATCGTGCTCAAATAGCTTTGCATATACCTCATGGTATCCTCCTCCTACGAGCATGCATTCCGTAAGAGCTACTTTCACTCGTATCACCTCGGATTCTACCAGCCAAAATCTTTGTACCACCCATTTTCACGACTTCCCGTCTGACAGCCCATAAACATCAAGCCTGCAGACTGGCCATAAAATCAGTTCAACCAGACCTGAACAAACCATCAATAAGCTTCCGTACTCACCTGTTGTGACTTCCATTATTGCTTTTCTGCTAATTCCATATCTTTTCCTCCTAAGACTGCACCCTCACGCATTTCGAACAACGAGCCATTAATTATCATTTTTGATACCCGGAAGCTTCGCAACAGCATATTCACTTCCTTTAAGATCTTTGTAACCTTTATACTCGAACCTGACCGCCGACATCGAATTTATCAAAGTCTAATCGGGTCTATCTACTTCAGTTGTGTGGTTCTAGGCTGCCCAACAGGCTTTAACTTCAAATAAGCCCTGCCACTAAGAGTACATAACAGCGCATGAAAGAATTTCGAATCCATTAGCGCAATATTGACGTTACTTCACTATCACTTCACGATCAATACAAATGAAGCAAACTTACTGACCAAATAGAATCTTTCGACCTGATACGATCGAGACTGATACTAACAATATAATTGCAACCATTTTATTTTTGCATTTAGAAGCATTTCATACAATTTCTTATCAATATATACAAAATCGTTCATCGTTTAGTATCGCTTAGTGCGCGGTCAGTTTTAAGAGGCCTCCGAGCAAACTTTTGGCTTCGCCCTACCGAGTCATTCCGACCAGTAGCCTCATCAGTTCGACGGCTGTGGAGCAAGCCGGAACTCTCCGCTTGAATGGAACAACGATGAACCGACTCGTTAGTATCCGATGGGTAGGAGATGAGCTTAAGCCCTAACCTTTACGCTGCCTTATAATTTCAGGTAAACGGAAGTGGTAGTGATATGAAGAGACATTTATTCGTAATGAACGCTCTGTCGATTGAAGTAAATAAGTGAATAAGCATAATGTCCAATGTCGATTCAAAAACATATCAATGTATTCTTCAAAAACAACACATCAAAAAGGTTAGAAAAACATTAATATGCAAAAGAATAAAATAGATAAGACCATCGAACATATCACATAAAAACTTTCTGTATTTTTAAATTATTATTTGAGTAAAATCGCTTTCAGCAAACTAATAAAAGAATCAAAGAAACATTTGATGGAAAACGAAATCACTAATGACTGTTTCGATTCTCATAACGATGCCACCTCTTAAGCTAAAAGAATGAATAGCCAACTAACAAAGTTTCAACGGAATTGTTTTTCATAAAGCAATTCGCAATTAGCGCTTTCATTACTTAATGAGAGATGGGGGAGAGGAAGGTGGAATACAATGGAATTTAACGCGAAAATGGATATATCTAGCCAAAAAAGAGACTTCAAACAATATTTGAAATCATCATTCAGCACATAATCCCTTAAAAAATAAATAAAAACGAATTCGTTAAAATAATGTAGAATGCTCATTTTCAGTGACAATCCTCTCACCTCACTAATAACGCCTACGATGCCCTCAAGAAGCAAACTTACAGCACATTCGTATTTATAACCGATCAATAACAATACTAAATAAGGTCGACACATACAAACCACGACCAAAATCCTGTAGAATTGATGAATCTTCCTTTCATATTTACACAGACGGTCATATGTTTCACCAATAATATCTGACAATAATATGGAAGAATGCTGGCAAATGATGGAAACTTCCTCAAATTGCTTCATTCCATATAAAATGAAGAACTTCTTCTAACCCTCATAGTAATGGTGTTGCACTATTTATCAATTAGCATTAACTAGCAACAAGTCCTCAATAACTGCAAACTGTATTCCCTACGCCTTGCAGTACAGATTTATTCAGCATTATCGAAATGCCTTCATTGCATACTACCGATCCGTTTTGCAATATTGCATTCCCATATGGTTCCCTTATTTGATTTCTAATATTAATTTGCTAAAATGTCCAGAAACACTTTACCCGCTTGCTTCTCGCAAAACCTATCAAGATCAACACCAGCTGAATTAAAGCAATAGGCTAAAAAAATTTTCAACCAAGAATCACTGGAATATGGCACACTCGAGTTTGTGTGTTAACTGTCCGCTCGTCTATGTTGTACTTTTACGACAAATGCTCCTTGCTGTTCTATACTCACATACTTTTGCATATCTCCTCATTTCGAGACGTTCAAATAAATAAATAAAGTGGAAAGTACCACTGAAGGAAAGCAAAAGAAGGATTAAAAAGCAGTCACTTAGAAGGCTCAAAGAATTCAACACATTACTCATTTGTAAACGGCTAATGAACAATCAGCATCCACCTCATGGCAAAAAAAAATCCAATTTTTTGTGGAATTTTTCATTAAAATTTTTGATTTTTCTGCAACGGGAATATAGAAAGGTTCACAGAAAGTTTTTTAAAAAAGTCTGACTGACATTTGGGATTTCAGAAATAAAGACCCTAAATATATCAACGTAAATTATCTACATCAGTGACGGTATACAAGTTATCCATCGACAAAACCACCAACAGAACAATTGGCGATGCACAAATTTCGAAGTTGTTCAAATAATATGCAGAACACATTCATGGAAAATAAAACCATAAAGAAATAAAAACAATACACAGATATGAATTAAAAGATGAGGATTTTCTACTCAGGCGCTAGACATATACAGGCAGATGCTCCCCACCTCGGTTCGATGTGCCAGTTTGGGTCGATACTCATGAAAAGTAACATATATGAGTGGTGGTAATCTAGTTCCAATTTTATTTGCTGCAAGAGTTCCTAGAGAGGTGAGAAAAGGCGACCGGAGAGGTCCACCATTGCAAAAGAATCAAAATGTCTGCAATGCAAAAATGCTCAGAATAAAATAGCAATCAGTCCGATAAAATTCATCAGCTGAATTAATCAGTCCATCGATGAGTGCATCCCGGATTCATACACACATAATATAGTCGCATTTCCTCCTGGAAGTAAGGCAAATTTTCTAAGGACTACCTTTATACAACAGTTATAATTTTCAAACAATGCTTTAAAACAGTTATTAAATGAGTTAATAAATATAATCACTGCATTTTCAGACCATCTTTATGCGTCTCTCTATACTTTTGCTAATTTTTGAAAGAAAATCTAAATGACTTAGCATGGCTCGATTCTATAAATCACAGGATTTGAAAATATAGGATAAAGTAGAATACAGGCAAATTGGAACAACTGAGACACCGACGCCTCAAATTATCGACGTATAACACAGAATCAAGCTAAGCAAGAAGATTTCAATATTTCCGATTCAAATTTTCTCCCTCTGCGATCAGGGTATTGTGCCAAGGTCGATGGACAGCAAATGAAATCACCAAGTACCTTCAGCGATCCATTTGAATTACAAAAAAAAAGAAATCGACTAAACATTTCACTCCTACTACAGCTTAAAACATCAGTACAGTCTTGTGATAATGTTATGCCAACAATAAAATGAACAGCGATTAGGTGGACTTACCTCTGCTCTTCTGGACTGCGCCTGAAAGAAGACCGCTTCTCTTCCGCCACAATTGGGACAAGGATGATCCTCAGTTTTCGGCAATGTTGGATCGTGAATCACATCAGCAACTATTTGCGTTAATTCACTGAAAAACACACCGGACGCATCTATGCCATTCAACCGTTTATGATGAAAAACTTATGCCGCATATACCGGAAAATTTTTCAAGGGAAGGAATATGTAAACGATGCGGAAGGCGGAACCCCGCGGCAATAACTGTCATCAAAACTGTGTCTGCCAATAAGAAAAAACTCTGTGCAAGAATTCATTCATGTAAATTTTTTGCGAAAATTTTATGCAAATTATGCAGACAGCAAGAAGTCCTCGGTAAAAACTCCTATTCCCTTTCTCATCCTCCCTCCTTCATTCCTTTACAAGTAAATCATAATCATATTCCCGTGTGATGCCTTTTAAGAATAAAAGCTACAATTATTAGAGCTAGACAATACACTAGATCTAACGCAACAACCAGTCAGAGGCACAGAACAGCTTTTCTCTATATAGTCAGGCGATCGGTACGACATTGTTTATCACTTTCAAAAATATTTAAAATAAATGCGAGAAAAAACCAACTCGATTTCATGCATTAATTTATTGACATATATACATGGATTCTCGGAGACTTGTTTGTGATCACAATTGCGGCATGCGTACATTAATTGTCGATTTTCTTTATCCTCCTTTGGATATAGCATATTATTGCTGAAAAAAAAAATCCACGTAATGAAAAAATAAACAGATATAAAGGAAGAAAAAAGTGAAGACGCACCTAACCAGCTGGCATAATTCGCATTTTTGCATTTTGCTCACCACATCAATCAACTTCATAAGCTGTCAATAAGAAGGATATATGCAAATTTATTAAGCTTTAAAATTTCAATTGTTTCAAGCATGTGTGCAGATCTCTAACAAAATAATCTCTCTTCCGTGAACAGATTCGTGTAAAATAGATGCAAATTTTTTAATCACCCAATGAATATAGCTACAATCAATATTAATAGATCATTGTGGAATATGAATATACCAATTCATTCTATTGCGTACATTATAGGTAAAAAAATGTCATAATAGTTCACAAACTGAAACTATCGACGAGACAGACATGCGCAGACACGAACAGACATGCGAACTCGCAAACATACACCCACAAACGTGACGTTGCCATTGCAGCTTTTCGAGAAGAAATCTGTGAACGTGTATAAAATATGCAAAAATTTTTTTTCATTAGCATAGTCAATAAGAATTACTCCAACTATAGGTTTTATTGTATTACTGCTTGCTAAATTTCATTATAAATTTATAATGTCTAATTTCTAGGTGTATAGCGCTGGTCATTGGCATGCATTTTTGATTTATTCTTCTATTCGCTATTCCATCAAGAGGTTTCCATTCTAATAATATATCATCTCTTCATAAAAATCCCCACTTTTTCGACCCTTACAACACAACTGACTAATTGAGAATTCAATCAATTTGCATGAATATTTTTGAAATTTAAATAATCAATAATTAAATTCAAAATCTCACACAACCTCAGAAGGTCGTAATAAAATAAAGATATGACAGAGCTCACCATTCGGGACAGAATTTGATACCAACAAATCCTGGGCCTGCGCTCATTGTTATAGCAAGGCGCTTGGACGCGTTGAACCTGAAAATGTTCGATAGTATTATAAGTACGGCAATCTATATGTAATAGGAGACGAACATCACACCGTTTTTACTCATACCAGCCCAACGAAGAACACTAAACACTACGTTATCGTTCCTTCCCCCCCCCCCCCACTCATTTTTGCGCTCATGCTGTTCAACAATACAACAGTATATCATGAGCAACATGAAAGTAGCAGAATTCAATAGAGCGGTAATGCTCTTTACAGCTGAGGTCAAGTGGTCAAGAATGAGGTGTGAGGTGTGACAGAGAGTCGAGGAGGGTGGTGAGGTAGCCCACAAGATGGCTTTAAGGAATATACGAGTCACACAGAACAATTCACGAAATAATACGAATTACTCTCACAGTGTTATGTCCATAGCACTTGTTGGTTTCCTTCCCAAATGGCAACAAGCAAGGCTAAGCGGAAGCATCTTCCGAACGTTTGCGAACTCACGCACCTTTGCAGGATCGCTGCATTTCTACAGCGATGCCCCCTCATGCGCCCCCCCCCCTCCCTCCTCTATCGAAGAAAATGCTCGACAACCTTCCAGAATAAAAGCTCCAACCATGTCACTACCTAGATTTATACTGAATATTTATTCACTCAACCAGATGTAGAATATTCTAAAATCTAGTGATTTAGAGCAGTGAACTTTAACAGTTGTCATTATGTGATAAGTTCGTCATAATGTCTATTTCCGGTATACTGCAAACACTGAATATCTTGGTGGAGTCGGAGTCGAAAAATGCTTAGCGATTTGAGTTTCCCGACAACGCATTCGCTTAGAAAATATCACAGCCCTTTTGAATTCCAACTAAACGAGTATTCGAGCATTTCTAAACCAGTTTTACCCTTTTTCAATGCGAAAATTCCATCGATTACAATCTCTAGTACTGCCTACACATTAATAAGTGGCTTATACACCAATAAATACACTTCAACACATCACGAAAATAAACGTCTCTGGAGAGGCGACCCGGTAAATTCATGGCAAAAAATAAGTGTAACTGCTGAGCTAGTAAAACTTCACTGACCATTCCACACTTGATCACTGATGAAAATTGGAGAAAAAGATCCGTAGGTTCGAAGCAGTGCCTAGTTCATTCAACCCCTCTGAACCCCCCCCCCCCCCCCTTAACGACCTCATCACCTCACAAAACATAGTCCCCCAACCCACTGCATATTTCACAAGCGACCCCTGAAATACGCCCCTGCGATCTTCGCCGAATATTTCAATTGGCGGGAATTTGAAACTGCCTGATTTTTCTGAGCATTGCAGTTAAGAGAAATTTAAGAGAGCCTCATTTTTCTTGGATCCAACGCATCTGATGCTTATAGCTTGTCCTTCTTCCCTGGGGTGGCATGACTGAGAGTCGCCGATAAGTGCCTTCGAATTTCAGGATAACTCGACCCCGATTCACCTAAAGGTCGTACTTAACGGCCAAAGGTGGAATATGTTAAATTCCATGAACGATTAGCAAAATTTACTAAACGATGACGGATGCTAACGGCCGTTACTGTTCACAAAAATCGCAATCCTGCTGACTTCTTTGAAAGTAAGAGAAGTTTAAAATGGCCCGCTCACACCGCTAAAAACCTCTGCGCCATTCTTGCAAAGGAGATTTGACATGGGTCCGAAAAAGATTTTCGATCTTCGAACAGTACCATCAGAATCTGTGAACGGTACCGAAAAAACTCATTAATAGTGTTCACAGTAATTTCTCACCGCAAAATTTAGCGTAGTAACATGAAGTTCCAGAAGCGTTAAGTGCACTGTTCTATTGTGAATGCTATAAAATCACGAACAACCGAAACGCCGATCGATATACTTGCGGTCAAATTTGCAGTTTGCCATTCTTCCTAGGTGAATACATCGTTTTGTGTGATATTAAGCGTCATCCCATTTTGCAACAATTTCTATCGTCTCATTTTGCGATACTATACTCAAATTTGGTGACCGCCTGTGAAAGAAAGATATCGAGATAATTGAGGGGGTTCAACGGTGCTTCACTAAGGTGACTATTATGAAAGCATTTCGTGGATCATTCCAGCCTAATTATGAGCGGCGATCGCTTATTTTTGATTTAAAACCTCTATAGTATTACAGAATTAAGTTCGATCTAGATTTATGTATCATGATTGTCAAAGGTTTTTTGGAATTGGCTCCGAGATTTTATAGTTTCTGCGCTACGCCCGAGGCCAACACCCTCTTCAAATCGAAAAGAATTGATATGCGCATTCATCAGTTTTCCGTGTTGTTCGGATCCGGATTTATTTACTATGTCATTCCGGTTATGATCGGTAACTTGTCATGTTTTAAGTAGCGCTTAGAGCAATACGAACTGCCGGCGACATCCACTGCTCGGCGGTTGTAACTAATTTTTCTTGGTTTATTTTCGTACACCCATGTTTGCATTCCCTTATATTCCCACTCGTCATGATCTCTGCAATTCTTTTTTCTTTTTTCTGGAATGGAGAGAAGGCGATTAAACGCACACCTCTATGCCTATTTACGGCTAGTGTTGTTTTTATTTGCTTCTTTTACGGATTATTACACTTATCTTGCCGGAGATGTGTCCCGCACTTTATTTGTTGTGAAGGAAGGATGTTCTTTGTTCTGTTCAGGAGAAGTTGCGCTCACTTTTATGAAAAAAAAAAAGAGTTTTAATTGTCTTCGGAAGATACGCAGAAATTTATTGTTATTCCATTTATTTGAGTTTTATTAGACGCAGAGCTTATAATGGTTATATGTATATTTGTATTGTTTGTCTCTTTTCTGCCCTCATTGTTTTCATTGTCATTTTTTCCTCTCATTTCTTGTTGTTGTTATTGATGATGATCTCCTTATTGCTTCGTTTACTTCCTTCATTCTTCTTATTGCTTTCCTTGCTCTCTTTGTTCTCTCTATTGCTTCGTTTGCTTTTCTTAATCTCCTTGTTGCTTTTCTTGCTTCCTTCGACATCTCTAATGCTTTCTTTAGCTATTCTTCTTTCCTGACTGCCTTTAACTTCATTATTCTTTTTCTTCTCCTTTTCTGCTGTCTTCTCTCTTTTCTTCCTGGACTCTTTGTTTTCCTCATTCGTCTCGTCTATATTGGTCTACAAAAATGCTCTACTCGAAATTTTCAATGAAATAAACGAAATGCAAATAATAACAAGGAAATAAAACAGCACCTGTAAGTTGAGCTAAACAGGTTTTCCTGGTTCTGTGATTCATAAAAAACATAAATGCTAAGATAATTTGATTTTATGTTTCATCTCAAACTGTTACCAATGAAAATAAACAGCTTGATTGCAAGATATCCGTTCGATTTCAAAAGCTGTGGATCCGCTTCCTTGAAATATCAATGAGTCTCTTTGAGGATCACTACAGATGAGGTGGGATTACATCTGGAAACGATGTGGCGGAATATAGAGAGCCAGCAGTGGACCACAGAAACAATCGACGATAATCACAAACGCTGTCATCGTAGAAAAACGATCGTTGAAAAAACATCAAAACGAATTTGCCTATTGAATGATAAATTGATTAGTGACTTCTAAGATAAAATTGGTTATCGGCTTTGAGGTTAAATTAATTATCAACTTCTCTATTAGAGTGGTTGTCGATTTTTAAAATTAGACAGGCGATCGACTTTCAAGGTATTGAAGGTAATAATTTAGCCATTGGCTCCGGTACTTTATGCATTTATTTTTCTGATAGGTTACAACTTCAATGAATATTTTCCTCTCATTATCCTAAACAACGACCGAACTAAAATACGTTCAATATCTTTTTTTCTTAGCATTGATTGCAATCGGAGATGGCTCTCGTAGAAATTCTTCCATCGAATAAATTTTTGAAAGAATTCGGCCACCAAGTGCAACGAATTTTATTCGAAAATCAAAGAAACTTTTTGGAGGGTTCTCAATTCTTTCCGAAGGAAAAAATCATTTTACTCTTTATGAACTTTCTAGAAGCAAGTCAACTCGTCGAAGTTTTCAAATTCCAATTATTATCAAAGGTAGCGGTTGGTATTTCATGAATTTTAATTTGCATATATTGATTAAGTGATGAATGAAAAATATTTAAAAATAACTCACAAATCTGCCCATACTGACGACAAATGTTTGTCCTTGTTTACACGCTACCACTATGTATAAGAAAGGTGTGTTTATATTTATATCGTATTGTAAATCTGCAAATTTTATGACAGCGCTAGTATTTAAAGAGACGAAAGAGCTAGAAATAAGGGGTTCTTGAATATCGGACAATCCATATTTAGCAAATTTCTGTGTTCGTTGCCTTGAAAGGGGTTTGTGGCGTCACACACAAGCCTACCTGTCAAGTTTTCGCGCTCCTTATATGCCGCCTTCTTAGAATTAGCGGTCTAAATTCCGGTACTCTTGTCTTCCCAGGGGCCGCCTCACAGTGAAAACAAACCTTTTCTGGATTCCTCAACTCGGACCCGCTACTTATCTACCTGAATATCAAAAACTTTAACTCGTTAATTTACAGCGATAGAAGAAGCAGCTGCCACCTAAGTGGCCCGTATATGAAAAGCATACCTCCTCCCGTATCGGAAAAAACAGCAGATAGATATCTCTGCATGCCAAAATGTGTATTTTTTTTCTCCTTTTCTTTTCTTATTCTTCCGTCTTCCACACAGTCTTCCCCTGCGGCTTGGGTCTCCTTTCGAAAACCAGCTGCCTGTTTCCATCTTTGTAAGGCGAGTAAGGTAAACATGCCTTATGGCAACAAAAAAGTGTCGTGTTTACTTCCTATCCCCCTCCTTCAGCATCGCCACGAATAGCCTGTCTTTGTGCCCTCACAACCTGCCCCCCATAGAATTCAACCTACTTCACATCCTATAATTCCCACTGAAAAGCCCCCAAAATATATCTGATGTATTAAGCAATGTAAGATGACTTTCATAACTGTGAGGTCTAGCAGCCACCGTAAACAGCAAATATCTTTCAGAAAAAATCATATGGCCGAAAACTTCAATGAAGCCATCATTTCTTTCAAAAATAACACTATTTCGCATATTAAACACTAAAAGCAAACCATTTAGCTGCACTTCAGGTGGTTTATAACGAGAAGCACTATTTGGAGTTTCATCGGATTCAAGATGAATTGATTGATCTTGTTTCTCGCGAGGTATGGGAGTCTCTTTTGTTGCACGCCTTAGTGCTTCAACTATAAATAATAAGTGATTGTAAAATAAAAATTTACATCACAATTAACCTAACATTCATTCATTTATTATGACATACAGGAGCATATTGCCAAAAAAAAACTATATGCTGTATGTTAATCGACAATCGCCCCAATTGGCAATTCTCAATATCTCACTGGAAACTTCTTTGACCACTCAATGACCATAATATTGCACTTGATTACGCCATATGAGAATTGATTTATATTAATAATGTGCAAAGCATATGAATACTAAAATAATTGTCAAACTTGGTGGTCACCTAAGGAAAAGATAAAGAGCACAGTTATCATGCCATATGACAGTTTCTTATATGAATGTTTCCAACTCAATAGATCAAAAAAGGTCAATGAAAATGTAAGTTTGACTAATTATGAATTAATTTCGATAAATATACGTCGAATGTTTTATCCTACAGGTTCAGATGGATGTATGATAATATTATAAATATGATCAAATATAATCTCTTACGTTGATATGATATTTTGAGAAGAAATAAATATATTAGAGGAAGAATGCTCTAATCTTTCTTTGGTAATGCATATTAAGAAATTTCTATGAATACTCCATTCGAGACATGAAGCCTTACAAAATTTCTTTTAGATCAATGCAAAGCTGCTCTACGATTTGAATTTATATGCCAGTTGATGGCATTCAACTTCAAATTGAAACAATCGAAATTGATCACATATTAGCAATCAATGTATCACGATATCAAATGCTAATCAAATGAAATTTAAAAAGTCTGTGTGTTCCATATTCAAGAAAAGGTGATTTCTTTGCCAGATTTATCACGCCTCTTCCATATATCGTTGCTAACAACTTCAATCATTTTTTTTTTCAATTCTAATAAAATTTTGAGAATGTAAGTAATAATCTCGTTAAGGCATAGAAAACTTTATGAAATTTGTGAAATTGCTCACCATTTAACATACAAATATTGTGGATAAATTGATGGATATGCAAAGACACACAAACAAATAATATTACAATGAGGCATTTTATGCAGCAATTTGGCTAAAATGTACATAAACGAGCGATATTCTCGATTAAATTAACGTTCATATATGCATACAAGGAAAAGGTTTCATTAATAGACGTGCAGTATTGACAATATTGTACACATTAAACCTACGATTAGTGAAAAACTAACGATTATTATTATTGTTTGTGGCACTGTCATCCGCCTGAAATAAAGCAATCGTTCAATCATTTAAAAGCATAGAAATAGGAAAGAGATGATAACAATCGTGATTATATTAGGTGAATAATTTTTTTCAAATAACATTCGATAAACACCTCATTTAACAATACTGCGATCACATTCTCTCTTATGATGCCAAGATAAAAATGAGGTGAAACTTCCGGAATCTCTTCAATGAATCAACTTTGAGGGATAATTAAATGGCTCGAAATGTAGAGAACATTTTTATCAAACATTTTATTAAATATTTCAGTTAAAAAAAATACA
The DNA here is from genome assembly GCA_013433145.1 of Ascaris suum. Lineage (NCBI taxonomy): Eukaryota > Metazoa > Nematoda > Chromadorea > Rhabditida > Ascarididae > Ascaris > Ascaris suum. The sequence goes on along the minus strand of CM024178.1, from coordinate 6,996,956 downwards.
ATTATTTATCGTTGACATCGTTGTGAAATTATTTCAATTAAATTAAATTAAATTAAATTAATCCGTTGTCGCTGAAATATATACGTGAGATTCATATTTTTAAGCAAGGTTTATTCATTAAATTTATTTCTGCTCAAATTACTATTGACGCTTCTTTTTTAACTGTTGCACTTTTGCCTAACTAGACACCTTCATATTTCTTTAAAACAATCAGCTATGTTTTTTATTTTCATTAGATGTGGAGCTAGAACAAGTATGTCAACTTGCTATCGTCGCCAAATAACGAAAGGGAAGTTCACGTTGAATAATGGAAAGATCAGTTTCTGGAAACTCAAATATTTAAATATAAAACTATACTATCAGTGTTGTTGTAATCAAACGTTCTCACCTGATTTTCGTCCAAGATGAAGTCCACGCCAGCCGTTTGTCTTGTATCTGAGCGAAAAGTCTCCGTGTGCTCATTTGCAGCGCTACTTCCCTAAACATAAATATGCTCTGTACATTTCGTCGACGCAGCAAATGCACCAGGTTATACTACACCTGAGTGACGTTACTTTTACTGACTGCATTGTTGTTGCAATGCTTGTTTATTAGCTGGTAGAGAACTGGAGGTGGGACCCTGTGGACAATAAATTCTTATTGCCAATACTGTATTGTCTACAGAATTTCAGAAATACAGTTGTTAGACGCTGTTTTAACAGACTGCAGGAAAGTATATAGCGAGAGCCGCTTCATATATATATATATATATATATATATATATATATATATATATATATATATATATATATATATATATATATATATATATATATATATATATATATATATATATATATATATATATATATATATATATATATATATATATATATATATATATATATATATATATATATATATATATATATATATATATAATGCACCTACGTATAAAAATATATGCATGTATAAACGTATAACTAAATGTATATAAGCAAACATGCAAATTTATTTAAATGTATGCACAAACGAGTAAATTTATGTAAGTGCGCATATAAACATACACTTATGCATGTGATTTGCGAGAGCGCGCGTGTTCTTGCGTAGGAATGCGTATTTGCGCATATGACATCATTTTGCTTAGCTAGGCCATTTTCAAGAAAATCCAATTTCATATGAAACTATGAAGAAGTTGACTCTTAACGAAAAGTTATGTGCCACGCTTAGAATTTGATAGTTGGCAGTTGGTCATATTGGCTCTTCAACGAAATAATAAAACACTTTCAATCGATCACCTGATTATCCCCTACGGCATCAGCTTTTTCTGTACGATCTTCACTTTGCGTTTTCCCGATACGCGCTTCTCGTGACTCTTTTATGGATTGCCGTTCTAGTCCTCCAGCCTGTATGTTAACCGTTCGTTTTGATATAGTCGCTTCCCGCTGGCTAAAGGACTGCGTTGAGGCCATATCATCCCTCACATTCTGATTCACAGGTTTCTTTATAGGACGCGATGATTTGCGCGATGAGCGAGTGGAACGATTAGACCGACGAGAACGACGCGAGGAACGATTAGACCGGCGAGAACGGCGTGAGGAACGATTGGATCGACGAGAACGGCGTGAGGAACGATGGGAACGAGAAATATGGGTGGCCGATTGCGGTGGTGCGGTAGGACGCCCTCTAGGCAGTGACTGAGGTGGTGCGGCGACATCGGGAGGATGGTATGATGCACTATCGGGTTGCGTTGCAGAAAGAACCACCAACGATGCACGTTGTTCACCTAGTGTGTTCTGTGTAGTTGTTGTACGAGGTTCAGCTTTCTGTAGCGGTGCGACAACATTTGTCTCTTTCTTCACGTCATCAATTCGCCAACTGAAAACTTTTCTACGTCTAAAAACGTATCTCTTTTCAATAAATATTAAAGGTTAACGAAAGAACTTCGAACGAAACGCTGTTGACAGCACTTTGTCACAATTTCAGATCAGTACTGCATAATAACAAATGACCGATAACGGCGATCCCTTTTTATATTTGAAAGTAGGAATACTTCCCTCACAGCTCCATATGACCGTAGAGATCTTCAAGCTGAGAAGAAGTGCTATTTTCTCGCTTCTTGTATAAAAATGCCGTATAAAACTCGCCTCAAAGTTGCTCGTACCTAATTTAGAGCTTAGCATACTTCGTTTGCTTAAAAACTCCCGACTCAATTCGCTTGCCGAAATTTTCAATGCAATGCTCCATTTTAGTCAGCAAATTTCCGGCTCACGTCTCATCTAATAATGAAATAAATCGATTGTTTCAGTTGTTTCATCTTGTCTAATAATTAGAGGTTTATTCAGAGCGTTATAATTGCTTTAAAAGTTGTGCCAAAAATTCGCTCAGAATTAATTCAGCCTCCTTACCCCCCTTCCTCGACAAAAAGCTTCTTGTGATATTTCACTCTCCAAATGAGAAAATTTCAAAAGATAAAAACTTTTCTTCGAAGAATGCACTTATCACCTATCATCTTTAAAATATAAATTAGTGGAATGAAGAAATGATCAACTGATCATTCAGAAAAAAATCACAAATGATCGCATCAACGAAAATATCGCATTCGGAGAGCTGCTATGATACGATCCAGTATCCGATCGTTAAGGTCACTGAATTTTTAAAGCGTGTTTCCAACCCATTATAGGCTTCCTCGATCTAGACTCTCATATGTAACAGTCTAAGTATAATGCTACCTGTAAATCCATCCGCTTCCCCAAAAGCAACAAATCCCTCTAAAAGATCATCTATATTCAACGAATAATTTTGGGTCACTTCTATAGAAAAACAAATTTCTAAATTATTATTACTGTGCCTACTGTTAGCGCGATAAATTAGTTTTACAAAACGCCTCATTTCAAAAATCGCTATCGGTGTAAAATCCATAACAAATATTATTTACACAGTACGAAAAAAAAATCTTCGAAACGCTTTTATTCTATTCAAATTTAGCTTCAAACCTTTATCATATCTGATATTGTGAATATGCGCATCAAAATCTCTGATAGAATAAATCTAATCAGGTCGAATTAATATGCTTATGATGTGCTTGTAGATCAACCAGCCTATTACTTCAACAATAAAAAAAATCGAATATTTGAATAATAAACACATCCCATAAATATTTGAGATGCCCAAACTGGGAAACTTTATTTGCCGCTTATGATATGACGACGCTTACATTATACAACGGACGGATAGTTTTTGTAGAGTGATTACTAATCTCAAACACACTCGCATTTACCTGTATTATGAGGAGATGGAAAGCAACGGTAGAGAAAACGAATTCAAATTCTTATAATCTGGAGACGTATCTGATGCTCCTTCACTCAAAGGGTTTCTTTGCTTACTTTTTTGGGAAACTCACTCCAACTCATTGCAACTTTAAACTTAAGATGTCGACACATAAAGATGTCGACCTAATCTCTCGGATTCTAAACGGATCAACGAAGATTATTAGTTGTTGACCGAGGACAACGTCGTCCAGCTTGATTCCCACGATCAAGCAGACATTATAATATTGAGCTTCTTTGATATATGTTTCTAAGATGCAAAACGTCAGACCACCGAATATCAGTGAATTCTGAAAGGAAAGTTGAAAATCGGTGAAAACATGCGTTGAGTTTGACGTCCGTGGACGTTGTGATACTGTGGGTTTCGTTTTAGTAGGTCCATGGCTCTTCTGATCTCCTCTGCCTTCAGTGCTCGTCTTTGTGTTACTTTCGTGACCACCAAATGCATCTCCACCTTCCTCCTTTAAAACATGTAAGAAATTTGTCATTATACTATTGCCTTCAAATATCAACTAAATAGTAAACCATAAATTAATGGACAACAAGTAAGATTTACTATAATTTTCGGCATCAAATAAATTGCAGTTTGTGCAAATTTTTCGTTTTAGCAAGGTCTCTAGGAATATGCAAATTTAATGCAACTGATGGGGGGCATAATTACAAGAAAGACTTCCTGAATTATTCGTCAATCAAGTTGCGGATCATCAATGCGTTGCCTACAAACAGCCCACTCTTAGACCATCACATTTCAAGTCCATGATGAAGATGGGGCAGAAAATTCGCGTAACCGGTCACTGATGTCTAATTGGATGGGAGTGATCTTTACTTGAATTTCATCAACTGTATCCTCAATACAGACACTGAAGTACTGTCGATGAAAATCCCCTTAATTTACACCTTAGTTCTGTAAAACCAACTATATGCGATCGTAAAGCAATCGAAGGACAACATTTTGGCGCAACCGATTTCCGCCGGAATAAACGGAAGTCCTGGTGAGTTAGATGTTGGGAATGACCTGAGCAGTCCTCTTTGATTTCCGAAGCTATATAGAAATTATTAAACATGAGATAGCAATGAACTCATAGTTGTTGTTGCAACTATGAGTGAATGGCATATATAAATATTTGATAACAACCGAGGAAGTAATCTGGAGAGATGTGGATCTGAGTTCTCGCTTAAAGCAACAATTATCATGTCCTTTTGTATGTTTCTTACTCGGGGAGCATTGTTTATTGAGAGCGTTGCGTTGCCTATTTTGACTCACGCTTTAGTAAAAACTATTTCATTTGCGTTACTAATAATATGAAAGTGCATTGTTAATTAGTATTTAAGTTCGGCAAGTGTATACGATGTTTTGTTGGGTAGCGAAAGTTTTCAGCTGCATATCGACTCTGAATCAATGTTTTCGAAAAACAGTTCAATTTTCATCTCTAAAAAACACTAACTGTTATCAGACAAAAACGCCACGGACAGTGCGAGACCGTATTTGACAAAATGGCGGACTACCTATGCCCAAATATCCGGGCGCCAAGATTTGTCGACGTAAACTTCCCGAACGGAAACGATGGCGCCAAAATGCAATGGATCTTTGGGTAGTTACCAGCGACCGGAATCTACAGATAGCATAGCATTCGCCCGATAATTACAGCAAGTGGGCAGTTATTGCATATCGACGAGGACAGCCCAATAACCATGCCTCGTAAAAGCCAAACTGATATCCATGCACATGTTAGAGAATGATTTTCACGGCCGGAATCCATCGAATGGTATTTATCGTCGACTGGAATGAGTTGTGCGGCCACCTTTCACTTGAGAACAATCAGAACAGACTCATCAGGTTTAAAAAAAAAAGAAGAGAATTAGCACAAATGAAACTTCTCTCAAATATAGACAAATATATGCAAATAAAATCTTCTAGTTCCATCTTCTAAAACCCGACTACTATCAATTCAAAAAATTTCTCTTAAGAACAGTGATCACTAACTACAACTGAGAAGAGGTGTAAATGTGCTTTGATCGCAATAAAAAAGCGTTAGAAATAGAAATGATACTGAGAGCCTACCTCAATGATGCCTAGGAGAATCCTGGATTTTGACTCACCAGTATGCCCCGGTCGTGTTATGATCGCGACTTTAGCAGTCGCTTTATTTATTCGCATAGCTGATGCATGAGGCTCATCTTTTTGGGCTAGAAATAAAAAAGAGACGCTTCAGTATAGTAGAATATAGCAAAATAATTCCTATTCTTCGATTTGGATCTCGTTACATAAAACTCCCTCTCTTCTTTCCTTCTTTCCATTCGCCTTCCCCATCTCCTCTTTGCGGCATTCTTTTCTTTCACAAATAATGAACATCTGGAGAGTTCATATTTCTTGCACATAGCATAAATCAAGAACAGATGAAGTCACAAGTTTACACGTTCTTATCCTTTTAAAATATATAAGTGAAGAATTTGGTGATGAATTTTAATCTTTTCTTTTATAAATTTTGTCGTAACAATTGAAAAATATGTTCTCTTCATAACATGACTCCATCGAGAACTGCACCGATTTATAGTATTTCGAAATTATCAAAATTCAAGTGGATATTTCAAACCGACACATTTTCTATTCCTATGGAGTGAAGCTTGCGAGGGTCAATTCCTTTCATAGCGATTAGATGAGCAACAAGCCGCACAACTACGTGCATAACTTTTAGTTGAAATTCTTTCATTTGCTCAATTCCTCCACTATAACGGCACAAAACTTATCATCCCAACAAATAAAAACCATAGCAGAAAATAAATTCGAACAAATGCTATAACCCATATAAACCCCAACCGACCATCGCAACGCAGTGAAAGTGTCGCACAAGTAATGAATAATGGATACTAGTGAAATTCGGATACCACCAGGTACCTTTGTGGTGAAAGGGATAAAGCATAGACAAAATATCGATGCCTAAGCCTCATGTGGCTGATAAAAAAGCAACCTTCAAGATTACTTAGCATATTGTATCTACACGTGTGGACACGCAAATACACGATACCGCTCATCTTTCGCGATAATATCCGCATTTGCACTAGTGATATTGCATTACCCTGTGGGGGCATCTCTGTACTGAATTATTTGAATATACATTAACAAATTATTATAGCTAATAAAGTTCATTGTTATAAAAAAGTAGAACGAACTTTTATCGTCGATTTGATTCTTATGATGTAGACTCTTTTCCACTTGTGGAACTTCCTTTCCTGGTTGCCCAACTCGCAACTTAAATTAGCGAACATTTGAGAAGTTTAATAATTCGAGCCCAAAAACTTCCAAATATTCCCATTTTGATTTGGAAGAAAAGAAAAAGAACTAGGCTTAATTCTTGTTCAGTCTAAAGTTCTCTACACCTATTTGTGAAAATCAAAAATAATAACAAAAGTCTCATGCTCAATACTGCTTTCATTTTCTCTCAGACGACCAAAATGTTTCATAGCCAATTTATAAGTGCCTCAAAGTCCCATTCGGTAGAAAGTATTTACAAGTAACGGACTTCATCGATAGTATCACGCTAATGCTACGCTATGAATTCATCACATTCACCTAGACGTATATACTATTGCAATTTGGAATAATTTTTCACCTCTGATATTTAGCCTATTTTTTATTGATTGAAGTTCTCTGGTATCATAACGCGACATCGAAGACATGAAGTTCAAGTCTTCTGGATAGAATGGCGATTTTAGATTAAAAAAGGAATGTCCACATTCTTTTCCCAATGACCACACATTGACCACTAGCTTTTGTGCGTCATACAGTATTGTCGGTCGAATCAACGTACCGAGAATTTTGTTTTATGATAATGATCCCATAGTGGAAATGTATATGTTGCACCGAAATACTTTGGTTCACCGATGATCTTTGAAAATTCGGCCTTTTGTGCAGAGAAAATACGCCACGCTCGTGGAAATGGAGATGGTCGATGGAATAACGCGGTTGGCTTATCGAATGCTGGTCGAAGACTGAGCGGTGAAACGATCGTGAACTGTGGTACCAGCAACTGCAAGAGAATCACGATCAGCTAACGGTGATAATGGTTTGCCTTATTGCCCTGATAATAAACGCTCGCTAAGAGTAATAGCAATTACGACGGTGTAACAATGCAATTCCACTTTTGAAATACTACATATCGATCTGATTGTACGCTTATTTTGCACATACAACACTCCAGCTAGGCATGTACCTGTGCTATGTTATGCCAGCTGTGCTATACTTATACCTGAACAACTTCAAATTCTAAATTCATTGTAATTATTTACACATTCTAGAACACACCTGAAGTGCATGAATAATATATTTGAGATGAAAAGTGGTCCCATACTCTGTAATAACCTTCTCCCATTAAGCCTTATTAAACTTCTTAGTGGAATAGTAAAGCATCTCCATTGATTTCTTCTCCTTATGTGCCCCAATAACAGACCTTTCTAATTTTCAACGATTCGTTAATTTCGAGAGAAGAAAAAAATTCGCTCAAAAAGTGATTGAGATCACTATGGGGAAAAAAAAATCGCCAACTTTATGTTCTTCGACGTCCTTTGGAAGCTCATCGATACAATGTTGTACGTATTCACTATTGATCTCTTTCATAAATTCTTTGGAAAATTCATGTTTCGTTGGTTGGAAAATATACCTTTAAAAAAAGTTTGCCAATTCATATAATAAATATTTGCCAAAAACAAAAAATGAAATAAATTCATTTCATTCGATGAATTTTCAAAAATTTGGAAATTTCAATATTTTTCGCAAAATAAAAAGAAAAATTTTCTAAACAAGAGAAAATTTTTGTATGGATGGTAATTAATAAATTAAAGAAACAAAATATTAAAACTTCCAAAAAAAAAAAAGAATTCTTCTCAAAGAACCAACATTTTTAGCAGAGGATCTTCGGAAATAAGTTCCACCACACGAACGCCTCGATTTGTTAAACACGTTCGAAAAAATCCATTACATAAATAAGCGTTCACCTATAATTTAGTGGTAATTTTCTTCTAGCAGAATAGCACTTCTAATTTCCATCGCTTATTTCATTTTTAATAATGCACAAACGAATAATCGTTAATTTGCAGCTCAAGTGGAAAATTAATTTCTATATTTAATACTTAATCAAAACTCCACTTTGAATGTGTTTGCGAGTTGAAGTTCTTCTATCCGAGCGAATCCACAATTATAGCGCTAATATTCTTCAATTGCTAACAAATCCACAAGAGAAAATGGTTTCCCCTCGTTATATCTAAAAATAAGCGATGAAAAAACATTTACTTACCACAGAGCGGAATTGAGCATTTCTAGTATAACTTTCATAGAAATTGGCAAGTTTGACTTCGACAGGAGCAGGTGGATGCCAATAAAATGTTCCATCAAATGCTGTTATAAGGATAAGACGAGTACGCCAATTAGGTGCTAGATCATGACGAATCGCATATTTGATCTTTCCTTTTGTTGCCCTCTGAAAACTTCTCTCTTCGATTCATTTCAATTATGTATATTGATGGTAAACAAAACATGCAAACCACTTCGACTGTGTTCTGCATGGTGCGCATTGAAGTGGGCTAACATTGAAGAATCTGCGTACTTTAACATATAATTCCCAATAAGCATAATTGGGAGAAATATTCCCGAGACTTCAGTTTCAGAAGGCTTTTCATAAAAACCTTGAGGACATTTTACGATGTAAGAATCTAGAATTTTTGCATTTCCCACTTGAATGTAATGTTTACTAGCAAAGTTACCATCCCTTTCTAAAACCTCAATCATCTCATTTAACTATGCCACAAAGGTCAAGAACCCATTCCCTACCCACGCAAGAACCTCCGACAAGTCCATAACTCCCCGACGTGAAATATAAGCGAAGAAATTTGCTCTCACTGATGGAAAAGAAAAAAGTCGGAAGCGAACCATCAAGTCGTTTTCCATCAAAGCAACGGTCGTATTCCCATCTGGATTCGTCGCAAAACAAACGGCATTTATCACTCTTTTTTTCTCGACTTCTTCATCGGAGTCGGTCTTCTGTTCTTTTTTCTTTAAATCCACAAAATTAATAATAATGTAACGTCTTTTTATCAAAAGGACGACAATGTTCATAGGCGTTACTATGATAGTTTCTCTTCCTCTTAATTTTTTCTTCCTTTTTAAAGCAAAAGATCAATCCCTCTATGAAGTTAACCCCTTTCACAGCCAAAGCAATACCTCCCATCCTCCATGTCGGAGATCGGATGACAGTGAGTGGGACTTACTACTTCCAAAATGAAATATCCACCTTCTCTTTTCACTGCTTCCTTTGCAACGCTCTTCCCTTCCTCCTAATATGCCGACCATAGTCATAAAAGCATAATTATATTTTAAATGAGAACAAATTGTGATAAATTGTCAATTACAGATTGAATGGGAGAGCGCTCGTCTAGCTTCGCTTAGAAGTAATATGATCAATTTATTACTTGCAGATTGCCGTAAGGTCGACTAGTTTGCGAGAGTTTGACAACAAGCAGTCATTAGTAACACATTTCTAGTTGATGATCAAGTGTTGCACCAATGGGAATTCTCCTATGTGCATGCGAATTACTAAGTAATGATGTGTCACAATTTAAAAAAAAGCAACCAAATACGCACATAATCCGTTTTATTTCGTTCAAAGAACGTTGTAGGTTGTACTATACAACGGGCTGTGCTCCACAATGCAAGACAAAGAACGGCGATGACGACGAATCGTTTTTACTTGCATTTAGACAAGCAGTAAGAGATCTGAGGATACAGGATAGTTCACGAAACCTTATGGCAGCAGCTCTCTCTAACAACCCCCTTCTCCCCCGCCCAACCGTCTTTGCGGTGTGACTTCTCAGGACCATTTGCCGCATATGAAGCGACCATTACTACAAATTTTTTTCATTTTCAACAGTATTGTTCTTCAAAAAAAGTTGAAGGAAACCTTTTCCAAATAGCGTTCGTCAATCATTTTTAGCAGTGCTTCATTATATGGAATAATATGGCTATCCTCGAAATAAATTCGGATCACTGCAGAAGCAAGCGAACCAAAGAATGTATTGTAGAGATCAGCTAGCTCTTGCTGGATGTCCATACGCTTCTTTATTATGAAACCACTTAGCGCTGAAAGAGTTCAGTGTATGAGGGATATCAACAGCTCATCAGGCACATAATCGCATCCTCAAAAGAAGACATCACCTGGGGAGTTCCTGAATAAATCTTGTAAGTGAAGAAATTAGCTAATTTTGTACAATTTTATAGGATCTCATATCAGTTCTGAAAATCTTTTCATAACCTGATTCCTTTCGCCTTGAATCAAAAACTTTCAGTTATTTGCTCATTGCTTTCTCACCTGTCCACCCACGTGATTACAGCAATGGTATTACCGAATAACATTGCCATTATGAAATGTTATTCAGTATTACTTGCTGGGAAATCAGATGAACGTTACCTGGGAAGAAATCAGGTGAAGTTATGTTCGGTAGTAACATTCATCTCACTATGAGTGGCACTCTCTAATGGCATTCCTCAATAACTGCTACAGCCACCAGCTTACTCAACGCTTTGGAATGAACGCAAGTATTGGTAAACAACGGGGAGGAGAAGGAATAGATGGAAGAAAAGAGGGCGGGTTGTGACACAAAATGGAGGATATTTTATTAATATTATAGGACGACGGTAGCAATTTTGGCATTTCGATTTGAGAATTGGCCCTCTGCCTTAAAAAGAAAAAACCCCGACCGCTAAAAACCACCTAAATTGCTTGAACGAATGAATGTAGCTCACGTTTTATGTATAAGAATTCAAAAACCCGACCGCCGTTATCCAGCTCTTCCATATTCCTGTAGGAATCGGTGATAATTCTCTGGAATCCCATGGGGATCATCCACGGCCAACTTTTTCGAAATTGTGATAGCATTTAAGAGCCTTGCCTCTCCTCCGCCCGTTAGCTGTGGTTGAAAAGTTGGCGAACCTGCTAGCTGCAGCAGAAATCTGGCTGGACTACGTAAAGAAAATGCGGCAGGACTAGGATGGGCGAGGAGAAGGCATGATAAAACCATACTCGAAGCGGGAGTGCAGCTCAGGACATGAAAAGATACACCACTGAGCAGCGTTCGAAGGAGAGTCGCACTGTAAATTCTGCATATTTCCTGTTTGCAAAAGGAAGGTTTTTTGTGCTCTCAACCGAGGTACATTTGCACAAGCGCACTCTCATCATCGGGCACTTGAAACATGAGGCACTTGAACCGGGGCATTTACCATTGAAGCTCTTGCTCACAACAAATTTACTTCAACAGAACTGCAAAAAGAGTGCCAAAATATCGCCGCAGGTAAGCAGGAAATGACGTCATCTTATTACTATGAATAAACGGTAACATAGTACCATTCATGTAATAATAGTCAAAAAACGATCAAACGACTCTTGCTAAGAACAGCCAAACAATCACGGTCAGCCAAACAGTTCAGCGCCATCGAGGCTATTAGTGAAAACCATATCTGTGCGCCAAGCATTTCGGCACATCCTCCATACCACCTCCTTCAAGAAATGCCCGATTATGCGCATTTTGTCGTAAACATTCCTGCGCACATGTTTCAGTGATGCAAATACGCGGCTGTTACGAACACAGGAGACCCTTTCCTGGTGGGCAGTTACGGAAATAGTCCTAACCATGTAAGGATCAATGCTACGACTTCCATTTCTTTCGTGTTTCCTCTCTTCCTTTCCCTGTCACGCAACCGAAGAACACGAACACGCTCTTGGTCACGGTAACATTTTCGCTTTTCCGTCCTCCACCAAAAACTCGCCGAAAATCAGGACAGTACTAAGTAGTTTTATCGTTTACCAACGTCAAGACTATACAGCTTAATGTTCTTATCAACTGTTAGCTGATAATATTGCCGTGTTTAAGCATTCATCTAAAGCCGTACCTTGAGTAATAATGTCGGAAATTGCCTTCTCAGTTTTTCCACTGGCCAATAAATGAAGTGCACCAAAGCCACGTAGTATCTGCAGTGGGCATAACGAAATGTTGCTTCGTTCAGACGTATAGCGACATTTCTCCTGAAATTGATCTTCGTTCGCTTCAGACCTCCGAAATTTGCATCCTAATAAAAGCATCTCCATGGCAAAGGAAAACGGCTGACCTTTATTAAACACAACGAGCGAAAGTTATGAGCAAAGAAGAGGAAAAAACGTCCATTCCTCCCATTCCATCTTTCATCGTTAATTGAAAAATTCATACATTCCTTTACACCATGAGTAATCAGGCAGTCGAATGACAGCAATACGGATATCTGCCCCTGGGGGCACCAGCTGAACTGTGAACAATTACAAAGGTGTGTTACCAGCCCTTATGCAGTAAAGCAACGGTATCATTTCTTTTCGTCAAACCGTTAGTTAATTCAACATGAAAGTTCTATAAAAATTAGTCTTCCACAATTCTTTTATCTTAGGAGTGGTGACGAATAAGATGGGAGCGGAGAATGGATGGTGGCAGGGAATGGAAGAGTTCGGATGTTAGCAATTAGAGACAATATTCTTATCACAACGAAGAAATCGAACTCACCAACTCATCCGCGGAAATATAAGTGGTATTCAGTTTCTTCGAAGGTAACCTCTTCAGGAGTGTCACTCCAAAGTCAATTAGAGGCAGAAATTCCCAATTACCTGTAAAATCGTCTATGCAAATTTATGCTTTCGTGTGCATAATTATCTACCTGTGTATGTGCGCGCGTGTTGAACACGTCTACGCGTTTTGCATATTCTAAGCCTATCTCGGGACGCAAGTCAACGAACAATGAGTGACCTGTTGACGAATTTATGAAAACTGAAATATTCAATCGGATTTTATATACAAAAACTGAAATGCTAAAAATCGAAATTCAGAAACCAATATAAAAGAAATGCCGTTCCTCCAAATGCACTTTTCTTTCAACGTTAAGGAGAACATCCCTAGGAATACGTTAGAAAAACGAAAAAGTCAACATTCGTGCAACTCAAACAATTTATAGCTAAAACTCCATTACCCCAAGTTGCCTTATGCCAAGGCGACGATGGAGGCAAATCCGCCTCTACAACACGGCCAGGAGTAGTGCCCACTTCCGGGCCGTTAGTCGGACCATTCGGCGTCGTCATTAGAAATACAAATAAACATTTCGAGGAAGGAATAGCTGAAGTGCTCCGTATGTTCGATGCAAATTTTTCATCCTTATCATTAAACTATTTTATGCAAGAAACGCGATAGCACATTCAAAATGGCACTAAGTCAGTGCTTTTGATGGTAGGTGCAAAAGCTTGGAGTCGAGGATTATGCTCGGTAACTAAACAAATTTACATATCTGTTACTGTTTCAATTGAGCAGCATTCGACTCATTTGGCCGACCAATCGAATGTTGCAACTGCGTGCATATGAGCGAAAAGGATTCTATACGAACTGCTCACCATACACATACAGGTAGAGTTCAATAAAGGAAAAATCAGCGCGTATGAAATAATACCGGGTTATTTATTTTATGAAGCTTTTTTGAATAGCACTATCAATTTTGCTGATCCTGTAAACAGACAACATAAACCAAGACATGTTTAGATGTCATCATACAGCAGTTTTTGCTCGTTGATTAATGGGGACCATACTGAGCCATATAATCTCCACCGGATATTCTTCTTGGAATGATTCCAGGCCACAATTTACTTTTGCTGCGGTTTTCCACGAAAAGTGTGAGTGCCCGAATTTAGATAGCCTTAAAATAATGCAGCGAGCCTTCAGAGGTTCTCAACACAAAAAATGATAGCTGTAATAGATTTTCTGGTATACTCTATACCAATGAAGTATAATTCCAATTCGCAGACTCATCTTCGACACAAACCGAAGCACACCTTGGCGTTCTGCTTGAGAATCGACAAGAACAAAAAGCAATTTATTCATATTAGTGAGATAATAGGACATTGTTCGACACCAAAGCAATCGCTCAATGCCACAGCACCCAGCAATGCGGTCATTGCTATCCCTAATATCACGAGCATGATGATCATCGTTAATGCACAACATTGATACCCTGTCATGTTTCCTTGCTTCGTTCCTGAAAGTAAATTTGCTGAGCTATTTCACAGAAACAACATCGAAGATATATCACACCATCAATGAAATCAAGCTGCAAGGCGGAACGTAAAAATTTTGACTTAGGTGATAAAATATTCTACAACATGCAAAGTATTCATTTTGATGTGTCGAATTTGGAAATGCTGTAAAAACTATACAACAAACCGGACGAATAAATATCAACGATCTCAGGGTTCAATAAACAAAAGCAGCAAGAGCGTGGAAATCAAAATGGCTCAACCGCTGTTCATAAGATTGTAGTTGTAGTTGGTGTGGGCAATATTGATAGTAACAGGAAGCAGATTCCAGGTTCACATAACATAAATTCGGAGCTTTTGCAAGACATTGCTTGTGCGATAACATTTTTTTGGGGAGATGAAATTGATGTTCGAATCGGCTGCGGAGAACGATATTCTGGAATACTTCCGAGAATCGAGTAGCAAAAAATTTTAAACGAATGGATGGAATCAAAATGGAGCCTGCTCCAATGATTCAAAATCATATACGTTTAACCTAATAGTAATTATATAATTCGAAATCATATATACTGCACTATTGTCGGAAAGGTTTCCAAAAAATGCACTATAGTGCCGTATTTATTCTCTCCCAACTTATTTATATTTATTTCAAAACGTTTGTGTCGTTTCGTTGTGCGCGCCAAAAAAAACCATAAATGCAACGCTGATGTATTTATAAATGCTTATACGTTTCATATATGTTCTCCACGATGCCATTCATGGTTTCTAGAAAATTTTGCCCACTGAGTTCGGTAATGCTGAAAACAGTGATTGAGTGCTGCTAATCCGTCCGGCTTTTGCCGGTTAAACTAAATATTGCAATCAACCACTGATGGTATCGTTGGGTCGCTTAATCCGGATGGCATTTTATTTCTGCTTGCACACCTCGATAATATTACGCACATTCTAGAAAGCACCCACACATCTCCTTGGATGGAATGAACTTGCAAGGGACAACACTTGCCAGTTATATCGAACCTATTGTTAGCTTCTTCCCAACTGCATCTGGCAATATATGTCTCACTCCTTTATCTTTTCTTAACAAGTGGTGTTTCAACTTCAAAATGAATGCTTTTGATACAACTGGTTGAGTTCTTTGCCACGGAAATATTACAAGCGGGAAATTCATCATCCATTAAAAACAAGTCACAAGTTTCGACCGCTGATATTTCTAGTGAGGTTAACAACGGCGATAGCTCCTAAACAAAATGTTCCAGCAATTACATTGATCCACTCAGACTTTTTGCGGTCGAAACTACATCGCAGCCGACGATATCAAAGCTAATGGAAATCGCTTTTACTGGAAGTGACCTCATCTGCCATTAGTCTCTAGATTTGGGACGAGCGAAGCGTTGTTCAAGCAAGAAAGTATGATATGCACTTTTTTGCGATCCCTGCCTACCGAATCAACCGGCTGGTCCAAACAATACTTCCCTTGTGTGGATTATGGTTGCATTAATCCGTAAATAAAAACAGGTCCCCGGGCTATGCCAGTTTCGCGAACAAATTATGACTGGGAGATAATTACCCAAGATGAAGTTAGGAGTTAAATGTTATCGCCTTTCAGGTTTTTTGTCACGGCTTCTTTCGCTTATGCACTGAAACCATCCGATTCAAAAAGCGACATAAGCATGCGCTCGCAAGTGGCGTTACGACTACACGAGTCCTTCAATATAACTTCATAATGTCACCTAAAGCTCCAATCTGAAATAATGTAAGTTTCGAAGTAACCTTTTCTTGAACTTTTTCCATCCTTCACATTGCTTTCGCTTTTATGTTTCGTACTTCGCTTGCTGTTTTTCAATTGTTGTTCTCCACTTATCGTCGACTTTTGTTTTACTTTTTCATCTAACTCCATCGGCTTTGGAGGTAACTCGAAATATCCATCGGCTGCAGCTGCAAACGCATTTTTGGACTAGAAAAGAGACACTTTGGAGCATAATATGTAGTGAAGACCTCATAATACTTCATGCGATTAGTGAAGGATACAGAAACTCTGTACTGACTGGGTGGTCTGGTTGAGTTAACAGACTCGGGATCTTATAATAAATGCACGGAGGACAACAGAATAATGGAAAAAGTCTAACATTCACTTCATCAGAGAGAACATAAGACAGCTGCGATTTCGTTTGGCTTCTTCTTGGTGATAGACGATAAACAGGAACTAGGACGAATACGTCAGTGTGACACCGCGATACTTGTTCCTCTGGACACTCAAAACAGTGACGGCATTGCTGCTTTTTAGAAATATCCGAGCAAATTAAACCAAACTTCCAAAAATTTAGTGAGCGACAGACTCCACTTCCATGCAAGACCCCTCTGGAAGTCTTCATAAGCTCCAAAACATACGATCCGCATTTGGCATCATTGCTCTCGCTCCGAGTAAGCACGGCACAGCCACCTCCCAATACTCTACATGTAAACAATGCAACATGGCCAGTCCGTGAATGTTACTATCCACAACGTGCAAAATGCAAAAAATATAGTAACGTTGCAATTCAACGGGTTTTCATTCACTGAAACAAGAAAACAACAAGTGGGAATTCGTTGCCGAGAGGCTGACATGCATTTCAACTGACTGCACCGTCAGACCGGCCGACTGCTTCATCTTTTTTTCTTATTTCAAAGAAAGCGATTCAGTAAAATCGCAAATGCTTTCTCCTATGCTACCGATAAAATAACTAACTAGAAACCGCTCATGGGCTCTACCCGATCGTCGGTAGAACTTCATTCATTTGTCGGTCTAATGATACCTTTCGCTACGGAAATTTCAGTGGAAGACGACCAACTGCGGTGAAATCGGGGTCAAGCGTGCAATGTCAAAGAAGGTCAAGAGCATACAGGCGGATCAAACGACTACTAAGCATGTATTGTAAGGCTAATTTTAAGCAGAACTGGGAGGATAGACAGGGGGTTGGTGTGCTCAGGTATTCATTCCGGCTTCTGGACTGGTCTTAAGGCCGAGTGGGCCAACAGGTGTCCATGGGAGCGCGTGGGGTGGGGGGGGGGGGACGGCAGCGTGGAGTTCTCGGGTACAGGATTGTGTTAAAGATCGAAGCCATCCTTACGAAAAGAGTCCCTATCATCTTACTGTCTAAGTGATACACTAATGGCCCTTATACCTATGTCATCTCGCAGTTTACTCGGCCGAATCTCAACAGAAGGTACAGACTCTCAGGCAGAGCTGGATAACTGGATAGGCCAAGCGGAGCTGACCCTTACCTTGTGACACACTTCAAATTCTTTGACCCCACTGCAAAGAATTCTGCATGTTGCACTGCAAAGCCAACAGAAAGAGGTCATTTCGACTTAGTCACCGTCATTCGCCAACAACAAGTAGCCAATGGTGCGTTTAGATAACGGTGCGTTTAGATCCCTTGAAAACTTATGACTTTGTTCACACACAATTCTCAGGATGCAAAACAGTGGAGCTGAACAAAACAACAACTTTTATTCCGACTACTGTCTCGGATGGGATGCAAATTGCCTTGGGGTAGATACAGTGAGTACCAACGCATATTACTTCTGTTAATTGCTTATCACCGTACAGCTGACCAATCATCTTTGAGCGATGAGCTATGCAACAGTACATCCTTCATATTGCTATAAAATATCGCAATGTTGTGTGAAATCTTGATTCGCTTTTTCTGCACGCATACTTCTAAGTTCCCCATATGAGGTCATTTGACTGCAGTAGTCAGCTCATCTCCAGCATTGGAAACGACATCCTGCAACGAGCACGATCTCCAGCATTCTAAATGAAATGTGGCGTTGCACGATCGCATAGAAAATTCCTCGTTGCTTTCCGAAGATTTCAGTTATTCTCGAAAGCGGTTAAAAGAATCGAGTATGAGAAAGAGTATAAATATTTTTACCGAAGTACCATATGAATCACTTTGATGATTGCAGATTCATGACTAATATCTTCTTATCAATTACAGAAGCCGAGACATCCCTTAAAGCAACCGAGTGAAGCAAATCAAAAATTTGAAGCAACAAAGTCCCTAATTCCTTTTTCCACGAACGGAGCATTTGCAGCACTTGTTCATGCAAAAATTCGTTTCAAAACAGTATTTTACTATCCAAGAAAAACCAACTTGGTGAGTACCAACAGCTTTATTATCTCTGCTCATTTACAGCACTGTAGATGGGAATTTGCTCCTTGTAGAAAACTTTTATATACAGAAAACTTTTAATCACGAAGTACACCAGCACATTTATACGAAGTTCACGGTTGGACACGAGTATCATTTTGCATGTTAATCTCCCTTCTGTATTATCGTTAACCGCACATACTTCAAGTCCTAAATAGCTATTCGAAAATGCCTGAAATCTGTGGCATCACTGCAGCTGCCTGCAAATTCCGCTCAACGAACAGCGAGCGCCTTCATCTTAGAACTTTAATAGTAAATACATCATGGCTGTTCGTTACGATTTGTGTAGCCTCTACCGGATGCCCTAACATTTCGAATCGAATCACCGCCACGAATATCTCATATACTATCTTATGTTGTTCCCCTCAATACATTTGTCAACGAAGATGTGAAAATACCTACTTTTCGGGAACATCAACATTTTCTATATAATCTTGCAACCGTTTTTAGAGGATAAATGATAAGAAAAAGTAGATATAGTAAAAGCAGGAATGGCGTCTCCTCTCAAACCTTCCCTTAACAGAATAGAATAACCTATTCCTCTTCCATTCTCGTCTCGAAGTGTACCACTAACCTTCTATAGCATGACAATTTTCATAGAATACGACGAGTTTCCCGTGAGTCTATTTGAACGATAGTTTCAACTCGGGGATTTCTAAAGCCAGAAGGGTGCAATTAGGTATACATAACATAAGCTCTGAGATGATATTTTTAGCAAATGTCTAATCCTGCTTCCTTCGATACTCTTCCCACTAAAATCTGAAAATACTCTTTCAAAATGCTAATATTTTGTATATGGTCCTGTAACTTGCAGGATAATTTACAGATACCTAGAATTTGCACCTGATCGCCTCTTCCTTTTAACATTGGTCGAGTCAGAAAAAAAAATGGAGCGGCATGTCATAACAATTGACAGGATATGTTTTCACATACCGTTCATCTGACTAGTATTCTCACAAGTACGGATAAATAATAAAATAAGCCTATATACCTATCAATCAATACCTCAAATAACCGGCCACTCATACAAACCCTCTATGATCAACTCGTTTTCTTACAATGCAATTAGCGTGGAACGCACATAAATTTGTTTAACATCTTTAAATATTCGTTACTTCTATGGGCGTGTAAATTGTATGAGAGATCATCCTACGGTTTACATTGTTTCCGCCAAATCTAGTAACTCCTAGTTTCTACAGTCACATAAGTGAAACTACTGGATAGACGATCAGACACTACAGACAAACGTACGCGCATACGCGATCATGCCACAATGCACTTTGAAAAGGTACATATGCAAAAATGTGGAAGTCATGTTTTGTTGCTGAGCTCAACCGCTTTTGCGTGAGTATGATGGTGCTTTATTCAGGGTCATAATCGTGGATCTGAACAAGGAATTACAGAAACCGATTGCGTATTATGAAATAAACACATTTTTGAGATGGAAAGCAATTCTGTTTGCTCTGGCCAAACACAACAACGATGTCGCATTTGGGCACACCTGCCCAGCAATATAGTGGACCAGGAATCCCAGGGAATGCTCATACCTTCGACATCAACCAGAGATTGAAGAAGTTAGAAGTTCAAGAAGTGAAGCAAGACGACTGCAAACGACCAATGCGTGAAATTCTGCTCGAGTGGGAATTTCTTTGTCTAATATCCTTCCACATAGGAAAAGTTGACATTCTAGGCTAAAGAGGTTGTATGCGACTCCGTTCACTCTTTCATTTTTCCTTCCAACGATAAACGGAATATATTCTCATAAATGATATACACATTCAGTAGTGATCTGAGACAGTGCAAAGTCCGCAACAAAACTCAGTACTACGGAGCACTTTTTTCGAATCCTTTAATCGCTTCTTCGTAAACGTCGAACTGCGATTCAGATGCGACCGGTTTTATCTGAAAAGAGGGAAACAGTAGTAGCTAATGCAAAAAAAAATCAAATTACTTTAGAAATAACAAAAAAACCGGGTTCTTGGCACTTCGGACAGTCTTCCCGCCCCCAATAACCGGCGCTAGTCTCCACATTCACCATAACATAGAATACGAATCCACCACTTGCCAAAACAGCCACCATATCGTCCGAACAAAAGTGCAGTCCGATTGCCGCCTACCCATGCCACATTTTCCACTGATTATTTTTTATTTTCTTCACAGAGTCCTCTAACAAATAAATCCATTAAACTTTTCGCTTCCAAAAGAAGAGGTGAAGGAAAGATGGGATAAAGCAGACGTACGGTTACTGGTAGGAGCTGACCAGGCTTCCTAGCCTTAACGCTCTGATAGATGGGTCCAGCTCGCTTTGAAATCGTGAATCGCTGAATGCCAATGAACGGTGTACATACTGTACATGTGAGGTGTTTGTCTGAATGGACCACCTGAAACAGAACTAAGAATCTCGCATCAGATTTGAAGAAATTAGTGGCACATATCAGCAGGTTCTCGCGATCATAAAATTTCTTCGAAATGAATGGAGAATCTAACTACCCGCCGCGGTTTTTAATTCCACCAATGGTGGGAAGCAAAAAGCATGCTGAAAAGACATGCATTTGGTGCCACCAGTTCAATCACTCAACTATTCGTCGAGAACAGTCTCGAGGATCCCTGATTATAAACGCACGATGTCGACACAAAATCTCGAAATTATGATAGTGCTAATTTCACAGAAATCACTTCAAACAGACATACCTGTAACAGGCAAGCTAAATTCTCCACAGGTTCTCTGATGCCTTTCTGCATGATAACATAAGCAAAAGATCCAATCGCCGTTCCATCACGACGTTTGCCGACTTTACCGTCTGCCCTGATTTCACGCCATCGTGTCGAAAATTTACAAACACTTCTATAAATTAACCATTATTTGAACAGCAAAAACGATATGCAACAAACATGAAAAAAATTATGCCAGATGAAGCTAAAGAAAAACGCAAGGCGATGATAGACTAATAAGAAAATCCGATCAGGGAAAGGCTTTGAGAATCTCATGTCAAGCATGCGAAAAAAAACGCAGGTGCATCATGAAGCATCATGAAGTTATCTGCACATTACCTGGCATCCAAGAGCTTTCATTTGCGACAAAATAACGAAATATCGTCTCTGCGCTTTTTCCTTGACCAGATGGGAAAACAGGTCTGACACGTTTTCATATGGCCTTTACAGGGCAACGCCGAGAGGTGAGTTATCGTTACCCTGCACACCCGCATAAGCCATTCATCTGCTTCTTTCTATTCAAACTTTTCGGCCTTTGAAGACACTTCAAGACTGAACTTTCGTACTCAATAGTTTTATTCGGTGTGTTCAAAAACAACAAATTACTGCTGCATACATATCACTTACTACATTTCTTAGACATTGACTTCCAGCAGGTTTGAGCAAGTACGCTTGAAGCTTCTGTAATAATCGATTTACCTAATCATGTTTCAGTTGGCAACCCTTTCCAGAGCGTTTTTGAGAGTTGATGCTTCCCTAACTGTTCAAAAAAAAACTTTCAAAATTGTTATATTACCCATTCTTCGATGACAGTTTTGGGCATCCCTGATCATGAGGACATGGAGCAAACACAAAACCGGTCGGCAACCGAGTCGGCAAATCCACTTCCGCCGGAATCTAGAAATTCAAGCCTTTTTCAAAATGCTAGGAACTTCTACAGCTAACGAGCTCAAGAATGAAAACATTTTCCATAAACGAAATATAAATTCATCGGCCAACTTGAGGCAATATATTCGAATTCATGTTTCACTAACAACGCTTCATCGGTTGCCCATTTGCACAACTTTTATTCGGTTATCCATCGACACACAACTTTTTTCGTAGTCTTCGTATCCCCATAAACACTCCCCTTCATATCTCCTATATAACTTAATTTTCAGATTCGCTCATGGAAATTAGGGATTAGGTTGCAGCAATTCTCTCACAACATGAGCAGCCGGCAGTTACTGGGGCGATTTAATCAGCTGAATAACACAAAAGCGCTAAGATGCGTCCACCATTCACCCATAATTCGAATGCTTCGTAAACAGAATGACTAACGAATTCTCTTAAGAGGGCAAATCGCTCAAAATTCGTCAAATTCTTATCGTCGAGTATTTTCACAGCAGCGTCACCATTCGGAATGTTCATCTCGTGAAGCATTTCTCTCATCTCGGCAGCATGAACTTCCGAACCTGCGATCAAGATGTAATCCCGTGCCTCCATTATCGCATTGAAACTATCCTCCAAATCCGAATCGATTATCACCAAATATCTGTAAATTCTTATTACAACTACGAGAACAGCGCATTCAATTATCACAACGACATCTTTCTTCAAACCTAGAGGCGAGACGACAAACTTACAACTGCAAAGTTTTAACTCATCTTTATGCATTTTGCAAGGTGTGCTTATAAAGTGCATTATGCCGACGCTTTATCTGATCGTTCGTATATCTTCACCTATTCGGTAGCTTCAGCTCGACAGCAAGTTCCAATTCGATTACAACTGAAATCAGAACCACAAAACTTCGTCTACAAAATCAAAACTACACCATAGGGTGATAACCTATACCGACTTTCCATGCTTTCTGCAATCGAGAGGGTTGCATCCTACAGCGACTGATTAGCAAAAAAAGAACGATACTTCCGCAGATCTGTACGGCGTTCGACGCGATCTGTGAAATTGTTTGGTGTGGTGAGCGAATGAAAAAACGCGCACAACGTCAGCTCTTCCACTTTAGAGTATTATTTATCGCTGTGTGCCCACACTTACCGAAAATTTTGCGTTCCACATTTATGGGAAACACTGGGCATCATATCAAACAAATTCACTTACTATATATAACTACATTCCAACGAATGCAGATATATTTTTTATCACAGCTAACTATTTTCAACCGATTATAAGTTTTTAACGCGAAAAATTATCATTACATTACTGAAATCTTGAAGAATGACATCATCATAAAGCTGAGAAAAACATGAACAAACTACCTGAAACATTTACGGTAATTCAGGACGAAACAATCGTATTAAGAGAAAAATTCAGAATAAAGGCTTCTCTTTGAAAAATTCAAAGAAAAAAAAACAAAATGCAGGAACCAACTTGTTAGTTCTATTCCATAATGAAGTGATCAAGTCGATACGAGCATCATGTGAAGCCAATTCAACGAGCACGCGATGTGCAATCACTAAATCGAATCGATTGCTCGGCGATGGTGCCAAATGACGTCGAAATGTGATATTCCGATGTACTAGTGCTTCATCCGGATTATCACTCCTACCCTTAATCCAAACTTTATTCATCGGCTATTTACTCTGTTTATATACTGATTACAACAGCACCAATATACTAGCTTCTATTATTTTATATAATGCTACGACAATGTCAAGTCACCAGAAGGGCACATCAGATGTTAATGAAATCATTCATACTCGTTTGTAAAACTAGAAAGTTAGAAAGAAGAAATTAAGGGTCATAATATGATGATTATGTATAGCGATTCCTTCCATCCCTTCTGTGGGTCAATTCGTCGGTTGTGAACAACGCGGCGGAAAAAGCAAAAAAAAGGGGCAAGATTTGGTTAGCTCAAATGTGAAAGAACTTGCCCATGAATAATCAAAAAGAAAAAAGCTAAAACGAATTTCAGAAAACCTCATCGTCCATTTACAATCACTGCGGATTGGTGTATGAGTTAAACAAACTCAAGATGATAAAAGTGTCATCCAGAATCGACTGCAAATATGAAGCATGAATATTTCTTCTTTTTTACTTTATTTTTTGTCCATTTTTTCGACTGGCAGATTTCTGTCAGCCGTGACAATTGCTTCACCCTGCTTACCTACTTCACACTTAGAATACCGATTCTTTGGCAGGTCATAACCAACCTTCTGAGTCGAGAATAAAACGTAAGCAAAAGCCAAATGACTCTCAGATGTACGCCTTCACCTCCTTATCCGGCAGTGTGCAACTCATCACCTTACCTGTAGCCGAATAACAGCTTAAGCATTATAAACACATCTGAAAATTACCCGTAAGACGTCGATGCAAAACTTGCTGATATGATCGTTTGGTTCAACTAGCTGGTATTCCTCAACCTGGTCGCCCCAAAGGTCGTGAGCCGCCCAGAATGCACCGCCACACCCGCTACCGTAATCGAGTACAGTACGAGGCACAAAATCGGCTCCTTCAAACTTGCTTAGAACACTGCGAACCTCCGCAAAGTTTGCTGCCAATCTGCAATAAAAATGCAAAAGTTCAACGTGGAAAGTGACGTCATTAATTACAATAAATTCAAACCGCCGTAATGATCCTAGCAGAAAATTCACACTCGTTTCACATTCATGTGCGTTACAGTAACTCTGCTCGTGAGAGGAATCAGATTGCTGAATAAGCTGCCCAGTCACAACGCCGTCAATGTCCACGAACAGTAAAATTTAGAACCTCCCTTGCGAGAAGAAAAACCGAGTCGTGGAAACCTGCCACTTGATTCGAATAGTACATCCGACTAAGGAAGTTTTGCACCGGAGGTAGGCAAACTTTCGAGGTCACATAGGAAAATCTTCATCTGCAACTCCTCCCTCAACATTTCTAGAACTCTCAGGTTCTCACGGAGGCCGCTCGTTCCCTCTTAAAAATTTTCCTTCGAGAGTTTCAAAGCAACTTTTTAAACACTCGAAGAGACGGCCTGGAAAATCGATGATAAAAGGCACTTGCTTAACCAACCCTCCAATACAATTTTTTATCCCCATATCTTCGCGTAAGGCCTATCTTACTTTCTTCTCTTCATAAGGCAAATCCCAAATATTACTATGCCAAAGTACTCGTAAATGAGATAATTCTATTTCGATCCTAAATCACGCTGCTGTTTTGAATCATGCAACGACCATTAACATAAATTTTTCGTTCTAAAAGCTTGTATGTTTCCCTTAAATTATAAGACGAGATAAACTACTAAAACAATCTAATCACAGGCAGATCCCCCAAAATATTAAAAACCTTTTTATTTTTTCGAATCGTAAATTGACCTCTGACTAAACGCCTAAAAAACTCTTCTGCACATAAATAAATGAATTATAGCAGCTGTGCCCATCTACAAATAAAAGCTTTGATATGATAATATCCCATATTAAAGACAATGAAGGTGAACGCACAAGTAAGGCAACAAAAGTGATGAAATCACAGAGAAAGCTTCAATTAGAAGACATCACTTGGTTTCAAAAACGCCTTATGAACTATAGTGCGGTTGCCCATAAATATGCCAATCTGAGCACAACCCCCTTCCCCCACCTTCCGAAAAACGGACAGACAAGCAAAAGAACCTGGCTAGTGTATAAACGGCTGCACTTTCCTTCGACTCGAAATCCAATGGGCGCCAATTATAACGAGTTCGACGCAATAGTTTCTCGACTTGTCGCTTTATGTGCGCATCTTTCGCATCTACCTGAAGTTATATACTTATATACTTATGCAATTTGCTAAATACAACACAATAAACTAAACAGCCGACAATAACAAACAGAACTATCTGCATTAAGTTACTTATTTTACCTCTTTTGCAAATCTGAGTGCTACTATTTTCGTAACAATATCAAAAAATAATAATAATAATGAATAGTGGTAATAAGAGTAATAACAATAGCAATTCCAAGAATCTGATATCAACAATCACTATACTAATAAGAAAAAAAACGTGCCACTTTTTGGCTGAACATATCGTCATTAATTTCACCGCCTTCCTCTTCTTCTAATGATTTCCTTATTCGTTTACGCGCCTCGCGTACTTCCTCCGGAGTGGCCGGGAAACGGCGCTGTGACAACATTTCATTCAACTGAAACTTTTACAAATTTGGCACCATAGAAACACATCTTTACTAAACTATGACGTCTATAATTTTAAATGTTGAACTTTCTTCAGATTTCCTGCGTCGACTTGAAAGCTACTGCCGGGTCATCCTAGGGTGTAGTAAACAATTACAACACTCTACAAAACCACCTCTATTAGCTCAAAACCGGATCTGTCGGACATGCAGACAGACACTCATAGACATACTCACAGACACAACATCGTCACAGTGCGTTCTGCAAATGTAAATTCGAAATGCCCTAAAAAGCTCACTGATGAAATATTTGTCGCTAAGAGAAATGCTTTTATGCCGTCTACAAATAACGGCGCTTTTTAACGTCTTTTAACCGAAACAATCAGTGGGATAATATCACGAAATCGACATACACTCCCTAACTCATCGACTGCTTCAGACTTCAAAGCAACTTCCGATATGGATATCTGTTAAGGTTTAGGGTCTGCAATCGGTTAAATAGATTTCACACTCTTATCGAATGCTGATAAACCACTTTCTGGCAAACAACTAAAAAGAATAAAAAGTAGATCAGATAAACGAAATCATTCACCTGATCAGCCTCATATTGGAGTTGTTTGGGAAGGCGTGAACAATCGATAAGAGCATTTTTCAATCCTTCAATTGCGTCGACAGGTAACACGAACTCATTTCTCAAACGAGTGGTTCTTGCTAAACAATAATTATTGCTGTAATGACAGACCACCGATAGACAGTCCTCCTTCCCTCGAAATCACTATCATACTATTCGCTGCCATCACATCCCAAACTTGACGGGGTAGAATTGCCACACTCAACATGGTAGCCGGAAGTTACTTCCATACTAAGAAGCGTAGTCAAATTCTAAATTAGACGAGATCGACGAGATAAAGTGGAAAAGGAAATGGGACTGTGGGCTGTTGCGCAGCTAGAGATAATAGTTTTACAAGCAAGTGGAGCGCCTGGGTCACTGAAGTCACAGTTGTAAATGGAAGGTATGAAAATGGAATTCCAGTTCCACAGCCAAATGTTGGTTTAGACTGATACATCGGAAAACGCTACTTGTTGGTCACAGAACAGGGCTTAGGCTATTATATCTTCATCGCTATCGGCGCCATCGGGCATGCTGCACATGAAGTTCGAGGATCTTCCATATCGCTAATTACGGTTCCCTAAAACTACGTTTACCACCTACCTAGATCAATGGAATACCACTGTAAACGCTCAGCCATCGGAGTTCAATCGCCGTGATAAAGTGCCAACAAATGTATAATAAGACTACATTCAGTTTAATGATTATTTTTTATGTTCAACAACAATCGCTCAACGCTGACTGGAAACAGTATGGATCAGATGAGGATCTTCGCGAATGAACTTATCTTCCGAAAAGTAAACTGCTATTGCACAAACACTTATGAGGGAAGACCGCATTACTATACTTGACCACAATAAAATATTAAGAAAGATTGGGGGGGGGGGTAGGTTGGTGGGAACAATGGAATTAGGAAGTAGCAAGGAATAGGAGGAGGGAGCGACACGAAAGGAATGGAATGCGTGCATGTAGCGAGAGTAGATTTGAAGGCGAATCGAGACTAGTTTTGTCGATAAACATATCAACGAATGGTGATACTTGTTCATCGCAGCAATTAAACCTGACTAAACTAAATGACCATTTGCCAACTGTAGCCTCAGCACGCATCGCTCGCCATTCTCCACATTCGTCGATGTGACGTGTACACAACCATCCGCGAACGAACGATTCAATTCGGCTATTCTCGCGGTTGTTGATTGTAATCGACGTACATGTGCGAACACACAAGAACTCGATGTCGTTGCGCGTGCACACCAGCTCATCAGAACTTCTTTTAAAATAAGACCACCTGTAGTCAAAAGGAACCTCAGTAAAACAATCTTTACCGACCGAACAATTCTCGGCAGCCTCCGTAAGTGTCTAGTAAATTCCCAACGTTACTTATTGACAGCTGTGCGCTATTTTCTGAAATGAAAAAAAAGAGATCTGAACCAAACAAACACTGCTTTCCTTGTAGTAGCTATACATTGAAACAAGCCGATCGTAGTGTTTCCTCTTTATTCGCAGCATTCTTAATTCGTCATTAAAAGCCGAGTAGAACTTCCGCCTAAACTTCACCTTTACCTTTTGCACTTTCAAAGATTCAGCTCAACTATCGCAAAGAATATAAAAACTTAGCCAGTTAAATAAAAGTCTAGGCCAAACGGTGCTGTCTTCTACGAAAAGGAACCTACATGATAAAAATTTAAAATCAGCTCAAATCAATATAAGCAATTCAAGTCGAAGTGCCAGCTAAGTGTAAATTTACCTCAAAACATCACAAAACACTCCCCTACAATCGATATTCCTATTATGCTATTTAACCAGATGAATTCTAGAAGAAGCAAAATATCTACCTCGATGCAACATTCGCCAAGTTATTAATAATAATCGTTAACAACGAATATCGAAAGAACTGAAGGAAAAGATTGCGTCAAGAACAATTTATCTATATTACACGCTTCATAGAACGCATTTATATGTTTACATCAGATCAAACATCTCCGAAAATGTTTATCGATCATTCGGAGATTACAAAGTAATCATTACAAACGAGGTTAATTAATAATTACGACAATACTTTAATAACACATTGTCGCATAGGAAATGTCCAATTAAATCATCGAAAATTCCCGTATATTTTTGGACAAGCCAAATAATGCAACAAATCGAACTGCCTAAATAAAAACAATCCTTTCATTCACCGACAAGGTTTCTTATCGCAGAAAATAGTTGATGCATAAACTCTGCAGAAGAAGACAATAGCATGACCACCCTGCGGCTGCTGACTGAACTGAATTTTAATAGCCTTCATTCGAGAACGTTATCTTATAGTCGGGATACTTGGTTTTGAGTATATTGACGCTTTTTTGGTGATCAGCTGGACCGTAACCCTGCAATTACGATACGCAAGTAAAATTATATGAAGATCTTACGTCAATATTCTATCATATTCAATAGTGCACATCAACGTATAATACATGAAAAGATTTATGCGTTAAATAGAATTAATTATGAAAGAGAAAATTCAATGCCATTGAGGCATTAAATTTTCGCTCGCCGCTCACTATGAACTTTCACCGCAATATGCTGATGCAAGAATGGAAGAAATGATTAAAAGAGGCAAAAGAAGAATCAAAGATGGGATCTCTAGAATTAAAAAAAAAAGATATGAAGCATCATACTCCAAAACATGTCTATTATTTTAAAGGCTTCTTTGCGATGCATATCAAAGCCTTCATTTTAAAACATCCCAGTCAAATTGATGATCAATCCGGATTTTAGAGGCAATGAGCAAATAACGCGCACATAGCAAATTACAGCTGCAATGAATTAACTGATAAACACTTGCAGCCTTATTTGCAGGTTTTATTTTTTTCCAAGTCTTATGTCAAAACGTGCTTGCTGATGAACGCCGCTAATAGGCTTAATTGTTAAGGACATCATACAGCCGGCGAGTACAGTAAGACGACCAGGTACAGTAAATTTTGTTCTGGAATGGTGTCAAGCATCAACCCTTGCCTGATCACAGGAGAAACAGCATTCTTTTCACCGCAGTGCAATAAAGGTGCCATATCACCTGATATCCCTCCCTGCACCGTGATTTTCGGCTGTGCAAAAATTAAGGCCACACCGGCCGATTTCAGCGTCATAGTGAGAGGATTTTTCTTCTGCCGGATATGACCGTATGACGCTCTGCACACATTTACCATCATAACACCAACTAAACAAAAATGATAAACAATAAACGCTTACAAAGACAGCAACATCACAAGATTAAAAAACCCTTGAAAAACCTGTCCCACTCACCTGTGAATATCCATAAACAAGTATTTCGCGTTTATCGGGCTCGTGCCTGATACGTCCTCCACCCAAACACTTCAAATTGAAATCGGAGCCAACAGCATTCTCAGTTTCTTCGAATACATCTCCATGGAAATGACATCGCTTATATCCTCGGACAATGAGTTTTTCTTCATTTGACGCTTTTTCAGTTACCTGCAATTTACTCATAAAAATCACCTGAACATAAAATGCACTTGAGGAGCTTCTCAACGAAAACGGATCGAAAACCGAGCTGGACATTTACTCGTCGTTGGATGTAACTTTATCAATTAATGCCTCAAACAGAAGATTTTATTTTATTTTTCACTATATGGATTAAACGGCAGCAAATAAATAGGTTCTGTGAATGGAACGAGCGCCCACTTATTTACGATTGGCCCGGTAATAAAAACAATCATTACCTAAACATGATCCCCAAATCTATAGCTAAGAGAAAAATTCCAGGAGTAGAACTAAGTCCGAAGCAGGAGTGAATGAGACGACCAAGATTTATATTTCTAGAAGAAAAAAGCTTTTCGGATCAAACAGGGGTTTTATGTTTTTTTTTGTAATCCAGCTTTCCAAGGAATGAACTCCGAAATCATTGGTATTAAAATACCAATTTTCCCAGATATGAAAAAAAAAACACAAATCGATATCAGTGAGCGAGAAACCTAGCTATTTGATCAAATTCAATACAAAAATCGCAAAAAATTGCCAATGGCAGAAAAGGAATTCACACCAGGTATAAATAATTAAGAAAACCAGGTAGACTAACTGTTACCTTAATGAGGATATACTTGAACACTCCTTGTGGATCAATATCGACGTCTGCAATCGAACTCAATGGCATTGCGAGATTCTTCAACGATGAGCTAACGTTTCGTGCTGTAACTACTAAAATATTCACAAGCCGCATATAATTCTGAAAATTTTCGTTTTTTTTTATTGGCGTAACAAACGAACGTCAACGATTTAATTTGATCTATTTATCGTATCGATATAACTTTTGTTTGATTACAAATTTTTTGAGATGAATAAATAAGTCGTATTCAAAAATAAAGATTTAAGGAAACAAACGCTGACAATGAGAGACGCGGGAAAGCGGTAGGAAATGAGAGACGAAGGAGCAACGAGGGCTTCTCAATCCTCACTTCTACAGATAGAAGCAGCAGTAGATCATCGTCACGATCATCCCCTTCTCCAGTGAGGAAGGCGGACGGGGTTGTTGAGGCGTTGAAGAGATGGGGTCATTTGAATAAGACGGCATGGAAAGTCGTCTCCCATTTTGAGCGAGGAGACAGGTAAGACCTCAGCCCCAGCCCTCTTGAAGAGCGTCGTAAGATGACAGCTCCAATAAAAACTACAAAGACCCCCTTTTTCTATTCAGCTTACAAGTGTGGCATATACGGACGAATGGGCAGCTGTCAATAAGAAAACTGTGACATTATCGCTTAGAGTTATCCATCAGAGATAGCTGGTGAAGTATGGAAATGACCTTATATTAAATCATTGTGTGAGGAAAGAAATTAATGAGGCAGTTGATCAGATAACGAAATCTATTCCCACCATCCCTCCCCCTTCCTCTCGTCTAAGCCACCAATTGCCAGTCGAAGCTTGGTTCCAATTACAGTTACTTGCTTCATAAATGAGACCGTACCTTGTAGGCCATTTTTTCTCTAGGATCGTATTTTGGGGAAATAATGGTCAACTAATAAGTTATTGACGATTTTAGGCAGCTGTCAATAAGATCGTAAACATTAATCGCTTTAAGGCGCATTAAAATATTAACTGGCTTATGCGTTTAGATAAAGGCGCATTACAATGATCTTTTTATCAAAGGTATTCACTTACATTTTAGAAGAAACAATACAGGTATTCCTAATGAAATCGATAGAATTGCGATCAATGAAGAAAGCCACCAAGAGGGCACACAAAAGCTTTTTGATTCGACGGCTAAATCAGTCGATAACGTTCTTGAACCCTTTGACATTGGAGACACTGAAAACAGTGTGTAGAAAAATGCCTACTCAATATATGTAAGGTTTAGGGTTGGTTCCGGGCAACTACCGCTTTAAGGCTATAATCACGTCAAAAAGACGAAGGGTTGTAGAAACATCCGATCTGATAGCTGTCTGGAAGCGCCATCGAAGAAGAACTTTGTAACAACACCAATGATGTCATTTGGCAAAAGACTAGGACCGACATTTGCACACCAAAGCCGGTCTTTATTACAAACACCAACGACCTACACATCTCGGAATGATGGAATACGACGATGGCAGATTCACTATGCATCACAGTGCGGGAGAGATATAATAAAAAGCGATGCAAAAATCCTAAACAGAAAGTTAAAAACAACAGTACGCTGTCATCCACCCCTCACTAAACAGCGACAAAAAGAATTAACTGCAAAGGAGGACACCTGGTTAAGCTTAGTTCCGGCTGCAAAGACTCCAGCTTTATTCCGTGGTAACATGCACACCGGCTAGAGAAAATACGCGACCCGAAACCCTCCCCCTCACCCACCGTGTGGGAAGATTTGTGCGCAAGTGTACAACGACACGTCAAATCCTTGTGTGCGTCTTCTTCGCAACCTGCTGATTAAAAATAGGTAAGATAAGTGCCAGAGAAAACAGCCCACCATCGACTTCGCATTTCGCTCATCAGACCAGCTGCCGTTAAAAACCAGCAATATCATAAAATATGTACAATAATTTCACTGCTCCGATCATTTTTATAAACCTACCACATATAAATCGTTTTTTTACCGCGCAATCAAAATGAAATGAAAAATCAGCCAAATTGCAAAAAATGTT
This sequence comes from Ascaris suum, assembly GCA_013433145.1. Classification (NCBI taxonomy): domain Eukaryota; kingdom Metazoa; phylum Nematoda; class Chromadorea; order Rhabditida; family Ascarididae; genus Ascaris; species Ascaris suum. The sequence goes on along the minus strand of CM024178.1, from coordinate 6,963,846 downwards.
TTTATGTAACTCGAATTAACTATTAGCAGGCCGAAGTGGATGGATCAATAACAACAGTGGCTATTAGGAGACTAGCCGTGCACACTAAACCCATCAGATCTTGCAGCTCCAGCTGCAACTCTCATTGTTTATGATTTGAAATAGACATACATACGCAAACATACATACGCCTCCACTCGTCATCGTTGCAAACCGCGTTGCACAAGCAAGCCTAGCAGTTCAATGCAAACTGCACGACCACACGTTTGCCTCGAAAATCAGAGAAAAATGCTCTTAGTGAATGCTGACCAACGGTATTGCAATCACGACCTTCAGTGAAAGCATTCTTCGAGAAAAAACTTCCACTAATACACCAAGGTACCTTTAAATGTGAAAAGATTTTACAGGTACTTTTATTTGATGGATGTATAGTTGCCGGAAGTCGAATACCTCATACTAACGAAAGCTTTTACACAAACAATTTTCAAGTGCAATAGTACAATTGCTGATGGGTAGAATGCGCACCGCAGGTATATGTGAAGTCAACGATAATTATGCAGATTCTACCCGCAGAAATTGCCTATTATCCTTGAGAAGCAAGAACTATTGCTCTATTACTCTAAATAATAATCTGCATTGATTCTCTCTCATGTTCAGAAAAATCCCGATAAACCTAGATGAAAGTTCCAATCCAAGCACTGCAATTTTATAAAATCTCATTTAAATTTTCATAGGAATGTTGGTACCGGAATAAAACGGCCGCGCTTGTGAACTCAACAGAAACGTCTCCTCATCTCCACAAACAACCAAAATTTGCTGCGAACTTGAAAAGAACGCAAAATCTTCTAAGCGTTATATATATATATATATATATATATATATATATATATATATATATATATATATATATATATATATATATATATATATATATATATATATTTGTTCTAATCAATAAAAACTATCATTAATAAATCAAGTTAAAATATGAAGTAGCTAAGCGTCACCCGTACGACAAGGTTTTCAGAATCACCACACACTAATTCATGTTTTATTTAATCCACAGCGTATATACCTTTATACATAGAGATATCAATCGTACACCTATATAATCCCATGAATTTGGATTTTATTCAGAAATTTGCCAGAGGCATCAATGGAAAACTCTCCTGTAGTAGTTGAACTGACAAAAAAAAACTGGTGGACTCTCAGAAAGCTTCCTCGGGACCATAAAACGCTTTCCATTTTCAATTTCAACCCGAAACCCAACGTCCCTTAGCTATCTTTTTTTCAGTGCTCTTTGGATCGTCGCGGAGAGAAAGATTGGGAGCAGGGGAGCGGAAAGAGGGAAACTGGACTCAGACCTGAAAGTCCGCCCTCTCACACATCTTATTACATATGCAAACCTAATGCGACACAATAATCTGAATATATTCTTGAAATATACTAGAATAAGGCACAAAATAAAGACGAGCAAATAATCACACAATAGCAATGAACATACCCGAATCAACATGCAATGGAAAGAGTGAAAAACTTTAAAGCATTCTCTGAAGTCAAATATGAGAGGAAAATGAACGACATCAAGCGAAGCTATTATCAAAGATGATCTCTGTTATCAACACCAATCGATATCACATTTTGTAAGAGGACTATTAACAGAGGATATTAAAAAAAATCCGACGATGAGACATAAAAGAAAAACAGGTAAGATCGAAAAATTTGAAATTACAAAGCAAACAATTTAATAATAAACAATGCACAACTTGTTGATCCAACATATTCCATCAATCTCAATGCTCAACCAATTTTTTCCTATGTGCGATTTCATTGTGAAGAAGAATGAAAGATCAATCCGTGTTGGGTGTTTCAAAAAGACAACCTCATACAAAGCTTACCTGAACAGTTAACAATGATTAACTGCAACACAAAAACTGCTTCCTAGATATAAAAGAAGTTGGTAGGTACTGCATTCGAACACCTCAACGTCAGATGAAAATAAAGAGCCTAAAATCAGCGAAACGATATACGTACTTCTTTCTACTCGTGACTCTTCCACTCGCAATCCGAACAAAACATCTATGCCCTCACCATGTATTCTCTTCACTTTAATCACTGTGGACGAAAATATTCCCTGTAAAAACAGTGACCACTGCCCTCTCTTCCCCTCCAAAAAATGCACCGAAGCAGAATGGGTCAAGAGTTTTCCGACCTGAATTATGTACGAGATAAAGCATAGTTGAACTGATGCTCGAAGTTTTTTGCAGCACGAGCCTTACGAATTGCATCAAGAGTGGCTGAGACACGCTTCATCGTGCGACGATCCAATAACTTCTTCTGAAAATTTCAAACACTTCTCTTACGAATAAAAACATCCGACAATCCTATAAAATTAGGTAAAGGAATACCTCAACTACCTTTTATTTAAATGAATTATCTGTCTGTAAATTATGTTGCATCAATGAGACACTTTGCTGACAGCTGCAACTAAATAAAAGTGAAAAGATGATCCGAGAAAAATTCTCTCTGCCTGAAAAAGATTCAGTAAACTCGAAGAAAAAAAGAATCTAGTAATGCTGTCGATTAATATGTCGGTATTACTCTAGAGGAAAATTACAAAATGGCCTACTTCTAGACGCATTCGAACCTCCTGCGAAGGAGCAATACGCTGCTTTTTCGTTTGCTTCTTTCGTTTGCCTTTCTTGTTGAAACGTAGATCCACCCCTATCGCTGCCTCCACATCTCTCAAATATTCTTCATCTTCCTTTGACTCTGTTGGCTTCTTCGAACACCTGCAATTTTTTTCGTGAAATCCCCTCGCCAACTTTTTTTTTGTTCATTGTTATTTATAAAGAAATTACGCATTTGAAAGCAACGATATTTTCTGTTTTTAAATATACTCAATACACATAATAAATTCTCATGCATAAAGAATTTCTATATAGTATATTAGAGGAGAAAAGAACATTCTGTACGGCGGCTGTTGGTCGAAAAATAAAAGACTAAGGTTTGATCATTATTTTTTCGTTCGTTTTTCTTTCGCCATATTTTACTAAAAACTTTAGAGTATTTTCTATTTTTCATAATTTTTTAAACAGTACGTGGCTCTTAGTTTTCGCTTTCGCTTCTTCGAAAGTAACGCGTTTTCCACGTAAAATAAAACGCTCATCCCTCTAGGCGAATTCAAACTAGATTCCAGTCCCCTGCTTCGGATCAGTAAAAGTCTATAACTCCGACTCCTTGACAAGCGGCTATCAAATAATGTGACCCTATTAGCAAATAGCGTTTCCTATTCCACTGTCGGAGATGAATTTGAAATTTACAAACAATATACGTGTAGATGCAAAGGATCGACTCTAAAAAGAAACATAAGGAAAAAAAACGATTCATTACTGAGGCAATTCTTGTGTGGGGAATCCCATTTGATCTCGATCGACAATAAGACCATGTATAGGACATTTGTGTTTATCCATTCGGGGACAGAGTGAGCCATCTCTGAGCGGAGCACGACATTGCCGTGTTGCTCTTTGCTCTTCACCCACGAACGTCATCACTCGACTACGATACACCTCTGTTTCATCGTTACACGTCGTATTGCTAAAACATTCGGGGCAATTAGTCGATGTAGAAACAACTGTCTTCAATGTCTTCCGGTTTGGAATGTCTCATGTGATGTAGTCAGCAAGGGAAAAACATCTGCGTCGCTCAACCGTTTGGATCCAAAATATGCAGCCAAAGTCCTTGTATCAGAGCTAAATTCATATACAAGAAAGATTTTTTTGTAATCCATAAGTGCGAGCCAAGAATTGCTCAACGAAGCAGAAAACAGTCAATTTCTAGTTCCCCTTCCTCATCGCCCCTCGCCCCTTAACCACTAATTGACCCATCCTTCAGCACAGTCCCTTTTCTATAAAGGGTCTTCATTATTAAAGTAATTTAGCGCGTATGATAATAATATCAAATCTTTCCAAATTATGGACTCACGATCAACGCTTGACTGTTTTAAACTTTAAAAGAAATTTGTGAAGATCATAGCATCTTTAGCATCTTCTTATGCGAAGGAAAAAGAACTATGCAACTGACACATTAACCTTCTGATCGTTCGATTATCGAATACCAACTTCTCTACGCTTATAACACAACAACTACATGCAAAATGAAGATCAACCCTTTGCTGGATCGAACTTCTCTGATCCAATAATCACTTCATATTAATTAAGCGCCTTTCTTTCTCACGTAATTACGCAAAGCAAGTCTTGTTCAATTCAAAAAACCATGCAATATATCAAAATAAAATATTTACAACGAACCTATCATCAGATGGTCGCCAGAATCGATGACAGTCGGAGTTGTTACGAGGAATTTCGGCTGGTTGCACGTCCTTTTCTCCCCAGTACTTCAAGTCCAGACCAAACGACAGGGTCGGAATTTGAGGCGCATTCCTTTTGTCATCATTTCCTAAAAACTGCTTCTTTTGCTATTATTTTTCATTTTTCTGGCAAACACCAACCATTATGGAAGACTTGTACTAGAAGACAAAATTTCTGTGACCTTTAATAGAAGAAGTAGCAGCAATCCTTACAATTTATTAGCAGTTTCGAATGACTGGAAAAAGGAGGAAGCGGTGTAAGAGAGGGGGCTGAGGCCGACCCACTGAAAAGTGCCTTTCCTGGAGAAAGCAAGATGACCTTGCGGGAGAATGTTATTATTTTATGATGAAAGCGAGACTCCTCGCCATATTTTACTGGCTGCAAAAAACATCTTTAGAATCAAAAAAAAAATCCGAAATTTTTCTACCAAAATTGGGCTCGATGATGAAAGGAAACAACTCTAAGAGCTACCTGTTGCAGCTAAATATGTTCTAAAAATAACATACCTGCTAGGGAACAATCAGATTTCGACTTCGTTATCACCTTTCCGCTTGAACACGATTGCTCATCCGCGTCCATCTCATTAATCCTTGCGAGTATATGGCTAGGAATATCGTAAGGTCGTTTGAATTCGAGCTCCAGACCTATATTTTTCATGCTTTAAAAAATTTCAACCTTATGTTCACTCATTTCTTCGACAAAAGAAAATATCGATTAGTACATTCTAAAGCGTGAATGATGGTATACTTCCAGAGAGTGGAACTTGACAAAATAATGTAGAAATAAATAACAAATCGTTTATGACGTCGCATAAAAATGTTCATGTCTGTATTTGCAAAATTAAAGGAGTTTCCAAACATCCTTCAATGAAAACATTTTAGACGTCAATTTAGTTACCATAAAAACCATCTCAGCAACCTTTTTTTGTTGCCATTTCCTGAAACTGGTTCTGTGCAATTTTGAGTACTCTATCGAGGCATATGCTGCGTTTTTAATTGGCCAGTCGGTCGGAGAGGTGAATAAACACAACTTCTTGACCATATTTTCAGATCACCTCTATCAAATAATATAATGAGCGACTGTTGCGGTAAAGATACAATGTGTGAGCGCGCTCCTTACCACGACTCCGCATACCTCCTCTCTCCCTCTCCACCTCCCTCCTGTGCCTTTCCCTCAACTCCATTTAAGTACCTATTGGTTTTTTCACAGTCTGCCATATTTCATCACAACCGCTCGTCGTGGTACCAGTCACAGAGCTTTAGAAAGATAATTCCTCTTCCCGGATCATCGTGACCACCAATTCTTTTAGTTTAAATGCAGCAACTGCCATACTATTTTTCCATATTATTACTTTTCAGCGTTTAATAATATCCCGCATGGGAGGTAATCATCTCAAACATTTGCCTTGTTTCTGAAGTCGAACAGTGGCTACGGATGAATTTTGAAGAAACTTTTCTAAGACATTGTTAAATCAACGTTATACTGAAACAGAACCTCCAATTTTCTGGACCAGCAATTTCTTTCCTAGAAGCCTACGGTGCACGAGTGTTCACCCAACAAGCTTCTCTTTACCTCTTTCTTTCCACCCCCAACCGCTTTCAGAATACAGAATGGTGTGGCTCTCACTATAAAGAGGTGTCGATAAAATAAAATAAATACGACTGATTCGAAGATGTTTGCAAAATTCGCGAACATCTTCGAAACAAGAAACATAGTTCGCGAAGAGCACTGAACAGCGAGATGAAGAGATGGAATTTGCCCATCCCAATCCTACCCTTCAGCGACATACACCGATGAATAAAAGAAGCAAAAACATCTTTTAAAGAAGCCAACCTTCCTTCTCAGGAACGTCTTCAAAATCGTCACTCTCTGACTCAGATCCATTTTTGCGTTTCCTCAGACCATTTAATTTTAGTTCATTGCACCTTAAATTTTAAAAAGGACAATTTATCACTGCTACACGAACTATGAATACTTCTACAGATAAAAAATTACTAAATTGCGTACATTTCAGGCGTCAAAATACCTCTAAATTCAATCAATAATCAAAAGAGATGAAAAACTTCACTGTATTTACTATATAGTTGTAACACACTTCAAACTACGCCAAATTATGTTATTTTGCTAACTATCGCATTGGAAAACAACATTAACTAAATTCTCAATAACGAATGCACGTAAATTTTCCTAATTTAAAAATAAAGTCTAAAATCTGAATTGTATAAACACTAAGGATTACAAATATTGCCACTGAAACTTCGAAAGGCACCATCAAAACCATACTTCATTCCCAACCATGCAAGCAAATTTCCTAAATTTGTTATAGCTACGCTTATCTACCCGCAAATTTCGGTCATCGATCATTGATCAAAGCTCATTTATTGCGTTGATTAGAGGTAAGTTGTAACTCACTAACTCTTAGGCAGCAAAGCAACACCAAATGAGTTCAAGAATTCTCAAACGGTTATAATTTGCTGCCAGGACTCACTAAGGAGGAAGGGGAGGAGGTGGGAAGAGGGAGGATAGGATAGGTGAAGTATTGTTAGAATACTGGTGATAGAGAGTAATGTTGATCTGAATTTTGCGAACATTTGATAATAAAGTAATGCCTTGAGAGTACCTCGACTCTCATTACGAACAATTCAGATTGGCTGATAAAAGAAAACAGGTGATAGGATAACCTTTCAAGTTCAAGAGCTACTCGAGCCTTTAAGTCGATTGCCTCTTTTACACTTCCTTCGGCGCATCGTCCTCCAAATTTAGTGAACTTCTTAATCCACCTCGAGAGCAGCTTCTCATAGAAATGAAGCAACTTGACACAGTCGAGCAGCGAACCGATAATCGCCTCATTGCTTTCGTCCCTCTTTATCACCGGACCTTCAACTGGGATTACTATCGAGATCGAGTCCGTGCCCACGAACGCAGACAATGCCTTAAATGTTTACACATTTACAGCTCGTTTTCAAACAGCGGACTCACTATTTCTACTCATTATATCTGTATTACATCGACCCGTCAAGGGAGAAAAGTAATACATCGGAGTAAAATGATGTGAAGCAGGTAGCGCCGTCAGGTGTCAACTTCATGATCACGAGCAGACAGATTCAAATTTCTGTCCCGGGAGGAAGAAGCTAGAAGATACACTTCTGCGATCGTTGTACTTCCTTCTACCACTTCTGCTCAGATTGCATGCTATCTATTTGCTCTACTTCCAGACACTGTAACTACTTCCAGACCTACGTATCATTTTCGTTAATTAGCAAGGAGCAAAGGAAAACAGACAGGAAAGCCCATCTATGTCTAGGGCAAGCGGGACATGATCACTCACCGTCTGATCACCGTTGTCATCACATGAAGTAGAGGATTGTGGCATATCATCGGGAATGAACTTCGGTACAAGTAATTCCAATGCATTTCTCGTCTCATCCAAACATTTCTTGATGTCCATACGCCTTTCATTCATCTCCTTCATCACCTCATCTATTACTCGCTTAGCCAGCATCTCTTGTCTCCGTTGTGCCTCCTCCGCACGTATTCGCTCTACCTGTAAAGTAAGTTGTGCTTTGAAATAAATGCACCTCGGTGCTACGTTATAAAATTCTGCAGTATTTTTAATACGACCTTTATTAGGCATTATATTTCCTTTAATGAAGTCCATTTAGTTTCCCCTAATTGGATGAGAAATAGAACTACCTCTCTCCAGTAGAAAATCCTCCAGCTCGAGCAATGCACATTCAATTTAATGGCAGACTCAGTCTACGGAAGGATCGTTGTACGGTTTACTCCATATTGACAACCATAAAATAGAAATTTAACCAAAGCTCGAGCTCATCTTAGTCGAACCATAGAGTACAACATGAAATCTCAAGCTTCTTGCTTTCTCTATCTTACTCTCATCTGCACGCTTCTGAGAGTAAAAAGATAACAGAAGTCAACATCACGTTTTCACATTCAATGAACCAATGCTGTGGAGGAATTTTATATAATTTCTCTCATAAATTTGGATAAGTTTTGAACACTGCTCGGAGAACTGATAAATACTGCTCCGATTAATCGACAACAAACCAATAAACGATTCCACAACATAACAAACCAAAAAACTGCACATATTCCACAAAAAACAATCACAGGTAAAAGGTGATAATAATAACAAATGAGATGAAGTGGACTGACTCTCTAAAAAACACCGCAGGAGACAATTAGATGAGAGAAGTATCAAATCGGGACAAGTGGATTTGATATGAAGAGCTATTTATTCGTAATGGATGCCTTGTTGATTGAAAAATTAAGCGATTGCCATTCATAAGAAAATTTTGATATCAGTTCATCAATAACAATGCCTATCTCCATAAGCTATTAAGCAAAATAAAGCAATATAAAGTAAATAAAGGGAACTGAAAATGAATCTTAGTACCAATATGCCTGGAAATCCCACATCTTCAACTCACCGAATTTCCCGTTAACATAGGCTAACCCCTTCCACTTCAAATATAGAGACGAATGAAAAAGACAAACTTGAAGCTGAGCATCGGCTCGTTCGAAATCGAACGCTTTCGATGATCGTAGGAAATTATAGGCATGATCGAGTTTGGGATATGCAGACGAAAATTTCTCATGCCAAATTTTCATCAATTTAAGCGTTTCCATTTTCAAAGCATTGGAAGCCTCTTTGGGTGAAGGTAGTGGATGATGAAGAGGATCCGTTTCGGCCGTATAAACCAAAAAATCCTGGAACATCGACAATCACTGCACAGATCATATTTATATTCCCTTACAACAATAAGTTTTAATAGATAAGAGAGGGCAAAAAAACCGAACATTATTTCAACAGTTCCCGAGCTCAAACTATCAAATAGACCGAAGCATACAGACATCACAACAGACAGATAATGCTATAAAAGAAAGCTGGAAGCGCATAAAAATGTGTAATTAATGGACGATCCAGTAAATAAACGAACAATTTAGTGAATGAGCAAATCAGTGGCTGCAATTTATGGAATGGTGTGACGGTGAGCGATGAGTGCTGTGAGGGGATTAAAGCATTGCAGCAAGGACTGCAAGTATCTCAAATCTGCGTTGAGATACAGGCACATGGTGTATGCTTGCCCAAGATCCCATTTAGTACCATACGGGGTTGAGGTACTTTTGTGTACCAAGTGCAACTCCCCCCTCCCCCCTCCGCATTGAGATCAACGTAATCAGTGTTTATGAAAATAAGATGAAGAAAATGGCAACCTGAAGTGAATTAGTGAGTTCGGTACGAAATAAATGCGAACGTTGAAAGAAATGATCGCAGATAAGGAGAATTGCAAGACGACGATCACTATTCTCTTGACGGACGAATTTGAATAAATGATCCACCAAGTCGACGATTATATTTGAGTGATTTTTAACCAAGTTCTTCAATTCTTTTAGACGGATCGCATTCAATTCTCTCTTCTCGTAATCGAACTATAAAGGGGTTTTATGTTTATTCGTTTATTTACTTATTTATTATTGTTTAAGTTTATTTCATAAACTTTATCTTTAGTCATTAGCGCATAATAAAGAAGGATGATCTTATTAGGTTATAACATCAAACCTCTCGAATCTCTGTGAAACGAAGATTTTTCACTTCGGCATAACCTGTGGCGATCTATAGAAAGTAATATCAAGGTATTCCTTTTCTTGCGTGTTTGCAACAACATCATATACCGCTAATTTCCTGTTTTCACAATTTGGACGATTTTTCGGGAAAAATCCATTATTTCAATGGAAATAACATTCGTGGTTTACCTCCCTTCGAAATTCGATAGTTCCCCTTACAAACTGCTGACCAGTAGGCCTGGATTAAATATGCCTCCGTAGTCACTGGCAACAAGGTCGGACTCGGCCTATATTGCTACTAGACTACGCTGACTTATAGGCCAGCAAAAAACCTGGGAATTCCAAAAATACCTTTTATACTGTCGAAAAAAAGAGGATACTGCTTAGATCTATGCCCATTCACCTGGTTCTTACCTGGCACTGGTTAGAGAGAAGAGGATGGGACGAGAAAGGGAGAGGATTCTTAGTGGATTGTATTGCTCATATCTAACGTGTAAATGTCCCAAAACGCAAAGTCTACGACGTCAACGCTTCAGTAATGTGGCATGCAAACATCCTATTGATGTGAAACTCGCGGCGCAAATGTCCATAGGCCATGAAGGCAAGCTTTGCTTTCTGAAGAATTTGACAACTTTTAATGATATTCACTGCTTTTGAAAGGAGGAAAACCACTGCACAAAATGAAAAATATTTAGCTCTAGGCTGAATCCAGTCTCGATCCGGGCGATGAGGAACGCTATCGGAACCACATCGAACCCAGATTAAAAACAAACTTAAAATATTTGCAACCAAAAATTTCTTCGACACCATTGAAAAAATACAAATTGTTATCAACAGAGCAAAAAAAAAAGAAAAAAGAAAAAACATTCAAAGTAATCGGTTGAATGAGAATGGGGAAATTTCTAATAGGAATAAAGCTTTCAACAAAAGAAACCTCATAGAAATATACTCATTCATTCCTGTAATAATATTTCTATTGCAAAAAATAATAGCAAATCTCTAAATAAACTCACATCTCGTAATATGAAATAGATGCAACGTTTAGCGGCGATAAATTCAGCCGTTTGTCCCATCCTTCATAAAAGACGATTCGATAATTGTTGCGCTTGTCGAATTGGTTGAATATTTCAATCAATGCATGTTACTCGAATGATGCGAACGTTGCGATGAATTTTATTTGCAACCGAATAATATGATACGATAGGAATAAATTGAAGCCGCTATGAGCAAAGCGAATTGAGGTAATTGAGGTAAGGTAATTAGGAGCAGGTAATGGGACAGGTAAAAGTATTCTAGGTGAATGATGAAGCGTTCTAATGCATCTTATCAGATATGCTCCAATCGAACTTTATATCAAAAATGAGAACATAAATCCGATGATATTTATCAGTTTCATGCGAAGAACGATAAACATAGAAAATTTTCATGTAAAAGGTCTTATAATTGAGGTAGGCAGAGAATATTTCGAAGAAAGTTCTATGATCGCATTTTTTCTTCATTATCCATCTAATTTTATTCATATCGGATTGCATTTATTAAAATGAATTGCTTCAAAATGAGCAATATTATGATTTGATTTGAGATTATGAGATGCAATGAACGTTTCTATCGTCGGAAATTTATGTGATTATCAATACATCGAGGTGAAATGTGAATCACTGTGAACGACAAAAAAATTGCAGTGTAAAATCGACTTTTGGTGCAATTGCATCCTCGAGAGTTTACTATGCGCAAAGTTGAGCAGTTTCCGGTTCACCACTTTTTCTTCCTTGTGTCGTTTATCTCCGGAAATAAGTTCCGGTTTCTTTTCTTTGATTTTTCTTAACGTTCGATTGTCAGATGTTGATAACCGAACGATCGAACGATAGGTTTGTCGAAATTTTCGAACCAGAGGACGCGCACGTGTATCCCTAACTCGAACTTCGCGCATTTTGGGATTGAAGATAATGGAAGGGGTGAGGAGAAGAGAGGAGAAGATGGAACTGAACGAGTGGTAGAGTGGTAACAGAGGCGAACGGACTTAAATGAAATATACCATTTTTGGGGAGGGGAAGTCTCGTTTTCAAGAAAGAATTAGCAGAATGTGGTTGACGACAATTCAGTGTGTTGACTTGACGTTTTTACAAAGAAAGTTGACATAAGAGAATTTTTGCGTGCGGTGAAGTGTTAAATGTAGTCGTAAAAATTCAAATATTTCTAACAGACATAAGCGTTAATTAAATTATTTGCATCAGTTTGGCACTTAAGCTTATCCAAAAAGTGGATAATCGGCGCTTTTGTCCGTGCTCCAGCTTAAATGCAATTCTCAGTATGTGGAGATCTTTTTTTTGCCTGTTTTATATCATAAGACAAATAAGCGTTATGATGCCATTTCTTGAAATATTTGTACAATGTTGGTAAAGAAGGAGTTTTCAAAATATTTTCTTCCTTCCAACTATATGATTCACTGTGTTTGAGTTGGTTTTGCTTTTCAAGTCTTCAAAAGCTGGCATCTTCTCAACTCGTGTATAACATCTCGTATCAAACATACAGAGCTAATTGACAGTCGTCTTTCAGCAGGTAATTTGTTTCTTTTCTTGATAAGTTCATAAATCTCTGAGCAAAATCTATTTCTTCTCATCTCCGGCCTAAAAGAATTTGCTTTTAGGATATAGGCATATATGGATTATGTCGACGAAAATCCAAGAACGCATTGAAGATGCAATACACGGGATATGACCTTAATTCATTCAATAAGAAGGAAGAGAGCGGCGAATTGTGCGCTGCATTAACAACGCTGATAGAATATTTCATTCTGTTTTCGATGAACATTTAACACCTTCTTCTATCTATATTTATTCAATTTTTGCAAGTCATATTTTTACATCAATTTATTGCACATATGTATTTTAATTTGTTGAAATATTTTATATTCTCAATACTATTAATATTTATCTGAAATTAGATCATTTAACTCTTTCAAAAAACTTTAAAAAAAAAGTTTTTCTGGCATTTATAAATGATGGAAAATAATAACGATTGTTTATGACAGGAAATGCGCCTATTGATTATGATTTTTCAACGACAATCCAAAAGCAAACCGATATATGAAGATGAAAAGGCTTTCATTTAACTTTTAATTGTCGCCATTGTTGATATAGTTAGAACAATGACCGCAATTGATTTCTTTTATAGCGATGTTTTTTTTGTGCATATTTCTCATATATGCTTGAAAAACTTTGTTCGTCGTTATGCTTATTCCTTCGTGTCATTTTAAGGATCCGATAGCTGCCTTTAGGTGGGCTTGATATAGAGGTGTTGTTAAAGGGGACCCTCATCCCGTTCCACTGCATCGAACACTATGCTCAATTAGCGGAAGTGGGCAATATGAGTTGATCAGCTTCTAAGCAGTGAGAGGGTTTCTTTAAGAGGACGAGGGGGAGGAGATGTGTGGAATCTGCGCGTGTATTTTAAAGAAAATTTTATTATTATTATTATTTTTTGACAATTTGTTCGTCCAACTCAAACACACTAAATATCCGTTGATGTTGTATGGGGATCAGGATTCATCGCTGGTAGCCATCTCACCAACTTTTCCGACTACACCATCGAGACTCATCAGTTCTCTCCCCCCTTCCCCTCTTCCTGCACACGTTTTGGTCCTCGGCTTCAGTCTGAGGTTGCATATTATATTTGCCATAACTTACTTTACTTCAGCTGCCCATATTGTATTCGTTTGCAGTCCACCTGGGTCAGTTCGTGTGGATTGTTGCTAAAGATGTTTGAGCAGGTCTACAATTCCTCAAGATCACTCATTATCCATTTGTATTAATTGTCTTTTTTTGAAAAGATAGTAATTGCTCATTCTGTTCGCATTTGTGTTGTATGATTTATTTCTATGGCTGAAGCGACGATGTTTATTGTAATATCACAATTTCGCAAAAATAGGCGATGAGACCATTCGATCTTTTACCAAGTTGAATAAACAAGTTTTATGATTGTTTCCCTAGTCCTGTTTTTTCTAGTTTATTTATAGAATGGGGTAGAGGAAAATTTGAGAATTCGATTGCGTTTTCTCGCATAATGGGCGGTTGAGGAAAGGAGATAACGGACAGCTAGTTGGCATTTAACCTAGTTGAAAAACATCAGAACAATCTAACGAAGAAGAGTGTTCAAAGAAATGCGAGGAAAGAGAACAAACCTACATCACAGATAGAACAAAAAACTGACTAACTGGTTTCATCAAGACGAGAACCTGTCTTTGTGAGTGGAAAATAATGAAAAACCAACGATATAATGAATATTATTTTGCAATTCTAAGATCAACGACAAACACCACGTACAACGACACCACTTTTCTTCGACATCGCAATGTTTAAACATACAAAAAAACAATCTCTCTTGTAATGTATTTAAAGACAGTGACGACATAATGTCTTTTTTTTTTCGAATCTTTTCAATACCAGCTGGAAAAGGCGTCAATCAATTGTTCTTTTAAGGTAATTTTCGCTTAGTGATCGAAAACTTTCAATTCTTTGTGATATCCTGCAAAACCTGTCGGGTAAATCATTTCATCACATGAAGCACTAGAGTGAAATGCACATTTTTTAAATGTTCGCTAAAGAATTCCTTGTATGTTGTGACCTTGAAGGTATTCATCAATCGTTAAATGAAATTGCCAAAATTTTTTTCTTAGCTAAATTAACATTCAAGAAAAAGAAGTTGTTTCGCAAACTATGAAACTTACAGAAAATCCCATCAGTAATGATATTACCTTCCTTGAAGTGCTTAACGAAACCTTCCACTTCCAAATCGAACACCATCAAAGCTTCAGCAAATGCGATTCATCGAGCGGAAACCCAATGGTGATGAGCGTTCGTTGAGAATGCATACTTATACGATTAATCACATATCATTAACATGTACAGTGAATTCGTTAATTTCGCATATTATTTGATTATGTACAATTTATTTATTCTTCTGCGATAGTTAAAACCGTGAAAGAGCACTTTTCATGATTTTGAGGGTCAAAAGCTTACTGAGCAAGAGTCGGAATGGGACCAAGGAATGTTCAAATGCGTAAAGGGCTTATGGTGCAAAGCTTCTGCGAAAAACAGGGTAGAATATCTCAAAAATGGTGGAAAGATCAAATTGTTTCATACGTATGTTGATGGAAAATTGAATAATCAGCAGGTGATTGGTGTATTGAAAACAACGACATCTCGAAGATGCTTGTATTTCCGCTTAGGAAATGAAAGAGATTAGACAGTAATAAACATCAATAATAAATCTTTGATAAAGCCATCGGGAAAACGAACATTGAAAATTCCTAAACTCCACACGATATTCTCTCTTAGGTTATAAAGAAACATAGGCGCATCAAAATAGCGATCGTTTAGGGCACGATCCTCCAAGAAAGCACTTCCTTCTGCTTGCTCACATTATTTTCTGGATTCTTCAGATAACCATCGTAAAATAAGTATTACAATGTCTTTACGTAATATTATGTAGAGGCTGTGTGATCTATTGTCCCATAAACTCATAAATCTCTCATAATGCTGCATCTTTCTAGTTAGGCCGACACTTTCACAGTCAACTATGAGCAATAGATCACTACATTCGAACAAAAAATTTGAACTGATATTGTGCTTATTGATTGCCTGGAGACTATTAAGATTTTTTGCTATTTAAATTGTCCGCACAAATTAGAGACCTACCTTCCAAATACCTCGGAATGCAACCTTTTCTTGTTGAGCGTTCATAAAGGACGAAAGTCGCTGGATCGCTCTTATGGTCGTTGAACCGCTCTTACACACAAAAAATTACTTTTATTGCTCGTGAATGTAGTCTTGAACTACTTCTCTTTCAAGAATAAATAAACAATATATCACCGATCTGTTCGGTGTATGCAAACTATTTGTTGATAACCTAAAGATATATGGTCCTCTGCACATCGGGACTGAGGACCCTCATGCTGTTAATGCTGATCTCGATAATTTAGCTCCCTTAGTGGTGAAGATTTTCGAGTTAGTCGTATCTTAGAAGGAAATTTCTTATAAATTTCCATCAAAAATATTTTCTAAGGTGAATAATGCCCCTGTCATTTGAATGAATGATCCGTGATCTTGGTGTAAGCTTTCTTAAATCTACATTCGGATTTACGGTGTTCTGAAATTGCTATGAGATCTTCTCTGTGGACGAATTGAATTTCGTTTGTCTTATCGCACAAGTGCAAAGAGCAGTTACATAAAACGTATCTTGTCTACTCCCATCCAATTGTGAAATATTAACTGCGAGTAGAGTTCCCTTAAGTTATGGCGAGGTAAAGGTATTCAAAAGTGCCAAGGAATTCCACTTGCATTGTACTTTGTAAACTGTTTGTCGGACCCTCACTTCCTATTACTGCACTCGATCAAAAGCTTTTGAACTTAAAACTTTGAGTTGTCCATCCAATAGAGCTGGACCTAACTCCTTGTTGTGAAAAAATGGATGACCTTTCTAATATGCCTTTAGAAATTACCTTCTTATATAACTTGTAACCTCACCGGAAAATTCGCAGCTTTCATTTAGCAAGCAGAATATATGGTATAAATGCTCTTCTTCAGATATTCCACTTCAAAATTGCCACAACTGAGAAAAAATTTCCTCAAATCACCGCTGACGCTCAAAGTTTTTCACCGTTCATGGCACATCTCGAATCCTTCGACTTAAAAGCACTACGCACATGATCTTTTACCTCACATGCGCAGCAACTTCGTTTTTATTTTTTCCCCTCTATTTTTCTTCTAAAACTCTCATATTTATTTAACCATGTACGCTTTTTCTATACTTTTCCTTGTTGCATGTGTTTATGCTCCACATTCTTATACGGACGATATGTAGTTGACATTTCTTTTTTGCTTACCTCTCTCAGCTATGAATGCTCTTTTCTCTATTTTTATCTCCTGGTTGTCGAAGGAATCCACCCCACAGTCTTCTTTTTTTGCGAACCATATATCTTTTCATCGTTATTTTTCTTCACTAAATAATCTCTATTATCATTATCAATATAAAAATGGAAAAGCAACCAACTCGTGCTTGCATACATAATCGAATCATTCTATTGCATAGATGAAGTGTACTAATAAAATCAGCGATAATTACAGTACCTTGAAGGCTCGAGCTCGAACACTCAACACAATTTTGGACACAAAATGCTTAATTTGAGAGCGAAATGTTAGAGGGTTGTAAATGATCAAAAAATAAAACAAGTTTTTGGGATGGCGCTCAGTAGAACCCGATGGAGTCGCTATAAATATGAAGCGAATGAACAACCCTTATCGCAGAAATGGCTCATTTCAATAGATTGTGGTTTTCATCGGTTATTTTCATCGTCTTCATCTTCTTACAGTCAAATGCTGCGCCAGATCCTCCACCAGGACCTCCTCCCAAGGTTCAGCATTACATTCGTTTGAGTTCTAGTCAGCTTATCCCTCTTTAAATATTCTATGCTATACGAATAGCCACAAAAATTGAGCATTCTGAAGAGCGGTACATTTTGAACGATGCCTCGGTTTGAACTTCCACTTTACCAGTTATCATGATATATTTGCGGCGCACCACTTTTGCTATTTGCCAGAGCAAAATAAGCTTTATCTTACAATACACAACATGTTGGAAAATGAATATAACAAACTTGTTTAACAAAAACGGTACTCAATTCTTATTGCTCTATGCATCACAGTATTTCCTTGATGCAGTACTATATACCAGGTACATGAAAAAATTTCCTACCGATTTGCTCAAATGCCAACATTTAGTTGTTGTCTACTCATCGAATGCATCAAAATTTCGTAGTGACGCCTATAGTGAACATAATTTATAAACAATATAAGCAATATTCCACACTTTCATGCAAAATAATACGCAGCGAGCAATTTCAGGACATTCCACCAGGTTTCGCTGAAGTGCTTCCACCCGAAATCGTCGCTAAGCTGAGAGCTATCCATAAAGATGACTCCTTATCGTGGGAGGTTTGTTTTGAATGTTATTAGCACATTACAACACAGAGCTATAGTAGATCGTTCCCCTATTTTCACTGTGAAGAAATAAGAAATAATACGACTTTCATTAATTAAAGGGAATCCTTCATTGTAATAGTTGATCTGTATTTATTCGGATAAGCGTTGTTGTTTCTCAATTCAACATATGACATATCGGTTGTACTCGTGAAATACGGTAGTTGGGCCCATAAAAACGATCCGAATCATTGAGCCTGTATTAGAAAGTTCAACTTGAAAGTCTTACAGGAAGGCTGCTTTTCATTGAACCACATAAGGCAGTTCTGCTTTTGCTAAAATCAGGGTAGATAACGTATGCTGGGGGTTTCGATAGCCGAGTTATTTTATTACCACTAAATGGCGTTTAGACCGTTGATTGAAGTAACTTGATTTCAAACAGGAATTTTGGCTGTTTGTTTTTCAGCAGAAGCGTGAAAAGTTTGACAAAATAATGGACACAGTGCCCGAAAGTATAATCCAGAAATTGCCACCACCGCCTTTCGTGGATAAGCTGCCTGCAGACGTGAAGGCGAAACTTATGAATATCCATAAACAGAAAGGACTCAGCTGGCATCAGAGACACGAGAAAATCCATGAATATATCGCAACGCTTCCCGAGGATATAAAACGTTTGCTGCCTCCGCCACCACCACCGTATGTTTTTTGATTTTTTTTCGTTTTGACATATCGATTTGCCTACAGGCTTAGAGTATATCGACTGAGCTGGTGCTGTGTTTGTTGCGGCTGAAGTTGAGAACCGTGTCCAGCTTAAGCTAAATCCGTAGTATTTGAGATAGGTCGTAATAGCACGAATGACCTGATTGCGAACCAAAGCACCAAGTACTGGAAACCAGGGAAAACGGAGTGTGCCTACATATTGCCACTCCGCATCTTCGAGCGTGAACTGTTGCATCGTATAAATAGGATAATTTTATCTCTTCTTAATGAAATTCTAACGAATTCTCATTAACATCGATTGTAAATCACAGATGAAGCAGTAAACATTACGTAGGCAAATGCAAGCTTGTCCAGTGCCTCAAACTTGCGGAGATTACATGACGACCTTAATCGAAAAAATGACGGTTATGGGTAACGAGAGACGGATTTGATTTATTCTCCATTATTCCGGCTTCAGTTAGTGGTTAGAGCGTTATAACATAGGTAGCTTGAAAAACGAGTTTTCACATCCATAACTATGAATAAACCTCATCAAAAGGCGATACCTTCATTTGCCGATTTTAACGCATACCTATCAGTCATAACATAGAACCTGTTAGATAAATGCTGCTTCATTTCGTGACACACCGGTGGGTATGTTTGTTATATTAGGTCATCCGGCAATGGATAAGTCAGGGGTTTGTTAGGGCATATGAAAAAAGAACCGGGTTTTTTAGCTGTTTTATGGCACAAACGTGATTAAAGGCCGTAAACAATAACGACCGCACTCAAATAGTGAACACCTACCGAACATTGAAGCTGTGATTCAACGATAATCTTATACCGAGCAAGTTCGAAGATTTTTACGCAGAAACAACAATTTGAAGAATCCAGTAGTTTGCCAAGGTGCACACTGCACTTTCAACTGCATTATCATTGTTGAGTGTTTTCCTTTATTACCATTTGCCACTAACAATCTTATCCAGCTGGGCATTTCACCTGCAACCTCTTCGAACTCGTTTTAAAATACAATCGAATAATAACTCAAAGTACTGTTATTGACCTAATTTGGCTTATAGGGGAATCGCTGTTTCCTGTTTATAGGCGCGCATGAAAAATTACTTGTTTGCTATTAACGGCATCATGATTGAACTACGAGCATGTTATCTGCACTAATTTATTGCTAAAACTGTAAGAGAATTTAGAGGTAATCGTTCTAGTAATAAGAGGATATTCATTTTATTGCATCTGCAAACTTCAAATGCCAATCGCAATTTCTTTCGATGTGTCAATTTTTTCAGGCCACGTTCGTGAAAGCAACAAGAACGTATAACACTCACAACTTATTAATGGCGGCAACTCAAAGTATAACAGCACTTTAAAACGATGAAACCGACATCATTTAAAAGATCCATAGTTTTCATGGAAAATATATTTGCACTGATGGCGTTGTGAACGTAATAAATTAACTCGATTAATAAAGCAAATAAGATTATTTCATTGTATTGTAACATACTAAAAAATTACTTCGATATTATATTATTTGTATGACTTTCTTCAGTTTAAAATTCCCAAATCGCAGGATTTCATTGTGATGCGGGGATCGATATTGCTTAAGAACGTTCGAAAAATAAAAGAAAAGTTGATTTACGCTAATTTGATTTTCGCCTTTCAAAGATAAGTTATACTAATCATAATTAATAGTTTAAGGGGATCAATAAAGATGTGGGAAATTCGGAATTCTTATTCTCCTTCCTCAATTTTCAGTCCTTCCCTCCAATATATTACAAAATTTCCGAAATTTCACTATCGCGACTCGGGAATCGCATCCTAGCGCCTCCCTAGAGCCGTTGCACGACAAAAAGAGGTAGGCGCCAGCGAGAAGCGGAAATCGAGATGCATCAAGCGGAAATGGCAACGTAAAAACGAGACACCACAATGGAAGTAAGGTGGCGTCAGATGCTATAGAAGAAAAAGAAGTGCTGAGTCGGCGAGGGAGAAGCCCTTGGTCATGAGCACAAGGGGACTCCTTCGCGTCGATGATCGTACCGAAGCTAATTTCGCCTCCGTTACTGCCTTTCCCATGCTTATTCCGAACATATTGCACGTATTTCGGCGGTCAACGCCGCATATTGTGCTACTCTCGTCACTATCTCTGCATAAATTCTCTGGGTGATCGACCACAGGATGACATTGAGCTAGTGAACGTAAGTCGCTTATACTCTTAGTTTGAGTAAAGAAGCCTTTGTTCAATACATGTGGGTTCAGGCCACAGCGTAACCGTGACCACTCATGGCATCTGCCGCGTTTCAAGTCTCCCTGAAAGTGAAAACCGAACTTGTTAAAAGCTGCTGCGACCAGCATACGCCTCCCCAACTTGCGTGACCTTGCGGCTGATCCTGACCAGCAAGCGGCATTCAAAAGAGCCCTTTTACAGGTCGAAGCTGCCATTCGCAAACTTGAGCGCCACATTTCGGACGTCGAGACTGACCATAGCGCATGGCTCGAGTACAGCAAGCAGCTACGCACTGCAAATGAGAAAACAAATGAAGCCTCTTTCTATGAATGTCTCGCCGAAGCCCTCGATAACCATACTATGTAAAGCTCGAAATGTGCTTGACGGCCTCATCACTGCTAAATTGAATCTCGAGCTTCAAATAGCCTGACCAGATTCGCCCAGTGGCGGCGTCCCTATGGGAAATACTATGTCGTTGCAGCAAGTGCAGCCGTACCCTCCTGTAAATACGATTCAGTTGCTGAGATTGGGGATCCCAAAATTCGACGGACAGTACCGTAAATGGCCACAATTTTGGGCCACGTTTCTGCATACAGTTGCCTCCCAACCACTTGCAGAAATTGAAAAGCTTTCCTATCTGCTGCCTTATGAGGCAATAGGTGGATTTACAGTCGCCTCCGAAAACTGTGAAGCGGTTAAAACAACGCTCCAACAAAGACTTGGGAGATCCGAAATGCTGTTGAAGTCATTGCATGTCGAACTACATGCACGGCAAATCCCACAAAGGACCTTGAAGAACGCGTTGCGAACATCATCCGCGTTATGTGGCAGCTGGAGGAATTGGGAGAAAACATTGACAATGGGCAAACCGAGCTTTGCATTGGAAAACGGCTACCGCGCCGGGCGCTGATGGAAGCTGAACAAGCGAAAGAGGCCGATGCAGCCATGATCGTCCGAAAGCTGACGAGCAAACTTCAGGCAATTGTCCGCGTTCGCGAGAACATGCGAACTGCGACCACAGAGAAAGCGCTGCAAGGGAATCGGCAAGTTCGGAAGCACGACGGAAGGCGAGAACGAAGAAATTCGGGAGGTGTAATGCGAGAAGAAGGCTTACGCCACGCTTCTGTGCTACCCGCAGTAGCGAAACGACAGACCGAAAGGAAAGGCAAAGAGCATGACACTACCCGACGGGTATGCGCGTTTTGCAAGGAAGCACATTGAGCCCAATGCTTGCTTGCCCACGTTTTGCCACTTTAAAAGAGCGGGCGGTTTGACTGCGCTCGGCAATTACGCCTTTGTTTCAGGTGCCTTAGAGAGGAACACAATCAGAACGATTGTACACGAAATGTCTCCTGCTACCATTGCAAGCGCAAGGGGCATCCAATGGCATTCTGTAGAACGTGGCATCGAACGCAGTATGAGAAAGAGAAGAACCCTCGTGGAAGGACCCAAGCTCAGACGGTTCACACTGTGACCGCTATTGCGACACCAGAACGCCGTTACTCCTACCCACTATTGTCGAGGTCAGAAGTGATGCACCACATATGAGAACGCTCAAAATGCCCGTGCTAATCGAACGTTTATTCATCACGGAAGAAATAATCCAGCAATTGGGCTTAGAAGCAGCACGCAAGGAACCGTTGAATGTTGACAGATTTGGTAGGACGCACACTACGCGCTGCAGGTCTGCGCGCATCAAGCTCAAAATGAAGCGCACTGATGGACGACTCTTCATCATGTTCGCGAAGTCAGTTCCAAAACTGGTTAATGAAATTGACGTCGCTAAGCTAACGGGCAAAACGCTACGGCAGATTCGTTCAACACAGAACAACAGCTCCCGACGACTGTAGTCAAACCGCAGATCCTCGCGGGCGCGGATTATCCCCACGAAGTGTCCAGAGAAATTGCTTCAACAAAGCTGCCGTCAGGATTAGATTGGTATGCACCTTTCTGGGCGACATCGTAAGCGGACAGGCACGCAATAAGCGGTACGGTACTCTTCAAACACCAAATCCTCGAACGTGGAAAAGTTCTGGTCGCTGGAACTCGTAGGAGTTCGTGAGCCTCCTCAACAAGCGAGCGACGAGCTCGCCATGAAACGGTTCAACGGAAGCGTCACCTTCAAGGATGGGCGCTACTACTGCGGTAGGCTATGGAAGGATGATGGAAGCTAGCTCGACAACGATTTCGGACTTTGTTTGGGTCGTGCGTTTTTCGGTGCCGCACACTGTGCTACTCTCCTCACTAGTTCTACGTAAATTCTCTGGCTGCATCGACCGCAGGACGACATTGAGCCACTGAACGTAAAACACTTATACTCTTAGCTTGAGTGAAGAAGCCTTTGTTCAGTACAGGCACATATGCATATGTTACTTTTGTGGGCAAAGTTGTACATTTACGTTTAGATTGCAAGTGGGAAAGGTTTGCTGTTGGGCGTGGCGCTAAAGAGCCAACCCAAGATATCCATTTGTGATATAACAGTGACCATTTTGCTTTAATAGCGTCATTTTTCGCGCCATGTCATTGTTCGTATTCGCGCGCCGTCATTGATCGACTTGTGTGCTTTTGATCTGCCTGAAGCCTACATAAGGCGAGCCTCAGCCCGTCGAGTCAGTCTTCTCCATCGACTGCTCGCAGGCCCCGGCAGCTCTCTTGTCTCCTCGCGTCTATCTTCGGTCTACTCTCAACGCCATCGCGGCTAGGGATACAACACTTGCAAGCGCGTGCAAGGAAATGATGACAGCTGGCAGGGTATGTATTCCAACAGACACAGGTGGTTCTCAAGTCATGGCTGTCGCTTAGAAACAACAAAAAATAAAAGAGTGGAACGAAAACATGAGTTGCATGAAATATGAGGTGCATAAAATCTACGCATATCTCTTAAGAAAGATTTAATTATTTATTTTTCTCGACAATTCATTCTTTCTCGACAATATGTATTGATACGCTGATTTCCTCCTCCCCTCTTCCTGCACACGTTTTGGTCCTCGGCTTCAGTCTGAAGTTGCATATTATATTTGCCATAACTTACTGCACTTCAGCTGCCCATATTGTATTCGTTTGCAGTCCACCTGGGTCAGTTCGTGTGGATTGTTGCTAAAGATGTTTGAGAAGGTCTACAATTCCTCAAGATCACTCATTATCCATTTGTATTAATTGTCTTTTTTTGAAAAGATAGTAATTGCTCATTCTGTTCGCATTTGTGTTGTATGATTTATTTCTATGGCTGAAGCGACGATGTTTATTGTAATATCACAATTTCGCAAAAATAGGCGATGAGACCATTCGATCTTTTACCAAGTTGAATAAACAAGTTTTATGATTGTTTCCCTAGTCCTGTTTTTTCTAGTTTATTTATAGAATGGGGTAGAGGAAAATTTGAGAATTCGATTGCATTTTCTCGCTTAGACGTTCAGCATGGGACTTGTAAATTTTAATTTTCGCACTGTGGAAACTGCGCCGGTTGCAAGAGCAGCTGGATACGGTCGAATCACCTTAAAAATCGTATGCAGACATCCGCCACAGACTCGATGGCAACCTTTGTCGGCTGAACACAGATACCCATCACCAGTGTGCTGGCGCATAATGCGGCTGTCCTGAATATACTGCTACATTATGCGATGCGATTTCTATGCTCAGAAGATATGCATAGGCCGTTGCTACTGACACTTATCCTTATCAAAAATTCATTCATTGCGATATATTTTCACCTATTTTTGATATAATCACCTCTGGTATTAGCATTTACAAGTGATTTTAGCCGATTCTACCAGTCATCTTTTAATGCTCGTTGTAATTGGCTATATTATTGCGCTTTTCAGGGCACTTTTATTATCACTGATATTTATTTACGCTTACGATGAAAGAAACCTGATGCACTTAGAGTGAAATTGCAAGGTGATTTATTGTGAAATGGATTAATCGCACCGTCTATTCTCATCTGTGGATTATTTTGATCGTCGACAATGAGATGCAAAAAATGCCTATTTATTATAATGTTTATTTTGATTGCCGACAAGAACGTAATAATTAGAACGCACTTCCACTGCCAATCGTTTACATAATGGTGATTATAAGGTTTTCTCAATTAGTAACGCTGTGTTCGAATTAAGGAAATGCCTTTACAAGGATTAATAATTACGAATCAAGAATTTTTCTAATTAAAAGAATTAAGAAAGTATAAAGTAGCATTTGTTGTGCATAAAAAGCATATACTAATAACTCATATTAAAAGAATATGAAGACTTGTGTCAAAAGATGAGTGAACAGCTTATGGACTATCCGCGAGATAATGAATATGAACTTTCTTGGGTCTCCAGGATTCGATCATACTCAATACCTGACAATGCTTACCGGCGAGGTTCTTCTACTAGCATAGATGTTTGACTCATCGTCGTATGTTTGGAGTTCTTCACACGACGAAATTCAAGTGCGACTTTGCCCGTGCCTGCAGTGGCAGAGTCTGCTTTCATGCTCTGATGAAAACGCTAGTCAAGAGAAGATATGAACGCTGTGTCACCACTGTCCCGCAATATTCGTGCTGAGCAAACTGACAGTGGAAAGGACTTGATGTGATTTGAATAATTCAGTTTTTTGTGTTGTTTTTTTGTGTTTACAATGCAAAATGGTTTCATTCAATCGGTTATTGCGACTGGGACGTAATTTTTCATTTATTTAACCTGACAGCCGCTCTTGTTTGATGTTGTAATTTATCGATAAAATGCCATATCTGTTGTAACTCTAGCAGCGACAACGTTGAGAGGAGACCGAGTGGGGCGCAAGGAGACACGGAGATAGTCGAAGTCGTTTATCGAGGGGCACACACCCAATAAAGAGCAAACTGGAGAAGGCGAGGCGTCCCAAGAGAGCTGCCGGTCGGAGAGCCATCGATGGAGAAGACCGACTCCGATGAGGTGAGGCCCGCCTTATATAGGCTTCAGGCAGACCAAAGCACATAAGTCGTCAACGACATGGCACGAACACTAATGCTATAAAAGCAAAACGGTCACTGTTACGTCACAGATAGATATCTTGGGTTGGCTCTTTGTGCCATATCCAACATCTTCCCGTTGAAGTCGATCCATTCCCGGTGTCTGTGATCTGTCCTGCTGCGTGCACGATCCGTCGGCCCATGGTACGTTCTGTGTTGACTTCCGGGCTGAACCGTTGTGGAGCATGTCGATCGCGAGTTCAGCGGCGGAGGTCTACCGGAGCCTGTTGGTCGTCGACGTTCTGTTGTAGCTGTGTCCGTCGCTGTACGGTTGGTTGGTCCACTGGTGCGACTCGGATGGCTGGTGGGATTGACCGGACATCGAAATCGTCCAGTAGCGATTAGCATTGCATCTGCTGGAGAGTCCTCCTGTTTGGTGCTCCGTCGGCGGAGTTGGTTGGCGTGGCGCGTCCAAACTTCTGATCCGACCAGAACGTCGTAGGTGACACAGCCGTGTCTGCGTAACACCACTCCGTTCGTCCATCTCGTCTTCTGAAAAAGATGATTTCTGACGAGCACGAGATCGCCTCGTGTGAAGGAACGGTCGCGAGCTCCATGTCGTCGATTGAAGTCTGCCTCCATCTTGTCGTTCCTCCGTACTGCGGCAGACGGTGTCGGCCGAACCAAGTCCAATGAAGTACGGAGCTGCCGTCCCAGGAGAACTTCTGCTGGTGAGCGATTCCCGAGCGTCGCGTTTGGGGTTGTCCGGTAGCTAAGCAGAAATGTTTGTAGAGCTTCCACTGTCGTCTCCTCCCCTTTGAGTTTGCGAAGCGTTCGTTTGAAAGTGTCCACGAAACGTTCTGCTTGTCCGTTTGATTGAGGGTGATAGGGTGGAGAGAAGATGTGCTTGATGCCGTTTCTTGCGCAAAAATCGGCGAAATCTACGGAAGCGAACTGAGTGCCATTGTCCGAGACAATCACTTCCGGCATTCCAAATTGCGCAAAGAGCTGTCGCAAGAACCTGAGGGTTATGAAGGACGTTGCGCGGTCCGTCATGAAGACTTCTGGCCACTTTGAGTGCGAGTCCACGACGACTAGAAAGTAGTGTCCCTCAAATGGTCCTGCGTAGTCGACATGGATGCGGGTCCACGGCTTGTCTGTTACCGGCCATGAAGCAAGTGGAGCTTTGACCGGGGCTTTCGAGACGTCTGCGCTTGGTTGGCACTGCTTGATTGTCGTCTCGATATCCTTGTCGATATCCCGCCAGTATACGTAGCTTCGAGCGAGCGCCTTCATTCGCGTGATTCCTGGGTGTCCTTTTTGAAGTTGCTGAAGGACTTTCGACTGAAGGGCGTCGGGAATGATGACGCAGTCTGCAATGAGGAGACATCCGTCTATAGTACTGAGTTTATCGCGGCGGTTGAAGAGCTGTCGGAGACGTCGGTCCTGAATTGACTGCGACCATTTGTTGTGCGTATAGTAAATAGCCTTTTGAAGCAGGTCGTCTCGTCGGGTTGCGTCCGCGATATCCTGCGCTGTCACTGGAAGTGCGTTGGTTGCGTCGGAGAGTGTCCGATGTACGTCGGCTTCCATTTTGATAGCTGCGACCACCATGTCCTCATCGTTGGGAACGTGATCTGCAATAAGACGTGATAAAGCGTCGGCTTATCCGAACGTGGTCATTGACCGAAACTGAAGCTCAAAATCGTATCCAAGGAGACTTGTGACCCAGCGCTACAGTCGTTTGTAGTTTGAGTAGGGATACCACGTTTGGATCCGAATATCGCGAGAAGTGGCTTGTGATCCGAAGGGAGCATGAAGTGTCGTCCATGGATCATCCGGTGAAACTTCTTATAGCGAAGATCAGTCCGAGAGCCTCCTTCTCGATTTGACTGTAGATTTTCTCTGCTGCTGTGAAGGAGCGGGATGCGCGAGCGACTGCCTTCTGCGACCCATCGTCGAAGCGATGACTAATGACTGCTCCGAGCCCCTTGTTGGAAGCATCGGCCGCTACCACGATTGGGCGAGTCGGATCGTAGTGAGTGAGTAGAAGGTCTGAGCTTAAAAAGCTTTGGCTTTTTCAAAGGCATTTTGACAGTCCTTTGACCACTTCCAAGTCGCATCCTTCTTGAGTAGGTCGTTCAGGGGAGCTCTGAGGTCCCTTATTTCCCTGACGAATGCTCCACAGTAATTGATGAGTCTGAGGAACGATCGGAGTGTGGCGGCGTCTGTGGGAATTGGCACCTGTCGAATGGCTTCGATTTTCTGGAGGTTCGGTCGTCGACCATCGACGTCAATTATGAGACACCAAGATATTTGACGGAAGGAAGGAAGAAGATATTTGCGCTTCTCGGGATTGATGTGGAATCCGTATTCCTTGATATACGGCATCGAGATTGGCGAAATTTTCTTCCTCTGTTCGGCCGACGATGATGACGTCGTCCAGGTATGCCACGGCTCCTTTGATTCCGGCGAGCATCGTATCCACGATTTGCTGGAAAATGCCTGGTGCTGACTTCACACCGAAGGAAAGACGATTATAGCGAGAGAGTCCTTTGTGCGTGTTGATTGTGAGTAACTCCTTTGATGCGTCGTCCACCTCCACTTGTAGATAAGCATCGGCGAAGTCGATTTGAGAGAAGTAACATCCGCCATTGAGCGTCACGAATATGTCCTCTGGAAGTGGCAATGGGTATTTATGAAGTTCCAGGGCGTCGTTAAGTCCAGTCAAGAAGTCCGCCAAAAACGGAGGTTGCCGGATGCCTTCTTCAGGACGACGATTGGGGCTGCCCATCGCGAGTAGTCCACCTTCGTGACGACGCCTTGATTTTCGAGCCGGCTTAATTCCTATTCCGCTGCTTTGAGAGCTGCGCAGGGCACTGGCCGCCTATTCGGAAAACTGGTTTGGCGTCGTTGCGTAGGTACAGAGTTGCCTTGGCCTTCTTGCATCGTCCTAGCGACTTGCCACAAATCTCCGGATAGCGTTCCCGTGGGTTGAAAACGGTGACTGGTTCGGAGCGTTTCTTGATGGACTCGTCGATGCGAGTGATCCGTCGGACGTTGTCACACAGCGTGGCCAAGTTCCATAGGTCCAACTTGTCGATGAAGTCAAGGCCCAATAAGTTGTGCGCGTTGTTGCCATAGCGCTCGAAGATGCGTCCTGCTGCCGTGCGTCCGTTTATCTTGAGCATTCTGTTTGTCTGTCCAGAAAAAAAGATTGGATTGTTCGATGAGTGAGGGCTTCCTCCGTGACTGGCTGTGGACTAGGGGATCCGAGTCGCTTCCATGACGCCTTTGATACGAGGGTGATGTCCGATCCTGTGTCCACTTGGAATCGAACTGAGTGTCTGTCGATGAGCGCGCTGACGAACTTCCGGCGTTGTCGCGCATCCGTCGTCGTCTTGACGCTTTGAATGCCGTCCGATTGATAGCGCGGGCGTCGTTCGTTGGTCGTCTTCTTGTGCTGTCTCCGATTGCATACGCAGTAGCCTTCCTTGTGACCTGTGTTTCCACATTGAGCGCACCTGTGGTTGGAGAATCGGCATTCCTTGATGAAGTACATGCCGCCACATTGCCAGCACGGTATCCTTGGGGTAGCCGCTCTGTTGTGTCCCGTCGACTACTTGGATTGTTCCTTTGACGACGGTGTCCTTGGTGTCGCTGCCTTGTCGTGTTGCGTCTGATATTTGGATCGCTCCTTCTTCCGCTTGAAGCGCTTCGGCTTGTCCGGAACTGTCGCAACGTTGACCGTCTGGATCGTTCGAATCCTCGGCCATCCTGTTGTCGTGCTTGAGATTGTCGAGCCGTCTGTATTCCGCAATGAGGTCCTTGAGCGTTGCGCTGGCATTTGTATCGATCCTGTTGAGCAAGTGAAGTCGATACTCGGTATCTGCTGGCGATTGGAGTCCGCATACGAAGAGAGGCATTTGAACTGCTCTGCGTTGAGTTCGTCCAGACGAAACTTCTCGCATTCCCGGTTGACGATGCTGCATATGTTGTGATGTCGTCCCTCGGGTTCCTGACAAGCTTCAGACAGTGATAACGCTGGTTCAATAGCGATATCTTAGGTTCGAAGATGTCCTTGAGGATGCTGACCGTTTCGTCGAATTTCAGGTCGCGTGGCTGCTTTGGAAGAATGTAGTTTGCGTACTTCTCGTAAGCTATTGCGTCGAGTTTCCGCAACAGGAAGCGCACACGTCCTGCGTCGTCGAGCTTCTGAGCGTCGATGTTGAAGTTGTTCTCGTAGCGTTTGAACCACGTTTCGAACGTGACGTTTTCGTCCGGAACGCAAGTGAAGGTTGCAATCGCATTGTCGAGAGCCGAATCCACAATCGAAGTTGCTATGGACTGCGTCGTATCGACTCAGAGAGCCGTCAGTTACTGCTGCATTGTAACCATCATCTGTTGCATCAACGCCTGCTGATCCTGCTGATGTTGGAGTAGTAGAACCAGCGAATCGGGTAGGCCTTCCATCTGTCGCGAATTCGAAGCCTGATCGCCACTGTTGTAACTCTAGCAGCGACAACGCTGAGAGGAGACCGAGTTGGGTACGAGAAGACAGGAGATAGTCGAAGTCGTTTATCGAGGGGCATCACACCCCATAAAGAGCAAACTGGAGAAGGCGAGGCGTCCCAAGAGAGCTGCCGGTCGGAGAGCCATCGATGGAGAAGACCGACTCCGATGAGGTGAGGCCCGCCTTATATAGGCTTCAGGCAGACCAAAGCACATAAGTCGTCAACGACATGGCACGAACACTAATGCTATAAAAGCAAAACGGTCACTGTTACATCACAGACAGATATCTTGGGTTGGCTCTTTAGCGCCATACCCAAGAATATGATTTTCCAATGTTTTCTTCTTTGAAATAGCTATTGATTCCGTTTTTTCTGAAGAATTTTTCGGCTACTATTTTCTTTTTTAATTCTCTAAACCTAATTAAGGCAGGAAAACAAAATTCGAAAATATTCACATCCGAATAAACGTTACAGATTTTTGTTGTTGTTGTCCATTAAAAAACAGAAAGAACCAAATTGCTGTCAACGAATTCATTATGCGAGTATTTTTCATTTAGAAGAAGCAGTAAACGGTTTATCTTTCTTCTAATAACTTTTCAAACTTTAAAGACCACCTTTTTAGGGAGTTACTTGCCTATTCGTTGCTTAGTTTGACGCGGATTTTACTGATTTCGTATGTTTAAAAAAAAACTCTATCGCAGTTGTACTGAGTTCGTTCCTAGGAGTCGATGGGCATAAGAGCTTTACCGTTTTCTTGGTTTTTTAAAATGGAGAGTAAAGGGTTGGGGAAAAGAAATTAGACAGCGGCCAACTAGCTGGCACTAAACGTAGTTGAAAAACATGGGAAAAATTTAACGAAGAAGGAAGTTGAAAGAAGTGCGAGGAAGGAGAACAGATATACATCACAGGTAGAACAGAAACTATAAGGGGAATTTTTCCTTGGGTGGTTGGTGCCGGCGGGGTTGTAGATAGGATTCACTGGATAATACAGAGTGAGTGAAACGAATGAACAGGGTGAGGCTTCGGTGTGAGATGGCCGACGCGCGAGACGTGGGGCCTTGCTGAGCCTTTTAGCATCGTTGCTGATGGCCGCCTGAGCGTCAGACGAACCTCTGATTGATGCCTTATTCGCATCCTCGGAAGAACTCTTTTGAGCGGTTGACAGCCGAAGCGACGATTTTGGCTCCGTTGACCCACGGAGTCGATTTGACAATCCCTTATCCGTCCGCTCGGTCCTTCCTCGGGTCCCTTCGATGCCGGCCTTTATGCATGAAGATCGTCTGGAGATAAGGGTGTTTGCTGATCCCTTGGGAATTAAAGCGAACGCCGGTGCCGAAATGATTCTGTAAACGGAGATGCAAGTCTTTGTTAGAAAGGGAGAGTACTTGACGATGAAATGAAACGGCGTCAGGTGCTTGCATGGGCATCAAGCGCACCAGGTAGTGCGTGGATGACTCAGATGCCGCAGAATTTCCACAACATAACCGTTTTGTGCTTTCACGGCATTTTTTCTTGTTCTTGTTCTTTTCTTTTCTCCGTTTTAGTTATTTCGCGAGGTCCGCAACACTCCCCTTGAGGAGCTTGTCGCGGATGCAGGCTGGCGCGTTTGCGGACGTATCAGTGGGGATGGGACTGTTGCACGCTGTTTGGCAACAGGTTGTTGCCTCGTAAGTACATTGGCGTGACAAGTGGGTGCGGAGATATTGATTCACGGAAGGTAGCTGAGGTGGCGAATAATGACTCTGTATATTGTCTTCAACTTTTTGTATTTGCCGTGACCCGGGTTCGACTATTGGTTTACTCTCGATCGACTTTTCTGATTCTTTGTTCGCTTTTACCGCTTTCACCTGGATGACGAGGTAATTTATCGACCGTTTTTTTTCGATAAATAGTTGACAGCCTAGCCATGAGCAGCATGACTGGCAATACGAAGAATGCGGCGATTCCGAGTGAGATTGCTTTCCACTTCGCCATGATCGATTCGAGAGCGCTTGCAATGTCCGCGGTGCTCATTTCGATTTCAAGACGAAGTTCCTGGAGAAATTCCTCTATCGGATTCTTACCGTCATAGGTGAGGTGTGATTGATAAGCAGCAAACATGAGAATTGTTTTTGAACAAGACGATCCAAAACGAGTTCATTCAACTCACTGGAGTCTAACGGCTTGGTCGCGTTGAAGACGACTTTTTGTTCGCCTTTTACAAGGTAGTATAAGGGATTTGATGTGAGTTTCTCGGAAGTAATTAGGCCTTGTTTCCAAGGGCAACGAATCTGACGTGGTCCCAGTAGCAAGTCGTGTGTGATTGGTTCGACAAATGCGAGGGTTTTTCCGACCATCACCGACGTCTTTTCGTAACGCAGGCACCGACTCTGTGATTGGCATATTCCTTCGTGATGACTGCAGGCAGGCACTTTGTGGCTAGGAGTTGATCTCCTGCGTGCTGAGCAGCGACATCATTGCGTCCCACTAGTAGTCGGTCAGCAGCCGTTGCATCCTTAACGCTGAGCCATCGCAGGATTCGGATGAACATATTTCGTCTTTTGCACCATTCTGCGCGTTCTGTGCCATCGCTATATCGTATACGTATTGCAGTCGAGGATATCCTGGTTTGCGTTTCTCGCCAAGTTTCTCTTGAAGGAAGGAGTGAGTGTATGCTCATCCCTCATTTTCCCTTAGGGAATCCTCCGTTTTGTGCCTTCACGGCATTTTTCTCTTGTTCTTTTCTTTTCTTTTTTCCATTTTAGATATTTCGCGAGGTCCGCGACAGAAATATGAGGAAAGGGAACAAATCTACATCACAGATAGAACAAAAACTGACTGGCTGGTTTCGTTCAGACGATAACCTGTCTTTGTGAGTGGAAAATAATGAAAAACCTTTGATGTAATGAATATTACTTTGCAGTTCTAAGATCAATGACAAATACCATGAACAGCGACACCACTTTCCTTCGACATCGCAACGTTCAAACATACGAAAAAAACCCTCTCTCTTGTAATGTATTTAAAGATAGTGACGTGACAATATCATATTTTTCAAACCTTTGCAAGGTCAACTGGAAAAAAGCGTCAGTCAAATTCCCTTTAAGACGATTTTAGCTTAGTGATCGAACAACTTTCAATTCTTTGTGATATCCTGCAAAACCTGTTTCGTAAATTATTTCACCTCATGAATTGCTAAAATAGACTTCACATTTTTTGATGATCGCTAGAGAATGATTTTTTAATATGATTAATTGTTTAATATGTTGTGACCTTGAAGGTATTCATCAATCGTTAAATGAAATTGCCAAAATTTTTTTCTTAGCTAAATTAACATTCAAGAAAAAGAAGTTGTTTCGCAAACTATGAAACTTACAGAAAATCCCATCAGTAATGATATTACCTTCCTTGAAGTGCTTAACGAAACCTTCCACTTCCAAATCGAACACCATCAAAGCTTCAGCAAATGCGATTCATCGAGCGGAAACCCAATGGTGATGAGCGTTCGTTGAGAATGCATACTTATACGATTAATCACATATCATTAACATGTACAGTGAATTCGTTAATTTCGCATATTATTTGATTATGTACAATTTATTTATTCTTCTGCGATAGTTAAAACCTACACCTTAGTGCCTCCCCAATTACATTTAGCACGTTACGATGAAAAAACATTTTTTTTTTGACTTTGAGAGCCAAAAGCTTAGTGAACATGAGGTGTTCCCGAAACGGTGCCAAGAAATTATAGCATCAAATGCAAAACTTTTGCGAAAATTAATGAAGAACATCTCAAACGTTCTGGAAATATCAAATTGTTTCATAGATATGTTAATGCGAAATTGATTAATCACCAAATGATTGGTGTGCTAAAAAAAACAACAATTAAAGTGTTGTTGTTGAACATTCCACTAAATGCAATATATATGCGGATTTCTGCTCACATCTTCACAAAGAAGATAGCCACCTTCTTGCCTACATTTTCGTTTAGGAAGTGAAACAAATTAGACACCTTAATAAACATCGCCACAAATTCTACGATAAGAGCCATAGAAAAAATGAACAATAAAATTCCCTTAACTTGAAACGACATTCTCTTTTACTTTGTAAAACGTAGGCCCGCCACGTAGCGATCTCATTAAACATGATCTTCCAAAAAAAGCATTTCCTTCTGCTTGCTCGCGTCATTTCCTGAAACTGTCATCATTACTTTTTTACTGAAAATTTCCTTCACCAATCTTCCTTAGAAAAACACCCTCCAATAATTACTACAATGTCTTTGCGTAATATTATGTAGAGACTGTGTGATCTGTTGTCCCATAGACTCATAAATCTCTCACAATGTTTCTAGTTAAGTCGACACTTTCAAAGTCAACTATGAGTAATAGATCACTAGATTCGAACAAAAAATTTGAATTGATATTGTGCTTATTGATTGCCTGGAGACTACTAAGGTTCTTTGCTACTTAAATTAGAGACCTACCTTCCAAATACCTCAGAATGCAACCTTTTCTTGTTGAGCGTTCATAAAGGACGAAAGTCGCTGGATCGCTCTTATGGTCGTTGAACCGCTCTTACACACAAAAAATTACTTTTATTGCTCGTGAATGTAGTCTTGAACTACTTCTCTTTCAAGAATAAATAAACAATATATCACCGATCTGTTCGGTGTATGCAAACTATTTGTTGATAACCTAAAGATATATGGTCCTCTGCACATCGGGACTGAGGACCCTCATGCTGTTAATGCTGATCTCGATAATTTAGCTCCTTAGTGGTGAAGATTTTCGAGTTAGTCGTATCTTAGAAGGAAATTTCTTATAAATTTCCATCAAAAATATTTTCTAAGTGTGAATAATCCTCCCTTGTCATTTAAATGAATGATCCGTGATCTTGGTGTAAGCTTTCATCAAATCTACATTCGGATTTACGGCGCTCTGAAATTGCTATGAGATCTTCTCTGTGGACGAATTGAATTTCGTTTGTCTTATCGCACAAGTGCAAAGAGCAGTTATCTTGTCTACTCCCATCCAATTGTGAAATATTAACTGCGAGTAGAGTTCCCTTAAGTTATGGCGAGGTAAAGATATTCAAAAGTGCCAAGGAATTTCACTTGTACTGCACTTTGTAAACTGTTTATCGAACCTTCATTCCGATCATCACACTCGATTAAAAGCTTGTGAATTTGTAACGTTAAGTTTGCCCTCGAATGAAGTAGGCCTACTCCTTGTTGTGGAACTATCGCGACCTTTCTAATATGCTTTAGAAATTACTTCTTGTGCAACCTGTGACGTCACGGAAAATTCGCAGTTTCATTTAGCACGCAGCATATGTGATATAAATGTTTTTTTTCAGATATTCCACTTCAAAATTGCCACAACTGAGAAAAAATTTCCTCAAATCACCGCTGACGCTCAAAGTTTTTCACCGTTCATGGCACATCTCGAATCCTTCGAGCTAAAAACATTTCCCACATGATCTTTTACCTCTCATGCGCAGCAATTTCGTTTTTTATATCCCGTATTCTTATATGGGCGATATGTAATTCACGTTTCTTTTTTGCCTATCTCTCCGTGCTACGAATGCTCTTTTCTCTATTTCTATCTTCTCCTCGTCTTCGGAATTTACCTTCCAGTCCTCTTTTCTTTACGAAGCATATTTTTTCATCGTTTTTTTTTCTTCACTAAATAATCTCTATTATCATTATCAATAAAAAAATCGAAAAGCAACGAATTTTTGCTTGCCTATATAATTGCATCATTATGATACGTAGATGGAGCATACTAATAAAATCAGCGATAACTATATTATCAACACAATTTTGGACACGAAATGCTTAATTTGAGAGCGCAACGTTAGAGGGTTGCAAATGATTAAAAAATAAAACAAGTTTTTGTGGTGTGAAACAGCGGAACCCGATGGAGTCGCTATAAATATGAAGCGAATGAACAACCCTTATCGCAGAAATGGCTCATTCCAATAGGTCGTGGTTTTCATCGGTTATTTTCACCGTCTTCATCTTCTTACACTCAAATGCTACACCAGATCCTCCACCAGGACCTCATCCACATGGGCCTCCCAAGGTTCAGCGTTACGTTCATTTGAGTTTTAGTCACTTTATTCCTTTGTAAATGTTCTGTGCTATAGGAATAGCCGCGAAAATTGAGCATTCTAAATGGAGGTATATTTTGAATTATACGTCGGTTGAACTTCTATTTTACCAGTTATCAGGATATATTTGCGGCGTACCACTTTTGCTTTTTGCCAGAGCAAAATAAGTTTTGTCTAACAATACACAACATGTTGAAAAATGATCATAACAAACTTCTTTAACGACAACGGTATTCAATCCTTATTGCAATGTGCACTATCGCATTTTCTTGTTGCAATACTGCATCAGGTTCTTGCTTGTTCATCTAATGCATCAAGATTTCGTAGTGATTGCCTATAAAGAATATAATTCATAAACACTGTGAACAATATTCAATAATTTCATGTAAAATATTAAACGGCCAGCAATTTCAGGACATTCCACCAGGTTTCGCTGAAGTGCTTCCACCCGAAATCGTCGCTAAGCTGAGAGCTATCCATAAAGATGACTCCTTATCGTGGGAGGTTTGTTTTGAATGTTATTAGCACATTACAACACAGAGCTATAGTAGATCGTTCCCCTATTTTCACTGTGAAGAAATAAGAAATAATACGACTTTCATTAATTAAAGGGAATCCTTCATTGTAATAGTTGATCTGTATTTATTCGGATAAGCGTTGTTGTTTCTCAATTCAACATATGACATATCGGTTGTACTCGTGAAATACGGTAGTTGGGTCCATAAAAAGGATCCGAATCATTGAGCCTGTATTAGAAAGTTCAACTTGAAAGTCTTACAGGAAGGCTGCTTTTCATTGAACCACATAGGCAGTTCTGCTTTTGCTAAAATCAGGGTAGATAACGTATGCTGGGGATTTCGATAGCCGAGTTATTTTATTACCACTAAATGGTGTTTAGATCGTTGATTGAAGTGATTTGGTTTCGAACAACAGTTGTGGCTGTTCGTTTTTCAGCAGAGGCGTGAAAAGTTTGACAAAATAATGGACACAGTACCCGAAAGTATAATCCAGAAATTGCCACCACCGCCTTTCATGGATAAGCTGCCTGCAGATGTGAAGGCGAAACTTATGGCTATTCATAGACAGAAAGGGCTCAGCTGGCGTCAGAGACACCAGAAAGTGCATGAATACATCGCAACGCTTCCCGAGAATATAAAACGTTTGCTACCTCCACGCCATCATCACCGTATGTTCGATTTTTTCGTTTTGATATATCGATTTACCTATCTGCTTAGAGTATATCGACTGAGCTGGTGCTGCGTTTGTTGCGGCTGAAGTTGAGAACCGTGTCCAGCTAAAGCTAAATGTTTGAGATAGGTCGGAATAA
This sequence comes from Ascaris suum, assembly GCA_013433145.1. Taxonomy (NCBI): domain Eukaryota; kingdom Metazoa; phylum Nematoda; class Chromadorea; order Rhabditida; family Ascarididae; genus Ascaris; species Ascaris suum. Next base: position 6,926,139 of record CM024178.1, on the reverse strand, counting down.
TATGAATGATCGGGCTGATTGCGAACCGGAGCACCAAGAAATAGTGGAAACGAGGGAAAACGGTGTGTTCTTACATATTCCCACTCCACATCTTCGAGCGTGAACTGTTGCATCGTAGAAACAAGATAATTTTATCTCTTCTTAATGAAATTCTAACGAATTCTCATTAACATCGATTGTAAATCACAGATGAAGCAGTAAACATTACGTAGGCAAATGCAAGCTTGTCCATTGCCTCAAACTTGCGAAGATTATATGACGACCGTAGTCGAAAAAATGTGGTTATAAGTGATGAGGAGGAGAAAAAATGCGGTTATAGATGATATAGGTGATGATAAATAGGTTGCCACGGTGCACATCACTTTCGATTGCGTTATCATTGCAGAGTGTCGAATTTCATTATCATTTTGCCATTAAGATAACCTTATCCAGCTGAAAATTTCACCTGTGATCTGTTCGAATTCGTTTTAAAATACGATCGAATAATTACTCAAAGCGCTTTTATTGACCTAATTTGGCTTGCAAGGAAGCCGCTGTTTCCTGTTTATAGGCGCGTATGTAAATTACTTACTATTGTTAAAACTGTCACAGAATTTAAAGGTCATCGTTCTATTAATGTGAGAGTATTCACTTTATAGCATTTGCAAATTTCAAATGTGAATCGCAATTTCTTTCGATGTGTGAGATTTTTTTTCAGGACATGCCGGCGAAAACACCAGGAGCGCATAACACCCGCAATTTATTGTTGACGGCAATTCAAAGTATAATAGCAGCCCCTCAAAAAGACGAAACCGACATCATTTCAAGGATGCATAATTTTTAAGGAAAATATATTTGCACTGGATGGCGTTGTGAACGTAACAGATTGACTCGATTAATAAAGCAAATAAGATTATTTCATTGTATTGTAACATAGTAAAAAATTACTTCGATATTATATTATTTGTATGACTTTCTTCAGTTTAAAATTCCCAAATCGCAGGATTTCATTGTGATGTGGGGATCGATATTGCTCAAGAACATTTAAAAAATAAAAGAAAAGTTGATTTATGCTAATTTCATCTTCATCTTTCGATGATGAGTTATACTAATTAATAATTAGTACTTTAAAAGAACTAAAGGTGTGGGATATATGTGGAATTTTTATCCTCTCCTCCTCTCTCGATTTTCATTCCTGTCTTTGAATGTGTTATAAAATTCCGCAAATGGCACATCGTCATGTGCTATCTGCGTGGACAAGTGGTACACTTCAACTTCAATTCATGTTGAAAAGTTCTGCAAGCGCATACAAGGATATAGACATGTGTGGTATGTGGCAGTATATGCGTCCCAGCAGGCGTAGATGGTTTACAGGTTGTGGCTCTCGTTTAAAAGCAGCAAAAAATAGAAGAGTTGAACGAAATTATGAGCTGTCAAAAAAAAGACGCTATATTCTGCTGCATTCCATATTCTTCTCATATACACCTGCACGCCTTTCCACTTGCCGGTTTCTGACGGCTTCCCATGTAAGAAGAATTTGAAACGATTGAAAACTTCCTTCTCTGGAAAAAAATAAACGGCAGATTCTTGAGAGTTTCTGAAAGGATTTTTTGTTCCCTGCTATCTGATGTTGACTATATTGCTAAAAATAACATCCTTGGCTCGATGATTAACAAGCTTGATGTCCTGTACGCCGGCATTTATATGGACCAAATGTCACAGACAAATAATGCAGCAAAGGGGACAATGAAAGAAAGTTATAGATATTATATTTACATGCCTGAACGAATCGGGTGGGAAATGATTAACATCATACTTTCGTATATTGTTTTAAAAAAACATGCGCGCAACCAAATGCTCTGTGATGAGCTAGCCAAGGAAATTGCCCAATGCTTTTTATGGGTCCTGGCCAAATTTCGTCTCGACAATTACCCCCTAAGAAAGACTTTCATCTCCACATACCACAAAAAGCGAACTCTACACAAGTATTATGACTATTATAAGAAGATTTAGAGTAAACTGTGAAGTTAAGCTTAATAACGGCATTTCTGGTGGCCAAACAATTCAAAGAAACAGCTTTACGATCGCGTGGTATTTACAAGATGCAGCTTTGTATCTTTTCAATTTAACTATATATTACTCAATTTTGCAGATAACCAAAAAAATAAAAAAATGCACATTAGGCATACTGTTTACTTTATAACTCGAATTTACTGCAAAGTGGTGTTTGTTTGTAAAATTTTACAAACTTATAATTATCAAAAAAATGCAGCCATATGAATATTAAAAACTCTACTTATATGTGAAGAATGATGGCTGTTAAGATTGGCACATACCACTTTGTGAAAAAATCTTCCTTTCCTGAGGGGGAACGAATTTTCTGTAATTCAATTTTTTCTTTAAACTCATGGAACAATTAGCTGAAGCTGAAATCTTTGTTTCATCAGGAGGGTACAAAGCGGAAAATGCTAGTGCCGTCTTTCAAATCTCTCAACATGCCAATGCATGTATGTGTAATTGACTTATTTTAATAAACTCAAAACGTCTAACACTGCAATATGCTCGGTTTCCAGGAAAAAAAATTGCATATTTCCACCTATCATTTTCGACACAGTCGATAATTTCCATGGTCGTTGTGAAATCAGAAGGCAGTAGTCTTCAAGTAATAAACAACATCAATTAATACAGCATGCTACTGCAATAGGACATCCCCAATAGTAAAGTCCAACAGCCGAAATCATGCTGCTAAAGTGAGATATAGCACTCACGCAATTCACGAAATACTATAGCGCTAATTTTAAAATTAAAATTAGTACAAGCTTTGAAATAATATGTATGGGGGGGGGGGTGAATTTTTTGATTTAAGAATTTTTCAGAAGCATGTGAATTCTGGACACCAAATTCCACATCATTCGTTATTACTGCAATAAACGTTTGTAAGCAAGAAGACATACACACACACACATACGTAATAGGAGACAAATAAGTAAACTAATGCCTCAACTTTTGAATTACTGTTGCGATGTGCGATTAAGAATATCTTGTGAAAGGGCTTTTGTGAAAGGGCTTTTTTTTCGGTGGAATTTAGAGGAATAGAAAATTTATACAATATGTCCGAATGAAAATAGTCATCATAGCCATATAGCCATGAGACATCCCACGATTTAGAATATTCCGTAAGTGCTTTCGGGACTTTGTAAATCCTTCTTAATCCATTAAACACTATTTCGATTCATCAGTATGATGCGGCGATACCTTAAGAGGAATACTATCGTCAGCGGGTCCAAATAGACCGCCCTTGAAAATTTGAGCGATAGCGTTGCCTTCTTCTTTAGAAGGCGCTTGCTTAGTACCGAGTAGTGATCCAATCCAGTCGATCTCGCCCAGTCGACCTTGCAATAGACTGCCAAGCAAATTATCGCCAGCATCTGGCTTATCTGTCGATCCGATTGTTATCGTGCTTGTCGGCTATAAAATTTTAAAATTGTTTAGCGCAAAGAGCTTTCTGAGGTTTCTTCTTGCTCATTCTGCACATTTATTAAAACCTAGGCTGTACCACCTATCAGCAATAATACAAAAGATGTATTACTTGTAACACCTCTTTTTGTTAGAGTTAAAGCTCTATGGGGGTTTTTCCGTAAGGATGCTAAGCTAGATCACTTGTTCAGGACCCATCGGCCTGATGGATAAATCTTCATCCACTTATGAGTAACGAAGTAGTCGAAGAGATACCTCGGCCACGGGCCTTGTGCTATTTAAAGTTTTCGCTGCTATAGTAAGCAATTAGTGCTTCCAAAGTACTACGATAAAATTTTTCCACCTTCAATGGACGACCTAGTGGATCTTGCTCTTTTTCCTTTCTATGTTTCATTGTTTTTGCTGCATTTCAGTTTCTTTTACCTGTGCTGGAATTCATATCTTTTATTAGTTTCCTCATTCGAAGCATTGAAGCAGAATGGAAAAATAAATGCAAATCGTTTCGTGAGGGTCCGCTAACGGACAAAATTATAGGAGACAAATTTATGACCTAAATGTGGAGTTTACCAATTATACAAAAAATGTTTTTGAGAAGAATACACCTGTTGGAAGGTAATAAAACATCAACGTGTCCACAATGAGAAATGGACACAAATATCAGAAGGGCTTCTGCTTTTGCATTTTTGCATGCCCTCGCGTGAGCAACCAATTTCACAGTTTTCGACCAATGTGAAAAACACATAAAGTTGATCAGTTAGAACATGAGCGCATTATTTACCATATTTTATTTTTATTGTCACTAAAGAGTGAAATTTATTTCATCGATGGACGGCATGCAAACGCACATATCACTAGGCCAACTCATATGGCGCATTTCGTGCACACCAAACTTCGCTAACCCCTTCCCCTCGCCGGCTCCCAAAACCTTCAGTGGATGCGGAATTGAAATTACCGTATAGACAATAGGAGGGATCACAATGAATGGATTCCAACCACCCATAATGAATGCATTTCTGCAAAAGATTGCGAAAGCTTATAAAAATGATGCAGAAAATTGCCACAGTGTCGAACATGGATGCCTACATAAAAAATAAAAAAGGTATAAAGAAGAGGGAAATATCTATTTTTTGCATAAAGAATTCAGTGATTTGCTATCTAGTGTACGAAGATTCCACAAACTAGCCTCCTCTTTAGTTGATTCACTAGCTCGTTCAGAGTTGACTCCGAAAAGACCGGTCTTTGGCGTTACTAGTGCTTTTAAATGCGGATCGTTGGTGGTTTCTGTGATTCCATCTCCGTAATTATCGCCATCATGTTTGAAGGAATGGAACAGCTTATCGATGGAAAATAATGCAGATGGATCTGCAAAAAAAAAAAAAAAATCCGCATTTTATGCTTCAAATATCATCTTTTCGTCTATAATTACTGTTAATTCGATTATTTCAATGATAATCTAGAGGTGATAAGTGAGCAATTTGCAGTGATAAGATTGCAAGTTATGTTGGACGATAGCATAGATGGCTCGGATGGCCTTTTTGATGTTTAAATTCCAAAAAAAAAGTAACTGTTACAAATGTTCGATTTTTTTTCTCAACTGAACTTATGGCGAAATGCCTTTATGATGATCCTTTCTATGCGGTTATATGTTCCCATCAACTTTCTTCGAAAGAACTTCTAGAAAGAATGCAACGGAACATTTTCGAGACAAACATTGAGCACCACACTAAAACTATGAGTCCGAATGTCTATAGGCTGAATTTTTTTCGATATTGTGCAAAGAAAACACTATTACATTTCGCATTGGTCAATTACTATTCTTAATTGTATCTTTTATTATTCTCTGTTAATGGCAAGAAAAAAAAAACTTCTTGTCCGGTCAAAAATTGAAACAATTTGTCATCGATGCGGCATAAAGTTTTCAAAATTTAGTGATATTGAAACATTCTTGCTGAAGCACATGACTATAAGTTAGTTAAATGACTACATGTAAAGTGCTTTAATTTTTGTTATTTCCTATAAACTAAAAGTCTCAACTTCTCAAATGCTAACCAGGAAGAGTTTTGAGCAGTGTTGCGAACGACTTCTCAGCATTGCTTCCTGCATTGTTGCTGAGAAAAGAAAAAAGATTCGGTTTACCAAAAGGAATTTCTACTGCAGATGTAATAGGTAGACTAGTTGATGTAGTAATTGCGGGTATAGCGTTAGGCCAACTTTTCGACCAAATGGAGGGTAAAGGGTTGGCTGTGGAAGTGAATCGACTCCGATCGTAGAACGGCTCCGAGTTGGCAGCGATCATCGCAAGTTCCACCCGTTGTTGTGCACTTATATCTGACATCGGCATACGATCAACCGCAGGAGCAGTCATCGAGGCCATATCCGCATATTCATAGTCAAGCTGCAAATGGAATGGCTAAGTGAGGAGCATCGAATGAAAACCTCCATTATAAATTCCCCGTCATCATAGTCATTTGTTACTGAGAGTGTGGCTTTTCACTGAAGTATGAGTCATACCTTTTCATAATATTTTGTAAAGGTTGAACAATAGCTTGTAATTTTTCAGACATACTAAAGCTTCCTTTTTTTGGGGGGGGGGGATTTGTGACGGTGGGGGTCACCATAAATGGAAGTTTCTCGAAGAGTTCACGATGTTCTTTAAGAAAAATCTAATCTCAGAATTCTGCATGCAAAGCTCGAGGCGTTTGTTCAAATAACATTAAGATCTCAGCCACGGTTTTGCTGCATTTTTTTTGGCACTTAAATAATCTCTCGTTTATGAGGGGCTAAAATTCTATAAAATCGCTCCTATGCAGTTAGCCATCTAACTTTTGCATCTGCTTATATATGTATAAAAGAGTATTATTTTGGAGAAAATACACATAGATCGGTACTCATTACAGCCATTTTTTGTTTGGTTTGTTTTCGTTAATAGGAAAGCTTCCTTGTATGAGCAATAGGTATGAAATGCTATAGGGGGGGGGGGGGCATGTTGCACAAAAATATTGTTTGTGCAAAAAACCAATAAATTTTGAGAGTCACAGCGAGAAATGGAACTCACATTTTTTTAAAATTAATTTTCATTTTTAATTGCGTATTTTGAAATTAATCTTTCAGAACTATTTTCAATATTTTCAATACCCTTAATCAAATGGAGTCACGATCCGTCAATTTTTAAAAAATCAATTCAATCATTTCAACAATGCCATCAAATACGTCATCATCAAGGAACATATGCATCTAGAAATCGAAGCATTTCTAGAATAATAATTGCAATCATGTGCAAAGAAATCATAATGAAATCTAATTAGGAACAGAAATGTGCAATATCGAATGAAAAAAAAATAGAATCATCAGTCAAATATCAATTAGATCAAATATGACCTGATTATTCGACACGCCAGTGATGTAACCACTACAAACACAAGCTCAAGCTAGTAGTAACGTTAGGAGAAGTCAAGCCTCTGGTATTTCTATACGTTGGATGCCGAACGGAGAAGCCATTAAGTAGTTCCTACTATCGCAGTTGCAAACTTTTTTTCAGTGCTACTTTTGAAATACTTCTTAATGCCTCTAAGGGTTGATGTAATGGTCAAGACTCCTGAGAGCTAGCATTTATAATCGTACTTTTTGCTGATGTTACCGCAAGATTATCCGGAAGACTGCTTCCGATATTTGGAGAGCAGTGCAATTTCAACGCTTGCCAGCGGTGCTATTGCAGTGGATAACGCTCTGACTCACGTATATTGGAACTGACTCGCAATTAAATGTCTCATAAACAGTCAATTAGTGAGATGCCAAAATTTTATACTATCATATCACCGGACTGACGAATTTTTCATTTATAAGTAATGAAGAAGGGTAAATGAGCAAGACACAATCTAAAGAGGAGAAAAAAAAGCATCTTGAAGGAAGACGATTAACCAAAGAATAAACAGAAGTTTCGGGTCATAAGCTTCGTCGCGTAAAAATTAGTGATGAAATTCGGGCAAACTTCCTTCAGATCTCGAAATTTTCATCGACATTAAGAAACAACTTACAGAACTTACAGCATAAAGCCCACAAACTGAAACTCAACGGTCCTTTCTGAACAATGCTGCTGATTCGCATTGCCTCAGTTTGTGTTTTTGCATGTCTTTGTTCTACTATTTTAGAGCGTTTTTCCTCGTTTACAAGTGAATGAAAATTAACAAACAAACATTTATTCATTTACAATAAAATTAAATAAAATAAATGAATAGCAAATGGTTAACATATTAAACATAAATGAACAGTAGCGTATAGCAGTGAGAATATACCTGATTAAAGCACATTATTTTACAACTATCACGGCTATATGCTTTACGAAATTAAACAGAATTCATAATGAATGCGAACCCTTCAAAAATAGAGAAAAGCCTTTAAAAAAAAAAGAAAATATTTGCAATTAAAATATTGCATAGCATTGCTTAAGAAATATTTTCTGTAATCGAGTGTGTTAAAATGAAATTTTATTAGCTGAATGGAAAATATTCTAAGATGCAATTTATAAAATGTTTACATTCAGTGCTTTAATAAATTTTTATGAAGTAAACTAGCAGCAGTACTTAAAGATGCGCATTTATAAGGAAAACAGCGTATAGTGAACTCAGCGTTAGAAAAACGGCATTAGCTTATCGGGTAGCGCTGAAAATACCGTCCAATAAAATCGTTCGAAACGAAGATTCTAATGTCATAGAGTGGAATATTTTCAGTACTACCTAATAAGCATTTCATAAATTGACTGATTGAAACCATTCAACTGCCCGCTTGTAGATCAAGCCGGAGGGTGAATGGTGAATAACCGTTGATCAGAAATCTTATCGGTTGGTTGATCGGCAATCACCGCACACTGAGAACATTACGCTCAGAATAACGAAATCCAGTCGGTTGGATCGATGAAACTTTGCAAATTGCTCATCACGACGAGCGTAAGTTTATCACAACGATGGGTGGAGGTTGAGTATCAACATTTAATATAAGTTCTTATCTTCTGCATATTACCTTCCTTATCGATGCTTGTAATTGCATAGATGTCAGGCCCTCTACTCACAATGTTGCAGCAGCAGGGCTATTCAAAAAAAAAAAAAATAAATAAATAAGTAAATAAAACCTATCGCTGTCAATATTGTAGGTTATCTAATATTTAAATCTAGTGTCGAAAACGATGGGAATGCTAAACAGAATCTAGAGCTTCCGTTGAAGTGGTTCTCAATCACATATTTCAGTTCACTCAATTTTACCGGATTGTTTTTCAGGCGATATCCCATCAACGGAAGTAATTTAATACAAAACTTTAAAAAAAGCAATAGAAATGAGGAAATACCAATTGAGTATGAGCCAATGGTAGGAAAACGAGAAGTATAAGACGTAACATCATTAACGAATGTGCTGCGCTCTCTAGTTGTCGGAACCTGGAAAATCCCGTTCTTACACCTCTGATTCACCCGAATCGCAGTCAACATCACCTCTCCGCTCATGCAAGTTGTCCGCGTCCTGTTCACCGCCGTTGAGACACTTTTAAATGTCGTTCACGTTTGTTTTTTGTTGTTTAAGTCAGATTGTTTTATTTCTTTTACAATAATGTGCTGTCCACTAAATTGAACTAAATTAGCTAGTTGAATACAAACTAAAAAAGTACGCCTAATTAATATTTATATTTGTTTGAAGGAGGCAATCAATATCATCTATTCGCATTAAATCTTGAGAGAGATCCTTTTATTCGAGAGCTGCTTTCCACTGAACTATATTCCACATGTGATACAGGTATCCAATGTTCTATTGGAGTAGATAAAGTGCATAAGTACCAAACATACTTGATGGTAAAAGCGCTAAGTGTACAATGTAAGTTGCTGTGCTAATATACGTGTTGAATTAAATATAGTGCTACAGGAAGTTCCTCATGCATGACTCGATCAACCTTACAACAGTAGCTGAAAATCATTGTGGACAGCATACTTACTTAATCGATCTTCTACCAATTTCAGCGCATCTGCTTACCTAGAAGATCAGCAGAGCCGCGCAGTACTTGCTAGTCGCTTGTAATCTCGAGATTTGTCCGTTGTGGCCGTTCACAATACCTGACAAGTACCCTTCTTCTACATCTCATTTCCTCTCATTTCCCAGTAACATTTATCGATCATTTTGATAGAAATAGTAACCATCTAGTCATCTTGTCAACTTATTGCTGATTAAATTGTTACTATCCACCTCTTGCGATTTTACGCCTCCGCAAAGTTACAGGGAAACGCAATGTAACGTCACCTGTCCGTCTGTGAGTTCACACCTGCCCGTTCGATACCACCCATGAAAATGTCTGTTGAATCTCCCGTTGTTGTCATGTGGAAATCGCGCGAGAATAAATATTTGCTGGATTGCCCAAGAAATTGAGCGGGATTAAAACTTGAAAAGAGGTGAAAGAACATCTCACTACATCTCACTAATCTTTCACCTCTTGACGACTGAACTCTAACTTGTTCATGCATTTCATAGCTGACGAACAAAGGTTACTGAAAGCCCCAACCAAAGGAAGCAGCCCTTCCACCTTAGTACTTCTCCCACTGACCGGAAGATGTCACGATATCACCAAGCGCTCAGCCAGCAAACAGTGATAAACCCTCAAATACGAAAAGGGAACAAGGAATAAATCTGCAAGCCGCTTACGAATATGTAAATTGCAGATGAAGAAGGCGCATAAAACGTTTAATAGTTATAATGGAACAATAACAAAAGATCATTTGCGGGATGCCACAACGGTTGACTTTTATGAAGCCAACAACATTTCTGAGACCAACACGAAGCCCAAGCTTGACAAGTCACCACCTCAGCTGACCATCTCAGTCTGCGCCGATGTACTAGCCTCTTGGAAATTCTTCTCTGGTGCCGAGCCACTGTCTGTCGCAGAACACTCCTGCAAACATGCACGCGCTTACATTGCAACCTTACTATCGATTACAATGTTAATCTGAAAATTAAGTGCGAACATGTGTTCCACTTCCTCCTCCTTCCACATATCAGTAATAATTTTACCAACTCTCATATCGTTCCAACACTTGCAGCCGTTGTTACCTCTAATGCCGACAAAGACCTCATTAATCATATCTCTTAACATCTGCGACTGCTATTCAAGACTGGTTTTACAAAGAACGTCTTCGCAATGATATTATTATAATACTAAAGAATATAAAAATGCCACTGTATAATACCTTCTCGTCCCTGGCTGCAAATTTCTCGAACATTCCCCTGAAGCGCTTCTTCTCCTTCTCACGAATCTCCGCCAACTTCTGCTTGCAAATGGCTATCTGTTGCACAGCCGCCTGAATTACATACAACGGAGTAAGCAGAAAATAAGGCTGATCGTTGTAAGAGCTTGCAACTACCTAAACTTGGAAAACGTGATGGAGGGATAGAGGGAAATGGGGAGTGTGGCCAGTAGGCCGGGAAGCTGGTTTGAAATATTTACATGGCAGCACACGCAAGATGACAACTGGACTATGGAAATAAATGCAACCGATTTTTGATCACAAAGTTGAGGCTCTTTTCTCGAAAATTTTCTCACTCATCGCTCAGAGATAAAAGAGAAACTGGGAGGTACACAGATAAAAAGAAAAACTGTCCACTTATATTTGTAGCAAGCAAAAACTAGCAACTTAAACGTAAAGCCAGAAGTAATATGGAATGTCGCGACGGGTAGTATGAAACTAATTTATTCCTTTGTCATTTGGCTCTTTACACGGTAAATGCTGGAACACGTCCGAAAGCCTATACCCATCTTTAACAGCCTTTGTGATGAAATCCTACGGAACGCCCAAGCTGTCAATGTTTTTCAATTGACATCATTTAACCCGAAATAAAAAAAGAGAGACAAAAACTGCAATTCCCTTTTTAACTGCCTTCTTGCATCCAAAAACTGCAAAGCTCATCCTTCAAACTGCAAACGTATTTCCAGAAATAAAACCGTGCATACAGCCATGCAATAACTGTCAATCTTTCGTGACGTACTTTCACCCGCCATCCAAAGCTGGAGGAAATATTTCATTATAATCTACGACGAATGTAAATAACAATTCCTGCAGACCTTATTTGTTGGCTCCAATTCGAGTACTTTGTGGTAAAGCCCAATCGCCTCCTCGATGTCATTCTGCTGCTGCAGAGCCTGAAAACACAGAATGCCTGTTACCAAAGCAACGATAATGAGTCCTAAATTTGCTACTTTCAGCCCGGTAGGCTGCAATGAGGATAAAGACAGAGTACCCCACCACAAAATTATACATGCAGTAAAAGTTCTTCATGATTACCAGCAATATCGTCTGAAAAAACTGTTAGAACGTGAAACTATAAAAAAGGAGAAAAACTCAACTTACATGTGCCTTACGATAGAGCGCTTTAACGTTTTTAGACGAAATCTCGAGGGCTTTGTCGCACTGCTTTATACATTCCACGGTTTCGTTTTGCTTCGAGTAAACCAGTGCACTGTAAACAAATATAACGCGAATAAACAACTACGCATCTACTCATCCAAATGTGGAGGGGCTGAATGGGCCAATCTAGCTCGTACGATAGGCGATTCTTGCAATCTAGGCCAACCGATCACAGAAATATTTAAGCAGCTGTGGAAGTATGTTAAACGATAGACTCAAAATCACATATTTTCAAAATTTCTCTTGCATTTCTGCTTATCTTGCCAACAAAAAAACAAACCACTTTAATCTCAAAAACCGATCGCAACACGCTTTCAGTGCATTCTTGATATATCATTTTTATGTCTTTCACAACATTTTCGTTATCTTGATCCTGAACGCGCTGCACTGGCATCATTCCTCCTCCACTTTTTTTCCAAACAAAGCTAGCAAGATGCATTGTATTTCCGAAATTTTTTGGGCCACATGATTGCTCTATATAGACCAAGTAATTGGAAGCTGGATGGAAAAAAAAGAGAAGTTTGTCAGCCTTTATACGTTAGCTTGGTTTAATTCAGCTGAGAAATAACTGCCACGATTGCCGAAATATCCGCTTTTCGACATCAGAATGAGTTTTAAAGCCTAGGCAGGCCAAAAATCTGCTCATCTATTACGTGATGCTGAGGAATGGGCGGTCTCACAATCTCTAAAAGCGCGCATAACACTCCAATACTATGACTTTACAGAAAAGTGGCCAAATTTTGAACGCTGACGGCCTACCGTTTAAGCATTAGAGCGATTATCACAGACTTTTGAATAAGAAAAGGATTGCTAGCGCTTGAAAGCAACAACTGCAGAACGTTAGAATCTGCGAGAAAATGAAATCGAAATTCTCAATCCGCGCAAGGCCCATGAAGTGATTCTGATCCAACATCTCACTTCAGCTCACCAATAAGCCCAGATAGTGCTACTATCTTGCTTGACCTGCAATGTTGAATATACGGGAAACTGATGTCATGAAATAAACAGTTATTACCTGTTGAGATAACCTGCGATAAGAAGTGCATTCCTTTTCTCCATTTTATCACCCTCCAATGTTTTCTCGTACTCCAGCAACTCCACAATTCGCGCATACTTCGCCAGTGCTAGACTGTATTTGTTTTGCTGCAGGAACATCGTACCGCGGGCTTTCGCTGCTTCTGCCGCCTCTAATTTCTCATCGCCGGTCAGCTCCCACGACGCTTTCACCTGAAACATTGTTTTACCTCATATTATTTTAAACACAAACCCTTCCACAGGTAGTGATTCTACAAACCTTGCTTCAGTAAAATTCATCTTCATAGAAAATTCGCTGCGAGAAACCGATCACTGATCATCTAGTTCAAAAATGAGGAACGTTATCTAAAGCATCGAATTAATAAAGTAGGCGCAGGTGCCATATGAAAAAACAACTCTACAAAACTTAGAAATCTAACCATCTGTGTTACCCTCAAACTTTACAGTATCCACCAAAGAACTTACTTTCATTAACTGGGAGTAACAGTTGCGCAAATAGCGTGATCACCACTGAACAGCCCAACAGCCGTGCATTATGCGTGGATGTGATCTCACCGCGATACAATTATATACAACGTAATTACGGAGATCTCAGTCGAAACATTTTTTTTTTGGCATATTCTTTTTCAACTTATAGGCAAAAGCGTTGGCAAAACGAAAACAAGAAGTAACTACGGGCACGTACATGGAACATCATTAATCGTGATAGATAACATCACCTAACTGTTCCGAAGTTGATATTTTCACCCAACTTCCCAAATTTCAAAGCCAAACAATCAGCTACAAGAAAAGTAGTTGCAGTAATCAACTAATATAAAATATAAAAACAATTTATTAAAAAAACACAATGAAATCTCAACTGTAAGTCGATAAGCTGCAGATGCACATCCATTTCCCTAAAGGACTCAGATTTAAGTTGGAGGGCTTCAGCGAATTAGTCATCTCGGTCAAAGGCCAAACCACTCGCCTTTTCAAAGTCTTTCAAGAAGATCGTGAAATCGATTTCAGCATTCGGTGGCAAATTGTATTCGGCCGGAGGATTAGCGCCATATGTGAAGCGAGAACCTTTCAAATGGATCGCCGACTTCTCGCCACGATTGAAACGACGCAGCGCACGATCGACACCTTCCGGCAATCCAGCCTAAACTTGCAGCAGCTCACCTTTAGTTCATAGCCAACTCAGAGAAACACCTACCGTACACGCTAACTCAGTTCAAATTCACCTCTCACTTACCGAAAAAAGCATTCCTGACGTGTTCCCAACGATCGAAACAAGATTCTGATTCGTTCGCTTCGCATATATCAAAACTCCAACGTTTTCCGAATGCAATATAAAAATCACAACACTTTATCCAGAAAGCCAAAAAAACACCCTCTTAATAATATCTGAAGCAAAATACCTTTTGAAAAGCAGAATAGACACAGAAAATGAAACAGCGAGACGACAAGTGCGAACGGAAGAAAGCTGGGGATGGCAAAAGTATCCCGTTCTATCCATACACTTCAACGTCCTTTCAAGACCGAACAAAAAGAACGCCTAGTTCCAAAGCCCTTCGCTGTTCTTTTCTGATTCCATTGTCAGCAACTCTCACCATTTTCTCAATCGTGCTAACTACGCAAAACGGATGAGGAGCGGAAAAGTGAAAAACAAAATATAGACAAACCTCGGAGCCTTCGCCAAGAATGAAGCTAACTTCCTTATCGAAAAATACACGTCCCTCATATGAGCCAACCGCATTCACTTAAATTAGGCACGTTACAGCTCTCGATTTTAAACTTTTATGAACAACGCAACTTATGCGACTTATGCGAAACAACCAAAGTGTACTACGGATATAGGCATAACATTGCTCCTACAAATCGTTGTTGCAGTGGGAGGGGAGAGGGATGGAAGGCAGGGATAGGATGGGAAAGAGGATGGAAGTGGAGAAAAAGGAAGGGAAAGGAGTGTGTGATACATGCCCAACTAAACGACTTGTACACCTAATCTGTTCCAGAGGTGCACTCTGTACTTACTTAACTCGACGACGCTCTAGGTCTCAGTCCCAACAGCTGCAAACTCTAGAAGCAAGCCTGCACTATTTCTCATTCTCGTATGGAAATGACAGGACGCCAAATCCTGCAGCAATGCTGGGAATAGCAGGCGAGGGTAGCGCTGAGCACTTCTAAACTGCTCCCAGCAGATCTCAAATGGGATCACGCTGTGGGCCAGCTTTCTAATCCTATTGTGGTCTATGGCAGCGTCATAGATGGGATGCTTCGCAGTCCAGTCATTACCGACTAAACGTCACAAGTCAAAAAATGTACCCTTAACGGTAGAAGTTTCCGATGGGCTTGCATACTTCTCTCCTTCGACGATCACTGAGCGCGTTATGGTGCCATCCCGATCCGGTGAAATATCCTCCCCTTGCCAACGAAGCAACTCCACCTCAAAATGAAGCAATCAAGCTGAAGCATCTCAAAACTCCTTTGATTAGAAAAATTTAAATTTTGACATTTATTTACTGAACCTCATAGAAGCAAACATAACAGAACTCAGCGAAAAATATTAAAATAAGTAAATGAAGCATCGGAACAATGTGATAGACAAAGTGATAATATGTACCTCGAAATTAAGAGTAGCTCCGCCGGGAATCTTCGGTGGGCTGCCCGAGTCTCCATAAGCATAATCGGCACGACACGTCAGAATACACTTCTCACCCTTCTTCATCGAAGCCACACCCAAATCCCATCCTTTGATCACCTATGCAATTCTCTTGTCACATTTTTTTAAATGCAGACCTGAATGCGAGATCGGTTTCCTTTTCTTTCTCAATCGCGACTCAAATCGGATTTAACCGAAAACCTTAGTTCTTATATCCATGACCGTACGAAATCAATCAAATAGAGAGATGGATAACCAAACTTACAATATTAGAATTTAGTAATTAAAGAGAAGTAAGCCTCACACACTCGTCCACTTTGCAGACATAAAAGCATTTTATTACGGCAAACACAACGATGAGAGTAAATGCCAGCAAAACTTGATTTGTTTTCGCACGTTCGCCAATGACAGCCGTTGAGTAGTCTTTCTCTTCAAGTAAGAGCAGCATTTCCCCATTTGGCGATATTCCCACTTTTCAAAAAAACTTTCAGAGGATCCATTTTTCTCCACTGCCTCGACTTTGCTTCCTTACACATCTTTCGTCCTCATTAAAATTTTTTGATTTTTCAAACAAACATAATTTTTCTATATAAATACGAAATAAGATGACAAGTAATATTTCAAAACATAATTATTCAATATTTGTAGATGTTTTTTACCGACATTCGAGCAGCGTTTGGTTTCCTCAAAAAATGGACTTTCTTCAACGTGCTATCAGAACTTGTAATGGATATAAATCAGCTCTAAATTGCAATAGTTGAAAAGAAATTTCTTAGGCTCATGGATGAAAGCAGCCAAATTTCTTGCACGATGACAAAGTAACTTCCTTCTCAACGTGCTAACATCCAAACAAGGAAAAAAACGTTTCCGTACTTGATTTTTACCAAGCGTAAAGCTGAACGGCTCATTGCGATCGCGACTTGAGTCGAATTTCTCCCCGTTCTCGGCCAATGTGCCCACATAATGAACGTAGACTGTATCTCCTTTTGATGGTTTCAGCTCTCCTGTCCCCTCCACTTCGATCTTCTTCAGCACACCACCATCCTATAATCACATACGAGCTGAACAAGTGCTCACAACAAATTCCTTTACTAAACACCGTAAAAGTCGAAGAGATATTATTCAACGACGAATAATGGAAGGTTCTTACTAAAGAAGTTTCATAACAAGTAAACAAAAAACTTTCTATCGCAACGGAAAAACAAAACCTCTAAAATTTAGAAAAAAAGATATTCTTTTCAAATACCTTGTAAGGCATGAGAAACACCATTGCAATTTAAACTCACAGCTGTTTCTGTGTTTGTACTCACTACAACACTCCTCACTGCTCGATCACATATGACATGATGACCACACAAATAACACTTAAAAAAATCACCTTTTCTGGGGTGAGGTCGATCTGTTCGCCCGACATCGCAACACTTTTCGTCAAAACGCTGTAAAATACGCTTCACTGATCTCCTGAACCTCATTAAGCATAGTAAAATCAAACGCTTAGACATCTATCACTTAGAACACAGCATCAGTCGTTCGATAAAACCGTTAACAGTTATGTATATATCACGGTAAACCTTGAATCGACTGAAGTACTCTATGGGCTCAAAATAGATATTCGCATTTTTTTGTACCGGACTGCCCACAGTGAAAGTCCAATCGATGCTGGGCACCGCCAAAAGAATTCGAGAGAAAAGTATAAACTCCTCTTTTTTCTCTACAAGTCCGTAATCTCAGACTGTGCGACATCACTTTCAATGCCCCTTCCTCGAAAAGGAGCCGAAGAGGAGTCAACTACTTCGTTATGGAGCCTGGTGATTGATAGAAATGTAAAAGTGCAAGCGATTCTAAATTCAAATATATAATTTGTTAACATGCCCGACTAATATTTCTGAAAGTGCGCATCAAAAAAAAGGCCAAAAACTTTTTGGCCAGCAAATGAAAACTCGATAGCTGCACTCAACTTATACCCAACACGACAGGAAAA
This sequence comes from Ascaris suum, assembly GCA_013433145.1. NCBI lineage: Eukaryota > Metazoa > Nematoda > Chromadorea > Rhabditida > Ascarididae > Ascaris > Ascaris suum. The sequence goes on along the minus strand of CM024178.1, from coordinate 6,908,591 downwards.
AAACAGAAAATTTGGCTTAATTTACATAAAATACCGAGTGCGGAGGTCGGAAAATAATACTTCCTTTCTCCTTTTATCCAAAATAAATGAAAAAAAAAAACTTGCAAATACTTTCGCCAACGAAATTTCGCGAGGGACAACACGGCGTTACTTAAAGCTACAGCTATTCTACCGATGGTCATGAAGATTGAGGAATGCTTAATGAAGCGGTCATGATCGAGCTTTGCGGCAACGAATCCTCAACACTTCCAATGTTTGATAGCGATCAGTCAAAGCTATCGATCAGCACCGAGTCATTTACAGTTAACCAATGAAGTAGAGCCAGGGTTCCAAGGTATAAGCCCTAACGACTGTGGCATCCTAATCGAAGTCACCAAGAAAACTTTGCACCTAAGTTTTTAATTTTTTTTTTTCATGAAAGCTTTGTGTTCTCAATGAAAAATAAACACATAACACGTCAGCATAGCTCATACAACAGGCGCTTTTGCAGTCCCTTCACCTGACTAACCATTTTACAGTGATAACAAGCACGTGAAAAAATATCTTTGTATTTTAATATGACTGCTCGCACAGGTAGCCGGCGTGGTAGATTTGTGAATGTGCATGTACTTGCTGTGCTTCTTTACGTGGTGATTTCAACTGGCGAACCAAGAAGGCTAGAGTCGCGAAACTGGGCCAGTATCAAGTACACTAGTAGAATGACCTATATTACCCTTCATTCCGATTCACTAACGTCTAAAGAAGGTACTGAATATCAGTTACTGACATTTACAGCCGGAAACTGTTTGCCTGTGTGAAACGTGGGGGTATTGGTTTGCATAATCCTTTCACTTCAATGCTTACGGAACTTAATGGTCGGGTAAGGGGAATGCAAAAGTAGATGCTGCCTCTGCTTCTCTGGAGTGCTTCACTTGTTCTATTATAATAACAGCAGTGGCGTGAACCGAAAAAAAACCTTTTCAACTCGACGTATCACCGTAAAAGGAAATAAAGGGAGTTGTCCTATGGTTTGCATATATCCACCAAAATTTCACAAACTTGACTTTTGTACTTCAAAGCGAACGAAGGTACCGAACAAAAGTCAGGTGCGCCCACAAGTGTGCACAGACACAAGCACATGAAAACTTAAGGTACACAACACAACATATCCTGCAGCCACTTGACCAATGCCTTAAACATATCCACGACCACAAATGAAAAACGCAACCGACCACACAGCACACGCTATATAGCTGCAAAATAAGGCATCTCATGAAGTAAACGGTATACGGCATTTTGGAACATTCGCGAAACACGCCACAAAAGCTATAGATGCAGAAAAACGCAGAAATTTCTGGCAGACGAAAAACATATAGCAGAACGGTTCAAAACTACATGTGCAGAGAAAAAAGGAAAAGCGATATAAAACGCAATTGTTAAGACAGGGTGTTGAAGAAAATTGTAGAGTGCACTAATTGATGCTCATACGGAGTTTTCTAGAAGAATGAGTCGATGATGTTCGTCGTCACTGGCTTTGTCGTGGAAGCTATGGTGCATTTTTTTTTCGACTGGAGGGAAGGGGTGTTGACATGGTCCTGAGAACATCGGAAGGGTGGGTTTCTTTGCAAAGCAAATGCCGGGGTGGGAATGAGGAGGGAGGGGGAACGGAACACCTCAATGGAAAGTGCGCTCGAAATTACTAAAATCTGAGCTCTTCATGTCAATGTTAAGAAAGTGGTGGTTCGTTGATTTTTTTCTGGCGTCTTCACCAAAACTTCAGAAGAATGACGTCGAGGGAAGGTGGGCAGAGACGCAGGGTGAGCGAGACTGGGTATCGGTATCCACGAAATATTTTTATTTGCTTTCTGCCCAGTGCAGAGAGTTTCTTCGCACTGATTTCTCTTGCCGCACAATGGTGGTGGCCCATGTTTTTGCTATGTTGGGTCCAGAAAATCGCATTCCATTCTATGGACGAAAGGTTAGAAGAGGTCGTTGGTTGATCCGAAACGAAACGCCATTCTCCAACAACTGGGAAGCTGTAACAGCGAAATGCTGTGTAAATACATGGTCAACTCATAATGTTACATCTCTTCCATTGTAACAGGAACAGAAAGTGTGACTTTCATTGTACGTGATAGCTCAATGGCACAGCATTAGTATGGAAAGCGGGTGGTGTTTGGTTCGCCCGCGCATGCAGACAGATCTTTACTTAAGTCATCAAACAGTAGCAGTCATCTTAGTCTAAGCCATACTGATTAGATTTCTCTAACACAAACCTTTAACCGTACATTCATCAAAGTATTCTGTTCTGTTGATGTCAGCTTATCAGGCGTGTAGCATCACAGAACCACCAAGACTGACGAGATCTATGCAGAAAATGATGGCAACTGAGATCCTTCCCGATAGCTCAGTAGTATAGCATTTGCTCGGCGAACGAAATGCCTCAGGATCGTTCCCATCTGCCGGATGTCCTATAAATCATAAAAAACCATGGTTCTTGTCGGAATGTAAACTGGAGTAAGATGAAGAGTGACAGGGATGAGATGTGGTATGAGTGGTCATCCTGGTAAGAAATATGTGGAACAATAAAAGGTGATGGGAAAGGTGGAAGCAATAATGAGATAGAATCTGTCTAGAAGAAATTAGCGAGATCGAAAATGATGTGATTGGCAGACTGCATCGAGGCGCCGGACAACGTTCCGTGGATTTTGTGATGTCGACGCCATAATTTCATTACGTACACTTTTCCAGTGCTATTGTATTTCTAACGAAAGAATGACGAATACAACCTTAAGGAAGGGGAAAGGACGAATTCTAACTTGAGACCTTTGAGGCTTGAATAAGCATGAGACTAAAGTCCCAAAGTTGTGGGAATTGCTGAAGCAAAATTGCTTTCTGAATAGGTCGAAATTATAGCTCATCGGTGAGATTCCCTCATAGCACGTAATATGTGCTAATCAAAAATCCATTATTTATTTTGTGATTGACTTGTGAAGGTCTACAGTTGGCAATCAGTAGTTTAATAATTCAAATTCACCCACTTCATTTAGCGCTGATCATTATTTACTGCGCGTAACGTCGATGGCCTATCGCTATAATAAATTGCTCAATCCATTTCATTCGTTCATTTGAGGTGATGACTTCCGCTAAATTTTGATGTATCCGAACCTGAAACGATTTCATTTCTCAGTTTATTCTTCCTCGAAAAATGAGGCACTTTTTCGAATCTGAATGCCTCCTCATCGATACCTAACACCTTTGATGGCTCCTTCATATTGTCATAGCGTTATTTTCCATACCAATCAACATTTTTCAGAATTGTTTCTAATATGATAATTCATTTTTGCGGAATTAATATCATGCTGATTAATTTCATAATGTTGTTTTCGTTGTGAACGGATGATGATAATAGAAATCGAATAGAATTTATAGAATGATAAGAAAGAACTTGAAATTTTAAAATCTCAATTTATTTTCTATCGTCATCAATGGTCATCAAATAATAATATATTCAAAAAAGGGCAGTTGAAATATATTTGATTTCTTGAGTATAGCCTTTGAATTTTTTTAGCTTTGAATGACTCAAAGATAACTATCTAACCATTTAGCTGAACTATTTCGAAAGCTGTTTTTTAATCGCCTTCCTTGATCCATCATTGTTTAATTAAGTCGGAAAACTGCCGCAAAACTGCAGCAAATCACCTAGAGAAGCGGAAGTACTAGCTTAATTTAATGACAGGTGAGAATTTCCGTTGTAAAAACCGGCCAACTTTACGTTGGAGACACTAGTGCTAGATATTCCTTGAGTTGATAATGGAGGTGCTGATGCCCACAGGTATGAGACTATGCTCACGAGTGTGTTATAAAGCGTTTCACATGTAAGACATCAGTGCGAATTCGTATTGACCGTCTATCTACTTGTATAGTGCTGGCGTGAAATCTATGAAATAACGAACAGTTACGTAAATAATTGGAGTTTTTCCCCGCGGAATAGAAAAATAATTAAAAAGCGCATCGAAGAGATCGGCACGATATGTGCTTTTGTATTTCAATGAGCCTAGCCAACCGAATGATTATATATATGAAAGCAGTCTTAAACATCGAATAAAATATTTTCTTACAGGACGACGTAATTTTACAAATTGTGAGCAAAAAATTGGTTTTTGGATCTCATCGAAAAAATCGAGCACTCTGGTAAACACACATGGATATGTACAGTGATGATATCATTGTAGTATGCTGTGTTGAAAATTTGCCCAAGTGTAAAATGAACGAGACGAGGAAATACAAGAAGTGATGCGTTGTTTCTTTTTAATTTGCGAAATTATGCTAAAATAAAATTAAAAAAAAACATCAATATGCAAGGTGATTGTAAACACATCATTTCAGAGTTCTATTCAAAACCGCTTTCTGAGATATAATAACCTCCTTCAAATACAACGTGCCATTAAAAATGAGATTACTATTGATAAATGGGCCTATTGAAAAGAACAACCAAAAGTTTAAAAAATATTGATAATGAAAGACTAGAAAAGTCTTAGATATGATTGATTATTTCTTTTAAATCAAAATATCCAGATTATATTTAGAAACTGAACATGGCAATTTGACAAGAAATTGACCAGTAAAGTCAGCAATATTTATGTGGTTTCATTTGCGCGCAAAATTTTGTAGAAGGAAAAATTGTAATATGATTGAGTGATCGATTGCATGAAAACTACGCAATGAGAGCAAATAGAAATTTATTACTGTGAAGAGTGTCCATTCACGTGATACACTCTGCACTTATCACAGCTGATTTAAAACAGTGATCGCATTTTCTTAATTCCTCCTAATTATGAAGAGTGCCGAAAAATGCGTTGAATTTAGATTAGGTTTTGAAAGAGTGTCATATTTGAAGAGACAGGCATGCATTCTCTCTTTCTCGTATAAAAGCCCTCTATATTTTGATCCTTCTCATTTAAGAATTCCTTAGTTATTTTTGGGGCAACGATATTTCCAAAAAAGCGATTGACAAACGCAGAAATGCAACAGAAATATTTTTCACTCCATTTGCTAGTCATTATCGCGATTCCGGTTTTTGCAACTGCGCGTTGAGCTCTTTTATTACCTTTGATTCGTCTTACTAATCGATGTTTTGGGCAACTTTTTGCAGCATTGAATTTCTCTTACGTTTGAAATTCTTGCCATATAAAACTATACGCTAAGAAATAAACAACCGAAACAATAACATATACATATCGGAGATATACTCAGAGCGTCATGTAACTCTGAGCTGCTAGAGGGGTACATTTTGCAATTGAATCAGAAGTCGTGTAGAGCTTAAATTCAGAAATAAAGCTAACTGACCTAACATTCTAACTTTTAAAACAAGTAGAAAAGCGCGCCAAGGGAGCTGGCGCGATATGTGCTTTCTGCACTGCACTTATTCGATTGACTAATTTCATAAATCGCCAAAAAAAAATGGTAAAACATGAGCTTCAAGTTTTAATATGTTCATGTTCAAATGAATCTTATCGCTCATGAAGACTGATACAATTTTCTTCTTTTCTATGATCGAATTGCTTCAGATTAATCGGTGACAAAGAGCGTATAGATTTTCAGACCGAATATCTGTAATTCATTTCAAAAGTGGTAGATCAGTGTAAAAATAGGAGTAGTAGAAATTTCTACTGCATATATTTACTGAATATAGTGCAAATATGCATAATATTATTATAATGCACTCTAAATATGTAAATTTCAATGAGTGCAATTTGCAAATATTAATTTGAAAGAGAAAAAAATGCATAAGAAGTACTCAAAAAAAAAACGAATAGTTGAGGAAGTGGAACGAATCGAATGGTGACACTATTTGTAATTATTGTAATTGTACTTTCTCAATAACGCTATAAAGTGTTCATTTCTATATATGCCATAATATAAGTTGAATGATTCGAAATGAGCTGAACGTTCGAACATTTAATCAACGTTAGAATATATGTTTATCGGCCCATTTAGAGACCGTAAAGAAGGTCATTTCGCTGTAATGCTGAGAAGACATTTTTCAGCATTAAGGCGATCTTTGATTACTCCGCTTATAATGAACGCAAAAATTTATTTCATTCATCTAGTGTATTCTTCCTTTTTATATTTCATTCATTTAGTTGACGATATTGTAGTTGTTTTTTTTTTTGTATAAAAGTGGTTAACGCAAGCTTATCTCTGTTGAAGAACGTTTCTGTCAAGCAAACTAGGTTAGACAGCTTGTTCTTCCATAATTACTGGATGATAACAAGGTGATAGGTGTAGAAGTGGGAAAATTGATTCGAACGATATTTAGCATCTCTTATGCAGCTAATACTTTCTTTAATTGTAGACCGTTCAGTATTTTTGTTGAACAGTCCGATGCGTTTCCTCACTGCAAATCTCACACGAATGGTTTATAGATTATAGGAATTTTCCTGGTTTCTATGGTGGAATGAAGTGGCCAGAACTGTAGATGAATTTACGAGGCAATGAAACCTTTTGCCGAAGTGATCAATAATACAGAAATCCCCTGTAAAATTACAAGGATTGCACCGGATTTCACTAAATTTACTAGTATTCGCAACGATGAACATATATCGGAATTCATTTAAAATATATGGCATAGCGAACATTTTGAAATATTCCATCTGAGAACATTAAATTTAATTCACTTCGTCGTTTTGACTTTTTTTTTCAAAAACTTCTTCGCCATTTCATTTCCTCGATATTTCAAAGAGATATTCGTAGTTATAGGCAATGTTTCGCATACCTTTTATGGTATTTAGCATCTCCTATGCAGCGAATACCTTCTTCAATCCACTCGAATGCTGCTGTGGATGCCGAACGAATTCATGTCCTCCACAAGGTATACATTTAATTATATTTTTAATAATCACTATAGGACCCATTGAATGTGAGGTTTTTACTTTACTTGTACCACTTATTTGAAAAGTGCTAACGAAATATTTTTAAGTAAAAGAGATCTCAACGTTCGCTAATCTCGTCGTTGAGCACTGCTGCATATTTTACACTCTTTCGCTTAGGTATTTCTCTCATTTCCATCTTTCATAGATATTTGTTGTACACAGAAAAAATAACATAATGGGATCCTTGCAATGTAATCTCAAGTGATAAATTTATAAAAATCATTGCAACAAAAAAATACTAAACGCAAAAATTGCAAAATTAAAAAAGTTGTATAAATAGCAATCAAAAGAAAATATAGAAGTAGAAAATGATTAGGCGAAAGCATTTAAAGCATTCTTGCATAGTTCCATTATCTTCAACATGCTTCATTTTTCATCTCTTCATATTTTTTCGTATATTTCGTGCAAGTTTACCTCGTAAACGTTATAACATTTTCCACACTGATGTGAAAAGAATCTAGAAAATTTACATTCATAAAAGAAATGACGAATTTTCCATAAAAATTCACTCCATTCAACTCATATGTAATTTATTTAGTTCAGAAAATAGATGATATATTTTAGAAAATTGCGACCAGAAAAGTCAGCAGCTCATAAATGTTTCTCAAAGCGTGAAGAAAGACCACTGTACCGATTCTCTTTGAACATTTTTTTGCCATAAATTAAATTTTTCCATTGCTACCTGCAATAACTTTCCAAATGCAGCACCTTCAGGTCTTGGATGTCCTTCACCGAGGAATCCATGTGTGAATGCTTTCTTCATTCTCAGACGTCAGATCGCTCCATGCGAGATCTTCGGTATGATTATTTAATCTCGTGATATTGCCCATTAGATATTGACCTTTATAGCGGAAAGATATTCTTTTCATTCACTCGTGATATTTTAAATTATATGAAAGGATTTTTTTGCATGTGCATCTGAGATAATTTTTTATAGCAATGCTATTGTTGCCTTCCCACATCTGCACTTTGAATATCAGTGGAATTTTTCTATTTTCCGATGGGTTAAAAAGGCGTCAGAGAGATAATTTAAGAATAAATATATGAGCAATGAATTACAAACAAGATATACTCTATTACTTTACAGATGTCAAATTTTCATCTTCTTTTTATCATTGCAGAAAGACAGCGTCTGGGCGATGATTCTTTCCCATCAACTCATCAAAAACAAGCGGATAATCGTTGTAGATCTCCACCTTGCTTCATTGCACCACAGCATATACCAAAAAATGTATTACCATATGGCAATCCGAAAGCTGCTGCGTCGCTTGGGAGATTGGCATTTCGAAGTGTTGACGCCAGTGCTGGAGGTAGTGCTTCTGAAAGGGTGATTTTATCATCACATCCGCCTAATGTTCCAAATTATGGCCAGAACGATGAATATGGAGATGATCGTACACCAATAGCACCTTCACGTGAAGCAGCATCAACTGCTACGGATCAGCGATCCCAAGACGAACATGCTAGTCGTCGAATGAATGAGCTTCATGAATCGCCAAGTCAATTTGGAGTAATATTTGCTGTGGTGCCATCGAATCAGGATTCGCCTGGAAAAAAAAACACTGCTCCTGTATCTAATAAATCGACTGTTTCGCCTCACGTAACCTCAGATTCCCCACTGTCGACGTCGATAGTTGACAATATAGATGAAGGAGGAACACAAGGAATTGTGCTTGTTCCGGCAAGCAGTATTTTCATAGAAGCATCCGAACCAGAAACCTTTAATAAATTTTCAATAAACGAGCAAACGGATCCCAATGTGAGCAGTGATGTGAACGCTAACTATGACGAGCATCCGGAAATGTTTACTCTTGGCGCACCTGAACATTTTAACGGCGATGTTGATACCTCAGGAACCGGAAAACAGTCGGCGATAGATTCAGCCTTTTTATACTCATTGTTAGAACAAGATAGCTCCCCCAGAAATAACGAACAGCTGAGTGTTTACGATGCAATTTCCGCAGATTTTCATGAGAGTCAAAAAGGAAAAACTGTCAAGACAGTTAATAAGCCATTGACCGCTACCCTATCTGTAATTGATCGGTTGCAGTCTACTAATCAAACAGAGAATAAATCTTCTTTCATGGAAGGTGGCACGGATGACGTCATACCACAAAAAAATAGTAGTGACCAAAGCGTAAAAGTGCTATACGAAGGACGGAACACAGCAAATGATCGCCAAATAGGAATTGATGAAGCAGTGAACAAAACCTCTCGGAATGAGCGACCATTTGCTCAAGGTGCAATAACTGTAATGAAAGAAAATAATATCGATCAGTTATCAAGTGATATCAAGAAGGCCAATAATAAAAGAATCCAACAGGCCATTGTTAAAATCGAACAGATAGATCCCACATTGGCACATATTGATAGTGTTTTGAGTGAAATTCAAGAGGTGCTGGTACTGGTGAAAGAGGAACTCGAGATGGACGAAACAGATGCATATAAACAGCTCGAAGAGTCACGATGTGCAGGTAATGACAAAATTTATCCTCGCTCTCTATGCAAGCACGATTCCAATGATGTCACCGAAGAACCGGACAATATCGTCGCGCAACAAGCCAATTCGAATCAACAACCGAAGAAGCACGGAATCGCATATAAACCAATAAAGGTACTGAGCTTACTATTCAGTTTTATTTTTGAGTATTGTTAGTTTCCATGTAAAAAAGATCTCTTATTCAGGCAAGGCCGTAAACACCTTTCTTTCTCCTTGTTAATGGAAAGAGCAGACATTACACTTGCAGCAACCATCATTCAATACTATTTACTTAAAAACGTTGGTGAGTACCAACAGAGAGATTATACTTAAAAATACGCTAATCGCTTCGTTATTTGCTATAGAAAGATGAAGGAATTGTTGAACATGAGAAGTAGAAAATTTAATAAGTTGCTAAATGTGATCAAATAATTCTATCTCTACTAGAGTTCTTCATGCTTAGGCAATAGGTGAATGAGAAATTTTCAAAAATTTCACTAATTTTTCAATTTCTTTTATCAAAAAATTTGCATATCATTGCTTTTCGAGTCTATATTCATGATGTGATACAATGATATCAAGGACCCTATCATGCGTTACTTCAATTAGTGATGCTCTCTATATTGTTCTATAATTTCTTACTTCTGCAGTATTTTGCAGTATTATAATGTCTAACATGGTTTAATTTTTGGCCATGAAATAAACCATCCTCTATGTAGATCATCACAATACGGTGAGTTGTAACTCAAGCAGGAAAATTCTTCAAGTGTGTCACATGTCGCAAATTATCCAATCCTGCTATACTAAAACATATTTTTGCTTTCTCAAGTTTTATTTCACTCTATCATCTCATGTGGTGTTAACCGATATTCTTTGAGTGACATAATCTACAGCGGATATTTAAAGCGTCATAATATGTTAAATTATAGTGCAGCAGATTGTTGTGAAAGGCAGAGTATGCACTAAGGTAAAAAAAAAACGCCGCTAGAAATAATAACGAAAGGTGTACGACGCACGATAACCGATTTTATTGTGGTATCAAATTCGAAGAAAACCTGAAGAGAGAAGTTTTGAGGTTGCCGTTTTGACGACAATGACTGGATAGCGCGATTACTTTGGTAGCAAATATTCGATAACACATCAAAGCAATTAAGGAAATTATCAGTTTCGATTCTCTTTAAGTGCTTTGTTTTTAGATTTTTTATTGTTCTTTAGGAGCCGTTTCATCCAAAATCTCCCCGTAAATATTTTTCCCTATTCTTTGCTCGATAATATGACATTTTGATATATATGCAAGTAAGTTATGCACGTGTAAAACATTTCAAAGATATCAACAAAACAAAAACAGATGTACTCAATCGTGGCTAGTTTTAAACTATTTCAATCTACATCGCCAAAATATGTGTGGCGTATATATTTATTAGAAGCAGCGCCCCTTCAAAATGCGCATCCGTAAGAAGAACGACATCTCGGCGTTCAGTTATCCAAAAACAAAAACGTTCCAGCTCTACACTGGCGATATATAAACGTCATAGTCCTGAAAAATATCCAGCAATGAGTACCACAAATATTGATCTCATATGATGATGTGATGTTGTGGCAAAGGAGAGTCGTGTATGCTGAAAATTTCGCAAAAATTTGGTGAAGGTTGGTGCAGTACATGGGAGAAAATTTTGCAATACGCTCTATCTTTTCGTTGTTGAGCTTTAGGTTTATGGGCCCGCACTTCCTTTTTTCTTCCTTCACCTTAGTCTCTTGATTGGAGGGGAGGTGGAGGAGGGCGGCGACCATTTTTGCATTTTGATAGAGCTGAGCAACAACCAGACGATGAACATTTATAGGAATGAACAGAAAAAATAAGAGGTTTTGAAAAAAAAAAACGATGTTCAAATTCTTCTTCAGCCAAACTAGTGGTTGCTGAGGCTCATCACTGTAGATTACTGCAATGGAGGCATTGATTTTAATTTCAGTGCTAAAGTTTTGATTCGATTTATTCAAAAAAGTGACGCTTGGCAGTCTATCATTTAGTTGGTTTCTAATTTTAGCCAAGAAGAATGAGCTACAAATTTTCAGAAGTTTGGGCGAAGGGGGGAGGAGACGAGGACGGGAGGGGGGGGGGGGGGGGGGGGAGCAAGCGAGATGATTGCAAAAATTTATGCGCAGCAACCTCGGTTGTGACGCCCGGTTTCTTTTCCATCAGTTGAATCATATATGAATTGCGTGTAACACTGTGAAATATATGGCATTAAGATATCAGTTTGCTTTGCGATAAAAAATTTGAAGTAAGGTTTTAAATTTAATTTCGATAGCGTTGTAATAGATTTAAATGAGCTTTTTTTTTGTTTCAGAATGTGAAAGGAAGAAATGAAAGCGATTCTGAAGAGGTGACAGACATAATTCAGGAAATTATCAAAAATCTTCGGCTTATGCAGCTAAGAAGTATAAAACGAAAAAAGTACTTCAAACAGGTAAAAAGAACTCTCTGTCTGATTATGCATCGTAGCGAATTTCCATTTGTAAAAACATGTCTTGGCGACACATTATTACATCTCGCATAAATATATATTCACGTATCTGTTCTTCTTTTCGGTATTTTCAATTCACATAACACTAAAGTTTGAATTACGACACTTGCTGAATATTATGTGCCATGAATTGACCACTTAGACCACCTTTTAAGTTTATTTGCCGATCTTGGAAGTATTTATACGAATTTAGTGATGACAAAAATTTAAATGTATCTTATTACCTAACTGGGTTGTTTAACGCAGTAGGATCGCAAAAAGAAATTGTTTATGATACGCTAGAATGAGCAGATCAAGCGGAATAAGGATGTGTTATAATTAGTTATTTGTTAATAACTAATTCAACCAGTTAGTTAGTGAACAGAATGCAAAAGACTAATTCATATGGATCCAATGACATGCCCTTCCATTTTTCATGAATTACTGCAATTTTACTTGGCTGTTATACTAAACAAATTGAACGCTTTGACAATAACGGACCCCACAGCAGCGATGAACTCTCCAAGATTGACCTGTGAATCGGACTGGAATTAAAGAGTTTGAGCATTAGCACTCCCTTTGCTGGTGTATACATTTCTCGGACGTGATCCATGGTGTTCGTTCGGATTTAAATTTCTCTTTATCTAGGTAGCAGTGCTATTCCCGAGCATGAAATTTCCAACCCAACAATCTTGCAGACTGAAACAGGCCATAAAAAGCTCGGCCCCAACCTTCGTCCAAATGTTCGCTCCAAGAGAGCTTCTGCGAAAGAATTTCTCGAGAATCCAGCACCTGCACAAGGGTCTGATTCACTCGCAGGGGAACACGATCTCTACGATGACGACATAATAATCAGTGAGACGAAATATACAGTGGCGGAGTCGCAAACGACTACCTTAACGCCTAATTCCGCCGTTAGTGCATCAAAACTAGAAACCGATGGAGTCACTAAATTACAGTTTGCCATTCCTGCAGCCACAACAGTGAAACCGATCATATGGACAATTGCTTCACGAATGGAAGTGATTTATTTCCGTTGCTAAAAAAATCATTTATTATTTATTTATTTCAACGTCCCGAGGTAGGAAAACGCACAAAAGTATGTGAGCATGAACAGCAAGAACAAATAAAACGCTCGCAAGCTACAATTTATGCGAATAGGCTTTTAATACATAAGAGCAGCAGTAGTGTGTAGATCGAAACGTCCACAGGTTAAATGCTTAATGAGCGGGTGCATTAACGATGTCCGCGGTTAGCAGATCCCAGACTCGTACAACCCAAAGCTGGAAACTATGCAGAACGCTGTTTATATACTGTAACATGCTCTAGCGAGCTGAGATTGACTTGCACTATCCTGCCGTGATCGCCAACAGATGGTGTTCGTAACATTGGTATTATAATCCACTCTAAACTTCATTGGAGATTACAGTGTTTAGTCGTCAAAAATCGCAAAGTCTTCATCCGCGCATTATAGCACAGGTGTATTGAGCATTATCGAAATGCATCCATCGTCCACTGCCCACCTATTCTACACTCTTCTATAGTCCTCATCACTAGGTTTCCGATGTCAGTTTGCTAGCGAATGCTCAGATATGCTTCACCCGCATTGCTTTTCATAAAATTTTTCATGGTTCATAACAGCGTAAATGCACTACCAAGCTAAAAAAAATGTGACCTGGAATTGCTGGCATATCGTAAGCTCACTTTCAGCTTAATTCATTGATACGAAATTGTGTCGGCTCTTTCGACATTAAGCTGTCGGAAATATTTCAGTTTGTCCCTCCCCGTAACTGATGCAGAAATTGTGTTCTCGGTGCAGACCCATTAGCTCTGGTTAAAGATGTACTTAGTTTGGAGATATGCGGTAAATGAATCTCAATTATCATCCTTGTTCGGACTATGAAATCGCAACACACCTATTTGCAGGTTTCAAATGAGCCAGATATTGCCCGGAGCAGTGATAAAGAAAATGAGATGCACGTGACGGCGACTAAAGAAGAACGCGTAAAACACTCTGATCCAGTCGAAAAGGCCGAACATCTGGACGAAGAGAAACCTGGATGGACGAATAATTGCAATGATGAGGCGCTGAAACGAATCATTGAGCGTGTAAGTATCAATCATATGATGGAGAAAAAATGAAATAATCTTGTTTTGATAACAGTTTTTGTAATTGGTAGCATAGGTAACAGCATTTAAATGTTTGCAGTTTGAATGGGTCTGTTATCTTATTGGTATCATACGACTTTTAAGACTCTTTAACAAGAGTGTAGCGTTGAGTAAATGAATATTCTGAAAAGAGGAACTAATAGAAGCGTGGAGGAGCGCAGGTCATCATAGAACCGTTCAAAAAAAATCGAATGATGAGCATTCTTAATGGATACGCACAAATAGCACAATGAACAGAACGGACTACAACCTAGTGGAATTTAAATGATATAAACAGCGCAAATATTCTATGTGATTATGAAATAAGTAAATCTTATCTATGAGACTGAATTAAAGTTGAGATAAAAAACTACATCAAACGCACTAACATAGATAAAAATGATACTGCATGGAATGCGCTAAATGGAATCATCTAAGGAATTAAAATACGACCGTAAATCTCAGAAAGCAAGTGGGAAATCCTGCATGTTTTTATTGTCAAATGCACAATATTTGTGTACTGCTGCGTGAGGTGGGTGCCTAAATCAAAAAATGTTCATTGCATCTCAATGCCAGCTATTTCTATTTTCAAATGTTGGTGAATTTAGTAGTTGTAGTGAGAAATCTAAATAATGAGAATGATGGGGGAATTCTCTCAGTATGAAATTATTGAGAAATTGGAATTTCGGCGGAAATTCTGAAATTGAGTTGAAAAAAAAATACTCGAGCAGTTTCCAAATTTTTCACATAGCAGGTGAAAAGTGAAGTTTGGGTCTGAATACATAGATGAGACTGCATACTAAGAGGAAGAGATTGGTGAATATGATGATTGAGATCTTCACGCCGGACAACTCGTACACCGATTTTTTCGATAGAAGTTTGCTTCAAATATCATGAAACCGTAGTGTCTTCGAACGCCAATTTTTTTCCTGAAGCTTCCTGTTATTAAGTTTATAGTTTATGTTCTCAGTAATTCTGTAATAATTAAAACGGTTCTCAATAATAATAATTCAATCGAATGTATGTTATGAATTTTTCTAGAATATCGTCATGAACGATGCGTCACTTTCAAAACGAAAAATTCAAAAGGCGGCTGAAAATCATTTCAAAGGGACGTTCGACGTTATATGTAGCCGTGCCGAGTTTTCATACATAATCAGAAGTGATACCTATTGTGAGGGTGGAAAAGGAGAGATAGCTTGTCTTGCTTTTCGTCAAGAATACCCTTGATTATTATGCCGATGATGTGAAAATATTGTTTTAAATTATACGTGCCTAAGATTTCCTAAACATGGATGGTTACATTTTTCGTTTATCCGAGCAATTGTTTTATTGCAAATTTCCAAGATTTTTATATTCTCTCTTCAATGGGCATATATATATATATATATATATATATATATATATATATATATATATATATATATATATATATATATATATATATATATATATATATATATATATATACATAAAAGATTTGCAAGTCACCCTCTGGAATGGATAAAAGTTGCAAAAATGAGACCGATAGAGGATTGTTGAAAAATTCAAGGGTTTTAATTTTTAATTGAAAAATGGAAAATATTCGTTGCTCATTTCTCTGCAAAGATATAATTTTTCTACCATAATAATTTTAGCAAACAACAGTGATTTAGTCTTATAGTGTGTTGTTCTAACTGATCGGAAGTGATAAGACGAGTGCTGATGTTTTCATTATCAATTTTCGATAAGCTCTTTGAGAATTTTTAACTCAGAGAAGCATCATTTCAACTATATTGCTCTAATAATTAGTGGAATATCGAATGTTTTTCATCGTCTATTAACGCATTTTAAGAGTCTTTTTTTGTGGTTTTTGATAGTTGCGATATTGTTTTAATAATATAATAAAACGGATAATTTA
This sequence comes from Ascaris suum, assembly GCA_013433145.1. Lineage (NCBI taxonomy): Eukaryota > Metazoa > Nematoda > Chromadorea > Rhabditida > Ascarididae > Ascaris > Ascaris suum. The sequence continues at coordinate 6,892,646 of CM024178.1, read as the reverse complement.
GTATTATTGCCGATGGCATTGAAACGCATTAAAATATATAATTTTATGTTTGGTTTTCCGCCAAATTTTTCCTTCTTGGAAATCTTTGAGATATTTCAACAGCACATTAAAGCAATTGGTAAGCCAACGATTACGACATTCTTTTTGAAAATTATGGATAATATTGATGAATGAGACATTTATATACTTGAAAGTAATCCATTCACCGTTTTCATCTCTTTTGAATTATTTCGTGTTGAAATAATAATTACTAATTAGTTTTATGCAATATGAATTGATCAAATATTGACTCAAGTTATTAATTAAATATTGATTCATAACTCTTTATTATTGCGCAGATATTTGAATTTTGAACTCTTAAAGCACATAAATCAAACTGTGCAACGGTATGGTTTTTTCGGCTTTTTTTTTGAAAATCTTCACCATATAAAGTTCTTCCTGAAATCGACTTAAACTTAAAGCTTATATGAGGCCTAAGTTCGATTCTGGAAGCTTATGCAAGCATAATGCGAACGAAACATTGTAATATTCGCGCATTCAAATGCACAATGCAATAAATATAATGAATTAACATATTTTTTGATGTTTTATTTGTTTTTTGTCGTTATACATATTTCTTCGAAAGTCACTCTTTGCATTGTGTTTGATTATTATTAAATAAACTTGAAAAATAAATTATGAACATCTAATAATATTAGAAAGAATTTAAAACTATGATGCCTTATAGGCAAATCAATGTACATCTTCTCGTATATACATTTTTTTTTCTCAATGCAACTTTTTTTAAAATCGAAAATAGAATCGAATATTTGAAATGCTAAAAATTTCCAAATTAAAAAAAAAGAAACATTTTCATGAAAATGACTCTTTCAGAATATTTATCACTTTATAAGTGACATTATTGCTCGAATTTTTCACGAATAAATCGATCACTATTATTGTGTATACAATTATATTTGCATGAAAAACATTTTTCCTTCTGTTTCATATAGTATGACGCAACTTTTTCTTGACGATTTGCCTGCTGCATTGATCTCACCTGATTTCGTTACCGTTTCTTTGCCATATGTTCATTTCCTCACCGCATTGAAAACCTATCAACAGGCATGTTTCTTATCAACATGCATAATCATGCGAAAATGTATTCTTTTCGTTTCGAATAATTGCTACGACCGCTAATGTCAACAAAAAATTTGCGTGTTCACGAAATGCTGACGATGAGTACAAGATTTGCACGGCTTTTGTTGAGCATTACAACAGTGTGTGGAATACCGTCCTAGGCGTCTTGTAAACTCGACCTAGCAAAAAGCACGATCATCCAAATAAGCTGTCTTGGACCTAAACCACAGTCTAAGTTCAGTCGGTTGCAATTTGCAATATATGTGTAATTTCGGCATCCATATCGTTTTTATGCTTCTGAAACGTGCTTTCAGCTTTTCAACTGCGATAGATGCAGCTGTTAGTAATAAAATTTTTGAGAATTTAGCATAGGAGAAGAATATACGGAGCGAAAGTGATTAATGAGCATTCATTCATTTCAACTTCATTTCGGTCAGCAAAAAAGATTTGTCTATGCGTACCAAACATCGTTCATAGACGATTTAAATAATTTGAAGAAATGACTAGGTGAATTTTGCACATTATATTTTGCCATAACTAAACTGATTAAATAGAGGTTGTGGGTATTAGAAAGTTGGTTTCGATACTCTAATTGGCATTCTCATTTTTTTTGAATATATGAAAATATTCATCAAAAAAAGAGAAGTGCAAATTTAATTTATGCGGATATTTCGATGAAGTCATCGAGTTCAAATGCGACGAATTTATTTTAAAGTGTCGCAAACGTTTATCGTATTGGAATGAAATTGAATGCTATATATTAATAGAGATCAATTAGTTTTTAATGTTTTAAATTGAAGAAAGCAAAATTGAGATTGGAGCCTTCGAAAAGAAGAATGTTCAACTTCAATGATATATATATATATATATATATATATATATATATATATATATATATATATATATATATATATATATATATATATATATATATATATATATATATATATATATATATATATATATATATATATATATATATATATATATATATATATATATATAATCTTCATCAAATGCGATATTTCGAACTTAAGCAAAAAACTGCAACTACGTCTAGAAAAATTGCACAATTAGTTCGAAAAAAAATCTTCTAGTCTATGTAGAATTGGCGAAACAAATCTTGGCGTATAACCAAATTTAACAGTTATGTTGTTACAGTCCCACTAAAAAACATCCATTATTGTTTATATATTACGCATTCAAATTCAAATTTTATCACTGTGGAGCGATAGATTGATCTATTTGTTTATACTATACATAGTCTTTCAAAATGAGAAGTAAGCAATTTTGATCACATTTGTGATCATGATACGCATTGCATCGATGGTGCGCATTATATGAATATAAGCATTAGCCCGATCCCACATAACGCAGCCGTAGCAACCGAACTGATTGTATTTGTCTTCATGCGGTTTGTGTTTGACAACGGACCCCCCAAATCTAACCTCCACTGTTCGTAGCTTTTCGTTTCGCCTTATTTCCTCTTTTTTTTCAAAAAGATTTGCTTACTTTATTTTGTTTCTTTTCATAAAAGTTGCTCTTGTTCATAGAGCGTTCCTATCTATTTATTCATTATTTTTACTTAATTACAAAAAAACTCGAAAGAATTAAATAGGAGTCACTAATCTATAGTTGGGATGATCGCATGTCTTATGCTACATTTCTACAGCTCAGATATTCTTAACGAGTAATTGATACTTGAACGTGCCATAGAAGCCAAATTTATACTCGGTCCACCCGTGAATAAGCCACAACGAATTTTATAATTGACAATTCGGGTAGTCGGTCATAATTTTACAATTTACCTTAAAATTTTGCCAATGATGATGAAAAAGTTCATTTTTCTCGTCACGCTCTCATTTCCTCTTTCCAGCCCCTTTCCAATGAACTCTCGTTTTCAGCCAATATTATCTACAAACCAGTCGGTAATGAACCCATAATAGTGAGTAAATTGCGATGTGACAGGAATCGCCTATCGACAAAAAGAGTATTGCATTTCCGATCGAATGTCACGTTAGTGATTTGTTCATTTACTTTATTTCATTGGTGTATAATTTGTTTATCTATGACAATCTTATCCTCCTTCTTCATTTTGTCATCTTCGTTTATTCTACTTCGCAAAATTTGTTATCGCCCCTCCTTCATATTTCTCAACATCATGATGCGCTATAAGAGGAGCACTGGTGCTATGAATGGTACCAGTAGAAATCGTGCCTAAACCATACGGTAGGACTGCACCGGAATTCTGATTATGATTCTAGGGTTGTGGTACGTTTTTTGGGATCCGAGTTTTTTTTAACACTTTGGAAACTCATGCGTCTTAAGGTTGCATCACAGTTTCACTTTCAATCCCTTGATCCAAGAATTACGTGTTTTTTAGTGTTCTGGTTTCTTTTTCTAGACTGAGTTTAGTTTATAGCTCTGAGATTCTAAAACTTTGCTGTCATTGCAGTTTCGATTTCCGCTTATAGAAAATTCCTCTACGGTACAATCATAATGCGTCATTTGTTTGAGATATTCTGTTCTTGTCGTTGAAAGCCTTTTCTTTATAAACAGTCATTTATATTTTATAACGTCCTCTTCTTCCATAGTTTTTTTTTCTGTTTTGCAAAAAAAAACGTTTCTCGGAGTTTTACTTACATCTTCTTTAGTATGTTGCACAGTCTGTGCTGACATATATTAACAGTGCATTCGATAACATCATACATCAGGAAGTGAATAATGAAGTCTTTCTGAAACTTAAATATTGAATACTTTTATATCATTATAAATGAAGTTTTCTGTTGGCAATCATTAAAAGGAAATATAAAATGATGGTTTAACGTTGTGATTAGTAAATCGACAAGATATGTTGAAAGATGAAATTGTATGCGATATTTGATGAAAGATGAGCACATGAAAAATAAGAGAAATTTAGTGATGAAATTATTTGAGTTTATTCCAAGTATGCAGCGTGAATTGTGCTAATGAACTTGAGTGGGATTGGATTTGCATCCAGTGCATCGCATATTCGAACGTTTTCAATGATTTGCTGAAGACATTCGCTCGATATCCTTCTATATCTTTCTTATTACGTCCTCGTTCCGGTCCATATGCCAAAAATGAAGCTAATTTATGAAGCATATATATTAAAACACATTTAATGAGAGGTTTTTATCCATTTTTTTACATCTTTTGCTGTGTAAATAAAATTATATTGCAGACATCCTACCTGTCTGCTAATGTATATGCTTCATCGTTGGTCAGTGTGTCGGTCGGCACATATGTCTGTCTATTAACATATTCAAACAGCAAATCATTTTCGCTCAAAATTAAAGTACCATAGCCGAAAATAACTCTCAACAATGACCGTTTAAAATCCTATTCAGTAAGCTCTATACACGATATGTTTTTTATTTTTGCGATTTCCGCTCAAACTGCTATTTCCGTTATTGTTTCTGAACCTGCCCAACGTTAATTGAATATTTTAAATTTCTTATACACTATGGTCCAATATGAAAAAAAAAGCTACAAAACGTTCCAAAGCTGGTAGGTTTGCGGGCATGCTTATTGTATGCCTTTACATTGTTTCATATAACTTTTTATTTAAAGGTTTTGATTCAAAAAAAAGGATGAAATAGATTTTAAAAATCGGTGCATATTACGATCATCGGAGAATCCCTAGTTGATGTGGCTTTTATTCCTTTAATCTGTGCATGTGAAGATCATGAAATATTTATCTTCCGTTAGCTTTATCGGCTAGAATAAATCTTATTATGGTAAATGCTCGCTGCTGATGTGTCGTTTGATGATAGTATGGCGGTGCTTCGAAATAGATCAATGGTTCTCTAAGATGAAGTGCATTTTGGAATGGATTACATATGTTGGTGCTCATTGGTCTAAAATAAGCAAATGCCGCATTGGTGACAACTGATTTTTGACGTTCTTATGCCTCCCATCTCTTCTCTCGATGACACTTGCTTAAAATAGACCGATACTCTTTGCGCATAGCTAATTTCTACAGACTAGTATAAATGTAGGTATCTTTTACTGCGAGAGATTTGTTAGCGAGATCACATCAGTTGCTAAACCATTACTGGAACGCTACCAGATAACACTCTTGAATCAGTTATTTTTAAGCGACAACCACATTCGGCTATATACTTTTAAAATTAGCTAAATAAATGAAATTTCTCAACTCGCATATTCTCATTGAAGTAATTTTTTTGCTTCCTAAACTAACTGCATATAATGAGAGGCGTATGTACATTCTGAAAATCATTCAAGACTGCAAAAATTTATAAAAATTGCGAAAATTGGCAAAGATCGCTAAAAATGCTGCGACAATTCTGCTAGCAAAAAGGTTACCTAAGAATATGGGCGAATCGGGCCAGAAAGAACCCTCTCAGAGCTAATAAAGCTACTGACCGAATAGTTATTCATCGATCTTCGAATTTCTTCATATGGATGATGTGCTCTTAGCTTCATATCGTCGGTATTGTTAGATGGAAGTGCAATTTGGAAATTGAACATGGAAAACGAATTGATTACTATGCGCTATTTAGCATCCACGCATATCAACAAGGGCCAAATTTCGAATTAATTAGAAAATGTTCAGTGATTAAGCGACAGTTAAGCTATGACTCGCTTTATCCTTTTTCTTCTATTCACCTGCTTAGAGACCATGATTTTTTTTCCTATTGTTTTGAAACAAATGTCTCAGTACTACAATTCGATGCTAAAAGAAGCAACTTGATAGTAATAATGTTTTCATAAAAAGAATCAATGCAAAAAAGTGATAAAAGCTAAAGGTGCGAAAAAGGCTTCGTCTTTCTCATGAGCATGATTTTCATTGTCTGTTGAGGAGAGGTGGTAGATAGAACTGCAGTGCCTTTGGAGAAACCTATGAGTATATATATATATATATATATATATATATATATATATATATATATATATATATATATATATATATATATATATATATATATATATATATATATATATATATATATATATATATATATATATATATATATTTTAGGTTACCGACTCACGTTGCCCCTAAGGTGGGGTCCCGTGAATATATTGTATTGTTACTTTTTAAAATTTTTAAAGCGATGGGACGGCATCTTTTAAGAGTAAAAGTCGCCAGCTTCTATTCGGAACTCTCATTCCGTTATGCACTTTGCTTAAGTTATCTCCACCACCAATAGTTCACTTCACTTCATTTGCATGTTATATGAGAGTTTAATGTTGCAAAGACGTTTATGTTTTTTAATTCTTATTTTGATTCATATTCAGAGAGAATTCTCAGTGCTCTTTGAAATGTATTCAGTTTCGATTTTCAGTTTCATTCAACAATGATACAGCAGTAGATATAGTGCAACGTTATTATTGCTAAACGCATAAGGCGGCGTCATCGTTTGTGATGCATGCGATCCCATTTTGTCGCTCTTTCAAGAGTGCGTTTGTGGTCAAGTATGCCGACACCATATGTGGGCAGGAGGAATACTCATGAATGTTTTGGACAGGCTTTTTGATAATCTGTCACGTTTTCGAAAGTTTGTACACCTTCAGATATGATATATCGAATCTTCGAATTTTTACCGTTTTCTGAAACCATAACTTATTTACTAACTTTTGGCAATTTCACCGAATTTTTGCACTAGAAATTTCTACATATTTCTTCGCTTAATATGATTGATTGAATTTTATAATGTATGAGCAGAGATGGTTGAAATGTTAGATGGGTAAACAATCAACCGAATGCTTGAAAAAAAAACTAATAAAGCAATGAATAAGCGATCACGTAAATAAAAAGCTAAAAACAATTTCCTATGCAAATTATTAAAATTTCAATTTTAGTTTAGCAATTCTCTGAGAATTCGATCTGCAAATGATGATTTTAAAATCCCAGGAACTAGACGACCCAAATTGATAATAATTCTGTTAGCCAGCTGTTGAATGGTGGCGGAACGATCCATGGTGGCTAAAAGCAACTGATTGCGCATATTCCGCTTCCGATTAGTGTATTTATCAACAATGGACGTTTGATTGCGCCTCAACTGCACTCTCGTCTCGTTTGACAGAACTTCGTTGGCGTCGTTTATGCTTCGTTCAAATTTACTCCATCATTATAGGATTATAGAATCCAAAGAAAATAACAACATGTAACTTCTATTTTGTGTGGTCGAATCTTTCTTTTGCTGATAAAATTTTGCACAGTCTTAAAACGAGGAGCATTGTCGCTTGGGATATATTTGCTGATTGACTGCTTTAGCACTGACTGCATATGCGTATTTGCATATTGAGATTGCCTCAGAGCTTTCTTGAACCGAGACCCGAATGTTATGCAAGAGAAATTAGCTTCGTTATGCTCGCTAACGAAAAATAGAGGAATGCAAAAAACTATACCAATTTGAACGAAATCTTAAAAACTTTTCTGTTTTTATATCTCGGCAGTCAACAAATTGTTGCAGTACTCGGTTTGCACAAATCTAGATCACATATTTGGCACACATGAGCCCCCTCACGATGGTAAATCTTAGTGGAATCTTAACTTCATGCTTCTTATATTCACTACTGTTCCAGACACTGAGTAATCCTGTTGCAAACGAAAGCTTTTTCATTACCATTTATTACTCATATTTATTCTCACTGGTTCACAGGTTGTTTCAACTTCATATTGTTTATCGGAATATCTGTTGATCGTGAATAGAAAATTATGCTCAAATTTGAGGGTAGCAGTTGAATGAATGGTAGTTTTATTCATACATCAGGACGGTAGGAGTGCACTTCATTCATCTCTTTCTTTTCTTTATTTCATTAGCACTGTCGTATTAAAATGAACGTTGCGTTGGCTAAAGAAACCATCAATAGCTGAACTTTGTCATAGTGAACAACGACTGCTCAATTGAGAAAATTAGCATTAGAGTATAGCGGAATTACTTTCAGAGATTGCTTTCGATGAGATGGAACTGCAGTGGCGGCTATGAGGGCTGCAGTTAGATAGCAAAGTTGAACTGTCAAGGACAACACAGTAAAGATTTAAGAAATGCTATAAGGGTCGCGGCGATGAGCTATGGCTATCAGAACCTGAGCGTCCTGCAAACTATGACCAGCAATTTCGTTGCATTTCCATTCTACCACTTCATTCATCCCGAAAAATGGGACGGTATACAGCTTACTCTATCTGTGCTGAGACTCTAAATGCAGATCAAGAATGAAGCACCCATAGTAATCATATTTCAACGATTATAAAAACATCTGCCGATCATCGATCATCGAATTCGAATAAGGTCATGTGCTGAAGGAATTATGCATGCGCGAGAATTCCAAAATTTAGAACCAATTTTTATGCCATAATTGCTCATTCGTTAGCGAAAATAATTTTTTGTATAACGTCTATACAAATACAATACCTTCTCCAGTTTTTTTTTTCGTTAGGGTAAATTTCGATAGGTGAAACAGTCGAAACAGTAGAGGCGCATATTGTGTTATTTTTGGCTGCTTTTTCCACGATATTTTATTTTATTTTATTTTTTGTGCTTCTTATACTTCTAAAAACTCAAATTTACAAAGCGTATCATGGCAATATTTTGTGTGGAAATATGTGCATGCATTTTGTGCGCATTTCCATGGATGTATTTCTGTATTCTAGTCTCAACTTGAAAGTCTTTGTGGCCAAACAATTCCAACTCTCACATAATCTATGGCTTAAACTGACCTCGCATAACGGTTCTCAAAATTTTCCTTGAGGTCTGAAAAACATATAGGTGTTTTAAACATGTAAATGAAAGATTGCCTGCATTTTGTAACTAATCGGCTTCAAGTTATACTTGCTAAGTCAACATTATGGGTATTCGAATAGAAAAAACAAACATTTTTAATAAGATAAGACCATCGGAGCTTGTTCGTCTCATAGTAGGACTCCCGAGATAATAAGTTCTGCAATGGTTCAAAGGCTGTGAAATTCCAATCATACAGGGCATGGACAAGGCCTGAGACTGTAGTATCACTGGACAGCCTGCGCCATTATACGACGTGCGCACAAAAAAATTCCCGCAATCGGAGGCTAATATTGGATTTGAGATGGCAAGACGTGACGGGAGGTCGAGGACAATTATGTGAAGTTATAGCTTTGATACCTCACCTTTTCTTAAACATTCAAGAGGAACACATGTTGATATGATATCATATGTTTGTGCCGCCTAACCATTGTTCTTTGGTGTGCCACCTTCGGAACAGATGAAAGTACGGGGCTTCAGCGACTCCGGCAAACCCTGGACTCGGATACATGCGGTTCCACCGCTTTTCGCGACACTTATGAACGAAAATACGAGACCACTTCCCCAAACCTTGGAGGTGAAAAATGGGTATAGCACCCTTTGCGGGACACTGAAAGTGAACGTATAAACCACAACACCTTCGATACGCTGTCCTCGATAGAATTACGGATACGCATACGTGTGCATGCGCAGGTGGGCGCGCAGGTACAGGAATCCCGAACTCTATGATGTGGTAGCATGTGTGATGCAATGAACGGAACTTTTGTGAGTTCACAAATCAGACGCAACATGGCTAGGTTCAAGCATTTTCTAACTTCTAAGTAGCCGATTTATTCGAATAGAATGTGCTTCTTAAATTAACTCCTTCCTCGGACTAGATAAATTCGTTCTCGAAACTGAGAAAATCAGAAGTGTTCAATAAACGATATTAATTTGAAAGGTATAGCTAGAAGGTTCTATTCAAGCGTAAAGTTTTTCATGGATTGCATCGTCGACCACGAGATGAGCATGTCAGTCAATTTTCGGATACCGTACGTTGTGGGCTTGTTGAGTGAAATGGACTGTGCATCGCACATTGATACGGCTCAATTCCATTCTTTCCCCTCCCTCTTATCTTCCTCCGAGCACCGATTACATCCCGGATCACCAATGTTTAGGCCACATTGATTTGGGTGAAACAAATTGCGGTAAAAAACATAGGTAAACCGAATTAATTAATTTAGTACACTCGGAAGCAGCATTAATTTATTGTATATGTTCTCTCTTGCTAAGAAATTCATCACTGTTTTGAGATTCGTTATGAGGAATGTTTTTATTTCTCTGGATGCATCTGCCCAAAGAAGGAACAAGAAATGTGTGTATGGATATGTTTACGTGTAGTGGAAGCCTAATGCTCGTTATTATGCTTCTATGGTTCGGATTCGATACCTTTTTCAGCTGCAATTTTGAAAAAGTTCTTGAAACAAATCAATGATCCTACGATCAAATGAATCGTTGAATTTAATCGATTGTGTTCAGCTATGACGTGACTTTAAGGCATAGAGCCGTTTGTTGAAGCCTTGCTCTCGGCTTCCCCTCGAAAATATGACATATGTTGCGGAGTGCTTCACTTTCCCTCCTATATGCATCATTTCAAATCTTCAAGTTACGCTATGGAGTTCAAATCCAAGATATCACAACTCAAGGGGCGTAAGGATTTCAAAGCAAACATAGCAAGCAAGTCGGATGTTTTTTCACAAACAACAACGAAATTGACATGGTACGTTCAGCAGTTGCTCGTTGTGGCCGCTTGCGAAACCATGGATGACTTGTCGTTTGAATAATGTTCCCTTGGTGACCATTAAAGATGCATGTTTAGATAGGCGATAAACATACAGCTTATAGCCTATCTCAAGTCGAAAGGTAGGGATGGTTAAAGAAAGAAAACAATCCCTCCTTGCCTACATCTTCTCCAATAAGGCAAATTTGCGTAAATGAATCGGTAATAGCTAACAACGTAATAACCGATCCATAGTGAGAGCGCAGAGCTAATAAAGTTCCTAAGAAGGACAGTGCTTTTCCAGCTTTCCGCAAATGCGCTTGCTTTTTATGTGCATAATAGTGCAAAATTCAGCAAAAAAAAAAGAACGCTATGGAAATGTTCGCGCGTATTTGTGTGCATATGTAACGACTTCTCGTCGTGTCTAATTGATCGAATACGTGAGTTACAAAAGGTATGAGGGAAAAAATTAGTCGGATATAACCTACGGATAAACTGTTTCAACAATAATTCGTTGTCAATATAATTGAAATTAAAATCCACCTGCTGAGAATATTAATGGTTTCTTTTAATACTTCAGAAGCAAAGCACTTAACCTATCAGGTTACCCTCAAAAGTTTAATCACTTTGTAAAGTGTTCAATATTGACTCCTATGTTCACCTGTAAAGTATTCAATACTGTAAAGTATTCAATGCTGGTGTAAAGAATAATCGAAGTATATTATGTTTGCTGTACAATTTCACACAAAATTCAGCATCTCAAATTTGTTTCCCAACTTTTTCCACTAAGTTATATTCTTTCGCATTATTATTATTTACTTCACCAACCACATGCGAAAGCATGCTTGTAAATTATATTAATTAGAATCGGCATATATAGAAAATCTCTATGGGGGAGTGGTTAGCAGGGTCGCCGAAAGTTGATGATTGCCAAGTCATTGTTGCACACAGTATAAACATATTGCCTACGAAACTTCAAATAATTTGTGATAGCGTTCAGCAGCCTGCGGCTTGCGTGATGGATTCGGCCCACGACCTCATATCGTCCGGAAAACGACTCCTTGACGGAGTCCCTGAGAATCCCCTCTACGAACCATCTTCCACTTTCACTGACTAATTAATCTGGTATCATGTTCAGTAACGCTCTTGGTATCGCATATAGAATTTGATTGAACATGAATGAGTGAGCATTTTTATATTTTGCCTTTTTCTCGGCATTACTCTATTGGTGAAAAAATCCGCTTCAGTATATTCACGATCGTCATAATAATTGAAGTTGACAGCATAGTGTGCGCTTGACTCCATATCTTTTATGCCTCTTCATTATTATCAATTTGCGATATTGTTTTGAATATAGCGATGACTTTTTATTTTCTTTTCATGAAACACTGGGTAGCGATATCAGCTTATATTGTGCGATTCCGTGCACATCCGAGGATATCTTTCGTTGTTTTACTTCATTTTTATTGTTTTATTTTTATTGCCCCATTGCATCGCAATGGAATGTGCAAATTGTTAGAAAACTTTAGGGCTATCAATTTTGACTGTATTTCACCGACTGCCAACAAAAGTCGAATAAATATAAGCACATAGTCAGTGGTGCTAAGAAGGCGGCGCCAATGTTTAGTATCACACAAAACTTTGAGCTTTTTCGACTTTTAAACGCAGCTGGAGACACTTAGAGTTGTAAGCTTGTTTTTGTTCTCCTCTTATTCCAATCGGTATTTTTTTGTTCTCTTTATAGTCGATAAAATTGAACGGTTATTGCTTAAAAGAGGTATTGTCTGTTTTATTTTTTTATGCACTTAAAAGGTTACTGTTTAAATATGTTGAGAATATAAGTTAGTATAAAACATTGATTTGGATTTCTTAATTAGATTAGTTGAAGACGTTTCACATTCATTACGACGTTCTCTTATTATCCGAAACATTATATAAATGTTCAAATTCACCTGACGTCCCATGAATGGTGACTGTGTCGAGTGCATGATGAAAAACTAGTGAAAAACGATCAAAAAAAGAAGTGTGCTAGCGTAAAAGAATCTCCAGTAAAATACGTAAAAATTTTGCGGCAGTTGCAATAAATATCCAGAACATGAAAAAAGTTTTGTATCGCTGCACATTTAGACGATATTGGTCGCATAGATCGATTTAGTCTATGGCATTTGTTCCGCGGACTTAATAGTTTAGCCGCTACTAAATGTGTGAGATATCAACAAATTTCCTGTAACATCAAGGTGTAATCTGTACATCTTCAGTGTTTTCGGGACTCAGAAAAAAAAAAAGAAATTTAACAATTGAAAAGCGTCAAGGAAGCTACTTCTCAAAATTACTAAATTCGGATCTAGAATGCCAAATTTAAAAATTAGTGAGTTGCTAAGTTGATTCATACCGTCTAATATTCTTTGAAAACCTCCTCTAAAAAATATACTACTAACGTAAGCAACCCAATCATTCAAATTATCAATGTTTTTTTTTTCCAGATTGCTTGGAAATGAATGAGAGAGTAGAAAATCTTCTTCGAGATAGTTTTTGAAAAATTTTTTTCCACTCAGTGAAGCAAATTGAAGTTCCTTGATGAAGGATTTACGCAACTAACAAAGATTTCGAATTGCGTGATTCACCAATCCAGGATGTGCGATAAAGCACAAGCAGAAAATTCCAACAAACAAACTGTGCAGAATTTTCATCAATAATGATAAACGGGACGATTCAAAATTTTTTGATGCGAAAAAACGTGAACCAAAAAAACGCCTACCAAATTATTATTTTCAGCAGGCCATCGGCGGTTTGAGTTGATAAACATTCACCTTGTTTTCGTAATTTTTCGAGCCATCTTATAACAGCAGTTACCTATGAATTTTAGAGAGAATAGCAAGGTCAGTATGACCAGCAATAATTATGACCAGTAATAATTATCATTTGCTCCAATACCTGTAGGTTTGGAAATGCTGCTCTTTGTTCCTGTTGCGTTGAATTATCTCTCCATTGCTTTGAACGAGCTGAGTTCGTTGGACTCGCTTCCCTCAGGTGGTGTTTCGACGCGGAGAGAGAAAGATGAGGATAGGGCAGATAAAAAGTTCTGCTAGGTGGACTGTTATCGAATGCGCTTTTCAAATCGAATACTTTCATCAACCGCCAACTGAAGCAAAATAGTGAATTATATCTCAACCGAAAATGCCACCGAGCAAAATGTTGATTAAATATATTCCTTAGAAATCTGTGTTTCCTTAAAAAATCAAGATCAATTTGAGGACTGGTATATATGGATCATTCTGATCGAGCAAGTCATATATTTTTTGTTTCTTCAACAGCAGTTAATGTTATTAGAGAGATGAAAAGTGATATGCGCATATATATAGAATTACTGTATGAAGTCTTGCAATATATATATATATATATATATATATATATATATATATATATATATATATATATATATATATATATATATATATATATATATATATATATATATATATATGAATTTAAAATGTAAATTTCTTACTATTGAGAAACGCAAAGAATGCTAACGAATGAAGTGGTGCACAAATTTTCAATCAATTGCACTGTAGAATTGACGAAAAAAACTTTTGCCATTTTTGGTATTATCCCACAGGGAATATGTGATGCATATTGCTTTGGAGCGCATATCATAAATTTTCAAATACTTTTTTTTTCACCAATTACATGGCACACTCTCATACACTTGCACTCACTTTTTGCTTTATGCTTCCATTTTTTTCTTATAAGATTTTTCATCATTTTAAACGCTTTCTTTTGTTAATTTTTTTTTAGAATGACTGATAGAAAATAATTATGATTAAAGTGGAAATTAAATGAGGAACTTCTAGTATTATTGAAAAAATTTTTGGAGAGGGGGAGGGGTTGGAAGGAGGGATGGGGGTCCGAAAAAGGAAAGGTCACTTAAACATAGTAGCGTGCTACTTCTAAAGTGTTATTCGCTTGTATGAAAAATGAATGAATATTTACTAAGCTGTCCACTAGGAAAGCGTAGATCAAGTAGTATGTGTGCACTCCAAAGGAAATAGCATTAATAAGTATTGATGCTTGATTAAGGGAACGATTCTCATTATCTCATTTCGCCAAATATGGCAATTTACGGCCATGTGATCCAAAAAATTTCACTGTATAAGTGGCAAAAGTCTTCATATTACATTGTGAAACACCATCATTTATAAGTCAATACCAAGTATTACTGCCAAGTATTTGAGCTAAATTCAAATATGTTAATATTCTATGTGATCTTTCAAAAACTGAAAAAAACACATTAATCTAAAATATGCTTATGAGATCGAAAGATTTTGCCGAAGTTGCCTAAGAAATGCAGCCGGCTGCATGTAATTAAAGAAATATCACTGAAATATTTTTTGGTTTCGCAGCAAAGAGCAATATTCAGCTGAATTCGAGGATATTCTAACGAAATGCAAATCGAATATTTAAAGATATATTTGAATAGTACCATCTAATTGAATCTTCTCATCTAGCGTTATCATCGTACTGTGTACGAATTTGACTCACAGAAACATTTTGGAAAATCCTCATGGGTAACCGTTATTAAGTTCTCAATAAATATGCACCAAAAGGGCACGCTTTCTTTGATTATTTCTATTGAATTATACAAAGAGGATGTAAGAGTAATGGGATTTCTACTATTTCAATGTACTCGATGGAGATTTCTTTAATGCATAGCTTATAATTGCATTCTTCATCAATGAAGGAAGACAGCAATAGAAAATGCTCATTTCGAAAATCATATTGAAAAGTTTTGATGTTAGAGAAAAACTTGTCAATTGCTTTTGAGAGGGCTTGAATGCTGACATTCATAATTTCTATGCATATCTGGAAAGGGAACCATATTGGGCTTCCATCTTTTCTAAACACTTGCAAAAAACTCGGCGGACTTAGCGCATATTGTAGGATCGTTTAAATCATACTAGGTTGATCTCTTTTTATGAAATTAATGCCTTTAAATGCTTTTTATTCCTATTAATATATCTATAGGAGATTTTCTCATCTTTCGAAAAGATCAGGTGCTTCTGTTGATCTTTTATTTGCAGTAAAGAGAAATAGAATGTCGGAGGTTATCTTGACTTGCCGAGATCAACAACCATATATGCAAATAAATTCATCGTTTTATTTTTTATTTTTTATTGCATAGAGTATAAAAAATTATCATTATGTTATACCTGAATTCCTAAGAGAAAATTTTCATATATGAGGAAGGATTTTATGAGAAATCGATGTCGATATTCCGCATAGAGTGCACTTGTCGTCTGTTAATTATCTAGCAAGTTAGGGATGAACGTAAGCTTATCGAAGCGCATGAAATGAGGTGTCTATGTTGTGATGGCAAGGCACTCACTCTCATCGTCTTGCTAACCCAATGTTGTTGTCTTAAAATTTGTTTCGTTTATTACTTGAGAGCATTTTGGCATATTTAAAAAAAATAAATTTTATATTGCGATAAAGAGTGCATCTCTACTATTGTAAAATGTTTATGGAATTTTTCCATAGTCATTTTTTTTTGGTTTTTATGGATGAATTTTATTTGTTATTTTCAGAATACTACTGCATACTAATATTTCATATGTAACTGTAAAATTAATCAATTTATTTATTCAATTCCATTAAGTGATAACAATTTTATAAAACTTTGAAGAGGTTTATCAAAATAGCAATATTTTCAAGTATAAGGATATTTCAAGAGTTATTTTATCAATATAAGCTGCCTAATGATCTTAATAGCTAATATGATTTCCTTAAGGAAATCATCAAAAAAAGAGGTATATTATTAGAATTTATGAATGATAAATGAAATTTCGCAGCGATGAGAAACGCTCATTGCAATGCGTTATCTTTGAAATGGACAATTTGCAAACACGCTCGTATGCAATTTTCCTTTACTCATTTCAATTTTCTTTCTTTATTTTTATTAAGCAATGCGTATATGTCTACATATGGTTTCTTTTCACTTTTCAATTGCACTTTTGTGCTCGTAAATCTTCGTTAATTATTTTTTCCACTTTTTTTTCGTTCTTCTTTCTTTCAATTTTTTATTTCCTTTTTATTGCTCATTAATTCATTAATTTTTGTTAAGGATTGAATTGAATTCATTAAATAGCAAATATTAGTTTCAAAGGAAGCAATAGAGCGTTGTCATTTACTTTTTACGAATACTTCTCTTCTGCATCAACTGCGAAAGCTTTTTAGCTACTTCATGCAGTTAACCTTTGAACTATTGGGGAGGAAGGGCGTTTCAGGAATCGATCCCACTGCGCAGAGTCGGAAATTTGCATATGACCTTTGACCCCTCAAAAATCAATGGTCCACAGTAAGCACTCTTTTAAGGCATATTTTGCAGAACGCATATATAAAATATTGCAACTGTGCATTAAAGTAACTTGAAGAAAGAAGCATCTAATCACAGAAATCATGCGAAACGTTCATAATATTCAAATAATGCAATAAACACGGTGAAAAATATGCGAGAGCCACGAAGCGTCACATTTTACTTCGATATGCAGTTTATCTTAGAGGCAAATAGCTGTTGTGAAAATGTTTAACGTCACCTATTATTTTAAGCGATTATTTATATCTTCTAATCTCACCTGTGATGACGAAAGAAGGTAACAGGTGCAATAATTGTTGCTATGTAATACTTATCAGCATTAATTTTTTTGCAATTATGTTTCACTGTTGCACAATCACATTTGGTGATGCTTTTTTTTTTCGTCTACCAAGGGAGTGCGTTATATATAATCTATTAATGCCTCCATACTTGAGTAAATTTCAACTTTTTTTCAAGAAAAGAGTTTCTTCATATTTCAAAGCAGAAAACGGTGGAAAAAATGATGATATTATTGATGAGGAAGTGAAATTTAAAGTTCTGCAACACCGAATTCTTCCTTTTCTTTCCTATTTCTGAGTTGCTCATTTCATGTGCGGCTTTCTCCGCTCTATTGCAACTCTGCAAATAAATTTTTCATTGCAACTGTTGGAAAAAAATCCTCATGCAATTAGTTCCGTGCAGTTTGAACGCATACTGTTCATCGATCATTCGTATATTCGAGGAAGTAAATAATTTTTGAACTAGTGAAATACTTTACCGTTTTCTTGAAGTTATGATTTAATGAGCAATAAACAAAGCGCCGAACATAGCGAAGATTCCAGTGAAGTTGTCTTATTGTTAGAGCGAACGGAGCCTCTATACTTTGTCTATCGTACTAGCTGGAATACTGGGGTTAAGGGAGCGGAGGCGCGAATCGTTCCTTCTACTCTTCACTAACAGTGAAAACTCGCCTAGTACATTCGTGCAATTATATACGGTTCAGAAGCTTACAAATATTCTATAGGCCAAACTGCGGCTTATTTCTGCTAGCACTTTAGTGCTATTATGAGCTGCAGATTCAACGAAACAAATTAGATGGTATACCAGGTGAATTGGCATGATGGAGGCTTTGCGTTGCAATCACTCGATTAGTCAGTTTTACTAGTACTGAAAAAAAATAAAATATACTAAAAATTCGATTTTTGATATCCCCTAACGTCTAGATGAGGAAATGATAATCTATAAGAGAAAAACAAATGTATACATCACTGTTCGAATTTATTGAATCGAAGATGCCATATTTGAACAGTTTATTAATTTATTAAAAAATTAAATTTCGATTCGCTCTCATTATCTTTCATCATTTATTAAAATTACTCTCTAATTATAACAATAACCTCATTGCAAATGGTCTAGTCTCTTTCTGGGAAAAAAAAAGCTCCAATGATGACATAATTTTCACCAGTAAGCTAGCATTTCATCACAAATTTTTACAATGTAAGCGCATTTTTTTTATTTCGATTGTCATAGTATTCGCTTTGAAGGAAAATTATTCAAAGCAAAAAGTGATCGCAGTATTCCAAAAAAGTCTTATAAACGCTAAGCAACTTGCGAGAAATTTGACCGTCTCTCCCATTTCTTCGCGGATATTACTATGACTTTAGTTCATGCCTCATTTTCTTCTCACCTCCCTCCTTCTTATTGATACATCCTTATGTACTCGTACAATCTTCAGCAAACTCTTATTGATATCATCGAGTAAATGGCGCTTGTTGCTTCTTAGGCAGTTCAAGAAATATGGATTTGTAATGGAATGATCATATTCGTAACTATGAAGAAGTTTTTTAATGATCTATGAAGAAAGAAGTTTTGAGTACCTACCTTTCAATCGTGAAACTATGCAATCATAAAAACATACTGAAACCTATTGGTAGAAGCTGCAGTGCATCACACAAAGGGTTTCCGTCATATAATAGAGAACTCACCTTGATTATATTAGAATTCTGTTATGACAGTTACAGAGTTAGGCAGTACTCGAACTGCTCTAGAGTGCTATAAAACGGTGTTTTGAGCGTCGGAATTCAATTAAGGCGTCCTCTAATCGGGGCTAGATCGTTGCGTGTATACCTTCAGAGATCTTCTCTGAGTATCGATCTATTTATATGAAGAAGCATTTAAGACTCTCATAAATGCTCTTAATTCAATTTAAAAAAATTAGCAATTCAATAACATTATCGGCTATCAACTTAACACTACTTAACATGGCATTGCAACAAAGCATCATCAATATATTTGTGGCATAACTATTGAAGTCGGCGAATTGCAAATAGCATAGGCAAATTTTTCGAGCGTTGAAAATCAATAAAGATATGGCTATAGAAGAAGCGCTTAGGAAAGAGGATGTTTGCATTGCACTACATGTTGCTTTTCGATCACATTTGCTAATCTTGCAGTTTAACCCTTATCGCTTTAGTTAATCACTAATTTATTGCGTTTATTTTTAATTGCTTTAAGCATTTTTCCTATTTGGCTATGCTCTTTGATAATATCCGCTTATGTTGTTTATAATCACGATTTAATGCACATCTTTTGCTTTTCGCCGATGGTTCATAATTCGTTCTTAATAGCTGTTTCGCAGGCCATTCTGCTCATAGCTTTATTGCCTTCATTTTGAAAATCTCGCATGAGCGCTTATGCGTCGACGACTTTCAATATTGTATCATTGCATTTGCATTGCTTGTTAAATCGCATTTTGTTCGACTAGTTTTCCTATATAAGAGCTATGAATAGGGATCTAAATGTGAAAACGACTAGAATTACCTTGCTTATCATTTTAATATGCTATATTTACTTCGTTAGTTTATATGAAAAGCTTGTCTCATAACATGGCAATATTTTTGTCATGTATTATGCTCATCAAAGTATACGAAATTCAGTTTTATTGTCTAAATTAAAGTAGAAAAATGATTTTCATTATCTTAGTGATGTGATGCACTTTATTAGATTTTTCTTTAAGTTCATCTCTAGTTTATTAGAAATATTTTTTTAAACGTTTATCTCAAGATTTTTTAATTATGAAGATGAAAAAACACTCTCAATTATATCGAATCGGATTGACGCAAAGTTTTTGACAGTTTTTTTTCGCATTTCTTCAAAAAAAAAGTTCGTATAAATATGCTCAGAAAATACGAGCATAATATGCATTATGATAGATGCGTATTATTTGAGAAACAGTGAAAATTAATATGCAAATTTTTTCGTGAAATATATTTATTGGCGAATGAAGAGAGAGCGATTGGAGGGGGAAGAAGGGGAGGAAGAAATCGCCATCGTATAAAACGCTTATTTGTATCCTCTCAATATTTATTGCTGATTACCGAATTCCTTATAGTGAAATAATGTTTATTAGATGTTTCAGCATCATATATTGTCCAATGAAACGTTTACATACTTTGTTGTTGGCATTTCAACGTAGTGAAATGTGAAATAAATCTTTTTGATTGTTTATTCATTTGTAATACTTTTAAATCGCCTCCATCAAGTTGATCTCGCGAAAACTTTTTTCCTCTTTCTTTCGTTCGGAAATTTTTTACGATCATGATGACATTTTTAAATCGAGAATCGCAGCCTTCAAGACGTTCCAATCATCGTCTCCGATGTGATGTGCATTTCGATCTTCTTCTTCGTTCTTTTTCGGCAGATATTTCAAATGCAGTGGATGAAGCGCACACTCAAAAGTCCTCTATGCTTACTCAATTCTCATTTGCGATGAAGATATTCTGATGGCGTTTCGTTCCTTACGGCTCTACTTTTTTCCTCGATCTGTGAAATGCGTCATCACAAATTTATCTTGAATTCAACAAGTGGGAAAACGCAGCAGAAAATTTAACGCTGCGTGCATTTTTTTTGCAAATATTTCAATTCAAGCAGTTAGATGTCTTCTCATGCGCTAATTTCAACTCATAAGCCGGAAGAACGTTTAATGAACCTAAGGATGACCTTTTATTCATTTCCTCTTCCGATTGATATGACATATAAATTATTAATATTTAAGTTTCCCATAAGATATACGAGGCAAATTTTATTCCACACAAATCGGGGACGAGCATGACTGCAAGAAAAAAAAAAACAAAAAAAGAAGGCGTTTCACAAATTTGCCCAGCGACTGAACAGAAAAAAAAGAACGATGCTGTACATTTTCATAGATTCTAGTGAGCATTTTTTATTGTTTGATTTGTGCATTTTTCATCGTTTTTTTTGAAGACGTTTTTCCATCTATTTGACCTGATTAACTGCAAAAAGCGTATATCACTTAGTCCACTTCATTCTTTAAATTCTGCTTTTCTCATTAATCTTATCCAGATGTTGAATAAGAACACGAAAAAGCTCTATAGTTATTTATTTTTCGCATCGTTTGCGTGAATCTTTAAGTGTCGTTTTTTTTTTCTGCAATTGTTTGTATAAGCAGGTAAATTGTAAGCAGTTTGATTGGGTAACTTCTACGTTTTCGTTTACATTCATAAGCAAATTTTATGATATTTTCAAAGCATATTTAAGCAATAATTCATTTAGAAGAAATTCTTTTTGTAGGATTAATTTGTGTAAATTTTATCTCTGGTTAATCTTTGTGAATCGCAATTTGAAACTATAAGGCAGATAGGACAGTTGTTCGAGAGACAGTGCGTTTTCATTTTTGAAGTTTGTAAAATGCCGAACATCAAGTAATTAGCATAAAAGCATCATAGCAAATACGGATTTTAAAATAAGTTGAGAAGCACGTCGAAATAGCTGCCATAATATGTGATTCCTTGTTTCGCTTATTTGATGAAATGGCTTAACAAATTCCTGACATATAAGAAATGCATATAGAATACTGCTTTCATTCATCTGAATAATCCAACTGACCGTACAAATTTCCCTCTTTTAAATATCTGTGGCTACTTTCGAAGTTATAGTTGATCGGTCATCCACATACTAGACTTTGCAACTTTAGCTTTTGCGGTTGTCTAATTCGAATTATCGAACAGACAGACAGACAGGCATATGGGAACGCGCAAATCCGATATCGCTATCCTTTGCTTTTCTGAAGTAAATTCGCAAAAGTGCTCTAAAATATTGCCCTCATTAGATGCTATTCTTTTTGAAAGAACCTTCTATATAATCGTTATTGAATGGGTTTGCATAAGTTTTCAGCGATCAGCTTACTGCGTTGTTGAAGGATTTTTTTTTGCTGTTTCGATTAACTCATTGCCAGCTTAGCGAATTTCTTCTTTCATTTAACAAAAGAGTTTACTAATATTATTGTAAACCGAATGGATGCACTTAAAAATTGACATCGTTTTGAAAATCATTGTAAAGCCTCTCTTGTAGCTTTTCACTTCATTTTTTCTGCCATTTTACATTACTACGCAAAGGCATAAATCCTTTGCAGAATGTTCCTTTTTTTGAGCAGCGAAAAAAAAGAACGTCAACATTAATGAATCATCACAAATATCTCCGAATGCAAGAACGTACTGGAAGCAAAAGGGAAAGGAGCTTAGGGCATGTAAGGAGAAGCAAAGCGAATGAGAAAGAGGAACGACAAAAATTTTGTTTTCCTCACATACAGACCTGTTTCGTCCTACTTGGTGCTAGTTCAGTTTGCATAGACTTTTTTAAAGGTAATTTGAAGTTTATCACTTTATCGATATCATCACTTCTCAACTACATTTATACGCAGAGTGATACGCATAAATTGTGGAAGTTTTTAGCATAGACCATATCATTCTGGTTTAAGCTTCGACGATAATCATATATTCAGTGGAGAGCTAAAACTTCATTCAAAAGAAATGATCAAACTAGCGACACTGTCCTTTCCGATGAGACCTGTACCTAACTCATTATACCTGCCACACTCATTGACGATTCAGTGACTACTATACCGCATCACGCGTGCTACGCATATGACATGAAAAGCTTCTTGAGAACATAATACCACAGTCAAAGTAAGAGCTGTCATATAGAAATTTCATGGAACGAAACATAATTTACCGCTGTCATCGAAGATTAGGCCTTGTTGAAATGAACTCTACCATAAGCAATAACCACTCCGTTATATTGCTCTTACCTCTGTTAGTCTGCTGTGTTTATGACGTCGTGCGTTCATTGGGTCTGTTACTTCTGAAAGAAGGAGTCACTAATGCCCCATCATTCTCAGAAAGTGAAACGTTGGGGAGGGGGGGGGGAGGGGAATTCAAATCCTGGACAAGGATGTAGGCTACTTAATTGCAGTTGACTGCAAATTTTTCATTTAAATTACCCCACCAATTTTCCGCATAAAACTAACGAACCTTTTATATATAGGCGAGAGGAGATAGTTGAGCAGTGATGCTGCTTTGCCCTAAAATTTTCATAGAAAGATCCAACTTGCCTTTAAAAAAATTTGCAAGTAACTTAGGCGTTTCGAATTTTCAAACGAAATTTCCGAACGAATAAAGTGATTTATATTATATGAATTTTTAAAATTATAAGTGAATAGTATCGTTTCAAAAATCGTAATATATTCGTTGTGCTTAGATGTTCATAATAATTTTCAATTCTATCAGCTAAATTCAATTTCCGTTTTTAAATAATTATGTTCAAGCACAAAGTATCAACGAGTCTAAAAAATACTAAGGATGCTCTTCATTATTTCGCCCTTATTTAATAGGATTAATGAATAAAATATTGCCTAGATGTTGAAATTTTCACTCAATTTCAGAATTTAGATCACAATTCTCGCTCAATATAATTAAATGTATTGTCCAGTGAATGAGAAACTTCGCCTTGAAGATAGCAGATTTTCTTCGCTTCATTTTAATACTACAAAAGTGCATTATACGTTTTAAGCAGAGGATAACAAATGAGATAATGGAAAACACCTCTAGGCGGTGGCTATGACTTCTATAATTGAGCCGTCGCTGTGCGTTTATTCGGCTTGTCAACATCGAATTTGTGAACGACGTTTCCGGGGCAACTGCTTGTAAATTTCTTAGAAGCAGCCTGGAATGCCACTCGCTTAAAATTGAGAAGGTATTCAACTATTGCCTATTGTCTTAGTGCGTATACAATCCATCTTTATTGTTTAGTAGGTTAGCCTGACGTTGCATCTCTCTTTGCGAAATCTTTTTTAACGATATACTCGAGTTTATTCATTATTTCGCTTGCAAAGATTCCATTAAAAGCACCAATAAAGTTGCGACACGACAAGCATTATAATTTTACTTGCAAGTTTGCAGGTAAAATTACAACAATGCTTGATATCGCACTATTTGCCAACGTAGTGTGGCTATTTACAAAGATCGCGTCCTACATATGC
Source organism: Ascaris suum (assembly GCA_013433145.1). Classification (NCBI taxonomy): domain Eukaryota; kingdom Metazoa; phylum Nematoda; class Chromadorea; order Rhabditida; family Ascarididae; genus Ascaris; species Ascaris suum. Next base: position 6,868,308 of record CM024178.1, on the reverse strand, counting down.
TTCTGGTGATTTATGTTCATCTGTTTGTTCACTTTAATCTTTGTTCTCATCGATTGTTTGTCTCTTTAGAAAAATTTGATGCTGAGATGTGCAAAAACTTTATTTCCTTCAAAGCCCACTTCGTTGCCTGTCTGACGATTGAATATTCGATCGTGCGTTCCTGGCACACCTTGCGTCCGCAGTCATTTGCGATGTCCTGGAAAGACAGCTGCCCTGCCAAAAAAACGATAGGAAATATGCGTTTTTATAATTTACATTCCTAAGCAACTGAAGGTGCACCGTTGAATTGTCGCTGTTATACTTTTGCAGTTTTGCTTTCATTGCTGCGCTTTATTAGCTCGTATTATTTTGACGTTTGCTGTCATAATTTTCTCCTTTGTCATTATCTTTCATTTCGTATATACAACACAGCCTGCTTTATGACTTAGCTGAATATGTGTGAAATTCAAAAAATTTATCTGCCATTTTAGATGGGAAGCATCACCGCAACATTGCTCAAGCGATTATTGCATTCATCGGATGATAGAAGTTAGCCGAAGCTAGACAGAGTTTTAATACAAGAAGGTGCTGTAAAATATTAAATAATATTACTCAATATAAAATCTCATAAAAGAAAAGAGCTTTTAAGACTAGTGATTATGGTAGATTGTTTCTGTTTTGTTTTTTTGCTGATATAATTCTAGAGAAATATAATAAACAAGTTTATTTGACTTTTCGATATTTTCTGCCATCATGAAATAAAATAGTACATAACTTTATTAGATAATTTTTAGTTATTATGTAACTATCAAGTTGTGAAGCAATTATCAAGCAATTATGCAAGGAAAGATGCATTTTTTTTGTCGGATGGTTTCAAATTCAAAACAACTGGTGAAAAAAAGAGCAAATATTCTTGCTATCTCACATCATAATGGAGCACAACTCGTTAGAATCTATAGTCTCATCATTCCTGTCAACTTCATCTCACCCTACTGGTGGTACAAAGGCATTTTTAAAGCTTTTAAAGTTCCGGTGCTTTTTCCGACTTTGAGGTAGCACAGTCAGCTATTAACTTTGAATGTACCTGACATAATGCACTCACCCATGATAACTTTCAAAAGATCCTTGAACAAGACAATTGCTGGATAATTCAAGGTTTATTGGATTAACAGAATTTTGTCTTCAATTCACGAAGCGCATCGTGATATTATCATTTAGAATATTATAGAAAGATTATAATTGCTTTAGAAGGATTTGTGAAAGTAAAAAGCTGACTGATTCAAACCGAGTCTTACTAAATGCTAATGAAATTATTATTAAAAACTAGCTGATATTTACAGTAGGACATTCGAGTGCATTAATGCGTTTAAAAGTGCAGTTCAGCTAGGTTGTTTCCTTTTTATGCGAGCCAGTCGGAGGGTCTAAGCGAAGGTAATTCGAGAGTGGGGCACATTAGATTCCTTTACTTAATCCGTCCATCACTTAAACAAAAGGGTGTCAGATTAGCGAGAATGCTGGAACACTCTCGCTAATCTGGCGTTTCTTTATGCAATTTTCCGCGGTGGTTGCACGAATCTATGCAAGAATGCAGGTGGGCTCGTGATATCTCTGATATTTTAAAAACATTTTAAAGAATAGAACAAATGAATTGGAAATGCTCTGGACATTTTATCATTAAAAAATAAATGTTGTGTATTTTAACCCGAAATGTACTGCGTTCACAGAAATAAAGATAAAAACAAAATGAAAATACAAATTCAAATATGAACAAAACTGTAAATATAAATATAAGTATAAATATAAATATAAATATAAATATAAATATAAATATAAATATAAATATAAAATATAAATATAAATATAAATATAAATATAAATATAAATATAAATATAAATATAAATATAAATATAAAATATAAATATAAATATAAATATAAATATAAATATAAATATAAATATAAATATATATAAATATAAATATAAATATAAATATAAATATAAATATAAATATATAAATATAAATATAAATATAAATATAAATATAAATATAAATATAAATATAAATATATAAAATATAAATATAAATATAAATATAAATATAAATATAAATATAAATATAAATATAAATATATAAATATAAATATAAAATATAAATATAAATATAATATAAATATAAAATATAATATATAAATATAAATATAAATATAAATATATATATAAATATAAATATAAATATAAATATAAATATAAATATAAATATAAATATAAATATAAATATAAATATAAATATAAATATAAATATAAATATAAATATAAATATAAATATAAATATAAATATAAATATAAATATAAATATAAATATAAATATAAATATAAATATAATATAAATATAAATATAAATATAAATATAAATATAAATATAAATATAAATATAAATATAAATATAAATATAAATATAAAATATAAATATAATATATAAATATAAATATAAATATAAATATAAATATAAATATAAATATAAATATAAATATAAATATAAATATAAATAAATATAAATATAAATATAAATATAAATATAAATAATATAAATATAAATATAAATATATATATAATTATAAAATATGTAAATAAATAAATAAATATAGCATATTCAATTGAGGAAACGTCGTAGTATATAGGTTATAGTTTACACAAATACAAATTACATACACAGATCATATAGAAATTAATAAAGAAATAAGTATATATATATATGTATATATATATATATATATATATTATATATATATATATATATATATATATATATATATATATATATATATATATATATATATATATATATATATATATATATATATATATGCCTATAATGTGTATGTGTATAAAGTGAGATTCACTGAATTCGCTAAATAGAAGAATAGAAATCGAATTGCATAAATGAAACTAAGGTTGAACATTGAATTCAAGCTAATCGATAACTACGTTGAACTTGTAAAGAAATATAAACGTGATGAAAATTACTGCAGCTAGGAGACAGAAGTTTTCAGCTATGTAGGCAACGAAGTAAATGAAATTTTTGGTTTGCGATTAGAATTAAATGGGATAAGATGCTAAAATGGAAATCAGATTTATCGAGGAATGAAAGAAAAAAGTGCAAGAAAAACAGGAGTGGTGAGTTGATGAAGTATTGAGAGACAAATTGTTTTTAGAAATTAGTTATGGGTTGTGGGTTATGAGTTATGAGTTATGAGTTACGCGTTGTGAGTTGAGGGATTTGGGTTATGGGTTATTGGTTATGGGTTGGAAGTTACGAGTTTTGGGTCAAACATGTCAATCATTTGCACTTGTTTGTATATTAACAAGAGCGCAACTGCTACACAAAATTTGTGAAGTAATTACATAGATTCAAGTCTCCTCTTGAAGAAAAATTTAATGAATGCTATTTATGAGTTGGGCGCATGATAAAATATTACAAACGTCCAGAATTTCTTAAAAATATGCTTAATATTACAACACACAGATGTTGAGCTGCAATTATTATTTTTGACTATAATGTTTATTGCAAACGTCTATAAAGATAATAATTATAAATTATAAAGTAAAGTATATAAGAAGTGCAATTGTATAAAGTATATAATTAATGCCGAATGTTAAAGTTTTGCGGCAAATTGAAGAGCATAGCAACAAATAAAATATGAAACAACTTAATAAAGAAGGTTTGTATTGAAGTAAACCGACAGCTAAGCGCAAATGCAGAAAAAGTGCCAAAAAAACGAAGATAAGTGCATGCAACGATCAGCACCCTCATAGAGTTCTGTATAGATTTGTGTAACGTTATTTCGCTAAAACTTCAAATTTATTAAGCATTGATGCAGAATAATTGCTCACTTGTTTCTCAGCAAGATTTATATATGCGAGCATTTATAGATAATTTGTTTTTTGTTGATGATCGTTTTATTGATAACATGAACTTTAGATGAATTCAATGTGCTAATTTTTGTCAAAATTTTATTGTGCTAGCAGCCGTAAGGAGTAATATTTATGGCAATAGTTTTGAAAGATTTCGTCCTATGTTATGTTTGTTTATTAGCATATACAGATTTATACAAGAGTTTTGGGTTATTCATGAAGCCTTTATATTCATACTGTTGCACAAAATTACAGTTTAAGCGTCTGTTTTCACAATTTCGAGCAGTTCGCTGCGATTATTAGTGAAGTTTCATCATGTCGAATAAAATTTCGTATTGCAGTTGATTGCATTCAATTTTTCGAATGGTTGAAAAAGAGAATATAAGTATCCACATTTGCGTACTTGTTTGCTAACAACTATATCGTTCTTTTATGCCATATAAGCCGATTTCTACGTCACTAATAGCAATATGCGTACTTCAATCCACAAAACTGCCTAGGTTTCGTTGATTTGTAATATCGGTCCTTCCGGTTTTGTTACCGTCGATTTCTCTACGTTTTTTGAAATTCAAACGATACATAGCCCATCGTAATGCATGACTGAATAAAGGCGCAGTGAGAAATTTTGGGCTACTTTTATGTCAATATGGATACCATAGGCTTCACAATACCTGGAGTCGCACTGACCCCCTGTATCAGAACCTCGACCCTTTTGATCCCTATTTAATTTGTTAGAAATATATTCTGCAAATACAACATACTTTTCCTCTCCGTTGAATTTTATAATGTTTCTCACTAATACTCGATCCAGACAAGTACCGTTATCACTAAATTAGTAATCGTTTTTGCAAAACTAGTTTTTGTGATCACGAAGTTTAATGTACGATCTTCCGGAAGCATAAATGGATTAAATAACTCAAAGTCTTGACAATTTCTAGGCGCCATAAAGGAGCAAATAAGGTGAAAAGACCAGTAGCTATGCCAGATTTCATAAATTCACTGCATTATTAAGCATAGATTTTTTAAATTATAATTATGAGCTTCTACGGATCTCTGACATGATACACTGCAATAGTTTCTCATTTGCTTTGTTGAAAATTGCAAGTTGTCATGCAATGTGCATGAAGTGCTTTAAATTAATTTGTTCTATTCCATGCTACGTAACTGAGATTAAAGAAGAATAACTAATAGCTTTACTAGTATTTCATATATTTCTTTAACTTCTTTTGAAAATATTTTTGCAAATCAGCTATATTAGATCAATTACATCTTGAATTGCTTTTGCTCTGTTAAATTGATATATTTCGTTGCTTTAAGTGAGTTACGAATGATATCCAACTCTCTGCATATATATATATATATATATATATATATATATATATATATATATATATATATATATATATATATATATATATATATATATATATATATATATATATATATATATATATATATATATATATATATATATATATATATATATATATATATATATATATATATATATATATATATATATATATATATATATATATATCGATAGACGGCTTTTTGCATATAAGGGTGTTGCCATGAGAAGCATTACATTTGACGCAATAATATAAATTGATTTGCATCAGTAGTAATCGTTTGATTTTTGACACTAAGTTTCATTTTAAAGAAGATATCAACAGACGTTTTTCTTATTTAGTCAGTTTGCACCTCATAAAAGTATTACGAACGTTGATTTTAGCATGCGTCGATTTTTTATACATATAGATGAATTTTTATTTATCGATTCGTTAGATTTTTGTTGAAAATTTTCTGATGTTTGAAGTGCAAGTTTAATTTGTTAAACGCTTAGTTAAGTGCTCGATGTATATGATAATTAGCTGATTGCAAGAAATCTATTTTGCAAACGTATTTGCAATTTTTATCGTTCTCTTTTTTTTTCAAACAGGTTTTTCGAATTAAATGCGCTAATATAAGCGATGCTATCATATTTTAAGTGCTAAAATTGCATTTGGAATGCATAGTATTTTTCAAACGTTCTTCCTCTTCATATTTCTCCAAAATATTTTACGCTCACTATCATTACTTTATTGATAAGCTCAAGTACATCAAATTCTAAATATGCGATTAATTTGACTATGCAACGTTTAAAAAAAAAATCAACGTTTTTAGTTTTATCGAAACAAATATTACTGATAATAATTCTTTATTGTTGATAATTTCTTGAACTATCAATTTATTAGGTAATTATATTGGTCATATTTCCTCTTCTTCGATGATAACTTTAATCAAAAATTCTCGAAATATGAAACAATTTCACAGATGCCATAATATAATAATGCCGAAATACTGCTGATACGATTAATAACTTCGTTGAAATCGCTTAATAATAGAGAGAAATATAAACGATATGAATGAAAAAATTGCAAAAACCTTATTGGTAATTTTTTTTTTTCAAATCGTGCAAAAGTTTTTTTCGAAGCTATTTACCGGAAATTATTTTCATAATTTTTTACCACTCAAGCCAATAAATTTTTTTAAAATAGTATTTTCGATAATGACGTTAATCTTTTCGTACTTTTATTTATCTTTTGTTGTCTTTTTTTCTATTGCCATATTATGCGTTTTATTTTCCATCTGAGATCTTCATATCGCCTCTCTGTTATTACATAAAATTCACTTTAATTTTAATTCTATTTTGTAAATTCAACGATGAATCGATTATATATAACCACCTTCTAGAAAAATTCTTATAGATTGCATTCATATTGATTCTAGACTCGGTGTGTTGTTTATTATTTAGCAGTGAGCGTCAACAATCTTTTCTCGTCGATTTTTTTTAGCGCAAATTAAAAAGAAATTCATGCACATTCATTATGGAGATTCTACTCGTTTGTCTTTCAAAGTGAGGTTTCTTTTCCTATGCATTGATTTTATTTTTGTTGCTAAAAATTTTTTCTTTTTGCTGAAATACAATTAAATCACTCGTTTATTCACCAAAAAAACCCCCTTAGATGAGTGAAATTTTAAGTGCGATTGATGGATATTATTCCTGTTATTGCTTTCCTCTTCCCAATTTTCCTCTTCATCGTTCAAAATGACTCAAAAAATACTACATATTATTTCATGATCTTTATTGGGGTAAAAGTCACGGTCATATATAGATAAGCAAATGCATTGACATACTTGATGACGCTTTTTGTGCTCAATATTTTCGTGTACTTTTTTGCGAATCATATTCGTTAAAGGTTATCGTATGTGCTATCTATCTACACGTCTATGAATGTGTTTCGTTAAGTGCTTTTGATTCATTAATCAAAGATAGCGTTGTTGTGAAGTTTGGTCATCCATAATCTAGAAAGTTGCATTTCTCCTTTTTTTTCTTGCAATCACAGGTAGAATGAAAACGAATACATTCTTATACTTAAAGGTGTCAAAATTATGTGCTCATTTTAGCCTTATTCACAGTAGATCACAGATTGCGTAAATAGGGAAACAAGTAGAAAATGCGGCAGAAGTGAATATACACTTATATTTCATCACTGAACCAGGACTTAAAGTCCCATAAATTTAACAAATATTTTTGCGGCTGACTGCTAGCAAATGCTCGTCGATCAAAAATCCCCTTGTTTGACACTTTCAGCAGATTTCTACTAGATCGGCTTTTGAGAAGATTATGCCTATATGTCTACAATTTCATTCACATATCTGTCTGTCTATTAATTCCAACCTGTATATTGGGTGCATTTAAACATTTCCGTGGGATTTTTCAACACCTAAGATTAGTTGGAGTTGCATCGCTAACTTTTTGATGAGAAGGTTGTGTGGGAGCGCAGATATTGGAAAATGCCCAAATGGCGAGCTCGCATTGCGTATTTCTGCAGAGGGATATATGCCTATGAATCAATCCAAAGTCATCTTTGAAAGCTTCATTGCGCAAAAACCTCTGGGAGGATCATCACGGCAGGGTCAATGAGCATCGCACTCGTGTTTCAATCATGCCGGGGTAGCATTGCAGAGAGTTGAAGTTTGGTACCCTGAATGTGTTTCACAAGGGAAAAGAGCTTTGCTTTCGGTAAAACTTGACTTGAGGAATTCCAATAACGGGTAGAAATGAAGTGATTATAAAAAGAGCGAGTTATAATAGAGCCTCAAGTAAACATGGACGACATTCAGAACTCAAAATGAAGCCTGAAATAAATCCGACGCGGAAGTCATAGATTATTTGAATCGTTTGGTGGACCCAGGAAATCAAATGTGTATCGAGGTGAATAAAAAACCCCTCTCCAAGCAAAAAACTATTTCGAACCAAGCGAAGCAGAAACCAAGCGAAGCAGAAAGCACGCAAAATGGATCTTTCTTCTGAAAAATGTACATCCGGTTGATTTGTCATGTGGGAAAACGGCACATTATTAAACGCAGCCTCCTTTTTTGAATGCTTATGCAGCTAGCAGCTCTGATTTGTGAACGTGCAAAGTGTTGTGCATTTTCCCCTTATTTCCCCCCTCAGCCCCTCCCAGCTCTTCGAAGTTATCCAGCATGAAGCAAACCTCTTGTGATTGTTCTTCCTACCTCTTCGTCTGACCTACAATATCAGTTAAGATGTAATAATTTCAACGGTTAATAAAACCTACAGAAATTTTAATGAATCAAAGCTCTCAGGCATGAGTAACGAATTTTCTTCCAGGTTTATTTTGTTAACGCTCAATATTTATGATGTCACATGAGGGCGTCTTTAAATTTATGCCTGTCATATACAAGGATAGAAGTATGTTATGGGAGTGCATAAGAAGAGCATAAGAGCATAGCGAGATGATTGGCACAATTTGTCATGAGTTTAGAAGCAGCACATGCAACTAGTTGTGGCATGATTTATGTGAGACAGTCAGTATGTGCTGTGATCGGTTGGCCACATGCTTTGTGGTCCCTTAGTTTTAGTCGGCCTCAAGAGAAAGAAGAGTAGGAGTGAGAACATCGAATCCCCACTGGAGAAGTGAGTCGTGCCGGATAGATGCACATCAAATATAACTCTTGTATGGTGCGAGCAATCTTCTTCTGACGGCATCTATCACAGCAATGCAAAAATGCCACAGCAACACTTTTCGAAACGACTTCCTATACTTATGTCTCTTCTCCCAATGAAAAGTAGTTTGAAAGTGTTGCTTAAAAATCAATGAAACATTACGACTAGTATGCGTTTCAATCATTTAAGTTGATATCATCGAGTAAAAACATTTCAAGGGAAGAAATGTGACTTGTGGCAAGCATTGTGATATTATCACATCAGTTTCCATTCTTCAACAAACGTTTATTGCAATCCTATAGCCTCTTCTGATAAGCGAAGTCGACGCTGTTGACTTATTGCATTATTGCAGGTAAAGATTAATTTTCCGATGATTAAAGCATTTTTATAACTAAATAAAGCGTTCATACGATCAGACAGTTCAAACCTTTAATATTCTATTACTTCTAGACAAATGCGATGAATTACACAGCAAAATATAAAATTTGCTTTGAATTTTTACTCCAGCTATTAAAGTCAGCTAGTGATGAGAGATCACCGAACGACATTAAGCTAAAGATAAGATCGCCTGAGATATATGAGAACGCTAAGGTCTTCCTTGTTGTCCCTTCTACTATACTATCTTGGGCACTTTAGTTGTTAGTAATGCAAGAGTGAATATTTCATAGTACTACATTTTGCTCAGTCGACATGTTCTATCAAAAAATAGTTGAGGTTCACTCAATTATTGGATGCAGATAATAAATATCCATCAGCAATTTGAGTGATAGTTATTCGTGTTTGATAAATGATGTAACGTAACAGGAAGGCAACCCTAACGCATCGTTGACGTCATTTAAGTTATTTGCAAGTCATTCAAAGTCAAGACTAATTCAAACAATTCAAAGCATTTTCCGACAGGATTCACGAATCACACGACCGATGATCACATCATTTCATGTGTCATTAAAGAGGTGCGATTTCGTGTGACAAAATAATCTTTTGATTACTTAAAAATTAGTCAAGACTGCCTCCCTCATTGAGTTCGGTAATTCGGTGAATATCAGGTTCACATCACAGCTGAAGACAATGCCGTAAATATATGACGGTGTTCTGCAATAATTGAGCATTCATAGAATAGATTTTTTTTAAAACCTGATAGCATTCAAAAAGTTGCATTAATGTCCATTGAAATGCCTACTTTTCCTATCTTTAATGATTCTATAAACTTATTTATCGGAATCTCACCTAGGACGACGATGAATTTCTCATTGAAACATCACTTATAATATTAAATATGTTGATAATATTAAGCGAGGCAATATGTTCGTCGAGCGATCGACTAAATATATGTGAATCGCTGAACATATGAGATCCTTTATTCGCTATAAATGAATTTGATCTCTTCATTGATGCTACAACTAGAACTATTGTTGAATGATCTAAATGCGAGGCTAACGATGAATTAAAAACAATTGTTAAATCGCTCGTATAAGCTCAGTCCTGTTCTAGCTCGAGAACTTGATGCCAATGCCTCGTTTACTATTCAGGCGACAAAACATAAATATTTTCTTCACTCAGCACATTTTCCTTGTCTATTAAAAAAAGGAAATTATGTCATAATTAATCACAAACGTGTGCGCTAATCTCCGATGAAATTCATGAGATTTCTGTTCGTTCGCATTGTTCTATGCATTCATTTTCAAAAATCATCTTACTAGCATAGCCATTTTTCCATAAAATCAGATAGATCTCCATAAAACCCATAAAATCCGAATCAGATAGACTAAACTTCGTTATTTTACATATTCCAGTCGAATTTAATTATTTCTCCGGAAATTTCCTATGAATTTGAAGATTTAGTTGCCCTGTGAAGGTTTTTTGATCAAAATTCCGCTAACCGTGAATATTTACTGAACTATTGCTATTGAAGTCATTCAACCGAAACAATGTTTACTTATGAGTGTAATTTGTTTCGCGCGACGTTACGAACAAATCAATGTTTTTGGTTGGTTAGTGCAATTAAAAGAGAATTCCCTCTTCAACTCGCCCTTTTGTATTTTGCGCGCGGAAATATTGCATCATTTTAGAGCAATTAAGGAGGCATTGTTTCTGCGTAAGCGCTGAATATTTTCCTCACTCGTATTCGTGCGGCATGCATTACTTGATTGCTTTTGTTTTGTTGATCGTTCTTCATCAATTGAATTCGTGCACTTCTAAACGGGGATATCAAATGAATGTTTAATTGCTTAATTCTTAAAAACTTTTTCGTTTTCCTTTCTACAGCTTTTGCATAAAATTACTCGCGAAATATGCTTGTAGATATGGGATAAACTGTAGCGCTGTGTATCGAAATAGATCACTTGCCGCCAGTTTCCTGAGTGGGTTCAATTCAATCTTTATTTGATTAAATTAAGCCGAATTTCTTTAAGACCTAAAATCAGGCAAAGAAGATCTTTTTTTTTGGGGGGGGGGGGGAAATTATTTCATTGCAATTTGTCTATGTGATATGGGGCATTATAATTTCTTCCTGCAAAAAGTTTTCACTCCTTCACATCACTCATAAAAATTTGCAATTCATTTCGCTACGTATTTCGTATTTTATATAATTCATCTGGAGTGATTGCTTGTGTTGTATAGTAAATATATCGTGAGAGCACTTCTATGCTTCTATATTTATCGAGACAATGATCTATCCATATTCATAATTTCTCCTATTCGAGAAAAGGCTTTTTGCTGTCCATCAATCGTATTCAGGCGGGTGGGAACCATTTCGTATCGTGTATGATGTGGCATCGTCAATATAGATATAGAAGCTTAGAAGTGCGACGCATTCGCATTCACTGTCGTACCTGAATTGACACTCGAGGTTTCGTCTTCGACTCATCCTATTCATATTCTCGTATTGCTGCGCCTTCAACCAGTACTGTTAATGATAAGGGGATTGCTACGTAAGACATAAGGCTCTCAACGACTAGTACCCTACTAACTTCCTGCTAGTGTGACAACTCTAAAATTTGCATTCGAGCAGGAAATGTATGCCCGGAAACCGTAATGCAGCTTTCGCTCTTTCTCACAACCGTACTTTTGATTGTTTTTTCACTATCACATAAAATGCTGCCTATAGATTTTGCATCAAATATCGACAAGAAAATAATGGAAAATATTTTTCATCCACTTGATGGGTTAGCTAATCATATTTGCATCAACTTTCAAAACAACAGCACAATAATATTTTTGACGACGATGAGTGTAATTCAGCAATGTTGCTAAATAAAGTGATAAATTTGTTGCGATAAGATGGAGACGAAACGATAGCAATCTTAATGGAAATATTTTCATAATAATTCGCATTGTTGATTTTATAGGAGTAAAGTATTCTACCCGTCGATGTTTGCGTAAGAAATTTGCATCGGTAGCATTATCGCGTAGAGGCTTTCTTACTTTACCTTTACTTCAACTTGCTCTACTTTTTACTTGATTTTACTCTCACGTGACCTTACAACTTCTCCTCTCATGCGGAAGTGAAAGCGATATGATGAGACATTCATTCTTAATAAATGCTTTGTTGAGTGAAATAAAATTAAGCATTGCTGTAGAATGGCTTCACAATTTACTTGGTAAGTCGGAACGACACGACTGATTTCTATGGTGTCACAAACGGCATAGCGATTGTTCATGGCGCTATTGTTAACAATTTGTGAAGTTATTATAATATGTCATAGAAGTAGTTTCATTGTCAAGGCTCAAAAAAATACTGGACTCAAAAAAAGACAAGATATATTCCATTGTCATCGACAATTGGGAAATAAAAATGTCGGCGTAGCGCATCCTTTATCGGGTCTTATAATTGCAAGTAAATATTTTACTATTTTGTTTTAAATGGCAGTGCATTGTCTTCTCATAATATCAGTTTTTCAAAACTTATTATATAATTCCTCATCGCCTTCTTTGTAAAATGAGCAGCAAAAACGATATGGATTTGAACTAGCGACTGTTCACTTTCCGGGCTGATGTTCTACCATACAGCTACAGCGAATGCTTCATTGATAGTAATTTTTTGCTTCAATCGCATCTGTTCTATCGCGCCTATGATGCAACATAGTGCCAACAATCCGATTAGAAGTGACTAAAGTTGGAACGGTTTGCTATCCACATAGATAGTTTAAATCTTGTCTTAAGACTAGCTTAAATCTGATTCAGGCTCACACGATAACTTTTATTATTGCTATGATTTCATTGGTTATCAAGCAGTTGTTGACACCTAGGTCTGAGTGAGACTATGGTGAACTTCAACATAAGACATCGATCTTTTTTTTGTGTCGCCATTTTCGATTTAACGACAATGTCGTGCATTGATTTTTCATGAAGCAAATACCTCAGGCTATTCTCTAAGAGATATTGAATTTAATAAGATATGATATAATATCGTCTTTCTTTCATTTAGTGAAGGCTTTGAAGAGAATATTACACGATAAAGGTGGTGATGGAATGTTAGAGAAAATCAGTGATCCAGTAATATTTCAAAGTTCTTTAAATCTTCATACTAAATGAAGAAGCATTTGCAATATCAACTCTATGTTACTGAATCAGAATTTTTCATTTCACTTCACTTCACTTCATCTCACCTCACTTCACTTCAATTGCATTATAGTAGGGTACAATGCACACATATGCGCTTTCACCGTTTTCATTTGTAGAGCGCATTATGGCGACTTCAATTTAGTGCATATTCTTTACTGTATTATACATTCATTCGACTTTCTATCCGTTCGTTGAGTTTAGCATGGCACGTTTAGGAGCTATAGTTAAGAAATTTAGCGGGTGCAATGTACCCTATTGATTGATCTCCTATTGCGGAAATAATAATGCATATTTGAAATGCCAAAAAAAAATCTCCATACAATTTATGGCCGTTTGGCTTTTCATTTTATACGGGCCAAGTTACAGAAATGTGACCCTTTTGTGGAAAATTTGTGCGCGCGGTTGATTCGGCAAAAAATCATTTTTGCATTTCTCGGCAATTTATGAAATTGGTTGATCTGTGAGTGGAATGCAAAAGATCCGCATATCCTGTCAACTAATCGATTATTACCGTCCGCATATTTCACTGCATCTCAAAAGCCGAGTCGTCATAGGAACTAGGATGCTGAAAAAATTTTATGGGTACATTGCATTATATTGCGATATTTTAACGGATTTATCTGCAAAACGCGATTAAGCGCAGTTAATCCACAAGCATTTAGATCACCGCATAAAACACCTTGCTTATAACAGAAAGTGAATTTGTTTGGTTCTTCCTAGAAAGCTAACCTTGTCAGGGTTTCCTTGGCCCAAGGGACATCCTGGTCACCGTTTTAGATTGGATGGGTTATAGAATGGTATGTATGTTTGCAGAAGATTTCTATGAGTGATCAGGTTAAAATGTGAGCTCTTATTCCAGCCGTTTTATTATTTGCTGTTATCGCTTGCTGATAAACGTGCTTAGTCAGATGGACGAAATGCTAAAACGCATATTGTTCCAACCGCTTTGACACGCTTCGCTCTTTATTTTCAGTGAACCACCTCTTAGAAGAATATTTTATGTAAATTCGTTCGTTATGAGAAATGCTGATTTTTTCATTTATCGTTGAATTTCGCCGAAAATTGGGCACCCAAACTGTCTATCTAAGAAGTCGGATGAAATATTTGTGCATTCGGAAAGTTTCTTTTTCAGATTTCGAGAATTTTTCCCCCCGTGGTAAGTTTAACTCTTTGTTCACAACCGGAAAGTCTGTTCGAATCGTATCATCAAGACCTGACAACTTTCTAGATCACCTTTCTATGTAGATCATGTGATTTCAGACGGTTTCCCTTTAATATAGTGGTTTTTTGTATAATTTTTAATGAAAAAGTTAGTTTAATTTCCGAAGTGGGGAAAACATGCAGAAGGTATATGAACATAAATAAACGAGAACAGTAGAGAAGAGAGCGGAAAATAACGTCAAAATATGGAAATGCAGAACGCCCACAAAGCGACCGTCCGGACTAAGAACACATAGTGAGAAAATCGTAATAATGTGTTCTTAGTCCGGCAATTTAAGATCAAGTGGATGCATTAGCGATATCGAGAGGCACCAGATCACGAGTTCATATCACAAGAAACTAGAAAACTATACAGAATACCATTTGTTGGTGCAACAGTTTTTGAAGAGCACGACTTTATTTCATATCCGCTAAGAGGACCGGCAAACTAAAATATTTCTTAAGACGGGGCATTGGGAAATCCCATCATAAATCTGTTTTATTGCTTCTACGTCAAAGATTTCTAGTCAATTAGCGTGGCTAGTATGGACGGCTGTGAATTTTACGAAATGCAATGGTGGCAAATCGTTTCTGGGCATTTTCTAGTAAGCTAATAGGGGAGACCAAATAAGGGAACCATATAAAAGTGTCGTATTCAGAGTTGGGAGGCAGAAACTAAGGGAAGACATTCGGCAATATTCAATATGCAATTCAGTACATCAAACAACAATTCACAATTTTAGATGACTTTGTAATTAGCAACAGCAAAACTGCAGTCGCCATTGCAGTTCAGAGCTGATACCACCTCTAGGTCTTTGTAGAATATCCTTGTCCTAGGAACTGCAGAATGGCACGAAGATCGTGGGCATCAGCATGTAAGATAGAAATCTCTGCTCTCCTTCCTAAGAAAGCGTTCATATCGGAAATTTATTTAAACCACATAACATGCTTGGCGGGAAATATTTAATCACTGCAGGGTTTAGAGGATCATTCTGCATAAAGGACCTGATGGCGTATCTCTGACAATTATGTCGAAAAACGTACAGACATGGGAGGCTAAGCTTATTGAGGGACAGCGTTTTCCTCGCTGAAGTGGGAGTCCATACATAAAAGTGGGATGTTTTTCCTTAGATCCGTACGTCCTAGTAACATCGCGCATAAGGTCCAGAAAGTGGCTATGAATTTTCTGGAAGCTGAATGAGTTTGCAAGCCTCCGTCTAGATTTCACAAAGTAAGTTTTAATTTGGAGGCAAATACTTGCGTAATGGCCTTTTGAGAAACTCTTTGGCAGCTTAATATTGCGGACGAGGCATGTGTCGGTTGTCAAGATCAGGTCAACATTTTTTTCCACACCAGCAGGATCTTAAAAAAATAACTGGTGCTTATACGAAATTCAACATAAATGCAGTGACGTAATAAAGCTTGATTGGAAGACTCAAATTGAGATCACCAACTATCACTGTTACATGATCCACCATGCACCAATAATTACATCAGGAAATTTCTCGACTCACACGGAGGTATGATAAATGCTCGATGAACAGAAATTAAATAAAAGATTTTGACAGCAACAATATCAACACAAAGAGATTTGAAAGCGAAACAGTGTTATATAACAGCAGCTTGAATTTAGTGAGAGAATTGAATTAGAAAATGAAAAAGCAGTGATATTAGACAAATGTGACTTTATTTGGATAGCCAAATCTCCATTTCTATAAACTTGTTGATTATAAAACACGTACTGAAATGATTACTGGAAATGCCTCATCGCGTTACGCTTCATGAATTTTGAAGTTATTAATTGGTGCTTGTCCAGATAGCCCAATATGATTAAGGAATAGAGGTTTATATGTGCATTTAATGTTTTGAACTGATGCTAATATTCGTTTCCTTCAAAATTTCCACTACCCTCTGCTCGATGAGGCCTCTAGGCCAATTCGCTGGTTTCCTCATCCAGTCACGCCTGCTTCATACCTGGGTCGATCAAAGCTCACCTTGCAAATGACCTTATTGGTTTTTAGATCAGAGTTTCTTTTCCGCGCAACTCGCCAACATGCTCCGGTAGAAAGGGGTGCATCTGTTGCAAAAGCTTCCTTTTTTCGACCAAACTGCTGTAGAATGCCACCGGGCCAGTCGTGAAATGCACGCTTTATATAAGCGCATTTTAATGTTTGAATGTTTTATTTGATGAGCTTTTGATCTTTTATTTAATGACCGGTGAAAAACTCATCCGCAGACGGGGACAAGTTGTTCAGCTTTGCAGGGCGGGTGCAGTACCACTGAACAACCACGGCAGCTTCCACTAGCTGGAGCAAACATTAATGATTCGAGGAAAATCGCGCGATAACACAGATGTAAAAGGTTTTCCCGCAATTAGAATGTTAAATTTTCGTTGCTTTTTGCGGGCGGAGATTTCAGAGGTCAACAAACAACGGTTATCATTCGAGTAGGGACTGTAATAAAACAATTGGCTGGTACATATCTAGTTAACAATCTTTGAAAACTTGGTGGATAAACTTGAAAAATAGCAGGAAAGACTTTCGTTACCGGTTTCGCTCTGAATTTGCCCTCAGGCAAACAGATACATATATGCATATGTGCATTTACACAACGGCTGGCACTTTTGCAATTGCAAAATTGCCAGCCGTTGTGAGAATGGAAAAATTAAAAACAAGATTAATTCATTTGTAAAGGACGAAAATTTCCAGTGAAACGATGAAATTCGCCATAAAATAAATTCATTCTCAGTTTACTTCGTCGTCTACGCTTAACCTCATTGACGAATGAAAATTATGAGTCGAATGCGAGTATCTGTGTTTTCTTGCATAAATAATGTTTAACTGAATGCTTAGCTCAACTTTACAAAACTTGCATTGTCAGCCTATTTGTTTTGTGGCATCTATACTCTAATGGTACCAAACATTCTATTGTTGGTGCAAAGTTTTTAAAAGAAAATCTTTCAAAAGCACAAAATAGACGGGTTGCAGAACAAAAATTCCGAATTATAAGGACGGAGGCGGCGAAATCAGGTGTTACCTGTAGCATTTGTTGTTTTTATGTATGTGCCACGCCTATTACGAGAATGAGAACATCTTTGCACAATTCATCGATTTCCTGGTAGAGTCGTAATGAAATTTCTTTCAGTGGGCTGACTGCTTTTGCTTTGGTTTAAAAAAAGTCACGATGAAGTACTACTGCTGAGCTTATATCCACCAAAATTTTTCCATTTATATGTCTGCATCTGTCTGGTTGTCGGATAGTTTCAGCTCGGAAACCACTGAAGCTGGAAATGAAGTTGCGAAATTTATTGGTTGTTACCTACACCTGAAGGTGAGGAAGACCTCAACTTCCAAGTTAATCCATCAACTTTGGAAGGAGTTATGGGCGTTTAGAAATGCCCCAAAGTTTGCATTTTTACGTATCATGGCTAAGTTGTTTGGGTCGTATTTTGCAGCAGATTGGCATGGAAAAACGGACTTAGGAATTTGTAGGAGCAGCCGAATCGATCAAAATATAAACGTATTGTTACACGTGTTTTATTACTTAATGCGGTTTACTATACTTTGGTCTGATAAGAAGAGCGACAAGGGGATCTTTCATGTGCTGCATTTTTCGAATCGCCTCTGCATTAATTTATACCTCCTTTATTGTTTTATATTCACGTTGCCTAATATTTCTCGTAGCGATTTGCATTAAATTTGCATAGCATTATATTTAAAGCGATATCTACTTGCATAAATTCATTTTCTTGCTATTTTTGATAACGCATTTGAAAATGCTTATAAGATTAGTCGTTCATTTAGTCAATTTTCCTCTCTTCCGTTCAATTTCATCAAAGCAAATTTTATCGTTTATTTTAAAATTTGTCTCTCTTCCTAAGAAAAAACAAATGAAATTCTGTGCTTATTAAGCACAGTTTATATAATGCGTTCATGAAGCAGCTAATAAACATCATTTCTTTAGTATCAGTACGTGTTTGAATTTAAAATCTAATCGCTGACTTCTCTCTTTCGTTCAACCCCCGGCTTTTTGCGTATATATGCGTACGCGTCAACTTCTTTGTTGTCTTTAGCTAGTGGACCACAACAGCTCCGACGTTTAGGTTTTGATGGGAGGGGGAGGGGAATCGCATGACGATACCATGCTATGGTCTCATTCGTCGTCTGCGTGAACTATTTATTTAGTGGAAATGAGGATTCAGATTTAGATTCCCCTTCAAAGGTTTAAGGAGAACCAAAAAAAATGGAAATCGCGAGTAGTGGCACTTTTTAAGTTCGTCTTTTACCTCTCAACGCAAACATTTTGAACTCGTTTATTTCCTGGAGAATTTTTTGGCTCACTTCAGTCGCCTTAACGTGAGAAACTCTCGTCTGGCGCTGCCCACTCTAACAACGCGATTCTACACTCAATTTATTCGCTCTCACTTGCAGCTATTTTGTTCAAATATTTGAGAAAATTTTGTACGGCTTTGCTCGTCGAAAAAAAAAAGCTTATGTCGAAAATTGTAATGGATATTTCATACTCATAGCGTTTCCTCATGCATCCGTTAGATCATTCGATCTTTGATCCCATAGAGATAGCACTGTTTATTTAGCATGCGATTTGCATGAGAAGATATCTGCATTTTTTTACTCACCCAGAAAGCATTCGTTAGAAGGATATATCACCGATTGCAACTGTTGCCAACTATATGTCGGTGATCGATTTGACGAATGTGATGCTAGTTGCTTGCATTTTTTAACGGATGCATTTGCATCGCATATCCGTAGGAAATTTGCTGAATTTATGCGAAGGCGCGTGAACATGGTTAGCTTGGAGGCGACAATTATTGCTCCATTGAGCGATCATGTCAGCGATACTCCCTCTGCTATGCCCTCTCGTTAGATGTCACCGATCATGTTACTGATACGTAACGAGAGGGGCTAGCAAAATGGTCTGAAATTTTAAATTCTTCAGCCCGTCAAGATATTCGGGCATTGCCGTCTAATGGGATGAGGTGGAGGAGGATTGAGGTGCAGCAGTATCGCCGTCGCATTGAAGACGTAGACGCCGTTGCATGTCGATCGCCGTAACATGCGGTGTATGAGAAAGTTTCCTCCTCATATATGCAGTGAAAAATAGTTGTTGATGGGCATACGTAATCAGCTAGTAAAAAGTGTTTTTTTCACAGCAAAATGCGGTAGCTTAGGGTCATTGTGGTCCTATGTCCAATAGAGAGTCACTCCACACTCCATGAAGCACAGCCGTCCAACTAACGCGCAGATTCCCTCCCCGCAAACATTCAACCCCGAAGATAAGCTTAGACACTTTTTATAACGGTTCCAGTTAGGGTTAGTTCATGTTTCAGCAATCCGCTTTTGCATCTTCTAGCATCGTTAGTCACTGCGATCGGTCATCACAAGCGTGATGGACATACTGGTTTATCGCTCACAAGTACATCTGACCGATTCAGGTGCGGTTGCATTCACTCTCCATCCCCCTTCTACTCAGCAAAAGTGTTGGAACTTGAAAATCGTTGTCTTTATTTGAAAGCAAGGGCCTCGAGGGCTAGTTCGGGCAATCAAAATTAAGAAATACGAAGTATCAGCTGAGGGAGATATACAGGTTCCTGCAAAGTGCTAAGTTCACTTCATGACACCTATATATTTCGCAATCTTGATCAGTCTCATAATTCACCTACTACAGTTCACAGAGATCGAAAAGTTCTCTAATTAAGGCTCGAAAATTTGAAATGTTCGTTCATCCCATAATGCTTAATCGCTCCAGCTAAGCGGCTGCTTAGATGGGCAATAAATGTTGCCAGACAGGGATATGCCGTTGAGAATCGTGAAATTTACCACTTTTTAATATGGGCGCTTAGCAGATTGCAATTTCTCAGATTTCATGCTTGTCAACGTTTATGATATTATCTTACGTCGGAAACGTTTAACAATTTTGTCTTTCTTTAGTGCATATGTAGTTGTATTTGTTTCGTCTCCACACAGAGTATTTTTGTATAATTTTTAGGTATTTTTCAAATCCTATCAAAGAATATATTACTCGATAAAAATTTTGTATCTTACCGTTGCTAGAGACGGTATTCTAGTGAATACAATAAATAAAATAAACGAACACTGAATTACATCACATTTTCGGTTTGGAGTAGAATGTGTGCAATTCGATGTACCGCCTTGTTGCAATTAAATAAGCTAAATGCATCGTTTTCGATCGGTCGCTGTAATGGATCTCCTTTGACAGAAAAAGAGCACATCCTCTAAGCAGCGCTTTTATTCAATTTTCTCGTTCTGTGCACTTTCTTGCTGGCAATTTTCATGCTTCACCAAGCGAAAATGTGCGCCGCTAAAAAATCTTTACCAATTATTTCTGAGTAAAACATGGCATACACAGATGAAACAATAGATTTTCGCAATCAATGATTTCTTCCTTACCTGAGGTCTATTAGCTAAGCATGTTGCGAAGCGAGGAGTGCATTATGGAGTTGTAAGAGGGAGGTTAGGGAAAGGACAGATTGAAGGACTCCCCATTCTTCACCTGCTTCCATTGTTAATAGGACTCTTCGTTTCCTCTTTCCTCCTTGCTTCCATCTTCCCAAAGGAAAGCCGATGGAAGTACGGAGCCGGGGGGAAGACTCCATCCCTACTGTATGTCAATCACTTTGAAACTCGCAATCGAAATCGTAAGAGGAGCTTTGGAAGCTTTTATATGCAAGTTGTGCGAGCTTCCTTATAAATAACCAAAAGCGCTTTCTGCTTTAAAATAAATTCCGAATAAAAATATGTAGAATGAATTTAGAAATTCTTAACAGTTTTCTTGATAAGTGAGAAGGATTATCTGCCAAAATCTGTGATGGATAGCAGCAATTGCATTTGCGGTTCGAACAAACCTATTCGGCCAGAACTCAAAGCCATACTCAGACACGGTTTCCGAAACAACATGGGGCTCATGTTAGATCAGTGAGCGGGTGCTCGCAAGACGCCTAGTAGTTGAGGGAAACACAAAAGCGGAAACCATCGTACACCTACATGCTTTGTTGCGAGGAAGCGTTGTAATCCGGTCGAGCTACAGTAGGCTGCTATCGGAGGTGACTTCGATGCTACCATGAGAAAGCATTGCTGAATATATACTTAAATCTGTAACAGAGTTGCGATGAGAGCCTAATGGGTATCCTTACTGCCCAAGGAACGAATCATCGGCACTGGGTTCGAGAGGGTGACGATTGGTAGGCGATTTCGCCACCATTGTTCCATCTCTACCGAGTAAGCCACACTTTCGCTGGGGTGGAGATACGTCATCGCCGCGAAGTTCTCATCGAGCTAATGGCGATGTTTTCAAAGTAAAGCTTAAAGTTGATATAGCTGCATGATATTATCAGATTCGTTGATTTGCATACGCTGATAATCCTGCTCTATGGTATAATAAAACAATATATGTTGTGAAATTCATAACAACAAAGCAGGTGAGGTAAGCTCAGCAATAAACATACAAATCGAATTTCGCGCTTTTATTTCTCTATTTTTTTTTTTTTCTCTCTCTCTCTTTTGTGTCGCTTTCCTCCCGTTTAGAAGATACAACTGGTGCCCTTCTATAGAATAAAATGTAGAAAATATTATCATTCTGATATGTTGGAATTCGTATATGGATGATCGATAAGAAACGCTTGACCATTAAATAAATTGCTTTTGACGATAATCGAGTTCGCACTTCTCAGCAACCTTTATTGTTCGACTGCACAAACATATTCCAGCTCCTTGAACAAATAGAGCCCGCAATAATTTTATTCCAAAATTACAGATTATGATGGGAAAGTTAGGAGATTTAAGTAGTTTTATCGAGAAATATTGAGGTCAAGCATGCTTGAGTATCGAACAAGAAAGATTCTCAACGTTGCAACGATTGGCAAATGATGAATCGAAATGAGGTGATGGAGGAACGCAGAGGCGAAATTAAATTTGTTGTGCAATTTTTATGGTAATAATCTTCGTTCCGGAAAATGACATCTTGCATGTTTTAGTGCTTCAATATCCACTTGTTTGAATCAACTTCTATGGGTAAATGCCATATTCGAGTGCCACTCAACAATTTCCTCACCTCGCACAACTCACAGCTCTGTTTTCTAAGTAGGATCGATCGTTACCATGTGGGCGATCTGCGAACATCAAATGCCACATTGTCGTTTTTATTTCGTGGAATTTGTTATAGGATGCGTTGTTCCACGTTTTATTGCGAATACTGGCATTCTTTTAAATAATTCTGAGAAAGAGAGAGAGAGAGAGCGGAAAGTTTCCACAATGGAGCAAAGCTCCACAACAAACTTGAAATCATAGCTGAGCGAATCAACTCGAATTCCGGTTCACATTTTGGAAGCCAGGAAGATATTTGGAAGTAGAGTTAAGAAGAACATCCATTTTTTTGTCCCCATCTTTCTTCTCCCCTCCCTACCCCCCTCTACCTCTCGCCCAAACACCCCTCATGCCTTCGAAAAGAACGCCTGTCTTTGCATCCTTATTCCCATATTTTCTTACTGTGAAATGCGAAACAAAGATGTTGAAAGTTATCTGCTTAACAGTTATATGTTGGCAAATTTAGTCTGACTTTGCTCATTTGCTTGGTTTGTTTGGAAACTTCGAAGATGTCAGCCAACATGTACGCAAACTGCCATCATTCGGATGGTTGGTTTCCTATTCGTAGAGAATACATCAACCAATGCCGTTCACCTTCGGATACAACTAAAACAGAGAAGCTAATATAGGTCGCATGTTTTTATCCATCCTGATATATTGCGCTATATTCGGTGTTCTTCATTTTGGGGACAGTTCGATAAGTCTTGACAATAAACATTTTCGCTAATATTTCGATCACTAGATCGATTTCAGAATAACTCTCGCAAACCTTGTTTATCAAGTTAGAGCGTCACCGGTTTTTGAGTTTTCAAAGCACTTTATGACAGTGTTTTAGCACAGCCAGACGGCATCGAGCACTGTTGCCACTAAGAAAGAATCCAGTGATGATGGAAGCTAGAAATTAGTGATTTCTTGTTGCATCTATTGGTGGCTGCTATATTCACATTTTTTCATTTGTGTACCTCTTGTATTCGTCGTTACGATCTCGCATTTACGTCGTATATCCTCCGTGAAAAGGAGTGCCTAAATCTGTGCTTCTTTTTTCCTCGTAGCTTTTTATTTTAATCCTCATCCATTTTCATCCTTTTCTTTCGCGTCTTTCCACTACTGCTTTGAGCGCATAAGGGTTAATTAGCGCTTTATCGTTGATTGTACGTACATTAAATTCAGATACAGGCGCCAGAAATCACAATACCTTGACTTCTTTCTTCATTCTTTATTGTTGCATTGGGCTGCATTTTCTACAAAAATCATTTCTTCATATTCTTACTGGGGCCGCCATACGTATCCAAGCTCTCCTGATGAAGAATAAGCATCAGCCATGTGTCTCACCAGCTGTGTGATCCATATTAATCGCTTGTTCAAGAGCATGTTCTTTAAATATATCTACTTCGATATATAAATACCTGGAAGATATTTGTTTCTTTACTTCTTTGCTGTCTAGCAAAGAATTCTTTTAAAAGTGCGAAGATTGCTCTCTAACCGGAAGGGTTCGAATGTTCGCTACGAATTGACGGAAGTGGCATGCGAACGATATCGTTAGAGTTGAATTGTGTATGTTTGTATGAAGATCACGAGCAACGTTGTCTAAAGCCTAAAATTCGTTTCGTAACTTGTAATTGTGTTAGAGTGAGTGCTGCTCTTGCTGTGCGTTGAGGCGCTTCTGCTCTTTTGCATCAAATAAAAAAAAAGACATCGACATCGGAGTGCGATTTTGGCAACGCTGATTATGCGTGTTACTGCTGTTAGTTGTTGCAGCTTTTGCTTTCTTCGGCACAATTCGCATGCGAAATTATAAGTTCGCTTCCTAACTTATACATTTATTGTTGCGAATTGCGCATTTGCGAATTGAGTTTTTTTTTTTGCTCTTATTTGCCATCCTATATCGTAGGTCTAAATTTTTATTGCCACCGCTGTTGACGCAAATTTGCCCTCCATTTATTATCTATGCAGTGCATTTATTCACGCTATCAAATTCCCACTGATTCTTGGTTATGCCTTTTCCAATAATACATAAAATGCTCTTCGGCTGCAGGAAGTTCTAAAACTTCTCAGCCATCTACGGAGGGGTCCTGTGATGTCGGACTCTGGTTAAGCAGTTAAGCAGTCAACCATAGGTGTAAGGTAAGCGCGTTACTGGGAGGGCAGGTGGGGAGCTACAATTTGCTCCCGCTCCCGCCTTCAAAGTAACGTTTTACTGCAAAAACAAAATAATCGACTCAAGACGCAGACGAAACAAAGAAAGATGTAGAGCATGTGGTTACGACGATCAAAAAGCGGCGTCAATTTAACATAGACTAATAGATTTTCCCGAAATCGAAATGCTTTAGGCTACTTGTGAACGCAAAGACAGTAGGCTCTGAGATGTATCAGCAAGAGCTTCATTCCACACTCTAATGACCGAAAAGAGAAGGAATTATTAACTAGGGAATTAAGGCTGAGACTACCGGAAACATTTGAAAGCCTATGACTTCGTGACAAATTAGATCGATCGGAAAAGAAGAATATTTGATGAAATTTACTATTAACTTAACCGTCAGGAATTTTAAAATATAATGAAATGTTTAACTCAAGGTGGCGATATTCGAGCGATTTTAGCTCAGCAGTGCGCTGACGAGTTTCAAAGTTCGTACTGAATGGAGGCGAAAAAGTTTTCGGAAACCTGTTTTCGTGAACATTTTCCAACGCCTCGATTTCCGGTTTCAAAAGCGGTGACCAAACTGAACAACCATATTTAAGAATAGGATGAGAGTATGGCAGTAAGCAGTTAAAGCCTTTTCGTAATGTTCGGTGCAACTATACTGAATTGCTCGTAGAAAGCAATTTGTCACCACATTTAACATAAGAATGCAGTCTCTTATGTAAGGTATAGGCGGGATAACTACACTAAATGACAAACATATTTGCGTTTAGGTGCTACAGTTATCACTCTTCCAGCAATGCGGCTTCATGAAGGCAGGTTAATTTACTGACTTATTTACTGAATTAGAGCTTCCTATCAGACGTGTAATATTTTTTTTGTTGTCACATTGGGTTTAAAGTGATTTATGAGAGCGACCAAACATTTCTGCAGCATTTGTCTTAACAGTGGATTCCTTTTTATTCATTCCAACACAAGACTTCCATGTTTAGAATGTGTGTTGTCTTCAAATCTGCAGTGTGGATACCATATTTTCCTGGTTTTTCTTTA
Organism: Ascaris suum; assembly: GCA_013433145.1. Lineage (NCBI taxonomy): Eukaryota > Metazoa > Nematoda > Chromadorea > Rhabditida > Ascarididae > Ascaris > Ascaris suum. The sequence goes on along the minus strand of CM024178.1, from coordinate 6,842,327 downwards.
TAAATACCTTTAACGTGTACATTGCCCTAAACCGAAACACTACTTTGTCATTTGTTTTGTGCATACTAGCAGAGAAATAAAACGCTGCATCCCAAAAGCACATCTGTAGCGCCAATAAACCCAAAGAAACTTCAACACTGATTGAAGTGTATACTCAGTGATCAACAAATACATTCCAACCCCAGAACAAGCGAGAACAGCACTTACAATGCTTTCTACCGGGGAAGCATACACATCATGCCAAGGATATACGTCGGTGGTAAGTCCTGCGAATCCAGGTTTGGGTCTAATATATGGAATGATAGTTAAAGGATGATTAATAGGAAAAATCACAAAATATGCCATGGTGGAATGGAAGTGTCCTTCCCAACCCTTTTGTACTTTGGTTAATTGAATTATTGAGTAGGACGTTATGAGTTAATTTCCATCTCGAATCAGTCACGATATATTACGGCTTACGTTTTTCTTATAGGAAGGTAGGAAGGTGTGCCGTTCTCTAGGTGGCTATACAAATTGGCTTCACAGGAATTTTATATGAAAAGGAAAGCCAATTTTTGTTGAAAAAGCCGGCGCATCTTAATATGTAGTGACAGGTCAAGAAGTGAAGTCAGAGCTACCGCCATATGCACACATTTGGTTGCAGAGAATTTCAAACTCTGGGCACCTTTGGGAGAGATGCAATAAAAATTAGGTAGTTTGCAAGGTGTCGTGATAAACAGTACGACCAATTGCGCTAGCTAGCAGTTTATATTTCTTTGGTACCATAGGCGATTTTTCTAGTAAACAAACATGAACACAATAATTTCATCATTTTGGGACATATATATTACTCAACTTGGCTATAGCTCGAAGTCACCTTGGCTGGAGTTCAGCAACTGGTTTTCATTTAAAAGAACTCTTTATTCTTGTTTGGAGTTTGAAGGATCTTGAAAAAATTGCGACCAAGAGGTTTGGCCTAGCTTAATACAGTAAGGCCATTTAACTGTTTAGAGGATGCGTGCGCTGCATAAACGTTTATTGTTGTCAGTTAAAATCGTATTTTCAATTTTTATGAGGATTTCCAATTCGATGAATTTCCTACGCTATGATGAGGATGATTGGTTGTGGCAAAGCACTCATAAACATAGAGTATCGTGATTTAGAAGGGTTAGAGAGGAGAGATGCACCACCATATATCGGCTAATGAACCAAGGAACGGTATAGTCAAATGTGATAACTACATTGAGAAGTTGCAAGAGTTTCCAGCTTTGCAATGCTAAATCAGTTACCATGGTGCCAATAATGTTGCAGTCAGCATCACAACTTTTTTATGCTTCTTCATGGCGGCGGAATGACTTCATCAACGCATCCATTGTTAGTGCTCTCTGGGGTTGGCCCTTCTTACCGGCCACTGATTTGAGAGCGTTTGCAAGGCATTGCGTGTACAATGCTGCCATTTCATAGATTCTTGCAGAAAGTGTTCGCTACGACGGTAAAGATAAGTGAAATTTATTATAAGTTACCGAATTAACAGCATTTGTTGGTTGTGCTGCTAGAACAGTTCAACCAAAATTCGGCCGCTTTTAATATAATGCGATATTTGTTTGATTCATTGCAAATCCACTTGTCCATTGCAAATATCGCAAAATTTCGGCCTAAAGATTCTTCATTTTCCTAATAAAGAGCCATCAAGAATTTCGTTCTTAGAAGGTCCAAATTCCTTCAGGTTTTCATTCATTCAGCTGAAAACAAAAACTCAATTATAAATAGTTCAAATGCACATTAAATGCTGAGAATGTGTCGTTTGCAATATACGGATATAACATTTCAATCGAAATGTGATTCCGATATGATATTTCCAAATTCTATGCAATGAAATATTAGGAGTGGATATGCCGTAAATTTACGAAAACTTTCTGTTGCAAAGTGACCAAAGAGACCAAATTGAGCCACTACTCAGTATGGACATCGAAGTTACCAAAGAGCTATTTATTCCTTAACACAGAGGGTCGAAGAAGCCAACGTTTTCGAGTTTCCAAAAATCTTTGATGAGTATTTTTGGATGAATATTTGAGTGGCTCAAAATAAGGCGAAAGTTTCGAAAATAAACGATTCGCCCTCGCTCCTCAATGACCGATAACAACCACTCTAAAATTTGAAAATATTGTAAACAAATTTAAAGCCGAATGATTGGTATGTAGATGTCCCTTAAATAGTTCGTCTATTTAATATGTTATCGTTACGTAAGTTGACGACTTGAGCGAGAACTACGAACGCGTATACAAGTGATGTTATGTGCTGTGTTCTTTGAGTGAAAAATGAAGTTTTTCTCTAAAAAAAGAAATAGTGGAATTTGCTAAAACATTTTCCGGTCAGTATTGATCTGTTAGGCCCGTTTAGCTTCTCCTGGGCAAGAATTGGAATCTCGGAAAGTATTTTCGAATTCGACTTGTGAACGCTTCTCAGAAGCAACACTTCAAAACTTTGAAGCGTTTTCAAACTATTGCTTACTATTCGCGCCGACGGCACGTATAAAATAGCATTGGAGTTGCGGATTCGTAATCAAGAAATCGAGGAAAGCAATCTAGCAGTTGCATTGCCGTTCCTAGGTTTTCGTTGTCGATTTACTTGTGTGTTTATTTACATACGTTGGTATATTTGTATGTATTTACATATTTGTTTTTAAAGGCTATAATTAGTGGAAGATTCTGATGCTTAATTAAATTGGCATATAACAGACCCTATGAGCTAACAAATCATTCAGCCGCGATTAGTTAAATGGGGGCCCAGTTTCACACTGGGCAGCGTCAGAAGCAATTAAAATCGCCTTCGGAGAATCTGGCAACGATATCTGTCCAGTCTCCCAGTTTTCCGAGATCCTAGTCAGTCTCCTCTAGTCGCCCAACACCCGAGCACTATCCGGAAGCAGCTTCTGCTTATCGAGCGCGAGCAGAGATTCATCTGTCAAGCTGTCGAAACTCCGGAAAGCGGCACCTGAATATGGCTGGTTGATATTAAAACTTCTTCGAGGAGAGCAAAGATAAAGACGAAACGACAATTTATCCGCAATACTGTTGAAATTGGCCACAGTTTCTCATGTCAAATCAAAATGAAACACAAACTAGTAAGGTGAAGTCGCGGAAGCACAACTGGCTCTGTGTCCTCAATGCTTTTCATTCATATGTCTGTCTACTCAGTCGTGGTTCCTCCTTTTTGTATCAGATACTTGCTATGGCGAAATACTGATGCCTATAAGTTTTTTTCCTTAACTGATTTTAAAAGAATTTCTAAGCAATTGAGAAAAACTTTGATTCACTTTCACAGTAACCTCGAACGTACTTCTCTCTCCTATGGTCTAATAGACATCTACCGTTTCATAAAAAAGACTTGAAGCTAATGATTCCATTCCTTCTCTCCAATTCTAGCGAGTGACAGTTTATCTGAAGCTAAAACCTTCGTCCACATATTTCTTCCCATTTCTCTGATGCTCCTACCTCTGACCTTTAAGATGTAACCAGCAAGATCATTCGAACTATTCGTGACATTCAACTTGATGTCTTAAAGATTTTCAAAAAAACTGACATCACCACCTTTGAGGATGCGACGACCGCTGACTTCATTGCGTATTTCATTCTTGAACACAGATATCCATATAGCATCAATTATAGCAAGACTCTTTCGCCAATCTTTTGCTCGTAAACTGCTCTCCTTATAAAAATTTTCCATAGTCATACCGATTAATAAACAGGTAAAACGGCCAGAACGCGGCTAATCACCGACTAATCTCACCCACGTGCATATTGTGCAATATCCTCGAAAGTTTCATTGTGAAAGTGCTTCTATCAATTTTATTTCGTTGCAACCTCATTATTAACGACCCTGTCACAGATCAACGGTTTCATTGCTTCTAATTTGCACTTGCAACTAGTACAAAAGTATTCAGGGAAACAGGTCTCCAGATTAGATATATATCGATTTCGTCAAAGCTTTTGATTTTGTTCCTGTTCGATTTTAGATAAGGAAACGCAGATTATACGGCATAGATGATGAACTCTTCCGTAGGATTGCTTTTTATCACCTAAAGAAAGATCCGGGTCGAGATTGAAAACACCTACTCTGAGTTTCTTCATATATCAGTGAACTTCTCAATGATCTTGCCACATTCATCAAGGTTAAGCTACGTGCTTATGGTATGCAATTATACGCTGACTATCCAGTTTGCGCTGATAACTATATCACTCAGCTATGTATTTGACTGGTCATTTAAACAACTCATTTCTGTTACCCAATCTTGTGTCCTTCATATTGATCAATATAAAGATCCATGTTCCTATGTGCTTGAGGATTTCACATTCAGTCATCCTACTATGGTGGTTATCTAAGTATTTCACTGACTCTAAGTTTTCGCTTAAGTCATACTTCTGCAAGCTTATCATAGAAGTTTGTTGCGGTTGTCTTAATTTCCTGCATTCGCTGAAGTCCTCCGGTATCCGTGTTTATGCATCTTCCTTCGAAATCTATGTTTGCCGGTTTGCTTGAACATGCTTCTGAGGTTTTGCATTTGCAACAATCCGTTCATAATAGAGAAGATCCGACGATTTTTAATCAGAATCGTTTTAAAAAAAAGAATTATGAAGTCTTAAAATATTGTGAAAGTCTTAAATTGAGATTGTTCTTGAAATTTTCGAATTGAGAAGAACCGAAATAGACCTATATACATTCTAAGGACCTTATTCGGACTCACCCACAATGATCCATTTCACTTTTTCACTTTTTACAAAAGGAAAATGCAGACATAACTTCCACGCATAGATGTAACGTTATGAAAACATCAAGGTTCTTTTGCAAAGCAAACCGTTTACTGAACTGTTGGAATTCATTCCCTGCCAAGATTGTGAGTGCATGCACCAACTCTCTTGTTTCAAAAGGTTTGACAGAATACCGTCCTTCCAGCTAGTGCGGAGCAGCTTCATTTCATTCAATTCGTAAAAACTTACAGCCTCCCATACTCTGTGAGCAAATTACTTTTTTCTGTTTTTGTCTTCGCGTTTCTACCATTCCCTTCCCATTCTTTCATTTTTGGTTATTCGTTCTCTTCTGTATTCTATTTCAATATACATTTTGGTATTTAATCCCAGAAAACTTATGTGTTTTGCAGTTTGTTTCCTAAAGACTAACATTTTTGACATTATTATTAAAAACTGAGGGAAATTTTACGTCTCAAAGAAGAAATCACTCGATTCATCCTGATAAAGCAAACCGGCATCCCAAAGAAAAAAAATCGATTGTAGTTTGCCCATAATTCTTCCAGCAGTAATCCTCAACATGCAACAGTCCTCATAATCACCCATCCGTCATGCGAGTCTAATGTTCACCCCGATCGCATTCCGCGACAACCAAGCACGTTTTGAAGTGCCGACCACCTGAACAACAGCTGTTGTTGCCAGTCTGAAAGGCACGCAGTACCGCAATAGAACTGACAGCTTCGAACGGATCCTTGAAGCTGTTCTGGAGTTTCTTCGCAGACATCTCTCAACGATCAGACGTGAACTTCGAGACTTCAGGTCTATCTCCGAGGATGTAAATATTTGCACCTATCCAAGGGACAGACTGAAAGGCGGCGAAGTAGTAGTGTTGGGAATAATATAGGTTTATCGGATTCCGAAACTACCGTCGCTCTCAATTTATCCAATCGAGCTCATGTAACAAGCGGCATTTAAGTTTGCTTTAAAGAAGGGCGACCCTGTGGGATTGCTAGCGCAAACTTTTACGGTCAGGTAAGATTAACGGAGAGATAGAACAGTTTGCAGGGCGTTATTCCACGCTTTGCGTTTCATCAACTAACTACGGCAATCATTTCAAATAATGACTACAGTAATCATTTCAAATTTCGAACGGTCCAAGCCTATTCATTTAGAACTGAATTTACCTATAATTCAATTCTAAATGAAGCCATCTAATCTACTCAAAGTCTATTCACCTAATCTAAAACACTCGGAAGGTGATACTGTTATAGATTAGACTGTTGAATAATTGCTTCAAATGGTTTCTGATGCTAGTCACCTGCAAATGATCAATCTTTTGTCATATGGCCAAGAATCAAAAGAAAGTGCTAGAAGAATGCTGATAGGAGGGGATTACCAAAATGATATTGACGAGTTAAGCAACCAGTAAAAGACTGTGTTATAGCGAATGAAAGAGGTGGACAATTTGCAATCTGTACGAGTGAAGTGCGTAAAAGTTCTAATGGCAAGGTGAACGGAGCGAGCAAGAAATTTTGAATGTGTGAGCGAAACAAGCCGGACAAAGATTGATGTTTGTCTGCGATCGTTCTTCCATCGTATTGCTTTTTGAATGCCCCATGGGAGGGTGGTGGTTTATGTGGTAGTCCTGCTGGACCTGTAGTGTGATAGATGCGACCTGAAACACTGATTTTATTTCCATAATAGGCCTTCTTATGCTGTGTAATTTACATAATTATCGATTTCCTGTATTGCACTATGATACGTGATTCACTTCTAGGAATTTTATGTTGTTGATGTCTACTTATCTTTCAAATCGGCATATTTCCAACATTAATTTGTTATAATTATTGTCATGGAACTGTGGATAATTATATAAGGAGCGAAGCAGACGTCAGCATCTGTATGTAACCATATGTGAATAGTGTGTATTGACATGTACACATTAATAGAACATATATATATATATATATATATATATATATATATATATATATATATATATATATATATATATATATATATATATATATATATATATATATATATATATATATATATATATATATATATATATATATATATATATATATATATATATATATATATATATATTTGCCTGTATATTTTCTTGCATCAATTTGACAAAGGTTTGCCAAACGTTTGGAGGAATTTGCCTGTGGATTTTTGCAAATTTTTTTTGGAGGAACTCTTTTTCAATTCTTGGAGCATACTGAACACTACTTTTTCAACCAACAGCATCCTAACTTCATGACCTGAAAATCAACTGTAGGAGATGTCACTTATAGATAGACTTTGAATTCCATCAGAAGTTCAGTGAGGTTTTTCTTTTCTTGTGGCTTCCAACGCAAAGTTCAGAACGGAATCCATCGAGTCTTCCTTGCTGAATTTGCTATATTTCAGTTGAATTTTCGCTTTTTTTAAAATTAAAAGCTTTTGTAAACATCGACATAAACACTTCAAGTCTGAAGACAGTTCTAATGTCCTAATCAATATCTTTGATAATTTCTCCGTGATTTACATCAAATACTTGTCTATGAGGTTGCTGATGCACGTTTTGGAGATCGCTTTCCATCAAGCTTGTGCAACCGACTGGCACTTCCTATTACATGAATACAAGGACGCAGATCATACTAGGTATTCGAAACTTTCATTTTCGTATTCGTGTAAACAAACTAGCAAGCTGATATACTGCAGATGGTCAAAGGTGATAGTGGCTCAACTGAAAACAGCGAACAGATTTTTCGTTGTATTGCAAAAGTGGCGTTCGTCGCTGTTTATTTTCGGTTTGATGTTAGTAATGAAATGTTCGACTCATTATATGTCCTAGTTTATAGACTCCGGGAGTCATGATTTAAAAATTGTCATCTTCCAAGGTGAGCTTATGGAGCAAGGGAGGAGATAACTGAAGTTGATGCAGTTGTATATGGCAGTTGAAATAGTTGTGACCAAAAATATCAATCGATGTTATTTACTAATTTTAGTCAATTTTTTTTCCAAAAAATCCACAACAGAACTCCTCAGTTTGGAATCGCTAAGGTTAAATGCATTTGTAAAATTCAGCATCTTCTTGGTTTCTATGTACTTTGTAAAGAGCCGGTTATCATATCTTCATAAGTGTGCTTGCTGTAAACTTCGATCGTTGAATTGAGCTGGCCAAACTTATGCTTGGGGTTTTTTTTTGTCAAAATATAGAGTCATCTTATTTTAGTAGCTAGACCTTCACCTGAGGTCAGCTTAAAAAGTTCCTGCTATCGTTTATACAAGCATAAATGTTGTTCGTTTCATTCTTCCATACTTCGACTATATGACATGTATTAAAAAGCTTGAAATTTGTTGAAAAACCTCTACGTTTGATATGGCACAGCGGTAATCCCCCATTTATGTGCGACTTATCGTTTCTTTTGATTTCTTTGATTTAATTTCCTCTAATATTTTCATGCGGTTCCCCTTTTCTACACGATAGTCTAGATAGAGATGTCTTTTTATTGGTCGACTGAATGTGTCGCTTAAAAATCTAGATGCTTAAAAATGCAAATGTTGCTAAAAAAAATCTACTTCGAGACACTCTGCATAATATCCTTTTTTCTTATCCGATTTTTGCAATCATAGAACGTATAAATCTATTTCTAGGCATAAAAGCCATCTAGGACCAAAAACTTGTGCAGACGTAAGCTCATTCGTTGACAGCAATTATATCGTATGGTATTGCTCCGCCGGTCGTGTAAAGGAACGCAGCGATCGTCGATGGCCGTTTGCTTAAACTGCCCTCCTTCCGGTTGCAGTGCAAAATCGTGCGAATAATGACGATAGCAATAAAAATCTATCGTCGTACATATATATTAATGCGTTTTTAGCCTATTTTTCTTTGCACATTACCGTAATTGAGGATCGTGACATCACATAAACGGCATATTGAGCATTCAGAGCATAAACTGTATTTCAAATTTGATTACTTGTTCTTTTTGATGTGTGAAGTGCAAAAGAAATATATAGCTGTCATTGAGGTGGATATAAAGGATGGTAAAACGAGCCGCGAAAATTTTGCAGCCTAGTTTGAATGAAAGCGCTGACGTCCTTTCTTCTACCTCTTCAGTTTTATATAAATAGCGTTTGTATAAAGGAATACGAATAAATGCAAGGAGAGAGAGGGGTTTCGATAACTCTTGGAAAATTTTGAGGACAGGAAATTTCGACAATTCTTGCTGAGAAACTTGGTGGGTTTTTTGCTCCCCTCCTCCCCCTCCCTCCCCCCACTAAAGCAATTCTAGATCATATTGTAAGGAGAGAGATGAAAATAATGCGAGCACTTCTGGATGAAAAAGAGAACTGTCAGGCGCAATTGGATCAACTCATTCATGAGTATTGGGTGCTAGCAATAGTGATAAAATGATAAATATTTCCAACGCCTTGTATATGACCACACGTACTACCTTGTATATGTCCACACGATAAAATGATAAATATGTCCACACGTACTACCCTCTTTAACGCCGTAGTGCTCGCGAGTATTTTAAAGTGCAATTTACGCAAAGCTTTTCTTGAAAATTTCGTTGATGAAAATTGATGTGCTTAGCACTGTTCAACTTATACTCATTTAATCAGTAATAATGCATCCAGAAAGTAATTTATTTGCTTTTAAGCATTTGAGTTTTCTTTATTAAGCACGTAATATTTGCCGAATTGTTGGTTTATTAGTTATTATTCGTTGCAATCTATCTTTCATCTTTCTTTTAAATTCCATAAAGAAACTTTATGCAATATGTCTCTTTCAACTTTTTCATTTCCTCTATGTGTTCGCAAATTTGTATTTGAAAAACTTTAAGTCATATCTAATCAATTCTTACGTGAGTATATGTCTGTTGGTTTGTTCAATGATTTTAGCTGAATAACCATTAAGGATAAAGTTCATGGATATAATCTGCATCATAGAGCAAATTCATGCGCCAATTTTCTATTCGATTTAGCAAATATCGCATTGCGATTTGCAATTTTTATGCGATGAAATTAGTGCGACATTTGCAATGATAAATTTTGTTAGCGACTCTTGCATTTCAAATTGCACAAAAATATTTCATTTAATTTATTGAGCTTATTCGAATGTGATTCAGTAAATTATTGCATTATGTAGCAAACTTATTGTGATGTAATGCAAAAAAAAAGAGAGAATATACTAGTGAATGAGAGAAGCATTCTTTTCAGTTGTTTAGCACTTTTTGCAAAATGATTTAAATAGGATACGCTCGCAAAGATGGACTCCTATCTATCGATGAACCTTTATGTTCAAATATTTTAGCTCACTGGGATGAGTTTGTAATTATTGCTTTTTTGCTGAAGTACTGATAGTGTTGGATATGACAAAACGAATATATACGCTTTTAAACGGCTATCAATAAGCAAAAGCAACAGACTTGCTTTTAATATTTCAGCGAATTAATTGGGGGCATTTCTCTATTATATGACTCTTTTGCGATAGTTTTTTTTTTTTTTGAAAATTTTGCGTTTAAAATTCGCCACATAATTCAAAAGTCTCTTCATTGTGCATTTTTTTAAAACAATGATAAAACTTTGCTGTTTTTTATGCAGAAAATTCCACATACAAGGATGACCAGCCGAAGGTTAGTGGAATGTGTGAGCAAAATATATGTACAACTTCCAACTGCAACTGTGTATACTTCAGAATTCAGGTCGAGTGTCAAATATATGGGTGAAACTGTGAGATACCAAAAATGTGCTAATTTGGATACAAAAATACTTCCGCGTCGATTGTCCACGTTTTTATATCTGGTTGTGGAAGGAGGGGGGTGGAGGGAGGAGGGGCAGATCACTGTCAAAAGGCTTCTGTGGTCATTAAGACCTAACTATTGCACATATTTTAAGTATTAAGCTTTACTGAACAAAAAAGACGCAATAAAAGCATAAACAATTTCGAAATAAAGGCAAAAATAAGTTATAATTTTATATGAGGAAAAAATGTGGGAGAGGAGTTGAGAATAAAAGCAAAAAAAAACCTTTGAAATTAAATAAAACTTAGAAGGAACATAGCTAAGATGAATTTCAAACGAAAAAAAAGAGAGACAAGGAGAAAAATTTCCATCTTATAATAATATTTTCGAGGTTATTATGTCGAATTTTTTTATTCTCGATATATCTTATGTTCCTCGATCGCTGCGGCGAGTTTTCTATTGAATCTTTCATCCTTCTCTTTCATATGTTTGAATACTTTCATATAGAACAATGAAGTAAATAATTGGGAACTACTGATATCGATGCATAATTTCTATGTGGTGAACTCGAGAACTTGAAATTGAACGAGCGCTGTGAAAACGATTCACCTAACATTCACTAGGATATGCTTAGTGAAAGTGCTCTTATATCATCACTGCAAAGGAATGAAGAGTTATCATTTTTTCGTTTCCCCTCATTTATTGTAGACGTTCTAATTCAATGGATCTTGCTGGATTGTCCTTCCTTCACAAGGTCTTTCATTGAGAGATTTTGAGAATGTGCCCTATAGACAAAATGCTTATGGAAATTTAATTTTCTCCAGAGGACATGAACATGGGTGTGATTCGCGATGTTCCTCCACCGATCCTCTTATTCATACAGCAATTCTTTTATTCCTTCATTTCTCCTGTGATTTTGAACGAATTTGATCCGCTTTCACTCTTCTCCGCTCCTCATTAGTTTGCACGATCCCTCTATGAAAGACAGACGTTGGTGATCGTTTTGCGATGCAATTATTATCTCCTAGAAATTGATTTTAACGCTCGTCATGATCGATCATAGTTTATTTCTCGAAACGTCTGTTTGCTGAGTATAAAAAAATTGAAAACACTTTTATTGATATCATAAATTAACCTGAGGCCACAAACCTGAAGTCCTGAATAGTCACGACACCATATGGCTTCGACTTTAAAATTTCGCAATTTAAATAGCAGCGAACGCACAGATGTTAACGAAATTTTGTATTCTCTGAAGCTCATGATGATATGTTCATGTCTGTACGTCTGGATTTAGTATATATATGTTTATTTGTCTGACCTATAGTTGGATTATAACGCCAAGAAATTGTGCGAAATTTGCGAACTATAATCTATACCACAGCTTCAGATTGTACGAAGTCTATCGAATTATTAAAAAGTAACGAGCATTCAGACAGCCAAAATCGCGAGAGTTTTCAAATAATCGGCTTGCTTTTTGTCTTTAAACACAATGAAATGAAAGCATTTTTAAAGAAGATTTTTGCGAGCGATTCTATAAATTTATTTATGGGAGCGGTTGATTCAATGACTAAAACTGCAAATGCACAAGTCATTCGTCCCATTTCCTCTTTTATATTCTCCTATTGTTTGTAATCAAAAAAAAAATTTCGATTGTGATTAGCATTTGAAAAAAATGTTAACGATAAAATTATATTTCTCTGCTGCTGTTTGCGATTGCGTATTTTCCGCCTCTCATTTCATATATCGTTGGAAAGTAACGCATCCTTGAAAGACTTTAATTTCAGAATGTATACACTTAATTGGCAACGAAGGCGCAGACGTCGATAAACGATCTCGAAGAACTTCACAGATTCACGCAAATGTGCGTTTCTTGTCGAGTGTATCGTTCACGTACACGACATGCTCAGCGAGCACCACAAACTTCCATTTATTGTGTCCCTTCTACATCAACTATCGCGCATTTGGGCGAGTCCATATGCTCTGATCCTTCATCGATAGAGCTACGCTGTTATGATCCATATATGGACAGTGTGGTTATTGGATCTACACTTGTCACTGATGCTCCGCCTATATTTGGAAGTTTTTGTGGCGCGAAAGTGGCGCAAAAGGATACGGTGAACCGCACTGTAAATGCGAACGATGATTTCTGGAGAAGAAGGCATGGAAATTTTCGTTTGTCAAGTATCGCCTCGTCAATGCAATTTACCGTATTGATGCAGCGATGCAAGACTCGAAATGAACTGACGCGTCATTGCAAGGAGCGGTTCGAAAGTGCTGTTCGTCGAAGTGCTCCCTCTCGAGCTTATTTGTGGCCTTTAATTTTGTTATTATTTTTCACTCAATTATTTGCTCAATCTCATGCAATTATTTTATCAGGAGCACCTGACTCATATGCGAGGTAAGTGACGTCATTCAATTCGTGTTCTTGTTACATCTTTATGAGCGTTTCTTCTATAATGTCGCATGGGGACCGAATAAGATTGACAGCAGTGAAAAACTCAATTCGTAGAATATGCTGCAGAACGTGTGCGTTGACGAAATATAATTGAAGACCAGCTTTATTCGCTCTGTTCAGAGAAGACTTTTTCCACGAAGGGGAGCCGAACTAACAACCTGAGGACATAACCATAAGAAACTTTAGGACAAATATCGATTCTAGGGACGAATGGTGGTGGACACTACTACTCATATCAATCTTACTTTTTTCTGCCACCGTTTGCAGGCTATTCTTTCCACGTGCTATTAGAAAATTTTTGATTATGCATTCGCTATTCTCGCTTTCCGACATCTTTCAATTTCTTCTTCTACTTGTACTCCAGCTATGACTTACCCGGAAAGTCAAAGGTTGCTTGCTAATCTTGATGTGTCATGCGGTCAAACGTGCTTAAAGTGCTTTCTTCAGTAAAAGTGTTGCGATATCGTTCAAGGCTTGTTCGAGACTGAATTTGGCTTTACTATAAAAACATATCAGCAAATCTTTTGATGGTTGCTTTGTGCACGTTTCTTGCTCAGTGTTTTCTTACTCTTGCAATTAGTTGGATTCACGAGGCGGGTCCTGAAACTTTCTCGAAAGTTCACAAATAATCATCGATGATAAAATGCATTTAAATTAATGTTTATCGATGTTAAATTCTTCATTTTTCACTTCCATAAATTTGATGAATTAGAGATGGTTATGAATTTGCGAGAATTATGCAGAATTGTTGAAATGATAGTCGATTTCAACAGAAACATTTCCACTTGAAAATTTTAAGTCTTCTATAATGTTAAATTGAGGAGAAATTCGTAGAAGTGTTTAGTTGAGCTTGCGTATAAGTGAATTAAATTTCACCCTCATGAAACAATAAGGTGTCTGATTTTGCATCGGAAATTGATTTAAAATGAAACATTTTCCAGCCTTTTACGTTAACTAGGAATTTTAGACGTATTAATTTCGATGGACCCTAAAGTCAAGCAGCGGTACGGTGAGAAGAGTTTCGGAAAATCTCTTATTGGTTTCCTTTAGGCTATAATCGTACTCATTAACTGAATTAGACACAAAAATGGGCCGACCGAATAATTCGAACTAAAAATCGTTAAAGTAATTTATTGAAACCGGATGACTAGGTAGCCTTTTGTCTTAAAAAAACCAATAGATATGATGCGTCACAAATAATGTTTTTGATTTCGGAAATAATATAGGGAAATAATACAAGAAAAAGGATATAGCCTTGCTATAGTGCTAGATATTTGCATTATAGTATTGCGTAGCGTCTTAACGGCTAGCGCAGATTTCAGAAGTCTCAATATTGGTCTCAATTTTAATGTTCCGGATTTCTTGATGTCTTGTTTACTTTCTTGCTTTCTTTGTGATCAAAACAAATATTTATTCCATTTTGATGTGGGATTGAATTTTGGGAGTAGTGTTCTTTATTTTGTGGTTTTTTTCCGCACCAGCTATAAAAACGCTGTTTAGAATATTTTCCGATATGCGAGATTGAAGAGTCTATATCGACTGGTAGGTCAAAAATTTCCTGCACCTATGTGGCCATTACTAATTTTTGAAGGTGAACGTATTACTGCTGATTGTTCACCATATGAGGGGAATATTGATGAATAGAGCTTGATGGAGAAGAAGGCCTTGTGCGAAAGTGGTGAAGAGTTTAGTAGTTTTGAGCTAAATTACGAAGGAGATGGTCATTACTTCTCTCCCCCCTCCCTCCCTTCCTCCTCTCATTCACATGGATCACTTACTCACATTTTGAACGGTTCATGTTAACTAATTTGAAAGCGGCAACAACGAGCATTCGATTATCAAAAGAACTCGAAAAGGACAAATTTAAAAGAGCGCTCAAGGAACTGCTTTCTCGAATTTGGGAAGTTTGTACGAATGCGCTAAGTTAAAGCATTTACGACAGCTGCTGAGTATATGGCTTGGGTGCTATGCAATCGACTTTTTCGAGAGTCATTTTTTAGGGTTCCATAGAAATATTATTTACGATACTCTATTGTTTTATTTTTTTTAAATACTATTTTCACATTTTAAGAGTATACAATTTTCGGCAAATATTTTTTTCAAAAATTCACAGAGAAGAATGGCGGCATCGTTTTAATGATTGATATTTTATTTGATTGAAATTGTTCTTATAAATATGTGTGAATTTATTAGTTATCAAGCCGACCAATTAGAAAAAAACTGCAATTCGGAAACGCTTTTATTAGGAGATGGGATCTTCGGATCGGAATTGTGGTAAAAGTAAGGGAGAAATAATGTTAATAAAAACTAGTAATCAGTCTGTATTTGATTTCGAGGACAACTTATCGAAAGTACCCTCTAAACCAGATTTTAGGTGCTCCCATTGGTGCTACGAATTTAGACTAGGCGGAAGTCTTTCTTGAGAATGGTCAACTTCCCAAGAAAGCTTTTTCTGTTACACTGATATGATTGCATTGTGCGTGCTATCGACGCAAGACATTTTAGTTTCCTTTTTTTTTGAATTATGTGCGCATTTCATTTCCTTATCCTTTTTGCTAAATATTGACTACTTCTCGAAGATGGTGTTGAGCCTAACAGTGCCGCTGTGAAGTCATTAAGTATTATTCATAATAGGAATTCGCTCTTCTCCCCCTCTCCCTCGACAGTTAAAAAACGACTTGCGTTGATGAAGTTCATTTGTGCGTTTATATAACATCTAACGGCTACCGTGACTTCATTTTTTTCATCCATCAGGATACGCTGGATTCGTCTGGAACGAGAGTTCTGATATCATATTTATACAGTAGTCTGAAGCAAGCGTCTGAAAGCCATTTGCCCACATAAAATGGAATTAAACTTGAACATTCGACGACATATTGTTTAGTCTGTTTTACCCAGGAATCCAACAATTTTGGGTGTATCTGCGTGTAATTTTATGGTAATATTTTCTTATCTACTTACATGTTGAGGATGTGGCACAGCTTCTTTGGAATATTTTCCATTAAGTTACATTTGATCAAAGGAAATTATGACCTGAGCACATCGTAGGAAGTATGTGCTGATCATGGCACATTATAGGTATCCAAAGTGGGCGCATACGTTCGAGAATCAACTTTCGCTTGATTTTCGCACAAAGGAAACCGATGCGCTTCTTCTCTATACAGACGACGGTGGTATACAAGGCAATTTTTATGCACTTACGATTGCTGGTGGCCGGTTGCAAGTGGATTTCAGGTCAGCGAGGCCAACTTTCGTTCATAAGATCCCAGAACGAACGTTTATGTTCTAAGCTTTCGTGTTTTTATTAGTACAAATTTGAGAGCCAATTTTTCACTAAGTGATGTTTTAATGTGCCAAAACTTGAACACACAAACTGTGGTAATGTTTCATTTGTGGCCAGTGTTCGCTTACAACGTGAGGTTTATTGTGTGGTTTGAAGCATGCATGCTGACTTTAGCAAGCATGTTCAAGTAGTATTGGAAGTCGAAATGCGCACTTCGTGTCTGTGTTCTCGTAAGTTTGCATACTTTTTTTGTTGGCATTTGTTTGTAGCTGGCTTGCATTTTTTTTTTTTTTTTGATAGCGTGCATAGTTTTAGTTGTTAGCATTTTTGCATTGCATTTCCTTCAAACTAAATTTTATTCAATGTTCCAAATGAGTTTGCAGTTCAAATCGACTACTTGTAATTATTATTGAGCAGTTTTGTGTTGATAAGAAAAATGCATGATCAACAATCGAATAACAATATTTTTTGTGAGCTGTGCTATTCGTCGTAATCATTGTTTCCAGATTGGGTGATGAGTCGAACGATTTGGCCTCGCAACGTGCCGTTGTAACGATGCGGGTTGACGACGTACTCGTCAGTGACAATAGATGGCATCGACTCATTCTTTTTCAGGTTCCACTCATTTGAAGATTAATAAATGCCATAGTCGTTTATCAGAAGTTCGTTAAAAATATTATGTAATAAAGAGTGCGAGTTAAGCAAGCTTATCTTGTGCTGCATCGATAGAAGGCGAAGCCTGCGTTTTTGACGCTCGAATAAAGAAAGGAGATTATCGTCTTTGCATGATTTAAATGTGGAAGTTCCTTGGGGAGGGGTAAGAAGAGGGGAGTGACTAGTATAAAACTTTAAAGGTTTTCAGGAAGCTGAAGAAAGCAAAGGATGTTGATCTACGAACGTGAAGATTAGGGAATTCCCGCAAAATTTGAATCAAATTTTCAAACCGGGTCGATATGAGTATAAATTTATATCCCATAAAGGATACAATCACTTTCCGTGTCTAACGATTTTTTGTCTCACTTCATTACTTCAAAAGAAACATCACTGAAAGCCGTCACGTCAAAGCATTGAGTATGAAATGCGGTGAATGAAATGATCTTCGTTTACTAGTTTTGCTACAATGCAAAAACAATTGAGAGCATATTTAGTGATGTGAGGTTAGCATTATAAGTGATCGATGAGAAACAATTGATAAGCTTCTTATCAATTTGAACTTAACAATTATCAGAACTTAACTTAACTTGATTGAACTTAACAATTACAGTTATAGGCATGGGAGAATGTGAAATTACAACTCGATGATACAGTCCTCTTCAAGATTCTCACACAGCATAGCTTCGTCTTTGGCAATCTCAAAACATGCTCAGATGTTTTCATCGGAGGAGTGCCAAAGGTTTCCCAGTTTTTCTTCATTTGCGACTGATAAACACTTTGCTATCAAATGATTTAAAATTTAGTAATGATAATGACGAGTTAGTCAGCGATCAGCGATGATTTTTCGCTATAAGGTTTTTCACTTTTCTACACCTTCCTCTCTCTCTCTTTCTCTCTTTCTCACACGCACACGTGAGTAGGGACACAGAGTTATAAGTGCATAATGCACTTTCAAAGGTGCATAATAATATCAGAGACGTTCATTCATTACAGATGCTCTCCAAACCTATGGTGGATGAGGAGTGAGGTGTTTCACATCCTGTAAGAAAATGGGAGATTCAGGGGATTTCCAGGCTCACATTGAGCGCAGGAATGAGTGAGGCGTTCTCGAGGCCCAATGCGTTTGGCTGGTCCAGGCGGCCAAGCCTAAATGTGCTTACTAGTGCAACTATTTTATTGTAGCGGAAAAGACAATATGAGTTCAAATTTTAGGATATACACCTGCTCGCTGCAATGAGTTCACCTTTAAAGCGTCATACGAAGGCATTTGCTGGCACAGTGAAGAATCTCGTCTATAGGCTTTATCCTCAAGGTATGTCTCTAAATTCCGTTGGTGTTATATAACGCTAAACGGTGTCAAGTTATAATGATGATTGGCAAAGTCTTCTTTTTTACACTAATCTGACGGAGGAGTATACTGAACAAATGCATTCAGCTCATTCTGTTGGACTTAACAGACTTGTAAAATGCGTTTGTAAGGTTTTCATCGTTTTTAAAAAAAGGGAAATAGGTGGAGATGGGGGTACAAAATAAGCAACACGATAGCGACTCGTGCTATCTAGTTAGCTCGGATGGTATTTTGTATCAGTGCAGCTGAGCGGAATGTTCTATGTTGGAATTGAGCGTGAAGGGATAGATTGAGATTTTTAAGGACCTTTTACACCTTCTTGTGAGAAAAATTCAAAGAAAAATCAATGGTATATATGATGGTAATCGTAATAAAACTTACTGTATATATTTTTTGTGTTGTACTTTGTGATTATAATCTTGACCGGTATGTTGAATGATCGACTCTGAGCTCGAATCTCGATAGGGACCGAATAGAATGGAAATTCATGCTGTTTTCTTATTCAAAAGCAGCTGCATTTGTTCATCTGCTGTGGCTTATTGCAAAGTGACTCTAAATTGTAGTGTGAGTGCTTCAATTATTAGCTCAATCTTTCCATTCATTTACGAGTATCTCATCAATAGGTGTTACATCGCCACAACTATTGGAAAGTGTCGGTATGCGGCAATCAGACGACGATTATTGTAAACCAACGATTATTGCTGGAAGGACAGAGTATTTTTGTAAGAACGATGGCATTTGTTACAGTACCAATGAAGGCCCTAAATGCGATTGCTCATTGTCGGATTATGATGGACGCAGATGTGAACAAGGTTAGGAAGCGTTTTGCAGCTTCAAGTTTCACAAATTGGCTATTGTTTGTTTAATAAAACTGGACGCACTGGAAGCACGAAAATGCTTTTACTTGATTGTTATCTCGTTTGTAATTTTCGAATCTTAAATCGGAAATGATGCACTCAATAAGCAGAATTACTTGCAACAAAAGTTTTGACAAATAAGGTTTTTATGCTTAAATTGAAAGTGAAATAGTTTATTCAATAGGATGGGCCTAATGTTTGAATGAAAATATCTGCGAGCTAGAAACATATGTCTTAGGCAATGTTGATATCCACTTCAATCTAAATTTGCCAATTTAAGCAACTTAATACTTTTTTAATTGCTTTATTCAGCGTCACTTTTTTGTCGTACAGTAGATTGCAATACAAAAAAAAAGATGAAGAAATTTTCAGTGAAAATCGATGCGGAATTATCTTTCTTCGGTCAAGAATGGCTTGGTTATGATGTGAGTAATAATTCGGCAGCAGTGATACGATCTCGATTTGAGAATATAAGTTTCGCATTTAAAACCGTTCATGGAAGACAAGTGCTTTTCGTCGGAGGTGATCGAATGGTGTGTTTTGTTTTTGTTTCGATGAACTATCAAATCACATCATAGTGGTTTTTTCTTGCAGAATGATTATATCGGGGAATAAGAAATCTGTGCTAGGATCCAAAACCTGTGAATTGAATTGAACGGGCGTTCTACTTTCTTTTAAAAAAGTGCTCTGAGGCAGAGAAATGGGTCCGATGATGCGCTTCTAAGCGATAAGTCAAAAATAAAGCTTTTTAAAAGATAAAGTACGTTATGTCAGTTTCAGCAACATTTGTTCAGGCGTAGTTTGACCAGGTCTTGTTTCAAACTACTACGAGTGCTCTTCCAGAAACCTATATTAAAAAATTTAGAGAAATTCTTCACTGCAAAAATGACGTAAAGGCAAAAACTCTGCACATTATTGTTGTTTTTGAAAGACTGCATATACTCCACATTTATAGTCTTCATACGCATATGCCGTATACTGCTTTCAAAACGCTTTTATTAGGCAGTAGATTCACTGAAATTCTTTTATTTTTAATGCAATAAGTACCGCAAAGAACAGGACTATTGAAATGAATCATCAAACATCTGCGTCAGGGCTGTTGTTAAAGGCTAAATTTTTGGAAACTTAGCATACTTGTGTTATTTATACTCGTTCTTATCGCTTATGTGCAATGAACCCAATGTTTTATTGTCACATTATACAACGAAACGCTTGTATAATTGTCTTAGACCGTAGGAGAAGCACAACATAAAGAAATGCCACTATGCTAACTGAAACAGCACTATGCTATTGATTTTAAAAGTTCGGAGTTGGACTGGAGAGGGAAGGAGGCTAGGCGTGGGACATATACAACCGCGGCGGCGGTGTTTGGATTTAAGCTGTGAGCTAAATTTTTTATTGCAGTGAAATAGATGGAGCAAAATTGTTTTTTTTGTGCTTTTTGGCAAACTAACATTTGCGAAATATCATTCTGCAATAGTGACAAATCTTGACTGCAAACGAGAGTTAACGCGATAAGAAGAGATTTAGACGGATGTGTATAGTAGAGTTACTGTCTTTATAAGCAAACCTTATCATCCATTGAAGTTCTGTAATAAGAATCAAAAAAAAAAAAAAATCCTGTGAACACAGAGAAATTTTAATAACAATTTGATAAGAAGCAAAATGATAACAATTCTGGACATTGCTTATCGAATATTTGACAACAGTTTTTTCTATCCATATCAACTATTCTATTCACTACGAATTACAAAGTTAATTATGCAATACGCCAATCGGCTGAAATATTTACTGAATTACTTGAATTATTTGAATGAAATTACTGGAAATCAATGCGATATTTTAATAGAATTATATACACGTTACAATTGACGATGGTTCATTGGTTGCAACATCGAAATTCGATGGTACAGAGAAACGACTTATACGAATTTCCAATGAATATCCATCGGGACGTTATGATGATGATCAATGGCATAAAGTTGCCGTTACGCGAACATTAACATTGGTTTGATTTTTTTTCTTTTCAACTTGATCTCGACACGAGTGCGAATATGATGATTTCAATTTACAATACAGTAAACAGCGAATCGTTTATTATTATATTAGAAATGTTCCCATGATTAATTGATTTCTTTCATTGAAATTAAAGCAGATATTTTTCGTACAAAATCGATCCATGATCTTATATTGATTGAATTTCTCATCTAAGCGATCGCCTCCACGAGGACCGCAGAATGCATCGTCAAACAATGTATGGGATATGTGAAGTTCTTCTGCTGTTTTAAACAAGGTAAAAAAAATGTCGAAAAATGCTACAGAAATGCTTCATTAGAGGTATCACTGATGGAAGAATTACCTTTATTGAAAGATAGAAAGCAAAAGAAATACTACTAAAAAATACTTTCACAAAAAAAAAGAATCCAGGAGCATGCAAGTAATTACCATTGTTTAATGTGTACGTGTTTTCTTATATCTGTCATGTGATGCAACGCTATAATATCGATGCTCTTTTCGAAGTGATTTGCTTGATTTTAAATAAGCACAGCTTTTAATCTGATTCATAAATTCGCACCCGATTCGTAAATTCGCACGCGCTTTTTAGACTTCGCACTCCATTAATTTAGCACTTCCGATTGCTTCTTTATGCATTTTTATAAGCCACTATATTTAGTCGAATTTCATTGAATCTATGAGTATGTGAACATTTCAGTGCGTACTCCACCTAGGATGTTATAATCTATAAAATTAAAGTTCATTTCGAGCATTGCATCGCATAATATCCAGTAAATTAAAGTCTGCGATTGTTGTGGCTGCGCAATATATTAAATACGGAGCAACGTGGGAGTAAATTTTACGACCCCTCCCACCTGCAACTCTCTCCCCTCCTCTCGTTCCATCTGCCTTTGTTTGCGTGGGTGATGAATCGGCTGTTTCTATGTCAAGTAAATTGCATTTGAATTACCTTATCGTGAGTGACTAAGTTGCTCACTCATATTATCTCTTCACGGAGTAGGTACGAAATCTTCGACAAAACGCCATTATTTGGTCACTTTTATATGCATTCTTTTTTTTTGAAAGGAACCTTCATCTTACAGAAATGTATTCGCGTTCACCACAATTCATTTCCGAAAATTTTTGTATGTCATCATTTCCGACTGTAATTTACGGCTAAAAGTTTTTGACTAAATTGCTGATGGATCTTTTCTAAATTCGAGATTTAAACAAAGCTTTACAAACTCATTGCTTTGCGAAATGCATTGGATGAGTTTTTAAACGGCAGAAGCAAAATTTGAACACTGAAACTGTTACAAATAATCGTCTTTCATTTTGTTCATATAGTGGGCATGGTCTGCAAATGATGGCTTTGTGTTAATTTGACTGGATAAAGTGATGCAGGCCACAGAAATTTCTGCTTTCGCACGACTTTGCTTACGACTATTCAGATTCTCATTTTTTGTGTTTTTCCGCGAAATTTCTCATCTATTTTCAATAATTGTTCACTGTTTAATTGTGGCTCGCTTTCTAAAAATTCCGTAAATTGTGGCTGTCTTCTTATTCATTCTCCTTCCCCCTCACCCTCGCTTTAAATAAAGCAGGATGGAAATCCCTTTATACGGTTCATGCTTTGATAATCTCACCCTCTATGATTACTAAATTTTTGATCAGCTTAGACATATTTGTTAAGAGGAAGAGGTACTGGGCAAAGGATGACTGGTGCGAATATTTGACCTCGAAGCTACCCGGTGAGGGGAACCATTTGAAGGAAGGATAAGGGCAACTTAATAGGAAAAGTTGTGACCTTAGCGAAAAAGCCAGGAGGAGAAAATGGAGAGGTTCCTCTCAACTTTCCAGATTTGAATGGGAGATTTTCGTGAGTATCCTTCAGTGATATGAGTGATTAGTCAGGTAGTTACACCCTCCTAGCGAGAATCGCTCTTACACACCTTCCGTTCTCAAAACAGCTGCTCTTTTTATTCATGATTTTTTATTCAGTTAATTTATTCGTCCAAGTTTTTCTTCAATTTCACTTACTTAAAAATGTCGATTGAAGAAGTTACTCATAGTGATACATTTTAAATTAGAAACTGTTACAACGATTCTTCTATGAATGCTTGGCGGTTTATATGTTATATACAATTTTTTGAATATGGGCCTCCGCCTTAATAGCGCTTCAAACAGTTGTGTAGTTGATGGGCAATTGTGTCGGAAAAGGAATGTGTTTAGAGATCTAATTCGTTCGCAGTTCCTGAATCGAAATTCGGCTACAATAAACTGCACCGAACTGGATGCATGTTGCCATATAACGACGGAGGCATTTTTATTTTTACACAAATTATGCTGTAATTTCCCTCAGCTGAATGATTCCGATGAAATCTAGCGATCTATTAGTTCCTCATTTATTCATTTTACCTGAAGAGTAGTCTTTGAAGTTATTTTCCTTCATGGTAATCATATCATCTTTGCAAAATGTTTTTCTGGATGTTTTGTAACTATAAAATACATAAAGATTCTGCGATCCACGGAAATCATGCGGTAAGGAAGGAACGTTCTCACCGGCGTCATTTTTGCTATCGAAATGACCGACTCTAAACGAATGCTCATAGAGGCGCTTTAGAGGGCTATTCCGGTACCAATCGACATGGGATAAGAAGGGAGGGAGGGGGAGTTGAGAGTGGTGTCTGTAAGGGAGTGGGAGAGAAATGTATACCTTGGCATTCTGAATGTGAACATTTCTGTGGAATCTTAGACGGTCACGATCGTCACCGGTCCTTACTGCACTTTCATGAAATCAGCAGATTCAAGGAGGGTGGAATTGTTCTTCACGTCAACAACTTCCTCTCTCATATACCAGCTATCCAATTGCAGTCCTCGCTTTTTTTAGATGATGCACCAAACTCCTTCATTGAAATCTTCCACCCCCGCTGTTTTCCTTATAAGAAAATTCATATGATATATAAGGGTACGAAGCTCGTTTGGCTGTATATAGGCGTATAGTTGCGTGATGCTCATACCTCAGGCGTCGTCTGACTAGTGAAGTTGTAGGATTCACCAAATCTTGCATCTCCCAGATTGCACATGAAATACTGTTTGCGGTTCCATGCTGCTGACTTTTAATTCAAAAGTCATACTTTTGGAATCCATGATTTTTTAACTGTCTCCTTGATTGATTACGGTTTTTATTAGAGATTGGGTAGATTGGGTTTTGACACCTTATTTTGTGGAGAGTTTGCCGAGATCTATTCGATGATATATCAAGTGGTTTCCTACTATTATCCCAAGGTGGAATACAGCTCTCCAAAAAGTTATGTTTTTGTTGTTCATGGATGGGAAAATTTAAGCGTATAATGTAAGGAGATTGAATTTGTAAAATTCAAAGATATTTTTTAAGAAAATAACAAATTCAAAAAATCTTCCCTATATGCGATTTTTTTTGCTGTAGGTTTCAGCGAGATCCGTAAGCTGATCGCAAATGGCTGCTTAGTGTTATCAATAAACGAAGGAGATTCGCATTCTTTGAATACTTAAAGCTCACTGTACACAAGACCTCGAAAACTAGTACCTTTAGGGGAAAAGTTGCAGCACAATTTATTCGTTTTGATAAAGCCTCGTCGCCACGCAGTAATACGCGCCATGTGCCCCGTTTGACGCCTGATTAGTTTTGCACGCTTTTTCAAATCGTCAAACCCGGTTCTAATTTTGAAGCTATGTTGATCGGATCTTTAGTAGATATGTGAGGAATCTGGCCTGGTCTAGTTGATGCCCAAACATTCAACGGAATTTGTTTATTGGCAATGATTGTTAGAGGATTCTTGAGAATCTATAATTTTTGGTCACTCAAAGACAGCTCTAGATTTTAGCTGCAAACAACCTTCTTGATAT
This sequence comes from Ascaris suum, assembly GCA_013433145.1. Taxonomy (NCBI): domain Eukaryota; kingdom Metazoa; phylum Nematoda; class Chromadorea; order Rhabditida; family Ascarididae; genus Ascaris; species Ascaris suum. The sequence goes on along the minus strand of CM024178.1, from coordinate 6,817,379 downwards.
ACTTCGTGATATACAAACAACTAGAAGGAAAAAGCTTGAAGTATAGCACTTGTGTATGTCCCATTCGTTCTTTTACGATCCCCCAGCTTCCTTTCTTTGATTATATGAATATAGGAAACTTTTGATTTCTAAATTACAAAACGAAATCTTGTACGTTTAGAGTATTCTGGTTTTATGACGTCCCTGAAGCATTGTGCGCTACTAGTTATCCGGCTTCATTTAACTGCCCAAGTTCGAGGGCAGAGATGTATCATCTTACGGTGCCATAATGCCCTCTCAATGGATTGAAATCTAGTAAGGTTTGAATCATGTGATGATAAGAATCGGCAGGAGAATCGAAAGCTTTGGCAAGATGAGCGTGGAGTGCACAAATTTCAGCCGAATTTCTTTAGCTTTGTCTTTAATTTAGAGGACCGTCTCTGTCGCTTCAGCCCACGTAAGTGTCCAGATGTAAAAGTTGTTTGCAGTTATTTGGGTTGCCCTCTTATGTTTGAGGCTCGTATGAAGTTCGCATGGCCTTTCTTCTCTTCAAATATTGTTTCACCTTTCTTTGCTTATCTTTTTGGGGCATGGTTCGGTATAATGTTGTGCTGTTTTGAGTGCTTATTTTTTCGCATACCAATTTTTTAATTTTGTGCATTTTTTTTGTGCTCTGACTCTTCCTCTTTTATTACTAATATTGTTGTTGAATGATTCATTAGTTGCGGTGAATTTATCGAATGCAATGCTTAAGTAAAAATATTTCGTTTCCACTTTGAGAATTTTCAGCACTTTTTTTGCGCTTGTTAAAAGCATACGTGTGTGAAGGAATAAGTCTTGTAAAAACCTCACCAGCAAGTTTGCAATTGTTTTTTTGGCCAATTTCAATGAGCTTCTTGTTTCAAGCAATAGTGTATTCTCCATGCAGGTAAATTTTGCCTCATCGTTTACCAAAAACATTTCGGTCTGTTTTCCTTTCTTGTTTCAATGTGAGACGAACTTTTCGTTATTGTTTTAAGTCTCAAATTTTTTTGAGAAATCTTTGTTGCAAGCAAAACCATTGAAGGTTTACCTGCTGCAGTTCAACGACAGGTGATGTGTGGCTGTTGGAACCCATTGTTATGTTGAATCAATTCTGTTGTAATTTCTCCCTGCTAGTGCTCAGTTCAATTTTGCCTCATCTTTTGATTTGCCCCATTGAAATTTGCTGCATAGTTTCTATTGTGGGAATTCAATTTCAGATGACATTAAGCGTTGATGGAAGGAAGGATGAAATTCGACAGTACGCACCAGAAATCGACTGGCTTGCCAATTCCTATGCATTCGTTGGTGGCATACCGAAAGAAAGGGGCATACGTGATCTTGATAAACCGAATTTTCGTGGTTGTATGAAACAGGTTTATGGCATAAATATTTGCGCTAAAAATGAAAGAAACATATAAGAAAATAGAAAAGAGAATTTATATTTATGAATTAACTTCTTGTTGGAGTTAACGCGCGACTTCCGCGTTTCCTAGTTAAGCGTTGTGATTTAGGTAGTTACATTTGTGATTTCGAGACTTCATCTTGCTGCTTTTGGCAGTTTCCAAAATGAAGCTCTCAGAAGTCGCCCTCACGTTCACATTTTTGGAAGCATCCTTGCGATCTACCTATTCTTGATAACATTCGTAAATAAATTTTTTTCATTGAGGAAATACCTGGTCTCCTTAACTGTCTCCAGCGCATTGCATAAGCGGTGGTTTCTGCGGTTTCAGATTTGGTATTTAAACCGTCCGGATTTAGCATTAGTTTCCACAGGTGCTCAGGTAGGTTGCGTTTGTGGCTAGTTTTTCCCCGTGGGGTAGGGATAGGGACAGGGTCATGGGTACAGTCAAACTCTGTAACACCGTGCTTTCGTTTGACTCACATATCGAAGAACCTGTATTTGGCAGTTGTTGTGCAACAGAGTGGCTTAACCCATATGTGAGATTTTTTACAGGTGACATACCAAGCCGATGCGCATTTGATCAACTTCATCGGTCTAGCGGATCAAGGCTACGGTCAATCGGTAATCCGATCGGCAGGGGATCTAGCATTTTCGTGCCGCAAACCGACCGTTCCACCCGATATTCTTTCCTTCAACAGTGGGCAACATTATATTACACTGCCTAAGTGGAACTCTCTCGCTAGTGGCAGCATTGGTAGGCGTCACCCATTAAACGTTTGAATTATGACTCAGCAAACTCAGTATCTCACTTACCTTGCTTTGCAGTCATTACTTGATAATTTTTCCATCTATTTAGTGAAAAAATTGTGCAATACCTTAGAAAAATGGTGCCACTGTGTAGAGAAACTTAATGACTAGTTGTCAGCGTTGCTATATCGTGTTGCATTTGTTAGGAGTGATGAATTGACGGCAAATATTTCACAGAGGTTTATTGATAGAGGGGATTTCCTAAACGTTTATTTTAGAAAAAAAAAGTATGACTCGCATAGGTTACCTCTATTTGTCGTTTTCCTTAAACGATGCGATCCATTTTGTGAATGCTCTTTCTTAAAGGGGAATGTGGGAGGAGATATCGCTGCGATGAGATGAGGAAAGCTTCTAGGTAAGTACAACGAGCAGTAGCATCCAACATGTTTTCCTAATAGAGAACATTCGAATGGGTGAAAATGAGATAAATGGTCTATAGGTTTCCAAATTCGAACCTACGAACTCGATGGCTTGATTCTCTATCATGGATCCAAGTCAGCAATCAATGAATCTTTCGACTATATCGCTTTTGAACTTATCGACGGACATCTTTTTCTCATAATAAATCTCGGCTCAGGTCATGTTCGTTTGCAGGTGAGCTAATGTGAGACGATTTCAAGTTTGATATTCTCTGATATTAAGCTAAATTCCTCTATGATTTAGATTAAACAATGAAACAGACGGTGTTAATGAGAAGGTGAGCTGATGGAAATTGCAATAATAGTTTTTGAAAAAATGTGGGATTAAAATAATTCCAAATAAATAGCTGAAATTTTCGCTCATTTAGTTTTGAAGTTGTTTTACTGGGGAGAAAGTTTACAGTAGCTGAATTTTCAACTGTAAGATTGTGTGACTGTCATGCTGAAAGTGATTCACGTTCCTCAACAATGTTCGAATGTTTCGTATCACTTATCACAGTGTTCCATGCAAAGTTCATTTCGTTGTAGATATTCTTATTTAGAGGGTCGTTTCAGACCACAGCGTCCAAGGTAACCGAAGGTACCGTGTGGCATAGCGTAACGCTTGAGCGAATGGGACGTTCGGGAACCGTAATCGTTGATAATATTCGTACGGACTTCTCAACTCCTGGGGTTTCGGCGAATCTTATTGTTGGTCAGCGTCAACTTGTTATTCTGCTCAAATTAAGTGCACATATCCGCTATTCGATCTTGAATAAGTTATCATCGTGATGGCTCTAAAGAAACAAATCTATAGGGAAAACATGCCCTCAAAGAGGTCTGTTTTCAGTAATATTTATTACAGTAATTCACTGTGTATTTCAGAGATCCGTTTTTTAAAAATTTGAAAGACTCCTTTTCAAGGAATATGCTCTTCTTTTTCACGGCCAAAATGGTGAGAATTTTTATGCTTACAGATGAGCCGATTTATATAGGTGCCCTTCCTTGGCCAGCAAACGATTCCACTCCAACATCATTTCGTTTCCCTTCGACCGTTTGGACTGCAAATCTTCGTCAAGGATATGTTGGCTGTTTGAAGAACGTTCGCTTTAACGGTATCAGTGCTAACATCGCTAGCGTTTACGAAGAACAAAAAACACTTGTTGAAGCGGGTTGGTATTTTTACGGTTTCTTGTCGGAAAGAATATTATGCATCTTTAGAGGGGATTACCTAATGGAGAGCTAGTTTGAAAAGAACTCTGGGATGCATTCATTTTCTCACAGAGCATTTCAACAACTGTTAAATGAAATTTTATTTCAGTCGGGAAATACTTTTTTGAATGTTCCTCTAATCCTGCATTATTTTCATCAATGACACCTCTTAAATTGAATATCGTCGATGACCAACAACTTTCTAGCCTTACTCGCGAAATGATAGAAATGAAATAACTATTGTTCTTATCGATGATTATTTATAGAGCCTTCAACTAAATAGCTAGATAGAGCTATCTAATGATCGAAGCGATCATTGCCTCTAGAAATATTTACGATCTTACAACTAAGTGAAGTATCACAAATTCGCGTTCACATTTTCCACTTCCACTTTATAATCTTTTTTTCTCTTAATGAGCGTTGTAGAAGCACAACAATACTATGGATGTAGGAAATGTTCATGGGAGCGATTTTCGCAATTTCGCAACATTTTTATCAATCGATACATGGATGGTGCTAATTGGATAATAGTTTATTTTTTCATGCTTATAGGCATCTCTCAAGGTTGTCCGAATGCACTCAACAATGATTATTGTGCTTCGTCACCATGTAAAAATTTTGGTAGGTGCGAAATTGGTTATCGAACATTTCGATGTGATTGTTCAAATTCATACATGGAAGGACCAACGTGCAACATCGGTATGCACTCTTTAAATTAAAATTGTATATGTTTAAAGATGTCACTTCTGTTGTTTATTCATAGGTTTTGAATTTAGATTTATTGCATTTAGATTTAAATTTAATTTTCTCAAATTCCGTATATTATTCATTATGATGCCCACGTTTATTCTTTGGTAGGAATATGATTGAGTGTATTGTTGTTTAAGTGATTGAAGGTTCCATCTCATTCAAATTTTTAAGTTGGTGAGGAAAAGGCAAATAGCAGTTGTCTGTCGTTCGTTTTGCAAATCAAAAAAACGAAGAACTAATGAATATTCCTCGGGAATGATGGGAAGCTAATAATTACCTCGGTTATGTTTGAATGTATAAGTTCGGTTGATAGTGAATGATTAGAGAATTAGATGATTGATAATTGGACTGAAATCTTGTTACGCATGCAAATTTAATGCAGCAACGAAGTGAGTGAATCTATCGCTCATGTGCAAATATCTAGTCAGCTGAAAGACAGACAGAAAACAAACGCATAACGCATATACCACGTAATGATCATATCGTGGAACTTTTCCGCCTTCAGCCTTATTTTATATTATTTCAGAACCGGAGGTTGTGGAACTATCCGGGAGAGCTGATGAACTCCCATCATTTCATTTACCGAATCCATTGTACAGTGAAGCAGAAACAGTCGAATGCAAATTCCGTACGGACGACGATAGAGGAATCATTTTTGATACGAAATCAACTACATCTCCTTCACATCGAATTCTTATAACGTTGCTGAAAGGAGAGCTCGAGCTGCACCTCGACTTTGGCTCAGCGCAACATGTTCGTTGTCTTCTCGATTTTATCATGTTGCTGAGTTTTTCAAGCATCTCAGCGATAATGAGTGTTTGCTGTTGATTAATTTTGCCAAATATCGTCGCTTGAAGAGCTCGCTAAGAACGGCTATCCATAAAGTGATTTATTCTGTATTATGCGTATATGTGTGTTACTTCTGGCACAAATTTAAATGAGTGATGAATTAAGGGAAAAACATCTCGGTTATACTGAATATAATTTAGCATATAATATGAGATTGAATAAATTTGAGTAATGTTAGGTGAGGAATACCTGAGAGGAACTGACTCGCGTGAACATTCCACTAAATTGACGTCTCAAGCAGATCATCTATAGAATTTCCGAATCGTTGGAATTGAACAGGTGTAAAATCTACGCAATTAGAAGCTTTAAATTTCTGTCATTCCTTTCAAAGCTTACAGGTGGATTGAGCATGAGTGAATGGGCTAGAAAATAATAAGAATTTTTGATGCAATTAAAGCGCAAGTGAATTTCCAGTGGAATCCAAGTTAATCAGATATCTAATTTCTACTATTGCCGACCAAATTAATGATAAGCTATGCAAACTCTTATGCTTAGAGTTAATTAGACGGATTATTAAAAGTGACCTTTATGCAAATATCAGCGTTTAATGTCACATCGATAGACGTTATTGTTAAGATGTAGATATGCTTCCTTATTTGATCGATTCAGTAACGAATTTTCTAATAGTTGATTTATTTTTAGACGTTCAATTGGGGAAGTGGTTTAAATGATGATCATTTTCATTCGATTCGAGTGAAGAGACGTGGTGAAAAATTATTGCTTTTTCTTGATGGAAAATGGGAACATAGTTGTAAGTTTTGTTTCATTTTCTTCACTTCTTAGCATTTCCACTCACTGGTGAAATAATATCGGATATTGGTTTATAAGCAAGATAATTTCTCATTCTTAATTCGCTCACATATAGAGAGCAATATCAATAGACAGCCTGAAAAAACAACGTTATACCTGTATTTAACAGCAATACGCACATCTAATATCGTATAATTTGAAGAATATTCTTGTTGCATCTCATCGCATTTTCTGAGCAATATTCTAGTTTTATTTCACTATGCGCAGTTGCTTTGTAATGTTTGACCACACTAGGTGGACGGTCAATCAATCGAGAAATAAATATTTCATCAGCTCGGGCGCAGTTTTCAAGCTCAATTTCCTGTTCAGAATCGGCAAATCTATTCGGTATTTCATAGCAAAAAAAACTGTCTCGACAATTTACTTTTGGTCCACTCTTTCGTTGAAAAAATAAGAACGGAGATTTTGCTGGCAAGAAAAAAAATAATGCGATTGGTTTATGCTATCTTAAGTCACCATTGATATTCAACTGTCATCAAAAATGGAATGGTGGTTGTGGAATGTGAAATCCATGTGGCCTAACACCACCGTGAAAAGCACATGATCAAGCTGTTTATTAGGATTATTTTCCATTTCTAAGCCTGCTAATTATCGCAGCTGTTATCAGGAGGCATCATTTTTGATCAGTTCGTCAATTCATTTACTTATACATTGAATGATTTATTGCTGTCATCAGCGGTGTTATTGAATTCAGATTTTTTGCCCTCATCAAACATCATTATGCAAATTGATCAGCTGGCAGGAGGGCATTCGCTACATCCGACACATCTCAGTGAATTTGGCATTCCACTCAACGCAACAACAGATGACAACTTCTCCGGTGAAATGATCAAACTGACATTCAACGGTTATGATGTGCTGAAAAAAGCGAAACGAAAAGCTGGCAGTTTTGCGGCAAATTCAAGATCGAGCGAAACGAGGGATGGACAGAAATCGAGAAATCGGTAAGGATTTTCTTCGAAGAGATTTTGCCATTCGTTTATTATGAAGGTAGTATTATGAAAAGTGACTTAATTCATGGGTAATTGTCCAACCTTGGAGTCAGCTATTTGCAGTGGGTGGATCTTAGGTATATAGATGACGACAGTTGAAAACATTGAATGCCGTTGCATCTCCCTTCCGTTGCAGTGAAAAGTCTTTTGCGACATATACCTCTTCGATTTCACTCACTATTCCTTCTGCATCACTTCCCTCTTAAGAAAATTCCTTAAACAATCCCTTCTTTTCCTTTTTCAGTCCTACCGTTGACCATAATATTCAAGCAAAGACTTGTCACAGTTGCTGTAATTTAAAAACAAAGCTTACACTTAGCATTGTCTGTCGTCATTGCCATTCATTTACTCTGTTATAGAGAGAGGCCAGGTTTATTGAAGTCCCTAATCTTTCAAAACCTATTTTCTTAAGTTATCAAGATCACATCATCTACAGTATCATCTTGGAAAGCGTTTAGAGCATTATGGAAGAACTCATTTGTGACTATATTTGTTCTTTGAATAGCTGTTACGTTCATGCATGGGTGTGCAGAATTTGCATATATGTCTGTCAACGCAAAGTCTAGAACATCTAAAGCAGTCAACTTCAGTGAACTAATTATTGCTCAGTTATTTTCAGATATAACCACCAGCCAGTTTGTGGACTTCATTCTTATACGTACTTGCACAGTTGATTCCGTTAAGCGCTTCACGTTTTAACGCGCTATAATTGTGCAGTCGGATAGTTAAGCGATGCATTTAGGGCAAGGGAAGAATGAGGGGAGGGGAGGGGGGGGGGGGAGAGAGTGGATGAAATGAATCTCTCTCTCAGCGAAGAAGAAAGCAGAAGAATTCGGAGAACCTCCATTCTGTGTGAATGGGGAATTCGAGGATTGCACTAGTTTTTGCGCTTTGTTACAAATAGAGTGCCTCAAAGGTGGACTGACATTGACCGCCAAATTTTGGCGATCTCAAGTTTATACCGTTGTGCGTTGTTTAATTGTCCCAGGTGTCGTCGTCCGTTAACTTTGCAGTGTGATGTTTCCACAAATGCATCCGGCTTATAGGTTTTTTTTTTTGTGATGAGAGGTGCCAGGTTATGAAATAACTGTTGAATAAAGCGAATTGTATTAGTTTGGTTGCTTATTATTGGCTTAGATAGGACAGCTTGTCATTAGCGTTTCGTAAATCCCACCTTTCTCGTTGATCTTTTCCAAGCTTTTCCAATATTCTATGCTCATTTCTGTTCGCTGACTTTCGAAACTGCTGTCTGTCGTCTCCAGTCAGTGCCTTCTGTTGAAAAACCTACTTAGTTTTTGTTTAAGGGAATCTGCTGAAGCCGTAAGAATTACGACCTTTCTGTTTTTTTTTTTTTCAGACGCGATCAGGTTTACGTTGGTTTAAGATCGTTCGACCAGATTTGAATCGGGACTCTATCATTTGATTATATATTTTTTTTCTATGTGACTTTTCTTTCACCAGACATAGCAGTTTTATAGAAGCATCCTCAGACACTGGGAAGTCCAACTCAGGGGCATGAGCTTGACTATCATTCATCGAATGAGTGTGTTTATTTGCGTATTTAGGTGCATGTGTTACCTGTGCTCAAAAGTGACTGCAATAGCTGCATTAAGTGACTGCAACGTACTAGCTGCAACCTAGTAATGATTCTGCAAGAACGGCTAGCTATATTTGCGTTCCACTAAGAGTTCTTTGAGAGAAGTGCCTAAGCGTCCAATGTTATCCCTAATAAGCTGAGGTGAATATTTTCTTGAAAGGTAAATGTTTCGCAGTAAAATAAAACATGGTTGTTACCTATACATAGAAAGAAATATATTCGCTGCCTACAGCAAAAAAGTTGCCTTCTTGTAGCGCACTACCGCTGTAACAATTTTTGCTTAGCATTTGGGGAATGCAATGGTTTCGAGCAGGTTGGAGGTTCCCTCGACACCTCTTCTAGGCTTTCTGCTGTAAGGTCGCCGTTTTGCGACTATTTGCTTATGTAATGCAGAGTTTATTTAAGCAAAGCGAAATATTCATCTGTATCGTTCGAGACCAGCAAAGGACGTGTCGTATTCTCGGAAGCTCGTATTGCATCTATCGATGGTCCTTACCGCATTTCGTTCAAGTTTCGTACGCTTGCACCTTCATGCATTTTGCTTGTTGTGACGTCCAACTCGACCTATAAAGGGGATTTCGTTTCTGTCGAATTATTCGCCGGTAGAATAAGGTAACCTTTTTCCTTTTTCCATGGTATAAACTGGATAAGCGCCGATTACATGCTCACCAGGGTTGATAACAAAAACTAGACTTGGGCAGTATATTTCATTTTAATCCAACTCCTACTTATCGTTTCAATTTGTTTTGCAACTAAATACCATCATCACCCATAAGATGAACTGCGGATTGAGGAATATTAGGTGCATTGATATGTACGCTTTGAATTAGTTGCCACAAATTTGGGACTCAGATTTGGGCCTAGTTTAGACTTAGATCGTGTTTTATTATCATTACCCAGAGTTAGGTATGAAATATGATTTTAGCACATTTATACATTTCCACAAGTTTGCACTTCCGAACTACATTATGGCGAAGCCACGTAGGTGTACACTTGTGTACTTGTCCGCTCGCCTGTCTGCTTATCCGTTTATCGTACATTTTAAAATTTGAAACCACTGATGCTAGAATTGCGTTTAGTGGATGTAATCGTCGTAGAACGATCTCTTGCGCTCCGCTTCAAGTTCACACACGGTCATTCAAAAACATAAATGGGCCAAAATTTTTGTCGAAATTTGTCCACATGGGATTAAACTGATATGAATTATTGAAATCGTTTTGAATCTTTAGCGAATTACAATTGCAGATATAGTTTCGGGTTCGGCTCTCGATTCGAATCGGTCATGTCGCCTGTATTACCTGCGAAGCAAACTCTCAGTGATATGCGATGGCATTCACTACTTATTTATCAGGTTTATTCGATCATTTTAAGTTTGCGCTGTACATTTTTTTTTCCTTTTGAAGTAGGGATAATGACATGTTGGTGAGGATAAAACTTAATGATCAAATTATAATTTGGAGTCGTTTCCTCAGCATTAATTAATTCATTATTTGCAACAACTAGACCTTCAGTAAGAAAAAAACAAAAGAGTGAGGTAATCTGTGATTGATCTCTCTTTACTTTGATAACTTTTTATAATTAAAAGGGATTTCTCACTTTTTTGAATAACCGCTCAGCCATAAAGCTTGTTCATATGGCAAAGTTACTTTTTATTGATTGTTTATGCACGCTCAAAACAAGTTCCTTCATTGCATTTTCAAGCAGAAAACTTCATACATTTAATAAAACTGAAGCAATTATTCTTCACAGTAATGGCATGTTACCAGTAAAAGTAACGGAGCTGTTCCTAGAAAATTGGATTAGTATTGAACCAGTGATAAGATATCATAAAATCTTTTATATAGCGATCGTGAAATTGATATTTTGATAACATCCTTGCGGAAAATTTTAAAACACCTGCGCTTAATTTATCCAATTTTTTTTTTGAGGTCGCAGCATTTTGTTCGTCCATTATTGACCTTGTTGGTCATTTTATCTAGTCCCAGTTACCTTTAAACTATTGCTAAATGAATTGATGAGCATGCCTCCTTCTTTAATTAATCGGATTTTGCAGAACACAGTAAATGGCGAACATCATATGTTGATCGATAATACGAGTTCTGTGATGGACAATGTTGGAGGACACGTGGCTAGACTTGAAGGACAGTTGTTCCTCGGCGGTCTCCCTCCCGGCATGCCATTATCACCGAGGTAATCAGCCTAACCACAAAATTATATCATGCGTTCCAACGCTTTTTTTGTGTGGCTTTATTGGCATGTTTGCATAATAAGTGGAATGTATGCGTAAAGTCTTTCGTATGGGTTGTCTCGCTATATGACAAAGAGGCTGTTACGATGAATGGGAAAAATATGGCACATGTGAAGTTTCCATAGATTGTTCCTATAACATCAGGTAAAAATATACGTCCAAAGATGCGCTCCTACAAATTTCGACAGCTGAAGAATGTTTAATTTAAAACCTTGTTCTTATTTATCCTAGTACGTAGTGGACATGCTTTCGTGACATTAATTCAGCAAAGCAAACCAGCATAACGTCTACCAACTTCGTCACTACGTCGGTTTTTTGGTTTTCTTAGACGTTGTAAACACGCAACAATTGATGTCTTCTGATTACCACTTGATGACAAGTGAAGACTTTGCTCGTAGACCGAAACCGCGAGTTTCTTCCCTCCAGGCAGTGCTAAATTATTGACTTATCCTCGATGCTTCCACTTGTCGTTATTTGTTGCTTAGGTCAGGAAGGTTGAAGACCGGGGAGGCGGAATTTATCTGCGGAGAGGGCTTTTGTTGTTGTAAAATCTTTGTTTCAAAAACAAAACAAAGAACCCTCAAAACATAATACCAAATAAAAGAAGTAAAGCATGCGCTCACGATGATTGAGACACGAACTCATCGACTTTTCCGAGCTCGCAGTGCTTTAGGTGACTTGTGAGCACACAAGAACACTAAGAGCTGAGACCACATCACAAAGAAATTTCATTCCACACTCTGTTGCTCCGAAGAGCCGAAGAGTTATAAGCTAAAATTAGGGCAGTGACTCGCGGAAACAGTTGAAGGCTGTGAGCTCGCAGTAAATTACACCGATTAGAATCATAAAATATTGAATGGAATTCATTTCAATATCAGAGAACGAGTCAACAATTTTTAAACAATATAGGGTTTAATTCAAGGCGGCCACACTGAAGCGATTATAAGCCGAAAAAGCGCAGGCAATCTTTATAATTCAGACTGTATAGACCGGAAAAACTTTTCGAGAGACTATTATTTTCGTGAAATATATTTGCATATTTTCAACATCTTTATTTTCGATTTCAGAAACTCAAAGAGTGCAATTTCTCCCTAATACGTCGCAGTTGTCATCGACTCACTTTGAGTCTTTCCATGCCTATTCTCCAAAGAAAGTTCCCAAACTTCAAGCGGCGCTAAAAATAGTAGTAGGAACTAGAACCTGAGAGAATCGTCGCGGCCATTCAAACTATAAAACAATATACAATAGCCGACACTTGCCGCTATTGTTATGTATATTGCCATGTTATAGGTCATAGAGCAATATGACTTGAATCACAATGAATCTCTCTAGAATCTTAAAGGGAGCTGATCAGTTTTCTTTCAAATCGTGTTATCATCAGCAAAAAGCGTATAGGGAATAATCAAATCATCTATGACGTCATCATCAATATATATGAGGGGTAACGCAGTCCCAACGTATTGCCTCGTAACTTTCCTTTCATGAAGCATGACCAGCATTTCTCACGTTATCATCCACTTCAGTGATCGCCTCCTTTACAATAAAGGATTGCATATAACAGCTGGGAGCGTATTGTTTATGCTGGACAGTCGGTGATTTTGCTCTTGTGTGGACTTGTGCTGATCCCTAGGCACTGCACAGATTCGTGCGGGGTTGTGTTACATCGAGGCGATGTTGCGGTCATTGAAGGCGATGGGTATCGTCGCTCATAAATTCTTTTGCCTTTGCAGTCGGGCTGTTTCGAATAACCGTACCATTTCCATAGTTTTGGAAGCGCTTCAAAATTTTCTTTTCAGACTAGCGGATGTGATTGGTTTCCGTGGATGTATTTCATCGTTGAGGATAGGAGACGAGCATTTAGATGTTTTCGTGGATGCCGAAGAAACTGTCGGCGTTACGAAAGGATGCGCTGGTGGGTTATAATCTGCAATTTGTTGCGGGATATACTTCTTAAGCGAAATCGACGACTTTCGCCAGCAGTTTCTTGATATTTGTGGGTATTCACAAAGGGTAAAAAGTAAGAGATGAATTATGTTCCTTGTTCGCTGTATGTTGCAGAGAAATATATGCAAATGCTGTTTACAACTCAACACCAGACAATAAATTAGCAGTGATATTAACAAGGATTTAGCGTCCTCTGATGTCTAGCACTTCCAAAAATTACAGGACCAATGTCACGATGTTCTCCGTCATCATGCTCAAATGGTGGCCGATGCATCCAAAAGTGGAATTCGGTAAAGTGTGATTGTTCGATGACTACATACGGAGGGAGTCGTTGTGATAGTCGTGAGTTACTCTCATCAACGTTCTTTTGCTGCTTTAACTTTTATTACTTGAAACGATAACGTTGTGCATATTTATATTTATTACTTCATTTTCTGCACATTGGGTGATGAGCGTATGAATTGATTTTGGATTATTCATTTCGTATGAACTGTTGCTATCGGCAGATAAATCTTGCCCAAAGCAACAATTCTGATGATCAATGAAAGCATTGCTAAAGATAAGAAACATCCCATCAAAAGCCGATTGAGGGCCTTATGAAATTTCGATGGCGAACAGGATAGCAATTGATTTTAAAGAATGCATGTAACAGTTTTGAGTAGAATAGTTGACTACGTGAATGTGATTACACCTCTTAACTCAAATTGAAATTTCTTATGGCATCCTTTGTTTTTGTAGATTTCCACCATTTTCCTTCATTATCTAAATGTCCTGAAATTTCAAGATTCTCTCTATCGGAAATCCCTTGGACAAAATAGTACTTTTGCATATTCAAATCTTTATCTGTAGAATATAGGAACAATAAGAATACTGCAGATGTTTTCACGTTGGCAATTTTAGCTTCATTCATTCTACTTCCCTGCACTTCTTACATAGCAAGACTCAATTCTGAATTAGATCATAATATTCTTCTCGTTTGTTAGTGATAACGGTTTCTTCAGCCGGTACTACATATGTATTCGATTCATCCTCTTCGATGATTTTCTATGAATATCCTCCATCACAACGTCCATCAACTAATCGTGATAGAATCGCTATCGGATTTCAAACGAGACAGGCATCTGCTGTTCTATTAAGTGTACAGTGTACCGTCGATGGTGATTACTTAACCGTTTTTATGGTAAGCGATTAACCGCATACCGTGGTCTCTATGTAAAATGTGTCTGCCATCGGAGGGCAAGTCTAAATTCCTATCGGTTGTGACAGTTTCCCAAACAGTTCATTGGTGTTGCCTTCAACCACTTTTCCACATTTTTACTCGTATCATTAGCGGTTTAATAGATAGGAGAATTCGTATCATATTGCATAAATATAATTTCCGATATTTTTAATGCCATTTATAGTTTGCATAGGCTATAGGCTCTTCGAAGGCGAAATGTATTTCAATGTTCGGTGGTCTTGGACCATAACGAACGATTAATGAAGCCAATTTTCCACTAATCTCCTAGTGAGAGTATTATCGGCAATTTCTCTCATTTTATAATTGCACAATTTCTTGGCCACAATTTACGTCGCTAAAACTAGGATAGGCAAAGTGATTATTGATGGGAAGGAATTTAAGTGATAGAGTAGTATAACATTTTCACAGATCGCTAATGATATTCCATCTAAGCGTTTGACCTTTATTGCTTACCATGAACGAAAGAGAACGTTAACAAGCATAAGAATTAATTGATGTAAGTCATACGAAGACACCAAGATTATAGGTGCTCTGAAGTGAATTTCCGTAGAAGCTAGGAGAATGCAAATTTTTTGCTCTCTGAAAAAGAAATTTACTGAATTTATTGCCCCTTTCACCATCCAACCCCAAATTTTCTGAATGCAACTTTATTTAGTGGAGTTTCCACTATATTCATTTTTAGTTTCCTTTAACAAAATTCATGTCTTCAAGAATGCATGCTTCTTGCATTTTATCAAACATGCTTTATATAATTCAAATGCAAAAATGGAACAATAAAAGCATCGCTGAATTTTCTTTATTTTAATGTAACGCATACATAATCAGAAGGAATTTATAAACCTACAAAATTTTCACGCGTGGAAAGTTTTGTTTGGGAGAGGAACAAGTTTCCCAAGGGGACAGGCAACTCCCAGCTTCCTATCATGAAGCATCTAAGTTTTCCGCGTTCTCACGAGTGCTGGTACATATAAAAAAAGAGTTACATAGTTTCCCGACTCTTAGGGGCTCACGGTGATAGCGTTTATTTCAGAGGGACGTGCGAACGAGGGTAGCCCGGCTGTAGAGAAGAGGAGGACGGCTCATTTTAAATAGGGAAGAACCGGTGGGGAATTTATGATTGGTGCTAATATTTTAAGCAATCTATCATTCTCTGATATTTAATCTGTTATAGAATGACGGTTTCGTACAAGTCCGTTACAACCTTGGCACACGGGATCATACTGCTGGATTGTTCGATATTCAGGTCAACGATGATATCTATCATGTGTTGACGGCAATTCGTGAAGAAGCAAATTTAACGTTACTTCTCGACAATTATACTCCTTTACATTATGCACCTAAAGGTTTTTTCTATACAATACTCTTATCTACTCTCTGATTTAAATAATAAAAATAATTACTTTGTGGGGATTATAGATGGAAAGTAGCACGTTGGCTATTTCCGTGACAGTATCACTAAAATAATTGACTGCCATTCGGTGACAGCTACTGGCGAGTGAAGAATATTAACTACTGTCAGCGTGTTGAAACCGTCGAAAAATTCAAATCAGATTCTCGACGTAAATGAGCGAATTGCTGCTTTGATTATTTTTCATTACAATAAAATCGAAAGTAAACGGCTTCTCCAGTTGATTTTAAATCTTTATTCCTTATAATCCTTGGAGAATTTCACATTGATTTATCGGTCCTTGGTACTGCTAATTAAATGAATCCCATGTGATTTGAATACAGACATAATCTTGTCCCAGTAAATATACTGGTATGATTTAACGATCAATTGTTTTCGTTGTATAGGATCATCGGAGCTGTTTACGTTGAATATGCAATGGCGTGTCTCGGTGGGAGCATCTTTCAATCTCTACCATAAACCTTATCGAACCCGAAAGAAGAGAGAAAAGGTATTTGATGCATTCCATGGCAAGATGGCAGGTGTCAATTTCAATGGGCTTATGATACTCGACTTGCTTGCACAAGGTTAACTTTTAATACTTCTTTGATGGTGTTCTTCGACTATATTTACCCTCGGTTATATGAGTAAATTGCGATTAGATGACCAGAGGATTCGCTTAACGTAAAAGAAGTACTGATTAGAGTGATTATTAGCAGAAGATATTTGCAGTTGATTTTAAAGTGTTTAATTGGTACAGATCACTCTTCAAGGAGGCATTTTACACAACAAAATGATCTTCACAAAAAAAATTGTGGAACAACGAAAATCGCCTCCAAATTTTCCTATGAAATAACTCCAGAAAAGTTTATTTCTTCGAGGAAAGTTTCTGCTTCAATAAATTCATTTCAGTATTAACGCTTAATATCTTCTAAGGGTTGTCTGCTTCAAAATATTGCACATGGAATTTATTGCTGCATTTCTTTTCAATGCGTTATGAACGAGTTTCCGGAATACTTTTGACTTTTGAATCGTATTTCATTCTTTCTTTTTATTTTGCTGATGTTTTCTTCTTGTTAATAGTGATTTTTTTTTTCGTGAAATATTACAGCTCGTGCCTTCGATTGCCATCAACCATAAAATGTGGAGTGCATTGTTTGCAGATCCTTGGATCAAACCCAGGAAAAAACAGAAGGAACCAATGTTTGAGTGTTTTGTGCGCTCATGAGAAAATCAACTTGAAGGAGCAAAAAATAGTAAATGGGGGGTGGGGAGAGGGAGGTAAATTTTCGGAAGAGTTGACCACCTTTGATTGGATCTAAGACGTTGATCTTCAATTTTCCAACTTATCAAATGAAGCTTTACGTTAAAGATAATACGACAAATTTTGCTCGTTTTTTCTTCGCAATTGCTAGAAGAAAGAGAATTGACAGGAAGTATTTGAAAAATGAAATATTTACTGAACCAGCCATTTGGAGGTATTATGCCGGTTGGAAGGAAGGTTTTACATTTCAATCCTAATAGACGTTAAAATCTGCCTGTCGACTTTTCTCGAGAGTGAATTCCTTACTGGAATTCTTCTACGCTTAAGACAGCAGCAAATGACTCCTATTTCACATACTAGGCAAACAGGGCGATATGACATGGTTGACACCATATATGGAGGCACACTTCCTCCTCCTGGTCCTTTGAGCTAAGACAAGTTCGTTCTAGCAGGAAAAATGCAGCTTTCATTTTAATTTGTTGTTGAAAAAAAAAATAGTTTCCGCGCGAACAAATGATGGGAGGTCACATTTCCGAGCTGGCAAAGCGCCAAATTTCTCGAAAGAAAACTCAATTTTTTTTTGCTGGTACTTCCTTACGCTTTTAATTCGCCTTGCTAGCAATTTCCTTCACGTTTCTCATTTTTATAATCCACCAACATCAATATGGATGCCCTATAGATTATCTTCAAACTTTGAGACTATCAGAGTTTTATTTTCCTAGCGCTTAGCTCATTGACTATAAGTACGTCTATGAAAATGTAGAAATTTGTCGTTGATCTCATTGCATTTCTATAATGGCAAAGATTGCCTTTTTTCATTTCGTGAGCTTTACAAATTCATCAGAAATGATATAAGCAATAGAAATTAATTTAGAATTATTCAGTTTAAACTTCCATAGATTATAGCAGCGAATTATTTTTTATGCTTCATTGAGAACGTAAATAATATTCGAGAGACAGAAATTGAAAGATGGAATTTCGTATATTTTCTGAACTGATTAACTGCTGAGAAACGAATGAGATCGTCTCTTTCATTTGAAAAAAAAAAAGAAGTTGGTCAAGCGAAAGCAAATTAGACAAGAGGAGTATGAGTGAATTTGGACCATTGGTCATTCTTCGCTGCTAAACTGAATTAGCGTTGTCTCAAAGCCCCAATCAGAGCAACTTCTGAGGGAATCCGATTTCCGCGTTCTTCCACCGATGGCTTTCGTTCGACTGCAAAATAGTGACATCTATAGACTGAATGTGTCGTCGATTTGCTTCACTCTCATATATTCGATCCTTCATTTCCATATGTCTTCTTTGGTTTTTTTTTTTTGCCGCTAGAGGATATTTACTTTTTACCACATAACAGTAAAATTAATAGCGTTTTAAATCTTTAATTTCTGATTTTTCCCTTGTTACTTTTCTTCTCCTTTGTGCCGCTAGGATCATTGTATGAATTTTTCTGAAATTTTCTCCATTATTTCTTCATTTTCTTTCTCTATCATCCAAGTTTTTCAATAATGGTCAACTTTTTTTTCTCACGAATGCGTAAGCACTTCAGCGTTGCATAATACATATTTGCTTGATCGATTGTTGCGAAAATTCCGTAATAAGCTACGAATATAGTTTAGATGATGTAAAAAGAATGCTGAGTAAGCTTTGCCACATTTCCTCAATTTTCTCGGTTTTCGTATAGATTGGATTAAGAACATAGATGAATTCCTTTCCGGTATGCCGAGATTATCGTGCGATGTTGTATCGCCAATACTCTCATAAATGCAGGATATTGTTAATCGGATGGCAAATTGATCATATCATCCTTCTTCAATTGAACTTAATTAATCATTTTGCCTAATTTTCGGTTAATTGAGCTCATCGGCGATGAGTTTCATTTGTATCGAAGGCTGTAAACTAAAAATTTAGTTCTACTCGAAATTCGTTTGTTTTTCAAACTTTTTCACAGATAGAAGTTTTAGCCAATTGATAAGTATAAATTACTTCCAGAAAAATTGCGATCTTTATTGTATCGTTCAAAAAAGAACTTCTTACCTCACTTTGAGTACCACGATAAAATAGTTGAGAAAAAATGGGCTGGATTGCATCCAGAAAAAATTCTGGTTTTAGTTATATTCTCGAGGTTCTTAGGAAAATATTCGGATCGTCACAACATATGAATTTCAATAGTTATCTCATCAAATTATGTACACTATGCTCAGAAAAACAATTAAATGAAGGATAGAGAGGGAATCAATATATAACTTAGTCTTGTTCATCAGAAAAGGTATACTTTATGGTGAGCTGAGAATGCAAGTGAAAATGAGCCTCATACGATGGTGATGAGCTCTTTTTTTACCACTTTCCTGCTGGATTTTGCTCATCACCTGCGCCTTTGACTCATTGGCTCCTTCATAGATATTTGCGTGATGCAGGAAAAAAGATCTCTTATAGTTTTAAGATAACGCCTTAAATAAGTGGATAATAGATGTGAATGTATGAAAATAGAACGGATTATAATGAGTTTTTTCGCGCTCAATAGGTGCTGGGCGTGCCCGTAGTGTCTTTTAGGAGATGTAGGAAGACGGCTTTGCATTTGCGCGAATCTCAAAAGTGCTCAATCAGAGGTTGCCTTGGGGCTTTTGTTCTCATTCATTTGCCGCACTTAGCGGCCACCAACTAAGTGGGTTTGGCCAGAGCGCATTCATCATGGGGGATTTCGTGTGCTTATATGACTCGTTGTTTAAGAACTACGCTGAAGAATGCTGCGTATAGTTCTTTGTGAAGGCTTCCTATGAGCCTTCTTCGGGCATTTAAGCAAGTCTGTAGCGATGCTATACCTCAACGAGAATTTCCTTCCCAACATTTACTTTCTATATTTGCACGTTTAATATTTTCAAGATGGTGGAAAGGGAAAGGAGGGTGCTATTACTTTGATGTGCTGATCCAATTCATGGCTCTACCTTTTTGTTTTAGCCTCAACTCTTCGTCCATCATCCGCCACGAAAGTGCTTAAGGCGAAGCCGAGAATGGTTATTTATGAAATTATTCCATCACTGAAAGATATTTTCTGCACTCATATATATTACTTAGGAGGAATGCTGCAAGTCATTACTTTTTTAACAGTCATTGTACTTTAAAAGTTATCCGTATTAACGATTTGCCAAGGTGATATCACAAAGACAGTCGGAGTGAATATCTGCATGAAGAAAGCAAAGACTGTGTAATTGCGTATTCGTGTTGTGTTATATGGAGTGTGATATGTGCTTTACGGTTTTTATTAAATAGGTCATTCACGTGGAGCATTAAATGCCATCAAGTGTAACCAATGGAACTTACTTAAATTTGATTAAATTTTTTGACGAACCTCTTGTAGAATTATGCTCATAAATATCGTCCATTATAACTCGATTTCTGTCACTGGGAGATGAGGAGGACGCTTTAGCCAAATAAAGAAAACACTTTTAAATCAACTTTCTTTGCTTGAAATGAACTCTGTCAATAGGGTTATCTGCTTGTTACTCATAAGGTCCCTCTCCTGCATTCTGTCTGCCCACACATTTCGCCACATTTCTGGAGGAAGAGAATCCGTTGTTTACTACAGGAATAGTTAACCCTAAAATGAAGATCTGAGAGCTGTTGTGCAAGCCGTCTACTGGGACAAGGAGGAGGGCGCTTGCTGGATTCAATCCGCTTCTTCTGAATGATTCGCTAGCATACTAACTTCACATTGTGCTCATAAATTCTGCTGCCGTCGCCACAAGTACCTCTATTTGCACGATAAATTCCTTTATCAATGAAGCATCGTCAAACTTTTATTCAATTGTATAATTTTGGGCGGGGTTAATTTATGAGCTGAGGAACGAAACACTGAGCTCAACCTCATCGCAACAAAATCGATTGTTTTCATTGCTTCATTGAATCAGTAGAATATTCTCCTGTACCATTCATCGGATGTAATCTTTAAAAATCGACCTCTTTCTACTATTTTTGGGAAGTTCAAATTTCATGCATACAATAGATATATAGTTTTGCGGAAATTGTGGTAGACTTTTTTGAATTTGTCAACTGAAATATGTGATATTAGCATGAGTGATTATACGCATATATTTTTGTGATCCTGAATTCAGCTCCTACATTGTGCTTTCTTTATTTCGGTAATGTGAAGTCAACTTCTTCTAGCATGTTTGATAAGTGCATCCTTGGTAAGATGCGCTTGTGAGAAGATAGTTTTCATCCTTCATTTGCTTTCACAAAAGTTTTGTCTATTGTTAAAGAGGGTGGCTCATATCACATTGTAATCGCGACAAATACTTGTTTAAATCATAAAGTAGTTTATTAAAAAGCACCCTCATTAACGGACAGTGCATGTCTTGAGATTAACGTTGAGAGTGTGTTTATTATTGAACATTAGCACTAATGGTGTTCGTTTGCAGATTTAATATAAATTTTTCAATTCACTAACAAATTCGTAGACATCCACTTATTCAATCTTTTTTTTTCTCCTCCTAAAAAGAATAATTTGCCTTCTCGTCGGAATATAAAGCAAATTTACCTTTCTATGTTCCTTTGCACTCTTTAAAACATGATTCAAACATTTGGATTATCTCGTGAGGGGAATTATCCGCATCAATTAAGCGTCAAACTTTATTTTTTTCGCTTATTCGAATCATTCGTTTCAATAAGTGTGGGAAATTAGGTATGGTCGATATAGTTGTAATTAAAAATTTGTTGAGACAATATACTGCATCACCATGACAACATTTTCGATTAACCTCTTGGGAATAATACCAGTTTGGGCGTTTTGGATGAGCAACGCTTGAGCTTTCTCGCATACCTCTCCATTTATCCAACATTCTTTTCTCTTTCAGTTACATGTATTTAAACAATATTTGCATCTAAATTTTATTTGCCATGTATATATCTATAAATTACAAAATATATGCATATATACATATTTGTGTTTGTACGAACATATACATATGTGAATCTACGTATGAGTTCTTTGTATATAGTAACTTCTTGATGTTTTTTTAAATATTTTTCATATCATCATATCATACAACGCTATATTTTTGTTATGCTATATTTCGCTTTTAATGTATTGTATAGATGCTACGATTTTCGAAGCACTTATAAAATTGATTAAATAGCGAAGACGATGAGGAAGTTTTCATCCCTTACAGCTATATTAAAATAGATATTGCAATCGCGCTGGACTAGGCTTCTTCATCATATCAATTTTTATTATTGTTTTCGTTATGGAATAATCGTCGTTGAAGCTAAACTTCATAACAGATACTTGCACTGGAATAGTATCGATTAATGCATCCTTGGTTTAACAGAATTATTGTACTATTCTTCCATTAATCCTTATAAAGTAAGGTTCCTATCGCTCACATTCTTAGTTGATCACTATGCTTACCAATATGGTCCATTGCCAGTCGCCTCTTCTGTCATGTTCTTCTAGCCATTGCAAAAATAAAATCCAATGAATACCGAATCGTTGTTTGTTATGAATTTACCAATCTCTATTGTTTTGAATAACTCTTAAGTATTGCTATAATTATTACGAAATGAATTTATTATGAAATGTTGTATTATTAGTTTATTTTATCGGCAATATATCAAATCGTTTAAAATGTTTCTATCTGCTGATGGGAAAAAAAAAACTTTTATTATCTCGTTAACAAAACAATCATGATGATGTTGGTGCAATTGATATTCATATACGGTTCTCTTGGCTTTCAATGAACTCATACTAATCCCATCTTATGATCGGTACTCGCTTTGTTTTCGTAAATCCGCTGAGAAATTTTATTGGCTTATTGGGATTTTTTTTTAATAAATTTAAACGAAATGTCGAGTATTTTTAATGATTAATTCAAATTCATATTTCACTAATAATCGCTTAAATTCCTAAAGTTGATTTTAACACTGAATTATCCCCTTATCAATTATCCTGACATTATAATATTTATGCAAATTTCATAGTATATGCTTTTTTGTTCGTTGTATCATTGTTATAGTTTTGTTGAATAATTTTTTAGCATTCTTTTATTTGCTTATTGTGGTGGATAAACGCCCCCGAAAATAATTTCTCCTAGAGAGGATATAGTAATTAATAGTGAGGTACATAGCATTATGACGTCAAGAAGTAAACGCAAATATTGATAGCTTTAGCAGTAAGTAATGATCCTTTAAATTTGGTATTTCTCCACTGTCATCCACATATACAGCGATCGATTTTGCAATGTATAACGCTTCATTTGTACCACTTGAAGTAAAAAAAATTTTTTTTAAACATGCGCTAGACAGTTTCATCACCTTTTTACGCATCTCAGTAGTCTCTGTTAAATAGGCAGATATCGTTGTTAATATTAATTGGACACGTGAATGGGGCATTGAAAAGGAAAGTGGGGCCGTAAAAATGGGGCTGAAAGTCGTAGCGTACTTATGCAGAGATTTCTTTGTGAAACTGATATAGCTATATATATGATATAGCTATATAAAAGCAATATAGAGATAGCCTCGTCATTGCGTATGTTCGGCTCGTTCCGGTTGATTGCGATGGCCGATCGGTGCTTGCCAGGCTGAATATGAATTTATAGAGGGATGGGTATAATATGAGAGATAAAGGATGCGGCGAGTGTAGATCAAGTATGCCTCTCGATGCGAAGCAATTATGCTTGAAGAGGATGAAGGCGCACATCGCGATGAGTATTGCTCGATCTATCGAACATCTAATATGCGCGTTTATGAGATGCGTAAAACGAGCTTACAAAGGACATATATTTGCTTACTAGCTCGGCTAATCATTTGCAATAGAGAGGGGAGGGGTAACGAGGAGAGTAGCACTGAAAAAGGAACGAGGGCGATCACTATTCAATGATCGTGTCTACGCAGAGAAAGAGAGAGAGAGAGTGAGAGTTTGTTAGCGAATAAGATTGTTAGGAGTTGTTTAGAGGTTGTTGTTTCCGCTCATGGTTGCGAAGCGTTTGAGAAGAGGATTGTTAAGGGTGTTGTTCTGTTCGGTGGTCATTGCCACCTTCAAACACACTAAATTCTTGTCCCGAAGCATTTATAAACAAGCAGTGCGTTTCGCTTTTGTGCTATATTATGTGTGCCTCTCGGCGTTAAACCTAGTGCTGGGCTCTTGGAGCGATTATCGCGCCTACAACGGATGCTGTCCGTTTCCTCAAATTATATAGCATAGTGGTGAGAACAAGTTATCGTCATTAACGCAGGCGACCTATCGGGTTAGCCCCCATATTTAGCTTATCCAACGTCAGTAGATCGTTGCTGCTGAACGACTTCAGAAAGCTTGCTATGGTAAAGTGGCATCACCGGCACTTTGCTGAATTATATCAGAGCATTTTTTATAACGGGGCTCTCAGCTGAGATTGGGGTGTAGTTGATCCGTTCCAGACCCAAGTTGTTATAGTGCCATATAGGAACTATTTTACCTCTTTTATTTCCTGTGTATTAACTGTTTTTCCGATGATGCTTTGAGTAGTACTTGACCATTTGACGACAACCCGAAAATTTACCTTGCGTTGCATGATCCTGCTACTTCGATATCCTATAAAGCGACCTCGATATGTTAGCCGAGTAATCGAAGCTATGCTGCTTAAATGCTGTCCATGAAAAGTGCCAAGTAGTTCATATCATATTTCCGAGTTAATCTTTTCTGAATGCCTCAGAGCGTAGATATATTGAGCGTTATTGATAGGCTTTTTTCTGGAATAGTGCCGTCCTGTTAAGCCTCCTGTTTGGTTTCGTATATCACATTTCTCGAAGATATGTATAAATGCTCTATCTGCATCGGTTTTTGAAAATTTTATTCCATTCCATACCATTGAGATTATAGCACCCACGTGGATGAGACTGTTTAGAAACAATTCTCTAGGTCTATGTATTTGATTCGATTCTTTTTTAGAATATTCTGCGCTATTTTTTTTACGTTTCATTCTCAGAAGTATTTTAGTTTGCCGCTATCTGTAGTCGATATTGGCATCAGATTTGTCTCATCGAAAAGCTTTATTAAGTAATGTTTTGCATAACTTCCAATTTTTATCTTCTATGAACCTGGAATCAGCTCGCTGCTTTTATCCTTTATGCATTCACTTTTCATATTTTTAAATGCTCCTTTGTCGTCTTTTTTCTTCGTATTTTTGCTACCTCCGCATATCGAACTTCAAGACATTTGATGTTGGAATATTTTGCTATCTTTTGTTATTTTTTATTTCGCTTCCTCTTCTCCTCTCTGATATGTTTTCTTACTCACTTATCGTTTGCGTATTTTTTCCGTCTTTGAAAAGTTTTGAAGAAGAAGATTACAACGAATTCACTGCCAATTTGAAGCTTATTTCATTGTCACGATAATATGTATTTGAAAATACACTTTCAAGCATTTTAAAGTTTCTCTTGCATATAATCTAATTTATATGTTGGCCTCTGAGGTAAAAATGTTCTTCTAACTAAAATGAATGATAAGATTTCTTTGCCCATCATTCATATTCAGCTTAGGCTCAGTGGAGACACGAATATCATATTTGGAATAAGCCTTCTCTTCCTTATCAATCACCGATTTGCTCTAATAGATTAAGGTTTCTGTTATTTTTGCAGGAAAAAATACCTCCTCTCTCTTCTCAATATGCCACCTCTTTTTTTCACCTCGACGCTCTTTCTATAGTCATACATCAGAACAAAAAAAAAGCGGACCATTTTTTTTACTCCTGACGGCTATTATATTCTTATTGCGTGTTGGCAACATTTTCGCTTGAAGATAGGATGTCTCCCGATCCTTTCACTTTCCTTAATAAATTTCTCAAAAATCAAAGTGATATTCAGCCTGAGGGTTGTATTCGAGGTGCCATGTTATTTAGGAAAAGCTTGATGAAGATTATTTGCGCACAGTAATTCACATTCACATAGAATAATGTATGTCCAGAATGGGCGTATAACAAACACTTTAGCTTGCAGCTCTTTTAAATGTATGAGTAAATATGAGCGCAACAATCAAGCAGGTCTTCAAATTACCAAAATCAGTTTACATCAGGCAACTAACTTATCTTTTCACTCACATTTATTCGTGTAACGTTGTTTTATTTATTGTTTTATGTCCCCCCAGACATATGCAAATAAATCGTTTGTCAAATTTTTATTATGCAAAGAGGATTGATGGTTGTTGTGGAGAGAGTGGTTTAATTGTGAGGAGACATTTATTCCCAAAATATTAGGGGACGAATTTGTACGTTATGTAGTAATTTATTTCCCAGTTATTTCTATAAAAATTTGAGCCTCATATTTAAAGAATTACCGCTGAAATAATATTTGCATATGTATTATCCCTGTTTTTATCCCTTTTAATACCATGGTTTCGTAGTTTATGAGTTATTGCTATGCGATTTTTGAATTCTCACGGAAGTCAAGGTGGGATTTTTTTTTCTTATCATTCTGGCGAAATAGTGAGTCGAATTATCATCGTTTGATTCCCGCTTTTCATAATTTTTGCTCACAAATAGAAAACAGCTGCATTTGAGGTTTTTTTCTGCACGCGTCGAAAGTTTAGAAAATGCTATAATCCGATTGATTTCTGGAATGTGATGAATTTTTAATGCGCAATCGCTTTCATCGCTAATGTTTATTAAAAAATAATCTTGCATAGAGGTGCAACCTAAAAATGAGCAATTTAAATTATTGAACTTCTTGTTCATCCATTTGATGGATGAGCTGAAGCGTCAGAAACTTATTTAAAATTTATTTATCTCTATCTGAAACGTATGGCACATATTTTAATGCTACTATTATTTGATTTTAGTTTTGTACCTTTTCGAATCGTTCATTAGGTTTCCATTTTTTGAAGAACTACAAAGTTGACGGCATTTAATTTTATACTATTGATATTATTTGAAAATGCGGAAACCATATTTAATTTTATTTGTAATTTAGAAAATGGTACGATTCTTTGGAACATTAATAAAAATTTAATTACAATATTCGAATTTTAGTTCCGTTAGCATTGCTAGCTATTTAATATTTGTATATCGTAAACGTTTCATTGAAATAGTTTAAAATTTAAAGTATTCAATATGTTTATTTTAATTAGTACCTTCTGGAAATATATATATTTGGCAAAATAATGTTTAATTAAAGAAATTTTTTAATACAACATATCACTTCAATGTAATTTTATCTTCAACGTTATTCTCGTATTGCTTATTATTGGTAACGTATATTGAAGCGTCGAACAGTACGCAGCAACGATATCATCATAATTCATTTCATTTTGCTCGCCTAATTCGCATAGCTAAGTTTGGCGGATGAATATTCAATCCAAGATTTCTCTAAAGTATTATCCAATCTTTTGCCTTTCAATGAGTTGCTCTGATGTTACTAAGAGTGATAATTAGATATTCCGCATAGGTATTCGCTGAAGGATATGAGAGAATTTTTTAAGCAGTGCTCATTCTATTCTTTGTTATCGCTCTGATAACTCGCAGTTATTTTGAGAGATTATGTGATTCACTGATGCTTTCTCATCCGTAGATCTCAGATGAAAGAAGCAGTTTATGTGTACGATGTTCTTAGGATAAGCATTTAAATGTCATCACTAAGTGCTCGGTTAGAATTACACACAACATTTGCAACCTAATTATGTAAAACGCTTGCTTGCTTAATGCGTTTCTTGTCAAAGGCGCCCTATTCGACGACTCCTCAATCAAACTTTTCCAAAAATAAACTATGCTAAAGCGGTATACTAAACACGGCAAATAGAATGCGACGACTACATCGGCGTAATTCACTTTGTTTTCTCGCCTAATACGCTTAGCGGAAATCGGCAGACAAACAGTCACTCCGAATAGTATCTAAGGTTTCGTCCATTCGAATATTCACTCCGAAGAGTTTCATCGAATGGAAAGACAAAAAGAATATTTTTGAGGTTCATTTATGTGGTCGTTTGCATACGTGATGGATAGACTGCATAGGAAAACTGAAATCCTTGAAATTACATCATTGATTATAATTTGAGCGGTCGGCTACTCAGCATCTACCAAATACTGAAATGCATCTTGGGTCAGGTGAACACGAATTAAATATGCAGATGAAAGTAACGCTTCCGGTGTCATTCTTTATCGGCACATAGAATGCGCTTATCCTCATTCTCTGCAATGAGCACAATATAGCGGTATAAAAAGTGGGCAAATATGTAAATGGATCCACGCGTGGGAATACGATTCAAATGAACCAAAAAATGACCTTAATGGGATCTGCCCAATACTTTAGAGTGACCGCTTGAGCGCAATTGCTTTTGATCGATCCTACGTTCAGTCCCTTCTTGACAATCAAAGGCAGCCTAAAATTACTAGGTTTGTTCTGCTGTGAGCCTAGCTAAGACGCCAAGAGGGATTTTTCTTAGCTTGTTCAAGTGGTGATGACTTACCTACAAAAAGAAAAGGCATTATTTCTTTGAAAGACGGTTTTTGGGTGTTCATGTATGAAGAATATTGTGTTGGCACTATATTTATGTGTATTTTTGTGTTCGTTTGTCTTTTTATCCGGCGGTTTTCAACTCAGCAACCATTAGAAGTGAAGCTACGAATCTACTACGGATGGTTTCCTAGATCACTTTTTAGTTCATTACGCAAAATTGTAAAAGAGACATCGGCAATTAAATATGCCAAAAAATCTGCATACATTTTACAACTGAGAGCATACTTAGCGCCAAACAGATTAGAAGGTGCATGAAGAGCGGATCCTATGTTCTGGATTTATACGAGCACTTGGATCGGTTGAAACATGAAAACCTAGGTTTTATTATTTTCGGCTAATTGGTGACAATGTCTAATCTGTTGAGTGGGATTTAAAAAAAAAAAATTCTGTTTTATTAGTTGATTCGGTTTATTGCTTCACTTGCTTGGGGAATGTGCTTATTAGATATTTGCGGTAATCATTTACTCAAATTGAAAGAGATCATAAAGTTCTGACATCTCCGTGATCTGGTAGCGTATTCCCATTCATTCGTTTTTGTTTAAGTATTTAGTAAGAAAGCTGTAAAAATTCATTTCCGTTGAAATTGTAACGTTGAAGAAATGCCGCAGATAGCGCCACTTAAATGCATTTGCCTATCAGAGAGAGGGTACATTTCAAATCTTGCAAATTGCAAAATTGCAATGCCTATGCAAGTAATGCGCCTTTCGTTTGATCGCTCTTCATCGATGTTGTTGTAAATGAGAATCGCTCAATTCAGAAATTCTTATTCCTCATCCATTTTGTTTCTGTTGTTATTCTCGCAATCGCTTTACACCACCGATTGCCTCTCATTTTTGGATTTGAAAGTTTCTCGAGAAAATCCTAAACGATGCAGTTTTTAATAGGATTTACAAAATTATTCAGTGGGAATATGTAGTTTTTATATTCTCCGATCATATTAGAACTCAGCAAGAAGTCAGCTTATTAGCAAAAAAAAAACATGAAGCAACTATACTGTAGTCTTTTTAGGCTATCAAGGAAATGTTTTCCTAAGTTCTTTTACTGTTCTATGGAAATTTCCTTGTGATAGGAAAACTTCAAATGCGTATTTTTACTTAAGGAACGATGATGTCATCGAAAGCTTGTAACGTCGTCATAAAACATACAGCTTAATGACAAAATGGGGGAAGAAAAAGGCAGTAAAATTTGCCATTCAGCTATAATCTTAAACGAGAAAGCGTTATATTTTTATTACACTTTTATTGAGGCATTTGTTTTGACGTATGCTCAAATATGAGAGAGACACTGTCGGTCGTAGTAACACTAATAACATGGTGACGAATAACTCTCTCACGTTTTTCATCAGCGCAACTCTATCTTCACTTGTTTTTATTTCTGTCCTTCTATCTTCCCTCTACCTGCATAGTAATTGCACTTGTACGGCCTGATTCTTTCTTCTTGTGTTTTATACTCAGGAGGTACAATACGTCATGCACTTAATTGGAATATAGCCGAATATACACATACATTTAATTTAACTCACGTTAAACTTTCTTACAATATTCTTTTAACTCAATAATTCTTGATAATGCCCCATTAGTAGTTGTTAGTGGAATTGAAATCGCACAAGCGGAATTTTTGTTTGATGCAAGTGTTCTGTAGACAGGTAACGAATTTTAGCGCAAAATACTGTACCTCTTCTCGTCTACTATTTTCTTCTTTTTTGTGTCGATCCAGCTAGCCACCATCCAGCTAACACCCCCATCTACATCCCTTATATAATTATCCCTGAATTTAGCAAAGCCTGTTAAGATATGACCTAAGGGCCACCAGAACTCCGTTTCTAAAAACATTATGCATTTGATAGTTGGGATGCGCCATTTGTGAGGATATTGCTAGCCAACAAATAGTACTGTTAGTGAATGCTCTCTAAGTTAAACATGCATGAAAAGCGTGCTAGCTTGAATGTGCGACAATGAATCTTTTGGCGACATATTTCCGCTGCAACCTGTCCGCCGTTTCCATTTCTTTGCCTGTTGCCTTCGTCCCTAACGCTTAGAATTCCTCTCAAATTTTCTCCTTCTTGAAACATTTCCGGAGATGTTAAGACCTTAAAACTACGAATAAGTGCATTAGGTGACTTACTTTTTCTCATTTGTTAAACAAGTTCAGGGGACAACATGACACCAAAAATTGTAGATTGTTACCGTAAATGGATAAGCTGTCAAAAAAGCATTTTTGTTCTGGATTTTGCTAGGGAGGTAAACAGGAAGAGCAAAATAGGTGGGTGAATGGGGCTGAACTTCAACCTTTTTTTCTCGTCGAAGGATATGTACTGCGTTATGTGTAACCACGATCACACTATTTGTGATTTATTTATGCGAAAGGTTGCTCACTCCCTTCTATTTGCACGCTAACGTACTGAACTATATATGTTGCTTGATCAATTAGCATAAAAGTCGTGCTGCATTCATCTTAAAGTGCAGATATATTGTTGCATCTCCTCGTTAACATGGCTCATTTCGTTGATTGCTTTTCTATTGTCTTGATTTGTTATTGATTGTTCTTCGTTACTGAGCACAGTGCTATAGAAGCACCATCTGTTTTTGCTTTCATTTTATAGCCTATCTCTGTAGGGCTATACCTTGAGCATATACCGATCACTGATGTGAGTATCCTCGTCAATAATTTTCTCCTACTGAAAACTCGACCTCTTCTACCTCATATTAGCTTCTCCGTGTTGAATGTAGCAGAATCGTTTCCTCAATTTCTCTTCAACATACAATTTTGTGAGCAGACGAATGCCTCCACGTCTTCCCATGAGATGTTTTTTTGAATGCCTTGCGCTTATAAATAAGGAGTTACGAAGTTCAAGAGACAAGTGTCTTTTTTCCAAAGGGATTTCTTCGCTTTCTCTTCCATTCGGAGATACGATTGTCGAATTAAACGACAGAATTTTTTCGCATGAGAAGTAAGCACCGTTGTGCATTTTTTCCACTACCGGCCGAAGGTGGAGGGCTTATTCCAGAGATGCAGATAGTAAGTGCGCATCCTTCAACTCTCCCACACCATATCTCGACTCCGTATGGACACATTTCCATAGAAATTCCACAAATCGAGATCACATAACAAGCGAAAAACGTAATACATGGAAGGAACTCAATGAAATCATCAGTAAGTAACCTGTTTTGCAGAATCGTCGAATCAGATGGGAGCGTGTCCTTACTTGTTTCTTCTTTTTCTCTCAAAGTTTGTGCTTAACCGATCTTGCCGGAATCTGGGGCTTGTTTTTCTTTTGAAGTTTGGTACTCAGTGTTTTGAAAAAAATTTAAGTTCGCTAAGTGGCTCATAAAAACATTGCATCTTATTTAGTGAAAGTGCTTCTGATCGTTATAATGCCACTTTTCGATAGATATGAGCGTCTGATTGCTATGATGCCGCTTTTTAATTGTCGTGCTTATGCGCTTTTAAAAGCAGCTTCACAGTGCTCAAGATAAGTTTTTAAAGCAAAGATTACGCATATATTTCCGCTTGATTTACTTGAGGTAAGGCGAGTGAGCCAAACGATTGCTTCGCACAAACAGCAGGAGATAGAAATGGAATGCCCTTCACACTGCACGGCGAATGCTTAACTAGCTAGTTCAGGGTTGTGTTGGCTTGCACTTAGTGAGGGTGCTGCTACCAAGTTGAATGTGCGCTCATGCGTTGTTTGCCGCAGTAGCGACATTATCTCTGCAGTATTTCAAACTAGGCCTCAATTTGTTAAGTGATTCCTGGAAAAAAAATCCTTGTTGTTTAACGTTATGATCACGTCATTAACAAAAATGCCTTTTTTTGATGATATCCTTAGCATAAATGCGTTTATATAATTATATGCATGTGTTCCTATATATGTTTATCATTCAGTAGTTTGAACTTACGAAATGCAGAAAAGATTGATGAGAAAATTGATTAGTACATTCGACAGTTAATCCAAATTTTACAATTTCGTCTCACTTATCGGCTTCTGAAGTAGTTATTGAAGTTCAGATGTAGATTAAAAAATTTTTACCTTCTACTTTCAATCTGCTGTGGTCAGATTCCTCGATCGCCGGTTGGTTATCATTTTTATCTCTAATATTTAGGTCTTGTGGCTGTCGTCAGAGCGAGTGACTGCTACGGTTATTAGTGATAACGTTGAACCGCAAGAAAAATTCGGAAAGCATAAAAAATACGTTTAAAGAAAAGAGAAAGAAGGCGGTGCTTGAGAGTGCTGGTAAAAGAATAATACAATGAAGTTAAAAAGTGTGCAAGATGATTCAGCTGGATATGCTCTTTTTGGGCCCCTGTCCCCCCTCCCCCCCTCTTCCATCACACTAACCCGATTTCATGAACTGGCAACAGAGATAATAAAGCGTAAGGCATCGCATTCATGTCGCGAATGATCTAACCGCTTGTAAAAGTACACAAAAGAACCATCATTTCTGCCGTCGAAGGATGAAAAATTAGTCGATTGCGAACTCCAATCGATTCTGCGCATCTTCAGGTTTCTGCAACTCTTTTCGAAGCTATTAGATCAACGTGAATGTTGATATAGAAAGTCCTTCTATTACTTACATTATACCTATCAAATATCATAATTTCAGCTACAGTAGTTTCCGAGTTGAAAGCACCAACAAGTAGATCGATATACGTGCATGCACACGCACCGATAGGCACAACATTGCTGTAAAATTACTCGTTAGACTAACCGGTTGCATAAATTGCCAATAAATGATAAAATGCGACCAATGATGAACGAGTATTTGGCTAATCCAACTACTCGCCTTATATAAAAAATCCTTTGTTCTGCAATTCAGCAAGTATGAAATAAAAAACACAGCAATGTGCAATATATACAATTTTTCTTCGCATAAAATATTGACAGTATTTCCATAATGGATGATGTAGCTTATGACATATGGCATAAATTGTACATAACGAGTTTCTTGATTATGAGCAAAAGTTACAAATCCATGCGAAAGAATCTATGCGCTCATAGTACGTTTTATACACAACAATTTGCGGAAACAACTTATGAGGTGTTATTCACGAATAATTAAAATTGAATTCCTCAATCATTCACATTTTGTAAGCGGTCAGATATTTTTTCCATTATCATCGCGAACTTAAACACAAACGTGCTGCATAGTTCACATTAATTTCCAGGTATATCGTTGCATTCATTTTTCTTATGATTTTGTTATCAGCAAAAACAATTTTTTTTTTGAATTTTTCCCGTAATTCATATAGAAAAGTGATAACACGACAGCTCCATATCTTCGAGAGCTTCTTGTTTTCAGCTGTTAAAAAGAAACGAGAACTTTCTTCGACCTTAAATGCTAAATTTTTGCATTCCCTTTAGTAGTTTTTATTTCCGTTGTTTTTCTTTTCAAAAAAAAAAAAATAATATCGCTTATATTTTCTTCTATCGTTAATGTGAAAATTGTCATCGTTTAGTTGCTAATGCAATGTATCGATTTTTCGATTTTTAGTAATCGTCTTTTAGCTTTTCGTTGCGACTTTTTGGGAATCGTTCCTTTGCTTTGCTTCTATTTATCACAATTTTTTGCACTAGTTTTTTACTCATTAAAATGGACGCTTGTCTTGAATTTCACCTGGAATGAATTTCGAATTTCGAAATGCTTGAATTTCGAAAATGAATTTCACCTGGAAATCATTCTTTTTTAAAGTGGGAAAGCTGGAGAAGCGTAAATCTCAGACAAACAGTGCATTTGATACCTATTTTACTTGTGCTCTCCTAAATTCCAACATAACAACAACTTATCGAATTTTTATTATGGGATAGCACACTTTTATTGTGGAGAGCAAAATGTGATTTCCCGTAGGTTTTCGCTGAGACCACGTTTCATTGGGAGTCCTAACGCTTTGCATCTACGCAAGAAAAAAAACTGCTAGATTTAGGGATGCATTCTATGAAGGCTGCGCACTTGGTGGATCTTAGGTGTCAGATGTGCTACAACGGTACGGGAAGGGTAGAGGCGCATTGTGGGGCTGAATTCTATGCATGTGGAGCGCAAATGAAGCGATGGATGTTGAAACTTCCCTGTACAAATTTTAGTATTCTTTTCATGAAATAAGTGCACACATACTGAATAAGGTAAAGTAAATTCTATGATGCAAAAGTAAGCTAGTTATCCATCTTTGACGTATTTAGGCATCCTGAGTCGATGAATTTGTACTTGATGTTATTTCCTATCCTTAATTTAATTCCTATGCAGATTTCGATTTCAGGTTTTAAGTTATTCTGTAGAAAGTCTTTCTCTTTTTTTGCCTTATTGGAAATTAAAAGCGCATTTGAGATTGTTATCGATTAGTTTTTATAGCAAAGTGAGACATATATAACGTGTATGAAAAATGAAAGTAGTTGTGGGACTATGGAAGCATAGAATTTCCTTTCTCAATTGCCGCTTCTTAGTTTTCATTCTTCTTTCTTCGATTACTCAATTCTCTTCTCATCCGTTTGTTTTAATTGAAATATGTTTAAATAATCTCAAATTCCTTTTTTAAATGATGATAGCGGAACAAATGTTTTGATGGGAACTTTATATTGAAATTAAAGTAGAAGTAAACAAATGATCGGATTAAATGCGCTCAAGATAAATAGGAACGCTAATAAATAGGAACGATGAGAAGCATTCAACGTTAGTTTTCATATTCAACCGTTGAGGATGTTCTATTCTTAGCCTTTCTTTACCGGTAGTTACTAGTTTACTTTTGAATTTTGTGTGTTGAAAATTTTTGAGGCAAATCACGATTGATCGATCGTCGAGACACAACAAGCCGCACTAATAAGGATGCGCCATTCCTTTTACCTTTTCAAAGCACTTCTGGGGTTCGCATGCAAAAATCCACGAGGGTTCCCTCCGCTTAGCAACATTTATCTAATTGAACAATTTCTTTTAAAACCAATGCATTCTTGCAGTAGCTGCACTTGTTTGGTGAATATGAGTTAAAGTGATTGGTTTTTAAAGATTTTCATTGATTCAGCATTCAAATTATTATGAATATATACACAAATATATGTGAAAAACATAGTCTAGAACTAGAGAGACAATTAAAGAAAAGAAAAAATAAAAAAAACGTAGATATAAGAAAGACAATAAAAGAAACGGAAAAAGAAATATGTACATTCAGGCCTGACGGCTAATGTAAAGAATGAGAAAAAAAAATCAAAACGAACATCACGAGGAAAACGGCGAAAAGGACCTTTAGAATAAGAAATTTGCAATAGAACAGAGGTCAATACGATTTTATTGTGTTATGAAAATGTTGTCGGCTAAGCAATGAGATAGCGATAGTGATAGGTATAAGCATGTTGATATTCATGTGTAATTAAATGGATTTCACTGTGGCAATGAGTGTTTTGCTCTCCTCATAGGACTATTGAAAGAAATTCTTTATTGATGTCTAGCTTCTAATGTGAGTGGAATTCGTATAGGCTATTTCGTTGTTCATATTCATCTTTTTGTTTCGCGATAACAAATAAATAAATGGAAAAGCGCACCAGGATGGCTTGTGCGATATGCGCTTTTGCGCCGATTAGGTCATTAGACCAAATATCTGCGAATTTATAATTGCGCAATTCATGTCTGCTGTGCATCAGATATATACATACTGAGTTAGCGTATAAGCACAAGATCTCTCTTTTTTTTTTACCATTTCAGTCAAATTTTAAATATCCAACGTGGTTGCAACTAAGGGATGGCGTATTTATTTGCCTCATCAAACGTGTCCCCTATTTTATATCATTGTTGAAGATTCAATGCAAGCTTTCGTTAGCTAGCAGTATCGCTATTACAGAAATAGGTGGCAAACGGCTGTCATGTATTTTCCTCCTAAAGCAACTGACTGTCGGAGGGTCTAACGGAAAAATTCGTTTTAGGTCTGCACTCGTTCGTTTGCAGAACTAATTTAATTTTGTGGCCTCTCAAGTGGGAAGAATTAACACGGCTTGCAGTGAACAATAGAGAAACAAAAAAAAGAGAAATAACATCATATAGAGTTGATTACTATAACCATTAAGCTACATAGCTGCTTTTTTTGTTGCTCTCGAATGATACCATTAGTGCGGAGAGAGAGAGAGAAACAAATACATAGATAACACCATAAATGCGATTTGTGAATGCAATTCTTTTTCTTTTGCGTGAAGTAAAAGATAAACACTTCACACTTCGGATAGCATTTACAATAGAAATCCTTAGACAACAGTATGTGTTATGAGCTGTCAATATTCATCGGAAATGAACAAATACCTTTCATTTACGAATACAGCAAAACCTATTCACATCGACAGAAGGCTATGAGGTAGTACCTTTCTACCTTTGCTTATTGTAATGAGAGCGGTAAATGAAATTAATTTAAGATTCATTTTCGCTTCATCAACCTTTTCTACTCGACTTCATTCAGCAAGGAGTTATGTGGGAGACGGGGGGAACGGTTAGAGAGAGTGGAGAGATAATAGTTGGGGTTGCAAGTGAAAAAGCTAGAAACGAAGTCCTCTCTAAAATGGAGCACTTTGCCGCAGGGTATCGATCGTATATTGCGCTGCTTTATGTCGCCGTTATGGCATGCTTCTATTACGTGTTAAAAAAAGTCGAAAGTGCGAATATTACCAATGATTTTATTAGCCATTATTGATCTATTGTTGGCTTTTATATAATTTTCTAACATTAACGTTGTCCCAATTTCAATTCATCTATAGAATTTGTGGTCACCTTACATCGAATCTACTGCTTTGTTCACCATGAATCAATTTTTATAGTCAGCGTGGATTTCGACAAAATAACTTGCGCTGTGTAAAATGCTTTAGATATTATTCATTTAGATGGCATCTTGATTTTGTGTCATATATTATCTTCAAAATAATTCTAGTCAACAGCAATCGTTGAAACAGTCTCCTTACATCAACATCCAAAAAAAAAAAAGAAAGAAATATCGCAATGCTATCCACGATGCTTTCTCATATACCGTCGATCAGCTGGAAAATCCTTATTTAAACGTTGACTTGTCGATTCATTTAATTCGTTGCTAGACTTTATCGAAAAGCATTATTTATATCGTCGTTGAGTTGCAGCAATTCATGTTTTAGCTGACCCATCGCAATGAAGTTTGGTTTTTTAAATTAGCACTGGCATAAATAGCATTTATGATTATAAGATAATACTATGCAATAGACACAGAAATGCGCATATGTAGAGACGTGACGTTAATATAACGCAATTTTAGCGAAAAAGTATAAAAAAGAATAAGAATTACAATGATAGGACTATAAATGTTTTTTGGATTTTCACAAGGTTGTTAGCGGTTATTGTGCTTTGTTTATGATTATGGTTCATGATATGATAGCGTCATATTGGATGGGAGATTATTATATAAATGCTGTTCTTATTTCGTATTTTTCTCATCTTTGATTACTTCAAAGAACGCAGATTCTTATTGCGGTTGTTGTGATTGTTGCCACGCTTAAAATAGTAGTGTGGAAAGGAAGTTTAAGCAGTTTCGACACTATTAACTGTCCTCAAAAATTAAAAAGCAATTAATCGAACCCTGTGTTGTGTTGCAATCAAACCTGAAATAGAGCTTTGTCTCTTTGTGATTTCCTATCGGAACGATCTCTTTATCGTTTCTGCAATGTATAAAAGCCACGATAATACATTAGATGTCGATTTTAAAAAACGCTTTCGCACAACTTCTTGCCGGATATTGTAACGGCATACGAGGAATGATACATGCTTCGATCCCAGAACCATGTGCAGTCTGCTTTTTCGAAAAGTAATGTACTGAATAACAGGTCAGATTCGGTATTCATCTTCGCAGCGAAAATTCATCCATCCAAAAAAGTTTATTCACCTTTAAGCTAGTCAGTCTTCTGATTCGCTGGATTCTGATTTTGCGGCTTCCTATTTCTTCAAACCACTGTTGCAAATGCTACGGCATTATTTGGCGTAAAAGTCGCTCTCCATTAGATATGTTGCGAAATAGATATTCTCTAGCGCTAGTTTTTAGCTCATTGCATCCCCAGGATTCGTTTTTGCCACTCATCTACCTCATCATTTAATGGGCTGTCATTCGATCGAGAATCGCCTCCATCTAGAATGCTATTGCGTTACATTGGACTGCAAATCTAGCACCTACTAATTACTACGAGAAACCATATTCATTGATACGAGCGAATGTTATTTGCAACGGATGTGAGAATCTCAGAATTTATGACGCAGATTATTCGTTAAAAAGTTTTTGTTATGCGCGCACCGCCAGAACGAATGCATAGCTGCTGATGAAATAATCATATTAGAAGCATCAAAATGTTTGAATCTTAGAAGGTTTTTTTTTTTCGGTTTTATCGGTGAAATGTTCTTTGCTAAGGAATGTGGTGTACGAGAGTCAAGCAATTTCTCAATATCTGCCAATGCTTTTATAATTAATGAGAAATGAATCGATTTTAATATGTGTTCACTTGTTGAGAGAGAGCTGAGCCTCCATTTGGCAGATTTATCTACCGTTGCAATGCCTTATGCATTTCTTGAAGCGGTCATTGATTATTGACAGCTTTTCCGCACATTTCTAGATGAATAAAGCAAATTTTAGCGGCTTATTTTGCGAGAACATGAAGTGATTTTTTTTTTTTGCGAAAGGGATTTGTGGATGATTCTCAGTAGAGAGTATTCGAAGGCACATTATCTCGTTAACAATTTTTTCAAGCGAATTTCTAAATTTTCCTGCAAAATAGCGGCTTTTTCGATTGGATTGATCTATAAATGTTTATGATTTAATAATTGCTTTTTTCTTCATCATTTAAACAAACGGAAGTCTCAGAACTTATGTGCAACTAGGTTAATAACTATGTGGTTGATAATTTGTGAAATATGCAAATTCATTGACTAGTTTGGCCACTTACTCAACCATCACTGAATATAGATTTTAGCACGTTGACTGTTAGTAACCAGACAGTCGTTTGTGAATCGACGATGACGAGCGCCAATAATTACCATATAGGCGACATCAATTTATTCTTTTGATAAATCGGAGACAACTTCTTAATATGCAAATTTACTGCACTTTCATTACTTGTTTACGTGTTTCACGATTTTATGAGAGTAAGAATAGCTTTGCAAGTGCTTCTACTGCATTCGTATTTTGATTGCTTTTTATTGCGATATCATGTTGCGTTCATCGTTTGCAACTGTGAACTATTTATTCATTAACGAAAGCGATGCGGATGTCAATTTTAATGATTTTCAC
This sequence comes from Ascaris suum, assembly GCA_013433145.1. Taxonomy (NCBI): domain Eukaryota; kingdom Metazoa; phylum Nematoda; class Chromadorea; order Rhabditida; family Ascarididae; genus Ascaris; species Ascaris suum. The sequence continues at coordinate 6,777,739 of CM024178.1, read as the reverse complement.
TAAATGAGTCCATTGAAAAGCAATTTCACCTCCCCTTAGCATCATCGTTCATTATGTATAGCAACGCGTAAATATTTATATCTCGTATAGAACGATCGATATGAACGCAATAAACAATCATATGAGAATTGCTTGTCTGAGCGAAAGTATGTCACATTGCAATGATTTTTAGGTTCGCCATTCGTTCAAAGGATCGGATCGCCACGCCTCGTACATATGTCGTCTTCTGATTACGTTTCCGGTGGTGTTGGCTCTCTCATACAACCGAATCTCTACAAAGAGGAAATGGTTGGAGATGGTTGGAAGGTGAGATTTTGCAGTTCTTTATCTAGTACATCTATTGGTTTGATTTTTTTTTTTTTTTTTTGACAAGAGAGCTACAAAGTACGACTTGAGGAAATCTTATTGATGGATTCTTTATTTTTATTGTTGTCCTTGGGGTCAATCGTATAAGATATAGTACATCCGTATAGAAAGACAGTTTGGAGTTGGACAAAAAAGATTCAAATTTCGATGATATGGCAGCGAAAGTTGTAAAGCTACTCCCCAAGCAATAAAACCTATTATTGACAAAAAAGGGCTTGAAGATGTCACAACGACTATCGATTAGATTTCTTTCATGAACTAAATTCAATTTATAATTGTTCTGCTCTGAACGATGAAAAATCTTTTCTGAATGAGAGCAATTCTCGTATTACTCAAAACGAACCCAGCAGGAATGAGATGCAATGAATGGGGAATATTCAGTGGGGCGAAAGGGGAGGAATGGATGGATATCAAAGACAGCTTGTATCTTTTTGTTCCATCAAAGACGGAGCAAAATTTAGCATCGTGTGCGTGTGCTTTATCGATTTAATGCGCACGCTAGATTGATTGTGATAACGTCCCTTATCAAGTAATTGCAGTAATATCTTTAAAAAAAAACTGAAGTCATTGTAAATTCGAATTGTCTGCGAAGGTCAACGCTTGTTTAATGAAAACTAAAGGCAGCGGACGCTGTGCTCATTCATTGTTTATTAAAATATAGAAATTGTTGCAACCTTTTTCCTAATGCAGCTAAGGTGAATCAACAATGATGATATAGTAGTTGTATGGTGTATTTGAAATTCACACTTCTGGGATGTCCATCTCAGGCTGGTCGATTACTGTCTAGTGGCATTACCTTCTGTTTGCTTCATTAAACTTCATTAAATAATTTCCTAATCATTAACAACTATCATTGGCTAATGAATAGAGAGTCGTTGTGTCTAAGTGCATGGATATGTGCTCCTGCCGCTCAAAATGAAGATCTGGAAAGAGATTGAAGCAGACAACTTGTTCATTGCTAACAAGCGCCAAGCCATTAAACTATACAACTTATCATGCTGTGTCATGCGCATTCCAGCGTGCGCATCAGAAACTTGAGAAATAGAGTTCAACGATCATGATTTCAATGCTGCAGTTTCATGCAGCCTCAAATGCATGAGGTGCAAATTCCTAACTGAAATATCAGTAGCTGGCATCGGTTCTGTTTTTGCGGGTTCGTCGAGGGACGTTGGAAACCACGTTGAATGCACAGAGAATAGGTAAATTTCTCAGATTTAACGGAAGAAATGTTCGTTTTTGTCGAAAAAATGCTCTATCGTTGTTTGTTAATAGCTCGAGCATAATCGCAAATTTTTTCACTAAGTCTACGACTATTAGGACTCACTTCCTCACTAGATCCCTTTACAACGAACAAAACGACACTATCAATTTTGATGCTTTTCGCAAGGGAAGTAAGCAATGCAGATGAGTCTCCAACGATCAGGAAGGCGATCACGCTGAGCTTAGTTCCTCACCAACAAGTTATACACCTCTATGGGAGCGAAACTGGGTAGAAAAAATTTTGAATGGCAAAAATAAACCTGCATATTCCACACGAAGCGTCAAATCTGTATTTAGATGACTTTTTTCCTATATCCTCTCAATCAAGCGACGGGATATTTTTGGCACTTCCTGAGATTTTCTGAGATCTCTTTGTTGGTCACTTCTTATCTGCTTCATTGTTTCATCATAATCAATTTGTTAGGAAAAGTTTCTGAGAGAATGTTGCTAAAATCGACGCAGCCCACCGAATTGTTGAGTGATTTTTACTATCATAAAAGATGACATCAAACAATCGGGATTGTAGTACGTCAGAATTGCAAAATAATGAACTCTAAACTAGATACTCATAAATTTGCTCAAATTTTGTTGTATTTGTTGTACCATTTTGTTGTTCTTATCTTTTCTCCCTGTTCTGCAAAAGCTGCCAATTGTGGGTTTATCTGCTCAGTGGAAAATTGCCACAGTTAAGAAGTGCGACAATAAAATTATGGACGTCCACTACGACCCACAAGTTGTGGATCACTTTTTGCAATCAGTTGGAGGAATGAGGGCAAAATCGAGCTTAGAGAACCAGATTAGAGCATCACAAAAGAGAGGGGGGGGGGGGGAAGGCTGGGTGGATGAAGGAGGAGGAAGACGAGGAGGTGTAAAGCCTGAAAGAGTAGGCGAACAGCCCAATCTTTTTCTCTAGCCCTCGCCCGACGATGCAACACATTGGGATGAGCATCGTTTCGGCATACGAAGTGAGGGTTCGAGCGCACCTTTCCTATTCAGTGAAGAACCTATCTTATTCAGATGATCGTTTGTTAATATCGGAAATTTGAACGCCTCATTGTTTCTAATTATACAGATCTCATTATACACCATGCTTACAACTTTTCTCTTTCGAAAATCACATAATTTAAACTTATATCCCCTAATAACTCAATATTCGATTCTGTTATTTACGTTCCCTAATTTCAGACTTTCGTCTTTCGAATTTGATTCGGCTGATCTTTTCTCTTCTTCAACATCAGAGGTCGTGCCATTAGCGAGATTGTCAGCCGGCTGTATAATTTTGAAGAAAATTACCTCAGCTATCCCTCACAAATGACCTATGCGAGACGATTTTCGTTTAAACCAGGATTCATTAGAATATCACCCGAATATAACTGCCTGATATCTTCAAACAGATATTTTTGATTCACCTATGTTATATGACCGATTATCGCCTAAAGTGTGATGAATTTTTCATCAAATAAGGGGATCTACAAAAGAACGCACTTTTATTATCCAAATTACCTCATAAATATTTCAAAGTTGAGAATGTTTGTTTTGAATTCGATTATTGGTTATTGGAAGAGGAACTTCTCAATCCTGCCGATTGGGGCGATTAATTCATCAGCCATTTTGAAAGCTTTCATTGAAAATATGATACATATATGAAGTATGTGAAATTATCGAACTGAAGAGAACAAAAAAATCAAAGTCGTTTGCTGGCAGTGAGTGCTTCACCGAGAACTCCTCTACTGGCACTGAGTCTTTTACTGAGAACTCTTTTACTGGCGATGAGTCCTTTACCAGGAAGTCTTTAGTAACAGTGAGCAAGATTAAATGCAAAGCTTCACAAAATGTTCAAGAATGGCATCGTATTTGAATATGGTTCTCTAGGAGTAATTTGTTAAAAGTTTGCGCGACAGATCGCCTTCTGGCTGATGTCATATGAAGGGTGGTTTTTTCACTGGCGATCCTGAGGGCAAAAGAAACATTTCAGAGTCACAAGGACGTCGAAGATGCAAAAATTTAGAGAGTTGGAAGTTGCAATTTTTTTCTGTGTTCATGAAGTTCTTATCTGTTGCTTGTGCTGTTCTAATTTACGGAGCAATAGAAAATATGAAGGAATGTGACTTAAATTGACCGCACCTTCGAAAACAAAAATTCGATAATAAAGTTTGACAGCGTTGTTTGAGAAATGCGATAACAAATTGAAGAAAGTAATATTCGAATAGAAAAGAATGGTTAAAAAGTACCAATGACTCTCTTCGAGTAAACGTTTCCGTCTCATATTCTCTCTTTGAATTTCTCATTGATGTGATTGTAGTTCTTTGTTATTTTAAGAGAGATCTATTAAAACTCAAAAAAAATCGCATGAATAAGCAGCTTAATGAAATATGAAATTTGCGTAAAAACTACGCTATGGATTATATTCGCACTTTTGCCAAGTCCACTAGAGAATCAACGCGGAGATATATAATTGATGATAGCGATAGATTTACGCATATATATTCCCATCGTTGCATTTCATTTGTGCACTCTTTGCAATTCTTCGGTTTTCGCTATTGCTTCTCTACTAGGAAATCTTTGCGTTGAATTTCCCATACTGAATTTACTTAGTTGTACTTTACTGCAGTTCCATCGATTAGGTTCATTGTCATGATTAAGAGGTTATAGATCCTTCGCAGACATTGCTTCGAAATATAGCACCAATATCAGAGCAAATTGCTACAAACTGTTTAAATGTGAAGAGCTTTTAAAAACGCATCTCCATCCATGTCTTGAGTACAGAGATCCACATCATTGTCTGGTGAATACCCATAAAAGATATTGCACCATCACCATCGTTCGACCTTTGTTATGTTGACGTTGAAGTAGATACTTCAACTATACGAGGCATTTAAACACTCTTTACTGTGACTGACGTTTAAAGCATCCGCCTTGATGCGGATACTAGTACATTAGTGATGGCGATAAATTTTGCTTTCTTTTTTTCGATCGGTGGGCGTATGTTCACCTTTCACCCATCTACGTACTGTTTGACTGTTCAGCGTTCTTGTTTAAATTGGATAGCAAAATGGCATGGTCTCACCCCGGCATTTGAAGGATTTCAATTTGCGAAAAGTGCCTCATCTTTGCAAAAGTTCATATTGAAATATTAGATTCAAAATTGCAACGAGTTTGCAGCATTGTATCGGTAGTTCGCGAATTCACTCTGCGTTGCTGCGATCTTTCGCTTTCATGCATTAGAATGTTATGAGCGTTGATTGGCGAACTTGATTTTCTACTTAAGCTCATTGAAGCTGAATTCAGATGGTTGCATGAAAAGCAATTCAGCCTCAGCTCTTCAAAGGTCATTGAGCGGATAGATGCGATGAGACAGCTGCTTTTTGAGCTCGGCGTCCTCTGCAAATGACATGCAGACGTGTTTCTCAAACTGAAGCAGCCAGGTCTCTCAGGACCCTTCCGAAGGATTAAAGTTGCAGTGGAAGTGTCAGTGTGGGCGCTTTCCGACCATATTACTTTCTACAGAGCAACAGCCTTCGTTGTAGATAACATTCACTGAAGAGGAATGACTTTTGCATGAGTTCATTCCACGAATGATCGGTTTCTTTAACTCGGGTTGCTCGAATACAATCCCTGAAGCTATAAATATGGGTGTTCTCTGCTTTTCTGCAGCGCTGAGGTCTATGCGGCTAATAGGCTTTTGCGAACTAGGGACCAACGGTTTGAGTAAATCAGGGAGTCGTGCCTTGCAAGAACCTTCGTTCATGCAATCGTTCAGCCTCAAAAATTGCATTGTCTGACTTCGGAGGGATACGTCTCCTTGAAGCTGTTGGTTTGCTGGTGCAGAAGGCCTGCCTCCTTCGGTTCCGATTGTTGCTGGTACCTTCCGGTTTGCGGTGTTCCCTCTTCTGCTGACTCGAATCCGTTCGTTGCCAGTTGTTTCGAGGTCTGAACTTCGGACAACGACTACAATTTAGTAATAGTTTATTCTCAAAAGAGCCGACTTATATTGGATAGCGAGACGAGCAAGAATGGTTATATTATATCGTACGCCTACATAGAAATCACTCGATGTGACACAGCTGTCATGCTGTCATCATTGTGCAAATCGCTAGCAATCATGCTGGGAAATTTTTGCTTTGAAAATTACTCGGGAATATGATGTTGAAAAATGGCTATCAAACTTTGACAAATGTATGTGATGACGCGTAAAAATTATGCTAGTTTTCGAGGAGGGCTGCGTTTTACCAGTATTATTCCTCAATAATTGATAGCTTTAGATGAACGTAGGAATTTTGATGTGCTTGATCGTTATTTCTAAAGTTCATGGTCTTTTGTAATTGGATTCGAAGAGATAGCTGGTAGTGAATTCTTAATCTTGTTTTACGGGTTACTTAAAATGCAAGGAAATATCAAAAGATGCTTAAACGTTCTAGGTTCCTTTATCAATGCGTACTTTTTGCGCAAAGTTTTTAAGACAATGTTTGAAATACTCATTTGATTTAAAATACAGATGAATTCAGTGCGTGAACAGTTCTTTGAATGGAGTTAATAATAGCAAGCTTTCTTTTTAGTTTTTGAGCGCCTTAACCATAATTATGAAAGGAAGGTCGACATTCTGGTGAAACAGTAATTCGAGTCAAACCTTCCAAAATCGATGCGAAAGTTTTCCGAAGTTATAAAATCGCTTAAGAAATGGAAAATACTAAAAGAAATCAGATCACCTGACGAACAGTTCCACTTACTTTCTATTCATTTTAATAATCATTCATTGTCTTCAATAGCTGCTAGGAAATATTGGAATGATTGTCTTTCGTATGGCTACATGTGCGTCTATATTGCATCGAGTAGATGCTGCAGATGAGTGTGGTAGTGGGCTGCTTATTATTGGGCGGATGAATCCCCTTCATATTCATGTACTATTCAGTCCATGCTAATCCAATCATGCGACATATTTTGCTGTACTTTATAATCATTGACGAGAGATGGCAGTACAGTTGCGATCCACAGCTGTACTTTAGGTGCAGCTCATGTCGGTGTTGAAGCATTCTTCAGATGAGAGCAGAGATAGGCGAACGTTTATCTTTCTCTTTATGTGGATGATGCCTCAGCATTGCATTTAATGGGTTTATCTGTTCGTTCATATTAGCTGTTTAAATCAGTATTTATATCAGCTGGTTATTGTTCTAAACCGGTTTGCCGGCTGAATTTCAGGTTTGGTATCTTTGTACGTACCAAAACGCGAATTAAATGGCCGTTCCCATATGACCCTCATTTCTTCTGAACTCTTTTTTTGCTAACATTCAATAGACAATTGGTAGGCAACCAGTTCCGTATGAATTAAGTTTGGAAATTTTGAAGAAGCCTAACTCAAGGGACAGTGCGTACTGATCAGCTTTCACCGATGGGTAACGAGGGAATCCGAGTTCTCTAGCAATGAGTTTGAACAGGTTGCCTCTAAGTTTGAAACATACTCGCTTAACACTGTGTCAGTCGTTGTTGCATTCTTGTCTCGATCATTTAAGGATGTGGTGGAGAGGAATTTATCAGCGGAGATAAATATGCAGATGCTCCATACTTATCTGCTTGCCAAAAGGATATAATTCATTTCAAAAGTGCTCACGGACAAGGGACATTTATTCCCAAAAGGGTATAGTACCCTAAACTGAGAGTCCGCTCCAAGTTTGGAGAATCAATAGTTGGGTCAAATTTTGCCGACAATATCCATGAAAGTGTGGGAGCGAGGGGGAGGGGGTAGGGGGAAGGAGGGAATTGAGGTAAGTATGCATTTTCGGCACTGATCAAAATAGTCCTAATGCAGTTATTGCTGAGGCTAGGACTTAAGAACAAAAGTGCCATAATTGGAAAAAAACGAAAACGAATTCAATAGGTTGGTTGCTTCAAAGCTAATGAATACTATAAAAGCGCTATGCGCTTCTCCGTTTCCCAGCAAAGAAGAGCTTGAGCTGAAGAAATATTTCCGCAATGAAAAAAGATGAAAAGAAGAAAAATATAATAAATATAATAAATATTTATATCGTATTTTTATTTTCTAAACAATAAACTATTGTGCTATTAGATTGTTTATTGTGAAAAAAAAATTCCGCTTTCATTTCTTTTTTTTTCATCGATAAATTTTTATTTTATTCGTTTTTTTATTATCGTAAAAAAATCTTATGAATATATGTGGTGAATTTATAAATATCAGCAATGATGGCTCTTTCGTCAATAAAATATCATGCATTAATGCCTCGTCGATTAGACAATTAGTGCGATTTGCGTTAATTGTCACAATTGCGTTGGCATCTTTCACATTCATTTAGACATTTTTCATTGATATAAGAAGAGCACATTCATCAGTGTTTGCGTATTGTGCTTTACTATTAATGGCAAATATCTTATTTCTTTTATTGGAAAATGAGAAATTTCCTCTTTATCATTCGAAAGTTTTGATCTTTCCCATCACTTTTTGTTCTTCTCTCAGTAATATTTCGATCTTTCGGTTATCCTCATATCAACTCCGAGAATGAGCGGATGTTTGAAATACTAACGAGGAAAGAGCAAAAACGTTCGTCCGGATTCAAGAAAGAGAAAGCATCACTTGACACAATGAGTAAAACAATGCAGGTGGCAAAAGTCACTTAAATATTCGCGGACCTTACTTAAATATTCTCAGAAATTTCCATCTCTTTTTCTGTCTCCAAGTACATTCTACAAGCCAATAGCAGGCGTTACTCTAACAGCTAAACTTATCACTCTCATGTTGTTCCCAGTTAAACCCAATATATCATAAAGAAAAGAGTGAGTAAAATTAAGTCGAATGAGACGCTTCGAGTAAAATGGCAAAATTTTTTTGGATGACGAAAAAAGGAGTGGAGAAAAAACTTTTTCTTTTTTTACCAGTTTATTGAGTTGAATATTTGAAGGGAATTCAAATGGAATTCCTATGTTAGCTAATATAGCTGATTCACGTGGAGTGTTCCTGTCAAAGCAGATTTAATATTGTTGCACGTCTCCTCCTCCCGCTCAGGATTGCTAGTGGCTAAGTGAGCTGATTTATTTATACAGATAATATGGCTAAGTGAGCTGATTTATTTTCTGTCATAGGAATTCCAAGTCGAAGAAATGAATTATTCACATTGAACTAATACTAAATTCATTATTAATTAGATTATTATTCATTATTCCGAATTCATTACTAAATTCACTTATTCACATTATTCACGTTAAATGAATTAATTATTCACATTCATCACGTGGATAGAACTAATTTCATTTACCTGTGTCTGCGGTAAGCTTGGACACTATGCATCGCAGTATTATCTAGCATAACCATTTTTGTAATCGCTGTGTTAACTAACGTATGTAACATCGAAATACGCCTCGCTGATTCCTTCGGTCATTGTTTCTCGCAGACTTCAAATTTCAAGTAGCACATTGAGTGGGGTTATTGTTCAGCATTATTGCGTTGCTTATAGAATGATTGCTTAAGTTTACGAGATGAAAATAAGCAGCAAAACGAGAAGCACTGCTGCACTTGAGCTTTTATTTACAACCTTGTGAACGGTTTCTAAGGAGTTGTGACAACAATGTGTCACTGTGTTTTGAAACGCTTTCTATAAAGAACAATAGCGCTTCGCACAAATAATGGATTTGCTTCACAATGCTTTCTGAATTCCTATAAGCGGATGTCATCGCTAATGCTCTTCAATAATTTTCTAGAGGGATCGTCTTATTTTTCAAGTCTAGATCGCTCCACCGAGTTGATTTACATCTGTATGGAAAAACACGCCACATTTCATCGTTTCAATCGCCATTCATTCATTGAGTACCTGTCACTGCTGCATAAATATTGTATTTCAGAATTAATGTATTGTTTTTGTGCCATATTGTTCGATGAATAGCAAATGTGACCATTGTGGTATACTACAATGTATCTGTTTTCTTCAAATTGATATGCATCTGTGCCATATTACAGTTTGACATATTATATCAACTGCTCCACCTTGTACAGGTGAAATATGGGTCCTTATGATGCAAAGATGAAGTCACTAGCCTTTGAAATCCGATGACAGCAGTTTGCTTATTGCTATTTGATAAATGCGCTATATTTGCATATATAACTTACTGGCCAAACTTGTGAGGCTTTCTCATTTATCGAATAATTTCAACGTTTAGGCGTTGAAATATTAATAATTTTACCGAGACGTATTTTTTCTTGTGTTAGTGACTAGACTGCGAACGTTTTGAACCGGTGACCACAGGAGAGAATTCCACTCGCGCTCTTATTTCACTTCTAACTCAGTCTAGCAGAACATAAATTCTCGTCATTCCCTTTCCCGTCTACGGGAATCGATTTATTTGAGAAAAACGAATGTCTCTATCCTCTAATGGGCTGTTCCTCTTAAGCCTGAAAGCTCTATGATCGTACTCTTCTGATAGAAGCCGGCCCAAATTCGATTTTTGGGGACGCATTTTTCCCATCCCAAACCTGGGCGGTTATCTACTTTCTGTAGGCATGTTAGACGTTCGTTCATATGCGCATTCCTAATCCTTGAGCAATGCTCTTAGTGACGCTGAAAATCTCACTCATCAATCTTTACACTCAATAGCTATTGATTTTAAAGGCAACAAGCGGGGCTAAATCACACGGGTTATTAGGACGTATTTTAACCTCGATATTTGAAATGCGAGCCAAGAGTCGCTTCATCAAAGGAAAACAAACGTGTGTTCATTCTTAATTGCGGTTGCACATGCTGATTTCTGTCCTGTTGATATTCTCCTGACTTCGCTGTCGTTTTCGCGAAAGCAGTCGCTTATTCGTTTCCCACTGAAATTTCAGTCAGGCAGCTTAAACGACCTTCAGATTAGCATACCTCGTATCATTCCTGAAGAGCTGCTGAAGCACTTGCTAATTCCGAATAGATTAATTCGAATAAATACTCATCTGAGAATCCTGAAATCCGTTTCTGGGTCTAAGTTGGCTTGGGACGTTGAACGTATGGGATTGATTTGAGCATTGTGGGGGAAATGGGAAAAAGAGATTGAGCGTAAAGTTGCTAAACTTTCGGTTCTATCAGAGGTGTATTTAGTTTCATGAGAGTTTTTCAAGATAAAGATACTTTGTGTGAATTTTAATTAAGTATGTGATAATTTCTTTCTAATTCAGCGATCGTGATCATTTCTCCTTCGAATAACGGCAATGAGCGAAATTCGTTTCCATTGAGTTCAGTGAACTTGATTGATTCGATAAATCTTTGCATAGACTTGAATGAGTTCATTTCGCATAGGAAAACTAAATTTTCAAGAGAAGCTTATATCGCTGAAATTTGAGAGACGACTAAAATAGCGAAGATGAAAAAAGTAAGAACGGTGATTAAATTAAGATGATACGAATGAATTTATCAAAAGCTTGTGCTTTTTCACGTATCAGTTATTCAGTTCAAGTCAACAACTTCGAAGTTTATTTTGCTTTTCAATTAAGGAGCTCATCGGGTTTGTTGTTTCGCGACAGTGATATCGAGAAACTACGGAGCGCAGCAAATTTGATAATGGATATAAAAATTATCGTAAAATTGAAGTAAGAACGCTCCACCGTAATTTAAAAGTGCACCTATTGGATTGCAACTATTGCAATACGTTTGGAATCTAGTGATGGCAGAATACTTTTTCTGTTATTTCCGTTTGTTGAAAGTCTTCTCATGATTATTTAATTTTGATTATTTTGCGGAAGCCGACTGTCCCTCTCGACTTTATTGTTTAATGTTTTACTAGTAATCGCTGAACGAACGATATCATTTATGGAACTGTTCAGCCCGCTAACACTAACAGATGGGACTGACTAATAGAACTGATTCATGTTGAAATGTCCGTTCAAGTGAAGATAAATGTCTAGTGGCAATTCTTTTTCAAACGTTATGGTGAGAAGGGGAGCAGTTATCGCAGTGCCATCCTCACAGCGCAGAAACAAAAACAGAAGGTGATTCTCAACGGCAATCGTAGTGCTCGGCAGCTCTCTGGATAATATCTTTACGGAGGCTGGGCGATGCGCTATGTGGATGGATCTCTTCTCACAGGTGTAGGAACAGGTTGATTTTCGTTCCGTTCCTCTAATATTTGTGTTCTATGCTATGCACCCCTGACTTATATGGATTGATCTCGCTGTATGGATGGATCTCTTCTCGTAGGTTTAGGAACAGATTGATTTCCATTCTGCTCCTCTAATATTTTTTATCTATGCTGTGCACTCCTGGCTTCTTCCTATTGAATGTGTGATTATCGATTAAGGATGGTGCTAAATGGGCATTCACGAGAGCGGAATGCATGTTTTGGAGCCAAGGCGTGCCATTGAATGTGTGGAGTGTTTGATCGAATAGACAGAGAGAGGGCGCGTGCGCCATCTATACGAATACAACTTGAGCGAAACATTTGCGCAAAAAAAAGAGCCTAGGCAGCAGCTATGCGCGACGCTAATCCGCTCATTTTCTCCATAATGCGCCACCCGTTTCACAACGGCATTCTTTATGTACAACAAAGTTCGTTGTCGTTGTGAGCCATTCCTCATTCACTCTTCCCCATTTTCCGTACCTTTCGCTAGGCGTCCCTCCCGTCTACCTTCCCACCCTCAAAAACAATCACCCAAATGTTCTGTTTTTTCCAATTATTATTCGTAATAGAGGATTCTCTGAAACGTTACCTTCGGCATACTTTCGTGTACTCTGTTCACTCAGTGACAATTTAACGTTTCTTTCGATTATGACGTCATTGTTATGTCACACACTTCTCAAATTGTGAAGTTATAAAACTTGACGGCTTAAAGGAACACCTAAAGGTTTTTATATTGAAGAATTAGTCAAATGAAGCTATAATATGTTGTTCTTCCGTGGGGAAATAAGAAAATATTTCATCGGAATCAAGTATATCTTGAAAGGCGTTCCCAACAGTTGGGGTTAGATGAGAAGCGCCACGAAAGGGAACAACAATTTGTTGAGTAGCTAGCGATCCCATTCTTCTTGAGTACTCTTGATAATTTATAACGTCAAAGCCTAATCTCTTTCTTCTAAGTGTGACTTCCTTTCGTGTATTCAGGAGGAGCTGCCTTGTTTGACTTGATCCTGGAAAGCTTTTTACCAGATTTCTACGATTTAGAGAACTATGAAAGCTGACCTTTCCCTGTTGGTGTGATTTGTAAATTTATCGCATTATTTGCAGTGCTATTTTTACTTGGGCGAAGTTTGCTTTCATCTTTTTACTTTCTTTTCCCCGAGGGCATTAACAGCGTGATTTCTTCAATTTCTAGAATTTGAGGACGGCACTCTCATGTGGAATACTCAACGTCTTCGTTGATTTTGCACTTTATGAGGCAAATTATTGAAATGTTCCGCTTATTTGTATGTGTGTGCATATGCGTCCAGTACTTCCAACTTGAACTTGTTCTCAAGTTGATTCATCGACTTCTTAAGAAGCTCGATGCAGTTACGTGTCTAAAAATTTTGATGTAGCTTTTGAGCACGTAATAAAATGTTTCTTAAGCAATTGGATTGGGAACAATGAGGTTTATACATCAGCATTTTGTAAGCATTTTTTACAGTATATTTGTAATGACTAAAATTTAAATTTTTATATAATATTCAACTTTTGATGCATTTTTAAACAAATTATCTCTTGCTAAGCTATTCGTAAACGCCATAAAATCAGTTTATTTTATGCTATCATATTTCTTCCTATGCTCTGAAAAACTTCACTCTTTTTTTTGTCACTCTCTTCCTCGTAAACTCCTCCGGTACAAAAGTTTTGATAACTGGGTGTAAATCAGCGCTCTTATATATTGCCAAAAATTAGAGAATGCACGGGTTCTAGAATATCATTGGTATGGTTGTAGCTACTGAAACGGCATGGATATGCGTGGAAAATAGGACACAAAAGAGGTTTTTATCATGACGCTGCCTTCAGCACCGTTATCAGATGCTTAAGCATTACAGCATCCTCATAAGAGTCCTACACGCACCACCTTTTTCCACCTAATCCAGAATACCTCGGTAATGGTCTAGAACAGCAGTGTAATACCTCTTCGCGATAGGTATCCACTTGGCCAAGATTGAGTGCTATCAAGAGTGGACACGCCTAGTGCTAACTGGAATTAATTGATGCGGTTTAATTGCTGGTTGCACAGCGCAATTCAATTTTATTGTCGCATGTTTGCGGTAAACGACGATATTATACTCGACATAGCAGTGCTGAAATGAGCCAAATCAGCACATTAGGAATATCAATATAAAATAGCAATATTAGAGCAAAAATTTGATGTACTAATAGAACATATAACACGAATAGAACAGAGAGAATCAATGAGGAAACTGATTTAGGCGATTACCATAAAGATTCGAAAAAATGTTTGCTGTGTTAAATTTAAGTTCCAGTAAAAGATAAGAATCACTTTGGACATGTTGAAAATGTGCTGTTTTTTGCGATGTTGCCAAAATTCGTAAACGTCTTTGAGTATATGCTTTTTCAGTTTTCCGTCCATACAACGTCTTAGGTTTATTTATAAGGTTTTAATGTAATTTTGCCTCTAACAGTTCTGGGCCCTACTCGATTCACCAGGTTCCTGAGGGAAATCAATGTATAGAAAATGGTGAAGGTGGTGGAAGTCCATTCGAAGTGACATTTGCAGATCATACCCCATAGACTGGATTGCCGTGTCTTTTGCGGTTTACGAAAAAGACTGCAGGACAGATAGAAAGACGGGCGTGCAGGTATAAACACTACGAACAAACGTTGGCTTGCTATAATGCATTTCTGCAAAGAATTTGTATGGTTGTATGAAAGAGCAAAAACATTTAAAAGCTTGTAACACAAACCTTTAAAAAAATCAGTTGCGTAGGCTTTCATATAACGCGAAGATCGAACATCTGTAGCGAAAGGTGCCGACTACCGACGTACTACTAGATCGACAGAGATGAGCCAGTTTAAATGGAGTGGGAGATATCTCATGACAGCGTGAGAGTTTCAAAGAGGGACGGTAACACTAGCAACAAGGAACACGATTTTGTACGAGATGAGGGAGATTAATAGAAAGGATTCACCGCAGCATAAAATTCAACGAAATTATCCAACAACAGCATTAACAGCAGTCCGTTAAAATTACTGGCGAAATTTCGCATCACTTTATCGCATTCCCGTGTTGTCATCGAATTTGACTTAGGTCTCCTGTTTTTCCCACTCCAACAAGTCGAATGTTTCATTAGCTATATTTCCGTTACATGTTCTTTCCTCTGCAGTGTTTCCGTCTTCATTTTATCTAGCATCTCTTCACAGTCGCAAATGTGATGCGTCCCTTGTATCGGGCGTGTTGAGAGAAACTCTAAACTTCTCACCGTATTTTCACCAACATTAATGGCTATCGTTCTCTTAATCAAACTATATCCATATAGCATGTGGGTGATGCCTCGTTTCTTCCCTTCCGCATCTGCAGTCCTTCGTCTCGTTGTACATTTCGCGAACTTACTTTCTCCTCCTCCTGCCATCACAGTCAGTTCCATCCTTTTTTGAGCAATTACTCTCATCGATAACGTCACTCTTGTAGCGATATAAAGATGAAATTTTCTTCACCCACAGTGCTTATTGGTCGTATAAGTATAACTCTAAAATTGAGAGACAACGAACGGAGAAACTGGCAGATTAGCTGCTGTCTGTACTTAGCGACCAACGACCGTAGTAGGAACAGACATGCTTTTTTGCACCTTGCGGGCACACGCATTCATGCGCCTTTGAAATCTAAGCCGCTAGCAGGAAGTTTATTTCCGGAAACTTTTAGAGCAATATTGCGGTCGTAAAGCGGTAAGTGTTCTGTAGTGATATAATGCACATTCGTCAAACAAAACGGTACACACACTTCTCTACTAGTATTGCCACTTCATTTGTTCAGTCTTACACCCTATATCGTTCCAGCACCTCATCCACTCCTATATGAGGCATAGCCCCAACATAACTTACTATCTCATCGGAAAAACATTTTACCAAATGAAAAAGACCACTGAGGAGAATGACATGATAGTTTTTTGGTGCACTGGCCAATCGTGTAAAAAAAGGGATAAGACATCATTCCATCAGTACCTAAGAATCGCCGAATTATTCATTACTTTCGAATTCCAACAATTCAAAGACATGCGGAAATGTCATCAAATGCTCCTAAATATACCGATCGCAAGTGAAATCGTTTATGCACAAAATGAGAGTAATGGCGCATTTGACAACTCGAGGTGGCATCAGCGTTCTAGAAGCTTTGACTTAATTAATTTAAGAATATACTAACGAATTTCAACAGCGCTGCATATATAGCTTTTCGACATGGCGAGCTTAATTACCCGCATCGGTGTCTTTTTTTTTTTTGCTTTTCTCGCTTTTCTCTCACATTCTACCATGTGGAACTAAGCAAACGTTATTGCGCATGGCGCTTCTTTGTCGCATTCAGAACGTCGTACTCATAGCGCCGCGATGACACCTTTAAGAGGGAAGTATCACCTCTCACACGTTGCCTCTCTTTTTCCTTCACTCAATTACGATAGCAATGACGGAATTCTCTTGGCTCGTGTTCGTGCTGATTTATGCAGCCCAACTCTAAAAACTTTCGCATTTGGTCACGGCAGCAATTCAAATTTTCATTTGACACGTACAGTAGGTTTTTTATAGCCTGTGCCAATTCACCAGCAAGCTAAATCATGGAACAGTTGAGAATAATGGAATAATTCAGAGCAATCAAACAATTTAAATTCATATGTAAGCTTAAATGCAATTTTCAAGTTTTTAATCGTATTGTAATTTTACTTCCTTCTTAGCGCGCTAATCAGTCACAACTACTACTATGACGTTGAAAAAATTCCACTCTTCTATTCTATTCTACGTTTCCAGCGTAAAATTTAAAGTGTTCCTTATTATTCTATGACGTAGAATCGATTATATCATAGTATAGTTTAGCTTATGAGATTTATAAATTATATCGTAAGGTGGAAAAACGGATGTCTTGAAGAGGATCTTTGCGCATAGAGAGTTCTTTTAAAATTTTGGTACCTCTTCTCACATGCTTCACTTTTCTTTGGCCAGTTTTTACTCTTCGTTGACCTCAAGCGGGGCTGTAGGAGCGTATATCGTGACCTCTGGAACTCATCAGTTTCCACTGTCTCCTTCAAGCATTACAGCAATAAATTGATGCATGCATTTTTCGAATGCAAACGCTTTGCTGAGTTCCTGTAAGAGAGTATAGACATGCTTGCATTTGCAACATTATGCAAATTTTTTCCAAGCATATAACCTTCACGAAAACAAAAACACTTGGAAGATGTACCACAGATGTCATTCACTCTTCCTGAACGGCATCCAGAGGAAAAATACTTAATGTGTTTAAAAATCAAGAGGCAAAACAATTAATAAGGCATTTTCCAATGAACAAACTGTTCCTAAACGTTTTAAGGCTTAGGCCTTTTGTGTGGTTTTATATACGGAAACGTCCTGTCCACTATGCGCTTCCATCATTTCGGGCATTGCTAAAATACAAAATGCGAATTGAGCATTTTAAATCACGACTGTTATCTCATTTCAACGGTTTTATTTCTGCTGTTGAATCACGGATGATAGTTCCTCTCGTTCCCGCCGTTCGTAAGGCTTCTCAATGAGAACAGCTAAGAGTCGTTGACGTTGTTTTGTGCAAATTTTTTTGATGCTATTGTAAATCGCTACCAAATTATATGACGATAATATTTGAGTATGCGTTCATTCATTCAAGCCGAGCGTTGAATCAAAGCGAAACCTAATAACACCGAAATAATTGAGCAAAGAAAATGGTATCTAAAAATCAATTTATACGTTTTAAATAATCGAGAACGCATTTCCATGCAATCATTTAGCTGCGTTTCACTTTTCATTATGTTTCTTTTGAGTCTTTTTAACAACATTTATAACAATGTGAAGTGGTCACTAGAAATGAAAGGTTCAATCGCCTTTATTGGCTGTCGAGTGTTGTGGTAAACAATTTATTGGCCTCATTTAGACTAATGTTTTCTTCGTTTTGCAGTAGTAATTTGATGCAGCTTTAATACAGATTTCAAAATTGGTGGCCACTAATGTGGTTTTATTTGTAGAAGTTTTTCAGCATAAATAAAATGGGTGGGGAGGGTTCCAAGTAAGATTCTTGGCGAAGCGTGAAGCAACGATGTTAATTGTGAGCAATGTGTGATGCAGCAGTGAGGTGCTATCAAGTGCATCGAATGTGATCTCGCTCGATTCGATGTGTAGGCAAGCATCATGTCGACCACCCTCCTCTAGATATATCGCATATAAGAAACGCTTTGTAATTGATTAATTATTTTTGCATTCTATTCCTTGTTTGCTCATTTTTCTCACACTCTCAACGACCATTACTGTGACAAAGACAACAATGATCGTTGAACTACTCGTCATTTTTTTTTAATGCGTCGCAAATCTCAAAGGGGTTCCTGTTTTAATTTTTTTGGCGTCTAACAGAGACAACTATGATTTCCGAATTTCATTGAAGCATTTATTTAGACGGTCTATAGAGTATCATTTAAACCATTTTCGCATCGTACTACTTTTAATATTTTTTCAATTATTTATCTCCATATAATTGAAATTCTCGCTTTCGGCCTTATAATCTATTTTATAAAAGTGATACACAATTATCTTCTATTAACCTATATCCTTGTATCTTTGTTTGCATTTGCGATAGAATAGCACTAAGGAAAAATTTACAAAAGAATCACCTCCATGTTTGTAGCAATTGTGCTATGTCGTTGCTGTTTCTACAAAGAATTTCGTTCTTACCGAATGTTTCCTAATGACAATATATAAAGTATAAATTCCCTTTCATTTTTGATCATAATTGTTATGAGACTATTATTGACTATTAATCTGAAAGGATGGAATAATAATAGGTCTTCATTTCTATTTACTTTAATTTATATTTTGTGTTAAATTATTAAAAAATCATATATATCAGCGTATAATAATCTTACTGTTTATAATTATTAATTGTTGCCTAAGGAAAAGCTCTGAACTTTCAACAATTTTACCAATGGTGAAATATTATTTCGCAATTATATTCCAAAAAAAAACTATACTATTCTTCTCAGCTAACGAGCCAGTCTCATCATTGATGAAGTATATAATACCTGAAGTTCTCTAATGTGAACTAAAGCCGAGTGCACAACGCCTTCAGATGCTTTATTTTCAGTTTCTTTCTAAGGTAAATTATGCTTAGATATCGTAAGGATTAATTCTTATAATCTTTTCCTCAATGATTAGCTGCCTTATACATATTGTCCGTAGCAAATCGTTATTTCAGATATGCATGTTGCAAATTGCATATTGTTGTCGTCTCGAGCTAGTCATTTTGAACTACGAAATGCTGAAAGAAAGCTCGTTCGGTTTTTTCGATATTGAAATGTTTTAAATCATATGCATCACTAAATCATGCAATTTTTTAAGCGGTACACTCTCACTTGAAGCGTTTTCGCACATCGTATCGCTTCGGAGATGCTTTTGCTTTTTTTGGTGCACTTTTCGAATTTCCGCTCTCATTGCAACCAATGTGAGCTTGAAAGTGCATCTACTGGTTTCTGTCTATGTCGTTGTT
This sequence comes from Ascaris suum, assembly GCA_013433145.1. Classification (NCBI taxonomy): domain Eukaryota; kingdom Metazoa; phylum Nematoda; class Chromadorea; order Rhabditida; family Ascarididae; genus Ascaris; species Ascaris suum. The sequence goes on along the minus strand of CM024178.1, from coordinate 6,758,484 downwards.
AGATTCCATCCAACGATTCATTAAGGAAGATGTTAAACGGAGAAATTAATCGGCTTTCCCATCGCTCTCCCCCCCCCCCCCCATCCCCCCATCCCCCGTCCTCCAATCTATCCTAATGACTGCACTGATTAATGTCGATGATTTTACCGTCCTCTTGGGCTCGTGACCGAACATAAACAACATTTACAACAGCTAATACTTTTTAATATTTTGAATGGGGAAGGGGGGGGGGGGGGGGGAAGGGGGGAGAAAGGAGAGAGAAAGGCAGGGTGGAGGAGAAGTGGCCATGTGCAAAATGCGACAAGAGCAAATTTAGATTTCTTTGATCTTGAGTTCGTTCATACTCTTCTGAATGTTTTTCGAGAGCGCATAATTTCTTCAATTATTAGACGAACGTTAGCACTATTTCAAGAAAATGCATTTTCAATTATATTTGTTTTCCGATATCCATAAGAAATTATATTAATATAAAATTAGCAATCAATATATTCTCCTCTTATTTGCCGTTCATTTTTGCACACTTCAAAAAGATTACGATTAAACGTGATGTATATAATTTTATTTCTGCAGTCGTTTTTTTTTTGCCAACTTTTCTAAAACATTGAAGCATAATAGTGTACTGAGATGAACGGCCAGTCTATATCATTCCGTCTTAAAAACTTTCACTTTCAATATTCCATTTAGTTTGTCGAGGAAAGTTCGCTTTTTTTAATCTTTTTTTTTCGTTAAGCTCCTTCACTCTCAGAATTTGTTTGTTGCTTTATTTTCTCTTCACATTTGACTAAATATCTTCCGATAGCTTGCTTCTATAAAAGCAGTTTTTTTTTATGTTGCAATCTGAAGCTGTGATTATTTTGCATGATGCTCTCAAAAAATTTTATAACCAGCCAGCGCAAATGCTCCGCCAAGAGATTTTTGAAAACACTTGCATCGTCGGTTCAGCAGGTAAATCATTTCCATTCTAAGCAGAAAATGATGATTTTCTGGCATAGATGTGGGTTTAAGCAAAGTTAGCTCCTTCACTAATACTGTCTGAAATGTTTTTAAAAAATAGCCGTCAGATTCCTAATGTGTATATCGCACTTTGTTGGCTTCCTCAGCACCTTACGGTATCCCGAAAAAAGAGCTCAGACATAAGGGAAAAGAGCTCCAACTAAGTCAAGCATGAGAAAGGATGCTTGCTGATAAATGCCTTCTGCAATGCAAAACATTGCATATCGATCATGTTAATTCAGCAAGGTGCAATGCGCATTGAATAATAACACACTTGCAAGTGAAAGTGACTGCAATAAGAAAATCGATTTTGCAATTTTGTAGGTGTTGAGCAAACTTTAGCCGTCACGCTCGCTCCAATGCAGAAATTTTCGAAAATGATTTGGTTATAGACGGTGCACATCGAATTTCATGGGTTTAATTCCGGTGTTTTATCAGTTTAATGCAGAGGACTTAGATAGACTCGTATATCCAGGATGAAAACTTCACATCCAGTAATATATGTCGTCTTTTTTTTGCGAAAATTCATAGAAAAGCGCATAAAAACAGTTTATATGTGTTTATACTTGATTCACTCGAGTGCGTCTATTGAGAAACATTTCATGCCAACAATCAGATACCACTCGGAATCAGTACACATTAATCTGCCTTCATATTGATGATGTCGTGTCGAGGGAGTTTTTTTTTTTTGTTTTTTTTTTCTTATATGCCGAACGGTTGATGAGGAATGAATAAATGAGAGCTATAGTAGTGGCAGTGCTGCCTGGAAATGGGAGTTGTAGAGTAATGTTTCCATTATCTATTGAAACTGACCTGCTATCAAGGTTGTGTTAAGTTCTAAACTTAATAGTCAACTTATTTCAACTTTTCTGCATCTTCAAATTTTAGCACTGTTGAGATCTACAAATGCAAATTTTGTTCGTTGTCTAGCTTGAAACATGAAAAACTTCTCATTATGATAATGATGTTGAAAAAAAAAATGAAATGTATCCAGCTTATAAAGAATCAGAGCATCTTTAATAGTGGATATCAAGAAAAAAAAGAGCTTCAGATAGCGACTTCTCAATATTGCAACGATGGATAACTCCATAACATTTTCAGAGATGATAACGTTTCTGCTTTATAGCTGAACCTTTAGACCTTCAGTGTTTTTTTTTCCAGCTTGTACTGCTTAATTTATATCACCATAGGAAAAAATTTTCAAGTGCATGCTTGCAGTCTTTTCAAAAAAAAACGTACAATGCAAATATTACACTTCATAAAGTCGGGTTTTTTTTCTTCTGCTATAAATAACAAGATCTGAGTGCGACGAATGAATTTAAGTGGATTGTGCTATGAACGCGCAAAAATTTTAGTGATTAATATGATTTGGCAAATAGTCAATAAAACAGCCAAGTTTACCTGATGCAGAGTTGGGCGTTGTTGAATGTCATGCGCTTGTCACTTAAGGAAATTAAATTGTTGCTGTGTTCGTTAGTGTTAGTTCGATTGTGTGCGAATCAGCACTTGACCTTAGAAGGGTGTCTAATTTCAGTGGTCTCCACTGGTGCTCTCCATCAGATATAAGTACTGTGTAATCCCGTCAGTGGATTTAAGGCTTCTTCAAGCTTTTTTCTTTCAGTTTGGGTTCGACTAGTCCAAACATGACTTCCTATGAAGCGTTATTTATTCATCGATGCAGGAATAATAAAAGATTGTCGACTTAATTTCGTCATAGAATACCGTTATGCTTTTTCGACAAGATTGTTTGATATGTTTTGTCGTGAAATTTGTTTTTTTTTTTACTTCAGCAAATTTCTTCCACTGCCGAAAAATTGCGCCAATACATTTGATTAGCAAGTGCATTAGCAGTTTTTACGGGAAACCTGTACATGGAAACCTTAGACCGTGGCAAAAAGGAAGAGAAAGAGTGTGTGTATCTCTTCTCGATGGCTCAAATTCTCGTGGAATGGGTAATTACCGCTCCCACTTCCACCTCAAATCTCATCTAAGAGCAAGTTTTTCGATTTGAGCCAGTGACAGGCCGTTGTGCTAGTTCTGCTCCCGTTCTTTTTAGAGCTGAGAGTAGAGAAGAAATTATATTGGTGATCTGAAGCAAGAAAACACCGACTTCTATTCAATGAAACATAAATTGCTGTGCTCATATTTGAGCACTAATGTACGCTATCGTAAAGCTACTATAATGTTAATAGTGTCATTTGCGTGTACACTTAATCGACCAATTTTTAGGCAACGTCGGAGGGGTTGATTCACGCAGAAGGATCTGGGTGCATTCCGTACGAAGAACAGGAGAATTGCCAAATATCGGACCCGGATCCAGCCGGTAATTATTATAAAACTTTTTTCAGTCTTCTTTCCCAAGCGATTTTTTTTTTTCAGAATTGGTTGCAGCCTTCAATTCAACGGAGCAATATTGGCATTTAAGATGGTTAATAAAAATTATATTTCTGCTTTAATGGATCATCCAAAAGCCTTCGTTCTTCTAAAATCTTATAATTTGCTCAACATCTGCCGAAGTCTAGTTGCGATCTAGTAAAATGGCCGTTTTATATAACCTACAGTATGGTTTAACCAAATACCTCCCATAAAGCATCCGAGTTTTTAATAGGGAATTTAACATACCCGATGTGGAAAGAGTTCACTTAGCGGATATACGATGGACTATCCCATTATCATTTGTATAGCATCTTAATTTTCGTGCTACAAGTAAAATGAAAAAGAAAATTTGCATCAAATGATATGAAAACTGCATCAAAATCTGCATTAAATGAAGAAAAAACTGCATCAAATGTTGCAAATTGTGAGTACTTCTCTGATATACCACCTTATAGTGCGTGTTGATCGCCAAAACTCAATTTCTGTAGCTTTTTCCTTCAAAGAACCTATTCATTTCATTAATACATGTTCATTCTTTACAAGTCTTATAATTATAATACTTCATCGTCCGATCAAGTGTACGTTTATGTTGAGAACTAGGATGTGGAACTTCGCTATGGCTCGCTAAGCATAACTTCACTCATTTAGGCTTCTGCTTTCACTTGTTCGCCCGCCGTCTTTGAGCATACGCTGTTAACTCTTATGAGGCAAATAATTTTCTGAAAACCTCACTCAGAATTTTCTATTGCAGCCAGAATGGGCAGTGCGTACTTATTAGAGTGCTGCGCATTTTAGTTGAAATACAAAAGCGCCGAATTGAATTTCTCTGAGTTGCTTATGTGGCCTATTCGTATATCTGGAAGGTATAGTTTTATGAGCGCATTTATTTGCAAGCTTTAAGCTTAATCGCACATTTTCATATGCCTCTATAAATCTGCATTTGCAGTAATATGGCATCATTGTGTTTATGTGTACGAAGGCGCTTGTGTATGTATAACTCCTTAGGTGTTTGTGAAAGACTGTATATCCTTCCGGTAGTTCCAACTCGAGAGCTAAGAAAGCAGGAGTTGTGGAATTTGCGCATATGAAGAACACCGTGGGATGACCTCCTACACCATTTTTTGCGTTGATCCATCCAATTCAAGTGAATTTTAAAATATTTCGAATTGAAGAGAGGTACAAGCATTTTATAGAATCACTGGCCGCAATAAAAGGACTCCCTGCAAACAATTTTAGAAGAGAAGTTGGATTCAGCTAGCATCTAATGATATTATTGCCCAATTTGTTTATTTGTTGAAGATGACTGCCTAAATGAGTGGAATACAATTGCACATATGTACCATCCAGTTTGGCACGGTTCTCCACTAATTCAGAAATGTAACTGCATAATATCGAACAGTAATATAATATTCCTCTGCGTAGAATTTCGTGGTATTAAGGGCGTATATATTTAAGGGAATGTTTTCGTTAATACTGGAAGGAATTTAAAACTCCTCATAAAATTATTATCATTATTACTGAATATCTGGATGTTTGTCATGTATTAGTTTTTGAATTTTGATTTCATTCTTGCGTTTTTCAAGTTTTTCACCCAAAAAGGGACCGGGGGGAGGGGGGAGGGGAGGAGAGAGATATTTGGAATAAGTCTTAAAAAGATATCGAAAATTGTTTAAAAAGACATTTGAAGTTTCTTACGAATGACTATCGAAGAGACAAATATTAATAATGTTACTTTACGTCGATCACTCTTCAGTATGATCTTATAAGCTCAATTCGTTTTCTTTTTTTCTAAGTTTTTTATGGTTTCTTTTGGACACTTCCTAATCACAGTTAAGTACATCGAAAGAATGTATATCTTTAGCAATGAAATTATATCGATCATTTTCTTTCCCATTATAGTGTTATCCGGTTATTGTTCAGTAAAGGAAAACAACTCAAAAACGATCAGCCAAAAAAGCCTTGATTCAATTGTTTAAATATGCGATTTCGATTGATATGGTTAGTGAGGAAGCTAAATAAGCAACCGCCAAGTTGAAGTCATATTATGTGAATTTGGCCTGTATGACTGCGAAGTTAGTGACCAACGAACATATTGGAGGCTAGTTCACTATACAAATGGCTGACCAGTAGATGGACAGAGGCAGACCATCGCATGTTCACAGTACAATTTTAATCACTTCGTAGAGCGTTGTGCTATGACATATCTCATAATTTTTAGTTACATAAGAACGTATTATACGTAAAAACAAGCATTTTATATGGAAAGCGCTCATATAATAATATCAGAGAAATCGCTCATTAAATTACTCTTCTGTTTTCTAGCGACGAACTTTTGACGTTATTTTTATAAGCGAATTTTCGATCACGCAATCACAAATTTTTCTTGTCCCATGCATTCAGTGATTTCTATTCTGCCATCTTGGTGCTAATTATTAGCAATAGTGTTCTGCTGAGCGCTATTCAAGTGGATCCGCTAAGTTGCTGTCAGCAGTCTTTATGGGATCACCCATTAGTGCTCTTTAAATGCTTTTCTTTTGAGAAGCTACGAGCAAGGATTAGCAGATTATAATGAACGGCCATCGAGGCGGCTAAGGCGTTTTAATGTGACCGGCTAAAACATCCTAACACAACACTTTTGTGTTACAATCATAACCACTGTCCAGAAGCCATCAGTTCCGAAGAATTTTATTCACTACTATGCTTTCTTTCCTGTCTTCCTTTTGATCAGCGGAAGTTTGATGTACTTGACTGAGATCATTTCTTCTGACCATATTGAATTTAAATTGACTGACTTGGCAACCTTTTTTCAAAATCTTCTGCAAAAAAAATGAATTACGTTTTTTGTTGAACTGGACGTATTCTTCTTATATCTCGATTTCGTATCTTTAATAGTCTGAAATGAACTTAAAATTCTGGATCGCAGGCATGAGCTTAATGCAGTCATCACTCCATAATTTGGTTTTGTCAGTATTGGAAATGAAACGATACTTCATATGACTTTTCATACGTGAGAGGCCTGCATCAGAAACCTTAGTAGAACGATACTTCCTTGCAGATTATGTGGAGATTTTAACTACCATTAATTGAGTGTAAAGGGTGATCGGCAAGAATGAGTTGGAGCAAGAGGTGAGGTGCAGATAACGCGCATTTAGCTTGTGATTGACGACAGACGCATTAACCCTTCGAATAGACAAACATACAAGCAGACAAATTTATCCACATATATATGCAGACACCGTAGTTTGTTGTTGCCAGCAATATGCGAAGAGCTTACAAAAACATAACAAACAGAAAATATGCACGAAAACTGTTGCAGGGAGGATATCTCGTAAAAGCCATTGAAGGTGGGATGCGATTGCACGCTTCTCTAATGCTTTTTACAATTGTGGCATCCACTTGCTTCAGTGTTATTCGTATATCTGTACAGCTTTTTTTTTAGGAAATGGTTTTTTTTTAAATATTGGAATGCCTACGTTTGAATTGTCAAGCCCGAGGGCTTTATTGACGCGCCAGTTTGAATGCTTTTGGTATCACTGCAATACTCTCAACTCGTTCGCTTAAGGAAGCGGTGATTGGCATTTTACTGAATCGTCGACGATATCATCTGAATTTTTTTTAGTTTTAGAAAGTTGCTGATATAGTTGCACTAACAGCGCAGCGGATAATTTTATCGGTTAGAGCATTTTTGATTGAAGTTCACAGATCAATAAAATAAAATTTAATTGCAATTCAAAGAGTGTCACCTACTGTGCACGAATGCGATGGCCATGTGATCGCCTGTTAGCGGGTTTACAACGGAGTTTGAATATTCGATGAAACCAACAGCTTCATCGGAGAATCAATGAATATATATATATATATATATATATATATATATATATATATATATATATATATATATATATATATATATATATATATATATATATATATATATATATATATATATATATATATATATATATATATCGCAGTGTACAAAATTAATGCTTATATGATTGCACATCTTTATGTGACTATGTATCTGCATATTTACCAATAACCAGTAATGCGTGTACAGCAAAATATGTTCGACGTATATGTGAGAAAACATGCGCCGGTTGTACAGTGTCAAAAAAAGAAAGAAAGAAGAAAAACATAGGTGCACCTTCGGTGGCTACTGTACAGAACGCATATAGAAATTCAAAGTGGAATGGATTTGAAAAATGACAAGAATACGGCCATAGCAAAAACACAAGCATCGGGATATTTAAAACATGATATTTACATCACAGTGAAAACAACTTAGGTATATCACAAAACATTTGAAACAGTATCTGCTTTTTTTAATACTTTCAATGGAAATATTTGCCATGCGTAGGATATGGTAATGAAAGATGCTGACAATATTGTTTATGGTACAGATTTCAATGGCTAGTTGAAGCACACTTGCATACCGCTCATCCTCGTGCACCTTCTCGAATGTTGTGAAGGGTTACATTTCAAGAATAACATGCATTTTCTTGGAATAGGATCAGGTTAAATTTAAATCTTCGATATTATGGATTCCAAGTTAAAAGTTTTTCGCCTGCTATCGTATTTGAGTTGTAAAGGGCCAAGAAAGACTTTAGCAAACACAATTCAAATAAAATGCTTCTAGACACGTTCGAGCAGCATAAACATGAAAAAGAGGGCACATAGGAGCAAAGCATTCTAGATTGAAGTAGCAATATGGAACGAAAGTTCGGGATATGGGTGCTTGTGTGAGGGTGCAAACTGAAATTTTGGGCGGTTTTTCGGCAACAGAAAAACAGTGAAGCATTCAATGAAAATTTGATTTCACCTATAACAGCAAACATTTTCCGTCTAGAATAGTAATCGGGATTTTAGATCATACGAGGATCGCATATAGCAATATTTGCACAGGGAATACTCTAATCGTCAAGCTTGATGAAGCCACTCGTACCTGAAGTTATTTTGCGTAATACGACATTTGTCATGCATAACAAACGTTAAGTTGTAAGTAATAATCACTCCTAAAAGCGTTCACAGTCTTTCTAGAAGATGTGTAATCATAGAGGAAATCGTTTAGTCGCCGATGAATTTTGATATTACTATCCGCAAAGGGACCAATACTATTTTGTGTGTTATTGAAAACGTCGTTTATTGGATAGACAAATCGGGCCTAACGCAGTCCTCTGATGCAATTCTGATACGGGATAATGGCCCAAATTTTTTGTTGGAATGTTCTATTCTACAGAATTGCTTTAATACATTTTAACACAATGGCTGGCATTGTGTGCTTCCCAAGTTTTAGCGGCAACTTTTTAGCAGACTTGAGGTGATGCAAATAAACTTATCAATCGAAGTTTTCATATTCAACGCCACAACCTAGTCGCCAAAGGGAGAAATTAATGGTGGCCTAGGTCTGTTAGGAAGGAAATCGACATCAAAAATCTTGCAAGGAGAAAGTCTAACTGATTGAAGAATGGTTTTCCACATAAGTGGTCTGGGAATAAATGAGCAACGATGAGACGAGCGCATATTTCCATAGCAAGAGGAAGAGCAGTATGCGGTGATTTGAAAAAGACCTACTCAACAACTGCGAGATTTTTGACGCCATCCAACGATAGCATCAAAAATGCCGCCTCGAGGAAGGCAGAGATTATTACTAATTTTACCGATACCGTTCACAACTGTAGGAGTTTATTTCGTATTCACAGAATGTATATTGTGCATTTTGCAGGATACATTTATGCAAGACATGGTCATCGCTTTCGAAAACATCCGGATTTTCTGGTTTATGTTGCATTTTTGCCTCTCTTCCATTATTGAGTTATCCACTTCCTTTTTCTTTAGGAAAATAGCGTATGCGATCCGAATTCTCGCTTCACTGTTTGCATATTTATGTAATACATTCAAATCTCTTCCATCGGCTGCATATTTTCTTGTTTTCCAACAAACTTTGTGGATTCCATTTTCAGAGCACCTTTTGAGGGTCTTATAACTTTCAGGCTTATGTCATCAGGCTTCAGGCCTTCCATAACCAGCAAGAGTGAAGATATACACATCATTCGTGAACTGTTGATAGATTGTGAGAGAAATCTGTGAGAATTTGTCATCGTGAAGGAATCTGTGAGAAACATCCGGCGGTACACTAAGCGAGTATTGTGTTTGCTTCAGTCGCATCAAACCGAGATACATCCATTTTACTATGGTCCCGAAGTATTTTAACGTACGCTTAGATTTCAAAGCGGATATTGTCATGCTCACCCACTAGTGGAAAAAGTTTCTGCAATATAAACGTGACGAATTAAATTCAAACCATTTGTCAGAAGCAAGCTAGTGATTCTGTTCTTGCAAGTAGGCGCACTGACAGGATTAACGAGGCTCCTATTCGAAAGAAATTTACTGAGTGAATTTATGGGACAGCAAAGCTGTCTGCTCCAAAAAAAAACCGAAGTTGAAATTCGGCAACAACTATGGTTGTGCTCACTATCACATAGCACAGCAGTTTTGTCGCACAGCTCAACGGAACTAGAAACACTCCTACTAGGAGAACAATGCATAGGAACCAAACGAAGAGAAATAGCAGGAAACAACGTCGAGTCTTACGGTATATGAGAAAATGATATACAGTTTCCTGCGTACTCTCAGTTTCCGTTGTCACCAGTCGCCAATCATTTTACAGTAAAGTCACGCAGTCACGCATATTTAACGACAAAATTCGTTATCAAATGGGCCTGCATCGTGTTTCATAGAATTCATGCAGCATATTAACTAGTACAAACTGCTGAACTGATCAGAGTGTTCTAATAATAAGCTGTGACACAAAACTGTCGTGGGAATTATTGAATATGACTTTGACGGGAAAGGATTTGCCATTCCATGAACTCATTTGTATTTAATTTGGCATGCCTTTGAGCTAGGGTTCGCTAAAGGTCGCTTTCGCATTGCTTTTCCTCGTCGAGATGCAGCTGGTTCATGGTGTCAGTACTGCTGTTCGTCTCGTGAGATCGTGTACTGCTTTCACAGCTTTGTCGATATTTCATGCCAATAACCTGTCCACTTCCGGGATCAGTGTGTCGATTATCACGCGAGATGTTTGAGTCACCATCTCGGTCGTTTTGCCCCTCCTTGCTGTCACCAGCTCTTCGATCGTTGTCGTCACTTAAATAATGATGTTCGAAGCTGTCGATGCTTGAATGATGTGCCGCCCGTGGCAGCATATCATTCAAGGCTGTGATACGGCATATCGCACAAACCTGTGGTGCGCCATATCACTTCGTTTCTGAGACGCAATTTCCTTTAGGGGACCTTTCCCTCATATTTCAAAGAGCGCCAGCTGTGTGTTACCTTCGATGAGCAATATTTCTCCGCTATTGTTTCGAGTGAACTCGAGACGTATAATAAGTATTAAGAACGTTTAAGTGAAAGGTGTGCATGCGTCTCATGTCTTTATGAGTTATCATATGTGATAACTACGCTATGCGACTTCTTCCCTCTCCCCCCTTCCTCCACAAAAAAATTTTCTTTTGCTTGAATCCGTGAATTCTTTAAAGGTTTTTGAAGCATAAATTATATGCAATGCTCTGCGTTAGACGTTGTGCAGTATGCTTTTAGCAATCATAAAATTAGCTGGCAGCTCATGAATAAACGATTTTCGCGCATTCTTAAGGTGCGAAGATTTATCAAAATAACGCGACGCATCGTTTTTCCTCTCTCGCTTTTTCTTTATTCCTAATTGTATTTGCATAATAGTTTCTGTTTCCGGTCATTGTTTGGCTATCGCCTTCGTGCAAAAACTCCCGAAAATACTATATTTTTCATTATGTGTGAATGGAATCGTTAAAAGCGCGCAAAGAACGGTTATTTTTTAGGGATCGGCACTTCATGGTTTATATACGAACTTCGCAACTGTAACCTTACCTTAGTCTGTTCAGATGAGGTGCGCACTCTGTGAAATATACTTAGATGCGTTCCTTCCTATAAGACTAACCCTTGCACATCCATCCATCTGGGTGTAGTTCGAATGAAATGAGCTAGAACTGTAATGTGCAAAAATCAAAAATTGTCTGATAAGGTTGCGTATGTTGTGGACAATGTCCACGGCGCAAAAGGTGGTGATAGATTTGCTTTTTTTTGTTGAGATTTGCCTGCTTGAGATTTCGAAACGCCATAATGCTGCAAATTTTTAATCACAATTGAAAAATTTCAAAATTTCTTGCAGGATTTTTAGACGCATTTCCAAGCTCTATTTGGTATATGACGAGCATTATTGCTTATAGGATATTCTCGAGCACAAATGCAAGACAAAGTGCGGCGATTGGTCTCGAGACGATCGTAAGCGCACTAAGCTTCATAACCAAGAGCAGCATAGCCGTTCGTTGTTTAGCCAGAGCTTTCATGCACAACCGAAACTTGTTGTAGTCACACAACCCGTTGGGAATTGAAGCGTTATTGCGTCGAGAATCTTTAACACTCGAAAACGTCACATCGGATATATGGTTTTGTGTGCGAATGTGCCACTCAGCTAGCCACCACTTTAAACAAGCAACGAACCACTATCATGAATTTCGGCACTATTGGATTTGAGCGCATCGGTCAGTGCAACATAACGCTATTGAGCAATGCCCCTTCATTTTGCTTCGCATCAATCATATGGCCGCCGCAAGTTGGGAACACCAAATTTTTTTTTGTTCGCTGATGCATGCATGGTTGGCGATTCGCCTTGCTCGTCACGCTGCTTCTGACCACACTACCAAACTATGAGACTTGTTGAAATAAGCCTATTGTTATGTTAATGAAAGTTTATTTAATTAGTTCCTATAGTTGCAACATCGTTTACTTCGAAGTAATATTCTTGGTCACTCCTACCACTTGCATTATTTTTTACATCTATTTGCTCGGCTCTGTTTGATACTTCTATTGCCAAACGGTAAAGAAGATTATAAGCGACTAAAGTTGCACTCTAAGAAAGAAGTATCCCACAGTGCAATATTCTTTCGATTTGATATTTTGAACGTTTGCTGCCAACTGTGATTAGTTGTTTTCAACTATTGCTATACTCTATATTATTCCCAAATGGCTTGCGATTTATGGCACTGTTTAAGCAGTAGTATATTTAAGGGGAATGTGAAAGACCTCAGTAGTATAATAAGTTCTATAAATTCTTATAAATCTCAGAAATCTCTTATTGTTTATATCAACATTTACATTTATACTCTTCCTACTCGAATGGTGTTTTTTTGACTTAAAAAAATACATTTCCTCGATGAACTCCTTAAATAAACGGTATTCCCTGATATTTGGAAGTTATTAATGCCTATGCTTATGAGTCTTCCTGAATCTTATATTCCAGAAAGAACAGTTTGTCTTTCAAATAGCATCCGCCTTATTCATCGAAAAATTTATTTCAAGTTGTTAGGAATAAAATGGGAAATATCAGGAGAACAATAACCGTTAATGGGGAAGAGCAAAGCCGTATGTATACCTGTGATCAAAAAAAATTGAAAATTTTGAAAGTATAAAGCAATACTACGATGTCTAAATAAATGAGCGGAAGTGAAATATCACTTAACGGATGCATATCGTTGGATTTGTGAGCCATTCCGGTTCAAAATTTGCATTAATTTGTATATAACTCGATTAGGCATCGATAGATGTTCCCTTTTTTTTCGTATTCAGAATGCAGCAGTTTACTGTTGAGAGATGCTTATAAGGCGTTTAATGCATTGAAATGATCTTATCTTTTTCCGGAAATGATGCTTCAATCTAGTATGGGTTTGCGCAGGAGTGGTTGCCCAAAGTCCGCTAATGTTGATATCATATTAAAATTTTTCCTGGGAATCTTTTTTTTTTCACGATGGGTTACGATTGCCAGGTGGTTTTTAGAAAATAGAATAGGGGAGATTTTAAACTATATAAGCACTATCATTTGTAATATCAAATTTGGCGCACTTTGCATGACCGGCTATCTTTTTTCATTGGCGAAATTTCGCAATCGATCCATTCAGGCTGAAACTGAACGCTTGGCAAGCTGCCCTCAAGCTTGTCCTGGCGGAGCTCGCTTCTGCTTTATCCTTTATTTTTCTTGGAAATAGATTGCATGAAGGCGCAATATACTCATTCCAGCTTTTTATTCACAGATTTCTTTACTTAGACGACGTTCATCCAATTTCCTTAAACGTCATGCACGCGAACGAGAAAGGAAATCATTTCTAAATTTATTATGGTCGAGCTTTTGTGCCTAACAGCGTTTCCTTTAGGATAGAGGCCATCTTCGGAACAGTTCACTTTTCTTTGCTATTGATTATGATGAGTCGTGAAAAGAAGCAAATAAGAAACCGTGCCGACGATTCAAAAGTTGTTTCCCATTCGGTTATTTCTGTTTACCGCCAACTGCGCCCCTCAATGTTTACAGAACTTATAGCAAAGGTGCGTTGCTATAAGGTTGTCAATAATTTCCATTCGGCTGCGTTATTAGTCGAAAAACTTGAAGGGTCTAAAAGCTATGTATTTCAGCGCTTGAAATGAATCCGTTTACGAAACCTTCCAGAATGTGACAGTTTGTTCTGGGAGAGGCCGAAATGAGTTCCCGAACACATGGAGCTTACAAAATAAACATTCGTCAAAACCACACCCCTTAAACTAGAAAGGTGTGCTATTAGGCCGTGCTATTGCATGCACATATATGATGGGCTCCAAGTTTACCTTCCTTTCAGATGTTCACCGATTAATTATTAAACTGATCTATCTAAATGGTGAAGTATATTTGTAGTGCAATTTATTTCACCAGTTACAGTCTAACGTTAATAGATCATAAGATAATTGAATTAATGAGTTCATTGCGAAAAAGAGTCTCTGTGAGAGGCATCCTTATTGAAAATACACCTATTTTCAGTGATATTTGGTTTTCAGAAGGAAAATAATTTGGCGCTCGATAAAATCGAAAAATAGAGCTCTAAGAAATTATTGTTATTTGCAAGTATTCTGTTATGATATCACGTTTCCCTGCTAGAGCAGTCGCTATAAATTTTAATGCACTGTGGAATTTTTTTGCAATAATGCTGAGTAGTCAAACGTTTCGTTCGCATTTATAATTGAAGTAATTTAGAAATACATTGATATTGAGATAATTCCCCTCAAAAAGTGATAGTCATTTCAAAAATTGCTTCAAATCTTATAGAACCATTAATGCTAAATTCTATAAAGCTATGAACACTACTTCGTAAAAATCTATTGAAACGACTCTCCGAGTCGTATCATATAGTTGTGTTGTTTGCACTGAATATTCGCAACAGCAACGCTCTAGGGATATGTTCGATGATGCGAAAGACTTCCGCTCTCGCTCTCCGTGTTGCGTCCAATAGATCCCAAGTGGGGTGTAGCCTACTCGAGACAATGCTAACGTCTCGATTGTTTATTAGTTTCGATTATGCAAAAATATGTTTCTAAATCATTTAGTTAATATTTTTTTAGTTGTTTTCTTTTACTATTTCTCATTTTTCTCACCTCGTAATTTGTTTTTTGCTATTTTTTCTCATTTGTGAAACTTCCCAACTTCTCATCATAATTTCGCTATTTTCCAAAAATATTATTAGCGCTGTGTAAAAGAATATGTAAATTTTTTATGCAGATTGTGCAATCGCTTTTATTCGATGGGAAGGCGCATCCGGTTTGAACGGCCAATGATTTAGTTCTAAGGAAGAGAGGCTCTTGAATTATTAACACTTATTTAAAATGAAACAAACTGCGGTCATTTTTTATTCAAATCGTCGCGTTGTTTATGAAGAGGTGAAAAATGAGTTAAATTCAATGTTCCTAAATAGTAATCCATTTTGAAGAATGGCATCTGAACAGAACTGGAAATGAAACCAGTAACATCCCTAAATAACAGATTAACTTCGCGTTGTTAAATAATTTAATTTAGTGAGGTAACTTGATTGACTGAAGTTATAAACTTCGAAATTCCAAAAGAGTGACTAGTGAGACTACACTTCTGTTGTCGATATGCGATAAAAGCTGCAAAGTTTTTGAGGAAATTTTTCTACGGAATTTGCTCTTTCTGTTGGGAATTGTTTTTAATTCTGGAAATTTCTTCCATTCTGATAATCTTTCGAAAGTTTTCCATCATAAAAAATTTCACTTTTCGGCGGGAAAAAGAAGTTCATTCGACAAGTTAATTGGATGTTGAAAAGTTTACTTTTCAGCGTGCTGTCTATTAAATGCTCTCCAAACGTACTTTTCAACTCTTTCTATGCGGAAGGCTAATTTATTTGCTGTCAAACAATTAATGAAAAATGAAAGCAATGAGTTTCATCAATAAAAGTATGAATTTTATAAGTGAGACTTATAAGCCGTCTTGCTACTGTCCGTTTCGGAAAAATATTTTTGCGAACGATAAAAATATTCCCTCTTAGGAAGAGTGCATATCTTTCGGAGAACAGGTATTAATTTTTTTTTTGGGGGGGGGGGGGGGAGGAGGGAGGGGATGAAGAAAGGTAGTGAATGAATAACGATCGTGCTATAAACGGTGAGTTGATGGGCTCAACTATACTTCAAACAAGAAAATGCGACGTAATGAGGCAAGAAGTGCGCTCTTATGCGTCTTCTTCGCTATTAAATAGCACCGGAAATTTGCAGCATCCGTTTGCAGTATCCGTGAGCTTTGCTGTGGTTTACCATGATTTCGATTTGCCATTGACTCAACCAAACTTCCTCTACATAGACATAGATTTCAATTGTCTTCACTTGTGATTTATTTCACCTTGGCGTTAGATTTGTTATCACAACGAGATCATCGCCGTTACTAGGCTATTTTAGTGATAAAATTACTATTCTCTTACTGTACATTTTATCCCCTGAATTGTTGAAAACTGTAATGTCGCTTCTTTTTTTTTGCGGTTTCGTAGTATGCATATGTAGGAGTTTGAATGAATGTTATATATATGAAACTCGCTATTGGAAAGATTTGATTGCCAATGGTAAAGCGAGAAGTGTAAGTTGACGATTTGTTCCAAGTTTTAGTGACTGTAAGTACTGTTTAAATGCTGTCCCAATTGATCATTGTTCTTTAATGTTTTTGGATGTTTGATTTTTTCACGTTTCCTTCATTTTTTTCGTCTCCTTCCGGTCAATTCAAGTAATAACTGTTGCAGCCTTAATTAACATTTATTTCATTTTATTTCATTTCACTTAAGTTTCTCGAAATGGGAAAATATCTGTCAGCAAGAACAGCGATAAAAAGCTAGCGTCTGGAATGCACTATCGTAGTGAATAGATATTCAGTATATATGAACCGCAATGGTGAGAAAATCGAAATGATTCAATCGCATTTTTAAAGGTAGAAGAATGGATGCATTAGAGAAGTAGGCAGGAAATAAATTCTAGGTTCAAACAACACGAAAGTGAAAATTGTGCAGAATATTGTTCATGCTGCAAGATTTTTTACGAGCTGAAGTTGATGCGCCTGTCGACTATAGGAAGGGACAAGGTGAGATGTTTTTATGAGCTAAATGCTGGGAAAGTCGCTCACCTTGAGCGCCTATGATATTATAATGATTTCTGGTTAAAGTTTTCTAAAGTGATGGTGTAATTTGGCTGCTATGTATAGCGATAAAATTCGTAAAAGGCAATGTAGATAAGACGCTTGTGAACGTTTCGGAATAATTTTTATATCATAAATTGAACAAGTAAAGAGACGAGATGAGAGGACAATTTTCTTTATTCGATTGACAGCAAATATTGAAGATCATTCAAGTTTTTAAGGCATCGATGCTGCAAAGTGCCGAGGCTGCAGAGTACTTTTCGACAACATCGGAATATTGCAATCATTAATGAAGTTTAGGGCAGATTATACAATGAACGTTGCGAAAATCACCTCTAGAAGGAAGAATCTGACCTCCTAGCCGGAGTAAGCATTCGTACCTGAAATTGATATGAACTGTACGGGGATCAATATTGCCTTAGTAGGTCTTTCTGCGGAATATGGAAATCGTAGGCAAAATCACGCCATGGACGATAAATTCTTAGGTCATCGGTAAGAATCCCGCTACCGTTCAGAATGTTATAGGTAACATCAGTAGCATATATTGGGAAGAAAGCAGAACCTCAAGGACTTCCTCTTGAGACACAGTTTGATTAGGGGATGAAGTAACTATCAGCATTTTTTACTTGCAAACTTTGTTCACTGATAACATTTTAACTCACTCTTCAGGAAGTACCTATTTGTAAGAAGAAAACACGAAAATTTTTGCATAATCAGTACACACATATAATTTCGATCATGAGAGTTCTGAACTCTCATATTCAACTAAATCACCTAAACAATTAATGAATTGCAATATCGTCAAACGATCAGGGTTGAGGCTAAATTGTGTAAACTTTAGAAATTTGTCAGAATAGTTTAGAGCTATTTTTTAAAAAAATTTTCGATCAATTGTTTTAATTTATATAAATCCTTCCTAAATTCTAATTTCATCACTCTCTTTTTAAATTGTTTGAATCGTGTAGAATCGACGACGAGTTATTCATGAAGCATTTGCATCGTTGTGTGTACTTCTCCAATGTTTCTTCAGTATATATTTAATAATTCATTGGTTTCATTCGATACTCTATTTATGCATATGCGTTATGCTTGAGAGAACACACGCAATGCAAGTTGTGTTTCGTTTTGAGAATTCAACTATCATTTTTGTTAACGCGCCATATCCATTCACCTAAAATAGACTTTCTTCCACTTTGGAAATTTCTTCCACTTTTTTTTGCTACTTTTTTTTTCTTATAATCGAAGAAATTCATCGTTAAGTCAAATTTTGCTTTAAAAAAATTGCTGAAATTATTAACAGCATATTTTTTTGACAAGAAATTAATGTTGAATTTGATTCGGGTTCGAATATTTCAAACATATGGGGCAGCTTTTGTTTTTGAAATAATTGGAAAGCGTCGAATCTCTTAGAAATATCTGATATTTTTGTTGACCAACGCAAAAAAAAAAAAACGAGTAAATAGAAGGAACAGATTGTTGTTCAGCGCAGGCAAACCAACGTTTCCAATATGCTGTCACAAATTCCTTCTTAGAAAAATCTAATCCGAATAGTGAATATTAAATGAAAATTTGTGAAACTCGGGCAAATCCACTTCCTCTATCTCTCATTCTACTCTTAACAGTTGTAAAGTTGGAGGCGAACAAATTAAGTCTCATCGACATCTTTCGTCTTGCATTTTATTCACATTTATATGCTTACATTAACGATTTGATGAACCCGAAATGCATAAAAAGTGCACTCATTTTATATACTGAATGAAAGGGAAGCCTTTACTTTTCTTTAAAGTTCTTTCTTTCCCTCAATTGGATAAGTTTTCTGCATAGGTCCTAATCACGGGGTTCGAACTTATCGAAAAGACAATTTTGAAGAGGCCTACTAGTTTTGCCAATTTATTTTTATTCTCAGTTTATTTGAGAAATTCTTGTTTTTAAATTTCGATTATATTTCTTGAAATGGATGTCTATCGATTTCGAGTGTTCATAAGTCAATAAAATGCGGCGTAGATTTTCATCATAAAAACATTTGAACTGGTGCTATGCATTGTTACCTTTTATAGTGTGAAAAATCAAGCGTACGTTTAGTGTTCTATACTATGACAAGCTGGAGATATTGAGATGAGAAATTTACATATATAGAAGTTCGCATAAGCTAGGACATTTGCATAGGACGATAAGCTGAAATATCTTCGTAAGTGCTATTGCTTTCCAAATTGTGCGTCACGTAATTTTTCGTACCGCTTTGCATTTTTCAGTGAAACGGAATAAATATTTACGGCTGCCCTAACATAACATAAAGTACTCAATTGCAATATTCGAGCTAATGAAATGGAAGTTAAGAGAATCTTAATTTGTGCCACTATCTACAGATTTTATGCTTTTGATAAAAGAATGAGATTTTGATCAACTTAAGATCCAATACCATGAATAACTAGTTGGGTATTGATTTTTTTTTTGTTTTGGTCATATCCGATGGGAAATTCGACTGCTGATCGAACGTTTTATATAATGAAATTGTAATCGCACGAAATCATGTTCATTACCTTTTCTTATTTAATGAAACTGTATTCATCGTTCCATATGTTATGGTTTCATGAGGTCTCATTGAGGTAACCAATACTGTCAACATCTTTCGCATTTGGACAAGGTTTGCGGGGTGCAGAAAATTTCTCGTTTATCGATTTTTTTTCGAAATTCCCCCTGAAATTAAACGGACAGGTCACGACGGAATTTTACACGCATACGCAATTTTATGCATACAACAGTAGTGTAGGATGAAGCACACTATTGTGAAGGAGTTTTGCATAGGGAAGAAGCAATCACTTAATTGGCGGAAGTATCGTGCGCGAAAGCGGTGTTGCGGCTACTAGAGCGCCATATCGCACCACTTTCCTGTTCGACAACGATTTCAGCAGCAATTTATATGCCAATTTAAACACTCATTTAAAACTAAACGAAGCTTGCATTTTGAAATGCAATTTTGCGATGTAAGGAAACATTGTGGATAAAATTTACGAGTAAATGATTGAAACGATTTCATGAATTATTCTTACGAATCTTAACGTTCTCTCTTCTTTTCCTCCTTTTTTTTTATAATGGGATGAATTGAATGTTAGCGCAAGAAGTTTTTAACTTATGTACGATAGCAATTTCATCGGATTTTTTTTTTTTGATATCTTTGAGCATTCGAAAAGCGTTTATCTAACCTTAAACACTGACTGATGCTTACTGTGTCATTCTCTTTCAAATAAATTGAAAAAAGTCAGTGTTTGATGAAAACGCTATTTCGACCACAAAAAGTTCTTCAACCAGTGGAAAATACGCTTCGAGTGGACGAAAGCACCTCAAGATGGTCATGTGTTAGCTAACAGTGCACAGAGTGTAAACCTCTACAAATCAGCAGTACCTCAAAGAAAACCCATCGCTGTGGGCACCGCATGGGGTACCGTCCGCATTCCTTTCTCTCTCCTCCGTTGTCCTTCCCTCCGGTCTAAAAAAACGTCGTTTTCTTTAGAGAACTGCTTGCATATGCAGAGGATTGGCAACTATACGCGACTTCTTTTCATTTCGAAGAACCTTTGAGTAAAACGATCTTTGATCATTATCAGAGAAACAACAATTGGCAGAAACTTCATGAATGAGTGCTGCCAATTCACTGTGGTTTTTAAACGAATTGATTTACTTTGTTCCTTCTAAAATTTCCAGAAATTCCCCTATGTTTTACTTCATCACCTTGGAAATTATGCTATAAAACACCGCACTAAAGTTTCATTCATTATGCAACAATATACTTTAACCAGTCGCAACTGTAGTGACTTAATTACGTTGTACTTTACCGTAAGAAATCTCTCTTATGTTCATACTATAGTTTTGTCCTGTTCATAAGTTATATTCTCCCTCACCGCGATAAAGTATAGATCAACCTTAAGGTGTGATTTATCAATATAAATATTACGGATAAAGGAGTTTTTCACTGAAGTTAGAAGAGTCGAAGGAAAAGGAAGGAGTTTTGATACGCTGCGGCAACAAATTCTTCAAGTTGAAGCATTCCGATTCTCCGCAGTCGAAGAAACACTTAAAAAAGGTATCGAGGACAATTTTTCATCAAGGAGACCATCCCAGTATTTGTTGTCATTGCTGCTGTTATCGCATTGAAGAAGCGTTCGATTTCCATAGATTCCAATGGCTTTGACAAGTCTCGAGGTGCTAGCTTGAAGGCGCTTTGTGCCGCAAGTTTGTTCTCATTCCAAAATTCGGCTAGTCGCTGAGCCAAATCTCCGTCACTTTGCTCACGTTCTTGTGATTCTCGGTTAGATCTGCAGTAGTGCTTAAGAAATTGATAAATTCAGCGGGTAAATTAACTTCTAATACCATTTCTACTGTTACGATTAATAAATAAAAATACCGATTTCTTATTTAGCCCGTCTTACTAGTTCCTTTGAAATCAGATTTCTTTATATTTGCGATGTTAATATATGAATGAAGACTTTCAGCCGGGAATGAAGTTTGCAAAAAACCGAAAGTATTGAATACTGAAAGCACCTGGCTGCTGTTATTATCCGTGTGAATGTTAGTCAATAAATCGCAATACATAAAGAGTCTGGTTACATAAGTGCATGTGAAACACAGTTTTGTGGTTATGGAAAAAAAAATCCACGAATATGAAATTCCCTACTCTCCCCCTCATTGAATATTAGACATTTCAAATTCAGCACACTAGTAACTTGATCGCATCTTCTCAGTTCTAATCATTTCTGAGAAAGAGCAATCCTCTTAGTTAAAAATCGTATAATGGTCACCTCTTTAGCGCCTCGATTACAACCGGTTGTGTCAGTTTCGCTTTCGTTGTGATCTAGGAAGAGGCAGAGAATCCGAATGTGCAAACCAATTGGAGACAATCAATTTTTCATGAATTAGTGGGAAAGTCCACTTTTTTTGGCACCAATTGCGGCGTTCATTTCACGCAAAGCCACTTTCAATGCAAATCAGTCCCAGCTTTCAATCGCAAACCAACCAGCTAGCTGCCTCCACTTTCACGCGCTAACTTGTTCGATTTTGTTTGTACAATATTCCTATAAGGCTGCCCACAGTTCTTTTCCCATAATCGAACCGTTTCTCATCTTGAGTTTTCGCATTTTTTTCGAAACAATATCGCCAGTGGGCTAAATTCAGCAGTCGGGATTGCAAACAAATTTTCGGATTCTTTCTTTATGCAATTGAGCAATGTTTGAGGGCTCCATTTACATGTGTATTTTTCTTGTTTTCTCTTAACATCTACTCTTGCATTCTTCGTTCTTAGCAGATAGGTACTTTTGCTTTCTGATACTCTTCTAATTACGGTTTTCTTATGCTTCGCTAAATTCCACAGCAGCATCCTTCGCTATGGGAAACAAATGAAGGAGCCTGTGAGGAGAGCTAGGCTTACGGTGACTATGCAAGTCGATAAATGGTGGTGAATTGTTTCCATATTGTTGGGGCATTAGAGAGAAATAGAGGACTGTCACTTTCCATGTTAGAGAGTACTCTCGTCTTGTAAATTTTTGGAGTGGGGGAAGTGTGTCCAACTTCTGTCCCTCACCACTCCTCATCGTTCCTTCAACTCGTGATCGTAGTTTGTAGACATGTCGTTACCTGTCGTATAACTGATGATACTGCAGTGCCATAAGCGCGCCGATTGTTTTCTGTTGTTCGTCTAAGTTGTCAATCTCATTTACTTCTAGTTGCATATAAATTTCATTTTTGATACATATCACAAGTGTTTATTGTTGATTATTTATTTATTTATCATCATGGAAGGGAAACGCAAAAACAGCTGTTATTTCTCAATAGCTAATGTTATATAAGCGTGAAAGCAAAGCATCTGGTGGTATTTAAAAACAGCAATTCGACTTTCCTCCTTTCATCGAGTAACTTGATTATTTCGTTCTTTTGTGACCTCATTTCCTCATTTGTCAACAACCGCCTCGAAGGCTGTTGACAACGCAACCTTATTCTAGCTTTTGACTTTGTTTCTACCAGTAATGATTGTGTTGACTGCATTAGCGAAGCGATATTAGAGTTGATTATAAATGGTTCTGTTGGCTGCAGATATTAAAGTTAATGTGTTGACTGCATGCGATATACGATTGATGTTAAAACGCCAGATAAAAATATTTCCTGATAGGGAAAAATTCCTGAATTTTGTGAGCTCCGTAAAAGTACTGAAATTTCCGAGGGTTTGCTGCTGCATTTTAGAAATTAGTTTGTTCCCAGTAAGTAAGATTAAACGATCTTGCAAATGCAGTGATCGCGGAAAACGTCGGAAAACTTGCCACCACTAAGCAATCGTAGACTACGAGGTACGCGCATTATTGGAAGATTCCAGAAATATAAATTTTTAAGCATTACTTTCCTAATTAAATGCAGTATTACGTACGGTGAAGGATGTGAAATTACTTCACACAAACTGAATCGTTTATTGAGGTTATTCAATATGTTGTTGGAAGCCATCATATCTGATATCTTGAAATGATATCCACCAATACAGCGGATGCGCCAATGAACGAAATAATTGACGAGAAGATAGCAATGAGTGCTTCTAGAAATATTTTCTAATTTTTTAGTGATATTCAGCATTTGCTATGTAATTGCTCTAAATTTAAAAATTAAGTCGGAAGGTGTTTACACTCTCCGTTCGTTTTTTCTTGTCTTTTCGATACTTTTCTTTATCGAATTTTTCCCCACTTTTGTTATTTTTTTTTTTCATTTCATATTTTATGTTGAATTCCGATTCGATTTTCCCTTAAGCCTTTTCTTTTGTTGAAGTAGATAAAATTGCGAATTAGTATTTTTCTGGCAATTTCATGTTAACGTGCATCAATTTCGATGGCGTATTCTTCTATATCATTGCACTATTTTAATATATGACAAATTATTAATTAGCGATTGTTTGCAATGAGATTGTTTAATTTAGATTTTAAATAAAACTAATAATTAGAGAGTATTGTCACATAATTTTTGTGTTTTTTAAATTCGTTATCATACTTTCATCACTTTTTGGTTGCTATATTCGAACAAAACTTCATATTCGTTCAGTTTCATTTCGATTTGCATTGCATTTCATCCGTCTAGTTTAGGTTGATTTCTTTAAAACAATATTAACTTGCTCATTTCTTCCGAGTGTCAAATTATTTTCTATACATATTTTTCTTCTTTCTAATATCGAACCCTTTTATATTTGTGTATGTCTGTGTTTGTGTGCGCGTGTCTGTGTGTATGCATATGTGTATGTAAAATATTTGATTGTTATTAGCATAAATTTCATATATATGTTGATTTCTTCGAATTTATTTTTGCAAAATTTGATTGCGTTCTAATAAAAATGTAACATTGAAAACATTTAAAATCATTGAATGGGCAATTCGGTCACTCAAAACTACGAGTACTTTTATCCTTTCTCTCTAAAGAGTGATAACTGACAAAAAATAATTATTATCGAATATCTTATAAAGCAATTTCGCAGCTTGCAAGTTTAACGGCGCATTTCGGAAAAAAAGGCATACGATATATTAGTGGCTAACATGATGCAATTAAGGCCACAAAGCTCATTGTTATGAGAAACGGCGAATGATGGTTGGGCACTTTTATTCACCATTGATGTCCTTGATTTTCGACGTTTAGATAGGAATTAAATTGATATTCGCCCATACGTATAGGGGAAGCGTTGTATGTTACTCATGGACAATATGCTTTGTAGCGTTGGTTGTGCTCTGTTAGCATTTATGCTCTCTAAATGGTCGTTAATATATTCGCATAAGCTAGCTTACTACCCTCAGGGTATGAGTGAGTTGTTTCGATCAGAGCAATTTGCACTGTCACAATCGCAAATACGAGAATTTGTTAGGACCTTTGGCGCTTTCGCTAGTTTTCTTTACTTCTATTTATTATGTTCATCGAACCATGTAGCAATATACTAAACAAATAAGAACGCTAACTTCGCATGGCCGCTTCTGAAATATTCCACGAGGTCTTTCAATGTCCATGATATTGGCAACAACACTTATAGGACTTTTTATCGCTTTAGAAAGCCATACAGGCCGAGAACAATTATGAAAAAAAATTCATCCTCAGAAAGAAATGTTCATCATTTGTTTTTCGTTTTTTTTTTACCTTCTGCATTACAATTAAAGTTTTTATTTTCCTTTATGAGTGAATGTATATTATCGGTTTGTTCATGTTTTATGATCGTTGCTGAGTAAGTAGCTATCATTCTGTATACGAAACATTATATAGAGAGAAATTTTCCTCCGTTGTTAAGGAATTTGCTTTATTTTTTCACTTTCCACAGCTTCTTCTTATATCTTTTTTATTATCGTTTCCTTTGACATCTTTATTCGGTACAATAGGCTTTATTAGAAATTACGAGAATGAAAACATATTTTGCATGAGTTTTTTTTTGTGTTTTTTTAAAAACTGTTATGGGATTTTTTTCTGAATATTTTCATTTATTTAATATTAATAGCAATTAGCTTATTTCGCTTTGATTCCTAATTTCTTTAGCGTATAGTAAAATGCCCCTCATGAGCCGCATGAGTTAGATGTTCCTTATTCTTTTTAAGTGAATAGTTCAAAGAGATTCGTAATAGAAGATTTCCTCGTAAATTATTTTTTATTATTTTCTATTCTACTCAGTCAATAATTAGCACAGATTTTAATATCGTTGGCAAACTACGCATTCCACATACTATTGATGGTATCATGCTGCCACCTTCATCAACGGGCGGCTATAAAAGCACTTTTATTCCGCAATCCTCCATTCTTTTTAATACACACTAGGGAATATGGTTTGATCATTTTTTACGCGTATAGCTCATACGAAGTTTGTCCTTAGCGCCGATTGGAGCATGAAACTACGTGATCATTTAGCCAACCGGCTTCATCGTTTTCCTTTGGAGCCCGTCCAAAGGAATAGTATATTTTCTCATAACGTTTCATATTGCCGTTTGTAAACTCCTCTCTTCTTTTTGTTCTGGTTTTTGGGAACCCGTATTAAGCTGTTTAGGAGCAATTTTAAGCCGGAGGGGAATAAATTATGTCTGAAATACAAATGACAAGCTTTGAGCTTATCTTTTGATTTCTAAATTCATATACGCAATTTTGAATGCAATTTTAAATTTTTAACTCATTATTGTTTTTTTGTTGGTTTATTTTTTTCAACTTCTTAATCTAAACTCCTCCCATCTCCTCTTATTTCCGGAAAAATCTTTAATTTTCCTTCTATTGTTCTATTTGAAGCTTCATTTGAAGAGGCAGTATAATATATATCATTTACAAAAATTCACTGTTATGTACCATATGGAGAAAAAATTTCCACAGACAAGATTCTTCGTTAACATTCTTGGGTTCTATAGAAATGCTCGACAATGTTCTGACTGATTGAATTTTTTTGAGTTTCCAACAAAAAAAAATCTTTTTTTTTTAAATGACAAGGTAATACATAATGAGCAATATGAATGTTGAAAGTGTTTTATTGGGGGAACACATGTCTATAGCATTGAATTCGCATCGATGCATAACGACTTCTATCACCTCTTTATTCTTTTCCACAGTACATTAAGGCTTATTGAAAAATTTTTTGTTCTATATTTCACAGTATGAAATACGAAAATGAGATTTCGATTCATTTCATGCTTAGCTAACATCGTTGTTGTGTCGATGTGCTGTACTTACCTTACACATATTTAAATTTATATTAAACGCCTATGTTCAATATCTTTTACAATGTGCATCTTTTCAAGTATTATAGTCATGGTGGATGATTAGCGAACAATTTTTCATTTTTATCTGGTTTTTTTTTCGTTTTTCTTTTCAGTTTCTTCCTTAAAAATTCTTCAACGATGCTATCTTCTTTAACTTGCTGTTCAAAATGTTATGTGGATAATATAGGACAATTAGATGAGTGTTCTTTGAATCCAGAGGCCAAAGTTCATCTCCACAGTAGCGGCGAGATAATCGATAAATAGTTTCTGTAGTTGTTCGTTATATTTTTTTTCCCAAGTATTTGGCTCTCATCTTTACCTTATAATTTCCAAATTTACTCCTATATTTCCGCATTGCCATTAAAAAATTATAAATAATTTTTTCTAGCGGGTCAAAGACTTTACGGAATTATTTTTGATTAATTATAATCGTTAACTGAGGGACTTTGTAGGTGACATTATCCGAATATTATTTCTGATGTTGCAAGTGGTCGAGAATGTTTTCGCTAATAGCTATTATTTAAGCTTATTTCGGATGGAGGAGTTCAGAACGGTCTTTTTTGATCGTAAACGTTAAGTATGACTTATAGAAATATTTTCAAATGGATACAATTTTATGCTCGGCAACTTTGATAGAGTTCACACTTTGAACTTTAATGGATATTGTTTTTTTCTTTAAAGAATTTTTTTAAACCTTCGAGATTCTTAGTGGAGCAACTTTTAATGTGCATTTAAGTGATGTAAATGTTGCATTTTAGCAAGTAAAGTGATGCGATTGTTAGGATAAGCAAAGCTCAAACTTCTCTCCAGCAGAATTTCCACATTTTTATTCGAATAAAACAAATGAATTTTTCACTCAGAGAGAAGGAAAAACTTTTTCGAATTTCCAAAAATTGAAAAAAAAAATGTGCTCATTCGAAGTCGAAAAATTTTTTGGAAGCTTCAAGATGATCGAGAATTCGAAATTTGAAATTATATTTGAAGAGCAAAACTATAAAAAAAAAAAACCTTACGAACATCATAATTCAATCATTTGTCACTGTTCATTCAATGATAAGTGATCGAATTTGGAGGACGATTTCAGCTGAATGAGCTAAGCAGTCTTTATGAGCTTTACGAATTTTCACATTTTTCGGATATTCCCTACTTTTTTTTTGAATTTTCCGATGCCCATTACCGGTATTCCATTCATTGTTACATATCGGTTTCACTGCGTTTATAAAAGTGCCCATCTTTTGTACAGAATTTCGCTTATTGAACTCTACTATAAATTCTACGTATTAGTACATTTAAGCAGTTTTTTTTTCATTGAATTGTGCATATTCTGTACAGAATTTATTTTTTATAGGGATCTATGCAATTGAATCGATATTAAAAACACTTTGATTTCATGAATGAGTTTCATGCATATTACGATGTGAAATTATTTACTGAGCACACCTCATCGCTTCTTAATTATTGACAACAACGCACTCTCCTCAGTTTTTTTTTATATACATACATATATCTAATATATTTTCATCTAAACACATTTTGCCAAGTCACGATTGATTAAGTTAGACGATTTGTGGCGATTGATTCAGAGTCACGCAAAAGGGCATAAGGCTAGGTTATGAGGAAATAACTTTGAAACATCAGATAAGATTTTCGGAGGGAACTGGCAGAATCCGACTGCTGTCCGGAATGTTATTACAGTATTTGCATATGTGACGGAAGTGTTTCTAACGTTATCAGCATTGCGTTATTGGATGCGTTCGTTATTGGCGTTTAATGAATGATATTAGTATTAGAAAGTTGTAATGGTGGTACGTAATGGTCGCAAGGTGGTCAGTGATGAGGGTGATGATCCTACTCCAACTGCACCCTTAATTACCTGTCTACGAGATTGGGAATCACCTGAATGCCGTATCGGTGAACGTCATCGACCGAAATTTGCGCCGAATTTTGCACGTGCAAGATATGGCAGTCAAAGTTGGCGTCACGGTAGCAGCACTACCACCATTCCAGTCAGCAACGACCCCAACGATAAAAATGGTCTTTTAATGCGGAAATTTCCCATCTGTTTTCTTTCGTTTCATTTATTATTTTTGTATGCTTCAATCGTTATTAAGTCTACCATTTGATTTATGAGGCATAACTCGGCGTTGAATTGCTATGACTTGCATTATGGCACCTCGGTTTTGATTAAACGAGCGTACAGGTGTACAGCGAAACGTGATATGATATAAGACCGTTGGTTGCAAAACGAAGTCGGAAATTTGCGACCCATTCCTTGATTTGCATAACGATTTTTTGGGGGAAGTTTCTTCGAGAATGCGCCACAATTAGAAAGGCATATTACAGCTTGTTGAGTACAGGGTATTTCATAAAGAACCTTTTATATTTATCATTTGAAGCGGAATTGAACAAGACGCTTTATTAGCTAATTGAAGAATTTCTCAACCAAAATTATTAGATAAGGTTTTCTCTTCAAGTTGAGCTCAGAAATAACTCTTCAATTTGCAGAAAATTATTCGATAAAGGCATTTGAAGTTAATGCATTGTGGCATTCTTTTTTGAGCATAGAGAAATATATTAGTTCATCAAGCAAATGTCTCACATATTTCCGCCCTTCGCCAACGTTTCTTTTGCTCGAAAATTCTACTGAAAATGTTGTTCCATTGTAAATCAATTTGATCTTCGAGAGAAAAAACAATGAATTGAGATTTTCATTCATTTTTTGGAGAGCTTTTGCTTTTAAATCAAAGACTGAACCTTGAGGTACCACAAATAATGCTTTTGAAACGGAAAAAAGCGAAAATATGAGGGAAGAACTTGATGGCGACTCTCTTACTGTTGCATCACTTGAATAAAGTATGTAACGCTTTTGCGCAAAACTTTAAGTATACCTGTTCTGTCGGGATTGTTCATAAAGAAAGTTTCATGCATAGTATGGTGATGATACTATGCGGAAATATTACTGAAGAAATAATCTCTTAGAAATAAGGCAGCATCTTTCTTTTACTAAGTTGCAGATTTAACTTGCAGAAGTGCGTTATCACGACATTATGTCTTCTCAAATGTTTTTTGTTGCTCTCTACATCCCGTTGGTTTCAACTGACACATGAAAGCTAGAGTTAGGAAATTTTTTGGATAAGACATACAGCTTGGGATCGTTTGATAAGCCGTTTTTTTTATTTTCATCCGTCAATTTCCAATGGTGTTATAGACGTTTGAATATTTGTGTGCAAAATTTGCATGCATTTTCAACGCTCGAGCCACTACAAAAAAAAACGAATCTTTACTGATGGCTTATATATTCGGTGGGTTTTATTATTAGAATAGGAGGCATTATGAGGCTTGTTTCATTTTATTTTGATAGTGCTTAAAACTATTGGTAAGTTGAACGAGACGCAAAAGCATACGTTATGTCGGCTGTTGAGATGAGCGTTTTTGTTTAGCCAACCTTGGGTTTTTTATTAAATTTAACTAAACGTTAACGACTTCATTAGATATGCAAAAATAGGCGATCAAGACCGCTAGTTGATTTTTTGACAAACGCTCAACGTAACCTTTGAATTCATGAAATGGCCTTGGCGCACATTCTGTTCGTTCAGCATCTTCATGATCAACTAATCAATTCATGCTCTATTGAATGCGAAGGGAATTACCATGCTGCACAATGCGCCTTCTGAAAAACATCTAAAGACTACCGCAGAGGTCAAAGCATTGTTTTTGGTGTACGTAAGGGGGAGAGTGAGGACTCTTGTATTGATCCCAAAAAACCCCAAAGTTTCAACTGAGATGTTTCAACTGCAGAGTTCACCACCTACGGCCTCATTGCATCTTTAGAATGAACACGAATTATCTTTCAATGATGGCCCACTTCAATATAGCAAGGTAGAGGTGGAAAATAAGGGGAAGGAGTAGCTCATTCCACACATATCCTAGCGTTCCGAAACTGGATTAAGGAAGTGGAACAGATTAGAACCTTAGGCTAAGTTCTGCGCTCAGTAGTCTTATGGTTGGTAGTCCTTGCAAGTTTCGCTGTACGCCCCCGTGCTCGATGACTGCCGTTAAATATAGCCATTATGAAGCGAACGAATGAGAATGGATTTGAGTTTTAATAGTTTTTGAAGTGCAGTGAAGTATGAATTTGGCTACTGGGACAATCTGAAATGTGCCAAAACATGCCGTCTGCAATGCTATTGAAAAGCTTTGCAGTTTGTTAATATTGATTTTATCCGTAGCGAAACCAATGCTCTTCTAGGCCTATTGCGTTCGCCTACGCCTAGCTTCCTGCATCTTTCTAGCATCTTGCGTTGCAGAACAATTATTTAGCACACGTGCATGCGCACACATACACAAAAATATGCATTTATAAAGCAGAACACAGCAAAACTACTGCATTGAAAAAAAAAACCCAAAAGTCACTTGCTAAGAGCAAATGCAGAAATCTACTAAGCAGTTTGGTGCTAGATGTGCATTAGTATCCTGTTCATCCAGTTCGTCTGTTCTCCTATTCATCAACAAATGACAAGATCTGTGGAATAGTGCAATATTTCAATTGCTCCTACCTAAGGTGCGGAACAGGTGCAATCTCTGTGTAATCAAATATTTACAATTTTTGCAATTTTAAATTACTATAGGCTCCTTCACAATTTAATGGATCAGATGGTATAAAAAGTATAAAAAGATGGTATAAATGGTATAAATGGCATAAAAAGATGGTATAAAAAGTCATCGTATGTTGTCCATTATGCTCTATAAGCTTCAGTATTTCCATATAGGACAAGTCGGATAAAAACACGAAAACAGATAACACAGGCATTACTGTCATTTGCAATGGCACATAGAACATGGTTGAAAAATTCACATGATATGAAGTGTTTGAGTCGTACCACCTGAGTGCTGCCTAATGGACGGACATTTGCAGGTCTCATAACACCGATACTACCAGCCGCTGAGTCTTCTGTGGCGAGAACCTCGTTGGCGCCTCGTCGTGTTTCCGTAACACCGAAAACGCCACTGAACGGTGAGTTGCACGAGCGCACTCGAGCATCTATCTCTTTCGCGATCACCGCAGCGACAAGCCCGCGCCCCATTCTCAAGCATTTCTCTGTCCTTCCACAACACATTCCTCACTTAAGCTATTCGCCGAAGACAACACATGTTGCTTCAACTGCGCGTATGCCAACCACTAATAGAGCCACCTTGAGGGCATCAAGTCGAAGTAGAGAAGGTGATCGTGGTTGGGCACATCGCTTCGAAATCGAAGAATTCATGGATGAGAAAGAGGATGATGAGGGATCTGGAGAGGCGTTTGTTTGGCCGACGCGAAGCACGCCTATACCTTTTCAGGTCACATCAGTGACACCCGCAATGCGGTTATGGTATGTTAACACGACAACTATAAGATTACCAACCCCCATCGCAGAACAATATTCAACTACTTCCGGCCAAATGCGCACCACTTTAACGCAGCGTGAATTCGCTGATCCGCAGTGGCGGCATGGTGATAAGTTCGGCACCCGCATGACATATGCGGCTACGAGATCAGTCCCTCTTCCGCATTTACATCCAGTCGCTGCACCGACTAAGTCTTCTCTTATGGTTTCTTTGCCGGCTCCGAGTCGGGATAGCAACAGTGACAGCTTGCTGCCTCTTGCTTCGTCACCACCATACATCGCGTCGAAACCTGTTGCATCTCGTTTGAATAAGACTGCTTTACCAGCACACAAGTCACCACAAAGTTGGGATAAATTTTTTATTGAAGAGAGCGATGATAATATACAACGTATAGCCGCAACTCATAAGGCATTACTGACATTACCGCCATTACGCACCACCACACCATTCAGTTATTTATCACTGTTTGGTGCAAGCACCGCTGCAACACAGCGAGCTATCACGCCAATGAAGCCCACTATATCCACTGCAACCCATGCACCTCCACTCTCACCACCTTCTTTCTTTGAAGCAATAACCCCACCACAACGTTCGTCAACTATGGCCACACGTTTCATTCCTACACAGGCACCACCACAAATCACCACCCTATCCACTACTACTACAATGATTGCTAAGCAGGCTGCCAATACCGATTCACTTCTATACGACAATGTTCGTGTAGCGGTCGCATATGATGCTAATTATTTTCAAGATCTTTGGTCAGATATCGCTGCGCCACGGATTATTCTCAGTGAGGATATCCGATCCTCAACGATCGAATCGGTATCATCAAAGGCAACTACATTAACCACTGATACTATAGCAGTAACAAAAACAACAAAATCGCTACCCCATGAGAACGTTGTTGATGAGCACAAAGTTGAAGTTGATTCTAAAAAAGTTTTAACAGCAACACCAATAGAAGCGGTCAACGGCAAGGCTGCAATAATGCTCACAACGGGTACGACGACCGAGAAGAGTTCGTTGATGGCCAAACATCCGCACAATTACGGTAAGTAATGTCGTAGAAATGCTTTTGTAGCTCGTACGTACTCACCATTTAACGTTCATTTCGTTGATTTTGTTTGAATTATCTAATTAGCAAGTGAACATGAATTGTCTCGTAGAGACACATCAGCACGTAAATCGTAGATGCAGATGGCAGGTGATGGAGGCTTATCGTATTCGATTGATTGCTTTTCGAGAAACGTAAGCCGCATAGTGCGAAATGAATCTGGAGATGTGTGTCGGGGAAGGAAACAGATGCATGCTCGAGAGTGTGGTCCCTCTTTTTCCATAATTTGGATTTTTGCAACAGTTGCTCTTTTTCTAAAGCATTCCTTCCTATTCGATTAGAAATTCTTCTCAAATGTGAAATATTTCTTTATTTCCAGATCATTTGCTGAATTATTTTATAACCGAGAGAAATATGGAAATGGATAAGTGATAGGTTGGAGGTATCTTCTATAGAATGTTTCTTAGATGAGGCGAAGAGAGGTGATGAATATTTATAATCTTCGTTTGACTCTCTTCATCATTCGAAATTACTCTTTCTGTGTTCGGAAGAAAAAAATTCTGGCCTTTGCTAAATTGAGAACCATATTCGAAATCCGAACGCTTTCTTTTCCAGCTACCGTTCTTTAGTCGGCGCTATTCAAAATATATATTTTATGCGAGGGAAATTTTATGCTTACGAGTTCATAGAGCATTATTTTGATGCTTATGAAATTAGTTCCGGAACAGAATGAACCTTTTTTTAAAAATCTGGTAGGTGAGCAAATCATCACAGTGACACCGCAATTCAACTAGCAGGAAAAAGTGTTAGAGCGCTGGCACGATATGGCTTTGTTGCATACAGCCACTATAAGCTGCCGTTAGATAAAGAAACCAACCCGTTGCAAATATCCGCAGCTGGAAAATTAATTAGCTCAAAGTTAATTGATCTAATCGTCGAGCGAGGTTGACTTGCAAATATTTAAAGCCTTGAAATATTCATCGCTGTTAAATAATAGTGAAATGATGAATGCCGAGTTCTCGTGCAGTTTACCTTCTATAGTCTGTAGTCATACCCTTCATGGTCTTCAAGTCCAAATTGCAAGGCAGACAAACTTATATGCACATACACGCAGATAAAACTTTACTATGATTTGCCTAAGGAAAAAAATATAAAATGATAGTATTGGTTTCATTTTTGCATATAAACTGAAGCGAACAAATTAGTTTGGACGACATTTCGTTCACTTATGTAAAAATGTGAATTCTGTCAGAATCGTCATGATGCCCACTTTTGCAATTCCGATCGTTCGAATATCGTAAATTATCAACAAATAAGAAAACATAGGCAATAATGCGCTCAAATTTTGACACTATCGACCGCTCATTGAAATTTCTTTGCTTAATATTTGGTTTTCCATAGCGGTCGATTGTAGAATATATCACACTGGCTGTTAAGCACGACTCTACCGTTCATAAAATTTATGCAAATTTTTGACTTTTCGAATGTAACGCATGAAATACAACCGTGCCAGAGCTCTTTTCGAAGCTGAAATTAATGTAAAGGAAAAAGAATCTATAGTAGACATTATATTAACCGATCGGATTTTATTCAGATTTTTTTTGAGTTAAATGAAAATATTCATATGAGTAGGCGATACTTTGCATTTATTTACGAAAGTGCATATGAACTCATCGTTTTAAAGCAATCGCTCTAAATAAAGCCTTATTTAAGCGCTAAACTTTTTTTCGTGGAATTTCATAGGAGCACTTAGGCTTGAATTTTCAATGCATATAGAAAATCCACTTGAGAGAAAGAAGTATTTCCAAAAAGAAAAAAACTTCAATCTATATTTCTCGATGAATACTTTTGTTATATTTTGTTTCCGATTCAGCAATTTCGATTAGTCTCGTCGTTCTAATTGCTACATTTATAGCGATTCTTTAAAGCTAATGGATTCTCATGAGAGAGAGAGAAAAAAAAGAACCGCTCATCTTAAGAAATGGTCTAAACGAGTATGCTGTCAAATATTCCCATCACAGTTTTTGTAATAATTAGATCAGCGAATGTCTAAGATAAATTCTGATTGAAATACGCATCGATATGGAGGAATTATTATTTTCGGATAATGAGATTTATTGATAAACAATATGAGAGGTTTGAAAAAAAGAAATAATTTTTTCATGTTTTATGCTTTTTATTTGAAATTTTTTCATCGACATTTTCATCTATCTTTCATTCGAACAAATCAGCAACTCCATTATTTATTTCTACCTGTTTATTTATTATTGTTCCACTAAATTTCTGATTTCCCAAAAGTCATTCATCCACTGATGAAAATGAGAGAGGTCATTTTCAAAGGGTGTATAAATATTTTCGACTACAACAACCCTCATTTGATGCTTCTTTTATTTTAATATGATATCCGGTTGATTAGGTTTATTTTTATTCCTAATCCACTTTAGTTGCGGTAATATTTACCCTTACCTCTTATTTTTATTTCCACATCGAAGAGAGAAAAAAATTTTTGTGGTATAAATTTGGCATCATTCATACATTAGTCATTTGCTGATCTATTAATATTTATCACCTTTACAAAATGTACGCGTTTTCTTCAATAACTTTTTGAAAACTTTTCTATACTATTTGAGTAAATTCGTTCAAAGTTTTGAAAACGATTCCGACGAAATAATGCAACTATGAATTTGCGTTATAAATATTAGAGTTATTTTGAAAGCGTTGAGAAAAAGAGGGACCAATCCCTTGAAAATGCGTTTATTTTATCATTCATGGCAAGTACTTCGGATAAAATATGAATGAGCTAGTGTTTTTTTTTTGGACTCCTATCACAAAAAAATAAATCTTCACGATTGTTATGCGTAGTTATCAGCGCTATAGAATTTTTTAAAATTTGATCACAATTTTTCAACGATTTCATCTAAGAAACTATTTCCTAGTGTTGTAATAAGACTATCATTGCGAAAGATGCGTTGTATTGCCAACGAAAGAATGAGAGTGATTGCAAAACCAATCAAATAGGAAACGTTTTCACTAAAATGCGAAAATTCAACAGCGAATCTTTGAATAAACAATCGACATAACGAAATTAATCGCTCAAACAATTATCTCGCTTATTGTGGATTTGAATTATGCTCTTTTGTTAGATGATTAATGCTTGAAAAATACTCCATAGATTAAGAGCCAAGGGCTAAAAGACTGAAGCCATAATGGTTATTGCTAATGATTGCTATAGTTGATGCTCAAGCGATTGCTTCGTTGCTACTAATCAACGTTGCTGTGCGTGACAATGACCGGCATCCGTTTTGATGCTATATCGTATTTCCTGTGTTAAAATATTCTGCTTCCTCCTGTATATTTTCGTCGCTATTACAAATCTCTTCTCTTCTAAGCAAAGCTAGTATTGCTGAAGATATATCATCACTTCATATAAGCAGATTAATCACTATTCACGAGAAAGTTTCCTATTTCTCCGGCTTGTCGCACTTCGCTCACTCTTTCTACCGATGGCCATATGGCCATTATTGCTTTCACTTCTCATTTTGCACATTTTCACTAAAGTTTAAATATATTTCATTCTCCGACGTATAATTTTCTTCCAGACATTGATTTGATTTATTAAAAGAAAACATGAATCCACGATTGTACTTGTCATTAATGCATAAAATCCATAGGGGGGGGGGGGGGGTAGGATACAACGAAGAAAATTTAATATGCAGTTCTTTTCTCATCTTTCTTCATAAATTTCTTCTTTTTTTTTGCTCATCTATTGCTCAACGAAGATTCATTAGTCGATTGAGAACAAATATCCGGTGGTTGTAATACATTATTAGGCAATCATCTCATATTCTTTGATAAGAGTTAACGTTCGGGTATTAGCAGGCGCTCAAGGATCGCTTATTAATCTTGCGTTCTGCTATCAAACATAAGTGGAAAATCTTTATGAAGTATCACCGTTCAATAACAATTCTTTCCTTTTTTTTGCATGACGAATATCGTTTTTGCATGTTTTCTTTGCGCTATGCAATTTGCATATAACTTAGCACATTGCCTAATGCAATTTGAACTGAAGATTTTGAAATTCATGTGATTTTTGTTGATTTCATCTTCTTGAGATTGCAGTCGCGTTTTTTTTCAGTGCTTCTTTCAGACGAAAAAAGGAGTACTATAATTGTTCCAGAAAACCAATATCCTATTTGTTATAAGAATGGGCAATACTGCAATTGTTTCAAAAAAGAGCAGTACTGTAATCATTCTCAAAAACAGAGCATTGCTGTAATTGTTTCGAAGTTTTAACTTAATGGACGCAATGAACGCAGTGGTCAAGTAGATAAGACATTTACCAGTTAATGCTTAGTGGATAAAACACTCAAGTCTTTATTTGAGCAAGCTGCTATGTATAATGCATGTGGGTTTCCATCCAGATATCCCATTTTTTGAGATCTCTAGAAGGAGGATGAAGTACACGAGATTTTTCGGTGTTTAAAATGTCTTATTACCGGTGGTCATTCACTAATTATGAATTTCTTTTCAGTACCAGAACAACGCTACAAGGCCGAACAACCGCGTATAACATCCGTTGCGTTGTTAACGACAAGGCACCGTACTAGAACAACGTTGGCTAGTCATACGGTTTATGCGGTCAGGCCAACCACACCTATGGGTGACATGATGACCTCAACTTCGAAGGTAAATTATTCATCACTTTCCAACCAAACGTGGATTTTTTCTTTGCAAATTTTCCGAAGACAATTGTGCTTCTTCCGCCTATTCACAGTTATGCATGTCAAAAGCAAAGTAGAAGTGTTCGAATTAGATCGTTATGCGTAATACAGTTTTAGTGGATTTTTAGCAACTTATAGATATAAGCT
The DNA here is from genome assembly GCA_013433145.1 of Ascaris suum. Lineage (NCBI taxonomy): Eukaryota > Metazoa > Nematoda > Chromadorea > Rhabditida > Ascarididae > Ascaris > Ascaris suum. The sequence goes on along the minus strand of CM024178.1, from coordinate 6,720,540 downwards.
GATGTCTTAAATATATGACTCGCTAAGGAGCGATACAAAATAACTGTACCCGTGATTGGCACTTTTAACGTAATCACGTCATTGTAAGACGCTATCAAAGAAAATACCTCACTACTGATTTTGAAAAACATCACCCATTGCGACGGTTGAATAATGTGCTTGGAAAATATATGAGTGAGCTAGTGTTTTCTTGTCTCTATGATAAAAAATATGCTCTAAAATTGTCACCCCCTCCCCGGACACCGGTGATATATAGTTTAAAAAAGTGGTTACAGTTTGTCAAGGATTTCAGCTAAGAGCTTTTTCGTAGTTCTTTCCTAAGAGGACCTTCGAGGAATATGTGACATATCACCTAGGGCCGTGATTAATAACATAGGCTCAGTTGCTATATTCACGTTATAAGGCACTTGCATGACGGTTGGCTCAGTGGTCGTTTAAGTTCCCTGTAAATAGAAAAAAAAACAAGTAATTTTATGCTCATGATACGAGGTACTATATACAGCTCTCAAATGGCTGCATTTTTCTTTTACTTATTCCACTCTTTCGTTTTAATTACGCGTACAGCAAGTGCTTTACGGATTTGGCTCTATGGATACGCTGTTTATAAAGCCGCAAATGCCAAGAGAATGGAAATTCCAGTGATGAGCCCTGAATAGATTTCAGCTTGATTTATATCGATATTTCTTAGTCTTAGTAGGCTATCTTCCTCATGGAGAGGGGATCAGTTCAGCAACCGTGTATTTCAAAGTAAGCATCACATAAGAAAGGGGTTTAAGCGTTTTTGTGAAAGTTGAATTGAATGACTTGAATGCCACTGTAAAGTTCGGAAAGAGCTCTGCACTCCGTGCATAGCGCAACTATGGCATATTCTAATCGTAAACGATAAAAACTCTCCCTTAGATCCCCTTTCTTGAGATCTGTTTGCTGTTCTATCAGTAGAGATAAAGCTAACTGCAGAACAACTTCCTCAATTTGTAATCAGTTTCAAAATAAAAATTTCTATGATATTACATGATGGTGAATTGATATGATCCAAGTTGATTTCATTTTATTCTGCAATAAAATTCTAAAAAAACTCTACCGAGAATGTCTAGAAAATCTATAAAGAATATAAAGAATTATAGGTGTGTTTTTTCACAGTATGATATCATTAAGCATCATTCGAATATGCTATAAAACTGCGCTTTAGGGTCCTGCAGCTCCGACCGATTTCCCACGAACGGCGCTTATATCAATCGCTTCACTCTCTGTCATAATAATCATTGCAATCGTGGTCTTCTGTGTCTTCAGGTTTTTTTTTGTTTGTCTTGCGGATTATTGTTTTATTAGATCTCTACTCATATATGTCCATAAAGGGGACAAATGAATTGCTTCGATAAGGACTTTTATAGAAGTTATTAAAACAACTTAATCATTTAGCTATGCTCATTGAACACAGTACGCATACATAGGTATATTTTTTGAAGTTCTCTCTGGTTTTCCGATACTGCAGATTTATTATCAGTTTAGAGATGCTTGTTCTTTTGCACCTAGAAGACTCGCTCGGATTCTTTGTGATTAATTAAGTATCCAAGAAAAAACACCGTGAAATTCCTATTTCATAATAACGCTTAGATCAGCTCATTTTCCTTTTTTTGTTTTCTCTCTGTACCATAATCATTTTTTATGATGCACACCCTTATGTTCATTTGCACTACCTTTACCGAAGTATGACCACACACAATACTTCCCTGTTATTTCTTTACGTGCTTTTATGCAAGTGGAGAACAGGAAGAAAAGAAAAGAAAGGAAAACTACTTTTGTGCAAGCGGAGAGCAAAAAGAAAGGAAAATCGGACGTTCTTTCTCGTGGTTTTGACTGACGCATTTCAAAAAGCTTGCCTTCTCTCCACTAAATATTTCATCCTGAAGCTTTCCATGTAATCACTTAATGCGTTTTCAAATTATGCATCCAGTCAGACATCTTCATAGCGTGCATCAGATTCTATATGAATGTGTCTGCATGCGAATGGTCGTTAAATCAAACACTGACGCGTGCCCAATCGTGCCCTCTAACCTGTAGTCGAAGTATAAATTGGAAGCAAGTAATTTAAGGTGCCGACAAAGTGGACCCTCAACAGACCAATACCCGATGGTGTGCAATGGAAAGCAATCCGGTTATGCACCGATTCCCACTGAGATGTCACCCCAAATGGTTCACCATGATCCACATCATGTGGCACAACCGGTTGGCGGTCCTTTCCTCCAGGCGCGCGTCAACCACCTCAATGGTTATCAGCCGATCAAGGGCGCCGTTATACCGAATACGAATGGCGTCAAAAATGGAAATGCAGTCTCGAATGGAAGGAAAAAAGAGTTTAAAGAGTGGTATGTGTAAAAATTGTTGTTCCGCTACTCGCATGTATAAATCTAACTTAATCACGTATATATATTCGTATTCAGTTACACACCTCTCCTTCGGAAATCCCCGTATGGCCGAGTGCTGAAGCAAGAAGTCGACCTGTCAAGTTTCCAGCACGTTCTGCATTAGTTTTTTTTTTGAAGTTGTTGGGGAAATGAAGAGCTCGGCTTATGTAAATTTGGCTTATGGTGAGCGAGAAATGTAGCTGAAACACGTCATCTGTGCAGACCATAACAAATCTTCGACTTCGAATAAGTCTTCAGGTGAAATTTTCATTTTCGTTTATTGCCTCGAAGCGTCTACCACTGATAGCCGAATTACTTAGCACTAGAAATAAGTAAAGTTTTGGATTTCGCAGTGCTGTGGTGGATATTTGTGCTATTTCTAAAGGCTTTCAAATGCCCTAATATTACAGCAATGTTCCGATCCGTTCACTTTTCTCTTCTTATAGATTTGCAAAATTTGATTCCCAAAAAGAGGAAGAGGTGTATTGTTTATTGCTCATATATGTTGTGTGTTCAGATTTACTTAGTAACCACTTATTCGTTTGTAATTTATACCTCTAACGAAACAACATCCTTAGTACCTGGAGAGAGTGAATTAAATTCGAATACGGGGCATCCGATTTGCTATTTCTCTTAGGTTCTGTCCTATGCACCATCGATCCCAGTTCCACATATGTTGGGATCTTTTACGTGTGAGCCGCTATCTGCGTCAAAGGGCAGAATTCGGGAGGGGGAGAGCGAAGGCTGGAAGGCAGTAATGCAACCCACTGCAACTATAGTATGCGCAATCGGCAATAGAATATTTGAAAATGGTTCAACTCGCGCGAATCGCAAACTTTTCAAACCTTTACTTGGAATGAACACTTACTTGCATGGGATAAAGGTTTTCTTAATGCTTTTACAACAGATACTAAAGGAATGTTTTCAAAATTGGACGATTCGGATGTGAAATCTCTTTGGTGCAGCTGTCATATGAGGTGGTATCAAGAAGATCCAAGTATGCTTACAGATCGCTTTGTCATCGCCTCAGAACTACTCTTGTCGTAGATACGTACAGCAGGGTGCCCAGAAATATATCGAGAAAAAATTTGCATTTCGTTCAAAAAGTTAATTCTCTGAATTTATCCCGAATGGAGCATCTACCACAGATAATATCATATTGATCATATTTCATCGTGCTAACGAATATTTTTGACATTTGATTTCCTTTATTCCCTTCGCATTAATTCATATCAATTCGTTTTTCTAGTCTTCCGTTTATTCGGAGTATGCATTCTAAATCTTTTCTTGCGATCGTTTAAGTTTGTTCCTTACCGCAAACTTAAGAAATGTTTTATATACTTACCGCAAACTCTTTATTAGAAGAAGAAATTGCAATGTTTTAGATGCCAGTGAGAATTCATATTTTTCAAAGAGTATCATTAAACTATCGGTGAATATTCACTTCAAGAAATTCTCGTGAGCATAGGATCTTTTTGCAATTTTGCGCAACGAGCGTTATGGGGACGTCGTACTTATTTGTGTGCATGTGCATAGATGTCTATTTGCATCAGAACTTCACGTCGAGAGGCCAGAAGCATAGGGACAAAAAAATCTGAACCATGAGGCGGTCTGTAGACTTCATCTCTGTTTGAGTGTTAGTGTTCATAAGTTAAATCGTTTCTGATTGTAGACACAAAATGCCTTTGGAAAACGACCAAATATGCAAATAAATGACTCGCAGACAAACACAAATAGGTAGACACAAGGTAGTTGTTAAGATTTTTTTTCTTTCTTGTGCACTTTTACGAATTTGCGCTTGCATGTATTGGTCCCACTGTCTCTTCAATGTTTGTCTGGAATCACATCTGCGAATTTCAATGGGTATAATGCTCATCACTAGAAGAAAGCGGCCGAAACTATCAGTCAAAGTCGATTCTTAAATTTCGAATTGACTCATAGACGGTCATATGTGGCTAAAAATTTGTATACGCTTGCAGCCGGTCGAGTTTCTATTTTGCATGGCTCGAGTCGTGGAAGAGCAGAAAATTTGCATACAGGCGGTCAGATCACTTGAAATATGAATCACTTTTGAACACATTTTATTATTTCTTGTGAATCCATAAAAACGGCTAGCCGAACCATCTCTTTAATAAACCATTTCACTTATTTTCTAGGACTGATTTTGGAGGCTGATGGTGTTGACCCTATTGCAAATTTCGCATATTATCAAAACACCTATGATTTGCAAAGATTGCTGCTCTCGGATGCGCTTTATTACATCTTTAGTTGTCTCTTTTGCTCACAATTGTTTTCACAATTAATCGAAAGAAAAGAAAAAGAAATGAATAAGTGACGTTTTCAGAGCTTCGTTTACTCTATGATCGGAACAATGAAATTCACGCAGCAAATCATCCGTTCATTCGTTGAAGATGATTTTATTGTTTCAGAAAATTTGCATATTCATATTTCCGTGCGTAAACTTTTTTTTAAAATTATCGTTTTGTGAGAGCAGTACCTTTTACTTGCATTTTACAATAGCTGCTTTGTAAAAACGCATTATAGCGATGTCTGTCTTTGTGTCTGTGTGTATATGTGTTCTGTGTGTCTGTTTGTCCATCATATGTCTTTCTGGCCAATAGTTTCAAATGAAGAATGAAACTTGCGTTGCAAAATTTATTGATAACCGATCGTCGTCTATCAGTTTCGTGAGAAACTACAGGCATAGAAGTTGATAAAAATTTTTGCATACAGTTTAGTGGGTTGGGCCTAAAAAAATGAATCTTCTATGAAAGGTTTCTATGGGCAATTGGATCAGTTAAAATATGAATATATTGTTTTGTTTATATTACTTTTTTTTGCTGCTGAATTTTTGAATTAATGATTTAAATGAGCGGGATGTAAAAGTACATATCGTGCCCCACCCGCTCTGGCACGTTTCTACACTCGTCTTTTTGACTGTTATGTTGAAGAATCGTTCTTGCATTGCACAGCTTTCAGCCTATGCCACATACGAGCTGCAGTTTTCCACGTTTATCGCCAAAATGCGCATTTTCACGAACTGCAGATCCGATGCAGTTGTTCTCTAGTTCAAGTGGAAAATGAAAGATAAATGAATAAAAAACAGCCGAAAAAGAATTGAAAGCAAAACGGCCTTATTTTTAAACATAAAAGGCGATTGTAATCTAATAAACGAATAAAAGTGAATCGTGGATTTCAAGAGAATAGACAATTTTTCTTCGTTGAAAAATTTTTGCAATTAGTTGGAGAAATTGCTGGCAAGGCACCAAAAATTTACTAAGTACAAAGCAGCAGTCGCTATATACATAAGTAGGCTAATATTTATATTAATTCTTATTCTTCTGGTTTTATACATTTTTGCAAGTTTGAACTTATAAAACGCATTACAAATGATTTTGAAGTTGTAAGTTATGTATTGGCATTTGTATTTGTCCCTCTCTTGTCTATCCAATGACTTCGTTCAACTTAGGAACTTTTGAAATTGGAGGCGTTAACATAGATCACCTAGAAGAATTACCGATATTCGAAATTTGCCAGAAAATTTTCGAGTCATATTATAATAAGTTTTTTATCAGGTGGAATCACACTGACAATCTAATTAGACAAAATATGAAAGGTGTTCCTCGGATGTTTTGTTATTCATTGCAAACTAATGAAACTAGTTGGTCAGCTAAGCGGAATCAAAAAAGTCCATATCGTGCCATCTAATTTGCTTCACTTCCCCACTTCTTTCTCCTTTGTAAGCGTTGCAGCATTTGGAGCAGTGCCATTTTGAAACAGATTCCCTAATGTAGAAGACAGGATTTGATCCTTCAGTAATGATCCCCTCCTCTTCTCCCCCCTTCTAGCATATAATTTTTTGCTGATTGGGTTTACTTTCCGACATTATGGAATGCTATCACTCATACTTTTCTGATTCTTTCCTTCATTCTCTTACAATTTTCTTTTCTCTCTGTATGTGGAAACAATTAATTCCACACTATGTGTCTATCGATTATTCGTGCTTTTATAAATGCCGCTATTACAATATGAAGCAATAAAACTTAAACGTTGCTCTTTTTTGTGGCATGTAAAACGATATGGAAGACAGAAATGGGAAAGCGCACCAGGAAAAACGACAATGATGACATCATATGCACTGCTTGCAAATTCTACTCATAGTATGCCGCAAAGAGGTTGAAAAAAGTAAAGCAAGTCATGCGTAAATTTCTTTCCAAAAACTTGCTTTTCTGATCTGGAATTTTGCGAAAAAACATGGCCCCCAACTTCCTTTGCGCATTTAAATCCCTAATTTTTACACAACATAATCAGAACATTGATGTAAGACGAAGCGATTAATGTATCATGCTAAGCGGTTTCAACGCCATAGTTTTTGTAATCCAAGAGCCGAAGTGTTCGTGCGCACAGACGCACGCACATAGACATTTCCATATCTTCGAAGTGCATCGCTGCTACACCCGCACCTTGCGAAAAGCTCATCATCCACGAGAGTAAAATGGCAATATAACTAAATTATTAGATGGGAATTTATGCGTTATCTTGAGTAGGTTTTCCAGTCTGGCCCTTGCTTATATGTTTTATTGACAGATCGAATCTTAATTTAACTAAGAACTTTTCCTGCTGCATTTCGTCGTGGTACCTAGGTGTTATCTACCTTCATCAGAATGAGTTGTGAATGGAGTTTGGCTTGCATCGACTATGCTCGTGTTGTGCTTAAAAGGAAAATGCAAAGTTTTCACTGCATGTTTTATAGCTCATTATCAGTCAAATCCGTTATTATTTGGAGCATTCTTATGCGTTCCATTGGAATAATCCTGCTGAACACACAGTGAATGCTCATACATAAGTGAGGTATATAATGAATCTGTCACCGTGATCGGCGTAGTTGCTCCACTAAATTATTTATAATGTTATTTTCACTAATTTATTACAGTATTTTTATAATAGTATTTCTTTGTTAATGTCTTACATTGAAACTTGAATGTTATTTACTTTAGTCGATAAGTGCAACATTAGCATAGAGCATATGAATATTGCTCTACCCGCGGCGCTATCGCTCAGTCGATGACCTCAACATCGACTTTCACGTTATCGATCACTAATCACTGTTGCTTTGCCTTCGCTTGGTTATCATTTCTTCATTTTTACTTATATGAGTTTTTATTTTGGAATTTTCGGTTATATTTGTCTCGTAAGTGTACTCCAGTTGTTAAGTTCAATGTATAGTACAACATACTTAGAATTTAATGTCCTTTATTATCACCTGCTTCCACGGTTTATATAATTCTTTACTACTATATTTTAGTGTAACTCTCTGCACTATTCTCCGCTTATTATGTGTCCTATATTTACAAAAACTTTTAATTTCCTCTGTTTAAATTTAACGATCACTTTTTATGATTATTGCCAACATGTCTATTGTACTAAATCTCCAATTTTATTTCATTTTAAGTTTCTTTTTTAGTGTTATTACAGTATGTCGATTTTGGTTCACACTGTTTAACACTACATTTTATATAGACTTTTGACGGTTATTATTTTTATGCCTACCAATTTTTATTAAAATTGTGTTTTATACAGTAACCTAGCTTGTAGGGTGCTCATGTCTTAACAACTACATAGATTTATATAAGTAAGGTTTGTTTGTTGTACTGAATTTTATTAATCGTTAGTTTCATGTATCTTCATCCCACATTTACCTTTATTGCCTAGTTATTGCTCTTCGCATGTAGGTTTCTTTCTCGGGTCCTGAGCTAAAACACTGTTTGTAGAACTAGATGATGGATACTGATGCTAGAAGGGACGCAAGTTCCACTTCCGAAACGGCTATTATCGAAAAAAAGAAGAAAGCGGACCTTGGCGATGAGGTAGACGCTACAGGTTGTAATTTATGAGTGCAATATGCATTTCTAATATATATTTCAATTACAGATATTTCTATTTCTTGTTTTCTATTTTTTTTCTCTACGCGCAATTAGGTTGTCTATGAAATTACTCATACTAACAGGATTATGCGTATCGTTCTGACGATGGCCCGCGAAATAATCCTGGTGCATACGTCAACGGATAAGGGCCGAAATGTGGTTACCTTGTATTCTAATAGGTAATTTATCCACGTCTTACTCCTGTATTTTTAACGTCTAGTTTTCTGATAGTGGTCTATTGCCTCTATGTTTGCGCTCGTGAAATGTTTTTTTTTCCAACATAAATTTCCTTAATTTAGTTTCTCTCACATCGACATTTTGCAACTGGTTTCTACGGAAGTATATATATATATATATATATATATATATATATATATATATATATATATATATATATATATATATATATATATATATATGGTCTCTTCATTACTATATATTTATTCAACTATTCGTGCAAACCTTTTAATTTACTGGTTTATCAGCTCACCTCCTATTACATTTTAATAACCTTTTGGATAGATTTTATTAATTTTACAAGTTTGATTTAATTAAGTACAAATACTACAAATGCAGTTAGGCACACACTCATTTGTGTCCTATTAAAGATAATTCGGCGACTTCCAAGGTTTACCTATTTACTTGTTTTTCAAAATTGTAATACCTCACTAAACACTTATATATTTGTTTTTACCGTTACATAACGGTTAAATATTTAGTAAAACATCCTTTGCGTTTCTTATACCTCGTTCCTTTTAGCCTTTTTCTTTTATAGAACGTCAAAAATTTACGAAGTGAACTCCATCGTCTGTTCGTAATCAGCGACACTGTTTAGCGACACAAGTTGTTTATTTCCGATTATTGGTTTATTTGTTTGTTTGTTTACTTGCTTATTTATTTATTTGCTTAAATGTTGTAAATGTGACATGAAGAAGGTCGGCGCAACACAATGTTGCAAAATCTGGAAAGCCAACAGCTATCATACCAGTGGGTTATATTCTTTACTGCTTAATAAGCATTATTATTTGTTTACATCTATCTCTTAGCAGTTGAACATAGCAATGTGAACAATAATTGGAATAAGTGTGGCGACACTTCTGTCCCATCATAGTAACGGTGAAGTGCACCAAGACGAGCTCTAAATTTTTGTGGTTCAAGTCACCTAGTCTCGAGAACTGAAAGTGCTACTCATCCTTTGAAATTGTGGCATATCCTCCTATGTATGAGTGAACGAACTGCTCTCTTCAGTTAATCTTGCAACCTTCGCTGCTTGTTGAGGCGTTCAACCTTACTGAGCAGGACTAAGCATATTCAGGGAGGTGTGAACCGGTGACACTACCCAACTAGACGTGGTCATTTGGCGGGTGATCAAGCGGCGACATCATTTCTGTTCGTTCCAACTTTGCGAACCTGTGCCGATGGCGGATGATATCGGATTTCGAAGTTTTGAAGGAATCCGTGGGATTTCATTTGCGCGAAGCTTCCCGCATAATGCACATGCCGATGGTGCATTTTTGATGGAGAAACGAAGCGGAAACAAATCGGAATTGTAGTGCTGCATCCTTTCTTAAATTTTTTTTTGATGGCAACATTTTCAAGGTTTAATGAATTTTCCCTAAAAGTGATCAGCAACCGTCATAAGGAAGAAGCGTGAAGTACAAACTCTCTTTTGCTGTGAAATTTTGCTCCTGTTATTAGTAAAACAGTGCATTTGCGAGGACAGGTTTCTCTGGAAATCCCAAGTTTCTCCTGAAGATCCTCAGCCCTCAGGCTATCAGGAACAATGGGCGCTTCGTGCCCGGAAGTCTAGATTATATAACTGTGGTAACCTGTGTTCTGGAATAAGCTTTCAAACCCTACTCCTATCCAAAATCGTGGCACATGGATGCACCAGATGCATAGCATGAAATATGTCTTTCGAAACGTCACCTGCTATGCTAAATGACTGCTGGAATATTGAAAAAAAAAATTATACAGCGGCATCTTTCCAAATCGTTACAGTGGTTCCCATCATTAAATCTTTCTTTGGTCATATAGGACCGGTTGTTATTTAAAATTGATTTGCGGCTTTTATTTTACTTTACTTAATTTCTTGCAGGGCATGATCAATACACAATTTTCCAGATCTCATCCTTGCAGATTTCGCAATTCGTGACGTGAAACTTCCGACTAGTCGTATGCACAGATAAGATGTCACCGAAATGCATTTTTTAAAACTAAATTTGCCATGAATTGCATCCAAACTTCCTCTCAGGATTTATAAACTACTAGAAAATTTCCTGTCGAAACTCTATTAAAATGTCACTCTTTTTGTTTTTGCAAATCGCATATACACAGTGTTCGAAAAACGCAACTATGCATTTCCATGCGTGACATCTTTTACACTCTCGACTCCCTTATGCAACGCAGACGATTATGCGAGACATTAAAGTACTCAAGTGAGGGACGGGCAATTAAGGAATTTTGGGGATGAGGGGTCGCTTTATTAACTACGAATGAGAAGTGATGTGCCCTCGCTAGGAAGAGGGTAGTGGAGGAAGCGAGCGGAGAGGAACAATCACTCCCATTTGCGGGTTATCCACTTCCCCTCAAGAATTACCCAACACTCAGCTGTCAACGGCGGCGATTTGCAAACAGCTCACCAGGCTTAATTAGAGAGGTGCATATTAAAGCAGTAAAGTGCATGCGAGATGCTATTGCTAATTTGAAGAGCATTGTTCTCTAATAGCACTGAAATAAAAATTAGCGTTCTCCATAAGCGCTTCATCATTGGTACTACTTATGTGCGTTCATGCGCACGATCACCATACGGCTTATTAGCATATGGCAATCTTTGTAGTGAGTGTGCTTCATTTCAGTGTTTTCCCACTATGCACGTTTCTGCAAATTGCTGCAAAAGCGTATTATAGAGACGTAATGTTTATGCGTATGTATGTATGTATCTGTCTGTTTGTCTGTCTGTGTGCGAGTTTTAACTCACGGACATAGAAGACATTAGGCTGAAATTCTGCGAACATACTCTAAACTGTTAATCGACTATGCTCAGTCTCATTCAAATATGTCATGCCTTTATTAGTAGTAAGACTCCAAATGTAATGTGAACGTTGCGCATACGGATTCGTTTTGATCGGTTGATATGAATTGATTCCTGTTCACCTCTGAATGAAAATTCCTAGACAAGTATAATTTTATAACTTTTATGCTGCCATGGGAATTTACTTTTCTAAAGCGCATTATGGCAAAATGTGTTTATGCGTATGTATCTGTCCAGTAGTATCAAACTAGAGACTAATGAAGCCAGAATTATAAAATTTATGGTATGGGAAGATTTTTATGTATCAATATTCTAATTCATTCAAGTTGACCCTCCAAATTCTAAGGGTTTATGGGCACCTAAAAATTTGTATGCACGTGACATCAATTGGCTCATAAAAATGAATTTAGGATATTCACAAAGATTGTCGAACTCGCTGAAATATGCATACACTATTGTGCTTTTTCTGCACATAGTTTATGAAACTAGTTGGTGAGTTCATTCCTTTCAATCGCTGTGGAACTTTCTTTCACTTAGTGAATATTTTTCCTCCTGGTTGATGTGGTTTATGAATGAGCATATATACGACAACTTGTCTAATCTCTTGCTGTATTTATTTTTTTAATTACTTAACTTTATTGTGTCCATTTTCATAATGGTTTATTTATTAAATGTTATCTCGCGGATCGCAAATGCATCTCTTGCAAGCGTTTCTGTTGTCATCTACGTTGTCTTATGATGACATTGTTAACCTATGCTTATCAACCTGACCGCTTCAGGTATGCGGCAGGTGATTGGCCACCTTAGCCCTTTAGTATTATTGGGTCGTGCATGTTTCCGGTGGGCACCTTTCGTTCAACTTTATTCATCTATACGAGTGAACTTCATCACATTTGTGCTCCTTTCATAGAGTTCTTTTGTTTGAAGTACATTATGTCAATGCAACATTTATTTGTCGTCGAAATTCAAATATAAATTTCTCTGAAAAGTGCATCAAAACCGAGATTGATGGAATAATATCGTTCATTTCAATGCTCTCTTCAAAGTCAAATTTCGATCCTGTTTCGTATTCGACTTTTTTTTTGAACGCTCAACGTCATATGACAGGTTCTTACATTACGTGAGAAGTTTTTCAATGGTTTTTTTCCCGTCGTTGTATATGATGGTAGTCAATTTTCTATCATAATGACACTTTTCTTGTTCTCATATTTTAGCTGCTTGAATAGTTTTTCTTATCGTCTCAATGCAAAAATGTGAAATGCGGAAATTTTTTTCTCTGTGAATTCTTCGTCGATTTATGTAATTTTTTCTCATCATTGACATTCATTATCTTGAAACAATTAGAATAAAAAGAGGAAAAGGAAACATGCGGTTATTAAGTTTTAAGGAATAAAAAAAATTCCTATCTCATCTATATTCGATCTCCACGTTTATTTTCTTCGTTGCTGGAGATGATATCGTCCTTCGTCATATGGTTAAATTCTTCTTCCGATGAGTTGCTTAGCAGCACCTTCATAGTATTGTGCATTTATGATCGTGTTTTTTTTTTGGATGCTCGAGTTTTTTAAATTGTTATCAGCGAAGAAAATTCCTTCAAATAAGCTATATAGTTCCGAGAAGTTTTCATTGGTTTCATTGTTTTATATTTCACCTCTGATAAGTTTTCGTTGGTTATTTGTTGTTCAATAATTTGACTTTTGAAGACATATCAGTTGCATAATTTCCACTCGTTTTTTTCAAGGAGAAAACAATTGTCATACACGAAACAATAATCATATTTTTTAATGATTTTCATTTAAGATTCAGGAAGCTATTCGGCTAGAAATAACAAAGTATATTAAGTATGTTTTTGATGGGAATTATCATTTACCGCAGTAAAAAAATTTCAAGGTATTTTAACATTCCGATGACTAAGTTGAATAGTTGACGTTCAACAAAAATATTTTTGCCTCGAAAAAAAAGAATATTTATTGAAAATTTCTCCTCTAAAGGCAGCAAAATACCGGAAATTCATCGTGACAAAAGATCTTTTAGGGAGGATCATTTATCTATAATATGCATTGATAAATAGAGAAAATTAGGAACAATTAATTCATGAAAATTCGAGTGCATTATAATCGTACAGCTGATTTTCCATGTTCTTTTGCGGAATTTATCGAAATGCGCAATAGTTGGCAGAGTATTTGAATGCATAATTTTATGCGTGTTTATGTGTTTACCTGCGCATTTAGCGGATCGTTCCAAGACAGGTTTCAATGGCTCAGACCAACGTCACCTCATTTTTCATCTAGTATTACTGACTCAAAAGCTCTGATTTAATGATCATAGAGTGATTGCGACAATAACTGTATATCCGCTGTGCTGTTCGTTGGTTATTGCTAACGAGTGATTGAAAAGTGATCTGTTGTGATCAAGTCAGTTTTATGGTCGCAGTGAACGTGGTAACCTTCATTTATGTAACAAGTTCTACGGTCATAGTTGTTTGATCTTGATATGGTATATCCCCCGTGTGGATTATGACCTCCCCATGCGTTCAGGGCCGTAGCCGAAGATATAAATAGGCTGCGGTCTTGCTTGCTAGGCAGTGCGTGTGTTCAGCAATCCTGGTCCTATAACCCCACGCCCGGTGACAGTTATGCAGCTTACATTCGAATCGTTGCAAATAAAAGTCATTTTTCTTCTCGGCTTTTTGCTGTCACGATAAAGGCGTTTGTTGCCAATGCTATGTGCTTATTGCAGCATTGCTTATGTAAGTGTTTCTACGTTGTAAGTGTTTCTGAGATGTAAGTGTTACCACTGGATGTAACTACAATTGTGCATTATACTCACAAAATGCCTTCGTTTCTACGTTGTTGCAATATGTATATTATTTGCAATGTTGCAGTGTGTGTATTAATCGTATACCTTGCATTATTGCAATATTCATACGATGATTTGGTTCATATTGATGGAAGTTTCGTTGACTATGTTTTTATGCGTTCATCTACGTTTACACTCGATTATTTTGGAAATCTATGCGAAAGGGTTCGCTATAAGCATGCTTCTAAAGCGAGAGTGTTCAGTTTCGATGTTTGCATTGCATTAGTTTCGAAGTAAACGAGAGTGCACATTCTGCGTGCGTGATGCAATACCATTAAATTGCAAGCCCATACTCATACTATTTTTCTAGGAGTCTGTATCGTTTTTTCGTATTCACAGCCACATCTTCTTTAATTTCATCGTGGGTTATCCGCCTCTTACGCTAATATAAATCTGCTTGAATGCTGAATTTTCTAATATACACCTACGTTCGCCTAAAATATTAGTTCTACCTCAGTTTATGCATAAGGGACCGAATTGCTAAAGTATATATGCTTATGTCCGACTCTTTTGTGAGAAAGCCTGGCAAATTTCCACTAAAATAGCAATACTTAAGGCGGTACCGGTTCTTTCAAACTATTTTATGAACAGAGGCTTGAGTTTGAATCACTCGGTTTTGAATCGCTTCGAGATAGAAGGATTCTACTCTGCCGATTTCTTTACTACAACATTTGAAAAGGTTCACCTCCTGGTTTTTCATTCTACAACATTCTTTCAAGTCTTCTTTCTTTTCCCTTACTAGCTAACTACTTACAATTACGGTTGTGAGCCTACATAATCATATTATCCAGTATATATATATATATATATATATATATATATATATATATATATATATATATATATATATATATATATATATATATATATATATATATATATATATATAATGTTCCCTGCACTATTAAACTTTTGTGATTTTTCTTTTTAAATTAATATTTGACTTCACAAAAGCGTTGTTGTCTTCCTATTGCTTTTTTTCCATGAATGTGCATTTTGTTATCATCGCAATACTTCTTACATTTTACTGCATTGCACTGTCCATATATTTCGGTTACTGCCTTACTCTATCATTCGATTATTTAACCATCTTTTTTTCGCATTGCTTCATTTCTTAATCAAACGCTTGTCTTATCATACTGACCGAAACAGATTTTCGAGAAATTTTTTTAGATATATCTGAAGAGCTTGATTTTTATTATTTACTTACATATGAATGGAATTGGCAAACATCTGTTAACGAGGGAGCAGAGGTATTTAAAGAAATATTCTTTATTAACCAGCCTGGTAATGAGATGGACATAATTTAAGAATTTTAGCTGAATAGCATTGCTTTATATTTGATAGTTATTAAAATTATCTGTTTTTTGTTATTCATCATCGATTAAAAAGAAAAAATTACTTCATATTTAATTCATAAGTACTAATTATTTGCCCATCTGTGGATTTTGCTTAACGAATCCATCGATCCTTGTCACTTTTATGTATCGCGATTCCACAGATCAGTGAATTTTGAAGATGCCTTATCACTCATTCAGCGTTATTTGTTCAGCACTTTTTGAAATAAGAAGCATTCTATATCGCTTATTTTCTATTATATTCAATCGGCTTTAATTCTTGTTAGTTGCATTATTTTCGAACACATTTTCATTGAAATTTATAGTAGAAGAATGGAAGACTCTTGTTGAAGTTGGAAATGACAATTTGGCAGAACCCTGGGGTCATCTTCATTGCCCGGGTACAATCAATTTGTGTGACATGTGTCCACAAACGACACGTCTTGGCGCTCTCATCAGTCGCCGAAGTGTGGATGTTCGTTAGCCTCGAGGGAGTGCTGCCACTTCTCTTCCGGTGATATGCAAGCTCTCTTTCTCTTCTATCAAAGCTTGCTCTATTCATTATTTCCAGTTTTTGAAATGCCAACAGAGTAAATCAATCCTCACTTTAATTAAAATAGTAAATCTATGGATGTCTATCAGTCCCAGCAAGTTGGATGACGGGGACAGGAGAGAAAGTAGGAAGGAGGAGAATCACGGAGAAGAAGGTGGCGTTGATAAAAATAAGTCTGTGGGGGACTGCTCGCAGGATGGCCGAAATGTTGCCTCATTGATTTATTGGCTTACTTTGGTTTCATTTGCGAACTTCTCTTATGATGTGTAAAGCATGATAAGAGAAACTGTTAAAAAACGAAATAGATAACATAACTATGACCGTGAGGTGAGGTTTTTCTTTTTTGTCGTTTACCTTATCCGCGTAAAGTAGATGTGTTGAGAAACACCTATTCTCAAGTTTTCGTTTGCCGTGCTAAGGCTTGTATCGTAAACAGAAGCCGATATGCACATATACTGAACAAGTTTTTATAGGAGCTTCAGCTCTACTTTCGACCTTCTCGATCTAGTGACTTGAATGTTTTTCGCAGCCGAGTCTGTTTATTCCATTCGTTTACCTTGGTTCGAGTGCTTGCTCCGCATTAATCGCTACAGCTGATTATAAGTTTTCCTTAGTACGTTTCATGTGTCATATGTGTTCCTAAAAATTCGGGTACTGTTGAATACACCTTTTCTACTTCCGTTCCTTCGCATGTTCACCTTCATTCTAACGTATAATTCTCACCTGTTCTCCCTTCAAACCTACCTCAACTCTCAGTTATGTCCTTCTCCCCCCCCCCCCTCCCCCCCCTTAAAATCACTCTAATCCTCACTTGTGTCTTCCATTTCCCCCACCCCTCCTTCAACATTTTTCTTAATTTTTTCTCGTTTCTTCCACTACTTCTATTCTTTTAAAACTTACGCTGACAGTCATTAGCACCTCATCCCCCACCCTCCGGTCGGCTGGCTAGGTTTTGCCTAGCTTTCGTTAATATTTCCCCCTCAACTCCCTTCTGAAATCCATCCTAACTCTTATCTGCTTCCTTTCCATCTCTCCCTCCTCTCACCACTTGCTGTTGAATTTGTCTCCTTTTTCACTTGTATTCTTTTCACTTCCTCATTCCTCCAACAGAAGCTGGAATATGCTGGAAGTTTATTTATCGCGTTCCGATTTCGTACTATTCATCGCCGTAAAATTTCAATCAAAGTGAAATCGTTTTCATTTGAAATCAGCAGACATTTTTTTTTTCATAGCCGCTGTGCATATATTTGTCTGCCTCCGTTTATATATAATTTCTGAGAATCACATTTCGGAAAAACGCTGCGTTTTCCAAGTAATGACAATCAAGAAAGCATGGTGGTCGCTGTTATGAGAAACGTGTTTCCGTCAGCTGTACCCATTTTTGCAACGACGTGATCCATCATATGCGCCTCAAAGTCACTTAAACGAATCGAGCAGTACGAATAGCTCGCAGGTAAGTATAACACCCAGAGGTATCGAACGAGAGGAGAAAAGCGAGATAAAGGAAGATGCTCTCTATCTGTTAACTCAGTTTTTAAATCTTTTTAAAATAAACAATGAATTTTGAAACATGAATTGGAGTTAACATTAGTAAAGGTCGCGGAGGAGGTGGGAGGAGAAGGGAGGGTGAGCAGGACGGATTGTTAACTGAATTTGAATATATCTAAATTCACTTCCCTCTCCTTTGGGCAGATTTTTTAGCGTTTCCTCTTGGTGTCTACGCGTATTTATTATATCATATATCTATTTTCCATTCAAATGTTGTTATTCATTTGATAATTTCAAGTAAAGATTGAGATAATGTAAATATAGTTACTATTTTTGGATGATTTCTAAATTTCAGCTTGGTTGAGAATAATCATCTCTTTCATAGGTTAGGAACGCTTTAAGGGCCATAAAATATGGTGTAGAAAGTTTTTTTCTACACTGAGGCGAGTATGACAACAAAGTTTTTGATGAAATTTCAGGACAGTTGTTATTCATCATTATATTGTTATTCGATTATTGATGTTAGCTATTGAGCGAATTGACTAGACTTCAAAAAGCACATATCAGGATGACCTTTTGATGTTTTTTAAAAGATATTTCCTCTATTTAATATTTTTTGATCTGCAGAGAATGTGTCTTTAAAATTTTGCGCCGTTTTCTTTGACTGATGTATTATTCGGTTTTATACTAAGTTCTTTCGCAAGTTTTTCGTTCATTTGCGTTCTGCATAAAAATATTACTATTTTCTCGTTTTTATTGTAATTCATGAAAGTGATTCACTAAAATTGAAACGTTTTCTTGAGATATTTACTCTCGAAATAATTCATAGTATTTCTAATTGTAAATTGCTTCTACATTTTTTCTAATATTTGTTTCTCCTTCCCCTCACCCCTCCCCCCACCCCTCCCACTCACCTCCCCGTCGTTCAACACACAAAGAACAAATTAACCATATCGGAGGAATGTATATGCTTGTTATTGAAATGACCTCTGGAAAGGCCTGCTGTTTGCTGGGAATGCAATACGCTCCTCATGCAAGAGAGCGAGCGACTCGCGTTTTTTTTTTCTCTGCAAAATTTCCAATGGAAGCAGAATTGTATACATACAAGCTAAGCAAATTTGGGCTAAGTAATGCTTGAGATTTTTGATACGGAAAATGAATCAATGAAACTTTAGCCGAGAGCTATGAAAAGAGAGGATAGATGGCTTAAAATTTTGTTTTTCGAAAGATATGTTTGTGGTTTTTTGTATCGCCTAAGAGCCAAAAGGATATTTGAGATTTGAGCGAGAAACGCAAGCGAAAACGCCATTTCCTATGATAACGTCACTTTTAAGATGCACCTTAGGATGTCGACAGCTCTTGAAGCAAATCCATTCGAGTGAGGATTGAAAATCAGGTCGCGTATTATTCTGACTCGGACGTCGCGGACACCATCTTCAACAAGCAATAGCACTTTTCCTATTGGTCGAAAAAGCGCCTAATACCAAAAGCTCACGTGCAACATTTAACACTCCCAGCTAGAGTCTGGAATTAGCATTCATTTGGTCATTTAGTGAGACTATCGAAAATTACCTAAAGAACACTCAGAACGATGGATGGATCTCGGAGTGGAACGTAGAATTCTTGGATCGTTTGCAAAAAGCTTTTGTTTGCTTGGCGACCTATTTAAGGCAGTATTAGGAAAATCACGAACAAAGGAAGCTCCACAATACTCCTTTGCACTTTTATATTATTGCCTTTGTCCGTATTTGTTGATGCGCTGAAAGAATGACGTGGACTCTCGTGGATTTCATCGATATATTTGTTTAGTTTTCGATTTAATCCATTCGACCGCTCATTTAACTTAAAGTTGAATATGAAAATATAACTCAACCTAAGCATTTTAAAATATCTGTTCAATTTTCCTAACGATGAAGAAAATACTTGTCCGAGAAAGTCGGGTTGTCTCTAAATAAGTTCAAGAATAGCTAAAACAACGAATTTTAATAGAAATTCAAGAATATAGTTCAAGCCAAAGCTCGTTCTTTGCGAATGCTTTTCAGAGGGGGTTGACACGATATTAGCTTTCTACAAATCAACCTAGTACACCAACTCGTCAATATGCGAGTTCATAGCGAAATAATGTTGCGCATGCAATTTCCTGCTTGCACAACTTCCTCGCTACAAATTAGTTTGAGAACACATCTAATCGTTTATGGCGTTCAGTGGATTTGCTGCGAAGTTTATGGCAAATTAAAGTGTCAGTAGTCACTCATATAGAGGACCATTAATCGAAACGATATTGGATTTACGGGCGGAACACTCCCAGGATGCTGATTACACCAACCTAATTTCGTTGTCATGGTTTTGTGATCCTCCAGTTGAAAATGCTGCATCAGTGCAGTGACGCAGACACATATACAACAAGTGCAAAGACGTTGTATTGCGAAATTCAGCGAAGGTGCGGAAACATACATTTTTATTGCACCTTTCGTGAGACAGTGAACGAGCCGCTGACCCTGGCAACAAATGAGTCACCGGTCATGTGATATGAAACTAAATATGCCAAATTAGTCTATATATATATATATATATATATATATATATATATATATATATATATATATATATATATATATATATATATATATATATATATATATATATATATATATATATATATATATATATATATATATATATATATATATATATATATATATATATATATCACCTCCACCTTCACCTTTCGACTTGTCGTCGCTGCAGCCGCCTCTCTGAGCACAAGTCCACCGAAGGCCAAAATATCCTTTCTTGTGCTTTCTGCTTCCATCGTTGCCCGAATAGTTTCACCATTGGCTCGTCCCATCTTGTACGTGGTCCTTCTTGAAGTCGTTTGTGTTTTCTCGGGAGCCAGCCTGTTAACCGCAATGCAGTCGAGCAACATGTCCAGCCCATCTTCTTTTTGCTGCCTACATTTCGTCTACCACATAACAAACCCCCCATTCTTTCTCTCAGTTCTTCGTTGCTAATCTTGTCTCTTATGGTAACTCCGAAGATTCTTCTTTCCATGGCTATTTCCGTTACAGCAAACTTCTCTTCCTCGTTCTTTGTTGTAGGCCATGTTTCACAGGCATACAACATTGCCGGCAGTACAGTAGAGTTAAAAATGGATGCTCTGATGTTCATTGGCAAAGCCTGATCGGTAAGCACTGTGCGGTTGTTACTGAAGGCGACCCACCCTGCTCTGCGTCTTCTTATCCATTCGCCATTACGAGATTGTTTGATTCGAATCTTCAACCTGGATATATGTAATCTTTAACTTCTTCAATCTTTGCTTCGTCTGTGCGAATGACCCTCGGGACGCAACATTCATTTCGCATCCACTTTGTCTTCGTTAAATTCACCTCCAACCCAACTTCTTTTGAGAGGTATTTTAGTTGTTGAAGGTCTTGTTGCAGTTCTTTAGGGTTATTTGCAAAAGGTACGCAGTCGTCCGCATAGAGTAGGTGAGTGAGCTTTTCACCGTCAATCATAATCCCGCCCTGGTGATTCGTTTTTCGAAAAAGAGATTCTAGGGTTGCTGCAAAGAGCGTCGGGGATATCGTATCTCCTTGTCGGACTCCTTTATTTATTTGTGTATGACACATTTCGGATAAAAGCTTTATGTCATTCGTGCTTTCTTCACCAATGAGTCTTATGATGTCGACGTAAACAGGGTTTACACCAGCTTCGTGTAACGCGTTGATTATAGCGGTCATTCCCACAGAACCAAACGCTTTGCGATAGTCGACGGAAGCTAAACATACCGGCATCTGATATTCTTTGCTCTTCTCCAGTAACTGACTGAGAGCGTGAATATGATCTTGAATGGAGCATACAGCTTTGAATCCCGCTTGTTCTCTGCTGAATTCCAGTTGATGGGATATTCGCTGTAACAAGTCTTGTGAACAGCTTATATAGATGAGACAGGAATGTTATCGGGCGATAGTTAATAAGATCTTCTGAATCGCCTTTTTTCTTCAACAGCATAGTTTTCGAAGTTCACCAAGCTTTCGGAATCGCACCTTTTTTTAAATAGAACGTAAATCTTTCTGCGATTGCGTTCTGAAGCAAACAGCCCCCGCTTTTAATATTCTGCTGTTATTCTTTCAATTCCGGGGCATATGTTGGGCTTCATCTTCTTGATGGTAACTTCTACCTCGTCCCATGTTACAACTGGAATTTCTTCTTTTTCGATATGCGGTTTAGTTTCGTTTATCTTCACTTTAAAGCATACAGTTCATTATAGAATTTTTCACAGATTCCTTTCATTTTTTTCTATCTGTGGTACGTCTTCCGTCGGCAACTTTCAGTGCGATAGGCAATTTTCTTTTCAGCTGTAACTCCCTTTCAACTCTTTTGATACTTTTTCCTTTCTGTGCAGTCTTTCTGTGCAATCTTCCGATAGTCGTCATAATCCGACTGTAAACTTTTCGGGATCTTTTTGCACAATGTTCTGTAGTCTTCCCCGATTGCTATGCCATGTGCTATTCGTTGGGCTCTAACTCTCATCAACAACAGCGTAGTGTGTCGGATACGTCTTTTCCTTGTTGGAAGGATTTCTTCACTTGCAAGGTCCGCAGCCTTCAAAATGTGAGCAACGAACTGCTCATAGTCTTTATCAATATCTGTGCAGTTCATCGAGAAGTCGATAGTTTTCATCAGATTCGATATATATATATATATATATATATATATATATATATATATATATATATATATATATATATATATATATATATATATATATATATATATATATATATATATATATATATATATATCGCTGCAAATGGCTTTCTTTTTGATTTTTATTTGTAATTGTTCCTCAAAATTAAATCTTTGCTTTTTCAATCTAAATTGATCGCTTTCGTCCTTCAAAAGTTCTCAGCACTTATGAATGTCATTCCCTTCATTCTTCCTATGCAATGCTTTTGTGTGAGGATCTTTGTAACCCTGTCTTTAAGTGTAGTAAAACACGGGTGATTCTTTCGTAATTCCCATTTGTTTTTTTTTTCAAAAGCTATAAAAATTGAGGTGAAATCGGGTGACGTTGTAATATATAACTCGTCCACTTCTTTATCATTTCCTTCCTTGCCTTTAGGGCATTTCCATGAGGGAATGCTAGTCATGGAAATATTCATTCATGCGTAGAGGTAGCAGTCTGCGGAGAACCCCCGATCCCATTGATGCTCTTCCCATCTCGCTGAAATGAGAAAAGCGGAGCCGGATACACATCCTGATTTCAAACATTTTCGCTCTGCGCATAAAACAAATTTGCAATCTTGACTTAAAAAGTTCTCCTAATTAGTCGTTTGCGCACATACTCAGCATACCTGGCATTAACGCGATGATTGAAGCATGCCATAGCAATTGGCACTATAAGCGCTTTTTCACTGCCCTCTTCTGAGCAAACAGTTTTACAAATCGCCAACAAGTTACAGTTATGCGAAATAACGCCTCCATATTTTAATTGATCCGACCGTTCTCGTAAACACTTTGCAGAACAAAAAAAAAATTATTGCTTTTGCTATTCGGCTCACGTAAAATGAAAAACCGAGCTGCAGAAAATCCTTCCAGCTCTTTTCCGCTTTTAAATATCTCTACATGCTTTTGAGACTGGTAAACGAAAGATGCTATAGGAGCCATGGTGAGTCGCACGCCACGCCACCACACTTCATAGCATTAGTCAGCGGCTGTTTAATTGAAACTTTTGAGCACATAAGCTGCATGCGCATTCGTAAGCATATACTTACACATACGAGCGCAAACACGCATATATAATACACGCAGACATACATACATATATGAGCATATGCGCGCATACACTAAGGACACATGCACATATACACATACGAATAAATACACACGTACAATTCATATTCATTAGATATGATGTCGCCGTAATGAGCTTTTTTCAAGGAAATTTGCAAAAGTTTGCAAAAAAAAAAACGGAATTGGATGCTCAATTTGAAATGCATCATTGAGGTTTTATTATGTTCTATAATTTTCGAACTACTTGCATTCGCCTTCTATGCTTTATATGCGTTTCATAGCAACTTTTCATTATCATTTTATAATTTAAGCGCAATTATATTAAGCGTAAAATCATTATATACATAGATTATATCGGCTGAACGCTGCGAAAAAAAAGCATTCAACAAATAAATAAAAGAATTCAATGAAATTCTCCTATTGGTCGTTCTTGATGAAAGCAGCAATTCTGCGTTAGGATGCCGTATTTGCGCAAAAAAAAAAAAAAAACCACTCAATGCCAATTTCACTAAACGGATTTCTGATCGAAATAGGCTTCCACTTTTTCATGAAACGAGCGACGCTTGCTTCCTACCGCATCACTGCGTAAATATGAGCACAACGCTGCGCTTCTGCTTACCTTCTTTCACGTTTTACATAATAGTGCTAGTGAATGAAGAAAGCAAAAGAGTTGTAAAAGATACTGGTAGTACTCATTTATGCTCTCGCTGCTGAAACGGTGGGAGAGATTCGGGCTTTTCCTCATTTCTTTTTTTTTCTAAGCGGAAACGCATAATCTGAACTGCCAATGTGAACAGTAGAGTTAAATGACTTTCGTAGGCAATCAACTTTCAAAAATACTTTATAGCATGTCAAACGATGCAAAGTGCTTTCTGCTTGAAGAATAAGTGAATATTACGCCTTAGAATGTTTTCATTTAACGAGCGAAAGGGAGAGAGGAAGAAATGATGGACTCTGGAGGGACGGGGAGGAGGATAGCGGACATTTTGGTTGCGAGGAAGAAAATGGCTCCTTCCATCCATCATATTGGAGAAAGTGGCACGGTTGGGCAACAGGAGGGCGGATCTCATTCAAACAACTGAATGCGGTGTGAATTTATGCGGAATAAAATTTCCTTACTGTTTGTTTCTTCACAAAAAAAGGTATATCCTAGTACATCTCTTTAGTTTACACGTTCAAATCATCTCTTCCTGATGATACCATCTTTAAATTCGTTGAAATATATAGCAAATTTTGATGCTGAAGCTCCGAATGGAAATTCTCGGCAGCTGACGTTATGTTTTAAAATCTTCTGGCGAATTCATGAAAATAAAATTTTAAACTCATCGAGTTATTTACGATGAAGAGAAGGACGATATTGATTTTGACTCAAAAGCGCAAAAGCAAAAAAAGGCGAGTAGTCGATGTTTGCATTTAGTGTGCCGACTCAGCTTTTTTCCGATTGCAACATCATAGGCTTGCAATACTCAGCTTTTGCAATTACGGATGCAATTGTTTGTCCTTATTTACTTCGAAAAGCTTGCATTTGCAAGAAGCAATATTGCGATGCCATGTTTATATGTGTTCGAAAGCCCGTCTGTTTCTTTCAAGGTACTAATTGTTGAAGCTATTGCTAGGAAATTTTACCGATTTTATACAATTATTTTCATGACCTCGCTCACTTTATTTTATTTGGTTCATCAGGTTTCAATAAAACCACAGGTGTTTAACGCTACCCAAGAGTTTGGCTTATATTTCACGAGGCTCACTATGCAAGAAAGATGGATTGTTTTGTGGCGGATTCGCAAGGGCGATCGGATCTTTAAAAAAAGCATGACCGAATAATTCGGCACTCCTGCTTATCATTCCAATTCATCTTTTAAAATGATATTTTTGTTTTTCAAGGCAATCAAGGCTATTTCTTGCATTTTGTGTCTGAAAGTCGATGTTTAGAGCTCCGCAGTGTGTCATAGCAGCTTTGAGTTCTTCAGGTTCTCATTTATTTTGTACGAAAAGCTAAATCCTTACATACTATATCATGACTTGCTTTAAGTAATATGTGTTCGTATAACATCTTATTTAATAAATGTGACTGTGTTCGCTGTGATCGCTCAAAGTGATTTAGCTGCATTAGCTCTGATAAAGACTGTGATCAGTTATTGTGGAAGCAATCTCTTTGTCAGAAAATTTCAGCTGCTTTGATTTCATTACGCTAACGTCTGTATAATACTTCATTTCGGAGATCTATATCCCGCTTCATCGATGCAGTCTAAAATGTTAAATGTGAGATATTTTGCAGGCTGTTAAATGACATTAACATCGTTAACAACTGTAACCTTTTAAATGGCATTAAAAATACTTCAAACATCTTTCAAACTGTGATGCTGCTCGTCAGAGAGTGATTCTGAACCCACCATGTCGTTAACCTATTCCTTTTCAGTTTTAATAAAACGTCGTCTCCTAAAATATGACCAGCCGACCGTTTGATCCAGTGCATACCCCTCCAATGGTTGACTTAACTCTTAAAAAATTTATGATCGATGGTCATAAATTCAGTCTTTCGATAGTATAATCATTAATCAGTCAGTGATAAACATTTCACTACGGAAAATGTGACTGTCGAACCGCCTCAACCGGTTGATGTTACTTATTCGCAATCAATTTTATATGATATTAACGTTATGTGTCCACCCATGCGTTTGTATGGGTCTGACTGTTTTGATTAATTGCTTCGCCAACCGGATTCGTATTTTTAATAAGCTTCATCTACCATCATATGTCATTTTTGTACGTCATTATTTCTGTTGGAAACCTTTGTAATGATATCCATTTCTCAAAAAAGTAGTAATAATAATCTGCCAACGGTAATGATTTTTCGGTTATTAACATATTTAAATGTTTTGCAGAATGCCGACATAGATGTCCCAGTTAGTGCTCGTCATCGTTTGATTTCATCAATATTTTTTCATGATGTCCAGGGATCATACCATTCGTTGTTTGTCTTAGTGGCAGTTTGGTGTAGCAAACGATCTAAGTGAGTACTGGCCAGAAGTGTGACTGTGAAGTGTAGATGAGCTTGGAGGACTAGTGGAAAAAAACATGGGAGGCCGCTAGCTCGTATTTACGCTTACGCTTGAGGGCAATTGTCTGGCAGGAGCGTTTCAAAAAAGCCCGCCTCTTCGCATACGTTCCTCCGCTTTGAGCTCGAGCCACGTTGCACAACTATCGCCTAGCATTTACTTGCACAGCTTATCGTCATTAACGATTGCGCGTCTGATGCACCACGTGTGAGATGCGATGCGTCGATATGTGACTTCCGTAACCGTTTTTTTTTTCTCGCTTAATGTGTGCGAGAATTTCCAAATTACGTCGAATCGAGCTGTCGTTCATTCGATTCCTTAATTGGCTCACCGAGTATTTTGCATTCTCATAAATTTTGGCGAATTTGGCGCATATTTTCGCCATTTTTTCCATTTCCTTTTTTTCAAATGAACTATCCAACTTGTCTTATTAATTTTGATTGTTTTTATTCCTTAATTTTATTTATTGCTAGTAATTTTAAATGTATATCGTTGTCATCCCATGTGGCAGTAATTTAAACGAATGCTTATTATAGGAAACTTTCTCGTCTATATCATAGTTTTTGTTAATTGCTGTTCCAATAATGGCCGGAATAAGGACCGGATTTAACGATGAGTTTTTCTAGTTTTGTTCCTCGGTTAAACGCTAAACTTTAACAATCGTCTTTATTTTCAAATTAGGGCTTCTGGCTGAGTTATACGGCACATGTCATCATTAAGTAAGAGTTTCGCTTGCGCAGCGTCCATATTATGTTTCTGTCTCTGGTATTTTTTTCCGGAATTTTAACGGTATATTTTTGCCGACAATTACTTCGCTCCGTCCTCAGTTCCTGTATCCTTCAAGGAGATATCCCAGATCCTGTTTTGTCCCTCGTATAAATTGGTGAAATCAAATTTATTCCCTTCAATATGATCCTGCCTGCGACTTCCACATTCTGCAGAAGACCTTAATGCATTCACTAGTTCACCGAATCTATGGGAGTTAAACATTTCCCCATAAAAAATGTCACGTGGTTCATATTAACTTCTAATGTGAACGATTTACCAAGCTACGGAGTGATGTTCTTTCTAATACAGATGATGTTTATGACCGTGGTATCCAAATGGAGCCTGAACTCTACCAGCGATTGTAATATTCCACTGTCCACGAAAAGTTATCGAAAACTGCCTATTATAGTATTCGTGCTTTGCATCATTTATTGAGCTGCATTATCGAAGGGTTTTCACCACCTTCTGCCCAACCTTTTTCGAGTACTTACTTCATATGCTGTCCTAATTTGTTTCTGATATCGAACTACTAAGTTCTGTCCCCAAATGCTTCACTCGTTTTGCTTGTCGCAAAGTCCACCGTAGCTCACGCCAACCAAATTACATCACCTGATCAAAAATCTTCAACCTGGAATCATTCGAAGAAGGCAATCTCAAATACGTTTTAATTCTTTATCATAAAATTATGTGTGGTTACTTCTCCAGTGTTCCACTGGCAAAAACGTTTGAATACCCCCTTCTCAAAGTTAACATGGGCATCACCTTCAGCTCGCCAAAACATTTGTTGTAAAATAATGTCGTGCATAATTTCCAATATTGCGTTGCACGAGTTTGATAGCTGTTTCCTGCCGATATCGTTAATGCATCCATTCTTTCAGCTTTAAGACTGCATTTGAGTCATTTCGATCTATGTATTACTGCCTTTTCTTACGTACTGAGTGTCTCTCCGCTTCGATTGCAGCTCTGCGAACGTTTTACTCTTCTTTGCTGTTTTTGCTTACGTAGTTTTGTATCTTTTTACAATTTGAAACGTTGAAATAAACTGGAATAAAATGATAAAATTGCTACTTTAGAGGTTTCATTCCGAAATGATGACGTCTTCAGAACCGATCGTCGCGTAAGAACGAAGATATATTTGAGTATTTTAGTACAACCCACGTGGAAAGTTCATTTTCTGATGAAAACTCCGCAATTTTTCATGCGACCGTTAACGTAAATTGTCCCTGGGCGAGAGTAAGGGGTTCCTAGTCCGTGTCTACCACTTTTCAAGCACAATTGAAGGCCAGATTGAAAAATCCTGTGAATTTTCGACGAAGATATGCTCACTCGATTCAGATTTTCTTAAAATTCTTAATTGCATCTTTACTTTTTTTTTTTAGCAGAGCTTTTATTATTGAAGAGAACGATATATGGATTCGGAAGATAGATTTCAAAACAAAAAAATCTGCTTTACTCTCGTTATTAAAATGTATTGCTGGGTTACGTAAATCTGCTTGAAGGAGTTGATATATGCACATTTGCATTTTGCATTCGAAAATCGAATGCAGAACAGTGGTGATTATTAGTTAATATTCATTCGGTGTGATGTGCAATGCAAATGTTTCGAGCGTTACGTTGCTATGCAGATATTTTTTTTTTTCAGTTGCACCATAAGCTATTTCGTTTGCTGCTGATTTGTTTGGCTCGATTCAACGATTGCATTTTTTGGCCTCAAAGATTTTACTTTATTAAAGATATTTTCCTTTCTAGCTTATAGTAGAAGACATATAGAAGGCAACTGCTATTACAGTATGTTTTTACAGTTGATTCTTAATTAAGTAAAGCAGTATCACTTTTCTTACTGAATTTAAAAGTACCAATTTTTTAAAAATTTGGAGCCAACTTTTTCCAAGCTTTATAATTGCAGTTTATCGGCTGTTTGTGAAAAATGTAATTTATCTTTTTGAAACTTTTTGGAGAATATTAATTTCAGCCCGAAATCTCTTGTAAAATTCATCTCTACTATCTCTGCTTGTTTTATAGTCTTCGTACTGAGGGCCTGAGGGCTAATTATCTCTGCTTTACGCCATTTCGTTGATGACCGTTCTTTTTTGACAGTATCAACTACCACCTGATTGTGTCAATTTGATTAATATACATAAACATATTCAACGCTTCTTTAATAGAAAATTTACTAACAACGGCACTGATACGCCAATTTTCTCTCATAATGGCAGAATAAGTGAGCGGTGCGCTATGTGTAAATTATTTTAATTTTAATGCCCATTTCAAACGAAAAGCGCACCAATAATCCACTTTAAAGGTTTTTCCAGCAAGAGATGAAATGTTTACATTTTTTTTGAAAATCATATGGTTTAAACGGGAAAACAGAAATATTTCACTTAGCAATATATTAGAGCGTTTCGATTTTGACTGATTGAACAGGTCGCTTAATTTGTGTGCGTATGTGCAACCATGAGATGCACAGTTTGAATCCACTAAACCTCCAACTATTTTTTGAGTCTCTAGGAAGCTTAATGGTCAAAGTTATGCTGATGCTGATGCTTCCTTCGATCTATCGAAGGATGTTGGTGCTCCATAATTCGATCAACTACCTTCTCTCTTCTAAATTTAGAGGGGAAGGGAAAGTAAGTGCCCATGTGTGGCTCGTGTTATGATTAAATGAGGATTGACGAATGAAAAATGAAATAATAGATTACAAGGTAGTCACCCACATTTTACATTACAAGATTTCTGTGGAAGCCGTCTCATAACGGGGGATTTCTTTTAAAATAAAAAAAAAAGTAACTGAAGTGGTTTGCTATAGAGTGGGCGATAAGCTCGCTGCAACCTCTAAGTATTCTTTGTAAGTAAAGCAGAATGGATGACCGGTGCTGAGCCATCACAATGAATGCACTCGCAGATAGGTTTTCATGGTTGATTTTGTACTAATAAAAAACCTGTAACACATACTGAACAAGCTCACGTGGAGTTGAGAATAAAAACTACTAAGATTTTAAGTAATAAGTTCGCGAGGATAATTAGTTTGAAGAATCTTAATTCTTTTCCGTATTTGGGATGTAAACGCTATCGATCTCCACATAGGGCGATTTGGCTAGGTGCAAAATAGGCACATTCGATGTGTATGCAAACTGTATGGTTAACGATGCGGCCAATTGGCACCCAATTTGATGTTGATCGGCTTTCCTAGGCGCCCGAATTTCATTGAATGCTTCCGGTTACCGTCTTATGCGTCCCAATACGAGGTTAATTGTCCCCTTCCCCACTCTTATTGCTGAATACCTTTCGCATTTCTGACTTCCTGTCTATTTCAGCTGGGTCTTTTTTAAGTCGATATGTCAAGGTTCGAGTTTCCACCTTAGTGAGTCAGCTAAAAGATGAATGCTTACATGACGATCGTAAATATATGTCATGCCAAAATGGCCCCTAATCTTATTTTCGCTTCAAAATGTATAAGGACTATTTTTGCGCAATGCATGAACATTTTGAGATACTTTCATCTAAGAAGCTATATCTTCGGCAAGCGTCTCATCCTCGTCAACATCTTTCACTTATTGACAGCCTGTCCTCCTCATAAAATTTTGAAAACACCAATGTTGCAAATTTGTTGGTGCTTATAAAAGCCAGCTGCATGCTCGAGGTACTAATATTTTTGTGTGTCGTAATACAGAGTAAAATATTTAGTCAATAGTCGATACCTCACGCCGTAGACGTTGTTTTCTCTGTAAGTGGAAGCTATGACAAGCAATACTTTCAAATGTGAACTACGGTTACTTGTCGTATTTCCTCCAGTGAGGTGCCATACTTGTAAATTCCTCCTGCTTAGGAAGAGAATGGGGAGAGGAAATGGAGGAGAACTTGACTGCGAAGGCGAGTTACTTTCAAATATTATGGAACCTAAGAAAAATGTTTTAGGTTCGTGAGAACAAATTTTCCTGGATTTCGTGTTTAATGCGAATAAAGAGTCCTTGTGGCGAAAATGATTTCTTCCTACAGTTCAGAGAGGTTTTAGAGTGAGTAGTTTGATAAGTGGTGGTCAGTTTATTCAGTTTATGTTTGCTCTATTCAAATATCAGATATTGGTCTTGAACATGTTCATGCCTCGAGAAAATTTTCTGGAAAATGACATCCTGAAAGCTCCGTATTCGTCCCTTCCATCTGCTCTCTCCTCTCATCTGTCCTTTGCTTGGTCGGCAATATTGTGAGGCTATAACGTTGCTGTTCTCATAATCGTTACGGTGATAGATCCGACCACTTTTTAGACTTACATTAAAGCTTGTGTTTGAATGGATATTCTCCACTAGTGAAACTCGACTTGTCGCGATATACCCTAGCAAGCCGGTCGGCTACTTTTTTGATGCAGTGGAGTATTTGTTTTGCATCACTATCCTCACCGGTACAAAGGAAACAACTTGCGAATTTTTTTTCGGCGCATATTACGCACCTCAACTGAAATTTACAGGTGCACTAAAATTGCATGTGTATTCTCTTCGAAACGCTCCTAAAAAGTCATCACTTAGGCAATCTGTATTCAATGACTGTCGAATGTTTTGTCGTTCATAGATGAATTAAGCAAGGCGAAAACAGCAACTTTTTTTGGGGTTTTTTACTTCAAATTTGAGAAATAGCGTTATTGTTTTAAGCCGTCTTATTTAACGCACCAAATTGAGATGCTAAGAAAGAATGATAAAAATTATCAAGTAACTCAATGATAGCTCTAAATAGGTACATAAAATAGACTCCTTGTAATCCTTGTTTGCCCTATTTTTCTTTAGAATACTCCATGAGAGAAATATTTGGAAAAATTTTAAGAATTCTATGAATAATGCATTTCTAGTAATAAACAATATTGTGTGTATTCACTTTTAGCGTATTTCTCGATTTTATTCCTTTAAAAAATTTTTTCCCGTATTGCATAATTTCAATTGCTTTATGTGTAATCGCCAAAAAAGTCTATTCAAAAAATTCATGTCACTCATTAGAATTAGCAAATAATAAGTGTCATTTCTTATTCGTATTGCAATAAACCTTTAAGGGCAACTCTTTTTTTCGTGGAACATATTTAATTTGTTCTTTATTTAACTGTCTATCCAGAATGTTTCGCCTAAATTTCTAGTTTACCTTTCCATCTCTTCTCCTTCTATGTTCATTGATTTGATGATCGACTGAACGGAGTTTGCTTCATCGAATTTGAATTACTTTTGTTTACTTCATTGCAGGTTTGCCATTTGCATCTAAGCAATGTTCATTTCCTCTTCAAGTGTTTATCGTTTACGTTGCTTATTCATAAGGGATGCTCTCAGATTGAAACAGTCGATAAAACTTGGCTACAGAATTTTTTGCTACCATCTTATTTACAGTTTATATTGGCATGTTGAGTTTTTCTGTGCCTTATAGCAGTGTAATTAGAATTTTAAAAATTCATTGATCAATTCTTTTCTTCTCAGAAATCTGGCAAATGCAATATGCAATCCACTAATAAGGTAATGAGGCTATGTTAGAGAGTTAATGGTTCGATATTTTCTCTTAGATCGTTTTATTCACTTAAGTGTTGTTCGTTCAGTAGCAAGAAGAACTTCTTCACTGTAGGTCAATACAACGTTTTATATGAAGTCTTTGCCACTCAAGTATGATTCAATATTCTAAGAAATGTTTCAACGAAAAATTTCTTAATTTCGAGACTGTTTAATTGAGAGCATTATAACTCTATTCCCCTAATTCCCATCATTCGATAGCTGCTTGAAATGGATTTATACTCATCATACCCATGGCCAAAGGAAGGAAAGAGAAGTCTTCTCAATACCAAATTTCAATGACTTGGAGAGGAATTCCTCACCCGGAACGCTCACTCAATGAGTTTGAGTTTCTATCACGTATTCAGAAAATTTTCGGAGCCTTTCTGTTCTAACTTCTGAAAATTTCCAGTTATGTTTTTGTACAATTTTGTTGCTCATATTTGACAACAAAACGCCTCTCGTATTTCAATATCATTTCGCATCATAAAAAGCCAATAAGTATTATCTCTTTGGATACATTGTGAATCGATTTGAAGAAGATGTTGCTTATCGAGCCTGGTCTTCGTTGAAAAAATTCTGGGCCTCGGACAATACCCGTAGCCATATCAGGAATTTTTTCCAAAGTTTTTCAGCCAGCGCAAGCCCATTCGATGGGAGTTGCGCCGGCGAGTTTAAAAATAGATTTGTTTTCGCTATATGGTGTGGTTTTCCTGAGGTTTGCGCTCCCCTAATCCTCCTCCTCCTCTCCCGTGAAAAAATTATTGACTCCATCCTCCAAGGCACAATTCTGTCTACGAGCTTAATCCTCAGTAGAATTAATTTACTTTCAATGAGTAAAGCCTGTAATTCCTTATCGTCATAAGCTGTAAATAGACTCAAACTTTCACAACTTTTCTCTTCCGTTTCACAATACATCCTAATTTCTAATAATCACGTTTCCACTCAGATAGTGAGCGGACAAATTTCGTAAGAGTACTAATAATGTCTTTTTACATACTGTCATTACCTGAATTGATCATGCGAAAAGATGTATTTGAAAATTTGCTTTCGCTTTTTTTTGAGATTTTTCAATGTATTTTGCAGCTTGTGAAAACCAGTTTTTCACTATTCAAGAAGTAGATAGATACTCAGTAGTAGTCCTCAGATGCCAACAGTACTCCTTGACTGCTA
This sequence comes from Ascaris suum, assembly GCA_013433145.1. Classification (NCBI taxonomy): domain Eukaryota; kingdom Metazoa; phylum Nematoda; class Chromadorea; order Rhabditida; family Ascarididae; genus Ascaris; species Ascaris suum. Next base: position 6,686,631 of record CM024178.1, on the reverse strand, counting down.
ACAATACTCCTCGATTGCCAACAGTAGTCCTCGACTGCCAGGAGTCCTTGACTTGAATTAAGTTACGATTGTGGTTTAGCAGAACACACCTCTTCTCTCTGTTGAAACGCCTTTCGTTGTTATCAGCCATTAAATAATTTGATGCTTACAATCATGAGTAGAATAATTTTTGATAGGTGCCTTTCTTAATTCTATAAAATTTTTAAAAATTGTTTCAAGTTTCTTGATTATATTGCATCCATTCAACATTCAACAGAGTCTTTGCGCATTATTTATTTATGATCGTTTTTAAAAAATTCTATTCTATGTATATTTTAGTTGAAAATTTTTAAAGTCTAATAGCAACGGTGAATTTTTTTCAGTTTTCATGGCTAATTAACTGTTCAAATATAACAATGGTTTGAAATATTTCGAAAATGTTTATGAAAAAGTTTGAAATTTTCATAAATATTGCACTCATAAATAATGAATATTTTTATTATCATTTAAATAACAAATTTATTTGATCGCATTGAAAATACTCTCGTTATTAAACTCATTGGCTCCGTTGCTATTGAGCATTCAGAGTTTTGCCTTTTAACGTTCCATCACATAACATGTAGTAATTCTCCATCCGAAGTCGGTTATTACTCGGAATGGTTATTTTATCGTCTCTGTTTGGAAACTGGCTAGAATGACGGGAAATTTTATTGAATATTGGTAGGAAACCGCTAGAAATGTGGGACAACTAAATGTGCGATAACTTGACTCCTCTGACGAAATATGCAAATTTATTCGCATGCCAAGCGATTAAGTCAATGATAGCCGGTTGATGTTATTGAATAAGTAAATTCGATTTGCAAGGTAATTATGGGCAGTTTGACTAGTTGAAGGTTAATTCACGTCATGAGTACGCAAACACGCCGAAGCATTTGTTATGTGCCTAATAAAAAGAAAATCCATCATTTTATCAAAATTTTAGACGACGTTAATTTTCGCGCTTATGCGTATTGGTACATTGCCACTAAGTATGTGAGTGTAGATGTTTATCCGTCTTCGAGCTCGTCAAACGAAATCGCTAAATTTAGAGTTATTACTAAATTTAACCAAAATAGTCTATGCAATAGGGAAATATCCTTATGCTCTACACAATAGAGTGGACTCCAGAGCAATGTCCCACACTGGCGCGTCAATTTTAAATCGATCTGAAAGCATTCACAAATTTGAAAAACTTCGCTTGCATTTTATACCGATCCGACTTTCGTTATTCTCCACTATTTGATGATATAAATCGTATCTTTTTATTGCAGGTTTATACGGATTGTTGGATTAATTAATGTATGACGGCATCATTCTATGTGTTAAGGTTTTTTGTTTATAATTGTGAGGGTGGTTGATCAATGCAAAGGTCGATGAAAAAAACTTTTCTTGTGCCAATTTCTTGAACACACTTCTTCACTTGTTTTAATTCGCAAAAGAATGCCACTAATGTAAGTTTTTTTTTTGAGATTTTTTAAAAACATCGTATGTAATCAGTAAAATCCAAATGGATAAAAAAGATAGTTCTAGAAGTAAGAGGGAGAAAGTTATCTTAGCTAAAGGGATTCAAGATGCTCTCAAAGCTTTTGAACACTATTGTTGTATAGTATCGATGACTTTTTATGAATAAAAACACTTGAACAATATTACTACTTCACTAAGTTGCTTGCTTCATTGTGACCATGTCTTTTTCTATGAGAGATACCCTATTTAATTAGAAGCAAATAATGGGAATTTTATGAGTGAAACGAGTTGTACAATGATAATAATTTCAAGGAATGTGTTCGATACCTTTCAAGGAATAATAATAACATAAAGGTGTGATGCTTGAACAGTTACATTCGAGGATATTCTCATCTTAAAATACCCAAAGAGAGAAAATATAATCTCATTTCTTTTAAAGAAATTTCAATAATTTTACAAATGATATGAAAAATCTATGGCTGTTGGTTATGATATTTAATTTTCCAACTTTTTTTTTTTCATTTGATAAATCGAACGGGAAATTTCTCATCATATTTCCTTTTTATCCGATTGAAAATATATTGAAAAATAATCTGAAATATAGCAGCACATTATCGCATCGATCTCATATTTGCAATTAGCCAACCGTATTCATAATGATAGCCTTTTAACGTAATAACTGACAGGTTAACTGATTCGTCCATGTAGAAATATGCAATTTTCGAATGTGATCTTGAGTGAAATTCGATCTAAATAGGCCACATCAGAGTTAAATAATCGTCCATCAATAAGTTGAGATGTCACTTTTTTTTGTTGGCTTCTTGCCCATAACATCAGATGTTGCTCTAATAGGACTAGTTCCTCTCATCTCTCCCTTTTAATGCTCGCTTCGCCGCCATCTGGCAATAATTTTGTAAGCTCGTAAGCGTTGAAGTCATTCACTGTTTGCGGTGAACATTTCGAGTTCAGTCATTCGCCATTTCATAGCAGTATGAGTCTTCTTCAATGTTTCATGCCCTTATCGCTTTATCTGATAGCTGAAAATTCTCTTTTTAAATTCACAACCTTCGAGAATCAGACACTAGATTTAGGAGCGCCAATTAAATAAAAATTATCATTTTTCATCTATAATTGTTTGATTAAGTCTGCTTCTATCTTTGTATTGTTTTTCTCCGCACACTGTTATCAGAGGTTTCGTGAGCGAGTTCCTCGATTTATAATCATTTTATGGGCAGGCTACTTGACTTGTGACCATTTCATGGAAAGTTCCTTCATCTGTTATCTCGTTGTGAGCAAATTCCTATATTTCAGGTTTCTAGTGGGCAAATTTCCTACATCCATTTTCGTATCATCATCATAGGCAAGTCCACATCACTGGGCAAGTTCCTTCATCTTTCTTATTCCTTTACTCTATACGATTCGCCCCATCGGCAGCACAGGGAAAGATCATGCATTCCTAATAATTGATATATGCGGAATTCATTTCTATGAAAGAAGAAAAGTGAAAAGCAACTTTTTTGTGATGCATTCACATTAATTCACAGAATTCATTCATCCGTCGGCTATAACGATATATCCGTTGCCAACTGATAGCATTATTGTCTTGAACATTATCACTTGAACGACTTTAACTGCAGCAGTTTATGTATAATTTTAAACTTCCGTTGAAATATTTTGCCAAATCGATATGGAGAAGGAGCGACTACAGAGTTCTCCAAATTAGTGTTGAGTGATAATATTATTTTTCCAGTATTATTAGTAAATTGTCTAGAGTCGTTCCGGAGTGCCGCTAATGAGGGCTGAAATGGTGCACATGGAATTTTGAGATGGCGTTCATGCTGCGCGTTGTTTTGAAAGCACATCTGCTCGAAGCGAATTTTGTACCATGAATACATGAATACAAAGCCGTTGCAGTCCGTTGAATATGACTTGTTTTCAAATGAAAACTGGAATTTTCTAGGGGATTATTTTTTTTGTTGACTGGTTTAAGAGTGCCTTCTTGAAGAGGATGCTGAACACTTCGCTATTGCAACAGCTGCTTCTATTCAGTGATAACATTTGAGGTCTGATGTGCATAAAACTATTATAAGCAATCAAAGAATCTTTAATGCTTGTGAATGCGTGCATTTTTATGGACTATGGGGTATACAGTAGAGCAAAGCATACTAGTTTACAGTAGCACTAAGCGCATGGTTTAGTACCGTATCCCGGTGCACACTAACGTACGGTAGCGCTAAATACACTGCACTTTTGGGGTTCATAAACCCAAAATTTATTAAGTGCTATTTGCTAAAGCGAGAGATTAGCGTTTACAAACGTAAACTACCCTACATAGATATTAATATGTACGCATACGCATACATAGGATATAATAATAATAATAAAAGCGCAAAATAAGTTTAAATTCAATATATTCTTTAAAAGTGGATGAACTTATATGAGGATTGCTAAGTAGTGAACGGATAGGAATAGCAGAAAAGGTTATTTGTTTAGTTGTTAGTTTGACCGCAGAAACGCAATCTGCACTCACACTTCGGCGGTAGACAACCACAGAGGTTGACAGTTCTCTTCACAAACGAATATTGAGAAATGTGTTCACATCTTTCCTTGTATGAGGATGGCCAAGCCTGTTATGGGAAAGGAGAAATATTTAGAGCAGTTCCAGCACGGTGAAAAATAATCCTTGTAGAACTTGCAAAAATCGGCTTGGATTCTGCGGACATCTAGTGTTTCAGGGAATATCGAATGGCACTCTGTGTAGTTTATTCTTCTTGATGAATTACATCATTTACAGGCAATCCTTGTAGATATTAGCTGGACCTTTCCTCTTCTAGCGCTGTCTGCCTTCACAGCAGCGATGCACACTTGAGAGCATATTGGAAGATTAGCCTTACGAATGTTTTTGTACGCTAGATTCTATGCTGAAATATCAACAAATCTGAGATATGTAAGCACATTCTGTGATATCTTCTATTTAATAGCGTTTAGATGTCGATCGAGGTGCAATTTGGTCCTTTAAGAGATGTGGGGTCGGTAGCATGCACTGAACATTTGTTCCATTTCAACACATTTTGAGTAGATAGAAAAGTTTACCGGACGATTAGTGCATGTTACACATCTTTGCAGCTTCGCTGACCGAGCGTGCTCATAAATTGGTGGCAAGCAATAAAACATCTGCAATAATGCGCTTATATTTTAACCGAACCGGTTGATCTTATACTTCTCTTTCAAAAGATTCATTTTCTGCATGTTTTGCATTCTGATCATTGCTTTTATCAGCATCGTAAAAATATCCTCAAGAAAATGGTTTAGTGAGCTTTGAGCTATTATAATTTTTTCGTATTTCTAAAATGCGTTTTTCTACATCTTCAATTACGATATAAAGGATCTACTGACTCTTGGAAGAGGGGTATCTGCGTGTGCGTCCCACACCGATGTCTCTTGAATATAATAGCATAAAAAACGGTAATTCATGGTGCTAACGAAGAAAAAACTATTTCATTTCAAGGATGTTGTGTACATTCAGCAGAGTGATTTTTAATAAGGCATTCATTCCTCGTGGATTCTATTCCGTCAACTTGCAATAAATTTGACTCGTTTAACCGACTATTCCTTTGAAAATGCTCATCATAAGTGATCACCGCAAACATACTTGGAACTTTGTTTATTTAGTGACTGCTAACAGTAATGTGCCCCGCTTTCTGGTAAAGGAGCGTATGTTTGCAATTATGCCATAAAAAGAATGCCACATGTCCGTTAGACAATTAAGAATAGTCCTAAAGATGAAGAACTGAAGAACTGGAAATCAATTAAGGAATTAAGAAGATGACTGATAAATTTAATTAATCGAATTAAGTTTTGAAAAATGAATCCGTAGCTGAGAATTTTGAGAAATCCTTTAAAATATCAAGAATAGTCAGCAGGTGCCACCATGGTTGAGGCAAACCGTGGAAGAGCCATATTCTGTTTTTTTTTTCCCGAATTCCGAGTGCTGTCAAAAAAGAAATAAGCTATCGCCAAGGTTTTTCTTTATCATAATTCGTATTATCCTAATATTAAGGGTTGGTACCTTAGCGTTTTTTATGCATTTTTACAAAATTCTACAAGCACGCATTATGCGATCACCATATCTATCCATATTTATATGCTTTTTTTATCGCCGCATTCATTTTTTAGGTATAAATCGGCAGTCATTAGTGCTAGAGCAATAAATTTGTTTATTTATTATCTCTTAGGTATTGTGGTGTCGCTCATATCAAATTTTGACAATTTAAGTTGTCTTCTCGCTTCCATACTTCAATTTAACCGATCATCTTTGATTTGTCTAAATTGTTTTTAAAAAAAAGGACTTGCAAACCTTCGCAATAAAACCTCTAAAATTTTATGTGTTTTTTGAGTGTATTGTTGCATTTTGGAACGTATCGAAGCGCATCTCTTGCGGTCGTTCGATCATAAAAATGTTGATTTCAGTCGAGGATTTCTTTAAGCGTCAGACAACTTGAAATATGAATGCATTATCGTGTATTTTCTTTCACTATGTGTTGCTAATTTATGAAATTGTTTCGTCAAATTGCAGAGGGCAAGTGTTATGATCACTCTTCCGGTGAGCTTTTACACCTTTGTCGTTCATCATTTATCTTTGAGATAGAAGTGCGAATTATGTGGAGAAGAAAGTTCGTTAGAAACGAGCATTTTTTCCAGCGCTGAATTTCTTGTTGAAATTTTGCATTGATTTAACTTTAAAGTTTTTCCATTGTTTTAAAAATTTTTTTCAAAACGCTGATCGCTACAAGTATACATGTCGGTGGTTGTTTCGTTTTGTTTGTTTGCTTTGTGAGGCTTCATCAAGTATTCATCAGAAGTGTTAGTTACGAGTTGATGAGGGTTTCGCTGCGCCAATCGGAAATATCATCACGCACAAAGTGTATACACACTAATTAATCACTCTAGCGCACGCCATTCTATTTGTTGTTGTGACCGTTCGATGGCGTAATTCGTTGTCCTCGAGTGATTCCGTTCGAATAAGAAGTGAAGAGAGAGTGAGCAATCATTTCCTTCTGACAAATCCCTATATTCGCACTAAAAAATCACTATTATTTCCCCCGTATCGCTGCAAACGAGCCTAATCCTCAGCAGAAATGCCGACTCGTTGTGATCCCATTTATTTCTATGCAAAAGAGGAGGATCTTTTCATTGCCACGATTCTGTGCTCGTAATAAATGCTTTGCATTATAGAGAAGAGTATTGCAATTGGTTCTTGTTCTACTGTAGTATCTATTGTGTACTTTTTCAATATAGGTTATTGAACTTATATATTTATTGCCTGAAGTAATAGATTTATGAAGTGAATTATACTGAATAGTTTATTATGTGACGAATATTTGTTGATAAATTGCTTTTGCAGTTATATTCCTAAAGAGAGCTAAAAAATTCCACTTTTTTGTTCCAGTTGAGGTAAACTATACTGCTGCAAGTTTTTGTCATAATTAGTCGTCGGTTCTGCTAGAAAAAAAAAATGAACAAAAATTGAACGAAAGAAATTGCATTGCAAATAAAATTGCTGATTTGTAGGTACTGTGCAAATTTTTTAAAAAATTGCAGAGAACCAAATAACAGTAGAATTTCAGTATACCTCAATGCTGATTTTTAAAATAAACTTTTTTCGAAGAAGCGCAAAGAATTATTAACACAAAATAATAGAATATGACCAAATATTTAGCTTTTCTTGCAAGATTCGGGCAGAAAAAGTCTTCAAAAAATAGCAATATGGAATTAATTTGTGAACGCCGGATATGCGATGTTGGAATTAAACAACAGCGCTTTATGATGACTCCAGCCACCAGTTAGTAGCTTCAATAATTGAATTCTGTTAGTTGCAGCTGTCAGTGAGGAATTTATGAAGCAAAATGCTGGTTTCACTATTAGTTTGTGTATATTCATTAATTCTAAATATCAATTATTTGCCTAGTAGAATACTTCATGAAATTTCACCCTTCCTCTACCATATAATTTCTTTGCTGAATGTCATTCCCTGCAGGTAATATTGAGAAAGCGATCCATTTAATACGAGATATTGAATGTATACAACGATGCTCACCAGCACTCGCTCGTTTTGATTTCATTTGTAGGCTTAACGCTAAGATGGGCGGGTCGGTTTGTGGCGCACCGCCAGCTAGGACACGCGTTGCGGTCACTCATAGCATCGTGATGCTTGCAGCTAAAGTAGGCCATTGTGCAGCTGCCAAATCCGATGAAACCTATTTACTGACTTACTCGATGACTCTTTTCATTTTGTGGTAGTAAAATTTTTTGCTAATTTTCACATCCTCTTGCGGAGAATTTTTTCCTTGTAATATTTGCTACCATCTTGAGGTTTTTTTTCGAGTGTTTTTATGGGCCTCTGCTTTCTTTTGCTTCCTCAGGGATTGTCTAATAGTTCGGCTATACCCTTCCTCCTGCGCGATCTGTTGTGTTGCCTTTGGGATTTTCAATGGTATATTTTTATTGCTCGAATGCTTCATTTATTTTTGCAACATTTTTTTGCAGATGTCAATGATTTTGTTTTTATTCATCCTTTTAGAAAATGAAATTCATTCCTTTTTCTGTCGAATTTCACTCTTTGAATTTCATGTGTAAAAAGACATCAATTTTTTTCTTTTGTTCAAAGTTAATTCACGTTGCGAAAAAAATTATGCGCGAACCTTAATTACTTGAAATTTGTATAGTTGAATTAAGTTATAGCCTTGTAGTTGAAATGTTTTCATAGTTTAGCGAATAGATTTTTTCACGAAATGATGTGCTAAAAATGAGACAGAATGAAGCAAACATTTCGAGCTTCTCATAGCTATTGACTGATGGCGTTCGATGAGCTAATAGCCTTCGCATGTTGAATATTTCTTTCTTCGTTTTCTCAGAATTAACATCGGTTTCGAACATCTTCAATAAATGCATGTATGATGTTATCCTCAAAGATTTTAGCGAAATGAATAGTGCTGTTGTTATTGACGTCGATTGTTAAATTATTGAATTTTGTTTCAAAAAAAATTACATTTTTCTATTTTATTCAAAATTTACAAAACAGTTATAAAATGAGGGTTTTGGTTTTTTTGAAAGATATGTACATATTTAATGTGCGAACATTTTTTATAAGTATTCAGCTAGAGTTAATCTCACTCTTCTATCTCTCATCTTTCCCATTCCCACCTACTCTCTCTTTCCATGATTCAACGTTCATCTTAATTACCAACCATGCTACTTGGAACACATGCACTAACCTTACGTGTTTAGAGTTGGTCTGGTTTTAGGTCTCGATATTTCTGTCATTTATATACGATTTATTTGGTCCGATATGAAATTCTCGTTTGCATTTACTCGTGAAATATTCCACTGGAAATTTGCAATTATTCACGCAGTTTATTTTCTAGAAACTGTATAGGAAAAAAGAATATCGAAAATTTAGGAAGCAGACCTAAATGAACAGCGAGATGTATTGAAAAATTTTTGGGAAACTTTTGGGAAACTGTAAACTAAGCAGAAGTAGAAGTTTGTTCATCTTTCAGCCTTTTTGAACTCTGTAGTTCTTGCTACTCAAAAAGTCACATTACGCCGTGATCATACCCTTGAGTCATCCTCATTATCCTTTCTTAAATTTCTTTATTTCAATATTTTCTTTACTTAAATGCAAATTTTCTTTATAGTTTTATGCATAAATCCCTGTAAATATTCGGCTTATTCTAAACTGATTATTAAAAATTCGTTGATTTTTTTTTATTCACTTAGAATCACTACTGAAATGTCGTCGGCATTGATAGTGGTGTTTTTATATATGTTATCGCGGTGATTTTATAAATCTAAGGATTATAAAATTATACTAATTATTACTGATAAAATGTAATAGTAAATAATATAGTAATTTGCAGTAATTATTAATGTAGATCAGTATCGATGTATGCTTAGAGGAAAGAAAAAATTTCATCGGCGCAAAAAATGCATATTGCAATCGTTTTTGCACGGCATTTATTCGTGAACTAGAGATTACGATGAATTCCTTAAGCTTTTATTAGTTTCCGGTTCACACTTTTAACGAGTTTATTGAACACCGTTCCTCATTTTCACTTAAGAATGCTTCAGTATGCCGTAATGCTCATCATAATTTTCCTTCGTTTAGTATTTGACATTTGGGAAGAGAGGAGGGGAACTGGGATATAGATAAATAGGATATATGTTACGTCTGTACAGCGTTTATTGCTAAGAAGTAAAGCGAGATGGTGGCCAGCACTTCAAATCAAGTGATCTACCATTGCATTGTCATCCTTGCTGTCATGCAGCATTATTTACAACGGATGCTACGAAATTAGCTCTATAAATTGTTGATTTGATGACACATAGAAAACTTCTTTCGGCGAGGAGTTTGTTTGTCATATGCAAATTCCGATCGCTATTCGCCGATTCTCATCTGTACTTACTAATGAGTAATAAAGTACCATTCATAAACTCGGATGTAGGAGCATGAGCGAATACGCGTCGTTTTGAACGAACTTTTTTTTTCCATAAGATATATAACTAGCAGCTAAAAATTGCTTATTCTTTTTAAGTGATTCTAATTTCCATTCATAATTTAGAAAAATTTGAGAATAAGAATTTCCCGGCCCTTCAAGCAGCAAATTTCTTCGAAAAGATTGCTGTATTATTTGCAACATCTTCCATTACTTCCGCTTTTTCAAAATTTACCATCATTATTTTTTGTGCATCTTTGAAAACAATTTTCATTTATTAGTTCGTTCTGCGAGAACGCTTATCCATGATCCTATTCAACTCTTTACGAGAATGATTATTTAAATTTTCAAAAAATCTCGTATGCAGTTCTTTGATTGTCAGCATTACTAGACTATTGATTTAATTGTTTCCTCATCAGAGCATTTCTTGTGGTACGCGATACCAAAATTAGGATGTTGAGAATGGCAAACTGACGGAGGGAGAAGGTTTGCTCCCTCCTTCAAAAGGTGAATTTATTTGACGAAAAAAAATCTTTGTAAGACATATGTGGGTCAGTGCAATGGATGAAAAATATATTTGCCATCAAGAAAACACAATTTGAATTTCAGTATTGCACTTCCTATCCATCACAATCCTTCAGTTATATATTTTCTTTACACTACATTAGTGACTTTCTTGTAATTTGCTTTCCATACGAATGTTGCAGATATTTATATTTAAAGAGAGATGTTATGTATGTTTCCGAGATGTTATACTGCAAATCACCGTACTCTCTTTTCTCTTCTTGAATGTGCCCTTGAAGTACACAAATGGCACCATCTTTTTAATCGCAAGCTTCCTTTGTATGAAAAACTTATGACACCTTGAACCACAGCATTTCCTCGGTGGATGTAAATATTCTTTCCTGCAGCTTGTAGCATTGTTTGCTGTCTGGCTAAATAGCTAGATTTGTCATTTACACGAACATTTCCAGCAAGTAACGATCTATTCTATTGTGGTCCACCTCATTCTTGATAGGCTATCGAGATTGTTTAACCATTCAACGCTGCTATTCCAATCGAGGTGTAACGCTTAGGCACTGACAGCTTTCTAGCTGCACGAATATGGTGAATATTTACTTCGCTGAATATTTCTTAATATCTCACGTCCACATATGCCTTTGTCTCATATTACACATATTTATGAGGAACTTCTTTTTGGGATCCTCAGCAAGGCTAATATTGCATGGAGTTATTGACTAGACAAAGAAAAGTGAATCACTTTTTGGTTTCTCGCGTGATCTGTACAGTTTTCTTTTTTTAATGGAAGGTTTTAAAGGTTTCTTTTTTAAGGTTTTTAATGGAAGTCCATCTATGAAAGCAAATATGCAAAGTAGGGCATCCTCTCAACTTGTTGTATCGGAGTACCTGGCTGTAGTCACGTTGAGTCCAGAGTTATTTACCGGAGCGACCAAACATTTTTGCAACATTTGTCTTCAAATCGAATTTCTTTTTGGTTTTTTTTTCTTGCTTAGAATGTGTCTTGTCTTCGAATCCGTAAACATTCACATGTGAATACGGTACTTTCCCGCCTTTTTTTCGTAGATACCTCGAAGAACTACATTTCCCTAAAAGAGACAACACTCCATCAAGTGTTTTGTGCTTACTGGGAGGGGAACAAAGCGATGCACTAAATAAGCACACTAACAACGCCAATAAACGCACTCAAAACTTCAACGGTGATTGAAATGCACGCTGAATAATCAACAGATACGTCCAAACAAAAGAGAAACCGAGAAATAAGCAACTGTAATGCTGCCTATTGGGAGGTAAGATGGGGGAAGGGAGGGGAGGGGGAGGAATAAGAAGTGCTTCGTCATCGGTAGTTGTAATTCCCGGGAATCAGGAGCGTTCAGTTTACTCCAAAAAATTTTGCAAAAGAAGACATGTTTGCTACAAAGCACCGTCGTCTCTTCGTAATGCGAGTGTTGAGTGGTGATTGCTGTTGCTGTCGCATCTTTCCCTTGAACGTCCTCCGAGCGATGCGTTGTCCACTTTGAACTTATGTTTCTAGAAGTAGTGGACTTGTGGGTTGGGTGGTGAGAACGGTTTCGAGGCGGAAGTGGAGGGGGATAGGCAAACAATGGAAGGGGACATCGTGATTGATTAGAAAGGTGGGAAATTTTTTTGAAGTTTTCTCAAAGTGCAAGTTTTCGTTCGAGATATTCCCTTTCTTCAATTAAAAGGTTTTTGCCTTGCTTGCGCAACATTTTTTTAAAATTTAAATGGTTTCCACGCTTGAAATTATTGAAACGATTTTAAAATTAGCGGGAAAGCGCACTGTCAGCTAGTATGCCAATTTCTTCACTGTATATGAATGTTTTGAAAGTTTACTAAGGAAGCCTGAATTTATTTTATACAATATTTACATTTTTACGAGTTATTTAAAGGTTCGTTAGCTGGAAGAAAATTTCTTTCTTAAGTTATATTCTTTTTTCCTCAGGTCCATTCAATTTCTTTGTCAAGTTGTCAAGTGGAAACTGTCGTATAGGTAAATTTATAGCTACAAACGAAATGGACATTTAGTTGAGCGGCACAACGAGCGAGAAAATTTCTCCGAGAAGGAGCTTCATCTGTTTTCATCGTCTCATAAAACGACCACTATCCGTTTTGCTCGCCATCTTTTCTCTTCATACAACCACCACCAGAGAACATTTATATGAAATATCTTTTTACGTTTAGCACTACATATAGGCATAGAAACGTTCTCCATAAATAATTTCTCGATAATTTCCAATAAATGGAAGGCGTACGCCAATAAATTTGAATCATTATTATTATTTTATAGAATCATTTCAAAAAATAATGTGACTAATAGAGTGCCAGTGGGAGAAAAACAACGCCAAGAATTTCTGAGTGAAATATTTCGCACAAATTCAACCCCCCTATATAAATAATCACGATTATTATTGTATATGTGTTTTATTTTACTAGCTTTTATGTTGAGATTTATATTTGTGCGCATCTTTTGAGTATTATATGCTTTCTTATAATATGCGAGTAATAAATTATTCAACTTGTTTTCTTCTAGAAAAAAACAGGAGAACATAGGTGATATTGGTTTCATTCAATAGTGCAAACTGTTCTTTTAGAACGTTAATGGTGTCGTCGGATATATATATTTTTTATTCTTCCCATGTATTTGCATTTTTTTTTCGTTTTCATCTCATATTTATTCGTGGATTAAAAGTATCGCATAGCTCAATGTGCCGCTGATTTCTTGTGCTATCTCATCTCCTCTCTATGGTCTAACTGCGGCCACTCTTCTTGAGCTTATTCTCTGCTCCTCCTTTGCATATACGTCTCGTTTTCTCCATTGTTCGATGCTTCTTGATACCACCTGCAAGTGTTGGGTCATTTTATTCAAATTTCTATAGAATGCTTATGCATACGATATATGTATTTGTATGCTTCATAGATTAGCTAAGAAATATGTGACCTTTTTTTGTTCCAGTTTTAAAAAAATTTTATGGTTTTTTTTCTCAGTTATTATCGTTCTTGTGTTGTAGCATTCATTTTCACTCATTGACACGTCAATTAATGGCACTCTCTCGTCAGGTACGTCTATGCCTCTAATGGACAATACATGTGAATTTTGAGGCAGAATTGTATCGTTCACATTTCAGGTATATCTAGATGTCTGAGGTAAGAAGAGCGCACATTTCAGGTATATCTAGGCGTTTCGTTTGGAGTCGCACACGAGCTTATCTGATGTGAAATGGAGGACGAATTGAAATGCCCTTATTGCAGGCAATTCGCAACAGGTGAGCCTTGACACATGTTCATCTCGCTAGTTTATCTTTTCCTTTCATTCATTAATCTCACAGGTTTTATGTTTCGAACAGTGCACATGACACAAAGAGGTATGATTCGCATCTTTTTAATGAGATGTTCGCTTCAATCCACCAACAAAAAGTTAGAGAAAGAGAGGGAGGGAAAATATGAAGTAATAAATAGTTATGTTATATGATCATTACGAACTGGGGGATTTTATGTCTGATTTGAAAAAAATATCAGGCTCATGCGCTATTAACTGCTAGTTCCTCTTATTGAGAAGAGAGTATTCTAAGCATGGAGGTATTCTTAAACTTTGCCACTTGCTTTTAAAAATTTACATTTGCGAAGCGCATTACGGCGAGATTGTGCAAGTTCTTAAGTATATGTATATCCGCGTGTGCTTTCCTTCCGGCAGTTTCAACAGGTGAACACTGCGGTTACTGCTGCATATATTTCACGCCCGTTCGGAACACACTTCATATAGTTCGGGTCTCGGTTGCAACCGTTCGGATTGAAGAAACGATTACGTGCAAAAAATTCGCGCAAGCGATTGGTTCATTTAAAATATGACTATATTATTGCTCATTTTTTGTTGTATTTATTTTTTCGCTGACGTTTTGCAACGTTAGTTAGATCAGTAAACAGGATTGCAAAAATGCAAATCGCATCGGCTCTAGTATCACTTTTTTTTTCTGCTTGTTTATTCTGCGATTATGCGGGCAATCGATCATTTGCATTTGAAAATTACTCCGATATTTTTTATTCATTATTCAAATATTTCTGCGTCAGCATCCTAATTCCAAATATTGACAATATAAAAGATAATTTGTTTATTAAAAAAATCTCACTTCATAGTGAATGAACAAAAATACTTTCAGAACCAATTCTGTTGAATTGTGCACATAGTTACTGTCGTCAATGTGCAATGCAAGCCTATCAACCATCGTGTCAAACGTCTTCCACTTCACATTCATCTATGCCTCCTTCTCTCTTTCCCCATCTTCATGGGCCAAGTCCATTATCACCGCCGTGTTCAAGCAGTGGTAAGACGAATATTTCACTGAAACTATGTACTAGAGAATATTGTTATTGCAAATGTTTAAGCTAATAAAGCTATCAATTTTGAAATCGAAATTCTATCCGTCATTGCTGAGTTTCGTACCCTTGTATCCATTAAGATTTCTTTTACCTCTAGTTATTTTTAATTATTCATGAATGGAAACACAATATGCAAATTTTGTTCCACTAAATAGGGAATTCCTTGCTCAGACAAATCATGGTTAGGGTGCTTCTATGGCACCGTATAAACACGCCAATATCTATGTCAACATTATCAGATCACTGCTTAATATTCATGCTAACGAAAGAAAATGAAAGTGAATTTTAAGATCTTGGGATATTTTTTTCAATGAAAATAGCTTGCAAATTTTCTTCATATGTAGTTCTCATCGAAATCGTTGTTTTTTTTTGTCGTCTTGGATCTTAAAGTTTGGCTTATGTGATAATAAAAGGGCATTTGAGAGGCGAATGTAATGCACTAATGAGCTTCAAAAACGGATGTGTAGTAAAACGGATGCGCTCTATGCGAGCATCTCTTTTTTTCTCGAAAAGTGGTACCTGTCACGAATGATCTTCTCGCCTCATTGAGAAGTTATAGCGTATTTCCCATCTCTCTTAAAATCTTCAGACTTTCCATTTTCAACTCATATCCGCCATCAAATTAATGAAAGCTTTATAAATTTCGGCAACTCTGTAATTAAGACCATTTCGTATATTTGCAATAATCTGGTCTGTTAGAGTGCTGCCGAAATTTTATTCGTGAAGTTTATTGCTGATAATTTGTTCCTATCAATAGTCGATTTCAGTTATCAGAAGCAATGAACTGAAATGAAATATTTCTTTCATCGATAGCGCACAAAAAAATTCAAGCGATTTTTAAAATTTTCTCTCAGTAATCATCAGAATAGCAGATGTCTTTTTCAGGGGCAAGTGATACAGTTTCACTGTGTGTCTCCGATCAGGATGTGGAAAGCGATAAGTTATCAGTAGTTTCTGAGACCGACAGTGGTGTAGTCGTATGCGGGAAAAGTAAGTCAACAATTTTCCATCATAATTTTTTGCATACTTTTTATTTCAGCCTATATAAGCTTGAAACACTGGTTGATTTTCAGGGAATTTTGAGGATGAGATCCGGTGTCATTTGATTACTCTATACGAATTATTGTTTTCTTAAAAATAGTCATGATGCCAAACGAGAGTGCGTAATGCCGCAGGCATTTATAATGGCTGAGGGGAAGTATTTTTGATTGCTGCAGGTGGCTATAATCGGTCCCTAAAGGAAACGCAGCTGAAACGCGTAAAATCATTGTGCCGCTTAATTAGCAACTCCTCGTCGTTAAATGTAAATGGATAACTTTAATTTATTTCTCGCATATATTACATTTCTTGCATTTACACACATCGATTTACTGTATAATTGATTAAAGTATTTGTAGATTTATTAGCCCAACTCTTCTACACTAATTAAAATAACAGTCGTCTACTTTGTTCTGATGTCGTATAATTTTCGAAATAGGATTTGCATTCTCACGAACCATTAGCTCATAAAAGTTGCAATGGGGATAAATTAAATCTGGTATTTGCGGTTGAAACGAACCAAATCTACGAATTTTAATTAAAATATTGCAAATATGGGAAGTTCAGCGTTAGTTAACCAAAGTTGGCAATAGCAATAGAGTGTATCGAATCCAGAAGCCGTTATGAAAATAAAGCAAATCTTGGTGTTTTGTGGGTACACTGATTTTTTTAGTCGCTAACAAGTAACATTTGGCTTTACATTTTCCCCCTAATAAGCAGTTCCCATAACGTTTCATAGTCTTATTTTCATATAATTCAAGGGAAATCGTTGAGAATGATGCGTTTTCCTGTTGTTTCCACGATCTCTTTCATTGCACTCATAGCGTTAAAAGCACTGAAGCTTGCGGTCTGGAATCATTTCAAACGTTGTTTAGCATTGTTCACTATTGAATTAAGCGTTCTCGTTAAGTGTTCACTTCACGATACAGCTGAAATTTGAGCAAACAATCTGAGCAGTTTAGCGCTCATTTGGGTGCACATGCTTGACTGCGTTTTCTAATGTTTGTCCTTTCATCAGTTATGCAGCTTATGTTATTCACAATCGCATCCATCACATAGGCGGCATCTTTAAATTTCCTTTTCCTAATCCTTTTAGTCATGATGAATTGCTGGTCATGAAATTGGTAAGCAATTTACGTTTCAGCTTGAGATCGAGCCACATTGTTTAGGCAATGAATGCACTCTTGTTATGTTGCAGACCTCAATTATAATATTAAATCTCAATTGGATATTTTGCAGATTCACGACCATCATCGCTTATTTCTGGAGGAAATCCTTCCGCTTCGTTTGTCCATCGATTACCGGCAATCCTAACTCCGTCAACATCGGGATGCACAATTGCATGTAAAGCATGCAATAAGCCGACATTCTTCGCTGATGAGCAAACCATTGCGAATATGCCCATCAATGTTGCTCTCAAAAATCTTATTAACAGGTGAGTAAATCGTTTGACCAGATTACCTCAGCGAATAGGATTTAGTATATATAATCTTCAGATAAAAGATGAAATTGTAAATCATTTCAGTGCATCTCCTATGAATCGATTGCTAAGTTCAGACGATATTTACCTTTATTTCGGTGCCCATTTTTTAGCTGTAAGAAAACAAAGTTCGAGTTAGGTTATAATATACAGATCTACTGATATTCTTTATCGGTCTAGTGATATTCCTTTTCCCGTGATATGTTCTGTTTGCCGTAAGCTTCTTGAACCATTCTGGACGAGGTTAACTCTTTGAACGTCGAGTACAGATACTACGATCATCGTTTTTTACTTACAGCATTGAAGATTGGAGTATCGTTTCCGAGGCTTAATATTTTTAAATCATGTTGACCTATCTACATTCATAGTTTTAAGGGGATATTTGTAAGCAGCTAGATAAGGCTGATTGTGAGAGTTGATTTGGAGCAATAGCAATGCCGTTTCCGAGAATGTTGAGCGTTTCTGAGAGAATGACACCGCGAAGATATGCTGTCTGAACAATCAAGTTAGCTACAACGTTCTTCCAGGTATCGCTGTAACAGCACACCAACAGGCAAAGACAAGCAAGCGAATGAGCAACATCCCACATGTCAGGTGCCTGTTTAGCTCTTCGATTTCCTCTCTTTTCTCTTTAGTGGTTTTTTTGTCTAGGTTGGTTACACATCATCAAGTATACGCACAAATGCTGAGAGAGTTCTTTACGTACCATTGAAAGTATACGCTACATTTTGTTGCATTACCTTTAACGGAAGGGAAACGGGGGGAAGAGGAGAAAGAAGAGGAGCTTTGACAAAGATATTCGAGTGAGACGATTTCTTCATTTTGATCGCGCGATTGGAAAGGAAGGCGATATAAATGTCGTTTTTTAAGAACATTTCTAAACATTTACAGTATAGAAGTGATCATTTATGTCATTTCTGTTATGTAATTATTTTACAAACCTTAGTCAGAAATATCAAATAACTTTCTAATGCAAGAGGAATCATCTGGCTTATTAGGAACGAGAGAGGGAAGCGAATATCATTGTTGACTGAAGGTCTTATTTTTGGAAGTTTAGAGGAATGAATGCTGAGGGTGGAATTCCAGCTAGGCAAACAATTTTTCTTATCAACTAATAAATTATTTCACTTAGCACCTATATTAAATGGCAGTTACAGTTGTGTGACAGTGATGAGCCAGCTGAAGCGGCAGTGTTCTGTGAGCAATGCGACATTTACTATTGTCAGCCATGCCAATCGTCACTACATCCGGCTCGAGGTCCTCTCGCTACTCATAAACTCGTACATCCATCCGCAAGGTCAATACATCATTAATTTATTTTGCACTTAGTTTCTATTGGTCCACTGCGTATTCACACAGACCATTTAGCCGTATATTTGTTCAATCTTTTTTTCTATAGTTATCGGAAATTGTTATCTTTGAAGGTCACTATGGAAGGAACATCTTGCCGAGGAAATTTGCATGCAACTGCAAAGAGCCCAGCTGCATATAGACAGCGGAAAATAAATCATGCAAAGATGTTAAAGACTCTCTCACCAGTCGCAGCGTTAAAAATTTCATCTTGTGGGGAGATCAAAGTGACAGCTGTCAGAGGCAAATTATCATAGCAATAAATGAGGAGAACTTTGCATGAAATCAAGCGAATGATGCAGTATAAGCAAGGATAGTGCATTCACGGTAACAGACAGAAAATGTGACAATCAGTGCACCGTACGGATGACCGTTAAAATTATCCAAATAATGAGTGGTGGGCGTTGTCTTGAAGTAATAACTATGTTCTTTAAAGCTTCTTGAAGAGGCAGTGTTTTTAAGAAAAGCTCCACCCAAGTTTGAAAAAAGTTGGTACTGGCTAGGCTCAGTCTGACGCCGAATTTAGTAATGCAAAGGAAGAGGGCGGAGAATGAAAGAGCCAACGGTTGGCACCCATAGAATCTGTTACGACCAAGTAGAGGATTTTAGAAAAAGGCTCTCGCGGCCTTAGTCCAAAAACCCTTGAAATCAAATCTCTTAAAAGATTCATTGTGAAAATCGACAAAACAAAACAAAACATCTCAGGTGAACGTTGAATTCAAATAGGCGGTTCCATTGGGAACGCGGTGAATGAGCGCAGATGACGTTATTGTCGATGCAAGTAAGTTCCGAAAAATTGCACTTTCCGGAACATTAGCGAATTAAATCGATATTTTATGGAGTAGAATGAATTTGCATATCGGTCTTATATACGGTGCACAAAATATCGATTAATTGAGTTTACAATATTTTATTAGTTTAAAATTCATAGCGCTTAAAATCCAAACATAATAGCTCAATTTCAGGCGTCCATCTCGATCACCTGTAGTGGCTCCAATCAAGGAATCAACCTGTCCCAATCATCCAACCGAGATTTTATCGATGTACTGTATGGTTTGCCGTGTGGCCGTATGTGGTATCTGCTTGCAAGAAATTCGACATACGAACCATGATGTTCAAAGCCTCGAGAAAACTTGCAAAGCGCAAAAGGTTAGTGGTTACATGTATATTTATTGCGTCGTCTCCTGGGCAACATTGACGGTAATCGAGGAGACCACTAGAATGGCATTTCTGAGAGGTTGAAAATAATATTCTGCTGAAGTCATAAAGCGTGCTTACCCGAATGTCATCTGACTCCGATGAAGTGAAACCAATACAAGATTATCGTTATTCAAGTCACAAATGGTGTATCAAACAAGTTTCTATTTTTAGTGATAGCAATGGATATGTTTTTCTTCGCATTTTTTTCATTAAGTTTTCATTGGGAATCCCTTTATGTGGTTGATGAAATTTTTACAGCATTGGAGACAGGTTCGCCTATGATGGCTGATGATGTTAAATCATTTTTTTAGCCAAGAAAGGCCATCTGTTTTAGTTGTATTGTTATTGACTATAGGTGATGCGCTGTTCTGTTGATTTGTGTTCTTCGTATCTGGCGCGCTTATTGGGTTTAGCGCTAGGTCTAGCACAAAGGTCATTTGCGTCCATCGCTGTCATTTCCTTTTGGTCAATCTCTGCTCGCTCCTTCATCATTCGTATTACACGTTTGTCAAATACAACTAAAAACATTATGCTATTCTCAGTGAATATGAAAGTGTGGAATGCAATTTATCTTGCACTGAAATATTAAAAAATAACGTTAAAATTCATTTGAAAGGTTTTCTGGAGGGCTTCGATTTTAATAAACGTATATAAACGAAATATTATTGCTAGCACAACAAGATGTGTTGTTATTCCTAAAGCTTAAGCGTCTTGATTCGGGAGAGCTAGAGAGACATCCATGGAGTTGATGGTGCGAGTTTTAAATTCAGGTTTATATTCATAAGTGAATTCAAGAAGTAACAACATATGCAGCATAGAAAGTAAATTATTTGTCTTAAATACTTATCTCTTTCAGAAAGTTTGTGATAGTTCCAGAGAATTTCTTCCTTTATACTGAATCTAACCGCAAAATAAAACTTCACTCAACAAACGTTATCGGTTTCTGCTCAAAAAAGACGGGGCGCTAAAAGGAAATCGTATCTGATTGAGGAAAAGGCCTATATGACGGCAATTTTCTTTTTGCATTCTTTGGAACTTTACCTTTCATAAATATACTTTGCATATTCCTCTTTAGGTGGTCTTATTTATTATCTGCATGTGAAATAAATGTTTGGACTGGCAAAATTCACTATAAGCGTGGTAAATAAGAGGTAAAAAATGAATAATAGAATAGGGCAAATAGCGGAAATTATAATAGCAGATTTCTTCGTTACTCCTAACATTTGGTGTGAGATATCTTGTTATCAATCTTTTAATCGCTAATGGTTTTTATTACTTAAAATTTGTTCTTATCGTCAGACGTGAATTACTTTTAATGACTGCTTATTCCAAATGTTCAAAAATAAAAACAATTTTTATTCATTCAAAATGAGAGCTGAAATTATTGAAGTTTGATCTCTAATCCATGTGGAACCAAATCTAATATAACAGCCAAATATAATATTACATCGCTACTGCAGATATGAGCAAATTAAGTTTTCATAGCAGTCTTCATAACTCGACAAACACATTTCCGCATATAATTTATGCATCCATAGACGTCAACCTGTTCGAATGGTCTCATATGAGACAACATTTCTGGAATGTGCGTTGCATAATATAAACATAAACCAAAGGGATATATACTAGGACTACCTGTAGAATAAAACAGAAACTTCATAGGTCAACAATCCATAGTCTCTTATATGCATTTTTATAATCTCTTGTGCATTTTATAATAACATTTATAATCTCTTATATGCTAAACACTCTATACATAAGTTACCTTTCATATGATTGGCGCAGGCAAATATAAGCCAATTGAGAACAAAGAGACTTTTAATGCAGCAACCGGTTAAACAAGTAGAGCTTATTTCCGGCTTTGCTGTCATCAGCTTCCAGCTGCGAAATGCAGCGAAAAGCGGCTATGTTTTTCACAATTCTTTCTCGTAAAAGCTTTTTCACCTAATATTTATTAGGTGATAAATCGATGATGTGGCATTGAGATTGTTGCCGAAAAGTGTTTTGATGGCATTCCATCGCTTCGCTAATAACTTCCTCTTCCTTTCTTTAGGGTACTCTTTTGCATCAATAATGAGGTGTTTCCTAAAGGCGGCATCTCTCTGCAAAATGAGACCGTCAAAGCCATCAAAAACCGCTCATAGATCGGAGCATATGTCATGGAGGGATACAATGAGCCACATCGCGCTCGTTTATGGCCCTTAATTATGCATCTCTAATGTTTACCGCATGTCACTATTTCACCACATTGACGCTATGTCGAGATGATACTAAAACTTGGCTAATAAAATAAAGTCGACTATTTTTTATGCAACTGGTCATATCCATTTGAATTGAATGCTGATAAAAGCATCTAGAAGCTTAGTTAAAAATTAAAAGACAAGCTGAAATATAACAGTAGCAACCAGAAAGCTGTAACGTTTATTTACATCTCGCTCTGTGTGAAAATATTAGCACTTATTCCTTGAAAACAATCAAGAAAATGGATATCATAAAATTATGTTGTGTTAATTGATGAGAATGATATGATTTATTGCGTGAAAATGTATAGCATTTGCGCTTATGGTATTTGACGATTTTCGACGTTGTGTAATACGACTTTCAGCGGCGGCAATTTACTACAGCAAAGTTTTCGGCGTTAATTTGTCGGCAGTTTAAAAAATTCAACGAAACATCTGTTCACAACTTATGAAAATTATTACAGCGTTATTCGACTACTCTAATGGGACGGTCCTCCACAATAAACCTTATTTGCGTTATGTATGCACATTGAAAAAAAAAGAGTAGATTTTCGTGTATTGCAGCCAATTATTATTTACAATGCCTTTTGACCTCGTTTGTGAATTTATCCAATGCACCAAATTATACTGGCAAACGAGCGACATTGTTCTGTTCGGATCGGACCTGCAAACAACAAACGCTACGTGTACTGTTGTATAGTGCACACATAATTATGCACTCAACTTTGTGCTTTCTTCCTATTCACCTATACAGTGGGCCATTAGCACGTTAAAAATGTACATTACTGTGGACATACATCTCTAAACGTTCACACAAAAATCTGATATCAGTAACAGTTGAATGATGGCTACTGCAATTTTACAGTCTGCTTAACTTGGAACGGTAAGAAAACAGCAATGCTCTTTTAGTTGCAAATTGCACCATCATCTAATTTCCGGAACTTTTTTTTGCGTCATTAATTTTGGCCAAATTTTGTGCATCACTAATTTTTAGCTATAATGGCGCTTTATTAGCCTTGTTTACCTATGGCAAATTTTTCATCACAGCAACATAAGAGCTATTCGAGACCCGAAATTTGTTTGCTTGAAAAGGTCACTTCTAGCGTTGCAGAATGGGATACTTGAGTGGCGATTTTACGCTCCATACTTTTTATGTTGAATGACTCAATGAAGGCATCGAAAGTTCCGTTTTTTAGATGTTTTCGAGTTCTTTCATAGTTGTGACATCTTTGTTCTGCATAGTACAGATTCTTCAAATCTTTAAAGTGCTTGCCCATCGTCTAATGTCGAGGATCCTCAGATTCTCAAAAGTCTTGAAACTTATGGCTAGAAAATTGTGCCATTGGGTTAAGACGGAATATCTCTTTTTCTTTTTGGCTTCCTTATCAATTGCCCATACGTAATCACGATTTTGATCATGGTAAGATGCTTGAAATTGTAAAACATGCTATCATGCGTCCTCAGCGCTTATCATAAAACAGCTCATTATTGGGTTAGTTCACTTAATTTAGTTGATCCGAATAATTCATTTACGCTGAACAGCAGAATTCCGGACCTTTTTCTTCGGATCTAACCAGGGTTTTTTTTTACTGCATACTAAAAGTTTTCCTAAATTTTCCCACAGTTTCTTTCACTGCAAAAATTAATTCTTTTCCACTTTTTCGATAAGAATTATTTATGTCTTATATATTTTAAAATTCGTTTTCTCAATTTTTATTGTTGGTTGAAATAAATGTGTGGGAATTGTTAAATTCCAAATAGTAGACGGGGATATAACTTTGTAGTTTTTATGCTAATTTATACAGATCGGATGTTCGCCTTTTCGAAAATTTACTCAAAAATTGAAGAAAAATGATCAGAAATTTCGTAATACAACAGAAAGTTTATTTATTTTCTTTACTCAATTAGTGTAAGTTCTAACTTCGCCGCTAAATTTGTAAACGAATTTTTTTCCTCGGATTCACTTGAGCGCATTGTTGAGTAAGTTTGTAGCAGTGGCAGTTTCTGGTCATTATGGGGAGCAAACTCCGAATAAATTATAATACGTCTCAGAAAACTTTCATGCTTGGCAATTAAGATTTTGAAGATTTTCATTGTTGTTTGAATCAAGTCATATGAATTGATTGGTATAACGTTCCAATTGATCAAGATTTCAAAGGCGCATAGTTGGATCATATAAACGTCTAGGAAAATATGATCCAACACTCCGACTAGTCTGCTGCTCAATGGTGAATTCATCCTGAAACCTTGGTGAACAGAGAACCTCGAGTTTTATTCGATATGGTAAGGCGACTGCCTTATTCATATTAGAAATGACGCGTGCCCCGAGCACGGCTGTTAGGTGCATTAAATATCTGCATATTGTCTATACATAAAATGAAGAGGTGGCAGTATTTGGTTGGGAAAGTGCGCCGTACTTTGCCAGAAAGAAGCAAAATTCATGTAGTCGTTGTTGATCCCTTCAGTGATTTATAGTATCATATAATCATTTATGCATTTACTTTTCTAATTTCAATGTAGCGTAATGTGTTGGCTCAATATTCTTAGTTGGGATTACAAATACGAGTGTCAATATGTGACTGGACGTTGTATCTTCAACAACCCAGCTTGAAGTCTCGAAAGTGAATTAGCATTTCGGGTCGGGTGGAATTCAGCATTTCCGGTCTTGACTCTGATTTAGACACTTGCTGAAATGCTAACTCTATGGCATCTAATTATAGAAGTGTCGTGTGGTTCTCACTCCCTCTTTCAACCAACATTTGGGGAGGATTTAGTTCAAATGAAAGTGCGCTTGTATGTTATGTGTTAATGTGATCCTATTGACCGAACACTCTTACTTCCAATTTTACCTTCACCTGCATTGTTACTAGCTAGCCTTCTGTTCACAACTTCACATATATGCCATGCCTGGTGGGATTAGTTTTTTGAGACAGGCGGAAATGTGTAAACTTGGCGAAATCATTATTTGTGATCAAATTCGTCAGTTACCTTTCGGCATCTCATAAATTTTCAATTAGGGTCTTCCTACGAAAAAAAAAAACTTTCGGTTTATTAGAATAGTGTGCAAATTTCTAGGCGGAAAACAATCAAACATGGGCGCTTATTGATTCTCAGTTCCGCAATGGACTGATCCGTTTCTGCTGAAAAACATAGAAATTTTTATTCCTCTTGCGTAGCCATATCACATGTTTCTCTCTTTTTTTTCGAGTAGCTGGATTCTTTTTTTCTATTCGTATGCTGGCAGGCGTTATGTCTGCCCTTCCCCAGGGGGTTACATTTCTTCGGCAGCTCCAACAACGCCCTCGATTTTCGTTCCTGCATGAACAGTGCAATTGGTATGTATGAATTTCGCTGCGAAATGCAGTTTTTTGCTAGGATGTACTAAAGGGGACAGGCAGTGAAAGCGCTCATTTCTTTCCCCATAGTGTAGCCAGAACCAAAGTAAAACATGGGAGCCACATTACATCGATATGGCTCAATCTGATTCCTCTTTGCCTCCGCTTATGGATTAATAGTTTAACAAAAAGTGAACAAGGGTGATAATTACTTTGAATTCTTGGAATTCTTTTATTTTTTATGTCGTATATGGTAAGGAAGGGATCTCCGCAGCTAATTGCCGTTTCAGATTCTCTATAATTTTTATTTTCCATCTGAACAAAGGCGTAATGAAGCCGATATTTTCGCGCTACACTGATTTGAAAAATTCCTAAATTTCGAAAAGTCTGACCTCAGAAATCTGGCTTTTTCAGCCGGCTATTAGATATGAAAACATCTGCACATTAAAAATAATCATTTGGTTGGCTTAATTGCAAACGATGTGTTATTAAACTTTCAATAGATATTTCCATGTTACGAGCGAAAACAATAAATTCCTCGAGCGTTTTTCAAATTTACTGCGGGAATAGGAAACAAAAATGGGCCCTTGGGGAACTGCCAGTTTTGTATGAAAACCGATGGGGAAAGGAACAATGTTTACCCGCTTAGGCAATTAAGGATTTTGTGAGCGATGATTGTTTATGGTTGAGGGCATCTGTCGAAGTGTGAGGATAACGTGTGAATTCCTGTTGACCCTTCTCAATTGATGACCAGAAGAGTGTTTTGTGCTCATCAAATCACGCGTCATAATTCTTCTCACTAGGATTACGTCATCCGTGTATTCCCAAGCACCCAGCTGGGACGTTTTTCATCTACTGTTTTAACGCTATGCTTATAGCAATAACGTTGTGTTCATGTATTTTCATTTCTAACCCTACAGATTCTATTTGAAAGTTTGAGGATTTCAAAGACAATTGACAGTGTAATCTTGCTCTGTGGAACTTCACCCACTACTTTGGTGTCTCCAGATAAAGTTCGTCCGGAGGAAAGAAGGAGGGCGGAACATCCAGGCAGAATTTATCATATTTTTTCTCCAGCAAAAGATATGTATCTTCTGTTTTTCTCGAATTTCGAGAAGTGTGATGTCCTTTTCGGAGGAGGTCATCTCTTCTTCCTAGGCCTTTCGTGGGGATCCTCCATTCAAAGGAGAATTCTTGCTAACGAAATTTAATTCATTTAAATGGACTGATTGTTGCCTCCATCTACTTGCGTGAAAAATCTTCAATGCTAATAGCGCAGATATTATTAAGAAAATGAGGTAGAGCATTTCTTATGTCGCGTTAGTTGGACTTATCACAAATTTCGAGAATTTTTCTCGACTTCCTCGAGAGGAAAACTCAACTTGACTGTCTTTGCTACAAGCCTTCACGCTTCCAAAACTCATTTAGAGACGACAATATTTTAGTGCTATGAAACAATTCAATAATACGGCGATTCAAGGATCGTTGTAAAATATGCTATCTTATTCAATTCAAATGTGATATTTTGATGCAAATTTCACTATTTGAAAGAGGCAGCTGTTCGTTGGGTATTCGGAAGGCGGATGTGCATAGAAATTGATATCACTTATGCTGGTTTTCTTTCAACGATATATATAATTAACATAAAATACTTTTTTTCGATTCCACAAGCAAAGTTGCGAATTCTCTTTTTAGGGTTTTATTTAAACAGAATGTTTTGCTTTTCAAATGTTTCAACCTACAGGTAATATTTTGAGCAGTTTGACAGCTCTGATCGTTGTTTCCAAGTAAAACTTTTCACGCATCCTGCCGAGAACTTCAGCATCTACTCAATTCTTCAAAAAAAAAAGCGCTTGAAAAACGTGCTCGAAGCTGATGAATGCCGTTGAATCGTTTTCCCTTTCGCCGAAAAAAAAACCCCCAGCCGCACACCTTCATATCCACAACGCATTTAATAGTAGTTGTAGAAGGCATGTAAAAGTCAATCGAATAAGCGAATGTGCAAATTGAGCAAAAGGAATAGCAACTCCTTCTCAGAGAAGCTACATCACTAATTGGTTTTGGTTTTGCACGTTTGCGCTTTTCGGTGGTTAAAGTCACTCTTTAAGGGAGGGGAGGGTGGGGGAGGACGGAAGAGGACGGAAAATAACCTGGATGCAAATGGGTGCCAAAATTTAGCTTCGTTGCATTGCATAGTAGCGGTTACTTAGGCAGTGCTGAAGTCTCTTATGTCCTCTACTTAAAGAAACCTTAGTAATCTCTTGCTTCGGCGAACTGTATTTGTTTCATTTGGGCAGGCTAGCATCATGAAAAATTATCGAAATACTCATGTGTAGAAAGCAATTAATAAGCTGGTTATTTCATCGTTTAAAATGCGATAATAATGGGAAAATAAAATATACGCGTAGAATAAAATCCAATCCAAATGTTAAATAAAACAGTCAGCAGCTTTAAAACAACGCACTTAAACCCGATGTATATCAACCGTTGGAAGAAGATATCAAAACAATTAGGCCATCTTAGTAAGAACTCATGGAGTGATACAACCGATGTGTGAAATAGCTGCGAGTTGAAGCAGTTCTGAATTAGGTTCTCAACAGGGCGTCTTCGTAGAAAATACCTTTGATTAACACTTTTTCACTGAACTTCATAGCTGGAACTTCCCAAGTTTCGGGTACTACGTTTTTATAATCGCTATCACCTAGCAAAACTTGGCTAATTATGCTCTCATTGGATTGCATAATTACATCATTATTGCCTTCTACAATAATAATTCGACGCATTAAGTCAAGTGGGATTACGTACTAGTGCGCAAATGTCATATCGAACTACAAGCAAAATTCAAGTTAAATGCGCATTTTTGCTTCAGTGCTACAAAATAATAAATCTAAACGTCGATTTATTACTCTTAAACAGCAATAAATTCGAATCATAAAATCGCATTAATGACTTTTACAAAACGTCGGACAACTAAAATATTTCTTCAGAAGTGGCAACAATAAATGTCCGAGAAAAGTCAATAGAAGCGGTAGCCATGCAGCCACATTATTATGATGCCATTGGCTATACGCTTGATATTTTCTAGATATTCGCTTGGAAATGTTATACTGGTCTCCTGTATACTCCACGATGTCTAACAAGAGAAATCCGAAAGAACATTGTCCTCTATTCCTTCTAGTTTTCTTCTTTCTGATTTCTGAGTAAAAACTTTGAAGTTTAATAGTTGAAATTAGTTAAAAGGATTTTTTTTCGATAATCTACCAAAATCAATTTTCTTTTCGATGGATTATGGAAATGTGTTCGAATTACTTCAGAATAAGTTTGAAATATAAGTTTATGCCACTTATTCTAGATATTGCAAAAACTTATAAATTTTCTGCAGTGTTGGGCCTTTGAAGTCTAAAACTGGAATAAATATCCTACTTATATAAAGTGAATCATAGTTTAGAAATATTTTCCTCATAGAAATGTTGTGCCCACTAATATATATTTATGACATTAATTTTGCTCACTGCAGAATTATTTTTCTTCTCAGCACTGGTAAACTTTTGTCTTCCATTTAAGAGAGAGATGGCTTCCAACTTTTTATTTGTTTAATCGAGTGACAGTAGCACTTGCACGTTTTGGAGAGGGGGAGGAAAGTAGATTCTGATAGTACCATGGTTTTCGTGTCTGTAGTTTCTGAGTAAAGCGTATGCATTCGCCGTAAATAGGCGTTGAATGCGCGTAAAAGTGGCGCAGAAGTGGGTATTTCTCTAATGGGCTGCGTGGGACGAGTGTGCTGCATCGGCGATATTGTATTCGAGAGGTGGCCCCATCATGAATCCTCACTAGCCTATCTTATGGGGGATCATAAAAGGAGTCTGCGAAAGGCAATCGCTATTCGCTGCTCAAACCTCAAATTACACCATTCGCAAACTGGAATATACATTAGAAAAGCAACCAAAACAGCAATCACGGTTTTCGCTTTCGAAAAATGCAATTTCCGCTCCCCAACTGAGCAAAGTCCTACCTAATTTATTCGTTCATTTCATAAAGCAATAAACTTTTTTCAGTCGATATTTATAAAGTGTGGTTCAAACTTTTTATAGTACAGTGTAGTTTTTATTACGATAAGGCCTGCGAATTGCGAGGATGATTTTACCCTTCCCTCGTTAAAATGTTCATTTTGTGTGTTATTTTAACGAAGATCGTTCCTGTCCATTAACTTTCAGTATTTATTCCACAGTAAAAGTGTGAATAGAAGTAAGGGTTTAGGGGAGAAATGTGAATTGTACAAATGACAGCTTCGGTGCGTTTTGATGAATTCGATCGTGGTCTTCCAATTCAGAAAGAAAACTGTGCAGAGCATCAGGTCGCTTATCTATAATTAAACATCAGAAGAGGTGCATGAGTTCATTACATTCAATGAATGAAAAATCTTTGTTGATTTTAGAGTATTTCTTAGAGTGTATATCTAAATCATGTATTCGTTCCGTATTGATGGATGTCTTGTGATGCATGGTGTGATCCTCGAAATGATGGGCATAATTGGAAAATCACTTCATCTCGATCTATTTACTCGTGCAGCTTTGCATTAAGGCTATGTCGGGCGGTCTTCACTTTAATCGAGTTTGTTCTATCCTATTTGTGGCTAATCAGTTGGAAATATTCGCCATGCATGAACGCTCATTTGCATACCAATAACGAGAACAAAAGCCAATCATTATACGATCATTCACTAAAAATCCCTTGAAGAATCGACACAGCTTTCACATCACATTCCCTTGCTTCCTCTTCTTTCATAGATTCTGATTAGAATTTATGGCTTTAAACGAGAAAGTGTGAATTTTTTGAAAAGGTTTAATCTCTCGTACGAGTCTCTCAAATAATTTTCTTGATTAGAGGGGAAAAGAAATTTGGCTCGTTGCGAAGTTTTTTCTTCAAGCCTTTCGTAGAAGTGCATATATTTTGCGAATGAAAAGCAATTATAAACGGTTCAACGTTATTGCAGCGTTTTTCTCCAGAAATGAGTCGAATGACAGATCTGTCGCATACATCTGCCCGACCGAACTTTCTTCTTTTTGAAAATACCTCCGGAGAATTATTGCATGATGTTTTCTAATGTATTTCGCACCTTAAATAAATAGAGGATATCATTCAATTCACTACGCCAAATAAATGTTCCAACTTTTAAGTTAAAATTTAAATGACTAAGATTATCATATTTTTAAATTTTTGAACGTTTATTGCAAACTTTCAATGCTCGCAAAAGAGCGTTCAGTTTCAAATGTTGCATTTTATTGAGTTATACAACAAATAATTGTTATTTTATTGACTTATTATGTAACAGAAAGTTGAGTAATTCCCAAATGTGTAGGGTATTTTATAGTGTGAGTTGCGAAATCGGTGATTTCTAAGGGGTCATCAAGTTTTGGTAATTCTTTTAAAAGATAGAAGCGCTGCGCATGCTGAGTTTTTTTTTTTTTTTCAAAATTGAGTGCATTTTATGAATCGAATAAAGAAAAAAGATTAATGTTTTCTTCGAAGATTGCTATTTACAAATAATGTGCCACATTTACTCTGAAATACTTATAAACTAAAATACTTTCGTCTAAGTACAAAATAAACGTCTTTTCCCGACAAGGAAATGTTTTGCTATCGCACTTAGATTTTCTGTTTGCCATATATCTTGCGGTGTCTTGCATAAGTGTTTCTTAGTTAATTCTAATATTCTCTCTCGACTTGTGTCATCAAATTTGGCATCGGTGAATAAAATCTTCTGGGAAATTTATTACCCGTAAATTTCATCTAAGGTGATGCAGTAAGTGTATCTGGATTCGATTACTGTACATATCTCACTCATTTGCTGTTGTAGTAATTGAGCACGGGAAAGTGGTGTAACAAAATGGAAGGGTATCTGTTTCACTGTCCTAATAATCCCTTACACTTGCTGCACTTTAGGAACAATGCATTAGAGCATCTGGTCGAGCAAAGAAATAAACACAGAAGTTTGTGAACAGCACAAATTTAGAGGCTAATGGGACGAGGAGGGGAGGAGGAATTAAGTTTGGACGCCTCCTCCGTTCCATCGAAATTCAACCACTAGTCCCGAGTCTTGTTCTTTTCCAGATTGATCAAAGGTATGTTTATGCAAGTGTATTTAATATGTGATCATCGATGAGAAGGGAATGTGATTTTCGAAGGTTTTCGTTGCAAGAATAGTGCCGTTTAAAAAATTGTATTGATGTGAAGAGAGATTTGGAGGGAAGATTTGCGTGCTTTGGTTAGCACTAATGGTGCTAGTGGGCGTTTTGCTGTGTAACATTGAAAAACACTCCGTGAGACGGATAGAAAGATGTGCCAACTGTCATGCATTCGAATGCAGCAATTCTCTTTTTATAGCAGAACTTAGGGATCGCAGAAATTCCCCTCCAATTTACTCCTTTATCCAACGAGATCGATCATTGAAACTTGTCCAGTTCAGTGAATGATTGAAATACGTGATTCAAATTCTCATGATTAATAACCTATGAATTTCGTTTAGAGAAACGCTTTTTATAATTAGTTACATTCACCAACTGGTTAGTGAGAAAGGTGGGAAGTCAAGGAAGCAGCATCGTGAATAATTTTTCAATTTTTTATATCTTTGAATCTTTGGTATTATATTTTATATATCTTTCTCAGTCATTAATCTTAAATCCTTAATACTCAGATATTCCTTTCTCATTAATAAATGAATTAGGGAATGTTTAACTATCGAGGATTCGTACATAGGATTATGTGGAAAGCAACACGATCATTAGCTGTACCACTCGGAAATGATTCCATAGTGAACACTATTAGCCAAGAAGCTTATGTTTTAAAAAGTAAATCTTGTTGCATCGGTTACTTTTCGAGAAATTTTTCTTTTCTAAATGAAGCTTTAATTTACTAGAGTTTCATTTCAGTAGAGGGCTTACAATCGCATGGTCGTGTAATATTTCACTGAGAGGAAATGCTTCACCGTAACTAAAATATCTAATACTTCACAAAAAACAAAACATAATGCTTTCTCCGAACAAAATATTTCACAAAGAGGTCATGGAAGAATATAATAAACACTATTTCAACTTTCTGCAGAAATGCAGAAGAAAAAATTTCTATTTGCTTTGACAATTTCGTTCCTGTGACTTTTTATTGAGATTTTAATACACAAGATGAAATTTCATCATCGTGTTTTGTTTAGAAATTGCCTTAAATGTTTTGAATGCGTCATAATTGATGGGCATTTAAGCTAGACCTTGTGAAGAAAAGTTGAAAGGGCTTTAATCGAGTCTAATACACCAACTGTTGTAGTTTACTCCAAAATTTGACATCTTTGCGCTGCTCCTAACTTGTATATCGTGGAATGTCTTGTTATTGAATTACGCTTTAATAGGGGATTGAAAAGTGCTGCTTTCTACTTATTGAGAGCTTTCATTCTCTTTATTTGCCAAATAAACTTTTGTTTGGAAAGGCGAAAGAGAAATTGCTCCATGGCATAAAAATGAAGTTACAATGTGGAGCAACCATTTGCGATTGTATCATCAGAATGTTGCAAGAAAATGGGGTTCATTCACCTCAGGTTGAGGAGTTCTCTTATTTTAATATTTTGAGGCGATGTCGTTCTTATGGAAAAAAATGTCAACGCAATAGAATGCAAGTCTAATAAGGGTTGAACGCTTTTGCTATTCTATTCACTACGACCAATAGTGCTGAAATTATTGAAATAATCGAAAAACTTATTTATGAGTCTCAGCAAAGTATAACGGCGGCAATCTCAAGTGAAATGTTTGAAAATCATAATTAACTTTTATGCGATTCAGTTCCATTATATAAACTAAAACTTTGCATCTCTCTTCTCTAAAGTGTATCAATTGGGAAATGTTCACTTAGAGAGGAATCCAGTCATTAAAATCCTTGAGAGAAGAGATAACCGAATAGATCGGAAAGTTCGAATTCGCAAACATTCGAAATGAACAAAAACTAACAAGCTAAAGCGAATAAAACCTAGTGTAAAGTAATAAGTGTTTTACAAAATACATAAGCATTTCGCAATGGTCCTTCATCATTCTGCATCGTTATGCTATACATTACAAATTATTCTCAATATAAACTCATAATAATCGCTTTTGAAAACCCCAAATCACTGCTTTATTCATTAATTTTTGTTTTCATTTATTTATCCACTGTTTTTTGATAGATGGTCACTGTCTCTGCTCGATACATTGCCACAGAATTGAGGATACATTCGAGCCAATGCATCATAACAGTTAACTTTTAGCTTTTGTAGTTTAAAAGAGCTCAGACGTGAATGCAAATTGCAGAAGAAATTAGATGTTTTTTCTACCTCCTCAGGCCTCACTATAAGAATGCAAAAAAGATGTACTTCAGTATAATAAACAGTTATGTTATACTGTTCATTGTCGAAATACCTGCTGCCTTTCTCTTTCGCACATTTCTTAATGACTTCTATGTGAATGCAATCGAACTAGTTTTCCGCTAACCTGCTGTTCATTCGTATACGTTTAAAGTCTTTTCAGCATCTGTCTTTCAATTTTTACTGACTTGAGAGCACAAAAGTTGATAAATTTGCCGCGAAGGCGGTATTGCCACTATTGACCAATCTTGCGAAAGATAGCTGGTAGTAGCAGCTACAATTCAGGATTAAGAAGGCGACTGAAGCCTTAGATTTCTTGCCGGCGAAGCAGTTCCCATCTAAACCTATCATTCTTTTATATGGCCATTCGGAATTGCATCGTTCCACTATCCCGATCTTGATTACGAATAGCACAATGCCATTTCAAACAAATGCTCTTAAGTATAGGTTTACTTGGCTTCATTGAATTTCTTTGAAGGTGATGAAAATGTGTTTTTTAATGGTTTCACATTTCATGCGGATGAGCGGTGAAGTGTGAGAAGGAGCGCATTCGACTCGACGAATTTGAGGCAATTCAAGGCAGGCCATCCAGCATTGCATAGACGCCATTTAAAAAATAGTGGCATTTAATCTTAACGACCATCATTCTAAATCAGTAAGCGTTAAGTACTGTTAACTAAGAACAGAATAAATAGTCTTCTTCAAGCATTTATTTTCAATGCTATACACATCTTTATTCGTTTCGAGAGACGCCTTTCAAATCGACACAATGTCACCAGCGACGATCAGGCAGTAAATTTATTCCGTCGCAATATAAACTGGTGTAGCATTTTCGACCGTCTCACCTTTCTCAGATTGGCTTGTATGCGCGTCGAAGGAGTGGAAAACAGATAGACGCTAAGGAGCAGATCCGGTTGAGTGGGCTAGGGTTGGACGGCACCTCGATGTTTTGCCATGTGGCTTTTGAAATCTGAGTCTCTGCGTTACCCTAACAAAAAGCAGGCGTCTTTCCGTTCATTTTGATGGTCAAAATGTTTGCAACTTTTTACTGCATCAGATCCAATTTGGAGAGTAGGAATTTACCTTGATAATCTAACTGGGTTGCAAAAGGCTGTCATGGATTAGCTTACCGCCGCACTACTGAGCGATTAGGAGAATCTGCTAGGAATAGGGAACTGGCTTAGGGAAAGTTGAAACGGATAGCGTTTATGGACGAGAACAGAGCCACGCTTCCGGTTATCGTACAGAAGCCATTTGTCATCTCATCAATACTAACCAAGCGAGATAGAAACGGCTCATTTGAAAAAGGAATAAACAAAGTGCAACAGCGCAGAAGCGTTCAAGCTGATGAAAGCATCATTACCACTGCTGCATTTTTTTGCGTTGCCGATTTGTGGCAGTTATTTTTTGACTGTTACCAGCTCCCACCCTCTGTTCCCATCGCCCGAATGTTGTCTTCTGGACCTCCACGGTTGTCTTTAACCGTTCATTTTCGAGCGACGACTTATGACTCTGATTAGGTTCAGCTTGAAGAGGCGATTCATCGAAAGGGAATTTTCGGAATCAGTAGCAAGCGGTCCTTTTCTGAAGATAATTCCAGTCCCTTAGTACTGTTGTTGTCGTTGATGGGACCCTCTAGCGCAATGGCTAGAATTAACCTCATGGAGCGTTATGACGCGAAAATATCGATAATTCATCTTTGCTGTGAGGCAGCATAAAGAAGAAAAAAGTGAATTAGTGAGAGAAAATCCTCAAAATGGAAAAAGATGAGCGCAGAGCTTTAAAGTGACGTATCTATGTGTGCATCAACTGAAAAGAGTAATGCAAAAAAGATAAGCCCTCAAAATTAACACAACGAGTGTTATTAATTTTGTTTCGACTTAGCAATAAACAAATTTAATTGGTTATTTGATACATTGGTGGGTTTTCTTTTTTTTTCGGAAATTCATTCCCTCTTTTTTTTACCGCCTATCGCTATTTTTAGGGGAACTTATTTTTGAAATGCTGCTAAATTTTCTAATATTTTAGTAAAATATCTGCTGATAACAGTTTGCGATTTAAGATATGAAAAAGCTTACTCGATTACTCGATATATTTCTATTTTAAAACAAGTGAAGAAGTGTATTTGAGGAAATGCCTTGATAAACTGCTTTTTATCTCTCTTGCTTCGTCGATAAGTTTGACATACTACCAAGAAAAAAATAAAATATGCTGAGTGATATGTTCATCTTGTAATGAACGAAGCGGTAAATAATAATAGCTGCAGTAGGCAATATTATTTTAATAGTTTCAACCATTTGCGCAAAACTTTTGCAAAAGATTTACTTTTGCCGAATTTTGTATTTTTTTTTAATGCGCGTTTGGTGATGTTGCAAAATCATGAACTTTTATTTCATGAATTAAGCAGGTCTATTAAATTAAACTTTAATCGAAGAAAGGAGGAGTCATTTGTAGTTTTTTATGGGTATAGAACGTTACTTCGCATATCTGTTGTTTGTTTATAAATCATTCAATCGTTTCGTGAGTCTAGATGAGGCAAGAGTCAACGTTTTGCCATCTGATCTGCTACACCTCTCGATCTATATTTAACTCGACCTCACAAAAATTAAATCCGACCAGTGTAAGACGCATGCAATTTTTCGCACCTTTAAATGCAATAAGTGCTTCAGAATTGTTGAATCAGTGTGAAATATGACGTAATTGATGAATATGTAATATATATTTATGTCCGAGCTGGAAATATTGGAGAGACGTACAGACAGCCTGTATACCTACACACAAACATGACATGATTATAGTTGGATTTTGCTTAACGGATTTGTCAGAGTGCATGAGTATGCGTCTAGACGACATAACACTGGAGAAGCATGATGGCATTTTGAAACATATTTCGGATATTTTCTCCGTTTACAAATCACAGTGAATCCAGAACGACGTTTCTGAATTTGAAATGGTTGCTGTATTCGATGAAAAATGTTGATTTGATAAATGATTATACACTAAAAGTGGGAAAGAACCCAGTTCTTGAGGTGTGCTGAAATAATGCGCGCATATATACCATATTTGATATTTTTTAGCGAGTAGCTGTCTGCTTTACTTTTTCTAATATATCGGACCAGTAAAGAGCTCGTCGAAAATTGTTCATATCCTCAAGGCGATCTTTCCGTTTATGTTATTATAATTTACCATTGGTCTTCTCGCTTTTTTGTTCTATTACTGCTGCCAATGTTTTCAGCCTTATAAGGTTGGATGAACGGCTTTGCGGAGCTTGGCAGTTGCTGCTTTGAAATTTGATTGAATAGTGTTTTGCGCAACGAGATGTCACATATGTGTAGAGCTTCGTCGGAAAGGGATCTTATGCCGGCTAAAGTTCTTTAAGGTCCGCCGCATTAGTAAGAACTTGCGGTTTTTTCTTTATAGGAATAGAGAGTGGATGGGAGGGAAAGAGGAACGAGTGAGAGTGTCTCTGCAATCATAAAGTACTGTCGTTGCGATAAAAAGTTGCAACGAAGAGCGACAGCTGTCTTACGCAGGTTTGCGCACGTGACTCGAATACAGAACTCTTCTTCCGACCGAATGGCTCATATAAACCAAATTTGTCGGCTTTTCCTCGCTTTGATCTCTCGCCTTCGTGCGCATACTAACACAGAGGCAGGATGTGCGCAAGAATAAACACTCCACTCGTGTTATTTATATTGGTGCTCATTGATGAGGGTCCGAGGAAAAACATAAGTTCAAGTGCATAAGAGATAAGCCTGTTATTTCCCCTTCTATGAGCCCCTTTTTCCATTAACTCCTTTCTCAAATATGTGCACATCGATCCAGAAATATTGCCCCTACAATTATAAGCGGTGGAAACGATGGACTGTGCTGCCTTAAGCTATTGCACTACACTTTCAATGGGTATACGCTAAACGTAGAAAATCCCTTTCATTCCTCTCAAAGTTCCTTCATGTAGAATGTTCGCTAAGCGCATCCCGTTTTCCTTCCTGTTGATTTGAAGCGAAACAACTTTCCATATTTTATTCATACCCTTATTGCTTCCACAGAACAGAGCTTGTGCTAGGCTCGCTTGGGCTCGATTTTGCATCCCAATAAGCAATGCTTTTACCAAATTTATGGTTTCGCCACTAACGGATTCTTCAGCAGATGTCTGCGCTTTGTTAGCGACCATAAATGCACACATATTTTATGATTCACTCCACTAACGGGGATTCCAACCAACTCTTTTTAACTTTTTTTTTGCTTCGATTGCGTTGTAGGCAGATGGCCTTGATCACAACTGGTGCGAACTTCTGTCTTATTCCTAGCTGAAGGAAAAAAAAAAAAATAACCTTTGAGTTAAATAAATTGGAAGAAAATACATAGCATGTGGTCTTTTTATCAACCATTTTAATAACAATGAGCAGTCTTACAAAAGCAGTAAAAAGCGGTCATTAAGATATTCGATGTTGCGAAAACGAAATGGATCTAACTAATCAAATTTTCCAATTGAATCCAACCAATTCCAGTCGAATTTCAGTTGACCTCTTTATTTGGGGCTTTTCCATATAGAACACTTCAGGCTTAAAAACTGAACAAAAACTCAGATTGCGGTCGATTCTAAAAGAAGAGCAACACAAGCATTTTATTTGAGGAATGCGCTTAGAATTGAGCACATAAAATTCTCACACAATGGCATATTCACTCTATGCGTACTGAATAATTGGAGTGGAAATGTTATCTCACTTAACAATAATACATTAAAAGGAAATTGTTTTGCTAATGTTTCTTTGACTTGCCTGTATTGTTATAGATCGATGTTATCTGAATCTTGAATTTGAAACGTTGGAGAGGTATAGATTTTTTTAAACCTTCTGTTTTAATATCGTTACGACAGGTGTGTTAAATTCTCTTAAAGACTGCAGCTGCATACCAATTATAGTAATTCCTATGCAATCAGTTATTATCATAGGTGCTAAATCGAAAAGATCATATTTTCCAGTCAAAGTTTCAAGGCTTCAAAAGTAAGCTCATTTAAAATATTTTGCACAAAACCAGGCTTAGAGATTGCAACATAATGCAAATTAGGCTTGTTTGCCTAATTGTGGGACATTGATTCAATAGCATCACACAAATGGTTGATTGCCATGGAGTGATACATGTTAGTAGTGGTGGATACAGCAGCCTATGTGTCAATGAATTGTCCACCTGCCGCTCGATGCATTGCCATATTTCAAATGGCCCATTCAAATTGTGCTGACAGCGCGCTGTGTAGGCGAACGTCCGCCATGCACGCTTGTCACATCCCTTGTCGTATACGTTCATTGAGCGCTTCACAGTGTAAATTTGGGGCCGAGATGGGAAAGGGGGGGAGGTTTCAAGCGGTGAGGTGGAGTTACAAGTACATAAACACAGCAAGTATTCATTTTCTTGTCACGTTGTCATGAAATTTCGCATTGAGCATCGAGTGTGAAAACTATAAAAGTATTTGAGAAGCGATAGGCAAGGAGACATCAAGTGTGGAAACAAATCAACGCATATTGGATATTTCCGACATTACAGAGTCACCGAGAGAAGCATTATCAGAACTGAAATTAACTAACTGGTAGCTTTCAAGGAAAATTGTAACTCCAACATAAGGTATCCACTTCGTGAATCGCATAAATTTGAAACTTTTCCGTAAATAAATTTTGATTGCTTTGTTGGATTTCAGTTTCAGTCTCATTAATAAATCTCATAAAAGTGTCCGCATTCCTACCAGTGAAACATTCAGCTGATAGGTTTGCTTACGAAATATAAACTTTTTCAACTTCTCTTTCGCAAAAATTAATGTGTTAAGCATTCATTCAGAAATTAGATTGAGTCGCCAAGCTTGTTCTGCAGTCTTTGTTTCTATGTATAAAATAACACCACCGAACAGCAAGTCATGTTCACGATCTCGAATTAGACTGCCTTATGACACACACTTTGTGCTTGTGACAGAATCGTGACATATATCAACAAATGCAGTTATTAATGGAATTTTCATAAAGGAAGAAGATTGCTGAGAATTGTTTCTCTTCGCTTTTTTCCACTTTGATTTATCGTCTTTCCTAATTTAAGGTGATGGAATGTAATACGATACATTCAATAATTTTTG
Source organism: Ascaris suum (assembly GCA_013433145.1). Lineage (NCBI taxonomy): Eukaryota > Metazoa > Nematoda > Chromadorea > Rhabditida > Ascarididae > Ascaris > Ascaris suum. The sequence continues at coordinate 6,646,596 of CM024178.1, read as the reverse complement.
TTGTCTTGCAGTAATTTCAACTATTTAGCGTTGTTTTTCATCAGCATTGCAGTGTTCTTTTTTCAGAAGAGATTTTTTTTGCTTCGATCAGAGCATTATGCACAAAGCATTATGAATTGGTGCTCTTAGCAACATTAGAGTGGCCAATTCGGTTCTGGTCAGTTATTTTCCCTATCATGGTCATTTATTGTACTTCGATGACGTTTTCTTATCGATGTGGAGGGTGTTATTGATATGCCATATTGCGTAACGTGCCCACGGGACACTCGATCAAATTGTGCGGCATGGTGAACGCATTTCCTCATCACGACCATATGGCCGTTGTCCACTTCAGAGGCCCTCTTGTGACGAAAATAACGCCTTATGACGCATATTAAAGTATTGACCATAGAAAGCAAAACATGCCGAATAGAGTCCCTTACGTGACGATTCCACTAAGGAGGGAAAACCTGTGGTCCTATGGTCACCGGAATGAAATATTCGGTGGTCTTGCCACGCTTGCGGCATTTTTGCACTTCGCATATAATAACCTAAAACTTTTCATGCAAGGCAAATGCGTCGTCAATGTCTCATTGTCGCCTGAGCGCTTGCCAATTCTTTATTGAGGGCAAATATGTATTTCTATTTTTTGCAGGTGAATTTTATCCCAATTTGTTTTTGCAATTTGTGAATGAATTGTTCATAACCATTTCTTCATTTATTAGATTTGTATTCATGTTCATTATGTAAGGTTAACGTTGTCAATATCGAATTTACAATCCTCTTTGATATCTTCAGATGACGCTTTCGATGAAATCAATGCTGGATTACTAAGAAATTCTCCTCATTTCTTTGACGATGAATGACCGAGGTCCAACTAACTTTCGTAATAACTGTCCCTCTCAACACGGAAATGAGCATCAGACAGGGGTTGGATTCTTGGGCATTGCAAAAAGAGGAGGAGTATATGACCCCGATGCAGTAGTTGATTCCATGCGAATTTTCCTGCTTGAAAACCAGTCCAGAAAGTGTTTGTGGGGACTTCCTATTTGACGCTATTTTCATTATGGTAACTTTCATGAGAAAGTATGGGACTTCAATTTTTTGTCCTCAAAAGAACAAATGAATTCCATAAGCAATATGGTGTTGCTTCCATGGGAATTGCCATCCGATGGTATCTAATAGAGTTGCAAATTCGTTAATGATAATATATGTAAAACCACATGTATTGAATGTAGGTAAAAACGAAAACAGAATGAAATGAGCATGAAAAGTTTGTCTTGATTTGCAAGAAGAGAGCAAAGAATAAAATTCAGAAAGTTCGTCCGCAAAACAAACAAAAATTTATTTTATGCATCGTTGAAACACCTGCAGTAGGATTGGTTATTAATACAACAATTAAATTATTGTAGAAGCGGCGAAAAGGCCTGGTGTTCCGCGCGCCCGAACGGATCACCATGGCGGGTCCAGTTTGATTTCAAACGGTCAGAGCTTCCGCTCTTTTATGACGGAACCATGAAAAGGGGAATTCTTGACGTGGTAACTGCACTCAAACAATAGCTTATTTTTGCGGATAATGAAAGAAATCAGCACAGCTAATGACGAAATGTTTTCGCACCTCAGAAGTGACTTAAGGTTAGGCTCGCTTTCCACACTTAATTGTATGGAAAGATTTGCCTTCATGTCACGTATTTAGTTTAAATTACACAACCATACTGGCCTTTCTGATCCTGTTGGCCCATCCTGCCCCATTCGGATTACTTATTTTGCTCTACTGATGCGCTTGATTCTGAATTTTGCCTTTTCCCGCAACACGAACTTGTAACATTCTATCCATATTCAACTTCAAAGAGCTGCAGTTGTGCAGCACAGCTGTTCGTAATTTGGGCATCAATTTGCTCTTTGCGATCAAACGCAAAAGTCGCAACGATAAACGAGCAATTAACCGGGCAAATGCATATTCAAGTAGGGCCGTCGTTTAAGAGCTCATCAACGACGGAATGTTGTACTGCGTATTTACGATAGAATGGCATACAACTTGCTTTCAAATTTCCGATGTTCGGCATCCTGGTTGTCAGCTGTAATTCAAATAGGATATGAGCTCAAGCTCTGATAGCCGTTCCGCATCTGCTTGCCAAGCATGTTAAGTCAAGAGAGTTACATTGAAAATTGAAGACGGAACAGTCATTATTGCGTATTTGTGACCGTCACGTGTGCAATAAAATGTCCATTAGTTTAGTTCCTCTGCTGAAGTTCAATTAAGCTGGTTTCCTTCTCTCTCCATCAAAAAAAAAAACGGCAGAAATCACAGTGTCGTTCATTACACCTGAAAATATTGACTGTAAGATAAATGACGGTTTTTTTTTGAGTTGGCCTTCAAAAAGATCTTTGAAAAGGGCTGCATATTATAGATCGTTTAGAATGCATCATTTTCGGCTTTTCATGGGCATAGCATATTTTAGTAACTGCTTTTCAAAGTTTGCAGTCTTCACATAATTAAGGCGCTGATTAGAGCGAATCTTTTATCTTGAGTGTGAAGTTGGCGAAAGCGCAACGCAGACATTCATCCTGTTGCAATGTGTCGCTAATGAATGCAGCACATATCGCTGCATACGACACACTCCCGTGCTGCAATTATGCTGCTTCCGCTAAAGTGTGCTAGCCGTAAAAACTAAAGATCATTCCTACACTTGTCGTTCAACAAAGCAGATGAGCAATAAACTAATCTACTGCTATTTGAAGGGAAATAATCCTTGTTTTGAACAAATGAGAGATTTGTATATTGCTTTTGAATTGACGAAAATTTGAATTTATCATTTTTGTGGTCATGAAAATCTCGATGACTTTTCGAACATTTTCGATAAATCCGAACAAAGCTTGAGAAGATTTTTGAAGGTTTTTGAAGTCTTTGTTTTCCATTAATTCACAAAAGCTCATATGCTGAAGCCATCACTGTATTCGATTGATTATTTGAAAGGAACGATGATTTTATATTCTTACCATACCTTCCAACGTTCGAAATGGACAACCAGAGGAGGAGGGGAGGAGAGTGGGAGGGCAAAGACGGGGTTTTTACGCAACACTATGAATTGATCGATCTCTAACAAAACTCTTGGTAACGACTCATCGCCTCTAAAGTGCCTTTTACCTTCATGAATTGCTTTACCTTCATTAAGATGTTTACATGCACTTGTTTATATGAATAGGAGGGTGTTGCTGGTTCATAGCGAATGCAAAAGGATTCAGCGTTCGGTAATAAATCTTATCTTCAGATGGGCAGTGGACATTGTACCATTGAGTGCGAACAAAGCCTTACGTAGCCATTGGTCATTAATCAGTGGGTGACCGTTTGTGGTGTGTTGCTTGGGTACATCAATCCTTAATGTAGACTGCAATTAATTTAGTATTACCATATACCAAACAAAACATGATCAATTTTACCACTACGAAATCATTGGTGTCAATTTTAAAACTACTCATCGTTTGCTATATCTATTAACCTAATAAGCTCTCCAAACATCCACAATTTTCGTAATTGGAACTGAGTAAACATAAAATGTGTTTTATACTTGGATTTTAAGATCCATATATTTAAAATATATATGATAGAATGCCACCTTTACTTACCATTGGACTTTGTCTATTTTTTAAATACTTATATTTACATTCATACAACGAAAAATTCCAGTTTATCAGTTTTTTGAAACCACTATAATCTCGAAAGAATTTTATCATTAGTGCCTGTTTATAACTAATTTTGGGAAAATCTCCCCTATGCATAAAAAAGCGTGAACTTCGATTAGCATTTATTTACAGTAATGGATGACAATGATATATTCATAAAGTGTGATTTCCTGACTAGCGATTTTACCCATGAAAATTGAAGAATTTCATCACTCCAAACATCGAGTCCAGATTCATGAAATTTCTAGTAAGTACTGTCATATGCGAACATTGAGTGGGCAACACTACGTCAGAGTCATTTATGTGAATCGAAATTCCCGTTCTGGTCCCTCGTTTTGGCTTTAGCATTCGGCTTCTATCGGGGAAGTTTTTCTTGAGTGATATTCTGATCACGATAAATCGCTTCTGAATACTCGTTAATTACTTGAACTCTACAGTAGTTTACTCACGTTTTTAATGAAGTCACAGAAATGTCATCGTTTTTCATTGCAATATAATTTGGTTCATATATAAGATGTGCTGACAAAAATTGTGGTTGAAGCCTTGATGCTAATTACTACGGGCTAAAAGGTCATCGAAATGGAACGATAAAGAAGGATCCCTATCAGAACATGTGTAATTTCAGGCGGAATTATCGCAGGCGTTGCAACTACTCAGCGAAAAAGCGAAACATGCTACGGAGGATATCGCTAGATTAAAACAACTCAGCGAGAAACTCAACGTAAATTTTATTACTTATTTTTTTAAAAAAATCTTCGAGAAAGCTATATGGGCAGAACAATCATAGTCTAATTTCCGGGTGTGGGAATTTGAATTTTGTTTTATCTGAACTTATGCTGATACTTGTAGTGCTCCGAAGTTACATATTCCTTTGGGTATTTTACTACGTGATGTGTTGCTCTACTGAAAGTTGTTTGTTGTTCATAGTGTGATCAATAACACGTTCACATTAATCAAGACAGTATGTGATTTCATTGATCTCAAGGTGACTTCAACAAATCGTTGTGAAATGAAATTTTCAGTCGGCCAAAGTCGTCGATTTCGTTTTTGTTCGTTGCCGTGCAGTCCATTTATTGGCAGTGTAAATGCGTTGTTCAATATCTATTTTTTTAAGAAGCTTTAATTTCACGACATTAGCTTATTTTAGCAGGAAACGAAACGTATGCTCTATCGTTTCAACCAAAATAATTTTGCTCGTTGTTTCTACGCTCCGATAACAACTTGCTCCCCACTGAAAAAAAAACCACTCGTAAACTATTGCAGCACAAAACCGTTGACGAAGTAATCAAATGTGAAATTGCACGAGATTGTGCTGAGTTTCTTAGGATTAGTATCTTTAAAAGTTTGTTACTTTTAATTATAATCGACAACTCAATGAGGATATAAAGTGATGAATTTTCGAATTTATATCTTGATATATTGCAGCCGAATTGCTCGGACTTTAAACAAAGTGTTGGTATTCAAATTGATTCGCTTATTGAACAACTTCAACAACGAAAGGAAAAATTACTACAATATGCTGAAGATGAACGCGCCTATAAGGTTTCTTTATTATACTTTTATATCTCGCATTTAATTTCGGTAAGCACAACAACAAGGAAATAATTTATTCATTTTTTGTTGCTATGACCATTGATGACGTGAAGTTTATAGGCTTGCTTTTAATTTAGATAGACTTCATCTAATAAATATCAGTTTATTAAATAATTTCGGCTCTGTATCCAATTTTTGCTTTTTTTTTAATATTCATTAAGTGGGTTATGCATCGATTGGATGACAAAAAAAACTCTCTGCGCGATTTTAGTCGTAAATCAGTGCACATTTTGGTGCAGAAGGCGTTGAATGTTGAGTGCATTCTTATTCTTTTTTCTTCGATAAATAAATAGACACTTCGAGCAGAGTAAATCACTTCTTCAACACTAAGCAAAAACTTCCCATAAATTATCTCTCAAAATATCACACATCTTTTTTTTTTCGATGGCGCAGAAAAACACCGAAACGTTGCCACCAAATATCACTCTAAATATCATCACGTTTAATAGCACTCATCTACAGTTCCAGATATCAAGCCAAAGTACCCTTCAGCCATAATCGTAATTTTCCAATTCTCAAAGTATCACGAATGGAATTTCTTTTATTAATTTTCATTCGTTTAGTTGATGAAAAAATAAAATATGGAAGTTAAAAATTATTAAAATATATTTAGTGAAGTGAAAGTTCGGTGATATGAAGAATCTCCTGACCGCATGTCTGAAATCTTTGAGGTGGTCATTCGGTCACTAACTACCCATGTTTTGCGTAGAGATGAACATAGGAATGTTTACCGGATTAGTAGAAAGGTAATTCAGAAAAATTATCAGTCTTTTAAATTATTCCAGTGTTTGTTTCTTCAGTCCCATTCTACTTGTTTCAATTTAGTCCCATTAGGTCATTCATCCCCCGTTGTTTACGCACTTCAGATATTAATTTCGTGCACTAACGGAATATCCCGTCAGGAAAATTTGCTCCGAATTTTCGTCATTTAATTTGGACACTAAAATTTCATCGGTCTTTCTTTTCAGAAGCGAATTTTCAAGGAGCAAATTTCGAGGTGTACGAGCAAACTCTCCAGGACGACAGCGTTGATACAATTCTGCATTGAAATTTTAAAGGAACCTGATCCTGCCACTTACTTACAAGTAAGTTGTTGTTATACTGATGCAAATTAAGGTTGTAGCATTCCTAAAATGAATGAAAACGATTCGTGTGCGTTAGCTGTTAGGATCTCCAAGAAACGTTATGCTGAAAGAATAAAGGAAGTAATTATGCCGTATTCCAAAGTTACAATAAATAATCCTTTTATTGTACTATTGTGTGCCATTTCTAAAATCACACATAGATGTTTTTGAGGCATTTGTTTTATTGTTATTACCGAAACGATGCTATAGACTCTAATCTCATTACTGAGTAGTTTTTAAATAGCTTCATATAAATTGTTGATTTTGATTATTTTTTTAAGGTGAGTAATGCGTTAATAAATCGGACAACAACACAAGAATTTATGTGGCATAAGGAGATGCAAACGAAACCTGAGGTCGATGCTGAATTCATATTGAATCTCGACACAAAACATTTACAATACGCCATACAAACACTCGATTTTGCACAACTTAAAGGTGATCTACACGCATTGATTGAAGGCATTTTTTCAAATAGAATTTCGTGATTATTTTGTGTATAGTGTTTTAACGAAGTGTGCATGCATGCTGTAGATATCCATCATTAGAGCACTCTGAAGTGCAAACAATCGCCATAGAGGTAAACGAGCATAGGTGCATAAATTCAGAGAAAATGTTTCACTTATAAATGCGTGTGTTGCTTTACTTCTATTTTATATCGTAATCTTTTTGTCATGCCTATGCATCCAAGCTTTTATTGTTTGATACAGCACGATAGATAACACATTTCTTACGAACTAGAAAATATTAGTTGACAAACTTTTTATTGATATCTTTCCATCATTTATCATCTTATATTAAGCAATATTTGCCTTAGATCATCAAATAAAACTTCTGTATGATGATTTAAGAAGGATGCCGCTAGTCGTGAACCTCTGATCTTATGTGGAATAAAAACAAGAAAATAGTTATGTAATACGTAGAATATACAAATAATATAAAAATTATTCAGGGCGCAGAATAATCAGAATTAAAGGCGATACGACTAAAGGTATAAAATTGGTAAAATGCGTCTCATTGTGGTGCATTTTGTGTCATAAATAGCAGCAATCTTTCTCTGTCATATCGATGCACATTTTCATTGAATGCACGTTGCATGCGGGAGTAATTCACTTCAATGATACAATTGCGTTGATACAGTCGGAATTCATAGTAAATATCCAACAACTTATTAAAAGTCCTTGTTTACTTATAAACCATTTCTTTTACTTGCTACACCATAAGGAAATGCAACATTATATTTGTCTATCACCTTTTAATCAATACAGCGATTACTCGATGTTCCTCGTTCGTTTAGTTGGCGTGTCTTTATTCTTTCGGTCATATCACTGAAATGACTACCTGAAAGTGTAATTTGAAATTACTACCTGTTCATGTCATTTACTTGCTTCTTGAGAATTTCGTATGGATTTTGAGTTTATATCGGTGTAAAGTAAACGAAACAGTTCAGTAATAAAAATAGTTTCGAGATTAAATCAACAAGCAATTTGCTTGATTTCGATTAATTTCCTCCTCGGATTTTTCTATCGAAATCGCACAATATTAACGAGCATAGAGGTTAATAGCACTTTAATGATCTTTTCGTTTCACCCCAAAAGTCCAGTGTGGTCCTCTGAAGAAATTTCAGTTGATTCACTGGATGTATTTCAAATATGCTGCAATTTTAAATCGTAAATTATCATTGAATAAATATCATGACGTGCTAATTTTCGTAATTTCACTGTAATGAAAGTTCTCGAGAAAATAGAATGAAGCGATTGCTTCATAGGGGACCTTCATACGTGCATTATTTATAGACTTGTTTATTGATACTTGATTGAACAAAAGGCTTTTGCTAAACTTTTGCTAAACGATAACATTTGGCGCGCCTTCAACGCTTTGAATCTGATTTCGTTTATAACAAAAAATGAAAGAACAAGTGTTATTTTCACTGTTCAAATTTCATATAAGCATTTCGATGCACGGAGTGGGTTTTGAACTTTGCCCTTGCAGTGGATGAAATTCGATGTCTTACCTTGCGTTTCCCGCTTTTGATAAAATTCCCAGAAATTCAAGCATTATTGCACAATGTGTCTAGTTGTACTGTGAGAATCGAGTGCTAAAAATTCCTAGTAAAACTAGGACTAATATTGTCTGTTGCCGTTTTACTAAAAGCACTTGTGTATTCCTATTTTTATCTTCTAAAAGAATTCCTTATCTGTTGACTTTTTGATTGCTAAATTTTTTCTAGCAATAAAGTTCAGTCCCATTTTGTAAAGGGTATTGGAATAAGCAAATAGTCCAGTAAAATAGCCAAAATGATAAGTAGGAATGGGAAGGCGGATTAAAGGTTAGTTCAGTTTGTCAACTCATTCTACTCCTTGAAGTTTTTATCGTTTTTCAGTTGGTATCTTATTTATTTATTAATGCACTTAAAATCCTGCCTAAATTCTTCTGTGTTTCTTAGTTTCATCAGTCTATCATATTTGCTGTTTTTGAATATCCTGAAAGAAGCTATATATTGCAGTTCCAAGTCCACCGATCATAGATACCTCCGAATGTGCGGCAGAAAACAATTCGGTGACAGTCGTTTGGAGGCCCCGCAATGATGGATGCGCAGTGGATGGTTACGTGCTAGAAATTGATTCGGGCACTGATGATGGCGTATTCAAAGTAACAGATAATTCCTCCTTATGTTAATTTCATAATGTTTTTTATAGGAATTATATTATTAGTCGAGATTTTCACTCGTTTTGCATATAAAGAAAGGATAGAAAAGGATCACTTCTTGCAAAGCCAGAAGGGAAGGAAAGTGTGATAGCGTTTTTAAAGGGCGTTAGTTTATTAGTTGGAAAGTTGCTTGTCCTTTTCGATACGAACGGCTAAGGTAGCTGATGAATGACGAAATGGTGCTGCCCAGGGCATTCGGAGAACAAGGCACTGAATGAGAGCCTCAGGTAGAAGTCTTCTTCTTCAACTTTTTTGGGTCAAGAAACGTTTTCCAAATAAGCAAGTGAGCTCCTTTTCAGCATTACCTAAACTGAATTTTAGTAAAGATTTAATTTTTTGAAGCATCTAGCTAGGTACTCATTGATGTCTTCAGCAATCGCTTCATTCATGTCAGTTCTCATGGGATGTTTTGAAAGGAAATTTTTATTGAAAAAATCCATCAAATAAATTTTTTATAGCCAGCATTTTGAATTGGCAAGAACGCTTACTTGTCAAAGTTCGATACTATCCCGTCGAAAGTAAAACCCTAAGAGTGAAGAAAATGAAGTCAAGCTTCAACAAAGTATCAGCCGATGCATTTTGCGAGTATAACTTTCATATTCACATAACACTTTGTATACATGTTTGCGTTTGCGGAACAACCATTGCATCAGCAATATTAACTTGTGAGCACGTTTTTAAATATCGTCAGTACTCAGGAATTTGTTCACCGAAATTTCAATTTCAGGAGGTGTATTGTGGTGCAGACACAATTTGCACAATTGACGGTCTGCATTTTAACACAGTCTATAATGCAAGAGTCAAGGCATTTAATTCGGCAGGTGAAAGTCTTTATAGTGATGTCATTTGCCTTCAAACTGCTGCAGGTAAGTATTTCTTTTAATTTATCATTGCCATTGTTTTACATCAAGGAGAAATTGAAAATAGTGAGGAATTTCCTCAAGAATGATGTGCTATCACTATCTTTTAATTTATCATTCGACATTGCTTGGTTATTTTAAAATGGTTTTAATTGAAGAAAACACTTTATTGTTGGCTGATCTAATTGTTTCATCTGTATAGTTTAGTTTGTTTCAACTGGAAAATGTTACTATACGGTTTTCTTATTCAAATTAGCGCGTGTTAACTTGTTTACGTATCACACTTTTCCACTTACGCGAAGTATTTCGCAAAAAACCGGATCAAAATTCGTCCATCGGGAGTTGAGATATGACATAGAAGAAATCAGGGACGCGCACGACAACGCACGAGCCGCTGCGCCACGCCCTCGCATCTTTTCTCACAGACCATATCACTCACCAACTCACAGAAAGGCAGTAGGACAAGTAACACGCAATAGACTCGCGCCTTCGGCGCTCGGGAAGACAAGAAGTGGATAAAAACTCGCGCCTTCGGCGCGATAACGAGAAAGAAAAGGTGAAGTAGCTTACGATCTTCTGTATTAAACAGATTCCTGTAACCTTTCTAAACGTTCAGAAGAAAGTGAACATCATTCAAAGGATTGATGCACAAGGGGGCTGCTGCCCCTGAAAAACCCTGCTTTGTTCCGCGTTCAGTTGGTGTTATGGGAAGAGAGTAAAATCGTTTCTGTGACCTTCTCACATTTCTTCTGTTTACTGGCGCAATCCTATTTCCAAAAATTATGAAAAAACTGGCTTCCCACATGTTATGGATCCTTCCAAAGGATTTCACTGGCCCTGTCGAATGGTACAACATTTTCCGGAAAAATTTTCACATTTAGGATTTTTTTCGTCACTTGACACGTAGCCGACAACATGCGCAAATGATTGGACAAGTAATGCAAAAATGTAAAGGTAGACCAGACTAGATCAAAACGTGAAGGCAGGTCAAAGCAGATCAAAATCTGAAGTCTTGTTTCTTCATCAGCTTGACCTTTTTCTCGATCGATCTTCGGACTCATTTTCCAAGTTGATCAAAGTGTATTAAAATGTGAAGGTAGCTCAAAGCATCAAAGCAGATGAAAGTGTGAGGGTGGATCAAAGTATCAAAATAAATCAATATATGAAGATAGATCAAAGCAGATGAAAATGTGAAGGTGGATATCAAAGTAGATCAAAACATGAAGGTAGACCAGAGTAGATGAACACGTAAATGCGGATGAAAATATGAAGGTAGATCAACGTATCAAAGCAGATTAAAATATGAGGCTATATCAAACCAGACCCAAGTAGATCAAAATGTGAAGGTGGATCAAAGTATAACAAAATGGGAAGGCATATCAAGGTGTAACAAAATAGGAAGGTAGATCAAAGTAGATCAAAATATGAAAGTACATGAAAATATGAAGGTTGGTCAAGATACCAAAGTAGATCAAAATGTGACGGTAGATCAAATTACCAGAACAGATCAAAATGTGAAAGTACATCAAAGTAGATCAAAATCTCAGGGTACATGAAAATACGAAGGTAGATCAAAGCAAATCAAAATACAAAATTAGATCAAAGTAGATCAAAAGCTGAAGGTAGATCACAGTAAATCGAAATAGGAAGGCAAATCAAAAAAGATGAAAATCTGAAGATACATGAAAATATGGAGGTAGATCAAGGTATCAAAACGGAACAAAATATGAAGGTAAATTAATGTATCAAACTAGATCAAAAAGTGAAGCCTTCGTGTTTTGACCTATATCGATCTACCTTCACATTTTGATCTACTTTGATAATTTGATCTGCTTTCATGTTTTCGTTTGCTTCGGTCTGACTTCAGATTTTCTTCGGTCTAACTTCAGAAATCTGCTTTGATACATTGATCTGCCTTCATATTTCCATGTACCTCCAGTTTTTGCTCTTCTTTGATCTGCCTTCGTATTTTGAACTACTTTGATCTGCCTTCATAATGTGATCTACTTTGATGTACCTTCATATTTTGATCCACTTTCACATTTTGATCTACTCTTATACTTTGATCCACCTTCGCATGTTCATTTACTTTGACCTACCTTCACATTTTGATCTACCCTCAGGCTTTCGTCTACCTTCATTTTTTTGCACTACCTGCGCAGTCATTGGCGCATGTTGCCGCTATTTCCCAAGTGACGAAAAAACCCTGAACATGAAAATTTTTCCGGTCTGCAATTTGCACTCTCAGTGCGAGTGACACCGTCAAGCGAGGACAATTTTGCAGGTGCAGCTATAATAGCAATTAAATCATCACTACCGGAAATCACTGTTTTTAGTTCCTTTCTCCCAGCAGCTTCTAGCATGTTCGGAAGAGAATTGAATGCTGATTGCAATAAAGTAAGCGCCATCATCATCCGTTCAGAAATGGAGCAGTTATGAAGGCATAATGTGATTTGTCTGTCTCTCTCACCTTTGCGCATTATTTCGCCACCAAATGCAAATTTCAGGATTTGCGCCAGAAACAGCCCAGCATGCGGCGCAGTGCGCACACGCCTCCAATTATGCGGAAAAAAATTGTGATCGCAAATATAAAGAATCCAGAATATCCTGAAAATGCAGGATCGGAGTGGAGCGAATATTTTTTTCTGCAACACTCCTGAGGAGATGTGGAAAAATGTAGTTGATGAGGAAACGGTGGGATGAAGGAAAAAATGTTGCAAAAAATGAAGTTGGCAATTTGCCAAGTTTTTCATCGGATCAGCAAAGTTTTCAAGGATTCCACTGCTGCATCGAGGGCCATCCATAACGGAAAAAGTTCCATCTCAACTCACCCAACGGTAGCGGAGAGATGGCGAAAAAACCATTTTCAGGATCCCCAATGGATATCTCGCCAAGATCACTAAATATTCGCAAGTTTTCTTCACCGGCACCTGTGGTCCCAATTCCCAAGAGGTACTAAGAACACCGCACAGAAAATTCAAAATTCACAAAGATATAAACGTTTTTCGATTAATTTCCATACATTTCCAACATTTTTCGGAAATATTTTCATGTTCAGGATTTTTTTCGTCGGTTGGCAAGCAGCCGACAACATGCGCCACATGATTTCACAGGTAGTGCAAAATACATGAGCACATTGCGACAAACACACAAAAGGAAATCGGCAAAAATGCTTAACTATGGAGAATCCATATTGTCCAGAATATCTCAGTGCACAAGCGCAATACATCCACCAAAAACAATGATCCCGTAAGCATGGAATTTCCAACATTTTAAAGAAAGAAGGACCCGAATCGAGCAAAGCGTTCTTGAGATAACGCGAAGGAAAGGGTAAAATAGCTTACGATCTTCTGTATTATACAGGTAGATGTCCTCCCAAAAATATTCGTACTCCATTGAATTGTTTCAGTATAAGCGGTTTCCGGTCTTTTCTATACTAAATAACATGTTTTTTTCAGTATGAAACTCTCTCGTATCTCAATAATAAATTATTACTATTGTAATATTTCCAGTGGCATGGTTCCAATTGAGTAAGTCATCGTCGCAACACGATATGCACTTATCGAATGAATGTATGTCGGTGACTGGAAGTACAGTGGAATATCGTTGTGTACTCGGATCGATAGCATTTTCACGTGGTATCCACTATTGGGAGGTGACCGTCGATCGACATGATGGTAACGGTGATATCGTTGTTGGTGTCGCACAACCTTCAGTTAACCGACAAGTCATGCTTGGTAAATGATATTATAAATTGTTATTTCTTAGACGAAACATGGAATATTTTTGAGCTGTACCAAAAACATGTTATCTACTTTTTCGTTCTACTGAGAATTAAATAAGTTAGCGATAAAGAATCAATTTTTGTAATTATCACTACTCAGTTATAAAGCAAACGATGCCTAAGCTCAAGTCTAAATTCTAGGAAAGCTTTTGAAAGAGATTAGTTTTGAACGATTTGGCCGAGTTTTAACAACGTTCTAAGTTTATAAAGACTTTTGTAAGTTTTTAATGGACTTGAAACGTTGCCAAAACTTAACTAAACTTGTTTTTTCCGGTGGATCGTTTTTTATTTATGGGTTTTGGTTCATTTTTGTGTCAGCTGTAAAACTTACACCTCAAATGTTAGCGAGAAAAGATTCTAAATGAGTTGTGGACTTTTATCTCCAATTTTTGCTTTTCATTATCATATTCTTCTATTCTTTGAAATTCTAATTCTTTTTTAGAACGCCCATTCAAAAAGTTCTTTATAACACTGAATGGAGAAGTGCATTTTGTCTTGAGAACAGATAGTCTTTTACATTGAAAAAAGTGCCAACAAGATGTTTCAGGGAAGGATCTTCATGGTTGGTCGATGTATGTAGACGGAGAGCGGTCTTGGTACTTGCATAACGAGACTCATCATAGCAGGATCGTTGGTGGGGTACACGTTGGTTCAGTGATCGGCATTCTGCTCGATTGTGATAAGGGCACACTCTCTTTTTATGTTAACGACAGACATCGAGAATTTGAAGGAAATCGATTTGCGTTCAAGTAACTCATCCTGTTATCACATTGTTGGAGTTAACAGTGGGATGCAAATGAGAGCTTTAATGAAGGGTGCAAATAAGTTTATTATGAATGAGTTGATTGGCGAATAGTGATGCAAGTTGAAAAGACAAAGGAGCTTTCGACTGAATTTGTTAGTACCAATTGAAAACGGAGGACGAATGATTAAAATTGAAACATAAACAAATTAAATATGTAAATAATTGGACCGATAAGGGGACAGATGCGGGTAATTGGTTCATATTAGTCGTTCACTATGAATTACATCCACTACTATTTCGTTTAATCTTCAAATGGTTTTAGCTCTATCTATTGAAGAAACGAAGAAACTCCACAGAAGGTGCCTTGAAATGTTTCATAATAGTGATTTATCATCATACGTCATCTTTGAAAGGAGCTGAGTTGAAAGCTACACTACTGGAAAAATGACCATGGTTGCATTTCTCTATTCACTAGTCATTAGATCAATTGTTAGTTTTAATTTTCGTGCTGTTCTAAACAAGTTTATAAACCGGGTCTGAGGGATTTAGTTGTGGTTAATTTCAGGAATATGCCCCGCGGTCTCTACTATCCAGCGTTTAGTGTCAATTGCAACGCATTAATCACCATCCATACGGGACTTGCCGTGCCGGGCAGTTCTAGTAGCAGTGAGTGCAATAGCGACGGTGAGAGGAACTAACCTCTATGGCTTCCGCAGTCGGTTCGTATACACCTCGGAGAAACTTCCACAAGAAATCATTTGAATTATAATTTCGGTTTGAATCGTTGGAGGTAATTTTCATTACCGCATAAGCCTTCTGATGATGCAAGTTTATTGGATTCCTTGCGTAAAGGTAGAATTAAAATTGAGTATGTGTGCTTGCCTTAGAGTGGAAAAGCAAAGAACGGATCTTTCTAATTGATCTATCGATGAGAGTAAATCTTACTTGTTGTGTTGATTGTAAGAACGTATCTTGATGGAACTTCATTACTAGTAAAGTTCTCTCCTCACTATTGTATCTATAAGTATAGACGAGCACCGTTTCCAGCAAAGAAAATATTTGCACTCAGTTGACCATTCCTTTGTGATATCAATTTTCTTTAAATCTTTGAATGGGGTATTTTCAAAGCAGCACATTTCACAAATTATCACCACAAAGTAAAGCAAATAGAGAGAATTAAAACAAATCGAAACAAACTTTTTCGTTCAACGGTCACCGAAGATCTCAACAATGACCGCATCACTATCGACTGGACCAACAGCCTCCTTCCCCCTCCCCTCCCACCGCCCTCCTATGGTGTTGCCAAGCGGTTCCGCCGTAAATAATCCCAGGATTACAGTACGATTCACCGCAACAATCTTCCCCATCGAACACAACCTATAGGCTATACGCACATGGATTACAATTGATCCATCAAAATAAATTCAAAAATTGCTATACTAGTGTAAAATTTGAAAGAAAAAAAAACAATACTCCGGTTTCACTTCAGCTTTTTGCATCTCACTGCCAAATTTCTGCCTTCGCACCAAATCTTCCGTTATCAAATGATAAGATAATCGATGATTATGTTGAAGTATGATGAACTATTATGTAATTTGATATAATTAGATCTGATATGCAAAATTGTTGTCTTTACTGCTGCAACTATCATATGTTGTGGTGTTGAAATATTATTGTAAATGCAAACTGTAGTCGTATGTAAATGTGTGTCAACACGATCAATAAGCATATTTTATCTTGCAAATGGGCAATGCATATTCTGATTTTACAAAAGAAGAAACGATTGATGAATTATGTGAGTTTAGAAATTCAACCTCGTCGAATTCAACAGCATAATCGTACATCGTATAAATTTGATGAGATCTTCATCGAGCATTTGCATATGTGCAAGAAAAGAAACGACTAGGGCATTTGAATGATATACTCGATGCCTTATAAGATCTCAAAGAAAACTAATTGCAGTGCAACATAACTCCTCATCTATTAGTAGATATGAATATGGAACTATTCCACCCATGTCAACCTCATAATTCCGCAAAAAACCATAATTCCCACTGAAAGAAATTTCTGTCTAGTACAGTCACAAAAAAATATACACCCAGCTCATCGATTTGAAGTGAGCTCATTTACCTACGGGGAAGTCAGCTGTCAAAAATGTTAATCCCATCAAAGGTGATGCTGTAAATTTGGATATCGGATGAAAGTATGTTGGTCACGATTAGACATTTCGGCATCACTTGGGCCTTCAGTTATAGCTATGATCATTCAGGTTATACTTACGGAGTCATAGTCATCTCCTTTTGATTATATATGTATCATGATTTCATTCTCTCCAAAATTGACTAGGTGAGCTGCTTACAGCCAAGGGATAAAGCTTTTGAAGAACGATTTCGCACCTCGTTGGAGGTCTGTTTCAGAGTCCTGGAACCTAGTGTAGGGGCACATGAAACTGATTCCATACTCAGTATGATTCAGACCAGTGCCGAAGGTCACGTAGCATATTGAAGAGAAGGATCTCGTTTTCTCACATGCGATCATTGTTCTTCTTATCTCAAGATTTCGAAAAAGAACGTCCGCTGGCGCCTTTCAGCAAATTAAAATGTTATTAGTTAATTCTTTGCATTCATGAAATGAGATTTGAGTAGAAATGTTTGTAAATATCACCAAAGTCATTTTCGTATTTCATAAGCATCCTGGATGAGAGACTTCAACAAAAATCTATCATACATTCCACGAATGCTAAATTGAACGAAGAGAAAATGAGAGCAATATTGAGAAGCTGCAGAAGTAGAGGGAAAACAAATGCCTGCGAACATTTCTCGAATATAGTTTTTGATGTGATTTTCAAAGTGAAAGATAAACGCAAAAGGATTATTGTCGAATCCTGAAAAGTGAGGATTGCTAATAATATGAGAAAATGCTTATGAATTGTGGATAATATTGAGTCATAGCTTTATTGTAATGTTTTCGATGGTAGGTTATAGAAAAAGCAACTTTGTGAATGAGCATTCATTTAATATTTTCATGCCAGACGATGGCCCTTGACGAGTTTTTCAAATCTCAATTGATTTGGAATTCACAATTGTTCAAGTTGCTCATATCATTTGCATATCATCGCTTATTATCAGTTCATAAGAAAACCTTCAAAATATCTAAAATGATCTCCCAATTTTTCCTCAACTATTACTTATTTTCTCTGCGTTTGTTTCACTGTGTGTGATTTCACCCATCGCTTCTCTCCGATGGATTGCTCGAATCTTGGCATACTGCTGTTGTGTTGCTTCCTTTTAACAGAAGGAAACAAAGATATGGTGGGGAACTATCGATCCATTTCCTTCAATTCAACGATCTATCGTTCCTGAAGCAAATCTTTGTATTTAACATTCAGATTATTTTTGATTAAATAAAACTGAACGACGGAAGGGATTTCGTTCATTTGCAAGAGATTATCTATGGTATAGCTGTTATCCGCTATAAATGAATGGTTATTATCGGGCAACTATTTCCATATTCTTTACGTTAATTTCTGCAAACTCTTTGACAGCATCCATTTCCAGAATTTAATGGACAAGATCGACTCATTTGGCCTGAGCCATAAGTTGTTTTTATGCATTGGAACTTTCTTGAAGGACGGATTTCGGCAGGTTTTTGATGAGGATGGATGCTCTGTCTCAAAACATTTGCGATTTTGGCCATTTTTTTCAGACAGTACATAGGCTTTTCCATCAACATTTCTATTGAGTCCAATATTTCCCCTCGACTTTTTGGCAGTTTTGATAAGGATGATGCATTCAGGGAGTGGATAATGAGCAACCCAGTAAATATTAGTAAAATACAAAGCAAATTAAAATACAAAGGAGATATTGGCATCATAGAGCAGATGTGAACAAGAACAGCAACATACAACCGCTGAAAACGAATATGACTAAAAACATAAAACTATGGTGCTGTAGGTAATAAACAAATTGACTGCACCTATATTGAACTGTCTAAAATGAACATCCCATCTGTATAAGCAGATTTCTAACGAGTTTTTTTCTGCTATGTGATCATATACAAGTGTTTATCACCTCCTGAGGTGAAGTGTTTATCACCCTCTTGAATACGATGACCGATGGTGCCAACAAACTATTCATTTTTTTCGGTGCTAACAAACCATCCATTTTTTTCTATGTTTGTTGTTGTTTCAGCTAATTAACAGCATTGTTTCGACGCTCCCATTATTTGCGCTTCCGGCGATATTTCTGTTTTATGATCCCGACTGCAAGTCACCTGTTAAACTTTTTTTGTGCTGTAGAGAATACCTTCAAAATAAATATATGTGCCCATGATACACTTTTTACTACTCATGTATGAGCTCCACTGTTTAAACAGTCACTGAGAAATTCCATTGTCTAAGTCTATGGCAAGTCTCAGCAACTGTATTCTTCCAGATCTGCCTTCATTTAAGGGCACCTCCTCCCTTCCCCTCCTATAAGACAGCTTGCATCAGAATGCCCCACGCTAACAGGCATGCGCTGAACAGTGCAAAAGATACGTCACAAATCTCCGATTTTTTTTTCAGATCTGTAGGACTCGAAAATTTCAAATTAGATGGATTTCGAAATTCTCGCTAGAGTTTGCGTTCGGAAAACATCAGACCCTCTGGCTTGAACTTTTACCGATAAGGTTGAGTTTTCAAGACGCAATGCACTGAGTCATGAAACGTGCAATGGTTTTGAAGGAGCACAAGAATGCAATCAGACTCCGTCGTTAAAAGCAATGCGCATCACGGAGAACAGTCAATCACCGACTTCACTATATTTTGCTTTTTGGGAACGGTTCAAGATAATCGCATATTTTAGCGCTCTTGCGTCCTGAAAAATATAGCTCTACCGTTATCTGCTAAATAGTTCATCCAACCAAAATTTGGAGCTATCCAGCATTTTCCGGCTGAACCCTTCAAAAAGAAATTTAGAATCGTCTGTATTTTTTAAGTTCGAGTAGTCCGACGTTTATAAATAGTCGTGCTGAAATGGTTGCAACAAAACCTATGTCGCATATTAACATCAGATTTACGAGAAGTGATAGCGAAATAGAATTGCAACGCAAGATCCTGAAACGGCGTAACACTCCGAGAATCATCATTTACGAATGACACAAAGAAAATCGGAAATAAAGTGATAAATTTCAAAATAAATCCGAAGAAATCTTTCGCACTGATTTAGATTTCTCTGCAATTAAATATTTCGAAGGGTGTAGTGCTGCAGTAAAATGAAGAAATTTCATGACAATATAAAGTGGCGCCTCCCTCTCCCACCCTCTCAACCCAAATGCTACGTTCAGTAAAGCTCTAAGAAACTTTCACTGTGCATGTTTAACTGAGCTTTAGCAAACATTTCAGCATCTCCAAAAATAATGCATCTTTTGAAAGTGGAATCTTCATGTGATTCATCTTATATTAAAATTTTTACCCGCTTTTACATCATAATGCTCCTTAGAATTCAACATCAATTACATATTTGACGGAAAGTGCAGAAAGATGTACCATTGGAAATAGGAAACAGATTTCGAGAGTAAACTCTCGACGTCCAAATAACTGTTGAGGTGTACAAGGGAAGATGCCCGCTCAACAAACCGCCAAATAGCTCTTTGAACTATCAAGAAATAATAAAATCTGGACGATAATGCATTGATATCGAAAATGATTTGAGATAGATTCGACGTAGAAAGAAAAATCGAACCTATTGCGAAATGTGTCCAAATTTTTAGGGATTTTGAAGTGATTAATGACTACTTTCATTATGGGTGAATTGGAAAAACAATTGTTGCCCCATAAATCTAACCTTTCATCTCATTAACAATTTTTCCTCTATTGGACATCTTGGTCATTAGAAGAGCAGAAATGAAGTGAACAGTTCATAGCATGATTTCATTTTCCACATTTTTATAGTTCAAAAGTGCTCACTCACACTCGCCTACCAAGTGTATATTTTTGCGATTTTCGAATGCAGCAATAATATACTAATAGAGAGGCAATTACAATGAGTAGTATGAGGATCGAGGCACTGATGACAATTAACGCCCACAGAGGTATCGGTAGACGAGATCCACTCCTCAGCTCCATGTCCATTCGCTCACCTCGCAGTGCCTGCCCATAGGTATGTGCCATGTAGAAGAGACCTTCAGAAAAGTAGCCAGACGCAAACAACGATTCTGTAAATGAATGAATTATTGGTTCTCGCTTTTTAACTCGCCATATGGAGTCTTGCATAAATTTTCACTTCAGAGCAATGTAGCATCGAGCAAAATGCATTCTCCAAAGCAGATTATCAGTTGCAGAAATAAATCACATAGAAAAATCTACTTTCACCCACACTTGATCAGCTGAGGAAGAAATTTTTGATTCGCAAATTTTTAGAGACCTTATATGC
Source organism: Ascaris suum (assembly GCA_013433145.1). Lineage (NCBI taxonomy): Eukaryota > Metazoa > Nematoda > Chromadorea > Rhabditida > Ascarididae > Ascaris > Ascaris suum. The sequence continues at coordinate 6,625,705 of CM024178.1, read as the reverse complement.
TCGAAAGTTATTTAGAAGACGAAGAGTGGAAAAAAATAGGGCTAAAGACAGTTGCTTTCGAAGTGGTATCGACTCTTGCTTCCAAAGTCTGTGATTCAGAAATCTCTAGAAGAACATCATTCTGGGGTGGACTGATGATTCTCGTGGAAGCGAGGAACCGAAAGTGTGGCATAACCGAATCCTCAGGCTACGTGAAGTAACCGTATCACCGGAATAAGAGGGGAAAATGACAGGTGAGAAGTATGTTGATGTCGTTATCAGGGAAGAAGAAGAACGCTGTATTACAAGCGATGTTTGAGGAGTCGATATATGATGTTTTCTTAGTTCGCTATGTGTTCCAGCTCATTAATTTTCAGCTATAATTTCTCTATTGTTAGGCCATCATTGTTGCTTTCGATCTACATTTGTTGCTGAGCAATTGATTCAAGAAATAAGTTCTTTGAAACTTTATCGAATAATTTTTACATCTTGCCAACTACTCATTTCGACTATAGGAGCTAACCTTATCGACATTCTAATTTCTACTTGAGCATGACTCATTTCGTGCATATTAATTCCAACGATAATAGTCACGAGATGTGAACCGTTAACATCGTTCACGAATTTTTCGTATTTTCAAATACTATCATCGGTATCAACTAGCGAAGTGATGAAATATGAACTTTTAGGAATCGGTCTAGTCTATCTCTTATAATCGCCGTAGACATTACTCTGTTGTATAGCTGTAGTCGAATTTCATCTCTTTTCAATGAAATAATCGTTATTATTATTTTGTCGTTGTTCTCACTGTTATCATTGGGTTGACTGATCATCTGTGTGCCTGTAAGACTTTGGCAAATTTTCGTTTCGTGAAATTCGCTACAGAAGAGTTGATGCCTAACTATGAGAAGTATATTATCTCAAAGGAGAACTGCTCAAGGGGAAGGAGGAAGGAAACAACGACGAATCGAGTACTATACGAAGTGTGCTAAAAATGAAGTGATGCTCTCACCAACCTAAGACTGCCAGAATTGTTTCAGCGTAAATGTTGTTCACAGGTCATTCCTTTGAATTCAGTAAACTGCATCCGAAACCAAATATGTGGATAACGCTTTCTTTGAATAACCAGCGTAGGTATGTAATCTTTAAGAACTATCGATCAAAATAGATGTCTACGAGGGTCACCCCTCGCATCGGTTGCGTAATGTATGGAATCAGAATCATCGATGTGAGGATACCGACCAGGAATCAAGATTAGTTAAGAGTTAATCACTGTATCGCCGTGTCACTGGAAGCGATAGTGGATCTCTTCTTGACTTTCCGTTATCTATAAGTGACCAGCGGAGTCATCGATCCGATATGGATGCACACATCGGGATAAGGTGGAACATTTGAGTGATATGAGCAATAACGATATTTGTCAAGCAAAAAAGCGATCGTCAAATACTGTTCGTAACGGCGAACGGCATCGAAGCAGCACTGCATACTCTTGGCGACAAGCAAAGCAGCTGAGATGATACGGTGCATTTTCGTAATTAGAGGGAAAGTGTTAACGATGTGAGCCACCTACCGATTAACATATGCATAGTTAACAAATTTATATATTTAAAGATTTGCAATACTCAAACATGCAGTTATAAGCATTAGTCTACTAGTACTATTGTTATCAACCGATCATTCTATTCTCGACTGTCGTTTTTTCCTGCAGGTGATACTCTCGACAGGTATAATTTCATCGGTTTCATCGACTCGTTTCTCTCTATCGATGCAGCTAGGGGTATTCCTTTCACCCACCTAGATCCGACAATTTATAGCAGGGATTGTTTATCGATAGTTAAGAAAGCAAGTATACTTTAAAAGAAGGCGTTGGCTGAAAATTTATTTCTCTGAAGGCGATAATTCGTCATAAATCTACGGTTAGAATGTAAGAAAAAGGTGAGAAGAGTTTGGAAAGCGTTGACGAAAAGGTGCAAAATGCTGGAAGAAATGTGAAAAGTATGAAAGATATATGAAAGAAGTGAAACAACGGCGAAGAATTCGGAACGAAGATGAAATGGATTAAAGAAAACGTAAAATAGGGTTAGTGAAGGTGAGGAAAGATAGTGAGGAGGAAGAAAGTCGAGAAGGTCGGAGAAGTGAGGAAATTGTGGAGGAGGTAGAAAAAAGTAAAATATAGCTAAAAACGTTCTCCTGCACTTTTTTCCAACTGTGTTGCATTTTTTCCAAAACTTGTTGCAATTTTTTCATGCCTCTTTCATCGTTTCCACAATTTCCTCGAATGCAGTTTTCCGTTTGAAAATCCCTTCAAATTCTTTATCCTCTTCCCGAGTTTATCTGAACGTCGTCCACCTTTTCCCGAATCACTAACAGATTCCACGTTCTTAACATTAAACAGAAATATGATTTGCACTGCGAAACAATTCATCGAAGTACAAAACCCGCTATAGAAACGACCAGGCAGGTGTTGCTCACGATGGCGTTTTTTTATAAGACACTGTAATGATGGAATGTTTACCTGCTTTACGTGTCACTGAGCCAATAAGTTCTGAAGTGAGAACGCGTTGTGTAACAATACCGACTGATGTCCAAACCTCAAAACAAAACACTGAAATGGTAAGTGACAAACTCTCTCTCTCTGTCTCTCTCTCTCTCTCTCTCTATATATATATATATATATATATATATATATATATATATATATATATATATATATATATATATATATATATATATATATATATATATATATATATATATATAAACAGTTAAGTGCTCACAAAACCTGACGCATAGTATCATTGGAACAAAGTGAGCCATGATCTAGGGCTCATAACAATTGAATTCTTTAAAGAAACAAATCTATTTTGCATAAAGCGAATGAAATTATTACGTGGAAAAGGACGGGAAAAAGGTTGCGTAGGAAAATTACGAATTTTTGCAATCATCAAACACTGTTATTTTGTGGCAATTTTTAATGATCAGATAATGGCCACACAGAACGGCGATTATCAAAATTATGAAATTTTTCAACATTATTTAAATTATTTAATGCATTCAAAAGAAAGTGAAATTCTTCAACTGGTGAAAACTCGTCAAAAACGACGACCAACTAAGTGCACGAATGTTCGGTTGACGCCTTATAAAGTATGCAAATTTATTTACTCACTGGTCGATTAGTTCAGCAATCCTACCGGATGAAGTCTTTTTGATAAATATGAAAGTTTAGTTGGCTAAGAATTTTTAAAAAAATTCGGCCTGTTCACGTACTATTAGAGTATTCAGCCAAGCGCATAGACGAACACACATATATCCCCCTGCTTTCGTTCTCCTCCTCCTCCCTCAAGAATACTCACTGGTAATTACTATATGGTTGAGGATCATCACATGCTTTATTATGAGAAGGGCATCAAAGATTTGCACAACATAATTTTTGTTCGCTTCTATATCGTGTAAATTTCCTCCGCTTTGCATATCCCTATTATTTTCTAAGACCCAAATCAAATCATTATTTCATTTCTTTAATTCATTAATTTCCTTTAACGCAAAGGTCGCATTTATTGAGTCACAATCGTTAGTCATAATTTTAGGTGGCGGTAAGATGAAAGATTATAAATAAATAAATAACAATTCAAACAAGTTAATGAATAACTCACCGCTTTCTCATTGACGGAAATCGCAATAAGGGCATCATCATCGCAATGTCCTCGTCGTAAACGTGTTCGCAGTGAATGTGAGAATTTGCGGATAGCTTCCAAGCGGCTTGCTTTATCTCTAAATTGTTGCACGAATAACCTCAAAATAAATGCATCAGTATGACAAAAAGACAAAAACGAAAGAAATTTGCAAAGAGGAGGAATTGAGGAGGCGCATTTCCGATGAGAATATCTGCCAAGAGATAAACGAAACAATGCGGTTTATAAAGAACCTACGCTCGCATTTATTGACCATTATATGTTGATTCTTTTCGGGATGTTTTACTGTAACATTGTGTTTCTTTAAGACCTTTGCCGAGCTATCGAAAATGCTCACTGTCCCTCTCGCTTGTCGATTCAGTTATGCATTTTCGTGGAAGTTGTATTATGACGATTATTTCGATGATTTCAACTCACAACCCACAAAAGCTGCAGTGAAAAACTCTGCTAGAAATAGTGCACATGATAACTGACCTATAGAAAGGTGCGAAGGACATGGCAAATGACTGAGGTGATGGACAAACCCGGGGAGCGGTAAGCGGCGAGGAACAACACAAAGGGATCATGGGTGAGGTTGGGATATTATTTCCGGATAGTGCAGCACAACAATTTAACATATTTCATTTGCTTCATGTATCATATTCGACCAGTTTGTTCGTTAATTAGAAAAACTGTCCAGGTGCTAGACCTTTCAAAACAGATCGAAACTGAATGAATTCAAATAGCCAATAATTTTTGTTTTATTATTCCAAAAGTTAAGATTTTTCTCAATTCAAATACTTTCTCATCTTTTACTGTTATTGCCTTATGTAGCCAAAATGCGAAATATGTCATCCTGAATCGGCAAATTTTTCGAAATTCAAAGCAGTGTAAGCTTAGGCCGCAATATTAGGCCTAAGCTGTAATATTTTTGACTCTAAAAACAAAGCAACGAACGTTTCACCGGGTCCCATTCGTAGAGATTTCATGATAGCAACAGAGAGTGTGTAACCATAATCAGCTTTTGATGGACACTTCCCAAGTGCTTCATCTCGAGGTGTACAGGAACAATTGGTTGACATTCGAATAAGCGATAGTTCGTGTGACACCAATGAGGCGCCTATAAGCAGTTAGCACAACATTTTATTTGCATTTCGTGTTCTACGTTCACATAGAAAACTCCTTCATAGTATTTTCGCTAAGCGATATGTGGAAAAAAAAAACAATTTCGTTCTCTCCGGATGCATTTTTTAATGCGCAAAAAATGTGATTTTTTTTAATGCCCTAATTATAAGCGATTAGAGATGTTCGATTCTTTTAAAGCGCTTTTTACAAATTCACGTCTGCAAAAGAAATTAGGACGATGTCGTCGCAGGTGTGGCATAATATGCAAATTACATGATGAACTCTGTCATTCTGATTGATCTTTCAACATTTTTGATCATTTAAGGATGCCCTCAAAAACGATATACATTTTGCAACGAAATCATCTTTGATTTGTGAGTGATCGAATCGCATAAAAACTAGTATTTTATCGAATATTTCTACAAACCGCTAGATTCAGTTGAAATTTGAATGCATTACTTACAATTATTTTATAACTCACTCGCAATCACAAAAATGGTTGTTACAATGAAAGTTTCCTGAAAAGCGCATATCGTCTGTTTGGTGCTCTTTCCTATCTGTTCATTTAGAATGTGCCACTAAAGCACAAAGCAGCCCTTATTAAATAAAATCTAGAGATGATGGGCAGATGTATAGACTTGGAAATATATGTAGAAGAAACAGGTCCTTTGGAGGTACAATGGATTGCATTCAATATGGTGGTATATTCCATCAAAGAAAACGATATACAACGAAAACTATACAGTTTGAAATTTTTAGTGAGAGAAGCTCCACCATCAAACCTTTTGTGGGGTAAAAGTTTTTTGAGAAGCTGGAATGAATATTCAATTTTAGGCTATAGCCAAGCAAAAACAATTTTAGGAGTTCAGAAGTGAAATTCACGATAATGCTATGAGAGTGTAAAATTTTCCAGGATTAATTGTTATAAAGTTCTTTGAAAAATCGATTCAATCGGATCGTTTAAACATCAATCAATTGTGGTAAAAAAAAATCGATTCGTTGAAGTGTTTAGACTTATATGAGAAAAGAAAAAAAAAAGTCAAAACATTGAAACCGTTGAGGACTTAGAAAAAAAATGGATTGTTTTGAAATTTCATAAATTTTGGTAAGTAAAAAACCAAATAGTTCAGTAAATCGGTTAAAGAAAAAAATGCAAATCGCCAAGAATTCCCGGGAACTTTTTTTTCTAACAGACAATTGAAACGTAGCAAATTAAATGAATGAAATCTTTTATAAGAATTCGTTTGATGCATTATCACCGGGATGAAAGGTCGCATTGTTTTTCTCATAGTCGAAATACGAATAATGACTGAATAAATAGGCTTGAAAAATTACTCACTCTATTTCTGAAGCAATTTGAAAGTATTTGAAGAGCACTGAAATTTGCTGATCTTAGGCGCTAAAAAAGCTTCCACATGGAAACGACCTAATCGTTCAACGCTTATCTAGCCTACAGATTGCTCAATTACAGTCTCTTATCTTTGTTGAACGATCCTACTCATTAATGATCTAAGTTTGGTAAAAAAAAACTTACCGGAAACATTTTCCACTGAAGCGAGTAAAGCATTCGGATCACATAATAATCCAGGTCGATCAATATTACAAAGTGTTGGACTAGTCAGTGAATTGGGAAAAGTTTCGGCGGTCCAATCAGGGAAACCGATAGTCCAAACAACGGTTGCGAAAAGAAATGAAAGCCTCAAGCAGGATTGGCGCATATCTCGCAGCTGTTTGGCTGTACGCTCACACGAAACTTGAACTAGCAACACCTGCTGCACGAGTCCTCACCGGCGGTGATAAGAAAGTAAACACAGTCGGCTCGTTCGTGTGACGCTTAACCCTTTTCAGATGGCTTTCACCTTGCGCACAACCGGTATTTGCTTTTCACTTCGCTTCCACCTTAACCTTTTCTCATTTCACCATTTCATCACAGCTGTGGGGCGGCCATAAAGTTGCGAATAGCAAAGAAAGGGTTACGGAATAGAGGGAAAACGTGCCCGCAGGCATTGCACAATATGTGCTTGTCGTAAACCTCTATCATACGAACTGGCTGCACCAACAACCGGATAAGTGGTGGACTGTATTGATAAGCTAGCATGATATGATCTCACTAAGATGGTGCCTTGATGTGGACTTTTATATCTCGAGCACTACTCCAACTGTTGATCGGTGCGCGGAAACAATCACAACTCTTTTGGAAAGCATTTATCGCAATCCATTTGCATAGGCGTGACGAAAAACATACTTCACATGCATACTTCGTCGCACCTTTAACTTTGAATCCCAGCGTGAATGAGGATATCTCCTCATTGCTAGATTGTTCCCACCAAATCATATCTCTATGAATCTTGGTGGCAGCTTGCTGGAAGGAAGGAACGAAAAGGTAGACACACGTGGAAACTTACAGGTATGTATTTATATGTCAATAAAATATGCCATAGTAATGATTACAAACAGCCAACTGATGACTAGGAACTCCACTGCGAATTCGCTCGCATAATATTACGAACTTCAGTCGACCCTGATCCCTCGCTGATGCCTTAGAATATTAGATTCATCCTCTTATTAGCCCGATTCTCTCGCCAATAATATCACAAGCAGAGTTGAACGTTAAACTGCACTGCTTTGAGCAGGTCTTTGCAAATGGAAATGCAGGTGAGGAAACACTGCACCGTTCCAGAAGAGTTCCAGAAGACAAGGCGTCGGTTTAAACGATCAGGTGGAAAATGGTGGACACCGTGTGCCGAAATTTCTGCGAACTAGCGTTAGAACGCTTTTGCATCAAAAATTTTATTGTGTTAGAGTGCCCAACGAGATTTACGCACAGTACTGTAAAAAATGCGTAAAGCCACATCTAAAGGAATTTTTCAGAATGCACCAATTGATTTCATTCATATTCCACTTCCGAGAACTAAAAACAACTGTTGTAAGCGAACCCCCTAATAGGCTCTGGTTTGAAAGTTAATGAAAATGCGTTCCGACCCGTGGCAATTGCATTTGGTCGCGAGGATCCCCCTCCCCCCTCACCTCCATCCAAGCAGCGATCATAAACTTCATTATCTATAATTCCCTTATCAATGTCACACAAGAAACAAGCAATAAAACCCATCTTTTATCAGATAAGATGAATGCAATATTCTCTATTTACAATTACGATGGGGAAAAAAAGCTGAAATTTTCACGCTAAAGGCGACGAACCTCTATGGTAGAAAGCGGCATCTTTGTTGGCATATTGCAAAGCTTTCATCACGTGCAACCTGAATTCAGCCAATTAGGCTTGTTTCCAGGTTTAGATTAAGGCTTGAATTTGCCTTATTCAAGCTCACAGAGCTTCAAATGGCTAAAATTTACAACCTGCGATGTTCTGAAAACATCGAAACGTTGCCGTAAAAGAAGTAGATAAAAAATCAACATAAATTAAAGAGAGCCGTAACACGAAAATGACATCACAGACGACAAGGTCGCTACGGTATAAACCACTGAACATCATCACTCTACGATTTACCAGAATGCCTAACGGCAATGAGCGAGGCAATTTTGCATAACTCTTTCCGGCATAAATTTCAAAAAAACTGAAATCACCACAATTGCTTTTTCAAAGATGCAGAAATTTGTAGGATTTGGACCACATTTCCTTCTTTAAATAGATCTATATCGCGTGGAGTGATCCCAAGCAAACCCCGATCCGAAAGCATCTTAGCCTTGAAAAGTTGAGAAAGCTATTATTATTTCAAGTTTACATGAAGGAGGAAATGTATTTTATAAGTGGATGGCTTGAAATGAAAAAGAAAAGCCCCATACTCATTATGGCCCCACTTCTAACCGTCGAGCAATATAGATTGGCTTCAAAATTAAAATCAATGAAATATTTAGGGTCGATGAAGGACACAGACGAGAAACAAAAGCACCGATCAGTGGCTTCTCGGCTAATCAATAGAGTTACACCGCTTTGTTTTTGTCTATCATTCAAGTTTTTATCAGTGACTATTTTCCGTTCACATTAATTAACAATACGGTCGGCACTTTTGTTGGCGTTCCAAATATATAAGAAAGATATTTCCTTTCCTCATATTTCTTGCACATAAGAAGCGTTCAGCACACCGTCTTACTTCTGAAACATTTCATGAAATAAATTGAAAAACTTTTTGGAAAGTAAATTTCTACGCAAACATTGATATATAACTGGCTTTTGCACGCCCGAGATGCCACATATTTAAGACTCCATTCTCTCCCCTCAAAAAAAATCTCAGAAAACTGCGACCCCGGAGCTTCATGCGGATTAATATCATAATAATTTCCTACACTTCAACTTGAAAATGCCCCGTTATTCAAGAGCTAAAATAGTTACCTACAAATCGAACTGATAAATTCCTTTAAAAACTCTACTCTCATCGGAGAAATTTTCACTTGTAGTATTCATCGCTTATCCATTCAACTAAAAATATCGTCCTAAAAACGCTTTAAAAAAGCTATATGAGACTAAATCACAAAAAATTGAAAAAAAACATAAGAAAATCATTAAAGGGGATTTACCACTTATTTTTTAGTGGGATATAATACTAAATATATTCAAACATCACGTATGAACACAAAACACACCAACATAAATTTACATTTTTTCAAAAAAAAAAAATTCAAATATTCGATAATACACGAGCTTATTCACGATTTTCACAATGGGCGTGACATGTATGAACATCAAAGAAAAACTAATCGGATAATCGCTCTCATTTCCGAGACTTCAAAAACTCACCTAACATCGCCTTAACTTTTTTGCATATTTAGATACAAATCACCGCTACAGACCATCAACAATATAATAGAGACGATTGAAGATTATTGCATCATTCCTCCAAAGCGATAAAAAAACTCAAACCATTGCTCTAATAATTGCTTCTTAAATAATTCGTGACCATACTTATACTTCACTCTACAAAATCACCACATCCTCTATTAAGAAAAACTTTTCTATGCTCTTTTCACAATAGGATATCATCATCAAACTCGTCGCTTCTTTACGCAAATAAAATACGGCGAGTCAAATACAGCCTAACTACTTTTTTTTAAAAATACCTTTAGCGTTAAAAAATTTTTCTCGGTGTTCAATATGAGTTAATTAGCTTTCAAATAATAAAAACACTACAACAATTGGTGCTTTCTTCAAAATTCCTCAGAATATATTCTTCTTTGCAGAACCTCTCGACAAGCACCATTCTAAATCCTTACTAGGGAGCGTTAAAATAAATTCAAAAAAAAAAAAAAAAAAACTAGCAACCAGGAAAACATTCATCGAAATCAATCCACCTAATACAAACATAAACATTTCTGTGCATACAAAATCGATCGATTACAAATATATAAAACAAGTGAGAATATTTCTCAATTCATATCACTAATTAAATTATAATGATGCGTGCTTAAAGGTAGTTCAAAGATAGAGTCCATAAAATACGCATTGAAATATTCCATTCACAATTATAGCATCCCATTTAATAGCAATGCGCTTCTAAATATGCTTATTTTAAGCTCTGCTAGACTCACCACCTCTCATCGCCTTCACCTTCCTCCTAACCTCCCTCCCTCCCCCTCCCCCCGCGCCCCTCATGGATCGTTATTTCTTCTCCCTCATTTTGAACTAAAATTATTCCAAGTGGAAGCACAATCCTGTAGAGATAGAGTCTATCGCTGAAGCTGTCAGTATCCGAAAAGCGAAGCAACAATCAATGAAAATCCTGTCCACTGTTCAAGTAAGCTATGATCATGTGATGTTCCCTGAACCTCCCTACTACCACATGACCATTTCAGCCCATACGAGACTCTCTGTCATAAGCTAGCAAAGCAAAACGGGACGAGATCAAGGGAGTTTATGTGAAGGAAACTCCCTGTTGAGACGTTCCCTCTTTTTTCTGAGGCTTCTCGATAGTACCTGCTTTTCCCTCAGAAGAACGTCTCTCACCAACGCCCTCATGATGCTATTAATCACCTCTTCGTCGCTTTCCCCGTTTCGACAATCGCTCGCTTCCGCTGACGGATTCCTGTAACTCTTCCTTCTAAAATGACCAGGATTTCAATGAGCTTTAAAATATCGGTAACACTGGCATTTTATTACATAAATTTTCACAGCTTCCTTACCTGCGATAAACATGAAGACTCACTTTGAGCAAACATAGTAAACCAACTTAGAGTTTGCCCGGCTTTTCCCACCCAAAATCCGAATCAGTGGCAATGGGCGGACAAATCAATAAACGAACTTGAATACAAGAAAACATGAATCATCTGCCTGCCTGTTTCTCTGCCAAGCAACATAATAATCCACAAGAAATCATGCGGGTCGATCGTTCAATCACTTGTCATGTGACAACGCGTCAAGTATTTTGCACATCTGGTCTCCGGGAGATTAGTATGTGAACGTGAGCTCATCCTCCCCCCGCTTACAAAAAAAACAAATCTGCAGGAATTTACTCATCCGGTCGTCCATTCCACTCCTTCGCCAACTAATGAACACAAAAATGACCCTATATAAATTGCTTGAGTGTATTTCGATGACTGCCACTCGCATTACCCCAAATATTGTAGGCGTCATTCGAAAACTTCGTTTAGATGAATAGTTTTGAAATGTCTAAACAAAATAAATAAAATTTTTCCAAAACAAATCGGAAAAACAACCTCGGGGGAGAAAGGCCGTCCACTCGTCGCTTCATCGGACTGATCAGACGCGGTGGGGGTGACTGTAACCCGCTATATTGAAACCCGTCTTCGTCACCCATCTGTAAACAGTGATAAACTATATTCATCTGAATGTAATTCGAATGCTTTGATCATTACGCGAATCAAAAAGCAATAACACTGATGAGACGCATTTTGATGCTTTCTTCAATCTTTTGTATATTACCGACAGTCGGCGAACTGAACATAGCAACGATAAACTAGAGAGGATGAAAACATCAGGAAGATTGCAACGACAAAGGGGTTGTTGAGGAGAGGAAAAAGGAAAAGGTGGGATTGTATCGCGGAGCTCTCCTGTTTTATATGATAGGAACCCGCGTTTGCTTATAAAATGTTGCAGACTAGCAGCAACATTTAATTTCAGGATATTTCAGTCCTTTACTGCCTCAGCCATCAACCGATAAAAAGCTCAGTCCTAGCTCAGTCCTTCCGCGATATCCGCAGACTGGTTCTTCACGGCTTTTATTGCGCTGTTATTACCAGCCATCGACGCTGAAGTTCACAAAAACGTTTATTACAGGATTGGCTCGAGGTCAATACGAAACTCCGTCAGTCTCTTTCCTTCTAGCAAATCTCTTGAAGGCATATGGCGATATACGTTCCTCTCCTCGTAACTGTAACATTTTTTTCCTCCTTCTGTTATCTCTTTCTAACGTGTTCCTAGTTTTCTTTCTTCCTCTCTTAAAATCTCCCATTTTCTTCTCTGCCCTTCGAAATCCTTTCATTCTCTGCAAACTTAATTAACTTTGCTTCTTCCTGTTTTAAAATACGGCTCGATTAAGCTGCCTTAGGCATTCTTTAACGCTAACGAGGTGCACAAGCATATTTGATAAACAAAAGTTATCAATAAAATCCGACAAATCGCTTAGCTTCAAATGAAAATTAAATGCAACGAATTTAAAAAGAAAGATGATATCTCCACCGTTCCAACATTGCTGTCAGAATGTGCTTCTTATACTATACTTTACAACGTACAAGAATTACATTGATGTGCCTATTCTGCAATTCTGTAATTGACTAAATTAGTAAAAATTTTTTAAGGCAAAAAAAGCTTTCTATTCTACTTTCTAACGAGTAAACTCTATTAATAACAAGGTTTGACGAACCTCAAAAGCAGTGAAGTTGACGAGATCCTTGACCACTTTTCGAACAACTTCCTCATCGGATGCATTTGCATTCAAACACAGGGCGTCTCGCATCGGATGCGCCGTAGATGGATAACGACAAAGCATTCCCTGTGGATCTTCACCGTTCTCTACATTGACGCACACTTCCGGCTTACCCTTCCGACTGTTCGCATTAATCGTTCGAGTAACAAGCACTACACGCTGCGCCTGACACACCTCAGGCGGATTATCAGAAACGACGTCGGGTTTCTTATTTGCACAAACTATTTTCTCTAAGCAATCATCATCTAAAAACTTTTGTGTGATGTCCGCGCATGTTTTGGTATCGGACGTCCTTCCATCATCGCATATAACAATTTTTTCGCAAGAATCTATCTCAGGAGTTTTTGTGGCCGCGAAGCCATCCCTATTCATACCATCACTTCGCTCCACGGTATATTTTCCAGGACATTTTTCGGGAAAAGCCACGTCATCAGTGCATATTACTGGTTCGGTTCTTCCTGATATGTCTTCATCATCAGCTGAGGATGTAAACTGTGAACGACCTTCCTGCGGTACCACCTCGATGTTACACCCAGCTGGAAGCTTCTCTGCAGTAACTTCTCTGGAATTGACAACGAACACAAAATCATCAGGGTCACAACCATTTGGGCGATCACGCCCGCTAGACTCACTCTTCCGAGTCGATGCCTTCATATCAACGGTCACTATCGGTTGCTCAGACTCCAGAAGAGGTTCTCTATAGGTAACACTGCTTCCGGCATTCAAAGATGACTTCTCAGTGGTGCTAGATAAGTCTTTCACTGAAATTTCAGCACTGTCCAACCTTGAACATTTCGGTGCCGAAATCGTTCCCACATCAGCAGTGGTAATTAACATTACTTTTGAAAGATCCTCATCGCAACTATCACTTGAGTTTGCCACGTCAGCTACTCTCCCCTTATCACCATTAATCACATCCGGGCAGGTCGCACTTTTCGATTTTTCAGTCAGCGATGAAGAAGTGCAACGATTGTCGGATGATTGCACACAAAAGTTAGGCGTAGCGCCAGTGCTACAACCGCCTGCACAATGCCCCTCAATCAACATCCCGGAACATGGTCCGCCGTCACAAACCGCCTCAACAAACTGGGCGCTCTTTATACAAGACTGAGTAGATTCTTCGCCAGAACGACCCATTTCGACATTGTGCGGATGCCTATCGACAGGTTTCCGACCAGTTTCTGGTCCCTTGTAGCTGCATATTCCTTCCGACCAAATTTTCTCAGTTTCAATAGTATTTACGGAATCAGCAGAAGCAGCTGGAGTTGGAATGGAAGGAGACGTCGAGTTTGAATCCATGTCCACTGAAGACGGGCATGGGTTGGGTGAGGAACCTTTACTGATCGCCGATTCCACAAACAAGTCAGGACCAACACTGCCATCTTTTTTCTCGACTTTTGACAGCGCAACAGAATTCTCGTTATTATCTACAATTTTTGATGAAACGTCGACAAACTTAGGGGTTGATTTTTCATACGTACTGCTGCTGGCCTCCGATGATGCATTCATTTCTAGCGTTTTCGATGGAATGCTGTCTGAAAGCGAACTGCTAGCAATTCTTTTTTCTACGACAGCCTCATTACTTGCCATCGACGAGCTCGTTGTCTTCACGAGAGTTTGAGAGGAGGAAACGGTGACAGGCATCACCTGAAAAAAAGTTCACTATAACATATACGATAGTAGAGAATACTTGCAACGATTAATCATGTTGCAAAACACAAGCAAAACATGGACGCCATATCAAAAAAAACATCAGAATAACAAACGTTGCATTGTCCGACCAACAGCACTATGAACGTCTAAATAAATTAAACAGATGACACAGCTCCTCGCCTCCGAATTCCCATTCGCAGGGCACGCCAAGAATCCCAATTCCGTTCCAGTGCAAGGATTTCATCCGGAAATATTCTAATGAGCCCAGTCCCTATCTCCAGTAGGTTACTAGATATTACGATGTACTTTCTAGGTTTGGGCAGTAAACGGACAGCATGGAATATTAATTACTACAAGGTTACTCGTTCAAATTGTTACCATTTCTGGTGCTGAATAATTGTTGGAGGTAGAATGCAGCTCTGAAGAGCCTATCTTCTATTTCCAACAATCACAAGGTATCAGAATTTCCTTTTTTGCCATAATTACGAGTTTTAAGCTCTTTGGGGTTCCAAATTGATTCCGTAAAAATTCACTACTATAAAGCATCTCCCAGGCCTCGACAAATCCAATGCATCGCTGTTTGTATAAAAAAATAAAGATATAATGTTTTCACACCCGTCACACATACACAGAGCATTTAAGAATTAAGCACCTTATAAGACCATAATAATAATTCACCAACAAAACTTATCACACATCAAAGATCTGCAGTAAGCACGTTTTGTGCTATATAGTTATATTTTTGCACGCTAAACAATTGGCTAAAAATTTTTCGCCGATTATGCGAACGAAAGCCAAACTGCAACGCAGCAATTATCACAACCATTGCCGGCAAAGAACACGAGGATTTTTTAATGGATCAAGAAAAAATAACGACGATATATAACTCTTGAAATAACTTGCCTTGAACCTAGGAGATATAGGCCGACGAAGGTCGGGATTGCTTGCCGAATGATTGGATAGTGAAACGGAAAACCGTCGATTCAGCTTCTTGATTGTTGCAGTGCTGTCTGTCGCAGATGCCAGTAACGCCAGAGAAGGCAACGATGGACTTTTTCCCACTTCGGCTAAACCTGCAATACGTCAACTGAACGAATTTTTAAACATACAACCGCCCTTCACATATTTCAGGCTTCGTTTATAACAGGCAAATAGAAGGTCCATCCTTCATCAAGCGCCGTATAGGGCAAAGGTCAGTACGACCTACCTTAAGAAAGCCGTGCATCATGGACATGGAACGTCCTTTTGTACACGGTAAAGATCCCTTCCAATCTCTTCCTTGGGCATTCACAATGCCCACAGTATCGCCTCTCCATTTCTCATCGCAACTTCCTCCGCGGTCAGTTCCCCTCATCTTCTCACATTTGAACAACAAAGAGTTCTATTACATATCAGACGTACCATTCTGCAGCACTCCTCTCCCGTTTCAAAGTGAAAACATGGAGCGTACTTTCCTCGTGTTAAGTGGGGGTGTCGCAAGGTAGTGTTCGGCTTCTCCTCTACTTCTGCTTTATGTAAATGGCCTTAAAGCGAATTTGCCAACCCGCTGCAAGCTTTATACTGACGACGTGAAATATACAGAGACCTATCGTTGAGCCGCAATTTGATTTAAAAGTTTTGCATCAGATCGTCTCGATATATCCGTTGGAGAATGCTTTGCCGTAAATGTAAATTTTTCGGCCGAATGCTCCCTGCACTTATATCGACTTGACCTTCATATGAAGGATGTGATGAAGGATTTTGGCTTTCAGGGAAAAGCCGACCTTAGCTGGCACAATCACTGTGTTGAAGTTTCACGAAGGGATGCTGAAGTTGCAACTGCATTTTCCGTGCTTTGCAATAAAATTGCGCCGAAAAATTATCGTAAAGCCTTCTTTGCTCACCGTCGTCCCATTTTGGTGTATCCACTCAAGTTTGGTCACCGTCTGTGAAATAAGATAACGAGATAATTGAGAGGTTTCAAAGATGCTTCACTAGGTCGACTCTTAGAAAAGAAATTCGTGCATCGTTGCAACCTAATTATGAGCACCTGCTTCGTATTTTTAAATGAAAACCCTTCGTGATATCGTAGAGCTCACTTTGATTTACACTTATGTCCCAAGATCGTTAAAGGTTCTTCAGGGACTCCGTTTAAGAGTATATTCTCTTCCAAAAAAATTTGCACT
This sequence comes from Ascaris suum, assembly GCA_013433145.1. Classification (NCBI taxonomy): domain Eukaryota; kingdom Metazoa; phylum Nematoda; class Chromadorea; order Rhabditida; family Ascarididae; genus Ascaris; species Ascaris suum. The sequence goes on along the minus strand of CM024178.1, from coordinate 6,609,217 downwards.
GCGCTTGAGGTTAGGTCCCTTACAAATTCAAAGGTAGTTAGCGAATCGAACTGATGTATTCAAATCATTTACTTCCCCCGCCGTTCCCATATGGAATTCCTTACTGTGTCATGCGGCAACTTTTAGTGTTTTAAGCGGAGCTTGTAACCCTGAGATTTGTCTGCATCTTCCGCTGCTCGCCCGTCGTAACTAACATTTGTTCATAACATAACGTAACTAACATAACTAACATAAATCTCCCTTACATTCGCATATCCATATCTGCATCCCTGCATGCGTTCATTCACCACTGATCTCTGATTTTTTTGTTCCTTTTTGGGTTTTGAGCGAACGGCTGCCTTCCCTATTCATATTTATAAATGCTTTTATTTTTTATTATATTTATTTCACTGTATTACTACGCATATTTGAATGCGCTTTCCTTCCGACGAAAGGCAATAAATTTCGTTGGGTAAATAATATGCAGTGACTTTGCCCGCTTTTTCCCTTCAGGGAAAAGTTGCCCTCCACTATAAATAACCTGCCGAGACTGCGATAATAAAAGAACTCAATTTGGCGTATCTATTGCACTCGATGCTCCATAAAAGGACATTTGAGTACAAGTTTCGCATACGCGTCTTCTATTCTCCTAGCGAATCCTTGAAAAATAAGCAAAACCTTTGGGTTGCGATGGGACTGTGAGTGCAACGAGTGCCTTTTGAGGTGACGGTAACGACGGTGGCTCCTCGACCGCAGAATCGAGCGTTGAGCACGAACGACTCATTTGAAGGATGCGCTCCTGCATTCGGTCGGAAAAATTTACACGTGAAATGAGACGTTTAGAAGATTGCCAAGTACAATAATTTTAAAATAACTCTGCCGGGTACAGCAATAAGTGCACGTTCGACTGTGACTTGCACTTAACAGCTGCAGCAAATGAAGTTCCGAGTCGTTGATATTCAGAGGAAAAAGCGTAGCAAGCAACGCGATTCGCACTCTTACGTTTGACTTCTCGATTCGGTCTCTTTCCGAATATCTCTTGGGTTTATTTTCGAGTCTATCTGGTTTATTGGATCGATCCCATCTCAACTTTTTTTTGATATTACAACCACCTGATTAACAAAGTTAAAGTATACGTGATAAGAAGCTACTCATTCAGTGCAAATGAAATCATCATTCCCCCTCCCCCCAAAAAAAATCTCCCACCCTTTCGCAATATCCCCTATTTTCCGTCAGTGACTTCTCGCCTCTTGCTCACTGTCCATCCATTGATATACTATTTCTGAAACAGCTAAGCGAAGGGCTTGACCATACGAAGTGCTCATGAACCAGCACAAACTCACAGACCAAACTATTACTAATCCCGCTTTTTACACTGCAGGAGTTGTGCAAGCCTAACCGGTGGGGAAGAAAAAAGAAAGAAGTAAGGAGAGGGAGGAGGAAGGAGGGAAGACGTGGGAAAGGAAGTGAGCAGGAAAACTCCTGTTCAGCAACCCTGTTCTCACGAGTATGCCGGTAATTACAACTTCCTCCTTCTAATTCTTGAAAAATGAGCAAAGTTCAAGTTCACCGCTGCTCACATTGATATCCTCGACGAGCTCGGTACAAGTAAGCGACGAAGAGCGAGTGAACTTCCAAACAGGTTTCTTGCGATGCGATGGGGAGTCGAAGTTTTTCCGCCTCGTCACGACCGGTACAACTTGCTTCACCTCACATGCGTCGTCACCTTCCACCTTCGTGCCATCCTCTTTATCCTTTGTTTCCGCAGCTGCTGTATTTACACACATGTAGGCAGAATGACGACTTCGCAATAAAACAAGGGTCCCTGCAGACCTGAGTTAATATCCAAATTAGGATCTACAGCCCCCTCTCCTCCCTTTCCTAGATGAAGATGCTGAAGTTTTCGATAAAGGATGCCACTATGTTTCTTTTACACATTCGGGGCCGGCCTCAACTAACTTCTATGCGGGTCCATCGAAGAAAAATCTGAGTGAAGCAGCCAGAACTTTGAGCTGACACCACAAATGGATAAGCAGGTCATCGAGGCGAAGAAGAATGTTGCCATTTTGCACACTCTCTATGGCAAATCGACGAACATCACACATATACTCAACGCACTGCCTAGTAATGAACCTCAACGGTTGTGCAAACTTCAACAAAAATTTTCACAAACTGTTCCTATAACAAAAGCTTAACACAACGGAACCCTCCCACGCCTCGAGCTTCTGCAGAACAACATTTACAATTCCGCACTTCTCATTAAATATGAATCCCCATTTCCTTCACGATCATTAAATCTTATCCTCCCACCTCTCACTTCATTCAGCTTCAACATTTCTCGTTCTATCTATGAAAACATGGGAGCGAGTCATAAAACTGCGCTTTCAAAGTACTGTTGAATGAACCTTCTTGTTGCTTATCATCCTGGCCATCCGTCTGCCCACTATCCGAAGATTCGGAATCTGAGGTGACCTCTGATGTGGACGATTGGACCGAAAGCTTCTGGAGTGCTAGTTGCTTGTTTCGTTCGCAAAACGATTTAATCTCATCGAAATACAGCTTGAACTGTTCGTGATATTCTTTTACCTGAATTTCGATCAACACAAATATAGACGTTTAAAATGGCGAGACAATAAGTAAAGCAGTAAATACATCGCAAACAAACGCACTTGTCACATTATAATAATTTTTCTTGTAATATCTACCTGCTGAAACTATTTCATTAAACACATGCGAGGAGTTCCCTTCACAGCAGTATCAATACTCGAAACAAACAAATAAAAACCATATATGCCAGAAAAAAAGCTTACAAAGTCACTCGTTTCCATTTTTAACACCCGCTCCTCTTCCCCTCACCCCAAACGAAAAAACCCTATGAACTCATAGAACACTTGCAAAGCACTTAAAACCATATTAGTATCGTGCCCATAAATAGCCGTATTTAAACGTGCTGATCCAAGAAAAAAGAACTCATGTGTCTATAGTCTATAGTCTATTTATGTGTAAAAACCTGCATTAAAAAGTTACAATTTAATTCAGACAAAAGCGCCGTTTGTTAAGGGCGGTAAACATTGACAGAGATAGAAAGACGCTTGACAACTGAGAGTGAAATCATAGGGCAAATGAATGTTGTGTATTATCGATTAGAAGTATAGAAGTCTTGTATCAATTCAAAATATGTCGTCGTAAAGATAATTAATTAAACCAAACACATGCATACAACTGAAATTTCTTGTTATGCACATAACGAAAAGGTTAGAATTAAAAAAGGAAACCAAGTACTGAAAAACCAGAAACTAGGAAATTGATGCACAAGTGGGCAAGCACCTAGAAAGGCCAACTCCGTACTTTCGAAAAATGTCTATAAATATTTCTACACTCATAAAACTAATATTAATTTCTTTTAATTAAAACATTGGTATTAAAATTCCACTTTAAATTCTTTTAATTTTGATTGTAAATTATCATCCAATGAGGATATTATCCAATAATTCCATCAAAACTTATCTTCGCGATGACAGTGATGCACCTGCAACATCACTAAGATATACTATACTTTCGCTTTATTATCTATCACTTATAAACAAAATTCCATAATAGTAAATTAAAGTTAAAGCTGAATTAAGAAGAAAAGGAAGCAAGAACAAGCTATCAAAAAGCGCTTCACAAAAGCACACTCAGAAAAGAAGGTTACTGCAAACTTTCGGAGCAACCTTGACGCTGCTCGACTTGGCGCAGGAATTGTCCAAGTTAAGCAACGTGATCGACGTATTCATCTTCATTGCCAGATGCAACGCCAACAGGCCCGCTGAACCAACTTGAGCGTTATCCCGCAGATCAACACGCACCATTATTTTATTGTCCGCCAAGCATTCCGCCAGCACTATTGCACCTGAACTTTAACACTTACATCTTCACCATCGAGGAAGGCTGAAAAGAAAGAAGGAGGAGGATGAGAAGAAGGAAGAGGAGGACATGAAACTTAGCATCGAACGAACACAGTGGCCATTTACTTTTGCATGAGGATTTTATATTCTCTTGTCTCTCCCTTAGCGGCTCTTTCTACCGTCATTCGGCCGGTAGCCCTAAACGCTCTACAAACAAAGGACCGAGCATCACACATGAGCTACCCGAGCTAATTCCTATTAGTAAAAAATTAGTTGCAATCCTTAGGTCGACTAAAATAAATGCGATATTAATGGGACGAAATTTGACAGGTTCATATCCTGATTTCTGTTGTAGTGAATGGCCTCATTGGTACTGCGAAAGACATTTAACACGAACGATCATATCTAAAGACCTGCATAAGTCGCGACATTAGAGTTTTATGTTTTCTACAGCACCACCACTACCATTGAAATATTTCATTTCAAAGTTCTACGTTTAATATCCCAAAAAATGTAATAAAAATATTCTGCCCCTCAAAAACGAAATCCTCTTCTTTGATGATTTCCGTATATAAACTGCCTTTCACGTTTCCGTTCCCTTATTACCTCCACCTATTTTTCGAATCTTATCTGATGTATCACTATAAAATATTGAAAAATTTTAAAGATCTCACAATGTGAAGAAAAAACCTCGCACAAGAAATCTTTCCTAGCGGATCGGCAATAACGAAAAAATTTAAATCGGCACTGCAAAAAATTGCAGAGAAGTGTACATTGGCAATCGAGATTGGTAGCTTGAAGACCAAGTCTCTGAAGACTCGAGTTAGCAAGCAACGCCGGTTTCAGTGCCATTATCCCCTCAACCGACAGATTGTTACTGCCAATATTCAACGTCTCCAACTTGCTATTCTCCAGCTGCAACAATGACTGCCAATTGCCAACATTTCAAATTTACAACATATAAAATCGATGTAAGAGAATTCAGACTTCAACCCTCTCCGACCATGTTTAGCTCCCCGAAACGTTCTCAGTCGACGCAACTAAACAAACATAACATTGCAGCGTATATCGGTAATTAACTTCATCACCTAATAACATGTGTCTCTTAACTCACTTCTGTTGCCACAAGCACTGCAAAATAAAACAGAAAAAAATTAGACCTCATCATTCGCAAAAAACTAATCTCGAAACATACAAGGTGACGAGATGAGAATTACTATAGGCGACTTACGGAGTCGTTCAGTTAAAAACCATAGGCCACTCATAAACTATGGTGTGCTCATTACTCATGCAGCACGTTCTCCTGCAGTAGGCTCTTCACGAGCAGTAATGGGAATTTGTTCTTTTCTAACATCAGATCCCTTGAGCCTTAATATCCCGAGGTAAGACTAAACCTGAGGTAATCTTTGAGTCTAACGACTCATTTCTTTCCATGCTATGATATGCGCTATTGTTGCAAAGAAAGCTGCACATATATACGCCTTTCAATACCACTCAAATAAAAGATACACATAATAATGCACAAACTGGGCCGAAATAATACCAACCAAACGCGATATTGAAAGAACGCCATCTCTTCTCGCCAGCATTAACTCCAACGCGTAAAGTATATCTCTCAATATGCGAGGAAATTGCAAAACTAAGGAAAATTTTTGCAAGTAGAGCGACACCACACGCTTTGACGTTACAATTCCATTCGAATTTTGGAAAAAAGTCACGAAAGAAATGCAACGTCCGAACGTGACCACTTTGCAGTCAAAGTACATATCAGTGCATCGCGAAGGTAAAATCGCACTCCACAATAGCAGAGATTAGAAAAATAATGTTTACCTACGCCAGTTTCCAATACTGCAAACCCCAAACATCGACCGGAATATTTTTGAATAAAAACACAGTAAGAAAACACAAATATTTCGGTTGAAATGCCGACAAGCAAACACATATCTCCCAAATAATGTGGCTTTGCGCTGCAAAATGGCCAAAAGGCATTGATGTTCTAATGGCCAAGCTAGAAGAAAAAGAAAGAAAAAAATCATACAAGTGCATTGGCGAGTGCATCCATACTACTGCTTGTGAGTCTGTTATTCCAGAGAACGAGCGCAGAAAGCGCACTCTTCTCTAGTGTCTCTTTGTTTCGAAGTGCGTCGCATATATGCCGCAATCCGCCATCCTTGAAAAAAAAAGCTCTTTCAAGCCTATACTACCTCCTATTCCACTATAAATACCAGTAAGCACTTCCTTCAACAGAGGCCAAATAACAGCTTGAATTGCGACGATGCCACGCTTAAATAAGTATGCATATTGATGTTTGCAGGTACAACAATTACAACTAGTGAAGCACAAAACCTGCGGAGATGAAAAACGACGAACGAGAGTGATCTTAGATGTTTAAATACAAAAGAAGCACATAAATCCCCACTTGAAGCGTATTGTCCCTATTTACACTCACTAACGAGGGGGCGAAAAAAATCAAGCACTGAATTACCTATCAGATTAACGAATATGCGAGTTCTTCCGTCATACCCCTCGAGTTCTGTCCTGCCTGAATCATTTCTTTAGCATCTTTACAAAAACACAATGAAAGTTGAACCTGAAGCTGGTTGTTTCTTAGATCTAACATCTGTATAGACGAGTTGCCGACGATCATCTGATAGAGATGTGCGCCGTCTGCTGGTTGTAGGTTGTTCTCGCCCAAATATAGTTCCCTCAGCACCGTATTCGTTTTCAAGGCGCATACTTCAAATAAAACCTATATGAAAGGTGCTTGAATGGAGTTCTTCTATGACTTTTCAATGTGCATTTACTCGATAAGAAATTCACTAATCGAAATTATATATCGGCCTGTAGAGGAAAAAACAATAATACACATTCAAGTACCCGACCCTGAAAGGCTTAAAAGACTTGAATCAAAAATTGAACAGATTAGGAGGCCAACTGAAGGGGCCGAAAAATTTAGAACTTCAGGAAAAAATGGAACTGCAAAAAAGACGTTTTTAGAAGGGATGATGAAGTGCTTTTCGCGATACTCCCATTTGACTTTGTGATATTTGTGATTGTGGCCAATTTTTAAGGCTATTGGTTAACTATGAAAAGATTAGAGGAAAGTACGCATTGGAAGCAAGAGAAAAAGAAGGAAATCTTTTTTTGTAAGATCAACGAACATGGAGACGTAAAAAAATTCAACTTTGCAAGGAGAAACGCTACGATTTGCACATAAAACCCGCTCAGCCCATCTGCAAAATGACGTCATTTTCCGAAACGCTGCAATGAAATGAACGCATTCCTTCAAACGTTTGAAATGACCCATCGAATACTGAACAAACAAATAGCTCAGACCAACTGTAAATTCTAATCAAAAATATAAGCAACAAACCAAGAAGAAGGAGGTTCTTCCCTGACAATGAAACATTTTCAAGGTGCAGCGTCGTTAGAGTCGGCTGCGTACGCAGTGTGCGGGCAAGCACCGGTATTGCCCTATCCGATAGTGAAGTATAACGCAGGTTGAGCAATTGCAGAGACTGGCACTGTAATACTACAACAAATTAACCACACTGTGAAGCACTTCAACTGATCTCTGCATTTAAAAGGTCATCTCCGTGGCGCAGTGGGGATCTAATTAGATACCTTCAAAGCACACCCTCTTAATATTTGAATTCAAGTTAGTTGAGGCAATAAAAATCCGAAAATTAATAATCGATATTTCAAACAAGCGGAGCTCTGTATTGTTCCAGAAAGTCAACATTTTATACTAAAAAAAATCTTCCACCTTTTTCAGCAAAGTCTATCACCCACACTAACAAAATGACCGAATGCAACGTTGCATTCACAGTACGGCAATTCTACTAATCTTTAATTCATAATCAACCGCACAATCCATTAACGCAGAAATTTCTTTTATAGCCCAGTTTCCTTAAATTATAATTTCTTTTTCCAATAATGTATAATTAAAAAATCACACGCTTAAAGAAGCAAAACTGTTGATTTAGGTGCTCGAGCAAATGACGTGGTACAGAAGACGTGTAAAGACTTAAGCAACATAAAACCGGAAGAAAGACGGAAACAATAATAAATAATTTGCATAAGTTGCAACTTGAGCAATGATTATATTTTCTCAACAGGTAACACAACCGGCAATTTACCGTGTGAGTGTTGCCTAAACAATACAGTATGCATATTTACTAGTATATGCATATGTACGCACATACATGTAGGCACAGGTATATTAAAAAATTTCTTTTAGAGGCAATAAATAAGCAATGACACTCACATTTTTGATGGCCCTAAAGAGGGCCTGCCATCCCCGAATATTTATTTGCTTATTGAAGGAAAGATTCAATTTCACTGTCGAGTCGTAAAATTCGAGCATCTCTGCCAGACTGACCGCCGCCTATAATCGTCTTTTTATCGTCCAACAACTACACAACTAGTAAGCACTTTATAAAATCTGAAGAGTGTATAGTGCAAATCCACACAATGAAACCTATACAACCCTATTCCAATCACATAATACAAAGACGCGAGGGATCGGCGAAGACAACGAATGTGTTACAACAATATGTTATAGCAATGAATATGTTACAACAATGAATGTGTTATGCTGATTGCTTAAAGACGGATACGATAAATAATAGGCTATTCATCACTAAAAGTCGCGCACAAACTTCTCTATAAATATCCAACTAACAATCAAAAATATGAGCAATTATTGCGCACCCTCCGGATATATCCTCGGTTTTGACCCATCTCTCTATAAAAAAGGAACCTTAACGCATTCCATCATTTTTTGTACAATCTACGAACGGCTAAAATCATGTGTTAAATTTTCACACTTACGAAGAACGAGCTTAGGCGCATTTTTTGCACTGTTTGAGGGGAGGGGAAGAGTTCTATAGAAGGAGATGGAGGGTCGTCGAAACAAGTAGCGCCTATTAATAATACCATTCCAATTAAACCACAAAGACACTCACATCGTCATCAATGAAGGTGTACTCGAAGTCTAGTGTGTCGAATTGCACCCTCCTGAATATCTCCTCTAGGCACTCCATATGAGCCTGCGATAACCGCTGCCCTGAAACCAAAAATTAAAGTCATTTCACCATCACATTCTCCTTCTTTTGAAACAAGTACAATTGCTTCATAAGCTGAAAGGTGGAAGGGGAAGATACAACACTGAACAGCTTCCTCTAGCAGCAAAAAAAAAAAAAACAGCGGATAACGCTTTTTTTGCGGATCCGGTTCAATTAAATTGCGATCTTTCCTCTCTCCCATCTCCTCTGTCCTATCCTATTTACTGGCAATGACTTCAAAGCCCCGAAAGTGCTACATGCATATTTCCTGCTACTTCAACTCATTTTTGCTATCGTGAGATCAGGCGTCCGAAATGAGCGATCTTGCTTCCAGTGTCGCCATATCACGTCAGCAAGCTTGCAGCCAAAAGACGTCATAATAGAATACAGCCGCCCCCCTCCCACCCCCCCCCCCAATAATTTTGAAAGGATTTGCTTACGTGAAATAATGTTGTAATCCAAATGACTGCTCAACTAATTCAGCTGGTGATCTACTCCATATAAACAAATCAACAGAGCTGCAATAAAATTCCTCCCCCCCCCCCCCCCCCCCCACCACACATGTGAAGTATCACCACTGTGCTTCAATACAGAACTCATTAATAACTCAAGCTGAAGGACATAAATACTGCTTGAAAAACCAAAATGAACTTCAGACAACCGAAATGCAAAACGATTTCGTTTTTTTTTACCGATCTGACAATCAATAAAACTTTCCATTAGTTATCCCTCAATGACTACCATGTCTATCGCTCACCTATTGCTTTCCAAAATAACCACCAAGTTTTTAAATTAGATTAGCAGTTTCCAACCCTCATTACTTCAAACGACATTCTAATGGATCATGAATACCACTCTAATGAACGCTTGCACATGGCGCATACATTCAGATAAAAAACCAGTGGATGAGAACTAATACATGAATAAGTCTAAAAATCTGCAATTCTTTGGCTTGCCCTAATTTGGCCCTTATTGATTTCATAGCCCCCCCCCCCAACCGAAATATCGAGGGAAAATATCTCTACCTTACAAATATAATAAATTTCATTTCAAAACATGGCAAATAGTGCTGAAGGATGCAAACAAATGAACGATATGATATTATTTAAAAGATGGGAAAGAAACCTTTCAAAGACAGGCATTCTTGACGCACACCGACGATCTGATGAAAACACTGAAAATGCCACGATTATTCGAATTGCACATCTAATCGATGTTAAAGATTAACAGTAAGACTAAGAGAGCACTAAAACTAAAATTCCAATTAGTATAATCGTTGAAGTAGCGATATGAATATAACACACTGTGTTAAAGATAACGCACATAAACCGGCAACACGAACATAACACACTGCGTTAAACATTACACAAAGTATAGCATAATATAACATTACAACGCTAAGATCTCATAACATATGCGATTCTATGAGTAATAATTTCATGGATCGTTTCGACCATCAAAAAAAAGACGAAATTAAGGAGGTAATTTACTTACTTCACTCGAAGATAATTTATTTTTGAATAAATGTTACATATTATTAGGACTGCTTTTATCAAATCTCATGTCACGTAAAACCAATTCAGGTAAAACCCAAATAACGAAACTAGTGGAGGGTGCCACACAAAATAGCAGAACATATATTTCTGCATGTCTCTCATCCGACTCGCCAATTTAATAACATATCAACAAATAATTAAGTCATCTGGATGAATCTCTGATTAAAGATCCTTTTCTATCACAATACGCTCTCAATGTTGATTAAAAATCGACCGAGTGAAAGAATGTAAATTCTCTTCCATCTCTTAAACACACAATTTTTTCTTCAATGCTGATGGATCATCATGAAAACTTTTCAGGAGATGTACAATACAATACGCCCACTTTAAATAAACCCTAGCTTCAATGGTTGCCGATTTTCAGTTACCGGCTAGGCAGACAGATATAAGCATATACATACGCACAGACATGACGTCACTGTAAGGCTTCCTTGCAAATGAACTCGCAAAAACGCATAGAAAACAAAAAAAAAATGGTCGAGTTGATCTTCGTGTTATGGTACGACTGAAGCTCGAGAGGAGGTAACGCGCAGTACGATTGATTCTATAAAAAAGAGGGCAACCAACACCGTAAAAACTCTACTGTGATATTGACGCACTCAATTTATAGGCAATTGGCTCATTATGAATAGCAACAGAACGTAAAGGTTTAGAAAACCATATAAAAAGGAGCTCACCGCTATTTGGTGCTCCACCGATGGATTGGGAGCAACTTTTGCCAGCTTGCACGCATTACTATACGATTCGGCTATAAGACTCGTTTCATGGCATTCTGCAAACAATACGCTCTCTATAAATAACAAATACTAATTTGGCTATTGCAAGCGCAACGCTCCCGCATTTGAATGTGCGTAATTCCCACAATGACTTAAGGTCCCAAATTAAGAAGGAACAGGACGAGAACGATGGAAGTTCGACTTAAAGAGGGTGTGAAGATTTCTCTACGTGCGATTATGTGATGAAAAGTAACAACTGGAAACGATAGGCTTCTTTAAACTTACGATTTATGGCATATTTATATATGAGCATGGGCATATTTGTGCAATAAAAGATTTGTAAAGCACTTAAATCATGCTCCCATATCGGCATTCATCGTTTAGTTTTGATTAGTGCGCGGTCGGTTTTAAGAGGGCTCCAAGCAAACTCTATGGCTTTGTCCTACTGAGTCATTCCGACCAGTAGTCTCATCGGGACGCGGGCGGTGGAGCAAGTCGCATGGAACAACGATGAATCGACTCGTCAGTATCCGATGGGCAGGAGACGAGCCTAAGCCCGCACCTTCACGTTACCTCACAACTTCCGCTAAACGGAAGTGGTAGTGATATGAAGAGACATTTATTCGTAATGAATGCTTTGTCGATTCAAGTAAAACTAAAACAAGTAAAGCTTAAATCATGCTCCCATATCGGCGATAAACCTCAACAATTAAAGGTTGAATCGATGGTTTGCTGCCTTAGGTAGAATAATACCAAAAACATCGCAGAAATAAGCCTTTTGGTAAAGGGGTGAATGAATAGTGTGATCAGCACTATTCAAAAAAAAAAAAAAAAATTTATTAAGCACGAATATTAATGCATAATTTATTACATTGTGCGAGAACGATGGTAGGTTTTATTCCTTGAAAACTTTTATGGTCTACAACGAAACAGTAGTCGTCCCAACATTCTCGTTCCTTTGAAATCGCGTTTGAATCGAATCACCGCCTACTTTAACTTCCTTGTTCGACTAGCCTTATTACGTCTTTATCACAACTCTTTATTCGTATATCCCCAGCGGCACCCTTAACAGTTCGTCTCTCCAAAAGGCGAAGTTGGCTCTCCGAGGTGAAACACCTCTCCAATCATTGATAAAATGTTTGCGCATCGACATCGTTTGATATCCATTCAAAATGCGTTCACAGGATTCATCCACTTCTTTCCTAACAACTAAACGGAAAACAATGCGTTCACTATAGCAAATTTTGAGGATAAACAAAACTTTCACTTGTGTTTCCTTGCGTAAGGTTTCACTAAATTTGCATAATGCAACCATTGAGCGCAAATATGCAAATGAAGGGTGTTTAATTTTTTTCACCACCTCCGCAGGAATGTCCCTCTTTTCTCGAAAAAACCCTGCCTTGCATCACAATTTTCGCATCAGCAACACCGTTTAACAATTTTTAGTGATAATTAGAAAAATTACAAAAGGAAACTTACGTTTGAGGTGGAAGGAATTCGTGGGTGCATCATGGTAGCCTGAAACCAGCTGATCCTCATTCTCGGGGAAATGCACGCTGCGGCTGTGTGAACACCGCGAAATACGTTCGTCCCCCAGCTCTTAAAATCCCATCATTTAAAAGAATCAGTGATCCGATAAATGCGGCACCCTCTTTCCTCCTTTACTCCCATTTTGTGTGCCCTAAGAATTTATTTTCCTTCAGTTGCCCGCAAAGGTTTAGCGGAATATGCCAACCGGATATGTCGACCACCTGTATGGAGTGATCGTGTGGTCGCGTAACTTTCTAGTATCAAGACCATTGTCTTATATCTTTCAAAAAATCACTAAAAACAACTAAGAACATAGGCGGATTAATCGCTGCGCAGATCGTTGATAATTAACAACGTCGATCAAGATATGGCGATCAAACGTTGCACTGCAACAGATGCGTCTTCACAAAACTTTATTCCCCCCTCAGACAACGTTTCAGCATATTTTGCCATCATCGAACTACCTATTCTAAAAGAACAAATAATCTGCAACAAAAGAACATTTCCGGTACGGCACTACAACAAGAACGCAAAACTCTATAGAACGATGCGTGAAGATAACGCAACAACGCATCAAAGAAAACAATTAACTCAGCAACGACTATAAATCATACAAAAAGGGCTAAGCAATGGTCGCATCTTGCAACAACCATTCAAGACTGCACGACAAATACCTCCTTTATTTTGCACTCTCCTGCAATGTTGTAGCCGAGGTACTTTTATGTCTTATATTATTTATTCATTCAGGATTACCTGACAATGGCCAACCGAGCCGAAACACTGCTTAATTAAAATGAAGTTTTATGAAACCTGTAACGAAACACTGCAAGGTCTTGATCGACTGGAAATATATGTCCATCATAAAGGATTAAATAACACTTGAAAACGATCACATTAAATGAACCATAGCAATCACACTCTGAAAAAACTGGAAAACCCAAAAAAAGGGAATTATACGAAAATAAATCTATGGTCATCTGAAAGTTGACAAGAATCCTCCTTCATCTTTCGTTCATCCGAGAAAGGAAGCGGAAAAAAATTCTCTAAACAAATAATTCCCACTTTTCTTCAATACAGAGAAAAATATCGATTTATTGGTGCATAAATTAGTCCCGCAACAGCTGGTGACATCATTCAATGGAAACATCAGTTTTTATTGTTATGTATACGAAATCGGTTTATTGCTTTTGATCAAATATCACTAGCACATTAAACCTTTCAATGCATCCTGCCTATATCAATATGCTACAAGAGTACAACGTCAACGCCAGCTGCTCATCGATACATCACGCAATGTACGCTCTTTTGCATCAACTCCTTTGTTAAACTTACTGACTCACATAGGTGCAAAAGGTAACGCCTTTACCTTTAAAGTGCATGATAGCGCTCATACTAAGTACGTTATCACCTCGTGCTTATCATCAACAAAAGATCCAGCAAAAAAAAGACGATAAGGATAGGAGTGTTTCAACGAGAAAGTTTAAATGCATAAGAAAGAAGAAATACACAACGCGGTTAAAGCAAACCAATCTCAACAGCACAAAGATAAGCTGCACTGATCAGTTAGCATTTGTGGCTGCGTAAACAAGCAATGCCCGAAGACCGATCGCCTCGACACATCACCTCTATCTTTCTGTCAATCACTGTATAAATAGGTGTGCACTCGATACGAAATAAAACATTCCACCGCATAGTTTCCAATATTCACGTTAATCGAAAACAATGTCAAATCGGATAAAAACTGCAAAAGAGGCTAAAATAAGTTGCAAAATATGTTGGATAGGTTGTTTGCAATGTTGAAAACTTTATACTTATCTCTCATCGCTAGCCACTATGCTCGTTCCAATCAACACGACCGATTATTCAAATTGGTGCACAGTGTCAAGCTGCCAAATATGCAGTTCGATGGTGATTCGCGAAATGATTAACCAAAAATTATCAAAATCAAGCGAACAGGTTCATCACCATCGAACGGAATGTATTCAATGAAATAAGACTGCATACAACGGGGAAATATGGCTAAACATCCTCATTTCATTTAAACCACAGTATGCTGTCAAATAGAATGAAAGGGGGAAGTACTGCCGCTAGCAGCATTATTACAATTAGGCGCTTAGCAACTTTTTCCCGTATCGATGAACGACATGCTGAAATCATATATTTTAATAGCTTTAAAAAAAATCATCAACCGCTATGTGGAGGAAAATCTCTGATGACGTTAGGGTTCAACAAAGTCTGCAGATGGTGGTGTTCTCTACCAGGTATATTTGATCTGCAACACCGTCAAGTCTAACATTGTTGGTTCTTCATAGCAAAGCAGAATGTTAAGGCAAACACAAGGATGGATGTTGAAGTCAAAAAAGGCTAAGGATTGCATTGCCGTCTCACTAAGGTCAAGGATCACGCTAGCAGTACTCGCAAACAACGAAAAGATAAAGGAATAGAACGTGATGTGTAAGCACACCTTCAACTCAAATTCGTGCCTATTGCATATTGACAATAGTGAACAGCTGTGCACTTCGTTCACTCTGCCAGCGTTTGCATTCGAAATAAAGCATCTGCACAATAAAGATGCACTTACGTAATGCAAGTGCATCAATCCTTATTCCACTCAGTAGAACGTAACATGATCTATGCTAAACAAGTGTAACATCCAGGTACACAGGTATGCAAAGGATTTTGCCTGGAAGATGAGGTAAAAAATGATAAGACAATGAAAATTTGAAATGGTCACACCTTTCGTTCAATACCTTTTCATTCTTGTTGTTGACGTTTAAAATAACTCGAAGAATATAATACAGCGATATATAACCCCAAATGAAAGCACGTTTCGCTTCTTGTTTTCGAGACGGCAAACCTCACTGCTACTGGCTACCTTCGTTTCAGATTACATGATACAGCGAAAATATTTACCTTCATTACGTTACAAATTTGTCTGCATCTGCAATATGGCATATGCCTGAGGTGATTTATAAAAGAAAAAGTTAAACAATTATCTGCACAATAATCTCGCCGAATGAACTTAACTAGTACAATACATTCATATGTGGTGTCACAGTCTAAACGCATCTCCTTAAAACGGACATCACTTTCACCAAAAGCACTGCTCGATATATTGAACCAAGGAATTTAGCACCTGAATGCATATAAGAAGGGTGGAAATTCCCAACGATTGCCCACGGATTAAACAAGTTTCCCGTCTATTCAAAGGCAAAAATACTAGCCTTTTGCTGTGCTAATCGTGGCTTCATATTACTATCACAAAGAGTGTCTTTCAATACTTCTTAAAAGATCTCGCGAGGCAGACGTTACCTATATGCAGCCATAAAAATACTAAAATGTCTTGACCATCACCGTCGGACTATTTTTTGAGGAAAAACTTTGAAATAAAAAACGGCGTTAAAGAAGAAGTACGCATCTCCATGCCCCTCTGGACACGCCAATAACATTAAGTTTAAAAGAAGTCGAGTACTGCAAAAGTGAAATCTCTAAAAATTATGAATTCAATTGGTATTAACGAAGAGTCCAAAAAACGAGCCTAGTATTAGGCAAGTCCCGAGCTATAATGGCGCTTGAAACGTTCTGTATAGAACGCATCCACAATGTAGTGTACAATTACGAGTCGGCGATGTCAGACAAGGGTCACTCAGCATCATTAAACCACACTATGCATGCTCCACACAAAAAGCTCCACATAGGGCCTGGTCAACGAAATCAACTACACGAATGAACTCATGCGACGATGTGCACGGCATCAATCAGCGATGCACGTTTTGCACACACCTGATATTAATTCTATCTATATAATATTAACCTCACCATGACCGAGATCCCCACTTGACGGTTGTTGCATCGGAGACATCAAGATGAACGAGCAGTCAACGCAGCATTACCCCTCCTACTTGGCTCCTAATTGGAAAACTACGATAAAATATACGCAAAGTAGACCCTTTTGTAGCTCTATACAAAACGATGATCTATTGCACCTCTATTGCCCTTTCGGCAATTCAATTAAACAGAAATTACCCCAATACATAACTCTTCTCTTCGATCTTTTATCAGTGACATATTCGAGTATTTCCGCTTATATCAATTTATTCTATTATTCTCAAAATTTATTTCAAATACAAAGTGGAAAAACACATTAAAAAAATGCGAACACGAGAAGCAAAACGTTCGCCATGCAAAAGACTGATTAAAGAGACCCTCAATAGATATGACCAACAATTGGGTGTGCAGATCGAAATGACTCAACAATAATACCAAAGATTAAAGAGTGAGTGCGCTAACGATATCTGCACTAATCTAAAAAGAAACTTGCAATTGTGCAAAACAATCTTTATATTTCTAATATTTTACGACGAGATGAAATTGTTGCGATGCAAACTGACATATTTCTATGTGTGGAATGGCGGAAAAGACATCCGTAAAATCAAAGGAAAAAATTAAGTCAAACGTGAATGGGTAATAATCCAACGATTCAACGTCGAGGTTTTTTAACCTCGAAGTGTAATCTGCTCCATGGCAAGTTTCGCAAAAAAAAAAAGCGTTAGAGATGAACCACTTTTGGGCATTTCCCATCATTTTGGCTTCAGAAACCAAATCACGAAACTATACACGAGTGGAGCATTCCAAATCGCAATGAAGAGAAAATATTCAAACCGGACATTGCTCTGAATTACATGATGTTTTTTAGTGAAAACATCTAACTGCCATAATTTCCACTAAATGGCGAATGCGTTAATGTCTCACGCTCTCACCCACCTTCGTAGAGTCGGCGACGCCATACTTTTTCCACTTCTAAGAGCACTTTTTCGCAAGAGTTCGCATAAGTGATCTTTGTGCGCTTACAATTCAGTGCGAACTCTCATGTTCAACGCAGACACCGAGTCGCCTAAACAAGAAAAAATGTGTGACCTATGGAGCGATCAAGGACGAAGCGGAACTCTGCAGGGCTTAGAAGACTGTTTCGGATAAAACGAAAAAAAAAACCAATCTATTACCGAATCTCTTACAACTGTCTTGAAAAACTTCAAATAGATGAGGTGAAACTAATTGTGCGATAGACTTTTATTGAGGGCTGAGAGAGGAGAGGCGAAACGGGGGTGATTCCTTCAACAAAGATGTGACCATACTACCAAGAAATGAAGAGATAGGAACAATGCCGATAACGAAGGAAAATTACGCCAAGCGACCATACGACTGCTTTTGAGATACGTTTTAGAAACAACGGTGAATGTTTTGTTTGATTTGAGTGCAACGTTGTTACTGCGGTTATGAAGAATGCTGACATCTCAGACAGCACTAACATCGATGAAATCGGGATGCTTATTGCAGAGTACTGGAACTTCCGGCAGTAAACTATTGTCATCCATAAAACACTTGAAACCTTTGCTTCACAAATAGAATAAAGTACACTCAAAGTACAAGGTAAACGGAGGAAAAAGCAATGCAAGCAATTAAAACGACCAAAAACCGGTGTCAATCCAAAAGAGACTCTTGGATTTTTCCAAGGTCAAAATGTTTCAGGTGCAAAATCGATAGGTGCTGGGATGATTTCAATAGGGAATTTGTTTCATACTCTGATGATAAGAATAGAAATGGAATTGTAAATTGACTTATTTAGACTTGTAAAAAAATTAAAGATTTAGACTCGCAAAAGCAATTCAAAGTTATAAAGGCACGAAAAACTACCTGACTGCAATATGAGGATATTAAAACATTCGGCATTAGAAAAATCGTCAGCAATTCTAAAACACAATAAAATATTTAACTCGAGGTGGCGATACTCAAGCGATTTTAGGCAACAAGTGCACTGACGAGTTTCAAAGTTCGGACTTGGTGGACGCAGAAAACTTCTCGAAAGGCTACTCGCATGAAACCGCATTTGCGTACTTTCCAAGATCTTTGTTGCCAATTTCGAAAAGTGCACAATTAAATTCAAGGAGTTGACGACACTAAGCAGTGAAAGCTTGCTTATCACGATCAGAGTTACTGAACCGACTTGCTCACAGAAGACTATTAGCCACTTTGTAGCCCCAGTTAACACCTTACACGCGACTCACAGTAAGTTTTCCAGTGCAAGAATTCGTCAACGAACACTCCCACATATAGAACGAAATTGACGGGAGGAATCAAAGCCCTAGAAATCTGGGACGGCCATTCATGCTTCAAACCTATATGCGAAAACCGACATTTTTCGTTATTATTATCTAATTTGCCACGTGTTAGGTCATAGAACAATATGACCATGTTATATTGTCCTATGACCATGCCAGTTCAGAAACTATTGATTTTCATTTCATGAAATCAAACTGGCTAGGGCTGAATAATTCGTTTCCAACGAAATGACTGTAAAGCAAACCCCGAATGACCACATCCATGACTTTGCTCACAATATATAAATTATTATACCATTTGGATATTATTTTAAAAAAGGGAAAGCAAAAAAATATACTGGACAAGAAAATCAAAGAAAGATCACACACAAAAAAAAACGGAGAAAAACCCGCAAGAGAATATTCCATAACACCATAAAGTATCATCGAAAAGTCTTATTTCTTTTAAAGATTGCTACGAAAGTAGAAACGTTTGATGAAAGAATCAATGAAATCATAGAATAGAATAGGCGAGGAATATCACAGAACGAGCCTAAAAAACAACACTGAACTTCCATCCCGAAACACTGCATTTGCACATCTCCACTTTAAGGAAACATTTCATCTCACCAAATCAACAAACTTATCTGATCACCTCCAAACACAAAAATACCACAACGATCCGATCTGTCATACTGCAATATCCCAGTTATACTCTCATTTCCCCTTACAGTTGACGGTTTTCATAATCGGAAGCAATGGAAAAGAGATTCTGGGAATTGAAAACGCAGTGGAAATCCTGGCAATAAGGAAAGCAATGCAGGAACAAAATAATGAATCAGTGCAAATTTAAACATGACATAAAGCCTATGAAAGAAATAACAGTGCACTTTTTACAGATCGTTCACCTTGATAAACGAAAAAAAGTAGACGAAGAATTTAAGGACAAGGAATGATATTACGAACCATCATAATAACGGTCATTTTCATTTTTAACCTCAGCGTGGCGCTTCTAGACGAGTCTTTTTTCATGACCCGAGTTGGTGAAAAATTTGTAGATGTGACTTGTGAAAGCCAAACTGAAATTCGCGAGAAAATCAACAGAAAATTCCAATTCTTTCACCATCAGCATAGATGAATGTAAGGAGATCACTGATGAACGATTTTCTAACATCAATAAAACAAACAATTTTTAAACTAACAGAAGGAGTGGCGATAAAGACGTCTGACCGCTAAATGATAGCAAATCAGAATTTATGTATCACTCAAAATTCGATTGTGAAAAGGTGAAGTGAAATGAATTTTTCTTTTAAATTGCAGGTAGAACAATACATGATAAAAAGAATACCTGGAAAAACGAACAAAGATCCTAGGCTAGTCAATGGGCCTAGTCGCTGAAGGCTTCCGGCGAATTGCCGGTTTTCGAATTCCTACCTCCGCCAAAAACTCTTTTTGTAACCAAATTCAAGAGTACAACCAACTGAGAAGCTTACCAAAAGGGACGCTGAGATGTGTGTTTCTGAATATTATAGCCAATTCCGCTTACTTGACTAGTAGGTTTCACGAAAGACGAAAAAATAATAAAGCGCATCAAATAATGAATTAACACCGTAATTGATCCAACCGTTCGTAAAACCGAAAATCCAACTGACTGCCAAGTCCGTGCAAAATTTTTTCGGTACTCTTCTTTATTAATACTCTTTTCAAAACTGATGAAACAATTCAGAGACTGCTGGTATATTGGATGCTCATATGGCCTATACATTGCACACAAAACCTTACAGCTCTGGCTTCTTTCTTTGAAATAATTGACGATCGAAATAACGACAAAGATTATAAAATATAAATCTGCAAACGCTCATAAAAATTGCGAACAAATGACAGAAATGCTGCAACATGCGGCTGGTGCTACCAAGCGGATAAGGGAAATGATCGCACTGCTTTCCAATAAGGCATCGAAATTGCGTTTCATATGCTTTTTCTTATGCAAACAACCTGTTATTCAAATCACTTCGGATATTTTCTGGTAATATTAGTGATTTCTGAAACAAATGGAAAATTTTCTTGAGCTCTCAAAAGTTTATGTAAGGAGGATCAAAGGAAGCAATAATGACTTTAGAAGATCATACAACGACGATGATTATAAACAGCAAATTTTTGATCAGCAAGATGAAGCTAATGAATAATGCACATAAATTTGCGCACTAAACTCCTTAGGATTGGCATATAAGGAAACATTGACGAAAAAAAAGAGCATTATTTGAATGAGTTTTTGCTCATTTGCAGGCCTATTAAACTGATATGAATTAAACAATGCAAAATGGCTGTCCCATTGGCAACTAAATTTCTAATCAATCAAGGGCTACCTATACCATAGAATGTCTCACATCACAATCTTGCTAGATAGGTCTTGATCAATAGCTTGCTATCAATACTCAACAAATCTATTGAAGCATCATTCCACCTGATATAATTAAGTATTGCATATAATAATTTTAATAAAAGACAATCAAACGCGATGGACTTCAATAAAGAGAGGCCTGACTCCAATACTGAGATTTTAAAACCTCCACTAGAGCCCCCTTCGAATATACATCACCCTTTAAACATCATAAACTGTCATATGTTGGCTCAAATATCACTACTCTTCATTTTGAATGTGTGAACCTCGAAGAATGAAAAAATTATAACATTACATTAAATAGGAATATTGCTTAGATAGGCGTTAAATCAAGACATCTCACTCGATTGTGATTTTAATCGAGCAAACAGCAAGCAGATAGCGGCAGGTGGAAAATTCAACAACGAATTCAGATTTGATAATAAGCTAATCAATAAAGACGATCGCAAGCCATTTTACCCTTTCGTCAACGTTATTCGATGGATGAGTGCCATTTCTTCTTAATCATGCAAAGAAACTCATAAATCGATGCAAAGAACGACCACAAATTGCTGCTCTTCAATCGAATGTCATTGAATGTCTCAAGGAAAAAATTACCAAATGAAGAGTTTTTCTTTCTTACCCCACTACCCCCAGCCTACCCCCCTCCCCCCATCCCCCATTCCTTTTAGCAAGACACCACTTTTAAAAGCCGTGAAAATTATGAATTCAGTTTTAATATTTGTGATACCCTCTCAATTGTTGGAAAGTTTGTAAACTGAGGCTTAACGGGGCATTTCCTTCATGCTCAACGGCTAATCGCACAAGAGATGAGCAAACAACTGGGCTGATTTCACTCACACCGAAATTGATTGATAGAGGAGCTTCTATCCACTGGATGACCCTCGGGGTGCACAGGCCAAAAGTTACTTCCGGTTGGTCTTATAAAGAAGCAACAGATCGACCAGCAGCACTGAATAAACGTCAAACCGATCAGGCAGTTATAAATGCATAAGTAATTCAATGTCACATAAGCATAAATTATTAAACGTTGAAAGACATCGTCATAGAGCAATTTGCCTTTGGGGGGTTAATTGGAAGTGAGTAGTGCCAAAAAAATAAGAATCACCCACCTTCTTTATTGAGTACTGAAGGGGAGCGCTTGCGGTGTTGTTGCTGTTGTGTCTGACGATTGTTGGCAGCCGTGCCGAATAAGCTGGCGATATGTGATGTGGTCGAATTAGTTGTGGACGGTGCAACAGTTGGGTCGTACAGACCCAAAAAATCCTGCAGACCAGTGAAAAATTTCATAGACATATGAGCGGAGTGACCAGCTCAACCGGACATCCTCTACTCTTGACCGGCGAAACGCATTCCCATCCAATCAAGCGCATCAACCGCACACTTTTATGAGATGACAGCCGTATGATATGCTTCCGCTTTTTTTGGGAACGGGTTGCCTGTGTGTCAATTGCGCGCCGCACGCGTCTCAACCAAGAATGTCTAACGTTGCGTGTGCCAAGAATGTCTGAATGGGCTCAGCGCACTTAGCCACAAGAGCGTGCACGAAAGAGACGGAGAGAGACCGCACGCGTCTTCAGCGAGCGAACGCGAAACTGGTCACTCGGTGATAAAAACGTCGCAATAAATGTGGAAATATGCAGTGAGGAAGCGAAATTCAAAAAACGGGTTTCAGCACATTTTAATCAGCATTGAAAACTCTTTCAGGATCATTAATAATCTGAGACAAAAACAGGAACTCTTCTATAAGATCAATTTCTTATATGACGCGCAATTGAAGCAAATTGCAGGGTCACCGATATATCCGTGCCCTGAAGTGTATATAGGAACAAGATTTGGGAACCTAGGCACATTTCAGAAAGCATTGAAAACTCTATCAGAATCATTAATAATCTGAGACAAAAACAAGAGCTTTTCTATAAGATCAATTTCTTATATGACGCGCAATTGATATAAATTGCGCGGTCGAAGTAGATGCGATACAGAGATTGACATATGTTGATATCGCTGACATATGCGAGCGATGCAGGAAAGCAATCGCTCGACGAATTACCGAAACCCCGTCACTGACTCGAAGTGACAACAAGTGTCGTTTCTCAGCAGGATGGTCGGTCTGTCTGGAACGGTGAAGTAAGCATCTGAAATCTCAGACGCGACAGTGATCATGACGAAAAGACACTGTGTAAGTAGTGCAAATTTTGTGTTGCTGCAATTAAGAACACTTAACAAGTGATTCTCTCTCGTTTATAAATCCTCGTGAGTTTGGTGCCACTTCATTTAATAGCCTGAAAGAAATCAGAGGTGCGCAAGCCGTGTTTGACGAGATGACGAGGAAAAGAATGTAAGGAATACAGCCTATTGAGCCAGATTTAGCTATTTATTCGGAGTACCTTTGTCGGACCCCATCCGTCGCAGTGCACCTAGATGGATGTCTAAGTTTAACGCAGAGCGCTGCAGCCACTGAGTCGATGTCGTCTCGCAAACGCAGAATACCCGCAGCGTGCAGCAGTAAGACCCCTTTTCTTTGTAATATTTCGTCCACACTGTTAAAATGGCCGTGTTCGTGAACATTTCTTGAATCTACTCACACTCATTTATGACTTCAACTCTCATTTTAGCGCACTGTTAGGACTCCTCTGAAGCAGTGAACTGTTTTATAATATTCAAAACGATAACTATCCAAAACTCAGTCCTCTGTGATATGGTGAAGGCGATGGGAATCGATCGGATTTCTGGGTGATGAGTTCTGTTCCCTTGATGCAATACGCGAGTGCTCTGAAAGACCGAAATGGATTGCAAGTCATCTAACGCTAATGCCACCTTTTATTGCTCAGGGCTCTTCTCGTGCGAAATAAGATTCTTGGAGCAGTCCTTAACGACCTAACGGCACTGTGCAAAATAACGCTGTCCGTTGATTTTCAGAATGCTCAGCGCTGCAGCCAGCTTATGCCGTTATAACAAGGTTCGGATCGGCTTTAGTCGACTAAATTAATAGATTACACTGCCCAATGTGCTAATTTTGTTCCAACAATCTGTCACTCCTGGAAGCTTCAGATGCGAGAAACTGCTTGTGCATGATACTGACCTGTAAAAACAGTTGTCATCACGCTGACTGCGACCGTCGCTCATTTGCCGCGGCCTCTGATCGACTTGGAGTAGACACGAGTCGGTGTATGGTGGACGGGTACCTTGCATGTGTGACAGATGCTTCTTCCTTACATTATTCACCCATGCTATACCTCGAAATGAATGTTCTTGGTTGATAGTCTCACCTTATTTCCGTTCTTCTCCACATTTTCGTGCGAACTGCTCGGGTAGAACTGCGCGCTTCAATTATTCAAAGTTTCCTCCTTTGTAATCACCTGTGGTCGCCTTCCCTGTAAAGTGCATTTTTTTCCGTTTGGGAGCATCTCGCCTTCGAATCGCTTTTTTTGCTCCACAATCCTGACAGGTCTATGTCGGGAAGCAAGTACTGCATACAATCAAGGTATGGTAATGCAATTAACCATATGCTGAACGCGTCTTTTGGCTTTTTTTTAACCATCAAGCGAGCCTGCATTGCCCATTATCGACATGCCTGTACGGGGAAGAAATGAAATGAACGAAATCTGGAACTCTCGGTTGAAGAATTCTTGACCGGTGCGTACAACAACCGTATGAAAGATCCATTCATGAAGAGCCACAGCCAGTTTAATCCAGTCATTAAACCGTCAAGGCGTTTCATGCATTTAGCTCTTCATTAAGAATAGTGTTACAAATGTACAAGAATGGCTCATAAGACGGTGCATAGGACGACACTGCAACTTACGTCAATTGCGCGTCATATAAGAAATTGATCTTATAGAAAAGCTCTTGTTTTTGTCTCAGATTATTAATGATTCTGATAGAGTTTTCAATGCTTTCTGAAATGTGCCTAGCCACTGTTCCCAAATCTTGTTCCTATATACACTTCAGGGCACGGATATATCGGTGACCCTGCAATTTGCTTCAATTGCGCGTCATATAAGAAATTGATCTTATAGAAGAGTTCCTGTTTTTGTCTCAGATTATTAATGATCCTGAAAGAGTTTTCAATGCTGATTAAAATGTGCTGAAACCCGTTTTTTGAATTTCGCTTCCTCACTGCATATTTCCACATTTATTGCGACGTTTTTATCACCGAGTGACCAGTTTCGCGTTCGCTCGCTGAAGACGCGTGCGGTCTCTCTCCGTCTCTCTCATGCGCCTGCGCTTGTGGCTAAGTATACCTGCACCCTTGAAATAATCGATCGGTGGGGCTCCATTTCGCATGCATGACTGTAGCCGCTGTGCACATATATGCTTTATTTCTGCTTTTATCTCTCTTGTTTTTCATTTTTTTGCATCAATTTTTGTGGTTTTATATTTATCGTTTTTGAGTATGTGCATGAAGAAGACTTTGTCCTAGATGAAGGCACTCTTAGATTCTTCAGAATCATGCTTCTTAATCAGCACCAAGTCATTTGCGCCAATATTTAAAAACTTCCAAAGATTCGATGCGTTTTTGTAATATGTTTTCTTCATAAATTACGAATCATTTCAATATGAACACAGGTATACATGTGAAAGTTTCTTCTCAATGTTCATTGTTCTGTTGATGTAAAATAACGTCGTCAAGAGGTTGCCAAAAAGGTGCTAATTATTTGGATGTTCCATTATTTCATGTCCAGGTAATGCCGAAATATCGCTACACCACAGGTTTTTTTTAAGAATATAAGCCCTCTCTTCCTCATATACTGCAGCAATCACTATTTCCTCCCTTGTTTATGACTGTGAACAGTGTCCTCAGCTGCCGGTCAGTTAGCAGTAGCCATCGGTCAGTGAGCAATAACGGTAATGGCATTAGTTATAATAGTACTACATCATTTGTTCACATCGGAACAAACAGTAGTTTTTTCGAGTAGTGATGTAAAGAGATGCAAGAGGTTTATGCAAATAAAGTAAGGCAACGTGACAGTTGATCTTATGGATGTATAAAAAAGCGCAATATTGAAATATGCAAAATCTTCGGCTGACCAATAATCGAGTGAAATAAGTATGGATGAAATATTTGCGTGTATCACACCAATAACCCAGCTGAGAGAAGCTCTGTCTTCGCACGTTTGCATTGAGTTTTGTTTATGGGAGTTAAATTTTTGCAATATTGCTCGTGAATAAAAATTGCAAAAAAGAATAAAGCAATTGGAAATTCGGGGACGAAATTCATAATTGTTGACGGAAACTGTTTTCGTCGAAATTATTCGGATGAATCTCGCAAGTAGATATATTGTTGCTTTTAATAATTATCTCAAAGAATCTCTTCAAAACACACCCAACTTAAAATCCAAAGCTATTCACAACGAGTTTTTTGTTTAAATTTTCATGTTGGAAATTATGTTATGGGTACGTTGCTTCTCATATATAAGCCTATTGAAATGTACTATCAAATGAGACATCAAAGAGTCCCTTGATGGTTTTAGAACAATGAATGAAATCTACTTTCACATTATAATCTGGACGCTTAAGGTTTAATACCAACGAGCGGATTTTATTGTTACGATGCTATACTTCTAGATAATTCTTGCAAAATGTCAATGAGAAGAAGCTTTTTCAACATTTATGGCAGTGGTAAAATGAAGATGTGATAGCCATATTGATGCATAATATACTACTACAGGTTCTACATTGAAATCGACGCTTATTGGTTGACATGAATCTACGCGATATGAGACTAACGATAATGTTTTAATTAGTTTTATTCGCACACATAGCAGAAATTTCGGAGCGGTGCATGTCCTAGTGAAGGTAAGGGCAAATTTTGCATACCGATTCATGAACTCCGCCAGAAGCTGCCAACTGCGATTCGTCACGAAGCTTTGATTAAAATGTTCATGATGGGTCTGAATGAATGGTGGTGCACTTTTCATGTGAATATCTCAACTTGTCATTCCTTCAGTCTGTGACCTGGTCTACTCAGTTATCACCAGAAGAATGGTAGATTTTTAGGTCATCCTCGAGCAGCTTGCAAGCACCGAGAAAGCAATTAACGTAGGCGAGGAATGGTCCTGGGATGTGCTGTTGCGGAATACTGCTTGTGTTAGCAAGCTTACCTGACAGCGAACTTTGCGTTCTTTAATAGGGGAGTCTGTGAGAAAAGCCCAAATCTATTTTAATGGAGGCACTGCGGTACTTTAACTTACAAGTCTAAATGGAACGTTCTTATGGCAAGCGGTCAATTGCTGTCACATTGCAAGTATGTGTTGCTCCATTTGTTCATTGCTTTTCAAACACAACAGTCGAAGGTAGGAGCTGTGATGCAGCAGAATGTTTGAGAAGGAATGTCTATTGCATTAGATTTAGGAGAACATGAGAGAGGAATTGTTCCATTATGGTGCAAGCATACTTTGTAATGAGGTGAAGCTTGTAAGGCGGAGTTTTTTACGGCATTTACAAGTTCTTTATATAGCGGTGCTATATAGATTGCCGTTCAGTGTAACAGTGATGAGCAGCAGCTGCAGTTCCTATAAATATTCTCTAATTTTGGCTGTAGAAGATATTGACGACTTTTTATTGTTCAACTGATGAATGATCTTTGAGACGCTAACATTACCAAATGGTACAGAAGACAAATAGGTGTGACATTATAGCACCAACGCCGGAAATAAACCATATTTCTCAATAAAAACCCGAGAAAGAACTGTTAGCTAAGATGTCGTCTATGATCGGACCATTGACCATCATAACTCTGTTTTCCTTTTTGAACGCTCCATTCTGCTTGCATAGTTTGGATTTGACCTTAACCTTATTATAGAGCATACTTGGAGCAAAATGAGCGTCTCTTGAAACTTTTTATAAGTATATTTCTTTAGACGTGACGGTGAGCCGAGAGAATTTGATGGAAACTTCTCAGCCATCAAGTTGAAAACTCTTAGGCGAAAAGAAGCGTTTCATAGCAGCAAACTTCTTTAACTGCTCAGAGATGGTTTCATAATTTATTGCAAACCTTTCTCAGAGAGGTGCAATAGCTCATAATAATGACCATATTACAGCTCCATACTGGAATCGTTTATTCTTGGATTGAGACAATCCTGGTTAGCGTATTTTCATTTGCTTTTTTTGAATTTAGTTTATTTGACCAACAAGCATTCATTACGGCTAAATATCTCTCAATATTACTTTCACTTCCATTTTGGGAAAAGAGGTCATAATTTTGTCTGAAGGCTAGAGCTTAAGCTGGTCTTCTGTCCATCGGATGCTGACGGGTTGACTAACTTTCGCCCGTTCGCTTAAGAGGGGGGTCGACCATGCAATGCACCACGGTCTCGTCCCAAGGAGGCGAAACGGCTTGGGGAGACTAGGCCAAGGAGTTTCGTCGAAATCCATTTGTGTCCAGCCGCGCAATATCCATTGCAATACGATGAATGATGAGCATATAACTGCTGTTAGTTTAAAATTGGAGATACTGATGCAGTTTTGCCTTAGAATGCGTTGTATAAAAAAGTGGGCAAAGTGTCGCCCGTCCACTTATGTTGTCATAGAAAAACATTCTGGTAAATAAACTTGATGTTCGAACTTTCTAGTCGGCCAATAACGGGAAAATGAATGTTGTCGTTAAGATGCTTCGTCGAAACGGATAGAAGAGAGTGATTTCGCGTATCTCGACCTTCATCAAGTTGGAGTAGGGAAGAAAATTTGTCGATTTTCAGCGTTTTAAATATTTTCTTCGAAAAATGCATGAAATGTTCTGCCAGTTCCTAGCCAAATCCTCGATCGATACGGAATATGGTGCAAAAAGAAACGAACATTTGGTGGGAGGAGGTAGGTGAGGCAAATAGAAAATTTTTTAAAAAAAGCGATGAACTCATGTCGCTGTTCCTAGCAAAAGTGAGTTCATCAACCATAAATCCAAGCACATGCGCGTTTCCTTTTAAAAATTAAGCCACAGTCCAGTTTCTATTTCCGCTTGATTCATCGGTTTTTTTGCTGTTCTTTCACTGTCTGTCACCTTTTTCCCACTTAACTAGGTTGAAATCTAAAGAAAGGACTTGAAAGAGTTCAAGACACGAACATAATTTTGGTCAAGGATTGTTCCAAGACCTCCTTCTGCCGGCTTTTGTCGTCACTGAGGTTAAAACTTAGTCCGCCAATTTAGGGACGGTTCGCTGCAATGGGAACGAAAAGGTAATAAAATCGCTTTTCCTTTACTTTCATTCGAAGATCCCAACTTTTCTTCTTCAGACTCGAGCAATCGACGTCAGCGATCATTTGGAAGTCGTAAAAATTGTGTGGAAAGCCGCAATCATGTTCTGAGCATACTGGAAGTGAAAGTTGAGCTTGCATCTCAGGAAATGACTTCTTTAGCAGCCGTTCCCCTTGCCCTCCTCTCGCTCTTCCTGATGGACGGAGGTAGATAGGGCTAAGGAGTCATTCAGTCCTGTAATGAGGGAGTGTTCAACGGGGAAATGGTTGTTGTTTTGTTACCAGTGCCACTTAAGACGTAGAAAAAGTTTTCAGTGGAGAAAAGGTTCGATGAAATTACAATGCTGTTACACCATAAATCTGTAAGAGATAACTGGAAGAAATTGTCGGAAATGCGTTCTCCTTTGCTTGAAGTTTTCCTTTCATATATTCTTCGAGTGTAAAAAAATACGATCTCTTTATTTATTTCAGTATCATTTATTTACGAGAGTGACTACGTTAACATGAAATGATCCATGTATCTTCATCTACGATCTAAACCGTTTTTGGGCAATGCATGTGGGAATGAACTTCTTTCATCAACGACTTAATTTGCTAACGCAGTACCTGTTTCTTTTCCCTTTTTTTTTGCTGTGCTGTGTCGCATTTACATTTGACCAAAATCGTTTATTCTTTTTATACGAATGTATGCAAATTTTTTGGAGTATGGTATTCGGTTACGTTGTTTTTTTTTTGATCCCAGTGAGTTATCCGTTACGTATCTATACACCTCACAATGAATCCACGAATTTCGGCCAATTTAATTTAACTTTTGAACTAGTTTTAGTCACTTTAGCATATTGTGGGATTTACAACGCTGAGCTTTCATGGCGCATAAAAAATGTTCAGTTTTGCGAAAGTGCTAAAAAGTCCATCAGAT
This sequence comes from Ascaris suum, assembly GCA_013433145.1. NCBI lineage: Eukaryota > Metazoa > Nematoda > Chromadorea > Rhabditida > Ascarididae > Ascaris > Ascaris suum. The sequence goes on along the minus strand of CM024178.1, from coordinate 6,578,869 downwards.
CCTTCTTTATCTGCTAATTTCATGGAAACTTTATCATAAAAGTTTTATACTTATCGAGAGAGTGCAATGAAACAAACATATTTTAAGTTTAATGTTAAAGTTTAGTGAGGAAATTCTTGTTTTTAGAGATGATGACGTCATTAGAAGTAATGTAGTAATAGTTGGTTAGTGAGTAATGTTATAAGTAATCATGCCTAGTAAATTTGAAATGAAATAGCCTGAAGGTAAGTCTAGGAAATTAGATGGGTAGCAGTAAATAAATATAAATTTTATACTTCAGTGTCTCTTCATATTGTCTCCACTTCCACTTAGGACGAGAACTCGTGAGGTTGATGAAAATTAGAGCCCAGGCTCGTCTCTTTGCGGTAAGATGATAACGAGTCGATTCACTATTGTTTTGCTTAGGAGGATGATCGCGACCTACTTTGCACTTGTCGCGACGAGGGTGCTGGCCGGAATGGCTGGATAGGATGGGGCGAAGAGTGCAGCTTGGTGGAATGTAGTAGGAGTTGGCTAGCGAAACATAGGTACTTACTTTCGAGTAATTTAAATCACATTTTATAGTTAAATGCTTCTCGAAGAGTTGAGTAGTGAAAGGATGTAACTGTGTGGGATTGGAGGATGTTTGTCGATGCGTATTATTGAGGTGGGTGGAGGCGCTCCCCAAAAAAAGCATCTTAACGATTTTCGTTTGATGGCGTTGCGCGCCGCATATGTGCGACCGTTGCGTCGATGCCATTCGAAGACCACATCGCACTCCTCAAGCAACCGTGCCTAAACTGTTGTGCATTTGCTTATATAAGCTTCTCTTATTGCCACTTCACTTTTATTTTCGAAATAATTTCTGAATATTTTTGAACAAAATTTAGCCGATACATTACTGTATTTATTTCTATAAAAGTACCGTACTTGACCCATAGCTGAAGCTTGCGTTATATTTGTCGGCTTTTGATGGCGTTAATGCATCAGCGCAATGTATGATTTCATCATAATATTTGACAGTTGGTTAACCCTGTCACTGTCCTGGAATTATTTCAGCCAGCTATTTGGCCAGTCCTCAGAAATGTTGCTGTCGCTAACCAATGCTTGATCTTTGTCCCTCTTCTGCTTAGCTGTTCTATGAAAAAAATAGAACTCCATTGGAATGCCAACAGTACCTCTACTTTTCATTTTTTTCTGACAATTTACTTAAGTAATTAATTCACGCGTTTTATTTTTTGCTCGTTGAATATTGTTCAAATTTGCGAAGTCATATTTCATGCTATTTGTTTTCAATTTCCTATATATCTTGCTGCAGGTAGTATGCATTCACCTGTTTGAGCTTCAGGCTATGTTCTAGATCACCTTTGTTATCGAGGAATATAACTGTGTAGTATTTTCTGTTGTATCCTTCATAGATTATGTTGATTGATGCAGTGAATCTTCGGTGAATGATTTCAAAGAAAGTACTGAATTTAAATCCCAATGTCTCATTCAGAATCGAGTGAACCCCGATGTCTTGTTTAGGCAGATATGTGGTTGTTTTTTGTCATTAACATCGTTTCGAAGCAGTTATGAACACCGAGAGAAGCCCTACTGGCAGTTAGCCTATCTAAAGCTGTGCAGTGATTGAAATTTTCTCGTAGAATGATCGAAATTTGAAAAGTTTTTGTGATCTGCATAAATTATATCATGTGCGTATTATATCGCCTCTTTGCGGTTACCTTGAGGTACCCGAATCCTCGATTACTTCATTCTCGACTCGAAAAAAGAACAGGGTGATGGTGAAACATGGTATCTCTTCTTGGTGCTTCCAACCAAGATCCATCTCCCGATTACTGCCCGAAAAAGACGTTAATATTTTTCGGTTCTCTCCATTGCTCTTTCTAAGAAGCGCTACTTAGAGAACAAACTTATAGAGTGCACTGTGAACGATATGAGATTATTATTCTCTTATGCTCTTTAGTAGACTTTTACTTAGTACTTATTGCCTGTAATAGGTACTATACGTGTACTTTCGATGATGTAACGATGTTTTTTAGTGGTGAAAATTGCGCGACCCCCAAACTTTATTTCCTCAAGTTTTTTTTGAAAGATGAGTTGTCAGGTACTAACACTAATTTCTCGCATAGCTGAAAATGATGTCAGATGTTACATGATAGGAATAATCAGTGAGAGGTATTTGATCGTGAACAAGTGCCAATCTCATGCTCATTTTGTGGAGTCAGTACTGTTTCTTAAATAGTACCTGGAAAGGATGTTGCTTTGTGGTGCTTGCTTTACAAAAAATACTCGATCGTTGTCATGTGAGACGTTGAGAGTAAGGGGTGAGTGTGCATCGTTCTTTTCAGACTGGCAATGAGCGCATCTGTAGGTGTTTAGGCATAGCGTGTTAAGTTAGTTCATTTGTTTTCAGAGGTGATTTGCAATTCACGTTATGGCTATCGTTTAAAGCTCTTCTTATGTACTGTAAAAATATTAGCTAATGAGTGATGGAACGTGGTGTAGTTTATGGCGTTTGAATGTTTTTTTTTTGAGGGGGGGGGGTATAATTGGTAATAGATTTCATGCAAGGATGAGATGTTTATAGATGTCTAGTAAGTATTGCAGTTATTTAAAGACTATTTTAGGTCTTTTTTGGCTGAGGAATTAGGGCGGTCGATTTTGGCAGGCAAAGGTGCTGCAGCCATTTAGAAGAAGGGAGGATACTTGTGATGGTGGTGGCTGCTGCAGTTTTATTTTTAGAGATTATGAGGGCATGAAAAATGACATGAATTTATAGCAGTAAACAATACTTTCTTGAATCCTGTGCCTCTCCCCCACCCCATCCCCACTATACCCTCTCCACCCTTCTTAATGAAGTAGAGGTGCACCTTTGTCTTAAAAGCGGATTGAGACCGCAATGGTGCAAAGAGGTTTCTGTAATTGGCGCGCAATTCACTAGTATGTTAGCACAATTTGTACGCTAGTCGGCGTGGTGTGAAGTACGGGTTAGCAATGCGGATATAAGTCTCTGTTCAGCAGGAATCGACTCGTGATGTGAGTCGCTCTAAAAGAGAACGCGTGCTGGTTGACTTTCCTTCGAGTCCGTTATTCTAGTTATGTAAGCTAACGCTTGATCGAATAACATTTGTATGTCTCGTCGACATCCTCATGTGTAGATGAAAGAAACTAGCTTGATAGCCAAGAACTGTTTATCGAACCAGTGATAGGTAGGAAAGTATCGTTTAAGAAGTCTGCTTAGGTGGATAAACATTGCTATGGAAAAGAAGGTATAATTGGCGATGGGTAGAAGTTTATGATTGGGACGTCCTTTTTATTCGACCAACAAGTTCTATTTGCCCCTTCTTCTTGCTTTTAAGAAATATTTAATGGATTCAAGCAAACGAAGGCCAAAATCATTTGAGGAATTTCCAGTGTACGAAAATCCATTTACTTTATTCTTGTAGACATTGTGATGAGCGTACGATTGCGTGCAGATATAACGCTTACCCCATTATTCATGATCCAAGTGAGTGCAAAAGTGGATAGCATTGCAGTGTGCTCTCGTCGCTCCACCCGGCCCCCCTTATCTCCCACCCTCCCTCCCGCTTCTCTGCGGGCTCCACTTCGTTTAAATTATGCGGCTAGTAAAAACAAACCCGTTCTTATGTACGCTTAATACATGTATTTCCTTCTTCTTATATACGCATTATCATCACATTAATTGTGATTTTAGGGGTGCAGTAGAGTATCAAATGCGATTGTTTTAAGTCGTGCGTTGATGTGTGTGTATGTGGTGATGGCCTTGTTTTGCAGGTCGCGTAAGGGATATGCAAAGAAAGAGTCGATGAAGTAGCACATTACAATGGCGATACCTCGGTTACGTGCGAATGCGAGTAACGAGGAAAGGATGGTTCATCCCAATCATATGATCTATCAGAAGATGGAGAATCTCGTGCAGACTATGCTCGATCCTGAAAATGGTGTCCCTATTAAAACCGTCAAGAGTTTCCTGTCAAAGGTATGGTGAATATTTCATGTTGAAATCGTGTAGGAGAAAACTTCCTCGCTCTTCTTTCTTAATTTTAGGCTCCATTTCTGGTGTCATTTGTTTTGGATGCTAATCTTTAGCTTTCATTTTAGGGAGTGCATTTATCAACGGGCTGCTGAAACCTCTCTACTCTCTTGAACGAAGAAGTTGATGCGGATGGAATTGATAAAAATAAAGAATAGTTGCTGCTTGCTTATTCATATTTTTTGAACAACTTTAACCTTCATCCTATACCATCCGATGGGTGTGGATAAGTTGTTAAAACATTTCACTGATTAAAACATATCGTGGCAAAGAATGTCAGGCTCCACCTATAACACCAACGGGCAACCAAAATGCATCTCTCCTCCTACCAGCATTCCTCATCCTCTCGTAGTAGATATAGTAATAAGCAAACAGTGGACGAAATATTTGCGAACAACTCAACAAGCTGTAGAACTCCAAATTGAAACTTTAGAAAGTTGGCGAAACGTTATGCGGTTGTCCTATCAATTTCGACATTGATAGTGTGCAAACTTCTCCGAAAACAGTAGAAAAAAGCAATATAAAACTTTATTCATATTATGGGGTTTCTAGCTAAGATGTTGTCATTGCGCATCATCAAAACACTGCTGTCCCCTTGGGATGTTACCACTGTTTGCACTGCATAACTTGAAACAACACATCGTTTATTATATTTTGATTGGTTGCGCAATGCGTTTTCCGGTTAGACGACGCAGTCGTTAAGTACGGTCGTATCGCAATTCTTATCCGCATTTGGTGGCGCTTTGTGACATTGTTGTTAGTGATTTCAGAATTCTTCGTTATATTTGTGATAGTGATTAGCAGCCATTATCCTGTTAGCACTTTTGTTATGTTATTATGGCAATGCAGATAGGCATATGGAATGTGCTTAGAGAGTCTCATCTTATGTGCATTATTTGCCAAGAGTCACAAATGAATAGCTAAGAAGGATGTCTTGTTGTGGTTAGTGTTACTGTTTACAGGTTCCGTCTGTTTTTACGGGTCAAGATTTGATCGCATGGATTATGAAAAACATGCAAATGACAGATTTAGGTATGTCGTTTGGAAATCTCTAATTTTGTTGCATTGCTTGTTTATAGAGGAGATCTTTGCCTTTGTGTTGAGAAGGTGGCGACCATTCATTCACCGTTACCCTTCACATTCATAATCAAGTGAAGTTAAATGAAAGGTTTTCTGCGTTGTTGGCAAGAGTGATCCCTTCAGTGGTTGCATTCTTATTCATAAGGATCCTCTTCACTGTTTCAAAATTATCTTTTTGTATGCTTTCGCATTTCACATACAGAGCGTCGCACGATGACTTCACCTCTGTGTATATATATGTTCATCTGTCTGTTCGGTAGTGTGACGGCAGTGCTGGAGAACCACTAAAGATAAAGGTAAAGCTTGGATTAAATGCTGTAAACCACAGGTTGATCCCATTATCATCTTTTTTATTCATCCGTCAATTTCAGGAGCATTTTTAAGCATTTATTTGAAAAGGCAAAAGATTAAATGCATCTTATGCTGACCGGATTCCCGTTTAACACCAATCAAGTTGGATAAAAACGGATCTCTGGTCGAAGGTTTTGTGTGAGCGATCGGGTTCGTGGAAATATGAGGATGTTACTTTGTGTATTTTGCTTTTTTGTATAGTTTGGGTGAGGTTAGGGGGGTGCAGGAGTGAACACCATGCCGGCCACTCGGACGTTGTTTGTTTCTTTGTTCTTATGAACGACTCAGTTGACGCTTTATTGTATATATTTATTATTATAGCGGACGCTCTACATCTAGCTCATCTAATAGCGTCTCATGGCTATTTATTTCAAATAGACGACCATGTGTTAACGGTGAAGAACGATGGTACTTTCTATCGCTTCCAAACTCCTTATTTTTGGCCTTCAAACTGTTGGGAACCTGAGAACACCGACTACGGTGAGTGTAACGTTCTTGTAAATTGAAATCTTTAGATTTACAGAACTACTTGATTTATCAGCCTCAGGTTTATTAGCTTCGCAGTATGTGCAGAATTATTTATGTGAAGGGGATAAGAGAGATGTTTGAGGCCATGCGACGTTCGTTTGGAGTTTATGCGAACTTAAACTGGAATTCCATCATTTCAGCTGCCAGGCGATCACTAGTGCTATATGTCTCGTATAAGTGAGTAGTTGAGGTCGTCAAATTTCGTCCTTTGATTTTTACTTTGTTGTGATCTTATAATGTGATCCGGTTGGTTTTCGTCGTGTCACTTTTTAGGCGTTATTTGAGCTTAATAATTTTTAGTTTTCGTGAGTTTTAATTACCTTACATCCATTACTTTTAACTGCTAAATACAGAGCATAATTCCAAAATAACGTTGACATCTTTAATGGGATTATGGGGCTCTTAATTGCTTGATTATTTCGTTATATAAATTTATTTAATAAATGATAAATTTTCGAGGAAAATGCATAACTATCATTTTTTCTTCGACTAAGTGGTGATGTTTTTATTGAATAGTAATAAAGAAATCGTTGATATGCAAATGAGTTTTCGTTTTCTATAACAGCTGTGATAGTGAAAGAAGGAAAAATTTTCGTAAACCCTTGCAAAGTTGTATGTTTTTAAATGAACTTGAGGAGAACAAGTGCATTTAAAGCTGAAAGATTTTTGAGATCGGATCAAACTGTTTAGAAAGTGCTGGTCATGAGTGAAGATTTATGTTGATATGAACAGAGGCAATTAAAAATTACTTATAATCGGGAACTATTGCAGCGGTATATTTATGTAAACGAACAATGCAAAATAAGGCACATTTGGAGTTGGAAGACTTCGAGGCCGAAAATTTAGCAAAACTGCAGAAAATGTTTAGTCGCAAATGGGAATTTGTGTTCATGCAAGCCGAAGCGCAATATAAGTGAGTTTTTTTTGTTTGCCGAGTTTTGCGCAGACCTAATCTTTGTTTTAATCCCCTCATCGAGTTCAATTTTTAGACGTCACTTCGCATTAAAACCCATTTGTCGTTGTCGGAACGAGTTAGATTTTAAAATGAACAAACTTTGCGCCATACTTTAAGAGGGGTCGATGTGTCTTGACTTACTGTTGCTTTTCAAAGTAGTTACCATCTGATGGCATCGAAGTTTCTGAAATAACTCATGGTTGAACCGAAAGCTACCCCCCAACCTCCCTCTCCTCTCTCTTTAAGAATTTTGTGAGAGGGAAATATGTTGTCTCTCAGCAATTAGAAATTTACAGTTGCTAAGTTTAAGCAAACAACGAAAGCAAAATAAAAGACAGAATAATGTTTCCCTAATGCGTTATCAGCTGAAGTATTGGTATGTGTTTGAAGTGGAGTTTTCAGACGCGTACCCGAAAACATACTTGGGGAACAAGGGATGAGTTTGGACAGTCAAAAATTCAGAAGCTGAAGAAATAAGTGGTGGTTGTGAAGGTATTCTTCATTGGCTTTTCATAAGAGCATATCGGATCGATGAGTGAAACTAACCCGGGAGTGTACCTCGGTGTGGAAGGGCTGACGGTGATGTGACACTGCGAGGAATCAAACGTGCACTCTTCGGTGCAGTGTGATGCGGACATTTCAGTGTGATATTTCACTCGACGAGAATTTTTACAGAATTTACTCATTCTCATTTTTATTGTAATTCATTTCATACTTATCGCCAGTTGTAGGGGTTTCATTGAAAGTATTTGTCCGTCTTAATTAATGCATCTTTGTTATTTTCACTTTAGTGGTTGTTCTTGCAGAGTGGATAAGAAACGCGATCGGCAAGAAAGGCAGATCCTTGATAGTCAAGAGCGTGCTTTTTGGGACGTTCATCGGCCGGTTCCCGGATGCGTTAACACGACAGAAGTGGACTTTCGGAAACTTTCACGATCTGGTTTGTGCTTTATTTCAGACAATTCCATCATGTTTCGCTATTTATCTTCTTTTCATTATGAGGAGGAATAAAATGGGAGAATCTAAAGTTGGCATGAATTTTCTCCAGTAATGTTGGAGTTTAGCTCCTCTTGTCTATACATATATAATATTCGGTCAGTGATTCTACGAGGAGGATAAACTTTGGTGATTGAGGATAATCTACGAACCTAACCACATAAGCCAGTTTCCAAATCGTTTGCTCTTGAAAGCTGCCTCGCAGACTTTTTAGATGACTCTTTGTTTATTTTTTTATATTCTTTCTGGTTGATTGGTTTTCTTGGCCACTGTTTGATTTTATGACGACATTTTTTTATTGTTCTCTACAGGAAGCATAGCGACCTCATCAGTGATTCACATTAATGGCTTATTTGCGTCTTCCTGGTTGTATTAGGCTAACTCGCGAGTACCGAATAAGCTCGAATCAGACAAAGGTTCTGGCGGTTAAATGAATTGGTTCTATCGCTGAATCCGAACCTAGATGCGAACCTAGATCTAAGCTTTCGCGTAAGCTCTGATAGTTAAATTTCTATTGCGGAGCCTTAAATGCCCTGAACTGATGACATGTCCCGCTCTCTTCGGCGCTAATGTATTCATCTCGACCGTCGCCATATGGAATTCGTTTAAATTTGTTTCTTTAAGGTAGACCTAAGTATAGCTCATCGGGTCACGCAGCATTAAATGCGGCTGCTTCATCCTCATCGATCTCATCTCCCTATTCGACGTCTGCGGTTGCGGCACATGCTGCACAAGTGCCGTCGTGCTCCGGAAGTGGAGCCAACGGGGCTCCAAATACACATGGGTCGCAGATGTCGCCCTCGGTGTCTCCACAGCCCGGTGAATCAACATCAACGTTCGCAAGACATTACAACTATAGTCAGAGACCCGGTATGCGAAGGTGTACTCAGGTGCAGGATACGCTCAAACAGGAGGTAGCGATATTAAAGCTTCTGTTTGATCGGTTTAGAAGTGCATTTCAGGGAATCAGGCGGTGTCGTTTACGATTGATTGTATGAAAGGAACAATTTGTATGATGAAAGGATTGAAGTGCATAGAAGATTGATAGAGCAGTTCTCGCGATTATGATGAGAGATCATTCTTGTCTATAGTCAGGATTGTTTCAATTGAGAGAGAGAAAGTGTAACATAAGAATTATTTTTCCGAGCAGGTGAAGCCGCTTTCATGAATCGTGTTGCTAAGTAATTCCCTATATGTGGGGTTACTCATCAATGAAGAGTTTATGATTTGAACTTTCAGATAAATGTGCTACAGGCTCGATTGACGAAAAATGTTTTGAAAACATCGAAGGTTATTGAAAAGTAAGTTTTTTGCTATTGAAAAATGACGTTTCCATGAAACATTTTGTGGAGATATTGGGTTGTCAAATCCAAGTATTTTTGGTTTATCATTTTATAAGAGCTGTTTGATGAACGAGAGCCGAAGGACTTTTTTTAGTGGTTACATGATTGAAATGATCGGTAATGTTGGAACAAACAAGTGGGATATTTATGCATTGAATATAGAGTATGCATTTTTTTTCTCACATTTGGGTTGGCTTTTTCCTTTTTTTTTCAGTCTTGATGATTAGGCTGATATAAGCAATAATGGATAGATATGCTTGCTGAGGTTTTTTAATTAAAGTTTTTATTCCTATACAGAAGCAGCTTCATTCAGCTGATTGTAGTTCAATATATTCCTTTTAGTTTTTTATTTTATTATAATTGACAAGATTTGTGTCATACATACAAATAAGCTTAATGAGAAATTAAACGATATTTTTGTGTTTCTGGCATTTTCGCCTTTTTTACATTATTACACAACTATAAGCAAATATATATTTTCTTCGGACGTCAATTTTTGTGCTTTAATGGTGATGCATAGGTGAATGTTCATCACTCATGACTCACAACATTCGAAAATTATGATTACACGATCGACGTAATTTATTTATCATGATTTCGTATACCAAAAAATTCGTATTAATGGAATCTTAGTTTTAAGTGATGTCATATGCAAATTTCACATCGAATGAAAATTTCGCTGATGACGAGCATATATTGGGGGAGGGGAGGAGGGGACATGCTTTTTTCTTACCTTAGAGCTATTCTGTTCATGCACCGTTGCGATAAAGTGCCATCAGTTTTAAATTAGCTAAGAAGTTCCATTTTGCTGCTGTTTCCGCTATCTGTTTAAGCTTGAACGGTTACGATGCACTGCTTTAAAACCACTTGATTAAAGAAAACATTTCCGCGTATTTCACAGCAGTTCATGCAATATCATTGTTTTCATTGCGGTTTTGCCAAAAAAGGCATTAAAACTGCGCACTGATTGTGCGTATGTGATTCCGTTTGTCAGCAAGTTTCAACTGTCAACTTCGAAAAAAATCACAGGCAGTTAAGAAAGCCATAAATTTACATACATTTGCATTCTGCACCGATCGGATTCTCGTTTTACACTGTTTGGGTTATAGGTGAAGGAGTTGAATGAACTAACTCATAGCCCTTTTTTCTAGGTAATTCGTGAAACTAGCCGTGAAATGGAGCTTGATGCAAATGCGCATATCGTGCCGGTCCCGCTGGCGCACTTTTCCACTTGTTTTTTTAGCGCGTGATTTCTAATTTTGCTTTTTTTAGTTACTTGCAATATTTCGAGCACCGACGTGTTTTTGATCCATTCTTAACTGCACTTGGCACTGCAGCAGATCCATTTCAAGGGCAGCCAAATCCTTGGCTTTCGGATACAGTCGATTTCTGGCAGCATGATAAAATGTGAGTCCAGCTTTGCCTTCACTGATATCCTTCCGTTCTTGAACTTCTAACCGCTGAAAATGTTTGCGAACGACTGCCTTTACCTGAAGTTCATCTACTCAGAAATTTGTTCATAAAACCTCATCGCGAGAATGCTTTTTCACTTCTTGAAAGACTAGCTGGGACTAAAACCCAAATTGTTCGTTTCCTGCCTTGATGCATTCATCCATTATCTTCTATAATACGCAAAGCAAATTTATGTAATATGCAAATCTGTGATATGCAAAAAAACCAAAGAGGCTGCAGTGGTATTTATGTAATTGCGTATTTTAATCTGCCGATCCGGTGCATTGACAGATTGTGTTGTACGAAATTTGCAGGACACCCAACATTTTATGCAGCCCTCGTCGATTCAGAATAAAAATGCTTCTCAAAGTTTTGTGACATATTTAAGTATTAATAATTTGTGCATAGAATTATTGGTGATGATGGAATTGAAGGAAGGGATCATCATTTTTATAGTTTTCATGATCTGGGTTGAAGCTGCCGATGGTATATGCAGACACAGACTGTTATACATACCTATACCGAGGCGTGGTCTTTGTAATTTGTTTTTCAGCACGGGCGATATATCGATGCGACGATTGAAATTGTGGGAGGAATCGTTTGAAGAATTGCTGTGCGATCAGTTAGGCAGAGATACTTTACAGAAATTCCTTGACAAAGAGTACTCTGGAGAAAATCTCCGTTTCTGGTGGCAGGTGAGTGATGACGTTTTATTTTCGAGATGAGGAGGGAGGAGGGTATTTCAATGCTATTTCCAGATCGACCTCTTAAATTTACTGCTCAAAAATGAGAAATCGGTAGTATCCTAGGTATAATTCTGCAAAATAGGCTCAGATTGTACCGAAGACGGGAATTGTTTGGTAGGTGGAGATCGCTTCTTGTTTTGTTCGTAGTTACTAGTTATCTGCAGTCATGAGGATTTCATTCTTCGGTGGTTATAAATCTTCGGCATTTTTTTTCGCAGACGCATGATAGGGGTCTTTTCTCCTCTTCCCAAATCTTTTTTGAGGTTTCTGACGGATTTGCAACGTGTTGGTCTGTCGGTTTTATTTTCAGCAGTCCTCACTCCGCATGGATAAGTTGTTTCCCAGTCATATTAGGCTGGGAGATGGTATACTAGGTAATGAGCTTGTTCCGTTATATGTATCTATTGTTAGAGTAGTTAGCTGTTCTCTTCCATACAGAGAGGCTCATGTGCCCTGGGAGGGACGAGGGAGGGGAGCGAGGTTTAATTATCTTCATCGTGAGCATGAAATGCGAGTGGTAGATAGGAAAATTTTGAGGTGATTGCCGGAGATAGGCTTCGAGATATTTAAATTTGCATAGGTTCATTTGATTTCGTTTTGTCAATGAGTCCAAGTCGTTTTCATTTCCATCATCGGATACCGTTCCTATGCCATTGGAAAAATAAATTGCTATTAATATTTTATTACCGAAAGGTCGCCGGAATAGTTGAGTATATTATCGAATGTTCTAAAATTTTAAGTGATGCTTGCGCTATGAACCTAAATTATAATGAACTGAGGGAATCGTATACTTCAGCATTGCACTAGTTTGTTGTGCTCATTTCATTGTTGGTGACGTTTTTTGTGTTGGTTGTCGGAATAAGGCAAAGTTTGTGACGAGGTATTTGGCGTTCATGTTTATGGTTTCTCGGCCCGAAAAGAATCCTGAGGGGGAAGGGGTCTGAAATAGGCTACTTCACATTCGATAGACTATGAACGCGAATTATCAGTAATTGTCTTTGTTTTATTCGGATCCCAGCAACGAGCAGTTTCATTGTCGATCAAATCCGATACATGGCAGTTTCATTTTTTCAACGAGTTGTGCTGTCCACCATAGCAGTATTCGACAATCGACGACATCCAAACTTTACTTTTCAAACAATCTAGAGCTAGTTTTTGTCGTTTGCTAAAGGGGCTGTTTTTAGTGAACTGTTGAAGTGGATTTAAAAGGATAATTGAAACGATGGAAATGTGTGGAAAGAACTAAATGGAATTTGATAGGTAAGACGATTAAGCCGATCAGCATACAGTACACAAGCGATACAGAACCTGTGGACAGCAAGAAATGTATATCTGTAAAAAGGCAAATAAGACAGCATATCGATGTCAGAGCATAAGTGTAACAGCGAGGCAGAGATGCCATCATTTCCGCCTATTACTTTCACTGGCTTCGATGGAATTAAAGTGAGTTTGTACTTGAGGTGCAAAAGCTGCGAAAATGTGCTTGTCGAATGGTGCCGGTGCTCGTAACAGAGATTTACAACGAATTCATCGACTCGAATGCAACCTCACCAGTGAATATCGATTGTAAGGTCATGGAGACAACCGAGGATAACCTCAAGAATCCTAATCGTTGGTCGTACGATGAGGCTGCTGTATGCTTTTACTTGTTTATTTATTTGTTGGAAACGAAACCATTGCACAATTTAATTGATTTAATCCACTGAGCAAGAATTCATTGCTTTTAGTTGCATGTCAAGTTGCCTTTTTTGTAGTATATGTTGCACACCAGCTAGTGCTTAACTTGCCTGCTTGCCTATATGCATATTTCAGCTTCGACGTTCACTTGGCCTTGCTCCAACCGTTTTGGCTTTTCAATTTTCTCGGTTCATTTGGGGTCCTCGAGTTCAAGTTTCATTGGAGGCGATTTTTTTTGCGCTCGACATCCATCACATGGAATCTGATGAGGTTTACAGAGCCCGTGTGGAGAACTGCTGTTTGCTGCCTAAAATGTGTACCTTTGCATATGATCTGAAATGGTGCTACCATTTATCTAAGCTTTCCACAAGCTCTCAAATAGCCCCGAAAACCTTTAGACGGTTTTCGAACATACTGGCGTCAAAAGCAACGCTCTAGTAAATTTTTAATTTGCTGGCGCTGCTCGTGTAACCAGCGCATTTGTTGGGTTTTTAGGTGGTATTATTGCAGGATCACATATTTTGCCTCATGAAAAACGACAGTTATCAGCGTTTTCTTCGTTCCGATATTTATAGGGATTTACTGAACCAGTCGAAGAAAAAGGTTAGTCCATCGTATGCTTTAATTTGGTTTGTGCAAATAACTGCACTCATTTAATAAGTTCTATTTTTTAATATTTGCAAGTTTTATTTGGGTGCTTTGTCAGGTTGAAGAAAGTTTTTTGTTGGAACGATTATTTACTTCGCGGTTCGGTATTTTTCAAATTCAAGTCACCGACAGTTTTGGTCTTTTATTTTTAAAATGTATTTCGTATCATTTTTTACCGTTCGATTCACCGACCTGTTTTGCATCTGCATCTGGAATTGATCGCGCCGAATAAAACAGCCAGTTTTGTTTTCCCATTGCAATGTTTAAAACCCGAATTGTGCGTCCCCTATGTGCTCGGTGATTTTTAGGATGATGAAATATATCAATAAATAAACGACTCTACAAGTATTCCAAGTGGTTTGACATTCACAAGGTCAACAGTACAGGAACTAAATATTATTAGTAGACTTTCAAAATATTGTCTGTTACATTTTGTCAGTAGTATTTTAAAATGGTTGTGTAAATTTGCTGTATGAGATGAATCAATATGAAAGTCACAATGGGCATTTCGTGAAGGGGAAATAGTTTCCTCTTTTCGTTGAGATTTGTTTTTAGGAAATCCGCTTATAATTTCCAACGAGGAAAGAAAATAAAAGTGGAAAAAATGTTCGAATTCAAAGGAATTATCTTTCATGAAATCATTCTGCAAAAGTTTCTTTCATTTCTTTCATGTAGTTAGTCACCTTGTCGAAGAACAATTATGAGCCTCTGAAGATTTATTTTAACAAGAATTTCAACAATTTCAAGACATTTTGCATTGTCTTTTGGAAAATATTTTTTTTTCTTTTTGTTATTTATATTTGTATTCAATTAACCCTCGTCAAGAAACTTTGAGCACGCTTAATCCTTAAAAAGAATCGCATGTTAATAGTAGTGAAGTTCACTCCAATTTTTCCCTAACTTATTCACGACGCTGAAAAATGACTCATCCTGCTCCCCCTCCCTTTCTTCTCTCCGCTGTTCTCTTCCTAGAAGTATTCTGTTCGACGATTTGTGCTTAATATCGAAGTGGCTATTGTAGTAAGTCAGTGGTTCTTCATACATTTGCCTTCAAGACACCTCCGATAGTTTCTGTTCATACGGCGTTATGTGAATGCATAATCGAATTGCTATGCAACCCTTAAGCATGTATTCCTTTGTTCTTTTCCCCTATCGATTAGCATGCATTGTCCCAATTTTTTTATTGCTGGAGGATAGCTAGAGGGTTGTGATGTATTTGCTTTCAGTTAACAGTGTGTCTGGAAAGAAGAGAGTGTATCTAGTTAAAAAGGGCGATAAAATGTCTAAGATGGGATGGAGCCGCTCCTTCTATTGGCCTTCAAACACTCTTATCCCGCCCTCGCCCCTACCTAGCACTTGGAATATCTTCCGGTTATATTTTTCTTAGAGAAATTGCAAGGTAGTTTCCAAACTAAGCTTTAGCAATCTGTTGTTGAAAAGACTTTCTTGGACATGATTTATGCGATAATAATGACACTTATTTAGGCACTTTAATTATTTTCCTTTATCAGACTGTGGGTTTCATATTTTTGCTATATTTTATTTGGTTTTTTATTGGTTATAGTTTTATTTGCAATAGTCAATCTTTTTTAACGTTTTATTTTGAATATCGCCTTTATGAGTGATAACGTCGAAATATTTATCTTCACTAAGGAAGTAATATGAAACATTTTGTTATTCGATAAAACACGGAGTTTCTAGAGTTAAAAGGTCTTTGTTTTATTGAAATCGTTGCTTTTTTTAAAGTAATCAGTTTTTGCGCAAAGAATTCAAGCGTCTTCCTTGTATTCGCTGTAAGTGATAGGTTGATGCTTCTTACAGTCGGTTGCGCTTTGTTGATGGCAAAACTTTTTCGCTGTGATATCTATATGGTGAGCAGATTGTCAGTTATTTTGCAGTAGTTGGGGCCACTGATACTGATGATTTCGCTTAGTGTTGACCAATAAATTGTCTAGAGTTTTATGAAGGTTCTGCAAAAATATATATATATATATATATATATATATATATATATATATATATATATATATATATATATATATATATATATATATATATAAGTAGATGGTGGTGAGGAAATTGTCGACGGTGACCACGAAATGCTGTATTTTGGTATTAGCGATGGGAGAGTATTTGCGGTTTGAATAATCCGATGCTTTGACTTCCTTTAAGTCGGTCGGCTTGATTTCTTTTATTAATTCGAACAGCTGTGATAGTGAAATGGCACTCAGTAGGAACGTTTGATGTCGAGTTCCTTCTTTATCCTTCTGCATAAAACTTCTTAATTGCAATGTAACTTTCTATCTCGCATTGTGCGATAGTTTCTGAATGGCTCATCTAATTTTTACTTCTTTCTTAATGATCAATTGCGATAAGATTCTCTCCTTTCTGCATTTATACTTTTTGCAGAGGGATTTTACGAGTATTCTTTTTCCTTTTGTACTCGCTTTGTTATAGTCAGCTTCATTCCTGATTTCACGACGTTGTTTTCATAGAGGGAGTCGTTATTTATTGCTCGAATATAATCTGTAAATGCCGCAAATAGGCATTTCTTGGCTGTCGTCGTTCGTGCAGATGCGTAATCCTCTTGTCCTTTTTGTTGCTTTCTCAATTCACGTAAATTGCTCTACTTCATTTTATGCACTCAAAGTCTGATAGGACTAAAAACTGTCTCAAACGAAATGTGAAAGCCGGCGACCCTGGTCGGAAAGTAGGATGAAAGTTCTTCCCTTAGATGGCTTCAGCAGTGCATATCTATGAGATCTGCAAGATGAGCAGGGCGACTAGTTTGAGAAATTGGGAAGGGACATGTCACCAGAGTGACCTGTATGTAGGCAATCATTCGATAAGGTACAAGACATCAGGGCTTTTCAGTTCATCACCTAGGCTTTGAGGGTTGTATGTGCGCATTCTTGCTAGAACTTGAAAATTGATTAATAGATTCCTCTTGCATCGTCAGCCGCGCATTATTTTTAATGCTTTGTCGCTTGTCGCTTCAACTTGTGATTTCTAAGAAGATGAGCCTTTGCTTTCTAGAGATTTTCTGTCATCTTGCTTGCTTCAATGTTTTCAATACGTTTCATGGTTTTGGTTAGGGTCTCTTCTGGTGAGGTCTGATTTGAAGGGAAAAGTTTGCATCATTCTCAGCGGTGTTTTGCAACTTGCTGGTTTGTGTTACTCTATTGAGTTACTGATACTGTTTTATTAATACATTGCTGGCAGCATTGAGTATTCAAGTTATGAAAGCATCGACCACATCCCGCATCCTAAACAAAATCTCCCATGCAAAAGCGTTTCGTTCCTATCAAATCCGAATGCTCAGTTGTTTTTTACTTTTCTTCCAAACTGTTGTTAAGAATGCGCTATGATGCTTTTAGGCGCATGCAATGCGTATATGCGTCTATTTGTTTTTTGGTTAGTTTCAACTCGCAGGCTTAAAAGTTAGAAGAGGGATGACTTAAATTCGCTATCGTTGAGGTTAATCATCTAAACGAATCAGTCATATGCTCAAATAGACCATGAAATTTCCGAAATCATTTTTGCCTCATTTAGTAGCGTGCGGCACAGAAGCTAATTTTTCATCGTGACCTCTACACAAGGGGTCATTTTCTTAGGGTGTTAGGGCTGGTTTTGGATAGCTGGGGAATCGTGTGGCGTGATGTGATGGGTTGGGATGCAAAGCGTATATCATTTCAATCTTTTTAATCTGTCTTTTCTCTTTGTTTTTTTCACGGAAGATTAAGAGGGAAATTTAAGCCTCAGCTGTGATATCGCTGCTGCTTGTGAGCGGAGTGCTTCTAGCTATATGAGTTGGAAACTTTTTGGTTTCTTTATTTTTGTTAAAAGAATTTGGAACAGCGTAAAGAGCTGAGGGTTTTCGTTTGGGAAGAGGGAGAGGAATGAACCTTGAGGGGCAATTTGATAGGTGGGATGTGACTAAGGCTAAGTAGTCGGGGAGGGGAAATCCGAGGAGCTGATTGAAGATTGTGCTATGCAAGTAGAGCTGTGCTGAATTGGGCGGCAGTGGATTATATCCTCTATACACATAGAAAGTTCGCGATCCTTGCACAAGAATAACGAAAATGGCATGCGCCGGTCGTCTTCTTTGCAGTCATTACGTTTTGCATTCTTGATCTCTACCTATAAAATAAGTTGTCGTTCCGTCGAACGCTGAATGATGAAGCATTTTACTTCCGTCGGTCTCTAAGTTCTGTAGATTTGAAGTTATGTGTGCCCGAATTTGCGTCACAATTGAACAGTTGCCTCTATTGTGCAGTAAAACGACACTTTGAAGCAACATTTCAAGACCAGCTGTTTGGCACTATAAGATTGTATGCAGCATGTTAGCATAAAGTACGAGCACTTTGTTGTGGGACCGCTGAAGGATAATTCAGCCAATGAAGGCGTCATTTCACATACACTCGAGGTCTTATTTTGTGCGTGCTTGATTTTAGACAAGCGCACCGTTTTCATCGCTGATCGCGCGTAAAACGTCAAGGAAGGTGTCACGGAGCCTACGGAACGTGAGTGGCATCGCGTCAGGGGGTTCGGCTGCGTCTCTATCGGCGGCTGTCACCCCCTCCCCGCAACATCACACACCGCTTTCCTCATCCGCCTCGTTGCTCGCACCCCCAGCAGCCTTTCAATGAATATTTCCAAGAACAGTTCCAGCATGTACGTCAATACTGCTCCTAATTTGTTATTTTTTCAGTTCTTTTTTCTTGTCATATTGAAGTGTGCGACCATCTTAAACCACATAACGCAATAACAGAAAGAAGATGGTATTAAAAATCTGAGCGGAAGCAGCCGTGTGAAGCGAAGGAAGATTCTTCGTGCCTGATAATCGAGCCGAAAGGGGATAGAGGTCCGGGCTGACCTTAGCGAAAAAGGAGTGCCTTTGTTGGTTTCTTTGGGCAGAGTTCCGTCGCCCACACGTTTTCACTTCATTATTTGTTGTTTCATTTTTCGCCTCTTGCGTATTAGCTCTCAACACGTGCAAATTTTTTTATTCTGGTTTCCAAGAGGAATAGATGAGTACGACGAGGGTTTATGTCGAAATATCGTTTCTCATTTTATTCACATACATTATTCGGTTTTTTCTTTTGTTTAATTCTTTGTGTCTTCAACGTGCTCTGCATTCGTTCATTTCATGATGCACAATTCACGTTTCGTTTTATTTCTAGGGTATGCTATATTTTTAAAAGCTTCCCTTCTTTTTTTCCGGCACATCGCTTACCCATCGGTCTTTTGTTTTTTCACCAATAACTCGCACAAACTGTGCTTTTAGCGCGCACACTAATGACTTTGAGAGGCATGAGGGCGTTGGATTACTGCCGCTGTAAATGACATCAGGTTTTCACGTGCTAACAGGTTCTTTTAGTGTTTTTCTTTTGTTGCTTGTAAAAATTTTCGCTGTTTGTTTTGATCTGTTCTAATAATCTGCTCTAAATTTTCTTGTTTTCTGCTGTTCGTGCACGGAGATTTCTCCTTGTTTCATCGATAAGAGTCATAGGCATTTGCACTGTTATCGAGTGTAAAATTTAACAAGCAACAAGCGAGTCGCTGGGCAGGCTAGGCCGATGCCCTAAGTCGAGCACTGCTTTTTGTTAAAAAGTTACAGAGGAATTTGAGAGTGATGCTAGCCTAGATGCCATTATTGATCTTTCTGACCATTATCGTTTCTTTCATTATATTTTGAATAATTTATATTCTTTTAAGATAATTCTGCTCAAATTTATTTATAGCGCTATTCAATTTTTAATTATCATAAAAGTATGTGCCCACCGACCGGTGAACAAACATACCGAAGTATTTTTTTGCTGTGCATAAAAGATCGATTTTCTGCGGAAATGCTGTTTTGTTAATATCATTGCCTAGATTTAAATCGTTAGGTACCTGATGGCTTCGTTCTCTTATAACTCATTAAATTTCGCTTAGTTTACCCTTTCGAGATCAAACGTCAAACTGATTGCATTTATTGTGAAATGCAAAGTTCCGTGTCAGCTATGAACTTTATATTGTTTAGCAGTCAGGATAGAAACTCTTAATGACAATTCATCGGAGATTTATTTTCTCGGCCAAAAAGTGCTGCTTCACTTAAGGTGGTTTTCTTTGCGTTTACAGTTTAATCTCAGTGGATGCTCACGAATATTTGTGAAGCAATTCAAAGAGAATATTATTGCATATATTTCGTTGTGAATTGCAGTAAAGCGTCGGACATTTTACTACGGATGCGTCACGTCAATTTCATATCGTCACAAAATTTTTGTTATGTGTAGATAGATATTGAAACACAATATCCATCAACACAGTCGATATCTTAAAGCGTATTTATGTGTTCAGTGGAAATTTAATGCTGCAACTCTTTCATCCTAAAAGTAGTGATTGCACTTTTCGATTCTAAAGTACTGTTTTTGACATGGTCATTGAGGATATCGATAGGTCGATTCTTTAATTCGAATCACTGTTTTATTTTGGCTGCTTTCTATCACAAATCAGCATCGAAAGGCTTCAATATTATCCTAATGTGGACGATTTGCCATATTGATATTTGAAGATTTTGAAGAATTGTTTTCTAGTTTTATGAAGAATGATGTGGACATATTTAATTAATGCCTATGAACTATTGAACGAAATGATATCTGTTTTCGATGAATACGATGCGCTATATTTTTTTCACTTAAGTGTTATTGATATCTGCTTGTCTTGTTATGCTTCTTCTTCTAGCTTTCACCTCTCGCTGTTATTCTGATAAACTTTAGGTGCTTGAGCGCTACCTCTAGCCTCTCTTTTCACTGATTGCTGCTTCTTAAAATTCACCTCTTCCTGTTCTCGCTGTTTCTTAATCTTCTACAACTTGTTTAGTGAACTAATAATTGGCTTTGTATGGCTTGCTTTCTTCTAGAGTTTTTTCATCTGTCATTGCCAGATTATCGTTCATTCCATAGGTTTTATGATAAGATTTCGGGGTTTTTATGGATTTTATCGGGAAAAGGGCGTCCCTTGGTTGGGACGTTGGGATGGAAAACGTCAGTTGGAAATTGTATCATCGTAGTTTTCTTCGGTTATTGGTACATAGTGATGATGCTGTATGTGAAGATAGGTTTCATTTTTTTTTTAAATGCGCTTTTGCAGACTTTGCAAATGTGCATTGCGGTGGCACCGTGTCTATACGTGTGTATGTGTCTGTCTGATTGTTCGGTTTGCGGTTTCAGCTCATAATAATTGAACTCTGATTCACAAAATTTGTTGGTACAGTGTATATCATAGAACACTATTCTTATTACATATCATAGGACATTTCATATAACCCATCAGCTTCGAACTTAAAATGTATAAAAAGTTTACCTACGTTTTTGCACTGACCGGATGTTTATTCTACACCGGTTAGGTTAAAAAAAAAGGATATTTCGTAAGAGAAATTTCATGAGCCGTTCAAGTGATTAAAATGTGATCACATTAGAAACTGATAGGTCAAAGTTGAGAAATATGCAAGAGAGAAAAATGAAATACTTCTGCACTTGCTTGATTTTCGTAGTCGCATTTCGATACTGTGAATAAGAAATGGTTTTCATTTATTTATTGAACGAATTTCTTATTCGATCTATATTAGAGATAAATAGCGAGAAGCGTTAAGAAATTTGCTCGAATATCAAGCATGCGATGAGCATGATAAATTATAAGAAGAGGCAACGAGGGGAAGGGAAAGGGCTAGAAGAATTAATTACATTATAATTCATTTCGTATTTCATGAGTTGATCGCGGTAAGGATAGGTGAGCACGTTGTTCGAATGAAACAATTCCAGTTCTTCCAGTGGATAATTTCGTATACTTTTCTTACCTGGTTCATTTACCTTTCTTTCATCAACAAAGGGCGTGTAAGTACCTTTGCACCAATATCACTGACAATTTTTTATGTGTGACAGTTCATAATATCTGTCGAATTTGTTCCATATAATATATCTTACCGGCAGATTGGATAAATTGTTGGCATATACGTCGTTTCCTGTTTTGGAACCTAGCATGGCTGACTGTCGTTGGCAAACTGTTGCCGGTAAGTTCATCAACCGAGCGATACCGCATATTTCAGATCGAATTAGTTCATTCTAATAAATTGCTTTCTATTTTGAAATTTGGGCAGTGGTGCTCTTATAATTAGCAAAAATTAATTTGCTGTTAGTTTAGTTCAGTAGACGGTCTCCCTGATAGTGCATTTATAAGAGTTCTTTCTATAAATACCTATACACTTACTGAAATGATAAATGGAGTTAGTTTCAGGTGCCGGTGAAGGTTTCACGCGATATCGGGATACGTTTTCCAAATCTGCCAGGTTTTTCGTCGAACACGGTGCGACGCGATGCGCAACTAACGGCCTCATCAGTGAACACAGCTACCGCCACTTCGAGCTCGCCCAGCACTACAGCGATCACTTAGCGTGGACATTCAATTGTATTCAGCAATTTTTCGTTTCCCCATCTCTTTAAACTTCTGAGTTTCAGTTTTCTCATATTTTCTTGTCTCAACGTTCACGCAGTTTCTTTGCTATTTCAACGCTGTTTTGTTCGCTGACAACCAAATCCTGAAATACGATGTAAATCCTTATAAATAGGTGTAACCCTAGCAAGTTCTTTTATTAAAATCACTTTCTTCTTTTTCCACAGTGTAGGCTCCTCAAGTTGTCGCATACAGAACGAATTCTTAAATCCACCTATCACTGAAATTGCAGCTTTCTCAACAAAAGAGAATTTCCTCTTTGAATATTGGACTATATACTTGGAAAATCTTTACTGATAGCACATTTTTCTGTATATTTGGAATTGGATCGTTGCAGACTTTATTGATTGATGTTTATAAAACCCTAAAAGTTTCAAATATTTTCTTTATTTGCCCTCCTGCGTTGTTTCCTGAAAGAAGCCTGTTCCTACTTTATTTTTCAAAGCAGCGTTAGCACACTGACCTTCCCGATGAGTATTGATGACTCGCTGGGATCTCGGAACGTTTTTTTTCTGGAGAGGAAACGAGGAGGAAATCTGTGCTACCAATAGTGCCACCTGGGTATTATTTCCTTAAGAATTGATAGTTGTTCAAGAAAGAGCCGTCATTGATGGTAGGTGGATGAACATTATTTTGCATCTTTATTGTTGCTCTTTTGCATTTAGAGTGGACGCATTCTTTCTGACCCGCACAAAACGTTTCTCGTACCGCTTTGATTGTTCTTGGACTCACCAGAGATGTGAATGCACGTGTTAGGTAACATGTTCACGTTTTTATCTTTAATACGTAACAATTGCTTGAGCAGTTAGATGTTAAAATTTTCTCTTGCCGATGAACACGGTCGTGACCTGTATTTGGGAGAGGGAGGAGGAGGTATTGTTCATCACGTCGTCAGTTGCCACAACTTGACTCGTGTAATCTTCAATCGTATAAAAGTCAACGAAGCATTCTGTAGTTCCTACGCAAAGAAAATGAAGCAAGGAAATGAATGTAACATCTAGAAACAGATCGCCATCTATGTGGCAGCTTAGTTGAATGATATCATGCACGCAACAGAATAACTGATCGTTCGGACCGTTTATGCATTTCTAGAAGTGAAAACGGGATGGGTAAGGAAAAATGAGGCGAGGAGAGGAAGTGAACGGTGAAACCAAATAATCGAATTGATTATACTCGAAAGGTAATTGTTACGCCCTGTATTGAGCAATCCAATAAGCCGAACAGTGCAATGTGGGCAACAGTAGCATGCTGTCGTTCACATTACATCGACTTGTTCCGTTGTTCAATGTCACATACGACAGTCACCTACCGAGTAGTCGTTTTGTGTTGTTTTCGTTCGAATTTGTTTTGCTTGCGTTTGGCTTCCTTTTCGTTTGCCCACTTTCTTTCGGTTCAGTCGAAGAAAACTCTAGGCGAGAATTCTCGAAATGTTCTATTCATTTCTTTGTTTCATCTTTTTGCGCACTGAGTCATACGTTTTATCGAAGTATGAAAACGGGTGTGTTTCGTTTGGTTTTTATTAGTTGATTCAAGTGAACATGAAAACTGAGAAAAGGAAATTTCTCCTCTCTTCTCATTTATATTACCCGTTAGCTGAGGTCAAGCCAAGAAATCAGAAGTAGTTTTTCGAAGGTCCCGAAGCGATTCGGAGAGGAAACCCCTCTTACGATATGCTCGTGTGCTTGCATTGATGATTTCGAGACGAGTGAGTGTCGTTATTTTTTGTTGCTCGCATGCGCGATCGATGAAACTGATTTCGGAAGAGCTACAAAAAATGGAAAGAAATTGCTTGATGGGTTGGTTTCTTTTTTGAGGCTGATTGAAGTCTTGTTTATTCTCGAAACGAATCGCCTTCGACTTCCTTCATTGGTTTTTCGAATGTCACTTCACACATATGCAACGAATTTACTGCTTGTTGCATGTCTCAAAAAGCATCGCTTCAAAGTCAGACACGTTTATGATTGTAGGCATTTGCAGTTTCTAAATTGAAGCCTAATTTTTGAGAGAGAACGTTCTTTATGAAAGTATGGTGCTGAAACTAAAACTATTTCATAAGCGACTTCGTATACCAAAATCGCTTATCAGATGAAGCATTCATGACGGGTCGGTTATTCATCTCATACCTTTTTGATGGTGGACGGAAATAATTTGTCTTAGATAGCAAACAGCATTTGTCGTATCCTTTTATTTTGCAAGTCTTAAATAGCAAATAGGTGAGTCTTTTCCACTGTTTGCAGCATTCGAAACGGCGGACCTGCTTATAATTGACTTTTGCTGCTAGAGGGAGCCGGAGGGGTGGGGGAATATTTATTCCGTTTTTCAGTCAATGTTGATGATGTTTTGGTGAAAATGAACGAAGAAAAAACTTCGATTGATTTTGTTGTTGATCCTTTAAAACAGATCTGTTGCCTCTAAATGGAGTTGCCACTATTTTATATGGAATTTCTTTGTTCAGAAACTGTTAGGTTTTTCACGATCGTGAACACAATTTAACTACTAACGTGGGGGGCATCGAAGAGTATTTTGAACGTATCTCTTATGATGAATGGTGGTAGTTATTCGATTCAAACATTGAGTACATTATGGTTAATATACGCCTAGCACCGCATAATTAGTTACTTTACAATAATTTCGTTGTTAATTTCGAGAATAGGTCGTATACAGAATGTACCGTGATGAGTTGTGTTTGGCATAATTGTCGGATGGCGAGCTAACACTTGATTTTTATCGTTACGAATAGGTTTTTGGAATGCTCCCACATGGTGACGAATTTTTGATAGGGTGCTTTCAGCGAATGATCCAGAATGGCGTTCCGTTCATTTTGGCTTGTGTTGAAATTCGCTTTATGCTGTTAGTCGTGTTTGTTTCTGTCGTAAAATATACCGATATTTCCTATTAGTGCTTCTGTTTTTGGAATCTCGCTTCGTGCTCATTGCGGAATATATTCCGCCATATAATAATCTCTTCGAAACTAATTATCGCAAATATTCAACAAACTTTAGATAAAAGATATATTATCGACCTTGGAATATTTGTCTAGGGATGAAAAAAATACAGTTAAGGACCAATCGTCGGATTTTACCGCTGTTTTTTGGTGAAAATTTTGGATTTCTTTGATCACCGAAAGAAGGAGGTTCCGAAGGATTAAATGGCATGCCTTCAAAAAATATTTCCAAACATTGGTCGATATTGTTATGAGGATTGAACATTGTAGCGTAAATGTTGAATTTCGCGATAATTTAGTTGAAGTTGCCGGTAGCAAACTTTTGTCATTGTTTTTTTTTAGCGTATCCGGGTACTTTCAGAGAAATTCGCCAAAGAAATAGAGCTGCATCCCTCTCGCACTTACGATAAAATTAGTACTTTTCAAAGTCGAGTAGCAAAACAAGAGATTAATGTTGCATGGCTGTCGAAATTTTTTTAAAGTCGTGCTTCATCGTTTCGTCGTTTTCTAGTCCGTTATGACTTTTATCACAGATGTTACACTTGTATTTCCCATACCTGTCGCCTCTTAACCTAAGCACAAACTAAATTCTCTTTTGTCTTCCCTCTTCAAATCCAAGGATCGTTTTATCTAAGCATCAAAAGAATCAATCGCAGCTACGCGAAATTATTTGATGAGGAGAGAAGTCAACCTCAGTGCGAATGCTCCAAGACCCAGAAGGTAGTCTTTGTTTTATTGCAAGCATAATGCTGTAACTATGAAGCATAATCTAGTCTCTCGCTCGTTTAACACTTCCTCGTTCTCATCTCTCAAACGGCCAAAGCATGGATCCGATTTCTTCTATTTGTTGTGTTTATGTTGGCCGTTCTCTAAGCGTATTTATTCCTTCATTTATACGCTCTCAGAATGTTGCGTGTTATTTTCGCACTCTTATTATGTTTTGAACCTGTGCGAATTCTTCAATGTTTTTTAGTTAAGGAATGAGATTTGCTCTAAGCATCGCTTTGTAATACTTTTATTTCATCTCGTATTTTTGTTTTTGTGCAGATGCATTAAAATAAAAGAATATGAAAAGTAGTTGTTTGACACTGTCATAACCGACTTCGCATGGCTTTCACTGTTTTCAAGTGCAGTCAACTTGTTTTGTTCCGTTCACAAGGCAGAAAGAGCTAGGCTAGGCCCGGAGGTGAAAGGATGTGGTAATGGTCCGCCTGCAACGGGTTAATAGCAGTTCTCTGAGCTATCAGAGCATGCCATGGTTCGTTCGCTGGGCTGGTTTCCTCGGACATGAGAATCCTGCGGAGGTCGTGTGGATAATATCAGAGGTTGTAAAGGGAATGCAACGGGCATTTCATCTATACTTACTCTCTTTCATTTCCTGTGCCCGTAGCACCGTTATATTCGCCTCGTGATAAGATTCACTTTAAGAAATCATTCCTTCAAATTGGACACAGAAGTAGCCGACTCTCTGGAACGACTCTCGTCAAATCTTAGAGTTCGTTCCCGTTGGCCAGCAACGTCAACATTTAACTCCGTTGGTCAGCAGTGTCGACAACTCATCTTACTCTTCGCTAACTGCTAACAACACGTGACCTTTCTGAACGCGGGTCCAGTGATCCAGCCCTCCAAGAGAAATGACATTGGATTTGCCGAGTGGAAGGATCCGTCCTCTGTAACGTTGTAGGTGCCGAACAACGGGTTCACCCAGCCTGCTGTATCACAGCCCCCCGAATATCAGAAAATACATCTTCATGGTCGAACCATTAGTGATTAATGAAGCTATAAACAAAAAAGCAACATTTACAGCTGATATTTATCGTTACAATGCTTACATATGTTACAAAACGGCCAATAATGAAAATAATGAACGCAAAAAAGCACACTATCTGCTTCCTCATAAAAGAACTACTTTGTTAAAAAATATCTACTCATTGGCAATATACTAGCTGTCAGTATATATTGGTGGAATATATTCTCCTCAACAAGCAAAGAAAGCAACAAAGAACGAAACAAAAAAACGCATAAAAAAATGTACTTTTTATTCGATGAGTATAAATCTCACATAAGTTAGACATCTAGATGAACTCAAGAGGCGACATCACATTCCACCTCCATTATTCAAGTGATAAAATTGTTATTGATGTGTTTTTCAAACAGGAGTGCATAAGCGTTACGTCGGCGTGGGCTTAATTCAACTCTGAAATCGTGAACTTTGCGCAAATTCAAGGACAAAGCGAAAGTTTTTGAAGGAGCAACGACCACATGAGAGGATAGATGCGACTAAGTAAAAAATCGGGCCCATGTTTCCCTCACTTTCTTATCTCTTCATACCGCAGAAGAAATTCCACGGTATTAAGAGTGAAAGGTTAAGGAAGCGTGAGGTAAAATTACAAGCAACTAAAGAAACGAGATCAAAAAGAAATTCAATATGAGTGAGGCGGGACGCATTAAAACCTATCAGTACATGGCGCTGTGGTGCCGATTTATATTGAAGTTTAGACACTGAAAGCGAGGAGAATGAACTTAAGACGGAAAGCGAAGCAGTCGTTAACGCAAGAATGCAATTCCCTTTTCTCTCATACACAGCAAATATAACTCGTTTTTGTAGAATACGATAATAGACGGTTTTAGTTATTCTAAGCAAAAAAGAAAAGCGGAAAGAAGATGGCGCTCGAACAACAGGTTCAAATGACATTCGGTTAAGTATTTATACAATAAATTCCTCTAAAATTCAAACCATTCCCGACTTCCCACTAGTTGTTCTCTTAGTTAATGCGATTGAACAGTAACGAGAGGTAGTAAATTAAATGAGATGTATATTTATAGAAATCAAGCCAGGTTAATCTCATCGTAGATGAGGTTTTATGCTCAACATTGTAGTACTAATGAATGTAAAGTAAACGTTTGTTTAGACATCAATGTGTACGAAACCAATCGAAAACATCTTTTAACATTAATAAAGAAGAGGATTTAAAAAAGACTCGACGAAACCGAGCTAAGCACGATTTCACAGATCATTTATATTGACCGCACTTTAACGGCACTCAGTTCACAACGACCATCAATTATAGTAGCCGCGTAAGAGAAGCCCTAACAACTACTGAGGGCTTCAATTGCCCGAATTAGAGCAATACGTTCAAAGTGCATAGCTTTAAACAAGAACTCTCTCAAACTGGATTTTTTATACTCATTTTTCAGTTCAAACGCAACAATATCGCATAAAAGCAAAAGATCCGAGAGTTGAAAAGATTACTTCTGAGGAAATCTCGAGAAATATATCTTAAAATTTGGCGCACTAGACCACTGTTGTCGCAAATGGCACCACCATTCACATAAACGAAAATTGAACGACAAGCAATTAAAAATCCGCGGGGAAATAATGTCCACGCGAAAACTCGTTACACTATCGTATTATGTTCAGATCACAAGAGGAACTCTAGACCTAGAAACTTTGCAGGCAATTAATGAATTGCTGACGAAATAACGTTTGTGGCAACCTGATACCGAGGTTTACTTTCCACCCCAGCTACCACCACCACCTTCGTCAGCTACTGGTACATTCGGATACAGCCCCCCTGGATTTTCATCTTTTGCAGGAGGGTGGTATGGTCCAGCCGGATACGTTCCGCCACCTTGATATCCTGGACCTCCTTCGCCAGCACGCATACCTCGTCTGCCACCACCCCCACCGCTCAGCAAGCGTCCCGCAAGGCTACCTATTCCTGCACCACCAAGCCCACCAAGGAAGCTATTGAGACCTCCACCCCTCCCTCTTTGGCCGACTCCACTTCCATCACCCATCCCACCGCCTCCTTCAATATCAGAAGGCGTTTGTCTCCGTGCGCTTGGACTTGCGCCGCTCTTCCGGCAAAAGCAGCAATAGCAGAGGCAACAACAACAAAGAAGCGGGATGATAATACAGATAATTGCCAGCCACGCCCATATCGGAATCCTGGGCACCGAAGGCATCTTGAAGCCCGGTTGGTCAACTCCACTACTGCCCGTCCCACCACTCTTGCCACCGTGGCCCCCCGTGCCACCGTCATATCCACCGCGACCACCGCTGCCGCCACTACCACTACCTCTAGGACCTTGCTTCGAGAGCGCCTTCTCCCAAGTTTGCTGCAGAATATTGCCCAACGCTTGTGCGTAGTCTCCCCTCTCGAATACTGGCCTCTAAAATTAGCATAAAAAAGAACAGCAGAAAATCAAAGACAAAAATGTGTTCTTGTGGCCCTAGCCTGTGCAGTAAATCCTAGAAAGCTACTTAAAAACAGTTAGATAGAAGCTGAAATATTTTTGCCTGCAATTTTTATCAGCAAATTAGAAACAATCATCCCAAATAAACACCCGTGATTAGAAATAACCATCGCTTCGTTCATTAGAAATAACTAACGGAAACAAATTAAACAAATGAACGTCCCAAGACAGTGGGGCTCTGTAGTGAAATATATTTTTTACATTCGTCGATTGTCCTATCAACTTATTAGGTAATAACTACATGAAATCTAAACTTTATATCACGATTAAATGTAAAGCAGCAGGGAATATAAGTAAAATAAGCACGACATCTTCATATATCCACCGATTTGACCGACTATTTTTACATGGGGATACTAACGAGCAGATAACGCCTAACAGCGTATCTTGCTATAGAGTGCTATTCAACGAACGGCACTCTATAGCAAAACCCATATCGAAAAACTTGTTGTTTACTCGCATTCAGCCTGTTCAAGTTAGTAAACACAAATTCGACATCATCTTTCGTCATTTGCAAGTTTAAAAAAAATATGCTACTGGAATGGATTCAATTGATCATTGTAAGTGTGCAAAAAACGGCCCACCTACCTGATCAGCAAATATTTGATTGAACTCGGCCGCATACACAGGAACCCGTGGACTACGTGCCACCCAAAAGCGTTTATCCTCGGTTGCAACCACAATAACCACCGATTTCTGACACTGATCGTCCAAAGACCATTTTCTGAGCATTCCATTTGCCATATCTCGTACTGCCTATAACATTATCAATTATAGGGGACTAATACCCCATGTGATGTCAGCAATTATAGGACTTTATTACGGAAAACTTAATGGCACGACTTTCATTCTCAATAATTTCCAGCTTCTCTCAAAAGATAAACTGTAAACAAAAGAAATATAAAACAGAGGTATGACCACGATATACATGTTTATAATTGTTTTCCAACCTCGAATAGCTGTCAGATCGGAAAGGTTCTTAAAAACTTGGTTCAGATAGAAAAACATTGAAAACTAGAGAAATAAAACGATGTTAAGACTAGCCAAGAGGTGACCACAGCAAAGTTAAGCGAGAACTTTAATGGCAATGAAAGAATCGAAAACGATGCACTTACTTGTTCGGAGCCTCCTCTCACATGTTTGGCGATCGCCATCGCTGCAGTGATACCCTTTTTCTGGCAAAAATCAGGAGCACGATCCTAAAACATGACTGATTCTTCAAAGACTGACTTGAAACCAAAGAAAGAAGTCAATGTAATTGTGCTCTATTAAAAATGCTAAGGTGGATAAGACGATTCCTTTTCGTCGAAATGATACTTACAGCAATAAAAGATACTTTGAAACTACTGAATTTCATAAGTGAACAAAATTAAAAACGAATTTTTCCCAGCAAAAATTCTTAGTACCATTCACACATGACGCGTTTAAAATTACACCCTAAAATCGAAAAAGAAAATTAATCATTGAATGGAAGAAAACAAAACAAATGAAAGTCTATAAATCGAAAGATATTACAACCAAGAATTAAAACACGAAAATCTGATAATCTGAAATCAGAACAGGACAATACAGAGCTCAGTGGAATAACTGAGTCTAAAATGTAAAAATAAAAACCGATAAGATCTTTCGCGGTCTCTAAAACATTCGAGTGATTCGCTAAACGTCGTTTCGCATAAGAAGAATAAATGGAAAAAAGAGGTATTTGAACTGTATCATAAATGAATAAAGCTCCCCCCCCCCCCAAAAAAAAATTTTTTTTTCAGAGCTTCAGTTGTGAGAACCAATATCACACCCATATCTGCTAGTGCCAAGTTAGGATTTTCAGTAGCGATTTTAGCGGCTGCGTGTAAAAATGAGAGGAGAGGGGTTCCGTTTACATGAATGGCTCCTTTTTGTGCATATGCATATACGACCTCAAATAGCAGAAGAATGAATTCAATACACCATTTTTAGGATAAACTGATATAAAAATTTGTCCAGAACAGTCAGCAACTCTGAAATATGTATATATCATCTTATTCAATAAGCGTTCACAGCATTATTAAACAGCCATTATTTCAAAGAATTTGTTAGTGGAATTACAATTTGAATTCTATACAAAAAGTGATAAGAGAACGTTAAAACAGAAGGAATATTTGAAATCTGTAAGATGAAGAGAAGCCAATCCGCGATTCTCAAACAGAGATGTGGAAGCTCATTCGCTTAGCTCACTCTACCCAGCAATATACGTAAGCAAGCAATAACATTAAGGAATCTGTTAACCTGTCTTGTTCGTGACTCGAGTTGATGCAATTCATGATTAAGACGATAGCGTTGTTGTTCGTTAAGTACTGCATCCGGATCACAAATACTCGCCGTCGTCTTCATATTGCATCGTTTGAAATCACCGGTCGTTGGATTCGGGAAGTTGCCCGCATCCCACTCTATTCGTTGACATAGCGAATAATTCAGTACAAATAACAGTGGCCATAAAGACCACCAATGGAATGCCATCATTCGTTAGCGAACTAGAACATTTCAATAACACTTCTATCATGTTCAATCAGAAGTACATGAATTGTTCTATACGGCAATTTTGTGAAAGCTTTGCATCACTTCCCAAAAACATCTGCAAACATCAATGGTTCCAGAATCTGATATAGTGCTAGAGAGAGCTAAAGGGTTCTAAGATCTCTTCTCTTTCCACCCCCCTCCCCCCCCCCACCGTCCCCCCTTCCTCTATAGTAATAATCATGACCACATTTCCAAACTGAAGACTTATAAGATAACACTTTGATACGTTAACATTCTCAGACTCTCAGAATTGATGAAGAAGGGAGATAAACAGCCGAAGATCAACACACTTCACAGGATGCCGCGTCGGCGAGCATCGTTCTTCTGCTTCGCTTCATCCCCTCCCTACCGTCGATCCATACTCTCCGCATCCTAGCCTTTAAAGACAATAATCACATTTCTTTCAGATATCCGATCGGGTCCCTTGCTCCTATTATAGATAAGTGCATCCAATCCAATACTATCGCATAACCCTGGTTTATATATATATATATATATATATATATATATATATATATATATATATATATATATATATATATATATATATATATATATATATATATATATATATATATATAGATAGATAGATAGATATAGATAGATAGATAGATAGATATACATAGATAGAGGTGACACCGTAACCTGCACTGTGCACGATGCATTCACAATCGTGCAGAAGTGGCTCACCGAAAACGCCTGAACTTTCAATATGAAAATGCAATTTTGCCTGATATGTCACCTTAGAAAAATTTGAGGGGTGAACCAATGGATTGCATTTGGCGACATCGCCTTTCACTTCAGGACTATTCTTCTGCTAAATATGAGCGCTGTGCGCGCATGTGTGTTTGCACGTGCGCAGGTACTCACGTTGCTTCACCTGCGACTTTTTCACCGAAATGCAATTTGTGAAAGTTGACGGTGTGCTCCATGGCGCAAAGTGCATCACTTTATCGCTTTTCAGCTGGTCCATTATATCGCAAAAGAGTTAACGCGCACGGTAGCATGATTTTGCATTCTAATGTGACCTGCAAAAAAATTACATGTTTCTGTTGGAAGTTTGGGCGTTTCCACGACCCTCTAGAGCACGGTTGGGGATGCCTCGTACAGAATGCAGGTTACGGCCGCACTGCGTACTCTTGTGCGAGTATGAGCGCAGCTTGCTCCGCCGAGAAATATTTCTGGTGTCCCGTTCGACTTGGAATTTTGCAAGTTGTCATGATTTGGTATTCTTAGGCGACTGAATAAAAAACTGCATACTTCTATTGTAAGCGTAGGTGTTCCCGTGATTTACTATGTGAATGCCTAGTGCGAATTGACGGTCACGGTAGCAAGATTAGCCTTGTGCGGGCACGAGCGCAGTCCGGTCCGCTGCTCACAGCGACGTGCCCTTCTCCGCAATTGTGCGTGAAAGCCGTTACGTGCTTCCAGGGTCGTAGGCTTCCTTACTAGAGCTATAACTCAGGACTTCTGTCTGCAAGACAGCAACGCATTCAAACGCAAGTCGCTCGAGTTGCTTATATGCAACAAAATCTACTACCGCTTCCGAAATTCACATCTTACAGGAAGAACTGATGTAAACCACTCATATCGGCTCAAATACACCTGCCTAGCGACCGAGAAAAACGAACTCCCATATATGTGCAATGAAAGCGACAGTGAAATCGCAGGTAGAAGAATGCGAGCGGGAAGGCGCGCCATCGGCCTACCTGGAGAAGTCAAATCGCAATCCTACTCTACACAGTAAAACCGATATCCCGAATGATAAGTGTGATCCCGCAGCGCTCAACAGACGTCCTAACCCCAACCTAAAATGATCCCCGCCGTGAACGCTCACCCCGATAGCAGAATCTAATCTTTAATTATCCCATCTAACAAAGGACCTCAAGCTGAACTGCTATTATAAAAGCTCATGCAGAAATCAAATAGAAATTAAATAGGAGAACAATGCGGATGCCATGACACAGCCAACATAAACTATGAGGGAGATGTCCGGCTGCACTCTGCAATCGATCAATAGCACGCAACGCTACCAGCTGTGTGCAAGCTTGACATAAACAAGGCACAATTCGCTTGCAAAAATAACCAGCCCTCTTCAAATGTCTCAAATCTCTTCAATACCGTATTGAAATTAAAGAGAAATATTTCACTCCTCTGTAACCAAAATGCGATTATTTAGTGATGTATAGAAGTTTTTCATTTTGTCTGGAATAACCTTACTTATTTACCGAATAATTCCTGAGGCTAGAAAATAGAAATAAAGATCCTCGATGTCGAATCTAGAAACAATGAATCAAGTATATTGATGACGAAGATCAACGTAAACAACAATAAAGATATGTTCTCATCAAAACTTTTACCAACAGCATAGAACACAACTTAGCAACACAATTAACGGAGCATAAAAGCACATATTGCATTCGAGAACACACATTACAACTTCACCACCTCCAAATAACGCATCAATGAAGAGAATGACCCTCCCTGCATACTCGAGCTCATACCACCCACACATCCCCTCTAGCTGCTTAATAACTTCACGTTATCTCCGATAGCCCAGCGTCCATAATATCTGCACGTAATCCCTGGGTAACACTTAAAAACCAGCACCACTTGTTTAACGGAAATTTAACGGGAATAGATCACACTATTAAGCAGCAAAACTTTTATCTCACTAGCTGTGTTGACAGGCGCAAAAAGTGCAATATTTCCTGCTCCCAGTTCAAATTTATCCAAGCTTCCTCCTTCCCTCACTTATTTTCATACTTGTACTTATATTCAAACTGTTGCACTGAAGATTTTTGGGTCTTATGATGACTTAAACGATGTCAACGCTTCATTACCTTATTCATACTTTTTCATCCACAAACAACATGTTTAACTCCTCCCATTCTAACAATCATTTTATAGCGCACATTTATTCTTACATATGCCAAATAATCATTTGAATTTGCACTACTGTTTCGTTTCTTTTGCATTTGCTCTAAAGCATTCTCACCAACGTGATAAGCGGCTTAATCGCGGGAATTGAGCTCATGAATATGAGGCTCATTAGAATCTGAAACGATAACTGAAGTGTAAATATGTGAGAAACACGTAAAACTTGATAACGATAAATGTTGGCAAAGATAAACAAGAATGATAAATTTGAACAAACCCCGTAAGTGCACCAGTATTAAAGAGATTTAAAATATATGTATTAAAACAATCGAAATGCTATGCCGCAACCACATTAGCAGCACAACGACAACACTTAAAGCAGAACGCCGTCCCCGCCCTTTCTTCATAATATTTGCATTCGATCGCCTCTTTCAAATATTCTTTCATAAATTATCACCTGAAATATGCACATAGGGAAGTGATTGGAAAATCCCCCAAAAGAGTACCCGAACTGTCGACTGACTTTTTCCTATTGCTCCCTCTCCCCTCGGGAAGCAACAACTTTATAAATGCTCGCCCAATATATGATGTAATACAGCGCTATGCTGAGGTATCAACACAAAATCGATGTAATATAACGCTGTGCTGAATAAAGTATTTTTTAAGTGAAATCCACCTTAACAACTTAGATCTCAAGTCTGTAGCAAGAAATTGAAGTGGAATACCGTAAAGAAAAATTTCAATTCTTTTGAATGGGCTCAATTACAATTTAATCCGATATATGCATACCATTTTCTTCTACTAATTTACTATTTTTACTCCCACAAATCTATAAATTCTGCTTACTTTATTGTCCTACCTGCCAACTTATAGATCATCATATTCATATATGTCTATATAAATTTATTCGTTCATTTGTTCCTTTCTCTGTCTTTTTTAAAACCCAACATACTACATTCAATGGGTCTTTATGTATTTCTGCAGCTGTCACATCTGTTTTCTTTTCTTCGACTGTTCCCTTCATTGTATAGAAAAGAAGTCATCTATTTGTTCATCAAAGCGAAAAAAAAATCTACGTTTATATAAAGCTATTTCATGAAAACTGGCACGTCTCAGTTTCGAAACAATAACAAAAATGTTCTACTAAAACTATTCACTGAAAACACAGATAAAACAAATCGAACCTCTCCTCTAAAATGCAGAATACCTTCCCAGCAAAGCACAGCAGCTTCATACTGGAAACTTGTGAACGTGTGCCAGTTGAAAGCTCGAGAAAAACACAGTTAGCAGGTAATCTAATCATAGCGTATCGACTCACAAATATTTTATAGACACAAACATAAATCAACAAATTTCATAGAGCGGGTCCCGATTTGAGCAAAAAATATCTCAAAGCAATATTACACTCGGCATAAACGATATTACAGCTGCATCGATTTGTAGAATTAAGCCACAAAACTCCAATTTAATGATATTTTTTAAAACTTTCCATCAACCATTCTTATCTTTATTTCCGCATTAGCTAAACCACAGACGAAGGTGGCCATTCGGAAACAACATGCTTTCTAGTGGCTGATTAAATCTCTTCCTCGCTATCTGGAGTAATTGTTGAATGAACAAATTTCCTTCACCTCCTCTTTAAGCGGTAGAAAAAAACCAACGTCAGCTCATCACTTCCGGTCTCTATAAACAATTAAATTGCCTCAAACTGAGATAGAAAAAGAAGAAACATGACGGCAACTGCGATGGACAGTAATTCGCACAATTATGACATCATATCGGACGCTGAGGTGACAGATTGAATGGTTGGTGTCGCCACTCCCCTTATTACCTCGACAATCTGCAAACGTTTAAACGATTGTTCGAGTTAAAACTATAACGCATTTGTCTTTGTTATTCATTAATTCACTGCTCGAAACTGCTCATACTCGTTCATACGTTCATGTCACCGCAGACAATTCTCCAACATCAGAAAGTCGCTTAAAACGACCTCTTCTATTCACTTCTAATGTTCACAAAGAACTGAAACCAGACTGCAAGAAAATAAGAAAACAAAGAAATAAAACATAAAAGGAGGAAAAGCTAACCGATCGACGGAATATCGTCAAATTCTGTGTGAAAACGTCCTTATTTCGAGTGTTCAAATTTCTTTCAATGCCATCCATCAAGCCAGCGAATGACTGCAGATTCATCGAAAGGATTTGACATATTGCATAGCACATCAAGGAACAGTAATTAATGAGACTAGAGCCTCGAATCTTTCGCTTCTTTCCCAAATTTCGAGGCGTTTCTTACTGGGGGAAATTTCACCTACCAAGAAGGGAAGTTCGTTTTCAAACAACAGCAATTTGCATCACAAATATACCATAAAAGGCAAAATAAATCGAAATCAAAGAGTGCCACAAACAGCGAAAGGTTTCTATAATTTCTGTCCTCAAGCCAAGCAATCTCCCTTTTGCTTCTATGGTTTCCCCTTTCGAACCAAACAGCCCTTGTTTACAGCCATATTTACAGCCGAAAATAAACGATTTTAGAAGTTATCACTACTGCTCCAAGCCCAAAGGTGTGGCGCAAACATACGTTTTTTGCATGCAATGCCCATTAATTGCAAATCCATCCCGAACGTCCGCCTTCTATGAGCCTTTTGGCTCGCGATCATTCACTATAAAATTTGACGAATTTAGTAAGATGACGATGGGGTCGATTAAATCATGGCCAACTTCTCCGTCAATGACTATGGAAAACATAGTAACACTTTGTGGTGGACGCTTGCACCATACGATGTTCAATGGTGGGTGGCGCAACTGTCTGCAATATAAACGTCGCATTAGCGAAATAAACGAACCGGAAAGCAAGTTGTATTAAACTGAGATAAAGCCAACCTCCTCGAACAAAACTCGTTTTTCGGCCGGTTGCTGGTTTATAAGATCCATTTTCCACTGTTGGAAGAATTCCTCTTGTAATAGGATCAGACCAAGCAAGGGTCTTGACATCGACCATTGACATTTTACATCGTCAAAAATCACTGCATTCAGCATCACCGCAAGCACCTTAACTATGAAGAACATATTTCAGATGTCTTAACAAGTATATATTTATTTTTTCTCCCATTAAATTTCAATAAATGTGAAATAAAAAATGAGGAAATGCGCTCTGACCTCCCATTCTCATACAATTCAACTGCATTCCCATTTCCGGCTATATCAAACGTATATAAAACGATTCCAGCAGTTAGCACTATAAATATGTGTTAGCTTCAAACAAAAAATTATGACAATTTCTCATCTCGTTCTGAATTTACTAAGTCAGTGCGGGAATATGAAAAGGGAATGAGGAGCCGATAATGACCAAATATATACTCTCCGCTCTTTTAGCCACTTTGAAAGAAAAAAATAAAACTCACCTCGGAAAGGAGTGAGGGCTGTGCCTCCAGGGCACGGATACAGTTCTCCCCTTCAGGCTCAGCTCCAACATGCGTTCGAATAGGCGTCGCACGTGTCAATCGGCGATACAAATAATTCAATAACATGTCCAACGTAGCACATGATGCAGTTACCTGCAGATATTAATTCCAAACAGGTAATTATATATTAATTAATGCAACCTGCTCATTTTCAGCCCTTCAATTATATTGCACAGAAGAACAATGACGCCAAACGACTCCACTGATCGCTCCTTCTGCACCCTCCCCCCCCCCCCCACCTCCCTTCTCCCCATAGCAGTAATCTACCACGCTCGGAATTCAGAACGAGACAGACGATAACCGTTTTGCCATGCCGAATCAATATAAAACTATCTGATGAAGTGCGTGGTAAAACTCATGACCATTTAAGAGCTAGCAAGGCTTCTCATTTTCCAGACTATTTCAGAACCAACAGTAGTGCTGACGGGAGGAAGGATTTTAAAGTGACTTTTAAATCACATTCTCTAGCAATGAAATTTGAAAA
Source organism: Ascaris suum (assembly GCA_013433145.1). NCBI lineage: Eukaryota > Metazoa > Nematoda > Chromadorea > Rhabditida > Ascarididae > Ascaris > Ascaris suum. The sequence continues at coordinate 6,539,980 of CM024178.1, read as the reverse complement.
GAAAGGTAGAAGAGGGGTATCGACCTACGGTCACATACACCACAAGCACGTATGTACGTAGTACATCACAACGTGATGTTCAATCACTCTATATAAAAGATGGGTCCTTTTCGGTCCTCAAAAACAGTATTCCACAAAAGACAAAGATTAGTAGGTCTAATGGCGGCGCGGTATCTGGAGCGATAGGAGACAAAGAAATAATTCAGACTATGCATTTGTGCCAGCAAAACAATTTTAGGCGTCGTTACCGGTAAACACATGAAGAGAACACATCGAAGTTTTTTTGAACACCTTTAAAAAAACATGGAAATGCAATAACAAAAAAAAAGTAAACTAAAATGACACATACGACAACAGCATCCAGAGAAACGGTGCCTTGTTGGATGTATCGAAGTATGGAAGTGAACACATCAGGTTGTACATTCGACAAGAAACATATATTATCCTGTGCTATGCACTCCAATAGCGAATAGAAATTTTGTGCGATTTTTGCATAAGACTAAAAAAGATCAAAATTTTATCATATGAATAAAGCAATATAAATGCGACTTCTTTTACGTTCTCTCTCCCGTTCACATAACGTGTCTGAAAGTGCTTTTCATTTCTTCTTTTCCTATTACAGCTCCTCTTATCAGGAGGACATGAACAAGAACTTCACGAGAGAATCTCAAGTGATGCTATAAATGGCATGACTTTTCAAAAGGGTCGATAAAAAAGGAAAATTAATTTACTAAGCAAAACTTCATTCCGTCGTTGTTTCTATCAGGATCGCATAAAATCAGATAAAGGATCTGCGAAGGAGAGAGACATGACAAGTGGTAAAAACAACCAGGAACAACAACAAAAATGGCTCACATGGAAATCACTTTCTGGAATCACCATGAACATTTTTACGAACATCGACAGCGCATCCTGAAGGCATGTATCGCCATAAAGACGAAAAACTCCAAATGGCACATATGAACCACTCAGCGCCATCTTCAATGTCGCAAAACAACTTGAAATATTCTTATAGCGCTCTCGGTATGCGTTTTCCGGCTGCACAGCTGGTAAAGCCAACATTCGTTCTCCTTAAACGTAAGATAATAAATGGGATGAGTGGGCGAAGAAAAACAATGCATTTATTAGCAGAACTGTTTTATCGAAATAAAGCCATAGCAATCCAATTCAATCCGTCTCATTTCAATTTCCAGTACTTCAATTATTAAAAATAAATGAACAACAAAGTCTTTTCATCTTGTTTGATTCATCCTCCCCACTACAAGATCCTTAAAAGAATACGATGTCCAGGTTCTATGGGAAGCCAATTTGTCAGAGAAGAGCTTGCAGCGTTGTGAATGCTCCACATCGACATCCTATCTTACGATGAAGAAAAATTCAAAGAAGGCAATTGATAATCTCAAAGGACATAAATCTCTATGCCCGAACTCGATTTATTAATCTCTACCTTCCTAACCGAAAGAAAAACACCCGAAATGACAGAAACACATTGGAAGCATACAAACACCTACCATATGTGCAGATAATCTTGGAAACCTCTCTAAAGAGTAGAACGGCGCTGCAAGATGACATCTCAAACTGAAGTCGTTGCTGCTTATTTTGACACAATTCGCACAATAACTTCAACACTGGGCTCACCACATCAGTACAACCTGTCCAAAGCTCCACCGAACGGGCCATGATCGAGAACACGTTCGGATATCTGAAACAATGAAAATTTAGCGCTTATCCTTTTTTGCTATCTACTTCTGCTAGAGACCATCAGGGAATATCCTATGAATACAGAAGATGCAAGTCGTTTATTTATGCCAAACGTATTTTTTTAAAGGAAGAAGACTGCCAAAAACAATGGTGAATAAAGTTAAAACCCCATAATCCCTGCCACATAACTCCATCAATCCTCCCTCCATTCCCGTCATGCACAGAAATGTAAAGAAAAAAATCAGTCAAAACCACTAACAGCCAATCGAAGAGCATTGCGTAAACCATTTTTGTATGGCATGAGATCGCCACTCCACGAATATCTCGGCAAAGGCCAATAACTGCCCTCTGAAACATTTCCATCTTCCAGCAATACTTCCAATAAGCCATTTCCAAGACATTTTATATCAATCGTACTTTTCACTAAGCTGCAGGCCGAAAATCAAAAATTCGGCATTTGCGTTTAACAGGAAACCTCCAGCTGCCGGTTCCCGGCCCTGAAACGTCCTAAGTTGTAGTGCGACTGTTTGCCTTTTTAGGTGTATTGCTGACTTTCTTTCTTTTTCGCGCCCAGTCCATCCCTATCCAAAGGTTGCCTTCACAAGTTAGATCAAATATACCCTTCTTTACGGACTGGTCTCAGTAAGGTGCTACTCAGTCAACCACTGTCCTAAAAGAAATCGAACCAAATACATCATCTCACACATCAATCAATTGTTACAAAAATCCTGTGTAGCGCTTTAACGCTTGCGACTTTGAAATCGAATTATTGCTTCCCAAATTATCTCGACATCATTACCGTCCCTGAACGTCATCACATTTTTTGTGCCAAGAGTCGAAAATTTCGAGGAACTGCATGGCGAGCTTCCATCTCCTAGCAGTTATGTTCTTCACCTAGACTCCCTGCATCAATGCGTCTTCTTTCGAAATCAGCACATTTCGCCATAGATATTGACGTCGCCCACATTCGTAAACATCTTCCCCTATCCTTTTTCTTAATCAATTGACGATCGACGATGAGGAAACAATGCGCTATTATGAAAATAACCTGAACGCGTTCCTGATCCACCGACGGTGTATTCATAGCGAATACATCACAGATTTCACGTACCGTATCTGCAAGCAATCACCACTGATTATTTTCAATACTGTCAATGAATTCCACCTATGCACTACCGATATTGCAAAAATATTGGCTTTAATGATGTTCGCATAACCCAAAATAAATTACGCTGTTAGATGTCCTGCATCGTAATTATAAAGTAGTTATAAAGCAATGGAAATCGAGATTCTGAATGCATCAGCTAACCTCGAATCTGAAGATCTAATAATATATCTTGATTTGCGAGCAATTCTGAATATATATGCATTTAATCGTTTTGAATATATTCTGAATATCCACTTGAACTCGTTATCAAATATCGAAATAAGCGAAACCAATTTTATTTCGCTCTTGCCTTTCCGTCTTTTCCCTACTTAGTGGACAAAAAATAAAGACAATAAATGAACTATCTAACCGGTGAGTGGCTGCATAAACGAAATAAATAGAGGATCATCTTCGCTGAGATCAAGACAGAGAAGGCGCATCAATGAAGCGTAGAATGTAGTTCGAGATCGCATCGTGACCAGGTCGGTGTCTGATGACAGAAACGCAAAATGTTGCGCCTACAAAAGAAAATAAAAAGATCACCTGAAAATTTATCCTCATTCTTCCTTCCCTTCCTCCCCCCCCCCCTCCTCCTCATCTCAGCCGTTGGCCAATTTGCAACAAAACAAGTGCAGGCAGCCGAAGATTAGACCAATGACAAATTTCTATACACGCATATAAATGAAACGTTTGTCATAAAGGAGAACACTTTCAAAGAATGCGTATTTAAATGTGCCCGGTGATCTATCATTCGACAAGCTTTCGCTCAACTGCTTATTGACAGTCAGCAGCCACCGTATTTTCAAAAACATTCAACAGAAATCGAAATTCGGCTGTCGAATCGTCTTTTTGGTCTGCAGGTGGTTCTCAAACTTACTTGTATAAACTGCTCTGCATGGCACAGAGTTCGTTCGATCGCTTACAACTTCATTTGCTGAATCTCCTTCCGATTCAGAAACGTTCTTCTTTTTTTTACAGTTCATTATATAATTTCTCCTTATACTCACTTATTACGCCTTTATTCTCCATTTTGTGTGATATTTTTGTTTTCTCAACTGGATCAGCTCTCTCACTCGTTACGGTTAGTACCAGGTTATGGCCTACTTCCCCCGTGAATCTTTTGTATTAGAAAGTCAGCTTAAGTTACACAAACGCCATTTCCGATAATGAAACATCTACTTTCAATCTACGCATTCAAAAGTAACCAAATAAATGCTTCAAATACTTAAACCCACCATCTTTAAAGCTCCTATTAAGGCAAAAAAGCGACTGAATTGCTTATTGAATCGGCAGACACATTTGCTTACAGTATGATTGTTGAGAAGTAGTTGAATGTCGGGAAGTCGAACAAGTCGTCTGGCAGCAGTATAGCCCAAAGACAACTCATTGAGAAGATTAAGGGTCTGATCGATGAGCTTCTCCTCACGAGCCCAATACTTCAGGTTGGTTATTCTATAATGCAACGATTTTGTTCGCCACAATGCTATAAACAAAAATGTTTGCAAACTCAAAAATAAATTTCAACAATAACAACAAAAGACAAATGCAGACATCTAATATTTGAGGAACAATGTGGTTCTACTAAATTTATACTGCAGCTCTCTAATACTGCAACAACTTTCAAATCTGGAAATTACTTCCAGACCTTATTGCTGTAGTTGTACAATTAATACCAAACATTTCAATCACCTTTATAATTTTCAGTTGATGTATAAGTGAGATCGAATATTTTTGACTTCTAGAAAGGTCTTTTCCAAACCACCAAAAAAAAACTGAATTGACGAATACTTTAAGAGCTTGCATCAACCAAGCACCGGCAATTGGTCAAGTTTTTGGCAGATATGAGCATATCGATTTCAAAGTTCCAATTTAATCAATCATGATGTGCATTTTCCCCTTATTTCAACAAAAAACGTACATTTTCCTCACGTATACGACAAGTACAGCTGATTCATCTTGCAATCCCAAATTCTTCTCCAGTTGATCATACACCCTGCCGAGTTTCTGAATTTGATCGCTGACATACACTTTCCTGAATTGCTCCAACGTATAAAGGAATGCCATTTCCAGCTTTAGATTGCCAGGTACGCCAGTCGACAATCGTCCATCAGACAGTTCCATTAACTTCAACACCCTGAAACATATTGAGCTATAGTACTGCCTTAAATAAACTCCTCTCTTTCGATCAGCTTCTTTATAAACTTCTGGAAAATAAAATCATCTCACAATCTCCATCCTTCTTTCTTCACAAAAAAATCTCTCAAAAAACCTATTTTTCACCTGTTTTTACTCGTCTTCCTTCTGGAAGAACTTCCAACTCACCATTATACATGCTTACCACTGAAGTCTAATTTGAATCGAAGAGAATTCTATCACAAGCATCGATCATTTATATTTTCATATACCCGAAGCATTAAACAGTATGGTTACACCAATTCAAAAGTATCCTGACAGAAACAATTTCCCCTTCCCAAAAACTTCGAGGATTATATGAATATCGTGGAGTTCACTATAAACAATACAGCATAGACATGTTTATTCATCTTCTTGCATCTCACATAGTGTTGGCCTGCGTGCTTCAATCGTGACCAACAGATTTACCAAAATGCCGGAAAGGTAAGCTGCAATTTTTTTATGAAGTGTGCTTTTGAAAAGACACCCTGTAGAATGAGACTACCCGTTGCCATTCGCGGATTGCTCACGCAATGGTACTAATATCTTCTATCAGAATGAATTCAATTTAGACCCACTTACAACATGTAATCAATATTATTTAAAACGACTGAAGATAATTAGGGCAACCTGCAGACAAGATCACCATCGACAACGTCGTGCTCATCCGAGTTGCTGAATGCTGCTCTGCCTTGCACTGCTGCACCGATTATTGTCACCAACCACGTGAGGCGCACTACTGATATGTTCACATCGGCGCTCTATAACAACTTTTAGTAGAATCAAAGCAACTGTCATGTTACGAAACAGCTTCGAGAAAAAGGAATCATGTGAACCTTGAATGGTCACAACTGACGCTATATGGATGAAGTGTGGCCAACATTCGACTACCAACACGTAACATTAAATTTTGAAATGAAAGATTTTCATTCATATGGTCATAGAAGAAAAGACTGCAGACTGCATGGAAGAAAAGGCACGTAATACTTCAAAACGGAGATGGGAAGAGGCACCTCTAGAAAAAAGTGAAACTGTGTTCACCTGGAAGGTGAAAATAAAACCTGGAGAAAGTTGAAAATACAAGTCGAGAATTCACGAATCTCAGGATAATGGCGAAAGAAGGATGGCTGGTAAAACTCTTAAGCTTCGAAAGACCGATTCGAATTTCGGTGATGAAAAGTGAAAAAATTGCTCTTCGAGCAGAAGGAGATTAGCTGTCTTCTCCTTCATATTCCTCATCTCCTTCCCCCTTTCTGCTTCATGATCAAATGCTCAAAAGCTCGTTTTTAACAGCGGAGTTTGTCCGTTCCCGCTACTACAGAACAACTTTTCATTTCCAAACGCTAGAATTCTGGGCGAATTTCAGAACTTTTACTTCGTTTATTTTTGTCAAATATTGACGAAACGGATGCAAACAATGAACAGGTAGTGAATGAAGTAAAAAAAGAGAGATTAACGAGTAACCGGTGGGTTTGTAGCCCTTTCGAAAATGGCGAAGTCATGATCAAACAGTGTGATCATCAACTGGGCTGATTTATCATATTCACAGCGGCATATGATGGCAAATTGCTCCATAACTTGTTGTATTGATACCTGATCATCTAACGGATCCTCTGGTACTTCTCCTCTAAAACACCACTATGTCGCTGATCAATGAAGTTGCTAGGAATGATAGTCTCATATTACTGACTGATCAGAGCTGAGAGTTGCCGTGTTTATGGTCAAATACAATTAAACAGATACGCCGAAACAAAAGTCTGCAACAGCTAAGAGCAAAAATTACAGTGCTTGAGGGAACAAAGCACAGCACTTTCAACTTATGCAGCATTTATGATACCTTTTCTCTTGAAAGCCTGAAAGACTTGTAAATCATCTTTTTCTGGTAGGTGTCCACCCATCGATGTTAATAGCGCCTTTGTGACGCTTATCTTCAACGCTTGCTCCCGAAAAAGCGTTGCAGTCAAAAAAATCGAGATTTCTAATTCGAGTTTCCCAATATTTTCGTTCACTTACCTAAAACAACCTGAAATTCTAGCCGATAAAATGCCAGTTGCAAAAAAAAGATGAATCAGTTGTAAACAAACCTAACAACAGCTTTAGCATATTCGAGACGACTTTCGATGAATGCAGACGTGATTTTTGGGCAGTATAAATTAAGTAAATGCGGATCGGTGGCTTTTACATAGGGCACCGATGATACCATCCTTTGCCAGAACGATAGCAAATAGTAAGTGCTATTCACCGAAAATTCATATGCCTATAAAAACAGATTTCAACTGAGTCAAAATTATGCATTGCCAGTGATGAGGTTTATATCGCAGCTAAAATTATGGTTGATAATAACTGCAGTGATCGCCCACATTTCATTAATTATCAAAATATGGTAGGACAGCGCGTACTATTTGCCTCAACTTATCAACTCGTTGAGCTCGCTAAACGCAGATATCTCGTATTTGCATCCATTTTGGCTGAACTGGATAACATATAACATTGCGGCTCATGCCGCTTATAAGCATAGCATATTTTTCTATTCCCATCACATTTTTGTCACATATGCCACTCTAACTTTTGTAATATACCACATTTTCTTCCAGCTTACTTAGATATTATTTTCTAAATCTATTTGCAATGCCGATCGAAATGCCACCTTAAACAGCTGACATATGCACCATAAATCGCGTCGAAAATCACCCTATTCCTAGTAAGGCGAGAATGAAAACATACGCAATTAGAGTCTCGATTAGATGGGACTGCGATCAATCGCGATCGCCCTTAACACGTATCAGTCAGCAATGCCGTCAGAAAACTAAAACACCCTAGATTGCAAGTGAGGGCTTTTACTACATACAATGACACTTACATAATGCTCCAGTTTACTTTGATTATTTAGTAGTGTAACTGATTAGTGAAAACTTGCAATTTATAACATCACTGCTAATTGTAATGTTAAATTAGTGATTAGGTTAGTGTTAGTTAACTATTACTACTAATTAGCGCTAAAAATTAGTAATGACGTTAGAGTTAGTTAACTTTTTCTATTAACTAGCGTTAACTGTAACACAGTTATACACATATGAAGTACTATAGTAACTGTTAGTAATGTCAGACAATGCCATAGTTACTGCTAACTAATAACCTTTAACACAATCATTTACAACCACTATACTAATAACATGAGAATTCAAAGAACTTAAAGAAGTATTACAGCACTGCAAGACGGTAAAGCTTGTAAATGATAGACAAAACATTAGCGAAGGCAACGATGATAATTAACAACACAACAAAACTCCCACCCTGAGGCTATGAATAGTGAAGTCGGCAAGCAAGGCCATCATTCCTGCATATTCCTCTACTTTCATCAACTCACACAGCTGATAGTTGCTCTTCAATCGCGATACCACACGGCAGAACTCGTGAAAACTCTCCTGAAAACAATCAACCATCAACATAATATCATTTCATTCCCTTTTTAGAGTATTGCAGGTAATCGTGCAAACTGATTACTTTTCAGTGCACCACTTCAGCGTAATAAACCCAATAAAAAGCAGCCTCAACGCTTTTCTCTTCTCTGACTATGCTACTCATTTGTGACTTCCCAAAGGAATTGTGTCCATTACAAATCATCTCTCCACATTACAGTAAGGATTCCTTCCGCCCAAACTACAACATGTATAGTGAATGAGTTGAACTCCAAAACTTATTCTGGATCCGAATGCTATCCTGCACGAAATCGTGGAATCGATTACTTTCAATCACGAGATTTTTTTTCGGTTCATCTCTTTTGTACACAAATAACGAACGCACATCGACTGAGAATCACTAGCCATGGATGCTTACTTCTCATAAACTCAGAAATGACTGCATGCCCCAATCCAAAAAAAAAAACCAGAAACTACCGATAAGGAAGCATCAATGCATCTTCGATGAACACTCAAGCGACAATGCTGTGCGCATGAAAATATTGTTCGAGGAGCAAAATGTGCAGGGATGTGAGAAGGAAAGAGTGCGGTCAAGAGAGGTCGGGAAGAAGATCCCAGTCTTCAAAGTCGTCCAAAAATAAGGAGATTAGATTCTGCGATAGCAAAAGAAGAGGGAATACCCTGGAGCGATCGGAATACGAAATTAATGTCACAAATGTGACGCCTCCAGAGTTCGAGACTTCCTCTCCTTGTTAGTGTAATTCATCTTTGAAAGTATTAGGCAGTACGGGATTTTTGGGATGAAACTCTAGAATAAACTTGAAGACATGCTAATTAAATGGAATTTACTACAGAAAATCAAAACAGAATATTACATGCAACGTTCGGGTGAAACATAAAACGAAAGCTGTAGGGAAATGTAGCTTAAAGCGGTAGTTTCCATCATCCTTTAATGGCGAACTCAAGCCACCTCTTCGAAATTGGTCTCGACCATGCCCCACCAGCGTAGCGCATTAAACCAGCAGAATCTAAACTTAGATCTACCACACAATGTCGGCACTGATTTCTACAAACCCATCGCTTCTGCACAAACAACCATAAACTGAGCTCACCGCAAAATCACTGGAAAATTATAACTCCACTTTGCAAACACGCTAATAGTATCTACAATGTGGTTTCATATAAACGGCTGATTGAAAAGTGCCTCATTCACTTTCAGTGCTCACCTATATAATATGCACCCTTCAAATAACGCTGCCTTTATAAAGGATACCCTTATGACATCACCAACATAACGTATGCTCTTTGCATGTTAAAGTGGAGGAGTTCGAAGAAGCGACTTGAGCCGAATGTATGCAAATTTCATGAATATTAAAGAAATAATAATCCCGCCTGTTGCCTGAGTTTGTCGGGTCTTTCCATGACTGCTTTGACGCCTTTCACGATCTCTGCCAAGTAAGCCTGCCGCTCATTGGACGAGAAAAGTGTCCTCCGCAATGAACTCAGTTGCACGATATTTTGCAACACTTTGCCAGACAACTCCATTGGCAACACATTATAAAGGCGGAAGAACATCGAAATCACTCCTCCATCCGTAAACGCTGAAAACTCTGTATAAATTTATTAGATTGCTCTTCATCTAGATATGTTTTCACAGGTGAGTTTTCGTACCGATGAATTTCAACTCGACAAAATTTTGCACATTAAATCAAAAGCAATCCAGTAATCATACTATTGTTTCGACTTAACTGCCACAAAAACAGGCCAAATGTATTGAACCCTTTCCAGCGTTGATTCTCTATCTTTAATTTTCCTCAAGATCAGCGACCAACCAATGCGTTTCTATTTAGCCTGTTTGGTTACGCACTTCACTTCAGGTTACAACGACGTTTCTCATTTCCTCACTTGTTGGATTCTTCATTAATTAACTAATAAACAAGAATGGAATGCATTGATACCGATTCTCCATATGGTAGGCACTTGAACAGTGACATTATCATCGCCCGACTCATCCGATAAACTGCCAATGAAATCGAACGTCAAACAGTTAAGTGAGAGTTGCAGAAGACCGTTCACTAATTGCAACTGAAATCGTTTACATGAAATTCCCAATAAACCGATAAACGCCGATTCCTGGCATTCACACATAGTTTTCAAGTTTCACAAGGAAAACATCGCTCTTCAAATAATGCAGTGCTTTCCCATGAACAGAGAATTGTGAGACCTCCACGAATGCTTCTGTAAATTAAGGAGAGGGTTCGACAGAAACAATGAAGATCATTTTAGGTGGTTAACATCTTATGAGAAATCTTGCCTCAATTTGTCCTCTAATTATTGGGCGAAAACATTGCCCACAGATGGGATCCAAATTCGTGAACCTTCCACTTTCCATCTGGAAAGCGGAAAGTCGCGGGTTCGAATCTATTTATGGACAATGCTTTTTTTGATGAAGACTGTGCTATCATTTCTTACATTTCTTCAGTGAAGGAAACTTCTCTAAAATTCGCCGGAAGTAGGAAAGTTTTTCACTGTCACGCTATACAGAGAAGCCCGTTCACTTTGGAGTAGACTAATAACAAAACTCACCGAGAACCAGGCATTTTAATACCAAGAAAACAAGTGAAGCAGTTGCAAAGAAGCAACAAAAAACGAGCGAGAAAGAAGACACATATGCCAGACAAAGTGCAAACTTTGTCTCCAATGTACACTCCACCATCTCCATTTTTTCTCCTCTAATTTAATCCGGAAATTCTCTTTAATAGAGATACGTCGAGTGAGTATTGCGGCATGCAATCACTTCATAGCCATCTGAAAATTTTGTAACAATCACCACTTTCCCCTCCTCTCTCTCCCTCCTTGCCGAACTTAGACCGCCGCAAACCACTTTCAAAAACTTTATGCTGTTCTTTCAAAGGAGCCTTAACCAAGCTTTCCCATCCTTCCTGTTTCATACAAAGGAAAAGCAAAATCACACCTGTGTTTGATCGACGCTAGCTCCTATGACCTTTTCAAGCATCGATGTGGATAACTTGAAAATGTCGAGCAGATGGCAATCTCGGAAGCTTAACGCAATCTTCCTCTGCTTGCTTATCGAATCAACACCTGCCATCTAAAAAAAATACACATTCAATAACTATGCTTGCGATGACTCCACATATCAATACTCAACTCGAAACAACGCAAACATGGGGGACCAAAAGAACTATAGCTGAAACTGCATTCGTTTCACATTTGACGCTCCACTTCCATTTTTTTCGGCTATTTTTGGCCAAAAATTGGTAACTTTGTAATTGACAAACCATCGACCACGTTATTTACATAGTGAAATTGAAACTTGCTAGGAATAGCAACTGCTAGGAGGAGCTTAATTTAAGTAACTCGAAAATGACCGACCTCGTCTGATAACAGAAACGTATGTGATTCTGGAAATGTTACATTTTCGCGAAACTTTCATCCAAAACGATTAAAACGTTTGGCACCTCATTTTAGCTTATTTCCTTTTAAATTTCCAAATTTGGAACCATCACGTCTGTCGCTGTCGAAATCTTTATTTCACAAGCAAAATAAAGAACACTTAAAGCATAAGAGCAAACAAAGCAAGAGATAATGCAAGCAATTAAGATGATCAAAAACCGGTGTCAGTCAAAGAGAAACTCATAAATTTTCCCGAGGTTGAGGTGCTTCAGGCGACTTGTGAAGGCAAAGACATTAGGCGCTAAGATGATGTCAAGAGAAAATTTATTCCACACTCTGATGACCCGGAAAGGGAGGGAATTATAATTTAGTGCTAAGACTCGTGAAAACAACTAAATGCTATGAGCTTGTGATAAATTACATCGAATGAAACAGGAGAATATTAAAGCAAATAAATTCAAAACAACGAAAAAGTCAGTGATTTTAAAACGCAATAAAACGTTCAACTCAAGGTGGCGAAATCCAAGCGATTTTAAGCTGAAAGTGCATAGACCAGCTTCATATTTAGGATTGTACTGAACCAGAAAATCTTTTCGAAACAAGTTTTTATATTTACCAGCCAATATCTTTATTTCTAATTTCAAAAACTGGACAACTATATTTAAGAATAGTATGATAGCAAGCAATGAAAGTTTTTTAAGCTGTGTTGAGTTGTTACTCATAGAAAGAAATTTGAGACATCTAGAATGCATCATTCAAATTATTCGAATTGAATTCATAATCAGAAGAACGATGGTCGCCGATATCTAACATTAAAGCCCTCCTCCTCGTCTACTATCCTCCAGTGCAACATAAGCATTAAATGAGCCAAGCATTAAATTCTCTATCATTCCTCCATAAAATTATTTCTTATGACTTTCAATGTTCTATGATTTGAAAGAAGTTTAATCGGCTTCGATGGAAACATATCACACAATTGCCGGAAAGAATATCAACAACAAAAATAAACAAAGAAAAAATGAAAAAAGGAACCGTATTCATATCGGAGACAAGTAGTGCAAGAAGTTGCACGGCCAGGAGACCTCTGTCAACGCTCTCCTATAATGAATAATTTCTTTGAAATCATTCCAGCTATATGCACATAATTGTAATGCTTCACCGATCCGTCGACAATAAACCATGCGAATAAATTGCTTCAACGAGATATTGAGTCGACAACCATTGTTCACCATGAACAAACCCATTTTCATCGAAAATAATTTTAATACCAATGCCCTATGAAGCACTACTCCTTAAGAAATATTCTCGTTGCGCTTTAAGCAATTCAAATAAAAATGTGCCTTAAATGGAACAAATTACGCTTGAAGTATATAGCTCAAGAGTGGGTTGCGTTGCAGTTTCCTTTCTGGATTCCCTCGATTTCAGTTCTTTTTCGGCTCAATCTTTTGACAAGAAAAAAAGCTTTGGCAGAACTTTAATCCGTATCGTTCTCCTATACTCTTTGATTGATCGGTTCTCTCACGCATAATAAGTACGCAATAGACAAACCAAACATGCAGTAATTCTATGCAATTATTTTGAATCATCAAATAAAGCAATAAAAAAGAAAAGAAAAAAAAAAGGTGAACGAACTTCAGCGAGCCGAGCAATGCTATTTACTGGTTCTCTGAACGGAAAAGTTTTCGTTTCGAGGTCATAATCGAGCCATCCAAGTTTGGTGAGACGTGCAAACAACTGACACAATGACGATACGACAAAAGGCGGCAACGATGATGAACGCTCTCCCAAATAATTCAGTAAATACGTACCTTAGATATAAAAGTTTCATGACACACTACATTAAGTATACAAAGTTCAGTATAACGACGGCTAACCCTAACCATAAACGCAATGAATTTAATGCACACCCATCACAACACTTTTAATGAGTTTTGCTTAACGAACAAATTATATTGGCACATACAGCAGCAATTATTAAAATTTCACAGACCGGAAGTAGCTAGAAGAGAAGTAAAGATAACCGTCAACCGTTTCAGTTAGCAACAACCGTAAGAGAATTTGAATGAATAAAACGGCTAAATGAATCAGCCATATAAGAGAACTGTTTAAAACCGATAGCGAAAGCCCTTTTTTTGAAGTATCACATGCAATACCTCGAAATATTATCGAAGAGCTATTTTGACTGCCGCAAAAGAAACCAACCTTCTACATTCGTCTGAAAAAAGAAAAATCTGTTCCCGGAAAACGTTATAACTGATTCATATGCAACACCCCTTCCCTATAAGAGGAAGGGAAAAATTGAAGACCACATTTGTTCCCTTCCTCCAAAAAAATTCTTCAAAAACTCACAAAGCTCGAGCCTCTGTTGCAAATTGACACCCGTTTTTGATGTCAACAACTTCAATAAAGTATTGCTCGCCACCAATTGTGCGTACGGAACCTAAACGATTCAAATTTCTCTGCATTATACCTGTTAAAAGTTTCGAGTGATATCAAACACTGCAATAGCGCATCCATACTACCCATGGGAGGACGATTAGCGACACTTCAACATACGCTATATTTCCAGGTTGTTCTTGATTATACCCGTGAGAACAGCTCAACGAAGAAGAATAACCTTCCACATAGACCTATTAGTGCACTCTATGAAGATGATCAGCTATAAACTTAACCAAATTTATTAACTGCCTCTAAGTAACTGCTTGCAGAAATCAAATTCAAAAATCAATTCTTAGGTAAAATTATGAAAAATCCACCTCACCTGCCGCTTAATTAATAGTTACATCAACATGATAAAAATTTGCATGGCTAAGCACCTCGAAATTTCTCTAAATCAACATCGTAATTTTAATGGATTCACATTCTATCGTATTTCAGAGTTAAATATTCAGTTAGAATGCCTCTGCCTCTGCTTAACGTGTCGACAAATAAAGAACTCTACAATGCACGGCGAAATTTAATTTCATAATATCTGTGACTTTGAGTTAAAGATGCAGCATTTTATCCATCTCCAAAGTTTTATCGCGGTTCGTTTGTCTGTATGAAGTACACTTAAATATACAATTACTTTTATGCCGCATATGTCCGAATTAATCACAGCTAAAAGGACCGTATTAGTTCATCTACGAAAACATTATCGGAAATTAGAGTTTTCGAATTTCGAGATACAAAACACAAGAATTTTTAAGTTATACATAGAGCAAATATAGAACAACACTTTTAGGTTTAAATTACAACAGTGACAAAAGCTTTATTTTTCGACATCATTCATAGAACGAACAAAGCGGAAGCACAAATCAAACCGTTCCACTTTGCAGGAGCAGAGTGCACCTCTGAAGGCATTCCGGAGAAGTAGCTAGTTCGGCCAATGCACGCTCTGCCTGTAGACGGTTAGCATTGTCCACGCTTTCATAGAGCATCTTGCACAGGTTGTCGAGCACCTTAAATAACAAAGCAATATGTACAAGAAATAAAGTACTAGGAAGCATTTTATACAATCAGATGCCTCTTATAAGTATTTATCATTAAGGACATAAAATCTGAAAACATTTTTGGCAAAATGAAGTAATAAATCGACTCCAAATTCCCAACTTTCATGCACATTTACGATATTGAAATTTTAGGCGTTTATGAATTTTTCAACATAATATTGTGGCAGTGCCCCTCAAAATGAAATGAACGATACGATTTGAAAAGACCGAAACACAGCAATTGCGTGTGGTAGGAAGAAATTCGAATTTACACCGCCACCTATACCTTAAACTCTTTAATGTTTAGATGGACTTTCGCTAAAACTTATGTGCTTTATTATCTATAAAATAAAACAAATTCAAACAATTAATAAAACAATATAACTTGGCAATATGCTACTTCAAACAGTGAAATATTCTTCATTCCTCATCGAAATGCAAAATTTTTCTTTACGAAATAATCCACTCTGAAGCCGATCGAATGCGCTACCCTATGCCATACAGTCGGAAATTTTAAGTGGTGATCATGCAAAACGTTCCAACTAAACAACTAATTAATCAATCTTTAAGACACTAGTGCAAATATTTTGGAGGAGAAAAAAAATGCACAAAACCGTAATTCAAATCTTTTACAACAAAACAACGATCTAACCTGTATTTCCGAATTCATTGTTGATGGGCAATACAACAATACGTTTAACCAGCTGAGATGTTACAAATCCCGCAGATTCCAAACCGACTGCAAACAACAATATAATATTATTCAAATTTAAAAAAAAACACTCATAGTGTATCAACGAGAGAACGATTCTTCGCAGAATATCAATCAGCACATCAGTCAAAGGGTTGCAGTGGGAAAACGAAAAACGGTGAATAAAAAAAACGTTGCCCATTCATTTTTTGACAACAAAAGGTGGTAATAAAATAAAGATTGTCACAAGCGTGCCCATTCACTTGCTTAAATAGATCACCGTCGTAATATACCAATACTGTGATAGAAATATCAACAATGATAGTAAACGAATACAAAAAAATATTAATTACACCTGAAATTTAAAAAAACATTAGTTACGTCTGAAACTAGGACAAAAAATGTACCAGAGAAAGGAAACACATCTAGTGGAAGTCAGGCAGTCATAAAAGCTGAGACATTAAACCAAAAAAAAATGTTTTCGCATACCCGAAAGACTTTCGGTTGCAAACAATGTACCATGACTTTCATTCACAACCAGCCGGAAAGTAATCCTCAATTGCGGCCAAATGACTCCACATCTCAGGACCTCTTCTCTAGTCAATTTGTACGACATCACCAAACCAAGCTGACGTTAAGCACAAGTTTATGTGGAATGCAAAAAAAACTTAGAGATGTTTTTGATTGGGTAAGACCAGCGGAAAGCTGTAGGACTTCTCTCCGGCGCTGTAAATGAATAGAGGACAAAATGTTATGAGAAGGATGGAAGTGAGTGTATCGTCGCTTTGAAAACGAAGCATTCGCCTTCATTTTCTTCGAGCCCCATAGTTAACCCTCTCCCTCGCTCCCTTCCCCCCGTCCTTTCATCCCCGTCCTCGCACTAATGGATGTGGTGTGGTGGTTCAATAATCCTGGCTTTTGATTTGCGATTGGATATTAGCGCTTAATCTGAGGTCACAAGGCCAGAAATGGAAAGGTACATCAGAATGATTGGACGGTCTTGACTTTCAACCTAAATTTCAGCCATACTGAAAAGACGGTTTGGATGTTAACTCCAGTGACGGGGTCTATTAAATTTAATGAATTATTCACCTTCAGGCATTGGTATCACTCTGCAAAATCAATTATTCCCCTTAAGAGGACAATATATTCTTGCAGATTGGACAAAAGAGTTTCTACGCTTCTATCCGCTACTAGAGTAAGAAATAAACCGTGCTGCTTTCATTCTATTCCGAAGAAGGTCCACTCATCAGGTAGTTGTAGACAATTCTGATCATAATTTCGTAACAACAGGTAACTCCCAACCACTTATGACACCATCGCATCCGTCTGTTTTTATAGATTGAGACGTAGTAACCACTATCGCGTCGTGGAAATATTGATGCCTCTATGGTATACTTTGACTTGTGGTCACGATGTTAAAACAGTACTGCACCAATGTGTCTAGTGATCAAAATGTTTTTTCTTTGTTTTTTTCTTGGCAAACTGCGTTTAGAAATTCTTTCATGGAATTTCCTACCTGGAATTTCTCGTACTACAATTGACTAGCAACAATGTCTAAAATCACCGTTTTGTGAGTGACACCTTTTCCTCAATAGTCGAAAGGTTTACTCCCCATACCTGATCTCTTCTCCACCCTACGTGCGAAGTGATAATCAGCTTTTTAGCGAGCATCCTCAAAAGGATGAAAGCTTTGTAAATATGGTTCCATTTTCACCCATGCTGAGGTGTTCAGGAAAGCGTACTCGCATTATTTTTTATATTCATTTTATCACTTCACCCGTATCTCAAATTTGCCGTATGCGAAACCCTCTCATTGCAGTATCTATTGTCCATGCTGTAAAACTTTCTTGAACGGAAATCGATTATGATGTCGGCAAGATCCCACATAATTTTGTGACAAAATATCAGATTATATTTGTATATGCGATACTGCACCGATTCGAAGTTAGAGGTTTTCAGTCTGTTAGAGTAATGCGCATAGTATGAGCTAGTGTTTGGAGTCCATCGCCAGCCCCCCCCAGCCCGGCGGAGGCCTCAGCGGGGGCCCTTCCAAACACCAGTGTAAACTACAAAAAACTTTGCGGAAAATTGGTACGGTTAAACAAGGAGAACAAATAGGAACATTATGTACTAAAAAATAAATAGGCAGTTAAGTAACGAAAACCTCTCGAAAATGTTCAACAAATCCACGCTGCAAATCGTGGAGAACACTTTCTTTGAAGGAGTTTTACTTCAATGCTGCAAGTTACAAATTGACGCCGAAGAAGTGAAAGTCCAACATGCACATTTAATTTACCGTTTGAAAGAGTTTGCAGCTTACAAGCAATCCACAGTGAACTTCAGCGACTGCAAAATCACGACATCGTTACCACTCATTCTTTAATCACTGCTTTCATCACAACAAAAATGCAAGCTTACATTCTTTAAAATCTGCATATGATTCTACCGATCAACGGATCCATTCCACTCACCAACCTTTACAAGCATTACGCTGTAAAATCCGAACGCTTCCTGCGGTTGGTTGCAAGTTGCAGATCTCCCTAATAACATATTGTTCACGAGGAGAATTCAGCTTTAAAGTTTTCTTTTCACTCAGACCACAGGAAGGTAAATTCCCCGTCTTTTCCCCTTCCTCTCATGTCGTTATGCTAATACTCACAAACAGTGCGGTGTGAACAGCTTTAAAACTCCGAAATATTGCGAAAAGTTGCAGCACCTGTTGGAACACAACGTATCCCCGCCGCAGCTCAAGATCAGGACATCGTAGCACAGCTGAAATTTCCTTGCTAGTCAGTTATTCAGGGCGTCCACTTTGTTCGAACCAAAACAGTTCGTAAACTAATCGTTCTGAGATTCAGTTTTTGAACGGAAAATTATTAGCAGCCCATATTCGGATGGGCATAAAGAAATCTGAACGGGGGGTGGTGCGAGTTATTAGGAAATTCAGGATTTCAGGTGCTAAATTGCTTGATAGAGAATTGACTACTCAACAAAGAAGGTTGAAGATTAAGGGATGTATTGGGCATTATATTCATCACAAACTTATAAGTGCTTTCGATGATGCCCGGTTTGAGATGAGATAAATGAGATCTAAAATACAATGCAGAAAATTGAAAGAAAATCGTTCGGAAAGAAAAAGAGATTCGTGTTTAACGAGTGGAATAAAATAGAGTTCTTGATGAAAATATTGAATAAGGATACAAAGAAAGCAATAAGGATACTCGAGAAAATTCCTTCGAAGAGAAAACAACAAATGAATGCAATAGAGACGATCAAAACTTTAGAGACATGATGTGGACAGCTCCAAAAAACATAAACGATCGAATATGTGGAATTTTTAGCGAATTAACAGCGCTATTTCGTCGATGGAAGCAGGTTTTATGCTCTCATGCTAGAAAAAAACAAATAAAACTGCGGTGAACTGTGAAGGTTTTCTTCGTCGAAAGTACGATCAAGTCCCTCTCAAAAGTGGATTTTCTTCAAAACAACAAAAACGATGTTCTGCGAAAATATTCAACTATTTTTACGAAGAAAAAAAGTAGTTGTAGCACTGTTTATTCATAGATGCTGCAACTTGCACAAGCAGCGTCTTTTAAAATTCGTGTGCAAGTGATTTCATTAGCTAGTTAGGTATCACATCACGTTGCGTATTCATTCTCAGGTGCTATCAGTGTGCACCTTGATGTGTCTGTCGATATTGCACGATAATCTCTCTGTTATTTCAGTGAATTTACATGCCAACTTTTAAGAGTAATAAACGATTGCTTTATAGTAGGGACAACTTTAACTATCATATTGTCTTGCAATCTCCCGAAACAATATCGCATTCCTGTAATTATTTTTCGCTCGTTTTTCTTCGAATCCTCACCGCAGATTGCTAAGAAAAATAAGCCCATGATATATTCGTCAAATAGAAGCTGCCGGTATAACTAACTAATTAAAATGAGATTCTCTAAATTTTGAAGTGAAATTAATCACTAAAGTTAATTTTTGCAGATTTATCAACCGATTTTTGCAATTATTCTTATTGATGCTTTGTCTTATATGATACATCCATCATTAAACAGTTAATTTTTAACAACTTTGTAATGCGAATGTTTCTACGTTGATGAGTAAATAGGTAAAAATATGTTAATAAACAACCGCAAAAAAATTAAGAGATTAGAAGGGGTGAAAGTGATTCGATGAAACCTGAATGAATCGATGGATTAAGAGGAACGAATGGAGCGTCAAAAGTGGTGTCTTGCGAGCGGGGGGGATCGTTCACTTGGGCAAAACGTCACGTCGTCGTGAGTGTCCGGATTCGAGGAAGGCGCACATTGTTTGCGCGAGAGTGGTTCCGACGGGGCCATGAAATCTCCTGGATATATCATCTCGCATCAAATCCAAAAATTCTTCCACCATCTTGGATTCCTCGTCTATAGGTTTGTTGTTTTTTTCTTCCTTCCGCATTGATTAAATCCGCCGCGTCAATGTTTGCTATAAAGTCCTCACTAATTATGATTATGATATGTTCCTACGCAGACGTCGTAAACAATTGTTGAAAAATGGGGTACTCTTAAGAGGTGATTGATCGAAACATCATATTGCGATGAGGAGTGTGTTGAACTTGCTTGAATATAGATTACACTATCCTGAACATAATCTCTTCCAAGAACATGAGCCCTTTCTACAGCAGAGTGAAAGACCAGAACCCTCTATTCTTAAACTTCAGAGTGAGTTGGAGGAGCAGAAAGGGGCGGGGGAGGAGGGTGAGTGTTTCAAGAAAGCCTCCACTTGCCTGCTTAAAAAAGGCGAGTTCTCAGACAGTAACAATAAGTCGTCTTGAAATATGCACATGAACCTCTTTCTACTAATGGCAACCCTAAATCCCTCTCTCTCTCACTGCTCGCATTCAAACAATGTGAGCATTAGAAATCCCCCGTCCCCGTGTTCTTATTGATAAAAGGCTGGAAATTCGGATCTGACCATTCTTTCTATCGCGATATATATACGATGTGCGCATATTCTCAATTATTTATTCGCTTTAGCTCAGCAACGAAGAAACTGCTAAATGCAATCGTTAGGCAGCTTTAAAAAATATCCTTATTTGAATATGTTTCCAACGATTAACTGACCACTAAGCGATGAAATGCTTCTTCTTGAAAAACGAACTCATTATCGCTTGTGCGTCGAATGCATTGTTGATGTCCACTTTATGATTGACACATATTGAGACTTACAACCAGTTTGGTTCAATGCGTCACATATCGTACGTAGCGTCCATTTGCAAGCAAATGAAAGTGACCACTCGCAATCCGTTAGAAAACCGCAATTTCGCATAATTTACTTCTCTCGTTGGAATGCAAACAATTATATTAAATCTTTCACAACTATCCTTATCACATTCAAATTCCAGGAAATGTTTGTAACAGTTAAGGGGGCATGAGAGTGAGAGTGATGAGAAAAAAACAGATTTTAAAAAAATCGAAAATAGACCAAAACGAAAGTAAAAATGCCTCGAAATGAAAAAGAAGATAATATTAAAACGAGAAGAAAAGATCGTAGAAAATAACTGATCGTTTGTCGTAATAGAGACAAAAATTATAGAAATTGACATAATATTTTACGGCTGAAAAACAATTTCTTATTTTTTTTAAATAATCACTTAAAAGCGATTTTCTATGATCGATTTCAGTCACCGAAATAAGTCGACTTTAAACATAGGCTTTCTGTTCTCGAACTTACTGCATGATTTTTCCCTGAAAACGTATTTTGGCTATATTTTTCTGTACTTTGGCTATTGATAGTTTTTCTCTGAGAATTTTTCTCTGTACTTCGGCTACTTCATTTCACCACTGATAGTTGTTCTGTTAAGTCAGCGATTAAATCATAAAATTTAAGTGTATAGTGATATCACATTCGAAAACATCGCTAGAATAATGTCTGCAATAAATTTGGGCTTTACAGCAAGTGCGTGAAGTTGATCAGCAAAAATAATGCACGATGGCCAAATATTGTGAATTGTGCGTAAAATGAATCGTTTTTAAGTGAGGAAAAGTTGACCAATGTCAGAGCTTGTTCTTTTTTTCTTGAGCACAACTGTTATGTTCGACAAAAAAAATGCGTTCATGGTCAATGCTGACACCGGTCAATGAAATGCAGAAAGTTTCGACATTATTCAGTGAATTGAAATTGTTTTGTCGTCCTAAAGTTGTGATGTGTTACTTCATTGTGGGAACGCGTCTCGCTCTTTAGGGTGGACCTTAAATATACTTACGAACTCTGTAGCTAACTCGATATTCTTTCTTATTTGACCAAACCTTGGCCACCATCCATTGTTTAGTACTTTCGAATTTTAACGTCTCTCTTATGCACAAATCTTGTGCCTTCGAATATAAGTCGCATTTAAGTATGCGATTGATGATTGAAGCTTATTTTGGTCGTATCAGTCGATTCTTGGCCACGCTAATTTATTTTTGGTCACAGTGGTCAAATTCCACGCATTTTTTTTTGACGATTGCTGTTGATGAAGTATCAATAAGATCCAAGAAGAATGCCGGACAAATCATAGACGACACAGCGAATAAGATTCCTCGTGTGATGTGTGTGCGCTGGACACACCGAAACACTTTACGACCAACCGATAATGGCCGATCGTGTTCTTTAAAGAAGAAATCAATGAACACATTTTGCATTGTGATTTGATATAACTGATGTTAATACATTTTCGCCTACACTGTTTATGATTGACTCGTTACCAATATAGCAAATTTCGCATGCCAACTTTGCAATCCTTTCGCTCAACTAATTTAAGCTACTAATAATCTATATATTATTAATTTTTACACCACATTAAAAAATGTTAAGGTAACGGTTGATTTATGCCTAATATCAATTACAGGTATACGGCATTATTTTTTTATATTCCACTTTTTATAACGGCGTTTAGTACGATTGGCCTCGCTCGTTTCAATGAAGAAAATCGTGTTTGGTATTTATATAGTCCCTCGAATGCCCCGTCACATCTCGAACACGCTATCGCCAATGAATTCTTCAACGATCGAGGTGGAAAATTTTGGGTTGAGGTTTGATTTTTTTGATGAATTTTTTCTCATATCAACATCACTCCATTGAATTTTGAGAATACAACATCATACTTCAATTTCACTATCAGTATACTGCATTATGTAGTCATAAGTATAGGTGGAATGAAGCGTTTCTATAAGCTGGACCCTCAGATAGTTGATCTGAGGATTTGGGTAACCGAAAAAGCAAATTCCTGGTGACAATTGGTCCTGATTCATGCTATGCCAAAATGCTAAAGTGATGCTAAAATAGAGTTCAAGCCTAACGTTTAGTTCGAGTGTTGCATTTCAACGCACGACGGCCTTTCTAAAGTTGCGGATAAGTCATGCGCAGCTGCAATCGACCACAGCGTTGAGCTGCCCAGTTTGTGTACCAACTGCTGCCGCACTTAACCCTTACGCTCGAACTCGATAATCTCCGTTTTCAGCTTTGGACGGTTTTTTCCGCCAGATTCGCAAAGAATAAACTGCAGATGGCATCTTTTTTTATCATTTTACAGATCAGCTATTTCGCGAAATTGAGAGTTTTGCCAATCGGATAAGGCAAATGCAAATCTTTATACCGCATTTTGGCATCTTATATAGATCAGGGCTTATTAGTGTATTTCCGTCTACATTTGATATTGCATTGTAAAATCTATGAATTTGCGAAACGTTTCGATGGTGATATCAGCGTTTGAGCAGAAAGGCGCCAAAGCAAAGAGAGACAGCACTGCGCATTTCATCTGACATTTCCGGTTTTAGATGTTTCTCCGTTTTCGATTATTCTCATATTTGTCGCTGAATTGAATGGTATTTAGAATACAATAGAGAATATCGTGAAATCTAAAGTTCGATGCATAAGGATTGTTGACTTTTAATTAAGGTAGTTAGGCCTAGCATCCATTTGGCGAAATACCTACTGCAAACTCTCAATTTCTGCCTATAAAGGCGAGATTTATAAATTATACCCGCTTATTCCAGAATATTCAAACCAATTCTTCACTTCACTTCAGCAACATTTTTACGCTTACTATAAACAAGGAACTTATAAACGCTATGGATAATGTGTAGAGTGTTTGTGACATTGCTACAGAAAAATGATTAATCATCACCACTGCAATATGCGAATCTCATTCTGAAATACAGGTCTTTGTGGGTTATGTTTTGACGGAGACGCTCCAAAATAATTTGATGTATTCAGCAAATAAAAAAAAACACTTTTAAGCCCTATTACTGATTATCTATGAACTGACCTCCCTCATTTTTCACTCGCAAACTAGTTTTCTCGAAACAATGCCATAACTATAGGCCTCAATGACATTCTGAGCGAAAAACTATTGGCTGGAGGTTTTTCTCAGCAATGAACGTGATCATATGTACGGTGATGGAAGGGTGAGAGAGAGATGATGAAATACACTGTGGTGAACTCGAAAAGGGAATATATCGAGTACATTAAATACAACAAGTACGCATTACTGCATGGATAACACGTACACGCATATCATCAGTGTTCTTCAATTGCAATTCATCTTCTTGCGATTGAATAATTTTGTTTATAATTAAATAATTCTAAATAAACAATTAAATAAATAATTAAATAAACAGTTCATTAAATAATTCTTCAATTGCAGTTCAATAATTTTGGTCTGGGAAATATTTTGTAAACTGCATAAAGTATTGTTTAAACTTCCTAAGACATAATAGTTTCGGTGTTGCTGCACAAATATTTTGCATTAATCCTATTTTTGCAAATAAATGCTATGATTTAAAATATCATCATATGTATGACATTTGCAGCAGCAAAAGTTCACATTAGTTAGTTGAATTTGATTCTTATTTAAAGTTCGGCAAAAAAGATCGCTTTTCCTGCTTTGAAAAGAAATTTCTCGATAAAGAAAAAGAAGCGAATTCCATTATTCGCCATTTATCGCCGATTTATCGCTCTATCGTATAATGAGATACTAGAAAATTTTTCAATCATCTTATTTATAGTGTAGTATGTTAGGCGTTAGCATATTTTTCGACTATCAAATTCTCATAATAAATAATCACTTGCTATTTGCAAAACACAAACAAAATTTAGGAAATGACGAATGCTTTATACGATTTTAATGATCTGTTCCTTCACTAGACCATAATTTAAAGGATTTTTTTCACGAAGCTCGAAATTAAAATTAGATTTCCTCCGTGAATTGTTGAAGCAACGACATCACTTTCAAATATCTATGACACCTTCACTGTTGTTTTAAAACGTCTATGACGACTCTGCTAGCTCAATACGTGAAATGCGCAGCAATTTATGCTATAATTTACAGTAGAAATTCGAAGCGCTAATGTAATATATGCTAATTACTATATTATCATATTAAATTTCAACAGATTGAGAACTACAGTTTGCAACACGTTGGATGACGTGTTGCATGAAGGAACAAATGACTCAGAAAGAGCAACATTTGAGAACAATAGTACAGCAAAGTCTACTTGTGGAGAGTTTTAAGAGATGCCATAGTCTAGATAGTGGATTGTTGCGCGATTGTGAGAGTGCTTATTTTGCATACTAAACCTTTTTCATTCATCTACCATAACTTAGCAGAGATTTGCATTGAGATTCGATGCATTCGTTTGCAAATTATGCAAATCGTTTTGTGCTATAAACGATTGCATTAAATCGTTTCTCTCTAACCCAAAACTCTCACATGCGTCAACGTTCTATGTGACATTCTTTGTTCAGATGAGCGAATTTCAAGGAACACATCGTCCACTTTCGTTTCCTTTACGCCTCTTTTTGGGGTCAGACAAAGGCAATCTATTTCAACTGCCGTTGATTAGACCTAAAGTATATAATCTCATGTACAGCAGTTATCACTTTTTAGTACTTTTCTTCCATGGCGAGAATTACTATCGATTTCTTTCAATATACTTTCATGAGCAATAAAATTTGCGTAAATGGGGTTGAAAAAATCAATACGCAATACATTTCATACATTTTTTCATAGCGTAGCGTTTATTAATTCTGCAGCTGATTTTCATCTACACGAGAACATGTATTTTAATTCCGACGGAGGCATCTTTCTCCACGGTAATATGTTTTGCTATACCTTGTCGGTACTTTATTCAATTTGGCAGTATCAAACTTCACAAAATGATATGATCAATTTGCACAGCATATCCTATTGTTCCTATTTCCTTGGATATGTTACCTATAAGGATATGAAATCTTTTTCACCTGTTATTTTGCTTACGATCTCACTTGCTGGAATAGCCCTATGTTCGAATAGCGCTCTTAAGATGCGAATTTGCAGCTTCCGATAACATCGCGAGATTCAGGCAATCTTTTACGAGATGGTTATCTGGAAGAGGTAGAGCAGATCGCCGACTTTCTACAGTTTAATCTCAGTATTCCTTGCTCTATAAATAAATCTGGAAGATGCTCATTTCACGATCTTTGTTCAGGAGCTTGCAACGATAATCAGGTTGCATCTCTACTCAAGTGAACGAACTTAACAGGCTGTTTTCCAAATACCTTTCTAAGGATTGCATTCTTGGTTTCAATTAACACCAATTTTATTCGATTTCTTTCGACCTTCTAATACATCATTATTCCATTCTATATGGTTTTAAGCAACGACAAATAATAAAAAACATTCCATATGAAATCTGACGTTCGATGAACTGAATAACTTTTTTTTTCTGAATGGCTGAAACGATACGGTTGTTGCCGGACTCGTCGTACTTTAATGCACAGCTTAAGCCACTGTATGTCAGTAGCACTTGTCACTGCAAAATTGACAAGTTGCTCACAATAGAATTGATGGTGCTCGTTAATTCAGGAAGTGCTTCACTTTTTATACAAGTATACATTAAAAAATATATCATTTAAAACAACCGGATAAGTAGGTATGTAAGAATGTAGGCGAGCTGTTGGCAGATATGTATGCGATTATGGAGGTGCATCTACCTAGCTTGTTGGAAAATTCAGCAGGATTTTCCTCAGAATGTTTTCTAAGAAGCATTTCAGGTGATACCCATATTTCGTCTGATCTATCGAAATGAGTCGCGTCGTTTGCATCCCAATTTTCGTCTTACCTATCCCACCATGCATATATATAATGACGAGTATTACGTGGGTGAGCACTTCGCCGGTGTCTCCATCAACAACGTTACCAATCGCATCGGGTAATCAACGTGCGCTGTAGCTTTTTCTTTACTGTATCAGTTGCGATTATATACCCAAATATTAAATGTCACAAAATTGCAATATTCATATCAGGCATGATTGCAATAACCGTCTAGCTGTCTAATATTAAAACATTATTTTCCCAATAGAAGGCGATGAGATCGATTGTGGTAGGATTCGTTTAGAAATTGCGACGTCACGAGTTTTCAAGTTATCTTTAGTACTTTCAAATGTATTTAAACTAGCTTTATTAGTCCTCCCAGTGGCAATCCTCACTTCCTTAACTCGCTTTTGATGAAGATTTGTTATGATCGCCAAATGATATCGAAATAAAAGTGCTATTGCAAATGGCGTTTTAAACAGTTAGATTGGATTAGTCTTAGAAAATGAGCAGAAAGTTACATAAAATTTGCATGAAATGATATTCTAATTTAAATGTTTTTTGAAATACATGCATTTCTATCAGTTCACTTACTTTGACCCATATTTCTTATTTCTAACTCACTTATATTCCAAACGATCAATGTTGACTATGTAAACTGATCATGCGTATTGGTCGTTTTTTAGCGTAAAAGTTCCGACTTCAAGTAAAGACCTCTATGAAACTATAAAAACGCTCTGAAATATACTCGGTTTTTTTTTGCAAAAACAATTTACGTCTCCTCTTCAACAATGATAATCTGTAGCAGATTACGAGCTTTCTTAGAAGCTGATCTCATTATGAGTAGAAAGCGATAGGAAAGTTGCTGTGAGCATTGGTTACAACTGGCTTAAAAATCATCAACTTCGAGACGGGCGTCGGAAATATTGAAGTCATAAACGGCCTCTCAGAAAAAGGAGATTTCAATTGAGCATTTCAGCGACATTCGAGTGATAGTTTTATACTTCCGAACGGATCGACAAAATCGACACATTAGCGAGGCCATTGACAGGTTCGAATAAAACTTTTCGAAATTTCCATTCACCCAACCGTAGTGAAATTCACTATCAAAATTCACTTTTGCTGATATTTAGGTTCTCATCAGTTACTATCATATTGTCTTAAGTAACGACATAATGCCTAGAATAAGTTTGCTTGCATTTAATGTATGTCGAATAATAACTATGTCAATAATATTAGCATATTCAATTTCCCTATATCATAACTAAATATTGATGTATAATTATATCTTTTATGAATATCCACTCATTTTTGTTCAATATTTATAGAATTTTGGCTGCTACTTGTCAGTTTTTCTGCGTTTAAATCTAAGGTTTCCTGGTGTTCTCAGTGGAGCGAGGTACAATTACTTCTAATCCACTGATCCAGTGTAGGCACTTTGCTAAAATATGGCCTGTACGGTTGTTTCATTTTCGACCATAAGCTGCCACCTCGGCCTAATTTGGCACCACATCAATTCGTCGATGTAATTTTCAACCACGTCCACAATCTCTCAAACTGGCCAATGGGAAACAGAATGAGAATGGGACCATAACAAGCTGATAATGTTTCTCTTTCCAAAGCGGGCATATTTAACTTCATGTCTTCTGATAAGAGGAGAGCCGCTGCTATAATATGTAATTGAAATATGTGTAATCCGCTTGTTTTCAGGTGGGAAGCGAGTCTGCTAGCATATGCTAGCTCATTTCGTCATCCATTTATAAATATAAGTTGCAGTAGTGATGGTATGTTCTCAAGCGAGGTATGTGTTTAGTTTGTTCTTTAGCTTTTATTCAATATATCCATTATAAACGTCGAATGCTGCTGAAATATCGCGATGAATTATAACCTCAATATGCTAGATTGTTTTCGATCCAGCAGCTCCATTAACAGCCGAAAGACTTGTAAAATCCAACGTTAATTCTATCACATCAACTGAGACAGTTTCTTGCTTCTAGCAATTTGTCAACCGCGAATTACAACATTCAACTTTAATCCTTGTTTAAAACACGTTCATAATTACTGTTGGCAAAAATTGCACATAGCCACTGCAGATTCTGCCTGTATCACATTTCAGAGTGGGAATAAGTGAGCTAAATGTCTCACTGGGTGAGGCGAATAAACTTCGAAATTCACTGATCTCTAAAAATTTAACTTGTTAGTTTCAGCGATTCCACATATAGAAGTTCCAGGCGCACAGACGCACGCACATGGCCACTCACCCATACACACATAAGCAAATAAAAAATACTGCAATGATGAGCTTTCTAGTGCTGATTAACAAACGCATGTACAACCGCACTATCACTTTATGATTCATCAGCATTGGAGAGATGACTTTGAATATTTTTATATACGTTGAAAGTAGTTGTACGAAATGGTTATATTTAGGTTTGATTGCCCGATGAAATAGGAATTTTCAAGTAGAAGAATGATCCCAATCCCTAAAATCAGGCCCTTGTTCCATTTCCCGCATGTTACCATTTTAGCTGTGGAATTTTTTAAGTGCTTTTATTTGGCGCATATACTTTTGATATTTGAAATGTTTTGTTGATATGACCAGTGTCATTCTTGAAGTTTTATTGATGCATAATTTATGTAATAGGTCCGACGTAATGGTTTATCTTGTATTCCTTATTTTGCCTTATCAGTGGTACTCGTATTCTCATTTATTTTTGTGACGAATCACGATCGCAGCAGTGAAATTTTCTCCTATAAAGATGCGTTTATGGTCGCTTTCTTCGGCACTTTGGGACCACTTATGGCTGTTGCAACAACGTAAGTTATACGCCCCTTTTAATAACGCAAAAATTATAACCTTTCAATAGAAGTTGAATAACAGCTTGTAGTTGTCCGAGAAATGCTTCGTGTGCATTTAACGACCATGGCAATAATTTTTGAATAGATGAATAGAAATGCAAATTACTGACAATATCGACGAATCGAATGCTGGCGACTGGCGACCGAGGCATAATATATTCCGCTATCACGCAGAATATCTTGCCTTTCTCATTCAAGATCTCAACTCATGCATATTTATATCATTTGATTTGAATGACATAATGAATTCGCTTTTGCAAAGCGCGCCATGTCTTTGCGGAAGTATACGTTAATACACATTTTAGTATGATATTGTAAGTCAACTTTGAAACTAATCCGATAACTCAAAAAGAATTACGGAAGTTTAAAGGATTCGAAAAGTTTGGATGCACTTTGTATCGATTGGCTCAAAGAAAGTAACATTTTTTAGGGAGTTTTGAACGCGATTATAATTTTTTAAACGCATTACTGAATGCATTATTCTGCGTCGATTGTTGTAATTTATAAAATTGGCTGCTCAAAAGATTAGAATGGAAAAAGTACAAACCGTATCAGTTGCTTTCTTCTCTACTTGTTTATACAAAAGAGGCAAATTTTATCGATGGGTGATTGCACAAATATGATCGGATTGTCCGGAAATTTGTGTCTGTATTGGATTAAAGATTCGTCAGTGAATAAACGATATGCGAAATAATATCTTCGTATTTCAACTAACCGGACCCACCGCCGCACTTTCACCTCGTCCCTTCCTCCCTCCTCAAATCCCTCTCAAACCCCTTCCTGATTAGCCTAACAAGAGAAAACGTGGCCGGTATAGAAAGCTTGCAATTTTTCCTTTTTTTTACACCGATGACCCGTTTCGGAGTTAAACGATCAATGCGAAGACTCTTAGGAGACTATCCTACTACACAGATTATATCCACGAAATTTCGAGTAACTGTAACTTTATTCGTTCTCAACGTAAAACCACCGAAGGCACGACGTTACAGTGTGAAACTTTGCAGATGCAATTTTAAAGTTCACCTCCCCTCTTCTCTCTATCTCTGCCCCTCCCCCCCCCCCCTACCCCTTCCCTCCCAAAAAAATGGAGTGAAGTAATGAGTGTCATTTGTTGCCTCAATCAATGCTAGTAACGATTTCACTATCTTGCTTCAGTAACAATTTTTGTGCAATCAACCTCACTTAAAGGTTCAATTTAATGTTTGCATTCGGATTTGCCTTCAACTCGATAACATTGGTTGTGCCATTCCTCATAATC
Source organism: Ascaris suum (assembly GCA_013433145.1). Lineage (NCBI taxonomy): Eukaryota > Metazoa > Nematoda > Chromadorea > Rhabditida > Ascarididae > Ascaris > Ascaris suum. The sequence continues at coordinate 6,508,739 of CM024178.1, read as the reverse complement.
GGTGCCGGTTGTGACGATGTTTTCATTATTGTTCATGCATGGCGTAAAACCAATCGAAGCGATCAACTTGATGCACGTATTGGTTAGTTGTATATAATCAATTCATAATTCCACCAATCAACTTGATGTATATAATCAAGCTTCGAGTAAAGTTCGATCGCCTTGACGGATGATAAAAGAAAAGCAGACGTATAATGCTCGTGTAAAACATAACTGTAACTTGAAATGCCCGATTGCTAGCCGATGATTTGCCGTTCCCTTATAATGTTGGATTAAAAGACGGCGAATTCGACGTAAGAATTCGCTTGCTGTTTTATTTCCAATTTGTTACAATTATTTTTCTCACATATAGAGTTTTCCGATCATTCTTCAAACTGATTATATCATATTACAAATATGTAAGAGATCTCATATCGCCGCATCTTACAAATTCCCACAAAGTTCCGTCCGCCAAAACTTCTCTCAAATGCGCCATTGAAGTGTTCGAGAAAGTCTCTTGTCTGTTGTAATGATTTCATCATTTGTCATATAATAAGACAATTCATATATATATATATATATATATATATATATATATATATATATATATATATATATATATATATATATATATATATATATATATATATATATATATATATATATATATATATATATATATATATATATATATATATATATATATATATTCGCTTCAATTGTATGCAAAATCAAATTAAGATTAATTAAAACGAGCAATATATTAGCATGAACCTTTGGAATGGCCTGGACGAGAAACGTATTTTAACAAATTAAAAGAGTACGGAGGTAAATGAAATGTCAAAATTTAAACCCATTAAAATATAATGTCAGCAAAAACGATGGAAGAAGCAGGAGCATCAATTACCGTAACCTCACTAACAAATGGACTCAGTTTTGGAGTGGGCGGACTGGCGAATACGCCCGCTATTCGGCTCTTCTGCATTTATGCAGCTGTTGGTGTACTTATCGACTTCATCTATCAGGTTTATTTATTGACATATAAATTATCCTCATTTCCTTCGATGAAATCCCATTTCTTATGCGATTTTGCAAATTTCCCTCGGCTACGTTTAGTTGTTCAACCTTCGGCTACATGCAAGAAATATCAGGTTCATTTAGTGACACTTTGCAAATGCCGCATCATGGCTACATTTTATCTGCTCATATGTACGTGTCTGTGTCTGTCGTTGCATTTGTCCAAACTTGAAATCACTGAAGCTGGTAATATGATAGTTGATGGCAAAACTCATGCTTCAGGTATTGATTTTCTCGTCGTTGACATGTTACATGTAACGTTGACATGTTTTGAAGCATGGCTGACCCTGACTTGGAAATATTTTCAGAAAGAACTCGGATCATCCCAACGTTGGCGTTACCGGACGTTGGGATGAACCGAGTGATCACAACTAACTCTATTTAAAGGGTTGCCTATCTCTTTAATATGAATTACAGACTTTTGACTTAGAAGCTTATTTCTTAGAAATTGTTGCTCACGTGAAACCAATGAAAGAAAAATAAAGGATGCTATATGTTCCTTTAAAAAAATGCTAAAATTTGAGAACTTGAGATACTGAAGAAACTCTTGACAAAATATAATCGTTCCATTGTTTTAAGTCAATTCCTCCGGTTATGGTAATTAAACTTTTGCATTACATTGCAGATAACGTTCTTTGCGGCAGCAATGGTATATGAAGGAAATCGTTTAACAAAGGTTTCCGAACCGAAATCGAAAATTGCTCTCGAAATGCAAAAAATTCAGGTCAATTTCTCATTACTCACTTTTCCTGGATGTATTCACTTTTCATGTGATAATTTCGCAACTCATTTATCGTCGACTATCCACATTCATAGAGACGGCCAGGTATAATGTTCCAATTTTGTCCTCTAACCAATTTTCTGGGAGAGTGGTCAGATTTATGCATCCGAAAGAATGTGTTTCTTCCATAGCAATCAGTCATCGTTGCAGTTGTAGTTTCTAATCGAATAAAAAGCTCTTCTCTTTGAATAGTTATCCTTTCTCCTTTCTCAGTTGCTCATAGGTTTCAAATGCCGCATGATATGCCATATGTATCATTTTAAAAGGCCACTTTTTTCGAAACCAATAACCGTCCAGTAGGGGAATTATCGTCATAGAACTCAAGGTGCAAAACGAAGGCATTTAGAGTTTCATTAGCGCAATTGAATTAAACTGTTCAAAAAAGAAACTACGTGAGTTTCACTGTCCATTGTTGTTATGTTTCTAAATTTTCCAGTAATTTACTATTCAGGAAGAAAATTACATTCCTGAATCACACGATGGAATTGTCTCGAAATATTGCTGTCAGTTAAAAAAATGGCAGGTAAGCGCAAGCTTTTCCTATGCCTTTTTTTTTCTTTGATTAACAAATATACGGAAGAGGTGCACGTACCCTCGCATCCTCATTATGATATTTGAATTAAACAAGATTTGAAATAACAATTAATTAACCTAAGTTGAACCTATTAATTTAAGCATCTTTTGTCGGTGGACTCACATCAAATTATATGAGGATGAACGTTTTTCTTTCGTTTTCTCTCAAGCAACAATGTGAGAGAGCGTCGGACAACATTAATACTCAGAGAGCTGTGAAATCATTACTTATTTATATGAAAGGCTAGTTGCTAACGACGTAACAAAAGAAACATCTGCTTCAACTTTACACGTGCGTATGCTTATATAAATTTCCACAGTCATGATGTAGGATAATGACAAGTTTACCTTCGCTAGACCGGAAACGCATATCTAGTAGGTGAAAAGTTTGTGCTCGAAATAGTTCTGAATACACGGGCAAAAAAATTGCAAGTAGTCTAGCTAGTTGAAACACGATGGCATCGTTTCGCATATTTCAGTGTTTTGAAGCAACTTGCGAAATCGATTAGCCATGTAATGCAAAAGCGAATGTCTTTCATGGGGTATACTTCGCTATTTACTCTGTAATCATATCGGCGAAAAATAAAAATCCAATCGATGTGGAATGCAAGTTTTTAATTCCTTTGAATATCCGTCGTTTTTGCCCGACAATGAAGCGTCAACGTCAAATAGGCTGTAGGGAATTGTTGAATAGTGCAAATTATAACGAATTTCGCATATACATAACTAAGTTTACATACAAAAACGCCGATCGTGACTTACTTCAGTATATTTCTTCAATTCTTATTACAGTGTCGAGTGATGATATTGATTGCACTATTGTTATATTGGATAGTTGCAATATATAACTGTCATCGGATGACTATCAAAATGGATAGCACCAACCTTTTATTACGTGATTCTCCGCTAAACAATGTCGCATGGATTTATGAACGATATTTATGGAGGGAAGGCTCTTTGGTAAATTTTCAGTTTTTTTTTTGTTCGCTTTATTATGCTTTTCTTTTCTTGCCAACTGGTCTCTGAAGTATTTTACCGATGAGGAAGTATACTGTCAAATTAGAAAGGTTAAACAGTAATTCATTTGAAGTTCATCTAAGATTACTTAGACTATACTGGTGATGGAGATTTCTAGCTATGATTTTACATTGATCAGTCCGTTGGTTAGTCCTGGAAAGTTGAGAGAGGTCTGTAAAATTAAGCGCTCATTTAACTAACGATGATCTCACTTTTGAGACCATATGGACACTTTCACGTGTTTTTTGATACAAAATTTTTGCATCGATTATCCGAAATTATTTCAGGTTCACGTTTTCATAAATAACCCTCCGGATCTGTCAGTGAAATCGAATCAGTTGAGTATTCTTGAAATGGTCAGTCGTTTTGAGTCATTGCCACATTCGATGGGCAAAAACTCGACATCACTATGGCTACGTTCATTCCTTTCGCAAGTATCGATGTTCAGCAGCGAACAAAACAATCGCTTCTTTGAACTACTTGGTGAATGGTTAAAGGTGATTTGTTTTTATGAGGATTTAATTATTCGTTTATATTTATGGTCGTTTAACCGAGAAACAACGAAAGCTTCATCGTGATTCGCTCATAATTTGTGAGGATGCTTCCTTTTTGCGGTAATGAATTAATTGATTTTATTTTTTCGATGAAGTAGAATATTCAAATATACTCCACTATTGTAAACTATAGCAGTTGACGATTTTAAAGTAGCCTGAGACAAAACATCCATTCTTCTAATCTTTTCGACTCGACTACGGTTTTCCGAGCTCAAAAAGCGGATACCTTTACTATTCCTTCTTAATATTGGATATAAGGCAAGGCTTATAATGACTACTCTCTCACTGGTGTATTTCTGATAATGTGGATAGATAGCAGCATATGGCGTCTTTTGTCGATGGGCTCACCCATCTGAACAATTAGCGCGAATGAAGAAATGTTAGACCAATGAACGTTTTTCTTTAGCTCCCCTTTAAGCAACAACGTCGTGCAACACAGACAGCATACACTCAAAAAAGTATGAAATCATTACTCACTCGCATGGAAATTAGTATGAGAGGCAAATTATACTAATTAGTTAAATATCTACTTCAACTTTACGCAAGCATCCCCCATATACCACTCACTTGGTCTTCTAATGTGTATATTATTCGTTAAGTTTCAGGATAACGACGATGGAGGTGGTCGTTGGAATGATATGATTCGATTACATCATATTAATGGTAGTGCTGTCGGTGTAGAGAAGTTTATGTTCGCAACTGCTTCGGCGATGGGCGATCATGCGTCGTGGACACTTCGAGCACAATTGCAAGAAGAATGGAGGCAACTTGCCTTGAAATATCAACACTACAACGTTACGATTTTTCAGGTCGGAATTCAATTTTTAATGATATTTTGATTGATGATATGTCTCATTTATCTTCACATTCGAAGAAATGAAAGCATCTCTCTTTGAGGATATAATCCTCTCCATCCCCTTGTCTCCTCCTCATGTGTAATTAGAAAAAGCCGGCGAAAAAAACGAATAAATGAATTCAGTGTATAAGGAAGTTAGTAGTGCAAATGAGCGAAACATTCATCAAGTGGAGTATGACGATGAATTTTGATCGCAATTTTGAGTATCCTATGCTTAGCATATCAGTTTGCAGCCATACAGTTTCTATGTGGACCAATTGAATTCAATTAAACCGACAACCGCAAGTACGATCGTTGTTGCGATGGCTACAATGGCACTCGCTTGCATTCTTATGATTCCCTCTGCATCCTCCATTATTTCCAGGTATTCTTGCCGCAATTCTCGGTTCATTTGACTTGCAAATTTATCGAAGTAAAAGTAGTAGGTTGTTATGTAGACGCTAGAGGCACGTTGAAAGGTTTTCAACTTATTCGCAGTTTTGCTGAAGCGGTTCTTGAATAGTACGTAGAATAATTTGAAGCGGATGAGAAAGGATTAATGCTCTCACTATAGAAGGCGGAGGTGAAGGGAATCAACCTTTGAATGACTGTTAGGGTAGATGAGGAAGAGAGGGAAGGAGAAACTGCTTCAAGGGGCAAATTTATTCCGGGGAGCTCTCTTTTGAGATATTTTATTAATTTTTCTTCCAATTTTGCTTGATAATTTTGAATTCAGTACATTGGCGATGATATCAATCAACGTGGGTGTCTTCGGAGGGTTGTCTATGTTTGGAGTGTATCTTGATCCGCTAGCAATGTGCACGACGTTGATGTCGATTGGTTTCTCGGTTGACTTCACCGCGCACATTAGTTATCACTATTATCGATGCCCCCGAACATGGCCTTCTGATGTGCGACTCGCTGATGCACTCAGGTTGGATCGCTCTTCAATCGAATTTTTGCAGTACTCAACGAGCCGTTTTCTAAAGGGTCAAGTCAGAGAATCGATCTTTCCACTAAGAGATTTCGGAATTGAAAGTGTTGATTTTTCCGGAATCAGGGTCACTCGAAGTGGAAAAATCCTTGGAATCAAAGTTGGAGTCGTGGATTTTCGCTGTCTTCGCTTCTTTTTTTTTCGGTATGAAAACAAGAGTTCCAAAAAGAAGTAAGTAAAGTCGTGATCCTTGAGGCGTCCAAGGCTTTGAAAGCTCCTTTCTCGCTGATTTACTAGCCTGAGTCTCCAACCTGGAGTCCCCGATTACTCGTTTAAATGAGCGAACGCTGTAGTACTACTGCCAATACTAGTCAATATAAGAGGTTGCATTCGTTGTAATAGCAGTAATAGCAGTACTGATATTAATGCTATCTAGTACTGGTAGTGATAGCATCTGGTAGTGTCTCTATTAGCACAATCAGCGACTAATATTAATGCTAGTAGTAAGCGATGCCATCACTAGTAAACAGAATCATTAATTTAAGTGATTGATGGTACCACTAACTGATATTAGTGGTACTTATTTCATCAGTGTTTATGAATGCACTTTTGCTAATAGCATTGCATATCACATCGAATAATGAAGTGGCAGATGGAATTTTATATGCTGAAATTCTTTTCTGTGTCGTCGTCGAATGCGTTCAGAAAGCATAGAAGCAATATTCCATCTTTATTTTAACTTAAGCAAAATTTCACCTCACACTTTTCGCCGATTATATATTCCACTGGAATTTATATTGGCAGATAATAACTGTAGTTATTCATTTTCAACTAACTATAAAATACTTTAGAATAGATCACTATGGGCAAATTGCGAATTTGAGCATTCCTCTCCAAATAATATTTCAACCAAATTTCCTTTGCATTTCTTGAACTTTTTGGTTTATTATTTGAAAATAGCACTATTCATAGGGAAAGGTATTGTAATTTAAATATATGGTGCATTTCTATTGCAAGAGATAATTTTATAATCCGCGATGTTCTGCTTAAACTGCATCATTTCAATTGTAGTATCTAGCTGCCCTTTTTTTCTTCTTTTTTCCGCCTTCGGAGAAATTCTATAAGTGGGAAGAGGGAATCGATCAGTTGTTGTCGATACCGGCCAACTGAGGTCAGTTCTGCATTACCTCTGCAAAGAAGAACTCATGGAAACCCACTATGAATTCGTTGAACAGTGACCTGAGGTCTTCACTTTTAATCACAATTAGAGTGTCCTGTAAACTAAAGTTTTTTATTGTAAGCGCGGGTTTTATCCAATTCAAACAGGTATTATTATCTACAAGCGCATTTGCGTCAGGTATTAATAGTACCGTGCAATGTTTCTTTCACTGTTCCTCGTTGCATTACATCTTCAGTAACTATTGTGGTGAAATCAAGAAGCAAATTCGCAAAGCGCTCACTTCGAAGTCGACTGTTTCCTCCAAGGAGAACTGAAGTGATGATCTCGACCGTTTTTTTGCGGGGTTGGGCCCGAAGTCTTAATTTTAGACTTTACAAGAGTTACTTCATGTTGTCGGAGTCGCTCATCACCAGTACAGACACAATAACACATATACAATGCTGGCGTCGGAAGATTTTTTGAAAATTTCTAGAAACTGGAGATTCATGGAAACTGCAGAATCCGGGAACCGGGATTTCGATGGACCCGGAACTTCAAAAAAAATGCAACACACATGATATCGCATAAACACTAGAACATTACAGATCAATTGGTTGGCCAATGGTTCAAGCAGGCATCTCGACAATTTTAAGTGTTTCGCCACTGCTTCTCATCGATTCCTATATGGTGTTGGTGTTTATAAAGACGATCTTCTTAGTAATTGGACTTGGTCTATTGCATGGAATTGTCTTCTTACCTGTTCTCTTGTTAACCATTGGCGCGTCTACAATTAGCGACAAGCCTCCACCACATCCTCCACTCGCTCGCACATATGTTAAGAATAAATTTGAACGGGTGTTGTCAGTACCACAGCCTTCGGCTGGCTCACAAGGTAAAGAATCTCTGAGGCGAATCGAAGCCTCACACAGTTTGTGACAATGCACTATCTAGAGATATTGTTTATATCATCGTGTCTTGTTGTAAAATTGTATTCATTCCCGTTGTCGATGCTTGTAATAAAACAGGTCGTTATTTTCTTTGAAAGTGAAAAAAAAAACAACTTTCTTTATAGAAAACAGTATATTGTGTTTCTCGAATCTCAGCATTGTTCCTTAGCACAAACTTTTTAAAATTTTATTTTTAATTAAGCCTTAACGACTGTATTAAAATAAGTGTTTAGAAGCTTGAATACTATGTTTGATGATTCATTTCTTGAATTTTGAAACGGTTTCGAATATATGAAAAAACAAAGAATGTGAAATGAAGCGTTTATCAATGAAGAAATTGTTGAACAAAATTTTATAAAATCGCCGTTTAATCGTATCATGTTCGTAGAGTTAACCTTATTTGTGCCAGCGAATTTTTGAAATCTTCTCAACGAGGAAAAATGATAAGAAAGGAAGTAGTAACACAATCAGGTACATTGATAAGCGAATATTCTCAGCAACAAGACAACAATGCTTCGGAAACAGAGACTTTTATACAATGCAACTGTCTGAGAAGGCTTCGAAGTTATTCATATTTTTTCAACACATGAATTAGGCAGAACTCATGCAAATCAATCCTAATTAGGCTGTTTCGATCCGGTGAGAATAGTAGATGTTGCCCAATGAAAGCAGCCAATGTCGAAAGTTAGAACTAGCGATCAGCAAATTTCTAACTTCTGCTGCAATACAATGGAAGGCTTGAGAGTAAACCCACTTGAGTAGGTGACAAGTGAAGGAAACGAGGAAGTTTCTTTTTTTTACATTTTAACACTGTCCATGCAAATTTCTCGGAGAACTGAAAAGCTATGCGACTTCCCTCCTTCTATCGTTTCTGTAAGCTAGTGCAGCAATTGCCCTCACCCATCGATTCGTTCAGAGGAACTGCAGCGTTTCAATCCGGCTTTTGAGGGTACCAATAAACAGACTTCTCTCACTTTTCTTGGAAATGCACGGCATGATAGAGTTCGGCTAAAGTGCTAAATACTAATAGGAAAATTTTACACTAAGACTTTTGTCAATCATATAAAATGCACAATTGTCTCGTGTAAGGAAACGCACATGTGGAGACGGGGCAGTGAGTGCGATGGAACAAATGAATTCGATGCTTGCATATGGTTGCCTCATGAATTTAGCAGAAGTGTCTTATGTTTCGAATGCGAGGATGACAAGGTCATCAAAAACGTTGCGGCCCACAAAAGTAGAGTCTATGGTGCTAGTAAGACCACAAAAAAGTAAGACCACAGTTTCCGTTCATGGACTTAAGAAATTATAGACCAATTGCTAGAGGCGTCACCTATAAGAATTCTGTGAGAGACACTCAATATTTTTGTCCTTATTAGTAATCTGTCGTTTATTTCAAAAGGCATCTGCTGATTAGAGAATATTACATATACGTTTAGAGAAGACCTCTCTAATTACTCAATTGCTGAAGTAATTGGTGCCTTCAAGTTTAAACAGGAAGACGTCATATGCTGCACATGAACTTCCGGCATGACGGATCCAGTTGAGTCATCGGAGAAGTGTCGCCTTCTATAGAAAGTAATGTTCATGATTTCTGCACTGAGATAAGTGACTTGAATCCTTGCTCCTATTGTGATAAAACTGCTTCAAGAGCTATGCGTACCGCAGATTGTATGTTGAAGATAACTTTATCCATGTGTTGAAAACTATGACAAGGCTTTTCCTAGCACTGTCGATCCCCTATTGAGTATAACGCATCATTTCGGTTGCCTTATAAACGCTCAGAAATACATGCTATAATGCGCGTGGAATGGTGAAACTCCAGGCTCTGGAGTTATACCCGGAGGGCGTTTCGGAAATGCTTTACAGGTGCATACCTCCCAGAGTTTTTAAATTCCAGACAGAGTCTAGAGCAGAGAAGGTGCTTCGACTAAATCATTTGTCTTAAACTGAGTGAAGGATTTATCAATGCTGCTTTCAATGACATTTTCGACTGCACATTCATGGAACGCATCGTGCAAGGATTCTGTCATAGCCATAAATATATCCGTGTTTATTTGTTTGCTAAAAACTTTCGGTGTGCTTGATGTTGTCAACCCCGGAAATCGTTTCATCGAGACCACGAATTGGATGTTTGTCTTTATAAACTCTTCATTATTTTTATGCGTTTCCATCAATTTATGAATAAAAAGACGCAAATTTTTTCTTCTTCGATGCCAATTCCTATTTCTTTCATTCATTCCGTTGATATTTATTGATGATAAGGTCTGAGGAGACTTTCAGCTCGTCATATGCGGCTTTTTATAAAATCATCTCCTCTCTGCATATTCGGCATTTGACTGTCATAATCGAGGAGGTTCCCATTCATAATTGACCGAGTACCAAAATGGGCGAGGAACAATGGCTCAACGTTGCCAGCATCCTCCCCCTCCCCCCCCCCCCCCCCCCCCCCACCATCCATCGGCATGGAAAAATCTTTGAAAATCTCTAGCTCACTCATCTATTCTCTCGCTAGCAATCTTGAGGAAGCCGAATGTCGCGGGGATCTTCTAGTTCCTTTTATTCTAAACTTACCACTCATGTGCCTGAAGGTCGATTTGTGAGTAGGTGCGCAAGATAGTTCGACAACCTGGTTAATTGTAAGCTAAGGCTTTCGAAGTCACCTAATCACATCTTAGACCGCGTGAACGCTAAGCACCCTCATATGCTCTCGAGAACTCTCTGCTTACCGACCGTTTGCCTGAGTAGTGGTGCTGTTACTGCATAAAATGGTGCTCGCAGCGATTTGCTACTCGTTGTAGCGAACTTGCAATCGCTTTCATTTCTTACGTAACCATGCTCGTGTCCTTAGAGGAAAGTGTGCGCGGTCAGACGAATCCAGGAAGGGAAGGGTGGCGGGTATGCTCTAGGTTGGAAGGATTTTGATATTGGATTACTGGGAGGTTAAATGTAGAGGGAAGAGGGGATTTTTTCAGCCCTGCAAAGTCTCATGTTTTCGCGGTATTTCTGTAGCATTTTTCTCTCCATTTGTTGTTGTGGTTAAAGCGTAGTTTTACACTAGCTGCACCGAATAACTTTGCCAGCATAGTTTGACGGTATTACACCTTCACACCTTTGCACTCTTATATTGCTACCACTTCACTGCACCATTATGTCTGTTAGTTCGGAGTAGCTGTTATTTGTGTGCAGATTTCATGCCTCGCTAAATGGCAAGATGCGGTACGACAGAGGGCACCACTGTATCATTGTTCATTCATAATCACCATCACCGGTATATGCAGCTTTGGTGCTTGAATATCGGTGTCGCTTTTTTTTGCGCAGACGTTTTCGCATCGGGACACTTAGAAGCCAGAGACAATTCGATGCCAAAACACTTGAGAGCTGTCGTTTTGCGACGGGTGGAGGGGAGGCGGGGGGAGGGGGATGCAAGGAGAATAAGCCGTCCGCAATAGTTTGACTTCGCCACTTCGACGCGTCGATGCTTCCACAGAGACTGGCAATTATGGCGCATTGAACTCACGAGTACTGTTTGATAGAATTGGACAATGGAGCGTAAAGGGGGGTGCATGCAGTCAAATTGAGTGCAACAATCGCTGTTTTCTGCAAATATATTAATCCGAAATGAGAAATTAAATATAAAGCGATTAAATTTTTGTCACACTTCGCTAGGTTTGACTATTTGCTATTCCCCTTCCCCCCTTCTTCTAAAACGTTTCTGCATTATATGAAAAGTTTACCGCCGAGGTTTGTTTTCCCGGTGCCTTTTTTAACGATTCCTTTTCATTAAAGGTAATAGTACTCGGTGTCTGTATAATGACCGACTTGGCGGATATAGCCGTTGAGGAGTTACGGTTGGATGGCATTATTGGGAACGGTGTCGTAGGCGTTGCAACGAATACGAAAGGCAACGAGGAGATAGAAGATTTAGTTACACCTTGGGATGTAACAGCATCGAGTGCCAAAGGTATCGACTATGATAAACTCATCGGTACGCTTCACAATTCTTCATAATTCGTTTTATTTTGCATATTCCGTTATAAAATGTTTCGGTTGAGAGGAGCACTTTTGAAATAATCGTTTAAGAACGCTTCGAGAAGCTGATAATCTAGTTTTCTTATGGGAGATTTGAAAGGCAAAACGCGTCAGCAGATTTGAAAAAACCGTTGGTATTAGCCGAAACACGATGTACTCTTATGTGGACTAATGAAGAAATTTACTCTTAGAACGTTTTTTAATGAGTATTTTTTTGTCGGCTATACGCAATATTTCAGCAAAATTTGGTTGTCACAAATTGGATGCAAGCTTAATTGAGCGCTTCGAGAGGGTGACAGGCAAGAAAGCACATCCAATGCTCAGAAGAGGCCTCTTCTTTGCGCATCGGTCCGTTGTTTTTTGCTCTTTTGTTACTTAATGAGACCACTGATCAAGTAACAGTTTAAAAGCCCGTCGTTGATGGTTGAAAAATGGTTTTTTTTTGGTCCTCAGTCTAAAGTGCTAAATTTGAGTGCGAAGAGCACATGAAAAATTCAGATCCTAGGCGAGCTGTAGCTGTTAAGTTTCCATGAATTCCACTGCAAATTTTGGAGTTGAACTCGCAGTTCATGTTCATGTTGCATTTTGCAAAATTTACGGAAATTCTCCCTTCAGAGACATTGGTATGCAATATTTTTATCCATGCAGTCGTTATTCCAAAAATCGACCGGAATTGTGAGATTTCTGGAGTAGGATCCAAGATCAAAATTGGGCGCTGTACTAAAAACTATGTGATGTTTATCAAATAACCACCATTAGCTAAAGTTGCTCGAATAGCTAGGAATAAAGAATCTCCATGAGCAGTGGTATTGCCACTCTACCACCACTCTCCGCCCCTTACTCTCTGAAACTTCCAGCAAGACCTCACTAGCAGAATAATGGCTGTTTTTTCGCGATATCCGCGCAAACAAACTGTTAAAAAAACCAACCCTATAAATGAAAGAGATAATTTAAGGAAAAGAGTGAACCGTCGACGAAGATGTCTCTACTTTGAAGCGGAAGGGAAAACGGAATGTCTTCTCGGTTGACCAACGAGTTTTGCTTGTGCTGTTAATTATTTTTTTACTCATGGTGGTCGTTTTAGAGATTTTTCACGAATACTAGACCGAGTGGAGCAGAAAAAGCCGTTCTTCCTTTACACCGGTCGAGGACCGAGCAGTGGCAGTCTTCATCTTGGTCATCTTGTGCCCTTCCTCTTTACGAAGTTTCTCCAGGACGCCTTCGATGTCCCTTTAATTATACAGGTTTGTACTCTTCTTCACGCTCAAATTTTTCTTCTTCAGAGTCATCAAAAGTTGAACGAGAGATGGCTCGTGCTTAGAATTTGGATCCATGGAGCTATAACGTATATTTGAGGTGGTGGTCAAGAGGCTGCTTGGATTGTTGTAGAATTGATGGTTTATGTGCTCAACGAATGCAGTACTTTGGGATCGTGATATGTGATGAATCTAATACATAACATGGTGTCTTCCCTCATAATTTCGGCCTCTTGTTGAATATAGAACATATGGTTTGATTGCTGTGCTGCTTCGAACGATTTCTCCATTTAGTGCATTACTTGGCGCACTTGCAAGTGGCTTATATCTCGTTAATTTTCTTTATTTATCCGAGATCGGCTATATTGTGGAAAATTTTATGAGGAAAGTAAATGCAATAGATAAGTGAATAGCACGAAATAGTGAAGCGTGTTTTTGTATAGAATTTGAAATGACAAAGACAATAGCAATCATTTTATGCTTTGACTAAGCTATGTTCGTTGACAGTTGTAACGCTGTAGATAACGGACGATGAGAAATTCCTATGGAAGAATATGACACTGGATGAGGCACGTAAAATGGCGCATGAAAATATGAAAGATATTATTGCTTGCGGTTTCAGTCCTGAGACAACGTTTATGTTCACAAATACACAATACATGTGGTAAGTTAATTAGTAATTTTTAAGTTTTTTTGGCATTGAAACATTTTCCAAGATGTTGTAAACGTTGAAGTTGTGAAAGTGCAACAACATTTTATTGAGCAGTTCCCCAATAAGAAGTCAGTTCTGAAATGGGCATCATTCACCACTAATAGCTGTCCTTATTCATCGTGTTGCCATTTGGTCGATTCCGCGACGACGCTACTGTACCGATTTGGGCAGCAGAAGCTCAATTGCCTCACTTTCGGTTTTCTCTGTTAAGTCGAGGCGCCATCCTTGATGAAGGTGAGCTGGCGACCAGAAAAGATGGAAATTGGATGCTGCGAGGCCAGAAATGTGAAGTGAATATGGCGAAAGTTTAATTGTTCCTTTTCGTTAACTTGCTGTGACCATTTTGGAATTGTGCGCAAGGGCGTTGGCTGTTATGTCACAGCGGCATCTGTTTTATTTTCACCACCGCTGAAAAAAGAAAGGCGCGGAAATTGAAGCACCGGTCCAGCTGTTAAGCGTAAGGGCTGCCGTACGAGACTTAGCTAACTGAAACCAGCTTTCACCATGTTGTCCAAATCCTGCCTGATGCATAACTTGACGTTGTGTTCGAATCTTCCTCTTTGAACACCAGCTTTGCCAGCTGATTGTGTTCAAGCCACTAGTTTTTGTGTTATGAGATCTAGGAGGTCAGTTTTCGTTTTCAACCACAATCTGGCACCGGAACCGGTAGTCGTTTTGGAATTTGTAGCAGTTGATTGGGAAGTATCACCATACTCTTTGCGTCTGCTAGTCGATCAGTTTCTGGGGGCTCTTCTCGAGAATACGTTTCGAATGCCGACCTGCTGGTTACGTTTCGAGTGCCGACCTGCTGGGGTGGTGCGCAGTGGTCGGGTATGAAACCACAGAACCGATGCACAGTTTGCGAGTGCTAGTTGAGCAGCTGAGAGTAGCGCTGAATTGTCGGTGATTAGCGGCCTGTGGCATACCACTGTGAAGCTCGACTTGAAGGCTGATGTTATGGCGCCTGAAATGACAGAACTATTCTGTTGCTCTGGGTCTCCTGATCAGCCTTCAGTGCCACAATTTTCTTGCTCTTCGTCGTTATCCCGAAACCTCATTTCCAGCAAAATCGTGAAATGCCGCGGATGATGACTTTTTCGCAGGTCGTTCAAAGTTTCTAAAAAAAGCTGTGGTGATCCGGTATTACAACTTTCAACTGTATAGCGTAATATCAAGTAAATGTGTTCTGTTGTTTTGAAACAGTGGTAGTAACGCAGAAAGTCAACGTTATAAGTATCATTGGGCCATCCTAATATATCCAAGTGTTGGTCGATTGACTTTGGACACATTAGGTTTCAGTCCACCGTTCTTCGAAAACGTGCTGAAAATCTGGAAGTTGGTGACGAACAATCAGGCGCGGGCAATATTCGGCTTCACAGGGGATGACTCAATGGGCAAAGCTGCTTTTCCGGCACTTGAGGCTGCGCCTTGCTTTAGTAGCAGCTTCCCTCATGTGTTTGGAGGCAAGAAAGACATCCCCTGTATCATCCCTGCGGCCATCGATCAGGTTATATTATTCATTTGTCTCATTCTGGAAGGCCGGTACACTGACCTATATTAGTGTAATGGCAGTCTTTGAAGTAATAACTGCCTTAGTGGTAATCATTTCGATAGGAGGTAGTTCACTCACTGGAGCTTTAAGGGAAGAATGTGTTAATGTCACGGATTTTCCTAAGCTGTTTTCATCGGTCGTTAGACCCCTTGAGGCGCTGAACAGAGTAGAAAAGGGTTGTTAGATGTACCTCCGGGTAACCTTATAGACAGACTGCTACGCAATGCAGTCGTTAACCGTTTCGGTTATTTGGAAGGATAGGATGGTTGCTAAAAATGGCTGCATAAGTCTGCATAAGTAACTAACTACAAGCAGTGGCCAGGTTGTGAGCAATTCCTTTCAAAGCGGTTTTATTTAATGCCCGTTTTTGTTCTAGCACATTTTCCTTATATTGATTTTCCTCGGAATTTTTATTCTATTTAGGACCCTTATTTCCGTATGTCGCGGGATGTGGCTCCTCGTTTGAAATATCCGAAACCGGCAATGCTCTACAGTTCGTTTTTGCCGGCACTGCAAGGAGCGCGAACGAAAATGGCCGCTTCTGATACTACCTCATGTATTTATATGGATGATACACCAAAGCAGATAAAAAACAAGGTTGGCACTTCCGACGTATTTAGCATTAGCTCTTGATGGTATGCCATGCTTAATGGTGAAAGTGTTTGGTAATGCATAAGGGGGCTTACATTTTTGAAGTGAACTTTTGTGACGATGAGGGGCAGGGACGCTAATAGCGACAGGGCTTGCCAGCTAACTTCGATGATTGCTAAAAGTGGTTTAAATGAGGCTTAATTAGAATCGGCTAACAAATAAGCGGAGAATAGGCACGTGAGGGGTACTCTAGGAATGTGGGAGGAGGGAATGGCTCGAGTAGTCGCAGTCGTTGTTTTGCTCGCAGTTGTAAATCCAGTTAACTTTTGCTAGCCGATCATGAAATAGATCTTATATGGCTAACTATGCAGGGACATATTGTTTTCCGTGCAGATTCAGTGCAAGATACGAACTAGGCCGGAGCAGAAGCTGTGACGAAGAGGTGATTTTGGTAACGGAAGTGATTCCAGTTATCAGATGTGAATCGGATTTTAGATAAATAAGTACGCATTCAGTGGGGGTCGTGATACAGTCGAAGAGCATCGAAGACTCGGTGGCAACTGTGAGGTCGATATCTCTTTCCAGTTTTTACGTTATTTTATGGAGGACGATGAACAATTAGAAGATATTCGTAAGGTACTTGTATGTTTGCATTTTGAAGATAAATCAACAAAATGCATTAATATTATCTTGAAAGAAAGGAAGAAGAGGAGTAAGGTGCTGTTTGGTTTGCCCGGAACTCATGTTAGGCATTTCTTTGCCAGTAGTTGTTTTTGGATGGAAACACAGATGGAAACGTTTGTTTTCATTAGCGGGTCGAGGAAAGACATGCGTGAGGGCAGTTTCGGAATTGCGCAGTTTAAAGCAGTCTTGAGATCTCCATGAGTCGATGATTTTCTCTTTCGTTTATATTTAGGTTGTGATAAAAACGAAACGTTTTTATATGTGGCAAGGGCAGAAAGTTTTATTCTTAATGCGCAAATGTCCACATTTTTCCTTTCCTTGATTAAAGGGAATTTGCATTGGCCTTAGCTGTTAAATGTCAGAACTGAAAGCCCATAATTAGGCACACAGGAGAGGCTGCTTATTTTTCCTGAGGCGTGATCTGTCGAGCGGCTCAAGGAGCGGTCAGGCATTGCATTAGGGATTGGGAAAAAAGCTCTGAGGACTCTACAATAATGCTTTCTTGTACGTCACCTGGAAATTCAAATTCGATGTGTTTGTTGTGTGCGCTCGCAAAAACCGTATTTGATTTCTTGTGTAACTCACAAGTCCGTACCTAATTACGCAAACGAATTAAATGAAGCTTGACAATAAGGCGGTTGTTGGTCATTAATACCAAGGACTGAAAGCGCTTTATTGGGCAAACTGGCACTGCTGTGGTAGTAAGCAGAGCCTCTCGAATTTTCCAGAAAAGTCGAAGATTATCTCGTTTTTATTTTCGGCCCACTACTTTGTCGTGGTTTATACTCTGGTGGAAGTGCCGCACATTTCTAGTTAGAAATGTTGCAGCGCTATACCAGCGGCGAGATGTTGACGGGTGAGCTGAAGGCTATTGCCATAAAAGAGGTGCAACGCGTAATCAGCGAACTGCAAGCGAGGAGGAAGACGATCACCGACGAAGTGGTGGAACTTTTCACAAAACCGCGGAAGTTGAAATATGACTTCTGATTATCTTCCGAAGCAAAGAGTGGTCAGATGGGAGTGGCGCTTTGCGCAGGAATTATTCGCAGTATGTGATAGTTTTTCGCTTGTTCTTATGGTTTCGGAGGCGTTGGTCCTGCTGAATATTGTTGCATAAGGGATTTTTCGTTTTTTTTTAGCATAGTGGCGGCCTACCTGCTGTACTTAATTTTTTTTCTCACTTCCAAACACTTTAAGGATCTTTGTTTTCCTCTCTTTATTCGTTGTCACCACAGCTTTTATCGATGTCAACGGATGCTTGTGGTTATGTTTGCATCTCTGTGCACTCTGTTAACGGAAGACGATATTACTTTGCATCTTTGCTTTTATATCTTCGTAATCTGCGAGACATTCTCATGCTCTTTTATAGCTTCACAGACTGCAAAGCATTCTCTGCTGAATGAATCTACGGACATTGAGGCAATGTTGCTGACTACTTTTTTTCAGCATTTATGTGGCAACAGAAATAGGCGTTCAAAATTTGTTGAGGTTTTCTTCTCTGGTTAACATATTGAGATGTGTGAAGGTGGAAGATAAGTTTGGATAAGAGAATGAGAACGTGATAACCTGCACAGCATGGTTCGACCGTTCTTTTGAACGCATCAACCTTTCATGCATTCAAGACGCGTGCTTTGTACTTACAGACCTCACTCGAACCTACCATGCTGTGGAGACTTATATAAGTAGGCCGTAACGGCTGAATGATATTTGATGTTGAAAGTTTGTTTGTTTGTTTGTTGAAGGGCATTGAGAGAAACTTGTTGCACACCAGTCGTCTTCGTTGTTGTTCCTTGCACAGTTTACAGTGACAGTCGTCCGGGATGGATGTAGCGAGCCTAGTTTCGGGGCAGATGTTGAGAGTGATTTTCTGCAGAGCTTTCGGCAAAGTCAGCTGCTTCATTCTCTGCTCTGCTTCGATACCGCGTCCAGGATGGCTTCGCGCCGACAATGGATGTTGAGCGTGCACCGAGCAACTTATGCGCTATAACGCTCTGTTGCTTAACATGAAATAGAATTCTGTGGTGCAATTTATGATTCAAACAGTGGAAAGAAGCGAGCTTGGAATTAGGTCATTGCTTTGAACTCAGTTTTTCTTGAGAGTTGACAAGAGTGGAAGAATGAGAGGTTACGGGAGTGAAACATCAAAGTTATCGTGAAACCTTGCAAGGCTGACAGCTTATCATAGAATATTTTTACCTGTCTGAAGGCTGGCGGTAATAAAAATAACCGCACTAGGTCGCTCATCCCATAACCACTTCCATCTACTGCGCGTGACGCCACATATCCAGTTCGTGCGGATTCAGCTGCATCCGAATTGGATGTCTCATCTATAATTAGGTCTGCAATGGTGACTCTATGTATCAGTGCGTGTTGGCAGTGCTGCATAATTCGATGCATTCAGAGCATTCTAAGAGTCACTTGCGGACAATGTGCAAAGGTTCAATGTGCGCTCAAAATCACTAATCCACAGGCGAAAGTATGAATCATTATGTAATGGTAACAGAGCCGCGGGGAACGCAACTATGAAATTAACAACATGGGTACAACAGTAATCGATATAAATCGAAGGAACAATGCGAGAAATTACATAATAATCGATACGAATTACATAGGGCTGACAGAAACCCTTCAGCGATTACAAACAACAAATATCACATTACAGTCCATGAGATATGACAGGCTCTTAGAGAGAACAAGTATCGTTACCTACCCTAAAAACCTAATCTGGCTTGCGCGGGGTCGAAATGCATCCCCAGCAGATGCTCCAGCCAGGCAAAGCTCCTGCAAATGATGTGATGGGCGTACAGTGCCAACAATCAGCATAACTCACGACACTTTGGGCACAACTGTCTTATGATAAAGCTGGCGTTGGTTTCTCTTAGAGTGAAATATCAACCATAACGTTCGTTTGTGGACAATGTTCTCAATCGTCCTAAAACAAAGGTGAGGCGGACTAAAGTTTGCGTTACTAATCGTGCGTAAATTATTTCATCGCAACTGATTTGAATAGGTATAACAGCTGTCAGCGAGCCATGAGAGTTCGCGCTAGCTCGCTCGCTCAAAGCATCTGCGTGGATGGTGGAAGTCGCGGATTTCTATTCTTTTTGCCGATAGCACTACTGACGTAGAAATATGTTAAGAACAGGGGAAATGCGCTAAAACAGCTAGCATAGAGTATGCACTATCGCGTTCTGCTTTTCAAGCCAACCAGTTTTGCAACTCATTGGCTTATAATGAGGAGTGGAATAATGCACTGATACTTCAATTGTTTCTGTGGCCGAACCAATGTAAAATGGAAACCAAACTGGTTTCTTCTTTCTTAAACAGCAGATAACGCAGTACGTTCCCCTGGCATAACATTCATTGCAGCATCGAACCTCGCAACTATGACTGCAGGAGTCTCCGAAGTGAAATTGACACGTGAATGTATTGTGGAACGCTTATACAAACGAACGAGTTAATTTAAATATCGATGCATTATTGCACGTATTTTATTGTTTGCTCGCTGTCCATGCCAACTGGTTGATAAGATGAACGTGACTGCAAAGGCACATCGTGTCAGCACATTGGGAGCGTTTCTTCACCTATCTTCTTATGAAAAGGAGCAGCGAGTTGAGAGGATAAAATGGTGGGCATACAGCATTCCTAGAGGAAAAAGCAAAAATGTATTAGTCGCCAGCGAGCGACTACATCCTTTCAAGTTCCATTAGCTTATGTTTATGGAATACAACATGACTCATGCATATTTTCAAAAGTACTTTGTATAATGAAGGACCTATCTGCAATCAGAGTTCATAGTGTTCACTCACGTCAAGAGAGGAAGAGTTGCAAAGCGTTAAAGATCGTTCCTTGCATCGCTTTACCCAATCCTATGAGCAATTCTTTTTCCCTAAGCACCACTTTTAACAACTCGTCCAAATCGGCGTCCTTCAACAGATCATTTGCCAATCGCGTGTCCAATTCGTCAGCCAACTCGCATAATCTGGAGACTGCACTATGTACAAGTGCACGTGCACAACCCTCCCTGGAAACATTCGTACAGCGAAGATATGAAGCGAAACGAAGTTCTTCACTAGCAGGAGAAAGTTAGGCACTTTACAACTTGTAAGTATACAGTATACAATCAGATGCAATCACTATACAGCGTGTAAGACCTGTATTTTTCCCCTCTCCAGACAACCATTACTTGTTTAGTTTAATGCTCTCCACATTCCATCACTGATATTATTTAACATACCATGGTCAATTAACAGTTATTTTTCGGCTGAGGATGGCAGTTTCAAACAGTCAGAGGGGATATTCGAGTAATTTTTTCGATATTATCTGAACAGCAATCTCGGCGCACGCCTATGTTCAGCCTCGTTTCTTTACCATATTATCGCACACTCACGCCACGCAGCATATGACCGTATCATACTCCGAGAAAGCCCACAGAAGTAGGAAGAATTAACTGTCTTTTCGCAGCAAAAGACGTCATAAATAGGTTAGTCGATTCCAACAGTCACGGTACCAATACCTGAGCAAACTGCCATTAAGACGCAACTACAGTTTTCCTCAACTTCCAGAATCTTCCACAGACCCCACTTTCCATTTGCAACAGAAATCTCGTGTGCGGGATTGTTTTACATTTCTAGTATCGGTCAGCCGCGAAGATAATGCTTTTGTTTTGTAATTTCGGTTTTCAAATTCTTCGATTTGTCCGGTAAGCTACAGGATCAGCTCAACAATTTCAAAGACAATATATCAATATTTAATATGCAGTAAATCACAAATGAAGCGACAAAAAATAACAATAAAAGTTTGCACTACTTGTGCACTTAGTCTTTACGATTGTTCAGGCATGTATTTATAAATAGGGACAGACTTACTCTGAGACGAGATGATCGAGTTGCGAATTCAACGACATAAGGCGTTCGTGTGCTTCGGTTATTGTGGAACTTTCCAATATCAAAGGCATCTTCTTTGCCATCAACGACTGCAGCTACAAGCAACGGTATTTGAACAATCTACATTTCACACAGCTTCAATCTCTCCCATCTAGAAAGAATGCACTGGACTTTTAGCATCGGGACCTTGCTTCAAAGTGAATCTAAGCCACATTTCTCCAAAGCCCCTATCACTATCACTTTCTAGCTTTTATAAGCACTAGCGTTGGCCGACTTTTTTCAATTTTGGCCGATGCCGCTCAATGCAGCCGACTAAAAGGCACTCGCACAACTAATCGGCGATAACCATTAAAAAGTGCATCCACTGCGTGTTGGATGCACTGGACGCACTACAATAAACGCACAGCGCCAGCTTTGAAGCAGTCTTTTCGATGCCTCATTTTACTTCCTCCGCAGTTCCATCCCTTGAAATAGACACCCCAATGTAGTGATGCACCCTTTTAGCCGTGCAGTGTTTCTGAATGACGGGATATGAATCAAACACCATAAATGAAGGGATGCTTAAACTTCAACCAATCACAACGAACGCAATTTCTTAAAGCAAACCGAATTTGTCAACAATTTATCCACTCGCAGTCCTCGTCTCAATTTGTTGTAAGCGTGCAACATGTCGTACAAAAACAAAGATGCAAAATTACATGAATGAAGAGCAATTCAGCCATTGTTGTTAGAGGTTGTGTCGTTAAGGCGACCAAACGATGCAACTTCCGTCGAGTGAACGGTAGACGATCCACCTTATCATCTAAATACAATCACATACGTCAACAACTGTACATTTCAAGTTCAGAATTTTCCGCCTTATTATATCATACAACTTCCATCCTTTAAGAATTGCCATAATAATAAAACTGCGACTGACATGCAATTATTATTTCTTCAATGTGCCCTTTGGTTCAGTCATCTGGGGTGAATCCTATGCCTTCCATTCTACCTAGTTCATTTATTTCTTAGCCCTACATTGTGAGATAAACGAATTCTAAGCTAGCGATCATACAACGTTAGGTGAACTCATCCTTCTTTCATCATCCTTAATTTCGGAGGAGCCGAAGAACGGCTGCAAATCACAACTCTATTACTGGTTGTGGCCAGAATGATGCGGAAAAAGTAATACAGAAGGATGAAAGACAAAGAAAAGAATTAACTGTGGAAGACAGACATCTTTCATTCAACAAACCCTTTATGCTTCGCGTACCAATTGAATTCGCAACCAGACAACAACTGAGAAAGGGCAAACTCATCTACGATATAAGATATGAAGTGATCAAAGATCATGGCCAACGTACACTTGATATGAATCCTTGAAAGTGTTTCTTTAGCACGCATCAACCTGAGCAGAAAGCGAACACAACGATTGGCGGTTTCGATAAAGCGATTATCCACGATATATTCGAGAGGCCATTGCAGCTGAAAAACATTCCACTGCGCCCTCTTGCAGCTACCAAACGTACGCATTTTCATCCTGTTAGCTCGAATAAAACTCGCACTTGCAAATTCCTCATGATTTAACGATCAAACTTCACTGATAAAAGGGAAGGTATTTTCCATTACAATTTTGGCGCACTGCAGGAACAACATACAATGCGTTAAGGCAAGTCATTTTTTCCGACTTGCATGATGAAACAGGTGAGGGAGGGGGAGGGAAGGGGGTAATATTTATCCAAGAACGTCGAATAAGTCTTTTTCTCCGAAATTTTGAGAGAGATATGTTTGAGCTTCTTGTGATTGCAACCGGATTTTCGAAACGTAAGTGAAATGAAACTTTTGACAAGTGGTATTTGTTTAAAAAACGATCTGTGAAAACTAATATGCGCATTCATTTTTGCGGCATATTTATGGCCACAATGAGTATCAACTTTTGGACCTAACAAGGAAATATGTTACAGTAAATGACTATTCCTTTATTAGGTACAATACTTCAGCGCTCAGCTCGATAAAATAACGACCTATGCAAATCAGTGAAGACATGTGTATGGTGTAGATTTAGCGACGTTATCTTACAGCAAATCGAGCATGATGATCGACTGAGGCAACTACTATGATATAATACTGCGTGAATGAAACAATTAGCTAACGTTAGGAACGATACGAAGCTGTTCAAGGGTTCCATCACCGCAGCTAACATTCCATCTGCTGCATCGTTCCTCTGTAAATCCCGACATTAAAAGGCTATTGTAGAAGGAGAGCACAATATTCGACACTGGTGACTCTCTTGTTGCTCCGAAAAGATCGAACGCTAGCTCACGAACAGCGAAACCCGTGAAAATTGACTGCAAAATTTGCAATTTCGAACGATAACAATCCTTAAATAGCAACAAACATCGAATAAACTTGCGCTGATCTACTGAAAAGAAATTAAAAGTCAAAGAAGAACTTCAATAGAAGAATACGAAGTTTATTCCAAACTAAGGATTTTGTTCCAACTTTTTTTTCAATTCTAAAAAAAATGCTCCAAACTATAAAAGTTCGTTCGCAACAATGAAAGACGAATCGTGAGGAAACAATTATTCGCTTATCAACTGATAGGGTAGCTAATGGATCAAAAATACTAAATCCGCTCTGCTAGGTCACTTTTTTTATTTGCCAACTGACAAACTGATAAGAGCAAACTGTTTGATCACCTGTGCTGCTTAAGGCCTAAAAAGAAGGCTATAGTTTTGGATTACTTGATGAAGACTGATAAGACCGAATTTTTGGACAGGGGGTTATTTTCGATAGCGCGTCTCCATTCGCTCACGCGCTTTACAAGCACCAAATTTCGTGTTCCCAACACAACACCCAACATTTCATCTATGAATTGACAAACTTACAACAAGGTATGAAGCGGTCAGCCGGTAGCGCTGATGCGTTGATCATCTGTTGTTCACATACCTTGGAAAATCGAGGGGAAAAGGTTATATTTGGATACGGCGACCTTATTCATAGATGGGAGACGGGCTTGTTGAGGTTTGCAAGGTATATCGAAATGTACTTGCTCTATCAAATTCCTTAGTGAGCTCTACCTAATCACAATGTGAAGAAACAAAAGTATATGAGACTGGCTGCAAACCATCGCAACAATCCTGCCTAAGCAATCAGCATTTTTTACGTACCAAGTATTACCAAACCCAATCGTAATGTCTTGACAGCCGGATCAAAATTTGAAAACGATGCACTGCTCATCAACGATTTAAGAACAAACATGACAATTGTTGGTGCAATATAAAAACGTACTGATCAAAGTGTTGTGATTTTGCTTCTTATTCTTTTCCAACCTCTATAGGCACATTTATCTCTTCACTAGAAGAGCTGTGAGTGATTTGTACATGTGGGAAGCATAATAAGAATAAAAGTGTTAATTCCTGTATCGACTCTTGAAGCTTTCACAAGTGTTTTTGAAATAATATCGGAGGAAACACAGATTTTTAAACTGATCTCTAAGGCCACACTGCTCTCATTACAGCTTTAAACAAAGGTCAAATGCGATGTGCTTTTGAAAAGCGCATTATATGATCACAACTGCTGAAACACAATCAGTTTTCTACGACAATGTGCATAACGCGGAAAGTTAATGCTACCCACAGCAAAACACTGATGCGTTCTGTAAGAAGGGAAATATTTCAACGTTGAATAGCTTTGTCGGCCTATTCAAAACTGAGAAGGAAATACGTTGCAAAATTTGGGGAAGTAGATTCACTGGTCAGAATCTACTGCGAAAAACTCTCAGTAGTTAATTCACTCGTTCCGGACTATTCGGTCAAAAACACTACACGGGAATCAGCGAATAATCTTAACGGACTCGAATATAAACTTCGATCTTTATGCACATTTTTACCTCGAGTTTCATACGCACATTTTTACAACCTTCGAATTAAACAAATAATGATTCTTAGTCGCGCTTTCTGTGGTTGGCGAGTTAAAACTGCTGAAAGGAAAAAAGTACACATCTGTACAAGCATAGCAATGCCGTGATGCTGTTTTCGTTAAAAAATTGTCAAGATGCAAAGATAACAATCATTAATAGCGAACCTCTATTTCGCGCAAGCTCGTTTCAAGAAGGGCGTTGTGCCGTGCAAATGAGAATAGATGCTTCGCATTGTCAGCCGCACAACGGGCAGCCGCTCGTTCGACACTTGAGGTTATATCTGATGCCTTAACGAAGCCGATACTGCCGTTGGTGTAGAGATATTCCATAAAGTAAGTTGAGAACCCTTAAAGCAATTCCTTACAAACAGCACCTCAGCTATAGTAAGGTTCAATTAAGTTCAACTGGCAAACGTCTCAGCAACATGCCGGCAAATGCCCACACTTGCACCAAGCCCCTCTCAACAGACATGCATAGAAAAACACAATGGAAGTCACAGCTACCTATGCTGAAAACAAAAACACCAGAATAACAGCTTGTGTATGTTCACACATAAATCATACATGTACGCACTCATATATATATATATATATATATATATATATATATATATATATATATATATATATATATATATATATATATATATATATATATATATATATATATATATATATAACGTATTCCTAACGTTCTATGAACTGAAAAGAAATGTGCAATAATAACACCCGTTAGCGACCACAGGCTGCGGAGAAACAAAACAATGTGAAGTGGTAGCACCAACTTGATGGCGATTTCGTGTTGCAGTTGCTACGCAGTCGTTTTGCATCTCTCGCCCCTGTCAGAACGCTCTTTATCAACTGAGACGACCACAGTGAGCATGCCGTCGCCCTTGTACCCAACGAATCTGACGCACCATCTTCTTTTACGCTGCAATGAACTTTTCATTTGTTCATTTGCTAGGATTTAACAAACGGTCGCGCTGATATCATTCAAATAATGCAGAGCCAAGTATTAAAAAAAGTAGCTGGAATTCCTTAAATGACATAGTTATTCAGGCAATGACTCTAGACTATAAAACGTGTTCAAAACAGGCTCCAGTTAAGTTTCAACGATCAATTCGCCCTATAGATGGCGTTTTCGCCGCGAACTCCTTGACCTTCAGCATGGGAGGAGTCCCAAATGAAACGCAAATGCCTTACATAGTCCAGAAATACACAATGCATTGGCTACAATAACCTATTTATAGAAACAGATGTTCTGAATAACTGAGAGGATAAGCTTCTAGATCTGCATCAGTTGAATTTCATCCTCTAAGCGCATTATGAGGGATCGCGAAGAAGCCGCGCAAGTGGAAACACAAACACGTACACACAGACTCGTATGCGCAGACCCACTCACAAACAGGCCAGGAAAACAGTAAGCTTTGCATTGCAGTGTGAAAAGCAATCATAAGTGAAAGGTTCGCAACAGAAATCAACGCTATCGAATAATCGCTTATCGATAACAAAACACTGTTAAATCGGATGGAGAGGTCCCATTTCGTCACAGAAATCAAACTTTAAAAACATTCGAGCAAATAACATTAGCGCATCTCTTAATAAATTCGGCGTTACAAAACTATTGCCGATTAAACAATTTATCTAGACATTTACCCAACCGTATTGTTCGATCGGAACTACGCCTCTATATGCAGGTCTAGGGCATATCGAATTTCAACTGAAAACGATCCTAGCTATACTAGTCACAGGGATTTTTATGCCGGAAGTGATGGAAGAATGATAATAAGTATTAAAACGGGAATAGCGAAGACTGATCCGTGGCAGAGGTGCATAATTTAGAATGGTTATTTATTCCCCTTAACCAAGGGTCCTTTGCATCACCAAATAACAAAATGAATGAAAAATAAAACGAGCAAAAAAGTACTCATAAAAGACGAATTCATTGGCGAACGTCTCTTCCACTAAACCTTTACTAAATATGGTATTGAAATATCTCTTCAACACCGAGAATACAACTTCTTGAAGACGTCGAACAACAGTTTTCTGCAAGTGAACCAAATAAACAAGTGGCCAACCAACGAATATGGTATAATTCTATTCCGTGGACTAGCTAAAATTTAAAGTTGATGTTAGTACCAAATGCTACATCCCATCCGTTAGCGTCACAGCACAAACACGCTCTATCTGCCAGCACTATAAGATATACATCCTACCCATCACCGCCACGTCATGTCCCCATCTCTCAGCATCACATCCCATACAATAGATGTCAGCACCCCATCAGCTTAAAGGTCATCGTCTATTAAGAGCGTATACTCAATCATAACACAAAAGCCAGAAATATATGTATGCAATATGGAAAGCGTAATAGATGAAACTAATTTCCTGTTGATGCAGCTCAAACTTTCGGTTACACCACCTTAAAGATGCACTGTTTCGTAATGACCATCTAATTTTTTAAGACAAAAGCATCAACACATGATCTGTTCAGCTTCATCTAGTAGATAACGCTCGTCTCAGATTGAGATTCCGCTGTACTATGAATTTGCAAATAAATAAATAAATCTACTCTCTTTGTGAACGGCAGCGATTTACACTTCAACTCCTATTAACAGTATACACTATTTGCAGAAGAAATGAAAGTGTCTGTGTGTCTCTTCTATACAGATTTTGGCACAAACACTATAACTGTCAAATTTCAGCACTAGAACGCCGGACAGCTGCACTCATGTGCAAAAACCAACTACACCTGAAAATTCTCGTGTCTCAGAAAAAAAAAACTCTACAAGTGGTTAATAATTCATACTAGGAACTGTTCTCCGATTACCCTCCATCAAATATTGGGCCTCGCTCAACACAACATCCTCCTAGCCCCTCTCCCGTAAAAACATGCCGACATGGCACACACTAGAACAATAAGGGTTTTTGAACAGCATATCGGTGCTAGGAGGGATGCAACAATGAGAATGAAGTAAAGCAGGATCCTCTCCCTCTCTCTCTTTAAAAGAAATGTCAAATTTCTGTCTTCCATTTGCGTTCTGAAAGAGTGCCACAATAACCCGATTTCCTTTCCTTCGTCGTCCATCGACCACTCTCACTCTCCCCAGCTTGTGCTGTTTAGTGTGAATGCATTCCGGGTACTCTTTTTACATCACAATCCCAAAATAATATCATGAACCCAAATTCGCGACTGTCTACGACTGCGAAAGCCCTTTTGGAGTATCTGCAAAACACTGGCAATGTTGTTTCCCGAATGATCACTGCATTAAACTATCGTTGGATTGAGAAATCCTGGAAGCCCTCCACTGCAACGAAAACCCCAGGCTCTGAAATTTTTTCAAGTTCATACCGCGGATTTATTCGTATACTCTACATGCATTTGATACAAACGACAGATGGGATCGAAAGACACTTTTGACTAGAATTTTCGAATTTTCAGTTTAATTTCGTAAATTATTACAACTAAGAGAGTGAAAAAGAGGTATGAGGTTGTAAGCAAATGGTTTCATTTTACCAATCAGCGACCTCGAAAGCAAATCCCCACGACCCTAAGAACTGACAATTTGTACCAACTAAACGCGTCAGCAAAACAAACCGTTAAAAGAGGCTGCAGCTCAGCAAAGAGTGCTAAATGAAGAAAACGTTCAATGAATTTGTCGACCGTTTCAGATGTCCAGACTTCTACGTCGAACACAGTCGAAAGGGCATCGTAAACCGTCGAAAGGGCTCTCAACTCATCACGAAGGGAATAGGCGAGCATTTGTGCACCTATAACCTCACGATAGAAACATAGCAATTTGCCAGTGAGGAAGAGGAACAAGTAAACACAAAAATACGACAGAGATATCAATCGCACATTCATGCCAGCATATTTGCTATAGGACGAATAAATCTAAGAAATTTGGGCGAATATTTGGATCAGTCAAAACATGAAGGAATAAATCTAGGAAACTAGTTACTCAGATGATTAGAGAGCAGAAGCGCAAGATGTGCCGCTTTCTTTGGTCTGCATCTTTTCTTCTTTATCTCTTGGTACGTTTTTTTCAAGTGCACTTTCGGAATGCCGAATTCTGTTCACCTCTATAAAATCCCTCAAAACTTGGCGTAAAATTTCATTACTAACTGGTACTAGCTGTCAACTGACACCGTTAGATGAACAGATTTTGACCTGCGTTGGAATGCCCTGATTTACTTATTACGTTTTCCTTCTATTGCTTGCCTTTTCTCTGTTATAAGTGTAAATGTGACCAGTGAACAATTAACTTGTCTTGCACTAAGAAAAGCTGCATTTGGCTTGCAGAAAGAAATATTCTCATTAATGCTGTCCACAAACTTACGTTAATATCAGCTACAAAAAACCCGTCCAGCGGACTTCAAGAAGAGGTTCGAAATTTAGACAGTTAGTTCTTGCAGAGAATGATAGGTTAACGAGCCGAGCTAATCAATACCCTTCAGGGAAATTAAAAGTGAAAAATTAACTTACACAACGATTTCTCAGCATATCTTCGTGAGACACTCATAGCATGCTCGCTTAAAAATGAGATCACAAACTCTTGCAAGACTTCAGCGATTTTCGAATTTATATCCTTCCTCTCGGTGAATGCAACCAACGCTGTTAACTGTCGATGAGCCTCCAAAAATGGTGCCACGTACACTGCAATCTGGAACAAGTAAATACTGATCGTTGAAGTGACAGCTAGATCAAAAGACGTACGTCATACAACCTGTGATAAATATCCTCTCCCTCCCCTTTCTCACCCCCCCCCCCCTCCCAACAGAAGCCATTTTTTCCTCACCGAAGATAAACCTTGCCTTCCCTTCCGTCGCCTCTGTGTTAAAAAGATTTTTTTCTTGAAGATTAAACGTGAATATAATGTTAAATGCGAACCAAGTATTGATTAAATGAATGTGAAAGAGTATGATTTCACTAAACTGGATACGTTCGTAAAGCAGAATCTTTAGTTGCTTCTTGTAACTATAAGCTCCCTCTTCATTGTTGTCTTTTCTCTTACAGTACTTGTATTATTGCGATGCAAAGATATGAATAATGTGCGCCATATAATAGACACCTCACCGATTGCGATGAAGCGGCATTCCCTTGAAAACGATGCCTTGAATCGACGCCAAATGAACCATCTTGTTTCGTTATCAAAAATGGACATTTCTTAGTGATTTCGATGATGCTGAAAAAAAAAATTAAATCAGCGCAAGATATGTCTCTCATTGAGATCAGCAAGCAACCTGACCAAATAATACAACTTGACTGATAAGCTCTTCAAACTATTGCTATTAAAAATCAGAATTTCCACCTAATCATATCATAAATCAAGTTGAATTGGGTATCACGAAGAAATAAATAACAAAAAAAATCATTACTTAGGAAAGTGCAGACTCAATAATGCCTCTACTAATTCATCCAAAATAATTTACGAAATATGTACAGATAGAAGGCATCTATAGATATCAGATTGTCTTATACGGTTGAACATCAAACATCATCAAAATACATTAGAAAAATGTTCCACTCACTCGATATATACTATACGGTTAGCGTAAAAACAATTTCACGTTATTGAATAAGGACGCATCTCAAAAATTGTCACCTGAGAATGGGATTTATAAGCTGGGCTTCAGTCCATTCAACAAATGCACCAGACAGCCTAAAAATATAACGAAATAATATGGATAAATTTTGGTTGAAACCAACAAATATTTCCGCTAAATATACTCAATTCACTCAAAAACAGCAAATGGAAGTTTCATAGAGGGCAAATCATCAATTGAATCCGTTTGAAAAACGCATCGAAAAAGTAGAAACTCAAAAAAATTGCGACCTTACTTAACTGAACGCGAAAACCTGTAGTGGAAGAAAAACACGTCTAACTTTTAAGTCGTCAAGGTGAGTATGACTTTTTTCTCAAACTTTAGAAAGTTACTGACAACTGATATTTCAGATCTGAGGTTGAAGGAGATGAACTTCACTGCGGCTAGAAGATTCCAGTGGATGGGGGTTTACCTCTGCGAAGGGATTTGTTCTGACTGTAATTGGTTAAAAATTGATAAACCAACTTTGCTTCACGTTCCTTGAGGACAGCTTCGCAGAAGCCATGATGCCTATGTTCGCGCAGTGTCTTGAATAATGGTGCAACGATACTCGTTTTCGATGGTATTGCTCTGTGCCGAGGAAAGATCGGCTTCGACGACGAATAAGAGTCACAAGTTTCGACTGCTTCCATTTGCGATGTTCCCTCATCGTTTAATACACCCCTCTGAACGGATTAGAATAAACACTATAGAGCACCTAATTTTTTCACAGCAGCCCGATGGCACATTAACCTGCTTATGGTTTGTCAAGAATTTTAACGCACTGCATCATAGTCCACTACATGCAAAACAATCTACCGCCTCCTCCCACCTCAGTTCTTCTTCCCTCGCTACTTATAACAGAACTTTTATCGCACAAATTCATGCCGATTTTTTTATGAACCTAAATTTCATCTAGTTAAGGTTAAAGCAGGGAGTAAAAAATGCATCATATTTCATCGTCGCTCACTACAACCACTCCAAATGGACTCTCCATTTTGAAAGAGAAAAGGTGCAAGCAAAACTGAGGACTTACAGAATGGACTCCTTCACTTACAAAGCCAAATGGTGCAAGCATTTAAAGGCTTTTGAAAACTGTCTCGGTTGCCACTAACACTCACACGTCGTGAGAGGCCTCCTGTAGCTATTAATACGCATTTATTTGGATTACTTGACGGGACAACCTGAACAACTTTGCAGGTAGTGTGGAAAGTCGGTGGTTGGCTGTACGTGTTGCAGTCTTAAATGCACGGAAGCGAAAGCGGATTATAAGAAATAAGCGAGAACTATAGAAATTGATGAGGTATGTGCTTTCTGCTGTTCTCGACATGGAATTCGAGTTAACGAAAGTTCTTGCCTCCCAAGGTTTCTGAGAAAAGAACTTTTTGAGGGAGCTTTTGTATAAAACGATAGTGTCTAAAATTTGCATGTAGGTCGACAACGTACTTGTGTGCAGAGAACGACAAGAGACGAAGTCACTGTCAACAGCCTTTCAGAACTTTTCACTTGGATCTTCGATGCATGATAGCAATTCTTGTTTTCACCTCTTCCATATTTTTTGCTCCCCCTAGTCTCAGTAGCAAATAAACTTCATTAAACAAACTATAAATAAAAAATTAAATAAGTCACCCCGTTGCCTTCGGCTGCACATTCGAGCATTGCTCTACTAGTAAGTCACCGGTCGTCTGCCTAAAACAATAAAAATCGTCTGCATGAAGTGGACGACAGCAGACATGAAAACAAATATTCGCCGCACGTTAGACATACTGAGTGCGGATACCATGAACTTCTCTCCGAATTAATGATGCAGCATATTTTTTGAATCCACGGTCACTTAATATCATTCAAGCAGACAATCTGGCGACGTCGAGCAAAGAAGCGCGCCGACACTGAAGTTTTGACAGGAAAGTCACATGTGGACGTGTTTGTTTTGGGATGCGTTCCTCACACGAATTCCGTTGAAGGGTCAGTCCCTCAGAGTTCCTTACGCCATTATGGGCTAAACGACGAGACATCAGTTTGCCAAGAAACAAGCCTGCCTCGATCTTACTCTAACGAGACATCACCTTGAGATCCTTATCCACTTATAAGCTGGACCAAAGACGCTGGCTGCATTCAGAGCTAGTTAAGAAGATGCAGAGCGACCCGTAAATGGTTATACTTCCATGCTAATAAGTTGATGAAGTCCAGAACAAATCCTAAAAAGGCAATAGCTGACTGGGCTGGGAGAGGAGGAAAAACCAACGCAGCAAACGAGCCGTCTATCCATCCGCCAATCCAGGTAAGGAGTAACTATGGGCAAATGGCTCAAATTGTGTGTATTCAACCGTAAATCCGTTTAGAAATAACTCGTCTGGTTTGATTGCCCTAGTCGACTTTCCGCTTTTCTGAAGTAGAACTGAAAAATCCACAGAGAGACCATGAAACAAAGGAATCCAGGCATTATGGTGACGTAAAAAAGGTATCAACTCATTTTGATTTTGAACTTTAGCTGAGTTGTTTCGATTTATATACTACTGCTCCCGTCATACACATTGAAATCCTATTCTCAGAGTGTAGCTTTGAGAACGTTTTGCTTTCCCCTATTAGTTACGCTTGCATGATGTTTAAATGTCCCCCCTTCCTAGAACATTGAAATTCAAAAATATATGAAAATAAAATAAATATTAAATTAAATTAAACAAAGAAACCATATCTCCTTTGTCCATACTCCGAGAAAGTGCAAAAAGCGCAGATACGAAATGTTTTTGTCCATTAAAAAAATTTTTTATGCAGTCTTTGTGAGTGATTTTTCTTCGTTCAAATTCGCCGTTTAGCTGTTTTTCGGAAACGAAGCATTTCAACGATGAAAACACGTCTATTTAATGAAATTTATCGTGGATAAACATATAAAAGAACGAGAAATGAAATTCCTTATTGACTGAAAACATGAAAAGAATTTACTGCATTACGAAAAAAAAAGAAAAGACGTCTAATGCATTAAAAGTTTTGGATAGTGGTGATATAGTGGCTAAATTTTGCGTTGTCGGTGTTGAAAATTGTAACTGAAACTCGAACTCGGATTTTTATAGTGGAGTTACGGAACGCACACGTAAATGTTATAAATAAAAGTCAAACTCCTTGATAACCTCGGACGAGAATACAGTCTATAGTTACAAAAAAAAAATTCCCGAGTATAAATTGGAATGCTTTTGAATTCCCATCGGACGAATTATTCGGTGAAATTCGGTTCGCATTGCATTCGATTGTGATATGCGGAATCGTCGACAAACATAGAACGTTTTCTCGAAAACGAAATGAAGTGGTTTGTGTTTACTGAGACTTGGGAAATACGATTCGATTTCGACGTTGCAAGAAATATGCAGAATGCGCTAATGAAATCATCACTTACCAACCCAACCGCTTTTTACTTATAGTCCGTATTTCAGAATTTTGATGCATCGCGTATTGTAAAAGCAATTCTTCGGTACTCCGTGATACTCGATTCGTTTCTTTCATGAAAATTAATCCATATGCTCAACAAAATTTGCATATGAAAAGCTACGGTAAATCTCCATCAATATTCAAATTTCATGCAATCTTTCTCTCACGAGAAATGTCACTCTTTCAAAGCGTCGGCAAAATACAGATTGTATGAAGCAACTATGATAATAACTAAGTGTTTATAACTGATTCATCGAACGAATTTGATTATCGAAATCAACTCGTCAAATATCTCAACAGCCAAATTCATCATCATAGCTTCCTTAATTAATCAATTAATGCATATGAATGGATAATATTTGCATAAAAAATCATACGAAATTCTTTTTTTTGCTTTAAATCAATAGCCCACTGATTACCAATCAATCAATCATGATGACTTGTGGTGTATAAATTTTCTTTTTTTTTGGAAGTATTTTGCCGATGTGTAAAACTCGTTGCATAGGTGAGTTAATTACCGCAAAATATGCAAATAATTCCTAGTGAAAAGAAATTGTTTTTTTTTTCAAAGTTCATAATGTAAACATTCATAAAACGATGCAACACCATTCAATATGCAAATTTCTTAAATAATGCAATTTAATGTTTGATTCTAATCGCATTAAAATACGTAAAAATATTTGAAAATTTCATCGAAAGAACAATATTATTAATACTTCCGCTTACTTATATGGCTGACCAATTAGCACAATGCCGGAGGGAGAGTGACGAATAGTTCTTCGTACTCAATTTTTGTAGATTGAAGGCATTTGAAAGTACTGAAAGTTACACAGTGCAGTCAAAGGTTTGTTGATCTTTAGTGAGGTGATTTTAAAAGAGCGGAAAGAGAAATAGAATGAGTTGTCCTTAAATCTCCATACTATGAAGACGGCTTTTCAGATTCGTCTACTAAAGCTTTGAGAGGAATTTATCAGTGAAATGACATTGAAGTTCTTTTCGAGAAACGAAATTACACCACTTATGAAGACCAACATTTATACATTATGAGTCGTGCGTAATTGCCACGTTTCCCGCTGCAGTATAACTCAGTTTTCTTGTAAACTACACCTATATGAAATCGGAGGTGCATGAAGTTTTGATTCTGAAGTCAGTCAGTCAAACTCGCGATTAAATTAAGAGATCAGCCACTCCCAAGTCTTTGGTTTCTTATAACTTGCTAAGAAATTGAATAGTTACTGACAAGCGTATCGTTGCTCATACTGAAATATAAGCAAGGAAACCTGTTATACGAGCCAGCAGAGCATATGTTTTTTGCATCCTTCTCATTTCGCCAAACAGTTACGTAAGTGATCATTGAATATTATACTATGATAATTGTGCAACTCTTTTATAAAACCTCTTCTTTGCGATCACACCGGTGTAAGATGAGAGATCGAGCGAAATCGTATGCAAATTTCTGGTCACCTTTGATAGTTCCCTCTGAACTTTGCTACAAGAGGTCTAATTGCAGTGCTATATTCGCACCAAACGAATTCCGCTGTGACGATTTAAGTGGATCTCGCTTGAAATTGCCGGATCGATGAATACGCTCCTGTATGAATATCACATACAATGCTGCAGTTATGCGCCGTATGAATTAATTATGCAAAAGCGCATAAAAACCATTTGACCGTTGACATCAGAAATAGTCAAAGGGTAGTGGTCAGTGAAAAATATGACCGCGATTGATAACTTGGCTTCTGAATTACAGCAATGTTACTTGACATGTTGCCGCAGCAAATTAAAGGAATACAGATTTATGGCGGGGTTAACCCACCGATGACTAGTGAAAAGAACGATGCTTGAATGTTGCAATGGATCCACGTGAAAGCCCTACGATTAGTGAATTTTAACCGACCTTTCAGTTTTCGAGAAAACATATCGAATTTATTTTCATTGTTTCGAATAGACTTATTTTCGACGTCTTTTAAGTATTCCAAATGCCATTTCGCATAATTTTACCCATCTTGGAATATGCTGTTTCCTGCAGGTAATGAGCAATAAGAATGCTGTTGTTGAAAACGAATGTTCTCAAGTGGAGAGATGACTCCCTGGAATGAAAGCATCGAATTATTCGCAATGTGCAGCATTCACAGTACTCGTTTGATTGGATATTAAAAGTTGAAAAAATACGAATCAAGATAGAAGGGCCACAAGAACGTTTCATGGCCCATACACCTCAAGCATTCTTTCCTTCCCGCTTGCTTCTCTGATCGATGAACACTTCAAAAGCAGCTTAACAGAAATGTAGTCTTTGAGGAGGG
The DNA here is from genome assembly GCA_013433145.1 of Ascaris suum. Taxonomy (NCBI): domain Eukaryota; kingdom Metazoa; phylum Nematoda; class Chromadorea; order Rhabditida; family Ascarididae; genus Ascaris; species Ascaris suum. Next base: position 6,471,958 of record CM024178.1, on the reverse strand, counting down.
TTGAGAAAACTTCCTCCAATTCTTGCCAGTAGGGAAGCTTGAAAGCAGACATTTTTGATGAGACGCGTTGATTATTCATTGGAGGGTCTTTAATGGTCTTTTACAAATCTGCATTCGCGAAGCATGCTATGGTAATATCGTGTCTGTGCGCATTGGTAATGTCGTTTGTGTGCGTATGTTTTTGCGTCTGTGTGTTTGTCTATGTGTCCGTTTAGCGATTTCAGTCAAGAACTAAACCGAACGTTATGGTGATCCAATAGACTCAAAATGTTAACTATTTAAAGATGCCAAGTAAATTGTGCGCATTTCACTTGAATATGGAAGTATTGCTCTTCATACTTCAATTTTATGGGTAACATATGAGACTTCTTATGGAAATTTCGAGCATCATTTAAAAGAAAATATTGAAGTATGGAGCATCCGATGATAAAAAATGGCTAAGATTGATGGAACGAAGGATAAAGAATAGAGAACAGATCAACGGCAACTCGTGCAAAAGTTTTATTTTCAGCATTTCTATCTCTTTTTTCAGTTCACAAGTGCTATGCGATATCGTTAATTCATCATCGCGTCCATTGCTGGAGAACTTATTGATGAGAGAACAAACACAATCGCTTATAGATGTTATCTCGAGAGATAATGCAAAGTTGCGATTGAAACTCCGACAATATCAAATCGCAACATTTTTTAGGGGATTTTGTTGAGATTGCATCAATTTTTTCCCATAAAAAAAGTTTTTGACGTAATTTAATCGCATAAGAGTTCAAATTTCCGAAAGAATAAAGTTGTGATTTTCAATATCGCAATGGATAGGGGAAATGAATCGAAGATTGGAAAGGTTTACAGGGCATGAGAGATATTCATAGGAGTTAATTGGGATCACTAGTTTTCATTAAAAGTTATCAAATTCGTGAAAGAAGTAGCATTGGCAACGGAACGCAACTAGAGACTCCACAGTCAGATTTAAAATCAAAGTCATCTGCAGTCGAAAGATGCATCTCAGCATTAGGTAAGCAGTGATTAACCGATCGGATCAATTCAAATTATCTATGCAGTTTAAATCTTCGAGGCGTCTGACGTCGTAGGCGATGCAGCGCTATGCAATTCACATTATGGTAGTCATAATGTGCCAACGATGGATCTGAGTAATGAAGATTCAGTTTCGAATCGAAAGCTGTGAAGCACTTTATTGTTGTACTTTGATCAAATCTGTGCACAGTTAGACGCACTAACCAAAAAGGAATTAGAACTTGAGCATTTCGATATATGGAACTAAAAAACATTCGAATATCTCAAATATTCCTTTTGATGAAACTAAATTATCCGAAGCGACTAGATATGAAAGCATCGAAAGCGAAATATTCTCTCAAATAGAGCATTCCAAACTAAAAACCTCCGGTTTTTTTCGCTATTTTCAGTAGAATAACTATGATATCGATTATCGATAACGAGTTATACTGAAAATATTTCAGTTTTTTTAAAATTATTTGGGCAATCTTTCTAACATTTACCACTTTGAGAAGTATATTTGTATTATGACATACTATTTATTAGAATTAAGTAAAATTGAAATGCAGTAAATTTTATTGTAACTAAGAAATCTGTTGAGGTGAATACTTTGCATCTAAAAAGTCTCTATATACATTAAAGTAGTTTTGACAGAAGTAAGAAATATTTGGTCATTTTATTGTATTTCATTTCCCAAGGCATTGAGGAGAATTAATCAACCGAATTTACTTAACGATCGGTACCAACAAAAAAAAAACGAAAATGTCTTTTTTTCTACGTTTTCATTGTGCGTTGAAGTTGTTTTTTTCCGATTGAAGAAGAAAAATACTTATGGCCTGTGAAAGAGGATCGGAGCAATGTTCTAGCAATCAAAATAAAGCGAATTTGATAGATTTAACTACTCGTTGAAATTTTTAACTGCTTCAAGTTCATTTTGCTCAAAATATCACACTTAAAACAGTATTTATTTCTTCATTCCAGTGGAATTTCCTGTAATATTCCTCACTCTCCTCCTCTTGCTCGTCTTTCTCTCGAGGAGAATGCAGGAATTTCCTTACAGAGATCTCGAAAAATGATTAAAATGATTGATTAATTGTCGCTGTGAGGAAATTAGCTGGTATTCTTGAGAGCATCACTCAGTGAGTTCACAACGGTCACTTTACTTCCTGTTTTTAAAATATCACCAATTAGCTCTTCACGTGAAATTTTCAGACGTTACTGCATCGAAACAAAATGAAATGCTATGCACTCTGGCAAATGCGACAAATCGATTACAACATTTAGAATAATATTCATATTGTGCAAAAAAAATCGCATAACCTTGTTATCCTCACTGAGGATATTATCAACGATATTACAATAAGTAGCACCGTTATATGAATCAGAAAAGAATATAGAGATGCTATTTCCAGCCAAAAATTTTGAGGCAAGTGGCCTCCATAAAAAGGAAGAGAAAAACGAAAAAATATTCTCATCTTCACATAGGAAGTGAGAAAATTTAGAGAAATCTCTAAAGTTGCAAGATTCAAAAACTATTGTGTGTAACTTTTAATTTATGGAGTTGTTGCACAAATGGGTGCCGTACGAATGAAGAGCAATAGGACGCCCGCTTTATTGTCTTCTTGAAGCTTCGACAGAAGTATCATGGCTGGCATTGCCGACCCTCACTGTTACTTATATGCTTCTCCACTCATTTTGTCGTTTCAGCATCTTCTTCCTTCCGAAAGATGCACAAACATAGTGAAGTGTCCAACTTGCTGGGGAACCAATAATACTGAAATCAGGAGTTTACTTTATATGAGAGTTAACTCATAAGTTTGAAGACGGAACTTAATTTGTGCAGAAGTTTGCTCAAAGACAATGAATCTTTGAGGCTACACCACTCAAAAACTTGCAAAACAGTTTTGAAACCATCAGCGAACCACTCTTGAATATGCCAAGCGGTTTTCAAAGCATCAGCTAAGCACTCTTTTAAAATCTTTTTGTTCCAGAAAATAGGACTTGCATCACCGTATTTCCTGAAATCAATTTGCACGAAACTGCATTATATACGACTCCTTAGATGGTTGTTTTGATTTCGTTCAACTGAGATAAGGCAGCAAGTTGCAAGCGAATTTTATCAGAGTTTCTGACATAACAGCTCTAGTTTCAAAGTCAAATTTCACCACAATTCATACAGACGGTCCACTGACACTCCATTCAACTATAGCAGTTCGATCACTGTGGATGACAGCCGATCAAATCATGACAAATTCTATCACAGGAGGCCCTAAATTTAGAATATAAGAAATTCCATAAATAAAACTGAGCATAGAGAGCATAAAGCATAAACCTATTTATATGCAGAATGGAGGAGACACAAACACGCGGACGTTCATACACATCAGTGTAAAGAGAGATGTACCCGTAGCTGTGATATCATGACTAATCCAACCATAAATTAGAACTTTCTCGAATACTGGAAACAAGTACCATGCTAGCCGAATGACCAAATTCCGGATAGCCTAGTCTGCAAAGTTTCGGCAATGTTCAGCTGCTTTCTGCCTAAGAAAAGATTTGCATCATCCTATTGTGAATATGCAAGCTCTCTCTATTCATGAAAAAATAGGTGATTTCGATAACGAAATTTTTTATGGTTCTTTTACAGAAAGTTTTTTTTTGCGAAATCTTTCTATAGTTTCATAAAATGTTTTCACAAAATTTTACAAAATATGAAATAAGAAAAAAATGTTACATTAGAATGCATATTTAGTGAAACAGTAATGAATGCTATACATTTAGGGTCCATTAGAGTTGACACTCATTGAAATCGACTGAATATAAGCAGCTCGAGAATTCGATCTGTTTTCATTGGCGGTCACTGAGGTATCCGTAGAGGCGACCGATGAAGTGAATTTGTTCGTGGTGCTTGATATGTTCAAGCAGCGACAAAAGATATTGAGTGCTGCACGGCGTACCTGTTAATTAAGCTTTGATCAAGTGCACTAGACCATAATGAATTTGTCACTAGTGATCTATGCATGTACTTTTAAGTGTTATTATAGATGGAATACATGTGAAGATGTTCGGATTATACTCGCTAAGGAAGTAGAAACCTTTAAGGCAATTTTACAAAACTGCAGATGGGAATGCTTTTAAACGTTTAAATTCGTATCAAAAAGATCTATTTATTTTCTTCGACTACTAAATATCGCTTTATTTTATCATTGTTCTGATTGCCGGAAGATGCACAAATGAAACGGTGAATCAGCTTTTTTGTAGGTAATTTGCAGGCTTCATATCTTATATAGGGCTTCCTTTAGCCAGAAAGAGCAAAGCAAAAAGCTATAGATATAGGAGAGACCTCAGACGCAGAAAATTCATAATAGCCGTGGTTACAAAGAAATCCGATTTCTCTAACAATTATAAACATAAGAAGAAGCATTGCGCCATTAAATAATAGTAATACTTGTAAAAAAATTCGCTATGCGATTAATAAATTGAGAGGAAATTTATACTCCTATGAAAACTAATTACGCTATTCTACTATCAAATAAACATTTCTATAAAAGATTACTACAGTATGAAAAAATTTTTGAAAAAAGTTCTCAAGATATGACCATTGATGATTATCCAACTAACCTGAGCATCAATAATAAATCCTATGATTGAATCCACAATTATTCTTATCAATAGTGCACACCTGAAAATCAAAAATCAAAGTACTCCTATAATTTACTCGTGCAACTTCAAAAGCATTAGATTGATGATTCGTAGTGAACTCATATATTTTTAATTAATTGTTCAAAATAAACTGAAATATGCGCTATGAATAGATTTCCTTCATATTTCAAACAATTGTTTTTCATTTCGTCGCTTTGTTCTGTGGCTCAATTTTTCATAGAAGTTCTTGTTTGCACAAATTTTTTCTCAGCTAAAACGTTTTTATTAACAATAGAACGGCTTCTTTAGTACATTTACGTCAACGATGCAATACCAACATTACATAATAGAAGAAATTATATATGTTTATTAATACTTATTTGATAATTGTAAGAAATTTATTAGTGATCGTGCAGTTAGCAATCAAATCAATTCTTCGACTCGATTTTCGCTAAGCAATCAAATTTCCCGTCAATTTAATGAAGTTATCTTGCAGTTTGACCTGGACTCTAAAATGAGAGCCAACCGATCCTTATTTACAGCTGCTGAATGCTCAACTGACTGCAGACTTATGAAGGCTGCGTTCGATGAATAATGAGCATGCCACTAGTGTTCTTGAGTCCAAGTTGGTTTTTGTTCTACATTATTGTCTCCCAAATGCAAAAGCCAGCCTAACTAATACGCACGCCTAATACAACGGTTTAGCGCCATGAAATGTATCGAAATCGGCATTATACTCATTTTTCATCTCACTATGATTAGTAAAAAAGTGACAGTCGACGGCGCACCACGACACTAAGCTCAATAGTGCATCATCTAGATAACGACATCACACATATTAACGTCTTTAGTTGTTCAGCACATTAATACTAATAGAACATTACTGATGGTTTTAATGTGTTAAATTCTAAAAAAAAACTCGTCGAGTCTAGCAGAATCGAACCTGAGTAAACCAAGCGTAACTGTACGTCGATATCTGTTCCGTCTCCAGTAGCATGAATCTTGAAAAAAGATTGCCACAAATGCAGCATAGACAAAGGCGAAGTTCACTAATGCAAAGATGAACACATTGAGGGAGAGTTTCCATAGTGGAAATCGCCTTTTTCTCATACTGTTTTTTCTTCCACGAATTTGTAAAGTGTCAATAAATTTTTGACCACGACGAATAAATATCACTGAAAATGAAAATGCATTAGAATTATTTAAAATTACCGGTCTATGTATTGACTGTCTCATCGCATAACCAGAGGCAGACAAGCAGACAGACAGTATGCAGTCTCGAAGCGATTTGCATTTACTGCAGTTTTTTTTTGCAAGCATGTGGTTAATATCAGCATGGAACATCTTCCTTTAAAAAATACTTGAAAATGGTTCTGATTGAGAAAATAGGGCTCATTCCTTCGAAAGAAATATATAAATATGCTCAGCAGGGCTTTATCTCCGAAATGACTTCATTAAATATACCATATATCACGATCTTTGCAAGAATGGGCTCAACTGGCAGTATTGTTTTTAGGGAATACAAATATAGGCGGGCTTAATTATACAAACACAGTTGTACGCTAAGAAGTAAATAAATCCAAACAGTAAAAAAAACTTTCACTAAGTAAATAAATTTTAAGGATTAGTTTTATTCATAGGCATTATTTTCATTCCACAGTTATTAGGTGTGGAGGAATCGAGAAAAAATATCCATTTCGATTGAAGCTATTATTGTAAAGTTTGCACGACAGTCGCATAACTGTCAGAATAATATTCACAGAAATTTTTATAGCAACTAAAAGTGAACTGATGCACAACTCTTATATTCAGTTTTTTTCAGGTTTTCTTCCGATACATCAATAATAATCGAAAACAGCGATGTATTTCTTCGTTTCATTATTGAAGTTTAATAAATTTTGGCGTTGTGGAAGACGAACACGCATCGATTCTTTTTAAATTAACGCAGTGATACATTGTTCTCTGCTTCTCTGTCTAGATGCTGCAAAGCCCATTTGCCGTAACCTGGCATTGTGAGTGGTGCTGCGAAGAAGAGTTGCATATGCGGGTGAACGGTGATGGTCAAGGTTAGTTGTTGTCCGACGGGTAATGGCAGTAAGCAGATGTGTGGTGCGGTGGCGCGAGAAGGTTACCGCACATGCTTTGCGGTCGTCAGCATGGGGCTCGAGGTTCTGGACAACAAAGGAGGGTCGTCGTTTAAGGTTGATACAGGAATGAAGATGCTAGCTCGCAGTTACATCTCCTGGTTATATGCTAATTTCGCAAGGCTTCTGGACTGAAGTAGTTGCTTCACTATAGTGAATGAATACTCTTATTTTTCAAAATGAGCTCCCTTTCCACATCTGCAACCATCATTACTTTGAAGCTGCTGCCCATTTAGTGGAGAAACCCACAGATCTTCGTCATGGAAAGTGACACACAATTCACATCTACATCGTTCAGTGGTTTCTGCAACGATGACGCAATCGTGCGTCTACACTAACTGCTGTTCCATTCGGAGAGCAAGTGAGACATTTTGTGAACACATTCGAACGCATACTCGTCAAGCTGATGGGAAAGGAACCGACGGCCGACGCGGTGCAGACGTTTTTGATGGCATACAGTCCACCTCTCTGCTCATCCTGATCAGACTATTTTCCGCAAGCCGAAAATCTTCTGGGTCACCGACTAGCTCCGTTTTCAGTCTAATAATATGGGTTGTCGACAACGTCTTAAGAGATCTGATGTTAAAATGGAAGAGAAGTTTGTTTTCATGATGTTCGTCATCGGTATTTCGGGGCAGGTGACTCCGTATATGCCAAAGAGTGTCCAGTACAAAAGGGCGCCTGAACCTCCGGCGCCGTCATACACGAAATTAGCTACGCAACCTATTCCGTGCGCTGTGAAAACTTTCATTGGACGCCTCAGATCAACGAGTTGAAACAGCCCAAAAGCACGACGACCCAGGGACAGTACTGAACGTATTCGACCTAACGCTGTTGAAATCCAAAGCCGACGCTGTAAATCGTCTCCTTGCTTCGCTTAGAGCATATTCGTCGCACTGTGCCTCGTTTCCGCATGGATCCCGCATGGAAAACCTACCGTTCCTAACTGGGAAGAAGGTTGTAAGAGACACATACGCACCGACTGCTTTCAACTTAACGCAATGATTCATATTTTTCCGCTTCTGCGTTTGCGTATTGTAAAACTCGTTCGCTATTTTCTGTTATGATGATTCCCTGAAGGTTTTTGTTGTTCCCAGCTATTATAATTTCTTCAGCAAAATATTTTGCTTATTCGATTCGACAATTCAACAAAGCGGCAAACGTGCAACAGTGTGCGAATTGTTAGTTCATCATAGAAAGTATAACAGTCAAGCATGACCTATGTGTTCGCTGAAACTTCTATATGTGAATCAGTGCCAAGAATCGAGTGAACCAACCAGTGAGTAGAAACACAATGATTGTTATCATATATACCATAACAAAGAATACGTCCTTCGACCGTGACATGATATACATTGAACGGCTGGCACTAATGTTGGGCAAGTTGAACAGCTTCCTCAAACTGTTGGTTGCGATAACCATCCATGTATATAATATCATTAATGTGTACATAATCCAGCTGCAATACTACTAATACAGTCAAAACTTGTTTTTGCACGTTCAAAAGTGAATAGTGATGCAACCTGCTAAGCATTGATCTAGTGCATTAATGAATTCGGATAAATATATGAAAACAACCTGAGGAAAACAGAATCTTATATGACTAATATGGCGAACTCTTTAAAAACTTTCAGATAATGAAAGCATTGGAGCAGTCATGAAGAGAATAAGAAATCACCACCTATAGAACAGAGAATATAAAATCGTTTTCAATAAAACAAAAAGTAAAGATTCGCCTCCTTCTCCATTTTTTAATGCTAAAAAAGTACGTGGCTTGTTACATTTTCGTTTTTCTTCTTGATTCCACTAAGCTCTTCATCTTCTTATCATTGTTGCCTTCAGTTTCGGCTCAAATGCATAGGCAGGGGAGCATCATATAGCCATTTTGTGCTAACGCCAAAAATTGCAAGCTACGCGATAGACTCAACATGAAAGCTCCTCAAATAATTACATTTCAGGCGCTATATGATTCAAGGAATAATATGTTCGCGTGTCACACTAATAGACAGCTATATGCCAAACACTGATAGTGATGTTAAAGTTCTCAAATGCGAATCACTGCTACAGTCGTGTAGTGAAGGCGAGCAAAGTCTACGGCATGTGTATCAAATCATGCATGTTTCTCAGCTGTAAACAGGTGAAACTTGAAGATCTGACGTTCGAGGACAGGTGGATGGGGCGAGTAAGCCTTCAATAGTAAAAGTAAGTGCCATATCACAAAATATTAAAAGTGTGCTGCTTACCTGAAAATGATCAGCCGCAAACATAGCTTCAAGTTGAAAGTTGTTTTATAGTTGAGTGGCTTATATACCGCATAAAGTTTAATAAAGCTGAGGCAAACATAAGAGACCATTGCGGTCCATAGGCACCCTCCACATAACGTTGTTAGAACAATGAAAATGTTCACACTGAAATATCGATTTAATGGTCACTTTTGTGGCTTCGTATAATTTCAGAGATATTTTTCATGTATTTAGGTGAATAAGCAATATCTACGCTATTCTCTGGCAATATTCATGAGCGTGTTACGTAACAGTGATTTCTTACTTCTTTCGAGATCATAAACTACTTGAGCTTTCAACAAAACTTATGCATAACAATGCGTTGCATAAGGTGTTGCGCCGCACGAGAGTTAACGAGATTCCTCAGCTGTCCGTCCGTCCTCGACGGAATGGTCGCCTCGCTTTTATAGGGTTCGCTCAAATTCGTCGTTCCCTTCCACACTTGCTCTTAATCTTGGTGGGGATGTTGTTGGTTAGTGCTTTGTGCTTTGTAAAGTGTGTTGTGAGAGTGTTCGAAGTCTTAGTCACGTTGTTTTGACTTGCATCGAAGATTGCTTCGACATAAGGTACCATTTAATTCTTATGTAAATTATTTTTCTGTCTCATTTCACTTCATCTGATCTTCTTTGGCTTTGTTTCTTTCATCAATTCCGACAAAGATCTGCGGTAAATAAGAAAAACATCAAGTTATATGGATAATCTTATCAGTGGACAATTTGCGAAAGAAAAGTACTAAAATAAATAAAATAGTTATTTGTGACTTACTTGAAACTATCACTTGAGATCATGAATAGATAAAGTGCACAAAGTAAAAAGAATATACAGCATAAAATATCGCCAACAGCTCGATTTAACACAAATATATAGCACTTTCTGCTTACACGTCGATGTTTCATCGCCTCATAGCACGCGATCATAAACGCACTCGTTAGGATCATGCAATGACGGCTAACGGTAAAGGAATCCATGCGAAATATAATCGATAACTACGAAAGAGATAGCTTGTCTGATTTCGCTGAAAATCATAGTCGATATACGAAACATTCTCAAAAAGATTAGTTGAAATTTTGAAACTCGGTATCTCCGATTAACCAAAGTATATACGCTTAAGAATCTATAATCGTATATCTCCATTCCAACTACTTAATGTGTAGTAGAGCTAGTCTTAATCAACACTCCTGCTTCGTGAAAAGAGCTGAATAAAGCAGGAAGGAGTAAAGATGGGAACGAGCGAAGCCGGAATGGTTAATGGATGAAACGTGTCGAAATGAAAGAGCGCATTTGAGAATTTTCGGAATGGAATTAGCAATCAACTAAGAAATAAGAACGATTCGCTTTTCGTCCAGTTTTTTCATTCATCTCATTGATACATCTTTGCTGCACTAACGGAGGAAGTAGACAGGGAAGCAGAATTTATGAATAGATGGAAAACTTTTTGAAAACAAGAGGAGCATTTCCAAATGCAGATGCAGTTTGTACATTTGACTATAACAACAAATGACTGGACTTCGTTGGTAAAATTTTTTAATATGGTTCACTTATCTATTTACCTGGAATTGCACTGCTTCTTCAGCAGTAAATTCTGGAAAACACGTATCTTTCCTTGTAATATTCATAGCAGCATATCAACTCTCTGAAAAGAGAAAAATGTTGCATCTTCATTTCAACACATAATCAAGACGCAGCATGTCGATGCAAGGCTCAAAAATACGCCTCGATTGCACAGATCCGCCAGCTTCCGAGATTCCTCTGAATCTTCGTTTTCCCAGTCCCGAAGTCGATATCTGCTGCAATAGATTACATGCCATTTCAGCTGATGCTTAGAGAATCGAAGTCGCTGAAGAAATCAAAGAGCTTCATCGAGAGGCATTACTCACAATGTCTTTTCCAAATGCAGATGCAGTTTGTAGACTTGAGTATAATAACAATTGACTGGACTTCTCTTTAGGTTCGCGGGTGCAGCTAAAGTTTATGTCAGAATAAAACAACTCTTATGGATCTATTAGAGGAGGCAGTGGTTATGATATAATGAGTTCCCCATATGAGCATAAATTTGACTGCACGATCTAGTTGAACTACAGCTTCAGCAACGTAAACAAAAATCAGCGATAATATATGCTTTCTTTTTAAATGGAAGTGGATATGGCATATTTAGGAGAACTGTTTGAACATCATTCTTTTCAGTGAATCATAGATTAGAGTTGTACTCTTTCAGTATAGTTAATCATATTCCCGAAATCCAATAATTGTCAAAATTCGGCGAACGAGTACTTTATGCCACAGTAATACCAAATTTATCCGGCTTAAACAGTAAAAGTTAAACGTAGGATCAGTTCAAAATGCCGCTCGATCTGACTGCTTTCGCGATAGTAATTTGACTCTCCGCCATATATGCTTACAGCAACCGCATCTCAAAGACGACCGAAGAATAAGAGTGAGAGAGGGAGGGGGAAGGGGGGGGGTGGAGAATGCCTATGAGTATGATGCCTCAGAGTGTAGGCACTTGGGGGTTCTATGCTCATGCCTCCAATGCTTGCTTGCAGGAGCAATGAGCCTTACGCTCTAGCCTAGACCGTTGGCCATGGCCCTTCTTGGGGAACTAAGAGTTTGAAATTTGGGGGCAGGGCCTGCAAAGTGAGCACTTCAGGCCAGAGGATCATAGGCCTGAATTTCAAGGCAGTAGTCTATGGATCTCATGCCTTTGGATGGATGTTTTGGACCCTGAGATTCTCGCGAATGGTGTTCCCATACCCCAGGATGGAGCATTGCACGGTCTTGATACATGGGCGTGGAGGTCCACAAATTTTTGCCTGAAGGTGGAGGCCTTCAGATCTAGCAACAGAGGATGAAGATCTCTGGGTCTCATGCGTCTAAATAGAGGCTAATCACGGCGAGGACCGTGGATCCAATACTTAGAGGCGGAAGCCTATGGCCCTGTTACTCGAGAGTAGAAGCATAGTTGTCAAACCGCTATTATTTATATTATCAGCCTCGATATGAATTTTGTTATCTGTTTGAATATGGATTTTCTTAATTTATTGTCTTTTCACGTATTTCGGAGCGTCGATGTGACCAATATTCTTCCAAATTCGCAATTCAGTTGAATGCAAATGTACTAATCAAGACTTCACGCTAAACATGAATCATATGTCAGTCTCTTGAGGTCGAGTTGTATTACCTCTCTTCACAGGATGATCACGTATATTAAAAAAACTGTTTGCATTCCCACTGCGAGGTTTAGGATGAAAGCGCTTTCTGAAAACTGCAATCTTAAAAGCCCAATATTGAAGATAAAAATAGTGACCTAAATAGTTCGAGCTGACTTCAAAAAACTCTATAGCTAGGTATGATTCAGACATATGTAATAACAACTGAAGAACACTAAGCAAAGGAAAGCGTACTATAAATTTCAACGGCACGAAGAGGAAGATGCCATCAATGGAGTCGTCTCAACGTACGAACAATAGCAACAATGTTGCATAAAACTTTTCGTTTAGTCATAAGCTTAAAAATTTCTCTTTCGAATGATTCCTGATGTAAAAATATGTATTCAAAAAAAACCAATGAAAGGAAATATAGAAAGAGCGAACACAGCGATGCAGATCTTTCCACTGATGTGCACAAATGAAGGGGCAATGAGCAATCAATAGAATTGATGAATTGTTAGTGCTGCAATTGTGATTCGAAAGTCTACAGTGTAGAATACGCAATGTGCCCATTTTAAGAATTGGCGAAATGTGGAAATGATTACAAACTGGTACTCAAAGATAGATTCTAGACCATCAAAAAGGAATTTAAAGGGAAAACTCTTGTCTATGCGGCTCCAACATTAGCAACAATTATTCTGAATAACGCCGAGAAGAGCGGTATTTTTCGTATTTTTAGGAGATTTCCATTGAGTTTTTGATGAGCTAAATGAGCTAAATAGTGTTTCATTATAGAACTGCACACTTTCTGCATCATATCTTTCGCTGATGCTAGAATTCAACTCTCTATAGACATTTCTAAATTCACTATGGTCCGAATAATTTCAGTCATTGGGGGGCAAGTTCAAACAGTTAATGAATAGACAGTTAAAAACATTAAAATTGGCCAAGGCATAGCAAAAAGCAAATCTTCTCAAACGAACCAACAATACCATCATCAATGAGTGTAAAATGGGAATTTCAATAATGATTGCCGCAGAAACGAAAGATTGAAAAGCCGGTTTTGGTGAATATCACAGCAGCCTGTTCTCATTTGCCCTTATGCTTTCTTCATTCTTACACGTCTAACTTCCCTGATATTTCAAAAAGGAGCTCTAAACAGTGCACTTATCGCTTCAGGAATTTGTTTTTATTGACGAAGAATTATATAGAGAAATATTTTATAGGTCGTTTGCTGGCGAAAAAAATCAAAATAGTCATTATTAGTCATAGTGGGACGAAGAATAAGAAGTCAAAGATATACTAAAGGCATTGATATGCTGTGAGCTTTCTTTAAATTTTCACAGTAAAGCATAAGAATGAATCCCTCGTCTGTTTCAACGAAAGATGCATGGTTTACAAATCCTCAAACAATAGATCATTTCTGGCGCCTATCCAATTGGAAATACAGTAAGAATCAACCTTCGAATTTTATTTAAACTAATCGTAATTCATAAAAAATGAGAATATTTGGAAAGAAATTGGATTCAGGAAATAATCTCTAGTTCAAGATATATTTCATGCATTCCATTTGGGAAAATTTTCGCTCTTCTCAAGTTGGAAAAAATTTCGCAGATAAAAATGTACATACTTATTTATACGTTTGCACATATGAAATCATCATAGTAATATTAATGCAAAAGTATTCAAAATATATCAAATTTACTGCAATGAAACGCTCAATAATTATTAATGAAAACTTTTTACGAGTTCGAAGAAAAAACGATTGCAGAATATTTAATAAATTTTTATAGTGTATAAAACATATTTAGAAATAATCATTTCATTTAGCATTAAATTTTTACGTCAATTTAGCGAAAAAAAAAATTTCTTTTCATACATATTTCATTATTCATTCGAAATATTTTGCAAATAGAAATTGCTGAAAATTCGTGTTGACTTATTTCAACTATATTTATAATATTTGAAACTTTGTTAGCATATTGTAAAATTTCTAAGAAAAAAAAATCTCTTGCATAGGATTCTCGACACATAAATATGCCTGCACTTTCACCTATAAGAAGTACTGAGATGAATATTGAAAAGCATCTAACTATAGCATAAAATTACAAGAAAAAGTAAGCAATCGCCAAATATATGGAATGTATTTTTCAAATATGTTGGTTTAAGCGGAAAATTTGCCGTTGTTTTTCCAATTCATTTTCTGCGCATTTCATTTTGAAAGTGTTTGTGTTTTTTTTTCTTTTTGGAGCTGAATTATTTTCCTCTTAGTGAGAGCATTGTTTTATAAAAATTCCACTATATTTTATAGTTAATAAATTCATGAATTTTTCTTTCTTAATTGAAAATAAACATTTCAATTCTCTCCTTCAAGTGATTTCTTTAATGAATATTTCGGCAAACATATCTCCATATGAGGAGCTCTTTGCATCGTTTATTACAATGTTGACGCTCTTTCATTTTGATATATTTTTTGAATTAACTGTTAAATGTATTTGCTAGCAGTTCGTATTGATTTTCCTGAAATTATGCTGTAGCCAGATAGGTATAGATAAACAGTGCGAATCTTGCAAACATATTCCCTGTTCTTATGAAAATTTGTAGCTTGAGAGAATTGCTTGAGGAGGGACCTACATATTGATACATTGTTTCCGACCCTCAGTCGATTAGAGCATTTGATCAAAGATCGGAGCGTCGTAGTCCAAAGTCCTGTTTATTGACAATTTTTTTCAGTGATTATCACGCAGTGATTCTTTGCTCGATATCAGTAATGAGGAGTTTTCCCTATAAAATATAGCTGAACGTAATATTGTTGAAATATTTATAAATTTATTTGTTTAGTCATCAGGAGAATTATGCATATAAATACGCGTGAAGAGCACAAAATTGACACAAGATGGCAACAAACGAAGAGAGAAAGCACTAATGCACGATAGATGCGCCAATATGAAGATTGTGCAAAAAAGTGCAAAGCGGAAAACATAAAAAAAGAACGCGAAACGAATATTGCAAGAAAAAAGAGCGCAGAATGATTGTTGCAAGAACGGAAGAGATGAAGAAGTTTTTTTTTCACCACATAACGGAATAACAATAAATTTTTCAGCATTAGATAAAAAATAATAATTCTTAGAGATTTTTTAGGCCGCAGGAATTTAATGCATACGAATAGAATATCTCGGAGAAATTTATTAACGCTTTGGATTGGAGAATTTTTTCACGTTTGAAGTAAACTCCACGTAATTTTTTTCTTCTGCTCTTTTTGATGGGAATAGAGGATGATTATGACGCTTTAGACTTTGCATTTGGTGGTGTGGATGATGGTAAGTAAAATTATCTATGATATTTTTAATGATCACCTTACGTGGGAAATGGAATTGAAAACGCGATTTCTTGGTGCTGAATGATTTTGTTGTGAAAATTAACAAAACTGCTGAAGTATGCGCGTATCGATGAATCCGGGGAAATCGCTCATTGTCAATGCAAAAATTAGTTTTTTTTTTCCTTACCTCGACTCAGGATTGATGGATTTTGTGGGACTTTTTTGCATCGGTCACTGATTACGATGGCAAGCCGATTCCTCAAAAGAAGACCTGCCTTGCGAGCGATTTTTAATGGCAATTTGTCAAGTGAATAAGTTAACCCCTTTTTTATTCTCTTGCATTTATCGACCATCCTATGCCTTCTTAGTAATTTTTTCCCACACAATGAGCCTCGTTTTCGGAAGTATAGAGATGGTCGAGGAGACAGAAAAAAATATGAACCTAGCGGGTTTTCGAAAATTGTCACCCAACTTGTGGCAGTCTGCTCGTTCGAGACAATAACGTGGAATCCTGTATTTTCTAAACCGATGAGCGGAACTGTGTTGATGAAAATACAGGTGAGTTCTGTAAGCGAATCCCCTCGGCGAAACAATATGCAAAAGCGAAAGGGCCTCAGATGACCTGCCTAAATCGGTGCATAGGAGTCAACGAATGGTAGCCTGTCCACTGTTCTGAGCACTCGGGAGCCCATACATACATGATACATCAAAGCTGGTAACTTGTTGATCATAGGAGGGAGGAGGTGGCGTAAAACCAATCTTTGGTAGAAAATTTTTAGTTCTAGACCTTGCTTATTTCGGCAATTATAGACGGATCTCAAAGAGATGATCACGAATACGTGAACATTTGATGTCGTTTTTCTTAATCTACAACAAATAGATGCCTTTGAATGTGCTGCTAAATTTTGCTTCAGAAGAGATCGTTTAGACAAGGAGAGAGAAATACGCTGAACCTACCAGCCATTACTGTCCATGCGCATAGAACAGTCCCAAGAAGAAAGGAGGTGAGGATGTAGGAGATGTCGAGGAGATTGATAGTGCAGGTAATGAGCTCGGGGATGGTAGAAGGCATGTGATATGGTGACTTTTATGCAGAAGAAGGGATTTTAATTACTGGATGTCGTCCACGGGAGTAGGGGGGCATTCGGAGCCCCGGAGGTGGAGGTTAAAGAATGCTTCCCTTTATCAGGAGACTATCTTTTGTTAATGCTACAAAGTTGTATCGTATTTGCATAAAACTGCAGCGGATAAACAATTTTTGAAAGATTGCTGTTTTAGCGTATCGTCGCCTTTGAATGAAGGCAGCTGCCATTGACTTCCAAGAAGGACATCTATGTTGGAACGCAGTGGCGTGTTTGGTTTGGCACATAAAGAAAAGCCCAGAATGGGGAGCACGATCTACTCATGAAGCCTTTTCTGAATCTGTGGACCTTTGCACGGAATGTCGGAAATTCCTCTTTTCTGCGGACAAGCCTCGACGTCTGGGTTAATTATACGAAGATAAGGAATTTAAACGGCCAGATCTTGCAAACAGTCGAGCTTCTTGTTAGAAAAATGCTGTGAGGTATTTTGCACATCGCATAATATGCGTGGCTGCATAGTTTGCTTTGTACGGCCTGCAGAGAGCGCACCTTCGTGAAGCAAATCGCGCCTACCCTACTTCTAAGACTGCTTTTAGAGAAAACGTGTGATTGGCTAATCGAGAGTTGCAAGCGATCACGCTTCATATAATACAATCGGATTTTCAACGATTAAATCAATTGGAACGATCCTATATTAGCCGACGTTAAGGTGTTTCACTGAACTCTGGCAATGCGTCACCTTCATCAAAAATATGCTGAACGTCCCGAAAATTTTCTATTTTCGGATATCTTTTCTTTGAATTCATTGAATTTTAGTTCTTTCTAGCATTGATTTCGTGAGCATTGGCGTTATTCATGTGTAATTTAAGTAGTAAGTAATATTTGTCATTAGCCAAACTTGTCGTAGCGTTCGTCACACAGTTTGGACTCGCTTCATTTCTTACCCCTCTTAGGTCTATTGCGTGCTTTATGTGGAGTGCTGTGTCACTTATTGGCAAATTCTTTTGCATATAACAATGATAGTTTGGAGTGGATAGAGTACCTTATTGCATAACTTATGGAATTTTGGTATCAATCGCAAAGTATAATATAGCTTAAGAAACCTCTGAGGTGATGAAGCATGATTTAATATAGTCTTCGAAATTTCGAGCGGAACAACGTTAACCACAGTGAATTGACAGCACGGATCTGTGAATTTTCTGCTAATTGCTATTTCTGTAATATTGATGAGAAGTCGCTTCTCTCTTTGCTTGTTGATGCTTTACATTCTTTTAACTGAAAGTAAGTTGATAAGTGAGTCTTACAAGGGCCAATTTTTGTAGCCGGAAGAATGGAAATTCAACGGATGGGAGGTGGCAGGAGAGGACGGCGCCTTGTGGAGCCAGACAGAGATGGTTTTTCCTTGAGTTAATGTGTGGCTAACACAGGCTTCTATTCTGTGTTTCCTCAGATAACTTCTTAATAACCTTGAGATGTCTTCTTTCATTCGAAACGTGTTTTCTTTGAGCTGAAGGAGTATATGAGAAGTACGTAACATTTTTCCCTCTCGAGATTTATTTCGTTTATTTTTTCGAATAAATCAGATTTTTTTTTAAAGGTTTTTGCGAAATATATGCTGAAAACGTCGTATTTTCTATTACACTGCAATATAAAGTTATACGCGAAGACAAAGTTCGAAGAGTTTCAACTTGCTGGGTAGTTGCGATATCGGCCTATAATTGATACGTTTTTCGCGTCGCCATTACCTTTGTGTATGACGGTTACATTTGCAAGTTCCCATTCTTTGAAGTTTTTCCTGTTGAAATAATTCAGTGAAAAAGAGAACACAATCTGATTTTTCATAATTTATGCGTTTTATTTTAATTCTATAAAACCGAGACATTTCGTTCTACATTACAGGGACGAATATCTTAAGAAGTTATCGAATTTGAGCTCCTCCGGCTCAAGCCTGTCCTTTTTCCATTGCGTTTCCCAATTATGCCTGTGTTATTCGGGTTTTCTCCTTTGCATTAAACTATTATTTCTTTATTACTATCTATTCATCACGTTTTACTTCAGTGCATTTACTTCGAATACACTGCCTCATGGGACTTCCTGCCACTCTATGGAGGATTTTTTTTGGCTCGCGTAGCAAGGAGCCGCCGTTTTAACATCCTCATATAGATGAGGAAACACATCGAGGCCATCATGGGGACTTGTTTCAGGAAAATGCCCGCGCGGGCAGAAGATTCCCGAACACGAGGACTTCTATGGTATAAAAACACTGAATAGCCTTCCTGCGGGGTCACGCGAGGGGTGGAGGATGATGGCGAACTGATAACATCAGTGAACACTCTTCATCTGCTGATGGCGAGTTTCGGTCTCCGGTGCTAGCTTTGTACTACCGACGTTACAGCTGTAATACGCTGGCAAGTGAATTTTTCCAGAGGTTTTCAACTGTTTTGCTTTTTCAGTGGTTTTGATGCAGTTTGTTTGCATATTGTATGGTTCATTTCTTCCTGCTTGGAGATTATTACTATCCTGAAAGAGGTAATTTGACACACAGCACTTACGAAAGAACGAAGATCAAGGCTGCTTAACCGCCTCACAGAACTTTCGAACAAACACAGTCAGGTTGTTAAGAGTTCACATGGACTTTACAAGACGCGGTACAAGTAAGACGCTTTTGGACACCTTCGAACAGTGGGATACTGGAAACAAGATCAAATGTTAATTTCAGGATATGCCAACAGAATGCAGTGAAAGCTTAGCGAGATCTTCAAGACATTTTTGACATTTTGTTGCAAGATATAGAGAATGGAATCTGTAGTTCTGGATGATTTCTTGGCAACACTGCATTGTTCGTGAAAGTTCGTAGCAATTAATAACATGAAGATCACGTATAACATCAACTTTTGAAGCTCTAGTCTAAGCAGCAGTCATGAGGAGGCACCATTTTTGGTAACTGCTATGCATAACATAGCATTATTATGGAAAAAGTTAAATTGGTGCAAATCTGACCAGTTTTCTGACGACAGGGGCAGCGTTCTTTAATAGCCAGAAAATTTTAAGGTCATCGGCAAGTCGTGCTGCTGCTGTGTACATTGTCCGGAACCTATATATATATATATATATATATATATATATATATATATATATATATATATATATATATATATATATATATATATATATATATATATATATATATATATATATATATATATATATATATATATATATATTATAACGCCATCAAGTGGCATCAAAAGCCTTAGCGTAATGAATACAAACTAACCCGTTTGAACTTTCTTATTTAACGCCATAACTGAGAAGTCTAAGCCGTCTAAGTGAGAAATTAATTGAGAGTATTGGTCTTTCAGAAAGTAAAAGAAACTTTGCTGGACTAAACAGAAAAATTCATGAGAAATAATTTGGCAGGACTTCTCTGATGGATCTCGAACGCCTCGTAAACAGGGAAAATCAAACTGATCGGGCAGCCAGCTACTATGAAAGGGAGATTTTTGAAGCTGTTTGCCCTATGGACAAACCATCCGAAACCGCCGAAATTTTACTATTAACTTCATATTTTTTATTATTAATTTACTGGATTTTTTAATCAGTAAATAGCTCATGTAACTGCAGCATCACCACATCCAGGGAATTTAAGTGCTAATTACGTTAGGGAGGAAATTCTACCGAAACCGCGCTATCCTTCACAAAAATCGTTGGTAAACGAAGTCTACAATTATGTCTCCTATTTGTACATACTCCGTAACCTTGTCATTGTTATTTTTCTATATTTACTTTACTGACCATTTAGCTTATAGGTCTTTTTCATCGATGAACAACAAACACTTCATGCTTATAAGAAACGTTCTCATTCTTTCCACTCACTACATGCTTTTCTAGTGACTAGTAGATTACACACGATCATCTTCATAACACTTTATAAGACCCTCCAGTTCCTGGATTTACTCCATCCAGCGATAGGAAGCGTTGTCAACTGCTAGATATTGAGATATTTTGGTAATCGATTACATCAACAGTCTTCTTTCATCAACGAAAAGTTAGCGACGACATTATATACATAGGCTGTGAACTATTGGTGCATTTCGTCAACGGAGGAGGAATCTAAGCGAACCACCTCACAGTCACATTAGGCAGGAAGTATGCTTCAGTCCAATCGCACCTAGCCAAATGGTCCTGTTCAACATCGCTGGAGCTTCTCAAAATACATTCTCATTTCAAAGCGGATGCTGGCGTTGGCATTAGTGGGGAAATTTTTGATAACAAAAACGAAGGCACGACAGTAATACTTTTTCTGAGTAGGCTACGAGATTAAGAGTCAGCTATTCTAGAGGAATTCACTGAGCGAATTTATAGATGCAACCAAACTGTCTGCATTAGAGGAATTTAAGGTTAAATTGCCAGCCACTGCGTTTGCCCAAGCTACGACATAAAGCTCCGGAATTTTTGTGCAGGAACTCAACGAAATCAGAAACACTTATGCCACTCATGCTAGGAGCATCATGTAGAGAAGTAAAGGAAAAGGAGTATCCAAAGCAATTCAAAGCATTCTCTTAGGATATCGCGTGAATTTCAAGAACGCTGGCGCATCTATCTACATGGACCGCCTTACCAACCGCTCTCCATCTTTTTTCCACAACTGTCAAACGAATCAACGAGACACATGGTAATTTGAATTTCACCGAAAACCAAATATGGCTTAAAATCTGCGAGAAGGGTTTTTGTAGACAGCACAATATCAGGTTTTATTACTGATTATTTACAATGTATTCTGCATAAAAATAAACACCTCTTAGAGTCCTTTCAAAACAGTCAGTGGAACTTCCTGCAATGATAGAGTTGTGGTTCATACTCAAGAGAGACGAGTGGTTCCTCTGCCTCTCAAATCCCTTTCCCCCCGACCTCTGTGCACCTGGCGGCTATTTAAAAAAAAGTCGCGGCACAACGTCATTATTTAATACATTCACCACATGGATCCTCCTTTCTCTTCTTAACTAAAGCAATATGTTCGATGGGTTTGAAGAACCGTGTAGAATTTAGGAGGATTCTTCAACAGTTTGAACCTATGAGCTATCGTGAGGATTGTCTGAGTGATCTTGATGGACCTCTGCCATCCACGTGCGCACACGGTCCGAAAATTTCCCAAACGGTCGATCTCAAGTTTGTTAAGGATCGCTTTATTTGCTTTTATTTTGGCCTCGCTGCGTCCCCGACGTACCGTGGAAGCTGCCCCTTCCAAATCTTCGAAAGCCAGCAAGCGGAGCCGGTTTTTGTTGACGGGTGTAGGTCTTTACAGAGGCTGGGTACGATTGCTCCTGTTGTGCCATTCGCTGAAGTCCTGGCAGTCTTCATGACGTAATCGGTGAGCATCTTACCGAATCCAAGAATTGGTGTGTTGATGACCGCAACAGTAGTCTCTCGAATGGTATGGATCATCCTCCAACGCATTTCGTTCAACTTTACTGTCACCCGATCATCGATTACAGCCTTTGCCTCACACTAGTTTCAGAGGATGTCGGGGTCAGAATATGGCCGCAAAGAAAATGAGACAAATCAGCTAGTCGACCATATAACACACTATCTTGAAACAAGGCAGGCAGAGTGCATAAACACCATGGATGCTTAGAAAGGCTATTATGTGGACGCCATAGAAGATTGCAGTAGCTTGGAACGGAAGAAAATACAAAGGTGAAAATGTTTGCTCTTCAAAGACAGCAATAGGCCATATCGCTTTGTCCATCTTACATCGTACATTCACATTACAATTCGTCGTGTCGCTCACTACTCATTTTGCTGCTATGAATTTCCTTTATAATTAGATTTTAAACGAGTTCTGAATATTATCGTTTTCCATTCACCATGTTTACCATGCATGTGAACACTTTCAAGTTCAAAGGTCCTCCAGCGGTAACGTGTTATTTGTGTTGAAATTCAAAAATGCTATTCCATTTCATCAACAGCCGAGAAAACCTTATTCCAAGGAGACAAGCGCATAAATAGTGCATTCTACCGTGCAATTTAGAGTGCCGTGAAGAAACAGCTCGTGTTTTTGCTTTTGATATTTTATCAAACAGTTACAATATATTGCAATATATAAAGGAGCGACATTTAACTCATCGTGACAACGTTAATTGCCACGCCCAAAACACCTTGCCTAACTTTGCTATGATTACCACAGTGATGGAATGTTTACCATTTGAAGTGGCAGATTGGCGCAAAACTGAAAAGTCTGTATTGAACGAGGAGGTAATGTGTATTGACCAGAATTTACAATGTGCAGCACTCATTTTTGAGACTCTCGTTTAGATGCGACCAACCGCTTAAAATTCTTCGGTATTTTTCACCACAATAGCTATACGGCGGTGTTTCACAATCACAAATTTCACCGCGGTTCCTGCCAGAACTATTTCCTTCGTTACTTGTTTTCTACACCTTGGTGACTGTGCTGTTCCCTCTGACCGCCATGCTCCGAAAACGCAACCGGCGTGCGACATTGGCCGATCCCGGCATCAGCCTGATGTTGTCCTCGCGATATTTCAACATCCAGGAAGTGCGTTCTACTTCCGTATTGTTGGGGGCGATGACCAAAACTATTATACGTCTCATAATGGGTGTGTGGTATAAAATACTGAATTGTCCTCTGACGAACGAGTGAGCTTATTTTACGATAAATACCTCTGCAGATGTGGGACATGCGTCTACTTTTTAAAAAAAATGAAGGAAATGCAAGATTGGAAGCGTTTTTTATTCGATTTTTCGAATGGTTCACTTCTGGTGCAATCAAGAGTCGCTGAAAAATAGATAAAATACCTCTCGAAAAACGAGCTCTATTGGATATTTTTCTTAAGCGAATGTTCTCTTCTTAAGCAAGCGTGGATCGGTTTGTAGTGCAAATGAAAAGGAACTGCAGAAGCTTATCACCGAGGTGAGTTAGGCTATTTAGGCCACAAGGAACCCAGTTAGGTCGCATTCAGAATATACCAACTAATTTCATATCATTAGCTTCTGAGGCGTCTAGATTGCAGTTGTTGGGAAGAGTGGCACTTATGCAGGCGTATCCAAAAACATTGTTGCAACGTCCTTAATATAAAGAGTAGCAACTCTAATAGAGAATTTTTCGAGAAAGCACTTTCAGCCATTTTTATCCTTAAGCAGTAGACAGGCAGTATGTGTTTGTCACACCCCTTTAGTACTTATGGTGAGAGTTTTTTTGAACAATGGATTGCAATGAAAACGAATGCTAACACATAGTTGTTCTTATTTTCGTATTTTAAAGTGTACTGTGTTTTTACGACTTTTCCAAAAAGCATATATATATATATATATATATATATATATATATATATATATATATATATATATATATATATATATATATATATATATATATATATATATATATATATATATATATATATATATATATATATATATACTTCTACTCATATTGAGCATATTGAGCATTTATATGTCAACAGAAAAGATGTTTCCATAAAATAAAACAGTTTCATTCGTAAGCTATAGCAGTGCTTTATTTATCTACAAAGATCCTCTGCAACAAAACATGCACACCGAGTGAATAAAGCCAAAACAATAAAAGAAAGTGTCTCTGGAATTTTTAATTAAAAAAGCAAAGAAGTGAAGAAGGTGAGACGGAATAGAAACTAATTAATGAAGTGCAATTACCCCCAACCATCTCACAATTGAATGGACCGGCTACTTCAATAAACGAAACGATGACGTGCAGAAGAAAACTGGATTTATATTGCTTTTGATAAAGTAAACGCACTGACACTTGCGTAGCGATGTGGAACGCGTAAAAATTAAAAACATATAAGTCAGAGAGAGAGCCGAAGAAAATTCGAATATGCATAAAATTTTCGTCTTTACTTCTTCACCTCTTTAACATTGTAATAAATATTCACCTACCTCCTTCTTAATTCAGTTTACTGTACTGCACGCAGTACAGTAAACTCTTAATAAATGATACCATGAGTGAAAATTCGGAAATATAAATGTCAAAATGTCACAAGTCGTTGTCGCTAAATTAAAGACCACATTAAATTTGAGATCACCGACCGTGAAATGATACATAGTTGTCACCGTAATGAATTTGATCAGCGAAGTGCACTCAGATTTCGTGATTGCCTCAGTTTGATAACTCTCGAAAATGTCATCGATCGTGCACCTCAATTACAAACAAGTCTCGTATATGTTTTCGAATGAAAATTAAAATTATAATCACCTTATAATTACGGTCCTGCGATATGACGCATCCATACCACCTCTCCGCATATGACAAGGGTTCATGGAGGCCTCAGGCTGTACAAAACGACTAATTGCTGAAGTAACACCGAGCTTTTTTGCCCGATAGCTGGGGTGAAGTTTCGCGAACAGGTTGGAGTAGTTCATCGACTGGTAATTTTGGCGGACCATTCCTTAGTGGTTTCAAAACACATGCTTTAAAAATATTTACTCAATAATCAGTTCAAAATATTTGCAGCAGAAGAACGAAAATAACCAAAAAGCAGCATTCACAAGTTGCATCATGAATGATTGAGAGAATACGTTTGTTTCTTTGATTCTGCGTAAGATGAGACTAACCACACCCAGATATAACTTGTTTTTTCCTTTTTTTTGTCCTCTACATGACAAAGATCGCCATCCCTTCTTGCATCTGTATTATTTTCGAACTACTGACCTTCAATTCATCTACACACTTCACATCCTCAGTATGCGCAGATTAAAACTCTCAAGTTTTTTTTAAGTAGGTGAAAAATCATAACAAATAGTGCAGAATATCTTCATAATGAGAAAATAAATTCAAAAAGTTTATTGAAAATTCGATATTGAAGTAGCGGTAGATTAATTTTATGCGAGTTACAGTCTCATTCCACAGTGAAAGTGATATCCTCGACTGCATTCGGAATTGAAATTCAGGCAATTTTTAAATTTTTATGTCGGCACATCAAATATACGATACACAGCTTCGTATTTTCCAGAAGAATTCTTAACGCACACTCATTATAGCTTATAGTGACTCGGAATTTCTGAAAGTCCTACTAAGTGCAAATGTGCTATGAACATTTTTCCTGATATCATATAGTGAATGCAAATTTGCGTAATTTCTTCTTAGAAGTAAGTCAGCCGATGCATGCTCATTTTTTCTTTATTTAGCCTTTGAGCATACGTACACCACTCATCAAATGCGATACTTTTATGGCCTCAGACTAACAAGCCAACCAATTGTATAAATGTATAAAAGCAACGGATAGCATCTTGATGTTTCTGCTCTATCATTTTCGTTAGTATTAGAAAAACCTTTGCATCGATTTAGGAAGATGCAATTTTTTCGCCGCAATTTTATTGGCAAAGAGATCGAACTTTAGCTGCGAATTGAATCACCACCAGTAAACCTGGTTATATTATCTGAGCATTTCAAACAAAAATTTCTACATTTTCTATTTTTTCTCAGTTGTTTTTTTTTCATTCCCTATATATGCAGAGAAGTGCGCTTTCATTCACAGCCCTCTTAAGAGCGTCGCGAGGAATTATTTTCATTGCTAACTTTTTGTGATTTCTAGCGTCCTGCTTCCATCAGCATAATATGTCAACTTTATTAAATGAGAAGGACCGGCTTCATAATAATAGCGAAAGTTTGCGTCTGAAACGTAACCTGTTTCTCTTAGGAGCAGTTTCAAGCGAGACATTTAAGCAAGTTTAAACGTTCGGCTTTTGCTGTTGCTCCACAAAATATGATACCGTTCCATTTTTTGAGAGGTCGGCGAAAATCGCTCTTTTCCTATTTCGTTGTTTCATAGTTGAATTCTGTTCTATTTATTAGTTTTGTTCATCACAAATATTAAAAATACATCGAAACGATAAGTGCCGTTTTACAAATGCTTTCTTTATATCTGCGGGCCAAGTCCGAGATTACTTCGTATAAGATGAGCTGTCCTAAATTGTCTTTAAAGATTAGCTGAGATGTTTCTGCATTCCTCGTTTAGGTTTTGTTGCAAACTTGATATTTATACGCAAAGGATCCATTGTTATGAATGGGTGAATGTTGAGGGGCTCATTACTCTTGTAGTTTAAATTGCTCTTAATCCAGAACTTTGGAGAAAGCTGAATCTCGAAACCTACAATTCTAGGCCACTTGCGGACAACCGGACTCAGCAGCTCTAGAAAGTCATCTGGAACCTCGGATTTTGGAGTTTCTGCACATGGGATAGACGGAGTTTCGGAACCCAACATGGACCAGAATCCAATTTTTGGAAAACTCGAAGTTCAAAATTTGTCCACTTCTTTGGATTTATGAGAAACCTCATTCGAGGCATGGTGTAGAACTTTGGATTGGATTTTGTCGATGATAGCTAAGACAGTGGTGCCGCTTGTCCAATATTCAACAATGCTTTCGGGGTAGACAATGTTTTCACGTTGTTTTAAAATAAAGAGTACCCGGGCTGAGCACAAAACGGCTCGAAATATCGAGCAAAGGCGCCGAGCGGGCATGATATTCTCGGCATCCAATTCCCTCCTAGAACTATAGGAAATTCCTTAGCGAGCGTGTTGAAGCAAAGTTTCTGCAAGACCACAGTTTGCTGATGAACATTGCTGCGCACCGTGCTCGTAAATGCTCACCAGTTCTACGTATTCTCTATAATTCAAATCTTCCGAAAATCGCTTGATGACTCACCTAACCTTCCCCCACCTTTCTCCCCACCTCCAACTGTCATTTCGGATCCCTCAAACTCCAGCACCAGCTCCTAGCTGGCTCTCCTCTGAACCGGTTGAACGTCTTACTTCGCTGTTTGTATGATTGTTATACTCACGAATATTTAATACGCTCGAGTTAAACGCAAATGTGATCTTTAGATGTTCTATGCACCGTTAATTTCATTATTATTGGTGAATGTCGACGGGAAGCTAATGAAACGAATGGCTTCTTTTATGTAAGTACATACAGTTGTATAATAGCTTGTTTTGTAATATCAGCTTCCAATTAGTTTTATCTGTTCTGTTCACATTACTCTTTGCAATAGGAGATTTAGCGCTGTTTGTAGATGTGTGTAAGCTAGGCGTTGCTCCATAAACAGATGACTGCTGGCACCTCATTAAGTTTGCAACTTTCAGTACAAAGGGCCATATAGTAAAAAAAATATGTGAGATCTACACTGATTTTTGCGTATAAATTATCCACGTAATAATATAAATATATTTATTCAAGAATGTTTTTACATGAATATTTTTTACTGATAGTAAGTTCGTTAATTTTTTGGGAAATTTAGGAGCTGCTTGTGAACAGAATGCAAAAACGTATATCATGCCAGCCCATTCCTCCCTCTCCGTTTAGCACAACTGATAGCGTCAACCATTTTACAGGACTGATGTTGCATCACCATTGGTCATGACCAGATTAACATCAGGTGCATCCTATATGAGTAGTCCGGTTATGAAGGTGATCCCTTCCGCCGGGCCTTCAGGATCTTCTTATCTCGTAAGTGCGATTGGTCATGTAGCACCAATTGTACCTCAACAAAACGTTCCTGCAAACGTTGTTGCGGTCCCACTGGTTCAAGTCGCTAGCAGACCACTGCCACCTCCCCCTCCTGCTGCAATTGTTCCACAACTAATAACTGTAATAAAACCCGGACCAATAGTACAAGAAACAAGGAGTATTGTCAGTCAACGCATACTGCCGGTGTCAACCAGTCAAACTAACTACATTCCTGTTGGAACGTCTCAGGTATCATACCGTTCCATTCAAAGGCCAATATTCGCGAAAATTAGTCCAGTAGAAAGACCGCTGCCTCCAACGGCAATTATACGAACGTACCTAATTCCATCAGAAGCCGCTGCGCCGTCACCACCGCCACCACAGGCTCCTATCTATCAAGCATTACCACCACCATACCTCGAAACGCCATCATTCGACAGCAAGCAACTGGCGTCGGTCCATCCATCACTAGAGCGTTCGTTATCAGTAACAAACAAGCATCAGAAAGTACCACCACTCTCTTCAACTGTGAGTTGTAGTTATCTGTCAATAGTTTAGCACAGCATAGCTAAGAACTGAGGAAAATGATAAGCCAGATTGAAACATCTTATGTTAGCAAACTGATTAAAACCAAAATATATGAGTTTAGTACATACAAACTGTTCAGTCTTCACTTTACTCTGTAGAGTGACGATGAAATGTGGAACATTCGAGGAATTTTATTTCCGAACAAATATGCGACAAAACATATTAAAGGGCTAACTGCCTGATATCACTTATACCACTGTGGCATATAATGATATAATGCTCAACTCATATTAAACTGATAGCAATTGCCAATTCACCTGAGAAAAAAAAGGAATGAAAAACGAAAACGAAATCATTGGATATGAAAAGGTTATATGTAAAATCATTTAGCAACAAATCGGATTATTGAGAAAACGTATCGCGTATAGCGCTGAAATCATGAAGTTACAACTCGTAATGCCTATCCGAGTATTTCAGGCATTAATAATGTTCTGTGGATTGCATATTCGCTCAAAATAGTCGAAAAATGAATAGTGGTTACGGTTCAGCAGAGATTTTCACCCTTGAAAGTGCACTTATAAAATTTATAGTATCATATATGGTCAAATTCAATATGCAAATATTTCCAAACTTTTAAGGAAACATTTGCAAATAACAATAAATTAATTTCATAATAATAAACAATGCTATCGCCCAAATCTCGAATATCTTTCTTAAGTTTGATCATTTTAAACAGAATATAAAGAACAGATCACCTAAAGCATAAAAATATTTCACTCAAGCGATTTCTCGAAAAATTTCTCCGCATCTTGCAGTCATAATTTTTTGTCGGTTGCAAGTGTCCCCTTGTACAACTTGCAATAAGTAATATTTCGTGTGAGATCTTTGCTTTGCAAATTTTGCAATTTGCAAATTATAAAGTTTAAGCGGCAAAACTCTAACTTCGAATTCTGCAAGAGAGGGCGTTATTAGCGAATTGTTTTGGAATGACGAAAAGGATATTCATAATAAAGACCGATACGCAACAAATCACTCTAATCACCATTTTAACTGATGAATTTCACTCATCGATGCCTCAATGAGCACTACTGAAATCAACATGATTTTCGTATTTGTGATATATTCGTACGATTACTTCACTTATAGATATCGAAAAGTATGCACTCAATACGCAGTAAGACTGAGAACGTACAAAGAATATACAGAAAAGCGTTTCACTGATTCGAGGCCAAGTGAACGCCAAAGTAATGGAGCGACATTTGTTTGCAGTTCAACGTACAACCTCGAAAGGAGGATTCTGTTGTACACGAAATGATGACCTCTCATCACCTCACGTTCTATCTTGTTCATAACGCTCTTAAATTTAAGGTTTTTTGATGCTTTGAACTCTTCACGAAAGGAGGTATTACCTCTTCCAAAACATGATCACGACTTCTTATATCCTTGAATTGGCTACAATAGGGATGTAACTCTATAGCTTCAGAAACTCTTTTTTTTTCAAAGCAAAATTTTTGCTCTATTCATCATAAACTCTTACCCGAAGCTATATTAAGTTTGGCGTTGTTTCTGGACGATGATTTTTCTTCCATGAAACAAAAGAATCACATCATATAATGACCGCCATATCACGGTATCATTAGTTCCTACTACTTTGTTTTCTACGAACAACATATTCCAGCTAATTTTTAGTGAAGCATTTTCTGTAGCTAAGTTTTTCCACTTATTCCTTTCGTCTGAATTCACCTCTAGGGAATTTCCTTGTAATATCTAATTAGGTGGAAAAAATCGCTGAAGCTTCTTCAGATCATATTCAGATTTCTTTCATTGTCGGTCATTATGTAATGCGAAATATGTGCGATTATGAGTTTTTTTTTGTGGTTATAAAATGAGATTTGATGGAATTAATTTTAATAAATATTATTCGAGACGTTGATCTTCGACTACAATTGAAGAAACAATACGATTTTCGAAAACAAATTTCAATAATTTACTGAAAATGAAGTGAAAAATGACAAAGATACTGAGATATTGTATCCAAGCAAATTTGAGCAATTCCAAAAGGCCGCTTTTGTAGGTTAATTTTTGTTCGGGTATACGGATAGAAAACCGTATAACAAACGAATTCTTCTCCATAGACTTCGATGACCACACGATAACATCCCTGGAAAAAGAAAGGTTTTTTTTGGCAAATAAAAGTATTAGGATTGAAATTTGCAGTGAGAAAACTAAAGAAAAATATTTCAGAGATTTTTTGATGGTTTTTTTAAGGCATAAATCAAACGGCTTCATATTATATAGATGGATAGCAGGATTCCAAAAGATTAATGAGCAATGAAGAAAGAATGAGCCTAATTAAAAATTGAAATTAGTACTCATTAAACATCAAAACTTCTCTTTATTGTTTCATGTTATTTCATTCAACTATGTACTCCACATATGACACGCATAAAATAAAGAACAAAACGAGTGTAATCTTCTTTAGTTCTCAGTTAGAAAACCACGATTTCTGAGAGATTCTCAACCACAACCATAGTAATTAACGAGTATGAATCGGCAACAAGAACAAACAGATAATTTTACTTTTACAGGTCACTCAATCCCTGGTCAATTGCATGTAATTACATTCAACGCTCAAATAAATGGAATGAAGAAAAAACAATAAGAAAGTTCTACTCACCTCTTTAGCGTTGTTGTAAAATTTCGCAGTGAATTTCTCAGCATAATTTCGATAGGGGCATAGTGCAAAAAATCTGGATCCGATTCATTTATAAGAGGGCCACCATGATCGAGATCCCATCCAAAACTTTGCAAAGGAATCGATTGCTCCAAATTAAAATCGCCCGTTATCGATAACGAATATGCTGGCTTTAGTTTGTCGATATCACCGACCAAAGCAGTTTCCATCTCAACAATACTTTTACTCGAAAATTCCATTCATTTGTTACCGAAGAATATTAAATATATGAATGGCGGACATCTAATAAGCTAAGATATGAAGCAAACCATCAATGAGATATACTAAGTGTTCTGTAAGGTTATATTTGCATATGGCAGAAAATTTTAATAATCAAATGATAGTGTGGAAATAATCCTCCTAACGTGAAAAAAAGCAATGAAAAAATCCTACTTATTCTCTAATTTCATGAAAAGTAACTTCAACTTTTTCGTTCTGCATCTCTAGGTCGTTTGCTAGCTTCTTGTTCGATAGCATCAGTTTCTAGTTCTGTAAAATAATTGCTGTCTTCAAGTTATCTAAACTCTAATTTCTAGTTCTAGGAAAGATTATTTTCATATTCGAGCTGTATAGATCACTTCTCGGCTCAATAATGCGACGGATGTCTTATCAAACAAGCAGATTATAGCCGTAGACCTAACGATAATAAAAAGAACCCTGAACGCAGCTTTGTAGCATCCAGAATTTAAAGCTGCTTCTCATAGCTGTTGCCATATTACGAGAAGAAAAGTTGATATAAAGTCCATTGATAAAATAAGGCAACAGCATGCGTTGTTTGATCGCTTAACGCGCGTGATTTAACTTAACAATGCCAGGTTTTTACACATTATGACGGAAAAAATACGAATTTAACTAGTTTATTTATTTTATTAGATTTAAATTTGTCGAAAGAAAGAGACTGATCAGTTGGCATCGTGATTGAATGAAATTTGAAACTCACCGAAAAACGCGATCTCATGTCGAGTCTATACTCGAAGAGTAACATCCAGAAGGCACCGAAAATTTTCTCGTTTTCAGACACGAAAAATGTTGCACTAATCGATATCTGCAAATGAAATTATGGCAATTTTTAGCGTTCAGGTAAATATCTATTTCTTTTACGCTTATTCGACTTATGACAACACTACATACTTGTAAATATTACTTAGTAAACTGTCACATAGAAATTCAACAACAAAATAAAACGATAAAGAAGAATCTGATGAAATTTAAAAGCATTTAAAAGTGCACAAAGGATTCATTGAATTCATACCAAATCCGTCTTTCCATCGTCATTATAATCGGCAGTTGTTGCTTCAATAATTGGAATCCTCAAACGAGAATGTTCAGCCTGGTTTAAAACAGGATACGTACTCCATAAAAAATAATCATCGTTCGATGCACCCTTTAACATTATTATATAGCGATTTTTGAATTGAACACTCGGCTGCTCACCATATTCGCCATATTTTTTCCACATTCCCTGAAAAATTTCAACGTTTAGGAGAATATCCCCATAAATTTCTTTTCTCCTCGAAACCATGACAAACGACGTGCATCCATAAAGAGCAGAATATACCTCAACAATTCTACAATTTTCTTGGAAAGAATTTTTCTCTCTTTCAGCTACGCAACAATCGGAAGATATTAGCCCCTGAGAAGATATCGATATGAAACAAATTTAATATTGCGATGTTCACTGATAACGTTCACTGATAACCAGTCCTTCACCAAAAATGGTCTGCAGTATTTAAACATTGCCCGAGAAGAAACCTTAGAGCTAAGTGATCATGATTACCTGCCAAACTGCAATCGCTTTTATTCAGCGAAATCTGCATTCTCTTTTTGCTAGACGGATTTTTAATCCTCTTTCCACCCCAAATACTGCAGAGTGAACTAGGAAACACTCCGGCGGACGAGTGTCGTAATGACAAAATCTGATCATAAACGACGATTGTTTTCACTAGATCAGCACCACTAATTGCATTAAAAATATGACTACCTGACGAAAAAATAATCAAATATTACCTGAGTAGCGAATGTGATCACAAGAGGCAGTATAAGAGCGAAAATTATTGTTAGCGTTCTACAAAGGAATGCAGCCGAACATGTTGAAGCCTTGTACTTTCGCGTATATGGCTAAAACAAAATATTTAGGCATTTAAAATCACCTCACATTCGAAATCGGAGATTATTATAATACCGTAGTTGATGCATGAGTGTTTGAATGCTTTGAAAAAAAGAAAGCAAATAAATGAATATATCGCTGACAAATATTTTCAAGAAAAATAAAGTCGACTATAAGAACCAGGTATTGAGCTATTGCAAGGATAGAATGCGTTGCTTTGAGCATTTATAATGCACTAAGCAACCAATATACTAGCAATCACTTGTCTCTATTATCTAAACTTCGTGATTACAAAACAACAGATGTGAATACGCGCTGGGCAAGACAAAAACGATTTATCGACTACCAAAACATCTCCCTCCTTAATCTAATCCTGATCCTATCCTCACCGACCAACAGTCGCTCCTCGTTTCCCCTCAGCTTTTGCGGGTCACCCATGCGAAGTGAACAACGAAAATTCTTTCTTACTCCATCCCACATACATTTCGTTCGCTAGAAAATATAATGACCAATTTGACCGAAAAAGTTTAATGGTCCTTGAACATCAGCATTTATTAACAAGAGGTATGCAAATGTACATGAAAATATGCACTATCCTTCTTATAAAATCCGCAAGCACTACATTCATATCCAATCAAAAACATCAACATCACCTAAATTTCATTCATTCTAATCAAAACGATTGTCAAATTTCTCAAAAGCAATTGAAGACAAAAGAGAATGTCATCGGTGAACCAACCTCTTCATGGAGCACCGAGTATTTCATTTATTATTGCGCTTCCTCACTTAATAAATACTTCTTGAGGTATCGTTGTGAGACGCATACACCAGCGATTATGACGAAGAACCACGAAGATGCAGAAATTAGCAAAAGCAATGAATTTGCAATAAAATTCGCTTGTTTTCGGCTATATACCATAAATCGTAAATGAATTGACGGATCGCTTCGATGAGTTGTTCCGCTGCTCGAAAACGTTAGCCGCACTCTATGCGCTCAGCTCGTCGATGTTGTCATAGTAACGACATTCGGATTGGCATCAATGTAAATCACATACGATGCCAAGAAGCATCTCATTTGTGCCTTAAATTTTGAATAGTTCATCTATAGAAATGGTCTAGAACCAATAAATACAATAAAAACTTGAATATTGAATTCTCGAATCTTTAGGTATCTTCTAAACTTTCACCTCCTCGGCTTTTCTCAAAATGATCTCCGAATTTGGAGTTCTCTTGAGAAAATTTCTCGAAAGCAACATGAGACAGTCGAAGACACAACACACATTTGCATACAATTTCAATGATAACAATAATTTAAACATAATGTCGCGTTAAAATTTCAAAGAAAAGTTCAAAGTTGAACATGTCCTTACCCTTCCCCTACACCTTTAGCCACCCATTTTGAAAATCTATAACAATCATATCTCATACTCCAAAGCAGAGAAAGTGAAACATGTGTGGCTTCATTCCGGCTACGCCTATACACTGTTGCAAATGAAAAGATGGATTTTTCGAATAATGGCTCAAAAAACGATGTTTTCACAACGTACAGACCAATCATTCAGCAGATGAAATATGCATAGGCCACTCAGAACGTTCGAACAGCCTGCGAAAAAAATTCATCAAACCCAACATTTTCAGCGCAGGAGAACAATCTGCCTAAGAGAATTAACGTGTAGGAGTAAAAGCAATTACGAAACGAAGCTACAAATTTCGCCGCGCCAGCAGAGCGATGTGTCATAACCACATATCAATGTGCATAAGCAATGAAATGTTCGATATTTTTGTTTGAAGGGACCGTCTGTGCCGACAGCTCGATCGCTACATCTCAGGATCCGTCTGTGGAATACAACCAGAGATGAAAATTGCTGTTCTTGGCAAAACGAGTGAAAGAAACAGAAATCTTTTCAGGTAACGACGTCGTGGATATTGTTTAGGGTGGTGTTGATCATAATGCCGAAGCATAAACGCTCTAATAGAAAGATGCAAGTGTTAAATCACATTTTTTAAAACGCTGCACCGCACCAGAGTCGGACCTCTTTGCGCGCGTGGAGTCGCGTCCCGTTGTTCCTTTTTCGTTTGAAATGTCGCCTCGCTTTTATAGGGTTCGCTCAAATTCGTCGTTCCCTTTCACACTTGCTCTTAATCTTGATGGGGATGTTGTTGGTTAGCGCTTGTTAAAGTGTTGTGAGAGTGTTCGAGGTCTTAGTCCCACTATTTTGACTTGCGGCTTCCATGAAATTGTGCATCGAAGATTGCTTCGACACAAGTGTTAATCCACATTTCTTAAAACGCACTTCCAATTCTCTGGTGATATGCTGTTACTAATACGACTGAAATTGATTAAAAACGTTCTAGCGAGAATATTTATTTTACAGCAACAATTCATTCTAGATATTTATTAGGTCAGTTGCTTAGAGCACCATTTGTGAAGATATAAAAAATTGCGCATTAGTTTGCTGGCTACTTTGTAAAAACTTGGCTAGAGAAAACCTTATTGGGTTACCTTATTGGGCGTTAATAAGCACTGCATATTTCAACAAACTCATTCATATCGATCAAAAAAGGCTTTGATCCAGAAGAAGCAGCATAATGATCACTATCAGAAAATCGAGTTGCTTAGAACCTTAGAATCTCAGAAGTCAGTAATCAGGTTGCTCCCATTGCTACGATAAATACTTCGCGACGACATTTCGCACGATATCTTCCCATAACGATCTATCCCTTGCTGTTTTCTTCCATGTTGATCCAACATTTCTTCGCATCCACTAGGTGGTCTTCCTTTTGGTCTCTTGGCATGCCACCTGTTGTCACCTATGCTTGCAACATGACCGGCCTAGCATGTTTCGTTTGTCCGGTATTCATTCATTACGCTTTTAACAACGATCTGCCCCCCTTATATATTCATTTTTCACTTTATTGCGAAGCGATATTCCGATCATCGATCTCTCCATTGCCCACTGCATTACCTGCAGTTGTTTCTCTTCTGTGCAGCTCTCTTCTGCAGTTGTTAACAACCATGTTTCTCTGCTATATTTTATTGCTTTTAAGACTCTAGAACTGAACAACTTCGCTTTTGTTTCTCGCTTAAGTTTAGATTTTAAGATATCAGAGATTTCTTTGAATCTACCCCAAGCGGCTCTCTGCCTTCTAGAGACTTCCTCTTTCACATCATCATCCATCCTGACCGCCTGTCCCAAACAGACATAGCCTTCCACTTCTATAAATCCTCCGCCAAATTTTATTCTATTACAAGGCAGTTCTTTTCATTCCGTACTTGTTTTTAATTTTTCTGATTTTCAGGCCTATTTTTGCTCCTTTTCTGTCCAATTCCATCAGTATTTTTTGCAACTCTTCCATTGAACTTTCTATGAAGATGATATCATCGGCGAACCTCAGGTAGTTTAATTTCTCGCCACCAATTTTAGTGCGTTCCGTTCAGTCCAATTTTCGCATCGTAATTTCAAGGCAAGCAGAAAATAGCTTAGGAGATAATGTATCGGTTTGCCGCCCTGCTTGACCCCTTTACAGACTGCTATTTGCAATTCATCATTAAAGACAGTAATAAAAGTGAAATATCGTTTAGCGCTGCTTGAAGTAATTTGATCTAATCGGATTGGATTTCTTAGTGCTTTACTGCTCCAGTTGTTGCACTGACCTCTACACTGTCGTATGCCTTTTCGAAGTCCACTAGTGTTTTTCCTAGCGGAATATTGTATTCGCGGCTCCGTTCGAGAAGCTAGTTAAAGCGAGAATGTGATCTGTCATGCTACACCCTCTTTTTTAAATAAAACTTTTTTTTTTCAGTGATTGGAATTTAATGAGTGATCGCTTCATTTTTTTTCAGTGATTGGAATTTAGTGAATGAGTGAAGCGATCGTTTCTAGAGGTGTTTTTATCTTTATGAGTGCAGAAATGTTTCGAAGTTTCAAGCAAACATTTTAAGGATTAATTTTTTCGTATTTTTGAAAACTTGCACTTACATGCTGTGATATTTTTTCCGAAATTTTTTGATATTTTCTCGAATCCTTTATTTCTGGAAATTGTAGGGGGCGGCTAATGATAATTTTAGGTCCGTGCATATTAGCAAATGTCTCCATATCGATCGATCCCTCACTTCTAATCGCGATGCAAGTAAGGCAGATTTGTAAAAGTTACGTGGATGTAATGTATATCATCACAAAATCTTCAGCGCTAACTTCCGTGTTAAACCGAAACTAGAAAAAGCAGTTATAGACCTATAAAAAGAGTAAAAAAAATCGTCATGCATTTTGTACCAGTCGGATCCGTATTTGACACAGAAACGTGAAAACATTGTTTCACTCGTTTCATTAATTTCTAATAATTTACGAGATCAGTGAGGGTTATGCAAGAGCATAATTTCCGTTTACTCTTTTGGGGGCCTCTCAGCTTGTTTTCTTTATCAGTGAGCATTTTTAAAGAGTAATTCTGAACGAATTATATCTCTACTGTATGGTGAGTTCGTCCTCTCCAACTATCTGTAGGTTGCTTTGATTGAACCTTCCTTGCTTTTTTATCTGTTAACTATCTAGTATTCGTCTTTTCGTCGCCTGCATGCTTTTTTTTCCTACCTCGTTGCCAATGCCTGCAATTTCGATTATTCGTAACCAGTCGAGGTTTCCTTAACTCCATACTTGATAAGAG
Source organism: Ascaris suum (assembly GCA_013433145.1). Classification (NCBI taxonomy): domain Eukaryota; kingdom Metazoa; phylum Nematoda; class Chromadorea; order Rhabditida; family Ascarididae; genus Ascaris; species Ascaris suum. The sequence continues at coordinate 6,433,798 of CM024178.1, read as the reverse complement.
AGTCCAGCGTTCGTTGTGCAATAGCTTAGCCAGCAGACAGATTCACAAATTGAATGAGATGACAGGAGCAGGCATATACTTTAGTGTCAGCCATTCTCGACGGTTTCTTCACGGCTGATGGTTTCTTTTCCCAGTTGTATTCTTGCGAAAAACTACATGAATTATGCATTCGTGCAAATAGGCAGTTATCGAGGATGCCTGTGTTTAGGATTCAAGTCGATAGGATTTTTGGTATGTTGGAGATGTAATGTAGGAGCCGCCTCTCAAAGCTACATCAAAGGACATACGGGAGCACATTTTTAGGCCCGAGCTTGTCGATGCTAAATTTTGTTTTAATTGTTTATGAAATCCTTCAACCAACCACACAGGTGATTTAAAATTTTCTCTTCAATGCCGAATTAATGTATGGAAAAGTTTCTTAGCTGATAAAGTTACATCAACTTGGAAGGACCGTCCACCTGGTTGTGGTCAAATTGTCCTCCATTGAGAAGTCCAATGCCTTACATGAGAGCACGGCAATGTATACCTTTGCTGAACACTTCAAATATACCTAAAAACGCCCCAATCTTCGGTTTCCACACATCAGGGTTCACGATACTTTAATCACATGTCTTCCTTGTTTGAAATACATCACTTTCTCCCTTACTCGCTCATATGCATATATATGATTTCTTTTTTTAAGCTTTTTTCCAGCTTCTAACGCGTTTTCTAGCTTTTAATTTTAAGCTTTTTCTAAAGCGTTTTCAATTTTCGTTTTTGCATGGTGGCTGGGGGACTTCATTTAAAATTTTTATTTCTTTTGCTAGTCTAAATGAGTCGGAAATGATAAACGTCGCGGGAAACCACAAATGATGCACGCTCGGGTAATACTGTTGTGGTCTCGAAGTGTCAACAATTACCTTCACTAGATATCAATTTATTTCTGGTACAGTGGTGAGCTGAAACTATGTTTTGTAGTTTACCATTTGCGATAGTATTTAAACTTCAGATATCAGAAACTTTCACTCATTTCAAATTAATTTGAGATTTTTTCATATTTGTTGCAGATCAATAATGAGTTGTAATTTCAGTCATTTTTGCATCGCCGTAAATGTCATCGTTGCATTCAGAAAACAACGAGAGCATATTTATTTGCATAAGAACATAATAGCAGCTAAGAAGTACAAACTAGCTTCTCACTTTATTCGATGTTAATTAGCAAAACAACGCTTGTTAATGAGAGACCAATCCTTGATAATCTTGTTTCAACAAGAGTTCCACAGTTTCCTATAGCATTCTCTTTCAATTCCAACAAACGTTAAGATCATCTTCACGGGTGAAGTTTATCGAATTCAAAAATAATATGCCTATTTTAAATTAGATAAAGAAAAATTTTTGGTCGGCTCAATATTTTCCCTGAATATTATGCTGATAGTTGTTTGCTTGATTCGTTGTTTACATGTTGTCACTTCTGTTATACCTGAAAGTTGTTACTTTTTTGAAAAAAAAAAGAAGTTTGCTATAAATAATGCTCAAAATTTCCCTCAGAAATAAATGGCACTTACAGAACTCATACAGTTTAATTTATATTTGCATAAACAGTTTAATTTATATTTGCATAAATGCAATTAAGAAGTATAACTTAGCTTTTTACTTTATTCGATATGTCTAACAAAAATTATAGATAATTAGTTTTCTTATGCAAAGTAACGATGCATTCCCTCAATGGATAGAAGAAATTTTTGGCCATTTCATTCTCGCTACTCGATGGCGTTTATATGCAATGATAGGTTCACAAAATTTTTGGATCCCGAATAAAACTAAAAATATATATCCTGTGGTTTATTTATTAACAACCTCAGAAGATTTGTTAGTATTTGAATGGCCATTTATAGAAATGCAATCTCTAAATTCGCTTCCAAAGAGGCATTCATAAATATAGCGAAGTAGCATGAATTTTCTTTTGTTTATGCGCTGTTTAATTTTGCTTCTGAAGTGGAGAAAAGTATTTCGTAAGAAGAGAAAAGGAATCAAGCTTGCATTGAGCATCGCAACAATTAGAACGAAAATTCGTGAAGACTTTCTAATGCATTTCTCAAATGAAGTTGATAATTGCATTTTAAGCGGCATTAAAAACAATAGAAACTTTTCTTGCCCGTTATTTTTGCTTACAGAAAATGTTTCCGAAAGGCTGTAATATATTTACTAAATATTAACATTTACAAATGCAATCTCGCATGAAAATGCTTCTTTAGGCCCTTCTTGAGGTGGGGGATTTTTTACTCAACGTTGTTCTTTCCACAATCAATTTATTTGCTACGGAATATTCATTTGCATAAGTATTTAATTTTGTTTACTAGTTTATTAAATGAGAAAAAGGAAAAAAGTTGCATAAGTTTAATTGCAACTCGAAATGAAAATTGAATTGAAAATTCTTTACTGAAATTAATCTCGTCTATTGAAGTAATAACCGCTTTTTGCTCCCAACGAAAAAATGCCCAGATTGAATCGGCCCTCTGAAACCTCGAAAAAAGGCTAAACGAACCGTCATTTGAACCAGCCACTGAGATTGAATTACCAACGTCGTTCATTCCATCCTATTCAGCTTTCCAGCGCCACAGTTTCTCATGTAAGTTCCTTTTTATGTACATGCTAAATACTTCACATTTACACATACACATACACAAATGCACATGCACATGTACAAAGACATACGCATGCACATACACGCACACGCATATAAGCAGCAAAAAATTGCAGCCGCACTCTCCTTTGATGTTTGTGCACAAATTCTGGTAGCAGTGTTTTGTTGCGATGAAAAATTCTGAACTTGTGATACCAATAAATGAAGGCATTGAGTTAGCTGATTGAGACATGGTGATCCTAGCAGACATAGTTGCACTCTATCATGTAGTAATTCTTTGGAATTGCTTCCTTTCTTTTAAGAAGTGCGGTTCTCGAGTACTTTTCACTATAAATATAGCCCAAATGAGGCCAATGTCTGTGCGGTCCCTCTTCCACGTATAGTAATGTTACAAAGTATTAGTTCTTGCAAATTTAGAAAAGAGGTATAGTCAAAACTTTTGTGACGATTTTGTCCCCTCTAGGGGTGTTAGTCAACTGAATTTCGTATAAGAAGCAATTTGATTACGCTAGCTGAACGAAAAAGCAATTTCAGTGCAGCACTTCAATTCATTCTATTAGGGCGGTTGTTGCAAGCAGATTATTTCTGTGCTTTTGGTGGTAATATCCGCCTTCGAAATATTTTTATTTGTTTGAAAAAATATATTTGCAAAGTGATTAACAAGTTGCTCTGGTTGTATTATCAGGATGGAAGTCTATTTACGTCGAATTGTTATATGCACATCAAATTATTCTCATAAGGCATGGCCGATACTAAGTGCTGTCTCACTTCGCTCACTCTTAATCTTACCCTTCATTTCCTTTACTTCTTATTATCGAGTAATTGAGTTTATTCGAACGAGATATTACATTTGGCATTCTCAAAGCCGGAAATCAGTCAGTAAACTTGCTTCGCTTTCATCAGCGAGTATTTCACTTTTGAATGGCTAACGAAAGAAGCAATAAACTACACCTTTTTTGTGACATGTAGTAGTTTCCTATCAATCAATTTTAAACACTCCTATTTTTTCTTTTTCAAATATTGGCGGCTTTATTGCTATATCCAGCGATAATCCAAGTCAGGTTTATTACGAATGAGAATGAAAGATACCCATGAGTGATAATATGAGAGAATATTTCCAATTTTTCTCCTCTTGAGATTGCTGTTTCTCTGTGTTTGCTTTGGGGCTTAAACTGCAGGATTACGGTGTTATTCACGCTCGGATAGAATGTGCATATATTAAGTAAAATTTCGGCAAAGATGCATTCAGTTAGCTTTTTCGTTATGCACTTTTTTCATTGTGCACTATGAGAAAGAATATTTAAAAATTTTTGATGAGCACTTCATCGCTTTTTATGAAAATTTACGACCTCATCTGAAATTGTAATGTGCGCGTGAGGATTAATGTATTTGACTGCACCATATTAATTGTTTATGAGAAGCTAAGCGAATACTCGACGAATTTTGTTCGATGCTTCGAAGAAGGCTATCATTATAAACATCCTATTTGCGAATTCTTCGAATATTTCCTCTCGATTGCGTTATGAGGCGTTTGTACTTGAATATTTCTATCTATTCGGTCTAGCTGCTTCTTCATATCTACGTCAAGGAGGCTTTCGTTGTAGCCCTATCTGCAACATCATATCTGACTAACATTGAAAACTCATATTGCTGATGGGAATATATCCCCACTTATATCAATTATGCATTTTCTATATGCCGTTTAAGAGGCAATTCATGATCGCATTAAATTTATGAATATGCTTAATAGGTAGTGATTATTGAACCGCTATAAAAAGTTTTAAGCTTTTCAGTCATCATTGCTTTATTACATACTTCTATCTCAATTTAATAGAAAGTGATTTCAGCACATTGAAATAGAGTAGACCGGAATAGAATTGGGCTAGACTTTAACACAAAACTCATCCCTCTCTAAAATATTCCGAAGGCAATATCATATGAGTGTTTTGCTCGATTCTCTTCTTTTTTTGTCATCCATATATTAACGATTTCAGAGGGCGCTATCAAGGTGACCATGCGTCAAAGTTCTGCTGTTCCTTCACAACATACATACATTCATTCATTTTTCATGTAACTATGCAACCAAATCCATAAATTTCGCTCAAAGCTAAATGAGATTCTACATAGTTTTGTTGAGCTTCTTGAATATTTCATCAATTTCCATAGTCTGCCTCTAACAGCTTAAAGTCACCTATTTCGAACTGATATATCTTATAGCTTTGGCGAAAAATACGACAAACGAATGACACTTTTTTATAGTTTTTCTGAGCTGATCGTTTATTTCTATTGATCTCATGATCTGACTTAAGCACTTTCACCAAACAAAATGCCTTTGAAGCGTCGGCTCGTTTTTTCTTTTATAACCAAATGTGTCACTCATTAGCGAAAACAAATTATTCAAAAATATAAGCAATAGCGATTTTTAAGCAATAGTCTATTCAAATTCTCTTTTTTTTCAATATTTACAGCAATCTTTCTCTAAAATAAGTCTTCTATTTTCAGTTGGGGAAAATATCACAGAAATTGAACAAAAAAAGTGCTGATTTTCCGAGTCACTCCCTAAAATGTTTGCAGTGAAGTCTACTTCTGTCCAATTATTTATTACTTTGTGTTAACAGCTCTTTGCTGTATAAAGCAAAGTCGATAGAGTTTTTGCATAAAGTGCATCAACCTGTGCATAAAATTTCTATAAAAGCACCCTATAAGTTTACTTTCATGATTGGTCAGTGAGATTATATCTGTTGCTATCAACAAAGTCATCGCTGTGTCACTTCGTATATAATTATGTTCACCCCAGCGCAACAATATAAACCAATATTTAAAACATCAATAGCAATGTATGATTATCCTTTGAATGAAAAATATTCATTGCGATCCTAAGAATAAAGCAAGGTCGTTTCTCATTGAATTTCAAATATCAATAGCTATGAGAATCAGCGGAGCACTCATTGCAAAAAAAAAAGAGAGAGAGAGAATAGAAGCAATTTGCATGCCAACAAACAATTGCATAAATGATCGTTAGAAACATGGAGTCGGCTTATGGGAAGCAGAAAAAAAACGCATTTGCTATCTACTGTGGTGAAATCACTAACAGAGGCCGTTTATTTTTGAATGCAGTTAGCACAGCTCAACATCGAATTTTCCTTTAGACGTCACTTTTGACGTGATTTATAAAGTTTTGGAGGTTGATTTAGAAGTGCATTCTATTGTTCACCGAAATTTTATTTTTGTAGGGAATTTGGGTGCGAAAAAATTTTACTTTCATTGGGAACGAACTGCAAAGATTTTTATGAATTGTTAGATTTTGTTGCAAAATATGCCTCAAATGGATGATCACATCGGATATCGATGTAGGAAACTTCATTTTCAGTAATTTACATGCGCGTCAAAAAGTTCTTCTTGGAGTCATAAAATTTTACCATACTAATAAGTCAGGAGAAAATTCCCTTGCTCTAATTAAGGTTGGGTTTAAACTTTTCTGGATTGACCTTAGCCTGACACTGCAAATCCTCAACGTGACTGACTCTAGCACGTCCTATTTTTCTCGTAGGTAGATTAGAAAAAAACTTCTCAGTAGTTGCTTGAAGAAGAGGAAAAACTTCTCGAGTAAACAGCTCGATTTTATTGAAAACTGGATGTCCAGACCGTTTACACCACATTTGGATTGGATGCTTATCTGCCTGGAAAAATGCATGAGATCCAAAGCAATTTTTTGAGGATTTTATTTTTCCACAAAGTTAAAAAGTTTCTTCATTCCGAATGAAATTGAGGAAAAAAATTTTTGTTCGGCAGAGTCTGAAAATTCTTTGCAAAATCAAGCAAGCAAGTGAGCCTGACATTTATCGTCAGCATAGAAGGCGGATTTAGAAAAGTTCCATTACATTCATACTTATAAAAAACGCTGATTTTTAACGTGGAAAGAAGTGTTTTTTGGATACTGAGTCACAGTCTCAAAACTTGCAATGACTTCATCGGATTATATCCACTGTGAATCCAATTTTCAACAAAATCGACGGCTCAAGAAGTCTAGCGTTCTTTTAATGAAGAGATCTGAGAGTTTCTAGAGATTTTTTTTCAAACACTTTAGCCAAGGTTAAGTTGCATATTCCGAATAAACATCACAACTGATGTGATGAATATTTGTTTTATTTCGGTTGAGAAGAAAATTCATAGTTGCTTACCAAATGATGCCATCGATTTATGTCGATTGATTTTCAATATCAACATATTCACAAGTCAGGTACGCATTTCTTTGAACGAAAGAAAGTTCTCACTCGAAAACAGTTCTCGCTTCAGAGCTCTCACTCACTCAAATCATCGATCTCGTTAGTTTCTTTGATCATGTGAATAAGGAGGAAACCAAAACGATATACCAAGATTTGCAATCTGAAGGTAGGGTCACATTCTTGTGATTCCTTAGTAATAACTACCTGGGGTTAGCAATTAGTAAACGTGATTTTTGGCGACCTTAAATAAATACTGCTGGGCTTAAATAAATATCTGGCAGGCGGTTGTGAAGCCGTCATTGACAGAGGACTCGTGCACTTCGATATGAGTCAGTAAATAAAATATTCTGAGCATCCAATAGGGCAGATGAGTGGAGAATTTATAATTTACAACCTTTAGATGCATCCTCTGCTCAATAATGGAAATAAACTATGAGTGAGTAATAAATTGGTTGGATTATGCTGCGCATGCAAGCATCAACGCATTCCGCTGCACTGCAACGCTTTCTCGGCTGCTTAGAGGTGTGAAGCAAGCAATGAATTGACACAACGGCCAAAGATAATTCGGGATTATGAGTATACCATTGCAACTCCCAGAAACAGTTATAAGGAGGAATTGCCCAGATTTCGAGCACCAAGATCTATGGGTAATGATTCATGGTGAGCCTGCTTAACAACGTGCCATTCCTCATGAGCAAACACCGAATTAGCAGTTTTAGGCCAAGCTTTCATAGCGTTTTGCTCTTTTTTCTCCATTATTCCCAATTTCGACTCGTGGAATGTATAGAACAGCCCGGTGAGTGAGATTGTTTTCATGACGCTTTTGTGAGTTGAAGAGTGGAGGTGTTTAGTCTGAAGAACGTTGTAAACATCTGCCAAAAGAATTGTTTTGCCAGATTTGGGCATCTGGACGATTCGCTATAAAACGCATAATTCATCGTCAAGGGATATGTAGACGAAAACAAATAAGTCAGCGATCGTACCGATGACGGTTAAAGTTTTTCACTCGGTTCCTTGCGAAACAAACCAGAAATGAGCCAAGAGATAGAGAACAAGCTAAATGGGAAATTTGCTAATATTGCTCAAAGAGTGACGGATATCCTAAAAACTTCCTGAATGGCTAATATAATGATTACAGTTAATTACTATCGCAGACCATAAGCAAGGAAAAAGAAATGGGCAAAATAATAACATAATGATAGACGCACGCTGTCTATCTGAATTATTTCAACGTCGAAAGACAACGCGAGAAAAAAGCTTTGCCTCTAATCGACTATTCAAGTTACCGCATATTTGTATTTGTTTTCGCTTAATCTGTACAGTTCATAACTGTAAGAGATATGATAAGTGGGAGAAAGCGGTATACAGAGAAAATAAATTGAAGTTTTTACGGTCGGCAATGGGCGGAAGCTAGCCATTATTTCATTTCAAAAATTATTAACTGACTAAGACTCAGTGGTGAATATCTGAGATTTTCCGTGAGAAATATGAGTCGGAAAAATCGGAAATATCGCATTTTTCCGGTTGCCTGTGGTACCTTCTAGCAAGAATTATAAATATCTTCAACAGACTGCTCGGAAACAAGCTTGATGTATTGTTGTATTCAGCATCTACTTAAACGCTTCTATAATATGGCTAATGCCTTAAGCTGGTATCGCTTCAGAAGCCAATAATCCATCGATAACACCTCTAAGCTTCTTCATGCACGGCATCCTACAAAATAGATCTGGATGCATTTCATCGAAAGTGTGCAACATCACACAAGATGATTTAAACGAGCAGCACCTGACGTCGTTGCCAATAGAATCACTCATATGAAACTACTGATCAGTGGTGAAGCACTCCAGAGGGAACTCCCTTTTTAATCTGCTTGTAATATCGATTAGAGAGATAACCTTTCCAATCACTTTTTGCTCATCAAATCTTGAAGTATTTTTTTAAAACAATCAGCTATATTTTAGTAAATACGCACATGAAATTTTAGGCAAGTCCAACTGGGGCCTTCCATCTGTCCAGGTTGACTGTTTTGTATAAATTTGAACGGCTGCTTTCAATAGATAACGATGTTTAGCACATTTGTAGATTAATTAGTGTTGAGTTCGCCGAACATCAAACAGAGTGAGAAAGGCTTTTTTTTCTGCAAGAAGCACAGCCAAATTATTGCAGTTGAGCTTAAATTTTGAAAATGAAATATAATGTGTGAAGTCGAAATCACCGGTAAGTGAAATGATGGAAGGGCATCCAAAAGATTGTTCTTTAGGTGGAACTCACTGTCGAGTTGAACTTTTTATCTATAGTATTGCTTAGGTGAGGTGACATTTTAGACACTGTGAACTTACTTCTCTACAAACAATATTTTAATATTGATGTGAATCGATTAATCTACGAATGATATGTTCTTCTCGATAATTTTGGTAACGAATTATTCCTCGAAAACTGATTTCGACTCATCAAACTTTTTGGCCTTTTATTATAGTTTTTATTTCGTTCATTTGGGCGTAAAATAAATTCGTTGTGTTCGACTCATAGGTGTTTCGTTTCTCAAAATAATCATATATTGGTTAGTAAACTTGTAAGCATCACAAGGACCTATTGTATCATCTTCATTGATAAATTTCAGGGGAAGTATTTTCTAATGCTGAAAAAGAATCTGATCTTGTGATAGTAGCTCGTGATTTCATAAAGCGAGTCATCGGAGACATAAAGACTCTCATCAGCCTTAAACGGTGCCATCGCATTCTCTCAAATGGATGTCTTTGAGAGTTTCTTGTCTCTTCATTTTAAAGGCGTCTGTCAAGTACAACTTGTTCTTATAAAACATAACTCTAATGAGGCCAATTTTTTATGTTATTCCTCTCCAACGTACAGGAACGCTGCAAATTATCGTTGGCAATGGATAGAAGGAAAAATAAAGAAGGGAAATTAAATGCAAATTTTAAGGGTGTCATTGCTCTTTTTAGGGAAAGCTAGTCAAATGCAGTTCATTTATGTGAGTAGCAGTGCAGTTCCTCTAATCTATGGAAATGAATCAATGATACGCACGGCTATCATCGCATTGCAGCTGTTCATTGTCCATAGAACGCACAAATATCATCAATACTGATAAAAACAGATAGATTACATACTTCGCACAATGGGTGATTGATTTGTTGTGTACGTTATCTCCTTACGTTTTCATTATCAGTGTATTACTGAACGAATAGAAACTATTTGAATTCGATAATGAAGCTATGAGGGTTTCTCTTTTAAAAGTAATTTTTGGAATGAGAAGTTTGCAGAAAATGTTCACTCAAAAGGACGACATTTGCAAAATAGGTAATAAAGAGAGAATGTAGAGAAAGCCGAAGTGAGCATATTTCTATGAATTTTTGCAATGCGAAATTCTGCAATCTATCTTGTCGGATAGAATTTTGAAACATCTCAAATCAAAATATCTCAAAGCTATATGATTTTATTATCTATCAAGTGGGATTTGCATGAAAATAAAAAATTATTGCAATTAGAAGTAAAATATGATAATACATCTTTTTTTTTGAGATATTAGCTGCTATAATATATTCATTCTCATTCGCTGTGTTTAACATTTTGTTGCAAAATGTATAGATGTTTATTTGTGTTATAAGTGTGCTTCTGCGTATCATGATGTAGCGAGAGCCCTATTTCGGCATCGAAAACTATTAAATTACTAAATTCATGGATGCAGAATAGTATCACTTATATCTTTATTTTAGCTTTTTGAGCAATTTTCGCATATTTCAACATCTTTTTTTGAACTCTTTTTGAAAATTAACCCTCATCAAATATCTTCATTTTTTGCGGTTCATAAAGCAAAAAATAGAAATGGCGCTAATGCAAAAATAGTTTTTCAACTCTGACCATCGTTCCGCTCATATAAGGACGCATCTATCGACAAGTAAAAGATGTGGCCACGCAGCTAAGTGGGGAAATATAAGGACATAAACAAGCTGTTTGCGCAATGCGTGGCACCTCCCTTAGCTCTCTAAGGCATTCCTTCTTCGTTGAATGAAGCAGTTGCGCTCACTAACGATCAAATAAATAGATTGTAGGCGACCTTACAAGTTTATGGGTGAAAACGTAGCATGTTGTCTAGTAGAGTGATGTTAGGCAAGAAAATTTTATTTTCACACTTTGCATTTTTTCGCCAGTGGCTATGTTCAAACATTTCCTCTGCAGAAAATTCCATGATGACATTCGATATCCTAAAAAGTCTAATGGAAATTTTAATCTGATTATTTAAAAAGCAAGGCGCTAGTTATATAAATATATAAATATAAATATATAAATATAAATATATAAATATATAAATATATAAATATATAAATATAAATATATAAATATATAAATATATAAATATATATATATATATATATATATATATATATATATATTTATATTTATATATGCATGTATTTTCATATGCTTATTTATTAATTTCTAACTAATAAAGTGATCAACTAACTTATTTATTATCTTACTCATCTATTTATTTATTCATTAATTCATTCATGTGCTTTCGTATATTTATATATCTGAAGTTTCTGACGAGTCACACAGTTAGATCATATCGTTTTTCGAAACACTTTCAACTACTGAGTATCGAGCAGTCGACCATGTATATGTGATTGTGACTACAAGGATTTTAATGATCCCATTTTCAGTCGCTTAAATCGTTGCAAACGAACGATAGTCTGAAGGCTTGGAATGCTTCTGCAAAAGTACCTGAGAGGTATAATAATCAAATTTTTTAAATTCTACACCGACGAATATTCATCCGCCGATCTCTTCTAGTTATTACCACTAGCAGTTTCACTATTGGCATCGGTACGTTTCATTATCACCAGCGTTATCAGCATATGTCAATATGTTGCATTATCAATAACATTGTCACTAAAGGTATCAATGCATTTCTTTACGCATTAATGCGATTCATTTTATTTTTCAGGTCTTATGAAATGAGCTGATTTCGATGACAAGAGACTCTTAGTTTTAGCTAAATCGTCCATTCGACAGAGCAGTTGCAAAATAAAAAAGCGTCTACACTAGTTCCGAGTGGTAAAAACGTCACTATTCTATTCTTTAAGCTACACAATAAACAATAGAGACATTGCGAATTGATACTGCCGACGAGATTCGAACTGTTTAAAATTTCTACCTATTTATGGTGTTATTTTTTGCGTTTTTTTTCCTCCCAACATTTATAGAGGTCAGTCGTTTGGAATCGGAGCAGTTTTTTTTTTTGAGGACATAATTCTTAGGAATTTTCTACGGATTTTCATATGGAAGTGGATTGGATTGAACTTTACTCTTAATAGTTGCCAGTTCCACGTACTCTTAACTTTAATTCCGCATTTCTGACAGCCTACACACCTCTAATATACATATAGTTGACCTCTTTTAATGGATTTTCATTTGTAACAATTCGTTTATGATTCGTTTCGCCATAAGAATCTTTTACACGCTCAGCCATTATTCACGCTAACTCCGGCGCTTCATAGTCGCTGAAAAGTTTTTCGAAGAAAGGAAGGAACAAGCAATTCGTTAAAAAATTGAATTGCATGAGGTGTGAATGCGTATGAGGTTTTTTTTCTTTTATTTCGATCAATCTTATCACCGAATGCTTCATTGCGTTTCCTGTAATAAAGAATTCATCTATATGAAAGGCGTTCCCGAAGCGAAAAGTCCTCCGCTTAAATAGATTGCAGAAATTTATGATTATTCAGTTCTCATTTATCCTCGCTTGAACTATTCATCATCGGTAAGGTTCCATTCCTAGTGGGTAGACAACTTTGATGACATAAATGATTTGAATGAAAGTTGTGTCATTTACAGTATCGCTAAGAAAGGAACTGTTGGGAGCTAATTATAATGACTCCTGCGCCTCCCTTTGATCATGCTTTTTTGATTATGAGATTAAACCCCGCTTCTGAATTTTTTGTGGAATAGCTAAACAAAATCAGAGCATTGCCCATTTAAGTATTGCACTATTTTTGCTGCTTACTGCTCGTAAGCATAACGGCTTAGATAATCATTAACGAACTTATAAATTGTGTGAGTTTGCATGATATGTGACGATATTTGCAATGCTGAAACAAGACTTCTTTTAAATGGAATTGCCAACTCTAAGCTGACTCAAAATTGTCAGTCATCACGAGTCGCCTCCCTTCCGTAGACGTAGTCGAGTAGTGATAACGGATGCTGTCCCAGGTCTGAAAGCGGTCGGTTTGAATGGTTGAAAGGAATGTTTTGAAACTCAACAGTGATAGCAATAACCTATCCCTTATCATCTCCTCCTCTCTACACTCTTGAATTCGAGGTTTCTTTGATGAGAAATGAATTTCAACAAGATTTCCTTACACCCTCGATTACCTGCTTTGGTCGAGAGAGAGGGTATGGCAAATTCTATTCAACATGACTTTTAAGCTTTTATTGTCACTTGTTTGGGTGGGTCGGCGCTACTTTCGTCATAAGTGCGCGCAAGTGGCTGGCGATAATTTGTTTGGCTCAAACCACCCACAATTACTTGTTGGATTAAATCATATTCTCGCTAGGCAATCAACTAACGCTCGCATTGGTTAGCTATGCGCTTAAATTGGTTATATCCATTAATAAGTGTTTCTTGGTCGTTTACTTACGTTCATAAATGTGCATTCACCTTTAAGTGCAATAATTGCATATAAGCATTATATGTATCGTATGCTTTTAAAGGTAAGCCTCAAGCCTATTTCGAAGCAACGTGATGAAATTACATCGCTGAATCAAAAGATGCGATAGAGTGGAGTTCTTCGACGTTGTTATTGGTAAGTTGTAAAAGTTTATAACTGAAAGCATCTTTTTTGCACGATAGACCGGACATCCTGCAAATTGTACTATCCATCCATCAGCCGGTCCATCCGGACCATCATGGATAGTGAATAGCCCACAATTACACCGATGCTGATGGTTTCCCTATTGTTCCCTATGCTGGTTTTTTTATGGCGTTTCCTTCTGCGTACATCGCTATCGGAAGTGGAGCCTCGTGTTTCCTTGGACACATTCTCTTCGAGTGATCACATTTAGCGGCGGGACAAAATTAAAAGCCGAGTCGTTGTGATGAATAAAAAGTGCATAGAGGATCATGCCCTTACATTCGGGCGCATTTACATACTTTCTCAATATTTGTGTTCGCTTCTTTTGTAAGCATCACAATGTTGCCATTGAAATCTATGAATACAATACACTCATCACACAAATAAAATAGTCGCTTCGCTTTCACTTCACACTTGTGTTTCTTGCCTTCAGCATAAGCTTGTACACTAACTTATTTATCAGTGCGATATTCTGAAATATTCTTGAACGAAAGATGAGCGCATTCACACACTCAGACACTGTCATTTTTTTTTTCTTTCGTCATTCAAGTGTTTTCGCGAAGTGGAAGCGTAATGAGTTCCCATGCTTTCAGTATGCTAAAATATGGATACAATGAATCAACTGTTTCGAAGCTATTGAAGGGCAACTCTATAAAGATGAGAAAGTTATGACTTATCCGCATTTGAAGTGAACTACACACTTATCGGATGGATACTGAAACATTGCATTCTGCCGCTGAATTGTTTGCCTGAATTCAACAACGGAGTAACTGATTGTCTATCGATAGCGCTCGAACATATGGTGCGATTACTATCACGTTTTGCACGAGCGCAATTGTTGTGGGTGAATAGTGCGTAGTGTGAGCCCCATTAACTCTCGGATTTCTGAAGTGGAATAAATGACGCTTACACCTCCTCAATAATGATCGTCTTCTGCGCGGTACATAGTGCCAGCCCGTGCGATTCCAGTATCATTATTGCAGGAGAAGTTATGCATCTCGACAACAATCCGTCCTTCAGCAGCGTAATTTGTGGCAGACGCACACCAAGCAACAGCGTTTACCAAGCAAAACTTGATGCGGATCTTATCGATAGCTTCCATCTAAATTTTGTTTGACAGCCCTTGTGCATTTTTCTCGGAATATGGCATTTGAAGCAGTGGATGGTCGTATGCAATATGCCAAACGTCTTCCTCCACTAATATCCAGATGTCTTATCCAAATAGAGGCATTCAAACTGTTTAATTTTCACCACTTCCATACCAGCTTGTTTTAATGGTCACGACGACTGAGTCTTCAGATCCATTGCGCATGCTTATATTTACTCATCTAGACAGAAACCATCTCATAGTCATTTCCGAGGTGTTTAGTTTTTCTTATGTGAGATAAAGTCAATAAAGTAATTCTGACGATGAGCGAATCTGTTGCTCGAATCCTTCTTCGCAGTTCAGATGATCACAGCGCTTTGAATGGACCGCCCATATTTGTTTCGATCGTTTCCCATGTTGTTTGCAACGAGCATGATTGTGCTCACTCTCACCGCTTCGTGTTTCTCTGCTCGAGCTGCAGCTGGATAGTGGTAGTTCGGTTGGAATGAACTACTCAGACGCAGTCGTTCGATTAGGCTACTTATTATGTACCAATTTTGGCTGCTGAAGCCAACGAGATTCGCTTCTGTTTAGCATTTAGGCCACTGAAGATTGCAGACTTATACTTTTTTGCAGTACCTTAACGCCCTTCCTTTCACACTGATAGTCACGTTTGGAGCCACAATTTATTCCAATGAAAAGAAGTTAATTTTCCTTTCAGCTCTAGTTTTTCTTTCACCTGAGATGGGCATCTTCATTCAGAAGAGAGCGGGAATTGTCTCAAATCGCTTTTCAGAAATAGCTTCATTCTTGGGTTCATAATAGCTTCTATTTTCAGCGGCACTAAATAACCGACACTGATGACTGCAGTATATCTCATCCTAAATCTACAAAAGTTCAATGGCGCACTTTCCTCTTTCTGCTGACTGTTCTTTGAAGAGATTTTGAAATGGGATTGCTTTTGCCAATTACTCCACACTTGGTGGTTTCGGTTCATTGTCGATTAATTTGGCAGCTCTTTCATCTTAACGCTTTTTTGCGACGTTCCAATCTAAATCAAATGCGCTTCGAACTTACTGATGCGCTCCTAGAGCTTTCGCTGAATTATTAACGATTCGTCTACTAGCTCAAGTTGTTTTATTATTCACTCGCGGACATAAATTGCCGGCAATGGCTTCAAGCCTCGTATTCAGCACTTATTTGGCGGTAACGACTGTTAGGTTGGCATAGCTTAATTTTTATACAGGCAGTGCGAGGCCAACGACGTTTTCAGTCATTGCGTAACTTTGAGCGATGCTTGCTGTTAAGTAAGGAAAACAAATAAGTGAGACGTTGGATTTTAGCAGTTTCCCGATACAGAAAATGAAAATTTCTCGAAGTCTGGTTCATTTTTTGAAGGAGATTACACAGCTTGAACCTGTGGTATTGCTAAGTGATTAATTGCACTGATCACCGACATCTTTACGGTTATTTGTGGAGAAATTACATTAAGCCTTGTAAATTCGAAGATGCTTTCCTCAGCGGTACTTCAATGGACGCTAGCGTAAATTCGAAAGTATGCA
This sequence comes from Ascaris suum, assembly GCA_013433145.1. Taxonomy (NCBI): domain Eukaryota; kingdom Metazoa; phylum Nematoda; class Chromadorea; order Rhabditida; family Ascarididae; genus Ascaris; species Ascaris suum. Next base: position 6,417,434 of record CM024178.1, on the reverse strand, counting down.
GTATTTGATTCTCTTGGCCAGAAGATGAGTGATTGTGTTAGCTCCTGAATTAGATAGATAAAGCTAACTCGTGGAATGATGTAACCGTCTTAAGCAAATGTCTACGTTTTAGCTGCTTCCTTTTCAGCGTTTACACCACCTAAAAACTGAATTCGCCTTTCGCGTTTGTTGCTCACCTTGTGATGAAATGCGTTCAAGTTTTCAAAGATTGCCGTAAACATTCTCTACGTGCAGTAAAATAGATTATTTGAAATCGGTTTCCACTGAAGTTCCAACCTCCTCATCGATCTGCGGCACATTCCTGAGCACGCTGTTAGTCTTTCGTATCATCGGTTGTAATCCAGCTTGCATTCTGCGCGCTATTCTCCAATTTCATTCGAATATAACACTATCGAGGGAGAGTCAATGCACTCGAAGCTATAGTTCGGGTCGCAGCCTCATCCGTTTTGCCAGTCATTCTCTTGCAGCGAAGAATAGTCGAACTTAGTTGAAAATTCTTTGAGAATAGTGCATAGTGGCCTCGAAATGGAACGTGAAGTGAAAATCTAAAGACATCTCGCCATGAGGAAAAGGCAAATCTGGAGGTCTCCACATGGCTTTTCTTGGTGCAGTGCTGAGCCTAGCTTTAGTGATACATGGTTTTAAAAAAGTGCAAAATAGACAGTCGGCGGTATGGTCCTATGCATTCGTATTTTTAAAATTACTATGAATCGTTTGACGGATCATAACAGAGTTAGCCTGGAAACTCGTGAAATTCACCAATTATTTTATTTGCCTATTGCACTAGTTGCCTAATGAAAATAAAATTTAATGAAATTTTGTTGATTCCCTTATGTGAGATCTGCATTGTTCCATAAAAAGAGTGATTGGTGCGTTTATTTGCTAGTCCTTCAAATGGCACGCAAATACACAATCGATGGCATTCATTAATGAAGGGCATAGCAAGGACTCTCAATATCAACGCCAGATTAGAAATAATGTGTCGAAAGTTTCCTATCGAATTTTTTTTTCGTAACAGAAAGAGCGATTTTTCTCAAGTGCGTTTTCCAAAGGAATGAATATGTTAATATTAGCAATATTCCAATTTATCCGTTGATTCTGCTTTTATTTCGAGTAATTATCATTATCGCCTCTATACTTTTATTCATTTCAAATTTTTGCAATTTCAGTTTTAATCGAAACTTCTATATGACTGAGTTTTCAACGTAGTTATATCATCAGCATCTGTTCAAAATGCGAATGAATTTGCAAGCAGCGACGATCGGTTATATTTTGCCGCTGTGCTGATGAATAAGATCTCTGTTGTTGTTGTTTTTTTTCCAGATTCACTAAAAATAGATCTCCCGTGACTGAGGTTCTTCCATTTCCTATGGCCACAGAGACGTGTGATCTATACAAAGAATATCCCACTGAGAGTTTTCCATTCGAGGAAATATGGGGTGAATTTTTTGACACACCACTACTTGTGCTCTTTTGCAGTTTTTTTTCATCCCATAATAGAAGTAACACGAAAACCCGATACCACTTTTCCATATTGCAGCAGTATGCATAAACGTGATTCTCTGCTTTTTGTAGCCGATCATTCAACATAGCACGTTGCAGTCCCTGATTTATTGGCTGTAACTCAACGATTGCCATTATGCTTACTACGTTATTCATCTAGACGTCTATCGAATGATAATATATGAAGGTTGCTACTGATGCAACATTTTCGTTCGTATAATTTCAGAAGCAATGCGATGTTTATGTTTCCGTGCACGAAGCGATTCGGCTGATCATCCTATAGCATCAATTGCACCGGCACCACTCAAGGACTCAACAAGTTTAGAATATGATGATCCACGCATTCCACTAACCAAAAAGCAGAAATTCATTTTAACAAAGAATTGGAAAGGTATTGCACGTGATGTAACCGAAGCTGGCGCTAATATGTTCGTCAAGTAAGTTCAATCTCGTAATATTAATCTAAATTACGTTCATAAGCAATAATTCAATCAGACAAAATTCTTTGAATAACGTGAAGGCAACTATGAAAGCTTATATATGTGGTCTTTAAAAAACAGTTTGCTGACTTCCTCTCCTCTCTTTCAAAATTCCTCAAATTTCATGCAATAAATGCTGACTGCGCATTTCCGCTTCTACTTGAATTAAAGTGCATCCGCTTAATGAACAGAAAAGCGAGCATGAAGATGGAATTCTAGTAATAAGTGAATTGAAATGCACGGAAAATATCGACCAAAAGACTCCGTTCAGAGCAACAAGAAACAATTTTCAACGTTAGTCACTCTTTGAAAAAGAGCAGACTTGGGAATGGAATTCATCAGCAATAACTGTCTCGATTTAGTTAGTGTTCAACCTAGATGTCTTTTTTCCCGAATTTTCCACTTTTCCAAATTTTTTGACAAATTCTTCCAGGTGACTGATATATTTCAACATTTGAAACATGTAAGCGTCTTTCATAAGTTATCGGCAGACGTTGAGCGCATTTCAATATGCCACCAAGTAAAGTTGTTAATTACAACTTTTCATAGAAAGTTTTTTTCCCTGAAAATAGTAATTTGCAGCTAGCTGCTGAAGCATCAAATTGAGCATTTCCCATTTTTATGCTCATTTTTCCCCCCAAACAATCAATAAAAAACGGCAAACACCTAATCATTGTTACCCGAAAGAAGAAGAAGAAGAAATTTTTGAAAGGATCGCACGCTTAAGTAGATTTTCTGTAGGAAATCAATACTATCTAATGCTCTGTTCTACCTGTATTTGTTCCATACTTTCGATTTCTTTAGCTCACTATCGCTCATCGATTGAGTACTGGAATCAATTTACGACTGGATTTTCGATCATCAGTCCAAATGTCTGATTTTTTACGCGTCCAGATCTACAAATAATTTTCGGCGATCTTTCACAAATATTTCACATTTGCCGTAGATACAGGCATACTCTTCGTGCTACAATCAAACGTTCTAATTTTCAGCTAGTCATTCAGATTGTTATACCTAACGTACGATAAATGAATGCTGTTAGGGAATGATATATAAGAATATAATTATCGAGTCGACAGTGATGTAGAAGTTTGTTGGATATTTGGATGCTTTCATCGCTGTCGAAAAGAACACCTCATCAAACTATTTGTGGAGAAAAAGTGATCGGTTAAAGGTTTTTAGAATTTCCTTCCAATAAATTTCCACAGCGCAATAAAACAAATTTAGATCGTGCTTTTGTTGCGTAATTTTATATCTTAGCAGAATATCCTTCAAATGCTATCACACTGAAAAATTTCTACACTTTAGTTAAATTTTCCACCCTCATTTAGTTGGAGTTCCTTTCTGCTCAGTCTTTTTTCTTTCTATCCTTTTTCTCAAACTTGTCTCTCACTAGATGCAAAAATTAGCTAAATCAAAACAAAGAGTGCTTCATCCGCAAATATCAATTTAACTGATCATTACATGGCAATGCACATCTCTTGCAAATGGCGCATTCGTTCGTATAGCAGGCTACAATCACCTTGCTTGATTTATTTATTATATTTCAGTTGCTAAAAATACATTAAATTTATTTCTTAAATTTTGCTTTTCGCATGTTGTTGATAGATTCATTAGAAATTTGCATGAGACGTTTTTGCATATTGCGCTGCACATTAGGCACTATCAACTTGTTGTCTTTGTTGCCTCAAATTTTCCATATACCTGAAATTTTTTGCTTTCTGGGGATTCTATTTGCATATTTTGGCAGTCATTTCGAACTATTGATTTCATCAAATTATCTCGTTTTTTTACACATCATCAAAGGAAAATTTCTTTACCGATTTATGTGATGCTAAAGATTAGAGATATTTCTTTTTCATTTACGAAAAGACCACTTCACTTGCTTTTATAAATGAAAGGTTTTCGGCATTGAACTCGATTATCAACTATTACGGACGTAAACATGTGTTGTTACATTTTTCATGACTAATGTTGAAGCGCCGAAGTGCCATAACAGTGGAAAATTCTTGTGCATCAAATGTATTCTTTCGATAATTAGATATTAGTGCGCGCAAAAGACATCATTAATAACTGAAATGATTCTTAGAAAGTTCTAAACGCATCAAAATACATCACACTCCCAGTAGTGAGTTATTCACCGCTGAAATTCGAACTTTCCCGCATAAAATGCTAAACAATTATAGATGAAGAAATGAAGTGATGATAAACTGTTTTTTTTTTTGCTAATATTGACTAATAATCGACTAATATTGAATACTCGAAGAAAAGTATTCATCGCCAACAAATACAAATGCATTCAATCTAATTGTGATGATTACTAATGGAAAGTAATTTTTTAAAAAGCGCGTTAAAGAGATGCAATCATAAATGACAGATACTCTAAGAGGTGTGCGCTTGAATTTTTCACTTTCATCTCTTTCTTAGATTACAATCTTTCATTTACAATTTCGCGGTTAGAGCTCTTAGAAGAGTGAGCGATAAACGAGGGAATAGTTAACTCTGCTTTCGCTGATTTGGATATAATTCAGTGTTTATGGGTTGCCTTCCATGATGGGCGACATAGAGCGCTTTTATATTTGTCTAGTCCGATAAGAAAGTAAATTGCGGAAAATGCAACTGTCAGATGAGATTTGCATAAGCGGAGTCACAAAAGTCTAAAAACTCCACACTTTTCTGGTTACTCGTTACCTTCTCGTCTCGTCATGAGTGTTTTTCTTATTTAAACATTTACAGTATTGATATGTTACATTTGAAATGGTTTTTTTCATTTTGCGTTTTTCATTTACTTGAATTTGTGCAATTATTTTCTTTTCGAAAGCCTTAGCGCTCGAAGAATTCTTTAGCACGATATTTTCCTTCTAAGGTCGTCTTCATTTTTTTCTTGCAACTATTGCAAATGAGTCTACGTATTTCAACCCAAAAAGGTCAGCCTCAATTGTTCTGATCCCAGCTGTACTGGCCTGTTCTGTCATCTAAAATTCCAGACATTGTTCCATACCACACTTTTCCCTCAAACTATCGTACGAGTTTCTTCACAAACTGGGGTTGTTTTTTATATTCTAGGCTGTATGTTCTGCATCAGAGGTAGGTTCTGTATTCGTTTCATTGATTGTGGTATTTTTGATCAATTTAGAGGTGCGCTTTTTCTCGCATTTTCATCAATGATAAAGTAACGAACCTGATCTGAAGAACGCTTATCTCATACAAAGGTGCTTGTCGCGCAACGCACAGACAGACGTGCAGACGCGTATACACACTGATAATTATTGTTGAGTGGCAGAAACAGTTAATTCTTTGAGAGATCAGCGTGAAGATTTTTGGATGATAATATTGTTTTCTACTTTTTATTCCGCTATGGGTGTTCTTTTGATTTATTGCATATGAGACGAAAACGTTTTACAGAGTACAGTAATATAACAGTTGAACTTATGAGCGTTCCCTTAAGTGTAAATCCACTACTTTCAACACTTTCCCTAATACTAAGTGCAGTAGTTCACTTGTCCATTCATCTAATCATGGAATTCAAACCCAAAGTTACCAATACTGTGCTAGATGAAGCTTGGGATTAATCCACTCTTTGAACTTCTTGCACTGTAACATTTCCCCTCCTCCCTCCATCCCCCACTTGTTGGATGAACCTTTTCTTGGATTCACTCGAAGAAGAGCCTTCATCTTCTATTACAACAAACCAGCCGCGTCATAGATAATAGAATTGGTTGCTGCATGATGGATGAAAAAATCACGGGATAATACGTCGCCTTTCCATCTCTATACATGATTTACCGCCTATACCTTCCAAGCATTCATATTGTGTCATCACTTTATAACTGACTATTTTGTCAATACATCATCAAAAAACAGGATAGTCATTATCTTCTCGTCGCCTAAATAAATCTCCTCTAAATTTTGGGCGATTTTTATTTCTAGCTCTTCAATGAAATAATATGGTATAATATTCGAGTAGAGTAAGTCACAGTTTGAAAGCTAGAGGCTTAAGGCTTATAGCTGCAAAGCTTTTTTTTAAAACTTCGGCTCATATGTGAGCAACCACTTCCCCAATATCGCCTAATTAAGATGGATGATACAAATAGCCGCAAATTTCGCGACTTTCATTAGGCGATGGTAGATAATTAGCTGGCAATTATTCGTAGGAATTGAGAATTTCAAAGTATTTAAAAGCACTCCGATAAATGCAAAGTTTTCGATACGTTTGGAGTTTTTCTTACTCGAAATAAAATTCATTCAATAACATGTCATTCACTTCGAACTGTCCTTGCCAATTTTTTTCCACCTAAATCTTAGTTTAGATTATAAAAAAATGAGTGATCTATTGACTTGTAAATAAATGAGCAACAAGTATCTGTTAAAATGATAAACCGAGAAATTCTCAGAAGAAAGAGCGGAGGAGGGAGCTAAGAGAAAGGAGCGGGACGGATAGCCATCCAAGTGCAATGTTAACAGCAGCACTCAAAGTTATCGTTCCCAATTAAATGCACAAAGTAACCTCACTGAAAAAAAAAATGCAAAGAAACCGAGAGTCATCTTAGTATGCTGTATAAGCCGCTAAAAATTTACATCTCTAGACGTTGATTTTTTCCACATCGATTCAAAACGTTTTCTGAGTATTAAAAGATAATCCTATATAGGAGATTGATGAACACGCATATTAATGTCTCTTATTTGAACTTTTAGTTTAATTTTCACGTTAATTTCTTGCGAATAAATGCCTTTATTATTAAATATAAAGTGGATTTTTCAAAGCGATGGAAATAGAGCGCATTCAAATCGATAGACATTCCAATTGGCAATGTCAGAGAAAAGTTCAGGAGTTACGTTTTCGAATGCGTAATTAAAACGCTGCAAAATAATTTCTCTCTCATTTTTGCAGCACGTTAATTAGTTCACACAAGCATTAGGCCAATTATTAAATTATTATATGCATAAAAAATATCTGATTAGCACATTTATTCGACTATCTTATAATATTATTCATGAATGATTTCCTTCAGATCTCAATAGAAGGTGTTAAAATAAATTTATGAATACACACACATAAATGCGCACGCACGTGCATCGCACTTACGTGCACGCAAGCATTGAAATATGACTGCACTCCTTATATTTGTGCACGTGAAAATAAATGACTGCTATAGTCGCGAGTTTCTTATGCAAAATTACTGGTCTATGACCAATGTTTATGAATTTGAAAATACGTTACGACAGTGTAAAACAAGAGAAACACAATTTTGGCAATGTAAAGGGGCACGCCATTATGTTATCTATAGCCATACATTCACGCCGAGTCGTAACTGCATTTCTTAGTATTTCTTTCATATCAAAAATCGCAAAAAAAAAAAGAGTCGGAAATATCAAATGCAAAGATTTTTGTGTTTCTTTTCATTAAAAAAAATATTGCAATGATTTCGGAGATTGCCGAAACCATTTTTATTTTTTATAGAATGCTCTCTGAAAATACCGATTATTATCGTATGTTCGCATTTCGAGATGTAGCCGAAAGTACGAAAGAGGAACAACTACGAGATGAAAAACTACGAGGCCATGGCGAAACAGTTATGGGGCTCATTGGTGATATGATATGGTTAGTTGACCAATAATTTGATTTTTTTTTCTTGCTCATAAATATGGTGATATTCGTGCAATCGTTCTCCATGCTTTATGCTGATTCTTACTTTGATTATTTCATGACAGATTAAGTGCATTCCTAGCTGAAATTTATTAAGACTTATTTAATTAATCTTATTTATTTGTTCATTGATCAAGATGTTTCCGGTTCACTAAAACGACGAGGAATTCATTCCATAAGATAGACACGCACTGACATGCTTCTGGTTTTTCACATAAAGGTCTAGGTATTTTAACGCAATTTTGGGCGATCATGATTGCTGCATTTTTTTCCGTCATATATCTTCATCCCAAGCCAATTTATCATGTTCATCTGAGAAAAACACTACTATAAGTGATTGATTGCCTCAGCAGGCGAAAGGCGGTAATTCGACAATTAGTCTTTATTATTTGTCGACTTTAATCTTAGATCTATCTATTTGTCGACTTTATTACTGAGTCCATGACCTCCTCAATTATGCGCTTTTTTTCAACCGTTTTTTAACGAATTTTCAAATATTATCACTGAGCACTCATAATTTTTTATTGCTAACATTTCATTAGTTATTTCCCAGTGTATTTTCTTCTTTCTGTCATCATCTGTCGTAGTCGATGGCATTGAAAGTTAACAGTCGCTGAAATGTCAATGAAATGACGTCAATATCATTAGTTTGCAAAAGAAATACTCTTAACGTTGCCGCCCTTTGCTATAATTGGAAAACACTTTGACTTTATTTATATTATATTTTATAGATAACGTTGATTATTCGATTAGAAATATAAATTACAGCAGTAAGCATATGTGAACGATGCGAAAATTCATTTGTTTATGGCGAAATTAGATAGTTTGACGTTATTCGTAGGTGAAGTATGGGATCGAACTTGTTATGAATGCGCTTAGTGGAATTACTCCTCGACAATCGTTTTATTCGTGGAAATAATATTCGCTCAGAATTTAAAAATTTCTTCAGCCGAATCGTTCGTCAAATTCGCTAATATACGAAATTGCCTTGAACTTTGTCTAATATTTTCGCTGAAATAGACACATTCCCTAACTCACTAATGCATCACAAAAATAAGCTCATTTATGAAAAATTATATCAGTATATGATAAAGATATGCATTCGCTATGGCCTATAATTTGCAAAAAAAAAGCTCTCCATGTAAAATGCTTCAAAAACTTTTGAACCCATCAGCCATCATCTTCTGGACTGAGCTTTTACGAGCATTCTCTGCCATTTCGTTGGATTCTCATTAGTTCTTCTGTGCATATAATCCAAATATTTGCACTATTCAATCAAAAATTGTAATTTCCTCTCTTGCACATATTTGAATTTGCATCAAAATGCGATAATGAGCTACGAAGTAGTCTTCTAGAAAGATCCTTCGAAAAGAATCATAAATGAAGCTAAAAATTGTCGAAAATGAAATGGCCAACGTACTCTAGGTATCAAAAATGTCTTGAAACAATTCAAGACCAAGCGATATACTGCAGTAGCAGTGTGAAATCTTTTTTTACGTTGACTTTCAGTGTTCCACGTATGTGATCAGTCATTTTTCCACCTGTTAAGAGTTTTTGCATTCTGGCGCTTTGAATTTCGACATTCCATAATTTGCTTAGCGTTGCTTTCGACCAATCGATTTGCAAGCGATCATGAGACGTTTGCGTTTAGAACCAATTTTGTTGCGCAATGCTCGTTTGCAAATTGGATAAGACACTGATGTGCAGTTCTGTATGATGTGTTCAAAGCCTTTGGTTGAAAGCAATTGAATTTTTTATACAGTCGCTTTAAAAACTGTCTTTTCGGAGCAGAAAAAACCTGGAAACGAAACTAAATAACAGAGGCGTAATTGTATTTTCGAAAGGTATTCCCGAGAGCTACATATCGGATTTCCCTTGCAAGCTAGAGATAGAAGATCGACATAAATAATAGGGAAGTGCGGGAAAACAGAAGTGGGCGCATTGTCGCTAATGGATGAGTTCTTGAGGGCGAGGGTGTTAGGAATGTGATAACACCGCCGAAGACAAAAGTAGCTGAGATATGCTTCTCAACCGCCTTTCTCCTCCGCCCCCCTCCTCCCTCCCCTTCCTTTGATTATCAGAAAGGGGGGTCTTGTGAGCCATAATGTTAGGAGCGGATTTCACCCGACGTTGGAATACGTGGTGCAGTATAAATCTTTCAAAAAATCCAGCATGAGCACATCATTGATGATTTATCTCTTTGATAATTTATTTGCTTCTATTTCTTACGTGCACATTTTATTGAAATTCTTTCAAATATTTTAATTCAATATTTCTTTGATGATTATATCCAAGCTAAAATGAATAAGCTGTAGTTACAGACTCAGTAGAATTTTACAACAAATTTTGTTGTTGCTTCTTGTAGAAGGCATTAAGTGATGTTTATAACTTAGATGTTAAGTAAAGTGTACAATAGGCGTTTAACGAGCGCTTGTCAGCAAATCATAAGCACTCCGATAATCATTATACTTTCTAGCAACAAGTGGTGAAGCGCGCCGTCTAGTCTACCACGATATGCGCTTTTGCACTTCCACCCCATTCGACCAACCACCATTGCATATGCAAACAAATAACAGACTATACGCAGTTTTGATGGTGTCGAATAACGAACCGATCGCTCAAAGAATGCACATAAATTTTAGGGCCGCTTAAGTGTTGACACTTTTTTTCGAAGCTGATGAATCGTCATTAAATTTGGTATGAGAAGTTATCCTACAGTGTAGATTATTTCGACTGTTCAATTTATTGTTTTAGAAGTTGAATTTGCTGAAGAAATACATAGACACGACGTTGCTATAATTTACTCTGCTAATGCAAATTTTTTCGAAACCGCAATAAATTGTCAGACGTCATTTCACATTTTTACGCAGTGCTTTTGAAAATCTTAGAAAGCTTCTAATGAGCACTTTCAAAACTTACAAACATGAACACATGCTACTCATTGTTTTTTTAACTATAGCAGTGTCATTTTACACATTCTGGTTGTAGACAAAAAATTGAAAATGACAGGGCTCGAAATTTCGCAAGCATTTTCGCGAAAGAAGACAACTTTATCGAGTTCTTAATTATATATTATCTTATATATATATATATATATATATATATATATATATATATATATATATATATATATATATATATATATATATATATATATATATATATATATATATATATATATATATTCTTAATTATATAGTATATATATATAATACTTGTAGTTATATTATTTGAAGTGCTTATAAGCTTTTTATGCTACTACAAGTCATTCCGAATTCAAGTCCGAGTCCATTCCATTCCATTCCATTCCATTCCATTCCATTCTTGATTACAGTGATAGGCCAACCCATTTTTGTGCGTACTCACATGAAGAGAGCACAGCACAAAAATAAAGAAGTTCCGACAACATACTTCCTATTAGAATCAGAAAATCACCGATCACCATCCATTACTCACGATTATAGTTCTTTTAATCAAATCATATCACGTTAGCACGTGAAGTTTAAACTAATCAATGTGCTAATAAATTCGTCAATTATTCTTTTCCTCTTTTCTTTTCTGTTCAAGATTGGTTAGTTTTTAGAACAATTCACGCGCTCTAGCTGATATTCTCATGTATCTTCTCATTTATTCTTTTGGATAAATGGACAAGAAACGAATATTTGTACGCACGCTGATAATAATGCAACATCGACTATTGAATATTGAGAAAGCAACCTTCGAGACTCTTTGGAACAAATAATTGAAGAGAAATTGCCGAATGGGAAAAAACGCGATGAGAGTTGAAAAGTCAAAAGTCGAGGAACAATTGGTCATTAAGGCTGCGCACTTAGAAATAAAAATTTCGATGCAATACAACTGTTGGAATTGCTGCGACTTCTATTATTTTGTTTAAAGAAACGAAAACGTGGATAACGCATCGTTTTTTGTAGAATGCGGCATAGACTCGAATATCCCTTCTATCATTCTTCCAATTATTAATATCCTCTAATTTTCAAAGGGATTTTATCGGAGAAAGGAACCTGACTGAAGTGGGCGTTGATTTTTCGCAATATAGCTGAGAGTTTTGCAATCAAAATTTATTTCAAGTGGAAATGATGTATAGACAGAAATGTGAAAAGAGATCATTTAAATGAAAATAGGTGTTTTTTTTTCGAGACACATAGGAGGATAGGTGATCATTTCTTCGAAACTTCATTAATTTTTTATTAACGATGTGGAAAAGTTCGGGGGAGGAGAATATGAACCACTTCCGGTCATACGGTTTTGTTTTTTTTTTCGTAAATTTCTCTTTTTATTCTCATCCACTTCACAATATTCATTAATCTACGGTCAAATGACAAAAATCGCATTTCAAATTTACCCACTATTTCATTTGTCTATTGGTTTCTTTTTTTTTTTTTTGAAAACGTTGTGCATAATTACTACGATCACCGATTCAGTTTTGAGTGCATGAAAAAAGCTTTTATTCAATCAAGTTGTTTTGTCACACACATGCGTCAATCCATGTTAAAAGCATTAGTTAGCGAATACTTTCGTCATTCATTTATAATATATGGAAAATTAAATAAAATAGGAAGAAATGAAAATATCTTGATGAATTTCAGTTTTCTCGAAGATTTTTTTTCGTTGAAAATGAAAGTTATCATCGAAGCTTTATTAAGTAAGTATATTTTAGATTGAAATGGCATTGCATTTTTTTTTCTGAATTTATTATCGGTTAAAGTTTGAAGACTTAATTTGCATCTTCTCCCCTCTTTTTCATTAAGGAAACAATTTTTTAAACTCGAAATTTGGCTATGCCCTATATTTTATTCTTCTATGACATAACATTGTTTATGCATATCGTCTACTTTATATACTGACCCCTTATGGGGCCTAACTAATTACGGTCTTCTAATTATGCTCTATTCGCCTTTTCCTTTTATTACCCACTTACTAAAATGATCATGCATATCACGTTTGTGATGACCTCGATATAGTCTTGACGGAAGTAGTGTGGAAAATAGAGCATTGCAGACTGGCGGTAAAGCGAGTTTGTATTGCTCTAGAGACAAAATATTGCATTAGTATTGCACTTTACCTATGGATAAAATACTGCATTATCATTGCCGATGTTCACCAAGTGAAATAGTGATTTGAATTGAATCGTCTTTATTCAAACGTATAAAGAAAGTCGCACATGGCAGTGAAGACATAGATTAGCGCGACACCGATGTAAATGAATATGTACAAATGTATGATTTCACATCAATTACATATATTTGCATAAAGTAAGCAAGAATAAAATGAACAGAGAAAAGTTAATAAATTTATGAAACTCAAAGAGGTGAAAAAGAAGCATTGAACTGGAGGAGGATGCAGATGCATTTCGATAGACACATTCAAAATCAAGGCGAATAAATTAAAGCGACTCTGCAATAATGAAACGTTTTCAGTCTCAATTCTGTTCTGAACGAAGCTTCTAACGAATATAAATTATGTTTTGCTCACCAAATGAATTCCGCGTGTTTCCCGCAGAATTCCTCTGGTTTTTTAGAATTCCTCACGTTCCTCTGCGAATAAAATGCCAAAAAAGCGCTTCACAATTTTATAGCGTAGAATAAGTTTAGAAGATTCGACGAGGATAGTATAGCCTATGGAACTCTGAAGTTTCAATACCGACAATTTTTGAACAAATCTGGTAGCCAGGCGAAAATGCTCCGATAAACAACTTAGGAAACTTCAGGATGTTGAAGTATTCTTGAACATTTTCGAGAGTTTCCGTGTAGGAATTAAGATTTGGGGACCACATCTGAGTGAAATATTCGAAAATGGGTCGGCATAGATTAAATAAGCCCCAAAAAGGCGCTTAGTCTTAGTACACTTCTATCGCAATGCTCGCAGAATGCACTCTACAACTTTTGAGATCTTCGAAGCAATTTCAAAATATTGCACCCTCTGTAGTATAGTGGGCAGTGATTTTCACATTAAGATCACGGATCTCGTCATCAGTAGACAGCAGATTAAGCCATCTAATCTCAGAAAGCATTTGTGATGGAAATCTACATGGATCATACGGCACTTCTTATGAATAATGTTTTATTGGTACGTTTTCCACCGCTCAAATAATTCATTAAAAACAGTGTGGAGGGCACAAAAGTCAACAGCAGGATCATGCAACGGTCGAAACGTTTTTAGGTCTGCCGCAAACAGTTTGCATTTACTTCAGAGATTGTTTGTGACATCATTTTTAGATCTTCTGCAAACTTCAGAGATTGAATGATGATTCATATACAGTAAGAGGAGAAAAGTTCCTAATCCAATTTCTTGGGGAATAACATTGATAACTTTGTGGATAAATGACAGAGATTCGCTCATATTTACTCTGATTGAACGGTTTAGAAGAAAGTATTATAGCTATTTTACTGGCAAGACCAACACATCATAAGCTTAAATTTATATGAATGTTACCTGTGAATAAAGTGCAGGTGTTTTATGGATAATATATTGCATAAGCGTTACAATAAGCCAAATTTTTCTGAGAGTAATATCACATTACAGATAACACTGTATACTTGAATTTTAACATCATTTTGCGCAAGCTAAATTTGCACATAGTTGTGCAATATGATCACAGTGATAATGAGTCGAAATAAATATATTTTTCCGTCCTCAATAAGCGCATATGTTATAGGAGCAGAAATAAAATCTGATCTTTGGAAAGAACTCTTCCAACTTCGGCGGGGAGGAGATGGCGGGCCGCTTTTTTTTGCCACTTTTCTCGTCAGGTTAAAACAGCCTGCTTTTATAGGTGTGAAATATTACGTTTAGCTGCTACAGCGCGGCAAAATTTAAGGCGAAAAATGCTCTCTTGTCACCTTTAACAGAGCGCCAATATTTCGAAAAATTCGTAGGTCTTCCTTGACGTTTCCGCTAGTCTTTTCCAGGATTGATGAGACCGAAGGCGGAAAGGAGGGAGCAGGAGAAGTTAAAAGAAAGAGTTGGCCTAATCACCGAAAGTATTCGGCTTCACTGAAAGAGGGATCGAATCGGGAGGAGCTGATGAGGCAAAATGACATCTCACTGATCTCGTCTTTATAAGCTTTAAATTTGGCGAGGCGGCTGCATCAATATTTTAAAATATCAATAAACAGTGCACTTGCATTTGAATAAACTATCAATCTTTCAGCAGTATTGAAGATGGCGACAAATTCTTCTCGATCGTTAAACAAAGTGGAAGAAACCATGCGTATAAAAAGTACTTCCAACCGGAAATGTTCTGGGTAAGTTTTGCTCATCTTCTACTTAAGCCAAAGTTTTGACTCATTTTCTCAAGGGTTTCGCATAAAGGACGTTAAATTTGCATATACAGCTATAACCTGAATATATATATTGACTGATTTAAACTCAACAATTCTGTACAGCAAATTTAAGCGTTTCTGGATTAATTTGCATAATATGTGCATGTCGTACTATTGTTATAGCTACAGTATGTCGAAGAGTTACTATTTCATACCGCCGTTACATAGAGGCACCATTGAGGACGAGTGCAGTCTATTTCACACCTCCCCTTCAAATTTTTGAAAAAATTTTCTGGTATACGAATGAAGCAATTCCAAATTGCTGATAACAAATTGTTGCAGTAAAGCTGGGAAGGGATTTATCAGTTACAAATGTTGCAACGATTGAAATATATCTCATATTATTTAACAATAAATTGTATTATTCGTATGACTGCTGAAGTGTATTATGAAAAAAAAAAGAACTTTACTCAAGTTTATTCGCATTATTTAATTTCAGAAAATGGAACAGCCATTCTTATTCGCTGTGAAATTGACTCTTGGTGAAAGGTATACGGATAATATGGATCACATTTATAAAGTCGTTATTCATTTGATCATTCAAAAGATGGAAGAAGCTTGTAAAGATGAATTCAAACGATTGCAAAATAATGGGTCTCTAGCTAATGGACAACAATAAATTGAAATGTATCAAAATAATCTGTGCAATGCGTTATTATATATTACAATATGAAGAACATAGCTAAATTTGAAAGTTGAAACATTAATAGCAATTATATTCACGCATAAAATGCATTAATTATGACAGTATCACTTAGTTAACGAAAGCTTTTCATCGGAGATCGGTGCATTACTGCAAATCCTGTTGTTTTACAAGGAATGTGTATCCTAACAATTGGTAGCCAACTAAGAGCGAAAGAATTATTGGTCCTTGATGCACAAAGCGCTGCATTATATGCACGTTCGAGTCTTATATCAACTTGTAAACGAGGCCTTTTTTGTTGCGGGGGGAGGGGGGTGAGGGATGAGAAGGGGAGGGGAGAACTGTTTTCGATTTTGCCTGTATTTGAGCAGTATTCCAGTTTTTTAACAACAATTAGATGTATATATGTTATCAAAGTTGCGCAAGAAACGTTGATTCACCGTCGACTGTAAGAATGTCCAGCTTTGTGGTATCACTGATCCACTAATAAGAGTGGATGGAATCTCCCTTTCCGAATTCAGCTTGGTCCGAAAAGTTGTTGACCCTACTGCTTCCCCCCCCCCCCCCCTCATCTTCCTCCCCCTCCCACTTCCCTCCGCTCTTCCCCTTTGAAGACGTTTCGAAAAGGGTGCTATAAAAAAGCACTAATGCACCGTTCATCCATCATACATTTTGTGATTCATAGTCGCATGTTTTCATCTTTTAACTAGGCACTATGACGTTATTTTTACCGTTCGTTGACGAGCTATCATAAAGCGGAAGGTTCTGCTAATTGTCCCAGTGTTGAGTAAGGCATATCTGAGGGTATGGAACATATTACGTCCAGGGCTAATTTCGGCTTGCGCACGCTAATATACAGAAATACTCTATAACCTTGAACTGAATAACCATATTATTTTAGACTGAATCTAACGTCTCCATAATTTCATCAGCTCCAAGTTTTTAAACTTCCAGACCAGGTGGTGGAAAATGCGGAGAAATATGTAACAAAAGGGATAGAATGGGAAGGCAAATTTTGTACTCATTTCAGCACACAGCATTTCGTGCTTAAGAGTGTCCTGAGTTTCTTTCAAAATACCAGAACTAGGGCCTATAATCAAAGAACTCTCATACTCAAAATAACGCGGCAACCCAACTGGAGTCGAGTAATTTATTTTACAAGGCCATCTTTTAAACACAGAAACGGCGAACATTACATGTGATCTGAAGACTTCCATAGAAAAAAAGGCCACTAAGGTAGTAAATCAAAGTCTCACGTTTAAGAAAATTCGTATCTAAACATAGAAAGTGAATTGCGAAAATTGTTCCGTATCAGCAAGCCGTTCAGCAAAGTTTGGCATTGCCAATCATTCTCCATTCGCAGTTTCGCTAACACATTTAGTCTGCATTTGCGGTACATGCTTACTATAGTCTCTTGATATTAAATCACTTATAATTTAGATTTCCGACAGCTGCTTCCGCTACTTTTCTATATATTATCCAAAGCTTGTGCTATCAAAATTCTTAAACATTTGGCGATTATTGAGCTTTCGCATGCCAACAAAACTTATGCACTCACTAACTGTGCCAAAATTTCCATATTCGCATTACTTGTATAATGTGCAATATGAGAGTATTACTTGTATACCGCAAAAGGAAAGACATCTCCTGTTCTAACACTCCAATCAGCGAATTCACACTTGCAGAACTTTCATTCTACTTCCAAAACGATCTTCGCATTTCGCAACGCTCTCGCATGCGAAGGTATATTTTTTTGTAATCGGAGCTACGGTTGTGCAGGATTTTTGAAAGCATCTTTGCTCTTTTGATGCTTTCTTTTCATGACAGATATGTAAATTTTGCAGCCCAATTCGCTTTCGTAGGTGCAAGATTCTCACGTGCGAAAGTCTTTCATATGTGGGTTTGCTTTTGCGACTTACGTTCTATGGAAAGCAGCTACTTTCACTAAATCCTTGCTGAAACGACCATCATTTTTGTCGAATATTGTCCATATATATGCATTATTTTTAAAAACCCATAAGTATTTGTTGAATTGTTCGAAGTGATATGTCGGACATAATTAATTATATATTTGTAAGCACCGATATACTATGTTTTAATGAAATTACTTGGGTATATTTTTTTCTACTTTTTATTGCTCATCAATTCGAATAAAATATAGTTTCAGATACCGTTTCATGTAAAACAAACACTTACTGACAGAAATACGCGAGTATATATTTTCTGCAGTGCTACTTATATCTAGAACTGGAGTATATGATTATGCATGTCTTGTTTACAACTTTATTTACTCATTCGAAACGGTGGCTGTACTCAACCTGTTAAAACATTTATTGCACTTACTCTTTCAGAATCATTGGCTGTACTTACTTCTTCAAAGAACCAGACTAACATGAGATCGATGCAAAGAATTATAACAGTGTGGTTTATCGATTTGCACTGGTATTTCTCAGGTTTTTGCATGTAATTTGATGTTGCATTCATTCTCTTTTTTTTGCATTTGCCTCCATCAATCAGAAAATATCGACTAAGAAATATAAGCGAACACAAGAAGATGAAAAAATTAAGTGGAAAAAACAACGGTGCCACTTCATTGTGCGATAAAAACAAAATGTCATTTCATAGCAAATGATCGATGAGCGATGGCTAATTATTTGATAGGATATCTATTTTCACTGATATGAACTATATCGTCTGTGAAGGATAGCGTCCATAATGTTTCAGCTATCTTCTAGTTCCTATCATTCGCCACACTGCTCATCTCCTTCTCCTCGACTTCAGCCTCGCTTGACACCAAACGATGCTCATCAAGTCTTAGTGGATGCATCTGGAAAACTGAATCTTTCAAAATGCAAGAATTCGACTTTTTAGAAATGCATTATATATCAGAAATATATCAGAAGCGTCCCTTTCACTTTCCGTCGAAATTCTAGATTGTTCCGTATCAGTTTCATGTTCTAGAATATAAAGGACAATGTATTTCTATGTCCGTTTTGGGGGGTACCAGTTCAGAGGTTATTTCATATTTTGGCAAAGTGGTAAGTAGAATATGTGTCGATAGCATATGGCTAAAACGCGAATTGGTCATCGACGGATGAGAATGAAAGAGTATTGAAAAATCGAGCGGTTTGCTTTTTTCATTGGGTTTTTTGTCCATCATGTTAGCACACCCAGCTCATGAATGCAGACAACTATGAGAATGAGATTAAAAGATTAAACAGAAAGTTACAACTCAATCATTTCATCGGTCATATTTGTTTGGGCGGCAAACATTAAGGCTGAAACGATAGATGTTCCCTTCCGCTACGTCTATCGAAATATATTCTCTGAGCGGGAAGATAACCTCCTACCCCCCCCCCCCTCCCCCCCCCCATTTCTAGATGCTAAGGCATCCGAACCTTACTTCAAGCATCGACGAGGTAGTAGAGATATAACAGTGCCAGCTGGAAGTTTGCATGCAAAAACATGACCATCTGTGTTTCGGAACCCTACGGCCCGGGGTTGGAAAGTGAACAAGGGGTGAATGAGGATGGGGAGGGGACGAGAGAGGATTGGGGTTCAGTCCATCTATCTACGAGTGTACAGAATTTTAAGCGCATTCAGATGGATCACAGCTAGAACGTTCGCATTTCTTAAGCGGTTAGAGAGTATGCCTCCACTGCCTACATACAACACACATAAGCAAACATAAAAGGCGCCGACATACGATCGATATAACGCTTGTCAACATTTACGTCATGCTATAACGTTATCAAATTGCAGAAAAACGCTCTGACGTTTTTCACATCCGATTAGCGGTAAGGTTGAAATATGCAGAGCAATTTGACAATTTATAATTTCGCCACATGTTCCGCTTCAGTGAAGTCTGCAGACATCTGCAGACATCAATGAACGTAGCAAAGATTTCAAGCAAACACCTAACAAATGCTAACGAATTGCATATAAAAGGTAATGATTACACTTATTCTTAAAAAGCTAAATCAAACGGTCTAATCGTCCACTTGGGAGTATCACTGCATTATATTGCACCACAGTAGCTGTGAAAGGTAATTTCATATTATTCTATCTGTTGCTATATATGGAAACTAGTATGGTATGTCATACAGACACTTGAGTGCCACAGGATTGAACTGAAAACTGTTGGTTTGCCAAATGTCGATGACTACAATAAGTTTATAAATATAAGAATACGATAAATCACACCTTCTCGGTCACAGAATTGATCGGACAGGTATGTGTAGAAGGTGACTCAGCTGAATGTGACACTGGTGGTTTATCGACACACTGAATTCCATTTTAAATGTGATCTCATCTATTGTTGCACTGTAATATCTAATATGGAATTTTCTCTACCAATCGGGCATTTTATAACTACAAAGGATAGCGTACTAATAGAGTATGCTACCTAGAAAAACAGAAAAACACATCAATGATCAGATTAGTTTATGGGCATTGAAGAATGTTTAAAAATCAAAACAGCTCAAAAATTTTTCATGTTTAATTCCAAGAAAGTGGAGCCGATGTTTTCTAACATTTATTTACGAATATTTTTCTCAGTCGTCAGTGAAGTTTCCTTTAAAAAATCCGTATCTATTAAAAGTAAAGTTGGAGGTGCAAAGTTTCCTTAAATGATCGAACCTGAAGATGTAGTCGTGTAAGGAAAGGATTCATGCTTTGAAAATAGAGAAGTCAGTGGAATCTCCACCGGTTGCAATGCTTTTCAACTCGCATATACTACCGGACGAGATTTAACTGCACATCTCATCGAAGAAAATGGCGACAGTAGCAAAGAAGTGATGTCATATTCACCAGGAGAATACGATTACAGTGGATAATAGGAAAGGGAAAGGAGTTGGAATAAGGCAGAGGCAGCTGCCCGCAGGCAATATCGACAGATAGGTCTGGACTTATATACAGCCAGATCAATCTTGCTGATATTCTCCTTGAGCAGTCATCAACTGACGGCTACATTTGAACGCAGTTGAAACGTGAGGGCATGATTGCGTTCACATACATTGACGTGTAAACACGTAACGCAAACAACGGAAACGCTTTAAGAGGGATTAGCACATGCAAACGGCCCACCAAACTGTATGACTTCTCAGCGTCACCTTTTATGACGCTTTGTAAACTCTTACTCGATTCATCGTCAATACGCATCACAATCATTCAATGCATTGCTATACTCGATGCTTACATTCATTTCGATCGTAGCAAATTTGAATATTAGACGAATTTTGCATACTTGCATAAAAAAGCATGCAGAAATTGTAAATATTTTTGTTTGAGGATCACTTGAAATGTTGCGTTTACTTTTGAAGCTATTTCAACAGCATTCACAGAGTTTGCTCATAAAGTAGAAGTTATAAGCCTACAAACTGCGCTTCTTATATGAAGTGAGATTTCAAGCAATTTTTTTAAAATGCAAATGGCCAAGGTATACAAGGACAGGGGAAGCATACTTTTTGAGTGGATTCTTTAACGTGGCCAATGCTTGAGTATCCTTCAACAACTATCCTCCACCTACGTAGTACTACCGTGATTGCTTAACTTGATATGTAAACGAAATGAAATCAAGAACTCTTTATAGCTTGAGAGAAGCCATGTTGAAAAAGCTTCAGGTAAAACGAAATGGGATACAAATGTCTGAAGGAGAAAGTAAAATCAAAAGAAAATAATGGAAATGCTGTTGTAGAAAAATTATCACCGTAATGCTTTGTTACGATAATAAAGCTACAATAGAACACATTAAAGCGCTTGTAAGAAAGAGCATATCTGAAATCCTTGGAGATTAGAATATCACCACAAATTTATTAGCGCAAAAAGGAGTTCGGAGTGAGGAGTTGAATGGGAATGAGAAAAGAAACGTTTTCGTCTCGATGACGACTCAAGCGAAATTTGATGGATCAATTGAAGAAATAATCAAATACAGAAGAAAATTAAGCAAACCGCAAAAAAATGGCAGAAAATTTTGTTCACGAAGTAAAAGTTTTCATCAAAGCGTAAAATTTTTATGTCTCCTTGGTGTAAACGAGTAGAGAAACGTGCCAGAGAAGCTCAAAAGATGTGAATTTTTGAAATTTCATAAATTATCGACCCGACGAGCTTCATAAATTAGCAAAATAATAAAACGAGCAGAATTGTGGGTGCATTTATATTTTACATAGCACCGTTGATAAAATCTTTCACAAAAAAATGGCTTTTTAGCGATCTTACTGGTGTGAGGCGTAGTCCGACGACTACGAAATCCTGCAGATTTTTTGATTCCTTTGTATACCTGTAAACTTTTTGGATGGACGTAGTGGACAACGTCGAAAATTTACCTGAGAGGTCATAACGCCCTATGAATTTCATGCTTCCTTTATTCAGTGGTGCTCGAATTGAAACTACACTTGAAACTGTCGGATGGACGAAGAGACATTCACATGAATATCCATAAACACAATACCACTGCTATGTGCTATGCAAATGCGATTTGCAAAATTGCATGAAATTCATCAATTTTATAAGAAAATTCGCTGAAATCTTAATCATTTTCTTCTATTCGTGCCTATAAGAGTAGGAAATGTAATTTTAATTAATCTATGCTATTCCGACTCAAAATATTGCTATGAACTCTTTTTTAAATTTTGTGATTAAAGAGATGATCAGCCAAGTAGCATTCATAACGATATCATCGTGGATTTGAAAACGAGAAAAGGTACTTTTCCTTTGAATAATTTTCTAGATGAACTCAAAGAGCTTAAAAACTTTGGTTGAATGGTAGATAAAGCAGAGAGTTGTTCATAGTCGAGGCTAACGAGCAGCAATGGGAGCATAATCTGATGGAGCGATCAGTTCTATGCACTGATTCAATGTGATGCTTACAGAAACAATTCGCTATGTCGACGACTCATCAACAAATTTTTGCGCTTTTAACATTTTCTTCATAATTTATACCACAGCAATAAGGTCGATGATGCATTATTACTAATCGGAAGTTCTAATGAAAGTTTATTACTGTAAGGAATGACTACTGTGTAAAAATGTTGATTCAGTTACGGTTTTAAAACTTTCTGAAATGACCATTAAGACGTGTGCTTTGCAACTATATAGAATTAAGAAAAAACTATTTGCAGTTTTTTTTTAATTGAAGAGGCCAGTTGAAACTAAGAAAAACAAGAAGTCATCTTAAATAAGTCCAGGAAAGATGAGGGAACAGAGTAGAGGAAATCTTTGACCACAGTGAGCAGTGAAAAGATCATTGAAACACATCGATAAAACAATCAAAGACAATACGAAGTCATTAGTGAGGAGAAAAGTAATTTAAAATATGGTGGAAAATTGTTCATGTTTGCAACTGGCCATAAAAACATAGGGAAAACATTTATAAAGCGTTTATAATTAGATGCAATTAATTACGATTGTAGTATCCGATGAATTCTCTCAATAAAGAGCAGCTTATTGCTTTAATGCGTTGAGTTCATGAACTAGGTCGCGAGCTATCAGCGACATTCTCGTTTAATATTGCTGCTTAAATATAATAAATGTTTGAATGCACAATGCAAACAGTTCAGCAAAGTTATCCTCACTAGAATGCATGCGCAGTTATTTAACTCCATTTTGGCATCAAGAAGAAAATTCTATTTTATTATAGCGCCCTCCATGAAGCTTTATGTTTCTCAGTGATGAGTGGCCGATTTCGAATGACATTTTGTCGCCTCATCTGTAAGAATTAATGCACATCGATGACGAGAAATATTCCAGCCTGGAAAGGTTGTGAAAGATTCGGTCGCATTATCGATACGGTGTAGAATGAGCGAATATTTTAGAACAGTTGATTAACATAAAGAGGACGAGGAGCAGTGGATTTGGCCAAATCGCTTCAAATGAAAACAGAGCAGAAGGACGGAAGGAAGGGTACAAAGGCGATATGCTGGAACAATATGTGATTGTTTGCTTAATCAGAATCTATAATGCATAACCTATACTTTGAATAGTTAAATTATGACACCTAAGTTCCAATTGTTGATAGATTCAATGGAACGAAAAGAATAGTGTAATCGAAGGGAGCAATATAGGCAAAAGAATGAAAAAATTGTGAGAGAATCGCAGCAACGAGAATCATAACGGACGATCTCATAACAACGAAGGAAAAAGCATTTGAAAATCATCGAATGCAGATATATATTGGCTATGAATCAGAGTGGATGGCTTACTCAAAAATATCAGCAATTATTATATCTGATAAGCAATTCAGCGGGGGCATGTTCTCCAATTTTAGGTTATCATGACTCATTCACCAATTTTCTGTGGTTTGCTCATTTTTGCAAGTTTTAACAGAACAGCGATGTAGTGAGACCATGCGTGTTTGTGTGTATGTCTGTATCTGTCTGCTCAGCAACTCCAATTCTATGAAGTAGTATCGGCTTTTTTTCATGGAGTTATGTAAATTTGCGTTGCAAAAATATATTAGCACCATGGTATCATGTCTTTGCACATGTATTTGTCTATGTTTGTCTGTCTTTCTGCTTGTTCAGTAATTCTTGCTCGGTAACCACAAAACCTGGACCTAAGAAGTCTGGTGAATATAAACTTCACCACATAATCTCCTCTACCATATCTCACACACACTGAGTTAACAATTTCGCAACTTTGTTGCATATGTGGGCACTGAGTTGTAAACATTTAAGAGCGACGAAAAAGTGGTCGCATATATAAGCATTATTCTTTATAGTTTAATTTTTCATTCATGAGCGGTAAAACTGGTTTCGTGCCATCGCATCTCGCATATTCTCTTGTTTTTATAAACTGAACTATCTGTGAAGAGTGTATATTCCTACAGTGGCGGTAATGTCAGCAGACAGTGAGTGTGGTTAGCGAGTCATTGAATATTGCCGTCCCATTTAGTCACCTCTTATTTGATAGTATTGATTCTGTTTGCGGCAATATCACAGCGTATGCCACCGAGGCTGGCATGACACGAGCTTTTTTTGCAGCTCTGCTATGACATGCATTCCGTTATTATAAAGTTTGGAGTGGAGGTGATCTGAGGGGCATCAGGAGGTCAACGAAGCGAAATTGGGAGGGAGAAAGTCTCAAGACGCCTTGTAGTGCGTTCTTAAGTAGCAATGCGAGGCGTCTGAATGTATGTACAAACATGCATTTGTGTTTTCATGTGTCGGTCTATAGCATTTTGCGCAGTAGTTCTCATAAATGAGGGTGGTTCATTGCTTAATCAATATAGTCGTTGATGCATAAGACCCATATATTTTAAATTTAGCCTCAACAGTTCATCAGCTGAAAAGTGACCAAGTGATTTCCCATAATGAAATCAATATTAAAGGATTTTTCGAGCAATCCATAGATGAAATTCCAGTTTTATGCTATCTCAAATATGATTTCACTTTAGAAATTTGGCTCTCTCCAATTATTTTAGACCAAAACTGAATGCGTCTTCTCTTTTCAAAAATGTATATGACCCTGAAGTCGTTCGTTTTCCATGACTACCTTAAAAATATAAATACAAAAATGCGTTTAATACCGACTTCATGATGCGTTTCCCCATAATCTTTTCCGACTTCTTGATATGTTTCTCCACTCGTTCTTTTTGGACTTTTATTTCCACGATAAAGCCTAGTCCGTTTATCATTGTTCTGCTTTGGTTTCCTGTTTCTTGTTCACCCGTCCACTTTTTTACACGCTCTTTTTGCATCTCTTGTTTACTGGAATTACATCTAGCCTAGGCTTTTAAAAGATGAATTCTAAGGCGCATGTATTGTTGATAATCGTTAAATTCTTGTTTTATCAACCGATGTCATTTCCACGTTACTGCTTAAACGTGACCATTTTTTCAAATTCTCGTTGAAATGATATAAGATCGTCGTTCCACTTTTTTCTTGTGCCGAAAAACACTTTTATGCGCCTCAGCAAATTTGCTCTATATAGGCGACCTATATCTGGCACATTTATATATCTGCAGATGTCTGTCTGCTTCTGAGGTGAAAAGCAACCGTATTCTCAGTTGGAGACTATTATTGGGTCGATTCGTTGCCATCGCCGACTTGATTTCGACCTTGCAAAATTGGCGTTACTTTGTTATCAGTTATTGTTTCAACGCTTTACTCTTTTGACTGACGCAGCCACGTTTTAGTGAAATTTGAATGCATAATGATTGGTGAGAAAGTTTGATATTGTGGGCACATGAGACGACGAGTTGCTTTAATGTAGGCAACAGTCATTCCACTTTAATAGAAACAGCAACAGCTTTTCGGACTGCAAAGTTAGTTGTTTCCTATTATTTCTTGCAGTAAACCATGAAACCCTCGTTAAAAAACCATGGGAGCCATTATATCAGGTGTTATGTGAGGAGGGGTAAATGCGAGAATAGTTAGGCGAGGAAGCTGCGTTTTTTGGAGACCCCGAAAAAAACTACCTGGGATTACTTGGATGCATAAATTTCCAGGTGCAACAAGAAACGACGTTCTTCAAGGTGGATTTATGTGGCTATTTTAAGAACTGCAGTATGTCGTTTTTCTGCTTAGTACAGTTCTGCGTTCATTCTGTTTTTCGATTCGCAATAAAATGAGGCATGAGTGAGGAAGTTAATGCAAACGAAAGAAGGCATCGACGAAGAATATTTGGACCATAATTGAGGCAAAGAAGGTGTGATCATGTGGAATCGAGCTCCAATTGGTTCCTATTATTTAAGGCAAATACTTCTAGATTCGTATCGGAGAGTGCATTTATAAAGGTGAAAGAGGACACGAGGTGAATCCCCTTCTAAAAAGTATTTTGGGAGAATCTTTAGGGGAAATTCTGGCATATTTAATCATTTCAGACATATTTGTTCAGTGAACACTCAAAAATGCTCCTCCTTCTCCTCAGTAATCTTCCTTTTTCATTGCAACCCTTGAAACCTAGATTGCCCAGAAACGACCTAGTCAAAAGTCCGAGCAGACGGAAGGTGACCATACTTCCTATTCACATATCTTCGGGGAACTATTGGTAATATTTTATTATCATAGATTCCCTAATTACTAGTAGTCGCTATCGTTAACCGGCTCATCGGACGCCTTTGGAACCAATATCTCACCTTTTGCAAGCCTCGAAAGTGCAAAATTCATGACGATTCCATCACCTTCGCCGTCATCGTTCCCTTTCTTTCTAGCTTGCGCATGCCCATTCTGAATATTTCAACAACATTGCAGTAACTTGTCGTCTCCTCTCGTCCCCTCTCATCTAATGTTTTTCTTTCTGTAAACTTACTTGATCATAGTACTCGAGCTTCGAACATGCAACTACCATATTTGTGTTTTCGTGGATGATTGGTGGATGGACTTGAAAAAATTGGAAATGCTATTCAAGTTTCATTCATAATCAATATCAAACTTTCACCCAGTTCTCACTTTTTTTTGTTGATTGCTCCAAATGAATATATGTTCATGTGCAGAGCCATGATTTGATTCCAAAGGATCTGGGGAAGTAGGCTAAAGGAAAATTGATGAGCTTTTGGAATTTCAAGCTTATCTGTTTCATTGGATGTTTTGAAGCGTGAATCGAAAGAGCATAAAAGGTCGAACTGAAAGCTGAAATGGAGTTTTCCTGTAAAAATCTCAAAATATTTAAGAACCTAAATGGAACGGATTTAAAAATGTCAGCTTTCAAGAACGAAAAGGAGTGCCCAACCATTGCATTTTACTAGAGGCTATGGCCTCAGATCCTTCTTTATCTTGCTCTGGCTGCATCTACGTTTTTCACTTTTCATTCTGTGTTATTCTGCAATGCGTACAAAATAACCGAGAAATCGAAATAAAGTTTCATATGTTTTGAGAAATTTTAATAAATGGTCTTTGAACGGATCATCGCAGCAATACAAGTTACAGTTTCTTGCCAACTAAAATAAGGGAAATCTATGCGGAAATCTCCAGCATTTGGATTTCTGTCTTTCGTTCCTGAACGAACTACTTATCGCGGTATACCTATTTGCATTTAATTTCTCTGAGCACCTTACCGATTCGTGGCGATCATTGAAATTAAGGGACCGTTGCCTCAGCTGATGAGGTTTGAATCGAGGGATGCGTATCCGTTAGTGCTCTCCGAAGCTTTACGTGTAAATTATCCATTCTCTGACAATCCGCCACCTTAGCACCAGGGTGCTTCAAAGTAGTCGTGGAAGTCGAAGTCTCGACACTTTAGCTTATGAAGTCTAAGCTAATGCGAGTGTATCCTGCCCTTCCATTTCATAATATGCATGCAAGCTATTCCGGTGTAAATTTACATGTACTGCTACTATCTACGTAACCCTGTAGGCGGACCGCCAAATGCTGTATTGTGACCGTAATGTCTCGGGAAGGGAACTAATGGTTCTATGAGAAAGAGATTGTAATAATTGATGACCTTTTATCAGTTTGATTTATATTAAATGATAGTGACTTTAACATCCTATCAAATTAGTACTCACACCATAACTGTGTGCATAACCGTATTAACCTCGAAATGAGTGCATACCTGTTAAATGTTCCAAACTTATTGGTCACTGTTCCTAAAAGCTCTTAAAAGCATAAAATGATGATTGATAAGGGAAAGTAGAACAGAACAAAGCTGTTCTCTATAGCGGAACCGGTCATTGCTGGCAATTGTTAAATCGACAACTGTTCTTTTTTTTGAGTGCATTTAGATTCGAATGGTCGAGAAAGCGGTCGATTTGTACTCATGCACCTATGCAAATTATCGAACACGTCTATTAAGGAAGAAACAAACAGCGAGGAATTTTGATCGAAAATATGGACCTCAGCGTTCTATATGTAAAGCTGAATGTTGCTTAAATTCAGATGTTTTCTCATATAATGTCTACCAAACCCTATGCTATTATTTGGCTCGTTTCAACTCTTTTTATTCGATCGGTTCACATTTTTTGATCGCTGTGAATTATTGCTGCACTCTAATTGATGTCGAGCCTACAATGTGGACTTCTGTCCAGCTTACATCCACTATTTTAAGATATAGAGACTTCTGCGTCTGTGCGCTTTCGCAGCTATTTATTTTGCAGATTACTTTATGGTCATGAAATCATCCCTATGCGATTATGCTGCATATGTTTGTTTGTCTGTTCGTCCAATAGTTTCAACTCGGAGGTCATTGGTACATTACATATCATATTTTGACCTCACACACCAACCGTTCCATTCATTTTTAATGGAATTTCAGATAATTGTACGTTCACAACATATGCGTGCATTTTGCGACCATCTGAGTTGCGTTTTACACCTGCCAGAATGCATTTAGTATACTGTTGCAGGTGTTTCATGTGTGCATATCATCCAATAGAAATCTAAATTATTGCATATGTTTTATACTTCGCCGTTAAATTATGAAACTAGTTAATATGATGAGTTGGGATTGCAAAAGCGCGTGTCGTGCCGGCATCTCTGGCTTGCTTTCCCAGTTTTTGCTTACAAAAATTTAAAAAGTACATTGGCTGTGTTATGTTTGCGCTTAAGTTTATAGGTGTTCTTGTCTGCCTATTTATCCGATACTTTCAAATTGTAGTTCAGGACGTTTATGGCGTGAAATTTGATGACTAAAATCGTAAATTATGAAGTCGTAATATACTGTTGCTCCTCTCCTCCTTCTTCCTCTTTCGTCCATGTCCTATCGCTCGCATGCTGTTCGAGGAAACAAACACTTTGCAACCAATATAGCAAGATGATTCAATTAACGTAGGAGAGATCTTATATAGAACGGTTTTCGTATGACCATCAAACCTTCGCATCGAGACCTCTAAAAGCTTTGTGAATTGTGTTAGGCGAGCGATCTTCAAGAATGCAACGATTTTCTGAAGCATTAATATTGGTGCCCTAATGAATTACCGCTGTACGTTGCATTGTAATGAAAGTTGGCGAAATTTATTGTGAAAGATAGATGATGAAATTAAAAGTAAATTATACAGCGGTTATTTGATAAGCGTCAACTTGAGAATTTCGTAAATAGCAAACCTATTTTGCTTTTACTTTGCTTTTACTCCGCTAAAGCATAAGCGCTGAAGATTCCTCACGTTGCTAAGGAAGTGACCACCACTCTCCATCTTTCCTCCCTTTTCGCCATAATGTGGGTATAGTTGACATCATGGTATACCGAACCGGACATTGTTCCATTGATACACTTCATGAGTTGTACCAGCTCAACGATAATTTGCGTCTGCAAATTTTTGGCCCAGTCGAAAGCGGCCCAAGAGTGGACTTTTGCATGTGGATTTGGATGAGCAGTTGGTTCTGCCAAAAAAAGTTTAGCGAGACATTTTGGCGTTATTGGATGTTTAGACAGCCGACTGAATCGCAAGAACTGTGGAAGCGAGCCAGAAGGCTTGACATGATATATGCTTTTGCGGCCATAGTCATCAGGCAGGTTGTTTCAGAAGTTTCTAGCTGATAATAAAGCATACTTAATAATACATTCATTCAGTTTAACGAAATAACCGTAAATATATTCAAAAGATTTGTTTTTATTCGGGGCATTTTTTACATATTCTTTTTCATGGAAGATTTTGGCTGCTTTTAAATATTTTTGGTTCCATTCAGTTCGTTGAAAAGTTGCCGTAGGCGTCGCTATATCCGTCCACTATGCACGCGAGATTTCATTATACAGTGAAATTTTCAGTGGTTTTCATATCGAAACGCTAAAATATGCATTATGCAATGACATCGTCTCTTTTAAGTCCCTCAGTCGTCGACCTTTTTTGTTAATTTTGTTTCGTTTTAATTTCTTTTCTAATCTATAATCCTTCTTTACTATCCTTCGCAATGCACAATTTTGCAGAGACACATAGAAAGTGAGCAGTAGGCTCGTCTATAGTATGTGAACAGCAGAAAAGTGATTTCGATAGAGCCTGCTTGGGATGCGTTGATATTCAGTGACAGTCTGATTGACGTTTATTAAACTCTTTGAAAATTTATGCAATTTAATTCTCCCAATTTATTTTATAAGCTTTCATGAAACTGACTTGATTCATATGAGATAACATATAAAAAATGTGCGTGAATATCATATTTAATTTTCTAATGCATTTTGTCATCTCTTTGCATTGTTGCAAATATTGCAAAATTCGTTGCATTGTACAACTTAGTGGCCAATAATTTTGCAGCAGTTCGGCAAAGTTTGCATAATAAAGTGTAAACAAAGGCTAGTTTAGGCGCCGAATAGTGCCGTTGAAATTCATTGCGATGATAAAATCGCTGTACTCATTAATCCTTATAATCTCGACAAAACGGTTCGCATATTGCGGCTGATGCTAATGGATGATAGATATGCGAATCGTAATGATATAGACAGCATTTTGCTTGTTCCGTCGATATGATCAGGTGCTTTTATGTGTGCCATTGCATGCGACGATTTTATAAGCGAAGTAACCGTTGTGTTATTGCTGTAGTGCCGAAAAGGTCGATTATTGCTCTCTCACCTATGTTAACCTCACCTCCCCCCCCCCCCCTCGTGAATATTAACGCTTTTCGAAACAGTTCGAAGAGTGATTTCGTCCCCGTCGTTTTTTTATTTCGTACTAGTAAGAAACACAGTAGGAACGTTGAAATGCTAACATATAGACTCTTGTTTGTTGTGAATCTTTGGCGCTTTGATAGAAGGATGAGGGTTTCAGCGATTATAACTCAAGTTGACAGCAATATAGTATTGGCTAACGGCAGCGACTAGTTGTGCTACAGATGAGTTCAGTCGTTTGACTTTAGAATGTGACAGCATAGGAATATCCCCTCATTCACGAGCTTGTTTAATTGCTTCTATCGCCTTTCGATGACATAATTATCCACTTTGCACATTGTTATGATGACCTTTGGGAAATTTCGAGACGGCGGTCAGGAATGACGGAGATCTTGTGAGTCGACATTCGACGATCGTCTGTGTGCAGTAGCGGGCATACATCGCATCCCGCATCAGCTAACGCTAGCTTATCGATTGTGGAGCACAAGCCACACACATACGACGACGAACACACGCATATACGCATTCAACAGCACCAGCAGCAGCACTCCCGAATGCGCATCAAAAGCATGCGCAGATCGCTCGCGAGCTTTTCCTCCTTCCCGTCTCCTCTTGGAACAAACGTTGTATCATTCCCGCAAGTATCATCGCTGCTGTGGCTATTCGCACACGCCCACTAAGCTAAACCATACTCGTTGACAAGCTGCTATCCGGCTGGCGGTCAGGACGATTAAGTGGGAGTGACCAATTGGGTGACCAGCCGAGCGGCATCTCTTTGAGCACTTCTGTCGCTTTGCTCATCTAACAACGACTACTTGAGAATCGTCATTGGTGGTCATCCTGTAGAAGAAAATTTGAATTCGAGAGTTATCTGCATCCAATGGATGGGTGTCACAGGTGATTCCGAATGGCGGTCAACTGTGCAGAGAAAGCGTACAGCATACCGCAACTTGTACAAATCTGTGCACGTTCTTTTGGTTGGTCGTCCATTTTTTTGCACCAGGTTCCATTGATTCAACTTAAAGGGGACCGAATGAGATAGCCTTTCAGAGAGGTTAATAGCGATTTATAGCGTAAATGAGATAACAGGTAGGAGATCTACCGTTTTTTTGCTGTGATTAAGAGGGGAAGAGATGGGTGGTGAAGAGGCCTTTCGAATAGTGTATTTGCTTCGTTTCTTTCTTGATTGTTTCGATCTCGAATTTGCTTTATGCGAAAGTGCATAGGGCTGACATTAGATCTGCACACGTGTGTGAACATGCTATACCCGTCTATTTTGCCTGCTCATGAATTTGAAAAGCTACCATGAACGATGGATGCAGCATACATGTCTGAAATGACTCGTCAGCCTAATTTCGGTCTCACTAGCTATTTTCCTTGTGGGTTGTGGGAATGAAAGGTGAAATCAAATCCGTAAAATGCAAAATTTTTTTAGCACTCGGATATAGATAGAGAATGAATAACAATGAAGAGTTGCTAACTGATCATTTTCATAGAAAAAAGCGATTTAAATTGAATATAACCATTATACTATGAATAAAAATAGGGATTTTTTTTGAGCCATAAAATTATACGAACGATGAATTTCGCATGAAGGGTTGTTGTTACGCGATGCATTTTGCTCAAATCGTTGTTTTTGAACATTTACATTCGAGAACGCATATTGTGGCAGTTGGTCTGTTTTGCGGAATTGCACAAAATGATTGATCTGGTTTAGCGATGAGCACATGTCGTGTGCCACTCTTCAGCAATTTCATCGACAACATCGAATTTTATTTATCATTTATCCTCGAGGGGACTGTAATTGCTAACCAAATGCCACTTTGTGGTTTTTCACTAATTGTGTCCAAGTTCTTGCTCGTTCTCTTATCAGTGAATCGTAGTAGTCGTTTATCAACATCGTTTAATGTTAGCGGTCTATTTACCACCATTGTTAATCGATAACACGTTGCGAAGAAACGGAAAATATAATATTTGATATCTGTGCAGTTATGACGAAGAAATTATGCTATACCATATTCTTCAATAATGTAATATAAAATGCTATAACATGTAGGTTATTCGAATATATTCAGACTATTCAAGCGAGAAATATGGGCTAACACACCTTGTGCTGTTAATGCGGTTCAAAAAAAAGGCTATTTGAATGCGAATTAGGGGTTTATGCGGTTCAAAATAGTTTGAGAGAAAAATTTAGGGCGTATTGCAACTGGTTTGTACCGTTCTTGTTACGTTTCGTTGCATGATCGCATTACTTGGTATCTGTTTCACCGTCGTAAGAACATAGAAAATATTTGATATATGTGCACCGATTTTTTTCTTTGTTTATTGGTAGGTCATTACGATATGCCGCATGTTTTTTGAACAATGAGCTCAATGAAGATTTCAGCTCCGAATCCATAGTGGTTATGCTCACGATAATGGATGTTTGTCATAGTATGAGCACATTTATGAAAGAACAAGTTGACCTAACAACTTGGAGAACAGTTACAAATGCTGAAATATGCCCCTTAGGTTGCATGCATTTTTTAGTGATTGGATGTCCATTTTAAAGCATATGGATAGTCAAAAAAAGCATCATTCTAGAAGAAGAGTTGTATGAGCGGCCGAGTTAGCTAGAACTTGAAAGCTTTTTTTTGCATACGTGGTTTTTGCATTGGTAGTTTGTGTTAGCAGTTGGTCAAATAACGGGGATGCAAAAAGCGCATATTGTGGCAGCTTCTGTGGGTAGGCTTCTTTTATTTGCAAATACTTCATCGGTAATAATTCGTCTAAGGAGAGAGAATAAACATTGCACGGTATTTTAATTGGCGTATTAAAAATTGACGAATTTGTTTACAAGAGCGACAATGAATTCAGCAATTGCTTGATGAAATTTTCTACGATGCATAAATTCAATCGACGAGATAACTGAGAAGAACTCGTTCGATCGAATATTACTGAAACATGCAAATTGGTTGACAGACGCGTTGTTAAGCATTGGCAGTTACTCATAAATAGTTACGTTCATTAGCGCTAAATTAGTCCGATGACTGGCATCAAAGAATCATCAAATGAGCTTTCACGAGAAACGATAACTCATTGGTATGGTTCTTGATTCCTCGGTTTTGATTATTTTTTAATATCAACTACACAAATATTTTTTATCGTTATTTGTTTAGCCATTGTTTTCTATATTCTTTGATTGTTCATCCTATACGTTAAACGCTGAATGGCGCCGCTCATGCAAATGGATAAAAATCGGTGGCTGATTTAAATGTTATGGCCACAATGAATCGATGCAATTTCACGGCAAATGACTTTGCTGATGAAATTGCGTTATTGAAATTACGTGATAATTAGTTGAGGTTATTTCTCATCAGCTGATCACAAAAACTTAAGTTCACAAGCTGATGCATAGTGAAATGCTAACTCCAAAAACGACTGAACATTACCTCATGAAATATAGAGATGTTGCTCACGAAATAATATCCTTTGTTTTCGATGGCATATATGAGTTAATGTATGTGTCGAAGAGGAGTGGGAGGAAGGGAAGCAGAAGTTGTTGATGTTTTGAAGTATTTGAAACGTGAGAGCGTTGAACAGGCGTTACAGCATGAGTTATTTATCTTTGCACATTTCGTTGTATTTTTGTTTAATTTAAAAGGGCAGATTCGATGTGAGTGTTTAAGTTGTAATTTTGCAATAGAACTCTTGATTTTCCAATGAGTCAAATGAGCAGGACGTATCAGTTCCGATGAGCCAAAGAAATTTTTTTTTTGCAAAGTCTTTGAGAGCAATAACGAAAATTTTATCGATAGATGCAATATCTTCTAATATCTTCTAAATTAAAAGAGGCGGAACTTCGGCGCATTTCGAGGAAAGAACCCACTATTTCAATATTCACCTTCTGAATGAGGCCAATCGAAGAATTTCTGACCTGAAGAGTCCTCACCGGTTTCCGTTCCTAACGATAGAAAACCCACACTCACTACTCTTTTTTCAATGCAGCGGAAGGAAAACGAGCGAAACCTACACGGACTCAAATGTGATATAAAAATAACATCTGCATTTTTTTTGAATGTTTGAAGAGAGCTAAATCAATTGTATCATCTATTATTAAAATATTTTAAATTTTTGACTTAATTTTTTCATTGATTTGTTGATGTTTTAGAAGCGTTGAGGCAATCTGCTCATTCTTATATTTTCTCACTTTATTCGGTATTTATATTTCAATAGTTTTAGCGCTATCACTGTCATAGTTTCTCGAAAATGACGCTTATAGAGATTGCTATCGTTGCATGCGAAATGATTGTTTTGACGTGCATTGCGACGTTAGGTTAGCCATTAAACGAAATGCATCAACGTCATAGATATTTTTCCACGAAAAACGATGCATTCACTGCAAAGAACGCATATTTCTTATATTTTATAATTTCTCAAAGATAATTTTTGTATAACTGATAAAGAATATTTCTTTGCTGATCAATGAGATCAAATGAATTTTCGAAGTGCTAATTTCAATATGTGATTTTTCATAATTAAGTCATCATTACGTCAACAAATTGAAACGAAGCAAATGTAAAAATGAAGGAAAATGCGGTAAGCCCTTAATTACCTTTCTACTGTCATAGTAATTAATTAAATGATGTGATGAAAAAGGTTCAAAAATTGCTGAGGTTAAATTTCATCCTTTCTGTTTTTCCGTTCTCATTCCCTTTAGTCCCTCCTCCCGGCAAGCATGTCTCCTCCTCATACGTTTTTCGCTTGAAAAAAATTATCTCAAAACATAATCACTGTTCCAATTTCTACGAAACTATTCTCTTGTTTATGAATTTTTCTTGAAAACAAGTGTGAATTTTTGACGAAGCAAGCAAGAACGTGATAATTCTGGAGTAAGCAGTTAGGAAGTTTCTTCTGAACGAATTTGGCAAGTTCGTTTCATTGGTTTGCAAAAAAGGAGAGCTCATTAGCTGTTTAGCTGTCATAACAGACTGCAATGCTAACGTAGAATTGCTATGCGATGATTTGCTAATACACAAACAAACCAGATTTTTTGCAAATATGATTTGCATATAACAAAATTTTTCACTAACTATGAGTTGAGGTTGTCAATATATCGGTGTATGGAACTCCAGTTGGCTACTACGCGAGAAGTGAAATGACCAAAAATTCGGATTTAGTATAAGAGTTTATCCTAAGGTCCCTATTAAATCAAATTTCATGTTTTGACTTCTTTAGTTCAGCAGTTTAAGCTATACGAATAGAGTGCTAAGAATGCAAACGCGCTCATATTTTTACAGGTACGAATTTATCGTAATGAGGAAACGCCAACTGTAGCTTATTTGGGGGTAGGAACTACAGGAAAGCGCAGAATTTAGGTGCAAGGCTTCATATGCGCGCAAAGTTTGTTCAATACCCTATAACCTCCCTCTTCCTCTTCGTCCTCCTTTCTTTTCTCATCATCCTTCCCTCTCACCACACTCCCCCCATCCAAACAACTTTACCGCTCAAATATGGTTGCACGTCGCAAACAACCGCAATTGATACTAACTAGGTTTCCTGTTATTTGATGTATAAAGATGTTATATTATTACTGAGAAACAGAGAGCGCAAATTAACAGAGATAAATTGTTTATTCCTTACTAAATTGTCTGTTCCTAAGTATTGGGGCAATTCATAGCCTCATCGTGAAAATGAAGCAGCATTAAGTTCGTGAACAACGAATGGGCTGAGTATTTAGAAGGAATGGGCGGTATTTTTTGCGATAAATGGGCTGTATATTTATAATAAGTGGGCTGCATATTCATACATTGATTATTATGAATTATGCATTTTTATATTTTGCAAAAATTATGATTGTTTACCCTATTGTACGACGCACAAAATAACATATGAGATACGCCCAACGATGCAATTAATAATTTTCAATATAACTGTCAGTGTAGATGATTTTATTTACCAATCGAAAAATGATATCAGCGCATTGCATATAATCTCCCGTATATTTATATTATTATATAGTGGGAAATCGAATTGCAATTTGAGATGCATATTGTTGAATATAATACGAGAGAAAAGTGCGTATATGCATTTCAACACCAATCTCATTTGCAAATAATCGCAAATAATAGAAAACGTCTAATAGCGATTCATTTGTAAAATCGACTGAAAACCGCTCATAATCGACATTTATGGTTCCTAACCGCATAAAAAACAAATAATTTTGCAACATTTTCACACATAATTAGTTGATAGAGGAGATCAATCGAAACGAGATAGAAGGATCAGCGATGATACAGATAAATAGATTATTTATGCCAGATCTCTAATATTTTTTTAACCGGATCTCTTATCTTTTTATAATTTTTGATTGATGTATTGAAACTATCGGAGAGGCTGACAGACTATAGCACACATATGAATGTATAATCGATTTTATAGAAATTTCAAAGTCCATCGAGTTGAGGAGAATTTGTATTGTCTCTGATGTTCATGAATTTTTTGAACTTCTTAAGCCAAAAATGAGGCACTTTCTCTTCCGCCCTCAAAAAAAGGACAGAAAATAGAAAAAACGACCACCGCGTTGTTCAAGGATGGCTGCACTCTGCGTGGATTCCACAGTTGCTTGGCTTATCATTTTACGGATAATTTTTTTAAGTGATTTATGAAGAGGGAATAAAAGGCATAGCTCATAATTGTATTTATAGTGATGAAATCCTTTTTTTTTTTATTAGGAGCAAAAAGTTGAAAGCAATTTTGAAATATCAGTTTTGATTTGCTTTTTGTTTTGCAGAGGAGGAAGAAGATGGTAGCGATGAATCATTTGTCTCGGCACTATTCCATGTCCACGAATGGATTATCGAGAGCACTGAGCTTATGGCTCAATTCATTGCTCTCTTTCAGGTCACTTTTCTTATATGAGTTTCTTTTTCCTCTAATTCGCATATTTTTACATACTTTCAAGGATTTTTTCTCATTGATTGCCGAGTTTTTATATACATTCGTTTTCAAAGCCTCAAATGGCATCACTAGCAGCCGTTCTCCAAATTCAGGATTCTCCAAATTCCAAGAGGGCAACTTTCATTTGGAGGCAGTGATTTTCGACGACTGCCTAGCTTTGAAATTCTGCATTTCCATGGACTAAAGTGGCAACTCCACCAACTCTATAGCGTTTGCAACAAATGAGCGCTTTTTGCATTAATTGGTACTATACTGGCAGCGGGTTGTGTTGGTGTCTGTCGGATGCAGTTGGTGTGAGTCTGTGAGAGTGCTAGCGAGTAATAGTAATAATGAATGCGATTCATAGATGTGATAAATTTCAATACTGTAGCATTCTCAATAGCACTGGCAATTTTATTGATAGTATTACCGTCGCAGTAGCCGTAGTCATTGTTATTTTTGTTAGACATTAGTACTTGCTAATACCAGAGGCCGTAGCATAAACTGCCTTGTAATAAGAGCAATGATTTCGATGATTGTAATGATGGAAACGTTTTGTAGTGATAATAAAATGCTTCGAAATTCGAAAGCAAATTGTAAACAATGATATATTCTTTTAAAGATGAAAGGACAATATTACTAGAAAGTAATTGAAAATACAAAATAATAATAGTTATTTTTGGGATAAATAATGGACGATAGTAATAAATAAATTGACCCTATACGCCTTCCCATATATTTTAATCCAAAAAATTTTTGCATTGTTTCAGTAGACAAACGACAATTATTTCTCATTCACCTATTTTCTTCTAAGAGAAGTACCGCGTTTAGACTTATTAAAATTCCCACAAAACTCTTTTGTTGCTGAATAATAGTTCATGATTAGCCGGCTTACTTATGTTTCTCAATCCCCATTCACTTATTTTAGTTAGTTTTTACCTGTATAAGAGACTAACACCACTAGATTTCTAAAACGACCCTTGATCGAAAGAATTAAGAAGTAGGAAGAATCAATTTTCCATCCATATTGACTTTTAGAATTATTTTTCTACCTTATTTAACGTTTAAATACCGCATATTTATTGCTCGTTGCTTTTTCCGACAATATGTCATTAAAAGCTATTGAAATTGCTTGATCTGTTAAATGAAATTAAGCTGTTAACCGTATTTTTTAGGCTTTAAGTTGATAAGCAAATCAGTGGCAATGCAGAAAATTGTTATGACTTATGAGGTTCCTCGACATTTGATTTTTGAATGATTGCAATTATTCTTTTTAATGATTTTTATGAGTTTATGTTGATTTTCTTTACAAAAATGTAAGAGTTATAATGATATCGTATTTATGCGCACTTATTTTTGTTTATTTATGTCCACCTCTGCAACAGTCGCCAACTCAAGAAGCATCAAATGTAAATTATGAATTTTAGTTTGTATAATTTGCATATAGTTAGCATAAAATTTTGCCGTTATGAAGTAGCTCCTCACTTTGAATACATATAATGGTCTGTCAATTCCGAAATGAATTGAATTGAAGATGCCAGTGCTAAAGGTATATATATATATATATATATATATATATATATATATATATATATATATATATATATATATATATATATATATATATATATATATATATATATATATATATATATATATATATATATATATATGCATTCCCTTACCAAATGCTCAGTTGTCAACTCTAGGCTTTTAATATATGCTGTCAATTGTATAAATGAAATCCTTCACTAACAGAGCGGATTAGAAAGAGATTTA
Source organism: Ascaris suum (assembly GCA_013433145.1). NCBI lineage: Eukaryota > Metazoa > Nematoda > Chromadorea > Rhabditida > Ascarididae > Ascaris > Ascaris suum. The sequence goes on along the minus strand of CM024178.1, from coordinate 6,377,648 downwards.
GGTGGTAAGAATTAATCAATAGTTATAGCAAATGACGGTGGTTATACTCCTGGAAATTCTGCTTCGTACTCACGGTTCTTTTTTTTTCAAATCAGCTGTATTTCTTTAAGCCGATCTTCCTCCCTTATATGCTGTCTGCTTGATAAGTGCAATGTAAATAATGCCATATTTTTTCATACTTGTAATTGGAAATCAGCCAGTATTTTTCAGTTCAATGTTTTCGATGTACTGAACAAGTTATTGATTTCTCTTATCTTGGCATTTCATGTCATCGGGAGAAGCTTTCAAAGACACAAGAAGCAACATCGTGGAACTGCATTCTATAGTGCTTCCGACATTGAAATAACCTCCCACAGCATTTTTAGTGCACACTAGTAAGAGAGACATACCCCCTGTTATACCCCCTCTTGTTTCCTTCTTTTTTCCATTCAACCAAATAAAATCATATAATGCAATAGAAACCCGCATTTGAGGGATGTTCTTTTAAACGAACAATTTGTGTGTCTTGGAATCTCTCCACTGAACATGCGGAATTCCCTCAGAGCTTTTGCATACTAACATTGACTTAATAACCCATCGGGTAATATACTTCCTATCCGTTATTTATTCGTTGTTCCGTTACCAAGTTTTCTCCTGCAAAAGCTCCCCAAACGCTGCAAGTAACTTTCCTTTAGTTCAAATGATTATTAATTAGCTTTATAGTATAGAGGCGGGAGAAAAAAAATTGCTCTCTCGATCTCAGGCTAAAGACTTCAGAGAAAGAGAAAAGAATTTATTTTTGCTCTAAAAGATTTGCTTCCCGATAGAAAACCTTTTAAAGTTTCGTAAGCATTGAAATGTTGACCAATGTTCGCAATAGCGCATGGGATATGACGTCATTTTTGAGGCATGTGCTTTAGCATTTTGGTGTGTTTTCATTCGTATTCTTATTAGCAATTTGCTTTGTATTCGTTATGCAACATTTTGCAATAAAGTAGACGACTGCTGCAAGATGAGTGTGATTTATGAGCAGATGCATGACATGGTACTTCGTTACGTCATACATAAAGGGTATGACGTCATCCAACGTTGTTTTTTTTTGCACCCACAAGATACAGTGAAAAGGTAAATAAAAATGCATATGCAATTTTAGTTGTTTATGTTTTCAGTAAAAATATAGAAGTATTGATTGAAAATAAAACATCGAGCATTGCATTCATCAGTGAAAAGATATATGATACTGAGAACATTGAATATGTAAGAAAATAGAGCAGTCTGGATGATGTCATCTCACGAACGTTTTGATGAAAAAGATAAGAGGAAACGAGGATTCCCTATGCGTCTTTAGTTGTGAAAAAATATAAAACTAATAATGCTTAATGATGTGCTAATTGTTTGCTTTTTTAACTACTCAGTGACAAGCCAGCTTCCAACTTTTTTTAACCAGCTAGTGATAAGGAAGTTGTTTGCTTTTTTAACTAGTTAATGATAAGTTACTCAAACAACCAATTAAAAAAGCTGAGTGGTGATAAGCCAGTTGACTGTTTTTTAAAACTTGTTGCTGATAAGCCAGCTTTTCGGTTTTTTGAACTAATTAGTGATAAACCACTTGTTTGTTTTTTTTTTTAATTAGCCAGTGATTAGTCAGTTGTTTTCTTTTTCATGTTCTATTAACGGTTCTTCTCTTCTCAGCTTTAATCTTGCAAATATCAAATAAAGTTCAGTTCATTTCAGGAGCTGTCAGCTCAACTAAACGCGCGTCTAGGTGTGTGCCGTGCCGTTGGGTATTGGATACGAGCATGTCCAACACATTTCGATACGTCGTTATGCCGACTTACGGATCGCCTTCGTTTATTAGCGATTGCGGAGGGTATTCCAAATGTCAACGCTCTTCTTGATCTCTCCGCTTTGTGAGTATATTTGCAGATTTGTTTTACTTTAACTATAGAAATTCTAGTCTAGAGCTTCAATTTCCGTCGAAATTCTCGCAAGTTTGCAGTTAAAAAAGAATAAACCTCTATAAAACCCATAAATCCATAACGCTCCTAAAATTTCACATACGAAATTTGCTTTTCTAATAAGTTATACTTTTTAAGAACATTGGTTTTTTTATTGATATCATTTGCTGTCAATTAAAAGTATGCAAAATATTTGATGCTGTTCATTATTTATTGTCTTCATTGGCATTTATAGTTTATGTTTGAATATGGTCACTAATTAACGCGTTGTTGAAAATTACGAGGATGAAAATTAATGAATGAGAATCGATGTTGTAATTCATTCATATTTCAAATTAGAATTTTCTTCAAAGATATTTTCTACTTTTTACTTCTCATCCGATATTGCGTATAGCAAAATCTTCTATTGTTAACATTGAATGAGCATTAATAAATGATAGAATGCAAATGGCGAAAATCTACACATGAAAACAAACACCTCGTTAAGGTAAGAGGGGTGCTCTCTGCTTAGAAATGCTCTTCTATGAAAATATTTCCCCATCAAATTCGCGAGTGATTTAATTGATTAACGAAATCACAAAAAATTCCCTAATTGTTTTATTGAAATTTAGAATTTCTATCTTTTATCTACAAGTTTTCTCAATTATATTTTAAGTAAATTAACTAGAGTAATTTCATTGCAATTGGTTTAAAAGAAATCTTTTTCAGCATCATTGCTACATAGTTGATCTGCCGTGATTGCGACTGCCTATTTGAATACGATAAAAATCACATAGGAAATAAATATTGATACTATTTTATTGTTCGATAATTTTAGGCCTTCATATGCATGGCTACGAAATGTCTCAGTGAGGAATCCTGTAGGACGTCAAATTTCACTTTCTTTTGAGCAGTGGAGTGCCGATGATATCTCCACTTCACTTAGTCATATTGATTATAAAGCGCTCTATAGAGTGCCGGTAAGCGTTTTCAATTAGCGCTTTTTTTGTTTAATTTTAACGCTTGAACACTTTAGTGAATTATTAAACAGCTCAACGATAAGCAGATCTCATGAGTAGTCGATCTCTTGCCGTTATAGACGCCTCGGAAAGCACATAGGTACGTCTTCTTACGTGAGGAGCAGTGTTAGGGAGTTGGGGGAAGGATGACTTCCATCCACCGCAAAGAAATTCCCAAGATGCCAGTCGGAAAAAGTAGATGTCTGCGGGAATTTTTTCACCTGCCCTTAATTTAAGCGTTCAGAATTGCTTTCACGACGATCACATTTGTTCGTAAATCTTCCTTGATTATGTACACAATCCGAATAAATTTTCGGGTAGTTGTTCCATAAATTTCCGCAAGCGTATATTGGGCAGCAAAGAGAAAAGAGGTGGCGTCGGCTTTTCCCCTGCTTCCTGCTTTCAAATTTATTTTTCTTATATAAGCTGTCCCTGTTGAAACCCATTTTGATGACCCTTCCTCTTATTGCTTCAAATTTGGGAGCGAGAATCTCCATTCCCTTAATAGGCTTACCACTAATACAAGATTCGAAGGATGCTGGGCATATTCTGTTATATTACATGTGTGTACTAACTTTATAATACATAAATATGTGAACTTCTGTAATACGTACTGTTGTAATGTATGCTATGCTTTATACTATTACTGCAGGCTGCTATTATTTTTAAGAAAAATTCCTCGTTTCGTTACTAAAACTCTCTGTTTCAAAAATAAACTCTTCTAACATCTTCGGGAATTTGGAGCCCCTGGGGGTTTATTCGAGACAGTACGATGTTCTTTGATGATTGTAATTCAAATGTATGCATAAAAGTTGCAACTGGATTTGCAACGTCGTGCTTAATTTATTATCGTCTTAGTTCCTTACTTCTTAAGCGTAGATACTTTATCGGAGAGAACCATTCGTTACATTTCTAATAAATTCTACGAAATATTTTTGCTCTAAATGGGTGCAAATATTCATTAAAAAAGGAAAAAGCTGTAAAATTTTTCGCTGATTATTTATAAGGAGTATCAATCAATATTACTTTCAGATAAGTGAATTGAAGAGGTATTGCCACGATGGAAATCTTTCTCAGGCACCTATTTTGGAAAGATCAATTTCAATTTTTAACGTTAGTAATCACTGCTTCCGTTCGCCGATTTTCGTTGTCGTTTTTCGTGTGGAATTGAAATTCGATAGGCCATATTGTCGCTCAGGAAAAGTCCATCCTGGATGCTCGGTTTTAGAGGCTAAGCAATTCTTGGTGCACACATGTAATTCGTCGTTACGAGCCTTTATGTGCTTATTCTTAGTGCCTATTTGTAGGGCTCTTCTTATTTTGGCAACATAAGTGGTTATAAGTGGTCAAATCATATTGCTAGTGGTAGTCTTTGGCTGTTATAACGGGTGCAAATAGCAGCAGAACTTACTTCATCTAATTAAAAACAGAAGGAACTATGGCGCCGCCTATACATGCTTTCAATATATTGTCTGATGATTCAGCCTGTTGCAGAAGCAAAACTCTGAAGTTGTTGCTGTTAAAGTGATAAAAATATTTTTCGTCATAAGGAAATTTGTTAACTCTTTTCGAGTCCTCTCTTTGCGCCCCCCCCCCCCCTCCAACCCGTTCCCACCTTTCTCTCAGTCCTTTCACTCTCATTTATTAAGGAATATTTCAGAGTTTGTCGAATTGGGTGCAATGTATGATACTTAGCAAAGGAACACCTGCAGAACGTGCTGAAATAATCACTAAATTTGTCAGCGTCGCTAAAGTAAGCATTGTGTTCGTTTTTTTTGTAAACCTCTACGAGCTCCGCAGTGTACACTCTTCCATTTTATTGAGGATTTTTGATGGTGGAGCATTTGAAAAGTACACCAGTCAACGTTTTTCGTTTTAAATTGATATTCTAATGTGCATGTTAAAGTGTACTCCTTACGAGCGGATAATTTCTTTAATATGCTAGATTGCTTCGGTTTCTCGAGGATTCTTCATTTCTCATCTGCAGCAATTTCTCATTAGAAGAAGGAAGTAGGCGTCGAGAGAAACAAATCGAGTTGACACTAAGTCTGGCATTAGAAGTTAATGCCTAATATCTATATCCACACAGTGCGACAGTTCTTTAATAGAATCTTTAATTGCATAACACTGAAACGACTATCCTTGCCTTATCGGCATAAAGGTAGCTAGAACATTGCAAGATGGAGAAAATATTTCTTGCAATGCATAGTGTGAGATTTCAAATTCGTGCCTTTATATCGTTTCGGGAAGACGGGTGCGGCATTAATTCTTCTTTTGCCTTCTTTGCAAATAAAGTAAAGTGTCAAAGTGAACTAACAAAATGTTATGAATTCAGAACTTAGAAATTTGTATAATCTAGAAATGAGGGATGGTTCGAAAGGGAAAATATTTTTCAATAAAGCCACTTTAATATTTTTTTAGCATCTAAGGAAGCTAAATAATTTCAACACGTTGATGGCTGTTATTGGCGGTGTATCGCATAGCAATATTGCTCGTCTGTCGAAGACCACTTCAGCGCTATCACCCGACATAAAAAAGGTTTCTTCTTTATCCAGTTTATTTTTGCAGTAATACTTAGAAATAAATGTTTGGAGAAGAGAGAGGTTTGCAGCACTTTAAATAAGAAGGGAGGGAAAGATCCTATTCATTTACTTTACTGATATATATATATATATATATATATATATATATATATATATATATATATATATATATATATATATTATATATTTATATTTATATTTTATATTTATTTATTTATTTATTTTTATTTATTTATTTATTTATTTATTTATTTATTTATTTATTTATTTATTTATTTATTTATTTATTTATTTATTTATTTATTTATTTATTTATTTATTAGGATTGAGTTGGATACATTTTGAGTACAAATACTGAATGTAAAATATACTGAATATATTTTGTATTCAATCTTTACATTGAATAAAAAATATGTTCAATATAAATATTGAATATATTTTATATTGAAAAAATTTGATGTTGAAAAATATCTTCAACTATGATTGTCATTTACCTGCTATAAGTGAGAACCTAGTGTCTCAGTTTGGACTGGGAGGGGGGGGGGGGGGGGGGGGGTGGGGGGTGGTGGATAACAATGGAAAATCGCTTTCAAAAAATAAATATTTTTCGAAAGAATTTCAATAAAAGTTTTTAATTATTCAGCTTCACAATATTATCGGATACAATTGCTATTATAGGCCCTTTCATATGAGTTATAATATTTGATTATGTGGTAAGCAATAATTGCTTTCTTTGATAGGATTTGGCATCGCTAACTCAACTTCTATCAACGCAATCAAATTTTGCTCATTATCGTGCCGCATTGAACGAGACAGCGAATTGTTTTCGCATTCCAGTAATGTTGGTTTTTATCGCTCTTTTGCCATTTTCATTAACAATTATATAAATTGATGGTGAATTGTATCCTTTTTTTTTGCTTCTAACTTGTTTTTTTGAGAGTTCTTATGTGGTGTTAATAACTAATAATATGCGCATATTTGAGATATTCTTTGTAATAAAATCCTCATAATTTTTTATTAGTTTTCTAGGATTTTCAAAGATTATATGAGAAAACTTTATTATATTTCTTCATGTCACTTCGCCAAGTATGTAGACGGCCTTCGATTGAGTGTATACTTCCTTCTTAATGGAACCTTTTCCACTCTTAAAATGCTTCAGCTATTATTCTAGAAGATACGTACTTTAAAAATATATTTATTTTCAAAGGAATCTATCGTGTTTCTTTTCATGAATAATAGTAAATAAAAGTTTTATCTTCATATGTTCAGTATTAATTCAAAGATAAAGGATATTATTGTGAAGTTATTCTTATAAATTGATTGTATTTAAGGTTCTAAATTAAGAATTCCAGAGAATGTAACCTTTACTTCCAACATATCCTGAAATAAAAAGTATCTCATTAGTTCATAGGCTGAAATAACAAGTTGACCATAGAAAGATCCTATCCGAGAATGGCATGCCTGCCCACACGTAGGCGACTTGCGAACTGTGCTCCTTCTAACGATCGAATGAAATTAAACGTATTATGAAAATTTAACTAATGTGTTAAGGGGTGTGCATCTCAAAGATCTAATTGCATTGCAAGCAAAGGAAGGTGATATAGATCGGAGTCGCATGGTAACCCGTGGACGAGTCCTTAACTTAGCGCATCTCCTCTCTTTCTTTGTCAGCTTTAATCGAACACCACATAACTTCCCCGACCCGAGCATCGATCTCATTAATACTCTTAAGGCAAGTAGTTTCTTATTTGTTCACCTATCTTCTTTTTTCTATGCGTCACTATTGAGGTAAAAAGAAATCTCAACGGATCTTATTGTTACCACGTTTGTATTTCCTATTGCCAAATGTGGTATAAATATCCGCCTGCAGATCGCGTATACATGTCCACCCTATGAAAGGCCCATAGATCGTTAAATTCGCTACCAGCTCATGTGGTTGTGTCTGTATTCATGTCTGTTCTGGTTACGCCGATTTTATTTGCTCTGAAATCGTAACTAATGATGATCTGTTGGATTCTTCCGGGACAAAAACGCTTTTTAATGAAGAATTTCATGCGACGATAACCTAGAAAGAAACCTCGTCCTCTTACCCTTCTTTCGCACGAGTCCAAGGGGAATGGAGATACGAATCGTCACTGCGCTTTATACCTTTAAATCGATTTAAAATGATTCGAAAACAAGTCCCCTAAGAACAAGTGGGATTTTCTTCATTCTCATATATCGCATCCTCTTTTAAATATTCATTCAGCATTATTAGCATCGTCGTTTGCATCGTTGCAGGTCTCGCTCGATATACGATATAATGAAGATGATATCTACCATCTTTCACTCAAGCGTGAGCCAAGAACACTGCTCAATGTTGGTTGTTATAATCAGCAAACTTGTCGTGATGACTGATTAGAAGTGATTGGAAAGATTTTATCGTAATAACTGATTAGGCGTGAGTGACTAGAAAAGAATCTCTTAAGCCTATCAGTTATTAAGTGATTACTTTAAATGCATAGACGTATTTAATAAGTCTTACTAAAATTGCGCTGATTATGCGCAGTTTAATCACTTGAGATGCCTTCAACGTGCGCATAGCCGGTTCTTTTTCCACCTATCCTTAACGTGCAAGGTGCACTATTTTTTTGCCAGTCAAGATGAGATGAAAAGTGCTGAAAGTGTTTCTTTTAGGTTGTCATCGATCTTTTGTTCGATCCTTACGGTAATCATAATTTTTGCCCTCAGTTGAAATGATTGATTTCATATTTTGGATGATTTGCAACAATCAACGCTAGCATCACTGAAAATAAACGTTCATTTTATCGCATGGTTTTACTATTTTGTTGACATTAGTCTCAGAAATTCAAGCAAACGATTTCAACTCATTTCTACTGCTTCTTCGAGTACATTGGTCTTAGTTCGTGAAAAAATAGTGCAGAAATTTATGCATTTTGCCTAGGAAGAATCACTTCGAGAGTGATTCATCGTAATGTATTTTGAAAATCGCTTTGTGGTCGAAAATGGCCAAATTTGGTCAAAAAATTTTAAGCATCAGTTTATTAGCAGGAAACTTAAGTTGCCCCTTGAATAGCCGTTCAGAAAGGGTCATAAAGCTGTGAATGGAGCCTTGCTATGATCGGATATTGGGAAACACATACTATAACATTTGTTAGTTATGAAATTACGATATTGTTGTATAGTCTACAACATATATTTATATTGTGTCGTTTTGCTTTCTAAGATATATATTAATAAAATATTGCAGATTTAATCGATTGATAGCGGTTGAACGTCGAACGCTTTGAACTGTTTGTTGATAGAAATACCCAATCCAAGTTTCTTTTTCTCTCAAACATGTCCCAACTTTTTGCTCTTTGCGCGGCTTTATCTCTCTTCTTTCAATAATCACAACTGTAGTAATGGGCAAAGAGCATTTTCGGTCTTTTATACGATGTGGAGCCCAATGAAGGCACTACTCACAGAGGTCACGAAGCGAAAGATGTGGGTGCACAGTTTGGGCCATTGCGGCATACTCAACAACGACGATCCTAGTTTCGTGATATAATCCTCGTATGAAATAGATTGAGCATTTGGATTGTATCCGCTGTTGCTCTGGTGACCCAGGTAGAATGCGTGGGCGGAAAAGGTAGAGTGAAATGCTCTATTGTATATACGAAGGCATAATGGCTATAACGGCACCCTTATCGATTGCATTTATATAAATGAAGTAAAAAAACTTAAATTAAAAGCATAAAAAGCTACCATCGAGTTGTCATTTGCGAACACGGCTGGTCAGTTGGTTTGTTGATGTTCCGTTAGATCCGTTATATTTTCAGTTCCAAGGTTCTGCCAAGTCAGTCGTGTTTGCCGATTGGGCGTCCGGTGTGAGTTCTGCGTTAGATCCAGAAACGGTCAATAAACATGTTTCTGCAATGGTGGATGCAGTTTTTAAGCACTACGACCATGATAAAGATGGTTGCATCTCACGGCTTGAATTCCAGCAGATTGCTGGCAACTTCCCTTTCATCGATCCGTTTGGTGCAATTGATACTGATCGGTCAGTTTCCATGCTTATTGAATGGTCATAGTTTTGATACGTACAAGCATCAGCCAATTATCTGAATTTTCGTGTATTGTTCAATGAACTTTGAAAAATTTCATGGTGTTAAGCCCACCGTTACATCGAAGTGAGGGAGGTGGGTAGCAAACGAGGAGAATGAGGATTTCCGTTATTTAAGAGAGAGAAAAAGCGATTATATTCACTCATCCGCATGCTTTGTTATTAATATGCTATTTTATGATCAGCAATTATGGAAAGTGCTCTTTATAGTTTCTTCGTTGAAAACATTTCAAAATATGATCAGAAATGCTTCATATAAGGTGTATTAATCACTGAAATTTTTGCTTCATATAATGCTTCATGCTTCATATAATCACTGCTCACATTAAGCTCACATTATTTTTCAGTGTTTTTTCTTCACTATTGCAAATTTGTTTCTTCAGTATGAATACATTATGAGGAAATATTTCAAAAATGCCTTAGTAAGACATAAAAAGTGCTCCTCTTTTTCAAAAATTCTGCCTGATTTTTCTGGAAATCCATGAGTGTTATTTTTGCTATGAGCGATATTAAAATGGCGTTTAGTAAATATATTTTTATTTTTGCTTTTTTGTGAGAATTTGGCTGTTTCTTTCAATGATGCTTTCAAAAGCATTAAAATTGAAAGTTCTTCGTCGTCTGTCGTCGACATATTTGATGCTTCTAAAAGAAATTCGCTGAATGAGGTCAAAAACTTCGACGACGTTGACTTCGGCGTTGACTGTTGAATCGAAAATAACAGCAAGTATCCGATTGTTTAGCACTACCTAATCTCCTCTTATTGCAGCTTTCTTACGTTGTACCTCATATATTTGTGACTTGATAGAGTAGTTGCATTTCTTGCTGGAAAAAAGTATTTCCACAATTTATAAAGGTAGATTATTGGTTGTGATATGGATTCATAACGGAAGCATAATCGCATACCTTCCGTGCCATTAACTTTTGACGGTGGTGATTAATTACTTTGCTAAAGGTGGTGAATAAGATTGCAGAAATGAGCTTCAACACTACTTTTTAAGCATTGTGTTCATCAATTAAGCGTCGTAAACATATAATTTCTGATTGAAAGCCGAAAATTATAAGTTTCGATAGAGCGATCGATATTTTTCTCGAAAATTTTTTCAGTATGTTTTTAAAAAAATGCAAATTTTCCTTCTAGACGAAAAGAAACTTTATTCGGAATTTTACAATTAGAATAATAGATCACCTCATTCTTAGCTCATTCAAGGAAATATTATTTGAAGTTATGCAATAACGTTCAGTTTCTCAGCAAAAATTATACTATATCGAATTGAAATCATTAATTTATTTTCCAAAACTGCATTTGAAGATTTAATAGTTATCATTCTAATACTTGAATTTGATAATTTGAAGATTTGCCATAATTCAGCCCGATTCTCATTGTAGTATTTAGTACTAATATTGTTTAAGTATTTCGGAATTTATTCTCATATTAGCGTTCATTTATTTATTGAACTTAGTTAATATTTCTAGTGAACTAATTGATTGAGATTATATTGAGATTAAATTGAGATATATTGAGATTATATTGAGATTCTAGTGAACTAATTGAGATTATTGAGATTAAATATCTATAGATTTGTATAAATTCTTTGATTATTTTCAGTGATGGACAAATAAGCAAATCGGAGATGAAGGCGTATTTTATTGAGGTTAATAAACGTTCGATGGAATTTCGTCGTGGCTTCAAGCATAATTTCCATGAAACCACATTTCTTGCGCCAACTTCATGTGCACATTGCGGCAAATTGGTGCGTTACTTTCATTTTCATCTCTTGTTTATCCACATGGGTATATCTATGAGGGGGAAAATTCCGCCGAGTTGTTTTGGATTCAAGGGTGGAGAAAAAGGTTGACGAATTTGTGGAACAGGGGAGGGATCATGTATCGTTTATCGTCGTTCTTAAATATCAGTATTTTTATCCAACCTTATCGTAGAATTGCAAATTTTAACAACTTCGTTATAACGTAAGTAGAACTAACGATCATCGATAAACTAGGAGCTTCAACAGATTCACACGGAAGTTATAAATTACTCTCCTCGAATCTCTTTTTTAACTTGAGCTTTAGGCACAACTGGAAAAATCTCAGCTTCTAAATGTAGAGGACGAATAATTATAAGAAGATGAAATTTGGCACCAACCCAACTTCACATTTTCACGACTGTGGGTGTGAGGATACGAACTTCAGCATATACCTCTAACCTTTCGATTCAGAATTGTTGGCATGTTATGACCATACTGGTAGTATGCAAAATGCCGGAAAGGTGCTGTTTTTTTGTTTTCGGTATTCAACCTTTACAGAGGACATTCATAATGCATTGCAGTCGCAAACTTAGACTGCAGAAATTATGGCAAATCCTATCCTATTAAATGAACCTCCTGTTTTTTTTAAAATTTCGTTACATATGCGATATCAGCCTATATTTTGTCAGTCTATACCCTTTCATGCTCTACTTATTTCGGCTAACAGAAAATAGTGCTCTCGTTTAATGCTAAATAGCGTTGCGAAGAAATCACAAAAAATATTGTATCGGCGGCATTCAAACAGTCTCTAACGTGCATCGTTAACTATTTTATTCTTAGACAGAGTTTCGTTTCATATGGTCTGTATTAAGCTGTTATTTCGAACTACCTCCACTTTTGCACTGCGGAATAGTATTTTAGGTGGGATAATGAGAAGGTCTCACATTCTCTTTCGCTTCTTTTTTTTGAATTCTATCCTAGTTAACCCGTTGCTCCTTAACATGCAAAAAACTAGAGCAAGTTCTTAAAAAATTGCATGCCATCTCATGTGGTGTTGCTCTCAGCGCTAATTTCATTTCGTTGCTTGCTTACGCAATATTCCCTGAGCGTCCACTTCACCTTATGCAATATTCCGTCATCAATGTTTTTTTAATGAAGCATTAACAAGAAAGTTGAAATTTTTTGAGTGAGTTCGTGTCGAAAATTGTTTTCTCACACTTCTTTTTTATTTCGTGCCTATTCCCTCAATAGAGCACAAATATATTTTTGATTTCGTATTTAGCATTAAATACGTAAATGATGGGTATTGCCAAGTAAAAAGTGAATTGAATAATGGCATTACCAAGTAAAAAATGGATGAATTAATAAACAAATATACATGTAATTAATTAAGTAAGCATTTATCCTCTATGTGTAGAATATTTTCAGTTATGGGGTCTAATTCGTCAGGGTTTCAAATGCAAGGATTGTGGTTTGGCGGTTCATGGATGTTGCAAAGATAGCGCTGTGGTCGAATGTAGACGTCGTTCTAGCGGTACGCTAACATGGTGGTCACCGAGTACAAATTCTTGCACACACAGCAAGAAATTGTTTATCAACGTCAGGTAGTTTTGTGTTGCCTGCTTGTTCTCTCACGCTTGTTTGGGTTCCGCCTCAATTTTATTCGTACCACTGCTATTTGATTGCACGCTTACTTCGACACTGATGCTGCACTTGATTGATGGTGTTGAAAAGATTTTTGAAATGATCCTGAAATGCGGTATGGACCTATGAAGGAAAAGATAAAAGAAGGGGGATGGTAAACCGTAGAGGTGTTTGATGTTGTTGATGACAGGGCGATTGTATGTAGCATCTTTAGGAGCGATATTTGAATGTAGTGCTCTCGTCTGGTGTATTAAGGGTTACAATTTCATTTGCCATAATTCTTAACGCTCAAAACCAACGAACTTTTTTCACCCAATGTTCCATTCCATTTTACCTGCTGATTCCTAGAACTCAAAGGAATTGAAATTTTTGTAAGGCACTCGAACTCTTTCAGGTGTGGCCGCAGTACTTCTTGAGGTTTTTTAGTCGATTAATCGTTCACTGCATTTCGCTTTATTTCGCTTTCAGTTGCTTTCTCTTTTTCACTTACGGCATTCATCACAAAAGCATTTCCGTCAAATGCTGCATGAAAGCTGCTTATCTCCACTTCCAGTCATCGAATACATAAAAAAGGACATTCATGAGTTGCTTCCACGAGGCAGCGGACTGGTTATTTATTTTATAGTGGAATCAAAACGATGTTATTTTTAACAGCGGTGTATAGAGATATAAATTTCAATGAATACGCTTATAATTTCATGGTAATGAGGAAAGTCCAGGAAGGATGATGCACAGGGAATGGAGAACTCAGTGTCGTAGGTCATCACTTTTAAGAGAGGAAGATGCTTCCAGCAGTTGACCTTTCGGGGGGAGAGGGAGGAAGGGAAGCATTCCTTATTACCCGCTCCTGTCTCACTACCATGAATGACATGAATGTTCCTGGTTTTCTTGGCACAAACGTTTTAAAAAACCCTCATGGGTACCAAATTCTACTCTAGAAATTGTGAAGCGACTTCATAGATTGAGATTTTATGATTTTATTACAGTTGGAGTTTTTTTTTTCATCTCCTAATATCACTTTCTAAACGGGTTATCTAACGATTCTGTTACAGTCAATAACCGTTTCGATCTTTCTGACGATCATTCCGAACAAGCGATCCTTTGCCTATGAATTTTTTCTTCTTTGTTGAATATTTCCTTTCAAGTGCCCATAGTGAAATCACTTTTATTGTTGCGTTAATTTCGAAAGAGATAAGTAATAACTTTATGAAATCACCTAGTTTATTTTACCTAATTTCTGAAAAGAGTCGAACTATTTGAACGGTTGGAAAAATTGTTTTACTTCTATTTCCAGTTGTGTTTGTTTTCTGATGTGCTTTCATATGCTTCTACGCTTCCAAACATAAATATATTTCTATTCTTTCCTCCCCCTTCCTCTGCCTTCTATTTATCATGCAACAGTGATCGCAATTTTGCTGGGTATCATTCCGGATAATTGGACGGTCAAAATGAAGAGGGCATTGTTGGTTGGCGTTTTCAGAAACCTGATCGTATTTTATATAGGTTACTATTTCGATTTTTTTGAGGGAGGTGGCCGAAGGGTTGCGACGTGCTAATCGTTTCAAAATATCCCCATATACACCTTCACTGTTCCAATAGAGTTGGCACCTCTACGCGTAGTCAATCGAGGTGTGACTTCCATCAAAGTTGCGTAAAACATTTTTAAAGTTTATTTCTCTCCTTCGAAATTTTTCCCTTTTGAGGTGGAAAACTAACAAAATTTGAGGTGATAGGCGGACGAAGCAGTGATACGATACATGCTCTTTAGTTCGCTAGAAAATTGTTAATTTTTATCGTCTGAAACTTAAAAAAAAGCTACCGGATGAAATAATCTTTCAATGTTTTTACTAACAATTGCCGTTGATCTTTTGAGGTTTTTTGCAATAACTATATGTTCAACTGGTAAAAACTCTTTTCATTATTATGTTTTATAAGCCGTTCAACGTAATCTTTTTTTCGCATTGAAAACTATTATTGAGGGACTAAATTAAGGTTTTCAATAAAGGTTACATTGAATGAGGGCGATAAAATATGAATGCGACATTTTATAAAGGTATTCAACGAAGTTGTGAAATAAAATGAAAGAAGCTTCGCTGTTAGTTTTTATCTTTTTTTTTCACCACAGCATCATTGCATAGTATATTCATAACGACATCATTTCTTATGACTGAATGCTCACGAAAATCTTTGTCTATCCATTAGACGGTCAGAAGAAAAACTACTCATTACTATAGGTGTTTCTCCGTCGATTATAGAGAAGAGATTGGTGGAGGAGGGAAGAGGGGAATGAAAAGAGAAGGGGAGGGGGATTTTTTTTTTCTTTGCGTTTTGTGTTAATGCACTAAAACGCATCGATATGCATGTTTTCAGTGTGTGTTTTGTGCATCTCTTGCTGCACATCAGTTCTCCTACTGCTTCTTCTGTTACGTCCGCTGTTTACAGGTTTCACGATATTTTTATTTTTCAACGCTACTTTTTTTTTTCGTGCGATCATTTATATTTTCTAGTTATAATTGCCTCATTTTCCTCTTCTTTTGCTTTAACTATGCACAAAAATCGCCTTTACAATGCACAAATCATTGATTTTTATCATCTCAGCAATATATAATTTTCTGCCAATATCATCTTGTCTACACTTTTGATATCCACACATAGCAAAACTCATCCAATTACCTTTTACATTGAAGAAATAAAATAAAAAGAATCAGTTTATCTTAATTGTTTCCTTATTCAGAACTTTGAGTATTTAATTTCTTCTTCTTTATTGGGAAATAAGTTGCTCAAGAAATCAAACATCGATATTGTTGAAATTCCGCTTCGATTTTTGTGATTTTGCAGATTTCGAAAGCTTTATATACATTTTAACGTTGGAAATTTTTCTATATTCTTTTGGAACGTTTTTTGTATACTTAGTCTCTATAAATTTGAGGTGTATCTTCATCGAAATAAATAGACAAGGAATAGTCAGCCATGCAATGTACGCTGCAAAGGACAGATAGAAAAAGAATCATCGAATTGACTCCAAAAAATTGACCCGCGAATTTTTTGAAAATTTCCTATGCGAATTCCTCAAACGGAATGGCGGGACGGAGAGGAAAGGAGCTCGTGAAGTGGAAATATCATTGGAGTTCGGGAGCATTAGTTGTGTTTTGCTTATGGTTGAGGTTGATGTTTTAACTTCTAAGTTATCATATGAATGAAATACTATTTGCACAAATTTTCGGCCTTTCAAGCAATAGTACAGTTAATAGATATGCGCATCACTTCATCATTCCACTAGTTTAATAATAAATTCGTCTACTAAGTAGTGTTTGTGGAATTTTTATCAATGCGATAGTTATAAGCCTCAATTCATCACATTTTGCGGAATTATAACTCGAAACTAATTTTATACAGCTTTGTTGAGCTTTTTCAACATCCATCAACCATGTACTAAACTACTAAATATAAACTGTTCATCCTAAAATCTTGAAGAATGAATTTCTTTTATCGGAATGAAACTTTTTCCCTCACTCTCGACTCATCTCCTCCTCCATCATTGCCGCTGAAACGGTGCAAAATGAATGAAATGAAATTTCCCACTTTGCACAGTAGTTGACTTATATTTTCGGCTTGTCTATTATACACAGAAGTCAAAAAAGAAGACACAAATTTATATCGAACATTGCCTTATTAATGAGTTCTAATTGATATTTGAAATTTCCGTCCTTCTTGGAAATCCAATTCCTCATTCGTGAAATATCCACTGGAAAAAGAGGAACATTAATATATCATAAATCTTTACCTGTGAAATACTATTACTGCGATGCCAACCTGAGAGAAAGGAAAGTGCAATATTTCCGAGCTTTCTGTCACATTTCTCAGCGACTAAAGCGCACACGGTCGAAATGGTTGATCGAGACATTTATATGTTGCACGATGTTCAGAATATAGCTGAAATATTCGTTGATTGTTCACTATTCTATGCACGCATTAACTTTCATCTTGCTAATGTGTTATAATATCTTTTCTTCACTTACCCAAACAATTTGTGAGTAGAAATGCAACAGGCAACACATTGGTACCAATAAACAATTTTATTTTACGGGTAAAATTGGAATTCCTCTTTTATTTTGAAGAATTTCTCTCTGATATCAGTAATAATGTCTTTTTCGTCATATTTTCTTCACTTTTTGATAAACTTTTTTACTGTATAAAGAAAAGAACTTATATAAATAATTTAACTTGTGTTCATTCTGGAAAAAAAATTCACGATAAAAAATCTGTATTATTCGCTATTACTAGGATATTGTCGAAGTGATGTGTAATAATACAGTTGGAGTTAATTATATCCAACGAAAATATTTTCATCGTTATATTATCATATTTATTCGACAGGGGGAAATTTAAACGTCTTAAAGAGAATTAAACAAATTCTTTTCAGTTTTTTTCCACGAGTGTTATTACTTCAAAAAATAAAGTTTTACGTTGTGCTGAGCATGCTTTCGTTCGTTGGAAATGAAAATTTCGCTGCTTGTTTCAGTTGAAAAACCAATACGATAGTGATTTTAAATATCATTTCTATTCATTCATTAATTTTTTTTAATTTATGTTAATTTTGTTTCATCAGTTATCATTTTTTTTTATTGGAGTGGAATTTTCTAAGAAAGAAGCCTAATAGGTAACGATCATCTAACTATCGTTGAGAATACTAATGAAAAAAAAAGAGAGAAAGATTATTGATTTGATTTTAAAACGATATATGATTGCGGAATAATGCTTTTCATCCTGAAATTATATAGTCTGTCAGCAAGCGAAATGGCCGGGATTATTAGGATGGGATGAATTACTCTCATTACTGGAGAATAGAAGGTAGTTGAATAAGAAGAAACGATAAGTGTTGTTGCAAAATTTCTAAAATTAACAAGGGTTTGTACTTGATTATTGAGTTAATCGTTGTTACAGATTCGAGTGGAATTATCCTACTTCAATGATTGAAAAATTTTTTGAAACAAAGTGTGTAACTATTTGCGAATTAAATAACTTTCTTGCATATTTGTTTTTTAAAATATTTTTAATGTAATTATGAGATTATTTATTTATTTATTTGTTTATTTATTTATTTAGGCGGACGTTGACTTTTGCAGATCAAAAACTCGTTTGCGAACTGTAAGTGCCGTATCGGAAAGTGGCTCACCTGAAGGAGGTGCCGAATGTTCTTCATCGAATACTTGTCGATCTTCAGTATTGATGCTACGATCTAATTCAAATAAAAATCGTGCAAGATCGGAAACTACCGACTGTTATCGGTAAGGTTGTTTACGTTCACTTATATAAATCATCGTTAGTAGTCATCTGATTGATCTTTACTGATAATTTCATTGGTACTCTGGTTATTCTTTACCGGTAATTTCACTGGTAGTTTGGTTATCGTCCAGTTATTCACTGGTAGTCTGGTAATTTTATTGGCAATCTGATTACTCCAATAAATTTGATATGATGTCATTAACCTATGCTTCTATTTTGCGTTTTCTAGCATATTCGTGCCGAACGCGTTACACTGCATTCGCGTATTGCACTTGCTGAGATGAAACGATTCAAAGGAAACAATATTGAATAATAGTATAGTGGTTCTCATCGATTGGGTAGTGGTGGAGTTGGTTCAAGTCCGCATTGCTTTTTACGTTTAGCATTTTCAATTTCTTTCTGAGAATTGTAAAATCTGAATGCTTTTGCAGCTCACGATTTAGGTGTTCGAGCCCCGCGAATTCTCCTGATGGTGACCTACTCCCGTCGTTAGCCTCTGAAGAGGTATTTGAAGATGAATCCTCTTATGTTTCTATCAGCGAACATAATTCGCTTGATACTTCAGTACGATAGGTTTCATGTCGAGTTTTTTCGAGTTTTTATTTTGCAGAAATTTCCGCCTCATCATTCTTTCAGTACGCATTGCTCGGAAGCCTTATTCAGAATCTTAGCCATTTATGAAGCAAAAATTGCTCAAAACCATTGTTTCAATAGATTTTCGAAAGATTAGCTTGTAGGAGGAGAAGGGAAATTGCAGCGGGGAGATTTTCCTCTCCGATAATAGGGAATCGAGTGTTTCACTCACTTCAGACTGCTAGAGGAATGGTTAGGCATTTTGCTTTCGCTACCTTAAGTGAAAATATGGAATTTAGAATTGAAATGTGGGAAAATATGTGAAAATATACAACTTTTCGCGAGAAAAACAAATTCTTACTAGAAGATTTTACGTCTAGACAATGGTGTTCGCTTCGTGACATGCCGAAAATCATTAATTTTTATCGTTTTTTTCAAAAAGTAATGAAAATAGTGGAATTAAACATTTTCGCATTGCAAGGAAGGGGTGAAGAGGTGGAGGGAAAGGGCGAGTATAGCAGCCGGGTGTTTCAGCGAGGCGGGTATTCAGCCGGGTATTACGATTTACGCAGGACAAACTCCCATATTAGCGAGGAGGGATCTATCCTCTCCCTTCAACGAGCAAGATCGCGTTTCTCCATTTACGCACTTTGCTCGTGGATTCTGCTCTTTTTTGATTTTTTTTTTTAAGATATTCGTCTCAAAGAAATTCAATAGCCAATAAAATAAGTTTGCTTTTATTCGTCGATAAATTACTCGAACTTTAATATAACTTTTCTTGGCTTTTCTTTAGTGAGAATTTCGTTATGAAAATGATTAATCAAAAATTTGATAGCGAGATAACTATGTTCTCTAAGAAATTTTTTAATCAGTACAATTTTGACATATCAATCGGAACGATTAATCTCTATCTTCCGAGCTTTAACGTTTTACTATTGCATCACATTTCTATAGGTATTGCAATTGTTCAATGGCGATATATTGAATCGCAGTTATATTCATGCGGTGTCTCCATATCTGCCAAAAGATTATTCTTTGTTTTTAAAATATAACTGAAATATTCGCCAATTTTTTTCTCTTCATTTTTATGCAATAATATCGATAAATGAGTGAAATTTTTGAGGAAAATACAAAATGCAAAAAAAAAAAACAAATGAGACAAAACTACAAAATACAAGTAAGTCATTGTGTATAAAGAAATCAAAATATCTTCCAAGTTATTATAAGAAGTAATGATCATTGCGCCAAACGTGACTGTGATGCAACGATGTGGTCCATTGAAGTGTATACATCGAAGTGACGGCTGTTGTTGTTGTTGTTGTTTTTTATTAATTAACCAACGGTGTAGGTGCCGCGCACTGAAAAGCTCAAATAAACTTATTTTGCGTACTGTCGAGTTAATTACCTCTTTTTAATGCAATATTTATCATTACCTGGACATACCTGTTCCAACTCTGATCTATCAGATATTGGGGATGTCGATGCACGAATGCTGAGATCGAAAGAACATAAAGAGATGTGACGGGGTACTGTATCGCAAATAAACAGTTCGGCATTTCCGTCGGAGAGGAAAGGATGGGGAGGGACGACCACAACGTGGCTACTACGTTTTCTCCACCGCTTTTGTGCAATATCTACAACGGTTTCTTAACGGCAGTGCGTGTTTGTTTATTTGTTTGTTTTGTATGCAACGACGAAGGCCCCACCCTTCTGAAAATCTGCAGACGCACGAATCTCGTCGGATCGCCCATTTGCATACCTTCGTGAAGAGGAGTTTGCGTATAGCATTGCGATTTGCTCCTCCCCCTCTCCCCACCCTCCTTCCCTTCGATGGAAATGGCAAGAATTCGTTGTCTCTTTCGCTAAAACAGTCCTAGTTCCGACGCTAAAATTCTTTATATTTCCTCTAGATGTTTCCTGTTTGGAATGTGAAGAAAGCGTAAAATCTTTCCCTATTATAAATTTACCTGAAGTCATACTTTAGTTTAGGAGCAAAATTCGAATATATTTCTATGCATAATTTCAGCTTATTTTTATTTGAATGTCCCGAAGTGGAAAAAAGATATAAAAATATGTGAATAAGAACAGCAAGAAAGAGCAAAATATCCGCAAGCAACAGCTCCAGGAACTATGTATTGAATACAAAAGAGTAGCCGTAGAGTTAGCATCGAAATCACTCAGCGGCAGTTCAACAGCTGAAGAGATGGATTGGATGCGTTAACGATATCGGCGGGAAGTAGATTCCAGACCCGTGCAGCAGGATAATGGAAACTATACAGAGCACTATTTGTATTGCAGCCTGTTTAGGGCGGCTAAAACTAATGCTTAAATTATCAAAAATTTGCATCAGTAAATTTGAAATTAATGTTTGAGAGTTTCTTGCGAGATTGATAACTCTAATTTCTCACCTCAATAGTCGCACTACAAACTTCGCGTCAATGGTATTGAAGGTGAGGTAGTGATGTTGTTGAAGGTTAATGTCGCGTACTTATAATCGTCCTTGTCTTTACTGCGGCTAGCATGTAGAATGGCCGGTCACCTCAAATGGTGGCTTTTTTTTAGTATAAACATTAAAATTAGCGCATATTTCCGCTTTCAATTTGCAAAAAGCTGTGATATCTCTCGAGTTTTCACCCCGTTGCTTTATAATATTGAATGGCATTTGTCGAAAAAGCTTTACTGCAGAATCCTTAAAAGGTTGGATGCCATCTGACGAGTGTTGCATCTCTTCTCGATTATTGACTATCGAAGGTGTGCCCAAGATCGCTCCCATTCGAAAGTAAAACGTCAAATACACCATTGCATAAAAACGTAGGATCGGTGATTTTATCAAATGACCTGCCGGGTCGCTAATGATTTATTTATGAGGATCATTTGTATGCGCCATATACGTAGTGTAGTTCGAATAAAATTTGGTGATGATAGAAGTGTTGTCCCGGGTGGACACATTTCGACTGGTCATTGGTCAGTGGTCACTGATCATATACACTGAAGCGACAACTGAAATTGATAAATTCAATTGAAAACAAGTCATTCTTAACAATACTTTTACAGCGATAACAGTTTATTGAAAGTTGACAGTGATAATTTAAAATTGTTATATGGGGAATGCAATGTTTAGAGTGATTTTGAGAAGTTCGATTGTCAATTTATGAAGTTTATGGTGGATTGAAGGAAGCTATTTAGGTAAATAAAGAAAGCCGAATTCACGTTTAAATAAACAAATAAATAAATAGTGCATATATATATATATATATATATATATATATATATATATATATATATATATATATATATATATATATATATATATATATATATATATATATATATATATATATATATATATATATATATATATATATATATATATATAATCGAATAAGACATTAGAAAAATAGCCGCTTAAAGTTTTGCAAAAAAGGTAGAGCCGACTTTAATTCTTCTATCCTGAAGCAAATAAAGATCATTTACCTTGAGCATTTTCTTACAGGACGGTCGGAACAGACCTAAAAATGTCTTTCGAAACGATGTTTTTTAAAGCTTCCAACATTTCTGACTTTACAAACATCAAAATCAGCTTGGAAAAGAGTACTTAAAGGTCGGTCGATAGGACGTCCTAAGAGCCTGTTGCTAATGATAGCGGCGCTTTTGTTAGAAGGAGCTTCAGAAATCTTCGAGTGATGTTAGTGCCAGATGACTCGAGAAAGACAAGGAGTTTCCATCGACTAAGACACCAAAAGTTTGACAGTAAAGACATCATTCATTTAATTACGTATGTATGTGGACATCAACATGTGAATACATCGAAACCAAATAAATAGAAGGATATGAGATATGATTCTTCGTTGCAAAGAAGGTGCAAGGGATAGCTTCCGCTTACCTAAATGAAATGCAGCATTGCGTTTTGTTTCACTTAGTAGCATTCGCAGATCATTCAATTTTACCGCAGTAAATTGAGCAGCGAATTTTATGCGTGAAGTATATGAGGGATTTAAGTTTCTAGGGAAAAGGATTTTCATGCTTATAACTTAGCTTTAAACCTAAAAGGGAAATGAACGAATATCGGGAAGATTGTGGACAAGCAGTTTTAATGCGTCTTGCCTCTAAGAGCTTGCGGATTCATTTGCTTGAATATTTTTTGCACCCCCACAATTTTCGACCTTCGAGGTCGCCATTTTACGGGCCAATGCCGTCTTCAAATCTAAACGCTTCAGTGATTTCGGCTGGCACAACGATATAGTAGAAGTGGCATCAGTTGTTGCATAACGACTTCACGATGAACCTCATTAAATTTTGGCATGAAGCCTTTTAACAGCCTGTCGCATAGCGACACAATAGCCAACTTGAAGTGTGGAGATTTCCGCTGCTGCACGACGTTAGAAGTAGGCATCATCTGTGAATCGTTGATTGCGTTTTCTCTGTCAGTTTGTAAGTAGTTGCTGCCACTCTTTAATATTGATTAAAGTAGTAACACTTTCGTGTAGATTATTGAGAAGGTAACAAATGTTTGCACAATTCCAACTCTTCAAAAATTCCCGTATGAATCCACCGTATCGCTTACTGCGAATGATGCGTTGGCATTCGTCAATTCAGGACCCCGTGGTCCATCAAGATTTAAGGCTTTATTTCTCACCGGTTTCCGGTGTGACGTGGCTGTGTAGTGACCCTGTGCAGTAGGCGCACGTAGTATTCGAGAAAAGTTCCAACTATTCTAGAGAGTGATATAAGGTGGAAGTAATGTGCAGACGTGCAGTAAGTGTATTTCCGCATAGTTTGTTGCATAGAGTTAGGTTAAACTGGATCTGATACACTGATGAGGATTGAGGGGCTGGTGCAGGGGCATGGACCAGATGAAAGCGTAAGGATTCATGGATCAACAGTTGAGTTAAAGTCCGTCCTTTTTTACGGTCCTAGGTTAAACTCGATGGTGATCGGCATCGGATTTGCTCTATATTCAGGTGGGATTTCCAGTAAGCGTCCATAAGGAGCCATAAGCCCTGGTCATCTAGTTGCGAACATTTCAGGCCGAAAAGGGCTGTTGGTAATGGTACCCCGGTGTATATTGACGACGTTCATAAAGTCATACTTTGGACGCGCTAGCAGAAGAAATTTCGCAAATGTGGCTAAACCAAACGCATTGAAGTATGACGCCCGTCGTCGGCCAGAAATGTTCACCCTCGACGGTAAGTCATCGTTCGGTATGCAGTTCGTTTTTGATGTCTCTTCTTTGTACCATATTTGCTTGTTTATAGCCACTCACTTCTCTATAAATGTCCCCTTGGTTATATATCGGTTTCATGCAATTACCGGGGCTTTTGATGTTTACCAAGAATCGAAAAAACTGAATTCCTTTCGTGCTTTGGTCGTGGGACAGCCGATCTCATATTCTATTCATTGGGTTGCTTTGGTCCAGAAACCTCCGACAGATGACGTTTCGATCCTTAGAATAGGTAAGGAAAGGACAAAGGCGCTCGTGAATAGGTCATTCATCCTTTCCTTGGAACCTCCTGTCGCCTTTTGACCCTTGATTTCATCATTACGTGAACGTTACTGATTTCCACATTATTTCAACATTCTTCTCCTTTGGTTTTACATTCACACCTCTATTCGCTCTCCTTTTAACTTGTACAGTGTGCCAGGAACGTATTGAACGATTGCCTTTTCCTTCATCACCAGAATTTTTCTGAAGTTTTATGAGCTGAGCTATTTGAAGTCGGAATGAAACTCAGAGCACAGTATGCTGTTGCTTGTGGTAATATTGAGAATGAATTGTGTACCTGTCTCTGACGAGGATGAGAGGTATATAGATTAGTGGGAAAGAGAATTTATGTTAGAAATAATTCATACAGTCAGTTGGCTAGCATGTCATTGGAGAATTGTAAATCAGGTAAGGTCAGGACTTGATTTACAAAAGCACTTTTTGAGGATGAAATAGCTTTTAGGCTTCTTACAGCTACTTCTTTGACTGCTCTTACGAAGTTTAGTACCTCCATTCGTACTGTGAGAGGTGGTTGGAAACGCTTAGTTTTGTTGGATTTCCCGGCTTCCATTGGCGGAGCTCACCTCTATCAGTCAATTCCAACAGCCCTTATGGTAAATATCCGGCAATGGAGCGCGGTCGATATTGATGAAAAGGGATGTGTGACACCTGCGGTAAATACACACCAATGCAGAATTGGCAAACTGACGTCCACTTTTTTCCTTCGATACGCCACTATAGGTTCCCTTCATCTTTCTCACAACTACTCCAATCCCCTCCCCATCGGTCACCTCTCGGCTCCACATCCACTCATCGTCACAGTTTATTACAACGTTCAGGCGGCTCGTTCTTTCAATGATTGTCAGCGCACTCGTATTGCTGGTACCCCTTGAGGTGAAGATCAGGAGCCAGTGTGGGGCAATGTGTCTTATTGTTGCTACTTCAATGCTTTAATGTTCGATTACCTACCCTTCCCTTTGCTTTCCATTCTTATAAAATTCTATCTTCTTTAATAGAGATAAAAATGCGCAATTGTAGGAGTAGCATTGACGCCAGATGAAACATGGAATCTATCCCCTCATGTACTTGGACTGCTTGAGAGACGTCTGCTCGATGAACCGTATAATCCACTCTCTTTATTGAAATGTCGTATCGTTGATTATATGCAATCACAGTGCCGTACTTCTGGTAAGATTTTGATCCCCTTATTAGTGCTTCGATTTGTTTCATGAAATGAGTATAAACTGATGTAACTGGCTGGAAAATTTTTGGAATAAGATGCTCCAAACAGAAAATATGAGTAGTCAACATTTAAAGACAATAAGACGGCATCAAACAAACGCGTTTTTTGGCGCAGCCGACCCCTTCTGTAAATTCTCTGCCGAAACAGATTTCTTCTCGCATCCACTTAACCGTAGAATACAATTGATTTGTGAATTTATTGACGCGATTTTACATCTCCTTCGATAGTGAATGAATCGAGGTGACAAAATCGGCAAATGACTGAGTTTTGTTTACCGAATGCAGTCTCATTGGTTCCGAGTTGAAGACGTCGAGCAAATATTTCGTGAGGGGTACGGATATATCACTGCTCTATAAACTCTTTTGGAAAGTACATAGAAATAGATGAAGCAAATTTCGGCTTTTTTCTGCTAATCTGGTTTTAACTTTAGCATCGTTCATCAAAACTTAAGTGCCTGTTCGAATGGTGAGTTTCTGTGGCGGCTCGGATCGCTTTCTTAAATCTGTTCTCTTCACTCTTTGCCCGAAACTGGGGAATCAATAGGATAGAGAAGGAATGTTAATGCAGAGTTGTTGTCTATGAGTCGACCAACTTCATTTCTCCCATAATTCTTTGTTTTCGTGTGTGTGATCCAGTAATGCGGCTTTCAGTTGTGGACACTATACATTTTATTATAACGTCACCTTTTTCTTGTGTCTGAATATGATATGGACTTTTATCTATTGACCTTTTAAAAGTGGTTTTTGAAAATATTCAGGTATTCGAGCACCTTTGTTTGCGGTTTGTGATCGAGAGCCTCGAGTGGTATCGGTATGGGACAATTTTGACTCACTGCTAACACCAGTGGACCATGTCAGTCGACGACCCACTGATACCTACTATGTAAATAAGGGGCATTGTCTACGTGCTCATACATCTGCCCACCAACATCATCTCATCAAACAAGGTTACTTCTCTGATCATTGATGTTCAGATTATTTGATCCTGGAATGAAGCCAACTTCACACTCCACCACCATGTATCCTGTAGTAATTATTTGCTTCATTTATTAATTATATTTAATCACTAGGATCGACTGTTTTGCTGGCGATCTGACCACTCGTGTCGGTTCATTAGTTACGAGGCTATTCACCTCTGAAGTGAAAGAAGAGCGGATGAGGAGGGAAACGATGCTTGAGATCTTTTATAAGTAACACAAACAATGCCAGTCGTTATAAGCAGCACGAGCTCTTTATTCGTACGGTCGAGTTGACAATTTTCAGAATTTAGGATTCGATACTTTTCTCGTGATCGGTGACGTATATCGACGTGACGAGATCAACAGAACCCACTACCCGTCGTTTCATCAAATTGAAGGTGTGCGGTTATATACACCACGACAACTTTTCGATCATCGTCCCGGCGAGGAGGTATTAAACATCCTTCACTTTGAATTACTTCATTTTTGAAATTGTTGCTGAGGTCCAGAAAGAGGCATCATAGCTATGAGATTATTCCACCAAAGCAGCAACTGCATTCGAAAGGTCCTTGATTAAGGGGGAGGGGGTTGTTGAGAGAGCTATATCATTTTTGACTTCAGTGGATATGATCTGAATTGTAGTTAACGAGCAGCCCTCCGAAAAGACCGTCTGAGAAGTAGTCACAAATTCGATAAGTATTCATCTGCAATGATTTCATTCTTTGAATCTAGGAATCGAAATCTCTCTTCACCGCTGGGAGCAGCATCAGTTTTTGTTTGTTATATTTTTCAACAAAATTTAAGGAAAGGATTGCACATAAATGTTTAGCAGAGGGGAGCAAACTGTGCGCTCAAGCATACTGCTTGCAGCACCAGATTGCCTGCAACACAATTAGTGCAATGTGATAAATAATGCAGATGTATTGGGTTTTATAGTTAAGTAGTTGAACTTATATGATGACAACAAAGGATTCGCTAATGGGATTGTTGCCTTCGAGCTGGAGTTTGAACTGGAACTCTCAGCTTCAAGTTTTTAGTTTTGTGCTTCACCGAATTGGCGGCTACTTTCAAGTGGATCAGATGCTTGAATGTGAAAATTCTTTTTATTTAGGTGGCAATGTTCGAAGATGGAATTCGTACTCCGCAGAAACAAGAAACGCATACGATTGATACAGCTAATGTTATCACCTTTAAACTAAAGGTGATTGAATTAAAATCATTTATTCCTTTAAGGTTTTGTGAGTTCGGATACACTCTGCGAGGAATAGGTTGCTCAATGACGACTTTTAATTAAGCCGCTACTGGAGGAATGCTTTCGCAGCGAGATGTGCGATATTAACACTATTTTTGCAGCACAAAATCTCTCTTGGAGATGGGTGGATTATAGCGAACAAAGTTTATTCTTTCGTTAAATGCGTTGGCATTATTATTTTAGTGCGATTAAATAAATTAAGGAGTGAATGCATAATTGTAAAATACTAATGGATCTAACGTTGAAAGAAACAAAGAGGACTTCCGACACTGGTGTAGATTATTATAATGCAATTCTCTGTCTAAATGATGTTTCTTTCCTCTTTACTCTGCAAAGTGACGTGGTGGCAAATGTCCATGCGACTTTAACAAGCACATGGTCACGTTTGTGTATTTCTCGTAGAGTGAAGTGCCGTCGTTCACGACCAGTGTAGTGCATCTTGTTTGTAAGCTGAGTTTGTGTTCATGTTTACGAACACACTTTAAATGCTTGCAGTTTTTGTTTTTATCACCGATTTAGAAATATACAATTGAAGTAATATGTCATTATTGAAGGCAGTGTTGGAAGGTCTGGCACGACACTTGTTTGGTGATGATATAAAGGTGCGATGGGTGGATGCATACTTCCCGTTTACACATCCGTCGTTCGAACTGGAAGTGTTCTATGAGGGTGATTGGATGGAAGTATTAGGATGTGGTGTTGTCGAGCAGAAGGTACTCGAATTGGCCGGTGTTTCTGCAAAAGCGGGTTGGGCATTTGGACTTGGCCTCGAAAGGCTTGCAATGGTTTGTTTCATTCATTTCACTTCATTGCACTAAAGAGCCTAGGTTGTAAAGTGTAGCTTTTCTCTGTGGTCAGAATTCATCTGGGGAATTAAATTTATGTAATCGGGGAGAAGAGGGGTGGGATATATATTAAAGCAAAGTTGAACAAAGAAGGAATTCCTCACTGGCAGTAAATGATGACAAGACTGTAGTAGCGTTTAATATCGTTGAGTCATTTTGCAGGTTCTATATGGTATACCAGATATACGTCTATTCTGGAGTCATGACTCGGGATTTACTTCACAGTTTACGGGTCGCTCGCCCAACGAAAGTTTCAAATATCGGCCAGTAAGCGTTCATCCACAGGTTTATTTCGACTTATCGTTTTGGTTGCCTGAAGGGGCAACTCCTGAGGAGATCACAGCGAACACATATGATCTGATACGATCGGTTGGAGGCTCACTCATCGAACAGGTTTTTACTTATTTATTTATTTATTTGTTTATTCTTTTTATTCTTATTGTTAATGCAGTTATTGTTGTTATTATTCTTTATTATTATTACTGTTATTATTACTTTACTGGGTTATTGCCAAACCACGAAGTTTAGATGGCATTATTTTTAGTGAGCTTTCAGAAAATTATCCGAACATTTGTAAGAAATTTTCTGTTTATAAATTCAGCAAAGAAAGAAGAAAGCAGTTTATACTCTAACTGCGTAATTTACTGGTGGGTGTAAATGAATGTATAGATCAAAACTGTTTGAGCAGAGGGAAACTGGAAATAAGCCAATATTTAGTTTAGTTGCTTTCAGTGGCAATCAAAACGTCGCATTTAATTGGCTCTAATAAAATAATTTGCATATATGCAAATTGAGGTGATAGTGGTAGAAATTGGATATGCATATTGAATATATTCATTCGAATTATGAGTTGCTAATGGTACTTTCGTTGATGAGGAAACGTTGAGTTTTTAATAGATAGCAAAACGTTGAATATCTTTTCTTAGTTTTAGAGTGGTCGTTTAGAAAATCTGCTTCTATGAAGTTTCGAGATTCCTTTCGCTATCAAATAGGTTATTGTGATTTCAGGTGAATTTGAGGGATTCATTTAAAAACAAGAAGACGGGTCGTCTCAGTCAGACATATCGATTGGTTTATAGAAGTAATGAGCGTGCTTTAATGAAAGAAGAAGTGAAAGTGATCCATAAGCAAATAGAACAACAACTAGTAGAGAAATATGGAGTGAAGCTGAGGTAGTGACTTTAGTGCCGCATCGAGGGGTATGCTTCTTTGCCTTCTGTTGATTCATCGCAAGCACAGCAGCTGCCTTTTGTTAAGCAGGAAGTCAGCACACATAGATGTTGCTTCTTTTTGTGTATTCGGCTCTTGAGCTGCTGTGCTTAAGGGACTTGGGTTGTTTTATTTAACTTACATTTATTACTGCTGAATGACAAGTGATATCTGTGCATTAGTTTACCATTAGTGACCGTATCTCTAATTGATTTTTCCCCTCCCATTATTCCTCTTCGCCATCTCCCCCTGCCCTCTCCCCATCTCGTCCGAACTGTTCTCGCATTATCTGTAGTCATTGTTTCCTTCAATGAAAATTGTTGCTTTTGATCTCTGAGTTCTTTGTATCTTATTTTCGTTAGTACGGAGCAGTACTAGCTTTTATCTTGATTTGATAGAAACATGAGTGCATCTAGTTTGCTGTTTTCGAACTTGATTGGATCTTAAAGGTTCTGATATCATGCAGATGTGAAAATGATAAAGAGAGAATATTGGTCAAGCTCTCGCTTGTCTCCCCCCGCTTAAAATAGCTTATAGGTTTCAAAGCTCATTACTGCCTGTGTTTGCGTTGCGGTGGATTTCGATGGAAATCCTTTAGGCTATAGTGATTCATATTGCTTGATTAATCAACCAAATTGTTTAGCGCTGCATCGTATTTATTGGTTGTGTTGTTGATCCGACAGGTGTATAGTTCATTGTTTATTGGGTTCTAATTTTTCTAATTAACAGACGAGGATATATGTGGTTGCGATTATCCGAATTTATATGCTGTTACAGACAAATAGACCAAGTTGTGAATGGTGCTTTCAGTTGTATTCGTAGTAGCAGTGCCTTTGATGGCTGGATATCGCAATGACAGAGTTACTGTGCAGTGTAATTACCTCATGGTAACGTTGTTTCAATATTACGTTGGAGTGTAGTGAAATATAAGAACACATGAATGAGAATAAGGAATAAGGTGATGAATGCGATATGATGGTGCAGCAGGTAACCACTTCTATCACGCAAATATTCGACAAACTATTTTCGTAGGTTTTTTTATGGTGGTTATTGCTTTTTGAAGTGATATACGAATAAAAATGTTTTCAAGTTGTATGGTTTAAGGTTGCTGTTTCTTTTTCTTTGTTCGGTTGATTTCCGTTTCAAATATCGCAATGCTTCATGAATACCATATGTTTATGCTAAGAGGATTTTTGACGTTTGCGCCACTTTTTCTTTGAGCTTCCGTCGGAAATATTGATAAAGCTAGACGTTATTTGTTGCCGCTGTTCTTTTCAATTTTCTTAATCGCAAAGGTGCCTCCTTTTAATCAACCATCAACCAACATTGAGGTTTGATATCGTGGACCTGCAATCCTTCATGATAATATATAGGATCGCAAATGGCACAAATCTATAACGAGTAAATGAATAGTGCCTAGACAAAGTTTAGCAGCTCTTGAGGGAACCCGTGGAAGTTGCAGAATGGGAAACCTCTAGTTTAGATGCTATCTCCCAAAAGATCGCAGTAAGCTAAAGTATCCTGGCAACCTTCCGTATTATAGTGTTGTTTATCGAGTTTTGAACAAGAGACCATTTACTTGATACTGCAAGTAGCAGATATACTGTCATATGATCAGGTATTCAGGAGTGTGTGGAAGGGCCAGAAATTTCAGGTTGGGATCATCAGTGTTTTCTCCAGCTTGGAGCTGTTTGATAAACGCTGAAAAGTCAAATAAGCGGAACTTTTTGGAGAGTTCAAGCGCATTTCTTGGATAGTTCTTGATAATGCTGAATGAAGCATGTTGTTCGTTTTGATGGTTCGATATCGCAGGCGGATGCTTTGAGGGAATGATGAGAGATGGTAGATTACGTCGAATTTATTCAGTTTGTTGTAATTTTTTATGAGGTATTGCATCGGTTGTCTTTAAAGTTATTTTCAACATACGATAGATCAGTTAAAGGTGCTCTATATGTGTTTTAATTTTCTCAGATTTCATGTGTGGCGTGCAAGTTTTATCAGATTTAAGCCGAAAAATTGCATCGAATTATATGAAATCTGAGTAACGCTGAATGAAGCATATACTTCGACATCGCATTAATGGTATTCTCTAATAGCGTAGTTGCTTTCCTTTCTGCGCTGTGCTATATATAACGTAAACAAGTTCCCCATCAAAAGTTTCATGATGAAAGGCGGTGCGAACGGTTAAAGGAAAGCACCCAAGGCTAACGGAGAGGAACCGTTCGCGAAAATATCTAGAATTTTCCGATGAGGATCTAGCACCATACCAATTTAAACAGTTCTTTTCAATTGTAGCGTCTTTGAATCGGATGTTGCAGCTGCACATTTGTGATTCATATTTGATATTATTGATGTTTCAGTGCGTCTTATATGTAATCTGTAGATTCGAGTGCGTGGGAGTGTTTCCGGTGTGGCATTTGGCCAGCAATTCAACCATCACATTACTTCATGTATGTTACATTTTCTTTTGAGCGATGTTAATTTATGCATGAACGCATTGTTATCGAAGAGGTTATATGCAGCAGATGCGGCACTGTATGGTCCTGCTTGGAAGCGAGTCGAGGCAGCTTTCGAAGCAAATTCTTATTTGTTTGTATAATTGTTTTGTTATCAGCTTTTATTGAAAACAGTTTGATAAATTGGTATATTTTCTACATACAAAGAGACCACAACTTCATCGTCACCTTTATATTTTCACAACTTCTTTATAATTTTATTTCTATTCGATCGTACAACGGCTTTCCGTAAAGCACTTGCAAGCGTACATGCACAAATTGCATAGGCATATCATATGTGACATGTTTTCCATATCAGTTACAGAGCCGTGCCCAGCAGTGTTGAGGAGTTGGCGTTTTGCCTAATGGGCGCCCTGAAATTGCTATAAATTAAAGACGAGTACTTCTCAAAGCCGACAACGCTTTTTCGTATGAAACTTATTTATAGGATATTTTTTTTTTACAATTTCAACCAATTAGTGAAGATTAGGTGCTTCTGCTTTTTAATTTATTTTATTATCACGCTTAGAAATAATATTCTGAGTTCTCCGAGGAAAAGCAACTTCTCGCAAAAGTTTTTTTTCAGCAGTAAAGAGTGTGAGTTTTTGAAAGTATTCCGTTTTTGCATAAATGTCTCATTTTCTATTGTTGACATATTTTGTGACTGAATACCACCAATCATTGGTGAGGAAAAAAGTTCGCTGCATTTAACTCCAAATGACACAAAAGTAGTAATAAGCTCAACTGAGAACTTGTTACTGCTTTTGTGTAATTTGGAGTTAAGTGCGCCGAACTTTTTTCCTCACCACTATATTGTAACAGTATTGCCCTTTCAGTTACCTAGTGTGCTATATTTGTAATTTACTTGTGGCATCAGATTTGGCGAAATAATATTCCAGGTATCTTGACCCCAAAAGCATAATACTAATGTCTTTTTTACGTGGATTTTTTGATGGACATCAATGAGACGGCAGAGATCGTTTTGTTAAAGAGTAGAATAAGCGAAAGCATGGAGAGAATGTGACTACAAATGGAAAGCTTTTAAGAAATTCAGGAATAGACCTTTTTTTTCATTTTGAACGCGTTAGATGCATCGAGATGCCGGCGATCTGCCGCATCTTCCAGGAAACAGCACAGCCGCCGCCGCATTTCAACTTGCAACTGAGAAAGAACTAGTTTTCGAATGCACGCACTTTGAATGTAGAAAGACAACGGCACATCAAAAGTCGATCTCAGAAGCAGTCAAAGTATTGGCGTCTTTTGAGGCTTATTGGATTGCACTTGAACAAGTCATCATTCTGGCGTGAAGTATGACAATTGAGGGGAATGCATCGCAGAACAAGGAAGTGAGATTAGAAACGGAGGGATCGGAAAAACACCGAATACACTTCTTTGAAGGGACAGGCGGATAGGGTTAACTTCGCTCCGACCGATCTCTTCAGCGCTGTCAAGGATTTCAAGATAGGCTCGGTTAATCGTGTGCGCATCGTGATAGCCATATATTTCTTCAAACCCAAAAATGTATTTTTGAGAGATCCATCCACGCGTAGTGGATCGTTGCAACAATAAGTGAATCCCTGATATATCTTCCACTGCAAATATCAGCAGTGATGGACGTTTCCATGTCTGCGAAAATCGTCGCTCTGATAACTTTCAATAATCCCTCTAAAGATGTAGCAAAGATGTTTTTCGGGGTTCGGGAGAACGAATCGCGGATTGCATTGTTAATGGCTCAATCCGGATGACCGGATTGGATGATGCATTCCTCAGTGCAGCAAGATCAGCTTCATATCATGCCTTAGATGTTTCATAGCATTTTCGTGTTCTGCTTTGCTAGTTCATGCCCACCACACCTCGAACAATTATGGCATTCCTTGATCACTTTGTAAAACTTTCACGCTTGATGAAATTGGCTAGGATATTTGCTCTGTTTTTGTACAGTTAAAGGTCAGTCATTTCGAAAAACAAGATATTAGCGGCAGTGGGATAGTGAAAGGAGGAAGAAAGGCTCAAGAAACGATCATTGAACGTGGATTCCTTTCGCCGCTTTTTCATTTCTTCATCATACATCCGCAATTTTGAGAGGTCATGATATTCTAGAAGATCATCGTGAAATACGCCCTCAAAGAAGAATTAATCTGCTCGCATTAGAGAGGATGGAATATGAAATAATCTGTCATAAAAGATGACCGCATAGAAATTAAGAAGATGATAAGGGAAACGCCTTATTTAAGTATAATCTGAGTTGCAAAAAAACAAGCCTGGAACTTGTGCTTATGGTTTCGTTGAATATATAAAAGAATAAATTTAATTCCAAGTCCTTAAATAAATAGTTGACCCTCAACAGTAGAGACACTTGGGGACCCAGTGCTCAAGCTTGGGATTTGAAAAATGCAATAAGACTATTGGAGCTCCTTTGAATGAAGTACATCTTAGGCACAAGTACAGTGAAGAAAGTAGTACGATGTAGTCGTACTTTTTCCCAGAGATCAGAGTTATACTGTTCTTCTATCATCCTTTGAAAATCGAGCTGCTGTCATTGCAGAACACTAAAAAATTGCAAGTGTACGAATTTAAATTTGATACAAGTACAGTGCGGAAATCGGGCTGCGTGATATATTTGGCATATGAAGTACCATAAGGAAAAGTTCGATGCTTTTTGGTACAATGCCGTCACTACTAATGATGCTCTAGTCTTATTAAATTTTACGCTTCCAGTTAATTTTTTTTTCATTCGTTTAGAAACTTTTAAATTCCGTTAACTGCGTTGTAATTTCTAAGAATTTCTATGCGTTGATAATAATTTCTCTGTTGATATTTACATCAACTTTATGCAATGTTAACTTCCAAAGATTACAATGTGCATATTCGGAATTGAAATGAAAATTCCCATTTAAAAGAATTTCATAGCAGTTTCAATAGGAGGGTTCTGAAATGCTACACTTAAGGCAGCATTTTGTTTATTGTTTGCTAAGTTGGGGATGGGAGGCGTAGCAATTTGAGGTGCTAGCATAGGATCAGATTTCCTGTTAGAATTTGGTTTTAAATAAAAGGGGTTTCAAGTGTTCGTTTGCACTCTTTTGGAGTGTGCTTGCATGCAACACCATTCGGATGGATGTATTATGGCTATCAGTTTTATGTTCGTGTGGAACATAATGGATTTCGGTCTTTAGGTTCGTGTATTCACTCGCCGCCCTCAATAGGTCTTGTCTGCGCAGATATAGACTCAAGGCTGTTTTCTGTAATGATTGTAGTCACTGAAATCGATAGTGATAGTACTCTTTCATCGCTGATAGAGGCACTGGAATGGGGATAGGATACCTATTTGGTGCAGCCTTTTTCCGAAGGAAGAGCGGAAGTTGAGGGGGGGGGGGAGGTTTGGCGGAGGGAACGGAAGGAGTTGAGAGTAAGGAAGAGATTTGCATTCGTTTGTGCAATTTACGGTGTTCTCTCGAATGAGACTATGATTAGCTCTCTGTTTCCATATGTAATTCGATTCCGGTTGATAAACCCATTACGCTCCTTGAGGGTGTTGTATTTATAATCCTTTAATGCTGATTTCAGAAGCGGATTCGATGAAAACTCCTGCAGTCAATAGCGTTTTTCATTTGTAAATCAAATTACTTTGTAAATTGAATGTTTGTTTTTCAAGAATGTTTTTTGTAATTTAGTATTTTTTGCGGCAATTCGGTTTTTTGACTTTGATGAAATATCCACTAGAGAAATCCTGAATGGCGTTTAATTTGCATAATTTGAACGGTCCGGTAAGTGGACAAGCTTTAAGTGATTGCAAATGCGCTCACGAATGGTCGTGTTTAGATGCTTCAACGGGCTGGCTTAAATTTCATTGCATCGCTCGCATATACGCGTCGGCTGCTATCTCTTCTTTCCACCCTTTATCTTTCTTTCCATCGCCGTCCTTGTTCCAGCATTTCGCTGTGTACCTCACTTGTGACCTTCCGGTCTATAACTTTTTTTTGGTCTTATTTGAAAAATCTCCTCTGTTTCGTTGTTTAAAGGTTCATTTAAATGAGCCATTGTGTTAATTTTTTAATTTACATTTTTCAATATCTATTTGAGCATTTTCTGCATTCGTCTTGTTTTACTTTTAATTTTTGATGGCTACATTGCGTTAAAATCGATTTATGGGAATATATGAATTGTTAAATGCGATTCATAGATCATTGAAGTTATAGGCTGCATAATTTTTGGAGGAAGAGGAATAGATTAGGAGGGAGGTATATAACTACGAGTGAGTTTATAGCCAAGAACAGCTTTTAATTTCTATTTGGAGGAGAGGAGAAGGGTGGATGGATGAAATTTTATTGCACTTTAAGGGGAGTGGAGGCCGACGTTTTTGGGGTTTATGTTCTGTGCACTCACTGGATTATGGAAATAATAATAAGAGTGGAATAACAATTACAGCCACTAGATCCTTTATCTTGATGGAATATAAGGAGTTTAAAGTCGTGAGGGAGTGCAATCGAGATATCGCAGGGTTCACTAATTTTACGGAGGTCCACAGTTTATGGTCTGTAGGGGCTTCTAATTTTGTGATTCCAGAGAGGGGGAGGAGGTGGAGGGTTTATGATAGCGGCTCTTTAGTGTTTAAAAAGGGCTTTGTTTTGCCTAAACATGAGGTATGAGATAGGCACATGTCAAAACACCTATACTACTGCCACTGATGGCAAATGCCAAATAGAAAAATTGGACAAATAAACATGTGTTGAGCATTTGGCAATTGAAAGCACAGGCATATAGCAGTTGCAAGCGATATTTTCTGTCTATATGAGATGGGATGTGTGGAGGGGCAGCAATTTAATGAGTAGCATCAGTCATTTGTTATATAAGATAATGATGGTCTGAATTGGTTGGCATTTGTTGATTGATTCCTCTATGGAGTGGTCATTATTGCTGATTTTTTAAGCTTTTTATCAATTGCTCGTTCCTTTAAAGAATGATTCTTCAGTTGTTATAAATAATTGATCAAAGGTTTCCACAAATTCATATTTTCATTCATCGCATCTCACTTGGATTTTATTAGAAGGTGGGAAAGCAAGTTCTCATGGCGTCATAACAGAAATCTAAGCAGTGATAGCACCAACCAGCCAGGTGTCTATGACTGCTTTGTTTGAAATTCACTGAGAGTTTGGAGTCTTAGAATATCAGGGTAGGGTAGGTTTGTCCACTTCTAAGGGCCACTCTATATGGAGCCAGAAAAGTATTATTTTAATAAATTCGTATGCCTATACAAGTATGAATGAGGTAGGATATTGTAGTGGAAGAATTTGGTCAGCATTCGAATTGGAATATATGTGCGATGACACACACACACATGTGGTGAATGTAACAATCGGTAGGACGCACTTTACACTCAACAGTCGTCATCACCACACAGAGAATGAAAGAGAGAGGGCGGAAGAGAGCATTTAGCAAGCGATCAAAAGCTAACGGCACTTATAAACACTTCGTTTGTATTAGCTGTGTTAACTTATTTATTGCTGTAGCACAATTTACTGCGTTATAAAATATGTTCGCAAAATAAGTTTTCGTTGTTTTGATCTGCCAATAGTGTAATTAGGTGGACGATATGCATCGCATTATATCCGGTTTAATTGATATTAGAGGAATGTTTGAACCACTTCAATGGGAGTTTTAAACTTGGAACTTTATGGTATTGGCTACCTGATAGTTGTGTTGCTATTTTCAGAGTAAAAAAGATGGTGAAATGTCGGTTGAAGTGGATGCTGTCGTTATTTTTGCTGGCTTGGGCGAGCACAATCACCTATTTCGTCTATTATAGCACCGCCGATTCGAAACTCAAAGATAATAATAGGGATGAATCTAAACATCATCCTCGAGTAGGTTAATATATTATTTTTTATTTTATTGTTAATTTTTAAGTTGTTTTTTCTTTTTACTTCGCTACTTAAAATAATAATTCGAATGTCCGGGAGGGGAGGGGAGGGGGTGATGAAGCCGTTGAGAAATTCAGGAGAGTTTCCCTTGCGGCAGACTCATTTAAAGGAATTTGTAAGTTAATGTATACATCTGTTCATTTTAATTAATAATCAGGCAATATTGCCCGAATGAATTATCCTCTACCCAAAAAATGAAAACATCGAAATATGAGTAAGCATCAAGATTTGTGGTGTGGTCATAAAGGGGGAATGGAGAATGGATTGCCTAGAATTTTATTAGAGCTAACGAATTTTTCGGCGTAGTCATGCCTGATAAACAACAAAATAAGTTTTAGTTTGATTTTACGTTGAGAAACATCAAAAGGCCTTAATTTGAACAACTATACAAGGAAATAAATTCTAGAGTTGCTCCTTTTTGACTTAAGTGCGGCATCTATCTGTCCCTGAATTTTCGTTGCTTGCTATAAAGTATGCTGAGATGGAGATGAATTGAAGGACATTCGGCCAATCGTTATGCCGACGATAGACGAGCATATGCAAGTGGTAGAGGCACTAAAAAATGCGATTGTATATCCGAAACCAGCAAAGACGGTTAACTTCCAGGATTTCGATCATGAATCATATCTTAAGAAAGGAGCCTTGAAGGCAGGTGAAGACAGGTAAGCAATTTATAAATCTTGTGAAGTGGTATTCCATACAACCCAGATGACTACCTTTTTGCAGCGAGTTAGTTCGTATTCACACGTCCTCTCATCTCATGAACCTGTAACCACTTTCCTCGCATTCCTCCTCGTCTTATTACTGAATTTAAACGACTCTATGTGATGGCTGCCCCAGGTAAAATTGAGTGGCTGCACATACGCTTATTTCAGGGCAGTCTGAAATGTTGCATTATTCTGTCTTCATTTCCGGGTGAGCGTTAGCCGGCAATCGTTAATGGTCTGTAGAAATTCAGGTATGCGGCAAATAAATTTAATCAAGCTGCAAGCGATGCGATCAAGTGGGATCGAAGTATCGGTGATTCACGGGAATCAAAGTAAATATATATTTTTTCTTTTTGCTTGATTTTTCATTTATTTTTCGACCTACTTATGATTATTAGCTGCTTGGGTTGTACCTTTGATTGTTTTCAAAGTTTGATTGATTGTGAAAAGAGCCAATGAAAGAAGTCGTCGCTGACGGCATATATTTATGGATTATTGAAGTCGTTGCGAAAAAGTGGTCATATATAATGTTGGTGTTTTTTTTAATTTCCTGGTATCTTTTATTGTTGCGGTGATTTTAATTGGATGATACATTGAAATGTTGGCAGCGCTCAGCGGGATCAAGAATTTTAAAACAGTATTTTCAGCAAGCACTTCATATCAGAAAAATTGTGACATCAAAGGGAGAAGGAAGGAGAGGGAACTGGGAAGATAGTGGCTCCGGAACCGATTAAAAGCTTGGCCATGAATCGAGTTTCTGATTTATCGGTGTGGGAAGTTCGGTGAAGGGGGGGGGGGGGGGGGAGTGCCTTCCTCTTTCCAATTCCTCATCCCGTTTTTTTCCCGTAAATACGTCACAAATGCGTTGCAGATGTCGTTCGTTAACATTCGATATAGATGCGTTCTCGCCAACGTCGATCATCATAACATATCATAATGAAGCCCGTTCCACATTGCTGCGTACCGTAATGAGTGCATTCCTCAGGTCTCCTGCTAAACTTATCACTGAAATCATACTTGTCGACGACTTCTCAAGTGATGGTATCATCTTTCTTTATTCACCTCTTTTTTATTCTTACCATCTAATTAACCTGTTGGAGTGAGATGGCACAATGAGAATAAAACCTATCGGACTATTGGCAGCATGATAAAACGATAGGCATAGAATGCGTACGCACATGCGTATTGAGGTCCAGTATGTGCAGGCAGCACTCTCTGTTTTTTTATAACGCTCGGTTGCTGGTACCAATTTTTGGGTACATAGATTTGCCGCTTAATGCCTATGGATGGAGAGAACTATAACTGGAAAGAGGTATGCCTCAGTGCTGTTTGGTGCTGTTGGTATTAAAGATGTGTGAATGTCTACAATGGGATGGCCGGTTATAAATTCAGTACAAATAAACGATGGAGTTCGAAGGGTTAAGTGTATTTGCTTTCTTCCAGAAACAATAGGCAAGGACTTGACTTCAATCGAGAAGGTGATCGTCATCCGAAATACGAAGCGAGAAGGTACGCTCCATGTTCTAGTGATTGTTATTTAAGTAAGAGCTGAAGTTTACGAATGCATAAAAGTGTTATTTGTGATGTATTTTCAACAATAAGAGTCATATATAGTGGAATGACTACCATTTTTCTCCTAAGTGGGAGGTGAGAGCGTGTGTGCCTGTATGTGTGTGTGTGGGGGGGGGGGGGGGGGGGGGATGACAGTTGTCTACATAGCCCGTCTATTCCTACTCTCTCCCTCCTTGCAACTAAAAGTGATTAAAGTGGCGTATGAAAAGTGAGGAATGTGAGTTAAGGTAAATAAGCTAAGAAGCTGAAGAAAGTAGAATATAGTAAGAAGGTTGAATATGACCGAAATATTGCTACGGATGCATTTGCTCGTAGTTTCGAGGGTTGGCCTTTATTTACAGAATAATTATTTCTGATAACGAATGTTTTCGAAACTTGAGAATGTCATAGAGAAATTTTTGCTCATTGACGACGGTTGCGTGTTTTGGAAATGAAATTCTTGATTAGAAGTGCGAATGTGTGAATGTGAACAAAGGATGATGATCTCAAGCCAGAACAATGTTGCCAGTAGCCATATTCTGTTACTCATTAGCTTTCATCTTCCATTGTTTTGCTTGAGGACAGTTTGTCCGATTTGAAGACCGGCGCCGAAAGTTTTGAGAGCACGTAATTCCAGTATCTATCTTTGTGTGGAAGGGGGGGGGGGGAGAGAGAGAGGGGAGTATTCCATATTGCGATTTCGTTTTTCTGAACAGACACGCAATGCGAAAAAATATATTTGGTGAATAATATGTTATTTTATCTTCAACTATTTCTCTTTTTTTGTATTAGTAGCCTATTCCTCGTCGAATCAGGATGTCGTGGTTGAAGAGCCGTTGTGGTGATTTATGATGTTCCATTCGATGTGGGAAATGATTTCAGGATTGATCCGATCACGTGTGAAGGGTGCCCAATTGGCGAAAGCGTCGATTCTAACCTTTTTGGATAGTCATTGTGAATGTAACGTACAGTGGCTGGAACCACTCTTGGCACGCGTTAAAGAAAACCCGCATGCTGTTGTAGCGCCGATCATTGATGTGATCAATATGGATACATTCAATTATGTTGCTGCAAGTGCCGATCTTAGAGGAGGTGAGTTAGTCCGTGATTTGGAAAGAAGGGAAGAGGTGATAAGCACTGTCTAATAAATAAAGGAAGTATTTTGGTGGTTGATGTTTTAGCTTGATAAGCAGTAATTTATTTGTTCTCCGAAAGAAGATTGCTTTATTTCCAAGAAAGAGCATATTTGCAAAGGTTTTTCTAAAATACGATATCATGAGGCAAATGAACAGCGACATCGAGAAAAGAGCGAATGAAGTAGGGGAATAAGCAAGCAATTTTAGAAAAATTTAAGGAATTTTCTAATTATTTAGGTATAGCAAACTGAAGTTGGATGACAGGGAATTAATGTGTTTGAAAAATATTCAAGCCCAAACTTTGAACTCCAATGTTAGGTGTTACAAATTTAGTATTAGAATTTTCCAGTGATACTATGAGAATCAGAATGCATAATAAGAAAAATTTTTCTCTTTTTTGTATTCATCATTAGCACTATTTCAGAAAAGCTTCATTCAGCGTTAAGTTTTTA
Source organism: Ascaris suum (assembly GCA_013433145.1). Lineage (NCBI taxonomy): Eukaryota > Metazoa > Nematoda > Chromadorea > Rhabditida > Ascarididae > Ascaris > Ascaris suum. The sequence goes on along the minus strand of CM024178.1, from coordinate 6,335,569 downwards.
CAGGTTTCGAGTGGAATTTGGTATTTAAATGGGAATATCTGTCGGGTAAATTGCGCGACGATAGGCATTCACATCCGACGCTACCCATAAAGTATGCAGTCAGAATTATTGCATTTGAGCTGTTGTTTTTCGGCGTGAATCATATTACTACCACATTTCCTGATCAGCTCCTCTCCTTTTGAACTTAAAGAGAAAGATGTCCGCTCTCCATAAGTTCGCAAACCTCTCCACCGTAAATATGGGAAAGTAATTTGATTTTGCATATTTGTGACGTCTAAGACTATAGATTTAGCGTGACGAAATGTAGGAAAAAATATCTTCCTTCTTCCTCCCTCCCCCCCCCCCCCCTCTTCTCTGTCGTTTTCAGCAAACAGATCCTGCGACTCCGAGAAAATCACTGACCGCGGGCATATATTTTAAGCATCGTAATGGCCCTTAATTAGGTTTGTTTCGCTTTATCTGCTTATTATTCGGACATGCAGTGAAGTTCGATCTCCGTTCTTCAAACATAGATCAGCAGCTCGAATTTCCGCTGCTTTTTACTGCTCGACTGCAGTACTATAGGAAGTGATTTAATTCATGATGGCTGTTTAATGCAAGATTGTAAAAATGTGATTACGCGATTTACATTGTGTTGGCGATATGTCCTTGTTCTAAACACTTGCTTCCGTACCACTGATCTGAAGGTCTCGCTACTGCTAAAACATCTGTCATCTTTAAGGATTGATCACATTAACCTGGAAGAGGTGTTTGAGGCGATTCCTACCCATCATCTATTCGTTAGTCAGCAGATGTGAAAATAATTAGTCACCTTAGTTGCTGTCGCCAACCCGACACATTGCAGAAAGTTTTTATGCACTCAACGACAGGGACATCATCCTATAGCTACTTGCATTGTGAAATCTAGCCTTGCCGTTGTGGCATTGGTCTTCTTTTGACGTAGCTATGTGATCCTCATGTTTGTGGGGTGATACATATGTTATTAGCCATTAGGTGCTTATATTTTTATTGTTTTTGGCAGTGATGTTGCTTTTAACAAAATGAAGCCTATAATACGTATCCACTGCGGTTGATCATTACTGTTTTCTTCTGTTTTTTTTTTCGCTTTATGTTTTCTTTGTTGTCATTTTATTTGTGGCATGAACTTCGTCGTTTTAAATTAAAGTTGCTCTCTTTAGGACGCCTGTTATAGCTGGAGGTCTTTTTATGATCAGAAAAGATTGGTTCGAGACGCTTGGCACATATGATCCAGATATGGATGTATGGGGCGGCGAGAATCTTGGTTAGTTCTTTTCTCTCTTGTTTCGTTATTCATTTTTTGTCGATTTTTTAAAAATGTGGATGCAATGAATAAAGTATTTAAGGTAACTGTGCATTATTTGTTGTTGCTGTCGTTGTCGCATGTTTGTCTGTCTACAGACAAATCATTTGCTTACATAATTGGTTTTCACTCGGTCGATTGTGCACTTCGTTGCCAAGTGAATCGTCTGTTGAGTATAAAATTCGCAATTTGCCATTGCCAATAAATCTATTCGCAAGTTATCTAGCGCCTGTCCTAAGAAGATTCATTTTTGCACATGCCGATTACTTACAGCGGTGAGTATAACATGTGCAGCTAGTTAATTTCTCACTTCGCTTGTAAATTTAATAAAAGTCTGATAGGGAATTTCTTAAGCATTATTTTTCCTTCTAGGCAATGAATCGGTCGAGTGGATTGTTCTTAAAAATTTACCCAGGGAAAATTGTAAATTTTAGCCGAACATATTTGAAATTTAGGTAGGAACCAGTCGGTTGCAATGTGTATGGTTAATATAAGTAAAATGGCGCAGTTTTTTCATCAGCTGACTTGCGAAAAGAAATCTCTCGTTTGACGGGTTTTTTCTTAGTGAGAGGAGGATGCACTGCGCTATTTCAGCTTACTGTGAATCACTTCAAATATTTTTACTTGTTTTTTTCCGTCTGCAAACTTGCGATTGCTTCATTGTAAGGTGTTTTACGTGTTTTTCGCACAAGCTTATTTCGAGCGCATAAATTTTTTGTTAATCTGTATGCATATTTTCATGAAAGTTTAGGTCTAAACGGACTCAATCGATTATCTTCTCCTCGAGGACGTTTTATTGGTGTGCTTTCAGAACTGTCGTTCCGTGTTTGGCAGTGTGGTGGTTCTCTGGAGATTATTCCTTGCAGTCGAGTGGGTCACGTTTTCAGGAAACAGCATCCGTACACGTTTCCAGGTGGTAGTGGAAACGTGTTTCAGAAGTAAGACTAACACTTGTATATGTATCAGTAAAATAAATTTCTCGATAAAATGCTGTAGAAGTTTACTGTCGTGCAATAAATAGGAAGGAAGCTAGAATTTGTCGCTTTTTCAGAGCAGTTTTAAAGATATGGGAAAATTTTCTCGTGTTTTGGAAACTTTCGGAATTCTCTTTCTCAAACAATGATTTAACTTGAAAAACAAAAGTCTTATTGTCGCTAACAAGTTTATTTATTGAGGAACACGAGAAGAGCAGCTGAGGTTTGGCTGGATGATTATAAGATGCTTTATCTGAAGCAGGTCCCATCTGCACGTTTCGTCGATTTTGGAGAGTAAGTCTGATCTGTCTTGAAGTGGATCCACTGAACAATTTTGAGACTGAGCCATCTCATAGTATGGTTGATTGATGGAGTTTTATTTAGTTGTGGTAACGGTACCGTTTGATTGGCGTATTGCTGACTCTTTTTTTGGAAAAAAACACAGACTCCTGTTGGTCGCGTTATTTGTTTTAAGTATCCACCATCGCATCATGACCTTTATTGGTCGGAATTCGTCTCTTCTTTCATCCGCTAGCAAAAAATCCAGTGCCTTCATTACTTTTGGTTTCTGCCAGGTTAAGCTGATGGTGGCTTTCAAGCGGTTTTTTTGCAGATTAAACCGTTTTTCTTGTTTTCAGTTGCGGTGACGTTGTGGTGCTTTAAAAAAAGAAAAAGAAAACGGAGCGGCTAATCTTGGAAATTCGTTTTTGATCCTTTAGTAATATTCGTGATCATGTATCAATAGTCACAGATGATTTTCACGATCGTATGGAAGAGTTTTCAATTTTAAAAGCTTTTACTGCTATTTGTAATTTTCTTTATTCTTTTACTTTTATAAAGACTTCAATCAACCGCTTAGTCAAAGAAGTAGTGTGCTAGAGCTTGTGAATATCTCTTAGAAAAGGCCACCACTTTGATTTAAAACGAGAATTGCAGCATTTCGGAGCGCCTTAAGCTAAAGGAGCAACTACATTGCAAGAACTTCACGTGGTATCTCAAAGAAGTATATCCAGAACTGAAGTATGTTTGTTTGCATTTCTCTCTTATTGGCTTCTGTTTCGTCATTTGCTATTGTTTTCAATCTGTTTGACTGCTTTTGAATTCTTCTTTTTAGCGGTTCTGCTTTTTCTATCCTGCTGTGCATTTTTTACTCCATTTAAGTTACGCTGTGAGCGTAACATTTTTTACTCTGTAATATATATATATATATATATATATATATATATATATATATATATATATATATATATATATATATATATATATATATATATATATATATATATATGCGTCTAGGATTGCGTTTACTATTTGGGTTTAGGATTCCGGAGCGTGAAGATGGTCTCTACTTAACATTCAAGCAGGCCGGTCTGTGCATTGATTCGCTGGGAAAGCAAACCGCTCACTCACCTGTTGGTGTGTACTCGTGTCATGGCACAGGAGGCAATCAGGTTGGAATGATTTTTGTTGATCGGTTAGCACTTTATAGCAAAAAGTAACGTGATAAAGTGTTAACATCGCTTCGAGTGAATAACTCTCTAGGTTGAGGCAAATGTCACTTCTGGTCAAGGGAAGAGTACGAAATCGAATGTAACCAATAACTGCTTCTTTATAATTCAGTTCACATCACAATTTAGTTCCCGAATATCGCCTTTAAATTAAATATGTTTTTTCTTGCATTTTAATTTTTTCCCGCAAACTTCAGTGAAACGGTTTACAGTGTTAGAAGAATTTTCTTATTATATTTCCACAATTGTGCTAATTTTCTTTTATGTTATTGCGTTTCACTACATAGATGTCTTTTTTTAAAGTTTTTCAAATCCGAATAGAAACTTCTGTCCTTATTTCGATTCAGTGAATGCAAAGAAAATGCCTGAGGATGGATTAGCGGATCAGTTTGGAGAATATTAACAAAGAAATGCTATGTACTAATATTTTTTGTAAAGTTATGGAATTTAGAAGAGATAATATGGGGGCAGAGATGTGGGAAAATCCTATCAATTTTTTGTTTTTTATTGCGCGCTAATCGGATTAATACATCCATTCTATATTGTGCTAATTGGCAGATTTTGCTGCCGTGCTAGCCACATGTAACAGCAACACTTCACTTTTTGACTCTCCTATCTCGCCCACAACGATGAGCTCTATGATAGGCTCTGATCTTCGCTCATCAAATGTGGTCCACTCATTGCCGATTATTTGCAGTTGGCGCCCATTCCCACTGCGCCCGAAGAACTTGTGAGGTTTTGCTGTATATTTTCAGGAGTGGGTATTCGATAAGCAAAAAGGAACGCTGAAAAATCCATTCACTAAACTATGCATGAGTGACAGTGATATTGGCGTTGTTTCCTTACAAAAATGCGAAACGGTTGGTGTATTTTTTTCTTTGGTTTCCTTTTACTTTTTCTTGGAAAATGTGATACTTTCTGGAAATTTGAATTTAGGCAGCTGAGTGGTGAATTTTTATGATCTGTTACGGAAATTGAAAATTTCTCGTTGCTGTTTTGTCGGTCTTTTTTGAAGGTTAATAGCCATGGATTTTGTTGGATAGAGAAAGGATCACTAAGAATGTTGGCTGCAAGAAAGTGACGGTGATTTTCGAGTTTTTTGATGCTTAGCATCAAACTACTCGTGATAGTACTGTGCATCACGAGGATATTTCTATGTTTTGTCTGCTCTCTTTTTTTTTTGTCTTTCCTTCTTCTGTGTGAAATGATTGGTCGACGTTTTCGCATCGATGACTAAGAATCGACACGTGCACATATATTTGTTCCTTCCTTTCCTTCGATTTCCGCCATCCATGTCTAGGGGGATTTTATTGCAACCGGTTTTTCCGATAATTCTAGTCTCAACTTACCTTTATGTAGCATATTTAATCAAAAGGTTCATTTTATTCGCGGGAAAGAAATAATGGTAACTGCTGTGTATAAAATGGGTAGTTTGAATTTGGGGGCTCATATAGGTACTTCAGATCGTAGTTTTAAATATAACATACCTGTAAAGATGGGCCAGAATAGCGTAGGTTAGTTGCAACTCCGGGTCTACTTAGTTTGTTGTAGTTAGTTGGAGTCGCATTTCTTTAATGACTGATTGCCGTTAAGGCGGATGGAAAGTGGACGATGAATGAAAGCGAAGGAAGGTTGAAATATAAGGACTCATGTGTGGCACTAATCAGACGAACGCCAGTGAACATGCAGAAGGATGAGACAGTGTTGATGTTGATGCCTTGTGACAACAGCGACCATAGACAGCGATGGGTATTCGAGAAACCGCCGTTTTAGATGCCACTTCATGGATGACGGCATCGAGAATCTTGCGTTTAGGAAAGATATCTCCACGAAGTCTTCAGCCCATAAGAAGCTAAGTGCAAGCAGTCCTGACTACCTCTCTTTGTTCTTTATCGGGGCACTTGAACGAGTCGTTTGCGAGATTGACAACCACTTCTTGACAACATCTAAAGGGTTATATAGGATCCCCTGCTCAATAATTTTGAGCTTGAATTTATTTTTATTTCAAAAAGTGGAAGAAAAGGAGTAGAAATGCATGAATTTCATTATTGATTATTATATTTTTAGCACTTTTGTGATGGAGAGTAGTATTTTAAAGCGATGACAGAAGTACATCATTACTTTAAAGTGGTGAAAATGTACTGTGTATCTTTTCGGTTATTTTCATGTTTTCTTCAAAATTTCTGTGGAGATAACCCGTTGAAAGTTTTTTTAACGAAATTGAACTTCTGTGCGAAGTTATGGAAATGAGAAATTTAAATGTGTCAGGATGTGCTTGTATGGATCAGTTTGAAGCATAGCAAATATGGGTGAAAAGCGGTAATGCCTAAGCAAAGCAGCGAAATGTGACCACGGGAAGATTGAATGAATCGACGAGTGAGAACAGATTTCCGACTAGGAAACGAAGCTTGCAGTTCCCATGTGTCTAGTGGGTTCCGGGTTAAAGTTGATGTGCATTGGTGAATGACGAGCGATAGGTGAACTTTCTAGAGGAAACTAAGCTCGCAATCTGAGATACTCCCAGATAAGCCGATCCGCGTTCATCTCGGTTGTGACGGGAATCGGTTTAACCCAAACCGTTTTTAATACTTGATCAACGGGTTATCCACAGATAGATTCTGGATTCTAAAGGATCTGTGAGGTAGTCTCGGCATATTGGTTGACGGGGCACTTGCTGAGTGCATCTTTATATATTGCAGTTTGTTTTATCTTCCTTTCAGATATTCGATACTTATATGTCGTCTTCATTTTCTGAGACGTTGTAAATACTGTTTTGTTGGAAAAAAGAAAAGGAAACACGGGTGGGGAAATTCAGTAGTTGCGCGAAAATTATTTTTCGAATCCCGTTTATTTGCATCTTATCTCAGTCAAATGCAAATTCACTTTATTCGTTTCCAGTTGAATGCCTTTTGCAAATGTAATTATTGCAAAATTTTCAATGCAAAGAGAGATTTGTGTTGCAAAGTTCACTTCAATCAAATATACATTTAACGAAAAACCTGAAAATCAAAGAGAGGGAATGGCATGGGGATTTTTTTTATATGGTGCTGTTTGCATCTTTTCTTTAATCTTGAGGTTCGTCTGTTGTGCAGAGTAGCATTTGCAAAAATGGCATTGTAGTATGCAAAATGCATAACCTATTGCTTAAAGTTTGAGATTTATTATGGATTTTCTAAGTTATTTTTTGCATTTGATATTCTTTTTTTTTTTGAAAATAACATTCTTGCAAGCCTTGTTGAGAGTCGCAGAAAAGAGTCAATAACTCAGCAATATATGTGATATGGACGTAGGAGGGATAATTCACCATACCGCAACTTTTTTATTAATGAGCTTATTTGCATTGCATTCGCTACAAATATCCATCTTAGGATAGCAATTATAGTATTGAAATCAAAAAAGATTTTAGGAGGGCTTCCGTTGATTTCAGGTTCAGTGGTGCATATTTTTTGATGTCTCATGAGTGTTTCATCTTTTAACAGTCTTTTTTCGTCATTCTTTGTCGTCATTTTAGGATGATTTTAGTGCCATTTTAAATGCTTTAAATGCTTATTCGTTGTTTTTTGGTATTTTGCATTTCAATTTATGCAAACATTTTTATTATATTTCTTTGCAAATTTTTATCACTGTCTCTTTGTTTGTTCGCTTTAATTAATATTCGGCAATATTCATATAGTACAATGCATTAAGCTTCTTCCATCTTGTTATATTTCAGTTGTAGTAAGAATTATTATTCAATGTACAACTCATTTGTGCTTCAATTCCAAAGTTTTTGCAAAATGAAATTCAAGTAGTAATTCCAGCTGATAATCGTTGTAAAAGAGAATGAAAGTGCTTTGTAAGCACGTCTTATAGGTGTTTTTAGAGGAATTTTATTTTTCGTTAGGATGCGAAACTTCTAAAAACAATTGAAAAGTATGTGGAAATTTCAAGAAGCATCTACAAAAAGGTGGAAGACATGAAAAGCCGCTCGATAGCAACCATTGATTTCAAAAAATGCATATACTTTCGCTGGAATTACATGTTGTGATTTTATTGAGAAATGTTGTTACGAGTTGTTTATTTGATCCTTTGATTTAATATGACATTATGCTGTGAATATATGTCGGCTCCACTTGCGTTTTTTTTTGAGGCTATACCATGTACTTGACCCACGAATTTTTTGTCTTTTATGCTGCTCGAATTTCTTGCCCCAGCTTTTATGGTTTTTTGGTGCATTGTTTTGCCAATCTTTTTGCCTTATTGGATGTTCTAGTCATTGATTCCCGTAAAATATTGTTGTCGGCTTTGTATGTTTTTCAGCTTTGCTTTATGCGTGTGCTATTTTTCCATGGGGTAGAGATGATGGTATCTCTGAAATAGGTGAAAGTTTTTGCCAAAGCATCAGAGTCACAGCAAATCTAGTTGTGTCCTAGCTGTGTTTGTAAGTGTTGTGGGCTTTTATCAGTTGATCTGATTTCCTAAAATGTGATTCATGATGAATAATTACGTAGTTTGGAGGTGGCTTTACGTAGGCATAATAATCCACTTAATGATCGCATCAGGTCATAATCCTTTTGGGGACATTTCCACCATGATGAGTTAAGTTATTCACATTTTCTGTTCCCTCTTATCTTTGACATTAAAATATATTTTGGGTAGATACCTGTGTAATCATCAACGCAGATATCAAGAACGCAAAGCAAACAGATAGTACGAGCACAATGGTGCAGTATATATGTATACTTTAAAAGAAGTGCATAAAGGTACGGATATATTAGAGTAGAAATGTTGCGATGGGGTACAATAGTTTTGATGTTTGCTTGATGCTAGCAAGTTACAATAATTATTTCATTTCAATTTTTAAAATCAAATTCAGGTTTTCATCACTTTATATGACATTTGATGTTCGAGTATTTGCGCTATGCTCATTATCGTTCCAATGTGTTCTTGTTCGCTCATTTTTATCTTCCATTCATAAATCGTTGATTCGCTCCTATTTCGAATATTCTTGCCTCGTTTGGTTTGTAATTGTCTTTGCAATAGGACCGGAGTAAAATTTCTTAACAACCATTGGCTTCAAATATGATAGAAGTATTTGTTTATTCGGTTCATAACCGTTCTTTAATATATTTTTTTTGCGTGATTCCGCGCTATTTGATAGTATTTTTATAAATAGCAGTGTACTGTTATACTAGTCCATTTTTGTGTTCCCGGTTTCCTAGTGATTCCTTTTAATTTGAGATTTCCATCTTGAGGTCATCTTAAGGTTATGTCAGTTGCATAAGAGTCGTTCTGAATCCTGATTCCGTTCGATTCAATTTCAAGCTATTGTTATATGGAGGCCGGTTAAACTTAGTCTCGATGGAGCCATCGTTTCCGGTTGAACGAACATCGATTGCGTTGTCGAAATCGTGTTTGACCTGGACTTCGCGTTGCTTCCAAAAGTCAATGTTGAGAAGATTACAATTGGTTTTAAGTGGTCATCCGCCAGCTTTTAGTACTTGAAGCCTAATTGCCGAGTTGGCAATTGTAGATCCTTAAATCCCGTTGCCTGGCCTCGTTCTTGTTGACTAAGTGATGAGATTTAACTGGAGAAAACTGGAGTATCAACTCGTTGAGGGGAAATTTACGCTCACGTTTTTTATCGCATGCTTCATTCCCCTCTCCCAGTGATGAGTGCTTACAGTTGCTATTTGAAGTTGGAGTCATAAAATGGGCTCATCACCTAGTGAATTAATTACAAGATGTAATCTTTTGCTAAATGAAACATCTCGTCTTGAAAGTTTCCCACTTTCTTCTCACACATCCAGCATCGTTGCTCGTTCATCCTCATTTCAATTCTTTCCCTTTCCCAACCTTTTTTGGTTTTACCAGTGCAGGTGAATTTAACCGCTTTTTGCTTAAACCAATGGTCTTTCATTATTTAATTTGCATATTGGACATTTGTTGCGTAAAATATTGAAAGGGTTTATTGATTCGTGAATTACGCAGGGTTGCGGAATGGCGTTCATATGGCATCTCGTCTTGATGCTATCGATGTTACGCTTCACGCACTCACTTTATTTCCATATCGCCGAAACGGAGCGGAAATGTTTCATCGAGGAGATCCCGGATGAGACGATGGTGATTGGGAACTACAAAGTACAGCTATATGATCCGAATACTAAAGGATACGGTGATTATCCGAACATTGGAATGCACGTTGAAGTGAAAGACCCCGAGGATAAGGTAGGATTATCGCCGTTGTTATTCCGAACCTTGTTCACGTTTGATTTATGGCCGGGTTGTTAAGGTGATATTAGCCGTAGCACTTCAGGTGAGAGTGAGCATAGTTTAGAGTTGATTAATCGTTGAACTGATACTGAGGCTATTTGATTTTTACTTACTTCTTAATCTCTAAGATGTGATGCGTTCTTATATCTTTTATTATGTTCGATTCGAAGGACGCAGAACCTTAATGGCAGCGTTTGCCATGATATGTAGAGTATGGGGGGGGGGGGAGGGGGGAAGGAGGAGCTGATCTAACCTGATTAACAGTCGTTTATTTGGTATCGCTAAGTATTTTGTTGAACCTATAGATTATAACGGACACTATTCAACTACCCATTTTCGGGGAGCTTTTAGAAGGAACAATTTTGGAGGTAATAGCAGCTTCTGTATCGTTGGCTAAGTTTAAAAGGGATGGCGCTTACCGCATGAAAGGTTTGGGAAAGGGGCGTACCATGTAACTGATACCCGATACATTAAGCGCTTGACAAGTAGCATTCCTTTGAAATGCGAGGACCCATCGACAACGCTTCTCGAAAGAATATGGAATTTGTGGACTGAATTAGTGGCAAGATCGGTCATCCTGATGGTCGAAGCGATATCTCCAGTTCCCTTCTTCCCTCCCCCTTTACCCATTCTCTTCCCCACCCCGTTCTTCTCCCCCTTCACACTATTCAACTATGCTAATGTTTTAGCCTCACTCTTTAGCATTGTGAGCGATGGTCTTTTTTTTCAATTGTTGACAACACAATCGGATTCAGGTGATTCTATCGAAGTTGTATACGAGTGAAGGTCGTTTCACATTTACGTCGCATTCACCTGGTGAGCACGTGATTTGCCTCTATTCGAATTCAACTGCATGGTTCAGTGGTGCACAGCTGCGTGTGCATCTCGATATTCAAGCTGGAGAGCATGCACAGGATTACGAAAAGGTTGCATTGTCTTTTATATTCATTTCTTGTTATTTCAGTTTAACTCTTAATATAAATAGTTTAGATATTTTTGTTCTTGCCAGCAACCAAACCTGCACAGAAAATTTGAAGAGGAAAGGAAAAGCGTTTTATTAAAATTTGGGGAGGGAGGGGAAGGGGTAGATGAAGCGAGGGAGAGGAGGAGGAAGGGACGTTTGAGCGATAACTACGTACCGTTTGGGAACGCGGGTCTTAACAACGCGGTTATATTCTTTCTTTCTCTCAGCACTCACACTTTTTGTCGAGGTACTAATAGTGTGTATTTGTGCCAGTTTGATTATAGACTGAATTATTATTAATCACTGTTTGCACTAATCAAATGTTCTACTGTTGTTTACAATAATCAAGCGTATATTTTAATTTCTTTGATTTCAGGTAGCTGCAAAGGACAAGCTAAACGAATTGCAGCTGCGTATAAGGCAGTTACTTGATCAAGTGGAGCAGATCACTAAAGAGCAAAACTATCAGAGATACAGGTTACACCATTCACCGTTGCTATTTGTCTCGTTCTTTAATGAGTTTGATCTGATTACCTTGCCTGTATATGCATTTAGCCAGAACTAAGGGGAAGAGAGGCATAGACCGGGGCTTTGATTCCTAAAATTTCAGATTCCTGGCTTCCTTGACGCTACGAAATTTTTTGAAGACAGCTCCGCAATAGTCTCCAGAGAAATTCAAAACACGTTCGTTATTTCCAGAATGCTTAACTAGTGCCCGGAATTCCCGCTTCTGCTTCCCCGTGCAATGTTTTATAATCACTGTGGGTCTTAAAAGTGTCGATTGATTTCTGTCTAATTTCGTAAATATTGAATGTTCCACATGAATAAATAAAATGTATAATGATTTGAAGGGAAGAGCGTTTCCGTGCAACCAGCGAGAACACGAATTCACGGGTGCTGTGGTGGTCGGTGGCACAAACAATCGTTCTTCTAATGACCGGTGCATGGCAAATGCGCCATTTAAAGGGATTCTTCGAAGCAAAGAAACTCGTCTGAAATGACCATCAATTTCGTTTAGAGTGCATTAAATCATATCCTCTTTTGATTGATAATTGAGGTGAAAAGAAGTTAATTCATATAATGTGAAAGAATTGAAGCCGATGAGGAGGCGTGATAGATGCATACGAAATGCGCGGCGCCATTGAAAATGATAAGAAGAGATGATAGTAGGGTGTAAGCATGTTGTTGTCATGGTTGTCTCTCATCGTTATCATTTTCGATGGCAACGCACATATCCTCCTGCAGTTCCAGTTGCACGATATTATAGCTTATTTTAGCAACCTTTTATAGCAGATGTGGTCTTGTTTCGAAAAATAAACGAATGCGGCAACACAACATTTGTTAAGTTCATAGAGAGATGTTAACGGGCAGAATACCTCATATTTGTTTTAAGGGGAACTGTGCCCATTCTCGTCGATTGTTGTCACCGATTAGTTGTGTTCACCTTTATTCTATAAATTAGTCTCCAATCTTTGGTGAATTTTAACGCTATAATGTGATAGATACGATGCCGTTTATGGTAATGAAAGTGCATCTTTCTTTGTTATGAATGTGCGGCATTTGTTCCGTTATGCCATTTCCGCATCCATATATACATTGGCTATCGCAATATAACGTTGACCATAACCTGCCGTCTTTTCCACTCAGTCTTCAACAAATGCAGGAGGTGGGTTTATTGTTGAATTGTACACAAATATTTATCGTTGATGATCATTGGTTGTATTGGTATATCGCTTCACTTTTTTTATTTTATACTTTCACCGTAAATATATTAAAACAGAAATGCTTCTACTTGAAGCGGAGTGAATCATCAACTCAAACAGTCGAATGAATTAGCTCTAGGTGATTGTGATTATTGAGGTTTGGCGAAAAATTATCATCGATTGAAATGTCGTTTTCTCAGGTGGTTATTGTTCTAGCTAGTAGGCATCTTTCAAAACGTTTTGTGCAATCCTTCGTTAGTTATAGAGCCAATAATTTTTATATTCATTTCTCAGTGAAACAGTATCATAACAAAATACATGGCTTCTAGAGGGAAGATCTCTGGGCTTTTATTTGAAATGGCGGATGGTTATCTTAATTGCTAAAGTGAGATCCAAAAATTATCACCTGAAGAAATGAATGCTTTTAAAAATGCAAAATTTAGTAAGAAATGATTTTCTCACTTTTTATGGTTCATTGCGATGTTTTTAAGTGAAGTTCACTTGATTTCCTTCTTGAATTTCTGTGGTGATGTTTTAAATAAAGCGTAGCGAATGATCATGCGTGGTCAAGTCATAGGGTAGATGACCGGAAATGTGCATGGGGGGAGGTGGGTGGTTGGGAAACGATCCTTTACAGCTCTTAAGCTCGTTATAGGATGCGGAAAAAAAAGGAATAAAGCCTTCACCCCTTCAACCTTTATGTTAGTCTCATTTCCAGCGAGCCATCGCATAAAATGATCCGTTCGCACTTTTTTGCCGTTTATTTTTTCGAGGGACTTTTCTTTATTTGGGACTTCTAATGCGTGCTTTTTTTCATTTTTGCTGTCGGAGCGTGTTTTGTTGTGAAGAAAAAATTGAGTAGTATGGAAAATTGTTTTCTCTTTGCGAATATATTAACTTCTTACGTGAAATAAATTATTTGTTTATTACGGGTTTTGGTTTTATGTGGTTAATATGCGATTTTTTTTCGTTTGTTTATTTTAGAGTTTTTTCTGTTCTACTTTTAGAAGAGGAGCGGTGAGCACTTCGTGAGGCGGGGAGAGGGATGTTCTTTGCTTGAGAAGTATTTTTTATTATAATTGTGGGAGAAGGAAGGGGAAGGGAACGAAGATGACTTGTATGCACCGTAAATGAGATGCCTTTCACGAAATTCCAGTAAATGCTATAGTTTGGGGCGAATTGAGACCGCGCGATCTTCTGTCCTTGGTGCAGGATAGATGTTGGCCTTTTTTGGGCAAAAACGGAAAGGATTGAAAAGTTGCTAAATTGTTGAGAGTATATCGTCAGTCGGCGATATTGTCGCGCCACCGTATTTCATGGTGGATCTAAACGCCTCTTGCAGGTGGTAAAGCTAGCATCACCAACTTTTCTGGCCCTCTAGCGTTGTTCAGTTTTTGAGATGGGAATTTGTCTCGAGGATGGAAGTGTTTAGGCTGTTTCCAAATTTTTGAATAGATATACGTTGTGGGAAAAATAAAACACAAAAAGAAATTCAAGAATTTTTCATTCTTGCGCTGGTGACGTGCTCCCGTGCTTCAATTTTGCTGCGTTTTTCCGCTCCATTTTACTTAACATACTCTCTGTATATGCAAGTTGGAGGCGAGTTATCAAATAGGAGTCTTGTAATTGAAGTAATATGGTAATTCACTCACTATCACTGTATCTACTTATGATGTATTCGCTGTTCGATTACGAATGAGGTGAGCTTGGCTTCGTGCTGTGGAATCCACTTGGGGAAACAGGCCTTCTGATCTTTTTTAGCTTTTAAAGCGCTCTCTGAAATTGCTTATTTGACCTTTGATCCTAGCAGCCTTTAGCGGTCGGCCTCTACATTGGATTGTGGCATTCAATAAAACGGCTGAAATTTTGCCAGTTTCTCAAAAGAGTACCAGGTTGAGATGTCGTCATCGAGCGAGATTGAGATTCGAAAATAAAATACTTTTAATCGTTATGTGGAATGCGCCAAATTCAGCGGTAACGGTGGGACAGGTTGAACCGGTTGATCAATTAGGCTTCGAATTTGTGTTTAGAGAAGTTTGGCGGCGGCCGAAACTCTATCAACCTGCATTTTCACTGTCGCCTATATTTTGACAAGCATTGTGGAAAGATTGGTTTGTTTGAGGTGGACGTTGAGGTGGAGAGGCAGTGTTCACTTCGCTTCGAGACAGTACACAAAATGGCTCCAGTCACCGGTAAGCAAATTTTGTTTTCTTGTATATTACAGCAGCGGTGATATTAATGCTAGGCGATTGCAAAAGGTGCAAATGAAATTGTTTGAGGGGAAATTGCTTTAAATTTTTCGAGCAAAAAACGGACATGTTAAAGTGTCACATTTCATCCTTGTTGCTAACAAAGTGGAGGAGGAGCGGAAAGGAGAGGAGGAGAGGGGAGGGTCAGGTGGCCACATCATTTGTGCATTGCATTCGAAAGTCCGGAATTAGAGTCAGTGCAACTGCTAGAAGTTTCTTTCCATCCTTAAATTAATGGATATCCCGTCAGAAATGACTTTAGTTATTAAAGCTTTGAATATTTGGATAGATATTTTAAGGTTTATTAGTTGGATGTATAAACTAAGCAATCAGCAGGATGTATTTCGATAAGGCGAACAAATGGGTTTGCATATAGTTCGTGTTTAATGCAGTTTGACTTAGCGTGGCTAATGAAGTAGGCGACTTGATAGGTCGAACGGTTTAATGGGCAAATAATTGTGCATCGTGTATAGATTCTAGCCATGACATCAACGTATAGTAGTCTGAAGGAAGTGATTACTTTATGCGATTATTGAAGAGCGCTCATTGAAATCAGTCTACTCGTATAGCAATTAAGCACGATTAAAAATCGGACAATTTTCACTAATTCCCCTGAGGTGATTTATCGGCGAGGAGGCGCAACGTTTTCAGGAAAAGTGGCAATGCGTCGTTTAATACGTGGTCTTACGTCACCTTGGTCTATCGGTTTTTCGGCATTCGGTCTTGCTTATGGTGGTTATCATATATGGGAGTAAGTCCACTTATTTCTATAATGGCTAAAATCTATTGGTTTTTTTCCTGCTCTTATATTTTAATACTTGTACTTTACCTTTTGAGGGATCGAATGATGAATTGAAAGTTTTCTCGCAAGGGAAAAATTTTCATTTCCACCCAATGGAAAAAGCTTTCTATTCGTATAGTTTGAAATAAAGAAGACATTAGGGATTTTATTTATAACGAAATACAAGCCGTTATTTAGGCGCTGTTGGGAAATAAAAAGTGAGAGGAATAGCGGTTTTGAGTCACTGTTAACGTTAAATGTGCATCAGATGCACGAGTGATGTAATTTTGTATCGTCGTGGGTACAGGGTTCCGGTGGCCATTTACAGGTGGCCCGAACACCTCTCTATCTCGATAGAAACTTTAGACTTTTGTTTACACACATTTTCAGTGCATGATTTTTTCGGTTGCAAAGGCAAAGCAAAATTTTTCATGTGAGTTTCGTAAGACTGTGGTCTTTATCATCCACGACCATTTTTATTTCTGTTTCTTTGTGGTCGTTTGCAATTACACGGTGTTTTTTCTCGCCTATACTTTTATGATTTCGTTTATGTAGTAGTTGGTGATTCAGACTCGTTTCGATTGCAGTATGACGCAGTCGGGCTCGAAATACGACTTGGACGAAGACCTGACTGGTAAAACTTACATAGTAACGGGCGCTACATCGGGTATTGGGCAAGCAACTACCGAAGAGCTCGCGAAACGCAACGCTAGAGTTATTATGGCGTGCAGGTGGATGAAATACCTATTCATCATCACTTATTAGTTGTTTTTTAGCGAGTAATTTAGACGACAGCGCTGTATTGTTGCAGAAAATTATTAAAATGAGTCACATTGGTGTTACACTAGGAGTAGATTGTTTTATTTTTGCCGGGAACGGCATTTCTCGTATTAGTGATTTCTATGTTCGGAATGCAATGTAATGTTTTATCTAGTGGTGCGTTGTTGGAGTCAGTTGCTCTTCAATGTTGCAAAAACTGCAGTTCGCCGTTAACGATTCGAGTATTTGGACCGTTTAAATAGTTTGTAAGGTAATATAGGTCGACAGATAAAGCGCCTAGCAACCGCTTTCGTTATTTCCGCTTCAGATCCATAAGCTAATCGGATGATGTTTGCAGGAATCGTGATAAATGTGTACGAGTACGAAGAGATGTTGTATTGAATACACGCAATAAACAGGTCTACTGTAGACAGTGTAATCTTGAAGATTTCGATTCGATACGCAATTTTGTTGCGAAGCTTTCACAAGGTTCGTATTGTGTGATGCTATGCCAGGACAAAGAATCACTTGATTTTACGAGACTGAAATAGGAAAGAAAATCCACGCATTTTTGTAACTTGATCATTATTCATTATCGCCCCCCCCCTCTTTCCCCAACTCTCTTCATAAAATATTCGACGTGCAAACATCGGAAGTTGATCGTTGCATTCGTTTTTTTTCTCGTTGCGATACCGATCCTTTAGTGTAGCTGGTAGATACTGTGGCCAAGTGAAAAGTTGCTTGGAAAATGAGGAACCAAGTTGGAGGTCGCTCACATTTTAAAACGTTCAAGTAATGGACCACGTAGCAAGCAGATGTCAATGTAGTCCGCATTCTGTGTCTTACAGACCTTTTGTCTTTGTAGTATTAATATGTTATCTAACAAACAAACCTTGCACCTATATATTGGGATTGAAGGGAAAAGAATGGAAAACAATTTCCTGAGAGCTAAGCGGTTTTTTTAAAATATTTCAACGTAGTTTTGGGGAATTATTTTTTATTAAAGAGAGGTGAGGGGGGAGGGGATAATAACTGCAAAAAGTGGTATCGTTTTGACATTGAGAGTATTTGTTTGTTGATGAAATTCGTTCAGGTAAGTTCGAACTCGATCGTATTGATGGAATCGTTTATAATGCGGCAACGATGGAACCTGAACGATCTGTCAATAAGGTTGTTTCCGTTCTTTTGTTCTGTTAATCGACGACTTGAATAGAGATAAGAATATGTAATGGAGGCGAAGACATTGCGGTTATAATTGACGTTTTTGTTGCTGTATTGTCTTTCTAGCCGTCCAGTCAGTCATCTGCAAAGTGGATGATTGATAGCTATTGCACTGAGTGGTTGAATATTTCCCAAAATAGTTTGGAAGTTCCAGATTTTTGTTGATTTGAGAGCGACGTGTGGTGAGTATAATGATCGGTTAAACACAAGAACAGCTTGATCGGTGGCCAAAATGGATTGTCATCGATGGGGGGTATTCGCATCGTGATAGTCGACTTGAAGGTATCCGATATTTAGGTAAACTTTTGAGAGAAAATGGTTTTTAATATGTTGGAAGACAGAATAACGTATGAAGAATGTGGCTGATGGAAGGGAATTTTTAATCATGTGTGAGAAGATGCCCACGGGAATTTGTAATTGGTAAGTCTACAAATTTTGTGGGGAATCCTTGGGCGCTACTGCTTATTGTTGTTGAAAAAATCGCTCGAATAACCGTCAAACTGTAATTACAAGACTTCCCTCTTCCAATACAAATTCCCGCTCGATTATGCATTCCCTGGCTGTCACACATCCCTATCCGATTGGAGCAGAACACTTTATAATGGCAGCTTGCTTTTCTTATGTGAGTTACTGAAAGACGTCGTTCTTTCCCTCATTAAGAAAACTTTATCTCTCCAACAAGACAACCCTCTCGTTTATTTCTTCCCCCAGAAAGTTGCGAGATGTATTAAACCTTGCGCTTACAAATATATAATTCCACTGCATATTTTAATTTTATTCGTGCATGGAAGCATATAAGTGCAATAAAGAAATTTTTGGCATGGTTGCTCGAAATGTTGCAGTGTTTTTCAATATCGTAAATATAACTATGTGAGTGAGTTTACAGGAGGGAATAGAGAAGACATTGGCTACGAACTATTTGGGATCGTTTTTATTAACCGCTTTAATTCTGGACAAATTATTGGCTCAGCAAAACCCTGTACGGCTCGTTTTTCTCAACACAAACATCATTGAACGCAAGTACGTGTGCACAGCTTTTAATTGATAAAATGAAGTGAGATGAAACGTAGAAATGTTGAGCAGATATTAGAGATCGATTTAATTGGATCTAAGGGCACTAGCGGGAATAACAAAAGTTTTTATTCTTCAAAGAAATAGGCTAGCTGATTAATTCGTTGTGTCAAGCAGTTACCTGATCAGACGCGTCGAAACTGTGTGAACTGATGGCCAAATAACTGGCAAATAGCTTAAATATTGATGATAATTTGGATTAAATTTAGTAGCTTATCAAGAAAGGTGCAGGTTTGATAAAAAGTCACAAGGAATCTGAGAAATGTTAACTAATTGAGCAAGCTTTTTGCGGGGAACGTAGTTTTTAGATTTCTTGATTTAAAGCTTTTCCACGTCTTTTAACCACTTCTAAAGTTGAAGCGTTTGTCGCATCCTTGAAGGATGGCAGTTTTAGAACTGAGTGAAAGTGCAAAACATCCTGCATGATTGAATTTAAATGTTTTTCAAGTTGTGGGATCGATTTCAACGATTTGAATGCCGAACAACGTAAGAAATGGGATGGATTCAAAGTTTATAAGGAAAGCAAACTTGCGCAAGCTATGTTCGCCAAGGAGCTCTCAGAAAGATTAAAAGGTATGGAGGGTTTCTTCTTGAGTTTTTCTTTTTTCTTTTTTGATTCTCTTTGATATGCTGAATTGTTTTTTCATTATTTTTCGTTTATTTTTAATAAATGAATCGTAATATAATGGGGGAGAAACTTATCCAGTTTGGCTTTATGGTTGAATTTGCATTGCCTTTTCAAAGGTTTTTTAAACCAGCAAGTGATTTATTATAAATGCAAATTGGAGCTCTCAGAATTATTTAAGACATGAATGAACGATTGCAAATAGAGAATATTATGCTGCAAAAGTTCTCGTAGTCTATTTAGCTGTTGTTTCGTCTTGCATATCTCGGCCTTGCTCTGTTCAACTAGCCTTGTGTTTAAAAACCTTGCGACGATAAACTAACGAGAATGAGTTTTAAATTGGTGACAAAGCAGTTTTCTTCTCTTTTTTTATCACGTTGAAGTATTATTGGTCATATTTTTTCTGTGCTGTGACAACAACAGTAAGAGAGAGTGAAAACTTTGTTTATCTTCTCATTAAAAAAATTTTAAACCTTCTCAGCCGTTCGCCTGAATTAGCTCTATATATTTTTTTTAAATCAGAAGTTTTGATTCCCGGTCGTCCCCACAAATGATCAACAATCAGACTTTTATATGACATCATCCGGGTAGATACGTTGCCCCCCAACTCAGCCTTTCCACGGTTTTGATTCCTGGTCCTAATTCAATCATACGGTCATTTGTCAATCTCTATCGTGTTTGCTTTGTTTTTTTTTTTTTTTTTTTTTTGCAAGCATTTCACTGTACGTTTTAGGTACGAATATAACAGTGACAGTAGCTGATCCTGGTAGAACAAAGACAAGTCTTACGAAGAAGATGGATGGGCAGACATTCTTTCTTAGCCGATGGCTGTTGAATATTGTGAGGTTAGCTTTTATTCTCTTGTCGATTTTGTTACTCGTCTAATGAATACTCTTTAGTAATATAGTAGGCGCACAATCAGAGTGGGGATTTTCCTATTTGATGAGGCAGAGCGCTTTCGACGATCTCTTTGAAGGCTCAACTGTGCACATGATGGGTTGTTTAGCACTTTAACATGTTCTCACATTTAAGCTGTCATCTTTTCTGATCGCTTTCACTGCTGTATTTGTAATCGCTTACAATTGCGCGTCTACCGAACCACTACCTGAAGTTGTGTTCTTTCATTTTGATTTTTTAATCTCTCCATTTCCATTTGCGTTTTCTCTTCGCATTATAGGCTTGATGTTTTGATAAGGTTTAGGCACTTTCTTGAAGTTTTAGAGGAGATGTCAGGCAGATTATTTTTCTTTTCATAGCTAGATTTCTTCGTGACAGATGCAAGGTATTAGTTGAGATTCGAAGATATTTGCAAATTCTAAACTGCACTTGTTTGAAAAAAGTTCATTAATGGTTAACCTTAGTGTGCTTTGATCAGTGAAAATAGATCCATGTCTTAACGGTTAGATGTTGATGCTTAGAAACGCGCGAAAGTTTCCGAGTTTCGAACAACTTTTGTTAGTTTTTGAAAGCATTCGCTAAGTGATGTAAGCAGTTTTTATATCCTGATGAAGTGGCATTTGTTTGGCGAACTCAGGTGATATTAGATAAGAAATGAGTTGTTATTGAATTGTGAATTGATCTGAGCGCGAGTAGAACTATAGATTTCTCCTCCTTTTTTGTCCTCTAAAAAAGTCCTCATTCCTTCCCTTTCCTCTCTATCATCATTTTCGTTCAAACTGTGTCTGTTTGAGCTGTGATTTTCATTTGTTCTCTAAATTTTTGTATTGAAATCTTCTTTCATGCTTAAATCTTTTTTTTACCACCCTTGAAAGACTTTTTAGCTGTCGTAAAGAGAAGGGATGGAACTTCCTACTACTGGATTTTTTTGTGGATCAGGAGCACTACTGGAATAAAATATAAATCGTTATTGAACTAACATTTTTTATCATGGGCTTCAGTCAAAATGAGAGAAAAAAGAACTTTATAGTTTTGCGATGGGCCAAAGGCGTGTGGAGAAAGCCGTCCGACCTGTACTCTTTGCGTTAGCCGACAAGGAAATGGCATCTGCGAATGGCGTCTTCATCGAGTTAGCGGCGCTTATATTGTCTATTTGTTCCTATGGGAATTAGATTATTATTTTTGTTTCCTGTTTTCTTCTTTCGTTTGTCCTCAAACGCAGTTGTTCCAGTGTGCATTTTTACTTCGCAGTGTGGCGTAGTTCGTATGATTATTGCTTGAAGATGATTAATTTCTTGACTTAACGAAAAGTTATGTTTATGAGTGTGAAAAGGTGGCAATTGGGATATTATTTCGCCGTCTCGGAGAAATTCAGTTGAAAGTTAGAAAAGAATCGTCTGCTTAAAATATTGGCAGCTGTTATAAGAACACCTCCACATTTATAGAATGTTAGTATTTTTTTGAGTTATTGAGATGAGCGTTTCTGTTTTTTAGAAACGTTTAAAGTCGAACAGATAGTTGAGAAGCGCTGACATTTCTGAAAGGGAGGAGCTTCTTTCTAATAGAGTCGGCTTTGTTCTCTGAACTTTTTGTAGGTTGTTGATAACATTGAAGAGTGTTGTAGCATTTTGCCATACAACAGGAAGGGGCTTTATTAATATTTTACGATAGGTATATAAAGCAAAGAAAACAAGTGAAGAAATTCGATTCAGACGAAGGAAAGCTGCAGGCACGGATAACTCAGCACTTCACTGCACACCGCCTTTAGCAAACTGATTGTGCTCTAATTGCTTATTGGTTAAGCTGAGTTTTGCAGTCTCTTCTTTAGTCTTTCTAGATAAGCATATCATTGCAGCATTCGAATTAAACGCGAGTATTGTTCCCATTTTCGGCGATTTGCGGGTCGTTATTTTTGGTCGAGCTTGCCTTGCCACCCAAAACTTCTGTTACAAGTTCGAATTTTAGGATAAACATGTTTCTAGTGGTCGTTTTCAACAGTCTGCTTGAAGTTTCATTGGTTTTTTATAATAGCTAATATTAGATGGAAAAGTGCCGGGGGGAGCGAAAGTTCGGGTTTAACCTGTGCAATTGCAAGACTTTTCGGTACTTTGCGGGGTTTGATGAGGTATTTTCTATTCATTCTAATACTTCCGTAATATTTAAAAGGAATATCCCTATCCAATAAGCCTTTAATAGCATATTTCCAAGATCACTGTTTGTGTATTTGTGCTTCAAGGAAATTGCGTTCATCCGCAAGTAAAAGTGGGCTTTATGCTGAGTACAACAATATAGGAGTGATGTAGAATTATCCTCTTATTCCACCCTCCCTCTTCCTTGTGTTGAATGGATCTTCTGAAAGTTTAACGGAGTTATAATCGAGGGGAATTTTAAAGTTGTGCGATATGTTGTAGAATATTCGTTTATGATTATGATGTCGTTGTTGTTTGCAGTCGCGAGCGAAATGAGCAGAAGTGGGCAGACGCGGTGTTGGATAAGTCGACTCGTGAACGACTTTGGTTAACAAGTGTGAAGTGGACAAAACTCGGCGAACAACTCGCAGCTCTTCGTTCCGAAATTCAACAAGGCGCAGCATCCTTAGGCACTGCATTGACCGTGCAACAAGCCACACAAAGTTCATCAACCTCAGGTCGCAGTTGGAAAACACTTTGGTTGTGGTGATATGCCGGACACGAGAATTCACAGCGAATAGAGCTCGCTCAATTTTGATAGCTGGGACCACAAAATCCATCATGACGGTGGCCACGCCGATAGAAATGTGCGAAACGATTGCATCTTGATGATAAAAGAATGCCTTATTGTAATTTTCCAGGACAGTGCACATTCTAAGCAGCCCAAGTTCACTGTAACATAGCCTAAGTTTTCCCGTGCCTTGTCCAAAAGGAACTGAAATTAAGCGCTGTTTTCCTCCATCGGTGCCAAGGTGTTTAGCACGAAGATTGCCCTCTTTTTAGGTTTTCCTTCACATTTTTGGGTCGAAAATCGTGGAATATGATCTTCATGGAGCACCGCAATTCCTCTTTTCAGTTTTTCTGCAACCGTATTCACTGTGCGACATGCAAGAGGTAAGTAAGCTATAGGATGGAGGAGGAGAAGTAGGGTGGACTGAATTGTATAGGGTGCCGTGGTTATTTTGTTGTAGAACACTCCTTCCTTCTCATTTTCTCCCCCACCCCTCTTGCTCGTAGCATTTTTCAAAAGTGTGCCACCATTGGTCGGTTAGTTATTGCATATCAGATTTGAATATGCAAAAATTTTTGAGCGCTTCCATTGTAAACTCATCCTAACGTTATTTTTCGAAGTTCTTCAAGTTTCGCAGTAAGTTTGGAATTGTTGCGCTCTCGCATCCCATGCTGTTTCACCGAAAGCGATGCCTCGTCTTTCTTGAGATTTTCTCGCACCTAGGAGAAAGGTTGAAATAGCAGCATTCTAGTTATAAGGAAAGACCGGTGGATATCACCGTGTATTTTACAACTTCTTTCAGCACAATGTTTCAAATGATACCAGTTCTATAGAATTCCATGAAGTTGTACCACAGACGCTTTTTGAACAGTCAGACCACTGAATGTTGTTGATTTTCGCTGGTATAAGGCGGGGTACACCACAACGCGACCTAACTTCTTAGGGCCGGTAATTGTGAGATGGTTGCTGGTAGTGTTTATTAGTTATGTTGCGTCAGTGCTTTGTTAATTCGATGGGAATGTTACCTTTTGTTTTTCTAAACGATGGACATTCTGATTCTATCTTGCCTGCCATATCTTCCCAGGGTTGGATGCGTTAAGCGAAGTTTATTTACTCGTTTCGGATTGATGCGCACCTTTTTCTTGTGACAGTGACATTATGTTTGTTGCAAGCTGTAGAAAGAAAACGGTCACAGGCGATGGCATCATGCAACTGATTGGTAGTGCGGAATAAGAAGGGTAGGATCTTATTTAGGTGCTTTGATGCGACCAACAAAGCAGTGGGAATGGATTGAATTTCTTATGGGGCGGGTCGAAACTATGTTGATTGAATCCAATGCCACGAAGGGTCCTGGACTATATGAGGCGGCGCTAAGCCGGTCAGCAGAAGAATGAGTTTTTAGGTCGGATTGGGTAGCGCTGATTCAGGCAATAAAACGACGGAAATTAATGGAGGAAATCACCAGGTAATACCTGAGACATATCCTGGCTTAAGGTGGCTAATGAAACAGAGTTATCTAACTGCATTGAGCCATTTTGAGCCATATAGA
Source organism: Ascaris suum (assembly GCA_013433145.1). Taxonomy (NCBI): domain Eukaryota; kingdom Metazoa; phylum Nematoda; class Chromadorea; order Rhabditida; family Ascarididae; genus Ascaris; species Ascaris suum. The sequence continues at coordinate 6,310,995 of CM024178.1, read as the reverse complement.
AGTAAGTGAGTCATAATAGGCCACAACGAACTTACCAATAATATGGCTAAAGATTTGGACCATACTGAAGCTTGCTGAAAGATATTCGGCTAGTCGATAAAACGGTGGGATGTGGATTAATGAGCTGCAACGAGCGAAGCAGTCAGACAGCGATTTTTGCAGTTATATTGACGCGATTATATCCGATGTCCATCGCAAGTCTTTCGTAACGAGAGGGGGCGAAAATTGCGAGTGCCAAATCTCGCGAAGCAAAGTAAGAAATTCGGACGTTACGGTGTTAACCGCATCGACCGAGTTTATGCTCGAGATGATAAGTAATTTTGAAATACTGGAAGAAAATTTTAGTGATAAGAAACTTTGATAATGCCCATAGCATGTTGAATGTATTGATGTCCGCCTGAATTCTTATCAACACACATGTTTCGCTCTGCGTGCAATCACTGTTTTTTGAATGTTTTGTAATCTGTTTGCATCACTTTCAGCCTCGCCTAAACATCTCATCAATTGTTATCAGCGTTGGTATAGCGAATGATGAGTTCATCACTTTACAACCCATAAGTGAATACTTTTCTACTCCAACTCAATTCGGATGAGAATTTTCTTTTTCATCCTCTAAGATTTGGAAATCTTTTCACTTCGCTCTATTGTGCAATCAAGGTAAGCGAGCATCCCTCACACTCAGTTCAGTATTCCTGAATGGATGCTGTCTGAAACGAACAATTCCACTACCAGTTCAACAAAAGGCTCATTACTCTCAAGACCTATTGCGTCGATTGCAACTTTGGTACTTCTTTTTCGAAACCGTCAACGCTTCGAGCATTTCGAACGTTCAAAAGCGCATTACTTGTCAATTTGCTTGGATGAAGTGGCTGACAACATTAACAAATTTATAACAGTAATTGAAACGAATTTAACTGAGAAAGTGGTGGTGATTTAAGATCACTTTGCAAATATGAAGAGAATTGAGATGTTTTCTGCAGATGAAGTTGAATTTAGTCTATTATCATGGCGTTGCAGTCTGAAGTCACAACGCAGTAATTCAGTTAGTTAAAGTATCAGTCTGCGTGGAAAATATCGCAAGCTCGAATCCTTCCTCCGGACAACTCAGTTCGCCCTCAAAGAACTCCTATCATACTCGAGACGCTTTTCCTTGACCATACAGTTAACTGAAACCTGGCTCTTTATTAACATTCTGCCTTTGACAGCAATTAAGGAATTTTCAAATGTCAACTAACTATGAATGGAACGAAAACGACCGGACAGTCCAAGCTTAGTTGAACTCCCAAAGTTCATTCGCCAGTAACTTTTACAAGGGCGCACAATGGTAATGTCTTGTCTGCGTGCGTGTGTGCCAATCTGCCCCAAAGTTTCAAATCGCCAGCAAGTAGGACCAACACCGTTTGGTGACCGATCTCCCACACCACATTTTAGGCCGACCCTTTTACGTCAGCAGCGGTTAGAGACATTTAAAGCTGTTAAGTAATTTACGCGCACCCCCTCCCACTGGATTTTCATTTTGATCCACTCGCTCGCGGAAAAGCGAACGTTCGCTGAAGGATTTCTAAGATAATGAAAACATGAAGGCACCCCTCAGCACGTTTTTGACCCACCTCTTCTTATGTGCATCCCTACCTAGCTTCGTAGATGTTTTGCATCGGCTGAATCATGCTCCTCAAATACATTTACAGCAGTTCTTTGATACATACTAAAACAACGCTCACGTAATCTCTGAGTGATCGATGAGAACAGCTTTACAGATTGAAAAATTTACAAGGGTACAATGAAACAGCTCGTAAAACCTTGCAGAACATGCTAGAAAACAAACACACTAATCGGAAATAATGAATCTCGATGTGCATATCAATAAAAACGGATTATTTTTGAACTTACATCCACTCCGGTCAATATTATTGCGAATTTATTACGTCACGAACCGCGCAGTACTTTCAACTTATGCAGGAAAAGTTCATGACCAAGTCTCACAAGAAGAGTGGACGTACCTTAATCATCAATCCCATCACCTCAACCGGCAAAACATATTGATCATTTTCGTGGGACTGATGTCTACTAAAAACTGCGAGAAAGAAATTTCCCACGACAAATAAATTTCTACTCAAACATTCCGACGTCTAATGATACTGACTACGATTGATTCCAACAAATCCTTCTTTGATGTAGACCTAGATTGCACAGTCAATTTACCTTGTATCAACCGCTGCAGACTGTATGGGACTGATCGCACTCGAAAGGATCACTCAGACGAGAGGAGATTAGTCCACTACACTTCGGTACGCGGTTATCTCTGAGGAAAAATCCCAAATTTTTTCCCGCATCGTCTACACTAAACAACGATGGCATACAACAACAATGTAATGCATGCTAAAACAGCACATCAAAACAAGCAAAACACCATAAAAACAAAACATAAAATACAAGGAGCATTTTCTTGGAAATTCATTCACGATATGGATAATACTGGACGAAATGATTTTGACAGTGAAGTTGGAAATAACTGGAAAATAAGGTGAAAGCATCTTCCGAACCTTAACAGTACGTGAGTTTTACTAAATCAGAAGCACGACGTACTTCCATAATACATGAGAGGTAATGATCAGGCAAGGTGGCACGTCCTACTGCTTTAACGGATAAGCATATATATCAAAAATTTCTCAAACTACTTGACTCAGTTACTGGAACAAATAAAAACTTGGGACCAAGTGACCAAGTGTTAGACAGTTTCTACCATTTTCCAACCTGGCGGCTACTACCATAGTCGCAATATTTAAGAAGATAGCATTTTTTTTGTACAGCAAAATCCGTAACACATAGTCAAGATGGACAGAAATAAGCACACGGTACTCGAAAAAATGGATAAAAAATCTGCGATTTCTAAGGAAAACAAGAGCTTGTTATGAAAAAAAGTCAGGAAATCTTTCCTACTTTCTTTTCAGGCATAAGGGGAAATCGATGAAGTCGGATTTTCCAAAACGACTTTCCGCTCAAACAAATTATTATGAAAGCAAAAGCATTCGAAAATATCACAAGAGAATCCAAAACAAAGAATAAAATAAAACAGCTGAAAGCAGCTAAAGAATTACTTTCGCATGGGAAAGAGAAACATTCTAACCGTCCAAAAACAGGAGAAAAATGAAACATGGCGGAGATATACATATCACCTACGATACAACTTGATGAAACAGAATGTAAAATATATCATCATAGAAATGACAGAAGTACAAGCAAGACATCTTACAGTTAGGCAAGCGAAGAATCAGCGAATGTAACCACTCTGGTATGGTATTAGCTGCTATACAGTGATGTCTGTAGCATCGAAATTACAATACGGGCCAAAATACCGGATTACATGGCCACGTAAAGCCTAACATTTCATTACATCAGATCATGTATTCTTATTAAACCATTTCGAGTGAAATTAAATTAAAGTTCATGAACTTAACAAACGTCAGGAAAGATATCGACAGGATGGAACAGATCGAGAACAATGTAATTATCAAGAATGGAGGCATTGAGGACATTTACAAGTACCGCCCGAAATGATTGCTATCGCATATGTGCAAGAGTTTCATGGGAATAATGTGTGCCCTGAATGAGGCTACACTTGACTAGAATTCAAGAACAAAACAGGCAGACTTCAAAAGGCGATTTTCCATCATTGACCACATTTCCGCAGTAATGCAAGCGGTTAAACGATGTGGAGAATGTAAAATTCCTCTACGTCCACTTTTTGTTGATTTCAAGAAAGCTTTTGACTCGCACGCATATTGAATCAAGGGATCGATCAGATGTATATCCTAAATATTACGGATTCACTGACAGGGTCGCCTACAGAAACCACTCTGTTTGATGAACCAACAGAAATAACAGTCTGCAGAGATGTGAAGCAGGGAGACATTTGTTCAGCGAAAGCCTTCACGTGCACATTCGAAGGTGTAATGCGGAATATGAAGAAGGCAGGGATTTCGTAGGGTCGGCGAAATACTTCAAATGTCCTTATTTGCAGATGACCTATTGCCTGTTTTATAAAATCCACGAGTACGGCAGAATTTTTAAAACAAACCTAACAGCAGAACTTGCAATTCTCTGGAACAAGTTGCATTAATGGATAACGACCTCGATGCAAAACTGAGCAGAAACAGACGTGCGGAGTGGACAGCGCCATGAAGCTCCGCGTTATCTTCATGGTTAGGAAAACGCAGTCATCTTTGAAAGCAGAGTTGTTCAACATCACTGTTTTCCTGTATGCGCATGTGTTATACGTACGTATGTGAAACGACACATGGTACCTGTGCAGAACAGCGCAAGTTAGCGGTGACCCAACGTGCAGTGAAACGACGCATGGCAGGCGTCAGCAATCCGCAGCATACCTCCAAAGAACACCTGTGACCTCGCTCTGCCATGAAGGACATCAGTGAAATGGTGTAGGCTAGAAAGTACCATTGGGCCGGTCATATGACAAGGATGAATAAGAATAACAATCGATGGATAAAGCGGACTGCTGAATGGTACCCACGAAATATAAAAAGAAAACCAGGATGGCTGCTGTCGAAGTGAAGAGACCCGCTTGCGCGCTTAAGTGAAATCGCTTGTACGCGCCAAGCGCAGGATCGGGATGGACGGAAGAATGGTTGCCAGCTGCATCAAAGGAGGAACAAGTCGATGAAATTGTAGCTATGAAGGTGAACGTTCAACGTGCACTTCATGCTCGAACAGGGCACTATAGCAAGTTAAATAGTTAGTCATCAGCAAATTAGCCTCAATTAAGTCAGTCAGTCCATTAACCGGATCGGCCGCCGCTTCTGTGCTAAGCGTTTAACTGAGTGTTATTGTACTGTTGGCAATGACATGGTAAGGGAATGGAGCAGCCTTTGCGTCGACATAATCGATGAATTCTTGCCCATAGGCCATACATACTTGAAGAAGAGCTTCACAATCGTCTTGTGCGAAGTGCGCTTCGAATGGGCCGTTTATTAACTGCAACAGCTTCGCTGATAATTGTCTTATTAGACAGAAAAAATAAGGACGGCCGTGACTGCGCTGATGGGCGAGATCGACAATCTTAACTAACTTTTCGATCATCCAACTTACCTAATGACATACATCCTACAACAATTTTTTTAATCCGACAAACAAAGTAAACACTTTATACGGTAAACTAACCTCCTTTAAATATAACCCTTCGGAATTAAAATGCAACACCTCTCCTATTAAGCTATATTTCTGCGGAGTGTAAAATTTGACTCAGAACCCAAGTGGAATTAACACTACAAAATCACTAAAATAACATTACCTAATAAATTAAAGACTTTCTTTACCATAACCGTTTATTCCAACTCATCGTATATAACGTACAAAAGTCGCACCTCCTTATACATTTGTTCCAACCTGAAGACACCCTTTTCGCGGAAATATTTCATTGAAACATGACCATCGAACACCCAGTCGCCATCATTTAAACGCCTGCAAAAATTCACTCCTCCATTTAGACGTTCGCTTCCTTCGCGCGCATTTCCGATCCCCGTTACGTCTTTCTAGAAGCCTTCAAATTCCTTCTGGACCGACCAAGTCTTTTGAGTGAATGTGTCACGGTACAAAGAGGGAATGAATCTTACGACAAACAACTAACTATTAACTTCGTCACGCAGTACATATGATTCCAATTACACCGCAGAAACTCAAAAAACAATTCTGCTTTTTCGGAACCGCAAACATATAGTGAAAGAATTGTCCTATAAGTGTTTTTCAGAATACCCAATCGATAATGCGATGCGGCAACTCGACCGACTGGAATTGGGTACAAAACGATTCAAGTAATCAAGTACCAATAAAGCTGCCCCTCACCAAGAAAGGCTTCGAAAAAACATCGACACGCTCGACGAGACCAATAAGATTTGAGATATTTTTGTCGCTTGATACAAAACGGTACAAGATATTCGCTCATGACAGCTTATGGCCTCGTCCCAGCTATGAAAGCTTTTAGTCTTAGTCAAAATTAAGCACCTCAGTGTATGTAATGGAGGCATGTTGAGCAGAAATTACCAGAGACGACTGTGGAGGCATTATTATGGCTCCTCTTCCTTCTTTGGCCTTCAGATTGTTGGATAATCACCCAGTCAGTTACAGCCAGCCTGAACATTCTCTATTAGTCCAATTTAAGGCCCTGTATATGAATAATGAGTCCATCTCTACCAATTAATTCTTGAAGATAGTGATTACTAATATTAACAAAAAGGAAGGCATTTTCTAATGCTTCTGAGCGTAAATGCGAGAGTCATCACCTTAGCCAGTAAATGTATCGGGAAGCTAAAACATATGACCATCCATTAAAACTCACTGGAAGAAGTTAGACCGAACTCGTTTCTTCTTGGCCGGCGACCACTGCGATGTACGCACGAACTGCAGAGGATGATCATATGCAATATCGAAAAGTCGCCGTTTGGCACTGCTGAAAAAACCTCTTCTAACAGCTGAAACGAACCTACAGGTCAGGCAGAAAAAATTCAAGCTGGATTAGTAATAACCTAAGTGAATACCCTCAACGTAATATTTTACAAGCAACAGTCATTTCGTTGTCCAATGTTTTTAAAACTATCTTTCAGTATATTGTTACATACTGTTATGCTAATTCGATTCCTTTTTCTTATAAAGTGATCACAGAACGAAATACCGAGGCAGGAGATGCATAAAAATGGTTGAATGCCAATTCCGTTTCCAAAGGTGCAAATTTCATTAGGAGAAAATCCCTCGACACGCCTTCTGCTACATCCCGCTTCTAAGAGATAAAAGCATAAAGTTGATACCTTGGAGATGAGGACGAAAGGCACGTTTCAAGCGCTCTTTGAGGTGGAGTTGAAAACTGCGCTGCGCGTGTGCTCTCCTCTAACGCAACCAGAGTACAAGAACTTGAAGCAGCATCATTTGCCTCATCACCTGTCTTGCCGTCTTCCGTCTCCGATCGCTTTTGCTCGCCATCTGATGTTTCCCTTGGAGTGTTACTATTTTCCAGTATATGCAGCTTCGGCGGACGGCGCAATTTATTAGTCACTGAAATCTATCGGCAAGCACTTCACCATGAAACTTACATATCTAGCGAAAAGTCAGATAAGCTCCTTCCATAATTCTTTTGAAGAAAGAAACGATCGCTACATCAACAGATCTACCAAATTCATAGGGATCCTACATAAATCTTTCAAAAGTTCGTAAGGAAATTTATAACATGAGGATAAACCTAGGCTTCAAATATATCCTCCCTCCAGTTTTCGGAATTCTCGCGTAGTGCTTTCTGAGGGTTGAGGGGAGAGAAGATGCGTGTCTCACTAATGAAGCGCCTACGGCCAAAAAACCTCATTCTGACCTCTCCGCTAAAGCTCGATCCAGTGGCTCTATGCAGGCCCCGGAAATGCAAAAACTTCTCATCTCTTTATACCAGTGAAAGAAAATAACTTCTGACGGCCAGCTGAGAAACATATTTCACCTTGCATAAGCAAAAGCACAAAAAGAACTCTGCGCGCTGACATGTAGAGTTCCTTTTATTTCTCCTCATCACCCTCCCCTACACAATTTTTTTGTCGACTTGCGTATCGCTTTTAAATTCGGTGGCATTCTGGTCCCGTTATTCGACAAGGATAGGATGAGAGGGAGCTGGAAAGAGCGAAGGATGGAAAATAGTTCGTCTCTGACGCAAACAAACGTATGCCCAAATATGTGAACTTCCCCAATAATGTGAAGATTTCGAAGTTTTCAGCTCGCAAATTCGCCCCGATAACGGCAACAATTCACACACTAAGCACTACTTCATTAATTAATATAAACAACGAATCATCCCGTTGCTGCAGCTAAATAACGGCAAAGATGAAAAAAGGATGAAGCATTTCTTGAATTCTGATTGTCACTGGACTGGAATGATAAAAGAAAACAGAGAGCACTTGTAGCATCGCTTTCTGCTTCAAAGTCATGCATCTCGCTAGTACACAGTTTCGGAAACTCACAGAAGTTTACTCATATTATACTGTCGATATAACATTAGTAAAAGGCAGCACAGTTCACAAGTCCCCCTGAAACTTATAAAAGCTGCCTGCGTTGGAACTAAAGTTTGACATTTATTTCTGCAAAATGCAGTGTGCCTTACCTGAATATTATGTTCTCCTACTACATCCTATGTCATTTTATTGCGTTGTGCTGCACCATACTTCACAGCTGCAAAAACTGCTGAGCAAATAAACACAACTCTGACGTGAATGTGAAATTCTCTGTGAAACTTCTAAACAGGTAAGCGAAATTTACGTGCAAAACTTCGAGAAAAGTTACTGAAATTCGGATAAATTTGCAAAAGCCCTTAAGCTTTTCTGCAGTGCTCAACTGTACGGTGTTACCCATAAAGAATCATAAGAACGCTTTCCTCACGTGGATTCTGGAATACAGGATAGTTACTGGGATCCATTCACTTATATAGCTCAATTTCATCGATATTATGCTCTAAGAGCTGCAAAATTCGGATTTCATTTCGATCCATTACCACATTTTCAAGGTTCTTGCCCAACATATTTCAAATACATCGATTTTCAATAACGATGGAAACTTTCGTGAAAGCATTTACATTGTCGACTAGGTTCATGAACGGATTCCACAATCGCATATGACCAATTCTGCCTCCATGACGGAGCATATAATCGCTCTATGGGGTTTCCGGAATCAGCCTTGCGCAGCTTGTGAGGCCAAGCAAGCGCTGATACTTTCAGCCCCGATTCCGTAAATGGAGGTGGCCTGACGTTGTCAACAATAAGTTACAAGATTAACAAATGCGAGCCAAGGTTCATTTAGAAGTTGGCCTAATAACCAAATAACGAATACTTACATTTGCTCCAGTCGATGAACTGCGTTAATAACCGTAAATCCTCATGGTGTTTCTTCTCAAGATCCATAAACATCAGATACGAATCCACAAAATAAACCTTCAAATGTGCCGTATAAAAAAGCGAATGAAACCATTAGAACTGAAATCTCGTACTTGAAAATCAAAACTCAAGAGAAAACAATATGCGCTTTCATTCAATAACAATTTCTTTTCTTTCGGAAAATAAAACATTTGATATTGTGCGTTGTACTAATCGTAACAAAAATCCACCTTCGTGATCAATTGACTCTCTTTTGCGAAAATGAGATTCTTGAATATATCAATGAAGAAATGTAAGCAAAGACAAAAATTATCGGGGAAGCGTTCATTTCGATGAAAACCAAAACTCAAATCGCAAATTTCAAACGGAACTTCACCTGTTCAGGTATAGGGCTCGACCTCAACAAATTGTGTCGTTCCAGCTCCGCATACAATACTCGGAAATCAAATCTGAAGCTGGCAATATTATAAAACTTTATCGCAACTAACGGTATATGAAGGATTTAAACGTAAATGAATTAGGATGTAATCTTCGGACAATCCTGTCGAGGAAACGATTGGATGCGGACTAGGGTGGCCAGAAGTCGACAGGTCGGGTAACAGCTTACCTCAACGGATTTCTTAGAAATGTGGGCAACGATAGCGAGGAAAAAATTAACTAGGGAAAAGTCGCAGAAATGCGCAGCGCGTGAAATTAACGAGATGAGAAAGTGTTAGAAAATATCCGATGAAGGAAAATCCAATAAAAGGAGAAATTTTTAACATGATTTCATGAAACAATTTCAGGAACAGCGATCTCTTCAAAGGATGAGGTGGAAACATCAAAGGGAATGATAATGAATGGATCCCATTAAGGAATGACATTCTTGCTTTAAAGAACTGAGCGGGTGGAGAGGGAAGCAAATGCGTTTACGAAGAAAAGGGTCCCAGAATATTTCGGCATCAGCTTGGAAGAAAGTGAAGGAACAGATGAGAACCGAGGCAAACTTAGGCTGTCGGTGGAGAGAACAGGAGGACGGAGTGGGAACAAACATAACATCTTTTATGCAAACCATTGATTTTGTTTGAAAAAACTCATAAAAGTTTTATCGAATAAAACGCTCTATATCTGTGAAAGTAAGTCTGATTGCGTCGAAAAGCGAACGAGAAAAAAAGGAGTGGATTAGATGATGGATTCATAGGAAGACTTCTCAGGAAACGATTCAGTTGAGAATCGAAGAGATGGAGAATGACTCTGAAGAAAAAAAACAATGTGGAGTGAAACGGTGAACTGCTGCCTAATGGGGAAGCAGATGTCCGAGGCAGAGTTAAACAGGGCTATAAAACATTTTTAAATAACAAAAACTCCTTCATTAAGAAAAAAGTATGGATGAGGTCTAAAAACGTTTTTGATAAAAGCGTGATCCCAACATCCGTGTAAGGCCCACAGACATGAGCGACCATCAAGAAAGCGCGCATTCTGCTAGCAGAGTATGCAGCAGAATAGAAAGGATCATGACTGGTACCATTTTGTCGATAGGAGAACCAATGAATGGTTCCAAGAAGTAACAAAAGTGTTAGACAAAAACATCCGCGATGAAAAACAACGAACGAAAAAGAAAAATGACAGAATGGGCGCTATGGATTGATAAAAGAAATATAAGTCGAATGGCAATGAACTGCAACTTTACGGAAGGCCGCAAAAAGCAAATGGATCAAAAAGCAATTAATCGTGTCAAAAACATGGAAGCGACATTAAAAGGCATTTATTCTTAACGAATGCCTTGTTGATTAGAATAAAGAATAGTAAAAATACTTCCAGTCCACCCGGCCGCAAGATGAGCTTTGATGTTTTCTAAGCAGAAGGCGATCATCCGCTAAGATCTGAACCAAGCATGCAATCGAATTTCTACGAAAATCTGGTTCCGAGGATGCCAATCAGTGCTCTCAAGTTCAAAAGCCGTATGACACAACTTCGGTCCAATATAATTCGTTTGCAAAATACAGCCACATGAGGCTATTAACGCTGTTCGGTAATAAACCACCTACAATTAATCCTAAACGAGTCATGGTGCAATTCATCTTCTCTACCGGCCATATCCGCCATAGCGCAACACAAACGTGTATTAGCATCGTCCTCTAATTTCGACAAACGAGCACAAAGATATCCATAAATTTTCTCTCCGTATGCTAAGTCATGCTGGCGCGACCAGTGCCCACTTCCACAAAGACTAGAAATAGGCTAGGAAAGCGGTATGTGACGAAGGCGCGTAGCCTGTAAGGTAGGTACTGCTATTACTACTAGCTACTAAAGAAGAAACAACCTCTCCGAAAGGCTTACCTTACACCATTGTGTGCGATGATGCACACAGGCTTCGGCATCTGCTCAAGAAAAAGCTGCATTCCAGCCCATTCCACAGCAAAGTTATTCCTCTCTTCTAGCGCAATACGTGTCAACTTGATAGCTGAAAAAACTGAAACTGAGAGGGAATATAGCAACATTGTTGCTGTACGAAATAACAAAAAGCTACCTAGCGATGTAAAGAACTTCCAACTTCGCCTTACATTTCAGGTAAATATATAGGTAGTTTCGCGAAGAAGTATGAACGAATAGTCAATCAAAAACTTAGGTATAATAGTGCTATTGAATTTCTCCAGCTCAAAACCTCAGAGAAAAGAAAGCAGGATCTGCAACAAAAAATTATTTGCAATCTTAAGCTTCTCCACGAACAAATGGAATCCTACTTTCTTTTGTCCAAGTAAAAGGTATGGAAGGAGAACGAAAGCGAATTAAAGAAAGAATGAAGCACGAGTGAATCAGCTCACTGAATATGCCTAAGTACGCTCTCGAGATAGCACCACGAAGTGCTGCTAACATTCCCCACAGAAGCTTTAATCGACAGACCACAGCACTGCCGTTTGGAACGAAGGCCGTGAAGCACAGGAGAGTTCCCAGCGGCTCATTGACGATAAGGTGTTATTAATGAGCCTTGGGTTTGATCATGCCACAGTGAGGAAGACGGGTGGCCGACCTCACTGGTAGTCCCAATCAAGGCCATAATACCAGTGCCACGAGTAGTAACTGGCCCTCAATGTACTATATTCTATTTGTTACAAACTGCTGTACTGTGTCCTAATATTATAAATTATGCTATAATCGTATGCTAGCAAAGTTCTGAACACACTGAAATTTTAAAAAAAAAATCTTTTTTCAAGATGCTTGTGATATGGTACTATCGGCGAAGCATATGGGATGCCAGCCTGAAGGATTACGGCTGAGAAGACCTGGCTAAACTGCGGTGAAGTGAGGTGAAAACCACTGAGCATTTGATGCCCTCCACCGCTAATCCCCCGTGTATACATGACATTTAACCATGATTAGTCACCATCGCTAGATGAAAGAAGAAAGGTCAATGATGATTTTAAAGAACGCAAATTGGTCCTTGTTCCTTTTTTGCAATTTCCACATAGACATCATTCCTCAGGACCTTATTTTGTTAAGTAAAAGCATGCGACGAGCTTGTTAAGTGATACCTTTAAATGGCCTCCGAATTCGTTTGCTAACAACTATACTACTTGGATTTTACTCTTTAACTTCCTCGAGAGTATCAACTTCCGCCCACTATAATTCCTAATAAATGGTAAGCGAAAAAGATAAAACTAAATGATTAACAATAAAAAGTCACTCTCTGTTCCTGAAAAATAAAACGCGAAAAGATTGACGATTGGGAAATTGGCAGAGTATAGCATGATGTTGAATTCTATTACAATTTCATCACAAATCACACCTTGAGAACGGTTTCGTTTTGACTCGTATTCATTCCATTCCTTTTCCGTCAAATTAGGCTTCACCTGAAATATGACACAAATTTTGGGAAATTATCACTGAATGCGAGAGAACGACCTCTCAAAACTATTTCAGAGCAGCAATCTGAAATCGTCGAAACCCCTTCAGGTTAATTCTGATCGACAGATTAATAATGGCCTACATGAGGTCTGATTTGGAAGCAGCGTTTCGCTGTATGGCCGAAAACAGAGTCGCCGGTAGAAGTGTGGGCATAGTAATGCACATAAATGCGACTCTCTGGATAGAAGGACATTTTCAAAAGAGAGGGGTAAACGAACATCAAGATGTGGAGAAAAATTTAAAACTTCCTACTCATACAAATAAACTCATAGAGAGCAAACAAAACAGAACCGCTAAGAACATAAATAACCAACATCGACAAACAGCGAAGCACTCAAACAAAAAGGAAACCACACCGCCGCCCATCCTTCATTCTAATGACAGTACGAAATGAAAACGCCGACATTCTGCTGCAAGATGACGAATGATCGGAGAGACGCACAAATGAGTTCAAGCAATATGCGCAAACTCGCTAAAGGTATATCAAAAGAACCACTGCTTTGAGTGAATAGAACTGATGCTCGCTGAGATCCCACAACGTGACATTTCACAGCAGATGATACTAGGCACAAGGAAGCTCGAAATTGCCTTTTCTGGCTAGGAATGTTGCTCACCTAAATCAACGATCATACTATCACTGATTATTTCCACTTCATTCTTCGCGAATCGCCTGCAGGATAAATTTTAAAAACAACAAACAAGAAAAATTTTGCAGCATTTATCTGAATATCATTGTTGACGAAAACGGCAATCATATGCCATTTTCATGATGCAACTGGTTTCATCTCTGTGTAGATGAGGACACAGCAGAAAAAAGTGAGCAGAAACCAATGAATTGTGTGCACAAGTTACGGAGCCCGATAAGCTGCACATTCGTTCCGAGATCTAGCTGTTCATTCACAGCTTCAGAATTACAACCTGAGGTGTTGAGAATCTTTAAGTAGACGTTAAACGAACAACTGCATGCATCTGTTCCCGTAAGAATGCACATAAATAGAAATGTCCCCGTTAAAAACACTCTCGTATAGTGCGATGAAGCAGCCGACTGATAAGATGCAAAAAAACTGCTTAAATGATTGCCAACGTTGAGCTCTCCGCGCATCCGTTTATACAACCATCAAAACTAGCTTAGCTGCCAAAAAGTTGCCAAAGAAACTGGATCTCGATATTTGCCCTCATCCCTCCTCCCCAAATCTTCCATATTAAGCGTCATATTTACCCTCGTCCCCTCCCCCAACCTTCCATATTTAAACCCCGGCCGAATTAATATATATGCGGATGAGGTTTGTAATCCTTGTTATTTGTCTACGGGTCTTCATCAGCAAACAGCGAAAAGAAAGAAGGTCCTTGTTACTTGTCTACGGGTCTTCATCAGCAAACAGCGAAAAGAAAGAAGGTCGCCGTTAAATTATCAACGCACATACAAAGAAAAAGATTCTGTGATAATAGACACCTGTCTGGTATGTACATTGCACGGCACACGAATGACGAACTGCAGAGGCTTATCAGTGGCCTTTTCACTTTGGTCTTCTAATGCATTCAGTGCAGTCATCTCGGCGATTCCGGCCCGGATTTGTGATCTTGACGTCGAAACGGCGCTCATCTCAACTATTTGTGGTGATGAGCGTGAATTGGCTTTAAAATGAATAGATATTCCGAAAAATTAGATAAAACAAATCAAACTGTAAAAGACGTTAGTTCGAGGAACTGCTGGACCCCACCACGTTCCTCCCCCTCGCCCCGCCACCGAATCGAACTCTCTTCATTAAAATAAACTGAGGATTATACCAGAATCTGCACAACTATGTGTCGAGGAGCAACGTATTTGCAAAATGTCGGACACACGCAACGTTTTATATAAACCAAGGCGTTGTTATGGACTTCATGTGCCCCGTAAACTACTTTAACGCCTCCCGCACCACTCCACCTCTCAGCTGACCGATTTCTATATCGCTGCAAAAAATAGAACTTTCGAATAAAGGGAATGAAATAAGAGCGTTGTAAATAACAAAAAGCAAGAAAAAAACTGACTCATGCGAATATAGTTGGTTAGTTGTAGATATGGATTTCGACTTGGGTCGCCGGGCAACGGGAGGTCATTCATCGGGTTCAACGGATCGTCAGGAAAGAGACCCGTCGTCTCGAAATCCATCATCACATATGTTTGAATGGGTGCTAACGGTCGCTGTTCCGCCGACATTGCCCGGATTCTGTCGTGGACCTCCTTTTTCTGTAGAGCAGGTGGTTGGGACATTTGGAAGGATGTTTGAAACAGTAGAGAGCACCACAATGAAAGCAAATGAAACGATGATAGTCGACGGTAAGGAATTTTGATAACATTGGCAGATATCACTGTTCGTTCGAATGCTTATTATTACATATATTTCATTTTGCATGCAAACGTGGGACTTTTCACGCTTTTCTACTTGCACTATTTTCTCCTTGTAAAATTCTCCTCCAATCGTCAAACGGTGTTTCGGAAGACAAAAGAGTAAAAACCTGTGAATTCGCAAACCAATTCGGATTGCTGTCAGGCTTAGAACAAAAATCGTGACTTCACGGAAATCAGAGAAAATGATTGCACCTAAAACTTGCAAAGGCGTGCGAACGGATAAAAGAGTAAGCCAGCTAACTTCTTTATATTTCACCCAGGATCCAACAGTCTTCATTGATGCAAAACTTCATAAATCAACTAGAGTTTTATAACGAGGCGTAAATGGGAGTGTGAGGGATGGGAGGGGTAGGGGGGTGGGGGGGGGGGGGGGGGAGGGAGGGGGAGCTGGACGGCGTCGACACCATCTCTGCCGCGCTATTAAATACTCGTACAAGCCCGAGACAACAATTTTGTCCAACATTATCACCTAACTGTATACCGCAGTGTATCTCAGAATAATTCGTTCAATACCGTCCTTCTTTGATTCTATAAAACAGCAACCAAAATTCATCAAACACTTATATTTAATAACTCACAACTTCGAAAATTCGCAGCCGTCTCTATCCCTGTTTTTTATTTTCATCTCTTCGATCGTCTCCTCGTATACTATAACACTTTCTCATCCATTGTTTCTCTTCATAAATTCTATTTCTCAGCGTTAACCCTCCAGATTTAAAGACTAACACTACACTAACACTTAAACATCTCAACTAAACTACCTATGCTATTCACCGCAAGTGCTGCTACCATTATATAATTAAAGCTGCCTTACAAAAGCCATGAGGAATTTTCATCAGCGACAACGTCAGCAGGCAGCAACTCATGTACTACACCATCTTAACCTTACCACTCAATACCAACCATACATCCAGGATTCGAAGGAATCCGCTCTACTTGATGATATCCATCACTTTCATCTCAGATGTTACATTTGATTTTCCGGTAACATTGTTTCGTAAACAAACAGCAATGTTTTTTGCTATGATATTATTAAGAAACGACAATAAAAACACAACCGATGCCTATGACGGGAAACACGATGCCTATGCATAGCAATTAGAATGGCTACCAACATGAGACACCTATCACTTGAGAAAAGACGAGACCTTTCAACTATCAGTGAATTTCGTCCATCGAATCACTCAATGTGTTAAAGCTCACTTCATATAAGCAAAACGACAAAAAAGATAAAGCAAATACCGGACTCATATATCACACCACTTCCATTTCCTGTTAAAGTGGAAATTTAAAAATGTGTGACAAAACTTCGACCGATTAAACGCAGATGCAAACAAACACAAAATTAAACAATTTTATTAGAGAACGAGAGAAAGAGAGAACCGGGATTTGAACGATTCAATAAAATGGGGGTGGTGCGAAACGCTTTGGCTCATCAATTTGCAAAATGACCACCAATAACGTGCAAATATAAAAGCGTACATGAAACACACTAGCGCTCAGCAACCAACACAACAAAATGCCATAAAACAAAAGATAATAAATCAACTCTCCTTGATACACAAATACCCTGATACCCTGCCCAACTAGTGCAGCTTTAGCCGACCTCTTCTGCGCCCCCCTCCACAACAGCGAAATATAAATGTTCTGAGGCAAGCCTCGATATAGCAACATCTACAGTTTCAAATTAACAAACAGGGAAATATCTAAACAAGAGTTGGCTTGCTTGAGAAGAGGGTCGTCATCCCAGCAATAAATTGATCAATAAAACTTCAGCGAACCCGGATAAATGCAACAATGATTGCATGAGGATAGCTCCACTCACACTGACCACGTTACCCTCTCAAACAACCGCCAATAAGTTAAAGATTCATGAGCATAGTTCGCGGATCCTGAACGGCCATCTTGACCTTTCTCAGGAACGTCACCGCCTCTCTTCCATCGATAAGCCTGCAAATATTAACGATCACATCACCTCGTATGAAGGAGATATAGCAAGTATACAGATTACATCTAATGGCGTCGTAGGGAACTTGCTCACACTTCCTGGATGGACCACCTATATCGGTGTTACCCGTCTGCACCTGCCCGCCTGCTTATTTGCACATTGAACTAATATAAAACCTTTAACTATGTTTTAGCGCACTTAAAAAGATTTTATCCGACAATCGCCGACTTCATCGCTTAAGCAGACGACCGAACCTATTAGAGGCCTGATCGATTAGTCGTTTATCATTTCTGACGGACTTTCATTATCAAATTGCCGATGCTGCGTTTTAAATTCCTAAAATTGGTAAAACTATAAAAAGAGAGCATCGCTATGAACACAACCTGCGACCAAAGCTCGAGCATAAGTTTTATATAAAATCCAGCGCATACTTTCAAATATGCGCATTTCTTCTCACTCCACAAAAATCGATGTCGAGATTAATAAATATAGCAGCTGTGATTCGCACAACAAAATTCAGGATGATGAAGAAACTCTTTTTTGGCTGCCTGTACCGTCGAGCCAAGCGAGTGCCGAGGTGCGGCATTTAGGCGATCCACATTACCCGTCAGATGAGCACATTCGAAGAAACATTCTTTAACGACTACTTCGAAAAAAGTTCCGCTCGAGCATCGATACCACCGCTATCCCTTCCGCTTTCCTCATCTCCCTTCCCCCCAACTGGGGGGATACGTCAAAGGATAAAACGACAGTAGGATTAGCTCAGACGGGCCATCGACTGTTTACCACATCTATTTTCTCATGAGTTGATTCAAGATTAATTCTACATATCTCTATTCTTCGTACAAAAGTTCGTTGCAATCCACGATGTTGTGAAACAAGTTTTCATATAAAAGCAAAATTTCAGCTTTGGGAATCTCTCACTAAACTGTCCGGAAATTCGATCGCTTATTCGGCTAAAAGCATAGTAAAGATTTATCAACGCCATAATTTCGTCCGAAAAAACTCCGGAAATTCTTAAAATAGGCTAACTAATATAAGAAAGAATGACTTAAAACAGCAAAGGATGGCGTGGTCGGTTGCCGAGAGAAGGAGGGGGAAGGGAGGTCGGCAGAGAGAAGAAGACAGAGAAAAACGCATGGAAATGGACGTCTTGAATAAGGACGTTTCATAAACGCCTCTAATTACATCTGCGATGATGCAAAAACGTTAGTAACGCCTCTACAATAAGCGTAAACGTCATATAAATACGTTTCCCGTGTACCATATTCCGCAGATTAACCCAAATCACCAAAACAATGAATGAAAAGTGATCACCTATGATCATATGTAAGAGCGATGATCATCACAGGATGGATTTCCACTTTTCCATTAACAGCAACCGGTCGGTCAAAGATGCCATGCATTCCAAGGATCGCCGATTGAGGAGGATTAATGATGGGAGTACCCATCAACGATCCGAATACACCGCCGTTACTAATCGTAAATGTGCCTCCTTCCATATCTTCGATCGCCAACTTACCATCGCGTGCCTAAATGCTACTCGCTATTATATTCTCTTTTTCGAATACAGTTATGAATCCTCTCATTAAAAGTGAAAATCGAATACTCTATTGGATCATGGCATCGATAGCTGCAAAAGAATCGTTCAAAAGGCGAAAAAAGAATGAGGAAGAGTTAAACCAAGTGAATATAAAAAAAAAAATCAGTACCGGCGCATAAATTAAAGTTAACAACAAATAATAAACGCAGTATCAAGGAATTGTAACAGAAAAGAGAATCGCACAATACCAAGACAGAAAACCTTACGATCGTCGAATACCATGGGCAAAGAGGTAGAAACGCATTGGTGATATTAAAGAATCGAAAAAAATAACATTAAATTGATCCCGTGAATATTTTATTTCGGTTTTTAGAGCGAGCAAAGTTGCTGATGGATTACAGTCTGGACGAGGAGGAGGAAAATCGAGGGGATTAATAAAAACCTCAACAGCTAACCTTGTCTCCGAGTTCGACTAGGGTGCGCTCAATGGTTGCAAAGTCCATACATTCGACATTTCGAAGCACCGGCACGACCAGACCCTTTGGTGTGGCGACCGCTATCGACATGTCCACATAATGTCGGTATACAATTTCACCTTCATCGATGACTGCAATCTGTGAAACATTAAAGCATATAAGTAAGCAAAACTTGAATTGAGAAAGCCCTAATGGATCAGAACGAATTCGCCACAAACCGTGTTGTGTTTCACAACCAAAGCTTCAATCCTACAGTTATAGATCACTCAAGCATTCTAGAGCGATTTCGGTTAATTGTGTCGATCACTCGTTTTATGCCAGTAGAGCGTCTCCTTTTAACAGCTCCCAAAAGAGCTATAATGGTACCAATACACAAATCTCAAATCGAAAAAAATCACCGAAAATATGGCCACCATTTCGCCAAATCACACATGCCACCAGCTGGTGGAAAATGATTAAGGTTGCACGAGTGGGTTAGCAATTCGCACCTAGGATCCGAACCCACGAATTCAAAACACTGGCCTCATTCTCTATCAAACAAGCTATTGCCACCCTTCCCATCAACCTTACTTAATAAATAAAAGGTAAGGAAATCCTTGCAAGAAAAACGATAGCACACCCGCGTTAACAGTCGGATTCTGTTGTAGTGCGTAGGCAGCTGCGCGCACAAAAGGTGACATAAGGCCAAGTTTGATACCGTGCTTCGCCATAAACTCCTTCTGGTAGGTTTTCCTCATCTCCATCACGTTGCTAAAGCTCTTCTTTTTAAAACGATTTCACAAATTTAGGTTTAAAACAGAGCTGCGAGAAAGTGATAAATTTTGAAGAAAATATCATGTCACTATTGAGAAAAATGAATAAAGATAGGCTATTTCAACATAAAAAAGAACATATCCTGGAATCTATCAAATACCTCTGCTGGAATTACGATTACTTTGTGGAGGGGAGTTTTGAAATATTACGAAGAAATTTAGTAACCCTAAGTTTGCGAGAGAGGAAGAGTAAAAAGAAACTATTCCACCACATAAAAACCATAAATTTCGTGCGAACGTTTCTCAAATTATTGAATAAGTTTGCAAAAGAGGTTATTCGCCTCCAAAATTGTGAAAAGACCACCTAAATATTCGAACCATTATGAGAGAATAGTTCTTTTAAAACTTCATCCTCCTTCCACACCTCAAATTTCTTCTTCAGGCACACGAGTCGGCTCATCTGCAAAATCCATCTCAACAACCGCTACCATCCCCAACATCAGCGCTCTATTTATGGCCACAGCAATCTGCTTCAAGAACATGATAACCCCATAACATAAGGCATGTTCCCACGTCCGCAACGCTGCAAATAACTACCGACTCGTATCAGCAAAAGAAAAAACATGAAAGGATGATAGGTCACCAGACCCCCTTAACAGAGATACACCCTCTCAGCAAGCTCAATAATCAAACTCTATTTAAATACGAACACACCTCATATCAACCTCATTGAATGTAGTGAGCATAGCATAGGTATTCTGAGCTTCCTTTAGTCTCGCTGCGATTCTCAATCGCATACGATTCATTTTAACACGTGTCTCCTCGCGACTTCCCGTTATCGCTTGAACCTCAGATATACCTGGTGGTATTCGGACTGCTGCAACCTGAGCTACTGGTTTCGATGCCATCGGACCACTCGGTGGAGCGGATACTGGAGGTACAGCACTTGGAATAGCACCTTAACCACAAGCATGAAACAAACAACATTTTAATAAAGCTTAACCAATTGTAAATGGTAGCTACATGCATGGAAAATTTAAAGTCCAAGACGCGGCGCCATGCTTTCAAAAACAGCTTTTCGTAACCAAGCGCTTAAATGTTATGCTCATGATTGCAAAAATCATACCCACCTTGTCCACACCCCAATGACCGGTTCCAATTATTTACAGTGCAATTCTAATATACGATACAGTTGCGATGCACTAGAAACCCGCTCATCAATTACCTCAATTGGGTCTCAATTTAGGCCACAAAAAACTGCAATCGCGAGTATCCTAAAAAGAACATTTCAGCCAACAAACAAAATATTGTAATGCGAACCACAGTTCGGGCAATATTTCATTAATTCATAACTCTCTTCCATTCATTAATCCCCGTTGAATAAACTGCGGCAATTTTTGCACCCACTCAAACACAGCCTATTAGCCTAAAGAAAAATCAGTGATAAAAGTAAAGAAATCCTGATCTTCAGATAACGTTACTTGAGTATTAAAATATAAGAAAAACAGAAGTTAGTAAGAACATTCAAAAATAGTGCTACTTGAAGAAAACCTTATGACCAAATATGTGAAGGTGGTTTAGCATTTCGCAGCATAAAAGTACACTATAATAGTAAAGTTTCAACACAAGTCAAACTAAACCCACCAGCAAGAGGTTTTTCAACTGGTGGAACAGTAGTGACTGGTGGGGGTGGTGGAGGTGGTGGTGGTGGGGCTGCAGCCGCAGCTGCTGGCTGTTCCTTTGGTGGAGGAGGTGGTGGTGGCGGTGATGCTTCTTTCTTCGGTGCCTTTGCTGCCGGCGCCTCGGCAGGAGCTGAAAAAAAAACTCACGGCAAATTATTCATCATTAACATCCAAAGCAAAGCTTCGGTCGCTCTTCAAAGATTTTCCGAATAAGAAAAAGGATTAATTAGGATGATGTGGACTGAAAATAAGGGGAAACTGTTGTGAGTCTGTCTCAACCCGCATCAACCTCCTCGCTCTTCCCCTCCCCTCCCCTCCCCCCCCCCCCCCCCCCCCACCTCGCGCTGGAGTTGTGATGTTAGACGAAACAAAGAAGGATCAGAGAGTACACGTTAGTTTCCCAGGACGCCGAGAGAGTACATGTTAATTTCCCAAAGTCCGTTACGGGCCGGTCCAAATGCCGACTCGACCTCAGAAGCGACTCTGCCTTCTCCCTTCACGTCCTCAAATGAACTCTAGTAGGATTATCTGGAAATGAAGACACTTCTCCCCACAAGAAAGGAAGCTAAACTGCTTGCTATAACTTCCTTAAAAATTATCCCAAGATTCTATAAATAACCTCATCTTGGTTCATAGCGGAAACAAATAAGATCACGACTAAAAAATAATAATTATGCTAGCAAAGCACACGTGCGACGAAGGAGGGTATAAATGGGGCGTTGGTTATAACACCTATTATTTTATCATCAACTTCACTATCCAATTTATTGCATCACGTCCTATATATTATCACTACCGCTGACATCAACGGATCAAAGATTATTCAGCTCATATGATGCCCTCTGCTTATCAATATTTGCAAAGGCTACATTCTGCACTTCAAATAACTCCGTTCATTTCACTTCACTCTTAAAATTCAGCTTCACTGAATGAATCGATAATGGACTTGATAAGCGCACGTGTTTAATGATAAAACCACGCGGACGTGATGGCGGAGATGAGAGAGTATGTGCAGTAAATAGACAACTTCTATAAATTAAAAAAAAAAAGAATCGAGAGATAGAGCAAGAATAAAGCGTAAGAAAGCGATCGAGAGATATAAAATGAGATGCATCTTTTCAGCAGCGTTTCTAAACTCGATGAAGCACAAGATCTAGATTTATTATATTTCTGGTGATAGAACATAATACGTCAACTTATTGTTCCTCTCCTCTTGCATTTCAACGTTTGAAGACAGATTTGATTTTAAAAAAATTTCGGCACGTTGAAAACGAATGACAGTTACCTCCACCACCCTCTCCGGGTTCCAGCTTGTAGAGTTTTTGTTTCGCAGTCACCTTGCCACCATCCTCAACTAACAGTTCTACTATTGTACCCGAAAGTGGCGCTGGCACTTCGACGGTTGTCTAAAATCAACAAATATTAGAACTTAATTAGGACGTTTGAAGGAATTCCTTCACCTAACCTCCTCCTCACATATATACCCTAGTTTTGCTTAAATATTAGAGAGAGGTTTCCAAAGTTGTTGCATGGATCGTGAAAAATGCTAATAAAGAAGAGTGCCCAATCGACAAACGCTTCAAAAAATTTATATATCTTAAATTTCGCTAAGATATCTGCTAGGCAATTCCTTTAAGTTACGCTAGTACCAACCTCACAATCCTCCTCTCCTCTCCTATTTTACCCTCCCCGCAAGCACCACTAACACATAGCATTCACAGTGAACGACCACAACAAAGACAGCAAACTAACTGGTATCAACGGTGAACGCTTTATGACATTTAACGCCACGACCAGATGAGAAAGATATTTCTCAGGCGAGACCTTGTGCACCTCTTTTTCATTTTCTAGATGGATGAGGGGGTATTTCACCCTTTTGCTATGAGGGTTTTATATGCACGATAAATACAAACATTCCCTTTTTTTCAGTGCGAAATCCCTGAATCACAGAAACTCAGCTTCTACCTCACATATGTTACTACTTATAGGAATGTTCATTTTAACTGCACTTTCTTGGATAAAAAATTAAGCCACTCCTTTACTTTATTCACATAAGTGCTGAGTTCATTTGAAATGCAAATATAAAATGAAATGTAAGGTAAAGACCTTATCAGTTTCGATCTCGGCAACCAGCTCATCCGCATTCACAAATTCACCTTTCTCTGCAACAATAAACCAATCAATATGAAACAATGAAGCGATGACGCATATAAAAGACCTACTATTTCAGCGTAAGTTCACGATTTATTGAATTTGTGATGTAAAGTCTAAAAATTGAAATCTTCGGATTTAATCACGGATCAGCAAATGAATTATAAGCTAAAGGAAATGAAACGTACGCTTTAGCCAATGGATGTCGCCTTCGGAAATCGATTCCGCAAATTCGGGTCCTTCAACCTCGAGGATTTCCCCTGCAATAAATAATAAGTATTTCGAACAAAAAAGTGTTTAAATAATTTACTCATTTAGTTAAATGAATTAATGGCTCAATAAATGCAAAAGACCACGATAAATACATCACATTTTTAGGTTAAATGCCGAGTATACCAAATGTGCAATAGCGACGAATTTAGTTCATTTCAACCCCCATCAACTCCAATGCCGACCGTTGAACTTTCCCACCTCCAACAGTGAAGTAAAAGCAATGCAAATAAAAATGATACATTTTTCAAATGAGGCTACAGCAAAAATACCACTCGCTGCTAACAACATCAAAGGACCCCCTGCCCTGCCACTTTGGTGGTCCGAATTCACTTCGCCAGCCTTCTTGTACGCTTGTCACTTATTATGGAAAGCGAGATGCTCAGCCCTTTAGGAACCTATTCTCTGCTATACCAAATAAGCCAAAGAACGTACTGAGCAAATACGTCGTATGCAACCGCCTACACTTTCGTTCATTCAAGCAAATAAGCGAAGCACGTGGAAGTGCGGAAAGCGGCTTGGTGATGTCTGATACAGGTTGGAAGGTGGACGGCAAGCCGCTAGACAACATCCGAACAAGGTGCAAACTCTGAAATTCTATATTTAGTCAAGCAACTCTCGTAGGCGTTCTAAATTTATGACCCTCAACTGCAATAAGGTGCTGTAAGGGTATAAAACAAAACATCAAAATAACAACTGGGAACGTGTTCGCTATAAGCGCATAATATCACTTATTGTGATTCTCATAAAACCTATAATGCCTGAGTACTTTCCGCGTATTAAAATGTTTTTCATTCACAGGCAACTTAGATATATCAAATCTTTTATACGTTACATCATTTCCGATACCAGACAGTATGGCCACAGTGCAGCAAATCATCCTCACACTGAAACACATTACTAACATAAAAACAGCGAGCTCGTAGAGTAAGCTTGATAGTTAAATTGCTCCTATGAAAGGCGGTCGACTAAAAAGTAATAGGAACGTCAAATCCCTTCAAAGCTAGGAGGGGGAGGAGGGGGGGGGAGAGAGGAGGAGGAGGAGAGGGGAGGGAGGAGTGATCAGTGTTTGACATACAGCATGAGTCGAACTCTTATGAACAAAAAGACAATGGCGAATCAGCGAAAGAGTCAGATCCCTTCCAAACTTTGACGTTCACGTCGTCCTCCCTCTCCTCCTCCTCCCCTTTTCCCACATTTAACCACATCGAACTTTTTATTAGATCTGCCCCATACTTCCCAGAAGATTCCTATAACATGATGGAGTTGCAAAGCTTCATTGACTCTATATTTTTTCTACGTTCAGCCACACTGCAACGAATAGATATGCCGTGTATATATTTCGCCATAAGGCTTTTTCAAATAAAAGCCAATTCTAAGAAAGTGCGACGAGCACAGCGCCTCTCCCAGATACAATTTCATCTCGAACGTAAATTTTGAAGTGAAATATAAGCCACTCAGCTACACAAACAGATTTACTGCTCACTTATACCTGGTTAAAGGCCCGTCTTGTAAATTCAGAATGGCGTACCTCCTCAGCAAATACATGTTGATTCTGAAAGGTTGCAAAAGGTTAAGAAGCCTAGGCGAATGCAAACAGAAATACTAAAAACTCCTTCAGTTTATGGCCAAACTGTTGGTACTTACCTCCTCTCCCTTTCCTTCTTCTAAGGGAAATATTCATTTGCGTATATAAATGGACAGTAAACACAAGCATAAATAAAATGAAGTTTCTACCTGTCGAAAAGCAAAAGCGCACTTGCGCAGAGAGGTTACCCGATGCGACATCATCATGCCCAAGTGAACGGGCTGTCCACTTCACCTAAAAACAATAGCGTTCTAAACAAGTTCCATTGATTCTAAAGAAGTTCCACTGACCCCACGAATACTTCAAAATCACTGCTACAAATCGCCAATGCAATAAACAAAAAAGAAATACATATCAACACAACGCTAGCATCCCTAAAAGGTTATTGCAATCGCATTCATCTCCTCAGAATATAATAATGCAAAAAACACTGGTGCTTTATTTAAGAAATCAACTGCAAGAAATATACGACTAATGATTTATGAAGAGGATAGGAACGAGGGAGAAGAGATAGTGACACATCCACCCCTCTCCTCACCTCCCACCAATGAGGTGTGATGAATGCGAATACGATGATAAAGCACTTTAATAAATGTGGGTCAATTTTGTGTGAACAGATGCTATCAAATGATCAATAATTATATCAGTTCAAATTGAACGCAATCGAACCACAAACTATGACGCGGCATAACCGGACAAAAAATACGAACAAAAAAGTTGATTAAGGCAAGAGGATTATTCATCTTTATCACAAACTTCTATCAGCAGTGACCAACTAAACGTAGTTTGCAAGTAAAAACAACTTCACTAATGATGTTTTTACACACAAATACCAAAATTTATGGCCTTCGCTCTATCTTCCATGCAAATTTTATGATCCCATATAGATATTCCTTGCAAAAGAAATTTGCTGTCCCGAAAATTTTCATGGCAATATTATACGAGGAATAAAAATTACTTACGCAGCCTTGAATTTAAATCCACTGCTTTGTCTAGCAATTTCTATTTAGCACTCTATCTCCGTCTATCAGCACGCTTCCAGAAAACATGTAACTTGGCCGTAATATATCCGTTTATCAGCATGCTTTCAGAAAATATGGAATTTAGCCATAATAACGCCTTGCAAAATACGACTCACACAAGCTCTCTGTTGATTGTTCTAACCATGTGTTAACGCATAGACCTAGGCCTAGCATCACATCAGAAAAACCAATGATTTCCATAGTTCTATCGGTAAAAGTATACCGAATGAAAGAATCGTGGCACGGAATATCCAGCTGTCGTGTTTTACCTGAATACTGCTACGGTTTAACCAAAACTCCATTAATGGATGCAATCATCCACGTGCGCTGCAGTGAGGGTCTGCAAAATTTCATTGCAAAATGCAGCAATAAGCTGTGACTGCAATGGCGCTTTATTTACCTTTTAGAAATTACTTCGTTCAAATATTCAAAAAACAGTTCGACACTTTTGCAGTTCGGAGTGAATTATAAGGAAAGGGGATTCTCGAATCTGAAAAATGGTGATACTGCAGCGTGTTCCCACTTCAGCTCACCCCTGGTCAGCTTTAGAATAGGATGCAGCATCGACTCGACCTCTCCTATTGCTTCACCCGACCTGTAAAAGTGACCAAAATTTGAATGAAACGTCATAAAAGAAGAGGATTAAGCGCAAAATTTCTACTTCTCAACGTTCAGTGCGAATTTCTACTCGTATTTTAACTCGTCCCCCTCCCTTCCTCCACTTTTAGCGAGCGAATTGGCACCTGAAAATAACTGTTGCATGAATAAAAAAAGGGTCGTCGCCATCCTACACTCCCGCTATTCTTTTCGATTGGAACTATTATAGGTAGATACCCAGAGACGAATTTAATATATTTTGGTACAGCACAGGTGGGGGTAAGAAAGAAGTGCGAACAAAGACAGGCAGACGAAGTGACAGAGACAAGCAGACCAGCTAGCAAGTGCGTGTGTGGGTGTGGAGCACATAGAAGATGCGGGAAAACACGATGCCCCGTGTGCGGGCACGTTGAATGGAGCTGCCCACATGACGTGATATGTGTACGGCATCAATAGCATGCGGTGCCATATTCTCGAATGTTGTGGTGCGCTTATTATCGCAAAATACGAGAGTCAACTGGAATAAAGCGAATGGTTATAGTGTGGCAAAGTGGGGAGGTGGAAGGAAACGTGTGGCATCGTGGAGTAAGCAAAAGGACAGGCTACGAGAGATGGTGGGGAGTTGGGAAGAAAAAATAGAGGGAAGCCTATACCATCTGAAAGAATTACAAAAATGAGATCCAATCAACCTTTTCGCCGAAACTTTCGATTTTCATCAATGTCCACAAGGGCATAATTGGGGGCCTAAGCAAATTCCTGCATGCACAGTGATCAACTTCATAACTGATGAATATCATACAGGAATATGCAACGACCAACTGGACTACATATTCGCTTAAGACTCTCAGCTGAATGCTGAACAACTCGTTCAACTCTCCTTTCAGCCAAAACCTTGCCTCATCGAAACGGATTTTCCCTCCCACACAAAAACCTACAGTTGTAGAGAAGCGACTCGTGCCCCAACGAAGTTCTCCCTCATGGTAACTTTTGCTCCCATCTCGGATTTCACTGTTTATTATGACATTCAAGAGGGAACCGACCAGTTCTCGGAGTGCGCATCATGAGGATGCCAGAGTGAAGTGGAATACAGCTGGGAAACGGAACGCTGAATTGTATTCAAGTTTATTCTGCCATTCAATGTGAACGGCGGCGATATGTTCGTGGGGGAGTAGTGGTTGAAAGAGGGGGAGGAAGAGGAACGAATCTGGTATAAGGCTGAGCTTAAGCGAAGGAGAATGATGTGACTTCGAACGTTTTTCATGGAATGGGAAGAGTTTCATCTCAGAGAAAATTGCTTTATAACGTTGATTACAACAAGCAATTCTTCAAATTTTTGATGAATGCTCAACACATATATCGCTATTTTTTATTTTTCTATTTTTTTGAACACAGACAATTCGACGGAACTTTTGCTAACTTCGAAGGAGCTGAGTTCGACATTCCAATAAACAAGCCATCACTCTCGTAGACCTCGAATGCTCTATACTGATATTGGGTAATATTAGAATTTGGGCAACAACAATAGAAACCTTCAGTGACAATAAACTATCGAAGCAATTTCAGGGAATTTACAATTATTTAAGGATTTTATTTGAGGCGATACGGTTAATCTCACCTCAAAATGTGAGCGAACGTTCACTGGAAATGTTGATATTGAAAGGATGCGAAGCGACCACAAACTGTTGCACGTCAATCGCGTGCAGCACTTTATAGCTGGTAAATGCATGTGTGTGTGTGGGAATGCATCGAACACGTGCTCACAACGTTTTAACGTGACAATGCTCGACCTGTTGTTTACTTATTGATAACTGCGAGACAGGTGAATTCCTCTGACGCTCAAAAGGAAATACCTGTTCATTACAAGACTTCATCATCATAAACTTAAACGTGTAATCGGTTTTACTCTCTCATTTACAGGTACTTATGACACTCAGGTTGTGTTAAAAAATATTTATACTTATGTACATATAGAATGCTACTGATCATGTTTAAATTATGCGGGTTGCTGATTTCCTCCTATATTTTACACCTGGAACGTATCCCCTGCACATTCACTAGTAGTAGGCAGCAAGCATTTTTGCGCTTCACTATTCCTCATACCTGTTTACTATGACAAAGATATAATAGTGGGAATGCTCTCGTGTTCTTTACTGACGGCACCGAGACTGCCAGGAAAAAAAATTCAGGTGTAAGTGCAAGAAATGCACTCTGAAAAGGACATCAGCCACAATTTCACAACGGTTTGGGGCTTCACAGTTCCTCACACCCCCTCCTCTCTCCTCAGAGAAAAAAAAACTGCGTAGCACTTTTGATTGATCTCCATGCTAATTTTCTAAGCTGGTTAAATATGCCTTCCGATTCTTCATCTCCAACCAATGCCTTGATTTCTAAGGCCCATACAAATCTCCTCCTTGCAAACGAGAAAATTTTGCGTAGAAATGATGGAACATGGCAACATTTTTAGCCATCTTTTTAATACAGCTTTTGAAAAGCATGAAATTTCTATGACTTAAAGGCTGAAGAATTATTCGAACATTGGGCGTAGCATTTGCCCGCTCGTATAGCAAAGAAGACACTACTTTGCACTCATTTATTTTTGCATCATTCTTTTGATTAATGTTCAACGAAGCGCATTGCTGAATGATTTTTCGAGGTCGTAGGATTTCCGCCGATTCTATTCAGTGAACACTTTCAAAAATCAATGCAACTGGATCATTTCAACCCATCGTTAGCACTACACAACGATACGCAATTCGTTAGAGTACCACTGACTTGGATCTCATTGTAAATCAATTAAGTTGGCCTCAAGTAATAAAACAATTCTTCTAAAGCATAGGGGAACTTTTGGGAAATAGAAATAAAGAGAATAGTGCACTTCCCTAATTCGAGTTCTCAAAAGGTGATTAGCGATAAATATGACCTTACAGCTTTACAGTCACAAGTTTGAAAGTTGTAAAGTGGACGAGATTATTGCCAAAATTTCGAATTAATCCAAATTTGGTCCTTCAAATTTAATGCTCCTTTTGTTAATTTGGAAATATCGACAACTGTATCAGAATTTCACTACTAGCATATTACTGCAATATTCACAACGTCTTTTTGAGGTAAAAGAAGTTGGAGGTTATAGTTACCCAGAAACTCTCCACCTCATTCTATTACCCTCACGGAATACCTTTAGGAAAAGCCAAGGTTTTTAATGGTTAAGGGTTTAAGTAACAATTAGAAAGACTCATAAAAGCTTGAAACTCGTACTGGAAAAAGTTACAATATCAGTTCCACCGATAAGAGAAATAACAAAAATGTAAGTTGGAATAAAACTTGAGTTTTTGTTGACTATCAATAGACAAAAAAAAACTTGAGTTTGCCTCAAAATTACGGCCTATTAAATTAAGTAAAATAGGCTTAGATTTTTTTTTTGTTTTTACAACGAAGATGACAAAGATTTTGTGACGCTTTTTAAAGTGTGTTTGTCTAAAACAAAGAGATTAACCTCAAACATACTCGAATAATCGAAATATAAACATTGCCAAATATACAACGGTAATCTCTGAATGGTTAATGATTACAGTCGACATATAACAATCATGAACCTACTAGTGATGGTTTGTCGAAAATGATGAGTAACTCGGTAAAATGACGGGCATCTTATAGGATATGCAAATCTTCTTGCTAGTTGAGTGATAAGATCAGCGACTATTGCATTAAAACCTCACTAAATATGTAAATTTAGTTAGTAAGCTGATTTAGAAGAGCTGGATCTATTGAATGTTAGTTCCATGTGCAAATAATCCGATAGATGGACACGTGCACCTATCGAAAGCGCCGGCGACTGTTACATTGAGAGATAATAAGACGAAAGAGCGAAGATTATTGAACAGTATGGGGCATCTTGCATGAGATGTTCTGCTTGGATTTCGGGACAAAATGAAACAACAAGAACGGCTCAACGCTTATTCTTTGACAATTCAAAGTGAGGATGAGTCGTTTCGATGTTCAACTCCGACGTGTTTATGTCTGTTCGTTCGGACATAGAGTGCCGCTTTTGCTTTTTCTTATTGTTGTTGTTATTTCCATTTGTGTTCACGTTCACACATTTTATCTACTTCCTCTCACTTGAGGACGTTGGAATAAATAAATAAATAAATAAACAGATTAAATAACCGAGCAATCGCTGTTTACCACGCTGCACTACGAACCACACAACACACTCAACAAGAACAGCTCTCCTCTCGTCTCACAAACGATGGTGGGAACATGTTAAGCCCGTTTTCATGGTCACAGGTTAAATCCGATCCCATTCCAGACCGCGATCGGTGCTCGAGTTAACCCGACCCAAATTGCCACGAAAAAGAACACTGAGAGACGTACGCGCATTCGTTTAAAATATGAAGATGTCATTCTCTATAGAGAACAAAACAATTCTGGTGGTTGTTTGATGCTTATGAACGAAAATCAAATGTTACTAGATTCTGAGGGGATACCTCACTGGCGATTCACTGCAACCGTATTATAGCTGCACGACATTCCATATTCATCGACTATCACGTATACTGGGATCCGCAATTCCTCCTTCCCTTCCTCTCCTAATGAGTGGAAGGTCCGAGGTGTTTTGCATGCAATAAGATATGCAAAAGCGAACCTTCACTTCGCCTTCGATCGCCAGTGGGCGGAAATGCGAAGACGGGGGAAGTGGACCATGAGAAGCCCGTCAAATATTACTTGCTCTATTTGAAAACTGGGACACATTATGAAGCTAATGTGCAACTTACTGGACCAGCGTCAAACGCAAGGTCCCGTTAATCCATAAACAAAAAGCGGTGAGTGAGCTGCAGGATGCTACTCTAGCGGATGGGGTTGCCTCAATGATTTAAACACGTCGAAATTTCTGATAATCGTCCATATAATCGGAAATGCCCCGTCAAAACAGAATCGCCGAATTTTGTAATCAAAGTCCGAATAAGCAAAGAACCTCACTGCTGTAAGCTGAGTACATCAGCACGTATGGGGGAGGGAAGGGACAGGAGAGGGAAAGCAGAGGGGGCAAGTCGTCTCCAATAATGGCTTCGTTTTATCTGATAAAATTTCTAGTCGAAAAGACTGCGCACTTATGTCAGAAATTTCTATAAAGGATTTTCGCATTTACTTATGATCCATATTCATCTAATCGGATACAGGTGTGGGGTAATTTACACGTTGAACGAACTAAAAAGCATTTAAAAGAGCAGTTTAATTTGCGATAATTGTGAACAACAGTGAATGAGGATGCTGGCCTTGCCACATTCCCAAGACCAGGAACACTATTATGGTTTTTAAAAGAAACTGTTAGAGATTCTTATATATAACGATGGTTTTGTAAGAACTTCTCACTTTTAGACTTATGAGAGCTGAAGGGTGCAGATAACGTGCCACACAGCAGCATCATCGCTCATCATTCACTGAACATAGATTACTATAAGAAAAAACGCAAGGGGAAAACACTGGCAGTCTCTCAAAGCCGAAGCGTTCGATGAGTGCACGACGACATGCATAACGGTAAACATAGGCTGCATGTCTTCGAGTATAAGTACGATCGTGGTTGGTTGTGTCCATCCGAAAGCATAGTCCAATCGATTATTGACCGACACATACGCAGACACAGCTTGAATGGTTACCGACCGACACATACACAGACACAAACACAAACAAACACGCACCAGCAGTGTTCAAAAGAAGCGCCTTACAAAGTATGCAAAAATGTTTTAGTGTGCTGCATTCATTTAATTCCTGTCGACTTCTTTTTTAATTATTGCTCTTCCTCTCCTTTCGTCCTCTTTCTTTTCCGATAATTTAAAAAACTCGTTCCACACAGACGGGTGCCGATTTTAACACCAAAAAGTGAGGAAACGCGCCAGGGGAGATGGCACGATGTGCACTTTTTTGTTTCGCTCAAATGAGCACAATCCTTTTAACAACTTACCAAAGACATGCAAAATAATGCCCTCATATTTTCACTGGTTCGATCGCCCCCCTCCCCCAAATTCGGTTTCAAAAAAGGTCGGAAATTTTTCTGGCCCGATTAGTTTAAAGTGAAGATCTCATTCATGCAAAATGCAGAAACATTTCAGGTTCCTTCAAACGTCCACAACTCCTTACAGTACCGCCGGGATAATTTGAAAAAAAAAGGTAAAGGAAATCAGTCCATAGTACGCATTATTTCCAAAGAAGGCTCATAACTCCAGCTTCAACTATTCCACTTTGAAACTCTCAGAAACACTGACGGTCTCAAACGTGGTTTCGAGAAGGCACGATGCAGAACCAACTTGTAGAATAAATCACTTCAAAAAGCTGAGTCGAAGTAATGAGTTTCTGATTCAGCGAAAGTTCATTAAGTTTGTTCAGTTATTGCGTATTGAACTAACAGATCGCTTGTGTATAACTAAAAAAAAGTTAGTTGCTGCCAGTTTCTTATCCCCACATTCAAACATAAACTTTAGGGTATCCTGTAAGGTCGAATCTGATCTTCGATCATTTCATTTTCCGTTCGCCCGTCGAATCGATTGTTGGGTGACTGATGACAGAAGGACCAAAATTACATCTGCGGATTGATGTAGAGCCAAGTCTAAGCCTAAAATGGTCGATGATCGAAAAATTGTCTGATCGAAACGGTCCGACAGGTGAAATTTGCCTAATCGTTAAGTTCTGCATACGCTGAGACAGCCTCGCTTGACTGATTCGTTTACGAACGAAACTATGCAATACCACCGCTTACAACATTAATCAACAAGCTTTGTGCGCTTCTGACGCCATCAAAAAACCCCCTTCCTCCCTCTAGCTCAGCTAAAAAGCCTTCTGCACCGAACTACATTTCACAACACTATACGACGGACTCTTTACTTCATTGGTGTTTTCAAATAAGGAAACCTAAGTTATCGCTCCTTATTGACGAACAAAACCTGTCCGCTGCATTATCTGAATAGAAAAATTCGGCAGAGATCTCGACTATGATGCGATTTCAGCTGAACGCTTTCAGGCACCATTGTGAATCTGCCCGATTATAACTGTCTCAAGATACTATTGAAAGGTCCGCTGCAAATACTTCAAGTTTCATTAACAAACCTGCTTTAACCGCCTTCAGGTGTAATTAAGAGACCGGCTTAAATGCCTTAAGACCAAAGCAACTGACCCACCTTAGAACAGCATCTAGCGTAATATCTAATTTGCAAGAGCTAAAGCTATAAGGGCGGTTACAGTATGGCGAGTGAAGCAAGAAAAAGAAAAGCTTCTAACATATCCAAACACTGTTGACTCATTTTTCTGACTCGACCTCCCCATTTGCACAGTGTTCGAGAAGAGAAAAAAACCAGAAGTGAATATGATCTGCAGTCCGCCTGATGAAAGACACCTTTACGTAGGTGAAAGAACGCACGACTGCATTTGCGTTGATCTTTGCGAAGAGAAGCGAACGTGCTTAGCTCGAGCTTTTAACGTGTCGCTCGCTTTCCAAGTCGACAGCTGTGCTGGCGCATTCCCGTATCGCACTCGTAACCTCAGCAGCACCGTGCTAACTTCAGGTTACAGTTCAAAAGAGGTATTACAGCATCAAGTACGTCGAGTGTTTTGGCCACAAATGACCTTTCTCCTTTTCTCCTCCCCCCTCCCCCCGCGTCCACTTTTCAAGTGGAAGAAAGAAATTATAAGTTCCGGTGCTAAGGGGTCAGCGTAATCTAAGGTCCCGAAAGGACGTTTATATATTAGCTTGGCCACAAATATAAATTCCATCAAGAATCTTCCTATCTTGGCCACAAAAGTTGGTAGGCAATTCTGGAATCACCTCCTCTATAATGATGCCTCATAATTAATTCCAGTTCTGCCGACAGTAAGACGCGTTTCCATTAAATTAAAAGACTTAATTTTCAGCTCAAACGATTTAGAAGACGAAGTAGTCTTTAGTTCGTATCAGTTAAATATTGTCACTCTTGAATGGAATAAACTGTTATTAAAAAAATATATAAAGTTCAGGAAATTATTTACAAAACTGTGTAAACATTAACTAGCTGTGCTGAATGCACATAAAGCATCAGAAAGATTATAAGTGGGGAAAAAGGCAAATGTGAAAGATTTATAAAATTGAATTTGAGTCGTTAAATTGATGGGTGGGAGTTGAAAAAGTCACGCATTGGCTTTCAATTGTTCACTTGGACACCTGAGTTATGCGCAGGTCCTTATTACAATGAAATGCAATCTGTTTGTATGAAAGTGGAATTATATCGATAGGAATAATGAATGTAGAAGTTTAGAAGAAAAATAAGAGAAAAGTGCAGAGGTATTGGAATAAGAGAATATTATAGACGGTCGCCAAATATTATGGGCAAATTCAATTGAGAAAATAGTGCTGTAAGTGAGAAGTTCATTTATCGCTTACTGCGCGGTCGGTTTGAAGAGAGCTCCCAGCAGACTATTTGGCTTCGTCCTACTGATTCACGCGACCAGAGGCCTCATCGGGACGAGCGTGGTGCATGTCAGAGCTCTCCTCTTCAGTGGACAACGATGAATCGACTCGTCAGTATCCAATGGGCAGGAGACGAGCCTAAGCCCTAACCTTCACGCTACCTTATAACTTCAGCTAAACGGAAGTGGAGCGGTATGAAGAGACATTTATTCGTAATGAATGCTTTGTCGTTTAAAGTAAATAAAAGTAAAAGTAGGAGTGAGATATAAAATTATGCACTTACCAATCGACGGTTCAGTAAGTAAGCATAAAACTTAGTGGAACTAGTGGAAAGATAATAAGAGGGAGGAAGACAAGCGAAACCAATCGGAACTTGAGAGCAAAGTGTACCTGAAGAAAGTTGAATGCTTCTACAACGTTGAAGTGATAAACACTCTATAGAAATTAGCTCATCGATTGTGTGAGGACGCTATTGAACGTATGATTGAAGTGAAAGTATTATACCTATTTAACAAATTCAATGGGGTTATGAATTTACGCATATTATGGAGTTTCATTTCAGAAGTACTGCAGCAAGTTTTTCTGTTTTGTTGAACAGCTACACCCATAACAGTAAGGGCATCTTGGTGAGAGAATGCCAGCACTATGCAGAAAAAAGATGCACACGACAAGGATATGCCAAAACGAAAAGTAAGACGACGTGTTTGGTACTTTGGAATGCGAAATATGATAAGAACAGTGATCGATAAATTTTATTCCACTATGAAAGAGGGTGTATTCACAGCTCTACTTACAGACAACGATATCCATACCACTCTAAACATGCGTGCCTCTCTTATATATATTATATAGACTAAAAGCAAGGTAGAGTCTAGCCATCGAAACAATTTTCATCCTTTTCATATGCTCTTCGCAAACCTGCATCGTAATTGCGCATTATCAAGTAACGTCCACCTGTACGTATGTGTGTCCTTCAGATAATCCAATGGAATCCGGTCCATGATCGAATTATCGCGTAGATATATTTCTAAACCAAACTCCACCTTGATCCACTAACTTCATCATCACTCAAAGGACTGGAAATTTTTGAAATTTTTGTTATGGCATTTAAGCAAATGACAAATCTGGTAGCTTCGTTATATGCGCAATTGCATAAAGCCCCTATTATGTGGATCTCTCCGGCGCGCTTTCCAAGTTGCACTATACTAATAGCATTTGCGAATAACAATATTTTGAAAGCCGCAAAAATATTTCACTTGGAAGTTGTCGAGGAGTGAAAAAAATCGAAGTAATGAGTGAGTCAATCATTTTTCTGCTGTAATATTTGCAGAACAAACTTTAGCAACTTTAGAGATAGCAGTCCAACGGTCGGGAGCTCAGGATTAAGTGCAATGCCACGTGACGAACACTTCGTCATTCGAGGGCACAGAATCCACTCAGTGTTACACAAAGGAAATCCCCAAATGAAAAACACGCCAACAGCACGTTAATAAAAAATAGCAAGCAATTTTTCGCTGGGAAAAATTATGCAGTCTAATTTAAGAAATATTAGCAAAGTGTTCGAGTTTTGGAATAAATTAAATTAGCTGAGGAATTAAAAAGAAGAATTTCGATGAGAGAGTGGGGCAATATAAGAGAAAGGAAAACCTCTGAGTATAATCAAAAAATGCAAAATATTCTCGACATTATTACTATAGTACCAGAAGAGTTTACATTTAATGAAGCGCTTTATTATTCAGTTGGTCGACTGTCGCAATCCATATATTTTTTCGAATCAAAAACTTTAGGATTTGTTCCTGATGAGGGAATATAAATTTCATAATTTCTTTTTGATAGCAGAACAAAATTGCTAAAAACAAATAAAGATGTTGTCTTATGGAAAAAACGGAAATTTTTGGAAAACTTGAAATTGACGAAATTTTTTACCGATCGAAATTCTATCGTTAAATAATCGTCGCTGTTGTAAAAAGAGAAACTCGTTTCCCAATATGACGCGAGTGGTAGAAGAAAAATAACCGAATTGGAATAAACAAATTTTATTGGTTAGTTCTGAATTATATCAGGCGAAGTTCTTTGAGATTATTACCTACCAGATTGATTTGCAATGAAGGAAGTGGAAATCATTATTGATGATGGTATCTCATGGACATAGGAGTGCATCTGTCTGGATAAATGTTTGCTTAGCGCAGATCAATAACGGCCGATTCTGTAGTCAAAGTGCTCTAAAAATTCATTTGCACAGTTAATTGCAATTCTTTCAAATATTAACCATGAGAAGCTTCGTGGTGTTTCGCAAATAGTAGGCAACCGGCTGGTTTAATTTAATTTCGTTAATAAAATGAAGTTATAGGTTGATCTCCGAGGTCGCCTATCATTTGCAAATGCCTCAAGATGACACACATTGTCGACTCTGCATAATCAAATAATCGAATTATGAAAATTTTAACGAGATAATTCTACAAGTTCAGACGCGTAGGATGGATTTTTGTTGCGGGGAGAGGTCTGAAAACTATTTTTATACTAAATGGAAGAAAGGAATGTCTCACTAAGAATCTAGTTAAGCAATGGAACTCTTACCGATGGGATTACTTAATTTGCATATTGTCTTTTGCCACAACAAGGGAATATTTTGCGGCATCTTCATCATTCTTATAAGCCTTAACTTGTAATGAACAGTGCTAACATTACAAACAATACTTCACTAACACAGAATGGTAAACTATCGCAGCCACCGACGTGCGGTGTGCACGCATTGCTAGCACAACATGCGCTTTATGTTTATTTATTTGTTTACTTGTTTATCTACTATATTTATTTCATCAACCGGAAGTAGAACCAATAAACAAAAAGTATCACTCGTTGAAGCAATTGTTACGCATCGTGGAACCTCTGCACATCTACAGTTAGTTATTGGTAGGTTCGTTCTATGAATTTGAAGTGGCTTATGCCGTTGCTGCAAAATGGCCTTTTTCTTCGAGAGTGTCAAGTGGCATAGGCCATGACTAGAAATGAATCGATTGAACAATGCTATTAGATAAATAAACTAGTGATAAAAAGAAACAAATGCAACTTATGTAAACTGCACAAAACATCTAAAAATCGTTCTTAATCCAAAGAATACTCTCTTTCGAAAAATTCACTCAATAAAGACTCGGTCGATCGACGAGCAAAGTGAATTGCGTTTCTTTTCACCAATTTTTTCATTCAGATTCTCAGAGATTCCGACACGATTTCACGAAACAACGATGTTAGAAAATGACTTTAATATATTGTCTACAATCACTATAAGGCTAATTTATGTTAAGTGGCACGATAGCTTATAAAAATCAATTCGCATAAACATGAAAAATGGACTTGCCAAGCAAGCTTGTATTTTGCATTTTAAATCCCTTCGAATCTCTTACAAATAGGTGTTTTGGCTGATTTTGCTATCCAACCTTTGAATTGTGGTCGTATTCAAGCTCGCTTCGGGCCATTTTAGGAGAAAAGGGAGCGGGAGATGCAAATGAGATAGAATTCATAGTGGCCGACTAAGTACAAGGACCTCCATATATAAATATAGGGATTAATTTTCTTGCTTACCTGAGCTCTTGTTCCGAAAGGCGCGCAAGGAAGCACATCTTCGGTTCAAAGTTCTCACCTGCATCGCACCTTTGTTCTATGCTTATCGAAGCTTCTAGCCAAATTAAATTATTTACCCGCATAACAACAGAGCTTTAAGCAGCACAGCATCACAGAGCATCGATAGTACCATAACTGATGTGTAAAGGTTAATGAAGAGAATGTGACGCTCGCAATGGCCAAAAGCAGTTAAAATAAAACATTCAACTTCCATAGACTGCAAACAAACTGTTGGCAATGCCTTGAACCTAGAATCAGTTCTGTCCCATCCATACTATCTAACAAGGAATAACTTTCCTCATTTGTGTTTGCAGCAGAATTCGGCCAATAGAAACAACAATTGGTGCAAAGCGAGACTGACTACTTATCACTATAAAGTGATGGCGGTCGATATTCTACAACCCTATTCTCCGGAAGTCATGATGAGCGAATGACCTAAAGAATTCTAAGGACCTGTTATGAAAGAAATGACAGAATGTTAAACATTTAGATATAACATCATGCACTAATTCCACATGTCTTATCGTTTTTATTTCTATATATTTTTAAATTATATATTTCTATGAGTTGCATACTTTTTTTCTATATTTCTTTAACTTTCTTTATCCTAGCATAATGTTTCTATGAATATTTTTTGTCTGCATAAACCATGATATTTCCAGCCTACTTCCACTTTATTTACCCTTTATGTTGTAACTCTTTTACCTACGATTACAGTTTGAGAAATAATGGTTAAAATATTCCCCAATTTAATCACTTAAATCATTTGGAAAGAAAAAGAAAACATAAGAAACCGCTCAAAGAGGAAAAGAAATGAAAAACACTAACATAGTGACATTGATGCGAACCATATCGTAGCAACGACACAGCGACATCAATCAGTCGCTGCCTACACTAAAAGAAAGCCGTTGGGCAATATCGATTTGACTGCAAGATCAACGTTTTCAAGATATTCGGTCCTCCTAGCGATCGTCGGTGCAGATTAAATCACTTCCGAAGATTGCATAGAGTAAGTCACAGGAGTCACGAAGACTGCCAGAGTTCTAATCAATGAAAAATGACCTGAATAAGTGGGATCTTTTGATTATATGATTTGGTTCTCTCATATGAATGACGCTTTATATGAGCAATACTGGCTAAATATCATAACCCTCACAATACGAGCCGAATGTTTTAGTGAAGAAAGAAAGAGAAGTGCGACGTCGACAACACAGACAACCATATCCTCTCTTCCAGTAATCAACGTGAGGACAACCATATCCAGTAAAAAAAGAATTAACATTAATTTCTGCAAATGTAAATTTCTCGTTGCGTATGCAAAGAAAATTTTTGCAGATTGCAGATTTTATACAGCAACACATGCAAAGTTAATGCCTAATAGCGTATGATCTATTCGTTACCCCTTAACTTATAAGCGAAACTCTGTTCAACTAATCGATGCGCAATCAACTCTCTTGCATGAATTGCCGTTTGATCAATCAATAGCAGATGAATTTTATTTCGTTATGCACTTCTCTTGAATGCTTAAATGCTGAATATAAAGTTGTAATTTATGCTAAAATCTGGAGTGATCAAAGACCGGCACGATTAAACCAATGACAATCAATGGCACATATGGTGGTGATCAGGCATGTCGTAATTACCAAACCACAGAAAAAACGCACTCGTCGCAAGACCCTTTCTCTTGAGGTTCGTGTAAATCATTTTATTGGTTACTTTTTTTTCAATATTCATCTAGTAACCAATAAAGCGAAACTTTTCCACAGGTCAGGGTGTCGATGAAAAATGGAAAATAAGACAAATATAGCAACAATACAGCGCTTTCTCTCAAAAAACAAAAACAACTCTGAATCTCGTTAAAAAAAGAACCGAAAAAGCGACATATGCACACATATTCATTCAATTTAAGCAATCCAACCCATCAACAGCAACCTGTCTACATAAATTCCAATTAAATATATATTAAACGAAGTGTTGGAACAATGATTTAAATTACAGGTTAGTTTCTAAACCAATATGCAATTTCAGCCGGAAAATATCACATGAAAAGAACTATAATCACTATCATCCAACGAAGATACAATTTTATTACAAAGAATTGGCAATCTCATCAAATAGAGCAAAAGTTTGGATCAGATTTATTGATAGCAGAATGCTTCCAATGGTTGAAACGCTCAAAGGATGCCTATCACAATCCATATGAAATAAGTCGTGCGTAAGTAACGTTGAAAGGATTTCGGGTCATTATTTTAAGGGAGCTAAATTAATAGCAGCTAAACATAATGCAGAGCGATGAGGCAGTAACAAGCCATAGGGCACAATCGAAAATTGTAACGTCTGAATGAGCAGCTCTATGCAGCGAATGTATCGTCGATGATTTCATTGAATTCGGCTTCATGGAGCGACGATATTGGAGTGGCTGCCCATGCCATTTCCGGTCGTCCACAATATTTCAACTGTAACAAACAACCATTAGATATCAGCTCAAACTGAAAGGATCGCATATAAAAATCGATCCAAAACATGAAAGCTGTTTTAATACTCAGTAGCCATTCTGCGAAATTCTCTCTGCAACAGAAGCTGGCTATAAGATGCTATTGCTAAGGACTTGAAATACTCAATCAGTTTCAGATAGAAATAAGTATTCGATCTTGGTCAACAGAGTTTTCAAATAACTCGCAAAATTAAATATCGTTCGTGGAACTGTAATAATAGAATTTAACTTGAAGTCCATTATGATAGAAATCAGAACATTCTTTCGAAGTGTCTCAACGATTACATGGGACTAACTGTTTCGACACTGGACATTCAAATGCACTCAGTAAC
Organism: Ascaris suum; assembly: GCA_013433145.1. Classification (NCBI taxonomy): domain Eukaryota; kingdom Metazoa; phylum Nematoda; class Chromadorea; order Rhabditida; family Ascarididae; genus Ascaris; species Ascaris suum. The sequence continues at coordinate 6,268,902 of CM024178.1, read as the reverse complement.
GCCTAATTTTTTTGTTTTAAATGCTATATCAATTGATAGATTCCTTTTCACCTGCCCCAGCCCCTTGCTCTCCCTATACCAAACTGCTCGCGAATTTTGCCATTTGATTTGATATGCCCTTTTCAGAAACATAGCAGCCTAACTGCACTGCTCATTTCAAATAGTTCGGGAACGTTAGTATAAACGGACAATTCATTAATTCGATTTGAATTTTAAAAAGTGCCGATCAATACCTGAATTGAGTCGCTTCATAATTACTTCGTCGCAAAAGCTCCATACATACAATAACACTTCGATAATTAAGCAAAAACAGAAGAAAAAAAAAGAAATAAAAACCACAGACGAACCCCAATGCCGAGTGCATTTGCGAAACGTGGTCGTACAAAACTCCATGCACCGGCATTTCTCGCCTCTTCTTGTGACCATATGTGAACTGTAATTGAAAATCCATCTTTAATAATTCTATTATTGAATATATCTCAAAGTAATAAAATAACACGATTATTTTCATTCTCTCTCATCAATATTCTCCTACTGTTTCTTCTCTGATAAGTTAACTTTGAAGAGCGATAATTGGCAATGTAATCATCATATATAAGATAGGAATGAACAGTAGTTAGGAAAATTTGTTGCGAAAATCATAGATGATTTTAAAAATTTTCTTCTACGAGGAATTACGGCAGTGAATACCAAGTAGAGTGGAAACAGCAACGTTCAAAGTGACATACCTTTGGCATCGGGATACCTACAAGCTGCTGTCCGGAGTGCTTCGACGGGAAACGGACAGAGTTGTTCGAGTCTAATGATGGCCACGTTGTTTAGTTTCCGGGCCTCACGTTCTTTTCGCAACGCGTAGCAATGTTTACCACTACAGAATATCACCTGTGAATAAAATGCTTTATATATATATATATATATATATATATATATATATATATATATATATATATATATATATATATATATATATATATATATATATATATATATATATATATATATATATATGGATGCAAATACAAACATATACGTGTAGTGTAAATATATCTATATATAAATAAACAAATAAATAAACGAACTTGTGTATGCACATGTTAATGTAATATACGTATATACAGAGCTGACAAACATAAATGCATGCATTATACACGTGCTTGAGTGATCTTACACGAAGATAAAACGGCCTATTCTGCGTATCATTTTATTAAAACCACACATTTTTATAGAGACCATCTGCAAATTGTAAACACCCACAATATGTGTTGTGGATGAAATGCAATTTAAAATATGTTAAAATGGAAGGACTCAAGCAGCAAATATGGAGCAATAGCAAACCTTAGTAACATCTGCCGGAGATACCGAATCATCGCCAATGACTGGCTGGAAATGTGTTCCCTCTTTCATATCATACAATGTGCTTGCCGCCTAAAACATATCTGACATTAGTGACGCTTTCATGAAGAAATAAATTAAAAGCGATATGATTCTAACCGCATTCCGGCTATTCGCTTAACGTAAAACAGCGGAAATAAACTTGATCAAATTCACACCTCCAAACGATAGGAGGAGGGTTCTTGCGTGCTCATAAGACACTAGATCAGCAAAATCCCTTCGATTCGCTCCTCCCTCCACCCGTTCAGACTTTCATGAGTTTCTGGAATCGCGAAAAATGAAATAAATTGAGGAAAAACCTTGATGGAAAGGCAGAATAAAATGAGCGTTATACGTAAAAAGAAATATCAGTATTGAGGAGGTGACAGCACAAATGTGTCGGAGGATTTCATTTCGGAATTCACAAAAGAAAAATTCTTTCAAACCATAGAATATATTTCAAATACTCTACAAATTTTGAAATCCGAAATGCCTTTTACATTTTAATCGACACAAAAGTTTCTTACCATAGGATGCCTTAGCAGGATTTTTGGGCCAACAATAATAAGTGGTTTACGATAAGGTGTTATAACCTGAAAGAAAGTTTCATTTTCAAACGGCATTAAATATCAGCAACAGTAAATGAACTAGGGAAATTTTGCTAACCGAGTCTTGAATACTGCCGTAAAACGATAATAACTCATCTGAAGGCAACACCTCACCCCCTTCCTTCTAGAACCACTCAGAATTGGGGCAACTGTCATTTAAAATTATATATAAGCATGTACGGTATTCCATTGAAAGACAATATGTACTCTTCAAATGTCTCCTAATCAACGTCAACAAGGAAGATTAATAGAGTCATAATAAAAACTAGTAATTTTTAAGAATAATTAATAAAGAATCTCGGGATGTCCCACAGCTGCCCGTTTTTGTTCATCATTCACTGCACATTTCATAGGTTCTTTTATTAATATAGTAGTCTTCATATATAAATTAATGACTGATCGGTTTGTCTCTCAAAGAAAAACAGCATTTCTCTCATATGAAGAAAGTGACTATTGATGGGATTCTAAATAGAGGTGGAAGAAAGAAGGGTAGAAACGTATAAGGGTCATGAGGAAGAAGCGATAGAAGTTGCTCCCTAAAACGCCTAGAAATACATTAGCCTGCCTCTGATAACCGCAGACCGACTTGGCAGACAAGGACTCAGATAATTGGAAGTTCAAACAAAAAACTTACTTGTTTCCTAAGCAGGTGGAAATACTGCGCACTCGTGGTCGGGTTTGCAATGTGGATATTCACCGATTCACCATCAGCCGGTGCTTGATCTTCGCGGCTATTACACAACTGTAAGAATCGTTCCATTCTGCATGTACTATGCTCCGGTCCCATACCATCAATGCCATGCGGTAATATCATTACCAATCCACTTTGCGTTAACCATTTACCTGAACATAACAAGATATTCTTACATAGCCTTTTATAACAAGCTGAGTGCCTATAGATATATTATATAAGCCAAGCAATCTCACAGATAATAGTCCCAAAACAACGGTGAACATGAATAAGGCGGATCGCCCTTGAACCTGTAGAAATTTTTTGCAGACAGCTGCAGAAGTTTGAAGGCTTCATTTATCCATTCGTTGTCTTTGTTATCATAAGTCAAATGAGATCTAAAAGAGGCAACTCATCCATTACCCTCGCCATGCGGTATCGATGGACCCCACAAGATTAAGGGACTGACCACTTCCTTATAGGAAGAACAGTTTTTCTAGTTCGAAGTAAAGCATACATGGTCGCCTCACAATAGCTATAAAGCCACACGACTTACGTACAGATACGTTGGGATGCGTGCATAGTATCGTTCAGGTAATTATATGCAGCACCTAGAAAAGCACAGAAATCCATAGATAAAGAAGCATTAAGTTATTGTCGAGGTTCAATTCAATTCGTTATTCTATCTCAAAGTGAGGAAGCTAGGATACTCCTCTCGCTCCGATTTGGATGCTTCTGTGAGTAAGAAGTTCAGTTCAATCCGTTCTTACACCTCGAACCTCTTTCTCTAATTTGGATATCAATATGGCTAAGAAGCCTTCAGCTCTAATGGCAATTAGATAGGGTCAATAGTGGAACATGCAAATGAAACATAAAAACTTGATAGACAATACAGACGAAGATTTAAACTTATCCTGCGTATTTTAATTAATGAGAAAGATGGGAAGGAAGAGAGAGGAGTGAAATATCCAATTTCAGCGGGAACTTGACGGTGAAAGGAAAGCTTCTAGCCGTGAAAACGAACGAACGTCAGAAGAGGAGCTGAACAGCCCACATTTATCCGCTAGTTCCAAAAATGACTTGTAGTATAGGATCGAGTGGTTTCCTCACGGAATAACCCCATCACAGCAAGAGAGGTTGCCATATGAGGCAAAAGGGTACACTTTCATAGTTTGCCCCGCTGACAGTGACCTCTACCTTAATTTCCGGCAGTTCCTCAATCAACGAAAAGAATAGCATGGTCGAAAAAGCAGAAGTACTTACTTTCAGCGGATGCCACAAACGTGTCGATGATGATCTGAGCACCATTGAAGAAATCGCCGAACTGCGCCTCCCAAATACATAAACGTCGTGGATGTTCCATCGAGAATCCGAACTCGTAACCGAGGACCGCCTCCTCCGACAACAAACTATTCGCCACCCAAAATCATCTGATTCTTTCTCTTTATGATAATAAAACAAATTTATTTCAATGCTGCACAGATGAAAGAATAAAGTATATCGAAACAGATCAATGTTTCCCGAGTAGCAATATCCTTAGATGTCAGTAAATGGTTACGAACGATCTGGAGTCAAGAAGAATCCTCAATCGCATGCGACTTTACGAAACGGGCAAAAATTTTCATGCACGTATGCTTTGACCGCCCGACAGATATTTCATATCGCTCCTGCTAAGCGCCTTAATGATTGCAATATCTCAGCGCAAACCTATGAAGATAACGGCGAAATCTTAGAGCTTTAGAACGAATCAGTAGTGTACCTCACCCGAAGCAATAAAATGAGTGAAATCAACGAGCTCGAATTCGATAACTATTTACAGCAATGGAAACAGTGCTCAAAGAAGTAACGACACCTCGATGAAATTCTTTTGGTCAGCAATCATGTTGTTCAATGGTATAATCGCCTCATCAGTCTTTTGATCAACCAGCATAGCATGACGTTGTGAAAACGTTCCCCTTCCGACATCTTGACCACTTATCCTCACATCATATCCTGAAAATGACCTCTAAAATTCGCAGTGCTAATAAATTTATTCGGCTGAATTCATAGACAGTCAACCATTTATTCTCGAAATCACTAATACCGAAAGCTATACAAAATAAAGTAAGCTTATAAAATGTGATGCCAACATATGCGTGGGACCAAGCAGGAGATGGATAGGGTGAACTGTACATGCATCATGCTCGTGTCTGCGTCGGCTATAACCTTACTTCTTTCGTCTCCAATTCCTTCCTACCCCCCCCCCCCCTCCCCATCCCTTCCACCTCATATCTGTCTCTTATCGCCTTTAACGATGATTACACTGATATTGCAGACGCGCTAATACAAACCACTGCGATTTAATAAAAACAAATTCAAATATGCTTAAGCGCATACAAAATGAAAAAAAAACACTCGTAGATAGACTGATTTCTCAAGCACATTTTACATCTTTTAATATTCACCGACTATTTTTTCTAGGTGTATTCATGATTTCTATTTATAGATCTCGACGTTGAAAAGGAACGTCGCCGACATGATAAAAAGTATTTTTTAGCTTTCCAGTGAAAGGAATTGGATAAATCTGCGAAAACAGGCGAACACAACAGTCATATACAAACGTTTGCTGAATTATTCGTTGGCTGCCTCGGCATATTTTAAAAGACATTTCAGCACATTCATCTAAACATTATCATTGTTAATCGTTCAGCCGATTAAACCTTCAAATACTTCAATAATTTACTATATGCAGAAAATTCACTTAAATGAACGGCTATCAACACAGAACTATGCATCACTAAATAGAATGGATCTTATACATCACAGAATTGCTGAAGCAAAAATATTTGAGAGGAAAGGCGACCTTGAAGGAGAAGCGATCCGAAAGCGAGTGCCTCAGCCGTTGACCATTCAATACCCGTTCCTGACTCCATCTTCGCGATACGAGACGCGATATGAACCTTTTGCAGGTGTTCGTTTACTGCCTAAAACAGTGGTAAGTCAAAAAGAAAGGTGCTGCATTAGTTCAGAAAAATCCCGTTCCCTCCTTTCCTACTCAATAAGCAATCTTGCAGGTTGATCATTCCTCTTCCCCAAACATTTAGAAGAAAATCGCTCCTTAATAAAGTCTTCCTCTAATACTCTGAGAAAAATTTATGACCCCCACCCCCCCCCCTCCCCACACCAACGATTTCACTGCCCGCAATATCATAGAAGTAGCTGCAATATACACTAACGAAAAAATAGATTATCTAAATGAGTGACATAAGACATAAAATCTTGCAGCCAATGATCCAATATCAGGGAAACTGACAAAAAATAAAGAATTAAAGGAAGATGCGACTTTCGCTCGTAGCTGTCCTAAATTCTCAGCAAAAAAAAAAATTTTTATCAAAATATTTTGGCCTGATCAAATCGAAAAGAATTATCATCACAGCGATAGGAGAATTGCGCGACAGAACGACGCTTCAATCAAAATGTCCCAAGTGGTCGAAGCTTAAATTCCACACTCGTATGCCAATTTATCGTCGTCTATTGTGCTGTCGATTCATCTAGACATATGTTACACCATAAATTCCGAGAACGAGTATGCTGTCGTGAATAAAAATGCGCTGTTATATAAAAAATATTCAAATTCCTCTTCCCTCCAACCGTTTTGCTTAGACGGAGAAAAATGAGAAGGAAAACGAACAACCAGCTGGCAGCAATGCAAAATAAGACTCACAAAACCGTCGGGGATTGCAACTGATTTGGCGCCAATGAATCGTAGAAGATCGATATCGACACCTGTGTCCCACGTTTCTACACTATGTGGAGCTTGTATCATTCCACTCCAATTACCTTTCAGGTGATTTGCTCTGCAAAATATAAAACACCGTCCTCACTATAGAGAAAAAAAACAACTCCAACAGTAGTCTTAGTGCACTTACAAGCCCAGGGCTTCTTTATTCGAGATTATACCTTAAATGCTGACAGCTAGGAGGCAGTAATATTAGTCAATTGATCATCGTCTTAGTTAACTTTCGTTTCTAGCTGTACCGCTTGCTTATCGCTGAATCCATTTAACTACATGAAGCATTGAGGCGTTATTTTCTTCAAACACTCGTTACAGAATAAGATATTTCTATAGAGCACGCATGTCTCAATAAAAGCACTGCATGAGAACTTTACCTCTACCGTTGATTTCCAATAATTCTTTAAATAAACGGAATATATATATATATATATATATATATATATATATATATATATATATTATATATATTTATTTATTTATTTTATTTATTTATTTATTTAGAGACTTTTTCAAGTTTTAAGGAAATAAAATCTCGCAGCATACACTGGAGAACTTTGATCGACGACACGCAACTGAGCGTTGAGATATTCGGTATGTGCGTCGATAATCGTTTTTTTTCTCCTCCTCTCTCATAACGTTATCGTCCATTAATTCATCTGCATACAAATCTGGTATCGATTTACGTGCATCGACCTCCCTATAAATAATCTTACACCTTTACAAATATTCATGTCACCTTATTTCCGAATATAACTTCTATTACGCTGAACACTAACCACACATTTCCTGTATGAAAGTAATAAACAATTCCACTGATAACTTTGAAACTTCACGCTTATTGCACTTTATATCTGTCACATTCCACCCGTTCGGTTCAAAAATGCACATCTTGATACCGCATTGTATATGTCAACATAAGACATCAATCCCTAATAAACCATTGGTGCAACAAACGTGGACTGCCCGTTTAGTTTCCTCTTCATTTTTAATGCATTCGAAGGGCACAATGCACTTACTTGTACATAATGGGTTGTGTGAAATGTGGATCGTCGAGTTCGTTGTGTCCCCATCTTCGATAGCAAAGCAGATTCAAGAATACATCCTTGCGATATCGGTGTCGATATTCCATTAGAATTCGGGTCGCTTTGGCCACTAGCTGAAAACAATGCAACTGACGACATATACAGGGCTTCTTGTTGGGGGTTTTGTATAAAAACTGCATAGAACATAAGCAAGAATATGAATAAACATGAAGCCCAATCAAGACGAGATAGCTAACGGGTAGAAAAATGTGACTGAAAAGAGCAAGTAGAGAAGAAAAATTCAATAGACGAAAGAACGAAATTTTCTTGTCCATGACCTTTGCACATATCACTTTTCCGTCAAACAACACCACAATTAGGTCCAGGTATTAGGGCGGTCAAGCTAATACCGAACTAGCACCGTGGCAGATAAAGAACCTTACATCGGGGTAGTCACCATTGACGTGTATGATGGGTGCGTCGATCGCCTTCGCGATGTCCGTCGTGTGGTCACTAGAACGGCTTATATTACTCTCAGCCGTATAGGCGAGCTGGTTGTTGATGACCATATGAATGCTGCCACCAAGACGGAAGTGTGGTGTCTGCGACATCGCTAACGTCTCCCAGATCGTACCCTTCAAATCATGCCCAACAGTTATGCTCTCGAACAGCAACCCTCATTGTTTGATCGATAGGGTGCATCTGACCTTTCCGTTTCAGTTGACGGCGCCTCAAAAATGGCCTAATTTTTGAAGTTCCTCTATCATTATATGCTCGAAATATGGCCGTCAAGATTCATTGGTTGAAACGCGAAAAAAGGAAAGACGAGACAGCTTATCTAGGGCGTTTAAATTCAAGTGCAGTAGAGATTGAACACATTGCGACAACCGAACGATAACGGGGCCCTTGGAACTTCGAACAGCAACTAATTATTCCCACGTAACAGTTAACAGGCGCTCTGATGCATTTTCACAACAGTAAATAAGGAAATATTATTCAAAAAAGATTACTAAGAGAAGATGTGTGACAAAAAAGGCGCGTAACGCATCTTGATTGTGGCTCAGTACTCCTAGGCCAACTACGTTCAACCAATTGATTTGATGTAAGAGAATAAGAAAGAACGACTTCACGCGGATATGATTAGAGAACAACAAGTGATGTGATATAGGGCATAACCAGTATCCTGGATAACATGAGTAATATAATTTTTAAAAAAATTCATGCAACATAACAAATAACAGCTATGATATAGGACAACAGGGTTTAATTATTATGCACAATAAAAAACTTAACATCATACAGCATCGCAAGAATATAACTAAAAAGGATGTACTTGAGATTAAAATTATATTTTTGACTGTGCCATTGAATTCTAAGTTAGACACTTGTGCTCACCTCATCGAAAACCTTAGTGATTCAGCAAACTTTCATCGATATTTTTTCGATGTGTGGCTCAGTAAAGGATTCTATGTTGCGAGAATTATTTATCATAACTACACGGTCAAAGAATTTTCCGACAAAATATCACTAAACAAAAAGTCTAAAAGGAAAAATAAAAGAATGGATTTAAAAAACGATGCCTGTCCAGTGAACGATCCATCGCCATGCACTTGCACGCATAATACACCATCGCCGTTCCTTCCACCGATCGGACCATAATCACCCTTCTTCTTTGTGAGCATCCGAGCACGTGTACGACCCATCGCTACTGGGTTCACTGCTTCCAGGTGTGATGGATTCGGCATCATCATTATATGCACTGTGCCATCACTCGTCTTGTGATCGAACGAAGATGCTGAAGCAAACTTTACTTCATGGAGAGTCCACCACCACCGAACGTTCGATATTAGCTTCTTAGATTTTAGAACGCATCCTTATGATATTCGCATCCTATCATTTACGACGTGACCTCCTTATTTCTATCTTATTCCACATATTAGCCTTCCTTACCAGCAATTTTTATTTATGCATAGCATCGGTTGATCGATATTTTTGGACAACACCGACATTTGGATACTATTTGTTAAGGTTTTTCGAACTTGCAAACTCTGCAAGCTTGTCGAGTCTTTGCAATGAAATCTCATAAATTCGGTTCTTTTACGCTGGAAACATTGAGCGTATAACGATAAAAAGCGACTTCTTATACATAATAATCCAAAAACGTGAAAAGGAAATTGCAAAAAGAGAAGAGAACACTAAAAGGAGAGGAAAAGAAGGAGTATAAAAGCAAAGAAAAAAAACTAAAGAGGACTGACTGAAATGCGAGAGCACATCACCAACACCTTGCACGTGTTCTGGGAATTCAAGTTTGCCACGAATCTAGAACAAACTATAATGAATGGATTCAGAAGAAAAAATTAAACGAGCATAAAAGGACTCTACTTGAGAAATAAAATTAAACGATAGGCGAGAAGTAAAATGAAAACTGAACTTAACTACCAAAAATATTCGAGTGCGCTTCCAATCAGCAAATATTAACTTCAAATGTTGCATGTTGGCCATGTTGCTTGAATTATCGAATATTATCATTAAATAGTTTTGGTTTCATTTTATAAATTTGTTTTTGGGTAAACGGGAGTCAATTTGCATTGATAAAGAGGAATTTAAATGGATGGACGAACAGACTAATTAAATATTAAATAACCAACACGAAGTGCAAATGGTCTAGATATTATAAATTAACTGAATGAAGCAATAAACAAAAGTGTTTTAGCTCTGCTTGTTTACGACTTGGTTTCATATCGTATCCTCAATGTATAAATTAGTAATCCCACGATAACAACGAATGATAGCGCATTTATGCAATTGAAAAAACAGTCTACTACTTTTAGTCGATGTACCTGAAGTACGATGATACAAATAAGAATATGACAGGAAAGAACTCAAACAGGAAGCGTAGTAGAACTTATAAATATTACATATGTTGCTTAAATTTTCATCTCGAGCAATTAAAAAGCACCTTTCTGAAAAGTTGAACAGGTGGAAAATGCATCAATTCACAGAGGAGATTTAGCCTTCCTCGATGAGCCATACAAATAGTAAGATCCTCGATATCATAAGACGACGCACTATCGAAGAGTTCAATGAAGAATGGAAACATCGATTCGGCACCCTCACAGCCGTATCGCTTCACCGTTGGGAATTTCAATGCCAAAAAGTTATCGAAGTTCTGCAAATAAATTGATAAAAGTTTTTGATGAAGAATTGAATGTGTTACAAACAACCTCAACAAAAGAGTATTACTCTACTGCTGCAGCAAATATTTCCCAATAAACCATTCATAACACATGCACTCGTGCTATGCAATTGTGTGCACTCTTCGAACTTTATGACACGGGATATTTTTGTTACGAATTTCGTGAGTCGATAAGTTGCGCTTTGATGGTCGAGAAAGTTTGATTGGAACTTTTCAATATGAAGTGTTGCGAACACCAAACGATAAATTATCGCGGTGCAAAACAATGGTGTCAACGAAAAAATTAAGGCTCTAAACTTTACCAGTATAATGGATTTGGACAATATTGAATGACAATCACTTTGCACTAAAAACAGCAGTAATAACTGCATCAGTTTTCTATTATTTGATAACTTTTACATATAAGCTGCGATCAAAAACTGCGTATAATTGCTGATGGATTTTTCACTGAAAATAGAAATTTTCCACGCTGGATTTTCCGCCCGCTTCGTGATTTCTAAACGCATAAAAATGTCCCCCCCCCCCCACCTCTCGGAATGCAAACTCCACTTAACCGCATTATCTATATATTGTATAAACTACCTATATGTCTCTATCAGTGATGCTCTCGATTCGCAACAATAACGTTCTTTGATGGACTTTCGCACATGAAGCTAGCAAAATATGAATGGGAATCGTATCACGGTAATGTGAGATAAAAGTACAACTGCTTCTAAAAAAAATTATCGCACAGAATTATAAGAATCGTGGAAAGCAGCAGAAAATTAGTCGAAGTAGGTGTGAAAATTTTGCGAAAAGTAAAAAAAAATTACCTCCGAAAATTTTGAGTTTTATTCATTCAGAGGAAAATTTCTTTAAAAAGCCACAAAAATTTCTCAAATAATTATCTATTTCAATGTGAGAAGACTTTTATAGTTTTCAAAGTCTTTTTTTATAAGAAAATAATGAAATATAATAAATTTTAACGATAATTTAAGGTGAAAATCGATGAGGGAATGTTAACCTGACTTTTCAGCATGGATTCTGCATAACGATGCCTTTCCTCTGGCCTCAATTCTAGTCTATGCATCTCTTCAAATCGACATGCAAACCAACTGCGCTCTTCCCAATTCTAAATGAAGTATATTATAGAAGCATCAAATCTGTACTCTAATCGATGAAATATTAGAGATGAAACCTCTAGGTCATTTAAACAGTTATAAGACTTTATAAGTATGGCTATTTCTTATTCTTCATTGCCCAATCTTTTCTCATTCCATCACTCGACCTCCCCAACTCCACCATTCAAAATCATCACAATTTTGTCTTGCAGCAAAAGCGACTTGTCATTCGCTGTTGACGACACCGAAAGTTTTCAAAGAAGTATATTGCGTCTCGACAAAAATTACGAAATAGAGAAAATAAAGAGAGTTTAGGACATAGAGGAAAATTCAGAAAGTGCCGAGGGTTAAAAGGTGAAGTTTAGACTCATCAGAAGTGAACTTGAGAAAATAGACTAAAAACCTTTATTTAAAATCTATGCGACGATAAGTGCTGCTATTTAAAAAAGGCACAATTTTGAAAAACTTTCTTCCATTATCATAAAATTTGAACGGAAAAGTAAAAGCAACCTTAATATGCATAAATTCGGCGGTCATATGTTCACAGTATAGTGATTCAAGTTTTGCCGCTAAATCGGAAACTCGCAAAACGACTCCAACATCTTTCAGTTCGGTTTCAGGATCCAATCCATATAGCTGCGGCTTCAATTCATGCACTCTGCAATATCTGCGATCATCTCATCCTATCATATTGATGGCGCAAATGCGTGAGCAAAATCCGAAGCGCTAACGAATGCAACGGAAACGGAAAGACCTGAACGAAGCTGCCATCAACAACAACAATGTGTGAAATGCAAACGCGATCTGCTATGAAATATGAGTTCATGAGCGTCGTCTGGAAACATGAAAGATTGCATTATACGTCGCCAGCTTAAAGATGGGGGCAACTGGACACATTCGAACTCAATTTGTGTAATGCGAAAGCTGTACATTCACGCGCTCAAGTGATAGGTAACAATCGCCACTATTCAGTATATCTCACCTTACGCAACGCTGCACCTTCGTCCCCTTTCGCCATTTAGTATAGCTGTTAAGGAACTAATCACTCGGATATCTTACATCGTATATTTGAACGGACTTCATAAAGGACTCCATTCGCATCAACCAATATGATTTCTAATCAAATTCCGCTCAGCAATATTTTCGCTCTAATCGATCAACGAATTCCGCAAGATCGAGCACAGCTCTCTTCTCAATGAATATTTGTGAAAACGTCTTCATATTTAATGCAGCAAAATGCTTAGTGGTTGTATATGAAACATTTGGTAATGCAATAGGCTGCTGATATCTGTTAGAATAGGTGGAGAAGTGGAGAAGTCCTAAATCAAAATTCAACAACACAAAAATTTCTGAAACTACTCTCAAAGTCTGAGATTATGGAAATCCCATAAAAACACGTCATCATAATTTTTACAGAGGAGGTGGCATTAGATCATTGACATATGGTAGAAAACATTGAACTGATAGTGCTTCGATGATATGAAAAAATTTATTTCACTGGTTTCTCCTACTCCATGAAATACCTTCGAAAAACTATGGCGCATCCATAAGCGGATACTTTTATGCTAAAGATAAAGATCCAACTTTATTTTGTAGGCAAATGGTCATTTCAAAAGTGAAGGAGAAAACTGCAACGTTTTCAAATATATCTTCATTATGATAGCCTTATTATTACGAGATGACAGTAAACCAGTCAAGACCACCACTTCAAAAACGTGGATTTAATATGCTTTAATTTGCAGATGGAGATATTTTCTAATATCAACGTAAATGCATACATAGGGCGTCGTTTCAAATGCAGTGGATCCAAGTCGGCTCTTCGATATCCATGTCGACGAAATGCGTTGATGAAGTGCAATCGCTGACAGTCGTCCAATGAATTCACTAGAGGGAACACTGAAATCCAGCCAGTGCTAGTGGAACTATTTGCATTGCAAACAATAATACATTTTAGTGCCTACTATCATAAAGTATGACGACTGTTCTGAAATAATTTGCCATATATGGATAAATAAAATGTTGTTGTGATTCAAGAGAGCAAAAAGTGATGCAATCGCATCCCTGGAAATCAGTAAGCGGAACGAATCGCCGATGTGAAAGTGACGGAATTTCCTCTATTAAACCATGGACTATCAAATTGTGGATTCTTATGGTAAAACAAGGGAATCATTGATCTGTGTTGAACAACTTCCTTTACCCCGTTCTTTCATCATATGACGGCCGATTTTGAAAATTTCCTCTTCGAAATGCATGTTATTTCACACCATATTTGCTCCTTTTTTGCTGCACTCCATAACGTATCAACATTCTTTCAAAATTTTTGTTTCACGATCATAGTACCTATTTAAATACAATTGAACAAAAGGAACTGATAAGCTTCTTAGCGAAAACGATGAGAACATCAAAATTCGTGAGTAACGTAGCTGCCATGAGCTTCGACACCACTTATGCTTATTTCTGCCGCAATTTTTGATGATCTCATAAGACTAGCAAATGGCTTATTATCAACGGACGATTCGAATATACCGGCGAATTATGTCAATGAAGGTAACAATTTCACATAACTATAAAAATAATTCCTTTCAACTATTTGCTGTGTATTTTGCATATTTCGAATTTTCCATTTTAGCATTGCGCAAAATACTATTTTAGTGACATAAAACTGAGCGTTTTTGACTATTTTTTGCCAAGTTCCGAAAATACTTCTTGGAGCTGAGGACTATTAAAAGATATACCTGGTGGTTCAGGTGCTGATGCCCGCTCAGGTAGATATCCGAACACTCCATTATTGGTGTGATAAAGACGTGCGCGGATGTATGAAGGCATCCTTCCTGAAATAAAACAGACGTCACTCTCTGACACCTATACACACCTATTGCGCTTGTTAACTTTGGCACAGCATTTTTCCATCTAAACAGATAATCTTATCTCTGGGATAGTCAAGGTTTCAAAGCTGATAAAGTAAGATAAGGAATCGTTGTTATAGTGTAAGAGCGAGGAAGACTGCTAGAAACACCCAACCATTTGGAAAAAAGAAAGCAGGTTTTACTAGGAAGCGAGATGTTATGAAAGTTTTTCACATTCCTCCTACGAGCAAACAAGATTTTGGAAAAAACTTACTAAAACTTTGCGAACCACCTTTGTGAATAGACCGCAAAAAGAGGAGAGGGAGAGGGGAGAGAGGTGGTAAGACCTCGAACACTCCTTCACTATGTCAATAAGCCTATCCTATCCTTTAAAACTTCAGAAGCAAGCCACATCAGGTTTGGTTACTTATTCTTCATCGATTCTCATTTCTGAAGCCAGTTCGTAGTCGAACTCATTAAGCACATGTTTAAAGTGACAAGTCGTACTTACAGCTACACTTTTCTTTCATTTCAACAGCAACCTTTCCCTATTTCAACAACCTGTCGCCTTCATTTCAACTGCAACAACATGTTGTCTATTTGTGTGTGATTTTCACATATATATATATATATATATATATATATATATATATATATATATATATATATATATATATATATATATATATATATATATATATATATATATATATATATATATATATATATATATATATATATATATATATATATATAAAGTATCTGCAACTAAAATTATCACGGAAGAGCCTCACAAAGATCGTCTTCGTAAACTCTGCAAGGAGCGCATAAAAAACAAAGCAAAGGGAAAACTAGAAAATCCCTTTTCACTATCATAAATGAGAAGAGTTCAACATTTCGAATAACACCCAAAGGGCACCAATGAGTGCTATATAAGCAAACAGTGGTAGAGAGTGTGACAAAAGAGGAAAATATGCAATGCGAGCGAAAGTTCATGCATTCTAACTTCCTGAGCGAAACGTTTCTTGTCATCACTTCTCGCATATGCTTTTCTTTATTTTCTAACCAAATAGTAGTGCTCATTGGCATTGTCAGTTCCCTTATTCTTATTTCCTTCTTAGAATTTAAGAAATTATCTATTACTTCCCACACAAAGGCACAGTGAGGTAGTTCTAGCAATCAAATTCCGCACGAAGGCACAACGAGGTTATGTTACCGAATAGTGTCCACAAAAAGGTATAATGAGGAATAATGGAGATGAATCACAACTCAGCACGCTTCCAGTCTGGAAAAGTTGAAAATAATTAAAACACTGTGCAACGAGAAGTTGAATTTCCAGGCTTTTCATTACGCACTAATCTAAAACTTGGATAACTGTTAGCAATATCATTGCCCTCGCCACTACAGCCATTTAATGTTGAGGGTGAAAGAGAGCACTGGGTGGTAAAAATGAGGGTGGTGGCGGGAAGTTGGGGAGTATTGGGGTTGGAGGATGTGGAGGAAGGGGAAAAGAAATTTAGGTATGGACGAGAAATTTTCTCTCCCTCTTCATGAAGGATCCCTGAATATCCGTTCATCAAGCGTCCAAGATTAGCTAAGAAATTTCTCTCGAACAAATAAAACAAAAAGCGGCAATATTTATCGTTACGATCCACCCACCTTTCGTATATTACCGACCACCGTTTCTCATTTCACCTCGATTCCTTTTCGTTTATTTTACCGATCAGCGTTCATAGATCCTCTAATTTCTATAGTACCGAATAGTACTATATTTAAAAATTCTCGAAACAAAATTCTTACTAATTGCACTGGTTTATACATTTTCGTATTTCCTTAGACTTCGCGAAGACATTCATAAGTTAGCCAATAAAGATGTGATTGTAGTGAGGCTTCTTCATAAAAGGAAAAGCAATGATAAATGACCTACCCTATTGTCTTGAATTAGTGCCTCCTTTAAGCTTTTGGAGAAAACATGCCTCCATCCCTCACTCAATGAGTCTTTCTGAAAGCTCAAAAGCTAGAACCACGGAAGATTCTATTTGAAGGAATAAAGTATGCACCAGCATAGTGAAATCCTTGATCAACTTTCACAGTTCACAATAGCCGAATGAAAGAAAATGATGGAAAAAGAGAACTTAAATAAGTCAACACCAACAAATATTCTTACTCTCAACTCAATGAGATCACACAACATAAAATAAGGGAATACTCAGATAGTAGCTATAATAAATCCCGGTAGAACAGTGATGATGTAAAAATCTAAGATAGGTGAGTCATGCTTGAAGAAAGACGCAGAAACGCAAAATTGGGTCGAAAGCAAACACACATTGCAGTTAGGAATTGAAGCGAGAGCGCCGCTATTCTCCGATTTGTCTTCCGTTCGTTGCTATTAAAATGTATTCGAGTAGCGATAAAATGCTTGAACGTATGTCGATTGCAACCGTTGAGGGTCATAAAAAAGGCAAAAAGGTGACCACTACGTGAGTTTATTTTATTTATTTATTTTCGTTCCTTTTTTCTTAATTATATTAGTCAAAAAATTTCTCTACGATTGAGTCTTTAGTTGAAAGCTTTCGTTGAAAATTTCGAATAAATGAAGGCCTTTCTATCTCTATGTGAATTGAATTCCATTGGTCGTTGATTAATTTCAAGTTAAATTGCTGAGAGAATATTGTCTCGTCTTGAAAATCTCTAAGAAACACCAAGAAATTGAAAGATATAACAGAAAAAAATCCTCACCATTAGTAAATTCAAAAACGATGCAAACATTTTTCTAATAGATCAAGGTTTGCATTTCAAACGAAAAAAAACCTGTGGAATAGATTTTAATGGAATAATGTGCTGAATGAAATTAAAGAGCAAAAATATTCGGTAAATTCAGTGTTGATTTAGAGATTTTATTTTATTTTTTAAACGCATTTCCGCAATCAATTTCTCAAAGTGCATCTACACCTCAATATCGCCTTTATTGCCTTTCATCGTTCTTTAGTTGAAATGTTCTCAATACTGTCTACGACTCGATACAATCACTCGAATATTCTCCGAATATCTTTTAGCGTTTTCACTTCCAACCAACAACATTTATGCCATTAGCAATTATTTCACAAAGGCCGTAATTTAGGATTTATAATGGCCAAAGATTATTAAATCGAAAATCATTATTTTCAAGAGCTTTTCTAATAGAAAAATATTGCAAATAATAAAACATTTTTTGACTAAACTTCGCTATAAAGGTGAAAATATTTTTACCCTCATTTGATAAAAACGGTCACTTCTTAATGTTTGCATTGTTTGCATGAAACATGAACAGGTCGACTTCCCCTATTCATTCATCGAGAACAGCACTGAACTCTTTTAGCGGAATGAAAAAATGATCGAAAAAAAATTTGCGGAATGTTTTGTAAAAATGTGAAAGAAAAATTGCCCTCTTGATTGACGAATTAATTGCTTCATTGAAGAAAAGAAAATCGAATACTCAGCAAAAATCTTAGAGCAATATAAGCGATGACATGAAAAATTTTTATGTGAATCATCGAAAAAAATTTTATCTTTTCCCCCAATATTTCACCCAGTTGCTTATCGTTTTTCAGCCAATAATAATAAATTTATTGAATAGAAAGATCTCTTGAAACTTAGAAAAAATCACTTTTTTTGGCAAAGATTCGAATTGTTTGCAGCAATGTTAGCGATTTGCCTAGCAGAATGGAAACCATGATAAAGTATATTGCAATCTCATTTCCTCTCTCGTTTTCGATAGCTATTCGGTCATGTGGGAACAATTATTAATGAGAGACATATCTTCCAATTAAAGCTAAAGAATGCATTTGATTGATGTGCCTGATGGAGGTGCATCGCTATGAGCTACGAGAGTGAACATTACCATAACCACTGCTGGCTAAGGAGGGAGAGGGGACAATAGGAAGAGGAGGAGGACGTGGAGAAAGGAAGAGAGCTCCACTTCCAAATATTCCAAAATAGATGAATAAAAAATTTACATTACAAGGTTTTCGACAGCAATAGAATCATTTTGCTCATTTGCCCTATTTTTCTTAACTTGCCTACAGCTCAAAGCTTATTTTTTCTTTTCGGAATTTTCGCCCATCAAATGAAATTGCTCCAGATGACTTTTTCGCCATTTCTACAGCTCCAGTTTTCAGTTTCATAGCGAGCAGTTGTCACTTTGGACTTTGACAGAGAATGCAGCCGGGGATTTTCAACAACATATTCACCTTACACTATAACATTATAAGTTGTAGTGTATAAAGTTCAGCGAATGCCTATCGCATGGGTATAAATTATTTAGGTAACAAGTATATTAGTAAAACTTACCTTTACAATTAGTACAATACAGTACGAACCTACAAACTGAATTAAATAGTGTTGCAGACTATAGAAAATGGGAATTTATTAAAGCATAAAGATATGTATTTTAAAGATTTTGAAAAATTTTATAGCAGTAAACAGTGTATCCCAAAAAAGTCATTCGGCAGCGTGCCAGAAGTAAACCTCAAATCGACTAATAATATGCCGAATGTTGAAGATATTATGCGTTAATGGTTATAAATAGATGTACGTTAACTGTGACCTTTTACAAAATATTTCATTTCCTGCAACCTAAAATCGAAGTGGCTCGTCGAAGGCTGAGAGGGATGGCAAAGTGAATTTCTTAATGACATCTTCCGAGAGGCTCAAAAAAAGCCGTAAAACAATGTATTTGTAGTC
Source organism: Ascaris suum (assembly GCA_013433145.1). Lineage (NCBI taxonomy): Eukaryota > Metazoa > Nematoda > Chromadorea > Rhabditida > Ascarididae > Ascaris > Ascaris suum. Next base: position 6,249,592 of record CM024178.1, on the reverse strand, counting down.
GATTACGCATGTATAAAAAAGCAATCATATTAGGTTTGATCGATAGCTTCCTTTTCGCACATTCATTGAAAGCAGAATTTTTTTCTTGCAACGTATAGAAAAAAGGGTTTTTTCTCTGCTCTGGAAAAAAATTCCTAGAGTTTTGAAAAAATTATTAAAATAGACCTACGAACGAATTATAAAAATATGAAAAGATTTCAGGAAATTGCCACTTCCGGATGCACTCACACAAAGGAACCTCGCAATATCAGCTGCCTTCATTTTGTAGGTTTTTATTCGTATTTGAGCTTTTCAAATAAATTTAAAACTAATCAAAAGTGCTCATTTCTATTGTGGGGTCATTTGACAAAGCGGTCACCAACTTCACTGAATTATCAGAGGATTTGAGTGGGACTATTCCTCAATATAGTGTCTCAAATTTCTGACAGAGGCAAGCCTCTCTTCTCGAACAAAAAATCCAACTAATAATAATTGATGGGGTTTTACTGCAGGCTATACGGTACGAACTCAGCACTATCGTATTCCTAAATGCCAAATTGATACGATAACTGATACACTATAGAATGCATTAAGGCACCATTTTTTGATATGACTATAACTATAATAGCTGAAGCAATTGAAAATGCAACAGTTCAGTATAAGGACTTCATTCGTCTTAAACAGTTTTCGCCGCCAACCTTCCTTCATTTCTGAACTTTGATCTTCTATCGACCTTAAGATTCACTCTCGTTCGTTGCTTTCTTAGTTCTCTATCAATGTTCACATTAGAAATCAATAAGCAGTAAAAAAAAATTCATTTTATTCGAAAGGTCAATAACAGCACATGATGGCTATCTTCCCTTCAGGAATATTCATTTATATTCAACGCTTTTCATTCAAAAAAAAAAAAAACCCATCGTAGTTTGGAGAATTCCCAAACGTCCACGTAAACCCCTGTTTTGGGAAGTTTTCGAAACGCTCATCGATATTTGCGGTTCTAGGAAATTTGTAAGGCTTCGTCTCTTCTAACACCTTATATTTTAAAAAAAATCTCACCTGAGATAATTAGATAGAGCAGGAATTTCAATGCTGTTAAAAAATGCGCAAAACGTCGAATTTATTCATAGAATGCAATAATCCCCATCTAAAACAAACAAACAAACAAACAAACTCGTTAAAACGATTTGAAAGAGAGAGAAATGAAACGTGTGCCGAGCATGACAAAATAGAGGGCAGAGCCGAATTACTGGATTTGTTGCAGGATAAGCAGCAGTTCACATCCGGGCTCACAAAAACTCGCTATCCCACTTCGATCGTAACAAAGTTCACTTTATTTCTTCTAACATATGACAAAAACCTCTTTTAAATATGAAAGTTACACTTCAGTCGTCGTCCGTGAAAAAAAAGTATCCAGAAACGACGTTGCACGATCGCAACGATTTTTCAGCGAAAAACAATCGATGTTTATAATCCTTTTTGGCCCCTCTCACCCCTCGCAACACATGTGCAACCGTGCCGCTTCCACCATATTACCATTCTCCTGAAGCAGTCTCATATTGTATCTGTCCTTCATCCCCATCCACTTGTGCAATTAATATACATCCTCGAAATGCATAATTTACTCATCTCTCAAATGTAAATGAGAAAAAACGTTACTATTTGAGGAACAGCGGAACTTAAAATTGTATAAAGGCAATCGACGAGAGTGAGTGAATTTCAGTGGTGCGGTGATCGCGATTGCATTATTTGTAGTCGGAATCACGTTCTTCTTAACGCTTCTCTAACAACGAACTCAACTCACCATTGCCGACGGAGGTGAGAGCCTTCATACGCTGCATCTTCCTTACCACCCTGTAAATAAACAATATCTTTTTATGCATTATTTCCTTATATATGTCATAAACCGCGCTTTTATAAATGTTATACATGGTAAACAATTAGTCACTCAAAGCGACAAACAAACAAAAACCGGAAGAGGAGTGAGGCGGGTTAGATACGGGGAAGAGAAAGAGAACAAAAAAGAAAAGAAAAAAGTACTAGAACAAGAAGAGAGAGAGAGAAAAAAAAGGAACTGCTATCGCAGATAGAAAAGCATCCATTACTGGATCAGCTATTCGCACAGTTCTCTCATTAAAATAACCAAAAAGCGATAGAAATAGCAAAAATCATCGATAATGAGCGAACAATCGTTTCGAATTTTCCACATTCAAGTATTCTGAGCTGTTCAAACGCCTTCAAAAAAAGCGACATTCATTTCTTTAAGTATGGAAAAAACCTTCACTTATTAAGGAAATAAATTATGCATAAATATAGTAAGGCTTATTATGTACTAATCAACAAAGTATACGATCAATATTCAAGTAAAAAATGTACAAAAATTACGAAGATTCGAAGCAAGCAAGTTTTTTAAGCAAACGGTAACAGTCTCTCTCGAGAAATGGTCATCTCGTAGTCTCGTCGACCTGTTCATAAACATGGGAAAAGGAAGCAACGGGGACGACGCTTAATATTTTAAAATATTTTAATAAGGCGACAGATATTAATGAAGAAATTAAGAGTAAAATTCATTTGTTAATCTAGCTGAGATAATATTAAAATTAAAATTGCATAGTTCACGTCAGACGTACAGCTGAAGTGAAGTTGCCTTATCTCTGTGGAATCGTTGACACTGCAGATGGACGTTTCTCCCTATTCCTCCTTCCTAGCGCTTTCTTTTGTGTGGAGCATGAAAAACTATCAGCGAGAAATTTTTCGATTAAGACACAAAAATAAATTATTAAAGACTCTTAAGAATCGAATTATTATTTCAACATAAATTATATATCGGAGCAATAAATTTCACAAACGAAATGAGCCACTTCCGAGTGTTTCGTATTGAAAGCGTTTTCGAATAGTGCATTTCTGCGCTTTATAAGGCCCTCAAATAGGGGTGAATTTGGAAGTCGCGAATAGCGCGTTTCCCATCAAATCGTCATTTCCAGCCTGAAATGGCACGCTCTTTTGCAAAGCATTTAAGAACCATACCGCAAACTTCTCACAAATATATGCAATTTTCGAAATCTGCGAGCGTTACGATGCTTCCCATCCGCATGAGTTCTTCAGCGATTTTAGTAGTGAAAGATCTACAGCCAGCATAAATCCTCAGCATTTATAAAACGGGAAATCCGGTATAGTATTTTCGTGATTTTCTAAGAGCAGTGATGACAGATGACGCTATCTTCTTCCAGCTGACGAAGTAAGATGAACATTTTCTAAGGCAAATGGCTTATTCATCTTTGACCTTAGGGATTTTATAAATTCCTTAAGGATTGAATGGAATCGATTTGTTTAGTCCAAGTGGAATGTCAATACTGATGTGATCAATTATTTACAAAAAAGTGACAGCTATGAAGCGAGAGTGCTGCGTTGCTGAACTTGCAGATCGACAACACTGGTTATACTGCCAAGGATACCGTCTCTCATATATCTTCTAACATTCCCGATCAATCTCACATATTTCAAGTGGAATAATCCCCGCGAAAGTGTAAAATTTCCGATGATGCTTACTTAAAATAAATGCACAAATATAAATTAGACATTAAAAGATCACAGGAAACACCACTCGGATACAGACCCAGGCACTAATAGATCTAATGGCACATCAATACAACAATATAAGAGAGCTCTTAGTCAAGAAGATAGGCTAGATATAAATGAGATAAATTACTTCCGTTAATTTAGTCATATAGATTTAAATTAAGTGAAATACTCTTTCTGGCTTTATTGAATATGGAAATATCAAGCCAATTCCTATTCATGACCTTATAGGGTAAACGACAGCACACCATTCATTAACAGATTCTACGAAATAAACTCCCATCCAAAAAACAACTCAACCATTTCAATACAACAAACAAATCCACATCCATTGCGAATGAGAAAGGAAAAAATCAGAGTTCCTTCTTTCCGCTATTTCCATACAACATTACGTATATAAGTTGCATATTTTGAAGCTTTTCTATTGCACATTTGACAACATAAATACACAGCGCGTCGAACTTCAACGACAAATGGCTATCGTGACGTGCAATGCTCACTCCATGATCGGGTCCCCGTAAAGGAGAAGTTCCCTCATTTCTCAGCAGGGATCACACCCCAACAAAATCACTCCCATCACGGGGATCCGCGACACTCCCCCCCCGCACCCCTCCTTTTTTGTCGGGATTCTTGCACTTACCAGTAATCGTTTCACGACCCTCCCACCAGCAGCTCTTTAGCTCGCTTTTATGCTGCAACAGTACGCCTACATAAGTTTAAACATTTCGCAGTCACCGGTCACGACGCCACGGTTGTCATACCGCATCGCCATTCTGCAAATTTCAGCCAACTGGGATGGCCGAGGTTTGGGCCAGCTTTTGCTCCGCTCTTTTCCTTCTCAGATACTGTGGTTATCGCTGTTTCGTTGTGTGCTTGGTGCTCAAGCTTGTTGTGAGTGTTTCAACTCGTAGAGCTTTCGAAATGATTCCTTCTAATCCACCGGATTTCTGAAGTCCCGTTCGCTGAATCGTAAATATTCCGCCGATTAGATTTTCACTACCGAGAAATTGTTTTTCACAGTTCAGATGGATGGATTTGACGAAAAAATTTACCTCCTGGTTGGATTATCAGACTGACGGGTGCAGACGGTGTGTTGTGGAGTGTCGCGGGGTTATCCGAACTAATACACGGTGATCTAGGTCGAGGAATGTGAGTCGTTAGTAATCTGGGCGGCTAAGCTTGAGGCGATGGGCGGTACACTATGTTGCAGGGTGGAATATGAGGCGCTGAATGGGTTCAGGGTTCAGTAATAGGTGGTGAACTGTAGATTCTGGAGGTAAGAATACTGGTGAATATTGAGAGGGGAAAGTGAGAGACTAGAAGAGAGGAGCTTAAGTTTGAGCTGTTAAACGACGGTTCACTGTGTTCGTTATAAAGAGGTCATCAGTGAGTTGTGAGGTGGCATGGGAAATGATCACACATGAACTGTGAGAAGGTAAACGATAGGTTTTGGGATGACCTTAAGTTCGTAAAAAACGGGCTAAGTAATGACTACAACTGGACTTCATGGAGGGAATGCCTAACTGCACGGAAAACGGCTCATTCTTTTCCTTGCTATTTTTGTGCTGCCACCATGCGATGTCGCTGCCAAATACGGCAGTTTTATCATAATCTCTCCATCGCATAGTTCTATACATATCTGCCTAATTCAGCGAACGGACTTAAATAGCAGTGCCGTATTTAATGTGGACATCTCAGGCACTTAATCCGGTCGAAGGCTAGAGCTGTATATGCGTGCTGGTTCTTATATTTCTGTTGTTAGTGCGATTTGTTCTGTTACAGCTTTTCATCATAGGCACTAAAATTATAACGGGAACAGTACTATCACAGCGAGGATGCATTTAATATTGGTATTATTATTACTGATAGCACTGGTCGCTGCTAGTAAATAAAACCAGTGTTGTGAGGGCTGTTACTAATGTCATTACTCTGTAAGTTGTGACAGGATGATATTAAGGACTTTATAAAACGAACTGCTCCTCGACGCCATCCTCATGAAAAAGTCTCCTATTTCTCCCCTCTGACCTTTTGGCGGCGTTCCCATACCGACAGACTGCTCTCTTGCGACAAAACCTTGCCTCCATCCGACCGAAAGTTCTCTCTGCGTCACATCACCGTAAAGAATTCACGTCCGACAATAAAGATATTACGGGAACTTCGAATCGACGTTGAATTCGGGTACCTCTTATTTTAATTCCGGAAATGCACAGTTGCGCATCTTTGATTGATTAGCTCATTAAGATTACAGTAGCATTAATAGGATAGAGTTGTTAGCGAGCAACAGAATAAATTCCCCATCGCTCAAATCGAGAGGATGGTGGACGACCACTCGGCGATACCCTTTAGTTGAGAACGTCCTTCACGAATAAAAACTGATGCTTCTAGTGCGTTAGACAGGACCGCTTCACAAATATTACCGCCTATCCATCTCCTTTACCCTTCCCTTTTACCTCCCCCATCGCTCTAACGAACTAATATAGGTGCACTGAAGTGAAAATGAATTTAAAAAGCAATGAAAAGTGTTGTCAGCATAACGAATAAAATCGAAGCGCAAACAGACATCAGTGATGAGAAGGGCACGCGATACTTGCTATTTGTTAAGGAGCAAGTTCAACATACTTAACGCACGTACTCTCTCGCTTGCAACGACGCGTTAACTCCCCTGCACTCCTCAACGTTTATGTGCTTCCTTTTCCTGGAAGTTTATTAATCACAGTCTTAACTTTACTGATAAAATATTAATATCAGGTATTCTACGAGTTCAAGGAATAGAAGGTTTATGTAGGTACCAACAGAACGATCACATCTAGATGCACATAATACTCAGGCCGCAAGTCTTCAAGTGCTATAGGTCCGGAAATTTTAAAGTGAAAGCCGAAAATAAGCCCCAAATGATATAGGAGGACTCAGATGTAACAGTCACTGAGTAGAAGTTTATTGGAATCTGGTATTAACAACCCCACCTTCGTTGTTTTTAATGTCCTTTGAGCAGCATCACGGTATACTATGAGAGCATCTCCTTTGATTGTGTAACAATTGATTGACACACTGCAAATGGAACATCCAAATGCATTGCAGGGTACCATCTTTTCTTGCATATGTTGTAATTTCCGTTCTAATATCACTCCTTGGAAGTTGGGCACCTGATTTTCTGAATTCCCCATCTCCCCCTCCCCACCTATTTCCCTTTTTTACGACACAGCCCTAACGTAGCCGATGAGTCTAAGAACAAATGATCCCACCACATTCACAGCAGTGTTACCTTCAAAGCTTTCTAGCTAAAGCCAAGAAGTAAGCACTGTTAAAATCACTGTGAAAATCAGGTCGCAGGGGATGAAAAGGTTATTCTCAAATTGAAATAAGCAATCCCCCATTGCCCTCCAGCCCTCTTTCCACTGAATCGACCGACCCCTTTTAAATAGGGCATACCACTTAGCCTAAATAACTAATCAAACCAGCCGTTTACTTCCACTAATATCGCATTTATCCACGCTTTTGCATCAAAATCTTCGAGTCACTGCTTCGGTAATGAGTTTGAGATATGGAATGTGATCCCAGCTGTGAAGACAACCATCGATAAAAATATGAAGGAATTAATGACCGAAGTCATACATTAAATGTGATGAAAGGAAATTTTTGCGAGAGAATTTTATAGGAAGATAAGAGTTGAACAATATCAACACAGAACGACAAAACTTCCAACAAAACAATCAAAAAACACGAAACGAGAGTATGCTCGTGATGTCAACATTGAACGATCCAGCATGATCAATGAACAAATCAAACAAAATGCGTAATTAAAAAATAATGCTAAATATGTGAACTAAATTCAGAAAGAGAGGGGGAGGAGGCGATAGGGGAGGGATTGGAATACAGAGTAATGAGAGCAAGGAAACGAGTCATTAAATATACTGTGACTGAAATAACAAGCAATTAATTATTACCACAGGAGAATCGTTCATACATTTTCACTCAACAGTCGTGTAGCCTCATCAAAGCTCGTTATGGCGTAATTTTTTCCACCGCCTTCTCAGCAAGCATTTCTAGTTTATTCTCGTGAATCCGATCCCCCTTTCAGTGCCATAACCGCTCCCTCCTCCACATTTCGGGCGGCTCTTCTTTACCGCCCATTAAAGCACCAAGGAAAAACAGCTTCAACAAGCCTAAACGAATGGAAGTCGACAAAATACAAAAGCCGTCGTCGAACAGCTTCCCAAAGGTGTTGTGTTACACCAGTCTATATTTTAAATGCAGCTTGAAAGCAACTGCAACAAAATTAAATACCCCCCAAAAAAGCTGGTGCGATGTTGGAGGACTATGAAAGTGAGAAAGAAATCGGTAAACTCGACAATCTCAGTAACCAAGAGCGCCAACCCATAGACCGACTTTTCTTGCAAAGTGACATACCCCAGTCACAGGCATTAATGAACAACAGGAGCCAATACAACAGCTTCCAACAAAATTCTGTCCGACACAAGAACTAATAGTCTCAAAAGTGCTGCTATTAGCGCACACAAAATGAAATAGCTTAAGACGCAACAAAGGTTCTAAGAAGAACTGCATCTGTATCGAATATGACTGACAAAGTTATAATAAAACTGGGAACTCCACTTGCCAAAATTCTCTCAACTCATCACTTACTGATTTCCTCGATGAGATTAGTGTAGTGGGATCGCCGGGATTCATCGATGGTGTCTACCCCTTACTTTCATCAACATCGAAATTTAGTACTGCACGTTGTAAATTATAGCAAATGATCAATTATATTGCGGATTTCAACTGCTGAGTCCCCTCCACCTACATCTCCCTTAAGCCACCCTTATTCCTCATTCACCACTCATTAATTCTTCTAATGGTGATGGGTCCGAAGCACAAATTTTCCTGAAAAACGTTTACAGTACTTTCGAAAATTACTGCAGATTAAGGAAGCTCAGTGGCGACGTAAGCAACTTCCGGTTTTCCTCAAGTAAGCCCAATAGCAATGGCTCCATTTTAGCTATCTATCCCCTTATTTTCATCAACATCGAATAATCAATAGAGTCTCGCCGGTTGAGCCACAGCGGTGGTTTGGTATACGTTGGTTACCGTCGGCTGCTGCGTAACGGCTGTCGAATAAACGATCGGCTGCGCAGTCGAATAGGTGGTGGGGCTGGCGGTTGCATTCGCGTAGTAATGTGCACCAGTCGAATAGGCCGGAGATGCAGTTCTGAAATACAGTATCGATCACTGATAATGCTTCTGGTAGATTCTTGAAACGAAAACGTAATGGACCTTCGTTCGTCGTCGATTAACCGCCGATCGTTTATAGACAAAGAAATCCGTCCAATACGGCTCTCATGGTCAACCAAATCACTCACAGTAACGCAAAATACAAATACCCCTAATAATGAAATAAACGGACTTTGTGTAGTCCTGCGATACAGAATCTGTTACTTTATGAAGATACAGAAGGTTACAGTAACCAAATGGCCATCTCTAGTAATCAAAGGAGGGAATAAACTTTTGTCGATAAGAAAATAAGCAGTCCTTTTGAATTTTCGCCACAAAGAAGACACTCGCTTATAGAGTAATACGTAGAACTAAACACCGTTCATCTATTATGCTGCCACTCCGATCCGATCACTCAGAAACCTTTTCAGTGAAAATGAGCGAAAAGAATAAGATAAAAACCTCTTGGAAGATATTTGCATCCCGCATTAATGTGAGTGAAAAGAGCACTAAAAACGCAACACTCATCCATGTTCATGTCCGAAACGAGAGGAGAGAGAGAGAAAAGTAAAACAAACAACGCACGCCGCATGTGAAAGAAGTATGAAACGCGACGCGATGCAAGTATATCACCAACCTTAATTGAATGATCACATAACGCAGGATTTCCGCTCGATTTATTCACTTCAAGTATTTTTAAAATATATTTTCATATTTATTTGCTAATTCTTTAAGCAGTTAGTAATATAAAATAAGACGAAACAGATAGTCATTTCCGTAGAACATTCAACGTGAATGGGATCAAAATTATCCGGGAATTAGGGCTGTTCTATGCTTCTAGAAAAAACAACCGGTTTATTACGCGGATGAATCTCTACAACAAATTAAATGATTTGCTACCGATGAACACCACAACATCGGACCAGTGTTAAAAAACCAACTCCCACCAAGCAAAACGTTGTACGCTAAGTGGTGGGTAAAGAAAAGCCTAGAATTTCTACATCTCCTCCATCAGTGAAACCGCACTGATCAATCTCACTCAAAAAAACCGAAAATTTTGACAAGTCCCCCTTGGGTTGTTTTCAAAACAAAATAAGAGTTAAAAGCTATTACATAAAACGTTACAACTATACTATTTGTTGTCATAACGATTAAACAATTAAACAACAATTACACCGCTGTGTCGCAAATCACTGAAAACAACAAACCGCACTACAACCCTCCCGATACGATCGTATCCACACACCCATCGAGAAAATAACACTCACGAAACGCACTTGAAAAATAAAATAATTCCCAACGTCGACCGAATAAACAAATAACATTTTATGATAAAGGTGATAATTCTCAAGGCAGAAACATGGAACTTGTTTTGCGATTATCGGTGAGATCTCTCACTAACACTAAATATTTATTCCCTTTCTTAATATTTGGTCTTCATCAGTCATATAGTACCATTCGGCATTTATGCTATCTTCCTCCTCCTCCCTTATGACCCCTTTAACAGACTTTTCGTCCATATGTTCCCCTCCCCCAACCCTAATCAGAAGCGTTGGCCACCCTCAGTCAATCACATCGCGCAAGTGAACATCGAGCAAAATATCCTCACAACAGATCATCCAAAATTAGGCAACAGGAGTCCGCCTATACACCTTTCATCGTAATTCAGTATTTGAAATATCACAGCTACACCTAGTTGAAACAATGGTCACTGAAAACGATGATGCAACGCAAAAGACAATATTAACGCTCCTTTGCATCGATTTCCTTCACCACAGGCAGTGCAGATGTGACAGATGCGCCACGCTTCACTGCCTATAGCAACATACCAATGTTCGTATTTGCAACAACTGTGATGCATACGATGACCAGCCTAGTCAATAGTAAATGAGAAAAACGACAAGCAACGCTAACGGAAAGAATGCACTTCCCCGAAAGAATACAGCATCACAATCCTGAATAGGAATAACCTCTCGTCCACTCGTTGGCACCTCTCCAAAATTTGCATTTTCAATATGCATTTGAATGAACACTATTGGTTACATCATTAGGACGCATGAAAGAATTGCACAGAAAAGGGCGTCAAGTGGAAGCGCGGAATGGTCCCGCTAAGAATCGCAAATGCCGAAAGAAAGCGTTAACCAAGAACAGCGGGGCGACAGAAACCCCGCTCCTTTTATTCTAGAGTTACCAAGCATCTATGTTGATGCACTTCCTTGTTGAAAATTTTTAAAAAACTTCAAATTTGTGGTCAGTTATGGGATAATTTTGGAACATTTGAGTAAAGGCGCTCAGAGGTGCAATCATTCAGTTCGTATGAAGGCTCTTTTCCGCAAATATCATTCTTTTAAAATTTTGCTCCTCCAGATCGAAATTCTGCTTCCATCAGTTTATCAAAAAAATCTCAAGGCATCGTTTTTGAATCCGAATTTTCCTTTTTTATGGCCAACAAGTACAAAACTGAATAATCCAATGAACGACATTCAGTCTTTAATGGTGAGATGTATAATAATCAGTTCAGAATCAAAAAATCCTCGTTGTTTGACTTTCCCATGAATAGACCTTCCTAATCAACATTCAACTCATTTCCTCAACCCTTAGACAATAGGACAAACACAAAAAAATTAAGTAACGAATATTCAACGAGTGGGAGGTGCCAACACGCAACCAACAAGAATTATGCCAACATCGACAATTAAATATGTGAGAACAAAATAAAAACCATAAATAGAATGAAAGACATCTGCAAGTTATTAATATATCCACCCTATCAGAAATATCACAACGTTTAATAAACCCTTAAAAAAATCACTCTCTCAAATGAAGGTGAGAAAAGGGTAAATAATCATTCTAAGATAAAACTGTCTCCTAAAATCTTTCTTTAATCTCTGAATAAATAGTATCCAGAAATAGTATCTATAGTATCCACAAACAGAATCGAGTTCGTGAACTCTTGCTCCTTCGCTCTTCCCCACTGCTCCCTCCTAAGCATGCTTCCTTCAGCCAAAAAAGATTGACTTCCGATTAGACACATTCAAACAATTATTTCCAACACTTAATCCGCATCATCAAGGCAAAAAAAACGAGCAAACGATCTGTTCATAAACATCCAACTGACCCATTTTTCACGACGACGTCTTAAGAACATTTTTGTCTTCGTAGCAAGACATACTCAGAGAAGGCTATTTCCTTGTTTACCACAAATAACAAACCAACTCTTGTGGCTACTGTTTAAAAAATATAGTGCACGCGCAAGAAAGAAGCAATTATAAACTGTACAACTTGACGGAGGATGTAAACAATCATAAATAATTTCACTTCAAAATAAAACCGCAGTCTGGACTCACAATTAAAACTCGTTTTGTATGAGTTGTTATTCTGGGAAACTCAACAAGAAGCATGTGTTGAGCTGAATTCCCCATATGCCTTTACTTGGGACAACCACTCATAGCAAGTCGGCAAGACATGCTTTCATTTCAAAATACCATCGACCTCAACGGCCCCGCCATTTACAGAAATCGCACAACGCTCTACGGAGAAAAACTCACCTGTCATACTAGGAATATTTTTTGAAAAGCGAAGAAATCTTTTCATAGGCTGGAAAATAATTTTTCTTTTAATCCTTCGAGTCCAGGTTTGATGTCATCTAACAACAAAAAACGACTCATACCCATGCCAAAGCGAGACAGGGCAAGAAGATACAAACGACTGATGGGTACTGATCGAAAGGGCGATTAATATCGCACACCATACGCTCCACTTCTACATATGTACCATGTTGCTGCTGATTAAGCTCGAGTATGAGGCTAAAACGGCTAAAAAAACTTTAAACGAGGTATTACTGTTGTGCATACTGATGCGTTGACTGTACTCCATATAGCGTCGTCATATAAGGTGCCTGTAGGGAGGAGGCCGTCACGGTGGGCATCGAATGAGCGCGTGCCTTCACTTCCTTCGAGAGTCGTTCCCGAAAGTAGAAGTACTTCGTTCGCGATTCCATGTATTGCTCGTATAATGGAAAGAGATCACTAAAATATTATTTACAGTCAAATATCGAGACTGCATATAACTCGGTATAATCAAAAATTAAACGGAAGAAATCGGAAGTTAGAACAACATAGCAGGCATTGTTATGTTTAACATTGGCCATTCAATCATTCTCCTCACTTCCCCCTATTCCCCCTCCACCGAAGACAAATTCTACGAATGAGTTTCATACTGGAAACCGGTTTGCGCTGTGATGACACTGTCACAGGGCACTGTGATAATGTTATGTTGTGTTCGAATACGGAGGTGTAATGAAGGCCACTTTCTTGCTGCAAAATGATAAGAAACGAGGTGTGGAGCTGTGTATTTTTGACATTGTGCTACATAGTGAAATTATTAGGAATAGTATGCTTTAGTTTGCGGCGAGTTATTCCTCTTGAAGACTGCATATTCGATTTGGGAATTTTGGGCCGCGAATGTTGGTGGTGATGGTATGAGCATTGCGCACAACCGTGACGCCTTTATATGGGAATGAGTTTAATTCCTGCTGTGAAGAGTTGAGAATAGTAACGGAACCAAGTATGCGGGCAGAATACCGAGCTCCCGAAGATGGCATCTCCACATGTTGTGTCACAACACATTCTGCTCTCTGTGCCTTCCGTAATACTTCCTTCCCTCATCGACATTCAAATTTTACTCTTCTATGCCTTTCCATCCAGTAAATGCAGATTTGCTGCTCATGTGTTTTAGAGAGACGGAATGCCCAAGTGACAGGGGTGGACAGTCACTACTGTCGATCCCACTGCCCACTCCCTCCTCGACGTCCCTGGAGCCGACATCGGTGGTAAGTGGTTCGGAGGAATCTGACTGATAAGAAAGGAGAAAAGTGGGAGAAGCGCGGCGTGGAAAGTTCGCGGTAGAAGACAACAAAGGCAAAAAGGTCCGGTGCAGTGTTTGTGGACGAATCCTACCTTTCGCCTCTTCATCAACGCATGCCATGATGAGCCATTTGAAAGCCGTCCATGATGATCGTCCAGGAGTTGGACGGGCTATGCATTCTGTGACCTAATGGAGAATTTTTTTAGCTTGCGATTGTAGAATTCGCGCTTCTAACATCCCTCACGGAATGATGAAAGCCAGCAGGGCACCCGCGAAGGCCTCCGATTCTCGCTGCAGCCATCGCGAGCGGGGGATTTTTTGATTGCAGGGCGGAGGGGGAAGGTGTTGCACTAGATTATACACTGTGAACGCGATAATCTGCTAGATGGTGACTGAAACAATGATAAAACATTCCAATTGCAAACAGTTGAATCCCTCCATAATTTTATTCACTATCCGGTTCTTACTTCATTTATCCATATCCTACATCCCTTCCTCCACCACCCATACTCGACTATGCTTCCAACAATCACTTCTTTTAAAATATATTCGGAATCAAACTCATCGACGATCAACAATTCATCAGTAATATCAAACAAATTTGAGGAAACCCTCAAACACATAAGCAACGTTAGTCTACTGCAGTGCACCTTAATTCACCGATGTCCAGGCAGGCCAGGTCCGCTATATTAATCGCACGCCATCTCTCTGAATCCCATTATGCGAATATCCGTAATCAACGACGACAATTATACCTGTACAGGTGAATCATCAACGTTGCGTCGTCAAGTGAGCGTGACGCTGACCGTTCCGAGATGCTCTCTAGTTGTGTATTCTGCATCACAGCGAATTTCCCGCTTGTAATGACAATCGTAAAAGCAACCCCATTAGCCACTCTCACCGCAATATTATTCTCAGAAGACAACCGCAGTGTAACTCAGCAGATCATTCAATATTTAAACAGTCAAAGCCTTTCCTCTCCCTCCACTAAGATGCCTTTACAAAATTTTCGAAAGAATTAAAAACTCTCTAGCTACAAACTAACCCGTCGGTGGGCCTCGGTAATTCTGGGTCCGACTCAGCAGCTGTGAGCGCGACGGCAGCAACCTGTTGTGGCTGCAATGCTTGGTAGATGTATGCACCCTGCTGTAGTTGCGTCGTAGTTCCCTCTCCTGGACGACCTGTTAGATTTATTGTTATTGTTGGCGTACCTGCCCCTCTGAAAAACGTTCGCTTTCAGGAACGAAATCAAGTATCACATTTGCGAACGGAAATAGAAATACACTGAAATGAGGGATTTAAAAGGCTCGGCGAGTGAACGAGGCAAACGACATGTTGCAAAACTTTCTGGTATTCATCGATGCACTCACCGAACATTTCATTGCTTAAACCGCAGGATTTATGTAGGCTGCGAGTTTTTTGAGACTGGAAAGGGTACTCTTAGCACCTTTTAAGCGAAAACAGCAATATTCGAACTAAACCATATTCCCGATCTCCTCCTTCTCGTATTTCCCCTCGTCTATCACCCTCACAAATTTCAGGTTAGGCTAGCGAAGAAGTCACTAACGTAGGGTCAGCAGCGAATCGTTTCTGTTCGGGAGTTCCAATAGTCGAAATGGGCTGCCCAGTGCTGGCGACCCGCTTCAACGCACCAGTCTGATTCGACGGATCGCTTGGACACTGCATTGTCTTATGTTCTGCGGCTCCGCATCGATAGCATCGCTTGTCCAGACCAGGTTCCCTTCGCAGTTTTGACGTTGACCTACGAATATATCCATCCATGAGTGGGAAAGCAGGGCAGGAAATCCGTACTTTTCATGGTTCCGCCAGTCAAATTAATCAGAATTAATGAGCATTGAAAACACATTTGACGATTGAGTTCAAACCTTCTTGAACTCTCTTTATTCTAAACGATTTTCCACCGGTCAGGAATATTACTGCAAAATTCCACGATTATTTCCGTCAGAACGTTACAAGTGATTACAACAGTTATGGATTTCCAAGGAATAGTACCTTATCATATATTTCAATCAAAGATTTATTTACTTGAATAGAAGATCAGAGCTTTTCATTCTTTCAAATCATCCTGAAGGGGCGTCTAATTCAGTCGGAGTCAACCTTTCAAAGGGCGCTTTAGTGAAAAGGTGAGGAGTGATTTCTTTGATTTCTAAATTTCGAGAGCGATTTTCTAATTAACGAACACGACATCTCACACATAAACTGAAGAACCAAAGCTCTCTGCTACTGTCCACCCCAAAAGTGCGTTACCACCATGCATATCGAGAGAAAGACAACGAGAACCTTCGAATGTTGATCGGTTTATTCTCGAGGATATATCCGTCGAGTTTTTCGATGGCGATACGAGCTGATTCCTCATCTGCCACATGCTAAAAAGGCAACAACTCATCGCGCAAATGCTTTCATAACGTACCTGCCGCCGCTCAATAAACGACGCCTTCATGTAAACAACTATGATATCGTCTCAACAGTAACTTGCCCACTATCAAGCCTCTGCGGATGAAAGGAAGGCAGGCGTGGACGCTGCTCAAATCTACTATTCTTTTATTTATGAACCGAACTGAACCAAAATCTAAATATGCGTCCCATCGAAAGCAAACAGACTCCATCTCCATTCTTGCGAACAACGATAAAGACAGTGGAATTAATAGGGCGGCAAGGGGAGCGTGGTGCAGCCTAAGTCATAAGAGCCCGGTAAAAGTTTTACTTGCTTCTACATTCCATTATTTTATGCAAATATACTGAAAAAGAGCATCGTATCAGCTGAGAAAGTTCATCAACGTTCACAGAGAATATGTTAGCAGTTAGAATCACAGGAATTTGGCTCACTCTCGACCGACTGATTGATTGCCACATTTGCGACCTCGGCAACATACCTCACAAAAATCACTAATATTAATCGCAGCCTTCATGGGGACAAGTGAACGCGACTGCATATAATCGATGAAATACAGAAAAACGAAGGCATCCATCAAAAGTGGCGTGCTTTTCCTATGTATTCCTTTGAAGCGAACCTCAAATCACTTTAACATATATGTTCGTTCAATACAACGTCATGACGGATATGATCCTCTCTTGTCAGTAGCGATATTCATTGACTCCGATAACAACAGCCCAAGCCTCAGCTTCTCCACTTTTTTGGGAGGCACAAATAATCGTCGAGCCGAGCTTACAGCGAGAGAGGGGTTGTAACACACGTTCAGAGTGCCCTTCTTATTTGCCTTCCGGAGTTCCCCTTTCTATCAATTTTTACAAGTGTATCTGTGATAAAGAAACGGAATAAAAGATTCATTTTGGATGAAGGTCCATAAAACGGCAAAAAAAACTTATATCAGCTTACTACCATAAATCGGCATTAATACGGGGATCGTTCTTTCACAAATTTCAACAGCATATCTTCAATTAAAACAATATCCACTTCATGAGTCAGACATTTCGCTAATTAAGACAAATTGCCCTCCGTACGACAGTACTTCAATCGCAAAAGCAACTAAGAAACTTTACATGCTATATTGTATAAAAAAGGTAAGCGATATGACTACAACGAGGGAGAGGCGATATGCAATGCGGCCCGATGGACAGGGAGGAGACAGCGATCTAAAGGGCAGCTCTCCTCTCCTTCTTCATATCCTACTTGATTAAAAGACGTAACAAAACAATTTAAGGGAGCCCCCGCGTTCCCTCTCGTCCTCCTCCTCATTCTCTCTGACCGGTGCTGTCCTCAGCTAACCCATACTGCAAAATATGTGGAAAATACCCCTACAGAAACTCAACTTGCCTCTAAATAAAACATTGCCTATGAAATTCTCAGCTGCACACCAAAACACTATTGTTTTATTTCTTTCAAATAAAATGCCATTCTCTAACAATTTTCATTAATATATGCATATTGAATTTGGAAAATGTAGAAAATGAAACGACCGAATAAACTAAAAAGACATGAGGTATTTATATCCAAGCGTGTTCAAATCACCTCAATAACACTGCTCAACTCTCTTCCTATAGGTAAATACAGCAAACCCTCTTTATCATCTATCGCTGGCAAATCCTCTTATAAAGTTCCGTCTAATATTTGTTTACTCAAAGACATCTCAAAAACGATGAAACCCGAAAATGGCAGTAAACATTGCTACCAAGTATAATTTAACAAAATAAGAACACAAGTAATCGAGCTCGATCCATTCAACTGTTAAAGAACAAAAATATCTGAACATCACCGTTAAACTACGTCACATACAACGTCAACATTTTCACAGAAATACTCTAAAAAAGGCGTGTGGGATATGTGAGAGTTTAGGATGAAAGCTCGCTTACATTACAGCTTGTCTAACCTCAGCGACGAAGCTAAACAGCCCTCTTATCCCTCCCTGAAAGAGAAAAGCGATATTGATTATTGAGACAATCTATGGCTTATTAGTAATAAACTGGTAATTAACCCAAAAACACCTCAAGTGTTCCAGCTATCTTAGCACTGAAACATATTTTTGAGCAGGGGAATCCCTCACGTTATTCCCTCATTAGCAAAAATTGCAGGGGTTGATTTTATCTTCAGAAATCATGACTTCTTTAAGGGCTTCCGTCTTTTCTTAAACTTCGGTGAGTTTTGCTTAAACATCCACGTTACTACCAAGGAATTTTGATGGTTCTCCAATCTTCCCTCTCGACTCGCCCTCTTTAACTGCTTCAAACGAAAAAGATCCATAAAACACAAAACAGACACCTGTGAAAGATATTTGCACAGAAGGGTAAAGCAAAGCCCAACACAAATGAATAGACGATATAAAAGGCAAACCACGAAAGCGTAGTCCTTAATCACGTCGCATTCGTTAACGATAACAAATTGTGAGAACAACTGCCGAAGTCGAATCGAATCCACTCCATCAGGTAAACCACCAACGAACAGTTTTACCATAATTGCACTAAATATTTCAATTTTTCATTTATTACAATCATAAATTAACATCATCATCGAACGTTATACTCTTTGCAAGACCGCCACTATTAGATTCCATAGAACTTTACGTGAGACTGTAACAGCGAATTTTACAGGCAAGAAGATAGCATTAAACCATCAATTTACCACTTTCTTCCAGACATAACCGCTGATACCTGCACATACCTCACTAATAAAGGTAAATCATTATCCCCAAATCGGAAGAAACCACGTTGGGGAAACGTAGACTATTGACGGCAGCTGCGCGTATATCAAGGTAGTATTAAATCGCATTGAATCAGTATCGCAAATGTTGCTGAAGACCAACATAATCAAACTATACAACAATTCCTTATGCAGCATTAAACGGAAGAACCAAAAGATTGGAATTTCTTCGCCATGGATACGGATGATGCTCGGTTCGCCAGCACACCTTCCATCCACCGCCCCCTCCCACCACTTGAGGGATGAAATCCGCAAATCGCAATCGCGCAGAAAGGCAAGATGGAAAAAGATCACTAAGTTCAAAAAGATCAAAAAGAGAGTGAAGAGGAGAAGAGAAAAAGACGAAAAAGCGAATGAAAGCTGAGCGACACTATTTCTACTGGAACTTTCTGGTACATTTTCTACCTGAATCTGCAATAACCTTTCCCGCCAAGTGTCGGTCTATCAGTTGGAGACTCTCCGACTGTTCGAGTTTGAAGCAGACAGCGTCAGACAAACACATCAAACAAACGAACAGACACGCAGACAAACAAAAACGATCGATCATCCAACATTTAGGAATGCGCTAAAATGCTGAAAAATTACAAAGAATGCGTGAAAGTGATATATAAGCGGCGATCCTAGTCAGTTAATACCTGAGACTATGAACATGACAGAATCCTAGAGCTGCCTTTCAAGCGTCAACTGTGCATAATGTAATATAATGAAAGCGATAAGCTTGGAGTTTACTACAGGTAACAGAACATATGGGGGTTGGGTGGGGGAGCGGGAGGAGCGCCTCTCCAACATTAAAAAGTCACGATATGTTGATCAAGCTGAGGGTGATCCTGTGATATGATATGTGCGGAAACAGTGAGGAAAAACCGCGCATCCCTAAACAATCAATGCTGTAACGAAATATGCTCAAAATTGTGGCATTTTTCTGAAAGTTTGGAATAGCTGAGCGGGCAGGTGTCGCCATAAAAGTAAGCTTGCGTTCTGCTCAACCATTCCACTGCTCTCGACTTCGACGTTCATGAATGAGCACAAAAATCACCACCCATACCAACTTCCTTCCCTCTGAACACCCCTCCCTTCCCCTTCCCGTACCAAATTCGAAAAAAGCTCGTGTCCACAGACGTCAACAACCGAAATAGGGTTGAGACGCATCTTCGAGTCCTGAGTGGAACAAGAAACTTCATGCTCGCAAAATAGCCGCTCCTCCTACGGTCATTCAACTGTTTTCGTTGCAAGAATAGAATATTTCCAAAACATCATTCCACCTACATGGGCATTTTTAAAAGCCGACGATACGGAGGTTTCAGTAAATATATCTGAAGTTGAGGTTAATTTATTCGAAAATGCAAAAACATTCCTTATTTTACAGCAAAAAGCATGAAACAAAATAAAGCGTGCAACAAGTGCGCAGCCATAAGTTGAGACCCTCAGGAAAACACAAAGATAGCAGCGATCGTAAGGATTGGATACCTGCGGGAAGGCAAACATGAATATATGGAAATAACGTAATTACAAATATATTTACAACCACCAAGCAGTGAAAAGAGCAGCTGAACCACAATGCTTTAAGCGTCGCTTGAATGACGACAAGTTGCCGGATATAACGGGGAATTCCAAATGGCAGCAAAAAGGAAAGCAAATAAATTCAGCACATCAGTTCCAGTTCGCTGAGTTTTCAGCTTGAGAGGGTGTAGCCATGAGCATAGTGCAGACTTTGTGAAGGAGAAAATATTTCCCAACGGAATTCCTGAAAAGCTTTCAATGATCTTGAAATACGTAAACCGAGCTGAGCTCTACAATGCCTCAAAAGTTTTAATTCAAAACTAAAGCACTGCTAGAAAAGGCCCAGGAAAGGCTCCGGAGGGGACAAACTTATAATCTATGTTTGGTTCCGTCTTAATTAACTAATTTACAAATAATTTATTTAAACGTCCCGAAGTGGGAAAATATACAAAAACACGCGAGCGTGGACAGCTGCAAGGACCAAAACATTCGCAAAGCTGTAACTTGCGCGAGTAAACATTTAATACCTAAGAGGAGCAGCAGTGTGTGGATCAAAACGATTCAGCCGCAACTTAAAGGCTAAAGGGTGTGCATTAGTGATATCGGCCGAAGGGAAGATTCCAGTTTCGTATAACGCCACGCTGGAAACCGTACAGAAAACAGTATTCGTGTTGCAAGATGTTTCGGCAGGCTGAAACTGATGCGCACGTCGATTACGGGCGGGGACAGGCTGAAATATCTCCGGCAGCCGGATTTCGGAAAAGCCGGAAACAATTATGTGAGAAGAAGTCAAAACAGCCTGCGATACTCCAATGATTCCAGGTTGAAGATTTTTGCTATGGCACTGTAATTTGGTCGATATGGACCCATGATAGATTTTGCAAAAGGCAACGTGTTTTTGTACATTCTCCAGCAAATTGATATCAGAAACCGAATAAGGAGACCATACAGGAGTGCAGTATTCCACAATGGGTGGGCACTAGGCGATGCAGGTATATTTCGGTACTGCTCAGTACATCTCTGTTGTAAAGTGTGATGAATACAGTTTATAATTTTTGACGACATTTCGGCAGTAGTGGAACACTGCAAGCTCCAGCGAAGTTTAGAAACGATTATAACACCGAGGTCACGAACACCATCGGTAGTAGAAAGAACCCCACTTGCTAGCCTGAGAAAACATTCATGCCGAAAGTTGATATGAAGCACATAGTATCTTTCATGGGAAGCACTTCAGTGCCATAATTTCGACCATTTGGCGAATGCATCTAGGTCACTTTGCAGAATGTGGGAGTCATAGGCAGAATCATGATTAATTTTGAGGTCCCAGCAAAGAGTTTAGTACTGCTTAGAATGTTATCGGTAAGATTGCTGACGTATATGAGGAACAAGACAGGACTCAGGACAGTTATCTGTGGCACACCACTTGTTATTGGGTGTGCAGCATACTAGCTGTGTGCAGGTCTTACTTGAAAACTTGTCCATACAAAAATGCTCTGGCTCACTTTAGAAAAAAGTCGACGACGCCATATTTATCCAATTTCAGGAGTAGCTTCTCATGACGGACCATATAAAAGCCTCAGCATACTCAATCTGCACATTTTCAGTTCCGACTCTCACATTCAAGGAGGCCGCCCAGTCGCCTAAGTCGCCACATCGTGGATCGACGAAGAAGAAAGCCGAATTTCACAGCATTTAAGAGGGTTTTGCGTAAATGATCCATCAGTGCGTAAATGATCCACCAATAAAGTAGTTGGCTGTTTCCTCAACAAAGGCGAGAAGAACCCTCTTCAAATATGAACAGGATGGGGATGCGGGAAATTATGCAAAGCGAGTGTGACGTCGTTTACGTGGTGTCTTTTAGAAACAGTGGTGGAATGTCGTCTAGCATGAGTGAAACCTTACAATGTTGACATTATGGACTGCCTTGAAAAATGGGTTAACAGCGCAAAATCCAAACCAACAAAGGCGAAGTGACGGCGAATGAGGCACCACACGGCTATCTTTCATTAAAGTGTTTGAAAAGCAGTCAGCGATAATGTTTGATTTCAGCCGGCCATCAGCAATAACCTTCTCAGAAATAAGTGAGAATACGTCGAAACGAATATGAGCTGAACGTTTACAGGCGTATTGGAATTTTAAGTTTGGAGATGTGCGCGCCTTCGCATTATTTCGACTATAAGTTAATTTTATATCCTTCAGTCGAACATTTACAACGTTTAGATCCATGCAGGAAGCCATCTGGTATTGACGCCACACACATTTAATGTCGACCAACAGGTGAAGGGTCCTCGGCTTGAGCCCAACCGCATCTTCCAATGCACTCTTTTGCACGAATCCATGCGTGTAACGGATTTTAAATACGAATATTGAAGAAAAGAAGGCCTTTAATGTCTTCTGCAGTTTTTACAACAGCCGTCTTCCATCCTTCCTCCTCTCTATCCGTCCCTTCTGCTTCGGCCAATACTTGCACAAAACGACTTCATTATTAACCAACCCACATAAGGTAAACAATTTCTCGCCTTTGCACCATTCAAGCGAAGAAAGATTATTTTGAAGGAAAATAGAAAGAATGTACTCTCTCCAGTCAGGTCGCTCTCATATATAACCAACAGACACGAAATGCCTGCCATGTACTTTTGGGTTTACCACTTCAATAACTGCATAGAAAGAAAAGTGGATCTGCAGTGCTTTTCCTTACGCACCTTTTTATTCTCGTGTGACCATGCTGCTGTTACTATTACTACTACCATCACTGCTACTATTATTTGTACTACTACCTACTACAACAACTGGCATCCAACCGTACAGCAACGATCCCCACTTAGTTCATTGCGGTAGCAAGCAGGACAAAGTCCACTGCGCTCCATCTGTGCGAGGAAAGGCTCGCTAACTGGCATTGTTCACCCGCCCTACCTCTCAGTGCATTTCCCCGCGTTTCTCTTGTCTCGGACTTTAATGACGTTTGATTGGGGAATTGCAATGAAAAATACCAAATTTCATATTCCAGCAGAGCGTAATATGTCTGTCTGTATTATCAGTAAAACTCTCTGGACCATATCTTTTCACTTCGATCAACGATCGCCACATCGGTTGCTGTTCTTATTCTCTAATTTTACTTTCTTAAGGCAGCATGCCAGGGTCTAGGGGATCTTTACTCTACCCAGAGGAGAAAACAACACTCCCAGAACATAACCTTGAGAACTAATACCGCTTCCGACTGCAAGATACTGCTCATTGGCACTAGTTCCAATTCAACGTTATACCTCATACTGCTAACTTCTCTCTGTTTTGCTAAAAACATTTCCGGGAACTCGCCAATCTTTGGTCGCACTGGCGAACGTCAACAACCGCACAACATGACAAACGCTCTAAAAACATAATGCATCAAGTCGAAGGGCCAATATGTCCGCGAAGACATGCTTGTCCATTCCCCCATTCTTTGTCCAACGCAGCGATAAATTCAATCACTTTCATTCCACCATAAAAGAGGGGTCCAGAGTATGTACCAATGCTTGTACTCAACAACGATGCAGATCCCCCTGCCTTGGTGTACTGTAAACTACGTGGGTATGATCACTGCATTTTCCCTTCTGGGTTCATTTCATCGGTGGGTCCACTCAGAGCTAATCTCAAACATAAATAAATGCCAATGGCGAAGAATGGATTAGAGTCGAGTGATAGCACGTTATGGGTCTCTCGCTGTGCATATGATTCCCCGGATTTTTGAAGCTGAGGGATGTGTGAGGACAAAGTTCTCCGATCATCTGTCATCGAGGCATCAACACACTCTCGAATAAAGATTTTATCTCCAGCAAACCGTAGAAGGAAGATGGACAGTGGGGGAAAATGAAACTTCCATAGTAATGCAAATACGCTCCTCCCAGGTGACAGCAACGCCACAACTAACAATCAAAACAAAACTCCGCTTGAAACAGTGAAAAACCAAAAGTTACAAAAAACTCCTCGAAGTGCACACGAAATTCGCATACTTTCAAAAATAATCAAAAAGATGCGTTATCAGATGTCATGAGACGCCACTTTATTATTGAAAATAAAAGCATTGCAACGACAGCACAACTGTTCGACAAATCATCCAACGCACATACGCCCATATAATACGACCCCCGTGCATACATCCCTCTAACGACATGGTGACTGATAATGATACGTTATGTTCCGAATTCAGAAATATTTCAATTCACGCATTTATTATATGGCAGAGATGGGATCTAACGAGCTAGAAACTGAAAAATCAATGACCCGTCCCTGCAACCATCAACAAATTACGATACATCGAAACAGTCCTGCATTGGGTCGATATTCAATTCACTCAACAAGCGCTCTCCTCAACCACCCAAACAGCAAAGAACAAGAGCTGATCTGCTATGCTGCAACTGTGCAACAGCTGCGATCAGTGCGGAGTGGCTTCATTCTGAGAGATGGCGAAACGATCCTTCTCCTTTAGCAGATAGTTGGCGAGATACTCAATCGGATTTGGTGGCCGCTCCTTAGCCAATGCACCGAGTGCTTGAAGCAAGATTGGGACCACTGTCTGATCGAGATACTGTCGTGTTGGAATCGTCGAATTCATCGTCGACGTTATGTCGCTATCCCCGCCCGCCTGCAATGTGCCATTTTTATGAGTAAAGAATTATTAGCATCCTAACTGCATAGCCGATTTACTAGAGCGGCCGCTTCTCACGCAGAAAGTTAGGATTTACAAAGCCTACCCCCCCCCCCTTCCCCTTGCAATCCTCATTCTTGGAAATCTTGGCGGCATTTTTCATTAGATCAAATTTCTTTTAATAACCGCAAAAAAGCAGTTTTCCTTTCATAATCACAATCCTTCTGTGAAAGAACAAGAAGCTATCCATGAGGATTTCGGATTTGCCGCGAGGACTTCCAGGACGGAAACTGCAAATAATCTCCACCCCATCAATAAGGAACAACCAGGATCGCGCGTGCACACATCTGCACCAAATAAAACCACTCCCTTCTGGCTAAATAATCTGAAACAAAAATACGCCTTAAGCATGAGTAAACTCTCTCCGTTTGCTGATAAGCCGAATTTTCTATAGAACGGGTTCCTACAGCACATCTAGGGGCACAAGCTGCGGAGCATACGGTACGCATTTACACAAAAAAAACAAAGAGATCGTGGAAAGAAAAATCACCAATCGTCTATTGGCGAATAAAACTTCGTATAATGTGCTTTCTCATCCTCTTTTCTTTCCGCTGAGATAAAAATACCCTCATGAGCGAAGTCACCTTTCCGAAGGATTTGAGGGAGCGTTTAGATTCTCATTTCTCCCATCCCAGCCTCTCTTCTCTCTACTGGAATTCCAGTAGACACTGCAATAAGCAAGTAATGCAACATACATCTTTCTTTTCGGGCTCAGTAGCCGATTCGGTTGATTCGGCAGGGGCCTGCTGCGGAGGCTCGGCTGCCTTCGGCGGCTCCTCTACTGGGGCAGCCTCCTCGGCCTGAAAAAAACCACCATAAGTGAAATTAGGAAATTATGTGACTAATGGTGAACTAAAAACTGATTAATCATTACGAACATCACACCTGAGCAGAAACGAAGGGAAGGAGGCAAGAAGAGAGTGGGACAGAAAAAAGCTGAAATGCTATGAAAGCAGTGCATATGTGTGCCATTTCTGCGCTGCTACACACACACACGACGTAGACTTTTGCGCTGCCCTCTATCTCCTTTTCCTGCCGACTTATCAGCGATGGCACCTCCTCCTGCCGGTACCCGTCGATCGCTGTATTCGCCCAAATTTCTTCTCTCCTCCTCCCCTATTTTGAAATATAGTGAACAACAATCACAACCAACATTGCGCTTCTAATGGATGTTCAGGATTAAGTAGGTGAACGAATGCGAAAATAGTGTGAAAGTGACATTATAAACGAGAGAATCACTCCCTCTCCCTGATCTGGACGGAAAAAATTCCCCATCATGAAAACGGCAAACAATATGCAAATTCTTTAAAATGAATTCAGTATGCAACTCTTTTCGTATTGCTTCGTTTACATTTGTGACACATTCGCTCAGCCCGACGTTAGATCGACGATATGTCACATAGGCTTCATAAAATATCATTCTTTTACCACCACTCAGAGCCCTCGAGTTCGCCTCAACAATTTTCATCCGCAGCCACTTCACAACTGTCGTCCGTTTTATTAAATGTGTGCTGATGTTTTCAGTTCGTGATAGCACTTTATTATTAAAGAAATATGTAACAGATTGTCGATGAAATGGAGCTATGAGGACAGATGGGAGAGGCGGAGGGAGAGAGAGGAAGCGGAGAAGGCGAACGGGGTGAAGGGGCATTTCTGGTGTCGATGAGTACACACCATCAACGCATTCAAATTTTCCCATATAAAGTCACCGCTTTTGGAGTCACGCCCCTCAATGAGCTGTTCATTTCACATACTATAGGAGCTGCCACCAAGAAATCATAGTGAGGTGTTTGTTGGAGCATTCTTCCGCTGATTTTTCAGAAGACCCTCGCATATTACCGGTGTTAAGTGAATGAAATAAAGAATATCGGTGCAGAAGTACAAAAAAGTGGGAGACGGAGGGGAGGAGGGGTGCGGAAGCAAAACAACCACAAGAGGTTGGAAGGTGAGTGAATTTCGAAAAGTCGACTGTCTTCGCCGATATCAGCAAATGAGATCAAATAACCTCCTCAATGACTTTTAACTAAAATTAAGAGTGCTGAAAGGAACGCAACCTTCTTTTCTTCAGTTGGTTTTGGTTCCTCAGCAGGTTTCTGTTCCCCCTCTGCTGGGGTAGCCGTGCTTTCAGTCACATCCATTGCAGACATCTTTCGTTGTTTCCACTGCCTGTAACGAAAAATTCAAGTCCCTACTCGTCATACACTCGACAACGTCGTAATATTGAGAAGAACCGAATATTAATGCGACACAATGAGGCGAATTTTTGCAAAAGAGGAGCCGACGAGGAGGCAAACACGAAGACGAGGGCTTGGCATCGCACCCGCTGACTTTTTCAAGCGGCGAGAGGAGAGAGGGGAAGGAGTATGAAGAGGAGGAAGCCCTCTCTTCTCAAGGCCCAAATTCCAGTTAGGAAGAGGAGGAAGGAAAGGGGAGGAACTTCCATCTTATCCTTTCTCAAACCTTGGTTGACGGAGTTTCTTCCCAAAGTTTCTTACCTTTTTCGAAAAATTTCCGATGGGCTATGGCAGCATAACAGAATCGCTCTGAAGCTCACACCGTCCTCATATTCGCCATTTAAAAATTTGAATCGGCATAAGTCGATCCGATAGGACTAGTGCGAAGGAGCTCAAAAATGTGTCGACTTTTGCTAAACGAGGCGCCCTTCCCGAGAATGGTTCGAACATCGCCAATTTCTCGTTACCCCCACCCTCCCCCCCACCAAGCCACAAGCCCAGCTATACGTTCACTCCAGCTCAGCTGATATAAAACATACCCACCTTAAATACCGGTTGACTGGGACTGCCATTCATATTTTTACTCATTTATGTTCTCCACTACTATTATGTATTTTTTAATCACTTGCGATTAAACGGCTGATTGATCTAGCAGTTAAAGTTGTATGTAGATGAATATTACTGCAACAGAATTTTGAAACATAGTTCTCGCCAACCGGCATCCCGATACAAAAACGATGTGCTGTGGCCAGGAAACTTCAACCAATCTCGAGAGACTTCAACCAACGAACCCGTGGTTTACACACCCATAAGGATAGGAAATGAGGGAGGCATCATGCTGAAGTGGTTCTTTCATGTTTTCCGATCAAGCGGGCTAATGAAGGAATTTTCCAGAGGAAGGTTATCACAAAACAGTAGTGAGGTCATCGGGGTGCGGGGTGATTAATCTGTTGAAGGGAAAGGGATCATAAATGCTTTTAGAAGACAGGGGAAGGCCTTAATTTGTGGCAACACGTGAACCTGATTTGCATGTGACTGTTTGCGACACGTTTGATAACAAAGTCTGTCTCCATTCAGATAAAATTTAAAAAGAAGTGAAGGTGGGAGATTGATGGGTTTACTGGGGGAAAATAAAGTGAGGTTTTGCCGGGAATATCCTTCAGAATAACTGCGATCGCAATCATCGCAGTTCAAGATCGGGAGGAGACGTGACTGAGCTCACGTACACACCGCCCAGACCTTACCTCAAATAAACACGAGGAAATTCAGCTAACTCACACTTGAGGGAAAATCGCAGGCCTGATCACAGGTGGAGAACGTAGCCAGGCCAGTTCGAAGATGAGAATCAAATGGATGTATGCATCTGTACGAATGAGTGCCGCCCCGGGAGGTATGAATGGCCACGCCCAAGCACTTGATTCCCTCGCCAGCGCTGTTATTTCAAAGGCAGCCGCATGAAGATCGAGGCCATGTATACGGCCAATCCCACGCATTCCTGCCATCCCCTCCCCCCCACCCCCATCCCCCTCCCTCAACTTGGAACGCCGTCTTCCATTCTTGCAATAAAAGATGTATGAAACCTACAGGCCGGAATAAGCCTACACAGCGAAACTGCACTTCGGCACAGGTCTACTCCCGTCCCATCCCGCTGTACCCGGAAGTTGGGGACATACGTCTTTCGCGATATTTTATTGTTGCGAGGCAATGCCGCCGACCATCCCGACCCCTACAGAGAGGGGAAAATGGAAGCAAAATGTGGCCTCCTGATCGCAACCGGATTTAACTGAGACTTAGAACTCTTCCAACTACATTTCAGGACTTCTACTCAACTACACAAAGTTCAGGAAATTCTAAAATTCAGAATTCGGCAGGAGAACAGTAACGAAAATTAAAATCCCTCGACCGCAAGTATCCTCATTTCCTTGAACTTTATAATTTCACTTCTTAAACCCCCCCTTATTCACTGTTGAAAGCACACCACCACCCTGTTCTGCGCCAAGCGTCATCCACATAACATAAAAAAGCAAACCACGGGGATAAAATCGCAGCATCTCAAGATGCACTGTTCCCGTTCCGATGATAACTCTCTACTGTTGTTTTGAAAACTGTTGTGGAGAAGAATAAAGCACATTACAACACAGGAGCACATCAGCATACCTATATTCTTCAGACCGCCTTCACTATGAAATGAAACGCATCCGAACTCGCAAATGGACGCGAAATATAGTCAACAATTTCACACAAAACCTAATGAGCCGCAAACAGATCACGCCACAACATGCTTAGACAAATTTGAAACCTATATTGAACCCAAACAAGTCATTATCATATTAGAGAAACAGATCAACGCTATTCGGATACTGCAGATAGGTTGGGAGAGCACGAACAATACAACTACCATCGTTTTGGCGACAAATTCAAAGAGATGATGATGCATCAGCGAGACGAATTGGTGAGAGTCGCTCTCAAAAAGCCGGGCACCTGCACTCACCTATTGCGAACTCACCGAACACACCACAAAATGACGGCAACGATGCGCTACTCTGAAGCCTTGTCTACAATTACAGCTTCATATTTATCCACTGCGATGTTATTACCCCTCATTCATTTAGTGGGTGGTCATGCCAACGTTTTCGAATCAGACACAGCTATGCATGTGTTCATTTGCGAACAAAAAAAAACTTTGTTCACCGTACTCCATCCCTACCAATCAATAATCCAGGATGTGACTCATCGCTATGTAAATGAAATAAACGGAGAAACATGTGAGAGGAGTGGGCACAG
Organism: Ascaris suum; assembly: GCA_013433145.1. Lineage (NCBI taxonomy): Eukaryota > Metazoa > Nematoda > Chromadorea > Rhabditida > Ascarididae > Ascaris > Ascaris suum. The sequence continues at coordinate 6,219,585 of CM024178.1, read as the reverse complement.
TACACGCCTTTGCAATCCCCCCTATCGAATAGACCAATACCGCTGATCAGCATCCATCAATAAAAATCATCACATGGAAAGTACCCACCAAGACCTCAAATTCCTAGCTTCAACGGCCCCCCAAGTTGAAACCGTCAGTTAAACAGACAGTACACCACTCTACCGCACTTTGCATATGCAAAATTACCATAGTGCATGAAATGAAACAACGGCAAACAATAACAGCGCCGGATATGTAACCGATCGCAATAGACAAACGAATAAAACAGTGACATATCGAGGCAATATTTAATCAAATTCAACAAAAAAGAGAGGAAACAACACTAGCATAAAAATTTGTAACAGCACTTTTTCCCTGTTTATTTATACCATCCGATTTCACTTACACTCTAGTTTTTTAGTACTGACCGATGAAATCATTCGCTGGACGGAACTTTTTTTTTTTAATTTTCAAGTTATGACACGTTCAGTTGTAATCAAAAATTCAGTACGAAAACTCCACATTTCCAAAAAGCGCAATTTGCAAATCATAGATGATACGCAAATTCTGGTCACAAACTTGTCATTACGGAACAACAGAAAGAATCTAGCAACAGTTATTACACTACATCCCAATCTAAATCAATTCACAATGAAAGGCGTTGAAATCGTTTCTACAGCACATATCAGTGATGGTTTCATTAACTCACAATAAGCTCTACTAATCCACTGTTCAATTCTACATCCATAATTTAAGCGAAAGCAAACTGAAAATAGAACGGTGTATCGGAATCTAATATTGCACAGTTCAGAGAAGTATCGTATAAGATGGTTGAGCTTATAATAACATGATATAGAAATATCACTGATATGCACACAACGAGATCGGCGATGATTGTTTAGCAAGGCACCTCACAGGAAGATTAGATGTGGCTATGAATCAATTTGCGATCACACTAGAACAGACGCATAGGCATGCCCTTTATGAATGAAGCAAACCAACAGAAATGCATGGGAAAAAGTCTGTTAAACTCTCAAAAACATTTCCGATAATACTGAAATGGATGGAGACTGCAATACTCGGGATCATGCCCTCCTCTATGGGTACAACGGCATGTCATTATCGAAGGGGGGAGGCGAGAAGCGAACCCTCTAATTACCATCACTTTTTCCAAACCCATATAGCTGCAAATTCGATAAATTTTACGTCGCTACAATCAAACAACATTAAAAAAAGAGCACCGTGAGATTCCGGAACTTCTTGTCCACAAAAGAGAACAACCATCGGAAAAGAGTGTAAAATGAAAGAGCCTAACACGTTACTGCAGTCGCTTTTTAACTTAGCTATCATCCATATATTTGTTTCAATATTTCTCTGGCATTTAAATGGACTTCCCAAGTGCCTTAATTAGTCCTCTCAGCATCACTTTTTAAACCAACATCCACATCGACCTAGCTCACCTCTCATCGATTCACTCCAAGTCATTTCCGTCCTTCATTCCGCTTCCCAAATTAGGCTTCCAGCATGCTTTGCAAACAAACAACGAAGAACTATGAGGCACGCTGGGACGCAGCCCGCGCCCTCTTGCCAGTTTCAATTGCCCTCACAAAGAGATTCATAAAATATTCGACACTCGGCGTCGAATCATCATTTCCGGGGATCGCATAAGAAATATATGACGGATCTGAGTTCGAATCAACCACACCGACCGACGGGATCGCCATCTTTGCCGCCTCGATCACCGCCGGATGTGTTTCCAGTACCTAAACCTTATTTGAATGATGTCATCGTATATTGTCAAATTGGCCATATCCAAATTTGCACCAGACTGATAGCTTACTTTAACTGATTCTCTTTCAAGCTTTCTACAAATTAGCGCTTTATACTCCGAACCCGCTGTCGTGCCCGTGCACAGGTATGTCTGTGTCGATCCGTCTGCCAGTCGAGTGCTTTCAATTCAAAAACTACTGAAGCTGCAGTTATCAAATTTAATAGACATAATTTGCGTTACAGTGAGAACTCCTTTTCTTCTTATTGACTTATAAAGTTCTTCACTCGTTGAAGACACAAAATATGCCCAGAAGTTTAGATGCATTTTTAAAACCAGCCGATGCATAAGAAACAAAAACAAACTCTTCTAGGTTGTATGAGTGGTGGTTTGGCTAAAACGTGAATATACCACTCGTCTGCTAGCAACTTAGGATTCCAGCTGGTCTGATTAAGCTCATATCGTGCTGACACCTCTCGCGCGCTCTCCCACTCACCGAATCTTTTAACCTCATCAAGTTTTTTCAACATGCACTTCATTCTATAATCGAACAAAACTTTAAAACGGAAAATTTAAAGATATATTTGGGCCAGGTAAGAGGTGGTCATGGCCGGGTTCACAAATTATCTTACCCAACCTCCCCCTCCCTCCGCGGCTTTTATTCAAGACGTGCTGGCTTCCACAAAATGCGAATACTGTTTGAACTTCTGCTGAGATCGCCAGACTTATAGATTTAAGGAACTTTAGTGAGTACAGAGTTATGACGTGATGATTTCTTAATCAATAAATTTAAAGCTCTGATCCACGATATTTTCAGAACCAATAAATTGATTTGAATACCAAAATTTCACCCACCCCTCCGCCGTTACCTTGACAATAAACGTGCTTACCTACCCAACTGTAAAAGTGAGCGATCATATCAGTGCTCCAAATTAAGGAACCGTATGAGCTCGCATCCATGTACCCTAATAATGAAAACATTACAACCCTATTGTTTTTATCCACGGCTATGCGGTAGATCATCAACTGTGGCCACGTATGCTTTAAAACTAGTTAAAGAGTCCTCTGCCGAAATAATTCCATTTCAAACTTCAACAAATACCGAAGTGAGCGTTGATAAGAAGATAATCGTATCGGGTAATCTGATCGGTGCACCGAATAGCTGCCTCGAGTTTGTCAACGTTCCCTCCTGCCATTTACGAACATGTGAATACTCACCCACTAAACTAGCCATTCGTTCTATCATCAGCATGTTGTTCCTATAATTGCCTTCTATTACCTTGTTAAAAATCGCTCACTGAGATGGTTACATCCAGAATTCCCCCCCCCCCCCCCACCGACGTTTCTAAATGAATCCAGGAGCAGCTAAGAGTTGACTTGAAGGAGGTAAGAGGATTACATATTCTTATACGTAATCATTTAAAAGCTTTTGAGGTGAACAGCTGTCAGCTGCAGATATAGGAAATACTGTGACCGATTCAAATGAAGTCATGATCGATTCGCAATCGGAACGCTTGATCGTGAAAGCGTTTAATGCAGACTGACCAACGACTTAAAAGCACGACCTGAACCTCCAGTTTAAAAGTGTTATCACACCACACTCATTGATACTATTTTCTTTGCGTTCAGCATTTAATTTTTCTTATGTGAACCTAACAAAGGGAGACAACTTCCTCGATGATGTATAATCAAAGGGTCCAGCAACATGAATATGGTTTTTTATTGGCGGATTTTATTTGAAGTGATCTTCGAGAGGGCAACAACTGCGTTACTTCAGATGTCCACCGAACAGCGTGCTCTGCTTCATAACATAGACTGGCAATCGGACCACAAAATCATCGGCTACCCTTTTGGATTAAACATCCGATCAATACACTGTGGCAAAATTATTGCTCGATCGCCATATCACAAAGTTACTTACTGCAAATCTATAAAGTAAGTAGTGATAACCTATCTGATGAGACGAAGAGGATAACGCCTCCACGATATGCAACATGCGAGATAAAGTTGAGCGCTTTAATCAAGTATTTGCGAGTGATATCCAAATCGAAGATACATATCCCTAAGCGTTCGCCATAAAGCGACCATTTCATTTTCTCATTTAGTGTCCCGATCTGCAAACGTTTATTTCTATCAATACAGATACTTCAAATTCCTATTTAAGTCGACCTTTCTTACTTCAATACTGTTTTAATGCTGTTGCCTATAAATATTTAACCATAGACCTATTTATATATATGGCACTAAACGCATTTGTAGGATACCTCAATTCATCAAAAACTAAAATAAAGAACGCCCTTTTAAAGATGCAGAACTCAATTTTCCGCCTCAATCCTCCTTATCGGTATCCGGTGTTCGCTTTGAAGAGGGCAAAAGCAGTGCTAAATGCAACCGTCAAGGAAGGAAGGAAACGTTTGAGGTGCTGCAATAAGAGTGCAAGCAATTGTGCAATCGATACCATTCGTTAATGCAACAACACGGAAGTCTAGTCTAAAGCATTACCATACTTCAACTACAGCACCACAAGCAATATAATAGAAGGACCCACAACACTGTCCAGAGTGCCACACTCTCCACTAGGTTACATCAGGTAAACGCATCAATTTACTTATATCCATCAAAAGGTAGCAAATAAGTGACACAAACCTTATGGCCGTAATGAACACGAGCATGGAACATATCTTCGATTCTTACAAGACGGCTCATTTCGAAGTAATCTTCGTTCTGCAGAATATCACCGACATAAGGCCTTAAAAACGAGATACTAGAAGGCCATGGGGTTGTAAACGTGTAAAGCGATGCTCTAGGATTACTGTTTCACATGAACGGGACTTAATGCTGCGAATGCCATGGATATGAATACAACTGTGAAGTGAACCTAAATGGCAATGCCAACAACTGAAAGATTGATGAAACCCTCACATATGCGTAATAATAATGATTTGCAAAAAATATTACAGATATTTCTTGCGCATCGAAAAGTTCTCTAAACCATTACAATGTTACGCGCACCTCCTCTCAAGTCAGTCACAACGAATCCATACAGCTACCTCGCACCATCAAGGCGCGCCGTCTTAATTACAGCTTCTCCCCTCCCCTTCCCGCAATAATTCCTTCGCTCCCGACCCTCCCTTCTTCCTCAAAGCAAAATCCACTGCAAATCGGTCGCAGCAAGCTAAACGTTGTTTTCTGTCCAATGTACTCTCCGATTCGAATTGATTTCATAGCAAACAAACATTTCACATTCGACAACATCATTTAAAATATGATGCACTATCATCAACATGTAACCTGAGACTGCGAAAAGTTGAGAACTCCGTCGAAGGAACATCGTATAAACGAGAATGCTCTCATGTGGGTACACTGTTCCTCCAACACTTCCTCCCTCTCGTTGCTTTTGCAATGAAAGCTCCGTCGCTGTTGTGCAATAATGACCGTACTTTCGGTTTTGCAATAATAACGCCTATTTTTGCAAAACAATGCAGTAACAGATTTGCAAATCCCATATGCCTGACTGCTCGTGTCGTTTTATGCGAAAATTCGATTATGGACTTTAAAAATGCATAAGCGCGTCTTCTTCCTTCATACGTGTAACCATATTAGACGAAGCTTTTAACGATAAGGTTGGGGCCACACTTACGAATATCACTACCCAGCTCACCCCATCTCCGAACATCACCAATCTTCCTTCCCCTCCCCCTCGTCTTCCTTCCAACACAATTTTTGAGCAATTTTTAAACCTAAGATCCTAGACTAGATGGCACATTAGACCGTAAAGGAGAAGCAACAAAATATGAGAGAAGCAGTTGAATGAAATTTATTACAATTAGATAAATATTATTCCACCTATAAAAAATAAGAGTAATGAAAAGCACATACTTGAGAAGAGAAGGCCGAACAGTGGCCTTCTCCAGCGTCGAGTTATCGGGAACCGAACTTGTCACCAATGTGCGCGAACTGCTTAGCAACCTCGAACACTTTGCAAAACATCGAACAGCCGAACACATTACCCGTATTCTAGAAGTTGTTTGAGTGGCAAAATAATATAAACGGCACTTCCTAATTTCTGAAGAATCTCCCTTAGGGCAGTCCAAAGAAGAAAACAGCGGGATGAGGGGGGGGGGGGGGAATTTTCTCGGAACACAATTCCTTGATGGAACTTTCCCTCTAAATCTCCGACGGACACATTCTTAAAAGTCGAAAAACATCTTTTTTATAAATCCATAAAACCGTCCTCCTAATCCACAGTTTCCGCTCAACCTCAGTGATTGATCCCTCGTCTTCCCCCCCCCCCCCCCCGCCTACGTCAACTTCCAATTTTCCCTTTTCTAAGGCAATGCTTGAGACACCATGAAGGTCTACTTCTCGTTACCCGAGCGGCGTCACCTTCAGCTCCAACCATTCCCGACCGCAGATTTTCACTTTTGCATTGTTACTTCTCTTCGGCTAAAAGCACGTACCAAACGACATGCCCCTGCAGCAGTAATCGAGCACTCACGTAATCCCGCCAACCCCAGTGCACGCCGAATGATAAAATAACATAGCGCTCCTCCGCACATTCAGTGCCCTTACCATTCAATTACTTCCTTTACCTGAGCTCGACTACCGCAATCGATCTTTTTGGCTCTTCCAAACATCAACAGCTTACAATATATATCCCACCCCTTCCATATAATATGGAACCCTCTAGTCGGAGCACACGCTTTCTCCACGTACTCGAATTGGTATACCTAATTTGTTTGGTATAAGCGTAAAAGAGGAAGCGGAATAATAACCGCAATTGTTCAGTACTGCAGATGACGGGTACCCTTCCGCATTCACACATCTGCCGAAAAACTCTTGCAGTGCATCGTCTCAGAACGGCCTCAAACGTGGATGATTAAACACTTATCCACATCTCATAAAAATCTCATTCTATGTACCAATACCAACAAACAACCATAGCACGACTCCGATAGTGGAACTCAACTAGCGGAATAAGGTCGTGAATTGCCTTCGAGTCGTGCTCAACAACTGTGATAAGTTGAAATATATATGCAATAGAACTTATGAATAAAATGCAACAGGTAAACAAAACGCTGAGTCATACCATTCAAACGCTAATTTAATTGTTCGAATCACCGTGTATAAAAAAAGACTTTATTCATAAAGCGATCGCAATCAAATCAAATCATATCATATCACAATGTCACTAGCACTCTGATCAACTGATTCTGAGCAATGGATACACCAATGAGTTGGCGGTGAACACGAAACTGATCGTCGACTGAAAACAAATCGATATATAAAACTTAAAATATCAACACGCAACAATTTATTTATATCCCCCCCCCCCTCTATCCAGTATCTACTTCAAAAAACGACAATTTCATAATATGCCACGGTGATAATTTGTGTTCGTATGAAAGTACGATGTAAAGAAGTGGCTATGATTGAGTATAGTGTTGTTAAAAACAACTAGAGAATTCTTGAATATTATCGACTAGATTGCGATAAACTGAATATTGTAATCAACTGAAAAGTTACAAATGAGAAATTTAATTCGGTCTTTAAATCTCTCCAATAAATTTTTCCCTACCAAAAATAAACTTATGATGAGAAGGAAAAGAAATTCAGCATTTTTTATTAATCAATTATTTAATTCCAATCTAAGGTCAGCTTTAAAAGTCCAACTGTATTACGAAAAAAAATGGATGTAAACTCTCAAAGACAGCGGAAATTATCGTAATTCGATCGCATCCTGTGGAAAACTTCAAGAACGGGAATGACCAGCATATTTCATGTCAACTAAAAACCTTCTAAAAAACATCACAGACATTTCAATGGCTTTAAAAAAGTTCAACGGAATTTCGAATACATTATCTAGTCAAATTTACATAAAGGCGTCTCAATCTAACGGGAACGAAGTTGGGCAAGAACTTCGAATACTTTTTGAGCTAACAAACAGAGAGCCTATCAAAAGAAAGCCAACAATTTATATGTTGCCGCAAAAAATGGAACCTAACCTCACTTAGCTGCAAATGAATTTGTCTATTGTACCTGTTCTGGACTCTAAAGGAGTTCACTTTCACGCACCCAACCAAAAACACAAACCGCTTGGAAGAACCCCTTCTAATTTCAGCGCCTCAGCAAATATTACTCAATCCCCTTCCCTAGCCCCAGCGACACAAAGTTACCCGGCCGTCCCGTATCATAATCACCCCACCCCTCCTCCTAATGTCATACCCAGCGCTTTTGTAAAATACAAACTCACTTCTGAAACCTACGTCAATCTTATTTCCTGAAGATAGAATCCTGGCGACAACTGCATTGCGCTTGCAAATCAGCGCTATTGCAGCTGCTTCACAATCCAACGACCCGACACCCTCGAACTTTTCGAGTTGAGAGCGCGCAAATTCAAATGCCTCCGCCGCCTGCAGAAAGCATTTCGAACTGCCCAACATTAGCAACGCTTCAATCCTGGAATATTCTCTCAGTGAACAACAATAATGAACTGATGAGCAATTAATTTTGTTTTGAAAGATTCACAGAACAATTAAATAAAGCATGGCTACTCGGATCACACTCAATCTTTAAACCAACAGATCGTCGTTTGGAAAAAACAACAGAAAAAATTACTTCACATGAAAAGGTCATTACATCGAAAGACTGTATATTACAGCGAGGCGCGAGAAGAAACCACCCATACTACCAAATATTTCATTCCCACATGGCATTACCTTAAGATCTTTATCTAATTCGAGCATTCGAACTACGTGCGCAAGACGCTCTCTACCCTTTCCCCCACATCCAACTCCCATTTCTTATATTTAAATATCACACTCCTCTCTTGCTTTTCGTGTTCATCACATTTTATCAAGAAATCCACTTTCCAAAGAAGCCGATCTCTTATCGACCTTATAAATAATGATTACCTGAAATGTTCCAGTCATGCACCGCGACACTTACAGCAGGAAAACGATTACAATGAACTCGCCCGTGACATAAACGACAAAAGAAACCACTATCCATCTTTTAAAGAGGTGCGAGAAGTAAACGAACCTGGACATTTGCGTAAATTGAAAGTAACTGAGAAGAAGCGGCGGTGAAAGAGCCGAGAATGGCAGCATCCGATGCTCGAAGCGAAGTCGTTCCGCATCTGTGTCAACCAATGGAAGATGAATCTTCCCCACCGATATCAATCCAACCGAAACCTAAAATAGCTTATCCATAATACAAAAGCTCAACACTGCTTGCACATCACACAGATCTTAAGTCTGGGCTGCGCAACGAATAAAGTGGAGGAATTCAACCAAAAGCATGATCAGCAATAATAAATAACAGTAACGAAAAATAACAGTAAAAGCAGTGGAAACGGTAATAATAACGGCAATGGGCAAACCAAACAGAACTAGAAAAGCGCGGTCAGATCGTCATCTCAGCCTTCCAAACAGGAAAGTAGAGAAATTGCTTCAACTTTGCCCATATGCGGAACTAAACCTCTCGAGTGTTGTCAATGAATTCACAGGTGATCGTTTAGACAATGGTGAACAAGTGTCAGCCGCATCATACATCTGTTGATCAATATTCATATGGTGACAATTCTACGACCCATTTTCGTGTATATATATATATATATATATATATATATATATATATATATATATATATATATATATATATATATATATGAAACTTTCCGCTGCTGGCACAGCTGAATGTGATCAGAAAGAAATGGAGGTAGAAATAACGTCAGTAGGTGCAATATATCAGACAGGCTGATTGAACCACCGTATATGTGAATAATTTTTCTAGGCGACACCTTAAAGAGCGCTTCAGCAAGCGCAGCTTGAGCCTTGTAAAAGAGCAATGAGCGCTGTCCCTCAGAAATCCTCTTCCTCAAGTCCGTTTCCTTCTTCGACTTGAAATTCCTTCTCCTGTCAGCTTTCTTCTTATCCTTTATCGCTGCAATAAAAAATTAAGCACGACATTATATGCACAACCATATTTCTCGTGTATTTTCTTCTCGTATAATTCAACACATTTCCCAACAACATAAGCACCTCCAATGAAGGTCAGTAACTGTAAACGATCAAAGCATCGAAATGCTATAACTAAGGTGCAAGTACCCCCTGCCCCCACTCTCCTCTCTTTTATTAAGAAATGTAATAGCCCACGCACCGACAAATTTCAGAGGGAACGCTCACCCCTACAAATAATCTGAAAAGGAAAGGGAAGGGAGGAGAAAGAAAAGGGAAATATTAACAATGAGAGTGGAACAACTCGTACGTGCAAATTTCCCCCTCCCCTGATCAGAGAGAATTCTCTCGTAAAAAGAAACCTACAGCGCTCTCAATAATTTGAGATAAACACGCAACGCTTCTTGCTATTCAAAAGAATATGACGTATCCACTGTACATTAAAATGGAATGAGCTGCATCACTTGCGCTCAGTGGCAGGATCATCGACGGGACAAATCGGCTTCATTTTCGGACATCAAGTTAAATTTTCCCCGCTAATTTCACCCATCAAGCAAGCTGTTCTACTCGGTTTGAATTAAGGAACCCAGAAAAGGGTTTATTTTTATCAAACGATTCCAATGTTATAATTTCGGCCGCTTGAAAACATTTATTTTGCCCTTATCGTTACTCCTCCAACAAGCCGCAAGCACGAATCGTTGAATACGGGGTGAGATATTTGCATCTATGCCGTTCAACGGAATCACTCAACATGCACAAATATAACTACTGCCGATTACAACCAGATATTCCATCGACCGCAGACAGCGATTTACGATAATATTTATTCTCTCTTTTCTATAGAAAGCTAACACCGTGTTCACAACCAGCCAACAAAACCACTCGCTCCTTCAATCTCTTCCCCATCTGTAACTCAGCTATTGAAGTCAACTATTCGTTTACGTCTTTACCATGTTTTTACTTTATTCCTCTCTTTCTGCCCCTTCCGGGCTTTCTTTATTAATATACAAATAATGAAGCTGCTACTTCACATCTAGACGATAGTGGGAATAAAATAAAGAATTTCGACTAGATAGACTGAAAGCAAAGTACCCGAGATCGCTGGAAATCTGAACTAGGAATACTTGGCGCTGAATTCTTAAACAAACGAAATGCCAACTTTGATTTCGTGTCGATTTCTTCAAAGATGAAAGCATCAGCTATAAATTTTTTTTTTCATATCTTATTACTCGGTCTCTTGAAGTTGGAATTCGTTTCCATGTTTCTACCCTTAGAAGAGAGAAATGAAACCAATATGTACACGAGTTACTTACATTTCTTGTAATCCGTTATGATGAGGGTATGAGACCGATCGATAGTGTTTAACAGCCACTTAAATATCACTTCACTCATATACCTGCAAGGAAGCCAAACTCATAAAGCCTTAAAGAATCGATGAACGGATAAATAACTCAAAAATATAAACAGTGAAAGCAAGAATGTGATGCAAATAAGGATATAGTAATACACTATGAACTGATGTAAATAACTGATGCAAGTAACATATGGGTTAATAAGGCTGTAATGGGACTAGAGCAACGTTACAATTCCATTGATGATGAGGTTTGAGATAACAGAGGAATGGTCACCCGCCTCCTTTCTACTACCACTTCTGAGCGGTATCTCATTGCTTCGGCTTTCCGTTGCGGTCCTGTTCTGCCGTTTTTCGCTATCCACTGTTAAAATCTTCGAATCTCTTCCGGATTCTAGGCCAAACCTCGTCGCCCCATCTTATCAGTACCGGAATATTTGGCAAAAAATAACAACGATTTCAATTATATTTAGTGAAGAACTAATGATGATTTCTATTATCGCTCTTATAATCCGCCTTTCTTTTTCGAAGTGAGGAAACCGATGGCGGACTTCACTGTCAATTAGCATATTTTCCCAATGACATCACAATTAATAATGCTACCTTTAAATATAACTGCATAAATCGAAATCAATAAAACTGATAACGAATGTGTTTTAATAAGTGTTTCTGAGAAAACACTAACCAATATACGTAGGGATATTCGAAAGGAGCAAATAGATCGAGACGGAACGAGAGATAGAAATGGTATTCAATGAGCAATAATGTGTGGTAGAGAACAAAAGATGTAAGCGAGAGTGTCACTGAAGATGTCGACGAAGCAAGGCATGCATCGAAATCCGCCTCTAATCGCTCAGCCTTTAATTAATAAATACATTCTCATCGAGAAATCAACTGACAAGAATCGAAATTTTTATTCTGCTGCAATATTAAATGAACGATGGCAATAACTCTTTGGAGAAACCTCAGTTTCGTGACAAGCACTGGTACCTTTGCAGGCTGAAACAGACTTACGGCTGAAACTTTCAAGTACAACTTACAACTTTTTCTCACTGCAAAGTTTTCATTCTCGAAAACAAGGACCAGTGGGTCAGATCAGAGTTCGCGACTCATTTAATCCATCAAGAGACTCTTTGGCGTGACCCATAAGCATCCGATTCGCCAATCCTTGAGTTTAGTTTTTGAAAACAACATCGCTCAGCAACACGTATTAGCTTGGCCAAATGTGAATCAATAGGTGTCGTTTATTTTTGAATTTCGCCATTATCTCGGCGTTACTTTGCCAGCTGCACCTTTACACTGCGACGCGGAAGGCAAGTGATTGTCTGTTCTACTAGTATGCAAAATTCATCGGAAGTATGGGCGAAAATAAGGATTTCACTTGAATTTAGTTAAATCTCAACAATAATTGAGCGGACGCTTCAATATGCTTAACTGCTGTTATGATATTCTCTTATTATCAGCAACAAAGTGAACACTTTGCTCGTTAAGGTTATCAAAAATTACACACAAACGTTTAGCCACACAGGCGATCATGTAGACTGCTGAAAAGAAATTAGCGAGAAACAACTGAGAATTCTGAGACGGCAGTGGAAAAAGTCCCACCAAAATAGATGAAAATTTTGTGGTAGCGATAAGAACCCGTCAACCAACATCCCACCCATGGACGAAAGTGGCTCCCGACCAGTGCCCTAGAACGACAGTACAAACATAAACCTCACATCCTGCCTTATTAAGGATTAGCACTGTAATTGCGGAGCAATATGCGACCATTTCAGCCCGCCCAGAAGATAATGAGAGCACCGGCCTTGTGATGTAGAAAGCACTGACCTCATTCTGCAAAGCAGAGAAATCCTCCACGCAACAGACAATCTTCTCACGCTGTCTTGCTAGGTTGAGACCGAACATCTGAATAACTCCAAGAAACACCTTCACTGCATCACTAATAAACTCATCCCAGGTAGCACGACATCGACTATCTGACGACAACGAGCATCTTAAACATACAGCATTTAAGGCAGCCCACACAAGACAACATCCCACAACACTTCGCTCTAGATTTGCATTCCAGCACCCTCCCTCCTCCCTCACTACTTCTGAAACATTCAAACACAGTTAGAGGCTGCTTTTCCAACAAAATTTTCTGAGACTTTCAATTCCTTTCTCCTTGAGATGATATCACATTAAGGGAGTATGTCGTCACACGGGCGCTCATTTTATTTACAACAGCTGAGTGATAAGCCTGCTATAGCCAGATTAAGGCAGTAGAGCGACAGCAGCAAAACGATAAAGGGGACAGAGGTGCTAATGTGGCGAGCAATATGGGCATGCATTATCATCAAAAACCACTCTATACGCATGCTGAATCAATATTAACTTCGAGGGAAGGTGTACCTCTACCAATAGCCGTTTATTCCAGTAAAATGATGCTGCGTGGAATACAACCTCAGAAAAGAAAACTATCAAAGAGTGAATTTACGTGGGATCGAGGATCGGTGGTGCGGCGAATAGCCTCAGAGATTCAATGATGACAGCCGAAAGGGGTGTTCGGCCCATAATATGATCATCGCTGGGTAGATAGACGAGTTGGAGAAGAGATCTAGACAATACGCAGCTGCCCGATAAACTGAACGAACGGAGATAAAACTGCAAAACTAAGCGCACCTTTAATTTATCAAAAAATAAACCTAAATAGTATCAGACTCACTTTTTAATAGCAATGCTAAATTGCATGAAATGGTACTGTACTGATAATGAATGACAACAAGCAATCAACCACTACGTTATGATGGAAGGAAGCGATATTTTACAGCAACGTTATAACAACATTCATCATATATGTGTAAATGGAGGATATTTTAAAGACTCTTCAGGCGGAATAAATAAACAGCTAAAGAATGCGCACTCTTCTGCACTAACATCGAAAGCTCATCCGCTTCATAAAATAAGATGAAATTAACTGTAAAATCCCAACAACTTTTTGCTAAACTGCTATCAGCAAGCATTCCCTTATCACTATTTCATCCCGTTCTGCAATAGGCGCAGAAAGGGCCGCATAGGAACTGCGCTTGCAAAGCTCCACCCATTTAAGTGCAGACACATCTGCCAAAAAACGGAACTTAATAAAAGAGAAAAAGAGCAATAAGAAAAAAGTTACGAGAGTTGATTCGATATTTGCGATTCTGTTCGGCAGTTCGGTTGTAATGTTCAGTATTCGAGAGGCAAGACTGCGAAGGCACCCGATTCCTTCGACTCTACTCAGCATTTGTGTTTTACGTGGAAATGTCGGCGGCAAGCATCTCCTATTCACTTCAGGTTCAAACGCAGGTAACCATGCAAAATCACCTGCAAATGATACAGCCCATCGAACAGTTAATCTCCGGTAAAAATGTTTGTAGAACCGGAGAATGAACCTTTCAGTCATCCCGCTCAAAAAGTAAGGCACAATTACGATATTGAGCAGCGTGCTGCACAGCACCCACCTCACAGTCCAGCAGAGTTAGCAGAAACGTTATTCCAGTCAGATATTTTATTTGCAGACGGCACGAAGTGCAAGTGGTTTCCACTGAAAACCAATCAAAACCGATGATAAGGATCAAAATGAGGAGAGCGGAGGAGTGAGACGAGCGAAAGGGTGAAGCAAACATCTAAACCCATTTACCTGCTACTTCTTCAATTGTATCTTCCCCCCCCCCCCCCCCAAATGTGCTTCGCTATAGCCATTCACGATCGTTTCACACAGTAACGATCAACCCATTAACTCAAATCACCTTTGAGTGATCGATGGATCAACGCACTGATGACGTAACAATCATTCTTACTGTTCGTTTGCATCATCAATGGAGGTACAACGACATTTACAAAAGACAGTGATATGATAAAGAGAAAAAAGAAAGAGAAATAAGAGGTCGGTACATTTCACCAATATTGAAGGTTTGAAAAAATATGACGATGACTGTTGTGAAGTGATGTTCGATAATGTGAACAACTAAACTGCGCACTTTCAGACGGACGAGTATCTCATCAAAGGCACTCCGTTAAAAAAAACAACCGAAAGCTTTGAATCACGACAATGAAAAAATATTTTCTTCACGGGATTCAAAAGTACTAAGGAGATGACTAATCTGCATAACACGGTGTAAATACCAGATCTCAAAATTTGAAGTTTCCCGTGAATTGGATTAGATGAACACTGAAAAGGAATACACTTGATATCTCATCATCATTGAAAGAAATCATTACACATAGCATTTTATTTATTTAAACGACACTCACCTACAATGAACGCTGCGGCGAACGCCCATCCACCATATCATATTATCTCTGTTAAACTAAGAACATAAAATCCTCTATTAAAAGATGTCCAGCTTACTTGTAAATAAAAAAGTAATTATTCTTACTGTAAATAAAATAAATAAGTCAAGTAGTTAATGAAGTGTAAAGGCATTCCTAATTGTTACATACCTCCATATAATCGCGTCTATATCTGCCGACACCTAAATGAGTCCTACCCTTATCACCTAATAAGAGATCAACCTACCGTCGCAGTCATTTGGAGCTGATAAGCCAAGAGAAATTGTTGATTCAATCTTTTCGAGCAATGAACATGCCGCTCGCATATGTACTGAGGCGTCATCCAAGCTTGGTCTAAAAATTACAACAACATTTATCAAAGAATACCATCCATTCAATTCCGATTCCATAAGAAACCAGTAATAAAAGACGACTGCCGAATTTAATTGCTCGAAAATTTCACTTACAAACCATTCGCTTTGGACAAAAACAAAGATTTTTCAATCATACGATCTAATCAACAACTGCTATATGAACAACTAAACAGAGTGCCGATTTAGAAAGCAGAAAAAAAGGACACTTCAAAACCGCCTTTTACATCTCTCATGACTCGAAATTTTTACGAAGCAGCACCCACAGAGAACCGAAATAAAAGAATCATTTTACTAGAGACCGCGGGCATGAAGAGGTAGCAGATAAACTTACACCATGAAACAATGCAACTAACAAACAGAGAATGAACATAGGGAGCAGAGGTCGAAAAAAATAGAACACAGGAGATGAGAATGAAGCTCTTGATCTAAGACAACACTGCGCCGTACCCGTGCTCAGAACTACAGCAAATAAAATCGCCTTACCATCACCTGATGCAAACATTTTCTCCGTAACCTACGATGCAGATCATTCAAGAATCATGTAGTAAGCTTATTAACCTATCAGCATTCATGAGTACTACCGCAATCAATATCACTTATCATCCCACATCACCTTGTTTCCGGCTGGCATTACACGCTATTATACGAGCTGGTAACAACAGTGACTCCTCAGAAATAGTAGATTTAAATCGTGTTATACAAATTCTCCTTAAACTCGAACCGTCCCTCTCTCTCTCTGATTGCCCAATAGATTCATGCAGAACCTCAGACCTTCACTCAAGATGGTACAACATACTATGGCATTCAAAAAGGATCCATTCCACTCCGGTTAAGCGAAATCCTTCAAAAATGCAAACACATTAATTAAAAAAAGAACCCTTCAATTACCTAAACGCTTGCGAAGATAGAGCTGCATTTGTATGTGGCAAAGGCGGTGGGACAAGTGCAGAAAGCGACAGAATGATGAGCCTCACAAATGAAATACGGCTGAAAATCGCCTCCAACAATTCTGCATTTTCGCGTTTATGCTGAAAAAAAAAAAGAAGAAAGGTGACTAAGTTAATGAGATCGATTTTTTCTGCGAACAAACCCGACTGCTATGTATTCCAAAAATCGGTCCAACTGGAAAAGTTGGCGAGCAATAAGTGAACTCTCAAACAGCACTAAAATGTAATCATCGCCTCGACCCCGATCACCACAATCGAAGTGAAGCCGCAACTCAGTATAACGGAAAGTTCCAAACTTCTTATTATACGCTGAAAAGAAATTGATAGAACGAATAAAAAAATTCAACAAGAACTGATAAAAGTGAACAAATGGAAAAAAAGGTGGCAATATTGCAGATAAAACATCAATAAACTAACCCTCAATTTTCTTTGTAACTCATTCTCTGCCGTCTTCAACGCATTCAACAAATGCCCCATCGACATCGTTTTGATGTCCGATGAGAAATAACCGTTAAAATCCTCCTAAAGAAAACGATTCAGAATAAAAAATTACTGAAAGGTTTTGCTTTTGCCTGCATTCTTAAAGTTAATACCAAATGCACCCTCAACAACTATCCGCTCGTAGTGAAATATTTTTCACCAGCAGTCATTAGACTCGCACTTCTTCTGGAAGGGGTGGAAGGATAAACGAAAAGAGATGCAGGGAGACAGATGAAGGAAGGAAGACGGACGAAGGGAGATGCTGGAGGGGTGGACGAAGGGAGGAGGAGCAAAAGGGATG
The DNA here is from genome assembly GCA_013433145.1 of Ascaris suum. Lineage (NCBI taxonomy): Eukaryota > Metazoa > Nematoda > Chromadorea > Rhabditida > Ascarididae > Ascaris > Ascaris suum. Next base: position 6,202,133 of record CM024178.1, on the reverse strand, counting down.
GAGGAAGGGGAATTGAAGAAGCAAGGTGGAGGAGGGATGGAGAAAGGGAGATGAGGAGGAGGCAGAGAAAACCAGATGGAGGAAGAGAGCGGAAGGAGAAAATGGGGGAAGAGTGGCGACATCATCGGGTATATGGAGCCCAATAAATAAGAAACATTTAACCGCGCAACATTTCACTTCCATCATAATCGGGAGGGAAAACAAAGTTGAAAGAAGCAAATGTACTTAAAAATAGGACGACACCGCTGCAGCAACCTAATTAAATACCTCACTCCTTCAAATGTAACCCATTCGAATTTTTGGAACGACGTTCGCTTGCATTCAAAAGCAACTCATATAAGACGCGAATACGATGCGAAATAAATGAGAAAGAATCACAACAACGGTCGAAGCAAACCGAATCACAAAAACAGCCGTGATTTCCAAATTGAACGAGAAATACCCCCACACCCCACTCCCCCCAGGTTCTAGTTAAAACATTACCTGCAAATGTTTACATAGTACATGACTACTACAATTATTCTGCAACAGTTGCATGCATTAAATAAAGTCAATCAGAAATAAAAAGTAGGCAAACCTCTTCATAAACAGCCGCCGTTTGTATGATATGTCTGGATGTGATCGCTAACTCAAGAATACCGTAGCAAAACGACGCCAACGTGGTGTCGCCAATCGCTGGTACATCATGTAGACAGACACATGTCAACAGCTGAAAAGGACAAAGTGATTAACCTCCAACAGCAGACAACAATCAGACAGTAATCCAAACGACAGACAGCAGCAGACAGTAATCTAAATGCCGAACAGTGAGAGGCACAATCCAAACCTCCAAAAATTCGCCGGAAGTGAAAGTCACTGGAGGTGAATAGAAGCCGGGAGCGGACTGGTCACTTAGCAACTCTTTAAGGTACAATCTCCATTCCAGTCTTTATTAAATATAAATTCTTTGAAATATAAAACTTTTCTAAATGTATCTCCCCTAAAATTTTCAATAATAGCGGCGAATGTCAGATCAGAAAAAACCTCCGAAGGTCCGAGTTCTGGAGTCATATAATCTCAAAAAAGTCTTCATCAGCACAACCTGGAAAATGCTTGACAAGCCAACACCCCATAACCCCCGCAGAGAATCATTCATCAACCCCACCACAACACATTTTCTAATACATATGCCCATCTGTTAAGGCTTCCTATATAAAATCTTCAGATGCCCGACCGCAGTCTCGAGCACATCACTCAACGTTGAAGTGGACCACGCTTACAACGGCCGGACGGGTCACTCACGCGAATGTTGTCCACCTCAATAATTACTTAACATCGCGTACACATACTGGGGAACGCATTTCAAAATCCTTTGCCCGCTCATTCTACGGTGTGCTTGCATGATATCTGCAGTGACAAAAAGTTGCAAGGAAATTAGCAAGACAAAAGTTAAGGAAAACATACAGTTTGCGCGATGGAATTACCATCCAACCACGACATGAGTGAAACAAGCATTGCGTCCATTGTTGCGATCAGTTCCCTTGGCTCCATATCGGTGACGTTGAGTCGACCTGCTGCCACAAGATTCTCGAACCGTATCGACGGATCGAACGCAACCATCCCGATATCCATCTTTGGATCCATCAGCTCTACAGAAATATTCCCGCTTAGCTCAATCACAGTATTTGAGATGAATGCGCAGCCCAACGGCAAAATGCGTATGTCATTATGAGACGGTGCGTCTTTGTTTTTTTAATAAGTTTGAGCAGGTGGCTGGCCAGGTGGGTTGATATGCAAAAGTGCGTATCACACCTGCCACTTTGGCACGCTTTCCCACTTGTTCGATCGTATCGCCGTTGCTAATCACCTATAATTAGACGTTAAACTTTAGACCATCATGCAAACAGCTTCCGCCGAAACTAGAATAAGATGAAAGCAAACCCAGCCGACCCATAAAGTCGTTTTAGAGTTTATTCTTACATGTAGAGAAGAGCTGCACACGTTAAAATGAAGGCACCTGGAATCTATAGTAATTTCTATAACAACATAATTAGCTTCCTTACTTGTCAGTAAAACAAAATTTTATTCCAGCCTTTTCTATATTACATTAAAATACGCGAAATCAGATTCAACACATCCACCTTTGCGGTCCTCGCAACTTCACTTGCTTAATGCATTCTCGCATAGAAGGCAAAAACACCAAAAACTAACCAATAGCGCTCATCGCCTCCGACAGCTGAAAATTGGAACTTTTCGCGAGTTCACCCAAGTTCATTTCTGCAAAAAACCATTCAAAGTTGGAGAAGGGGAAACAAATAAAAAATTCAAAGCTGTTAGCAACGATCCTAACAACACCTATCACTTACTTCCAATGCATCCGATATAAACTCAAAAAATCTTTCGCTAAGCGTCTTCGTAATCGAACAAGTTAAAAAGAAAGTGCTTTTTCTTATATAAAGTGTTATGAAATACAACAAAATACTTTGTCACAACAGTGTGAAACGCTTCTTTTTTAAATCAACAGTGGGAACGAATTTATAAAAAGAAGTCGCCAAACGAAGTTCTTTCAGCTCAGAAACGGCGATTCAACGAACATCAATAAACTGCTTTGCAAAAGAAGCAAATAAATGGGAACTGCATATATTCATGCACCGCATCTTAGTTATGATTTTAGTTACATATGTGTGATAGCACAACGGCGATGCATATGATCAATATGAATTCAATGAATGTTGGGGAGTTTTCCTCCTCATATAAAACAATCTTCTCGTTTAAACTGGCTACAAAAGCAAGCAAAGTGGAATATAAACCGCAGTACGGCAATGAAATCATTCAATTTTAGAAACATCTCACATGCATCATCTCTTGCTTCAGCATGTTGTCCCCTCGTGACCAACGATTAAACGACATCCATAAATAATAGAAGAAAAAAAAATTAGATATTCGATAAGAAAATATTTTCGCATTATTCATTATGTTCCATTCAACCGATATCCAATAGCACAAATCCATGCAATATGACATCGACACGTGGATAACTGCTGCTAACCGCTGCTCTGTTAAAAGATAACGAGCAAAAAAAGAGATAGAAAATACAAACTTGAGCATTCTGCAAGGAATTCTTTAGTAATGTCGATCAGAATCGGTGCCTTCTGCCGACCTGCGGCGGTCCCAAGTGCCACCGATGCGACACCCTCATCAAGCAATTTCTGCAGCTCCGATGTTCCCGCATTGGGCTCTTCACACATTCCCCTACAAGACAGATCACGTCTTAAACTCCCGACTACAAATGCTGAAGTTTCATTGACCTCAGCGGCGTCAGACCTAACTAGATCATCCGGAAATTCCTTCCTCATATCTGGTTCGCAGAAAAATTGCTCGTGGAATCCGAGATGAAACTGGTCCCGGCCGCACGTGGATGCCCATGCCAATAATGCGAAGGATTCAACCCAATCGCGGTCCCGGTATGCGACCGACTGGCAGATTTCGAGTTCAGGCCATCTCCTCAATCAGTTCCCAGTTTCTACCGCGTCTAGGACCAAATTAAGCCTGGACTCCCTCTTTATCACGGCATCCGAAAAAACAACTCCAACGACTCTAGTCCTACACATACCACAAACGCCTCCTGACCTTTTTTCCAACACGCAAGATTATCAGTTACTATGTCACTGTCTTCAGCAACAACATCATAAATTGACAACACCAGATTTACTGAGGCAAGTGGGTGGTAACAAGGTTCGATCGAATATCAGTCAGTGAACCTAACAATGCAGAGTCGCAATGCCCGGGCGGAATTAAGCAAGGATAAGTGATTGCCCTCCACTGATCGCTATTTCGACAGCTCAAACAAAACCAGATGTATCACTTATACCATAAACCTTCAAATATCAACCCCTTCGCACAGTCTAACCCAATCCTCATCGGCGCCATTTTCCGAGCCCGATCTTGCAGCTCTCTTTTTCATTCTACTTTTGCATACGACTTGACCCACCGAGATATGTAAAAATGAAGCCTTTAGCAGAATAAGCGTTGTGTACGCTCATTGAGAATTTCTGAGCGACAAAGTTCCCACTGGAAGAGCTGATGAAATTTTTTGCAGCAGCGATTGCTGCCACTGAAACTTCTCGACGTTACTCTTCAAGGCGAAAAAAAAATCGAAGAACTTAAAAATTTATTTCAAACAGTTTCGTAAAAACATTTTAGAAATATTTCTATGTAATAAATTTTTAAACTCCGTAAATTAATAATAAAATATAAAAATGGTTAATAACCACATTGTGGAAACTGCGAGAAAGCCGACCAAAAAAAATTTACTATACATTTTCCATAATTTGTTTATACATCAACTTTATCAAATCAAACTCACAGAGAGAAAGATATGAGCTTTCACTAAGAGACCACTATCAATAGGAAATCATTTGCAAACACGGCGACGCACCAATGTTCGAAATATGATCAAAAAAATCTCTCTTTTTTCTTGAATAAACAAGCATTCCATCAATACTTCACAATAACTCAATGGAAATCGAAAGTACTCTTATAGGAATAGGATAGCAAAAAAATCAAAAGAAATGGAAATAGAAGTACTGCAATAAAACAGTTGAAAATTACGGAAGCTTATAGAGTAGCACTTCAAAAAGGTTCATTAATTACATTCAGAATGCCTCAAAATATGCGAAAATACATCGCAATCAATTCGTTTAAAAGAAAATTCGAATTGGAAAATTCACAGACATTTACAGAGAGATGAGAGGAAAATGAGGAAAGACGATTAAAATTTGCTGAGAAAATTCTTGAAAAATTTTCTTTCGGGAAAAATACAGCGAAAATTTCCCATTAAAAATCACAAAAAGATTTCCCAAATTTGATTGCAGCTGAGAAATGAAAAACAAATGCATTCTTCCTCACAAATGTTGCCTGAAAAAGTTAACTAATTAAGTCAGGTAAACGGAATCTCCCACCTATATCTCTCACTAAGAAAAACCAAAATTCGAATCCGCGAAAGGGTTCTCTTACAATCCCTCCCATCTTCTTACCGGTCGATTAAGTGTCGCAAAAGTGCAGAAACATATCAGCATCATTCGTTAAACTCATCAATAACATATGCAATTATAAACTGAAGGAACAACATGTTCATCAATGCACAAAGATTACATTGCGAGAAAATAGGAACAAAGTAAGCTCAATAGTACAACATGACGAATTAATACAGCTCAATGTCCTAACTAATTGAACTGATGCAGCACAATATCCTAACTAACATGGCACACAGTAAACCATATCTAAATGTAAACAGCATCGATATTGAAGTGTCCGAGAGAAATTCAATAGTAGCATCATACACTGGATATAAATACATATTTACGACAATTTACAGTGCATAACCATTGAACTAACGCTGCTTAACAATAATAATTAAGAAAATATAAGACCTGACGGAGCGTAAAAACCACCATCAAAATGGGTTGGTAAAGACGAATAGGATGAGGACTTTGAAAAAAACCGGGCAAAACCGTCCCTCACCTTCGATATCCAGTGGATAAAACCCTTTTCTCCATTTACCCAGTTTCCCAAATTATTGGGGAACTGGTAATATAGATCAAAAACTTAAACAAACCAGAATATCAAGATATGGGATTAAAAAAGGTCTTTCACATGATCTTAAATAATAAAGCAATGTATGAAGTAGAAAACAAACAAATATGACAAAATAAAGTGCAAGACATATATCCATGATGAAAAATGAATGAATGAGTTTTCAAGAACGATCTAACTCACAGGATCAGAGGACTTCCGAATACATAGATGGCTTTAAGACTGTGGGAAAGGGAAGCGGCCAGGAAGGTGGAGGGGGAAGTGGCATGATGCTGTGATACCTAAAAACATATCGACGCCCAAAATCTTCTACCGTCGCAGGTCGGTTTCTACAACTAAAGGGACATTCCAATAAACACTTCCAACAACCAGCCCGTATCAACGAAAAATTGAAGTAAACCAACAACAGCATTCTGCTCCAAGTAAATCTTTTGAAGGATCAAAATGAAGTGCAAAGGACGGGATGCATCACGATCTCTAGCTGGATGGTAATTAAGCATCTCTCACCCCTTCTCCGCTCTATGGTGCACGAGTCTTTGGATAGTGGTCTTCTTTCCGTCCTACACCTGAACACAACGACCGAAATCTTTGGGAATAACCCTGCTTACCACAGCGATATAATTTTGGTGTCGGGAGTTTTCTTCTGTGTGCGTGTGCGTCTTTCCACTTACAACACCTAACTCGCTACGCAATGAAGCACCCTCACCAATAGAAAAATTTTTAAGAGGACCTGGAATCCATAAACGAAATGGATCAAACCTCTTTTAGTAAAGAAAGTAAACCTCGATATCTTTGAACCTATTGAATATAAAAAGCACATTCTCAGTTAATTACTGCGATCAAAGGACATCATGCGCTTTAGGAATGAATAGATCGGAGTTGATCGATGCATTATCAATCATTTTTAGCAATGAATAACACTACAACTTCACATGCAAGTTACATAACTTCATTCAGTGATCTCTCACGAGATTCTGAGATATGCCAATATATATGCACCAACCAGAACTCTGACTCTTTAAATTTTGATATATGTTAACAAAAGAAAATTTGAGGAGTACTCCAACTTATATATGCAAACTCCAAAAAAATATTCAAAGGCAATAATTCAAACAGGCAGAAGGTGCAAAGTGCAAACAGGCTAATGAGTAGAGATGAAGAATCCATAGTAGGTCAATGGTGGGAATCAGAAAGCTGTACATGGTATAATTTATGTTTTAAAGACGACGAAGAAGAGGTTACACAGAGAGATAGAATGGGAAAAAGAAAGAAGAAAAAGGGAAAAGGAGAGAGGGAGAGGCGAAAGAGAGGGAGTCGGAGAAACAAAGACAGAAGCGGACGAGATGTGAATTTTTAGCGATATGATTAAGCCATGTTCGTTTGTCGTAAGTTCACAGCTTTGAGTGCGTTTTCAACAAGCGCGATATCCATTAATAAATACTCTCTCGAAAGCATATAAAACACTAGTGGCATATCAAGCTCATTCCGCAATTTCTCCACTGCTTTATCGTCTGTTTTTCTCCGTTTCACATGCTCTTTTTGTTCTGAAAAAGAGAGAATCACTGCAAAAAATAACAAGTGGGAAAGTGTGTTGGCACAGTTCGCGCTTTACATTCCCACTAATGTGCTTTCCTGTAAAATTGATCGGCTGCACAGTTTCCTCGAAAGACAATTCACGTCTCGCCTCCATCCACCCAAACGATCGGTTTGCAAGTTCCCTGCCACTTTTACGCATCATCAATTTCTGCTGGTCAGAATTGCTCAGCCCGAAACTTGGATAATGAAATCATCCTATGACTTCTGACGTCACTGTATGCGTCATTCTACATCACTATATAAAATTTCGAGTCACAACGTTCGTGATTCTGAAGATTTGATACTACATGGACGAAGAAGCAAATATATACACATGTGCAGAGATGTGATTTTGCACAAAAGTGTAAAAAATACTCAACTCACTACTTCGAAAATTCCGCTATTCCACTCTGAAAATAATCGTAACGAATACCGTATCTGCAGAATAGACGCCCACATCTTGATAGCCATGAAGAAAAACTCATTTTTTAATAAGGCAAGGTGAGTTATTGATTGTTACGACAACTTTGCTATGCTACGGCAAAAGATTTGAATTACACCAAAATGAAAGCTCGTTTCATGCAAATTAAACATCGATTAATATTAAGGGTGACACTAACTCCCAGATTCCTGAATAAGTCGTGAATCCCTGAATAAGTACCAAATTCCTGAATAATGCCCAATATTTCAAAAGTGTTCACTTCAGTCGCAAATTATACGGACAACGCGATTGCAACGAGTTCACCTTCTAAATCCGATAATCCCCAGAAGAGAAAACGATGGGAACGACGACACAGGAACTCCGACCAAAGGGAATATGTAACGCTTGAATGGGATAGTAAGGAGTGACAACAGGAAATCGTTTCATTTACTCAAATACTCCACTGAATTGAAGCAACACTGCAGCCGGTAAGCTGATTCGAGAAGGTACCTGAGTCGTACTCGTCGATGACACTGAGACATCGTCTGCGCTCTTCGTCCAACTCTGCGATCCTATCTTCGATTTCCGCTTCGATCCTCTCGAATGCCATCTTCTTGTTATGTATTAGGTTCTTCTGAGATGTCTCCAATTTACCAACCATTTTCCGGCGCAGTGATTCCATTTGAAGGGTTCGGAATGCATTATTATACTGAAGAAATTGCTATATATTATATAAAAGATGCCCTATTACTCCGAATGAAGGCACCTCTCAGATATGGTCAAAAATAGACTCACCCTTCGAATAAACTCACTCTCCCTCGTTAGGGCGAATTTCCTCAGCTTTTCTTTTCGTTGAGATACCGTAGGAAACACTTTTTGCCTTTATCAACACAAATGCCATCTTTTCCTTTATAAGTTTCCACTATCGTTGCACATTTGCATATCTTGAAAAAAAGGTCGCGACACTGAATAGCGCTCTCCTTTTAACAGCCCTCACGAAAATACAGCTGCGGCGTCTATTTGAAGAGATATTGCATAACGATAAGGATTAGAAATTAAGCAGCGCTGGTCACGTGATCAAACCCATGTAAACCTCAGCAATTTAGTAATTACATCGTTCGCACTACAAAGAGAGATAAACTTTTTCGAGCGAATAACTTCCAGTAGTTAAATTTGATGCATCACCGCATAATTAGTACATAGTTAGCAACGTTGAGATTTCTTAATTCGAAGACCCCTCCAAGAAATATGGAAGGTTATTTCCAAGGTTTACTTCATTTACCTTGGACACCTGCCATTGGTAACAGCCAAATCAAGCAACACCTTTGGTGTATTCAGCAAATTAGCCTTCGACATGCTAACGACGCAAACAACGAACCTCGCAACGTGCACGATGTTCATCGATAAGAACGGTCTTCTTGCTAATATAGTCAGCAGCCGTTTGGTTCAACAACTCCACCTGCCTCGTTTCCAACTAGAACAATTTTCTTGCAACCATTAATTATTCTTTAATCACTTTTGCCGAGTATCTTTATAAGTAAGTCTCGTTAGATATCATAAAAAGCTTGCTAATATGTAATGACTTCATGCAAATCTATTCCCATACGCTCCTGCTTAGCATACCTTAGCGACTCGGAATCCATGTAGGTTAAAACGCTTTGGACTAGAGCATCTCCAAGGCTTTGGATCGACCTTACACACAGAATGCTCCACCTACAACGGCTGCATAAAAACTCTTCCATGGTCAAAAATAGAAGCTGAAGTACAACATTATAAAACATTAAAAGAAAACAGTCAAATATCAGAAGTTTGGCGACTGAAATAAAAAAAGAGTGAAAGCAATGAGAACAACACTGAAATATATTAGGTAAGAAGAGGTTAACTGTTAATGCTATGCAACAATAATGGGTGAGTGCCTAGAAGGATTGCATATCGCGCAGAGTGGATCTTCTTTCATGGAAATATTCAGACATTAATTTACAGCACCATCGGCACCATTTAACACAACTAAATAAATCCCTTTTACGGTAACTTAATGAGCAATAAAGACCAATGTGGTAATTCATTCACTGAATCGCTAAAACTATAGGAATGACGGTTTTATTTGTACGATAATATAATTATGAAAGAGGAAGGAGAAAGAGGAGGGGATCGGCAGGATGATCGGGGTAGCTGAAATGAGGACCTTTTATGCCATTTCGCAATTTTGACTCCGTGGACCACTTAACTGATTTCAAATCTATTCAACTGATTGATGAACATGAAAAATGCTTCAATTAAAAACTTCCTTCATTAATGGCGGTGCATGAATTTTAAATGCTATTTTTTGAGGCTGCCTGTAATCTTTGCACTCAAGCCATCAATTTCGCTGACTAACATGTGTTAACTAAAATAAAGTCTTCTCAAATTTTCGGTGGCGTAAAACCGTCTAAATGAGTAGAGGAAGAAGTGGAGGGGTTAGAGAGGGACAGAAACTATTAGAAATTAATGACAGGAGTGACGCTGTGCGAAACTTCCAGCACCGAAAATCCTCTTCCTAAGAGGGAAAGAATGATTCAAGATTATTCATTCGATGCTCTACAAAAATCAGTTACACTCAACAGTTTGTGCAATGCATTCCTCGTTGTAAGCCGGTACCATATGCACTGAGATTCAGATTCCACGTCTCAAGACAAGGTTTCATTGGCTCCCACAATGATTCTGATTTTGTCAATGGTGACAAAGCTTCACTATTTTTTGGTATTTAATGATTTCGAACAATCTAGGTAACGCTTACCTGATGAAGCCTTTCATGATAAAGCCGTTGTTTAGCACTTGCGAATAATCGCTCGAGGAGCACAATTTTCCGCACATTCGCTTCTCTCCTCTTCTCGTATGTTGAGTATTCAATTTCGGTTTCACTATCCGATTCAGTGCTTCTTCCATCTTCACACATCTAGGCAAAAAGTAAAAGTAGAGCTGCTTACTTTAGTGCGAGCAACCTCAGCCTGTATTTAAAACAGGTGAGGTGGTCGACTCATTGAAAGGTTGCAACGCCACGCAGAAATGCGGTTGAAAAGAGTGCATAAAGGTTGCAACCCCAAGTTACACTTGACTTAATGCGAAAACGATTTTTAAAGCGTGGAGGAAAAACGCACAAACCAACAACCACGAATAATGTCACATATGAGAGGAGCGTGACAACGAGATCGAATATACTCGAAAGCAACAACCATCTGCCTACTAAACCGTTCTAATAAAGCATAACGAGGAGGAAGGTTGCTTCTGCACACTCCAAGTGTCTCTTAAACGTGTGCTTCTAACTAAGAGAGGCAGATTTCGCCTCCAGATTATATCTACTGCAAGCAGCACGGATGAGCATTCGAGGGCCATTCAAATAGGAGAATCCGAAGACCTCGACAAACTTTATACAAGCAAGTTAAATCTATGTGACAGGTAAAGCTTGGAAGCGATCAAAAAGTGAAAACAGTATAAACTAATAAAATATAATTCGAGAGGTAAAACAGGTTTACCTGATCGTCGAGCAACTCACCGGGCAAAACTGCAACCTAACAGCCAAAAAGCTTTCGAAACTTTTACAACAATTTCAAGGTTTTACTCGTTAATATGATGGTGGAATTAACCTAACAGCACTAAAGGTTCAACCCCACCGCTTAAAAAGCCTTCCTGAAAATCTGACAACAATGTGAGTGATATTGTATAGTGCAACTTTCGTTGTTGCCAGATGGTTGTCAAATTTGGTTCAATAAACTATAAAAGTTGCTGTGTAGGTTTTGTTTGTTATCTAAGCTGTAGCACTGCGAACTAATTGTTTCTTCGCATTCATAGCAATTACGCATTTCTGCGCAATCAGAGATTTCATCCCTCCGGATTAGAAGCATTTGATATTGATACTACAGACAGGAAAACAGCGTTGTGAGCAGTTGCAAACCTTCAGGTTATGCAGCCAGACAGTTGGCTGTCACGAAGACGCCAAAACGGGGTTCAAAACACGAAGCAGTGAATTTAAGACGAAGTGAAACAAAGTCTGTGGAGGGCGGCGATACCGGCTGATAGGGACGTAATAGAACCGATGACGTCAACACGACTAACCACCTAAGGACATGTTTTTGCCTCTGTGTGAGATAGTGATCAATAAATATGGATAATTGAATGTAAATAATTGCATATTCCATCTTACTTCACCAATGACAAGTAAACAAGGCACTTATGACTGGAGTTCCGATTGCTTTTAAATATGGTACTTTTTAACGGCTGTCAAAAAGTATTACTCTCCGTCCCCCACCTCCTCCTCTCTCCCCTCCCCCTTACACACAAAATTTTGCGGTGAGCTAGCAGAATTCTAAAATTGACATTGCAATATGCAATGGTGTTGCCGTCGATATCATCTGCGCGAAGAACACAGAGAAGGCATTGCACCCGCACTCAAAAAATGGTCCTTCAATTTTCTCCAAAAAGGACCACACTCTACGTTCGCTTCTGCAAACAGCTGATCTGTCTACCGCTCACAGCATTTTTCCATTACAATGTTTACAGTTTTCCTAACTTCAGAAGGTAGGCTAGGCGTGTACCTAACAAAACCTGAGAATAATTGGTAGCAGAGGTGGACGCTCGAAGAAATATTCATCCCGTGATGCTTCCTTGTACCTCACATTTACAGATGCAGGTGACAACTCCAGATAAGGGGATATATTTCAGATGGAGCTTATAGCGTTCCCCATGGTCTAAAACTGAAGCATAATTGAACGGCAGGTATATAGAGAAGAGGGTTTATAAAAGGCGAAATATAAACTTCCTTTACTTTCACTACTGCAACTTGCAAGCATATCAGGACAAATTTTTGGATACCAAAACCTCTGATATAAAACTAAGAAATCAAAGTTTTTTATAAGGAAATAAAAGTGACGGCTAGTGGGAACACAACGAATCAACGCATTTCAAGCTGAATGACGGACATGGCGCTGCCGAGTAACAACAACAAATCACACCTGAGGGGTGATCAACGATTTCATAAACAACGAAACTTTTCACCGAACGGTCAAATTTTTCGACATTTTTTGAGAGCACTTAAACATAAATCAACAGAACTAAGAACACAACAAGAAAACAAGAACTTTCGCCTAACGTCAACCAACCTACCTGGCTCACCTTTGTTTTGCCCCGCCGTCACCCCCTCACGGGTCCCTATCCCATGGCAACAACGCATCATCAATCACAAGCTCTAATTAAGCACGAGAATATTGTCACAAGGGTTGGGCCCTGCGAAACTTCCTTCCTTGTTACAGGCGCCGCAAAGTTCATTACACGGTATCCAGCAGCCCAATATTGTCCATGGCGATTGCGTAGAAAGTGATCAATTTTGAAAAAACCACTTATGCAAGCAAAAAACCTCGAATTACTACTGGCTGATTAAATGAACACCTACTGTGGAGAAATGCTAGCAGAGGGAACTGTGTAGTTAATAAAACTAATGGGTGTGCCAAGGACCCCTTGAAGTAGTATGAATAAACCTTACAGTACACATGGAAATGCTCAATAAAAGAAACATGCAGGAAGCATCACGACCATTAAAATAGTTGAAACATCTCAATTTAATACCGCAAATAATCTTGAAACGCTTCTGAATAGTGTAATAATAGCCGAAATGAGGTAATTTCGCAGTCAGTGCCTTAAAGCACCTCAATAACACCAGTCACCGAAGTAGCCCACACGACATCTCTGTAGTCTTTCCGATGCTCTTTCACTAATTTTTCTGATCATTCAACGACAAAACTGCGGACCGTTTCATCATGAGGTCCAGCAAATTACAACGGAGATGCATATCAGTTTGCTCCTGTGGAATATAATGTTAGGTTGCAGTGGTCAGTGGATAAGGTGCGTTTGAATGGTGTCTCTGGGGAGGGCGAGGGTGTGATGTGTTTGTAAATTTTGGAAGTGTTCCACTCGCTTCTGATGGTATTTGATCGCTCGATGAAACTCGATGGACGTCGGAAAACTCTGCGGAACTTACTGCTTTGCAAATGTTGTTTGCTTTGCGCATTTTTCATATAGCTGGATTAGTGTTAGGATTTCACAGTTTTACCCCTTCCCCTCCCCCCTCCTTGGGGCTGCTCTCGAATGGTAGATCAGTCGGCTATAGATCAAGCGGAAGTAGTGCGCCATGCAGAGTAAGTCAAAGAAGGTCAAGAACATATATGCAGATCAAACACTAACCAGAATGTGTCGTGAAGCTAGAACAGGCAGAGTCGGAAGAGTGTAGGAGGGGTCGATGTGCTAATATATTCATTCCAGCTCCTAGACAGGTCTAAGGGCCGAGGAGGCAGCGAAGAGTTCTACTGCGGCATCATACTGGCACCCAAGCTACCCTGGTGTCCCTTCCTGTTTGTCAGCTTATTGTATAAGTATGGTAAACTCTTCGTCTCTTATGGCCGTGTCGTTTCGCAGTTTATTTGACTCTGTCTCGACAGAACGAGCACATCCTCCGGCAGATCCGAATGAGTAGACATGCCAAGGGCTATCTACGAGGGTTTCCCTCCTTGTATTACCTAGAATGAACAATTGCGCGTTCACATAAAAACAATGGCCAATATTGTAAATTAGAGATTGGAATGTTCCAGTAAGAATTTTATCACTACTTTATTGGCACAAAAAACTTCAGTACGAACAACAAAATTGTCGCACCGACGCATTGCGATGTAACAGTGTTCATAGAATCAAGAGAACATCCTCTCTCCTCTTCCTGAATCGCTTCTTGAGATAGTCGAGCTTCTTCCCGACATTCAATGGATAGTTACTATAAGCTGTTAAATATCAGATACGAGCCACAGAGCAAATTATGGTGAGGCATAAAACCGACGGCGGAAGTGTCGCGAAGCGGGAATAGTCCAGCACTCCCTTTCTGTAGTGTTATAAGAAAATCCGTTCAGTCAAGGGCACACTTCCGCGTCTATCCCAAAATTTCGATTTTTCCGTCGTCCGAAATGCTTCCGCATTTTCCACAATCGATGACAGGATGGTGGAGTCAGCAGTGGGGTAAATTTACGAATATTTGCCACTCATACAAAAGCACTTTGTGAGACGTCGGTGGGTATTCCTATCATGCGCTTTTATAGGGAGACGCAAGAGAAGACATTAGAGAGCAGAAGATTTTAATAAGAAGCAATAGCAGAAAGAAAGGACCTATTGAATAAAAACTCTTAAACGAACGAAGAATTTTGGTGCTGTCCACTTTTTGCGTGCTTAATCGACGCGGTTCTCAGCGATTCGTTTCGTTTAGTAACAGTTTCAACACTAAGCTCACTCTCTATCTCCCCCACTAAGTAATTCTTCAAGGACCAGTAACCCCAAATTGCGCAGAGAGGACCTCTTTCTCCCTTCCCACCTCCTCTATAAATTGAAACTGTTCCACACGTTCAGAATCTCACTATTTCGGAACACAATGAAGAGTATCGAGACGACTTGAATTTAAGAGCGATTAATATGAACTGGAGAAAATCAATGCTTAGCGGATGCGAGTCACATAAATGCACAACAACAACAACAGTCTAAACAGACGCACCGATGTTATGGAATCATTTACACAAATGAGGACAGCCAAGAAAGTTACAAATATGAATATTTGCTGTTTGGGTTTCGTTGCTGAGAAGCGACAACTCATTTGCATAGTGTCGTGTTCGGTAATCAAAAATAAACAATGACAACGCGGAAATAAAACAAAGGAAGCAATCTGAATAGATGGCATAGTTTACCGACGAAAACAACCAAACACAATAACAACTGGCATATATATATATATATATATATATATATATATATATATATATATATATATATATTTGCTTACTTGTAATGGCGAAACATGAATGTATGCACATGGCCTATATATTTTTATAATATGTAAGTACACATACGTAAGCATATAATATTATATATCGATAAATTCAAGCGTAAATGGCTTAAAAGAATTTCCCTCAATCAGTGTGTTTAATTTATAATTGCAGGCATTATGGTGTCAAGACTTCGGAAATCTCAGTTGTCAAAGATGCAACTAATAAACACTCGAACATTACATAACTAAATGATTGAACACTTCATTAAATTCGATTAGCACTGAAAGTAATGAAAGTAAGGTTTTTTGATAAAATATAAAGGAAAAGGGAAAATACCCGATAACTAAGAGAGGCGAAATCTCTGAAAGAAACCCCTCACAACTTACGAGAATTCCACTGCATTCGTCTTCAACAAGAGAAGTTCGTCGTATTCCTCTTAATTTCAATTTATACGCAAAACGTCGCAGAAAGTTGGAACGAAGATTCAAAACATCGGGTTTGATGCCATAATTATAATTTTTTATGTGCTCTCTGTTTTTTAAAGTCGAATTCGCTAAGGACGCCCTCCTTATATTCGCGAATAAGTAAACCAAACAATTCCTCCTCCCATTCGCTTAAAAACGATGCAATTCCCTCTAAATTTCTTCAGCACTATGTAAGGGCTCTTCACATCACAGGCACAGAAATAATAACTTACAATAGTAGTAATAATTTACAGCCACAAATTACAGCACCATGCAAAACGAAACATCAAGAGGCATACTTAAGGAGTAACCATGGCCAGTAATCGTTCCATGACACTTTCACGAGCGCTCTCATCGAAAACTTGCTCAATTTCTGCAGCAATTTTCTGTGCAAACAGCATATCCAACTCATGCTCCAGCTTTGCACGAACTTCGCCTCTTCGATCGGCTGGAATAGTGCTTAATCGATCCACCAACTTCGTCTGGAATTCCAATGACGTCATCTGAAATCATTTGATGAAAAAATAATCGAAAGGACAGTATAGCTGCTCAAGAGGCATTAAATGACATCATATAACTCTAAAAGCAGAGAAAGAGACTAGCGTGATGAAGACGTGAACACTTTTAGGAGCTCATGATGAGAAATCGAAATTTTCTAGTTTTGAAATTACAGCGAAGGAAGCGAAAAGAACACGTCACCGATCAACTGGAAGGATAGAGAGGTGGGCGGGGGAGGGGATGCAGTGGGAGGGAAAGAAGTAGGAGGAGCGGGGAAGAAAAAACGGTGCACCCATCAACGATGAATTTTCGATACCTCAGTATTAGCAAGCGGCCAAAGCCGTATGTCGTATTTGTAGTAGTAGTAATATCTTTATTCATTCATGCAGGAATAAAGAAAGGACAAACTTTCTTTTCCTTATCTTAAGTTCTTTACTTTCTTTGCATTTTTTATTTCAGCATATAAAAACGAAAGTGCTACATAAAATCAACCTACAGGTACATGATTGTAAAGCGATCCACTCTCGTCGGAAACCCGCATCGATCGTTGCATAGCGTTGAGTTCGTACCGCACTTGCTCCTGATTTCGTGGCAGTGTGATAGCCTCTTTTCCAGACGCACAAGTGTGCTCTTGCAATGCCTTGAATGTCTGTAGAAAACTTCATTCCAAAACTCATTATTCATACTGCCATCCCTCCAAACACAGCACATTCATCGTAAAATTAAATTTCAAGAACCAGTTGGAATGCGACTTGTTCGGCCAATTTTCTCCTCAGGCGTTCCGCTGACCTCATAGACGATTTCGTTTCTTAGAGAGAATATGAAGGCAGGATTACGATCCCCTTACTGTGCACAAGCCCGATATTTACTCAGTGACGCTTCTGAGATATTCCATTCGGTCTTAAAGACCCCGATTCCTCGACACAAATGCTGAGAATAATCTGAAAGGCCTGAGTCTTTCGAACTGGACGTTTTTTAGCGTAATTATCTGTTAAAAATTCCAACTAAAGTGACCTTTTCTGCACTCCCGGTGAGGATAAGGGAGCGTCGAATATCGAGTCGCGTAGCTGGTAGTGTCCGCGTATATGGCTGCATTGTTTTACGTGCGTTGCCATGAGGTGCACTTGCACTCACCTGTCTTGCAATCTCGTGATTACCGACATAATGGAAGAGAATTAAACCTGCTGGTTCGGTGCACAATGTAAACTCGTATCGTCTGCAAAATAAAAGTTAAATATTGTTCGGAAGCCAACGCCGCGTTTTGCTGCTATCCTATTTTCCATCTTCAAAAACCTCAGACGATTTTTTTCAAGTATTCGTCTTTCAAATTTGCATACTTCTATCAGATGTGAAATAAAAATATTAGATTAAATTGCTCGCATTTAAATTATTTACAGTTGATTTGCTTTGAAAGAAATTCCAATTATTCGGAACGTATAGAAGATGCAAAACGAAAGAGGGCTATAAGCTCTCGTTAACCAACGCATCCTTCACGCTTAAATCGATCTAAATTCTCAGTTGAAAGTAAATGCTTAATTTCGGCACTTTCTAATGTTCTCAAATCGTTTTCATCTGTTCATTCCAGAAAACAAAAGTCTCGCCAAATATAATTGATATATTTATCCCACCTCATTCATTCAACAAATTTTTTTAAAATCTCCCATCTTATGTAAATCAAAACATGCAAACTACCGACTCCATCAACAAAGTCTCACAACTCAGCAAAATAAACACTTCCAACAGACGGCAATGCCGATTCGTTCTCGCTGAAATGTTTGAAACGATTCGTAGTTTTCAGATTTTAGTGTTTCTTTTAGGGAAGACTTCGCAAATGGCATTACAGATTTGATAACGGCTTATCGCATCTGAGAAATATATCAACTTACACAAAAACATCGGAGCCCGCCTTGCAATCCCTATCGTAGAGGAAATTATAACACCTATAGAGACCATTCGATAGTGCTTTCGCTCCTTTCATTCTACTCCATCGATAACCATCACAACGACATGATTTCCTCTTCTCACAATCTGCTAGATCCTTCCACGCCTCCACAATTCCACAATCATAGACAACGATCGTTCCACCTTCTGGTGATATCATTGGAGCATCCCGATACACAATCGAACTCTCCTTTTTCGCTTTCTCTGAATATTTCTATTCGAAATATAAGTATGGATGAAAACAATGATGCTAATGTGGGGATTAAAAATAAGCAGCACTCCTATTAATCCTTCAATGCTAAAGCCATGCATTTCAACGATTCGTTTCAACGGCTCATCTGTAATATACGTCGAGATATATTCTCGTGTTCAACTTCGCACGTTTAACATTGAAAGCAAAATTTGATTTTTTTATGCGAACTGCTTCTTCAAAGATGTGTCCACTGCCGACAATTAATGCGCGATTTACCGAAGTAATCTCGCTAATTAATTAAGTAAACCCGAACAACTTTGGCCGTTTTCGTTTCCGGGATTCCAGCAGAGAGGCGATGGTAGATTCTTATTTGACATCGGTCATACGACTCACACAGTATAAACGCGTGAAGCGTTGATGCAAGGAACATACAGAGATGTTACAAAAATATTTGTACGCTTCCAATTGGCTGATAAAAAGCATTTCAAATTATGCCAAATTTTGTGAATTATTTCGCTTTTAATAAAAACGGAGAAAACAGTCTTATTTTATCTCTTTTTTGCGAGCGTTATCTTCGTTCCTTCGAAAATATTTCGCATTCTTTCAGAAAATCTCATTTTTAAGCAATGTGATGCAATCACTTTGCTCTGCTATGCTCACCAACATATAATATTTCAACGATAAATGTAGTAATGCGTTCAAATCGATGAATCAATTATAGAATTGAAGCCGCTAACAAACAGAGGTCTTCCAAATGTGTCAGAATGGCAACTTTTAAACGATGGAAGTTTCATCGGTGATTCTTCCTCCCCCCCCCCCCCCCCCAGCCCATTCCACCTTTTCGATGAACATGCGGTATCAAAGTCGAAATTCTCGCCCCTTCAAAAATCATAACTCTGCAATCAACAAACTCCGAAACATATCTATATTAAATCCAGCGGCAAATGATCAAGTTTGCTAAGTAGAGTCGAACAATACGAATAAATTACACGAAGCTGCCAAAGAAAAAAACAGCTGCTGAGGTGAAATTTCCGATTTTTCGATATCACCTCAATCAGCAACTTTGCTTTCAATTAGAAAAACACATTTAATCGTAGGTAACAGTCGAGAAACGAAAATTTGTACCGCAAAACTTCCACAGTGGTGAATAATCAAATCTGGCGATCGCTAGGAGCGCTCCAGACAACAGAAAAAACAATTCCTTCATCAGAGAGAACTGATTTAATATAAAGCACTTCTTATCAGCATTTTGTCGTTTTTCTTACTAAACAGTTTCATTTGTTCTCAAATATTTTTCAATGCATGAATTAATTTCTCCCCGGAAATAATAATATTCTTTCGACTTCTACAAAACTTTTCTGCAAAAAAAATTGCACTCGTTTGAAGTAAGTACCAAATGTAACTCATAAAACGAAATTAAAAAATATTTACGAAAATAAGTGCTCTTTGAAATAAAACTTTATTTAATAGCAGAATTATTTCAATAATCAAAAAAAATTCTATATGGTAGCTCGAAAATATTAAAATCTTCCAAGTAGATCATTTCTTGTATTTCATTCCCGAAAATGCTTCATAATTAAGTGATCATAAAACAAAAATGATATAATTGTTAAAAATAATAAGAAGAATATGATATGACTATCAATGCCAAAAAAACAGGAGCAATAAAGTTATTAAATAATATGAATGTCATCACCAAAAATTACATAGAAAAGGGCAGCCGAACTTCATACAACGAACAACTCGGAATCTGTGTGAAGGGAATAACTTCTTCTTACTCCTCCCTAACTAAACTAAAATTGGCAATGCAACGCACACAGAGGGACGGGAAAGGAGAGAAAGAGAACGCACAGCCGGGCAGTGAAATGAAGTAACGATGATGCATACTCACCAATGACGGCTTTATACTGATCCGACCTGAGTGGTTTGTTCGTTTCGGGGATTTGAATGACGTTAGCGAGTACCTCACTGTAACTTGTGCACATCCCGTTATAATTTTTCTCGTCTAATTCGCTCATCTCCTTCTAGAAGTAGAAAACCTGAGGTTCAATTCACTTCAGACTGTCGTCGAACGAGCTTCACCTCTTCTAATTCATCGAATTCTACCGGAATTCCCCACCCTTCGAAGCACTCATTGCTTTTCCATGGCTGTCATAAATTTCGACATTGTCGTTATATTGAGCATACCGCATGCTCCACATTCATCGAACTGAAAAAGAAAACAACGATGCAGCAGTGCGCGGAAGTGATGCAACTTATCATTTATTATTTATTTACCTGTAAGGATTACAGGTAGAAAGGAGATGGCAGTTCTTTGGCACAGCCGGATGCTTTTAAAGATATTCATACTAGTGCGACATAATCTCTAATTGTCTGCTCAGCACCAATAATATTATTTGCCTGAAAGGTATCGCATCCGTCGTTATCATCCCTTCTAGGGTACCAATTTCTCGCTCGTAGTACATTTGCCCAATTTGATACATTTGAATAAAACGGCCCAAATCTTGCAATTTTGGGTCGTAAATTTCCTGTGCAATAGATAAGTGTTATTTATTCAAGCAGAACTGAAATTGTGACCACTTCGGTGAGTGGGTCAACTTTAAACCATCGAGGTCAAGCCATAAAGGTCATTCCTAGTGACCGTTTGACCAGAGTTCCACGAAGGTTTTTTAAACACGTGTGGAATGGCAATTTCAGAATGTCACATTAACACACTGCGGTGTTTTAACCCCCTCCGCTTGTTCGCGTATGTGATATGAATCGCAGCATAACACAGTGATCGCTATACCATTATACGCGCCTCCTCCCCCCCCCTCCCCCCACGGCTTCAGTACTTATGAGGTAGATTCCTCATTGCCCCCTCCAAATATTTCTCTTTGCACACCCCTAATAAATGAACAGATTTACATTCAATAACACCTATAACACAATAAAAACACAACATACACTCAAGAACGCCCGTTAATCGATGAATTACGCGCCCTCCAAAGTGTCGATAATTCGACGCCAACGCTCATACAGAAACGAGACGCCCTTGATGTTGGCGCCCGGAAAAAGATAACAGTGCAGTCGTCGAAAGAAACGAAAATAGTGCGCATCACCTTCTGCGCTCGTTCGGTGAGAGCATCAGCGCTCTTGCCCGGGCGTTGCGAGCTAGTCGGGCGTTGCATTCACGCTACTATCGCAGCCATCACTATTACACGTTATGACGTCACATTGAGGTTGGAGCATCTTACACGCTTGGGGCACCGCAAGGAGGGGGCTGGGAAGACGGTTAAGGGGACAGGAAGTTGTGGGCATAGCTTGAGCTCTATAGGTGAGACTAACAGCCTCTTGAACAACATGAAGTAAAGCATTTGAACATTCTACGCCCAGGTGGCGTATCACGTCGTCCAAACATCTGATGTCACAAAAACCACTCGATAACATAATTTCAACCGTAAGTGAAACCAAACAAACATATAATTATTGCTTCATATATCTCGGTGGCAAATTGCGAAAATTTTACGACTGCAATCGGCTTCGAAACAGATGCCTATATGATCACCTCATTCGTCGTTCGTTCTACTGTTGCGTACCTCTACCGTAACTTCCACCTTCTAGAGAGTTAGCAGTGATCAATTAAAAAAATGAACAGGTGGTATGACGTTGCTTTTTAATGACAGGTGTTGTTTCGAGATAACACAACGGAATTTTCTTCTTTGTATCCAAGTACAGGTGATTTAAGCTCATCTATTATTTCGTACTTGTACGACCGGTATAGACTGGAACAGAAATAACATATGAAGCAGACAAAGAAAAGCATTAACAAGTATAAGAAAAACAAGATTAGTGATGAACCAAATGAAAGCACTTAGAAGAGAATGCCGTCTACGAGCGTCTATTATCGGAAATGTGGATCTGCAAATTGAGTGTTGCAATGATCCGATAATAATCCGCCAAAAATTTTACGCACTGTGCACATAATCCTATACTCCACTCTCAGAAATATTTCAATCTAACTCTTCGTAGACAATATGGGTGTCACTTTCAGTCGGCCAAAACATAACAATCTTTTGCATAGTTCCGAATATCATGCTGTACGATCCTGGAATCTACTCCCTCCGGACATCGTTAATCCATCCGCCCCCCCCCCCCTCCCCAGCTTTTGAGTGATGGCGCAATCGTTTCGATTTGTCTAGAATTGCTGCTCTTATCTACTGAATGTTTTACTTCCCTCAACTGTTGCTTTGCATACGTTTTGCTCTTTCTCGTTGCTCTTGTGCATACGTTTTCATTTTTATTTGTCCGCTTCGGGGCGTTGAAATAAACAAATAAAGCAAAAAATTCTTCAACGAAAAGAAATGGAAATCCCGCTTGCAATGGTAAATTATCACAAATGCGATGGATTATTCTCGAAAGATGGAGAAAATGGGTGTCACTTCTCTTAGACACCAAACAAAACGATGGGAGTCATGTTTGAGTTTTCCATATCGCATGTGAATTTCTTTTAAATGACGGAAATTTCACGCTCATTCGGACAAAGCGCCCATAATATAGCAAAAAGCACCATCACTTAAAGCAGCATTCATATATCGCAGAACAGCGAAAACCTTTGCAAAACAAACACAACAGAAAACGAAATGAAGCGAAGATTCTTGGCGCAACTTGTTTTCTAATTTTGCGCATTTCAACCGATCAAGAACCCGTATATCCATTTCATAATAATGTAAACATTTCGAGAAACAACACCTCAATCGCTCTGATGCCCTTTCGTATAGCTGTAAATTCCCATAAAACAATTTCTCCTTCTCCTATAATAATCTTCAAAAGAGTCCCTTTTTATGCAACAGTACAAACTTCTAAGTAACGTCATGATATGAACGATAGAAATTGGTCACTATTACGGGCACAACTGTGTGTTTTTGCAAGGTTGAAACTATACTTTGTGGAACTACTTCTAAATGAATTAGAAGCAAATTCGGTTGGGCTATGCTCAGCGCCGATCCACCAAGAAAGCACATTTGCAGTCGAAGAGGACCTCAATATCAACGGCTAAGAGATTCTTTCACGGCTGAACGTTTCCCGTCACATTTGCCACTTTTATACATCATGTGGGTTTACTAGAGGTTATAGAGTTAACGAGCATGCGCTACTGAAAGGAAATCAACTGCTTTAAAGGATTTCAACTAAATACGAAATTTTTTGGTGTAAGTTATGATCACATATGCACATCACTTCAAATATATAAACCATCTCTTCAATTATCCATCCATAACCCCTCATAACACACTTCATTATTCAGCACTTACACATACCAGTGAATGCAAAGAAAAGAACGGCAATTAATCATAGGCACTTTATAATATCACTTTTATTGATGGAATAAATTATCACACAAAGAGATGACGGATGGTGATAAAAACACCTAGAGGGAGCCGGTCATATCGTCGAATTTTTTGGCGATGAAAATGAGTGCTAAAATGATAAAATTTTCCTCTCCTTTCGAAATTTCAATTACTGTAAAGCAAAACGATTTTCTGCTTCGCCTCAGGATTACGCAGATGCCAAAACTGTCATGTCCTCTCCCCTCTTCCACATCCGTCACTTATACAAAAGTTACAACTTCTTAATAGTAGATATTTAAGGGGTAACCATTGCTAACAATTGTTCCATAACACTTCCGCGAACACTCTCGTCAAAACACTGTTCTGCTTGTGCTGCAATGCTCTGCGCAAACAGTACCTCCAACTCATAATTAATCTTTTCGCGAATCTCCCATCGACGTTCGCTCGGGCAATGCTTAGCCGATCCACCAACTCCGACTGGAATTCCGATAACGACATCTGAAATGCAAATGACAATACCGAGGTGGTGACCATGCAAATAGTTTTTAGCCGCTTCTATCCCTGCTCTGCCCCTTAGGCCTCATTGGTTAGGGGAATTGTCTCCGCCTGTCTACTGTCATCGCACCTCGTAGATGAACAACCAAAAGTGGCAACTGCAAGATAAACGTCACAAATTCGCACCAGCAAGTAAAGACCTAAGGGTTGGTGGCGAACTGGTGAAAGAAAAACAGTTACTTGTGCAACTATTCAAGAGAAGGCCTATAAAAGTGAGAAACTTTAGGTATTCGATTCCCACTCCATCAAATATATATTCAATTCCATACATAACAAACAATTCTGCGTTTTATCTTGCATAATTCAACTCGCCACTGATCTCTATTAGATTGTTGCATGTGCTGGCCACCCATTACAATGAATTGGTCACTGCCGGCATGCCACCACTTTCAGCCCAAATTTGCGAGATCTTACAGCCACTTTATCGAATGTGGTCAAAGTACGGCTCATGTCGTGCTAGACTTCACGCACTGACTGAGCAGATCCAAATACCTCGGCAGATCTCTACTGACCAACCTGCATAGCTCAGCAGTTGTCAAAGCGCACTACACAGACAAGCGACGTAGCGTACTGTAAGAATGTGAAGTTATGAAGCTCATATTGTGTTGATTGGAAAGGCCGTTCCTCCTTCTCTTTCTCCTAGTTGTAGCGTCTTCAGTCATTTCCCCATCTGTCTGCCACACTCACAATTATAGCACCCCTGAGGACCGCTTTGAAAGTAAAAAGAGGAAACTGATTGGAAAATCTAGAGGCCTAACATCCTATTGCAAAAAACGAAAGAAGGAAAACTGCATTAGTTACAACTATATCTCGTACCTTAGCCTTTTCCCGAATGCAATACCGAACGATCCACCAAGAGAAATACAATACGGGTTACCTCACGGGAAGAACTTGTCTGCTGCACAACGTCGCTCACTCCAATTGCAGCTGCCGCAAGATTTGATGATGTCGGCGAATCTTCCTGTGGCGTTGTCATTAAGGGATCCTCGGCTGAACCTTCGTATGACGACATCAAGTCGTTTTCCACAATTGCTGCAATCCTTTTACTCGAGTAACGTAAGGTCAACAGAGTCAACAGCCCCAAAAATGTGGAAGAATAAGAATATAAGATAAACAGATGGATTAAAATCTTCGATACCAATTCCCTTTTTCTTTTCTATAAAATCTGGAAGGCAGCATGTCACGATCGCAAGGATGGGTATTCGAGCAAATATTGAGGTTAAAGAAGGATGGCAACACCAACTAGCAAACTTGCTGACAAATTCCGTTTCAAGGATGGCATAAAGATGCGCGATGCGCTTCGTGGCACTAATCATTCAAAGAATTAAAAGGATTTTTCGTAATTTTCTCTTCTAGTCAGAACAAAGAGATAACCGACCGTGTTCAGAGAGCTTCAATAGCTCCTCCATCAAGGTATCCGTACTTCCTCCTCGGCGTCTCCGCGACCTATCAATCTTGCTTCTGCTCATACTGTACAATTGAGTTTTATTTCGCGGTAAGACCTGAGTGATGCTTAGTCCTGGTACACTTCCTTGTTCTGCAACCATTGCCGGAAGCACCTCACGAGGTGGCAGGGTCCTTCGTAGTTCCTTCATACGACGTAGAGCTGACGGATAAGTGCGCGTATAGATTTGTTTAAGCGTTCTCGCATTACCATGAGCCGTCAAGACGACTTCAGCTCCCTCTGCTATACGATAGGAAACGAGCGAACGAAACGCGATGCCCCCTGACTTAAACAATGTCCATACGACTTTGCGCACACTTCCAAGTGGTTTCGCATTGACGTGATTGTGGCGACGTTTCCGCACGACATACTCGCAGTCACCCTCCTCACCAAAATCGCGTCCTTTGATATAGAAGGTGGTTGTTTGCGTGGAACGATGCTTGCTGTTCCAAATGCCTGAAATGTTTGAAAAGTTTTTTCTGCAACGACCTTCAAAGCACTTTTATTACGTCCACAACTCTCATTAGCCTCAATCATTATTCTCATATCTCTTCGTACTGCTTGGATCAGTGAAATTTGAACAACTAACGATGGAGATATGAAGGCACTTCATTGAGAAGAATCGGATTCAAATTTAACTGCCGCCTCCAAAGGTGAGATAATTTCCAACGAGCCATTCCTTTGCCTTCATTCTTCTATTTCCGTAATTCTTAGATACTCTTGAAGCATTAAAATTTAAAAATAAAACGAGCACTGCATCATTGCTACGGAGTGACGAGGCTGTTAACCGAGGTTATCTGTGGATACGTCGACTTCCGGCACATACGAATGATCCAATAGATAAGAGGCCTTGATCTCTGCGCCTGTGATCCGTATTTGTGGAATCGACTTGCAAATCTTATCCTCAGGTACATCCCTTCAATAATATCATTTTACCTTATATACTTATCGCGTTCTGTCGATCAAAACGTTAGAGGATATGCATCCAGAAACCCATTACGTTACTTTTACCTAGTTGCATCAGATGTTCGTTTTTTTGATATGATGAATAGAACGATGCAGGAAGCTGACTGATGTTTTCGAAGAATTTGAGATTCTGAAGAGGGATGAGTCGATATCAGAAGAAAACTCTTCAGAAACATTGAATTTCTTTGCCGAAAATGCTGTGAACATGAATTGGTTGCGAGAAAGGAGGGAACATCTCTGAAAACGGTGCAATTTTAGAAACTTCAGCGAGGATTCTTAGAGAATAAACCTCGATTTTCCTTATATTCTCTTTTGCACCTCCTTTACTGCAGTCACTAGAGGAGCCAAGACTACTAAGATGGACTTGTGTCAGTAATTAGTTTCTTCCTCCTTAGTAGCCCTATACGATAAACGTCGGGATGGAATCGTTTACGAGGGCCCATTAAGCAAACCTTCATCTCTCTATGCTTTGCCACTTATTCCAAAAGCACTGCCATGAATTCCGTCAATAACAACAAACAAATTTCTACAAAAAAAAAACTAGAATTTTTGCATTTTCCCCGCGAGGTGATGAAAACCTTTGAAAAAACCAAAAACACCGCAAAAAGAACACGACGAGGGGTATCTCTCGAAAACCGCTCAAAAATCAGGCATATCAGTGACTGCACACATATTGAGTCATTCACGGGAAAGGAGTCAGATCATCAGAACCACATGAATAACAAATTCCCCACTGTATTTTAAAACAATACCGCGAAATTTGCTTCGTTCAAAACATATGATATCCTAGTGTACAGCATTCCTTTAATTTCACAGTTATAAGCACTACTGAAAGTAAACAGAATGTTGAACAGGTAGTAAGCACGGTGGGATCTAAACTAAGTCTAGCCTCGACCCCGACGACCACTAAATGACCAAAGAAGGTGAAACAACTTACACAGTGCCTGCCAAATCTGGTACAGGAAGCACCTTGAGAGAGGAAATGAACTCATGCATATAAACAGGCCAGCATCCATTATTATCAACCGCAGCATTTACCTCCATTTCAATGCACACCTATAATAAAACATTATTGCATATTACGAGGATAAAGTGAATTAATGAAAGAGGATAAACACAATACAAATGTTACACATCACATTCATCTGTGCATTCAAACTATACTTTTTACCAAGTTCTTCAGTATTTAATGTTGTTTCTTGTTGCAAAAGATTCGAATTAACTTATAGTGAAGGGTATCTGCGCCTTTTTCAGCTCGTAGATCCGAAAATCATTCCCGTGATCTTTGATTCCACCGTTTATTCGTATAATTTTCGTCTTAAATGAAACCGTCGTCACAAAGAAGTTGAAGAGATCTCAATGATAAGTTCAAATTCAGCAACATTTCGGGTAATAAGACCCCTTGTGTCTTCATCTCGATTTCTGAGGGTGACCGGAATCAATATCGCAGCCATCGACCTCAAGTTCTGGAGACACAACGAATGTCAGGCTACGGCAGATTTGTTTGCACAATGAGTCGTTATGTCGCTGCAAATATATCTTCTCGGAATTTCGAGTCATGGCGGATTTCGCTGAAGCCCGCCGCATTGCAATGGGTTCCCTGTGCATCCAAGTTGTAGGTTCGTTTCGTTTCGATGGATAACATTAATCTACCAACTGAATTGTTGAATTTCTTTCAGGACAACCCCCCCCCCCCCCTTTGCAAACGGCTCGTCAACACACTGCCAACTGATAAAATACATAAATGCGAATTTAAAACGTTGGATTCACCTGCGATGCGCATTAATTCAGCCGCTTACTGGCAAACTTCCAAAAGTTTTCCACCACAAATAGAGATTCGCTGATAGACTTTCTTTGTTTTGCATCGTGTTACAGCGTTACATCCACTTTACCTGCTACACCAGAATGCACTTAGCACTCTTTCCACCTGTCCAACTTCCCGGCAGCTTATAATAAACTGTTCTCATAGTTCGAGCTTCTTCTGGAAATATATGCACGTCACTTACCTGCAAGCCGTGTTCTAATTTTATGCCGCATAAAATGACGCACGACATAATTCACTCAACACCTTAACGACTTCCTTGCACAATTTACCTGAAATATATTGCAGAGATGTGCACAGGCAAGCCGTATATTTGAGTAATTCAATTCGAACTTTCATTTATAAATGACGAGGAGAGACTTACAATGAAACAACGAAACGTCAAACATCTCTATATTTCCGTAGCTGCCATTGTTTTTTCTTAAATAGATAAAGTGCAAGCAACCTGCAAAATTCAGGCAAACCTCTGCCAACATAGACCATTGATCAGTAACGAAAGGTCGTCAGCGACATGCAATAAACCATAAACTAATCCCAATCGAGGACCAACCCTTATAAGGCTCATTCTTGGTCGAATCCCTTAGTCACGCTGATAGTTGTCCCTTTTTGCAGTAATGAGCCCAGTAGGTGGTTGATGTCTCTGACGCGATGTGATCACAACAACAGAGAAGAGCTTTCATCTGAAGTTTGCGCAAATCAGCGCCCATTACTTCTTACAGCAGTCGCTTTTTTGCATAGTTCGCTCGTTCCACATATTTCTTTGCTCTTAGGAGGTTATAAGACACACGCAATTGACAGCAGTTGTTTTTATGCAGCAATATCGCAAATGCATAAAGTAAATGGCTCCCAAATTTTCTGTGAATTCTAGAAGCACATTTACTTATGCATTTTCTCTTGCAGCACGTTGAGAGGTGGCCTCGAATCACCTAAACCGATCCAGATTATCACCGATTTAGGATGACGTCAGGTTATAGTAATCGAAACCTATAGCAAGCCTTATATAAGGGTATATTCATAAAAGTAACAATCTGCACTGCTCTTCTACAAATTCCAGGCGACTGCCAACTCAGCATTACCTGCGGGTCAATAAGAACCTTCGTTAAACCTTATCTTAGCGCTGCATAATATCTTCATTATTGACCATAGAGAGAGACTTTAAAGGACGCAGTATAAACTTTTAGGCGAATATGGTCATTACTTCCATTGCCGTGAGGACTTTCAGAAGCCCATTTTTATAGACCCCCCTCCCCTCAAAGTTCGCTTCTTTTCGCCGTTGTGAGCTCGCAAAAAAATTACGGCAAAGAACAGTTCAAATCGACAAACATCACACCTTTTGTTTGTTTTTTTCATAACCAATTCATAAACCGTTCACAAGCGGTAAAAAACAAACCGAAAGCGTTTCAAGCAGAACTATGTCCCTACGAATTGCACGTGCAATTAACGAGAAAATATGGCGATTAAACAATCGAGTTGATTGGCTGAAAATTAAGTGAATGAATTCCTATCTTTGAAATTTTCGATGAGAAACGCCTTATAAAACACCGCACAAAGAGTAACTTCCAATACTGGTTTAAACTAAATTATGAATTTCTTAGATTTTCAATCGTATAGAAAGAGAAAACAAAACCCCTCAATATTTTCCACTTTGCTTGAATATACGGGTGAAGAACGATACTATACTTCAGCAGTATAAACAGAAAAAAATCGTGGCACTTTCACAATAGAGCTGCGCAGTAGCCTTACGCTTTTGTTGCTGATGATAGAGTCGAAATTTTATAGCCATATAAATATTACATCAAAATAACTACCAAACAATGGCACTTATTCAACGGTATATATACCGGGAAATCACTTCTATTCTCAATGAAGATTAGTACAACAAAAACCTGAATCGTTAATAAAACTTGAAAGTAACTCTTACAAAGAATCTTGATGCAATCCTCCGTTATATGGGTATATCAATATCAGTTTCACTTTATAAGTTCTGCTTCAATTTACAAAATGCATAAAAATTGAACGCAACGATTTTGAAATGACTTCAGTAATTTAGCTCATCACCCATTTATTTACTTCGCTCTCTTCATCTACGAACCCGAAAACATACAAACAACTAAACAATCGATATATACAACCATACCCCTCCCCCCTAATACCCACAGAAACGATGACACACCTCATAAGTAACGAAACCATGTTACTATGAAGTCACAATGAAATAAATTCGACTTCATATAGATCCAATGTGGAAAAAATATACTCAAAATCAGAAATACAAAACGTCGGCAAAGAAAAGCAATGTGGAATTAAAATTTACAAATACAGCAATGATAATTAACAATTAATAACAATTACTATTATCAATAAGAATGAGCGACAATAATAATCAATAATAGTAATAGTAACAACAATGATAATAACAGCAATTACTACCATTGATACTGCTAATGTTACAAGTATCAGCAATAAGCGATTAATAATTGAAGTAGGCCAAACACATTTATTACTTCGCTCCTCAACTTCCTTTTGAATAACACAGTCCCATAAATTTCCTTGAAAGGTTCGAAAGAGATTATACATGAAAGCGTCATGAAATTAACTTCATATATATATATATATATATATATATATATATATATATATATATATATATATATATATATATATATATATATATATATATATATATATATATATATATATATATATGCAAAAACCCTTGTGATCACTTCCCAACTAGGCGCAATGAATAATGCAACGAGGACTGCTGAAAAAGAGTCTCGTGGAAGAAAAAAAATGAAACAAACGCACAGTTTAAAACCAGATTATATGTAGCAGTACTAGTCTCTTCGCGCGTACTGAAGCAGCAAAATTCAACTGCGTCTCAAATTTCACTCAGATATCACCCTATTCGGTCAGTTTAAAACAAGAATCAAGGAAAAAGTTTATTTCCATCCCTATAATTCGGACATCGCGAGCTCTAAGCAGAAGAGAAACTAACCTCCCCCCCCCCCCCCTCCATTCCAAAACAAAGCGAATAAAAAGAGATCCCAAAAATGAGTACGCAGCATTTGTAGTCATGTTGCTCACAATGTCAAAAATTTAAGAATACGACGAATAATAACATCAAATTTAAATTGCATTACTTATTCTCTGTAAGAACAATTTGAAAATTGTACAAAATCACATAAAATTAATGAATATACAGATTTTGCGAATCACAGCCATATCGACAAGCTCCAATAAATATCTCGCAACTAGACTGCTGGACACAGAAAATATCCGCTCCTAGGCGAATCGATACTTCGGCTCCTGAATGTGAAGAATATCCCGGACCCTGTATAGATGTTCCGGTTGCTGGTGAAATTATCCCGACCCTTGGTTGGAGAAAACATCATCGGCTCCTCCACATCAGGAATGTTCTGGGTCCCTGGTAGAGCCTCGCTCCAAGATGCAGAAAGTATCAAGAGCAGAAAGTGAGTCCAGTCGTTCAGAAGTAAACCATCTGCATCTATTTCTCCTCTTCTTTTGATTAGCTTCAAATGGAAATTCCTTCACGCTTTTCGCAAAATTGCGAGCATCATTTAGCTTTCAGTCGACACGAGTGGAAAGAATTTTGCTATGATTCGATGTTCTTTGAAAACTTATTGTCAAAACCTTACGACACTACCAGGTCCTTTCCAAGTTACCAGCTTATGTATCGGTTCAGAACATTTGCATTTATCGAAGACAGCACTAAGCTTCTAATGAGGCCATCTCCATCCACGTTTTAGGTAACCTCTAACAGTGAAATATAATATGATGAAAAACCTGAGTAGGTGTTCAAGAATTAGCAACAGTGAGCAATCGTTCCATAACACTTTTACGTGAACTTTGGTCGAAGAGGTGTTCCACTTGCGACGTTACCTTCTGTGCAAATAAGAGATCCAATTCGTGCTCAATCCTTTCACGAGCCTCTCTCCTGTGCTCGACTGGAACAGTGCTTAGACGATCCACCAATTGTGCTTGGAATTCACATGGAGTCATCTGAAATATACCGATCATCCTATACGATTAACGATCAGTGGAACAACACTCATATATACCAAATTAGAGACCGTCAATAAAAGAGTAGTTGATAAGAAAGCTAACGATGAGAACTTAACAACGACGGCTTTCTAGATGAGTTAAGAGACCAAACCCTCTTCTCTTCTTTTCCCGAAGGAAAAGAATCAGGAAGCAAGGATCACGCATTCAGCATCACTCTCTCTCTCTGCTTATTCCCGTCTTCAGTTAAAAACCAGTCGTAAATGTTTCCTGCCGAGCAACAAATTTATATTTAAGTTTCAAAAATAAGAAAATATGAAGAGGATTTCTTCCCACATTCCCAGCTTATAAAATAGAGAACTCGGTGTAATGCCGATAAGTTTAACAACAACAAAAAAAAGAGACGAATACAATATAATTTTTGCGACATTTAAATAAAAGCAATCAAACGCTCAAATAAAATTATTTCCCACTTATGTGTAGAATGCTGTTGGAGTGGAAAACTTCAACAATCTTTTCAAATCTGTACTTTCACACATTTTAGCGCGAAAAACTGTCCTGCTGGTCCTATTATGTTCAATCTAAAAGTAGCTCTCAATTTCGCGAGTAGTGATTTGTTTCAAAAAAAAACTGTCATTTGTCTTTGACGTTTTACCTGACCACTCATCTAGCACCCTTTGCTGCCCTTGTGAACCTGAAATTAATTCAAGGATTCAATGAAGCGAAAAGAGGCACAATGATGGCACACTTCTAGTCTTGAAAACTTGTTGTCTACTTAATATCCTCTATTTTACTATGTGTCCCAACTAAGCACTTTGTGAGGATCGACAAGCAATTTGCAAGCCTCAATCCATTCCGCTGAATAAGTTCGAGCACACATACTTTTCCTTCTCTATCCATGCCGTCACCTATTTCGCAGATGAGCTTTTCTTGAACATAACGTGGGACGGAAAAATAGCAACAAGAGCACATGCTGCCAAGGGAGTGGGGAGGAGAATGTGAAAGAATGGAAGTGGTAAGGGGAAAGGAGAGGGAAGGAGTAGTTGATTCGAGAGCAAACATCGCATCGGGTCTCTGCTTTTTGATCACAACTTATGAGCTCCGACGATCATTTTGCAGCTGTCACATCCACGCGCACAGACTTTATTCAACGGCGAGAATCTCAATCGACTCGTCTAGTGCAGACCGACGTCCGCTTAGATCAACAGTGCACACTATTAAAGCAGCCAAAACATAGGAAGGAGTTTTTTCAAATTTCGGCATCCAATTATAAAGAAATATGAGTTTCTTATGGTATAAACGCCGCCGGATTGCAGAGTGATCAAGACTGCTGTCACTAATTCCGAAGAGAGGGGTGGTGGTGAGGAAGCAGCTCGCAGCGGAGGGCCGCCGTCTAGCGAATCAGAACAAAGAAAATCCCAAACACTATCGCTTAAACACCCACTGAGTTCCACTGCGCTCCGATAGAATTGTGGTGATCAGTCTTTATTGTGAACTTTATCGACTATGACTGTCTTCGGATAAAACTCTCTGGAATTTTCCAGAAAGATTCAAAATTCGCAGAGTTACTTTCTCATAAACAACATAATGCTACTTCTGGGCCACACTATACTTTATACGAACGATACTGTACTCCTCTCTCCATTCCTTTACTCTCTACAAAAAGGCTGCATCAGAGGAGCCTCTTGGAGGTATTCACAAAGAGTAGGGTGGTAGGATTTAGAAGAACGATATTAGAGCCTCCTATCACAACAACGATGCACCCATCAAAAGAAACATCGACTCACCTCCTCTGAGGAACTCAGCTGTGGGCCGCTACTCTCAGAAGCTTTTGCTTCCTCAGAGTCCGCTGGTGTTGGTACTTGCTTGTCTGATGACAGTAACGGAAGATCGCATGCTGAACCCTCGTAAGACGCCTTTGAACCATTCTCTTCTGCCGCATGCGACAGTTGCGCCACTTGGCCCACTAAATTTGAGAAAATTTTAGAGCGATCCATAAGAATGCCATGCTTCATAATGCACAGCATACCATGATCCTTCTAGGAAATATTTACTTTGTATATTTCATACTCAAAGCGAGCTATGATTTACTTGCGTAAATCTCTCTATAAATAACGTTTTAATCTACTGTTTTCTACCGAATGAAACAACAGAGACATGAAAGCAGTTCACCTACAACAGCTAATCGGACATGCCCCGACGCTGCGAGACATGAAGCCGCATCATCCACAACAATCAGACAGATACCTCCGAAAATGTGAACAAGACCACTTATTGAGCCCCTCAGACAAACATTTCTGAGTTAAAAAAACGTTTTTAACCGACAAAATATCACAAAAGAAGATAACTGCTGATGACATATGAGCACGAAATGAAGCAATCAAAGTATAGATTATCTAACATATCGTTTCAGTGATAGAGCTCTAGAATGTAGGTGAACGGTGAATATTGCTGCAATGCGATATGTCACATCAGCGAACTTGAATACACGATTAGATCGTATGAAAACAACAACTAATTTTATATTTGTATTTACTGGTGCTCCTTGGTATTTTCAAGAAACCTTCTTTTATACCTACTTGACTAGTGGAGTTATTAAATCCTAGATGAAGTGCCAAATCCTTAAAAATTTGATAATTTTATGTGGTTGAACGAAAATTCATCACCAGATCATCGGTACTATCCTTCTAGCACCTATCGGATCAGTTGGTTTGTCATGGCAGGAGTATGTGTCTCTGTTAGCAAATTTAATAAGTCAAGGGAATGCCAGCAAAACGCGCAAAATAGCTTCTCATTGAAATATTTCGTAGCAACAGTCTGAAGCGTTTCTCTGACTTTACTAGGGCAGTTTTATTTCTTTCCTACGAAAAAAAATTATTGCAATCATTCAGCATACAATCGTAGATTGTTCGCTTCCAACTTAAACAAGTCAAATATGCTCGCATATCTGTTACGCCTCAATGCACCTTCTCCTTTACTTGGATATATTCTGCATAGACGTATATATTTTAATGACAACAATTTGAATAAACTGCGATGCAATACGCAGAGATATTCCTCAGATTCGTTTTTTTTTCAGATACTACTAAGAAGTTCCAAAAATATCCCTTACGAACCGTTTCCCGATAGTTTGAATAGCTGCTCCATTAAGGTACCATTGCGGGCTCCTTCCTCGCTTGACAATTTTCGAGTGCTGTTTTTGCGTAGCACATAAATTTGAGTCTTATTTCGCGGTAAACACTGAGTATTACTTATGCCTGGTGCTGCTCCTTGTTCAGCGGCCATAACCGAGAGAATCTCACCGGGCTTCAATGTCTTTCGTAGTTCTTTCATACGCCGTAATGCCGATGGATATGTACGCCTATAGACGTTTGCAGAGGATTTTGCATTACCGTGCGTGGTTTTAATCACTTCAGCTCCTTCGACAATATGATAAGATAGAAGTGAACGAAACGGTGCACCATCAGATCGATGTAAGGTCCATACAACCTTTCGTATACCACCAGCTGGTCTTGCATTAACGTGATTATAGGTACGCTTACGTACGACATATTCACATTCATTGTCACCACCAATTTCAGGTCCTTTAATAAAATGTGTTGTTGTCGTCATCGAACGGTGCTTACTGTTCCAGATGCCTGAAAGGTTTTAAATCATCGTCAATAATATTCGCACCGTGCTTCCATGTTCTTCATTTTTCAAATTCTTATCAAAATCTCGAAAAAAGATAAATCCCTTTGGGTTTTTTTTTCAATCTTCGATAATAATAGCAAAAAAATTTTAAAAAAATTGATAAACAAGAAAAGAAAGAAGTCACTTCTCTAATAATTTTGCTCAGCCAACAACCAGGCACAAAGAAACCGAATGAATGAAAACCAATGGGATACTCGTCGATCCACATCATCGCGTTGATTCAAATCGGTTGCTTTTTCCTTTTCACTTCCTATCTACGCAAAAACATAACAAATAATATTAATGTGGATCAAGGTGGAAGAATATACTGCACAGATGAATCCACTACGAGACTGTACTGGTACATGTGGCAGAGGTGAGGTGCTATACAGTGCAAAATGTGTGACTTTTTGTGGACAGAAAAATAAGAAAATGAGCCTCAATTTCAATTACTACTGCTGCATTAAAGTTCCCAGCAATTCCAAAGATTCGTTTTCGAATTAGGTGATTGCAACGCCGTTTAATATGAAATTCCGACTTGTCTGTGGCATAAGCTAGCGTCTCCTATATAATATGCATAAATAAATATTGCTCACTTTTTTACCGCCTCATGATTAATTTCGAAGAACATTTCTTTCGTCTTGTAGTTTTATTCTTCCACTTCTACGCTTTCTACCTCTTATTATTCTTTCACCGCTCTACAGTCTTTTTTTACTCTCACCATCGAAATTTATTAATTGAGTTATGCGTCTTGTTAGGAAGATAGCCGACGCACATCATAATCTTCACCTCACAGATAAGTCAGATAAGCGACTGGTTCCAATATCCCATCAATGTTAAATTCTTAGTTTGTATTTATTACCTTCTTCTGAATCTCAGTTTCTCATCTTTGAATCCCTATCTTATTTCACATTTGCGCTCGTTTTCCTAATTTCATATATTCTGTACGCTTGTATACTTTCAGGTATTTTCATGATCTCTACCATCCCACTCGACCGAACCGTTCTGAAATTCAACTGAACAAATTCTTGCTAGGTTCTGTTATCTTTTTTCGACTCCAATTCACCTAAAGAATCTTCTAATCTCTTAGCTGTCGGTAGTCACAAGCGCATTCATAATGCTAACCGAGATTATCCGTACACACATCGATAGCTGGCACATAGGCATGATCCAATAAATAAGACACCTTCATTTCGGCGCCTGTGATCCGTATCTGTGGAATCGACTTGCAGATCTT
Source organism: Ascaris suum (assembly GCA_013433145.1). NCBI lineage: Eukaryota > Metazoa > Nematoda > Chromadorea > Rhabditida > Ascarididae > Ascaris > Ascaris suum. Next base: position 6,164,592 of record CM024178.1, on the reverse strand, counting down.
GTCCTCGGGTACGTACCTTCAACAATGCCACTTTCACACTGCAGGGTATTGTTGTCGTTTAGAAGAGAAGACAGTTTTCAAAGTTTTAGAAAGGGGGGTGTTTGTGCCAGCATGTTGCTGAGAAAGTCCTTCGTTCCGTCTTGACGGCAGTGGAAACAAGACCGAAAATGTGACAGCATCCTCAACAGCACGCTAACATGTTAAATTTTCCCGATACTGGGGAAATTCTTCGATAAACTACAAAAATTTGTGAGAGCAAAAAAAAGAGTTTCTTCGAATGGCTTGAAAAATACGATTACCACTCATGATGCTATGGATATTAAATAAGCGTGGATAGCTTTCGAAGTACTTCACATTATTTTGAAAGAGACATTCTCAAAGAATAGAATCAAATTCCCCCCACAAAAAGCATTTCCGCCTTGATGATTTTCTCGTACTTCATGCGATTTTCGATCTTTCCAACTGTACTGAATAAAAAACGGGAATGCACACTACCTGCACATATTAGCTAAACAAATAAACAAGCGAAACGACCTTTCAAAGGAAGCGGCACGATGAGTGTTTTTTCAGTGCCCTTAACGATTGAACCGCTTTCACGAACTACCAACGAGAAACAAATTACGCACAACAATGCTCCCATACCTTAGTTCACCTGACCGCTTGCAATGAATTTTCTATAAACGATTCATCTTTTTTTTTACAGACAGAAATTGGAAAAGGCAGTCATAATCCTTTGGCACTTTTAAATCCCTTAAACATCCGTAACACTTCCGGAAGTTGAAGGAACAACAAGACATCGAATGTATGAAGTCATCACAAACATAAACATCAAAGCTTTCGCCTCAATGACTTTCGAGTAGAAATTATTGGGCAGATAGACACAGACACACCTTTAAACACACAGACGCCACATCCTATAATGCGCTCTCGCAAGGCAAATTTATAAAAAGTGCACAAAAATAGACTGCTATGTATTCCTAAGACCTGGTATGAGATTTAACAGCTTACGCTGCTCCAGAGAGGTCGGCAATAGGGACCGCCTTTACTGAACAAAAATATTCCTCGGCGTATATTGGCCAACTTTCATTATCGTCCATCGCTTCTCCCAAATCACCTGTAATACTACACAAATATAATAAATCAATAATAGCGAATAAAAGGAAATGCGATACAAAGTTACAGAATTTTCGCTTGCCAAATTTAACACAAGGGAAGGAAGGAATGAGGCGTGGGCAGATGGAGTGGAAGCAGAGGAAGACAAGTTGGTCTCACCATTCGTTGCCCTTCCCCCTCGCACCTCCCTTCCAGTTTGTATAGCAAAAAGGAATGCGAACTCAGTGCTTCGTTTTCGCGTATTTTATTTTTTGCTGTTGCGATTGCTGTTCCAAGAAAGGGTGCAGTAAGATAAACGTCGATGAGGAACTCTGATGACGATAGCAGTTAACGAAATCAATTTTCCAATAACAACTAATAAAGAACTAAAAATAAGAATAAATAAGAAATACACTGGACCATACCGCTGGCGCGAAATGCACACATAACACATGAGGGAACGACAACGAAAAAACATTAAAACTTGCTGCATTCAACAGTAAGAGGCGTTTAAGTAAATATTTCTTATTTTGAAGGCCTCAGGTTGCTCGAACAGAATTGAGGTCTATCAGCTCGAGCCAATCTAAATTTTGATGCTTAAACATTTGCAACTAGTATTTTGTACCTTAGACACTTGCGCCACCGATCGATGAACTGTCATTTTTGGCACACAATCAGATGTTGAAGGGCACGAAGCACAACGGTATGCACCAGTAGCCATATATTCCACATGCAACATCACACTCATTGTAATCTACATAAAGGATGCTAATATTAGTATCCTTCTCCCGCAACCTAAGTTTTTGCACTCAGTCTGTACCTGTTAGCAATGTTATTTGGCTAATATTGAGCTGCAAAGTGTAGTTACCTTAGGCGGGAACTTGAGGTATTTTAGGCGCACCTGAGGAATCTGTAGCAAGTTATAAAGTAGAACACCTGAAATGCTAACGTTCTGTGTGCGTAGCACCTTCCTTACACATAATTATCGATGCATGAGATTTGCCACAAGACACATGACATCATGCTCGGATGTGATGCACTGCTGCAGTTTGCATCGAAAACGCAAACACATCGTAGGGCAGACAAACAAGCGTAGTATGGAACGAGAGAGCGACACGACGGAAATGAGACACGTGCGACTACGTGCCAGGGAGGCTGGACGTTATGTGCTTTTTGCAAGTGTGCCAACTCGTTCAATCAATATTCAAATCAAGCATCGGTGCAATAACGACTTTTGTGATTTCCTTTAACGACCGACCGGTTGTAGAGATCCTCATCAAGAAATTAAGGTTCAAAGTAATCTACCTAATGAGTTCAATCTTGTTTGATTTCACGTACTTTTGACTGTCAGCAACAGGGTGCACGATCACTCTGAATGAAATTCGTTTCGGAAATCAATCTGTGGTATAGATTGTAAGTAGAAAATTTCACGGCTGCAACTTTCCCGTGCTCGATAATTAAAAGCACGGACAGGCAGACATACCCTCACGATCAAATTGGCATAATGCACTCATTAGAAATTATAAATCAGCACTGTAACGGTCGCGTTGTTTCTGCTGCGGTGATTTGGGAATCGTTCGGTTAACATCCGGTTGGCTATTACCTACGAGAAGCCAATGTCGTAGCACAGTTTTTAAATAGAGGCGGCTGTCTACAACTGATGCAACTATTTTTCGAATTGTGCTGCCTTATACCAGAACAGTACGACCCCGTAGAGCTGCTTAATCCTGCTGGGAAGAAAGGACGGGTTTCTTGTGGAGCGGACTTAGGTGCAACTGTAAGAAAAACTGAAGACAGCATTAGAGACTTTGCATTTTGAAGTTTCAACAAAACCGATTAGCGGCTGAAGCAGTCTATTCCAGTATTAAGGAGATGGGTTTTCCTCTGAATGTTTTGGAAAAGGAGGGCGAAGTATGGTCTGGTTAAATTCGGTGCGGTCCCTTCGAAAACCGAGACTGGATGATATGGAGGTGGGTCAATCCTCGTTCCGATCCAAGTCCAAATTGGGTTGAAGCCGGTTGTCCAGGTGAGACTAGATTTAATCCATCAACATATGGGCATAAGTTAAACTCTACGACAGTGAGGGTCAAATTTAACGTAACGCCAAAAAGTGCCAAGAACATAGCCGCAGGGAATAAGCACGCTGCTTATATTCCCCGCTGATTCGCCATTGTTTGCTAACACATCTCGTAATGATTGTATGCGGCAATGAAGGGCCGAAATAAAAAATACAAAGCGCCTCGAGAATATGACAGAGACTTCACAGCGGGTGAGAATGTCCTAGTCCATCCGGCGCTGATCGGTAAAACGCGGAAAATGTTTGTTTTTCAGTCACCAAGTGGGATCGTTGTCGCATTTGACGACCGTCACGGCTACGTTGCACTTCCAAGCATCAGGTGCTTCGTTCATTGAAGGCATGAGATAGTTCCCGAAGTCTTGCTATGCTGGCCAAAGCAATACATCCTGCTGGGGTTTCTGATGTTCCACAGTTCTATAGCATACTTGAATTTCGCCTTACGTGAACAAACCGATGTCTTCGTTTTCTTGTTTGTGCAGCTCATGAATTAGTTGTTCGGGTGCTAGGCTCTTTTTCGATGATTTTATTCATAGCTGTTCTGGTCTGTGGACGTTTATAGACCCGTGCACTTGCTGTGTATCTATGTTTTTGGCTTGTGAGCCTAGTTTCAGTCATGTCCCGGTCGGGGGACACAGGTTAAATTACACCCGTTTGTCATTTTTACGTCACATTGCATCATAAGAAAACAGTGACACCGAAATGAAACCAGTGCTAATATGTCAGAAAATACAGACGGTGTCACCTTCTAGTTTTTGTAAGTTGAAGTCGTTTTCTTGTGCAGCAAATATTCTTGTAAATGCATCCGTTGAAAGTGATACAAAACCGAGATTATTGTGAGTTGATATGATTTTATGGTTTCAACTCATTTCAGGACAATTGTAGGGTGATATGTGTTAAGTTGCCTTGGATGAGATCTACCCTTCTTATCTGTCTTAATTTAATCCGACATTCTTGCTGCTGAGGTCGTGAAGCAGGAGGGCTACTTATTGCTAAGGGCACTAGCACAACTTGAGGGGCACGTTCTCGCGGTGCCGTTACAAGCATGCAGACGTCCACCATCCTTTCTCTGACCTTGAACTTTATTTTTTCTGCCATTTCTACTGTCTAATTAGTAGGAGTAACGCAAACTTTCCACCCAAATAATCACCTTTCAAGCTTTTCGATGAAAATCGACCCCCTCTTCGTCCCATTGCAGACACTAAAATGGGCTTTTTGTACACCTGAAAACGTCCCTTATTGTTGCTGTAATCTTCCGAGGTTGTAGAGAAAAGTTCAACCATCACTTACCTCAGCCTTCCTCGTTCCGGCCCTCATTATCTGTCTCCGATTAAGGTCTTAGGAATTCGGTGGATTTTATTCGAGGTAATTTGATATTAATACCCATTTAACGAACACAGAACGGTGGCATACAGAAACACAATATTAATTTAGAACCGGCATAAATCTGCTATAAATGTCGGTGTTCACAGTGCATAATTTTGCCGCATCCATATTTCAGTTGTTAGTATCGCACTGTTACAATTGTTGTGTATTGTTCGGATCGGATCGTCTTAAATCTGAATTGGATTAATATGACCTCATGGAACAGTTATTGAACATCTTTTATACGTAATAAGCACAAGTATACACCAAGTATATTTATTTACTTTCGATGCGCGTATATTGAGTACCATACAGCCGACGTTCCTAACATTTCACAACCTGTTATGCCATTTGCGCCATTTTATTATATGATGATCAAGTGTTGCAGAGTAGAATAACATGGAGGGGAGTTCAATGGATAATGGAGAATGTTGGCCAATTTATTTACATCAGTATATTTCCTCATTGCGAGCACTTCCGGTACCAGAGTTGGCCGGAACAGTGTAAGTTACAGTACCATTCTTTTTTTTTCACCTACAGATTACCTGATTTCTCGCTCAACTAACTCAGGTTAACCGATACAGTAGTACATATGATTGGTGAAATAAGTGAGTAATGCATCTTGCGGTAAGCGTAGTAATAATGATGGATAATTGAGAGGTAAAACGCCCCAAACTGTTGTTTCCTCTCATCGAAACGAACACGGATTGCTGTGTAACCTTTATTATTGCGGAATTTTCTGTGGTTCAGCGCTATCATCTACGAAGTAACTATCTCTTGATGAACGTTGAGTTTAAAAAAGGCGGACATATTTTTCGATGTACAATTAATGTGGCTGATGGAGCCGTGATAGTCTATCTTTTATGGCTTTTACTATTTATTTCCTCTGCCATCCAGGTCTTTGCCATCTCCTTGAAATAAATAAGCTACAAGAATAAGTAATAAATAAATGAACAGCACCCTTTATTAGCAAACAGTTGCTCATCTATAAAAATGGGAACTAAAAAGAGGGTGATAAGAGATATTATCAGTGAGCAACAACTTATTTCTTGCTTTTCCCTGCCTTATTAATTCCGACGTCCGAGGAAGGACAAACACTGATAATTATGACTTTTTCTTAATGCAGCTGCTTTCGCTTGGATAAATTTGCGTTAGAGGATAATTGATGGTGGTGTAAGTATAAAGGGCATTGTTGAAGGAGCGTACCAGAAGACAAAATCTGCAAGTCGATTCCGCAAATACGGATCACAGGCGCAGAGATGAAGGTGTCTTATTTATTGGATCATTCCTATGTGCCAATTGTCGACGTTTCAACGGACAATCTTGGTAAGTAGGACGCTCCTCCGCAAACTTAATCGAAACAGAGTGCACAAGAAAGAAAAGCAGTCTGTCAATCGCGTGTGTTCTGATAGCAGATATTTTCCGACAAGAATTCGACTGCTTCGAGCTTGTCAACTTCGATAATTTGCTGAATAGCACGCACCCAAGTGCCCTTGAGTGCTTCTGAAAGATCGCTGAACGGTGCGGTCTTCAGGCTTTTGCCACGTGGACGGAGTTGATGATTTACCCTAAAAAGTTTCTGAATATAAATCCATGAGTGAATCGAACGTGTCCAAACTCTCCATCCATATTTTTGCAAAAGTTCCTCACAAAACTTTCTTTTAATTCCTGTGAGAACGACAGCATTTAAGCATTATATGCATTACATAGATTTCGGTTGGGCTAACCACCTATGCTCATCCAAATGATCAGAGTGTTCGTTAAAACATCGGAGCAACTCGAGGTTTTGATGAAAAATGTGGATGTTCTGGTGATATTCTCGAGCTGTGTTCTGAATGGAAACCGGCGGGAGAGGGCGTGCGAGGAGGGTGAAAATTATCGTAGTGTTTAAAACATCAGTAACCTGGATTCGATTTTTGCTTAACGCAGTAGTATAATATCTCTCTTATATTCGCAGTTGTATTATTGCTATTTCGTGTTGTGTGGCGATAAATCGTTATAAGTTAATTGGTTCACCGAAAGGCGTTGAATCGAAATAGAACGCAATTTCCGGCTTCTAACTGACAAGTAAGAGTTTACGAGTAGCGAATCTAGTAAACGCTTTTAAGGTATTTGGAATAGCAGACATCGATCAACGACGACAAGAACTTTCTTTCTGAAGGGCTCCGATGTGGGCAGTGATGAAGATTGTGAGCGTATCGTACGTAAACGTATGTATAAGCACGTCAATGCGAAACCGCTTGGAGGCGTAAGGAAAGTAGTTTGGACGTTGTTCGGCTCGAATGGTGTCGCGTTTCGTTCACTTGTTTCCTATCACATAGCAGAAGGGGCCGAAGTCATGTTGACCACTCATGGCAATGCGAGGACGCTAAAGCAGGTCTACGCAGGCACATACCCGGCATCTGTACGACGTATGAAAGAGCTGCGAAGGGCAGTACCGTCTCGAGAGGTACTGCCAGTAATGGTCGCAGAACAAGGAGGATCATCCACTGTCGCACAAAGCTCAGCAAGAAACAGAATACAGTTATATAATATGAGTAGAAACAAGGTGCCAACATCAAGGAGATGCGGAGCGTCTGGCAGTAGCACTTTAATGGATGAACTGTTCAAGATATCAGAAAATGGTTAGTTTAATCTCATTTAAATATTCATAAATGATTGGGAATTCCCTGAGTGCCTGAATATTTAATGCCTATCGGGGCTTATTATGGAAAACAAACGGCTAGAAATCCAAGCGCCTATGATGTTTGAGAACAATCACACATCTTTGATCGTTATATATGCAGACGATCTCTACTGACAGGTCGATTGCGATATATATATATATATATATATATATATATATATATATATATATATATATATATATATATATATATATATATATATATATATGCATGTCCATTACATATACATGTATGTGTGTGTGTGTGTGTGTGTGTGTGTGTGTGTGTGTGTGTGTGTGTGTGTGTGTGTGTGTGTGTGTGTGTGTACGTACATTCCTATGTAGTAATGTGAATACTGTTTTTTAAACAAAGGTCTTAAGTAAAAAGTGATTTTACTCGATTTACTCGACCAGTTACAGTTAGATATAATAAAAGCTTCTAAGCCTTTACTCGATTTATTTCAAGTCTCAATATTTGTAGTTTTAAAATTATTGCATAGTTAATCAAAAACGGCTGATGTTTTCTTATCTTCCACTTAACTGCTGAAATATTGTGCAGTAAATGAATGAGAATTGATTGTCACTAAACTTTCATAGACTTGTTTGTCTGGCATGTGTTCCTCTTTTACAGTTGTCGAAAACACGGTTGTTTTATTCTTATCCGTTCCGATCGTGATAAGTTCGTTTGGATTAGCTCGTGTGCGTGTTGAAGGAAATAGTCGATAACTTTGCTTGAGTGCGTTTTAATTTTTTCGTATTGCTCGAAATATGCACCGCGGAATTATGACTGACAGATGCACGATACTTTCCGATCGACTCAGGGTATATGCGGTATTTGGCGACTCCCCAATTAAACATCATGTAGAACTTGTTAATACGTTTGGCGGTTGAATACAACCGTAGTAGAAATATGCATTTCGGTATTGGCTAAGATAAGCGCATCTGAATAAATGCATTCATGCATATTATAACGTATTTTTAAGGGAATTTAGTGCAAGGGCCCACCTCTGAACACGAGGATTTCAGTGTTATAATTATAAGGGAAATGAGTTTCCATAAACATGGTGTGTTTAAGCTTGTGATTTCCTCTTGGCCTATCCTCAGGACATTCTTTTTTGGGATAGAAAATATGAGGGAGTCATTTTATGGGGGAAATTCTTTGGAAAAGATAAATAGAGGTAGAGTACTTTTAGGGTGGTTCGTTTATTTGCCGTATCGGTTGAGCTGTGTTACTCAGAAAGTTTGATTGCAATAAAAGCAAACATCAGCACCATAAAGTGCGAATGCATATCTTCGCACAGTTAGATAATTTGTTAAATAGTTGCACGCATTCACTGCGAATCCTTTTATTTTAAGCAGTTGAGTTTCAGGAATTAAATTTGCATATAAAAGTTGCAGTTAAACAAAATTTGTCTGTCATTAGTGACATTCCGGATGAGTATTGAAAAATTGAACGAGAAATTTTAGCTGTTGAAGGGAACGATTTGAAGCCGTTTTACGATGGTTCCACACATGATCTTTCATTGGCAACCCCACAACAAGAAGATTCATCGGCAATGTTGAATTGTGGGCAGTCAAACGTCTATGTGGATGATATGTCACATATGGGTCCTTCACATGAGGTGGATTCAATTTCCTTTTTTATTGCAAGGACTGTTTGCAAAGACGTAAAGGAGGTTTGGGGGAGGGGGGAGACAGCAAAAAGGGGCGGGAAATTGCATTTTTAGAGCAATGCAAGACTTGGCGATAATAAGGGCATTTTTGAGGCATTCGACATTTGCAAATTGAAGAGTCGTCGTTGGGTTGAAAATTTTCGTTTTCAAAATCGTCTTTGCATTTGACTATTACATTAAGTTGTAACTTAGCTTTTAATCAACGGATTTCATCGATGTGTTTGTATTTTGACATTTGAGGAATCCATTGCGCTTGTCCTGCATCACCCTCTCATCCTTCCCCGCTGCCTTTAGGATTGCGCTAGCTGTGTTTGATGAGCGAAAGCGATGCTGATCGGGGTTTATAGCGGTAAAAGAACCAATCGCTTCCAGTAGAGGGTGTGAAAATTCACGAAACTAAGGCCGTGAGGTTCGGATAGTCCTAATGAGATTAATGTAATGGAATATGAGTTTTTCATGTGCGAAATGGCGCAAATGGATCGCAGTATTAGTCTGCATGTCCTTTTGTTGCTTTGCTTTCGTAGCTCCACTAGACTGGCAGTCAGGGGTTAGCAAGCTCAAATCAAACAACAGATCAGTTGGTTAATTATGAGATGTTTGGCATAACCCGTAACGTCTGCCAAACACACGGGAAGTTTTGAAAATAGCATTGGGACTGTACAGTTGCTACCCAAACCATTGGAAATCGTCGTTGTAGCCATCTTCAAATAGGCATATGCTGAATGGGAAAGATGTTAGTTGGAAGGGAGGGGTTGAGCCCAATGTGCTCAGTTTTTCAGGTAGGTGCTGTAAAAATTTGGGAAACAGGTTGCGAGGATCGGATCATGTCCGCGTTAATCATTTTTATTCCGCTGTTTATTTCAGGTAACTGTGATATCAAAGCGTCACCTTTTACTAGGTTCCGTGTAATAGCGCGAATTTCGGTATTTGGACGGTTGGTGTAGTTGTTTTTGTGAGTTGAGTTGGTTATTTGTGCTTTAATTGATGGCGGTTAAAACAACATTTACGTTGATCTATTTTAGATGACGTCCTTCGAATTCAAGGCGCAGTTAGTGAATCGCCTAGGTACTATTCCAGTGGAGCAGAGAGGCGAAGTTCGTGCACGGATTGAGCACGAGCTGGATACTATGTTTGCGGACAAGGTGGCTGCAGAGATCGAGCAGGTTTTCGACCAAAGCTCTCGAAGTAGTGTTATGGAACGATTATTGGCCATGGTAACTCCTTAAGTAACTACATTGTATGGCGTCATTTCCTGTCAAGTTAATTTATTATTCTGTGCCTGAGACTGGCAGAGGATGTAAATGTGTCTATGAAATATTGTTCACTGCTGTCATTTGAATTGTTGGAGGCAATCATAAATGTACATTTCGCCGTGGAATATTTACATATTGGAAATCCTTTTGAATTTTATGGGATACGTAAATAATGATCGGAAGTTTTGCGTCTGCAGGAAACCGGCTGGTTGTAGTTGACCAACCGCTCGAAAAGTTTAAAAAGCGCGTGGATTGTTTTCCTCATCTCGCAGGATTCCCTCTAGACACGCCACGATTAGGCACTGTATATTCTTAGAGCAACTATAGACACTATACAGCTCATAAGTTAGCGTTGTTTACATTCCATACCACTTATCAGCACAACTTTACAAATATTCGTCTTTCAAATCTCTTTTTGTGAAATGAGTAATGAAGTTTGCAGAGATTAAAAGATTAAAGAATGAATCTGAGCGCTTCATTCATCTCTTGAATGTTGTCTTTGTTTGTGCTCCACTTTTCTCATCCCAGGTATTCCCTTAAATTTTGGAGCATCGTCTTCTCTCATCTAGCCTTTATTGGTAATTTGTGGCTCTTTTTAGGATTATATGGTCGAAAAGTTCACTAACTGAGTGATTAATTCTCTTATTTAAAGATATAGAAATTCCCACCTTTTAAATAAAATGAACTTCTTGAGGATTTATTTTGCGCTTTTGCAGCTTTTTTCAAAAAAGAGCAAATTTTGGCAGTAATTCGAGATCCTCGATGGGCATTAATTTACAAAAAAACGCATAAAATTTTAGTGCACATTTTCGTTTATTGTTAAATCTCAGTTTTTTATTTTTCGGCATTTGCTTTCATTAGAATATTTTTAAACGGACGACATCATCCTCTAACGTTTTCACTTTGTCTTTATACCAATTGTATTTTTGAGATAATTGTTCTTCGTATATTTCGTCCTTCGATATCATTGTTGTTGTATAAACAAATGTTAGTTAATCAACTGTGTTGATGACTTAATAAGCCGCAAATAAGATCTTTTGTTTCAATGTTATTTGAGGCGCAGATAACACTTCAAAATCGCATAGCATAGAAGAACTTATCGTATAAACTGAAAATGAAATTGAATCATGTTAACTAATCAAATTGTGGGCCATTTGATGGTAACGGAATTAAGTGGACAATTGACAGCTGCGTACATCTCTGATGGCATTTACTATTTACCAAGAAAAGCTGATAAGCACACGCTTAGCAGTCGACTCGCTCGTGAATTACGATAGACCTGGTACATCATAGTGTCACTATTGTGCTTGTTGCATGGCTGTGGAAAATTGCTCAAATCGCCGAGTTTGATGTCAGCCCTAACATAAGAGGCGTTGGACCTGTGCTTCTCCCTTTGCAGGTTATTTTCCGGGACCCAACTAAAATCTGCTCGATTCCTCTCTTGCGTCGTCGATCGCTCAGGATATGTATTTCATGCCTTGCCTATCTAATTATAAATGTCTGCATGGATTGGTTCAGCATCCACATAAACGGATTCGGGTTATGGTTGGTGAATAGGCTTGTATGCAAGCTTCTAACTGAAGGAGGGAAGAGAAGTTTTAATTAGTGAGGGAGATGTTCGCTTAGCGTTGGACATCTTTCAAATAGTAAAATCTTTCGAGCGATGCGTCGCATGCTAAAGCGGCGGAGTTTCACTGGTAATGTGAATGGGGGAGTGGAGGGAGGGAGAGGGGTACAGCTGGTGTTGAAAGTTGATCATCTTCCGTAAATGTTCATGTCGTTTTGTAGCACTTCAGAGAGCACCGGGATCGCCTTTACTCGACGAATCCTGTCCTTACCATCCCTTAGGCAACGTAAAACACAACTGAGAGTTGGAAAATTGTACAAATGCTCGAGTTCTACATTCTTTTGTAAGCCGAATAAATCGTTTCATATGAACACTGAAGTTTTCCAAAATTGATTTTAATTCTTCGGCAGGATGTGTTGGGGGTTTGGTTGGTATATTTCAGTGGTTCGACGCTCAGATTGTGAGAGATTGCAAAAGACGTGAGATGAATGATATCAAGTTCCGTGTTGCCTGCATAACAACAGCACAGCCGTACAGGCATCGCAAACGACAAATTTACTATGGTTCATCGGTCGTTTAAGCGCGAGCGCATTCGTATTAAACATTTTCAGCGAGGGAAGCACTAATGAACGTTTGAAATAAATTCTTCTGGTCCATTTTACGATGAGGGATAATTCGCCCATAATTAGAATATTCCAGCTTAATTAAGGTCTCTCAAATACCGGTAAACGAAGCACTATGTGGAAGCACCTGGCATAACGTGCGATTTTGGATTCCGTTTATGTGGTCAGCGATCCCTCTAAGTCATCGACAAGTGATCAAATATTTGGGAGTAGATGCTTCCCCTTGTTTGATTGCACAAATCACAAAAATGTTGTTTGTGATATGAGCGACATGAAATGATACATTTATTAGTGGAAAATGCATAGGAGTTTTTTTTAGCATCTTCAAATATTGAAAATCAAACTCGTCAACAAGTGAATTATGATCGCGGCATTGTGTACGCTTTCACCAGCAACTGCAGCCACGGCACTTCCCGATATGAAATTACAGGACGGACAGACATATACGCACAGATAATGCCAGACCGTTCAACACACGCATAGATGTGATGGATGGACAAACGCATACATACGCACGGACAATGCCGGACACATAAACACCTACATACAGTCTCTCTTGGGCGGATATAAGAAACAAACAGCATGGGATGGACGACTGGTTGCACAATGCACGCAAATTTTCACACACGTCTAACTGTGACACACAATTTTCAAGTTGCACATGAAGTTATCCTGTAATGTCATAACCAGCAACTTTCATAACCACAGCTTGAGGAGTTCCTGAGCTGGAACGATCACATAGAAAGACACAGACATAGGTGAGCACAGACACAATGTTGCCATTTTTTGTTGATATAAACTTGATGGGCAAACAAAAATTGTGCGCAAAGTGCTTTCCCAGCTGTTTAGTTTCTAAATCGATCGTTGACCGGAAATCGTCTCATAGATGATTTTTTTTTGTTTTGTGGTGAAATGCATGACTTCCGTGCATAATCACATTAGCATGCATGGAATGAAGAAAATGTTTTGCATAAGCACAATGCTTGGAGGTGCTTTGTTTTTGTGTGCACACATTAACCACCATGATGGCATCGAATTTCCTTCCAAACGCAACTGCTTCCTCATAGCTTTGCAATATTTGTAATCTGTTTGTTTCCTGATAATTTTTCTTCTTTTAAAATGAACCTATATAATAATTATACCACATCGTTGTACCAGTTATGGGTACACCTAGTCTGTGGTCGACTGATGATCTTCTATTTATATATTGTATGTAACTAAAGCTTCAGTGATAGTCATCCACATCCACTGAGATAAGAAAATCACTTGCACCCTTTTTGGAAAACATTTTACATTGTTCCTTATTGGATTAATTACGGAACGCAAAACCCCCCACTTACTCTCACCCTCCAACTCATTCACTCGTCATATCTGCGACAACCTGATGAAGGCTTAACTGATCTGCTAAAAAGCTTTGTGGAGATTAAAGCTTTATTCTAATGCAGTAATTTCGATCGATTCACTGCCAATACTACTTAGACGCGATAATAAGTCTGAATGGAAATGGATGCAACTTTGCAACCTCTATCATTTGGTCAATAGTTTCCAGCTATAAACAGCACAAAAAAAATTTAAAACCTAAATTTATAGCTGAAAACAAATGCACTCTCTCAGCTTTCTTTACACTCCAACAGGTGAACAGTCACATTAAATGGACTTCATTCGTCGTTGCAATCGATTATGAGTTTAGATTGAGTTTATATGTGCGCATATTTTTGCAACACATGTTTCGCTTTTAAATCGGCTTAACGCCCAATTGAGTTCGATTTTACGTATGAGTGATTTAAGGCGAATATTGCATAATTAAAAATGCAATGACAATGCTGAATAATGCAATCATTGCATGATATATTGCAAACCATAAGATAGTACACAATAGCTTTATGATACTTCAGTAGTGTGTATATATTTCGATTGTGGATCGGCAGATGTGCGACTGCCTAAAATAGACTGATTCGTCATCAATGGGACACTTTGCAATACCACTGAAATTTCCCATTTTAAGTTGTTTATTGTCATTGGCCAACGATAAAAGCACAGTTTGCTTTATGGTTGCAATTTACTGCGATCATGCAGAGATTTTATCAGAAAATACGTTCAATGCAAGGCTTAACAGCTACTAGATAGTGCTTGCGTTTCGTCTCTTCTTCTTCAAAAATATTGCAAACGAACTTAAATTTGCATATTAGGATTATGCGCGGTGTGTATATATGCACTGGTAATTGGTGTAAACCTTGCAATGCAGAGACGTTTTCTCTCAAATTACGCATATCGACGAGAAGAAAGAACAAAAGAACAGGAGCGAAGACATCAAGTTCTAGTATGATTTCTGATTTGATTGAGCATGCAGATATCGCTAGTGAAGTGATATCAGTAATGATATGTGATAATGAAGAGTGCAAGTGTGCAAGTTTACCGCATTGGTGGAAGTGAATCGCTCTTTCGGCTGGTTGAGTCGGGCATGTTTGACAGCATTGTCAGCTGGCTGCTAATGTGCACTCTTTTGCATGTGGCTGTCGACGAACATATCGCATTCGTCATTCGGCCTGTTTGTTAAGTCAAACCCGTATGTCTGCCACTCTTCGCCAATCCTCATCGCATCCCTAATGTTTTGCCCTTTTCTCTTTGTCTAGTATCTTCAACGAATAGTTTTTGCGTTTTTTCTTTGTCCTTTAAAAGCTCAGTTCGAGTCACAAAATCAAGCCGAATTGCCACCGATTTGATATAGTTACAGCTTGCCCCTGAAGCAGTTTTTCTCCTGTATGTTTGGGTGCTTCTCCATTAATTTTCTATTTCTGTGAATGGGAAAAAATGTGGAAATAATTTTTTAAACGTACAGTTTTCTGGATTGTGCACTAATAATAGGAAAATGAGCTGAATTTCTTTTTCAGTCAGAGGCCATTGTGTAAAGTGCCCTTACATACACATATATAAACACAAGTAAGTAAATCAATTAGTGAAGAAGCAAATATATATAATGTATAATTTCAGATTATAGCCATTAGCGAATTTTGGGGGGCGGCAAATATAAGTTGGCATCTGGCTAAGCTTTCGAGTGATGCGCTGCTCTTGCCGACAGAAAATACCAAATGTTAAGTGCAGAATGAAGATAAGTGCTGCCAAATGTATTCGCTACATTATTTTGAATGAAGTGAATAGAAGATGCTAATTTTTAAGTATGAACGAATGCCTTTCAAGACACTCACTAAAGATCCTTGAAAGTTTCTTTCATCCACAAAAAAAAATAATAATAAAAATAATCGCAATAAAAATATTCGGTTCGAAATTGAAATCGCAAAAGTGTTTCATTTCTCGCAGATGAATCTTTTCTCCAATCAGCTAACACCATAAATATACAACAATGCACGAATGGCACAGCTGTTTGACGACTGCACATCGAGCAATAGTGAGGATTTTATTTCGTTGCTGCACCTATAAACAATAAAATTCAATGTGATTCGGCACACCGTTATGCTAATATGATTTGACATTTTTGAGAATCCAATAGAATTCATTGCTAACAGGTGTTGATATTGAAAACTGGCGCCAAATGATTCATTTGAATCTTTCATTTGCCTGTAAAATTAATAGTCTGTCTATCTGCTATTTACGCATTTCAATAATAATAATAATCCCATCGATTGTGTATAATTGCTTATATGCGTCACTCGTGAGGGGTATGAATGTAGTAGCATGCGTTGCTTTACCTCATGCTTTAAGGTCTCTCATCAGTTGAAACAATATAGGACCAGGGGTTTCATTTTAAAATAGCGGGGAGAGGGGGAGGGGGAGAGAAAATATCTGTGATGGCACAACAAATAGGCGGAGACAGTAAAAGAAGATGAACACAAGTCTATATTGGAGGTCTGTGGTGAAATACGTTGAGTGTGGCGCGGCTGTTGTGCATCCCAAATGAGGAAAGCACAAAAATAAATGAATCGCTGGCTCTTGCTAAACGAGGGATTGCGTTGCGCACTGTTGATTCATGATATTCATCTGTTTTATTTCATTCATTTCTTCGCATAAATTTTTTCGTTCCTACTTCATTGCCTCCAACCTATTATATATATGAAATCTTTGCAAAATTAGCCCAAAAGTGAGAATGCATCGCAGTATTTTTATTTATTGCAACGTCCTGTCTTGTGATTCTATATGTATGTGAGCATGTGTCTATCTGTCTGTTTTGGTAATTCCAACAAGTGTGATCCTTGTTTCTTCAGAGGTCGAGTTGTGGAATGCGGCTTGTGCAGTCTGCAGCACGGATGCATCAACTTCAAAAAATAGTGTAATGCGGTGGAAAATATCTGCGCATTTTGCAACTGATCGAGTCGAATTCTGCGCTCATCGATGTGTTAAAATCAAATTTTTGCAGAAAATTTTCGACGAGCAGTCGCTTTGATAACAACATAAATGCATCATTATGCATGTTTTATTAATTATTCGTAAGCTGTATTGGGCACAATTGCATAAACCCGTATTATGTTAACTCTGCTTTGGTATATCTTTTCCTTTCTTCCAGTAAGAGGTATAAATGTGATAACACCTCAACAGATAAAAATTATCACTGCAAAGATAAGATGAAAAACATTGTCAGTCACAATTTTATCTTCCTAGCCGTAATGTTGTATAGAACAAATGCGTGCTGAAGAGATTTTGAGCAAAATGAAGCACAAAATACTAGAGAAATAGCTTTCAGCAAGTTAAACTACGTTGCATAATAGTACGAGCGTTTTGTCCAGAAGAACATTGCAAAATAAGGTGAAGGATGTTATTAACCCTCCTCTTTTTCTAAGTTCAAAGAAAGCTCAGCCATACAAATCACAACGAGGTATTAAATTAATACAACCATTATTTTACTTTATTTCCTCCTTATATCATACCACCTCATAAATTTAATTGATAGTAATATATAATGCAAGTCGTATGCTTGCATCAAAGACATTAGTGACGGCCAGTAAAGATGTCAGTGACAACTAAAGGCACACAAGCCAAAACTCGAAGATTCATACGCTTCTTCGTACAATCTTTTCATGACAGTCAAAAATACTCATTCTTTTACACGAAATGATTGAATTTGCACCCTTTTTTGTGGAATCACCTTAGAAAGACATATAGCTCAAAATATTGGAAATGATTCAGTGAGTTCATCAAAAGATTGAGTCTCTTTGTGCCTACTTCGTATTCTAATATTTATTGTTATATTGATTTCCAAACTTTTGAAATTCAATAGTAACTCGGATTATCCACTTTCTTGAAAATCTATCTCTTCATAGCCATAAAATATTTCATTTCGCAACGAGAACGCATCGGAAAATTTTCAAAAGTAGTTCGTGGACTATTTTGTATTTCTTGTCGGATTGACAACGATCCACTGTTAGCAATTTCCAAACGTTTTTTGCTCTTCATCATTTGAATATTTTGAACTAATCTTTGAATTTTCTCGCCGCTCAAAAAAAGTAAAATTTATGAAATACATTTTTGGGCCGATTTCCTCACGCTTTCTTGTTGGTGACATTTTTTGCGGTGTTTTCGATGATTGTGTTATTTAGGTCGATAACAGTGGAAGATTATAGCAATATTTCTGGTCATTTTCTAGTCGCTCAAAAGTTCTTAAATTTGACCAGCGTTTGCATAATTTAAATTTTTTTTCTAATTTATAAAGGTTTTTATAGCATCGGGAAGTTTTGCTGGAAAATGTGCACGTTTCATGGGGAGGGATTTTTTTTATTTGCATTTGGAAAGCTCTTTTTCTTATGTGCATATTTAATGGTTTTGCTAGGAAGTAGCCGATATGAGCAGTCTTCATTTCTGTAGTACACCCACTTGTCAGTTATAACGTTTCGCCACCATCTCCAACAATTGCCAACGGATCGTCGATTTTGTTGTTGCTCGAGGCTCGAATTCAGTCGCTTCGTTGACTTATGACGCAATTTCTCGCTCTATTCAACGCTCTTTCATTGAGAATTTATGAAAATGATTATAATATTTCACTAAAGTTCTCACCTTAGACGTTACACGCGAGAGTAAAGCCTAGAGAACTTTTTATCTCAAAGTAATAAAACAAAATCGAAAATGTGAAAGTAGAGAAGTTCAACAAACAATCGCTTTTCTTCTTCTGGCAGGTACTTTTCCTTAGATGACCGATATTGTTAAATTCTTATAAACAATAAATTCTATTGCTGTTTTGTCAATAAATCACTTGTTATGCAGTGCTGATTTTGTTGCCTGTTGCATATACGTAACTTTACAATGGATCAGAAACTGCTGGGAAGTTTGTGATTAGTTTTTTATGTTTTCGTAAATTCTTAGTGACGATTAAAGAAGTCGGGGAATTTCCAGGTTTATTTTTAGAGCGTTTTTCTCTAAAAACTTCCGAGCACACCCCCCACGTGATGTTAACTAAACAGGATTAGAAGGGTTAGGTCTGTAATAACTCAAGCATAGGAATGTCTTGATTATATATAATGCACAAGAATCCATGCGTTGGAGTTCATTATGCTGGCGCAAATACGACGTGAACACTTCCACGCAGCAGTTTCACATAACTCAATTGTGGATACCCCCCTCTGGAGCATTGCCCTATTCTTCATTGGAATATGCGCTTAGTGCTCATCAAACGTTTCATCGTTGTGTGCAAATTGCAGTCATCTCGTATTGAACGCCTTCAAGTGAATGCAGTTGCAAGTGTGCAATTGAAATGGTGTTAGAAATTAACCGAATAGGAGTTAAGCTGCCAATATTTGTAGGTTAGTTTTTTGATTTATTCCTATGCATTACACCTATATGGAATCGTTAATATATCGAAGTTGACGAGTAGGATTGGCTTGAGTTTCGATCGCTATCCTCCATTCTTCCGCTTCCACAAATATATATAGGCTTCGAAAGAAGTTGTCAAGTTGGCGTGACACCCATTTTCATGTGGATTTCTCATCAGAAGACAACTATCATCCATAAAACAGTATCGATAGAAATTCGGTAGTATTGTAATGTATGAAAGCATTCTCAAAATTAATTTATTTCTTAGTATGTAAAACTTCCTGGAGGTTAGGCCATGCGACATCTCCTGAGGCTCGGCATATACATTAATTTCTCGGTCGACTTCTCACATGTTACAAAAAACATACGTGCATTTTTGAAGTAAAGCATTTGTAGATTACCTGACTAGGCGGAAAGTTAGGTGATGTTGGTTTAGGGTAGTAGATGCTTGTTTGCATCGGTTTCAGAAATACCTCACTATGAGCGACAGCTCGAAGGTGATAAGGGCATGTGTTATTATGAATGCATAAATGCCGACTTTTTTGTCTCATTTTATTCAACGTTTTTTAATGCGCTCATTGCTTAGAAATTTAATGGGTTGTGAATTTAATAGATCTATGATGATGCAACGGCAAAAAAAGCTTTCTTTTATTTATGGAAGCAAATATATTTCTCAACTCTCGTTGAGTATAACTTTTTTCTCTAATAGTGGTAGTTTTATTCATGAAGTAATTTATAGGGGAAAATTTTTTATTATAGAATCAAAGGCCAAATTTAGAAAAAATTGCAGTGTTAATGAAAAAATTGGAACCTACAAAGAGATAGATTTACTGATCTAGGTTTGAGGGCCAATGTTACCACAAACCCCTGTTAGAAATTTGACATACAGGGCATTTTGGTCAATTTATACTGAAGATGGTCACAGCATTAATCGTTCATTAAATCAACGCTCACCGGATTTATTGTAAATGCGAATTGACAATAGAGACGATATGCTGTGATATAGTTGATGTGTGGAGACGGTCAAGCACAAACAGATCGCGTGAGGCACGAGTGGATTTGTGGACGTTTGCATTGTTGGCGATACGAAACGGGTGCAGCGAGCAAGGGAAATGAGAAGATTACGTTGGTGGGTTTAGAAATTGTTGCGATGTGCTCAGGATGCTCATTTGGAGCTCCTCGAAGGTCGCCGCCCTGGCCAGATTCCGGCCCATTGCACCGCTAATCTCATATAACAGCGACGCTGCTACTAGTACTGCTGCTTTTGCTTATATTTCTAGCAATCCTTTACAGACATTCTTTTTCGTCGAATTCTTTGTCATAAATAATGTAATATGAAAATTGATGCGCCAAAAATATAAAAAAAGCAAATTGGAAAGTGCTTCTATAGTGAGCAATTTGTGTTCTTTGTGATGTATAACAACTTTAAACGCATTAAAAACACTGCACTCATTTCATGTTCGACTGCTAGAATAAATGATTTTTGTAAGTTTTGAAATTTTGCTTTATTAGTCGAACTTCAATGGTGTTTTGCTTCACCGATCGATGCAACTAGCAGGTTACCTTGCGTGTAGACTTCCGTCTTATTGGAAAATGACTGATATTTTGTGTCGCAGTGATGCTCATTCGACTGGGATTTGAAGTAACACCTATAGAGAGCATCTGCTATGATTCTTTCTCCAGATTGTTCTCGAAGATTCCTCACAGGATAAATACAGTATGAGTCGAGTTCCCTTTGCAGAGTTTATTTAAGTTCCGTTTAATTCAATCTTTCCAAACCAACTTTTTGCAAATGTGAGTTCATTTCCAAGAATGTGTTCCAGAAGTTTCTTTTCTGCAGGGTGATTCATTGAGAAGAGTGGAAGATTTAAGAATAATGCACTTCTCGAGATCCATTATTTTTTCTGGATAAGATGGTGTCAGTACCGAGAATGAAATATATTTTGCATTGGTTTGGTTGGTTTGGTTGGCTGATCGTTTTGTTGCTTCTTCTCTTAATTTATGCGAACCTCACCATAACTTCCTCGTTAGGTACTGAAGCTCACCGATCGAGAGTGACCTTTTGTATGTTCATTAAAAGCGACTTTTACTAAATGCATCTCACTTCACCGCTTTAATATTAGTGCATCATATCCTCATGATCATCGTTTCAAGGTTCTACTAAAAACCGCAATGAATCTGTAGTATTCGATAAGTGCGATTAGCATATACCAATAGGGCCTACATATGCCTCATATATCGCAACGCAAAAACTGTGAGTTTAATTTGCATCGAACTTGCACGTTAGTTCTATGAGGACGAATCTTTTCAAATCCGTTTAGAAAGAAACTTCGATTTTTCACGTCATCGTCGAGCGCTATGCAGTACTTTTTTGTTGAACAGTAAAGATTTGTGTCAGTCGATCAAGCGATTAATGTTTTATGATATCGCATTGATCAAGTTTTGCTAAGCATTTCGATGACAAATCAATAAATTAAATCACCTCGCTGTCTCTAAGATTATCAAACGTATTTTGGAAATAAATTAAAAATTATTGCATTTTAACTTGTAATTTTTCAAAGACCGATGCAATTTTCTAATCAAAAAGAATCATGTGGGCATTTAGCGTAAACTGCTCTCTCTGGACTCTGGATTAAGACGACGTGCTTTTACAGTTTTCATAATTAGGTTAATAAAAAACATTCCAGAAAACACCATTATATTTAGAGATCGCAATAGCCCAGTTAGGCATCAGTGAGCTACGGCGGCTGTACATGAATTCATATGTTTGAATCCAACGAGGTAATTATAACTAGAGTGTTGATTGCAACAATCGGACGTTGCTGTATCAGTGAGGTTGGCCTAGGGCAGCGATTGTGTGTGCCTCTCTTCACTTTCTGCATTCCACGTCGAAATGGGCGGCCGTTCTCCGCTTCTCCGCGTCGAGGTACATAGTGATCGAGAAGTCCACAGGTCATATTTCGCATTTCGGAAATTTCTCATTTTTATTGTCACATTTCATTTGCAGCATTTTATTTATTAATTTTTTCGTAATATATAAAAAAATGATTGTTGAATTATTTGCAGTCGACGATGTTTTTAACTTTTGATTGATATTGGTTTGTGGTTTATTCGATCAATGAAATTTCCGTTCAGCGAATAGATTGGAGTTTATTTCGATTGTTTTGAAGAAATTCGTTGGGAGTCCTATGTTACCATAGAAGGTGTAATATTTTTTTGAGTAACCTTAAAATGCCATCGAATTCTGTCATACACTTGAGACCAATACCCATCCCATCCTTTCTTCTTCATTCTCTCTATTCCTATCTCCTCCTTTAACCATCCTGCACTTCACTTGTGCAATATCAGGCCCATCTATGCTACCTCAGTATACGTGACACAAATCCTTTAAGTTTAGTGCTCAGTTACCTTGCTAAACAAGTTCACTTGAGGGTGTTGTGGTTTAGAAGCTTTAAAGCATTCGTCGGCACTCATCCTCAACGCAGCGCTTCTTTTGATCAATTTCACTCTGTCGAAACAAACACGATAAACGATTCGTCATCGTCTTTTTTCGATATTACTCCACATTGATATCCATTGTCTGTTCGTATCTAATCTCTCCAACTAGATATTTCATATTTTCCAATGGAACATTACGAATGGAAGCGATATTTGTGAGAAAAGAAGATAGATAATGTCTCATTTCATATTCCTAGAATTTTTTCATTGGCAAATTTTGCGTGCTGTGATTTTTTCCGGCATAAGATTTTTGCCAAGGTGGAATCTTTTAGGAATGCACGATAAAGCGTTCTTTACAAATCTCCTTCGCGAAATTTATCCTTTCCAATCTTTCCTTCATTCCTCCCTCCCCATAACACCCTGAAATGGTGCTCATGTCAATCAGTCCTCCTCTCATCTTGTTTCACGTTGGTTTCTTCGGTTTTACTTCAAAACTAAATTCAGCAGCTTCCTATTATCGTCTTTCATAGAATGTTAGAATAGGATATAGAGGTTTTTCCTCGCCGTCCTCCTCCCCCTCCCCAAGTCCATATATTTCTATGGTCGATTTTTAGCGTTTTTTACTGCTTGCGAATATTTCATTTTTTTTTTCCATGGAGCTTTTTATTCTATTCTATTATAAAAAGTTGAATGAAGAGGAAAATTTAAAAGGTGAATTATTTGCTGCAATATACCAAAAAAAAATTGTTTCGTTTCAATTATATATGCAACGAACAAAGAAGTAGATAACAGTAATGCAGTAGATTATGTTGTCATCAACCTAGCTAAGCTATATTTTGGGATTTTCTCATATGCGAATATTCTAATTCCTCAATTTGATGAATATAATCACTGTTAATTTAAAATTCCCTCCTCTCATCTCTGCCATCGCGAAGAACTAAGTGAAATTTTGAGAAAGTGGTTGGGGGGAGGGGGGTCCTTGAAAGTTCCCCTCACAAGATTGGCCGATCATCGAAAGAGGCACAGACATAGCGCACCACTTAACGTCACTTCGCATGATCTGTACTGGTCTCTAAGTATGCATATATTGTGCTTTTGCAGAACATGTTTTCCGTAGTCAACTTTATATATCGGCAAATTGCCAATACTAATTTTTTTGTTCGCATCCTTTTCTCAGTAAATTGACGTTGGCATGAATCGTATTTCTTTCGCATCTTCGAAATGAATCCTTTTGATTATTTTTCATGGACTAATTGCAATTCCATATAGGATATTGATGGATTTGGTGACAGATTATCCTTATCGAATTCGAACATATTCAGAGATCTTTGGCTGACATTGCGGCTCCCATCTGTGTTACCATCCCGCTTTTGTTTACCGATGTGTTCCTCAATCAAGCTATAGCCATATGTATGATAAGGTAATGATTATCAAGCAGTTTTGGCTATCATCTATGTTTAAAGACTACAGTGAAAGCCTGTGCAGATGATTCCAAAGGCAACACCTGAACTTGTTACATATGTGGAAATAATCTAATGAGATCAAAATTTGCTGAGAAATTCGTGCAAGAAAATATAATGGCACTAATGGCAGGAAACAGCGTCTTGGTGGTTTACTTAAATTCTTGAATATATTTGGCGCGTCCTTGTAAAAATATCTATCAAAATTCCACCCATCACTCTGTCGTCGCCGTCTCATCCCCTTTCCTTCCCTCCTTCCCGCTCTCATTCATCGAATCGTTGATTCGATAGTTTTATGAAGTACAGACGTCATAAAAGCTTTAAATGGGTTGAATTTTGCGCATTTCTTGCAATCACATGGAGGCATCTGGAGACGAGTTGGTCTCGCTTGAGAGTCGTCATTTCTAATCAGAGTTATTGATGAAGGTGACGGTAAAGGTGTCTCACTTGAAGGATCAATGAAATACGGGTTGACGTTTGAAGAATGCAACGTTACGTTCGCGTATCGCTGCCCGATTCACCTTTTCGATTGTGGCTCTATTCGAGAAGATAGAACAACCCGTCTGCCCTATCAGTTTCAACTGAGAATATTCGTAGTGAACGATATTTAGCATGATTTCTCGAATTCCCTCAAACCATTTATGAAACGTTTCAGTTTGCTGTTTACTATTCAAGGATTTTTCGTTGGTGCGGAAAATGCAGATGTACTGTAATAGTT
Source organism: Ascaris suum (assembly GCA_013433145.1). NCBI lineage: Eukaryota > Metazoa > Nematoda > Chromadorea > Rhabditida > Ascarididae > Ascaris > Ascaris suum. The sequence goes on along the minus strand of CM024178.1, from coordinate 6,139,908 downwards.
TAAATAGAATACCCAACTGTAGTTCATTGATGCATGGGAATATACAATGATAGCTAGAACAGAAGAATTTCTGAATTCTTCAATGGATTTTACAACTACGGAGGTCATATACTTTTTTCTACGTCTCAAGAGGGAGCCTAATATTAGACGTTCAAAGGAGAGTGTCTCAGTCGACTGAAGAAACTATGAAGTAGAATTCTGCCAAAGAAAAGGAAAGTGGCATTGCACCTTTGCTATACTCATCGGTTAATCTGGAAAAGGTCATTCATTCATAGGTTGCTTTCTATTGTTATCTCATCTCGAGAGACGATATTCTGTTTTTCTTAAGTCGCAAGAGAAGAGCGCCTCCTGTTTAAGTTAGCACTGTGTGTTGATCTTTTCATATTTGCATAATGTTGAGCGTAGTGAAAGTGTTAGAAAGTTTTCGCGAAATCAATTGCTTGCCATCACTATTGCTCGATGGAATTGCCATCAGAGACTTCTTTTGATACATATTTCATTAGAACTTAATTTTTTGAGTTCGAACAAGTTCAAGTAGATTCTACGAGTTCTAATAATTTCCAGTACACCTTAACGACAAATATCCACCGAGCAAATTATTAGCTGATGAGTAATTATTAATAAACGACGTTTTTTTCTTAAATAATTAATGCTATCATTTTAGTTCTATTATTGTTTTATTAGGTGTTCATTCATCGCTTGTAATAATCATTTTATTATTGTAGTATGAGTAGACGGTCTTTCTTTTAAAACAGAATGTTAAAAAGTAATCGACCTTTACAATTGATGAAATAAAGTGCATTAGCCATTTATATGCAATTTTTATCGACGTGAAGAAAACGTTTGTGGTAATTTTTTCATACCTTCAAATTAACTGCAATTATAATTTCTTCATTATCGTTGATATTTTATCGTTGGTAATTAATTTAGGTCATTTCTTATGTCATTCCATCGATCCATTCACACAATCCACCGTTCCTTTCATTGCTATAAATATACTTGAAATAGCATTTACAGCAATTGCTACGGACGATTCAATGCATCATTTATTTATGTCATTAACTAAGCCCTATTTTCCATATTATATACGAATATTTGATGTCATACAAAAAAAGCTTGGAAGGCTTCACTGCAAAACTTTTCTTTCCACAATCAACGTGCAAACCTAAGATTATCAAAAATGCCTAAGAAACAAAAGTGTACGCTAGAAAAAGGTTGACTTCATCGAGGAAAAGTCACTTCTAGCTTTTTTATGCCATCATCAGAGAGCAGTGTTAAATATTTTGTCGATGTACGAATCGGAAAATTTCTCCGAACAACATGAAAATAATAATTTTGAGATTCCATGAAAGGAAAAGGGATTAAAAGAGGGGGGGGGGGTGAAGGATCAGCACAGAGGACCGGAAATACGATGCCTATGCGAGCGAAACAGGCATAACGAGTGGCTGTTGTTTGCAGATTACGATCAGTACGGGCGTCATCTCACTTTCGCGCCCCTGTGACCACCATTCGCGTTGATTGCCTGCCGCCGTCGGCTTCTTCCTCATCACAACGGTAGTCTATTACACTGTTTTTCAAACCATTTAAATCATATTTCGTTTCAATGTTCTCGTAATATGTGCTTTTACGTGTTTTTACAAGTGGAATTTTCCTCTCTAACGTGATACATATATATATATATATATATATATATATATATATATATATATATATATATATATATATATATATATATATATATATATATATATATATATATATATATATATATATATATATATATATATATATATAGTCTGCAGACTAGATCTATTTATTTACGTACTTATATTTATATTAATATGAGTTTGTTATATAGCCTGTTAAATCGAAAGTTTAAGCAAGATGTAAAATGAACCCCTTATGAGGCTAAATTGACCCGTGCACGAAAAATTACCAATGCTTGCATTCGATGCAGATAAATGCAAAAGTAAAACTCAGATATAGTAGACTCGAACACTGCTCTATTTATGGTTCCAAGAAGACTGATTTCTAATTAATTTAAAAAGACTTGACTTTTGATTACTTCTAATCAATCAGTCAGTAAGCTTTGTTCCATCATTCGATCTTAACCTCGACTTCAGCAATCTTCTTCCCACTCGAATCATAGGTTATTTCCCGCCAGTATCTTTCACTCAAATGTCTAATGTTAAGCTATCATTTACGATAGATTATCACAAGCAATATTGTTGCTGCTAACGTTAAAAGCCGAGCTTATTTAATGATCACCGAGGTGTGCTCATTGCATGTTTGCAAATTCCCATCCCTTAATTTATCGGCATTTGAGTCGCCCGCTCATTAGTGCGCGTTTGTTGAGTGAATGTTTCGCTCGGATATGACGTCCCATTGTTCTCATTCTTTTCGTTGTTTATATACTCTATTTTATTTACTCTTCATCGTTGAGAGGTTTTTGCATGCTTTTCTAAGCATCTCAAGGTATTGCTTAACTTTGTGCCATCATCATATCTGTCTATCAAGGTGTCATCAGCATTCCTGCTCATCAATTTGGCTCATTGACTCCACTCTAGGGCAGGTTTTGAACCTCCATAAGAACAATATTGAACGGTTTGTTTGTTTTCTGCAAGAAGCACTATGCTTCTTAAGAGACTCGTAAATAAACTTGAGATTTGAGATAAAAGGGGACCGAGTGCATAAAAATGATGCAAATAGGCCAAACTACAAAATTTGATTAGCATAGACAATTTGGTACACCATTTTTTATTGTGAATAACACAAATGTTTTCGGTATTTTAAAGCATCAGTGAAATTCACTAATGGTGTTTTTGCCGATTGTTTAGTATTTTAATTAACGTTCCATTCAGCTTCCTTCTATGCAAGCAAATTTGTTAACAAAAGCAGTTTGTTGTATAGTACCTCAGATTGCATATAGTAGTTTAATCGGACTTGCAAAAACAAAACCTCTCTCGATTGCTTAAACTGGGAGTAAATTCTCAGAGAATAATGCACTTTTGACTTGAGATGGGTTGCATAATATTTGGATCGTTGAAGAAAGCGTCACTCAACAAAAACCTCTACTGGCGAAATGACTGCGGCGTCATTATGCAACAACCTGTTGCACATTTCGAGGCATTGAATAGCTTATCTGAGGAACACCGATGCTTCACTGGTGATAAGCGAGCTATGTCTGAACACAAAGCGCAGAATTCCATCGATCAACAGCAACAAAGCCATCAAAGTTACTACTGCGTAGGAGTGCTGTAGTGAAGTTACTGATCTGTGCTTCTGTTAGTTGCGCTTTTGTCAAGTGACATTTTTGTTGGCAGCACTTATGTCACAGTGGTGACGGCAAGCGATCAGAGAGATCGTGATTAAACGCTGTTGCTGGTTGCCTCACTTGATAAGGATGGGACTCTAACCTAGGTCACGCAGCACACTTTGTTTCTTCTTTCAGCTAGAAGTGAGTGCAACATATTTTCATAAAATTATCACCTTGGCAGGATTTCTTGATATCTTTGCGTCCTTGATTTTGTGTTGTTTGCCCTTCTCCCACCCCTCCCTATGTGACGGTCAGGGAAGGGTTCAGTCTCTACTGCTCTAATAGTCTAAAATTTTTCGGCAATTTAAAGAGAACAACCGACTTTAAGAGAAACGGGCCGTATTCAGCTATAAAACCTTCGGATAATAAATTTAAGATAGCTGCTTGTAGGTGTATAGATAATGATGTGGCGCATTAGCACTGATGCTTCTTGAGGTGGCACTAGCACATAATGATGTAGTAGATAGGAGACGGAAGAGGGAGAGAGTGGTGGTAACCGTGAAGTTTTCAATGAGCCTAGTTTTCAAAGTAAGCTTCACGCTTGTCCTTGAGGGCGATACTGTTCTGGTACCGAGTTGTTGCAGTCCATAGCAAACTTGTTGATTTTGCTATTCTTTTAAGCTGCCTTTTATGCATTTTTACCAAAACATTTTAGTATAAGATATACATCGCAAATATCTCTGCATACGTCCGGCGACCATCGCAACTGCGCATGAAAAAGTTACCGCTCGATTTATACACATCAAACGGCTTATTGATGGTTTCTTTTCCAATGTTCTCTCAGTATTCTAGCGTGCTTCCGATTGCTATCTGAAGTTTCTGCAAGTCGATCTTTGCAGTCGTCATATCAGAGGGTAACATTGCCACGCCCGTAGACTGGATGCCGCATAGGCGTGGTGTAACGTACTTCGCATGCAAATCGAACTGCGGGTCGCAGACATTGTCGTTCATTCAATAGCTATTGCAGCGCGACAGGTTGATGGTTGCTGATTTCCAGCGCTATTCGTCAACCGATTCGACGGTATCCATCCTAGCGGCTGTCAGGAGGATGATCTGCTTGGTCGTAGCATATCGCTCCCATACGCCTAGCACATCCCGCCTCTCATTTATTACAACTTATCACAGCAACTCGCTAGTGTGCTATCCATTAGCTGAATGGGCCAAAGTTTTATTTTAGCTGACTGGAGCAAAGGTTATCTTATCAGGCGTTGTTACTTATGCGTTTTTTGATTAGGTGTATGAAGAAGCCGATTATAAAATAAATGGGAGGTTACTGAGCATGAAGTAAATTAAGGTAGTGATGCTTCGATCCGTGGGCACAATCCTACCAGTGGTGGGTATCCATAAAAATCCTCTCATTCACGCCTACTATATCTCTTTCCGACGTAAACACCTTCAAAACGACAATAACCGTCCTATTAGTTTTTATTGATAGAAAATAAGCGATAAATTGACGCCTCATATTTAAACCCCCGTAGAGAATTTCAGTGAATCATTTCAGTTCATGATGTTTTGTGAAAAAAGCATTTTAAAAGTGTTTGTCGGGGCGCTATTTGCACACGATTGATTTGCTAGTTGAGTAAGGCTGTCGCCTAGAAGAATTCTGTTGTTCGATGTTGAGGCTTTTATTGAATTAAGGCCGCATTGTGTCTTTGGGATACTCTCAATAGTGCTGCGCATTTCGTTGCTCCCATTTGGTAGTCTTTTATACTTCGTTCACTTCTGCCTATTTCTTTCTACTGGACAAACTGACCATCTACAATGGTCATTGAGGTTATATTATTGCCGTGTAAGGACAAAGAAAATATCATATGTAATTACTCAAGAAGGTGATTTTCACAAATCATGTAAAGAGATGAATTCAGTACCTTCTTTTTTAAACCTCCATCAGCGGTCACTCATTTAGGTTTTTTGATGATTTTATAAAATACGAAATAATATCACTTGTAATTGTATTATTAATGCTTTGACTGTTGAGAATTGTTCGCACATTTCATCTTTAAATCATCTCGCATAACACTCTTCTGTTCTTATTCACTTCTGTTCTTTTTTTCCTAATATATTTTGCTCAAAATTTTCTAGTGTTGTTTAGTGAATAGAACTGAATGGACAGAATTGGAGGAATGGAATTAAATGGAGCAAGGAGATGTTTTTATTTCTTTTTAGCGATGATATCTATCTAAAAGAGATATCTACGACTACACTGCTGTTGATTATCATTTTGCACTGGCTATGCGAATAAATAAAGGTAATATTGCAGTCCTGGGATGCCCCATGCTAACAATGCTCATCAGCTAGCGAAATCGTTGGCGAGTAGTCCACAGCGATCACCTCGAGTGAGTCGTATTGGTCGATCACAAGGTGCATTACAGACAACACCTCTCGAAACAGTTATTCCTCTACCACCATCCCTTCAACGATTCATTACTGCGCCTTCTAATCGAACAACGCCATCTACACAGGTTAGATCGTGCACCGCTTGTCCTGGATATATGAATATGTATTGATATCTCAAGCGAAGAAAAAAGCAATTTGTAATTTCTCAATTGAGCTGCAGGTGCTTTCCATATCCGATCATGATGTTTGTCACTGAATGAGACTATATTCCAAATCCTCAGTTTTATTTGATGTATTCCGTTAAGAGTTATTTAGTTATCGAAGCAAAATATATTTAGAATCGATTTGTTAATTGTCACAAACAGCACTTCCATGGAATTGTTGCCACTCATTTCAATATTGGCCTATTTGAATAAATGAGAGGAGAGCAAGAGTGAGCAGTCGAGTGACAACAATTAGCTTACGTTGCACAATTGGCCGAATCACATCGCTCGCATCAGTCTATGGCGAGTGTTCGACTGCGGAAACGGAGTCGTCCACTTCTGTCAATGTATATATCGTATTTGTAATTGCAAACATTAATCGATAAAAGTTAAGCGTTGAAGTTGGAATATATTGCGAAACAGAGAATACATAAAAGCGGGGAGAGGGAGAGGAAGTGGCTCAACGAACTTAGGTAAGTGGATCGAAGAGTAGGGCAAATATTGGTACTTAATGCTTGATTCCTTATTTCGTGGCTATGCTTGTTTATTAGTCACGCCAACACAACAAGCAAGAAGCAGGGCAGAGGTAACCAGTGCTAGAGCAATTGCTTTCACTTTAGCTCCATATAAATGAGGTGGACAGAAAGGATATTTATTATGGGTATAATAAGGAAGAATTAGTGATGATACTTTTTTGAAATAAAGGAAAGATATTTTTAATTTGCCTTTAACAAAATTAATTAAAAAATGCTGAAAATAATTGTTGTCGTATCGCCGTTCGATACCGACTAGTGACATTGTTCGTTGTTCACGTTGCTATGTTGATCAGCAATAAAGATAGTCGCAGTGCAGTCAATTTACCTGCGAACCGTTGAAAACACGTTTTTTCTATGCCATCAATACAACAATAATTTTTGCAATGTGCGCTTTTTTCGACAGCCTTCGAAAATGTTTTCGCTGATTCGGTGAGAGCTTAGCGTTAACTTTGCTCGGAAATAATCACTCCTCAAATTCGTTAATTTTGTAAAATGATCGGTTGCCGAATGAAAAAAAAAATGTAATATTCTAAGCAACTTAGAGGTGTGAATTTTCAAAAGAAATGAATCAAGTTTTCTTGCAAAACGTATCTTTTACAAATTCCATCGATAACTTTCAGGTTTTTAAAAATAAATTCCATCTTCTCACGCTTGGTTATTGCAGATAAATTTACCATATTTTTGAAAAAAATTGTGTTTTATAGGATATAATTAAAGCTATCAACAAAAGATTACATTCGCGGTGTAATGTATATCGGACAATATTTTTTCTTATATTTATTTGCTGATAAATGTTTGAGAAAATAAAAGAAAATAAACAACGGAAAAGGTTGTAAAAGAGGGAGTTAATGGCTGCGAAATGAGCAATAAATTGCATACGATTTCTAGAAGTGTGTCTGACAGCTGCTCTTTGAGATCATCTTACAGAACGTTGCTGACAGCTGTCCTATGAATGATTGAATGAACGTTGCAAATGACATTAGCAAATTTCTCGCCATTCGCATACACACGGAAGTTTTTTTGAGTTGGAACATAACAGCTTGTTCCCAAAGGAAAATCATTAGAACAACCTTGGAAATTTGGAAAAATCCATGAAAAAGTTTGTTGATTTGTTGGGATAGAATTTATCATAATAAACTTAATTGTAAACGAGTTGGATAACAACTTTCCTTCTAAGTAAAATTGCTATATCAGTAAATAAATGTATTTTCAGTTAAAAACTGTTCTAAGGTTAACGCATGAAGACCTCGAACATGTAACGGTACACGGTAATAGTCTGTTATTACGTTCGCTGCAGTCAGCTACAAAATCGTTAGCAAAATATAATTTCGATCATATCTTTTCGCCTGACGCAACTCAGGTTCGTTTGTCATTTTCGTCATTTTTTCTCAATTTCTTTCTAACAGTATCGGCAAAAGGGGTATTTCCTGAAATATTACTATCGGTTGAAAGTGCTAAGTGGAAATTTTCTCATTCAACGATTAAGTAGAAGCTGCAGTCGTCAACAGATTGATTATCGCTTTGATTTTTCTCATCTTCAGCGAATTTATGATGCACTTGAAAAGTTCACTTTAAACGATCTCTCTCACTCAACCATTTAATGCGTTATGAACAGTAACAGCTTAATTCATTTTAGGGCACCTATGAAAGATTGCTCATGTCGTTTTGTTTAACTATTTTAGTTGAATCAGAAACTTTGATATCCGTGATAGGAGTGCAATTATCGGAGTAGACTTAAAATTTTATTTCTTGAGTGTAGTACATTGTTGAAGTTTTTTGCTGTTTTTTGTTTCTGATGCTGATGGTAGTTGTACCTAGTATGCCGCTCTTTTAATGAAAAATTCGTTTTATTTTCACGATTATAACGTCGAAAATAGAGACCCACAGAGCGATGAAGAAATATAGAGAGCAATCGAAGGAAATATATGTAAAGCTAAGAGTAATCAAATTTTAGCAACAAGTCTGCGCGGTCTGCTTACCGGATCTCCTTCAAAGCTATTTCAATGGTTCGGATGCATGTCTTCTATACTTCGGTGCTACTTCCAAAGGTGAGCTTCTTGCTTTTGCATCAAGTCATCTTTAGTTCGGCGATGCAGTGTACGGCTGTCAGGAATAGGCTTCAGTTTGCTGTAAAGCTAAGCAACGATGCGTATTTGCATATAGATGCATACATGTGTAAATATAGGTTATATTGTCGTAAAAAAGGCTTGCTTTCCGGTGCACTACCATTGAGAAACCTGATGTCTTCAAGTATAATAGATGTGAATCTTCCACTGCCAAAGGACACCCACGCTCGCTTCCTTATGGTCACTAAGCGATCGAATGACATGACTGTGTCCAGCCTTGCACCTGCCCATTGCGTGATATGCCACATAATAGTGGCCATGTTGCCCTCCACAAATTCTCTCTTGCTCATCTTCCATGCATACTCGCATTGAGACACAATCTGTGTCATAAATTTCCCCATCGCTCACAACAACACAATATTATTGCGTTCTTTGTTGCAAAGCGGTCTATTCCATTTCTTTAATAAGCGCTCTCTCCACAACCTCAATAAATTTTCGTCCATTTCGCCCTTTAAAATGTTCTTTCTTACTTCACAAATATACTGAATAACGTCTCATTCAGCTAACTCAGTATAAGCTATCGATGTTTTAAAAAAAAGATCGATTTCTGCTGCAATGTGTTAACGACGAACTGCTGAAGAGCTGTGTCGAAATACTGATGGATTCCATTTTCATGTGGAATATTCGGAGATTTTCACTGCTTTCATTCGTTAAAATTTGCCCATATTGGGTAAGTTGGCTTGCCCGACAGTTGAATATCGGATTCTTTCAGTAGTGGGAGGGAAGGAAAGGATACTCAGAAACATGGGCATTAATTAGAAAGGAAATTCGGGAGGATGAATCTGCAGTGGTATACTGGAATGATGAAGAATGCTTTTCGCGAAAATGTCTGGCTGCAATTGTTGAGAATGCAATTTACGGAGAATTTTTTTCTACATATGTCATCCATACGTAGTTCCTCGCATCTTCTCCGATCTATTTCCTTAATTTTGGCAGACCAGGTTCACCTATATTGTTTGGTGCATTTCTCAGCGGTACCTATTGCATGTGCATATGTCAACCAGTCAATGACATTCTCAAATGGCGGTTATCGTGTGGAGATCGTCGTTTGTCTGACACCCATTGATGCGTCACTTTAATTGCACCACTTAGTGTACGAATACAGCTGTCTCTCTGGCTACATCCTTCAAAGCAGTGCCACTTATACTACTTAATAATGTAGTTTATATGGCTTGATGTGCGAACAGCAATCTAGAATTGATGGGTTCAAACTCGATAATTAGATATAAAATCGGCTCTTGCATTCAATTTTTTTTTTTTTGCTTACGCTCGCTAGGGTTTGGCTCACTTTTTCCGTCGGGTACTATCGTTCAAGAAAGATAATTCGGAGAAATATTTTACATAAGCATATGCTATCATAATCAATCGCAGTGATAAGTGAAAAATTGTTGATAGGCGGATATACTTCGGCGCAAATGTCTCAGCCAGCGTGTAGCATCAGTCGCGTATTGGGATGTGTTAGTTGGCGGCCTCCTTTGGGATTGTTCTGATGGCTGTTCCGAAAAGGCGGTCGTGTAGCCTGAGAAGAGTCGAAACGAAAGCCAATGGATTCACTTTCGGGTGTTGCACGACAATAAATTATTGCGCTGCAACTGTTGCTCTTTATACTCGCGCATTGTGTCTTTCCATCTTAGGCGTTGACGTTTGATGTTCTGTAACGTCGCTACTCTCATTGGGACTGCCGATAGGCGCGAAAACAATCACTTATGCACATTCGAGACTTCTCTAGGGTTGAATTCTTTGTTCCGACCAACAATTTTGTCCATCTTTCGCAATATTTTGTCCATCAATTCGACAGCCGGCTAACCAGATTTGACGTTTCATTTAAAGCTCCACCATTCGGCTCTTCTCAAATGCGCTCTTGAGCGGAAGAATTCGCTTTGTTTTTTCTTCGGTGGGGAAGTTAGCACAAAGGACAATCATACAAATCATCGCTATACAGCGTGAAACTTTCTCTGAATCATACCACCAACCTTTTTCTGCTCTCTCGTGCCTTAATCGGCTCCGGGCCAAAAAAATGAAGTTTTTTAGAGAAATGAACTCTTCATCAGTGAAATATTTAATATTGGGACTAGGCTTTCTTCTTGATCATTCGAATTTCTCTTGCTGTTCCTTTTATGAATTCAAAAATTTAGCACGAGTTGATTAGTGTTTTTGTTAAAAGAAGTGTTGGTGAACAAATAAATGAATTTAAAAAATGCTCATAAAAGGAACTGCTTTCATTTGTGTTCCATAAAATTACGAAGCCACAGCATTTCGTTGGTTTTATCCAGCAAAATTCATCAGTTCGGATAAGACGCTGAAAATGATTGCGGCGTTCAGAAGGTAGACCCTTAAGTACAAACCCCAGGCGACGGACACAGTCGACATTGCTGCAGAGTAATGGTGCAAACTTCGATTGCGATTGAGTGAACTGTCAATGCGGCTGCAGAATATAATTAGAACACCTTTTATATCAGTCACACTACATCAGACACCACAAAAATATGCCATTCAACAAGTTGTGCGACAGTTGTGTAATGAATCTAAAAGTTCGAATGTGCTGAACGCTGGGCACTCGCATATTAATGCCACGGTTCAGAATAAGCCAAAAAATTCTCTTTCGTATGCAAATTTCTAGTCAAATCGATGACTTTGTTCAGTACCAGAAGCCATATCGTAGAGTTTGATTGGATGACCTCATTGATATAACTGAATCTCGCTTATACGCATGCGAAAATTTTAATGACTCAATAATGAAATTTCTTCACTATTTTATGCAAATTTTCCGAAGTATTCATGCTATTGCAGTGAAAGCGGAGTTACTCTACTCATTGCCGAGTTCGTTATGCGGCAATGGCGAAATATCAACATCGGCATCACAATGTGCTGTTGGCTATCCGGGTCTATTTCCGTCAGCGTTGCTGCTCACTTTTCGCTTGATTAGCGAATTCCGGCAGACGCGTCCCGACTTCCGGCACTCGGTCCGCATCTCCGCACTTTATTATTCACAACGACGCAACCAGCTCACCGATTTGCTTGCATCCGCTCTTGACGGTTCGTTTCGAATCACATTGAAATGATAAAGCGAAAGATGAGAAGTGATATATACGAAATGATAATGCAAAACAAAAGGTGTATGAATAAGCATTCGTCTACTTGAGGTCGATTACACTAACGGTGAATGGCGATTAATCGCTCCTTAAAGTTATGCAGTCGCAAAATGTATCACTATAACAGTCATAGTTAATGGATAATCGACAATGCAGAGATTCAACATTGCGTTCACGTAAACGCCTCACTGCGCAATATGCAAATCATGCGTGGCAGATTACTACCTCAGTATGAAATTTGATGCCATGTTCAGTACATTCCAATAGCTAGAGGGAAAAGAGAGGGAGCGAAGTGCGACGGGATCATTTGGAGGAGGGTGGGGGGAGAGGCGGAGGATTGTTTCATCGCAGTGCACCGATTTATTCACATTTCTCTGTGATTGCTGTGATCGGACGAACAGAGAGGTGCTCCGTCACAATGTATCGAATCGTTTATGAATCCACGTAACTGTGTGCGGTTGGAATCGAACAGTATTGCATTATGCCGCATTATTTTTGCAAGTGAATTCATCGAGTAATAGAAGCGTGTTAAATTTACTCTTTATGGAGCATATGAAGCTTAAATATTGGACGGCGTTCACATAATCGGCTTTTCACTATACAGACGAACAGCATACGTTATGCCCCACTTGTGATTCTCTGATCGCTTATGGGGCCTCTCTTCGATTCAACACAAAGAATGCTTTCTGCCATTTTTTTGGACATTTCTGAGAGCATTCATCACAGCTGTTTTCAAATGCATTCCAATAAATGGATAGTGAAAGAAAAATTAAGTTTGGAAAAGGCATACCGAAAGAGCTAAATGCCATCGCAATTGCATAACGAATGCATTAGCCACAGTGAAGTTTCTCAGCATCTAATTTTCGTCTAGGTCTTTCTTTGTTCTTGTTTTTTTGGTAAGTTTGCAGTTTTACCCTCTTCAGACTGATTTAATTTAAACCTGACAAAATTCGTTTGAATAATTAAACAGAACATTTGCTTTCATATATATATATATATATATATATATATATATATATATATATATATATATATATATATATTTGTTAGATAGGTCTAATATGTTTACTTGTTTATTTAGATAGAATGTATTTTAATTTGACATCTGTTGGTAAAAAGGTATGGAAAGGTTTGGAATAGATTTTCTTAGATGAGTTCTACAGCGATGAAAGACCGTTGAATATTTAATTGACATTTTTGAAGCACTGGACGAAGGCGTTTAATTGCACAAATAGAAAGCACAAAAATAGCAGGTGAAATTTACTATTTCAGTGCATTCTATAATGTGTATGATAACAAAATTATTCAGTCTTTTCTATTTATTGGTTTTATTACCATCGATAAGGTTGCCCATATTTCGTTGTGATTTAATGGCGAGAAATTGAACTGAAACTGTTGTGAACTATCCTCTCTCATAGATTCTTTTAGGTGAGGTGATATAGGACTGCTTCATTTCGAATATATAATATAATATATGCAACTTGAATATCATCAAGAAATGTAGTCACTTGATTTGACAAGATGGCCATTCGTGTGGTTTACTGGGATGTTGAACATTCATAGATTTTCAGCTAACGCTCACACTAATTGCCTCTTTAATGGCGATCGAGCAGAGGGTGCAATCGAAAAGAGACGTTAACTGACCATAACTCACCTTCTGCCAATAATCTAATGGACATTCCTCGTAAAGGACACCGGCTAATGTCTATTCTGAAATATATAAAACTCGCATTGGCAAGGGAAATAACTATTGATTTCAAGGGACAGAGAATTTGGTTTTATTGGAATAATTTTAAATTTAATGGGAGAAAGAGGCAGGCGTATTTTTTCATTTATAGTTGTCATCAGATTTATTAAGTTGGATTTTTCCAAAGTTTTCCTTGTAAGTTTGTTTTTCTTAAGTCTTCTAGAGGTAAGCAACATATTTTTATTAAATGAAATGCTTATATTATACAAATTGGAAAATATTTATTGTTTTAGAATCAGAATCCACAGTGACCATCTCTGAGGATTCAGCGTTGGGCGTTCGTATCGAGAATCACCGAGAAGTACGAGTGGATACCGTTCAACAGGCAATTCAGTATGTCAGTCAAGTCATCCGTGTTCGCACCTCAGGTTTCTTTGAGAGCATTATACTTATGCTTCTTCATTTCTGTGATCCTACCGCCCTCACTTCTTTCTTAAATTCTTAAATGCTCATATTTCAAATGTCTTCCTTATCAAAATGGATTGATTTATTAATTTTCCTCCAAATTGCTTTAAAAATTGTCTCTTTTAGCGTATGAATTCTATATAGTGATCCCGTTATTGGATGATTTATTTGCAGGATAGTTTTGTTTTTGCAAAACTTTTTTTTGGATTCACTATTAATCATTTTTTGGATCTGAAGAGCCTTATAAATGATGATACTCTATGAAGTTGTATTTATATTATTTTCCTCAGAATAGAATAAAATTGAGAATCGGTCGTTGATTTCCGTTTTTTGTGAGAGCATTTTCAAGTTTTCTTGCCAGCTGTCTTTAATGTCTACTACATATGTCGAGAAATTTCACATTATAAAAGGAACAAGCTCAATACAAATTAAATTGTTTATTTATGTTGCGTGTTTATTGCAATATGAAGAAATATTTATCGCCTTGTTTTGCATTCATATTTTGTTTTATCACTTTTATCATTTTTGTATATTTTTATTGAGTTATATATTTTTCGCTTTTGGAATTATTATTGCCTCGGAAGTTATTTATCGTTTTTGGGCTCACTCTAGATGGATTATCCTTATATATCTCCATGTAAAGCGTTACGTTTAATATTGATATATTGAACGAGAATCACTTGCACTGAATTAAATGAAGTGTGTGAAATTTCTCTAATTTTTGGTGACAGTAGTTGAGAGGATTTAAACCAAGAAACGTTTTGCATAACGATTCGATTTTTTTAGAAGAGGAAAGTGAACAAAGATGCGGTCACTTGTTCTTCTATATCAATTTGTACAGGTTAGTGCTTTGTTTCCGTAATGCTATAGGTATGTTAAAATGAGCACACTTTAATTGTCTGGAACTGCCAAACCTGGTGAATTGTGAGTACTGCGTAGCAGTAACAAATTTTTTATCAAATTTAAGCATTCCATTTTCTTCTTTAACTACTATGACTTGCATAAAAGGATAAAAGGATTATAGCTATACTTAACACGTGCATTCTATTCGCTCAATTGCAGTCAAGGATTGTCCATTCTATTCATATACACACTGACTGTTCACGATCAGCATATGTTTAGGTTATACGTATTGCTGATGAGCGTGCGTGGAAAAATAACGGGGAGGGGACAAAGGGTGGTGAGCGAGGAAGGAGGAGAAGGGGGATGGGGTAGAATTTTGTATGGTTTGTTTAGAAAGAGAAGAAACCATGTGATTGATTATGTTTCAAAAGAATGCTAAAGCACTTAATGTCAGCAGGTAATACTTCGAGGCCGGATCCATGGGCTAGCAATGCGTGTTTTTCTTTATTGGCTCGAGAGTTTTAAAAATATTACCGATATTAAAATTCCTCAGGATTTTCTCGAAATTTTTCGAACAGTCAATTTCCTCTGCTTGAAGAAGCAAAAATTTTTTCGTATTTTTCCCAACAGTCGAAAAAATACAAAGCTAAAACCCTTTCTTTTTTAGAACACCTTCTTTAAATTCGCTGAAATGTCTTTTGATTATTATTAGAAAAGAGTGAATTGTTTCGACGAGTTCTCTTAGCGATATCGAAAAATGTTTTTATGATTTTGCAGATACAAAACAGACAGCTCGCAGATTATCGGTGGTCGGTCGAGGTTATGTCTCGTTGATTTGGGACCTGGTGAGCGAAGTTCTAAAGGCGATATGCAAGCGTTGACAATGCCGGTTATCACCAATTTACTTGTCGCACTCTTCCAAGGACAACGTCATTTGCCCAGTCGGTAAGATTGGATAGCCACCTCACTATCCGCCAAAGAATTCAACTTATTCTATAAAATACCGCACGGTTTCAAGCAAAGCCCTCATTAGTAGAAAGCGGTAACGTATAAGAAGACGTCGTCATTGTCGTGTTTTCTTTCTTCGCCAATGGAAATCCGACGCCTCTGAGACGTAACGAGTTCATCGCGTTGTACCGATTGCTAATTCAAGTTTAAATTCATTTTTCATATCCTATCGAAGAAATCTGATGTAGAATTTGCATTTAGATGTCTGGTGTATTTGTGTATGTAGATGTCTGGTGACCAGTTATTTCCATTGTGAATTATCGCTCAGCCGGTCTAGTCGCTTAGCCACCGAATTTTTCATATATAATGAAATTTTGATCTGCGATCGCTGATTATTCTGCCGAAATGAGAAACAAATTTGCATACAATGTAAAATGCAAGCTGGGTGGTGCATACCTGATAAAATGCCAGCCGGCTGCACAATTAGTAAAATGCCATCGAAATCAACGTTTGCATCGATGCCCATTATTTCTGACTGGATCTCATCAATATGGCTGTTGAATGTTCATATTTTTACTAATTATAAGCGCTTGAAAAAATTGCATTTTTGTCTACAAGTTTGCTTATATAAACACACAGATTGGAAGTTTATTTGCTTTAGCAGTTACCTTCTTACCCCTTTCTACCAGTTGTTCCTTTCAGTGCTCTTTTTATTGCTGACTTCCTATTTATCCTTCGATTTCCTTATCCCTCCTCGTTCCTGTTCACCACACCTGCCTTAACTTCCTCTCCGACAACTTCAACCTTTCTGACGACCTTCTGTAACATAAATTCTATCTGATCGTAGTGGTCCTCTGTGAAAATTGGCATTGGACATACAAGGATACATCTCATTATCGTTAAATCACATTATTTGCGAGCAAATTGTTCGCAGAGCGTTATCGATATTCCTCACAAAATACGTCGACTCGCCATCCCACTAAGCCACTCTACGTATCGATTCGGCACAAATGAACTTCGTTTTGTCCATGACATTCACTGATACAACAGTAGTAACCAGCTTATTTCTCTTTCTAGTCAAACCAGGAGACTGTTTGGAGGGGAGGTTAGGGAGGGAAGGGAGGGGAGAATTGGGGAGCGGGAGAAGGAGATCCCAATAATTCCTTTGTGCCGTGAGCTGCAGAGTAAAGCAAAGAAGTATAGAATTCGGAGGGCAAAAACATTCATAGGTATGCTGAAGCAAATCTCAGAGAATGACGCACGAAATATGAATATGAAAGTACGCTGAAACCAAATATAAAAATGAGAATAAACTGAGCGTTATTAGCGGTAATGACAGATTTTTTAAATTATCGCCAAATATCAACGTTTGTCTTACCTATTATATTATGAGTCTGTCCTGTTGCTTTACTGTGAGCTCATTCCTCGTGATTCTATGCAAAAATAATTTACATATTAGGACTGATAGGCGGGCTTAGTTTTTGAAAGATTGCTGTGATTAAAAATGATATCATAAATGGAGTTTGAATGGCATGGTTGAGAGAGTAATAAATGGAATTATGATCGCTGACGGGAAATTACGCTCAAACGTGAACTTCAAAAATTATATTTAGGTCCGAGGAGAGAGGGTAAGGAAGAGTGAACTACGATGTTCGATCTACGAAAATAATTTCTTCAAAAAATTTTTCTTTAGTGAATTTCCCTAAGTGAAAATTTTCGATTTTCAGTGCCGAATTTCTGTTGTTTCCCAAAATCTATACCAAAAGGGGGCGATTAAACAGACAAATGTTGGTACCAAGAAGAATCCAAAAAGTGAAAAGCAGCAACGACTGATATGAAAAATGTATTCTCAAGTGCAATCCACTCTTATCGATTAACGCGATGAATAAGACGTATTGGCATCCGCGACTGTGACAAGAAATGTGCATGCTTGAAATGCACAACCGATCCTTGTCTAGATATTTTTGCCATTCATTTTTGGTTTATGCCGTTTGTTTGAAGGCGTCTGTCCAAATCTCCTTCTCAAGACAACGTTGTTGCCGAAGGCAGCTTGTTTGAGTGTGCCGAAGGCAGTTTGAGGTGATGGTACCACTTAACTCTAAGTGTTCATGGAGGGCGTTCATTGACATTACAGTATCGTTTTCTGCAGTTTACTGCAGTATTTAAATGCAGTATTTGCCAGTGTACGATGAAAACAAATGGAATATTTTGCTGATGATGCATTCAATAAATTTGAGAGTATTAAAGGTTTATTGTTGCATTTGTGCAATGTCTGAATGTGACGATTGGAGTTGAAAGTGTTCGCTTTGTTTGCCGTTCAAAAATCGATCATTTGGTGTTCTCTGAATATCTTTTGGAATCGAGTTGAAAACGTAAAGTTGGAATTGAAAATTGATGATTGGAGATGAAGCAAATAAAAGAAAATATGTATATTGTTAAAAGATCTTTTTTTGTCATCGATATTGACGCCTCTTTTTTTCATTTGCAAAGGAGAACAGGACTGCTATGTTCAGTGTCTTTAAAATGCCATCCAGTCTTTTATCTCGAACAAGTGGGCCGAAATCCAGGTCGTTTTTGAAAGTGATTTGAAATGAAGATTTATGCAAATCTACACGACGATGTCATTAATGCAGTTCATATTTCAGTCAAAGCGCATTGTGCATGCTTCTGAAGGACTCGTTGGGAAATGTTCGCTCGAAAGCGTCACTGTTGTTTGCGTCTCTCTCAGATCGTACATCTGAAACCGAAAATATTGTTCAAATGATGTCAAAAATTCAACGTGCTGCAAGACCACGTAAATCAAGTCGAGTAAGTTATGCTCATTAATTCGTTGCAGTATTTATATGCCTTAGGTCATATTTTATCGTTTACTAATTTGAGTGTAAAAACGATTTCTGCATAGTTTTTTATTTTTATTGAAATCGTTCAGGTTTTATTGTATGTATTCGCATAAATAGGTTTTATTCGTTTTATTCCTTTGATCCCTTGCCCTGGAATGTCAGTCGAAAAAGCGTTTTGAATATGGACCAGTTCGCTCCATGGCCCCTTTCCTCGTCCCCTTCCTGTCCTTCCTCCCACTCCTTTTGGTGCTACGGCATTGCAGTTTTAAGGCATACTGGAATTACTTTTTTTGATTACATTAATTACACTTAAAAATTGATTTATTTCATTTTATGTTTCTTACCAGAACGATTTCCAAAAATCGAAGAATATATTTCATGATTGTTTCAATTCGCTAAGGACAATTATTTTGTAGTTTTCAATGAGATCGTTCTCTTGATTACCTTTACAATATTATTCTTTTATTACCGCTACTTTTACATAGTTTATTAAACGCTGAAACCGAATTTTAAAGAAATAAACAATCTTTGTTTAGAATAGGGAATCGAGAATTCGAAAAGCTTTATTAAGTCGGCACTTCATTTAATGAATATTATTTTCTAAATTCCTCCAACTTTTAAAATTTCACTTCCCTTCATTTTTTCGTTTCTTTCCCTTTTATCTTTCCTGTTGTCGTTTTTTTTTCGAATTGAAATGCTGCCTAAATATTTGCTACACGTGGGAGATATCGTTAAATGTAGGCGTTTGAGAGAGAGCGTGAAGTGCAACAACTTGAGAGGAACTTCTTTGAAGAATTGTCACTAGTTGGGCGTTCATCAATCATGATCCCTACTGCAGGCGTTTTCTTCCTTTATTTTTTGAATTACATTACATATACATTTCACTCATATTACCGTATTCTATAGAGAAATTGATAGTCATTCGATTATTTGGTTTATTCACATTTGAGACTCTTTGTTGCCTATGAATATTTGAAAAAATTGATCCGTTGAGAGGATGAAATATGGAATATTCCCCAAAGAAATTGAGAGGAATATCGCGATTTATTAATCTATTGGGAGATGAATTTTAAGCATTCGTTTTTTAAAACTGTGCATTTTTAATGTTGAATTGCGAGAATCTTTTCAAAAGGTTTCGCTTAAAAACCCTAAAATTAGACATTTTGCATAAATTTTACGACGATGTAAAAACTTTAATCAAATTATCCAATAAAAAATTTGGAAAAGAGAAAGCCTTAATGATTTCATTTGGAAAAAATTTGCATATCAAAATTTATTCTATTTTATATTAGAGAAGCTCACTGATTTTTTACCTCAAATGAATGATCACTATTTTCGATGAAAATTCCGTTAAATGAATTGCAGATACCGTCACTTTTGAGGCTAATAAGGTCTATTAACACTGATTTGCATTTCAAATATTTGTTGTTTTTTTTCTATAATTTCGGCAAATATGGCCAGATAAGATGTACTATGAGAAAATACACTATGATCAAACAAGATTGCACGACATGACAGGATCAGACAGCATTACACGATGTGACAGCTTATGATCAGACAACGTTAAGCAGCAACAACATGTGACCAAACAGCTTGTGATTAGACAGCACTGCTCTGCTGACAACATGTGATCAGACAATATTACACAGCGTGACAACGTCTCATCAGACAACGTTACGCAGCAGATAGCGTGTTATCAGACCGCGTGAAATAGCTAACAACGTGTGATTAGACAGCTTTGAACAGCTAACACACCACGCACAGTGACAGCTTGCAGTCATACAGCGTTAAGCAGCTAAGAACACATGAGCGGATAGTGTTGCACAGTGTGAAAGTTTATGATGGTAGTGCATTACTGATCCATCCTGGGCTAGAGTCTTGTCTCTCAGTGCTATCAATTTCTATTCTTTCAGTGTATTTAAGTTGATTGCAAGAAATTTCGATGATATCAAAAGCGTTGAACAACATATGTTCCGAATTTTATTCCCAAAATTTCGTTTCATTTAGAAATGATTTTGCAAGCGCTTAGATTCCTTCTCAGTCCATTCCCTGTTGAGTTGTGTATTCATCGACGGTTAATTTCGACTGTAGTTCTAGGATTTTTATTGCGTATTGCAGCGGGATTTATATTTGCATGCAACGAAACATTACAGTTGTTTGCCTTTAGAAGCGACAACGATTGACACCTTCCAATATACGGATGCTGGTAGGGGACGCATAGAGAGAGGGAGAGCGAAAGAGGACTGGGAAAGAGAGTGAGAAAAAGAGCATTTGCTTCAGAAGAAGAAATAGAAAATATTCATTAGCAGTGTAAGAAAAGATTTTCTTTAACTGTGCTTAGGGGTTGTTCAACAAATCGGAGAGAGGACAAAAGTGAGGTTGATGAGAATAAAATTGGAGGAACCAGGACGATTGCTCAGTGGTGAAAGATGGAAGAGCAGCAACCTATCGGCACATATGACACATGTGGAATTTTTTGCGCCTCACTTTTTTAAATCATTTAAAATGTAATGCATCAAAACCCTCTCGTTCACTCTCATTTACAACGCACCGCTGCCAACTGGTCACGAAATGATGAAGACAAGACGAGCTGAACTTGTTTCACGGATTCTACGTAGAACTGTTAAACTCATCCGATTAAACCGCAACCCTTCGGTATCGTTAAAATCGAACTTTCTTTCTAAGCTTTTTTTAAAATATAACTTTTCAAAACTTTTGAAGTCAGGTTTCAAGTTTTCAAATTTCTATTTAATTCGGTTTTAAAGTTTATATATAGATGAATTTTTCATCGGCCTCATGTTTATTTTTTTCTAAATACTTTAACTTTAATATTGCTTTTTCTTGCAATTTAGAAATGTTATGCATGAATATGGTTAAGCTTGCGAATCTTTTATTCATTGCAATAGATGATTGCAATGCGTTGCAGCAATGGTTGCAAAGTAATGATGGTTGCAAGATAATAAAGAATAGCAAATCTCTTAATTACATTAATCAAAAATCAATCAACTAAAATTTTCTATGCATAATTTTATGTTTTCGAATGTTTCATAAAAGTCATTTTTTGATTATGGAATTGTAATATTTATTGAAATTATTTGTGAGGTCGGTAGCGACTGTTCATCTTCCGAATCGGTGAGGAGGAGGGTTGTGGTGGATAGTGAAGGAAACTCAAGCTCTGAGCAATCATGCGCCGAAACAGTCATATTCTTGGGTCCATCTGTCAAGTAATATTTATATTTATGTGTTTTTTTAAAATACTTTCTCGGATAGTTTTTCTGAGTTAAATCGCCGTTTGAAAATTTTCTTTCAGCCAGAAATTACACGGCTTTGCTTTATTTATTCGTCTTCTTCACATATTCATTGCCTGATGCCATCTTCGAGACATCTCGTTGGCCTTATTACTTTAGATACTGTGGGGGATATGCTTCTATTCTTTGTTTCGTTGCACTGACTGAAAAAGACGAAACAATTTATGTACCTAACTTAAATGAAGTGACTTATTGTGTTTAAGTGAAGAAATGCCATCGTATGGAATAGAAGCAATAAGAGATGAGAAATAGTCACTTAGTGCCAACAACGGGAATAGGGAAAAAAGACGATTCTTTGAATCTAAAATGCTGAATTTGAGGCATTCACTTCAGTTTGTTTGAATTGAGCCATTAAATCAAGGTTAATTTAAATCGTCTAAATTGGGCGCTTGAATTCAAATTAATGTAATTCGTCTATTAGAGAGCTTTATTTTCAATCCGATTCAATTCATCTAACTCGGACCACCAGTCATTAATGTTAGCTCTTTGGCAGTTCATTTAATTCATTCAGTGGTAGCAATGAGAATATTGCAATTAGTTGATGAGCAATCTGTGGATCTATCTCACTAATGGTTTTAAAATTTTATTTCCACGGAAATGGTTGTTGTCGATTGAATACGCGGGTTTCTATTCATCCGAGAATTCAAAGTTTTCTATTTGCCAGGAAGTGTCGTTTAATATTTGAAGAGCACAAGCCATTTCACCCCAAAGCGAGCATGGAAAGGAGCTTCAATTTTTATGTATCAATCATTGAAATATGCATAATTTATTGCTGCTAGGAACATTCAAAAAAAAACTTCAAACGAAAACTCTCAAAATGTGCAATCGATTCTAACTATTAAAATTGCAAAATCTTCTGCAACGGTTTCAGATAAATATAAAATTTATTGCAGAGGCGAACCAGTAAAAGTACCATTGAAAGAAAAGTCGAAAAATGAGATTGATAACGAGAAAAGGAAAATGATAATGGATTGGATGGAGAGGACAACTAGTGACAGAACTCGTTCGATGAAGGTAATATGGCCACTCTTTTTAGTGTAAATCTGCCTTTTTTGTTTGCGTAAAGGTGGAGGAGTGGATGGAATCTCCAGCAGATTAATGCTTAAGCGAATTCCCATCAAAATTGATGATAATGGGGAATTGAGAGAAGAAACCCGGAAATTGGCTTCTCTCAAGACGAATGGACAGCGATTTAGAAGACTTTGTGCAGAAGTGCATCGAATGTAAGAAAGGCAGTGATGGGCACATTCAGCACGCTTATTAGTGTTCAAGGGAATATGAGGGCATCTATTTACCTTCTTTTCTTAATATACAATTTTTGCTTCTTGGGGGAGGGGGAGGGGGAGCGGGATTGGAGGAGAGAGTATGATTGGGGAAGGTCTGTATCGAAAGTTTTAACGTTTAGAAGATGCGGTCGCTATTGGGATAGTTGTTGTGATTTTAAAGAAGAATTGCCAGGAAGGTTCCACTCACTCTGAAATCTGGGGCACTGAACTGGTCGTCTGGGCCTTTAACGTAAGCTAAAGGCTTTACGGCATCAGCAAGTACTCAGGTATTTTTCTTAATTGCAGGTAAGTGTACACGTACAGTGCAATGAAGAAGAAATCGATTACGAAATGCTACAAATTTATCCGTGTCATCGTCCACTTGATGATATCATCGAGGATGAGGAGGAAGCGTTGACGAGTTGCCAGCCTTCGATGGACGTATCTGTGGAACAGTTCTTGGAATCGTTCACTTGTGGAGAGCGTTTAGCGAACGATCCAATCGAGCATCCCCTGAGCATTCTCAGCTTAGACAAAACGTCAGCTTCGACGTCGGCTAAGAGTTCGTCGGAAAATGTAACACACTGTGTAGCATTATTTGTTTTTTTTTAAATCTGATTACCTTTTATTAACCTCAAACTTCATTAAATGACTAATTTTTACTCCAGAAATTATCGATTGCGAAAACTTTTCTTCGGCGCTAATCTTGTGCAATCAAAAATGCGGAGCAATAAGTTAGGAAGCTTAAAATAATTTGCAAAGAAAACAATACTGAAAATTCCATAGGGAATCACCGATATGATCGATTCTCAATTACAATTACAGGTTACAATTACAATTACAGTTTAATAGTCACGTGAAATTTGATCCACGTTTCAATGACACGGTTGTAATACTTCAAGCCATAGTGCTAAAGAAATAACCGTAGGGGGGGGGGGGGAGTATAAAAAAAGTCCACTTTCATTTTCATATTGTTTTGCGTTTTTGGAATGACGTGGGAAAATGGAACTTTTCGCTTTAAACTGTAATGATTTGCATTTGAGAGAATGAAGGTTTACAAAGAAATAATTAGTTGAATAATTTGAATAATGAGTAACGACTTATGGAACTAATAAAATAATATTTTAGGTAATTAAAAAAGAACCGATTATCAGGTTTCTTCCGTTCAGTGAAGAAATTTCGAATTTTGTTGCAGGAAGTTGAAGATGACGATTTGGAAAGGGCAATGGCAGCAAGTGTAAGCTCAATACGTTCACATGAAATTCTCTCACGACTGAACGAGGATTTACCATCGGAGGTGAATCTCTATGGATTCAATAGTCACTTTTTCCTTTCATATCCAATAAGGAAACTACTTTCAAATGACAGCTACTACTATAACCATCGATCGAATCTCTCGTTTATGGAATTTAGCATTTCCACTCCCATTCTGGTATAATTTCATGAACGAACGGTTCGCTTCACTACTGAATTTCACTCACCTTCAAGAAATACCTTTGTTGCCAACTTCGCTGTAATTGCTGCTAGCTCACATTTGTTATCTTCTTTGTTTCAGAGTGAAAATGCTCAATTTCTTTCAAAAATATTACAGCATTACTTAAGTTATTCGCTAACCTTTTCCCAGTCGTTCCACATTGACATCAAACGTAATTATCTAACGGTGTCAATGCTTAGGTACTATAAGCATATTTCAATAGTTTTAGAGAAGGTTCATGAAATAGATTTTATACGACTCCCTCCATTATAATCAATAGTTGATTTGGCGATAGCGAAGAGCGAATCTTTATATGTTTATATAATGATGCGTGGTCGATGCGGATCGTCGAATGTTTGTATATTTGTTGGGTCATTGATAGGGGTATTATCGATGGACACTTTGCACTGAGATGAGCGTTATTTATGCAGAACTGTGCGCACACACCACGCACTATTGAAATACAATCGGCGCCTGTTGCGATTGCCCTTAAATGCGATGTAATCGTTTTGAAGTGCCGACTTAGATAAATAAACAGACCACCGTAAATGGTATAGGAGAGTAGTGCCGGGTCATGTTCCATAGCGATACGCTTTTAAGTGGACAACTTGCCTGACCGATAAGAGAGCAGTCTAAGGGATCGTCGCTTATTTGATTTGATAGTGCTGGTGGAAATTTGCTGTAATATTAATTAGAATAAGCCGTAAGGAGGTATATGACTCTTTCTTTCCTACCATGTAAATAAATCTTTAGCAATTTAATTTTAAGTGTTTTCCAATGGTATTGACCACTTTTCTAGATTCATTGTTGGGAGGAATTTCCCTTAAACAGATATAAGGAAATATTCTAGGGAATTGTAAAGAAAACATACAAATAGGTTTACAATGTAGTGCAAGCTCGAAAAAGGTCCAAGATATTGGAGTATCGGGAGATTTTCGGTAACATTGAAATCACTTTTACTGCTAATATGGGAAGTTAGTTAATCAGTATTATTTCAAGTGTACTATATGACTAGATAGCGAGCATCGTGCTAAAGTCACTTCCATATCTGCATTATCGTTGCATGAGCACTTTTTGATATTCAAAAGTAACGGAAATTACGTTAACAGGTAAGTCACTCACATATTCTGCAGAAAAATATATGTCTATATATATATATATATATATATATATATATATATATATATATATATATATATTTGCAGAATTAATTCGCAGTTTCAGAGAAGATGAATAAGGGTTGTATTTATATGCAACGTTTCGAATATAAATGAAGCTTTCAAGTGCCCTCAAATTTAGATATCAGCGGCAGAACTGTTGTCCAATCAGTATTTTTGAGGCTTTTAAACTGAAATTTTCAAATTATGTGAAGAAGAAATTTCTAAACTAGCGAATTGTTCAGACGAATTCTCTCAGCGATGGCTCGTCGGGAGTAATGGATATTTATCGACGGGCAAGTCAACTGGAATTGTACGCAGACGAAAGGCTGAGGCAGATGATCGAAAATTCCGAGAAGAAAAGGAAAAAGAAACTTACGCTGAATTGTTGTCAAAATAGCATGGTCAGCACCACATACATTGCGTAGGAAATATACCGTCTCAACATCGCCAACAGATTATTTCCGACAGTGGTGTAGTTTAAAAGGTTGAGAGCAAAAAGGAATGTGGCAATAAAGTTTCGATGTGCAGCTCACCTCTTTCCTCCTCTCTTGATCTCTTTTCTGGGGCTGAGATGGCGATCTCGACTTTCGGCCTAGTTCTTGCGCTGTTCCATGCAAAAGTTTTTCTGAATATGGAAAGAAATTCATTTTTCAAAAAGGCTTTTCTAAATGGTTGCATTGCGGTATAACTATTTATGCACAATTAGAAGTTTTCGAAGGTTCACGTGAGATTTCATTATTGAAAGAATGAATTTCCATTTGCATTTTATATTGGAATCTGGCCGGAGATGGTACCTTCTCTGTAAATATCCTCTTCTTCGGTGTCTCAATAACGCTAAACGTAAAGCGGTATGACAAGGGCGAAGGGAAGGAAAATGTGGAAATGAGTTCATTTTTTTGACTTTAAAAAAAATTTCTTGGTTTATTTACCACTTCTGTTTCCAACTCTTACCGGAAAAGACAGAGTTCCGTCGTTCTCTTCTGCATTCATCACTGCATATTTATTTATCTTCGTTAATGACCGTTCTGTTTGTGTTATTTCGAAAAGATGCTTTCGATTTGATTAAATCAACGGATGAACAGAGCAGAATTTATTATCGATAGTAAAGCAAGCCTTCTACAGATATTGAAACAATGGTTTCCATAGCTGTAAGTACGGGAAAAATTCCTTGAAGTAACAATTTTTGAGATTTTGTACCGCTACATGATTTGGTTGGTACGCCTTTCACTTCTGACCTGTTATGCGGGAATTGATGTTAGGTGAATGAAACAAAATGGCGCAACTGACCCAAAGCTCAGGCACAGTAAATTTGGCATATTGTGCCAATTTTAGCCTGTTGCTGATGTTCTATTAATTCACGCTTCAGCACCAAGTCCCGCTCTTTTAATTCTAGGAACGTCAGGTCATCCTTTCCTTCAGTTTAGTTAAATACTAAGGGTTATCGCCGTCTTGCATCTTCCACCTCTTCCGCCTTTTCGCCCTTAAATTTGACAATGTTCGTATTTGCTAAAAAATCAGAAGAGATTTTCAGTTATCATCAGGAAGCAGCACAGGTTTCGCGCAAGCGTCGACACCACCTCCAAAGGCGAATGCTGAAGCTGCGAATGGTCATCGGCTGATAGACGTAGCAACGACCAGCTCGATTCCGGCGTGCATTAATTCACCTCCATCAGGCGTCAAGAGTAGTATTACGTTGCCATCGATCAGTGGAGCTGTTACTCGTCAGATTGCACAACAGATCACGAAATTCAACGCGAAAACGTTCGTGCTTTACCTGCATTTTTAATGAAGTGAATGCTATCTAGCAGTGTAGAGAAAGCGCAAGTGTAATGGCTATTCAGGTGAACCGAATCTTTCTTCTGCAAATGGGAACCATTGTGCTCGATAGTTTGGACCGAGTCAAGGATTCGTTTTTCGCTTATATCCGTTTTAGCAATCCTCGTGACAAATTTAATAAAACTACACCTAATTAAAATTTGAAAGTAATTAACAATTCAATGCGAGATTTGTCTCATGTGATATGTATATGAAGATATTGTTTATGGCGTTTCAGTTTCAGCAGTCGTACTGATGTGCTCGCAAAGAGCAAATTACCACGGCGTACTGAAGGTAGCTTTTCATCGAAAACTTCAGCTGAATGGCCACATTCACCACCAGAAATGGAACAAAGTCCAGCGCATACCGCAAGAATAATACGACGAGAAACACCCGAAGGGAAAAAGGAAACCAAGAAAGGGTCCGTTCTGTTTTTTCGGAAGTAAAATTAAAAAATTGCTTAAATAGGGTTCTTATCTTAGCTGTAAGTTCATAACTGTTCCCTCTTTCAAAGAGTTTATAATTTCATGTATCAAATTGTACTCACTTCTATATCACAATGATGAAAATTGATCGAATTTTATGATACCGTTCTAAGAGCGCGTATTAAATGTGGCTTTTCGTTCTTCATTATACATTACCACTACCGTGTTCATTATGAGACCAAAGCGTTGTTTGTGTCGTTTCCGTTTGCAAACTTCCAGTTCCCAATTCTCATGTGGTACTTCTCCATTGTATATGCTGCTAGTGAAAATTCCTTAACGCCTTCTTAGTTAGGAGAGGATATTCTATGCACTTTTTTTCATCGTTCCATCATATTTTTTCCGTCATCTCATATTCTCATGTTTTATATCTTCTCCATTGTTTCGTATTATCTTTTGTCCTCCTTCATCACTTCATTTGCAGTTTTCGCGATTTTTGTTAAATCAAACTTACATTTGAAGTTGTTCCCAGTCAGCAGCTTTCAGTTCTCGACAATAACAGAAAAGAGACTTCTAGTAGCATAGTATTAGGTTGTATAGCGCTCATTAAAGAGTGACAAAAATATTTTCAGCAAACGAGTGACGGAGCGAAGGAATTCAAATGAATCGGAAACAAAAGCACAGAGCATTCCTTCACCATATTCAAAGGTAAGCTGAAGTGTGCTGTAAGAAGTTTTTTGTTTGATCGCATTTTCAGAACGGAAGTTGTTTTTGTGCATCTTAGCTGCTTTTGAGGATTTAAAAGGTGTTTTGGAGTCTTTTGTCTGTTTTGATGGCTGTTGGGTATTTTAAAGCCTTCAGGCATTTTAGAGGTGTTTTTGAGATCCAAAGGCATTTGGGTACTTTGAATGTACTTTTAAAGCTTCATGCGTTTGTGGCATAGTTGAGACGGCGAACGTTGTAGAAGTCTTCCTATATTTACGAAGAAATATACGCAAGCGATATTTCTTCGTAAACAAAATCCTGCTAATAGCATTTCGCAGATTCCTTTTCGAGGTAAATACGGCGTTGTTACTGTACCTTGCTAACGGTCTTCTTGTTGAAGTGTTCTCTACCTTTTCTAAGAGCTCACTGTTCTGTACTGTCCTTTGCCTGGTTTCTCCAGCTGATATCTCTTTAAACTGTAATTTTTGCTCTTATTTATCATATTGAAACCTTTTAATGTTGCTTAATTTGCTGTGGATTAAAGGTAACAGAGGCGAAACACGACAGTGGTGCGTACTCATCGGGGCATGGCAGTGACGAGAATGGATCGGTCTATAGTCGACCTCATGTAACTCTACTTTCCCCAAGGGCGAATCGACCACGCAATCGGGAGAGTCTCTCTGCAAGCAGTGGATACGAAAGCGCATCTGGCGACAACAAAAGCTATGGTAAATTTTAACGCTAATATTCAAGTAATCATCGCCAAGCCAATTTTACCATAAGAATATTTCGCTATACTATTTTCTGGAAGTGATAAGCTTTTAACAACTTCTGACGCTATTTTAATATTTCTAAGAATTGGGGAATTTCCCATATTTCTTCTATGAGTACTCGCTCCGGGGTTATCATACCTTTGTTTTATTGAGTGAGTAATTGTTGCTCTTCAAGAGGGGATAATTTTTGTTAGCTTGTCGTTTTATTATCACTTCACCTTTTCAATTGATTATTAATAACAGTCATATGTTTGGCATTTTTTCTCATCTCCTTTCGCTCTTTACATTTATTTATATAGTAGTGAGTAATCATCACTTACCATAGGTTCTTACTGTCGATGTAAATTTGTTCTTTCAAAATGAGATTTGCATTTCATAAATTTTGTGGAATGTGTTGAAAAGACGATTCACAATTGGTTGCATTTTCCAATCGTAATTGTTCTCACTTTCTAGCAGCATTATCGAAAAAGCGACCGATTGAGCCAAAGAAGAATCGACAAGTGGAGGAAAGGGTAACGCTTATGGAGAAGCGCATAAACGCGATGATAGCGCATCAGAAACGACTCCGCGATGAGCTCTATGAGGCGAAACATCTTCTTGGCGTGAATGACGAATCGTTCATTTCGGCGTCTAATTCCGCTCTTCAGGGATCGACACTTCTCGAGGCACTCACTCAGGTCACTTCTTGCTTTCTGATTGATTAAATAAAATTTACTACGATTCCTTGTCTCCGTACGGTCGTCGTTTTTCCTTGATGATATATGCTATAGATCATCCCATTACCAGAGAAATTGCTTCACAGCTATTTCCTTCCTATAAGATAAGTGCAGAAATTTGTGTATTTGCATTCATCTGTAAAACTGCGTCTCATGAACAACTTAAAAATACTCATATATATGTGCATATTAATGACAATATGAGCAGATGTGGTTATGCCTTGACTTTGATCCCGCACTTCTCGACCACACCTCCGATTTAACAACTTCAACTCTTGAAAGCTTTACAAATTTGTAATCTTAGTTTCGTTAGCCGGGTTTTACAATGTCAGTAAGTCACGTGAGAAATAACAAATGGGAGGGAAGCCTATTGAAGGGCTTATAAACATTACTGAATGTTGCATTAATATATTTCTAACCAATTAAGAAAACAATTCATAGGCAATGATTTAAGTTTTTCGAATTTATGCTTAGCAACGATATTAGTATTGGAATAATCCGTTGTTGAGATTTTTTAAAACCTTTCATCATTTCGTGAAGGCTTAAACAACATTGCTGCAATAAATTTCCCACCATGAATGCGTTGCGTTTCAGGAAACGAAAATATTGGAAAAGCGATTGATTGCGTGCAGAAATCATACTATGCTTGTCACGTGCCTTCTGTGATCTCATTCATTCGAATAAATATTTATATTTTTTATTCGTTTGTCGCACACATGTCGAGTTCTTCGAATTCTCTCCCCTTCGGGCATATATTCCTTCTTTTTACTGCTAGAAATATTATTTCGGGCTTTCTATCTTCTGCAATGGAAAGTGCAAAATGCACTCAGTCAGGTAAGGTCGAATGCTCGTAATTGATAAGCAGATTAGGTGACGGGTTGATTGTACGTACGTGCTGGGAAGTTGTTATCAGGCTAAGGGAAATCAGCGACGATCTGCAAAGAACTCCAGTTCTGAAGCATCGCTGATGGTTCAGGTTTCTTTTCGAGATTACCGGTCGAAAATCTCTAAGATCATGGAAACACTCTGGAACGAAGGTGACGGTACAATAAACTACCAGTGGTGTTGCAAGTGCTGTTTCAGCTACTGTACATTTTTGAATGTCTTCGTTTAATTGCTGTTCTGCTTACTTTTATCCACAGTGCTGTTCATTGCTGCTGTCAGCGTTACTTATTAACACAAAATTTGTGCTTTTCCAACCTCCACATTCTGATACCAATCTTTCAGCTAGCACTTTTACTATTACTGCTATTGTTACCGACTCTGTTGCAGAGTGCACATATTACTCACGTAGTACTAGTAAAAGCAACAAGTAGATACCAGTAACTGCCACCAATCTGGTAGTAAAAAAATGTTTCAGAGGTTAAAAAATATGGTTTGCCGTCATGGAGTAGAATGCAGTGAAATCGAGTGCATTTATTCGTGTAGTCATTGGTCATCAGTGTTACCTCCTCATCTGGTTGGTTCCTATTGCATTCGTTCAAACTGGTCTTTTATCAGATTTCTCCCTTATAAAACTGGTACTTTATGGAATAAAATAAAAATTGCACTTTGTTGAGCTGAAATTTCATTCATTACCAATTTTTTATTTTTATCTTCTTCCCTCTCATTCGAGCGATGTGACTTCATTTCTTGAGCTTGGAAAGTACATTATAGATTTTGTTCACAACCGTTGCATCAAACAAAACCATTATAAGCAAATGATGAAATCCATGTTTGATCGATATTTGGTGTCGTCGATATATTTTCAGTTGCTAAATTGGCTTGCATCCTATTTCATACCTTAACTAGAAATTTCAGTTTTTCTTACAGTTTATTACTTTACATTTCAGGTTATCAAAAAATTTATCAGTACTATGGAGAGATGCTACAACGAGAATAAAATGTCTGTAAAGTGTATTGCTGATATCGCTTATGGAGGTAAATCAATCAACTCAGATTGGCGTGACATTTACTTACTTCTTAGTGTTACTTAGTTACTAGTGATATTTTCCTGATTTATTTCATAAATGAGAGTTAATTCATAAGTGCGCAACTTCCATGGTCAGTCCAGTCAACACCCTAATTTAATTAGTTATTGTGTGTTAGTTTAATGTAGTTACTTATAAATTTGCTTACTAGTACTGCCTCGAAAAATTAATAAAACTTTCATTGTCTTGCACATCACCATCATATTACAAGTGCATTGTTTTTGTACTCATTACTGTGATCCCTTTAACTGTTTACTAGCACTAACGGTGCCACATTCCAGAGAGTGACAAACAAAGGATTGACATATGGGGTGATGAGGAAAATTCGCTTGTGGGAATCGCGTTCTTTCATGGTGGATATTGGCAGGTAGACACTTTGAAATTTTCGTAGAACGGGTACTGGTTTTTTATTAATTTCATGAGATTCGAGAACGATAGTGAAATGGGAACTTTTTCTGTGCACAACCTTGTTCATTTACTCGTGCCTCAAGTTCGGCAATTGCTGCATAGTGATAACGCTTATAGCAGTTCTAGGAAGGTGATCGCAAGTACTTTACGAGTATGGTAAAACCATTGACGGAAAGCGGTATTGCTGTCGCTTGTGTTGGCTATGATCTGGCATTGAGGCTTCCACTTACCGCATTAATAGATCAGGCCATTAAAGCATTGCAGGTAAGTATTAGCGTATTACAGGTTAAAACATTGCTTGCCACTTACTTCTCTTCCAATCTACTTAATCAAAGGCGCTCATATCTCAAATGTTTGGTATGACTTGGCATGAACACTGTATAATGTGCATTTTTAAAACCATTTATTCACTTATTGAATAATTAGGAAAAAACAAAGAAACAGTGAGTGAGGAAGTTGTGTTCCCCAGAGATTTTGCTATGCAAATTGTTGTTTGCGAAGAAATGCGTTTAGATTTTATAGCGTCAAAAGAGTTCAATTATTATTACAAGTGAAAATATGATTAATCCTGTTGTTTTTTATATTCGACATCGTCGTAATTTGATGATATTTTTAAGTATTTGGCAGAACGTTGGAAAATGAAAAGACTTCTGGTCGGTGGACATAGCGCAGGTGCTCATTTAGCTCTATCAGGTTGCGCTTTCTTGTGAATTCCATCGTGATCGTTAGGGGATCAGTTATGTTGCCATTGATCGTATTGTTCATTGATCGCTGTAAATTTCTTAAGCATTGTGGATAAACGATATTGTATATATAAATGTGGGTTTTTTTTTTAATTTGAGCATGGGGAGCAAACCAGAGTGGATTTTTTTTGAGGGAGAGAGAGACCCGACTGTGAACGGAATCTCTAAAATATTTTGGTCTACGCATTTTTACGTTACCCTTAAGCTATAAGCGAATAACTTCAGTCTCAGAACAGTTTTTCTGTCACAGAGCGTCGAAAACTTTAGAGCTTATTTCGGATTTTGCGAAAAAACTACCTTGAGGCTTGTGTGGTGCCATCGGGGATTGCAGTAAAGCTGAAGAACCTGTCCATTTCCGAAGAATTCCAAGAAGAGATTTAATATTAAAGGGGCTGCAATATTGGCAGCGGGGTCCACTACTGGCGCTTTATTCTGAACGATTCGGTGCATGCGTACTTTATCTCTATATTAGGTAAAAGGAGCATAAAATAAATTGCATTTACTGGAGCATATTCATTAATGTGTACCCGATTTTTATCTTCCTCAACATTTCAGCTGTACTTTCTTTGAGCTACGAATGTCGCTTCGAATGCGTGTTTTTGCTGTCGGGTATTTTTCAGCTCTCCGATTTACCTGGTACCTATATAGGAAAAGCAATCAAGTAAGTGTAAGTTCACATGCGTTGAGGGGAGAACGGCGTAGTTGAACAAAACAGCGGAAAAGTGGGCGCATATGAGATCATTGAAATAGATTTGCATAACTAAAGTGCCAAAAATATGTGAATCCCTTTTATCTCTACTGTTATTATTCCCATAAAATTTTGCTTTTATATCATTTGTACTTTATAATGTTTAATTCGTCGGAAAAACTGGCTGAACTTATGAAAAAAATGGTTTCTTCTCAGTAAAACTGTTCATCAACCTGATCATGGCACAGGAATGTGAATTGTCTTCACTCGTTGAAAATGTCATGACAGAATTTAAGGGCAAATTCCCGATGAAAAAGCCTCTCAAAGAGTCTTTTAGAAGTGCTGGCACGTATCAAACAAGTAGCAATTTTGCCTAATGTTATAGGTGGTTTAGCTATTCTGTGTGCTTAGCTCGAGTTTGCTGAAGGTATGTACTTGAAATTTTGCTCGTTACTGCCAGATTTTTATTCTCTTCAGCCTGACACTAGAAGAGGCGACTAAAGTAAGTATCAGAGAAGTGGAACGATTCAAGGATCGAGTCCGACTTATGGTCGGGTCTTTAGAATCACCTGAAATAATTGCTCAAAGTGAACGCCTTCACGAAATGTTCAAATCGAGAAACAACAATGACGTTGAGTTAAAGGTGTGTTAGTGCGTTGAGTTAAAGGTGTGTTAGTGCGTATAGACCATCTTTTTTTATAATTTAATATTGCGTGCATGTTCTGGATTATAGCAACAGTTTTGCTCAAGGTTTTCAGAGGGGATTGCATCCCAAATCGTCTATTAGATTCTCGTTTAATAGCCCATTCATCATATACTAGAGGTAACCTTTAGTAAAGGTGCAGCGCCAAAAGGCTGTAGCATTGCACAACAGCGCTTTAGAATCTGCATATGCAATACCTTCTATCATCTATTCCTCAATTAGGGAGTTTGAAACGACTTTGTTTGTGCTCGCAAGTATGCAGAATCGCTTCGTTGCCTAGGATAACGTATATTACGAGTTGTTTCGTTTGTTTCTCGAGGTGGTACATTTCTACCGTAAAAGCAGATATCGTTTTAATTTGCCTGATGGATTTTCCCATTCGCCTTTCTTGCAGATTATCGATGGAGAAGATCATTTTTCACTCGTCGAGAATTTAAGCGATCGAAATTCGTTACAGATGATCGAAATGTTGAACACAGTCAACCAAAAAGCCTGCTGATATTATGATGCGCTATTGTTAATGTTTTATGATGCATTTACAGTAGATGCACAATAAACAGTTACATTTATTACAATCCCACATATAATTATATTGGTATAACTTTCATAGAAAACATCAATGCTTAAAAGAACAGAGGAAATCTCTTCACAAAAAGAAAAAAGCAAAGCGATACAACAATTCAATTCTGCATCCATAGGATATCACAAGTCTTCTATTCGTGGAGAATGTTGCTAGTGGATATTTGCTGTCAGTTTATTGGGGTCGTTCAAAATCTTTTTGAAATAAATAAGAGCGAAAATAATCAAAGAGATGCTAGCAATGATCAATGCTGATGCACTTGTCACTTCAACGATCATCCTTTCTAAAATTAGATTCTTTAGTTTTTAAATTATTCATCCAACTTACTCATCTAACAAACATAAATGTGAGCCTAGATTTATTCGATAACTTCCACTTGGAAGTGCTTTTATCGGTTATCAATAGTCGTTCTGCTATCGGATGGTTGATTTTTGCTGCTTATCGAGAACCCGATTTGAATGAAGCTAGGGGTCAAATAATTTCCATATTAGATCCTTGGTTGTTTTTATAATGTTGTTTGTTTCGTAGAATTGCAAGCGAGCTAATTTATGCAAACTGCATCCTGATTTTACCATCACAATAACGTGACTCTATTGAACTGTGAATTTTGGCCATAAGTATAGCCCACTTCTACTTTCCATAAAGACACTTGCGAAGACCTTTGTTGGTATGCATCCGAATCTAATTCAGTTTGTTTATGCACAGAAATTTCCTCCTCCCCCTCCTCTGCGCGTTGCTCATATTCCCCCAATCCCCCTCCCACTCTGTGCTTCCTGTGTGATTCAAGGTAACCATGTTGAAACTATACTGATGTACAAACCGAGGTTATCTACAGTATTTGCTAACCTAATCTGTCATATTTACTTCGTTCACGAGTTCGCCTGCGAACGGATTTGCTCTTGCTTGTTTTAGGCATCAACCTCAAGAGCGTTGAATGAATCGTCGTGCTGCTTATGGCGTCAACTGTTTGCAGCGTAATGCTACTCTTTCCTGGACTCGTTCCGGTTGTTGCTTCGGTGATTGCAGGATAGGCTAGTATCGGTGCATTTACAGTAGTTCTTGTGGCATCCTCTTCGTTCTCGTTCGGTCCCGCCTCTGCGGTGGTCTCCTTTGTTTTTGTTGCGTTGCTTGATGCCGGAGTTGTAGTTATGACAGCAGTGGTTGTGGTAATATTGGTTATGATAGTAACAGTGGTTGCTGTAGAAGTAGTGGTCGTTGCAGGGGTAGTAATGGTTGTGGCTGTAGTAGTGGTGATTGTGGGCATAGTGATGGTGGTTATGATTGTAGTAGTCGTGGTTGTGGCCGTAGATGGTGGTGGTTGTGATTGTGGTAGTGGTGGTTGTGGCAGTGGCAGTGGTGGTTGTGGTAGTGGTAGTGGTAGTGGTGGTTGTGGTTGCAGTAGTAGTGGTTGTGACAGTGGTAGCGGTGGCAGTGCTAGTGGTGGTTGTGGTAGTGGTAGTGGTAATGGTGGTTGTGGTTGCAGTAGTAGTGGTTGTGGTAGTGGTAGCGGTGGTAGTGGTAGTGGTGGTTGTGATAGTGGTAGTGGTGGTTGTGGTTGCAGTAGTAGTGGTTGTGGTAGTGGTAGCGGTGGTAGTGGTAGTGGTGGTTGTGATAGTGGTAGTGGTGGTTGTGGTTGCAGTAGTAGTGGTCGTGGCAGTGGTAGCGGTGGTTGTAGCAGCAGTAATTGTTGTGGCGGTAATAGTTGTGGTAATAAATGTGGTTGTGGTAGCAATGGTATTCGTCCACAGTCGCCTCATAGCGGTCTTTCGTGCCGGTGTTTTTGCGCTTCTAGTAGCATTAATAGAATCAGCAGCCACAGAATTGGTTTGTTTATTTCTGATTTTTTCCGTTGAACTCTCCAAGTGAGGAGATACTGATCGCTGAAATCCCAAAATTTCATCATACGCGATTAAAAGGCAGGAAATATTAGACCGCTCAACCATTCTGCAAACTTTTTTAAATGCTGCATGCTGTCGAAGGATAATACCTCGATAAGTCTTCACCGAGCATTTTCAAAATAAGTTGCAAAATTACATAAAAATACATTAGAATAAATTGCAGTCCAGTGCACTCACCTGAGAGGAATTATTCTTACTTGGGTTGAATCTTCCTGACATAAATGTTGCTGTATTCAAATGTATGGAACACTTTACTGAATTATTTCAGTGGCTATTCTTCAATGTAGATAATGCGAATGAGAAATCAGTCTTTTCTGGATCAACCTGTTTACTTTAGGATAGTTATTAAAACCTAACAGCTTTCAGAAGTAAGCTCTTTTTGAACCGTTTAGGTTAAATGTGTCATATCACCGGTCGCAGTCTCAACTGCAAGCGGAAAAGGGACTGGTTTCAACATATGATCACGGGTGATTGAAGTGTACATGCGATGTCCGGTTCGGTCATCGTGCACCATTTAACCCATTCTGCATCATCCTCGAGCTTCCTGTATAGTTGCGATTGGCCAAGTGAATCTCTCGAAAATCCAACCACTGTATGTCACTGAATCCAACGAATCAACTGAGACCAATGATAACAAATATGGAATTTGTTTTCAATCTACAATCTATAACTTACAGCTTGATGCGCACATAGGACCGGGCAGGACAAACAATCCATGCATGACGAGAGAACTTTGCTGCCTGAAAATTAAGAGTGCATTTTATTTTATCTATTGGCATATAAAAGTGGCTTCTTAGTCGCTATAGAGGCGTTATACTTGATTACTTTGTTTTATTGCCTGAGAAATTCTAACAGTCGCAGATTTTTGTGTTCGGCGTGTAGAGCAATTTCGATTATCATAGAATGTCACCGTATCGATATGGAAGATGGTTATTTTTAATAAATTTTCAGATCGGATTAACTGTTGAAACTTATCCTCAACAGTGTATTCCGCTATTTTTTGTCACCTTATAAACTTTCCAAAAGTGGTTGCATTCTATAATATAGGTAAGCAGCTCATGAAAACATAGGTGATTTAAGTGTTTTTGACAAAGATAATAATATAAAGATGCATTCGAAAAATTGTAGGGCTAACCAAGGGAGACTTCCATATGCAAACTTCACTGTTTATGTAATCTCTAAGAAGAATTCTTGGAAGGTTTCGACGAGTTAGACGAGTAGCACAGAGCTTGCATTTGTTGCATTCAACAAGTGGGATAGTACGACAGAGGTGTTGACACGATATGCGGTTTTGATATTTCACTCAATGCCGACTGAGCTGATTTGCTTTCAGCAAATTGGTAAACGTGCTCAACTATGTTTACATCGTTTAATTGTTCCATGTTGCGAATAAATTCTTCACGAAGGACCGCTTCATCTGCTTGTAGAGTTCCACCTCTCCGAGATGAAATATGACGCGAAACAGGTTAAAAAGCGTATCGATTTTTGGTGGTCTCAATGTTCTCATAGGAATATTAAGGCATCACATCGCATTTGCGTTAACACGTGAACATCGTACCATAATACTACTTTATGCTTTCGGTTTTATTTCATATCGGTCGAATTGTTTCGTAATCTTTTATGATTCGCATATATGCTCCCCATTTTTGACGATCAAATTTCATCATGATCTCATGTTTTAAAAATTCTTTAACGCTTTTTGAATTTTACATTATCACGTTGAACGCCTCTCACCGTTTTAAGCACCTTCGCAACTATTTGGCCGTGGAAATAATGCCTAAATAATTCAAATGGTTGTCGTTTTGGAACAATTGAAGAAATAGGCAGATAGACGGATAGACAGACAAGCAGCTAGACAGACTGACAGACAGACAAATATATGCAAAAACAAGCCAAAAAATGCAAATTTGCAACAGCATACAGGAGTGAATGGGTTCACAAAACTTGCATAGGAACGATAAAATTCATTAACCGCTTAGATGAATCCCCAACCAAACAAGCGAAAACTAAAAACGAAGGCAAACAACCGCGCACATTTGTTTTGCTTAAAAATTTCAAATATCGATGAACCATATATAACATACGAAAATTAATTATGCGTTAAAAAATTCTTGCCGTTAACGAAGAAAAATGCGCATTCGCCATCTCGTTGACCGAGCGAACTCAGTGTCACTATTGGATAGAGTATTTGTGCAGTCATTTGTTGAAGCCACGTTATTGCATACTCTGAATAATTCATATTCAATGTCAATAGATTTAAATTCATCAATCGTATGAATTCATAATTATGCAAAAATATTTCAATTCGAAAATCCCAACGAGAAAAAACCGAGCTTCCTCAAACATTTATGAATAATTTGATTGTTTTTAAACGGTGCAAAAATTCATAACGAAATTAAACAGCAAATTGGAAAACGTCGGTTTGATCAGTAAATATTGCATTCGATAAATTTCAGCTCAAGTTTGCAAGCAAATTTGCCATAATGTCTAGTATTAACTAATATGACCTAATAATGCGCTCGTTGATGAAACCAACTATTAGAAAAGTCCAAAACTCAGCATGTAACTTTCATTCATAGCCAACTATCCGTTGAATGAAGTCGGATTTAAAATTTGTGGTGCTATACGATCATACCCAGTTAAAATGGCTATAACTATACAAAGGATGATCAACTGCAATTAAATTCAGATATGGAGAAGGGAGTGAGAGGAGGAAGAGTGCATTTTACGGTCGAAACCATACTCACATTATTTTATCACTGTAACTGAAACCGTAATTCGTGTATTGAAACTACTGAGCATATGCACTTATATATGCGCATATACCACAGTCATCGTACACTATAGATTTTTAAATTACAGGCACTTCTTCACTTCTTATTTTATTCTAGAGTGCCTAATGCTATTCGTGTTGAAAAAGAAGCGATGCAAATACTGGAAATTTATTTAGCTTCAGCGATATTGTCACCCATGCTTACGAGATTCATTGAATATTACAAATGATGCGGTATAGCTTAGACACAACAATTGGGTCTCTCAATTTAATTTTGGGAATTATTGAGTGCAAAAACGCTTATTGGGCACATTAAGGTCGTTGCGATGACGTTAGTCGATCATAAAAACTCGAAGGAACTACAAGGTGAGTGAGTCATGGCGTCGAGTGATTTTATACTTGCGAGTAAAAAACACATCTGTGAGCATCAATCAAACAGTGCTGGTAATGATAATTACACTATTGAAAATTCTTAAGCATCTTTAAATGGAAATTTTTACTACTTTCCCACAAAAGTTTTCTTCTACGTACTAGTTGGTGGAGCGTTGTTCCCATCAAAATATTTGCGAGAAAATCTTGTCTCTTCGGTTTCTACTCACTAATAGATAAATGCAATGCGAAAATAGGATTTTTCTCTTATGTCTCAGCAAAAATTGCTCAGGCCAGGCTTAAAAGATCACAGTACATTGCGTATATATCGAGCGAAGTATTAAAAAAAAAAAGCTAGCACCACATTTGAAATGCCCTTACTTCCTTTTTTTTTAAATTTTAGTATTTATGACATTTGAATGAATAGAAACATAATGCAAGGTAATTGAACACAATTGAAAAAAACGACATGGAAACGCTGACGTTTTACGAAAGCCAAATCGACGCCTTTATCTTGAGCGACATCAGAAAAATTATACCTCCTACAAAAATCGCGGGGATGCTGAAAATAAACGGTAATAAATATAGAATTCTATAAAGAACTTCAAATGTTATCTTCTATCTAAACGCAAAATGAGATGTGCTCTCTCATATATAAATCAGTAAAGAAACACTTTTCTATTCAAAAATTTTCACCCTATGTTTGTGAATTTCTTTCACCTATTTCGGCTGCTTGAAGAACTCTATCGCTATGAAACTGCCTATGCAAATTTGTTCCTCCCGATAATCGTAAAAACGCTCGAATTCATTGTATCCGATCGAAATCTTATTTATTAGTGCAGTCTTTTGCTTTCAATTTCGAAGAACTTTTCTTTTCAAATGCACGCTTGCAACTTTCGCGCGTTTTATTTTCTTGCAATGTGGAACATTTTTTTCTGCAATGTGAACACTGTTTAGATCAGCAATCGGTTTTCTGTAGATCCTAGAATATGCATCCGCGAATGCCAGACGATTGCAGTTTTAGCAATGAAGTTGAAACTGTCACTCACCCCTCCTCCCCACTCCCAACCGTAATCGGTGAAAAATAGATGGGAAGTTTGTTCAGCTGTTGAACAAAAAGAATCAAAACCACTGTGCAAAATTGGTTGGGACTATATTCTGAAATGAAAATCTATTCTCTAAAATTTGCCCCAGATGAGGTCGGTAGTGTGGAGCAATTTCTGGTGACTAGCAATTTCAAGGTTCTTATGAAGTTCACTCTAATAAAGCATTTTCTGCCGATGTGATGCCATACACACGTTTAGGCAGGCGCGTATAACTGTTTGACCGACACTTGCAAGCAATAACGCTTAAACCCCTCTTGTAGGTTTCACTACTCGGCCTCTGCAATCGAGTTCTATTCGGATCGGTGTTTTACTTGAGCTTTGGAAGCTTTCTTGTCATACATCAGTATCACAATGTGCGGATGTATGACAAGAAAGGTTTTTCGAAAGATATATCTGAGACGTTCGCATTTTGCCTCTAACAGATGGAGATACAAGAGGCGCATGTCATGCCAGCTTTCCTGGTGCACTTTCTCACTTCCTTTATTGCCTTCGATAAAGAAGGGTTGTTGCTGTACTTTGCACAGGATCCTCAAGCAGTGATTTTAGAGTGTTAATTGAGGTCAGCAATCGAGAATAACAATGGGAAGGCGTAAAACACACAAACATTTAGCATAAAGCGACAAGATTGAACTGAACTGCGACGAGTTTGTTAATCCTAAGAAGTAAAAAAATTACTTTACCTCGTTCCTCTCACGCAAGACACATGTTGCGGAAAACCACTGACCATGGAGACTGTGCGGAAATCGATGAACATTGCCCAAATTGCATGGACCTTCAAGCAAAAACGTTTGAAGAATGAAGGAGTGTAGGAGTATGGAAAATGTGGACGACAGTGAACTAGAACGATCGTGAGGAGAGGAACGAAATATTCTTAGAATTATTATTACTCCCGTCTTGTTTTACTGAGAATTCATTGAATTCGTTTGATTAATTGAACTTGGTGCTGAATTAAAATTTTCCAAATTCGTACAGATTTTTACCATTGGAGTGGCGACTCTGAGGGTAATTTTTACTGAGATTGCAGACTTTGCTTCAGCTGAGCGCATTTCAGCTAGCCTCTGTACTTCCTCCTTGTCGCTTGCAAAAGTGGCTTGCTCACTTTATTTTCAACAGTTGTTTGTTTCACTTCATAGAACAGATTACGGGGAATCAATTCGATGGAATGCAAGAGGAAAGGTGGAAAGGAAATGACCAGAACCACCGCTAGGCAAATGGGCGATTTCCTTGGTCACTGCTACCTTTAAATGTTTATGACGCATTTCCGCCAAATAATTTTCGTTAAGTTTCAGAAGGCAGTTTTTTTTTTCAGTGATGCCCTTTCGGATAACTCGCATCACACTGTCGCAGAGAATTTCCCCCAGCTGACCTCGATTAAGGATACCAAAGGCGACAGTAGTTGGTTGATTCGGAACAGCAGCGCTAAAATTAAGGTCTTCGTTTCCATATTGCTTCTACTGTTGTCAGACTTGAGAGGTATTCGACCACCACGGATGGTTTAATTACTACTATCATATCTCTGTAGAAGCAACAATGTTGAAATGATATACTTGATTTTTGCAATGATATATGCGTTAGTAGTTATTGCATACAAATAAACTACTGCGATTTCTGTGCACTTTTCCGCCGTTTCATATAAACGACAATAATTTAGGACTGCGCACAAGGAAAGATGAATTATTTTCAAGAAGGAGGTCATTCATATTCGATATTAGCGAAGAAGACATATTCTTTTTCTGCTGAGTGCAACGAAACCCACGTGATTAGCCATAATAAAGGCCAACCCACCCCAGTCATCACTTGTGAGCTGATAGGTGGGCCACATCTAACCGAACCAGTTCATATAATCCTATTTTCTTGCAATTTCGCTTTATTACTTCATTTTCTTCATTGTATGCTTACTTCATTTTGCTTCCTATTTCTCCAACATTATGTTCAACAACAGATGTGTTATTTTAAACCTTATATCTATCTATACTTATAAGTACAGCTCTTCTTCTCTTAAATCATTGCCTTTTCTCTTTGTCTCGTTCAAAGTCTACACAATCAGAAGTTTCTAAACGTACATAAATATAAATATAAATGTGAATATATATGAATATAAATACATATATATATATATATATATATATATATATATATATATATATATATATATATATATATATATATATATATATATATATATATATATATATATATATAACATAAATATAAAAACAAATGCAGATATAAATGTAATATAATTATAAATATAAGTTTAAATGTAAATGTAAATACAAACATGAAATACGAAACCCAAAATATAAACATAAATTTAAATATAAGTGCAAATATAATAGCCAAAGTTGCCAAAGTTGTGTATCATTTAATAAATTAAACAGTAAGTCACGGCCCAACTCTTTCACCCCAAGCTTCTAGCAACTAGTGTTACACATATGAAGCTGAAGCAGATACCAGCCGTTGTTTGTTTGTGAAAAAAAATTATGTGGGACATCTGAAGCTGATTCTTTGTAACAATAGTATTAAGTTGGATATTAAGTATTAACAGTAATATCTAGGCCATCAACGATGGATCCTCGTACAAGTCGAGTTCACATAATTCATCAGTAATTTAACTTAACTTCACTTCCATCTATGCACTCATCTAAGTTGAGTTGACACGAGAAAAACTTTGTCCGTCTAAGACAAATTTCATTGGCGGTCGACAGTATCGCTTAGAACTACAATTCGGTCAACGGAGAAGCTTGCTAACATAACAACCGTAGAAGGTGATTAGATATGTTACTTCTTATCTGATCTCACTCAGCTCACTTCCTTTCTATATAATAACTGAA
The DNA here is from genome assembly GCA_013433145.1 of Ascaris suum. Lineage (NCBI taxonomy): Eukaryota > Metazoa > Nematoda > Chromadorea > Rhabditida > Ascarididae > Ascaris > Ascaris suum. The sequence continues at coordinate 6,095,805 of CM024178.1, read as the reverse complement.
GTCACTCACTTGTTGCCGAGCTCCGCGTGGCTGCAAATCCAGGTTGCCAAGCTGCAGCGAGAGGAACAATGAAGAACGCCGCCGGCAAAACCATACGAAATAGCAATATTCCCACTTCGACTGTTATGCTATTGATAGCGAGTGAATTTAAATTTGCAATTTTTTCTCCATATGCAAAAGCACTTGGCGGTATCAGCTTTTTGCATTGCTCGCAGAGACGTGTCTTGGCAATTTACTTTTACTGCATACTTTTAACAGTTAACTCGTCACCAGAAAAATTACCACAAATTTAGCGATCGAGTGGAAATGATTGTGACAATGAAAGTCGTATTGAGTATTCAAACATGTTTCACGAATTCATTTGTTGAGCTCATGAGTGAATGAGTGGTGCGGGAGTTAATTACTGGAGAAGCATCGTGTCGGTGCCTGATCTAAGAGAGGTGGAGCTGCCTAAGCGGGACTTATGTCGTTGGCAAATTTCGGATGTTCGCCTTGATATTGGTTGAAGCAATTTTAGATATGCGAGTCGTTTCATCAATGTGAAATAGTATCATCACCATTTGTACCCACATCGAAGCATCAGAAGCGATTTAGAAAGAGGAAAATAGAGAATACACTGTTCAATGATATTCAGTCCATGTTTAACTCGTTCATTGAGTGCCCCTTACTGTAACTGTTTACTTCAAAGATACTTCGAGATCCTAGCAGGGTCGATGAAGAGGGGTGAGGTGAGAACTCGAAAGAAGAAATTTTCACAGGCTAGGTTACCACTCGAAGTATATTTGAAGTGCACAGTTACAGTACGGCGCACTCAATGAACGAGTTACATATCGACTGAATATCATAGTCATTTTTGTTAAAAATAACGCACAACTTCATATCTCTTCCTAAACTTGAGAGAAGCAAGGAAATAGAGCAGTCAGTTGTATCTCAGTTACGACATTCACGAGGTCAACTACTCAGTTTGATCAACTTTATTAGGCATATCCAATGAAAGTAGTAATGGTTTTACGATGGCTTCTTGAGAACATAATGATGTACTTTAGAATATTTTTGAGGTGGCTGAATTTGATGAATTTCGAGGTGCGATTGGGTTCCGGTGAATACGGTTTTGTTGGATGCAGTTTGATGGGTGGTGCAAAATTCCTTCACAGCGGAGACTGCCGAACTGCAAAATCGTATTAGAAGAGTGGTAACGTTGAACAGGTTTCACTATACAGTGAACTCCACAGGTATCAGGGATTCGACCCGACACTATATAAGGTTTATTAAATCACCTTGAATTTTTTCTAGCTTTTTAACCAGATTCTTAACTGTTCATTCCTTCACCTATAAAAGCAATCACTTGCCCATAAATGTTGGCGCTATCGATGCACACAACCACTAATCTTTGTCCTTTTTCTGTTTTTGACCATCAAACACTGCTTGCGCTTAATTTTAGCACTTAGCCAGCATACCGGTTTAGTTTTAGACGATTTATTCTCCATCGTCCACCGGATGAATCGGCTGGCGAGTGGAAAAGGTGTCGGTCCTACTGCGCGGACAAACTGTGCTTTACAGCATCCTTATGCAGCTTCTAAACTAGTCGACCATCTTTATTGAAGTACTGCTTTAAAACGTACGGAGAATCTTACGTTTCCACATTAATATTTGAAATTGCAGATGAAATTTTGCGGTATTCTTATATTGGCTCTTATATCCCATGGGGATCGTCATGAATTTCCATTTCTTTTATGAGTTGATATAAATTCGAGAAAGAGGAAAGACGCTTCTATGAAACGCTTGCCCAGCAAGTGATGGGACGCCACGCACACTGGATTGAATTCCCCCCCCCCCCCCCCCCCCCCATTGGAAAAGCAAACTTCGCCATCGATGCAGAAAAATGTGTAGAAATGCACCTCTGAGGAGGTGCGACTGAAGTCGAACTTGAAGGCGTTGAGTTCCAGGACTATGAAAGGAGCAAAGCTCTGATTTCTGTATGCTGTGCATCTACCAACAGTCGAATTATTCACCGTTTTGCAAGCCGATTGAAGTTCTTCCCGGACAGCGATCCCACAATTTACAGCCCGCTGCTTTCTTCTGTGGCCGCTTTACATGAGACTGCCGATCCGCTTAATTCTCGTTTTAGCCGTAGCATATTATGAATTAATTTTACTTGATTATAAAAATGTCAAGAAAAGCTTAAGCAAAAGCCCGTGCAATTTTCGTACTTAAGTCAACGGTAATTTAAAGCCCTGAAGAAGTGTCACTGTGAATGGACGAGCTGAGCTGACAACTTACTTTTTTATTTAATGTTTATCCCAGGATGGAGTGATGGAAAGCACGGCATCTTTCTTTTCGGCAGTTTTATTTAAAAACTTCAGAAACGAATCGTAATCTCTTCCAATTCATCCCACTGCATTCATATAAACATACATTACTGTGCTTATTCACCTAATAATTCATAGCCCCTATTCGCCGTGTTTAATCTAGTAATCGCAGATAAGTAACACACTTACAACTCGATTTTTATATTAACGCAAAATAAATACATAATATGTGGAGCTGTAAACCATATTAATTACATAATGAATAATTTATGCTAGATATATGATAGCAACAAAAGAAGCCTTTTTTTTCTTTCTAAACGGTCTTTTCTGAGGTGCTTTTCTTGAATTCTAGTAAGACAAATAGCTGCAAAGATTGTTGGTGATATATCATTAGAAGCTTTGCGAGTAGTTCGCAACTGCTATTGGAGTACGAAGCAATCCTCTCGAATCAATCGAAGTTGGTCATGTGGCTAATCTTTTTGAGTGGAAAATTGTTGAGGTACCATTGGTGTAAACGGAATTCGGTAGGAAATTAAGCGCCAATTGCTGCACAGAATGAACACTTAGTTAGCGAACATTTGGTGTAGCAGCTTGTGCTTGGCTATCCTGTTGCAGATATGCATTCTATACATTTCACCTTTATGATGGTCCTCTTCGTGGCTACCATCGGTGCCACGGCCCGCGGGGATTATTTGTTAGACACTTCAACGATAAATATGACAAGAAGATCGAAACGAGGATCTTTTGGACATTCATATAAACGATCGAGTTATTACTCTGGTGCTTCAATGACAAGATCTGAAGGATATTCGACAAGGGCTATGTATGTTTTACTTTTTGTGGAGAATTATCGAAACTGAGATGAAAATATCAGCCAAAGGAAAAGAGAAACTGAAACAAATATAGTGAAGAATTGGGTCCAAATTCAAAAGGGGGAATGCACCACGATTTTCTATGACAAAAAATTTCGTTGAATGGAATTTTTTCCTGGATTATGTAATCGATTGGGGCACACTTTTCAGAAGAGCACGTCCCTGTGCGATAGATATGTTTAATGAATTTCAGAGTGCAACTTCCTACTGCGGCAAATTAAACAACAGTCATATCAACAATGAATTCATTGCATCATTTAAAATATAGCAACATAGGGGCCCGTATTTAACACAAATTTTCACTTCGTATGCATTAACTTCAAACGAAATCAGATACATCTGAAATGTTTAATTATAATTTCCAGTTAACAGAGCAATCACGATCGGAAGTTTGGCTTAGGATATTCACGACAGCGTTTTCGGGATATAAGTCGGCAGTTCCATGTGTATCTCCCAGCCATTTCTACTTACCGCTTGTAGTCGGTATTTCAGAACGTCTTATTTTGCACCGAGCTTGATGCCACAATCCTCATATTTTGGCTCTCGATCGTCATATTCGGCTTTTCAACACACCCCGCCAACGCCACAACCCTCCTATGCAGCCCTCGAACCCACCTCGTACTTACTTCCAACATCTCATCCTGCTCTTAGACCTGCGCAACTAACGCCGCGGTTATCTTACTCACCTATGCCTCATATATCGCAATCATTCTACTCGACTCCTCAGCCTACAACGCTAGTGAAGCAGCCATTTTTCTCACCCCCTGAGCCTATGACGCCAAAGCGGCAACCTTCCTACCCGGCTTCTAAGTTTATGCCGGCAATATCGCAACCGTCTTACTCAGCCCCGAAACCTGCGCCATATATCTCGCAACCATTCTACTGGGCTGCTGAGCCTACGCCATGGATGCCACGGCCGTCCTATTCAACTCGTGGACCTTTGCCATTTGTGGAGCAAAAGTCCTACACGGTTCTTAAGCGCATCTCGTCACTGCCACAGTCATTCTACTGGGACCGTAAACCTACACCGTTGGTGCCGCAACCATCTTACTCGGCTACTAAGTACATACCCTGGGCCCTGCAACCATCATATTCAACTAGTAAGACTGCGCCATGTATACCTCAAAAGCCGTATTCAGTTCTCAAGCACACGTCACCAACCCTAGAGGCATCCTACTCGGTCCCTACACCTAAGCCGTTTGTCGTGCAAGCGTCCTATTCTGTTGCTGCCCCCATGCAACAGCCATCATACCAGCCAACAGCGCGAGGCTCGTATCAAGGGTAGTTTTTTCCCAGTGATCTGTTCCATTATGACCATTTCTAATGTTTTTTCCAACTGCAAGAAGAAAACGATATGCTAATAGGGTTATTATTGAAAATTTTTCCACTGCGACTTTCCGGAAACCACACAGAATTGTGCATAAGGGGCGACCTTACGTCTTCCGCAGAGATAATGCGGTGCTCTAGAATGTCTTTAGGTAGTAAAGAGCTTTATAAACCAGTTTAACCTGCCCAAGTTTAAAAAAAAGTCTTTGATGTTTGTAAAGATAATTGGCAATATTCGAATTTTTAATTCACAACTACTGAAAATTGCTCGAAGCTGGCAAAAGACAACTGGCAAAAAAAGTTCGGTCCATTATGTCGCTGAAAGCTCTGGAGATGCACCACTCCCAATATGCTAAAATCACCTCAATTCTGAAAAGCCGCTCATCGAGTTCCACATAAAACCTCATATTGTAAGCTGCGTTTAAATCTGTGGCATTCCATGGACGTCTACGTCAATTATTTGATCCGTGATAACTGTAGGCAGTATTTTCCAGCTATCGGACCATTCGGCGGCTGGATTAAACCTATACAGCTGAGGACGATATAGAATCGACCGAGAATCGGATCGAAAAAATTTGGTGCATCGCTAGAATCTCATCTTATATTTCTTCTTATTATTTGAACCTTTGCATCATCGGGAAGCCTCATTGTATTGTTTCCAAAAACTGCACTTCTCAACAATAGTCATTTCGAAACGATTTATTTTCTCACTTTTTGTTTACTATTTGTAACAGAACGGTGTTGGAGTGATACCTACTATCGCAAGGAATGTAAATAATATATACAGCGATTTCATCGGAGTAATTTTTTAGCTGTCATTCATACTGTGTCTACATTTTTTCCCCAAAAATCGTATTATAATTTGCTTATATTATCTTTTCAAAAATCGAGTATGCTGTATTTATACTTTAATTGTGGTTTCAGATCCGATGCAATGCTACAACAAATATTTTTGCTTAGAATGCATGAAACCCGCATTGTACTTTTTGTGTCTTGATATGCACGAATAGGATAGCAGAGATTATTTTATTAACAAGCAGAATAAACGAAAGCTTTTCGAGGTGCTCGTGAAGAGAATGTGGTCACTCAAAAAAGTCGAGATCAACGACAGCCAAAATACAGTTTTTTAAGTCTTAGTAGATTGCAACTGAACAAATCATCGAATCGGCATGAAGTACGTAAAAGTTGGGAGATGGACCACAAAACAAAAAAGCAAAATTAGAAACTGAAGGATTGCAAAATCACCGAATAGGATATTTTTTTATTGCAACAGTGGACATATGAGCCGCCCATGCAAATGCCTATGCGAATTGCATTCGTTCTTCCTACTGATATTAGAGCAGGTGATTCCTTCCTGCCTCTTCAGCATTGCTACTTTGTGCTTGAATCTTTGTCGATTTTTTAAAACATCAAAATTTCCCTCGGATTTTCCTATTTCAGCTGCTTTTCTTGGAGGAAGCGGCACGAGGAAAATATAGCTCCTATGCGAACAGCCCAATAAATCGCTTCAGGGACAAGCCAGACATCAGCGGTACAACTAAGAAATATCAAACCACCGCAAAAAACGAACGTTCAACTGATGAGTAACAGAACCCAAAATTATCGTGCTATTCGCTCAAAGTTTAAGTAAATCCGAACACCTGGCTACAATTTAGCGCATATAAGCGGGTTGTTTCACAAGGGAGGTAATCATTCTCCACGCAAAAAATATTTAACGATACAACAGCTTTAACCGAAGGGAACTGCTCCTGCAAATGAAAGGTTTTATCATACTTCCTTCTATTTACACGCTACATCACATTCATCTTGAAAAGTGCACGCTGTATATGTGCCTCAGTTATCATTCTGTATGTTGACGAATCACCGATGCCCACAGTGCCCAAGATTTCGAGATATGCTTGTTTAAAAATTTGCGCATTATGACGTCCGTTTAATTTCTTCAAACTTAGAAATATATCCCAAGAGAGTAGATCTTTGCAACAATAAATGAATCCTTGATACGCCTTCCGCTCCAAATGTCAGCGCTGACGGACGGTCCACCCGACGTTTCCACGTCTGCTAAAATCATCACTTTGATATCTTTACGGTCCCTCCAAAAGACAGTAAACGCTCCCTCGGGAAGTTGGGAGGACGAGTCGCGGATTCACTGTGGTTTCTTTTCGAGAACCTTTATGCACTGTTTTCTTTTTTCTGCGTTGTTCTGATGTTTTCTTAACCGAATTCCCCACCATTCTTCAAGCGTTGCTAATAGCACGCTCTGCTTTATCGACTGTTTCTGATGACTGAATGTATTCTTCAGTTCAGCATATTCAGCTTCCTATCGTGCTCTCGGATGTTTCATAGCTTTTGTCGCGAGCGTGATTGCTATTTCGTGCCCATCACATTCGGACCCTATGCCTCCCGTTAATCACTTTATAAAATTTCCACAGTGGTCGAGATAGGCACGATAGCTGCCCTGTTGCTTTGCAGCTAGACGGTCCCTCATTTCGAACAAAAGTGACTTCAGCAGCAATACGGTGCCGAAAAGCGGAAAATACGCTGAGGAAATGAAAAACCTGCTGCAAATTCCATCTGCCGTGCATTGATTTATACGTTCAAGAAATGCTTTCCATCAAATGTCACCCTTACAAATTACGGAATATATAAATTAAATTAAAAGATGAAATATATGTTTTACATTTCAACTTCGCACCAAAGAAGATAAAATATTAAACATCCGTAAATAAACGATAATGGCGCAGAAATAAAAAGACAGGAAAGAAAACGACCACTACAGACATAATTTGTTGGAGGATTAGAAAAACAAAAATGTAAATTCAAGATTATCGCTCACTCCTATTGATTTCGTTGAATATCTAAAGTGGAAAATGCAACCCCAACTTCTCGAGCAAATAATTCGCACAGTCACTAGCTGAAACACTTCAGCATCGAATGCTCAAACTTAAGACTATTAAAGCGCTTTAACACTATTCTGAACCTCATCCGAATGAAGTGCGCCGTAATACAAGTATAGTGAAAAAGTAGTACGGTGTACTTGTATTTTTTGAAATCGATGTTGTACTATATTTGTACCACCATACCATACCAAAATTGGACTGTAATATGTTTATACACTTTGCTAAAACAATATTATCTAATTTCTGCTGGGAACCTTCGTGCCTTTCATTCCAGCCTATTCTTACCGGTGTGGTCATTTGATGGGCCAACACTGAAAAATTTACTTATGTCTGGCTGTTCAGTAATAAGCTTTGAAATACGGAGTGGTATAATGGTATAGAAAAAGGCAGTTGACAGATGCTCATTAATATAGCACAAATAAGCTGTAGTCATTGCTTGTTTTCGAAGAACTGGAAAGAGGCAAAGAGAGTGAGAGAGGGAGGGGTGAAGGAAGGAGGAAGGACAGCCTCAGTTCAATGTTTAAAAGAAATAGCTTGCAATACAGATGAGCAAAGCAATACATCCTAGTTCGTCAAAAACAATCGAATTGCCGATTCTACCCGCAGTTTTAATTTCATTAAACTTAGGTGCAATCGAAAGATTGGCAACTGCAGAGAGTTGAACAGAATTAAGCAGTTATAAACTGCCGCAGATATCAAAGCGCGCAAGCTTATCTACAATGCAATTTACTTTTATTATCTTTTTTTGGATGCTTGTTTTGCCGCCTCAATTAAGCTCTTTTTCCCTAATTTTTCTTTCTTGATGAAACACCTCATTTTATGTGCAGAACTAAAAAGAGAGGGAGGGAAGCTTTTTTTATTGCATTAAAGAATATCAACCAAAATATTATCATTCCTCGGCCAAACAATAATGCAATTGTGGACTTAAAAATCCATCTATACACTAAATGTTTAAAGAATAACCCTTACTTCTTAAATAAATACGTATATGCTCATAAATCATGGCCAACGCTAAATGGGCCAGAAAAATATTTCCATACAAATCACCGATTAATTTTCATCGGTTCATTATCGACTAATTAAATATCATCGACCAAAATCAGCGGAGTCTATATTACCGGTTGATCGCTGTTAAATATTTGGCCTTTTGTTTTCATCCTTCCTTTGCACCTTCTTTTAACCGTCTCCCACATTCGTTGCATTTAATTCTCGCTTTCGATCGGACCACTTTTTACGTGGAATTTACATCTGCATCACTGATGCATCTCTCAACTTGAAGACGATAGGTCTCTGACAGAGTGAGCCGGTTTAAAGTGTTTCAGACGATGAAACCTGCTCTCGGCATCCCATTAATGACCTCTACTGCGATGATGCTTTCCACTCGACACAGCAGATCATCGTTAAATTATCGTCAATTGCCAGCACATTGCTCTTGGCCAAAATGGCGAACAAATTTTTGAATTTGCATCGTTGTGTCCATGCAAACGAATAAATTTCCTTGATATTGTTCTAATGACAATCTTGCAGGTATTTAAAATCACAATTGCAGATCAAAGTGCATCTTTTGAAAAAAACGGAAGTTTTTCTCAAGTGCCCATCCTATGAACTTCCTCATATTAATATCGCCGGTCTCTATAGACTAGTGGAGTCAATATGCGAACGCAAATGCAGAAGAAACTAACTGCACAGAAATGTTTGATTATGCTTCCACAAAATGCATGATGGCAATAAATTTAAAAAAGTGGAACCTCATCGATCGAATCGAATGAAATTTTGTCCCCATTGGAAAAATGTGTCTTCCATATGATAGAATTCTACGAATTCTTTCAATCTGAAGAATGCTAAATGAATTGTTTTACATGCGAATATAACGTCTGATAAGCACTTCTGCGCAGATAATATCGAATTCATTGTTTGATTGGTGTATCCTTAGCAACAGCACAATCTTTTATGCATTTATTGAATCGTTTATAATAATACAATCTATTACAAATCGTCTTTCATTGTGGCATCAATTATAAACAAATTCCGGAAGAGGAATATCAGCTGTCGTTTTGTGTTTGAGGTGACGTGACGTGAATACCTTATTTTCGTATAAGAGGGAACGCAAAGCTTCTACTCAAGTATCTCTATCACAAGTGTCATTCAACTGAATCTGATCGATATATTTCTTGGCTTAGTTTGAAATGGACATGACAACAAATGAGTAAAATTTCAATTCAAATGCTGTACTCAATTTCAGTTAAAATGAATAATCGAGCGCGAAAGTAATTTTCGCGAATTGAAAATCGCTTAATGTGAAGTGCATTCATTGGAACTTGTGATATTAAGGTGTTTGATAAAAGCACGTTTTGTAGAAATGAAATGCTGCATGGTGACTATTACAATAATACGTTGCGGTTCCAGTTTAATGACCCATAGCTGGTTCCCTCTTCCTTTTCATGACCATCGACAAATGTGTAACGTTACACATCAGTCTTCAGTAAACAATAATAAACAATAAGTGCAATCGTAAACATTGCAAGAATGAATGCATCTTGCATTAGTATTAATGTATTTCACTTCTTTTACTCTAATAAACATCCATAAATTATGAAATTTATACCGATGCAGTTTCTACCATTAATTATGCTAGAATATTACATTCTGTACTGCAAATTCTTTTCCTAATCAGTTATTAATAATAAAAAATTTGAACGGCCATTTACACAAAATTCTATCCTTTCATCTTGTGATTGTTTCTTAACGAAATTAGAGGCAGTTGACGGTGGAGATGAACTACATACGCATAAACAGCAGTTTAGCATGATATCGATGTTTAGCAAAAATTGCAATGTATTTTCAAATCGATGACAGAATTTCTCGAAGGGATTTCCATTGGAATTTACAAATTAATGATCTCATTCCCCTCTTCCCTACCCTCTCCTTCACCTGCTCCCGCCCTGCTTCTTCCATTACTTGCAAGGGTGAATTGTACTTAAATAAGCTTATTTCTTATGTAGGAAATATAAGTCAATTTACGGAATGAGATACGGCGAAGCACTCGAAAGAAAACAAACTATATAGAGGGGAAAAAAGGAAAAAAAAAGCTGAAAGCAAAACGTAGATAGGCATTGGTAGTCGAACGAGCTAGATGGATCTGATAATGGCACGAATACTGCTCACTTCTCGAAGTACACCATCTGGTAGGCGCTTGCTGAGGACGGACTGGCGACGGGTGCGGACATCTTATACGACGACGCAGGAGGTGGTGGAGCTACTGCATCAGAAGCCACATAAGAAGGTTCTGCTGCGACCACCTTTTGTATTTGTTGTACTGAGATGGGAGCGGAATAGGACGGGACAGCTAGTGGAGCTGCCTGATAAGAGGGTATGACTGGTTTAGAAATTGGAACCGAAACTATTTGTGGCTGACCCACGGGCACCAAGACATATGTGACAGGAGCTGGAGGTGGAGGTGGAGGAGGAGCAGGAGCGGCGGCTACGACAGGCACACAACAGACAGGTTGTGGCGGTGGCGGTGGCGGTGGTGGAGGCGGTTTTGGTTTCGGTGGTGGTGCTGGACAGCAACACGTGCAACATGGGCAGATACATGCCAAAAGCGGGCTGAAAACAACTCATATTTTGCATATGTCGCATAGTGAATTCTTTAACTAACATAGCCAGAGAGGAAAATAATCAGAAATGAATCGAATCAAGGCACTGCATTGCAAACCCTAAATCTAAGCATTCGATCGTGAATCGTCATGTTTCTTTATACTGTTATACAAAGAAAAACTTGTGATAGCAACAGATATTTTTCAGTTGTAGTTTTGATAAGAGTCACCGAGAATGTTGAAAATCGCCTAAATAATTTCCACGAGTTATTTATTTGCGTTCGATGAAAGAGATAAATATTTCTGAAATAATAATGCAAACTAATTGAAATCATTCATACATTTATTTTCATTTATCATTTAAAAATTTGGGCTTAAAAGTCATTAAAATGTAATATGGAAATTTACTTAATCTATGATAGTTAAGAGAGTAAGAGAGTGCAATATTAGAGAACACTCAGTCATAATTTATAAAATTGTATTGATTCCAAAAGAACTGCAGTATAGTTTTGAAATTGTGGAAGGTGAAGGCGTCACCATCGACTTCGTTCTTCAGAAAACATTTCCTTTCCATTTGTGAAAGCAATTCAGTTTTATTCTTCTTAATTGATTTCTTCGCTCCATTATTGTGAACGACGTAAATCAAGCATCTTTCATCCTTAAAAGCAGCTTGACTGTAAAGCGGAAAAGATTTCGTGTTTTTTCTACTCCTGGAAATACTTACTATGAGCGGCGTGATTTTCGCTAATTAATGTTAAAGCTATAGGAAATAAATTTTTCAAATGCTGTACAAAATCACAGGTAATTCGAACTTTGCTGAGGTGCGCATGAGGAAGTTCCACGCGACATGTGTTTATATTTCATCAATATTGAAACGTTATAATATTTCTTAAGTAGTTCAGAAATTGTAACTCTTGGACTATTACAGTTGGTGAGTTCATGTTCTTCATAACCTCAACCCTCGTCTCCAAATTCGCAATAATGAACTCGATATGTATTCAACAAGCATACTGAGAAAGCCGTGCTAAGCAAAATACAGTTTCATTTTTGGAACCATTAGTGGATAAACGCAAGTAGTAACATTGAGGATAATATGAAATGAGAATATCTAATCGTCGGCATTTTCGCCAAAAGTTCCTGATCAGGTATCTTGCACTAGTCACTTTTCTGGCTCAATTTTTAAAATATTGCAATACGATTTACGCGCCTCCTCGAACTTATTGCATTGCTTCCAGCAAAAATTCTGCAATAAATATTCCATATGGATTTGTTGTGGAATTGCAGTAGTGACTAAGTCCCGCCGCCTTAACTTTAGGAAGAAAATGTGAGATAATGTAAAAGTTGATGAGGGGCTGGTTTGCATATGATCATTCTATTTAAAGCATTTATGAGTGACATTCATTAAAGTGATGATCTGAGCGAGTTGCAGTGAATGTTCCGTTCCACATAATTGTGCGTCAGTTGAACTTTGTTATCGTCAAGCAGAAATTCATCTATAGCTCTGCACTTCCACTTTCTAATTCGTTGATGCCTTTTTAAAACTAAATTACAGTATACTTGCAAATTTCAGTCATTCCGCAATAAAGACCGCTTATTGAAAATTTAATAAAAACTATTTTTTGGAGGAATATGTTGAGATATGAGCTGATCAAACGTTAGTATGATGACTTATGAATGATGATGCAGATAAGAATTTAGCAAAACAAGGAAAAAGAAAGTCACGCAGCTACCAAAGGAAACAAATTATACTGAATTTTTCGATTGCTTTAAATTACCTGCTTTTGGAGCTGATATCAGCGATTCACGAACGCTTTCAGTGTATATATTGCTCAAGAGCGTTTTCTAGTTATATTGAACCTGATAGAACAGTATTAAGATTTTCTATATATATATCATTCGTGAATATAACTAAAATTCTTTTTATTGATCAATGTAAATCGGTCTGAAAGATTGGAGTAAGATTTAGGAGATAATGGTAAACGATATCCTCAAATCTCTATGTCGCCATCCCCAAATAATGTCATCACACAGATAGACCAAAGACTTCAAACATACAAGCATGAAAGTGCAACAGTCTATTTTGCATTTTTTCCACAACGGTGCATTTACACAGCGATCTATGATCATGTCTCGACGATGGTATATACGCCTTTATACTAACTAACAGGTAATTTCGACCTGAAGACCACTTTATTACAGTCATGAAACTGGCCAGATATAATGTCCGCCACAATCAACCTCCATCTGTCCACCTTGAAAGAAGACATAAATCGTTAAAAATACCAAAAATTTCAATATATTTTGCATTGGTCGGAAAATACAAATATTAAGCTTTTACACGTTTGACTGATTCAACGAATTGCACAGGCGATGAGATCACTTCTAAAATAAAAGCGAGACATATTTCAGTTTCTGTTAGTGATTTATGAAATTTAATGATCAGCTCGATGCGTTTCTCAATTTCTTCAAAACCTCGAAAAATAGCAGACACTAATGCGCGTTACGATGTATGTGCATTATTCCTATTGCGTATCCTCTTTACAGTTTTTGTTATTTAGGCATCAAAAATTTATTGTGAATGCAATCATTGTTATTGTTTGTTTGCATTCGTTCATGAATGGCACTTCTCATTTAAGAAGAATTAGAAGTTGTAACCTTGGAACTTTGTATACATTTTATTAGTGCAATGCGGCCGCAGCAGTTGTTTTTCATCGATAGATATGTTTACTTCAAAGGGGGTTAAAACTTTCAGTGTGCTAAAATCTGTGGATCAAAGGTCGGCATAATTCAAGGAAGAAAATTGGATTTCTATGAAATTTTTGCGGTGGAACTGATTTTGTCCGAAAGTTTGAGTTTTAAAAATCATTGATTCTTCGATCATATTCTGCCATATTGATTTTTTTAAATCGAAATCATGACAATCGATGAAATCTTTTCTAATCATAGTAGGAGTAATAAAAACTGGAATAAGAAGCAAAGAAGCTTACATGCAGCAGAGACATGCGCTAGACGCTGGCACTAACAACATCAGAAGCAACACAGGAAGCATCATGGTGATGCTACTCGTGAATGCAACACACTTCTGGCAGGTGTGCCCTTCTGCTTAGTTGACAACTCGTTTTATATGCGAGCGCTTGCTCGGAAATTCACCTTCGAAACAAAAAAATCAACATTGCTCGCTGTTAGCGGCGACCCCTCATCTAATTCGTCAGCTGAAAGATGACCGTTTTATTGTGGCACACACTATTAACGTCGAATGGCTGAATGACGTTTGCATCCTTCAACATTGCACATCGCTTTCTAAGAAAGCCATCTCGTTGGCACTGCATCGCTAACTGTGCCATTATTGTCTGTATTCACTTGAATGTTATCGACGTAAAGGACTGTTGAGGAGTCCACAGCGTAGGATGATGTCCTATCATTTCCATTATCGTTCTAATTCATTGAACAGTGCAAAGGAACGCTAGATAAGTCGGCATTCGCTTTTGCATTTCTCACTCCTGGCCAACCCGTTCATAAACCTAGAAAGGTTCGTATAATTTGCTTTTGCATTCCTTCCAGCTGATCAATCAAGTTCAGCTTACCAGATGAACACAAACTGAAATAAATATGCAGGATGATGCCAACATATTCTAAATGGCCCAACCTCTCGTATGAAGCCCACAAAAAATTTTGACCTTTCCAAGACCTAACTGGTTTGAAATCAAAATTGGCCAACATTTTTGGCATTCCACTATGGGCGCTTCTGCATTGCGCTCCTCTGACAAGCCACTCTTATAAATTGCAGAAAAAAAACCAAATAATGCATTCAACAACCCCGCAAATCTTCTGAGGTGTAAATGGCTCACTTGGTTACGATCCATAGGTATAACCTGTATCTCGACAGGTTTTATAATGCACGCAACGTTCTAGACGTATTTAAGTATATAAGTCTTTTTTAAAGCCGATAAACCAACTTGAAATACGATGCAAAGATTCATTCCATGATGCACGGTACACACACTATCCGAAAAATCCGCATGAAATACGACAAAGGAGATCGTCGTATGATGGACAATATGACCGCTGTCCAATAAACCAAGTTGAAACTTTTATCTGTATTCCCTATAAATACTAATATTTCGTAATTCAGCTCAATTTGGATAGTGAAACTGCTAGGAGGATGAAACAACTATATATACAAGCATATGCTTTACAATTTTGCAAATATAAGCTAAAAAACTACAATTTTGCAGAAATAAAATATGAGTTTGAGCTAGTCGCAACACGGCAGAATCATTTTCACAAGCGTATGAAATATTCGTCGGGGTATACAGGTAGTGAAAATTTTCTTTATCATCGTCGTTCGAATGCATTTAAATTCCAAAAGCATTTCCCACTATTTAAAGTGTTTTTTCAGCTGATTTTTTTCCATTCAATGAAGTCCCTCTGCAAACTTTCGAGAGTTCTTTGAATTTTTTGTTGAATCAAAGACATAATGATGCGATTTCTCGCTCTGTTAGCGAATTGCGTCCGTCCTCAACTCTCATATTTTTCTATAATCTTTATGATTTCTTCGTAGTCACTTTTCTATTTTCCAACATCGAAATATTTTTCTTATTTTCTTTATTCGCTCTCTCATCATTAATGCTCTCAGTTAATGACAACTCTATTTGGCTTAAAAAACGCTGTAACCATCATTTGCAATTAACCCCGCCAAACATGTCCAAATATGATGATACATTCCAGAAGTGCTGAAGCATATTTCTTACAACATACTAACTACAAATAAGTCATTGAGATATGATATACATTTGTTTATTCGTCAGTGGGAATGCTTATATTGATTAGCAGTAAAAGCGAGTCCCTTCATCACTGTCGGTGAATTCAGTCTTAAAGTATGCTCAATAGGATACTTCGTCACAGAACAGCGTCTTCTTTTTCTTCAATAATTTATCGAGTTTCTTTCCTTCGCTCGTTTTTTCCATGCAGCAAACCGAGAACGGCGAGAGAGGTCGCTTGTGCCCTGACGCAGTCAGTATATCATTTGGCCTGGTCAATCTGACGTCGCCGCAATCCTAGACTGACCTTGCCATAACTTCAGACTGACCTCAGCATAACTTCTCCTTTGAATGTCGCTTTATAAAGTGCCATAGAGTATTTTATTTGTAAAGATTGCAATTTGCATATTACTTCTGATTCTTTTCGTCTCATCAATCAACGGAGTTCTTCGCTTGTGACGGAGGTCGTTAATCGCGTCGCCTCAACTTGTCCCTTCTAGTGTTGAGATTTTTGTATTCTTGCGAATATGAATGTAGTATTGATGAGTGCCACCTTCGATTCAAGTGCAGCTTCTTGTTAAAGACAAGTGAGAGTGCAAATCATGACGTGAGTTGGAGCAGGAGGGGAGAGGGTAGGAGATGGAATTTATCAGTAGGAAGATGTAACTCGTGTTGGTCTAACCCGATCCTCATTTCAAACGTTTGAGGGCAGAAAGTACTCTCATTAGTCAAAAGCTGTAAACACTCATGGCGGAAACGAGTGGGAGGCTGCCAACTCGTTCCTCGTCTGAAAGAAGAGCTACTGTGACCATCCTGAGGGAGAAAGGGGGCCTCCACTGCGTACGCTTGCCATCGAGCAGATGAATCACTTATATGCCTTCTATCTGCTTTTGGATAAACAGATGCTCCATCTCATGGACGGACACACAGAATGAAACGTCTGAAAAGAACTACAAAACAAACAGTGTCGTGTTACTAGAGGGGTTGGAATCAGTGATCACCGCAGTATGCGCCAGCATCTGTTTTATTCGAAAGATGTTTTTTACGCGTGATGGTTGTTCGCGTTCTTGGTGATAGAAACACGTCAGCGGCGCGACATCATGGGACAGGTATCTGACTCTTCTTTCATTTCTCAGTTTAGACGAAAAATCAAGCAGAGCTGGACATTTATTTGCCAACTGACCTCTGCTCTTACCTCTGAAAAAGGTTGTGGAAAACTGCCTTCGTGGCTACGGTAGGAATGAAAACATAACTATTGATGGTTAATGACCTCCAAGCAAAACAACGTGCAAATTTACTAAATTTGTAGCAAACAAGCTAGACAAATACGTTCATTCATTACGGACGACGAAGCAGATGCGCATAACATCAGCGCACTTCGGTTAGTTTGGCGCTTTTGTGGGCAATGGTCACTAGGTGGGTATGCTGTTGAAAGCCTCATGCGGTCATTTCTAATGAATCGCTTTCTGCATAATTACTTTCCAACATTAATAGATTGTTATATGTAAGGTCGACTACTGGTTTCGTCAGTTAAGCAATACTTATCGTTCAAATATAACAGCGCTTTATCGACTCAACGTTTCAACGGAGAATGTGATATTTTTAGAACAACGACAGGCGATGATTTTCAGCAGTCCTAACGAATGCATCAAAAGGTTACAAACTGCATTCAGATAAAAACTTTGTAATTACTCTCTAAAATTTGCATAACATATTTTCATAGAGTTGAACAGACCGTAGGAAATTTCTGGATTGCCGATTTCAGTAGAGAAATTCGATTGTCACTCCAGCACTTCTAACTGTTACAGGGTTTAAAGAAGGGTGCGCAAGTTAGCAAAGCACGAAGAAGTTTGTAATCATTTAATCATTGTTAAGCCTATAGAGGTGCCATATTTGAGTGGCGAGTTTTGCATGATTGATGAAACGGGTAGTCTCTCTGATATATTAAGGATTTATTAGTGATAGAAAGCAGTTATGCAGAAACAGGAATCATCTGAATCTTGTTAAAATGAGGCCAAAATCTTTAAGTACCATTGATCGAATTTCTATTGTATTTCATTTTTGGAGTGCGGTAGTTTATTGGAGAATGAAACAAATTTTTTCCGAATTTAGTACGATTTGCTGCTAATTCTATTTCATTGCTTCTCTCAATCAAATGTACGAAGGATTAAGAAGAGACCATCTATTTCTGAGAGATTTTAAGAAAAACTGCGCAGCAGAACGCTTTACTATGATCGTCACAAATTCTTGCTTGCTGAAATTGTGCAGATAAAGATAATAAATCGATTTTGGTAATGAATTAAAAGATGTTTTACCTTTATTTTGAGTGTGCAAATGGTTGATCTTTTAAGTAATGTAATTCACTTTAGTCAATTTCATTTCATCAGATATGTAGATCAGATAAAAGCTCTTCAGCGTTCTTACTGGTCACGGAAGAGAAACATGGTTTTATAAGTATTTTATGATATTGCTTGTGACGGTCACTAATCATTACCGTTCAGTGAGCAACTTTTTCATTTATTTATTGCAAGCAATGCATCATTATCATACAAAAAACATGTGCTCATATGTATGCATTCATAGCTGCCTAATTTATGGCACATTAACGTTTTCAGGCGTCATTGGAGTTGGGGTTTCCGGTTCCGCTGCTGCTGGTGGTACTGGTGTTTGATGTAGAGGTGGTGCTGATTGGGCTGAAGGTAGTGGTGATTGATGCGAATCGAAGATTGATGGTGGGATGTTGTATGCTGACTCGGGACCGGTTTGATATGAAGGCTGCATTGGCGGCAAGGTTGGAAAGGTAAAGGATGGCATCGGAAACGCAAATAAGTTATCCAGAGGCTTAAAACCACATCCAAAACAATTTGGCTGTGGAGGGGGACAAGTGCACGGTGGTGGCGGAGACTGCAACCTGAAATGCAGTCATCCTTAACATTCCGCGATCTCGAAATTTCAGGAAGGGAAAAAGCAACTTAAATTACTCGATCAAACGGACCAACGTTTGACTTCGTGGTTGGATCTTGGGTGGGGGCATAATTTAGCAGTCACCAAAACCCGAAGTTTATAAAACTTCAGATTCATCTGAATCAAAATTTTCGTGTATTTCAACGATCAGCGACATAAATATAGACAAAGTTTTCGAAATCAAAGGTATACTGAAATTGTGATAAATAGTTTTTTGAATCTTGTTTTTATTTCTGTTTGTCCGTGCAGCAAGCTGGTGTCGAAACTTCGATGAACCCGCTAAAGGTTGCGATTTTTCACGAAAATCGAAATATTACTTGAAAATTCATGAAAATCGAAATTCATGAAAAAGTACTCGTTTTTTCGCTTTTCCAAATCTATCAATAAAACATGGCGTCAGTATCTCAAACTTGCACATGAAAGTCCCGCTAAATTCAGGTCGTTTTGTGAAAAGTGCTCAGTTCAAATATCAACGCTGAGGAACCGAACACTTAATATTTCGAGTAATACCGCCAGTTTCAGAAATTTATGGATTTTATTCGGATCATTAGAATGCACTTTTAATGAAGTAGCCATAAACCATGCGGCACACCTGCAAATTCACTCTGTTCGTGGCAGCTTTTATTTGTTTACAACTTACCGGCTCCAACTTTGAAACGTTCAATTCCTGGGAAATCCTCTGCAATTTCAAAATTTTTGCTTCAGTTCGAAGTGCCATCGGAGCTTCACGCACAAAATAAGACGTGTATAAAATAGTACTCGAAAGAACTCTCTGTAATGTCTGTTTCCGTAATACATGAAAAGATGGTCTTCAAGCGTTTTACCACGTGCTCATTCCTAGAACTAATAATTGAATATTGCTATATCTTTAGGGCAAATTTTGTTGTTATTTTCGGCTGAAACTCAAATATCTCCCAACATTACTCTGGTTTTTTCTCAACGTTATAATTGTTTATACATTCCGTATTCGTACTGTGAATGTTAATAGGCACATGAAAAGGTGCTAATATACCTGTTATGATGAATAAACGCTTCAACGACGAGAAGTTCGAATATCAAACCGATCTATTACAAAGCAACAGAGATGTTAGTTGAAAGGTTAGGATTCACAACATTCATGACCGTATTTCACTGGATTGTGGACGAGGGCTTTCTTTAAATGAAAACATATCTTTCTACTTTGAAATGTGACCATAAAAATGTTTCATCTTTAAGTTGAATATGAAAAACTTGACGTACAATTAGCACTTTTCGTTACAAGATCATCGAAGTATCTACCAGCCTAAGTTAGGTTCAAAGGTTAAGGGTAAATGATGGACAAGGACTCACGGGCATCCGCATCCTTGGTTCGTTGTTGGGAAGAAGAATGCCTGTGAAGCGCCAATGAGGACGACGATCAGCAAGGCAATCTTCATTTTCGAGATGAGATCACTTGTGCTAAGAGATGCTCTTTGCACCGCTATTTATACTAATCATATAGGACAATAGCATAAAGTGTCACTGATCAAATCTTTTCCGTGTGATGCGTCTCGTTACGTATCGGATCGGCGAGTTTCAAGTCGGCCACTTTCACGTGCCTAACTTATTTCCCCTTAAATCGCTATATGCGAGTACATCTGCATTCTAAATATCTCATTTTGCTATGCAATTTTGTTGCTGTCTAATTGCAAATGACAGCAATAAAATCACCCCAAACAAACCGGTTCAACGTGATATTAATATTCACCCCGAGTGGAACAATGCACTGCATGACATTTTCAACTTTCGCCGATTAAAGCCCATGCGTGATCACTTATAAGATATTTGGAGATTCTTTCGACAGCATCTAGATAGCTACGTCGTGTCGGTTCGGTTTAGGAAAGCGATCGCTATCAAAATTATCAGCAATAATATTTCTGAAAATTCCACATATTTCTTTCGCTTAGTTGAAAATCCTGAAAGAATATATATATATATATATATATATATATATATATATATATATATATATATATATATATATATATATATATATATATATATATATATATATATATATATATATATATATATATATATATATATATATATATATATATATATATATATATATCGATTATTTCATCACTGTCAATCTGAGAATATGATCGATTTTTAAAAAATTAAAAATTACCGCCCTTCATTTTTTTCATCTTTCTCCGTAACTCTAATCGAAGTAGATGTCGTCGGTGGCCGACTACATTGTGTAGAGACGCCATAAAATGGCACAGATGAACAAAGAAATCAGAGGCTTAAATGCAGTTCATTCCGTTGGTTGCCTCGACAGGCTCCATTGAAAAAAAAAGCGATCTGCTGTAATAACTTTCGCCTTAATGGTTTGCGGTTGAGTACATTTATAAAGTAATGCATCGCCACACATACATCGACTGTCTAAAGGAATTTGGAACCTAGTTCACATAAGGGACAATAAAATGGTCAGTCATGTGAAGTGAGCTTTGAATTCTTATGTTCACTTCTTACTTTATTCACCTGCAAAAGACTGAGATCTGATCATAAGGATGTTTTTCCTTCCGATTTTTATCCAACAAACTTGATGTTTGTTACCGGAAGAAAGAAATATGAAAATAGCCTTGTGTTCCATCTCTAGCTTAAACCAGTCTGGCCCGGGACAGTAAGTACAGGAAGCGAATTTAGCTTGTTTTCTCATGGCAAAGATGGAGCCCGGCTTCAATCTCAATCTCATTTCCAGTCGTAATAGAAGCCTCGGATCGAAGTCGGGAGAATTTTTAACTCAAACTCTTTTAATTGAGTATAGTCGTAATTTTTCGCGTTGCAGCGATTGTTAACTTCTATATTAGAATATCTATGGAAACATATGTTGATGAACTGTTGATATGATGCCTTAAAACTGGTTCTTTGTTCATTTGCCTCTTCTGATAGATGAATTGAAACATGAGCGATGCGATGGGAAATCGTGAGGCAACCATCCGTCAACGATATATATGCCATCTCTATCCTTTAGTG
This sequence comes from Ascaris suum, assembly GCA_013433145.1. Taxonomy (NCBI): domain Eukaryota; kingdom Metazoa; phylum Nematoda; class Chromadorea; order Rhabditida; family Ascarididae; genus Ascaris; species Ascaris suum. The sequence continues at coordinate 6,074,078 of CM024178.1, read as the reverse complement.
CATCTGTGCTCCATTCTTCTGTTTGGCACTCCAAAATTATAAATGCCAATCATTGTTACATTTGCACTACCAAATACTTCGCGGAAAAATGGACTATTTCAAGAGAACTGACAAATGCATAAGAGTGTATTATTTCTTTTTTATTGTTGCTTACAAGTTTGCACGTGCAATAGACGCTCCAATGAGGTCGTACACGTACTTATAGTATTTGTGGGTGTCTGTGTTTATCCGTCTATTCGGATGACCTCAGCTTGGAAGTGGGAAAAGTCAGAGTAAAAAAGGAAGTAATGATTTCTAGAACTCAACCCAAAGAGGAATGAATGGCTGAGTTGAAGGCATTGAAGGGCAGAAATCACTTGCATGCATTTTGTGCTGGTTAGATTTTTTGTTTTGTTACGCCGGTGGTTTTACGAATCTAGTTATCGCTAAAAAGCTTGCACGAAGAACTTGTAGAAAATTTGTGTAAGCGGTCAAATAGAAAGAAACATAAAGGCAATGCTTTGCATATTTATTATTTGCTGCCAATATTCGAAAGTGGTTGTTCAGAAAAATGCAGTACAAGAAGCGCATTTCGCGCTGGTGCAATCGCACGTTTTTTTGTCTTTCTTCTCTCTACTCGTCCAGTTGTTTGCTTACTTGTTATTGAACTTGGCAAAGCATTCATTTGCAATCATTCAATTGAATTCGTTCGTTCAGCTGACCACCAGGAAAAGCAAATGTACTGAATTTCGTATGCATGCAAGGATCTCAAGGAGCAAATCTGCTATGCATTTGAATGTTTAAACATAATCCAACCGGTGGGTAGCTCAATTAATAGCTGAGAGACCATTTGCTCTAATTTTCCATTATCGGGCTCTAAAACACATTCTTTTGAACTAAAACTATCATGAATTAAATATTTTGCCATCATCTGAAATAGGCAAGATGACTAAGGTGCAAAATTCAGCCGAATATTGAATTCTGCCTAAATAAACAGCATTCGATTTTTTATTTGAGTTGTCAACTTGTATGTGCAATTCATTATGGAACACCAAGCAAACGTGTATTTGTGAAAGCAACAAAATATGCCGGGAAATGAAAGCAGTCATGCAGTGAACGAGAATTTTCCCATTATTCAAACCCTACTTTTTATCATCTTTTAATGCTGTATATGAATCTAATCGATGTTGATCTAATCGCATTAGCAGAATTGCTTATTATGGAAAAATTCCATCCCATCTCACTCAATACTATTTTATTTAACTCATTCGAAATTACAGTCATAATTTCGAAATTATTTTTGTGAGTTTTATCGTCACTGAATTGTGTTTATTAGAAATACGAATGTGATTCAGTTGAATTTAATATCATCAGTTTTTCCTTGAGACCAATTTACCAGTGAAAGGCTGCTATTCATAAGAATATTCGTTATCACCTCGTGATAGCAACAGCCTCAAGTGATGATTAAGAAGCAGTTGAAGCTTTTTCGCGTAAACGAATACAACCTTGAAAGGAAACATACATTTTGAGATGATTCGAGAGAGATGTTATCGAAATGATTTAAATTTCGGCAACATTGAGAATTGCGCAAAATCTGTCCATTTCTCAACAAGTGACGATTGATAATAGATGAAAAGCAACACAGTACTGCGGAAAAACGCTTGCACCTGAGGTGCTATTGACATCTGAAGTCGAATGAAATGTTCAATGACTTGTAATGATCGTCTGAGGTTTTTTGGAAGGATGACTTTAAATTTTATGGATTTGAGTTGAAGGTACAGAAAATACAACATTTTTCGTGACCTTATTTTACAAAAGATTAAACTATAGAAGACGCTTAGCAACAGCATCAAACTAGAATATAACAAAAGATTTTTGCTTTTTCTTAAATGCTAAAGAAGTTGTTGTGATTTAATTTCATATTTTTCAACACATCATATTGTTATATTTTTCTAACATCAATACTTCTGCAGAGCATCTATTCACATTATAGTTTAAAATATTGAAAAAAATCTCATAGATTGTCGGAACGTTGAAAATTTTTTGAAAGAAGTGCTGAGAGCGCATCTCCGTCCACGAGAAACTCTTCACTGCTTTTCTAAAAAGAGTATAAATTTTGTGCAGTCTTCATTACTGCATTTGATTTGTTTGCTCGATCCATTCATGACAGATGTACCCCCACCACAGTGCATGCGAATCGCAATTAAAAACCACCAATAAAGTGACTCAATCTTGATCAATTTCACTCGTTGCCGACGTAAACTAACTCTAATAGATCAAAATATGTTAATTTTATGGAACGATTTCTTAGTGAATAGATTATATCAACATTGTGTCTGTGCGTATGTATGTACGTGTGTAATGACTGTACATATTTATGTAAAGCATTGTGTGTCTGTGTGCACGTGCATACGTGGGATTTGCAATTTCGAAATCATTGCAGTCGCAAAAACGATATTTTTGGGTACATTATATGCCAATGGATAGTATTGCATGTATATATCGTCGATTCAAGAAATTTGCAATGAGAAGTTTAAAAGCATTAAAAAATTTGTGTGCGGTGATCAGAAATTCATTCTCGAATCGCTAGATCATAGAAAAACGAATTTTTTGTAGGAGATTTGGACAGCCATGAAATTAATAAGATTTATCCGTAGATTATGAATCGTTTTAATAAATGAATGTTTTTTCTCGCTTATTGCATTATAAATTGTGATTTTTCATCTGAAAAGTCGAATGCAAAGGGAATATTATGTCATTTCCTCTAGCATGCTCTCCACTCATTGATTTCGTTTTTCTCTCTTCGTTTACAAATCATCAAATGTTCTCAATTTGCAATATGATAAATTCCACTCCACTTTTATTCCCCAAGTGGCCTGATTTACTTTTTCATTGAAGAACTTCCTGTTATCGAAAGGTAACGTCTAATTATTACACATCAAAGCCAACGTTATTTTCTTTTTTCATAAAATATAAGATTCCTTTGTATCTCTTATGGTGAAAGTTCGTTTGACGCTATGGGATATTCAATATTAGGATTTATGGCTGTCCTCGTATTCATGGTGAGCGTAACATCAATATCAACGAATAACCAAACAGTGTGCAGTGAAGATAGGTAGAAAAAAGATCTGACAACTTCTGCTCTCATCGAGTAGCTGTTGAAGCGACAAATAATACGCATCTTCCTTTGAATAAATTCCATTTATTGTTATCGGTGAGCGCTGAAGTTAGTTTCCTCTTTAAAGTTGTTTATATCTGTAATTCTTGTTGTCGTCAAACATATTTCAAAGCCTTGCAGACATTGCCTCACCGAGCTGTTGGTGTGAATTATCATTGCAAATGAAACATCAGAATCTTCTCTAACTGGCCGATAAATCAAAGCAAATGAAACAGTCATCATGCGCATCATTTTTGATTTATGATTGTATTGTTGCATGACAAGAAGTGACAATATGCATTCGAATGTAAAATTTAACGAATTCATCGGAAATAGCAAGCTGTTAAGTAGGATAACGGATAACTCTTTGATAGCCATCAAAGATAGTTGTACTGAATGTTTTCTCGCAATTTTGTAGTTAACTTTTTCTCGCAATTTTTTAAAGTCCTATGAGATGAGCGTGAATAAATATTTAGTTCTGGAAAATATCGAAAGTTTAGATGTTGCGATTTACATGACGCAAAACAACAATCAATCAAAATCAATTCCTTTCTCATGACGAAATCACCTTTGAAGTATTATATGGAATGTGCCGAAATTTAGTTTACATATTTCCGGCACAAATAGTGCAGCGCAAAAGTGCTAATAGCACCAATCTTTGAAGGGCGCATAAAAGAACTGCAAAAGAGCAACAAAAAGAACACGATTCCAGATAGAAATCATTTTCATTTCCAGTCTTAGAAGGTCTTCCAGTGGGAAATATATGGGCGATGATATTTGTACGAAAGCAAATCTTCAAAACTTCTTGTTTTATCAAAAAAGAAACATTTCGCGTGAAATTCATATGATGAACGTTGCTTAATAAATTCATACATGATGAAGTGACTGTATTTCAGTTATTGGAAGGTGATCTCTGTATGCTGTAGTGCAACAACTCTACGTTAATTGTAAAACTTGTAAAAAGCCGAATATTCTGAGTGATGCTTTAAAAATAAGGCCGATTATTTTCGTTACATGATATATTTGCATTTCTTGCTTTCAAAAAGAAAATAGATTGCTAAATAGCTATGAGAGTTTTATCGCTTTTAATCCAAGACGATGCTAAAATAGATAAAATATAAATAAGCTATCTGCTTGGGTATAGCTCTCTTTAGTTGAAAAAATATTTTTGCACTAATTCTTGCCCGCCCCTCTTTCTGGTACTATTTTCAAAGAAATTGAAGCCTATACTTCTTCAACTTTCAGCTTGAAAACAACGAGGCCTCAATCAACGACAAGTGGTGTCATCCCCTACAAATGAACACTCTACTATGCATTTAAGGAACATTGCTGAATATGAAGGAATATGAGACAAAGAAAATCACAAAGTATGCAAAATATCTTCAATTGAAGCTCGGTTCAAACTCTAGTGGGAAGAACAAAAAGTAGAAACCAATTCTTCTGCTCATAAATGCAGTACTCATGAGCAGTGTGCACATGAGTTGAGTATAGCACTCTTAACAAGTTTCTAATCGAATGCACTTAACAACTTGCAATATTCGATCATGCAATTGGTTCTAACTAGTTGCCGACAATGCGCAGGTGTTGAAGTGTTGATAGAATGTCAACGAAGCAATGTCATCAACAGCAAATTACGCCTGTTTTTTATTAGTCAGAGAAAGTGGCATGAAGTGCTGATTTTCTCAATGTAACGTTCATGCAGCTGCAATCGAAATTAAACTTGCAGCTTGGAAGTTGAGGAATTTATTTGCATCGTGTAGTTGAAACCTCGCTCTCCCTCACAGAATATCTGTAAAATGCTTGTAGAAATTTGCGAGCCTCTCAATTCGATGTATGTCTATCTATTTAGTTGAGAGTTTCAGCATGAGAACCAATAATTTAGAGAAAGAATCTGATGCACCATGGCAAAATCAACTCTTTCCTCAACAGACAAATCAATCTGTCAAATTCGTAACTGCCGCTTCTACACACCTAAAAATTTGCATGCATTTGCGACAATTTCCGGATTTTATAGCGGGCGCGCTGCAAACAACGGGTCTTTTATATGAAACGCGTAGGAATGGTCGATTCAGCAGAAATGTAAACTCAACCAAATGATCAACTTGATGAGTGGAAGTGTAACGATGCACGTCTTGCTAATCCCTTTATCATTCTTGTGTAACTTCATTTCCTTCTGCTATATTTGAAAAGAGGAATGCCCGTAGGTAAAAACGAACAAATTGCTTACGCGAGTGATCGAACAGTTCGTATATAATAATTACATTTCTTCATTTAAAGGAGGAAATTTACGTTAAAAGAACGGAAAAAAGAGGGCGTTGACAAGGCGATACAAATTTGCGTGCACTTGCCAAGGTCGTCGACGTTGCAATTCTAAGCTGTTATCGCCCACATAATCGTTACTACGCAAAATGCACCCAATCTTGTATTCCATATAAGAGCATCTACAAAAATTCTATCACTATAGTTGTTGTCATGCGACTGATAGAAAAAATGTTCGAAGTAGAAGAAAGAAGAGCGATAGAGAAGATCACTTGTGAAGAGAAATTTCGACGGAGGAAATGCAAACTCACTTCTTTTCACAATTTTTGAAAAATGATGGACATTTTTATGAAGAAAAACGAATGAAGAAGTTATCAACTTTTCCTCCAGAATAAATTTTTCCTCAGAAGTTTCAAAGAGACTCCCATAGAAAAGACTACCTTTCGAGCACGATTGCTAGTTGCTTTAATGAATGGTAAGTGTATAGCATGCTTTGCTTTATATTTGATCAAAAGATGTGTGCAAAAATCACGAAACTGTACTCAGTTACATTTTTCTGTATCGAATTCGCTGAACTATTTCATTTGAAGCACATCATTACTTTTTTCGGCAATTTTTTTTCTAATTTAGGGTAAGTGGTATCACATTTTACAGTCCCGAAAAAACTCCCTCTTTGACTGTCGTAAACGCACTAAAAAGAAGTGAAGAATTTTTTCGACTGCAATTCTTTCGTTACGTCACATAGAGAGTACTAAAGAAAGCGGATGTCTGTCGATGGGTATCGGTATGTTGGTCGGAAATGCCATCAATCAGTTAGAAACAGTAATGCCTTTAAAACGTCCGATGCAGAAGCGAACGATCGTCGGAGCTAGTTGGATGCCGCTTCTATTCCTACACCTGTAATTGGAAGTTTCGCATTCGAACAGGTAACAACGTGCGCCGACGAGGAAGTCGCATTCCGCTAATAAATTTTTGAAAATACCTTGAAGTTTGAACACTGTCAAAGTTTGCCTAATATTAATTAGCATCATTTGTAAGGCTTTGGCTTCTTTCAACATCTTCTAAAGAGGATTCATATGAGTAATGATAGCAACAAAGCGAAAATTTATAAAATCTCAGCGATGTGATTTTCTAATCTTTTAGCTTCAGTACGTTCTAAAATGTTACTACCAATTGGTTAGGAAATCTTTCTCAACATACTTCCGTATATGAAAAATGATAAATTCTTCACAAATATAAAGTTGAAATTTTACTCAAATTTTTTATACTTTGTGTCGTCACAAATATAAATACAATTGTGCGTACTTAAATTGATAATTAATGTTGCACAAAAGTTGACACACTTTTTGAATGGAATTCAATGCATGAAATTAGCCATTAAGAAAAACCGATATCACACACCCTGACTGATCATTCGATTTGCTAAATACCTCATCCGTAATTGAGTTTCGCTTCCGTCATTCAACTGCTATTCGTAGAGAAATGCATAAATATTTAATTGTCGTAATTATGATATATGCATAGATTGTCCAATTTGTTTTATTTTTCAATCAATGAAGCTATATACGAATTTTGCCTCTTCTGATTCTGCTTCTGCTAAGAAACTGCTTCCATTCTACTTTTCGTTTCTTTAAGTTTTGCATGGTTGTTTCATTTGTGTCGCAATGAAGCTTTTCTATGGTTTACTCTTTTTTTTTTCGCTAAAATCAATGACGTTTTTTGCAGTGGATCTCGAGAAATTATTCTATTTTCATTTGACACATCTCGAACTGTTGTGCACAATTATACTTTTCGAGCAGAAGCTAATGAACGATTTTATTCTATTCTTCTTTCAAAGTTTAAAGTCGTAACTTGTCCCGTACAGTTATTTACGAGGCTCCTTCGTCTGACAATCATTTCTCAGTCCATTCTGCACTTTGCTAAATATTGGCTTTTGCCTTTCCGAATTACCGTTTCTCATTTACAGTGCGCATGGCATTGAGAGTTGGTGATTGTTAGTCGAGAAAGCGCGAATTGAATACCCTTGAAAAGTTGATAATTAATAAGACGTAACCTCGACTGAGGCGATCTTCATTTCCAAGCGAGCACACGGTGAACAAAAGATCGCTTCCTGCAAAATAAAAATTTTAATACCCGAATATGCGTAACATTTAATTCGCTATCTGAGAATATGCATAATAAAACAAGCTTCTCATCAAGGCAGATACTGCATTTTTCCCTTATCAGAGTGTTAGCAAATTTGACAGCATCGAGTAGAAGGTGAGCTTCGAATCTGAAAACATGTCTTGTAATAAGAGCAGCATAGTTCGCCAATAACAAATTAACAAATGAGTTCGACATCATATACTAGCGTAAAAGAGTGGAAAAATTCGAAATCACAGATAAAATCAACGTTAATTTTGCATCTCCGCTAATCTATTCTTTGGGAAAACAGTCACAAATAATTATATTCTGTTCCATTCTTTATCTTAATTTTCAAAATTACATCATATCTGTTTGAAATACATGGCAGGATAGTATAGTGCGATAGAGCCTGCGAAGTTGGAAAGCACGACTGGTAAGAATAGGTACTGAAGCTCTAGAATGCTCCATTATAGACCCACTCCCATCTCAGTTTACTCTTAGTCTTTTGACACTGAGAAGACCATCGATTTATATTTGCATGCATCTGTATCGATTTTGCGATTTCCTGGGGAAAGGAAAAGAGGGGAATGAGAGAAAGGCAAAGAAATCCTTTTTCAGTACACGTTTCCTGAGGAGATCTTGGAATTTTAAGTCGAATTCTCTATATGAAGCTCTTCTAAATATATGTAAAATCAGTGACAGATTACTGCTTGCCGCACTCGACAATTAGACAACTATCAGCCAGCACATTCCTTTAAAAGTTCTTTCAATAAAAATGCAGATATTTTCGGAAAAAACCTGTTATTATAGACAATGGCGATAAAATGCTATCTTTTTTATTCTATGAATGTTTTCATAATTCAACTCTTGCTCCCACAGCTTCCTGCGCTTCTACTGCACACTTTCATCGTTCCTGATATTTTACAACACTGAACACTTCCTCAAGTTTTGTATACAATTAGCCATATATTTTAATATTTTTCGTATACGATGCACTTAGAAAGTTCCGGTTCTCATAAACAAATCAAATTAAAGAATATGACTTCTTCTGTTTAATTTTGTTTCGTCTGTAGACGAAAGAATCAGAAGCGAAAGATGGACTGTTATACACGTATTAACGAACTAGAAAGCGCAAGTTATACTGCGAAGTAACAAGACGGATGAACTAGCATGGCGACACTGAAGGGGAAGACCTTGTCGCCGAGAATTGTGGAATATTTCCAGCTGGTAGGAAAAGTTTTGAAAGCTAAATAAGTGGACTTAACTGCTTCATATACCATATAAGCTTTTCCTCTAGGAAATCAATTTCTACGTCATTAAATACCTCTTCAGTTACATTGTAGAAATCTTACGCGTATGATACGGATAACATGTAACATTTACCCTCGTACCTGTGCCCGTTTTGTGTGCGTGATATTTCGCATTTGCCAAGCAGGGGTCAAGTACGTATGCTACTTGTCATGAGGGATTACTTCCTAGTCGATGCAAAAGTGCAAATATTGTGTTGTTATATGCGAAATCATCATTGCAGAACATCTCTTTCTCTGATGATAATCAAGCAGACGTATTCAGCTACATTTAATTGAACGTGTAAGGGACGGACACACTTCAATGGAACGGTGGAATGTTCCAAAGGAGGACGAAAAAAGTCGATTGAAAACAGGATTGTGTGGCGTCTCCAAGAAGAAACAGAGAAATAAGCGAGAATATTGTTTGCAGACATTTTTTACAATTTTGAACACCTTATTGCAGAGCACAGACTGTTCTGCTGGAGAATATTGTAGCAATGAACACAGGGAAGTGAACTTTTCTGGGAAGTTCGAAGTCTCTTTTTTCGCATCGCTGAACGATAGATTGCTCTGCGTCAAAGATAGCGAACGACTGGTAGATTACGCAGTAAAATGTTCTTCGCTGCAGCAAAAGTACGAAATTGAAAAATCATTTTGTTTTTAAAAGTCAAATTTTTAAAGAGTTGAAATATCAAAAATATCTCAAGTATCGGCAAAACGCTTTCAGAGCTTCCAACGTACGAATGACATCTGCGAGAAACATTATGCCTTTTATAACTGAGAGAACTGATCTGAGGCCCAACGGAGGTCTCAAGCATAATTGATACCGCTTAATGGTATTTACCATCATGTTCCTCTGCCCAAAATATATAAACATGCCTCATTTAACCGCTTGCTTCCGTAATTTTTGGCCACTCACTCAGATGGCACTCTGAAATCTTCAATAAGAAGAAGACGTAAAAGTAGTTTCGGTTGTCATTGAATAGTTGCACAATCAGCGATGCAATTCTGCTCAATGAGACGAAAAATTTATTTCTTTGTGGTTCGTGCAGACACAACCACTATTCGCTCCTCCACTATCCTTGCCTCCTTCCACCTCTACTAATCCGAGTTCTTCCAAATGTCTACTATCATAGATCGTCTAGTCTTTATTACGTTTTCCAAAATGCCATTTATAAGTTGTGGTGTTTTTATGCTGTGAATTTTTATTGCATTCCAACACTATTATTGTAACAGTACTGTACGATTGTAACAGTGTGAGTGATTTCATTATAAGAGTGAAATGTTATTATCGTTAAGTATTATCATGCTCCAATTGTATCACGTAGAAAAAAACTTGAGTCGGATGAAGTGGAACACATTTTTCAGACGAAATACTTCTTTAAAACGCTGCACTTTGAGGTGAGCGTGAACACTGCAAAGAAAAGGGTGGTCGAAACGTTGCGCACCTCAACAAGTATTAATTGTGTGTCCTACCATCGAAGACGAGTAGTGCCAGCGTTGAACACCTGCCGAAATGTTGGTCGCTAGTGCCCTCCTCCTATTATTACTGCTACAGTTAAGCACTGATGTCGATGCGCGATGTTGTTGTTGCATGTAAGTATTTCATACTTAAAGCACAATTAATTCATAATTACTTTCATTGGATATCTCAAACTAATGGCATATAGTGAACTGCTCGAACAATTCATCTCATATCTGCAAAATAATGGCATATCAAACTTCATCATTGGAGCTGAAAGATTTGCAAATGAAGTAGGATTCTCGAATTTTATAAGCGATTTTAATATAAGCGAGAGTAAGGGCACCTAATGATTGTACATTCCTGAGGTGATTTTAAAATCATCGAGTTCATCGACTCATGAAAAATATTTGAGAATTTTTTAATAATGCTGCGCATTAAATGCGACTTCGACCATCCATATTTGGATTATATCTGCACAATTCAAACTCAGAACGCCGCATAATATTACTTCTATAGTTTTCGACTAGAAATTTCCTCAGCAATCTGTGTGATTGTGACTTACCTGTATTGTCTTATTTCCGCTGTAATGACATGAAACTAAAAATGATATGTTCGATTGAATATGGAATGGCCAGTTGTTTAGAAGTTCAATGCAGACAGGAAATTCTAAATGAGTCATTACCCTTCAATTAGACTTCAGTTTTTTAGAGACCTTTATCCACACTAAAATTGAGCTTTCTCTTCATACCGCCCTCTTGATCATCCATTTCGCCTCTTAACCATCACACCTTCTTTAGAGCGCAATGGGAAAATCTATAAAGGAAAATCCCCAAAAATACAAGGCATTAAACCAGGAAAAACATCACCCCAAAAACAAAAGACAATAAAGTTTTATAAATGGTGGCGCATCCAATCCATAACTAATGCCAGGAAAAACACCACTACAACTGATAAATCAGTGCTTACAAATAACGAGGCCATATCTAACTAGGCCAAAACACACAGCACCTAAACATCACTCTCATCCCAGAATTAGGCTACCAAACAATTCTAATCATACGTGATAAAGCCTCCTCGTTTAATTATCACATGCGCTCTATCCATCCATCTTTCTTTGATCTATTATAATTGAAGCGCTTCTAACTGTGCTAAGCCAAGGTATTAATAGCAAGCCTTATAGTCAAACGTGGCAAGCATTTACAGTTGTGCCTGAGAAAAAACTTCGGTAATTTCTTGGGAGTTTCAAATTCAAGCTGAATGAAACAATTTTTGAGAATTTTCTTAATCATCATCGCTAATTCAGTGGTTGTATTAGAAGACTGTATGATATTTAATTACCAAAGTTTTCTCCACCTACCTGTCATAGCATTCTTCGTTGTTACATGGCTCTTTATTGCTCACTTAACAAGCATACAAGGTATATTCATAACAATTAGGGTTGAAAGCAGTTCACTAGATTACGGTAGTGGAAGTGATTAGTGATGTGTTGCATTGCTTCAAGAAGGCCTCTTCACGATATTTCTTTTCCTTAGGCTTACCTCGGTGTCAGTCGTCCATTCATCATACAAAAAATAGTCCTTGCAAAAACGTGTTAATGGATGAGATCAATAATGATAATCGTACTAGTTTTTCACTTAGTACCACATCACTCACACACACACCCTTTCGGCCGATATCTGGGAAAGCCGGGCTGGCAGATTTTTTCAAAAAATCGCCTATGGAGGACATCGCAAAAAATGAATATAAAAGAGATAGATATCATGCAACGCTCTAATTGAATGCAAGAATTATGCAGTGGTTTACGTTGCAGGACGATGTAGTGCCAATTTCCTGTTCGCATATGGCGGACATGGTGCTGACTAGCACATCGCCAAAGTTCTTGGCAGTTTTTGCCTACAAACGCCAGTATCAGCTATAAATACGCAACCTTTCGTCTGTTTGTAAGTCGCCCATCCTGTCAAAACACGTCACCTGCTAGGCAAGCCTCCCATATGATCTGCAGATCAAGTGCGTGGAATCCGTATGAATTCATTACGAGCCAGAAGTGCTTCGATAACATGCTTTAGACATTCCTCTAAAAGCAACCTTCGGGTGAGTGGAGAGTTGCCTGATATCGAAAAGATGGTTGCAGCTTCTGGAAACTGAGCTCAAGATGAGGTACAAAACGCTAGAGTCACGATAGTGGAGAAATCAAATAGTAAAAGCAGAACAGCGCTTTGTAGCCACTGTGGTGAGCAATGCAATGCAGAGGAGGCTTCTACGGACGTCTATCAGAAGGAATAACAAAAGTGGGCACTGAACATCGCAGGTTCTAACGAATACACATTGATTTACCGTTAACTATGCATACGTAAATTTTTTACTTATCTACGGGCCCCAAAGATTTCTTCATTAGGAAGCATTTGTGGGAAGCGGTGGCAAAGTGTTTAAAATGTAGGGCATAGCAGTGAACGTTGTCACGATGAATCCGCCTACACTCCAGAAGCATCCGGTTTGATCCCGACTATATGGTGACAAATATCAAAGACACAAAAGGGAGGTCTATGTCCATGGCTGGCGGAATGAATGAAAACGTGTAAGAGAACAGTTGTCTGTGATGCGGTTAACCGCTCATCATTGAGACGAAGTAGCGATTAGATATTATGAGATAAGCAACAGGTGACTACTAAGAGACATTCGGAAATAGAGAAACCTTAGACTATGCGCATGCCAAGAGTTAAACGATTCGGCGGGTTTATTAATTATTAAATAACCTCTGCCCGGTCTTTATGTATTTGTACCTTTTAAGCTAATGCAATGCCTATTGTGCTCATACAAGATTTTTCCTGAACATGCATTTGTCTACATAAACACTGGGTCTTCTAATTCAAGCTGCCGTGTCTGCAAACGTCGCCAATGCTGCTGGCTTTCGTGCTAAAAAAATCCTGAAGAACATTTAGGCTATACCCGTCTGCGATGTACTTCCTAGATCTGATTTGTGCAACGTTTCATAATGACTACAAATCTGTTTAAATTCGATTCGCTGCGATAATGGAAGTAATATTAATATAAACTTGGGAAATTTCTTACAATTAAGTTGGGTTCTTTTCTATATGAGAACAAATAGCTATTAATATGTTCCCTACGAAAAATATGCATTTTCCATCTATATCTTCAACATTTTGCTTTCAAAATTGATTTACCATATACATCGTCTTTAAAAGCATGGTTTCATGCACTTTTTCCAACATTTACTTACAACACGTATTATGACAAAATACAGTTGCACATGTGCTTAATCTGCATATGCCTGTCCGCATATTCGGTAGCATCAATTCGGGAAAGCAGAATTACAAAATTTAATGGGCACCGTAGGACTGCCATCTGCGCCATGTTTCAGTTTTAGAGAGAAAATAAATCAAAAATTTATGAGAATAGCTGAACAAGTTTAGAATGCAGATATTATTCTAAATTTCTTTCTTACTTGAGAGTTACTCTCAAAACTAGTCCATTTCATTGATTCTATAATATTTGTAGTTACTGAGGCACCTACAACTTATGGATCATTTCAATATATTTCGTTATGAAACGTAGAATGCACAACTGAAAAAGTTTTTTATTGGGAAAGCAATTGCGACGAAACATTGCACATCTACGACTTATGTGCCTCATTGCAAAAACAAATCATGTAATTTGCATATATATTAGAATACCTGAATACCTGTATGTTTATGAGAGTCATTTCATTATGAAAGCGAAGGTGAATGCATGAAATATAAATGCGCTCATTCGGTACTAACGTGTTCAGTGATTCCTTTTCAAAATGTACTTTGAACGTCGAAAAGAATTGAAAATTTTCTTCAAAATCGGATTTCATTTTGCCAATAGGCATCCCAAATAAATAATTAATGCGGTCAACATAACCGAGCAAAACTTTAAATAGCCGTAAGAACCTCCGACATTTGGCTTGATAGCGAGAAATTTAGGTCGGTCGTTAAATAATGCTTATGGAAAGTAAATCCAATTAGAATTTCATATCGAGATAGTTTTATATGAAACTTTGTCGCGTCTAAGTTATATTATTTTCCTTACATTTCTACACGAAACTTAATACCCCTCCTTATTGAGGATATTCGTCGTTGGCATCGATCGTATTAGATTCGCTTCACAGAGCATTACAGTCTGGAAAAAAGCAATGTTTAAATTCTATCTATGAAAACATGCTGGATTTTTATCGAAATTGGTATGCACATTCTTCAGAACAGATTTGTTGGAGAGCGCTATTCTCTCATAACTTTTTTATTCCACTAGTTTTTTCGTATAGCTTTGCACTGTACGCAACAACACTTCATCAAGGGCACATTTCCTGTCGCTTCACTTCGATGCATTTTGTGTCACTTTTTTTTTGGAGTTTCGGCATCTCTTCAGGCAATCTCATCTTCACATAGATGTGTCGTTTGCAATTTTTAATTTTTTTTCCTTTCGCTGCAATACGGAAAAAAAGCAAAATGGTGAAAGTTATTGCATGCGTTAATGCGTCTGAGGTTTTTTTTTTCTAGTAGAGAAGTTCTAAACGAGAGTTCCTTTACCGTAATAAATTCAGCAACTCGTAAATCGAGGGAAGTTTACAGTCGTCGAAAGAGTGAAAATTGTGCATGCAGTCGTAATAGTGCAAAAATTCGGCGAATACATCACTCTAGTATGCAGTACTACATTGGAAAAACATTTTTCGCGCTTTTGCAAAATTAGATTTTGCAAAGCGTACTATGACAGTTTTATGTCTACGCGTAAGTAGGTGTTTTTTGCATGTTCATCCGATAGTTCGAAATCAAGATTTTCTGAAGTTAGGGCTGTAAATTTTAATGAGTATAATATACGCCGGAAGTGGCTCCATATATTATTTTTCAGTTTCAGCTCATCAAGTTTGGGACTGTTTATAGGCTCCAAAGAATTAAAAAGAACTTGATTGCATTTTCCATCGATCGGATCATTGAAAAACGAGTTTCTTGTAGAAAAGTTGACTAAATTGGTCGGATTTATTGGTTTATGAGAACAATAATTTCATATTTGTTAACTGATGGTAATATAATAAATTGGTTGGTCAACTGAGCGAAATGCATGGGTGCATATTGTGCCAGATTTCTTAGGCATGTTTTGCAAGCTTTTTCCCTCTGTATCATAGCTCCACAAGATTTATTTCACTTCAATTATTTTAGCTATAGAGGAGTTCTCAAATGTAGGTGTCATAGCAACGATAGTATTAATCCTTCTCTTAGACAAGCGATTCTTTAAGTGGTCTCGGTATCTGATATTCCCTACTGCCGCAGTTCTATTGTAGTGCTCATTGACCACATGTAGGTGCTCACTGCTGAAACTGAATGTGTCGCGACAGAACGTATTTATGTTTTTCAAACTTTCCGTTCGTTTATTAGGTAAAAAATCGGAGCGAACACTGTCAAAAAGAATAATAAATGAGAAGAAGCTTTAAGGACGACAGTAGGTTCCAGTTAAATCAAATCAGATAATTTACTTGCAAACTTGTTGAACCAATATAAGAAGTAACGACGTTTAAAAAAAGACGAACGACGAACGACCGCCCATCAAAAATGCTGGCAGGGTCGACGAAGGCAACATTTTGACATGAAACAAACGAAAACAATTGAAATCATTCATTGTAAATGAACAAAAATAAAAAATAAAACAAAACAAAAAGCGTTGAGAGGCAAAATAAAATTTCCACACTTCAACAGAAAAACCTAAAAAGGAGAGAAAATTTTGAAGAATCAGCAGAGATTATTCATTTTGCAATTGAACGAGCCATTTTCAAGCAGAAAAAAAATTGCCGGGTTTGCCAAACTTGACTATTTGTTTTGCCTTCATATATTCAGGAACGGCACTGCGGATATCTATGTTGAAAGCAGCAATAAATTTGAATCTCTCACAGTCACAAATATTTCCTCATTCGATTCTTGAAAATTTCGTCACTTTATATTGTATTTATCGTCATTATGATTAAAATATTTCACGTTATTTATTCGTGATGCATCTTTGGATAAATTATGCAATACTGTTATATTTTCAGAGGCAAAAGGTCGAATTATTCTATACTTTTCTATACTATCCTATCACCCCTACAAACTGTGTCATCTGTATTACTATATTTTATAGCTTGCAAAGTTCTTTAGTCCAAAAAGTTTTCTTATAAAGACAGTTGCTGTTCGGGTTAATGTGAATGGCAGCTACGAGGGGATGGGGGATCCACAGCGATCGAAAAAACGTTTGAATAGTTTTAGCAGTTGATGGCTTGAACGATCTGGAAGTACCTGAGAGTGGAACTTATGATCCAAAAAGCACTTGCTTTCGTGTTATTTTATAGACCCGATCAAGTGGTTAAACATCAAAGCCAATTGTGAGCAAGTTTCAGGTGTGATTCCGTTTTCATCGCATCCAAAACACAGCTATGGCTTACCACAATTATTTTTGCTGTTTGACTGTAATCCAGCTGCATAACAAATGTTTATTTTACGGGTTTCAAATGGTGCCATGCGGTTGAAGTGCCAATTGCACTGATTTAGTCGTACCTTTCGTCCCACTTTAGGCATTTAAATAAAACCGTTACACTCAACATGCTCGCAGTGAGGCCAACAAATCGACATCGCTAATGTGTGACCCATAAAATGACAACGTCGTAATAGTAATTAAGTAAAATAACGCAACAAGTAACACTAATATAGCAGAAAGAGTCGGCCGCCACATCGACTTAAATGCAAACGTACCATAAAATCTACAAAAATAAGCCCACTCTCTCGAATAGAAACCTATCTAGAAGACTAAAAACGCTTAGAACACCTTCAAAGCTCGCACTCCTCGATAGTGCGCAGATTTAGGGGTTCCTTTTTAAGTGTTGAGTCTCCTTGACTGGTCTAGTTTTCAAGGCCCTTCAAGATCTGGAACCCTTGTCGATATCCGATTAAATTAGCCGCTTGCCTTCACAGGTGTTACGAGCAAGGCACTCATCACGCTTATGCAATGACGTGATATGAAAAATGGCCAAATCACTGGGGTGGGTTCAGCCAGGTTTCACACCCCCCAGTGGCCGTGGCACCGGCGTGATCCCCGTCGTCGCCTGTTGCGAACTGCGCCTGCCGTCCCACGTCTTTGTACGCCAAGAACAAATCACATAGGCCCATTTGCCTCTGTAAAGCAATCTGGAATGATTGTGTGACGACACCGACCTCTTTTTATAGCCTTTCAATTCTATCTGAGGTCACTTGCTGAGCAGTTGCTCTTCCTTTCTGAAAGTATTTAAATAGCTTTGCAAAGTTATCACAGTTCATGACAGCTGCTGTTAGATCTGCTTCTAAGCTTTCACGGTAATTCTTCTTTTAGTCAGTTTTGCCTGCTGGATTCGATTTTGTCTGAGCAAAGTCGACATCGAAAACACCTCAGCGTGACAATGTCGTATTGAAGAAATAACCAACTAATAGGAGCATTTGAAAAATGCAACAGAAAGACCTAACAGAAAACGAGCATCGATCGATATGCATGAATACTTACAGTTCATACGTTTTGATTATGTTTTGATTATGCTCGCTGCCCTCCTTCTTCGGTTATGTCCATTTGCGAGAATGAGCTGTTGAGGAGGCAGGAATACACAATTGATAAGTTGAAGTGGCTAGAAGTCAAAAAATTATTTATCACGAGGCAGTGATTTGTGTGTATGAAATACAAGTTTCTTCAAGAACGTTGTGACAGTGACTACCGCCCTACACCTCCATCTACTATCGAATGAAGTAGCACGTGCAGATTACCCACAACACACGATAATTTTCTTAAGAACTTTAACTGATAATCTTCGACAGAACACTCAGAGTCAGGAATTCTCTCAGTCCCGTTCATCCAGTCGTTCTCCTCCATCCTCCTCTGGAAATTCACTCTCGGTCTGCCATTATTTACGAGTAATTATCTGTTAATATCCGATTAATATTGTATTCTTCCAAGCTTACTGCTTGAGAATCTCGCTGTGCGCCATTTTCACGATGGCGGCCGCACGTGATTCTGCGAAGATTCCTGAATAGAATAAAATTTTTTTTCACTGTTTTTGAGGGTAGACTGCGATTTATAATAACGCTGTCACAGTCTACCATCATTGATGCGATGGACTGTGATAGCAGCATAGGTTTCCCGCATTCCCTTTATTGTCCTCAATTCCATGGGGTATGTGGTGCTTGTTCAACACCGAGGGAACCCAATTTTTTGCATAATGGGAAAGAATCGCATAGAGTTCAGCGAGACATACAATTCAGCCAGCTGTTTCAACAAAAATCGGTGAAGTGATTTTTCTAATGGCTGTACTTCAGCACTTCCTTCGATTCCGGCCTGCGATCCTTGTTCTTAGCTCTGCAACAAGCTGAAAGTGCCATCGGATGAAAGTGCCATCGGATGTTCATCTCTTGTTTTTTCTTTTGCAACGACGACCATCCATCTCTCCCCTTAACTCGCCAATTATTCTTTTCCATTCTTGAAATAGTGCAGAGCGGTATATTGCAACACACTTCAAGCATAGAAAACATTAATGATCAGAATACTGATTCATTTGGAATATATTTTATCACTAGTACATCGAAGGAATAGAAGCCTTGGAAGAGCAATTAAATGTTGTTCGTAGTGGCGCACAATCATTATGGTGAACTCAGCAATTGCCATTTAATCTCACTGGAATAACGTTTTTGTATAAGCCATCCAAAGTCTCTTTTTTATGACCAGCTGACGCCTTTCACTCCATCTTCTGCCGACGTCATCTTTCAGTCTGAAGGTAGCTAGTCATGCAACTTTCGCTCTTCCTGATTCATTCAGCACATTCATCGGAACGCCTTTTCCTCTGCTGATACCTCCAATTACTTTCCTTCTTCGTGATTGTCCACAATTCCCCGAAATGTCTTTTCTTCTTTCTGGTATGTCCAGTCAACATCCTGAAAGGAAATGAAATTTTTTTAACGAAAAATGTGTTTGTGGGATGCTGGCAGAAAATGAGCTTAGAAAAGGAGCTATGTATTTCTGTGTTTCTATCGGGTTAGAAGAGGATGAGAATATAATAGAGAAATGAAAATAAGAACGTATAGTGATATCGTCGTCAAATTAGATGGAGCTATAGCTCATCGGGTGTTTCGCAGCACCACTACACATTGAAACGAATAAAGAAGCGTATTAGAAGGCCAAACACGATATCTGCTTTAGAAGTTCCAGTTGTCAAGTCAACCACCTTTATATTTTGCTGTCAAGTCAACCTTTATATTATTCGCAGCGGTGGATGCAAAATCTAGTCGAAATGATCGCCCTTACAACCCTTCTGTAAAACGTTTATGTTGTACTAGGATGGCGGTAATGCACTACGATCAGATCAAAACAATGTATATAAATTGTAGGCACGCTTAATCTCCTTAAAAGTCCTTTAAAACTAATGGATCAACTCGAAAATTTGCCTAGGAGAAGAACATCATATGATATACATTGAACTCATGCTTTTGCATGCCTATATGCCTCATGCCTCAGTGGCTCCCGAGTCGAAAGGCAAAGAGATATTCACTTCTTTATTCGTTTATTTTTCTCAGGAAAGCATTCATTATGCATAAATGTCTCCTCATATCGATTCCAATTCCACTTTGGTGCAGCGGTAAAGTCGCGTGAAGATAACTCTGGATAGACACAACCCTCGCTCAGTGATCAAATTTACAAAGGCATATCGAGAGAAATGCATGTAGAGTTGAATAAAATTTTTTGCAATGCTCGAGGAACGACCAATCAAAGTGAACAGCGTAGAGAGTAATGTTTGATTTTATGCTCAGAAAAATTGCTTCCTATTCATTTGAATGTTCGATTACTCAGCTTCGTTTCCTCTACTTTTTTGATCAAAGGTATGTACATATTTGAATTAACGTGTAACATTCAACGGTTCAATTTATCGAGTTGGCTAATCGAGTTTGTATGCGGTAGATTTTTTAATGGCACAAGAAACTATCGTATTCAAAGCTCATCTTCCGATATTATAGCATGAATGCGCAAGACTGGCTTATCTGATCGACTGAGCCATGACTTACTTGCTTATATGAAGCCAACTGTTCCGCTGATTACCGATAAAGTTGAAGTTGGAAGAGAAAAGCCCAAGCCAAAAAAAGTACGTCAAACCAAAACCGATCTGAATGAGAAGAGTGTTTTCAGTTTTAGCTAAAGGAGAGTGACTATTGCCAAAGTGAGCAAATCAATGAATCCTACTCTCAAAGACGCAACATTTCAGGCCAATGATGATGAATCCGTGCTGTGGAGGATTCGGCATGGGAGGTGGTGGTGGTGGCTGCTGTGGTGGTGGGGGTGGTGGAATGCCAATGATGGTCTGCTGCATGATGGGTGGTGGCGGTATGATGGGTGGTGGCGGTATGATGGGTGGAGGTGGATATCCGGGTGGCGGTATGATGGGCGGATTTAGGCCACTGGTGGTAATAGGAACGGGAGGATACGGAGGCGGCGGCGGCGGCATGCCAATGGGTGGAGGTGGAGGATATATGGGGGAGGTGGAGGAGGCGTTCCAATGGGTGGTGGCATTAGCATAGGAATTCAACCAACGGGCGGTGGCGGTGGGTATTCAATGGGTGGCGGATACGGAGGCGGTGCTATGCCCGTCGGCGGCATGGGCGGCGGCGGCTTGGGTGGCGGCGGCTTGGGTGGCGGCGGCGGATACGCAGGCGGTGCCATGCCCGTCGGCGGCATGGGCGGCGGCGGCTTGGGTGGCGGCGGCTTGGGTGGCGGCGGCGGATACGCAGGCGGTGCCATGCCCGTCGGCGGCATGGGTGGCGGCGGCTTGGGTGGCGGTGGCGGATATGGAGGGGCTGGTATGGGCGGCGGTGGATACAGAAGCGGCGGCATCGGTGGGATAGGTGGCGGCGGTGGTGGATATGCGTCAGGTGGAGGTCCTATAGCCGTTCCACTCGACACAGGTGCTGGCGCAGCTGCAGCTCAGCCAGCGAGTAGTGGTGCGGCACCAGCCAGCGGTTATGCAAAGACGTTGCGAAAAGCACTTTCCAGACATCGGTCGTGAAGAAAATGTAATGATCGCTCGACAGATAGTGTTCGTTCAACTCAGTTAATAAATCGGCTCTTGGCCAAGTCGCCTCTTGCCTCTTTCCTAATGCCCCATAAAATTCAGAAATATTAAACTGTTTCAGCTGGTATATCAATTCATAGATCAAATTACAATATAAAACATTACTTTGCTTCGCACTCTGTTTCTTATATGCGGAGAATTCTTTTTACGACGTTCAAATTACTTCTTTTTTGATTTATTGCGCTATGATGGGTTCGGGTTCCCACTGAATTTTAGAAACAACTTCGTCAGTTGTAATATTCGACGAAGAGAAATGCGAATTGGATTGGAATATTGCAGTGTATAGCTGACCTTAAGAGTAGTATATGCGTGAGTGCATTGTTGTTGTCAATTCCGTTTGTGTTCACTGCCGTTTCGTTTTGTTGTCAACACTATTTCCCGTTCGTGTTATTCCTTCCCGACTTAGATGTATTGTGTTGACATCACTGCCACTGAGTTATTCGCAGTTAACAATTTCACGCAATATTCTTTATTCTTTCATGCAATATTATTTGCATTTCCGTCTGCCTCCATCGCATTCTCAATAGCACGCTTTTTTCAACTGCTACATGCAGTGAAGTATTCAACGTTGTAAAATTCCCCCTTGAAACGGTATTCCTGCTTATTTGGGATTACTCTTTTTTTTCTTGTTTTTTGTGCACCACCTATGTGCCACTTACCTGTACTTTTCGATTACTTTCGTTTGAATGACAATAAATATGCGGCAGGTTGTTTGTTCCTCTACTGCGCTAATGGATCGTGAGGGAACAATTTCCTAGCTCTGAAAATCACAATTCTTCGGATTGAGAAAAGCATCTAAGAAAAGTCGACTGAATGAAGCGAACAATTTTAGGAAGCATTACTGAATCCTGAGAATATCAATGTAAAAGCCCTATCACTTATGTAGTTTCGCTTTTAAATGAAATGAGGTGTAGATTTTGACCAAATATGATGAAGATTTTAGAGACGTAGTTGCGTAAAAGGAGAGCTTGTTTTCTTTGAAAGTTTTTAGAAGGGTACTGTGGTGTTTATGACCCTGAAACAAGATAGGTCTTTATTTAGTATGGCATTCACGGAACAGAAGGAGTATACGTCGGGAAAATCTCCTCATATGAATGAAATATTCATATAGCAATTACTTTCAACAAGAGACAATTTGGGTTTATGAAGGGTACTGGAAACAAGCAGGTTTTGATGGCGTTCTAGCAGCGATTTGGAAGCGAGGATTGGAGGAGCAGTAAAGGTTTTGCAATGAAAAATCCCTCTGAAGACAGAGGGAGAGGGAGAGAGGGAGGATGGAGAGGGTGGGAAAAGGGAAGAACAGTAGCTGACTAGAATCTGTCCATGATTGAGTTCGATGCAACTTTTTCAAAATATCTAAGTTATGAGCGCGCGAAAGCGCTAAATTTTATTATATCTATTTGCATTTAAATAAGGAAAAGTCTAATTTCGCATTCAAACGTTATAATCATTAATTAAATAAAATATTTTTATTGTTAATCTGAAGTCTTAAATAAACAACGAGAATTGCCTGCAAAGCATTCGAAAACAATTCTCTTGTGATATTTTAAGCACTTTCTTATCTCTCGTTCGAATGCACACAATATAGTCAAGTTTATTCGAATAAGCAAAAATACTGCTTGCGAGTATTTCATGCCAAATGAGCAATCTGTGGCCAGAAAATATGCATTTTCTTTTTCAACGAACTACTTTGCATAACGACATTATTCCAATAAAATTGCAGTTAATCTGTGCACTT
Organism: Ascaris suum; assembly: GCA_013433145.1. Classification (NCBI taxonomy): domain Eukaryota; kingdom Metazoa; phylum Nematoda; class Chromadorea; order Rhabditida; family Ascarididae; genus Ascaris; species Ascaris suum. The sequence goes on along the minus strand of CM024178.1, from coordinate 6,050,930 downwards.
ATTAATATTATCGAAGGAATTCAATATGGCTGGCTGTATAAGATAATATGAAAAGTTCCATTAAATGTCCATGTTGATAGCGTCGATAATATGCGAATGAACTTTTCGATGAAAAAAAAAAATGCAAAGAAGATGAACTGAGAAAATGAACATGTAGATCGATTGGAAAAAACGAGGATAGCATTGTGAAAGAGCAATGATAAAAAACTAAAGCTGTCAAAACAGCATATATATATATATATATATATATATATATATATATATATATATATATATATATATATATATATATATATATATATATATATATATATATATATATATATATATATATATATATATATATATATATATATATGGAAGAGGTTGTAAATAAACAAATAGACATTTATTTATTTATTTTTATTTATATTTATGTCATATTTATACTTATTATATATTATTTCAATTTCCTCGTAAATAATATATAATACGACGGCGAATGCGGATTAGTATCGATAGAAGCAGTTCGAAAAGTGAATGCTTCTCCACAACGTTCACGGTTCCTGCAGCAGCACTCATTTAAGCGTGAAGCTGCCCATCTAATAATCTGAAATACGTCGAAGTTGATAACTGAATAGCCGAAAAAATAATTGATAATAATTGAATAGCCGAAAAAAAACGTTTTAAATGAAAAGAAAATTTGAAGTGTTCATTAGTGAATGAGGTCATCTATCGCATGGCGATCGGCCCCAATGCAGGCGACTCTTAAACATTGAAATAATCTTTACCTTTACAATGTTTGATGACAGCTCGTTCCAGTTGCATACAGTTCGATACATCAAACTATGCAAAACGTGAACTCTTCGTCTCGAGAGAGGGGAGAAACTGAAGGGAAATCTACTCAACTTTCGAAATCCTATCCGTTTTTTTCACTTTCACCCACTTTCAACACGACAGCGCGCTGTAGTCCTTACTTAAATCTGGAAAATGTGGTACGTCACTCTGTAGAATACGTACAGTCTGTCGTACCAATCCGAACGCAGAATTTTTTATACGCCATTAATCATGTCTGCGGTGGGTGGATAGCTCATAATCCTAGCGACGAATTAACATTGTGCTAAGGGTAAGCTTAAATCTTAATTGGTGACAAAAGAGAGAAAATAGTGGTGTGGTTATATTGCCAAATTTTATAGTTTGAATGAGAAAAGATTTTTTAAGCATGACTTTGCACGGCATTCTCGATCAAAACTGCAGTTCGAGAATCTCATGCGACATGAAGTAACTCCTGGGAAGAGATTAGACAAAACCAAGGATGGGAAAACGGTGTCAAACTTGGGTATTTCGCATAAAAACGTGTGAAATGAACCGAACGAATAATCGCTACGATCATCGAATCGGATCTATGTCAACAGCCGACTCTGAAACAAAGAGAATGACATTCACGTCTTTGTGACAATTTTGTAACATTACAATTCGTATTTCTTTGCTTCAATTGTTACTTAATCCACGACGCATATATAAAGTGATTTTATGGTTTATTCCAATTAGTAATTAAAAAATCGTTATCGCTATGCAGTTTATTCTTTTCGTAGTAATGATTACCGTCCTGATTGGTCGATCGACAGCGCTATTCTTTGGTGGTGGTTGCTCTTGCACGTAAGTTATCGCATTTTCTCTATTATAAATGTTGGATATTAAATTGGCTAAAGAAGTATTGTAATTCAGTTTGGCAAAATTTCAAGCTGATCATAAAATTTTTCTCATGGAACAGAGGTTTTTATTCCAAATATTCCAACGTTAAATGCTTCCAACTGCATCAAATCTCGGACCACCTTGCCCAATTTACTTTTCCGACTCCTTTGCACTGTTAGTGCTGCAAGATGTCGCTCTTCCATTTCATCCCATTTCACTTCATTACATTGCATTCCATTATATTTCGTTTATCTTTTCCTATTGGTGCCATAGATTGCTAGTGCCTTTGTACATCAACTTATAATATAAAACATTTCACAGAGGAGAATTTGCAGTTCAAAAAATTTTAATTCCTAGAATTATTTTTCACATGAGCATCTGTTTATAGTAATAGAACTAGTAAACATCAAAGAAACTTTCCGCTGTGAACAGCTTTTTCCATGTTTGCTGTTTCGACGTAAGCTGATTTTAGTAGGTGCGTATTTTCCTAGACTTAACTCTTGCACACTCTATGTTCTTAAGGTTTCTGCTACGCAATCCCTATTTCTTTCTCGCAAATCCACCTCGCATTCCTTGTCCAAGAATACATCCATCCTCAACATCACTGCAAGGATAAAGTGTTTTTCCATGATTATTTCAAGTACCTTGCAAAAAAAATTTTTATACTGCCCAATAGGAGAATATCGATATATGTAATGTTTTGCTCGATCTTGTGTGATAATCTGGGATGTCGTTTTATAGTGAAATCGGTGAAATTTTTACGGGAATTGTCGACACTTGAATTGCTAGCACTGTAGCCCCGAAAAAGAAATATCGAAAGCACTTTTAAAGCCATCACGTTCCTCTTGTTACTGCTGTCGTCTCTCGTAGAATAACTGATACATCTTCACTGCAAAAACAATGCATGGAATATCCCACTACAAGAGGAATCAGAAGGTTTGCGTTTTTAAGCTAATACTAGAAATTTATTGCAAGAAAATGCTAGAAAAGGCTAGAAACATGAATTTTGAGGGCAGACTCACTCACAGCACATTGAACAGTAAGACATCAGTTGTATTTCAGTCTCCCTCTACCAATATGCTTCTGCTTACCTACACCACTATTTCCACCTTGTGGTAGCAGTAATGTATATCCTGAGGATCAGCAAGGCACTCAAGAACTTCCACAGAACTCTGCTGAATCAACTTACAACATACTAAAAGCCAGCTGTAACTCTGGCCCATCGGAGAGATATTACCAATCACCTGAACCGAACCATACCTCATCTAACGAGAGAAAGAGGAGACGGAGAATTGGGTATCCTCAAGCAGCTTCTATCTATGGGAATAAAAGAAAAGCTATATTCGAAGTATCACAAGCCGCCCAGCATGCGAGGATACCCGAGGCGGCTATATCAAGGCATGTTTTCGACCGTGAATTCGACAAAATGCGCACTGGAAGACGACACTTGGCAGATGATAGTGGATTAGATAGTGCACCGATTGAAAAACAAGCGTTTCCTCTCCGTGAAGGTATGGAAGTCGAGGAAACTGTCGTTGCACGGCAACCTTCCGCACCAAACGCACGCAAGTATCCATATTATCCATATCAGGAGGAGATAAGTGCATATGATGAGTTTGAGACAGCTGACTGAGGTGAAACCACTGAAGTACAAGTAGAGAATAATTTGGATCCTGCGGAAGTTGCTAAAAGTGCTGCAGAAGGATGATCTTTGATTTATTCTCATTAATTCATAGTAGGATATATCAAATTTATTAAATAATCTATTTTTATTCTTTCGAGAAGGAAATAACAGATTTTAGTTCATTTATATGAATGTTATTGAAAAGAAAATTTTAAAAAAGGATATCTCAGCAGAAACGAAAAGGCAAATTTTTCACTTTTGGGAAATAAATTGGAGGAATTAAATATGAAAAACTTTTCTAAAAGGGCATTCATTATGCAATAGCTCATATATCATTTATTCAACTGTGGAACGTTGATTTCGGAATCTCTCAGTTTCCAAAATCCCAATTTAATTCTGTTTTCCTTTGAAATCAATATTGCTGTGAAACTTTTTTAGAAACACTTCAGCTGGAATCTGACTCACTGGAAATGAAAAATGTTATGCAAAACGAGTGAGATTAGTCGTCTCCAAACAACAATTTCTTCCACTGGAAATATTTCCTCTGTCTTTGTGTGCGATAGTTGCTGATTAACGCTAAGGCTTGCACATTACTCATTAAATTTTTTATTTGTTTGTATGTATGTACATAAGTGAATTTTGCATTCCCGCACAATTAAAACAAATAAAAGTTCGTCTGCTGTGCCATATTGCTCTAACTTCACAATGAACATCCCGCCAAACAATGATAATAAGCACTCACATTAAATGCCATCGGGATACTCGGTTGGAACAAAACTTTGAATGTTATATACTTCAAAGTTAAACAAGCAAACGTTCTGTGGCTCGAATAAAACAAGCTTCATTGGTGAATAATAAATAATTATACTATCAACTTCTGCCACTGTGCTAACAGCGAGTCTCAACCAGTTTATCTCTCCCTCCTCTTGATCCAAATACAAACAGTCAATCCTCATTATGAAAATAAAGAGTTTCGATTGCTTAACTGGTACTGATTCGTGATAATTCAAAATAATTGCACAAAATAATCAAATGGCAATCTTTAAAGCAGAATATGTGTGCAAACCTCCTGTTGTTTTATTTTCGCAAAGATCCTCTCCATGCTGTGCCCGTCTCTCCAATGCCGCATTAAACGACCAAAAACCCTCTCCCTTCAACATGCTGCGATTAAATCTCCCACTTGAAAATTACATGCAGCCTCATCACATATCAAACCACTTTATTGTCAAGTGCAGTTTCCTCGTTCACAATGAGCATGATAAAATGTAATGGAAAGATCGCATTTATAGCTTGCTGATAATATCCGATTAGTGCGCCTCGAGGACTCACTATATCTTAACGAGACGAAAGATATCTTCAGGACATCAGGAGAGCCGAATAACATGAGTGAGGAATTCAAATCAGAAGCCCTCACGTAGAAAAAAATCAGGTTATACGAGTTAGGAGCACAAAAACTGAAAGAGCATTTCACTTGAAGGGAATATTGCATAACTGATTTCGTATATTGAAACTCTTATGTAATCCAATTAGGAGGCAAAACTTTTCCAATCCTATTGTAGTATAATGATATATTATTTGAAGCATTCCGTAACTCAGAACGGTGGCATACGTTAAACACTGTGATCACACTCTCAAGTACAGAAACACAATTTATGTTTCTAGAGACTGCTATATTAGAGTCACTTCTTCCTGTTACCTGAAATTTTTTTCGTTATCTTCCGCTATAATGCGGTACCATTTCCTGTAGAAAACCCTCAGAATCTCTCTAATGGATCTCATATCAACTGTTTCGAATGTTCACTTTCGCATGTTAGCAGTCTGGAAAAAATGAAAGGATATAAAGAGTTATCGAAAAATATCAATTTAATAAATTTAACGAGAAAACACAGAAAAGAAAAGAATGCCACATGAAATGATACGACGTGTCGTTTCGCAGTTTATTTCATCAGTCAGTTCATAAGTACCCAAAAAGCAGTAGAATATGTGGAATAATGCACTCATATATGGATTTATCCAACCGCTCTTAGAATCTTCTAGAAAGGGATCGCTTTTTGAGATACAGTCGCTTACAAGTGGTATTTTCAATTTTTGTTTCAGCACTCTCTATCGTTCCTCTCGAAGTAGATGAATCGACTAAAAACAAAGGTACAGACGGTAGCCGTTCTGATGTCGAAACTACCTCATAGGTATATGGATCTGCATATCCTGGTCTCCCTTCCTCCCCCCCCCCCCCCCCATTACCTCCTTCCATCTAATCTAGACGGGATATAAAAACGCATGCAGCATTAGCTGTTATAAAAGTGTTTCTCCACTTGTTTGATGAAGAAATCGAGCTTACTCGGTCGTAAAAGATTTTGACAACTTCAGGAAAGTTAATTGATTCTGGAAGAAAAAGTGGGATCTCAAAATTTTTGAATTTGTTCAAAATGAGAGATTTGTTTTGCTTTTCTTGTATCCCATCTAACTTTTGTGACTCGCAAATGTGATCACGTCGGTTAGTTTATTTTCGCAATTTTGCGGTTATCTAATACTTATGAGGATTTGAGCATTAAAATTACTCTTTATTTGGAATATACGAAATTCGCAACAGCGATTTTTGAAATTTTGCACCACTCCAACTGCATTTAAAGACCGTTAATGCAAAACAACATTTCTAGCAAAAGAGAGCACTCTTCCTTCGTTTTCTTTTCAGATGGGTTGTATGGTTTATACTTCGATAATGCCTCTACTGAAGTGAATATTTATTCATTGTGTATATGTTGCGTTGCAATAATGCAATTAGTTGCATCAAAATCATTTCGTTCGATCTGTCAAAATCATCAGTGCTCTGTCACCTTGATATGTATAGCCTCGATCATAACCTTCTCAGTCCATGTGTTTTCATCTCTACAGTTTTAGCGAAGAATGAAAACGAAAGAAAATTATTGCTCAGGAAAAAAACCTTCAAATGGGATATCCGTTTCATTCCGCTTGAGTTTTGCTGAAAAAAAAGATTTTCATTTCATTTTTCAACTGCATTCAAATAAACAGTTGCATGATTCTTCATATGTGACTAATAATATTAGGTGCCTTCACTGAGTTTTTCAAGTCCCTGGATTGAAAGGAAAGAGTTACTGAAAAATATGTTGCTCTATTGTTCCTTGTTTCTTCTATCTGCAAAATATACTATACTATTCTTCTTTACATGCCGTAAAAGTATTACAATAAAAGATTTAAATCTTAGAACGATTGCGCCTTAACTGCTTTTATCTTATGTTTCACTGAATATGAAGGCGGATGTGAAGCGTAGATAGTCTGATTCGGTTCCGTAAAACCATGTCCTGTTTGCTTTGTTTGATGAGTAAGTTTTTGGGCGCCGTTATCAATTCAAGAGAAGGCTGGCCGTGTTGAGAGCGTCTAGAATAGTGATAAAGATCGTGATCAGTAAAGGAACAAAAACTATTTACGTCGCTGTTGAAAGCCGGTTGTATATAGTAAACGAAAACCGATAAAATAAGGTTGCAAACGTGTTTAGGTGCTCGTAAACTATGAACGGCATGTTGCATTGTTTTCAATGATCTTTGATTTGCTAGTTGAACAATTCGATCGGACAGGACGGGACAGCAGTATGGCTGGGAAGAGAAAGTGAAGGCAAATGGCCACTTAGATGACCGCTTAGATATGAGGAGAGATCGTGGAAATGCGCAGAAATCGTCCCGCTGTTAGCGTTTAATCTCTGATAGGTTGGAGTTGGTGTTACTAAAAGCGAAATTCACGTCGCAGAAACCAGCTTGAAAATGCCTGTTGGGCATTCGCGCTTGCCATTTTTGTTGCTCACCCGTCGACCAGACGATATAAGCGCGAATTCAACGCAAAAACGAACAGTGATCTCAGCGCACGACGATCTCTCATACGATCTGAGAGATTAGTGCCGAGATGCAGCCATCTACCGTAGTGTTCCTCCTGGTGGCAATTGCTGGCTTCTCCGATGCATGCTTATTCCCTGGGCTTGGCGGAGGATCACCATGCGGTTGCAAGTAAGTTATTAATGCACATTTCTTGAGAGGTTTATCTGATCTTACCTGCGATTAAACTCGACGTTTAAACTTCTTTTATTCCAAGGAACACAAGAAAATGGATCCAAAGACGAAATTTGATGCGATAACTCGACTCTCGTTACCTGATCATGAATGAACACATTTAGAATAAACAAATATATATGAAAGGATCGTGGCTTCTCTGTAAAAGTTATCGATTCTTTTGAAAAATGAAAGTTCGTTGGAATAGGACGCAGTGCAACCGAGAGGAAAAATGCGCATGAGTTTTTAAAAAATAATCTCGAGTTCCCATGAAAACTTTTCCCTCATTCGATTTCAATTTTCACTCGATATTGGCAAGTTAGGATTCAGGCTCTGATGAAGACTCGAGAATAATCAAAGGAAGCTCATAAGGTATTTAACAAAAAGCGCGCATTTTCGGATTAAACTGAATCTTTGTAAGATTTATGCGATTATGAAACATGAATAATGAAATGGAAATTCTTTCTCGTAGATTTGAGTTCGTTTATCAATACCAAATTTCACTACCAAATAAATCAAGTTTCCGGACATTGTTCGCCTCACTTAGATGCACAGATTTGAAATCGACGAGCTCGATTGGAGAAATCTTGGGGTGAAAATTTGCAAATTCTTTTCGAATTTACATTTATTTCGAGATCGACTTCTGTGTTCATAAATGCGTTGATAAATTGCGCATGATGCGTAAGCACATGTCGTGCCAGCATTTCAGGGGGCTTCTGCAATTTTTGAGTTCTGGTATGAAAGATGCTGAACGTATTTTCTTGAACTTCTTACGTAAAAGTTATGGTATTAATGCAGTATTTCTTGAACTAAAAGTTATGGTAATTATCAGCCAGCAGAAATAAAATGCGTTGAATCATCTCTTCTTCAAATGTCACTTGATTATACTACCCGCATAGCTCTCCCATAAAAAATTCGCCTTCTCTGATTCGACGACCGATCTAAAATTAAACTCCAATCGGCGAAAATGCATGAAAATTTTGCCGCCTAAAAATTTTTATGCTCTCTTCCGAAATTGAACGATCACTGTGATATATGGTATGCATATGTTTTTCTTAGTAAGCAATATATCATCCAACTTCGTACCTTTGTTCTCAGCAGTTCTTGGGATGAAAATACGCAGGACACCGACAGACAGACACAAACAAGCATATATAAATATGGAACATAACGTCATTACACCCTTCTCCAAATTATTTGCAAAAATTATAAAATCTGATAAAAAACAGAGAAGTGAGTTACCTTTGCAATTTATCTCTTTATCTGGGAATATAAGGATCAGGAATTGGGTTTACTGACAACGGTTGCAAACATGAGTGGATGATTGACTGCGGCTTGAAGATGTGACGACCGAATTCGCCTGGATGTAACGAGTCAAGCAGAATTTGAAACCGAGTGAGTTTTTTTTAGGTCACCACTACCACCACCACTACCACCACCACCACCATTGTGCAGCTGCCCACCACTACCCAGCTGCCCAACAAGCGGAGGATCGAACAGTGGTGTTGGTGCTTACGCTCAACCTCCACAGTTAACATGGACAACAACACAGCCTAGTGTTGCAAGCTATGCCCAACCAAGTAGTGCTGGCTATGCTTTACCACATAGTTTCACGCTACCACCACTCCTTCAACTACCTAGTTTTTCCTTACCGCCACTGTTTGGCGGATATTCATCCTCACCCATTGGAACGTATGTATCTGGACCGGCGTATCATACGCGACCATTGACTGGAGGATTACCTTCTTCAGGGGGATCCTACTCATCTGGAGAACTTCCACAGATCGGCTCTCCGACCGGAACATACTCTGAAGGAAGTACGAAGGGATCATATTCAGCTCCACAAGGTTATTTGTCTGGTGGTCAAACACAGGCGCCTGCTCCAGAAGCGTATGAATCAAGCCCTTCACAGCCTTCTCCTACAGATGGCGGATATGAAGAGCAAGGTCGACCGTTACAACCTATACCACCGCCTCCATCATCAAGCGGTTATCAGGAAGGACATGGTCCCCCTCCCCCGCCACCACCCGGCATTGGATATGAAGATGGGTCCCAGACTGCCCCACCATTTCAAAGCTCATCTCCTCCAGGACCAACGTCGCCATCACAGCCGAATGACGAGGAGGATGGAAATCAGGCTGGTGGACAAGAAGAGCACCATGAAGAGGCGGACCATAAAGCAGGCAACAAAACCCACCGCAGGAAAGCAACAAAGGCATAAATGAAACGTAAACATGTGCGTGATTCTTTTTCTGTATTATATGTGGTAATCAGATTTGAGGAAGGAATAAAAAATACCATCTATGCAGTTTAGCAACAAAGATCGCTTATGTAAATCACTATAAGGACTGTTTGCTGAGAAGGCATTGGAAGGATTTGCCCACATTCTGTGCGGTTCGAATGCAATATGCAACAGTTGAAAATATCATGAGCACGAATAAAACACCTTCTATACCAACAGCTGTTTGTATTTAATTGAGTCTAAGCATGGAAATTTCATTTTTGGCTCGGCTAGGCATAAAAAATTCGCGTTCTAATGAGTATTTTGCAAGAGCTTTTCATTACAGAGGAAAAGTCGGATATAATGGAGCATTTATGTCAAAAAAATAGCGTTATGCATGAATACGAGATTGTGCTTCGAGTTCCGTTGATGCGGGTTGAGGAGAAAGGAAATCATCGTTCACAGAGCATGCAAGAGATTTTAAAAAACAGCTGACGCACCTAGGTACAGACCTCGTATTATGTTATAACTCTATATTGTCAAAAGAAATGAATTGTGAAATGTCGCGGCGACTTACTGGGTTAACCTTACACAATATTTCGCAACAGGTGAATAATTCTACTGGTTCGAGCAATCGCGCAATCCCTGATGGAATATTGAGGGGTTTTACTTCCTAAAGGGGTTTTACTTCCTAAACATTTCATTAAGTAACTGTTATCAAACTCTATCAGTAATTATTATTACTGCACTCATAAAACGTTTCATTTTTATATGAGATAGTGAAGTACGGAAGATATATGAAATATTCTCAGACACTCATATGCGAGACCTATATTAAAAATATCTAAAAAAAATGACACATGCATATAATCATCCAAACATAGCCCATTAATATTAATAAATGAAAATAGCAAATATACCACATTAACCATTACAGTGACCATTACGGCATTGTGAACGTTTTTTTGATGGTACCAGAGGGTAGCAAAGAGGATGGGGAAGGAATGGAGGAAGAAATAGGGGAAAGAAAAGGATCAATATCATCCTTTTGTGTTTCTTTCAAGATCTCACGATAACACCTGCTGCACTCTTGAGTAGCAAAGCTGAGCAGCGATAAATGGCGCTTGTACTGCCCCAAGCAGTGCGCATGCATATTTCCTCCCTGTGTTGCCTTACAATATGCAAGACAAATTTTGCTGTATAAAGCGATCAGATACAGCAACGAACAAATGCCTAGCTGAGGTTTTGCGTGATCAATCGCTATGTTGAAAAAAATATTTTTATTGCAGCTTCTGTGCTCTTATAGTTTTATGTACCGGTTTTAATCTGATGTAACTGCCGTCACATTGTATCATTTTCCTCGCCACATATTTTCACATAATTTTATTTCAAAGAAATGACTAGTCGAAGACATTATGCCTGCGTGTTGCAAAATCCAGTGTTTAACTTGAAGTAAAACTTTTCAGTGTGTTCTGATACCTTATGCGATAATCAGCAACCTTCACAAACTGGATGTGTTCATGTATTTGTGACCTTCAAGTTCGTTGAAATTTCATTTCTGCGAACAGGATCTCGTCTACGCAAACGCTTTCTATGACAATACATCGTTTGTTACGATAAAAACATGCAGGGTCGGAACCTCTTGTAAAATTTGCCGCAGTGGACGCTTGCAGAGGAAAATTATTAGGCTATTGTAATCATTGTTTTTATAACTTCAGGCATAATTTCTTATAAATTACCACTTAGGTAAACAAATGATTAACTTGTGAGAGACTTTAGATTTTTCTTCGTTTTTCCTGAAAAGGTTTATAGTGCTTCTGTTGTGAACAAACGCGTAAAAGAAAAAAGTGTGCACAGATATCTCAAAGAATCTAGCGCAGTATCACTCCTGCATTCTGATAACCAGAACTATGAGGTTTTAAGTTATCAACAAATAATAAAATATTGATATATTTTCCTTTTTAATTGGACCGACCGCTTCTACAAATTTTCTATGAAGGGTTCGCTTTTTTGTGACTCGACTCGTACATAATGAAAATCCGATCGGTTGCAAAATGCGTGCAACTTTTTAGGCAGCTTCAGAGTGTCTACAAGCCTGATGGACGTAGAGAATCGTTTCGAAAATGTTCGACCAGCGTGGAAGATAGCATAACCTCATAGTTCCATGCTTTACAGTTCTATCAGTATCTTATGTAAATAAACATCCTTTAGCATATATCTCATTTTGTCAATCCCGCTTCATTGACTTCATGCTTTACATTACTTGTTCGGTCTAGGATCTTGTTGTCAATAGAATTTGCGACTGTATGGTGATCACCTCCTTAAGAGGATTTTGGATCGAACATCACATCATTTCTGTCCATTCGGCATTAAATACCTACGCACACAATGTTTATTGCACCATTTTAATGGAAGAAAGTACGCCCACTTGCGAACAACTGTTCTGACGACTTGTGCTCGAGGAGCACAAACTCCGACACTTCGACGCAAATGACAAACACGGTTCAAAGTTCACGCTACTGCAACATCCTGCTGCCATAACAAACTCAACTTTCAGAAACTCGAACTGAAATCAGGAACTCGAAATCGAGTCCAACAACTAAAAAGAAAGCTAGGTCAAGACAGTTTTAAAGTTCGGTACTTCAAATTCGAGCCTAAGGGAAGCTAAAAGTTCACTGCTAAGAACTGCAAAAAGTGAATACCTTAAAGCATTCGTCGCTGAGCGGATGTGTACTTTAAGATAAGGTGGGCATCCTCACTGACGACGACTTATAGGAAAAAGACGACCTGAAGGGGAAAGAAAGAAAGCGGAAACTATCAGTTTTCGGTGGAAATGCAAAATTCTGATCTTGAGCTGTAAAAGATTCCACAATTATGAAAATGAGCCTTTTTGCATTAGTGATTAAAAAAAACTCAAATCGAATTTCTGCTCAAGAATAAAGTCGTCTGCATCTTTAACGTTCTCATGCACAATTTTTTTTCATAGAATCATGTCCTATGTGTAACTGGAACTGTATTGCAACAGGAGTGCTACAATTCTCGCGATGATTTTAGATATCAATCTACTACTTCGAAAAGTCCTTAAAAAGAAATCGGAAATGAAAAATTTCAAGCTGAGTTAGTTTCCCTGGAAACGAGTTTATCTTCGAAACGAAGTATAGAAATTATATTGGTTATCAATGGAATAAAATGAAATAAAGAGAGAGAGAGTAAAATTAGGTGTGTTATGTGTTAAGAAGTTTCCATAATAACGCAATTTGTGATCATCTAGTTTCATCGATAGTATTTCATTTCCGAACAATTCACTCATAAAAAGCACTGAATGTTCCTGATTGCTTTTGCTTAAACTCATTCGATGCACATTTCAACACCGGCATCATTTTGAAATTTTCTCCGGGAGAAAATACTTGAAAAGTGGTGAGTGGGATGGACGTGAATGCTATGAGATTTATTCTCATCGTGTTTTATCTTTCAATTTTTGCTGCTTAAATAACGCTTTCGAGAATGTGGCATCTTTCGTCTATAAGATTGTTTTTCATCATTGCTTCAATATATTTCTATGGAAGTATAAATGAAGTTCTAAGGAAGTAGAAAATTATTACTGTTGCCTCATTGTCGTCCTTAACGATCGACGAAAACCGACGAATAACCTAGAAGCTTATCATGGGTGATTGTGGAAATACATGGAAATTGGGAAGGCGTTTCTACAGATGTTCGTCAAAATTTTTTAATTGCTTTTTTTTTCAGGGATATGGCACAAACGATATCTCACATAATATGTGACAACTGCACAGAATTTGCTGAAGATAACCCGACAGTCATCGAGTAAAGTTGAAACGTGAGCCTTCTTTTGGAGCTCTTCCTCTTGCAAGCTCTAAATTTTATATGTTTCATATACAGTAGTATCGGCAATCATTTGAATGCAAGGACCAGCAAGGAAGAATTTGCTGAATGCAATATTTGCAGCGAGTTACGATGCTGTAATTTATGGGCAAGCGAGATTTCTGAAATTGCTCACTTTTACTCATGTAGGTCTTACTATCGCGGACAGCAATATCTCTTATACTGCATTCTGATCATCCATAGATCCGGTCGACCGATGACAGTAGTATTTGAGGTATTTTTTCAATCACAAATCAGGATCCACAATTTATCAAAAACAGATCAACAATTCAGGTTTGCCAACCACCTCTTACGTCCCCTATATATTCTGCGATAAATACACACTAAGCAGTTGATGACCAACAACTGCGAACTGTGCTTAAAGATTAAACAACAATAAATTAATGACTAGTTTAAACGACTTTCGTTAGTATGTTGTGTCGTGAGATCTAACTTTTATATATGCTGGATTTCATGCCATCTGTAATACAGGCATATGCATTTACATTATTTTTACACCGGCGTAATGGTCATCGATTTATTCTCGGGACAGGCATAACCTCCGGCTGGCGGATTGGCGTAACCACCAGATGATGGAGCGATATTGCTAGCAGGTGACGAGAATGGAGCAACGTATCCTCCAGAAATTAGTAATGCTACCTCCGCCACTCTCTCCGCATCCGAGGCTGCCACCACCGCTGCGTCCACCGCCAATACTACGACCTTCGCTTCCGTCGCTACTCCCACTGCTGCACGATCTTCTCCCCGTTCCTTTCGAACAACGTGGCCGCCTAAAACGACAAAATATTTGAAGATGAAGATGTCATGTTAGAGTAAATGAAGGCCATTGAAAATATATAAAGAACAGCTGAACGTTAATTACTAATGTTATTCCTTTGCGATGCCGTGGGTTGCTCATATGTTGCTATTGCAAAACTGCAGTCTACCATATATATATATATATATATATATATATATATATATATATATATATATATATATATATATATATATATATATATATATATATATATATATATATATATATATATATATATATATATATATATATATATATATATATATATATATATATATATATATATATATATACTGCAGACTACAACGTAAGTCTGAAGTTTAAAGCAAAGTAATAATGAAATGGGACATCTAAACGATTAAGATGATTTTTCACATTTTCGTAATCAAAAAAGTTCCATGCATCATATAATGAAAACGATGTGTTTAGCGTCGCTCGCTTGCATAAATCCACACCGATCAGTACCACCGAATAGGACTGCTCATAAAGACACATAATGCTACGATGACATTCAACTTCATTGGTTTAGCAGTGATTTTGTTTGAAAGTCTTCACAGCTCTAAACGTCTTATTTCGAATTCCTCTTATACACTTCTATAATATTTGAATTTTCAACCTTTTGAAGCTAGCTGGGTCCATTCATGGGCCGTTATAGTTCATTGAATCGACCTGATTTGGTCGCAATAAGTATCAGATAAGAAGGAAGAAACAACGGGAAGGGATGGCATCACATCACTCTTGCAATAGCATAGTTCCGGTGCAAAATCTTCCGAGAAAATATGTGTATAAGAGAACACTGAACGGGACACTGCCACAAAAGATCACAGATGCTGTCGTTGCAATATACAAAAAACGTAAATACGTAATGCAAGGATAATGAGCTGCACAAATTTATGACCGTGACGAAATTGAAAACGGAACGTCGATCAAAGAACGGATCAACATTCACTTTGGCGTTGCAAAGGATTGCCGATGATGTTGATGCATTTTTATGTGCGCAATTTGCTGCTCTTTGACGGTCGACGATCAAAGAACGGGTCGACATTTATGTGCGCAACTGGTTTGCTTAGCTGCAAGCCATCCAGCACCTCCCCAAGTTGAGGATGGGGGAAAGGCCGTCGGATACGACGGTTACCCGCAAATATATTGAATTAGCGGGGGCGGACGAGCAGCGGTGTAATCCAACAGGGTGTGGCTGGACTGACGGTGGCGCGTCATTCTCACGTAAAAAGTCACAGTGCCCGTTGACGGATTCGTGTCACGGCGAGTACGTTCCGCCGTAAAAGATCGCAGCCCCCTCTGCCTTGAGGGTATTCCTTGGTGGGTAAAGGTTAGGAAGCTCACTCCGAAATAAAAGCATGCAGAGGCTATAGGGTCAAGAGGGCCAGCACCCCGAATGGCACCGCCGAAAAGCTAATTTGGTAAAAAAACTGAATACATATTATCCAAACGTCTTTCGGAATAGGACTTCTGGACCGCTGGCCAACGAGTAAAGGAATAACGGAATGCTTAAAGTCTTCCTTGCATCACACAATGTCAGAATCTTTTCTTCAGATCCCAAAATTGACACATACCTTGACGTCACGGCAAACATGAAGGCCGATGTAATTGGCATCTGTGAAACAAGAAGAAGCAATGATCTGGTTGCGGAATGGCAAACGGGTGACCAAGTCGTCTTGGATAGAGCATTCGACTGCAGAACGAGAAATGGAGGAGTTGGGTTTATTGTGAAATGGTGAAGCATGTCAAAAGTTGCGACCTCATTTCACCTAGGACAGCAGTTTTGACCCTGAGGCTGACGGGACGCCACACAATAAAGATTATTTAAGCATATGCACCAGCGCAAAACAATAATCAAACTCCGGAAGAAGGTGATGAAGGTATTGAAAGGATTTACCAAGAAATAGAAGAGGCCATGCAAGTCAGATCAACCTACACGGTGATTCAGGGCGACTTCAACGCTATTGTCGGAAAAAAGATAAACAAGGCCGAAGGCTGCGTTGGAGGTTTCGGAATCGATACAAGAAACGAAAGAGGATCCCGCCTTATAATTTTCGCTGTTAGCAATCACTTGAACATCATGAATACTTGTTTCCAGAAGAGCGGAAAAAGACAGCGGACTTGGAGAAGCGCTGATGATCGGACTTTAAACAAAATTGATTTCGTCTTGACTGACACAAAGCGCATTTTTTTCAGATGAATCAGTCATAGGAAAAAAGATTATTAGCACGCGTTCAGATCGTCGGTTGCTACGCTCAGCATTAATGTTGAACGTTAAACGTGAAAATGCGATATTGAAAAGGATGTCCTTCAAGAAGAAACCTAAATGCCGATACGTTCTCGAATCTGGTGGAAACTATCGACTTCTCGATGAACTGCACAGATATTGATAAAGACTATGAGCAGTTCGTTGCTCACATTTTGAAGGCTGCGGACCTTGCAAGTGAAGAAATCCTTCCAACAAGGAAAAGACGTATCCGACACACTACGCTGTTGTTGATGAGAGTTAGAGCCCAACGAATAGCACATGGCATAGCAATCGGGAAGACTACAGAACATTGTGCAAAAAGATCCCGAAAAGTTTACAGTCGGATTATGACGACTATCGGAAGATAAAGCTAAGAGAGACTGCACAGAAAGGAAAAAGTATCAAAAGAGTTGAAAGGGAGTTACAGCTGAAAAGAAAATTGCCTATCGCACTGAAAGTTGCCGATGGAAGACGTACCACAGATAGAAAAAAAATGAAAGGAATCTGTGAAAAATTCTATAATGAACTGTATGCATTAAGGTGAAGATAAACGAAACTAAACCGCATATCGAAAAAGAAGAAATTCCAGTTGTAACATGGGACGAGGTAGAAGTTACCATCAAGAAGATGAAGCCCAACATATGCCCCGGAATTGAAAGAATAACAGCAGAATATTAAAAGCGGAGGCTGTTTGCTTCAGAACGCAATCGCAGAAAGATTTACGTTCTATTTAAAAAAAGGTGCGATTCCGAAAGCTTGGTGAACTTCGAAAACCATGCTGTTGAAGAAAAAAGGCGATTCAGAAGATCTTATTAACTATCGCCCGATAACATTCCTGTCTCAGCTATATAAGCTGTTCACAAGACTTGTTACAGCGAATATCCCATCAACTGGAACTCAGCAGAGAACAAGCGGAATTCAAAGCTGCGTACTCCACTCAAGGTCATATTCACGCTCTCAGTCAGTTGTTGGAGAAGAGCAAAGAATATCAGATGCCGGTATGTTTAGCTTCGTCGACTATCGCAAAGCGTTTGGTTCTGTGAAAACGACCGCTATAATCAACGCGTTACACGAAGCTGGTGTAAACCCTGTTTACGTCGACATCGTAAGACTCATTTGAAGAAAGCACGACTGACATAAAGCTTTTATTCGAAATGTGTCATACACAAATAAGTAAAGGAGTCCGACAAGGAGATACGATATCCCCGACGCTCTTTGCAGCAACCCTAGAATCTTTTTTTCGAAAGTGATTCACGGTGGGATTATGATTGATGGTGAAAAGCTCACTCACCTACTCTATGCGGACGACTGCGTACCTTTTGCAAATAACCCTAAAGAACTGCAACAAGACCTTCAACAACTAAAATACCTCTCAAAAGAAGTTGGGTTGGAGGTGAATTTAACGAAGACAAAGTGGATGCGAAATGAATGTTGCGTCCCGAGGGTCATTCGCACAGACGAAGCAAGATTGAAGAAGTTAAAGATTACATATATCCAGGACGAAGATTCGAATCAAACAATCTCGTAATGGCGAATGGATAAGAAGACGCAGAGCAGGGTGGGTCGCCTTCAGTAACAACCGCACAGTGCTTACCGATCAGGCTTTGCCAATGAACATCAGAGCATCCATTTTTAATTCTACTGTATTGCCGGCAATGTTGTATGCCTGTGAAAGATGGCTACAACAAAGAACGAGGAAGAGAAGTTTGCTGTAACGGAAATAGCTATGGAAAGAAGAATCTGCGGAGTTACCATAAGAGACAAGATTAGCAACGAAGAACTGAGACAAAGAACGGGCGCTTGTGATGTGGTAGACGAAACGTATGCAGCAAAAAGAAGATGGGCTGGACATGTTGCTCGACTGCAAGACAACCGTTGGACATTGCGGTTAACAAACTGGCTCCCGAGACTTCAAGAAGACCACGTACAAGATGGGACGAGCCAATGGTGAAACTATTCGGGCAACGATGGAAGCAGAAACACAAGACAGGATATTTTGGCGTTCGGTGGACTTGTGCTCAGAGAGGTGGCTGCAGCGACGACAAGTCGAAAGGTGAAAGGTGAATTTGCTCCTCTTTGATCATCGCAGAAATTAAACATTGAACATTGCAATTTACATAGATTCACGAATTCCCACACTTTCCAACGCCCACTAGATGAGCGTTCCCTTTGCACAAATTTAAAATACTGCAATAAAACAATAAAATATGAAATCAGTTCACAAATAAATAAATTGTTCAGCAGGCGCCGACCGATATTTTCTTAACGATCATTTATAATCAAGTCCTTGCAGTGATCCGAGTATGTTACTGTAGATCCACAAAACCATTGAGTTGTTTCAAAACTAGCACCGGCTTTTCCGCAATCAGCCTCACCTAGTTTACAAATCATGGACACCTATGCCAGCTGAAGAAAAAGTCTCAAAATCAAGACGGAATGTTTGAGAAGTGGAAAACTGCTAGAAAATGAGAAATTTGCATCACAGATGAAGAATTCGTTTTTGAAAAAATGCATCTCCACGGTTTCGCGCGTTTTCTAAATGTTAGCAATATTCTATGTAGAGGCCGACTTCAATTTACTATGACATAAAGCGACGAATTGAAATTTGCAACGAATCAAGAAAAATCTTATGAAATCCTCCTAGATGATAATGAGGAAAATTTATGCTTAATAATGGCTGTATATGTTGGCTATTTCATTTAAAATGATTCAGTGTCGTTTTTTAAATGCAAATTCCATAAAAACATTTCGGCATTTTTTGATTAATATTTTTCTCAGTTCAAAATGATTAGCTAGCTTCATTACCAACTGGTTTTCATCGCGGTTGGTGGGATCTTTTTGCGTTTGTTTTGTGAGTTATTTTTTTATATCGTCTATATACTAACTCACGCTAAAGGTAATTGTTGAGTGATAATGTGGAAATGTTGAGCGGTTGGCAGCGGTTTCGATAAATTGGAGTTTTTTCTGTGGAAGAGAATAATTCGATTTTGGACATTTTTTTCGTAATGTGATTCCCATTTTTACCTTTGGCTTGATACTTTCTTAATCATTTTTTGATCGCATAAAAAAAATTAAATTATTTGATGAACTCTAACGACTATTTTCACTGATCTCTAGTTGAATAAATATTACTATCCTCGCTCATGTGCTATCCAGTACAAATGCACATTGCTTATGAAAACGAAAAACTAATGAGCAAAATCAGGTCATATCATCAAATTTTATCATTTAAACGAATAGGTCTACCTATATATTAGATACTGCTCACGAATCGCCTCCAGCACTTTAAAAATGGTCATCTGTCTCCTACAGTTCATGCGATTTAAACATGCAAGTAAATATTAGAAAATCCCATAGATATTTGAATTTTTTGGTGCATTTTTCCCAGATTTTCACTCCGTTTTTTCATTCACTTAAAATGATATCGCCGATACCGTGGCGACGATTAGCATTCTCGATGATATGGGCTTAAATAAAATCGCATAAGATAGATACCACTGTCATCGCACCACTTGCAGATCCTTGAGTTGCTAGCACAGTTAGTTAATCATATGGCCTATATGATCGTTTTAACGGAAGAGGGCTTTTCCTGAGCTAATTTAAGGCTACAGCAGCACTACTGTTCACACTTAATTGTTAGCAGCTGGCTGGCTTGAGAGTTTCCTATTGATTGTTGCACAAAACGATTAGCACGTATTTCCTGAAGTTCAGTTTGCACGTAGTTCCTGAAGTCTGATCTTAGATCGCTTAGAAAATTGTACAGTAGATCAGTTCGAGAAGAGACCACAACAATCATTCGTAATGCTAATCAATGCAGATTGAATATTGCGCTCCTTTGAAACAACGCATCACTTTCCACGTTCAAAAGTTTTACTTCCTAAACCGTTTCACTACTCGATTACTTCTGTGGGGGATATGGGGAGGGGATAGGAAGGAAATCGCATCAATGGCATTTGTTGAAGAGAAGAGCAATTTGCATTACTGAAAAAGATGAAAGCTTGGTATATATTCGAGTAGGCTTAAAATATAGCAAGCCATTGTTACACTCTAAACAGTATTGAACATAACACATTAATCATCTTGAGCATCCAAACTATGCATGCTGATTAGAAATAAAACAAAACATTTATTTCATTGACTCACAGATTTATATGGAACGTTTCGTCTAGAGAGTAGCATTGAGGGACATATTTTTCATTAAATGTTATAAGTATTGTTTTGGTGTGTGGTTCGTGAAAAAATGTGACGATTTCGGTCATCGGCAGAAAATCCAACATATGTCTACTGCCAGTTTTCACTGTGGAAGTATTGCTCTGAGGACAAAATGTGCAACGTGGACGGATCCAGGAGTGTAGTCATTTTGGTAGATGCACTGCGGCTAGCTTGTGCAACAAACTCGAACTTTCACATTTTCTTAATGAAAAAAAGAAATTTTAAAATATTTCGAGTGCGTCGCAGCAAATCCCTCCCTTCTCGAAAATTCCAGATGCAGTTGTATCATCTGTAAACCAGCTGAACAAAAGGACAAATAGAGGACCTACAGTTGGATGCAGTAGTGGACGAATGGATAAAACGAGAGTTGCATCAAGCAAAACAAATCCAACACCGAGAGACATTGCGCCGAAAAAAGCTTCTTGTGCAAGAAAAAGAGAAAAAAGGCCGAGAAGACGTCTAGCAGTAAAAAGCAGTTATGTTTGCATACTTAACAGAAAACGAACGCATAGAAATAAGCGGAAACTCACATCGATGGAGTTAGCACAATGTGTGGTTTCGCGTTGCAATTAATTTCGCATGTTGCTAATCGAGGATTAAGTATGAGGAATATAGTGATTTCATATTTCAACTGATTCAATTACTTGCGCAAACTTCTTGCAAAAGATTAGCTTTTAATGGCTTGGACAGGATAAAACCAAGATCCGACAGGTTAGAAATAAACGCTGGATGCATTTAGGTGTTCATATCTGCTTTAAGAAATTGATGCACCATCGTGAAAATAGTGCAAAAGGCCACTTATTGTCAACATGCTCATCGAACATTACAGCTCAAGCCCTAGTCACTCCTAGGTTCAAACTAGCAGATATGCAGACAGACACACCCAATCATAATGTTGTCTTGATGCACTTTCAAATAGAATTTTGCTAAAAGCCATAGTGCGAATCGTGGAAAATATCAAAGTGAAAGAATCGAACGCAATAAAGCCGACATTGCTGCATAAGGTCTTGATGAATATCTATTTATAACTTTTCTCCATATTTTTACATATGCTTGAGGGGAATAATTTGTCGATTCGCAGGCTTTTGCACGTTTGGTTGTACTAAATGCTGCAAGAGGAGATTTCCTAGAGTTGGATCGCTCTCAGCAAACATCGCAATATTTCAATGCGTAAAAAACGTGCTAATTTATTTTTGATGTTTGGTCATGAACGTGATTTGAACGCAACACATGGCAGCTTTCGCTCAATGTAAATCAATGCTTCATCAGCATGCACTAACTCACTGCTGTCTCCTGCTTTGCTTTCAGGAAGTGTTTGCACTTTGCATATAATAGAGCATATTTCCGTTCACAATAACGCCCCGCATTCGTGATATTCTATATAATCGGGTAACGTATAGCTAGCACTTCAAACATGGAAGAATCTATGATGGCTTTCGTTCTCTGGCTGTCCATATATATATATATATATATATATATATATATATATATATATATATATATATATATATATATATATATATATATATATATATATATATATATATATATAATATATAGCGCTAATATATTCAGTTCACACTATATATATATATATATATATATATATATATATATATATATATAGCTAATATATTCTCAACATTCTTACCATCCATTTAGCTTTTCCACTTATCCATTTATAATTTACTATAGATATGTTGAAAACGAAACTGTGCGAGTAATTGAAAAGGAATTCACCATCATAAGAACTAAATTATATTTAACGCGGAAAAAGTTAGCTTAACGCCTGTATAATTTCATGGTTTCCGATGGATTCGCTCTATTTGATAATAAAGTTGTATTAAAACGAATTATCGTAATTTGCAAACCTCCTTAATTTGGAAAATGTTTCAAAGTATTTGGTAGATTCGAAAATGAGATAACAGTTCGAAGCTCTTATTGCAAATCGAATAACATAATTTAGACTTCTGAATTTAAGCTATGCTCAATTTTTATCTCATTCAAACTCGTAGAATATCATATTGAATATTTGAGTATTCAGTGCATTTTGCGGTATAGAACAGTGTCGCATCTTCAAAACCTATTTTGCTTCACAGTTCTATACCAGAGTCTAAGCTAACTAAAGCATGAAGTGGAAATGCACATGAAAGTTATAAAATAGAAAAAGCCGTTAATCCATCTTGAATTCACTCAATCAGTAGTGGTTGGATTGCATTTGTATTTGTAGTGAGTGGACATGTGAGTGGTGAGAAAGTTCTCCTCCATAAAGAGGAATCCAAAACCTTCAAATGAAACCTTCTGAATTATTCTTCGAATTTACTCAACTGCAACATAACACCTTCATTTTGCCACTGCTAAATCTTCATTTGATGGTTGCAATTTCATATTTTCTTTTCCGAGAGAACTTTCTCGAAAAAAAAATCGTGTCTAGCAATTTTCTTCTTAGATTTATCTTCATTTTGGAACCTCGCTATCATTATTACTTGAAAAGTGATTTTTCTTTTTAATTCTATAATGTTCCCTACGAAATGCTCCCGCATAGTGCAAATATTCTCAAAAATTTTAGATTTGCCTAATAATATCGGACATGATGAAAGTGCTCTGTCGTTTTAAGAATATGTCATGGTAGTATTTTAAAAAAGTATGCCAATCAGTTTGCTTTATTATCAGCGATTCAAAGTGGTTATTGAGTTTATTGGTCATTGGCTAACAAATTCGAAAAATTCGTGATAGAATTACCTGATTGCGTTCGTTATTACGTTGACTTCGATGTTTGTCGTTTTGATTTTTATTAATCTCGATGTTTTCGCGTATCTATGCAGCATTTTATGCAGAGTTTTCATATCTGAAAGGCATTCGAAATGTGGTCTAATGTAATGATGCGATGAGAGCAAAGTGCATCGGATCCAAGAATAAATCCGTTCAAATGAATTCTCTGAGCTGTTATGAGGCGGAAATTTATTGGTTCCTGTGTTCGATGAGGATTTGTAACTTCGATTTGTAAGCGTGCTGTTCAAAACAGCACGTTTTCTTTAAGCTTCATCCATCTTATTTTATCACCATTTGCTAGTGCCACACGCTTGCCTTCAGTTGTTTGCATTGATTCTCTCAGATCGCTTTCTCGCCGATATAATTGCTTAACACAAACGAATTCTTAAAAACTAATATTGTGCATTTTAAAATACACAGTGATACCTATTTCGAAGTTTCATGTGTGAAGTATCTGATGTGAGTGATAAAGGGATAAGTCCAGTTCTATTGGAATATTATGGCCTCATTTCAATGTCATTTGCGAATTTGGACTGACGGGAATTGTAGATTAGTTTTTCCATGAGTATTTTTTCAACCTTTGGACATAGTTGTAAAGCGTTTTACGCCTGCTGCGCATTCGGTTTTCTTTCCCTCTCCTATAGCCCCTCTTCCTGTGTTCCTCTACGTTCCCGTCCCACTCTTCTTTTTGATCCCTTCTACGTTTTTATTAGCATTTTAGGAATTATGCAGATGCAACTGTAAATTTATGCAACTGCTACTAATGGTGATTATATTTTTAACTGAAGTGAAACAGTACAATCGTATACACGATTTCTTTCGAAACGTTTAATTCAAAATTTTTATTTAATGCAAGCGGCATTTTTTCAGCACAACAATGAAGAAATCGCTAGTTCAGATTGCCTCTGGAGTAAGCCGAATTACGGCTGTCCCTACTGCTAGGGCAAATATCGTTCAACAAAGAAATTTGGCTTTCAAAAAGGTAAAAGTTTTAAAGTTTGAGGAATGATTTTCGAATCACAACATATATTTTTATTCAACCTTGGAAGCTCCTTAAAAAATAGCAATGAATTCATTATTGCTGCACTTCTGCCATATCAAACTGCGCACTTTGAAAAATGAAATAATAAAATGCGCGATTATACAGAAGAAAAAAAGCAACGATGAGAGTGATCGGCATCAGTCAGAAAACAAAAAAATCTTGAAAGGTCATCAAAACAACACGTGTTCCCATTTATCAACACAAGACAACAGCCAACATTAGAGATACACTGAATCTGTTTATGAAGTGCGACATCAATTTTGATTACGATTTGCCAGGTAGAAAGTTAGTTCCGATAAATTCGATCCGATAATAAATGCACAACAAACTTAATTGATTAATACATTAATTTTAGAAAGAACCAATGTCTCGTTATCAGAAACTAGCAGACAGTGCCGCAAAGAAGCCACGTGTGTTAATCACTGGTGCAATGGGTCAGCTTGGTAGAGGACTCGCTAGTGTATACAGGTATACACTTTCCTGAAAATGATCGACTAATCAAACTGTTTACCGTCATTGATAGCTCTCACAGTACGCTTGTATATACTTATCAATCGCCTTCATTAGCATGAAATTTTGCCAACACACTACATCGCCTAATAATGAAAGCATCGCAGATTGTTAATGAAGTTTCTCTTTTAGCAGTATTTAGCAGTACAACGATGTGAAATGATAACGAACTGTTAAAGGTATATGTACGGACGTGAAAGTGTGCTCATGACCGATATCGTCAAGGCACCTCTGGACGGAAGTGTTGGTATGTGTCTGCTGTCGCGTTTGCATTCGTTGGCATCACAACACTCATCGAGAGTGCACTTTGAAGATATTTTTGAGCTGAAATGATAACTCCAATCTGCAAATATCAGTGGAGATGTGAACTGAAAAATTCATTTAGCAAAGATGAGCTCATCATTGAAGTGCGGGATTTGTGAAACACTTAGAGAAAGTTTGCTGTAAACCTCGGAACGAGCATACTTTCCTGGTAAAAATTTTTTACAGCATCATAATGCTATTTGCAATCCATATTATTTGCAATAAATAAATGAAATTAAGAAAACGTATCACTCACGATGATAAAAAATCCATGAAATTCTCCTTGGATGTTCATGAAAAACTTTGTATTCCATTTTCCTCTTGACTTTCGTTCAAAAAAATGCGAAAAGTAGCTCATATGTTTCATTATTTGTATGGATGGTTTCCAATTGTTTCTTTTTCAAAAATTCTTTGCAGCTGTGTATGCGAAAGAGCCTTCTTTTTTTTCTTTTTACTTTCAGAGCCGTTTCGTTATTTGAATATTTTGGACCAAAACGCACTAGAAGAGACTGTCGTCAACTCACAGATCGATGTAATTGTGCATTACTCTGCATTGCTTAGTGCAGTCGGTGAAAACAATGTCCCACTTGCATTGGCCGTTAACGGAAAAGGAGTAGAAAATGTACTCGAAGTGGGAAGGTGAGCTTGAATTTGGTTCAGTTTAAATCTCACGTTCAATTTCAGTCGAAGAGAAGATTCACTATATTTCTAATTGCGAAGGTTTCAGTGGGTTGTTTAGAGCGCGAAGCCTATGAGGGACGCGTGGAGAAAATAATAGTGTCCTTTCTGTTTCCGTGAACAAAAACCACTTTAAAGGAACCTATATTGCGTCGCCGCTTTTGGTTTGAAGATAAAATAGGATGTGTTCCAGGAAATACAACCTACAGGTGTTCATCCCGAGTACAATCGGTGCGTTTGGCCCGACATCCCCTTTGGAATTAACGCCCGACATTTGCATCCAACGACCAAGAACTATTTATGGTGTTACTAAGGTAAATAGATCCATCTACCTAACATAACCTCCTGTACTGCGCTTCAACTGTTATTCACTCAACCAGATTCACCAATCGTATGAGCGTATATCAATCCTTCAAGTAGTTACCATTCTTCAAAGTAGCCTACCACCTTTTAATGTGCATTATTCAATTCGATTTACATTATAAAGCTGCAATGTATTTAGCGGCCAAAATTTTTATGCGCTTTGAAAAATTGCTACAACTGAGGATTTCGTTTTCGTTCAAACGTTCGCAAATTCTTCACTTCAGTGAAATCCGCACAAACGACACATCGCAAACAGCGGTTGAGCCTGCTTCAGTGGAATGATGTGCACACTACTGCTCGGAGTTCATTATCATCTCCGATATGAGAGCACCTCCGTGGGATGCACCGCAAAAGAGACGACTGACCCATGGTGCCGGCACAAGGATTTTAGCACGTGCCGTCACGGGGATCCCTGTGAATTTCTTTATACCTATGAGGGCTGTTAAAAGCGCGTATTTTACCTTCGCAAGCTAAGAAAATCCTTTATTGAGTCATAGAACATGATAAAC
This sequence comes from Ascaris suum, assembly GCA_013433145.1. NCBI lineage: Eukaryota > Metazoa > Nematoda > Chromadorea > Rhabditida > Ascarididae > Ascaris > Ascaris suum. Next base: position 6,024,014 of record CM024178.1, on the reverse strand, counting down.
TGCCTGAGGCGCGCTGCAGGAAACATGGCGCGCAGATGCCATCAGAAGATGGTTACTGTAGATGGTAATGGAAACTATCAAGAACCGATATTTCATAGAAATTTTCATATACAGAGCATAACATATAAGTTCAACTATACGCAGTCAAATAAAGTATCTCAGTTTGACGACTTTACAAGCAAGACGTGAACATGGACAAAACTAGGTCTTGTCAGCATTGAAGACCGAAGACTACTTCATTTCAATGGGGAGATGGTCGAAGTGTAGCCGCCACATACAAAGATGACGGCCTATGAGAAACGCATTATATTGCAGTCGTGTATCATTACATTTTTGTTGTCGAAATTCTTTCAGCTTTATGCTGTGTACAACTTTACACCGTAATAAGGCAAAAAGTTTCATGCTTGCAAGATGCTTTCCGCAAAACATCCAATAGAGGCTGAAGTAATCGAAATCGCAGATGAAATCAACCTTGCGAGAAATTTTGTACGGCATCACTTTCAGCTTGATGTGAAAAAAAGCAGATCTCGGATGAACGAAAACCCCATAGTCTATTAAGAAGCTCCGTGACATGGCGTGGAATGGGATGCGCAAACGCATGACGTCTCTTTCACCTCCCAAAATTTGCCTTCTTCCTTTCTACTCCGGAAAAACATCCGTCTCTCGGATTGGAGAAACAGTTGTTTAAGCATACGATATGCAACATGCTACGAGTTGCAAGGGTTAAGAATAGCACCAAACGATAACATTAAAAAAGCTTGATTGTTATGAGAGAAACAGCATTCAGCAAGAACGTCGCAAATTAGTGCTGTTAATTCACTATGGCTGTTTTAAATAAACTCTAATATACTTTATTAAATTCCTCCAAAATCTCGACAGCTATATTGTACTATACTTTACGAATTCAAAAATTTCTTATTGTGAAAACAATACAGTAAAGTAGGATGAATCGTGTGAAACTGCTCGTGATAAAATCAAACGTCTCCGAACCCTCCGTCCTAGCTGGCGCCTCTTCCAGGAGTCCCTTTCCGAAAGCGTGGCCAAAATGTTTAGCATTGCTTTGTTGCATTTGGCTTGATCTTGGCAAGCAAGGAATGTATGGAATGAATATGTCATTGTTATATTACTGTCATCAAAAAGATCTGAGCTGACCATAATTAGTGCTTGTGAGCTCTTTCATAATGCTTAACGAACCAAATTTCATCTGTTACACTTAATCGAAGCACGCTTCACTCATTCTTGTAAATAAATTGATACACTAAAAAGAACAAGCTGCAGTATCTTTATTAGGATATGAATTCTGAATTCTATCCTGAGATAAATGCTGAAGTAAGATCCAGGAAAATGTTACTTTGAAACAGATCTTGTAAATGAGACTGCCTCAATGGATCTTAATTACTACCATTGGATTGGAATTCTCTCCTATAGGTATATGCTGAATTACTTGGTGAATATTATAACGACAAATTTGGTCTCGATTTCCGATGTCTACGCTATCCTGGTATTATCAGTGCAACGATGCCTGGCGGCGGAACTACTGGTTAGATTTCAGTTCACCTTATTAACACAACTCATTGCAATAGAGGAGCTTCTGGGCCTTAGTATTTTTTACTCGTATACTTTGGCCTTTTTAAGTTCTTGCATAGTTCAAAGTAACTTGCGAGTAGGCTAATTGCTTGGAGATCCTCTGCATTTAAAAAAATCGCTTAATCGATCTGTCAGAAAATCATAACAACTTTCATACTAAGATTAGTCTTATGATAGAACATGTGCTCAACTGCCGTTTTGCGCTTTGTAAGGAAGGAGATATAATATGTGAATAGGTGGCATATTAGCTTTTTCCAGATTATGCAGTACAAGCTTTCTATGATGCGTTGATGTACGGAAAGCACAAATGCTACCTTAAGCCAAACACACGGCTGCCAATGATGTACGATACGGACTGCACTGGTTCAACTGTCTTCGTAGGTTTCATTTTGAATAAATCATTTAGATGAGAGATATCCAAAAGTCCTTCTATCAGTGTGATCTTTTTATCGTTCATGAACTTCTTTTCGCGTTTCTGTGGCTTGTTGTGTAATGGTTATATACTTTGGTTATGAATGGTTTGTGACTCAAAATTTATTGACATATATTGTACTAGTTAGGCGTCGATTTCTATACTCAAAATAACAACATGTTCTAGAAAATGCTTCTACTATATTAATGGCTGCGAATAATGCAAACGACAATCCGAGGTATAAGTCTAATCGAGATTCTCTTATTAACTCGAATCAACAATTCTCTAAGCTTATGAGCCCAAATCAACAATTTCCCAAGCTCGTGAATAGATTTCAATAAGATTTTATTGAAGTTCCTCGCATCACCGGCAGAAAAGCTCAAGCAACGAACATACAACGTTACTGGATTCTCGTTAACACCTGAAGAGCTTACTGATGCCATTCGTAAGGTTATGCCTAACTTCCAAATCGAGTACGAAATCTGCCCAGTCAGGCAAAAGATTGGTATGTTGATTGGTTGATTTCTTAATCAATACTAGTGATTATTCCACCCGCTCAAGGAAGCAATTTTTTAGGAACTGTGCTAGAAATTTTAGAAACAATCAGAGATAATGATCAGTGGTATATTCTTTTGCAAAGCTGCCATGAAGCACAAAAATAAAGAATGCGTAAATGTGTTCATTCAACTCTTGTCCATTATTTTATTACCTGCGCTGAAGAAGTAGTAAAGTGTTTATTAAATCATAGACTATAGTCTAAAATATATAAATTTACTATTAGATGTTTCATGAAAAAAGTAAATTCTATCGGTTTGAGCAGATTTATCAGAGCAATACTTTTTTTCAAGAAAGAATAGAAATTTTAAAACAAAGCAACTTTGAGAAATTTGTCACAGCGATATCTCGAGATAAGCGACAAGCTGTGCCATAGTTCGAACATCTCCAAAATCCTTTTGCTCGGTTTATTTGAATTAAACTGGTTGATAAAGCATTACTTAGGAAATCTTTGGGTGTCTTATCGAAATAAACATAAAAATGAGTTTAAATTTCAAATCATAAAAACACTACCACCGAAAATTATATTGCAGAAAATACTTTCTTGAGATCAGTCCGATGGTTTCCAGATTCAGATACTATAATTTATTTATAGTCGGATGACTCTACTGAAGTCCCATTGCTACTTGAGAGGATCTATGTGACAATGTATGTGTGTTAGGTGCAAAGAAGATTTTGTGCTGAATTATGGATGCATTGCAGCCGAATCATGGCCCGACAGATTTGACGATTCGAATGCGAGGAAAGACTGGGGATGGGAGCCGGAGTACGACTTGGATGCAACCGTTGAGATCATGTTCGACTTGGTGGGAAAACAACTTGCCGAGCAAAAGACCACCGGTGCACCGAAGACGGCTGCTTCTATGTAAATGAGAGATGCATCATAAAATATCCGAACTGCCTTCTATTGTAAAAATTTATCGACTGCAAAAGTTCAAATGATTAAATAAAGCAAGCCTTCGTTGATCATTACCCTAAATTTGCTTTGTGTTTGGAAAAGATATGAATATAAAATCTGTCATAAAATGAAGGTGATAAAGTCCAATTCAGAATAGTACCATTTCAAAGAAATGATCACAGATGTACGTGAATTAACGAGTTGGTCTTGAATGGTTGCTATGAATCTATGTAATTTAGGTACATGAAAAGAAGAACACTGACCATACATGAAGAGATTTCTTACGTTTGACGCACTCATAGTGGTGCAACTGTGCAGTTCGGATTGGCTGATTTGTTGCAATCAGAAGAATCGTTATGTTCACGCCTGACTCTTTACCAACTGGTTTAGTCTCATCACTGTGGTTCGTAATAACTAATAAAACTATTTTCTAAACTCAATTCCTGCAAATCATTGTTGTAAAATCACAAAAAAAAAGAAACGATATAAGCAGTACTGATGGATGCTCGTTAATGCTACATATGTGGATGAAATAATGTAACTCTTTGAATACATACCATCAAGATTCTATTATTCCCGACCTGCAATTGAAGACGCGGCTAGCCAGGATGCGTACCGAGGCGGTTTAAAAATACATTCAAAAAGTGCCCCCTTGCGAACAATTATTAGGTGTCTCTGTTAGCAATAACTCTCACAAGCCTGTTTTTTAATGAAAATGAGGGATTGCATGCAAAACACAGAGAAAAACAAGTCCCATGTTTTACATCGTTTCCGTTCCACTCGCTTTTCCCAGTCAAGTACAGTGATTTTTAGTTCTTCCCTTACAGCGTTTTTCAAATTTTCCTATGTTAGCCACACAGTTTCATACAGGCAGCAATATGTCGACCAGTACAGACGGATGACTCATTAGTCATGGATTTTGGTATAACAGTTCTTACCTAGCCAAAGTAGAAGAAACTGCCACCTCATTTCAGTGCAAAGATGAGCTCTTGGCTGTTAGGCTAAATAAATGCCTGCAGGTGATCGTATAAAGGAAAGATGGCAACGACAGCGGATTGAATACAAGTACGAGTGAACAGCAACGATACAGCAGTCGAAATGAAAGAGAGAGCACTAGCCGTTTTGGGGCTGTTTATATAGTCATCAATACGTCATATGTATTTCACATCACCATCGGAAGCTTGAGCGATTCATCGACGAAGACGAATATCTTCTTTGGCGACCTCTGGTCGTCACCAGAAACTCGAACGATTCATCGATGAAGACGAATATTTTGATTTAACTGCGCCTAATCGGCACCGGAAGTCCAAGCGATTCATCGTCGAAGACGAATATTTTGCTTCTACGGCTACAATGATTCTGCAGCATAAATTTTATTTTGTAGTAAAATAGTTTGGCAGAAATTAAACTATTTTTCCTCTTTTTCTTCGCTTTCGCGACAGCCCGAGTCTATGGAAACTCTTCCTTCTCATAACAGTAAAGAGGTCATGTTGCGGATTGCATCTTCATGGGGTCCGGTGTTGGATCTTATTTATGACGTTGTAAGCAATTTAAAGCACGCGGTAGCGCACACGGGATAACACGCGTTCGAGGAATCTAATCGTGAGTGTCGGTCAGCATGTGTTCATGACGCAAACACCTTTTGCGACACCGCGCTTGTGAGATTGCGCAGGCTTAAGAAGCTGTAGTTTACAGCGCAATGTTACAAAAAAAAAAGTTCACTGGTGAGCTCGGTGAAGCGATTGCAAGTGGTGGCACCGAAGCAAATTTCGTACCGTAGAGGTACTATTCAATTACATATGGTGGATCAAGAAAGCCTTGAAAGACACAGTGAAATATTTCTAGTACTCTAGCAAACTGCATTTTTCAGTTCAATATACGTTCAAATATGAATATGGTACATAGAATTGTTCAAATATGGTAATTAATAACAAAGTGGAACACAAACTGCAAGCATAAACACGCTAGGGACTCCAAAATATGATACTAGCAGAGAGGTCATGTGTTGCCGACTACAAAGGGGAAGTCTTCGAGCCAACCCGCTCATTGACCTTACAATCTCCACTGAACACCCCCCTCCTATCCACTGAAAAATATTTTCTCTTTATATTCTCTCATACCAGCAACTGTAGCACGCTCACAATTTCTGGTGAACATTCACTTATTAAAGGAGCATTCGTTTATTTATTTCATTTTGAAATCCATCATTCCTACACATCAACACATAGATATAAACGACGGTGCCTGTCATTGGTGCTCAACCATGCTCGACTATCACACCTCAAATTATTGCATTTCTAATAAAGATGCACAAATAAGTCATCTGAAAGGTTTATTTCACTTCTATCCGGATAATCGCTGTTCTCGAAAGATATAAAGTTGAAAAGAAGGGAAACGACAATTATGCAGCCATCATAGAGATCCGTTCGTTATACGTAATGCATTGACTTTCCGACCTTATAGCATCAGAATAAAGCAATAAACAAAATTAACAAGAGCTAATTGAGAGAAAACAAGGAGACATAAGGCTGTGGAAGTGATTCACTGAAAAAGACGACAAGCGATGTTCAGGGGAAATTACATGAAGTAGCGGTGAAACCTGCAACACTCCAGCTAATCTGTTTTTTTTCTTCAAAACCTCCCAAGCATTTCATTATTCACAAGGGGTAAGGAAATCGGCGAGTTGTTTTTTGTGTCACAGACGGGAACCAAAACGATTCAGCAATGAACATATCGGATCTTTAACTAAAGCGGCCTGAGGACATCGATGAGAACTACTGTAGGTCGGAAATCTGATGTCGAAACGAATGGGACGATGCTTATCACTATAGTACCAACCATCAATCAAGCCAAGTGTCTCAGAAGTTGACACAACAAAGTGAAAACAAAGGTTCCTGTATTCCTATGCAATGCAACGTGCGATCATCATCGTTAGTAAGATCTGATAATGGGCGGTATCCAGTCGACCTCAGCGGGATCGAGTGTCTTGTCGATGACGGGTCTATAGTCGAGTGTGATCTAAAATAACGATAAATATTAAAAATATTGGAAAAAATGGAGTATGCACGCCTCAGCCCTGCCCTTCGATGCCTTTTAGCTTTTGTTTTATAGAAGTGTTAAACAGTCTACCACTACAAATACAAAATGAAATGACATATTTGACCATGCAACCGAATGAATTCAATTAATGTTCTATACTGCTTCACTCAAGTAGGACCAAAAATGATTCATTCTATAAGTCTTCCTCATCGTAGTTTATAACGCATCATGGCAGATAGGGAAAATCAATTCCACTCAATTATCATAGCAAATTTTATAGCACTTTATTCCTATGGGCCATAAACACGGCGATTCATTGTTTATGAGAACTTAAGTGCCGACTTGTGGCATCAATCGTACGTAGGCGAGCGACTGAGTCTTCAGAGGCATAACTAGATGTATCCGGAAACAATTCAAGTTGGAAATAAGCAACCGAAAATGACTACGGGAATAAACGGAAATAATCGCAACTATAAAATTGTCTAATACGGAACCCTGTGAGAAGCTTGTCGTGAAATTTTTTCCTAGCAATCGAAACAGATGTATTCCTCATAAACATGAAACTTAAAATCGGCAGCAAAATTTTTTGAAGCACTTACATGACCAGTTCGTGGATCCTGTTTAGTCAGCGTATGTTTGCGCCAATGCTTCTCGAACGGTCTCTTTGTTTGTCCTTCGATTGGTTTTGAATAGTCATACTCGTCTTCTCGCTTCTGAATCCATATCTTCATTGTAAATGATTTAGGAACTCATACTGCCACCCGCAAGATATTCATCAGTTCGAGTGTTTTTCATTACCGAGTTCTAATTGTTCAGTCATTTGGGCACGTTATTGATGACAGCGATTCAGAGCAGTATGATGAATACGATAAGGTGAGAGATTCTCGTTTTGTTTAATTTACTTGCACATGAATACGTAGCACAAGATAGACTCGATAACAATTATCATATAAATTGGTATTTCCCGCGTATGATTGGGATCTCAAAGTTTATAGCGCAAAAAAGACCGATTTAGTTCCTACACGTGAAGGGATTTCGGAATCTTTTGTATTGTGGAGTCGCGTAATGTACTAGACCGGATTCATTTGAACTCTTTTTCGCTTGTATAAAATAACGTTTTCATCCGAGAGTTTTGTTCAAAGCAAGACTATGACGAATGGCAGACTAAATGCGAGAAAGCTCGGCACGTGCGCAAGCAGATGAAAGCTTTTCGTGAACGTCGACAAGTCTAAAGGTTGTTGATGTTAGAAAAACTAATGTATGGACTACTGTTCTGAAAATTAAGCATAGCAAGAGCTTCAAATTAAGAAGTATACCATCGCGTTCTGCGGGCTATCGCATAAAAGACTAGAAAAACGATCGAAGTTATGGGTAACGAAACAATTTTTTATGAACGCTGTATTCTAGGGTTTTCATTCAGCTCATCTCTACCGCTCCAAAATGACAGACATAATTCATCCTTTGCCGCCCACGTTTCCAGACTTTAGTTGAGGTGCACCTCAGTAACCCCCTGCATATGAATAAAATGATCATTATAACAACGAACGGGGAAATCGTCACGAGCATGCGCTCCACGCGACTCCTTTCTGTTCTCGGCAGCAACAATTGTCTGCGTAGCGTTGAGCATCAGATTCTGTAGTTCCAGTGATTCAGTTAAATCCGAATTCCAAATAAGAGAACGATCGGTCGTCTTCAGGCGTTTCAGCTCTTTGAACAAATCCATCATTTTCTTTACGCCTTCCTACAAGGTATCAACCAAATTCAGCTGATAGGTTGAACTTTGTCCGGACAAATTCTAGTTAAATGAGAGTGGTTGCTCTATATTGTCACCGCGTTTGATTTACTTCAAAATATGATAGGCGCAAAAGAAATCAGAGTAAATAGTTACGACGTTCTTTTACAAGCGGAAGGCTAGATTGTTTGAACATCAATAAATTTTTTTACAATCTTCCACGATTAGCACATAACTTTCCCTGTTCTCCAGGAAGCTGTAACTCTCTTAAACATGGAATATTTACTGCATTTCCGACTGTTTGACAGTACGAACGCCATGTAATGCGTCAGAAAATCACCAATTTCTTAAACTGGCAACCTTCTCAAGAACCGCCGATAGGCGCCAAAACGCCTCCTTCAAAATACAGTGACTTTAACTGAATTTACATTGCTAGCTCATATGCCGCACAGGAATCCATCTCCGAGCAAATGAGCTCTTTTCCTTTACTCTGACGAGCGAAAAAACGACAGAGCGTTTAATAGCTAGCCCCCACTCAGAACGTTATTTAATACTCTCAGTGACCGGTTTTAAGCATTTTTATGCATCGAACTCGAATGACTGCGTCACTACAACTACCGAGCATTCGTTGCAATGTTAAAAGAATATTCACATTAAACCCCTAGGTTACATAGTTAGAGGTTGCGTATCTATGCTTTCCATAGTTAATTTAAGCGTTTGTTCTGCTTCCAAAACTAGAGCGACGATAATTTCATGCAATGAATTCTTACAGCAAGTATATCGCCTCTTCTGAATACACCTGCATGTTTCTGCATCGTCTTTTGCATAGTAAGTCGGAGTTCAGCAGTTGGCACATCACCATTTGCGTATCGGACAGCGTCAAGATTCGCGATCGACTCCTCACCAGCTCCTTCTGGTAATTCCGGAATCTTCTCATCAGGTTTCAACTCCTCTTTAATGCTGAAAAAATTATTTGTATTTATTTCTCAACCTCTCTCTCCGTTTCCATCTTCTGAACAAAACAAAAATGCTCCAACAGAACACTCTAATGCGCTCTAGGCAATGTAAAAATCCGGATAATTGCAGCAGCCTGGCGAAATTTTCAATAAAATTACGATAGCATTGCTGAATCTGCAATAATCACTGGCTCATTCTCTCCAAAGAGAGGCGTCCACTGATGAGGGCCTCCTCAGTCATGAAATATATATGCACCAACGAAGAGTGCGCGAAAAGTTCTAATAAGAGAACTGTCCCTATTTGCAGCACTGGCCCTTTGGAGTGGCGCGCTTGAGCTTTCAATGCTCAACCCCCTCCGCACAATATGAGCTACCATCCTTTCCCGATCCTAGAAAGTTTTACTCTTTTCTACGTGTTCTTACAGAAAGCAACACTGATAGGATCTTATCTAGACAGCAGGGACGAACATGTTTCATTAGGGAGAATTGTAGGACTGTAGACTCAGAAATGCATTTAAATTCAACGCCCTTCAAAATTGGGGACACCAAATTCATGGCACATCAACTGTTAGAAAAGCATCTCTCCCGAGTCCCCTCCCCCTCTCCCTAGAAAAGTCCTCTCCCAATTCCCTCAGGAAAAGCGGGAATGAGCTAAAATCCTAGTTTAACAAGCTCAATCTTTAAATCTGAAGAAGCATCCAGTTCAAAAAGAGTTTATGTTCCACACATCTTGGAATGATCTTTTTCAAATCGTGATTTACAGGAAGTTTTAAATTTATTTAGGATTTGTGTACGAGAGCTAATTACAGTAGAGAATGGCACCTAGATGAGACCAAAAAAGGGGTGTAATGTTCTGGTATGAAACCATACAAAAGTAAGACTAACACCACTGAAGTATGACACTGCAGAGAAAAAAACTCGAGCGATATAATCGCATCCATCAAAAAAAAGCATTTTCCACTTCTGTCATGAGCTGATTCTGTAAGACCGAATAATGATGCAAGCAAGTTGCTCAGCAAACTACCGATGACTTCAACTGGAGTCTAATGCGGAGCACTTCATCACTTCCGATCTTAAGCAGCCGTTCAAATGTGATGATTTCAATACATCACAGAACACTGCACTTACTTGATTGAGCAAGCGCGGCCAAAGACGACGGCATCAAGAAGCGAATTGGCACCAAGACGATTGGCACCATGCACCGAATGACAAGCACATTCACCGCATGCATACAGTCCCGGAACTATCTTCAAAAATTACAATCAATTACCAAGTTTCAATTAGTGCAAATATTCAGACAAACATATCTCTGCAAAATGTCAACGCTCCCCTGGTTCTCACGAATGTTTCAAATATAGTTGATAATAAGAAGGCAAATTTGAACTGCAACTCATCTACTTCACCAAATCTAGTTTAGAAACCCCCCAGTTTAAAAAATGGTTTAAGAATAATTTTGCTATGAACCATAATGCAATGGGAAAACATAGGCACCCGATTATGCCTTGCAGCATGGAGAGGAGTTCACCGATTATCCCAATGCTTTCACAGACTCGTTGATAACTCGTGGCCTTTTTCATGCCACTTTCTTTGATGTGCGATCTCTTTTTCTTGAGAAAGAAACGAACCTTATCTCCTCCTTCCTTGGTGTATTTAATCACCTGTGCTTTGTAGTTTGTAGGAATACCGCCCATGTTATAATGGACAGTTGGAATAACTGGAATAGGCTCTTTTGTTACGTCAACTCCGGCAAAGATCTTCGCTGTCTCCGAAATACCTACAAAGAAAACTACTATGCCTAGAGTGGAACAAGAAAGCAATTATATACAGATGCAATACTGGTTGAACGCTGCGGGAGAATGTCGCAGTGATAGATCTGAACGTTACTTGCAGCTGTTGTATTAAGTAGAACTTTTGAACTGGATACACAGGAGGGTTGGCAGTATTTCAGTATGCCTTTAAGCAGGCGGTCAAAGATTGAGTGACTCAGACACCTAACTTGCCTTTCCGTCTGCCAGCTCTCCTAAGATAACCATTAAAAAACACTTTGCATGTACCTTATAAGTAGATTTTTGAAGTGCCCCATGTCCGCAGGGTTACTGTAACAGGCGCTGCTAGACAGAATTGGGGAAGTATTGCTCGTCGTTAATGGTCCGACGCGCTGTTCGAAGGAAAACTTGATGGAAAGCTCCCAAGGTTTTTATTGGTAACCATAGCCCGAAATAAAAAAGTGTACCATAATGGGTACTCGCGTACCAGGAAGACGTTGATGAAGCTGTTCAGCAGGTAGATGATGCAGCTGCAGGTAGATATGGTCTTTTTCAGGACCCACTCCACGGCCCTCCATAATCTCAATGGTTTCAGCACGTGAGACGACATCACGTGATGCCAAATCTTTTGCTTTCGGTGCATATCGCTCCATGAAGCGCTCACCTTCGCTATTCACCAGAAAGCCACCCTCACCTGAAAATTGATCGCTTCTCCTGAAATTATTATCGCTATTTAACGCTCCTTAAATTTGAAGCAGCTTGGCAACGTTAATGTAACCTTTTTGGTGGGTGAACTGATTGCCTCTCAAGTAACTTTGCCTCAATAAAACTAAACAGGTAACTCTTGAAGCTAAATCAAAATTTCGTTGCTTCATCTGCAAATGGCAAAGTTTACCTCTGGAACCTTCGGTGATGAGACAGCCGACTCCATAAATACCAGTGGGATGGAACTGAATGAATTCGAGATCTTCAAGTGCAATACCGGCGCGGGTGGCTAAAGCAGTGCCATCGCCTGTATTCATATGCGCTGTTGTACAACTAAAATAGGCACGCCCATAGCCACCTGTTGCCACAATTGTCCGCTTTGAGCTGAAATTGTTCAATTCATATAATTTACTTAGCTTTTTCCGCTTCAGATTTCACACAGTTGCAACCTTTTTTGGCTGATCATGGTATAAAATGGCAAAATGTATCCATGTTTCTTTCTCTGAATGTAGCTGTGAGAAGCTTTAGAGTGCGCGACAAACTTGCTGGAGTGAAATGAGAGAGAACAAGCTAACCGGAAGCGATGAATAGTTCCATCCTCGAGGCAGAGAGCGATCACACCCACACATCTGCCTTTATCCATAAGCAAATCGAGAGCAAAGTATTCAATGAAGAAAGTGCAGTGGCATCTCAATGAGTTGCCGTACAATGTGTGAAGCATCGAGTGACCAGTACGATCTGCCACACAGCATGTGCTAAAATTTTTCACAGATAGCACTTTCAAAACATTTCACAAACTTACTATGAATTGCTCTTTGTCCGTTAAATATTGTTGATTAATTCGATGCATATTTTTTACGAAATAAAAAATTCAGCGGCTGTAAAGGACAATTTATTTATCTAAATCCAACTAAAATATTACCTAAATTAAATCCGATCCTCAATATATAAGGTTTAGAGAAGCGTAGAAGAATATAAACGGAAAACTACTGCACGAAAAAAATGACTCGAACTTTTTTTTCGTTTTTGGCCTCATTCCATACCTCAATGAAATTATATTAAAGCTATGAAGTGATGATGGCTGAAGTTAATGATATTGAAGGGTGTTAAGCTTTTGATAGTTTTTCTATTGCCTGCGAACAAAAAAATTGTGAAGGGAAACGAATATTGATATGATTAAACTCATCATCACATAATATTCCCAACGAATTGGAAGTCACTAAAGATATGTTAGCCCCCTCCCCCCCCCCCCCCCTCGCTTATTCGCTTCTCAACTCGAACAGAACTGTTCAAGTGGTTTTATTTTGTTTCAGTTGTGGGAAGAGGTTTACTGAGAATATCGAAAAGAGCTCCCAAAGGTATGCTGTCAAATCGGACCAAAAAACATACCGTTTAGCGACACCACCCTTTCCATAGTTGTTACTCTGGCCACCGAATGATCTTTGGTAGATTTTGCCCTCAGGTGTTCTCGAGAAAGGCATTCCGAAGTTCTCGAGCTCAGTAACAGCTTCTACTGCATTGCGGGTCAGGTAGTGCATTGCATTTTGATCTCCAAGCCAATCGCTTCCTGAAATCAGAATTCATTTTTCAAAAACCGTGACCACCTCGTATGCCTATCTTTTCGATTGCCAGCTAACGTTCACCTACTCAGCTGTTCGCACAATTAGTTTTGACAGGATTATTCTCAGGCATTACTTTTATTTGTTTACTTTATTCGTTTACTACTCGTCCATCTTACCTGTTTACTTATTTACTTTCATTTATCATATGGCTTTGTTTACTTTATTCGGAGATTGACCTTCGGGCTACAACTTTTCGTATATTTAAAACTAGCATTGAACAGTTGTCCAGACCTGGAGAGCTTTGTTCAAAGGTTCAAAACTTGAACCGTTAGGCGTTGAAATGTAAAAGATTTCAGATCGAAAAGTTACTTCAAGGGAAACGGGACGAGAATGAAGGGTAAGGCATCACGAAGAAATGCTGCCAGAAAAGGAAAGCGCGAAGTATCGCCGAAATAACGAAATGACCCCAGCTGAGGATTCCAGCACCCTCTGAATTAATTAACGCCAAAATTTTGATCATATGAAATGCTGATGATCGATACCTTTGACGGTGTCATAGAAGTGCCACTTCCAGTCATCTGGATTCATGCTCCCCAAAGCTGCATTGATACCACCCTGTGCAGCAGTTGTATGAGACCTCGTTGGAAACATTTTTGTCACGACCGCCGTCTTGAAGCCTGCCTCGCCCAGACCCATTGCAGCTCGTAAGCCCGCACCACCTGAACGCCTGCTCTCATGAGTTTACATACCACCGAATGCATCGGATTTGATTGCTCGTATGATTCAGATTAATTATTGCATTCCCAATTCGGAACTCAATTCAAATATTTAATGGACTTCTGCAAAGCTACGAAACTGTTTAATGCATTCGCTTTTATGGTGTTAGAATGGGACAAAATAAATGGTCCCTTTGAAGCAAGGATTTCAAATTGCCATAACTCGACCCATACGCATGTCTGCTAAACAAAGTAAGCACTGTTAGTATCAGCACGATATTATCAAAGGATCGGCGAAGTATTTATTCGATCTAAATCGAAAATGGGGTTACGAGAATCGATAAACTGCCCCGAGATAATTTTCACCTGGTCTGCATTAGTACAAAATTGCTGACACATATTTATGCTGCGATGTCAGCAAAAATATACCCCACAAGACAGGTTCGCTGAATAGGAAAAGTGCATGAGAATTTCCTCTCCTGGTCGTATCAATTTTTGCAGAATGATTTTTTGTGTTATCTTGCAACAAATTAGGCACATATCTGCACCGTCCATAGAAACAGAGGGCAAAATTATCGAAAAATTCAAAGAGGAAGTGAAAAATGAATTGAACAGCTCTGAAATGATTGGCATATGCAGGCTTAAAAAGAAGGAACCACACGAAAAAACGATCACCCGAAAACGACAAAACGGGCCAATTTTCTGTTCCAAGCCAATAAGTGCATGATGGTAATCGAGTTATATGCTGATCATTATTACAAGTGATGATGCACTGCATGGCTACTTGAAGCAAGGACATCCAGTGCCTCAAGGTGAAATCCAGTGCCTCAAGGTAATGCTTTGGTAATTATTGGGTTGGAACAGAACAATTGGCCCGTTTTGTTGTTTTCGGGTGATCGTTTTCTCATGTTGTTCCCTTCGTTTTATGCTTGCATATGTCAATCATTTTAAAGCTGTTCAATTCGTTCTTCGCTCTTCCACTTTCACATAAAGAATTCATGTCTGTACATAAGAAACAGGTCTTATTTAGCTTGAGACTGAAATTCTCATAAATGAAAATGTGGATTCGGCAGAAATTAAATTTTAAAATAAATATCTTGCCTATATAAGGCGAAGCTAAATAGGTAATCCTATCATATGATATGGGAATGAAATTAAATTAAATTCGCATGGCTTTTTATGTTGTACGTCTATGATGGCATATACTACGCAAAAATTATATTTTGCATTCAAATGGAAAAAAGAAAGGACAATCAAGTTCTGAGTCACTGAAATTCACACTTGTTTATCTGCTGAAATTGAATTAATTTACATACTTATGAAAATTTTTAAAGAAGTGACCTGCGCCAATAATGACCACATCGTATGCATGGTCGATTACTTTGTACTGCGCTATATTTGAGGTGCTCACATCGAGCCGAGAGCTGCTTACCGACAGCGTCCGACGCGCACCGATACGACATATTAACGCACGTACCGCACGGAGCATTGTTTGCTGTAGAAGAGGAAATTTTAGCAATTATAGAATTCCTATTTTATCCTACACTCGAAAAAGGAAAAGTTTGGAGGCAAAAAAATTTCCACGACTACCTTTGTCAGTAGTGCAATGATTGAAGCTGAGTTATATTTATAAAGCGAGCGAAATTCTCCCATATTTTCAGTTACTTCAAACTTTTGTAACCGCTTCGACGCCTTCAACCTCTTTTTGTCTCAGCGACGATTCTGCACTTCAGATTCTTCAAAGCTGCAGGAAGTTCCTCTACTTCAAATTCAGCACTATTTCCTTAATCTTTGATCGTCGAGGAATTGGAAAACCTCATTCTCAGGAAATAGTTGAAAGAAATAAAAAATAATGCAGCATACTGTACTATAATCACAGTCGTTAATTAGTAGGAAACAAAGAATGCTTCCCGTTATGATGGAAATTTTCATTGATATGTACACAAGAACAACAAAAAATATTTCGGGAGTTAAATGTTGAGAAGCGATAATGGAGTACGATGTCCTGAAATTAATGAGGGCTGCAAATGATTCTAGCGTATTAGCAATCCGGAATAAGCTCCCTACACCAGTGGAGGCATTGGCGGGCCCATATTCATAACTGTCTCAATTGACAACCCCTCAATCAAAGGTACTTCTCGACACATAAAGAAAAAAGCTGACATGATAAAACAACGAGATTTGGGATACCCAAGATCATCGATCCAGAAACTCAGGTTCAACAGTCAAAGAACGCTAAGCATCAAACCTCAATTAAACAGCACTCAACTGTGCTACGAGACGCGAACAAGCATGAATGAGGTAGCCTGTCGGCTGCGCTTAAATCGAAGAAGGAAAAGCGTAGGCTCGCCGAGGCGCTTTGCTTTTTTTAGGCT
The DNA here is from genome assembly GCA_013433145.1 of Ascaris suum. Taxonomy (NCBI): domain Eukaryota; kingdom Metazoa; phylum Nematoda; class Chromadorea; order Rhabditida; family Ascarididae; genus Ascaris; species Ascaris suum. Next base: position 6,007,711 of record CM024178.1, on the reverse strand, counting down.
CTCCTCTCATTGCACACTCTTTCCACTTTTCTTTGGCTAGGCAACCGTTTGCTTGCATACGCCAATCGATGAAATAAAAAGAATATTCCGCAAATTTTCTACGTCCCTAGCTCTGAAATTTCCATATTAGAGTATCGATTCACGACGATGCGTATAACGCCGCTCGTGAAAATTTCCATTCTGATTGGATTTCGAAGCGACAGTTTTGTTTAGCAAAAGTATAATTGAATTATTTAGAGGTAAATTCAGCAGTAAATTTGAGAACTCGTTGCAAAACTAGGTTGCATATGGGGAGGGGGGGGGGGGGGAGTAGAGGAATGAATATGAGTGGGGGATGAGAGATGGACCGAAAACTCGCAAATTTGCGAAATCCAATCTGTTTTTTGTTCGCCTATTCTTCTTGAAAACTATCCTTATTTATACTATAATCTCCAACATTAGTTCAATAAACATTTCTCGTCTGTGCAATCTTCGATAGTATTGACATTTTCTTAGCATAGTGCTTTCATTTATGTGACGCTTTTAATGTTCGATTTGTAGGATGGAATTCAGTAAGTTTCTTCGAATTTTTGAGCTGTTTTATGATTGCCATTTGGATTGAGAACGCCTAGCATTTACTCCACAAAGATATTTCAGAGCATTAAAAGTTGAGAAGAATTTCGATTTGATTCACTCAGAGCAAATGTTTATCTGTAATGAAAGTATTTTTTGTGTTTATTAATTATTTAAGCTCTAACAACGAAAGCTTATTCGAAAGTATTATTTACAAAAAACTTCAATCATCGTTCTTGAGGAAAAAAGACTCGTTCAAAAAAAACCGACACTTTATCGGTATTCATATGAAAAAGCAGAAAGTTTTACCGGTATCGATATCGACCTTCAAAATTAGAAATATCCAAAATCAATCACAGACATGAAACAGACACGAATATGAAACGATATTCAGCCTGATAAAAATTCTCTCCTATCAGAATGGATGAGACAAGAATTCAAACATTCACCCATATTTGATAATTCATTAGTCGAGGTGCATCCATCGCATTATAAAATATAAACAATAAGTGCAGCAAGTGTGAAAAGTAATATAGATGTACTATTTATATACCAATATTTATGTACTGTTTATGATTATAAGTGTAAGAAATTAAAATGTGAATGAAATGTGCTGCACTTTCATACTATAAAAATACACTGACGTAGATGTTATATCAAATTGCATGAGAACGTTGCACATTCGCTGAGGTATGCACGTTTAAATCTGCAAATTTACCGCACTAAAGTGCACGTTAGCGAATTTGCACACCAATTCATTGAAACGCATTTGCATATCTAAGCGTATATCAACAGCTGTTATATAGCAAACGTAGCATTTAAGTAAAGGCATTCTTCCATTCTCTGTCCACGCTTTTCTTTTTATTCTGCTTTTAGTACGCACGGTCTTTCAGAAAGTACAAAAATTACTTGGATTCTTTTTACATGCTTTGCTAGTTTGCAATGAGCACCATGACAATGCCGTGTCTGTATGTGTGTGTCCGTGTGTATGTATGTGTGAGTCTGACCTTCTGTGCAGCATTTTCGAGTCCACAGTTATCAAATTATGGCTACGGAATTTATCGATACAGTGGCCTCCTGTAAAGTCTTCCACTTTGATCAATGAACTTCGAAATTAATTGTAGGGTAAGTTTGAAAGTTTGCATGTGCCGTTTATCTGCTGATTTTTCATCTTATACTGATCGAATGAACGATCACGAAAAATCAAACCCTTCCAGCGAATCTGTACAAAACTTGTACGTAAATTCATAATAATTAACCTCTGAAAGCATTATTTATTATTTAATTTATTGATGAGGTGAGCGAAATGCGAATGCGCTTACTGTGAGAGTTCCGTCTAGAATACTATGCCACTTATCGAATTTTAAATAGTCGGCTAGTTTAGAGAATGAGTGGTTGTTGAGTCACGTGGTTATTAATTTTGAAAACCGATACAGCATCGGCCTAATTGACATATTGCAGCACCTTGCTGATTCACAATAATGACGATAAAACAGTGGAAAAAAATAGCGATAAAATGGGGTGGCCTAGCGGATCTTTGAAAGACTTTGTTCACTAATGAACCGCATACCTGAAAAACACAGGACAAAGTAGTCAAGTCACAAATATTAATATTAGCGACGGGAAATATATTTCAACAGAATTAGAAGTCAACCGCTAAACGCTAGACATATAGATGAGTAATGTGGTCAAGACAAGTGGACAACATTTGCATCAACTAAAAATAACAATAATAATAACAAATAATTGCACATATGCTTACATTTTTGATAAGCTACAGTCGAAGAACAGTTTTTGACAAAGTTAGCTAGCTGGATGCTATTGCAGCCGGCTGTCAAGTAAAGGACCGTTCGTTTATACTCGTCGATGGTGCAAGCTATTGGTACATAAAGTGCATTAATGCATTTATTTTACAACGTAAGCAGCGGCGTGCGAATTGTTCATCGTTGTGCAAAAAAACGAGCAAAGGAAAAAAGAGATGGCCTATAGAAATTTGTTACCAAGGGCAACAATGCCTGGGCCTGTAGGAACTTGTAATCAGGGGCAACAATGCCTGCACCATTCTTCTATCCATACAAACTACGCATATCATACAATTTCGTACTAATTGACAGGATATTCACGTAAGTAACCGAAAATTAGTCACGCAGAAAACACTAGAACACAGATTAGCGGTACCACTTCTAGGCATTTTCTGAGGTACTTGGTTCTTTAACTGGTTAAAGAAATCAAGGTGCAGTTAGTTGTAAGCGATGAGCTTACAATGCGGCTGCCAGCATTAAAGCTGCGCCTGTTAGTCGCACAGAATTTTTCTTAGGTTGGACAGCTCAGAGATGCCCCCTCATCACCACGCCGACAGTGAGAATATCTTTGAAATGAGCAAAAAAATATATCAGTTTTCGTAAATCTCAAATATGCCCATAGCACGTTCGATGTTGATATCGATAAATGAGCAGCTAATATTCTGGCAATGAAGCGCTGAAGAAACTAACCCCGCCAACTCAAAGTTGTTCATTCCTTGCATGCTTGGTCGGTTTACCAACTGACGGTGATCTTTGGGTAACTATCTCATCTATTTCATATACACAGAGTGAGAATAGATTCTATTTTGCACGACGACTTCTAAAATTTCTGCGTATTTCAGTTATTTATCATATATATAGAACAAACAATATGCGTTGCAAAAAAATGCGGAAGGACTGCATTCGAGTTGCGTATTGAATCCTTCACATCATGAATGAAGTTTCCTCATTGTTTGATTTCACATATGATTGTCAGATGCAAATTATTATCAATTCCTTTAGCTGAGAAGTTTGGATCGGCTCAACGCTGCACGAAATCATTTTTGATTTAAGACCAGATCGGTTGAGAAACGGAATGTTTCACCAAACGCTTCGGTACATAATTTCTACTACTATAAAAAACAGTATGCCATTTTAACCGTTGATGAACAACATTGCACCGAGATAAATATTGAGTGCGACATCCCACCCTCAAGCTGAAACAATCTTAAGCAAAACAGTACTGCGTATTGTTCATATCGTTTATTAAAAAAATATATCACTTGCAATAATAAAGCACAGTAACATCGGATTACCAAGATATGAAACTGTTCGTGTGCCTTGCTATGTGGGATTGCGATGACTTCAAAAACACCGAGGAATATAGACCTTCCTCAAACAAACACCACTTTACGACGAGCTGTTCGGCTTTTTTTCTTGCAGAGTCGAAGTGCACACCATATGACTATCGATTTCAGCAAGAGAAATGAGTAGATCCTATGATATGCACCACCTGAAGTGACGCTATTACTTGCAGACTTTGAATCTTTTCAAACGACTTCGCCACTTCCACAGCTTGGTTATGAAGCTTCTTTCAATTTGATTTCATTATATTAACAATGCTTATTCACCCATTATATATACGCCCACCTTCCATCTATATCGATCACCAAACTCATCCCACATAAATAGACCCCTCTGTTCTCTTTTTTCCACCTTCTAAATATTCTTGTCCCGAATCTGGATTATCCGATTTATTCGACGATCGATTATTATTTGCATCGTAGATGCATGAACGTTCATGAAAAAAAATTGTTGGAAAATTTGCATATCACCGCCATAACGATATAAATCCTCATTTAGAGACTAAAACATCGATCAGCCTTCTGTGTGAATAGCGAAGATTTACGCAAATTCCGCGCGAATTCAAAAACATTACAAAAGCCGGCTAACTTTGTTAGTAGAGCAACAACTACTTCCAAAAACGAGAAATTTTCTTCGTTCTTATTCCCTTCTTATTCTTTAAAGCTAAAGCCTATCTGCACTGTGCGCCGCCTCCATCGGTACAAAGCGTTGGCTTATCTCTTACTCCCCTTCTCGCCAGTTCCGAGCATACACTAGCGGTTGCTGATATACTTCTATATAGTTGGCTGGTTGATGGAGAAGTGCTAATGGGTCTTTTCAGTAACAGCACTAAAACGTGCATTTAGAAAGGAAAAGTCCAGAAGACACAAGGTATCTTCCTAACGTGGTAACAACTGCGACGAGGCAAATTTATGCCTTTGTATATAAGGAAATCTGACATTTTCATAGGTGAACAGAAACAGCAACAACAACAACAATATCAGCAGCATCTGATAAGCGTTAAATTCAGATCAACAGACGACTAAATTGCTCAACACCAATTTCGAATTCGATCTTAAATGATACTCAGTATATTTACATTGTCCTTTTTTTTGGATTTTTTAACGCCTAGTCCTGATCCAACGTGGGAGCTGAAGAGAACAATTTTAAATATATTTCATAATTCAAGTAACTTTCATTAGAAACACATAAAACGACGATTGCATACATAAATGTGAAGAAATTGGCGACCACCAGAATCCCGCTTCTTCGACCCCTTTATGCTTACTTCGTTGTTAATAACTCCCTGAAAATACACCACAAATCGAACAGCTTATTAAAAATGACCAAGGTATAACGCAAGCATATAAAAAATCGTTGAAAAAGCTTAAGACAATCACGCAAACAGCCAGAAACTGTTACATGTTACTATTATTCTGACTGACTGCGATCACAGTTGAGAGTAGCAAACGATCCTGACATAATGATGATAAATCTCCACCAGTAATCGTGCTGTGACTGCGGTAATAAAAGATTCAATAAAGAATCAACAAATATTACATCTGTACGTCTACATCATAACTTTTTTAAAATAAGTTCTTGCATTCGCCGATATCGAAGAAAATAGTTTAATGCTCCCAGAAAATACCACAAGATCGGACTTCCCTTTGCATCTAATATACTTCCTCTAAGTGAGAACAACAACGGCGCTGAAGATACCCATTGCCACCTTCAATACACTCAAAATACCTGCTGATTAAGCAGATTTATTATCAATAAATTAACTAGAAGCATGAACATATTATAAAACAGTCCTTATCCCGTACCATAAATTCCTCACATTTGCAGCTTTACTCCGTATTTTCCGCTTTTTTGACTTGCTTGCTGCAACGGTACTCGAAACGACATCTGGGAAATATGAGAGAAGGAATAGTGGATCACATCGCCGCGCCAACAATTCCAAACATTCCAATGCTGATAATATTAGCCGCTGAAATAAGCAGGAAATTCTTACTAGAGAATATAAATTTGCGCACTGGCATGTAACACCTGCTGACTTATAAAAATTAAAGGAAGGCAAAGAACTTGTATCAGTGGGCTAAGGGAAACAAGAGAGTGCTTAAAAACAAACAACCAAAGTTCGGGTCCCCACTGTTCTAAGCGATCCCATTTACGTTTCCCTTGGCATATTAACGAAGCTTTCACAAAAAGATACATTCTAACAGAACGCAATAATCAAGCAATAAAGATAGTATCCTATCAAAGCAATTAGGTTCATAAGCAATTATAATTCATAGAAAGTAAAATATTATATTGTAACGTACGATGGATGTTCCATGAGTCACGAAATGTTGCAGTTTGGGCAGAACTTTGCGAATGAAATCTGCTTGAATTTCGTCTCGAGAAGCAGCTTTTATCAACCCTTCCAAACCATTCACAATTACTTCCACTGTTGTCAAACTCAGTTCAGTGGCATCAAGCGCTTCGCAAAACATTGGTAACAACTGAAAATATAGAGAAAAGTTCTCCGGAAAAACGTATAGCATCACAATGTGAAAAGAAACAACTAACTTCCGAAGTGAAGTTCAAGGAAGATTACATGTAAAGGAAACGGAAATAAGCAAGACCATAGTTTCAAAAAGCCCTAATTTATTCCTTTCGATGTGATCCATTTTCTTGCTATATTTGAGACACATTCGGTTCTGGTTGGTATATCCTTGCCGCTTTCAACCCCACCGATATGATCAAGCGATCGCATCAATTTACTCTAGATTTTAGATTGCCGACTTCCTAAAACTGACAAAACGAAATAACTTTGGGCTAGAATACGACGAAATTCACGCTTATACAGATTTCGTCTCCAGCATTCAGAAAAACAATCGCTTCATCGGACATTCATTAAATAAATATGCCAAAAGAGCAACTTGAGCAATATTTTCACAGAAATGTTTCTGTGTAGCAGTTCACTTTCCGATGAGAAATAACTTCGCCTTCAAAAAAAAAACTAACTTTTTCAACTTCTGATCGCTAAACGTTCGAAGAGGATGCACAGATGCTCCCAAAAATATTAATAAAATTAAAAGAGCAAACCTTTAAGTACTCATGGTTAAGGGGCACTGCAATTTTCTCAGCCAACTTTAATAATGGCGAAAGCATTCTGAAATATACGCTACGTGCCGAAACATCATCTGAAAAACAGCGTGCCTCACATATATAAACCATCGAAGCATCCAACTTATCTTACGGATATTCGCTGATTCAGATTTCAAGTTCGCAACGCCGGCAACGTATTGAAGATAAGCTTTAGACGATTGCTGCTACATGCACGAAATCGCAAACACAGATCCTCAAGAGACGTACCTACCTCAACCTCCTAAACGGCAGACGTTGCGGAAATCACAAGTTCTCTAAGGATAGGTTCTGGTGCAACCTTAGGCCTACAAAGCATGAGGTGCTGCGACAACCCCATGCTCTCAAAGAATAGACATTGCGACTGAGATGTGAAGTAGCGGAAAAATGGTTTCGTCTGTAGACCCTTCGCAAATCGCTATCTTCGAAACTCAAAAGCTCCCTAATCAACCTCATGAAACGATAACAAAAATGGTCGTCTTACGATTAAGAGACTTATAATAAAAATTAATCGTTCTTCGGTCGAATAATTCTCAAAGAACACAAAAAGCTTATGCAGTAAATAATATCGTGAACGAGATTCAAATTCATGTGATAATCACAGCAACAACAACTATTCTATAACTCCCACTTACGTAATTCCATTCTAAAAAGAAAGTGGAAACCTTTTTGAAGTTGGTTGAAATGTCGCAATAAAATCGGCAACATCTGACAAAAGATTCTTTGTCGCGCAAGTACGGTTGAATGGTAGGCGCATTTCGATATATCCGACCAACGCGAATCCAAATTGACAACCTCATCGAGCGCACATGATAACAATGTCTCATCTTTCGGATGTCCCTCAGCCTCATCCAACAGCTATGATTAAAATATTACTTGCAAAAAATGAACTGCATTTTAGATCTATAATGCCCCATTGAGCAATCCACAGTTTGAACAGCATCTTGCAGCCTAGAAGTTCACAGTAACATAGCAGCTGTCTGATCTGTGATGCATATGCCCCTTGGAACGAGTCTTATCGGTTACACGCTCAACCCCTTGTGCTCTCTTGATTTTCGCATACAATTGGTTGTTTTTTTGTCGCCAATTAATGGTTTCTTGTTTGAATGGTTATATAATCTTTAGCTGCAAGAATGTCTCATTGCCGGTACAGCAAATCGCGGGGTCGATTGCGATACAGGGCTTTCTTCTGAACGTTGTGTGTATAAGAAGAACAAACATAAATCACCACTCGATTGAATGAAATTCAACTGCATGTGCTTTACTGCGACGTCCGTACTGTAAATCAAATTTTAAAGAGTTGCATAGTGTCACTCGACGGTGAACATCAGTTATCGATGCTTCACAGCGCATCGACGTCACAGTTGCACACAAACTGCGACTGAACTTTACGCAACGGAACTAGGATAAGCTTTGAAATGCCAGCTTATATTGAAATTGTAGACGTTAACATATCTGGCACAATATCCTCGATCAGAAAATTAATCGCTTCCAAAGTCAAGAATAAAAATGATTTTGGAAGAATACAACAAAACAACACATACCGATTCAAAAATTTCCCATCCTTGTGCTTTATCAATAAGCAGCAACTGTCTGCATATTACACCTTTATATTTCAGCTGAGATGCCCTCGAAAATTTCGAACACAATACGTCGAATTCTTTCATTTTATTTTCGATGTTTTCGGTCTTGTTGAAAATGGCGCCTATCAAAACAATCTTTTGCCATTCCATGCCAACATCCGGTAGCCTTCCTAACATATCGGTCATTTCACCGACGTCCTGCAATAAAACATTCGAAAATCCTTCAATAGCTTTATATTTTACAGATTTAGTGAACTATTTCAAATAGGACCATCTATCCTATTGAACTCAAATAATAGCAATTAGCTTCAAATAATAAACAAAAAAAAAAATCAAAATCCTAAATGAAAGACAGATATATATTCATTTAACAGTTAGATGAAGCATGCGGAATGCCATCTAATTTCACTGCTCAGGTTCCTCGGACATGTCACCTTGAATACCTTGCAGTCAAGGAATTGAAAATTGCCTATCGATTGCCCTTTCTCGAATTATGCCTATCGACTCCAAATCTAATTTCCTCGACAGTTCACTATTCCTCTCTCTTCTTTTCACATTTATTTGATTAGTATTTCATTAAAAACACTATCAAACATATTAAAGTAACTGCTGCTACTTGCAAGTAAACTTATATGTTGTAAGATAACCAGAAAACCATAACTTCAGATCATACCTCGGATTGTACAACGAACAAATAAACCAACAGAAATAAAATCGAACGCCGCTCAATTTTATCTGCCAAAAATCGCATAATGTCTGAGTGAATCCTTCAAAAATAAATAGCAGATTAGCACATTTTTATTATACTGATCCGAAAAAGATCAATTTAGTGATACTTAGACGTCATAGAAAAAGTATTTGCTGAAACCAACAGTACTGAAAGCTTCAAAACGGTGGCACCTACAGAACGACAACTTATGTAATTATTGTTATCTATTCTGTTTAGGCGGGTATTTATTGTTACATAACACACATAAGTTTGGCAGCAAAGCTTCGCCTCTGGCATAGTTATTGCAAGCTTGTCAAGTAATAGTATTCAAGCCTTTCTTGTGAACAATAAAGATGCACGTGCATCACCAATTTGAAGGTATACGTAGTGTCCAACAAAATAGTGCTCAATCACTTAAAAACTATTCAACGTTGATAACGGAGCTACAATTTGCAGTGCTTTAGCACAACTTCCAGAGGCGATAGCATATATTCATCACTATTTGGCTTGGATTAAACAGAACCAAAGCTAAGAGAAACGATAATGTATTCACTTCATTAAGATTTGATATAAATAAAAAACTAATTAACCGATAATGAATAAACAACTCATCTGAAGTGTGCCAAAAAGGCGTATCGCAAAGCCGTTCTGCGGATCTTGCAGATCTGTCGCGGGCATTTTAAATCATATCTCAGTACGCTGCTATTTTTTAACATAATATAATCTGAATAAAATGTTTCTTGCTTCTAATACTCATACCCGTAACTTGTTTACCCAACCCTTGTGACTTTTACCCATAAATCACAACTTGTTATTTCTGATGTTTACTTCATTCCTTTCTTGCGCCCTCGACCGTCCAGGCTCTACATTTCATATTCTTTCTCCTATACTACTCCACTTCATGATTACAGGAAATGAAGGACTAAAGAATACTTTTACTGTATTGCCATAAAATATCTGCAAAAAATCCATCCAATAATTTTACAAGAAAAAAAAAGTACCACTAACCTTGCAGAGAAACTAAGGCCGATATCTTGAATGCACTCGGCAAGGACAGTAGAATGCTCCAAGAGAGTATCATCAGAGGCCAATGTAAGGGAGTCGAATACATTATAGAATAACGTCTGGCACATTTGCTGCTCCGATTTATTCGAAGCAAACATCGATGCCACATTTTCCAAGTTTCTAATCGACCACGCTAGAAAATTTCACTGAGCACTGAACTTGAAATAACTTTCGAATATTTAATTATGATATTATTATAATGATAAATGAAAAAACCTAATACGTACAAAGCAAACAAGTAACCCGAAAGAAATACTCCCAATCATTATATATATATATATATATATATATATATATATATATATATATATATATATATATATATATATATATAAATTAAAACTGAGCATGGAGAAAACACATTTGCCAATTAAGGTTGCCGAAATGGCTCCGTCGCAAGCGAAATTTATTGAAAAACTCTTCCAAAACGAGACATAAATGACGAACCAAATCAAGTGATTTACACTCAAGCGTCACTCAAAACTCTGCGCTTAATGTCTTTCTCATACCCTTTTTTCAGAAATGAGGCAGTTTCTATAGCATAATCCTAGTGGCATACCTGTGAATTCTTTAATGAAGATGCAATTAATGTGTATAACAATCGGCAGAGCAAAGCGCTTCACTGAAGACAATCTAACAACTGAATAGCTCGTCGATTCACTTCTACTTAAAACTAAACGTTGATCCTATCACCAAAACGACTTTTGTTTTAGGTTTTATTTATTCTTTGTTTTATATTCTTCAAATGCGACTATTAAGTAAAAAAAACACCTTCAGACGTCGAAAGAGGTGATTGCAGAAGTTGTAATATAAACTGTGCACTTTCTCTGCTGCATACAGCAGCACAAAGAATTGGTATCGTCTTAGGATCACCTGAAAAGGTGAACATATCGTGCATCTGTATAAAAAACGCAGCATATATGGAATGATCATCATGTGCTAGAAAGACAATTCAAATATAATATATAAAAAACACATGTTAGGGAAAAATATGTATTTCAAGGGAATATTCAGCAGGTGCAAATTACACCATTAAGTGCATGCACATCTTTGCACGTAAAACATAGAACTGTGCACATATAACATGGGAACTTTTAACACGATATATATATATATATATATATATATATATATATATATATATATATATATATATAATATATATATATATATATATGACATGGGAATAATTCTTCTCCAAACAAAGGAAAAAAATCAGGTAGACTTTGCAGTGACAAGAAGATCGAACAATGACAAAAACCAGCACAGCAGAACATTTCGTCCGAGAAATGCCACAGAATACTGTGACATAGGAAGAAGCGTTACAAAATATTTTTATAGCGCGGTTTTTCGGTGAATGACAAATCGATAACTCTTAAAATTGCACCTTTTCAGAACAGCAGCAGACGTGAGGGGGGTGGGGGGAGGAGGGGGATACGTCGAACGGATCTTAATAAGAATAAACATAAATCAAACCTCGAAACGGATCGATATGTGAAGGCAATAATTTCGCAAAAAGATTCCAGTTACAAAGAGCGAATGAATGTATAAATGAAAGACACGAATTCCTGAAAATTTTTCATCGTGATAATATGTGACGCATGCAAAATATTGCTCAGAAGTAATTATTCGGCTTCTCTCCATCTCTACTAATGTCCAGCAATCTCTGATAATCCCTTCTGAACAATACGATACACGATTTCTTTGAAAGTCAGAAAAATAAAGCGTGAAATCTTTATTACTAGCAGAACGCTTCCGCAAGTCTTAAGTCGTTTGTCGGAGATTGCTTCCTTTTTTACAAAATTCAGACACAGAACCTTCATTCATCTATCCCCCACTGAATTTTCCCTAGCCCGAGAACGAAGAAGACGAACTTTTTCTTCCAAAAAACTGTCGGCGAAAGCTCACTTTCCCACTCCCTTCTATCATCGGTGAAATATTACACTTGAAAGGTCAAATTTCTATTGGAAGTATTTCTCAACGATCCTGTTATTCAGCACATAACTTCATCGAGGAGAACGATCAAACTTTCAAATGAAAGCACGGAAAACAAAGGAAAAGAGCAAAAATCAATGCAATAATTACCTGAGATCATCGTTATCATTTGCAACATCTTCGAAGCTCTGAGCCAACAGTTCATTATAGAAGCCCGTCATTGAATTATTTTCATTCCAGATAGAGACGAGCACCTATAAACAATTATTTTTCTTTCATCTCTTAAAGGCTAAACAAAAAATTTCAACATCTCGATATCAGTCCCCTCTCATTCCGTGCAGTCACATTATTCCCAAAACGATGATTTGAGTTTAAAAAAACTGAAAGCCTGTTTGATTCAGTATTGTAATACCGCAGAAAAAAGACCAACAACATACAAGTAACGATAGCTGGTAACAATATAAAGTAATATATTTGCGAATGAAGTTATAGATCACAGTTGTTTACTAAATGAATTCAAGAAGATTATCTTTTTATTCGACGGCAAGCAATTTCAATTCCCAATCGAACACTAGAACATACGAGAATAATACGACTTAAGCAAAACTAATATAAAGTAACAACAGGACGGCGCAGCATGTTGCACTCGGTGCAACGAGCGCATCTGCAAAAGAGTGAAAAAAAGGCAAAGAGGATGACGCATGTTGACTATTCAAATATCGAAAAGCGAACGCAAATGGATTCTTAGAGATCATCGCACGTGATATGGCGGCGATCGCCATTCAGATCAAAGCCGAACGCTAATGGATCCGAGCTTCAAGTATGAAGATCGAAAGGATGTTAACTTTGCTATATATTGAAATGTAAGCAAGGGTTCGGAGTATTGGGGGCAAAAGTCGCGTCTCGCATTTCCCGATCCTCCCTTCATCACGACTCTCGACATAACCTCCCTTTGCTACGACACCCCCACCCCTCTCTCTCGTCACTCACGACACAGCATTTATTAGAAGATACGCTAGAAGAGAAATATTTTTATTAGAAGGTGCAGTTGAAATACTGCTACTCTTATGATACCTAGTCATATTGCAGGAATGACTAGGCAGTAATACCTAGTCATTCCTGCAATATGCTCAATTATTAACAGTTACCTGTACTACGTGGTAAACAGTCATTTACACTTTTCGAAACCTTCTTTGACCAACACGGCAAATTAAACAAATATTTCTCTTCGCCCACCCAATATCAACATAGCACATGCATCGCTGCATAATAAAAAAAGCTACAAATCAAGAAAAGAAGTAACCTCGCTCAGTGAATATCGCCCAATTTTCGATCCGCTCATCCTCGCCACTTCCAGTAAACATTCTTGATGAAATAAGAGAAGTGAATCTGAAATAAATTCCTATTCTTCTCACATCCTCCATATAACAAACAACTTCCATCTACAACACCTGTACAGCATGCCCTTCCCACCTGTGCAGTTCACTGCCTCTTAAAGGAGATAGTTATCTCGATGTGAATGAAAACACAACAATCTCAGCTCAAAGAAATATCACTAAAGTGCAAAGAAAAAAACATCGCTATAAAAGTGCAAAATGCGCCCTTAATATCAAAAGAGAAAATTAAACGAAATTAACAAAAAAGAGCTTTTCGTTTGAGCTAAGCACCGAAATAAAAGAAAAAAAGCCCACAGTCCCTTAATTCTAACAACGAAAACTTGGAAAGACTATAAAAACCAAATAAACCCCAAATTTTTAACGAATAATTAAAACTTTCAATCTATATACAACAATTTTCACTTTTACGGTTTACGCTTAAATCCTTTGAATACAATGGAAAAGATATAAAGGACTAGAATTACTTCACTGTAAACACCGGATTTCGCAAGGATACCATATGAGCAGTATTTTAACGAAAGACTCACCCACTCTCCTCTATACCGATATTCTATGGTAGTGTCTGACAAGTGGAACGGAATCGCGAGATTTCGCGGAAGTGAACAAGTGAAGTGAGCTGACGGCTTATAGCGCATTTACCTTAGAAACAGTGCCAATACGAGAAGGAGATTTTCTTGAATTCGCCATTACATAGCAAGCAATAAAGCAATCGAAAGTTTACCAACCATTTCCCGTGGAGATTGCCAGTTTGCACCATCGTGGCAAATATTTAAAACCTTCATCAATAACCTCGTCACGATTTGCAGCCGAGTTTACCGTCTCACCTAGAAACGTCCAAAAATTACCGTATCTTTGATCTACCGCAAAACTAACTCAATAAGACCAGTAAGAAACCTAAGAGCCATTGTTACTAACTCTCCGATTCTGTTCAGTAATTAAAAGTTGAGAAGAGCGATGCACTGGAATCATATGGGAAATGCTCTTAATAACGACATCGTGCTTTCAGTGACTTGCGTTTTCAAGGTATGTTGCTTTGTTTATTATTTTATTGAGTTGAAACGCAATAAATCCAACCGGAATTTTCCCCACCCCCAATTTACCTGTTAAAATTTTTGTTCGTCCTTTATCAAGGTGATGGTTTGTCATATGAGCTTGCAAAAAGAAAAAAGCGCAGTGATATAACCGACATTTGTATGTTTAATACCACAGCTATCCGTTCCTTCAATCTAATCAAAATAAGAGAGTACCAACCTTTGACGATCATAATGAGCCACATTAACACCTTCTCGATAATTGTTTTCGACATTTTCGGATGACATTCGGTCAACAAATCCAAAAGTGCCAACGAACGCCCACTCATTCCCATTTCAGACTGAAGCACAAATGGTTCCGAATCTGTAAAGCTAAATACTTCAAATCTTATTAATTCAGTTACAAATGTTTCCATTCAAAAACAGAAAGAAAACATCATCAAACAGTTCTTTGAGATCGCACTTCGAAAAAGATCGACTCACAATGCAGACCATACAACCCTTTGCTGATCATCCGTTTTGCGTCAATCAGACTTGCAATTGTCTAGAAACCAAGGCTGAAAAGGAAAAGAGGGGACAAATAGCCAGGTACGTGCGAACAAATCCCCCTCTCTGCACTTTCGTCGCATCAAACATATCAACCACCTCATAACAAAAGCTCCATCTGCATAGCCTACTAATTTAAATGAAGTAGGCATTTAGTAAATGTGAACATAGTGGGTAAACAAGCGAAGGTGGTGATAACGTGGATGCTGATAAAAGAAGAAAAACAATATCGCGCCAATAAATTGCGACATTCGGTGACGTTCCGAACTTCCCGATCCTCACCTCGTAAGTCTAACAAAATGACAATCGCGAAGTTCGGAATATCACTGCAGAATAGTTTCCACTTATTGCAAAAAATATCTCAAAAATAAATTCTAAAATGGCGTAGAGTATCAAACCACGGGTGTCAAAACCGCGCTCCCTTACCCAACTCAAAAACATACAATAAACGAAGAACGTTTTTCTGCCTCTCGGGTAACGAAAATAAAATGCATACTTTCCAAAAATTCGTCGCAAATATAATCGATGGCTTCCGATCCTCTCTGAAAGAATATGCAAAAACCATTTATATACATATATCGCTAATACAATGACTTGCATAACTCAACAAGGCAATAATTAAAACCGAACACACGAATTCAGACATATATATATATATATATATATATATATATATATATATATATATATATATATATATATATATATATATATATATATATATATATATATATATATGGAGGCACGAATTCACACCAATAAATTTATGTAACCAAAAATAAATATGAGAAAGAAACAAACGCACACCTCGAATCCATTCGACAATTTTTTGATGGTCGCCTTAACGGCATCCAAAATCTGTTGCGGCATAAATGAAGAATTAGTTGCCGGATTCAATGCAATCATTCTCAACCCCGCCAATATATCGTCCAATTGTTGATGCAGTGCGTTCGCTGGGAAAGCTTCACACGCCCGAGCCTAAGAATTTTCAATTTGTGAATCGAGTTGTGAGCAGACTTATTTCATACACGATAATCATTCAGCCTTTATAAGCCATGCGAAATATTTCGATGTGCCAATCCTATTAAAATAATATCACACATTCAGGCAGTTGCATTCTTCAATGTTTACTGAAACTTTCAAAAACTTTTCATTTTATCTGTGGAGAAGGTATCCAAAAAAGCTCATTTTAACGCGTTACGTAAGCAGCGACTTCACACTGACATTATAACACATTTAACCGAAGTAAACGATGTTGATGAAGTCCGTGCCATCGAACATCTCCAGGAAGCACAAAAAAAAAAACTGAAAAGAAAGAAGCAAAAATAAAAGCAAGAGAAGCAGCTTACCAAAAAAGAGCATATTTCCAATTTGACATCCTCCTCGAGATCACTGTCGCCCAGCTTCTCAGCAATTAGCTGACAGGTAAATGGAGCAAACGACGAGTGAGCCAGTAAACATTCCTCACATGCATTCACCAATAAATCTCGTGTTATTCCACTTGTATCATTGTTCGACTGAAAATTTTACGTTTTATTCCACCTTTGAGATAACCCGTCAAAATTTAATCAACAAACTCAGTTAAAAGACTGCAAAGAAACCTCTCCGTTCATTTTGGTTCGATGATAATATCAACTCGCAGGAAATAAAGAGTACAGTAGAAGAAGAAATAAATGTTTCATATATTAGATAACCACATAAATAAGAAAAAGTGGAATAATGAAATGAAAGATTATAACATAGGGCACAATGAAAAGACGACAAAGTGCCTGCTCAAGAAGTGGCACATTTACATTCATTGTGCAAAATTCTTTCGGAAACATACCGGTTTGAATTCTATTGGATAATAACACGCGACAACGTCGAAGAGATCCTCGACAAACGGTCCTGAAAGATATGGCAAAGCAGATCGACGACTGGGATTATTAGAGATTGAAAAACTTGAAAAGAAGAACGGAAAAATGCAAATAGAATCGAAAGCTGAAATGCAGTGTAGAAAATTCGAGTTAAACAAAATAAAAAAGGCCACAAATATAAATTCTGCAAATGCAGGTCAAAAATGCCAAAAAGGCCAAAAAATCAGCCTCACCAATGTTTTCTTCTCAAAATGATGTCGTCAAGTTATGTACTATATTTTTCTAATAGAAGCCTCAGGGTTTAGGGGATGCTCGAATATTTGCAGTAGGATGGGTGGAGTCTACTGGACATTTTATATTGCATCTGAGAGCAAGGTTTTATTGCAAATAACGTGGATGTTTTTTGTGTATTCAATTTCAGTGCCAAGCAGCGATTGAATTGCATGAGTTAACCAGACTGAACCCTGATAAAGACATCGTAGTACTACATTTGAAAGTAGGGCTTCATTCTTTAGCGAATAAGATCGAAGACATTTTCAAGTTTTCAAGCTGTGCCACAATGCGCAAATGAATATTTGCCACTTCAAAGGATTGACGGGTCTTTCAACAAATCTATGAATTAAATATGCAGGTCGAACTCTCAGAACCTCCGGAACCTCTAGTTACGCCAAGCCTGGGTTGCGACTTCAACAGGAAAAAGGGAGGAGAGCAAGAGAGGAAGCGATAAAAAATTTTCCTTTTCATGCCTCGAAAACTGCGAATCCTGAGGGAAACTGAAAACATTTTTGAGCTCATTGGCGGAGACCCCATACGATGGGCTTATTCTGGCTGGCAATTCTTGAAAAGACCGCGAAGATTTTTCAGAGGAGAGCAATAACTGGAAGAAAGCAAGGGTCCAACGGGTTTGTTTCGGTATCTTAATGGTCAAAGGTGACTGCCACTCTGGAGTCTTGGATCATGATTCCATGAATATTTAGCCTTTAAATTGAGATGAGAAAGCCGGCTAGCACCGCTTTAATGGACGCGAGTTTCACATATGGCAACATCTTTGAGTTGCTTTCAATGTTGCCAAGTGAAACATCACTTAGAATTCTTTACGCTGTGAAATGGTCGCAAAAGCTGAGAGAACTCTGCTGCCAATCGTCGAGAAAATAATTGGAATTCGCGACGCGCTGAATATTTCTAAAATGAGCTGAAATGGCGCTGCGAAGTACTGAAGAAACTTTGAAAAAAGGTCGAGGTTTACTGGCGAAAATCGGAAGTGTTAAGAAAAAGTTAACAGGAACCAAGGAAAACTCATTTCTAGTTGAGATTAGGAGAGGCGAATTCCTCTTCTTTCATCGAAAATCAAGCTTGAGGTGGGGTAGAGGAACTCTCCTTCCCTTTTCTTGGCCAGCGATATGGCTTAAGCATAAAAAGGGCTCACTGCTGTATATATGAATAAATGAGTTCTTACCCATCGAAAAAAGTTGCACTACTTTGCAGAAAAGTCGAAAAACAATTATCAGACAGCGCGGATCCCTCTCACCAGTAATCGAACGAACGAATCCCAAAACAAATTCAGCTCCCATCGATCGCAATCCTCAAAGTTTCTTAAATTTTTACACTGAAAATTACATTAAGAGATATTAGACGCAAAAAAAGCCTAGTCAGATAACAGCGTTTCATCTTGGGTCCAATCCACCACCCTTTCCCCACTTCAAGATGCCAAATCGAACAAAACATTGATAAAACGAATGCAAAATAAATTTACGTTGAGCTTGCGAGGATGGACACAGATTTTTTGTCCCAAACAAAGCCCAGGAGCAGTGAGTCACTGAAGTGCGACCCCCGTTATCGCCAGAACCTCCCCGAAAGTAATGAAAAAGCCCCATCCAGAATCATAAGGCGACATTTTTTTTAAAGCGAACATCAGAGTGACAAAGAATTCGACCTTTTCGCGAATCAGCACAAAATCGAAGCAAACCACATGAGCATTCAAATATTGCAGCTACTGCTTATCAGAAAAATAAAACAATGCGTTTAATTACTGATCATCCAAGGGCTGAAAAATTGATACATCGACTCCAATACTTCTAGATGGAAGAAATACAAATTTCAAACCACGGTCATACAGACAATAATGAGGTAAACGCGAATTAGAACGGCTTACCTTCAAGTCTTTCTCGAATTAAATACTCGAGCACTTCGTATAAGGCAACACGATCCTTTCGGCTGCATTGTTGAACATCACCATCAATGAAAATTCTTTGCGCGATCGACTTCTCACAGCCGGTCGGCAATTCCGAACAAGAAAGAACCTTTGAAAATTAGACTCCTAAATCATATCATTCTCCCCTCTTTATCTCATCTCTTTCTCAACTTCTACCTACGCGAAGGGTTATTAACAAAAAATAAAAGAGCATATATTCCAAACGGTTTACCAATTTTGGACGATTGACAATATATAACATCGGGATGAGAGAGGGAAGGAGAAAGGATGGAAGTAGGAGGCAAAGGTTGCACAAATTTTTTGCTATCGCAAACGAATAATATTTTAAAAAAAGAAGTTGCGGGTCAAACAAGTAAGTTGAAACGTGAAAAGTGAAAAACTTGAAGAAAATACCAGTTGATTAATGCCCAAAACAACAGCACCGGCAGCCATCGACGGTGAGTCGAATCGACTTAGTAAAAATTCGAGCAGGAGCTCAACTGCAATTAAATAATTTACAAAAATCGCTCATACAGATTATCATTAGAGAATCTCGGTTAAAAGTCAAAACAGTTGACCTCAATTCACAGTCACAATTGGCTGCACTCCTTCCCTGTTCTGCCCCCTCCTCGCTCCCCCCCCCCTTTGCTCACAATTATTGCGAGCGTGCCTTCGATTTCAGCTAAAAAATGCTTCGCACAATTTTATCGTATCTTTGTGGATTGTGACAATAACTTTACATAGAGGAACCGATGAAATACCAGAACTCATCGCAAGATTAAAACGAAACACTCCGTTCAAATAAGCGGAAAAAATATCTCAGGAGAGATAGCGACATCCGAAGATCCCAACCTACAATATATATTTATATGTCGCTTATGCTCCTAGTTTAAAAGTACCCATATTTAGGCGCTCGTGAAATATTCCGACATGATATTAAAGGTTTCAAGGACCGAATCGCAACAAAAAACTGAAATGTTCTAAAGAACAACCATCTTACCTTCCCTCTGTTCCAGAAAATTATTGGGCAATCTGCATAAAACAGAAACGACCACTTCCTCAGCTTTTTCCCTTTCCTCCGGATCGGTGCTTGTTAACGCGGTCTGAAATTGAGGACGCTTTAACTGGCTGTAAAATCTATAATATATCACATCCATCACGTGCGTATATGTTACAGAATATTGGAAAAAAAAACGATGGGAATGAAGCGAGAATTAAAACTCAGGTGGAAAAAACTCATTTTTAACGAGCATTTTAAGCGAAACTTTCTTTTCCCATCGGGAACATGTGGAAAATAATCTTATTGTGGCGAGTAAACCTCCTCTTTTTTTCCAAACTTGAAAAATTCCTTGTAAAAGGTGAAACATTGCATTATATTAGTGGATAATTCTTTCCTACTAAGATCTTTCCAAATGAGCAAATGCTTCCTCCCCATTCAGAAGCCGTTTAAAACAGGTCCCTCGCGTCCCCTCTCCTCCCTTCACGTACACTGGTGGTCAGGATGCTTGAGAACAGGGATGAGATAAAACTGAGATGGAAGACATACCCAAGAAGCTGAACGAATTCCCTCAGTGATATGGACCGTGACAGAAGTTTTTCCGTAAAAGCGCAGACCAAGTCAACGTCTCTCAATCCGTCGGCTTCCATCGCTCGTTTTGAGCAAAATCAATGATGCCTTCAAAAATTTGACTGAAGTTATTGGTATGAGCATAATCATAATGCAATGAAAGCTGAAACAAATGGAGAAGCGTGCCAGAACAGTCAAAAGAGACATGATACGCAATGCTTACATTGCGTTCATCTGACCTATCATCACTTCCATAAGAATGAAATAAGTAATCCGATCGCAAGCACATCCTGCAGAAACATTTGAAAATGTGGAAACGGAAGAACTCTAAAAGACATTATGGAACAGTGCACCAATCCGGAATTCCGTAAACCGATAAAAATTACAACGACATCTACAGACTGTGCATACCAAACCAAATCATATTCTCAGCCCTCCAGCGATCCTGAAAGGGCTTCAGGATCTGATCCTGGTGGCAACCGAAACCAGGATGGAAGCTTACTCCGACATTCCCCAACTTCAGATTTTTTAAACGAGAACCTGAAGATGACGATAGATCTCTACTCATATTCGTGCCAGAAGAAAGAACACCACAAAGCACATCAAGTTGCCACCCCTGGCCCTGCACAACCAGGAGCGGAACCAGAGCTGGTTGAATCCACGATTATGGGTTAAAACAGGCTTGGTCCGGATCAGGACTAGGTTTAAGCCATCTTCATACGGTCGTGTGTTACAACCCAATTCCTTTGCGGTTAGAACCGGTATTGGATTTAATCCATATACGTTCGCACACTTTTTCTGGAGCTATTCTCTTCTCCAAAAAATTTTCTTTCCCTACAGCCCTAATACCATTTTTAAGCCTTCTGTGTCACTGTTTCTCTATCTACATGCCCAACTAGTTTTATCTGCAGACCAAAACGGTTCTTACCTGTACTCCCAAACTTTTGGTATCATAATTTCATATGAACTCTTATCGAATACACTCAACACAACTGTTCAGCCTCTCCCATTCCCCCGTTTGCCAGCTCTCCAACCTTCTAAGACACCTCCCTTCCTCCCCCCCCCCTCACCGCCTCGAATATGCGTCTGCTTTGCAGGATTACGAACGCCTCCTCCTTGCAATACCAACCCCTCCTCAGACTGACCCGAAGTGACGCATATCCGCTATCTGATTACATCAACATACTGAGCTCACGAAATTACCAACAAACTTGCAACGCACGCGCACAGTAACAACGGAGAAGCGAATGCTTCATCGGGCACGCCCCTCCCCCACCTCACCACTTATTCCGAATGTACACTCTGATCCTTTCCGTATTCCTCTCGCACTTCTCTAATACCGTAAATTTTTTGATGGCACAACCTCCCTCTCCGTACTTCGTTGCTCGTCTCGTCTCGATACATAGCCCGTTACGAAGAGCTGTGAACGCTGTAAGCCATGGGGCTTATGAACGGAGAAGCGCGATTGGTTGCGTTAGCACTCCCACTATCTATAACTTCTATTACTTATTGTTCATAAAATTCTACTAGTTTGGGATCCCGGATAGTAACCAATAACTGTTTAGAGGTGTCACTGGTCATGGAGAGTCCCAACGTCGCACATACCTTTTTCTACAGCAGTTTTTAGAAGCCCATCTAACAGCCCAACCACATCCCACTCACACGGTTTCAAAAGGATGGGTAGCTCAAACATCGAAGTACGAAACTATAAACGCAAATAACCAAACGTTGCTTTTCACAGCGATGAAATTTCCTTATCTGGAAAACAGTGGAATTTTGAGCTGCAACATAAATATTCCCGATGAGTTTTTCTTGTTAGTTTTTCATTCTGACATTCATTGTATTTCCTTTACTATAAGCTCCATCTGTATCCGTTAGACTTTCCCCTCCTCCCCCTATTCCTATCCAGTATATGTCAATTTTGGAAATTTGTAGATGGCATAAGCTCCTTCTTGAAAAAAAAACCGGCTTGAATATAAGCTCAACCCAAAATAAAGGGCTGCTCGTGACCAGTGAAATAAAATCATATAAATTCTTGTCCACGCACACTCATTTGGAAAGATGCCAGTAGTGAAGCCCTCAGGGCTTATAAATGAGGAAACACAGTACCTCATTATATGCTCCATTGAGAGTGCTCTATCTTGGGTTAGTAGCTTATCGTGTTCAACTTTTAATGGTGCCAATAAGAATTCATTTGCTTTTACTTCAACCGACAAAAAATTCATCACGAATAAATGTCCCTTCATATCAACCACTTCTGTTTAGCTGAAATTATAAGGTAGTGTGAAGATTAGGGCTTAGGATCGTCTCCTGCCCATCGGATACTGACGAGTCGATTCATCGTTGTTCCATTCAAGCGGAGAGTTCCGGCTTGCTCCACCATCCTCGTCCCGATGAGGCCATCGTCGAAATGAGTCGACAGGACAAAGCCAAAGAGTTTGCTCGGAGCCCTCTTAAAACCGACCACGCAGTAAACAAAACTAAACGACGAAGTAATATTAAGCAGTATTTCTATTAAGGTGCCAATAGACGTATGAATAAACGGACAAATAAACAACCACATCGAAGCACATACAAACAGTTCAAATAAAAATGCCTTCATTTCTATGTACGAGCACGAACATTTTTATCTTCGAGGAAATTGTAATAAGACAAAAAAATTAGCATTTGAATGAGATACTATAACAACTTATCAGCTCCAAGTTATAATCATTTATAGGATTGTTTGTCCGGCGTGCGGTGGCGTCCGTCTCTCTGTTCGTATCAGAGGAATTTCTGTCGTCCTAACGATGCCTGCTGGAACGAAGAAAATGGCAAAAGTATCGTCTTTTTAAATCATCTCACCTATATGCTTGACGAAATGGAGCTGAAGGAACTGCGGAATTTGGGTCGGAATTTGAATGTCTCATTGACAGTTTTTCGTATATTCAATATGCAACATTAAAGGGCTCTTGACCGAAACGATCTAAAGCATTTCTCAAGGATAATACCACTAATAGATTATGATGTATTCTGTTTGTGATTGATGAAGCCAAGCACCACTTCAGTGTCCTTCAAGAGGTTAAACTTCCATCGGGCACGAGGCGCAGTTCCGGGATAATCATGACAGTAGCAGTCTATAAGTTACGTAATAAGGAAGTATATTCGCACACACATTGTAAGTAATTCCCGTGGATTGTGTGCATGTTTCAGAGGCGTGTGCATACCCGTGGTCGCGCCGAATGTTCGGTAGCGGCTGATGGTGGCAGACGAACAGTTGGAAGGCGTGTTGGCGCACATGTCAAAGTGACGGTCGATGGACGTGTCGTTAACGTGCAGAAAATCGCCGAACCACGTGCTCCGATCGCCACGAAATTCACTCGGAAACTCACTGAGGCGGTAAACTTTCTTGATGCGTTTTTTGAAGCCATTTTTTAATGACAAATTGGAAAGAAATTTATGAAGAAGAAAACAGAGAAACTGAGCAAATATTAGACAATCATCGTTGAATAAAAGTAATTTCATAGAAATAAACAAAAATTTGACATCAAAATTTCTATTCGTTGTTCAAATAAGTGGTCATACTTGTAAGAAAACGATTTAAATATCACGTCTATTTTTTGCGTCGAATGAGATCAGCGGTGAATATAGTAACTTGAAATTATTCATTGAATCGACGGCCGTCGTGCATTCCTCTCCGCTCATCCTCTATGCTTGGAGGATATCACATACTTTCCTACTCTATAAAATGAATGAATTTTCTTCATCAATTTTGAAGAATATAATTCCATAGAATTTTTTTTGTTAGTAAATATTATTGAAGATTAAATATTAGTAAATACAAAGAGCGGAATTTTATAGGACAAATCATTACCATCGCACAAAGTTTCTGTGCCTGAATTGTGGATGGATGAAGTGGCAGCGTTAGGTATTCGCGGAATTCGTAAAGAATTTGTCAATGATTTGAAATGTTATGTTCCTAGCGGTCCACAATCCGCTTGGGAATGTGAGAAGAACTATGACAAAAATAGGTGAGCCAGTTTTATGTTACTCTTTTATAAGGTCATATATAAGAATGTCATTAAATTTTTTCATTTTTGATTAAGAGAATTCTTAAACGAAAATATATGTAATATTGCTGTGCTCACATAGGAAGTAATATGTAACGATCTTGCGATCAACGTGTTTTGTCGCTTAGAACAGTAGTAGGAGCAGACAGAATAGTCCCATAATTTAAGGTATGTTTAGCCGAATGTAGGAGAAGTTGAGAAGCTGCAATTTAAAGGATTACGCAAATGTTTTCCTCATCATTCATGAAAAAGTTATCTCTACTTATCATTTATATATTTATATATATAGAATGACATTCATGGTAATGATCATGATGTGCTATCACATGGCATCTGCATCGTTAATGCTGATTTTTGACTGACATTGCTGAGCAACATTTAACGAACGCATCGATTTTTGAAGCAGTAGCACATTTTCAGATTTGAGGACATTCGACTACTGGACAGCACAAGAGTCATATTAAGGAACACTCCAGATAGTAAGTTCCGATTAGCAACACAACAAGCTTTACGTTAACTACTGACCTTGAGCTAGCCATAAACTTTTCCATAACTCATCTCTATTCGATAGTACTTTGGTTGAAAGACTCAATTCCAAGTGGAATCACTTATAGTCTCAATGCATTCGTGCACACCAAGAAATTGACAGCTGCCTAAAGCTTTAGCACTGTAATTCTCATTTGCGTTATATATAATCCCGCTCGTTATTTTATTGCTCCGATGAGGTGTTTGCAATTAGGACAGAAGGAAACTAGCTCCGGCAATCGGGACAATACTGGAAGCCGTATTATCGTTGGGGGAAGTAATTGTTGGCTTGAAAGTTAAAGTTACCTCTTAGCAACATATGCGAGCATATTCACATTGAGGGCAGCTCTCTTTAAGACGAGGATTATATACACGCATCATACGTGAAAATCGACGAAGATTTCATGTTTATTTGTGCACAAGGACCATTAAAGAATACGGCACAGCATTTCCTCATTATGATTGTTCAAGAAGGCTCAAAGGTAAACATCTGTCGTGTCGAATTCACTATCTCTATTATATTATCGTCAATTCAATGACATATGAACGTGAGGACTATAGAAGTGAAATAATTGCTCAAGTGATCGCAATCAGTCGTTAAACCAACCGCAAAGGGCGGATCAAAAGAAAAGAAATGGAAGTAAAGAATGGAATAGAAACGATGCATTTATAGTATTTTTTTATTTACTAATTGTTACGTTTGCTAAGAAATAATAAAAACTAAGGACGCCAATGAAGTGCTCTTCATTTAATGAACGCATAGAATGTGAAAAAAATCGCACTCTAAAGATTTGCTACAAAGCTACGAGAGGTTTTTAGAGTCGCGAAGAAAATCCTATAGGGTTATCTGTTTTCATCTCCCTTCACGCCTCTCTCCCGTGTAATTGAAAGGGCGCTATCGTTTTTGCACAGACAGAGTATAAGGAGGGAATTGGGCGGTGTAGAGTAGAATGAAGAGCAAGTGCATCTGTTTGGTTAACAGAGGAGCATTTCAGCACATTTCACGGTTTTCACAGATCGGCTCTTGTTTCAAGGTGTTCCAACTCAATTTTTGCCAAGATTTGAACATGATAATGTGAAAAACAATAATACTGCTTTATAATAATTATTCTACTGATGTTTTTTCAAGGTTGTACTGCAACTATGTCAAGCAATGGAAGATGGTAAGGAGCAATGTGCGGAATATATACCGTTGGACGGAACTGAGTGCAAAGATTACGGTGCGGTGAGGGTGCGTGTGCTCGAAAAGCCGAAACACGTGCTATCACTCAAGAAAGTTGTTCGCACGAAACTCCAGATCACGTATGCTGGAGTGTCTCATGAAGTTCGCTTTGATTTTCTTCAGATTTACCAATTATTTGCAGATTACAATTATCTGAGAGAATTTGTGCATAAATGATGAGCCTAGTGTTTTATTAGCCTCCGTCATTGTTAGCTGCTGCTCGACATACGCAAATGTTGTTGCTGCGCACTTTGTTGATTTACGGAAATTTAGCCTATCAGAACAGAGAGGTAGTAGAAATCTTTTCAGCACCGCCTCAGATAAAACGTTTAATTGGCATTTATCAATAGATCACGGCCTACATATGTATTACACTGAGAAAATCAAAGGTGCAGAAACTCAGTAACTAAGCTAACTCAATTGCACTGGAACTGTGATCGCAGCACTTATGGAAGCTCTGTGTTTGATGTACTTCACAAGTTTCTTCTAAGGAAGCGACGACTTTACAACTTAATGTTATTTTTTAAATAGCGCTATGCCACCTTAGTATACCACCTTAATTAAAACATTCCACAGACCGAGCATATTCTTTATTCGGGATGGCCAGATCACGGCGTTCCTGAGTCAGTATCGGTATGCAAAGAAGTACGTAATCTAGTACATAAATACGCGGAGAAGAAACCAATAGTGGTACATTGCAGTGCCGGGATTGGAAGGTAACCTTTCACATTGTACTCTTACGCATTTTTGAAAATTGTTTAAAGCTCTTCACCCACTAAACACATCCAAATGCACGTAAATGATATCTTTTGAATCTTGAGAAAAAATTTGGTTTGTTACAATACGATAATACGAAATTCTGATTATATATCTAGAATTGAATCGTGGAGAATCAGCTGCTGGAATGGATCTATTTCGTTGAAATCGGTTCATAATATGAATTCAGTTTCTTACTGGAATGCATCCGTTCGACTGAAATTAGAGTGTAATGTGAAATTAATTTGTTGTTGGAGTGAATCTACTCGCCCAAAGTCGAGTAACAATATGGGGCTACTTTTCTGATGGAGCTGATGAATTTTTCTTTGAAACATTTCACTGAAATCTTACTAATGAAGTTTTCTTTTCAGTAATGAAGTTCCTTATGTTTTAAATTGAAATTCCAGGACAGGAGCATATGTTGCAGTGGAAATGGCGTTATATCGACTCAAAAGGAAAGAAGTGGTTGTGATGAGCGAAATTCTTAAAGACCTCAGAGAACAGCGCATGGGTGCCATTCAAAACGATCAGGTGAAGCTGTTATCACCCTCTCTAAAACCTATTGTCACTTTCATGCTTGGTTATTGCTCTCTTGAAACAATTCACCTTTCCGCTTTTCTTTTCATCTTCTCCTGCCTTAAAAATTCTTTTCATTTAACCACTTCGTTGTTCTCTGCATCGGTCTTATCGTTAACGAAGGAAAATTAATCAAACGACATAACGGGGGCAAAATTCAAGAGCTTTGTTCTCATCTGATTGGTAATACATGTGATTCTCGTAGTGATTTTTCAGCAAATTTACCGAAGTGAAAAGCATAAGGATACGAATGAAATCTTCAAGTTTATTGTTTGAGTCCCGTCTCTGATTATTTGAGACATTAAATGAAAGTACAATATCAATAGCAAGTGCACATTTAACTCGGTTCCCCGTTTCATTGATTTTTAATATTTGCAGCAATACCTGTTCGTTTTCCGAATGGTAATCGAGGTGCTCATCGCTGAGGATGCATTAGTAAAGGATCAACGAGTTATTGATTTCATTAAAGAATACGATGATCTGATCAAACGAAAGCGTGTGGAACGTGCGAGAAAATGCAAGAATTAGTGATTTCTTCGTGACGATTTGTCTCGTCAGTGCATTGTTATTGCAGTAACAGTGGCTATCAGCTATGGTTAAGATAACATCGAAAATGTTCTCAATGATCTGAAATCTTCGTCCACCATATCAATACAGTGATCACTGCAATGGACCGATCCATCGATCATTCAAAGAACACTAGATGAATCCAGCATAGCAAAAATGGCATTTATCGCCTGCTCGCTGGTAATATATGAGTCATGAGCTACACACGTTTTTGAACTTTTTCAGTTCACTACCTGCTTCCTTAAATCCTAACCTTCACAGTGGTTCTTCAAGCAAGAAGTGAGAGGTTGACAGCTATCAGTTTGTGTTTTACAAATGTCGACACAGTCAGACGATGTCTGCTGTAGGACAAACTTCATTTTGACGTTCGAACTCAACAAATCGAAAACCTCTCATCTCTTCGTGCCGACTTCCCACCTATGTGGATCTCTGATTTCTTGCAGCAGAAGCAAAGCCTAGAACAACGTTTTCGACATTTTGGCCTCGACCGTTGTAAGATGGAGACGGATCCAGCGTCGTTCCCGTTTCCGCCGGAGATATCATTCATCGAAATACTATCGCTATGAGATATTGCTTCAAGGTTTTCTCATAAAAATTCGTCGATAAAAGTGAAAGGTCTATGCGAGATTTCAACACTTTTCCGCAGTTTTCTCATAGGGAGCCTCTCAGATCATTCCACGATGAGAAGGGAAGATCGTAAATATTCAGTAGTATCGCAAAACTTGCAGCTTTCTGTTTAAAACCTGCAACGTGCAGGCAATTGGCGAGCAATGGAGTCGCTGAGGATTGAAGCGTGGCCTTCTGAGGTAAATGATGAGTAAGTTAATGAATCAAGGAGGTCATTTTTAGCAGCTCCTGCAGAAGTTTGCTTAGGACGCTTAATAAACAGCAAAAAACGCAAGGTTTTTCTAGGTTATATTTTTTCATACAAGTATGCAAAGGGGGCAATCAGATTTAGGTAACATCTAACAGAATATACGCAACATCTCATATCGGAGTTATGACCGACAAGCACTTCACCCCACAAAATTTTGTTGTGGGTCATGTTTATGCACATAAATATCCACTTGTATTATTGTTCTCCAAACAACCGAAGCATTTTTGCTAGCGGCTACTTTTTATGTAAAACAATGAATACTTTCCCGTTCACTTCGTATCAAGCTGACGGGAATCGGTTGTCTTCAGTAATGTTGGCGCCGAATCGTCGACTTCTTTGAATTTCGTCAGCTTGACCTCGTAACTACAAATAATTTCTTTATCCGAGAGCACGAAAATCGCGAAAATAAAACTGTCAAAAGGAAAAATGCGCCACTCAGCAATTCGACGGTCAATATTTCATGAAAAAATCTGATGGCATTCCGGAGCAATCTGATAACTCCGAAGGTGAGAAGGAAGGGAGGGGGAGGAAGAAAGGGGGATATCTTCATCCCTAAACGTCGTGGATAAGAGAAACCTAAGCATATGTGCGTTTTAGAAAAGTTCTTACCGAGAATGCATTTAAAAGACCCATCAAGAATTTCTGTTGTTAAAAACTTTAACCAGTACAAAAATGTTTGAGAAAATGCTCAACTTCTTCACAATCATATCCCTCTCCTATTACCCCCGCCCCCCCCCCCCTGCCTCTCCCTCTGTTATCAAACTCTGTGGCACATCGAAACGCTGAACAAGGGAAGAGAAATAGTTTTCGCAATCAACTTGGTACAAGCTGCGTACCTTCGTCCAAACATGTTCTTACGCTTCCTCGTGCGTCGAATCTACCTGCCAAAAATCATTTCGCTGTGGCTTCGATCTAATTACCCGACAACCGTGACAGTCAGCGTGTAGATATGAATTGCTATATCTGCATAGATTAATAGAAAGTAACCTGTAAACCTGCATTGGGAGGTAATTCTTGACTTATTGGAATAGTTCGTAACTTCTATTCTGAGGTTAAATCCCATCGTGAATCGATACCCTTTCTTCTCTCCCTTACTCGGGCGGGGCAGCTTTCCCACAAAAAAAACATCAGCAAGCCAATCGCTGATCGACGGCATCAGAGACGATAGTTTCTTTTGCGCAAAATTTCACGCAAATTAACCTCACGCGTTCCGTTATGGTGGCTTCTCCTCGTCGTAATAGTAGCTGTCGTCAACATTGAAACTTTTAACACCTCTGATTTCGTTAATATAGGCGTATTAAACATCTTGGGTTTCCTCATTGTTAGAGGGTCCTAAGCGATGTAGATACTGCCAAGATTGAGGTTCAAGTTGTGACACCTGGGAGCGTTTTTGTCTGAGTTCATATGCTAGTGAATGAGTGAATAAGTGCTTATTACACATTTCGAGAAAACAATTTTCCATATAAACGAACAAATATAACGCAGAGAACGCAACATAAAAATATGGAAAACATTTGGAAGATGAAAATAAGAGAAAAGGAAAGAGATAAGAAGAATGTTGGAAATTATTTTCTATACATTTAATTGCCAATGCATTCTTTTTTGTCTAATGCTAATGCGATGTTTATTCAACGTTTTGCAACTGAGATTTTCATAGAAATATATGACAAATGTAGAGAAGACAACAAAAAAAGCATGAAAAACCCTCAGAGAGTCAAAATGAAGAAGCAGAAAAAGATAATGATTGGAGTTATTTTGTTCCGTGTTTTATCGCTAGGACTTGCTGATGCTTCCCCCGCACTCATATTGGTCGTGTTTGGAGACGGTGTCAGCTCTAACTGCTCGCCCAGAAGCGTTACCATCTGCAACTGTTTCAGTGCAGCTGTTGTCTCTTGAGACTCGTTACTCTGAAGTGTTGTCGTCTGAAACTGTATGCAGCATTAATGCACAACTCACAGTATACGAAAGACAATAACTCATACTGTTTATGCTGGAAGGAGATGCTTATTTAATTAGTGAAAGGTCTCTATCGTAAGAATATCTCAACGTTTCTATATGATTATTTGCTAAGATTTACGCGCAAATGCAAGTGCTTAAGCGTTAAATTATTACGTCTCATGCCCGAGGATCTAAATATATTCTCGCTTTTGACTGGGGCTCAAATCGATTAAGACTTCGAGGATATTCACCATCGATGAGTTTGCTATTAAAGCACGTCGATGTTGTATCCGAACTCGGGGTATACATGCTCGTTGATCCGAGAGTGACATTTTAAGATTCGTGCTATTTGAGTTTCAGCCAAGATAGAGGTGAGGTCCATACGATTGTCATTTCGGAACTGAGATGGACAGTTAACAAATTTCTCTACAACAAAAGGCAGTGTTTAACATCACTGGACGTCCTCTAGAAATCTGCCGAATTTGTACTTATGCGCAAATGCAGTCGATTGATAGATTCTCAAAAGCCGATATTCAAAACGACTGAATTCATCTGAACGCTCGGTTTCGGCGAACTGCTCAAACGATCAGCCCCATAGTTCATTCTTCGAGCGAAGAGCTATATGGATGTGTTGGTTTTGCAGCATTCAGCGTTCATGGATCCAATATATTCATTCAAGTTTGGCATCTAGCTTCATACTAAATGGATAATGCTCGCTACCGCAGCTGGAGTTTAAAGGATATATGTTGTCATACTAAAATATGTAGACACTCACATGAACCGTAGAGCTAATAATATGGCGGACGCAGAGCACAAATTTCGTGATTGCAATGCACAAGTCGGCTTGCACAGCACCTTGAAAACTAGTTAGTTGAGCGGAATTCTCGCAATTCTACAGCTAAAATATGAGTAGTTTCACATATATGAGCTTAACGTTTGCAACGATTCACCATCTGACTTAGAGTCTCAGGAATCCAGTGTAGTCTGAAAAGGCTCAATTATTACCCCATTAAGGATCAAAAATTAATGGTGGAATAATTGAAAAAAAATGCTCTAAAAGCTTTTTAAGCATAGTTCAATTTTTCGAAAGAATTGAGGACTACTGATTGATATAAAGTGAGGGAAGTAGGCAACGTAAGGGCTGAATATGTAGATAATAAACGTGATGTGCTCCCTCCTGAGGGCAGTGATTGCATCGCAAAGCTGTGCATTCCTCTTCTTTCGAGCGTTGGCACATATGTTTGGCTACTGCACTGTCTCATTGATGGGACTGAAATGTTTACAAATATTGTTGGAAGTGTTGTAATGTAATTCAAAAATTTGTGTGATTAACAAACTTGAGGAAAGTTTCCGTTGACTGCATTATAGGGTGAAAACATTTTTTCCTCATAAAATGATTAACTTCATTAAAATATTCAAATATTGCATCTTATATCCTACCTTTATCCTCTGCAACTGTAAAAAAGAAGCAAAATGTTGGATGGGACTTGATTCTGTCAGCGAGCATAATTAAGTCCTCAGAAACTTTGTTGCGCAGAATTTCTGAAAATCGTTCGATGAAGGACTTCCGCATTTTCCAATTCTTTTCATTTTTAAATAAAAACTATCAGTTTTTTTTTGGAAAACGTATTTTTGAACGAACGTTTATGAAAGTTCACCAAAACATGTTATGAAAGTGATAGCCGCATTCATCAGTGCAATATATAAGAGAGTTCAATCGCGAAGAGAGTTGACCGTATAATTCAGCAATATTAAAATCGTGTGTATTTAATACATTATTGAGTGCAAGTGTAAAAATTTGGGCCTAATTTATTAATTCTGAGTGAGTTAAAAAATTATTGCAGTGAGATCGATCGTGGCCTATTCCATCCTTTTCTATTGGGGTAATGCAAGGAATATGTTGCAAAAAAAATTTCCTGGAAAATAAAACCTAATGGATTAATTTCAGGTCATTGGTTCAGTAATTTTTTCCGAGACCAAGTGTGCAAATGAGAAAATCAGCTTCAAAGTTTGATCAGGCTTTATTACTCGATAGTTCGACCACCAGTGAAACGTTTTAATTGAGATTAGGGAATATATGCTATTAGGCCCTTTTGTGCTTAGAGCGGATTTTTTTATAACTCATCCACTGCAATGGAGAGCCAACACTGTGGCGGATATCTGCGTCAGAGCCGGCCCACAAAGTAAATGCTGAGCTTCCAGTTGAACGACTCAAATTCTCTGATCAAAGTTCGACTGAAATATTCGACCACAGTGCGCGACCGTTTTGGGTTGGCGGCCTAATCTCGGACAATAAGTTGGGTAAAACTTTTTACCCCTATATTAGTTAAGTTCACTTAACACGATCATTTAATGTTGTCCTTTATTTCGGGCGATCGGCGAACAAACAATTCTGTGTTTTAATGTAATCTTTGAGTCACCTCATATATCAAACAAAGGCATCGTCTATTTTCTTCTATCCCCTCTCATCTTATCTGTTCGCATTCATTGCTATGAACAACGACCTCTTGACGTTCCCTCATTAAAAAATGCCTCACAACAGTTGTACTATTTAATATTAGTACGGTATATAAGGTAGTGCACATTTTGAGTTGGCTGCATTAAGAATACGAATAATGAATTGTCTTTCGATAGATGGAACTTTGAATATCGCATCATCTTAATAATTCGTCATAAAATAAATTACAGTTGAAGAGAAAAATGCAGTGCAAATAAATTAACTGACCTTCAAGAAGTTTCACGTCTTCTTTACGCCTGACGGATGGTAATTCGTAGCCGAAGTGCTGACACAACGCCTCTCGTGCAAAGAATCTGGGTTCAGTGATAAGCGAAAATTTTGGCAATTTCTAAAACCCGTTCAGATATCAAGAAATTCGCTTTGGGAAAAACCACCATCGTTCGGTTTCGGGTGCGAAATATCTCATAGAGCAAAGAAAGCTTGTGGATATATGTGAGTACACAATATACATGTATGCAGCCTACCTGAGTAAAATGGCCTTATACTCATAAAGAGTATTTGCGGGATCATATCATTCATGTAATACGAGTGGGATCATATAATTTAGGTATATTCAATTCGTGTCGAATATCATTTTGAACTGAACTAAATTTAAAATCTTTCCGCTGTATTGATAACACTATATCAAATGCGCATTCGCCTCCAACTTATAACTGCTATTAAACAAATTGCGTTTGCTTATTTTGCCATAGAATTTCTTTTCTTTCTTTTTTCGGTTACACTTAAAACACCTCTGTTGCGTTGTGTCCCTATTGGTATCTTTAATGCCTTAATTTATAGTCATCATCTATGTCATCGGGCCTTTATATCATACACGAGATATCAATAAACAATTTCGGATTCATACCGAAATAGAGCTCCAAGGTATCAAAATATAACTATTGGTATAGTTGTCGACAATGACGTTCAACTTCTCCAGTTCAATACTGCCAATTCTCGAGTCCACCCACATAGGTATCTCTCCAAGAGATAAATATAGTAAATGATAGCTTGGCGGAAAGGTTTCAATGTGGCTGTGCATCGAAGTATGAAACACGCATGAAAGTCGCGGCGCACAGATTGTTATTCACAATTTGTAACGCAGAAATTTCTGCTCCATGATTTAACTTTGGCATTATGCAAAGGCCTTTCGAACATTTGAAATGGAGTGGAGTAACGTAATTTGGCATTTCCCGTAGCAAACAAAGAAGTTATTTACTTAGATGGCACAATTCGATGCATAAACGTCCATAATCATCGAAAGATACAATTCAGTGAAAGCCATTCTTTAACACACATTGATGTATTGTTGTTGTAAAGCATACGCCCAAAGCATCTTATCCGCATTTAAAAAGAAATCAGCAGTGATCAGATCATAAAGAAGAGCTGGAAAGAATTAACGACTCCAAAAAGTTCAAGGAAGCCTCAGAAAGAAGCTCAAAACTTTTGGCTTGTTTTCTGATTATTGGCTGTTGGTCAGTGATCACCATTGAACACATTCCTGGACCAGGATTTTTCTTAGTATTTTTAGCGTTCAAGTTTTTCAAGCTAGCGTGTGATTCGTTTTTCAATGTTGTGGCTCAAGACGAATTTCGGACGCTTTTTTAAGACCGCATCATAGCAACAAAAGACCGTGATTCTCAAACTGCGTCCTGAATACGTTATATTTCCGCGTCTCCTATTTTCCAACCGTTTACGACGTCGAAAAGGAATCATGCCAACAACTACCTCAACGATTTTCTCGGCATAGAAGCGTGCAAGCGACACCCTCATTAGTCGCTGAAAACGCTCAGCAATTTGGAAACAAAAGGAAGTTGTCAACTTCAACACTGAATTGTCAATCCTCCAAGGTGAAACTTCAATCCTCTCAAGTATTACAGACCTAATATAGAAATCTAAGATCACAGTACCATTTGCTGCAGTCGTAGACGAAATGGTTGCCAATATGACAATTACAAGCACAACTGCAGGGAAGATCCCCAATGCAGCCATGCCATTCGGAGCGAACAAACGCAATAAAGCCGTTGAAATTAGGTCGGGGATGGGTTATACAGTTTGCAAAGTAACTGAAAAGTATCTTTTGTATGACTTGCAAATTATCCCAAAAATGCATATATGCAAATTAATTGAATCTAGGAATTAAATCAACGGTTGAACGAACTATATTAGACTGAATGTGTAAATAAAAGCGCCGAAGAACTCTCACCTACCTGCTTATCCTGCAAACCTTGACTTATTGAATAGTGACTTATGCATAGTGAATATACGCCTTGCTGGTGTTCATAATATTTTGAAGCGGTTGTTTCGTGTTCGTCATCTGTTCAGCCTCATTCACCCTCTACACCTGTCGTCACAAATTCATCTTTTTGACTGCAACCTATTTGTTCGACCTCTCTTACATACCCAAATGGTAAGTTTGAGCTTCACGTACTGAACAAAATTGGCCTAGGTATATTTTTCTATCCAAATCTATAAAACCTTGCAGTCATATCTGCGATTTGCATTTGCTGCATTTGCTGTTAACCTAAATTAACCTAAACTTACGCACTACATCCCAAATTTACTCAGTGATACACCAAATTTGCATACTGACTTCTCACATTTATATAGTGGCATCCTGGATATACATACTGATTCCACCGGAATCACCACTCGTGGTCTTCATAGTTTTTTCGATGAAACATTTCATCGTCAGCGAATCTGCATTCATCTCAACCTCACTAGAAGACCATCACATATATGCCAAACACTCTTCGCAAAAAGCTTCAGCTACACATGGAGCAAAATAAGGCAACCCTCACTGCTCGATCGGTTGAACATATTTCACTTCGATGTCTTAATTTTTTAGCCAGAATTCCATCAAAGTGATTTCACGAGGTCACTCTACAGATTCTAGAGATTCTGGGTTATTGTCCACGATATTTCATCCGCTCGTTAATTGAATCTATTCTCGTCGATGATGCAAGTTCAGAAATGCTTCATTACTGTTACTCATAAATAGGTGTTGGTCTCCATGATGATGAAATCTTTGTCCTCAGTCGTTTTGCAAAACGCCCAAATGAGCTTGAAAAGCGATGAAAGTCGTTGCAAAGATGGTGATAGCTGGTACTTCTCAAGTGGAGGGGAGACTGAGAGGGGACAGCTGACATTCTTATTGTAAGGGAAGAGGTGCCCTTTTTTGTTGCTGCCACCCTTTTCGGACCTGCCTGTCCGATAACTTAATTTTCATGAGCTCACGAAGTGAACGAACAAATTGTGACGATATCAAAAAGCAGTGAAGTACACTTGCATATTCTAAAGCGCAGAGCGCTTACAAGAAGTTGAATTGAAATGTAATTTCTGTCTGCTTTTCACGGATTATACAGGCAAAACTGATCTGCAGGTCCTACAAAATACGGCACTTCTCAGTGACAATAGTTGATAGAGACGGCGACTAACCTGAAGCGGATGTTTAGAATACAACATTCTAGCAAGTCTGGGTCGCCTTCATTTCGTGAAGGCCATCTTAGGCTGACGCGTTCACTGTTTGCTCAGGTTATGGGACCTCGTAGGATCGAAGATTTCGACTTTCATGAAGGCAAGCACGGCCGGATACGTAGTAAGTGTGGATTACATCAGCGGGGGGCTCTTTAATCTTTGACGGGACAAGTTTTCGCTGGCTATGTTTTCATTTTTAGTTCAAATTTGGTTATTTCATGATTGCGAGCGAATAATTTTGCATTTTATGAATGAAGTGATTCGACTTTTTGCTTTCATCAAGTGATTGAAATATCTGCTCAATCAAGTTTTCGAGGATAATTGTCTATCGCCGTCAATTCAGTTTATTCTAACACTTCGTTGCGGGCGGTTTTCCCTCAGTGGCAATAGCTTGTTGTCACGTGTGGTTAATACCACGTTAGTTTCTTTTATAGCCAACATTTATCATTCGACGGACCAACTGTTCCTACTGTTTCTTATCGCCAACTTGTCCGATCGCTGCATATGGCAATTAAGTGAAGCAGTTTACTTTAAACGGAAACGGTGGCGAAGCTGGAAGGAATGTCCTCATGTTTCCTGAGGAATTAAAGAATAAGTGAAGTGCTCCACATTCAGTTATTCAAAATGCCTTTCGAGCACATATCAACGTATTTCTTTACTGCATACAAATGCCATTTCATCGTGCTTCCATTACTGAGTTCGTCTATTTGTTGATAGCGACGTAAAACAATAGCAGTGATAGTGACACAAATGCTGCATTCGCAGCGACATACTATAGATATCTAGATATAAATTTTCATTATTGGCAGCTGATGCTCAGCGTCGTTTCCGTTTCTATTTTTCACCAGCAATCGACAAATATTATGGCTTTATCAACTTGAGCATCAAAATATTGTAACAAAGACTGCCTCTGATTTTCTCACCTTCTCTAGAGTCCCTCCATTAATTCGTCATTGTTCTTGTTCAAGAATTGATGGAAACGAACTTCAATCTTGTGTGTTGAAAAAAAATTGATAGGAAGTCTTGTGATGAAGTCATATAGCCGTCGAGTGCAAAGCAATGCCTTGAAAGCGTCGAAGCGTTGTCCGATGTTCTGGACAGCAAAAAACTTTGTTGCATGTGTTGGGGGTATCTTGCAACATCTACTCTGGTGTTCTCTTGCGAATAATAATAATAACGAATTGAATGGTGAGGCCTTCGGAACAAAACCAGGACAAAGTTATCTTGGAGTCGATTCCGATTTTTCCGGAAGTCAATGAAGATTGGCTCTCTTTCTTCGGAGTTAGAACTGTTGTCTTCATCGAATGCGCGGCGACCTAATTATGCCGGAGTTGCTTATCACTGATCTCAGTCCGTCTTTGCTTATATGTGCAGCATTCCTTCTGTGACCTTCACGAAGTTTACGAAACTTGACTATTAAAAACTGACCATATATGTTATTGCTGCGGGGAGCTCAGTCCGATTTGTGAGCAGAATTGCATATCTACCGTTGCAGAGTCGCTCTTTCGCTTCCCCGATTAGTGACTAGGCATTTATAAATATGAAGTCATCTATCGCAACCGTTTACGTGTTGTTTTTGAAGATTTAATTATAGCTTCTATTCATGTATTTATTCTACAAAATGGTAAACACTGAACCGTTAAATGTTTACTTATATTACAGGTACTTTACTTGGAGTTTCGCTGATTCCAATTCCGTTCGAAATGTTGCCAGCAAATAGTCCACTGTCATCTTCTGACATTCGGTTAGCTGTTGCTCGATCACTAGGTAAAATCCTGTTCGACGACGACTTGGGGATGGGCAGAGACCGGATTTAACCTGAGATCAAAGAGATTAGGCTAGACCCGTGTTGGAA
The DNA here is from genome assembly GCA_013433145.1 of Ascaris suum. Classification (NCBI taxonomy): domain Eukaryota; kingdom Metazoa; phylum Nematoda; class Chromadorea; order Rhabditida; family Ascarididae; genus Ascaris; species Ascaris suum. The sequence goes on along the minus strand of CM024178.1, from coordinate 5,968,686 downwards.
TGGGAAGTAGGCGGGTGTCTTTGTGCGGGCGGCTATAATCTTAATTTGAATTCTGTTCCTGCCGTGAGCGAGACCAGACCTAGTCCACACCTCTTGAAGGTGATTGGGTTTACTGGACAAGGAATTCTGGCTAATTCCAGCGTGGGAAATTCGCTTTTATATGTTGTGTCAGCCCAGTTTTATTTTACCAATTTAGTGTAGTGGTCTAATGCAAGAGACTCATAGGTTGAAGTCTAGAATACGTCATAAAGGTTTTCACTAAAATGCTCAGCTCCCGAGAGCGTATACGACTATCAAAGCGATATTTGACCATAGTGTACAATTCTCCTCTTTCAATATGTTCTGCCTCGTTGCTTTCGTTTTTCTGTTCAACTTCCTTTTGTAGTCTCTACGCTTTAGAGAGGCATTATTTTTTACGCTTTAAAATCAATCAGTACCATATTTTAAGCAAATTTAACATGGCTGACTGCTACGGTATCCTACCTTCCTTTGTGTTCAGCAGATATTCCTTACTGAATTCCTTGAACTAGTGTTTACTTTTTTGATGCGCAGGATGACATGTAAGCTTTGCTTTAAAAACACCTATATCTGCATGCATTTCAGAAAACAATAATGGTGTTGATGGGTCCGCATGTACATACGTGTGTCTGCGTGTGTGTGTGTATGTATGCTAATGTCTATACGATAGTCTCAGCTCGCAATCGGAATGTTGCGACAATGAATTCCGATGTGTATAGTTGGCAACTTCTTCAACACGCTTCCTCTACGACTGTTCATTCATTAGCACTCTGACGCGCAAAAAATGGCAGTTTTATTCTAGGCTTGATTGCGAAGGGAATTCAGCTGAGAAGCTCCTATAGCCCGTCGAACATAAAATAAAGAATGCTCTGGATTATGGCATAGTGACAGCCATATGAATAATTTCAGCAATTAGTTAAAAAATATATTCGACCGTTTAACCTATCTGTAGCGCTCGCGTTGTACTCACCCACCTCCCGACCACATATACAAAATGCGGATATTCCCGTCGTTGTTTCATAAACGTTACAAAAACTGTTCATCATCGACGGTGTGTATTGAGAACTTAGGTTGAACATTTTTATGTTTGCTGGTTGGCTGACCTGCCCAGTGAGTGACTAGCAGAGTAATACTTATTAATACTTATGAAATATGCAAATTAATTGATCCACACATACATGGGCATCTGCGAATCAATAAATTTGGATTAAAACATTTTAAGTGCATGGACAAGTAATAGCCGCTAAAAATATGTGTACCCAAAAGCATAGGCGCATGCCATCATATGTAATATGTCTCACTGCGAAAATAGGTGATGTGAATCGCTGGCGACAGTTGCTTGGATTACGGCGCTGATATGCGCATGTGATTTAAAGATTTCAGATTTCTTCAGCCAATGCTCTTTTACGTCATCAATCTAACTGCGCTTTAATATTTCTATTGGTGAAATTCTGTTTATTCTGCCACAACTGTTGCCTCATAATGGCGTTTGAATTTGTTATCATATGGCAATTTCAAACAACTTTTGGATGTTTAGTGATCATCGTATCGATTTGCAGACAACGAAGGGGAAAAAGCAATCACGATATCATTTTCCCCGAGGAAGACCTTATTAATTTTCGAACGGCTGTTGAGTCACCCAGCTTCGCTGATATTAGAACTGCTATTGAACTGAGGGAGTTTATGGACTAACAAATGAACCGTTTGTATTACTGGTAACATTTTAAGTGTACATCACATACAATAGGCTCGTAGAACTGAGCGACACAAATAGACCTATCAGCTGCCTGAGAATTCTAAAATCACCATTGGCATCAAAAATGAGCAGCCTGACCCGAAAAGGTGCCGGAAGTTTTCGCTTACGGAAGGGTTTTGTCCAACACTTCTTTCATCTCCAACTCGTTCTAGCACTCATGTACTGCCCAACTGTACCTTGCTCCATAAAAGTCTTCAATTATTCGTCCGGATGGGAGGGGAAAATCGAGAAATAATTTCTGAAACCTGCATCTATCTTTTCCTTCTCGGGGAGGGGGCGAGGAAGGACAGAGGAGGCAGAATAACCGAAACCCACGTGTTTGATCCCATCTCGAATGGGTTGTGCATGTGATGACATGATGGGGCCATCCTGAGAGAGAGAGAAAGTACAAATGTGGCCAGGATGAGAAAACGCGGCCAAGAATATTATGTAGTGGATCAAGCGGCTGGACGACGAAGAGAACGTGACAAAATTGGACATATGTTCCTAATTAAGGATTCATCAGATCATCTGATTCCTAACATTAAACCAAGCTGGCCACATTTTCCTTCAGCGTGGCCAAGTTTGAGCAGTAATCACGCGTCTGGCAATTGGCCGCGTAGTTCGGGTTCCATCCATGTTTGTCGATTATATTGAGATATAATTTCCAAGAGGAATGGTTGCTTGTTTTTACTCGATTCATCAGTGCTGGATAGTAACATGTTTCAGAGAAGCATTAACAAGACATTTCACAGAATATGTATAACAGCACATATAGCAAAGCATTAAAATGGCAGTTGCAGGGATTATCGCCGACAAAATTTCGAGCAGACAATCCGTCCGTGATATAAGATAAAGAAAGCTTGATGAATCTTCTTATATAAAATACTGCAAACTAAAATATAAGAAAACAGGAAGAAATCGCAGACGCTGAGGGGGAGGGGGTGGCTGAAAGAGACACATATCTCTTCGTCAGCGGTTTCCGAATCGCTTCCTCTTTATTAGAGCTCAAACTTTGAGAACATTCATGTAGAGATCATTTAAAAGCTTTGACATCTTGATATTCTTCTTTTCGAAAAAAGATTGAACTTCTTTTCCCTACGCAACAGAGTCTGCGCGCCTCACTTTTAACGAGTTCCACTGCTTGCTAGCGAAACCATGCAAACGTCACCGGTAAGTACTTGAACTAATTCATGCTCACGCCCTTATATTAACCTGCATACTAAATGAACTAAACGAATTCTTTTTACGTTCAACTTATGTCCTTTGCCCAGAATTTTCATGAGAACATCATTATTAGCACCGGTAAGCTATGTATCGGGTCTCGTCCTGCTTCGATGCTTCCTACTGTATTGATGGTTACCGATGTACCAGTCAGTGCATTGTAGATGTCTCGTCATCATCTGAGTAGAGATCGGATACATCTTGTTTCCTGCATAAACGGTTCGTTGGCACTCAGTTTCGATATAGTTTAAAAGATTATAACCCATGAACGCTGTACCCTAGAGCAACACCAAAGCCGTTGTTGGTACCTATAGAGAAAGCCTAAAATGAATTTGTGAACTCACTCACGAATTCTGAAATTCCACTCAGACACCATAAATAGCAATGATACATGATGTTTTATCATCACTTACGCGTCTATATCAACTGGTCGGAAAAAATGCGTTTCTAACCAATAGCATTAAGACTTCATTTCTTCTGGTGCGCGTTTTTAAAGCCCTGATCTATTCAGCATCGATATGTTCCATAAAAAATTGTAAAAGCTTGCGCATTTGTATCCTTGTGTTATCACCTATCTCAAGACCATATAGGCGTGCTACTTGACGGCAGCCCTCATCTCCAAGTACTTTCTTCCGTTCCTTCGTTTGTACCCATGTTGAACCCTTCGCACTCTTCTTCGCCATAAAGCATGATGCAGAAATCTGTAATGGCTCCAGCTTTCTGTAAGAACAACCTGTAAAGCGCTCACCGCAGCACTGCAAATATTGTCTTCAGAGGTGTCTGAATCATAAAACACAATATTCATTTTTCACAAAACGACGTTTCTGAAAAAAGATGCAATTATTTTAAAACCATTTTGGATTAAATCAAGTCACTGCCCAAGCTGCAACTGAGATCGTTTTATCCACCTCCCCAAGGTAAATCACTGAATTTACTAACTTCCCTCACAGATATACATATGCCTCGATACAGCACACCACCAATATTGCGCCATCAACTGCACCATCAGGTACCTCAAACACCAACATCATGCCAGATGTTCGCACACTTCGCATCCAATTCCTTAGGTCTGCAACTAATATAACTGCACAAAGAGACAATCAAAAGCATTTAAAGATTTCTTCTCATCATAAGGAATCCATAAATAAAAAATCCGCCATGAACAATGCAAAGCGCAGAACGTATTGGCATTTCAAACATCACATATAACCTTTTTTTTTCAATGAGCGACAAATGCAGCAACTTCAATGGCTGGAATGCTGCAAATAACAAAAACCGATGATGATTGCCAAATAGTTGCTTTCCTCTACTATATCCACTAATCGATAACAAAGGAGGGGGAGGGAGGGTGACGGAAACTTCAATCACCAGAACGAATAGTTCATGAGAGGATCTTACTTCATTGAAGAATGCAAATGAGCACTTCCGACTGCACCAGGTCCTCCAATAAGAAACGCTCTCAAACATAAATATTCTTAAACATAAAGCACCTCCAGCTGTCATCTGCTTACTCCAATTCAAGGAAACAAAACAAAGAAGAATTCGCAAAATGGAGATCAAGGAAAGAATTTGCGATGAACAATTTCCCCCTCCCGTATCATAAAAATACAGCATAATCCGAATTAACTGTTTCCAACGCTCCTCTAACGGTTCATTTTAATAAATACCTCATAGGAACTCAGCTAATCCGCTTAAAAAGCCAAAGATTATTGAGCATCGCTCCAATTATAAGACAACAACCGAAATAACCAAGCAATTTCCGTTAAAGCACCACTAAGCAACATTTTCATTAGAAGCAAAAAGTCAAGCCTGTAACACAGTAGTGTATTTCATGAGAGATACCTCCAAAAAACCTTAAATACACCTTAAAGCCATTGACAGGTATCTTAAAGGGTAATAAAACACAAATGACTAGCAGCAAACACAACAGCGGGAATTGCACGACAAGAAAGCAAATGGCATTTGATCAGTGGCAAGCGACAGTCTTAAAAGCTTCAAATCGAACAATCACTGGAATATACAACCATGACACACCGACCGAACAACAACGAATGAGAGAAACAAGAGAAGCAAGGAGGGAGAGGAGAAAAGCGATAATATCATGAGGCAATGCAAAGCACTTCTAATATAACGTGTTTCAAGAGAGTGATGCCAAATGAGGTTAAAGCCGTCAGGGATTATATCGCTAATTGAACGTGTCAGGTATACGAAGGCACTAATTACCTCGAAACTCTATTGGTAGCATATCAGCTGGAAATTTCAATTACTGCATTACACCAGCTCTTTGCTATCTAGTTCAAAGAAGCAAATGCAATTTTTGTTGTAGCTTTCAGAGAGACGAGGATCTACCTCCCAACGATAAAGGTCTTAACAAGTCGCTAACGTACATTATTTCTCAACTCAAAGGCAAAAATCGACCACAACAGCCTGCTGCAGCTACAATATGTAAACATTTATACTCTGAGTCGATGACAAACACAGTGGTTCCTTCAATGGTTAGCACTGAAGTTCCGATCAGACAAGAAAATCACAGGAAGAATGTGTTTTAGTTGTGACAGAAAAAGGCATCAAGTTCATCTCAGGAACAGACTCAATTTCGTTAAAGGTCACGGATAAGTCAGGATCTAATCCAATGCTACGTGGCCACTGGTTAAACATGACAGCGTCCGCTACCACGATTGTGCTTAACTCATATCCACAATGAGGGACTGTTCAATGATCGTGAAAGGACTGCCTGGACAAGACTCGCTGTTAAGCTGAGGAACAGAATATATCGGATAATTAGACATTGTACAGTGATCGTTCTATCGCAAAAACGGGTCGGATGAAATTATTTTGCAGATCCTCTTGCATCCCACATCTGTCACGTTCAAACAAACACAACAACAAGAACAAGGAAGACTTGAAAGATGACATACGTATTATTGTTGAGATGCAACTTATCCTCGCACAGTGACTACGAAAACAATTAAAGCAATCAAAGGCGGCGCTTTCCGATCTTTCAACGCTCTTTTCCAATGCGAACGCCGAATATGATATATTGATAAATATTAGAGATATTGTAGTGAAGGATGATGCATAAACAATTAGACGATGAAACGCTTCAAATGCACTCCATCAAGCATTCAAACGACGGATATCGCTTAGAAATTGTAAACGGATGATAGATCGAGTAGCGCTGAACGCAGACTCTTGAATAACACAGCTTTGTCCTTGAGCAAAACAACACTCAATGAAAGCATTCAACTATAAATCAATCAATGCATTAAACTAGAAATCATTCACTGAATAAAATAAATAAAAAAGAAGACTTTTAGTATAATGTTTTCCGAAAACGACAACAAGTGTCGGGACAGTTACCTTGACACAATCATTACCCGCAAGATAGAGGGCGCCAAACAAGCGCTGTGAACCTAACAGTTCGGCCTTTACTCTCTCAGATTTGCAAAATTAAAAGAACACAAAATTCCCATCGCCGAGCTTAATGTATTCAACATTCTCATCGATGATATCGCCCCCCGTAAATGTACAACTTCAACATTCCAACTGTAGTTTAAATATCAAAACATCCAGCTCCGTCACCGAATTTCGATCAAAGTAGTTTAGATGACGATACATTTTTTATAGTTTTGAAATATATCGACGAAAGCGCCGTAAAAATGTAAAAACCGCCACGAAATTATATTCACCCGATGAAAATATTTAAACTCCACCACGAAGTCTCCACTAAGCGGGCAAGAACGAAACAGAAGAGGTGCCGAAAATTTGGCAATCACCGCCTCAACAATAACGTCGAGGGAGGGACGTGAAAAAAGGAGAGAATAAAGACGTCCAACAAGTCGCAAATTTAATCAAGCACATAGCCGCTGGATTTGGGTAGCAAGCTATGGGAATGGAACAACTATCCACTTTTCACGCACTTTGTAGGAAGGATAGAGACCGTTTGCTCCAGTACGCCGATTGACACCTTTCGAAAAGCCATCCCAATGGTTGCCAGCGACACCAATCACGTCGCCCACCTTGAGACTGATCTCTTGCTTTGATTCAGCCTCATAGGCCTCAACAACGACTTGTTCATGAGCTGGAAACGTCATCACAATTAGCCGAACCACTTCCTTGCAATAGTAAATTCGAAAGTGTCAACTGGCCAAGTCCTGTGCATGCCAGTGATTCTCTTGAATGGAAAGGGATGATTTAATCACAGAGTAGGTTTCAACAAGCTCCTCACATAGATACAATGCGTTGAAAACTGGCTCTGTGGGCATTGAAATAATGTTCGAAACCAAGATTACAAGAAAAACGGAAAATGACGCTTGAACTCATGACTAAAACATCTCCCTGATTCACCTACAGCATTTAACTTTCATGACATGTTCACCAGTTCACTAGAACAAAAGCAATCACGAAACTCCTGTTAGGGCTTCAAAATCGCTTCCTGATCCCATAAGCAAAGTCCCTGACGTCCGACTTCTTGATCCCTGAAGTAACTGTCAATTGTTTCCAGCGCAAATAACTAGAAAAATTTAGGAAACCGACAAAGAACCTATAAAAGAAATTTCACCCACCAAGCTGTCCACCGTAGTAGTAGAGATCGTCAAGTGAGTGAAATCTGCTACCGGCATCACCAACCCGTATTTGCATTAATTCGTAACCCATACGACAAACCTGCGAACTGAACGTGCACACCAGGTACGTACACCTGAAACGACAGTCTTTGATGACATTTACAGCTTTCCCACATATATTATATGCTACTATTAAAAGCAAACCTGATACTCATTTTCTTGATACTATGTAATCTGAAAGAAATTACATTTCACGGGGACTTTACTGCTTTTCATGCTTCGAGTAAACCTATAAATTCTATGGAGCAATCTAGTTAGGAGGATTCTGTCTTTATAAGTCTCGACATCCGTTGTGTGCTCCCCACTTTGCTCAAATTAGAAATGAAATCTACACAATGTAGCACGTTAACTTCCGTTAATCAAAACATGAAATAAACCATCACTTCAAACGATATCCCCACGCATATATATATATATATATATATATATATATATATATATATATATATATATATATATATATATATATATATATATATATATATAATGTGTGCGTGTGCGCACATATAGAAACACATACCTGCGTGTGTGTACTCATTATTTACAACAGTTTATATATGCACGCGCTACATTAAGGATATTACAAAATAAAAAGACTAGCATACTGCGAATCCCATGATACAACATGAATGGGTTCACCAAGAGGGAGAGAAGGGAATCACTGAGTATAATAGGTACCAGAATATGATTTTACAACGAAATCATAAACACATCAATAGATTCAATTTACATCCGAAAATCTGTTATGCTATCAGCAATGCGGATACACTGTTATAAAGAGTAGAGAGGACAATAGAGTGAGCAAATACCTGGCAAGCATTTCAATATCAACGATAACGCCGAATAGCGAGTCACTACTATAGCGTTTCCTCGTTTGTGCACTATCAGCTATCGCAACATCACCATAAACCTCGTAATTTGAATACCTGTAGACATTGTTCAATGCGCATAAAAACATCAATAACTCGCTTACCTATTCTATGGGAAGAATTCATTTAGAAAATCGTGCAAAGGCAACTTGTAAATTTTTTCCTTCCTTTACGCAATTCAAGTAATGCATCAATATATGGCCCATGAAAAAGAAATATCGGTGTCGATGCACTTCGTACCTTAAAAAGTGTTTTATTTCTTCCATAAAAGAACATGTCGGAAATCCCTGAAGTAATCGACAAATAAACGAGTGAAGTAGATGATCAGCCCCGTCATTGGTCTGCTAGCCTGCCCAGTTCCGTTCGTTACATTTCCTGAGGTAGTAATTTTAAAAAACAATATTTTGCGCGCCTTCAAGCGCTACTTAAATTTGATTCTGTTGCAGGAATCACTTAGAGGTAAACTTGGCATCTTACATTACTGTCGGAATCAAGTACGATGAAAAATGCTTGCTCGAATCGAACTAAATCAGCTAATCTTTCAGTACAGCTCTACAAACATTCATTTTGACAAGAAATGCCTACTGGAATTTACAAAAATTCGCCGCAGAATCCATAAAGCTATTTACTTAATTTCTGTGGACATTTCCCTTCATACCTATGAGCCAGTAATCTGAATGTTTAATCAGCATTCAACCATCCGGATCGCTCACGCATCCACTATATCAACCAAACGCAACGATTGCCTTGTGTTTATCTTCATTGTGAACTCATCTGCGCCATAAACTGTAAACTTCACTGCGCGCCCAAGTCCACCTCATCTAGCGGCCCGACGATTAAACGCCCATCGTTTCTGAGCACTTCTCATCGGTACTCTCGTTTGCAAGCACAATAATTCAACGCACTCATGTGATAAACAATTAGAAAGATATTCCTAACTTATTTATAAAGATCAATTTTTAGATGGCGAAAAAGCGAAACAACGTTCAAATAAACGAAATGATTACTTTTCCTTCGCTTCGGCAAACACCGAAGGATCGTCGGTTGCTATATAAATACGACGCTGAATCGATCTGCCGATGCGATACTCCTCGATTTGAAACCAGTATTCAGTCCATTTCATATACTCTGGAAGAGCATGAAAAGCCGCTTCGGTTCCAACTTTGTCGGTCCTCCGAATTTGAAGACCAACTACTGGTCCTGAAAACCCATCAGTAAAGCAATTGGCCTTCAAGGTGCAACAAAATTGCACGTGCCCACAACGATTCGAGAAGCCAATAACGCGGAAACAGTGATTGGAGTTCATACTACAAAAAGCTTAGAAAATGCTTTCACGGATTTCGCATTTCTGGTAGTCTCCAGAGTGTTTACCTCCCCACCGATCAATACTGAAAGAAGTTTATGAATCTGCCTCAATCCACATCAAAGAATTCGTTTCCCGCGTCGCAAAACAGGATGCACTTGTTATCAGAAATCAACACATAACATCACCTGTTGTGTGGAACAAACTGAAAGTGTACGTGAGTGTTGTAATATTATAATGGAGAATAACTGAGAGAAAAGAGAGATACATTGAAGTCTACCGTAAATAAACGCACATTTTTGTCGCTGCAGCCATACTTTCTGGCTTATCGCTGGAACATTGCAACGTAGCCACCCTAATAAGATACGACACGAAACAACACTGCAAACGTATTATTCGACAACGTAGCATCTGGCTCAAAACGAAGCGCTCTTCTTCTATAGCAACAATCACAATCATGATACTGGCAGTCTCTTTCAGTATCCTAATCTTCATTCGCCTCACAGGTTTCATCTTTCTTTTTCTCATTTGCTAAAGACAAATAAACTCATATCCAGAAATAAATCCATGACTTTTTTCTATGCTCGCCTTGTGCTTGAATGCATACGGAGTTAGTTCACATAAATCATTAAGCTTCACATTCTTCAGGGGTACAAATCGGAGAGTGGGGAAGCCAAATGGTGGAAATTTTGTGAAAACGTTCTTCACTTGTTTTCACCAGATCAAGCTGAGCTCCCTGTTGTCCATTCCCGTTCCCATTTAGGAAAGAATATAGTCGGCTTTTGCTTTCTATTGTATTGTATTGCCGAGCGAACTTAGGATAGGGTATTCGTTAGTTCTCCTGCCAACCTGTGACAGGGAAGGAACGGAGATTGAATGTGCTAGAGAAGCTTTATCGGCTACCGATTCACGCCAAAGTTGAGCACAGCAACAAGTGCGCAATCTACAGCGACATGAAGCCAGTGGTTGATGATATTCGAATTCGAGGATTAATCGCCAATCATTTTGCTCCTGACCAAAGCAAAAATTTGCTGAAGGACGTTAGTTTTGCGTACAAAAGCCGTTGAATCGTCTAGATGGTTCGAGATAAGGATCTGTACCGTACATGCGGTACACATGGACAGGTGTGCTTTACAAATCTGATTTTCACGTGCGTAAACTAAGAGAAAAGGTATAAAAAAAACGATGCAACTATCCCGTATCCCCTGTTCCCGCTCGCATGACCGCAAGTCCTATTATGCTGTAAACGATCAAACAAGAGATCAAGCCACCAGAGATTTGTAGGGTACAAAGGAAAGTGTCGCCTAATAATAAATACATGGATTTCGATGAGACTTGGAAAGAAATAATATTTTCAGATGGACTCAAGTGTTACGTTCGTAATAATACTCTCGGTGTATCAGTGAAGAAGTGCCCTCACAATGTGAGGGAATGCCTCAAATTTATTTGCGCTGCAAATGGTTAGTCAATTTTTGTAGATGGAGACAATCGCTTAATGACTGACCTGAATTGTATTCCAGATGAAAAACTAAAACGGTCAATAAAACGATAAATTTTTTAAAAACCAAAACGATCAATTTCGACGAAGCGACTAAACTTTTTCAGGAACTAAAATCGGCTACCGAAAATCACAATATCAGCTAGTGAGACGAATTCCCTCCCCAACCCAACTATTTCAGAGAATTTCAGCACGAAAGCGCAAACCTTGCACTTTTTATCAAAAATTTCCGTCTCTGAAAAGGTAGCTACCAGTATTTTCAACAACCATAACTGTTAGTTAGCCAAATCCAAGAGAGAGAATGTTTTAAAAAGTTGAAGACGAGAGGTCTAAAAAGATCTACATTTATTAACGAAACTTCATCAATATAAATTTGACAACCACTTCACCTAAAGATGTCAATTAGAGGCAGAATTTGGATCTGAAAGATTCGTAACTATTAGCTCATTCACTCTTCTAATAAGCTTAACAATACTTAACAATGTCACCTCCGTTTCCTAATCTCCGAGAGAGTGGAAATAAATGATACAAAACGCAAATATTGCCTGAAAGCATCTCGTACATGACCCACAGTCTTATTAAGAATTATGCTCTACAGTGTCGACAACGATCAAAGCATGCAACGACCCAACCGACTCGACTAAATCTTTGGATGCGCTTAAAGCGATCTGTAAGGGTAATGGAGGGATAGCTCGATGGTATCTGTGTCAGCTGAATAGATGCAACCACGCTTTTACGAAGAAAAAAATCCCGCTTACGGCGATCGCCCTAATACCGCCGATTCTGGCGTTGCTATCTAATAACCGACAATGACCAAGTAAGTATTCCATACGACTGCCATATTATCATCCCCTCCATCCGCAACCCTCCAGCACTTTACATTTCGTTGTCCCTTTTACATTCTATGAAATGCGGCAGACTGTGACAAGGGAAATGACAAAGGATAACAGAGAATGATACGCCGACCGATTAAGTTCACTTTTCAGCACTTGAGTGTATTATGACCGCTAAAAATAGTAAAGAGGATAACGAGTGCACAGTCCATTCTCCAGTATTCGGAGCTCGGCGCCATCCTCTCCCCCTAGAGGGGCTCCCACAGTCAAAAAATACCCCTCACTCTCGCAAGGGATCTTACTGCAACCAATCCTCCGCCCGCTGATGCCTCACTGGCTTCCGTCATTTCTGTGAGGGATGTTAGAAGCACGAATTCTGCGGTCGCAAGCTTAAAAAAAATCCTCCTCCAGTCACAGAACACATATCCTGTCCAACTTCTGGATGATCGCTGTGGACAGCTTTCAAATAGCCCATCACGCCATGCGTCGATGAAGAAATAAAAGCCTAGATTCGTCTGCAAATACTGCACCGGACCCTTTTTGCCCGTGTTGTCCTACCATACTGATCGGACCCTTTTTGCCCTGGTTGTCCTACCACAAAGAACTCCCACACCGCGTTTCTTCCACTTTCCTCCTTCCTAATCAACCCAGATTCCTCCGAACCACTGACCACTGGTGTCGGCAATAGGGACGTCGAGGGACAGCGGGCAATGGAATCGGTAATGGGACTGTTCACCTCTGTAATTTGGGCATTCAATCTCTCTGCGACATGCCTCCTTAGACGCAAATCCGCATTCAGCTGAATGGGAAGACAAAGTCCAACACAATGGGTGAAATCTGATTGTCGATGAGGAAATGCAGGTATTGCAGAAGTCATGAACAACATATGGAACTGAGATGCAACATGTTGAACTGTCATCTTCGACAGCGCGGTATTACGCTCGCGTACTCGATTTCATTACTATTCTCAACATTTCACAGCACAGATTAAACAAACTCAATTGCAAACATCACTGTTACGAGCATCTCCTCACACCATTGTCACCATCATTCGCGACGAAAATTCCCAAGTCGAATATGAAATTATTAAAAAGGAATACTAAAACGAGAACGAATAAGTCGCCGACAACTAGAGCACACTAACCCTAACAACTTCACTCTGCAGCACACATGTCAAAAGCGCCGCTGCTCTTCATCTCATTTTGCAGCACTTTTGCAACAGCAAATTGGCCTTAACTACACTTGCTTATTCCAACACAACAGAACACCATTACAGTCCTTACTAGCCACAAAGTGAATGCCCTTTCTTTGTAAGCCATTCCTAAAGCTTTGCGACCACCTGCATTTTACAAAACATGCAACTGCGTTTTGCAAAAAATATGCACCTTGGGCTTCAGCTGCGATTTCTGTACCAAACAAGTTGCCAAAGATATTGCCCAGATTGCAACTTTTTGAAAACTATTCCTACTGCAACTGCTCATAGAAACGATGCAGCACAGCGCCACGAACGACCTGAAAAGTCGCGTAACAGAAACGGGCGCGTTTTCCAGCCTCCCGCTTCCGAAGGCGCCCCCCTCTCCTCACCCCCCCCCCTTCACCACAGCAGGGGCGAAAATCAACATTCCACATGGCGAGGGCTCCTATTTTTTCACAGACTTCGCAAAATCAACTATACTTGGAGATTACAGAGCACACAAATGATGCATGAAGTCGATTTTATTATGGTTATCTATTAAGTGATTTTATTACTTAAATAAACGTTCAACACTATCCGAATTTGTTCGTTTGTTTAAATGAGCAACAATCACTTCAAAATATGCCTCAATAAAAAAAAGCAAGGTAACAATGTAAGCGTCGTAATTTTTGTTGCTTTTTTTAAGCGGTTCAATATGCACAAAAAACACAATCGCCGCCCTCTTTTCAGGAGTGTTTTGAACAAGTAAGGCCAATACATGGAAGCTCTTTTGATTTGCTCGGCGAGACAAAACTGTCGCGGGTTTTATTGCACAGAGACAAAAGCAACGAATTTTTAGAGATTTCTCTGCAGATAGAATCGTTTTCATTAATTTATCTCCAAAAATCATGTTCCATAACCATTGGCAAAAAATCTGCACAATATTAAAATTAGTGCGCCTATAAAAGGCATCTGAGAAGCAGATGTCCAAAGAGCAAGTTACTTCTTTGGAAATTATTACTTCATTTTATAAAATGAAGAAAGAAATTGTGCCACAACTTCTGTGGGCTCCTGAGTGAACAAAAATTTTGAATGCACTTACGATTCACAAAATAAATCTTCAAATTAAGCACCACATACTGTAGCTAATTCAGCTGAACATGCAAATGAGTCTTCGAAATAGGCCTATAAGCACTGCAGCTTAACAAATTTTCACTCTTTACTTATGTATACTTCATCACGGAAAATGAAATTTAAAAAGTTACAGCACAGTAGAACTCAATAAGATTACTTTGAGTAAATAAAATGCTGCTTAATTGACAGCACTAATTTGAAAGTTAACAATCATCTAGAATTAAGTATGAAATATGCAAAAAGGTTATATTTACTTCTATCGCCTTACAGTCGAAGATGAAGAGTAAATGGCAAACAATCACCTTTATTGAATGGAACTTTCGATGCAGCTTCAGTGATCCTCTTGGCCAATTCATCGTTTGGACGCATCAAATAACGCAGAAACTGAAATTTGCAGCAATAAATTTGGCTCTTCAAATCGTACGTCACTGCATCAACAGCACATAGAAAAGCGCACCTATCAGCCCTTTTTACAAGCTCCACATCAGCGTAAAATCAACTGTCGCATTAACCAACAAAGAAAAAAAGGAAAAATGAGAGCCAGCTGGCAACTTCTCAGATTTTCATCTATTTCTTAAGCCTATTCCACCTGAGATAAATCAGCTTCTAGCAGTTTCAGATGCTGAATTGCAACTGTTAAACGCCACAAAAAAGCAATTCCCAGGCAAACTTTGAATGCTTCAGAAAGACCTATTGTTTCCGGCTCCAAAAGTGCCTCTTCTTTTAAGGACATCAGAAGTGCCTTTTCCTGAATAAAATATTCTGAAGGATAGATTACCAAAATTGTCATCAGCTCAACGTGCGAAAAATGCGTTGCATCTAAAACTTCATTTCATTTCAAAAAGGGAAGTGGAAATGGCAAGGTAAACAGCTTATGCAATCACATTCACCTGCCAGTTTTGAGGTGTTCACCTATACCCCAATTACTACACCGTTATGTCAACGACAACTTCGTTGTCACCAAATCCTATCATAACACTTGAAGCCTCTTCATAAGGTCGTCATCTGTTTCTCAACTCAATTCTTCGTAATATTAAATTCACAACCGGCCGGCATTTCGAACTTTCATTGCACAAATTCTACAAATGTCACCTTCGTTCATCCTACCGCTATCAAACGAAACACTTTCGCACTTTTTTCACACCACTGAGAACGTCATGTGGTGCTTTTGACGCTCGCCACAATGACCTCTTCGAAGATCTAGCTCCGCATTCGACAACAGTGAGTAAGTACATCGCTGGATTCAAGCAACACTGCTTAATTTGCTCGTTAGCGAGCGCGTCCCATCCCGAAATACTCTTCCAATAGTCACCACAATCTTATGTGACATCTGTGGCGCCACTTGCCTCATTATTCTTTTCTTAGCAATGTTTTTACACATCATTTCATTTCTATCAGCAATAAACAACACCCAGCTCTACGTGTTGTCACCGTACCCTTCCTTTTCCCTCCATCCGCAAGCCCTTGACCAGATGCAACCTTGATCATCGGAGATATCCCAATCTTTCTAAGTGTGTCATCTGTCCCTATAACTAAAGGCCGTTTCTTATCCAAACTGCACGGTATGGTGCAGTGACTGCTTCTTATGCGACGCCATTTCGACAACTAAGATGATTTCTGGGTAAGTGCAACAACAGCATGTCTCAAGCACAATGCCTTTGTTTGCATCGTTGTAGGTCAACCATCTTCCGACAAATCGCTGTTTGACCACACTTTGATGCAGAAGTATACCTCAAGGTTTCCGTTAATGCAAATGGCTACAATGCTTTAACAATTGAACATCACAAAAGGTCAACACATCGAATTACGGAAGCATGTATTCAACGATTTTGCTGAATCGAGGTGCTTGCAACATTCGATCGATTCGTAATTGCAACTACAACCATACGTACAAGTATAAAAACTTGTCTTCATTCCTCTCGATCATTCTGCTTTCTCTCCACTCTCAATTACATCTCCGGCTTATTGTTTTATTATTGTTATTACTGTCATAAATTTTGTTATTGTTATTAATCTTATTATTACTATCATTAACACTATTATTTTCAAAATTGATACTACTCTTATTCATTACACATTTTCTCGCTAGTAGCCATCGTTGCTTGCTCATTGCTCGCTATTCTATTCATCGCAACACTGTATAATATCATTCGGATATGTTTACATTTTGTTTGCATGATGCTCACAATGAGTGAATGAGTCAATGCATTGCGACAATCGTTTTCTTCATTCTTCAAGAAGACCACACGTTTGAGCTGAACCATCAAGCGCCCTATTCCACGAAGTGGTACTGTGATGAACCAAATGAACTTTCAAACTGAGAGAAAGGAAGGGATGACATGTAATTATATCTGCCAAGCATAGCGGCTCCAGTTTCAAAAACTCATAGATAAGTATGAAAACATAAACGCGCCTTGCCAATGTAAATAAGCAAACGCAAATTGTGGCACTCCAGAATAAACTTCGTAATTTGAAGTTGTGTACTCCACAGGAATTGAGAAAATCAACAAAATATCGCTATTTTAAACTTCTGCATAGCAGATAATCCTCGTCTTTTCACGGACTCTTCGTAGTGAATTTGCCTGAAGTTGTATACTCAACACGGATTGAGAAACATAATCCCGAAGTTTTCATCACATCCCATGAAATCTTTACGCTCTCAGTCACTCTCTGGGAAAATTTAGGAACCTTTGACGGGTAAACAGTTTAGGA
This sequence comes from Ascaris suum, assembly GCA_013433145.1. Lineage (NCBI taxonomy): Eukaryota > Metazoa > Nematoda > Chromadorea > Rhabditida > Ascarididae > Ascaris > Ascaris suum. The sequence goes on along the minus strand of CM024178.1, from coordinate 5,951,561 downwards.
AATGCACCTGTGAGATGAAGAAGACAGGCGGATTAGAGTGGAGCTTCAGAAGATCGGAAGCAAGGAATTCCGGAAAAGCAAGCGGTAAGAAAGGTGGTCGTCCATGCAGACCATCGATAATCGGCAACTTTACCACTCTGCTTCGAGCACTCATTGCCACAGATGACCATTCCTCTTCATTTCCTTCATCCTAGAATCCTCCATCTTTTGCGCTTTGGATTTTACAAGAATTACAAGTTTCCTGCTGCAAGAATGGTGCTAAAAACTCTTTTGACCATGACATCTCTCCAGTGATACCACATGCACCATAGTCAACAAAATATCGCTACTTTTAACTTTTGTATTGCAGATAACCCCGCCTTTTCACGCACTCTTCATAGTGAATGTAAGTGAAAATAATCGAGATTTTATTGACAAAACTATCAATGAGTGATGGGATGATTATAACTCTCTAAAGAATATCCACATTTTCCACAGCAGTCATTTAAAATTTCGAGAACATCATGAAAATGCCAGTGACTACCAAAATTCACAGTGCAATGAAGGATGTAATGAGCTCCAAATTAATCCAGCAGTAATGACAGTCAGCGAAATGATACATTTGTGTCGAATGAAAAAGAAAAATAATGAGTGCGTCATTGCAAACAGTAGTCAAGCAATAAATCCGATACTGGCTCATCAATGGGCGAAATGATATAGTCAAGAAGGCATTTAATGAGGGAAATTAGATAGGAAATGAGGCTGCAAGTGTGCTGTGCTCCATAAAAATTTGTTGGGTGATGCATGTATATGGCTCTTTAACGCACTCTTTTAGGATCTTTGCGAAAGGACCTTTGAAAACTTTTGTTGAAATAAAGCAACGAAACATGCGGATGCAATGTCACTAGCAGCCCAACCAATCGAACTCTCCCAAAATTCACTCGATGTGATGTGTTCAAACGAACGTTCCGTCATTTATCTTCTCCCCATTTATTAAAGCGCTCAAAATCCCCATGTGCCCTCTTGTCAAGCTTTTCGAATATGCAAAACAGCCTATCGCTTATATTTTAACTCGCAGCAGCAGAATTATTTTCACGTCCAATCAGCCAACCGTTCCAAATAATATCGGAAAATAACTTACATAAAATAAAAATGTTTACATTTTTGTTAATCAAAATATCACTTCTTCCAAGTTTTCGACCAATACTTCATTTTGTGAATGCCCCATTTTCATAGACACTATATGAAAAATACGAATGATTTAGAGCATTAAAACACTTCTTTCGAGGAAAAACTTCCAAAGACAACAAATTACTTCAACTCATTTGTGCTTTAAAGTGCAAAATGCAATCAATACTGACCGTGTTATAATCAAAGGGGACGAAAACGAGAGATCAATAATTTTCAACCTGTGGAGACGGCAATGATGGCCGTCCTCACGAAAAGCACTAAGCAACAATTTTCATGGTTCTTAATGGCTGAATTTTGTGAAAAGTATGGAATATCTTTCAGAACTTTCAACTGAATTTTGCGAAAAAAATTGCCAAGTCCTTTTAGACCCGATAATGAGGTGTTCTTATCGGTGGGAACCATCACGAAATCATTCAAAAACCGCCGCCTGACGTCACTGAATCTTTGTTTTGGTGACACCGAACGTCGTGAAGTACTCTGGTGAGGAAATTCGCCTCCAGATCTGATAGTACACTATGAAAAATATTATCACTGATGAGAGGATTCTCGATGCTTTGGAATTCGCCCTCATTCCCTCTGTCCCTGTCAACGCTCAACGCTTCCCCTCCCGCATCTTTCAGAGCCTTTCACATTAGTAGTTGTATTTATATTTGTCTATTAGGAATATAAGACAACCTCCAACTGATCATAAATATATGACCGCCGAACCTCTTATTTCAGGTAATAGGCATCGTTTCAGCTAATAGATACCCTTGGCGAGCTTCGACAGACTGGCAATGAGAATTAAGAGTCAGTATTATTATATGGAATAAAGGAAGGTAGAAATGAACCTTTGACACATCGGCGTGTTTGCACCGTGAAATGGGAAGGAAGGCAGCAGTCCATCCTTTGCCCGAATAATTCCAGTCACGTCCGTCGTGCAAAAGGATCAACGTCCTGTTAGTGCCATATGCAACGATAAAGCAATAAGTGACATGATGCAGCTGACAGCCGAAGCCACAACCCTTGTTCAAGTGACAGATCAGAGACCTTTAAATGTAACAATTTTCAACATTTGCAGCTCTATTCTGACAAAAATTCTTAGATTTTTATTGCACTAAGTTTCCCTCTTATATGATAGAGGAAGAACTAGAGGCTACCCAATGAGCGTCTGAAACGATCACCCGGATCGTTTCTCCATCCTCCTCCTCATCCCCTCCCTCAAACATTTGTTTCGCTTTTAGAAATTGCCTACTATTTTAACGAGGTTTCCTTACAACACCCAATTTTTGTCTAATCACGAAATGTTCACAGCAGACAAAACTATCTCTCGCATAGCAAATTTATGTCAATGCATACAAATGTACGGACACATACACAAAAGAAGAAAGAGGTGGTTTATGCATGTGGAGGTGGCTTGATGGATAATCATCCCACTCAAAGAGCATAAGTCCCTCAGCTACTCCCGACAATCATTTTCTTTTTCTGCAGTATTCATAAAACGACTCAATAAAACAAGAAGAGAATCGAGAAATCACCTTGCTGATGTGCAATCGTTTGGATTTTGTAATCGATCGAGTTGTGATTGAATTTTCGCTGAAATGGTTGCGAGTGCGGCTTCGCGCCACTTTTCAGCGCCATCAATATCAGAGAAGGCAGCCGACTGTCCCAGTACGAGAGACCTGCATTAATTAAAATGAGAGGAAACTACTACAAATGAATGGGAAATGAATGAAAATTAACGCTGCTGCCATGACAATTCAACGATTTCTCGAAAAGACTTATCAAGTCTGACAAAATGTATCAATAATAAACAGCTGGAGTAATAACGAGCACAATACAGTAACAAAAGTCTCTTCATAGTTTCTACTTCTTCTCGTTGTAACCGGAAGTGGATAATTGCCAAATCGCTTCCTTCACAATCAATTTCATCAAATACGCGAGATGCAAAACATTTTCAACACACTGAAATATTAAGACGACAGTGCATATGTTTCACTTATCATTCACATTTACTGACATGGTGAAAGTTGATAACTGCCAATCCAACATTAATTTAGCGTTCTTTATAAAGAATCGAGAAATTGTGAACTAGTAACACCCCAACTGCTTCTTTTATAAACAGTAAAAACCCAATGAAATAAATATTCCCTCAAAAACATCGATTAGGAGTGCCACTTCCGATATCTAAGATGAGCAAAACTTACGCCTCAACAGGTTTATTGAGGCAATATGACAGCCACGATAATAATACCTGATTCATTGCGTGCCTCGCAAAAGGTAAACCATCGTTCTTCTCGAACTGGCTGTTGAGGTAGAAAAATAATTCCCTTATTGAATTATCCAAATCTCGTCGAGCAATCTACAAGCACAGCGCATAGCCTCGTTCTTTTTAAGTACAGTACTCAGATTTAAGTTGAAATACCCTGCATTTGGCACGGACAACAGTAGTACCTACCAGGCGAATAATATCGCCGTCGTCCAGATGACTGAGATCCTTTTTTTCCTTGCATAATTTTACGATCAACATGTCAAAGTTGTTCCTCGCGAGTACTGGAGCATTATCCAATTATGAATTGAATATAAAAGCATACCTCGCAAGGGAAAATTTTCTTGAATCAAACAAGTAGAAATCAACAACTGTGGGTCATAGACAAAGTCCGAACCTAAAAGCCCACTTTCTAAATCAAATGCTCTATTGACATTTAGGCATATTAGACATTCAATGTAATGGAAGTTTACCTCGTGCTCTTTAGTGAAAAGATCGCGCGGTGTGCTCTTTTCGGCGATACTCGAAGGCACCGCAGACTGAGCCTTGGGAGCGAAGAGAAGTTGATTTTGCTGCAGTTGCGCCTCCTTTGCGGCAACTACCTCCCTCTCCTCCAATAACCTCATCAATTCCTCGTTCTGCTCACGCAGGACTCCAACCTCTTTCATCGCCTTTCCATATTTCACAAACAAATCTTCATTTTGGCGCTCGGCCGCCTCTATAACAACATTTAAAGAGTATTAATGAAGAAGCTGTGTTAGGGACAACCTAGGGATAAACAGAACATCACCACAAGTTGTTGCTACATACAGCCGAACTTTGCCATCTATGCACGATCAGAGTCCCCTGAATCAGGCTCTACTTTGTGACAGAGAACAAAACATCATCTCCCCCTTCCCTGTCATTTTAACGAGAGATACAGAACAAAGGGAACTCGCAAGAGACAGGAGATGACGCAAGTGGGAACCCCTATTCCTGTTCAAGTCGTCTCACTGCCTGTTTTCCCGATATGCCGATCCTACTTCACAGCCTGATACAGCTAAACGCCAAATTATTTTCGAACCATCTATACAATCGACCAATAAGCGCTCTGTTGCAAGGCACAGTTCTCATGAGATATATTTAATTTGCATATCGCAAAATTATCCTTAAACTTTTAACTATGGATGTGGCATATCGCTAAATCACTTGAATATGGTGACAAAGTACCACTTCGGCTCGCTCCCGCATTTCTACTTTTTAACAAATACCTATAACATAAACAATCATGGAATGATCTCAATGATAAAACAAACTGCAAAGATTATCAAGTTTTGCTCCGACTGCCAAATCTGCATTCCAATCACTCCCCGATCTAGAAATAATAAACTTTCATAGTTATCCAAATATGAAAGAAATGCAGTTACGAGTTAATATAAGTAAAAATATTCTGCAAACGGCATCAAAAATGCTGCAGAAAGCGAACCTCTAGATTGAATGGTGAAGATACCAATAGAGAGATAAATGAGAATAAGCACCCAAACAGCAACGGCCGCCATTGCGGCACGCCGCATGGAGCACCCCAGTTGTTGCATCCTCACAATAACATCATGCCTTCCTGCAATGTATTGCGCATGGCGGAATTCCCTCTTCGCATGGACTCTGCTGCATCACATCAAACAAGTGCAAAATGACGGCCTGGAAGTAGCAGCTGAACAGAACACCTGAGGGTTACAAGTTGCTAGAAGAGGTCTCGAAGTTAAGAAGAGGTTTTATTAAAGATAATAAATAGCCAACTGATTCACAATTCCCAAGTTCACATAAGCGCTATACGCCCACAGAATTCCTCACACATTTATTTGTGCATTTTAACTCATGAAGCTCAGTGGTCATTTCCGAAATTCAAAAATGCTGCTAGAAATATAAAGGCTTTTATTCAGCGAGCTTATTCGATTAGCGGAACCGCAAACAGTGCCTGAAGGAAGAAGCATCGCTTGGAAAGTAGAAACCAACTAACTGCTATCGTATAGATAATGAAATTCAACGCTGCACAATCAAAAGAAGGAAGTCAATCACATCTCACATTACAATTAACAGACAATAGCGATTATGTTCTCGTATCAACGTTTCAAAGCTGACATCTTCGATGGGACCTCTCACAGACGAGCAAAATAAGCGGAGATGAAGATAAAACTGCAAAATGCAGTTTCTTAAATTTTTTACTGCTGTATTAACTGAACTCAAACCGAGCATTACTTTATGAATGTATTTCAAAATACAAGATTTCCAATTTACGTATTCCAATCGCATCCCCTATTAGTGCAGTATCACATAAGTTGGTGGAATAGAAAGGAAAAAACCATAAATAATGTCCCAAAATCTTAAAGGAAGTTTAAGGAAAAAACTTCACGAAACGGTTACGCTACAAACATAACAAAAACAAATATCAGAAATATCTAGAGATGTCAAATGTTAGGACGTGGAAAGAAGTCTTTACATGCCTTTTTATTAAATGACTAATTCAGTCTATTTCCACGCTTCCACGTTATATATCAATTGAGTGTGGAGCTCAAATATTAAACCTCATGAATTTTAGCACTAGACTGCTGCGGAACTCAACAATTTTATACTATTAAGAAACACCTAGTTGAAAAGATAAAGGAGCAAATTGGAAGTAAGCAAAGACGAATTACAATTGGCAGCAAAATGAAAAAATGCGCCCTCGCAGATTAATGGAAACTCGCGCGAACAACTGTCAGACAATGGCTGCCAACCGGATGAAACATCGAGTTAACACCGCGCCGTGTACAACCGTGATCGCACTCAAGACTTGAAATGTACTTAATTGTATGAGACCAGTATAACCGTAATGTAGCTGTTCGTCAGGATATAAATACAGCTTGCTGATATTTTACTTAATATTACTACATATAACATATTATTATCATTTTCACTATTATTATTACTTCAGCTATTATCAGTTATCATTATCATTGTTGCTTTCATTGGTATTATTATCATTACCTTTTTGAAAGCGCAAATGATGTGAATGGAAACATATTGATGGGAGATGTTATGTGTAGAACAATCTGCGCGCAGAAGAGAAATTTTACTCGACGTTACAGGTATGAGCCATCATTATGCACCTTTTTACGTTCGCTGATAATGGCTTACAGCCGAAACTGTTTTTTTCTGCGCTGATCATTGTCTGCACACAACATCGCCCACCGATATCCGTTTTCGCCCCCCATTGTGTGCCTCATATAAGACGGACCCTTTCTGCAGCCGGAAACTGTATAAATAGCAAGAATTAAAAAAGAAGAAAGAAGAAATGATGATATAACCTAACTAACCGTCTACTAAAATATTCCTCTAACTCCAATTTCAAGCAAAATTACATCAAACATTAAAACTACGCGCAAAAAAAGCAATTGAAAGAGTACTATCACAATGGCGACTTAAAATCGGAATCAGTTTTGGTAACGCTAAGAGATATTTAGTGATAAGTGTTAAATATAACTAGTCAATCAAAATCTCATTTTAAAGAGTATTACTGGCAAACAAAGAGTAAATTTTACAAATGTGATGCTAAACAGAATATATACGCGCAAATCTACCATCAAAAACATAGGCATAACAACTGTTCGAAAGACCACCTTCAAAACACCTTCAAAGCAAACTAAGGCTCATGCCTCAATTGTCATCCCCTTGCGTGAATAGGCAATTTGCATTTATCCAGTCTAGCTGTCGTCTTCCAATGAAATAACAAATTTGCATGTTACTGTGCAACCAGCGAAGAACCTTGCGTGCTACTGGTCAGCCAACAAACCAAATTGCATAATACTGTCCACCTCGCCGAAAAATGCATATTATTGTCCAACCAGCAAGTAAATCTGCACGTTATGTAAAATGCCAATTATTCAGTCTGATCGTTAGTTTTTGATCACTTATCGTACGGAGGAACAAATCAGCTGCGGGCCAAGAGAAATGAGCGAAAATCGATCGAAAACAAAAATCATAAGGAGAACTGCAGAAAGTTTGCTTGAAGCTTTATCGATTCGATGAAGAACGAGCATCATTCAATAAATAAAACATAAATCCCCTGCGGGATTTAAACATTTTGGCTAGCAACAACTCCCCTCCCCTCCCCCCTTCCTCCTATAAAACCGTTGGCTTTTACCCTCTTGCCTAAGGGTCATTAGTGAATGTATGCAAGCAAACTTCTGTGTAAATAAGGAATAAGGAAATATTTGTGCTTAGAAGGAATGTACGACTGAAATAAGAAGGCATAGTGGAAGAAGAGCAGAGCAAACAACGAGCATCGATGAATCGACGCTTATAAGCATTGATCGGCAGGGCTAGCTAGGCTGCTAGTTGAAGTTAGAGAGTGGCAAAGAAAAGGGGCGAAACTAGCAGAGAACGATGGCATGTTTATGATGGCCGCAATTTAACGCAACGAAAAACTTATGCTACCACAGCAGTGAAATTAGAAACCACCGTCATTATATCAGTTTAGTTCTTCGTTCCAAACAACAACGCAATCACCTTCCAAAATCAGCAACGGTGAAGCATTATGAAAACTGGCGCATATGGTTACTGAGAAAAATTGTAAGGTCACTGAAAGAAGGGAGCGGGGGCGATGAGGGGACTGCAGGAGGATGTGGAGGAGGGCTTTGATACTACAAAAATATGACGTAATAAAAATTATGATAAAGCTGCTCGAATAATCGATAGATCATAGACAGTAAAGGTAAGCTGTAGACCTCTGTGTTCTCCCATCTCGGAACGTCAAAATGAATAGATGAACAAATAATAAATAATCAAATTCACATGAAACTACACAAAAATCCTGAACTATCAATAGCCTAGCAAGTCACCTGCATAAGATTTTCAGACACAGGCATCGGTGAGGTCTCAAAGACGAAACAAGTGTGTCTATGGTTGGAGTACCAATATGCTTTTGAAAATGCCTTGGATGCCTTCAGCTTGAAAGGACACTGGTTGCGAATTCAATTCATTTGCTGTCACTATGACATGAGGTGGCTACTTACATTATCAGCGATGCAAACTCGGCTGTTTCTCCATCTGTGATCACGTGACCTTAAGAGTCCCACACATAGTAGTTTCGGCAATCCATAAGAACAGGACTTACAGCAATGTTTCCATTCAATATGATTTCGACTTGCCAGCACCAACGAGAAAAATAAAGCTCAGCAAGCGTAAACAGTAGATTAGGTTGATGTTTCAAAAACGAATATCCACAACTAAAACAATCGATTGAGAAAGGAATGCGGCATTGTGATTCACTTTATCAAACGCAAATAGCATTTACACGTCCATAGTTGGGCAGCTGTGCAATCTTCGTCAACAATTCCGTTCCTGGCACTTAACTCTGAACTATCACTTCCACTTCGTATAATGACACAAAGTTTGACATCACTGCCTCACGCTTTGACAAAGTTATGTGACCGCTTGTGACCACCACTCATTCATGCCGATCATAAACTGAACTAGCGGGCATATCCAACTTAACGAACATTTTGTGACTGATGATTCACACTACCATACAGTTCCATCTACCCGTAAGTTGTGAAATTAAAGATCGAATTTTTTGTAAATGTGGCGCATGTGAATTTCTTTTTCTTTGGAATTAACTCCGGCTTCAATTCTTCTCACCCAATGGGCGAAATAAACTTCAGTCGGGTGTACTGGGCACTGGCTGTTGAATTTATACGCAAACGGTCGTATTGGATTTCATGTAAGAGAATTTTTCATTACTACACAATACTCTTGCACTGGTTACCTCACCAAAGTGCACCCGTTCGGATCTCAATCTACATACTACGGAAGTTCGTATATATCTTTAGTATGGAAAAAGCTTTTTGACGATAACTTCTGGGACATTTTTTTAAATCAGGTTTTTTTCTTGTCTGTGCGAACTCGTATTCGCACTTCCTACGACCAGCCTGGATCCAAAAATGATGAAGCAGAAAAACACATCAGGAAAATCATAGCAAAAACTCATCAGCGTAAATACGCATCAATAAGACAAGATCACCTCAGTGATCTTGTCTTATTGATCAACTTGTCTTAAGATCACTAGTCATTCATCAAGATGCGATCACAGTAGCAATAAAAGCAAATGAGCAATCCTCGTCCTTCCACCAAGCCACACCCTAAACGTAACAAAAGTAAAGTGCTAGAGCATTAATTAAATAAAATTATTGAAAGAAATAAATAATTTGCATACAGCAAGAGTTTCGCGCGAAAAATGAGATATTGTAACGACCTTTCCCCTTTACGTAGCCGAATCAATTAAGGAATCGATGATAGAGAACTACGGCTATGAAGACAAAGTTTTAGACGTGCGACGTTTCATAAAATTTCGAGCGAATTAAGAATTCATGTATAATCCATAAAAATCATGGAAAAATTTCCTATCGTGTATAATTTCTACAGTAGGATAAACGAATAAAGATTCTAGTAAGCGAGGCAATTTTTGTGATTTACTTGGAAGACGCAGCAAATGTGCAAACAACCCGAAAGTTGGGCAGTAGTGTTCATTGGATTTCATTATACAATAGGGCTAACTGTTAAGATATTATGCAAAACGAATTCTTGTAGCGCAAACGAAGCTAAAAAAGCCACTTCACGACAGCCGCGGCCATAACGAATGGCTTCATTGAGGATTATCGAGGAAGTTCGCAATAAGAATGGCTATATTGATGAACTTCTCTGAGGAAAACTTCATCCAAATGAAGTGCACCAAAAGCTTTGCATTTTTTGAAGGGAATCGGAATAAAGACAGGATCATACTCTCTGAAAGCTTTATTGAAGTGGACGATGGACACATAATGATCACATCAACGCGCATCTTTAACGCACGTAGCAAGCCTAATTCATCGCTCGCTGTGATGTGTATTCCCGCATGTAGAATATTTTAGGTGAAATGAATATACCACCAATGCAAAAGAGGCACGAATAACACTGAAGCAACATGCGCTCTTCACATTTTTGAACCTTAGGATCTAGCAGTTGCACAAATCCACAAAAATATTCTCATTCCGAGTAATAATATATTTTCTTTAATTGTATAAATCGACAACTAAAATCTCGTATTTCACTTTCATCGAAAGACACGGCGAAATGAATAGGCGCGATCAACTAAAAAAGGCCACTTTTCAACGATAACTAATCTTTTATGTGCGTCTAACCCAAAAGTAGGTTAACGTTCAACGCTTCAACTATTCGAGTCTAAAATAAAAATTCTCAGTGCTTTATTCGGTGCATCGACGATTGGCCAAAGCCATCTCCTCCCTTATCTTATAGCCTCGAAACTACATCAAATGCTTTTTCCGATTTGCAAATTTCAGTTATCTAACAGATAAAAATACTTTGGAAAATGACGTCATGAAAAAACGTCTTTGCAAAAATATGCAAATTCCGTATAAAACGAAGCAAGTCGTCCTTACTAAACGGCAAGTAGCGGATACGAGAATGTTCGTCAAAACAGCTCAATGACTGCTGTGTATCCATTGCGTAAAAATCACAGCTCAATGCGTAAAAACAACAGCAATTTCTGCTCACTACAGGAGGGAGAAGAGTGGAATGAACTTGCCAAATAATTCAGCCACAGCCGCACTTTTAAAATCTCTTGACAAAGACTTCCGAATGCGTGAACAATTCGCATTGAACAGCTGTCCCCCAAAAAAACATCGCTATGGTTGTTGTAAATTAAGGCTCGCCTCTGCTGCGACCTCTCACTAAGCACTAATACCGCGATTGACCACGAACCTCACATGCTGCTACTTATTTTCATGTATACGCATTTATATGTACAGGTAACACGTGTTCACCGGTATGCGTACACACATGTGTATGTTCATAGATGCTGTCTTTAGTCACATTTTACATAAAAATACAACACATATGCTTTATACGTGTCCTATATGTACGTCTACACATAGTGCATTATATATATAATGCACTATGTGCAGACGTACATGTATAGTAAATATAAACTATTAAAGCTTTGAAAACGTTTGTAAGTATATAAACAATCATATGGATGCTTACATATAAATAAACACATTTAATAGTAGAGAAAGAGATTTAGTAAACAATGAAGTGCACTCGGTAAGTTAACATTAAATGCATCTTGCAAACTCGATTGTTCAGCCGCACGAATATTCCATAGATGGCACAAAAATCTTCGTTCCTATTTAACAACAGTGACTAATGTAAAGATTATTGAAGTCATCGACAAGCTAAAGGTTAATTTTATTTTCACGAACTCTCTTAAGCCATCAGTTATTCGTAAGAACCTTATCGCACCAATTTCGAGTGTACTTTCTATGCGGCCGTAACCTTTTCGGCTGATGCGAGTAAAACAAGCTTTCATCCTACTTTTCTTTAAAACAAGCTTTCGCAAAACAAAGTAAAACAACCAACTTTCTAAGCTTTCGCTAAAATCAACGCAGTGAAGCATCATCCTACAATTTCTTTTCTTTAATCCGGACAAAATCATCCCTCCATTCTCCGAGACCTCCCACACTCCCGCCCCCTTTCTCATAAAATCACTCAAGATTCTGTTGATAAACTACAGAAGATAAGCGTTAGTGCCCTGGTGCATCATATACAATATACCCGAAACAACCTCCTGTTTCATAACGAAACAACTTTTTGGCTCTATCGACTGATTTCTCACCCGAATTTATGGTGCTAAAACTACGATCTTTGCTGGACTACAGTGTTCACCAGAAGTGAAACCTGCTGAGATTGTCTTGACAGGAAGTTCAAACAACAGTATGAGTTGATTTTTTTGTGACAGTGTGTCAGACAATCAATAAAAAAGTGCAAAACTCTTTTGAAGAGCATAAAGACAACACGCGCCCTCAAGCTTAACGTGGTCACAGTTTGACGCCCAATTCTGTCAGTCGTGTCTGTTCAGCCAAAAAAAAGTACAACTAGCTGCGTACACAGTTCGAAACTGTTTATTTTTGACTGCATATCGTTCTTGAACTAAATGTTGCAATTTTATAATTGAAGGACTGCGCAAATGGTTGCTGACAAATGTTTGAATCGATTCTCCTCTGATCGAATGCACAGCCGGCTGGTTTAATCCGTTTCCCTCATCTCAAAATCAAGTCCACTTCGTTGCCCAATATGCTATGTTACGTTCGGTTATGTTACAATGTAAACATTGAAAGGCAATAAAAACCGCTGATGCCTTATTTTTGCGTATTTTTGAGGGCGATGAAAAAAGACTGGGCAAAGGAATTGAGAATGCAAAAAGGTGAGAAGTCATGCAAAAAAAAGGCAAAAAAATAAGGGCGTTACGACATTTTAATAAGCAAACGGTCGCCCATAGCAACAGTTAAATAGTCCATCCGAACTGGAACGGTTTCGAAACATGGACACAAAAAACAGACCATAAAAGAAAAACATAAGGAACATAAATGCAAGATTTAAATATGATCGAAATCAAACAGTCAACGGAGATGATGATCTCTACGAAAGCAATCGATCAGATCCACACTTGCAACCCTCAGTAGAAGGGGATACTTCAACTCGGTCGTTAATTTTAGTTCTCATCTATATTTTGTATTCCACAAAATCAGTATTACAAGCTTGTGCATGGAAAACTTACGAGTTCATATGTAAGAAACATCAGAAATACAGTCAAGCCTATTAAACGATCGCTACACTTGCAACCACTAATTAACACTCTAGGTCATTTCCTTACCTAATCATTATGCCCCTCTAATCCTAAACCACTGTACTCCTTGCCTGATAATTGAAGAAGGCATCATCCGCACACAGGTATGAACCTATGACCTTCCGTTCTATATGCGAGTGCTTTACCAAGGAGCTATCACGGACACGTTCATGTACTCTTGCCTTCAGCCATGCAAATTCTAGTAGGCGTCTAATGCAATACGCTCCATGACATTATCGTACCAACAATCAGAGCTGGAGTGGAATCAGCTGGACACGACACTCTGCTAATATATGTTCTATGCCTAGGATGTCTAACACAGCCGTTATCCGCTCAAATGTTTCTAAAAATAATCACTTCTTTAGTGACCAGCTGATACTAACTGCATGCCGTATAAGTAGTACGACAACTCTCATATATCATTCCATCCCTCTGATTAGGTTTCCAACTCACAAAAAAGCGGTAACCAATTCGAGACTGTTGCGCAGCTAAAGAAAGAACCAAGCAGTAGACCCGATAGCACCGCTGTAAATGCTAACATCATTTTCATCGCCTTTCCCCCTTTCGTTGCCCACTCATCACCTTGCCCGGATTTCTTTTTGCCAATATCTTCTCCGCAAAACCTTTCTTGCTGTTATTCTCAATCACTTTCTTACCCCTCTTCAATACATATTAATTAAATCATTCCCTCTACTTGATATTCTTTGATCATTATAATTCAGCATCCAACTGCTTCATATATTTTCAAAAATTAGACCTGACGACCATGTGAATCATAATGACGAAGCCCAACAGCAATCAAGTACAAGAACGCAAACGTTCAGAACTGGAACGTTTCTGCGCCCATATTACCTCATAATTCCACTCTAATTTCACCTTCTAATCTCCAGTTTCTCTTTGCCCCAATGATCACTAGGTATTTTACATTTGTGGAGGTAATCCGCTGAAGATATTGATGCAGTCCCTAAAGATATTCGTAGCTCAACAAATTTATTAAATTTGAACATAGCATGAAAACATTTTTCTATTTTATATCATGCCTTTATAGCCATAATCATGTGGAAGAAGCCTTACTTCTTTGCGCGCAACTTCAGCTTACTCATAAACCAATCAATAACTGAAAGCCTGAAGGTATCCCACCGTCTCTAAATAGCACCTTTGATAGTCTCATAAAATACAGAAGAGCTGAAATTTTAATTAGCATATAAACCGTATGAATGCATACGAAAGCTGGTAGCAATGATGGGAATATCAGCGTTATGTCTGACAACGTGAAACGAACAAAAAAAGAGCATCAAATCTGCGGAGAGCATCGAATCGGAGAAACGAATCAGCGCTATTAAAGTGGAATCGCATCGGATACACATTGCGCAACAATGAAATTATTTCTGAACGATCGTCACGATAGGGCAATCACTGCAAAATATTATATCCGAATTTAAAATGAACATTAACCACCGAAATGAATCGCCATTATGTGAGCGCAACGTTGTGATATCGTCTACCTTCTCTTCTATGCTACCGTTTTACGCCATAATGCCCATAAGATGTAAATATTCGAGCATTTGACTAACATATAACACTATATTTATGACATATAACACGTATCGTACGCCTACAACGGTATCATAATCTTTAGGAAAGTTGAGCATCAACAATCAGACGGCGATGTTTTTGAAAGAATTTGAAGCACTATCGAAAATCCTCTCCCCTTCCCTTCACCTCCTCCTATCCCCGCAAAGTATCGCTCACTCTGCTTTTCTTGTCTCAATTTCTCCAAAAAATTCATAATTTAACATCAAGAATGGTGACTCCCTCGATCCCTATCTTTACATATTAAACTCGAAGAAAAATCCTCGCTGAATTCCGAATGTCCTATGTTCGTAATATCAAATCACAATCCCTCAAACACACTTTAAGATATACGGTTCGTTGCAGTCCCACCTGAAACTTAAAAACCGCTTCGTTCACAAGGTTGCATGAAAGTTTTCCTTCGTTGAAGATGATGGGTTAAACTTCATAATAACGCAACAAATCATTAAACAGGTTGAAAGAAACTAATCTACATACGATATTTATGCCAGAAACAACTTCCATTACCGTGAACGGAAAGACTGGTTTGGAAAAGTGGTTTTTAATGCTCTTACAAGAAATAAAACTTTTCAGGAAATAAATACTCAGGGTATATCACTAACAGATACTTTCTAAAATTGAAGTAAACTATCGAAAGTTGACACCGTTAAGTACGCCTCCTCTCAAAACCCCCCCTCCCCCCCCCCCTTCCCTCCAAAAAAGACAAAAATTGCGCAAAGCTTTTCAACGAAGTTAACCAAAACAGAGAAAAAAAAAGGAATGACGCAACACCGCTCTATGCAAAAAAATTTTTTTTCACTCAGCTGGCCAGACGCTGCGCAACAAACTGCAAGCAAAGATTACGCAGACATCAGTCTACAAATCCACTTAGGTGAAAACACAAAGGGAAAAAAGAATATAGAAAATTTGCACGGAACAGATGGGAAGGGGGGGGGATGTAGGGGTGGGGAAGCAGGAGCGGAGAAAGAGCAAATTGCATTAGCGAAGGAACAGGAACAATTTCAGCTATCGAAATGAAAAATTAGCATTTTATCGATTGGAAACCTAATCAGAAGCTACAGATCCAGAAAGAGGCATTAATATCCAGCTTGTATTCACAGTTCCATCATAATACCAATGTGCAGAAAAAAAGAAGCTGAAATAAAGTGAGGGAACGGACGTAAAAAAATGAGGAAAGTAAGAGAATTTGAGAGTAGAGAAAAAAGGTGTATAAAACAACAAAAACAAAGAAACAAAGCAAGGCTAAGAACGCAGATGAAAAAAACGAACATTTCTAAGACGGCAAGGCAAAATTCGAAACAGAAACTAATAACCACAATCCGCTGTCCATTAACATGCATTCAAATTGTGATATTCAATAATCCATGCAAAAATGAATTACAGGCACTCAGAAACTCAGTAATTTGTAGATCCAGTCCCCATTGACACAACTGCTTCTGTGCTCAAGCATCAGAATTGCAACTTTAATTTCAGTTTAGATGGTCTTCCAGTGATTTTCAAATTTGGTTTCAGAATCCCATAACTTCTCATTTTTCAAGCTTTCGGTTCCATGAAAATACAAGTCCCTAATATTTGCTGGGATTGAGGACTGCTTTGAAAAAAAAACGCTCTCTGATGCAGCTCAACGCAATTATTACACATTACGCTAAAAGCAGAATATCGCCTCGGCGCTGTGAATAGCACTAAAAAAAGAAACACTCAAGATGAAGGTATATGAGAAATTCTTTTTCAAGAAAAAAGCAAACTTCAAAACAAAGCAGTTACACTGAACTAAAGAAAAAATAAATCGAAAAATGATTTTAAAAAACGAGGACATAGGTTTCTCATAAAAAGACCTATCTCCCTCATCGATTCAGATGTGACACAAGTTTTGAAACAACACTCATAAATACAACATTTGTCGATGATGCCATACAAGATGAGCTAAATCGAATGAAACCCATCATTTCATTGCACAAAATCCGTCTATCCAAGCTATCCAACGCCCGAGATTGCCAAATACAAACGACATACCGGGTTGCAAATGCTTCAGTTAAGTAAATATGATAGGTTTGATCAGCTGTAAATATGTAAAAGATAGAGACTGACCTGCCCAAACAAACAACTGGGACGTTGGGTCAGCTATTCACCAACGACAGGATAGCGGCTTGTGTGTTGCCAAGCGAGAGGGGATAGATCGCGAGTAGACGTGAAGTGCCCATCAACGATGAGGTCACTAGAGGCAGATGGCCAGCTGCAACTAGCAGCACTGCCTCACATGCAAGCGAACATCTGCAAACCGCTTCCTCTTTATTAGCTATGCACAACAAACGCCAATATATTCACGTGAATAATATCGGACACTTCCGGTAATGAAATTTATGAGCGCTGAAAAAATTATTAATCTCACCGATGCACTCATAAAATCGCTTCTTAGCGTATGAATGTTCCAATGAAAACATCACAACGATGAAGAGGATTAGACAATCAAACAAATTTTAATCATTCCCTGTAAAAAAGGGATTCTGTTTGGCTGCTCCTCTCTCGCCCTTCATTTCTTAGACGAGTAATTTTTATGACTCGCAAAAGTGATAAGGAAACTGAGAGAGTTAAATGATCAGCTACGAGCAAACAAAAAACGAACAGCGGCACCTGTCTATAACGAGCACAAAATATGGCGAGTAAAAACTGTTCAATCTTGCGCGGCAGAGGCTTAACTTACCCTATGACGTCTATTTATAACAACGCAGAGCCTATCAATTATATCCTCTGCAATTTCTTTCGTACATCCGGGATTAAAAGGGGTCAACAAAGAATCGCAATATCGCCGACATTATCAATACCGACAATAGTAACAACAACATGATGTAAGATCGCTCGCAGATAGTTGAAAATTCACCAGAAATCTAAAAGCTTTCATGAACTAAACAACAATCAACTATGAATGTCCCTGCTGAGGTCTACAAATAAAATATTACTAAAGTATAATAATAATGATATTCAATAATAATAAGCACGACGTTCACAGGAATCTACTAGGTAAATAATAAGAGATAAAATATATCTTTTAGGCGCGGATGTATGCCAGAATATAAACGAGCGAAAATATTTGCAAATGTTTTTTAGCAAAGCTAAATACTTCTACTGTTAAACTTCCTCTGTTTAAAAAAAATGATACAACTTAAGAGGAAAAAGTACAAAAAAGTAAAAATAGAACGATATAAGATTACTGCAAAAACAGTCAAATATACTCACTAATGTACTTGTATTTTAAACGATACAGTCATTTCCGCCAAAGACATCTTATGATCGAAGTGTAACGTGCACTGATATGTCGATCGATATAAACGTTTTCTGATGTATTCGAATAAATATTTTTGACTTTGAAGTTGATAGATCAGTAAGTCAAGTGATCATCCCAAGATGCACATTAAAATGATCAAACTCCATTGCTGGCTTCAACTGCCCCCGAATCGTGAATTAGTCCCTCTAACTAATTCAAAGCAGCTTAATTTTATAATCGAAATGCTCACAACGTATAAATGCAATCCAGCAGACACCATTTCGTTAAAATATAATTGCAAATGCGAATACATAAAGGAGAATAAAAACGCTAAACGAGTGCAAACCTTGCAAAAATGTGAAGGACTCGTTTCACAATCTTCAGTGATTCTTCTTCGTTGGCGTGCTGCTGACCAAATGGCAGATCCGATATAATTCGGTCAATAGCGTTAAGACGGAGAAAATCTGCAGAAAGAGTTAAAAGAAAGGAATCAATGAAAACATTTTGAGAATGCCAAGGAACTTTAACAAATAAACAGTGCAGCGATAATGCTCACACTGAAATATAGCACGGAACTGAATCCACATACAACATCTCAACGCAGCACAGTGCTTGTCTTTGCCTACATCGAGGCCTCATTGCGTGCCACCACTGATGAAGATGGTCAAAACACCGAAGAAAAAAGAGGATGTGAAGCCCTGTTAGGGTGAGCGCGTACTAGCTCTTCATATAGAATTATTCGGCGCTCGTGTCACTACAGAACCTAGTTTTCCCACTTAAATGTTTTGCACTGATACTCTTTATGGTAGAAGATTTTTGAAAAAAAAATCTATGCAATCAGATAAGAAGCCTCGAGCACCCCTAACCAGAATCTCAAAAATGTCTCAAAAGGTTCTTGACTTTCAAGGACAGTACCTCGGTCAAATCTTTATTCTGACCCTTCCGACATCATTAGCGAACCTGCACAATAGTTATCTCCTCAACCAGGATGGAATTTACCGAGATGGATATCGGCGGCGAGCAGTTCAATGAGATGGTTTATTTTATCGAATTCCTCCAAGTGGTTGCGATTCATTGCCGAGAGGTGCAAAGATTGCTCAGAAATATCACACCCCAAAAGGAAACACTGCAAATATTCAACGAAACATTACAATAAAGCTGAATGCGAGTAAATAGGCAACAAAGCAGATAATAAATGATACAAACTAAAAGAGAGGAAATGGCATCGTGAACAACCTCCGCAGTGGCATCGATTGCAAAACACTTCCAATAGCAATAGCAGTGCAGGAAACTGGATAATCACAGGTGGTGTGACACTACTGACAATAAAGGTCAGAGAGAAATGTACGGGGAAGAGGATATAGAGGATGCTACTCTCCTCCTACCCAACAAAGGGATTATCAGCGAGAACCGATCTTAAGCGTTACAGGTTCAAAAAATCAACAGCACATTTCCGCCTGGTAAAGTCTGTGTTGAGAGCACCCTAATTTGCAACATCATAAAGCACAGGTTAGCATATGTACAACTATATAGAATCTACGGCAAATCACACATGATTTCAGTGGAATGAACATCGTCTACGCTAGCGTATTAGAGATTCCCGAACAGAATGCACTAATGGATGCAAGCACAGAACGAAATTTGGACCTTGAGAAAAAACAAATAAAACCTCATGACGCAAAAAAGACCTCTGGAGAAAATCAGGGAAGCAGAATGAGCATTCAAATCACCTACTCCCCTACCCCTCCTCTCTTTGTATTTTTGTGAAAATTTAGCCGCATGATCCATTAAGAAAAGGCATACTCTTTGAGGTAGATCATGTGCCGCCTGCACAAGAATCGATGACGAACCACATGTGAGATCAAGTATAACGTGTCCTTCGTGGATATGCCCCAAGGACAACATGGCATCGCACACCGTAGCTCGCAACGCGTTTCTATGCAGATATGCTCTCGAAGACAATGGAATCCTAAGCAAACCATTCACAGAGAGCAATCTTACCTCAGTGGGCACAGTGCACATATACGCCCTACAAATTTTGCAAACCCTTCGTCCATCGGATTTTCTTCAAATAAAACAATTTAAAGCCCAAATACATAAATAATACACAAATACATAAATAAAATCTAAATAATAAACAACTTTCTTTCAAATAAAGCAGCCCATGGGATCAGAGCGCCCCTTCCGCATTGATTGCTAGCCCCTTCCCCCTCCCCCCCTCAATTCCACCAAAGGCTGTGCATTGATTCGACGCCCGGACCGGCAAGTGCAAAAGATTTCCCACTTTCAACGCTCAATCACTTAAGCAAATTGATCAGGATTGATTTTGGGATGATAATTCCCACGAAAGGGTTACTTTAGATGCAAAAAATCTGTAATATACAAATAGCCCTCAAATAGTTGCTTCTTACAACAAAAAGAACTGCCCTGCCACAATCAAAAATGTAAAATGAAAGTAAACGATCTACTAGCTAGATGGATGAGAGATGGCCGGTACGGACAAAGAAAGGGACCTTGAAAGCGGAACACCGACGAAAATGGCGTCATTCGATATATGAATGCACAATTCGAATACCGCTTCGCGTAGCACACTTTTCCACATAAAATTCCTTTTCAAATAACGCGCTATACTCGACGACAATTTCTGAAAACAATATTCTACCGCTTATTCGCTTAAAACTTTCGGCATTTTGAACCAACGCAATTACGGACTCTTTCAACAGCCTTCAGTTCTTTTTAGCAGATCTTTCGTCGCATTAGTTGCCGCAGGCACGAAAATCCAGCCAAGATTTCAATCCCTTCCCTCCATCAAGACAAGTAAAATCATTAAGTCATTACCGGAGATTTTCTTCCACAGAATAACGCAGACGGTAATACTGCACCGATATCTTTTGGTGGACGGATTGCAGAGCTAGCCAACTCTGCGCCCTAATAAAACTGGATCAAAAGCTTTCTTCAATCGCTATCAACAAATCAACGCTGACGGATGGCTATATGGATGTTTGGGTATTTAGCGCTGTATACCGTGGCGTCAATTATCGGGAAGCCAGCCTTTACCCACAATGAGCCAACTACTCAAACGGAAATCTAATGCACTAAATGAACTCCAGTTCCTTTCGAAAACCACATTATACCTATAATAAACAACCTTACGACTCATACATGGCCATGTATAGTGTTGCGAGAAACTTGCTCCCTCACGGCAATCCCACATAGATTTCCAGAAAATCCTCCTTAAGCAAGCCATACTAAATCACGGGGAACAAACGCGTGACACCTCAAACTGCATGCATACATTACGGCATATGAATATACCCATAATTATCGCAAAACGGCCAATTCGGCTTTTGGATTGCAACTCTCAATACTGACTGAACCTGTCTCAAGGCGAGGGATCAAATCTGGATGGAAGTAAATCTGAAAAGAGGAAAGCATCCACGATTTCCCACCTTCGGAAAAGAGAGAATCAATGTAAGCGAAAGATGTATAATTTATGTAGTTCTATGCACACAAATCTACAGAAAAGCAAGACATTCTTTTCTCTAAAGGCTCGCAAAGCATCATTTCTGGAGGGTCCCATTCCCTCGTTTCCTAGCACTTTAGTGATGCACGTTTAACCTTACAGCTAAACCCGACTGGGTAAACTGCACACAGCAGCATTATTGGAAGGCTCTTTGTGTAAGCAGTAAAAACAGATGACCACAAATAATTATCCCATTACAGAATCAGTGTGAATCAATGCTGAATTCATTTTAATATTCAAATATCTTTAAGCATTTCGCGTGTCAATCCACCTCTAACGATAGCATAATTCATATGACCATAGTCTCTCACAAAATATGCAACAATTCTTGCAAACAAATAATGGAAAAAAAACTGCCACACTTTTAGTACATTTGACCAAGTCCGAATGGAGTATAACAAAGGCGCATAGCAAATCACGAATTTTGAGCCTTTAGAAGTGATATTACAGCTAATAAATACTCTAATTTACGTAGCGCCTACTCTTGAAGTCTCTTAACTGCCTTTGACGGCTTTGTGTTTTGAGGGCGCTTTCTGGATCCCTCCCCCTCCCCGCCTCCTTGCATGTCCTGCAAACAAGCCTAGCAGAAGCGCGTTACTTGCCTAAGAAGAACCAGTCTTCAAGCCATTTCAAATGCAGTGAATGCTATTGGCTTGCTTTATTCAAAACAATGCCTTAACAAATAATTCTCATATGCTGATTTGGAAACACTGCTCATAAAAAACTCACCTCTGAATCGATTTTTCGCTTCCACTTGCCGGAAGTTTTTACTGAAACACGAAAGTCGACATTCTCGGAGTCAGATGACAACTGTTGGAAACGACGGACTTCTTCGAACGCAGATGCGATCAGAAAAGGATTACATTTAGCAAACAAAACATCGAACAACTCTGAAAGCAATGAATTAATTCCACAACTAATAACTACTACAAAATAAAGCTGACGTGACCAGTTTTCTCAGCTTGACTCTAACGAAAACTTTACAAATTTCAAAGTGCAATCATAAGCTTAATACGAAATGCAATTCCAGTAATATAAGTATATAATAAATATGCACCATCCAAACAAATTGCATAGAATAAACTCATTTTTCGCACAACAATTACACAAAAAATTGTGCGAATTTCTTCACGATTAGCATGACTGAAGTGGAAAAAGATAATCTCGTATCAACCTAAATGAATAGGGCTAACATCCGAAAGCATCTAGTAGAATAAAAGAAACTTCAAACCCTGCTAGCAACTGATGAGAGAAATTAACCACACTCAATTGAATGTATCACATCACTATAATTAACGATTGCTGCAATCAGTAATGGTTTAATAAGCGCACATTTGGGACCAAAAGGTACGCGATAGAGAATAAGGCAACAAAAACGATCCAAATAGAAAGGTTAAGTGTAAACTGGAGAGCATTGATAATTTACATTAGAAAGAAATAAGCACTTAAAGGGCACGACATATGCCTCGCTGGGGTGGATGTTCAAAGCCCAAGGGTAGACACCTCGAAATCATCATCCTACAATCAAGAGATCGACCTCAGCAAAAAAAACGGACCCTTTTTGTTCGTTGTTGCTCCTTCAAAATTCACTGAAGCAATATTGATAAAAACACGTTCGACACATTTCAGTGCGACCAATTTTCTCATATCCTCGCAGTCGAATGATATTTTACCTTCAGCAGTTTTCCTGACGATGCACTGAAAATATAGAACTCCTTATTAGCGATAGTGCACCTCCTCCCACTCTCTCCTTCAATATAATCGGGCTTTCTAACAAACATAACCCCTCCCCTTTTAAAGACATAAAATCACCGAACAAGAGAAATGCAATTAATCACGGGGAATAAAACAGCAAGCTGATTATTTTCGTATCGTATATCGTCAGCGCAAGCCACAACACCGAAGGAACAGAGAAGAGGAGGAGAAAGACTTGTTGCCACTACAGCAGCTCTTACAGCATCAAAAACATTACAGAGACTGAAAAAACTAACCTTAATAAAAAGGTAACCTTACCGCAGCACGCACGAGACTGATTTCCACCCACCCTCTCCTCCTCCTCTTCCATAATTCGAATCACAACCAACTTCATTCTGTCTTTTCTTCCACAAATTACAAATGCAGTCAGAAGCTAAATCTGTTTTTCTCACCGCGCAGTACATTATATGAAATCGCATAACAATAAAGACAAAAAAAAAACAAGCAGAAGAATATAAAAGCAATAAAAAGACTGCGTGCTCAAAAAACGACTTCTTTAAGAATTTTCCACGTTCCAAAACCCTCCAGCAGCTAGAAACCCACCTCAGTGCTCTCAGGATTCTCTCGACGTGTTTCTACCGGGAAAGAGAATCGGGGATCTATCTGCCTAGGAAGACATCCACTTTGGCACAGGGGATGGGGGATGGGTGAACAGTTCAGTGAAAAAATATGGAATAAGAAGTAGGGGCACTCTCCTTTGTCTGGATTTAAGGCATCGATGAAAAACAGTCTGATGATTGAACGCGTCATGTTAAATAGTTGTAATATCGCAGTCGGACAGGTCAATCGCCACGAACGATGACCACAGTCAGGTGTTCTCCATGCTGTGGCTCAGAAAAACAATTCTTTTATGAGGTATTGTGCAAATTTCCTCATTTATGTTGTATCACGAAATTTGGATGGAGCCCGACATGAAGGGATCGGCGACAGTGTTGGTGCATTAATCATAGCCATTGGCAAACGCCAGTTTCGGCTATGATTATGATCGAAATAAGCGAATGTAACCGTAGCATAGACATACTCAGACTTCAGTTTGCAAAGATCTATCTAGAAGTTGGTAGAATCCAAGTTGCGAAATGCAAACCACACATAAATTACGATCATCAGATTTTACGGGCTATTTTGTGGGGTGATTAGTAGATTTGGACAAGAAAGTTTATGTGCTGCAACCACCTACTGCAAAATCGTGTTAAATTTTTGTGCTGATGGTTTGGCCTGTGAGTCGCTATGCTTATTCTTAACTACACACTCCAACTTGTTCGATTATGATAAGCACTACACTTGGCTACACAACACTTTATGGCATCCAACCGGGTTCGATCAAAGCTCATATATCTATTAGTATTGCACGATTTCATCTATTTTTTGAATTGTTCGTATGCAATATTTTCCACGAAAAAAAAAACGACCAACTCACGTACCGAATTGAGTGAGAGCTGTTCCAATGCAAATGGCTGCATTCCTCTAGCAACGGTCACTGTATAGCTCATGCCTATAAGAGTCGCCGTTTACTTCAGCGTTCCTCGATTGCAAAATTAATCGGCATATCTGGAAATGCCCCTTTTATTAAAATATTGAAGTATTTCTTCTAAGCGAATATTAAAGTTTTCGAATTACTGTCTTTTTCATATGCAAACGTATTTCGATAACACAGGAAAGCGAAACATTCCAAAGCCCTTAGGAGGAAAGAAACCACGCTTAGGTACCACACCACTAAAGTATAATTTCTGACGCTAATAAGCATCACACACCAACATGTACCCATTTTGATGGATTATAGCTACTACAGATTTTGAGCGTCGAAGCGATCGGCGCATTTCGCCATGTGCGCATGTGCGGAAGCGAGACAGACAGAGTGCACGCCATCCATGTGAGTGCATGTCGACTTAGTGATTCTTTAGTAAGATCGTTGCAAGGAATGTGATGGTAGATGAGAGTCGAGAGTGTGGATATTCTGAAGAGCATTCAAAGTTCCATCAGAACCACCTGAGATAAAAAAGGAAGCCTCTATATAATATCAAATTCACATATGCACGCGCAACTGACATCAATGTGTCGACTTAGCAGTACATGATGGAACGAGATTTGGGAACGCATAGAAATATTTCAGACAACGCTGTCAACAACGTTATTAGGTAAATCCTGTTAAAAACCTCGCAGTGGACTCATAAACAACACTTTTGCAGAAAATTGCATCAAAAAGTGCACCCCAACCTCGCGAATCTTGGGTTCCTCCACCAAAGTTCATTTGTTGGCCGCAGAAGGAAATTACCGCCTTCAAGTGATGCTACGAAAACTACTGACCTCCACCGCCACCATATAGGTGGAACCACCACGGCGTATGAGAAATGCAGTGGAAGCACATCACTTAGTCCTATCGAGGTGCGTTTGATAAATTCATCTATTGCAGTCTACTATGAATTTTGTCTATTAAAGTGCAACTTTGTCATTACAAAGGTTTTCAGGATAATGGTGCGCCTCTCGGGATCCTTCAGTCTGTGCATCTAGCCGGATGACCAAAACATTGAGGTCACCAACGAAAGCTTCCAAGCAACCCGAAATCGAAAACACCATCCCAAGCGTTGTCCAATTATATCCAACGTATTGCAACGAATAAGCGCTCCTTATAGATCGATCGTCATAGATCGGATGACGTGGAAGTTTTCTCGAAATCTGTTAGTTTTGATGGACGACTCAAACAGCAAATATCAGAAGTTGCTCCGTATCTGAAGCCATATAGTCAGCGGTATGTGAACGATATTTGGGCGGAATTGAACATTCAAATAAAATTGTTATAAAATAACCCACTATTGAAATGGAGAGTCTTTTTCAAAATTGAAAGGCCATTTAAATGTTCGCACATTAGCACCGTCAAACCACCATTTTGCCGTTCTTTGCACATCGACGATCGCATCGAAACACGCTAGAATCAGAGTTACCAGAGATGAGCAAATCAGCGAACTGATCGGAAAGCGAGTTTCCGACAGTGAAATCAAATCAGCATCGTTTTACTTGAAATAATTCTAACTCGTCCTCCTTGTTAGTGATGCTTCGCGCGTTCAGATATGGGTAGCATAGAGTTGGCAATAGATCTATCCCAGAGAGAACCGGCTGAGGTGGGAAACAAAGGAAAACACGGCAGAACTATTTGCTCGTTTTATTTCCATTTTGTGAATCAGGAAAGCTGGAGGCATGAAACTTGATGGGTGTTCACACGGCCTGAAGAATCCGCTCCGACAGGTCACCTGCTTCTGGCGATTCTTTTTCTGTCAGGATTCACATAATCCACACTAGCTTAGAAAACGTATTATTACCAGCCAGTCTTCTTGTGCTTCCAATCCTGGTGCGAATTGCACTTCCAGAATAATGGGGCACGTCGTTCCTTCTGATGCGTTTCTGATACATTTTCCGGACTGTTTATTTGCAGCCTCTCCTTGCTGCCACCTCCACCTCGAAGCCTCTTAAAGAAAGAAAAGCGGCTTCCCTCCCATTGAACTCCAACTTCTGTATAGCAACACTTTGGCATTATTGATAAAAAACTGTCCAGCGGATCAAGTATGAAAAAAGAGTAGTTCAAAACGCCGCCAGGAGAATTTGCGTATCGCCGATATCCTTGTCCATCACATAATCGTCTTATGCTGCAAATGAGTACAAAGATCATACTCCAGTGCACGAAGTCTCAGTGTCACACCTGAATATAACACCACTTTATTAGTCACTGCTTTCATCGATTCCGTGTTAATGACATCACTGCAACTGAATAGAAAGATTCGTTCGATTGCGCAGACACGCGATTAGCAGCACCGTCGTTAAGTAGAAAATACCGAACGAAACATGTACTTATCCGAGCATGACGTGACTGCTTTGTGGGGAGATGGAAGAGATGGTGCTAGATTGGCGAATTATGCAACCGAGCAAGAACAGCAATGATCATTTATTGCGAATACCTCAAAACCGGTTAATCAATGTTTACGTGAGATTGAAGACGGTTTTACCCGGTAAGCGGTAATCAAACCCAAGATAAAAAGAAGCGAAAGCCTTGTGTACTTGAACAAATAATTCACATTGTCCATCACAAGTGATAGTGCGAAACTAAAAACAACTGTTTCGGAAGGCGTGCTAAAAAATTTGCCGAACTGGTTCGGATAAAAAACATAACGAGAGGGAAAAATAGGTCCAATAGGATCTGGGTGGGGGAGGGAATGAAGCCTGTAAGGTTATGAAATAATGGTTGGAAAACACACCGGGATGGGGATTACAACGTGTCTATCAAACCACTCTGGACGAAATATTCCTCCAACAAGATCAGATTCCTTAACAAATGCTCCTTCCACAGAAAAGATAAAACGATACTGCACCAGGAGGCATATAAATTAATTCAAGCGTTGATTGTGCATGCTGTGATTCACGAAAAGATATTATATACTTTATCCGTCATTTTTGAAAAATAACCGAATTGTGTCCGGTCTTTCCCGCATTCATCCACCCACCGACTCACTAGAGCAAAATTCAGCGCTTGTTTGGTAATGCAGTTTATAGCTTGATGGATCGTCACCGCACTTTTTTCCACAACTTCAGCATTCGTTAGATACTGTCACAACTTCTCACCCATTCAATCAAAAACATACATACATCGCACTGTGATCAGATATTCCCACAAAGTCATGAAACACTAAGAAAAACAGTGCCACAGACGATCTTTGATACGTTAAAATGCTTACAAGTTGAAATATAAACCTTTCAAAATACCCTAAAATTATAGCACTGCAAGTTACTTTCAACGAATATGATACAAACGATGATAGAAAACAACATCTGCTCAGTATCAACGTTCAGTCGAAAACATCGCGTCTTATATTTGTGGATCACAACGATATCTAATGGATCACTCCCTCGATATGCAGTGATATTTCTGTGCAACAGGATTCGCCTGCACGATTATAAGATATGATCAGCAAGAAGACAATATGTAACAGAGAATCGAGCATCACAAATGTAATAATTTAGACGAAACGGAATGAACATAAAGGAATTACAACAATGGTTGTTTTATTCAAATGAGACAAATCACAACGCAGTGGAAAAGTAACTAATAAAAAAGGTTGCGGAAAACCTAAAATTCTCATAAATTAATCAAAAAGGAAACAACGAATCTGAGCAAATGTTATCTAAGCTAGCCGCCAAACAACCCCATTAAGAAGTAGAGTATTTGTTGAAACATATGAATCATTTCGTATTCCCAACGGCCGAAAAAAAACCAAAGAGAAAATTTGCTTCCTACATTATGGCTGCTTGGGCCAGTTTCCCTTGAATTGCCCATCCTCTATCTGGTTACTCCTTCGTGTGATGCCTCGCAACCAACTTCTAGTTACTGAAACCTGAAAGTCATGGCGCTCGAAAAACACCTCAGTCAACTGAAGCAAATATCATGCAGAAATACGTCTCATATAAGCAACCTCTAGTTACCGGAAACGATTTCATCCCAACCAGAAAAAGCGTGCAAATACAAAGGACTTCATTCTTCTATGAGGCTGAAAAAAAAACCTATGCGCGAATGCTGCAAATCACAGTTGCGCTTGAATAAAAACGTATTTCATGTAATGCAGAATTGTTACTCTCTACCCAATCAGTTCTTATAATAATCTGAACAAATCTTTACAATATATCCAATAAAAAGACCAACAAATAACAAACTTAAAGTCCTTGAACATGATACATGTAATAAGATATCTATCCCACATAATTGGTTCGCTGAATATCCGTGATGTTGTTATGCATCTACTATCCCACTGTGCATCGGCTATGTATTAATCAGGAGGATTTGTAATCGTCGTATCGTTGAAGGCTGATTGGGCTAACCGAAGGAGAGAACGACTGCAACACTTCGTGGAAATCTGCCGCCGACACAGGAGTTCGCTCTGCTTGCGACACTGTTACGCACCCACTATCCGACTGTGATGCCGCATGCGATTCCTTAAAGAGTGTCATAAACGAATGGGCGAGGAAGAAAGACACTGCAAACAAACGCAAATTCATCCTCTCCCAACAGTTGAAGATCGGCATTTACCGTGTTATTCCGCATTATAATTAGAACTAAACCGCGCAGCTACAAACTATCGATTATTTAAGCGAACTTTTGAGGGAATGAGTGAAGCTAACATTTCAAAGGAATGTGGCAGGCTGCGATAACGAGACATGACGTTTTAGAAGAGTGGAAATAAGCAGAAAAATGCCTTTTTTACTCACTGTACTGGAAGGAGATAGGAAGGAATACTGAGGTTTTTTGTGAAAGAATGTTTATGGATTTGCGAACACAGCGATTGCCGCAGCCCAGCTGATGATGCTCCAGGCCGGATGCCGAGTCTACCAGCCAAGCCTCCCAAAGTCCCTCACATCTGATCCGAATTCATAAAATTCACGATTGAACGCTATCAACTGGTAGTCGCCCATAACTGCTTCTGATCTGGACTTTCCCGACTGCCTCCTAACCGGAACCGCGACAGCAAGGATCATAAAGTATCAACTGACCTTATATCTGCGGAACTGAAGAAATGCGACTTCTCTCGCCAGTCTTTTCAAGTCGTCACCACTGAAACCTTCGGTCGATTCAGCTATTTCATCCCAATTCACATCGCTAGCCGTTTTCGTTTTCTGCAGCGACATTTATTCGATTATTGATAAGACACAATAACAATGAACTAAACTGTTGCGGTCGATATATAGGGTTTGCACGTCGATCTCTTTCCTCCATTCCGTTTATACTGAATAAATTAGCCTCTGAACCACTCAGCAGTTTCCATTACGCTATGTACAGGTGTCGTTTCGAAGATAAGTCCCATCAGCAGCGACAATTAACTCAAATCCCACCACAGTCCACCTTCTAATACAAACAAAACAAAGCCTTTCCTAACAGCACTTCCAGCAAGATTTCATATATTGGGTCTGAATGATGCATACCAATCAATAAGGCAATCACCATCCCCATCCTTCAAAATATATCCGCACCATTCTCAATCATAATAAGCCGTGGAAATAGAGAGGCATACGCAATATCATACAATTACTACCAGAAGAATTTGAATTAGAAAAGAAAATACTCAAGATAAATTATTACATTCAGGACAATTAGAGATGTCATCGTTGAAATGCTTACGCTGAGAAATTTCTGCAGGAGTTGCAATCTCGAATCGAGCTCAGGCAGTCCAACAAAAATGCGCTTTTCGAATCTAAAATAAAGCACCGCAGTAATAAAGATAATCGAAGCCTGAGAGGGACATAATTTCTTGCTCGTTTAGTGCGCATTTAGGAATCCCTTCGTTGTTTTCTCTATCATCGACAAAGAACTGTAAATGATTGCAATCGCAACTTGACACAAAAAGTCAAGCTGTATTCCAATAATGAGCATAGACCGGACCGTGGCTGCATTTCATTCAGGAACACTTATGAACTACCATTAATGTTAAAATATTGTTCTGAAATACTGTGAGAAACCATGAGAATGCCGATTTCCCATTTGTTGAATATTGTTTTATACCACAATAGTCTAAGCTGAAAAGGAATTCAAACAGCAAAACCAACGATCACCTTCTAAGGAAAGCACTATCCAAGTCCCAAGGACAGTTCGTCGCACATATGAGCAAAATCGAGCTTTTTGAATCATGCAAACGCTGCAACTGCACCAGAAGTTCCGTCTGTAAACGCACAACTAAACGATGAAATAAACAACGCACAATGGAGCGCTCATCTTATCGGAACTTCTTGCAGTTTTATTCAAAAATTTGTATCAATTTTCCCTGCAAATCTCCACTATGCCTGCCACAGTCTCACAATCACTTTGCAAACGATCAACACCAAACTGGAAAAAATCAATTACTATTTGTAAAACAATTAAAATCAAAACATTCAGGTGCCTCATTGCTTCAAATTTCGCTAAATCAAACGAAAGAATACATTCCCTTGACAGATGCTTAGAAAACAATCACGACACACTTATGTCCTCTGTTATGTGTTCTGTGTTATCTGCCTAGCCGTGTTGCATAGTTGTAGACGGCCCGATGCACCTCCACGAGTATGAATGACCCTTGATATTTGCAGATGACGTGAACTTAGTGTTCAATCGTAATTTTTCCTTCCCTCCTAACAAGGCTGCGTAAACCCGCGCAATCCATGATTATAAAATCCTATAAATAAAGGTTGAATTAGCATGCGTAAGTGCACCTCTAAAATTAGATGAGGAAAGGATGTCTGTCAATTATAAATCCCACCAAACAATTAAGTGAAAAAGGACCTTAACACGTCGGCTGCTTTCATCTTCGGCTGTTGATCGAATCCGGCAAAGGCTGTCGATTTCATCAACAAAAACCACTGATGTTCCAGCAAACGATAAAGCATCATCGAACAACTCTCGAATCAGTTTCTCACTTTGACCACTCCACGTTGATATCAGATCGGACGAAGAAACCTTCAATATTGAAAAATAAACGGATATTAGCAGAATCTCTTTGAGTTTGCAGATTCCACTGAAAAACAGCATGAAGAATTACTGAAGCAAAGCTGTATGATTTTCTCCACGTTTCAGGCAATGAAACTATAATACTGAAAGCTTCGAATGTACGAAAGCGAGATACTTTCGGAGCGTTAACGACAGTTTACTAAGGAAAAGGAAAAGTTTATTGCAACGGAAGCTGAATTTTTAGGAAAATTAAAATTCACTCAAAGCTTGATCACATTTTTCGAGCATTACTGAGTAATAATAACATGAAGCATGCAATTGAAAGCAAACAAGATTGTGGCCTACGAGTGAATAACTTGGAGAAACAAGTTGCCTGATAGAAGCGCGAATTGATCTCCCTTGCAATCGATCGCGATAGTTGCGTTTTCCCTTCAAAACATAGTGTAAAATAAAGATTAGAATGGTTAATAAGGAATTACAACATGTAACGATCGAATATACCCAAATAGTGGGATAGAAATAGATTATACGACCATCATTAGCACAACTCGCACACTCGGTAACTCCATACGCTCTTCCACCAAGTACACCTATAAAATTTTCAGCAATTTACTAAATTATTCTTAAGGAACTTCAAGGTATTTCCACAGGAATGCAATCTCTTCATGCACGGATTCTGATTTCCTACGGACGTCACCCTGAAGTACTTTATGTCATTAGTACTACATGAGTGCGGTTTTATGACAACAACATTACACACTTCAGCATAGGTCGATGATTCGACGAAAAAAAAATGAAAGGAATAAATAACAGGATAACCGGTTCCAGGAGGACCGTAGAGCAGAACGCATCGCCAAGGTTTCAAATCTGATGAAGAAAACCATTCTGGATAGGTGAGTGGATCGAGTAATGCCTCTCGCAGTGCTTGCTTCGCCTGAAATTAGTTTTAAAAGGAGCTCTGTCTATGTGACTGTTTTTCTAATCCCCCCCCCCCCCCCAGCCTGCGAACGGTTTCATATGTACTCACTGCTGGGAACACGTGCCTCTCTCCGCGTCAACAGACATCTATTCGCTGAAACAAGTAACTGCATTGATTTCAGACGAAAAGATCATTTTTCTCATCGCATTTAAGAACTTCTTTGAAAATGCAGACAGCTTCCAGCAGAAGCAACTCGTGATTCGCGCATTATGCGATGCACTTTGGAATATTACAGAGCAAGAAAAATAAAAGATATTACATTTCATGCATTTTTCTGGACATATGAGAAAAACCTACCCGTTGTCACGACTACAGTTACGGACCTGACTGGAGTAAGAAAACGGTAAAAAGGTGTTCAGAAATTAAAAAAATAAATAGACGAGCGTGTAGCGTGACAGACCGTTTATTCATACTGGGAGCAGTCATATGACGACTGAGGAACACTAAATAGCCATGTTTGAAATGAACTTATGCCGGCCTGAGCAGTAAAACTCGCTTTTTTCCTCTCTCAGTAGCTAATAGACACTTAAAATTACTTCTATAAAATGCTAACCTCCGCAAGACCAACGAGATCTTCAAGTTTGGGAAGAAGCGAAGTATCCGAAACGATCGTCCGCTCAATAGCCAATTTTCGACCTTCGCGAAAAGGATCCAACTCATTTTCCTTCCTTTTCTAAAATTATAAAATTGTGACATGCGTACTCAATAATAATTAGATGGAATGGGAACTTCCACGGTAACTACAACCGAGAAATCATGAGGTCCAATTACTTGAAAAAAAAACACTTCCGAATAGAATGCTGGTGAATTTATTCATTCTTTAGTAAAACGTGACGCCTTCTAGAAGAAAACAGTTGAGAAAAGGAACGTGCATAATCGTCCGTAGATCCATCACTTCAATGGATCACATCAGGAAGTGACTCACTAGCAAAACAAAAATAATGGAAAAAAATTTGGCCACAAAAATGCGAGTTCGGTTATCAGTATAGAAAATGTTTCAAGTCGGCGATTTAAATCACGGCTAGGATAGTTCGCAAGTCATTCATGTACTATTATTACATCAATAGAGACAAATATAACGAAGGTCGTCCATTCACTAAGGAACCCGTCCGCAAAAATGTTGCAAAATCAAAAATAAAAAAAATGGTCTTCTCAAAAACGCGCAACTCACAATCGTGCCCGATATTGAATCATGCGATGATGTCCTTGGTGTTCCTGGCCGATTGTGGTTTGTATCGTCGATCCTGAAATTCTCCGCTCAAACAAATCATTCAGAGTTTGTTTGGACGTGACCATTTAACGCCACAAATTTCGCTAACGACGGAACTCATATTTTATGTTCTTTCTCTTGCTATCAAAATTTTGCTTCCCAAGGAACTAAAATCCTCTCAGAATTCCGACTTTCCCATAAGATAACGAGGAATTTTCATCTTTCTTGTCGACGATTCACGTTTACTTTTGAATATGTTTTCCCACGAAAGCATTTCCTACTAGCCATAAATAGCAAACCGGGGATTTCACAACGAAGATAGCTCATTTCTGGAATCAATGGCTCGAGTCTGATCGAATAATTATTGCTTTTTCCGTGCTTATAAGACTGCCACAAGTGGACGTGGGACTTCAATTCTCAGGTGGAGTCCTCGTCGGAGCAACGCTCTGATCGTTCCTCCCTGACCTCTTCAAAGGGACTCCCTGCTCCGGAAGCATCGCCCCCTCTTGAGCTTTTAAATTCTTCCCTCCCGACTTTCCTGTCAGAATGCCTGTACAATCAACCACTCCTTATCGGGGAATTCTTGGCTGAAAGCTGTTTACTTCACGAAATATTTTCCTTCGTGCCGCAACAGTATGCCCACATAGACTCCGACAGTTGGCTGTCACATTGTACCAACGTCGTCATGGTCATCCCACAACATGTTCCGTAAGTTTCTGTAGGTTCAACTGATCAGGCTTGGATCAGTTCTCCCCTGCTCGTCCCTCTTAACTGCTGCTGTTATTTCAAAGTTTTGCTTTTCGGTTGACATCCAGGGTTATCACATGTTCTGTTTAATGTTACAGACATTTGAATTTGCAAAACTTTTAAAACCTCTCTTTTCCATCCTGAAATCTAATCCAGAGAACCCCCAAATTTCTGCCGAAAGAATTTTAGAGATCCTTCCAATTAGGTTCTCAGCACCTAAAAATGGGTTTTCTCAGCTCAGGTGCATGAAACTGATAGCCTAATTCTTCTTTTCTTTGCTGATTGTTGTTGCCTAATCAGAACAACGTAGGCAGCGTGCTGTGGACGTTGGGGTGGCATGAACTAGTACACTAAGCTAAGCAGTGCAATGCGAGTTATTAACTGAGCTGGTTAAGTTTAATGTGGAAGGTGGTACACAGTGTTGCAAGAAGAAATATGAAGTGGTGAATGGATCCAAGATTAAACATTAGGGGGTGGATAATAGGTTCTGGAGATTAGTATGCGTCGGTAAATATGGGGAGGGAGGGGGCATGGACGAGAAGAGACTTAGGTGAGCTGGTAAACAGTGGGTTGGCATATTGGGTGTGATGCGGTCAGCACTGGGTTGTGAGGCAGAGTGGTAAATGGGTGACGGTGAATTGTGAGACGGCGTAGAGTAGGTTATGGGCAGCAGCATGCCACGATGGGCATTTGGCTTTACGAATGACCGCAGTAGTTGAGAGGCTTGTGGGGAAAACGACCGATTTTAGATAAGCGATTCGTTTTTTTTTTGCTTTGTTATCGTTTGCTCTCCTATCGTTCCTTTATTATCCCGTCTTGCTATAATGCAATATGAACATTCCAAACTGGACTTTCTTTGCCTTTCAAACTTCCTTCGCTTCACTTGACACTCCGCATTCCCCGGCTCAGTCCACTGTATTCATGTCAGACACCCCGCAACACATCGCCCTCTCAACCATCAATGCGAACTTTGAATGAGCAAGAAACATTACACCATTAAACCCATCCGTTCGAAATATCAAAAAACAAATTAAACCTCACGGGCAGGATTCCCCGTAGTACCCCGGAAATTCTACCAGGCGGATTTCGAGATCGGACATGATGAATTGAAAGTTTCGCAAACTTAAACGTTCATACTACTGAATACAACATGCGATAAGCTTGGAAGCAGCCGAAAAACAGAACTCCGCGATAACGACAGTCGTTAGGGGCAGGGTAGGAGAGTAATTCCCAAATCTGACCGACCTAATCGGTAGAACTTCATACCAGGCGGAATTTCGCTGTATGTCCATTTCATGTTTTATTTCTTTCGTAGAATTGCGAAATAACATTTCATCTCTTCAATTTACGATCCAAATTTTGCTGAATATGGTATCGACGAATTGCCACAAACGACTATTTTATCAAATATGGCAGTTTCATAATTTGTAATCACCAAATATAAATACACAAACTGCAAATATAAAAAATTTATCAAGAATCTCCCTGCCCATAACTCCGAACATCTCGCTTACGGCTTAACTAGGAAGACCGTCGGCAAATGAACGGAAATCTTAGTACTATTCTCAAAGCAACAAAACAGGAGGAATGTTGCAGTTTGTGCCAGTTGGCATGTTTTCACTGCCCTTGATGACATCAACGGGTTTCGTACCCTTGCAGTTCCTCATCACAATCACTACTGCCTTTGTTGCTGTGGTGTTACGAGATAAACTATATGGCAGCAAAAAAGCCCTAAATGATGACGCTACTCCTTAGTGGCAGCACGATACCACTAATGATAGGCAAAATTGCTGTTAGTGTGACTATTATCACAAGGTACTACTCTGCTGGTAATACATTAGGGGCTGGTATTGAGAAATTTCTTCGAATCAAGTTGGTCGGCAATAGAATTTTCGCAGCAGATTACCCGAGTTGTTAGACTGAATCCTCATTCCCGTAACGCTTCTCCCTCCCATTGCGCTTCCCTCCATCTCCGCCGAGAACCCTTTTCATGCATACACACACTAGGCACAACGTCACAAAATTTTCGACAGTTACGAAGCTGCGGTTTTTGGAGTGAGAGTTTTTGCATTTTTCTTATTCTTCGACTCTTTTTTCTTTTCTTCCTCTCATTCAAACGGCTCCTCTTGCCGTCCACTCTTACCTTTCCAAATTGATCACGCTTTCCACGTTTTATTAAGGAGATATTGCAGCAGCGATATATTTTTATCATCGGTTGAAACTATAAAATAAGCAACCTACTATAAGATTCCCATCGAAATTAACGTGCTAGCAGACAAAACAAACTTGTTCATGAATTACACCTTCCACCCTTAGGAGAGACAGTCATACTTACTTCTGACCAATCGTCGTAGAATTTTGTTCACCTCCGCTCCCCGATGCCGAGCGCACACGTAATGCCTCAAAAGAAGCACCTCAACAAATATAATAAAAAATTCTAAGATTAATATTACCCAGTAACTATCTTATGGCACTTAAAGCCTTAAAAACGAAAATAAACACAAGCGGGGCATCCTTTGAGCACAAAACGAACGGAGTGATATCCTCACCGAAGATTAGAACCATAAATAAACAACGTTAGAATCACGAGGCCTTTTTGCATTTCCTTGCCATGAGCTCCATCCTGCTAAATTTAAACTCTCAATTAAGAGCATACAGCAGCTTTGTGCTTGGAAATAGGAACATCAAGTTATAGCTTATGAAAATATATAAATAATATTTCATAGCGGAACAAACTAGTATTTGTGCAGAATAAAGGTTTTAAATGAAAAGCAAAGCGTACGAAGGAAATTGGGGACTATATAGGAAGAAGGAAGAGATCGGTGGCATAGCTACACAGAATAATAAATGATCATTGCGTGCAAAGTGCCTTGCCAGAAAATATGAGTGTTAACATTACGCTACTTTGGAAGATAACACAAAGTTATGCTCTTAAACAGAGAAAATTTTTACGAAACCATCGTCGGCTCTCAAAAAAGATAGCCGGAGCCCTCTGTCCACTGACGCCCTGCTATAGCCGGAGCCCTCTGTCCACTGACGCCCTGCTATAGCCGGAGCCCTCTGTCCACTGACGCCCTGCTATCCCCAAGATGCCAGTCGCAACAATCTTTTTAATTTCAACCGTCACACTCATAATATTAGCAAAACTCTATATTGAAAAATTCATTTCTTTCAAATTCGATCGACCGCCTGAAGAAATATAA
Source organism: Ascaris suum (assembly GCA_013433145.1). Classification (NCBI taxonomy): domain Eukaryota; kingdom Metazoa; phylum Nematoda; class Chromadorea; order Rhabditida; family Ascarididae; genus Ascaris; species Ascaris suum. The sequence continues at coordinate 5,913,722 of CM024178.1, read as the reverse complement.
GAGGAGAATGTAAAAGTTTGGGAGCAGAGCTAGCGAGGAAGAAGTACCTAAGAAATTGGAGCAGTGCCATCATATCAACTTCAAGTCCCGTCTAACTATAAAAATTGGAAAGCTGCAAGTGAGTCAGCCTCGGATAAAAGAATTTCAAATCGGTGCTCAAAGAATGCTTTACTAGGGTCGTTTCACCGAAAAACGCAACAAAGCAAACAGTTCAAGCAGAGATATCGCCCAAACGAGAACAAATATACCTCTTCGCCGCGTTTGGTACGCATGATTCTCGCTGCCATCTCCACCATCGCAATCGTCGTGTCGAGATAACCTCGTCGCTCCGCCGTTTCCCAGCATATCGCGTAGGGATATCGCGAATCTTTCAGTTGCCTTAATAGAGGCAATATCTGTAAAACGCTCGCTGGATATTAAGGTCGCGCCATCCAGAAATGTTCAAACATATTACATTGCAGTACGGCTAATCTGATCCGATTTACAGTCTTACGGAAACGAAAAGACAAAAACTGTGGCGGATGGAACGAAAAGAACTCGTGCAATAGTATTATATAATACTGTGCTAAGAAAGGACGGAAAATATTTCCATAAATATAGTTCACTGAAATTTCCTCCTTGATTTATTTGTCGGCCTCTCGGCACGTTTCCAGCTATTTCAGGATGTTCCAAATGTTTCCAGCTATTTCCGGATACTTCATAGAAGGCTTTATTTTGAATCATGGCACAATTGACCATTCACTACACCTCCAGAAGTGCGATAAGAACTTCTTAGCACCACAGCTGCATAACGATTTCACAACGCGCTCTCCTACCCACTGAGTCGTCAAGTCGGTCGTTGCTTACCACGATTCCGCAGCGATTTCTTTAAATCGCCTTGGCAATGCGCTGCTTCTCCCACGCAGCCACCTCTTCCCCTCCCCTTCCCTCTTAAGCACTTAATCATATCTTATATTGTGCGAGCTTTGGTTTTACACTGCGACAGATCTAGAGACTGGGATTTTTCTGCTCTTTATGATGAAAAGGAAACAGATTATCATGTCTGCGTGAACCAACTTTTTAACAACTTCACTGTTGTTTAACGTTGTAGGTTTGAAAGATGGTGTCACATTCGAAACATTTTACTTCTTTAATCTATTCCTTTGTTTAGTTGCAAGAATAGTCATGCAGTAATTGCAAAGAAAGCAGTGGTAGTAAGACAGCGAAGGATGAGTGACAATCGGTGTAAACGGTATGAACCGAATATAAGAATTTTACCTCAAAGAGATGGAGTGAAGTGATTTGAGAGGGATAAACCATACTAAACTTGATGTTCGACAATCAACCACCTAGCTACACGAACGGCAGACAGGAGCAATCAACCTTGTCACAACATCAGTAAACGAATGAATCCCCTTAAAACGATGGTCAAATAAGAAGAACAGTAAGAAAAGGAAAACCTCCTGTTCAAGCGTCTCTACGGAAGGTCTTGGCGAGTTGGCTTCAGCAGCTAATGCTTGATCCGCTAACAGGAATGCCTTTTCACAAGCATCTTCCATAGTGACAATTCACTACGGTTGCTGAGACCCTCTTCAAATAAAGCATCGTCATTCAATTAAACACACTGAAAACAACGCTGAAAAAAACACCCACCGTCTACTCACGTTACACAACATACATTATTACCTGCGTCCGGGAAACCTTGCATTTACGTCAAACGTTGAGTTAACTTACTGACAAAACAAAAACACGTCGGTGTACTAAGGGAAGACTTTATTTCATGAAAATACTCAAAGCGCATTTGCACGTCACACAAATCATCAGGTAAACACTATAAACACGTCACTGCCTATGGAGATAGGAAGCAGTAGCCAGAGTGTTACAAATTCAACCCCCGGGGAACTTCAATGCTGATTCGATGTCACGGTTGCAGGATACGACTTTGCGGTACTACTTGTTCTGCATACACCCCCATTTCCTAGATCCATAAACCGGGACTGTTTTTCTTTAAAGTATTCCAAAAAATGGAAGAACCAATCTGCTTCATTGATTTTTCTGCGGATCACATTTTCGTAAGTAGGAGAGAGTACGAGACTGTGGCGGCAAGTGATGTGCACATGAAACTTTTAAGACTTGGAAAACAAAGCAACATGCGGACGAATGAAGTCGACCACAGCATCTTTCTGAAGGCTTCCTGTATGAGGATGTCTTGACTCCGGAAGTAACAAATTTCACGGCAAACTGAATGAAATTAGCGACATGATGCTGGCTTCATGAAACCTGCCATCGGACGACACTAAACAGGACCACAAGCTCGTTTCAATAACGCTAACCGGATATAAGGACAATCGATATAAATCACACTAACTGGCATTGTCAATTACTAACCAAACATATCAGAATATAAAAATTTTCTTCTTTCACCGAAATATGCGTAGTCGCGGTGCACCTGGCCGCACAATAAATTATTAAATTCTCGTCTGATCAGAAACAAAATGGCTATGATGAATCGGTTTGCATGAGAAAATACCAAGGTATTCCTTACCTATGTGTAAAACACTCACGGCGTACCTGTCCTCATAGTAGAAGTTCAATTCGTTGCTCATATAGAATTAAAACAAAGAAATGGAACCACGCTTGTAGAGAACGACTGCACGCTCGCTGCGAACCGCGAACGGAGCTCAGCACTGGTCCCCTTGCGTACGCAGCGCTGCCGTACCCGGACTGTGCAAGCGAGCGCATATGCCCCTCACAGAAATCTGCAAACTTATAGAAACACGCGTTTTTTCCGTCGTGCAGCTCGGAATAGAAGGTTATACCCCCATGCAAAATTTCAGCTCAATCGAAGCACGGGAGGAGCACTTGGTGAATGCTCTAAACTGCACGATTGCGTCTGCGATTGTTCCAACTAAAATATAGGATATCACAACTAAGGTACACGATGTCACAGGTAACATGTGATCAGAAATGAGAAGCCGGTGCCCGTAACTAGGCTGGAAATGTACATCACACCTTGCCGTTTTTTTCCTGCTCCCGCTCGGTCGACAGAGCAATGATATTCTCTCTGGCAATAAAATTCTACCCGGCGTTTTGGTGCCAGTGCTTATTCGCCCGTTGCTTCGCGTCTCCCAGTTCCTTTCTACGTCTGTCATCCTCACTATCGGCCTTCTCAAGTTTTCTATATTCATCCATTTCACGCTTAGTACTTCTAATCTCATTTCATCTATTCATGCACACACAACGCAGTACCAGTATTATGTAAGCGATACGCGGATTTGACTAAGAGGCAATGGTTAAGTCAGTGATCTTCCACCTTAGGGTACATTGAATTCTGCCCGTTGTTGGGATATTTCCTTTCACGAAAACTCATCAAAGGTAGAGCTTTTTTTTGCGACTTGGGAAGTCGGAAAAGTTTGTTGGAAAGCATATCAGCAGCCGGTACTATTTCGTAGGACGATGGCATCGAAATTGAGAGGTGCTAATCGGAGCATTTATTAGACGGCGATAGCTGCACTGCCTTCTTCTATCCCCCATTTTCCCTTGATCATCTGCTGTTATTCCCTTCCGATTTCTAGATAAACGTGTGAAGATGGATATTGGCGCATCGTCGTCGAAGTCAAATGATGCAGTTGAGGGTTCTTCTCACAGCACAAATGGATACATCGGTGCTGATAAACCTGCACCGTCGAAAGTGTGTATCTGATAAGTTTAAACCGTTCCCTTTCCATTGTAGGCGGAACTGCCGTTATCTTTATGTTCCTCAATTACCGCTATTTTCTCCGAATTTTCTCCAATTCATTTTATGAGGAAGTTGCTTTCCTCTGATGCTCATATTACCCTCTTTATGATTTTACCTCTCACTCTGATCCATTTTTTGTAGTGCTGAAAAGAGAGGCGGTTTCTGACCTATGAGTTATGACCCCTTCCTCGATGATAAATGTTTAACATTCTTGCAGTTGTTATTGTTTTACATTATTTCCGATGTAGGTCACTGGCTTATAGACTGAGGTTTCTCAGTCATCTCAGTTGAAAAAGTTTCATCCCATTTAATCGCCTTATCTACGAAAAAGATTGTCGTTATTCGTCGCTTTTTTAAAAATTATTGCAATTTTTATGGATTGATTTAAAATATGCTTTAAATGCCTGTAATTGAATGCTTGTTCGCATAAACGGTAGCAGGTATAAGCGAAGGTAGTGCTCATTGGACTAGGGAGTGGAGGGGTGCAAAATAAAACAGAAACATCAGACGGCAGGTAACGCGGCACTGATATTGAGAAGCGATGAAGCAAATAGGAACACTGAGTAAAAAGGAGAAAAAATCTGATGAAAAATACATGACAGGTATGATGAAGAGAAAAATCCCAATGATAGACAGAATGGACCGTGACGCAGATCTCAAATGGCAACAAATGCAATCGTTGTTTTGAATCTCACGTCTGAAATCAGTTATTAAGTTGATCCTAAATATAATAGTTCTCTAAGCGTAGCACAATTGCTTTTTCAAATTATCCTCCGTCCGTTTTTTTTTTCCAGGTTTGTCATGTGGTAGCGCAGTTACTGCATAGTCGATTGATCGATTTCCGTTCGGCTACATTCAGGCGACATCCGAGTGGATCCACTTATTCCATCCAAAATTCGGTCCGTGTTTATGCAACTTCAAAATTTCTATAATTTTCAGGCACTTGTTTTTTTTTTTTAATTTATCGAACGCTGTCTGTTAATTATTCAAAGGTTTCATCATCAGAATCGATCTGGATTGCACCCTTAAATCGTACCTCACCTGTAATCCGTTCAGTACCTGTGTAACGATGGTGTCTAGTATTGTTTTAGGTGATGGGGATCATCCGATATAAGACGGTTGCTCTCTGATTCTGCGCAAAACATTAACTTGTTTTCTATTATTCCTCTCTTTAAGTGGCGTAGAATCCCTTATTTTTTAATGTGATATTCAGATTTTTGTGGTGTTGGTGTCATATTCGCCGTTAGTGTAATAATAAAAACTCGTTAAGTTTAGTATCAGTAAGTTCCATTATTTACGTTACTTTCATATTTGAATCAATTTTCCGTTTTTGTCTACAGTTATTGAGAGTTACTCCCCCGTTGTGTTGTTGCATTATTTAATGAGCCATTTCAGGATCACTCAAATGAAAAAGTAATCCAATTGGGAAGAGAGGATAATGGCATTGAACAGGGCTATGATTATGCCATAGCAATCGTCAATAAACATACCGGTGAAGCACAATATGTGCCAGCGAAGCTAGTCAATTTCCAGGCCACCTATTCGAGCGATCCAGATTCGCTATTCGGCAACAGGTAATTTTCTTCCGCGAAATTTTTGTTATCTTTAGGAGGATCCATCATGCGAGAAAAGCAGTTCATGCACCGAAAGCTGTCGTTTACTTTTTTGTGGTGTAAATTTGGCATTCATAGCGATTGCATTTCTGAATGCAAATGATCGAGAACAGTTCATTGGGGCACTAAGAACTGGCATTTTCCAGCTGCTGAGGAAATTTCTAAAATTATATTGCAATTCTGTTTCTCATCCATCGAAGTGTTCATAACAGACGAATGGTTTTATATTGTCAAGGGAAAAAGTTTCACGCTATCATTTTACTTCAAACTTGATGTTTTCTGAATCCTCCAGAAAGTGTTTTCCTCAGAAATTCTTCAGTTGCAGAAAAGAAAGTTACTTTAGTTACGCGTCGATGTTTGAAAACGGATAAATTCAAACATACGGAACTTTATAGAAGAACTTGTAAGGTGTATGTGTGACTTCGGGATCGCTGATCGGTTTTATTGAGGTCAGGCTATTGCAGGAAGTGAGTGGATGATTGTTGGAAGCATCGGACTAGTCTTTTGGCATAATCTTTAGTTAAAATAAAATCACAACTTTGTGGATTTTTTTGGTGGCGAGGGGGGGGTGTGGGGGGGGGGGGGGGGGGGGGGGAGGAGGCGGATTGTGCGAATCGAGGAATTGTGCGTGTTTATTGCACTCATCAATATTCTTACATTATCATCGCAATATTTCTACGTGCTCCTGTCGAAGTGTTCGTTATTATAACCGTTTGCAGCTTTAAATTTTGCGAATTTAAGGATTAATCTTGAAAGATTTATAGTTTCTCAACTTTATCGAATAAAAAAACTGAAGTTTTAGCGTAATCTTACTAATCGTTTTGTTAGTTTTAAGGCCTTCGAGGCAGACCGATTATATGGCTGACAATGCGGGAGCTCGTGAGACGTGGGCTGATAAAAGGCGTGCATTAACGAGCGAATTCGGATCGGCGAAGAGGTTGAAGACTCAGGATGCGGCGAAGAGACGACAAATCAACGATGTAAGATCCATCTATCGCCGTCTCTTTTTTTTTTCAGTCAGCTCTTCTTTTCGCACCCTTTAATGGCATTTCGGAGCTCACATTGTTTTCCTGTCCCATATTTGCACATGGTTTTCGATCTTTACTGAGACTCTTTTATTGCAAAAGAGCACTACGCACGATAGTTTAATTTTAATCAAGTGATGAAGCTGCCTATTCTTGTCAGCCTTTCATCCACAAAAAATGGACAGCGGTCACTTTCATGGAGCCAACTTTTGAGGCTTTTGATCATGTTGTAATCATTTTCTAAAGTTTTGCACTTTTAGATTAGTAGTTGAAGAATGCAGTCAAAGAAAGAAACGAAACAGATTCCGTTTACTTTTTTATTGGCATGATTCAATGGTCAATAAAACGTGCCCCTCTCTTCCGTTCATGCAAGCTTCAGGTGTGTCCCAATATGCAAGTCGAGAGTGGGAGAACCCGCCCACTATCACATCCAGTTTGTAGCTACAGTGTCGACCGAGGATCCCATATGTAATGTTTAAGTACTTTGTCGCTCGAATCGAGGTCATCTTGGTCAGATTAGATAGGTATGCGACTCCATGCTGGCCTTAGTCAAAGGAATTTGCATTTGAGCCAACTGTAATCTGTAAGCGTTTATTGCAGGAAACCCTAGCGATAATGATGGGATCGACGTTTTCGTCTTCTAATGCCACCAAGAAAGAAGAAGATAGTAACCCGTTGTCGATCTCGTTGATTGCACAGGTAAGTCTTTGAATTCTTATGATTTTTTTTGTGCTGTTCATGTAGTGGAGAAAGAGACCTTAGTAATAGCAGTTACGTAGTTCTAATTGGAAATGAAAACGCACAGACTTGTTCCTTCTCTGTTAGGAGATTTGCATCGAGCATTTTCTGACTGAGTCCAGTTTTCCCTTCTTATTTTGTCGTTTTGCATCCTCCTTCTTCCCTTGGAACACCACCTCACGCAGCTGTCTTTAAATTTCATTTGCTTCTCGAAATTTGATAACTTAAAACAAGACTTTTCTGGCTAGTTGAGTCCGAGCCTTTGCGGTGAGTCTTTTGCGATCTTTCCGTTTTTAGTTGCTTTTAGTCTTTCTAAGGAAATTTTCGCAGGCGGTAAAAAAAGGTGGATATAAGCAAGTGTTTATTAACGTAATTGAAGCTGTAAAATTCAAGCATCCCTAGGGGCAAGAATGATATGTACTTGGAGGAGTTTTTGCTAAGCATCGAGGATCGTTGTTACTGTTGAGCCTTTAAAGTGGTGAATGTTCTGGTGCGATTTTTCTTCTTTCCAACAAGGTGTCACATGCGTTTTAAGCTGTTAAAGAGATTTGAAGAGGAGGCGGGGATAATTGGATTAGCCGAGCAAGTTTCTTTTACAACTTTTGAGTATTGCACTGAAGCGTACTGTTTTTTCAGGCGGAGAGTTCGGTTCTACCGAAGGCGAATGAAGAGGCGAAATTGCCAACGGAAGTTTACTCGCCGGATATTTTCCTTTCTGAAGCGGACGTCATCGCTATGAAAGATGATGCACTAGCGTATTTTAAACGGCCCAAAAATGAAGTTGTTGGTGAAGGTAATGATAGAAAGTTTAGTCAATGGATTGAAACATGAAATTGTCGTGCGCAGGACAGGGCTCAAGGGGGGGGGGGGAGGGGCTCTTTTCAGCTTTGTTTGAGTCATCCTTTTGAATCTTTTGCTGTCCGCTGTGTTTGATGAAGTAAAATTTCGATATCGGAACGTGGCCGCTTATGGTTGACGTCGACAGTTCTATCTATTTTTGTCAGGTTCAAAGATATTCGTGTACGTTATGTTGAACTGCACTGTTCAGCTGTTGAACTGTTGCATATATCCCATAATTTGGTGATCCGAGCTCTAGCGTATCCAGAATTTGTGAAGGAAGCAGAGGGTATTGGTCCAATGAGGCACCTTAAACACATTCCTCCCCTCGTCTTCAGCGGTCTAATATCCCTAAGCGTTAAAATGTGTTTAATTAGACTTCTTCCTATTAGATTCGTTTAAGTCGTTGAACGAGGATTTGATGTGTACATGTAAGCTGCAGCGAATCGGAAAGAATCGTGCTGATTTACAGACATTTCAGTGGAAACGCGGATTTTTTTAAAAGGAAGCTGGGAGGGCAGAAGAGCGCCTAATGGCATGAAAGTAACTAAGTCATTTCATGGAATTCAACGATAACATTTCGAGTGAATTGCGAAGCTTTGAAATTTTTCTGAACGTCATAGTGCTGCAGTAGAGTTCGCCTACAAGAGATCTTACAGAAATTTCGTTTCATTTCTTTCATTTTTATTATAATTTAATTGTCTATAATATTTGTTTTTTATTGCCTTTTTATTTATTGTTTTTATTACTTTTATCGACCCAATTTTTTAACATTATTAGTGCTTTCGCTTCCAATTATTGCATTGGGGATTATTTTTGTCCACTCGAATGTAAGTATCAGATAAAGTTCAAGAATATTTTAATTGCAGATTGTTCGGAGTTGGTTCTTCGTTCAATAGGCAACGTGGATGGTGATGAAAGAAGAGCATGTTTAGCTTTACTTCTAACCACGATGGTCAAATGCTATAAGGTTTATTTCCAAGCTGAATTTATTTGGATAAAATTGCTGCTGTGGTTGGTAAACGTTTGGTTTAAGTGCGAACCTGTTGCACGTCTTTGCTCGAAATAGATCCATAAGATACTGTGAAGCGTGGTTACCTTTTGCATAGACCTAAAAGTCGTTTGTTTCTCAAAGAATTTTGTTTTTAATCTATCTTCTCGATCTCGTGTGTTCCAGAGGTCATCTTGTCTTAATACCATTCTTCAAATTGCTATGTTATTTACCAGTTTACTAATATTGCTAAAGGGTTGGTATAGCTTTATCCAACGGAATGGAACTGCCAATTATATCCTCTATTCCTCCACAGCTTCGGCGCAGTCATCCACGTCTTCTCCCCCTTGCTTCTCCTCAAAGATCCCTCTTTTGAAGGAACGTTTTCTTTTCCCCACATTTATTGGTGTTCTAATATTTACACTTTTTCTGATACAGTGAGGGGAGGAAAACATATAGGCTGCTGCCTGTTGTGTCTCTGTGACATGAGCAATAATGTGTTTTCGTTTGCTAACGATTGTCGTTCCTTTTCAGGCGCTTTTTTTCTTTCAGATGATATCGAAGGGTGCGAGGGCAAAGTCATCGATCTTTCAGAACGATTGGATAGCACTTAAATTTCCCGAATTTGTAACGACAAAAGTTCGCGAACTTTTCTTTCGTAAGTGCGACATTTGTAGTTTTCAAATCTGCTTTAGCGTAGTATCAGCTTATCTTATCTGAAGGAAATGCCTTCTCAGCAGTTAGAATGCTCTTGATTAAAACGCTATTGCAAACTCTTTCGGACCTAACTCAATCCAAAGATAAACAACTCCGACGGCAGATGCCGGTAAAGAATTATGACATCGCCGTTGGCTTATGATTGCCTGAGTCATGTGGCAGCCGCTTACCGTGAATTTTACTCGCGTAGGCGTTTGGATGTGCTATGTCTGCAGATGTTTGTGCGTGCTGTGCGCGCTCTGGACACTCATGGTCACTCTCGGATTCGTTTTTTATCCCTGGAAACCAGAACCAAAGACTGGGACTGCAAAAACGCTCCGAAAGTTGTGGGGAAATGTGAGATGCAAACGCTGCCATTTCAAAACATGGCCATCTTTTGTAAATACGGAAGTTTATTGCTGCAGCAGATGATCCTATGTGATGATGCAATTTACAGCGGGCGAGTTTGTGAAGGAAACACCGAAGAGTAAGTCGGCGAAGCTGAATGTGAATGTGGCCGAAAAGGATAAGCTCCTCGCCTATCTGCTCTGTCTCATTATTATTTTAGATAGTAAGTTTCATATAAGAACTCAATGAATTTATTATTTTGTGACTGCAAAAGTTTCCGTTTTGTACTGTTGTCCAACGTATGAAGTTCTGTGAAAACCATATTGTCCTCCCTCATTTACTGCTATTCTCTTTCATCTTCCCCTCCCCCCTTCCACGCCACCTTCTCCGCCTACTCTATTTTATTGTCCAACTGAAGCTTATGCGATAGGGAAAAACTGCATCCTTCGCCGTCTTTTCGTTGTTGTTTTTTTTTACTCGCGCGTTGCTTTTGTTCTCTCTTTAATGATAAAAGTAGCAATGCTGTAAATTATAATGTACTATGAGAATCTAATTGGTCCTGTTAAGCTATTTATAGCCGCTTAATTGCAAATATGGTCGATGAATCTCAGCAGTTTTTCCCTAACCCAATTAACCAATACATTATCTCTCACTCTCACAAACCGATGAGTCATCGTGCCAATTTTTATCGATTTACAGTGCATTTACGAAAATTGGATTGCACGCTTTTCTTCAGAGGCCTTGATTTTAAGAAACCTTTATTAGTGGCACTCAAGAGCGGAAAAATGGGCGAAGGGACGCCCCGTTCCCTTCACACTCGTTCTTGAAGATGGCTCAGATTTCTCTTGCATCGTCAAAAATTCCACCCCTCTCTTTCTGCAATCTCTTCTTGATCAAATTTGCCAATATTCGCTACTCTGTGCAAGGGAGGGGTATGGTTGTTTCCATAAGAGAGTTATATTAAGTGAGCACATTTTTAGGGAGACATTGTCGGTGCCTATAACTCCGTGGGCAAAAGAACTGAACGTCACTGAAGCGAGGATGACAAAGGTTTTAACGGCTCTGGGATGCAGGTTTGTATAGACAAATTGGTGTTTCTCCGTCTCCTTCCCTCAGTCGTCAGAATTTTTAATTAGCGGAGGTTGGGATGGTGTTTCGTGAACGACGTTATCCATGAAACTTTTCCCGTTTTATTTGAAATGATTCTTTGTTCTTAGTTGTTGAAGAAATTTTCCACTCTGTTGTATAGCTTATCAACTGCCGGATTCGGTAAGGCGGGTAGGATATTTCTATCACTTGTGGAAATAAAAACGATTACTCTCAGTTATGTTTTCACTATTTACGACACTTTTTAGTCGACATTGGAAATAGTGTGCACGTTGTGACTATGGAATGATTAAAGCACCTAACTTTCGCGTTCCTATGTCTGACTCGGTTTTGCTTGCAACTGGAAGCTTTGCCTTTACCGCTGAAGTGTGTGGTATTGGTGTCGCTTATGTAGGTGGTCTCTCAGTGACATGCGAGTACTGTTGGCTGTAGCAGACGTTGGAAGGCTTTATCGATAGAAGGTAGCTATTGAAACGGCTAATTCAGTCTTAGTCGTAATGAGCTTTATTCATTAAGCGATAAAAGTATGTGGGCATAAGAACGATGCTTTCAAGGGTATATCGTTGTAAATGCCCAAGAGACAGTTGAATTTGTTTCCAGCGTACAAACGGCAAGTGTATCGGAAGGTCTTCGCCTTAGCACATTGCGGATCGGTCGACTCACTGGACCACCGCCAAAGAATACCGCAAACAAGAAGTTTGTAAGAAGAAGGTGATGGTGCAACCTTTGCGATATTTGTTCATATTGACAGTCGGAGGACATACGCCGTGAAGGCGTGGTATCGGTCCTTTCATATGTATACACCTCGCGATGTTCGTCTGATTATATGACCCTAAGCCGTATTGCTTTATACGTCCAGCTTCTTGTTTTGTTTCTTCTGAAGTTGTTATGCTCAAAAAATGCTGTCGTGTTTGTACTTAAGCGAGATGATTGAGCATATTCCTCTCCCAAAAATAGGAACTAAATCCATCGCGGTGTTTTATTTGTGTTCACGAAGAGCAAATCAGGAAGGAAACTTTAATTTTCCAGTCGTCATCTCCATTCTATTCACGCTGAAATTCAACCACTTCTCGCTATCCGCCATCATCATTTCTCTTATTTTCTGCGAACTTCTAACTGAGGCGCTCACATCATTGAACTTTTTTCGCATCTGCTATAAAACAGCGAATTTCGCTCTTACTAGTTTGTTTCTATACATGTAGCCACCTGCATACAATTTCCTAACAGTCTGTACATTCACACTGTTTTCGCTTATGAGGCAGTGGTCTTTGTACGTCAGATTTATCGTCGTTTTATTGAATATGTTTTCATTATTGAGCGATTTGATAGAAAGTTCCCTAAAAGAAAAATGGGAACTGATAATTTGGACTCAAAATGCGAAGAGGATTCCCATCTCAGATGGGGGTATTTGCGTTGAATTCATTCAGTATAGCGTTTCTGAGTACTGCGAAAAATCTTTGATTTTTTAAAGGTTTTATTTGGCTGTCTCCAAGGAATATTTACGTTCAACATGATTTCATAGCCGAAGGTTTGAAAAGAATTTCTTAATGGGAGATAAGAAAATGGTTGCGCAGTGCTTTCGGATAGTAAAATTTGATGTTTTTTTTTGAATTATAGATAATCTCTATTATGACAAGCAAGCCTTAAATTGTTGCAGTTGTTATCTGTTTATTTTTCGTATTGGCAGAGAAAAATTATTGAAAATAAAAATTGCTCGCTTATAATTTATATGTTTTCGTGGTTTGGCACTACCATGCTTCTGCTTTATTTATGAAAAAGAGTTTCCACCGGAATTATGAGAAAGTACCCTCAGGAGGTAATATTTCAAAAAACTTTTGTTTTTCATTCCTTTATGCACCTATTTGTTTAACTGAGTGGTATAACGGCTAACCAGATGTGGTGATGAGTCACTTGATTACATTTATATTGCTATTACAAGGTTTAAAGCACTAAAAGAGATTGATTGATTAGGGAGCAAACGATTTGAAAGCAATTGGGCTCTTTAGTGATCCCTCGTTGGATCTTTTTTGTTTGTCCTTCCTTGGCTCTTTTTTAAATTATCCCTGATTGGCGGCTTGCAGTGCCAGAGGAATAGGAAGTCTTTATGGACCATTATGGTGGTATGGGCATTCGATTAGAACCACATGTGGATGCAGTTAGAAGGAGGGCTGTACCATCTGAGTGTATTGCATTGCTCGTGTTCGCAGTCTTGAGGGGATTCAACACATTGGCTTTCAGCGCATTTTTGGGCGCAGTTAGTTTATCTACCAGCTTCGTTTTCATGTTCTACATTCATATGTCTGTGAAGTTTTTGAAGAGCAAGACAACCTTGCCTCATATACTTCCTGTGTTTTTGGTGTTTATTTAGCTTCATTCACATCCAAGGTGTGGTCGTCTTATCAGTTTCGAAGGTGGACATACCTCCAAGGTGATCCAAAAAATGTCATTGAACAGTTAGTGCAGATCATAGAAGACTCTTCACTGTTCCATTTACGTTCTCTTCAATCAGCGGATAGGGGAGTTTGATTCGTTGTTGTGCGCACTTTTAATTCCTTCATTAGCTCGTAAGGTTTCAATCCCTGCGTAAATGCTCTTCTGTTTACCTGGTTTATAATAAGCCAATAAATATTTTGGTTAACTTTTTATGCGGTTGATTTATTGATTAGTACTCAGTTAATTGTTGGAGTGAGGCGATGAATTTAGAGAGTTCCATAAAGTGACCGTGTTAATTGTATTGGAAACGTTTGCTTGGAATTGGAAGGCACCACTGGATACTTTGGAGAGGTTTGAGATGTCTGGGCGGGAGGATGTTACGAAAAACGGGTTTGCCTTTAGGATTTTGAGGAATGAGCGAGAATCCCCTATCCTCTGACCCCCCCTTGTCGTTTGTTTCATTTCCCTTTAAGTTGTTTTGTTTCTCTAGCGTTATGCGTATTATTAACGCGACCGCTAGCTGTGGTTTAATTGCATCTGCTCATCTGTTGAAGTACTACTTAGATGGCTGGATTCATCTAATGTTAGCAGTAAGAAGTGTAAAGGTTACAAAGCTTGGTTTGTTTCTCTCGTTCGTAAAATGAAGTCCCCGCGGAGCATTGAACATGAGCCTTATGTGCGACGTTCTCTCACTTTGCCAGTTCGACTACTTGCCATTTGCGAATGCGTGTCTGAGGGAACGACAAATAGGTAAAAACAATATGTAAAGATGCTGGAGCGGAAGTAGGTTTGTGTATTGTTTTGGTGGCGAGTGAGCATGAATCGTTGCTCATGATTGGCCTCTAAACGAGCGAGATGTTTGCCAATGCGCGTTGTTTGTCTTTTGCGCAAAGTGTGCCTTGTTCTTTCTCATACCATCGCGATCCGTGATACATTCAACGTGCTCGTTGCTATACGCTCGTTATTCTCGTCAAAAATCGGCATTTGATTCGTGGCTGCAATGCGGCAATTGGAGTTTTTTTTTCGAGAAAGTAACTGTTTTATATTCTGGCGCGGCAAAGATGTTCGTGTTGCAAGAGATGCACTAAAACTGAGTGTTTTGGCTTTCGCTTATCTCTTATTTCCATCCTTTTCCTTTCCTTCAGTTGTCTAAACATGCATGTGCCCTCACATTCCGATCATTAAAGGTTGAGGGGTTTTACAAGTCATAAAATTAAAAAAGTTTATTTTCGTCAAATAGGTTATAGCAGTTTAGAAGTGTTCCAGCTTCCCATGTGGTTTGATCGCCTGAATTCGGCGGTCGAGTTGTCTTGCCTTGGGGTGATCCATTGAAGCCGTTGCTGATACACAATTTCGTCGAATATACAAAGCATCGGTTTATCGTTCCCGGCAGCCGTGTTGCGTGCTTGCTTAATGTCGCGACCAGGCTTAGGTTGTACATAAATTTCAGCCTGGTTCCCGGATTTCATACTATAGTATCTCTTCGTGTATTAGGGGCTGGTTATTCAAAAAACTGTGCAACGGTGAAAACTATAAAATTCAACGATTTGTTGTAAAGATTAATCCTATCTTGTTAACGTTCAGTCGACTTGGAAAGTCTCCGCACAGACCTCAGAGTATGCGTTGGATACGCTTCGATCGTGCTCTCTGAGTGTACTTCCCTACCTTTAGTGTTACCGTGCCCTCATTACCTTACTTGCAGGGTTTGGTTCTGCAAAGGTCACAACATTTGAACACTTGAATGGCGTTAAGGGTGCGCCTTGCCAATGACGTCAGTTGCCACCTAACATGATTTAGTGAGGGCCAGCGGCTGTTTATTCGCTGTGGAAGGTGAAATAGAGAGAGTTCATCATTACATCGCTAATACGTAGTTTGATTTTGAATGTTATTTGACTCGGTGAACTCGTTGCATTACTACAACGATCGATTATTTCTTATGGGCGAACTCTACTCTTAGATTTGCTCAGTTGTTTGCATCGTTGTCGATTATATCTACTATTGATCCTGTTTTTTATTTAGTTTTCATGTCGAAGCTCATTCCGTCATTCCCTCCAAGAAACTTCCACTGTCTATATAGTTGCTGCAAGTGGTAGGTAGCGCATCCATACATCCAGCCATCTGCTCGCTTATTTGCATGTTGATGCAGCAGTGAGGAAATCGAATGGTCTTTAATGGAGTGCCAACTGAATTTATATACTTGGCCAAATTTCGCGCAGAGACTACTGAGATTTTCAACTGCTTAGCGAGCAAACAAATTCCCATATTTTATAAGACGGCCGTGGAGCTGCCCGTGTATCCAGTTGGTCGTTATTCTTAACGCTTTTCTTCCTGCTTGTATGCAAAAAAAGAGGTGGGATTTTTGAGGGTTCTTCCTTGAATTTCTTCTCATGAGACTGTCGTTCACATTTCTTTCTTTCATTACTAAGCACGCATGTCACGTATAATGCCGAATGGCAAGATGAAGTACGACTCGAAGGCTTCATGTCCTGATAACTTCTTAGTTACCGGTGAAAGTTAAGGGATGAAGAATTTCGAAAATCTTAAGTACAGCAAAATCCCAGTGGCTTCTCTTCAATGAGCGAAAGCACCACTTAATAGAAGAGGATTTCGATATCGACGGTCAGAGGTTCGTTCTACAATAAAATTAGCATTTATAGGTAAGAGCGATGATTGAGAGGATATGTTGCATTGATAGCTGCCGAGAGCAATAGCTAGCGAAAGATTTTTACCGTCAACGATGTCTTAGTAAACAGCATCGGTTAGGTTTCTTCCTGTTTCATTTCAGTTGTGTTTACGTGACTACTTTGATTCTTGTCTGATTCAAGAAAAAATGCGATATTGCTTAGAGTGCTAATATCAGGACGACAGTTATGGTGAGCAGGAGAGGAGGGCTAGAGGATCCAAAGTAGCGACTATCTCTCGCCGAATGCAGCACGATTACCTTTTCCTTTTCAACACCATAATGAAGAACGGGAAGATACTGAGGAGGAGTCAGTCCCCTTAGTTGAGGGAAGTGATTGTTGTGAGGGAATAAAAATCGGTAAATTCGATCTGAGCGGCTATCAGTTCCTCTCATTTGTTTAGCTGTTCATAAACCTGTTTCAATGGACGTCATTCTTTCAACTAGCGCACAACCAACGGGTTCGTAAATGTGCATTTTGATGTGAAAAACGATTTCGAACTCGAGTAAGACAATCAACCAAAACGCGCTTTTTGCATCTTTAGAAAGATTCATCTTCACTTCTCTTTTTTTGTATAATGGAGAAGAAGAGAGCGAGCGAATGATGTGATTTTATCAATTTCTCAAATCTCTCAGCAAATGTGATGTCGTTCGTTGGCAGTTTTATTGCTATGAAAGAAGAATGCGGGGTAAAAGATAAGTTATATATGCGAAGCGCTGTTGAGGTATTGAATAAAACACATGCGCGCATATTTGCATATACACACAAACCCTCACATTAATGGAAGCAGTAAATCCACAAATTTAAGGTTTGCTTTCCAAGTTTCGAGGGCCAGGAAAGGAGAGTGCTTAGTGACTACAGTAGAATCAGCCGAGTTGTTTAGTTGACTGTTGCGCTGGCATTGAATGTAATGAAACTAGAACATCAAAAATCGGCATCATGTTTGATTCGCCAACAAATATGCACTTAAAGCAGTCTATGCCAATGAAAGAATGTCGTTTTTATGATAGTGATAAAGTGTTATCACTGTTGATAAAAAAACTACATCGCACGAAGTCAGTTCATAAATGTGTTGAGATTATTAAATAATTTGAGACAAAACAAACGAAGACTCCTTTTCTAACTCTGTACTCCATATAGTAATACCCCCCCCCCCTCGGTCTCTTTGAATGCTTTTCTTTTCTCACTTTTTTGGAAAATTCCCTTGTCAGAAGAGCATTTGACATATGCTTTGTCTGTGTGTCTGCATGTGTATGTATTTTTATTTCTCTGTTTGGTTCTTTTCAAACAGCGTTTTGAAAATTTGCAGCCACGAAATGTCGGGTTTTTCATCCTCCGAGATATTGTAGGTCTGTCTCATGAGATTTTCGACATAAATGAAACCAGTGATTCTAGAAGTGTGCTCTTCTATTTTCATTCACCATGTTCTAATGAACGTAAACTTTATAACGCTCTCTGGTCTCTAAAGAATATGCGGGACGTTAATCTAGATAGGAAATTGCAATGGGTGCAATGTTTGTGCTCGAATTTTGCGTCATGAAATTGCAACATGCAAATTTTCGTTGCATCCGTAGTAGCGGCCGTCGAATGAGAATTGAAGTGATTATTACTCATTTGAGGTGTATTTATTCTGCGGTTATTTACTTAACAGTCAAGCTCATTCCACTTCCACATATTGGATGATGAATATTACTCATCAAAATGACCAATTATAGAGTTGCAGTTTATAGAGTTGCAAAAAAGACATTATTGCAATCAAAATATTGTATAAATAAGCGTTATAATAATATTATAATAAATAAAATTTGCTTAACGCTCAAAAAGTATGGTACCTCTGTCATAAGAGAGGATATTAGAGTACAGTGCGGGTGGATTTGTGGGATTCGATGCAAATACGGTATTCGTTAGAAAGAATAGCAGTGAAATATTTTGAACAAATTGGCACTCTGTTTCGTTCTTCTGGATGTTTTTGTTACACATAGATATCAAAGCTAAACGTTAATAAGACGATCAAGAATTGAGATCCTTTAAGGCGTTAAGAAGTTTTTGATGCTCGTATCACCTCTCCCACTCTCATCTCTATCTTTCTAACGGTTTTTTATTAGGCATCTACTATGTCCAGTAAGGTAATCTATACACTTAAAAAAAAACAAAGAGGAGAAAACGGCAAGTTGTTGATCTCCAAGCTTCTCTAAATGTATGATGGTCGAAGTAATTACTCGTGGATGCACTACGACGAAGGTTGGTTTTTCCGGATCCGCTCCAAGTTCCTCATCCACCATCCCTCCCCCTTCCATAATCAACGGCAAGATGTAATTGGTTTGCGTTCACTTTTCTTGAAGTGCATGAAGTTCTTTACTCTCTTTCTCAACGAAACTTGATGGTCTCTCTGTATTTTTGTCTTTCGTCTGGTCATTGTTGTGTACTTGCCGATGTCACTATCCTTTAATGTGGTGTATGTTGGTCGCCAAAGTCATATTGCGTTTCCCATGCAATGCACATGTAAGCGTGTTCTTTTTGTTGTATGTGAGATGTGATGTGGCATAGACGGGTGTGCGATGCGTGTGTCTCTCTCTATTCGACTGTCCACCCCCTCATTGCCCATGCTTTTCTCCTCTTGCTGACAGCCGCATTGACGCCTAAAAATTTGCATATTTGGAGTGTTTCAAATTAAACGTCTAACTGTTGTAAACTGTATTGCACTTATATATTGAACCTTTGTGATTAGCGGAATTTCCATTGATCCTTTGATATATGGTATGTGAGAAGTTACTTTAGTCTCTTCTTTTAGAAGCATCTGCTGTGCGACTCGTAATCCTTGTTCTGTATTTCACCTGCGTACTGTATGGCGCGTGGACCAACCGGTTGCATAAATGCTTGTAAAATTGAGGTAATATCTACCCATCCTCTGTCATAAAAAACGCATATAATTATCGTAATACATTCTTTACAACCCTTATAAAAGCGAAAACAGAGGTCCTCAGATTCGTTTTTATGATTTTTGACCATTAATTTCCAAAAACGTTCGGTTACCGCAAAGGGCGTTTTCGACTTCGATATCTAGTTTAATCGTTGATCTACTAAATTCTTATTTGCACCTGTGAAGGGTACCTTGAGGCATTTGGCTTGCTTCGTGAACAATTCCCGCACTTGTTTCTACATCTATTTGGTTTCATCTGTGCAAAAAAAGGTTGAAGTTTACACAGCACTTCTCTTGCCTGTGAACTCTTACAGGTGATTTTCGTGGGCGAAGGTTTCGTTTAGAACGCGGATTCAACATTAGACGTAATTGATTATTTGTTTGCAATTCGTTTGATGAGCAGTAACAACTTTCCCATAGATGGGGAGCGAGCCCCATGGCGTTCCCTTTGCCAGACAAGTATCTTACCACTGAAGTACCGCGATTCTTTTCAATGCTTTTCATCTGAATTTGGGCCAGACAAAAATAATTCGATATAACATCTGACGCTAATCACATATTTATTTGTGGCATATTGAGTCGGTCAGTTTCATTGAACGTATTGCGAAAGGCGCATTTGTGCCAGCTTATTAGGCATGCTTTTTCATTTACTTTCATTGAAATGCTTTGCTTTAAATGAATTTTTGGCTGCTTTTCATTTTTTACGCACATGTTTCATACATCTTATCGGCCACCTATTAGCCCCCCTCAATCGTTTTGTTTCAAGCATGAATCAATAAGGTTTGCTTTATGTCTGCATCCTCTTTATTTTGCAGTCTTTCTTCCCTAATGGTCACATGTTTTGTCGACATCTTCGATGAAGCATTTCTCCATAAGGGTTTCTGCACTTCTCTGTCGTTCCGTTCTAAATAACGAATAAGTTATGCCCCATGCTAATTAATCAGTTTGTATGGCAATTGAGCATTTTGTTTCACATTCGTCGGGAATATGACCATTTGAAACATTTCATGGATTTTCAGCCTTTAGAATGAGGTGTTTTGCTCAGGCGAGATGGACATTGCAGGGGAGGGGAAGTGAGGAGGAGGGGTTGGTATGCGGGAAGTGCGAAGTTATGAGGTTTTGGGTTTTGGGATCCACATATACGAGGTTTTGATCCAAAAAATTGCTCAGTGTAACTTTACATAACTGGATGATTTTGCTAATTAAAAGTTGTTAGATGTGAACGAGTTGAATCCGATTACGTGACGAAGATGAGTTGCAAATGTTGGACACGATGATATCATCTCAAGCAGTGAGTGCCCCGAAAATCTTGCTCTTTCATCTGGAAAAGAAGTACAGTTTTGATCGTTTTTATTGAACTTTTGTTTTAAGTTTAATTAGAATTTGATCGGGTGCGGAAAGTTTTTTCGGAACTGTTGAAGTATAGAAACAATTCATCCTTTGAATTTCAGAACGGGGTGCGAGGGGGGCAGACTTATAAAATAGGAACAGAGGTATTTCTTTGCCTCAGGGAAAAGGTTTTTATTTGGGCTTTTACGATGTAATACTTGATCAGTATAAATGCACACGTCGCAAGTAATCTCGCTGGTGATTTCATTTGAGGATGTGAAAGAAAAATCTGATCGTTCCCATTTTGCCTTTATTTATTTATTACTTCATTTCTCAACATTCTAGTTCTCAGTGCTACATTTTTTGTCGAAGATGAAAATGTTTGGAGGAAAGCTGATTTCAGTTCATAAAAAAAGAGAAACGAGGTCATTTCCTTTGCGTAAACGTCGCCGTTCCAAAAATTTCTCACTATGGCATCGTTTAAATTCTTCGACATTCACTAATCTCCTCTGAGTTTTTGCGATTACAACTAAATTCCATCGATCGTTTCTCATTCGTCGTATAGTTTCGCCATCATGCTTATCGATTATTTTTCCCTCTTTTTTTCATTTTATTTCTATAGTTTGCAAGTTTTCAATTTTTTACTTATATCGTTTAATGTGATTTCACTTATGTCATTTAATATGGCGTCATCAACATATCTCAGCTTTGCATTTATATGAGAATTTTCAAAAGGAAATTCGCTTTTTCTTGCAGCACCTTAAAAATTGCAAGTATTACACCTCCTTTGAGCACCTTTAACCCTGTCTGTCCGCGTCAAAAAAATGTTCTAAAACGAGCGGCCTTCCATCTAGACCATCTTTCCAACTGATAACTCCCAACTTCGTATATTAATATCTTCTTGCAGATTTGTTTTGTTTAGGTAAGAGACCAAAATGAGATAACGGTCCAAATTAATGTATTCCAAACTAACGCATGAATATTGCGAGTCTTCTCGCTGGGTTTTGTAGCATTTCGTGGCTCGATATTTTTGTTGTAACTTTGATTGTGGCCATATTCTTTGCTGAAGTTTACGACTTATAAAATTCAAATCTGTGGCTGGATTATTTCGTGTAATATTTGCGGGGAATTGTTGGGAGGGCCGTATTTATGTGTGCTTCCAGGTTTTCCTTATGATAGGCGATATCTGCTGGCATTATAAATAATTAGAAATATTCAAGTATATTTTAAAAAATAAAGCAACAAATAATATCGAATCAAGAAATATATTGTAAGCCGATGCATAAAAAATATAGCAGTTGTCAGGCCATAACAAATCGTGCTGTCTGTTTGCATGGGTTGATATGCTGTCAACTTAAATCAGGTATTTGCCACGTTTAAAGATGCGGTTTGACTTGAGGGATATCATCTTTATTTGACTATGAGAGTTGAGCGCACGCGGAGGCAGTGAAGTCCGCCAGTAGGGAAGGCAAACATATGTTTATTTGTGCTATAAAAGAGTTGATGCTTTTATTGAGCATTTTCTCAGATTTTATTGCCGATTATTTTTTAAGCAGTTTTTGCGGTCTCAAAAACGACAGAAATTTAATGTTGAACGTGTTGCAGAAATTATTGTAAAATATTCCAAACCCAATAATTATTTATTTTTATGATTTTTAAAACCATTACTTTGCTTTTTTTTGATATTAAGACTAGTTCTAGATTTTATTCGAAAGATTTTTGAACATTTTGGAGTATTTTTTAAGCGAATATTATTCAACATCTTCCATTGTGACGTTTAGCTATAGCCGGAGCCATGCGATATTAATTTGCAAAGTTTGTCAATTGAGATTTGTTGCGACATTGGTGAAAAGTTTTTTTCCGCTCCGAGGACGCTCACGTTTTCCTCTAACTCGGTCATATTGCTCGTGTGTTTTTTAATTTTGTTTTTGAAGAGCGCACTCGTCGAAATGTTTATCGAATTAAACGTTCACAATTTCCGCTTCCATTTCTCAAAGAAGTTGAATTAAACGTTCGATGACGTTCGCTTTATTCCATCTTTATAAGCTGTTGTGTATAATCCTACGGTATTTGAAGACTTGTTTCTAGAGTAGTGCTGTTTTTTATTGCTGGAAGTTGGTAGAATTCAGCACTGAATATTTTCCCTATAAGTAATACATATAGCCAGAGGATAGTAATGCCTTTGAAGAGTGCAGTACAAGGCATATGACGAAATCTTCTTCAGGCCTGAAATTTTTTTGATAGTCTTACTTTATTGATTTTTTCTCGCTTCAGGTTTTTGAAGGGTTGTACTACTGAAGTTTTTGATCATGTGACCTGGCTGGATGATCTTAAGTACCAAAATCGGCTTCCTTTTCTAGCTGTTATTTATTTCTACTTGTTGCTGCTGCCTCAAATGAAGACCGCATCTACTGAATGCCGCCTATATCTTAAAAGAGAAATTCTGCCTTTCACCTTTTTTCGAGAAGGGGTATTTGTGGGAAGGAAGGGGATGTGTGAGAGCTTGTGGTTGCTTCTGCTAAAAACGAGGAGGTGTGGCGTTATAAGTAGCACGTGTTGTCTGATGGTAATTAAGTTGTAAACGTTGATTGAAGGATTTGCATATATTTTTCACTTCTTCCTGTAATGATTCAATGATATTTTGACGTATCAAATATGAGATCGATGGATCTTCTCTGTGGTTTTTAGTTTCGCTTTGATGCTCTTAATGTGAAAATTGATGAGTTTTTTAGTGCAGCTCGAAAGCGCTGTAATTTCTCAAGGAGCTGAAGTTGGTGCTTACCGTGTTTACCTTGATTAGATGCAGTGGCAGGCTGAAATATTTCTGAGAACTGAATGTCGAAAAAACCGCCTATAATTGAGAGGGAAGAATTAAGTCAAGCTAGAGCCTGCCGTATTCCAGTAATTCTATATCTGGATTACCTTGTTAATTTTGCTGCTGTGAGTCACGGTAAGCGTTGTGAAAAGCAGAGGCATACATTTCTGCACGTTCTGTGGCAGTCTGTTATCAAAAACCAAATAAGAATACTATGCAGCAGTAGAGCATTCCACATTGGGTCGGTAGCACGGAGAATATAGGTTGCAGTTATCAGCGGGATTATTATTATCAGCAACATTGGAACAATACAAACTAGACACCAAGTTCACGAACGTCTTTAAAAGAAAGAACCTCATCTTGAAGTCCGAGAAAACATGTCAGGAATTGATTTGACCCATGTGGCATTTTTCATAGCAAGCAATAAATTTGTTTAATTTCAACCATTTGGCTATTGCATCAATTTCTGAATCTCTTGCAGGTCTCTAAGAAACAATTTTATCGCAGCGTTAGAATGTATTATTCGGAAATATTTATGAGGAACAAAATAAATCTAAAACACTTCCTTCTGAGATACTTCTACGAATTGTGCACTTGATCGAGTGACTATCGCCAAATCCTCTATGGAAACTTCTTCCACTTGAAAGCACTCCGATTCACCTCAGCAGGAAGCCGACAACGCCATACTTTTCCATCACATGAATGTTTAACATTCTCTATTCATTTTTTTCGTAAGACATTGGCGAATTTTTTCAAACACATACTGGTAAGGATAAAATGAAGATTGTGCTAGAGAATGTGTTCCCAATTCTATATTTTTTATATGCTCGATTATAATGGGCGATGCACAGCTGTGGAATGATTTCAATAGCTTCATGTTTTGCTTATCGTTCATTGCTTCAGCTGGCTGGCTCTAAGCATCGCACCGTATTGATAATGCCGCTGTGTTTCATTCATGAGAGTGGGACGGTGTTCTGTTCGACGCTTCTGATGGTTTTAACAAACTCTTCAAAAATTTCCCATGATGTGAATGTGTACATGAAAATTGACATTTAAAGGGTGTAACGTAAGGATCGCTGCGCGACCACGCAGGTTTTAGTGGTTATCCAATTAAATAAGCTAGTTCTTAGTTGTTTATCCTAGTAATTTGCATTGTTTTAAATAATGCCACGGGGTGCTAAATACCAGTGCTACGAACGTGCAAATTTCACTTGCAAGCAGATGATTGAGCGACCAATCATGTCGGTGTTAAGTGACAGATGGAACTAGTCGAACAGATATGACCTTAGTGTTCCGCTTACATGGTCTACCGATTGCATGATTTGCTGCAAAATAATAAAAGTGCATAGTAATGGGTTCTTTAAACTCATTCGACCATTGCTGCAAGACATTTGCAAAAGCTGCCTTATTGCCACCCGACTGGTGTGAATGAAGATCCGGCTAGTATAAAATGCTTGTGAACTTATGCTGTTTAAACGTCTCCAACTTGTTTCAGATTTGACAGATCAATGTAAAAGGTGTAGGTTACATCTTACTAGCTGGCGTTATCCTACTATCAGCGGTTCCCGAGCTGGGAAATCCGACAGACGCAGACATACGAACGGGTGCATCTAGCAGCGCCGTTGCTTTAATGCGCTTTGCAAAAGTACATAATAATGCTTGCCTTGCGCCTAACTCTCAGTATGCGCATTCTCTGCCCAGTTATCTGTATATTGAATTAGCATCGGACTGGTCGGGTTATCCTTATTTGCCTTGCCAACCAAATTTGCATATCCAATGGTGTTTCATCGAGCGGTTATTGAATTAATCACCGGCCAGCACATAGATTTGCATATTCAGGAAGAGGCTATTCGAGCGTTCATCAGCCTGATCGTCGCTAAGCTGTTCCCACTAGTTTGCTATTTATTTACCTTATTTAATTTAACCAACAAGGCATTCGTTATGAATAAATGGCTCTCCATGTCGCTCCCACTTCCACTTGGGTGAAGATGTAAGGTCGCGTTAAGGTAGAGGCTTAGGCTCGTATCTTACCCACGGATGTCGACGAGACGACCCAACCTTGTTCTGCTTGAAAAGGAAACTCTACTTGCTCCATCATTGTCGTTCCAGTGAGGACGCCAGGCGCAGTGGCTCCGTAAGTCGGAAGCAAGTGGTCTGTTCCAAGCTCGCCCAACCAGTACGAACCGAAGAGATGGCCAATTCGCTGTATAGGTGCTAAATCTGTTAATATAACTCGCTAAATCGTATACTTTTGATAGAGATGTGTTGTATTGTTGTGCAGTCGATTATGTGCAAACATGTATAGGGGGACACATTGGTCGATTGCTTGTTGTTCGGCTTATTTCTACCAGTGTCGCTCTTCGTTTGCTTCCTTTTCTCACCGTCACTGTTTCATTCATCAGCGATGAGTGGACAGTGGTCATTTGGATTTGGGGAGTGAACCTATCCAAGTCAACAGTCGACGGACATGAGAAAATATAATAGTGTCTCGTTGAACTCAATCAGCCAAGGAAATCCCGTGAAATGATTATGATTGAATATAGCTGAAAGGTCATTGAAACTCGACGATAGCGGGAACATAAATGAGTTAACGATAACTTCAACTTTTCTATGCCACATCCATTCCTCTCACTTTTGCTATCATTTCAATTCGATAATCAGTACTTCATTTGATAGTGCAGTGAGTATACGCTATTCAATGATTATTTTCTCCAAGATATAAATATTAACCGAGTATCTGCGCGTTGAAGAGCAACGCCAATATAACCAGCTCGTCATCGTCCTATCTGTTATCACTTTTTTATCACTGAACGTACTGAAAGCGACACTCAGTAAATGGGGCGGCGATAACGTATGCTTTCTGCAGCTTCCTTTTGTGCCATCTATGACTAATTCAGTATTACTATGTCAGAAGATTCGACTTCAATTTCGCCTTCCAACCCGGGCGGCAACACAATTGTTCACAAGCCGTCATGGGTACCGTCTTTGGGATTTAGGCCTCATAGATGCTTCCGAGATACAATCCTTCGAAGGCCCTCTAACCTCGACGAAAACATATTTTAGCTTCGATAACTTGCTGCCTGCGGTCTTTAAGGTAGCCACATTGAAGAGACTTGATGGCTTAAGACTTTCAAGTCCAATTTCGCTTCCACTTATAATTCCACATGATGACAGTGCGCACTTTAAATGAAAAATAGAGTGGCGAAAGACACCTTTGGTGACATATTTGTGATATGTTCGTTTTCATAATGCACGCATAATTTCTTATAAATTAACCGCTTTTAATTATTGTAGTTGATTTATTGCAGATCCCAAGGTGGGAGTCTCGTCGGTCTTGTGGGCGATACGGCAATGGACACTGGTCGATGCAGTAATCGTGAGCGTGTCGAGCTCATACAAGCAACTGACTCATTAAGTACGGTACCTCCGAATACGATATTATCGTTCGCTTCATCTAAGGTGAGTATCACCTTTGATTACCGTTTCCTTTGTTTTTGATCACATGCTTGAGTGCAATAAGGAGTCAGCAGGAGAAAAATAAGGAACGGATGAGGCCGTCGTGTCTTCTGTCATCTGCGAACTGCTGCTAGAAATTCTCTCCTTTAACAGTGCAAGGGGTTTCATTTGTTGTTAATTTGAAGCACATAGGTTTTAAGCCTCTAAGCGAGTTTTATATCAATCATCGTTTCGCATCTCTTCCTTCTGCTGTATAAAAATTTTCCGATAGCTGTAATGAAGGGCAAAGAACGGGGAAGGGCGATTAAGAGGGGATTTATTCTTTCTGGACACAGCGGGCGTCATGCCAAATCATTGTATTCGAAAGCCAGTCGGCAACACCATTTTTAGAGATGATGGACGTCCTTCTAGGGTGACATCTTAACCGCCATATCCCTCTGAAGTGGATCGCTATAGCGCGTAGCTTTAATTTAATTGCAGCTTCTATTAGAAAAGCGACCCTGAAGACGTCAGAGCGCACTGAAACTTCTTTTGCCTCTTCCAACTATGCTGGAACTTACTTCTAGTTGTTTATTGTAACGTTTCCTTCTCATTTTCTTTGTTTTTCGCATTGTCTTTCGGTTTTTTAAGAGGTCATTTTCCATTATAATTGCGGATTTTCATGCAAGCACCCTTATAAAACTAGGCCACTGTGCTATTACTGCGCTTGTTTATTTTAGTATGTATTTGCGGTTTTAGTTGTTTAGGGGAACAAATTTGCGAGATTTGATAGGTGATTTATTCGTCAGATGAGAGTGCTTAAGCTTGTGTCGGACAACCCAATGAATTTTTTATTGCATTCTGAATGATTGCGTTTATTATCAAATCGCATTATTGTTCGTAATTTTTTAGTTGTGAGTGCGTTTTTTGGCAAATGCCGAGGGATTTTTAGCGAATATTGGGCGGTTTCTTATTTACTCCTTCTGGAAAGCATTTTATGTTCTTATTTTGCTATAATCACAGTAATTTTTTCCTCCGCCCGTTATTTGAATCTCCCGTCGTTGTTGGCTGATTTGTCTCTCGCTCGTTTTATGCGTCTTTTTTTGATATTCTTATAGAACGCATATTCTGTTAAAAATTGAATATCGCTGCAAATTTGTATCTAACTGTGTATTTGCATATGTGTATATCTAATATCGAAATATATTTTACTGTTGCAAAAGCTGAATTCGTGGAATCTGAGGGGTAATTGTTGAAGTGAAGTGAGCAAGTTGAGTTGCGTTTAAAATCGTTTAGATTTATTTATGTTCGCGTCGTTTTTTGTAACCATTCCCGAATAGTCAGCACTTTCAATGACTGAAAGTGTTAGTCACATAGTGACATTTTTTAATTTGAGAATAGAAAATTGAGACGGTAATGTATCGAGAGATAAGCAAGGTATATTGTAGAGCGCATTTGACTGAGAATTAACTTCAGATTTTTTACCCAACAACCATAATTAATTATAAATATAATTTTGCTGCATCCGGAATCGATATTTTCCCCTCATAATGATGAAACAGTTTGACAGATCGTTGGAAAAGAATAACTTGCACGCTAATGACGGTTTGATTTATACACAAGTTGATATAGTATGAACTGGGCGTGATCACCGTTGTAATGAATGTAGGTGTTGAAAGTATGTAAGAAGGACATTGTCGTTGCTGATTGAGAGTGGGGCAAATAGGGGACGAGAGAGAAGAGTGGGAGGGGCTGCCGATCGGGTATACGAGATCCGGTGCGGTGATAATCGACGTCTTAAGTGTAGGGCAACGAAATTACGTCAGATGTTCAAAATTTGCTTGATGTGCATTTTGATTTGATTGGATGCTATGTGCGTTGTATGTTATTTAAGTTAATCTTTCATTTAACCTATGAGAAATAATTATACTAATAATTACTGGAAAGTTTTTATTAATTGAGAGGAAGTACAATTCGGCAATTTATTTCGGAGTTCGGAATAAATTAATGCAAATTCGTTGATCGTGAAGTGTTATAATTTTGGGTTTTTTACTGCTTGATGGTATTTTGGTATTTTTTGAACCGATCTCTTAGTGTCTCCATGCACTTGATAGAGGTTTTTCTCAAATCGTCGTTGATGTTTTGTTTGGTGATTTTTTCTTTCATATTCCAAGCGTGATTAATGCATTTTTATACGACGAGTTCATTCGTTTCTCAGTTTTGCAGATTGAGCTAAATGTTTTTAAGTATTTCGAGTTTATAAGTACAAATTTCTAGGCCAAGGGCGAATATACGCTTTAAAGGAGAAAAATATGACGTTTATTTCTGAATTTCTAAAAACGATATTAAAAGCTTTTTGGCTTACTTTCACTTGTCACCCTTCACTCTTCTGCTTTCTATCGTTGCAACGAAAATTATTCAGTGTCACTGAAGTATGCCTTTGAGCGACGGTTTCCGAGGTGACAGCTCTCGAAATGAAATTGTTCGGTCGGCTGTTCCCATATCCAAACTACTTACGAGAAACCTGAGATGTTGATTTGCGTTGATGTATTAAGAGTTTCTCAACTCTGTCAGCTGAATATTTGAGGCATATTTAAAGCTTTCAAAAACACAATTTTCCGATATTTCTCATATTTGTGAATCTCATTAGTGTTTATATTTGTTTTTGGGGCATCAATTTTTTGTTGTTATTGGAAATTCGGTTAATGGGATATTCATAAAAACGAATGCATTAGGGGATCTAATCGTAATGTGAAATACGAATGGATTACCCTAAATTTGGAACGTACTCCTTTCTAACGTATCATCAGATGTGGCGCATTGAAGGTGCCTAATGGTATGGTCGTACATGTCTTTATTTTTGCCGCATTCAGTATTCTGTTCTATTTTATTTTCTAATTGCTCACCTGAGACGGGTGAAAAGGTGGGATCACAAGAGTCTAAGACGCATTTGATTATCTGGTGACACTTATATGTATCTTCCCATTTCGCATCGGCGTTCCCCTCCTCCTCTGCTCCTTTGATTACCTGAAAAGGTGTGAATATGATCGTTCATAACTATGCATTCCTGTGCCTAAGAAGAGCGTTAGGGTTGCGTTTGATGTAGCGGTTGGCTCGTTGTTTTGATATCGATATGGTCCACGTTGTAAAGTGTTGTGCATATGACGATTTATAAATGTTTGTTTATGAAATGAGCAGTGAAATTCTCGTTGTAGCTATCTGAATCGATTAAATCTCATTTACGTTTAGACTGTAGGTAAGAATATGCCAATCACTAACATACTAATAATGAATACCTCACCCTTCCCCCTCTCCATCCTCCCTCCCTGTTTCATTGTCGCATCTTTCGGCATCTAATATCTCTTGTAATCAAAGAAGCATTCCCTAGGAGAGAGCATTAGCTATTGTTGAATAAATAAATAAAATATTTTTTCTCTATCCAGGATCTGAAAACGTGATTTTTTTCAAATTTATTCCAGCGTCCCGAAGTGCGGAAACATATTGGAGTTTATGGTTGCTGAACAAGATAATTCATCCAGTAATGGCATTAAACTGGAAAAGAATTGTAGTGACTTCGATTCCGTGATGCAGACGGTCATTTTCCTTAATCATCTCCAATCCATTTATATAATACATCGTTTCGCATTGATGACTTTCAATGGCCGTGGAACACGCCAACAATTTTGTCACCTCTCAATTCACATCGGCTCACATTTCACCTCACATATTGTGGTGATGATGGAGTCATTCGACTTTCTGGTTATAATGTGATCATTTGACAGCGTGGTCAATTTTACTTAATATTAGGTTTTCCTTTAATGCGTCAGTGCTATGAAATTTCAACGAAAATGTTTAGAGGAGCACTTTCCGGGCAGGAAAATGAGATGCAGAAAGTCCGTTTATGACTTTTTTGTCATTCGTTGGGAACGGAATTTTTGCCGGCTGTCTCAGTTGTGCTCATCTCAGTGTTAGTTATCATGAAGTTTTATGCAGCCGTCGTTGCTGAGAGCTGCAGTGAGTTCGATTCTTTATTTTCTTTCGATAGTTACGAACAGTTAACACCCAGTAAAACTTTATAGTATCCTCCTAAGATATTACTTCTTTTATTGTTATTGTATATGAAATCGATCAGAGGACACCTTATCAGCGAACATTTAGTGGATTCATAGTAAGAGTCAAGATACATGTGTTTTGACTCTTACTATGAATCCACTAAATGTTATGAATCCACTAAACACAGTGTCTCAGTGTCACAGTCACAACTGTTCATTTATTATTTTTGAGATCTAAGAGGCATAGGCCCACTTTGCCGCAACCCCCTTTCCTATTACTGGATTATAACTATTTGCATCAAAAGCCTTGGGACCCCTCTTAAAGGATTCTAAAGTTTTTTTCCATTATGTTGGTTCAGAATTCACCTCGCTGACTGTTGAGTACTTCTATATCGTCCTGATTTCTAACCACACTAATTTCCTCTCATTTTCAACGACTGATGATTGTTGCTTCTTCTATCTCTTTGTTTGTCTAACATCCTTGTTTGCTTTGAGCTTTGTTTTGCTTTTTGTGTTGCACGATTCTCTCAACATACAAATGTCGTTTTCTACATTTTTCCGTAGTGAATATTTGATATATAATCGTGGAAATGGCAATTCGAAGTGGCACTTATACTCGACCCGATAGAGGTTGTCTTCT
The DNA here is from genome assembly GCA_013433145.1 of Ascaris suum. Lineage (NCBI taxonomy): Eukaryota > Metazoa > Nematoda > Chromadorea > Rhabditida > Ascarididae > Ascaris > Ascaris suum. The sequence continues at coordinate 5,882,344 of CM024178.1, read as the reverse complement.
CCTCTTGTATCAGGATCGTTCAGTTATTCAATCCGTCATCGCTGTTATTTATTTATGCATTAATCTCTATCATTTTCTTGAGTAATAAGGCTTATTTTTTAATAACTAGCCAGAAGCAGTATTGTTTTCTATAAAGGAGGATCTAGCCGTCAGCCTTTTTCATTACCTATGAATTTTTTGTTTTTTCTTCTTATTCACTTGGAAAGACGAGGTGAATCGTATTAAAATTTAATTTCTAATAATTAACCAACTAGTCAATCATTTGTATCGAAGAAAGCTCTATGGAAGTTGAAATCGTGTTGGGTAGATGTAAAACGAAAAAATGTCTATGTTTGAAAAGAGCGATTCGGATTTGTTGCTTTTTCCCGCTTTTATAGTTGTGAAAATTTTTTGATGCATTTTCTATTGCATTGTTCGGTGAAAATTTCTAAAGCGAATTTATCGCTCGTCATTCGAATTTTCAGTCAATTTTTTTGCCGCCCATTTGAAAATATTAAATATAAATTCCCATCGTATCTTTTCGCGTTGTTGAAGTCTTGTATAATGTCGTTGTAGTTGATGCGGAGATGTAAGTTGGTTATGGAAGAAAAAAAATTAGTGCTCAATGATGTAAATTTAAGCATAATCGAAATCGAATGGTCTGGCATGGCGCAGCTGGTAAAAGATTCCTTCCATGCTTTTAAGAGTAGAGTTCGAGAACATTTTGGCGTATTTCGATTATTAGCTCACCTTTTACTTTCATAATCATTATGCTGATTGCGGTGCAAAACTTGCTCATCAACAGCATAATTCAATAATCATTTTGCAGTGTTTGTTGATTTGTCTGATTAATTGTGGAAGGGAATTGCTTACATCGTGTTGCAAATATAGGCAATACCTAGGCAGGTGAACATTATTTATTTTTGAATAAGGTGCAGAGGATTGTGGGTAGATGAGTTAGTGAGGTCACAGCGAATGGTGGATTGGTGTTGGGTGGGCGACGTGAGCCACGATAACGTTGACGAGACACATCGTGGTCACGGCCTCTTTTTTGTGTTGTTGATTGAGGTGGACATGAGGGGCGACTCTCGCCTTGTCGCACACCACCTTTCCTTGCTTTGTTGTCATCATCGATTTTCTCTCTTGAGTTTTGTGTTTATTCAGTCTTTCCCTTACAGATTTACAGGTAATTTATGCGATCTTGACGCGGTTAATTCTTCTGTGTTCTTTGTATAATTCTGTTAACATCAGCATACGCATTTTTATTTCTCTTGAGAGAGATATCGTTTTGGCCACCTCAATATGCCCGGAATATTGAGGCACTCGATCGATTCAGATTTTCTGTTGCAAACTGTCATCACCTTTGCGAGGTATTTTCCTATAACTACAGTGTAGACGACCTATTCTTGTCTAAAGAGATCGTCATTGTTTACATGAATCAAAAATTAATTAACGTAATTATATTCTCTAGATTTAAAGTTAGTGGAGAGGGTAATTACAAATTTTCCCATCTCGATTTTCGCTTTATTGAGACGAAAAGCAAACGGCAGTTTGATGAAAGCATTCTTTTGAATTAACGTTTATGATGTTTCGAGTGGTTTTAGCACAATATCAATAACCAGTTCCTGCAGGTGATGCTTGAAAAAGTTCACCTGGTTTCATCTTTTCACTTTGTGATTCATCCTTTTTGGAGGACCATCATGGAATACTCAAAATCTTAACATCATCTTGATGACGTTTGCAAAATTTTTTGCTCGATCAGTGCGTAATGGTTTTAAACTGTCGAAATGATATTTTAAATGCTTTTCTCATATTATATAATATCTTTATATAACAAATATATTTTCGTTTCAAAATGTTTTTTCATTTTTTTCCCGTTGATATTCTTTTCGCTTTTTATCTCCTCTAATTTTTTTGCAGTCTTTGCCAGAGATTTTAATCACTTGCACTAATGTGGCGATGAGAAGAATTAGGCCATGAGAAAGCGTTGATGGCATTGCAAATAATTCTTCCTTCTTATCAACACCTTTCGTAGATGGTTTTTTTTTAGATAAGGTGATAACGTGCTAAAAATTTTTTCTTTTTTTTCACGTTCTGTTTCGTTGTTGTGTTTTTTATCTTTCCACTTATAATTTTGATGTTTTCGATGATGATAATGCAGAAGAAAATTCCCAACAGGTAATTATACATGGTTATATCAAACTATATTTAAAAAATAGTTGAGAATCAGGCTCGAATGACAGAGGCGGGGGGGGGGGGGTGGTAGTGGAACATGTGTTGATGGACGTGAAAAAGATAAGTGAGGAGGAATTGTGAAAACAAAATGCCTCTTTCCTTCTTCCCTTCAATATTCTTAGTGATATTCTAGTTGATTATTAATGAACCTAGAGCGATATTAGGTGATAGTTGCACGCGCGCGCCATAGAGAAGTTTATATGTTATTCTCAACGATCTTGAACTCATTATTTCATCCTATGTAACGATGATCGCATTGCTCAATTATACCTATCAATCAAAACTTTCGCGCTGATTTTCTCCATTAGAGCGTTATTACGTTTGGGCGCATCTAAGCTTTAATTTAGGATGTCTAACATTCAATAGCCTTCTATTTTGTTTTGATGATGAATTCACTATGAATGTAGAATTATAAAATTAATAAAATAATTTGAATGTAGAAATATTTAGTACCACAGTCGTTTTCATTGTCGACGTACTTTTATTTTGGGAAACGTTTGAAGTGATATTTTTGGACAGCAAGATAGTTTTTTTGCATGGAAAATTCGCTGATAGTTTTTTTTTTCTACGATAAATTCATTGATTTCTGATGTCATCGGGGTGAACTGTGGTAACAACGTAAACTGCCTTACATGTCATTGTTGAAGGATTTCTTTCTCGTGAATATTGCATTCTTTATCTTATTTTTTGGTTTCTTATATATGACTCTTTACAATCATAAATGAAATGTTGCTGTTGATTTTGAGGGGCAGTTGTTAGCTTCTAGTGGAATTAAGATGATGGTACAGTCCTGTGGAATTGTTTTCTCTTCTTCCATTGAGTTTGTCTTAGACATTATTTTCATATTTGAGGGTTTTCTTAAATGTTTCCCATTTAGATGAGGTAAAGTTTTTCAGCAAATAAATTTCGTTCTTTTGAAATCGAATTTCTTCTCAAATGAGGAAGGAGGGAGGAAATGAAACCGCACCAATAAAACTTTTTTGAATAAACTGTTTTATATTAGTTCTAACCTGGAGAATTTAAAATTTTTAATTTTTTTTCTCCATTAATAGTCGATATTTTTTCTCGCTTTTGGTCTTTTTTTTCTCATCATTCTTGATATTTTCTCTATGTGACAGGGGTAAGAAAGCATTTCTTATCATCATTCAGTCACGTTTCTCTCACTGTTTCAGTACTATCCACAGATCTAGCAACTACCTTTAGCTAGTGAACAATGTTGATCGGCGATAGGTTAGAAAAAAGTCTCATTTTCATCGGTATTTCTTAAAAAGTAGTGTTGTTTATGGAGATATAACATCACATTCATTGCTCGTTTCGCGGCATTTTTTTTCAAATTGTGATGTTGGATCTGTTCTCGTCGTCACTCTCTCGAAAAACTCCATCAGTGATCACGAAGTACAGGCAAATGAATTACACTTAGTACATTGAGTTACAGGTAGGCTTGTGAATTATTGTTTGAGTAGTTTGGCCGATACGCTCTACAATGATTTTTTCTGTACTATGTATGGAAAGTTGAAAGGAAGTAAGATTTGCGTAATATGCGAACGAATAACAAAGTAACGATATAATTGTATGCATGTCGCTAATCAACACAATATGTGTGTACCTGAATTGAGGGCTTGCATATCCATAGTTCAATGATAATTGCTACGCGTTGTGGCATGAGTGAGGTTATTGATGAATATACGGTGCTATAGTTGTGCATCTATGCCTATCCTCATTTCCTCTATATGCGAGCGATGCTGTCGGTTGTGTTCTATAGGACGTGAAGGATTATTTAAGGTTGAATACGTGGAAACGGCTGATATCGTATTGGCTCATGAGATGTTTAGATATGATCGTTGATATCGAAATCCTTTCTTTTTCCATTTTATAATTTCTTTTCATTGCTCACGATTAATGTTATTTTCCAGGAAAATAAGGTATTTCGTTTGATATGCAAATAATAAAGGAAATTTAAAAAATTTAAATAGTCTTAATGCTGCAAAGAATTGGTCAAGTGTGTTGTTAATTGAGGATTAAAGTGATATTGAAATGTGCCATATTTGGGCTTTAATTAAAAAATGTGTTGTAAAGTTGGTATAACAAATAGATATTTTATTTTGCCTTATTTATCCTATAAAGATGCATCGCTCTTATACTAGATTTGTTTGCGTTGTCGAGTAATTTTTTCACTAAATGATTAAGTTCTTTCGACTCCTCATATCTTCTTTGTTCGTTATCATCCTCGATTCGATTATTTGTTTCTTAAAATATACCAATTGATGAGTTTATCAAAGAGAATTATTGGTGGAATATTGCGCACTATTAAAATCTTTTGAGAGTGCTGAGTGAAATTTTTATGAAATCAGTATTTGAAGGTGGTCGGAGCATTGATGGATTCAACTTTCGTTGCTATCGCTCAAAAAGGGCGTGTTTCTCTTTGTGTGGAGATAGCTAAGTGAATAACGACTTGCGATCGAAAATAATAGGTTGAAGTTTAAATCCGATTGCTCTTTCGTGTATTTTCCTTCACTTCAGATCCATGAAACATTAGCAGTGGGATTGTGCAAGGGCACGGTCAGGTGCCTAGCCAGTTGTGTAGTTCTCAATTGATTGCCTGTTTTTATGAACCCTTATCGACGAATACATCTTCTGTTGGCTGCGATTCGTTGGCATTGTTTTATGTTTCAGATGTCGAGACAACCGATCCGAGTCGCAAAGCCACCACAACCTCGCACGCAACGGTTCTCTCAAAGGTTCGTTTTGAAAATTGCATCTACTTACCTCACCTTAATTGAACGAAAATACATGATGTGTGTTTTATATATGTTTTTGCTTCCCTGCTGAGGACTCATCAAAGTATGTGTGTCGAGTATTACAACTCAAGAACCACCGAGGTGCGAGTTTGGAAATTTGACGACTACGTTGTCTAATAGTCGATCACCTCTGCCTTACTTCCTATTAATCCATCAACATCGAAGAGCGATGTAGACATTTAAGAGTGCAAAAATTGCATTCATTTTGTATAGAGACATTTAAATCTTTCGGGCCATTAGGAAAGAGTCCTTCCATGGAGGCTTCGTGCGAGCAGTGGGATCACTTAAAATATGAAAGCGTTATTTCGACTACTTTAGCTGCTAACATATGAATCGGTTGGCCACATGAGGTGAATGCAAAGAATATTATTATGGGAGCTTCCCTGAGACGCCACTCCGCCTTCACAAATTAACACATTGAAAATGACGTCATTCAGTTTGCACAGAATTAGTTGTAATTGTGCGTAGAAGGTGGTGAATGAATTGTCTTTGATGAATGAATCATTCAATGAGACAAAGAGAGTACACAGTGATAATTGCTTAAAAGAAGGTATAGTTACGTGTTGCATTTGAAGTGTGTTATGCACTCAAATGTTTATTTACTATTTTTCTTTTGTAATTTTCTTTTTCAAAAATTATTGAAACTTTTTCACCTTGATCAATAACGCATGATCAATAACGCAGAGAAATTTGTATATTTGTGGGAGAATATTGTGCTCGTGGTGTGGAATTGGTGATATTCAAATCTTTCGAAATGAATACGTAAATTTTCAGGAGTCTGCATCTTCCCCACATCAAAAATTTACATATTTCGTTGAAGATATTTCAGTGAATTTTTGTATGAATAACTTTGACGAAAACTAATTTTCACAGCCAGGCAATAATGTAGTTTTCTAAGAATTATATCTTTATGGGAGTCTTTCCGAATTTATTGATGACTGTTTGAAGTTCCTAAAAATGATAAAAATCCGAAAGAATAGTGACTAATTATTACGCCAATAAATACGCATATTGATCTATCGCTGAAATCATCGGTCCATAAATGCAGCGTTATCAGAGTGAGACATCACCCACAATTCCGTCAGTCGGATGTTACTTCATTATGCAAATAATGAGCAACGGGGAAACCTAGACAGACCTCGACTATGAATGTCCTATGTTGGTGAAGATGTTCTGAAGTTCCATCGTTTCATGCTTCGAAAAAAATTCAAATCATCAGAACGTTAGTTATCAGTTGGCCTTATCAATTATCAATTTATCAATAATCAACGAGTATCGATGAGACTGTTAACACTGATTCAGTATTATTTTCAAAATATCAGATATTGATGTTAAATTATCGATCGGTTTCGCAATATGAATGATTGCAAGCGATATTATTCATGAAATGTTCGATGAAGTTTTCTTCATTGGAGTTTTCGAAATATATTTTTCATAGCAGTGCTGCTCTACTAACATAGATGACGATCGTTCTCTCTCTCTCTGTCCCTCTCCCTTTTCTCTTACTCTCCGTTCATATGCAAGGATAATTTTTCTTGTTATGCTATGTATTCGTTATTTAATTTGATCATTGGTAATATGGTTTAACCAAATAATAATTTGATAATTATCCTTAGATAGAATAATTGAAATTTCTTATAATTTTGGATATTTGTTTGCTTCGGAGCCTTTAAAAAATTGCTCGGGTGACGGCGTTGATGCTCACAACGTTCGCCAAAAAGAGCGAAAATGTTTCTGTGTTTTCAATTTTCGCATTTTCAAAAATTCGCCGAATTGTTATGATTTTCGACGGTGTTTATTATAAATAAATTGCGACACCTATAAGGAATTGAGAAAACTATTCACTTTTTTTTGATGCATAAGAAAAATCTATTTTTCTCACAATTTCTCACTCAACATTTTGCGAATTTCTAAATTAGCGCTTTCTAGTTGTATCGTTATTGCAAACTATGCAAACGTTTATTATTATAATTGCAAAAAAAAATTGATATCGATAAAGGGAGAGGAAATTGTTACAAATAAGAGTTATATAGTAGCGAGTAAAACTTGAATAGCGTTTGGATAACTTCATGAGCATGCCCATAAAAGTCTTCTATTGAATATTGAGTTATTTTTTTCTTCAATTTCTGTGCCCTATTTCATTTTGCATATTTCTTCATGTCTCTAACGAATATTATAAATATTCTTTTCTGTGGATTTGTTTTTTGTCGGTTTCGTAATCACACATGCATTTAATCGATGTATGTGAATCATTTTATGCGAGAATAAAAACTGCGAATGAATATGAGAAAGAAGGAGAGGCAGAAGGAGAAAGAGTAGGAAAGTGACAGAGTAAAACCTTATTCGTGAAACGGCAAAAAAATTTCTGAATCAGCGGTATGATTTCAAGTCATATATTTGCGATTTTAGGTAGAGATAATAGGTAGCTGAATTGGAGTTTCTGGTGGAACGGGAGGGTGGTTGGTGTGATGGGCACCACCACGACCGAGTACTTTGAAAGATGCCGGTTGAGGTAGGTGGTATGCTTGGCTATATGAGGCAGCCATAGCCCCTGGAGGAATATAAGTAATTTCAAGTTGGATCGAAGGAGGGTATGTCTGATTATTGTTAATGCAGTAGTCGAACCTTCAACGTCTCCCTCCCTCCTCCTCTTCTCCCTCTTCTTCCCTGCTCCAATCCCCCCTTCCATCCCTTTTGGTACCCGAGCGAGTGTACTATAAAAGTGCATTGTTCATTACAATTATTTGCAGCTCGTTAAATGGCCTGTTTTAATTTTTTGTATTTTTGGCCCTTTCGGTTTTCATCATTCCTTGTTTTCGAAATGTCTTCTGATGTTGAAGGATTGAACCACAACGACCTGAAAAAAGCATTAGGGCTGATGCGTTAGTGCATTCGATTTGAGGCTGTAGGTTAATGGGATAATTGTTCCAGGTAGAACGCCTCTTGGATCCGCGTGGGAAGCAAGGATAATAGCTCATAAGTGATGAAGATGTGCTGAGTCACAGAGTAGGTAGTTCATTAGCGTTTCTAGAATGCAACGTAAGTGTGCACTCAGGATGCATTGCGATTTTCCGCTTTCCACTTTAGGCATAATTCAATAAGGCGAAGATGCATTTGCTTCTATTGTTGAGTTCTACTGCCCGACTTGCTGGGTGCAATTTTGTCGAGTTCTGTTGTTTAAATATTTTTAACTTTTATTTCCCACTTGCTTTATTAATTTCCCACTTGCTTTCCACTTGCTTCAATTATATTTTTTTCCCACTTGCTTAAGTTATTAATTTGATTATTTTACCCTCTTAACTAATTCATTTTCAGTAAGTGATTTCATTCATGAATTTTTTATATTTTCGTGTAAAAAGTTGTTAGCGAACAACTGAGTGATCTCTTCACTCATTTCTTGCTTCTTTTTAATTGTTACTTGGCTATTAATTGTTGCAGAATTAGGTAATTCAGTGATTATATTCGCGAATTCGACAACTATGACACTAAGCTCAAGATTGATAGAAGAGACGTTGGTAACATGAGGATGGCAGTATGTGTTTTTAAAGAATTCTCAACACAGTCTCGGTTTTTATGGTCGCATTTTGTATGAGTGATGGTTACTGCAGCAGACTCGTTTAGAGAAAAACGTGTCCTCTCATTTGTTCAATATGTACAAGTAATGGCTAGAATCAGAGATGGGTAGAGCATTTGAATGAAGCATTGGTGCGTTGGCAAGAGATTCTACGCTTCTGATGAGCGAATATAGCGAACGGGAAAGAGGCGGGGATGGTCGTATATCCGTCTCCAACTTTAAAGAGTCATTATAGATCTCACCATATTGTTTTTGCCGAGGTGAAGTCAGCAGATTGTCAATTCATATCCTCCTGGGGGCGGTAGTTTTTTTTAAAAATAACATCCTCACTGTATAATCGGCGTAAATGTAACATTTTTTCGTTATTTTCATATTCATATGCAAAATGCAGTAAGTTTTTCTGTTGCACGTTTCATGCGTTTTCTCATAATGTGCTGTTATTTGTTGATGAAATGTAGTGATCAGTAGACGATGCGCCCATAAGCAACACTTGAACTACTGTTAAGTCTGGTCACTCCTGCTTATAATTGAAGTCTAAGCCAGACCTTCAATCATTTATGAATTCGGTGATGCTTAAAAGTGTGGTATTTAATCAAATCTTAAAGCTTTTTTTGCTAACTAAATATCACTGATATGATAATGCGGAAGAAGGCCAATTAAAATTCCGAAGCAATATTCTGGGAGAAAATGAATATATTTTGGAGTGTATTTGAATATGTAATATATCGTTGCATAGACTATATTTTAGTAAGTTAGGATGAATTCTGCCTATGTGCTTTCGTTTATTGTTTGATTCATTTTTTTCAACATTTGCTGTCAAAAACGAAACTGAGGGAGAGATAACAGAGAAGAATTGCTGGTATTGTGCTGACTCTGTGATATTAATGTAATGTAACAATACAGAATGCTGAAAACATGTGCATCTCGTCCATCTGCATGGTCTTTATATAGTTGGGAACTGGTGGAGTCGGCGAACGGCTTCCAGAGTTGTCGCACTTAGAGTGGCCTTAACACTCCGCTCTCCATTCAGCCAGTTACCTACGTCAGAGGAAAGAGGAAAGGCACTCTGTAAGCAATTCGAATTTGAATTGGGGAGATTTTATAAACGACTTTTTATGATCTCGAGGAAGTCTATATTTGCGAATTTATGCGTCCATGTACCCGTGGGTATTTCCGCGGGTTGATTTATTCAGCTAAAGTGTGGAATTTCAGCCAAGGGAACAGTTATAACGATATCGTTCGTATGGCCGAGCAACAAAGACGACTTATCGACGCGAATCGAAGAGAAATCGAAGAGCGTGAAGCAAGACCACCACGTGTCGAAAATGCTGCTGCTCGGCTTGCTGCTCTTAGAAATGAGGTGCGAGCAAATAAATTTCGACTCTGCTCACATTTTCATTTGAATAGAAACACCGAGTTTTTCATATTTACTAAAAAATCTCGATTGGCTCTTCTTTCACCATCTTTGCATAGGTCGGTTCACTGTGTTAGAGACGCACCTTAATCGCTTATAAAAGCTAACTTTGTGTAGAAATTTTAATGAAAATAACCCTGGCGGCTCATTTGACATCGTTTCAACAAATTATGATGGAAAGTAAGAATTTTTAACACATCGGCATATCACTTTCACCTCAAATGAGTCATGAATTTGCTGTCCCGTAGATTCAGCCTGGTCCGTTTCGTGGATTATCGTTAAGTTGATCACTTTGTACTCGATAAAGTTTATTAAGTTGCTTAAAACTTTACAGCTCAATTAAGGTGTATTATTTAAAGGTGTTGTTAGAAGAGCGCGAGATGGCACGATTGAATGCGATTCAACGTGAAGCACGTGAAGCATGCACACAGAGAGTAGCCGCCGAGAAGCAACTATATGACCTGCAGAACAGTTTCTCGTCACAGGAAGAACAGCTAAGGAATGCTGCCTCAAGGATCGATTCCCTCAAGACACAGGTCGTCAATTGTCTAAGTTTTTGTTGGTAAATTCGTTTCTAATTAAGGGGTTCGATTTTTTGTGATCGTTGTAGGGGGTGGAGAATTCTGCCTATATCTCTTAAATATATTTAACAAAGAATTTCATTTGATTTACAACCCCCCCCCCTCTCCCAAAGTTATTCGAACATTTATATAAGCGGCAGTTTTCGTAGATTTCTTCTCCATAAATCTTTTCATTAATCTGTTGGAGGCGAATAATTCATTGAATGCATGAGCTATAATTATGCTCATCTTGAGGGCCGCATTCTGAGTAGTTGTTTAAGTGAAAGGATGTCTATTTGAATTGTATCAAATCTCGATATCAGAAATGCACTGTTTTCGATATAAGGCAATGGGACAATGCAAATGCATAATTGCATTTAACGCAATCCTTATTTCCATCCTAAAGGAGGTGTTTCAAGAAGAGAGAAAATGTGCTTTTACTGTAGAATCGTTGTTGAAATTTGTTTAATATTGAAATAAATTTTAGAAATCAGTGTAGAGTTTCTTCAATAGTGATGTCGGAATAGTGAATGATATTATCATCGATGCGATTTTTACAGTGCATTTTTGCATTGCATCATTTGCAGTTGCATTTTGCACAGCTATACAAGCATATTGCTTTGATGTTACACGTTATCGGAGCATTAGTCGATGTTTAATGCGATGCGTGAAAGCTCTTGCATGAATGATAAACCATGATTCAGTTAAGTGTTGTGTGCGTGGCGTTGCTGTATCGTTTGGGTACCTGTGGCAGCTTTTGCCTTGTCCAGCAATGAGCTATTTGATGGGTATCGAAGAGTTAAAAATGGGCAAGTGGACATGAGTTCCAGTAAAAAGGCCTAAGTATTTCTCGAAAATTCTATTTCTGATCACTGATTCATTTATTTTAACAGATCAAACTTTTTTCATTGCCTTTTTTGATGAAGACATTGCGCCCAAAAATAAACGGCGTTTACCTCATCTATCCAGAATTCATCCACAATATAACATTCGTCGTTTTCTCTGAGCGAAAAATTCTACTTATTCTTGTTTCTAATGTTTGGAACGTGGGATGCAAACAATTTTTCACTTGATGAACTATCAGCGACGGGTACGGATCAAGATAGTGTGGTACTAATGAAGTTATTATGAGGCGTATTTAGTGCAACTTGGTATACTTATGTTGTGCAGTTGTTACTGCGATACGATTGAAATAGGAAAGGGGTAATTAGTTATGTAGTTTTTAGCTATTTCTGGAAGATTCCTAACAAAGTGTGTTTTTTTTTTCAGCTTGATCTTCTTTATCGAAGGCGACTCTCTGCAATGAATGCGGCACGGGCTCAGCAGAAGAGACTCAACGCACAGAACGCTCAAAATCGCTCTTTGAAAGTGAGTGTCCTCTGTGAATCATTATTTGTATCGCTGTGAAAGCGATATTGAGGAAAACCAATTGTGAAAATGGCAGGCTGTATGCATCAACTCCTTCAACTCCCCCTCCCCCCTCCCCACACCTCCCACCCATTTCATCTCCATCTCCCCCCCCCCCCCCTCCCACCTCCTCTCCGTCCTACTTTGCTCCTAGTAGTTGATCATATACTGAATTTTTTATGCGGATTTCCGAAAATCATCCTTTGACTTCTTGATCAAGCAGTACTTAACGCCTTTAAAAGGTTATGTCGGAACACATCTTCAAGAGCGAATTCGTCGTAACTTTTCTGCCTGTGTGAGCAAAACACGTGATACGTCACCTTCCTCTCAGTCGTCTTTTGCTTTTCACACCATATTATTTCCTGATCTTCTACATGGATGTCAATGGTTCCGCATCCCCCTTCCCTCTTCATTTTCTGAGACTAATGGGAAGGAGGAAAGTTAGGATAAGAGGTAAATATGCTTATTGGGCAGCGAGCAGAATGGTCGCTAGGTTGGAAATATTTCAGAACGACGAAGCGTCTAGGCCGAATAATTCGAACGACAGTGGTGTATCGAGACCGCGAGCATCGGTTGAACCCTTCCAGGTTTGTGAACTCCGTGATTTTTGTCACTCTATGTGAGGGCCGCAAACAGCAGTGGCGATGAATTTCCTGCTGTCAATAAGATACGTCCGTCTGACCCGAGCAAGCACTGCCTGCCATCTTCCTCAGCAGTCTTAACTATTGAGTCGTCGGGTTTTTATTTTCGATCATATGGTATCAGTGTGAACAGTCTTCCTAGTATAAGAAGATCTGTTGCATCACTTGAGTGATAATTCGAAGTCTTTGCGAGTACACGTCGGTTGATTAACAATTTCACGAGTTCTTCTTATCGATTCCTGTCTCTGTGTCTATCTACTTTAGTTGAATAACGATTAATGATGACAAAAAGATTATATTATAAAAAGAAAGGAGAAGGAACAAGAAAAAACAAAAATTCGTTCAAACAGAAAGTGGACTTATAATGTTCCTCTTTATTTATCCTTCTTCTTCTCTTTATAATATTGCTTTGAATGTATTCTTTTCTAATTAACCTGTTTTTTGATTTTTTTTATTTAATTAGCAAGATACAAGAACTTAAACCGGACGGATATGATATCTTGTCACATTGTTCGTCATCAAAATTCAATCTTAGTTCGTGTTTCCTCTCCATTTCACGGTCGTGTTGCATATGTGGACTTGTGATATTTGTTGTTTGACATATTGCGTAGTGCTTTCAAAAAAAAGCTCTTCAGATTGCAAGGCCAACGGTTGTGGTGACGAAAGAAGAGAAACGACGGATAGATTCCACAGTGGTACCACCGGCACCACCACTACCGCCATCTCAGATTGTGCGTAATATACTTTCGCCTTCAAAAGATCTCACCGACCGGTAATTTTTAACGGATTGGATTTCCAATCTATTCTTATCTGCTGAGGGGAAGAAAAAGAGGGTGGTAGGAGGTATCTTAACAAAAACTGTAACGCATATGTTGATGACATTGTCAGCAGATCCTTGTAACAGTTCTGATGGGTCGCTTTTTATTGTGGCAGTAGTTCCATTTTTCACACATCGATGAAGCCCTTTTTTGTTTTCATGACTGTGGTAATTTGAATGTAAGGATAATAGAAAGAACCATTGCTTTCTTCTCCCAACAAAAAATCTGCTATTGTTGTTGATTCTTCACTGGAATTTTGTAAAACATCGTCTTCATGAGTTTCAGCTTCTTTTTTTGTTATGGAAGATTGCCTTTGGAGCGTCAAAAGTAATAACATAGAAAAAAAACTATTTTCCGTTGCATTTTTTGAAGTGCTTAAAACGATTCAACTGTTTGAAAATTTTTGCAGGGTTGTTTTTCGCAAATCAATATCAGATGAGCAAATTCGTCGTGAAGAGTCACCCTCGCCACCTAAGGATCCATATCCGTCGCCGATGTGTTCTTTAGAGAGAGCAACTTTGTTAGTACAGAAGTCGGAGGCGAATATCACCTCATCTGTGCCGGTGGCAAGCGTCACGGATGTTATCAGTGCAAACGCGAGAGCTTCTCCGATACCACCCCCTGTGAACACACCGTCGTCGGTGATAACAACCACCTCGATCGGAAATGTTGCACAACAATCAAAGAGAGGAACCAATATGCATCAGTTGTGGAATGAGGCAAAAATCCTCGACGAGGAGGCTGCTTTGGCCGTAAGCGTAATTGAGAGGAGTCCTCCAAGAGGTGAGGATAGTGGTCGTGTAGCGATGGCGGATCAAATCTCTATACGCCCTGATACACTGAGAGCGGCGAAGAGAAGGTAAAGAGGTTTCTTTTCTCTTTAGAAAATGGAAGATGAAATTGTTGGAGAGGAGGTTGGGGATACTTTACCTTTGGAGGTGTACGTAAATTTGTGGTGCTTACCGCCTCTTTTTTAACTGTTTGTTTTTATGAGAGCAAAGGTGCTCACTTTCACGCGAAAAACATTTCGCAGAGGAAGGTCCGGGAAGAGGGGAGGGGACAAGCAGTAGTCTGGGGAAAGGAAGCGGAGGGTTGCAGGGAGATGACTGCTCTCTGATTGCCCTCTCTTTAAGATACTCACTGCGAAACTGAACTTTTTATTTCTCGCCTGTTTGTAACGATCGAGAAATTTGTTCAGACAGAGAGTAAACTCAATGAACTTAATGACTGAGTTTGTAGTAGCTTCCAGAAATATTTCATTTGCACTGCTGTGGGCATATGATAGCATATCTCGGTGTTATGAGCCGCGTTTATTCTATTTTGAAGGTCGTGGGCCCAACAAGAAACGTCTTTGGATGAAGCAGAGTATATTCGAAAGATTCTTTGCGAGCAGCAGAAAAAAGGTCGCACTCATCTCAATTTGGATTCCCACCTCGAGAACCTCCTCAGTCACTCATCTATTCCTGAAGTAAGCTTGCTTTCAGCAGCTTTTTGTATGTGGAATGCATGGAATGTGAGTTCCATGCAAGCAAATGTGATCTCAACGTTCTACAGGAAGATTGCTTCCCGTCGATAGGGGAAGTTGTCAAAGCTTTTGACGCTGAAGGTTCCATAGGGTGAATGAGGTTGTCAAAGATTTTTTTTTCTTGTCGCTTTACATTGTGGTGAAGTTATTAATAGTGGTATCTAAGCACTGGTGGCATTGCTGCCAACTTCTGAAGTCACTCTATCGTGATGCTGGCCCGTTTTGTAGCTAACAACGCTGTTAGCCTTTTAGATGAAAGGAAGAGAACATTTGACCTTTTTATTGTTCATGTTTACTTCATTAGAAACAGAGCATATTAAAAGGAATATATTCAAATACAAGTGTGTCATATATGTATAGCGCTGATTGATCGGTCGAGTTCAATAGAGAAGCATTCAAAAAGAATTCACGGTATTTTGTGCTGTTGGAACAAGCCAAAGCTGATTTATTCGGTGCTTGCAGGTGATTGAGGAGAAATCCGAGCCTGCCGACCCCATTAAGGTAGCGTCTTTTCCATGCGTTCTTGAAAGGGCAGTAATTCATGGATGAACAAGTAGATATATATGTTCTATTCATCGTTTCCAGTCATACTAATTGTTGTTAAGGTTAACATTTTGCATTAGTTAACGGAGCGAATAAATACATGAGGATCATATCTGAATGAGCGTTTTAGGAAGGTACAAAAATAAAAAAAATTGAACGGACACCGTCGATCCGTTGAAGGTTGACGAAGAAAGGTAGAAATTGAAGTATAAGGTAGAGCACAGCAAAACCTAACGTTGTGAAATATAGTAATATATCTTTTCTATGGCGTGAGGAATGCAGAAGCGTTCACATTATAGCACTTTACTGCAGACGGCATCATCGTTTATTCAAGAATAGAAATTAAAGGCAAATCCAGATTATCTGTTTATTTCGATTTGTTTAAAATATTTCATTTTGTTCGGTACTTCTTCCCCATGACAGTTTGCGATTGCTTTTTCAATTTTTTTTTCTTTCGCTAAAGTTTTGTTTGTCTAAACTTTTTCTGAGGTCAAATATTGGGGGTAAGGAAATGCCCAAACATTCCCCATGTGGCTATGATCCTAACATTAGAAGTGCTGAAAGAGTATGTTTCATTTCATTTCTATAATTACTTTATAACTGTGCACGCCGGTGTTTGAAGCTCGATCTATCCTCTAATCATATATTTTAATGGGTGGACATTTATCGTTTACAGGATTTACGTTTAGTATGTAACTATGAAATTTTATAGACATGTACAGAGGTAAATGAAGAGTTACCGTCTACTTCGATCGACGATGGCACGAAAGAAGAATCTCCCCTAGCCGAACCGAAGGTGGATATCGAATCTCCTGTTGAGGAGACATTGCCAGAGAAGCAATCTTCTCCAGAGGCTAACTCGCCTTCGGATTCGCTCGAACCTTTCTTCTCTGAGATTATCTATGATTCGATGAAACTCATAAAACCACCACCAGAGAAGGTGGTTGATTGGAACTTTTTTCAAGTTGGCATGCTTAGCGCAGTTTGTGCTCATAGCTGAGAGGGTTTGTGTATGAAGGTATTTGAAGACCTTAGAAAATCATTTTCCACTTTCATTGACATAGCAGCGGGAAGGAGAGGACCACTCATTCCACAATTATATATAACTTTCGGTGCCTTAGAATTCGAGAAACCCTTTTTTCTTTATATTACTTTCGTCATAAAAAAATAAAATCCTAAGGTCTTCTTGAGAAAATGCAATACCATTTTGCTCTTTCTTAAGTGATAAAGTATAATGAGCACGCATTATTATTTTATAATGGTTCTCTCAGCACACCACCGTTGTATAAAAGAGCTTTAAATGTCGTCTCAAAACCCGGGAGGGAGAGGCAAATGCAATCGGGGTTACTAACCAAGTTTAATCGTAGGGGATTCTACGTCCATCGGGCGTTAAGAAGCCACGTCGTCATATTGTGTTCGACCCGCTTGCATTGCTTTTGGATGCCGCGCTTGAAGGCGAAATGGACTTGGTTAGAGCGAGTGCTGCGCAGGTACAGTTTACTGTAAATTTTACATCTTTTAAAATTGTGGGTAAAGATAAATGACAGCCATGTGGCTGCATTTATTCACAAGACTTCACTTCATCCGCCATCTTCAGTAACATTATCCGTGCCGCATGTACCATTCTTTATAGGTGAAAGGTTTCCGTTTGCATCTTTTCTTCGGAAAGGCTCATTTGCTTGCTGGGAAGATTGTTTTCGGATTTGCCCTTAGAAACGGCTTGGAGTTTGACAAACTCATATCAGAAAGTCTTCACGCAAATTTTGCTATCATCTTTAATGTGTGTCGGTTTAGATTTGCAAAATTAGTACAGTACCGCTAGCGTGTTGGAAAGAAAAACGGCAGGCAGGGATGGAACGGATGTGTGGCGGGACTCGATCCCCCGCTGAGGACGAATGTGGAATAAACATTTCCGTCTTTTAGTGAATTATTTCAGAAAATTTCTTGTCCTGCAGCATGAAAATGCGGACAACTAATCTTCATAAAGAGAACGTTTACAACTGGGCTTGCTTTTAGCACTAATTTTCGTTTATCTTTTCTTTGTATATTTTTACTCACACATGCGTTCCTTACTTCTACGGTCATTAGTAACGTCTTTGGTTTTTAATTCCGACATGTAGGTTGATCAGTGTACTTCTCGTCAGATATAGTGAAAAGAGGGAAGAAAAAAATGATTTTTTCTTATCCATTTATAAGCAAGAGCTTTTTCCTTTCTGAAACCTTTTTGATCGTACCGAGTTGTGAATAAGGGTGCAAATAAAGAGTGAGCGTTTTTGACGCTTACAGCCTGCAAGCCAGAGTTTGTATAGAAAATTAAAGTTCTAATCAATCCGAGGCTTTCCACATTTTATGGGTTGATCCGTTCAATGGGGAGGGGGGGGGGGGGATCGATTTGTTCACGTCGGATGGATTCGTCCCTTCACGTCGGATGAGCTGATCTGTCCACACCGGATGAGTCAATCCTTCTGAAAAGGCCGCTCTAATAAGCTCTAATATTTCCTAAATTTTCCGTTTTGTTATTATGTATGCAATGAAATAAAGCGGTGTTGAGATTTAGATGCCCGATCTGTCCGCGTCGAACGACGAGGGTATTACGGCACTGCACAATGCGATCTGTGCAGGTCATTATGAAATCGTACGCTTCTTAGTCGAATCACTTGCAAATGTCAATGCTCAGGTAATTAATTTCTGTATTGATGCAAGTTTATGCAGGAAATAGGTTAAATCTGAGAGCGCCAAATTGTGATTTGAATTCAGTGTTTTAGAGATGAAATTCATCTGCAGATATGATAAAAGTGATTCGATTAACTCAAAAAGTTTTAAGGGAAGAAGGGAAAACGAGCGAATTCTTGGCCAGGGATGATCTCATTTCAGGTGTTCGTGAGTTATCTCGGTTAGGCAGTTACTGGGGTCTATTTCAAGCTACTTTAGGTCCTAATTTCTTAGGCTTTTTTATTGCGCACTATTGTATAAGACGCTAGTGCAAAGTATAAGCCCGTGTCTGCTCATATGTGTCGCATAAAATCCTTTCAATTGTGAAACCTTTCGCATCATGTTATCTGCATAGCATAGAATCTTTTAATTGTACATGATGCGCAGTGAGCAGCCCATACATTTTGTAAGACGTTTTTGCACAAATGAAGATCATAAAAGAAGGAATGTTGTTGGTTTGGTGAGGAAAGAACAGCGTGCTTTTTAATGCAGGACTCTGATGGTTGGACACCGTTGCATTGTGCTGCATCGTGCAACAATCTTCCAATGGTGAAATTGTTAGTGGAAAGTGGTGCATGTATTTTCGCACAAACACTTTCCGATTTGGAGACACCAATTGAAAAATGCGAAGAAGACGAAGACGGCTATGAGGGATGTCAACTTTATCTGCATGCAGCGCATATCAACGCTGGAGTTGTGAATGATGCAAAGGTAATTTGTGATGAGAGGCATCTCTCTATTGCTCTCGTTTTATTGGCTATTCGAATGCCGTTGTTTGCAACCAAAGCGAGCAGTAGGAGCGTTTATAGAGAAAGGCCTTTGAGGGGTGGCGGGGGGGGGGGGTGTGATGAGAGAGGGTAAGTGTGTGGCAACCATCAGCGAGCGACCTCTGGTCGTCACTTCTCTCACAATTTCCTGCTCCAATAAGCGCATTCAACAACGTTGGTTTCGCAAGTTTTCGTATTCCTTCTGTCTTTTTGATTTTCATCGAGAAGAGGTTTTTCAAAGGATGATTATTTCTTATACCAACCATCTGGTGTTTTAACCGAGAATGTGGGGAATTTTCCACCTTACGATAACTTGTGATTATTTTTCTTATAAATAAAGCGCTCACGAGATTCTCCCCAATGATCTTGGTCCCGCTGCCGCTTTTTTGCAAGAAGCAGTAAAGTTCGTTTGATCCCTAGTTCTTGTTTCTTCTAATTTCGGGAAATTTTACTGCATCAATGTATTCTTTTTATTGAACCTAAGGGCACTGAAGCACTGAGAAATACCCCACTTTTGGAGAAAAAATAGTGCTCGTTAATGCCTCTGTTTGGGAGGGATAGGGGTTTGGTAGTAGTCAGTGATGTCTCGCTCTTGGAGAGGAGTGGTCAAGTTTTTGGCCTTATTCATTGGCCGCGTCGATTAGTCGTTGGAAATCAAGAAATTTTCAACAAAGACTCGAAATGAAACGCTATCCTATTTACAGTTGATCAATATCGCGATGGATTTGAACGTTTTTGAATGAAACGTAGAGTTCAATTTTGCACTATTGTTGAGAAGGAAGTATACGCGCATTTTGTACGTCAAGGTTGAGTTTGAAAATGCCTATGCGTTTGCGAAGGCGTTGTGATATTGACAGTCGGCTGGATGCGACTGCGACTGTGTGCGTTTGAAATATCATCAGCATCGAACGAATTGCACAATTCGCATCATTCTTCACGGCATTCGATCAGATCGAAAAGGTCATTCGTATGGCGCGTAAAAACACTGACGTATTGAAATAAATGAATGAAGTTCCGGATTGAATGGATTGGAGACGTGAAGAAATGAGCAGTAAGGGGAGGAGGGGGCTGAAGGAACCTAATAAACATATTTTGCATTTAAGCTTTTCAAGGTCTGAAATCTCGAATTCATAAAATAGGTTGCTGGTGGTTGGTCTGTGATAATTTATAGTATATGGTGCGTGATAATTCAGTTGGAAGTTATGGGCTAGAGTGGCTAAGCTGTCTAGATTGCAATTGGGATATTTCGTCATTCGTGGATCCATTTTGAAGTGAGGAGCCAGGAAGTTGGTTTGGCCGCAGCATCGTTTATTCGTGTGCACAACTCGCAAATCATTCAGCGCACTCTTTCCCATTACTTTTCGAGTATTCTTTGTTACATTTTACTCTAATGAGAAAGCACAACATGTGTAAAGTACTGTCCTTGAGCTTGTTGCTTTTATCTTCTAACAGGATGTACCTGAATAAATTTGAAACGGAAGTGATTCTTGGTGTTTTATTTTTTCCTTTCGGAAAACTGCCGACGCTTATTATTGTTAAAAATGATTCATATTTGGCATAGGTGAATGAGATGGAACTCCTTGATTATGTGAGACTCGACGGATTTGAACGAAATTATGGTGGTCCGATAGCCGAAGTTCTTGAATTCGTGCTTAGATGCAGTTCCTCATCTTAGCATTCATGTTGTAAAACTCTCACTAGCATTGATATAACCTGTTCTACTGTTTACTGATTTGTTGCAGATGTATGCGGCCTATTCATATGAGAAGGTACGAGACGATGAGTTGACGTTTGAGAAAGGCGAATGCTTGAAGGTAATCGAGAGAGATGGTGATGAACGAGCATGGTGGCTATGCGAGCGATTCGCAGTCGGTGATGAACCTTTACAAAGGGGTCTTGTTCCTAGAAATTATCTTGCGTTATACCCATCGCTCCTGGATCGTCCTAACGATTTCATAACATTCGAGCTACCAATACGATGTGTTATTTCACGTGATGAGGATAATGCTCGTTTCGATGATAAGAATGGTAATAATAATATGCTCAAAGCTGATATTCTCGAAAAGGTGCTTATTGACGAACAACCGCCCGCATTGTCTGTTCCTTGAACCAGGAAATGACAAAAAAAGGCGATTTTTGATCGATCAAACATTTGTTAGTGGCAGTACTTATACAAAGATAACGAAAATTTCACACTTGAGTTACTCTCGCAATTGGAGGTCTAGAAGGCGCAATCAAGAGTATCGTGCCGGCGACTTAGGATTATCGCATAATCGTCAAGTTTTGTATTGAAGTACGTTTGTATGAATACGCTTGGCCATTCAAGGGATATTCAGGAAGGAGGTGGATATTGAAAAAAAATTCTTTCACAAAATTCTTCACAGCTAAAGAGGCAAAAAAAATTTCGTCCAGCGATCGTGTACCGCAACTTCATTTGGTTTCAGTCTCTGAATTGTCACCTGTAATGGCAGAGGTTGGCACCAGGTGAAGGTATATTTGCATGAGTAAAACTCTATTCACACCAGTGGCCGGAACTAATGCTCGATGTTTGAAAAATAGTGATTAACAGTCGGCACTTTCCAGAACATATTCCTGGGGAATGGCTGATATATCGGTAGAACTGTGGACACACTATTGAATGTCAGTGCTGTTTACTGCTCTAAAATTTGGCTGATTCTGAGAGTTTTCATGCTCTGTCTTAATCAGTGTGGAACATAGAGGTTTGTAATGCCTCTGTAGGGATGGAAATATCAGAGGTATTGTACATACTGGGAGCGAAGAATTAATCTGTGTCTAATGAAGTATTACCGAGGTACCTATATATTTTTATTGGCTCTACTAAATGCGAATGTCGCAATAAAACACTCCTCATTTAGGTATATTTTTACGTGCACGAATCGCATTTCGCATTGTAATAATGACTTTATTTGTCCACGAAACTGTTCTTGTGTAATTTAATTGCAATTCATGCCAATAATTGCAAATTGCTGCTCGTTGCATTTTATGATCACCGATCATATTCGTTCGTTGAGTATTTTATTGCCTCAATCATCGAACGAGTAGACCTTTTTTCAGCAGTCTTTTTTAAAGATACGTTAATAGCTATGTAAGTGATGTGAGAGGTTATTTGAAACTTCAATTATCAATTTTTGGACGAGTTTGGAGCGGTTTATTAAAAAATCTCTTTCACTATAGCTGATAAAAAGGGCCATTTCTAAATTATTTTGCTTAGGTGTCCTTCCAGGAATACTGTATATTCTACTCTACAGTACTACAGCCATTTTAGTTAACTGAAAATGTTACTGTAGATATTCTACGAAAACAAAGAAAATTTTCTTGTGTAGTTTACGCCATATTCGTATTAACTAATATGTAATAATTAATTCAATCGTTTGCAGTAATAATTTGTAAAGTAATTTGTTTAAAGTTTTTTTCAGCACGTTTCACTAATTGCTCCTCGGTGCGTTGTAATGCCCTTATTTTTCCTTCCTCTCTTTGTTTGTGGTGTAAATGCATAACACGTTGACATTGTTGCTGCAGTTTTGATGTCTGCGATCAAGAAAATGAAGCATGAAGCTTGAGAGCATGCGGGAAGAGGGAGTTGTATAGCTAGAAGAGATATGCCTGGAGGATCGGAGTCGTTCGATTTTCTTTTGTGGCCAATGCGCCTAAATAATATCATTTTCACATTCATTTAGCACTTCTATCAGGTGCATCACCACTTATTTCAGGACCGTTAGAGGTAATTCCCGAATATAAATTTTCCGTTCGAATTTTATTTACGCCCTGTTGTAGTTTTAAGATATAGTTGTATACTCAGCATGCAATTTAGCTATGCATAATATCTGTTTCGAAGCATTCTGTCTGTATATCTCGGTCGCGTGTTCAATTGTTGTGCCTTCATTATTTGCATACATCCCAATTGTTTTCACTTCATTTGATAGCGCTCAGCGTCGTACTTCTGATTTT
Source organism: Ascaris suum (assembly GCA_013433145.1). Taxonomy (NCBI): domain Eukaryota; kingdom Metazoa; phylum Nematoda; class Chromadorea; order Rhabditida; family Ascarididae; genus Ascaris; species Ascaris suum. Next base: position 5,859,402 of record CM024178.1, on the reverse strand, counting down.
ATGCAAATATGCAAATATATACATGCTAAAGCTCTTATTGCTTAGCATTAAGCGGTTATTCTACTTGTTAGAGGAGTAATATTACTTCCTAATATTTGGCCACTTAATAATCATCTAGCGAAAACGTAATCGGTTTTTTTTTTTCAAAATTTTCGTCCTCAAATTTCACATATGAATCCTCGATGGAATATTGCAAAACGTTTAATAATATTAAAACTGAAATTATTTATTTCATTGATAGTTACATTAAAAAAATTCGGTAGATCGGAGCTGCAGGTCGCATTTGCTTGCATAATTCCGCATTTCTATTTTCGAAAATATTTTAAAGTTTATGTTGTATTGGAAAGTGCTCAGAATGAATAATATTCATTTGTATAGAATAAACGGCCACATAGCGATAGGCATGTGACTAATAGAACAAGTGTTGTATTGTGTGTGTGCGTATATTTGCTAATGGCGGAGAGACAAATTTGATTTGTGATCCGAGTGAAGAGCACAGCCAACATTTCAAGCTTGACGACCTAGCTAACATGTGAAGCTCGACCACTAACTACACCGACGGCCTTGTTATGAGGAGTCGATCTCTCCCCGCGGGCCCCTCCTTCATTCTCATTCGCACTACGTTTTGCTTGGCCTATTACGCATTTAATTCACTAAACTCCGACAAACTTGGCAGCTAGCCAAATTCCTTTCCAATTGTTCGCTTAAGAAACTGAAAATGCAACGGCTTCTGTCGGCTGCTGTTTCGTTCTTCCTGTACTTCAAGCTGTACTTTTTTGAGGTAATGGTTGGAGTTTGATACAAATGAGTCAGGAGAGCGGGTTTCTCGGATGGAGGAATGGTGAGTGCGCTGACCTTCACAAACTTCGGAAGTATTTCTGTTCTCCTATTTACCTTGAACCGTGAAGCGAAATTTCCCCACAATTGGCATGTGGTGCCTTTGCTTTTCAGTTTTTTCTGGAAGAATTGTTCTGATTTGCTATTTCAAACGTTTCTCCACCATACTAACCAGCTTTTTAATCTTCGCAGCTGGTGCGCCGAGCATAAGCACAATGCTAGTCTACCATTCCATTGAGATCACAGTATGGGTTAAATCTGGCACTGTGGATGACGTACGCGCTTTTGGGTCGGCATTCTCTTATTGTTGTCCATTGCAACGCTTGTCAATTTATTATTATTTTTTGTACTATACGCTGTGCTTCCCACTCCTTTCCGTACGCATATGAAAGCGATACTCCTTCTTTATGGCACAGTTGCGTAGATATATTATTGGCGATGGACTCCGTTTCTTTCCTTCCTTCGCCATCTTTTGCCGTCGTTATTGCTTCATTCAGTTAGGATGCTGTGATGGTCTAGCAGACCCAACCAAAGATTAATTAGTCTAGAGACAAAGAGGGAGAGGTCTGATGTAATCTTCATCATTGCGACTTAATTTGCATTGCAAACTGCAAATGGTATGCAGCAGTCGACTCCAGCCTTTAAAAAAAATTTTCAGTTCTTAATTAGAAACAACAGTCGAGGGCATCCCGAAAGATCGCATCGGAGTTTTGTGTGAACGGCGTCTGCATAAGGATATTCAATCCACTTCCCCCTTGGGAACAGTCCATCATCGTTGGGATGCGTATTTTTCAGACAAGTGGAGCGATTTGCATGAGTTTCAGCAACGTGCTTTATACACAAATAAGATTTGTCGACGTCGTTTAAGGCCCTTGAGGGATGCCATCGAATTTTTAATGCGTTAGCTGTTCAACACTGCTCTCGATTGCTTTGGAATTGCTTGCACAGTACTCAATTGGTCGATGTGCTTGACTATCCTTCCAGAAGGAGAGCTTCTTTTTAGGTTGAATTGCATATACCCCCTTGATTTCTAAACGATGAGATGTGAACAAAATTTCGAATGAGATATTCCGAAGCTGAATGAGACTTTATTTTTTATTTATTCAATTTGTTCTTTTCTCCTCAGAAACGAAGTATTTTTCGATGGGGTTTCATCCACTTTCCTGTTGAAACAAAATTCGTTTTCCTCTTCCCTGCGTTGTTTAACTCGGTGAAATTTTGTCCTCTTTTAGTTTTTAATGTTATTTTCGGTATGGCTTCGAGTCATTGGTTTCTCTTCCATGAGAATCACTCTGATTTTATGAGTGACTTTAATCTACAGTGATGAAGGTTGTTGACAAAACAGTGTTGCAACATGGCATTGCTTTTGCGTGATATCGATGGGCTTCGTATGGAACATCTCATCTCCGTTATTCGACGAGAAGGCCACTCTTGTGAAACCTGAAATATGACCATCACATGCATACTTACACTCCTTTTTAAAAAGAATAAATCCATAGCTCATTCTTGAGCGAACTTCCAGTCATAATTCTCGAAAAACGACTCTTCCTTGGGTGCACTGTTCATGCATCTTACTAGAATTTTGGAAACAACTACTTATCACACGAATAAAGCCGCGCTCAAAGGGACACTTCCGAGTTCGTGACTCCAAGAGTTTTATTGAAGGTTTTTCCGGTGAATGACTGCATTGTAAAATAAGGCTGTTGTTCTCTGATTACGTCCCACTACGCTTTAATCAAAATGCACGTCATAAGAATTTGAACTTGAAATGGGCACCGCATGTTGCTTCATCGTCTCATGTCAAGGTGTCGTAGTGCATGATTTTGGATGGAAACAAAGTCAGTTGAATTTACTTAATTAGCTAATGCATTTACGCCTTAAACAAATGCAAAGGGATGATCACATACGTTCAAAACAATTGAGGAGATCTTTGAGCACTTCGTTATGATCAGCAGATAATAGCCAGCAATAGGCATTGATGTATGAAAGTTGCGCAAAACAAAGCATCGTAAGTAGCAGAGCGTAGCGTCCCGAGACACAATCGCAGACGCATTATTCCGACCGGCAGGCGACTGAGATGTTCACTGCGTGGCTTCCTGAGCCTCAGTTTACTTGTACGTTTGCTTCGTTCTTTAACGCAAGAATCGCATTCCTGTTCGTGGTAGAAAGCAAGTCACTGAGGTAGGCCTTCGTTTATTTCAGGTTCATTTTCGTCATTATTTTATCAAGTCCCTGCTCTCTCAGGAGAGCCTACTATGCTCGATTTATGTTTGCATCGAAAAACTTGCATGTGGTCAAATTCTTAAAACGACACTGTAACTGCTGTATTTGCGCACATTAGAAGAATTTTTTTGGAAACAACTATCACATCCACATTCAAATGCGCTATTTTCTGAATTATTTTTGTTAGTATTGCTTTGAGATGGTAAACGATTTTCGCGCAGTCTTCATAAGTCTTTTCAAAAATGAGCAGCAATCATATCTTAATTCCTTACCGCATTTTAAAATGCTACTTTTCATGTGAAATTTCGAATAATTTAATGGATGAGGTACCTGCCAATTGCTTTTGAGTAACCACCATAACAACCTACAACTGACCACTGTTTTGGATGAGATTACCACTGGTCCTTTAAGGAAGGTTATTATGGCGCTCCCTCTAACCCGTTTCCCGTACCTTTCAAAATTCCATTTGATCATAACATTTTCCCATTCGTTTTCACTGTTTTCAATTCTGATACATCGAATATGAAAAATGTTCCGCATTGTCCTACTGCTATTTTTATAATTTATGGTTGGGAAACGAGAGTTTCTCTTTGAGTTACTCTTCTTTTTTCCAGCAGATATGTGTAGGAAATGAGAGAGTGTAAGACATCGGATGAGGCCAGTCGGCGAGTTTCTTTAAAGAAGGTGATAAAGATTTAGACAGTTGGAAGTTTTTGTTACACGTAAATGCAAAATCTAGCCCACAGTCTGATTGTCCATTGCATCGTATTACGTGCGCCTTATATTGCCACCATTGTATCGTATAATCATTGCAATGCATCGCATCATATAACTACTGTATTGCTTTGAATCGTATAACTATTGCGTCGTTTACTTCGACGCTGTTTTTGAAGGTCGTGTTAGAAAGGCGTCAAAAGTGTTCGACAGTTTTGGAGAGTTGCTCATATATGCACTTTTAAAGGAATCTGACACGATCTTAAGTTGAAATATTTCATGTCGATTTTTTTTTTTTGCATCAGTTTGATGTCCTGCTTCGTCGGTTATGACTGTAACTTTTGCCGTTTATCAGCGTCACGAAAATTTGCATACTGCGAAATGCCGTTAAAAGACACGTTTAGTATCGGTATAAGCAAATCATTTGCAGTTTAAGAAATCCACTGGTTGCGCTATCGATGCCAGTGGATTAATGAACGGTAGTTCATTTACAAGTTTAACATTTGAGCGAGTCTCATTACTTGTGCACTTCCACACCTGAATTGTTTACCTGAGGTTGGATCGCATTAGGTTTTAACTGTAGTTTACTGGAGACAAACGTTTATTGAACTCGTCGGCTGTTTGTTCACCGCCCTCTTCTGTGGTTTCAAGGCCAAGAAGATTGTTTCCTGTTTGCCTTCGCATTGGTCATTTGAACTGACTTTGTATCTTCTGATGGTTATATTCCCTCCTCAATTCAGTGGTGAAATTACGAATTGTTTTTAAATCATTCTTAGCTTGACATCCAGATTTGAAGGTGTATCTTCAATTATATGGTAGCGTTTAAAGTAAGCCGTGGGTTTAGTGCATATCAAATTTTAGAAGTAGACGTTTAATGATGAGCAAGAACGGTTCCGGTATTCTGATATTGCTTGAAGAAATTTTTCATCCAAGGGGCTCATATTGTGCTGGAATTTTGCTTTTTACGTTTAACAATACATATTCAAGCCTAATTGACCCTCGAAGGCACTCTAATACGACGTGTTCCACATCATATGTTTCCTAAGCGAAATGAGAGAAAGCATAACTGGATACGCATGACGTATATACCATGTGAATTATGTGTAGCGTTCAAATGGTTGTCTCCTGATTCCTTTGAATTCGATACACAATATTTCATATTTCTTTTCTTGGGTCATATTCGTTTGAGCGGTGCCTCACTTTTATAGTGCTACTTCCTCCAAAATTTCTGCTCCTCTTCTATAACATATAAGTAAAAGCAAGCGATAAAATTGGAAAAAATCATATGCATGAAAGCCAACTTTTTGATGAAGTGAATAATACAGTCATACGGGAGATTGTTTCGATGAATAATCTGAGAAAATAGTTAATCAAGTATGAACTGTATGATTAAATGATGAGGATGGTTTAATCGGTTGAAACAATTAAGTAATCGATATCTAATGGAGTGAGCAGTGTGGAAAAAGTTTTGCTGCAAAATCATTTCTTTCTTCGATGAAACATAATTCCTTCTAACAGTAAAATTAATCGAATGAAACCGCTTATAAGCGTTTAACTTATCATATTATTATAAGTTGACTTGTTTATTTGGTGCAAATTATATTTAATTTATACGTGAAAAAAAATAATTATCAAAAAATAAAAGTGAACTGAAACAAGAAGCCACGCAAGAAGAAAAGAAAGCAAAGGTGACGGAAAATAAAACTATATGATAAATCGGTTTTTTCGTAAAGCATTTATCCCATCTTATATTTCTTTTGCTTGCAGTTTTTTGAAAAACCTCTCCTGATGCAACCATTGTGTGCAATATAGCAAACTTATCCGTTAGCTGGCATCTACGACAGTTGCGTTGTAGCGCCCTATCCGTTCATTTCACCTATTTGAAGTTAATTGATGATGAGTTCATTCGCCAATAAAGTAGAGTTTAAATTCCGATATAGAAAAACGAGAATGTTTACAGAGGAAGAAAAGGTGTTAGAGAAGAAAGGTGTAACAAAATTATGACAGGTTTTGCAAGTTATGAGCATATGGGGTTCCTGTTTAAAATATATTCAGGAAAGGATCCAAATAATCTCTAACCGTATTCGAGTGAGTAAGCTAAAGGAGAGAAAAACATCAAGCACCACTAGTACACATTGTTGGTCGATCGTTATTCCTTTTTCTAACTAAAATTATGCAATAATATCAGTATAAGATAGGTGGGGGTTTCTATCATTTGAGTGAACAAATGGATTTAAGAGGGGGAATTGGCTAGCAATGCTCCTATGGGATTCAACGCTCTTAAAGCGTGAAACGTACATCATACTGAGATTAATCACACTCAAAGCAACGCAAGCTTCCTTCTATTACACGCACACATGCACACGCATATACACCCAATTCCGTCACTTCTATTGCTGTCGTTTGTATTGGAGTATTCTTCTTTGAAGATATCCTAGAATTAGTGGAATCCAGTATTGTTACGATCCATAATCCATACAAAAATTGTTCATTGTTGCCTCTCCCACTTCTACCTTGGAGGCCTACATTTGAGATCTCGATGGCAGTTGAGCGAACAACGATGTAAGTCGCATTCATTTATTGGCTGGGAAAATTTTTTGTCCGACGACCTTCCTTCTGCATACCGATTTCAGGAAACAATTTTGCCGCATTGGCTTGCATCATTTTTCACAGAGGGATGGAAAGCAGCATAAACCACGAAGCATTTAATAGTTATCGTTTGCAACGGACAGCTGAAGTCTTTAACGCCCGTCGCCGATGAAATCTCTGATGTCCTTTCAAGGTGTCGTGTTCATAGCGTCTAGGTGCTCTTGGCATTCATTTCTATTAAGTATCATATACAAGGAAATTGCAACCACTTTAGTAAAAGTAAGCCATTAAATAAATCGAAAAATGATTTCGTAGAATTTTTTCTACTTTATGCTTTCCATCAAGAGAATTAATATAAATTGTTGAATATAATAGAGGGCGCCTATTAGAAATTATGCATCTTTAGTAGACGCTGTTTTTAAAAAGAACTAAAATCCTTTATTTGAGCAAGCCGAATAAAAAAAATATAAAATTTATGAAGAATAAAGTTGGTGCCGCCTTTATTTACGTATGATTATTAAACCGACGTATGGCTCATTAGTTATCTGCTTCTTATCAACCATTGTTTATTAATGAGTGAATGATTTTTTTATTTAGTAAAGTAATCTAACTTAATAATTACCTTTAGTCCTTGTGGACAGACACTCTTTTAAACGACATGTATGCTAACAATTCGTTTGTATATACATACATGCAACCGTCTGTCCACTTTCTTGCAAACTGTTTTAGCATTCAAGCGAACAGCTTTACCTTATCAACGGAACTTGCAAATTTATAAGATTTCACTCCGCAATTGTTGCAACTTATTCGCTCGAACAGCAAACCGATTTGCATGGATCGTAGCATCACAAAAACGCTGTCTCCTATATTCCCCCGGTCATTCGTGGTGGAACCACTGATTAAATTTTGGTTCATTTTTAGACGAATTTTAGAGCTTTTCTCATGTGACCTTATTGTCGTTCGTTTTACTCTATTTGATTGACACGTAAGCTAGCTGAATTGACATGAGCGGCCGAGATTAGCATTCAGTTCGGTCACTATAATCATTTCAAGGCGGAAGATTCTGCGGATCCTCTCAATAGGCGCTATTTGCATGGCAAAATTTAAGAACGTTTCCAACTTTTAGGTCTCTCGATTTTTTTAATGGTTTTCAGGAATGCTTTCTATAGAAATAGTGAAAATCATCTTCACCTGTAGCTTTATGCGATGCACTCTTGGTATAGTCAAAGGAAGAAGTCGAAATATTGCAATCTATGCCGATTTGGGCCGATCTTTACAGCAGTCAATGGGTTTAAAAAAAAACTGTTTTTTCCTAAGGAGGATTCACTTTTGCTAGTACGATCTTAAATCTTAATAAAATGTTCTGTCATTGCCAATTAAATTTCTCCGTTTTTTTAGCTTTGTGAAAACTTCCCACCAGCAATCCTTCTGTACCATCTTGAAAAATAATCCTTCCTTTGCAAGAATTTTGAAATTCATCTTCCGCAAGTGAATTTCGCATTTCTTTTGACTGTTCTTATGTGTGTTTATTTGTTATTTTGAATTCGTGATCCAAAAGAATTGCGACCATCAAATTCATTGCTGCTGTGCACGATTGCTAGAAGACCGACTCAGTCTGGAAAGCTTAGGAAGGCTTCACTCTTAGATGATGTAGGCACTAACACTTCTGTCTTAGAGGACGGCTAAAAGTATGCAAATATCACAGAAGGCAGTAAATAATGCCACAACTACAACATCTGATTTATTAGTTTTTGAATCTATACCGATCTAAACCGAAAGCGCTAAAATGCGGGATTTTTCGCTGGTTAGAAGCTTTTCTGGCGATTTTTTCCGCTGAGGTGCCACAGAAACATCGAGAAGGAGCTGACAGGGAGCCTAAGCTCCTATGAGGCACACCACATCCAAAAGAGAAGTTTTGTATGCTTCACTAGATGCTTCAAATTTTTCTAAATCAAAATTCAACCACTGAATGAGTTGTTGAGTTGTAAACTTTAGTAATTTTGCAATAATTGAAAGCTCATTAGGCATTTCAACCCATCTCTGTGACCGCTTCGGTCTTTTTCTTCATCGTTTGCCATTGAGAGTGTTTCTGAAGAGATAGCCGGTAGGAAGCTGCTACTCATACCGACAATTCTGCAATGATAAACATTGCATACTCTTGATTTGTTACACCACACTTGTTTTTATGTATTTCTTGCAACACTTGTGAATTAATAATTATCTCTGCATTTAGAGATTTGTCCTTCGAAGGATGGAGGAAGGTACGAACGATGGAGAGGTTCAGGCATATCCGATAGGCGCAGATTCTAAAAGCGCTTAATTTGTACACTCAGGAGGAGTTCAGTTGATCCGGTTGTGCACTTACTTCCCTTGCAATTCACTGTTCGCTTTCTGCGCATTCCGCTGGAGACCAGATGACGTCTTATATGAAGTCTTATGCAAGTTCAGTAATAAGTCGTCCACTTTAATTAGCGTATTTAGTTCGCAGACCAAGCAGTAAACACGATAAATAAACGTTTTCGAACAATGTGCTCGGGACTGCTTTAACGGTAGCAATTTTTAAATGATATCATCTAGTTTCAGTAATTTCTCTTCTATTCGAATTACGGCAATTTGCCTTGCAAACGGAAATTGGAGTTTTAATTTTTGTAAATTATTCTAAATACTTTAAAGTTCGCATTTTTATTGCTGATGATTTTCACGCTTTTGAAATATCACTGATAAAGATACATATCTTCTAATTTGCTTTAAGCGATATAATGACATGAGAACTGTGGCCGATTCGTTTGTTGACTCCTTTTTTTAATTCCAGGACTAGCACTCAAAATTCCCATGGGAAATCTTCGATACGAGCAATGAGTACTCCGTTTAATGACTATGAAAATCTTGGACGCGCATGGTGAATTTTTAGCGATTAACTTGAGAGGCGTGGTGACGACAATGTTTTTATGAACTCTATGTGCCGTTCACATTTTTAGTACTTAAGTCTAATATTAGGGCGCTGCTACTCTAAGTTGGAGCGCTGCCTCTCTATAGCTACAGTGTTGCACTTTGATGTTGCACAAGCGCCCATTGAATACATTGATCAACAGCTTTGTAAGAATTATTTTGCAGAAGTTTTTTTGCATAGTTAGAGGGCAAAGGTGAAGTGGAGGTGTTTGCATTGCGGAAAGCAAGTCTAAACGAAAAAGGAATTTAAACACAGGGTTTAACAAACTGAAATGGCAAAAGGACCTCCGTGGCCACTCATATCCGACATCAAAACGATGCCATGCATGTCAAAGCAATGCGCCACATAATACACGATTTATTCAATTCCTCTTCATTGTGAAATTTATTATTTCCGATATTTTTATTTTCCACTTTTAATGCAAAAGCATCTGTATCTGATCTCAAATTACTTGTATGAATGTATTCATCATTTAGATATATAGAAAGCTTTCATTGAAGAGTACAGTGGAATATTTATCTTATATTTCAGTCTGTTATCTTAGGTTGAGGGTCACTTTGTCGCTTCTTTTCAATTTCTACTTAATCACCTAAAATGTTAGCGCTTCCCACCTTCGTTCGCTCCTTTTTCCTTTTTCCGTTCTCCCTCTGATTCAAAAAATAGCTAATCATCTAATTACTCAAGAGGAACTGATAAGATTGAGGTGAGCATGTTGTTTTTATTGAAGGGTAATACACCGACTGATACTGCAATGAACTGCATACCTGGAAAAATTCATTAACTCTGCTTGAAATGGGAATGAATGAGTTATCATATGTGAAGCTGGTTGATAACAAGGTTGCTACACTGAAGAAGCGCCACATAAAAATCTCTCGTTGCCTCACTTTTCAGTTACGAATGAACTTGTGAAGTGTGGTTATTTTTATGAAATCTCTTTTTAGAAGAGCTTTCACTTCGACTCTTTCAGCTTTTTCTCGTCTCGCCTCTCTAAAATTTAGGAAATGATCAGTTTTGTTTTTTAGCGCACGTGATTTTTGTTTGAAGAATAGTGCACATCGAAGATGATTGAAATTTTTGAAATCAGGTGGTTTTGATGATTTCCATATGTTGAGGCCTGAAAACGAAATGTGAAGTGCAATTTGAATATGAATGAAATTCATATTGCATTATTCAGCACTGAGAAAACTCCATTAATTTATTAACGAATTGAATACGCTGACGCTTCAAGCATTGCAGAGAACAGGAAGATAGCGGAGGGTGGATGCAATTGCTGCGCTCAAATGAAAGGAAGTCGATGAGGTGAGGAGTGGGAGGGTGATGCAAACCCGAAAATGATTTGATTTGGGGAAGAGAGACAATAATTACTAATCTAATCTTATTCACTCGAAACATCTGAGCTACGATTTACGAAAGGGTCAATCGAATTTTGCCTACCCTGCTTAATACACAACTAAAAGACTTGAGAACGCAAGTGTACAATCATAGCACATGAGAAAAGCTCATTTGGCAGAAACTTATAAAATCGTTTATCTGTATATTCACCTCAATTCTAGATGTCTACTCGAGTTTTATTGCCTCAAGGCATATACCGTCAAAAGAGATAGTAAAAGATTATAAAAAAGACACAAACTCCTGTTCTCAAGTTGAGTTAAAAGAAGGAAAATTGTCTGTTATAAGCGAGCTCAATGACGATACTGTATTTGCACGTTAACAAATCCGTCGTTTCGTACTCTATCTTTTATACAATACTTCACTTTACGTGCTTCAATCTCTATATTTGCGTCAATTTTAATTCTAGGCATTTACCTCAGTTCCTATTTATTTTTACACATCTTAGGAATCTCTTCGATTAATATCTCAGTTCCTCCTAGTTTACATCTATACTTCTAACAATGGAATCTCCATCCCATCCCTTTGAAACAAAATTTTTCTGCTCTCCAAATGCCTCTCCTTCTTTCTTGTGGGATCTCACATAATTACTTATAAGTTACATGCCTCCTTATTACTTAAAGTTGGAAGAATCTTTCGACTGAATGCTAATCATTCCTCATGTTTGCCGGTGTGATACTCACATATGAGAACAACAATAAACTCTCGAGAGTGCCTAGTAAATATTGGCTTGTAAAGAAAATATTCACTGTTCTCAAAAAGTCGACGAGATGCTAGTCGAAGAAAGTCATAATGTATAGCGGATGTGATAACATTTTGCCGGATGTGGTAACCTGGGCTTAGAAGGTTGAGCCTAGTCACCATGATCGTATGAGGACCAGCGTTGTCATGCAGAGGGAAAATTTTTTTGACTGCAGATGCATTTCCACGATTCTTTCAGCGAGATACTGCGTTTGTTGACGATCGAGCGCAGCCGTCTTATTCTAGCTATTTGCGAGTAATTCACTGTACTATATCCATACCAAATACTGAGCAACACGTTTTTTGGACGGGAATTTTTTTATTTTAACTCAATCTGTAACTCTTCTTAGGCGTCTATCCACTAATGCTTCATGTCCTCTCTGGTGTGATTCTCATAAAGGCACCACTTGTTGTCCTTTCTGGCATTATCTTGAAATCCTTCTGCGAAAAAGTTGTTGACAGACTTCAGCTCGGTCGAAAGGGCTTTTTTGAGCGGATTCGTGCAGTGTCCATCGATCACACTTTATAGCCTATCCAAGCTCATGAGGAGCATCCATGACTGAGGTTCGGAAACATCCGAGTGTTCCAGTTAACGAATGAGTGGCCTGCTTTGTGCTGATTAGCATCAGTGAGGTTTTGCAGCTTGTTGAGATTGACTGCAGAAGCTCGCTCTGATCGTCTTTTCATTAGGGTCTTTTTGACTGACTCATAACAAACAATGCGATGTGTCTTCGCCACACAGAAGCAGGCTTATGACGTCTGAATAAAGTGCTGGTGAAGGGAGTATGTATATTCCAAATGAAATATTTACTTGCCTGCGGGCAAGCCCACAACGTTCTCTAGAAAATGTCGATGCTTTCGTTACGATCCAATATATCTAAAGTAGTTTTGAGAGTGCGCAAAAGTATTGTTAAACTTGGGAGGAAATTCAGCAATATCAGGAGAATTTAAAAGTTTCTCAAGAACGCCATCAGCAATACCTAATGAGGTGAACGGAGAAAAGGAGGGAGGCAAGGTAAAGATGATAAGTACTATATTTCTGCACGTCGTTTCCAGTTATAATGGTGATATGTTCAACGACGTTTCTTCACCACTCAAGTGGTCAAAATTTTGCAGCTTTGGTAAGCAGTCGTTTTCTGAGTGCTTAGAAAGTCGTTTTCAGAACAGTCTATTGAGAAGGAGGAGAAGGGTGGCGGAGAAGAAAATGCAGGAAGAGGACCGATCATTAGTGCATTGTATTTGAATATCCGCTATGTGTGAACCATTAAACTCTCGATTAAGATCATTAACCATTAACTATGATTGTTAAATTATGCTCACTTTAACTAATCTTTTCCTCTCTTATACAGTTCCAAATTCTCATTCGACAATTATCCTTTTATATGAAATATAGGTGTGAAATCAAGAGCAAAAATCCGAACCGAGCCATATATAGTTTGAAATCCGCCTACTTAACCCGACTATCCCTCCCCTTTCCCTTCTCCTTCTTCTCTTAGCTTCCTGAAGCATTCTAGCTGCATGCATGAGTGCATATGGTAAAGGAAGTTATCTGCGACCCATATGAATTGATCGAGGTTTTCGTAATGCGGAGCATTTTTCTATGAAAGAACCTGAAGAATGCAGTAAACAGATAAAATGATGCTGAGTTCTGAAAAAAACTTCCGCGAAAGACCATATAGTAGCGAAAAAAGTGGAAAAAGTGCAAAACCATTTAATTACACACTCATCTGAAAGCGCGCACACAATTTCGGGATGAGTAGCTTATTCGGAAGTTAATTGATTCTATGATAAGGGAACCGTCGGCCGTAATCAAATAATATGCTTTCAAAATTCAACCCTTAAATTGCTTTATTAATTTATGCGTTTAAGTGGTGGGAAACAACCTAGCTAATGAATGAGGCAGATAGCGGTGATATAATAATCTTTGCCGACTGATTTCATCTATTTTATTTGTTCCTGCTTGGTGCTTCTTTGAACAGTTGAACAAGTTGTCATCCTGTGCGCTTTACTGGCACATCAGCAACTAATAACCATTACTAATACATCAAAGATAACTGTTGTTCGAATCTAAACTAAACTACACTCGGAGTTATCATGAAGTAATATGAGTAATCAAGATACTCACGAGTAATGGCAACATATGCTTGCGAGTAATATATATGAGTAATCAATATACACTTACGAGTAACGCGGTTATTTACTGCTTACTGAATTCAGATGATTTCAAAGTGTTGTGAGAATAATGAGCAAAGTTTTTAATAGATCTTTTAAGTTCGTTGCTTGCCGATGTTTGTAGCAGGATTTTTCAATTTTTCCACTTTTTTCAATATTGTATCATTTTTGATTAGAACACCGCATACGCCGTCTTAAAGCTTGCTTACATCAACGGAAATGAGAAAGACGTTATGGTTCGATATACGCTTTGAATATTTACGGAAATTTATTTCTTAAGAGCGTTAACGACGCTGACTATTCTCGAGATTGTTGAAAGTTATCGTTTTTAGGATCGCTTTTAAAGGCATTTATTGCCTATAAGCTGCTCTAAGTTTCATATCACCGCAATTACTGCAAAGAAATTTGTTGCCACATAGTGGAGTTTCAGTTTTTAAGTGCTGAAAATAAAAGTTTTTTTCCGTAAAAATTAACCATTTGAAAAGTGTGAACATTGTGCAAGAAATAATAAAAGGCTACAATAATTTAGTGGTTTTTATTGATTTAATGGTTGATATTCAGTTATTATTTTTGCACAATGCTTTCTTTATATTTCTATATAATTTGTAAGAATATTTTCTGTGAATTTTTATGAATGTAACTTCTTGCAAAAGTATTGCTGAAATATTTTGTGAATTGCTCGCTAGTTTTTTCTATACTCAACCATTATCATCATTGATGTACGGGTGAGACGAGACTAAATTATGTGTACGTATTTTCTGCGGCCATAAAACTTGGAAACGGAATAATTTTAAAACATTAAGCTTTTTTTTTTGCTAACGTCGATGCATATAGCTCAGCAAAATCACTTGTCGTCTAATGGATTGGTTTGCAGATGATAAAAAATCATACCAACTCCCTTCTTGCATTTATTCCATTTATTCTGTTATTCTGTTCCACGGAATACTTTCATCTGACTCTTAATTTCTATTCCTTATCGCTTTCACAATGCGTTTTTCGATGCAGCCCACCGTTTAGAGCTCATTAAGAAATGTGCATCACAGTCAGCCTAAACCCTATTGATATGAGCTTGCGACAAAGTTGCCGACAGTAAAAGGTGGTGTCTTTCTGGACGGAAAACCTGGCCTGAAACCTTTTAAGATGAGGAAATTGTGAATAACAAATGGGTGGAGTGAAGGAAATATTACCGAGGCATAATCGTCCTTGAAGGAACTCCTTAACGACTTAATCAGATTTCCAAAAAAGAGTACCTTCTGCTAGAATGATAATCTGACGCACTAATCTTTGATAGGACGAATTGAAATTGTAAAGAAAAATATTATTTCTCCCAAAAATCGTCAATATTAGCACTCAAACCTACTAGGTTGTAAATGTTTCAAAACCTTTCAGTATCATAGTGATGCGTTTTCAGCATTTACGTATGCATTTTTGTCATAAAATCACATATAAATCAAAGGGTTAACGTTAAAGGAAATGTTCTTTTAACTCATAACACCATTTCGATAACTCATTAATACCAAATACTACAGGATTGTATATATTTATCGAATTGCTTCATTGATATGGGTGGATGTGTTGAATTAAGCTCCGAGAAGCATGCTGGATGGATTCTGTGTGGTGCTCATTTACTCTCAGCTCCGAGAAGCACACTTCCCTTAGGCGTTTTGATTAATTTCTATTTGTGAGTATTGAGGCGAATCAGTGCAGCTTCTGCTTCTAAAGCTGTCGTTGCTGTTGCGGCTGTTACCGCCGACGTGTCTTATCGTTAATTGTGGTGCCTCATTCGATCGCCACTTCTCCATTATAAAACGTTCGCTTAATTTGATTTTCCACACTTCTAAGCGCTTTTAGCGCAGTCGCCTGGAGCACATTAGTTTACCGACTCTTGCTGCTCCAATTTGGTGCTTCTGAAATGATCTACTTCATATTTTCGCTTCTTTTTTGTTTTAAAAATCGTGAGGAATTTTCCAGGAAGAAAAATTACTGGATTACTGCTTAGTACTGCGGCAAAGCCTCGATTTCATTAGCATATTGCCAAAAAACACAAAGCAGTGTGGTAAGCAAAAATACTTTTCTCATATTTTTCAGCTTCCTGCTGCATTATCAAATTGTTGAGTGCAAGAAAAAGTATTAAAAATGTGTGTGTGGAATAAGCGGGCACAAACTGATTCAGTGATGTTCGTTTCCCTGTTTCTCTTCGTTGAATAATTTTTAATGCACTTTCACAAATTTGCTTTGCTAAAGTACGTTGTGACGACGTCATGTCTGTTTGTATGTATTTGTGTATCTCTCTGTCGGCCAAGTATATCTAGTTTGACAACAAAAGAGCAAGGATTATCAAGTGGAGTAAGCGTAATGGATAAAGGGATCTTCGCCACATTTCACAGTAATCCATCGCTCGGAATGTATTTAAGGAGCTACAAAAGTAAACACATCGATTTCGAAAGAAGCTATTAACGCGCAGAAATGCAAAGAAGTTTTGATGCATTTTTTGCCTATAAAATCTTATTTTTATACCTTCGTTTTGTACTCGTTCGATTAAGGACAGAGAATCTTCTATGAAAGATTTGTTCGAACGATGCATTCAGCTCAAGTGTCTTGCACATTTAATTTTTGTTTGCTAGCTGTGAAATCAGATTGCACCAGATAATCGGGATGCAAACAAGCCGCTCTCGTGAGCCTTTCCACCTATCGATCTGAATATAGTTTTGTTTTAAATTTTATTGTTTGCCATTTTTGCGAATTTCGTTATTTTTGTTTTATTTTGTCTAAGCTATTTAGGCCTTCATGTTAACATTGCATATTTAGGCCTGTATTCTAAATTCTCTGATTGTAATTTTGATGCACTTTCCCAGAATGTGTAATTTCTTCGCTAAAAAGTGCCTGAAATTCACGTTTTTTTTGGCAAAGTTTCAAATAATCCAGCAAAACTTTACACTTGCTAATGAGATTTTACAATTATTATAATTTAAAAGGACAGTTTTGTCTCATGAAACTGTTTTCTTTCGAATCGTCGAGGCCAATAATCTCCTTCCTGTTTGAAAGTTCTTGATGCGCTAGCTATTTTAGCGCATTTAAGAAAACGCTTTTTGGTTGTCGGCGAACGTTGACGGAAGTTGTGCTCTGAAAGCTTTCAGAGAGGGAACGTAAATATCGCAAACAGTTGTAAGGCACTAAGCGGCAAATATTGCATAAAAATGCTTTCGATTGTATGATTATAAAAAGGTGCCCTTACGTCTCTTTTTTCTTACGATTATAAATCACGTAAAATATTGTTGATCTTATATAAGCAACTTTTGCATCGAAGTCAACACCAATTGTGTTTTCTTTAAATTGTTGCTCCTTTCACCCTTCCCTCCTTTCCCTTTGTCTGTCCACTCATCTGCCCCTCATCTCATCTGCCTTTCCTTCATCGATTCCTTCACCCTTCTCCCATTGGGCATGTTACCCATAACCTGCCGAATTTCGAATGCACCTTGACCTAACCGGTTACCAGATCTGTACTGCCTGGAAACGGTAGATTGACAGGGAATTTGCTTAGGAAGAAAGTGAGGTGAAGTCGAAGGGACAAGTTGCGTAGGGTTTGTGGAGCGGGTATATTGAAGCAGTAACGTTATAGCATGAGTGTTAATTACATTTTACCAGAACTTTCTGAATTTCAATGTTATTATCACAAGCAATATGAGCGGTCTCATTTACACTCTCTATTACGCAGTAATAAGGCATTTCTTCAATGACCGAAAAAAACAGTAATTAGTTTTTAGGCCACAATAAGCTTTGTTTACAAAAGAGCCTAATTATTTTTTCTTAATTGCTTTCTTTTTCTTACAGATTATTTTTTCCTCTGAAATTCAGCTTGTTTGTTTGGGAGCTGAAAAACGTTCGTTTAATTGAGATAAGTGGAATATTTTCAAAGACATTCGACTTTGAAGAAAAATTTCTCAGAAATTTCAGATTTATTCAATCAATCAGTTCCATTATTCTTCAGTATTTGACCATTAGATCCCCATGATAACGGAATAGCTTTTCGACATAAACATTGCAGAATTAACTTCACAGTAAATACTTGGAATTTAAATTATATGCTTGTAATTCGATTTAATCACTTCTTGAAAAATTGTCTGTAGAGGAAAATTATGAATTTAGTATTTCAGGAGAGTTACTTTCTATTAAAAGTTTTTTTCTTCATTCTCATCGCCTTCTATGGAACTTCGAGTTAATCTTGTTTATTTGACAGATAGCTCAGTCAGTTCATTTCCTCGATGAGATGCCCTCTTTTGCGCACATCGCATTGATTGCTATACTGAACGGAAACTCTGCTGATTGAATAGTGGAAGACATCTTTATCTGAGGGGATTTTCAGCTTCTCCCATTCCCATCACCATCCTGCTCACCTCTTCCTACCTTAATCCTCCTCTTTAAGTTCTTTCATCGACAATCACCTGTGCAGATTTCCTTTATGATAGAGATAAATTTTTTAATTTGCAGTTTGCTTTGCTTTAATTATCCTGTTATATTCTTTTCTATTTTTCATTGCAAATGATTTGTTATTTTCATTTAACCGCTACAAAAATATAAATCGAATTCATTTTGTGTAATTGATGGATAAAAGGTTCAATTATTTTTATACGTGCATGTCGTGTTAGCAATTGTAAACGACTGAAGTTACTTTTGGTTGATAACTTACGGAAGGCATTGGTTCGCAACCGAAATTCCATTGAAACCGAGCATATTAAAGAATGTCGGTCGATTACCGACCGAAGGCGATCGGCAAAAGTGAAATACCGGTTGCGACCGAGTGGGTTTTGAAAACGTCAATCGGTTACCACCCGAACGCATTCAGTGAAAAATGAATTTCGGTTGCAACCGCAAAAAGGAAAAAGAGCCAAGACCAGATTTTGTTCGGTAAAAATCTGCCGAATTTTCAGTTGATGACAGAAGTTTGGTCATTCGGTGACCATCACTTCCATCACTATCATTCAATGATCACTACGTTGTGTCCATGTTCGGTTTTGCGCAGAGTTACAAGTGAACAAGTGGATGTGCTGAATGCTGACCGGTGCTGTGAATCGATGATTGATACAGCGAGCGAATTCCTGTTTTGCAAAGTAGTGTTCGGCTCTAAGTCATTTGATTCCTTAAAGCAATATTCATATGCATGCAATCCTTTCTGCTAGCTAGAGATGTGATGGAACCACTAAAGCATCATAAAATCACCAAGGCGCAAGGAATCCAGTGATGGATGCCACTCCAGCACAATTTGCTTATAGGCTTGGTTTGCTTTATTTGGTTGCAGCAGAAGTGCAGTGTTTGGTTGACTAAAACCCCGGAACTTGACTCTTGTTCTTAAAGAAACATCAACTTCTAATCACAAACCGTAGTAATGCCTGTAAAAAAGTGCTATGCTTTCGGCCATTTCAGCTATAGTAACTTTTATTAGCCTGTAATCAGTTCAAAAGGTGAAATCCCTTAATGTAGGTCATTTTTAAATTATTGAAATGCCACATATTTTCTGATCCACTTGTTAGCTTTCAATATTTGTTGTTTTGTTGAGTCTTTTAAGTATTTCTAATATTTTTCATTGCAAGCCTTTTCAAGTGCCCTTCTTCTAACGATAAATACGACGACCGTTCAACAAGAACATCCCATTCGTCAAACGATCTAGGAAAAGAACTTTTACATATTCGTTGCTTATATTTCAAAAATGTGATCTTGCTGTATTGGAGGTTAGACTGAGGCTCGACAAAGAGAGATCATGCAAATATGTCGTTGAGGCTATGAAGCACTGACACTGCTATCCCTAAAATAACAAGCCAGTATTGCATCAAAGCCGAATTCGATACGTTCAGCCAGTGTTGTGTTTCATTTCATTCATATTACGGTATTCAATAAAGGTAGCGAGAGAGAGAGAGAGAGAAAAAAAAAGAGAAAGAGAGCATATAAATATAGCCGTCAATAAAGACTTGCTATGTACCTCTTACCTCCATTATATTTTTCTTCTTGAATCGGTATCTGGTTATATTTTTCTACTTCAACATTCATTGAATAATTTGCCGTGCATGTTTCTCCAAATCAGCTTTTTTGAGAACAGATGATTGAAGAGCTTTATTCTAGCAGCAGATCACCAACAGATGTTGCAGATGCTTTCCTTCACCATTCTATCTTCAGAAAGAGACCTTCGCTTCCCTTTATTTCGCTCCAATATTAAAAAAAATTTTCAC
Organism: Ascaris suum; assembly: GCA_013433145.1. NCBI lineage: Eukaryota > Metazoa > Nematoda > Chromadorea > Rhabditida > Ascarididae > Ascaris > Ascaris suum. The sequence continues at coordinate 5,839,566 of CM024178.1, read as the reverse complement.
TTCTCGAAATGAGGAAACATAGAGAGAAAAATAAAACTTTCACACACATTTGACAGGTGTGACGATTCAAATAATACACTGAAGAACGAATAGGATGTTTTCCAATTGGCGTAATGAAATATGTACGTCTTGAAGAATATTCCACCTATTTTTGCATCATTTTGGTAGTAATGGTGGCATCACTAAAGAATTATAACACAAATATTCATTAATTTTCATCTCATCGTTAAGGAATCATAATACATGCGTTAATTAATTTCAATTATGGTTTTTTAATGAACTTATTCATTGATACTCGGCGGTGCATTGAATTCGTAATCGTCTATGATGAATTCAGTCTATTAATCCTACGGCTTATCACAGCTATAATGAAGTAATTTCCTCTAGAGGGGTTTTTAAATCACGGATCTATAAATCAACAGTGGTTCCCTATAGATCGCCTATTTTTGAGAAGTAAATTACTCCAACTTTGGATTACCACGATTACCATAGCATCCTTCAATATAAAGACCGAGATTCCTTGATCGGTGATTTTCCTGCTGAGTTTTTTAATCAAAGTGCAATTCACTTCATATTTGTGCAGTGTTATTTTTAAATCAAAACCTCTTCCAACTTTTCGCTTCGTAAGTATAGTAGTTTACCTGTAGAAATTGACACCTTCATTGACGGATGATATCAAGTTTCGTAACCCGAGGGTGTTTGAATCACACAAATACACATTGGAGTCTATTCTACAATAACGTTGCGGTGGAACTCAAGCAAATTGCCGTCATAATCGATATAGTGCATTCTATTTGTGTCCTTTTTCACGCTAGCGGTTATTAGGTCTTTTGCCATGTGGTCTTTTGAACGTTCCATTCCTACAAGGTAACGGCTATCAAATAGGCTCTAGTGTTAGCACATTTTTGCTGTACAAGTCGAATGATTACTGGCTGTTAATTTTAGCTGCATATTCATTAGTTTAGATAATGCATGCGGCCGAGCCACAAACTTTTTCCACTTTGGTGTTTTTGCAGAGTTCTATTGCCACAGCAGCAAACATCTTAACAGAGATTTTTAGAATTCATGTGGACGCTAAGTTCGGCGTGCCTCAAAATTTTTGAACCGTTACGGATGGAATCAGATCGAACGGATATAATAGTGGCCAATAAATTTTGCAAATGATACATTTTTCCGCTGTTTACTATTTTATGAGCCGATGAAGAATTCCGCTGTGCTCTGCTGACTCTATGCCTCCTTGATTTCACATCTTCTACTAATAATACACCTTTGAGCATAATTGTCTAGGTTGAACATCTGTACACAGTAGTGTTAACGAGAAAGAGTAAATGACTTGATCACTCTATGGTCCAATGTTGGCAAAAAAAAGTTTTGAGGTGGTGTAAGATGTATGCGAAGTATCATCGGGTGTGTGTATATGATTAAATCCCATATGCAATAATGCTAGAGGATAATTCCACCACTTTCCCGTGCGAACCTATATGAGCTCTTGAAAGCTTAAGTAATTCAGAGCTTGTTAAAGATATGCTTAACGGAAGAGTGGGGATAGGTTATTTGAGGTCTATCCATTCTAATATGTGATGGCGAAATTTCATCATATTATACATTCATATGAATTAAAAGTATGCACATATCGCTAGATAAGAAATTTGTGGCCGTACACGTTGATAGTCTTGGATTTCAAGTGCAATTTTTTGTCGATTCGTAAAGCCTTTGAACGTTCTGCAATTCTTTAAATTCCATCCCACTCTTAACAGCTTATTTAGGAACCATGCTTGAATTTTTCATCAGTATCGCTTGAAATGACGCATTTGTCGTATCACAAAGTTGACTTCACGAAAATATTTTCATCGATTTATTTGTCTATGAATGATGTGTAATAATTTTGCAGTGCTGGTCATATAAGCCCATCAGCGTGTATGGGCCAGTAAGAAGCTTAATTGGAGGTATGATCCAAGTAGTGCTTCTTATTGGTGCATTCTTTGCTAGCAGTTTGTCGGCAGGAGGATCATGGCGTGATCAACATCCGCAACAAAGACAACTCTCTTACAGTAAGTCAGCTTTAATGCTTGCTGACTCTTTAATTACTGCTCGAAATAAGTTAGCATATGTATAATGTTTTAAGGAAAAATGTTGGAAATACATGGTCGGATGGCTAAACTGGCATTCACAGTTTATTCACAAGAGCGCTTATCCATAATTTAAAACTCCCTGGGAGGTTTTTTTAGTGGTGGGGGAATAAGAAGTTTCGTCCAGCCTGGCGCACCATTTCATGAAACTAGGAAGAGAAAAAAAGCTCACTGTAGAAAAAAAGGCGTGGTAGTACGAAGATTTGTAAGCCGATGGAGCGAAGCACTGTAACGTAAAGCGGAGCATTGTAGAGCCGAGTCTTTTGGAGCTCGGCTTTGTGGGGCCGAATCGTTTGAAGCAGAACATTGTAGGTCCTAGTCGTCTGGAGCGAAACGTTACGAGGCCGAGTCCCGCTTCGCTTCGGACGATCCGACCCCGCAACGTCGCCTCCTTTGTTTTCTACGTGGTTCAGTGGTAAATTCCTGGCCGACGCACCCTGTAGAAAAAAACAGTCAGGGTAGTAGGAAGATCTGAAGCGCAAAGCCGACGAGGCGGAGAGTTGTGGGACTAATTTGCTTGGGGCAGAGTGTCGTTGAACTCCTGTAGCGCAGCGTTCTAGAACCGGAGTCGCCGACAGATTCTCACTCGTCGGTTAAACACAATTCGAGTCCATTAGAGAGAATGTTGGATGAAAAGAGAGTAGTATTATATCCCTCTAGGTAACTGTTGAAAGATGAGAGGTGAGAGCGCGTTCCCTTCCGTCCATCGTGTTCCCACGCATTCCTTTGGGCAGATAAAACGGTGCGCTCATCCGTACCGTTAGCTTCTAGGCGCTTAATATAACATACGACGTTTTTTCGCTTTTTCAATTTGTCTTCGTTAATTCGGAGTGCTTTGAGTCACTCCTAAATTCTCCATTTTTGAAGATTGTCTTTCCTATCCATGAAGCAAGCGGTTTTTAAAAAGGATTTTATATTCACGAGGGAGCCTTCAAGAAACCTAGGCGTCTCTTTCTTAGGGCTATAATAAATTAAGCCCCACCCCTCCTTCCTTTCCCTCCCTCAACTTCCCTCAATTCCCATAATTCGGATCATTCACTACCTGCGGAACTTGTTTTTGTATGTCCTTTGCACGAAGGTCGTTTACATCAGTGCATCCCGTTCACTTCATCGGTGAATTGACCTCGATTACTAAGTAATATTCAGCCAACTAATTAATATCACTAGAGACAAAGATGTTTATAGGATAGTCTATAGGCTCTTTTCTGAAAGTTGGCACGAGCGGAAATATTTGTCTATGGTGGTGAAAGCGGTGAGGATTACAACGAAATAATAAATTTTCTTTACTTTCACCTTATATTTGTTTGCATCGTGCCGTCTTTCGTGTATTACGAATGCAACGAACATCGTCTCTGATAAAGCAATGCACGGATGACTCTTTGATACGCACGGCACCACTGTTGCTTCGATGGGCATTTGTGCAGTCTTCTTTTCTGCTTTGAAGTTTAAAAGCAGTTAAATACAAATGACTAACTGAGAATAAACAGAAAGATGGTGATGAGAGATCTTCTTAAATGAAAATAATGCTACCCGAAAATGCAGAGTACCATCTCTTTTTCAATTTTCGTTTTTTTTTTTGCTTCACTGACCGCTTCATAAAGTCAGATAAGTAATTATATAATTAAAGAGTCTAACAATGGCATGTTTTTGATAATTAGAACGTATATGCGTATATACTATTTTCCGATGACAGCGCTTTGTTCAAATTTGAGTAGATAAGCTGACATGACAAAGATGGCTGGAAAGAAGGAAGGTCTGAGCAGCGTTCGTAAATGTGAATTTCCTACTCAAAATGTGGAGTTAGGATGAACAAGAGTATAGAACAGGTACCGAAGCGTGATAGTGAAGCTGGTGTTAGATGCGCTGTTTGCATTTCACTAACGTAGTCTTCATTTTCACAAATTATCAAGAAAACGAATATATGTAAAATAATGCTTCCATATTTTAAATGATGCGACCATCTCTGGAAGTCTGCCACAAATTTCCATTTTTGTGAGACCTCGCTGGTGTAAACTGCATGCAAGGTTCTGACGTGTTTTAAATGCGCCAATGTCTCTTTTCAAAGCTGAGGGATCAAGTGAAATATGGTTTAGGAGGTGATTCTGTGGCGTGAATCATGCCACAGATTTCGTAACCCTTGTTTCATAGTTCTGGAGCTGAAAATACCGAATGTGCAGATAGACAGAAACACATACTTACAGACAACACGCTGGCGTCATACGCTTTCAAAATTGAATTAGTAGGGGTGCATGATACTGAAAACCAATAAAACGATGAACCGCCTTTATTGCCCTGTTATGAAACGTTCGGTGTAATTGGAGGTAAAATTCGGTTGGTTTTCCTCGCAAAGACCGTTCATTTATGCTCATAACTAGCGCAGGATTGTTACTTCCGTCAGTATCTTCTTTTCTACCGGTGCATGGCCGTCCTTGGATGCAAAGCTGGTTTTTATATCGGTATGCAACAAGGCGAAAAGTTTTTGTTTGCACTGTTAACATGGCACATATGGGCGTTTTTCATTTCATTGCTAATGGTCGATAGATTGGTGTCAGTAAGTGAGGAGCAAAACATGAGTATTCTGGCATTCTCCTTTCTTTCACTTCACATCTCATTGTCTCTCGCCCACTGTCACTTTTGGATTTAAGCACACCCTTTCTACAATTCTTTTGCAAGAACTCCTTTATAACTAAGAATACGTCGTCTTATCGCTTATATAATGAAAACATCTTACTGTAAATTTGTTGCTTTACTCCTTACGTGATGGGTGGGTCATTCTATGGTCTCCCGCAGAGACTTTTCTCCGCTCAAAAATGCTGCGTTTTTACTTGGGAAAGACTTGTTATCATTTAGTTAAGCCACAACCGGTCGGTTTATGTCGGTCCTTTTCCGAAGCAAGAGAGATTGAAGATGTGAACGTTCATGTATATTTTATACCATTCTGCCGGAAAGTTTGTTTTCTTCGCCTAGAAAATCGGAAAGTTGACACTTAATGGCATTCATCCTTAATGGGGAAGGGATCGCAGGACTGTATGCATACGTATTGAGAAAAGTTACGAACGACACAACATTAAAGGACACGCGCGCTCAAGGATCTTCAGAAAATGCTTCATTCCATAATTTCATGGAAAAAATGTGCACGTGAAATTTGCCTGTATTCATAAAATACTGTACTTTTTCCTTCCAACTCTTTTGGATCGTTAGGGCCCATAAGTGATATATTGCTCACATCCCGAACCCCTTTCTATTCTGAAGTTTTATGTGCATAAAACCTTGCAGCCGAATACGTTTTTGTGCTTTCACGACTTGGGGAATTTGTCTAAATACCAATGTTTATGAAGCATTTACATTCTTTTCAATTTCGTGCTACAAAAGACCGATCGACATCATTTTGCCACTATTTACTGTCTAATAAACTGAAATGAGTATGAGGGAAATGCCACAGATGGGAATATTTGCGTTGATATGGTTTGACTACGGGTTTTAAAGATTGAGCGATAGGTATCAAAGTGTTTTATATTAAAAGCATAGTTTCCTCTCTTTTTCAGGTACTCACGTTCAGCCATTGTACGGGTGAACGTTTGTGCCTGAGAAAGAAATTTCAGGGTTCAACCTTACTCTTTCTGAATTCTTTTGCATTTAAATTTAACGCCTAACATCTACTTAATAACTTTTACATTTATTATTCGGTTTGATTTGCATAGTTTATTGCACCGATATTAAACACTTTTACGGATGTTAAAACCACAACACATAACACAGTCATAAATTAGTAGAACACAAACATTGAAGTATGATAGATAAGAGTATTACAGAGCATCGATATTGATTTTGATAGTAATGCATTAATGCATTATTTAAGCGGTAGGTTTATTAGAGGGGCAACAATCTATTATAGAGAAGATAGAAACGAATAAAGGAAACAACATTTCAGTCATCAATAAGTAAGTTAATTTTGGCTGTGTTGTGGGATGTCCTTCAAAAATTTCAAAAACTCCATTATATTCTATTACGTCGAAAACTTCATAAAGCGCAATGTTTATCTATTTTCCATAATTAGCACATGCAAAATTTCATGTGCTGTCCATAACGCTTTTCACTGATCTTTAACTCATATTTCGTTTACTACTTTTATTATTTATTCGAAGGACTACTTCCAACGGTTGACAAAGAAATGTAAGTGAAGCATAAGAAATGTTGCTCGTTATTTCAGGTGCCCATGTACTTTGCTTGCTTGAACGTAGTTAGGACATTGCCCCAAGCAACTCTTCTGTCATCAGCGAACCGAATACCATTCACGCTATCTACTTTAAAGCTTTTTAAAAAACTGCATAGAACGAACACGCTCTAGCGTCTCGAGTGCAGTTGCTGAAGCGGACGGCTTAGTTGCAACTCAAAGGTGCGCCAAGGCTGCAACTTCTTAGAAATTGTTACCTCATTGTTGTTGTATGTCAACATTATAGAATGGGACAATGTGGGCCGAGTTAAACGGTCTCTGATATAACCAGCGTTTTTTGAAGACTTCTAAGCTTCGCAATTCAAAAATTTTCTGTTGTTGACTTCAGGAGATTTTGAGAACGTAAATCCCCCTCAAGGGAACGCAAACCTGGAATGTCCTCACTTTCACTGGTGGGTAGTTTAATTCAACACATACTTGGGACCTTATATGACATTTTTTTGCATCGCATTTATCATATGTAGGTATCATATATATATATATATGCACTCACCCGGAATGTCACACTCATGCATCATACATCACTGTTACGAAAAGAAGAGGGGCTGTTGGAGGGGGAAGGAGTTTCATAAACCCCTGTGAACATCTCAGGAAGCGTCGAAAGCGAGCGAAATTGGCCGACGAAGGCGAATTTTTCTGCTCGCTTTACTTGCTCTAAAAAATTTTTGGTTCACGTCGCTGATCCCATCTAATGAAGCGCTTCGGCACGCCTGACTCGTTATTAACTTAACAACGCTCAACTCTTTTTGCTCGTATTACTGTCAAAGGCTCTCCTCTAGCTATGTCTTGCAAAGTAAATTCGCAACTCATGAAAGTAGAAATTTCTAAGATTTGTTGAAATATTTCAAGCAAAATTCCACTCGAAAAGCACTGCAGTCAAAAATCATTTAATAGATCTTATCCGCTTTCAGCATCTTTTACAACAGTAAAAAAGAAATTCATTCTTTACTTCTGCGGCGATGCAACTTTGTATTTCTTTATGCAGCAAACTTCAAAAGTGTCTTAAAGCAAGTATTTAGTTATGTATTCTCAAATAGAATTAACTGTTCGAATGAATTGCGGCCAACTAATTCACTTTGGAATTAGTGATTTTTATTTGCTGGTATCTGACCACTTTTTACTGACGGTCAGGAGGAATGCAACTAGGTCTCGGCTTCTTTTCACTTGAGCGCTTGAAAAATACACTTGTGCAGTAACTTTGACGTCGAAAATTTGAACTGCAATCAAAAGTATGTGCGTGGACTCATGGTACATTTGATGTACAACGGCCTTCGTTTATTTTTTCTTGGCACCTTCACAGTTTTCAACTTTGGAGCATTCGGCAGGTTGCCAACTTTGAACGATTTTTTGACACTTCCTCTGTGCGGGAAATTTCCGTACGCGCCTACATCAGCTTAATACTGCCGACCATTTACACCACAATACATTTGCTCGTCAGTTGATTGCCATTTTTGCGTTTTCGAAATCACGACATCGAACATAGTGCGCTAAAGCAGCGATTTAACAACTTGTTGTAATCTCGTAAATTTTTTGTTGTACATATTTTTCCCCTGATAAAGTAAACAGCAAGTGCCTTCAAAACATATTGCACAAGAAACTAGAATATTTGAAAAAAAAGTTCGTCGATTAAAATGCATTAATTCAGAAGATGATAAAGGACATTTTTTTGCAAATGAAAATCCATATGCAATATTCGCATTAAAAACGCCTGTTGAGAATATTGCAAGCAAATAAAAGCTTCAGTGGATGCGTTGTCGCATCGAAAGGAAATTAAATTCGTGCAAAGTTATCAAATTTTGTTGCAATGATCGAAATGTGCTGAAATTTCTCTTGATTAAATCTTTTTTTCTCGCTTATTTTCTGATGCAATGAAGCAACAAAAGTCTTTTGACGAATACGAATGAGCAGTTTTTCACTTTTCTTTTTTTTGCAAAATTACAAGAAAAAGACTGTGATAATGGTCTGCTGATTGTATGCGAAAAACCTTTGTTTGTCTGCTTGTCTGCCTTCATGTGGGGAGGAGCGCAATGAAGTTATTAAACATAAAGCCTCGTTTCATTTCATTTTTTCAACTGCTGAATAAGATGCGGGGATCCGAATTTTTGCGGGTTTTCGCATCACTGAGGTCTAAGTTTTCTTCAATGCTTTCTTTGAATTTGACAGTTATATTTTATTTTATGTGAGATATTACTTGCAAAATCATTCATCCAGTTACCTCAAACAAAATTTGGAGGTATTGATTTATCAAGAATAAAGAAAGTGAAAAAGAAACGGAACTGCTTTTGGCGAAAGAGGAGACGGATGTTCACGAAGGAAGTAGGGGTGGTTGCGATCGTTTCATTCGAGATAATGCAATATGCGTATTTCGATAGCCTATTAATGCGTTTCTTTGCATTACTATCCAACTCAACAACAATTCACATCACCCGTCTAGCCAATTTTCGTATTAGCAAATATGGAAATTGAGTTGTCGAGAAGATATTAAGTGCGGATGGTGCGTTTAGGTCGTTCGTCTATTCGTCTACTTCCAAACTATGTTAGCATTCAGCCGCTAGGATTGCATCAAATTATTTTGCACACAGAGACTGTATATTTAACAAGACTTCATTCAGCGATCGGTGCTGACTTATTGCTCCAATTAAAATAAAATTTGCATATTTTACAAAAATTTGCATATTTTATTAAGATGTCAATCGAGCGGTCGTTCACTTGGCCATTTTTCATCACTTATTACCGATTTGTCGAGGGAATTTGATAAGCGAAGAACGTTTTGGGATGTGGACGATGAGTCAAAGTTCATTTATGGCTTTTAAAGCTGTTTGTGAGAGTTTACTGTTTTTAGTCTGTCAACTTTTTTAACAGCGTTAAATTAAACGATCCTTATCCCTTTTGGTTGTGCCGGGTGTGAGAGTTTTGAAGATATTATACATATCTCTTGATTCACCGTTTAGAGAACGTGATGTCATTACGCAAGCGGGCTGGATCGCTCAGTGCTTTCTTTTCTTCGGATTGAGCGGCTCCGATAGTCGTTTTTATCCGTTAACCACTCGCTGATATCTCGGCCTTCAGGTCATCATTCGAGTCAGCAGCAGCTCGTAATCCAAGCAATAAACTCTGTAAATTTTTGTGAAGTAGCAACAAACAGGAATATATATACTCTATAATAAATTCAATATCTACAATGGCGCACACTGTGAAGCATTACTTGAAAAGTCAAAATTAAGAACTAGCAAAATATTCCCTGCAAAAGGTAAATTTTTCCTGCCCGTGCTCATTGTCGAAGTTGAAGTTTCAACTGCAACATACTTTCTCTAGCTGAGGGATATCAAATGACCAACTCCTTCTGGATTAGGTCAAGAATTTATATTAGACTTTATCATAAATTTTCAGCGTTAAATTTATCAACCACTGAAGAAAAAGTAGATGTATTATTTTGGCATTAAGAAACCTTTAGAATTTAATGTTTGACCTGAAGTTTATCAAACCAGAATATTGACCTAATAGAGAAAAAAAATGTACGAAATTAAAAAACACATTTCTACAAGACTCGGTCGCTTGTTTGCTCATTTTTTCAGAACGGTGATGTCATTGGGCGGTAATTTTGTTTGCTCCTTTCAAGCATCGATACCCGCTTGCAACAGCAGTAAATAATTTAGTGAGAGGGCTCCAGCTTGCGAGTGGCCAGCTGCATTGCTAAGATCGGAAGCAATTTTCGCATCTCCCATTTGTAATGACCATGCACTATTCGTAATTGTGCACAATAAGCATTGAATTTACGCATACTCTGCTGTAACTTTGCTCATCTAATCTCGCAAAATACGCATAATTGCCTCCTTTAGCACTTGAATTTGTCAACGGCAATCTACGATATGGATACACTGATATGGATAGCTGGTTGGCGTTTGAACCTAACGTTGGTCTTTGAGCTATTGATTATGATACGGTTCTGCTCGTCCTTCACTGGGCGCGTTTGCTGGGACTGATAATTGTTATTTGGGGTCGTAGAGTGGATATTGGGAATTATATAATGCAACGATATTATATGTTGTTTTTTGTTAGTGAATGCTGTGAAGGCGTAAAATGAGCCTTCTTTTTTCACCTGAAAGGGTAATTTTTTGTGCAGGTCTGCTTCGCCTTCAGCTTCAGTATTTGTCATTCAAGCAGACATATGCCACACAGTTTTGATATGCATTTCAAAAAAACTAAGACCCTGAAAAAAGTCGGACACGATTGTGCTCATGAAGTGAATTCAGTCGTTTTCATTATGCCTTTGTGAGGGACGTCCGTTGCCGCTCACAAATTATCTGTTTATTGCAACTTTGTAGCCACCGCGTTAGTCGAAACCTCTGGACAAGGGAAGAGAATATGCGCCGTTTTTACAGATCTTCTTCGCAACAAAGAGGAGGAACTTTTGTTGATATGATAGTCCGCATCTTTCAACTATAATAGACCGCTTTCAAGCATATAGCGGATTTGCACTCCAAAAAAGCTTTGCACTCCAAAAAAGACATGCGGAATAGTGCATGATAGCTGGCCGAAGTTTACCTGAAGTGCAGGATCACGTTTTGGAAGTTAGATGGCATAACGCTTTTAGATTACTAGAGTACGACTGCACGGTTCGTGTGAAGCGTGCGGAAAAATACACGTGTAAAAATTAAAATGCTTGCAAAAATGTCAATATAGCATCTTATAAAAAGGTAATATTATGAATGGAAGCAGATGTGAAATGCTTCAGCGGAATGGCGTGATGGAGGCTAGTGTCCACTGAAGATTCTTGAGTGGGTCGGCATTTCTTTATAGCAGGTCTCTCTATGGAGCGTCATTACAGAAATCATCTGCTGTGATTTCGTCTCAGTTCATGGCATGTCGAAAAATCCGTCCACTTCACTCATACAAGTTTTCAATCACAGTTTTTTCCAACCTCAACAAGAAGTTTGTTCAAATAAAACTTGGATTTTTGTGGAAAAGAAGTTAATCGAGATGGACTGGGAAAATTTAGAGGGCGCCCTAGCTCTTCATTGGCTCTCATCGCTTCACTACAATAGTTCTTTTTTCCAGTTTTCTTGCTGTGCTTAGATTCTATTCACAGCCATAAGTGCTTCCTTATCAAAACCGTAAATGCATTCGGATCCTTCAGGTGGGTCAAACAAATCGTTTATAACAGCTTGAGAATTCGTGCACACGTAAACTTTACAATTTAGATTATCTTTGAAAATTGTAAAACATTAATAAAAGTTTTTACATTGGCTTACTTTCAGGCAGTTTGAGTTTAACTTTAGGTACTTTTGATATCTTCTAGTTAGTGAAAACTAAAAGTTATGCCTTATAGAAGGTATCAGGAGGTTATTGTGATAATGTACGACCACAAAACGTTCACAGAAAACTGTTTTAATAGCCGAATATTTGATAGCTATCATGGAGACAAAATATTATAATCGCAGATTGAATCAGCGTTCAACCGGAAATCCAACCGATGGAGGCGCTAAAAAATTCAGAAAATTCAAAAAAGTGCCTATCTAATGATTTCATAAAATGGAAATTCCCCAACTGCGTCCATTTTTTTTTCGAGCAGCTCCCCTCTATCGTAAGAGTGTATATTATAGCGTTTAATATGCAATTACACGAGTAATTTTTCCGCTAGCAATTTCTCATTTTGCGCATAATTTGTTTTCATCGCCGGCTCTTCTTTGATTAATATTTGTTGATGAATTGCAGATGAGGAAAAGCACTGCGAAATGTTTAGCTAACCGACTATGTTTACACTGAAAGCGGATATGCTTTTAAAATGTCTGCTCGCTAGTAATTTGTTCATTAAGTGAATACATTCGACGACTGATTGAAAGCGAGGAGAGAACGAGCGGTTAGATAGTGAACATCGTGCACTTCGAAATTTGTAACATTTTATTTGTTATATGAAGCGAAAAATTGTTGAGTTGATGAAAGGTGACCTTAAAATATGCACTCAAATAGAGATCGCGAGAAACCGGAAGCCGTGATAGAGTAAAATTATAGGATAGGAGTATCATGTGCATAACTTTTCTCTGAGAGTGATTCTTTTGAATTTCTTTCTGAAATTTGCTGCAATTGCAAATACATCAATGGGGAAAGCTTTTTTTCCATCGTATTAAATTCCAGGTAGCGAACGTAAATTACTTCGCGTATCTGTGCAATATATGGCTGCTTTATAGCTCCAATGCGCAGCAATTTATTTCACTCCTCTCTCTCTCGAGTTCACTGTTATGCCACCTTATAGTTGTATCTTAATGCAGTGAATTAGTAAGAAATACGGGTGAAACAGTGGAAATTAAGAGTTTTAATTTGGGTTTTAATGACACATTTATTGAAGCAGTAATCGTTCGGTAGCAACAAATGAGAGAGAGAGAAGAATTTTGGGAAAGGAGGGAAGAAAACGGAGGGAGAAATAAGACCATAGTGATTACGCCTTTTTAGAGGTCATAAATCGAGAATTATCTATCGTTATAATGAACACATAATTAAAATTTCGTTGTTGACGTAAGCAGCAGGTAAAATAGAGTTTTAATCTTTAAATTTTCTTTAAGGTGGGCAAATTTGAACTATTTCATGCCATTAGTGATGGCTGCAAGAAACCGAACGGCATAATTCCAAATGGAAAGTAAATTAAATCCTTGATAAATGAGTGGAGAATTTTATTTTTTTCGTAAAATACAGAAATGCATCGCATATTACTCTATGCAACCGCCAGGTGTAGTGATTTCTCACATGGTATATTAGTGGAAAGGAAGTAACTTTTGGTTCAATATCAGTGAAAGAAAATTGACAGAATCCCTAGAATGATATATGCTTATGCGTCCTTCAAAGAATTAATGTAACTCTAGAAAGACAGAAGCTTTTTTGTCCGCTTTTTGGATTTTTTTTTAAACCTAAGAATCCTCTCATTCAGACTTCGTTTAGTTTTTCAGTGAACAGAAACCCCATATACCCTAAAGAGAAGACCGGCTCTCTCTTGGAATGTAAGGTTCTAAAAGAGACTCGGTCTTCTTTTCAGGAAAGTTTCTGGTCAGAAAGTGTATCTCCTTTTTTTCTTGAACCCTGAGAAAGGTCTTCTTTCATGATGTAGCGTCTGCTGAGAAAGGATTTTTGTATCTTTTTGATTTCTAGGAGGAGATTTCATGTTCGAGGGAATTTGCATTTAAAAAAAGAAGTATTTAATAAGGATCTCGTCTTCCTACATTAATGTTCGTTGAATGCATTCTTTTGTTTGCTTCGCAGATAAGCTTTACTACTTAAAAGTAGAATGCCTTTTACTGATGATTACAGTCAGTATCTTTTGGCTCAAATTTATTAAATTTTTTAAATTACGAGTATCTTTTGAAGATCGATTTATCCTATCAGTATACAGCATTTAATAGTTATAAAGGTTAACGAGCAATAGAAATTAGCAATTAAAGTGCTATGGAAACTAAAATCGTTATAAAGACATGGAAATTTGTTTTCCAAAAAAGCGGATTGGCTTTACTCCATATTTCTTAAGTATGAACAGCAAAAACGCAGTCGAATATGCGAGATGTCTCACTTCACCCCATGTTGTGTCACTGCCGTTATACGAATAAATGGCATACATCCTAGCTTATGTGAATGTGTTAATGGGATGAACCATTGGTACTGTTTGAAAGGTAATGCTTAGAAGTGGAGTAGTGAAATAGTATTATAAGTCGATTCAGCACTGAAATAATCAAATACTGTTTCGAATGATGGGCCATTTCTGAACATTCGCGAGTGAGGCTTAAATGCCTCTAAAAGTCCCATAGAAACTTACTGAGAATCGGCTCAACAAGAGGAAGCGAGGAGATAAGAGCTGCCCCATCTTCAATGAGAATTTTTCACACGAGCGGTATAAAAGCAGATATTGCCACATGAAGAATACAAAGGTGGGATGAATTGTTCAGATGCCGGTAAGATGGGTGAAGCAGAAGTGTTTCCTTCAGAGAATGCGAGAAGTCAAAATAATTGTGGAAAAGAGTGACGCTTGACCTGCAGTGCGATACATCGTCACGCAAAAGTATTCGTCGAGCCTAAACAAAAAGTGATAAAGATCTGAAAACGAGGGAACTGATGTTATAAAAACAATTACGGTTATAAAAGTGACAACAAGAGTTAATCCCGGTTGTAACTGCTTGCTAATGGGGAACTGCTGAAGACCTATATTTGATGGTTGCAGACGAATATCTATTCCGCTGAGCAGAGGAGTGTCGATTGGCTCAAATTTGACGAGAAATTGTCACTGAGCACAAGGAAGAATAGTTAACTGTCGATGAATAATAGAACGATAAAAACTATGCAGTCCATCAGAAAAATTTTCCCGTCCATTCGATCCTTCGGATCATTTCAGCGTTTTATCTGATCGGTGTGGTGTAATGTTTTTTAACGATGTACATCTTCCTTTCTCAATGCAAAAGAGACCTCTGAGGCAATTCGTGGTCAGAAATAAAAGTCGAATGGTTGAACAATTTTTTTACTAGACACTGAACTTAAGAGTATTGCTAAAAACTGCATCCTTCTGGTAATAGGGACGTTATAGATGACTAGTTGAATTGGTGTGCTAAGCAATTCCGGCTGTCTATCCCAGCGATCATTGCTGGCTACTTGTTACATCGTTGTGTAATTGTTAGAATCGTTTAAATGGTACTTAAATTATTCCCATCACTTTTTAATCTCATCACTTTAAGTTTATTAATTGTTATTAATTCCTTTGAGTTCACTAAGCCCTGATCGGATTGATTCGATTATAACACCGCCCATTGGACATTCAATTTTTTTTCGACTCTATCGATCATTTGTTGACGTGGGCTTAAACCCTGATTTGCATAGTGGAAACAAAAATCCGTTTAAAATGCTAACGAATAGCACAAATCCTCATCTTTAGATCAAGATGACTCATTAAAAACGTGGACGTTGAACCCAATTCACGCCGCGAAAACCTTCTATAGCGAGCTAAAATAGTGTTCACTTGAAGTCGCATTTGCATATTTAAATGAATGTCTCATAGAAGGATTTCTTAGGCATTTAAATCATCTGAACAGTTCGAATAACCGAAATCAAATGGTCGAACAGTTCAAGTGACCAAACTTTCAAATGACCACTTGCTTGTTTCGAGTTTTTTCCTATTGAAACAGCTGACAATTATAATATGAGCTCTTGATAAGCTCAATTGCTATTTATTGCAACTCGATGATGCATTGACTTCATTTTCCTGCGTACTTCTCATTTTCGAACCGATTGCTTCTTGATCATAGCCACGAAAATCCTATATGAAATGTCTATTACATCGAAAAAGGAACGAGGAATATGAGGGTTCATTGAATTAGAGGGCTTTGCAAGTCAAGAATTATAGGGCATTGTGCCATGCGCATTGTACCTGTGGAAGAGAACAGTGAACGATGAGCGAGGCCAACTACATGACAATATTGAAGAAAATGGCCGCACTCATGAACTGACAAGGTCATTTAACCCTCAACATATATTTTAAAGTAAATTCACAAGTTTAACTGCTCCAATCTTCCGTTCGCCTATTTCAAGAAAGAGAAACATCATTGCCATATGTGTATGACATTCGCTTTATAATTACGAGATGTCGTATTACAATTTAGTGCATAATCGGCAGTCTTGCATATTCGATATTTTTCGTTCTTGCAGTTCGTTTCGCGTGCCCACAACACCATTTCTTGCAATCATACTTTTATGTCATTCCAGATAAATTTTTCCTCACTTTTCTATAAAAGTGACTTATTTGAAGAAGCGTAATCTCCAGTGTGACAGCAAAATAAAATGGAGCACAGACTTTATATTTGTACAAACGTTGATTCAGTCACTTTTAGCAGAACATTTCGTTTTATGATTTTATAGTCGTGATTTAGAGCACCATACAATTCAATTTTTCATCACGCTTAAATGTCAAAGTTATCATTCTTTATCGTTCATTTTCTAGCTTTTTTTTCGCAAAGAAATTCCACAAGTTCAACATTCATCAGGAATTAATATCGAAATCCATGTTATTTTTATGTAATTCTAATACAACGTAGATTCCGTCTTTGATGATATAATCAACATCTTCCCAATATTCATACTATATTCGCATTACTTATTGACAGCTTTTTAAAAATTCGTTGATATGAGCAAGCGTTGCGTTATTTCAATAATGAAACATTCCCAGCATAACATATTAGCATTTCCAAAGACGATGCACATACACACTTCGGAGGGAGTACGGTAATGTTTTACACGAATTTTCAGTCCGGCAGAATGGGGACTTCGATCGATTTTCGTCGATTTGCTCTTCGAATAGCAATCCTGTTGACTCGGATAGCGTTCATCTTCTCGCTTTTATGAAATAACCAATACCGAGAATGAAATTCCATATAAATATGCAAGAAAAAGAGATTTTTACGTTTGTATGTAATATGAGAGTTTATTTCACGTTGATTGGTCACACTGAAGGATGCACTAACGGTTCAAATCAATAAATACAGTAGTAATTAAAGAATTCAGCGAGAGTAAAACCCCCACTCGACTACAGGTACTGTGGTTTAAAGTGTCGGTAAGTTTTCCTGTATGCTTTTGTGCAAAGTATTGCAAAGATATTTTACGACCAACTAGATGAATGGAGGTTCCAACAATTGCGTGACATCGATCGCTTTCTCTCGAAGAGTTTCAATGGCGCAAATCGAAGGTTCATTTTATGTGGACAGCTATTGTATGCTGTAATTCGAGAAAGTAATCTGCACCGTAATCCGAATTTTCATTTTCGACTAAGAAACTTTCTTTACTGTTGAAAGCGAGATATTATAACACTTAAGGATAATGCAGTGAACACGACTTTCGATGAGGCTGGCATGACGACAATTTGAAGGAAAGTTGCATTACGCGATGCAATCAAACACATGCGTAAATACATACATTGCACACTCGACAACTTTTTGTGAACACAACTCTCTTGGCTTCATTTTCATCGCTAATGCGCTGCTGCACTTCGCTAGCGAATCCCACAACGAATGTCTCATCGGAAACCTAAATTGCATCCAGCCTCGCCGAATTGAGTTGCCCGCCCGATCGCCTTGTACCGGACCACGATAACGCGCAATTAGTGGTCGAAGTGCTTCACTTTCTTTTGGGAGGGTCAACAAAGAAAAAGAATAGCTGGGAAGCAAGCCCCACGAGGGTATGTTCCATAGTGATGCCGAGCGGTGTTCATAGGCTCGACGGCCCTTCAGTGCTTTTTCGTTATTGCTAATAAATTTGTCTCGACGCAAAACCTAGCAAGCGAAAGGGCGATAGCGTAGCGTAGCGTCACAAACGTTACCGCTTCCAATAAAGAAACAATAGGTCAAACCGATTTGTTGCTTCACACGTTAAAAGGACGAATGGCCGTTTGTCAGTGTGGCCCTTTGTGGAGCACTGTTAGATTTGTAGAATTGCAACATCAAACACAGAATCAACAACGATGAGAACAGGAACAAACGTAGGCGTATCGGTTACCGACAAGGGTTTCGTCGGCGTGGAACACAGAAGGGCGGAGACGATCGTGCAGACCGCAGCCAACAAGCCTAACAGCACTGATGTGCTGCCTCGTTGCGCGTTCCTTCTATGTGCATAAACGTTTTAGCGCTCTCACTGCGCTTCGTTGCCGTCCCATAGCAAGTAGTAGGCTGCCGTGAGCGTGTGCCCGTGTCCGTGCCCGTGCCTAACTGCTGTGCAGTGCATTCGTTTGTTGCCTCGTCCTTGCGCATTTCAACCTTGTATCCCCGTGAGCATACTTGTCTTTACGTCTAGCTAACATTTAAACAGTATTCCACTTTCCATAACATTGCATTCTTGAGGCCCACAACTTCTCCGACTACATCGTACAGCCACCGTCTTTCGTTTCTAGCTTTGCCTTCGGTCGAGCCGTTTGTCATCCTTTTCACAAGAACTGAAATCGTTGCCTCGCTAGGGGCTGTTTTGTTGAACAACAGCTGCTGCACCCTCACCTTAACCGTGCCGTCGACACATTCGTGCCTTTGTGGCGCATTCACTGTGCGGCCACCTTATCACCGTAGACGTCGTGCGCAACGATATCATCGTAAAAATGTTTGTCGTGCGAGCACGACCGACATGACGACACAATTTACAAAACTATTCTCGTTCATCCTTGCCAATGTGCATGATCCAGCACAGGTGGACGAGTCAGGTAAGATGATTTAAATGAACCAATATTCTCTACTGCGATTACCAAATGCATTCATTATTTCGTTGAGTAACGGCTGGCAATAACTATATGGCCTTGAATAACTGGTCGTGCCTATTTAAGTGATTTCAAGTTCTAGAGTAGTTTCTGCAGTGAACGTTGAAAGTCTTTGGGATTTTGTCAATGATAGTTTTCCGTTGAATTCAAGGGAAATTCATGTCCGTTATTGTCAATTCAATTAACTACGTAAGGAAACACATAGACACACCATTAGCGGTCGGTTGCAAGAGTTTCACATGAATCGTTAGTGGATGTGATGAACGAAGCATCACAGTTGCTAATGACACTAGTGATAGGGAATAAATCAGCGTGAAGTGTTGCCGTATGACTGAATGCCGAATAAATGAAGGCTTGCTGGATTGGGGAAAAGGGTAGAGTGAACGGTTTGGATGCTGTGGGAGGGCATGACCACTCTATTGCTAAAAAGCGTCATCCACTTAGCTGGGCTCAAATCTCCGAGGGATAATCGAGTTAGTGTTGTCTCTGAATGTTCCGCATTTCTTTCTTTCTTCTTCTTCGCATAGCGGCCACACACCAATCTGCCGCCATTGTCTCGTTTCGATGGCCGCTGACGTGCTTCAACTTATCAGCTATATGTTAGCGAATGTCTCTGATGTCGCCATCCATGACGCATGTTTGTCTTATCATTTTTCTGTATCTTCTTTTATGTTCTTCATCAAAAAGTTCTTTAACTTCATTTTTTCTAATATTGCCGTTCTTAAGTTTTATTTACCATCTCGTTTCTTTATTCCCTTCTTCTTCCTTACTTTCGTCCACATAGTTGCGGTTTTGTGGAAGGTTTTTAGCTCCCTAGAATCAGGAGTGTCTTTGGATTGACCACATTCCCTATCTCGACTTTTGCCGGTTTTGCTTTACTCCTTGTTAGAAGAAATCAACTGAGTGCATTCTGGCACTCACACTCAGCGTCTCTACAAATGCCGCAATCACATTTACATAAGCACTCTTAGCGCTTTTTTTGCAACCCATTTATGCAATGGAAAAGCGCAATAGTTGAACATCGGAATCGAAATTTTAAACAAAACATTCAACGAGGATGCACCTCTGTATTATTATAATATAAGAGTATCTCTCTAATAGGTGATGCACCAAACCTAGCACATATAACAACCGATTTCCGCTTGATTGTGAGCATTGTTTTTATGCTGCCCATTTCAATAATCGAGTGCTATTGAAATGCTCACATATTGTGGTAACTAATTGCCTAATCAAAATAGCTAACGGCTGCTTATTGCAATTTGATTCAGTTTGGAAGGCTTATAGGCAAAATGCACAGAAATTTGCATCGTTGGGTGCACAAAAATTTGCATCGTTGTGTGCTTTGTATGTCTCGCGACGAATGTTTCAATATTGGTTTGGGTTTCGCAAATTGAGACGTGCCAGTCATGCAGAAAAATAAATTTGCACTTGTTTCTTCGATTTTGAGGACTAACTTCCGGCTTCCTATACCACTCGACCATCACCCTTTCTGCTTTCCTAACCTTTGTTATCTTTATTCATAAATATTGAAACATTGAGGTCGATTTTTCTTCGGTAGATCGATTTTTTCGAAAAGTTCAATGAAAATTTATTTCACCCAAACATATTTTGATAAATGACATATGGACCGTCAGTTTGCATCTCTGTTCAACTGAGAGTGCTTCCAGAGAAGTTTCAGATTTTTAAAGCGATTCCCACAATGGGATTGCCCCAAATCAAAAATGATAAATAACTGTGATAGCATTATGGGGGTCCTCTAAAGTTGAGGACAAAATTTGGAGAAAAATGGTAAATACGCAGATTTTTTTGACTTCTTCGATACCTAATGGGGTGTTAAAGAGTGCTATATTTTGTCGGCATCACGATATTTGACGGTATCGTTTCCACATCATGCATTGATTTAGCGCTGCTGTGGGTTAAAAAATGGTCTCGCTTATACGGTGATAGTGATTTATTCTCACTGATGAGGAGCGTCGAATGACTAGTGGTGGAGATATAATTGTTTGCTCCACTCTTCGATACCCTACGCTATCATTTCGAATATTGCGCATATTCTCTAAGAGGGTTACGATGACGCATGATAGCTTCTTTGGCGCAAATTTCATGAAATCATGTGAATGCAATAATCTCGTCAAGTGCTCGTTTAGGTATTGATTTCATGGATTGACTCCTCAAGCGACAAGTCCATCAGGAGATGAGCTTGCCAGAAGTTGGCGATCAAAACTTGAGCGATTGAGTAGGCCTAATTGGTCAGTTTTTGGCACTTCCACCCGATGGAAAATCCTAAAATTTCGAAAGTTCAAATTGGGCAGAAGGTTCGTAGAATCGCTGGGCTAGCTTAGAAATTGGGCGTTGGATGCTAACCTATTAGACGGGTCTGAGGCAAATATGCGAAATATTCGCGTGCGTGCCAGCAGATGTTTTTCCACTTCTTAAGTGAAGATTTTAATTACATCGTCATTTCCACATTTTCAAAGTTTGTAGTGTGAATCTATTCACCGT
The DNA here is from genome assembly GCA_013433145.1 of Ascaris suum. Classification (NCBI taxonomy): domain Eukaryota; kingdom Metazoa; phylum Nematoda; class Chromadorea; order Rhabditida; family Ascarididae; genus Ascaris; species Ascaris suum. The sequence goes on along the minus strand of CM024178.1, from coordinate 5,818,442 downwards.
AATATATTCCGAATGAAAGCCCGCCTATCGGAACCAAGACGAAATAAAGAGTGCCCAGGATTGTTATCGAATAGAATACGATAAACGCTTATTTTAGTACGAATTATTCCCGCATAGAATACCTGCGATGTTTCATTAGACGTGTGTTTTCTTTACAAAGATATAATTGTCTAATCCTTTTTTTTCTTTTGTAGAATTTGAAGTCATCAGCTAAATTTGATGCAATATCAGTTTGGCTCACATATATTTCCTTCTTTGAAAATTCCTTTTACAAGCACGGGTGTTCTTTATGATATAGGAGGTAAGAACCCGAGCGAATTATCTTCAGGCTCAATCGAAAATTTTGTCTTTTGTAATTAAGCGAATGAAGTTTGCATAATTTCCGCAATTTTCCAATCATGGGCAAATATTCCTCGTGATTTTGCATATTTTGCGTAGAAATTATTTGCAATTTATGCCTTTTAGTAAGTACTCAAGAATAAGCATGTAAAAACATATATGTGTGAAAGAAATAGCTCGTTTTTTGTTCCCAATCAAGAAATTATTGCGCACATTTGCAAAACTATATTCGTAGCATTATATCTGCGCATGTGTATGTTATTTGTATGTCTATCTGTGTATGCGGTAATCTCAGATTGGCACACCACTGAACCGACAGAGCCGCGATATTTAGCTGGTAATATGCGGTGATAGGAAAGTTGCAGCTGTAGAAATTTACGCATCCTTTAAAACCAGCCTGGTGGCTGAGCCTAAATATAAATGCAATATCAAGCACGTATTTTATTATTTTTACGCAGTTATTGAAACTGGTTGTTCTGATTGGTGGAAATGCACACGCATTCGTCTTGTCAATCAATGCCTCTGACACAATCCTGCACTTTTTTCCAGAATTCGGTGATTCTTCTCGCGATTCAATTGCGTAAACATTTTATCGTGATTTGCACAAAAAAACGCGAATGGTATATTCGTCTTACTGACTGCGCTTTGCATTGAATTTTTTTCTTAAAGCGGAATAGTTTAACATATTAGATTTGTTGATATTCTCCTTATTTACCATTGAGGTGATTAAAAACGCATAGCAGCTTATTCCTTGATAAAGCTTTCCAGCAAGCTTTCTGGGATAGCGTCGATTCTGAGTCTTTTTTGCAGAATTCGTCATTTGCTTACAAACTGAATGAAAAGATTTAATGTTGCAGTGCTATAGTATATTTGAACAGGCTTGGGCTCTTTATTAAAGCGGCTGTTTTGTTCGAAGCAGAAAATAGATTGAAGGATTTCGGATAGGCAACCCTAATAAATTTCGCCATAAGTATGGGTTAGTGACGAATATGAATAACTCATTCGCATCTGTTTAACCATTGAAATGAGCTAATCGTAAGACAATATTTAACAGCGCTGTGAAATTGCCACTTCTGAATTGGTGATTTTTGCCCGATTCTTTCATGTCTCTCATTTTCATAGAAGATATTGCTGCTTTTTGATATTATTGCTTGTCGAAATGTTTTTCATTCAAAGAAATTATATCGATAATATTTATTTAGAAGTCTATTTGAAGGAATAAACGTGATCTGCCCATTGATGAAACAGACTCATTTCAGTTTGATTTTGATACAGTAACATCTGTGATATACCATGCGGTAATTTTTTTTTTAGCAGATATATCGAAATATCTAATGAAGTTTATCTACGAATGAATACGGGAATGTAAGCGTTCAGCACTAAAAATTTTCCCACCCACTTAATGGAATTTGGAATTTCGCATCAATGGCATCGAACAGTTTCGTCCCTTCATGCCCGTCTTTCCCTCTTCCCTTCCACTCTAATTTTTGTATTTTAAATCACCTTACCGTTGGGTAGTTGTGAAACTTTGTATATTTTCACGTTAATCTGCTAATATTTTTCTATGGTGATGAATGCCTATTATTTAATAAATTGCATAAATATGCGATTAGAGAACAGCAAAGTTCGTAGTGGTTCCTATGCTAAACTGATGAAATTTTCATTGAATTAATTAAATAAGAACTGAATTGCAGTTCTTAACAACTGAGTTGCTTAAATTAAATTGATTAAGAATTAAATTGATTAAACTAAATTTAAATTATCAGAATTAACTTAAATTAAATTGCTTAAGGACATAATTAAATAAGAATCGAATTAAGTAAGAATTGAGTCGCTTAGGTTGCAAAATTTCATTAAATCAAAAAATTAATTAAGTCGAGAGCAAAATTAAATAATTCGTTAAAGTAAATAGGAATTTCATTAACTGACGCAATAAAAAGTGTAACTGAGGGTTGCATTAAATTTGCTGCAAAGAACAACGAGATTGAATTGCGATTATTTAAAAAAAGATATGAAAACTTTAACACACTGAAGGTTATCGTCTGCTAATAACACTGGGCCGTAGCATTATCTATACGCAACAATTATAGCACCGATTAATTTCCCATTGCATATCGACACTGACTTTAAACCGAGACCTCGCCCTTCTCGATGGATCTGCAACGTATTTCTTTCGAATCCATGGGGTCCTTTTTTTCGCTCCATCTCCTTTCATCTCCCCCTCCTCCCCTTTTTGCCCATCGCTCCATCCACGCCTTCCTCCCCACCCTGCCTCCTCTCGCTCCCCCTACCATATGCTGGTTCGAATTCTTCTTTTCCTGGCAATCGAATCACCACATTGGGAGCGAGCAAAACAAAATCACAGAATCCGTTTTGCAAATGATGGGTAAATTAACGTTGACAAAGTTGATCGACTTTGTGCTCCACGCATCTTGCTTGTTGACTAGATGCTAGTGGGAATAGCCAACAAATGATGAATCTGATTTACACGAAATGTTCTACGTACAGCATTTACACGAATTTCGATTGACACCTTATTGTAATGAATATACGTACAGAATTTGAAATTGTTTTAAAGTTTTTTAGTGGAACGTAACAGGGGATTTTCGGGAATAGAATTATCCTTTCATCTCATCCGAGTGAATATGATCTGAAATGAACTCACGCTCACTGGCTATTACATGAAGGTCCGACGATACTATTAGCGTAAACTTCTCGACTAGTCGAGTGACATGAACTTTTTAGTAGGTAAAAAGTTACCTGTTCGGTCACGTCGATAGCATTTGTCTTAAATTGCATTTATTTTCATCCTTGAAGAATCATCTCAAATCGAGGAAGAAAGCATCGGACACTTTTGCAGTGTTGCAGAAGGATGATTTTTGAAAGAAACGAATTTGCAGAATCCATTGTTAAGAGGCTGATTTATGGCGTTTTATTAACACATGAATTGATGATAGGAAATGTTGACAAGTATATTTGCTAGTCGTCAAGACAACAAACTACAAATTAAGTGAATTCGTTGCATTATTTCCTGGAAATGGAAGTTCTATATGAATAATTGCACTGGAATTATTCCCGGAATAATTAGATTTTATTATCGCGCATATCACAATTATATCATTTCATTTCTTTACAGCGCTTTCCATTAATTTACGATTGATTTAGTGCTTCATCGCAATAAAGAACTGCTATTAAGAAGTTTTGAGTCCTTCAGCAGAAATTAAATATCTATTATTTATTTGGGTTCTCTTTTTAGTCTCTGTAATTATAATGATAGTTTTTATTAAATCTTTTGAAGTTGTGAAAGTCTGATGAGATTTGATGGCGCATTTCCGTCTTTCCTATTCCCATATTGAACGTGTAACATGGAAATATACGTATGTAACATATCTGCTTGTTACGCCTAATATTTGAGATGATTGTCGGTTGTGTTGAGGCTATGAAAAGACACGAAAAGAAAATTCCATGTTGTTCTCTCTATTACAAATAGATGGATGCTTGAAAATGCAAACATGGGCAGTATATTCTAGCGCATGGAAGGTCTATTAAATTCAAAAGGAGCATTGCCGCAGTATGAATTTCTTTCTTTTTCTCGAGTCGCATCCGCCAAAAGGCATAAAAAATTACATTAGATGAATTTTAGTTCAAATCTCATTCAGTGCATCGTAATTTTATTCGATTTCATTTGGTGCTTCTCAAAAATTATTTAGCCTGCAGCGATTTTATCCCTTATCTCCCTTCAAAATTTCTTCTCAAAGCGAAGGAATATACGCGAAATTTTTCTGTGCTCTTAATGCACTCGTCCAAAAAAACGTCAGCATACAATTTTCCTACTATTCCATGATGATCTTGTTGGCACACGTATGCACTCGCTGTAAACGTTTTTGCCGTAAACGTACAATAGACGATGAATTAATGCTTCCATTCCGCAAATTCTATTGTTTATATGCAAATCACTAGCACTTGAAAACGTTACTTTTCACCCTCTAAACGATAGAAATATATGAGTGTGTATGATGCATCTGTGCGTGTACGGTATACCTCTATTTGATTTGCATGGTGCATAATGAAATTGCATATGCATAAACAAAGAGAACGCACAACAAACAACCGCTTAGGAAATATGCGTCTGTATAACTATGCCGATAACTCGTTGACTGCAGTTAATAATATGTCCAGAAATTATCACTGTTCACCCTATGTGTATTTTGACGATTTCTGATGAGAACGAATCTTTTATGTAGATTCGTATGCACATTCATCTCGGCGGCAATGTAGAAACCATCTGGGCGGCGATGTGTTTCACTAACAAATTCATCGATGGACGTTTCACTAATTTCAAACACATGCATTTTTAAAACTGAGAAGCACATCTAGGACATTGTACCTAATTGGTCTTTAACAGGTAACTAATGGTTGGCAGAATAATATCACAGCACAGAATCGCAGATTGTTTTTACAGCAAAAGTCCGATCTAACAAGCAATTGTGTACAACACGTCTATTTATTAAACCAAAGCAGAGTTATTATCTTCGGTCCAACTATTGACAATGTCCACAATATTTCTGATGAAATATGCATTACGCGACAAATTGGTGAGAAGTTTGCTTGGCGAACTTGAAATGTTTCAAAAAATGTAGTTTCCAGTTAGGAAGTGTGAGACATCTCTTAACACATTCTCTTCTGTGTCGAGTTACTTTATGCAAATTACGTTGGTAGTGCAGCAAGTTTAATATATAATAAAGCAGTGCAAGCGGAATTCGACACCGGGCACTAGAAACATTGAGCTTTATTGGATATTTTATGAAGTGCTTAGTCCTTGAAGCGTTCATTGAAGAAGAATCAAACGTTGTCTGATTGGACTGATATTACGTTCGCATTTAATAACGAATATTCATTTGAATAAAAATATATGGAACAATCATTTCGTTGATTAATTTTTCTGTGAATGTCACTTTTTACGGCAGAAATCGCCAAGCTAGCAAATGTAAGACTTCAACCTCCTAATCTGCTTTTTACACTCACATATTATTTCCTTTTAGCTATCAATTGTAACATTATCCGAAAAGTATTTCGATCATTTAACAATTGGTCTTTTAAGTAATTTCATAAATTAATTAACTTCCGAGCAGTTTGATTACTTAACTTTTATCGAAAATAGTCGAGAAATTCTTCATGATTTGATTTGAGACATCCGGAAGCATTATTTGAGACTCCACACTCCTCCACATTCCAAGCAGTGAACTTATTTATATTTATTTCAATAGGAGCACAAGATGGAATGGGAGTATTTAGAGAACAATTTTTAAAAAATGCGCTAAATTTGCTGATTAAAGGTGCACATTTTCAATCACAACAGCTTTGATGTTATCACCTTTTGTTAACCTCATCCGCTCCTCGCTCACTCCCCTCCACTTTACTTTGCTTCCTGTCCAAGGTATCACCAAGGTGGCGTCGATAATGGTGTGTTTTTATAGCGTCGCGGCTGTCGTGCTACAGTTGCATGAGTCCGTATCTGGAGCATCAATACATGTACATATCACATCTCTACAGGCGACCGCTCGCATTCACTGAAAAGTGTGATCAAACAAGGTAAATGCACGTGTTTGTTGTTGACATAGTCCAATGATTCCATTGGTGTAATCGTTCCTGCGGTAGATTCTTATGAGCGTGAACATAGACATGTTCACGTTTTCTTCTCGGAAAAATTTTAACTTTTTCCACAGGGAACTGACGGGAGGGTTATTTTAAGGTGAGAGAAATCCGAGGCAGATTTAATGAGGTCCAGTCGTTATGGTGATCTTGTTTTGGACACATTACCGTCTACTGGCGAGTGACCACCTTTGATCGGCGAATGCGTACGCTATATGCATTCTTCCAAATCATTCAAGCAGTATAGTTTTTTTCGGGATTTCTTCCTTCCGATCAAGCAATTCACTCAGTGTGTCTAGAAAATCACTATTATCGATCTCCATCTTCATTTGTAAGTTCGCTTCGAAAGAGCATTCGATGAGAAATCAATTTGGAGTTTAATAGTTGAATTCGATCGAAGAGAAATCATTTTTTGGTATATTCGGAAACAGAAGCATTCAAACACTCGAAAGCTGCTAAAAATTTTCTATCTAAATTGACGGAAACATAGGAATTTGAATTTTTCTTTCTTTAATTTATTGGCCCTCAGCCATTATTACGCCACATTGAAAACGTTCAACTTCTGTGTTTCGGTTCAAAAGTCGTGCAAAATATCACGTGTTGTTCCGTTTATTCATCCCAATTACAAAATTTAAGATGTCGCGTCAAAAGTGTCGGTGGATTTGTTCATAGCTCGTAGCAAGTTTTCACCTCCCTCTTTACTAACGCACTCTATCCCCCCATCGTTGATGCTATAAAGACAGTAGTATCCCCTTTCTCTTAGACTTAAATGTGAAAAAAAGATCGTGCTCTTGCTCAGATCCGGCTGTGATATAGGTAGGTAAAAAGTTAACTTGAACGACTTTATCGAGTGCAGCAAAAATGGACGAAGGGATGAAGGCATCGGACATTTCCGACCGCTCGAACACTGGAAATTACGCATTTGAGATATTCTCTTGGGGAATTCATTGATAATCTTTTAAAAAAGCAAAAATAATCGGTTATTGATATGCATTCAATACGAAATTTACCTCTAATATCTCACCTTAGCAACTGCATCGTGTAATCATTTTCGTTTTGAGCACATCACATTTCCACCTAAAGTTTTTTAGTGAATGTTGAGAAGTGAATGATAAGAGAGGTTTCGCTTTCCATTTCTTACCTCTACTCCTTCATTCTTTTTCATTTCGCTCTGTTTCCCCACCCTCTTTATTTCGAAAATTTGAAAATAATTTTGGCGGAAAACTTCTCGGCAAATTTTTTTTCTCAAATCGAGCTTATTCTCGACGAAATGAAAGCCTTTGAAGTGTTTAAGAGTGTACCGTTACTCCGACATATTTTGTGAATGTTTGACGCATATTTATAGAGATGAAATTTGTTATTTAAAATTACACTGCAGTTGCGCTCCGATTTTATGCAATTTTTTTGTTGCAAGTTTGTGCAAGAATATAACTTGGAATAGTAAAGTCTCGTTCGAAGCACAGTTGCAGTTCTTGAAAAACTGTGCGCATATCTCCGAGTATGTTTATGTCGTCTGTCTCTACGGTAATTTTGACTCGTGAATCACTCAAATTAGACCCATGAAATTTTGTGCACAAAATGTAAAATGTATGCCGACCTCATATAGCAAAATTCGCATTGATTCATCAAAAGTGAAAAAGGTTATGAGCATTGAAAGGTGAGAAAAGCATTTTGCATCGGTCAGTTTTTCATCGTACATCTACCGGATTCCAGAAAGACAGATTTTCTTTTTTTTGAAAGATTTACGTGGACGGCGAGGTTAATTAAAATATCAAGGCATTATTTAACATATCCATTATTTATCTGTATTCTTGTATTCTATGCAACTGTTTGGTGGCGAGGTTTTCCAAAAAAAAACCTCGGACTCTATCAAATGCTGCGCTGATTGCAGTTTCTTTTCTCAGCGGCACATAATATAAGCCGCTTTCTTGCTGCAAATGTTTTTATAGGCCAACAAAAAACATTGACTGAAAATATTGAATGCTTCAAGATTGTTGAAACTTAATTTCAACCTCTTCGAGTTTATTCATTTATGTGTGACTGAAAGGAAATATTTCTGTGCTGAGATGCTTTGAATATGGATTTTGAATGTTAGGAGTGATTTTTTTCAGCTTTGATGCACGTTATGTGAAGTGGAAAAATTGCACCGATATGTGTGTTACTGTAAGGATGAACGATCGACTTGGAGGTATGACCTTTGTGGAAATTCGTTTCCTCTTTTGGTGCGATTTTCGTACATCCTAGAATGCATTTTTTTCAAAGATTGTTAGCAGGAAAGTTGCCTTTACCGGAAATCTCACGTGGGATTATCTTTTTTTATGGATCGTCGTGAATAGTAATATTTTCCAATACCACAGTATTGCTTTTATTAGAGCGACAAAATTACTTATAACTCAAATTCTTTCTACTCTTATTAAAGCTTAAGCGCGATTTTATGCTGCAGTCAAGTTGCATGAGTTTGCGCTTTAAGTATGCACGTCTTGAAGTGGAGTGCCGCTTTTGGTTAATGACCGAAGACGCTTAAATGTGCTTCAAGGTCATCGCATCTATAATCTCATGCATTAGTCATAAGCCACAACACAAACTGAATCCCGAGAATTGCTGCTGAATATCGATGATTCTGAATCTCGAGTACTGCCTTTTTCCAATTGCCTACGACATTCTGATCTGACCACGACCTCACGATTTTTCGATTCTTTATTCTCTTCCCGACTGACTTTTATGCATTCTAATATATTACCACGTTGAATATTAAATCTTTGCTTTGTTCCATAACATCCGAGGAATAAAATGCGACACTTCCAATGATGGTAGTAGTAGCGTCTGTGCTAGCAGTGAAGTTTGCATCTGTGTATTTAATGAGGGTAAAGCATTGTCGACTGGTGTGTTACTGATAAGTGAATGTTACTGATACAGTAGAGGGAGATAATAGTTGGATGACCCTAAAATTATTGTTCAGTGGCTGGTTCCTATCGTAGAGTTTCTCGAAAGGCCTTGAAGAAAGAATGAAAGTGTAAACTGAATGAAATTTGACAACATTTATGCATTTTTAAAAAACTGGAAAAAAGTCAAGTCAAAAGTGAGTCAGTTAGTTCTTCTGAAGCTGTTGTGGCTGCTCTTTAAAAGGATTGTTAATGGACGAGAAGGTGGAACTTATTGACAGTATGCCTTTTCGTTAAAATGAACCCCTATTTTTTGTTTTATTGCATGTACTGCACCAGCTGGACGTGTATACCGCGATAACTGATTAACGCTCTCAGTGAATATTTGTATTGCGCATTCTATATTGCGAAGTTGTGAACTAATTTAGTCATCGAGTTGTGCATCTTTTCCGCATTAGGCCAGCTTAATAGTTGCGTAACGTTGGCTTAATGTGTTGCGTCACAGTTTCATTGTCGTATGAAATAAACGCTTAGTGTAATTTGTTGACCGATATTTAATGAAATGAATAACGCTCATTGACGTGGAAAACAATAATTCAATATCGCGGGGTATTTCACTATAGCTTTCCGTTACGCGCTACGCATCCATGAAATTCCCTTAAGAGGCGATCGGTATGCGTCGTTGCATGACACTTGAGGAATCAGAGCGAAAATTCAATTCCATCGCCGACTTTGCTCGCTTGCTTTCAATCATTTTCAACTGCTTAAATGCTTTGTGCCCTTAGTGCTTATTGAACGCTTGCTTGAACTTCCCAGCTAGGATCCATTCTCGAAAGCATTTGGCAACGAAGAGGGTGCAGAAGGTGTGCTCGCACAGATTGCACAGATTGTAACCACATTACCTTCAAATCAATGATCAATATATTCAGTGCAAAGAGGTGAATTATTAAAGAATTGCCCAATTTATTTTCGTCTCTTGAACAGAAATTTGCATTTTCGTTATTGCCGAACCACTTGTTAAGTTTAGAACTGATGAAAGTGACGAAATTTTCCGCAGAGTTTGTTCTCTGATTTTAACGAAGGGGATTTTTCTCCTCTTCATTTCTTCCTTCATTTATCTTTGACAGAATGATCGCATTCTCCTCTACAAAATCCATGACGTATTTTTGTTCTAACATATGATTAGTCGTCTCTGATGAAACGTCCTGCTAAGTAAATCAAAATCTTCCTCGTGTGATTACTGCTTTAATCCTAAGAGGGGTTCAGTATGCCGGTAGTTGATTCCTTATATAGACTGAGCAATTCAGAACACATCGGTCGCTGCTTTGCGAGTCGAACTCATCTAGAGACTTCATTTGCTGGTTAATTTCATTAAAAGTTGTTGGTTGCCTATTGTTGTTTTAAACACATTCAACAGAGGGTCGAATGCGAATTAAGTATGGAAATGATCTTTGAGGATGGGAGGGGGCGGAGGGAGAGGATTTTTCCCAAATAGTTTATCACCATTCGAAGACATACTCAAGGTGAAAGAATTCGTCTGAACTGAGTCATGATGAAGAGGGAGAGAGGTGAGGGAAAAGTCTCGGATAGCGTAGGGCTGACGTCATCTAAAATATGGTTCAATTTGATGTCAACTGGTAAATACAATCCAACCTGAGCAATTCGTTAGAACAAGACTATAAATAACTGAGTAAACGATGTAGATTTTTGAAAAAAAAACAGTAGTGTGCGCTCTTAATTCTCTCTCATTTTTTCCCCGTGAAATAAGCGGGCGGAAATGGGTAGTTGTTGGCCATTTGCCATCTCGTTTCTGCTTATATCGGTTGAATACATTTTCATAAAAAATTCTGACAAGTAAATTCTTCCTTGTTTTTCCCTTCGTTCATATTTTTTTAATATTTTTTCATTTTCTGAGCAATAATTCTTCATTTTCCACCCAATTGTTTATATTTTTTTCACTGCAGTGGACAAAAATTGTCGCAAAAATATTGTCGTAGAATCTTCATCGCTCTTTTTCGCTCCAACAAGTACATTGGGGATTCTGAGCGCGTTTAGTTGCGGCCTATAAAGTTCAGAAAAAAATCCCCGACCGTTCATTCATACTTTATAGATTAATTTGCGCTTTTTTCTTGCAACTGAGATGCGCAATATTATTGCATGCTAAAGTGACACGGACTTTTTGGCTGCTACAAAATCAAGCTAGATTTTTCTGGATTTTACAGATTCTCAGCTCGATGGTTAGGACTATTAGTCTATCATCTTGAGCATCCATGTTTCAAATCCGAATAGAAAGAAGATGGCTGTTTGAGTCCACTGTTCACTGCATTGTCGCATTAAAAACAACGATTTGCAGAAAACGTTCTTTATAGTCGACCGGAAGTTCATTGAAATTCAAAGGTTTGCAAGCGATGAATGGCATAGATAACCGTTGGCGAAACGTCACAATTTCAAAATTACGCAGAAGAGTGGAAAGATGTGGTGAAATGATTGATGTGATTGAGATGGGATACTAGAATGAATGTTGTCGAATTGACACTATAACTAGATGCCACTTACGCACAGACACGCAGATACACACGGGCATCTCTCACATGCGCATGTACACGCAGAAATACACAGATGTCAGCAACAACGAACAGGCCGTTGATGAGACTCTTTGGGAAGTAGTGTTGAAAAGCAGTACACTTGGGAAAACGAGCGGACAAGCTTTCTTGTTGCATATCGAAGCAGCTATGGAATGCTGCAAATTCCGCTAGCAAAATTTCGACGTAAACAAGCGGCAGGGGAAATGACAAAATGAACAACGTGGGATTGTTGGGAACCGAAATTATGAGGTAAGATGCCACATACATGTGACCCGTGGCGCGTTGATTGTAGTTAACTTCTATGGTGCGTTTAATTGTAAGAAACCTTGTAAAAGAGTGTATTCATAGCCCTGTAAAAGAAGAGTGTATTCATAGCATTACGCATACGCCGCGGAGCCTTACACTGATGACTTGAAGTTTACATTTTCCGCTTATACAACAGCAAATTTTTAAAATATATCGTGTCACACCTGTTTTTGACAATAGGCCATGAGTTTACTACGTATAGAAAGTTCTCAGATGGTTCGTTCCCGCTTTTTTTAAAGTGCCGGGCGCAAGCGCCTAATCTCATTAGGTGAACATATGTGCGCATTGAATTTTTCCGTGTGAAAAGTAGCTAAAGAACATTTTCGAGTATATATCTGATTGTGAGCGGAAGACGATGAAGAAATTGGTAATTCTATGGGAAGTGTGAGGATCACTCTAGTATACTGCAGCGTTGCTGTCATGAGCTGTAACCGTCCTCAATTCGTTGCTACCAACTAGCGTTCAGCTCTTTGCAATAAAATGATTCCATTTCAACTGATGAAAAGAGAAAGGAGAAGAGGATAACGTAGGAATGTAACCCCTGACCTTTTTCATTGTTACATGAGTTCTACCTGTTGAAGCTATTGTTTGCTCGCACACTGAAACGCTTACTTTCAATGTAAAAATATTTTGTATCGACAAATGTTACAAGTATTGGCAAAAATTCGCAGTCGTGCTCTGCCTTAGCTTTATCAAAACGATGCCTCAATATTAGTTGAGGAATCCCTTTTACTTTCATGATGGGATTATGTGTTATGAGGATTACTATTTGAGGATTTTAAGCAGATAATGGATATCTGGAAATGTAATTTCTTGAAGAAAACCGTAGGGAACGGATTGGTGTTCATGAGTGCTGTTTCGTTTGAACAATAAAGCAAATCGTTTTATGGTCCACTTGAATTCATTCTAGTGCATTGTTTGACTTCAACAAATAGGTTTCCATCCCAATGATGGCTTCACCTTAGTACACGATACGGATTTGAATAATAGTGCATCGTTATACAAGAAAATTTCGTTTCAAGCATGAAAATTGACGGAGTTTTTTAAGCGGGTTTGGCAAATTTACTCGTTTAGTTTATTTGAAGCTGAGCGAGGGTGGGATTTTTTTATTTCATAGAAACTTTTATAGGCAACCGATAAAAGTTCATATGAAGTTGGCTAGCATGAGGAGTAAATAAACAAGCATTCAAATGGATTCTGACTAAATATTCAAGTGAAGCCATCGAAAATAGACTAACCTTACTCTTCTTAAAATGTTTCAAATGAATTCACTACATCTATTGCCGCAACAGCCATAGTTATTCAATGTTTCAATATCAGAGACTCTTTAGACGTGTTGACTACTTGAATTATACCTTCGTAATTAACCACTTTCAAATAGATGAGCATATCAGAGGACATAGATTCTCAGTGGACTTGAGGCAAGTCTTACTCCGACTTTCCAAAGCAGACAAACTTTTATTCCGACTTTCCAACACAGGCAAACTTCATGCAACGATCTTCATCGCTATCTCATTTAAGCGAATTAAGTAAGCATACAGACAGTTTCAAGTTAAATCTGCTCCCTTCACTTATGAAAGAATTTTGACCAGACAGTTAAATGATGGGCAGTAATCACGTAATTCGTGGAGTCTGTGGGAAAAGTTTTAAATGAAGGAAGAAATGTGCGGAAGATCGTATGTAAATTCCATGTGCACAGTATTCGGGTCTTATCAATATTTAACTTCTTTGCTCAAAAGCAGTTCACCTTTTGTTCATTTAACTCACAGAAAGAAGGAAACAGGTATGGAATGATAGTTAATGGATAAAACGTGCCAAAAAAGCTTGTGGTAGGGGATCGAGTCCTTTTTTACACTATTGCTCGGTAGATGTTTTATTTCCACTTTCCAATTTTAGTCTATCCGATTGCTATATCTGTCTTTCTCAGACTTTTTCCCATTCATTTTATCATTGCTCTTTGAAAAATTAAGAATATTCAATTCATTTCGCCTTTTTAGTTTTTGCAAAAATGCTCGTTGATTTCTAATTACGATTGCATATGTGTATAGTAGTTACATATATAATAGATTCACTTGACACAACAAAATAATGAGGCTCAATAACGTCATCATCAGGGGAATAGGCGAAGAGTGCAGAAGTGAAAACACCGAAGGTTACAAAAATATTTTAGAATAAAACAAAAATATCTTGAAATGAAGCAATGTTTTTTTTCGTTACGAAGTACACACAAAATGCGATGAGTTCGAATCGAATTGAAGTTCCCCTTGGGTCGCCTCTCTCGCTCACGTTGTTAAGAGACGCCTCCCGGTATACGATAACATTGAATCGAAATTATTTTCAAGGTTTTTTGTCATCATTGCACTCTTCCCCCATTCCATGTGTGATAAGCAAGTCTGATAAGTTGAAAAACAAAGAAAGGCTCTCATCTTTATATGAACCGTTCTTCGGAGAAACAGCGTTAAAGCCCGACGAATTTCTCACAAGTTTTTATCATCCCTTAAAATGTTCGACAATTTTTGCAGTTAAGATGTTTGTAGGTTTTCACTCGAAACAATTTTATTTGAGTACTTTTTGCTTTTCTTATTTTATAGAACGTTATTTATCATGCGTTATTAATCTCGAAAAATCCCTCGTCCATCACATACACCAAACAACTTTTGCATATCTACCCTTCCCTCAACTATAGAGATATTTACATTGGGAATTCATATGGTACAGTGTTATATATATATATATATATATATATATATATATATATATATATATATATATATATATATATATATATATATATATATATATATATATATATATATATATATATATATATATATATATATATAAAGTTTGTAGCCAAACTATAGTCTAATCACGAGTTACGTGTATTCCTCGGTAGCATTATCCATCCATCCTGTTTCCCATTTATTCTTTCGCCGTCTTTTTTGGTTAAAACAGTGAAGGTTGACTGTTTATTGGCTGAACAGAGACGAGATTATGTTATTTCGGACATAATGATCGTGATGAGACTGGACTTAAAGGAACATAAATAACAGTATTGTTTTGCAAAGGTTTGGCCTCATCGAAGGTGTTGAATTTCTCACCACTGAGTATTTGGAGCATTTTCAACACGGTGAAGAACATGTTGTATTGATTGGCAGGTGTAATGTCTTTAGCGATGGAATGTCAGCAGATTTTCCGTGGGTGCGGTTTCGAAATAACTAGGAGTATGAGCCCTTTTGGAGGTGGAGTACTCAACAGAGGTAAATCTCCTTGCTGAAAATTCCTCATCAGGTGGCAGCGCTCTTCCATGAAAAATCCTTTGCCTTATCAATATGGGCTGACTCAGCAGAGGAATAGTGATCGATGCACTATGAGGAAGAAAGTGCGAAGCGAAATGGAGTGCTGGCGGGGGACCATCTATAATCCTAAGTGTGATTTTTTTTGCTTTTCCATAAATCCATTGAACAACTTCATTTTTAAATTGCATTAAAACATTGTTGGAACAGTCGACGAATCGGATTTCAGATTTGCTTCATAAGGCGTGATTGGAGACACTCATCGTCATTCGTCGATGTTCTTAGTACTTTTAATTTTATTTTCACTACCAACTAATATAAAATGATCGCTGCATATCGCTCTCTTACATCACAATGTCAAGTTCAACTAGCAAACACAGTTTTATTTATCTATCTATCTATCTATCTATCTATCTATCTATTTATCTATCTATCTATCTATATATATATATATATATATATATATATATATATATATATATATATATATATATATATATATATATATATATGTATATATATATATGTATATATATATATATATATATATATATATATATATATATATATATATATATATATATATATATATATATATATATATATGTATATATGTATATATATGTATATATATACATATATATATACATATATACTTATATACATATATATAATGATATATAATTTAATGTGAATTTATATAATTTATGATATATAATTTATGTGAATTTAGGTCGACGGCGCGAAGGTTATTTGCGAGGATGCATGTCAGACATTCTTCACTATAACCAAACAATCGCTCGTTTGAGTAGTTCAAATTTCTGCGCGGTCGTCCGAATGCGCGATTTATTCGTCTCCACGGAAAGGTGAATTTTTCCGTGATTCTTTTTTTGATCGTTGTAAACGAATACATGAAGGAAAGTGTTTCGTCGTTGCTTCGTAATTTTCACTTCAGCGCCACTCATAAGACAATCACGGCTATTGCCATTTAATGAATTGGACAATTTGTTGTTAATCTTCAATAAGTCAAGCAGCGTTGCCAGATTTGTTAAGTCTTTCTCTAATTAGTTAACACTGAATTTTACCCCGATATTCCTAATAATTTCGAAATTTCAACGTTTTCTTTGTGAATTGTAGAAAACTTATTCTTTTACGAAAATTTCATAACATTTAAACCGATTCATTTGTTTTTCGATGAAGTCTATGAAGATGTGAAAAGATTTCGTTTTTTTCGGAACTCTTAAGCGTTTTAATCGAGTGGTTTGAAATGGAAATTTGGCACGCACGAATAAATGAAGGAAGTTCATCGAGGATAGATTCATGCCTCGTGAAGAGAAACCTACACAGACACGCAACCTGTCGGACACTCTCATACATTGTGCAAAGATTTATGCCGGTAATATAATGAACACGTTTCTGATTCGTACTTATATCCAGAAGAACGTAGCCATCATGAGAACGAAAGGCAAGACCGTAATTCCTGTGATATGTGCTGTCGTTTTTTATCTTTAAAAAAGCGTTGCTTAATAATAATATACGATTCAACCGAAGTACCTTTAAGGGTGCTGAAGAAGCGAGGGGTTTAAATGATGGTCAATTTCAGATATCTCTTCGAGCCATCAGATCATGTGCAGTTGTGTACGTGTCACACCGGGCTGTGCAACTCGGCAATTCAGCATATCTCTATTCACTTTTTACTCTTTTTGATATTGTTTAGTGCTGTTTTGTGATCGTTGTTGCTCAATTGTTCTTGTTTTTCACATGCCTCAGCACTTCGACTGCTTCATCGTTCATTCCCCTCTCCTTTCACCTTTCGAGAAATGTTTCAGCATTCAAAGAAGGAGGAGCGAAACCCCCGATATTAAACATAAGAAAACAAACTAAACGACACTATCCGTTTTGCGGAGCTAACAGTAAACCCGTTATATGTTTGACGACAGGTGCCCAGAAGCACTCATTGCCTATTAATTTGGAAACGCCTTAGCTCGGACGTGGATCAGAGTGCTCGTTAAGTGGATGAATGAGGAGCTGTTTTAGTCCTGTTTGTGGAACTTCATGGACTTCTCTCCACATTTATAATCATTCTTCCCTTCCCCGATGTACGAAACGCTGTAAATATTCTTCCAATCGAAAATGCTTAGGCTCACTGCCATTTCAGGGATTATTTGAAATAAGCGAACGCCACGGTAGGGGAAGCAGTATTATAGTCGATCACATCGGTTCGCTCGAGTTGACCAAAAACATGAAAAATTTAAAGCTTCTTTTCGAAATATTCGGCGTTTTAAAAATAACTGCCGTTAATAATATGAATGGAAACCACTGAACTACGATTCAGTCAGAAAACGGATTTTTGCAGGTTTGTGAGCGGGGATTTTTGAAGAACGAAAACATAAGTGTTGTAAAATTTCGTAAATTTATGAATGGTTTCCAAATCAGCAGGCTGATTTTAGTTTGGTGGAGGGATAACCGGAGTGGTTGCTTGGAAGCAGTCGTTCGTCGATTTTCAACTTATCCTTCATGTTTGCTGCTAAGATGAGCTAAGACTTCATATGTGAGAAGTGCTGCAAAAATTAGAGTAATGCCAACAATAGGAATGTTCACTTTGATCTCTATGTTAAATAGACGGAATTAGTCGGGTTTTTGACAAAGCTTTGCTATTGACACAGATAGGAAAGTTCAGAAGGTCTCGGAAATGGAGCAGATCGTTAAGTGCAGTGCTATATTTATGTGCCATTGTGACACAAAATATATTTCAATGTGTACAATTTTTAAATGAACATATTGGTGCTAAATACTCGGAATTATTGTGTTAAATTGAAATGGAATGTTGCAATGAAGACATAAAAAATGGCGCATAGATCGGCAATAAAGGATGTTAGATTTTGAAATAAAACATTGAACAGCGATTAATAGGGCGATGAAAAGATCAACGATGCTTCAATACTTGCACGTTTCAGCTGAATGTTGCTTCCCTCCGGCAGATTGGTTTGACGTTCAACAGCTGTCGCTCTTGTTTCCTCCAAATATTCATTTCGATTTACAGGTGTAGATGTGACAGATCACTGTTTTAAACAATATGCTTCATTAACTGTATAATAGTGGTATTGGTAGTAATAACAATAAAAATGAGATTTTAATAGTGGCCAGAACAATAATATAATAATAATAATAATAAAAATAATAAAATAATAATAATAATAATAATAATAATAATAATAATAATAATAATAATAATAATAATAATAATAAATAATAATAATAAAAATAAAAATAATAATAATAATAAAAATAATAATAATAAAAAAAATAATAATAATAATAAATAATAATAATAATAATAATAATAAATAATAATAATAATAAATAATAATAATAATAATAATAATAATAATAATAATAATAATAATAAATAATAATAATAATAATAATAATAATAATAATAAATAATAATAATAATAATAATAATAATAATAATAAATAATAATAATAAATAATAATAATAATAATAATAATAATAATAATAAATAATAATAATAAATAATAATAATAATAATAATAATAATAATAATAATAATAATAAATAATAATAATAATAATAATAATAATAATAATAAATAATAATAATAATAAATAATAATAATAATAATAATAATAATAATAATAATAATAATAATAATAATAATAATAATAATAATAATAATAATAATAATAATAATAATAATAAAACTGAATAAATAAACAGATAAACAAATAAATAAATAAATAATCATAATAATAGTAATAGCAATAATAATTTTATTAATGATAGCAATAATAATAGTAACTGTAATAATTATTATTATTGTTATTGTAACTATTATATCAATGACCAGTAGTAACAGAAACTAACAATAATAGTAATGATACTAAACTATAACAGTGCAACGATAACAATTATAGTGACCGCACTAGCAGCAGCAGTACTAATACAGATAATGACAATGTTTTTATCTTCTGGTATAAAGGAGATTTTACTTATATAGAAAGAAATACCTCCGACACGATCTTAGTCCACCGAAATCTTTCAGTGACATATTCAAGCAGCACCGGTATTCGTCTCAATTCAGCGCAGAATATAGCTTATTGAGGTATTCATTTTCTTCGTTTTATTTGTATCAGTACAGATAAATATAAATTTTACTGCAGCGTAATCAGTCCTTTTTTAGGGCTTTTTGTTTTTCAAAAGAAAATTCCAGCAGTTACTTTTTGCAACCTCTAGTGGAGGAAATTTTTCATCGCCGAGATGGCAATTTTCATGAGGTGATCGGCGAAATAATTAGGGATACGCTAGCCTGACGTGGAGCAGCAGAAGGGTAATTATTCTTTAATGTGTGGTAAAGCAAAACGAAACAATTAGATGAACATTTGAAGTGCTAAATGCTTCCTAGCGATGCTTTCAATATAGCTTTGAAAAATGCAACTGCCAACAAGAGTGCTTGTGGAGAATCAGTTAACAAACAAAGACGCACCCCACAGAAGCACCTAAGGGGAAGTAATGGAATGTCGGTTAACAGACAAAGACGCGTTCGACAGAGGCGCCTCAGCGCAATCTTGGAAAATCAGTTATAACAGACAAAGACTCAAACAAAAAGCGTCCTAGTGAAATGGCACAAAAACTACATTAATGTGGAAATCCAAATATTCCATTGAAATGATGTGTGTAGCCACCACAAATCGTTGTCTAGATGGAAAAGTTGTTGTTGTATTGATGGGATGCAATTCTTCAAATTCTTCCTAAATTTGTCGATTCGGGGGCGCTTTTATGGCAGAGCATTTCCTTTTTTAATTAACAAAACAGACGCTTGCAAGGGGTGCTGGAGGGACACCCGTTTTGTACCTCGGACTCATCTTACGACCAATTTCGCAACCTGCCAACGGAAAATAGAATGAGCGGAATTCTACCTTCATCTATTAATAAGCTTTATCGCATCCATAAACCGCTTGAAATATAAGTTGGATTTTGACTGGTGAAAGGTTTATTCAGTTTTTTGGACACTTTCAGTTATAGGCAACTGCTCTAGAAATTGATGAGTTGACTTGAGGTATGGTTTGATAGGTCATTCTACAATCGGCATCATACACACAAAATTTGCTAACTGCAGCATGCTGGAACTATCGAATAGGCAGGTAGATCTGTGTCTGCTGGCGGATATGAAGCAAATGCGTGGCTGCACATAGTAATTTGTGTTAGATATTAATTGGCTAGCATTGCAGTTAATATACTCTAGCTTTGTTTCCAAGTGAACAAAGAAATGTTCAGCATTTTTGTGACCATTTGTGAATTTCACTGCAATAACTGGATACTATCGTTCGCATTAGCATCTCGAATTCGATGTCTCATAGCTCTTCTTTCTTTGTAAAATCATCGAATGCACGCACATTCATATATAAAAAGGGCGGCTTTTTCATATTGCAAACTTGCAGGTATAATTTTGCAAAGTGAATTCACTGAATAGCCGAAGAATCGAAATGAATGCTCAGAAACGATTAATGAGAATTCAAGACTAGCAGTTTAGAGCGAGAACTATCCATAGACTGAATCTTTTCCTCATTGTTGTTTCCCAAATCTGAATTTCTCTCAGATTTTTCATCCGTCAGCCTCCATTTTTTCTATTTTTTTCATATCCTATCACATGAACCGAACTTCCTCCCAATTTCCCATATGAGCTGAAAATACTCGATTTTGGAAGACAGAGTGGGTTTGAGAATTTCGACTTAGTTTATAAAAGTAGCGCATTCTTGCGCAGAGTTATTAGTTATTACGACTGTTTGTTTCGTTTCTTCGAAAATCTGTGCGATCTCTTGGTCGAGCCGAAAGAACAATAAAAAGTGCATATAATTAAAGCTTTTCTGAAATGATTCTTGTCATAAGAGACGTAGAAAACAGGTAAGTTGATGTAATTATTGCTTATATTGTTGTGACGATGAAACGATGTGTGATTGCCTTAATATCATAGACGATTTATACAAATAGAATCTTGCAGTCATAAATTGTGATAATTAGTCATGTGGATCATTTCCGGTGGCAAATACTGCATCGACGGATGTGCACCATAGGGGAAGTTGATTCCCGGAGCAAATTGATTAGGATATGGCATCGGTTCTTGATGAATACCGATCGGTTGTGTAACGATCAGCTGTGGTTTCGCCTCACATAAACCATCGTCACTTGATATATCCGATTCTTCTCTGCGTTCACCGGTTGCATTACTTAAAAATGGAAGTACTATATTCATATTCAAATTGGGATTAACCTTCGAGCTTTTATTGGATAATTTTCGCATAAAAGAATGCTTATAAATATCACGATCGAGTGATCGAATACAGTTTCCGTAACCATTTACTCATCAGCGACAGCGCTGTTTACATTGTCTAAGAAGATCTGAGCTGAAGTTGAACATTTTAACGAGTATATTAGTCGACCGGAAATTTGAATATAACAAGATTGCAGTACTCGATGAAGCTGCTGCAGAATAAGTTGGCAATCTTAGTGCTTTCAGCCCAGTCTATATGTGAGCAACGATCGATATCTTTCAAACAACCAATATCATGTTTACAGTAATAATAAAAATTTTCTGCTCCCTTTTTATGTCTAGGTGGAAGCATCTATTCATTAACAGTCTGAACGTGGTGCGTCAGAAATTTTTAACGAGTGAAGTAACGCACCAAGTAGGCCGGCAGGCTATCCAAATTTTCCTGTTGCGAACAAAAAGCTAATCCGTTTACGTTGCACGTGTAAGCCCTAACAACATGTTATTCTATGAAATCGTTTCTCAGGCATCTCAAATCTCATACTCGCCGCCATTTGGAGGGTTCAAAATTTGCCTATACGAAGCTGGGAATACATTAGAGCACTGTTACTCAAGAACAAAATATTCAACAACTTAGAAGGAAGTTGCAGACTATGAAATACGACAAGGAGGAAAAATGCATTGAATCTATCGAATTTGATCAGCTCAATTTTTGCAATTTCTGAAGTCAGGACTTCCAAACTTATCGATGGGTTATTCATAGGTATATCTGCAAAGGATGTCATCACAGCGTACATTGGTGTAATACAAAAAATAGTATAGAATGCATGAAAGAGAAGAGAATGAACGATTTTTAGAAAAGGACAACTATGCGCTATGAGAATGAGAATTATGGATATATTTTGTTGTCGAGTCTCTCATAAACGAATGAACACAGAATATGAATGGCTTAACAAGGCTTTGATTACTATATGGGCAAGTGCCATGTTGAGTATTTTCGGATGCATCCAAATAAAGCGGTCATTATCTGCGATGTTGCACTATTTTAACAGGTGCGATAGGCATCTGTGGTGATAAAGCAATTATTTAAATGAAAATATTATTAAGTATAAAATTTCGTGAAAATTTCTTCACCAAATTGATCACCCTTAATGCAGTGAAGAGAAGTATTGTAAAGACATATACACATGCTATGATACATATAGAGATCGATTTATAGAAAATATGCTACACATAAAGAATTCCTCCAAATTATGCAAAAAATAAATCAAATAGTGACACATATGCACAAGTTGTTATAATAAATCACCTCAGCACTGATTAGACTGCACAGGATATTTCTTCATTTTCTGGAAACCCACAAAAAAACTGATCGCTATTGCCCTTCAGCAGACAACCAATACGTCTTTCAATTCTACAAAATCATTGACAACATGACAACGTGTCAGTGAAAAATTTACTGTAAGATACCAATAAAAACGAACTAGCATTCGGAAAATTGAAGACAGAAAAAACAATGCCCTTAAGCTTTAACGGCTAAGCAGCCGATGTGCATCGATAGCTCATCACTACAACATCACTAGAGCATTCACAAAATAATGCACCGCTGAAGGAGCTCAGCGAATAGTGCGACGTTCTGAAATTCTCAGATAGCTATATAGAAAACGAAATAAACTCACGTAATTTTCCCAACGCCGACGAAGAAGATGGCTCATGCTTTCTGCTCCAGCTCTCTGTATTCATATGCAAATAATTTCTAGTGACCATACAACTCATTTCTGCAGCAGCAATTGTTCTATGTAGGGAGTGAATTATGTAAAAGCATTCGTTGCAGCATAAAGCAACAGAATGTTTAGCAGTTTGTTGCAAACCCTTGTAGCAGTGACCAACGAATCTGTTTTTAATTAATGTGTAACGTTTTCAACTAAATAGGCCTTAAAACGACTACTGAAACAACCCACAGAGCGAAATTCACCAACGGTAATCATATCTGTGCTATTTTGTTTGTTCGGGAGGGAAAGGGCGAATGGTGACAAATCAGCGACAGCACTTAAAACAGGCAAAATACTTCTTGGTTCAAGCAAAATGTCAAGGACGACGTCTCCGACCTCAACATATTTGATGATGAAAGCTGTGATCACAGGTTACTGAATTCATGTGTAGTCAGGGTCTAATGACAAGTTGCACGTTTGCCACAACTTCTTGCTTAACCTTATGCGATTCAACTCTGCCGCTTTCAGGTTAGTGGGCCTTCAGGAAGAAATCTATTTGAGATGTGGACATTTGAAGGAGCTAAACAAAGAGACCGTCACGCCAGTGAGAAGTGAGCATATAGGGATTTGAAAAACGCCATTTTCGTCAACTCTACTTTCGGAAGCACGCTTGGGTGAAGATCGGCAGTGATCTACTCACTTCCTGTATTTTTAGACTTCGGTCATGTCGAAGGTTTTATTCTTCCTAAGCGGAAAAGTACTGTAATCTACGTAATCCAGTGAGTTCTTTCTCAGATTTTATTGTAACTGATCATGCTGTCATTCTAGCGCTTAAAAATGTCGTAAATTTTGGATTCACTTTTCATGCCTTAGAAAATTTAATTTAAGCGACATCTTTTTCTGTATCTGTCCAGTTATTTCAACTCGGAACCACAGAAGATGGAGTTATATAATTTGCTGAGTGGAATACACACCATGGCCAACAACTAATATCGTATTCCATGTTGATTCATTGACGTCGGAAGAAGACAAAACCATTTAAAAGTGCTGACATCTCTGAATTTTTATTTATGCCAGGTAATAGAGCAACGATTTAAGCGGAATATGTGTACGGGTGATCACATTGAGGAAATCGCTCATGGTATTAATGTGCATATTATACCTTAGTCAGTGCCGTAGCTGTTGGGAGGAAAGAGATGCAAAAGCGCACATCGTATCAAGCTTCCCAGCTGCCGCTCCCGTACTTTTTTACTGAACAAAATCGTCCTAGCACAAAAGCATTTTTTCAAGTTTCTACTCTAAGCAACAGCTTGAATTTGATAAAAAACAGCATTATTAGTGGCTTGATTAATATTTTCG
The DNA here is from genome assembly GCA_013433145.1 of Ascaris suum. NCBI lineage: Eukaryota > Metazoa > Nematoda > Chromadorea > Rhabditida > Ascarididae > Ascaris > Ascaris suum. The sequence goes on along the minus strand of CM024178.1, from coordinate 5,794,021 downwards.
AACGTTTGAGTAAGTGGTTTACGTTAGGGTTCTTAGCTCACTCTCCCCTCCCCCCTCCCCCACTCCCCTGCTTTCTTCCATGAGAGATATATATATAATATATATATATATATATATATATATATATATATATATATATATATATATATATATATATATATATATAATAATATAAGGCTTATGGCAAAAATTATTATAAACCAGCGATTGGCACAGAGGTAATCAGAATGAAAATTACTGTGGCTTTTTTCGTTAATTGTGTTTCCTCTCGCATAACGTCATGAGAATTGATTTGCTACATCACGCCAATGTCAGTATCAAATGATAGATGTTACTGGTGCTTTAACTAATATTTGGGGGAGGAAAGTGAGGAATATTTTACGTTCTGGGGATTTAGATGCTTATCCAGGTCTTACCGCAATTATCATCAAAATGAAGACCTATTAGTCTAATTTCTCAGCCACCTGTGAGAAAAACTTAGGTTTTTATGAAAATCGGCGAGAAATTTTTATGACGGCAAACCTTTTGGCTCTTTTAAAAGCTTGTTTTCTTCAAGATCCATCACCTACACTTTTCTCTTCTCGAGAATCCAAGCGTGCGAAAAATAAATTTGCTCCTTTAAAGGTGATTACTGAACGCAGAATGACACTTTTTAGAGAAAAGACTGTCGGTATTAGTGTCGACTATGTTCCCCACTGTTCCCTAAATTTACTTACAACGAATCAGGTGGATTCAGGTTCTGCGTGTGTTGAAAAACGAAATGTGCTAAAACATCATAGAAATATTTAATATTGTTGTTGAATTTTTTCGCATCAGCAATTCGCATACTAATGAGTTAGAAATAACCGCTTATTCTACATTATATAGCCCATAATACAGTGTATGTTCCCCGAAGAGCATTGCTAGACCATCGAAGAGCATTCTCGAAGAGCACTTTCGATGATAAAGTAAATAAAACTGCCTAAGTCCACATAAAATGGAAAACAGTTTTTAAGGTTCAGACGGTTTGCACTTTATCCAACAAATGCAAATTTAATCCTTCAAACCTAAAGTATGCAACATATTTACGGTCAAATATGACTGCTCTCTGTTGGAGTGCTTATAACGTTCGTATTTTTCTAGAAAAAGTGTGAGCAAACTCAAGGATTCAGAACGCCTAAAAATGTTATCACTGCTCGAATTCTACAACGTGTGGAACGATTGACTGCAATAATATATTATGGTCCCGCTAGTCTTGGCCAATGGCTCTACCCTTGGCGTGTTGTTTATTTTTCACCACGAAAACTTATTGCTGAGCATTGTGCTGATATAGTAAACTGGCTTTGATCAGTGAGCTATTCCTACACTGGGGTGTGTTGCGTCACTCCGGTGTCATTGATGAACTCGAACGACTCTGGGTATTAAACTAGTTTCATGAAGCTCCTTAAATATGTCGCCAGTTAATATGTTTTCGACTTCGTCAAACAGCAAAATGTACTACTCTGGCTTTGAGGACGGATGTTGGAACCGGTAGTACTTATGATTCAAGCTCGAACTTTCTTGTGATCAGATGTATTCTTCTACCACCTCAGTTAGCATGTGAACAAGTGGTGATATAATCGGAGATGGGAGAGGTTCGATAAAATGAAAAAACTGTCCTTTCCAGTTTGTTTTTCCACCGATGAGGAGAGGATACGGGGATGCTTCGGATTTGTAGCTCGATCAAGAAGACGTTCGTTAATGTGACGTTTGTTTTTGTTTGCAACTGTTTTCATTTGCTCACTAGGAGACGAGCGCAAGAAAAAACGATACGAGAGGAATGTAAAGGCAATAAAAGGGAGCGGGGGGTGGAAACAAGAGCCAGCTTGATGAAGGAGGGAGTTGAGGAGGGGGAGAAGATGCTAAGAACCCCGGAAACGTTAAAAAAATGTTTTCATCGTCATAGGAAAGCAAACTTTGAGTCTCAGGTTTTCACCGAAGTTGGTCGATGACTTTTCGGAGGTTGGTGAATGGAAGTATGGTCTTTATTGTTGGTCGCTACAATATGCAGGACTCCCATCTCGCCCCAGACACCATTTCTAGCTTTCTATACGCTTTGTTCCGAGTTGTCACCGAGAGTTGTTTGGAGGAGCTTTCTTTTTGAATATAAAGAGCATGAAAGGAAAAGTCACAAAGCACGAGAATATGGAAAATTAAGCTTGGAGGATGTGCTGGGGCCTTAAACAGAACTATCGGATTTATGTTACGGAAGTGCGCGAGTGCTCTGAAGAAGGGCACACGTTCGGGCAAGTGGAGTTCAAAGAGAAATCGAAAAAATTGGCTCCAAAATTTGTTCCCTTATGTTCGCCAACTCTGGGACTCTTAAGATCCCTCCAGTCATTTACATGTGATCTCCTATAGAAAGGCACTTCAAGGTAAGAACTCATCTTGAAATTATGTGTTGGTATCTAGCGCGTCCAAAAACTGCTCCAAGAAATTTTTCGGGGAAATTTATGGCTCTATGAGCTCCGTGAAAAATACTGCTATAAATGGTCATCCAGAAATTAAGCCTGTGGTGATGCTAAGCATCTTTAAAACCCTTAAAATAGTTTCGGCTGAGACCTGAAATTGAAATTTTGACTCCTTGAGCTTCGAAATATGTTTTTTCCTTAACATCTCTAAATATCCTCAATATTCTCATTAATAAACTTATTAAATGTTTTGCGAAAGTTCTGGCATCGCAGCTTGTACGTCTCTAAATGAAAACCTTTTTACAGTATGCTGCGCTTGTGATCTGAAGTGGGATTGCATTGTGCCTGTAGGATTCAGGATGACCTAAATCTAATCCCGATTGAAATCGAAACGAGGCTCAAAGTGTAGCCAGATACAGAAATCATTTTGGGTTTAAAAAGGGGAGATGGTTTTAATCCCGCTTAAACTCAAGCCAAAAATCGCGTCCATTCAAGCATCGGGCTTCATATCTGAGCCTCTTTGTTCCGTGGTGGAAGATGCTGCACTTCTCTTGCCCCTAACCAGTTTTGCGCCACAGTATGGAGGCTCGCAACTAAGGAAGTTGTTTGGAGATGCATAGAAGAACGGAAGTGCCTGCGTTGTTGAGTAAAAGCGTGTAATTTTTTTAGCACTGGTTCACCGATGACGCTTCGAGATGTGGTTCTAGTCAATCAAGATTGATGGATTATGTGAAGACAGCTGGCAGAAAGCGTTGTGCAAAACTTGAGAATAAGACAGCGAACAGTGGGATATGTCGATCGAATATGCATCTCACTAACAACAATTACTTTCGCATTGAGGGAGAGGAAAGGCCGGTGCAGATTAAATGGTTCATCTTTGTTTCTTCGATCTCTTTCAAGAAAAGTTCCTCAAAAGGTATTAAGTTGTACATATGAGGACCACATCTGCTAAAGACGATACGGATGATACAATGTATGTAGAAGATATATTGCAGAGATGATTTTCATGCAGCGAACGAGAGTTAAATATTCATAAGTCATGTAACAGTCTTTTGGAGTTGATACGATCATAATCCCTAAAATTAAATCGCACACGAAAACATTTTAACTCGTCTTCATTCTCCTACTCCAATCCCCATCTCTTAAAATGTCTGTTGGAGAGCATCAGCAGATAAAAAATATCAACAGCATAGAGAATCCAGATAGGGAGTTTTGCGTTGTACGAATCATACTTAATAAGAATTTCAAGAGGATCATTTTCACATGAAGTCCTTCATAAACGCTTCAATAAGGAGAGGAATTTACTTTAATTGCCGATTTCAAATGTATCCATTGGAAAAATTTTTCTAATCGGTTTATTAGCAAAGAAAGATTGAGATAATATTTAAGCAGAAATGCCCCCTGTGTTATCTCTAATGAAAGCATCATGTTGAGAAAAGTTCTTGTCATCTCATGTGACCACTTACTGAGAGATTTCACTGAATACTGTTATCCATGGCTTCCATAAATTATTAATCTTATGCATTTATGCCTTTAGTTTAATTCTTTTCTCACTGTGAATGCAAGAGAGACGATAGTCGAATGATGCTATATTTTTTTCTCATTAGCTGTGCTATATTATAACTCTGCTACAGTTAGGCTGTGTTACAATCTAAGTGCGCTAAAATTTGATGTGCAAATTAATTCACAATAGAAATCATAGCATATTCTTAGGCAGCAAGAACGTAGAGCTATAGGGTTACGTGAGCAATAATGTAGTTGTCGTTGTAATTCTTAATGATTAGGCACAGGTATGTTCGCAGACATGTCAGATCATCGGATGCATCACCTGTTGACAGTGTCAATCTTCCTACCAGTCGTAGTCAGTCTCTTCCAACAGATGCGAACCTATCGTCTGCCTTTGTTTTTTTTTTTCAACATCCGACGGATAAGCTTCACATTACAAAACACTCGTTTCTTTTTTGTCATATGATTCCTGCTTGCAAAATTGCAAAATATTGATTACGATCAACTTGAGCGACAAAGAAATTCAGAGCAGAAAATCTGTGACATTTCTTATAGTTTTGAGTAATAGTCGAGTTTTCAATAATCAATATTCCCACTGGAATCCGAAAGAACATTGCGCTAATAAAGCGTCACAATAATGAAAACGGTGGAGGGGAGGGGAGGTCGGGGAGGAAGGAGAACGGATTCTTCCGAAATTCTGCCCCTATTCTGACCTCATCACACACTATTTGAATCAGATGCGGTCATCACAACCTCCACCCATCTGCTCCATCCCACCGGCGCGTCCATTTCTCAATGGTAGTCTTAACTATGCCGCCTATTCATTCACATTTTGCTAAGATTTAATTTACCGTCCACGCAATTGATTTGCGCTTTTTCCTATACCTGTATACGTGTATCAGGTAATTTAAACAGGTAGATATAGCTTCCAAAACCCAGCTTCGTTCCTCTTGATAGCCGTCTTCACGAACTATGGACAGTGATGTGGGCGTGAAATCTGCGTATGCAACTTTCTATGCAACAAGATAGGTGCATGCAAGCAAAGGATTTCCGCCAGTGAATTTGAGCTAGTAGTGAGATTGATAGGACGGCTTGTTGTTAAAGCCATATCGGGTTTTTTTTGAATGTTTATGCAGCCTCTTAGTGACAGAGCTGAAAAAGCTTGCATCTCACCAGTCAGCATTGGGAGAGTGGCTCCGTTAGTTAATATACTTTTCTTTGGGCCCCATGGAAATGCAACCTGAACTTGTTTTTCAACATTCGGCTACCAATCGCCGTGTTCTTGAGTAAAGCACACCTCTCCTTCCACCTACTCCCCACCATCCCCTCATTTCTGTCAAGCCACGGCTCATAAGACAACAAGATCTTAATTTCTCGGAGCTTGTATCATCGAATAGAACTCGTATATACTAGATTATTCGTCGATCTCGTTTATACCCATGGATGAAAAAAAGAGCGGAAGTATTTACACAGAAAGGGCGGGAAACGCAAATGATATGCAAATACGGTGGTATGGTGGTGGTGTGCCTGTCAAGTGGGCAGGTCAGCGTGAAAATAAACACACCAGACGCAATAATATACTCCACCTTTAACAGCACACATCACCTAACCCCGTGAAGTCTGTTTACCATACTACATCTAGCACCGGTTTAAGCTCGTTATCTTTGATAGCCAACAATTTAAGGCATTAGCTAACACGTATTCAAGGAAAAAGGCAAACGGTACTTTTTTCTCTTCTCCAGTTGATAAGATTGCAGTGAGTGTCCTCCTTCCGCAAAGTGAGGGGCGCGGGTACTCATAGCGATCTTGCAATTTACATTAAGCGAATAATTATTTCCAAGGATTATCATTACAGCTGATGTCTCTAATTATTTCGAGGAATTCGCATCTACGTGTTGAAAGATCCCATCTATGGCTTAATGTCGTCCATTATCTCTTAAATGCCAAGGGGAGTCCTTCTACATGAACACAGCTTATTTTTCGAGTTGGGTCTGCTGTATAGCTCAGAAAATAAGATACAGTGATGTAGCTATACGAGCTTTTTAGAATAGTTATGAGATCATCTAGTGTCAGATTATCGCAGGAGGGGAAAGCATCATTTTATTATTTGTGATTCTTTATCACTAAGGTGGTTGTGCATCTAAAAGATTCACACCTACTTTTCTCATTTTATTCCACCAAAAAAAAACCCAATTTCTCTCTTCGTTTCATCAACTGCCTGAATCGAAGAGTTGAAAACACGTTTGCATGCACGCACTTCATACTATACTATACGGCAGCAATCGTCCTATGAAAAATTCTGAACAGAAAGTTGCACATAGCTGCCAATAATGCGAGTGCCATGAACTCAATACTACTAAAATTTACTAGCCTCGATCATTGTTAAGTTGTTGCGTATTTACCTTTCAAGCCGACTTTACCGTTCCCATTGTTTCCACAAGTTTAGAAGCTCACAAAATTACTGTCATAAGAAAAATGCAGATTACTATCATCGCGTGGAAGAAGCAGTTTCATGTGTTTTATACATCATTCAATAAGGCGCGGTAGTTGATTAATTAATAAAGCGTAACTAAACGCATATTTACTGACATTTCTGTGCTTTTAATGTTTGACTTATGTCATTCTTATCACAGAAACAGATAACGACTAAGAAAGTTAAAATTATAAGAGATAAGCTTATTGTTTATGCTTCTACTACAGTATTTTGCTATAGATGTGAAAACTTAAAATTGTGCTTATGTATAATAAGTGTTATCTATAGTTATTATGTAAAAACATAATCGAGCTTGCGAACATTTTCATCAAAGCTGAATATAGCGGAGATAAAACGATGAGTGAAGTTGTTGACTTTTTTATTGCGAAAATATATATAACCAAAAATTGAGAATAGTCATAACAGTTAGAGGTGGTTGGATTTTGCGAATTCATAAGATCCGATAATTTCGTCTCAAGAAGTTTTTTCAGTGATGTTCACATGTTCTGCTTCATCAAGTGTAATAGTGGCCAACTGAGATTGCACTTGCACTGACGAAGGTGATGACACATACAAACTGGCCGGCAATTTGGAAAACAAGACGATCGATAAGACAACCAGATGAACAAAAAAACGATCTGGACAAACAATTTGATTTCTTTATTTATAGTATGACGGTTCGCACTGAATAAGCCCAAATTTTCACCAAGCAGCCAAGCGGAAATCACTGGTACTTTGCATGTGAGCAATAGAAAATTTGAAACATTTTGAAATTATAACTGTTATAAGTATTACCTTAGTAAAAATGTGAAGTAGGCGTACCTTTCTTTATTTTCGGCAGCTCGATCCCTTTGTCGTCTGTTTTTGAACCAATTCGATACTTGTGTTACCGTTAGATGCGTCTCTTCGGCTAACTCTTTTTTCTCTTTTGGTGATGGATATGGATTTTTTGAGTACCAATTTTTTAACGTGTATCTGGATTTCTCCTGAAATTATTAAAACTACTTTTGTCATATATCAGCACAAATATCTTAGTGTATACAAATGAATAAACAACGACGATTCTGAGAGTCTTATTTGCCTCACGATATGATATTATTAATACTACTATTATTATTATCACCACTATTATTTCCATTATCACAAGCAGAAGTATTATTGTCGTTGTTGCTATCACTGCTATTACCATTATAGTTAATTTCAAAGAACACACCCTGAAACAGTAGCTCGTCTCTTCACCATCCCAAATTGTCCTTGGCAGTGGGAACTTTCTTCGGATACGGTACTTGCCGACCGCACCCAATTCACGGCCACGTATTTTCTCGGCCTAAAAAATTGCACATTTTGCATTGCTGTTCTAGAAGAGAACAAAATTTTGTTGAAAGCGTTGCTGAATGAAACAATTCTTTATTGCTCAGCAAAACGCTCACCTTTGTTAGAGTCGAATTTCACTGAACTCATATTGACTCACATAGGTAAAAACGCTTTCATAAACAATTGCACGACAGCTGTATCGCGATTCAAAAAGGAATTAATGTGCAAATTCTTATTCTATAACTTCAATTCTTTCAATTCTGATCACATCTCTAATTCCTTCTCCTTATATAGGGTACTTTTCCAATCTATCATTCACAAAATGTTCTAAAAAATTGAATTATAAATGAATATGGCATATTCCAGAAATCTCATAAATACACAGAATTGAAAAGTGAGGTATTTTGCTGCGGATTTTCATATTTTTTCCGATACTATCGCATTAAAACCCTAATTTTCCTCCGATTTTTCTCCAACAAAATGATATCATTTCATGAAGAGAATGGACTACAAAATTTTCCACCTTCGCCAAGTTCATATTCCTCCATCATTTTGTGCTGTTTGCCAAAGTGCTAGAGTAGAGCAATAATTATGAATATTGACCTCAGTGTAATGTGCTTTGAGCCATAAATCTTGAAGTTCGGCATGATTTTCCGGTGAGAATTGATTGTTTTCCAATATACGATAGAGCTCTTTGAAATTTTGTCGATGAAAGCAAATGAATGCTTGTGCTTTTAGTACACTTTCATTGCGCCGAAAATCTTCACGATTCGGAATTGCCCATATGAATTTCGCCTGAAAATTTTAATCAGTTCCACTATGAGGATTATTTTCATATAAGAAAAATTGAAAGGATATTTTCCGAAGAAAAAACAATAATGCATAATAGATTCTACTAGCTTTTATTTTTGTTTTTAGTGAGTGGCTTGGAAATCCTAAAACATTTGGCAGTCAGTCGATTGCGAGGTGTGCAAATTTATCGAATTCACCTTTTGGCTATGCTTAATTGAATTTTCGCTTCCGAACATGGAAAAATTTTTCTAAAGACAACGTGCTATCCATAATAAGATTCGTTTGTTGGTTTCAAGTAATGGAATTATTACTATACAAAGTGGGAGACTGTAGTCTCTTGTGACTGATAATAGAAATAATAAATCGAATTAATTTTCCATTATTGGAGCGAAATTACTCCTCAGAGGGAGTGCCGAAAATGGAGAATTACTATAAGAATTATGTGCAGTATAACGTATTACTGAGAATAGGCAAATATGCTGGTTCTAATCCACAGTAATATAGCTATAAATGAAAACCATCGGATTGTTATGAGAAGAAATTTTTATATGGTGATGAGAGAAGAATTGTGATGATGTTAAACGGAAACAGTACGAGGCGTTCGATGTCACCGGACTGATGCAGCACCTCACATACGCACGCAACTTGATCACAGTCGAAGGTGGGCTCTCTGAAATGGATCTATGTGTGTGTATATAGAATAAATACGATGCGAAAATGGATACGAGTGAAATGGAGAAGGAAGAAGAAAGAAAACAGCATTGCGCTGCGTACTTACGCTTCAATTCCCATCGGGTAATGCTGCTGGTCCATAGCTGCTGAACGCGTAACTGAATGCCACCGTCGTGAAACGAGATGCGCCATTGGTAGGCGGGACTCGTTGTGCTATGCGGAAAAGCATCGGCGTTGATGAGAATGAGTGACGATGACTTCGTGCCCTCCTCGTTACCTGCTCTTCAATGTCTGGTGGTGAAGCAACGAAAAGCTGTCGCTAACTTCTATAACGATTCACTTCTATAGGTACGTCACTCATCCACGTCGACGGTTGTTCGTTTTTCGTTGATCGCAACGGCAAATGCAAGCTAGTTGCCAGCCGATTACAACTGTCACCGAAACCACATGTACTGATATGTCACTTACTGATGTAACAACAACAAAAACACCTGCACCTCACGAGCAAGTTGCTACTGACTTATGTTTAATGCACTCGCTCTATGTAAAATCCAAATCTCAATTGCGAAAGATTTCTACCGTATCCGTTGCCGACTTGTGCTCTCCTATAGACCCAATGTCTCAAGAATGCAATAATTCTTAATTATGAAACGTTAAACGTTAGCGAACATATTTTATGTTTGTTCTTCGTTCTCCGTTCGCCTTTTATTATGCGTCGTCTGTATTTTTCTCTATCGGATTACCGATCTCCTGGTGATACATGCAACATGAGAGCCACTTAAGCATTAGACGACTGTTGAGCGTAAACTCTAGCATATATCAAAGAATTGATGTTTATTGTATGCTGTGCTATTTATACTGGTCGTTATCTTAGTTATTTTGACCCTTATGGCCAGCAGAGATTCACTGCATAATTACTTTGAGAAATGCCTATAGTGTCATACATAATAAGAATGGCATTGCCAAAATTCGCCCATTTATATTCGCAGTTTTTATAAGCCAAGAATATTTTCTATCAGTAGCAGTTATTTGGTATGGTTTACCTCTTAACTGGTATATCCTCTATTCGAATGAGGATGTCATTGTCTTATGAGCATTAGGACCTAATTTCTCATTGCAACCACATTATTCTATCTATGCTCTATGTAGGTATATTGTTATTTTTATTCAAATAGATTTCGTCATAGTTGTATTGCATTGACTGCCTCCTTTTCAATTGAATTTCCATGGCAAAATGTCTGCAAACTGTAAAATCGTTGGCGAGTAATTCACTGAGTATTGCTTTCCGCCAAACCTTCGAAGTATTCCTTTTTTGCAGTTGAAGTAGTTTAGTGATTTTGCTCTATACTCCTTGAATCGTTTTTTGAGGTTCATAATGCCATGCCGTATTTGTGTCTTGTTCACGGGAAGCATTCAACTTATCTGATTTAAAGCCTTTCTGTGAACATATTTATCGACAAGTTTATGGCTATAGAGTTAGCAGGCATTCAAACGGAGGTAATGAAAGAGAATTTTGGAAATCGAGTAGCGTCATTTGATGCATTCATTATTTTTATGGATGTGCTAGTTAGTGGGGGTGGAGTAACGTTTTTAGTCACTCAGACACGAACAATTGTTTAATTTATATCTCAGACTGAACTAATTGAGAGATATGAATGACATTGCCCAATGTGGTGTACTCTGTGCTGTTTTGCCTTTTCGTTCTACAGCATAACTGACGAAATTTTTTCTGTACAGTATCTACAGTGCACAATAACAACTAGGGCACTTAAAGAGGCAACGACATCCATAGAGCTTGCACAGCTAAAGTGTTGTAAAGTGTCAAGAGTCTCTCGGAGTCATCAAGAAAAAGTGTGAGAAGCAAAAAAACCGATCCATACCTGTTTCAACTTAAGTGACAAGCTTACTGACGAGATCTGGAATTGATCTATTGAGAGCGATGATCCTACATATGTTCACATCTGTAGAAGATGAACACAATTTCTCAACGAAAAAACTTTGGCAAATTACCTTCAGGAGCTTTTCTGAGCACCTGATGCTCTGAATTTTTGCTAAATTTTAGGAGATCTTGCTTTAATGACCCACAGCTGTGTTCTTGGTTTATATTACTTACGCCGCATATGTATTTTCTGGAAATATGCAGTGATTATCTTCTTCAACTACGTTCTTTGAGTGGAATAAATGGCTTAATTCGATGTGGTTTCAAAGGCTTGCCATTAAAATTGCTGCATCCTATCAGATATGACCGCTTGTATATTTACACCTGGAGCATTTTCTGTCCGCCAATTGACTGATTTAATGGATCGTGCGGAATGGATGGTTGAAAATTATACCAGCGGACTGGTGTACTTCTAAGCTTGAGTGGTACTTGAGCCCTAAGAATGGAAAAGGAAAGACCAATCATATTTTTAGAAAGTATTTAGAAGACGATGGCGTTGAACGTGATGGCAAACCGTGCGCTTGAAATGTTTATGAAATTTGGTGTTTTGACACCGCCCAATTTATGTTTCAAGTATAATCAAACGCTATTTTTTAGTTTCTCGATTTTTCCAAGTAATTGAAATTGCTTTTTTTGGCGAAAATCCTCGGTTTGAATGTTTATTTAATGTGCGAGAATTTTTTAGATTTAACGACCACTAAGTATGATAAGAGATAGAGATTTTTACGTCTCTTATTGCTTTTGAACTTAGCCTGGATTATTCAGAAAATTTTCCCACCTAAAATACAGGAAAATTCTAAAACTCAAACCTTAAAAGCAAAGGTCCAATTGTTGAAGGGAAATTGTTGATCCGCTATTGTTAATGGAAGCATTTCTTTGAATGCATCACTCCAATGAAGTCGGAGTCTCGTCGCTGTTTGGATTACTGTAACGAAGAAGTGCAGCATGCGTGCGCTTCAAAAGACTCTCGTCAAGCATAGCGATTGATGACATCATGCGGCTCTTCATTAGTGCGTATTTTTGAGACTGAAGTCATCAATTTCGACTCTACTCGGAAGTCACTGGTGTTATGCTGGTACAGTAGTGATCAAGTGTCAACTATGCTGAGGGCAAATTTAAAACCTCTGCTCAACTCTAATATCCTTCACAACACTGAAAATCGTTAACCAAAAACTCGTTTACAACTTGATAATTTGCATAAAGAAAGAAATGGTGTACTGTGGAAGCAGATGAAGCAGGAGAGATTCTTGCTGGGGAAAGTTGGGAGGGTTGAGGAATATAAGCATCCAAGAAGTTATTGACCGAAATTTTACTGAATATTCCATTAACTTCAATTTCTTGGCCAGCTATCCTCAGTCGTTGAAGGATTGTGATGATCGTTTCATGATGTTCCAGAAAGCGCGCTGTCATCATGACCACATCCTCTCAACTTCAGCGATTTTTGATCGAAGATTAGATGCGTACAACGTTTTAGAATAGTTTTTTAATTTCTGATTAAGATAGAAGAAAGAAATCCGTCATAAAAACGAAAAACTTTATGAAAATGCGATTAAACGAATGCATGCAAAGACGACTGTCACTGAAGGTTAGTTTCCACTTGGAATGGCAGAGTCGTTTGCCCGGATACCGGCAGATGTTCGGTGGTACATCTGTGTAAGTGAGAAGCTGTAAAGCGATCAACCGTTTGAGGCTGATTGGCCTTTTTATTTCGCTAGCCCTCATGAACAGCAGAATAAGCTTTCCTCTCAGAAACTTCAAATTCATTAACTTTATTAGTAGCGCATAGCTCAGTCGGCGAAACAACTAATCGGTTGTTTAGTGAATCTCCAAACACCTGAGCTATTCACCTGTTCATTTAAACTTCACCCTATTTACGTTTCAAAACCATTCCCGACTTAAGCATAATTGAGTTTCGTTCGGCGTGAAAATGACGACCTGGAATATTCGAACAATTCCCAGCTAAGAATTAATCTTAACTGTCTCATATCGACATACATCACATAAATTCAACCATATTATTTAGATATTTCATTGTCGAGTCCGTTAAGAAGACGACTGCTCGCTTGCTGGATATGCCTATGGGGTGGGAAGTGGAATTTATTGTGTAGTGTGGGCAGAGTGAGAGTGGGGATGGGATGCGGCGGAAGCAAGGGTGAGGCCAAATCAAATGGCTTTGTTAAGCATTGAAACTTTTCCTTTAAATCCTCTGCGTTAAATTCTCGATTGATTTTGGCTCTTCCTTTTCTCTCCTTTCCCTCTTTCAATAAGCATGCAGAACGTTGTTTGTTGGCAAACGAAACCGTATAAAAATATCTGCGCTCATCTTCCACCACAATACTGCATCTCCATTCGATCATCACACTTATTTATTCAGCCATTCACTGGAGTTGTTTCAGAAAATGGTCGTAGATGATGCTTCACCTGAAGATACTCTCCAGATAACTATCCGAACCATTTCAGCGATTTCGCAGATTCAAATATTTTTCATAACATTTTTCGGATTCCTGTCTTCTCTTTCATGTGTGGAAATATGTGAAAAATGCGAAGAAATTGGAACAGAAATTATTTATTAAGTTTACATATAAACAAAACATTATAAATGTGCACACTTTGAAGTAACCGCAAATATTTTTTTCTTTGCGGCTCTTCGATGGAAATCACAGAAGAGCGAAAGGATGGAAAATAAACAAAGAGTGACTGTGCGCCTCTTTGCACCCCTCACAACACTCAGGCGATCTGTTGCACGATCTCATCCAACACTTGCTTTACAATATCACACTCTTCCACTTTCGATTTGCCTGAAAACGGATGCATTCAGATTAATTCCATATACCCTGACATCATGAGTCGACCTTTCCTTCCCTCCTCCCACACCCAACCCTGTTCTCTTGACCATGGCTTATTAGCAATGGAATGTAAAGAAATCCTCTAAATATTTTAATGAATTATTTACGGGGAAATTAATTTCATCCATTAACTAATCAGAATGAACCCTCATAGTTTGGCGGTAAAGTGGTATTTAAAATGTCAATTCCTCAGCTGGCCAAAAAGATCAAATATACGGAGTTATAAATCGAATCAACAGGTGCTCTCTAAACACAGTACCGCCATGAAAATTCATTACAGAAGAGAGACGATGAAATGTGCTTGCATGACCTCAAGTATTGTTTCATGGCGGATTGGGACATCATGTCAATTAAAGACACATTCATGCTCCGTGTCCGATCGAGTAGGCAACACAGCAGCTGAGCTAACACTTATGCACGTAAGCTGTGAGTCCTTCTGGTGTGGCTGTTTGCTGAGTGAGCACATCTATTAGCTTCTGCTCGAAGCTTCAGATAAAACCATAGATGAGGAAGACAATTTGGCTTATAACCGATTGGCAAGGGCTTAAGTCAAACTACACGTGAACAAAAGTCTAAGGGATTCTTCATGCAGCTTTTTAAGCATCAACGTGACCTGGACTCCTTACGACCTCCTTGGCTGAGTTTCTACACAACCCAAAGTTTTGAAATCATATGGTACCTGCTCATCGTCTCCTCCCTTATCTTATCACCTAGGACACATTTCTGCGCGCTCGATTATTTAGCAGGTTATATGCGATAGTTAGCGTTTATTTGCCACGCACATGAATTAATCTTTAGAAGTTCCGCGACACAGTGTTGGTGCCCTAATCCGCTGAGTATCTGCTGCTGTACGTCTGTCGTTTCGAGAGTCATTTGATTGGCACTACCGCTATTCGAAAGCATTAGGCGTTAGTGATACTTCACCAACAACAAAAGCGACGCTTCGCGATGATTATTCATTTATCTCAAAGGTGTAGATATAGTTTCAGATGAGCACTTCTTTACAGCGACTTGCATACCGACTAACCTCACATACGGTTCGCATAACATAGCAGCAATAAAAGTGCGCACTTTTATAGCGACTTATTCCGTAGCAATAATCACGCGAAAATGACCAACACGATATCGAATAGCAGCTTTGTTGAATTAAGTTTTTTTGCAACGATAATTCCAGCGGTAATTGCAACGAAATGGAAAGCGGAAATGACACTAGACAAGAAGCCCCTCAGCCAGTATTCGCAATGCGGCTTTGCTCACCACTGAACAACGGTAACGGTGAATATTGGTGATCTCACGGAAGCTTTCGTATGGAAATGCTACATACGCTAATTTTTTTAAAAAAGTGGGTAACCGCGCCATAGCAACTGGCACGGTATGCATTCCGCTCCCCAGACTAACCATCTACATAATCACTAAGTGTTTGAATTCCAAGTGATTCGGACGCTTCAATTTTCTGTATTTGCCACTTTTTTTCGACAATTTTTTCTTCGACTGGTAGATGAATTTTCTGAACAAAATTCGCATAAACCCTCAAAAAAGACAGGCTTCTTTTTTTCTGGAAATTCCACCTCAAAGAAACTGGAAATGCGGGTAAATTTTTGCCAACTTCATTGCCTTTAACATTCTTATTTAGAAGTTTACGAAGAATGTCGCTCAGTGGAGCGCATTATACTCATCTATTTCTAGCCGCCTCACTAGTTCCCGAGTCGGGACTGCTAGACGTGGCCGAGGAAGACGAACAGGCAGACAGACAAATGGACATTCATGGATGGCGGCCGTTGGCTACTTCCGTCTTTAGGCTTCACAGCAGTTTCATTTTTACGTGGGAAATAAAAATTCTTATTGCTCTAGCAACAGATTTGCTTCGTTGCAGACTAAACAATACTCAACTGACGATCGAAATTCATCCTGACCTTTGAATGAACTCAAATTTCTTGCTGATGAGCACGAAATTTGTTCTATTGCATGATCCTGCCTACGACTTTCGTATTCTCCAAAATGACCTTCGCGGATTCGCCAAATGCTCAAAATTACGGCAGTTAAATGTTTCCTACAAAAAATGTCTTGTGCTCCACAGCAACCTTCGGCATAAATGTTTTCTCAAGCTGGAGGATGCGTTTTTTTCTACTACAAGTGGTGTTCGTGACCTTGATAATACAGCCGACCCTAAACTTCACTGCAGGTTGCAGAGCTGCACTGTTGATGGAAAGTCGTTGAAAATAGTAGACTGGTTACTCCGCGTTTCACAGCATAGACATGTGGACATTACAGAAATCGCCTAGTGCCGACCCATTTTGGAGTACCGCATACGGCCTTCTTATTTTGTTTCTCATATCATATGAAAGAACGTGCAGAAAGAGAACGTATTGTTTTTCGCGAAGTTTACTGTAACGCTGCCAGCCTAATTACATTACCGGATTTTAAACCTTTAATCTGGAGTCGTCGTGACATCAGAATTTCAAATCTGACTTGGTCTCTTGCTGTGAAATTGTGCTCGGCTTTTCCGACATCTCGCTGTCGGAAATACTTCAATTTTCCCTGCTGTCGACGTGCTCATGTTTCAGCCAGCCAAAAGATGCTGCAGCACAATGTTCTGCATAATTTTCAGCTTCACGTTATGCGAGCTTCGAGCCTACTTTCGGTCGATATCGTTAACGCACCCACAGCCTTCCAACAGTTGCTAAGTAGATTCGATCTACGTGTTATGTAATTAATCCTAATTGCTCGGATTGTAACTTTGCGATCGCTGTGCTTTTCATTGTTCTCAGTGAGCACATATCTTTTGCATTTTCCCCCAAACAAATGGATTAATAAAAATCAGTTTGTTATCCAAGCAACTTATGGTCCATTTGCTATGGCAGCATTCACCCAGGCATGATCGTGAAATGTAGGCACTGCTGGGCAACTTTGCTCGGAGTTTGACTCTCAAAAACAATTATTTGCATATTTAGCTAGCACTCATCCGGTCATAGAAATGCATTTCAATAGCGGAATAAAATTGCGCAGGTGACCGGTTGCATCCTAATTAAACGAAGAAATGTTTGAGATGGACCCCAATCTAGAGTTGACGATCACTGATCACATGCAGTCATGCCACATTCGCGTTGTTCAATGGCTTTTAAATGCTTATAAGCCAACGGCGAAAGCACGAAAATGAGCAAATAAAGAGTACGTATATGCATGACGTGCATTCGAGTGAAGGAGAGAGAGAGGATGGGACTACCGTTTTCAGTGGGCGGAGTCTGTCGGCTTCGCCGTTGCTGCTTTCCATTATTGTTAGCCTGAAAGAGACAGAAATGGGATACTGTGATATCGAGTTGCACGCGATCGATTCTTCGCCATCCTTACGCAAACACATCGGCGCTCTCGTCTCGTCGCCTTTCTACATCGTTTGTTACGTAACCCCTGACGATGGCCTTTTGACTACTTCCATAATAAATACTTCACTAGATCCCTGATCCATATACCAACCCCACTTCCCTCCCCCCTCCCCCCACCCATGGCAGTGCAAGGCCCCGCACTTCTCAGAATAAAATACTTGCACACACCAGCGAGTCGTCTTCTTCTCTCAATCCCTTTCAGTCCATTCCAAGATGGCTAAAAAACAAAGTGTTGCAGTGATTAGGTCAACATGCACTCCATCAAAAAACAACCATCCAAAAATGAGGAGCCATCACAAGGAAGGTCTCAGACAGCACACATGAACGTATTCGTCAAAATTTATGTGCAGACATCTGGAACGTAAGTACGGAAAAGATTCCTTGAAAAATTTTGGGTCTTGCAGTTTTTGAGATTTTCGAAATAAGGATGGTATTGCAGCTAATAATATTTTATTTGTATGAACGTAAACAGCGAAAAAATAATCGAGCAATGAGAGAACAATAATTTAAAATTCGGATTTAAAAGTTTCCAATCTTTTGCAGCACAAAATATTAGAGTTGCAAATTGGAAAAATGTAAGCATCCGACCGAGTCAACGTCTACTTCGAATCAGGAAAAAATGCTGCAATTCGAAGCATAAACGTCTATCCGCCAATCGCTACTTCTTGATTGCATTCGACGCTTCATCACGATGCGATTAATTAATGAAATTCCTTGCACAAAAAATATCACAACTATTCTTAAACCATTTAATGTTGAAGTATGATGTGCGGTGATAACCGTTTGACTTCGAAAACTCTAAAGTAAGTTATATGTTGCAAAATCGGGTGAACTCCGCGACAGTCGGAATGTTGCAATCATTGACTAGTAGGATTAGATTTCAATGGTGATATATGGCTAATAAAGATGCCTATGCGACTCTAAACCAACCTACTTTGAGTGATTTTATGAACGTACTCAAGCATAAGATTGAGTTACCTACCTGTTTTGACGATGACTTCACATTGCTTATTGCGACCGTATCGAGTTTATCGTGCGTGGCATTTTTCTTCTCGTTGATCCGTTTCGAAGAACCCGTAGTCTTTGAGCTATTGTTTTTTGTAGCGGTGACCCGTTCTGCATGCACACCCCTACCCATACGATTCGCGCCTACAGCTGCACCTCTTCCTTGACCTCGTTCACTCTTTTCTGGTGAGTTTTTCATTACTCCATCATTTTTAGGTATTCGTTTCTCGCCATCCTTCTTCGTTTTCCCGTCCTCCTTAATTGTCTGTTGGCTTTGGTTGGCCGATTTTCTACGATCTGCACTTTGAACACTATATCTTTGATGCTGAATATTATGCGGCTTCTCCGACTGCGGCGTCGATCCTTGTTGCTGTTTCTTTTCAGTCGCCTTATTTTTTTGTGCCTAAAATGTGAATAAATGACAACTTTCACCAAAAATTCCTCCGTGACATAACATCAATAAAATAAAAGTTCGTTATCGAGGCTTTGAAAAATAAAAAGCAAATAAACCGAATGCAGTGAAAAAACTGAATACTACCTCATTATGGGAGTAACCGATTCAAGTCAAACCTATGGATAGTTCAAAAAAGATGCGGTGTAATACAATATGTTGTACCAATGAACTTTCCCATTAAAACTACTTCTCATTTTGGCATGCGCTAAGAGTAATTACAAATAACTTGAATGACAGGATCAGGCCGCATTCTTTTGCGGTTAAATGCCTTCACCAAGGCGAAGAACTATTTTATTCAAATTTTCTGCTCACTAATAAACCGATGAATACAATCATCAGAAACGATCTCTTCAAGAGCGACACTCCATGAATGGTTGCGAACAACCTCAACGTTAGACCAATCTGCACTTTTTTGTATTCAAATCGATTCCTTAAAAGAAAATGCATGAAATTTCAGCTGAACATTATTTCATTGGTGAACATGTCTTGGGGGGGGGGGGCTTACAACAAATCAGTTCATATTAAGGTATCATACAAACAACTGGATAAGAAAAAACGACTATTCAAAAAAGCGCGTTGTTTGCTGAGTACGAAGGAGGAATAATATGCACTGCAAGAGATTATGCTATATGCATAAACTCGGTTGTCGTATGTAAGGTCCGTAAGCCTACGAGTTTTCTCAAATTCACTGTATATAAAGTCAGGAAGCATGCCGGACATGCTGCTATCATATGCGTCCTTGCATCTCGCTCGCGCAATATATGTCCATAAATGTCCCATATGAAATTTCAACTCTACTCTGACCTATGTAAACCGAAATTTTTTTCACTTTTCAATGCCTTTGTAAGCAAACTAGCAAGAGTGTAAGCAAGCTGCAAAACTGCATAATAACTGCGGCGTGTACTTCTGCATCTGTCGGTCAATTATATGAAGGATGAATTAGCAGTTCACTCATCGAGTCGCTGCCTCCTTTAGGCTCCTCTTGACACTCCGTCCTCTCAGTGCTTCTATGTGTGACTAAAATTTGGCATTATCTCAAAGAATATCCCCATTTGATTATTTCAAAGGCAAAAAAACCCTTACACAAACCACAGGCTACCTATGTTGCAGTTAAAACTTTGTGTGAAAATCGGCAGGGGGAGGAAACTTTTTATTCTATTTGCAGAATGAAGATTAAGCCATGACGAACCCTTTGTTTCCGCTCAGATGAGGAAGCAGGAAAGAAGCTGGAAAGAGCGCCTCTTCTTATCACCATTTTCCCCTCCTGTCCTCTGAATTCAACACTGCGCATTTTTTGTTCAGCCTGGTGCTCTAAGTCACTCTAAGCAACAGTCCCCCACCGGACGCGACGTTGGAATTAAAAAAACGATGATATTTCAGCTTGGACTTTGATATCATTTAATACAGTCATCACTTACCCACATTTCAACAAGATGAAGTGCCCAGATGACAGAAGCACTAATTTTTTTGAGATGAGATATCGGTCGACTTTGAAAAACACACCGTATCGTTTGCAACAGAGACCTTGCTATGTGACGCATCCGTAGGTGT
This sequence comes from Ascaris suum, assembly GCA_013433145.1. NCBI lineage: Eukaryota > Metazoa > Nematoda > Chromadorea > Rhabditida > Ascarididae > Ascaris > Ascaris suum. The sequence continues at coordinate 5,773,660 of CM024178.1, read as the reverse complement.
TATATGACGTTCCGGTTTGCTCTTCGGTTCACTACGATCATCGTGTAGTGCGAATTCACTGCGTGGTGTACCACGTCCACGACCTCTACCCCTGCCACGTTGTTGGGAACTCCACAATGAATGTCCACCATATCCGCCTCTTAAACTTCGACCCATTTCAGGCACATTCTCCTTCCACGTATCTGCACTGCAAATGAAAATCAGTTCGCAGACTTACAAAAGAGAAAAAAAAATTGTCTTTGTCAAAAGTGTTTCGACGCATTAGATAAGCTCGATTCGGTGAACATTCGTTGATGACAGATGGCAAAAGAAGGTATTCCAGCGAAGATTGAGAACGAGGCCATTACCAGAAAGTTAACGTGACATTTTGTTCGTGCAGCGAAATGACTTTTCAATCAAAGCGAGATCGATGGCTTGCAAAAAAATCGTCGTCGAAGATGTCATTAGCAAAGAGAGTCAATGATGATGTAAATGAAAGACTTCACCAAGATCAGCAACACCACTACTGCCATAAAATACACTTTAATTCCACCTCATCGGATCAAGCACTTTCAAAGACCTGCAGCAATTCACTCAGAGTTTTGTATTTATCCGATTGCTCGGACAAATCCCTCTAAAAAACTTATTTTATATGTTCTTGCATTATAAAGGGAATCATGGCGATGCTGTGCTTCTCCATATATACCCTTTATAGACCGCACGACCCGGTCGTTAAATGCAGCATGATCAACTGCATCATGCAGATTTCAACTCTTTTCAAATTTCCGTTACGTTGAATGGTTCTTAAGGTGAAACTACCCTAAAGAAAGACATTCATATACACATGAGCACAAACGCGAAGTCCTGTAAGTGGGGATCTGATGAAAAGTTAGGTAACCGGGGAAATTGCCGAAATAAAAAGTCCCACTTTCAAAAGGCCGTAGTCCTCTGCAAAGAAGCATCACCTGGTTTTACCGGCATCCCATTCTCGATCCCATTCTTTTCCTTTCGTGTTCTTTGTTGGTGCTGGCTTTTCGCTTCCAGTCTGAACAAAGTTTCACAATATTTGCACTGAGGCCTTTAAATTAAATAAAATCATGTTGTCGTGAACACCTTCTTATCAAAAAATAAGTAAATAAATAAGGAAAAGTAACGCACGTGCTTTGATATATTCAGCTGGTTTTACGTTTGTGTGTCATCCCAGCATCACAATCTCTAATAAGTAGAATATCCAAGTTATAGAATGTTTGATGTCCATTATTAATACTTCAGTAAAGCGTCTTGATAGATTGGCAAATTCAGAAAAATTTGACTGAACACTGCAGCGCAATCGTATGTCGAATACTAAGATAGTTACAGGGCTAATGGCCTTCAAATACTGATATACTGCATTTTACTTTCCTCCCTATGGATTTATCGAAAATCTCCCAGAAATGTTGGCTCTATAGTAAACGCTCCAAAGCGTAACGAGGATTTATAACTGGCCAGCAATTGCACATCAGAACAGCTGATAAAATATGCGCTTTTGCACTGCTCAGCAGATTGCAAGTTTCATATTTCAATAGAAAGTAATAAAAAATGCTTGTTGATAAAACATTCACATTTTACTTGACCGTATTTCATATAATTCTCCTGCAAAAGATGAATTCTTCCAATCTGAGTGGTTATAAAATGCGACCCCGCAGCTACTAAATGGATGCAAATTTATGGATATATTCAAGTGCGCAAAGTTCTTTTGGAAGTCGAACTCAACGCACGCTGTGGATTATGCCCACAGATTTAGCTTCAACATTTTATATATATATATATATATATATATATATATATATATATATATATATATATATATATATATATATATATATATATATATATATATATATATATATATATATATATATAAAGGTTTATATATCACATACACATAATGCAAACGCATCCATGCAGACCCACATGTACATGACCGCACGTACGCTGAAACACTTTTCTTCATAGTGCGCTGTCCAAATGCAATTTTGCAAAACCTCGTGATAATAAACAGCACTCCAAAGGATCGATATGTGGTGATACCTTCTGAGGTTCTTTTGCGGGCGACTGCAACAATTCCCCCGTTTCGCTGGCAAATGTTTCTCGGTCTTTGTCAACCTCCTATAAAAAATACTAACTGCATTGTTCGACAACACATCGAACTGACAATTATCAAATGAAAATGACTAAAAGCGAAGAACCAAAGTAATCCGTATCAGCCATAAAACTCTCTTGGCACATGAGGACTAAACAGTGGAGACAACGAAAGAGCCCTACTTTCACAGGATTCCTCATCACTGTATTCCTGCATGAAAGATTCAGTTTATATATGAATGTGCTTTGAGTCAATATTGCTTGATGCATTTCCTCTTTATGCTTCTCCTTCTTGTAAAGATTTCAAGCGACTGCTCGTATTGCTATGGACGTGAAATGCTGAATAATCGCGATCATTGCAATATTTGCCGTTTATTAAAGAAAAACATCGAACGCAACAAACCTCTTTCCTTCGTGCAATCAATTCATTTTTCTTCCTGATTTCCGCTATTTTTCTGTCAAGAGCCTCTTCATCTTCCTTCGACCTCACCTTTTCACCCTTCTCGTTCATTGGTGTCCAGTGTTCGTTGGATGCTCTGAAATGAATAGATTTCGGTGCATTCACACAAAAATGAAGCATTATAATGCACAGCTTTTTTTAGCATATTGAGATGAAATCTAAATAGTCGTACAAATAACGCCTATATTACAGAGCAAAAAACCACACACATGTACTATAGCACAGAAACGTTGCATAGCACATACTGCACCATAGCGAAATAGCACAGTATACATGGTGCAGCAGAGGAATCGTGTCGCATAAATTTTAAGGTCGAGGCATTGTTTAATATATACTGTAAAGTGGTGGCATTATCAAACTTACACTGTAGAATAGAAATACTATTTACTTGCCTATTTACTAGAGAAGATTACTGCAAAAATTCATCATACAACTTGAAAGATGCTATGAAAGAAAACTCACTAGTGTATTTAAAAAATCATCACTGATATGCTAGCGAAGATACGCGAAAACTGGCTCATACAGCAAAGAGACGAAAATTTTTTCAGCCTTCGAGATATGATGCTGCCGAGCAATTTGTGGAATGCTCATTTAAGACTAAAGTGCATCTAATGAACCTAATTAACTCATCGACCTCATTTTTATTGGTGAGGTGAATTAAAGCAGTTGAAAGGTGAGTCTATTACAAATGTTGGACATATCCAACGAGTCATTCTTCCCCTCATAAATAATTGATGCAGGATTCCTCTTTCCTTTCGACAGGAATTAATTGTCTGTTGACAAAAAGTTTTTTATGAGAACTTTTTTGTTTCGAACACAATCTAGAAAATGTCGAAGAGCGTAATCTTCGTATAACCTATCGACGAACGCCAAGAAGGTTCTCAAGAGACAAATTCTTAAAGAGCCGGAATATCCACTGGTAAGATTCCTGTCACTGACATTCTTCTTATTTAAGGAAGTCTTCATCACGTATAACCAGAACGATCAGAATAAAGACTTCTTACCGTTAATGCCTTCTGTCAGCGGAAAAAAAGAGCTCCAAAAAGCCATATATATATCAAAAAACTATATATATATATATATATATATATATATATATATATATATATATATATATATATATATATATATATATATATATATATATATATATATATATATATATATATATATATATATATATATATATATATATATATATATATATATATAACATTATCCGCTGAAGAGTTATGCGACTTAGAGCATTTCGCATTGTTTTCAGATCCGCAATACACTAACAATTGCTGGCATCGATTTCACTTATTTTAGATCAGCAGCTAATCGGTTTCGCCGCCATTAATTTAACCAATAAATGAGTCGTTTTTTCATCGATCGTTGAATTAATACATAATTTGTTCTTTTTTCATCAATTACTTCAGTTTGCTTTGTCTTGCAAAATTTTCTTTCCGGAAGCTATTCACGACGATGTCGCATCTGTGAACTATGTGCGTCCGCCTGTCTGGCCGCAAACTTTAACGAGAGTGCTCGAGATAAAATTCATGAGAATCGCCAGCATCATATTCTACACTGATCCATCAACCTCAAAAGCGGTTAAATGTATTCGAAGGTGCAAAAAAAATTAGCGTGCATCTTAGAATAGACGAATTTTCATTTTACTCATCGGACGGATCAAGATGGGATTTATGGTTAGAGGTCTCTTGCGATGATCGAGTAGTTCAAACAAGATTTCACTTTTGGCTGCTGATTTATGAGACCGGCTGGTAGGAAAGTGAAATCCGAAAGTGGACGTCGTTCCAGCTATTGTGATGTGCTTCTGCATTTCTTAACTAGAGAAATGAACGCTTCCACTATAAATCGAACATTTATTTACATATTTCATAAATTGCTCCTTCGTAGTTTTTGGACGTCGTATCTTTATTTTTTGGTTTTGGACCTTCTATTGCTGTTGCCTTCTGCCACTGTTTTATTTAGCCATGTCGAGTCTCCAAAGCCAAAGGCAACAATCAAGGGTTCTTTCGATACGAGATAAATGCAGAGTACTTGATAAAGTGCTCGAACGAGAACAAATTAGTTAACTTCATTTGACAAACGTTTTCATCCCCGTCCTCCCCAAATTAATCCCCTCCCTTTCCCGTGGCTTAATCCCATTCAGTGATGAGAGGGAAGTAAAGGAAAAGCGTTGCTTAGCACAGCTATCTCTTTCCTATTAATAACAAATAAGCGTCTTTATGTGTAAAATGAAGCAAACATCGATGAAAATAGTTATCTGAGGAAAAAGGCCACATTTTGCGTGTGGAAAAATACTTCAATTTTTAACTTAAAGTGATAATGTCTTAGCTTTCTGAAGATACCTTTTTTTGCAGAATGATTTCAATAGTTCATCAGCTCATTAGATTGGCCACTAAGTTCATTAGACCGCTTGCTGAGATCTGGAGGAAAATACAAAAAACATTTATAGATCTGAAGAAAATCAAATAGAGAACGAATGCCGATTATGCATTTATGCATTAGCTTTATAAATGCATTAATTCAGTGGATATCAGTACTGTAAGAAGAGACCGGAATCATGCATACGATATCTCGACTGTCTGTTACTATATTATCAACGAGTAATACCTATGGTTCAAACAGTGAAAGAAATAAAGTATGAGGCAAAGAGAAATGGACAAAGAAGAGGTGCTGCTGCCTTAGATTTAGACAACAATCGGGCTTCTTCGATGCGTCGGACTACAGTCTAATAACAGATCCAAATTCATCAAAGACCATCAGTTATTTCCGCATACAAGCAGAAGAAACAAAGACCTTGGAGGTTAGGGAACATTCGTAGTGGTGAAGATTAAAAGGCCTTTTCATTCTACGAGTTAACTACTATCGCAGAAAGAGAAACCGCTATGAATTTTTTAATGGATAGCAGATCAAAGAATCAGATGTATGAATTGAAGTCTACGAGGCATTCATGAATCGACAGGAGCAAATACTTGCGCTAATGGGATAAAATTTGTTGAACAAAGCTAACAGCCTTAACAGCTATCAAAAAGTTCAATGAACTCACTGCTTCAGATTGAGTCTACACCAAAGTTAAGCTTTTTTAAAAAAAACCAAATTTTCGTCAACAGATAGATAATCGCATAAATATTGACAGTATCACCTTTAATACGAAGCAAATCAAAGGTAACAAGTTCGATGAAAGGATTCCACTTGTGCAGGTGAGAAATGATGAACTCTCTAGTTGAGGAATAGTTGTTCGTGGCGTGCAAATATGTGCTACTGTCAATAGAGCTGATGAGAGCATTATTTGCGGAAAGCAATGGTGCACCATCACAACTGACGTGTGTAAATATAATGAGCGCTCTTCACCATGCCTAGAATATTGCGCAACCTTGAATAGAGATGAGTGATTGCACGATAGTGACATTTTTCATTTCAATATTTTTCATTATTCCCCTTCCATTAAACAGTTAAACTTGATGGATCGAGATAATTCATCAAACCTCTTCAAAACAAGCTTGAGCCGTGGGCCGCATGAACTCGTCAATAATCTATAGCCGATTGAAATACGTAAAAAAGTTTCTTCTTGCATATATTTGTCCAGATCTGAGCATGAAATCACCATTCGAAATTACGCTGAGCTCACTTCTTCCTGCCCCTTCCTCTTCCTTCCTCCCTCCCTCCTCTCTTCCTCTCTCACCAACTGGCCAGATGCTTTTCTAATCGCAAATTCGAGAGATAAAAAACTATATTATAAGACAATCTGAAATTTCGGACTAAAATACTGCCAAATAAGCAGATGAAGTCAGTGCGTGCATGCACATAAACTGCATTGCAAATGGCAGCTTAACTATAAACGTTTTATAGCCAAACGTGAGCGCTTTAAGCTCAGAACTTGCAAGCACAAATAATGGAAAATGACGAGAAAAGGCGAGCTTATGAAGGTGCAAAAAGTGCACATCCAACCGGTCAATGAGCTGTGTGTGAGAGAGGACCTAAAAGCGTAATTGTCCTATTGCTTAGAACAGTTTCGCAACCTCACCCTCCAGAGATGTCTCCTGGTGCTTAGCTCGACCTGTATAGAAACTCATCACAGACTCTGATCCGAGATCGATTCATCAACAAGAGAAAACAATTTGAACAGAAGAATTAAATAAACTCAAATTTTCTGAGTGAGACTAAAAAATTCAAATTTTCGATCAATCCGGATTGTCCAATATTACAACAAGAAAGTTACCTCATCAGAAGCTTCAAATGAAACATTTCAAGAAAGTTCATTCGTTCCTATAGAAATTAGTTCAATAAATTTCCAGTATTTGCTTTATGCAACAAATTTCAATTTCAATAATACTTTTTGCTTGGATGATGACTGATGATTGTTGAGTGTGTAATTGTGCACAATACCCATTAAAATATCGCTTACATTACAAGCAGGGTTAAGTTTAAAAAATAAGAAGCTGGCCATATAAATATTGACAAAATCGCTTTTCAAGCTTTTCCAACGTTGAGATGGAAGAAATAACTTGGCTTCTTGCTGAATGGAGTATTTATTTATCAATGCAAAGCAATTTCTGAGCGACAGTTCAACTTGAAATATTCAGATCAGATCAAATGGATGGAAACTTGTGGACTCCTAGTTATGCTAACTATGAAGAAAAAATTGCCCTCAAAATCAATACTTTCTGTTGCACTAATTTTACTGAATCAAAACGTCGAAATGTTTTAAATGTCGCAATAATTTCGCCATCGAAGCGACTTTTTTTGCATTCGAAAAAAAAAACACAAACGGACATTCTGCTTCCTCTGAAAACTAGCCCATAAGTTCACAAACTTGTTGAGTGTTCTCTTCGAGCATTTGCTCATTAAAAAGGTACATAAGTGTTGTCTTTTAAACATTAATAGAATTTTCTCCCAAAGAAATGAAAAAAAGAAAGTTTTGAAAAGAGAAATAAGTTGGAAAAAGTATGAATAATAAAAAATGAAGAAAGTAAAAAGATTTCCCCCAAAGTGAATCAATTACCTCAATTACAGTAATATTTTCCAATTATTTACTTCGACGGAAAAATGAAATCATTAAGTTTTATACAGAAAAAGTTTTTTTTCTTTCGTTTATTTTTTCACTCATTACGTAACTATTTGCCAACAGTATACATATAAATTACAAAGACACATTCTCATCACCTTTTCACAACATATTTCCCATATTTATCGCCACAGTTACCATTCTTTGTCAATGATCTCGTTGAGTACTTGGAATTTCGCCTTTTGCACAAACATGACGCATCATAATTTAGTTCTTGCTTATTCAATCAGTTCACGAGTAGTACACCGCCTAAAATCACTTGAACTACCTTGGACTACCTTAAAAATTACCTTGAATAAATCAGTAATCAATAACGACCAAGGAACTAATAAGAACTCACTCAATTCTTATTATATTCGCTTAATTAACGTCCTCATAGAAGAAGAAGCTGATGGGAGGCGCGGTGAGGCCAACTGGTATTCAAGGCATAAGAACCATTTTCATAAGCATTGAAAATGGCATGGCAATCGCCATATGTTGCTAGCGGAAAACGGCATCAATGCAAGCTAAGAGTATGTGCATTGTGCATTGTTGTGATGCGTCAATGATTTATGATGCGCATTTTTTATTTAGGATACAATGAGCGAGAGAGTGAAAAATATCAGCAATTAAAACATCACTTCGACGAACATAACACTCATCTGAAATTCAACTGAAAAAAAATTCTTTTTTATTTAATTATTTCGAGAACTGCGACAATCGATTATATGCTCATTTAGTATTTCAATTCGTGAACAAATAAACTGCAGATCAAACCAATTATCGACTTTTCGTTATAATCTCTTCCCCACTCCTCGTGAGCCCAGCATTGAACATGCCAATTTTTCAAAGTCGCACTGCGGTAGCCCCCAACTATCCGTAGGTTTTTCATAGTTTCCTTCCTACCAATTGTATAATAGGATCGTTTCTCACTTTTCGCACGCATAGCTGACAGATTTAAAATCTTGCACATATCGCGGTCCCTTCCTCTTCTCTCGTTAAACAGTCGACGCGGAAGGATCAAGAAAGCGATAAGCGATGATGCAAACAATGAGGAAGATGCGCCTGTTTCTGACAAGCTTTCAAAAATTTCGACTTCGCGTTGAAGCGATCAACGATGAAAAGCGGTCGCCGTTATGTGTTTGCAAGCTGCTATTTAGAAGACTATTAGAAAGCGATGAAGTTTTCGAAACTCGGCTTTTCGTAGATGCCAATTGAAGCGAATCTAAGCTACTTTTCAATAGTAACAAAGTTCAATCAGAATCAATGAGGAATGGGAACAAAGACAAAACAACTAATTAATATTCCCAGTGAAATGTTCGCAGCAATAAGAGAACACTATCGAAGTATTTATTCTACGATACACGTTTAGCCATTAAACAAATCAAAACAGTGACGAGTGAAAAAACTATTATTTGCCATATAAATTGTAAAATGTTCGCTTTCTTAACTAGAATTGTACTTGAACCTATAAGAAAGTAAAAACTATATCGAAGGAGTTGCCATTACAATTTACTGATATAAGGACAGCGCAGCCTCAACGAGTATTGCTGATGTGTTATGGGGAAGAAATGGATGAATGAGGAGTTCAGCCATACCATATATGGGCCTTCATTACTGTGCCAAAGCGACGAGCGTACAAACAACAATTCTACACTATCGATTATACAACAGTAATGAACACCAACAACCTATCTGATGGCACAATAACATGCTAAATAGGCTCATTAACGTAATTAGCTTTTGGTAAAATCAACTGTAGAGGTATGCCTATGAGGCGCTGTGTCCCTCGAATCAAAGAATATTGACGCCAACTTTGAGAGATTATGACCGCTAACTGTATAGCGCTTTTTCTTTAAATCGGAAATCCCTACGAGAAGGCAAGAAAACTTTGTAAATTGATATCGATTTTTGATATCAGCACGACACCGGTGATATAATACGGGGCGGAGAGGGTGAGGGAGAGAGATTTCAAACGTTCAGAAACCTAGTATTTACTCGAAAGCCGATACAAAAGCGATAGATGAAAATTGAGCAAGTCACGGAATTAACGGTTCGATAAGTGCAAGGGGATAAAGTCACCAGAGAGGTCTTTCGAGCAAAAATAAACGAAATTGACATTCAAGAGTAGCAGAATGTGTTGCTGAAGCAAATCATGTCAAATTAGTAGCCTAGGGCCAATATGAATGCAAATAAATAGCCAAGAGTGAAGTCGCTCGCACTTGAATGAATATACCTTCACTAACTTAAAAATCGCTCACGTATAAATCGAAAAATGGCGCCGCATAGTATCTATCATTAAACCGCAATGGGGTGTAATGTAACAGCCAACTAACCATGGAGGGGTTTTTGCTAAACGAGCAAAAGCTATACAACGACCGCTTCTCGAGATTAATTAACAACAGGATAGAAGATTACAATGTTAAACAACACTGAGATGTATAAGAATTCCACAGCAAGAGGTGCAGTACTAATTGGCATATAAATATAGTTGCATGGAGGCCGCGCTCCAGCATCTACTATATATCAGTCTGCCTCACGAGTAGAACGAAGCATAATAACATGACGCCTGATTATAAAAATATCCCCATCCCCTCTTTATTACATACAGAGAAGCTAATAAAAATGTGTACCTTTCGAAAAGCAAATAACTTAGAGGAGATAACAACGAAAAGAACTCAATTTAAATAGCGAATAATCAGAAATGGAAAATAAATTCAGTTATCCATACAACTGACATGACGAAATAGCGTGTGAAAAGAGTACGATGAAACGGTTAGTGAACGAATCAATACAAACGATCAATCGCCAATGAACTGAAATAGGCGGATTGGTTCGGCATCGGATGATTTCATTATCCACATCGACTTTCATTCATAAACAATTTTATTGGACGTTTTTTTTTTCCATTTTCTTGAAAATATTTTAGTATTTCATCGAAAGTGAAGATAACTGATCGGAAATAACGAACAACTGAAATTCCACTCGATGAAAGAAAGAAGAGAAATCAAGCGCAACAAATATCGAAATCCAACAATGAAGGAAAATGAAAAAAAAGAAGTTAAAAGTTTCGATCCTCCATTTGAATGTGTTGGAAACACTGTCAGTTGATAGGTACACAAAACGAATGTGCTGCTTTTTCCTTCTCCCTCTCTCTCTATAACAGGTTTACTTCCACCTATAAGTTTTACCTGTTAGCATTATTTTCTGAAGACCATGCATAATAAAACATCCTGATGAATGCGTATATACAATTTAAAAAAGCCTCTGATCAATTCTCTTGTTGGTGTAAACTGTTGGGTAGATTTCTTTTACCGGCAAATCATAAAGTTATGTCGGTTCTGTTTCTTCCGTCGGCTAAACTTTCTAAACCAATTTTCCCCAATTCAAAAATTAATATCGTCTTCACTTTCAGTCAGTAGAACTTTGGAAATTATGCCGACGAAGTTTTGAGCTCAGAAAATTTAATACTTCAGGCTTGGCCGAATAGATTTTGCGGGTCAATTTTTCTCGACATTCGAAGCTTCTGATTGATCGGCGCAGGGGTGTGTTGTAAGATGTCGTGGTGTTGTGTGAGGCAGCAAGCGGTGTGTGGAGCAGCAAGCTGTTAGTGACTTGAGGTGAGAATTTGAAGCCGCACTCAGTGTGATGTGTCATGAGCAGAAACATGCAATGATAACGACGCCTAACAATGAGTTGAGAAGTAAGGTGTAAGGAAGTTAGCAGTATGTTGTGAGATGAAGGGAGAGGTGGTCAACGGGGTTTCGTGGTGAAATGTGAAACATACACAAGTAGGCCGTGGTGTTAAGCGCGAAAGGTAAACAGCGGGCTATGGGAATGAGTATATTTACATAAAGAAGGGATTGCTAGGTGATTTATGGTGAGTTGGGAAGCGCAGGAAACTGAGCGGTAAATTGCGGGCTGAAGTATGAGCTGGTAAAAACTGAGTGGGAAAGAAAACAAACATAGATCATGCTAGGCTGGTGTGAGACCGCCGAGATACCTCCCACAGTGGTATCTCGCCATCTGCTCCCCTGCTACCTGTGGCCGAGGTGCTTGCGCCTTCTACCTTCCAACAACTTATTGGAAGGTTCCAAAGAAGTTCCGACTTTCATTTTACTAGCTAGCATGACTTGTGCTGCGAAGAAAACTGAACGCCTATGGAACATATTGCCTTATGGAAGCATTTCCGATTTTAAGGTTTTCGGCACTGTTGCTTGTTTAGCTGAGCTTGTTTGTTTTAGTTAAGCTGGCTTGCTTTTTGGCTTCTTTTCCTTGTTCGACTGCTTGCCTGTAAGTAGTCGTCACAGCAGTGACTTCATGTCGGAAAAGAAAAGAGCAGGTTCTCTGAAGATTTGTTTGAAATTTTGGAAGACTAAAAGGCATCAAACTTCTTTTCCACTATTCAAGACATAAAAGTGCTATTCATAGAGACCATCAGAGCGAGTAAACAGAAGCCCGGATTTTAGCCTTCGTCTTGCACACGCTTCGATAGGAGCATATTTTACAAAAATATTGGAAAGCTCACTTCTGACGCAGTTTGAGGATCGAGGTAGAGGAGAGGAAAGGGAAGGGTGGACTCTTTTCTTATCGTAACTTAAAAGTAAGCGGGAAACTTCGAGGAATGAGGATTTTGGCCACGGCCAAAATCTCATCGCAGAGGTCGTAGTAATTATTGGTGTAATGTTCTTTAGTGCAAGTAATAAAGCACAAAGGCGTGTGGGATGTACAAACAGGTCTATCGTAACACATTGTCATCAGCATCGGGTGAAAAGCTATGGCTGCCCGTAGAGGTAAACAAGCAGTGTTTCTTTGGCAATGCTTTTTGCGGGAATTTTTGTGCAGTGGAATCCGACCATAAACTATAATCAGCAGGAACATAAATCCTCTGATTCTTTACCAGCTTTCTCCGCCTTCTTCCCGCGCCAAAAAAATAGATGGATATTTAGTTTTTACGCACTCAACACGTCCGGTGTCTTATGAAAAGCACTCCTTTCCTTTTATCTCTCCTTTCTTCACCGCGCAAGTCGTCGCTGTTATAAACTTACATTTTGACGCAATTCTTCCTCAAAAATTTCGGAAGGTATACCCCGAAACAGCAGGGGTAGAAAGTTCCTACCTGATGAGCTCCTTCCGCCCCTTCCCCCATCCTCATCCCTCACTTCCCCGCAGTTAGACCAAGAACTGCGATGTCTGAATCGCTCTCAAAATATCTATGAAAGATAAGTTCGTTGTTCAAGATCTCACAGCACAATTTCCGCAAGCACAGCCTTCATTTCTACGTCGCGTGCACATTAAGCCATCCACATGCCCAGATAAAACAACTCCTAAAACAAGTTTCGATACATTTTCAGATCATGAAAAATATCAGTCAAGCTTTCCAGACTCCGCAGGTCGAACTTTCTGCTGAAGCTGAGGAGCTGAACATGTAGCTGAGGCTTCCAAGATCAACGGAAAGTGGAAAGTTCAGTCGGCCGAACACGCGGAACTTTACAAGTACTTCGTTTGCCAGCATCTTTTATCGATCGTTCAAGACCGATTGAACCTGTTCGGTGAATCAATCGGTGAAAAATGAGTGCACAGTGGCAAGATAAAAAAATCCATCGATGGATGGCTGACCATTAAGCAGTCACTGTTGAAAAGAAAATCAAGAGATTGCAAGGCGATCAGCCGAATGCCAAACCGAGCAATGACTGCACTCAGTTACAGAGAAGGTAATAACGCCAGCGACAGATTCGACGAAAATTTCATGCTTTCTTTTTTATGTTTGCCATCAAATCCTTTCAAAAACTGAAGGCCACCTGTGGTGATCTTTCATGAAAATTTTAACAACTGTGTGCTTGCGCTCTCTCTCCTTTCTGTGCTAGTAGCTGCTCCTTCTCTTCTCTCTCTATCTCTCGATTTCACTCTCTAAAAATCCTTTCTCTCCTAAACTTCTTTGTCCTGTGGCTGTTTGCGCTTTTTCTTCTTTCTCTTATATTCTAGGATTATTTTTTCTCGCACCCTCATTCCCCATAGACTCTTTCTCTTCGTGTCATATAAATACGTGATCTGTTTCAAGCAGCGGTCGTATAATAATTTCGTCTAGTTAACAAGTGCACAACATGATGATTGCAGGGATCGAAGCGAGCATGTGCGGGAGAAACTGCGATGGAATCCCATTGTTTACGATGACACCACCTCAAATGACTAAATCATGAGTGTTGGATGGGATTGGCGGAAGGGGTCTGGTATTGGTTATATTTGCCTGCTTACACCAACCCCTCCCTCTCATGAATAGAAGTGGACCATAACAGTAAGACACATTCAAAAATTCACATGACATCCTCATAAACTCAACAGTTCTAGCACAGTTTTTTTCGTTTCTTTCAATTCGAGTACTGCGCACTTTTTGCTGAAGATTCGCACACGTGTAGATTTGTTCTAATTTGTATTGCATGACCAGACCGAGTTTTAACTTCTCCTTGGGTGTTGTTGATTGATGACCCGTTAAGCGACTTTTCCAAGCACTCTTACATTTACCATCGAAATTTACATGGACGATAGCTGAAGAATTTGATCGGTCGATGCACGGGAAAGGGGACTGACTCTCTGGGCGCTGTCTCCGAAGATATCCTCTCCGGATGATTGACTCCGAAAGTATCCTCTTTGGGTGACTGACTCCGAAGGTCTTTTCGTATTCTGATTTTAAATAAATCAACAGCAAATAAGCAGTGACATTTAAACAGTAATTCAATGTTTCAGCATTACAAATGTAAAAGGCATATTGCGAAAAAATATGCTAAATTATTTGAAAGTAATGAATGAATGATGTAAGATTTGAGAAATAATCTTCGGGAAATGAAATAGGAAAATTCAAAGGGTTTTGCCTTTAAAAAATGATAATTTCAAATCAACAGATTTGAAAAAAAGCAGAAACTTTAGAAATAAATAAAGTCCCCTATCAAATTTCCTAAATAATACAAGATGAAAATAAGTTGCAGCAGCCGCATATGTGTGCATTGAAAACGAGCACTGCGAGTGGTATGTATTCAACCAGTCAGTCAGTTAGTCAGGCAATTCGTCTCGCCAGAGTTGAACGGAAGAAAAATTTTCATCACTCTCTTGCCAGCGTCTGCATTGCGAAACGTTACGTGCGCACATACAAGGTGGGCGTTATATGGCGGCGACCCATCGACCGACCAGCCGATTGCCTGAAAATTTAAAAATTAGATAGATGTGCTTTCGATTATACCCTCTTATCCACCCTCTTGAAACCCTCCACTTTTTCAGACAATGGACCGGTAGTTTTCCTGAATCTAATGTCTTCTAGAATGAAAGGTCCTTTCCACCTTTTGATGTATCCTTTTATCTAATTGCTTCATTTGAATTAGTTTTCTGCACATATGTTGTTTTCTAGTCGCAGTAATTCTTTTTTAATTCATATAGTAATAATTTATATAATGACAAACATAATAGTGTAAGATACAGTGAAGAATAAGGAAACCACAGTAGAAGACAAGTAGGTATTTTGTATAGCTATAGTTCAATTGTAGCGGCTGAAAGCTCCCTCACCGAGATGGGAATCGCTTTGATGTACGCTCGTATATAAGCGACTGCACTTTTTTGTGATACGATAGCATTCGGAGTTTATGCAAATATTTAGCTGCCTACATACGGAAAACGGACGGCACTTGTTTTGATCACATTCAGCGCAGAATAGATGAACTTTCAATTTGTGCGCACTTGCCGGATTTAATATTTCTGCATAACGGTTTTAAAGTAAGACAGCAATTGAATCTCCTCCACCCGTACTTGGCTGTCATGAAATTTAAGGTATCGGAAATACGTGCCAGGTAGGCTGGTAACATTTACCTTTTTATGGCATCATCCGTTGAACTAGATGATTCTTAAAACATGCAGAAAGCGAAGAACTAGATAGAGGAAATCCCGACAATAGCTGCACGTCAAATTTCGTCATTTCAACTTACGTGATTCGTCAGATGAAGCTACTTTACAAGCAGATTTTGAGCTTAATCCGTCTGGGCAAGCAGACGCCATGTTTGTTCAGCCCGTGTCCATACGAATATGGGTCTCGATTCCGGGCTTGATCGGTAGCATATCTAATTGAGATTTCACACATGCATACGTGCATGACGTCGCCAGAATGGATCCTGTGCAAAAATGCTGAGCCGATAGAAGTGGCATTCCAACGAGTGGCTCCGTGGCAAGGCTTTCGGCTGTCGGATGTAGCTGTCATGTTCGATCCCTTTCACACATTCCCGTGATGACTGCATGTACGAGACTAAGTTAATTTCCATGCTCAGAGCAGTTTCTGTCTTCAATGCGCCCATAAAACTTCAACCTTTCTAAGTCTAAGAGCTTGATTGAATTGCGAGAACGGAAACTTTCCACCAAAACCGTTGAACTAAATACTCTCCACTGTTTTATATATTAGGCGATTTCCACTGTGCTTGAATTTTTTCATTTCTCGCTTCAAGTTCCCTCCTCATGCATAATGCTGAAAGGTTCATTGCAGTGGAGGCAAATCAACCGCACTCCAATGGCCACACAGAACATATCCGGCTAGCGTTTGGGCGTTGCATCATTGCTGCAATAAAAATTAGAGAAATACATTAGAGGTAGCATTTCTCGTAGAATATGATGGCGAAATGCGGTGCAGTCCGTACTTGGGTCGGACTCATCACTAGCCCTCTAGCAAAGAACGTTTGCAAACTTTGTGCATTCACAAATTCATCTGCTCTTCAGTAATTCCTATGTTTTTGTCTTGCAACAAATATTTGCAAACATAAACAGTAGGCAGCCGATCGGTTTACTCACTTCATTTCCACATCAGTGAAATTTGCATATTCTAGAGTATTCCATCTGAGCGTTCTCCTAACTCGAATTTATGAATCGGCCAGTCCAGTGCGTAATTTCATTGCTGAACTTTTCTGCAATTTTATGTGCGCATTTAACCGCCATTCAGCACTTTCCTTTATGCCCCGAAATCATAAAAGACCTATCGTAATATGTAATTGGGGCTTGTATTAACAAAACACGGTATGTTTGATAGGTCCCGCGGTGAATAACATGCCCCTTGGTAATAGTTCAAAAACCGAAAACATTTTAACCGAGGCATAGGAAAAAACAGCCGAGTGAACGAGATATCGATGTTTAATGATCGCACAGTAAATTCGCAGGAATTGACATGGCAACGCTAAAACCTTGCAAGGAAAATATGCAAAAGCAACTGTGAAATGCTTTCATCGAAGATGCAATGGTATATGCATATTGGGCTTATGCTGTTAAGGTTGTATTTAACGCCTACGCTTTCCGGATCTTTCAGTAATCAAGCAAACTTTGAAACTGCAAAAAGTGAAAGTTAAACTTTAAAGCTGCAAAGATTTGCAAGGTTTTAAGCTTCAAAAAGTAAGGCTTCAAGCTGCGAAAAAACTCCTGAAAGGAGAACTTTCATCCGGTCATTGACGATGAGATGTCTCTTTTTGCTACAGCAACTGCCGTTGAAAGCGCATCGGAAACGTTCTTACGAGATGCGTGGGTGTTCACAATTTTTGCATTTCCGACCACTTTACATTTGCATTTTGGGCATATGTGTTGTTGTGGACTAGTTTTGGAGAGGAGGGGATATGAGGTGTTTTGCGGTGCGATTCCTCTAACTTTATTCGTCCTATTTTTTAATTATGTGGTGCTATAAGACATCTACCAGAACAATTTTTAAAAAAATAAATAAAGGGAAGCTTTCAAGGCCGAGTGGTCTTTGCTTCGAAATATTCAAAAAAAAAAAAAAAAAAAAAAAAAACAACCGTCAGCCCTTCCTGATGGTTCGATTTTCTCCTCTTCGATGTTTCGGACAACCTCTCTAGTGAGCGTAAGCTCTTCGTTGTTAATGAAAAGTCTATCGGTCTTTACGAAACCCTGTCGTGCCCTCCAAATTGATCTCTATGAATTCACTCAATAATCAAAGCCGTCCCAACTAAACATATATTTTAAGAAAAATGTTGAGTATTTTTCGTAAATTCTAAGCATGAATGCTGTTTAAAGAGTGGATGGGTCTATCTTACAATCCAATAATAATTGGATTTGTGACGTTCATATGGAAATCTGGTACCATAAGGTGTATATAGTTCACTCCCGACCTATATTAGAATGTTGTTTGCAAATATGATCACTACATCTCGTCTCAGACGTTAGGTCAGTCGAACAGGTACGAGTATTTCATTCGTGTTGCATTCCATAAATTGTTTCTTAAACTTGTCCGACCCAACTGTCACATTCGAGCGAAAGTTTTTAATGTCGAAGTGAAGTCTGACCTGATCCGCTCCTACGAAATTGTAGAAAGCTTCCCGGATATACCATTTGGAAGTATTTTCTTCTAAGCTAAGAAACAAGACCTGAGATGTAAAATTTTGCTCCACCAATAACGCTTCCTCTTTGAAATAGATTTTTTCGAAATATTACCGAGGAACGAAATGTTTCGCTCCTTAAAAACCACCTCCATTCGTTCCACCTGATGGTTGCTTCAAATTTAATCTACTGAATACCACATATATCTCATTCTCTACCCCACTGCCTTCCATCTGTTATACACTACTGTACTTTCCGGTTTGCGATATTCCGATATATCTTTTATAAACTATACTCGTTTCCGATGTTTACAAAATTTCAACCGCATCGGATTGACGGTATCTGTTTGATCGTATTGCGCGTTAAATGTTTCCGTGCTAATGTTCGTACTAGATCTTTTATGCAGAAGCGGTATTATTTATGCAAACATTTTTATTAATTAATGTTGATATTTACTTTTTTGACATGTTGATATTCATACGAATAAAGATAACTGTATAAAAGAAATAATATCATTACAGATCAAAATTCTTTCAACTATTAAAGCGGCAAAAGTGCACATTATCATGTAGGTGGAAGATAAGTTTTTGAGTGGCGCAAAGAAAACGCCTAACACCTTGTAAGGTTACGAGGTTGTGGGTGTTGAACAAGAGGGAGAGGATAGAGGTTGACGAATAAACATTCGAAATCAAGTGTTGTGATATTAGGCTCGGACTGTCCATGAAGGAATTTCCGGTTGCGATGATAACCTAATGCTGTATGGCTGAATTGGAAAAACCGTACTGAATCGAGATGAGCGTCGAACCAAGGCGAATTGATTCTGCCACAGACGATTTTATGCTGTAGTCACTTGCTGCGAGTTTGGTCGGGTACATTAAAGCTACAATTTTCATGAAAATATGTGCAGAAATGTTGGGAAACTTAAGAGAACTAAGACCAAGCATGATACAACTGACAGTAGGATACAGGTAGGTTGAATTTAGGTATGAGGTCCTACCTGGTGAACCAGTATAACAGTATAGGCATGTTGTAGTTGTCATGAACGGAGTGACGAACCAAGATAGCGTTAAGTACCTCGTTAGGCCAGTTGAAAGGTTGCTTATGGCAAGACCCGAAGACAGCCCTGTTTGTGGTAACAGAACACCTGTTGCAAGAAAAGAAGTTTTATGGATCATCCTGGATGGAAGAGAGTTGACAGGAGTAAACCACAGAGGGGGCTGAGGTGGGATGAAACAACGAGAAACTGGAGTGCATTGGTCATTAAGAGCCGTATTATATTTATTTACCCGACTTCATTTGGCAGATCGACTATCCGTTTGACGCATGCATTACGACACCCTGTAGAATGCAGGACGTCAATGACTGCCTCAGCGAGGTTTGTCACACCTTGTCTGCATGTAATCGTTTTATGGTTTTCTGTGAGCGATGTGGTGGAGTTAGTTAGTGTTGGGAACTGGACTTTATTACTTACCCTGATCCTCACACTCCAAGTACGTAAATCCGTTCCGCATTTGCTAGCGGTGAGCAGCAATAAAGGAAGGGCACCCGATGTCGAGAACGAACGAAGAAAATAGACGCCTTCTCTTTCCATGTCAACCAGTGCCAAATACAGTGGTTTGTTCATCGCAAACCAGTTGCCGATCACTGATGCTAGTAGAGTTTGTCCTTGTTCTATTAGCCAGTTAATTGAAGTGATTATTCGTTAAATATTGTTGGAAGAAACTTTGAAGATGAGTGTTCCACCTCAATGTTTCTACCTCGCAAATTGTTTCTTCTTGAATTCTCTTTATTCGTGTAAAAAATTTCAGCACCTTTATAAATAGTTTGCTTCGATTCAGTGGTAATTCGTTCATTTTATTAGTTCGTCGTCTTCAGCTATTCAATAATTAAGTGGCAACGCAACCTGAGCTAGAGCGAACTGTTCAAAAAAGTGTCTCATCAAGATGGCCAATTTCGAGCCGATGCCATTCAGAAGGAAATTTGGAACCGACCCGGCAGCTGATATAAGTCCTGAGTCGACATCAGCTCGTATTGAGGGATCACCATTTGTCGGTAATGCTTTTCGTATTTTTCTTCCCCACAACGTTTGCGTCTGCCTACCATTTGGGCATATACAAGTCGCTAAATTCAACAGTCACGCTCGAAGTCCTATATTAATAGATCACTGAAAATGCGCGCAGCAAAACTGCGACACGGATTGAGTTCGGTGCTAATTCTGTAGAATATCACTTTTCTCGACCAGATTGCAGCATTCTAGCCTGGGCAGTCCTCTCATTTTACATGACATAAGAAAGATTTCCATTGGAGAAATTATATGTGAGTTGAAATTTTCGTATAACGAAAAATCGGTGATCATATCGAGACTGCAGGTGATTCCAGTTGAAGGGGGAAGGAGGAAGAGGGGCGCGCAGTCCTTAGGTGGCGATGAAAGAGTAGGATTCAGATATGAGACATCTATGTTGACATAGACCTAGGTGCTGCACATATTGCGCAATCCACTTCTCTCCCCCCCCCCTCTCCCCCGCTCCCCTCCATCAATCGAGAGTGCACCACAGTGTATACGTTTATCCAATTTCGGCATCGATTACAAAAGAAAGGGTCATATAAGTTATATTGGTGCAGTCAAGAAACACGACCATATCATTGTTTGTGGCCGTGGGACATTTGCTTCGATGATGAGTCCATATTTAAGGGGCCAGCATCACAATGTTCCTGCTCCAGTCCCGCTCTAACGATCTCTCTTACGTGCAGTGGTATTATAGACGTATCCGGTGTGACGATGATGCGTACCGCGGTGACGGGTGCATGCAGGAAGTGTGGCTATGCGGGTCATCTAGCATTCCAGTGCCGTAATTTTCTGCAGCCAAAAGATTCCAAGGATGCTTTTCTCGATATATCATCGACGAGCTCTGAATCCGACTATGAAACTCCACTAACGTCGAAAGGTGACTTTAGAATTTAATATGCCAACAGTAATTTTTAGATTATAAAAAAACTTGGTATTCCACTCAGCTTTGGCCGCTAAACCCTCGTGTCTGATCACAGCAGAAAACATCTCAGTATTGGAGTTGAATACTCTAGTCGACTGACATATAATTGAAGTGATGCTTCCAATACACTGAGAGGAGCAAATCTTAACTTCACCTCACTGTGTTGTTTCTTTGAGGCTGATTGACTTCAATGATCTCTGCCAGTGCTCTTCTTTTTATTGTTTGTACTAGCCACTGTTCCGATTTTGATATCAGTTTATGGCCTATGCCTTCGTTGTGGGTACGACGTTTTGCCTTGAACTCACGAGACATTGTGTAATAAAATCCACTATGGGGACTCCTCCAGGGAGGAATCAAAGAAAGGAAAGCCTTGTTGGAATAATCCTCTTATGTAATTCTTTTATTATTGGTAAGTTAAAGTTTTATTTTAGAAGAGAAGAAGAAAAAGAAGAAAGAACACAAGAAGAGAAAGAAAGAGAAAAAAGGGAAGAGTAAGAAGAAGAAGGAGCATAAACACAAGAGGAAAAGAAAACACAGCTCAAGCTCGGGCTCCGAATGCGAGAAGAAAAAGAAAAAGTAGCCGATTTCACCTTCATGCCTGTACACAGATTTTGAAGTAAAAGAATTGATCAACTTTGACGCAAGGCATGAGGACACAGATCAGCAGTTGTACTTTACGGTCGACCGCGAAGTTGGGGGGGAAGGGGGTGGAAGAATATTGTTACCTAAAGGGAAATACTTTTCTCGCGACGACAGAGTAATTTTTTGCTGAACAGCAGAAGCAAGGGAGCTACCTGAACTTGGCCCATAAATTTCAGTATGAGGTGACTTCATTTCCTATTATGGAATGTTGTACACGTTGGCAGCAGTGCAACTAGAGGATGCAGTGGCAACAATTGATGCCTACTATCACCTCGTTCATTACAAAACTGTAGAGGGTTTATGCAAAAATTTCGGCTTCGACAAATGCTTGATTAGGGAGATAGGCATCAGCATGATAGTACGGAAATGTTAGCAAGGTTAACTTATTTAGAAATGTTAGGTATAGCGTTAACATGAGTTTAAATCTGCGACTGATAGTCACTAACGAGAGATTCAGGTGGCGCAATTGTCCCACACAACTCTATCATCATTCGAAATGACATGACTCAGAAGTGAAGAGGACGTTTTCCCCAGAAGTCATCTTAAATTAGCAAAAACGGTTGTTACTGAAGTTTACAAAGTAATCTAACTACGCCGTAATACTTTTGCAACGAAGCCAAAGAATGCCTCAAACAAAAGGTGCGGACCTTCAAACGTACAAATGAGAACTTACGGCATGGGAGGGGGAAAGCTGTTTTCGTTGTGTGTGGCGATAAGGGATGCACCGAACGACTTATTTATTGCCAAAAATGAACAATAAATTAGAAAACAGCACTATACACATCACAACTCTTGTGTCAAAGTGAACGATTTTCGCATGAAGCAGTGGTGCATTTATCATTTAAAAAAAATAACGGATTCGCTTTCTGGATGAAAGTCCTTCTATCTCCGAGAAAGTCTCTGAAATCGAAATTCCTTTCTCTAATGAACTCTTACTTTAGGTCTTTTCTAAAGCACCGCTGCTTCTGAAATATGAACGATGAAAGAAACGTGTCATGAAACAACTATAGAGTAAATCATCACCAGAACTTCAACTCTAACAAAACGTCAAATACTTTTGCATGGTGAAATTAGGAGTGATGCTGTCCTTCGGTGCCCTCAATTCTGTGGCTCACAGTAAAATGACGGGGATGAGAAACGAATCCACTTCAACACCTTAAAGAAAATTACTTCAGGTAAATTTGAGGAATGCGAATAAACCAATCTCCATGGTTGGTCATGTACCGCCCTTGCAGATACATATCATACTCACTACCCACAAGAGAAAGTGAAAAGAAACCAAACATGGCGACTGTTATACACTTCCCTCACCTTTGCAGTTGTCTGCAATACAGATCACACGACTGTGAACAGCATGTCATCAGTTTGAAACACTGTGTCCCTACGTCGTAGAGCTGTCAATTAAATAGCAACATCCTCACACTAAGATACCTTTTGATTGGCCTCTCAGTTCCCACTAGCATTATTTCCCTTTGCACGCTATTATATATATTTCGTCTTAGATCTATTCTATAGAATCAAACAGATTTCCACATGTCAAATAAATACCAAATTTGCACCAATTCGGTGAGATCTGATATCACAATTGACTTTCAGTCGCAATGTGAGGCGAACACATTCTTGCCTCATTCATCGTCGTTTTCTTTGAGTGGAACTTCTGGAAAACAATAAAATTCTTTATAAAGTGCACCGATATTCCAAACGTTAAAATTCAAAAATAACTTCTTTAGGCATTGAATAATTACACTAAACAGTTCCAAGTACTCGGGAACAAAATTACAAACGAAGATTTTATTTATTTCGTTTTTTTCCTTGTTTACTGCGCTTTTTTCCCTCCATGAATATTATATATTAATGTTCTTGATCCTTTACTTGACAAAATATTCCTTTTTTGGTTTATTCAGTGGGAACTTCAAGAGAGTTGAAATTAAAAAAAGAATTGCTGAAAGCAACACAACGCAGCCAATGAACATCTCACATGACTGTTTTGATACATTTATTGATGAACGACTTCGGGTGATGTTTTCTCAGTTGCGTAGTTCGTTGAGAAACGTATGTGGAATATGCTCGGAAGAACCAATCAGCGACCTCAGCGCTGAAGAAGACGGAGACGATACGTACTCACTGCAGACATCGTGCAACCCTTCCCCCTTTTGAAGGTTTTATTAGTATCACACTAGGAAAATCCGACTTCAGGCTTAGTATGAAAATGAACGGAATGATTCGAGAACTTATTAAAAGTCAAACATGAAAAATATTTGAACTTTCTTAGTTCCACCACGTTCATCAGTTTCAATATTTGAATATAACTTGCCGAACTGTTTGCAAATATCTGGATACAGAGCAACGAGATCCTGCTTAAATATACGAATACGCCGAAAGACCGACTCCAGATCGGATTTCATTTGCAGAATTAGTTCCTTATTTTCGGTGAGTTCCTTCTTCGCCCTCTCCAGTCGTTTTGCAGACAATAGACAGCAGTTGGAAAGCATTTCATTGGTCTTCTCGAATCGGATCAACCTGTGAGAATTCAGGCTGAACAACGCAAAAATCCACTTGAATAAAGAATTAGAACAAGCAGCAGCAGGGATGCATCGACCAGCACGCATGGTAAAGACCGTATAGAAAATTACTGCACTCAAAATTTGAATACATCTATAAAGATAACACTGCTGTCCCACCTGTTACCTGTGAAGTGCAAGTTCTTTAAAAATACAAGTACCAAGCAGCATAGGTGTCACACTCTCTGTTTACAAGCATCGAAGCCTAGAGCGCCCAGAGCTTTTCTAAACGGATGGAAATCAGGGAGTAAAACGACGAGAGGCAGGAGGGATATACTGGAAGAAAATCGCCAAGCAACCGAGTACCACAGGAATCTTCATATCCTTGCCGTTAACTTGCTTTTGCTTTTCAGGATTGTCCAAGTCAAACAATGGACCCGTTTATGCCAATTCAAGACCAGGATCTGCTTTTGAAGAGGAGGTGACTCACACAGAAGGAGGACTAACAAGTAGGCCAGTTTGGGAATTAATACCTAAGCTTTAGCGAAGCTAAGAAAAACATTAGAAAGGGATCACAACAAAATATGAGAAAAAAGTGAAGCATCGACGCATTACTTCTAAAAGAACCACAGAAACTAGTCAATAACATTGTATAACTCGAGGCCCCTTACCCGTTGAAAGCAATGACCTCCGGAACGTGCAAAAAAAGGAGTGATAGCCAACCAAAAGAAAGAGCAACAGCAAATATCACTGCGTCCTACTTTGAAATGGAAATATCAACAGTGTAATGAGGTATGCAATCACCTCACCACACTTCTCACTGTTCACGAGATTTGCAGATTTTGCGATTTCTTTACCTATATAATTGGGTCTTCAAGCACATTTATCCTGGCAGCCGTAATTTTTAAGTTACACGTTTATTCGGATGGTTAATTTATCAAACGTTGTTCAATCAGATTTCACTGGCAAAGAGCCGATTTTCTACGCTATATGTTTTTCCAAGGCAAATGAGGTTTATATCTTTAAATGCGAGTATCGCATAGTAAGAAGCAGAATGCTTCCCCTCTACAAACTTCTGTAGTTATCAGGATAATCTAGTGAATGACTTTCGAACTTTTCGGGGTATTGTTTAGGAGTGACAATAGACAATGAATACGAATACGTTGATTGTATTATTGGCTGCAAGCACCTTCGGGAACCCTCTCTTCTAGGTGCTTATAGAGTTGTATTGGCAGGACGCAAGAGGTGGGAGTGGATTCCAAGGTGGGTGCAGGGAGGAATAAACCCGATGTCTGTTCAATAGAAGAATTCTGATGGAGGCCTGAGGCTCATCTCAAATAGGGCTTCTAAGCCCTACTCAGGGTATCAAGGTCCTGAGATCGATGCAATTAAAAATAATTGGTTTTCGCGTTAGCATTATTTAATAAACCGCCCCCCCCCCCCAACAAATTTTGTTTAAAATATGGGGAAAGCTTGGGTGTATAGATAAAGCCAAATGACTGCAGCACTTCCTTTTTTAGAGGAAACTTTTTAAAAAAGTGATGCTAGAATCTCTAAGGAATATTTTCGACAACTGGTGGATCACAACGCGTCAAATGCGAATCTCGCTGCAGTATGTACTACACTTCTCGTTACATCGCCCCACCTTATCTTCAGACATCCGGTTCTGAATGCTTGTCATTCGTGAGTTTTTTTTTTTCGCATACTAATGCAGCAAAAAAAAAGTTGACTCGCTCTACAACCGTTTTTGCTGCATACATTTGAAAATAATTCTTAGAAGATTTGATGCAATTGAAGTGAGGATCACGGGCAGCACCCAATTTCACTTTCACTGCAGAGATAATGAGGAAATTTTGTGCTTGTGAGCATAAGTTCAGACGTAAGCTGACGGTGAATACATCAAGAAGAGCGGTTCGGGTTCGATGCGATGCTGATAGAGAGCTATGGGGTCAGCGGGTCCTGCGAGGACTCGCACCTTTTCCGTGTTCGTGTGCGGCTGCATAGCGACCTCTTGCACGCATTTCAAGTTGGCAAAAGAGTCATTGAGCCAAACTACTTCTTACACTGATAATGAAAAGGTATGGAACGTGGAACAAGTACAGAAGTGAGACAAATGAGCTGAGAAGTATGCAAAACGCTCAAATGCTTGCCCAACAGCTGCATCTCACCCTACTGACCGGCCACTTCGAAAAAATATAACAAATATGCAAAACAATCGCTTCACATTTCAAGTGATCCGAACGATCACACAAAACTTCGACAAAAAATTCATTGTTCTATGATCCGAGCAATATAAACACAGCCCGCATAAAAGGCATGCAAATTTGCTGGCGCTTTTCAGTGTACATAACTAATCTTGAAATTCACGGACCAATGTTAATTTTGGGATGAGAGGTCATCCCGTGGTACCCATTGTACCCACCAGAAACTGCAACTCTTTATTTGGCCGCCTTTCAGTTAAGAGGGCTGAAGCGACTAACAGACACCCATGCACAGCAGCATATACGACGTCGCTGGAGTGTACTTCCGCAAAGGAAATTTTAAGAAGTCCAGGAAAAGCATGTTGTTGGATTTATCATTACTTCACCTTCAATTCAGTTCTTATATGGAAGAAATTCAAAAAATTTACGATTTTTTCTGCAAGCGAATAATAGTAGCAATGTTGTCGGAGTCGATCTGCGAGACCAGGGATTCAACCAGGTGTTCTTCACCAGTTCCTTCATCCGTCGATGACGAAGATCCAAAATTTTCATCCGGAACTGATACCATCAACCTTGAAGGAATAAAATTTAGCGAGTTTAAGAGTTTAAACAGTCTATGCAGAGAACACAGCAATACTGGTGCATCAAAGTAAATAAATAAAAAGATAAATGCAACACAGAAGCCGACATGTATGCGAACATAGTTCCCCATTCACTTGAACAAGACATATTTGAAAGAATCAACATCGTCCAGCTCTATACTTTTACGGAATAGTACCATCCGGCTAGAAGCGCATGCATAATTTGGCTTCAACAGCATGACTTCCTTCTAAACTAAGCAGAAGAAAGGAAGCAAGGCAAGAGAAAGTGGCGCAAAGCATTATTCTTTGAATTGGTTCGAATGGGGACTACACTACCTGCTCAGGTGGCGAAAAATGCTTACAATCCCTTAAAACATTTCCGATGCATGCATCAACCGGACCCGGGAATACGAGCTGCACGAAAAAATTACGGGCAAAGTGGGTGAATAGTGCTTTCCAGCTTCATCTGCGTGTAATCGTGGCGATGAATTTGGCTAAACCTTGCAGCGCAAAATCATTCCGCGAAATTGCTCAGCAGTCTGCATTGTGAAGAGCTACGAGAATCAAATTGGGTCGTAATGAAACGTGAATGGTTGAAACATGTAGCTAATGAGATATGAAGAGTAGAGGAGAGTCAATGTTATGGACGATAACATCTGACTTCAGAGTCTCGGATGGTTGATCATAGATCTAAAAGAATGCACAAACAGAACAATTGAAATCATTTATGAAGGAAATCCTTTCGAGCATAAGAGGATGAAATCAGACTGGAGTGAGAGGCGTATGTATTTCCGAGAAACTAGTTCAGATCAGTTGATTTCGTGGATATTTATGGGTCCTTATAGAAGAAGAAGAATATTTATCCAGGTGGTGAGATTAAAGAAAACCGCAGCGAACAGCGTAATATATATTGCACCAAAAAATAACAAAAAAACATTAAACGTACATGAATATGGCAGCAATGCATCTAGTGATTATGCATAGATAGCGATAACAACGAAAAAGGATGACGTAACCGGAAATAACCAAGTTATTAGAAAGAAGTATGAACAAAAAAGGGAAATTTGGAAGAAGTCAGCATGGGGGAATAACCGACTCCACAAAATAAATGAATAAGCGTTCTTAGATGAGTTGAGGGACTCATGAATACAGAAAGATTCTGCGTTTTTTTTTCTTTGTTACGATCAAGCTCATTCCAAATGTAGATAGCTCTGAGCCAGAAGCTGCAAAAGAGGCTGTTTGCAGAGCGGCTCTTATGCGCTAATTGATGACGATGAGGTAGTCGCTTACAATGATCGAGAGACGTGAATAGGATTTCCAGAGTTACATAAAAAACCTCAAATAATTTTGAAACGCAAAGCGAGATCAAGGAAGTTCCCGTAGCTCTAACGTTTCGAGAACAGATATCCTTAATCTGGCTTTATAGTCTGATGTGTGAAACCAATGAACAATACACGGAATACAATACGAGTATAACATTCTTGCACACTTCATCAATTTCTAGATCACTGTTTAGGTGTGATGAACATACTTGCTAGCAATGTTTCGTAATGGAAGGACAGCACACAATGTGCATTTATATTGCAAAGCACGCACATTGCAGTTAGCCACCCTTACCGATTTTCACATTTTGCAATGTAACCTCGATGGTGAATGGTCAAAAAGTTGACTTCTAGACGTTTCGCACTGGAAATGCTTTCATCGTGTAAACTAACATCACGAGTGCTTCCTATGGTTGGGCGATCTTAGAATCGATTCTCACACTACGGAAATTGGTGCGAAAACGTCCTCAATCCAAATTCACGAATTCCATCGTCACAAACTCTTGACAAGTTATTCGATACATCATTCGTGTACAATATGAACAGCAGTGGATCAAGCACACCTTCTTGAGGAACACCGCTGATTACGTGACGATAGCTGCAAATGAATCGCTTTTATGGTGAGACATCCACTTATGAGGAATCATTTCATCCGCTCCAACAGCGAACAGCAAACACCCTAAGCTTATAATCTGTGCAAAAGCTTGCTATGGCAAGCAAATTCTAAAGTCTTAGCATAGCCAATGTGTACTACATCAATATGTATTATTTTTCAACTAAGTGCACTGATGTCTTCACGTATTCACCCCTTCCACCACAGTAACATATTACCGTAATTCGCTGACGCTGCGCTGTCTGGTGACATCGCAATCGTTACTTCGCCATATCGCTGTTACCTCACGGCGTCATCCGTCTCCCAATATCATTATGACGTCATATAAGTCATGTGTCATTGATTTCGGCTAAGCAATGATTGTCGCCGGGAAATACATAGATGATCCCATTGTTGAAACCGGAGATCTAAGAATGTCACGTAATTGCTTATTAGGCGACAACTAGTTGCCATTAGGAAAAAAAATAACTTCTTGAGAAACGTTTAGACAGCTTA
Source organism: Ascaris suum (assembly GCA_013433145.1). Taxonomy (NCBI): domain Eukaryota; kingdom Metazoa; phylum Nematoda; class Chromadorea; order Rhabditida; family Ascarididae; genus Ascaris; species Ascaris suum. The sequence continues at coordinate 5,744,355 of CM024178.1, read as the reverse complement.
ATCGAGGAGTAAAAGAAAAAGTGACGTCATTAGTGGAAAAAGTGACGTCACCGATGAGCAAAATGGATCGTCGAAAATGTCAATACTGAAAGTGATGACGTCACGGCGCATTGTTCTCTTGATGACTTTTAATTAGTCCTCTTCAAACATTCTAGTTATTTCCAACCATTCCCAAATGGTAGCTGTTAACTAATATGGCATCACTATAATTAGAAATTAAGCTTGCCAAGCTGATATCACCATGATGGCGTCATCTTAATATCGCAATGCACAGGGCTTGTAACTATCCCATCAACGCTGTGGATGAGGCCAGAAGTGGGCTACGTCAGTTGCCGTAATGAGCGGTAGTATAAGCCGCAAGGCTTGTGGACGATTACCGAGGAAGCGTTTAGTACTTTAAAAGTCGAGGAATGGTGCATACCGCTCTTCGCCGAACACTTCTGAATGTTTTTAAGATCGATAATGACACGGTGTCTTCATTTGTTGATCAGTTGAAAATCCTCTTTGATCCCTTTTTTGAAGCAAGTAATAATGATATGTATCGCATATGCGTATTCTTTCCAACTTTCTCTTCCTTCTCAGTGGGAAGTTGCCACAGTTGTTGATTCACCGATAAGCCCATAGCATCCAAGAAAGTTTCTGCTTACACGCTTAGATCTCCAACTTTGTTGGTGTGCAAGCTTGAATTTTCTTTTGTAGTCGCTTCACCCCAAGTCATGTTACATTTCAAATTAGCTTGCATTTTTGTTAAAGAAATCTGCGGTTTCTTAACTGTGAAGCTGTTGCAACGACCAAATTGTGACATTGAGTGACCAGACTTACAGAAAGACTACATAGTTCCAAAGCCTTCGAGTGCCATACGCCATGGAGAACTCCTTTCGAGTTGCCATTCTATGTGTATATGGAAAATTTGAATAGCGTTCGATGCTTCTTCATCTCTCAAACCGAATTGTTCTCCCACGAAAGCGTCCGAGGATGTATCTTTTTGGATCCAGCTTAAATTTGGCCTATTAGTGAGGTTCATAATCAATGATTTATCAGAATGAGGCGACCATGAATAGTAATCTTTGCGTCGATGTCACAGACTTAACTCTCTCATTCATTGTTTTTTTTTTCACAAGGCCTCACAGTTCGAGCATTGTCTTTTGTAGGTATATTTGCCAATATGATTGTACTTAGCGCTTAGGCAGCGTGTTTATCTCACTGATTCGTGGCTGAAGCATGAGCTTGTCCAAAACTCACACTTCTTTTACTTACTCGTCCTGTAACCATTTCTTAATTAATTTTCTGCCACCTCTATCGGCTGACTTCTTAACAATGACTCCTTTTCTACTGCATCAATGAAATCATCGACCGATTGATAAATGACCATTAAAACTCTTGGTTCATGATTTTCGAAATTACAAAGCTATTAGAGATCCGCGCGTAGTCTTTCACATTTCAAGGTGATTTGAATTCAGCTTCCGAGTTGCGCATTAGTTTTTGGCTTGAATATCTCTTACAATTTTCTAACGATTCCTTCTAATGTTTCAATGAGAGATTCTGAAGTGTTTGTAGGTGATTGTCTGCTCTGAAGAATTCATGCTTAAACTGTAATGAAAAATTTAAAGTCATAGTAATGATTTTGCATGCAATCATTACGGCCTAATCGGTTGTTTTATGAAATCGTTTTTAACCGTTCATTTCCAGAATATTGGTGTCATTTATGGTCATCTTTCTTATAGCCAGAAAAAGAGATGATCGAAGTAGTGGAAACTTATTTCATGAGAGTATATTTTAAGGAGTTTTTCGGTTTCTTTCAATCGCGGTTAAACTACTTGTCCGCATGGCGCAATTTAAGTATGCTCATATCGAGCTGAGCACGCTTGCATCCTCTCATGCATTATACTGTTTACTCATATATCTTGTTCCTGAATTGTGCACTGCTGAAAGTGTCTAAACTGCTTTCGCTAATATTGCACTTGAAAAGATTCATCAAGTCCTCTTTGATTATGATTACAGAACGCCCTTCCAACATCACTAGAATATCGTTGCTCACCTGAAAGCCGACCTTGTCCTTTGTTTGTGAATGTGCTTTCTTGCATAAAGAAAACTCTTTGACATTCGATAGTATGTTTGAAATGCTTCATAATGAAGAGTCGCCATTTACTTTTAATGTAAAAACTGTGCGACAAACACTTTTGTACTGGAGCCGTGATGTTTTCGAAGAAACAAGAACTGTTACAGATGTCTCGATCTTCAAGGTGCATCTCTCTTTTTTTTTTCTCTCGCCATAGCAGATCCATCCATTCCATTAATGCTGTTGACGTGTTGCCTCCTAGAGTGGCTTCACTCATCTCTGTGTTCAGAGTCGGGAAGAAATTCCCTGTAATTCCATTTTCATTTCAAACAAAACACGAAGACATTTTCTCGTATCAAAACAATTCCTTCGCTCGAGAAAGTATAATGGGAAATTCAGTAAAAGAAGCGTTCCGAAATGGTATCGTTGGAATGTTTTGTGTTAAACTATTACAAACGTTTCATTTTCCAAATATTTGAATTGCAATTTAGAGATAATTCATCCCTTATATAAGAGCTGTAAGCAATGAATGGAATAATTCGTCAGTTTCCGATAGCGGTCATCTCTGCGCTCATTGTCCAGTCATTTTGCACTCCTGTATGAGCAATTCCTAGCATACTTCCTCCTACGAAAAACGTCCGCAATGGAAGGGCATGTGAAGAATCACGAATAGGTAAGCTGAAGGATGATGTGACCGGAATGGAGAGTATAATCCATCTAGAACATTTCTACAGAAGAATGAAAAAGAAAGGAGAGAAGCGAACGTCAGGATCACCAACAGACTGACCATTAGATGATGCAGTATTGCTCACAGCAATCATGGAAAGGAAGAGAAAAGGAAACGAACTGCAGTTCTGGCTTCACAGTGACAGTGTCGAGATTGGTGCCCCAGCAATCTCGCAGAACTGGGACCATCATCACATCTTCATCTAAACGTGGGCACGCTTAACCTTTCGAACGTTTATCAAACAGCGGATATTTAGTTGTGCAAATCCGTAGCATTCTAGTCGACATCTATGAAATCAATGAGACTATCAGGATTGGCCGGAACTGTTCGCGAAATAGAGAGACGGCCCTGAGGTTCTGCCTGGTGCAGCCGAAAGAGGTGTTGAAAGCGTCAGATTCATTGTTTGCATACAAGCAACGAGTGGAATCATCTCCGTAGAAAGGATGCCTTTGCGTGCTGGCGTTTTCGTTGCCCGAATTGATAAGAATTCCACAATGAAATTCTCCGCGATTATGCATTCATTTCAGCAGTAAGAGACGAACAGGTTGAGCGGCTTCTGGAGACGTTGACGCAGCAGTGAGGGAGAAGCCGAAGTATGTGACAGTCTTCGGGGATTTCAGCTGGCAAGCAAAGAAAAGGGAATGATACATAGCAGTATATCAGACGCCACTGTCTTGGAACAAGAAACCAAAAATGCCAAAGGCTCACCGATTTTGCTGAGTATCTTAGTCTTCCAGACTGCACTTAAAGAATCCTTTCTTGAATAAGCGGATCGCAAACGTTGGATCTAGTGAACCCTCAACGATGCAACCAGCAACGAAATCGAACTCAATTCACAGACATCGAATGTTAATAGGGGACTTATCCGTTATCTTTGATTCGGCCGTATCCGCACATTTCAAACATTATTTTGTGAAAGTAAAACTGCTAATATATTTTAAGAGGGAAGGGAGGATTCGCAATAAGGTAATCTACCGCGACAGACGAAAGCAGCTCGCAGGAGATCTTGCATACGAATACGGAATATTTCCTTAAGTACTACTAACGGCGAATAATAAATGCAAGGCTGCTACTACCTCAGATGCAATTAGAAGCCCCAGATGCCAACTTTGCTAAGAAACGCTTGCGCTTCTCTGAAAAAAGCAAAGACAAGTAATAAGTTTTTGGAATATAAGCTGCTGTGCTAAGTGCTAAGAAGGAAATCGTTAGAAGACGCAGCAACTTCAAAAAGGGAATTCTGAGGAAAGCAACAAAGCGCGAATTTAGTTTGAGAAAAGCTTCGAAGGAGATACATTTGTGTCAAAGCATGATTCCACCAGCCTTTGTTGACAATGAGGGCAGCAGGACATCCATTCGGGAGCAACTGGAATAAGTTTGCAAGAATTCACATGAAAAACTTTTTTCGTCGCCTGGTACAGTCAAAGGCTCCGTTTTAGTTATCATTTCCGCTGCGCCGAATGCAACACCAGAGGGATCGAAAAACTAGTGCACAACATGAAGCCGAGGAAAGCTGCACGACTGGATCAAGTACACCCCGAAAAAATGCGAGCCGGAGATAAGCAGTTTGCGAAGGCATTGAATCTCCATATCTATATATATATATATATATATATATATATATATATATATATATATATATATATATATATATATATATATATATATATATATATATATATATATATATATATATATATATATATATATATATATATATATATATATATATATATATATATATATATATATATATATATATATATATATATATATATATATATATATATATATATATATATATATATATAACGTGGAATACAGCTTTCCTAGAAGAACAGAGGTCAGCGGCGACTCGACGTGCCATGGGTCGACGGATCAAGCGCATCAGCAAGCTGCAGTGTACCTCCAAAGAAGACCTGCAGTCTTGTTCTGGCCTGAAGGACATGGTTCAAATGATTTTTGCCGGGAAGTACAATTGGGCCGGCAACATAGCAAGGATGAACGACAATAGATGCAGAAAATGGATTATTTGGACGGTGTCCGCGCAATATAAGAAGTCCGAGAAAGCTGTCGTTAAGGTAGAAGGACCGCACCTACGTGGAATCAGGCGGATGCGCCAATCGCAGAATTTAGGTGGATGAAAGATTGGTTGCAAGCTGCATCGATGAAGAGAAAAAGGTCGATGAAATCACACGTGCAAAAAAAAGTAAATCGTTGAAGCAAAAAATATTCTGGTTTTGAAGGTGCATCGAATAGTTCCAACCTCCCTATATAGCAGATCTACCTCATAAATATCGTTCCCTCTGCGATTATCAATTCATCTCTTCTCTTCATATTTACTCATCAGCGCTGTGGTAATATGTCGCATAATCAAGCCTCATTAAGACGTACAATAATGCTGACTTTTTAATCCACTCTCTGTTGCGGTGTTTGAAGACACTTTATTCCAATTCTTTACCTCTCTATTCACCTTACTCGATCATTGGTCATCTGAAGTATTTGGGCACTCAATTTCCGTGCAGTCTGCGTGTACATACCGACGCCAATGTCGGTTTGTCTTGTTTTATTTGCATATATTTCTTAAGTGTCTGTGTTTCACTCTTGAAAGAGCAATCTCCTTTATTCTTGCTTCGCCGTTCTTGAAAAACCAATTTAAAATGACTTGGAGATCATCTACAATGGTTGACGTTATGTCTGAGAGTTTCTGCAGTGAGAAATAAAAGTCCACCGTGATTTGCATAAAATGTATATACCCAATTTTTTTTGCCTAGTGGCAATGCAGGTTTGTCGGAGCCTTTTTTGCATTATTTCAGTCGCAATCATTTTAAACATTTCAGCCTTTATCAGAACGACCCTAAAAATAGTAACATTGGACTTGCATCCCAGAATGAAATTCTGAACATGCCGTTTCCGATATTACATCGAGTTCCCAAGAAGCGATGGTTTTATTTATAGTTATTTTTTCTTAGCTTTCCTTTCCTTTCTGGCCGATGTCTCTTGGCCAATGGATTTTTCATAGTTGACATTAAAAAGTACTTTTACTGAAGAAGAGCAAAGCGTCCATTACATTAGAATGCAAACTAGTTATTTACTCTCCAATATCCATACTGTAGTGCGGTATTCATCGATATAAGCAATTATTGATGTCATTTTCAGTAGCCTTCAAAGCACAATGGACATATTGACGGTTTATTGAGAACTGCTTAGAAAAGAGGTGCTATTTTAGTACTATCTTTCATAAATAATAACATTGCTGTATTAAATAGGAGACGTTAACCGAAATGACAAAGATGTCCTTGATTGAGAACAATGTTTCTGTTCGCGTTAATGATTCGAATTCATGCGTAAAATCTGAAACTTGACGACGATGAATTGATCCCTTAAGTGAGGAGAGCACAACTTAATAAAAATGTTCAAATTTATTGCTACTATGGTACTGATGCAAGATTTTCGATGAATTTTGAAACTACAATTCAAGGAGTTTTTTGTCGAACAAACATTGATGAATGGTTATGAGTATGCATTCAAATAATTACACCTTTACTTTAGAGCGTTCTGGATAAATGCGATAATTGTCATAAGCAGTTGAAGAACTTCTTTTTGCATGGAAAGCTTTGTGCGTCGTCTATTGTATTCACGTCACCTCATTATGTACATAAAGGAAAACAATTTCTTTTTTTGGAAATAAATACATTCATACAATATACGATTTCATGTATGGAATGTTTGCTTAGTTGATACAGTTATTTTCTTTTGTGCTCTGATGTATTTATTCCTTTGGAACTTATAGGAGATGAAAAAATAAATTAAATGACGCTCTTTTATTCCGATTGATCAGTAATCAAGAAAAAAACAACGAAGCAAAAATTCACAATAAGGCAAACAAATGTGCAAATGATCCAAATAAATACGTCGTTTTGATATCGAATTTCGAAAAAAAGTCACAAAACGATGACATCAACGAGAATTTGAATAGAATCGTCAAATTCTCAACAATATTTGTGTACTACTGCATTCATTGCTCGTTTTTTTGATGCGTTATTGCATATGAGATCGACAATGTCATTTAGCTGCTGCGTTTATATTTGATGATGGAGACTGAAAAATATGCTCATTATAAAGGCAAAAAATCAATTGTTTCTAACGGAGATTTCTCGTTCCCTTGAATATTTGCAGTTTCATAAAATCTGTGCCTATACCTGTGTTTAGAAAGTATATCTCTAATCGCTTCTCACCTGCTTACCATGGAATTATTGATTTGAGACCTCCTGCAATGTTCTATGCGGGAAAAATTTTTGGAATATGTTATCAGAAGCATTACAGTCTTCGCATTCGGAGGAAAAAATGTATTTAAACAAGTTCAGTGAATGGTATTTATACACTGCAACCACTGTATGCGCCTTACTCTTTCCAACACATATCCCCTCAGTTTATCTCCGCCCAATGCCCCAAGAATTCTTGCAGGAGGGTCTGTGCGGGATGGAGAGCTGTATATTACAGAAAAGACTTGTAGTACTACTTACCGCATGGAGAATAACATATTGCGAAAAGTACTGCTCAGGATGAGCCTCTATTCAAGGAAATTTTGGTAAGTCGAATTCGATCAGGATTCTAAGAAGCACGGTTTAGCGATTTACTGCATCTCCACTCTCATGTTCTATTAACCATGTTCTGCCTTCCTAATAAACCTCAGCTTTATATCGCTCCTTCTTATACGATCCTTTCTACCTCTCTTTCGACTCCTCTTCAATTTATAAACAAATGTTTAGCTGAAATTGAATTTTTAAACAGAAACAAAGTGTTTTCTGTCTAAAATGAAACGAATTCCGCCTCATCGTTCGTCCACTATTTCGTACACAGCAATATGATATAATATTCGCATACAGTGGCCGACTTGAAAAAATTTGCGGCGAAAATAAAATGTTACACTATTATTTGCAGTAAAAATTTAGCGTTTATGCAATTAACGATTGCTGAAAATAAAAGAATTTTGTTTTTAGTGCAATGCAAAAAATGCAAACAAAATAGCAAAAATGATTTCTGCAAAAAATAACGATAAAAATTTCAAATGGAGTAAAATTTGACCTCAAGATTTTCTTTATCTTTTAGGCGTTTTTGTTAAGAAGAAGTAAACCGATGAAAGCTAAAATGGATTTCCTTAACAACAGGTTCTTATCACTCATAGCCTCGAGCAATATTATGATCTGATGACAGTTCTTGAAAGGTTCCGATTCTAAACAAAAATCTTCTTATGTTACATTTTTTGAAGATATATTTTCGATCTTAGATTTCGAGTTGTATGCGAGGGAACAGAAACGGTATTAAACATTGGTTATAATGAATTGACTGGTGAGAGATGAGAGATGAATGGTAAATTGGAAAACGCTACGAGTGATTATACCCGAATAAACTAAAATTGAGACAGCAGTACGTTAAAGAATTGTTCTGCTTAGCGAAGCACTCCTCGCAATTGATGTCCTGTCGCCATCAGTGACCAGAAGAGGTCGAGTTCGCGAACCTGGCGTCTCATCCACAGCTTCTTGCCGTTTTATCACTCTTCAATTCAAAGCATTATCAATTCTCTGTTATTTAACAACCAAATAGTAAAATATCGAAGTAAATACTTGTACTAAACAATATGTTTCAGAAAAACTCAACATTCCTATACTTAAACGGATTGGAGTTATGTGAATAAAGATCATTGAATTGAGGAGTATGATGGGAGGAGGGGCAAGAGAGCGGGTATGACAGTATGACAACGCAAGCAATACACTTCAACCGCAGGAAGTTTGTTAGCAAACATTTTAAGACGCCTACTCTCTGTCCCTAAATGGTTATGAAAGTATACTTGTTCGTCAAGTCCAGCGAGCAAGTCAGCAATGTACAGTACCACTACAAAGTTACTGATAAAGTTAAAGATAACTGAAATAGTTAGTGAAATTTTACAAAAAAACCTCCCTCAACCTCAGCAATTTGTGAGATTTAAATTCCTTTTTCTTGTGAGATAAGGGCTTTCCCCCTAATTAGGTGGTGAGAAAGCTGTTGCAGCCTCTATACTACATATTTTTGATACACTGACTTCGCCGATATCTGAGTACTAATGCATTAGCGCTCAGATCACCGCTTTTGCGATTTAGTAAATGGGAAAGTTAATGCTTGAATGTGTTATAATTTTATTTTTCCCAATCGACATTGCATATATTCTTGTTGAAATGATGAAATCTGATTTGTTTTTGAAGAAATCTCTCGAAGATTTTTCATTAAATACATTTCGTTCCTTTTCTCAGAATGTCATTATGAACAGAAACATAGCTTGCAATCGTTTTTCACACGCAAAAATCGCAAACGATGTTTCGGATGACGCCGTTGGTTATTCAAACATGAATTTGCAGCATTTGCAACTATGCACATGCTTTCAGACTTCATTAACGGAAAGTTTAGGCAGATGGAATTAAAGAAAGAAGCTTTCGGCGGCGGCCGAAGGCGATGGTTCTAGAAGGTTTGCAGACTGACTCTTGAGAAGCTTTTCGTATCGGCCGTATCATCTAACTCTGCAGACAGGAGAGGGGAGTGGGAAGTAGGCTAGAAGGCGGAAGCTGAAAGCTTGGAACTGAAGCAACACGCGGCCAAGTGAAAAGCTCTTATTAATGTTCACGCATTTTCTCATTTTACACGTCAATGGAGGCTTGAATATTAAGTGAACAAGAGCAACCAACAGGGAAGGATTCTCTTCGAAACGCATATGAAAATTTGATTTGCACCAATGCTGCTGGAGAAAGTCACAAAAGGAATGAGGTTGACTGGAGAAAGAGCTCCACTTGCAAAGAGAATGGTACATACATCTGCAAATTTACCCTTCCATACATATGCATTAGCTCAAAATATTTTTTTAAAACGCACAATGAAACCCTTGTACCCGGCCATATTCTTACCTTCTCCTTCCTTCCCCTCTCCCCTCTCTTCATTTCTCTTTCTTCATGCTTTAATCTAAAATATTCCGTCGAGAATTTTCTTTGTTGATTGATCGTTGCAGCAAAACTTCGAAGAATCTACATCAATGTTCCTTTTTCTGACAACTTACATCAAACGAGGTTTGACTTTTCGACGATTTGAAAAAAGTGCACAACAACTGCCTTGATTCAAAATTGCTAGGACAAAAAAATATCACATACTGCGTGTAACAAAAAGAGTTCATATTAAACTATAAATTTCGATTATTCTCATGAATTATAAATCAGCTCACTTGAGAACTGCAATTGCGAGCACAGTTTCCGATGATGAAATTTATTTGCAAACTCTAAGTTTCATTTGTTGCATAAATATGCAATAATATCTCTAAAATGCAATAAGCATAGACTTGGTGGCATTTCTCCATTCCTCATGAGATGAAATCAGTTCACGTCGTAACGCTTCTTAAGTAAGTGGCGTGTAGAAATTCCGAACACTCAACTAACAAAGGATTCACGATTTGAAGATCCTTCCTTGATTAAAAAGCTTCAGAAATAATGCATTTTTTCTAAACTCCAACAGTTCAAAAATAATCCATAATTTCAGTGAAATTCTAGGAATGAACGTACGTAATAAATGTGCATCAGTGGATAATAACCAGGAAAAACCGTTTAGTTTCTTCTAACCTGACAATAGTCGAATGCAGCGACTTCGGTTTGCTTTTTTTCAAAAAATAAAACACGAAATTTCATTCGTAATTTCAAAATTTGGCATATTAAACCAATTTCTATGCTGTAGCCAACTTCAAATTTGGAATGGAGCCTAAACGCCGCTGCATATAGCGCGAATAGAACAATGACAACTTCACTCTATGCCATTGTCCAATCATATATTACAATTTGTAAGCAAAAAATTGCGCCCCACATTCTCCTCAGTAACTTAGGGCTGTTGGTCAGGGCGACCATTAAAGGCTTGTATCCTGGCAAATAAATGGCGTGCTTGCGATATACTTACACAAGACAAACGAAATAGCGCAAATTGATGACGCCTCACTTTCCTGAAGATCGAAGCTCATAGAACATATCTGGGCAAAAAATTGTACTCTCGTGCAAGAAATTTCCTAAAATTCATTAAACTGCAAAAGCTTCGATTGCGAAATGCCTCATCAGGCAGTGAGTTGGCGCTGTATGCGAATGACCGCACGTTCTCCACTATTATACTATTGTACCAGTAAACGATTAAGAACACAACCTTAAAAATAGTAATGGGTGAAATTTCAAGCAATCGGCGGGCAGTGGCTCAGTTGGTTAAAGAGTTCTGTTAAGGATTTGGGAATTGGGGGTTCGGATCGGATATCAGCATAAACTTGCGTTTCGATGTCTTACAAATTCCGATCGCATTCATTGAAATGCGGACTGAAAATTGCTAATCAGATCGATTAGTAAATGATAACTGCAAATTTGCTTATAGAAAATAAGCGTCTCTAAGCTTGTGGACCATTTCCACTGATGGCCATCACTCCTCTCAGCCATTTCTCCACCCTTCATTCTTTTTATTCCTCTACCTTTTCGACACCATTCTTTGCCTCATCGAGGATGTAACTTATGACTATGTTATCATTTATCGGTGCGTAACAATTACGAGAAAAACCGGGTACCCTATAATAACAGGACCGGATACCCTACAACAACATCTTTCTGTTTTCTGAATGAATCAAAAATTTATGAAGTATTTCTACCATTGATGCATTTCAATTTGTATTATCATATCCGCTTATATGAACGAATAGGTAAACATCGTTTTTGATGAAAAAAGACTTTGAATGGATCGAGAAAAGATGTATATAAGTTACGGAATTTCTTTAAACTTAACCTATTTCAATGTTCTCCTAGAAATTGCAACGAAAAATTTCCGCTTCAAAACAATAGATTTGAGAAATTGGTTTCGGCAAAAACTAAATTCCAGAGAAGAAAATTCACTTCTCTAAAAAAATTTGAAGTAATTGAATTTGAATTATGCGCAAATTTGAATACAATTGTCAAATTGTTTTGAGTCTATTGCACGCTTATTTTAATGAACAATTATAATTAAATTAATTAATTAATCAGTTAAGTGTAATTAGATAAACTAAGCGATCTGCTGACACAGTCACGGCACCGTCAATATACATACATCAATCGACCTTTGAACCAATGGAAAAATTGCAACAGCAGAGTATGCAAACAATTAGGGCCTAATTTTGAATGCTTTTAATAGTTGCTCTGCGATGAACAATTAGGGCCTAATTTTTTTTCTTTAACATCGCAGAGCAACTATTAAAAGCATTCAAAATTAGGCCCTAATTGTTTGCATACTTTGCTGTTACATTATGAAATATGACTTCCCATTTATGAAGTTTAACTTCACCATCTTATATAAATCCGAACTTGATTATATTTTCATTCGTGCATAGGTAAATTTTACATTAATATGATCTGTTGATATATTCTTCGGAAAATGATAAGACTTTTAAGGTGTTTAGTAAGTAGGATGATTACTCTATTAACGCTTAGCAAGTCGAGAAAAATCAATGGAGAAGCGCGCCAGGAAGCCGGCACAATATGTGGTCTTTGCACATTCCCCCATCTGAACAACCAACTTAGAATAATAAAAACAAATAATGAGAACGTTTATGTTTTGATGTATTAATCAGCTCAATCGACACAAAAATCTGGAAAAAGAAATTTTTTGTGTGATCTAGTCAGCACAAATGATGCAATTTCTTCGTCTTTAAATGTCTATAACTTCTTTCAAGATTGCTGCATCACCATTCTAGCGTTACATGCCTAACAAATTTTGCAGCTTTAGCTTCACGGTTATAGAGCTCGGGGACTATCGAACAGACAGACACAGCACATATGCACACATACAAACAGACATGACGTCACCATGATGTGCTGTGGTGATGTAAATTTGCATTTATTGCATTAAAAGTGTAGAATATCTGAACGCTAACTTTGTAGTTGCAGAAGACTGAGAGCGAAACGTAGAGGTACGACGAATAGAGTTAATCCTCGAAACGAACGAAGTTAACGCATCAGAAGAAGCGATGATTCGACCCAAAATTGGCCTCTTCTGCTTCCTCGTCAACCAGAAAAATAGCAAAGGATTCCAAATAACTGTTGACATTGCAATCACATGTGCCACCAGAGGCCATAAAAAAGGTTGATTTTCCAAAAATTCTGGCTCTTTTCCTGAAAAATAAAAGAATTGGAATGAATATTTCCAGGAAGCAAACGCGTTACGGCTTTTGTAAAAATTTATGCATGAGACATGCATACCAAAAAAAAGGTTGCAAAAATTAGAACAATCGAGGTATAAGAACTTTGTACGCTGTAACGATTGTAATGATGTTTAGAGCAAGGAGAAAGGAAGATAGGAAGGGATTTCCTCCTCGTGAGGTCCTCGCCACAGATGCTAACAGAAACTAGGCGATGAAGAGCTGGTGAAATGACATGATAATTAATTAACCCTCTTTTGAAAGCTCTATGAAATGAAAAATACTGAGACAATAATTTTTAAATCACTCACAACCCGTCAGTCCCCCCCCCCCCTCCTTTTCCTTCTCAAAAAATTTTCAAAACCTGAAGATTTTATAGAAACGAAAGAGTGACCCTTCGAATGTTTTGTTGAGAATTTGCTAGGCGGCGAGTACACGCTTCAATACACTCTCCAATCGCATTGAGCTTCAAAGCAAAAAAAGAGCAACAATTTAGCTCTGCAAATCAAATTTTTCAGCCCAGTGGTTACTCGAGTTTCTTCGTGCTACGTTTTGGCGCCTGTGATCAGAGGACGTTAGCTAGAAGTCATCTATTAATTAGAACAACGTTGCAATAAAATAACACTATGCTGTATTGCCTAAATCGCGGTTATTCAATTGATCCTCAAACGTGTACGTAATTTTGAAGTTAGTGACTGGCATTTTCCTGATATACAGAGGCCACCTTTGAGCAGCCGATATTCCTTGCATTCCTCGATCGCCTATTAAATAAAGGTATCCTCGACATTCAGGAGTTTCAGTTTAGCTCTCGAAAAGCGAGGGTTACTTGAAAATATTTGGAATAACGGAAGATTTTAGCAGTGATATGCGAAACTTAGATGTTCTAAGAAGTAAACTGGAAGATCCAACTACATTTTTCTAACTAAAGTCAGTATTTCGTAGATAGAACAACACTATCTTTCAATTTTCTGATCGAGATTTGATAATTCAAAATGTTCCATCGATCTATAATGGTACACAAGTAGAGCTTGGCGACGAATGTTCCCGTTTAGTGCATTTTTTATCGAATCGAATTTATGCAGTTTGTTGGAAAATGCTAAAAACTGGAAACTAAATGCGCTAAAAATCACTATACTCTATTGGCGGAGTGTGATGTTGTTCCCTTTAGCCGTCCGTTCCAGCAATCAAACCAATCGACGCGTAAAAGCAGTTGAATAAGCAGTCTAATCATCCGCTTTGTACTTCTCTTTATTAAACTGCGTCTCATTCGGCATTACGAATGTTATTTACGTCAAAAGAATCGATTATATTACACATTAATGTCAAAACAAATTAATAACTGCAATTTCTTCTGCAATAATAGATGATACTTGTGCTCTATAATAATGGAGTATTTATTGTTCGAAAATATAGCATACCTGAATGCTAAAATATAGCGCCACAAACAAAGAAAAAAAAACTTACTGAAATCTTTAACCAAATTTACTGCGGTTAAAGGTAGCCAGCAACCGATGAAAGCAACGACCATTCCAATTAGGATGTAGTTGACCTAGAAGGATAGCATGGTTTCATCAATCAATGCACCTTCTTCACCGCTATAGGCATTAAATCAAGTGGCAACTGGTTTCATTTTGCAAAAACAATAGCAGAATATATCCATGAAATCCAATCTATGAAGGTGGGAACTATGGAATCTCCGTTTACTTTGCTAGCTTGGTCGATGTTTGTTGAAGAACCTATTAAGAAAAGTTATGGATAAACAACAACTCAATCAACTCAGAAAGTTTAACGAACTAAAACAGAATCTGGTAAATTCATGTATTTTGATCTTTGGTTATTGAATATTTCTCAGGAAAAGCCGAAAAATTCGATCATTAGTTTTACATTCTCAACCGGGTGACGTGTAAGATACCGTGATATTGTGCGGTATGCTTTTTTGAATCAAATTCATATTCTCATTCGAAAAATCGAGAGGTAATCGACGAAAAGGAAGGAAAGGAGGAAAACAAGGAAGATGATACTCTAAAATTCACTACGAGCTTGGCGTATTAGGAGATTTTTGCATGTCGCTCACCTCATTAGCTAATTTTAAAAGCTATCAGCAAAAAATGTACACAATAAAGCTTCCATATTTTAGCTTACACGACCGCTCCTTTCATAAAAACTCATTGATCCATAACGCAATCAGTGCGGAATGCAAACCAATGAAAAAAAAAAAACTACGGAAATGCTTGTTAATTTTTGTACCCTGCAAACAGTGAGAAGTTCTTTTCTTAAGAGATGACGGCGAAAGAGGAAGCCATACTATGGTTCATGTTACATTTGTCAGGTTTCGTGTCTCCACTACCAGTGATGGTTGAGCTGAAAGTGCCGGTCAGACAGACACATACATACACATACACACAGAGGGCACAATTACAGATTTGCAAAGGGGTATAAAAAGCGAAAAGATGATATCCTAGTAGGACAACCTCAGCTAACAATAACTGGAAGTCCCCCAATCCTCGTGCAACATTTGTGCACCTAACCAAGTGAGTCAGGCAATAAAAACTTTATGTTGTCTGAAGGAAAAGTGCTGCTGTATGTACCATCTAGGGTACGCATCGCTGGTTGAAGCTTGTAACTGCCGTAGCAATGAGTTCCACAAAAATGGCAATACCCTTTGGAGGCGTATTTGGCGACAATCTGAGTGCCACTCTATAGCGGCATCAAATTGCTTCCACGATTTTATGGAACAATTCCGTTGCGGCAATACTCATTTATGGATTACACGATAAGGCTCGGCAAACAGAACGAGTTCAATTTTATGATCATAGATGATTAGTGCCATTACGAACGCTATCTTCTCTAGCTATTTAAAAAAAGCCGCAGTTCGAGATATTCTTATTTGAAGAGCTTTATAAGCGAATGCACGATAAACAATAGCTTTAAGAAGTCGGAAATATTAATAAGCGCCAAAAATCTTTCAATAAAAATAAGGAAGGAAAGGTAACCGTTAAATTATAATAAAATATTTCTGAAGAATATAAAAGGCAAAAAAAATACTCCAACAAATTTCAAAATCTATGATCACTTCTGTTTCTGGTCCATTCAATCATTCTCAGTTTAATTAAAAGTTATTCCACATAAACGAGCCAACCTATTCAACTTCCAATATGGGAATATTAGCTAATGAGCCACATATGTACAAAATGCTATGCAAAAAATTGGTCTTTCGGTGAATTTTCGTTTTCTTTTCTCGTCTTTCACACTATTTTTTTCTCGTAGAATTTCATCATGCATCGAAAGTTCGATCGTGAACTGTGATAATCATCCGCGCAATTAAAAGAGTGAAAATGTGCGGTTTCCGCTATATTGCTGAATCTCTTACAATCACTTCAAACAACACATATTTTCATGCATTGTATAGATGGGATTTACGAGCATTAGACAGCTGAACTAAGTATCAGTCTCTATTGTCAGATCCCTCATGTCGAATGTGCGAGATGCATTGTCAGTTTTGATGTTAGCTATATTACTATGCTCAACCTGCGGCAACAAAATATTACGTAAAACGTTATGAGAGAACGAGTGGCATATCCGTCAGCTGTCAAATGATCCATTCTCTTTCGGCAACTATCTTCATTTTGCTATAACACCGACTTGTAAGTTAACTAAATTCGCAAATGCCGACGTTTTTGATTTTGGCGAATCGATCCAACAGGTGTGAACGTTTGCGTGGCATCAATTGCTCACAGTGGAATTCCGACACTTTCCATTTTCACTGATTTAAAATAAGAGAGGTAAGCAAGCGATTGCAAGAAGTAAAATGCAACACTTGAAAACTTTAGTTTTGCCAGCTGGAATGTCGGTATTCTTTCCGAATAAAAAAAGCACTTTTTTTTCACTAGTTTCCAGCAAACATTTGAATAAATCGAATAGCCAAAATTTACATATCTAAGCGTGAAAGTTTTTTGACTTAAACAGTAATGAGAAATTTGCATATAAATTTATTCATAGCGGAAAGGAGCAATGTGCAAAAGGAGAGTAGAAATATGCTCTTAGACACTAAAACCTGCCTGTGCTTTTGTGGCAAAACAGCAACTCTCACAGCCTGAAATGTGTCAAGTATCTTTTTTTGTTATAAAATTCTTTCGCATGCTTTTATAGTTCCCATCTTTTTATTCCTCTCTAAGTGGAATGCTTACTTTATACAATATCCACTTATGTGCCTCTCCTCTCTCCACATATTCTCGTACAACCTCTGTTCACATCCAGAAAAGTGTAGCGTTGTTTTGTCAAGTTGTATTCATACCACAGCACTATTATTTAAACTTCAGTGGAGGTAAAAAATAGATTTAATACGATAATATATTTATTAGAGACGATAATTTTGTTGAAATAATCTTTTTTTTTCTGCATTTCGAGATATTAACTGCAGATTGCAAATTACTGTTTGCAAACTTGAGATGATAAGAAATTAGCGACTAAGATTGCAAAAAGTGTTGCTGATTTCAATTTATTTCATTCATGACACATATGTTTTATTTTTGAGAAATTTCTGAGAAAATTCCTATGAAAAAATAGGACAAACTGTTTATGAAATATATAATAACTTCATACCGACGATCTTCGAACTGTGTCGATTGCAATCGAAGATCGAGTAATGGTAGTCAATGTTCACAAATATCATTTGAGAAAATGAGAATTAATCAACTTATTCGGCACTGGTAAAGCATTTAATGTTTGAGATATATCTACATTGTCAGCACATGAATTCACTTAAAATGAATTCATGTTAATCTTGTTTTCGTCTCCTTCTGCATTCCCCGCCCTTTCCCATCGTCTTCCTTTCCCTCCTTCCTTTATCCGACCTATTCTTCCACTATTTCTCCCATATGTTCTTCAACAACTGTTCTAATTTATTTGCGATTTTAAGAATATTTCACTGTTTTCCATCATTTTTTCCTCAAATCTTTATAGTACTAAATTGCTACAGCCGAAAATGCCTCTGCCCTGGTATTAATGTGGGAGCGTGAAATGCTGAGAGATAAAGAAGGCGAAATAGTAAGTATAGCAATGCCGTCATAGTTTAACTGGTCCGATTGCTCGCACAAACCCTTCACTGATGAAACGATTTTTTTGCCGATGCGGCTGATGTTAAATGAACATTCAACCGGACGTGGAATACACAAATTTTAGCTTGTTAGAATAATTTAACCTTCTTTCGAGCTTGATTGATCAGCGCTTATTTTGAGCAACATGTCCTCAAATTTCATATTTCTAGCTTCAGTGATTGCCTTCTGGAAACTATCGGATAAGGCAAACAAACGCACACATACATACACATGTACAAACATAGCGTTTTCATTGTGCATTTCTATAAGATATAGTTACAGATGCACATAAAAAGAGAGAGAAGAAAAGAGCGAAAATAGTGAGTGTTTCTAGTTTAGCTACATCACAGTATTTCAATATGAAAAGTTTCTTAGTATTGAAACATAATAAATATTATATTTATTATGATGAATAATGCTTACTCGTTTCTTCCGTTGTGTTGCTTCAACACGTTGCGCTGTCGAAAGACTCTCGCTGAATTGAGCATTTTGTATAATCATATCTTTAGCAACCTTTTCCAGTATTCTGCTATAGCAGTAGGTGATAATCGCCAGAGGTACAACAAACTGAAATTCATTATCACCTTCAATAATTCTTGCAAAATCATTAAATACATCCCTCCCCCCCCCCTAATTCTCTTCATCTTTTCTTCTGCAAATTTTGATCGAAGTAAAACTAATTACACATCAGACTGTTCTTGATAATGCAGATGAAAGTAGCGATATGTTCGTCTGCTGGTATTGCGATATGAGATTTTTGATTGCTATATTGAAGCAGTACCTCATTCCGTTAATTAACAGGTGTGATAATAGCACTCCAACAAAAGTATGTATGAATTCGGAATAATATGACAGCTATAGTATAAAGAGACGAAAGAATGAAAGAATGAAAGACCACTTATAGTCGTCGAAATGCATATGTGATTAGTCGAATAATACCTAATTTCAAATAAAATTCAAAATATGTTACATAGATTTTAATAAAAATCTACTCTTGTTACACGGTGCTGCTTCTATTTTGACCATTTGCGTTCTATATTCACTCGTTAGATTCCTTCTATTATATAGGTGGTACAATTGATGGCAGTCAAACAACAACAGCAGCAAGTAAAATGACCATATTAGATTATTCGGTTAGAGCATTTACTTGAAAATCGGAACGCTATAGGTTTGAATTCTTTATGCGGGTGGAGACTTCGATTATTTTATCAAATAGAGAATCCCAAATCGTTGAATTTTGTTAGAACTGTCAAATTTCATCGAAATCGTCAATTTCTCCCTAAACCATTTTCAACAATTGTATTAAAAAATTACCCATCTAGAGTAGGTTTATATACTGATATTTGGTGTCATTGAAATATGAGCATTAATATCAATATCCCTCCCTCAGGGGTGAATAATTTTTTAATTATAGTTCTGGAAGCACGCACTTCAGGATAGGTATATGTAATTTAGTTATGTTTGTGACTCTAAGAACATCAAGTTATTATTTTTGGTTTTGTTAGTATATCCCTCTGACTAGCGATACGACCAAATCATAGGATATACGTATGGTGGAAATTAGGCACGACTCGGATTCGATCTACTTCAAATACGAGCACAGCTTTCGTCATTCGAACGCACAAATCTCTCGAGACGAGTCGCTCGCAACGCATTTCAAACCACCGCGACCATTTTCACATAAGTGATTTCGTATGCAACCATCTGCTCAACGCATCCCACTCATGCTCAAAACATAAATATCCAATACGTGAAATGCAGCGAATCGAGTTTAGTATTGCAATTGACCAGATCAATCCAGGTAAAAGTGAGTTGTAAATTATAGTTTGCCGACTATGAGTCATCTGTGAATAATCTATTGATGCCAGCAGCTAGGAATTGCAGTCATTGACTCCTAGGATGCTTAGAAAGAAAACATGACTCAGCTGATCAAGCTCGAAATATTCACGCGAATTCCGATTAGAACAATTTTAATACTTTTTAGATAATTTTACTTGAAGTAGTTCAATAAATACTTGCTACGAAAAGCTTTTATCCCAAATATTTTCAGAGCATCACTATAGATTTCTGTGTGTTAGCGTCAAATCTTGTGATGCAAGATTTATTTCTCGTGGGGAAACGAGAAAGCAATATTTCGATTCGCATTTATCTATTCTATTGGCGGATGACAAAAATCGCTGTCTCGCTTCACTTAATGCTTTCGGGCATTGCATTCCCTACATTGACACTACGAAGAAGACCACTGGCAACTGAATATGTTGACTATACGAATCCCATTCGATGTGGCAGCTTATCGAAAGAATTTCAAATGATGTGGCTATAAGCATATTCGCAGTGGTTTGATACAAAAAGCTTGAGCACTTGGCAGAATTATCGTGGTTTAGTGCATGTCCCCTTCTCGTCCCCTAACACCTCTCTCTTCTCCCAAACTCGATAAAGCAAAGACGAGGCCATGAATAAAAGAGATTATTTAAGGCGAAAGGACAAGGGGAAGGGGAAGATTCGAATGCTCCAATAATCGTTCTAATGTCAACAATGCAGTAATTGTGCTGTGCAAAATTGTATATATATATATATATATATATATATATATATATATATATATATATATATATATATATATATATATATATATATATATATATATATATATATATATATATATATATATATATATATATATATATATATATATATATATATATATATATATATATATATATATATATATATATATATATATATATATATATATATATCCGCCGACTAATTATTTACGCGTGAGTTACCGCCTAGCCAGCCGATTAGAGCGGTTAATTGCCTTGCCAAGCGAAAAGTTAGCGATAATCAACAGCTTTCATCTAGTCCTCGCCGATTTAATCGTTCAGCCAGTGGACAAATTCATATATTTGGTGAGGTGACCGTGAAGTTATCCATTATTTTAGCACACGACTGGCCATTATTTTCGATGAATTTCACCCACTATTTCTCTATAAATCTATAACAATTGGTCTTTTAAACCACTCTCTTCTATATCTCTCTCCCTATCCTGCATCGTGAAAATATTTCAAGTGGAAATGTCGTGAGCCCAAGTAGCGGTTAGCTATAATCCACATACAAATGACTTGCATTCTGCGTCCAATCGCTCTTTTGAATTGCGTGTGTTTAATCAATTTTCCATCCTGTTTGCAGTTCGCACGTCAACAATAACGTGCTTCCATTGTCGAAAAAAAAAAGAATTTTGCGATCTCATTGAACCTCATCTGAAAAAATTTAAGCCTCACAAATGATTAATTCCTTGCGTTGGCCACAACCTAACAAATAGAGAATAATACGAATGTAACGCATTTAACGCGCAGTACAAACTCGTAATAAACCTCCTGGGGAATAAAGATTTCCCAGTACATTTGATGAATGCGATCACTGAGAAGATAATCGGAGAGAGATGGTCATGTATATGCAGATTTGGTAGAGCACCGTAATAGTGGAATGCATATGTGTCACTTTTGTTATATATTTTTTGTGCTTTTCTTCTAGATGATATCCGAAATAAGTGGAATGAGTTTATAGGAAAGAGTCCATACGTCCTCCTGAAATTGTTGAAGTTCCTGCTAGTGTTCAACTGTCTGCCTCTGCAAAAAAAAAGAGAAATACTTAGCTCCAGAACTCAGTCAGCGCACGTATTTGGAGTATTTGAATACTCCAGTAAATCATGACAATAAAACAACGCGCTCAAGTTGAAAAATGAGGAATTACTTCAAATAGCGGCTCTTTGTTATTACTTAGGGATCTATTTGCTCAGGTGGTCTATTCCATACATAACACCTGCTGTGAGATTACATGTGCGTCTTATTAAATAATCAGGCTTTGTTTTCCAGCACATGCACTTTAGAATGGACTTATTGACGTTTTTATTTGCACAGTTTAACGTGTTTACCGTATGAGTAACATTATTGCATTAGTTTTAAGTGTAATTGAGCCAAATTGTGATACTTAATGCTGCGTGATTCGCTATTTAATAAGAATCCAAACCCTTAAAGATAAAAGACCATTGCAATATTGCAATCAGACAGATATTGCTGCATTATGACAAAAATATTGCAATAGCACTAATATGCAATGCAACATTCTCATCTCAGTGATATTTAACGAATGTCAAGAAATTTTTACATCGAAAGTTGCACTCATAATGTTTTTAGTAGGAAAATGCCTATTTGTAACGTTAATTTCATCAGTTCACACGCTCTTAGCCCGAGGCTAAACATTACATATGCAAAAGCTTCAAATAAATTCCTTACTGTTCTGCAATTTGGCATTTTGCAATTTATTATTTGTTCCAGGAAACGATTAATTTAGAAATTTCACGCTTATATTGTTTTGTTTTAAAAATATATTTATAATCCCTTCATCAACGCATTCATCGCTTAAAGCGTCTTATCAGTAGATGAATTAAGCAAGATCACGGTGAAATCAAAAGAAAGTGAGGGTGAGGGGCAGGATGGGGGTATAAGATGGATAAATGCGAGAATACATGAAAACGGAGAGCGTTAAAAGTACGATATGAGGCATTTATTAAGAAATAGGGTAGCATTCGAGCAGGTTCATCTAGTTTATTGTTGGTAAGGTTTGTAAGGAGAAACGCAAACGTTCAACAACTCGCATATGACTTATCAATAGCCAGAAGAAGAGACGCCACATTCTTAAAATTTTTATGACATCTGAATTGGAGATTTGCATATCACTCGTAAAATTTGCAATGTTATTTCCTTTTATTTCTTCTTTTCCTCCGCTTCCTTCTATCTCAATTATAAAAACACTCAATAATAAATGAGCGTGATCGCAAATTCTTCGAGAAAAAATTGTACGCAGTAAATTTTTTCTCCCACACAATAGATGACTGCTAAGCTAAACAGCTGTTACGTTCATCTGTTAAGTAGGCGGAAACTTGAGAAAAACGCCTGTTGATGGCGATACTCGACAAAATATTTAGCGCTAAATATTGAATAATGTATATGACGCTCAAGTTGAAACACATTTGTTTGGAAAAATAAGCGTTTAGAAATATAAACGTGAGTTCGGAGAATCTAAACTTAGAAAAAAACTTTGGAACATGTGAATATGCAAATTTGCAAACAGTGAGTGAATAATGAGACATCCAGTGAAAATGACAGCAACATTTCATGCATCGATCTCCGATGTTCGATCTGACATAGTTTATTCTTTATTGAATAAAGCCACATCTAGTAGACAACAAAAATTACATTCCTTTATATGAAGTTAAAGAAAGCGGAGATTTTATTATATTTTTGGAACATTAACGATGACTATTAGAATATCCGTCTCCTTTAAGCGACACACTAAAATAACTACTGCGATGGCATCCCCATAAAGTGACGTGACGAGAGCACACTATGCCATGAATTTCTGTAGATGCTTTTTTGAATCTTTCATTGTACGACGTGAGCTAAATAATTTTAATCCCTCATTTATAAGTCCTCTCAAAGAATTCCTCCCGCATTTTTCCATGATGCGAATGAAGGAAAGTAAAATCTACTCTTTGAGATGTGATAATTATCACCGATCAGAAGTAATCTACTATTATATTACTGCGTTTTCATTATAACTGTTAATATATTCAATTACAATTGAAAAATCTCTGCACTAAATTTCAGTATCATATTTTTTCCAATTATACACAATTCTATTTGCTTAAATAGTGCAATAAGCAATCATTGTCTTTTTCATAGAATAATATAAAAGAATTTAAACAGCGATCTGAACCTTTATTTTCAGAGGAATGAATGAAATGCGTCGTTTTTTATAAATTTCTAAACGCCAGTTGGATAGCATCGTTCAGTCGCACTCACTTTCGCTCAATATCAAATCGCATCTCTATATCAACACTTGAAAATTTCTCTTAAACTTCATATGACTTCGTTTTGGAATTGTTTGTTCTCAAAAAAAAAAGATGCATGCCGATGGAAATTCACACATTTTTTTGTCCCTTTGGTATACATCTACATACCGCCGAACACTCATTTCCGAGCTGCTCGCAAGCGAACGGAAAAGCGAAGATAATCTCAGTTAGCATGATGTGCATTTGGCAGTTTTACTAAAGGTAGGCCAACTGGAAGCACATTATAACTATCAAAAATATCTTCAGATAAGTTTGTAGCAACATTCAGCATTTTAAGCTTTCTTGCTTTTCATGCGTACGTCAAAATTTGCTCTGCAAAAGCGCTTTATGGCAATATATTGTCAGCGCTCATGCGCGCACGTGAATTTATGCAACTGCATTATGAGGACATTTCCATAGTGCACTTGCAAAGTGCATTATTGAAATATAGTTTGCGCGTCTGTTGTGCCCTTTCGTTTCCTTAGTGTTTCAACTCAAAAACTATCATTACTAACGGTAGGAAATTTGCAGCTTTGGTGTACACCTTCTACAATGACAGTCGCACTGATTTTCCGTTTCCGGAAGGAGTTACGGTCAGGTCACCCAGAGATTACAGAAAATTTAAGAGCGTTGAAACATCCGAATGGCTAAAAGAAAAACAAAATCTTTTCAGCAGAGCATTGCGATAGAGTTTTTTGGTGAATGTAAGAGCTATCTCAGTTCTGAACGCTATTCTAAATTCGGTAACAAGGTTTCACTCATACTAGATGTTTCTACAGTCTGTCGCAAAAGCAATCTCCTAGCCACTTAGCTTGATTTTTCTATGTTCGCTCTTGTGTTTCTATGATCCCCTTCTTGGGAGCAGACGTTCTTTCACGTTTGCTGAAGAACCCATCAGCTACTTCAGTAAAATGTTATCGCCTAATTAATCTGAACTCTTCCACTTCTACGATTTTAGTAAATGTGTCAGAGATGCATAAATGGTTAAAATTTACATGGACAGCCTTCTGAATTCTACCCGATTTGGCTTAGTCTTTGGTCGGTTCACGATATCGCAACTTATTTTACGCTTAGACGGCTAGTGCCCTGCTCGAATACCAGAGTTCAGAGCGAAATTGCGTACATCAATTATGCTGAAGCTTTTTATATGGTCCGTCATGAGAGGCTGCTCTTGAAATTGGAAAAATATGGCGTCGTCGGCTCTTTTCTAAACTGAGTCAGGGCATTTTTATATGAAGGAAGTTTGTTCCGCCACATGAGAATCGGAGACAGCTAGTATGTTCCGTCACCCAAAAACTAGTGGTGTGTCTCAAGGAAGTGTATTGATTCCTGTTTTATTTCTTATATACATAAACGATTTTCCCGATAACATTCTGAGCAGTATTAAACTCTTTGCTAGGATCTCAAAATTAATCATGATTCTGCCTATGACTCCCACATTCTGCAAAGTGACCTAGATGCATTCGCCAAATGGTCGAAATTATGGCATTGAAGTGCTTCCCATGAAAGATACTATGTGCTTCACATAACTTTCGGCATGAATGTTTTCTCAGGCTACGAGGTTCTTTTTGCTATAAAAAATGGTACTCCTGACCTCAGTATCATAATCGACTATAAATTTCATTGGAGGCTGCACTGTTTCGTTGTTGCTGAAAAGTTGGTTGCCGAAAATCGCAGACTGTATTCTCCGTGCTTTACAGCCTGGATGTGTTGAGCATTATCGAAATGCCTTCAACGTCTACCGCCAACCCATTTTGGTATACTGCACTCCCGTGTGCTCTCCTTACTTGGTTGCTGATATCAGGTTGCTAGGGAATGTAAAGAAATGCTTCATTAGTACTGCTTTTTGCAAAACTGATTGTGGTCCTTATCAGCCTGATTGCACTATCAGGCTAAAAACCTTTAACCTAGAATCACTGGAATATTGCACCTTTTCGTTATTATGAAATTGTATTCGGCTTTTCCGACATCCTGTTGTCAGAAATACTTGAGTTTGACCCACTCGGTACTTGAGTTTGACCCACTCGGTACTCGATGAGCGCATCAGATTCAGTTCACAAAAAAGTGCTGCAGAACAAACAATCTTCTGCACAGGTTCTAGTTTCGTGCTGTACGCATCTATAATCTTCTTTCGATCGATTTCGATCTATACGCTATTGCTGCTCTTACGTACTGACGACTGCATACCGAAATTATAGTGCTGCGAACGATTTGCCTTTTCTTGCTGCTCATGCTCATATAGTGTTGTATGTTTTCCCACTCCGGGGCGTCCAAGGAAAAACATAAATAAAAAATAAATGAAGATCTTCGTGCTTTACACAAGTTCACGCGTAGACTGCATTAAGGGTGCGCTCACTTATGGTTTGAGACGGTTAGACTGCTACTCGTTACCATCAGGGCATGCCGCCACATGCCCCAGCTCTGCAGGATCGCCGGCTCCTTTTGCACCTATGCGGCCAACTGGAACCCCAGCGGCAGCCGGCAACGCCACTGAGCGATCTACCCAGCCATTTAACACAACATTCTGACAAACGTCTCACGGCGGCCAGTGGAATCACCCACATCGCCTCGACCACTGCGTCCGTTGCTTGGCAGTCGCTGTTATGCAACAATGTGCATTACCGGATATTGTATGCCACGTTAAAACCCGCCGTGTGAGGTGCGCTGTCGAACTCCTTACAACACCTCCCTCGTTACCTTCGCGGTCCCCACCACTGGGCAGGGTAAACTCCTGCGAGCCCTGTGAGGGTTAGATTGTTCGATAAAAAGCAGTGCCTACTAATAAACGCCACCTCCCCGCCCACTTGCTCTGCAGGGGGTACATCGACATGGCCTCGGCTACTGCGCCCATTTCATGACGAGTCTAGATAGCGCATTCCTGAAATGCCGCTGACACTCCACGATACGCGGCCTTTTGTGGAGAGTGAAGCATGTTCCGGCACAAAATAGCATGATGAGACGATACGCGGCCCTCTGGAGCATCCACTCATATATGTCGTAGGTGGGTGGATATATATATATATATATATATATATATATATATATATATATATATATATATATATATATATATATATATATATATATATATATATATATATATATATATATATATATATATATATATATATATATATATATATATATATATATATATATATATATCCCTCACTGGACAACGTAAACAATAATAGAATAATACAAAGAGGTTTTTTTCAAGTATTTACTGAGTGCATTTGCACTTGCGTCCATTTGTTTGCAGCCATGGAATTGAAGTTTTTCGACTGAAACAAGGGTATGGCGTGAATGCTAAACGCGCTTCCAAGCGATTAGAAAAGACGCAGCTTATTTGCAGAATGTCACCTACTTCTTTATACGTCGAAGGTTCATTCATATGTGTCATCATTTACTTAACACTTTATTATTCGTGAAGCGCCTCGTACGTTGAATGGGTTTCGTTTTCATATGTTTCTGATCGGCGATAATCTATACTAAACGTTACTTATGTTTGTGTCCTATGGCACCGCCCATTCCCTGCAACATGACTTACATTCAATAGCGCGACTTGCGTGACCAAATATCCCTAATGTGCCACTGCGACCTATCACCTTGAAATCCTTTCATCATCGTTTTGCAATTTTCGACATTCTTACCCAAGAAGCTTTCATAATATGCTCTTTTGCCTCGCACTCATTTTCATAAAACATAGAATACTTTGTAGACAGAAGAATTTTCACAATATGCTTAACCTCATATTTTAACTGATCGTTCAATGTGCCACAAAACATTTCGACCTCTGAGGTCCGGTCAACTGAAAATTGAAAAATAAACTGATGCAAAATGCTTGCCATTCTTTTGGCTCTTTTAAATTTCAGTATCTTCTTATGAAGCTCTTGAATTATTGCTAAACACGTATAGGAGGGGCACTACATAATGTATGTTTTGCTCGCCGCTTTGGAGAAGCACATAAAATTGGAGTATAATTCTCGTTTTTCGATTGTTACATATTTTAGAAGTACTCGAAATATAATTGTGCAGTAATGTGCACAATATAGAAAATGAGGAACAATGGCGTATTTAGCATAGGGAAACTGCATAAAAAAGATTTGAAAATAAAAATGAATGCGCAGTTGATGAAGGATTTAATACGTTAAACAACTTCTTTCTCATAGAAACTATTTTCTCAACGCTTCGAAAAATATTCATTGACAAACGAGGAAATCGAATCATATAAAAAATGAAATATATTTCTAAAAAGATGAAACGCTGTCAGTCAATGGACCTCAGCCGAGACTTCCAACTGTCATGTAATAAGCAGTTTGAGTGATTTTAAAGCGCCATAGAAAGCAACTTATTAGAGATGGAAATGAACAGGAATGGACGCGGCCACGATATGCGCTTTTGCCGTTGCTTCTTATCTTTTGCAATTCGTTTTTGCAATTTATGAAATGTCAACAAATAATAAAATAAGTGCAACTCTGCATTCATTATTCAAGCGATCCGATCGCTCATACAAATATTTTTCCAAAAAGGGTTTTGTAACGAAATTGGCGTAAAGCAAAAACCACAGTGGTTGCAGAATTTTTAGAATCGTTTAGGTCACTCCATTCGAAACTCGTAATTCAGCTAAAATATTAGTGTAGAAGATTGTATGGGCGCATTTTATACCCACATATTTATGTGGTCAAGTTTCGGTGGCTCTCGAATGAAATTGCTAGAACAACGGACACATATGCAAGTAAAAGCGTGTACACTTATATCACTTTGCCATAATGCCCTTTAAGTATTGACCGTACAGCTTAATTGATTTTACTGTAGTTTACATTAAGTATTGAAGTACTGAACCATGCCATAACACACACCATAACCATATGCAAAACATGTACGTTGTCAAGCGCAATTTCGCAGCGTGGCATATAAGCAAATGCTCGAAGATTACTTTCAGAGATCAGCGATGTTTTATCCAATAATGGGTGCTCAGAGTTTTAATCCATTCTTTTATTCCTTTTCTAATTGATAAAATTAGCCCATGCTTCAATTCCTTCAAAAGTTTATAAAGTTTTTAGGATCAAAGCAGATGCGCCCGCGACTTTCCCCATCGTAACAGTTGGAGAAAAATTAGGCGATTATTGCGATGTGATGATACGTGCAGACTGTTTCCCAACTCGTCTCACAGACATGCAAATTGACATGACAGTTTTTGGGTGGGGGCGATGAGGAAGGGCAGGGGTATTTCCGCAGTCGAAAAAAGATACATGCACAATGTTGTGATGGTGTAAATAATGCACGGCGAAAAGAATTTGAGATTGTGGGGAATTGTCTGTGTTCTTTACGCATCGCATTCCTAACGAGCGTCCCCGAGAATGTAATCACATAGATTAGCTTCACAAAAGCAATCAGCCGTGATTATGCGTATATTTGTGTGTGCCTACCCTTAAAACCATCATTACAGCATGACGTGTATTCATTTCACCGAGCATTATAATAAATATCCCATTTCAAATGAATAACTTGTGATATTCAGATGGGTTTTTTCCCTTGAACGCATTCTCATTGATGAATTCCTTTTTCTTTTTCTTTTCCCTTTTTTGTAAACTACCCATCAATAGTGGACACTATGAAAAAAATACATCATAAAGCCTAGAATAAAATGACACTCTAAGAATGGAATAAAAATATCACCACTGGGGCGCTTATGTGCGGAACAAACGAAAATCACTTAATTCACTCGAATAAAACACTTTTCAACGACGAGTTTTTTTTTTTTTTGAAAACACGCGCATCAGAGATCTTGACAATCCCACATTGAACTGCAGTGAATTGCGATGAATATGTGAATGGAGAATAAATCATTCCATGGAGCAATTTGCTACATGGAACGGAAATATGGAAGTGCAAATTAAGTTGATGGAAAGAGAAACTGTGAGGAACTGTTTAATCTGGGCAATATCCTTCGGATAGCTATCAAATTAACACGGAAGGTAGTGAGCACAGATCATTAATAACTCGAGTGGCCTAATTTCAAGATTTATGGAGATCGAATCAGTTCATCTGAGGCATGTAAAAGTATGAAAATTTCTGAAGAATTTTAAAATATTGCAATCTATTAACTCTACGAAACAAACTACAAATTAATGTATAGCTGTAGCTGAACAACTGCGTTTCCTATGAACAGAAATCTGAAAATGTGCCAACCTGGAGGAGCATTACTGTGGAACCGTATAGCTGTCGCGGTGTTTCACCTTGCCAATTGAGTTCATCGCAGAAATGTCCACAGAAAGGAGTTGCATTCTCGGGTACGTAGTAAGCACCGTCGACGAGATCGTAGCTCATCAAATAGGGTATATTGATCAATGAACATACCAGCCAAATAAAGAGTGTAATCAACGCCGCTTGTCGTACACGTACCGGTGCACGTGTCGGATCGATTATATGTACAAATTTGTCGAGCGCTATTGCCGTCAAACTCCAACTGAAAAGTTTTTGATCTTATGAGATAAACATTACCAATTAATCCGCGACCCATTCCAGTGTATGAAGATGCTCAAAAAAATATTTCAAATAATTCTAAAGTTCAGATTTAGAGAAATAGAAAAAGCGTGATAATCGAAGTGGTCTCTTGCAGACTCTCTCCCCTCATACTCCAATCTCTATTGAGTTATACTTTATCAAGACAGTATTGTCTTCTCCCATAATACAACCATTTCTAGGCAATACACTAGCGAATTCTTATTCGAAGCATTTCAAAGTAATTCATAGTGTATCCCATGAGTTATTATTTGCAATTGATTTAGTATTTTTCCACCAATTTCCACTACATTCCTTCACATCCCCATTTTCAGCACTTTTCGTCCTTTTATAGATGTTTTAACGCATAATCGCGCAACGTTTTTATGGGAAATTCATGAAATTTCACCGATGGAAGATCCAAGAACAGATTAAATATTACCACTAAACATTACCATTTATTGCTAGTTATATCACAAAACAACAAATACCAAAAGCGCAACGGTTGCCACAGAAAGCCCATTTTCGCTTGAAGCATGTTTCATTTCTTGTAAAACATCCTTTCTTGCTATAAAAGACTCTATCCACAAATTGTTGAAATCCATGTGAAAAAAAAACATGAAAAGAAATTCAATTCCATTCGACTTAAGAATACCCTTTAACGAAATTAAACTTCATTTCTGCGAAGAGTGCCTCTTAAGGAATTACATTTCGTTTCGGCAATAACATCTCGTTTCATCAATTTCAGTTTTTCGATACCTATACAAAGAATATGCAAATCCAGCGCTGCTTAACAACTCAAACAAGGCTGAAGTTCTAGCTCTATTCACCTATTCCATTTTGTGACATGGCGGCTAATCTTAGAAGTAGTGGGATAACCCTTGCACCCCTAGCATCCGCTTATGGTGAAAAGCAAATCCACTGGAAAGCACTATAGCATTCTTCAATCGATCAGTAAGTTCACAAAAACTCGAATTAAAAATCCGAAAAAAAAAACAACAACACTATGGTCAGTGGTTATTTTCACTTGCAGTCTGTTTAGTTTTATTGATAAAATATGACCATACATGTAGCAATAGGTTAGACGTCAAATGACCACTCCGACAAACAAACTAGTCACTTTAACAGTCAAATTGATCACCCGATAATCAAGCTGTTCATTCCAACAATTTTTTAAAATACATAGTTACCGAATATCATAGTGTTTAAGAGAAAGTACAGAGTGAACCACCAATTAAAGAAGCGTTTCAATGGACGTCGTTTCAAGCGTTTTTTGCATTTCACTCACCTGCCCAACCAGTTGAAGTGACCTATTTTGCATCAGATCCGCCCAAACTTATCAACATTCTGATCCGACTGCTTCTGTGAATCTTCCAAAGAAGATCTTTTTTTAGACACCAACGGTATGAAATGCGGCAGCGTGGAAAAAGAAATCTGTGCAAAGATTATGCTACATCAGCGTACCGCAGACTAGTCCGTACTCACAAACATTTGAGCCGTTCAGCGTTTCCCGATTTTACGTGATTCTCCATTTTGCCTACAAAAGCAACTTTCAAAAAATTAAATAATATTTTTGAGAGGTAAACCATCACAAATAAGAAAAATATTTCCCGCAAAAAATAAACCATGCTCTTGTATGCAAATACTTTAAATAGTAGTGACATTTAAATGAGTTGTTTGCGTTTTTATTGGCTTTTTCAAGCTTGCTAAAGAAGATGCACAAGGATAACGACTGATCTATGTGCGAGCACGAACGTTTGTATGTCTTTCTTGCCGATTCAAATTGCAACCACTGAACGCAGAAATAAGAATTTTCGCCGATATAGGATGATCGCAGAAAAAAAAATTTAACACGCTGTACGGTGATCCCCATATCGACTTCTATGCTGATCCATCAGTCTCAAAAGTAGTCGTAGAAGTTTTAAAATGTCACGAAATTTATATATATATTTCAAGCTGATCTGGTCGTAGAAAAAATGCTTGTCGAAGAAGCGCATAAACCGGTTGATTGGGTTGATTCAGATGTAACGCATAATTCCACACATCTTTTTTGGTGGCAATTTGTGAAGGCTATTGATCAGATGAGCGGAATTGTACCAAAGCGCAAATTATGTCAAGCTTTCTAGTGTGCCTCCGCACTATGTTACGAGCTACTAGATTCTAAAATTTTATAAATCCCTTAAAATATATATTTCCGTTTAAAAATTCCTCTCAGCGTCATGAGTACTTTCAGTGATTTCTGCATAAGGAAATCGACAACGAATTTAAGGGCCTTTGAAGTTAGATGTAATTAAGTGGCCAGATGTGCACTGGATTGGTGCAATAACGCTGCTCCCTCAGAGCAGCTTACCTCTTTCAAACGTTTCTACTCAACGCTCAACAAAGAAGCAATTGCGTAATGATGTATTGAATCAGCGGATTCAGACTTAGGCATCGAGAAGAAAATTTTCTGACAAGTAAAGCAATGGTGCTAATTAATCTAGTGCTGAGGAAAAAACGTTTCACCAGCTGCAATGTGGCTAATGTGCTTTGATGCATTATTGATTAATAAATGCTCTTTTCTTTTTTTTTCAGAAAAAAATCTGAAACTGCACAGTTTCAG
Organism: Ascaris suum; assembly: GCA_013433145.1. Taxonomy (NCBI): domain Eukaryota; kingdom Metazoa; phylum Nematoda; class Chromadorea; order Rhabditida; family Ascarididae; genus Ascaris; species Ascaris suum. Next base: position 5,711,261 of record CM024178.1, on the reverse strand, counting down.
CAAACCTCTTGCCCAACTTCGTCCTCAATTATTTGTCTACTAGTGCAGTTATCCCCAAAGCAATCGCCCAAAATTGTTGATATACTTACTGCAATACTTTTAGCGGGCATTAAGATCAATTTTCAACCAGGCGTCTCCGTCATAACCTGTTAGCCTTCATATGGTTCGGGGATAGAGTGCTTCGAAACAGCTGGTTCCAAGGAGAATATGCTGGCTATAGACTTTTCTTAAGACTGCAGCGCAGCAAAGACGTCACATCCATCATTTCCGATTCTAGTGCAACGTTGCCATTCGAGCAGATTATTCGTTTATCAAAAGCAATCGGGATATAAGATCAAAAGTGAAACATAAGAAAAATATAATTGCAAATGATACTAGTGAGTATAAATCCTTAATAATGGAAGTAAGACGATAAGCCAACTTTGACGTATATTCATAGGGAGAAAATATTATGAGAACCAGTAATAGCAATCGCAATTATCACAATACAAACATCTGTTTAATTCAGCTAAAATAAGAGAACATTTTGTTTTAGTTGCGCTTTCTCCTCTGGAACTGTTGTGAGAGCCCAACTTTTTTTGGCTTCAATTGATTTTTCCAGCCAAATTTTTGTTAGAAGAACTCAATTTTTCAAATGATGCCCTTTTTTTCTGAATGAAATTCTTCTATCCTTTCTCGAGTGATATTCACAAACGCTACAGAAGCTGATGATATCAAATAGAAGCAATGCCGGTGTGTAAGCAAATTTCCATCTAAAAAAGTGCTGCTAACTATTATCTAGCATAAATACTTTTTGACATCTACTATCCACTCTAATTAACTATTTCAAAGAATATTTTAATGAGAACACTATGTAATGTTATTGATACATTCAAATGCAATATGATAAGTGTAATGATCACGCGATGCTGATGCAAATTTTATTTTCAAACAAAAGGAGGCGGGAGGACTATCTCGATCCGCTCATTGAGAATCCTTCATTCATACCCGAATGCAAAGCAATAATTCACTCCAATAAGATTTGATGGCAACGGCAAATGACTAGTGCCTTTTTTATCCGAAACAATCACGCAGGAAGTGCATCTTAAGCGATCAGACAGCAAAAAAGAAAGCGTGAACACGGAGGCGACAGGAAAAAGTCATCTATAGTTCACATGAATGAAAAATTTAATGGAGCTTTCATAGATCTCAAATGTTCCAACAGCAGATCGGAAGTAGCTCTATTATGAGACCGGAAGTAGTCCTATTATGATTGTATGAAAACCAAAACTACCCTTATTATTGTCAATAGTCGATTCTATTCACAAATAGAGCTAGTTGTTTATCATTTTGCTTGTTTATTTGTTTATTTGTTCGTCATTTGTTTTGTTTACCCCATCATCATCATTGTTTACCACCATTTTGTTTATCATATCATTTTATCATATTATCATTTTATTGCTTATCATTTTATCATTTTTTTTCACGTCAGTTATTTCCGTTGTTTATTTATTTTCAGAGAAATAGCTGCATCATATCATTAGTAGCCATTAGAAATTGACGTTATAATAAATTTATTTATAACTGAAATTGCAAATCCTTCGATGTTGGTATCATTTGTACAGTTTAGTTGAGCGAATCATATAGTGGAAAAAATATAGAAGGTATTTTATAACAATTTAGGTTTCAACTCTCAAATTTGCTTACTTACCAACAAAGAATAAATATTCTTTGATGACAGTAGATTTAAGCAAATCTTCTCATGACTATTTCATACTTGAAAGAGTGCTCATGAATTCGAATAGCACATCGCTGCCTGACAAAAGAAGGAAAGCTTTCATGCATTCGTCTATTTGGAGATGCACTTGAAAGTGTGCTCTGCTCCTTAAAAGATGCAAGGTGGAGCCTTTTTTATGAACTATGACGATTAATAATTGGAAGCATGTGGAGATTTGAAATTTCCTCAATCTAGGAAGTGAAAGCGATCTTCGATTTGGAAAGGAAAATTCGTTTAGAAAAGTTCCTTTGATTTTTCGAGTCTCCTGGAAAAGGAGCGGAAATTCGGCGAGCTTACAATGCTAAAAGGTTGAACTTTAAAAGATTATAATCAAGGAATTTGAGATAAAAGTTTTTCTCAGCAAATTCCTTAATCTTTTCATCTTTTTTGAAGAACATCTTCAAAACCGTATACTCGGTCTTCATTGGTATGACTTTTCGTGACGTTTTCCATATAGTTACATATAAACTTCAGTGTCCTTGACTTCTGGCTCCCTCCTATGCATGGTGCGGCAGTCACGTTCATCTTCCTTTCTTTTTTGTTTCACTCCATGACTGTTTTTAAGGATATGAGGTGAAACTAAACTTGACGATGTGGAAATTGAAGAACTCCACCAACCTGGTAACGAAGACCGAGCATGAATTCGATAATGGCATTAGGCGACACATGAGTGCACCAAATAGCCAATTTTTCGTTAATGCGTACCAAGGCGTCACGGGGATTGCAGTCACGCAAAGCAGAATGTCGGTGAGAATAAGATTGAGGAGGAAAATATTCCTTGCTGAACGGAGACGTTTATTCTTCGATACAGCGAATAGGACCCCACCGTTTCCAACTAAACCAACAATCATCAACGCGCCATACACCAATGAGAAGGCCACTTGTACCGATGTCCAACTGCAATGCTTGACAATTCTCATAAAATGCAAACTATTGCGTTTATGCAAGTTATAGTCTAGCTCCTAACAAAACTCCCTCCTTCAGTACACCCCCTTCCTAGTCGAATGAAACCACCATCCCCCTACTTACAAACAACCTGGACTGTTGTACTCGACGTTTTGCAGTCTACGCTGGAATCGGAATACAATATATCGTTTTCACAACGCAGTAACATTCGTGACGGAAACGTTAGCGGATGCTAACACCTCTAATGTGTCCAATATTGAAAAAGGACAAATTTGACAACATAATGTAAAAGATTATATTGCAGTACTATGTAAACGCGATACAATCGCCATTCCTTCTATCAGCCTTCTCTCAATACCTCGCTCCTCCCCTCCGGTCCTCAAGCTGTTCTGCTGTTTGGTCCTCAAGTTTACAAGAAAATCTCAGAGATGCAAATGTCATGATCTGGTGATGCAGGACAGCTTTAGGCGGAAGATCAATGGCTGTCGCCGATCAGGCGATGAATAAATGGACTTCCGAGAGCAGTATGGCAGATGTGTTCAAAGACTGATTTCAAATTGATCTGTCTCCTACTCGTCAAACTCCTGGCATTCACAGCTATCACACTCCCTCGAGCATAAGACTGCTCAAGATAAGATCCCCTATATGATCATATTAAGTGCGCAACGAATCAGTGGTTAGGTGTTGAACTGAACAATCCCATAGAATATTCAGCAGCAAGCGTTGTGAAATGAACCGATATGTGCAGGTACGAGCGCAGCAGCTGAATTCTTGAATGGCAACCATTAGGGTCATATCTGCCTTCCTTTTGACGAGAAATATATGCACCCGTATTTGCGTGAGTATGAACCCACCGAACGCAATTAACTTGAGGAGAGTGACGCATATAAAATGTAAGCCCACTTTTCGAGGCAATGGGAAACAAAAGCACCTGGATCTCTTTTCAGTTAAGTCGATAAATCAAAAACTTTAGGCCTTCGGAAATAAGGAACAGTGAATACTGTAAATGGATAATGAATTCGTTCTTAACCGTTCAGTTTGGGCCACAATCTGAGCCTTTGCATAATCCTTTCAGCATGCTGTAGGAAGGTAATTATTTCTGTATAATATCATAAGATAGAATGAAAATTTCAACTCAGTAGATGAACGAAAATCCAAATTAGTAAAAAAGTAGAAAGTATAGGAGAAAACTAGAAAGAAAACTTTATTATTTACTAAAGAAAAGAGTACTAAAATTATTATAGACATCATAGATAACATTAGACGGGTCGAAACAACAGCAATTTCTTACACCGATGTATTTCATGAAATATCACTAAAAATACTTTTTCAAATTATATGTACTTCACACTGAGTAATATTTTCTTATCTTCTATGAATTTATAAAGATAAAAACCCCATAAATATATTTAAGGAAAATAAAACGAAGACGCCAACCACCAAAATGAACTGTAATGGTAGCCATATGCTCTGTAGTAATCTCGTCTATGAGAAGAATAAACGAGATTTTAATGTGGAATCAAATGTAACCACTTTTAATTAACATGGGCAGTAAGCAAGCGAATTTTTGCAATTTCAATTTGCAGAAGCGTATGGGAAATGAACAATTTGCTAAATTTGCACGTAAACGAGAATGGAATTCGAATTGTGCAAAACGAGTATTAACTTAAATACGCGATGATTCGACTATGTCGACCTAAAAATTCCATTCTTTGGATAAATTTTTTTCCTCAAATTGCTTTACAGCGAGAGCGGTGAACTTGTGCTCCCACTTGCGCTTGCAAAAGACGTCATTGCGCAAACCTGCCTCGGTGTATGAATGTGTGTGCGTTACACGCATACATTTTGTCTAGTCAGTGGTTACACAAGAGCAGCCGGTGAAACCAGAACTCGCATCTACACCACACGATGGCATATTATGGTATAATTTACACCTACCTGCTATGTCAACTTTCATATGATCCATCCGCTTCTAAAAGTGAACATTCGCTAAAGAATTTCGAATCGCTCAAAATACGTCATTTATTATTATTGGTAGCCGACAAAAATAGTTGTTGGAAAAAATGAGTGAAGCTATGAAAAGCGCATATTTGCCAAATTCTCTGCTAGGCTTCACCCTTCGTTTAATAAAAGAGAAAAAAAACAACGTTCAGGTAATGACAAAATGCACACGATCCTTTTAAGTTCATTTGCCGCTACGCTGCATTTCAGACGCAAATAAGGAATAAAAAATAACACTTGAAAATATTTGCATGAGTTTTTACGATTCTTTTTTGCAAGCGGTGTGCTAACGGTGGCTTTATTTTGGATTTTCATGTTCAGTGATGATCACTTTGAATAAAATGATTTGAAAAGGTATGCACTATTTGCGACTTGGTGATAAGGACACTGTGCTTGAGAAAACGTGGAATGGTGAACAGATTCCCCTTTCATCTCCTTCCATGTGTCTGTCTGCCCGTCCTTCCACTTATCTATTCACTTCTTACTTCCCACTATCATTTCAGGAATACCAAATGTCCCCTTAAACGGTCGTTGCGTTTTAAAACTATGCATTCTATGTCCGAAACATAGTGATTTTCAGTTGAGAAAAGACGAGGAATTACTATTGCTGGTCGATTGCGACAACCTACATGGGGATTACTAACTATGAACGCAGTAAATCTATGCTTCTTTCGGGCGTTAATTCCATTCGGGCTTTGTTGAGAGCAGTATTTCTTCAGTCGTTGCTCATTCTTGCAATCACACTACATCGTGCACGACGCTTCAATTTTGGTAAACGGTTCTTTCAAAATATGCATATATCTACCGATTCTGCTCTACACGTATTAATCCATTTGTTTATCAGATCCATCACTTCTTAATTTATTCATCAATCTATTTATTTATTTGTTTACCTACTTGCCTCAACGTCCCAAAATGGGAAAACACATAAGTAGTACTTGTCTTCAGTCTTCTAAATACCAAAACATATATGAAAATCTATGCGTAATTATGACCTTTATAATGTTTAATAAACGAATTGCGAACGTTATAGATCGGTGGCAACCTCTTTAAGCATAACAAAAATGATTAATGATAAACAACTAGCTGAAAAAAGTGGCCAAGAATTTTCGTGTTCGGTCGCCAGTAGGAAAGATCTTTCCGGTTCGAGTTATCAAAAACATCACTCAAGTTTTTTTTCAGTACCGGCAATAGTGAGTCATACAACTCTCTGACGACCAATCAGAAATGCTTTTATCGCAAATAACCGATGGCAGTTTCTTGTTTAAAGCCAGTAAAGCGCTATATTTGTTTAATTTCAGTAATTTGGATCATCTATTAAAATAAGTGAAAAGCGCATCAGAAGGGCAAGCACGATATGCGTTTTTGCCTTTCACTCAACAAATCGGTTTGTCTTTTAAGCTGGTAGTAAAAAATCAAGATGTCCAAAATAATGCCTTAATTTTTTAATATATCTGGTCACCCGTAAGAAATTTGCATAAAAAATACCGACCCCGCCTTTTTTGCAAGCCAAGAGGTGTAAATTAAAAATCGGTTGCGTGTGAAATGCACATAATTTTCTCTCCTCTTCAGAAATCCTCAATTCTTTTCGAAATTGATTAGTCAGCGCAAATTATGGCATAGCAGACATTCCAAATTATGCCACAAAATTGTGCAAATTCTGGCTAAGATGTCTTCTAAATCGAAACTATCGGTTAAGCATAAACGCAGTATCCACGTAAATGCCGCGTCACAATGAGTCACTTTGGAAAGCTAGTTTGCTAACCACATAGAAATGGCCTCAATAATTTAAGCACGATTTTAAAAAGTACTCAAAATATGGAAATCCAGATTTGAAACGTTTTAATTTTTTCGATGAGATATTTATTGAAATATACGTAGGAATTCTTTTTCAAAATAATTCACAAAGAATGGTAGTGATGAATGAAAAATCTCTGCTGTACTTTTCACTTAAATGACATGATGCTATATATAACATGATGGGACGCGAAGCAAAATGATAGTGATATATAGTAAACGAAAAATCGCGTTTCTTTTCCCTCTAGTTCATATCTCTTCACTATGACTTACTTGAGGATTAAAAATTTGCCTTTAATGATGAAAAATATCGATCATAACAGGATGCATAAAAAGAATTACTGGAATTTTTGCATTAATTTTTGCATTAATGGTGAATTTCAGTGTTTTAAATGCTCGTAGAAATTGAGGTCGAAAATACCGCAATTTTATTAACTAGAAATTACTAAAAAATGAATGAAATCAAACTCGAACACTAAAAACTAGTATAGAAGAAAGTGATAGAAAAATACTAGAATTGCAGTGACGCAGTGAACAGTTTACTCTTTTTTTTTAGCAATATCAACGCATTTGCATTTAGACTTCCTTATAGCACTCTGTTCATTGTACTTTTAATGAATTCCTCTTTGCTGTTATGTTTGTCATTGTGAGTTTTGATTCGCCTAAATTTTTATGCAAATATTTACTCCACATAAAAATGGCCGCATGGACTCTTGTTTGTAGAGATTTTCAAGGCTACTTAGGCAGATTTGCAAACTCAGAGAATGTCTATCATTACGAATGCTCATTTCATGTTCATATAATTAATTATACAATGATTTGCTTCATTTGAAGCAAAAAAAAAGAACTAGACTCTTACTAATTAAATTCTCTTGAAGTAACCGCTCAAATAATTATCAGTTATCGCTTGTCAGTTGCAGATTATCAGTTATCACTCGTTCTCTATGGAAGATATCGAAGCACATATTTTCATTTATCATGACCACAATTCACCATAATGTTTCAATCGGAGAGAAACTTCACACGCATGAACACAAACCGAATGAATTAATCCGATCTCATATCAGGTACCTTTTGTCATGAGTGAATGAACCTCAAGGATTTCATTGAAGATTAAAGATCATTCTTTGAACGGCTAAACGGAAGAAAAAAGTTGTAAATGGAAGGAAACGGATAAAAGCAAGAAAACTTCAATGCCTTTTGTTACGAGTTTGACAGCACTCTCATAGGCCATTCTAAAAGGTTTAAAAAGCCGCCAGTGTTTACTGTGCAAAACGGAACGTATTCTTTGAATTGGATTTCCTAAATGCTTTTTGCCTTTCCCTTAAATCCCTATCAACCACCATTTCCATCGCGCCCTTCAAACAAATTATATCTGAAATTGATCGTACATGGCTGAGAAAGTGGATTGATTACAAAAGAGTTCCACGTGTATGCAGCTATACTTCTGTGCGTATGGATGTCTGTGTCTGTACATGCATATGGGTGTATTGATACTCGAGCGTGCTAAGAATCTAAACGAAAAATCATTCTTGTAAAACAGCGCACGTAATAGTCAATAGCCACATCAATTTGTGAAGACGACTTTAAAACGTTGATTGCTGCAGAAAAAGACACTCAAATCAAGTCCTCAATCACTGCTGCTGCTGCCGCCTTGGTTAGTGATTTACTGAAGAGTTCGTTCGAAGCTCAGAGTTCGCTCAATTTTCAGCACCTTTCGTGCTCTCGAATTGCTTTACGATTAAGCCGGCATAAACTCACCTAGGCCAAAAATATATTTTCTAGAAGTGCATAGAACGGTTTTGAACAGCGATTGCGTATATTGCTGACTAAATGACCAGCCAGCTGAGCTACTGGAAGAAATGCCAAATTTGATCAAGTCAAAAATACCTTTATCTTCCATCAACCAGTAACACCGTTGGCTCTTTTCGTGCCCTAACGATTTAAATTCACTGACGCAATAAGGCAAAAATTTGAATTTTGTCCTGCTTTCAGCAAACAAGATCATAAGTAATCAATGCAGCCTTCACAGAACTCATCACCTACGGCTGCACTTTTTGTCGAGGAGAGACATATATTCCATCGAGCAAGGAAAAAGATGCTTTGAAATGTGTAAGGTGAGGGATGCAAATGCAGCGGTTGTCGGAGGAACTTCTGAAATGACGGGCGGAGAAGGAAAATGTACGCGGAAGATGAAAGAGGAGGAGGAGAGTGAGAAGGAGAATGGGGGGAGGGGATGGGGAAGGAGGAGAGACAAAGGCAGCATTCAAAGAGATTTTCTACAATCCACGAAAAACTTTCTGTGTTATTTGCAAATACAAGGCACTGGATCAATAATGCCCTCTAGCTCACCAGGTTTTCTTCAAATCTGATGCATAAAAACAGGGCGATGAATACATGAAAGCAGAGCGGTGAACACATGAAAACGGATTAGTACTCCTTTTTCAGTCATATGAAATAAAGACTCGCAGAAAATTCGCCCCTCACCTCTCCCCTTTCCCTCCCCTCCCCCGGAGGATGAATTCTCATTGCACTAAATAACACTTCACAGATATTTGAGTTGCACTTAAAGAATACTTCGTAAACTGCAGTAATCAAATCTGAGATCACTAAAATGGCGTTTGATATATAAACAAGAGTTTGCAAAAGGTCATTAACCTGCTACTTCGGAAGTGTTGCCGTGTGTCCAACGTACGTGAAAAAAGGTCAGTGCCGGAATCCGTCCCAGAAGACGGAAAAAGACTGAAGGGACGAGGGTGTGGGCAGGAGGACAATTGAATTTGACGGTGGCAATTTGCAAAATTCGGATGTGGGAATAAATAGAAAAACAAGTCTTGGCCACAATATGGCAAATGTTGCTAGAACAAGAAAAAAAATGTCATTTGAATTTTTTTGACTTGCTAGAAACGAATGACTTAGACCTCTGGATGATCGAGTACGAAAATAAGGTATAGGTATAGCAAACAATTCAAAGATAACTTCAGAACTAGCGTGATAATCCTCTAAGCAAATAATTGCATTTATATTTCCTCTTACAACATCTTGTTGGGTATGCGTGATATCATACGCGACGAAACACGATGCGTAAGATGAGCTTATAGTTTTTTGATGCGACGACGACTGGAATTCGAGGAGGTTTGCGAAGATGGTTGCCGCCATCAAAGTTTTCATGAGTAAAGGCAAGTGCATCTCATGAATCCTATGCTATTATACACTGATTTTTAACCTATACATTATAAGCTGATTTTAACCTATATTACAGACTGAAAATATAGTACTTTGCACGGCTATGAATTTTAAATCTTGTCGATAAGTGCCCGTGCAAACTCAGCAACTACATCGTTGATATGTTACAGTTCTCAAAAGGTGCTCTAAATTCACGGTTAGGAGGCGTGCTCAATCTTAAATGTATTACCGCAAAAGCGGCAAAAAATAAAACATAAACGACGTCAAAGAAGAGTATCGAAGTCGCAATTTGGAAAACATTTTTCACTCATCAATTCTTTTAAATCGCTTTAGTGTTCCGTATAGCCATTACTATAAGCATAAAAATAAACTTCCTTATTTATTTTTGGCTATCAATTCTCACAGAGGTGTTAATTTAACATTAACGAAGAATTTATAATCGTTTATACAACATGATCAATCACAGGACGTCAATCATTGTTATGTGAATCGAGAGTGTTTCGATGAATGCACAACGCAGTGCAATTTAAAATGTAAAAATCGGTTGAAAAAAGAGATATTTCGATGAAATATCGAAAAAATAAAATTCAATCATCATCGAATGCGAGAAAATTTTTGAAAACTGACTTTTTGAGAAGAAAAAGCTTCGCTTTGCTCTTTTCCACAATTATTTCGAGCCTAAAATCTCATGTGAAACATCAAACAATAAACAAACTCACCATGTGATTAAATAAACAATTTCTGCGAACGAGTGGCAATGAGAATTATTGGCAGAGTCCCAATAAACATCGCTATTTAGAACACCTGAGAAATGCCGATCGCGTAAGATATTGCGCGAAAATATACCAAACATGAATCTAATAAACCTTTATAGTTTGATCACGTGATTGGCTTGTCCAAATGGAATATATTTTATATTTTCCTTTAGATCATCCTTAGTTCCTTTAGATCTTCGCGATGAAAGTTTATACCATATTCGGATAGAAAAACTTTCTATCATTTATTATTGATAATTTTAACATATGTGTATAGAGAGCCAATATAAATGTCTTTTTTAAGCTTTCTGAACATATAACTAAGTTGTGTCCCTATTAGGAAACATTATAGATAAACAAGTTAAATTTTATAAACGCAGTATTTATATATTTGAGATTTATTTATGTCGAAGAAATAAAACTTCCATAATCTCAAATTGGTTAATTAATTGAGTACTGCAAATAACTATACGCAAAAAATTTCTCTCGTAGAAAAATAGCGAAACTGACGCATTGTACAATTTAAAAGGTTTGTAATCTAGGTGATTTATCCATTAGCTTCCTCGGATATAAAAAATATCCCACAATTTTTTAGCAAAGTGAAATCTTCCAAGTAATCTGCATTTCATTTAAAACAAACATACTATGACGCTCATCAATACTGTACAGTAAGAAGTTTTTGATTAAAAAGAGAAAATGATGACAGTTAGTAAAGACGTCACTCTATGCACAAACTTTTACAGGTAGTGAGCGATGAACGCGCAAAATGAAAAATAATAATATTCATAACAATAAAAATCAAATTAATAAACGGTAATTGAAATGGACGATAATAAAACATTTATTATTATAATGGTGATTATAGTTGTAATTAGAATAACAGTAAATATATAGTAATAACAAACATAATTATGACATATGAGTAAATATAATTAATAACGATAATAATAAGAATAGTAATGAGAAAAGTAATAAGAGAATGTTTCATAATGCCCCTCCACAGCTGTGGCTATCAATTTGCGCAACCCTTATGTTTATACTCGTTTTCGAATTCACAGTGGGCGATTGCGAGTCTCGAAACACAAAGGTTCGTTTTTGAAAAGCTAAAAACGTGTGAATTGTGAATCCTTTCGAATTGTGCAAAGACAAAGAGGCAACAAAAATAAAGCGCATTATCAATTCATGTCATCCTCTAAGGGGAAAATTATCGCCATATTTTCGCACCTCCGATACAATATTCTACTGATGTGAACGCTATTTTAGTGAAAACTTCAACTGTTAACGTTAAGTTTGCCGCAATTCCAAAATATTTACGACATTTTTCGCATAATTTCAAATTTTTAACGCTATCGTTTTAAGCAGATTTCGTACTAATAACGATAATTTCGATATCATCATAATTGCTTCAGTGGCTGATCATATTCTTGTGTTGAAAGCCAGCTGTCACTAGTTTCCTTTTTAATCTAGTCAAGTAGAAGAGAACTTAGGCTGGTGCAGCTTAGGGAGAATGAGGGAGGGGTTGCAAGGAAGGAGTCGACGAGGAGGCTATAAGATAAGAGGTATGAAAAAAGCAATAAAGGTTGGGAATATGGATAAAATGCCTCTCACTGCAAATTAACGTCATGGCTTAAAAATGTTGTTTACAGCTACGCAACGTTTATGACGGGAAGTTGACATCGCACTACTCATATGACATCCTTTAAACAACTCATTTCAGGTGGGTGTAGAACGAAATAATGCTCCTCAATTTAATCTCTCCAGGTCTCGAAAAAAAGGAAGACGCACGTGAAGGACAAAAAAGTTTTGCGATTGCAATAGAAGCCGAGCGTTCGTTGTGCTATAGCCTCTGGAAAACATTCGAAAGGAACGACATTAGATCATCAAAACATCAATCATTTTGTTATGTTACCTTTTCATAATAAGTAGATATATTATATTTTCAAGGATATAGAAACATATAAAGGAGTGCACCTGCTTAAATATGGAAAGCAACGAAAAAAAATGAATATTCCAAAAGAATACCTGAACTTTTATCAGGTATGAGGCGAAAATTCAGGTTTCTATTGCTCGATCAAGCTACCGCAGACTCCAGCGCATGAATGTTACTAAATGGTCCAACTTTTCAAATTTTTGAACCGTAATCAGGAAATCTCAACGTACGCGAAGCTTATTTGTGAATCTCAATGTTCGGATGTAACAGAGAAACTAGAAGACGAGTCGGACAACAATCAAATATACGAAAACCGAAGCGTAGATGAGGTGAACGTCGAATGAGCTCCACATCCACCTCACAAATTTGATCGGAGACCGGTCGCCTTCTAAAGATATCATTACCTAGCTGGAGAGCGGAAACATTCAAATTCGGTGAATAAAGCGTAAAATTTTCAGAAATTCGATCGATGCGTATTTCCCACCGTTAGAGGTTGCAAACAAACATGTGTGACGCTTCAAAGAACTCGTTGAAAAAGTCTCACTTCCGCTGGGATGATAACAGCTTGCAATGAACGGCTACAAATGCTCAAGTTTTTTCGTTTTCCATAAAAAATTTGGAAGAATAAAAAAAATGGCGATTTTTCGAGGATGATTTATTTGAATTTCACTAAATGATAGTATCCATTCATCAGAAAGTTCGAATTTTTCTCCAAAGAGCATCCATCCTATGAGGGCAGTTGGAATGAATTGAGTAGATTTGGTTTAGCCGTCAATCTTCTCCACTTTATTCCATTCAGTGGGAGAAGTGGAATGCTATTGCAGCAGGCTTGCAATAAAACTCTAACGAGCTAATCGGTGCTACTCAATTATTAAATCTCATATTTCTTCAAGGAATCCGAAAAATCCGAATGAAGTAAACTTCGGATTTTATTAGTATCCATTTGAGCTCCGAAATGTTGATTTAATGGCGAATATGAAAAAATAAATGTTACACCGACTACCTCAAAAAAAAAAAAAAAAAAAAATGGAGCACATATAGCCATAATTTATGAAACGTACTGCTCTGGTTTTGAAAATTTTCAACATTTTCTGAATTACCTTTGTAGAAATTTCGATTTTCAAAGAAAAAAGCCAAAAAAAGGAAAACTGCCGTTGGAAAATCCCGCTTCTTCATAAACAAGTGCGCCATTCCTATGATGCATCATTATAACTGCAATCGATGCAGGGCCTGGAGCGATGCGAAGAGCAATTTACCACTCTTACGTATGCACAAACGCTCATTTGCTAGAGAGCTGTTATCCTTGTCGAATATTTCATTTTGTTGTTGCTGGTCGCTGTTATAATCAACGATTTGTTCGTTGCTCATTATGATATATGATTAGCACGTGAGGTTATATGTGTATTGAGGAGATGGGTGATCTTCCTAACCCCCTCCCCTCTCATTCATCCTTCTACCCGTTTGTGAAATTAATCGTACTCACATTGTGTTGACAAAGAGGATAGGATGAGTTAGAAGAGGCAATGCAAGTGACAGTCGGAAATGAAATGCATCGATTGTGGGTACGCTATTTCACTCAGCAATAATCCCCACCTTCATATATGATTTAAGAAGTATACACATTTATGCATCATGTCTAGCCTTCTGGTTTTTTCCTTCCCAAAAAAAGGATGTGCACTTGGTTGATTAGATGCAAATTACAGCTTCGTCATATGACTTTGCTCGGAAATGCAAAGATCAGTTATTATGTATGTGATATGAGATATTTTCTTAAGCAATACTTTATTATCAATGAGCATTCCACAGCGATATTCTATCGACGAGTCCCTGCACTCAAGCATTAAGTCTGGGAACCCGAACTTTCGCCTCAAGTTGCGACATAACTCTCTCACAATTGCTTATTGCAGTTTGATGAGGCGGCATTGTTAACTCGAATATTCGATTTTTTTTGAAACTGCACCCAATCTGAACCCAATCACTCTCCTTGGCTTGCCCAGCAACCGCTCTAAACCTCCTATGATAAAAATCCGGGAACAAATCCCATCGAGTGCTAGAAGTGGCACTTGAGGTTAGAGTTCAAGAAAATAGGATGTACTCAAAAATGATTTTGATACTCGTATTCAGCGTCTGCAATAACCTTGGTCAGACTTAAGGCCGTAAGTTTAGATGCATGGGTGGAGTCCAATGGCTTTAAAGGGCGAGCTTTAATTTTTATAAAGTGTTTATAGAATTTCGAGAATTGAATTAAAAAAGTGAGGCGGAAAATTCTAGCTGATGTGTTTCCTGAAATACCAAGTTATTGATCCGATTTCCTAAAGGTGCTTTGCGGTCTAAACGCGTCAGAGGTACTGAAGAAGATATCAGTGCAGAAAAAGGAGAAGCCAATCAAACTAGTGCACAAGAAGGACGGTTCGCTGAAAGATAAGACGAAAATGGAATTCCCTATAAATTCTCAAAATAGAAAGAATAAAAAATTGCTGAGCATTCAGCTAAGAAGCACAAAGAAATTTGTTTAAAGAAATCGTCCGCTTATCAACAAAAGGTCGGCGACATCGATCTAAAGCATCACTTTCAAGTTTGTCCGTGTGGTGATACTATCAATTAATCTTGGATAAGCTATCAAAGATACGTTACTTTGTAACCGTATCAATACTCGCAGGTTAAGGAATGGCGATTCAATTTTTGGATATGTGCGCTTGACGGTAAAGGGTATATTTGGGCAATGACGATATTAGGGCTACTAAAAAAACAATCGCGTAACACTGAAACATTCTTGGAAAAAACACCAGCCTGAAAAAAAATTTGTTTTTTTGAAGCTTTTTTTTTCAGTTCATTGAAATGAATTTTTCGAGCACAACAATTTACCGACTAAATCACAACTTTTCTACAGTTTTGTCTAATTTCATCAAAATTTCATCAAAATTGAAACTAAAATATTTTGCACTGGTTTATGGCATGCAAAATAAGTCTAGTAAAATTGTGAAAAGCAACCAGTTGATGACCTCTCACTCACCTTGTGACGTCATAAATTCCTCTTGCAAAAATTGCTTCCGAGATTTTCACGCATTCACTGCTGGCATTGTCCATACGGGAAACGATCTATATAATAGCGGCGCAATAATGATGATGTAGTCGAATCTTATGGCAGCGATTACTAACTTATCGAGTCAACAAGAACGTTTCTCGGTTGCTTGCCGTCGAATTGTGCCCTTTCAGTTAAGGGAATTAATTGTAGTCGTTTGATATCAAACTTTAAAGTACGAAAGTTCGATGAAGGCCCGCGACAATAGTTCAAGTAGTTCAGGTTAGCCGCAATATCAGTGTAACGCCGCTATAGTTCGAGTTGTTCAAATCAGCTAGCAATAATGTCACGACTGTTCGGGCAGTTCGTCCTACACAGAGCTTGCCAACGGCAGCAAGAAGTGCAGTGATAGAGATGGCAGCACAACGAGCGGTAGCGATGGAGGCTGCGTTCGGCTTATCTACCATTCAATAGATGTAAGGGGATTTTTATGAGCGTTGGAAAGTGGTAGATGAGATGATGCGAAGCGATGAAAAGTCGAACGAAAATTCCTCAGGCTGAAACAAGTCAACTAGCTGACGGCCAACAACTAAGCAGCCACTCTCGTATAAACGTCAGCGCACCGACCGACGCAGACAGCTGTGCCGTTGCTTGCGACGACGCGATGCGTAGCACCCTCCCCTCCATCCTCACGCCTACGGTATCAACCACAACACCACTAAGGCTAAGCAGTCGTGCCCATCGAATCGACGACGACCATGAACAACCATCATGTCTCCCAAATCCGTCTGCTACTATAAACTGCAGCTCCCATTTCAGCGGAGTAATTACATGGAACCTTTCTAGAAGATTTTTAAATGGCTGATTCGGCCGACTACTCCCTGATGGTAATAAATCCTGCATCCCACTGAAATTTTTGTTTTCTCTTCAAATTCTGAAAGAAAATAGCGGCGATAATCCATTCAAACTGAGAGAGATTATTCTCTGAGCGCTGTTTAAAAATATGACAGTAGTATGCGACTTCGCCAATGGTTCAATAAGCTAAACTACATGAGAGCAAATCGTTCAGCAAGATGAGAGTTTTCTAAATGCAGAAGAGAGGAAATTCCTTGTTGACGTCTAAACTTCAGAAAAAAAGGCCGAAGACAACGATTGGGATGCAGTGCTCGCCACACTCGATCATCGAAAACTCTCCACATAACGTGTGGATAAACTATTGTCTTGACCAAAATTGCATCAATTCAGAGACACATAAGCGCCTATTAATTGTTGACAGCCGCTAGTCAATAATTTAATAGTCAATGGCTAGTTAGAGCCTCTATCATGATTGCATGAGTTTCAAGGCAAGCGCTATATGCGTTTCGGTTACGTTATTTACTAAAACTTTCGAACATTCTTAAATTATCACACGACACTTATAAACCCCTCGAATTGAACGATGTTCGGTATCATACAGCAATCCCTCTATACTCATGCGAGTTTCTAATTGCAGTAAATTCATTATTAGAGTCAATTGTAGGCAGCAATATAAAGGAATTAATCACATATCAATGAGAAGTCGAGAATGAATTTGCGATATCTCATCGAATTTTTTTCACAGGTGTTCATACTCACTTGCGTACGATACAATAAATTCAGTGCAACCATACTGAATAACAAACGAACTGACGACCAGCACCTTAAATATGCTTATTTTCACCTTGGCTAGCAATAAAAATTCCCATTTTCGTGTTTACTTTTCTACTGAGCACCAATTTCATCACCATAAGAGTCATTTTCTATGGAATTGAGAGCGCTGTAAAGATTATCAAACATAGAGCAATGGGCCTTACCCATAGCTGCCACGAACAGATGCTGCATGCGTCTTTATCTTGCTTCGACTAGAAACTCTTGTAATCATAACTGCTACCTCATGTGAGCAACCTTCATTTATCTGATCTTCTCTGACCTTCCCTCCCCCCCCCCCCCTCCTCTCTTTTAACCCCTCCTTTCCCTCTCCCAATTTGCCATATTTTCGACCATTGCTCTACGAAAGAAATTTTAAACCACTGATGTTCATTTGCCAGAGCGTTTTTGTTAATATTTGTGCAAATCCATTGCACGGCGTCGACGTCCGATATCGTTTGGAAAGTTTCGCAGTTTTCTTTTTTCCTTCTCGGTTTCTCAAAACAACGATTGTTTTTCACCCCGAAAAATTCATTCCTCTTCATAAAGCAATCAAGACAATAGTAAAAAGTGTAAAATTTTTTCACCTTATTTATGATTGTCGAACGATTTTACGTAACTCTCATCATTCAAATGATTCGCTTTTAATCTTATAAACTCTCATGAGAATTTAAATCCCCTTCGTTATTTTAGGTGATAAAGTGTTCCTATTCTCTGCGAGTGTGTCAACTTGAGTTTCCCTCGTTGACATGTCATATCACCTTATTCGATACTAATCGAAGAAATGAACTTAGGCACTTTTATTGGAGTTAAACAAACGATATAAAATATTTCACCGACTACACGAGTGAAGAGTGCAGTCATCTTGTAGTGCAAATAATTACAATTCCATTTCATGTTTGCGTTTTAAAATACGCTCATCATACGATGTAGAATACAAGTGCAGGTGAGTAAGCGATATACCAAAGGGGCGTTGCGTACTTCCTGTAAACGCCATTAGCGAACGATGAGAGAATAGCGACGATAGATAATAAAAAAATTGAATAAATGAGGATCGAACTAGTTACTGCATAAAAGATAAACATTCAGTATTCTAGGTTGTTAAATTGCAAAATAATTTCAGCATTTTGAAAGTTTTTTGAATACAATCGTTTTTTTTTTCACCTTCAAGCAAAAACCTATTTGAAAAGATTAATTTGTGCAAATGGAAATTGCAATTGATATAGGTGATAGCGGTGAAATGTTACACATTATGCACATCGTACAAGTGAACGGTATGTTGTGCAATTAACTTCGAAACTTTTCACATGATAGTTCTCATATTTGGCGACGACTTCTTCATTTCGGAGATCTCTTTCCGCACAACGCCTCTAAATTTTCTACTATATGGTGATGATAAACGTCAGAATTAAAGCTGAAGAACATCGCTATATGCAACACCTTAAATCTAGGCATTTAAATCATTTTTATTATCGACATCTGAGAGTAACCAAAAAATTTTGTTCCACATTTCGTTTGGCGTACATTACGATCGCATTCAATAAAAAGGAGGGCTTTTTTTCGAATGAGTGAACATTTTATGCTTTGGCTTTTGCTGATAATTCATATACGTAAAATTTAAATATGCAAATTTCAAATTTAAATGTTGGCAAGTCATTGAAGTGCATAGGAATATGAAATATCGGTTTCAATAGCAAGAAAAGGAAGCAAACATTTTGCACTTTAATGATTTATTAACGCGACTAATGCCGAAAACAAAAAGAAGACAACAGAATAGGTCACGAACAATCGTCTTTTATTTTTTATGAAGTGATCGAAATCTTTAATTTTGGAGAAATTTAATAAAATGAAATACTGTAAATGGCTGAACTTTTTAGTGAACTCTGAAAAGAAAAATGAAAAATCTCTGAATTTTCCTTCGAAATAAAACTTCGAAGACTAAAATATTTTCATAAATTTCTGAGTTTTTGCTAGGAAACAATTTCTACCACGCAAATGGTACATATCTTTGCGATATAGAGACATAAAACAATCCATAATAACACTAATATGGTGCGTATCCAACTAGAAGAGATCGTTCATTGAAGCACGCAACTTCGGTTTTTTTTCCGCTCATAAAATATTGATAATCTCGACGCAACAATCTCCTCATCCAATCATATTTGCAGTCGGAAAAAAGCTGTTATTTGAAATTTCCATACGAAAAGATCAAATTTCCACGCATCAATTATTGCAAATGTACACTGTCTATTTCTTTTTTGATTTACTGAAACTTATTGAATTAGCATAAATTGAAATGTTTAAACTATCGAATGAATTTGATCAATTCAAAGCAACGATACACATTTCGTCTGAAAAAATACGAAATAGCCATTGAAAGATGTGTCTTATGAAAAGCACCGAACTCTCATGTTCGCATTTGCGATCTTCAATGAAACGTGCCTTTCGTTATTTGAACCATTAAGTACCAACGTCAGTGTGCCATTCTTGTTCACATTCATTAAGCATCGATGCCAAAAAATAATGAATGCATACGCTTGTCTGTTTGTTTGTTCGCTTATCTGCTGTGATACTTCCTTGTTAGTGTTTATGCCCACGGTTGTCTGTCCGTACGTCTGTTTATTCACCTCAACGATCATACGCGTAGGAGAAACTATTTTTGTGAATGAGGTGAAACTTAATATTCTCTTGAAAGTGCGAGCGGAACGGAGGCGAAATTTTGATTTAGTTTGCTTATAATTGAATGAATTTTATGCGTATTCCCTAATTTTTGCAAATAAACACGTTTAAGTTACCCAATTCGCCTATTTAACAGTGTAAGCCATGTAAAGTTATATATCGCGGCAGCCACGCAGAATATATTTTCAAGTTTATTTTAGTACAAATGAACAAAATCGGTTGAATGAAGAAAGCGGGGAAATGCATTTGATGGGCAGTGCGATATGCGTTTAGCTAACTTTCAAACACAAAAACGCAAAGCGAATTTACGAAAGAAATGCACGAGAAATGAAACTGTAATTTTGGGCTTAGCTAAACGTTTGCGTTATCTTTATCCTACCACGAAATTGATCATTTCTGTAGAACTTTAGTCTTTCGTTTCTACAAATAGATGATGCAGGATGGAACTGAACGGTTGTAGAGGTGGCAGCACTTTATTATCTTTAAAAAAGAATAAAGGATAAAACAGCTGAGCAATGAATTCGTGATGCAGCTTTGCCTCATTGAAAGAGTGTTGTGCTGCTTGACGGATCGGATAGGAAATGATTGTGCCGAAGGTGAATAACGTAATTACCTGCTACGCGTTCAAATTGAGGATGCGCACATCGGATGGTGGAATTCGATTGATAGACGGTGATATTGCCTGAACGGAAGTAAATAATTCGCATTTCATTTTTTGATTTATTTTGCACTTAATAAGGGGCAATAATATGTAGCTGCAAAAAGATTATGCAAATACGATCCACGAACATCCCCCAAATCAAATTCCGCATAACAATAAAAATCGAACCTTATGGGAGCAAATTCTTATTGCTCTGCCTTTTGGTTTGGTGGTGTGAAAATTTTTGAACGAATATATGGACGATATATTTAAATTTGACCAACTAGCAGCTCGGGTTCAATCCTCACTAAATATGCAAATCAACTTCTATTGCAACTAAGTTCTCGAATTACCGATTTTTACTTACGAGAATGCTTTTATAGTGTTGTTATGTGAGTTTAATGCAACGATTTTCTTTTCACTAATTATGGAGCTGTTCCGATTTCGCGAATTTTCACGAAAAAGGAATTTGACAGCAAATGAATTTGCGAAATTAAAAAAAAAAAGAAATGTGAAATAGAACGAAGAAATGGGGGGTTGCCGAAAATGAATAGAAATATTATAAAAATCGCCAAAAAGATACGAACGAAAATTTTATCCAAATATTTTCACAAATTACTGCATTACTGCATCGAAAAAAATGCCTCAAGAAATTTGCCTACTGCATTCTCTCCAATGGGTTTTGCAATTTTTATGCAAAAAGAATTTGAAAATGTGATACTAAAAATTAAAAAAAAGAATTACCACCCACAATGTCAGTAATATTTTGAAGTCGATTTGAACATGTATTATCATTTGTACTTTCATTTCCTATCAAAGTTTCACTATTTTTCTCCAACATCGCAAAACCTTTCCGCCGTCTACAATACAAAATGCAAAGAAAAGCGAAAAATATGAAAGAAGTTTTCACTAAAAACTTGATCTCACACAAAGATCTGAAAACATTTGAAATTCAAGATGGCATGAAGATATGAAAAATTTTCTCAGCGAAAACTAAAAGTTATCCAAAGACACGAAAACTTTTTCTCTACTTTTCAGAAAAAACCTCGATGCTTCATCTCTTTCGTCCATGCTCTTTTTTATTTCCGATTCATTAGTATTAAATGAAAGCGTAACATCTAAATTTAATGTGTTAATAAACCTTTAATGAGCGATTGTACGCCTCTCGTCTGAATTTGCGATTCTGATCACGTATCAATTTTATCATGAACGCGAGAATGAAGAGTAAAATCACTTTCGTCACAATTAATGCACTATAAACGAGCGATTCGTTGATCTCTTTGACGTCTGAAATACAATAAAGTCGTGATTAAATCTCACGAGGCAATATTTAACCTTTTTGGATAAACGACCACTGATTACAGCAAAGGTGTAAATTGAATTTGTCGACTTTTTTCTATTGTATATCCGAAAATGGTGGAAATCTCAAATATCACTCATCACTACAGAATCTTTTTTGATGCCTGCAATTAAGGATAGTACTGAAACCTGAAGATGAGGTTTAAACTATTTCGGTTTTATTTAAACTGAAGAGTCCCAAATGTTGGAAGTGTTGAAAGTGTTTGCTGTAAAAACTTATTTAGCTCTTTCAAAAATACGGAGGTCTAAACGTGCAAAGCTTGGTAGAGGAAGATGCTAATCAGAAGATGACCGGAAATATTGGATAGCATCCAAAAAATCTCCTTTCATCAAATAAAGGTTTTCCCCAATAGTATTTGCTGCAAAAAAATGTAACACAACTTCCAGAACGACGAAATTTGCATGAGATCGAAATTTGCCGGTCTCTATGCATCGACCATTTGGGTTTTCTTGATTGGCATCAAAAATATAAAAAAGAGCATTGGCCGCCGTAGTACTCAATGAAATGTCAAATAAGACAATTGATATTGCTTGCATTGTGTATTTAAAATTATCTTCTCATTGCAAAACCTCATCGCAAAATTTGAGCCGTTTGTCAGTCAGAATTTTCACGTCAAGGGAATTTATCTTCTAGCATAAATTCGTGGAGATACGCCAATTTCCAAACCTACAATACAAATATTCCCATATGTCTTCTGTCAACAAAGAACTCTAAGCAGACTCTGAACTCTCACAATATCCTTCCTTTCGCCTTCCGTCTGAATATTTTCCTTGAAAATTTAGCCTAACTAAAACTATGGAGAATTTATTCGAAGTTCCATAATCCTATAGTTAAATGGAATTAAAACAATGTAAAAGAATCAGCGAATTCAACATCCATAGTGAAAGTTTTATGAGATATATGTTTTCAGCGTTGAAGAAGAAGCTTATTAAATTTTCTGGAAAACCACATTTGAAGTATAAAAAATTAAATGAAACGTGAACTTAAAACCTATGCTTACCTTAATAAAATACCACCATAAAGAGAGAACATAGGGACCTCTACGGAATAAATTTTGAAATTCCTCAACCGAAATTAAAATCTTTTGGCTAATATTAAAATATTTTCGCCAATATTTGAATTTCATCAGCCAATATAAATAGTACTGTTTTCGAGGAGCAACCTTCAACACACGTTGGCAAAGTGTCGTTCCAATAACCAACATCGGTACATTCGACCACTCGGCTACCGATGAGTTTGTGCTCTTCAAAACATTCAAATGAAACTCGACTTCCTGGTCGAAAAATGTTCGACGAATCCTCAGCGAGATAGTCACCAAGATGAATATATGGTGTTAGGCAATTCACTGAAGAACTCAATTTTTTAAATGCCAGCAAATCGTTCGCCAACATCAATTAAATCCTACGATGAGATAAAATTAAATGTAATGATAAATTAAAGTAATTACATTACAAAAGATGGAATACCGCATCACCTCTGCCAGAAACCGAGAACGCTACTTTTGCGAGATGTCGAAACTGTGTATTCGAGACCGCGATTGAAGAAGGGGCCCTTAGCTTTCACGACGCTTGGGGACGCAATGCGCATAAAGTGTCAGCTGCACTTATAGGCTTAGCGCCTATGAGTTCCAAGAAAAAAGAAAAAAACAGAATTTTGAGGACTAACTACATACAGTTTCTTAATAAAGTTAAGAGCGAACGTTTTCGGCAATGCCTGATTCGAAATCTAGAAAGGTCACTATAGAATGACATCAGAGCAGAAGAAAGTCAGTTGAGCGGTTCTCCATCAACACAAAGGACGTATGGGCTTCTACTTTTAATACGGTCGCGAGCACGAACAAATTGAAAGAGAATCTAGGGTTTACTGAAAGAGTTCCCGAAGTAATTTTGCATAACATTTACATGCAAAGTGAGAATAAACGAATCGTGGAGTTCCTTTCAAACTATTAAAACATTTTAAAAAATACAAATTGAAACACAACTCATTTACAGGGAAAAAGCTTGCTAATCCATAAAAAGTATGAAACAAATATAAAAAGGTTGTGTTAAATGGGTGAAAATCATGGATGGTATTGCACACCGATTCCCTAAAACCTTGGAAAAAATAAGTGTCCACATAGCACAGTCCTGAAAACGTGACTAAATAAAAAGCCATGGCAAAGTTTATCCTCAAGAATGATCAAAACATTCGTTACAGGAGTGGAGGTATGGGAAAAGAAGGAAAGTAATGAAAGGGAAGCGAAAAGCAGGAATGCTTCAAGCAACAGGTATATGAGAATCAATTTAACCGATGGCATTTCATTGATCAACCTGAAGTGAACGTATTCTAATGCTCTCATCTTTGCACACATTTTAACGGAAGCTGCAATTGAAGTTCAACAAATTCGATCGGCTTGCAACACGAAAGCTCTTTTCTGTTGACCATTGCAAAGTAACAGCCGTTTAATGTTATGAAAAACTCGAAACTGCGTCGTTATTCTCCTATCGACTCTCTTTATCCAAAAACGGTGCCAAATGTGATTCGTCTCGTTTATTTTAATAGGCCCACAAAGCGCTCCAATGAGCTCGATCCTGCACACTACCCCTCGCATGCAAAAGCTTTACATGATTCTAAAGAAAGGGGCCATGTATTACATATATGTATATATGTGCATAAATATAAATTTATTTGTGTAGGTATGCAAATGTACATATATGTTTATAAATGTACATAAACATACACATATATACATATGTACTTGTGCATGTATAAATATCTTTAGCATATAAGATGCATTCATCTGCACCCTCCCTTCCCGAAAAAGAAACCAACGCCGCCTTTAGACACCCGAATAATGTCGTGAATGGATGGAAAATTTCATTCCTCAGTGCGAAGGTGGTATGACGCAGCATACTTTGAATACTTTGAAAAGCCGTGATATCATCGGTTTCGTCGCTCCCTCCATCGATGCAGCTGGCAACTCTTCCATCTACCCCGGTTTTGAGTCCTCTGCATCCAAGTAACTCCAAATAGATGTCGCAGCCGGTTTTCCTACCTTGTTGATGGTCTGCCGCGTGGTTGTTTTACGTCTCTTGGATACCATTCAAGGATTCGCCTCGTCCATCTATTGTCGCTTAACCTGGTTACGTGAGCAGCCCACCTTAGTTTCCTTTTATGCATTCTTCAGCGATATCCTCTAACCTGGATTTTGAACACAACTCTTCATTTGTGATGTGTTGTAGTTTGTTGATACCTTCCATTAGCCTTTCCATTACTCGCTGGAATTTGTTTTATTCCACTAGTTTATTTTCTTCAGCGAGCACGATGCTCCACGTTCTGCACCCATAAAGAAAAACAGGGAGAACCGAACCGTGGAATTGAAGAGTTTTGCTTTTACGGAACTGCTGTCTTTGTGTCATAGGAGACGCCGGCTTGGTGAAGGCTAGCCACCCCGCTCTTTTTCTTCTGCTTAGCTCCTGACCCAAGTCGTTTTTTCTTTTGCACATTCTGTCCCAAGCATACATGCTGTTCCAAGAGCTCAATGTTCTCACTATCGAGCCTCATGGGAAACTGAGGAGAGAATGCATTCTTCATCCACTTCGTTTGCTTTGTGAATGCAGAGCCTAACTCTCTTGGCATTTTTGTTGAGCTTATTCAGTGAATGATGGAACTTTTTGGGTCATCGGCAACGAGTACACGTCGTCCGCAAAGGGAAACATCTGGGGTTCTTCGCCTTCTACATCAAAACAATCTGCAGTTTCCATCTTTCTCAAGATTCCTTCGAGAGCTGATGGTGCTTCAAAGAGAGTGATTTCGTTGTGCGAATCGGATAGTGTACCTTCAATGATCCGGACAAACACTGGTTCCACTCCTCATCGGATACACTTTGGCGTCTGGC
Source organism: Ascaris suum (assembly GCA_013433145.1). Classification (NCBI taxonomy): domain Eukaryota; kingdom Metazoa; phylum Nematoda; class Chromadorea; order Rhabditida; family Ascarididae; genus Ascaris; species Ascaris suum. The sequence goes on along the minus strand of CM024178.1, from coordinate 5,685,687 downwards.
ATTGCGCTCCACTGATGACTCAGCATATGCAAAAAAGCATTACAGACAGCTCACATAATAAAATGCAATATACGCATTGGCCGATGATATTGCGTGAAGCCTTTCATATAGGTCACATCACTATTACCTGACGCATACGTCGTAAAAACAGAATATTGAAAAACTTTTTAAAAATTGTTGAACTGTAATGATAAAAGTTACGTTTCGAAGAACAAAGAGGCCATTTAATCGGATGCCACATAGAACCATCGACGATTTGTGATTCCGCGCAAATGACTTCTGAGTGACCATTTAAACGAAGCGATTGCGATTTACAACTTAGAGTGACCTTAAATGGACACCATTGTGCTTCTTCATAGACTCCTTAGGAGCATGTTTTCAAAACACGGAGCTTACAAGCAACTTTCCGACAACGACACTGTCGATTTTAGCACCGAACTGAATACATGGCTTTTATATATATTTTATTTTTTTAATATTTTACATTTTATACAAATATTTTCACAATGAATACAAATATTTTAGCATACTAAATACTGAATACATTTTAACCGACAATACCAAAAAGGGACCATGGCAATAATTTTTCGGGCCGCGAGTAGCACCGAACTGAATCGCTCCCTTATGCAATTTAATACAGACACATAAAAGAAAAAAGCCGGGAATTACTTTTTACACAAAATAACTGCAAATAATGTCTCGAATAACAGAGGTCTCATTCCTTGACTTTAGGAAATTCTTCAGGCGCAAAGCACAATAAGGTATGGACGGATTGAAACACAGTTTCTTTTCCTCCCCCTCTCCCATTTAAGGTTGCAAGGGAAGGAGAAACTTTTAATGCAGAATGGGGTTCTTCATCCAGGTTTGAGTTCACTTCACTTTATATAAACGCTATATGCAAGGATGTAGCGACTATTTAGAGGCCCTTCTCCCTTGTCGCTAAACTCAGGGGAGAGGTGGGAGAAAACAGAGAGGTAAGATAAGGAGGAATGTTTGTTCCGTGACAGTTCATTGTGGTCACATACTAGGTTGAACAGCCGATAAAATATCCCCATTCTCATTTTTCGTTTTTTCACTTCGACTCCCTGATAAAACTGAGCAAAAACAGAGAATGAATTAGAAGAAAGGAAAGAAACGAAGTGGGTGTCGAGATGATGAAAGGCGAAGACAAGGTGGAGCTCTAGTTTGGCTCAGAAAAACGTGTCTACGAAATGGCATCTCTCAGGCTCGAGAGAATGCAATCGGCTCTTTATTGGCTTCAAGAAATAAAATCAATGCGAGTCGAATACCTAGATCAACCTATGCATTGGATTTGACCAGCCAGAAGCTTCTCTCTGGAGTAAATGCAACGGTGTTAAACACATGAACAACTAATTTTCATAAGTGAAGATTCCAACCTTAAATCCAATGGATAGCGTTTCGTTATTCGATGGACAAAGTTCGCTGCTTCCATTACAAATCGATCCATTAACGGCGTACTGTAAATATTTCGGAATTTGCTGTAGAGTGCATCTCGAATGCGTTACTGTAACAGAAAAAAATTGAATGATGTGAAATTTTTTGCATGTCAACTATGAGAAATTTAAATATTATGAGGGTTTTCTTGAAACTTTAACAGGATGTGTTTATTTTTGTACGTATTGCCTCCTTATCTTAGAGGAAAATCAATTCCTTAGCTTCCATTAGAGAAAAGAACATGAAATATGCGCAAATATCCATCTCTTCCTTCTCCTTTCCTCTCCTCCAACCGCTTTTCACCCTCCGCACCTCGACTTCCACCTTTTAATTAAGGGACTGTAAGTGAAATGGACGAGTATTAAATCGCCGATGAATTTTGCACGTTCAGAAAGTGAGTTACAACGAAATGGTAAAAATGCATTGGAAAAACTTGAAAAACCTTGACTAAACACTGAAAGGATTGCAAATTTCGCGCATTTGGCGAAGACGTCATACGAGCCACTAGAATTTGGAAATTTCGGAACTTCAGAATCACTAGCAATTTTTCGATTTCTTTTCTCAGGCACTTCAGCTGCTCATCAAAGTTCACTATTTTTCGGTCACTGAAACTAGAAAACTTTTAGCAGTCTAAAGCGCAGATTCCACAAAGAAGTCATCCCTGACAATTTGAAAGTATACACTACAAATTTTAGTGTTAAAACTTTCCCTAAAATTGATAGAGACGTGGAGGAAATTGAACGGAAGGAGGAGGGGAAGGGAAGGAAGAACAGAGTGGGGAAGGAGGAATGATGGGTGAGTGGTGGTGGTGGTGGGGGGAGGGGATGTCAGTATTTGATATGATCTCGCAATTTACAGGACTATAAATACCGTCGAATGGATATATGCTTTCACATTCGCAATGGAGTTTTTTGATTTCTGTCACCCATAGTCAAGAGATAATTCAAATGATTTAGAATAAAATTCGAGCTATATTAATTTCTACAAAAATTTGGTTCATACTGCAAAAAAACTCAAGTAAATATTTTTGTTAATCTTTTTCTAAGCTTCTTAAACCTTTTGTTTGTTTAAAGAAGCACCATAAAATAACGAAGTTTTTTTTAGTTATAACAGAAGTTTTTTTCCTCATCCCGTTTTATTTTCCCTCTTCTCCTTTCTCGTTCATAGCCATCACTACCCTTCCTCCTCTTCATTCTTTGTAACACCACCCTGAAGAGTGGTTGATTCGTTTATTTTGCTGTTGAGTTCGATTCTAAGAAATCAAAGTGATTATCTTTTATTGAAACTGTTGGAAATTTATATGACCATATGAATCGAAATTATTTTACAGTAATTGAAAAAACGAGTGCCACACAACGTGGAATCTCGTAGTGCTTCAACACATAAAGTGAGAAAATTCTAGCTGGAAAGAGTATGGAATGCAATGCCAAATTAAACTTTCTAATTGACCATACATCATGAAGCGATGAGTGTCATCAACGATAAAACAAATGGACTTTTATATGGAATATTTGTGTTAAAACAACAAATATTGGCCGCTTATATTTGGCGATAAGTGAATTTTGTCACTAAATTTTGAACGGGAGATTCACGAAGCAATGTGGAAGATATCAAAGAGCAACACATCAGCAACACTCACCATTTATCATAAATAACCGCAAGCATCGCTTAGATTCTATATAAGAAGGAAATAAAAGTTAGGAAAAAATTAAATTCGAACCCTAAATTTATACTGAAAAAAATTTACTAAAAGTATTTTCGATTGAATTCACTGAAAATTTTAAAAATAATAGAAAACCTTTCTGCTCTTGCAAATTGCAGAACTTTATGAGGCTTGCATTTCTACCTATTTCACTTGTCAATCCGGAACACGAGCATTTATAATCTTTTGAATAGAATTTGAAATGATATTTAGAAGGCGTAGAAAAGATGCATCAAAGAAAAACGCAAATTCTTATCGATGACATTTGAAAACTTTATCGGGAAATAAGCGCGAACGCATAACCTTTTGTTTGCCGGACGAATGCTTTACAACTGATCCATGTTTTCAATGGCCAAGTATGCTAAGCACCATATATTTATATAAGCACGCATCATATAACATACCTTCATGCCATATGTGGTAGTTTGTCTGAGTCATCATTAAGTATAAAATCTCCAACCAACGCAAGTTAAGCTAACTAAAAAAATAAGCATTAACCAACCACAAACTGGGGACACATCGGCAACAGGACGTTTGTTGACTTCATGAATCCATCCAGTATCGTCACATCGCAACGTGTGACTCCCGTTTGGTAGTAAGCGAGCATCACTTTTTGCGCATCTACAACATTTATTAACCCTACATCAAACTTAACAATGGTGGAAGAAAACTTATCTGAAAAAGTGCTTTATCATCATTTACTGAAATCATAGCTTCAACGAGAAAACGATTCAGCTGCAGCTTCGAGCATCAACTCTATCCCATTATGATTAGATTCTGTGTAATTTCTATTCAATTTTATTAAATTAGAGCAATCAATATTGTAATGCTTCATTATAAATGTAAGTTACATATATCGTAAATAAAAATTCACTAAGTTAGATATGAAATGAAACGTCGAGAAAGAGTAGTAGCGTTGAGGCAAGTATTACGTTTGAATTCGAAACGCAGTACCTTTAATAAAAGCAGTGGGGAATAATAAATTAAATTAGGCAGAAGAGATATAAAGAAAGTAACACAGTGTTGGAAATTTAAATTACTGGGTTCGTTAGGCTAGTTCTCTTGACCACCTTCCTACAGCCCCCCCCCCCCACCCTCCCTTCCACCACAGCCTTCTTACCTCCCCTTGAAGTGAATAGAAACAATGTGAAATGAAACACGAAAGGGAACCACATAAATTTATGACAAAAATTTGAAGTAGGTTGAAATTAGAGTAAAGCAACACAGCACACCCTCATCATATATCGAGTAACGACGGACAAATAAAGCGGTGACGAAATATCAAGTGGTGAATTTCATATGAAAATTTAAGATCGGTCAGTCACTGGGCCCCTAGATTCTAGAGATTACGGCATCAAAGGTCATACTAAGCCTTCAAAACGTAAGAACAATTGAATTGAGAAAGCGCAGAAACTCTATCACATTCGAATTGTTTGATGAATAAAAAATAGACAGCAAGTTATGTCAAGATAAGCCTTAAAGCGAAAATGCGCACAGGCAAACACAACGCACACTGTTGGTCGCCTGTTGTCTGTCTGCCCAATCATGCAATTGAACAGCAATAAATATAAGCGAACTGTACCGTAAGGTTAGTGTTTCGTTATGTTTGTAGAATCGTGCTTTTTTGCTTCTATCTATCACAAATTCATCGGGATTCAAGTGTGGCAGATCACAGATGACGAACGTTGCGGCTTCCGATGTACAAGTAGGCGTGAATGATGCGAAATAATCGAGCATACCGACCAGTGCCCATTCACCTCTGAGGGCTAGAGTACTTAAAGTGCAGCGTAAATAGGCTGCCCGCTGAAATTTAGTTCATAACTAAGGGAAGGATAATATGTGGAAGCATGAAAAAAATAACGTAAAGTGCCTAAGCCGCCTAAATAGGTTTTGGCACTTCATTGAGGTGGGAAGGCGCACCGGGCGTGACTTCTATCTCATGAATAATTCTTTAAAAATTGCTCGAGAAATGTTTGCGAAAAAAGGAAATGACAAAGAAAGTCGAGTAGAATGCAAATGACATACCAATGGATGCACAAGCGAAGTGTTCAGTTTTAGGCGTCTTCCTTCGCCACACCTCATCTCGATTAATGTCTCTGTTGCGTACTAGAAATTAACATTTAAACACGATGAATGATCACAAATCATTTCCTTATTGAAATTTAATTACAAAGCTGGCAGAAAATTTTTCACAGATGTGTTAAAGGAAATCAATGAGGGAAAATAGAAAAAAGTTATACTGATATTATAATGTAAAATTATTCTTCGTCTAATAATAAATTATTTATAGATAGCAAATTTCCCATACGTCTAATGAGCTGCCCGAATGCACTATAGTAAAAAATATTGAATACTCTTCTCGTTGGATTTATTCAATTGAGTATAGAAATGCAACATTTTATTTAATAGCCACTATTTAAAATACCCCATAATATTTCCGCTAATTCTAGTCAGTTTCATTATATAAACAGTGTTAAGTGGAATTTTAGTTTTTGACCTTAAATAATTTTTACAGTTTTAGAAATGATTCAAAGTAAGAGCAACCTGCCCTTTGGAGTTGGGATTGATGAATGAGTTTCTTACTGAGAAACGATCACCGTACGTATCGTTGAGCAGAGGAGGATCACACCATTGGGGATTCAGTTCGTTTCCCCACAACATTTCTTCATTACCATAATCATCAGGCTGGTCCTAAACTTGTAAATTTTAACAAGTGAGGCCGTAAAACAGCCTCACAAACAAATCTCTTCCCCCTCCCCCCAAACCCCATCGTTCCCACGCTCTTCGACCTCCATTTCTCGCCTTGAATAAGAGTGATTTAATTCCTCTTCCTCATTCAGCTTCGCATCTCAATTTCTCGAATTTATCGCTGTTTTTTGCTATTTTCTGCACCCACATGTCTTACATCAAGCAAATTTCTTTGTTAGACCCAGAAGAATATTAATCAGCAAAAGCATATGCTCAAATTATCTAAATACAAAATTCGGCTTATAGCATTATTAGATAGAAAGGAATGAATGAAATGATTAAACTTCTTTCTACAATTTTGACTTTCAGCACATCAGAAATTCCGACGAGAGAGCCCGAAAATAACTAGGTACTATTGCGACATGACTTCTATCGCCTAAGTTATTACTCTCAAATGTACCACACTTATTCCCAACAAATATTTCAATAAACGTCTGCAATTCACTCACCGAGTAATCGTATTCTTCATACTCAACCTTATCAATCATAACGTAAACAGCAGTAATTGCGTGCACCAGTAGAACAGTAACAATGGCAACTATACATCTCGGCATATGGAATGATGACAGCCTCTCAGAGACCTCAGTTAGCGACTGCGAAGGTGCACCCATGGACTTCAGGTATTAACCGCAAGCCGTTTGAATACAGTATCAGCTCGCTCACTGAATGCGCACTTGTGGAACCAGCTGGGGCAACCAATTTTATTCTCACAAAGTGGTGCACAATGAAATGTAAATTATAAAATTTCGTCGTCAATTATCGGCACTTTTATTTTCCAGTATTTGCCACAAAATGGATTTAGAACTGTGCGTAAACATGCAGTAAAAAATATTCAAGAAAATGGAACAATTAGTGAAAAATATTGAAAAAGATGAAATGGACGATGTGGGTGATGCTATTTGCATCGTCGCCGAGGGTGAAATTATATATATATATATATATATATATATATATATATATATATATATATATATATATATATATATATATATATATATATATATATATATATATATATATATATATATATATATATATATATATATATATATATATATATATATATATATATATATATATATATATATATATAATATTTATTTATTTATTTAAAGGGAATCATTGCTTTGCCTAATGACTTCAACATCTTCATTGACATTCGTTTCGAAACTGTTCATACCGCTATGCTCTGAGCTTGCACGTAGCAGCTTCGATGGGCATCTCATAAATAAGGATCTTCTGCACTCAGCAGATTTCATTGCGGAATTATACAGTTCTGTAAGAAACTATCCACCAAATAGCAGAGGTGTGTAATAGCTTTAATTTCCCCTAACGTCTAGAAGCAATCGTTCTCTCCACTTACTGCTATCATATTGTACTGAACAGCAGCAACAACTGAAACATGTTTATTTCACAGTAAAAAGAGCAGGAACCACGTCTAAAATAAAATAAGTAAGTAAAGAAACAACAAAAAACATATGTGACCATCAGTCATGCATTTAGAATTTAAGAGGGATTTAAAGAAAAAAAGGAAACCAAAGATCATGAGGGATGGAGATATGCAGAAATGCAGGCAGGAATATGCAAAGTAGGCACAATATGTTAAAGCAGTCAAGGAGCAGATATCGCAGCCAGATCGCAGTGCTCTAGGCGCTGCTTAAAACTCAACTTGCGAACCATAGCGGCATGATATGCTAAAAGAATTTCAAATGGAGACAACGCGGAAAGCAAATGAATTGAGCGCTTCAGTTCGATTCGCTGACTTCCTTTCAATCTGGAGGTGTAGCCCTGAGCACTGTGTAAACTTGCAAGAGAGAAAATAAACTAGAAAGAAATTCCAGAAAAACTTTTGACAGTATTGAAGCGTAAATGTAGATCGAACTGAGCTCTGTGATTTTGTAGAGGTTTAAAATCAAGTGCCACAGAGGTTTTAAATCAAAAATAGGAAGTCGTTGCCGATAATTACTTCTCTTTGATCCACGAAATACCATTCTAAAAGCAGCTTTAATGAAGTGCCGTTTAACCTTCTCAATTATCCTTTTTCATAGAGGGCGACCAAACTTGTGTGCAGTATTCCGAAATGGGATTGCAATGAGCAGAAAAAGCTTTCTGATGATTTTCTACGTAACTGTAGTGCGACTTGAGCACCACCCCCCCCCCCACCCCCCGCCCCACCCCCTCGTGGAGCTCCAACAGGTGAACTGTGCAAGCTGAGGTCGACGCTCATTTAAGCATCCAAATCTTCCGTCAAATCCTTTGTAGAAAGATCGAGACCACATAAAAGGAGAGGACATTCGAATGAGAAATTTACTTTGAGGCAAAGGATTTTTCCAATCGATACATCAAACTGCCATAGCTGTGGCCGTCCTTCCAATATAAACTGCCATAACAACGTTTTGATGCGACACTTAGTGATCATATTGGGGTTCAATGGGTTCGACGACAGGCTTATGTATTTTAATGCTGTCAACTTAAAGCTCGGAAAGACTTGGCAACTTCTCTGGAAGGTCGCTTACACAAAGCAGAAATCGAAGAGGCATCAGAAATTACCGTACGTCATCCCACTGAGCAAAGAATAAGGCGAGCACAAGGTTTTCCCAACTTTCGCCCTCGCACTTCGTCCGCAGAAAAAATTTTCAAACAAGCTAAGATAGCGCCACCTATCTCGTAATCCTTCAAATTCAGGAGCAACTCCGAACTAGTTACCTAGTTAAAAGCCTTGGCAAAATCAACTTAGATCACCTCTATTTGGAAATCGTTGTTGACAGCTTCAGGGTTGTGGTGGGATGACATGAGCTGTGTAAATGCAGACTTTTCTTTGAGGAATTCGGCTGTTATCGCTGATGATGTTGGAAACGTTGAGTTGACTCAAAACCTGAATTGTAAAATGGGCATGGAATTAATGAGGCGATAACTAGAAATGCGGTCTAAGAGAGATCTTTATGGTAATGGTAACATAATTGCAGTTTTCCAAGGTTTGGAATAATATCCGATAACAAAGTGTGCCAAAAAGAAGACATAAACGGTAGCAAAGGCCAGTAGCAACTTCCTTGATGAACTGTGGTATACCGTCTGGTGTAAACGACACCTATTATTAAGTTCGAAAATAGATGCTCTGAATACGTCTAAATCTATCCCAACGGTATTCATGTGACGCTGCACGTTTGGACTAGACTGAGGAGGGTATCGTTGTCCCACTTGAAAATTTGTCTGGAAAGAGGCAAATAGCTTCGATTTAGCACAGTCCTCGGAGACAGACGGACCATTATCAGTAGTAACGATTATAATGCAGTACGCAACGTGACTTAATTTCACTTTCAAGTATCTCAGGAGCGCATTGCGACTGTCGGAAAAAAAACAGGCGCCTTTCACGGTTTTTTGCTTACTTCTTGCATGCTTTGCGCTAATCCTCAGAGCATTTCTGGAAGGCAGCCATTTTATTTGCTTTTAGCCTATCTTTCCATAAGAAGCATCGCTTCGGAGCGATATGCTGAAGACATCAAGGCATTCGAGCAGCAAACGTTCTCTTCCTTCGTGAAGGGACAGTTTTGACCACAACACGGCTCGACAAATCCAAAAATACAGCATATACCTCTTCTGAGCTACAACATGATCTCAACTCAAAATCCCACTCAAATCCTAGCAAACAGTCATTGATCTAACTCAATCGCAATGTCCAGTATTGCAACGATTGACTTAACTCAATAATTTCGAGATCAATACTGCTGTGATCACTTGTTTCAAAATTGGGAATTAATCGGTGATTGCCTATTATAGCGTCATCCGTACTAAGCAATAACAGATCTAGAAGGCTATTTTCGCGAGTAGGATCACCGGTGAAGTTAACTAGACCATATTCTTCGACAGAATCGCTGAGCATATTGAGGTCTTGACTCTTCATTCGGGAAAATCGAGTACTGAAATCACCAACATTTATTGAAGCATGGACAACAAGGCACCAGTCAGTTAAACAATCCAAAAACCCCCTAGTATCCTGAACATCACAATCTCCGTCGACGATATGTCCTCAGGTGACCAAAATGATAAGCATTTGCGCAAGAAAAACATGCACTCACCAAATCACGTGCAGAATTCAGTGACACATTCCAGTTCCCAAGTAGTGCTACCCCACCTTTCCATACCCCAAGACCTGTCTGAACGGAATACACTATACTTCGATCCCAAATAACCAGCCGGATACTTTCTCTAAAACCTATTTTTCACAGAGACATATAATATCCAGAGCATTGAAGCTCTGAAGTTGTCATAAAGCTGTTCTGCACTTGTTGACTTCGAGATCCTGAGCATTCGCAAGGCCATTCTTGCAGGGATGTTTCGTAGAAACTTCGCTTCTTCCTCTCATCTGTCCGTAAATCCGACCATCCCTCATGATAAGCGAACTGAGAGTTCGCGAATTTTGCCCACATTTCTGAAGCTGCTTCCGTTCTCCGCCGTTAAATGCAGACGGATGTAAACATGCAGGAACCGGTTCCCTTCAACTTGCGCGCATCGGAAAGAACCTGCTTCGCATCGTGGGAGTTTCGAAAAATTACTTTTACAGGTCTTTCCTATCTTCTTGTTGAGATTCGATTCCGAAAACCTGCAGGAGGACGGGATCAGAACTAATTCTCTCGAAAATTTCTAGAACCATCCCACATTCGACGTCACCCCTTCCTCGGGGGGAAGAGGGACGCAAGTAACTTTCGTGATCCCGACAAGCACAACAGACCGCTTATGAAGTTTCCCTCTTCTTCACCTTGAAGCGGGTCCAGATACCGGCTACTTCCCTACGTGCACGGTCGCAACTGGTGTTTTTACGCTATCCGCCATCTCTTCCAGCATAGCGCGAACATTTAGTATAAGCTATTACAGAAATTCCGCCACGATCTGCTCATGAATACCCGCCCAGATTTGCTAGCCTGCAGTTGCGCCTAAACCTCCACATCCATTACTGCCACCGGCACCTCAGAATTGGGTAAGCGAACTCAAAATGTGACAGCTCGCTGAAGTGTGCATCGTAATTGAAAATATTGCATTGCATGTTTTACAGTACATTTCATCACCTTTTTTCTCCCTTTCTCGTCTATATTAACATAGTGTTACATGAGTTACCACCTGCACTACCGCTTCCTCTTTCTTTATTCCGCTTCATCTTTCACTCTCTCTCTCCACTTCATTCACTCCATTTCGTTACCGATGTCTCTGATAGAAATGCACTGACTTGATGCGACTTTTAATCATAATATAGCGCTGCAGAATGTGAATGTCGTTCTGAAGAGATTGAAGTGCGAAGCACGAATTCTCATTCTATAGCAATAGCAAATGCAGCATCAGTCATGGCTGTTTTCTGCAAATCTTTCACTTGTTGTGGTTGTCTTTCTAGCAGTGCTAGCTTCGTTCAATTAACCTAGGAACGTTCTGGAAGGTGGGGAGGGGGAAGTCTAGGATTTAGGGTTGTTGGAGCAGACCACTTCTTACTTCGACTCGTGATCTCGTTCTGTGTTATTTGAGCATCTAACGATGGTGGAGGACTTCTGGTATCACCTTCGAAAGCGGTTACCTCTCTACCTGGGTCCAGTCATCGCGGCCACTATTATCTTCATCGACTGGAATCATACCCGTGAGTGGAAACGAAACGGTCGTGTTTCTGCACTGGATGTGCATCTATTCGGCAAACGTCCACCCGGTTCGCTAAACTCGAGCGAACAACAGCACTAGGTGCAAATTATTTGTTGGAATTGCTAATCGTCGTATATGATTTCAGATCGTTGAGAACGTCCCAAATGGGCACATTTACGTTCACCTACTTCTTCAGGAAAGCGATATGGGAGCACAAATATAAGTGGATGGCCGTACCTTTCATCTATTATTTTGGTACGCTCTCAACGTTCGTTCTATCCATCCGTATACAACATTTTCAATAGGATCAGTCATTTTTGCTATGGAACACTTACACCACCAATATTAGCGGCATATTTGTCAGTGAAGGTGTAATATCTCTCTAAAGAGAACGCCGCTTTTGGTGAAAGTCTTCACAGGCTAAAGTTAATCGAAAGTGCTCTTCTCACTTTTACCTTAGACAGTGAAGAGGTGGGTAATAATAGGTGCTAGGATGCGCGCGCAAGTTTAAGAGCCTCCGAAACATTGCGTAGAGTTTTCACCTCACCGCTGTTTTACTTCGCCTAACGCAGTTGTAATCGCTCACACTTCTGAATTCTTCCCCATTCCACAATCAGCCATTATCTTACCTCTGTTTGACGGTTTACCTGTGAGGTCCACTACCCTCTTTTCTTCCCCCCCCCCCCCCATTCTGCTTCACAAAAAGTGTTATTTCGCCACTCCGTGGTGGGTTTCTTTAATATAGCTAATAGAGCCACATGAAATCTGTGTCGTAGCTGCGAAGCTACTGATACTTTTTTGGAAACCGCCGTGTTTCTTTTATTCTCAATTTCTGAAAGTTGCTCAGAGGTTTATCTGAAGTGAAAAGTAGTAGACAATTTCGGTTCCAAACAGTAATGTATGATGCAGCCGTATAGGAGGACGGTTTCATGTATGAGGCTGTTCAGAACACCTTCAAATTCTAAGACAGGGTGGAGGAAGAGAGGAGGGAGGAGTGCAGGGTGCAGCATCCGCTCACGTATCTTGTCATTACCACACTATGCACTTCTACCAAACAGCACTTTTAACACTGGTTATTTAAGACGCGGCCAAGCGTTTAATTTGATTACTCATATATCAGTCTCTCAAATTTCAGGTCAGTGTTGGGAGGCCGCTGGCTATCACAAAGCGCAGATGATGAAGGGACATAGCAAAATGTATGCGGATCGAATCGCTGCGATTCCACCCGGTGAAGATGTTTGGCGATATTGATTAGTAATTCATCGTTTAGGTGTTTTATTTCAATGGTGTTAATAAACCACTAATCGATCAGCTTGATATCCCAGGATTGATACTTGAGTGAACAGTGAGAATACGCTCGGATTTATTACTTGTGGAAGTTGTAGGCATTGTTTAGAAGGGGTGGATGAGAGTAGGTATTTTCTCGACGGAAAAGGCACAAACTACTGCTCTCTCCGTCCACACCGCTTTCCCCGGTGAAATAATACACCGCGAAGCTGATCGATGATAGCGTATTGCCGTAATCCTGGAAATATTACCGCTTTCCGAATTGTTGAGAAACGAGAATAAGCTTTAAAATGCCTTCCCTTTATTTTGAGGTGTTCTCTTGGCGACAGTTTTCGTGTTTTAGCAGATGTGAATAAGGTTCACGTCGATCAGCGACTTTTTTCTACAATTGCGAGCATATTTTTTTAACTGTAACGATTGGTTGACAGACAAGTGCCACACCTCATTGATAATAAAAGCATATCGCGCAAGAGGCGCATAACACTGGGATCTACCTGAGTTATGGATATAGCATTCAATTCATATAGAGTGGAAGTCAACAACAGCGTTAAAAGAATATTATATTTGAACCGAACAAACAACACTTCCCACATGAAATCAGTTATGGGGCTGAACACAGCCGAACAATGACGGTGACAAATCAGCATCGATCAAATGTCACAAAATTGGTGCCTTTAGAGGAATCCGATATCCACATAGTCATAGTAATTCCACAAGGGTTGCCATTGTGCATCATCTATTCATAAGCAAACATCTTGTTCATCGAGCTTGGGCTCAGCTGTCGGCGCCAACCTCGAGTCATGAGAATGATGGAGAACATCGCTAGTTTGATCATGAATGATTGGCCAATCCCATTCGTTCTGCCTAAAGTGGCTCTGCCTTACGCTCCCTCAGAAATGACAGCAAAAATACTCGATATCTGACTAGTATTTCGGAGTTGGTCGATCAAGCGCCTCGAGCAGTCAACTGAGATGCTTTAAAGACGCGACGTTTCGGCCTCTAAAGCCACTATCAGCCAGTTTTGGAAACCAACTTGGAGATCATCTAACGATGCTTTTACATACGAATGTATCGCCACGTAAAAACGTGCATATTTACCGCGTGAGGCGTTCACACAGATCCGCAGATCAAAACCACAACGTCCCGTGACTGTGCCGTCATATGAATACGAGCATAAGTTTTTTTCACCGATTTACATGTCTTCGAGTGTTCTCACTCCCTTCAAAAATTGTAATTAATCCATCCAAGCGTGTCAATCCTCCCTTACTTTCGATTTTGTTAACCACCTACCCCATACCAATTGCAATAAATCAATAACGGTGGCGTCTAGCGAACCCAATAAGCAGTGTAACCTGCAACGAGAACGAAGATGACAATTGGAAGCACGTGATCAAAAGGCAAGCCGAGAAATCGGCACCAATAAACATCACGTTTCTTATTTTAGACATACGGGTTGCCGGGAGTATTGTAGGCAAAGAAAGCGTGATGGTCATCTAGAGGCATAAGAGCGCCTTAGAGAGCAACACTCTCACAACTGTACAACTCAAACCAAACTTACCATTAAGCATCTCATATTCACATACGAACCAAAGAGCTCGTAAGCAGCAACAAAATAAATCAAAATTAGTGACGAATATTCTGCCATTCCTCACCACGTCTTATAGCAGTAATACAGCTTGCTACAGCTTACCTTAATATAACTAGAATTACACTGATGAAGCATGCCATTTTATAAATTTTAAACACCCACATTAAATTAACAAGTGAAAGTGTCCGATGTTCATTTGTTGCGCACCTGTGCACAGTATGTTTTTAAGAGCTTAGCACTACTATATTCTATCGTTAGCACTTAAAGAAATGCATATGACGGCGCAATGCTGTATTCCACCGACACATAAGATACTGCAACAGTCCATACGTTGCTATAAAAACGATGGGTTTAGCGCATATTCATCACTGTTTGAGACGTGAGCACCCTGAGAAAAGACGAAAGGCTGGATCCGTTTTCGAAAGAAAAACTCAACACGAAACGCATAACGCTCATCAGTACGAAAGCACATTTCAAAACAGACGGGTTGAAAAGGAGACGGGCTTGAATAAGAATCGCTACTGTAAAGCCTTCTGCTTAAGACTAAATGATATGAGTCCACATCCAGCTGAGAGAAGGGAAAAAGAATCGACAGTAGAAGAATCCATAAGGCTCATTTCTCCTTGGTCATCACAGATTACCCAAACTTATTCATTTTACGCCCATTTATCTTTTGTCTTCCTTTACCCCCCCCCCCCCCCCCACCTTGTTTTTAGGGAAAAAGTGCAAGTATTTCCTTTTTTCCTACTACCGCTACATCAGCAGCAAATGAAACGAACCAACGAATACGCCGAGATTGGGTCAAGAAGGTACATGAAACACATAGAAAAAACTTCCAAGTGGACCGGGGATGCATAAACCAAAAGAGAAGAAAACCTACTAGACCCTCAATAAAACCGCGAGTGGGAAGGAGCAAAAAAAACGGACGGGAGCAGCTATACACGCAACACTTAACCAGGCAAACAATCTCAGATAAAAAATGAAAGACTATGAGGACATGACGAAGGAGGGGAAGGGGATCAAGAAAAGAACAAGGGTACGAGCAAACTGAGAGGAAGAATGGGTCGCCGAGACAGCAATGACCGAGAGGGGGCTCCTAGAAATCGTCGTCTTCAATAAGGCTCACATCCTTCTCACAGCCGGGGCACTCTGTGAACCAGGATGCAGCCAAAAGCTCCATATAAGCTTCTTGCACACGCCACATGCAATACTCCGACTCTCTCCAGCGAGATGAGTGACAAATAAACATCACCGTTTGAAAGCGTGCATGTAGCAATGGCAGCACCTCTGCAAAATTAAATGCACTGTAATGTCGACGATTCTGGGAAACGGGCAGGGGGCAGATAAGGCGACACCGTAAGAAGTTTACATTCGTAGAACATTTGAAGGGATATTCGAAACCGGAATATATGAACGGCAAAGAATTTGGGACATGAGGAAAAGAAGGAAGCCAGAAGGAAATGCGAGCAGATGTACATCTTTCCCCCCTTCCCCGGTTTTTCCAAGTCTGGCAATAACTGCAGAAATCATGCCGGTTATTGCGCAATGTCCGAAATCTCCCGTTTCATCTCCAAGTAACCTACGTAGGTGACTTTTGATCGCTCAATTCTGTTTAGCAATTAAATGCCGCTCCAAAATTAAATCAAGAAGTTGACTTCGATCTATCATTAATGTCCCAATCAATTTTGAATAACTGAATTCTTTGCAATGTAGGCAGATTTACCTCACTTTTTCAGAAGCTATCGTATAGACTAATCGAAGGACAATATTCAGTAAATTCTGCAAAGCCTCCAAATTTTCCACTGAATTCGACGGAATCCGTCTAAAAAGTCGGCAAACGATCGTTCATTTTAGCATCTTAAAAATATGCGAATTTTTTGTTAAGCAGACGATCAACTAGCGGTCACTATATGAAGTCTCACAGAACATGCAGATTCTACTGGCGAGGTAATTAGGAGGACAACACAACCAAGGAAACGTTTATCCTTTGTGAAAAAAAGTGGACTAATGAAGACATTGAGAAACGGTCGTACGCCTTCAACTACCATAGAAAACCGTCTAGTATTTAATTAAAAACAGCCATAAAGAATACTTACCTGAAGAAAGCGGTGCTCTATTTCCGCCGAGAATGACGGCTTCAAGAGAGGGCGTGGCGTGTTTATCGGCGACCAAACGATACATCGATTCGTCCATAGGACCCATGCGGCAGATAGCTAGACGGCGTAGGTTGCCTAATGAACTTACTGCTGACGCCAATGTCTGCAGCCTAACCTTACGCAGACCTCGCAAATACAGTGACACTAGAGTGGGGCACCTCTGCAACATCTCACAACAATTCATGCAAATCAACTAATCCTTCATATAATTCAACTTTTTTTTGAGTTCAAAGATGTATACGAAGCTCATATCAAACAATCCCCCAGTTTCCTCTCTGCCTCCTCCATTCAAATTTTTCTCCTATAAAAACCTGCAAACTCGGGAACCTCCAAAATTATAAAACGCCTATAAAAACCTAACTGGTCATAAAAAAGATGACACCAACCTGAACAAGATGCATCATATTATCGTCACTGAAACGGGTCGAGTTCCCAATTGAAAAAGACAGCAGAGTGGGTGGCAAAGTGGTGCACAGTTCGTCGATATTCTCTGCTCGTATATTCTTGCACAGCTCATGGATACTCAAAAATTCGAGCGTCGACAGCTGGGCGACCCCATTTACGATCGCCGACCACATCGGCAGACTCTGATGAGCGATCGCGCGACCCGACAAGAACAACGACTTCAGGTTGTTCATGTAGATGAGACCTGATGATCGACTACTCAAACACCCAGGATCGTAAATTTTTCTAACAATGTGAAGCGACAGATTCCCTCACATTGATTTTCTTCATCGGAAGATGCAAAATCTATAAATCGATGATAATCTATATAGTACAGAAGTCTAATGACAGATTATCAGTACAAGTTTAACTCCTTCACCTTCGTACTTGAAAAAAACCGAATTTTTTACGGGCAGAGATGCTGAGTAACACAAATCCACCAAAAGCGTTTGGAGAACTTATTTTCCGCCTTGTCTTCTTACACGTTTTAATTGCTAACAAGCATTCACCAATACCACCCAACGTCCTTTATTCGTCTCTCCATTTTAGCTTATAAATCAACTATTTTAAACTGAAGAAGTAAAGAGTGAACCAAACGTTGCAATAAAGAGATCCACTTTCCGTTTTTTCCGGTTAAAGAATCTAAAAATTAAGCTATAATGAGATGCACTAATATTCTCGTCGTTTCGATGGCACCCTTGCAACATTATCTTATAGCGAACACCAATTCACTTTCAACAACCGATCAAAGAGACCAGCAACGAGATCTGCATTGCTAAGATTTGCAGCGACAGTGAGTGATAACAATCTGGGTGACTCGCAATGACAACACTGCGCCACATGCCTTATTTCTTCATGACAACCTTAATACCCTACAGTGATTTATGCCTCGTCAAGATAAGTCCCCATATTGTAGCATAGCAATTCACATTGCAGCAAAATTGCATTTACACTTACCACCGAAGAAGCGCTCGTATCCTTGGTAGTTGAGTGGTCTGAACGCACCGACATCTAGCTGCAGAGTTGTGATCGCTGAGAGATCGACCAAACGGGGCAGTGCATCAAGGAGTGCATGGTAGCCCGGCTCGATCGCCAGATTTGTCATACAAATGCACAGGTGCAGCTCTTTGGCCACAGTGTTTACCTTCTAAAACACCAAACTCTGCCATCAAATATGCGTCAAAAGGTGGTTGCTCTCTCACGTATTGCTTTGGTACCGCTGGAAGAGTGATGGGAAGTAGCAGGAAGTTGAACTCTGACAGGAAGAAGACTAGAGTCAAAGAGAACGCAAATGGTTCAAGAAAGACTTCAGCAACCCAACGGCAATGCCACTAATAAGCAATCCAACCAATTAAAGCTCCTGTCAGTGGTATAAACCATGGAAATTCTGCCTCCAACGTTCGCAGAGGTACTTCACTGTTCAAAGGTTTGCGGGTGCATTTCTTCTATCAATTTATGGGAGATTCTCGTGAATGAAATGAAAGAATGAAGAATTAAGTTATAGTCCGTTTCAGAGAATAGTTTACATGGCGCGCTGATGAAAGCTATGAGCAAAGATGGCGCCTGTTGCTGCCTGAAGCAAAACTGATATTAACATAGAGCCACACCAACTGCCGCTTATCCCCAACCTACCACCTGCTAGCAGTTACCTGAAGCAGTAGCAAGATCAAGCAATACTCAACAAAACTTCAACCTAAATCGCATACCTTCAGAACATTGAGTGCCTCGGTGGCGTTCTTGAAGGTTCTGAAGTCGAGTGCAATATAGAAGTGGTCAACGTTCGAGCCTATCATCTGCACCCTTTTTGCCAAATTCATTATCGTTTGTGCACCGCAATCCGATAGATGCAGACGACGTACATTTGGCGGCACAATATTCTGCAAACTATGCAACAAACACTTTGCACACTTGAACAGAGTCGAATAGGAGGCGGTGACACAAATGAGAAAAATGCAGCAAACTTCTTTTAGCAACACCGTTAAGTTGAAAAAGTGCGTCTCCACCGACATTCCATTCACATCCGTTACGCCTCAACTCTGCTAATATAATTATTTATTTACTTATTCCATGCCCCAAGCATGGAAAACATGTGGGCAAGTATGCGCGGGAAGCACAAGAGGGAGTAAACGAGAAGGACACAGCGTCGACGCACAATCAATCGACATCGTATAGATTGCACAAAGAAACTCAACGTGGAAAGCATAAACACACAACACGGAATGACCACGGCAAGATGCATGCAGTGATGAAGTCGAGAACATAAGACTTGTAAGAGAATGAACACCACAATGAATTATGTCTGTAATGAAACCTATTGCGTTGATAAGGGTCAAGATTTAAGTAATAGAAGTGAAATGATTTTGAGCATTCTCGGGTATTTTAATACTAGAAAGGAAATACGGAGTCAGTGTATCAAAAAAGTACGACAGCACGCAATAAAAGCTTTACAGCAATGTTCAAGACATCTGCGCTGCATAGTACGGAGAATGCAATTTGCAATTCTGGATGAAGCCTTCGCAGCGGGGGAACATTGCACTGTCAAGTGAAAACTCCAATTAACTGTAATAGCAAGATTATGTATACCAAAAACTGTAATGGGAGTACCCCAATTAATAGGTTTGAGAAGGCATTCATGTCGCTAATTATATGAAAAACATAACACTGATACGGATAAATATAGCGGGAGAAGAGTGAGGAAACGACGAATAGGGACTCCACTCGTTTGTCATAGACGCATCAATAGTTTTATTCCGAGGAGAAGGCATACCGACAGCATTAATAGGATGGATATTTAAGAGGAACCTAAAGCGCAATCAAACTATTTCCACTAGAAAAATTGAATCTTTGGGATCTCCAACAACACTGTGTTCAATGAAACCAGAAATAATCATGCTAAGAGTAACGACATAAAGCAATCAAGCGAAAAGCACTAGAAGCAAAAATATATAATCAAAGCACTTCACAGATATTCTCTAATTTTAATGTGCATTTCCAACAATATCGCTGTATCTATCCATAATAGTCGTCAGCTACCCATTCTCTTCCTCACAGAGGTTGGCAAACCAATCGCAACCGAATATCTAATAGTTTTAATGCCTCAAAAAATCGAATCTGCCACAGAACTACAAGCCAGATTGATGGTATACCAAACTGTCAGCTTTCACGTCTATTAGTAAAACATTCAATGCAAAACATTTCATAAAAATTTTCTTGCACTAAACAAAGTTCTCCAAATAGATTCAGTGGGTTTTCTCCAGTACTGGGGCGCTGACTTCGAAATAAGAAATAAACGGGCGATCCTCTTCATCTCTCAGATCTTTCGTTCCGACCTCGCTGCATTCAGCTCCTCATAGTGGATAAAGTCATCATGTAAAAGACAACAATTTTAACCATAACGTCTCTACCGGATTGATTATGCTGCATACTCGACGAAAAAAGACGATGTATGTAGAAGAATTAGGCAAAAATTTACAACGATTTCCACCAATGATGAACCTGCGAAATGCCGTGACGACTGCTATAGACGATTTTCTTTGGACGATTTGCGCTACTTCCGTGCACATCGGTTCGAGAAATTTATTTCGATGGCTGTCGACCTCCAGTTCCTTAGCGATCGCCCTCACCGTCCATGTGTCGGTCGCTTTGCGCTCTTGCTGTGTCACGGCAGTTAACTCTTCCACACCTAGAGATCTCGTTTCTCCCCGTCCTGCCAGCGCTCACTGATGAAGACTGGCACCACTATTCCGATCATGTCATCAAGTGCTGCTATGGTGTTCGCGAAGCTTGCAGAGTCCGTGGAGCAATGTGTTGACCACCATATGAATCATCTGCCGAATCGCTGGAGTTAAAGTCTTGCGCACTTCGTCCACCTCTGTCACTGCTAGCTCCTCCACTGCCACCTTCATCTGTGCACTCATCTTCGGGGTTATCAACACAATTCTCATGCAGCAGGTAAGAAGTAGACCGGCTAAACGACTACTGCTTGTACGCTGATCTTCGAAGGCAAAATTCTAATTAAATAAACATGTTTATTGAAAAAAGAAAAAATGCACCACGCAAAAACGCTCTCAAAATGTGCAGTTGGCACGGTCATAACCATTTAAATATTCCACCAAAAAAAGCCACAACTGAACTCATATCGTTCACACCCAACCCAATGCAAAACTGCCACCTCAGAGCTGCACCGTTTGGTTAATCATTTATGACGGTGTGATTAAATTCTAATGTGCAGAGGGAAAAAAAGAGAATAAATCAAACGGAAATTAAAGGAAAAAAAAACTAACGACAAAAAATTCACAGTCTTCGGCTCTATCGAACCAGATACTGTGAAAACAGAGCGACGAAATTCGTCGCATTAGAGCTGAATCCTGTCTCGACCCTGCAAGGCAGTTTCACCTGTCGCAATTCGCAACGAATTTCCACTTAATTCAAATTGTATACTTCACCAAACTTGTAAAGAAGTTCCGAAGTTTGCTTCATATTTGCAATTTTTGAAGGTAGTAAAGCTAATATAATCATTACGGGCTAAGAAAAGTGACTGCTGAAGACGACCCTCAGGCTATTATCCCAATTTGACAACCGTTCAACGACAAACTCTGAAGAGAACATTGACAAAGATGAAAACTGAATCCGTAATTAGCGACTGCAATTTTCAGATGAAACGAAGATTGTTTGCTTTAGTAAACCAGGATAGCTATTCAACGAGAGGCAATATTCATGCAGTCTGATAGCTGAGGAACAGGCATTTATTATAACAAATACTCTCGACCAATATGCTACTACTCCTGATATGAAGCATTAAAATGCTGACTGCATCCAAATAATATTCGGCCAATAGCTCTATCCTTTCTTCGCTTTCCTCCCTCCACCTTCAACATAGCTGGACTTCCTAGATGCACTTTTTTTAGAAAATATTATTACCGTTATAGATAAACGTAGAACTGGTAAATAATAATCAAAGCTATCCGAGTGATTCCAAGAAAGCAAATATAACATAAGGCACAGTGGACATATAACGCTATAAACTTTAACGCACAATACTGAAGCACATCTGCAGTGAGGCAACAGTTGCGAAGAGACAGTGAGTTGGCATGTGGCAAGCCGTCGAAGATCTCACACAAATCGCGTGTCACCACTAACTGAAATATGTAAGCCATAGAGATGTATTGAGCTCAACCTTACGTGCCTCATCTCTAACTTCGATAATGTAGCGTAAATCAATGAGCAGTTTACTTGGCGTATGATGAATGAAGTTCAAGTCTTGCATATGTCGTCATGAACGACCATGTTAATTGCACTCGGAAAACATAACAACTGCGGTCTCAAACACTGCACCGCACTGGCCCACATACAAATGCAAAAGAGACTACAAGTATCTACTGAAAAGCACTAAGGCACTGCACGGCGGAAGCCTCATCCGGAAAACCGAAAAGGAAGTCAAAAATAATGCACTAGCAGGCATACATTGGAAATTCGATCACCCTCTTGGAAGCACGGTGGCAATAAACGTAAGGCGAGCTGACACATCAATCTACTCGTTCAACTGCTATGGCGCTTGTTTAGGCAGTGCAACCGCTAAACACTAAAAGCAAATTGTTGAAAATTATATAAACTGATTTGCATGGGATTTTATTCGGCGCATTGCTTAGGCCCGTATTCATTAGCCGGGCTCGCAAGTAAGACAGGGTTGGTGGGCAAAAAGGAAGTAAAAAGGGAAAACGTTGTCAAATTGAGGAAACTACTGGGCTGCTACTGAGGCCATCACTTCGCACGTCAAATTTTAAAAAACTGTTTTCCAGCCAGTTATCTAGAATCTTTCGAAACGATCTGTCCCGCTGCCCTACTTTTGATGTCGCTAAGAGCCAGTATTCATAAAAATCAGTTTTAATCCCTTTGATTAAAAAATAAAAACACTTCAAAACCGACAAAAAACAAAAAATGAAAAGCCACTAGCTAGTGCATTTAATTACAATTTATCTACGAGATCAGGCACTTGACCACAGCTCAATACACCAATATAAAAATACGCTGAGTTGCTGACATGAACATCCGATGCACTGAAGCTGAATGATGTGCTAAAAAGAAACTTTTCAAGCTCCACTGTGAAACACCATATCTCTGAAGACACTGAAGGAACAAGTGATCCGAGAATCGATTCACACTCTGCCCGCGGAGTACCTCAGTGGTTGTTGACAGCGGCAGTGCACTGACAAAGCTCAGAAGCGACTGCAACTCTTGTTAAATAGGAGTAAACTTTGTACTTTAGATACCTTAGTTATTCCCAAATAGCATACCTAACAAACGCGAAAAATCAAAAAACGACTGCCTGGTGATCGGGAATATAGCCGAGACGACGTTCACAATCAGTGATGCCGCCCAGTCTAACTTCCTTGATCTGCTTAGTGAATCGCTTGAGCAACGCCCTCGTCACGAGGATGCATAATCCGGGCTGCTCGCTTATCGGCACCTCGGAAGCGATACGCTCTGCCGACGTCAGTGATGGCACGTTCACACGATTGCCTGCCACATTGAGCGACATTGTCGGCTCGACCATCTATAACGAACGGATGTAAAAATAACACAAGACAATCTGCAAAGGCTTAACAAAATCAAAACGACAAGAGTGAATCGCCATATAATCTTCAGCAGAGTTTCAGCAAGTGTTACAGCATTTCAAGATGTTTGGCCTGAGAAAGCATCATATCGATCCTACTAATTCCACGTAAATACGTCTCTCTTATCCGCCTACATATAAAACGGCAATTTTTTGCAGTAATAAACAACTTTAGCATTTCAAGAATGAAAAAGCTATAGCTCTAACTCACACAAACGCAGAAAGCCATATATTTTCTCATCCACAGCCGTACGCTTAACAAGATCGACGGGATCGGCTTATATAAAATTTCTCTAAGCTTTGGTGCGACCGCAGCATTTCAGTCTATATCAATGCAGATGCAGCTCATTCAGACCCATTTCCTTCCTAAAGCATAAGCGACCACTTTGCATACTACTTCCCCAGATCGTCTTCGGATTAGCCGCGTCATACGGAGCGAGAGTAGCACAAGATATTCAGAAATGCATATAATCATGAAGTCATTGAGGTCTAAATAATACAACAAGTTGCTAATTCCAGAAGAAGGTTAAATTGTTCAGAAAATATGCCGTTTTAAAGCACTATGCCACCTATTCATGATTCACGTCTACAACATGGCAGCGACAAGTATACGAAAAATCTGGAAAAATGAGCACAAATTCAGGAAGACAATTTTTTCGAATTATCAAGTAACTTTTTGCAATTCCGTTCATCCCTCTTTACCATTTTCAAATAAACAATACGATGGCATCTTCTCTCTGTCCTCTTCCGTTCTGGTGCACTTATTTGCAACTCAAAAATCACCGGAAATGTTCCTCTTATCGTTAAATAAACAGTTTACTTGAAAATCGATGGCTGATCAGTCGACTAATACGAGTCGCTATTCAAAAGATGCGTAAGTTAGCTAACCGTATAATTGATGTCGAGGACAGAGTTGTCGAGGCAGTAACTGCTATAAGGACTGCGCATGCTGAGATACTGCATTCGTTTGGAACACAGCTCTATATTGACGCGGTCCTGGAATGAATAAGCTTAAGCAAACTGCCGAACGACTCGAAGACTAGTTCTGCTCCTCCAATAAAGATTAAAAATTTTAGGTGTTCAGCTGAATGGAAGACTCTCCTCTGAAGAGCATTTTGCACTACTCATAGACAAAGTGCGCTTAGGAAAGAATTTTGGTATTTCAGAGCTGTGAGTGAATTCCTATAATCAAAGTTTTTGAAAGCATCTCAATCATTCAATGTTATTACTTTCTGTGGAACCAAAAAGTTGTATACGCGTTTCTTTTCTCTGTTATTGTGGAGGAAAATGGAAGAGAGGGGTGGGGGGGGGGAGAGGAGGGGAAGGGAGCGAGAAATAACAATTTTTCTGGTGGTGGAGGTTAAGGGGCTCGACGAAAAAAAATTAAGGCCTTGATTTACTGCACATAAAGCAGTCTAAAATCTGAGTGGGAATTGGGGGGGGGAGGGGGGGGGAGGAAGGCGCAGGCGTGTTCACCTACAGATTAGCGACAGAAATAATCTCGAACCTTAGCCCATAGGAAGCTCTTTAGCACAAGAAAACGTGAACAAATTGCGACGTATTGTCGAAACGCATCGAATAAACCAAATAAACCAAACAACCGACCTAAAATTCCGATCGTAATTTCTCGGCCATTATAGGCTGCTGGTCGACCTATCAAATAACGCAGAAGACCGCTTATCAAAATGTGGCAACGTATATATCAGATAGGCCACTTCGGTAAAAAGGATAACGGACCTTAGCTAAACCTCGTTCCGTTTCTAGACCAGACTGCGGCCGGGCACAGCCGAACCCACGAATATATAATGACGATCCGATCGCGCGAGAGGCTTTAACTTAGCCAGAAGCAGCCACCGATTCAGAAACGGAACCAGACTTCACTGAGACTCATCGCAGCTCATGACTGAATGCGTAATAAGGGAATATAGTGAGAAATAAAGAATTACCTTGATATTTGGAACGAACGATATGATACGCTCCATAATGTAATCGTTGTAGTAAACGTCCTCCTTCAAATCGGTCAGATCTGCAAGAAAATCATTTAACTTTGCTGCTGCGTCTAACAACTTATAATTATCAGACGCAACTGTTTAAGTTTATTACCGCAATTCCTCCTCCATAAAATATATGCTAGTATTTGTACTCGTTGAATATGAGACTGCTCCGATCGATAATTTTTTGCTTAACCGTTTATCGACAATGGATTCTAAATAGCGAACACTGATCGGATGTCGTATTTCTCACCCAGAAGGGGCTTATAAAACGATATTTACTGTAATTTCCATGCAATACAACATATTACCTTTAAGGAAGAACCAATCGATGCATAAAAATGATTACGAATGCTGCGCGAGCAAAGTATGCAGGACGAAAAAGTAATCAGAGAGGAGGGATCAGCGCCAACACAGGTTGCATAGGAGGAGGAAGCTAGTGACGTTATACCTTTTACAACAATTAGAGGAAGTTGTGAAGACAAACGATGCAGAGGGTACTGTTAAGCTCAACAATTGATGGCGCTCGCAACATCAAACAGCTCTCGCCCCCCTCCCCCCTTCGCGACGCACTCATAAAGAGCACCGTGCAAACAACCGGTAAACAAAATAGGAGCATACCCGTCCACACCTGAAAATATTCCCATCCCACATTATTGATCGTATCGGTCAAAATTCGCCATTGTAGTGCTTATGATTCGCCAGATGAGACTATCGCACAAACACATCACAAAAAGATTCGCGAAAGCGCATTAAAATGACCGAAGCGCAAAAATAGCTTGACAGTATAAATAAATAAATTGCTCATAAAAATGCGTTCCCTCAGTACTAAAAGATTCCCTCTGATGTGAGGAAATGTGCAAGCACCGAGTTAATTATACACGTATAAAACAACTTAACAGTCTACTAACCGTCGCCATCGTTTTGCAGCTCCTCATCACTCGCCGACTTCTTCACTCCGACGACCTCATTCTGCCCGTGTGAAGGTGTAACCATCCCTTGTTTGATTGTTACTCGTCTAGTCTACGCTGGAATTGATTTCATTATGCGCTTCGTGAGAATAAAAATATTTGCTCATTGAACGAACGTATAAATGCATATATATTGCGTTATAATTAGAATACAGATCGAAATGAAATCGATAAACGAATGAAAGGATGGAAACGATGAAAAAAGGTGAAAACAATGATAATATCCCGAAGAAAATAAAAGGAGAAAAAAGTGGTCAGAAGAAAAAAGACATGTTCTGAAGGAACGAAGAATGGTAATGCATGAATATTGAAAAAATTCGACATCAACAGCGTTGTATATTTGGGAGTTTTCTTTACAGCCTATCGTATTTTGCATAAATAGAGTAAAATTTAACGCAATTTCTTTCGCTTTCTAGACAACGTTAATTTACTCGAATTCTTTTTAAATTTAATCAGCTTTGAAACATCAACATATCGGTGAAGTACTGAGACAAAAGAAACCACATGTAATGCCGAATTTAGCTAATCGCATCGAACGATATTTTCCGGACAACCTTAGCGCATGAATCCAAAACCTCCAATGCCAAAAGTTTTCGTGGTCATTAGCAGAAATATCTGACCAATGGACACACGCATAGGTCGACATCCGGTCAGTGCCGTATGTCAACTCCGTCAATAATAAAAAGAGTCGTGCATAAAAATCCACGGTGAAATTTTTTTCGTTGTCTTCGTCGACGAAGTGTTTTCAATCGCTAAATGCAATGACATATGTGCGCTTTACAGGTGTGTCAAAAATCGACCGAAAATGAAGAGAAAATTGTGCCAGCCGACTGGCAACAAGGTTTTCTTGGCAATCCTCCCGCTTTCAGACATTGTCTCGCTCAATATGAAATTGAATATATGTATGAGTCATCTTCAGTCACTGTCCACATATTTGCATATTATGCCCACAATCAGTAAATTCTCTGCATAACCAAACAGCTCATTTGATGGCCGCAGACCTTTAGCGGCGCTCGTTGTAGTGTGAGTGTCGATCGTGATCAAGTATATACACGAACTAGAGGTTTACGGCTGAGAGGTGAAACGGTGGCGGGGCGGGGGGGGGGGAAGTAGGAGGGAGATGAGATCGAGACGGAAGTAAGGAGCATTGTGCATTCAGACATTCCATCTTCCGCCGCAAATCACCATATTTGTGTTCTCTTCGGCGTGATGTTGCTTTCGTACTACAGATCAGCGATGAGCGCAGCGGAAATGCATACTTGAAATCAGGGGGTGTTTTAGTCGAATGTCCGCCTGATCATGAGAACGACTGCAATCTTAGGATAGCAGGTGAATGAAACTAGGTACCTATGAACGGGAAAACAACGCAAAAAACAAGATGGAATTGCTAATATGACCTAGCAGATGTGAATATGGGTTACGGCTGTTCATCAAGCAAGTTTAATCCAATCGAGTTCGAGACCTAGTTCGATCATTTCGAAGGACCCAGTCACGGTCGATTACGGTTTTAACCTTGAATTAAAAATGGTCCCGACTTCAATCCTCCTCCGCACTGCTACAGACTGAAGCCGGGTCGCGATAGGGGAAACGAGCGAGTCCTACTTGGATCGCTCAAACGTTGATAGTTTTGCGGATCGGGCGGGGGGAGGGGGGCGAAAGGTCACCACGCAATGCGTATTCGGGTTGCTAACGCGAGTGATAGTAAAATGTCGAGTCTTGAACACGTGACCTCACACTTGCGGAGTTTATGGCACAAGTCGCGCGCAATTGCCGATGGTAGATGGTGCATATACAATATCATCTCATCGTAGCCACATGCAAACGCGCTGTGTCATGACCTCCTGTCCAGTCAAACCAAAACTTCTCATGCTATTCACCGCACTGCTAGCAGATCACTCGCTAAGTTTGGTCTGACCTCAACAACGGCGCCTCCCTTCTCGTTACTTACTGCCATACAAGCGGGTTGTTTGTTTTGCGCATCTTGACGGTAACAAATTTTAAAAAACACGTTTGTGGTAATTCTGATGCCCAATTTTCCATTCACCGGAAAAGCATGGTCCGTAAAGTTCGTCTGCAGCCTTCAAGACACTCTAACTGACAGAAGATCTGGCCTGTACTCGGAACTGATAGCGATCATGAAAAGCGCTGCGACGGGATTAACCAATGATCACATGGGTCAAATCCCACCAGGTTCCAGCCGACATCGGAGCTAGATTTAACTTAGAATTGCCAGCAGATCGCGAGACTAATCTTCTTATATCCCTCCCAAATTAAACCGCAGCCATCACGTCAGAAAGCATTTCACATGTGAATCACGTGCACCGAAATAAAACCTGCATAAAAGATGGATTAAGGAGAGGAAAAGGAAACGAAACCCCACAAAATAGTACGTACGACCGTATCTCACCTAGCGAGACGATGAAAATATAACGGTGTGCAATCGTCGGGCGAATCACCCGCTCATGTTAAGTTTGCAAAGGTACAATTAAACGCATGCACCTGTGAGGGCAACTTAATGGAATGCCTTTGAATAAATGCATTACCTGCGAAACTACCGACCAGGTTGTGCAGTGAGGTTGTAAAATGTTTGCTCGTCTAGAGTTATTTATTTGTTTATTCATTATTTCTCTCAAAAAAGACTACCTCGACAATCGCGCTATGCACATGAAAAAATGCGATTCCATAGCGCAGTTCTTTCATTTGGGGCTATGACAAATGCGCCACGAACACCGACCGCCCTGTCTCATTCATTATCAGATGTCATGCTTTTGATTGCTATGGAAAACTTTAACCGAATTTCCGCACCACACCCAAACCCTTTCTACCACTTAGCAGATCCCCATTAGTCCTGCATCATTGTGGGTTATGGCGGTCTGTTCTAAAAAAGAACCATCCTTCTTCAACGTTCCAGGAAACGCCTCAACTCTCTCCCCTCCGCTCTTAACACCGATGTTTGATCTGCGTCGCATGGACCGTTTTTTTCTTACCTCTGCAGGTTTTAGCTGAAGGGGTGAAATTTCTCACCAAACTTTCAGCGTGCTGGAGACGGGCTAAAGGATGCTGCTACCGATCAAGTGTTTTCCGTTTGAGATCGATTACGCAATTCGAAGAACCGGCACAACGCCCGACTGCCAGCCGGCTGTTAATATGTCCCGAGATGCGAGAGTTACTAATGGGAGTGCGCCTCAGCGTTGCTGCCTAAATAGCCCTCTCAAAGCAGATCAGCAAAGGCATATGCCGAACGCGACATTGTACAATTATGTTTGGCGCTCCTAAAATTCACTCACGTCAACACAGTCATCATACACGAATGCCCAATGCGGTATTTTGACAACAGCCGTCCCTTCATTGCTGACGGATACAGGAGTGCGCTGACACCATCTGGTTGCGGATGAGACCTTAGACGTTAAAGATTTCATGTGCATCTCGGTATATACATGTAAGCAGATTGGAGAGCAATTAAATGTAATGGAGGACAACCAAATTTATTTATGGGCGGCTGAAACACAAAATATGGAAATCCGATCGGTTGGCAGTTGAACAAGCGGCAGACCACCTAAACGCCAATTAAATATAGAGATAAACGATCAAGCGGACGTATGAATATCGGCGGACTATATTTGATGATCGACGCCTAAAATATCAAAAATATGCAAGCAAATGTTCTTTGAAATTATTTGTAGGAGTGTTTCATCAACAAAACTTTAATGTATATTTACTAATAATAACAAAGAGAACTTTGAAACCAGACGAAACAGCACCAATATTAGAGAAAATTACCCTCGAATTATATTTGCGAAATAACAGAATATACACAAAAAACAAACTTTGCTTAAGTACACATAACTATTATGCGAGCACTCGTAATATCCGTCAAGCCAATCATGCAATAAACGCATATTGGGAATGAACAGTGGTCAAAAATAATAAGCAATAAAAAAATAGCACAAATGCAACATTTATGGTGGAATTGCGTATAGACTGTGAGTGAGGTATAGTAGGCTACCTCAGAGCTTATTACAGGGGTTGTGTCTTATGTCTATCGTGTCCTATCGCAAGCAATCCAAGACTTATTATCCCACCTTCACCTATCATATGGATACTGTTTCATAATCACTGTCACCATAGTGGAAATTCCAAATAGAGGATGGTAGAATGAAGCGAAAGAACGAGAAGATGGGATGATCGACATCGCTTATCCACGTAAAGTGTGTACGGTAAAACGGTCATCTTAAACTGTTTCGATAAAGCTCACAAGCATGGGGGGGGGGGGGGGGGAGGAGGGTGCGGGAATGCAGGCTAGGGAATCCTAATCCTAGAGGAAAAAATCTCGGCCTTGATTTTTTGCCAGTCCCCACCTTTCAGTAAATCAGCACATAGAGATCTGATATTGGTCGTTTATTAATTCGTTTCATTATGTAACTGTTATGCTGTATAAAAGAATTCAACTCACGTACGCTTCAACAAGCAAGAATCATAACTGAATTAAAGGAAACAATCACCACGAGTCAATCAATGCCTTACACAATGCAAATAGGGATTTAAATAAAACACGTTTCCCACACAAGATTTCTGCACTGAGCAAAGATAAAAAACGATGAATATTAAACAAAGATAGGCAAACCCGTAGCCTAAGGGAGAGACGAGAGGGAAAGGACGCAATTCTATAGAGGTCTTCTTTAAGCGACGCTAATAAATTTTTGGAGTTTTCTCAACCGCAATACATCCACTACAGTGGGACTTTGCAAAGCTCAAATATGTGCTTTTTATGTGACGTCCAATTGGTGAATCACGAGCGACAGGAACTCATTCATTTCCTTCCTCTGTCGAAGCAAAAGCCAGATGTATTTGAGAAATTCCTCAATGCACGATCTCAACCCTGATCGGGACCGGGATTTGATTTTCTAACTCAAATCAAATGGCGGTGGGATAAAAGTATCAATTAAATTAAAGGCGTCTAATTGGTGCCTCGATAGAGCTTGTCCACCCTTTTAGAATCACTTTCTAAACTTAGCCTCAGTTATTATCGTGACCCGGGTCTGATTTAGCTCAAGCGTCTCTCAAAACGGCCTCTACAATTATTTCCTGCCGGATGTTTTCCTCTGGAAAGATGCACCTAAATAGCAATATCTTACAATATCTGATCCATCCTGATAACACACTTTCCGTCCAATAAAGCAAAAACGAGGAAAAATGCTTTTTTTGGAAATATTTTAAGGACGTGGAGAAGGTTTTGTCTTTTTCGATAAACCTAAATGAAGAAACAACCAATCAAAACACACATGGGCGGTAACTTCACGCATGTTAATCCAAGACAGTGAAGGAACTAACTGGTGCAAAATTTGATAATATTACGCGAAGTCCCTTATAGGTCCTATAATTACACAAAGTTACTGCTCAAAACATGGACCCCATATGCGATCAGACTACACTGCCCGGATCTATTCCTTTTATCATTGTTCCACTCGACCTGATGTTTTAATTAAAATTTATTTCACTTTTTAAATAAATTCGCTATACTGTAATCAAGGTGAATCCGTCAGTTGTAAAGCAGCCTAGCCGATAATATACCTGAGCTTCTCTCTCTTGAAATCAATGTTACAGCTTTCGTTTGAAATTGAGAAATTTTTCCTCTTAGTTTTTAGGTCGGAAAAACTATTACCACACTCCTTCCTCTCCAACTGCTTTCTCTTATCGACAGTATCTGGTATCAATCCAACCACCCAAAGAAGCATCATCAAGCATCAGCTATCAAAAAATCATGCTCATTCCCCCCTCCTCCCCCCCCCCCAGTTCGAAAAATAAAAGCCCTGAGCATGTATAATGGAAGCACATCACCCAATATATTGGCGGATTACTCCTCAGCCTTTTCCCTTTCACTGTGAGCTCGTCCCCTCCCCATCTTCCCCTTCGCATGAAGGCATCCCCCTCGAAAATCTATTGTTCTGCATTCCTCGTCCACATAAAATTCCCTTTACGATTAATGCCTGCGAAGTGCACATTTTTTGCCAAAAAGCGATAGCAAAAAAGTGCAAATAGACGCTGCAGTATAAAATAATTAACACAATAAACAAACGAACCGATTATACAAGACATATGAAGCAAGCATGAAAAATGCTTTAGATTTACGCCTGCCGGAAAAGAACAAACAACAGCAAGTCAGAAGATCACCGCTGCTCGCTCGCCCACGCCTCCTCTCTTTCTTTACACCCCCATCATGAACCTAAAATCGAGAAACCCTCAGTGCATTATTGGAATATTCAATGCCAGGAGCTAACACTAACGGCAACATGGATCCAGGCTGTCAAGTGGGTGGCTCATTGAGTCGTCGCAACTACAACAGTTCCCTTAAATGAGAATGGAATAAATCGCGAACTGGGAACGGTGTGGTGAACGACCAGGACCAACTTGAGACCGCTAGAAATGGTAGCAGCACTGCAACTTGCCCGATGAGATGCAGTTTGACCGTTTATTCTTCATAGTTTCAATTATATGGTAAGGAATGTGCGCAGCAAATAATGGCTTCATCCAAATCGTGTCATATACGAATTCTAGAATTAGCGTTAACTCGGCAAAAAAGTGACATTCAAATCACAGGCCTGGACAGAAACGCCCATCCAGGAATTCCATTTGTTTAAGGGCCAAAATTTTTAACTTTCTCCCCCAACTACCAATCATTCCATCTAACTTTTTAAAATCCTGCAATCGGCTCCGCAGCCATGCTAAGAGGATCTAGGAGGGAGAAGGGAAGCGGGAGGGCGCGGCCACACTTTAGTACAAACAACAAGAGACAAGTATGACACGACAAGCTTTTGAGATTCAAAAAATATTCTGCGCAAAATTTTGCCTAAATTCAGCGAACAACGATGCTTGCTCGCTGGTTTCCTTGCCTAAAACTATCTTCGAGATTACTTCTGCAACAACGCTGCAACGACCATCGAATTCAGAATGCAAACTTCCATTGAAACCAGAAAGAAAACCCAGTGAAGAGCAGTGACAATCAGTCGTTGTTCGGTACGGACTTGAGATATGGGTCGTGACGCTTATGCTCTTCAAGAGCCCGATCCGTGCTTGGGTCATGAGGCAGCTCACTTTTCCGTCGTGCCAACTCTCGCTCTCCACGAATGTCATCACTTGCCTTCAAAACAATATTTGCCTATATTAGTTACCGTCTTGTATCCGTCCATTTGGAAAGCTCAGCATCTGTTGAAATTATTTAAGCCAACCCATGTTAAGCATCAAACATCCGGGCTTATCCCAACAACGCCCTCAAAAAGAAACATTCAGCACACCTGCTGCCCCCCCGTTGCTTCGACGACTTCCCATCGCAATCAGCTTCGAATAAAGTGTCTCCATTACTACCTCGTAGGTATTTACTCGATTATACCACAATACTGCTGCAGTACTGGCATTATAAACCCAACGGCAATGCTTCGCTACTGCATTCATCTTTTAAAGAACTCGAAGACCTCGCTCAAAGTGGTGTCCTCTCAAGCAATACTTTACTATAAACAAACGCCATTCTTAACCACAAAGACGCCTAAACGCACTACAGATAACAAAGGTCATACTCACACTTATATAGGTTGACGCATTCTGCTTGATCTGACTGGTGTCAAGCGGACCAGGATCGGAATCGTCCTCTAGACTCAACGCCATCATCGGCGCGCTTATCGTATCTTGTAACAACGCTTGCACTTCCGCATACTAAAATTCAACATCTATCGTAAACTAATCAAGTTTCATGCGAGAAGTTTGCAGATTCGAATAGCGACCTTAAAATTATAAGATCTGTACTCGGAAACCTTTCTCGTGTTATATACGGGATGTTCGCATGATTGCTTTATATTCATTCATTAATCGGTTTACACGAATCACTGCAAATTTTGTGAAAAAAATAGAATATATAAAAGAAGAAAGAACTTTTCTGAACAATAAGGTAATAAAAGAAGAGATGTGTGGGAAAATTGGCTTACATTAGGATTCTGACGCGCTTTTCGTTCGATCATCTCCCATTTCGCCATCTTTTCTTTGAGCCTCGCACTTTCCGCCTCCCTTTCCTTATTGAAATTCTGCGAGCATTCGTCAAATAACCTTTGGTTGATTTCCATAAATAATTTCAGCGCATTGTAAATCAATCCATGGATCGTCCTGAACATTTACTTCATAGCTGGATTGCAGCAAGTGAGGAAAATAGATCGGCACATCTGCAGTTTCGTCTATCGGATCAAGCACCTACACAAACTACCAATGAATGGTAAAACGTCAGCAATAAAACATCCGGCTTTTAACCAAGCGATAGCCCGTACAAATCATCTGTGAACAAATCCTTCTCCAATCAAACTGTTTGTTAAATGCAACTCGATCGAACACAAAGTACACTTCATATGCAAATTTTCGGCATTTTCACGGGTCGGTAGCTCTTTCTGCAGAGAATGATGAAATGGTTCAGCATATAGCGCCCATTCAGCTAAATTTCATCGCTTTAGTTCCAGTGATTTCTGAATGTATGATGCGGAAGAGCATTAAAAAAGAGGAAGGACACTGGCGAGAAGCTCGAAGAAAGAAAGACATCCAAGAAGAGCTGTGTAAACTGGCGGTACAATGGTGCAGTGGATCAGATACCCTTGCATTATGGAAGCAAATTCGCAACTCTGCAACTGACCTGAGGAGAAAAACACAGGAGAACAAGAAGAAAAATTAAATTGCTATCCTTTCTACCAATACGATTACAGCCATTTGCCGCATTTCAACAGCAACTATGAAACTGGAAGAAATATTGCTTTGGAAGTGATCATTGAGGCACTCCAGCTCCTTTTCCACGAATGTCTCATGGTTAATGAGCAGGCCTCGTGCTAGTAACATCATTCGTGCGCAAGTGTCGCGAAACAAACACTCCAAATCCCCAAAATTAGCTTTTTCCGTTCCACTGATATTCTGACACTACATGATTTTGCCACATCTTTTTCTTTGTGCTTCTCACAAGGAAAATTCAGAAAAGCAACTTCATTAAGAAGTTACCATTGAAAACCTACTTGTTCCAGTGATTTTTCGAATTCTTGTAGAGTGCGGGGAACATGATTGGCAGAATGACGGCCGCATTATCGCTTATCAGTGACATTATGTATTCGTTATTCCAGTAATAAAGCGCCCTCTCGGCTACCTTCAACAAATCACATCAAATTGGATGGGAACATGAGCATCTGAAGGATGGCCAAAGGAATGGGGCGAGCTTCTTGTATAGTTTAGACGACAGGGCCAGCCCCCCCCCCCCCTCCCCCCTCTCTCTCTCGATTGGTGAGCAAATATCGTGCTTGATCTGCTAAACACGTCGAACTTCGCAGGTTCTCTCATAGCATATACTCCCTCACCCCCCCCCCCCCTCGCCAACTTACATGTGCAACCTAGAAAGGATTATTAATTTCATTTACCTTTTGTGAACAAAAAACTGCAAAAATGCATTAGTTCAGACGTATTGCTCGATTCGGCTGTTTCCTAAATTAAAACCACCTGAGAACATAGAAGGTCAAATCCTGAACATTTTGTTTACG
Source organism: Ascaris suum (assembly GCA_013433145.1). NCBI lineage: Eukaryota > Metazoa > Nematoda > Chromadorea > Rhabditida > Ascarididae > Ascaris > Ascaris suum. Next base: position 5,649,562 of record CM024178.1, on the reverse strand, counting down.
ATCCTTAAGCTAACACAGATTCTATGCGTACTACACCCCTCAGTGAGATGACACTGTGGATCAATCTCTCTTCATCAGCGAACGCTGATCATTTGCCGACTTGGTGGACCAGCATATATGGACCGCTGTGATGGCCAGTAATTCAATTTCCCAGAGCTTTTACAACGGAGTGTTTTTCTTTATTGCAAAAATGGTGATAAGAATTTCGCAGAAGACTGAAAGTTTTTATGATAGACTGTGGAAATATTGGCGAACGAGCAACACTAAACGAAGTAATAATGAGCTTCTTGCGCCTCAATAACAAACTAATAATTGAATATTTAAGTTCTTTTGCAAAGCTTTGCAAAGGTTTCGGTTGCGTTCAATTCTGCTAGGAAATAGCGCATCTCGGAATGAAAATGTGCCCCAATGGGCAGCACACCTTTCGATACCGCCGCGGTTTCTTTTCTTTCAAATATCGCATGCTTGCAACCTTCAACAGTTTGAAAATTTCGGAAGTGTAAAGCGAAGCAGATAAGCTTCTAAGCCTTAATGCATATTTCGGCAATGCTAGTATGTAAAGCAATCGATCAATAGTCGCTTATTCGACCTAACGGGTAACAAACATAGTCCTTAGTGACACTAGTAAACAAAACATGAATTTAGTATTAGCAAAATGATTCGAATAGATCATATGGGATGTTGCCAAGAAAATCAACAAATAAATAATAAATAACTAATCGATAACATACTTGAAAATGTGGTGAAGACACGCATTTAGCCAGCTGATGAAATAAAGGGACCATCACTTTTTGGAACTCTGCTGGCTCGATAACGTCGAGCACCTCCTCCAATTCGTTCAGGAACATCACCTGAAAACCAGAAATTACCCCCAACTCTCCTGAAATCGATGCCACTTGGAGACCTTACCTCAGGCACAACTATCCTCAGGCTTCCACTTAGTTGATAGCGTCGGCTGTCGAACAGCTAGTGCGCTTAACTGCCACGTATCGGTTCTTTTACGGTTTCGCCTAGCTCTGCGATATCAGCCAATACGGCATGGCATATGTCGTGCTTCTGAGACCATTTACAACAAGGAAGTGACTACTTTTACTAGCAAACCAAGAAGAGTTATAGCTAAACATGAGATTCGGGAGAGACACAACTTCCTTAATATAAGCGGGCTCAAATATAAGACGACTCACATGATGGCTTTATCGAATTGTGCCACTAATTTCTAAGTATAAGCATTATTTAGAAGTAATCGCTGTTGTGTTTGTCGAAACCAACCGCACATTCAAGTCCGCCACAAATGCCTGAATTATGAATAACCCTCCTCTCTGATAATGCTCCTCGTTTTTGGTGCATTCCTAATAATTGAAAGCAATAAAATATAGACTCACCTCCTTAGGGCTGTGTACCTTAGGCCAGAACTTGAGCATTGAATGTATAACTGGTTCGGTTAACGTGGGATCCTTTTCAAGAAATTGCACTACACAATATGCTAACTGCGGATGGTAGACCGATAATGACTTCACCTGAAATTTTTTGCATTGCTTTAAAATCAGCAACCTATAGCCGTCAGAGGTGTACCAGGACGAACACCAAAAATTGTAAAGATGATCTAGATCGAGTAGACGATTGCGCAGAGAAAAGGGAAATCCGACAGTACGCTAAGACGGGGAGAAATCAACAAAATTATATCCTAAACTGATTAATCATCGTACATGCTGCGATAAAAACTTTGGATAATGCGTATCCATCAAAAAGAATTGAAGAAATCTGGTTCATCTGATCGGAAGACGAATTATGTTGGAATAATGAATGATTCGATCATCAAAGACTAGAGACCATTGATCACAAAATAAATTGCTGATCAGCGAAGAAGTAGGATATTCTTGGCCGTCAAAACTGGCCGCTTAAGATCAACGGCGGCAGGCAGCTGATTTTTTTTTTGAATGAAATTTGGCAATGGACCTGTAGGAGTATCAGATGCAAGAACCGACTCCGACTACCATTAAAAGTACTACTGAATGAAATCTTCACTTTCAAATGTGGCATCAAAATTTTGATGCAGCTCACCTCGCATTTCCATTACTCGTACCGTAAAATTAAATAGCTCTCCTGAAACCTGAATCTTAACACGAAGACAGGGGTTATAATCAATTCTGCAGTCATAAACCAATAAGAAATCAAAAAAGCAAACATTATGTATGAGCATTACAATACGCCACCAAATCTATATATATATATATATATATATATATATATATATATATATATATATATATATATATATATATATATATATATATATAAGCAAGTACTCTTTATTAACTAATGAAACACATCAGTGTTATCAAAATAGACTGAACTAACCTTATGAAGAGGCAAAAGCACCCTTAAGAGGAACGTTTTGTGCTCCTCTTTCAAAGGCAATGCGAACCCGTTGATAATGCTGCCCAATATCTCCAACAGCTCAGCAACACCGTTGTGTCGTTCGGTCTCATAAATGAACGAGTAGAATATGTTATTAATCTGCTTACGCATAAAAGCACGCAACCCCAAGAACTTTCCGTAAATGCGATGAAGTGTCGTCTTGAGGAAGTCACGCTCTCGAGGATCTTCGCTGTCAGATAGCTCGATCAGCTGAAAACTTATCTGCTATCACCCCCTTCAGTACCATTCAGACCGCTCCTATAAACCACCCTTTCTGATATCGTCTAAACAGAATCACTGCATACGGCAATGCTGGCACAAGTCTCTATTGAAGAAGAAGGAAATGAGGGAAATGCCAGAGTGTCTGAACAATTTACTCACAATTGGCTATTTATTCATTGCTGAACTGCACAGATTGCTATGCTTAAATAGTGCACAAGGAACCATTCGTCGTAAAATCACGTTACTGGCGCTATAAACAAAGAAATTATCTTTCTGACCAGGATTTTAATTTTTTCATTTTCGACCCTAATTTTCAACTTTTGATTTAAATTCCTTCGAGATTTAAATGAAAAATTTCTTGAAATTCTTAGACAAATTAACTGACCCGAACAATAAAACAATTTATGGAAGCTTTATGTACCGAAAGCATTAAAAAAATAATGCGATGATCACAGATCTAAGCAAGCTGAAATTTTCCCTTTAATACGGCCGCCTGATTGCCAACAGAAGTCCGATGGATGTATGTAAATAAAAAGTGCCCACAATTATACTTCACAGCTGTTAGCCAACCGTACGCAATCACTTCTGATAAACATCGAACACAAAGTAAAGTCATCCCATGCAGAAGTTCGAAAAGCGGCCACTCAAAATGTGGTTTCTCACAAAACAACAACAACTTCAAACGTGCGAAGCAGAAATGTCAGAGAATTAAAATAAAACAAACAAAAATCACCAACCCTGAGGACGAATTTCTGATCGATGTATTTCTTAGCGACATTCGGCTGGAACTCAGACGATTCCAAAAAACGAAGAAAAAACTCGTAAACCAACTGAAACATTAAACGACCATTATAGAAGATATCTCAACAAAGAAGAATCCTACAGGAATATCCAACCGTAAACAACTGTTTTTACTTAAAAATAAAAATACATATATTTATTAACAGTGGTTGCATTAAATACTAGTCCCAGGAACTATAAGCACATTGGCTTGCGTAAATCAACACTGATAACCATCTGAGCAGTGCCAGGAACCAGTGGTCAACGGCAAATAGGGGAAGTATCGTTACAACAAATCCAATGCTAAAAAAGATCTCCATACCTGTAAATGTGGCCATGCGGCCTCCAGTGTTGGCTCATCTTCATCAGGATCAAACTCTGCACCAACCGGATTCGATGGCGGAGATAAAACTCGGAACAGGTTTGCGGCTAACTGAAATCGCATCCTCATAATTCCTTCAAATAAGCGAAATCATCGTTTAATTCGTCCCAATACTGTATTATGGAAGTATGAAGGGATGGAAGCAAAATGCACTGTAAGCTCCTTTTACCGTTTACAGGAAGATACTGCTGCCGGTAATTACAAGAATATATTGTTATAAGAATATCTGCCCGAGATTATAACACATGAGGCAAATTGATCGATAAAAACGTACCATATTTACAACTTCCGGATAGATTGGTTCAGTAATAACGTTCTGACACGACAGTACATAATCGGTCATTTCGTTCAACGTTGTTCTTTTAACCTAAACAACAATAAATCCTCGAAGAGCCGAACAAATTTTATCAACAAATCGTCAACTGCGGGATATATCATTTCACTTCAAATAAGCAACTGTACTTCCTCAATAATCCTTCTAATCTCATAATTTGGCGGCATAAAAAGAATACGAATTCGACTAAATAGAGAGAGCTGAGGCGACAGCCACACTCTACCTGTCAACACTACCGTTATACAGTTGTCAAGCTGTAAAAGAGAGTCGGAGTAACCCTTTTTTCATTTATGGCTCTAAAATAAATCTAAAATAAAATAGCTTTCAGTACAAATAACAACAACTATATTGAAGCATTTTTCAAAGAGAGAGGCAATAAAACAGGCAATTAATTACCTCTTTATATTTGAGATCAGAGAGAGGATCAGTTGCGAAATCGAATACAACACAGCATTGACGCAGTTTCTGAATAAACAGCTCCTCCCTCGCTGACGGTTCAGCTTCTACAAAAATAGGATCATATTGCATCATAACTAAAGAAAAATGCAGCATCGGTGAAAAAATTGTGCGTCGACTCCCTGATGGTTATGGTATAACCGGTCCAGCCTGGACACTATCAGTGCAGAAACGAATGTGAGAAATGTAAGGCTTTTACTCAAGAATATATATTTATAGCTCTCATTGCATTTCTATTTTCTACTGTTCGGATATAAATGAATGCCATAAAGAGAATTGTTAATTCCATATCAAACATTCAAACCTTTGATACTCGGGAGTTTGACAAGCTCGCGATTTGCTGAAATCAAAAACAACGAACTGCTTTGCCGCCGATCACGTCGCGGAATCGCCGGTCCACCAACTAATGCAGGCTGAATGCAATGGTGGTTTTAGTTTTGCAAAAAATATGCGAAGTATGTGAGTCACTAGGGTGACTTACTGTGAAATGAAATTGCCGCATTAGACAACAGCAATGATAGCTTCTACCGAGAAGAAATGGATGGGAGAGGGAGTGATAAAAGCGAGAGAGAGACCAGCGGGAAGGGGAGGAGGGTATCAACGAAACAAACAGAGAGGTCATATGTTAGTTTGATGAAATTACACTTTTTCGGTATTATGCCAAAAGCTTTTCACTGCGAATGGGTCATCCCCAACGCCGCAATATTAGATGTGAGCTGCTGCAACGTTCATCTAATAGAAACAAATGAATATTTTTGAGTGCCCAGAATGGTTACCCAGATCTAACAGCTCCACGATTCATCTACTAAAAAAAAAAACAAGATCTTATGTACTATCGAAATTGGTGCAAGTGGCTGTACACTGTTGATAAAAATGTCGTTCTAAAAAGAACTAGAGGACGAACCTTTTTAAGCGATGTGGGCGGCGGCGCATCATGAGGAATCGAATCGCCCACTGCGACCGCATCCTCTGTTGTCGCTAACTGTACCTTTGGCAAGATGGTCGCGTTCGGAGAATTACCGTTGCTCGTCGTCTCTTCTTTCTTCGACTCTTTCTCTTTGCTTTCCTTCTTCTTATCCTCTTTCTCGTTCTAAAATTCCATCAAGAAATGAAAACGACGACAACATTTGAACTGAATTGACGTTCATATCCAAGCCGAAACCACCGATCGCGGCGAATAAACGAAGGATGTGGGTTCTCTCGTTTCAATTATGGGATTTTCACATGCGATGTGTTTCTCTCGATGACAATAAATATGCAAAGCCAGTCCTTTCTAGCCAGAGCGGAGAAAGGAAGAAGAACGTACTGGAAGATAGGCGAGTTCAGAGGACGGATATGGTATATGTCATCATTTGTTTATGAATACTACACACTGATTTTGATGTTTTTGATGCTTTTTGCTTATGAAGGACAAAAACGACTTTTTTTGGAACTACTTGATCATGCTTTAAGCGAAAATATTAGCAGGTGATTGTTTATTAGCAGCAGGTATATATATATATATATATATATATATATATATATATATATATATATATATATATATATATATATATATATATATATATATATATATATATATATATATATGTCCGTCTCTCCCATCCAATTCTCATCGTCCCATATATATATATATATATATATATATATATATATATATATATATATATATATATATATATATATATATATATATATATATAAAGAAAGAGTGAGAAAGAGAAATTGGAGCTCAATGTCTGTCTGTAATGCTTCTTGTATGGAAGAGTATGAGATGGACGCTACCCACTCTCGATGACCATATCCGTATAATAGAAAGACGCCCACTGAAATAAGTGCACCATTATCACATCTGATCGATAATTTCAATCAGTGACGATTGAATTTTCTCTTTGATGAGCAATTCGGATTAATTTGTAACCCCACAAATCATTTCCAATGACGAACTGATTTAATGGACTATTCAATTCCGCTGGTTGGTCGCAATTCCACTCCCCCAATTCAAAAAAAAAAACGATATAACGATGTAAATTCGCACAAGAAAGCAATACCTGTAAGCCATCGATGTTAATTTAAGTAATGCCCCTTCACGGTGACCAACAAAGAGTACAGAACGACGTCAGCAGAAATATGCAGACTCCCTACTTGAAGACCCAAATATGAGAGGGCAGAGAAGCAGATTTTTTAGCCTAGACTTAGGAACTGAGTGCAATCTCGTCACAGCAACACATTAAAATGACCACTGAAATGGCACCAACCTTAGCCTCTTTGTCCTTCTTCTTCGACTTCAACATACTGCCCGCGAGCAACCTCCGTTCGCGAAATGTCGATGTGGCGCCCGCGAACAGTTTGGAGGGTTTTTCTTGCAAACTGCACACTCAAAAATAGTCAACCGATACAACCGCTGCAACTTGGCATATTTACTGCACTCTTGAATTGCTTCAAAGGAAGCAGCTGCGTTGAAATATGAACTATATGATGATATGTACATCGATTAAAGCTACAAACACTTAAATAAGCATGATCAGGGCTGAGTATGATCACGCATGGGATATTGGTTGACCTGGAGGGAGATCACCCCCCCCCCCCCGCCCCGTCCCTCTAAAGAGCCCATTAATTGATTTCATTCAACAACTTCAGTTATGGCTACATAGGATTAACAGCACGGAATAGGCCTAATTAAGCGACGAGCAGCCCAATTCAAGTACTTTATTCCGACTTCAGCGTTGAAGTGATCGCTTAACCGACGCATAAGTGAGGCCATGTTTCCGCTCCAGGACGGCTCCCATGCGTGGCCAAGTTGGGTAAAGCTAGGGGCACGCGTATGGTCACTATCATTTTTCTCAACTTTTGTTTAAGCGCACAACATGTAAACAACACGCGGCTCAAAAAACCTTTGGAAAAACAAGTCCAATGAAACGACAAAACAATGAAGTCTTTAAGACTCGACCACAAAGACTAAGCTGCCTTCTTGACTAGGAAGTGATCTGTCGCGACAATGCGGTTCCGGTTAATGTTCCGCGTTATAAGTCAACCCAACAAATGCATTTACCTATGCTTCATGTGTTAATCACTCACTCCTGCAATTAAAAAGTACACAACTCACAAATCATAAAATATTAATAAATGACTCATATACCAAATACAAACATGCAAAGCAATAAAATCGAGAAATCACCCTCAATAAACACCCGGGCGTAGATAAAATCACCGATTACATTTTGAAGGAATTTTTTGCAGAAGAAGAAGGAAAAAAAATGACCAACAACTCCACATAATGCAGCACCTTAAGCGAATATTCAATCAACAACAGAGTACGATAAAGCAGTAAGCTCGCTGTGGTGTCATTTACGTTAGAGTTTCTCATAGAACCGCACACCTCTCCTATTAGAACATTATAACTCGAAAATTTAAACTCGTTTGAACTTCACTTGACGACTTCTCACAGTTCTACCTACAGGTGTGAAATGAAACCTCCATGTCCCCTTTCCGATCACCACTGACTAGGCATCGGTTGAAGCGCATCGAAGGTCTCCCATTTAAAGGGTCCTATATCCTATGGAGATCGTGTTTTGTGAACGCAAGTCGAACAATTCAAACTGCCTAACTGAATTGCAGGATAATTTATGAACTCGTTTCTTCTTTAATTTTCGATCGCTAGAACTCGACCTTTAAAGGCTCTCTCTTTTGCGAAAAATTAGAAGTCCGAAGCACCTTCAGCTGAGTCTCGAGTGTGGGGAGAATAGGTAAAAAGGGATGACTGGCTGCGAGATGTACAACTAAAGCTTTATCGAGTGCTGAGGACATATTGCGGGCGGTAGTTTTGTCGCTGTATCCGAAAGGGATATTATGACATCTATCGTCATGGTTATGACAGGTTTCTAAATCGTCATTGAGAAGCGACGTCAGGCTGATCAAGGTTCGAGTAAACTTGGCTTGTGTCCGAATATACAAGCTTCAGCGCTAAGAAATACAGTTACAACATTTTTTTACATCAACCACCGTAAACAGCTAAATAGAAGCACGGCGAGATGCGGTTTTCTCCCTGAAATACTTACACAGGACTATCACAGACTCAAACCCTGTTTACCCTTAGCTGTTTGGGATCTTAGCCCCAAAGATGCTTTTTGGGAAGGGGGCGGGCGTTGGGAAAGGCAACGAGGGGTCTGATTCTACCGATGAAATCCTTTTAGTTCATGCTTGTATAACATAAAAACTAAAGCCCTTCTTTTAGCAGTCGTAACGTGGCCACGCTTGAAGGTTTCGTATCTGTTTTTCTTCTATCTCTCCGAAAAACTCATTTTTCTCTTCAGTTGCATGTCTCACCTGGACGTCCAAAAAAGGTGGGTGCTCGTCATTCTTCTAATTAAAAAAAAGCATCTAATCATTGCAATGCATAAAACTAAAAGAAAGTTCCGTGAATTCCAATCAAAACACTGACGCAGTTCTCCGAACAATTATTTCAGCCCTCTCGAGGAAGAGGACATAGAAACTCATCTCTGCGCCTCTGCCCGTTCGCTCGTTATCTCTGTCGTCTAATATTCCAACCCACCCAAGGTTCCTCGTTAAATATTGGTCGTCGTAACACTCAGGTAACTCTCACCTCTCGCTATTAAATGAAAAAATAGTTGTAGCTGTTATTTCGTCTTTCGATAGCGTTCGGAGGAAAGGGACGTAGGTAATCCTGGACTCCAGAAGAAATGTGAAAATAATATCCACAAATGTTTCACCCAATACAGAAATCGATCGACTAATTTGAAAAAGGTACAGTGCCTATATTCCTCGCCCTTGCAGCTTCTCTGTGTGACCACAACTAAAGTTGTCTGAATCTTGTTGCGTTGAGCGACTGAAAAAGAAATCAATTAAAAGCTATGTCGAAACAATACAAGACAGGGATCATTCATCGCGAAAGGTGCTACCACACTTAGTGTTGGCATCTGTATCCCTGAATGAGGTTTACAGATATCAACGCTACTGACATATATTAAATCCTCAACTGAGAATGAGTCTGAAAGGGGAAAATGATCCTGATATAAAAGGAAAGTGAACTCAATTGGTGAGAAGTGATAATAGGCTCGGTGAGATAGTGATGATCGACTGTGTGCAGTGCTTTTATGAATGATTTCAATTCGTTTGAGGGAATTATCTAACAATGAAATGAGTGAAGGGCGCGAAACTTATAATATTTTCATCACTTTGATGAAAAAGAAAACTCACGAAGTTTTTTTTAAATTTCAATTTCAGCTGAATTACTCATTGCACACACTAGAATTACGACAAATACGGTAAGCTGTAATATGCATACATTCGATCGTTATTGTTACGTGACAATTGCGCCACTGGAAAATGAGCACATAACCGATAAAGGAACAATTCTTTGAAATGTTAACTAACGCTAAAGCAATAAGTGTAGTGTTCAAAGAAGGTTAAAAAAGCTGTGCTCGATGAATTTAGTGAACGCACAACTGTCCGATGCTCAGTCGTTGCAGCAAATCCTGAACCGAATTCCCAACGAAACCTCCAAATTTTTCATTCATTTCCACTTGTATGGAGATGAAATAAATTTGAAACTTACTTAGCTTTTGCTATAAGAGAACTGCTGTAGATGCCAACAATTACTGTTTTAATTTCAAAAAATATGCGGTATGGAATGTGTTTTAAGGTCATGCGAGCAGGTAGTCGATAGTTTTGTTGCCTCTTAAAAAATGCCTTACAATTAAACATAAACACAACAACATAAGAGCACAGAGTTGTCTTATTGCTAGGTGAAAAGAATGCTCGATAAACTTCAGCGCAATAATTTTACGTTTATTTATAAATAAATAAAAACGCATAAAAATATATAAGAATAATAAAGAATATAAATTAATAAACAAGTTACTGGCGATTTCAACCTATTTCAACAAGGAAATCGAAATTTTCCAACCTATGAGTGAATGTTTTTTGCTGCCTATGAGCCGATTCGAAGAGATTCTTCAACGCTTCGGTTAATAGAAATTTCAAATATTGAGAGAAAATTTGTAATTAAGAATTTAGACAATAAAACTAAATTGTTTTAATAATATGAATGAAGATTTTTCTTTGAATATTTGCAGAATAACGTACGACTTTTCTTTTCTTTCCTATTGATCATCGCTGCAAAAATTCGATCAATAAAGAAGCATTCAATCGACTTTATTAATCAATCAAATAATGTTTGTTCTTTTAAGCCTAAAAGAAATTTCCTATGAACAAATCACATCAAACACTTCAATATAATCTTTATTAACTGCATATATTTGAATATTTTCACTCAACACTCAAATCGAGCCATTCATTTACAATAATAAATGCGAAATTGTTGAATGAACAAGTAAAAAACCCTACCCGACACTATTAAAAACCCTATGGCGGTATAAACCGAATGTTTACGATTCAGTTGTAGTCGTTTTATTTAATCATTATATTCAGTTCGTTACACAGATATTCTCAATGACGGCCGAAAATAATGTAATGACGGTTATTAATGTAAAATAGTGAGAATTTGTGAATAACAAAAAAGAATACGTCTGAAAGGGTGGCTCTAGCTAGGCGTACCTTGCAATATTATTCACCATCTGGCGTCGAGACGAACCATCGAAAAAGGTTTCAAAAAAACTAGAACGTGAATTCCTCGAGAGCATTGACGTGTGCAGTAAATTCTCATTGCGAGAAGATGAAAGTTCAAGCAGATCACTGGAAGAAGGCGAAATGCCAATTGTCAAGGGTACCAAGTGGCAGGCTGTCAACTTTTGCTGCGAAGTCTTTTTTCTCAACGAAGATAAAGAATGGTCGAAACTTAAAGCGAAGCAAAAAAATTAAGCATTGGATCACGATCAACAAAGTATCAGTCAAACACAAGCTCACAGACATTTCAAAGGAAGTCCACCTCAAACTCGGACTAACCGCAAAGGAAACCAATTATGAACTGAATTTAAGGTTGAGACTCCCGGGAAAATGTAAGAGCTATAAGCTTGCAACTTAGAAACTGTCTATGCTTCCAGTGCAAAAATGAAAATTGGCCAACTGCCAAAGCCCGCAGGATGAAGAAACATTTCATGGGATGTTGGATCTGTCGAAACCAAGAAAGGGTCCATGTCGATTTTTTCTCTTGTTTTCCACGCTCGGTTTGGGTGATGCGTCTGTTAAGAATTGATAAGGCTGTCATTCTTTTATCTTATATTCGTGCAGATCGCACCATCTCTTTCTTCATTATTCTACCCGTCTTTACGGCCATATGTGAGCCGCACTTAGCTCATGTGCTTTGTGGAAACGAATTCACGAAAATGATGCTTTTGGATGACTCGCGCCTGAGCGATCCTTGACCTCCCACTCCAACTAATCAACCACTTTAGGTCTCACTCAGCCCCTCAATTAAGTAGTGATTTATTCATCGTGGCGTCCAACAAACAGTGGCAAAGAAGTTCTATTCCTTCACCCCCCCCCCCCCCCAAAATAGTAAATGAGAGCAATCCTGTTTAGAAGCTTCTCTTCAAGGCTTCTTTTTAGCAAGTAAATTATTGAACTTTTATTAAAAGCCATTTTTGATGTCGAGATCTCTACGAGTCATTAGTGTACGTTCCTTTTGAAGCGAAGATCAGACAATCTTTTCGGTGCAAAAAATATTGTAAGATGAAAAGACACCAGAAAAGTGAGAGCTGGGATTTTTTTTACCGTGATTTAAAGAAGAATGGAAATTTTTCAGTTGAGCTGAGGGAAGTGAGCTGAAAACTGCTAAGAGAGGCGAAGCAGAGCGATCGTCCTTGCTGGGGAATTTCGTTTCTGTCGAGTGCTAATAAGGTCCCTATAGAGAAGGATGTGGGAGATTAAGTCCCCAACCTTCCTTCCCATATTCCCTCGCATACACCAATCCCCTTCCTTCCCCCATTCTCATAGTCCAATATGTCCACTTTTGGTTTAAATTAGTGATCGAATAATGAATGAAATTGCAAGAGATGAAAGAGCGACTTTTCTTGAAATTTTCTTCGCAGTGAGTATTTCCTGAGATCACCTTTTTTTGCAATAATGTTAGTGATACTATAAAATAGCGAGCAAATACAGGTGACAAATCGACCGATAGATGTTCCAGTGGTCCTTGTTATGATGCAAGATATTTAATCATATTATACACCTGAGCACTTTTAAACACAACACAGCGACAATATTAAATTGAAAAGCGCATCGAAATAGTCGAACCAATCGGCGAGAAACACTCAGAAGAGTGAAACATCAGTGAAGAAGGTTTGAGCGAGAGGTGCCAAGGAAAATGATCAATCTGTGTCAGGCGAGTGCGCTTTTGAGAATTTCTTCAACTTTCTTTACGCTTCAACTCACTAATTTCTCACCTTTCGACGATTCTTTGCTATTTACAAATATTGATGACTTTACAATCGTTCATTACTTCCATTTTTGATAGTTGATGAAAAACTCCTCTCTCAATTAGATTGGAAAATAAAAAACAATGAAAAAAATTCAGAACATCAGTAAAGCAATAGAATAAAATACAAACAAACGCAATACAACAAAGCAATATAGTACAATATAGCAACAGAATACCAGCACGACACAAATATGACGACTCTTTGTCTGCAGTTAAAGACCTACGACGATTCTCTATTGATTCTGTCGAGTTGTGCAGTGACCATTTTCCAAGAATCTTGACCGCTGATTGTTCTCCCATCCATAATTTCCCTCTCTGTCTTAATACTCCCATCTTCCCGGTGACCTTCGAAACATCCATTTGACTTCTCACGGATTCATCCTTAGTACTTTTGCTGACCACTAACAATCCCACATAGGTGCACATGTCCCGTACATTTGAGTCGGCTATCTCCGCTTATTTGTACGACTTATCGATTGTCATTTCTTTGTTTGGGAATTCTTCGTTTAGGATATGCTGTTAGCTATGTATGAATTTATTGATTTCTTCATACCCAAAACTTCTTGCCTATGACGTCATTAATGGCCAAATTTCACCTCCTTATCGTTGCATATAAGATTGCAGAGAAAAACTTGTGACATCACTGCGCATCTTGACCTCTTATCCACCACAAATTTTCTTCGTGAGTCTCAACTTCAATGATTTCTCCATCTACCGTCATCACTTTTTTTAAAAATTTCGCTTTGCTGGAGGAATGAGCTTTATTCTCAGAAGGTTTACCCTTTGATCGGATTTTCTTCCCTCTTTCGTCACCTCTGACAACAGCAGCCTTTTAGCCGATTAACGAAACATGTGTGATATTTTAATGTCGTAAATTTCTGCATTTTTCAAATGCAGTTGCAGTTTTTTTCGTCATTTACGATTTGCTTGTGTGTGTTTTTTCTTTTTGCAGAGTTCATATCATCAAGGATCCAGCTTCTCCCAATTCGTCTTTGTGAATGACGGCATAAGTAGCCCAGACCACGTCCTTTCTAACAGATTTGTATTATATGATGATTCTTAGAAGCCGCTAATCGTTCATCAGAACATATCGGATCTGCTCTATTGTTCGTGCATTGAGGAAAATCCAAATCGATCTTCGTGCAGACTTTTGCAGAAACCAATTGCCAGTCGTTTTCGCTTCTTGTTGCATTCATTGATTCGCGCCTTCAGGGTAGGATTTTGGTCGGCTTTTGCTTTCCAAGTTCAGCACTGAAATCCCTGATAATGGTCCTGTATGTCAAATTTCCCTTCTCCGTTTATTGCAACTCGTGAGGAAAAACCTCCACCTGGTCATCTTTAGCAGTGCTTGTTTGTGGGTATACTTGGACAGCTTTTAGGCTCTTTCCTGTATTCAGCTCGATTATTACGGCGGAAGTTGTGATCGACAACATTCGGCGAGATAAGGCTTTATCCGGCAGTTCGCATCGTATAACAAAACCGATCCTGCCCATTGTTTTTCCCCCTTCTTCGCATCTCAGAAGAATTTACTTCCGCCTCTGCAATAGGCTATCAGCTCTGTCGTTGTGCTCATTCCACAAATTCCGAGAATATCGCATCAAATCGTTTGTTGTTCATCCATAATGTTAAGCAGCTTCATCTCTCGATAGCTTATTCATATCGTCATTTAGGATCCACAGCCTTCAATGGATTGTTAGCAGCCTTTCTTCATTAGTTTCGACGTGGGCGCGGGCAGCTGACATGCACTGAAATGATGCCCATCTTCGTAATGACTCGTAGCCAGTGTCATCTAGTAAATTGCCGTCTAGATAACTGTGGCTGTGGTCTCGATACCGGGCGCAAGGGAACCCACGAAGTGCGGCTTTGTTGAGTCTAACTGAGGGGTGACATTCTTGGTGTATGTCTAGTAACGCTGTCAAATCATCAAGCCCCAGGATCTCAACAAGGCTCCCATTCAGCAGAGCAAATTTAAATATACTTAAAAAAGCTCAAAAGCACTAATCATTTCGCTGTCAAAGTGGGCAACACTCGAAATTTTTTTAAACGTAATAAAGCTTTCGCAATTTTGAAATATTTTTTCGAGAGATACTCTGGAATTATGATAAAATAATGATCAATTTCTACGATTCGATAGATAAGCTGTACTGCTTAAATCTCAAATTAGAAATTAAGGAACGAATATGTTCGGCCAGTCGTGCAACAAAAGCTACTTATTTGTCTCACATTTTGTTTGCAAAATTTGCGAGGCATTTATAGCACACTTGAAGGACGTCCCTCCTCCCCTCAGACAGTGTGTCTCCTTAGATGTTAGAATGTTAGAAACAGCCTTCTCTGAGAATTATATAATGGACAGAAATAGAATTGAACAGGTCATAGACTTAGTACATATTGAAATAAGTTGCTACGCAGGCGAAATGATGACGATCCAAAGAACCAACGAAATTAAAAAATATCCTCGAAAATTATTTCAAGTAAAGTAATATACAAGTAATACGTGGGAAAAAATCGAATAAACCTTGCAACGGATATAACAGATGCAAACGTCCTTTGTGTCATTTCGTTGCAAAGTTGTAAAGTACAGTAAGTTATAAATTAGTGAGTGAATGATGCGGAAATAATATTATTTAAAAAAAAAAGATGCTGAACTGTACGCTTTTGGATTTCGACAAATGTTGTAGTAATTGCCTGTAAATGATTTCCCGGCAAGGGAACGCGTGCTGTTGTTGCCCAACAAAATTGCACTTATGGCAGTGTTGCTATTGGAACAGACATCCTTTTATGCAGTCTTACAACGATATTTTATTGACTGAATAACGCAAATCTTAAGTTCACTTCCACTCCTCAATAATTTATTTGTATTCGACATTCTTTTACAGCACCCATTAGCAGACAGAAAGTAAGCGTAAAGAGGAGCTTTAAAGGACGAAGGTTCTCCTAAGTATAAAATATAGCTTGAAAGCACCAAGGTTTTTGTTCAACGACAGCTAATCAAACGAACACCAATGAGCAACGATGGAGCAACACTTCGAGAACTATCGCAGGAAACATTCTCAAGGTGGCTCTTTTGGTTGGCAACAAGAAGCAGCAGCTGGCGCTGTTTAATTTGCGACGAATTGATCCATCCACTGACTGCAATGAGCTCTTAAATTTTAGCCACTTGCGGCACATTTCTTTTCTTTTTTAATACACTTTCATCGCCTTCAAAATTCTCTTTTCGTATAGGATTCGTACCATTGGAATAAAACCCCGTGAGCATCCAAATATCAATTGATTATCGAGTTGTTCGACTGTAAATTGCATAGTAAAGAAGTAAGTAAGAATTTCGTAAGGTTGTTATTTTGTAAACTTCAATTGGCAGAAGTTAAGTTGTGCCTATCTCTGAAGTTAACAGTCTAAGCTAGCGATCGAATCAGGTGAGTGAAATTTATAACACGTACCGAAGGGATTCGCAGAAAGTGAATATAGATTTGCATTGGAAGCAATATGAGATGCACAATATATGCAAGGAATGTAAGAATTGGTGAAATGAGAGAAGAAGAAGAATATGGCATAAGCACATGCATTGACTCGAGGCTAAATTTTTTGAAGTCCGGTTGAGAGCACTCGGAACGATTGCGTCGATCACATGACGCCTGGGCACACACTTTAGGCTGAAGATGACGACGACTTGTATCGATTATATACTCAGAGGATGCATTTACTGCATCAAAGAAGACTAGTCTATCAGCTGCTTCCTCTGTGTTTCCCTCGCTATCGAAAAAAAAAGAGAACATTGGCGAAAAGCTGATTTGACATAAGATGTAGGTTGATTAGTTCCGGTATTGGACTAGATTTTATAGGTTTGGGCAAATATGACGGGAAGATAAAATAATACCATAGAAGGGCGCACTCGAGCATCAGATGCCACCGTCAGTAAGAGCAGCAGATGAGAAGTGAGGCTGATAAGTGATAACCAACTGAGATAGCATTTAAAAATTTTTGAAACTTCAAATAGCGGCATTTTTGAGTGGTTTATTTGTAAGCACAGATTTTTCCCGAAAATTTAAAAAAATTTCAGCAGCCTTTCTATCAACATCACTACTCACAATAAAGCTACGACACCGTCACACGAAAACCCTCTATGGAATTATTTCACAAAGGCCGCATCATAAAACAACTCGGAAATTTCTATACGAAAGCGTGCAAATGGCCATTCATTCGATAGTGCTAAAAGATGTCGGGCGTAACCTAATGAAGCGCATGCAAATATTGCAAGAAATATTTTTCGTGATTTTATTTCTCATGAATTTATGTGCTTGTTTCTCAGCATTTGAAAAATTTCGGCAATTCATAGTAATAATTTCATGATCAACTATTTAGAACTTTCAGCGCAAATACATTTTTTTCACATCTAACCAAGAAATTCGGATAGAATTCTCGTAGATTATCTTTCATAGTTTCATTCATTTTCATCGAAAAATTCTCTCAAATAACGTTTATTTCTGAGAGAAAAATATACGAGTGAAAAAACAGCAGCAGAAATAACGACGAATTATGCAAAGTTCATTTATTACTGTTCTATTTTAACGAGTTTTGTGCAACGGTTCCGTGAAAAAAATCGCTAAGATTGCAGATGAAATGTTCACTCATATAAAATTTACTTCTCTATAAAATGCAGTTAATATCACTTCATCTGCCGTTGGAAATTTACGATATTCAGAATTCTGTGATTTCCAAAGTCGAATGAAAATGAGAATCTTTGATATGCCAATTTATTAATAGGGAATTCCATTAAAGGCCAAAGTTCCTAACGAATTAAAATTTATTCAAATTTCGATCTATAACGCTACTGCATTGCATTCATCCATTCACCACTTCAAGCCTTCTCTGTTTTATCATCTGAACGAAAGTTCCTCGGAGAAAGTTGTTCCATGTAATGAGTCTGTTCTGAGCTTCAACTTCAAACATTAGCTTCGTTTTACTAAATACAACAAATTTCATTGACGTCGATAAAAAAAGTGCTCAATTACTCTCAAGATTCGATAGCCATCCGGTCAATCCGAATGAAGTGCACAAAATGCAATCATATTGGCAGATTTATGAAGCATTCGAATGAGAACTCAATCGATGAATACCGATGGTTAATGCGATATAAACCTACAAATCAACACACATCAACTGGTTGCGTCTGAGACACACATTTACTTTATAGCGTGACGACCCTTAGTGAGGGATTTTTCTTTTTTTTTACTCATTCCTGAAGGAAGAGTTTTAGATAATTTGAATATAAAAACCGGATGCGAGTTAGGATTGATGGGGGAATAGATAAATAACCACCAATCCAAAATGCGGTGTATACACCTGCGTGATCATCATCTGAAAGCAATAATAGAATCTTCCACGCGAACCCAACATCGAGGTCGTAATCATTTGCTCAAGCTCAAGGCTGATCGTCGAGCACGACATTAAGAGCATTATTTCAGCATAAGAAAAAAAAGAGAGTCAACTAGCTGTCAACACTCTGAAATCTCGCTCCTATGGCTTGAAACTTGTGATAAGAATTCGGGCGAATGACTAATTTTCCGGAGCATGCGGTCGACAAACGCTGCGAGCTCATTAGTGTGCAGTGAATGGCGATCTGCCGAATGACTGTTTATTGCAGAAAATTAGCGCATTTTGATCGTATTGCAATGCATCAACGGAGAAATAAAGAAGAGTGGGAGAGAGGAAGAAAGAGAGAAAAAAGCTGGACGGAAAATCTGTAAGGAAGAGATAAAAAATTTTCATAAAATTTCCGCCATTGGAATTTTTTAGTTGCAAATTTTCGAGCAGAAATTTTTTGTGAAGTATTTTAGCCGATTTTTTAATTCTTCCTTCTCTATTACATGAGACAATTTGAAAAAAAAAAACAAATCTGAATGTACTAAAGGGGATTTAACACAACACTAATGGCGCGAGTGCCATCTGCGAAAATTCTACTCGTAAGAGAAAATCTTTCAATTGTTTAACATATCTTGAATTCTGTGTAATTATTTAGCACAAATATTTAATAAAAATCAATTTTTATGTATTTTAACGAAATCCTTTATCGTTTTCAACGTTCATTTCTTTTGAAGAAATCATTTAACGAAATGTTTCAATGGTGGGTATCGGAGTTTCCTCACTTGTGACTCGCTGAATGGCAACGGTTATAAAAACGTGATTACATAAATCGCCTCTTGCTTGATTATATTTAAGTACCTAAATCATGAGTGATAAACAGTTAATTACCTGCTTAAGAATAAAATTGAATCAACATCGCCTACACTACCGTTGACCAAATAGGGCAAATTTCACAGTCTTCCTATGACACAGTAGAAACTACAACATTGCACCTATTCTTGCGATGTATTTTCATTTACATTTTCATATCCTTTCCACAATATGCAAAATGTGCCTCATTTTTACTTTTCAGTTGCATTCCTATGCGTTTCTGTAAATATTTAAGCCTATTTGCAAAGTGTGTTGTGGCCGCGTCATGTTCATGCATGTTTATGTCTGTTTCTGTTCGTCTCTGTCTGTCTGGCGACTTCAAGTTGAAAACTGCTATAAAGGGGCACCAGAGGATTATTCACGTTTACATCCGCCAAATTCGTAAATAGTTACGAACATCTGAAGCACTCATAATTTTGCATTTTACACTAATTGGATTTTCATCTTACATCACTCGGATGATAGAAAGAACCTTTGTGAAACGTTGGATGAACGGCCCCTGATTATTGGAAGCTGTTATATGGCATCTTTATTATTTCCGAATAAAATACGAAACTGTATGATTAAACTAACGAAACGCGGACGCAGATGCCATGCCAACTCCTCTGGCGTGTTTTGCCATTTGTTGTCATTGGATCTGTTCGTTGACGGCTAATATCGAATGCCCGTTAAAATATTCCGATGCGATAAGTGTTAAAAACTATCATTCACCATGACTAAATGTGGTTTATTGTGCTCTTGGCTACCTTAAGCATTCAATAGATAGCATTTTGCGTCACAAATTTGCATTCCCTTTGAGAGTTGTAATAATTACTGTGGAAATTCTTTCATTTACTGCAGCAAATATAAGAAAAAAAATCATATACTTTTATAATGAAATTAATTTCTTCTTTTTTTTGCGGGAAAATACTTTATTTATTTTAAGTAGTAAAGAAAATTATGTATATTTTCACGTAAAAAGCTTTTAGTAATCAAAGTGCACCGATAATTTCTGCTTAAGAATTTTGCAAATATCTTCAGCGCCAATTATTAACGATAATATAAAGAAAATACCTTGTTTACTCATCAAAGAACGTTTTAAAAAAAGTACTTTCAACTGTGATAAATATTTGTTGATATGATCAAATATTATAAACGAGTGGACACAATGGGGAACTTTTCCGCCGTCCTATCGATCATCATTTTTTCTCAAAAGCGCATTTTCTCGCTTCATAATGGTTCTTTGAAAGGTCTGCTTCCTGAATATAAAGCCGCTCAGAAGTGCCGTATTTTCACTTAATCTAAATGCTTTTAGATCGGTGCAAAACGCTTTTTTTGTGTTTCAATAGTTTCCTCCCACCATTAAGCCTTTACTGCCTACTCACGTTGCTCAGTGAAAGAGAGTTTCGAACAAGCTGCGATCCAGGCTACACCGCTACTGACCTTTGCCCTCCTTCCACCTGTCGCCTCTCGAAACACAAAGAGAGGGGAACTCATCGAACCAGACTTGTGCTGTACAGACATTCCTTTCATCCAGTCGTGCTCTCGGAATTTAAAAAGCAATGCAAAGTATAGAAATAGAAAATACGTTATCACTAATTGAATGTGCGGAGGTATTGTTGCCATTGTGTAAAAGCTATTGAACAATTAAAGATAAGAAATAAGAATATTACAAATAAGAATACTTAATGCTTGATAATCTAATTTTGCTACCGAAGAGTGATTGGAATTATGCACGAGACTATCATGTGATACTGCAAAGTGCAGTATGGCAAAAATGCACCGTTTGAGCTATTTCAATGCACATAAAATGGCCAAAATTTCTCCAAGCAAAGGAAAATTTCTCTCACAAGTGAAATTTTCCCCTTTCCAAATCGATCAGCTTATCTCGAGATGATTCGAAATAAAATAATTGCATCACATACAGAAACTGAAGAGTCGACAACATAAAACATAGGAAATATAGTGATAGATAAAGGCAGACAATCTTTTATCAGTGCTTGAATTGTGCAAAATTTTAGTTTACGCTGAAATTGGCTTTCCGTAAGTGAAAAATATTGCAGAATCTGGTTTATTACATTATCAAATAGTTTTCTCGATAATTACAAAATCGAATAATATTACCGAATTAACAAATATCTGATCATTTAGGCATTTTGGACTCTCAAATGGCGGCGGTTGCGGCGAGAGTTTAGAACGAATTTGAAAGTCCTCGCGGTGCTCGCCGCTTGATGTTGTGAGATGAAATATAATACCGTAGAACGAATCCAAAAATAAATCTGTGAGTTTTGACGCTCAAGAATTACCAGAGAATCAAAAGACGGAAGTTCTCGCTCTCATCACAGAATAGTTTGTTTGTTAGGTCGACGGAATAAATCTTCTAACACTTGGCAGGTCGATGATAAATAAATCTAGCGAACGCAACAGAAAATTGGCTCGATCCAAAACATAAAATGCTGCGTATATATTCATTTTTTCATTCTTTTCTATATTCTCATCAAATTAATCAACTTTCGATGCCAAATGCAGTAAAGATTTATATCGCTATTAAATGCTCTCTTATTCAAATGTGTTTACAAAAGATTGTCGTCACTTATATGAACAGTCTGACGGTGCTCATCGATTCATTCGAGAACGCATTAATCTATTTGATTGCCTCTAAGGAAAGGTATGAAGTAGCATTCACTGATAGCATACCTTTATGTTTTAAATTAAAAAAACCATAAAACGATTTGGATTTTAGATAATGGTGATCGGCATCCGTTTGTCGATCATCGATGCACCAACTTTATGGCTCTTTTTGTTATCGATCTTAATCTCTGTAAAGAAAATTATACTAGTGATGCAGTTTTTAAAGATTTGCATACTACATCGAAGATATGGACTGATGTAAGTAGAGCAGCTATGATGCAGTATAGGTGTATAGAAAAAGAGGACGAACAACTCAGTATCATCTTGAAATTACTAAACTAAACAATGAAATTCAGCAATGAAAATATTTCTTTGCTGCTTGACATATAACACAACTATTTGTTACGATGTATAATGTATTTCCTTGCTAAGTTTAACAAGTGTCATGCGTTAAGGTTCAACAACATTTATAACGTCACAGATATCTTCAATTCGATAGACTGTTTCAATGAATGAAAGTTGAAACAATCTATGAGAAATACTAATAATTGTTGCTGAAATCAAGTGCGGTTTAATCAAATAATAAATAATATCACTTTTATGTCAATCCGAACACATGTTGACAATCGCGAAAAGATAACCACACTATTATACATTTATCTTCGCGAACAACTACTGAATTGTAACGGTCTGAGCCCGTCAAATGTTAACACCTATATTGCCCACTGAATTTATGCCTCCAGTTTTATTCTTCCTTTCACCTGGATCTATTTTTCTTCTCGCGTGCAAGAATATATGTAGCACGTGCTTGGAAGCAATTCAGTCAATGAAGATATAAGGTTCATATTGTAGAGCAAGAATAGGGTTACTCTCAATTTATACTCACAGTAACTCGTGAAAATAAGAAAACAATTTTTACTCAGTCAATGAAGAAAGTTTCCAAAATTAGAAAATTTGAATTTGCGAAACAATGCAACCAATCATGCTTTCCAAGCATTCATTACCTGCTTTGACCTTATGCTTCGTCTTATTTGCGTTCTCTGCATTATTCATGGCCGAAGGCTTACGGAAAGGAGTGCATGCGGCGGAGGGCGTGGGGAGGGAAGGGACAGATTGGAGAGGGAGGTGAAGATTTGGGGCGGGGAAATGTCGCACGAGGAAGTTATGGAAAAGTATTTTCTATAATTAAAGTAAGTTATCAAGAAAATATAGCTGACGTCAATTTGTTTATTAACTCATGAATAAAAAAATTCAAAGACATAAACATGCATGCTGCTAACATCCATGCTGACAACAGGTACTGTAGTCGCATTTTTAATTGATAGTGTCATCGTCAAGATTCATTTACGGCACCGACAGGCGCCAAACGGGCCATCTGCAAACATTCCCATGAAGTATGATGCGACATGGGACTCAGGACAACATCTCATCTATTTCTTTTGCCACAAAAGTCCTCCTTCGACCATGTTTTCTCTCGCTCCGTCTTCCTCCTCTTCTTTTCGATCCTCTCCATAAATAACCCATTTTCTGCTTCATACACGAGAGTAAATGCACCAAAAATCATATGACCAGCTAGTTGTCGGTTGAAAAATTGAAAGATTCATGTCACATTAAATTGAAATCAGTAAAAGATCAAAAAACGAACTTTGAAAGTGGAGACGAAATTTGGCAACGGCTCAAGTGAAGAATATTTCCACGAAAAACGCTAACAAAATAAAGATACCGACCACTACACGCATATATTTTGCAAAGGCATTTGGACTATGTAATCGAAGAAATTATAAATTTCGTTGAATATATCAAAATGAATAATTTTGAAGCGAAAATATAAATGCAAATTGCAGCAACAAATATACACTTTTTGCAAAAATATAACATATATCGCGCTCATTTGAACTTTCACGCACAGCTATACTCTACTCATATAGACTTCATATAAGGCATTGTAAGCCGAATGTGTTATGTACAATTTACAAAATTTTCAATAAAAACATCAGTGATAGACTTCTAGAAGTGCGATGGATGAGATGCATCAATTGCGCTAACAGTTGCAGAATAAAGACACAAATCGTCGAAGATAAATTCACATCCCTTCTTTGAGTTCCACTGTTGGCATATGATGGGCACCATTCAACTGTGCTGATTTCACACAACCGCTTTCTCCTTCAAGTATTTTCTTCAGACGTGACATCGCTTCTAATGCCCCAAAACATAGAAAAAAGGCGATTATGCCACATGCGACTGCTATGGCATCAGGTCCGATAACTGGCCAAGGTGATCTGAAAAGAAGTTACACTTCAAATCGTTGGAAAATTAAATTTAAAAAATAAAGAAATTATGAGATATACGAATTATCGAATTCAGTTATATCACATGGTTTAAAAAATTACCAATAAACTTCTTACAGCATGATTTCAATTGCGTACTGAAAATCTTCTAACTCTCTTTTAATCAATCTTTACAACAAATTGACGAAAAATGCAGAAAGAGTTGAGAATTATACAACTTACTTGTAATAAGGTTGACAGCATTCAATACCGCAACACCAACCATGCGCTGGACAAGTCCATATTATTTTGTGAACATGCGAAATGCCATCGTTTAGATAAATGTCTTTCAGAGTCTATAAAGTCCATTATATTCATCGAATATACAGATTCACTGATAAAAGCTTGCACAATATGGAATACCTTTATAGCTGTAATGTAGCTGAATTGGAGTTTTAACCTATGCGGTATTTAAAAGATGCTTTGGACGGGATGAGTCTGAAATGTGTTTCCGAATGAATCTTTCAGAATGTTATGGCGTTCGTTGCTACGGAAATCTGCAGTTATTCAATCTGGTGTTTGTTTATTCAAATTTGTTCACACCTATGAAGTGTGCGCTAGAAAAAAAAATCGATTTATCAACACTCAGTCGGATCTATTAACACCTACTAACTCGGATCAAAACATCAATCTCAAGCATTTTTACACTTTAAAATTCCTCATAAAGCCTTTTTGAACAACTTCCCAACTATTTATATAACTCGGTCAGTGAGTTAAAAATAAATAGCCTCCCAAAAGGCATATACATAGTTGAGTTGCTCTAACTGTCGAAATGACAAAAATGATTTTCGAGTGGTCACTTCTAACAAAAAAATTAAAAAAAGAAATGAAAACATACTTCGGTCTGATTAAAGTTAAGCACACATTTCCTCATCCATTTATTTTTAGCCTCATTGCTCGAAAACGACCTTTCAGATATATAATACTCAATATTCCATAATTTAAATGGTGCGCCAATTGTGGGTAGTAATCGTTTTTTACTTCCCTTATTCGTGTCGTTCAATACAAATAAATTTTGATCGAATTTACTGAAATTATATTTAATAAATTTATCGAAGTAAAATAGCGCTCATTCAACTTGTAAATGACAACATCACACTTACAGTGTGCGAATATCAAAATGTGTACATAAACGTCTATTTCGTGTGAGATTTCAGCGTAAAACTGCAAATCTCAGCCTCAATTGTAATGCTTATTGGTGCGAAATAGTTAAGCGATTATGCACTAGTGCAGTGTAACTGAAAACTTAAAAACTCATTACTCTAGTATTTACGAAAGAATTCGTAACGCGACCGAAGGCAGTTACGCTGTTAGATACTGGTGGCAAAACGGCGTGTAGAAAATGTCTCATTAGAGGTATACGATCTATTCATGAATTCCTTCATAATAATCAAAGAGTTCTACTAGTTTAATACAAGAAAACGCTTTACAACCAAATAAATCTTTCGATACAGTTCCCGGCTTCCTAAAGACCATCCCCTCGGGCTGAAACTCTATAACCCCGGGGTTTCTATTCACTAGCATACGATAATTAATACTAAAAGGGAAGGCCGAAAGCATAGATCATCTCGTGTCACGCAATTAAAAACATGCAATAATAGCACTTAAAACGATGAAGCAAATATCGCAAAATTACAGAAAACTCACGCGAAGCTTCTTTCTTTTGAGAAATTACTCATAAAGAGGTAACTTCCACCAGAAGAGGAATAAAACGGTATAGCCGATTGTTTAACACTCAGTGTACCACAGACAACTGTCAACACCAACACCAATACCGTAATGTTCATTATTTGAGCACGACGCGATATACCACAACTTAAATACAGCAACCTTTATAAATGCAGCAACCAAGTACACTCTTGGATAGATCGGACCAAATTTTGCATAATCTGCATTGGGTACTGTAATCAGCATTACAAGTATACTCACATGCAGATAGCGAAACAATGAAGAAGCACTACTGATAAAGAAAGAATAGAGCACATTTTTTCAGAGAAAGAAACAACGAAATAATGTGAAAGAGTGTTGCGCTAAAATAAACAGACAGCGAGAGCTAGGAAAAGCAGCGTAAAATGTAGGTGGTGACATATCCAAAGATACGTTCAAACCTACTCAACTTATGAACCAAAACATATTCTACATAGCTCAAAAAACAAAGTTAGTTACATATAAAAAGCATTTAAACATACACTGGCCAGTCTTCACAACTGGGTCCTCTTGGATGTCAACATCCGCTGAGCATTCGAAAGAGCGGTGGAGGTAAATTCCGGATAGTAGGCTCAACAAGAACGCTTAATTAAAATAATAGCTGAAGTTCACAAGTATCCAAGTCGACTTTAAATAATATTATGTGAAAGAACTGCTGCACCTTCGAGAGTGGAACTATTTTTTCATTTGATGGTTCGAAGAGATTTTTAAACAGAGAACACTCTAAAGCCTTCGTAGAACATCAGCAGCGCGAGCGTCGTTTTCCATTGCTTCTGTACTTTTCTTGTCTCCATCTACTGCCGCCCCTTTCCTCTTTCTAGCGCCTTCCATCCCTCTAGTTGTCCCTTTTTCTTGACCATCCCACTTAATTACCACAGAAAATATGCGACAAGATTAGCAAGAAGTCTATGTGGGGCTTTAAATACCAAATTATGTTGGAGAAGATTTTCATTTACATCAATGATCAGCATTCTTGAATAGAAATAGGATATCAACTACATATTGACAGTAAGTTAGTGTGAGAACAGCTCAGCAGAAACACTTTTGTGCAGTAAATGGTCGCTAGCCGATTTCAGCTGTGTCGATGGAACGAAGATCACTGAAATATATGCCTCTCGTTTAGAGATAAATAGAAGAGTAATATCAAAGTTAGCAAAGTTAGAAGTACAAGGAGGCGGAAATTCAGATGTAAATAGAAAAGGAACCGCAGAAAAATAACGGACGATTTTCCGAAATGCAACGTTTCACAGAAATAGTCTTCAGAGAGAAGCAGTTTTCGTCAATGATCCATCTACCTATAGAAATTGTGAATGAAATTTTTTTTCGATGATGCATGCAATTTATAAAACCTGTTGAAACCTGTATGTGACATTTTATCAATGGCCAATAACGAGAACGAAAGAATTATTGAAATGGAATTTTTTTAATGAAAATTAAAAGAAATCCTAGGCTCAATATTGATATTATATCACACAAATATGCAAATATGATTAAAAATTACTTTATACATTCGAGTTACATAACAGTTATTATATGCAATCAACAAATCAAAAATTTGCATCATTGCCATTGCAAAAAAGTTTTGTTTCTCTTGATTTTTGATTCATATACTCGAAATTTTTTAGCCTCCTATTCAAAAGAAATGATTGAATCATTTATAAGGACTTAGTTAATACGCCGGATTATCTACTATATGTTACAGAGTTTTGCCCGCTACTCTTTGCACAGCTGCGTACTCCAACTTTACACATTCAATTGAGTCGTTTTCTTTAACTGGCCATGATAACCTCTTTCATTACAATGACACGACTTCATAAAACCTGTGGTCATCAAGATCCATGTATTCTATAATCATGATCTAAAATGTCAAGAATAGGTTGTTGGCGAATATTGGAAAGCAGCAAAAAGAAGGATGGAAGTAAAAACATAGCAAAGTAAAAATAGTGTTTGTTTCCAAGAGAAAAATTTACCTAATGACTGAATGTTTAAAAAGGTGGCCGCAACATACAAAATAACACGACGAAATATATATATATAGAACTTCGTCGTGTTATTTTGTATGTTGCAGCCATTTTTTAAACATTCAGTCATAAGGGAAAGTTTTTTCTATATATATATATATATATATATATATATATATATATATATATATATATATATATATATATATATATATATATATATATATATATATATATATATATATATATATATATATATATATATATATATATATATATATATATATATATATATATATATATATATATATATATATATATATATATATATATATATATATATATATATATATATATATATATATATATGCATAGTCAGCGACACATAGATGAGTGAGCGAAGAAATGTGTCATGAAATGAGGCAATAAGCATCAGTAATTATGAAAAACCCTCAGGCAACACATCATACCAAATCCATCCATTTGCTCTGTCCTATCATCTGCTCTCGTATCACTCATTGTGTCTTCGATTAATCAATAATTCCTTCTTGCTCTACTCAATTAAATGTCAATGTGTTCCTTGTTCAATGCACTAATCAACACTTTCTTTATTTCATATCCCATCGAATTAATAAAATGTGGATATATTGCTGTTCGCACATATTATTTGCACGATTTATGCTGCGCTCTTCATAGATCCTCTCCTCGATTGCATACGACCGTTGGTTACGACTTCAATTATGTTTACCCCAACGTGTGCTATTAGATGGTTTTGATTACGTGTCGTATAACCTCAGAAAGAAACCCCGTGGGATAATAATCTCGCCCGTATTTTGGAAGCGACCTAACATTATTGATCTCAAGCTTCGCTTCATAAATAAAAGACAGAATGCAATACAAGCTATTATTAAGAAGCACTGGGTGATATCCTTGTATTGAATAAAGCCATACCGTTTAGTTGAAGAGGTAGCCACACTAATTACTAGATTGAAGGGAATACTCCACTGGTCAAGGAGGCATCCGGGAACAAACTTCAAATACGCAGCGGGCCTTCGTCATTTGATGCAGCGCTGACCTGCTTCATGTACGTCAGAATTTAGCACTGTAATTCATTTCTGTTGCGCTTGCGGTACCAACTTGTTCCTTCTTGTTCGGTCTTTCAGCCTGCCCATCCACCCGCCCTCCTCTCCCATCCTTTCTCACTGTTCGTAATAGTGGATCGAGCCCGCGATCAGCTTTTATAACGCAGATTCTCAAAAACTGTTTTTAAAGAAAAAGAAATTTTGCCCAGCTGTTCACTCTCACTCAGTAATCTTTACGGCCGTTTTATTAGATAAATGGGAAGTCCGATTTTCGTTAAACTCATTTTTTAAGCATATCAACAAAACGCCGTAACACCTCTTTGAAACAGCAAATTTACAAGTTATAGAAATAATAATAAAAGTTGTCTTGAAACGTGAAAAAAAAACAATGCGAAATCGTTGTGCATCTAACAGTAATAGATGTGTAATAATAATATGTAACGTAAAATAAAGACAATAGAATATAACACAGATGTAGGGTAAAAATATGCTGCAAAAATCATTTAATTCGGAGATGCCTATAGAAAGTTTCGTCGAGAACTTACGAGTTTCAGTGATGAATTTTAAAGCTCGAAATGTTCCACAGCTTTTATTTCACAAATTTTCAACAAGTGGTCTGTTATGTGATGGTTTCGGGTATTCATAAACCGTTCGGCCATAATTTCTCTTTCTTTATTCTGGAGCCGTTGAGGTAAAATGGTATGCACCCTCACCTCTAAGGACTCTTCCACGATCTTTTCCTTCTCGATTTGTAGTTTTGCGTGGTCTTCTTCCAGATTCCAAGGACAGTAGGTGTGCTAAGATTGTATTGACTGATAGCAACAAATCCACAGCGATCAGTGAACTATATTTGTTTGATAACAGCACCGTTGTTTGTTTCCTTTTGCGTAGGTCAGATTTTGAACTGATAGGTGGAATTCTTTGCTGTTTTCGGTTTGCGGGGCTCATTTCGTTGAAAGGAGGAGATGGCCGCACGTCCCCGACCCTTCCACATCCTTACTTCGTCGATTCTTTGCCTCGTCCTCTTCCCGTCTCCCCTACAAGAAATCCACCAGCGGTAATATTCTAGTTTATTTAAATTGTTGATCGTATTGCACCTTTCTTTACTTGAGCTTTCCGGTGGTTCCAGAATAGTCGCTAATCATTCTTAACAATCTGTCAACTCTTAGGAAATTTTTTTCGGTACCATTCCCTAACAAATGAAAAATCATATGAGAACTGTAGCCGCAGTATTCTGATATTTACAGAATTTACAACTGAAAATGACTTTATTCCCATTGCTCAATTTATTGCTTTCAGCTTTTTCTCTTAAGCGGCCGTATTTACAATTCTGAGCCTAAGCTAAGCCACGGCATTCTTTCAATCCTGTTCAAATGAGTTCAGTAGGATAACTGCGATACGAACGACAGCCGCACTGATTCTGTCTCCTACCTGTCACATTTTAGGACCTGAAGAAGCATTCTAGCTTTGAATGGCCAAAAATAAAGGAACAACATTCGAACAGTAAAGCCAAAAACTGCCTCGCTCATTCCTGCAGTAATTACAGCTCTTTCTGCAGATAGCAACTAGTCTTATCGAATTGAACATTGCTAAAATGCAGATTGCTTAACACAGCTCATTGATTGAAGTTTTATTTTACAGCAAAATGACACCAGCAATAAATGTGTTCATCGCAATCGTTACCGTTGTGAATATGTCGAATGCAGCAAACGTTCTGGTTATGTCGATGCACGGTTCATCCAGCCACATTGGAAGTATGCAAGGCTACTTAATGAAGTAAGGAATATTTCCATTTCAGTAGCCTTCTAAAGGAAAAAAGTACAGTCAACGAAATAGAATGAAAACTAAAAACTGCTCATGGGATGCCTATTCACTTCACATGAAAAAAGAATGAGCTGCTGAGAACATCGTTTTACCCTTGCTCTTTCTGTTCCCTTGGAAAATTTTCGTGTGTCAGCTGGTTGAGAGGGTGGGGGGGGGGGAGAAGGGGGAGAGGAGGAGGAGGCAAAACTGCGAGAGGTGACCGTCAAAATACAAATTTGACAACGTTGTTGTCATAAAATAATGGTGAGACCATTTCGACGAACTAAACTCCAAACATCCATTTATTTCGAGGAACGAATTCAAGCAAAAATGTGGCGACTTTTTAGGGCATTTTACGGGACTCTTCGAAGAAAGTTTTGCAATGAATTATTAACAGCAGTATTTTACAGGTTGGCAGAAGCAGGGCATTCAATAACAGTTTTGGAAACGAATGGTCGTAAGGAAGCTAACGACTATGGAAGTGGCATTAAAACTGAACATATTTATATACCTGACAATATCAAAGATAAAGAGGTGCAGTATGTTTTCGAAATTCCGTCACTGTTTATTCTGCTTTATCCTATTATCATTGATTTGTGAATACTCGATGAATGCGAAGTGGTTTGAACCCTTTATTGTAGGCGTATAGTGAGATATGGTGGCGAAGCTCACCGACGAGTGCTCTTGTTACGTCAATTTATTATGCTATCGGAGACAAAGCGTTGCAGAAAATGCTCAAACTTCATCCGGAAACGGTTCGTTTGTTTTGTATAAAAATTTGAGGAAAGAACAGATCATAGGGCGGAAGTGAAGTCTTTCTATTGCAGCTATTTGTTTCTATTTTGCATATATATATATATATATATATATATATATATATATATATATATATATATATATATATATATATATATATATATATATATATATATATATATATATAATATCAGTGAAAATCACTATTAAAAGAAAATGGTCGGTAATCTGTAAGGGAAATAAATGCTGCAGTACTCAGAATGATCAAAAATAATGTGCTGTTCCATGATTCCTTGATTATGAACGAACTTACTTCGACGTTTTGGAAAAATGACAGGTCAGAAGAAGGTATAAACTGAAAAATATGTAGTTTACTGCTGGCCTTTTTCGTGCAATATCACTTCGACGTAAAAATCCTGATCAGCTTTTGAAAACAAATTCAGAAAGCATTCTTTATTCGCATCCATTTCATCTCCTCCATTTCCGTTTCCTATCTACGGAAGCTCATTCTAGAAGCTTCAACTGAAATGTAATACGAAACTGAGAATTAATTTCTTTTAATTCGATGAGCAAATTAAGTTCTGGCGAGTAGCGAATTCGAGTTGGGATTTAATCGTGGTCGATGAATTGTTCACTGTGCACGGTTACGGCGTTGCAACATTGCATAAACGTTCGCATTCGACCCCCTATATTATATTCAGTCCGTCTCTGATGTTCTTCACCAATTATGTTATCAGTTCCCTCGGTAAATTTTTATGAACGGAAAGTTCAGCTTTGCATTTTGCAGCTTATCGAAGAACATCCAGTAATACATCAAAATTCCACACATTATTGTACATATTTAGTTCTGTTGGTAGTTTTACGATTCTAGTTCATCAGATACATATTGCAGTACTGATGTACCAGGCTTCCCCTCTGCTTTTCTTAAACGCGGAATATGGGTAGAAGCCAGGACGTCGTTGAACAGTAAAAGTTTCTCATTGACGCAGTGAGGTTCATATCGACGTTGAGTTATTTCGCGTCGTTTTAATTCTCTTTCTTTTAATAGTTTGGGTTGTTGTTTTACCAGCAATAAGCTGCTGTGCGGCGCTGATTTGAACAGCATTCGAATTTTTGGCAAAACTTGGCGTTGTTTTCATCAGAGATTTTTTTAAAAATAGAACTGGTCAGTTATCAATGAAATGCTCAAAAATCTCACTTGGTCATGTTGTGTGTTGAGGACGGTGTTCGGTGTGTCGTATGCAGCTGACGTTATCGAGTACCGATGAAATCGATTATCAGCCGAGTATTTTCTCACATCGTGCTCGAAACTTTTTCGAACACTTCATCGAGTATATTGCACTTGGCTATTTTGGTAAGTTGAGGGAATCCTCTTACCTTCATTATTTATTTGCCCGTTTTGTTTTATTTCAGAAATAAAGCGTTGCACTGCATTTCCGCCATAGCGTTTCCGCGTTGCATTTCCGTGAACCTTTTTTTTACTGTGTTATTTATCTCTCTGAAATTTTGCAACACGTTCGCAGTACTTAAGTAACATTGTATCATAAATCACTAAGTAAACATCTCGTCAAGTGCATCATCTTTCATTCATTTTGTCATTCTTTCAACAGCTTCTTTCACGAGAGTTTCCTTTTTTCGTTACAAACCGTTGTTCTGTTTCTACTCGAAAAAATGCTGTCTCCTCTCTCTTCTTAAACATCACCACGACGTGGTTTGCGAGTTTCTAGATGCTTCTGCAATTTTGTTGTACAAGAGTGCATTATAGCCTCGTTGTGTCTGCACGTATATCAGTCTCTTTGTACATCCGACGAGTTCCATTTGTTTTGTTCAATTGTACTCAAGTAAAAGAGCATTTGAAATAAAATTGAAGTAATCTTTCGTTTCCTACAGTTCAGTGGTTCGGGATGCCTCATTTACGCGAAATTGGAATTTCTAACTTCACTTGGCATGAATACTTCCGTGATGCATCTGCAATTTTCAGCGATTCGATAATCAATATCGGTCATCCAACACCAGGTATGCCGACTGTAGTAACGGCTTCAGAATATAACTACCCTAGTTTTTACTGGTTACTGATTAACTGCAAATGTCATTACCTAATGATTATTGTGCTGTTTATTAATTTGTCATTAGCGCTGATCACATCCGTTCTTCATTCACCCTTTAGCTTACCTTCTCCTCAGTGAACGTTGTGTTGGTTACTTTTTTATCCCTGTTATCTTTACAGTTATGGAAATGTCGGTGTGATGCTTAGTGTGTACCAACTATAGAAGTACAAAAATAGAACACTTTCAGGTGGAACTGAGTTGACAAATATTGGATCGAGATGCGCTAATATAAATAGCACTTTGACAAGGATCTCGATGAGTTTATCGCTGATCCCACATCACAAGGTTGGTCTTTATTCCGACAGTAGTCAGATATGCATTATTAGGGTACATCCTTTGGCTATGGAAGAGAATTTCATTCCTATTGATTCCCATTTTTGGATATGTGCAAATTCCTTGGACGTAAGTACATTTTTGCCATTGTGAAGCTAATTATGAAGCTGTTATATTCGTATCACTCCGTTGTGCAATAATTGATTGAAAACCGACTTATCACAAGTGCTCGGTTGCCCTATAAATTTATATTATTTTTTGTCCCCAGTGGAATTTACGGGGCAAATTTTGGGATGGAAACCATATATTAGAGTTAGACACATTGGATATACCATGTATACCCATCAATAATCTTTTCATCTGTGAATAATGATGACATGTTGAACCGGATATAGCAGTAACTAAGTGGCATATAGGAACAATCTACGCTGCATTTGGAACACATGCCAATTGGAATACAGCACCAACATTTCTGAGAGATGCCTTCATGACAGCATTCGAGGAACTCACCGATTATCGCATTATATTTGCATATAATGGAGCTGTTACATATATACCTAAACACGTGAGGATCGTAAAATTCGCACCTCAAAAAGAGATCCTCAACGACAATCACACAAAACTGTTCATAAGTCATGGCGGGCTTAAAAGGTTGGCTAACCGAGTTTGCTTTCAGTGTTATTTGTTATATTTTGTCAAATATGAGGGTATAATTCCAACGTAAATGGTTTAGCAATGCTCCTACAAGTGCTATTGATTACTGCGCTAAACCATTTATGATATACGTAAGAAAACTATCTGCTGTCAATGCTGAAGTTTCATTGCAATTAGAAGGCTGAAAGTTGTTACCAACGATAGTGTAAAGAAGAATCATTAGCTTCATTTTGCAACCAAAAAATTGCAAAAATCGTTGCATTTGTTTTATTGCATGTAAATTAACGAGTACTTCCATCTCTTAAAGAAGAAAATTAATCCAATAGTTATCTTTCTATGTGCTTTGCGTCTATGGATTTCATCGTCGGATTTGGATCCCTATATATCATATCATTAACAGGGAACTAAATCATCGAAAAAGACTTTAGCGAATGTTATTTAGTCAGATTATTTCAATATTTTCTTTTTTATTGTGATCAGTTATTTAGTCCCCCAGCGTTATTGATGCTTGAAAGTTGTACTTCATAGGAAATACTAAGCAGCTTTCAAAAAATTGCAGTATGAAAGAGTCGATATGTGCTGGTGTGCCAGTCGTATTTATGCCGATTTTCGCCGAACAAGCCCACAACGCATTACTCGCAAGACAACTTGGCATCGGAGAAACGCTCAATAAATCGAATGTTACGAAGGAATATATTATGAAACAAATAAAAAAAGTACTCGATAGTGATGAATATATTTACAATATTGTAAGAGTAAAACAACTTTTTCTCGATCGAGTAATACCAGCTCTCG
Organism: Ascaris suum; assembly: GCA_013433145.1. Classification (NCBI taxonomy): domain Eukaryota; kingdom Metazoa; phylum Nematoda; class Chromadorea; order Rhabditida; family Ascarididae; genus Ascaris; species Ascaris suum. Next base: position 5,614,265 of record CM024178.1, on the reverse strand, counting down.
ATCATTCGTTATTTCTAACCGAGAGGATACTTCGGCATCCTCATAGACCAATCTATTTCCGCAGAAAAGGTATTGACCTCATGTGGACACAATATCTTTACCTGGATCTAGCATTCATCATATTCTTTGCATTGTTAATAGCAAAGTGTTGAATATTTGTTGTGCTGCGTATGTGAGTGATCCGAAAGATGGGGAAAATACTGAGTTAAAGGTAACGTGGTCAATAAAAGTCTAGTAAGTTCCTGTGAGTCTCAGTGAATTTGGACAAACAATTATTAATTGTGGAGATAAAAATTTTGCGAAGCAATTTTTATTTGTCTACAAATAAATTGTAAAATGATACGTCTGAACTATTTTTTTTTTTTTTTGGTTATTGTCCTCATGTAGTTTACTTGTCAATGCTTCTCGCTTCTTAAGCGCTGTCTATCTAGAAGGAAGCTTCATTTCTTTCGTTGGTAGAAAGTAAACAAAAGAATACAAAACAGCAATTTTTCTGCTTCTAAGTGCAATTTGTACGTACAGAGAAGGAGGCAAAAAACCAGAAATCACAAGAGTGAACGTAATTTTTCGGTTCGCTGAGTATAAACAATTACAGACAACAACAGTGATAATTCTTTATTTGTTTGAATATTTTCTTTTATTTTTGTTTTCAGTAGGTTCCACAATGTATGTCGAGTTTGCTTGCTGTAAAATAGAGTATAGTCACGTCTGTTCCAAGGTCATCTAATGTCATATACCTATCATATACCTATTAGAATACTTATTTGAGATGGAATGCTTCACTTGGAGGAATTAAGTCGACTTCGTTGTTAACATTGCCTTCATTTGTGTACTGGATTGATATTGCTCCTTTTCCCTGTGTGGTCATAGATCCACTGCAGCTCCTCTCCTCTTCTCCCCATCCCCCGTCCGGTCCAGCCCTACTCATCCCAACCCTCTCTTCCTTTGTGCATTTTTCGGGATTGCTTTTGTATGTGCATTTGTATGTATATATGAATATAAAAACTAACACAGAATGGTGCTTAAGGCTGCTATTACTTTGCGTTTGCTCATAAAAGAATGACATTTTCCTAGATTTGATGCTTTTTATGACATTTGTGAATTATAGGACTCAAACGAGTAGGATATTACTCGAAGAGGATAAATATTTTCGTATCAGCTGGTTTCCTTCATATTTTACAGACGCAATTCGCTGACTATTTATGCTGAGTTGGACGACTCATGGATGAGATATCCATAAAAATATCCTATCAAAATTAATAGCGCAATTTAGAAATCATTTAGTATTTAATAGTACAGATAGTGAAAATATAGTTTTTCGACTTTGTTCAACTTTAATATGCGATGAAAAACGGATTTGATAAAATAGATTCTTTTTCAATTTGGTGGTTATCCGAAAGCTAGCGAGATTCTCTGAATAAAATGCAAAAAGTTTCCGGTTCCTCTATGAAATGCTTCAGATGTCCATTAAGCAAGATGGAATTTTTGTGGATGCGATACGGTTATTTAAGCTTCAGGCTTAATGGCATTGATTTTCTAATCGAGGTGTATATTTCAGCTTCAGGAATAGAAGTTTACTTTTTGGCGTAAAACTCAAAAGCATAAAAAATTACAATCGATTTGCAATTTAAATATCGGGTTTACGTATTGTACGTAAAGTTTTCACATGTTTTGCACGTGCATTTGATTGCTGAAAACAGCACATCATCAAATGCTGAGTCGAGTTTTTCAAGAGACGAGTGAAGTATGTCCCGCTGACATTCTGTTTCTCTTTGATAAAGGAGTTTTTTTGAGTTAATGAACTGGCGATACGATTTTCACACCGAACTTTCATCATTTGGTCTATCAACTCCAATATTTCTAGTTTTGTCAGCACAAATGATTTATGTGTGGGGCGCTCGTATTTATAACCCTCCAACTTCACCATATTGGACATCTTCATTGTCGTTGTTGAGACATTCTGATGGACAGGACGCTCTTCCACTTCCTCCGAAAACATTTAATATCTTTTACTTTGCCTTAAAGTGGCTATTTTACTAAAAATTTCATTTCGTTCGAAGTAAAGGCAAATCCAAATGTGACTTCTTCTTTCTTTGCAGTACTATATATATATATATATATATATATATATATATATATGTATATATATATATATATATATATATATATATATATATATATATATATATATATATGTGTGTGTGTGTGTGTGTGTGTATGTATCCTGTGTCCTGTGGTACTATAATATGAAACGATTTATATAGCGCTGCACTTCACTGCCAAAAATTTCATTTATTGTATAACTAATTGCGATTTCGAAACCACAGTGATGAGCCTAATGTGCTGCAGTTATATACATATGCAAGAAAACATTGCTGTTTATATTGAAGGCTGGAATGCATTTTGCCATACTAAGGCAGTCATCACCTTCCGATTCGTGGTGATTCGGAAATGCAGAAGCGTTTTGCATCAAATTTCAATCCAAAGTGTCAGATCGTCACGTCAGGGAGCACATTTTCAACAGCTTATAGACACTGGGTGAATTTATTGGCATGATTAAAAAAGCTGCAATAGTGGGCGCCTTGATTTCCATAAAATGTGAGATTGAACTGGAGAGGGGAGGGAAGAGTGGGAATGTGGAGGTAGGCATAAAAGGAAAAATGTTTATCCTTCGATTTTCTTCTGTAAATGGAACCTATGCGATTCAAACTCTTCCAGTGCCGTGGCATACGACTGCTCGTCAATACGAGCGTTATCAATCGAAGATGTACTTTCGAAGCGATTATGTCATGCTTGGCATAGACTTCGTGGGACTGTTTTATATTATAATTAATACCCTATTTCGGGAAATAGTGTAACATCATATTTTTGTCCAAAATTTTTCTCTTTGAACTGATTTGAAACCACTGTTTTTAAACTTTGATTGGAAAATTTGATTTTTAAGCAATTTGGTTATCAATAATTCCAAAATTTCTTCAGCGGTATTATCCAGTTGTTTTTTCCGTGAATTATTGAAGACCCATGATAAACATTCAGAGGCTGCCATTAAAATTCTAATATTGGATCGTTGAAATCAAAGAGAAGCTCCACTTCGTCTCCTTGTTTTCCTCGATAAAATAAATAATTAAGCAGTTGTTTAATTTTTTAAACTGTCTCGTTATGAAATTTTTATTAATGCATCCCGACAACCCAATCGGAAATCCTACGAATGGCGAGTGAATGACTGCAATTGGTATATGTTTAAAGGAAGACATTTATGTTCTGCGGGGTCTATTTTTAGCGGACGATATAAAACACAGCAAAAATACGAAATTGTTTCTATGACTAATATAATCGCGACCTTGTAAATGTCGGAGATGAATTGTGGAGCTTCGTTACTACCAGTGCCCTCACTTGCTTAGCCAACTATACCGAGCGCATTAAAAGTAACAATTAGCATCTATCGTTTTAATCTCTATTTAGAAAGGACATATGCCTCTTGTTTTTAAAGAGTCGAACAAAGTGAATGAAAAAAAAACATTTTTTGTTTGTTTATTCTGTTCTCAGCAGAGATTATTTCATTTCATATGAAAAATCGAACTTCGATGTCGTTCATGTGACTCGTCTCCTCTTAACGATTATCGTTGTTGACGTCATTGTTGATGAATTTTCAGATTTTTTCCGATATGGAAATTTATTTACTATTTATCATCACATTATATACGACGAGTGCATCTTGTGACGGTGCAAAAATATTAGCGCTAGCAACGCATTCTTATGCTAGTCATATTGGTAGTATGTTACCATATCTAAGAAAGTAAGTTGTGCTGTCATATTTAAGGAAATAACTTTTGTATTACGATATTTAAGTAAGTATCCTTGTATACTACTCGGATTTGAAGAGTGAAAGAACGTGAATTTTGTCTTTCTTGTTTAGGGGAAGTTCATATCTAAGTTTTTATTCATAAATTTCTATCCTTCACAAATTATTGATATACTCTATGATTCTATTCATACTCGAAGGCTGTCAGTTTACAAAGGATGATTCGAAATGCTCTTGGCTGCGTTTTAATAGCTTCCTGTAGATGGCCTTTATCTGAAATGAAAACAGAAAAAAAAAGAAATGGAAAGTTTACATGGAAATGAAAGTAACTGTTTAGATATCGCTACTTTCGGACAATGTTTTCAGGTTGTGCCTCCTCAGTACATTCAATTTTATGTGTAAATTGCCCTCAATTAAAATTTAACAATCAGCTTCCTACTTACATTATTAATTTACTTATACTTTAATTACCTACTCTCACTTTGAGCCCTCGTTTGCCTTATTCAATAGTTAAATATTTTCAGTAATTCTTTCATATTGCACTGTCTTCTTTGCAGTGAACAGATAATATGTGAATAATATTCAATACCGAAGTAATAATTTCAGTTTAGCAGATGCGGGTCATTCAGTAACAATTTTGGAGACAAATGAGAAAAAAGAGGCAAGTAATTTCGGACACGGTATTACGACAGAGCATATTTATATTCCTGCAGAGCCGCGGAGAACACAAGTAAGTGTTGTTCTTTCAGCAATTCCCCACGCTTACAGCCTAATAAGACAGGTGCTTCTGAATCGAACACGTTACGATTGCAGCGAATTTTATACTTCTTGAATACTGCTATTATGTTTAATTCAATAAATCTTTTATTTACCAAACTGAATAAACATATAAATGAATAAATAAATAGACAAATAAATAAACAAATAAATAAATAAATAAATAAATAAACAAGTAAATAAATAAATGGGCATACATAGACATAATTTAGTTGAATTCAAACGGAATACATAATTCTATCAAATTCTGACGAATATATTCACTGACTGGGGCAGATTCTTTTATAAACGAACAGCTCACTCAAATGGATAGGAGTTGCGTTTTTCAGAATTATCTATTTGTAGCCTCTATTACTGAGAATCAGGGGAAGTGAAAGTTCTTAAACGTTAGTTTTATGCAAAAGTTTCAACTCTTCGTTTTGCATTAGCGTTGAACGCTTGCGAGTGTCACATCTGTGTATGCATCTGTTGAATGTGCTTGTCTGCTGACATCAATTCAAGAAGCAGTGCAGAAAGAAGCATAAGATTTTGCTGCTAAAATTTACATCAGAGCAAGAACCTGGACCCTAATGTTGAAGTTAATTCATCAACTTCGAAAAAGTTACTCAATGATATCCAAAGTTAAAGATATCCAAAAAAATTAACAAAAAATTACTTAGTAATCGGTTGGATTTTCATTTTACACCTCTCGGATCACGACAGTAGAGCACTCCCATCAGTTGTGCGTAAAAAATGAGAGCAGTATTGTGCGTATTTAATGGTTTTGTGGCAATTAATGGAGCTGGACGTACAAGCGGGAATGCAAACGCTCACATCGTTGCAACGTCTCTTGGCGCGCTTTCCCACCATTTGTAATTTGATGGCATTATTGGAAGAAATTTAGAAATGCATTATAGCTCACCTATTAAGCTGGCGCCAGATATGTGAAGGATTGTAGCAATTATATGAGACTACGAGACATTTACTGCTGGTACGACGGCACTGAATGCGATTTGTTGTTGACGTTCACTTTACTTCTAGTTGCTCTTTCGTTTCATTAATGCAACTTTAATTGCACCATCATATGTATTTTTTAAAGTACTAACGAAGAGATTTTGTTTGTTTGTTTTTCAGGATGCAACAGAAGTGATTTGGCGCAACGCTCGATCGGGTTTCTATATTGCTCAAGTGTACAATAATGTTGGCGATAAAGCATTACAAATGATTCTCAGATATGATCCAGAAACGGTATCATTCTTTGCGTGGGATTTGCGAACATCGCCATTTCCTACCCCTCTTTCCCCTCCCATTCATGCGTCTACAAACCAAAATTCCGATTGAAGGGGCTGAATGTTCCATTCTAGCCATCCGACTATTAAAACCTCACAAAAGCTATAGAATCTTTCGAGTACATTAATCGAATTAAAGCATCATCATCGAATTTTTGAAATAATAGAAGCGTTATAGCGTTTTTAATATTTGTTCCGTTGAGTGAATTTGAAAATGTGTAACGAGTGGTGTGAGATTAAAATTTAAAAAGATTTTCTGGTTGCACCCTTACCATCTATTTAGGTTATCTGAGCAGCACATTATTGAAATCAGCGAGTTAATTAAACTAAAGGCACCACAAGTACTGTAATCTTTTTCAAGTAATACACGGCGTATAGCAGGAAGCCATAGCGCTGTTCAGGGGACCTCATAGAATAGAATGCACCACCCCCCCCCCCTTCCTCCTAAATGACCTTTGTTACTCGTTATAAAGCTGTTAAATCGATTTAGTTTTGGCGAATGCTCAACGAGACATGGGATCTAATCATTGTTGATGAGTTGTTTACGGTTCATGGATACGCTATTGCCACTTACCACAAACGATTTAAAGGCACACCGTATATTGTTTATAGTACCACCGTTATGTTGAGCACCAACTCGATTACAACTGCATTAGGTGAGTGAACAGAAAGAGCTTTTTTTTGATAGGCGCTATTTTCCTCAGTTGTTCATTTATTTCTCGTGATGTCCTCATATGGATTCATTCCAATAGTACAAAGCATTTATTAATTCATTATTCAAACCGTAAAGTGTTTTTAGAGCCTCATTAGGGGCATTAATTGCTCCCTCTACAGTATCAGCCTAACTGTAGAATTTCGGCGTTGCATTTTTTCAAAGTCATTCTTATCATAAAATGAGGTTTCTAGTTTCTAGTTCATAATAATGAGTTTCACAACTCCCCATTCCTCCTTCCTTCCTCCCTTTCCCGCTCATTCCCCCACTACCACCAGAAATTTCGCATTTTTTACGCCTCTCTGTTATTTAAGATAACGGTACCTATCATATGTTATGTATTTACTTTACATTTTTGCATCATAATTCACATCAGTTGAAAATTAGGTGGCATTTAGTAATAAAACTGTGCATTAAAATGTTTCATACTTCTGGTTTAATGAAAAAAAAAAACGTTTCAGGACGTTGTTGGACATGTCGCGTGCATATGTTCTTCTCGAGTGTGGCTGAACTCAGCTATAAACCAACTGTGTTCACACATCGTATAGCAAATTTCTATCAGCAAGTAACCGAATATATTGGACTAAGATATTTTGGTTTGTTATTGCAGATTTATAGTACTTATGTCCAGTGTTAAAGGCGTTATGCAACAATATGTTGCATTCATCCACTGAAATAATGTCATTTAAAGTAAATAAAAACAACATAATCCACCTTATTTCATTGTGGGACAGCTTATACTTCACTGCTGATGAGGGATGCATCCTCTGTTTAGAGCGTGGCAATAGTCATAGAATTTATGCTGGCTTTCCCCACTGATGAAAATTTCTTAAGCAATTTCGAACAAATTTTGCAAGTCACAACAAAATGCATGCGTTGAGTGATCCATTTAAAATGTTACTCAAATCTCAGCTTTTTAGAATCGGGTTCGATGTCGCTCTTGATTCCTCCCCATTGCTGGTGTTTCGGTTCCTTAGCTATCTTTGGAGCAGCTGCTACTATGTCACTCCGAAGAGTTGCTGCGGCAGTAGTAGCTCCGAAGAAAGCAGGAAACCGTGATGGTATCGGAAGCTGTCACTATCGGGCATCAAAGCGATCCAAAGATTCGAAGTGAAATCATGCTTCACAATGATAGACTAAATGGTAGCTGCATTAAAATTATGTTATATGCACCGTTGAATGACCCGGTTATGGCAAAGGATTTGCATCATTTGCTGCGCTCATTTGCTTCATCCGTGGACACGGATGTATATTTTTTCGAACGATATGAATTTTATAGCAAGTTTCAAAAATAGACGCAATGTCTTAGCAGGGAGGGGGGGGGGGGATATCTTGCGGCGGCTAACGTTTCATCTGAACGCTTTTACAACAATCGAACTCAAGAATTTGCGATTTGCTGGAAGATGTTGAAAGATATTATCTGTATTTTTTGAGAATTGCACGAAAGACACTAAAGATAGGTTTCACGCTTGGCAACCCAAATTTTTTAGAGTCTTCGTTTTTATGTCACCCTCTCCCCGTCTCAAAAAATCACTGGTCCTGAAATATGTTCGAAGTTTATTTATTGCAAGTCAATCTCGCACAGTATTTATTGCGTTTTTCCAGTGCAGTGGTTTGGAATGAGGCATATGCGTGATATTGGCATTAGTGATTTCACTTGGCATGACTACTTCAGTGGTACATCAGCTTTTCTCGGAGATTCTATCGACAACGTTGGCTTACCGGTTGCAGGTAAGAAAGTAACGTCAACCGAACTCAGGTCCTGCGCATTCACCAAATTAGTCTTGCAGTTGAAATCCCTTTAGCAAATGTCCAATAAACTGGAGCAGAACAATGGTGGGGCATCATGCGGCGCAAATGCGGAGACTTGTGGATGCGTTTATAACTTTGACAGCAACAGTTAAAAACTTCTTTTAATATATTCGTTTACTTGGGATCACTAATGAACTCTTCAGCACTTGAACATCTATCAACGGTTTAAATGACTTTTTGCTGAAATATTTTTTGGGGTTTTATAGATTTTGTATTTTGAAGGTGCAGCTATGAGTGTAATTTCATGATTTCAGAAGGAACGGAAATAACGAATGTCGGATCGATCTGTCCAGAAGTAAATAAAACTTTGTCAGATGATCTAGAAGCATTCGTCAGTGATCCAAAATCAAGAGGTTCGTTCTTTGTTGACACTCAACTTTCAAATAAGGCAGAGTGAAAATGAATTTAAATTGATCAACATGGGCTCTTGAATGAAAATATGGACAACCGCAATCATATTTAATAAGCTTTGTTCACATCAAGATAAAGGTAAAGCATTAAACACCCAAAGAATGAAGAAGGGTTCTACGGGTGTAGTATCTAAATTCGTCCCCTACTCCTCCTCTCTTTTTCCTTCCCCCTTCCCCGATTGCACTCCTGAATAACGCGAAAGGAAATTTTTAAGTTAGAGCAAGTTTTTTCCACCAATTCGAACTGAAATTTCGAATTTCATCAAAATCAACAATATACACTGAAATGAACGAATGTTAGCGCCTGTAGAGGGCACTACACTGCAAACCTTTTAAAGCATCGGTAAAGCGAGGTTGCAACAAGTTTAAGCACAAATAAAACCTTAAGCGAGCATGACTTTCATAAGGAACTTGAGAGAATCGCCGATCGAAATAAAAGCGGTCGGTTTTATGAGAACAACGTGACAACCTGTACTGCTTAGTTCTCTAAAAGTAATGTAGTTGTTGAACAATTGGAAGTAATACTCTTGCAGCCATTTCGCAGTCCCGATTATTTATTGAAAAAGTAGCCGATCGTTCGCGTAGTACTTTCTCTTCTCTATCATCAGCATAATATTACACACCTCTTTACTATTGTTTACTATTCACAGCACACTGCAGATATGAACCCACAACAATTTGTTACTTATTAAGGTCGGTTATTATCACATTAGTCATCGGAATGGGTGCAATTACCTGTTCCTATGTGCCTTGTATCATTAGAATTGATGTAAATTTTATCGACAAATGAAAGTACAGACCTTAAATGGAAGACACTCCTTCAGGAACGATATATGTAGCATTCGGTACATATGTTCGTTGGAAAAAGGCACCTGAGAACGTGAGGAAAGCGTTCTTTTCGGCATTTGCCGAGTTGACGAATTATCGAGTGATTTTTGCATATGATGGACCGAAGGATAATATATCAACGAATGTTTTTGTAATGAAATTCGCTCCACAAAAGGAAATTCTCAATGATAAACGAACAAAAGTTTTTATAAGTCATGGAGGATTGAAAAGGTTTCGCTGATTTCTTCTTAGAAATATTTTTCATCAATTAGGATTTAAAATTTAAATAACATTAATATGGAAATTTCATACTTGAGATGCAAGGCAATTTTTTTTCAAGACATAATCAAATCTAATGGAACTTAAACCAGGTACGTAAAAAATGACACAAGAAAATTTGGCACAAGCCAGCGGAGAACTTATTAACGTTTAACTGAAAAAGTAATTCGTTACCAGAACATTTGTAGCATGTAATAGAGACGTCTGTCTAGATGCTTTTGAAGGGTAGTTGGACTGAAGAATATTTAGAAATTCTCTTTGCAAAGTGTTAACCGATTTGAGCACTTTTGTGTAGATCACTTCCTGCTGATGATCAACGATGCAACTGTTGCTCGCATAGATGCGTATCCACATATTCCTTCTTCTTTTTTGTTGCGGTTTCCCAGGTGCGTTGACAGGTCAACTTAATACGCCTCTCCTTCACCATTTCTAGTGTCTTTTCTAAATGATTTGGCCTTTTCCCAGGGGAACATTACCAGATTTTTAGGTTTTCAGGATAATATTATCCGGAAGCTCATAATAAGATAGGAACGGTTAAATTTCCAGCAGGGTGCCATGTTTTCACTGTTCACAGTGCCATCGACCAATAATTTCAGTCATGTCTCCGTTTGGGAAGGTGCCCAATTTATGGGTAGAATATAGGCCAGATTTGAAGATAGAGTAGAATGAGATAGACAGCAGAGAGTATAAGTTCAGAGACATTTTTCATGTATTTAGGTGAATAAGCAATATATAAGTCTTACTTATCGTTTGTTCAACGATTACCGCAGGTATTATCAGTTCAGCCGATAAACAGAGAAATAAAACGATGTTTGCAATTCTCGCTGCATCAATTCCTTACAAGTTCTTTTCATGCTTACATGGGGGTTCTTTTCATCACACTGCGGTAGTTAATAAAACCTGCGTCATAGAAGCTTTAATGATACACGAACCTTTTCACCTGAACGGGTTAAGCAACCTTTTATTAGTAATCTGAAGCGCTTTTCCAGCACTCTCGTGTTTATCAACTCACTCACCAATATTCCACAACAACCATGGACCGTAGATTTTACATTGTTATTAGGGTTATATAGTATTCACTGAGAAGCAACTACGTTGAAATGAGGAACTAGCGTAACAACTTATCAGCTTAATCGACTGGTGTCAGGGATGAAGAGCGAAATTGGAATTTAAATGGAGCTCGAACAAAGGTTCTATATTCAAGTATATTTGATGAATTGCAAATGTTGCTGTTGCAGTATGAAGGAAGCGATATGCGCTGATGTGCCAGTGGTTTATATGCCGATATTCGCCGAACAAGCACACAACGCCATATTTGCAAAGGAAGTTGGTATTGGTGAAACGATAAACAAAATGAGAGTGACAAAAAGGACAATTCTTAACGCGCTAAGAAAAGTTCTTATCGATAAACGCTATCAAAGAAATATTGAAAAAGTGAAGCGAATATACCTGGATAGGATTATACCAGCGAGCGATCAATCGCTATTTGTTACTCGACGAGTGTTGACACATCCAGATCGTGACATCACTTTTAAGCGAAAAGGCATCGATATGTCATGGATGCAATTCTTGTACTTTGATTTCTTATTTATTTTATTATCAACTGTTGTTGTTCTCATGTAAATAAAATCCTTTTTTCCACTAATAGAGTTATCCATGTAGTCAATTATTATGAGATATTGCACAGTTACTGTAAACTACAGACATATAGTTCAGGTTAACCAGTACAGTAGATCAAATATGGTTCCAAAACAGCTCCGTTAGTCTACAGGCCTGGGCTTATGTTTCCTAAGACTAACGTACATTCAAAAGAGAGCTTATTCGTGTCAGAGTTCGTTGATGTCATCCAAGTTTTCGTGCAGTGCTTGCCTGTTGAAGTTGCTTGCGAAGGGAGCAGGCCGAAACGCCAAAACAGTTATTTTCGTCGTTAACACCTTCAGTCTGCTGAAATCACACCAACTGTATCTAATGTTGTAAAAGGACGATGCAGAGGCTTGAGGAATAAATGGTAGAAAAACCTGAATGCGCCGTCTTGCACCATGGAAGGGTTTTTTTACCCTGGGATATGCAAAAGGGGAAGGATGAGCAGTCCAAAATAAACGCATTTATATTCTCTTGGCGTTTTTTTTTTTTGATAATTTCTTAAGAAAATACACGCGCCAGTCTTTTGCATCTGGGCCAGGCCCTGCTTCATTTCACTCCCTCTCCCAAAAAGAAATGAAAAAAATCAGAAAAAAATCACTTGAAAACTGATATTGCAGCACTTGTACGCTTCATGCCGTTTGAATCCCAATTGCCGCCATACAGATGAACAGTATAGCAACTTCAGAAGGGCAAATGTCAGACAGCATCGACGGTTGATATGTGGTTGAAATGGAGCATTCACTGTTGAAATATCCTGGCGTTGATTTTTCCACAGCAAGAGAAGCTGCAGCGAGAGAGTAGCGAACTTAAAGCTTTATGAAAGAGAGATTTAAGCGCCTGTGAAGCGAATGATAGGAGAATCCAAATCGGTCATTTGGCTGGGAGCTAGGATTTATTTGCTGTGAAAGTTGGAGAGAAGGAACGTTTTAAAATGTGTGAAAGAATAATGATCACGGTGCGAAACAGCTATTTAAAGGTATGGTGATGCATGTGTAACAAGCCTGAATATCGTGATCATTTTAGTGGTAGAATAGGAATAACAGCTTTTTCAGTGATAAAAAACACATGGAAGATGCTCCCATGACTCCACTCGCCGATGTTTCTGCATTTGATTCACATTTCAGAGTTTCTCGCATTAGTATCACTCATTAACGTTGTTGTTAATTTGTGTTCGTTTAATTGAATGATGATGCTTTATTTGAAGAAGGTCTCAGCAACCCTGGCGAAGTATCAACTTGGAAGATGCTTGTGAGAAGGCATTTCTGTTAGCGAATCAAGCATTAGCTACTAAAGCCAACTCGCCGAGATCATCCGTAGAGGTACTTGAACAGGAAGTTTTGCATTCTTAATCTTTTCCACATGTTACTATCGTTTTAAGGGGATTCATTTATTTATAGTTGTTATAACAAGGTTGCCTGCTGGCTGGACAACAATATGCAAAACTGTTTGTTCGTTAGACTACAAATCCACAAGAGTTGTTGAAATGGAGTCTCAACAAGTATGCAGATCCAATTGACAGGGCAGTTGAAGCAGCTAGCTGTTTGGATTCAAATTGTCTTGTCCATTCGTACAAGCGGGCGACACCTGAGACCTGAGCAGGTATAGGCGGTTAATCTGACCGATAGACGGAGTTAATCCTATTGTGCTTTGTAAAGTGCTACACTTGACAGTCAGCTTGTTGCTTTGAAGGTGTTGTGTGCGCATTTGAACAGTTGTTAGGTTTGCGTTTTTGATGATAGGTTTCCCGCGTATATTGTGTTTAGCAGGACTTTTATTAGATTTACTCATTGTTCGTCAAGTTCGTCAATGATACTCTTTAAAATAGGATCGCCGTTGATTGATAAGACTGCCTGTGATACTTATCATTATCATTAATTAGCGGTTACCGTTATCAAAAGTGACTCCGATCTTAAATCGCCATTTCGATAATATTCCTTTGCACATTTCTATTACTTGTTTTTGTTATGTTTGTAGCGTAACCGTTTCGTGAAGTTTTTTCCTTAAACTTCCTTTAAGATTTTGGGACATTATTTATGGTTTTTTCCTTTCTATTCCACCAACTTATGTGATACTGCACTAATAGGGGATGCGATTGGAATACGTAAATTGGAAATCTTGTATTTTGAAATACATTCATAAAGTAATGCTCGGTTTGAGTTCAGTTAATACAGCAGTAAAAAATTTAAGAAACTGCGTTTTGCAGTTTTATCTTCATCTCCGCTTATTTTGCTCGTCTGTGAGAGGTCCCATCGAATATGAAGCTTTGAAACGTTGATATAAGAACATAATCGCTATTGTCTGTTAATTGTAATGTGAGATGTGATTGACTTCCTTCTTTTTACTGTGCAATATTGAATTTCATTATCTATACGATAGTAGTTAACCTCTTCTTACCATAGATGAAGTAAGGATGGATGAGATGTGGTCGTGCTTGAAAAGCTAATGACGTTCAACGTCGATATGACTGTATTTACAAAGTCATCCTGTAAAGAGCCTAAAAACATGGCCACAACCTGTCGCCTACAACTTCACTGTATGTGCCTCTTTTATAAAGCCCTCTTAAGTGAAAAGCTTTTGCTAAATAGAAGCACTTACTAACAATAAAGTAGAAAAATCCTCTGGGATGAAACATCCTCTCTCGAAATTTGGGAAAAATGCAAGCTGTGGATGTTTCATTTAACGAAATGTGATATGCAAAATTCGGGCGAAGAGATTTGTGCTTATCAAGAAAATGCAATTAAAAGAAATTATTATCGGAGAATTCATTCTAAGATTTTAGCGTTTGCTATACGTCTATTTGCTCGCAAGTGAGAAATCTTATACTCGTAAAACTGCATTATGTTACAATTGTAACTCGCAGTGCTTACTGCATAAATGAGAATTCAGTAAATCTACTTTTTAGCGCCATTTTACAATGACTGTATTATGAAAAATATTTATGTTTTTAATGATATTTGCATAACACTTTTGTTGCTAGAAACCTTCCAGAAAAAGCAATTTTTGCACTTTCGAGACTTGTCAGTTGTTACGTTTTATTTAATTTTGCATATTAATTACTTCAGAAGGTTTAATTCTGATAACATGCTAAAATCCTTCTGCGTCTGCCGTTCACTGAGCTCACAGCATCACTGTTCAGTGTTTTTCTAGTCGGTGGTATTGCACGGTCGCTTACATCTTCATTTCTCTCGACATTGCAGCATTGCGAAAGCGGTGAGTTGGTATCTCCTTCTTGTAGCTTGGTCGCGTGAAGGTTGGGGCTTAGATTCGTCTCTCGCCCTTCGGATCCGACAAGCTGATTCACCGCTGTTCCGATTATGACTGTCAGGCTTAGTTCGCCGCCCGATGAGCGCGCTCAGTGGGATGGCTCTGTTGAGCAGGGCCAACAAGTCTGGTCGGAGCTTACAGCCGATCGCGCAATGCAAAACGACAAATATCCTTGGTCCTTTAATGCTCCAGTACTGTACTGACCTCCGGGGGTGGGGGACTGTTTTTAATTCAGCGGAAGTTCGGGCTATTTATGGAAGGTAAGAAATGGTGTGACCAAGTTGATCAAGAGACTTCATTTCATTTGTTGCGACCAATCGCAGTTACTTCTAATTTTGCAAGTGAATTTATATACATTGGAGTGTTGGTGGCACAAAATAACAGCTAGATGGGTGACCGAGTATGAATCTACGCTGTATACAAATGTTCAGCATGCTGACATGAAGGGGAAGATGCGCAACCATATTTGTTAATCACACGTCACAGGTTAACGGCAACGCCTTAAACATTACTATACATCTTCAATCCGGTCTTTTTGAAACTATCGAGACTTGCTGATAAGCAAAATCCATGCGAGGAGCAGACGATCTGAAGAAGCCTGATTTTCACGGTACGTTCATTGAACAGGGAATCTTGGATGCGATCGACCTGGAACGTTCATAAGCGATAGTTAAGTGCACTCTATCATTGAACTATCCACCGCATTCAGAAATTATTAAAATTGAAACTCATATAAGAAAATCAGTCATCAGAGAATAAGCATTAATATAACTGTTGCAGGTAACAGATAAAGTGAGTTAGCGAGTAGTAAATACAAATGATGAGTTCATGGGATCCACAGTCGACGGCAGCGATCAACAGTGAGCTCAAGACCAGAGGTTTCCTCTGTCAGGATACAATCGGTGTGGCCAGCGTTTATCACTGAGATAATTCTTCGTTACTTTTCATCAAGTTTTGCTTCCAGTAGGAAAGCGCAGCCTGCTGAGCGCTTCCATTACTTGGTGCACTAAACGCAAAATAAAATTCACTATTTCTACGGTATATCGTTAGACACGTTTTGATCAAACCATTGTTGAATTATTGTGTGCGCAATCAGTTGCGTTTCCTTGACAAACATTACTATGAAGTCGCATTTTTTATATTTCTTCTCAAGCTAATTTTGCGACGCAAATTCCTAACAGCGATATTGATGAGCTCAGCAAATAAATAAATAAACCAGTTCTTTTCACGCAAATCACTTTCAAACGTTGCACACGACTTTCAGTCATAGCCGTGTTTAGATACTGCTCATAACTGTTATTGACACTGAGTACTACAAGTATAGAAAAAGAAGAGAAGGGTGTACAAAGCAGTTCCCTCATTGCCCTCAGCGCTTTTCATCGCTTTCATCTGTCCTTTCAAGTTGCTTCCACTCACTTACATATAAACAGAATTTAAGATTGAGCAGAAGAAAACAGTTTAATTACATTTTTCCCAAGAAAGACTGAATCATCAACCCCATTTACGAGGTTATTTTCCTAAAGAACTGTGCGTTCTTCTTAATAGAGCTATTCCAAGTTTTCTCGAATCAATGAATTATATTTTGCTGTCGAGGTGCGACGATATCATCTGCACGATTCGTCCGATATGCACTCTGAATTCACTGCTCTTCCAGGAGAGGGAACATTTTCCATTGTGAAATTAGCATGGAGCAATCGGTTGGAGAAAATAATCGCCATGAAGATAATCGATAAACGGTACCGAATTGCAATTCTCCAAAAATCTTTTCATCTTCCATTAGATTTTCGATTCATATTACACTGGCATGGCAGTGTTTGCTAACGTACAAATATCTAATTGCGATCTTTATCTGCTTTGTTCATGAGTTTTATGTCTCATTTCTTTCATTCATAAAACGCTCTTGACTATAGGATGGAACATGAATGAGAAGGAGGTGGTACGTGGGAGAAAGAAGGAAGGGAGAGGGCCGAGGAGAGGAAGCAGGAACCGACATTTTTATCGGGTATATTTCAAAGACGGTGCACAGCAAGACGAAAAGTAACCCGTTCACGGCCTTTTGGCGAAAGCTCTACCAAACGTACTGACGGAGGCTCCGAAATTTTAGAAAAGTGACAACTGTGAGAGCGTGACGAACTTTGAAGTTGCAGAAATTTTTTCTGAGACTGCAGCACTCACAGAGGAAAAATGTTTTCCATAGGTACCCTCCAGCACTCATGGCCAAAAAATAGCTATGGATTGAATTCTTCGATCATAATTTATAGTTGCTCGGTTTTCGAAGCGAACAAAAATTCCGAATAAACCATCTCGATGGCTGTGTATTTTACATTACATCCACCAACTTCATCGAACCGATCTGCAACGTCATCAAGGGAGATGTTGCACACAAGGTTTTATGCAATGAAGTGATCACCAGGACTGAGGAACGTTCTGCCGCCAGTCTTTAGCCAAAAATTTTGAGAAACTATCAATAAGACATTGCGAGGCGCCAAATATATTTGAACAATTGGTAATAGAAGCTCAAAAAAACTTGCCTTTGCTCGGAGTTTAGGAGACGAGGTGAGAAGGTTTTCCCCTATCCCATGAAGTTTGAGTTTTTAAGAAGGAAAGAGCTTCCTTACTCTTTCTGCTCTGGCTACAGATCTCATTCATAACTACTTTCAGAATTGATAGTATGAACTTCCAGCAAGGTAAGAATCGTAAAGTGAAAAGGCGATTATAACGCAATTTCTGGAATAATTGTTAATACAACACCATCCTTTGGAAGGTTTGTGGACATAACACAGCCCTTCACGCATTTATTCAGAAATATGGAATAGCGACTGAGTTGCCGTAGTTACGAAGAATTGAACCAATTCCCACTAAGGGATATTTACGAAGTAATCTCTTCTATGAGCCTGTGGACTTAACGAATAAACTGAAAAAAAAAGACTGAGTTTATTAGTGTGTTGAAAGGTTTTCAGAAAAGACTTCAAATACTGCAAGCGATGTCTTCCTCGAGAGTTACAAATAGTACGAAAAGTTGACCATAATAATATTATACGAGTTTATGAGGTTAGCTGCATAAATTCTTTTTACGTCGATAAAAGTACCCCGCTCCAATAAAATAACGATGGGAGAATTGATTTTCGCTCATTAGAGGTACAGAAGATGGCGGTTCAAGTTCACCGTTTTTTAATTTCATTTCCAAATTAATGACTATTAACTCATTTTAGCAAAACTGTATGAGCTGGTTGCAGTATTTCAAGAACGTCATGCATGCCTTGCTTAAAATTAACGGTTGAGGGGTTTGAGGAAGACTGAAAAGATGAGCGAAAAAAAAACTATTTCGTAGATTTATGTATATTTTGGTTACTGCAATTACAGATCATCGAAAAGGATCCATTCGTTTGTTTGGTCGAGGAATTTGCTGAAAAAGGCGATTTATTGAGAAGAATTCGACAGACAGGCAGAGTGGATGAGTCAGAGAGCAAGTTTTTCTACCGCCAAATTATGGAAGCACTTGTTGTAAGAGAAAATTCACTGTTTTTTTTCAAATCAAACGAAAAAAGTTTCGGAAGGAACGCTGATTAAATCAGAAAAAAGAATATAAAAATAGGAAGAAAGGAGCAGTGTTCCTTAGAATATGCATAATGTTCGCGCAGCCGCTGTGGATATCCGGATAAGCGAAATTTGCGAATGGGATACTAAGCAGAACAGCCTCTGATTGGATGTTTGATTATGTTTTCAACGTAAGTTTCTCTTCTTCTTCTCTATTTTTTATCTTAGACCATCGAAATTAATGTTCAAATGGGGGCTGTCCTTCTTCCTCCCCCCCCCCTCCCCCATTTATTTCGGAAAAAGCAAAAAATGGCTTCGCTCACTTGCATAACAAAGCGAAATGTGCATATGCGAATTTCGAGCATTAGAATATGCGAAGCGATTGCGTAAACAGTGTCAATGTTTCAAAAGTTCTCGAGACAATTCTACATCCTTTATCATAAAATAAAAAATAAATGCACAGCATTACAACTGCTTTTTAACAAGTAAACAGTGGACCTCCTAAACAGCACTGCAGATTCTCATACCGCCTTCAAAACTAATAATTTTCCAATTGTGTAATTTAAACAGACATTGGACATTGGTGAAGCACAAATTAAAATATGAAATATTAGAACTCGACTTCCTCAAAGAGGAATTCGTCCCAAATGTGCGCTTCCACTTGGTTAAGGGAGACTAAAAACAAGCTCGGAAAGTGGAAGTACCAGACCTGTTTTCAAAAACTTTCTCACCATTCATAAATGACCTATTGGAGTAAAATTTGAAATGCAGCCTTATTTCGGAGGAATATTTGACAATTTTTGTTGGGTTGTTCCTGAACGAACATAACAGAACAAGTGAATATTCAGATTTTTTAAAAGCTCAACAAGAGAAAACGAATTTGTTGAAGGCGCAAAACTATCCATAAAGTGTGACCCTGCTAAGCGACCCGGCCACTGATCAAAGTTACGAACTCTCACCTTTATTGTATGCTACAATGCTACAACGTCTACTCCTCCTGCTAGTGGGAAGCCATTGCAAGTCTCGTAGCCTCAATCGATACTTGATTCTTCTCTCTCACAGGCCTCGGTTTATGGGTAAAGGTCGCAGAAATTCAAATTCTTTTACTGAGGCTAACAAATCTGAAATATTCTGCCGCTAAAAGTCAATGGTCGGCTGGCTGAACAGTATTTGCTGCAAGTGGCGCATATCAAACAAGTGCGACTTGCTGTGTTGACAGCTTTGGCGGAAACGTCGAAACACTCGTCAGAATGTCATCTTCAGTTGACTACAAAATTATGAAAGAGTACCGACTATGTTCGAGGTTGACTCTATCGAAATGTTTAGTATCTGAAATCGATCGATGTAGTGCACCGTGATCTGAAGTGTGAGAACGTGCTACTCGATGCATATCAGAACGTTAAACTTGCTGATTTTGGATTTGCGAGGTTTATGAAGCCGGGAGAACGATCGAAGACATTTTGCGGTTCGCGTGCCTACCTATCACCTGAAATTATTCGGTCCGTAAACAACGAACACCTTGTCTTGTTTTGCTTGCTCGCTCCTTTTTCCCGTATGTTGCCGATTTTTGCGCTTAAAACGCTATAGTACATAGAGTGATTTACGATGCGAAATCAGCTCTAAATATCGGCTTCATTGCGTTATTTTCAACGAACGACAGTAATGACGAATAAACACCACCATCATCGCAAATAAAATCAAAATTAATGACTGACTGTTAGAAATAAATATGATATCATTTGAGCTATTACTCTCATTTTTGTTTTTAACAGCGTAGTTTCGATTCAACCGCTTTTCGAATTGATGCAGATTTTGTATGTTTCTAAATTTTTATTAAAATTTACTCATCTACTCGAGTGTAGCATTATTTTTGAAATTGTTTGCTCCGACATACTCGAAATTTGAAGTTCTAATAAATATTCCAGCAATATTTTGCTGGCTCTGCTTTGCTTTAGTTCGAAGTTATATATTTTAGTGGAAGACCGTACGACGGTTATCTGGCTGATATTTGGAGCGCCGGTATTGTGCTTTACGTGACAATAACCGGCTGTATGCCATATAACGACAGAAACATTAAAAAGATGTTGGAAAAGCAACTGCAACATCGGTTAGTTTCTTTTCAAGTGTGCATTACCTAAATATAGGTTCCGGGAAGGGAGGGGGGGGGGAGTACAGGTTATGCTCTAATATGCTATGAGGGACCGAGGCAGCTGAAACTGGGCTAGAAATTGTGCCAGTTATTTCTGCACTTTTCTCTTCTCCACCAATAACGTTCAACATGACCATTATAACTAATGCGGAATTCAATTATCTTCGAAAAGTACTTTTATATTGGAATATCTTATTTTCTCTATATTTTATAAATATTTTCGCATTCAACATTTGATGTGTTCTTTGAAAATGTCAAAATAATCTCTGCTGGAAAATATTTCATCAAATTTGAAGTTATAAAGTGCAATATTTTTATAAATTTCAGAATTTCATTTCCAAGATCGGTTCTTTTAAGTGCAGAAGTGAAGCAGCTGATCTTCGAAATCCTTCATCCAATACCAACTAAACGCCCATCACTCGATAACATTATTCATTCAAAGTGGTTGGCAACAACCGATTATAAAATGAGAGTCGGGAAATCACGTTCCGAATCGCAAAGTTCATCTGAATCAGATCGACAACAATCAAGCTATAAAGTCCTTCCACCGAAAACTACCCTCAATAAAGCCGCTTGATATTTTAGCAATATTTGATAAATTTATAAATTTATCTCTTACCTTAAATTATCTTTCACTCGAAGAACTGCGTGGCACATAATGAGTTAGGATCCATCTCTCTATTCGATCCTTTACTTGTTGCCCTCTTAGACCATCCCAACTGATTCTTCCAAGAGGAAAATGTCTAACGTCGTGAGGAATTGAGGAAAAAGCCTTTCGAAAGCAGAAAGAATTTTTTCGTTCTCCACAAGGGAAATGATGCCTAGTGGGTTAATGTGCCCATTTTGCGGTTCTTCGTCAATATTCATCCCCACGATTGTTTTCCATCTTATTGCGTTTCTGCGCCACTCGGCATGTGAATATATTCCAATCCTGTTACCCCATGCTTCCTTTTGAGTCATTTCCACATAAATTAATACATACTTATGCTCTTCGATTTGTATTGCTAATGAATAAATCATTGTAGAATATTTGGCCGGCAGGTGTTGGTAATAAGTGAAAATGACCCATTAAAAATATAAGAACTCAATAGTTGTATGCAAATATACACCTCGTAAATGAATATAAAAATGCTGTAAATTGCAGCAGCTGCATTCTGCCAAATGTTATTTTTGTTGGTGCTTGCAAGATACTCATATCTAAGAGGGAGATGAAGAAACTAGATGGAAGAAGGATGTTCTTTAATGCCTCAACGAAAAAAAAAACCATTTATAATCGGAAGGAGATTTTTTGCAAGGATAGAAAAGTAATAACGCTTATTTTTATACGACAATGATTTGCTGAAAATTTATGCTGGACTTGTAAACAGCTGATTTATGATGGCTCGTAAACTACATGAATGAAAATAAATTGTTTTTTTTTTTAACAAGCTGGGAAAGAGCGCTTTATTGACTGCAAATTAAAAACAAAGAAGTACGAGATGTAGGCGGATTGAATGTGAGCAAAAAAAAACAATTTTAATGGGAAAGCGCGATTACCGAAAAGCTGCTGCTATCGTCGTAGCCTGAGGCCACTGAACTGTGATACACCCGTTTGAGTAACAATAAATGGCGAGATGAAGTTAGACGAGGTTAGCGTAGCGACAAGGAGAGGGTGGCGATACATAGAGAGTACAGAAAGCATTACGGCGCCAACATTGCGAGGGTATGCGAGTGAGTGCAAGAGGATATCAGCGTGTAAAGCCGAATGTGTGTTCGGTGTGGCTTATCGATGCTAAAAAGAAGCCCTGCCTAGACAAGATGTGAACCCACACACTCTGGCATGAGGAGTCCTAGACGGCACACCAACAGCCATGCTGCGCAACAATCGTCGTAGCTCCCTCGGTGGTTCGTCACTGTCTATTTCCTCTAGAAAATCCTCCGTTAATCCGAAGGACATTGAGAGGATTCAGGCTGCTGTGCAGGTACCTTCTTTTTCTGATATAACACTCAATAAGTTTTAACTACGGCTTGAGAACCTCAAAATGAATTTTCGCCTTAATCCAAGGAGGTATCATGTCTTACTTACTTGGTACTTACGTGACTACTTGGTTTTTTTAAAATTGTTGACTTCTTGCTTATTGCATTACAATTACTTCACGATGTTTGTTGATGTATCAGTCAGATGGATTTGTTGTGTTATGCAGGTTTAATCGGCAGATGCATTGACTTCCCTAGGGCTTCAATTTCGCTGGAAACGTTTTTCGCAGTAATTTTTGTTTGCTTTGCTTTTTTTGTTATGAACTCTGTCATAAAACAATACATTTTCGTGTGACTTTAGCTCAGTGATTTTTTGGACAACAACGAGTAGAACAATGCTCTATATCTTGCATGTTCTTCTTCCCTGCAGAGCGGTATTGGGTGGGTGAGTGAGCGCATTCTGTAAGAACAAAGAGCGCAGTCCTAAGTAAGAACCTCGCGGTAGCGCACCCTTGACTACCAGCTGAGGTAAATTTTCGATGCATTACCTGGTAGGCAATAAAGCGAATTCGTCAGCATAGTATCGCCGAAAAGAGTGAGGCGATTCACTGTGAAAGTGAACGAAGGGAGAAGGAGGAAGGTGGGATAGGGGAGGGGCAAAGGAGTCACGTGGCTGGCTTGCATAACTCGAATTATGAGTATGGAAAATCCCGCCCCCAATCTTTATATATATATATATATATATATATATATATATATATATATATATATATATATATATATATATATATATATATATATATATATATATATATATATATATATATATATATATATATATATATATATATCAGGTTATGGGAAGCGAAACAGCACCCTGTCCGCCCCTTCGCTAGAGTCGAGCAGCTGCTTTTCGCTGTCGCAACGCGTTGATTAGCCATCGCGCTACCTGCCGATGACTGTAAAATCTAAGGCGAATTTACTGTTTTACTCACATGTGCACTTGCGTAAACAGGTATCTTCTGCACTAGAAGTATATTAAGAACAGTGATCAATGTTCGCTCTGGCCACTCTAACTGAACCCAACCATCTTGCCACAATTTGAGTTATGTTTTAGCTTGTATTCTTCTTCGGGACAAGAACTCGACTTTTCCTTTGTAAATACGAATGACATATTTGTGTTGGCAGTAAATATTCCTTAGATTGAGTGGGCTAACATGAAATGCAGTAAACACGATATGAGACAATTCGTATAGCGTCCGAGCAGTTTGCATAAAATTCACTAGGCGAACTTGAGCATTTTATACGGTCACTATCACAACGCGCTCATTAAACTCTTTTGGCATTCTCAAATCTCTTCAATGGCGATCCTCTATCGTTGTTTAAGTGGGTAATTTGCGCAAAGCGCCAAATAATTTGCAAAAGCGATCCAGAAGGTTTTCGTTCTCAAAGCTTTTTACGCATAATGGATCGATTACTTTAAAAATGTCGAAAACGTCGAAAAATTTTCATTTCAGAATTTTGTATATTGCAGAAACAAAACATTATTTGATAGAAATATGTGTTGAGGTGACTATAGAGGAGAGGCTGTTTAAAATTCGGCGCAACTTGCACTCAGCATGTTGCATATTCAAGGTCGTGTTTGTGCACTTTGTGCACTACGTTTGCCGATGCGCCGCCTAAGTTTAGGGCCAATCTCAGCATTAAACTTTCAATGCTCGAAGTACTCAACCTTTTTGGAAGTGATCATTGCTGAAGAGGCAGCAATATGCTCGCGTTCAAATTATCAACGATTGGATGAGCGAAAATATCTATTAAAATTCTTGCATACTTACAATGTGGAAATGCAGTTCGATATTGATTCATTTAGAAGAGGCGGCAAATCTCATCGCAGCTTATTATATGCATATTGATCACATCGCCTATATTTATCTTCTGTTACAATTGTGCGATTATTCGGTATGAGGGATCCATTATTAAGGTATTTCTTGTTCATTGGATGCTTAATGCCTTTCATGGGTATGGATTCAGGAGGTATCAATTCATGCACGACTGAGTAAGGGCCCTCTATTAACATCTCTGCATAAATTCAATGAAAAAAATCCCTCTTCTACTTGCACCTTGACCAAACTGATATACATTCTTTCCTACATATTCCCGCATCCCTTCCCTTCCTTGATCATATATATATATATATATATATATATATATATATATATATATATATATATATATATATATATATATATATATAATGTTTCCGTACGCTACTTATCCCTTCCCTTGCCATCCTATGAGCTCTAGGTCTTCCCTTCTCTTACCCAATTTAACGAAAGTGTTGCTATATGCAACTGAGACGGGAAGCGTGGGGAGCTCGTCGCCAGAATACTCACCGGAAATCTTGACGCAGTTCGTAGTAAGCAGCATAATGGAAGTAGAATCATAGATACTATCGCAAAGTGCCTTCCATCCGCTAAACTATCGAAAGAGAGAATAACCCTCCTTTTCTAGTCTCCGTGGAAGCAACAGATCGTGATTTTCAATAATGTGCATGCAATGCCCGCAGACAGTAATACTTCTCATTTAACTTATTAGCGGAGTTTAGCTATTGACCGATTTCTTCTCGGGAAGATTGGTGTTTTCCCATATATTGCCAATGCCTACGAATTCTACTGCGTGGAAAGTGCTCATCTTTGTGGTTCTTTTGCAATTCGTCTTCTCACTTGTTCTTCCATACGACAGTGTTATTGTTCTCAATAATTATGGTAATTTCTTTTATTTTTTTACAACTTTTATTATTTATATCACAACTTTTATTTATGCTTTATTATTTTTTACTGCACAATTTCTATTGTCATCTAGTCAACACCCTTCGGTACTTTTATAGTCAAGCTCATTCGTTAAAAAATTGAAATTCAGAATTTCATTTTAACGACCAGCTTCCGCCAGTGAAACCTCAACCGTTGACAAGCAATGACAACTTTCCAATGGCGGACTGGCATGAAGGAATACCAAGTTCATTAAGAGACGTTGACTTTTACTGCGCCCTTCAACTCCCTTGCCCTTCTCCCACGTCTTTGGCAAGCTTCATATTTATTTCGTGGTAATTTAAAATTTTTCAATTATACTGCCTGAAAGTCGAGCTGATGTATAGTATGCAGTTTGAGTTGTACTGATCGCTTGCTGATGAGTTGCAGGCGAGCGGGAATGGCGAAAATTGAATGGTTTCTGGTCATGTGTTCTTGTGGTACTTCTCTATATTATGGGCGCATCTTTGGGTTTCTATAAAGGAGCAGTTATATGCTCCTACTGGACGGAGATCCTCTCATTGCTCAACACGCTCTCATTCATTCTTGCCATAATTCTTTACATGAAATTCCAGCTCACTGAGCCATCACCTTGTTAGCCATTCATTTGATTGTTCCTGATTACCTTGAAGCTTTAAAAATAATCCATAGAGCGAAGAAAAAATCTTCAACTCTTAAAAGCGACTTCTTTGGAAAAGATATCATTCAGGAGTTTCTTCATTGGCTGACAATATTTTCGTGGCGTATAATGGCATCTCTCTTTGAAAAATAGCAGTCGTCCTTGATGAAAATCTTATTGAAACTGCATGTATCAGAATTAAACCATAATTACGTGTGCTAGGATTAACCTATACCAATGATTTATGCTTGGACGATGTTGCAACATTTCGATTCTCTTTGCACAGTTCTCTTTAATGCATTCAGTAAACTTTTTTTTGGCCTGGTCAAATTTCTGCAGGCTATTTTCGCATTGAATGTGTGAGCGACTGGCGCATTTAAAAAGAAAGAAAAGCAGAGATCATCAAAAATAAAATGGACGAGATAGATTTGAAACCGAATTGCTTCTTCGTAACTACGCGTGACCATTTCCCTCACACTGTGCTTCACTTTCCTTAAATACTGATAAATTTCATCTCCGAGTAAGTAGAAAAATATGCACCGCATCACCGAAATTTACCGCTGGCAAACTTTGCGACAAGTAGCACAAGAATGACAATACATTCGCGTAGTGTACTGCTTTAAATGAAACATCTAGGGGTAGTTTTCCAACATTGTAAGAGGGAAGGCTTATGGACGAGAAAGCTTCATTGCAGGAGAGGAAGAAACTGTATTTCTAATTAGAATTTTGGTGGCTACAACAGCAATTTGTAAGCTCCAGGCAGGTGAAAACAACTCAGTTTTTGAATTCCATTACCCTAGATGTTTTTTGGGAGGTATTATTCTTCGCAAAAAATCAGGGAAGGGTTTATTTGAAAAGAGTGTTAACAGAGATTCTATTTGAGGCAACATGATATAAAATTAGCCATTAAACCATAAACGACTTTCAGTGGAAGCGATATACGATATATTCTATGGATCCGAGCTAGCGCCAACAATGTTCGATGTTGACGTTAAGCATTTCCTAACTTATCGTGTCGCATTCACAATTTGGCCTCTTTATATAATTTCTTCGCTTTATTACAGTTATTCCCTTCATGGCAGGATTACCGGTTAGCTTTTTATGATTTCTACATATTTGGACTCATCGATTTTGCAGAAAAGCTGAAATAAATCCCAAATTATATTTGTGAGTAAATTAGATTATTCCCCTGCACATATTCGTTTCGTGGATTACAATAGTCGCGACCATCGGATATGACGTATCTGTAAATTGAGTTGATCGAAACCTAGTAGTCGCCACAAGATGGTTCCGAGTTCTGCATTTTAAAGCGAATAAAATGCTTGCCCGGTGTTGACTCAGCTGACCAACCATTCACGGTTCAAAAGGAAAGCAAACTTGCACTTAAGTAAGACTTCACTGTAGAAAAGATATGTTAAAGTGCCACATATTGAGAACGCGTTGTTGCCGAATGGAAGCAAACATTGAACATGAACTCGATCGAACAATTCTAAATATTTCTGAAGAAAACATTTCTTGCTTCGTGAAGTTTGAAATATAGCTCGGCTAATTGCAATTCCTTACGTTCTAAAATAGTCACTGATTCAGATGAAGGGAGAGATCGCTGTTCTCTCGTTCCCACTGCATAGAACAGGAAGCGTACCTGGGGCCAGAAGTAGAAGGTGGCTTGAAATTGTTTGCCTGAATTGGTGCTCCTTTCTGCTAGTTTATTGGCAGCATAGGGTCCTCCAAATCGTCTTAAAAAATCAAGATTTATGCAAGACGTTATGCATTTTCGACGTTAGCCATCATAATTTTATGTACAAAATCCACACATTTATTGCCGATGACCGCATTTCAGAACAGCCGTTCTGCTTTTGACGTTAGAGGTGTGAAGGTGGCAGTACCCAGCCTCCTTAAACAAGGAATTAATTTTAAACCTGAGTTATTTCTTAACGCAGCTCATGTTTCTCCGCATTCTACGACCACTGCTTCCTTACTTCTTTGAGCGTTGCACAGCTTTTGGAACAGTTATCCTTTCCTTTTATATTGGGAATTTTTCGTGAGAAATGTGCTATAATAGAGTCGAAATGAGCCCAACAAAAATAATCGAGCCTTTCATGAGCTCATCTATCAGGAGTTGCAGATGGACTGGTTGCATGCTCTGCTCTGCAGCTCACTTATATCGCCAAAACGCAGTGGCTTGAACACCTTCACTTCAGCCGACTGGATGCACAGGTGGATAAAGCAGGTGAGATTCTGTTACTCGATTAAGACGGATGGACTACTCAGAATTACCAGTACTCCGTCTATAAATATGCTCTTTTCCATTTTGCACGCATGCAGCGTGACTTTTGCAGAACTTTGATATAGTTGACTTTTTATGTACTTTCTGTGAGTCTCGCAAATTGCATCGGGGAAACCTGGAGCTTCTCTCATGAGAAGAAAAGGAGAAATGCTCGCAATGCAACGTTGACCAAGATACTACAATGGCCGCAACTATGATGTCGCTCATTACCACCATGTGTTGTCAGTTTCCCTTAGTAGTACCTTAGATATTTGACCTGAATGCAAAACCACATTTCGCATCTCGTCGACTGATATATGCTCAAAGGAAAAACTTCAATATTATGGCAGCGAAAAGAGGTTTATGTGACATAAACTTTGCATTCTCTGCGTACGCAGGGGGGAACCTTCATTTTGGAGGCTGGGAGTCGTGACAGCGTATATGAGCTGTTGACGCGTGGAGCCACTGGAGTACACACCAGATATGATGTGAATGGGAATACGATTACAAATTAGGCGAAAGTACCGTCGTGCATTTAATTATGCAACGTGTGCGTCGTGAGTCCTCGTTCACCTCCCCTCCCACCCCCACACCTCTCCATTGCCTCTCCCTCACACATTCAGCAGAACTACTGGCAACGTTGTTTTGATTGCATGCATTAAGATCTTCGTCTGCATATGAGGTATCATACACTGATTTCAACGATATTTTAGCGACGAAAGGCGAAGAATGTGGAGAGAGAATGGAAGGGGGGGGGGGGGATAAGTGAAACATACAAAGTATTAGTCGTTAACCAAGATTTAAAGCAGTGATCGACCATTGTGCAAATCCATTTATCGAACCCATGCTTGCACAGAAATTTGAAAAAAAAAAAACCACTTTTTCAAGAATTTCAACATCTATGCTTAAAGATAGCCGAAAATCCACCAATCTTATGGCACCTTTGCTGCACTAGCAGACGAATGATTAGAAATCCCCCTTCAAGAATGCTTAATTGAAGAACATTTCTAGATGCTCGCAATAGAGCCGAAAATTTGTTTCAAGCAACGTAATCGAAACCAACCCAAGTTATTGAGTGGAGGAAGCAAAAAACTGATGTTTAGAAGGGTCAAACGGGTGAAAATCCCTGCAGGTGAGAGGAGCGGAGCAGAAATTTGATCAGGTAAGAGAGTCAATCAAACCTCATTTCTTTCAAGATGAGCGAGGAAAGATTTTTCAAAAAAAAGTGGAGAAAAGCGAGTTCTTGAAATACGAGTCCATTGAGGAGGATTTAGAATTTTTGAAGACACCACAAGCCAACCGAACCAAGATTTTGAACGGAGAGCAAGCAAGGCTTGAAGGTAAGGGGAATGGAAAGATCTGAAATTACCAGAAAGGCAAGGAAAATCCCTTTTGGATCGAGTAGATTTTAGTCCAGATAGGAAAAGTGAAGTAGGTAGAACAGTCCGAAATCTGGAAATGAGGCGATCATTAAGAACCCAAAATCTGAATTCAGGTTCACAATAAATTTATGGAGATGCCGAAGAAAGAAAACTCAAATTTCAAATTAATATGTGCGAAGCAGGGATAAGCGAAACGCCCACAAAATTTTAAGGATGAGCTCATCGAAGGAAGGTAAATTACCTCGGAGAGTATTGACGGAAAAATTTTCGAGTATAAGGCAAGAATTGTAAACCAAAAGTGAAAAAGCGGGACGAGCATCCAATTAATCTTGTTTACTTTACAAACTTGCTTGTAAATGTGTGAAGAGCCCATCCGTGTTACCTTTTAATAAAAGAGCAAGAATATGCCAACATTTATGATGTTCTTTAAAACACATCACAGAGTTTCTCGTAAGCAGTCATATATCCGCTCCAGAAAAAGTTGGACAATAAATCGAAGAGGTTGAAATGTTGCTGATAAATGTTAGAAACATTTGAGATCCCTTAGGGAATCTACCTCCCTCGTCCAACAAATAGCAATTTTGAATGATCTATTCTTGAAGTGTATACAATAACTTACAAGAGGCATTAATGCAAAATTATGTTAAAGGCACTTGAGATATTTCTCTCTGATAATGATCTAGCCTCCCTCTTCAGCAAGTCATGAGATCTCAAGGTTTATTTGCTCGTCATAAGATAGAGGGCTTTAAGTTTTTGCTCGACAATTTGTTTATCCATAGTTAGCTTATGACATCAGAAATCAAGTGAGACGATGAATATGTTTCTTTTCTTGTTGGTTGGTTTTTTTGCGAAGTGGTTGAACGGTTTGAAAAATTGGGTAGGTAATCGATTCCATGGAACGACGTAACGGATTTGAAATTTTTTCTTAACATCGTTTTCCACGCTTAGATGCTCGAAACTTCTAATAAGGAGATTGGCAACTACCCAACTCTTCTTGGTTAACACCCCAATACCTTCTCTCTCACCTGTCCATCCGCATCTTGTTTAACATATTCAATTTAGCAGGGGCATTACCATCCAATCGACGGACACAATAGTGTCTAATTTGGGCCCCAAGATCTGCAGAGAAGCATTAAATACATGCGCTTAACTTTCAACGAATTCCTCCACGGATCTCGAGTATTTGTACGTACTTGTTTACTAAGAAAGCCTGTTGTTATGAGGCATGAGGCCATTTGCATTGAGTATTGTGCATCCGACGGGTGCGATAAGCCGAACTGTAAAGCCCTCAACGTATATCAGTTATTTTTCGCTCTTTTTGCTCCATAACTCATTATTTTTTAATCCGCCCACCAAAAAAAAAAATCCATTATAATGCCTACTATACAGAAGTTTTCTATTTAGGGCGCTGCTTATAAGAAAATGTGATTATTTGCTACTGTGGATGTTATTGTAGTTCCATGAAACAATTCGAGAAAAATCAGCCGATACGGATCGCCACAAAATTCTCACTTGCTGACTAATATTGTTCATGTGCTCACCTGTGATGGGAATATTTTTTTCTTCATCGCACATTTACGGTACTTTGGCGCACTTATGGCGGATACTTACGTTTTTCATCGAATGCCTTCAAGAAAGGAGGTTGATACTATCGATCGGCGAAAATGTGACCGGAAATGTGCACGCATTAATGCTGCTAGTCTAAACATGAGTATTGCAATTGGTGAAATTGTCGATTTATTTTCACTCTTTTTTATCCTTACTAACTTGATATCTCCAACATTCTTGCTTACGCAAACGCAAGTTCGTTCATTTTCATTTCATCATGTCTATGTGCATTTTTCAACTTTTCGGAAAATGCACGTCGAATGTGGTGTCTGTCCAGCAATTCGATGAAGTCAGGCGGAAATCCGTGAGACTTCCTGAAACAGTCCAGCTACTTCCGTCAGCCATAATTGCTACTTAAAAACAGCCAGAAATGACTTGACCAGCGCTTTTCCAGTAATCTGAAAATTGTCTCACCAAGTTGTACTCGTGAGTAATTCCAGCATTTTTCTACTGACAGCTCCATTTCCATTTCCAGGTCGCGGTAGCTGTAGCATTCTGCTCAGAAGTGCCATAAATTAGAACAGATTTTCGATAGAATGTTCTAATTTATGGCACTTCTGAGCACAAGCAATCGATTAGAAAGGAAAAAGTATATATGGCCTTATATCATTGTTTTTAGAGATGACGTAACAAAGCGGCTTGTGCAGAGCGTTTTGCAAACACCACATTATGTTAGCGTTTCCCGATATCCCTCTCATATAAAAGTTACATATAACGAAAGAGATGTACCGTATGCTGGCAAGACACGCAATTTCGCATTTTATCTTATCAGCCATTGCAAAAACAAATAAACTTATTGGCAGTCCACTTGAACGCTCGTGCAAAACAAACCGTGCGAACCTTTAAATGCGTTATTCGCTTCCCTCTAACAGTGCTCAAATTTTATCTGTTTTATATAGAAGCTTTTAACAGCGATTTTATATTAACCCACTGGCAGCAACTCACATTTAACGTTTAATTTTTATACGGTCTTTCAGCGCGCATTTATTAATCAAACGATGAACTTGATCTTGGCCAAGTTTCTTTCGAACAACTCAAACGACCTAGTGAATCGCTACATAGCTGAAGCCTTTTTTGTAGGGTCTATGCATAAATTTCATAACCTTAGCTTCTCTGGTTGGTGATCTGACATCGCCGGGCAGATATATATATATATATATATATATATATATATATATATATATATATATATATATATATATATATATATATATATATATATATATATATATAAGAAACGCTTGCAAAAATGTATAAATAATCGAGGTAAATAACCATTAGTCTGTTTATTGGAAGCAGAAAAAAGAAAAGATGGATGCACATGGTGCAGCCAACAAGAAATGTTGCGAGATAGATGACAGAAGAAGAAGGGCGCTGAAAACGTCAGATTAGCATGTCGCGAAAACTTGCTGAGGTACTCTTTATTTTGCATAACAATTTCACATAGCATCGCTGGAAATAGTTTCAAAATGAACCTTGAATTCTAACACCCTAAAAAAACATTTTTTCCGAGCCGACACGATGGACAGAACGAACTTTATAATGCGGGCGGAAAAGAAAGAGAGCAAGATGAATTCGTTTAAATGGAGTAAGTGCAATTTTGAGAGAACGGTTCGAAAATTTATTGATTTCCATTGTCCAAAAATCGATCAGAAAGTTGGCGTTGCAACAAAAACGACATTGAAGACATGAAAAAGATGGATTGTTCGATGTGGAAATTCATAGTTATAAAGAGATATAAATAAACCAATGAGAAGATTTAACGCGAAAATCGACGGTTTCTTCTAACCTTTACGTCCAACAATGTTTAATGGATATGATCATCTCATTGCTGAAAAGTTGTCTCATCGGACTGATATCTGCGATGGTTAAAATACTATGAATGTGGTCATAGCACTTACGTTTACTTCTGCAAAAAATTCGTTATTGAATTGTCTCCTAAAAGAATCAAAAGCTAAATTGAATTTAAAAGCAGTCAAATTTTGCATGTCCCGCAATGGGCATCTATATCACGTCATATATTCAATTAAAGTGAACATGCACTCGGCAAGCAAAATCTAAGTAAAAGCAATCACTCAGCATTTATACGTCATTGTGGACGAAGATGACGGCAGCCTAGGTTATCTAATTGACTATCCCGCAGCCTATCTGACAAAATATGGATTATTTCAGGCTTTTTCTCATCGCAGCTTCAACTTGCAGGGTTTTATCGCATTTGGGGAGCACTAGTCTTCATGCCAGCTCTTTATTTGACTCCAGTGACAGTGATGGCCAAAAGTGGTATTTCCCTGCCGTTGCCGGTTTGTCTACTGTTGTTTATTGCTGGCCTAATGTCCATTTATATCACCGCCGATATTGATCGTCAAAGATTTAACTTCCGGCACGCAAATGGCAACGTGAAAGTGTGGGGCAAGGATCCATTCTTCATTTCAGCCAAATTCAAGCGAGACAATGGTGAAGTGGGGACTAATCTTCTCCTTGGTATGTATGAAGTTCTTTTTTCTAAATAAATACAGTCTACATAAGATGTGGCCTTGAAGCATACATGACCTGTCATATTAATACGAGCTTGCAGACATCTTAAAGAATTACACTGAAATTGTAATCCTAAGCTTTCTGTTTCTTCCGGACCCCGATCCCCCGACTTCTAACCAAAAAACAGAACATTCCGAAATCTACGATGCACATTTAAGCCGTCATGAACGTTGATCAAAAGTTATTTTGTTGTTTACAACTGTTGAATGTAGTTTTGCACGTTTTCAGTCGCATTGGGAAAAACAAGGATCGAGATCAGGACCCACCCGTTCATGCATCAGGAATGATTTCAAATACCAGTATTTTTTAATTTTGAGTAACTGAAGCGATGTGATGTTTTCGTGCTATGAGTTACCAAGATGAATATTCGAAGATAAAGTTCTTCCTTATCATCGCAAGCATGATGAAAGGGCACTTAAAAAGATCAGAATTTGGAGGCTACGACCAAACAAAAGGCAAATAAGAAAACACTAGGCAGCCAAAGCTGGTGACAGCGAACAAGGATGAACCTCAATTCACCGCATATTTGTCAGAAAACAAGTTTCTATCTGCTCGCGATAAATTTTGCGATATCGAAATTCGCAAACTTAACTTCTTTGAGGAGTCTTTAGGCCCTCTTAAGGAGTCTGTGGCCATGTCTTCTTAAACAGTGGGAAACAGCGCGTTTTATATGTATATATGACATGGGTGTTGTTTGTGCCTCTCACTCTTATGCACCAAACAAAATATTTTTCGTTATTATATTTATCATTTGTAAGAAATTGCGATTGGATTTTGACGACCTCTAATGATCACGGCTTTTAAAATGATTTTATCAAAGCAAATAACTCTGAGGAAAAAAGTTTCAGGAAGTGGTTGGTGGGGTCTAAGCCGGCATTTAAACTATGCAGTTGAATGGCTCACATTTGCATCGTGGACAATTCTACCAGGATCATTAACATTCCTTCATTATTTACCTCTAACTTTTCTTGCTATATTTCTTTGGATGAGAATGGTGCAGGATGAATCCAGGTTTTATAATTTTCCTCTCCTCATTTCTTACCTCATTCTCAATTAATTTGCTGTGGAAAAAATAGCTGCAATCTTTTTATTTCATATTTAATTGCTCATAAATATAAAAGAATCACGAACAATTTTTGCGAAATTTCTGCACGAATTATTGAATAGAAACATAAACTCTCATATGACGATAGTTTTCTGCACTTCCGCTCGATAATTTTGTGCGCTTTCAATTTGTGCCGACATTTTTGGCATCACCGATCGATGAAATTTTTTAGCGTTTACGACTAAGATTCCTCATATATACTTCGATTGTCGACAATTTTTATGTCATTTTTCTTCGACTTCCCGAATATTTCTGGTTTTAGTGTTGCCATCTTCAGAAGTGGCTGCTGTTTAGAGTGTTTTGTAAATTTCGCAGAAAAAAAAAAAAGCGGATTGCAGCAAAGATACTGACTTCTCTGCCTACCGAATGAAAATTTACTGCTGCAATGTACATCACAGAATTCATAAAGCACAATCTTATTCTAATTCCAATAAAGAAGTCGTAAAATTAGTAAATTAAACTCGCTTCTTCATTGATCACCCGCACAAAACACAGGACTCAACGTTTAGGTGACGTCATTTCTTTGTTTTTTAATATTGTCTTTAGAGTTTGCTTCAGACGTCGATTTTAGAAAATGAGCATATTGTGGCAGCCTCCCTGCCACTTGCTCTGCCAGTTACAGCGCTCGATGCTTAAATAGCTTTTCGTTTGCACTTTCATTGCTTATTTCAGGTGTTTGGCTAAATATGGACATGGCTGGATCCAATATAAGAATCGAGTTCCATTCTTGATTATTCCGTCTCTGTATTGAATCATATTGACTACGCACGTCAATAAAAATCCTTCTGCACCTTCTATAATGAAAAATTCCTTTTTCATCATCAACCGCACTTAACCGCCCACTTTTGCAGACAAAGTCGTCACGTCTTATAAAGAGCGAACTTAATCGAACTAGAAAAGTGAGAAAGCCCTAACGATGCGAAAGATCCAAAAAAGAAAAACCAGGAATGAGCTCTATTCCTGAAGGCTCTCGATTCCCCGAAAGTGTTTGCTTCTTCAAATAAAAATAGGAGGACTCATAGCTCTTCATCGATACTGAAATTCTCAACAAATGTGGCAAGGGTTCTCCAATAAATTTTGGTGCCATGTGCGCCACCATGTTTTTTTTTTGTAGAAGCCTTTACGCTCACACCTGACACCCATCTCCCCTCCCCCCGCCCATCTACTTATCAGACAGACGCGCAATGCAATTGTTATATTCGCTTAGATGAGGCAATAAATGAGGCAGTAGCCAGTTGAACGTTAATCGATAAGTATGAAAAGGTGGAAAGAAATTTGCATAATGGCAAATAGCACCACTACGCAAACATAAAGCATTAAAAAAGGCATAAAATGCAAGAATGACAGTTTATGAACAACCATAAATTTGCATTTATAATTTCTCATTTCTGTGTTGACAATTATAACTGTTTACTTTGCTGTTAATAAAAAAAGTTTTGCTGTCAAATTCACTTGGCAATCTTTCTTTTTTTTTTAAATTCAATTCTCTTCAAAATTTAAAGTATAACCTCCAAAACAATTTTTCTTGTTGTGCGTCAAAATATTTTATACGATTATTGTGTGCCGAACGGAGAATTTTGAAATGCATTCCTTTGGTTCCTCGACTTCTTCGAAATATTCGTCTCGACGGATCTAGCTCAATATTTTTTAGCGCTCTTCTGCACAATTTTTAAAAAAGCTCATCGATGCGATCGACTCCTCTCGAGTCTATTGAAAAGCGTTCCATCAATCAAATATTTTCCCGCTCCCTTCTTCTCACGGAAACATCGCTAGTGTACACTTTCACTGCAACCACCAACCGCTCAGACGATTCTATGTCATGATGCTGTGCGGAGGATTAATTTGATCAAAAAGTCGAAAATCATTCGTTATATGGTGATGCATTTCGGCACTTCTCTACCGAACACAATCCACATATAAAAGATGTGCAGTATATTCTGAAGCATTCCTACTCGCATATTCGCATTTCATTTGGTTGGCGTATTATCCATATTTTTGTGCATCTGCGCTGTGCGCATCCTTTATGTCAACATAATGCGTAGCTCGTGTTTAACGGCAATTCTCTGCTTCTATGCGTTTATCAAGGAAACAAAAATCGGGGAACCTTTCCTCTACAAACATCTCAATGAAAATTTGAATATCTCCGAGCGAGAATTGACCAACGAGGTTTGTTGTTTTTCTCTTCTTTTCTTTCATGCAGAAAGCAGAGAAAATAGAAAAGCTTAATAGTCCTGAAGAAAACGTTTTCATTCATTATTAGTTATTCGGTCGGAACCTCTCATAAAAGATCACCGAAAATAAGATCAACGCTGTCTTTTAATATAAGACTATTAGTAAAATGTGCCTCCTGGTGCTTTACAGTTTTCTGTGACTCACAGAAAAAGATGCTCGTTTGCTACGTTCGCCCCAGCTAGCCTAAATTTCCTGCATATCTAATTGCGTAATGTCACGGTTAAAGCTAGAAGCTAGCGCGCATCAGTGATCAAGAGCGAAAAGATGGGCGACGAACAATGAGCCTCAGTTGCTGCCAAAGCTGAATGTCTGCTCCTCGAGTCAGCTGCCTGGTTCGACTTCACTGTTCGTCCAGAAACTTATTGAGTTCAGTCAAATTGGGCGCCAAATTTCGACGTGGCGAGGGAATTGGTTGCTTATATAAAGAAAACGCCTGGAATGCTGCGCCCCATTCGGATAATAGTGCGAATATACACCAGCCGAGCTGCCCTAGACCGCGCGTTGAGAGTAACAGACGAACAAACACAGGCACATGGTGCCGATGTGATGCCACTACAAGGGTGTTTCAAAGAATATGCTATTCCTGCAGTACGACGATAATGAAAACAGTAGTGACAAGTATCAAGGGTAAAAATATTAGCAGTAATGAGAACAACAATGATAACAGTGAAGATATCAGCAATAATAATCAAAAGAGAAATGAGATAATGATAACAATAATAGCGCACTGCAAGTGATAATAACTCTAACAGTTATGAAGGAGGCATCACTAATGTGAACATTAAAAGTAAGCATGCATATGATAATAATATCAATGAAAACAATAATTTAGATATTTGGATTGAAACATTCATTATTTTTCATTAAAAACGATGAACCCCCTCCCCCACCCCTCCTTTACAGTTCGATTTTAAAGTACTCGTACAATATTTCATTGCAGAACTCCATAACGTTTTCGAATATTCAAACATTCCTTCGAAACTACAAGCTCTGCTTTAGGCGCTTCTGCTTCATCCCTACCAAAGAAAGTTGTTTTATATTCGTGATTAATCACTCAACACTCATTACAAATATAACGGTTTCATTTTGCAATTAAATTAATTACTCAACACTGAAGTGAGCATCTATTGAAGATATGCGACATTTTCTCGTTCATAGACGAACAAAGTCAATGCAGTCTGCCCATTCGGAAATTCAATTATAGGGAACTGACCGTCTTTTTGCTCCTTCCCATAGTGCATGAACAGTTGGAACTAATTCCATACTAAGCGAATTGGTGGCATCTGAGTTTATTTCATATTCCTATGCAAATATAGAACAGCTCACAATAATGTAGTCTCATTGACGGGCAACTCATTAACAGCAGAGCACCCACCACTGCCAGAATCTCATTCAAGCGCGAGCATCGAGATATTGCTGCGATGACTAGGAGTTGTGCAGATGGAGTATAACTTTTTGATAAAATGAGGAATTAGATCGGAGCGATGTTAATCAGACTGGTCAATAGACCTGGAGCAGATTTGCACTTGAGACAACACGCTCCCGCTCTTTCAAAGTTTCGAAGTTTATGTGCAATAATATGCACAGCTGCGGCAAACGCACTTTTAGTATTAAAAGACCTGGCATGAAGTCGAACGTTGCTGAAATCCTTCCCTTAGGCAATCAGCTAGTCTCATTCTCTTTTGGTGTAAATATTCTATTGATTTGACTATATCCATATCAATAAATCTTATGACTCGCGCATATAGCGCGAAGAAGCATAAGGAGGACGGCCGCCTCGGTTCAAACCTCATAGACTAAAGCGTTGAACCCTTGGCTTGCATGATCGCCTCAAAGCATTGAAGTGCCGACGAAAGGAACTTTCCACAAATTATGTATGACTCGCGCGTATAGCGTGAAATAGTACAAGGCTAATGCGTCCGGTTCAGACGTCGTAGGCTGAAAAGTCGAATCCTCCACTTTTATGATAGTCTTGATGAAGGACTGAATGAGAAATGAGAAGTGATTCCAGGAAGGAGAGCGTATTCCACGCATCATAAACGATATTAGAGAGGGCTATCCCAATTGTATTGATCAACTGCTTAAGGTACACAAATGTTGGTGAAAAGGAACTGCGATCCTAATTTATCGCCACATCAAGCGGTATGCCAAGACTATGCACATAATGGGGCTGTCAAAAATCTATGCACTGTTTAAACCAATCTTCTTAGGCAATAATCACTGTTTCCCCCGACAGTTCATACTGCATCAACGCGACTCTCGCTGTCACAGCGATATAGTGACGTATACGTTTGCCAGAGATTTTGACAGCAAATGTTCTCTGCTCGATTAGGTGCAGTTGCTTTTATTGAATTCGCACTGTTGTGAGCTCACCTACATTTACATATGCAAATGAGCTCTATTCAGCTGCTTCCATCCCGCTTCGCGTAGAAGTGGTTTCACCAGTCAATGAATCGTATAGTACACCTTGATGAGCGTCTCGTCTAGTTGATCCCTTTTAACGAGCCATCCCAATCCCAAATAAGTTCTTTATGCTTGAAAACACTTTCCCGCCTTATGAACTGAAGAACATTTCCTTCCTAACCTCTTATTCGTAAAAAAAAGATTGGAAATTATTCCATTAATCAAAAATGGGCTGATTTTCGAGCTCGTTTCTATGAGATGAAGAAAAAAACCCGTAAAGTATAAAAAGCAAGAATTCGCCATTCATTAAAAATTGTTAAAGCAAAACGGCGCTATTTTTATGGTCCAAAGTTTCATTTCTTCTTCAACATTCAAAAATTATATTTGAGAAGAAAAAGAATTCAATAGGAGTCAAGAATGCAAAAATTAAAAATGCATGCAATGGAAAGTGGCCAAAAATGCTTTGTTGGAGCTCCATTCTAGCATGGCAGTTTTAAACTTCGATTCCCGCAGAAGATATGAGAAAAGTTTTAGGCGAAAAATACATCAAATCTGAGACATCAATTAATGGCTGAAAAAAATAGGAGAGGTGGGGGCAGGGGGCGGGGGGGGGGGAAGATAGAAGCAAACAGAAGGGGTGAAGGATTCTTGCATTGTTTCGCGTTCCGTTTAGTTCTCTTCCCACTATATTATCAATAGAAATAACCACAAATAAGCTAGGATGTATATCGTGGTGCTTTTTCTCCGCAAACCAAAATTTAATAGCAAATTTAGTAATAGAATTTTCTTTGTTCCCTTCGCCTTTCATCCACAAATACTCCAACGATTAAAGAGTTTCTCATCACGAAGATGACTTCGTGTAGAAACGTAAATTGCTTAGCGAATAGAAAAAATGCTGAAAAGCTAACATAAACATGAAGGAACAATATTGTCCGTTCCTGACAAACTTGACAGGGTTCTCTTAGTTAACCAGGCAACAAATGACAACGTTGAGAGCAATTTATATGAGCAATCTGCAGGTGACAACAACTTCACCTTAGATTTTAAAAAACAAAATTGAGCACTTTTAAGAGGAATATTCGTCGATAGTGCTAAACATTCTCATGGTTCCTATTGTCAAAAAAATGTGAGAAATCGCTCTTGAAGAGGAATGTTTCAGTTTGTCAGACGACAGAAACAAAGAAAAAAAACAAATCAACTCACATACTATCTCAACCGGTAACACATCAACATCAGTTCTCATTCCACCCCCCCCCCCCCACCCCGCGAGCACAATTTCAAAAATTAGAAAAGAACACAGCACACCTGCCACTACTAGTTTTATTAAAAACCACTACTCCCGTTGTTCTCTCATGCTTATTTTATTCTGCATATGCATGTGCTAACTGGACTGAAAAAAAAAAACATCTCAAACTATCAACCAATATACTATAATTCTTTCATTCGTTGATGCTGTTATTTGCCGAAAGCAGCAAATCCATTGTAATCTGCGAATTGCCCTTCGTCCCGCTCTCGCTTACAATATTCCTTACCGATACGCTTGCTATTTTTCATTGGCGCTTTTTCGTGCAGATTCTCCTCAGATTCGGCCGCTCTCTCGAACTGAGCCGCCATCGCCTACGAAAGTACAAATTCGCACATTCTTTGTCATATTTAGTGCTCGCTTCCCACGCACAGAATTTAAGAGCTTGCAGAAGTTTACTTGAGAATTCTAGAGGTCATAGCGTCTATTTCAGGCTAGTTTAAAGTGGAGAAAAGTTTTAGGCGAAAAATACATCAAATCCGATTATGTGCATAGTCTTGGCATACCGCACCCATCCACAAGCTTGACTGTGGATGGGTGCAAGTCTTTGACTTTCAGTGTACGTTAGATTACTGTTTTTGAGAATGAAGAGCTGTCGAATAAATCTCAAAAAAATGCTCACATCTTCGCTGATGCTGAGTAGTAAGATAATCAAGCGCAGCAATTGATGGCTGGGCTAGCTGAAACTTAAGTGACAATAATTGCATCCCACAGTGTTATATGTCTGCTTTATGTGGCGAACTTATGACTGCGCATATGTATATGTGTCTCTCAGTCCGGTACATTTAATTCGAGATGCGGCGAAAACGCAATGTGCACACCATGATAAGTCTCAGAGAGCATATGCACGTCTGTGCGTTTATGTACCCTATCGGTGGGGTTATTTTATCTCGTGAACGACTAAAGTCAGCGTCACGAGTTCAGTGGATGTACTGTTCGCCACAATACGATGATCTCACGTCCCTGTTGTTTCAGCAATTTTAAAAAAGTTTTAGACATCAAAACGTTTGAAAAATTGCACATCTATCGGGCAAATTAAGAAATGAACGCATTGTTTCTCGCAATTATTATTCGTTAACAATTTATGAAACCGGCTGATCAGCTAACAATGTAGTGAATGCATATCACGCCATCTTCACTAGTACTCTCAACAACTGTACAATATGCTGATAATATTTTTTATTGAAATAACAATTGATGTTGCATTAACTGCATAAAGACAAATTTCTTTGAAGATTTGATACCTTTTAGAAAACGGTGTGTGATGTGATTCTTTTCTAGCACTAGATCACTTGAAAAAATCATATGCAAATTTTTTAAGAATTTCCAAAAAATTTTCAAAGAATTGCAAATTATATAACTGTATGACCTCAGGTTCATTTTCCGCAAAGATGATGTTAGACACAGAAAAATGTTCGAAGGTTACCTCAAAGGATAGGTTTCAACCACCCAATTCAACCAGTGATTTGCTGGCTGGCGTCTTCAACATGAACATGTGGGTATACTTGTTCGCTAAAACTTGGAGAGGGATCGTTCGGAGGGAGGAGTTTATTAAGGGCAGAAACGGGGGTCATCCGAGGCATTATTGCTATTTTGATTCAATATCGCTAATAAACGCTGCTTAACCAAGGCATTAACCAGTTTCAACAGGAAAACGAAATTTATAACTGCGAGGCAAATGTTCTGTTTCTGAGATCCCGTTTCCAATAAACCTGCAACCTTATTAAGACTTCTTGAATGCTCTCTTATCTGAGTGTTTGCTTGTCCTGCAAATTTCAAGTGACATAATTAGCCCATAACTTCCATTAAATTCTCAGTACAGACTATATGCATACAACTACACAATACAATCTCCATTACAGATATATCCAATATATCCATACTCATATCTTGTTACGCTTGTGCCGGTGTTTTTATTCACCGATCTGCTTCTTTATAAGCCGTCAATGATCCTTGAGATGGCCGCTCAAGTTGTTTACCGGTGAGTCGCTTTTATATGACAGCTGTTTGCGAAATGATCTCCTTCAACTGAAAAATGTTTCACTGCTTTAACTGAGAAAGAGCATCCCCTTACAAATGTGCATATATATATATATATATATATATATATATATATATATATATATATATATATATATATATATATATATATATATATATATATATATATATATATATATATATATATATATATATATATATATATATATATATATATATATATATATATATATATATATATATACCACATATTATATTGTTTCGACATATTTATAGCATATTAAAATGCAACGATTCAAAAATGATGGAGTTTTGCTCACTGCAGTTTTCGCAACGTTGTCAAAGATTGCATGTTTTAAGTTCCACACTATGAGCAATTCGTTTGCTGTGAATAAAGATGTGCCTTTCCATCATTTGAATACAAGAGGATAATGCATCAACACTACTTTATCTAGGCGAATCATATCACTAACAAGCAATATATCAATTGGCAGTTCGTGTAAACATAAAAATGATAGAGTTTCATTAATTCACTATCAATATGACACATTATCAGTGGCATTTGTAACACACAAGATCGCTAAACGTATGTCCTTTGAAAATTATCCACTTGAGAGAGCGCAAATCGGAAGTGATAACAGTGTCATCCTTTCGATATTGAATGCAATCGTTTTCAATAATGGTATTTCTACAAGATTCAGAATACCCCCAGAAACACATACAAGGGAATTGAGTCGAATCAAATACCAACGATTTCGAACATAATCATGCAAATATAATCACTCTGCTCAGTGGTAAAAGCTGCATCTTATTAAGGCATAATCACATCATTATTAATAATTCGTAATAGTTTTCATTGATTTATTTTTCAGAGCGATCATAGTGCTTGATCCAGATGTATATGTGCAAAAAATTGGAATGTTCGCCTATGGCGTTGCATCGGCATCGGAAGTTGCATTCTACTCGTATATTTATGCAAAACTCGAAAAGGTTCACTACAAGAAGTAATTTATTCTTTACAACTTGATGTTCTCGTTTATAGAAAGGGCAAGGGATTTTTTTTTCGGCTATTAAGTATTGGCCGAAATCAATAATTCAGGATGAGAGTGGGCAGGAATAGTAATGAAACGTGGAGCGCTTGTCATGTGTAATTCATATATTTGCGTATATATGCACATATATGAAATATTATATTGCGCGTGAATTAAATTGAGGGTTTCATAAATAACCGAATAAATCGGGATCGAAACTGACTGAGACGATTTCAACGACGTCTAATTTTGCCGTTATGAATGAGAGGTGATTCTTGACGGCGAGTAAGGCTTCTGGCAGACTTTCCATAAATGTCCGTTCCCAGGAGCAGTTAACAGACAGCTTGGTTCTTTGCATATGCATATCTGTGTTCACAAAAAAAAATCGGTGGAATGATTAAACAGTTCGTAAAGATGCCAACAAGATGTCATAGTATTAGGTGAAGAAATTATTGCTTAAAATAACAAAATAATAAACATTGTATGAGCAGAAAATATAGGACAATTGCAGTGAAATTGTCGAATGGAACGTATAGTCTGCAATGTTTGCAGAGCCGTGTTTATTGGATATGAGCGACTATTAGATATATAGAACAACGCTTCACAAAGAATCGAATAACAAATAAATATATTTGGAGTAGAACCGAGGCAGCAAATGACAATAAGTCGGTAGTGATCAAATGACGAGACCGTTGAGTCTTCTGAAGCAACTTGTTATGTTATGCTATAGAACAACTACGGGTGGGGAAGCAGTACTGAATTTATCAAACCTGTTAGTAAGACTGCTCTTCGTATTGTTAACGAACCTCACCTTGGATAATTTGTAAGCGTGGTCACCTTTATCTCGGCAAGTGGAGGAATCAAGACGAGTGTTGTTAAGCAATCTTTGCACGCAATGCAGAGATCGTATTCCATTCTGCAATCATAAACTTTCGACGAGCATATTTTGACGAAGGTTGATGTTTAGAGTGACAAGTTGGACACGTGCGGCATTTATGGCCGGTCGTTGTGGCTCCTATATGCTCGGACAGACA
The DNA here is from genome assembly GCA_013433145.1 of Ascaris suum. Lineage (NCBI taxonomy): Eukaryota > Metazoa > Nematoda > Chromadorea > Rhabditida > Ascarididae > Ascaris > Ascaris suum. Next base: position 5,569,501 of record CM024178.1, on the reverse strand, counting down.
TTGGTACTGACACATCTCGGAGATGTCTTCTTATTACAATACATTGGATGCGGATTGGCGTGTTTCGTTTTGGCATTGGCCATCTTCATGCCACCCGCGCACTGGAAAACAATGCTAGAGCGGATTCGTGAAGCCAACAGTAGTGGTACTGTTTGATAGCAAAACGGCCTCGCCGCAATCTCACAACAAATAAAATGACGCCAACCGGATGAGCTTTTAGCTCTCTTGCAAACGAATTAAATGACTACCGTTACGATTTCACATAGCGTAAGGCGGAGTTGATGAGGAACTAAGAATTCGATTCTGAATGTGGACCGATATGAAAGCAATACATTACCTCAGTGGGCCTAAGGTGTTTGAATAGAACAGGACTTAAGGATAGAATAGAACTTAAACTTCATGGATCCTGAAACTTGCGGAGCCCTATTGAATGTTCATGCATCGTGTTCCATATTCCATTAAAGGCTTCAACTTGAACCTCGTGTTGTTGAAACTCGCAACTATTTCCTCTTTAGCAATCAGTTTCATAAAAATAAAATGGTTAACAAATCGATTACGAAAACATTTTGTTTAAAGCTTAAAAATTGCAGGGCACTCCTCCGCACGGCTGACGAACCATCAGATGAGTGAATTTACCGAACCTGAAACATATGGAGATTATGTTCGATTTCGGTTGCGTAATATGTGCTCTGGATTACTGCATATCTATTCGATTCGTTCCGTAAGGAAATGGTCATTGTGGTGGGCAATGACGACGGCGATGTCGATACAGGCAATGTTTTACATTTGCTCTCGCGAAACGTTTATCCGCTATGCTGCCCCCACTGCTGTCAGAAATTTCACTTTATGCTCGAGTTGCCATAAGCAGCGATCTCGATTTGCACCGAATTCTAGGGCATTTTTCGGCAATTAACGAAACTCCAAAAATGCCGAAAATATCTTTTTTCATTGCAAGTGCAAGTGAACATTTATCTCTCTAAAGTGCCTATAATTGCCTTCGAAAGTGATCGATCAGTGTGAAATTCTGATATGAAGGCCATTTTACCGTGTATATTACAATCATTTAATTTCATCCGTCTAATTTAGTTCTTGAGCTGAATATATCAAGCGCACCGACACGTACATATACATGTGCGCAAATATGATTTCGCACTAAAGCGTTTTGCAGACGGAAATTTACAAATACCTAAAAATTTTCGCTATGAGAAATGGAAATGAATGCCGTATTTCGAGTGCCCTAAAAAATCATCCGATTATAGCGAACAAACTTCTCACAACATTCGATAAGTGCAGCATATATTTTCCGATCCGTTATCGTCGAACGAGTATAAGCGCCGAATTTATTTCATTGACAAAAAGAGTTTACATCGTAGACAACACTTAGAACACTCATCAGTGTAACTTACATAAAATTATTTCAGTGCTTCATATATTTGTTGCGATGGAATAAAAAACATTCAGGTTGCACAATATGCACAAGTACTATGGGGAGAAGCAGATCAACATGATGGGCAATCGCTAAATGGATTTGCTGAAGCTGCTTATACTGCTATATGTACGTTTATGGCAATGTCTATTGATTGCACTGTAAATCTTCTTAATTCGATCTAATTACTTTCTAAAATTTATATGAGTATTATAATTAGATAATCCGAGTATTTTATGAGCAAAGTAACTAATTTCTTCATATTATTTATCTCTTTTCGATAGGAAATATGTGTATTGAAATGAAGTTAAAAGTAGAGTCTTTAGGAGGCTTTAATTTAATAATATTACACTGCAGAGAGAAATCGTCATATTTTACAATAGAATTGATTATATCAGTAATGTGGTACATTGTTTTATGTGTTAAATATTATGTTAGAATATTTGAGGGAACTAAATAAATTCATACCTGGAAAAAAGTTTTTTCTTTTCAGCAACAGCAGCGATATTATTAATGAATGCAATAAGTATAAATTGGGACAAATGGGGCGAAGCTGCTCTCATGCTAATTTCTGCACTCCACAGCAGTATTCTCGTACTATACTCACAAACACAATCCATCTATGTGATGTATGCGTGCTATATAGCATACAGGAGCCTCTATCAAGTGATGATCACCATAGCGCAGTTTGTTATTTCTTATTTGTCTATTTATATTTATTTTTGCAGCCTAAATAAGCCATTTCACAGCCCGAGTAGCCCACTTTACAGCCTGAATAATTTACACCCCACACACTTATCTATTTACAATACATACATATATATGCGTATATGCATGTAAACTGCACCAAGCTACGCGTAGCTGTGCCGTCACTGAAGACACAGAATCGCGTTTCTTTCAGCATGTTAAGATTAGTACAGAAATCACTTTGACAAATGCGCAGCTATGGTGTCGGAAGGCAGCCGTGCTTCTGTATCGCCAATAAAAAACACAGCCCTCTCTATCTTTGCCGGTTTTATAGAACACAGGTGCAGTTTTCAACGCGTAAGGGGGAAGAGAACAAAGCCAACACTCCAATATTATTTCTTCAAGGTGAATTTCAACTGGTAATTAAACTTGTCCTGCTTGCAGATGGAATCTAGCAAGGAAGATGATTGAGGAATCGTATGGACTCGTATTTGGACTCAACACCTTCACTGCGCTTGCCATGCAAACTGCGTTGACTTTGACTGTTAGTGATAAACGAGGTCTCGGGATGAATGTTAGAAATCAGGTAATTCTATATATGCATTGGTTACCATAGAATTAGTATTCTTGGAGAATAAGGAAAGGATGAGCACTTATTTGTTCTATTTAAATAATGACGAAATAAAATAACCATTAGTGAAAATAATAAAGACATCGACTCATGTTTAAATAAAAACAAATTGAGACACTAAAGGTGAAAAGTGATCAATAAAAGAGCAACCTCGATCCATTTTTACAGACTAGGCAGCCTTCCCACTTGTATCGAATATTCATATGAAGTAATTTCCACCTTTGATCGGCGCGCACCTGATTTCCTTGCTGAGGATCTATACTAATTTCACAATTTTTTTTTTAGCTGTGTGGACGTTCGCAATATTATGTCCATTTTTTTCAATTCTGCCATGCTTTTCATTGTAGCTCAATTAACTAACTGCTGAACAATAATACTGTATCAGTCGAATATTTCACAGGGTCACTGATATTTAAAAATTCGTGCAGAATCGCCTACACTTCATTATTTTCTGTGTTAATAGAAAACAATTAACTGAGGTTAGTAAATATTTCAGTATTTGGTCTACGCTGGGTGTCATGTTGTGATCGGGGTGGTATTCACTGCATCGATATGCCACACAATATTAACAAAACATAGGCGAAAAACGGAGATTCACGCATTATCAGATAATATTCACTGCAAACTGTGAATGATTGTACCGACCAAATGAAACAGTTTTTTTGAATGCGAAATCCATTGATCCGTACTGACGGTGTTCATTGTTGTTCGTTTTATCGTTTGTGACTCAATGCGATGACGACCGATGATAACTGATAATGGCGGCTGAGACTGAACTCTGTGACGAATACAAGAAGCACTGAATAGTAATACTCATCACAACTAATAAATAATTTATGGAAGAATGACGTCATTTTCGTCATTGAAATTCCGAAATAAAAATTTCTTTTAAAACGATGCCAATATTATCAATATGGTCATTTGAAATCACATAGTTTAGAGCGAAATATTTAAATGCGTTTTTTTTAACGCTCATTCTGAGTTTTTAAAAACGAACCAACAAAAACGATAAATTAACACTGAAAGTGCACAATAATATGCTAAGTGTTTGTACTCACTATATATATATATATATATATATATATATATATATATATATATATATATATATATATATATATATATATATATATATATATATATATATATATATATATATATATATATATATATATATATATATATATATATATATATATATATATATATATATATATATATATATATATATATATATATATATATATATATATATATATATATATATATATAGGTGTGCAAATTTTTTGGTGTTATAGAAAGTGCTCGAATTATCAACGAAATACTTTTTCGTTAATCGAATCCTTTGGCTCACTCAGATCCACAAAAAACACAAAACGGCAAATATGGGAAATAAAACCTTTTCGGAGCGACCGAAGCCTCGAGATCCTGAAATCGCTTCAAAGGTGTCAATACTAAACGTAAAAGACGAGTACCTTTCCGGTGGCACGAAAAGTTTGACGGATACCATAGAATGACACAACCTTCATGCGCTGGAGATGCATTCGTCAACTACCATACCACCACACCGTTTATTGTGAATATGCAATATGGTGGCTGTTTGATGTTTATTATGATATAGGCCCTTAATTCACTAAGTATATCATGTACCACAATATCGGCATACCACGTACTATAATACTGTGCGCCATCAACGATAATCCCGATACGTCATCTACGACGATATCCTTGTTCCATGTACTTGGATAACCATATGCCGTCTACTACGACACCCTTGTGCCACCTACTCTGATAACCGTACGTCAGTTGCTGGCATGTCCATTTACTCTATGTACCGTCGGCATACATAGAATATGGGCGTCACGGTAAATGTATACGGTGGTCATAGATAACAGATACGTATAAGCTACCTCCTATGATGACCACAAGGAGTATATTTACTGGGTATACTATATGATCTCCATATGTGCATTCATCGCTATTCGGCTCCCCGTAATATCAACACGCAGAGTACTAACACGGAGAATCTAGCTAATGATTGGAAACGTAATATGGTCGTTGTATACTGATCGAGCGGTCATTTCAAATGATTCCTGGTGCTTTCCGATGCAGTGATGCAAAATACCGTCATGACCAGTCGTTTTGACTTAGTTATTTTTATTCGTACGAACTGTGGAAAGCCGGTAGTGAACCCTTATCCCCCCTCCCCTCCCATAAAAGAATTGTGTTTGTACACGTTTCCTTACTTGAGTTTACTTCCACATAAGTTTCGGTCGTCTAAAATGAGCTCATAACATTCAATGTCATTTCTTCTATGTACGAATCGAGTTAGATCAAGGTAGATCCATATATGTTGAGAGGTGACTCCAACAAGGTCTCTAAGTTGTTGTTTGGGAAGAAATATTTGTACGTTATATTTAAAGGGGATGAAAGTGGACTGTAAACGAGTATGCCAAACACGTTGCAGCCAAAGTTTACAACTTTGCTTGCTGTCGTAAACCGAATCTTTCAATTACCGCACAGAAGCTCGATATAGATATGGAACTAGTTGCTTCAACATCAATATTGAATTGCACTGACGCCGACAGTTATTTCCACTGAGGACATTTACAGCGCCTGATTTTAATTGACACTGCTGGAGAGAATGACGCTTGGATGGAGAAAGGTTCGGAGCAATATTTATATGCTCTACTGGAGCGGTAAAATCTCTAATTGTCGTTGCCATATTCTGCGGAAAATTAGTGGCGCAAATGTCCTGATTTCATTTCATCCGCTTTCCAAAGAGTATTTTAGCCGAATAATTAATATTTCCATAGAACATTCGGCAACAAACACCTCTCTAATTAAGTGACAATATTTTACGAGAACGCTGTCGTAGAAGATTGCTTTTAGCGCGAAAAGTGCCGTTCAAGAGGTCATTCACGGTGAAACGAGCAATGCTCTCGTTTAATAAAAGTGTTTTTTTTTCTCGAATTTTTCATTGCGGAATATTATTTGAGATCTCCGCAGTTGGATGCTATTATCTTCTCAGATTTATTTCCTAAGGGAATTGTTCGCTGAGTTGTTTTTTCTTTCTTAGGGAATTGTTGAACTTGCTTGTTCATAAAACTTCACTCTTTTCTCTTCAAGCCTCATTCTCTCTTCCGTTACAAAAGTGCCGTTTTTCATGAACATTTCTTGCAATCTTTTGTCGAAGTCGAAGTTGTTGTCGTGCTGAGATGTTTCGGCTGAGGTCACGCTTTGATCTCGACGGTTTAAAGTAAGAGATGACCTTATACCAGCACGTTGCATGAAACGGCGAACTTTCAAATAATTCTTTTATTCATGGAGTTTAATAAATTTACGCATAAAAAAGATGCTGGAAGTGAACTAAGTGTCCAAGCAACGATGCTTTCTTTGTGTTCGAATGATCCTGCCGAGTGTACTACAACCGATTGTGATAAATAAAACAGGTTACCTGAGATGCGCCGATTTGATATTGCTCTCCGCCTACAATTAAATCTTTTTTGTATTTTGGAACAAAAAAAATGCTTGAAAATCGATAAAATTTGACACCGTTTGTTGAAGTGATATTCATAGATAGGATGCAAAGTTCTAATCATCTGCCGTCTTCCTGCAGATCAAAGCACTCAACACACTGTTGTTACTTGATGCTGAGAAGGACACAAGCGTACGTCGCAGTAATAGGTAATTTGTTTGGTCACTTTATTACGATCGAAAGAACAGTGATCACAGGTTTGAAGATCGAGCGGATTATATATGGGAGAGAGGAAGTGATCGGGTTGTGTTTTCGCTGTTAGAAGAGAGGATGCTTGGCCTCGGAGAGCAGTGGGTCGCATTCGAAGCGAGCAGCACTCTTTCGGACATCTTCTTCGACGATGTTAATCAAAAGGTTTGCACCATTTGCTTTCTCTTTGTTCGATCTGGATCCTATCTAGACCTCTCTCAACTGAATGAATATTTGGCAGTATCGGTTAGCGTTTGGCTTGCAGCGGAACCTGCTTTCACTGGCGTGGAGAATGTTACATCAACGTTTTACCCCCCCCCCCTCTTCTCTCTTGGTCAGTCCGCATATTACATTACTCTTTAATTACCTTGGTTTTGGTTGGAAAATACGACTGTTGGTTTTTTTCATTGCATCCACACACCTGTATGGTGGGAAAAGAGGGAGGGGTGGAGGGGAAGTGTTTTCGACGTGATATCCTTCTCACATGTTTAGCAGCAAAGGGCCTTTCAAGTCTTGCATTTTCTAAAAATTGCGTTTTGACTATGGAGGAACGTGTTTTTAAGGGTTTATGTTAGTTGCCGTATTAAATTTCAGGTTTACCGTGAAGCAATTGCTGTCCTTCCCTTTATCGATCGACATTTCAGTGGACAGTCTTGTAGCCCTCCGCGCAGTTGTTCACCTATTAATTTGTGATGATTTTTTATTTCATTTGTTCTTCTTCAAGTTTGATGCACTCATACTTTATAGATATGTACTGTGCGTGGAAATGGCGCATTGGGTGTAACAGCAAAAGGACTCTATTCAAGAGATGTCGTCTCATTCAGGTAACTCCTCTTATTTTTTATTGCCTTAATCATTTGTATTGGCGATCGACTCAGATGCTTACAACCGATCCAATTTTATATGCAAATGGAGCACTTATTCAAGTTTTCGTTTGTGATTTGCATTGTTTAGGTGACAAAGTCTCATCTTTCTTTTGTTCCTAAGTTTATAGCGAAAAAATGCAAATGCCCGTTAGTTGTTTTTTAAAGGGTATAATTGCTTCATATTGTGGAGTTAAGACCGACTTTCTTTTATATATGGATTCTGGAGGATTTCAGCAAAAAGAAAATGAAATGCCTCTTTATTTTATAGGAATATCGAGGATAAGCTAGTAGTGATTGTGCACCCGCGTTTATAAAAATCTAGCAGTGAGCTCAAAGTCATCAATGCGTCTTGTACAGGTGATACAATTTAAGAGTTGTTTACTTTACTGCTTACCTTCTTACAGAGGATTTACTAGAAAATAAGAGGAAATAAAATCCTAGCCTTCGACCTTATCCGGTATAATTTTTCAGGATGAAAGACAGTGGGAAAATAAAGATAATGAAGTTCTCACCGGATCAGCGTGTGGCAAGTGTTCAGTGTGAGGAATCATCTGTTGTAGGCCGTTTGCTTTATTTCTTTTTTATCATTTCTCAAAATCATCCATCTACACTTTTCTAAAAGAAAGTGTTTCCTAGTAATTTTAAAGCATTTCAAGTTGATTTTAGACGAGAATTTTAGTATCTCTTCCTAAGGGAAAAATTTTTTGGAAGTTTTTCATAGACGCAAATATCAAAACAATTTTTAAGACTTTTATTCTAAATACGACTTTATTTTGAGTCGAAATATCAAACAAAACTTTGTAAATAATAGATAATTATGTTTGGATTGTTCATTTGATAGAGTAGATAAGTGACAGTTTGCTTTATTAATGTTTATGGATTTCAGGTTTACTCACTTTGAGTGTTATGAATATTTCTGTTTTAAATTGTTTTTTACAAAGGTCTGTTATAAGCAAAAAAAATGCAAGGTTTAAGGATTTTGTTTGTGTATCACCGAGTGGTGATGGTACAGTATGCGCTCAATTTTCTCAATCGACAAAAATGCGTTCCGCGCGAATCGTTGGTCTTGAATGGGTAGCCAGCAACCAAATACTCTTCGTTACAAATCAGGCGAGTGGTCTCCTTTTCCTTTTTGTTGCTTTGGTTTAGAATGTTATCAATTTTACGTTCTTATTCACATTAGTTCTTAGGGTTTCATCAACGATACACTCGATAACCTTAGCTTCCTGTCTATCCTGCACCCCTAATTTTAGGTTCTTGTCCGCCTTCACTTCCTTTCCTCCTCGCGTTTTTCCCAAAATTTTATATTTTATACGAGTACAGGAGCAGCCTTAACGTTTGGATTTCGCAGTGCAAAAATAGACTTCAGCATTATTAATGTGCGTTGTGCGTTATGACACTGTTTAAAATACGAATGGTACGATCCTTCCATTTTTACTCATTTTTCACCATAAATCTTCGTTTAGCCTAACGCTCCGTCGCAATAACCTTTGCGATGTCCAAAAGGGAAATTAGTCATTGCGCAGAAATTAATGCGCTCCTGTTGACCGTGTTTTATAGGATCACTGGGACTGTTTGAAAAAACTAAATACTCTTAGGCAGTTTAACGCAATCCTTAAGCTTTGAACTTTATCCGTACTCCTCGTTCCTATGACTTCCTTGTCCCTCGTGCCAGGACCGTTGATTTTTCTCATGGTTATAAATGGCGCTTACAATTTTTCAGGGACTGGAACTTTACCAAGTGAATGTGGAGAAGAAGAACACTAAACTTCTTAAAACTTATAATATTTCACTTTACTGGTTTATTTACTATGTAAGTTTCTGTTGTTTATTTCTTAGCCGTACATTATTGTAAATTTTTATGCTCATTTTGAGGGAAAGTGTTCTCTCTTTGGAATGGGAAAGCGTCCTCTTTTTTGCGTTTTTTATTTCCTCTACCACACACTCGTTTCTCTTTTCCCTCTCTCCCTTCCCTCTTTCTCTGAAGATTTAAGATTATCTAAGATTATTTGTTTTACTGCATGGCGAGAGGATGGAAAGGGAGAGGAGAGCGATAGGTGATTGCTCAGACTTTTTGCATGGAACAAGATTAAGTTATTTTATCACGAAAAGCTTGCAAACTTTGCAGCCCAAATCTCAGCTTCTCATCGCTTCAACGGGCGTTAGTGGTGCTCTTCTCAATCCTTTTGTGATACAGGTTTGTTCCCATTTCCATCTATAATTTTTGCATTTTTGTTAATCATTGTTGATTCTTGTTTACTAACTAATTCCTTGTAGTATTATGTTGTAGTATTTAGTAATTTAATTGTGTTGTCTGTAACGTATCAACCATGAAAGTTTATTTTATTCAGTGAGTGAAGACATGAATGCTGCAGTATTAATTTTATAGTTTTTGTTCGCAAAGATCGAGAGGGAAAGCGGCCTAGGGAAGGCGATGTGGTTGATCTGAAGTGGCAGTCTGCAGCTAGATCTCATGATCTAATCGTTAGCAAGCATCTGTTCTTATAGGAGGTGACAAGCTTATAGGACATTTCCTGCTATGATAGAAAGAAAATAAACTAATAAACCGCTTTGATGCATTTGATTAGAGCTGATGAGGGGGGGGGGAGGGGGGTTGGGGGTTGCTAGGAAGATTGGTAAAAATAGGTTCGATTGGGACACCTGCATCGATCGGAATGAACTGTTGCTTTGGAGGTGCCGATCGCAGCATTTCCGCGTTGATTGTTTCTTCATTCAGCTAAAAGCCATTTCTAGTGAGGTTCGATAGTAGCTCAAGGGCTTCTCGTCTCCTCGGGAAGTTCATAGCGTCGAGTCCAACTTCTTCCGGAATAAATGGAGAATTGTCATTACAGAATGGTGTTTTGCATCGCTTACCGAAGTTTGAAGTGGATTTTGGATGTTCAAATGCAAAGACGAATCTCATCGAACGCGAAGTGACTGTTGCATCTGTGTTCGTCTTCTATTTACTCAACTGTTAATTTTTAACCGTCATGTTATTGTTTACCCTTCAACGAACGTCAGAGGTTTTTTTTATCGGATGTCTTTTATACATGCAGGAATTTGTATTTTTCGCGAGGAACGGGAGGAGATACAGAAAGTTTGCACTTACCAGCAAATTTCGATTACTTTCTTTTAAAATTCCGGTGTTTTAATACTAATCGTCTTTGAATTATCGAGCGCAACAGCTATCTCCACAATGGTAGCAGCAGTCACACTAATACATTTGTATATGTTGACCACTGAGCGTACTCAGATTTCAGCTATGGATCATTATATGTGATGGTGCTGCGGTATAGTTTACGTGACTCAAGTACATCGGATGTGGCGATGTATAAGCTTGGAGGAGAGGGCAACGAGGAATGTCCACTCAGCCACACCCTTGCATTGGCACGCACAGGTGCATTTGCCATACATGTCATCGATAATGTAATCGTCGTTCATCATCAGGTACGTAAATTTAGCGGTGTACTCTTTGAGTGCTTTTGCTCTTCAGTTTAATCGGTTGCACAATTATGATGCATAAGAATGCCGCATAATCTTCAGTAAGTCTCTCTTTTTACTCTCCTTAGCAACACTATATATGGGGAAAGTTAGATTTAGGTCAGTAGAATGCATTAGTATTGAAGTATTGTAAGAAAAATCTGAGGAAAACCAGTCATGTGCTTCGAAAATTATTGCCTTTTATAAAAGAGTTGTTTGCATGAGATGATTACGAATTAAATGCATTTGCATATTGCATAAGCGAGATTGATATGTCGATGAGGCGTCATAGAATTTCGTGGGCAATGTTGCTGAAGCTTATTGTTGCTCGCATTTCTTCGCAATTTTTGTAGAGCATGTAGTCGTATTCTTACCGATTTTAAAGAAGCAGTTCATAAACTCGTTTGCTTTCTCTCTTTCTTTCTCCTTTTGCTCTCAAAATGTCGAAGTCATTACTGGTTACCTGATAAGGTGATAAATTACAGCTCCTGCCCTCCGCTTCGAGAACCGGAGCCAATAAAGTAGTGTAAGATATGAACCTCAGTGGAGTCATTTCTTTGGTGCCAAGCTGTTATTGACGCTTCTTTTAATGATGTTCACTTACAACATTGTTTAACCTTTTTAAGCGAGATATCTTATAATCCCTATGTCTCATTTCAAGATTGAATCGTGACATTTAGGTCATTCCAAATTTCCACTCACAATCTTTCAGTGATTTCAGACATCGGCCACCTCTCTGTTATTCGATATACGAGTCGGTGATATGCAACGATCTGGTGTGATTGTGCATAGGCCTTTAATGAGTGTTTCGTTAACACGTTGTGATCGACTCGCTAGTGAATATCACGGTGAAATTCCTCTCTATAGTCCTTCTTGGGTGATATTCGCACCGAATTTGATTGTTGATGCAAGTATTGGGATATTTTCGACCGTCTCTTTATATGCGGAATATGCCGAATCTGCATTCACAAATAAGGTCCTCATTTTCTTTTTTCTTTGAGTCACGTTAGGGAAGAGGGTTTCGTTTTATCACCGTAGATCACTTGAAATCACTTTAGATGAGGATGACTTGGAAAACGAGGATTTCTTATTAAAAGCTTTTTATATGTTTTAAGGAGTTAAAAGTTTGATTTTCAAAGATCTGATTAATTTATGAGCTTCGATTTCGTTGCACTGATAGAGGAGAAATTTTATTTCTTCATTGCTATTTTATTGTTTTTTCATCTTAAACCATTACTATACAGTTAGTATATAAGTGTTTTGCTTGGTTACACTATGAGAGAGTATTATTATTGAGTTTTACGCATAAAATCTTGCTATAAAAGTTTATTGTTTTGTAGAAGTAATTTTGCACAATTTAGTGACTTAACTTCTGAGTTTAAATATATGAATGAGTTAAATATGTTCAATGAGCATGCTGAACTTATCCCACATTGCAGTGTGATTTTCTTCAATTCGTATTGAACAGACGCTCCACCAAAGACCTCTTCTTGGAGAAGTTCAAATCGTTACTCATTAATAATCAATTAACGCTAAAAGAAATCTCCAAGGTGTTCTCATGGATTGTAGAACCATACGTGAAGCGATTAATATCTCCTCTGAAATATACTGGTGAGTCCTGGATTGCAAAAGATAAGGAAACTCATTCAATGCGTAGCAGCCGCTAATTCGTTTAGCACCGGCTGTTGCATATCTCGTATCCAGCCATTTTTGTTGATTGGTGTTAATGGTTCAGTGCACGATATACGTATGACCTCGAAACTTGTCAGTGATTTTCAACGGCTTCTGGTTTTTTGTGCTTTTGAGCATCGAACAACCGCTAGTTCACTATACATGGGTTTATTTTAGAACCTTACCCTCGCTCATTTCTGCCTCAAGCTTCTATATTGTAGTCCATTAATTTGTGCAAACTAATCTCTTTTAGTAGATTTTTGCATAAGTAAACAGAAGAGAAAGTTAGAGCAGCAAGAAAATAAAAATATCTTACCTTGCTTTCATTACGAAGATGATGGAATTTTTTAGGCCCAAAAATTACCTCTCTCATTGAAAGTCCTGAATACATCGCCGTGCGCATAAATTGTGAAAATCTAAGCATGAAATGGGATAAGAAATATTGGAACTTCGTTAAGCGCTAAAATCTGTCTCGTTATTTTAGAAAATATAGCGAAATATGCATTGATAGCGGATGCATATGAACCGTTGATAATCGAGCAATCGGATATGGTGAGTCGTGTGTTTTTATTAGCCAATGAATGCCCTTCGATTGACAAACAACGTTTCGTACAGTGTATGCTGCAGTATCTATTGAGTCTGCAAGAGAACGCCATCGATCCTGAGGTTTGGTCGAGTTTTTAATGCTATTTGATCGTTTTTGGAAATACTTGTTACCTGAATCTTACAACTTACCATTTGCAGCGGCAAATGTAACCGTGTTATTCTTTTTTTCTTCCTTTCTGCCGTTTTCTACCTCTTCTTGTTTCAGTCAGAATTTCTTGGCTAGCTTCTAATGCTTCAGCCGAGTGCTGAAAATTTTTCCATTAGTTGACTTAACGTAGCGCTGATGTTTATGAATGAACTTTTTCAATTTCGTTTCGAATGCGATTTATTTTCAGCCATATTTTTTGAACGAAATATTGGTGCCGGCGATGGTTGCTGCAGGAGAGTTAAATCGGTTGCAACAATTCCTGCATTATCGAGTTATTCCAGATGCAAAACAACTTGTAGGAACTTTTTCATCGCTGCATTTTATGGAACTTGAGCTGCATTGTTCACTTCAACGAAATTTACTTTTCGCATTTGTCTGAAGAATATAAGATAATTCATGTTATTTATTTCGATCTTTTATTGTTAGATTCATTTATTTTAGTTTTTGCGACTTACATTCTCGTTTTCTTTTCCTAGTTTTTACATCTTTGATAGCTGTAAAGGTAATTGAGCTTTAAAATCGATTATTCTCACAAATACTAAGTGTATAACGAGGAAGTATACGTTACGGTTGAAGTTTATTGATGAATATCACTTATGAGTTATTATACTTGCAAGTAGTTGTGCAGTCTCTTTTACGCGGCAATTGCCGGTTGATGAAGTTTTGATCAAAGCTTACTGAGAATAACCATGTGGAGAATGCATTATGCAAGCATCTCGACAACTATCAATTCCATCTATGCGACACTTGAAATAAAAGGTAATATTTTAGTTGTGGCATAACAGCAACGCCAATGCCAGAACGCTGCATTATTGGGATCATGTTTCGGTGTTAGGATCAGTGGTTACGCGCATATCCGAATGTGCTTTTCGAATTGTTTTTTAATTGTTTCTTTCAGCATATTATTAATTATTGATTGATATCACCACTGTTTTATAGGCTTTTCAATTGCTGTCACATGAAGCGAAGCATGCCCCATTGATACAGTTGGCAGTCGATATGCTGGCAAGGTTGGGAACGGCAGCTGAAGAGATTGTTGAGGTATTGCTGTCAAGGGGACAACTTGTTGATGCTATTAGGTTGGTACTTTTCAATTTATATAACAGGTGGAGGAAGTATTATGCTGCTGTGATGTTCGTTTTACTTTCTTGGGAATTTATGCATAGAAAGATGTGTTTGATGAAAACTGTTGCTATATTCAGTCAGATTGTTTGTTCAACTACAGATTTATTAATGGTTTCTATGAAGGTCGCTTACCTTTAATGTTTTCTCTAATTATGAAGTATGTTAATGAAAACTTAAATGCGTTCAATTGGCAGCACCTGCGTACAAATATGTCGATACAAATTTATATACGTATATACATACGTATGTTCGCATGCATATTGTTTATAGGCATATATATATATATATATATATATATATATATATATATATATATATATATATATATATATATATATATATATATATATATATATGGCGCAAATGTGGTGTTTTTAAAATGGTGTTTTTATTTTGTTTTGAATGAATTAAGGTTTCTGGATGGTTTATCGCCTTCTGAGAAAATCAACAGCATGAAATTATTGGAAAACGCTTGGAAGCAAGACCGACAAGTGCGTTATGCTGTGTTTTCCTACTTCCAAGATCGCTCCACCAGATCACGATACAGCAACTTCACGAACTGTTCGTTCTTTGATTTAATTATACTGTTAACATGTGCACAGCGAGTTAACGAATCATCTCTCAGTTCAGTGTTGAATTAGATCCTTGGAATGAGTAGGTTGTCAACATGAATTTCGGCTATTCGAAGCTTTGCTGAAGCAAAACGAAGCCAGGCAATCGTCAGAACCTCAAAGGTTAACGATACTCTTTTCCTTGCTACCAGGGATAACCTATCGCGTGGATATCCCAAAGGTTTTAGTACAGAGCGTACGCAGTTGCTATGCTCTCGCCCCTTCCCTCCTATGAGCCGGTCCCCTATCTTCTTCCTTTGTTATGTTTTCACAAAAAGAGTTTCTTCGCAATAATTGCAATGTATCTCATCTAGAAAGTGGTTCTCTTATTCATAATTATCTGCATAATATTAAAGGGGCAATGGTTTTGAGAATAAAGTGGAAAATATTATCTTCCTTATAGAACCGCGTCTTTACAGCATCGATATGAATTGAAATCTGTGTAGTTAGTTGTTTAAAAATTCGTTGATTGTTATGGAAGACGGAAACTTTTCAGAGCGGAATTTTCATAGAATTGATAGTCGAGAGTGAACTATAAAAGACCTTTGCGCCATAACTTTGAATGTTGTAGCCGAACAATACGATGACTATTTGCGACGTTTCAAAGCACTGTTCACCAATGATGAAGTGGAAGCAGCAAAACGCGATTCGCAATTCGCTGTTGTTCTTCCCGAATGAACGTTCTCTTTGTTTTAAGATGACATTGTGTGTAATTTATTACCCGATGATTGTTTATATTCGGCATCCTATGAGATTCAGGCTTAGACCGCCTCAGTGTTCGTTCCCTGATTGATTCCATTGGCGGGTGATCGATGACTCAGGGTAACGTCGATGGATTCGTTTAGAGTTAAGCCTAAATTCCAGCAAAATTTCGTTTAACTACGAGTCAGTCCTACCGGCTGAATTTTACGAATTGTCTCTGTGTTCGCGATATTTTTGAGGTGTTAATAATTTGAAAGACAACGGGAAGGTGAGAATGAACGAGAGTCACTGAACGAATTGCATGTTGTTTCGATAGATTGCTTTGTTTCCTTCGAAATGCTTTCAAAAATTCGACTTGAAACTGGTACTTGTTTTTTATTAATTTTAGGATTTTTGAGCTTTCGAATTTCTCAACTCGAGTCTTCGAGTCATTAAGTTTTTTTAACACCACAAATCTTCGTGAATTTTGCTCACTGTTGAACAGGTGAAGTTTTTCATTTGTTGGCTGGGTTTTATTTGTTTGTTATAGAACAGGCTGTGCCGATATTTGTATAGTCCACCTATTTGTCCGACCTCTCCCCTCTCCCCTGACCGAACAGTTCAAGTCGGGGTATCTCGCAATGGCTTGTAGAAACGCTTCATTGATGCGCAAAAAGCTACCGTCACCTGTAAATGGCTGGAAATCGTTATTAGCAATTCACTGTGAACTGTTCTGCAATCCTCCGATAGAAATCTGCCAAAGTTTGCCTGTTTTACTAGCAAGCTAATGGCGTTGTATCTTTCACCCCTTTTCACATGGAGATGATTCGCTTTAGAATATTGCTAACGAAATCGAGAAATCATTCGCCTTGTAAATGTTTTTCCCAGTCTTTTTTTTCTCGTATTGTTATTTTAATCGGCCAATATTTGCCTCATTTGACATATTGTTTATATCGAAATTAAGTAACGAATTATAATATTCTTTATATTTATTTCATTTCTTTATTAAAACTGATGCCATTCGAGTAATACTTGTAGCATTCGTTGTTATTTCAGTTAATGTCGTTAAAAAAAAAATTTGAATACCATTTTATAAAGTGAACGGTGCATTTACAACATTTCCGTTTAACAAACGATTTAATTTGAAAGTTATGCAAAATTTTCTCCCAACACGATAATACATTCTGATACAAAGACCTAGCAAATGGGAGCATCAAAACGAAATTTTAAAAGATAATTCGAAGGTTGTTTACTGGATATTGCAATTCTCAGAAATCTTTTCACGTCTATAATTCCCTCATCAGTGAACACTAGGCTCGGCTTCGGGCGACCAGGGCTGGGCTTGTATCGTTGGAAAAAACGCAGTGGAAATTGGTAATTGCTTCTAAGTTATGGTGACCAGTTTGGTTAGTACCAAACTGCAAATGAGTGACACCTACAAGTGCAGTGGCGTTGTATCCGACGGAACAACTGCGGTCTCTTGCTTACTTGGAATAGCTGATCCTAATAAGTGGCTGTATCGAATGACAACTATTGAGAAGGACCCAATCGGCGATACAAATTCCTTCGGTTGATTACTTTAATTGCAGTCTCGGGTCTACATTAATGCCCAGTTGGCCTTTATTCACAAAACACAATATCATGCAACATTTTCGAAGATTATTCTTCAAAAACAGTGCAGTAATGTCGAACAAATTCTGTAGGGAAATATCATCTTACAAGTTATATGTAATGAATAAATTAAGTAAGTGAAGCGATTATTAGCGAGTGAATGTGGCAACAAACGATCGCGAGTAGCGTTTCTTCTCTGCACTCGACCCTCCCATCCACTTTTCCTCACCTTGTTGCCTTTTGTTTTGACGATGACTGGAGATGAAATTTTTGAAGACTGGTACGTACAAAAGCAATAAGGCTTTATCTAGCTTGTTTGGCTGTCAACTACTGCTGCGTTTTCCATTCCAAAGATGAATATTGTGGCCTATGACGAGGCGGGACACATTCAAGGAAGAATTGGTCAAGAAGTGCATCCTCATAGCTTGGTGGTGGAGAGGCACCGCTTTCAAATGGTGGATTCGTTGAGTATAACGGTGGTGCAGGCCCACCAACGGTAATTCTTGTTCTTGATGCATCACCTTCAGCAGCCAACGCTCGCTTCCTTTGACGCATACTTCGAGCACCTGAATCGAAAAAAAAACTGTTAAGAGATTTCATAATTGAGGAGAACTTCAACAACTAGTTTCAGAAAGCGGTGTAATTCAATCTGATTCAACCATTTCTGCGTCCGTAACCCATCGTCGATGGCTCTTCAGTCCACAAATACTTTAACTTTCCAATATTGAAGTCCGCTATTCCCCATTCACAGCAGTATTCCTCGTTAAGGTTCAGTGCCACACAAATTTACTTCCTTCTTCTTGGTAGGGCTGAAGTGTTACATTCGCCAAGAAGAGGATTCAAGCCTTTATCAAATATTCTCGTAAACTGTCATCGGTTCGCTGTGTAACCAAAACCTCCTTATAGAAACAGTCTTGTAACGTAACGCTTAAAATTAAAACCCATCAGCACCAACGCTAAGCATTTTACCTTAACAGTCTAGGTCGACATAGGCGGCTAACAATATCCCTCCTTTATGTACGCATTCATTCCCCGCTCATGAATGCAAATTTATAGTCTACTTGGTGAAACAAAACTTGTTAAAGGATGCAGGTAAAATGTCTATATGGATTACTTGGCTTACGTTTACTGCTTCATTGTTCTTCCATTTCTCTTTTTACCTTTCAGGTAACGAAATTTTTTAGTTCAGCTAGCTTACAGCACTATCTATTATGGCTGTTAGTTTCAGCTCAGCTTGAATAAAAACATAACTGTGAGGATTTACTCATACTCGTTACTACCTCTAGTATGAAAGTAAATTGGTGAATATGAGCAATCCTACATGGGACAGCTGGTATGCTGACAGCTTCGTGATAAAAAGTACACAGGAAATAATAGAACAAAGGAGCAATAAATTTTCTACAGCTTAATTACGACTCTCCTTAACGATAGAAACGTTACGAAAGAAAAAACTGAGTGAGAGTTGAAGGAGGTCGGCTAACGTTGAATCGTGCGGAAATTCTTTTCCCTGAGTCTTGCGGTAATCCTCTGAACGACACGTCTTGTTCGTCGCATTTCAACGATTTTATCCAATTCCCACTGCTTGCATTTGTTTATACCGATCAACATCGCTATCACCATCGCAATACAGAACAATATTGTCGGTAATACTATTGACGTTACAACATCGGGCGATGGAACAAAATACTGCTTCGGTGCACTCATTCTTCGTGTCTGATTTTTGCCTACATTCATTCGGCACTGAATGCTAACTGCAAATCTAACATTCATTTATTATATATTCTTTTATTCTGAATCATTATTGACTGCATCAAGCGTTGACAAAAACGCTGATTCGATGCAATAAGGGATCGAAATTAACTCATTGATTTTTCGTTCTAGTCGCTTATTTGTTACACTATCGCTAATTTGAACATTCATTGACGGTTAGCGATTATGTATCACAAAATAAGTTCGAAAAATTTTACGAACAGCGTTGAGGCTCAAAGATAAAAGGAAGCGAAAGTTTGGAAGCGTGAAGGAGACCCTTCGTCTTGCATTCCTTATAAGCTACAAAGCTTCCATAGCTAAAAGAATCGATAATTGCATTGATTCGTTTGCTTCAACGGAATTCCTTCCTGTCATATTCAATGCTTCTTTTAAGCACCGACATATGCGCCATATGCTCCAATCTCCCCTCACATTTACATCTTTCTTTGTATTTTATACGATTTTCCATTCGTACAGTTACGGGACAGTTATTTGCGATTCTTGGAAAGTTGCCAATATTTAAATTTGACTACAGTAACTCTAAAGTCAGGGGTGTCAATAAAGTCCTAAAGCGGTCTCGAGGCAGCTATGCTCCAACTTTGCTGAATTAATCTCAGTAACAAGTGGGAGTGGTGCAAAGGGCCAGCTGAGAGACGGGTTTTGGTAGGTATTGAGTGCACTTGAACCGGCAATGGTTGGGGTGAAGGTTGTACGATGTAATGCTTTCTATGTGAATTGTTTCAAGTTTTAAATCAAAAACTAGGTTTGGTTCTTTGAAACTGGCATAGCTACTCAACAAGCCGGAACTTTGAGCTTTCACCACCACCGTCAAGGCGTAGGCATTGATGTTTGCTGAATTCTAATGGCGTTATGCAGGTACTGGTTGTTACGTCACGTGTGGCTGGTGGTCCGCAGCGGTGTTGTGTGGTTTTGTTTAGGTTTATGGAGGTTATGAGGTGACACGTTTATTGTCATTTGATGGGATCAGTGTTGGCTGGTCAGTTCGTTAAGGTAGCACTTTGCGGCGGCGGTTATTTTGTTGGCTTTCCGGTATCTTCATAGAACCTGCCTTAAATCAGACTCGATCTCGGTCTTTTAGCCAAAACCGGCAGTGGGGGCTGCGCGTAAATTGTGTTCATACGGTTACAGAAGGTGCCGGTTTGACTCACTTCCCCTGCGTCCGGAAGTTTTTCTGCTCTGAAGGCTGGTCGTTTTCGACAAGCGTGTGTTTTGTCGTCGTTTTTATTCGCGCGTTTAATTAATTTTGATGTTGAACTAGAATAAGCCTAGTTCGGTGTTTTCTGAATGAGCAGAGAAGGGGCACAGGGTGTGGCTGGCTCTGAAGTCGACTTCGCTGGCAGTAATGCCGTTATAAATTTGTGGCCCCTTAGGCTGCTTTCTTTACCTCTTCTTTCGTCCGTTCGCTCCCTTCGCGTGTCTTTCTCGAAAAAGTTGTGTTGCGGCGATCCATGCACCTGTCCATCTATCCATATAAAAAGGCAAGGTACAGGCCCGTAGCGATCGACGATGCAGGAATAGGAGGGGTCCGTTTATGGTCAAGAGTGAGGAGATTGCAAATTTGAGGAGTATAGACATCAGTCCTTTCGTAGAAGTAACAGAAAGCAGCAGAGCAAGGGCACGTTAGAGTTTAAAGCACTCGACGCTCAAGTTGTAGTTCTATTCAGTTAGCTGTTGTAGTCCCGTATATATTTTTTCACAGCCATGAATTTTTGAAATGAATTGCTTTATTTCTTGCTTCATGGGTAGTGCATTCGGATAAATGAGAAGGAGAGGAGGCAGCTAGGCAGGAAGAATGTTGCAACGCTTAATTGGGGTCCTCAAAGAGAGCACTTTAACCAGCCTGGCATTTAAGAGGGGCAATGGTATTCTGTCGGGAAAGTTCGTAATTGCTCTCCACATATCCGATGAATGCAAAAAAATTTTTGAATTGTCACCATTAATCCACTCGACAATCTGCGACAGCTCCGTTTGCGACCGGAAAGGAGGCTGTATCGGACATAACCTAGCACCTTCCCTCGGTGAATTGGCTGAGATCATAAAAGATCCGGGTTGCTAGTCATCCAGATTTCATTGATTTCTCTCGGAGAGGAAAGGGGAGGAGGGATTGGGGAGGGAATTGTATGAATTAATTTGTTTTATGTTGCTTTCTCAGCTTGTGGTCTAAGGACACAACTGAAGCTATGAAAACAAGCAATTTTCGGGTTTTAAATGGAAGGAGGGTGATTTTGCTCTTAGAAACTTTAGAGAGGGTTCGAGGCATTAGAATATATATTCTTTAGTTTGGTCCTTTAGTATATTCGTTCATCTAATTTTTTTTTTTTTTTTTCGAGGGTTGGATTTGAATCTGCGACCGTGTCCAACCCATAACCGTATGGGAAGGAGCAAGCCTGGACGCGCTTGGGCGACCAGCATCAGTCCACCCAGGACCAAGTTTAACCTGGTCTCGAGCGCATCCAGATTCCTGTCCTCTTTTTTGCTTCGTTTTTCGTTTTACCGAAGGCGAAAATTGCCTTTTTTTGCTCCAAAAAGTAGCCACGATGGTGATGAAAAACGTCGTGTTTTGTTGATGGGAAGAATGTCGGATTTAATTTGCAGGTGAAGGACCAAGGAGGGGGCAAAAATGGGTCGACGTATTCGCGTACAGCGTAAGGGACCCGGAGGTATTTTCAAGGCGCACAACAAGCATAGAAAAGGAGCAGCTAAACTGAGGCCAGTTGACTACGCCGAAAGACATGGTTATATCAAAGGTGTTGTCAAGGATATAATTCATGATCCAGGTCGTGGTGCACCTTTAGCGATAGTCCAATTTCGCGACCCGTACAAGTATAAGACCAACAAGTGTACGATGATCGCTGCAGAGGGTATGCATACCGGTCAGTTCATCTACTGCGGTCGCAAAGGTTGGTGATGCCACATCTTCTTGTGTTTCAAGTATTTCCTTCGTCCATTGCCACATTTCTTTTCTCCAGAGATGAAGAATATGGCTTTATTAAAAATGGGCCAGGTAGTATTGTTTTGCATGTCATCGTTATGCGTTTTGCTTGAATCGTATGGGCGCTCATCATCGGTTTCTAATGGTTGGCAACAGGGAAAGGGAGTTTATGGCCTGTGTATGGGCGCTGACATGTATCCTATCTCCACTCCCTTCTTCTCCCGCCGCCTCCGTCCCTTTTCAATTCTGCATGGCACCATGTTTGGTAGATTGGTCGCAGAAGCAGCCACTACCAATTTAGCCATCGTTGCGGGCACTTGTGGAGCTCACTCCACAAGTGCTCCGCATTAAAGTAGGGTCTGTGGCTCTAAGTTCTTATATGAAGTAACTGCACGTAATTCTAAGTTTGCGCATTTTTTCAGCCATGTCACAAGTTTTTCTTTGAGCTTTTTCTTCTGTTTAGGTTTTGTATTTCCTTGAATCCAGCAAGCTGGTCGATTTATTTCAACCGCTTCTTTCTATTGTTTTATCATTTTGATTGTCATATCGGTCTGGACACTGTTAAATAGTTCCAGCTCAAGTACAAGTGGGAAATGTTTTGCCACTAGCCGAGTTACCCGAAGGTACGACGGTCTGCAATCTAGAGGAAAAGACCGGTGATCGTGGGCGACTTGCTCGAACCTCTGGTTAGTTGCGTTGGATAGTATGAAGAATACTACTGCGAACAGTACTCGTTGTACCAGCATCTCTGGCGCACTTTCCCACTCAAATTTCGAGCCACATTAGTTGATCTTTTAAAAATTGCGTTTGGAGTTTTGCTTTGCAAAATTGAACTATAGAGGCGTCGAGCTACATGGAATTATATGAGTTCGTTGTCCGTCTGCTAGTTTCACTTATTTACCACTGAGGGCAAAATTAGAGGTAAATTCTAAGATAACCTTCTCTGGCATATTTCATATTGGTCCGTTACATTTGATATGAGCTGTTAAAAGATAAAGGTGCATTTGCATCGGTCGCATCACCAAAAGAATGAACCTGTTTGGGAAGCATTTGTATGGATGAACTGGGGCTATAAAAATGAGAGTATTGTTGTAGGTCTTTTACTTTTTATTGGTAACTTGTGAAAGTGGTTGGTGAGATGAGTGATATATAAAAGAAAGCATCATGTCTAGTCCGGCACGCTTCTGCTCTTGTTCTGGATAAGAAAGGCGAGGAAGCAGGATTGCCCCAGCCTCCATCGCAAATCTGGTGCACTGGCAGTTTTCATCTCCATCTTGACTCACTTCCTGTCAACACTTCGTACTTCAAAACTGTTGCAGTGATGCATTTCTTATCGATTATTTTGTTATGCTTAACGGGTTGTTTAGTAACTCGCCTACTGCTTTCAGGAAATTACGCCACGGTAATCGCTCACAATCCGGAAACCAAGAAGACCCGTATCCGTCTACCTTCGGGCGCTAAGAAGGTTGTGCAGTCATCGAACCGCGCTATGGTTGGTCAGTGTTTCGTACGTTTAGTCAGTGTTTTCTTTTCTTTGGCTTCGGAAACATTGTACGCTAAATTGTACTTGCAGGGTTAAAAGGAGAGGTCTGCCTAGTTATTTTCCTGTAATACATGATTTCTGCTATGGCGAAATTCTTTTGCAAATAACTTCATTAAGTACTTTGTCAGTGCTCGCGCCCTTCTTGTTCTCTATAAATTTGAATGCATTGAAGGAGGCTTCACTTAGTTACATCGTTGTATCGAGGTGAAGAAGAAAGAAGTAGGTTGCGCTCGAATCCTCGAAAGTTGGAAAACTTCGCTAGTCAAAGTCAAAAATTTGTTGTAGGAAGACATATGTGGGTGCTGTTAACAGTTAATTCCAAAATTTACTTTTGACGAATTCCAGTTGTTCACGGGATTTTTCACTCCTCTCGTGGTTCCATTCGAGGAAGCTTCCTTCCGTCGTTGATTCCGAAAGTTTTGCTCCGTTCTCCCGTCCTTTGGCGAAGAAGGCGGACACGAAGTTTAGGTGCTCTGGACTGTAGCTGCTTATATGGAATGCATCGTGAGGTCGTCGCACTATTTGCAATTGCTCCCGTGTTTAGGTATTGTTGCGGGTGGTGGCAGAACGGATAAACCTCTGCTGAAGGCAGGTCGTGCCTATCACAAATATAAGGCTAAGCGCAACTGCTGGCCTACGGTGCGTGGTGTGGCGATGAACCCGGTAGAGCATCCGCATGGTGGTGGTAACCATCAGCACATCGGCCACCCCTCAACCGTTAAGAGAGGTACCAGTGCGGGTCGCAAGGTGGGTCTCATCGCGGCTCGTAGAACAGGCAGAATTCGTGGTGGCAAGCCCGAGAAGCACGGCAAGGAGGAAGCCGTATAAAATGGTGTCGCTGATCCTCGTCGTTTTGTGCCACTCTCCTCATGCATCGTTCCATGCTCGCAGTCAGCAGACATCACTCTGTTTTGTGTTGTTATCGTTTTTCGGTCGAATGAAAGTTGTTGATATTTGTGTTGCGGTGTTGTTTACTTTTCGTTACAGTTCATTTTTGTATTGCGAAAAGGCGGAAGTTATGGAAAATTGTTGGTGGGTGTAGTTGTGCATTTGAGTTTTGCTCAGTTTGAAGTGAGGAAGCTGATAGTGCTTGAGTGATAGGGGATGGGTAAGCTTGGATAGAGCTTTACTGCATGCGGACAGTGGATCGGATCCGAAGGTTTTTAATGAGTGGCGCATAGTGCATATAACTTTTTTGCATATGGTTCTTACTGCAATTAGCCGTGTTATCTATTTTCACAGAAGAGGTTATCGATTGGTGGTGGCGTTTAAAGGTTTCATGGCTTTATCGTAAAGTCAAGGTAGTGGATAATGTCCGTACATCTGTGAATGAATAGATGTACGAGAGGGCGTTGGGTGGGGGCATATTTTGCGGATGCGGGCGTTGCGTGTAAGGTCTCGAACTGCTTGCATTTGGAGCAACATCGCTTTGAGTGGTTATTGGTGTTGTGAGGATGTGAATGCAAGGAGGGATTTGTTTTCGTTTATGGCTCGGTCTAGGTGGCCACATGCACGGTGGAGATCTCGAACGCATATTTGGTAAGCTGTGTGAAGATCGCGGGTGAACGTGTTCCCATAGCTTAACACCAGTTGGTGCTGGGCATTTGTTGGTGTATGCGCTTGGTGGCATATATACGAGGTGGTTGCAGGTCGAATAGTGGCAGAGAGATTTTACTGGATTGCGAATGCAAAACGGCGAAGTGGCCTAAGAACTCAGGAATCTAGGAACTTATTACGCTCTAGGTGCATTTGTTTGTATAATAGCGGAAGCCAACCATGGAAAGGAAGTTCTTATGCAAAGTCGTTGAAGTTCTCGTAATTAGGATTTATGGCGTTTGTTTGCTTCCTCAGTTAAGGCTGAATCTATTGGGAAAACTATGATAAAGAAAAGTTTTTGAATATCGTTTCAGCATGTCATTGCTGACTTGTCCGATTAGTAGGCAAAGAATAACGAATCTGAATAATCTGCTGAGTATTGGTGATGAAGCAGAAGAAATGAGAGACGTTATTGTGGGGGATTGTCGGAAGGTTGTCTGGTGGGTTGCAAGATGCGACGCTCGGATCGTGGCTCTCCGATGCATGATATCATAGTATCACCGAAATGTGTGGCATCAAGCTATGGTCAGCGATCTTCGATTATATCCAACGGTCATCTTTGTTTGCGTTTATTGAGAGGCGATGGGTGATCGAAATAAGGAGAAGGGAGTTGAGAGGCCGTATTATCTATACTGACTCGCGACTTATGCAAGTTGACAGTTAAGAAATTGCATTCCTAAGTTCTTTTTAAAGTGGATTTGCAAGTATAAATTCGAAATACTATTATAGCGTTGTCCTTACAGCCACCAAATCGATCAGGTCCTGTTTGTTGATGCCCTTTTGCTTGGACCTTCTTTTGATCGGTTGCAATCGATGGCTAGAAAATGTCACGTTTGTTCATCATATAACTCCGAATATGTTCCGCATTCTATTCATCATATCGTGTGGAATTCACCTTTATATTTGCGCAATGAGAGTTACAGGTTTCGCTACACTCGAAGATACAACAGACGTGCCACGAACAGCGAGAAGTGCGACATCATGTACTGCGTAAGCGCGCACTTAAACTTGCTGCTTGCAACGTTGCATAGAGTATTCGATATGTGGGCACTGGTTGTATGGCAGATTGCTATACGCGACACTGAGATCATAACTTCCCGAACCTGGACATGCTAGTATCGCGGTATTGTACGGCCTCAAGCTATGGTGAGCTACGTAGCTGAAATGATGTGAGCACAGGTGGTGCGCTTTCCGGCTATTTCATTTAAAGCCGAGCAATTGAAACCTTAAGATGCATCCATCCATCGGTGAAGCAAGGAGTCGAAAGAAAAGTAAATTCATCCATCGAAGTCAAGAGCAGTAGGCCGAATTCAAAAGAGGAAAGAGGGGGGGGGGGGGGGGAGGGAGGGAATGAAGGAAGATGATGCAATAATCTTATAAAAATAATTGAGCCACGATGCACACATAAATTCGTCGACGTGATATTTTTGAGTAACGTCTTTCCGTTTCCCGCGAATTGCTTTCCGGATAATTCCTTATTCATTAATTCAAGTGAAATCATTCCTAAATTAGATTCTCTAATTTCTTTAGTAGCACTCCACCAGGGACGATACGAAATGCAGCTCGTCGTGTGATTGTGATGCGTCACGGTGAACGACTAGATGATCTATTTCCCGGATGGATTGAGAAGTCATGTTTAAGTGGAGTCTATAGAGCCTACGATTTAAATATGGTATACGATGAAAATCATTTCTTCATTAGTTTTTATCTCCTTTTCCTTCTGTGCTATTTTACATTTGCTTTTTTTCACGCATTCGTGAGCAAAATCATTCGATGAAATGAACGCTTCTTATTCATTACTAACAGATCAGTTCATAGAACGTAACAAATGAGAGAGATTACTTAGATGGATTTCAATTTTTTGTTTGGTAAACTGATAAGTTGCATTCGATGATAAGTATATTGACTGATAAATGCGTTGATAAGTTGAAGTCGATCTATGACTAAATAACTTAAAAATATTACTAAATAAGTGCAGGTAATTAGGCGCAGATGAAATTAATATTCAAAAATAAGATAAACACAGAAATAAACATCATATCCTTCTTTGCACTAATGATGATCTGAACGCTTTTTGGTAGATGCATATATTTTCAGCCTTTAGTATTGCCTCAGTTGGACCGTCCGATGGCGCATTTCGATGCCGATACCGTATTAACTGAGATGGGTACCGTACTAGCGCAAATGGTCGGCAGGGGTTTACTCATCAACAAAACTCTTCCTGGTTTGTTGCACAAGGGTTTTTTTTAGTATCAATGAAGAGGAATGGACGAGTCCTTTGGGAAGGACTTGTCTAATGTTTGGAAGAAGTCTCACTGGAAGGAACACTTTCCACGCTCGGCCTGAAACTTCGTCTTGTTCGTCCCTCCATTTATTTATCATTTAAATTTTTTTCCAATTCATTTCCTAGATCTAACATCTTTAGTATTGAAAATAATGTTGTTATAGATGCGGTGAAGCTGCAAAAGTGAACAGATATGCGAGGTCGCAAACATTTTGTAGTTCTAGTAGTTGCATTGCTCGCGAACTCTAATACCTTCTGTGATTTTTATTGGCGCACAACTGAGAGAATAACTGAAGTTCCAGCTCCGGAACTTGGCGCAAATCTGAAATTTCTTTCCTTTCTCTTTTTTTTCAATTAAATTGTGTTATAGCCGCATTCCGGCACACGATCTTCAGATGTGGTATATACATCGCCGGCTCTACGTTGTGTGCAAACGGCTTCGTTTGCATTGAAGGCTGCTGGCTATGATGACCAAGTAAAGATACGAGTTGAGCCAGCACTTTTCGAGAATACGACTTTATATCCAGAAGGACAACCCAAATTTGCAACTCCCGCACAACTTGCGGCCGCAGATTTCAATGTTGACGCTAATTACAAGCCAATCATGACCGCTGATAAGGTGATAAGAGTTGTGCATTTCTCATGACAAAATCATAGAAAAATGACTGGCATCGAATTCTGTCGTCCAGTGAGGTTTACGAGGAGCAACCAAGAAAAAAGATATGTGTGTGATTTACATATATTTTCAATTAATTGATTTTTAAACATACACTTCAATTTGAATATGCAAGTGTAATTGTTTTTGAATATTCAAATGAATGTTTATGTGATCGAAAAAAGTCCAATACTATACAAACAAAAAATCAATGCAAAAATTTCTCTCACTTCATTCCCATTTTGAATGTTGCACTTTCATAAATACTCTGCAAAAGATTATTAATCTCCTGAGATATTTTTTATTTTATTTCATTCGTAGATATGTTGAATGAGTTGGGTGCTTATTATAGTTATGGAGTCGACCAGAGAGTATCGAAGAGTATGGTGATCGTCTACAAAAAACATTATTACAACTCGCTGAAAACATTGAAACAACTACAAACCCATATGGACCAATTATTATGGTTAGTTGCATATTTAGCAATATTCAAGGAAGAATAATTCAGTTCAAACTTAAAAAGTTTTAAACGCAAAAATATGCCGATTTCGTTTAGTCTATGTAAAAAAGCTCGGATTTTTAACGCATATAGATGGGAAATTAGATGAAATTTGAAAACTAGCAATTACGCAAACCTATAGAGAATGTCTCAAAAAATGTCTTAAAAGTATTAAAAGTTATTAAAAGTAAAGTATTATATACATTGCAAGAAGTGCAACTATTTTCGAGTAGAGCAGACTGAAAGAGTGAGCGTAGAAATTGGAAAACGAGTTATACATATCTTTGAATCTGTTCCGCGCGTAGGAAGCGTTGCTTGTCTACTGTAAGTCAGCTGTGGATTATTTTGTTGGTTCATAGTAGATGTTGGCTATTTCAAGTGATTATAATATGCTATAGGCCGTATTTCACTCTGGAAGTGCGCAACATCGCGAAGCTCACCTTTATTACACATATAAACATAGCTTTTTTACTGTAGAAAAAACTTGCATCGTTCTATACAGAAGTGAGATTGTCTTCTTCACATTTCAGTTGAACCCGAACATTCCGGTTTTTCCGGTTTTTGGCAGTTTCAGAGCTTCTGATTTTCGTTTGCTTTCAGTTTATCGTTTGCCTCGTTCTAATTAGACCTTCCGATCTGTACCCGGAACTTCCAGCGCTCCGGTTTCTTGTTTCCATCCAGCTATTGGTGTCATATTTGTTTCATTAGTTTTCTGTTTCGTCTCTAACGAGCAGTAATCAAACACTTGGTAGATAGGACTCTTATCTTTTGTGCGACTCCGAACTCTACGTTTTATTTAATAGCCACGTGCATGAAGGACCAATGCTATCAGTACTTGAGCATTCGCGCTCATAGCATTCAGATAAGACATCAAAATAGCGAAAGGCATAGGAAAAGTGGATACACTCGAACAACCAAAGTCATGAACGAACCGGAAATCAGGCAGAGCAGACGTTATTAACGAAATCGACAATGTGACATTAGTCGTCACATAGAACGAGAGCAGCAAAATCCAATAAATAGCGCAATTATGCAAAATTCCCACTTGTTTTTCTTTCAAAAGATCGATGACGATCGCATTCCCGATTAAGATCATTGAATCGACGGAATCAGCTTCGTTGACGAGAGAATCTTCCAAATGCTTTACTCCTTGGTTCATATTGTATTTTCTGGATGAAATTTATTGCAAATTTATACTTGCAATAGAACTGTTTTTTGGACAGATTGTTGGACATGCGTCGACAGTAGATTTAGCAATTGGAGCATTTCGAGAGCAAATTCGTCGATCATCTGCTGCCGATCTGCTCAATATTGGTCTTTTCTATCCATTTTGTGCAACGGCCGTATTCGATCGATCGATAACACAGCAATGGAAATACTGTGAGAATGCTTTACCGCCGATTACCTATCGCAATTTCACCTCTAAAATCAATTCCCGCTTCGCTTTCCGAACATCGGTCAAGTAATGCGGTAAGTCATTTTACAAGGTAGCCTAGAGAATTCGAAGCATCCGTTTCTCTTGCATGGATGCCTCCTCTTAACGGTTTCATTTCAAGTGACCAATTAATAACCGTGGGTATCAACGAATAAAAGATATTCCACCAACCAGATTCGAACCCGAGTTTCTTGTCTTACTACGCGACACTCTAACTGAGTGAGCTTGGTGATTGAACCGCATCGTTCCTAGTGTGGCGTGATTATTAGATGAAGCAACTGTTTAATTACTCATCGAAGTTTTCACTTGCAGTTTAGTGACGTGAAATGCAACTGCTGTTTTGAAGAATATTGATAGAGAAGTATATGTACACAGTTGTTAGATGAATTCTATAGGTTTAATTACAACCTTAATGACAGTTTGATGAGATGACCTAAGTCGATTACGAGTGTTCGCCGATCTAAGGACTCCCACAATGGAGTCCGACCCTAGGTGAATTAAAATGGTGGCAGTAAACGGTAAAGATGGCTTATTAGGAAATCATTGTGAATTCTTCATTCAAACGATTGTTTAAAAAAATGAACTAGTCGCTATGCATTAATTTATTTGTTATAATCTGCATTTAAACACATAATTTATTATGTTTATTTATTATATTGTTTCAGATGAATATATTTCGGTAATCAATGATGTTTCGATGACACTCTCTAATGGATAATGAAGAATGCTGCTTCATTGATAAGCTTTACTAACAAAGCAATATTGCCTAATTAATTGACTTCCTCAAACAACACAATAAGGCGATACTGCTAAACTAATGAAGTAATTCTTATATGAGAATACTGTGACAAATTAAACGTGTATAAGTTTATTGGATGGTCGAAAGCGTTGAAAATGTGAACTCTTGCATTCCACTAATAAGCGCAAGTGATCGTTATGAAGATTTCTCTCTACTATATTATTATATTAGGGTTCTGTTTTTGTTATTAATTCTTTGCATCGATCGGTCTATCGGCTCCATTTTGTTTTGTCGATTTAAAACCGTCTTCCCTATTTTCAATTTTTAATTTTTGCACATGAAATTGGTTTTCACCTTATATGCATAGAAAGTGTTTTGCTTCAAAGAAGCTTTATTTTCGAGGCTGATGGATAGTTTCACCAAGTGGTCTATTGAAATTCCACTCTCTATTCTCCAACGCTACGATCTTAATCCTTTTTAGAGTTCTGATTCCGGATAGCTTAATCCCGAATTGTAATGTTTTTCCTGGCTCATAGACTTGAGCTTTAGCAAAATCACTAACGATGCAACATACTTAGCATGGTAGCTTCGCTTTTAGTTAGCATGCGAAAATCGTTTTTAACATTCTGCTGAGGCTATCGGTGATCATGCAAATGAATCAGTCGTCCAGCTCACCTTTTCATTTACTGATAGTCTCAAGGCCTTCCGCTGTCGTTCTTGTAAAGAACATTTTTTAAAGAACAGGCGATGTCATCTCATAATATTTTAATTCCCTCCCCTCCCCCCTCCCTATTGTTCAGAAGGAGTTCTTTCTCCAGTTCATCATTAGACGCGATTCACTGTTGTGATGAATTTGGCTGCAGTCAAACAGAGGCAGCAAACAGTAAAACAATTTACTTCGCACTTATCGAAGCTGTGATCATGACGTATAAGCGCACTCTTCATGGCCACGAATGTGTTCTGCATATAAACATATCACTCATCTTATTTATTAATCTCTTCTTTTGCAAGCATATTTTATTTTCTATACTTGCTTGTTCGAGGTATTGCTACCCGAAATGTTGCTCTAGGGAAACTTTTCGGCTTAACTTCACGTTTGAAAACAATAAAGTGTTAGCATCCTTTCAAGAACCGGTTTTCGATTACATTCAATAAAACATCAAATAATAGAGGTTCCCTTTCGCAATCCCATTTGAAGGGCTTAAAGCATGCAAGAAAATGGTTTTTGAGGGCAACTTTTATTGCTCAACCACTCGAATATGTTCCATCTTAACCTCTGAAATTAGCGCGACTTTTTTCCACGGTTGAAGGCTTGAAGTTTTTTCACCTCAATCAATAAAATAATGACAGCCAAATACCACTTCAACGAATTGCAGTGGAAGCATATTCGATTGGATGAAAAATAAGAGCTGACGTTTCGGAATGTGTATCTAGGTTAAAATTAAACCTGCAAAACTATCGCCACAAGTAGCAAACCACACCTCGCCGTTTATAGGACGCGCGGATGAATTTTTAGCAATGATTTCTTAGACTCGTTTTGGTAGTCATTAACAAGACATAGCTGAGATTTTGAGCGATTCTCCGGAGGGATTCCGCCCTCATCAATTGAAATCCCACTTACCAACCATACGAAATTAGTAACCGGCTGTGTTAAAAGGATTTTGCGTCATCGTTAATAACACACATATTGCTCTTATGCTAAAAGTTTTCACTTTGCATTAGCATAACTTCTCAGATTGACAATGGAAAGAGTGAGTTTGTTCACAGAATGATGCAATAAACAAATAGAATAAAGCGTTTTAACATACGAAAGAATCTGTGAGCATCGCAAATTGTAGATGTGGCAGAGGGATATAAGGGGGATGGGATGTGGGCAGTGATATCCGCCCAGTAGTTTCCAACGACACTATAAGACAACGGGTATGGGTGAGTTGTGCAACGAATTGACAATCACTGTCGATGAGATCAAATGAATACTCCTCTCGTCTATATAATCCAGCTCTGGTAGATCCACGCAATGGCCCTCATCACTTCTGAAACTTATTCTATTCTGCTTACAATTATACAATCAGCTACTCGTTTGAAGAGTCGTCTATTTTCAACAATCTTTTTTAGACGTTTACCAAATTCAGCGTTATCGTTTAGAATTTTGGGACACAAATAAGTCGACGAATCAACCGATCGCATAGACGTTGCAAAGATAATGCCGGTATATTTTACTCGTTGGAAAACGCCTTTGAATCCATCCAGACCAAAGGTTTCAGCTATAAAATTAGGTGATCTCTTCCTAGCTCTAGAGGTTTAATTAGCGGACAGGTATTATAAACACAGTAAATTATTTACTTAGTATCATTGTGTGTGCGTGCTGCGACTGTCTGCACTAAACTTCCTGATTTAAACAACCCGTCATAGGTGTTCAAATTTGCATTCATATACACTAAAGCGGTCGACATGATAAAAACCACTCTCTTGTTAGGTATGTCACATGAGTGATTAGAAGATCCTTGGAAGCGTGCATTGTTGGATTCATCTCTCTCTTTGTCATCTACCGAAGAAAACTATTAGAAGTTTATTTTGACGGACCTATGCAAAAAGTACTTTTTAACATATGGATGGGATTTTAACATATGGTGTTACTCTAATTAACAAATATGAAACTGTAAAGCAATTTCTCGTCGACTATTTGATGGCAAATTGCGGATGTTGACGAAATGTTTGAGAATGGTAGATTGTTGTGTAAAACCTGTACTACTTCCTGCAGCGGCCTATTTGAAGAATTTTCTTGGAGGAGGTTGTTTCGTTTGAATGCTGTCTGTGAAGATGCTGTTGAAAACTCATCAAATTAATTTGATCTTCCCGTTGACTTGTTATTCAAACAGATCTTTAGATCATCTGTCAGCTCACTTACGAAGTTCATTTCATCACCTCATTTTTCATTCAATGCTTGTTCTACTGCTCTCTTAATTAATAACGTTCCTTCGATTAATTTATTATATCATTTACTGAACTCAGTTCGGAGCTTTTTTGAAAACTAGCAAAGGTAAGTGTTGCAAGCAGTTCCGGGGAATGTTGCTTTGGGGGCAAAAATGCATTTTAAATGCCAAAAAAGGCAAAAATGAATTTTAAAGAATGCACGCTGAATTGCTGAATGGATCGTTTTTTTTTGCGAACTATCAACTGAGGCAATCACTGCGAAGCGACTGTCGCTTAATACTTTGATGAATTTTTGCGGTAAAAAAAGCCTTTAATGCGGTCGACTGCGGCGAAATACGATGCAAATAATTTGAGTGAGTGAAAGAAATAAGTTCTTCTTGCTGTATTTTTCAAAATTGAAAATTGTTTTTTTTTTTTTTGAAAAACTAATCGAAAAATATTTTTAGCTAATTTAAAAACATTCCAGTATAATTTCTAGAGTTTTTTTTGAATCTTAACTTCAACATAAAAACAAATGAAGATAAGCCTAAAATGAACGCTCCTAAGAGAGGTGTCGAATGCAAAAGTGAGACACAATTTTTCACGTTTCAGCAATTGCACTGCAAACGATGCAATCTGCGCTATAAGTTGCAATTTAAAATACGAGTAAGTTTAAAAGTGGTGTCATATTTACCTTTTAACCATCGTAAACGAATGAGCGACGCATTAATTGGTGCTTTGCGCTATGAACTAAAAATCATGCCGGGAGTGCACTATACACTAAGGTCACACCCGCAATACGACAAATACTCTAAAAACACTGTCCAGAAAAGCAAGTCAAAAATATATTAGTGTAATCAGTAATAGAAATTGTAGAAGGTATTCTCACCTGAGAGGGATTTTAGAAGGAGAAAGATTGGCTGCAGTATCATTTGCGATTATTGACTGCGATGCATAAATGCTTCGCCGGGGGCATAGTTTACCCTTGAAGAAGACGAATATAACTAGCAATAGAGCTATTAGAGCAACGACAAGAGTGAAAATGATCAGGAACGTATCAATCGACTCTCGTTGCCAACTCATCCTGCAATTACACAGAACTCGTTGCTCGCTCTCAGCAAATGCAACAAGCGTCGTTCGCAACTTAGCACGCCTATAGACCATACTTATAGCCTCGCTAATAATGTTACACACATATCTTTTGTTGTCTTTTGACAGGAGCGGCTACATTTGAATAGGCAATTGCGAAGCAATATTTAGACTTATACAAGTGCTTTGCATACAGCAGACAGACACACAGACGCTTCAACCAACATGCTGCAATAGGACGTTTTCCAAGAATGCTTTTAATGTAGTCTCTGACTTAATGATCAGTTTTCACGACAAATTGCTTTAAAGAGGCGTCAAGAGTCACACTTCAACTATGCCATAGAGTTGGGTAGCTTATCGTTGGTGAAGTACTCTATCAAACGCTCACTGGATGTGTAACGAAAAGAACGCAAATAGTTTTGCAAAAGCAACGTTATGAAAATTAAAAAGAATTACGAATATAATAAAATTAAAAATTATGAAACGCAACAATAACAATGTAAAAATGGAACGTAAAAATATAAAAGTATAAAAAGAAAAAAGATGAAAACAAATAAATCGCTTAAATCGAGCAGATTTATTTCGAAACTGCTTCCTCTCTCTCTACATAGGATACAAATAGGCTCGTAACAATTCTTTAAAGAACGAACTTCAAGGAAATCATAAACTTAAGCACGGTGTAATAATTCTCAGCGCATAATTTGGTCAAACGCAATTATGAGGAGAAAAAGGAGGTGCGTCGACTTGAATTATTATGTTTTATCTGATTTTTTTGGGGTAAGTTAAAGCTCTAATTCTGGTGCTAAAATCTACGGCTTCCTCCCTTGCTTCTCCCTCCCCCTCCCTTTCCCCCATTCAACGCTTTTCCTCCTTTCCTCATCCTTCATGTCTTATGGAGATCTCTTTTGTAGACTCTTTGCTGAATAGACAGTGAACCATTAGCATTCATTTGCCGCCGTTTTTTAAATGCATGATTATGACTGCGATGTTATAGAACTGATTTCAAAATGTGGTGAACTTATTGGGAATATTGGACACAAAATCGATCATATAACCATCACTGACTAACAAGCACAATCGAGAAACATAACGCGAAACTCGACGTTGAACTCAGTATTGATTACTGTCGGTTTGACAGTCATTTTGGTGCGAGGCGATCGCGTCTACGTATAAAAACGCATATGTCCGGTAAAACCGTCAAAAACAACCCTCCGTATGCACTCGCAACTTCTATAAATATTAAGGGTAGGCTTATTTATTCATCGATCCGCTTGCTTCATTCGTACGTTCTAATTTAGTAAATAAAATGCAAATTTTCAATTTAATATATAAATTGCAAGCAACATATTCGGTAAAAATGATGCAAGAATGGATAATAATAATAATAAGCAAGGTTAAAGGTGATTTGCCCAAAAATGATATTTTATATAAAATGGCCGATTCGCTTTGATCCCTCACTATAACCTTCGTTATCAAACTTAACAGAGCATCGGACGAAGCCATTGTTGATGAAAGGAAAAAGGTGGCTGTGAAATGACGTTACTATTTCTATGAAGAGTATTAATGAAATCAATAATGATGATATTAGCGGTGTTTTTTAGGCGTTAAAGCGGAATCGAAACGGTTTAGTGGCCGTCAAGAGATGAACATCGATTTAAGCATCGAACAGGTGTTGAGCATTTCGGTTCGGCTCAACTG
The DNA here is from genome assembly GCA_013433145.1 of Ascaris suum. Taxonomy (NCBI): domain Eukaryota; kingdom Metazoa; phylum Nematoda; class Chromadorea; order Rhabditida; family Ascarididae; genus Ascaris; species Ascaris suum. The sequence continues at coordinate 5,533,078 of CM024178.1, read as the reverse complement.
CTAAAATAATAACGCATTTAAATTTTCATGAGATTATTAAAATTTCAATAAAACACGTGGTGATGTGTGCAGGAAATAAATTAATTCTTTCTTCATTTTCCACGTACTTTAAGCATCCTCTTCCCTTTAACCTTTCTCCAACTTCACATTATCACTGACTGCATTAAAAAATTTCAGAAAGACTAATAGTTGGTTTTTAGGACTTCATCTTGTGACCTTGAAATCGTTAGATTACAAACGAAGTCGAGAAAAACGATATTGGAGTCTTCAGAAAGTGACGCAACACGTAACAAGTTGGACTATACGCTTGACGTGATTTAAACGAACGCAAACTTCTTTCAATTAAAGTTGTCTCATCGATTATTCTCAAATGAGAATTTAGCAGTCATATATTTTCGAAAATCTCTGAAAGGATTTTATTCTACGGGAACTATTATTGCAGGAAATATTCTAAATTATATGCTACTATAAGCAGGAAAAATTATATTGCATGAGAGAAGTGGAATATTTTTTGTTTTGCACATTACTTTTCAAAATTACACAGTAATTAATTACGTTTATTCGGTATACAATCTATAGAGTGATTACTTTGTTAAATCGAATAGTCAAAAACATCACAACGGTTAAGTGATATGCGCCTATTCGTTGTGGGTATACGAATAGCGCCGCATTTTTTGTGCACACAATTACGCACTAACGTGTTGACAGTGCATCGCCGAACATTTGCACCGGAAACTTTGCAGTGCCCTTTTTAAACACTTTCGAAAGACGAAAAACCGTGCAATTGACGTGTGAAATCTATTCAATATCTCATTTAAAAAGACACAAAAGAGCACACAATTAAATCATCGCTTTATGCCTGAAAGTATGAATGTTTTCTTTCAGGTATAATTTTTTGCTGCTTGAAAAAATCCATTAAGTGTTTGGTAAAAAGAAAATTACGAATACCTTTCGTGGAAAAATTATAGCGTAAGTTACTCTTAGAAAATCTCTTTTATGTTGCTATAGGATTAGTGGCTTATATGGAAACCGAAAAATTCGGTCAAAATATTAGATTTAATGTTATCATTAGTATTGTGATGCTTAAAAGTCTCACCACTATATTCTAGTGGATTTTTAGCGCTTATTAGACTTAACAGGAGGGCACATTATTGGGATGCATTTAATGATGCACATTAGAAGCGCTAGAATGAGATGTTATATATAGCTCTCTCCATTGAGATGAGCGGAAAATTAGCAAACAAGTTTGTTATGCCAGTTCGGTTCCTTTTTAGGTCTCTCACTTAGCATCACTTCTTACGAAGCAAATAGTTGATCAAGACTTTCCTTCTCACAATTCTGTCCGATGGCCTTTGTTCTGTCGGCCAGAATTGGCATTATTCTCAGCCAACATCCAAAAGCATCCTCTTGATGATAGATTTGACTATGAGCAATCAATGGTTATGATCCCGCACGCGGGTAAAGTGGTTTGTAACTCAGGAGTTTAAAAAAGGCACCAAATAAGCGATATGGATAGTCAAGGAAATAAGTACGTCAGCCAATTTGTCGTTAACACATAATCAGCTGCATATGCAAACAATGAAGCACTTGAGCGATGTGGTTGTCGAAAAGCGCTATGTTGAGGACCTACCTGCGAATGTTGTATACACAGCTGGCTGTAATGCAGACCAACCACAAAAAATATATCGCTTCAGTGCTGTGTGCATTCCTGAATGTGAAAGTCGGAAAATTTTCGCCACATCTCTGTTTGCGCATTGATAATTTTTTTCTGCATATTTTTGAAGTCTCCCACCTACCCATTTGAGGCAATGGTTTGCGCGAATTATATTAGTAATTTTACAGTTGATTCAGAACAAATCACCGGTGACGGGCCGAGGCACGACGTTTGGAAAATACACCTCCAAGATCTTGTAGTGGCTTTCTTCAAATGCTCAACGCGAGTGGCGGTGCGGGCTACAACCAAGCCCACATAAGCGACCCGACCTCACCATCGTTTTTAAAACGCTACCCCTTGCTTGGTCCTATGGGTTACTGTTTGACATATCCTCTATATTCCAGAGTGATTGAATAAGGCGTGCTATACTCAAGACGACAGAAGTCGGATCTACACCTCACGGTGACTGAAGTCGGACCCGCTGTATTTGAGGACGAGAGAGATCGTCCTGCTATATCTAAGAATGATTGATATCGAACCCATTGCATATTAGGACTAATGATTTCGACCCGATATGCCTCAGTATGAGTGGGGTCTATTGCTTGTTTTGTTCGACACTGGAATGTTGAAATGCATTTTGCATGTTTCAAATATGCGGCCGAGAGTTGAAATGTAGCGTTTGTGTTTGATGCCTAACAATTGCAAGTGCACCTCTGCGACCTTGATCGGAAGATAAGAAGAGGTCTTTAAGAATTGTTAGCTAAACATAGCAGTTGCTGCATTGTTTTTTCGATCGAGGAAAAAGATTTATTCGCTATTACATTGCGTCATTCGCTCTTTTTCGCTCATTTTCCGTGTCGCCATTTAGCGCGGCCAAAGAAATATGTGAGCAAAAGAAAAGCGCACAATTTGCTGTTGCAGCAAAAATCTACATATGGGTCTCCCGAATGCTATTTGCGAATACTAAAAACGCTATACAACAAGTTAAAGTAAAATGTCTACATGCGAATAAATAGCGAAAAAAATGAATATCGAGGCGAAATTTGCATAGCTCATTTTACCAACGGGGGCTTAATTGATTTTGCAACACAATCCCATAGTATTAGACAGACAAAACCGTCGTTAATAGCACTGTTAGTCCAGGAGAGCAAATAATTTGAGTTCTAAAATTTAGAATATTTCAAAAATTGAATCATTTAGTCCAACTCGAAAACGTCCTAAAAATTTTGTTAAATGAAAATATGAATATAATGAATTTGAAAGAAACAAAAGTCGAAATTTGAAATTACTAAAAACTACGGAAAAAAATAATTGGAAGCAAACTATATTTTCGTTAATTTAAAGTTCACATTATTATCGAATACGATATATATATATATATATATATATATATATATATATATATATATATATATATATATATATATATATATATATATATATATATATATATATATATATATATATATATATATATATATATATATATATATATATATATATATATATTGTTTTCATGAAAAGTGCGATAATATAATGGATGCATTGTTGAACATTTGTTTTTGAATGATTTTATCATAATCTTGCCTTCATAAACTAAAAGAAATAAAAATTCGATCATATCATATCAATAAAATACTAATATAAAAAGAGCACATCCTCTTGCACCACTTAGCAATATCGTTGAATTCCTTTATTGGCACTCAAACTCTCTAAACGAATCTTCTCTGCGCTCAGAAAGCATTGAAGATGAAACTGGTTGCAGAGTGTTTTGCTTAGGTCGTTGAAAGTTTTTTTACAGCACTAAATGTCACGAAACAGTGAACGCAAATGCAGTTCATATGCTATTAGTGAAAGACGTTTTTTTGTAGTTCATCTCGGCTTCAATTAATTTGCATAGCAAAATTGTGTTCAACCGGTTGGTCATAAGATGCAATTTAATATTTCATGAAGAATAGAGGAGCAGTCGTTTTAATTTGAAGCGTCTTGCGAATAGATTCTAGGGGAGCCATCTACTGCTAGATCTAGAACTATACGCTCTAGATGAAAAGCTTTCGTACAATTATGGAAATTTGCTTCTTTGCGCCATTTCTTAGAGATAAATCAGTGCGTTTTTCGATATTTCCCTTAACAGTATATAATTTGCAATTTATGAAACGATCGTTAAATAGCACACAGCTGAAAGAGATACGAAAGTGTTCGCATTCAAATAATTCATAGAGTCATTTGATGGCGACTTATATAGGTGAAAGTTAAGAGTATGCAAATAATTGCTTCCAATAATAGTATAATTATGCAGAAACTAGGAATGAAAATTGATTTTAAAGTAATATTAAAAAATCACGCAAATTCATTTAATTTAAACAAACCATTTCTCATTTATAAAATCATTCTTTTTAAGTATGAGATTAGAGCGACTCTCTACCAATGAACACAAACCAGCGAAAATAGAAAAAAAATTCTAAATAGCTACACTTTCTCGAAGATGTGCTTACTTTTGAACGACTATGCTGACAGTAGTGGGCACAATTTGTGTGTCTCCAAAAGCCGATGCTTAACTTCGACGTGTCATTAGTGTAGCTCTTATAAGACTCCTGAATATTTGAATAAATAAAGTGAATTTTCATATTCAGTGAAAAAATTCGAGGAAAAATTGTGAAAGTAATTACAGAAAGTAATAAAAAATAATTCGGCTTCAAAAGGGTATTTAGAAATGAAATAAAATGAGATGAATAGGCGTATTGAAATTGTAGTCGTTCGCTGCAGATGACGATGGTAAAGCAAGTGGGTGAGGGGTGCGATGGTGATGAACGCGCTCGGAAGATACGCAAAACATCCGCTCCTCTCAGTGCCTCCTCCCAACAACTGCTTACCTACAATGCTGTAAGGATTTCGCGCAAACAACTATTTCTTACAATCGCTCAATTCCTTCTCGTTCTATACAACGTGACGTCGTACATTTCGGTGAATTCCACAATTACAGCTATAGTAATAACATAACTGCGACGACGACAACAACAACCAAACGACGCCAATAGCACCGACAACAGCAATACAACACTGGCAACGCCACACAACTACATCGAATACTCTTTATTTACAGCATCACCAACAACAGCAACCGCAAATCATTGCTTAAAAATAATGCTGTAATATGCCCATATGGAAGACGCATGTACGAGATAATGTAGTACAATTCGAGAGCAATTCGTAGGCCATAATCATATCCCAGTGAAGGTCAATAATACGGCAGTAGACTTGTAGCTGAGATTCCCGTAAGTGGGAGCCTGATGTTCCACTGTACGAATGGTGCGAAAAATTCGGAGGAATGAGGAATTTTCAGAAATGCTTAGCCCACCTCTTGGAAGCCGCAGTTCTACACGCACATAAAATGAAAACGGGGAAATAGCAACAAAATACACGTGTGCAGGAACATTAAATAGGTAAATAGGTAAATAAATATATTCACAAAAGCAGTAAACTAATGAACAAGTATATATATATCACAATGTTTGCATGCGGAAAAGCGTATTTCCCGAATATTTCGAAGAAATTTGCTTGTCTTAACCAAAGGGAGAGGTTCCTCTTAAGGTTCCTTAAGCCCCATTTCCCCATCGGTGCCCGATTGGCAGTTGCATTATACTTACTTCAACAAGGAATGGTAATAATCTATAACTATATTCAACTCCAGACAACTGCATATCTCCGAAATCGAGTTCGAATCTTTCAGAACTGAGATATAATATTTATAGCGACATTAGATGCAACTCTCACGCTTGTCTTCTTTTTTTGCAATAATGTAATATTTTCCCCACCGATTGCAATTGTTTTTGGATGAATCTCGATTACCTTTAGTCTGTTTCGATAATATTTCAGTTCATTTGCAGCATCAATACTGATTCAAGATGAAGTGAAAAGGTTTTTTTGTATTGCAAAACGATTAGTTTGCTGTTTCACAAATGCAACTTAGTGTTTGCAATACGAAACACTTTTCTTCGATTGCAGAGCAAAACGATTAAGAAATAAAATCAACAAAAATTTCTTGATTCAACTTCCTGAGGATGGTTTCTGTCAATTGCAACTCGCTGCTGCAATTGCAATGAAATCACCACTTCAGAGCGCTTATTACGGATTCGCTGCTTTGCAATTTACTAAGCATTCCGTGCTTTATATTTTAAAGAATTTAAAAAAAACATTCCCAACAAACAAATAGAGGAGTTTTGGCTTTGATTATATGTTCTCAAAAACGAGTATATGTGGAAATTTATCTGCGTTTTTTGAAATTTCTCAACGAGGAATTGAAAAAAAGCTAAAAGTAAAAATGAGTGCAATTTATTATTGATATCGTGATATTGCACTTCAAAATTGCAATTTTGATTGCAAAACCGAAAATTACTGTTTAAATGTAATGATAATATGAGCAGTCAATATTTCAATACCTATCATAAAATATGAATAAATAAGAAAATAAAAAATAAATACACAAATAAACAAATAAATAACCACCACATCTTGGATATATATTCTACACGGATACAATGCACTATAATAGATTTGATTACTATATCAATAATAGAGCACAATATGAAGCAGTACATTGCTACGATAGTTTTAAATACTCCAAATAGATCATTTGTGGGATAGTTGAGACATTCAAATATGTTCATGTCGGAAATGTTTATTAAGTTTTAAGAACGAGAAAAAAAGTGTTTCATATCGCATAATGCGACTGAGTGACTCTAAATCGGAACGCTTTGCATAAAGGACAATTTCGGATGAGCGTCAGAAGCAAACTTAATGAATGAGCAGTGAATAAACTATATAATACATTGATTAAAGTACACAATATTGTACTATTAGTTGAACATATACATCCGACTAAAGAGTATATAGACGAATACCTATTATTCTTGAACAAATGCCCAATTCAAAGGAATGAGAGATGAATGGAAAGCTTTCACACTCACGCCGAACACCTTAGGGCTGGTGACCTACAATAAGGTCTCTAGTGAAAAATCACCACATTCAAGCACTCAGTTGAATATTTTAAGCTCTATAAATTTATAGCTTCGAATTTTTTCCGTCTTGCCTAACTTTTCAATGGTTATTTCCAAACTTTATTAAATAAAAAAAATTAAATTCAAAGAAAAATTTTGTCCACTCATTTTATGAAAAATTTTTATACGTAATAAAAAAACGTTAATCAACAAACATATTAATGAGTAAAAAAACAGCAGCTGAAATGTGTATATTAGATTAAAGATAATAGTTATCGCTTATCTTTTTGCATAATGCTTCTGGAGACAAAAGAATCAAGAAGCACTACGGAAAAAATGTGATCGAAATCAATAAAACCTAAGAGAAATGTTTTTTGCTGTGTTCGCAATAACAGACATCTTCAAAGCCGCTACTGAGTTGTGTCGCTAAGCAGCGACTATATTTCAACGAGCATTGAAAATGTGTAGCATTAACGGCACAAATGTCACTGCATCTTGAACAGTACCTTGTATAATGAACAGAGATGACTTAAATAATAAAATATTTCAACGTTGTCGTTGAAACGAGGGTTTTTCCCTTTCGCTAATAGACATAAGTGATTGTTCATGCCTGCGAATGAATGGCGTATTGGCGACGAGGCTGAATTATGGCCACTTAGTGCTAAAATTTATGCGGTAGGGTTATGTGGTAAGGGCTGTCTAGTAGAGGCTAATGTACGGTTATTTGAGAAGTTCTTTTCTCTAGATTAATGGATAACATTTGTCAACGTGCACTTCACTCCACTCCCATATTTTTTGATCCATGTTCTTTTGATGGATAGCCTGTCCTATGAGCTGCTAAGTCCATACCACTCGACATGCTTAGCCGCACATATTCAATTGTGGCCACCACTACTATAGTCAGTTGGTCTATTGGACTGAGGAGGAGAGGAGGTGGAGGGAATAGGAGATAATCTGGATGACATCGCAAGGAACAAGATTTGATTCTATACCAGGTGCACTAACTACAGCCTGATGAATATTTTCTGACAGTAGTTATTTGATTTCCATTTTATCAGCCCATTGAAACTAACTATTATCTCGTTTATCCCTCACTATGGGCCTTTAAAAAATTGTAGTCGGCCCATCGAAAAATAAATTGCACATTAAAATGACTACAAAAGAGATACTAAAATAGAATAAAAGAAATTAGTTGATCGTTGAATGCATGTTTGAGGGATTTGAGTAAAGAAAAAGAGAGCAATCTGTGGTGTAAAGGGCACTTCGGTTGGGCTTAGCAGCCAAACGCAACACCACTGAAGTAGCCGAATGAATCGCAAATAAAGCAGCTGGTTGCAACACGCATACCCGGCTGGCTCATTCTTTGTGAATGTGCTCTTGTCTATTTGCCCTATATGCTATATAAAAATCTGTTTACCCTTCTCAATGCATTTTTTGTACTCGAAATTCACTCACACAATGTTTTTTGCGGTATTAAATGAAATCCTTCAAAAATGGTTTTTTTTATTTCAGCCTATATTGCGGATGATCGGCTACAGGAAAACTGTTTAACTTTTTTTGCATTGATAATGTCACAAAAGTGAAAGAAGCATTATTCACTAGCAGCACTAAATTATGATAAATGGTAGTCCTTAAAATTGGGCAATTAAACCACTTGTTCAAGCATGTAGTTGGATGTTCTCCCTCGTCAGATTTGATAAAAAGTGATCAAATTTTTCACGGTCATAGAAAGACAAATAAGCAAGAAAGCAAGAACGAGAGCAAGCTTGATGTGTTGCACCCGCAATAATGCAGCAAAGAGGCATAAGCCAAAGATAAATGTTTTCATTTATGCGTTTACATTCATTAACGATTCGCAGTAATTGCATCGCAAGAAAGTTTATGCTTGTCATGTGTCCTCTTTAGTGATACTCAACACGTTTTTCAGTGTTCTATTGGTATTATTTGTTAACTGTTAGGAAGGAAATGGATGGAGCGAGGAAGAGGGAGGGGATTTGATGATGCAAAGTGCACTCTGCAACGAACACCTCTCCATGTACTTGCCCCTTCTCCCATCACCCCAACCCCGTAGAGGTTTACTCCTCATGGAATAGTAAAATTGAAGTTAAATTTCTGCTATATTTTTCCTTCCATTTCAATTTCACTGCTATCTCCGTGCTCAAATTCTCTTATAAAAACCCAAAAACTGAAAATGACATTCCAGTGTTTTCTTTGTGCTTATTTGTAAAAGTTTTATTTCTTATTGCAAAGCTATTCTATTTCCAAGTTAGCAGAAAACTGAGCTTCTCCGAAATGAGAAATATCCAACCAAACCGCCATTTAAAAAGCAAAGTTTATCGGTCTTTTCAGGTTATTTCAAATTAAAGAATTTCACAGTCGAAGCCCTTTGACATGAATAATGAAGCGACCGCGTAATTCTAATTTCTTCAACAAAGACAATAATGTGTGTTGTGATGTGATACGTTGAAATTGAGATAATCTCCACAGAATCAAGCATATTATGCTCATTATTGGCGACATAAGAGTGCAAAGATAGCTTATTTACGAATACAATCAATATGCTCCACGACTGTCGCATTAAAACGATATGTTAGCATGCAGCTATAAATTAGTTGTGAGCTTGCGAGCAAATATCCAAGATGTTTTAGGGGCTGCACAATCCTCTTAAGCTGTACTATCGGTTTTTTGATGAATCCACGCAACCGATCCAGCTTACTCCGGATTTAGCGCCATATAAAACGATGATTTCACATACCATTGCCACAAATAAGTATTGATTAAAGGCGAAAAAACTCTCATATCACAGTTGAGTGGAGATAAAAGGAATTCAATTGGTCAGTGCTATGTGCGTGAAACGGATAATTACGAGACTAAATCTGTCTTAACTAGTCTATAAATAATTGTGCATTTTTCGCTTCTGATGTTGTGTATGAAAATATCACATATTAGAATAAATTCAAAAAGCCTATATAAGTATGTTATTGCAAGATTATTGAAAAAATGAGAGTGCGACATTGAAAAGAGTGAAGATATTCAGAGCCAACCGTCTACGCTTTTTACAACCCCATTAAACTATATGAAATATATCAAAGAATATTGCGAACTGTGTCATGAAAGAAATAAAAAGTTTAATGTAAATCTTTTGCACAAAAATTTGCACAAATTGACTTTTCAATATCTTTCAGAAAATGGTGAAAGCATTAGCGGTATTAATGGAAATGAATGGAACGAAAGTCAACCAATACGTTGCATTTCTTTAGTGCCTCGGATGATTGGCAGTGTTGTGCCATTACAATGAAACGCAATTTAGGCGAATTGGAATTAGCGTGCACGAAACGCAATCCATTCTCAGTCGATTTACGACCGCTAAATATTATCATCTAATTAAGAAGAAATTTACTATCTCAGAGTTATTTGCCATATTTTTTAGCACTTTTCAAAAAAAAATTGAATAGATCATGGAATATTCGAGAAGTTAGATGTATATAAAGCTAAATAATGTTTCACAAAAAAACTTTTCGAGCGGTGATAATTAAATATAAATGTTTCAATTTTGAAGTCTATAATATTTGAAGGAGTTTCGAAAGTTCATTTAGAAGTGTTTCGAAGTGATAAAAAGAGTAATATGAGAATGTTGCGATTCCAAGCTGTGTAATTTTCAGCAGTTGAGAAGCGATTAAAAGAATCTATTCATTCAATGCATTTCACAGTGTCGTTATGATGCGATGATACTCTAAGCCATTATTGCGTTTACCTATCAAATATAACTTTTTAGACGATTTCTATGACTACTTTCCTTTTTGCATTCGCAGAAAGAGGGGCGAATTTGTGTGGAGCAGCTCGATTACACGATTGTGGCTTGAAGGTACATTGCAAGTTAGCATTAGTTTGCATTCATCAAATGTATGTGCGCTCTGCATAAATGGGAATGCGTCTAGGATGGGAAGACACAGTTACGCTTTCAGTTACCGATACTGCTAGACCTCTGTTCCGGTCGTAGCCTGGATTTTGATGGAAGTCTTATGTAGACCTGATGAGGGAGGATATAGCCAAGAAAATGTAGGCTATCATGGGTATATGACGCTGAAAAATGGCAAACGAAAAAACGCATAGAGAATGCAAAAAAATTCGATAGTGCATGAGGAGACGAAATTGCGTGCTCAATTAACGCACAATGTGCATGAAGCACTACGAGCAATAACGCTGGTGTGCAGCTCCTTTTCCTGTAGCGGGGGAAGGGAGGGAGGAGGGGGGAGGAAGGGATGCTAAGGGGAAAAGAAAAGGGAAAGAGGAGGAAGGAGAAGGGAGGCAAAGGTGAAAGGATGGAGAATAATAGGGGACGATGAGGGACGGCGACAGAGGAAATGAGGAAAAGCCAGTGATCTCATGAGCAATAACGATTACCTGCTAATGGCAAGACATGCGATGACAGGGCAATTATTCAACATCGCCTCTCTATTGGCAAAATGTGTCCCAATTATGCAGCATCCTTATATTATAGTGCAAAAGTGCACATTTTGAATTCTTTAAAATAACTAGTAGAACCTTCTCCATTTCTACTCTTTCCGTAAAAATTCTGCAAACTATTCTTGCAAAATTTATTTCGAAGACGATGAAAACGATGAATGTTTTCGATTGATTACTCCTCGGTCGGCTGCAAGTAAGCTCCGGCCAGACTTGTCGGCTCCGCTCAAACGGATCACCACGCCTACATCGGGACGAAAGGAGCGGAATAAGACCCCACGGTCATTAAGGAACATCCGTGAATCAACTCTTCAGCATCCGACGGGCAGAAGACGAGCCAAAGCCCTAACCTTCACGCGAGCGACCTGCAAGAAGGAGATGCCGACCTGTAATGAGACGGAGTTACTCTCTGAGAAAGACCGCAGGAAACATTGGATCAGAAAAGCACTGACTCGCGGTAGGTGGAAGCGATATGAAGAGATATTTATTCGTAAAGAATGATCTCTTTATTGAAATAAATAAAATATTTCGAAGGCATTACTGCAAAGTTTCACATCTTAGAATTGAAAAATTACTCGTGTTTTCTTTCCGATATTTTAATATTTGTCTGCTGAAAATTAGTAAGAGATAAGTTAACTTATTCGGTGGGCTCATGTCTCATTTCATTCTAGAAAAAAGAATCACTGACGCTTGATTTGTCAGCATCTTATTGTTGCATACTTATTTGTTTATTTATTTATTTATTTACTTATTTATTTGCTTATTTATTTATTTACCGTACACTTATTTACTTGTTTACCTTGACCTCCTGAAGTGAGAAAACATACAAAAGTTGGAAGCATCGAAAGAATAACGCACATTCTACACGTTTGCCTAGTTGAGCTGATATGAGTGACTATAATGGCGTATTGTTATACAAACGAGTTGTTTATTGATCAAAATGGAAAGTTTCCAAGGAAACATCACTATGGATGCATGCATCAATAAAGAGCAACAAATCAATGCAATAAGAAAACAAATGCATTAAGTGCAACCACTAAAGAGTATAAAAACGAATATATATATATATATATATATATATATATATATATATATATATATATATATATATATATATATATATATATATATATATATATATATATATATATATATATATATATATATATATATATATATATATATATATATATATATATATATATATATATATATATATATATATATATATATTTATATATTTATATATATTTATATATTTATATTTATATTTGTATATTTATATATAAATAAATAAATAAACAAATAAATAAATAAATATTTATTTATTTATTTATTTATTTATTTATTTATTTATTTACTTCTATTTTGATTTATACGAGCGGAAGTGGCCAAAATCGCTATCGCGCATTACTTGTCACTGAGATATAATAGTCGATGAAGCACATGCGCAAAGGAAACGACATCAGTTATGGTGAAAGTAGATAAGTAGTAACCAGTTGATGTTTCTTTTAAATGCTAATAAATTATTTACCCGAATTACTTCCCGAGATAACGAGAATCGGATACTAAAAGTACGCTGGTGGAATAATTCTTTGAAATGCGGCGAACACCATCTCACAGCGTTTAATGGTATGTGCAAAAATGGGATATTTCAACTGAACAAGGTGAATTAAAGTGAATAGGATTTCAAATATCTCATGACATAGCGGCTTTAATTCAGCGAATTTCGAGAGCTTCAAGTGATGCAATCGGGTAATAGCGTACATCTTAGATAGCGCACAATATTCTATGAACATTTTTGTAAACATTTATCGCGTTATTTCTATGAAGCCACAATTTCTTTGTTCATCAGTTTGTTTACGATCACATTTTAGGAGCATATTAAAGGTGGTACCTCATATGCTAAGCTATAGACAGAGATGGCTCAAGTCATGAGGAAATCGAGTAAAAGTTGTGCTTTTTTACGCATTTTCTTTGATGTTGTTTATAAGCTTGCCAAAATGCATACTTGAACCGGTTGTAATATATAAATCCTTAACCGAACTGTGACAACGTACGCCAGCATTATCAGTTTTATGATGGTGGAGGATGGATGACGGCAATGATAACACCAATTTTGGAAATGATAAAGGAAAACACCACACCTTGGAGAGTCGAATGGCCGTACGCCTCGACTTAGTCAATAATACATAACTTTAAATTACTTGCATAAAACCTAACAGTGACAACCGATTGCAAACCTTCAGATAGCTCTAATTTACATTTGGCAGAAGACGAAAGGGTGTCGAGAAGAAATCTCTGGCGCTATAAGTAGAAAATCCATTAAAATAGCATAGGTCGATTTTCATCTCATACTTTCGTCCACATCGAAAACTTTCAAAAGATTTTCCTCGAAGATTCCCTAAGACGAAATACTGTTTATTAGAACGGCAATGGGTATGGTGTAGAATACTCTTGCAAAATCAATAATTGCAATTAACGTTATTGCAACTTTGATTTTCTATGGCTTTCTATCCAGTCGTATACGTAGCACATAATTGCAATGTAATGGATCCATCGGAAACCTTAGAGATGAGGTGATTTAATGCTAGGATTGTGGTAACTCATTTGAGAGGAGCGTTCAAAAATTTAACAAAAGAAGCACATTAATGCAGCTGTGCTCATATTTTACTGTCCATTATTGCTTCCCTTTCTTTATTTTTATTGTTCTTTTTCCTTCATTTTTTATTCCACCAGACAACTACGAAAATACCATATCTCTGCATGTGCGTACATCTGTCTACCTTAGCATCGAATAGCTTCATCTAAACTAACATGGCAAAATTTAGTGTATATAATGTAGAAAAAGATTAATTTAATTCTAGATTGGCGAGCCTCGGATGAATTGAGTACTCTTGAAGGTGCTATGGAACTTACAAGTAAATTTTCCTTGTTTTAGCAGAAGAGGTGCTTGCGATATATTGTCAGCGAAACGGTTGGAAGAACAGATGCATTATCCGACCAATAAATTTATCAGCCTTATGGACAATTTTACTAAAATCAAATAGCAATTCTACAACCTCACGACGCGTTCCCCACTCCTATCAAATTTTATAATCATCGGGAATGCTTAATACCATCACAGGAATTGTATTGAAATTTGAGTTGTTAAATACAACAATTAAGAAATTTGAATGGAAAAGTTGGAATGGATGTTGGATCATTGCCAAGGGCCCATTTAAAAATATCTTTACTGGATCATAGATTATGCTGTTTTGTTCGTCTTTTTTTGTGACCCGAGGTAGAGGCTGCTGTTCTGTGTTACGTCGTCTTAGGTAGGTTGTCGAGTGGTACTTCTTTCAGTCGGTTCTTCTTTGAAATCAACCTTGCTGTGATTTTATATTGTTGTAGTAAATAATTTCTGGGCGCTAAAGGATTGTTACGAGATGAGAGCGTTTTGACAGCGGCAACGAGTGCTCATAGTCAGTGGCGACGAGAGTTAGAAGTAATATTTTTAGAGGGCTGAGCAAAGCTGGCGTATTACCTTCCGGGTTATGACGAAAGGCGTGATATACAAGCGGAAAGCCATATTATTGAAGCGAAGGACTATGTTATCTAACCATATGCGTTGCAAAAGGAATACTCAAGCTCAAAAACCGATTTCCCAAGAAAAGTTGTTCTCATCTGTGACAATAAACTCGTACTGTATGCCTCGATGGCTTCAACTGTCAATTCTAGTCTTTCGGTGAACTGCTGAATTTGCAACTGCTGAGAGCCAGGATGCCGTAAGCTGGGTTAAGTCCGGGCAAGGTCACTACCTAGCTTGTGGCCAAGAACCTCCTCAGGACAAATACAGTCGATGAACATACGAAAATGGGTTAAACCATGTCCCAGCTTGACTTTTGAATAGAAGTGGCCGCTTTAAGACTTTTTAAGAGAGACCCAAGACAGTTGAAAAAGTACTGTTTATGATCCACCCCACCTCATAAGTTGTTATTTAACGTATTCTAATGATCAATTTATTTTTTCATTTCCCTGCTCATCGGTCGGCCAGGCAGCAGTTTTGTGGGAAGATGACAGTCAACGACAGTGGTGTGGCCATGTACCAGTGTCCATTGAATCTGAGAGTATCGATTCAAAGTAAACCTGCCGTATTTCATCTGCAGAAGGCTTATGGATTGGAGGGATTTATAGTGGCCTAACGTGTGTTGCTGTTGCGATGGTTTTTTTGTTCCTAAAGTTCCCGTGAGGGAATAAAAAAACCATCACTTAGCACATAGCTATAAACAGAAAAAAGGCGGTGAAAGATTGCGAAGCAGTTACGAGAAGTGTGTAAGTGTTGCGCGGTATCAGTGAGTCGCTTTCTCGTGCGTCAGGTTGTATCCGTAGCTAACTACGTGGGATGTGATTCTCTTGATCGCTATCATCCTTATTACTATAATTGGCCCAGCTGCATCTGAAACGTTCTTTACTGCAAAAATGTGGTTAATTTCCCACTGATCCGCATCGTATATATGTTCAGAATAAATTACGAAGCGAGATGTGTACCCTATCGAAGGGGAATCTGCGGCAGCCTGCTAAAAAGACATAAGCCCTTTGTTCGTTACTGATCCACATAGGTCGCAATAATTTCAAAGTGCTCTTAACGGCGTGGAAGTTGAATTCTGTCTTGGAAAAGTGTGGTTATTAACAGCCGTTGGTGGCTGTCGGCCGCGACAAAAGCGCTATGAGGTAGGTATTTGCAGCGGTTCCTGCATGGAAAGATCCGTCAGCACTGAAGGATTGTACCGTTCATTTGTGGTATATTTCTCGGCATTTCGTAGCTATCAAGTGCTCAACTCAGCCTCTAGGGAATGTAAGCGTTTCCCACGTGTAGCAAATGTCTGTCATATAATACGCTGTCGGTTGCGTTTACAGTTTGTGCAACGGATTATAAATACCGCTAATTTCACATAGTTTTGCTCAAGTCATCGGCAAGGTGATGTCATTACACAACGGGTATATTGTTGGCAGTATGCCAAGGAGTGAGATCGTGCCGGGTCGAGTTGCGTCGACAAGTATGACAATGCAATTGACGGGAAGTTTTGCCGGAATCAAAGTGAGGAATCTCACATATATTTCTTTTCTGAGCATTGAATTTTCGGATGAGGAGTGCATAACAGCCCCTTCTTATCACTCAGTGAAGAAATGAAACGCTGCTGTAGTTGACTGTTGTTTGCTTTACACACTTAACTATTTCATTGCAAAACTTCATCTACTTTTATTTCAAATCAGTTTTATTATTAGACACTTTGTTGTTGAAATAGACTATCAATCATCAGGTAGCTATCAACATTTTACCTTGATTTTTGCTGTTTACTTAAGTTACTCCTTGACTAGGTTGCATGGGTTGGATTGTTGCGGAGAATGAAGGATGTTTGGAACACTTTTTTAGAACTGAGGAGAGATAATAATGGTTTGTATTTAAAGATTTATGCTAATGGAGCTGTGATTACGCAAACATGCGAACATAACACATGATTTAAGTAAGTACAATAGAGATCTTCTAGGAGCCAGTATGAGCTAAACCCAAATCGGATGGTGATCGGACTTGAAACCGGAAACGGTTTAACCTGTGCCACCAAAAATTACTATTGTGTATGATTAGAGAAACTTTTCGATAACACGGTGAAACGTTTCATTGAAGGATAACAACAGCCATGCAAGAACAATGCTCACAAATGGCAAATCGAGGTGGACCTGTCGTATTTGTGGCAAAATGCTTTCTTCGAAAAGGTCGTTTGACGAGCATTCCAATATACATAATCAGTCGAGACCGTTCGCATGTGAACATTGTGACTACGCTGCAGGTTGACTTTTCTTTATATCGGTTGCTTTTCGTTGTTTTACCGTTGCCGTGGGAGTCGATAGGTGGATTTCTTTCAAAATTGCCGCATATTTGAGGCGGTGTTTTTCAAAGAATTTACATGTATTTCAACGTCACAGTTTGAAAGAATTAGCTGACTAGATCAGAACGAGTGGACGGACGGTAAATGCAGACATATGCTTAGATATACTGCACGATACACGGTTAGCCGTGGGTGTAAGTTGGATGACGGTAATAGTGGCTAGCCCTATATCCGTGTTCTGCTAATTATTTTTTCGTGGGGTCGCCAAGACGAAGGAGCGCGCTGGGGGAAGGGGGGTAGGGTTCGATTCCCCACTTCCATTCCTGGATCCACAAAGGTTGAAGAAACATAAGGATGAGTCATTGTTAGTTGTATTAAAACTCAGAAGGAAGGAGTGAATTATGAAGAAAAGCTGCAGTTTCAACAAAACAATTAAATATTATATTTGTGTGTTCTTTAAAAATTGGTCGATAATAAACGTTTTGTATCAACCTGTCTAGTGAACTTTGCGAAATTTTCTTCCTGTTAAGCTTGTCGTTGAGTTATATAACATGAGTCATCTGCATTGGCTATGTTATGAGTGATGAAAAAAGTGATCCTGGTCGCTCTACCTTCGATGGTAGTAAATTCAACCATCTAGTTTAGATATGCCATGAGTAGCAATCACGATAGTAGATTGAGGGTCTCGTTTATTTATCGGAGGTAATCCTGAAAACATATGCACTGTCGATTTCCTCAAAAACGGTTTGGTTATTTAAGCAAGTCAGATGACGTTAAGACGCCACAACTTGCGCAACCATACACCACGACAGGCGTGGGGATATCAGTGCCCTTACTGTCCCGAACTTTACATGGAGCCAGCAAGTTACCAGCAACACGTTGCGTTAGTGAATTTCTTCAATAAATTTATAACTAGAATTTTCGCTGAACGCCGTCAATCAAAACTTCATCTAAGTAATACGCTAACCGTCTTCTCTCAATTCACTATCACTTCACAAAATGAGCTTTGAGAGAACCCATGCAGTTCTGCCGTTTCTTTCTTTCATTTTGCAATTAAAGGGAGGGGGAGAGGGTTAATGCCATGCAGCATTTGGTCGGAAAATCTGCCTTTCTGAGGAAATCTAGTGATATGTGCATTTAAGCATTTTTGGACGATATAAGATGATTAGAATTTAGCAGTCAACAGTGCGAGACATTCCTTCTTGAAACTACCAAGCTCAGATTTGCTACTGGAGCAACAGTGTCAAAGCGTAGAATAAAGTTAACACTGACGCAGTACATATTTCTATTTTTTAAAACGGGTCTAGTTGTTGTAATAATTTTTCGAGTGCTCTTTAATATGATGCTCATTTATTATTGCATATTGATAGATTGCAATCGATGATCGTTGAAGGTCACGTCATTTCGGGAAGTCGGCGACCTTTGGATGTCCACTAGCAGGATGTTCGTTTACGACTCGGTGCTCTGGACACTTTAGAGATCACCTCTCTAAGCACAGAAACTTACCTCGACCGTATTTTGGCTTTTCATCACTCGGCAATATTTCACTAAATCGATTTCTTGTTGAAGACAAACTAGGTTTGTTGTTCGATTCGTCTTTTTGTAGATTCACGAGATCGAGCAGAGGGGCATATAGAGCGAATAACAAAGATCACTCGAAGTTTACGGCTTGCGAATAACAAAGATCAGAAACCAAAGAGAGGCTTACAGCTCATACCACTCTCTTATTGCTTTATCCAAAAAACGCCTTCCTCTGTCTAATCATTTCCTTCTTCTGTCGATAACTACTGTGGCTTTCATCTGTTTACCGTAGTAACTTGTGAGAACAAAGATTTGAGCCGGCGGCTGCTTATGCACGTGCAAAATTTTATGCTTACATGGTATTTCTTGTTATTTCACCTCTATTTTTTAATTAGCGAAATAAAATTCACCCGCCGATGGGATACAGGAAGGAGATTATACGTTGTCAGCACAATGTTTAGCGTGACGACTATAAAGAAAGAGAGAGAGTGGTAGTGAAGTCGCCTAGGTTCTCGTTTTGGTACGTTGCACGTTCTTTGGAGATCTTCCACTTTACCCATCAACCTGCGTATTTTATTTCGCTTATTTACAGGTGTAGGTTTTGGGAAGCGCCCATTGAAGCAGATCGTTCGACCGTCCTTCTTAGCGAAAGCTATCGAGGAAGAAAGACGCTATCAGGAGTATATGAAAACGCCAATTAACTGCGAAAAGGTATTCATTAAATCTGTTGCGGGGATCTTATAATTTATTTTACTATCACCATATTTGTCGTTTATTATATTTTTGCAACTTCTCCCACTACCCTTCATTTAGTTTAGCAGCGATAGTCGAATGCTTATGTCAGATTTAAATAGGCGGATGGGAGTCGTCAAATGCGAGAGGATTATTTGTTCTGTTACGAGCTGTGCGTCCTTTTGCAAAAACATAGCTGCAGTTGGTCACTTTTTATTTAGCTGTATGAAAGTACTGTTTTAGAGACGAGTTAGAGTAGCTCAAGAGAGGTGATTATCGTTGGTGGAATGGTCCGTATAATGTGAAGATGCAAACTGACTTCAAGTCGGCAATTCACTCAGCAGTTAATATCGTTACTTTCACGGCTGTTTTTATATTTTTTGGTTGACAAAGTTTAATCGTTATGCGTTAATTTAATATTGTTGTTATTTGAGTTGCCAACGGTAACCACTAAAGAGCAATGCCAACGGTAACTAAACACACTTTAGGCAAAGAGAGGGGAGAAAGGAAAAAATGGGAGGGGGAGGGGGGAGGAAAGAGAAACCCATTCCTGATGCGACTAACTGTTCTGTTTCTGACGTTGCATACTTTAAAAAAAGGTTTCTCTTCAAGTTTTCCTTCGATCATGAATTCATTTAGTCGAGCTTAAACTGGAGACATTATGAATACAATTGCTCCCTCGATACTGTCATATGTTTTCGAGGTATGCATGTGCCCCGAAATCTTTGCTTTGATGCTTGCATTCATAGTTTGTTATGCATGAGTGTTTTTAGGTGGTAAGTCGAGTGGAGGCAAATGCTCAAAAACAAAATGCGTTGTGGAACGAGAAAGCTAAAGCATTCGAAGAGACGCAGGTGGAAGGCGAGGTGACATCGGATAATGCTTATGCTCTTTTCGATGGAGAACAGTGGATTCTTGAGGATGTAGGCTGCCTCGAGGTAGTCGTAGATGAGGGACAGAATGCTCCTAAAGTATTACATGAAGGCATGGTGGAACCCGAACTCGACTAGATCGGCTGCTTCTGATTTATTAAGTACATATTCCTTTTTCTTGGGGAAAGGGGGGGGGGCGTTCTTTTTTCCATTTCAAGTTTCTGGCAGTTACTAAATTCGCTTAAAGTTTAGTTGAAATTGATTGCAGAGAAAGGCTAGAGTTGGTCTTTCTTCGATATTTTATTCGCAGTCGAAGATTCGGAGTTTGAATTACTAGCGAAAGCTTCTACTTTGCGAGCTATATAGTGAAGAGTTTCTAATTGACTTGAGAGAATTAGGGATTGTGCTGTCGTAACGAAATCCTCTTTCATAATTTATAAACGTGAAATGCTGGTTTGTGATTAATGAGGAATGGCCGTTAATGTTGAGAATTTTCTTGTCCTTGTCATGAGTGTAATGAAACGCATTTTGGGATATTCGATTTGTTTGTGCAAGGGCAATTTGGCATTCCTGAAATCTACATGTACCTATCATCAGGTACAAACCCCCCTCCTTTCTGTCAGTAATGAAGATGTTCTTCATTCTTTTATAATCCTCGAGTAAAACTTGTAAAAAGGGAGTGTTTTGCTCAAATAGCCCTTAGTCTTATCATTCGTTATTCATTCATCGTCTTTTATTCTTAATAAGTAGTAGTAATTTATTCTGATTACACCTTATTTTATCAAATGAGTGACTTTTTCTAGTTCTAGTCTTATTAAAATATCTGTCTCTTTTACGTATCACGCTGGGGATTGATCATATGAAAGAAAGTGATATATCGATCCTCTGCGATCTTTTTTTTCGCCAATTGATACCCGATGTGATATTTGTGAGACACTTTTAATAAAAATATCGTTTTGTAGAAGTAATAGAATATTTTTAATTTCGGCACTTTACGACAGGAATTATTCATATGGGGAATTTCAGCTGTCCAATTTTTTTCTCTCTTAGAATTCATGAATTTGTATGAATTGTTTTTTTACTAATATTATTTGAGTTTGTTTATTACTTATGTTTATATAATTTCTAGATTTGCTTCTTTCGCTCACGTTCCGTAATAATTGTTATTACGATATTTTTGCGGGCCTCTAAATTAATGTGATCAGATTTCTATTGTTTTCGGTTCACTATGTGATTTCGTTATTTATTTATTTTATTTTTAATTGGATTGTTTGTAAGAATTCGGTGGTTTGGTGAAGTTTATCGTTGTTTAATTCGTTTTATGCATTTTCGGGATTGTATTTTCCTCTTTTCAGAAGGATTTACTCTTTGAATAAAAGCTTTTAAAAATGCTCATTGGAGGTTTGTTAAATAAACGGTATAATTTCCGCCCACTCATATTTGTGCTATTCAGTTCGGATGCTGTTAGCGTGATTTTTTTACTACTTCCGCTACTATGTATTGCAAGCTGGGAGGGAGGCAGACGAGCTGAGGTCTCGGGTCACCAACGTTAGAATAGGATCGACGACCTCCGAAATGATGGGGCGTTGTTGTGGCTTCAGAATGCGAGGATAATGTCAGCGAAGCTCGAATCTCCGCACTTAGTTCGGTCACATTGCTGCGACTTTCAGTGATATTTGGCATATATAAAATCGGATGTAATTGGTTTCATTGATGCCCAAATATGGAATTGATGCGAGGAATGTATTAGAAGTGATTCGCTACGGCAACTAAACGTCATCGATCGGTTGGTTGTTTATATGAACTATGCAATTTTTCTGCAGGCTAAGGTATTGAGTGGGTGTGCAAGTGAGGGCATGAGTTTTGAATAACTTTAGTACGCCAATAAGCGCATAGGCACGATGATCGAGCACCGGTCGATAAGTTTTGATGTATTGGTTGAAGGTGAGGGTTAATGAAGTTAAACAGATGGGAATGCGAAATATTCAGTGTGTGTTTGTTTGCGTCCGTTTTTTTCATATTCTTTAGGCGGCGTGGTGTAGGTTTGAGTTTACTTTATAACTAATGAAGTATTATACTGTGTTCTTGAACTGCAGCCGTGCTTTAAACATATTAACTCAATTGTCATGGCAGTATTAGGAAAGAGACAGAGACCGAAGTGGGAAGCGCAATGAACAGTGAGGCTAGATCTGAAGTCAGAGTTCGGAATTTCTCGCTTCCATATTGATAGTGTTGTTCGGTTGAGTTTGATGAATTGAGACTTCTTTGAATGCAATGAAACTTTGCGAGACCATTCTTTCCTCTTTGATTTACTTTTTTGCAAATTCTTCATGTTGCCAAAGCCGTTTGTGATGAGACTAGTTGGCTTGTGCACTTCCAACCGAGTCGGTGAGGTCATCACTCTTTGAGGATCAACGTGAAACTCATTGGGTTTGACCTTCTTTGCATATTTGTAAATCCTTAAAAAGTCAGAGGAATTCGGTTTTAATCACTGTTTAACATACTACTTGTGATTAGCCCACCAGTGTTTCAATAATTCTAATATTGTCGTTGTGTGAGATGCCTTGAGCATTTCATAGGCTATTCGAAGCTCTGCCGCACATACTTATTTAGATCTAAACGTGACCTAACATGCACGGAACAGGAGAGGGATTTACTAGTTATATAATAAGGGGTTTAACTTAAAATAAGCGGGTGATGTAAACTTCTTCAAGGAAACTGAATAAAAGAGTAATTTGTTCTCAATAAAATCTGAAAGTTGACGGCGGTGAAGGGGGCGCGAAGTCATATAAACTGTTGGAGCGACGAATTTGTAAGTTCAGAGTTGGTTCAAATTTTTAGAATGTGCAGTGCTGATTGCGATAAAGTGCTATGAGGAGAACTCGAACTGTGATGGTGATAGGTTGGTTTGTGTTCCCTCAGCTTCTATGCATTTTCCTCTGTTGGTGGTTTTATCCTTGTTAAATATCTTTCTGTGGGAAAGAAGGTAACGTGAGAGTTGAGAAAGGACACAATTTATTAACGTTTTTTACAGCATAGTTTCTTGGATGCCATTTTCTTGTCGTCATTGTGTGTTTCGATGAAGAATCAAACATAATAATGACCGTATGAATCGACCATGTTTAATCGATGTAATGAGCTAGAAAGCAAATGAAAAAGAACAAGCAATTTTGGCTGTTAGTTGCTTGATTCTTTTCTCACCTGAATATCCTCCAGGTGCTTGTTAATTAAATATTCGGTGGTTGAATTTCGAGATGACACGTTGGTGATTCGTTATTGATTGTATTAGCCCCAAGGCTGCAGGTGTTTCAATTAAGGTGTGCAGTATCGGAATGCGAAGATAGAGGAAGCATCTCACTTCTACAAGACGTAGCGGTTGGGCCGATGAGTTCGCAGGTGAGCACCGCGATTCGCGCTAAACATGACAGCGCTCCTTGGCACGCTGCAAATCTGGTTCGTTATTAATAGCTTTGTTCCATTGGCTGATTTCGTTCTAATTTGCATGTTATTCATATTTCTCATTAATGTTACGTCTTCATAACTAGAACTTGTCTCCATTGCACATTGCTATCTTTTATTATCTCATGTAGCAATCAAAACATTTTCCACACAACAATTTGTCGAAAACTCAAAAAATGTCGACGGGAATGGTCGAGAGCTTCTGAAACATTCTTGCGCTGGAGAGCTCGACTTCGGAGACCCCCAGACATTCGTAATATGGCGCAAATGTCGCACTGTCAGGTTTTTTGTGTTGGCTTGAAAGTGCACGAGCAACATGCTCATTGGAAATGCTTTCTGCTTCGTTTATCATCGCTGCTGTTATCTTGATTTCCTTGCCTTAGTTTTTAAGTTTTATTATGAAATACGATTACGTTGCTTGCTTACCTCGCGTCAAACGTGCTTTATTGATGGCTATAGAATTGCGAGTGGTGTGATTCGTATGATACTTGGGATGGTTTGCTCTTCGATCGCTTCTACTAATAGTGGATTTAAAACAGCTGTCACTTACATTATGTGTTTGTGTTTTCAGTGCATTTTTGACGGACGTCTTTTTCTTATCCTCGACCAGGAAGGTTTGACAATCGAGTCTGCATGTAGTAATTCCGATTGCGAACTTTCTCTCTATCTGCTTGCGTCTGTCATGGATGCATCCATACCTCAAAAAAAAAAATCCCCGTTAGGAGCATTCTTAAGCAAACGTAATCGAATGTCGCAGTTTTGTCAAAGAATAGTAATAGAAGATTTACTAATCGATGCATTTTGTTGATGCGTTAAGCAAGGTCTCGAACTCTTTTCTTTTCTCTTTCTCGCCGAATCTTCTTTTTTATGTTAATGTTCAATTCCTCTTACTCTTTCTTCGTTAATATTGGGTAATTTGTTTAGTAAAACTTTTAGTTGATCTTTTGTTTTTAATACTGTTGAATGTTAGAGAGGTTATTTTTAAAATATTTGCAAGGAGAGTTTCTTTGGCTTGAAAACGAGCTGTTGAAATGGGATTTAGGTTTGTTGATGTGAAGAAGATAGATCAAAAAGCAGGTTTGTGGGGCAGGTATGGGTGTGTGGCTTAGTCATGAATACATTTAAGCGTTGTTTAGTGGTGTTCGGGTTAATTTCCTCTCTATGCAGCATTTAGTGCCTGAAGAAATAGTGGTGCAACGATATATGACGTTCGACGAAATCATCTGAATTTTAATATGAACCACTTATATGTATTGGTTTAACAAAATTGTGATAGCGTAGCGCTTATGAAGGATTGATTGAAGGGGCCATTATTTTCGGTTCATTGCTTTGCATCGTTTCACCTCGTTATGTCTCTACATTGGTTCGTCGCATGTAATTACTTCCGGTCTTGTTGACGAGTGGACGCAAGCATGTTTCCTGCCGAAATTTTTGGTGCATCCGCCTATTGTGAGAAGTAGGTGGTCCGTTTTTTTGATGCAGCAAGCTTTGTTCATTACCGCCCCATTTTACTTTATTATGATACTCAGCATGCGGTGTGTTGATTGATATATAGTTTCTGGTTCCAGTACTTTTTTACCTGAGTGGAACTGTTGCATTAGTTTGAAACGGGTCATGATTCTAAATATCACAGTACTCCGAGTCGAACGTTTCTTTTTACACGAAAAATAATCCAAAATTCTCCTGAACATGTTTCTAGGTCGTTGGGGAGGGGGGGGGGAAGGTTTTTCTCCGCCCCCTATCTCCTCTTTCCTCTATTTTCTCGTTTTTTTCTTCTTGACTATCTTCTTAGGATTTGCGATAGGCCGTAAGTCCTTCATTGTTTTCGATTTGTGGGGTTATTGTCATGAAAGTTGGCCATTTTTGGCCGATGCTCGAGCATTTGCTCGAAATGCATGCACGCTCGACTTCGTTTCCGCAATGTGGTGGAGCGCTGCTTGGATCTAATGCCCTTTCCTGTTTCGCAGAATTAATTTCCTTCTGTGAAGAAGTGTGCTGAGGCGGAATTTCTTCTCCTTCTTTTCGCATCCTTTTTATTGTCGACTAATTCGTCGCTATATGTCGTTCGTTGATTGTCTGAGCATAAGTGGAATTATGGTTGTTTGCTCGAAGTTAAGGTCTTGCGCTCCATTTTATTCAATCCGTTGTCTTATCTTTCTTTCGCGTTTTCTAATGTTTTCTCAACAGAATTTTTTGAAATTTCCATTAGCTCAACAAATGACTGTGAGAGTATAAAAATACTTTGGGGCTCATTCTTCGAAACTGTTATTATCTGTATAACACAGTGATGTGTTTCTAGCCGATTTTTAAAACTTTCAAGTGGTATCTTCCAGCTTCTTTAATTTGACGAAAGTATGAACAGTTTCTGTGAAAAGATTCTGATTCTCTCATCTTATCGCCAAACAGAGTGCCTTTGAAGCGCAGAGTTCTGTTTTTTTGTGATATGAAATCAAAGACCCTCTCATTCATTTTCACCTCATCTTCGCCCCATCCCTCCTTCCCCTCTCTCGCTGTGCTTCCATGGCCGTTCCTCACAATTTTCACTCGCAATGTCATTTGCGGTGCATGGTTGATTGCTCCGTTACTGCTTTATTGTCTTTGAGTGCGTGTTTCACTGATTTCGGTTCTGTGGTGGGCGTGAGGGTGGATTAGAAGTTTTTTTAAGGAGGAATGGGAGAATGATCCATCGGACGGTGGTCATACGTTATTTTTTCCTCTTCCACTGAGTAACAGCACTATGTTCACTGTTGGCTCTGAGAAAAAGAACATCGGAGCCTTCTAGAAACCACAGACTCTCGTCGAATTACTTTTTCGGGAGTCCCGAAGTGTGGAGGCAGTCGGGTTTTACTCGAAGCCGTGCTATTCTTTTCTTCTTTTTTGCTTACCTAAAACTTAGTTTCCTTCTGGTTCTACCATGCTTCTATTTTGTTTGTTTCGGGCAGATGTTTGCTGCTGATTATCGTCGGACTGCCATCAATCTAGGAGGGGCAGCATGCAACTGGCCGTGCACATTGTGTCGTGTAAGATAATAGAGCTAGCAGTGACAGCTGCTGTAGGATCTTCCTGCCCGGTTGGCACCTTCGTCTTTTTTGAAGAGCAAATTATACCCTCCGGGGGGGGGGGGAGGGGAGGTGCGTTCGAGCTCATGCGATGTGGTGATGATTAAGTGGCTTGTTCGCTGCAGAGTGTGACAGTGGGCGCGGATGATGGTGATGAGGAGAGCGAGGTTGACGAGCTGAGGGCAAGCTTACGAGCGTGGAACACCATTGCCGGACCTTCCTCTTTCACTGTCGAAGACGAACTCGATCGGCAGTTCCCCGATGCTGCCACTCAGGTATACTCATTCATAAGAAAGCACAAGATTTTATTAATACTTCCGTCTCTTGATAAGAATGAAGAAAGAAGACGTATGGGGCCGAACCTCGGTATTTGTTGATTTGGAGTAGTGATTGTTATCCATTAAGTTATTGCATCAGTCTGGTAATTTTTTAACAGTGGTGTGGGTTCTGTTGCTCTATCTGGGCTGAAGAAATATTTCAATTTCAGCTCCGTTTTTTTTGGACTTCTGGAAAAAAACTTGATGTCAACGTTCTTATTCAACGTCCTCAACAGTTGACGTCATTTGTTCCACTTATTGTTTAATTGTTGTTCTTCGTTATTTGATTGTTTTTTCAGATAGTGTCAAACCAGTTGGGTACTCCATGCGACGCAGATTTTACCTCAGTTTTGAACGACCTTTTTGCAGATGGCAACCGTCTCTTCCAACCACTCGCTGATAATAACGTATGAATATTTTCTGTTCGAATGCTTCATTGCCCATTAGCATGCTACGGCAGTTTCTTCTGAACTTCATCACAGTATTTCAGTCATGTCTTTCCTTGTGTCTGATAAATCCAGTGGTGCATTTGCAAGTGTAACTATAGCAGTGTACCCTTTTAACAGAGAGAGAGGGAGGCGGTCAGCGAGAGAGAGATAAGATTGCAATCTCCAGCTGGTGTCTGACGAAGTTTTATGGCTAACAAAAATGGCCGTGAATGTCATCCGCAATTTACGATGATCTAAACTGACTTCCTTAACAGTTGAAGTTATCGGTGCGATATCGGAAAAATTATAGTTCGTGTGATGATACTGAAGCTATTGCTACGAGTGAGTTTTGGTATAAATGGCATGGAAAATTATCAGTTTGTTCCAATGAGGCTATTTTAGATGACAACGATAGTGGGATCACAGGATACAGGGGAATGAAACGTGCTGAAAATTGCTTTCATGAGGCGAGCGAAAGTAACTGAACGCTTTTAAACAAAAAGAGCGAAATGAACCTATGAAAAATCGAAATTGCTTGCGATTCTCATTTCTTTAACATATTGCGACATCAGATTGGGCTGATTGGGCTCATTTAAATGTACAAACCCCTTTCTTCTTATGTGCTGGATTGCGCAACGAGACACGGACTGTTTTTGTGCTACGACCCCAATCCATGAACGTAATTGGGGCGATGTCGGTAATGACTTCACTTTTTTATGTGATCTTTGATGTGCACTGATGCTCATAAACATTTTGGTATATATATATATATATATATATATATATATATATATATATATATATATATATATATATATATATATATATATATATATATATATATATATCAAGGAACAATGCTTACGTACATTACGTACATATTATTAAATATATACGTAAATGTACGTAAGCATGTGTTCCTTCCAGTGTATGCGTGCGTATGCATATATCGTCATGTTTGCATATAAAATGTACGCGCAGGTCTGTGCAATTGCGTACTTATTATGCGAATTTATACATGTATATCACTGTTTATATGTACATACAAATATTTATTTTCAGTTCGTTGATGAGGTGTTCGCAGAGAAAAAGCCGAAAATATTGAATGGGTATCTGTTTGGAGATACGATCGGGGAAGGTTCATATGGAAAGGTGAAGGAAGTTCTCGAAGAGTATTCGCTCGTGAGACGTGCTGTCAAGATCATCAAAGCTACTCGACTCCGAAAAATTCCAAATGGAAGAGTATGGTTTTCATTTGTTCTTTTAATTCTGATTTACTAATTAACTTACTCTTTACTCGATGAATATTTTTAAAACGGTTATCGTACTTGAGGCAACAAGTGAAAAACGGATTTTAAGATTCTAATTGGCTACGCGTTCACCCATCACATCGTATTAGATAGAGGGGTTGTTTATCCACAAACCTTGAAAGCGCATTGATGGCGAAGTATTACAACAGTGCAACACGAGTAGGCAGTTTTTAGTGACGATGGAGACGAAAACCGAGAGGTAGTTTGAGGTATCGGGAAGAGTCGGCAACGAAATATACGTTTTAGAATAACTGTACCTAAGAACAACAAGGAGATTAGGGGATTGTGAGAATTGCTGGGGTTTTATGAGGAATTCATTGCAGATGCACTGAATTGTGCAAAGGATTTCTCTGAAGAAGAGTTTTTGTATGCAGTGATGAAATTGTTACTGTGCACTCTCAAACCGTGATTGAAGTCATTTTGATTGCCTCGTTTAGATTCAACCTTGCAGGCAAATGTTGAGCAAGAACTAAAAATATTGCAACGTGTGCATCATCGAAATGTAATTGCACTTCGTGATGTATTCCGAGATGAGCGTAAACAGAAACTTTATATGGTTATGGATTATTGCACGGGTTCGCTGCAACAAATGCTTGACGGGTCGAAGGAGAAGAAATTGCCAATTTTCCAGGCCCATCACTATTTCACGCAGCTAACCGATGGTCTTAGCTATTTGCATGCCAAAGGTTATTAATGAATCTCAATTTATGAATCGCCAATCTTTTAAATATTTCCGGTTAAGCATTTCCCCCGAGGCTGATTGTACTTGATCTGGGGAGTTTTTTAATTTTTATAAACAAAAGCAGGTCCCAGTAAGTGGTCGTGGTATTATCGGGCTTAGTCGATATAGGTTACGCTCTTCTTTGTGTAGGAGTTCAACTACTTGTTTTGTATATTTTTTTTCCAAACTTGTCAGTTCATATGCAATTATCAAAGGGACTGACTGCGTGGCGCAATATTTTTTGTGATTTGAGTATTTGGGTATGCACATTTTGTGGTGTGCCGTAGTGTCATTAATTTTGTGGTTCATTCACGGGACAACGGCATGAAAGAAATTTTCCATCAGCATTCCATAGTTGGGTATGATGTAAATGTTGTTCAAAGGTGGCGAATATGATTGCGGGGATGGTGGGATATGAAGAAATCTACGAGATTAAGGCGAATGTGATTTAATGGGAACTCAGAAAAAGAGATCGCTCGCTGAAGGGTTTGGATGAGGTGGAGGGGAAAGGATTTTTGATTGTATTCAATGGGCAGACGGGTTTTTCTGAGTGAAAGTTCCACGCTTTGCAGCAAACAGACTTCGTCTTTAAAATGCTATCGCTTAGGTGTAATCCACAATGATATAAAACCGGGCAATCTGCTCGTCACATTGGACGATACACTGAAAATCAGCGATTTTGGTGTTGCTGAGATGCTCGATCGGTTTGACCGTGATGATTGGTGTACAATCGGTCAGGGTACACCCAAATTTCAACCTCCTGAAATCGTGTCTGGAACCGTCGCACGATACCAGTATGTTTTGTTGCGATTATTTCCTAACTTTGTTATTATCGTGTATGTAGGCGTTAGTGGTATAACATTCGAATCACTAAGCGAACCTGTACGAAGGAATTTTTTTTTTGGTATGAGAGACTCAATTCTATATTTTCATATAATGAGTTTATCTTTGATATATTCGGTTACCATGTTTATTATGTTTGTACACAATCGAGCATTACATTTGACTAGGCAGACGTTGTGTGAATGGGCGCTCTGTTGTAATTATTGATTTCAAACGAGATTCCGAGCGTTTTGATGTATTTCAAGCAGAGGTTTTTTTTTTTTTGAAATGGTCGTTTAGTAGAATGCAAGTGTATGAATATTTAAATATGATGCACTTTGTTCTATTGCTGCGCCATTTAATTTATAGCGTAGTAATTAGCTGAACATCTGAAAGGTCCACTCTGGTTAATGAGGAAAACGAAATGAACATGAAAGGTCCTTGGTATAGCGTCTGAATGAAATTGGCCGCAGCTGGTCTGAATGAAACTTACTTAGTTGCGAAGGGGATTGTTTTGACTATGTGACTGCCAAAGTGTGAATGAAAGATGCATAGTGTTTTCAGTGGTCGTAAAGTGGATATCTGGGCGTGTGGTGTGACTTTGTATAATTTGGTGAGCGGTGAATATCCATTCGAAGGTGATATCATTATGCGTCTCTTCGAGAATATCGCCACACAACCGTTACAAATGCCTCGAAGTGTGCAGCTGTCTGAGCCGTTAAGGCAGCTGTTAAGCGCAATGTTGGAAAAGGATCCAATCAAGAGAATAAATATGCATGATATACGACGATGCGATTGGTACAAACAGAAATACCTCCCTGTAGGTCTTGTATTGTTGATGTTGCTTTTTGATGTTTGATTCAAGCGGGGTGGCATTTGCTGGGGTTGAAGTTGAGGACGTTTTATTGTTATCTACAGCAATGACTAGGTCATAAGCATTAACTGGAAATCTTAGCCTTTTATAATAGCTTTTGATCCTACTAAATTCCCCATCTGGGTTCTGTTTACGGTTTGTTGACTCAGTCGTCATAGCTTTAGGTGCCTGTTTTATGGATAGTTCTACATTGAAGAAATAGATTACAGAATTGCCGAAAACTCGAAATCTGCAGAGTTTTATGCCAGATGGCAGCGAGGAAACGACTAACGAGAAAATTTTCGGTGAAATTAGGTTATTTACAGCCAGTGCTGCACTTGCAGTTTCCACTCCTTTCTTGTGGGCCCTAGTAGATCTTGAGTGATGTTTGTTAGCCACGAGGCTTCTTTAATTTCCTGGCAAGAGCATTGAAAGTGGATTATGATAGCAAGCAAGTATTTTTTAAAGGATGAGTCTTTACGTGTTGCGGTGCCAGTATGCAATAATATGCCTGCTCATCGACCGTTGAGCGTTTATGCACCTCTCGAGCAGATGTATGGAGGCGCAATGGAGGAAAGTACTGCGAGCGCCATAGTAGACGAACCGATGGGTGATACGATGCGAGTGGTCGCATTCCCGGCAGAAGACGAAGAAATGTTACCAACTAGCAGGGATAACGGCATTGTTGTGCCGTTAAATGAATCGAAACGCAATCGTAGCATGTGAGAACCTTTTGTTTTTAAGAGCACAACCAGACATGGGATTTATTCTAACGGGAAAGTCATAGGTGGGATTATCGAACAAAGAATGCTACCCATTTCGGTTTTTTATGAGTTCTTCGGCTTCTCGTTTATATGGATTTTTTTCCTCTGGTTTTGGCGCATTGAGGAGCGATAGTGAAAAGCAAGCTGAAACGTTCGTGTGGAATTGCTGCCAAGTGAGAATAGCTTCGTCATTTGTAATAAGCAGGAATAAAAATTACGAGAGTAGGACGCCGCCGAAAGCTAGCGGAGGAATATATATATATATATATATAATATATATATATATATATATATTATATATGTATATTTTCTTTTTATTGGAAAGCCGGTCCGATTTACAGTGGTTATTTTAAAAAATTAAAAAGTGAGATATTGGCAGGGATTATTCTGTTCCAGAATATGTACTAGTGACATTATTATAGACGAATATTGTGCAAAATATTTCAGAAGGCTACTGAGACGCACAAAATGAATATAGGAATAACCGAGGATAGCAAATAAATTAGTGCTTTGCAGATTGTCGATGTGTATGGGCTCTTCTCGATCGCCCTAACGGTGCAGCTTGCCACTGTGCCACAGTGGGAAATCAACCAATTCTCTCGCGCCCCTTTCCTTCTCTTATTTCCACTTTCCCCTTGTTTCTCTTGCCCTTTTTCTCCTCGTTTTTCTTTTGCACTTTCAAAAGTTCTTGGCAGTTTGGCTGCTCGGTTGCGTACATAGTGTTAGTTACTTTCTAAACTTTTCCTTTCTTTCCGCATAAACACGTAAGGAAATAGTTTTAAGTTTATAGATTCGGAACCACTAATATAGGTGAATAATAAGTATTGGTAATCAGTACGGTTAGAGGACGTTGAGGAGCAGGAATGTTTCAGTTGTGGAAGTGACGGATAGAAGCTTGCATCCTGTTTACAGTTAGATGACATCAGTAGTTCTGTCCTACCCAACTTTTTATGAATCCTTTATGCCCCAATCTCGGGACTTATGAATGCAGCCTGATCGTTTATGCCCAAAAGTGGATGATTTCTTTTAAGTTTGTTGTTTCTGAAATGTTTTATTGTTTTTGTTTATTCTCGATTCTGACTTAATAATTCTTGATTGTGCCGTTTGTGATTGACTGTGTTTATTATGACAGGATTGATAGAAGAGTTTATATCTTCTGAAGATGTAAAAAAATTATGACATAGCATGGTTCCGCAGATCCTTATTTGGACATAATCCTTTCATTGATTCAGATTTTCTATGCAAAATAAATTTCTATGTGAGGCAAAAGTGTGAAAATATTGTATCATCGTGTGCTGTCTCTCCCCTCCCCATCTGCCCAACCTCCACCCCTAATTTGCTCAAAAGACATGCAAAGCAAAAAAAAGGATGAAAGGTTGGCCTTTTTCCCAGTAGATTGCACATTCGTGATATTGTATAACTTTTACAGTCTTATTTCCTTTTTATTTCTTTAACTTCTTTTATAGCTAAAAAGTTTTTATGCTGTGAACCAGCAAATTTTTTTAAAGAGGAATTTTAACTGATATCGCAGAAATAGAGTCGAATATATAGAATCATGGAAAATCGTATGATCTACGTTTATCTCTAAGCTGCAGGTGAGACCTATTTAAATTGAAAGGCTTTTCTTTTATGACTTTGTTTTCTATAATTTCCTTTCCTGGCTGCATTACTTATAAATGCCGTTTTATAATATTTTGGGTCATGCAATATGGGTTTTTATTCTTTATTTTCATTAATAATTAGTGGTTTCGTTTAAAATCTTTGCAGTTGTAGTAGTTGTAGTTATTTCTTAACGAAAATTCACTAATACATTAGGGAAAAAAGTCGAAATTTCAAGAAAAACGTTTGTATGTGATATCACCAAGAAATGAAAAACCATGAATTGAATTCAGCTGAATAGAACGCTTCTAAGATGTGGCCACTCTTTGTTGGAAGCATTTGAAGTTTCCTGCTGGATAAAACGACGAAATCTTTCCAGCACGAAAAGTTGATGGATATTAGGCTTCTTATTGAGGATGCCTCATTGTTTTATCAGTCTACTGTGGTGACAGCGAATGATTGTCTTATCATTGTTGTGATGAGTGCTGTCTCTAAATTGTAAACGGTTTTGTGGCACAAACCGAGGTGTAGTCGGGATATTATGATTCGTCTATCTGCAATGTACTTCTTTCTAGGTTCGATCTTTCATTCAATTTGTTCTGAAATGCGTTTTAAAAGTTTTTCGTTCTTTGATCCGAAATCTATCGGACATTGTTTTCACTCAGTTGCTTTTATCATTTTATTGCGCAAAAGTGTGAACAACAAATGGAATATTTTTGTTTTTCTGATGCTTCACTGCTTAGCTGTATTGGTTACCAGGCTGGCTTGAGGTTGCAGTAGAATTAAAGAGCCGATTTAGGTCTAGATGGTCGGGTTCACTGAGAGTGGGGAGGGAAGGGAGGGTAAGATAGCCAGATGGAAGTGCTTTTATTCTTGGATTTTAGAAGATTAATTAATTTTAGAGAAATGTGGATACTGCGTTTGTTTTCTTCCTCACTTCTACTGTATTTCTCTCTCTTTCAAAGAGATTTTTCCAGCACGCAGCTCTCTTGTATTGAGTTGTTAGATTACTGTTCATATAATAATGTATATACAAATGACAAATGTGCACATGATAGAGAATAAAACTGTTTTCGAATGCGATGCTGCGAGAATTTGGAGATTTTTCGTTCTGAAATGATTTGTCTGCTCACCGTTGTGGGCATTCGAATCGTTTGGATCGACCCAATGCCATAATTTGGCTGGGTGCCTCAGTGATCATTATTTCTCAAATAATTTCAATATCGCTAGTTAGGCACGTTCCCAATATTGCCGGTATTTGTTTCATTTACTTGATATCTTTACTATCCTTTCAGGTAAGACATTAATGGGTAAAGAGCAAATACATAAAATTTATATCTCAGTTGATGTTAACTGTCCTTTTTTGCTATTATTTAGAAATGGTTGTATGAACTAGTAATTATGCATAGAACGTCATAATAGCTGAGCGTATCGATTTCCTTAAAAAGGTTGTTTCATCAGTCAATTTGATACGTTGGAGCTTTTAGCATGCGAAATAGATTTGAACAAGTGATTATTCATATGGCAGAGCTTAAACATTGCAAATGCGTATTCGTCATTTCTTATCAATAACGGAAAATATGGCGAGTGCTTACCATTGCTTGCTGCTCACTTTGGCAAGTAGGGCGACAATAGTTTCATCAAACAACTGCGTCAGTGGTGGGTTGTTGTATGTGGCATAAATAAAGCATAGTAAAACTTCATGAAGGAAGAGGTCGATGAGTACATAACGCTGCTGGTAATAATTAAGGCTAGAGTGATGGTGGTTTGTTGACTATTTCGGTGTTTTATTTTGTGTTGTGTACGTCGAGTATTATTGAGTGAATTTACGTCATTACTGTTTTATCGAGTATTACATACGAATTTTTCTGTAGTATGTAGTACGCTTTCGTTATCACAACTAGCTCTGAATAGTTCACATCGTTGTGCTTTTTGCGGTTTGACTCGTTCGCATGTGATTAATCATTGAATTTATGTTGCTCGCTTATTCGATTCGTTAATTCCTATTCGATTGATGATTTAATTCCTTAATTTAATTGCATTGTTATTTTTATGGCAGCAGAAGTGTTTCTTCTCGTAC
Source organism: Ascaris suum (assembly GCA_013433145.1). Classification (NCBI taxonomy): domain Eukaryota; kingdom Metazoa; phylum Nematoda; class Chromadorea; order Rhabditida; family Ascarididae; genus Ascaris; species Ascaris suum. Next base: position 5,497,556 of record CM024178.1, on the reverse strand, counting down.
AAGCGACGCGATTGATTGCCAGCAAAAAAATTAGCGCGATCATTCGCTATTTTACGTAATCGATAGGACGGCGCTTAGATATGACATTGCAGTCTGTATGAGATGTTACAACCCCGTGGGGTTATATAGCAGGTAACTGTAGCTCTTACAAGGAATACTGAAGTATTAACTTTTGTAACGTATATTTGTATGATGATAAACTCCAGTTGATACAGTGTCAGAACATTGCAGTTCATTTGAAAGCTACCGGGGTAGGATAACGGATTATGAGAGAAGCGAAGTTGGACATGAGGTCTAATTCTGAGTTGTTGTACTTACAAATTAAGTTTTGAAAAAAGGAGGGGACATAATTTCTTATCTAAGGGCTCACCTCGTTAAACGCTGACGTCGGCATTTTAATAACTTGTAGGTGACAGGTGATAAAAAGTTCGGAGTTAAGTGCGGCACTGACTGGAAAGTTCGATCAGAAGCAAGAAGAGAATCAGAATCGTCTCGTCCAACCTTATAAGAAGCTTATGTCACCGCTAGATTTTCGTTCGTGGGGACTGGCGTTTCATAGCAGCTTGCAGTTGTTTTATTGAAAGGGAAAAATCTTACTAATAAAAAAAAACCTGTATCGCATAGATTCTGAGTGCGGTTGTTGCATTTTTATTGCTTCATTTTTGAGTTTCACCGTGAGATTCAGATTCGGATTCGATGTGTTGGCATTTTCGGATTTTCGGACGGGTTTGAAAATTGTTGAGGAAAATGGCGCATAATCATACTTCTATCAGATATTTGCCGTTTATTTTTCGCCTCCTCCCTTCCCCCGTATCGTCCCATTCATTCGTCTTCGAATTGAACGTTGAATTGTTTGAGGGTTACAATTAGTAATACTGAACGTTTTTCAAGTTTTACAAGCCAATATTTAAGAAGGAAAATAGAGTAAAACCAAAACAGTATTGCTATTGGGTGGAGTGTTGCAAAGAGAAACAAAGCAATGCAAGCGACAAAATAGGGTGAGCAGACTAGTCAATAACTTCGATCGCGCTCTTCTCCTGCTTTGTTGCCGAATTATTGCCAGCCAAATTCGGTGCAGTCTGCGCATGCGTTGTTTTATCTCATTTTTGCCTATAAACGCGTCATCGAACCCATCATGCAGCCAGCTCGGAAAGCACATTCGGTTGGCAGCTGTCGATGGATTGAAGAAAGGAAAAGGGTGGAGTTGTGGTGGGGAGCTGTGTTTCATCTCAATTACGAAAGGAGAAGTTGCGTTAAGTTGTAGTGGATTTTTTGGGGAATCGATTTTTATGCACTTTTGCAGGTTTGTACTCATAGAGCGTATAATGGGGTCTGTTTATTTTTGTCTTTCCGTTTCTCACTGTTGAGAGTACCTGGCGGAGATCGGTGAAGCTTATATGAGGTGGCTGGGTCACTCAGCTGTGAGTGCATTCTTAAACGCGTTTGAAAGTTCATTGGCACTTAACGAACCAACTGCTCAAGTGTGCATAACTGTAAAAGCGCATATCGTTTCATCCTCCGGCGTGCTTTCCAAGTTGTTCTTTTTGTTGGGGATGTACGATAATTTCATCACTTGTTGTTGAGCTCAGTGTATTCTTTGCCACAAGTGCAACGGGCCGTTGTTTCTTAGTGATAAAAGGCTTTTCCTTTTCCTTCCTTTTCTGCAGTTTTGACTGATGTTTAAATGTTGCCTATTGTTGCGGGGATGCAGATTTTTTGAAGGAAATATGATGGCACTATCTCATAAGGAAAATCCCAGATTACGGCCACGAAAACTTGGATATGCTCTTCAGAGGGGACGATAGGCGAAGGGGGGAGGTGGTAGATTCCATCGCTAAGAAGTTCCATTCGTTTTTGGTAACGTGCATGGATGCTGGTGTGACAAAACATTTTTATAGTACATACGCAGGTAAGCAAATTTTATCAAATATTACTGTGTCGGTGTGTTTACTTCCTTTTTCTCGTATTGAGCAAAATTTGCGAGGAATCAAAGAAGCTTCAGTACGAGGAATGATGAACAGATAATCAAAATTTATCGTTGAGAATTGTTTCGCAGCTAATGCACTCAACTTCGTTCCTCATAGCTGCACTCTTGTGCTTTTCTCACATCCGTGTGCACTAATGACTCAGTGTCTTTCACTGTCTGCTTGGTTGCTACTGATAAAAAACCCACTGAAAACGATCTCACTGCGGGTGTTGAGTTTACGAGATGCAAACTCATATGAAGAGTGGGAGGTCGGGCTGAAAAGGTTGATGACGGTCGGTCGTTTTTTCTGCGGCGGGCGATTTTAACGCAGCGGCGATGCAGATTGTGCTCCAGGAGCAGCATTTAATGTTTCATATTTTAAGTCTCGTCGGAACATTTCAAATGCAAGAATTTTTGAGATGTTAATATGTTCCCTGGCATATATCACTTGTTCTTCTCGTCGTCTCTTGGTTGTGTTGCGGTGCCATTACGCTAAAAAATTTTGAACTGAAAAGTAAAGAAGTCATCAACCGCTCGGTTATACAAGAAAAGCTCATCATGCCAGCATGTCGAGCACGCCTGCAGCATGTTGACGCCCTTTTCCTTTACAGCGCAGTGTTTCCGTTATGAAGCTAAATATTTTGCATGTAGCTTATTAATCCGCTTGTTATTTCATGGATGCAACAGTGGTAAGCGTTTCGTGAAGAAATATCCATAATCTTGTCGTTGGTACATCTTGATATCAATTTGGAATAATGGTGGCGTTCGATTAGGAAACTAGATGTGATAGGGGTGAGTGGTGAGTTCAGGTTTATATCAGGACACTGCTCTCTGCACGAGTCATAATCGTGAATAGGTTAAATGCAGCGAAAATTGATGAGGCTATTTTCAAAGACGCTGAATTCATTGGCGGTGATATTGAGCAGGTTGGGATTAGGTCTCTGTTTGGGACGTCCTTTGCTTGAGGAATTGTGGAACTCTCAAGTGGATGATTGCTTCCCGCATCTACGAAGAGTTCTACTTTTATAATTAGCAATCGCTTATTATATACTAGGGCTAAAAATGACTGGATGATCATCTTTCGTTTACCTTCATACGTGATTAAACGTCCATTTGAGAAATGTACACGATTAAATTAAAAGCTTACTGAGGAGTTCGCTATGCGAGTGGAAAGATCGGAAGCCGGAGCTCGAGAAAGAAAGTCTTTGAGCGGTTATTACGTCCTTTTTTGACTGCGTACTTTTTTTTGAACTAGGAGCGACGTTTCCATAATTTGATTTTACTTTTATTGATTACACGTCACATGCTAAATATTTATCCCATGTTGTTTACAGTGTGTTCGAGTGTAATAAAGAGGAGTCGTTTGTCACTGTTGTTGGATGTTTTGTAGGATGTCGGTGGTAAATGTGTACGCGACGTCGGCGACGACGGACAACATGTCGCGACATGAGATGTTGATGTGGGTGAATGATTGCTTGCAGTCGAACTTCGGCAAGATTGAGGATATGCACACTGGTGCTGCATACTGTCAGGTAAGTAGTGTCCAGTCGTTTGCTTTTCTTTTCCTGTTTCCTTCGTTCTTCCTCCTTTCTCCTTCATCGAATGCAACAACCACGTCCAGAATATAGGTCATAAAAAGTTGCGAAGTGCAGTAAATCAAATAAACTGGTATCTCTGTTTCAGTTCACCGACTTCTTATTCCCGGGGTCTATCCAGTTGCGCCGAGTGAAGTGGAACAGCAATTTAGAATTGGATTGGCTAAGCAACTGGAAACTACTGCAAACGTCGTGGAAAACACTCGGCGTTGATAAGATCGTGCCTGTCGAGAAACTCATAAAAGGCAAATTTCAGGTTTGTTTATGCTCGTTTCATACTATTGTTCCATCCGTTTGTTACATTCCTGTTTGCTGTGTGCAAAATACAGGTCATATATGCCCGCATGGGTAGTTTACATCCGCTAGTCTGAAGAAGCTTCTTAAAGAACGCAGAAATGAAGATTGCATGCAATGAAGGATGCGTTTGGATCGTGTAAGGGATGAATGGAGAAAGATGTACTGTATTCTCTAATAATTAGGCGCGTTTGAAAAAGCTGAATTTCTGTCCGTCAGGTTGTGCTCCTGATTTCCTGCGCACGAAGCTATAGGGTTTGCATTTGTGTAATTTTAAAACTTGGATAAAGTTAATGAGTTTTCAGGATAATTTCGAATTCCTTCAGTGGTTCAAGAAATTCTTTGATGCGAATTTCGATGGTCACGAGTATAATCCACTAGAGGCACGAGGTGGGGAGCCGCTGCCCACTGACGTTAAACCAGGTGCTGCGTCGAGGATGCCCGCACGCACTACTATGCCTACTAAGTACGAAGTTTTCACTTCCATATAAACGCCATATTAATAATGTTTTTTTTCTGTGATACGCTGGAAATTTTCTTTGTTAATAGAAGAGGCGATGAGAAACGGGAGAGGGGTAGTTTTATGCAGTAGCTGTTCATAAGTAGCAGTCGAGTTTTTGTTGTTTGATCTTATATTCGACTATGATTTATTTATTCTCAGTTCTTTGCAGTCTCCCGTCCACCATCCCTCTCTCAGGTTCTTTAAATTGCTGGTGCTAATATTCTTTTGAGTGGAAAGCCCGGACGACTGAAGACAAGTGATTGCGCTAGCTGCTCAAGACAACTTAGAACAATTCAGCAGTTTATCAAACCTCAGCAATAGTTAAGTCGTGCTGGCCGAAATCAACACGTAATAATAGTATTAATATGATAGCAGTATTAGTGATAATAATCTCCACATTTTTAATGCTAGAAATTACCAGGCACCCCACATATGATACAAGCATCTCACTTTTTGCTGCACTTAATCTTAACCACCACGACGGAACCCATGTGGATCCGGAGCTCTTTCTCTCAGCATGGCTGACCGCTTGCTGACGTTTCTCATTCACGCAGTTTTCTATTGTTGGGAGCAGAAACTTTATACTCACGCTATTGGTTGCTTTAGTGAGATTCTTTCTTTTTTTTTCAGGCAACCTGTGCGTTCCACATCGAATGTATCGGTGAATAAGGATCAGAAACGCGCTCAAGCGCCCCCTGCAAGAGCCACTCCGGCGCGTACGGCACCATCCCATGCGACTCCATCGATAGGTGGCTCTGCTCGAGCTGTTCATGCTACCGCCACATCGCCTACACCTGCACCTGCACATTCGGCTGCTGATCTACAGGTATTCCTAGCGACTGTTGCATTCCACACGATGTAAAGTTGAAAGCCCAAATTTGCTTTCATTCGCGTCCTGTGCTGTTGGTTTGAGAAATGCTGGTAATGTGAGGTTTGGCTCCTGTATTCCCTCCAAACAGTCTGATGACCCTGGTCGCGGACGAAAACAGTAAAGACTCCCTGCCCGTTTTCGGCTCAAATCTCGATGTTATGTGTTCTTTCTTCTGCCAAGTTAATTAAAGGTCTAGAAGCCGTGTGTATTATTGCAAGAAACTACTCATATCTTTGTATATTTAAATTAGATGATGAATTTTAGGAAATTGCAAATTTGAGACGTGAGCTGGACGAGGCAAAACAGCAGCTGAGTGATAGTGATGGTGTTATTGTGAGTCTCGAAAAGGTAATCCCATCTCTTTTGTTTAGAGGTTTTAAATCACGGTTTATTGTTAGCTTGGAAGTGCTGTTAAACGCAATGAGGTGTTTGATCACCAGAAAGAGAGAATATATTTCGGCGAGGGTGTTATGCTAATGCTGGAAATTTATAAGTTCTTTTATAAGTTGGTTTATATTTGAAAAGTTACTGCGAGCGTATCAGTCTTATGAGATTTTGAGGCGAAAATATTAACTGAAATATTCCTACAAATTCAAGATTGTTGCTTATACTTTCTTCTGTCGATTATATGGGCATTGCAGTGAACTATATCGTATTTTTTTATTCATGCATGACTGAGTATTGGTTGTGATTTTTATTATATATGAATAATAAAGTTAATTTACTATTTACTTTGAATTTTATTCCTTAGTGATGAGAATGCCGCTTTGACACTATCTCTTGGGCAGCGGTGACTTATGAGGTGATGTCAAATTGTAAGGGAAAGGCTCGTATGAAGGCTGTCGTGTTTGAACGAGGAAGGATTCGTGTAGTCTTATCTTATGCACGTTGTGCCTCGTGTTCACTCAAGGTGTGATTCGATAGAGTTGTTGACCTTTGGCCTCCTGTTATGAATCAGTTGAATTATTATTATCCTGGAGGTCTGCGTTAATGAAACTTTTGATAATTGTAGGAACGCGATTTTTACTTTTCAAAGTTGCGACAAATCGAGGTGATCTGTCAGGACAACGAACAAATAGGTACCGTCGAGGTTTCGAGAGTTCTTGATGTAAGCTTTTTAGATTCCCCTCTCTTGTTGCATAACTCCCACATCTCTTTTCTTTGAGAGCAAGTGGTAGAAGGAGATCGAGTTATTCAATAATGATCACTAATCTCCTCACAAACTCAAATTTAAAATTATCGAATCGGTTGGTCCGCATTAGTAGAAAGCAATTCCACGGACCACTGTGTATGCAGCAGCCGTTTTTCGACGATCGCTTCGTCGGGGCTGCAGGCTGTGCTGTTTCGTTTTCGATATCACTTGCATCTTCAATTTTATAAGAATTACCTGTGTTTAGTGGAGCGAAACCCCTAGATGAATAATGCATTTGTCTTTAAAATATGGAACGAATTATTTGCCTTTTGAAGTTTATTTTCTGTAAACGTGTTATGCTTACCTCCTGTCTATGCTTATATGTGTATGTGTCTGTCTGTCTGCCGGGTAGGTTCAATGTGGGAACCACTGACGGCAGAGGAAGGAAATTTGTAGGATGTAGAATATGCCATAGAATGAACTCATATCGTATTTCAAACTCAAATATTTGCGACTGCAGGACACACTAAAACAGAATTTGCAAACATTTAAGTTTGGATTTTGCATGGATTTTTTCGCATCTTCATTGTTTGTTGGTAAATAGCTGCTCAGAGAAGGGAAGGCAAAAGCGCGTATCGTGCCAGATGTGCTGATGCGCTTCTCCGTCTACTTTTTTTATCGTTGCGGTTGCACCGAAATATCCGATATCTTTTTTGCATCGTCGATGATGAATGTTGTTAGAGGTGCTGGCTGTTAAAGTAAAATATAGACTTAGTTTCCCAGAAAATTCAACCCGCGAACTTTGGTTGACTTCAAAGGATTAAGTGAAGAAATTTGATCGTTTGGCTTATGAGGTAGCAATCAGTAACACAACCATTATGCTATTACTTTCGGTTGATGTATTCCATTCAGATTTTATACGAGACGGAAGAGGGTTTCGCTCCGCCGGATGAAAACGACGTTGAGAATGGCGAGGAGGTATACTAAGGAGACGTTGCTGCGTTATTAATTTATCACTAGTATTTTATTTCCTTCATGATCAAGCCATGTAAACGGCTTCAAGCCCGGTGCCACCTGACGATGCTTACGTTTATTTGTAGTATCGGTGCAGCAACACGTACGCATATGTTAGCCTGTGCAAAATAGACTACATTGAATAAGCGACAACATTCTTCCTGTGCACAGGTGTGTAGTCCGCACTTCATTTCGTTTACGCTTGCAGTCTGCTGTTTTTATGCTGCGCTCAGTGAGTGGTGTTGTTGTATTTCATGATGGAATTCCATCGGGATCTAAACACTAGCTCATGTGTTTCGATTGGCCGATCCATGATCTTTAAAGTGAGAAGACAGACGATGGAAATTCCAGTGATCACGATGAGATTTTCAGATGATTGGCCACATCATGTAAAATCGAGCTGAATCGCCGTTAGATAAATTGTCGTTTTGCGGTTAAATTTTTTTCTCTAGTATCAGCTCGGATGGTCAGAAATCGGGCAGCCGGGCAGCTTTATATTCAAGGCATATTCAATATAGCGATTTGCGCTCCCGTTTGTTCAGATTTTCTTCCAAATGTTGTGGATTAAAGGGAATTGAGAGTTGTTACCATCTGGATTGCTGAATTAATTCTTGGCAGTTAATAGATCTTCGACACTTACTAAGATTTATGCTCGATTCTAAATTATTTCAGTTTAGTGAGGGTGCTTTTTAGGGGTTTTCCACATTCTTTCAAAACAACATTTTTGTAAAATTTTATGTTTTGAATTTCCCTGCTTTCCATGATTTCTGCTATGTTGACGATGATCTTACTTGTTGTGCAGTGTATGAGGTTATGACTTTTGTTTGCCTCCTCTTTTGAATAACGACTATTTTTCAAAAATTGTGACGTTTCTCGGTGGAGGATGAGCACACAGAACGTTCCAGAGCTGCATTTTGCAAGGGATCTTTTTATTTTGCAGAAATGATTGAGAAAAGGGCGAGAAAGCTTTATGTTTAACTAGTAAAGTGTTTACTGTTATATTAATGCATGTTTTTGTTGTGTCACATCATCCCAACTTCTTTTAAAATTTGCATTAGCCATTGTTTTAATGCTTCAAGAAAATGGTAAGGGAAAATGGAGGCGGAAGGGGGGGGGGGATGTTAAGTGGCACTATACGTAGAATAACGCCGACATTTTCGCAGCTGTGAAACGTTTCGCTCATCACTCGAACTGCAATATGGGAGCGTTCTAGGCCAGGTATCGGCGTCGTTTTATGCGCAATGATTATTGAGCTGTTGATGTGAGTTGAACGACTAATAAGTGACGGCTGACATACACGACGAAGCTGTTCAAATTGAAGTTTAATGTCTCCTATAGTTGACGTTTTTAAAATTTCTCTGATTTTTGTGCTTTCCTATTATTAATAAGCATTGAATTGTGTGTAGAAAGTGTTTAATTATTTCAAGGAGCAATAGATCTCGTATTGCTGAAAGAGTGAAGTAGATAACTTAGATTTCCGATGTGAAGTCTTTTTTGATCGTTTCTCTCGTAGTATCTCTTAGAATCAATGGGCATTGATTTTATTGCATCAATGGTGTGGTTCCCGTTATTGAACTACAAGTTTTAATGCCTAACCAGATATTTAGTAGCTTAACGAGTGCTCTCTAGGGCTTTTTCTGTGGAGCTAGAGCTGCATGTGCAATATCACGTCATAAGCATCTTTACATTCGAAGAGGCACAATGTTTCGAGACTTGCTGAGTGGATTTTCAATGGGGGGGATATGCAAGCTGCGTTGCGCTGATATGTTCAGCTGGTTGTGCTGTCCTATTTTGTAAGCTAAGCGGAAAGATTATGCATTTGCTTTTGCGCTTTATGTTCACGAATTTGCTTTACATGTCGAAGATTCTGTTCCTTTTATTTTATTGACATTTGCACCGATATTCATAAATTTTGCTTCGTTGTTACAACAATGTTTTATTTTCTTTGGTTCCTGTCCATAATGGGCATATGTAAGAGATGCTCGTGATTCAGTCGCTGGTCATAATCCGTAAACGGGCTGCTAGCCACTTTTTCTCACGTATGCCAATTCTTTAGTCACCTTTCTGCAGTTTGCAAGCTCACCACCATCTGCGGGCCATCAGTCGTTTTTATTCATTTTCGGGTATCCAGCCGTCTGTTAGTCACTGGCGGGCTGCTAGCCGTCTTTTAACCACTTATGCAGCAGTGTGGTTCTTTTTTAATGAAGGCTGTTCTTTTTTAACGTTCATGAAGGTTTTTCATTGTTCGAGTATTTCTTCAGCGGTTTTATCTAAGCGTTATGATTCGTAATGGCTTATGAAATCATTGCTTGTCTCTTATCAGTTTAACTTGTTCAGTTGTGTTTTGCAGTTTGCATAACTGCCAGCTTTGAGCTTGTGTGATCGCCTCATCGATGATCACAATGCATCCTCCCTCTCCCACTCGTTCCTTCCCGTCATCCTTCTCCTTCCTCATTGTCTCTTTTGCTTTATTGATATCGTTGAAGATTCTGAGCCTAAATTTTTAGGAGTCACGAAGGATTCTCAATTGTTGCTCTTTTTTGAAATCAAATTGTTTATATCATTCATAATTGGATCGCTTAATAGCGGAGGGTATTTGCTCATTGCTAGCGGTGTAGGAGTTGTTGATCGGTGTTCACGTTGTTTTGATTGATTCTTTACAGTGTACGGCTTTCGTGTTTTGCTCTCTTATTGCGCACTAATCGTGTTCATAAAAGTTTGCTGCATTCTTGCTCTCTCATTTTTATACGACATTGATAGCGATTTTTGTTGTTCGCATCATGGTACTACCTCACTGCCAGTTGTTTGTTTGTTTTGGTCATTTGGTTTCTAGATTCGTGTGTGTGTGGTCCGGGAAATTGAAAAGAGCACGAACTGAGGATGGGTTAGAATAAAGTGCATGTGGGGGCGGACTTCCTTTTCCACTTCTTCCCTTCTTTCCTCAGAAATGTAAAGCCTCATGGCAGTAGGAGTAAGTAGTTATATTGCTTTTCGCGATGAGAGGGGGCAGGGTTGAGGGACGGTTGGACCAAGTGCCAACTTCAGCGCGTCTGCGATCGTTTTTCCCCTGCGAGGTCTACGTTTTTGGACGCATGCATATTCTTTGCCAGGGGAGGAGACCTACTGTTGTCATTTGTGAGGTGGTCATCGCGACGTTTTAGCAAGAGGATGTGTGAGTCAGCAGTGAAAGACGGATGTGTTCGACCGGTGCGCATAGTCGTCGTCGTTTGAATGTTTTGTTCTCCAAGAGACCTGCCCAGAGATTGTCCTTTCTAAAGGGACGTTAGAGCACAGTGCACAGTTTCTTACGGCCTAAAACCCTCAATCTTCCAACTACATCGGATCGAGATTGGTAGAAGAGTTCGCTTTCTCGGAGTTTTTAAATGCACTGGTATGAATAGCGTGGATTATAGCTTATCCTACAACCCACTCCATTTTTTAACGCAGTCTGTCATCTTCGACTTCGATGATGTTTGTTCAGAAGAACGTGAATTGCGTTCTCTTCTTCAGGACTGGGGCATCTTGCGCTGCACTCGCGTTTCTTTTCCGGGACTCCGCAGCAAGGGCACCATGCAGTCCGTTTTACTGTGATAAATAACTTTAAGCGTTAGTCATGTTCTCTGCTTCCGCCCAAAGTGAAGCGAGCAAGTGGGAATGTGTCCCAAACGGTTACCTCTAGAGTGAAAACAGTACTTGAAGTCTGCTCGGATGCAAAATTTCACGGAAACGATGGTTTTGTTTCTTGGAAATAGCCGATTTTACTATGCAAGACAAGTATTAGGTCTATAACGGTCATTGTAGGTGCGGAACAAGAGAAGGGAATTATATTATTTAATCATAATCGTTCTAAATGAGTTTCTAACATTCGCCTGAGACTTGAAAGAAAAAGGCATTTCTGCTTTGGTCACACAAGGCTTGGAATACTTGACGGGTTATTCGACTCGGGAAGCGGATCAATCCCCGCAACTTTGACACTCATCTGTGAGCGTTTTTGTTGCTAAAAATCCTTGATTGGCCAGGTGAATTTCTAATGTGCACAGGTAAAGTTATTCCCGGTTGGTTTTCTTCTAATGTTGAAGCAATTTAAGTGATATGGCAAGTTCAACAGCCACCAATCCTTCAACGTTGTTGCCGTTGGAATTGGTTGATAAGTGCATCGGTTCACGTATTTGGGTCATCATGAAAGGTTTGTATTTCTTCAAACGCATCATTTGAGCTAATTTATTTGTGTATTTTGAAAGTGACGTAGATTAAATAATTTAAAGAAATAAGGCAATGCTTTTCAATATGGGCGAAGGTAACGAATCTGATGTTGAGGAAGTGGGGAATGATCGAGAAGATACGGATATGACGGCGTCCACTGCAATTCAACCAGGCGGCCATGTTATTGGACTGATCGAGTGAAATAACTTACTGCATTAGTATTGGTTTTTATGGATATTGCAAGTGTACTGTAGTCTTGAAACAAAGCTTTTCCTTTGACATGAGCAGCTCTCTGTATTCGTTCACTTTGGGCATTGAATTGGAAGCTCTTCGATAAGTGTTGGCACATTTGTTGCGAAAAATTATAAAACCCGACATGAGTAGTATTATTGACATTTATCAGCACATAAGCAGTTTTGAGACTATATAACAGCAATGCTTCCCCTCAGCTATCTTTTATCAAATGGATGACAACGTAACTGGAGAGTCCAAACATGGCAGCACATAGTAGGGCGATTGGAGCAAAGTTAAACAGCACTCTTTGCGGGAAGTCTTTAAATGGTGCCGCATCGCAACATCCGGCTTTGCTAAAATGGGAGAACTGACGAAAAGAAATGATATTTTAGGCGAAAAGGAAATAGTTGGCACATTAACCGGTTTCGATGACTACGTGAATATGGTGTTGGAAGATGTCGTCGAATATGAGAATACTGTTGATGGGAAACGGGTAACCAAGTTGGACACGATCCTCTTGAACGGCAATCATATCACAATGCTTGTGCCAGGTGGTGAAGGACCTGACGTATGATCGAATCATTCATGTTTCATTTGCATATTTGTCAGGGAATGTGTTTTTTGTTCTTGGCGCATAAATTTGCGTGACTTTTTCTAATGATCGATATCAATGATGATTGTGTTAGATTTTGTTGGAGAGGGAGTGATTAGCATATATGTTTTGATTTACATCTCATTTCATGAGACGAGTTGATCGTTAAGCTTCCGCTGCTATTGGTCAGAGTTGAAGGTGGTTTGGAAGGTTCGACGCTCGCGATTTTCATGTTTCTTCGGAAAATTACTTTTTTTATTCATAAAAAAGAACGTTTTGGAAAATTTATCTGAGCGAAAATGAATGGTGAGGGAAAATTTTCAGTGAATCATTTCTTTGAGAACATTCCTTTCTACTGAAATGCATCAGAGAAAATTTCATCGGGAATGGGGAATTTTTACTTTGATCGCGATTTGCTTTGAATAAACTGGGATATTCGATTAAGAAAGATGGAGACTGAAGAAGAATAGTGAAGGGGTGTAGATAATAAATTTTTGCGAACATTTGACTAAAAAATAGGGGGTGCGATGGAGATGCAAATTTCACAGACTTTAAAAATGCAGTGAACGAAGCATATTTGAATTTAAATTACTTGTGATTTAATGCAAAGTTTTTCATAACATTATTGAAAGTCTATAGATAGATATTTGGAAGGATATGAAGGTGGAGCCATGACCACATAACTGCATTGCATTTGTGGAACTTGATCGCCTCATCTTTTATATGCATTTCGTGGGCTTATCCTAGCGTTCGGTAACATTAAGGACATTTGAAAGGTTTATTCTTGGTATTTCTTATATGGGATATCATATTTCTTCACTCTTATGGGGTGGTGTTGAAGATGGACTTTGCTTATCTTAAATTACTATAAAAGCCTCGCAGTGGCATTTGTTTCACTAAACGCCTTGAGTGCCTCATCTCCAAAAAGTGCTGTAATATTTTGAAGAGGAAGTAAGAAGCTCGGCCCAGGATTTCACGTCGAAGTATTTGTCGTTACTAGTTGTTTATAAGAGTAATCGGTGTGGTGATCGGTTTTGCAATGCATCCATTTGGATTTTTGCCGTTTTTTGATTCGAACATACTTTTGTTTTTATTCGCTATTGTAATGTCTCTGCACAAGTTGCATTATTGCATTCGTCTTTTGCACAAGCTGAATGGTCACATTGAAGGACCCTCTTTGAAGGATGACGTGAGATTCGGAAATTTATGGCCAACAGGTTGGTCGTTTGCAACAATGCCGGCCAATTCTGCAGACGTGAAGTCAGAAGGAGAGTGATGCCTAAATGGAAGGTAGCGAAGAATGAAAGAGCTTACAAATAAGGCTACAGTTCATCTTAACAACTAGACGAGACACACCTATTGAATTTTGATGTTGAGGGCATCGTTTCTAGTAAAAATGATGCCGTAGTGTTATCCTGCAGATATGTTTCTAAAAATTTCGCATCGTTTTTGTGGCATTTCCCTTAGAACTTTCTAGAAAGTAAAAAAGCTGTCGGACGCTATCAGAAGTTTTGGTGATGTCAACGCCCATTCTTTCACGCCATCTCAATAAAAATTCGATGGTCAAATATCCATTTTTTCACAATTATAAGGGATAATATCAAAGTTAAACAGGTTGGTATACGGAAATGATGGAATCTATTGTGAAAGTTGTAATAAAGGCGCCTATAGAACCGGTAGTGAAGGACACTTGCAAGTTCTGGTGCGATAGGTACTGTGGTAACTAGAATAAAATTAGTCAATACAGCCTAATGTCTATTTAACTCAAATAAAGCCAACTGAGAGCGTTTTAAATTTTGAGGAGAAAGTGGGGGGGGGGGGGTTTCAGTAAAGCAATTTTCCGCAAAGATGTGTTTTTTGGAGAAACTTTCGCAGTGCAAGGGTGTATGTTTAATATACATGCATCACAACAATAAGATGGATTTTAACTCAAATGTAAAATAAGGAATATTGGATCATTTCGATAATTGCCATAAAAGTGGAATTTATTGTAAATGTTAGTTAGGTAACGATGTTTGTGTTACAAGCGAGATTATTTGTGCTATGAATAGAAATGCTCCAGAAAACGTTGTTTCCAAACCATTGAAATATCACACGACCAAGATTGGTATCATAAAAATCACCACCAGGGATTTGAAGAGGCTCGATGGGATCGTAAATGGCTCATGAATGATGAAGATACGTCGAAAAAAAGGAAAGCGCTTTGCAGTATTTAGGAAATGCGCGTTAAAATATATGACTCTAATATAAAAACATTGCAGTAAATTGAGCAGTGTCTGGCGTCGAACTTCATTTGCTACTTCTTGAGGCACATCCACATTTTCATGCTGTATTTGTCTTCTTTTTCTACAGCGTAGCCAACCACTGGCGCTTTCCTGTTGAGCAAATTCCATAGCAAATCCTGGACGCTTGTATCCACAGCATTCCGTTTGCTGCCCTCTACTGTTTTATGCTATAGCAATCCTACAGTTCTACGCTTGTAGTACTATAATATGGCGAGGAGTCGTACGGCAATTCCTTTAGCAATCCTAGAGCATTTAATTGAACGTGAGAGCATGGGGAAGATAGGTAGGGTTGCACTGCTTCAATTTGCACGCTTTTGGGAACGCTTTTGATGAGGAGGACTGGATTAGGTTGCAAATGTTTGCCGATTTTTCTTCAACGAAAAAAAAAGAAAATTACTTTTAGAGTGAATTTTTTTCAGTTTATACAAGCAAACCATTGATTCTTTTCAGTTTTTTCTTGTTTTTCTGCTTACTGCACCTATTGCAAAAAATTTCTTGAACAAACAAGTGCGAATCTCTGTATGCCTTCCGATTGACTAGAAAAAAGCTAAAATTCCATCTTCACGATTTCTCACTTTTGAAGGTCATATGCCTCAAATTGCTCCTACAAAATTGTTGCGACATTCAGGAGCGTCATCATGTGCTGAGCAGTAACTTCTTTATATTTTTGTGGTCATGCTGTACTCACCGTTGTAGCCATATCCGCAGTTCCAAAGAGCCGTGATCGTTTGATGCAGAATTGGTGGAGGTGTCTAATCAATGGGGCAATCAATCTATTGAATGTCCATGTAGAATGCCTATAAAATTAAAATCCCAAAAAACATCGTATGACTATGCTCGCTTATACCTATGGGATAGATATGCTATTCTAAATGAAAAACTCGACTATGAGATTGGTCAATGGGGACATTTGGATTCGAATTTTGGCTTACAACAGCGTCTTTTATCGTTTAAAGTAATTCCATCTCACGCAGAGGATTTTGGTGTTCTTTTTCATGGGCATTTTTCGTGCTCAAATCGAACTGCGCAATAGAACCGTTATTTTAGAATTCTTCAGATAAACGTCTTTGCGCTTGAAGATTTATAGCTAAAGGGAAGAACTGTTAAACTGAGAACAGGAAAAAAGAGGGGATGGAGAGGGAAAGTGGAGCGGTGGAGGGGGGGGGATGAATGAGTTGCAATTTTACTTTTCTGATGCACATCATAAAATATTGTTTTTACCGCTCGATTTGGATGCGTTCGGCTAAACGTATAGGCGAAGTGAAAATGCCGATCTCTGCTGGCCTCTCAATAACACCGGATCGGTCGGTTGCACATTCTAAGTGAGCACATCAGTTACGGTATTTTAACGTTTTTGAGCATCGCACTATTTATGTAATATTGCTGCGTGGAGCGTGATGCATAAATGGCTGAGTTCGACATATTCATGGAAACAATGTGTAGTAAGAAATCCGGAAGTATTTACTAGCTAAAGCAAATCATAGCATAGCTGCTGGTAGTACTGGTTGAAGCGGTGATTCAAGATATAACATGATGTACATGCAAGGTCGACGTTAGTAAAACTGCTGTTCAGCTTAAAGTGAACAGTAGGTAGTGAAAGGGCATGGTCTGAGACAGAGCATTTCTGCAGTCAATCCCATTTCTTCCGGAAATAAGGCGTATTTCAATATTTCATAAACTGTAGCAGGCCAATAGGTTTAATTCGTACAAGCTGCGCAACCGAATTCCTAGAAAAGTCAGGTCCTCGCGTCGTCCATCATTGCTCTCGACTTTCATAGCTGACCGGATACTGATTAGTGACAGTCGAATGGGAAGAACACATCAGAGGCATGGCGAAGTTTGATTAGATGGCAATATGAAAAATGCATCTGTGCATTTCATCCTTGATGATTTTGCATTTTCATCAGCCGAGAAGGTTCGTTCATTTTCCTCATTGCACAAAAAATTGAGTGAATGTCCTCATATATAGTTGAAATAATTTTAATGAGTGTTTAGAATGAATGAAACTGCGTCCGATTAGGGCGGTCACGATATATGCTTTTACGTTTCTGCTCAGCAGATTTCGCTCCCTTAAAATGTAATAGGGTTTCCACACGAGATTACTGGGTCACCTATGAGACCAAAGGGATCCCCTGAAACCACGAAAAATTCCCTAAGAGGTCATCGTCGTTCATTCGCTAGAAGCATTTCCTACAGTTTAAACGCTGGCCGTGCATTTTGTCAGTCCATATACCCAAATCACCGATATTTTCTTACCTTCTGATCTGCTTTTAATTAACGAGCACTTTTCTGAACATATCCTATTGCTACTAGAGATTTGCTGCCATTGCCTGAACATACTAGACAACCGTGTTTGCCTGTTTGCCCTGCTGTTTTTCGTATCGCGCAAAACTATCACCGCTAAACGATCGTGCATAGTAAATATGCTAATAGCGGTTGATCACTAGTGCATGCGTTCTTATACCTTGGAATAAAATTTTCTAAGCACCACTCAACGCATCAAAACCACGCAGCTGTTGTTTTTTCCATAAGGTGCCTTCTACTTGCAGTTATAAGAAGTTTTAGGTGGTAGATCTCGCAATTCCTACTTATCCATATACGTTGCCTTTGCCCTAAGAAATGTCATATCTATCTAAAACAAAGGCTTTGAGGTAAGGAAAAATCTCAGCAGCAAGAAAATGCGCGAATACATTTAGTACAGTCGAATACCAACGAAATCATAGTTTGCACTGTCATTTCATGCATCAACATCCCTGAGAGCGATTGTACTCATCGATGGCGATCTCTTGCTCGGAATGATATTCTGGTTTTATGCAAAAAAAAACGCGATAATAAAACATATTAATTAGAGGAATGCATCAAAAATTTCACATATACTTTAAACGATTAGTAAGTATCTTTGACTCGTCTCAACAATGAACCCTCTTTCATTGCATCTCGGGTTGATAACAAGAAAGGTGCGCCAAAAGTGAACACGATTCCATTCACTGTTAAAGGAGTTTCATATGTTGCCAAAGAATAATGATGTTTCATATTTTCATTAACTCGATCGCTCGTAAAAATTTCGTGAAGTTGATTTTTTTTTCGTGTGATCTAAATTGTAAGAATGAAAATCTAACCAATATAAAATTAGCACGGGTTTTTCACCACATTTAAATACCTATAGCTTTTCTTCGAAGTTAATGTAAATAGATGTGAAATATTGTATAGAAGATTAGAATATAGCGCATAATATATAATATAGGCAGCAATTCTCCTAGATTTCAGTGATATATAAACACACATTTGTAGAGGCGAGCCGCAATGCACTTTGCGAATTCACTCTTCTATAGCAACAAAAATTCAGCACATCTAATCTGCATATGAGCTACAATTTATGTATGAAATTTTTCATTGAAGGATCGCTTTTGCAACAATTTTGGATTAAAATTAAGGAATTCATCGCGGAAAAAATCACTAAAATTTTCCAGATACAGTATACAACTAGAAATATTCTATCGTAGCAATGAGCTACGTGTTCTCAAATCTCTTGAGAGATATGAGGATAAACGTCAAGCTTGTCTACTGAATTTAGAGCTTCTGAAGCGTATCCTAACGGGGAATTATAGTCATCAAAGGCAGTGCAGGTTGGCAATGCGGGTTTATGCTTCATTGAACGGCATTTGTTTTTGAAGCCAAAAGAGTGGCCTCGTTGCTTTTTGTGACGATGAGTATGTCAATCATGCATCACCGTTTCAATTGCCTATACGAGCCGCCTCTCTATATAAGCATAGCCAATTCGTGTGATGTCACCATTTAAGCGTGCATCTGCGATGCGTACCGTTTGTACGACCTTCGTGATCGTTCCCCTGCTACTTGTCGCAATATTTGGATGCATCTCTTCCGCTTTGCCATCTTCAGATGCTGATGTCGTTTACAGACTTCGTAAGTCACCTTTTTTGAGACAAGTGGAGTAGCGTATCAATTTTCTGGCCCTTATAATTCCTTCTGAATGCTTAATCGAGCTGCTTCGTCAAGCCAGGAGGTGTAGAAGTCTTTATTTTCACTCTCCCCTTCGTTGTACTTCTTTTCTCTTCTAGCACCTTTAGTTCTTCTTTTTTTGCATATTCAAAGATTTTCTCTCCATCACAGCTCTGGAGGATCAGCGTTTATCTCTCGACTACACAATTCGTAAAAATAGACTTATTTCGAGAAAGTGTTTATTAGAGAATTCATCAAATTTTTATCGAATTTCATTAACGAAAATTTTCCTCACTAATTTTTTCCACAATTCTTCCATCTTCATTCAACCATCGAATATCACTAATTCACAAAATGTAGTGATATTTAGCCGTTCATTTTGAATAATTTATTCGCAGAAGATCTTTTGATCAGTTCAGCGCTACTGAACTAGAAATGATTTTCTTTTTTAATCCATTTGTACGATATTAAATGTGAAATTATTAACCCTCTAAACTTTATCATTATATAATCTGATAAATGATACTTGATGCATGACGGGTTATTTAATAAGTGATTTCTTTCAAAGGCCAGAATTGGGGAAACATATAAAACCCTGTAAGCATGAATAGAAAAGAGCAATAGTTTTACAATGTTTTAATCCAGAAGAACTCTCAAGATCAGCAGTAATGTATGGGTCGAGCCGACTCAGCCACAGCTGGAAAGCTGCAACAGTGAAAGAATTAACGACATCGAGCGGAAGCAGACTCCGAACTCGTAGAACGCGAAAATAGAAACTACGTGGAATGTTATTTGTGTTGCCAAGTTTTTTAGTGGGCTGAAACTGACGTCCTTGTCGACGACTTTGGGGTAAAGAGCTGAAACGAAACACTACTGAGAGCGGGACGTGAGGAAAGTCGAATACACTTTTCTAGCAAAGAATCAAGTCAAATTAAGCTCGAATTATTCCATTACTTTCAGATTGAAGATTTTCAGCTGATAGTGTAATTTTTGTGTATATGTGCCGGTAAACTTTACAACAAGCAGTGCAAACAAAACTTTTCTGGCCATTCTCTAGTAGCCTGATATCAGAAATCGAATAAGGGGATCATACAGGAGTATAGTATTTTTAGTGGATCGGCAGTATGCGATTTCCATAATGCCCAATATATCTATGCTGTAAAACTCAGAGTGTATGCATTCTTCGTGAGAAACATATTACTGCCATGATTCCGACCATCAGGCGAATGCATCAAGGTCCTTTGGAGAATGTGGAAGTTGTAGACAAGATCATGGAGCTGACGATTTATTTTGAGATCATCAGCAAAGAGCTTAGTACTGCTCAGAATGTCACCGGAAACATCGTTAAATTTTACGAGGAACAAAACAGTACCCAAGACACTTACTACACACCATTGGGAATGTGGTGTGAGGTGGAGTGATTATTTCAAATTCTTGCTTTAAAACTCGGTACACATTAGAAATCATACAGCTAAAATCTGACTCATTAGATCAATGAATGGCATGTTACCGCATAAAAGCTTGACGATTTTTTTTCGTTTCCTTTCAACGTTCAACTCAAAGTAACACATTTTGAAAACTAGAAACGGTCGCAAAGTGCTGAAAAATGAATTTCTGAAAGCAATCACAAATATAACAGCATGAAGAATTGTTGAGACAATGAATGTCGGTTTTCCAAATAATGCTAGCACAAATTGGCTTGGAACAGTGATGAGAATAGCCTCAAATCTTTATCAGACGTCATTATAAATCAGCCGTCACCTGATACATACATATGAATTGTTCGTCAAAAATTTGAATTTTTATTGACATCGAAACAAAATCAGCTAAAATGAAAGGTCTCGTCCTCAGTTTTATATTACCTGAGGTTAATAAATTTGCAAAGAGGTTGCAGTTTCTGCAATAAGAACACTAAGGAGAGGGGTATTTGTTGCAACAAATACCGCCAAAGACAAACAACTTATACATGTTTGGATAAAGTTAAACGATCCGACAACTCGTGCAGAAATGAACCAAATTGGCCAAAAATTTTGGCTCATGATGCTATGCGGCAATCTAAAACGTAGCTAATTGATGACTTGAACGGCTATTTGTCTGAACAATACGCATCAATATACAATAGGTGAGACCCGCCTTAATATCTCTTGGCATATTATGGTGAAATAAACTAAAAGACTAAACTGTTCCTCCTTTGAATAAATTGTCACTTATTTCATTGTAAATAAGAAACGCATATTATACAATTAGCAGTTGTGAGCTAGAACAAAAAATTAATTTTTTTTTGATATATATGTAAATACAATTAGCATAATTTTTACATTTGAGTAGGAACTCCGAGTAATGAAACTGTTTAGAGCAACAAGGATGGTAATTTTGGGATTTTCAGTGAGTCAGTACGGGAGCCGAGCAAATTTTCCGGATGCTGATCTCTCCAATTTGCTGGAAGAACAGAGGTAAAATTGATTGTTTTTAATTTGCGTTTTAGGCATCCCAATATTTGGTTCTTTCGGAGGACTCTGGTTTTCACTCCAATTCAAAGAGTTCTTTATACTGGCGCGAATTATAGATATTCGAAAAAATCCCTAAGAGTCGATGTCGAAACGCTCTTTTGAACCAGCCAAAAATACAAGTACTCTATTTCTGACTAGTCGGAAATACAAGAAGATCAGGGATTTGAACCACGAAATTAGGACTTCCATTTACTGCGAAAATAATATGAAGATAAAGTATGGTCCAAAATACTATTAAAGAGTTTCAGCATTAGTAGCACATGAGTACCGTAATTACAGGTCGATGAAGCGAGGTCTTGGGCCACGCCCACTACGATTCGGTTAAGCGGTGTTGTCGCTGTCTTCACACTCTCGGCTTCTCGCTAATGCTTCTCATTCTATCCTCCAGTGTTAACCTATTCGTTTAATGAATAAAATATTCACTGATTTGATCTTAGGAAAGAATAGAAAAGAAGAATTATACCACTAAAATAGACTGAAGTGATCGGATACATTCAATTTTATTCCATGCTTTGTTGCTGCCACCACATAGATAGAGCATTTTCATTGCACTGACTGCGAAATTCGCTGAACAGGCCATGTCTCGGAAATTTGGGAAAGATGAGCACTTCTTTTTTAAAAAAAGGCTCTTTAAATGAACACATTGAAGAGATCTTCTGTCCACTTCTTCCTCAACGAAGCCCAAAGATAGCAAAGTTTTTCTATAGAAAGAATCTCTTCAAAGCCTAAAAGGAATAGATGGTCGAGGTTTTCACTATTATTCCACTAAAGTGCAGTAAAAGTGGTAGATGGAGGCTCATTATGCGGCATGGCTGAAAGCATTTGCAGTCCGACACTCTCTTATATGTAGATTTATTATGTGTTTCTTTTCAAGCACATGCTAAGCTGTGCTCTTAAACGTAAACGGCAAGATGTCAGTGATATTTAGGCTCCATAAAAAATCTCGAAAATCAGTTGCATGCATAAAGATGTAATATAGAGAAACTACTGAGTGTGGCACTGTATTTCTATGGATTCATAGATTTGTTGCCAAACTCATGTCTTTGAATGATCAAAAAACGAAGCAAAACAAGTGTGAGAAGATCGAGCATTTAAAGGTCAGCATCGAATAGAACGGTCTTCAACTGCAGTAAATCTACTACTGATCTGATATAAAAGAAGCTAAGATAACGACGTATAAGAGTCATCTAATTTCCATCAGAAGCATCCAATGAAAGTTGGCAATGTGATATTTGCATACTAGGAGGTCGACATACAAGACAATGGAAGAGTGTTAAACAAAAAAACAAAGATAGATGGAACGTTAAAAGACAACATAAAGCTAAACGGAGAACTGGGCATAGTTCTTAAATTTTTGGTTACTCACTGTAGAAGATGAAGAGAGAGGAAGGAGGAATCGTTGTAGGCGTATCTCAACACTCCCGAAGGTATGCATTACTCTCGCAAAGAATATTACACGAAAGGAGCTGCGAATATTTGTACCTAACGTTGTAGAGGCCTTGAATCATTGCTGTAATTATACTATTATTCTTGCTTACTTTTTAAACTAATGCAAATTGTTTCTTTCCTTATGCTCCAACTATTAGCAGTTTCAATTTATTTAATTCATTAATATCGATCTTAATTCCTTAAGTGCGCACATTTTGTCAAGAATAGGGTTATTACTCTCGTTTTAAATTTTGCGTCCATGCAAAAGCATTTTTGCAATATTATTCTCAAGTTCTTCCCTTGTAGAAGTGCAGCGAAGGATAATAAAATACGCTCAACTATTAGCGTGTAATATCCGAATAGCATGTTTTCTTGTATTTAATCAAAAGCGTCTCTGCCGGTGCATCAAAACTGATATTCTTTTGCAATTTCGATCCGTCGATATTCCAGAATATCTCTTTTTATTATGTTCAAGAGCGTTTATTGCATTAATCGATCACAAATCCCACATAAGAGTGAACCAATTTTCAGAGAACATAACTCAAAGGCCAATGAAAAGTGAGGAAAGGGAGTTCCACATTATTCGCTTAGCGGTACCATTTATCACACCAACCAGTTTTATTAGCGGCCAATAAATAATAATGCATCAGTGTTGTACTATTTCAGCTATTCTACAAAGGATTCAATTTAATACTTTTTCTTTGCGATATGCGATTTATTAACAAACGCATTTGAGCGCATAATGCGGGGAAATAAGGAGCCTGGCTGGTGCGCCACTTTTGCAGACGAGGCATTGTTGTGACGGGTTTTTTAAATCTTATCACAGTGTGCGGTCACTTTGCACCTTCCACGATTGTTTTTTGTTGTTGTCGCTCTGAAAACCTTATTTTGCAAGTGAAATTACGAACATTCAAAAGTAGGACCAAACAAAGGAAGAAGTAAAGTATGCCACAATATCCGTTTTAGTAACTTTTATCCTTATGATGATGAAAAATCCAGTATCAGTTAAAAAAAACTCATAGATCTTAGGTGTCTGATGAGCGCAAGGACATCTGGAGCTGAGCTGATATCAACGAGAAGTCTACTCAACACTCTAACGACGTAAAAAGGGAAAGAATTATAAATTGAATTCCGATGAATGAGTCTGCGCTTCTATTCGCTATTTCTACAGCCTGTTTACTCTATCACAAGCATAGTTTATCCAATTTCTCTTCTGCACCTTTGGTCGACCGGATCCAATTTTTATATTTAACGTGAAGTCCCGAGAGTGATGGCATGAAGCTTGCTTCTGCCTTACGCTCACATGACTAATCACTTTCACATGTTAGCGGTAAATGATGAAATTTTTTAAAATGCCTTCACTGCGCAGTTAGCCCGATAGCTCGTAAAAATCTTCAAAAAATTTTTCTCGGTGCGACCAGTGTTAAGTGAAATAGCGACAACTGTAAAATGCAGACATTTTTCTCCACCTTTAAATGTCTATGATAGCTCCGAGAATAGGTGCTCCAACATAAAAAATAACATAATGGATCATCGTACGCAATACGTTATTTTATTTCATAGTCCCAAAATGGGAAAACAAACAAAAGTATGTGAATATGAACAGCAAAGAGTTCGGAACTCTTGTGAACATTATGCCCAGCAAAGTTCAGAACTCTTGCCTCAGCGGTTGCCGGGCCGAGATTATCAGACAAACAGACAGTCTCATACACGAGTGAGATTTCATACATTTTGCAACCGCAACTGCATAAAAATGCATAAAAATGACTTCTTTGAAGCAAATTTTTTAAAGCGATCGGACCATTTAAAATATGAATATTCCATTGTGCATGTTTCATTATTCGATAGCAATTTATGGAATTGGTTAAACGGAAAAGCGGAAATGCAGGAGAGAATTGCAACGCTTCTTCTTTTGCTTCAGTCTGACCGATTGCAAAAATGAAAACCCACCAGCTGCGCAATGCAAATTTAAAGTGCACTCCGACTGACTGCAAAACGCAAGCAAAGTTTAGGCACATTCATCTTCTCGAATTCTCTCCAGGTTTGTGGATGAGCTTCGCGGTTATTATGGAGGACTGTGGCGGCCACTCAATTTCGTCACTCGACCTTCAGAGATACATGTACGCATTTGTGATGAGTTTTATGTTTTATGACACTGTAACATCATTTTTGATTTTCGTTTTTCACTATGCTCTCATATTATTGCATCGTCGTTCAATGGGAATTTAATCCAAAAAGCAAATAGAGAGATCTCAGCAATTTTGAACTCGTTTTGGAATAAGCTGAATAAGGATGTAAGAGTGGGCGGTCCGATAAGATCCTTCGCTTCGCATTCAAATACGTCGCATTGGCGAAATCGCTTGGTAGATTGATGTGCATGCGATGCCCTATGCTGCTCCTTTCAATACTTTTAATTCATTCAGCGTTCACCTATTCGTTCTTTATTCGTAAGTTCCTTCATTTAGTGTTCATCTGTTTTTCTTTTCAATTCTGTTAATTCTCTACGAACATTTTATTGCTCTATTTTATTCAATTACTATTGTTAATGTTCATCGCATTATTTCCTTCTTAAGATGCTTCATATTTAGTCCATAAAAATTGTAGAGAAATTTCGAAGAAATTTTCGCTATCTATGAAATGACAATTGCAAAAACGAACGGATAGTCAACGTTCAGTAGATACTCAATGCATTGCAAGAATTTAATAGATATTCATTGTCGACTGCTTGACTATATATGGGAATTCTTTGATCAATTAAAAATCTCATCACGGAGAGATTCTCGAACTGTATAAATCTTTTGCTTAAAATATAATTGAAGTTATGAAAGTTTTTCAACACTCCTCCTTTCTAAGGATTTCTATTCTTAGTACTAAGAAAATCCTATAAGAGGGTAAAAGAAACATAACTCATCAATAGAAATAGGAATTTATCAAGAGTTCCTATATAATAAAAGATTGTCACACTCATCGATGTAATGCCCAGCAAGCTGATGAGTTTGAAAGCAAAAAAATACTAACCTCGTGAAGATGCTTAGACATGAAAACGACTCCCATTAAAAGCGTTGATATTGAATCGTTGCGCAAATATTCCTTTTCAAAAATAATACCAATACTTCAAATCCATTATCGTAGACGGTGGGCATATAAATTTCGTTGAGCGTAAAACGCGTTCAAATAACCACTCTCTGTTGTTTATTACAGTGCTGTTTTCCGAATCAAACAATGAACATTAATCCTATTGGTCGAATCAAATATAGTTTTTTGAGGGCTATAGTATGGGGTTTGGAGGAGAGGCGTGAAGGGAGATGAGGCAGGTGAACGCTTCATGCATTCACCTATTTTCACAATCACGGAAGTGTGTTTCTTTGGTCATTAGCGAAGCACTAGCTAAATGATATATATATATATATATATATATATATATATATATATATATATATATATATATATATATATATATATATATATATATATATATATATATATATATATATATATATATATATATATATATATATATATATATATAATAGCATCGAATAAGCATATCTGTAAATAAGTATGCTTGTATCCACAATAAATCATTGAAATAGCAGCATATCGGATATTTACCTAATTTCGGAAGAATCTGAAAAAAATCCTCTTCAAATGTACTTAGATGCAATGCATATATAGATGTAATGCATCTGCATATGCAAATTTGCAAAATCTTGTAGAAAATTTGAATACTGCCAGGCAAGCGAAAGCTAACATAGTAACCCCAACAAAATAGCATAAAATTAGCTCAAAGAACGTTAGAGCATATAGCAGACAATACGTTTACATTGAATAGCCATGAATTTTCTAAGCAACAAGTCAAATCCTTTACCCTAAAGGACAGGTACACATTATAGTAATATACGCAGGTGCATATATAGCCGCATCATATAATATGAGCATAAAACAAGTGTAAACGCCTGTCAAAGCGCTAGGACAATATGCATTCCGCTTGCATGTTCCACTGGTTTCATATAAAATGGATAAAAGTTACATATAAAATGCACGGAGCGCATCCTGAGAAAATTATAATTGTACGGCCTACATATTTTAATTCATTCTATCCTTCGGAAAAGTCTTTTATAAAAGATTCATTGTTTTCTATGTTAAGCGATCCATGAAAGCCTAGAACTGTAGAATGCTTGCAGATTTTCTTGGTACTTTTAAATCCATGTGGGAGCACTAGAAATTGACATGAAAGATGGTATAGGTCCACCTTTGATTTACATCATAATCACCAAATTTCGAAACTCCGGCTCCAATGTTTTCGAGACCAAACCGTCGGACAGATAAAGACAAACAGGCACATTTATACAAACATACATGCACACGCGCATGGAGCCTTGAGCAGACTACAGAATCAAGCAGGTGACATTCCCCTTGATTCTAAGCACTTGGTCTGCGTGACGTGCTTCTTCAGGAGAGCATACTGATATCTGCCGTGGAGGAGAGTTCGACTGTTAATAATCGTGGTTGAGGTTACGGCCGAACAAAAGTATAATTAATGAGCACCGCCGAGACTTTAAAAGTGAACAAGTATGAAAATCAGTAGAGATTTCTTCGGCCATTTTCATATTAAAGACTCGCGATTATTGATAAAAAAGTTTTTCCGCAATCATCATAAACATCCTAAAAGCTTCAAATGCATCAACCATACCAGTAACACATGAATATCAATAATAGTAATTAAATTTATAAACGAGGAAGCAATCGCAAAACTGATAAGAGAGCTGTTCATTTGTACAACTGATGAAGATTGAGTTCATAGAAACATCTATAGCAATGATACACACTATAATTTGTTGATAAATGATAATCTGATAATTGATCAATCAACTCTAGGTTTGATGTATGATGCAGTTGATTATTGCTGTAATTGATGTTATAGTTGGCTGAGAAATGATAAACTGGCAATTGATTAAGCAACTATCAACACTCATATATGCAATAATTAGGTGATAAATGATATGCTGATAATTTATTGGCGCCCTATAGCATTGTTAAATGCCATAGATGTAGGAACTATTAGGGAAGTAGTTGCTTGAATATTGCAATAAAATGCACATTCGATTTTGTCACATTGTGCGATTTGTAGATAACTTCGGTCTAGGTGAAGAATCTAAACTCAACAGGTATGGTATTGTTGCAAAGGTGATTCTTCTTTTCAATGAACGATTTTGGAGGGATTTTCATATCAGCTGATGGACATCGATCCTAGCTACCTAGCTAGACAATATTCGCTTTTCTCCTATTAGTTTAGTGGAGCAGCAGATGGGAGAGGTGAAAAAGTATGAGTTAATGGTCGCTTCGATACGGAGAGATTTCTGCGCATAGTAGAATCGCGGTTATGCCAGATCGATAAATGAATGCTTACACATTTTGAAAAAGAAAACAACGTAGAAATTTTTCATTTCAGGCATCTTACTAGAAAATGCCATCACTCACTGCTGAAAAGCGCTCTTCAAAAATGTGGCTTTTTGTACTTGAAACGATGTTCAAAATTTGGGGCAAGAATAAAAGTAACGATCGGATGGTTGGAAAAATCCACTCAACTCCAACTTTTTCAAAAAAAGACGCTTACTCTGAATAAATGGTACTGCCATTGCAGCCAGAAGCTATGATGATTTTGCTGCGAGGCAATCACCACTCGATACACTCAATTTTCTTCGAGCAACTCGCGACTTGTTCGATGGAAGGGTCTTTAAGTTAGTTCTGCATAGTTTTATTCCTATTTCTTAGTGCTTTTATTCATACTCATAAATATACGAAATTATTCGTCTACATTATCACCTCTTCATTCCGTCTCTTTCATCTTATCCAAGAGAGGAATAGAATGTAAATTTTGAGCTTCCCAGAATAAAAGCTTATGATTCGGCAAAATTCCGCTAGAATTTGCAAAAAATTTGCTAGTATGCAGTTGCAGTCGTGCTGCAGAACTAAGCGCTCACTTCAATTTACGATCCTGAAGTTTCGTTTAAAACCGTTGAAGTAATACTCATAGGTAAGATTGTTTCCCCGCTTCTTTGCGTCGCTGTGAAAGGTAGAATGCCATTTGCTTGTATGTAGGCCATTTAATATCATCTTTACACGCAATATTCATTAGTTTTGTGAAGAACTGCAGGTCATTTGATGAAGAAGCAGTCTTGTTCACAAAATTTGATGTGTTCAAGCTATGTAACGCTGCTGATAGATATTAAACGAACGGATGAATTGGATAACCCTTTAAACTCACTAAGTGATCAGAATAGAATAATTTGTAATGGATCGGGACTGAATGGAGTAGAAAAGATTTGAACAGAATGGTTATATATTTAATACGTTTCCACGTCAGAACTTTAAAACTTTCGGCTAAGGGCTTCATTTTCGATTGGATATTCAATCGATAAATTATCTAGGGCTTAACTTATCGTTTAGATTACATCAACCAAAAACGAATGCGGGTTGTCTTGGATAAATCTATTTGATTACTTATTTACTTTTCAATTTTAACGTCCTGATGTTGGAAAAACTTTTCTAAAATACATAGGCATAAGTAGTAAATAAGAGCAAAACCTCCGTAAAGCTAGAGCCCAAGTAAATAGAAGTTCAAGTAAATAGAGAGTCTATAGGTTGAAATGATTCTATGGTAATTTGAAAGTTGAAGGATTTAGTTTATCAAAAACGTCGGCAAGAAAGTGGTTGCATGCTTGTACAGTAGAAAAATAGAGGTGGGAAGAATTTCGTTTATGCTGCAACAAACATTCGAACGGGATTTATAGGAAGATCATTTATCAATAGGTGTATTTAGACTTAATATGTTTATTTTTGAGCAGATTCCAACGAAGAAATTAGAAAATATTTATTTCCTGTTTTGTGACGGTTTTCTCGCTCATTTGCATTGCTGTTGAAAATTCACAAAATATGAAGAAATCCATTTATGAATAATTAATTGTATGAATAATCAAGATGGAATTCATGACCACACAATGTTATTTCGATGGGTTTCCCGCATTTGCGCTTAATGATTCTCAACGATCTCACTCTGAATAAGAAAGTCGACCACTTTAAATCTGCTAAATAAAAATGCAAAAGCCAACGGAAATTTCACCAATGGATTGCGCTGCTCAAAGGTGCTGAGGATTCTGGATTATTGTCCAGAATTCTACGAGCGAATAGAGAAGTGGAGAAGGAATCAAATTTATCGATGAAGAGGTGAAAGATAGAATGCGTAGTAACGACTCGAGTAATGAGTAATGAGTAATGAATAGTAAGTAATAAGAAGACCACAAAATACACTTATATATGAATTGCATCGCCTTCAGTTATAGCTTTTTTCGAAGACATTCTTATATTATAAAAAACTGTTGCCTCATAGAGCGACTTACTTTTACATGAAAATTGTTGTGTTTTTTCACGACATTTCGGAATGTTTTCAAAGCAGTTTACAAGTGTTCACTTCGAAAAGCGCCTTGGCATTTCATTAGACGCATAATACCAACTAGACGAATATATGGGATCATGTCATTTCCATCTCTTTTGTCGGTATTCTTTGTAGTCATTATGAATGTGCAATTTCCTGCAATTTATGCTTGCAATGGGTTTGTGCTTAGCACCCAATATGATTGTTTACGCTCATACATCTACTACATAATAACATCCCTTCAAACGATATGACGAAAATGTCTTTCAAATAGACGCCATACAATTACCGTTAATAACTTTGTTTATTGAAGCAATAGAAGACTCGTTTTGCAGATTTTTTGAGGGAAGGGGTGTGTTTTGGAACGTTATTGACGAGCAAGAAAGTCGCATTGTTCTCTTCGATTTCTGTATTCGAATCAATGTGCTCGAAACATAGCTAAGATCCTTCATTTTACTCGTCGAAATATGTAAACTTCGGTCTCCGTCGAAACCTGTGAATTTCGAAAGCGATGTTCAAGTTTTGCTCACCCATTTAACGACGACCTCAGCTCTTGTTCTAAAAGGCAAATTATTTCAAGAAAAAACTGGTCTTGTTTTGAAATTCGCTGTTGGTACGGTCCATCTGATATTGCAAAAGTGCACAAGTTTGTAGTTTAGTATACAAAACGATTACTGAAATAAAAACTAAGTCTGAGATTTGCCCATAATAGACGAGTTAAGAATTGTTTCCAGATGTGCAGGAATCCACTATGAAGGATTTCATGCCTCAAAAGAAAAAAAAATGCGACACTTAAGCTTTCAACAAATTTCAGGTACAAGAAGCCACGTCCGCTAAGGTTCGGTTGAGTTGATCGCTGATACAAACAACTTGCTCGTATGATCGCTGCATCGTGCAGTTGTTGCTTAAACTCAAAAATAATTGCACCGATTTGTTGTTTCGAAGACCCGCATAAGAATTTACACAACTGAACGAATCAACTTGCATCGGCGATATACCGTAAGGCGAACAATCAATAGTACTATTCGAAATATTCTATTTGCCAGTACATATTTCTTTGTGCTTAGAAGAGGCCAAAAACCGAAATCATCATTCAACATACTTTAAAAAAACTCCTGAACCAAACATTCTGAAATGCAAAAAAAACACATCTGTCATACTCGATCCAAATGAGATAGCGCACAGTTTCGTAGATGACGTTTCCAAGGGATGAGTGAAAGGAAAGGATGCTTGGAAGCTTTACTGTTTAGGCTTTACTGCCTTACTGGTTAGTCAACGTTTAGGAAGATAATACTATTGATGCTCATCACGCTAGGTAATTTCAATGCTTTGAGACCCGAATTCTGCTTGAAAGTGCTTAATTATCAACAATTTACTAGAAGGAAGAAACTGACTTCTCTTATATGCTAACCGATGAAAACGGAGTGTAACGAAATTTTTTCTTGCATAGTCACCGGCTGGAGCTTTGCAAAATAGTGGAATATTTTTAAAATAATCGCCATCCGTTTTCGTCGTTTTCTGCATTGGTGTCTCAATAAGAACTGCAAGAAGCTGAATGCTGGAGAAGTTGAAAAACGCTTACTATTTATTATGCATTTCAACTCTCTCTTGCATACATAACAACGTGGAGTCGATGCAATGATTTTCTACAAATGTGGTTGCACACAACTGCTGCAAATGGATTAATCTTGCTGACAGTGGTAGTCACGATGATCAGATACATTACCGCTCTCGATAGACTTCCACCCATCAGTGCGCCCCGATTTGCCATGTTCAGATACGCCTTGCACGCGGGCACCATGGTCAAAACCAAATCCGCGACGTTCTTTATCAGCCGAATGTTTACTCCATGCGGAACGCGCTAGACCAGTGTTGGCGTCTGTGCTTTCGAAATCCCTCCGGTAGGCACCACCAGTGGCATCCTTGACAGCCGCTAGTTTTGCATCTTCATGACCGTAGCCTCAAGAAAGACTATCACTAAGAAGTACCGAATGTCTTATCACAGCGGTTAAAATATTTTTTTCAAAACAAACGCATCTCAACTATAAGATGCAATCACCAACAAAATTTTTCATAATTGATTTTCGATCAGCACCTTGATTTGTTGAAAAGATATGTAATAGTCGATGAGTAATCAATGGATCGATTCATCATTTAATTATTTCGATTCATTAATTCAATTCCATTACTAAGAAGCAGTTAAGACACAACGAGCACATTAAAGCATCCACTTCAATGTCTGTTGAAGAGAATTTTTTTGAATAGAAAGATTAAAAAAGTATATAATCATGAAAGAAATTCATTTATTTCCCATTCTCATTTCTTGAATTTGAAAATTCTGAATAGAATATCTAATTTAAAAAGATAACTATAACCTGTACTTATTTAAAGAAGATTAATCATTAAGGTGTTCGTTTACAGATATTTGTGTAAAGGATGACAAATATCTTGAAATCAAAGCACTTTTCGTTCATCAATTGACTGAAACAAGAGAAATTAATTCAAGCTTTCAAAAATTTAGGGACTTTTCGCATAGAAAAAATCCAAAACAAATCTTTTTAACATGCCAATCAGCCACTCACCATCATTTGATATTCTTTTGCACCCCCTATTTCACCTCAACTTCATTTTCTCCTCGCCAAATTCACAAAAGAGGAATCCGAAATCTGAAAACGATTTTAAAAGACCACAAGAATAAACTAAAATAAGTTATCACCATTGGATCCAAAATAACCTCTCGAATAGAATCCATTAGGACCTGATCCCTGCGTAAAGTACGAATATTTCTTCGCTCCTTCCATATCTAAAAATAGTTCATAGCTAAGAATCAAACGTTTCAAAATGTTTACTCGTAATATATTTCATTTACAGTAAACTTAAATGACAGTGAAACAACGTGCAAACGTTAGAGCACTCATTTTAGCAATAAAAAAATTGAAGCATTCACTCACCATTAGAAGAGTGTCCTCCAGATTCGAGAGCGCCTTCAATATGCCCCTCGGTGGCGTGTCTCAAAAATTCAAAAAATCGATCCGCTGTACCTCTATTCCCAAACGTGTAACCAATACGATCACGATCACCGAAAGCATATCCGAGTTCATCTCTATCGAATATATCCGCTGCATCCCCGAATTTCGCTCTAACTCCACCCCAAGCACCATGACCAATTGAACGTCCGCCTTCAGCAAACAATTTTTTGTTACGATTTTCGTTGAAGATTAAAATTAAACATGCAACATGCAACTTAAAGACTTTCTCAGAACCGATGTGATAGTTTTAATGAAATAATGTGACGATAACTTTCAACTTCGGTGGGGAGTTCCAGCACAAGTCAACTGGAAAAGTTCCATCACATCAATATCTCTGATTCAATCATTAAATCCATCAGTTTTACTTCCTTCCAAACTAAGAACCTTCTCCGTAAAAGTGTAACACGAGTTCCCAACATCGTCGGCCAATCTATCATCTCGAACAGTCTCAGTTGAATCTAATTGCAGAAATGACCACAAAAGTTGCCTCATCACAGAACACGAAATCAACTCGAAGTTTCTTTCAAATAAATGCATATCCCATCACATGAAGAAGTTGAAATCAGCATTGGACATTACCTGTTATCCAGTCTGGCAACGGTGGCTGTTGTTTCCATGAATTAGCCTCATAAACGACATATGTTAATGTCACCAACAACGCAGCAAGACTGTACATTCTAGAGGACAACTCGATGACTTAATACCGTTTCAACTAAGATCGCCGAATTATATATGCACTAATCGTGGGTCTTATTCGATCGCATCTAGTCATTCCGGTGCACATTCCGCATGTTTTTGTTCGTATTATGAGCGAGCGAAATTATGTGTACTATGAACGAAGGGAATTGCCGAAGAAAAGAGAAACTCGTCGGATCTATTGTTGCTCCCAACACTGAAACAAATTCTCTCAGTTTCATTCTACGAGCACAAAAAGAAGCAACAACACATTTCAGTGTCACAAGAGACACCTATAATGAAGCGAAGACCGATTATTTAACCTATACAAGTACCGATATCGAAATATACAATTATAAAATTGCTATTACTAATCAGAGCTAAAAATTTGCATATGAAACGTTTCGTCACATCATAAAATAAAAATTCTTCATTTTTAGATGATTCAAATTCTTACTGAATAAAGCCGCCAGCCTTCATCGATTTTGTTATGTCATTAATCTAAGCAAGAATTAAAAATGCATGACGTCTCACTTAAGTGCAGACATTAATACACCGTTTATTTATTATATATGATAAACGTTAGCTTAGCGAGTAATAGGAGATGAGGGGGGATGAGTACGGCTAAGATTATTACTTCTTTCCAGCATGCCTAAATAGACACAAAATTCTTTCTTATTTCAGTTATTAGTCTGCTTTTCAAATGCAGAAGCCTTATCATTGGCAGGAAATTTTACATTTATTACTAGGATTAAGTTAATCAGTGAGATTTTTTCGTCTTTCCTGCTGCCACAGTTCTTTCTGGTACCTTCTTTCGCTAGGTCACTAGGACCGACACGTCTTCCCCCTCCTCCACCTCCCCACTTCAGTAACACTGGATATGGTGACGGCCACTCGATGCAACAATAAACAAGGACAGAACAACTTCCCAACAAAACAACACACATTTCAGTATCAGAATCAAAGGAAACTTTGTGAATATTAGAGAAAATTTTCACAGGGACATTTGAGATCCAGGAGAAATCCGGACAGTCGACATAACGAATATGATATAACAATTCTCACATTAGATAGAGTAGATTTTGAAACATTTTCTATAACACTTTACACTAGTAAATTTTCACTTCACTTCTATGATCAATGCGATAAACAATACCTCTTAACTGATCGCGCATTACGCTACCAGAATAGAAAGATCTATTCATTCGTTCCACTTAAAAATCACTTTTTGCAAAAGAAAGTCGTTCAGTGCACTGTGGAAATTCGAAAGAAGGAAATTCGTATTATTCGAAAACTCTTTTCGACAACAACTTTTGAATGTAATCTATCGAGATCGCATTAATCACATGAAAAGTTAAATCGGATTGAATTAAAGCTTTTTTCTTACAACGTAAATATCTGAAGATAATAGAATGAATCACAAAGATGATTTAAAAAAGAAAGAAAGAAAACTTTAAAAAAAACGAAGAACGAAGACGAGTGAAAAGTAGAGGAAAATTCAATGAAGATGCTACACTCTAAAACGATTTCCACCCTCCACCTACGAATATAACTAACATTTCAGTAAGCCATTCTCTGTGTAAAAAAAGTTGCACTATATTTGTGATCTATCGCTTTTTGGCGCATTTCCAAATTATTCGAAAAGAGTAAAGTCTATAAAACACTCTCTCGACATTTAACTTAGAGATGGATTGGATTATTTTCCACTGGTCCTCTTTCTTATCATTTGTCATTCATTCTTCACCTACAAAGGATTTACATTACACTGGATGATGAGAACAAGATGAATTAGAGAAATGTCAACAAAATAGAATATATGGAATGTAACAGATACGACATGAAGCTCGGGTGGTCTATACATAAGAAAATTTGAAAGCAATCGCTGACATGAGTCGGTCACTTAATCTGCCGACACACCAGCAACAATAATGTTCCCTTCCCAAATCCTACAGGAAACTGTTCAGAACAACCAGTATAATCAGCGCAACCACTAAAGTGGTTTAATAGTAAAAAGTGATATTATAATAGCAAATTTCCATGCATCAATAAATTATACAACAGTAAATTTGATTTACAAGTTAATCATGATCAACAATCAATTTACAAGTAAAGCGTAGATCTCATATATACAAAAAGCAGAAAACCCTCAGATAATCTTTTTTTTCACAGATATCCTCAGAAAACTCTAAGAATTAAATATTTTACAGGTATTCTCCTCTTTTCTTTCTTATGTCTTTCGACTGCCTTAAATTTCACAAACATTGAAAAATCGAAGCGATAAACTATGCGCTAAGAAATTAGGAAAATATGCCTACGAAAGCTTACAACAGAGATCAAGAAGATAGTGAGTAGTTGCTAATTTCCTAGATCAATATTTGAACTACACCATATGGTCAAAATAATGTCGTGCTAAACGTCTGTTCATACTGAGATAAAAAGATAGATATGGAATCTGCATCGTGCTTCGAAATTAGAAGATGTCAATTTGTGGACGGGGAGTAGCCCTTAGGTCATCGTCGATAACGGTGACAGCGACTAACGAAAAGAAAGCGGCAATTGAGGAGGTAAAGTGCCATAAGTCATGAGCATCGTAGAATCCCAACAGCGTACATGCACGATTCAGCGCACGGCTTTGAGCTGCTGTCGCCTGTAATACAGCAAAACCATAGCAAATGATAGATATACTAGTATGACTAGAACTTGTAAAAGGATGCAGTAAGTCCTGGCTCAAAGAAGCCGTTGGGAACTATTAAAGGAGAAGGAGAGAGGGGATGAGTGAAGACGAAGGGAAGAAGAGGGTTGCGGAGTGAATACGAGGAAAATTTGGAACCTAGAAGATGGACAAATCGAGTTCTTTGATAAGAAGCCTAAAATGAATCGTTTTGTGTGATTCTCAACGAAGAAGATGAATTTTCCAAAAATTCGCAGCAGCAGAGTATGTAATACGTACAGGAGATATCAAGCTTTACAATCAGACTATAAAATATGACATTTTCATATTTTGACATCGCTGACATCAAGATAAAGATGCTGCTATTTTCACCTTTATGGAATCAAAGTAGTGCTCACTCTGGCGAACCCTCCCTCCCTCCCCCACCAACTACCTTCATTTAATTCGCCCTTCCAAGGAAAGAAAGCACCTGAAGCGCAAAAACAAACAAAAGTTTATTTGTAAATCATATGGACAACGTTTACTACCAGCTTAAAACATTTTATCGGTAACTATTACACTTTCTTTGACACAGCTACAACACTGCTCTCGTCTCTAAAACTCCCAGAAACTTGTCACTTTCATTTCCAAACTTCATACAACTTACAATAATGATCAGAAATAGTTTCCGAGGTGCATTTGTCTAAACGAAGATCCCTTATTCCCACCACCTTTATCAACGAGAAAATAGGTTCCTTATTATCTGGAAAGACAAGTTCAAATAAAGTTCAAGTTCCTTAGCTCAAACTAAAAATCTCGACCTACAACTCCGTAGTCCATTGTTTTATCTTATTCGACTGACCTAGCAAAAAGATGAAACACCATAACAATTATTACCATCCAATCGGTTTCGGATCGCGAGAAAAAGTACCACGCGATCACCCAAAATATTGTTCCGATCGACCATGAAAGAAATGCAAACACCGGAAGTGACTCTCCGCACATCATCTTAAAACTCATGAGCTAATTCTTCTAATGTGCAAATGCCCTTAGGACGCAAACACATTCGATGTGTTATATCAAAGCCGCTTAAAATACTACAATCGAGCTGCAAGGTGGAATTGTAAACAACAAACGAGCGAGAGATGACGGGAGGGAGAGGGGGAGAGAGGGTAAAGGGGAGGGTAGGCACATGGGAGAAGGGGAGTAGGATGATGAGAAGGCAGGAAAATAAGCATAATACACGAAATGGAAGACTACGAGGTCTACTACTAACAAGGCTGACTACATCGATCTCATCAGCAATATCGGCGAATGCGGTGCGCTTCCGATGAGAAAAATATGAATCGAAGATGTACCCTTCCAGAAAAGAAACCCATGAGTACTCCTGAGATGCTAAAGATTTATGCGAACCTTGAAGATAGCATACACACTTCATAGTATAATAAAAACGAAAATTTACAAAATTCATGTGAAAATTCTCATCAAGCCGTGACTTCAGGTTTCTTTCAAATCCTTATCCGACTGTGCCACCAAGTCTGCACCGGAGGCTTTTTGAAGTCTCTACCTGACGCTTCCAACAGATCGCGACCTGAGGCATCACTTCTTGACACAGGTACTATTCCTTTGATGAAGAGAATTGTTATATTTAAATTACCTCGAATAAATCGAAGTGAAATGGGAGAAAAAGCACCAAGTGATGAACCAATACATATGCAAATTCTTAAATGATCCAAATTTCAACGTTACTAACAACTAAAAATACAACACTAACTCAAACGACCTCAGGTAAACAGAAACAAATGCAAAAAAAAAAAACAAAACAACCAATAAGCTCGTTCACTACCGAACCAACCTTATTGATGAAATAATAGATGAAGTAAAGCGTCATATTCGCAGCAGTAGAATAAAGCACAAAGTGCGTCGAGCGGGACGGCGCGGTAAAGAATACGACCAATACGAGTGCAACATTGGCGATGAATATAAGCGACAAAATTATCAGTCTGCAACACAACGCAACAAACAGTCAATATGCAATTACTACAATACAACAGCTAGCCTATTTGAGAGATCCCATTAATGCGGCCGCGCCCCGGTTGAAGCGGATGTAATGTGAGCTCTCATAGCGATCAAGCCACGTCCTCTATCATCACCACACTTCACGAAATAAATTATGCACTTTTATGAACGTATAAATGTAAATTATGATGACGTCAATACGCCGGCGCAAAGAGTACTTCCATTTCTCTACCTAGCAGTTCCAAGTAACAATTTACAGAGATCAAATTTGAGGGCTATAATTTACAATAGGACTGGAAAAAGAACGAAAGAGACATGATACCTTTTTAGAAGGAGAGTTGTTTTCACGTCACTTTCAAGGAATAAATGCCACAATGCAAAAATCCTTTTAACGCTTGCATGTGGCTGTGTTAAGTCTGTAAAATAAAGGAAAAATTTATTTGCTGCGAACAAATATTTCATTTTCTGATGAACCTTTGTGGTTTCAATCGGAACATAACACTTCAATCAATAACATCCTAATAAACAAACTAACCACATCTTTGCTGGGCTATTTACTACTCAAATCGTAAACTGCACAACGCGGTAGTTCACCTCATCTTAGAAGAAGGAGGGAAGATTCGTCGTTGCTAAGTTGAAGTGAACAATCGACAGTTTAAAAATTGCCCCCTCCCTTTCAATCCTCCTTTCCAAGAACATTAGACAAATAAAACATAAATATCTCTGACTATTATATCAGTAC
The DNA here is from genome assembly GCA_013433145.1 of Ascaris suum. Lineage (NCBI taxonomy): Eukaryota > Metazoa > Nematoda > Chromadorea > Rhabditida > Ascarididae > Ascaris > Ascaris suum. Next base: position 5,458,420 of record CM024178.1, on the reverse strand, counting down.
GACCTTGCAAGAAATATTATTGCTATAAAGAGATAAGTAAAGATTTCATTCAAAAATGAAAGCTCAGGTATCTGAATGAAAACTATTGACTTCTGTGCAAGACAAATGAAAAACATTGATTTTATAGAAGTTATCAGAAACACGCATGCATGTTTTTTGTTTCAAGCGTTCCTCTTTATCGTGCCAAGGTCGACTGTTACTTGAAATGAATGCACATTTTCGTAAATCTGTAGTACAGCAAATCTAACCAAAAGAAAGTTGAAAAATTCAGAAGAAGTTGGTACCCATTCGTTTGTTGTAAGTTCGAAATATTATACGAATAAAATTTAAAGATCCAATGCATCACTAAAACTTTGGATGAAATGCCAACGATATAAGTACACTATTATGAATTTCACCGATAAACTAAAAGTGCATTAAAATAACTAAAAAATTCATTCATTTGTAGCAAAAAAAAGCTAAATGTTTCGAAAAAATGAACGGCATAGAATTTGAAAAATGAGAATATATAAAAAACGCAATAAAAGAAAAAATAAAAATCGTTCGATGAATGAAATTTCAAAACGAAACAATTACAAACCAATTCTGAGATGGTCACCGAAAAAAACTTTTGATTCCATAACGAGTACCATAATCAACTGACCAGCAGACAATATCGGTTGCAAGCTTGAAAATCCCCATAACGTCTGCAAATACATCATGTTGTGGAAAGTCAGCACTGATTATTACATGTGTAACACATTTATCACTATTCTTTTTAGTCGTTTGGAACGCAATTACTGCTATCTGCACTCATGTATAAGAGAAGATGGGGGAGGGGGGAGGGGAAGTGATCAGGAATGCTATCAGCTGATAAAAAATTTCAAACAACCTCGAACAACTGAGAAAATAATTTCAATAAAAAAACACACGCAAAACCCATAAACCTACGTGATAGAAAAGGATAGCGCAGACGAAAGCAATTGATAAACTGGAAGATATTCCACCATGGCGTGCACCGTATAACCCCATCATCACCAACACGCATATCACCTCGATGTAAGGCGTGTCTTAAACACTTGGAATATGGAATAAAGCAAAACCTCAACAGCTGCATATAAAAGGCTAATTCGGCTTATTAGCTAGCATGTTGCTATGCTAATCTTTCCATGAAAACAATTATGAAAAGAAATTGCACAACATACACCCTCTCATTTCTGTTCCACGAGAATCTCCACAAACTACTCTGCCGTATTCCAATTCAACAATGAGGTAGTCGAGAGAACCCCATTATTTCTTATCTCATGATGTAACTTTACAAATATTATTCCGTGGTGTTTAATTAAGCTCTCTAAAAACGAAACGAGGGCATAAAAGGAGAGCGGGGGAAAGGTTCATATGAAATTGGACGATGCTTTATGCATTTCATCGCTTTAAAAAAAATTCTTGATGATTTCAGCAATTATCTTAATCGCCATCATCGCTTCCATTGATGATGTCACGCCACTTACTTGCTAATTTATGCATAACCAGTAAACTTCTATATTTGCATACTTCCAACAATCCGCCATGCATACATTTACAAGCACTCATTTTATACTCATGTTGTCACAGACTGCTGATTTTCCACCATTCACCCGCTATCCTACCTGTAACGTTGTAGTCGATCGTAGATTTATCTGACTTCGCGATATTTCTCAGTCCTCAAGGCAATGCCTACTGATAAATCTACATTTGAAAGCCGGGATCACCGGATTTGATTAATTAAAATGCTGCACTTTCTTGTGGGATACAATCACTGCTAACGCTACCACAGAATCCAAATCAAACATTTCGCGCATGTGTTCGATTACCCAATATCAGCGACTGTATGACTGAAGATTTCTTTAAGCCCCCCCCCCCCAAAAAAAAAATAAAACTCTAAATTAAATACATATAAATTGCGAGAAATTTCTTCAAGGACATACCGAAATGGAAAGCATTTGAATTTGGGCATATGTGATAAAGTGAGCTGGTCAAAGCTTCGGTTCCAAGTGCCGATCCGATCCCGTACAGAATCATAAAGCACGGCTCCACTCCAGTTGAACTACTTCCATCACGTGTCTTCTTCCTTTAAAAAAATTTGCAAATTTGAGCTGTATCGAACATTTGTGTAAAAACAAAATTTCAAGAAAATCGCTGAATTCAGCAACCGATCAGAACCGATGAAATAGCTTTATAAACTAGCGACTGCAAGGTAATAGCCATCAGTTTAATAGCGAATTGAGTGGAAAATAATGGATTTATGTCAATAACCTGTAAATATGTTAGCTTCAAGGTGCGTCGCAATCGCGAACCAAACCTTAAATCATCTGCAATTGCTTGCATACGTAATAAAAAAAAATCAAAGCATCGCTTCGTTAATGCTTTCTTGCATTACATTCATCACACAAACGTCTAACGATCTAACGACTAAATGATTCTTAATGGAAATATAGCTCTTCCGCATATTTTATGTCAACCAAACAGCCAATCTCGCCCCTCTTCGAACCGTTACTGCAACTACGCTGCATATCTAATGTCAATTAGTGCATATATTTTATTTCAATTGTGTTGATGGGATGCGATGATGTCACTATACAAGAAATGGTTTGATCCCAGCAAAAATCCCTCCTCGATTTTCTACACTGCATCCCCGCATCGGGCTCCATTGCCACAATGTGATTTCACAAACAGATGCTGTTTTATTAATAAACGTAGGTAATAAGACTTTATATTTGTCACCATTGGTGCAGAAAGGCACAGTAAGTTGCTCCCATGGCCAGATAACCAAAATTGCTGATGACATGATTGAACGAGCGGAACGGTCCCCATGAATAAGAACATTCGTAATTGTGATAACAAGTATCCTCGTCGGAATCATTTCGTATTCGCTCCTGAAAGCAAATGGCGGGAGCTTGACGCCCTCCAAACCTTTACACAGGAATATTAACCACCAACGGAAAGCAACTGTTTATGTGTATCACCATTAGCAGATGGTTGTAAATCACGAACCGAAAAAATAAGTGAAGAAATCAAATGGGCAATTGGCTGCGGCAATCTCTCGAACGAAAAATTCTACGGCGGAGTTTGTCGATTGAAGCTCTCTAACTTTGGAAAATTTGCATATCTGGGAACAAAAATACCCTGGAGAATTGTATTCGTTGTTGTTGCAAAATCGGATAGGAGTAAAATTATGCTTACGCATCCAAATAAAAACTCTAACAAATGGAGATACACAAAAAAAAGAGCGAAACAATTCTGTGAAGCCCGCCGTCTAGCGCGCCTTTCAACTTTTCTTTCACGAAATTTGCAGAAAGTCATGAGAACAAACCGTAAACAACGTTAAGAAGAGCTGCAACCCGACAGGTGCGATCAAGAAATATGAAAGCGCACTATCGCTGCCCTAAAAAGGCTTGACAATAAACACACCCCACAATGCATAAACAAAAAGAATGTGGAAACGATAAAACCTTCGTCAAGAACTTTCTTTCAACGGTTGGAGGATCTCCTTGCGGAGGGAGAATTGTTGAGGGGGAGGGAATGAGGAGGACCTGCCTCAACCGCCATCGATGGCAATCGCATTTGGAAGAGATCCTTTTTGTTTTGCTTAAGTATGAGTTCCATATGATTGAACAGCATCCCGCAGTTTAATCGAGACCCCTTTTCACTAGCTTTTAAGCAGAATTAATAAAAAATTTCCAATGGTAAAATGAGTTCTCCACGAACAAATCAGAAAGATCGTCGCTGTTCAAAAATAACTTGGAAAAGAAAAACATTCATTAAGCAAACATGAAAACAACTCTGCATTTAACCAAAAAAAAAGTTAAAACCAAAAAGTTATGCCTTTCTTCATCTTACTACAAGCAGTCTAACGCACGAAGATGCAAATTCAACAGCAATCGAGTTATTTATAGAATCCAAAAATCTGATTGGCACATTATAGCCGCTTCAATTTTCCGAAGAAAAAAACTTCGTTACGATAACGCAACGATGAATCTACACAAACAAAACCTCTACTACGACAGGCGCAATAGTGCATTGTTGAACGATTGCACGGTTGTCGCAATTATTAGATTCGTTCTGAATCCGCTCTTCCAGTGAATGCAGATCGATTTCGTCACCTGAAAGACCGCATAGATGAGTGCCACACTGCTTATTTAACCTTTCATTAAAAAGATCTCTATTCACACCTACAAGTGTACGTTATTTTGTCGATCAATTATACGACTGTACGCATATCATCCTTTTAACGAGATTAAGAATCGAACGCCGGTATCGAAGAAATCACGAGTTCCAACAACCTACGCAATCCGATTTGAAAGGACCGCTTCACACAGGAGTGAATACTATCGGAATGTTTGTACCTCAAGTAAAACACCATTTTCTTGTTATTGTGCAACACAGATTTCCTTAGAAATGATAATATGTGTCAATACACTATTGTGTTGCTGATAGAACAAATGAAAAAATTTTTAGTGCGATTAGCGAGATCACTACTGCACACCTGATTTTAGTGTTGTAACCTCAATACCTGTGCATTCTGCTGTGCCTTTTACAGTGACCATCTCAACTTCCTGAAATAATCAATTATTTAATAGGCAAGAAAAACTACAATATTAGGAGTGAATTATTTACTATATGCAACTAGCAATTACTTTCAACTGAGTGCGCTTTACCCCACTAATTAACAACACAGGACACATCAACCTACAAACGACCAGGCGACTTCAGCCATATCAGAGCTCAGTTTCTGATCACTGATGAAGAGAAAACTGTATCAACATGGAAAAGAAAAGCAATCTAATCAATTTTCTTCCCACCACTTAAAACAGTAGAAAAATGTGTAAGGAAAGTTGCTTGCGAAATATTTCTTCTAAGACAATGAGATTATTCCATTCGATTTGTTCCAAAGGGCTAAAAAATATTGTTATTTTTTCCGCTTTAAATCTGGCTCTATCGCAACGAATGTTAGAAATCTCGACGGCCACACTGTCCTCCTCTCCCCCAAAAAAGAAACTTTCCTCCTCCCTCCCTGTGCACCTTTCCCCTTGCCTTTATTCTTAATTTTAGGAAACAAGAACAAGCATAAATTAAATCTCGACTTAGTCGCAACAAATATCGCAGCGAGAAGAGAATGTATCGCTTCGAAAACGATAAATGAATAAAACAGAAAAACATCTCTGTTGACCTCAGTACCCAGCTCGAGAAGTGTTCGTTCGCATGGTGCAGGTTCCAAGCCTATCGTCTGCGAACTTACGAGATTCCTAAAAAATCGAACGTTTATTACACTCGATCACAATATTCACCGCCCTCAACCCAAATACTAAATCGAAACCAAACGATACGTATGTGACAAAAAAGATGACCGCAAAGATTCTAAACAGAGGCCGTGAAACTGCAACGAAATATTTAAGCTTGTACACTGGACTGTTGAAAGGTAGAGGGAAACGGAAACAACGGGGAAACTTGAAGGGGAATTTATATTTCTAGTGATCTCACAGGAGATTTGAACCGTAAGGATCAATTCAGACCGTAAATATTTTTAAAAAAAACCTGCGATGTTTCTTCATCTTTCAAGCGGAAAGAATGCTAACATATATATGGCATAAAAGGAATGGCTTATCGCTGAAAACGAAATCCATTCCAAAATCGGATGAAAATTAATCCGACAGTAATGGGAAATAAACTCATTATCAATTCATTTCTTTGCACTATCCTTGCATATGTGATTTCTTGATTCATCCCGATCTAATGAATTATCAGCCCATTTCTACGATACCTGATCTATGATTTAACCTCTTTTAATATTATCAGCGGATGCAATTTAGGATCAGAAAGAGAAAAATAAAGAAGAATACAAACCTTCTGTAAATTGGATATACCCAATTTGTCATTCCAAAGAAGATCAATGGGACGAAAGCGTAGAAAAGCACCATTGACACCGTTGGTACCGCGAGTGAAGGAGGAGGCTCCGTCGAAAAATAAACGTTGAATTTTTTCTTTTTTGCGAATTCCCCTCAAAATTGATGAGGTTCTTTTTAATAATGCTGAAATTTGAAGAGAAGGGAGAACGAACCAATTAAAAAACGTAAAAGTTTTCAAAAAAGAAGGAAGAATAGTTCTGCTGAGTGCCTTCACGAATGAGGCAAAACAGAATATGACACTGTCCTCCTCCCTTCTCGGGGTCATGTTGCCCCTTCACTCCTTCGGGGTCATGCAGTCTCGCTCCTCCCTTGGCAGCGCCCCGGCCCTTCCTCTCTCAAGATTATCCCGTGAATACCTTCAGGGCATAATATGCCGCTACCTGTCCAAGCATCTATCACCTTAGGCCTTCAGAAATCTTCACCTCTTCCAACTAGTTCCCTTCAACTGCACTTGCGCTCTTCTAGTATTACCTTCTAGAGAGAAGCATATGCATATGCGAAAAACATTTTTCTGTTTGCTACAGAAAAATACATTTCAATAAACAATCGATGACGAAAATCCCTCTTTGAAAATGAGGAGTGAAAGAAATAGAAGTTAAAAAACATCAATCGATTTTTCGTGCACATTTCAGAACGGTGCGTATCTACGATCAAAGTCGCTAATATGTGACCACGTAATTCAAGCTAACGGAAATAATCTTCAAAGCCGCGATTACTTTTGAAGCAATTTTTGATAAATAGTACTAAATCAATGTTTTCTTCGAAAAGGCAAAAAAGGAGCAATTAAGTGAACAAGTAAATTCTAAGTCCTACCCGAAGAAGCAGCCACCGTGTCACCTAAATATTTTCGACTGAGTTTTAAATAAGCCTGTGAGCTGCTTTTTCAGGAGGCAAATCTCATTCTGCGTTATTTTCTTCTTGACTTCAATAAGCATCACCGACAACTTCCATACTCCATCTCTCTCTTTTTCTTGAATAAACAACTTCCATACTCTCTTTTCATCCAAAATTCATTCTCTGATATTGAAACTAGCTAGTTCTGTTTCGAAACTTGGAATGCACAGATGCTAATTCAGGAAAATAAAACCTCCTCCTATCCTTCAACTAATTCATAATATATACTGTTCTTTACTGCATCAGTTCATCAATACTGAACGGCATACGAATAAAATGAACGAATCCAGCTTACTTGGATGGGCATTCGGGTCGCAAATTGTATCATTGCCAAATGCGAAAACAAGTAGAGAGAACGATGTCGGCAACTCATTTAGTGGTACTTTCAATGTTGCGAATCGACTGAATGTTATACGCGAGGAGGAAGTTAGCGCCAACGAAGCTGATTGAATAAGATGATGCTGCAATCTTTACCTGAATCAGATGTACATTGCAGCTCTACACCTGTATCGCCTATGCAGTCTACGCTCATCATCGTTACAAATTTGTTTCCTTTAGGCATATTTTCATATAAGCAGAAACTGAATAAAACAAAAACAGCACAGAAACGATTCATCAAAGCCTTTCACGAGTGAAGAAAATAGAGTAAGGAAATGAGACGTAACGTTATGGGAATAAGGAGAAACGCGCCTGAACCGAATGCATCAAAGTCAATAACGACATCATCCAGCAATAAGTTCATTTGCAACCGATATTACTTGACACAATCATTCTCTGAGTAACTCTCACAACTGCCTTCCACTATTACCGTAGTTGACAAAGTAACCCCCCCCCCCCCCACTTCAGTATAACTGATCACAACGACTCAAAATCACTCTCTCCAATGATTTTTATCACGAAGTTTTACGCATATCAATAATGCAACTCATCTGAACGGGTAATACATGAAAACTTCGAAATATGCAAACTGCAGGCTATCAGCAAGCGCTCCAATATAAATAAGGCTATGTATTCCTTTCTTCACTTCATATAAACGCACCACCTTCCTAATGCATTTGACAAAAGAATAGGTGAGGAACGCAGCGCATTAATCTACTCACAAAAGTACTGAGAAATAAATGCATAATAAACAAATAAATAAATTGGCAATTAAATAAATAAATACATAAATAAATAAATAAGCAACGGACTGAAAAAACTCTCACGCTGCATAATATGAATTCACCTGCATTTGGTCAAGCAATACATAAGCATACCCACACCAGATTAATCGTCAGATTACATAATCGGGAACTGTGTGCATTTGCTGAGCAAGAACTTGCTCATTTAACAAGCACCTGCTCGATTAATCGTTCTTCGAGTTGGTGAATTAAAGAAGCAGCATAAAATTTATCGTCAAATCTTGTTATGAATTCTGAGATTCCTAGACTTTTCCAGGTTCTTTTAGAAGAAGTAGGGTCGACGGGTAAGAGAAATTAAGATCCATATTGAATGGCGAGGGGGGGAGGGATATTTGAATATTCAGCTCAGTTACCTGTTAAATTTGACAAGTTGCCTTTATTATATAAAAATAATTTAAATATACATGTCTGCACAGAATGGAATGAAAAAATCACCGTAGTGTGTTGAAGGGATGCCACTGCACATATATCATCAGTACTCTTGAATACGACACTCAGTGATGAAATGATCGACCGATCGACCGTCAGCTTAAACGCGATCGGCTCAATTGCAGAGCAGGTCTGATTCTCTACGCTTTTTATGCCCTTCGGTAGACCATTTCTCGAAATCTTCTTTGAAGGTAATCTAAAACACAGCTCTTATATCATCATAGTCTCCTTAAATTTAACAGGAAACAATATGCTGGCACTTATTCATCCAATGACTGTAACGAAAAATGAAATCTACATTAACTGAAAAGAAAAGATAACAGGTGAAATGCTATAACGATAGATAAGCGTTGAGCACTGCAGCAATAATGCGCGAATGCAGTGGAAAGAAAAAAAAACAAATTAAGCATGAAGCATAAAATATCAAAAGAATTTCAATACAGAAGAGAGTGAAAAAGTAAAAAGCGTTGAAAATGTGAAACATATTATTAAGATATTAACGGTGAGCGTACTTTTCGGAAATCTGGAGAAAGTTTTAGGAAAAAAAACAAATTTCCGGGAGAAAACGCCCCAGTGAAAAAGAAATAAACGTTCGAGCTAAGAATTTCCCGCCGAATGTTATGCAAAAGAATTGTACTTCACAACTAACTCGACGTTATATTGCGAGCGATCGAGAAAGCCAACGATGAGTGTATAGTTCAGTGGGTGTTTATTCCTCGATGTTATCGTAATCGTAAGGTTCTCAGGTTGGTCGCCATTCGCAATTAAATCCTCCAGCATAACACCACCCAACATGCCAACAGCTTCCGATTCACCATGTCTTCAATATTAACTGATTCAAAAATGACCATTGACTAATGAAGTAAAATAATCACTTACAAAAATTATCATCCACCAATCAATGAAATGTGTAGAAAATGTCACAACGTTTAGTTAGACATCAATTATGCAAGAAGATATAAACTAACTTATTCATTGTCATTTGAGCAATTTTCATGCGCCTCTGTGACGACGTCGTGTCTGAGCGCATGTATATGCGCGTCTCTCTGTCTGTCCCGTGGTTGCAACTTCGGAACTACTGAAGCTAGAGTTAGGGAAGTTGGCGGTTGTATGTATGATAGGTGACCTTCCCCATAGTAACCTATTAGCACGCATTTTTTAAATGAAAAGGCGGCTGGGTTGCAAAAAACGACGAAAAACGCCTATTTTACAAGTTAATGCAGGCAGTTCGATAACCGGGAAATGAAAGCATTGCTTCATATATGTTTGTTTTTGGCTAATAAAGTTGTGGGATGCCATATCTCCTGATGTGACTTCCACTCAGTTTTAGACAGCGATAGGGAGCCCTTTATACTCTTTTGATATAATGATACGATATAAGTTCATCTTTTATGCAACTAGCCCCCTACCAGATTTGCTGGAAGAAATGAACTTCAAATGTTTGAGCCTATTACCGCAATTGAAAATTACACGCCAATAGCCTCAGAATTCAACGTAAAAAATTACACGTTAAGTTATATGAGAGGAAAAATTAACACGAATAATATATCAGCAAAGAATCAATTGAAATCATCTTGCCAAATAAATCAAAGATCCTATCCGTCAAATTTTTCGAATACAACTTTCTTGTTTTTTGAATTTAGAATATTAATAAAGGGGAAAAAATTTCTAAAAAACGAAAAAAATACGATGAAATCGCAAATTTTTCTTCTACATGAAAAACGCTTGCTTTTTTCTCCCATCAGAAAAGAAATCGATCATATGACTCCGAATACCTCTAATGAAGATGTACACAACCTATATAAAAACCTATTGTGGATGTCTTAGAAAAAATAAAAGAATCACTCGGTGGGTAGAAAGAAAGTCGTCGAATCACTTGGATGGTCGCATAACACTTGCACTAAATTGTACCCTTCGCATTTCGTATTTAACCGTATTCGTATACGAAGCAAATCAATCTGCAACTTCTTAACACCAATCCACAATATTATTTCTATTACTCAATAACTGAATCAATTATTCTTAAGGTGAGATCGTAAAATCTAACAACAATTTCAGCCATCGACAAAATAAAAGTCTCAAATTTCACTGCTACTCTGAAGAAATCAAACTATTATCTACGTTGCAGTTCCGTATACGGAAGTCTTAACAATGAAGAGTGGTTGAGAATTAGAAGTTTCCTCTTCGAAAAATTTCACTCAAAAGATATCCAGAAAGGAATTTTCTCTCAGAAATTTACGATGATATTTAAAAATGAAGATTTATTCTGGTGAATGTAGGATGAATGAGGGAAAAAGAAATGAAACAAAAAGAAATTCTGGTAAAGGAGAAAAAAGAAAAAAAGAGGAAAAGAAGACGAGACAGAAATGCAGCGGACTTAAACCATTAAAGAGATGACAAAGGAAAGGTAAATATATGAAGATTTTTTAACACACAAACACCTGTTATACGACCAAGCAGATTCTCCCTCTCTCTATCGCAGCAATTCGTCGATTTGGGGGAATGTGCTTGCATCAACTCGTGCTCTTATATAGTGAAAATTACGAACAGGGAGCAAACAGCATAAAAAGAACGATTCAACGGCTGCCGTTGAGAACCGTGCAGCCTTAACACGAACGCAAATCAAGAAGTGGAAATTTCTACGGGTAAGAACAATTTAAATTCGAAGTTCAAAAAATGATTGAGGTTTTAATTTTAAAAAAACATTAAAATTTGAATTGAACGAAACTAATCAAAGCCAAAGGTTCATATAAAACAGGCAGGTGCAAGCATACTTACAAGGTTAGCATCATTGAGTGTGGTGGTGTGAATGTTGCGATGACCGGCGCTAATCACTGCATGCTCGACATGCTTCCTCTTCAATGTGAACGGTAGGAATGTTGTAGAATGATGTTGCACTGCACTGTTGGGTTGTTCGATATCGATCGCTGAATGCTTGACTTGATTGTCGGTTAAATTCACCGACTGTGGTAAAGTTTGTGTTGCACCGGGTGTTAACACCAAGCAACAAACCGTGCTTATCAATGCATTTATCCACATAACCAACTGAAACGAAAAAATAAGACAAGGCTTTTCTGCTAAGGAAGACAAACCATCGCCATCTGCTCGTGGGAGAAGACGTTCGCCGCCAACTGAACACCTCCCTCAGCATTGCTTACACCCCCTATAACCAACCGAGTCAAGTCACGTGCAATGTTGGTGAAAAAAACCACCATTTCACACTGCATCCAATATGAAAAAACTGATAAGCACGCAACGCCAGCAATTATATCAATGCTGTCATCTTATTGACACCGCCTGTTGGATTCGACGAATATATCAGAAGGTCGCAGGATCTAATCCCGCTCCACCCTCAAACGTTCAGGGGAACCATGCTTGCTCTATTATACTTGTATTTCTGTTAGTATTTGGTCCCCACCATATAGTAGCGTGCGACCAACTAAGTCAGAAGCAATCAAACGCGAAAAGCCCAAAACGATGGTCTCTGCATATGGTATTTTCTGTCTTACAACCCCTCCCCAAACAACATTTACCTTAAGCTCCAAAGGAGAACTTTGAATTACCGCAAACACCTCAGTTTGACCAACTTGTAAAAATCCAAACACATCAAATTCTCTCGCCACCGAAATTCTCTCTCTGCGGCGGCGACATTTCGTCGTAATTGCATAATGACTAAGAAATATGCGAGATTCAAATGTCCATTTGATCGCTTTAAGAATCATGGATTTGATACTTGCAACTAAATACCATCAGAAATTTGCAGTCATAGCACCAAAATTTGCATATATATATATATATATATATATATATATATATATATATATATATATATATATATATATATATATATATATATATATATATATATATATATATATATATATATATATATATATATATATATATATATATATATATATATATATATATATATATATATATATATATATATATAGTGCTCGTGTATAGTAAAAGAGTAATTGCAGTGACACTAACAAAAGTGCGGACTTGCACATCTTAAATGCTGTCAAGAGACTATTTCAAGGTGAAACAAGAATTGAATATGAGAATAGCGACGAAATGCGTCTTCAAAAAATCGCTCTGCAGTTTCAACTATGAAATGAAAAATGCGATGAACGCAATCGAAATAATGACCATGATAACGGCCGTCATGAGCAAACGAAATGCACTGCTTTATGAGCGGTCATCTTTATGGCGATAATCATATTGAAAAGAGTCTTTTTCGGCATTTAATAAGAATGTTTTTATCATACTTTTATTGATAAGGTCATTAACGATAGGTGACGAGTAATAAGATGTGATTACTTTCCACACTGTAATAGAATAACTATCAGTTTATCAACCCGTTATCAGTTTTACACTCCACAATTTAAACTCTTCTTCATATCTGTGCATTTCTTATCAGTTACGTGGTTATTCGATCAAACGGAAAAACTATCATCATCATATTTTCTGATTTAATTATACGATTGCACGATGTGGTTTATGCAGCTGTATTGCATAAATACCATTACATGGTTTAAGCGGAGCTGGATTGCAGTCGAATTGATGAGGATGAAAAATCGAGAAAAGGAGCTTGTTGCAAGAACAAGAAGGGGAACAGGGCATTTTTTGGATCGATTTCACTTGTGATTTTAGAATATAATAAATATCTTTCTTAATCGTCGATAAATAGCCCTCGCAAAAATGATTTACTTTTTTAGCACATAATAGATTACTCTGATGTGATTACTACCGACACGCAATCGCTCATAATAAACTAATGCATCAAGTATCAAAAAATAATTGCATTGTTTGGCACGGAAATTGCTACATGAAAGAGGTCTATAAAAATGGCAATATCGCTTATAAGGAGCAATTAGTTGCATAGGTCGGTAAAGAAACGAATCAGAAAATAGTTGTAGCGGTGTTTTCAATCGTGGTACACGTAACGAGGACGGGTATGACGCTTCGAACCATCTAACGCCCACTACAGCAAGTAATGTGATGGTGGATAAGAGGAATGGAACCAAGCGCTAACGTGTCTAACAGTAAGGTATGATGGCATTCGCCTTTGAAGTGAGCAAAAAAAAAAAAATGCGAAGCGATCATCGATGATGCAAAGTTTATCATTCATATCTCATGTAAACATAGATTTCTTTTCAGTTAGAAATCTTCGTCTTGCTATCAAAAATTTCCTTCATTGCTTCAACATAAATAAACGCTAACTCCAGTTAACCCCCACTCCTTCGTTCTGTTGTCACTTCCGGTTTTGACAAGAAAACTGTCCGCTTTTTTTAATGGAACGCCATAGCTTTCATGAATGTCTTCTTGCCACTAGTACTAAAAAATCGATGGTGAATGAAAATTTCAGGATTCCTTCTTGTAAAAAAATACATTTTCATTAGCTAGAGATAAACATTATCGCAAAATGAGAAACACATTAAACGTGAAATGTTCATTGAGTAAAAATTTCATTTAATCAACTACTTCCAAATTCAGTTTGCAAATTAAAAGCTTCGAAAAAGACATTCCGAGGTAAATCACAAATCATATTCCATCCAAAAAAACCCTAGCAAAATTGTTTTATTATGTAAACTTCAAAAAATTGTTGTATAGCACAAATTGGAGAAGCATTTTCAAAAAAAAAACGCTCGTTGATTATTAACAGAGTGCGCTTTAGGGAGATACAGGAGATGACTGTGGTAATACCGCATTGGTTTCGAATCTCTAACATGCTCTAATCGAGAACAAAAGTGTGAAACGACGCAGAGCTCACTTTTCTGCTACGGAAAGGATGCAGAACAGGCGCACAAATGCCGATTGTCACGGGAAGTTGAGCAAGGTGGAGGACCCAGCGATTAGCCGACTTTCAGAGTAGGAAAAACTTGCAGTACCACCCGTTTCGAGCTAGAACCTCAGTTTTGTCGATGCTGTTGAAGTTCATGGAAATCGAACTTCAATGCGAAACAGAAGAGTTACCGACGAACATCTGAACAATATCCCACACGAAACGTTGTGCCCATTTTTTCTTCTCAAGCATTTCTTCGATAGTAGAGAAACAAAACCCTTCAAGCTGCAGAATTTGTCATCGGAGCGCATCGAAAGTCACTCCCATCCCCTAGACTATTTCAATATCGATGAAAGAAACTGCTTTTTGCAGTTTACCCCAAAACAGTTCTGATAACCTGCAACTTAGGCCATACCTACGCTTTATCGCAGCAAAAGTACCACAGTTTCTGAATTTCCCAACTAATAGGACATAATATGAAAAATTAGTAGAAATTTTCTTGACTTATATCATATTACCATCACATAATTTACGCCAGTTCCGACCGAACAAAGTATATTACTGCATAATTTATGAATTTTTTATAGCCCTATAGTGTAATGTAGTATAATTTGAGAAACCTGGAAGACGATAAAGTATAAAGCAGTGCAATTTTCGAAATTTTCGAGGAATCGAAATATACTAAAGCAGTTTAAAAAGTCATCGAGAATCAGCAGCATTGCTTCGCGACGTTTCTGGTAATCGCGCCGTCTCTTTAATAGCGATAAAACATTGCTTTTCTTGTTGCTTCCAACTTCTTGAAATGAAAATAACTGCTTATACGTGTGCATATATGAGTGCGTTTCCTAAAACGGCATTTTCTTCGAGGCTGGGATAACAAAAAGTTACGGAGAAGGGAAAGAGAAGAGAAGGAGAAGAGAGAGGATCTCTCGTTGTAGGGCCCGACAGCGATGGGTTTCACTTAGGTTCCATTGTGACTTTTCAGGTTTCCGTTTTTCGTTTCTCTGATAACTTTGTGATAAGCTGGATGTGTTTTCTTTCATTCGAAACGGGTTTCCCTACTAGCTGAAAAAGTATGCAATTCGTGATTGTGTGTTGTCAGATTGAACGGCGATTTTACTTCGCGAGATTTATTTCTTCCACATTATCGATTAGAACAATTTGTGTTGGGAGGTTTTTATGAAAATGCCGTAAAGGTGGCATTTTCGGCTCCACAGCGATACAGCTGTGTGCGCAAACACGAAATTCAAAGAACTTCAACATGCAGAGCATTGCGATATCGGTCTGTGATTTGGTTTATGAGTGATGCATTTGCGAGTTTTCATTTTTCATGACGTTTTGCTTTTGAAATGATGCATTTAAAAGGCGAGTACAGTTATAGTGCGAGCGGATTTTTTTCTCACCTTCAATACTGTGTTTGCAATTCCATCAAGCGTTTGCATTTTATTTGACTCCATATGGGCGAATTTCTTTCTGAAATATCAATTTGAACTGTCCAGCTCCACCCTATGCCGTTTTCCGTCCTGCTTCCTTTTTTAGATCATGAGGCAAGATCCACAATCCTAACATCCCTCAGAGAGATGGGCAAACCCATAGGGTCTCCGTGACTCCCGCGGAGAACTGATTTAGATATATCCTCTGTAAGGCCATACTATACTTGTTTTTGCTTAAGAATTTATGATATTTGTAGAATTATGGGAGCGCATATCGAGTCAGCTTTTCCGGTCCTCCTACTTATTCGATTATTCAGTCGTTTAATTATTCTTTCATGTCAAGTAGAATTAACACATTGCATAGCAAGTCGGAATTTTATTTGTTCGTTTTGAAGAAAAACCTACTGCTGGTTTGACTGCTACTGCCAACATGACTGACCTTCTCTTTGCGGTATTTGTCAAGGTGCTAATCAGCTTGAACTTTTTTTCAAAATCTGGTGCAACAAACTCTGTGATAGGCTTTTCGTGGTATATATCCTTCTTCTCGAAGCTATTCCATAGAGATATTAAAGTCCCTAAAATCATAAAGGTTACATTTTAATATTTTGATTTCCACCCTCTTTATGTGTTCATCTACTATCAAAATGCTGCCAACCAGGTGCATATTGCATTAAGAATAAGCTTTGTCGTGGATGATTTGAAGCATCCTATTGCAGCAATCAACGTTGTTCACGATGCCTCTACTTCGCAGCCGTTGACAAGTTCGGTCGTTAAAAAATGTTTTTTGCATCTGCATTTTATTTTCTGCATTTTATTCAGCTAATTTTCTCAGTGGCACCGAGTTTATGAAAGTATTATCGCTATTTAAGGTATTCCCAATAAATTCAAATAAATTCCCAATAAAACCTTTTTTCCTTGTTCTTTGATGAAATATTCGCTCCAAATATGGGAAAAGAGAATGTTTTTTTCTTAAAATAAAGAAATTAGTCAATGCATTCAACTAGCACAATATGTTCATTTGAATTTATTCATGTGAATGCGTGAAATCGAAGAAATTTGCGAATGAACGCGTGAACTTCACGAGGTTTACACGTGAACAAAAATAGAACCGCATTATTCGAAAAGTAAAAGCGTATAAGGGACCCAAGTAGATTCGCAATGAGCACAAGTGGAGTAAAATTTTAAATCAAAGTCTCCTTTCTTCAACATTTCTACGCGGATTTTCAAATTTTTCCTACGAAAAGGAAGCTTTGCGATGTCACATATATAAGTGTGTGAACATATATGTGCGCTTACGTTCTCACTGAATCAAGCACACTTTGAAAGGCTTCGTAGTTTCGACGAATTCAAAAATGATTTCATTAGTTGGAAATTGATTGAGCCGGTCTGTTGCACCGTCTCTTGAAAATTCAGTCAATAGATTGATCTGCGTTACGGAACTCCAGAAAGCGCATACCAGATCAGTTTCAGTGAACGTTTGTTACGAAGAAGTCGGATGTTTTGTCTGGCACCTCAAAAAGCCGAAGACGCCGGACACTGTTTGGCGCAAAAACACTCCGACGCCAACAGTTTGGGCATCGATTACTTGTCACTTTCGGCGCCCAACGCTGGCGTCTTACAAAAAGAAGTATTGATTGAAAAATGGCTTGCAAGTGGGAAATTTTTTTGTCTTGTCGATACTCCGGCAAAGCGCCTTGTTGTGTATGTGGAAAGAAAGGTGGACTTGAAAAAAATCACGTGAAATATAAACAAAGCTTTCCAAAAAAGCGCCCTCTAAGCGAAAACGTAAATGAAGTCGTAGCGCATGGCTGCCATCTAAATCTTGTTTTTTTTCGCTTTTTGCGGAATAATTGTGTTCTCCTAAGTAGCATATTGTCAGACGCAGAACTTGCACCAGAAATACGCCGCATAAATACGCTATCTCAACCCAATTATTAACCTTTTCAAAGCCGTTCACCGTAACGTAAACATTCCACGTCTCCAAACGACAAATAGGTAAATGATGAACACCGTTCCTTGTCAACCTACCTGAAAAGTAGGTTCTGCGAAATGCATAATAGCCTCATAGATTATGTCGAGGCACATTACGCAAGTAAATCCCATAGTTATGATTATTTTGATATTCAGAGAGAATTCACCGTTTAAAAATATACATCGCGGAAAATGGAGTCATAGAAATTTCACCCCAATGATTATTTCTTTTTATTTTATTTGTTTGGGCGCAACGAAGTGGGAAAACACAAAAAGATATGTGAGCATGAATAGCGAAACGTTCGCAAAGGGCGAACGGGTGTTCGATAAAGGTTCGAAATGTCTTAATACATGTTCAAGCGAAACGTGTTCGAAATGGGTGTTCAAGGCACATTACGCAAGTTAAATGGAGCCATAAACATAGCAGCAATTAAGTGAGGGGTTCGAAATGTCTCAATGAGTGCATCAACGGTATTGGTCGGAGGCAGATTTCAACCCGAAATTGAAAAATGCGCAAATTATTATTTATGTTGCAACAGTTTTTATTCGGCTGAAGCTGATAGGGAGAAGCAAAAGGAAATATTTACGAGAGGAGAATCTTGGGAAAGCCGCGCATATTTTCGATAGCAAAGAAATAATTAAACTTGGGCAATTGATATTTTGGTGACTGGAGGTGAGTGGTTCTTTTTCTTATAATTTATTTTTTCGCAGTATCGATGAAAAAATTCTGAACGTTGTGTGACAATCTGATATCGTTAACCAAATAAAGAGAACGACAAACGAGTACAGTATTCCAAAATGCGGCGACAGTAACAGCGAACATCCAAAACGATGGCCATTAGGGAAACGATCCTCGGCAGCTTTGAATGCTATAATTTTGGAACCGTAAGCGATGGAGTGGAGTACGAGTTGCGTTCCTCGAATCTGCTCTGATCGGCGTCCTCAGAAACGATCTCAAGTTCTGAAGAGAAAATTATCTTCAACACAAGAAAGTCTACCGGAAAAAATCGGTAGTTTTTTTTTTACTATAAAAAAGCAGAGTTCATGAAGCGAGCTAAAATGCCCCTGCCATATCACTTCCCCATTTGCAAAAGATTCTTCAAAACTACATGGGAGGAAGCTGCTTTTATTTGATTCTCAATATATGCATATTTCCATTGATGCAGAAAAAGCATAAAAAACAATTGCCTAGCCACAATATTGTGCAAGCAGTAATTAGTAATATACAAGAGCAGTATGCAGTAATATCAGTAAGGCGAGGACAGTGTGCCCAACTGATCAGACAAAATTAATAAAATCGCACACGTTTCCTTGACTTAAATCATCGACGCTGACACCAGCTGGTTTAGAAAGAAATTGCTTGTTGGCATGCTAACTTAGACTTTATACAACCAGCTTAGTGCATTATGTTGGGAGTGTTTCGCACATTATATTAAGCATATTTGCTAATTTCTGCATAGCTATCGGGTGTGCCAAAGTGGCGGCGTCATATTTTTGTTGGCGCCCAACTGTTCTTGGCGCCGAAATGTGGCGGCGCCAAGTAGTCTCCAGAGTCAAATAAGCGCGGCGCCGAAACTTCATGGACCGCGTTTTATATGCGTGTTTCAATGTTGATCACATCTGATCGTGGCATTCATCACTGATTGAGAAGCGATCATAAACTGGAGGAGAAAGGGAAGGATGGGAGGAGGGGACAGTGCGCTACATTTAAGACGACAAAGGTTATTTGCCGATGGGCTATTCCTTAAGCCTCGCAAATATTGACGTAAATTTCCACCCTCACTGTGTAAATATTCAATGTTTTCTTTGCCGAAAGAGAAACAGGTTATTCGAAGAGATTATATATTATAAATAGATTTTCACACAAACATTCTTACGTGCAGTCACAATTTCACCTAAATCGAAGAATGCTGAGGATATTCCAAAAATATTTCGACTTTTCAGGAAGGAATCAAAGAAATTGAAATTATTTATGGAATTGAAATTTCTTCTCCTCTTCCACTCATTCCTCACTAAGGAACACCAAACATATGTAACGCTGACTTTCCAATATTTCTTCAACGTTTAACATTGTTGTACTATGCTGGGCTCATTGAATGTTTGCATTTCGAAGAACACATATTACAAATTACAAAAGTGACAATTAATCTGCAATTATTTAATCATATTCTTAGCGGAATGCAACTGTTATGTGGTGCTCTAAGCAATCCGTAATTTGTCAACGACGATTTGAAAAGTGAAAATCAGTTGATCGTCAAGAATTCAATCGGTCTCTGGGTGAGAATACTGATCCTAGATGTCTTATTCTATACCGCTATATTATTCGGCACTTTTCTTCTTCGGATCCGGCTCGATATCGTCTATCATTCCATCCTCGATTGTTAATGTTGCTATTTTCCAAGCATTTTCAAGATTGCTGCAATAACAAGAAGACTTAGTAAGCAACAGACGTGAAAGTGGTGGAAAGATAGGAGTGCTAGGGACGAGTAAGCATTATCAGCGAGTGTGAGATCTGATTCCGGAAGCAGAAGCTTTGAGAATTCTGAATCCAATAATGTGTCATATTGTAGTGCAGTTTTCGCAATTTTTCTTATGAGATATACATTTGCTTTGTTTTGCTATTGTCCTCCTACAGCATGAAATCCAGTGTGAACACTGTTTCGACCACCTATCTTTGGCAGATTCTTTGTGGAGGTCTTTTCACGAACGCATTTTTAAATGGCTCATAAAAAACGAGGGATATTTACGTATATCGGGATCGAATGCTATGTATATTCATATTTATATTCAAATTTTTTAGACCATAACAGCCAAATTCGGACAAAATTAGATATATGTTACATTCGAGAATGAAACATTGTGATGTAAAATAAGGACAGGAACTGAGATTTTTGAATTGTCTAATGAAGCTGATGCTTGAAATTTTGAGGTGGTTTACTCTCATGATCGATATGTTCATGTTGAAGCGTAGACATCAACTCCCAATGCTCATTATTACTGAAATCGAGGTTGAGAAGGCGCAAAATGACGCAACCGTTTTTACCTTTGTCGTTACCGGAAAGAGTTTATCAACTTCGTTTCTTTTGCCCTCTTTCTTCCTTGCGAGACTTCTATCGTCTTTGTTCATCCTTCTCTCCAATTTCTCCGAACTTTTCTTCGCTTGCCCGTCTCTCATAATGCGTATTTCAAATTATAGTGCTATTTCTGCGTCGATTTTCCTGTCTTCTGTACATCTAATTTCTGAAAAAATCATTTTCATTGAGTGTCTGACTTCTCATCGTCTCATCAACTCTTCCTTCTCTTACATGACATACTTTCGATTCCTTAAATTCTTTAATGGTCATCAGTAATGTGTACTACTATTACGAATGTATATTCTCTAATGATCTATGTATATTCGCATGCATTTACTTCGCTGTAAATAATTCTCATCTGTGCCTCTTATCTCATTTCACTTTGCCCCTGTTGCTCTGTTTACCTCTCTATTTTACTTCATTGCGCGCTTCTTCTACTAAACCATCCTTCAGTGTCACACTCCCCAATTTCCACGTTCATTTTCGTCATCTTTTTTTTTTCACCTAGCTTCTCTAACTTTTCTTACATTCTCGATCATTTTACTTTCGATTTTTCATCTATGTATTCGTTTTTTTCTCTCGCTCTCATTATCAGCAAAATATTTTATTTCCACGAAGAGTATTTGATAGAGTGTGCACACGGGTGTGAAACCTTCATCAACATTGGTCGTTTACAAGTTTCGTTTTGATGTGAATGCGAATGAACGCATCCGAGCCGGCAGCCAGCTGTGATGATTCAGTGCCATTTCGGTGCTTCGTGATTCCCCAACAACGATTAAACCCCATAATTGGCAAACACCTTTCCGACATACGATTTCGCAACTCTTTCTATTGCATATTTTCCTATAAAATGAAAAAATCTTTTCATATGCGGACATTTTGAAAGAGACGAATATTTATCTCATTGGCTTATTTATTTCTGTCGTGAAAATCCTCAGCGTTTGAACTTTATTGTTATTCTGCGGTGTGATGATCGATTTTTTGCATTCGTAGTAGCTGATTTTGAATATTTGAGTTCTTTTTTTTTTTAAATTCATAATTAAGAGATAGGCTCTCTATGAAATGCATCGTCTATAAAATAAATATTCATAAAAACATCAAATTTTTCATTTGATTTTCAGTATGGAAATTTTCCATAAATATTTAACTATTTATACTTATTTATACCATGAAATGTAAATGTAATTGTTTACAAAATAATTAATTATGTTTGTGAAATTGCCCATAATAAAATCACTCTAAATGTAAGCGAAAAATATATTTTTTTTTTGCCCATACATCAAATCCTTACTCATTCGACCGTTCCTTGCAAAAAGACCTGTCATATTAGCGAGTGGGAAACACTTATTTAACTACTCTTCGAATATATTGCTGCAAGTGTACTGCGTTAGCGCATATTTGAAATGAATTTTGTTTACGTAGGAGGGTTTTATGTTTATTTATGCTTTATAAACCTTCAATTCCAAATTTTATCTCATTTAAGAGAAAATTATTTGATAACGATGAAGTGTGCACTAATATATACTCTTTCACTTGCAACAAAGAAATAATCTTTTCATTTCATTGTAGTGGAATAGATAGTATACTTAATAAAAGACGTTGAGAAATAACAATGCAAGCTTTAAATATCTCAAGCATTACTTCATACTTATTAAAATATAGCGCAATTTATTGTCAATTACATAGAGTTAATGTGAATAACCAATATTAATAAAAATTAGGCAGCATTAAAAAAATTAGAAATCAAATAAAGAAGTTAATTCGAAATTGAAATTAATTGATCAATGCTTGAAAATAAATAATAACTATAAATATGATTAAAACCAGTCCATCTAATAGTGACAGGTCTTAAAAAGATTACTAAGAGCTCGTAAAGCTGTGTTTGGTACATCATCGGTAAGGACTAGCCCGACAGTGCGTAATTGGGTCGTTGTTGATTGATCTATAAACAGATAGAGTTAAAAAGATCATTTATTTACTTTTGCAGTAACTAATATACATATGCAACGTCGTCGTCACACAGCCAGCGGGGAGGAAGTTCACAACGAAGCGTACCCATACCTCGTTTACGTCACAGTCGCAGCCGACATTCGAGTAATTGAGAGGCTAGATTATTAAGGGCCAGATTAACAGGAGCCTAGTGTAATAGCTTCGACTCGACAGAAGACGCAACATTTTGAAAAGTTCCTTCCGCATTTTATGCTATCACTCACATGCTGAAAAAAGCATTTCTCAGCACAACCTCGTTTTTTTGTAAAAAGAAGTTCAAGAGAGCTACATGAAGCGGCTGAATTATCGAACGCTCATTGCTTTTTCAGGAACATCTAACTCGTAATGACTCTGCGAAGAAAGGTGGAGGGTGCGCGGAGGCTGGGGGGGGGGGGGGAGAGAGAGAGAGAGAGAGAGAGAGACAGCAATGAGCCGGCCTTCGAACGCAAATTTTGGGAATCTCATTTGTTGAAAGCTTTTAATGAACCATTTATGTGTTGCATGCATTGAGCTTATTTGTGCAACATCTCATTTGCCATCTCCGATACAGATTTTCTCAATCATCAATCCTCCCCTTACCCCTCCCAAACTACGAAAGTTAAGTGAGACGTTCAACTTGCTTCCTTCAACGTTGCTCTTCTTTGAATTCACTTATGCAAAAACGACTAATTGCAGTTTAATCTTGTATGACTAGCAGTCTTTAGTCGTAATGCTTCGATTTAAATGAACGACAATCTTTCACACTGCAATGAGTACGTAGAAGACGCGTCATGATGGCAGTTAAGATAAATAAGGGCAATATTTGTATAGTTAATGACATTCAAATGCCCTTGCATCGTGTTAAGAATGGCCATTTCTCTACTCTCTTGTTTGTTTGTTAGGTCTTTTCGGAGCATTTCACATTTTATCTTTTCTCTTTAATGCAGCTTTTTCGAAAGGAACGATAGAGAACAACTGTATGTTAAAAGATTAAGACTAGGCGCAAATAAACGATAGTAAACGCATTGGTGAACAGTACGGGTATACAATAGTACGGAATAGTAGAGATTTCGTTGGAGAGTTTCGATTAGGGTGTTTTATAGAAGGGTTTTCTATTATTTTTTTGGATCGATTTATATATTATTTGATTTTATACATGAGCGAATTTATAAATAAAGTCATTGGTACTTCATAAATTTCTTGCAAATCTGCGAAAATAATAATAGATGCGTCAGATGATCTTCTCCTAACCTTCTCCCCTCCCCCTTCCACTCCCCCTCAACTGCCTCACTTCACCTCTTTCTAAAAATCATCATTATGAGTTATGACTTTCAGTTCAATGGGCATTTCTCTTAAGAGGGTCGCTTTTGTTTTTTGATATACTCGTAAAAGCGACATTGTTGTTTTCGTCATCACTGACGACACTGAGGCTAGAAAGAAAAAACGCGTATAGAGTAATATATGGTACAACGGTATGTCACATACGGTAATCTGGAGTGTGTTGTATTGTAGCATAGTGTAGTAATGTAATAGTGACATAACAGTTTGTTGCCATAGGTCGATGAGACAGAAATATGAAAAATTTGCATAGATAGATGGACTATAGAACACAACGAACTCAGCGAGTTATTACTGTCGAATCTTTTAGTGAAAAAAGCAACCTGTTGGAGACTTGCGGCATTCATTGTTTACAATATATTTGTAAACAATACCGACGAATTTCCACTTAGGACCGCTTATAAAATTTGATATATCATCACCGCCTCCATTAATGCTCTTATCCATCCAACAGTACTAACGCTACTTCATTTCTTCACAACTAATGGTGAATTAAGGATATTAACGTCGGATTTTAAGTGCCATGAAGTCACTATTCTTTAATTTCAGCAAATATTTCAGCTGTCGGCATTATTAATGGTTGGATGCAACGCAGCGTTGTTTCTAGATGCAATATGGGTGCTGTTGGTTGATGTGCGATGTGGGGTGGAGAAGAGTGGGGAATTCGTTGCACACAAACACACGCACACACAGACAGACGACAGCATTGTTGAACCGGCAGCGCATACCGCATCGCGTTGCTTCACTCTTCTCGCTGTTTGTCGGCGATGAGTGAGTGGTTTTGCAGTTCGTGCCAGCATCCCCTCGAACTCATCTAGCTCGAGCTCTTGCCAGCTGCTGCATCTATGCTAAACGACGTTGTTTTATGTGGTTGGCCTAGCACTTAGAAGTGCAGTTGCACAGTTGCTTTTAATGTCTTCTCGCCATCACGATTCTTTAACCGACAACTGTAGTTTTAGCCGGAAAAAAGAAGCATGAACTCTTCAACGATATTCCTCAAATGTTTCAGTGTCTAGCATCAAATCTCTCATATTCTGTTCAAATCTCTGGTTTCCTCCTTCCGTCTCCTATTCTTTTCATAGTGCGATTTGTCTCCTATGCAGTGACGTACATTCGATTCGGTTAAGATTCCTCACTGTGCGCCCTTGTGTGATGTGAATTTCTCTAAAATCCCGGTGGATTGGCATTTTTCCAAATGACATCCTTGAATCATGTGCGTCTATGAGTCCTTAATGGATACCTCACAACACCTGCATTCTCGTCAGACAACACTCTTCGAATTTTTCCTCGCTCTCTGTGCATACAATTCGTTACCTTGCTTCTGTCTATTATTTCTATCAATAATTCATACTGCAAATCATGATTATCTTTTATTTGATATCGTTAAATAATCCTTATATGTCAGTTCAATTTAAAAGGTACTCAATTGCAAATGTAATGGATATTTATCATAGTTTTTTAAAGTCGTTTTTATTCTTTTATATCAGTGATAACATTCGCGTATCATTGATAAGATTCAATTGCACAATCGTTATTTCCATACAGGAAATCATTTGTGTTTATTGATGCAAATCGAATCTTGCCAGCTACTCACTATTTACTTTGATGGCTTTTTGATTGCTCATCTGTTCGTTATTCACACTTTTCGCGTTGCTTGTAGACGATAGGAAAATTGCAAAAAAACGGGTCGTTCTCAATTCGCCACGATTTTCGCTCGTTGTGCTTAACGACGCCGTACTGATTGTGCCCTCGTCTTGTCTTCCGTCGAAAGCCATCATATGGTATCCTTCAAATATTTGCTTCTATCAGTGTGTTATTTTTTAATGAGCCATCTAGTTTATAAAGCTAATAGAATATACTTATAATAATTTTTATGTATAAGAAATGCTTATTTGGAGTGGGAATTGAATTGAATTGAATTGAATTGACAGAGCGCCAGTCGTGAGCTGGATTTAATATTTAACACGCTTGAAACTGAATTATGACCTCTGTAATCGACCGAAACTATTTTGAGTTATGGAACTTTTGAAAATGCTTGATGTTAATTCTATTACCGTGGAAAACTCCGTCCTTCCGTTTAAATGAAATGATTATATGCACATTATTTGGAATAAGTAGTTAAGGAAATTAATAACAATGTCTTTTTTATTGGATGCATAGAATTGAAGCCTTATCTGCACTAATGACTACTCGGCGCAAGTGTCTTACTAATGTCGAATTGCTTCGATGATTCTACTCTGCGAAAAATCAAATTGCAAAATTTATTCATCTGATCGACCTCAAAGATGTAAGACATTGTGTAGCATCTGCGAAGTCTGTGCGGAATAGCGCGAGTAAATATTCTGGAAGTAGGATGGTCTCTTTAGACTTGAACTGAGACGCACATAGGGGCATTGATCAATATCCTTGAAAAATTCACAGATTGCCCATATCTTTGACTTTGGCATAGATGATAATAGAATTCCGGAAATCTATATCAGTAATCTATGTATTGCGAACGACCATATAAAAGGTAAAATGCTTGAAACGACGTCGATTAAACGCATCAAATAATAGGTTAATGTAAAGCATTAGATGGATGAAGTTAATGCATTCTTCATTGAGAGTACGGCTAAACAAATATTGAAAATATAACTGCATAAAGATCGCAAAGTGTGTTATGTTTGCTGGCTAGTGAAATGGGCAAAACATAGAAAGGAAATGAATTAGTTGACAAATTAGTGTCTGATAAAGTGTAAAGACAGGACGTTGTGGCACAATCTGTGGCGAGGAATGAAGAAAGCGATCGTTAAAAGAACAAAATAAGGGCAATAATGCCGACGATTACCTCATGAAGATGATATCCATAGTCATTAAGAACACTCATAAAATTTCTATTAGCACAGGCGTAAGTTTAAACGAAGAGTATTTCATTTGAATCGAGCGAATTGTTCTATATTCTCGAGTTGTGTGTGATTTAAAGTGTGAAGTGTTCGTAAACGCTGTGCAAGGAAACAGGTTCTTTGGCCGTTTTTTTTGGTATTCCTATTGACGCGTTACTTGTTAGTAAAGTAGTTCATATCAGGTTGACTCTTATATTGATTGTTGCTCACCGATTTCATTCTGTCTCATTCGCCTGCATCTATTACGAGTCGTTTGCAATCACCATCCATTAGCGCATGATTTTATGAATATTACTTTACGCTTAGCTATATTGTGAATATTACTGTTTAAATATCAACACTGTAAATATTACTGTTTTATTTCGCTAAGATATTGTAAACGATGAAACTATTTATTAAATGGGAGAGTCGAATTAGCGAAATGATTTATTTGAGTTTATACGATGGTGCATTTTTCTTGTGAATGTTTAGTTAATGCGCCACTACGGTATTTTTCATTTCGCAAAGGTGAAGGGAAAAATTTTCGTTATGTATTTTTTCTCAGCCAATTTTTGCATTTCTCTAATATTAATATGAAAGATATATAGGTACATTACCTGTATTTTCTTCCTATTCGTTAAAAAATTCGTATGGAACAGATTCAATTTTTTTTCGAAGAATTAACCGCTTAACCGTTGAATAGAACATAACTAGTGTGGATTTTGTTATAGCTGAATTATTGGGGTTCCTGTTATACAAGAGTCAATGCAGGTTTCGACATAATAGAGTTCATGCGTATTATAATGTATTGGAATTACTGTGGACTCCTATATACTAATAGCGATATTTTGAATATCCAGAATTGCACATTAATTTTTAACAACTCATTTTAGAAATTTGATTAAATGCATCGTTACTTAGAAGTATGGAAGTCTATTCTTTTGCTCAGGTATTTCCTTGCTTATAAATCAATTTTACCTGCACCACCATTCCAATATTTAGCTGCCTAACTGCATCATCTTTGCAGTATACATCCTTGGAAGTTTCAAGGAATTCAAAAATGTCGGGTGCTTTGAAATGGTGAGCGAATAGAACTGAAAATCTGAGGGAAATGGAATTTAAATTATGATGGGAATGGGACGTAAAATGTCTGTTGTGCTAAATATGTAGAAGCGAAGAAAGCCTCTTGAGTTGTTACTGAGTGTTCTATCGTAGAAGCCTAATAGATCTGGAATGTTGCAAATGTGGTGCTTAGCATTCCTGAGGGTGCACTTATTGGCGTTAATTTTGTCAGTGGCATTAAGGAGCTTTGCAACAATTTTCAACATTTGCCTTACCTTACGAGATTCCATCGATGCCCCTTTTTGATTTGTTTGGACTTCTGCCATTTTTTTGCCATTTCTATTTTTTATTGTTTGGTGTTTTTTCACAATAAGCAAAGGATTTTTACGGTATACGATTTTTTGTACAATATATGTGCAGAAATACATAAATATTTAAGGAATACAACTCTAATAAAATTCGATGGCAATGAGCCAAAAAAGGTTCTTCAAGTATTGGCAGAAAGAGAGCCGAAGTACGTCACAAAACGATAGCCACTTTAGGAATGATTTGCATTTGCAATGATGTCTTTAAATGCGAGCAACAAATGCATCAACGTTTCAGAGGGGAACGCTGTCGTTTTTCGATACGGTGTCTGAATCTTTTTGAATGAAATCTTTATATTCTTCGAAAAAATTCAGTGCATCCGTGTCAGAGAGTTTTCAAATCGCCCTGTGGAATAGAACCCTGGTTGGGAAGAGTACGCGAGTGTTGGGGAAGTGGGAAGAGGAAGGGAGAGGGGGAAGGTAAATTTAGGTTATATCTGAGTAAGCAGATTTCAGAGATGAGTGATACTGATATAATACCTGTTTATGCAAATCGTAGTAAGGTGCAAAATTTAAGCACTCTTCATAGCCACGCAGCACTCCCTAAAACTGTTCGATCATACGTTTTTCATGACCTTAATGAAATGCCACATTCCTTGTAATGTACATAATAATGGGATTCGTTAAATTTGAATATTTTGAGTTTTGCTTCTTTCAGTCGCATTTTAATGCCGTTTTTTGCATTTCCTTGTGAAAAATGCACCGTGATGACGTCATTTCCGTGCGCTCTATCAGCGCGAGGGTTTCGGGTACTGAATTACAAAACTGGTGCAGTCAAAACTTGTCATGTGATACAGTCACATACATACGTGCATTTTGTGCATATATATATATATATATATATATATATATATATATATATATATATATATATATATATATATATATATATATATGCGTACAAGAGTACATAAATGGTTACGTATATGATGCAAATGCGTTTTGCAAGGTTTGTAAGCTGGCGATATTTTCAACTTCCGTCAATGTGATAGTGTTTCAACGCACGACCTGTACTTTGCTCAAGTTTGAGCAAGTTGAATTAGTAAAGTGTTTTATGGCACAAACCTAAAGCACTCCGCACATGCTGAATAATTGATGTATATGTTTTTGTGCTTGACATAGCCACACCGTAGCTGTGTACCCGAAAAGCAGCAGAATTGTGGCTCATCGATGTTAGTCAAATACAGCTCCACTGCTCATCATAGCGATATTTTTCTTCCTTTTTTTTCTCTCACAAATACGCCATCTGAATCAATTAGCTATAAGCTTCGCCTACCCACCCTTACCATTCAGCGGCTAAAGTGTTCGCTTTTCGTGTGAGCTGCCAACTTTACTCTCGCCCGTTGATTTGATGATATTCGCTTGAAAACAGCAATAAAGCTTTGTGGAATAAATTTGCATAAATTGATACAGGGCGGAGGGCCGGCATCGTGGACACCACCATGAGCAATAGCAGCGTCGTAACGCAGAACGGTGACCGCCGAACCAAGAAACCCTCAAACAGACCCGCCATGCAAATATATCGTCCTCCAGGTGAGTGTTTCATCGTTCTATTAACGCCATAAGGTATATTCATAGGTTAATGCTCGGTATTATTGATTGTCGACGGCTTCTTGCATTCCCTAATTCCTCGACGGCCAATTCATTTTTTTCGATGATATTTTTAACTGTGCTCTCAGTGGACAATGTGTTTACCTAGTGGTGCCCAGAATTGAAGTGTTGAAGTTGTGGTAGAATTATATACGGCACCTAATACAGTACTTTGCGAGGTATTCGTTGTAAGGTGAACTCATCAAGGTTGATTGCAGAAGGAACACAAGATGTTATTCATAGAAACCCAACGGCACACAATGTAATGAACTTTTTCACTCCTTACGTCCACTGGCATAATTGATGGAATCTAAAAAACGTACACGTATTGCGTCACAAGTTTGTGCTACGAATGAATAGAAAGAAAAAATTGGTGCTCGAGTTGAAGAACTTGTCGCTTAGAAGATATGTATGATGGGACAGTTGACGGCTAATCTGGTGGTCATGTGGTGCTCTACATGAGGAATTTGTTGCTAGTAAGGTATATTCAGGTGGGAAAGTTGATGGCTATTCTGATGGTCACTTTACTTCTTCCATAGCATACCTTGATTTTCTTCAGTAATCTCCTTCCTATCCAGTTTTGTTTTTTATGCACATTTTATAGATTAACACCTGCAAGCGCATTATGCTAAACCATTGTCTGCACGTATGTTTCTGTCTGTCCACTAATTTCAATCTGAGAATCACTGAAGTTGAATTCACGAAAAGTGGCAATATAATTGACATCGAAGGATGTACCATTATGTACACCTGCCAGATTTCATCAACGTGAAAGATGGATTAAGGTGACCTGTTGTACAATCCTTCACGTTGATCTCTCAACGTCGAAAGGAACCGTATTGCTGTTTCAAGAGAGCAAAAAAGTTTTGTGCATTCAATCGATTGGACCTTCACATCGGTCGATTTATCGAGGTGTGGCTCTTTTATGGGATATTTGTACAAAAAGTCGAATTGGTTAACATATGCGAAAGCGTTGTTATACTTATTTTTTGTTTTTCGCGACACATGAAATAGGTTAATGAGGTGAACTAAAGTACCAAAAGCGCATTTTATGCGAGCTTATTTAGCATGTTAGTTCATTTGTTTGTTGTTTATCACATTTGCTGGTGTACCCAAACGATATGTATGTAATTCTTTCTTTGCATGAATTCATTCTCATCACTGAATTTATCACTGGATATCATCTCGTATGGTGATCGTCGCTTTCCTATGATCATCGTCCTTTGTTCGCTTGATAAAAATGCAAAAGTATAAACAGATCGTTTTTGTTGATTTATTTTTACCTGTTCAGATGCTGACAAGAGTCTTAAAGATCAGTCTCTCATTTTGAGCAAGGCAGCAAGCAGTTACTTAAGATAAGCAATTCGGAAGTTGTTTCCTGAGCCGATTTTATGATTTCTTTTTTATTTTTACAATTTTGCAATTTTTGACAAATTTTAATGATTGGATATCAGCAGCGTTTGTAGCAGGTTTCAGAGAAAGCAGTTGTTTAAAAATCGATACCAAACGGTGATTTTTTATGCAAAAAAATCACAGGCCGTTGTGGCAAACATTCGTGGTGTGCTGTGTACGTGGATTAATATTGGCTAATCTGTGTTAGTGCGTCTACGAAACGTTCACCTCACATTTCTTCGTCTTGCCCTACTTCATTCGGCTTTTATTCAATCCTATCGTATTCACTCTTTTATTGAACGATTTTCATTGACTTGCACTATCCAGATTATGAGCTCTCCTTGTAAAACTGGATTTTTTCGTCGACTTCTTCCTTCATCATTCCAGCATCTATCGACGAACGGTCAGTGCTTACACAACAAATGTTCCACCTTTACATTCAAATAATTACATAAATAACTAGGGGGAAGGGGGGGGGGGTGAAGAGGTTGATGAGAGAAACTGGGGAGGGGAGGGAAGAAAGAGAAAGTGCTAAAGGAAACTATGTTCTTCATGTTTAAAGTGCACTTCACTTTGAGTGGCTGTATAAGATGGAAGATGAGGCTGCGCTTTACGGAGATAGTGCTTACGAAGCAAAGCACAAAGCATTGATTGACGGCTAAGCACACAACGACGCCGTGTTAAATTTTGCAGCTGAAAAGGCATCTCCGTGACTTCAGATCCTTCAATCCTCCTTTCCCTTCCACCCTTTTGCTATCCTTTAGTGGATCCATTCCAAAAGATCAGTGAGGTTGTAGCTCGAGTTGAGCACCTATTCATATGGCGCCTTGTTAGTGGCTTCACACCAAAGATACTCATAAGTGTGCATAGTGCTGAGATCCTTATCCATGCATAAAGTCTTACTATTATCGGACAAAGTGCTATCAAGTGATCGTTAATGCGAGGGAATTCGATCGGGTGGAAGGAGAGCTAGCTGCCAGAGAGCAGTTAGCGAATACCGTAACCAGGGAAAAAACCACCAGGCATGCTTCTTAACAATTGTAACAGGCAGCGAGAACACCATGGCAGATTAATTTTGAGGCGGCAACAATTTTTCACATTGAGTGACCTTGCTGGAATCTGAGTGATGCAAAAAGAGGGGACGGGGGAGTTTGTTGCTTATACCGATGCGGAACCTCTTTTCTAGGGAGGATCTCACCGAAACAATTCTTCTAATGCTTAAGAAAGCCTGCAATAGCATCCTCAAGAATAAAGTCCATAAAATCCCACTTTGGCCTGCTTCGCTAAACTGCGGGATGCCGTCCATCGTTAATTGTATAGTGTGATGGCAGCGAACAGGCAGATGAGCTGTATGTTCGTCATTTTTTATCTGTGCAGGTGATTTCGTCAGTGCGAATGCTCGAATGTCCTTTTTCGCAGCTGGTTAAATTTCTCATTCCATAATATCTAGATGTCCCGTTTCAAAATTCTACAGTAATTTTTGTACGGATTTTTGCCACGAACAATCGTATTGTTATGAACACGCCTATGATTGTCTCTATCGGTTTATTCGGTTTTGTGGCGGCACAGCGCACGCAGTTTGTCTATTTGCTTGTCATCTCTTCTTGGCAGTGAATACTCCTGTT
The DNA here is from genome assembly GCA_013433145.1 of Ascaris suum. Lineage (NCBI taxonomy): Eukaryota > Metazoa > Nematoda > Chromadorea > Rhabditida > Ascarididae > Ascaris > Ascaris suum. The sequence continues at coordinate 5,425,522 of CM024178.1, read as the reverse complement.
CAATTTTGCTGAATTATTCCGACAAGAAAATGGATGAGAAGGAAATGCCGACTCAAGAACTCGATGCAAAATCAAGTCATCCCTCATTTGAACGGGCAGAAAACCAGAAAATTAATTGTACAGATGCAACAGATGAAGGTGCTTCGTATCGCCAATACTTTTTAATTTCACTCATATTATTTGTTCATTTAATTAGCCAGGCTGGATGGATATGTGCAGATAAAGTGCGTGCATTGTTTTTTAAAGGAACTTTTACATCAGAATTCTCTAGGATTACTTCCTAAGATTCTCGTTACATGAGAAACTCCACACTAGCAATTACTGCTATATGGATATGTGTTGGGTATACTGTGACTTGAAGGGAAACTTCAGCTTTGCTGTCGTTTTAGTCAGAGATGAGGGAAATGATCGATTTTCCTGCCATTAATTTTGAATGCAATGTATACTGTAGACGTAGACATTACCTTCGGGCTTATATCTTTGCTTTTGCTTCATTCAAAATTTACTTATGCTTGCTGCCAATACCATTCGATCCTCTGCTGTTCTTTGCAGTTCTTTCCCGTACTTCTCTCTACCTCAGGTCGGAGATATTGCGCAGCATTTAATCGGATTTGGCGTCTTTATTTTATTTTATTTTTTCAATTTTGAACATTTTGATGAGTACTCGAATGCTGCGAACGAAGTCTGAGTTCTGGTATAATTCTAGTATTCGAGTATCATGAATACAATCTGAATTTCGGTACAATGCCAGGTGCTGGCGCATCAAACAACAAATCAGGCACTAGCGCCGTCTTCCTTCTAATTGCTAACCGTTTCGTATATTTGTGACTGATGATTTTCATTTAATCCAAACACATGCACAGGCGTTTCATGGTAATATTGTTTATGCTTATCACGTTGTCATCTCATATCTGACCTTACTTATAATGCACTGGACTTGCTGAATTCGTGTTGATGTACTTACTATAAATCAACTTGATAAATTTGATCGATTATTTACTTATTTATTAGCCATTAAGTCTTCAACCTTATTAGTGACCTTGTTTGGGACTCGACTAGTGACCTTTTTTATTATATATGCAGACATTCAGCAACCGGATACTTCCATTCAGGGCACATTTGCAAATCCAAGTCTACGTTGGGTTTAAGTTAGAATCATTGCTTAACATTCTGCTCTATAGTGTTAATTCTATGCGTAAATTAAGTTTTTTTCTATTCGAGCTGCTATGATTTTCATTCGCTTGCTGGGCACTTTGCATATTTATTACAATTGAATATACTTTTCGACGATTTTGAGTATCTTATTGCGTAATTTTTATGAATATTTAGATAGTTGTAAATATGGATTGGTGGATAATCTTATGCCGCTGAGGAAAATCGAAATGCACAGCCGATTTCTTGAATATTTTCAGGCTTTTATTAAAACACACTCTTTTGGAAGATTTTTTGAGGTTCTCGGTGAGTCGTAAAATGGCTTCAACATTGAAGCAAGAGTATTAGAGCGGTTGGCGAATGCAGAACTCGACTCGATTTCACAAGAATTATGTCGAGAAGAAAGTTAGAAGAAAGATTGTGTCGTGTAAAATTTTTCGTGACGTAGTTGCAAGATCAGTTGAATAGGGCGAATCTAAAGAATGTCTAATATCTCTTTGATTTTGCAACTTTTATCCAAACTTGGGTAGTTTCTTTAATGAGCGTACTAGTTAGGGCTGTCATTGGAGTAATTTAATTAAACCGAGGGAAGCGATCGCCTTTCTATGAAGATGTAACTGTTCTACTATATTATGAAATAATAAATAAAGTAATATTTAAAAAAATTTTACGAACTTTTAGGAATTTGAATTAGCAAATGAAATATATTATAAATCAGAGTTGGCTTGAATATTTGAAAGAGGTTTTTTCAATGTGTATTTATAGGACTCAGAAGTGGTGAGGATGCAACGAACACGAAACCGACTCCGACTGCCGGTGCAAAGCAGTTGAAAAAAGATATCATTAAGCGACATAGTGAAGGTTCGTTCTTATCACTGAAGTTCTCCGCATTGTTTATTTCAAAATCACAAGTCGATTATTGATTGTTTCGAAACGACTACATATATTCGTGTACTAGCAAATATCTTATGTGTTTCACCTAGAGGTGTCTTTACTGTAGCTTATATTTGATCCTCTTATTTGTATTTCTCTTTCCATTCATCCACTCAGTATTCGTTTGATGAATGCTAATAATAATGCACTTACTGAACGCCGATTACCACATGTCTCGTTTGTTTCCTTCTCTGTTGCTCAGCTGTTTTGCGAAAATGTAGGAGTAACTGTAAGGACGGTTTAAGGTTGGCTGTGTTGAAGGAGGAGGTGGGGGAGGGAGATGGACGGGCACGAGCTCATTAAAGACGCCACAATTATCTTATGTGCAGTTTTTAAAAAGCCTTAAAACTGATTGATAGGTAACTACAGGACATTAGAAGCGCTATAAGCTGTGGAAAAAAGCAGTCCTTCAACTCATAAATAAAAAAAACCTTGTTTTATAATATAAATTCAGCTTTTCTGACAAGAAAATTTTGTTGAATATTGCATGAAATTAAATTAGTGACAAAAAGTTATTCATTCCAAAAGTTTATTATTTAATTGTAGTATTTTAAGATGTGCCTAATATTTATTGAAGAGAATAGTAACGAATCGGGCAAGTGTGCTGTCGTGAATACGTTGAATGGATGTACGCGTAAAAGTGGCGATGATAGTGATGGATCTTTGCCCCGTGCAGATAGTGCACTCAGTAATGAATCCACCACATCTTCACAGGTAAATACACTTTTTGTTGAATTGCTGAAAGGTTTCTTAGTCGTTGACGTATCTGCAACTGGACGTGCTTCTTGGATTATCGTCTTGAGGAGTGACTGGGATTGGAGGGGACAACATTAACGTAACAGTAGTACTTGTTTTTTGAGTCTGTTGTGGGCAACGAAACACCAATTCCATAAGTGGGAACAACAACATTCAATTATAAGCTCACGATTGAGTTGACTATGAGCATATTATTGATTGATTTCAGCAATAAATTCACTCAATGCAAAATTGTATTTTAGCATAGAAACGATCTTTTTTAGTTATTTCTGTTAAGAAAGCGATTATGTCCTTCCGAATGTCTCATATTTTAATTCGGAAATCCTCTATCAAACATTTTCGCCTTTTGTCAAAAACATTCGCATAAACGAATGTTATTCTATGTTTTGAGCAGTGTTTAAGCGCTCTTAGATATGTTGAAGCGAAATTTTATCATAAAGCACTCAATTCGTGGGAATGAGGGAGGGTGGTGGTTTTGATTGACGATTACAGTTGGGGGGAGGGGGGAAGGAGAAAAGGAGTGTCGTTTATTAAAGAAGGTACAAAATGGCTCACAAATTTCCGAGGGGAGCATGTTGTCGTAGTGTCCACTGACACATGAAAAATTAAGTTTCAGATGAATCTCTACGCGTTTGGTATTTAGTGTACAATATTTTTATTGACGAAAAATAAACGACCGACTATTTTTACCGATAGTGAGAGATAAACAAAATGGGTGGCATAGCGTTTTGAGTTTTCATAAAAAAGGGTACTGCAAAATAGGTAGGTGTTTATATATTTGGCAGATGCACTGAGCGGATAACCAAAGTGGGTGGCATAGTGTTGTATTGGTAGGCGTTTATATCATTGGCAGGTGCATTGAGTGGCGGATGATATGAGGATGACATCTGTGTCTTGTTGATGTATAATATTTCAGGTCTTTTGAATCGTTAACATATTCCTTTCTTAGCACTCATTTTCGTCAAATAGAATCATTTCTTTACTTAGCACTGACAAACACCATAGGTCCAAAAGTGGAACGGAAAAGGAGAGAGTGGAACAGATTAGAGGAAAAATATAACGCAAGAAATAATTACTAGGGGTTGATCCACTTTTGCAAAAAAAAAAAAATCCAAAATGGAGGAAATGATTTTCACAGGAAATGTTTTCGCTAACTGCGTTTCTTATGTCAGGATTCGCAGAGGTCCCAGAATTCTCGTCGGCAACACCTAGGTGACTCAAGTGTGCCTCCCTATAAACAACATTTGAAGAGATCCACGAATCGAATTTCACCGGCCTCCTCCCCTAAAGCGACAATGAATGGAATGAACGCAAAAAGTGGCAGCGAACAGCGCACCAGAAAGGAGGGCACTCCGTATAAGAACAATCCCAACACGAATAGCAGCAACCAGAAGGATGCCAAGCGGAAGGCACTCACACCGAAACAAATTGAAGAACTCGCCGCTGGATTAAGAAAACTCGACCTCGCCAAGGAGAATTCCCTCATCGAGCAGTTCATAACAAGTTGGCAGCATTTCCTTCATTCGGGATTCGTATCTGATACGGCATACAGCGCCGACCTTTCGAATAGCTCCGTATATGTTCTTGCACACCTTTGAGCATGACCTTTATATTCTTGCGCTTCTTTATAGCATGACCTTTGGCTCTTCAATGGCAATTACCGTCTTATGGCAATAACCCATCTTAAACACTTGTCTTTGCCTCACCTATACTATGTAACCAATGAAGCGACTTTTAGTAATCGTTCGCGTGAAATGCGTGCCTCTTTATTTCATCATAACCGAGCTTCCTAATAAATGGTCTATGGCAAGCAATCACTCGGTAATAAAGAGGACATCTAGATCTCTTTCATTCTGGCATCATTATCGTGGAACACGAAACTCTGATCAAATAAAACCCCCATGGATTTAAGAGGGTGCTGGCGACACATCAAAGCACCTGTCATCCGCAGAGAACTCACAGAGTCAATCATCGGTGGTGTTTTTTAAATGCAAATGTTCCTTATAGTGCCATCACCAGCTGCACCTTCCAAATGCGGCAATCTCTAATATTTTGAAGCTGAAGGCAAATGAAAATTTCCATATTTTTCACATTTTCAGAATGGGTGCAGGGAGAAGGAATTCTTATCCATAACTAATTCCTTATATGTATTGATTGATTGATTGATTTGTCTTATAACAAGTCTAAAATACCCTTTGTTGTGGAAATGTTTGCATTTTTCACAGAGAATGAAGAAAGACGTTAATTTCTTAATGAAATGAATTCACCATTGATTCGTGAATTATGTATCAGCTTTCAGGTGACTTCGATGGAGAAGAATCAGGAGCTGCAGTAGGACAAATGTTGGTGCAGTATTCAATCGAAGAAAATAGACAGGCTGGTAAAGCCATTGCTCGTATCGCCGCTCAGCTTCTTGACAGCGGAGCTGCACAATGTTTCCACCAGGTTTGTCATTTACCAACCTGCGATGTCCTTCCAGTGCCGTTCCGTGTATTCTAGTAGATGGACATGTTTTTCGCAGTATGTTGTGGGGGGCGGAGTGATGTCTGAATTCTTTTATACATTCGGTTCAACTTTCGCTGTGACTCGGTTTGCTGTTGTTCTGTTGTGATCTGGTCACGGGTTCGTTCCAAATTTCAAGGTCGAGTCACCAAGATCAATGGTAGAAAGAGGCGAGCGGCGAGGTTGCCACTTCTGCTTGTACCGTCAAATATTAGTCACTATTTATTGTTTTGTCCGGATGAATGGAGCACAGTTTTCAGCATTTTATTGCATTACAGTATTGAATTAATGTTTTTATTACCAGTTCAGGGAAGCAAAAGTTGGACGGTTTTCATTCGTATATGGAATTATCGTAGTGGTTGAGAATGATCGTTTTCAGGGCACGGTGACAGCATTGGTGCATTACTTTGAGTGCAGAGATCGTTTGCGTATCGATCACTTCCGAGTCTGGATTGCGTTCCTCAATTTTGTTTCCGATCTTTACGCTAATGTCGGTTACATCTATGAAGGTAACGCTTTTTTATTTTTCCTCATAAACAGTAAATATTTCCGCATAGAGCAGTGTGAAGATATGTTATTTATAATTTCTTTTCGAAGAAACTCTCTCTTATGTTTTTATTTTTATTTGTTTATTTTTTTGAAAACATGGGTCGTTGGGTAAGCTGTATTTTACATTTCCCTTTATTTTATGGTGGTAATTTTTTATAGTTCAGTTTTCGACTGCTGCAGAATAAAGAGTTTTTCGAAATGACCGTCGTGAATTTCTCTCTCTCTCTCTCTCTCTCTCTCTCTCTCTCTCTCTCTTTGTTTTAGGACGACAGCACCAATATGAGGTTGTGTATTTACGAAATCAACCATTTTGAATGTCTTTGCTTCTTTAATTATCAAATTCCTGTTAGAAAATTGTATTTATGAGATGAGAGGTAAGATGATTCTTCTTTATTCCAGGTGAACTAGTCAATCTCGTGTTTCGCATCTTCGATTATCTACTGAAGGCGCCCGTTCTGGAAACGCTGAAAATTGAAGAAGTTCGTGTCTGCACATTTTTTCAACTTCGAAGAATTTTTTCTAACTTTCCGGGAATCTACCTTCTAATAAGTGAGATGGAGACTTTCCATTACGATCTAAAGGAATTTGCTTCTCTTGTTCGGTTCCAGCTTCAACATTCGATCTTCTAAAACACATCCTTGTGGCGGGTAATATGAAGGGGAAGGGGAAAAGCGAGGCAAGCATTTTCAGCACTCTATTCAAAGGAAGACTCTTGATTATACAATGTTAATAAACATGACATCTGGTGTTTCATTTGTAAAATAGTTTCCTAAACATTTAGGTTAAAGGCGATATTAGTGGGGTGGGTAGGTGAATTTTTTTCAGAAGAAACTGCTTTTATGTCCGCTAGATCATTCACACATTCATTAACAGGCTTTTTGCAGCGTTTATTTCTTAACTAGCGATATATAGAGTGATTTTCTCATTGGTTGTTATTCTTGAAACACATCCAGGTTCCTGTTTAATTCAATTACTGCTACCTTTGACCACTTATAAAGTGGAATAGTTAGAGTCCCGATGGAAACTTGTTGCTCCCTCAGGGGAGCATAAGTAGTTATTGCTATTGTACATAGCGTTGATTTGCAGATGCTTATTCGTGGATGTATTAGTTAATGCATAAAGTTTTGTGCAATTGTAGCTGGAAAGTTTGATTGGTTGTCTGCTAAGCGTTGGCTACGACCTGGAGCGCCAATGTCCTGAGCAATTGGCTGTTTTGAAGGACCTCATTCGTGATGCATTTGTTGAGGTTAGCTAATCTCAGATTACGATTTTATCTCATAGATGAATTACTATTCTTATACGCATTTTGTCTTACAATATTTGTTTACTAATGAACATTTAGGTACAAATTTAAATAATATTTAAGTACTGTAAAACTTTCAAAATTATTTTTCTGCATTTGCCTCAGAAAGATTTCTCTTAAAGATTAGATTCACTTGTTGTAAGCGAAATGTTTTCTGCAGAAGAAGAGATTTTCAGCGATTATCATCGAGAAGTGAAGTGTCTTTTTTGCTTTATGAGAGTGAAATTCATGCCTTTTTCTGGTGGAATTCTTTGCCTGTTGCTTGTCCACAATGCTTTTTGGATTTATTTTTGTTTTTAATTATCTTATTATTTAGTGTAGACGACCTTATTTTCAGGTACAAGAACCGTGGGCACGTAAAATGATACTTCTTCTAATGGAACTTGGTGCTAGTGGATGGAAACTTCCACCTGAGGCCAATGAATATTACTTCCAACAGACGAACTCTTAAGGCAATAAACCGTACTTATTACGATCAGATATCATTATAGAACAAAAAAAAACGGCTACATTATTATTCCTCGTTGGATACGTACATCTTAGTTGATTGTTGCATTAACTGTACGAGTAATAAGTCATGGACATTGGACGCATCACTGAATGCGCCTTTTTTCCAGCCAAAGAAAAGAAATATTGAGGAAGCATGGAGTTGATTATTTCAGACAAGCAACATTTCAATTTCAAACAATGGTCGATGGTAATATTTACTTTTTATGGCGTTTCAACTCATCGTTGTGTGACTTGCAAAACAATAATTAAAACAATTAATTAACTCGATTACATTAATTTAAACTTAAATCTGTTTGAGTGGAAACGCCAAAAATAGCTAACAATTGCCATTTTTTTCATTGTTTGAGCTGCATATATTGTTTGAGCAATATATCAGAAGTGTTGTTTGATTCAAAGTTAGATTCATCAAGTCAGAAAAAACCATCATTCCGCTCTTCTGAAAAGTCCATTATGGCAACTTTAATGCACTTTCATCAAACGCAACAAAAAAATTGCTTATTGTCTGTTAAATCCGCTGATGTTTATAAAAGGCTCAGAACATCAATTTATTGCTATTGATTCGATCTTAGGGAACGATTATTAGGAAGTATTGCTTTCCAAACGGAAGGATTAGGCGGAAAAAAAACAGTCTTATTCAACTCGAATCCTTTACAAGTAATCCAAACAAATCACTCTCTTATGCAGAGTTCATATTACTCGTCCGGTCGGTATTACTCTCGACACTATGTGAAAGAGGAGTTATTAAATCATTCATATTTCTCCACACCTCCTCGTTTTTCTTCAGAGTTTTATTTATTGCAAAATGAGCATTTTGGATTGCATCGTTCTGTTATTTCTTTTGTCATCGGTCACATGAACTCAGCAACTTAATTGAAACAGTCAGCGGTAGCCACTGGTCACTTGCAAAAAGCTGACCAACAACGATGACAACGATAGCCGTTGGTCATTTATAACAGCATATTTGTTAGAGTTTTATACAAAACCATACTGCGAGCCTTTTCATGTGGTTGTTCGATACTGAAGTTGGGCATGTAATGTTGCCCTGTCAAAGACTTTTTAAGCAGTTCGTCCTTGATGTCATTTTAACTGCATTAAGTCTGTTACAGGTGTTAACTAGGTAAGAATTATCATTCACAAAACATTTCACTCATAAGATCACCCATCATTAAACGCGCTTTTTTTTCAGTATCGAGGATTGTTTCATAGAGTCGTTCGATTTCCGAGATCAAATGATTCAAGTTGCCTTCATCTTCTAATAAATTGTTTTACAAGAACTTTTCACAAAAAAGGTTAGGTTTCAGAGCGTATCAAAATTATCAACGGTCATTTATGTTGTTATCTTCTTTATCAGCCATTCTAACGAATATGGCCATAAACACCTAGGAAACGATGCATTTCCAATAAGCTTTTCGGCAGTTGTCTGAAGGATGGAGTGTGTGCATATTGTTCATTTCCGCCATTTGAGCATGTTTCTAAGGAAATCAAACAATGGCGAATCGTAAGCAAAAGGTTTTGCCATTGTCCGTATCATATAATTTTTTTCAATTTTTAATTGGGTTTTTTAAAGTGTATATTTTCCATTTTTACATCGTTTTGTTGTTTTTATTGATCGTCCTTAAACTGGATCATTTAGTAAGATTTAATCGAAGAGAAATATATTATCGTTCGCGGAAGCGAGTTTTCATTCGTTCAAATTGAATGGTTCTAATTGTTCATAGTAGTTCTGTTTTATATAACATATTTATCTCCTGTTCACTAATCTTTAAACTTTTCATCCAAAAAGTTTTTCGTAAATTCTATTGTTTCACTTCGTTTTTGTTATTGGTTGATTGATTAAAAATTATACATATTTATTACTTTTTTATTGGTTTATTGCTTTTGTATATATGAAGTGGAGAAGCAGAGAGTTAGCGGCCTTGTACTTGTAATCGGAACAGCGTGACTTTATGGTGCTAATTCGTTCTGTTTGCTTTCTTATTGTGCCTTGTTACGCTTTTTTTTATTCTTTATAGAATAAACGAATAAATAATCGACCAATGTACGCACCGTTTGACGTTGCGGTAGTTTAATAAACAAGTGAATGCTCGAGTATATATATATATATATATATATATATATATATATATATATATATATATATATATATATATATATATATATATATATATATATATATATATATATATATATATATATATATATATATATTCTTTGCCGTTTTTCGAATAATGAAGCTATAACTGAAATACACAAAAATTCTTCGTTTTGTCCTCGGAATACTATCTCACCGGTTGACTGAGCAATAAAGAATAGGTCCTGTCTCTCAGTGTTGTAAATGTGCATAGAACAGGATAAAATTGTTTGCAGAGTTAGGTTGCGATATGAATCCAACGTTACACTAAAACTAACATCACACGATAGTTAAACACGAGTATTTCCCCATTTTTACTACATTCACAAGAGTGCTGAATATTTGAGTTATTATTAGCAGAGAGCGGTTGACTTTCGCAATTGACGCAGAAATATTTCTAACGTATTTGTCGGTTAAGCGGTCCAAACTCATCACTACTTACAACACAACTAAAGAGCTTTGCAAACAACAATGCGATGCAAAAGTGTGTGATTTATGTGGCTAAAAATGTTTCTTTTCTAAGAAATGCAAGCAAGAAATTGTTATATCATTGAGAGAATCGAGAAGTTGCAATGAAAAAACACTTAATTGAATCCTGAACAGCTTTTATTATGGCCAAGACGTGGAACAAGCTAGCTTTTGCAGCGGTTAATATGATATAGTTGCTTAAGGAGCGATGAGCGCGGTTCTTCAGTTATCTCCTGTGAATTTTTACTTCCTATAATTTGCAACTGCAATGCGCATTCCAGCGGCGCTAGTCTGCGCTACCATCAGTACATTTGTGTGTGTGTGTGTGTCCGTTCACTTTGTTCAACCCGAAGACCACTGAAAAGCTCGAATGGGGAAGTTGAGTATATACCATACGCAGCCTTCAACTAGATTCATCAACTACTGTAAAAGTTGTAATACTTGTATATTTCAAAAATTTGAGTGAGTTTTATAACGGTTATCATAGGCATTGGCAGAGAAAAATAACTTTTGAAAAGTAAAATGGCGGACCGCAGCGATTCATGCAGGTTTCATTCAGACGACAGTCAGATATTAACTGCACGATAAAAATGCTTTGTCTAGCCAACTGAGAAGATGCTGTTGGGTGTCTGTTCGTCACATCTACTAGTTCGCAATGCATCTGAAGCAGAAATTGGCGCATCTGTGCAAGTTATAACTGCATCGTATACTCAAACCATAACAAACACGAAACCATAGCAATTGGAGAGACCAGGTTTCCTTTACAAACGGTTCGATATTTTAAAAAAGATCCTTTCTAGATTTGGATTAGAGATTGGTTCCATCAAACCGTGAATTACATCGGTATGTATCCATCAAAAAAGAGCGGTAAAGTAGTGAATGATCGCTCAGTTCGCATTTTTACGAAATATACAAATTTCTTTGCCATGAAAACTTGATCAGAAAATCAGTTAAAAGTTGCTCGACCGTTAGACTGTCGCAATTTTTTAAAACCAGTTCTTGATGTCGACTAGTCTAAGCTGGACGATGTTAAACCGTATGTGCTGCCAACTTCTCCGACGCGTTTCCCTATTTATTAATTCGCATTCAACTGCGACGGTTCTCAATATCTATGAAAATAACGTAGTTGTAGCGTGTGTTCTATGAAAAAAATACGTAGAAACAGCATTGTCCACTAAGTGATATTGGTTCTACAAACACGGCGAGTGGCATCTACTCGATTAGATTGAGCGGCTCAATATCGTAAAATGCACGACAGACAGGTTCAGCTTGCTTTGAAAAAATGCAACTCCATTACGAGTGAAACTGACGTGTCGGCCGATTCATAGTTGCAAAAAAGTTTGCAAAATTGCAACCATTGAACGCAACAGAGTGAACACCTTAAAGCTATTCATTCTTGCATAATTAAGCTAAAATCTCCTGGATTCATTTGCATTTATTATTATTTTACGTGTTCATATATTTATGTGTTACACGTGTTTATATGCTTATTAATTTATTAATGTACTTATATATTCTTGTAAGCATTGATTTATACCAAAAATTGTATTTATTGCAAGAGCTACGCCGGGATCGTTGCTATCCAAAGAGACCGCGAGAATAAGTTGCTTCATAAGCGAAATTGATTCGCAAATGCTTACGCGGGCGATATAAGCAGCCAATAATCACGAGGTTATTGCGACGTCATTATGAAAATGTTCGAGGACCTCCTTTATGAAAGTTACAAAAATCTATGCGGTACCAAAACACAAAAAACTAAGCAAAACAAATCGCAATAATGCCACTGATATGAAATATTGGCAATCCGACGCAGACAAACGCCGAGAATTAATGTCGCCGACCAGAGTTCTTTAGCCAGGAAAGTCGTCAAACGCATAGGGACGCTCTTTTAGCTATATTTTAAAGTAATCCACAAATAGTAAATGAAGAAAACGGCACGACGAAATAAATTCTCCTCAATTTGCAAAGCATACGTTTCTTCAATTTAATACCCAGCCAGCTACTCTTGCCGCTTTTGATACTGATGACTGATTTGCACTCCGTATTGTAACAAGACCATAATTTGCATACCATTTTTCATGAGTGTTGCAAATTTCATTTTCATGTGTCCTATGCTAATTATCTAACGAATATGCATGATCGATCTGCACTAAGAAGATCATGGATAACAAACTTGCGAATTCAAAAATACTCTTTAATTGGTATTTGGTGGGATTTGAATATCGCTACAATTCATTACAAATCATTTATTTATTTCACGAGATTTATTTGTTTAAATTATTGGTCATTAAAGAAGACTAGACTGACGCTCTCGCATTACTCTATATTCAGTACTTTTGCCAAGTGGCGATCGGTTGCATTTATATTGAAGGTCCACTGATGTTTGATTTCAATACTGGACGCATCAGGTAGGGTTATGCTTTCCTACGCTAAAATGGCTTTTATATTCCACATTCTGTACGGATCGGTCAAGAATTTATCGACTGTATAGCTATTCCGGAAGAAATTGTGTTCGAAAGAGCAAAACGTTGTTTTTGAAATAAATTCCACTGATATGAAACGATAAAAATTATTTCTGCTAAGTAATTCGGATGAATAATCCTACTGTAGGCAGCACTGCAAACTCTTTCCCTCCTACCCCTTCCCCTCTTCCAATGTTGCGCGTTTTCAAACCGTCATGGAACATGAAGAGGAACGAAAGGAAGTAATAGCATTCGGCTCACAGTGACTCAGAATAGCACAGGTAGTACTGGTCTGCGAAGGAGTTTTGTTCGACGGATCCTGAAATCAAGGAACACCCAAAATCATGTGGAATCTGAGACCAAATTGGCAGTCTAGATACTGGGAATTTGTCACTTTTTGGGTTCACTAGAGCAAAAACTTCCGTTGCTGTACTTGTACTGAAGAACTTCCACAGCGGGAACGTTACAACGCCACAATACAATATGAATTGCATTGCAGCTTGCATGTGAATAGCACATCACATCGCTCTAACAAATGTTTGCCGCTATTTTTAGAGAATTAAAAAAAAAATTTCTTTGCGGCGATTTTCCTCATTGCTGTCTTTTGTTCTGAAGGCAAGTGATTCCTCCAAGCCAAATTTTTGCATGAAGGAAGTTGAGCAAATCATTTGCGTTTACTGATGCAATATAAGTGTTTGGTTTTTGCCTTAAGCAAGCTAGGTAGCTTTTCTTGCCGCTGGCGGACCACTCTTCGATCATTAGCCTGGCTTCACCACATGCGCATCTCCTCTAGCACCCTAATTTGGGTAGTTAAACCATTTCTTTAAAATACCTTCAATAGCGTAAAATGTAACATAACCAATCGTACATACATTTAGTATTATACATTACATTAAAGGTTCTCATATAGACTTGCTACACACTATTTATCCATATAGAAAGTACTTACATCAAATTTCTAATACCTGATAGGCTACCTACTATTTTTGATCCTGAATAAACAAAAAGGCTAAAGGTATCCAGCAGAAGGTCTGAGTGGACCGAAACACTGAAACCAATAGATGAAACATACGGTGCTCTTATATCGATTGATGATGACGATAGCAATCTTCAATAGCTGCTTGTAAATCTTCGATGCAGCAACCAGTTTTCATCATGACGGATTATGCATCGCCACAAATTTGATATGCTGGGATCCAAACGTTATCACATGATGACCTTCACGACGATTCCGCTGCCCGTAATTTGGAACTACCGAATGTTGTTCAGAAGCTTCTCCTTCGCCTTCCCTCCCGATCCCCTCACCTCCCATTTTTCCCATCTTCATTGCCTGGAGTGTCAAGAGTAGCTATAAAGAAAGACAAAACTATGGGGTCTTGGTGTGAAATCAGTGCGTTTATAGTTTCTTCTCTTCCAAGGCATTCGTGTAGAATGTATAGCGTAGTGTTACTACAAAATTTTATTCATGACGTATATTAGTCATGAGATGCTTTATGCGCCAAAATATTGGCATTTGTCCGAAATTCTGCTTAACATCGAAGTTTTTGACGGAGTGAGGAGGACGCGCAATGGGAGAGGAGCGAAGGCGAAGGGGAAGGGGAGTTGGAGAGGTGAGGTTTTGCGGCGACGCGGAGGGAGTTGTGACGGCCACCTTCTCTAATGTCGATGAATATTAATAGATAATTTAATTTAAGAATCATATTGTTCCTGTCAAACGAATTAATGCCACATTATTAAATTAGGAGACCTTTCAGGCTGATAAAGCGAGAATGTTTTCGTCGACTGATCGGGTAAGTGCCTCATTTTACAACTAAACAATTGACGCGAACAGTTATGTGTAAACAGTTTCATTTTGTTAGGTTGATTGCGTAATATTTACTTGATTGCAAAAATTGCAAGTCGGTCTCAACTTTGCAATCAAGCTGCATTTTCTATTATGAGACTGTCTGCAAAGTTATGCATAACTTTCGTGTCGATCACTAATCCTCAAATTGCAAAATTGGTTAAGTTTGCTTCAGATATGAGTCTTCACGTTATTCACTGAAGCATTGAAAATTTCCAACCTTTTTGTTTCCGGTGTTAATGATCCACCGATTATGCGAGACATCTTATTGCCCACCGGCGCTTTGAATAACATATTTTAAGGCAGCAACTACTTACAGATCTTATGTTAGCGTTTATTTGTATATCATCGATCCTTATTAAATCGCGCTATAGGTCATCTTGTTCGCTAAGAGAATAGAAAATGAAGCAAAGAAATACACGTTTTGCGTTTTCAATTACAGATTCAAAACTGCGGTCTTTTATACACAATGAAAAACATGCAAACAAAAATAATCAATTCGAAAGAGAATTAAACTCGGAGGGGTATTAGATGAATTGATGCGGTGCCATGTTTTTGCATCGATGAATGCCGTCAAATCACTATCGAAAGATGAGTGATCACTAAGATCAATAGATCAATAAAGTGCAATACTCGTCGAAACGAGACCCGATCACGTTGTGCATTCATTAATAAATTGTCATATGGCAGTTGCGAAATCATATTTGTTATTATGTCGGAATATCATATTACCTGAAATAATATAGATTCAACCTTCCAGAAATAGCTGTTGAAATAAGAGCAACGGAAATAAACTTATGAAAGTTCAATACTTCAGTTTTATTTGAGTCGCCTAGTAGTCGGCGCACCAAACCATTTTAAAATGTGATGTTGATACTATCTAATAATTCTGCCCAAGGCAAATTTAAGCTTTGAGATTTCGATGAAGGAGATGGGGAAGAGGAGTACGGGGGACAACGGGTAGTGGAAAAATCTGCGAATGGGTATATGCGATTAAATTGAGGTCATACGCACTTTGCATTGTTAAGGATTACAAAGAAATGCATAATAAAGCTATGCAATTCAAATAAAAGATGTTGATGAAACCATTTAAATAATGCTTTAATATCTCTATAACTAATTAATAATATTTTTATGTCGCATCTCGCCTTCTATACACGTCTGAACTACTTCCTGTTGTGCTTTTTGGCATGATGCGTTTTCCTAGATTACGATAAGTGCAATATGCGTCCGTACATTGTCACCTATTTGTGCGCGCATATTGCATGCTTTTTGCACATCACAGGTGGCTTTGATGAGCGCTTGAAAAATGACGTCAGCGTAACCGCGCCTATACAAAACGCGTGTACGTGCATGTGTTTATTTTGCTTTTGTTTATTATTCTGAAATTGAGAGCATTACAAAACGATATAAGTGAGCATAGTCATATTGCCTGTACCTTTATTATTTGGAATGTTTCATTGGCATTTTGCAGTTTAAAAAAAAAAAATCGATAAGATATGCCACTATAATAGTGCTGTAAAATTGTCGCGTTAACGCGAAACGAACGCGATCATTCGCATTCGGTGCGGCTGGGAAACAAAGCTCTTTGTGTTGTTACGGCATTGTGTGACTGTATGGTATCAACAAAGGCTTGAGGAAGTGCCGAATATGACAATGGAGGTTATTCAGCTAAATAATAGAAAGGGCAGCGAACGGCTAAAGGGCATCTGATTTCCGCCGATGAATGGACATGGTCAAAACAAAGAGATGGCGAATCGCGAAAATCATGCACTTTCTATTTTTATTGAAGATATTGAATGGGCGTGTCAAATGTGAACTTTGGCACCTGCGTGTGCCTTCGGTAGCCTACATAAGCGTGTGCTTAATAGTTGCTGGAGCGGCCACCACCACCTCCCGATTTCCGATCGCTACGTAAATCGCTGCATAAATCAGTCAGTATTTGCAAAAGGTTTGCTTCTTAAGAAATTCGAAAAAAAAAACGGGGATGAGTGCAGGAATTAGACAAGTGGCCGGACTGACTAAGGCTAGACTGGAAAAATACCTCCTGCAGGTGAAAGCCCCAGATTTAAATGGAGATTTATCAGAGCAGCTGCAGACTTATGAGCACCAACGGTCTCAGATAGAGGCCGCAATAAATTTGTTGTCGGATTATGAAAGACAATGGCTGCAGTTATTTGCAAACCTTACACCAGAACAAGAGAAAAAAGAGCGGGACCTGATGGCGAAAGCACAAGAAACGGGAGGCTTTCTGAATCGTCTGGAACAGGGCAGAGAACAACTTATCATACTGCAAAATTATGTTTCGCAACTACGTGTAGCGATCGCGAATCAAACCGAATCGGATGCGAGAACTCGTCCAAACTCCACGGTGAGCTCTTCTCCCTTGAGACTACCCAAGATAGAGCTTAGGAGATTCGATGGGAACAGTACCAATTGGCCTGTCTTTTGGGACTGGTACCTCAGCACCATCGATAATCAACCAATTTCTGATCAACAAAAAATTGCGTATTTCGCCAGCTGTATGGTCGGGCCGGCAAAGGAATTGATTGAAGCATACCAGTTGCAAAACCCTTCATACAGTGACATTGTAAAAAGAGTCAAAGAGCGCTATGCGAATAATGAGGTAATTGTCCAGCAGCTATATGCGCAATTAGAAAGGATCCCCAGAATTCAAGAGGGGCGACAAGTTCGTAGGCTAGTTGAAGACGTTGAAAGAATTCTTGAACTTCTCCTCCATCAGGGAGAAACGATAAATAATCGTATGATACAAAGAGAGATTGAGAAGAAACTACCCAGATGGATCCTGCAGGATCTCGAACGAAAGAAGTTGGAAGATGATTCTTGGGACGTTACGAAGCTCACAAAAATTCCTTTCCAATGTAGCACTCACTCAAGAGGCTGTACACCGAATGACGTCCGAATTAGGTG
Source organism: Ascaris suum (assembly GCA_013433145.1). NCBI lineage: Eukaryota > Metazoa > Nematoda > Chromadorea > Rhabditida > Ascarididae > Ascaris > Ascaris suum. Next base: position 5,407,982 of record CM024178.1, on the reverse strand, counting down.
GTGTTAAAATTTCGGAAAAACCACTTGTGAAAGGATCGAAACCGTTCACGCAAGGTAAGAGCACGTCGGCCCTCAGTATAGTTGCTGAACGTAAGGCGAAATCGCTACCATGCGCATTTTGTAAAATGCCCCATTTCGCTAATCAGTGTCGGAAATATTCCACAAGGGACCAAAGAATCGAACGGTGCCGACAACTCTCGCTGTGTTTCAGATGTCTAAAGCCGTCACACCGCACCAAAGAGTGTAGAAGTCAGAAAATTTGCTTTTATTGTAAAGGCTCCCACAATGAGGCCTTTTGCCTATCAAAAAGGGACCAGAAATGGCCTAGTCAACGTTCGAGTGACCAGGTTACCCAAATGGCCATAGCAGATGGTGAAACCATCATCGAAGAAACCTCCTCGACTCCTAAACCCCCTACTTCTGTAGTGGCATCAGTGAGCAGTCAAGTGACGGCTAGAAATAAAGGGGAAGCAACGTTACTTATGTGTGTGGACGCAACAGCGGCGGACCAGCTTCATCGAAGGCGTGAAAAGGTATTAGTATTCATCGATACCGGAAGCCAGCGCTCATTCATAACCGAAAGATTAGCTACAAAGTTGAGTCTGCCATTTTCACAGATAGAGAACTTGAATCTAATGGCGTTCGCAACTCAAAGAATTAAACCATACAGATCGATGAGAACGACAGTAAGTTTGAAAACTGTGGGTGGAAACTGGCAACCCTTTGAAGTCTCAACGGTAAAACAGATAACGCACAATGTTCAGTATGCTCCTTCTCAGCTGCTCAAGCATCATTTCATTGAAAACTGGGCTTCGCTTCCGACTGTGGCTTGTGGTGATCCAGAGATTCTCATCGGCATGGATCAATTATCGAAAATTATGGAAGTTTCAACGTCGAAACCTGTGACAAGTGGATTCTCGATTTACGAAACCAAACTTGGACAAATCATTGCCGGTCACGGACAGGTAAGTCAATCCGTTAACCGAAATTATTCATCGGTCAATAACACTGTGACAGTTTTATCGATTCAAGAGACAGACCCAGTATCCCTGTTCTGGGAGTTGGAAGCTATAGGCATCAAAGATGCAAACAATTCGGAAGACGACGAAATGGCCCAAGTTGCCTTTCAAAAAATGGTTAGTCGCGAATCTGATGGTAGAATATGCGTCGGATGGCCATGGAAGCCTGACGTACACAAGCCTTTATCAAATAATTATGGATTGTGTTGCGGTAGATTGAGGTCAATTTGGGTTCGGTTGCAGAAGAATCCAGACCTACTTCAGAAGTATCATGCAATCTTTCAAGAGCAAGAGAAAAGAGGGATCATCGAGAAGGCAAAAAGAGATCCTGAACATTTGGAATATTTCATTCCCCATCAGGCGGCACTTAACCCGGATAAGAATACAACGAAAATTCGTATCGTCCTCGATGCTAGTGCAAAGCTACGAGGGACCGCAAGCCTCAATGAACATCTTTTTAGAGGGCCAATCATCTTGCCAGATCTCGTCGGGCTTCTATTACGGTGGCGCACTCATTTAATCTCAATCACAGCAGATTTGGAAAAAGCATTTTTACAGTTAAGTCTACGCCCGCAAGACCGAGAAGTAACGAAGTTTCTGTGGCTACAAGATATTGAGAAGCCTCCTGAGGGTGCCAATATCGTAGTATACCGGTATACAAGAGTGCCTTTCGGAATAGTGTCTTCACCTTATCTGCTCGCAGCCTCAATTAGGCATATAATGAGGGACATTGGGTCCCCACTAGCTGAAGAAATCATGGGCAACACTTACGTTGACAACGTTATCCTGGAGGCAAAAAGCGTAGACGAAGCGCTACTAAAGTATCGCAAAGCAAAAGAGTATTTTGCTTCCGCTCAAATGAACCTGAGAGAGTTCCTAACAAATAGCGACGAAGTGAACGCACTAATCCCAGTCGAGGACAAACACAAGCCGGGGGTAACGAAAATACTCGGAATAGCGTGGGACCCAATGCTGGATAACATGCACATCAAACTAGGATCCCTTCCCACACAGCAACCCACAAAAAGGAACATCCTTTCAGCAGTCCAGGCCATATTCGACCCGCTAGGATTATTAACTCCGATTCTAGTTAATATAAAAGCCTTCCTCCAAAAACTCTGGAAAAACCAGTATGACTGGGACGATGCATTGAGGCGAGAAGAAGAGAAGAATTGGGACTCTATAGTAGAAAAATGGGACACAACCGATTTCGTGATTTCCCGAAAAGTAAATTTGGACATAGAACATTGCGAGCTCCATGTTTTTGTCGATACAAGTGCTCTGGCTTATGCTGCAGTAGTTTACCTGGTACATCGCCAAACTGGCCAAGTCTGGTTAATCTTTGCGAAGTCGAGGCTGGCTCCCATCAAGGGAATGACGATTCCTCGGTTGGAACTAATGGCCGCCCTCATAGGTTCTCGAGCTATCTCATATGTTCATAAGCACCTCCTGCCTACTCAAAAATCCGAAAATTGTCCACGAACACTATGGAGTGATTCTCAAACGGTACTACAGTGGATTGCTAGCCCCAGCAGTCACGGCCGGTTCATCGATAACCGAGTTAACGAAATCAGAAGTACTAAGATAACTTGCCGATATGTTCCTACTAGTGATAATCCAGCTGACGTAGCTTCAAGAGGATGCTCGCCCAAAGATCTGATGTATCATCCCCTATGGTGGACGGGGCCATCATGGCTCGGCAAAGAGTCCTCTGAGTGGCCAAGATGGAAAGAAATACCCTGCCCCGAACGGGAAAGTGAGCCTCTCTTGACCGTTATGGCAAACTCAACAGATTCCAAAATGAGCAACAAAGAAATTCAAGAACCAATAATTTGCGCAGAAAGATTTAGCAGTTTTCAGAGGCTAAGAAATTGTATGAGACGAGTGCTTGAATTTGTTTCTCGCTTGCGATCAGCGAATCATAAACGGATAACACCGCTGTCGGCGCTAGGGAAAAGAGCTGAAGAGGTTCTGTTGAAGCAAGCTCAATTGGAATTAAGAGATGAAATCGAGAAATGGCACTTAGAAAAGGATGAATTCGGTCTATGGCGTTTTTCGGGTCCGTTAAACGCCTTACAAAAACCATCAGCAAGTCTTATTTTCCTCCCACGAACAAACCACATTACAAGGTTATTAATCGAACGGGCACATGAACAAATGATGCACGGCGGGACATCACAGACATTAACAAAATTTCGGGAGCGTTACTGGATTGAGAAAGGCAGGCGTACAGTAGGAAAAATCTTGGTAAATTGTCAAGGCTGCAAACGCTGGAGGGCTCGACCTTTCGCCTTACCAGAATTTCCCCCACTTCCAGCATCTCGGGTAAATAAATCCCGACCCTTTCTGCATACGGGGTTAGACTATCTCGGACCAATTTCGGTAAAATCAGATGAAAATGAAAGAGTGAAGAGATGGGTTGCGTTGTATACATGTTTTGTAACGAGAGCTGTGCACCTGGAAATGGTGCAGGACCTATCAGCCTCGTCCTTCTTACAATCCTATCGCCGGTTTTCCGCTAGGAGGGGGCTCCCAGAACACATTTATAGTGATAATGCAGCTCAGTTTGTAGTCACCTCTCAGATATTGAAGGACGTACAGTGGGAATTTATAACACCTAAAGCACCTTGGAAAGGAGGTCTCTATGAACGTATTGTCGGCATAATAAAGCAGTGTTTTCGCCGAATGGTGGGTAGAAAAACCTTAGTCGAAGAAGAACTTAGAACTTTGATTACCGAGATTGAGAACGTGATTAATTCCCGTCCCCTTATGGCTGTAACGGACGATCAGTTGTCGATTCTAAGACCTATTGATTTTCTTGCCCCCTTATCCGCAAACTATCTTGAACAAGGGCCTAACGATGAAGGTAGTGACCCTGAATATAAACCACCATCGGAAATATCAACCGCAGATAAGCTAAAAAGAATGTGGGAAATAAGCATGGGAAATCTCTCCAAATTTTGGGAGCTCTGGCATACGGAATATCTGTCACTCCTCCGGGAACGAGCAAGCTGGAACCATCGTCAAGGAAAGGTCAACCCTGGAACACCACAAATAGGGGAAATTGTCGTAGTTGCTGATGAGGAAACCCCACGGGGTTGTTGGCCACTGGGCAAAATAATAGAGCTTCATGGGAAATCCAACGCTGCCTCATCAGTCACACTTAAAATGGCCAATGGTCATGAATGGAAAAGACCGGTCAGCTCAGTGTATTCCTTAGAACTGTACTCCAACAGGACGGAAAGAAAACGGCAGTTCTAAGATTTATGCATGATTATATTGTAATGTGTTTATAATCGTTGAGCTTTATCTAAACTGATCGTCTTCACGTAACAAGCCATTGTAAACTTTAACCGTTACCGTGTCATTATCTACCAATATTTCTGTCCTAACAATATATCACCGTTCGTCACTGTGTTTCTAATTGTTGAACTCTGTCTAAACTGATCATTGTCATGTGACAACTACTGTAAATTTTAACCGTTACTGTGTCATTATGTACTAATGTCTTCGCCTTAATAACATCACCATTCGTCAACGACCGCAAAGCGAGAGCTTCCACGCTTTTGTCGACAACCAGAAGGCAAATCGACAAGATGTGCTACTCCACTCAGTATTGGTGACATGCCCGGACTAATGGCATGCTATGCGTGTCCCATGCTTCGTCTTCCTCGGGCCGGAGTGTCGCGTTAACGCGAAACGAACGCGATCATTCGCATTCGGTGCGGCTGGGAAACAAAGCTCTTTGTGTTGTTACGGCATTGTGTGACTGTATGGTATCAACAAAGGCCTGAGGAAGTGCCGAATATGACAATGGAGGCTATTCAGCTAAATAATAGAAAGGGCAGCGAACGGCTAAAGGGCATCTGATTTCCGCCGATGAATGGACATGGTCAAAACAAAGAGATGGCGAATCGCGAAAATCATGCACTTTCTATTTTTATTGAAGATATTGAATGGGCGTGTCAAATGTGAACTTTGGCACCTGCGTGTGCCTTCGGTAGCCTATATAAGCGTGTGCTTAATAGTTGCTGGAGCGGCCACCACCACCTCCCGATTTCCGATCGCTACGTAAATCGCTGCATAAATCAGTCAGTATTTGCTTGTTGTCGCAACAGTTGAAGCAGCATTGTCATCAAATTCGACAAAATAGAGGAGTTGCTTCGAAACTGTAGAAGAAAAAATTTCCATCTTTACCGAAATATAAAACAATTGAAGAATGATAAAAATCTCATGAAATCATAAACTCTTTTTTTTTGTTCATGAAATTTGCAAAATATAAATCAAAACGCTTTGCTAGAAGCTTAACATTTGCAAAAGTTGTTGAATAACGAAAATCTAATGTCAATTATATTTTCTAAATTTTCTGCGAAAATTACAATTTTATAAGGCATATAAAAAGGATTAACAGGAATTGCAAATTGCAACATTGCAAATTGCAACAAGTTTAGTGCAACATTGCAAGGATAAAGTTTGGAATTAATTTATTGTAGATATGTATGCATAATGCATTCATAAAAATTGTAACGCTTGAACCCATCACCGTCGAAATATTGCCAAATTTTTGATTGCAACTCGGTAGACATTTACGTAAATCAACATCTCGTGAATGTTGAATGATACATTTATTTGTCGTATTTTATAGTTGACTATAACGTTATAAATTTCCTTCCTTTCTAGTACGCATCATTCCTTATCACTACTATATGATTTCATTGATATCGAAACTTGCATGCAATAAGTGATAAGTTGCTAGACGATTAAAGAAATAAAAGTTTAAAGATCAGATGGAAGAACACGCTCGTCGTCGACGTCAAGTGCAAACGCTATTTAAAGCAGAGATTCTATTATCTCTCAGTTGTTTATTGATAAGAGCGTTTCGAAATATGTTATTTATATAATCTGACAGCGCAATGAATACTGGTAGAAATGGAATGTTTTCTATTGTCTTCAAGTACGGACAAATGATTTGTGTTATCTTTGATAAAGTTGATGTACAATAACATTGTTCTTTATTATTCGGCATAATTACTCGACCACTCACTTCTTATTTCTTTAGATTATCTTTGTTTAATGAGCCTCCCTACAAATGTCGCTACTTTCAGGTCGTAATTATCCATTCATTTTTGAGAAATCAATTGGAAGAAAATACCGTATCATATTATTTATACTTTTTTCTTCACTAAAGCTGAATTCTATTTTACAGTTCGTTACTATCAACCCTTACCACTGGACCACTGACGATGGATGAGTACATCGAAATGGTGGCAACTTGTCGAGGAGGGGTTTCAAAGGAAAATTCCGCATATCAATGCTTTGAGAATTCGAGAAAATATTGCGACGAAAATCAACATAAACGATCCGAACGTGATGTGCAGATGTGCAAACGTTATCAACGTCGTGTACGTTACATCTCGAACCGTGCGATTCACCTTCTCGGAGTTGAGGATATGGCCATCGCCAACCAAAGAGAAATCTATGAGAACAAATATCATCCTACAAAAAATCCAAATGTAAGAGAACGTTGATCGTTTTAGTCTCAACGCTAAGACGGTGGAAACGATATTCCGTCGATGATCACTGACAATCTTGTCCAGTGAAACATAAATGCACTGCATTTTATTGCAGTTCCCGAATAGGTGAAGCCTTCAAAAAAAGAAAACTTGCACAACTCTCTATGTGATTCAGTTGAGAACTGTTTTTGACCCTAATGCATGCAATATACTATGTTGCAATTGTATCAGTATTTGAAAAAAGTCTCCAAAGCAAGCGGAAGATCGTCCTCGAAGAACTTCATGACTAAAATAAAAGGTAGGTGTTTTAAATTTCGCCCTGTAAGCGAGAATTCATAAGTTCCCACACATCTATGAGTAACGCTTTCGTTGTTTTCCATGAAAGAAAACTCATAAAATATATTAAAAGATTTTTGTTTGCATTTGAGAAACATAATGGGAAAAAATGGATTTTTTGTGTCCACATTTATAATCCGACAATAATTTCAGCGAATGAATTCAATTTGTTATCATTTAGGGGAAGATAAATCTTTGCACGGCCGAAAACAATATATGCGAAGATCTCTTGGAAGAGAAGGTAAATTCTTTATAAATTAATAAGTAAGCCCTGATTTACCTTCATAAAAAGTGAATTCCTTCGAAGGATAAGGCCATTTTTCCAAAATAATATGGGATTTATTAAGAAACAGCTGTTGTTTTACTCGAAGTACAAGCCAACGGTACTGCACCCCTTATGAAAAGAACGCTTTTTTTTTCTGTGCAATTCCTTAGGACTTCAGAGTACAAGTTTACGCAGGAATGCATCACTGAAAAACATTCTCCGAGTGCCTACGAACTGACATTCCTGGACACTACAAAAATCACATCTTGGAATGACTCATTAAGAACTGAAATACGCCAGGAACAAAAGGGTATGATGCCAAACATGGGTTGATAATAACTGAAATGGAAGGCGAGGGGGAAACGGAGGAGAGAGAACACGAATGGTGATATTCGTTTCAGTGTTAACGAAGGTTGGTTATCAAAATTCTCATGAGTCAGTGCGCCTTCATTATTCAAAAATCCGCTCGTACGTGACACCATCCGTGAAATTCAAGCATCTTGTATTATTTTAGCTTCAAAAACGCCAGTCATAATCGTCCTATTTTCTTGCATGAAAAGCTTTCATAAAATTCTTCCAAAGTTTATTTGTTCATATTCTTCCTCTTTCATTTTCTTTGAGTAACAACCTGCTACTTTGCAGCTGAAAAAGTTGGAAGTATGGAAGCCAGATCTTCAACATATGTTCCATTATCCGGTGCCTGGTGGCTATGAAAGGTTTGCAAACTTCCTCGAATTCTGTTGCAGCCAAATATTTTATGGTATTGATAAATTAACTTTATGCATGCAAATCATTCCATACAAAAGCGTTGCGATTTCAAGAGATTTCTTTGCAAAAAATAATTTCGCTTAAAAAAAGTTTTCAGAAATTGCTTCGAAAGAGCATTCCTCAATATCTTCAGAAATAACGAAATATTTGAAAATTCTTTAACAGCTTTTTTTAGTCCCAAACATTCAACAAATATGTCAGAATAAAGCACAACAAAAGAAATTGCAGATACAATTTCTGCTCAACTAGTCTCCATCGTCGAGGATTCACTCCAATAAGCATTCAAAATAAAACGTTCTATAACCGGGAATCCACTTCAACATTTGGATTTCTTATTGTGAGACGATTCGCTGCACTGGTGAGGAAGGGGGGAGGGGGAGAAGGAAGAAGAATGAGGGGAGAAGAGGGAACAACCATGAATAAGCTAGAGCCTACTGTGACATATTACACGTAAAGGCAAAAGAGATCCACAAAAACGTGAGCTGATGAGAAAAGCAGAAATGATCCACAAAAAAGATCTTCAACCATTTCGACTAAATCGATGACCACTCTTATTATAGATATTTATTTATGACAGTATAAACTGTTTCATTGGATTTCAGGACAAAGGATGCACTTACTCCATATATTGAAAAATTTTTCCATGCTAAAGTCGAAAAAGATAATATTGTAATGGGACCTGGTTGCACAGCCGCCTACGATATGATAGCGTTTTGCATTTGCGATCCTGGAGGTAAACACTCCAATTCTTATGTCTATTTGTTTACCTTAGCTGAATAATGTCGTTGAACTCAGGAGAGAGGATACGATTACAGACATAAACGAGCGATTTCCTTTCGCTGCAAGCAATGCATCCATCTTGAAAAGCATCTGCGTATTTAAAAATATTGCATAGTAAATCAATCTTGTATAATAATAATAATAATAGTAATAGCATTAATAATAGTAATGATAATAAGGCTTCAAGCGCCTTCAAACATCAGCAAGCGTTTATTTCTCAATCCTTCGAGCAGCTTTTTTATTTCGTAAGCATTTCAAATGGCCAAAAAATAAGTGCGTCTCTTGCTCATAATTAGGTGAAAATTGTTTCGTCTCAGCTAACTATTCATCAGACATTACAATTTTCAACAAAGAATCCTACATCTCAAATCTGTGACAATTCACTAGTGTAATATTGTTTGAGGACAACTTCACTATTAATTTATGCCCTATATTCAAAATTTCTGTCCTGTCGTATTTTCCTGCATAAATTTAAGATTATGTCCTATGTGCTGCGCCATATTATGGCAAAATAATGAACGATTTCACAGAGCGTGGAGGAGCAAATGTTATACCGGTTCCATTTGTAAGTTTCGTATAAAATTACATTTATATTATTGTATAGCAATATGCAAAGTTTTTAGTACCATGCAACATTCCACCATATTAAACGAGATTAAATTCTTAGTAATGTAAATTGTGTAGTGATTTTTACCCATCTTTTTGTAATTTCCCGCCGCGCATTATGAAAATAACTTGCGGACGTATTGTCGTTCGTACATCTAACTAAATGCGTGAATTGTGAATCACAAAATTTAATGCAAGTAACATAGAGTTCGATTAGACTATTTTAGCTGAATTTAACTCATTTTTATGTGGTGGACGTTGATTACAGGGCATACAGAATATATATATATATATATATATATATATATATATATATATATATATATATATATATATATATATATATATATATATATATATATATATATATATATATATATATATATATATATATTCATTCTGTATGCCCTGTAATCAACGTCCATCACATAAAAATGAGTTAAATTCAGCTAAAATAGTCTAGCCGAATTCTATGTTACTTGCATTAAATTTTGTGATTCACAATTCACTCATTTGGTTAGATGAACGAACGACAATACATCCGCAAGTTATTTTCATAATGCGCGGCGGGAAATTACTCAAAGATGGGTAAAAATCACGAATATATATATATATATATATATATATATATATATATATATATATATATATATATATATATATATATATATATATATTCAAGTTGATGTGAACTAGTATATATCGCAATAAATGTTTATATACGCGAATTTCAAGCCGGCAAAACACACAACTGTGATTGCTTAAATCGGGAAGGACGAGACGAAGAGATGAAGGGATTTGGACGTGTTATATGGTTGTAAAGATACGGTTTGAGCAGTGCAGGATGTCCATGCACAACGTCCTTCGTCGCAATCTCCTCTACCCACTCTTATACGTATTCATACTCTATTGTCATCGTTCCATGATCGAAGCAATCTACATTCTCTTATAGCGCGATCCATACAACCCGAAAATGGAAGTGGAAAGCTTCGAGAAAGTATTTCATGAATATGTCTCAAAGGTTAGTACAATCATCGCCGTCGCTTGAATTCGAATTAATTACCGTGACTGCTTGTAATTGAATTGAACTGACATCAAAACCATTTGAAATTCTATCCACAGTTACTAGCATTACTTTTAATACGCTCTGAAATGGAACCATCAACAAACTTACGTAATCATTTATTAATTGCATGAATTCCAATCCTATCTAAAATGTACGCTTGCTTTCAGGTTGTTTCATTTTCAGGGTGAAACAATAAGGGCTATTGTTATCGTAAACCCACAGAACCCGCATGGTAATGTGTTTGCGAAGGATGAGGTTATTGCCATCTGTGAATGGGCCTCCGAGTACGAATATTTTTTAAATTTTGCAAATCAGTTTGTATTCTTCTGCGACTAGATGGATCATTGCTACGCGACAGAAATTCACAACAGCGCTATGCTGAAACAGGAAGAACATTGTGATGTCGAATCTATTCAAGTTTTCAAATTCGCGTTGAAGAAATTTCTAGCCAATCTCCTCACTTCTCAGATCTGACAGTGCAAGAGTTTTAAATCGATCCAGTAAACTCCATAAGCTCGAAGGATGATGTCAAAAGTCGACTGCTGCTGGTTTCAGATGACACTTGACGCTTCATCAACTACCTTTAAGCTGCCTTACTAATCTCTGGACATGTACATAACCATCATCCGCTTTCAATATCCACTTTGCAATTAAATAAAAACTACCAGACAATCTCTCCGTTGAAGTCAAAAACAAATTTTAAAAAATATTTACACAATATTAAAGTTGAGAGAAATTTTCACAACATTTCAGGCACGATATATTTATTGTAATCGACGAGATATTTGCATCATCAGTTTATTATGACGAAGAAAAATTCGAGAGTTTTCTCTCTTTCCGTAAATCGCTTAAGAGACCGGAAACTGTTATCTGGATGTGGGGCTTCAGTAAGGTAATACTCTAATTCTTCATTTTGGACGCTTAGCACGTGTGAAAATTCGAAACTCTTGCCTTATTAGGGCCAAGCTAGTCTTCAGTACTCTACTTTCTTGAGATGGAATTCATCAGAAAACGCTGAAACCTTCAGAAATTAACGAATAACTCCACATTGCCTTCGATATATTCATGGAATTTCCACCATGTGGACTTTCCAATGCAAGGTGACTTTCAAAAAAGTTTTTTCTAGACTCCAAACAATTAGTGCATAAATGTTGCAAAAAGTTAAGGACTTAATGAAAGGACCGTCCGCATTTTGTGGGACAAAACAATAAAGTGCTATGAGAATATTTGCTCAAAAAGAACGATGAGGGAAAAAGACAAACAGAACTTTAAAAAATGCTACCTTCATAAAACGAATGAAAGAATATCTCAGTGAAGAATTTTTGAAATCTGAAAGTTGGAAACGTTCTCATTTGCACACCGTTAGGAAATCCTCCTTCCAAAGTACTTCCTGTCCTTTCAACTTATTGGAAGAAATAGCCTCCATTTCGGTAGCATTCCTCCTCACTGTTCCCATCATAAAGTCGAGCAGTTTTTACACGCCTGAAATGTTACATACGATACTGGTTTCCATGCGGTCGAAACTTTGGGAAGAAAAGCACTCTCAACTCAATAAAATTTATGAGAATCATGGAAAATTCATAACTATGCTGATGTTTCTAAGGAGTAATAAGTTAGCAAATTCACTGAAAAAGAAAACAGCATAAACGTTCGCTTCATGCTATGCCAAAACATGCATTTCTGCTTTTTGATTGTTTTTTTTTAAATAAAGAAGTGGTATTGAAAGGAAAAAAAATGGGAAAGAAAAATCCCGCTTCTATGTGCTGAAATTTTATTATCAAATATTAATAGGAGGGTTCAAGATCGTGTATTACAGGATTTATGTATGCCGGGTGCAAAATTTTGTGCAATGCACTGTGAGAATACGAAAATAACGCAATGTTTAAAGCGATTGGAAATTATGCAACCATGTGCTCCTCTTGTGCAAGATTTTCTTGTTAATTTCCTCAGCGACCTCGGTGAGTACTTCAATATTTCCATATTTTTATGATACATTATAATCGAAGATGATAAGAAAATGATAATTCCTACTTGGAAAGTTAAGTGGCATAATCGATAGGCTGGAATCTAAACAATTTTGTTTCCACTTCATTGCAGCGGTTTACTTCCTAGGCAAAAATAAATCCACGTTTTCTATTTGGCGATTAGAAACATTATTCTCCTCATTTCAACCGATAAACTACAACAAGCAATCAGAATGCGGTAAAATATAATTCGATATTTAAGAATTATGTCATGCTACTAGTTAACAGCAACCATCACCTATACAGCATGGCCCATAAGTAGTAATTTGTTGTTTATGGAGACGCACCTACCATGGGCGTCTGCTATGAGATGCATTCTCAGCATTATCCCTGCTATGAGATGCATCCCCGACATTATCCCTGCTATGAGTCGCATCCTCAGATTATCCCTGCTATGAGATGCATCCCCGACATTATCCTCGACATTATCTCTTCTATGAGATGCATCCTCGACATTATCCCTGCATGAGATGCATCCTCGACATTATCTCTTCTATGAGATGCATCCTCGACATTATCCGTGCTATGAGATGCATCCTCAGATTATCCCTGCTATGAGATGCATCCTCGACATTATCCCTGCTATGAGATGCATCCCCGACATTATCCTTGTTATGAGATGCATCCTCGACATTATCTCTTCTATGAGATGCATCTTCGACATTATCCCTACATGAGATGCATCCTCGACATTATCCCTGCATCAGATGCATCCTCGACATTACCCTGTTATGAGATGCATTCTCAAATTGGTGACAGCATTCTTGATCACTCTGAAGTGCGGCGGTGATATGGAGAAGTGCTCAGGCCAATGTCTGGTAATTTCGGCGAACTTTTCATATATTTGTGATAGAGCTTCACCATCGAAATCATTTGCATCGAGCGCCTGGTTAACTTAACCCGATCCCATCCTGAAAGTTAAGAAATTTTAAGGCTACCAAATCCAAAAAAAACTGAGAAGAAACGCGGAAGCGTAATGAAGATATCGCTAGCGGAAGTGCGCACTTTTGCACATACACTCATTTTTATGTCATATTTGCATATAACAAATGAAACGTGAAGGCGAACTAAACTGCTCTCATTAGCTTAGCTTGGCCAAACTTGGTGAAAACCAATCGAGCAGTAAAAAGCCAATGTGATTTTAAATTTCAGATTGGCTGCAATCGTTTCACGAAGAAAATCTTCGCCGACTTGCTGAACACTGTGAAATAGCGAAAATGGCACTCTCCAAAATGGGAATTTCCTATGTGCTGCCCAAAGCAGCTTTCTATCTTTACTGCGATTTCAGAGAAGTAGAAAATTTTGATGAACGTTGTCTAAATGAACACATTTCCAAAGCAATTTTAATTGCTAAGTAAAAGTGGAAAAACTTCGAATTACTTACATAATTTTGCGAGTTTTCATTAACGTATCGGCTGATAGTGGTGTTGCTATCAAAATACACCATTTTCGTTGTACTTTTGCAACATTCGGATAAACGCAACTTTGGAAACTTTCTTCCGCCTATTCACACATATCCTTTTGAATGGATGAAATATACTATGCATACTCTCTCCGATAAGCAAAGTTTATTACTTTTTCGAAAAGGTTGTGGCATACGACAACCATGAAAAACCCATTGCGAAGTTTCAGTACCTCAGTGATCGAAGTTTTGCTGCCGAATATGCCTTATTTCGAAAACTTTGCGCCGAAGGAGTGTACCTCAGCCCAGGGAAGTTCTTCGCTGATCCCGAGCCGGGTTGGATGAGACTTGTCTTCTCTCTTGATAAACAACAACTAATTGAAGGTTTGTTCTCTATTGAACGCAACGAATATTTGACAAGAGAATCAGATAATCTGCTCATCTACAGTGCTTCATTATTAATCAGATAATCTATCAGATAATCTGCTCATTAAGAGCTTCAGTACCAAATGAAATCTTATTAAGAAGCTGCCACCAGCAGTTGGCATTTGCATTGGATGCGAAAGACAGCGAACCCATCCGGCATGAATGATCGGCATCCTGGACAGTCGTAAACGAAGTAAATTGGAAAAAAAAAGGATACACAGCAAGCGTTTATGAAACAATTTCCTCGAATAGATATCCAACTTATAAAACAAAATATTATGCGGAAGGTAAATGAAGAATATTTAGGTTATATATTTAGACATAACATGTAAAATTAAATGACAATTATATTGCAGGACTGCTGCAACAACACTCGATCAAATTGATTAGAACTTGAATTTAATAAACATAACTGAATTAAAATATTGTTGAACAAAAAAGAGATCATTTTTGTATAATTAAACATAATGATTATGTAAAATTAAAGTAATCTTTTTTCCGTCCTGACAATTTATATTGCAGGACTGCTGCGTATTGAGAGAGCGTTGAGGAAAATATTTGGGTAAGCACTCTGATTATCAATTAAATTGAAAACAGATTGTCAGTGAATATAAATTTATAAATGAACTGATGAATTTAAAAAATCATTTTAATTTATTGTTTTTCATAGCGAAAACCAACACTTTAATTGAAATCATCGTAAAAGAAGGTCAACGGAAGCAACGAAGAACAAAAGAATTCGTTTTTGAACAAAAAAGAAGAAATGCAAAGCAAATTTTTGAATTATAGTGGTATTGTGACTGTAAATGCATTAATAGGCCAAGGAAAAATTATTCGTCGTGAAGACCTAAACTCAGAGTCAAGCCTTAGTTTCAGTTTTTATTCCTCACTCTAAGACCATTTCGATCTTTTTTCTGTCAGAAAGACCATCAGTTTCACCATCCTCGGCTCACGAGTTTATAGAAGACGTTTGTAGAAAAAGAACGAATTGATTCTTCCAAGTCACGATGAGGATTTTTAAGGCTTGGACTTAATATCACTAGCATTGGCTGCAATACTACTACTTATATAGAAATATATTTTCTACTGTTCATTTCTACTGTTCATTGGGAAGATGCAGGAATGTGGACAGTAAAAATACGGAATGGCACAGCGCATTCTCATTTGTTGTTTTTTGGATAGTCATGCAACGAGCTAACGTGACGAATTTAACTGCAGAGGCGCGCATCTCGTTCCAGTCTCTCTAGCGCGCTTTGCCGTTTGTTTAATTATTTGTTCCTCATATCATTTTCAGTCTAAATTCTTAAGACTACCTCAATACTTCATAAACACCGATCGCTCTGAACTCAAATAAAAGTATTTATTCTCTACGTGCAAAAAAATGATATATCTTTACTTCCGAGTACTAAATAAAGACCATTTGTGATACTTTACAAACCTTTTCATACACCTTATCCATCTGGCATTTTTCGCCGCATCGTTTTGTTACCTGAAATATTCACAAACTTATGAAAGCGTGCAAAAATTCTTTTAAAACTGCTATGTGTGCTCTGAAATGTATATATAACAACAATAATGTATATATAACATGTATATGAAATGTATATATAACAACAGTATATATAACAACAATAGATGACCTGCATATTCACTCAGCGACGCCTGCACCACTTGGTTCTTGGATGATGATTGTATTGGAATCAGTCTTTATTTGCTCATAAATTGGTTACTTATTTCCGTATTTCCGTATTTGCTTGTATTTAGTTGCTCGCAAATGGTTACTTATTTCCGTATAAATGAGTACTTCATTATACAAGGGGATTTGCTCCTCATCGACTTTTACCCGAGCATAAAGTGCAACTTTTATCACGAACATATATTTCGATACTTTGCGCAAATCCTCACAATGCAAACGATGCAGCAGCATTCTGTCGATGCTGCTCTCATTTCCAGTGCAAACGATTGGCAGTAGCGCCTAACCCCCGCACACATCACTTCGGCAAAATGTCTCCTCAGTGCACGTTCCTTTCATTTTTCTGTAATATGTTTTTTTTTCGCACGACATTTAAAGAGAAATAAAGAAAGCAGGTATTTAAGCTGGTTTGGCGAATATAACCCCTCCCGCCATTCTGATAGCTGTGAAGCGGATTTTAACAGCTATAATCGAAGTCATAACGGTTTCCAAAACCTAATTTCCATACGGATCGGTAATTCTGGAGCAATTCTAAAATTTATTCCAGAGATTTTCTTTCCTGGTGATTATTTTCCAGATCGATGAGTTTGACTCTACGCAAAGCGTTTTTAGCTCATATGCTCGACAGATAAGTTCATAGATGGTCCATAAATTCATTGCTAATGAGCAGGAAATCAGTTTTTATTTGGCAGAAAAAGTGTAACAACTTCTCTCAACAATAAAAGAATATCGGTCTTTGGCAGTTTCCCAGCGCTTTTTTCAGCTCTTCTAAAGCCACAGCAATTTTATGCACTAATTCGGGAGCATTTCTGTGATTATTTGGGGTATTTACTTGGACGAAAATTCCAGTAAAAATGCATTCGCGCATAACATAATATCTTTTCTGGTTGCATTCGCTATTTGTTGTTCGTTAGGGAGAGGTATCGTTGGCAAGCGTTAACCTGTGGCCGATACGCTCTCGCTTATCGATCAACGACGTTGTGGTGATATGCAGTAGACGCATACTCGTCACCAAATTTTTCGCTGTTATTTCGCTATCATCGTTTATAATATTTCGTTTTATCGACTTGAATATATTTGATGCTTTAAGAAACAAACTTTTGCAACGATTGCTTTTTGCTGTATTGTTACTTAATTACTACTACGATATTATCCATAAAATTAGTAAAGTGCTTTAGTGCAAAACACTGAGATATTAAAAAGAATAATGAATAGTGCGCTTGCTGATAATTTCTATTTTTGCAAAAACAATGGAACTATGGCTCTGCCTTCATAGCAAATTTCAAAGCTGTGTTTCTGGTAATATTCACTTGTCCATCGTTCCTGATTCTTTTCAAACACTATGATATCTCTTTGAATACGCTATTTTCGTTTTACTATGTAGTTATTCGTTGAAGGAAAGTAAAAGAAAGAAGAAAGAGGATAGATACGCGCATATTTGCCTAGGGTTCCTTTTCACTTTTATTAGCGTCGATTTATAGGAGTAGGCAGCGAGGAAATACGTAAATGCATAATCACCCGGAATATCGTTTTCTTCCTTGCGCTTTACGGTTTGAATTCTCAAGTTTTAACTTTCAAATCAACTTCTCGTAAGTATATTTTTGGTGATTTTTTTGGAACTGAATTTTCGAATAGCTTCTAAGCGAAAACAATTTCGATGAAATTCGATAAGCGTGATCGATCGGCGCTACGCGGATAGTCATCTGAGACTGCAATAATTCACTAATCAGAGCGAGATGGGAAAGCACGCTTATGATTTGCTTCAGGGAATGCGAATATTGCAGAGAATTCTCATTAAGCAGTTACACATCTGCGCTCTTCGCAAACACTCTTTCATCTCTTGCAGCACAATATCTAATGCGGGCTCTTGCGATGTCTGCAGTCATTTCAAATCAGTTGAAAATTCTCTACCGCTGCAAATTCACTCTAATAAACCAATTGCATGTTGTATGTCAATATCAACTCGTCCTAAGAAAAATTGCTTAATGTACCATAAAAACAGAAAAACCACGCTCAATAATACCATATGAATAGGCAGTTAGAAGATTTCATTTTTTTGGTTCCAATAGCTCAGGTATGTCAACGCTCCTATTCCTTCTACTCCTGCTCACCCCAACCATAAATTCTTGATGAGTAATTAACTGGACCAAGAACGAATTCAACAACGACTTTAAATTGGCTAAAGTGACCTCTCAGTAATAACTCTGCCATTTGAAAGTATCTGAGCTTTCTTAATCGAAAAAACCAAATATCAGAAGTATATTTGGGAAATTTTGGAAAAAAATAAATCTGTTCATTTAGCTATTTTCTAAAACTTGAAAAACTTATTTCAAACGAACCTGTGAAAATGAATCCTTTAAAAAATATTATGAGAAAGGCCAAACTTATGTAAAAAAAGTTCCCGCTACTGCCGTACACTTCCCCCCGCGATGCACAAAAAGATTACCTCTGAAGATTTCGATATTTGAAGTTCGAAATTTAATAGTACTTAGATTTTCGTTTTAGTGAGTGCGCCTTATTTAATGAAAGTCTAAATTCGAGGCAAATTTTTTCGACTCTACAATGGATTGCACTCTTATTAATAAAAGACGTGATAAATGAGGAATTGATTGACTATTTTGATCTTTATCGATCGCAATTAGAAAGTTCTGCATCATTCGATGCTTATCAGTCATAATATTTCCTTCTTTATAATTAATTAGCAACACACCTGTCTTCATGAAAAAAATATTTTAATTATCCAACTGTAAATCATCGAGTTGCATCAAATGAATCGACTAATGAGCGCAAGAGAAGGACATGTCGGGCTGCAAAATAGCTCGCGATCTTCATCCGTGCTATGAGTGAAAAAAGCAGAATTCTTTTCATATTCACGGTTGGCCAAAGCACTTTCACTTGTAGATCACTTTTTTGGAAATTTTTCCCTTAAAGAAAATTTCTAAAGTCATTTTTCTGCGCACTTCAGTTTATCAGCGAGGTTTTTTATCGTCGAGGAATGCGCACTTTGATCCAAGATTGCGGACATCGATGAAAGTTTGTGTACCCTGATCGAAAGCTGCGTACTTTAATCTAGCCTCCTAAAGGGAACATTCTTCATTTCACTACGACTTTTCAAAAAAAAATCGACTGAACATGATATTTGTTGCCGCTATACCAGTTGAAGTGGATTTCCCATTTTATTAGACCACTGATCACCGTCGAACAGATATCTCATCGTTGCTATACAATAATTTTTGGTAGTATTGAATATAGCGTCTGCTATTCGTATCGTTGTACATTTTAGTGAAATCCCTAAATTTCAACAATTCTTTCATCGCTTAATAGCGATGATTACCGATCGGAAATTTATTTGGTTCATAACCGAACGAATGCGTTGGTTTATAGTCGAATCGCGTTAAAGGTTGACTGCATTTCGGAAACCTCGACCTGTTTTGGATTGAAGGCACTTAATCAGTGCGAAACTTCACTTTCAATCGAAAACAAATGGAAAAGCACATCAGAAAAGCTGACAAAATATATGCTTTCTACATTCACTTCTTTGAGCAATCATTCTTCACTACAGAAATATTTCGACGTGCGTTCTCGAACTTGGCATAATTGCAGAGAAGTTGGGCACATCCAGAAAAGTACTTCCCACGCTTCAGTTGAGCTGAAATTTAGCACGGTGCATAATTTCGCATTCTAAGGTGTCCTACCGAGAAGAAGCTGCAAGTTTCTGTTAAAAGTTGGGACATTTTCTATGGCTCGCTACTGCACAGTCGGGAATGCTTCGTGAAAAGCGGAGTTTAGCAGCAGCGTACTCTTCTGCAAGTATGAGCGCAGCTCGGGTCGATGTTAACAGCAAGTGTGCCTAGCGTTTATTCTCTAACATTTCTGAGAGGTCAATAATGAAGAAACTACTTCTATGATCATTTTTCTATACTCGTTAACAACAAGAATTAATTTTGTTGTACGGCAGGAACATTCGGATGTTTTCTTTCCCGCGACTGAAGGAAATTAGCAAAATTCCTCATTAAATAAATAGGAAATGTCTGTGGGAATTGTGGAAATCTTCAGTTTGGTTGAAGTGATTGCCACTATGAAAAAATTTTCGCCTATCCATCTACCCTTGAATTGCCCTCACTCCCTCTCCTCTTCGGGAAAAACTGTCCTCCGTGAGTTATTTTTTTTACTTTGTTATCTTCTTAGAATTACTTTCATTTTTATACTTCAGATATGCGAACATGAATAGGAAGAAAAAGTAGCGAAAGAGACAATGAAAAAGAACAGCAAAAAAGGCAACAAATAAAACCTTGCAAAACAACATTCAAGTAAAGAAACGTTTAGTATTTAAAAACGACGACACTGATTCTGATACGTTGTCTTCTTCAATATATGGCTGCTATATTCAGTGTATTTTCTTTTCGTACTCTTCTTTAAGATTTGATCAACATTTTTGGCGATTATTTTTAAGCTTCTTTGAAACTTTTGACTACTCATTCTTTGTTGTGTCGATTCGTATTTTTGGCCAACATGTTCGCATTTTTTGGCCAACCTATTCGTGAAAATTCATTCCTCATTGAGGTAAACCGAACAACGAAAAACTTATACAATTCATTTTCGGTTACTATGAAATCGAAGTAAAATATAAAACGATTATTCGCATGTATTTCAAATGTTGGAAAAAAATCTCATGTTTAATTTCGGCACAAATGCTAGAAAGATACGATACAATTTCCGTTTCGTGCAGTTCCACCAATTAAAGCGATCGGTTGCGTAAATGCTTCGAAGCAATATTAACACGTTTCTTCATAGAACTGTTCGCTTTAATAAAAACGACCTATTTACATATGCAAACGCAACGAGATACAACTCATAAATGAGCTTCCCGCTAGAGGGAACACCATCAAAAAGAGCGTGAGGACAGATGTTATTATACCAGCAGAATATCACAGTCATGACAGCTTAAAAGTATTACATGTAAAGTTGCAATAATCAACTCTTGTAGTAATTGCAAAGCGTAGAGAAAAATAGAATAGTTTATCGCTAGAAAATTAAGTGCCTAATAACAATCCAAAGAATTATGTTTTGAGTCTAAATCGGGCCGGTTTCTTCTTTGCTTTAAAAAAAGAACTAATTTAAATCGGAAAACATCTGCACTGAACAAGTACTGATGGATGCCAACTTCGCTATAGGCACAGGAAGTTTTAACGCAGTAACACTATTAATATTTGTTTTTTGGGGCTATCCTTGATGAGAAATCCTTTA
Organism: Ascaris suum; assembly: GCA_013433145.1. Taxonomy (NCBI): domain Eukaryota; kingdom Metazoa; phylum Nematoda; class Chromadorea; order Rhabditida; family Ascarididae; genus Ascaris; species Ascaris suum. Next base: position 5,386,837 of record CM024178.1, on the reverse strand, counting down.
TAATCATTTCACGTAGTCGTCATCGAGTATTATGCCAGCTTAATGCAATATTTACTAGGAATTATAGGTCTAATTTAGTAATACTAGTATAGTACCCCCCATGTTAATAAGTGCAATTGTGTACGTTGTGTTTGTGTCGAGATTCCATCATTCGCATAGTCGACTAGCATTCAATCAGTCTGATCGCTCACTTATTTCACATGCCAACATTTAAACACATTTTCGCCCTCACTTCGCTCACTTAGTTGCCGAGTCAAAAAGTATTTACTGTGGGTTAATTTTTGGAGTATCCACCCCCATGTCATTCTAGGTTTTGAAGAAAGATAAACCCGTCCTCAATAAATTCCCATCCCTGGATAACTCCCCCTCCCTTCCCTTAATTAATGTTCCCCATGTTACTATATTACTGAAAGATATTCCATGGTTACGATAACTACTCTCCGCTTTTCGCCGAATAGTCGATGACTAGTTCTTGATACCGAACTTTGCATCAAGGAAACAGAAGAATATTCCCTTGCGTGGGTCATGATCAGTTCTAAGCCATCTAGGAAAACAAAAAGTAACTGCTAACGAGAGACGACAGCTATTTCCATGCCATCAAAGCTTGCTTCCTGTAACACTCATAACGAGCAAAAGAAAATTTTTTTTAGCGGCAGCAGAACAATAGAAACCGGAAATAAGTGTAGTTGAAAATGATCAACATGTATGAATTTGATTCAAAATTTGTTTCTTTGAAATTCAAACGTTCATGGATTTCTAAGAAGATCCGAAAGAAAAGAAAAAAGAACTGCAAAGGTCGAAGACTGATGTTCATCGTATTTCTTTTTTTTTTGAGAAGGACGAGAAAATGCCTCCTTATGTGTTCTAGGCAACTTTTCGCTTTGAGCGTGAATCTGGTTGTGTTGCTTTACTCATTTCCGTTTCGTTTATTTTTTCGAGAAAAATTATCACATATCAATACTTTAGTGTTACGAGCTATTTCCTTAACTAAATAAGTACTAATGATCAGTAGCAATAATAAATATTACTAGCAATTGCAGTAATGAGTAACGGCAGGCAACAACATTAATAATAAAAGTAGTAATGACAGTAAATAATAGTAATGCTGCCAACGGTAAGTAATAATGATGATAAATAATAATAATAATAGCAATAACTAACAGTAAACAGCAAAAATAAAGTAGTGATGGCAACAGTAATAATGATGATGATAATGTTGGTGATGATAGTGATAACAGTAATGGTGACAACAAAATGGTGATAATACAGTGGTTGCAAAAAGGACAGTAATGGTAACAATGGTGATGCTAGCAGCGTGAACTGGAACGTTTGCATTAGTGTTAGTGTTAATAGCGACAGCGACAGAAGTGATAATAACAGCGGCAACCATCATGATCGTGATAACGATAACAACAGCCAATTTTGTTGTCCCTAAACATGGCTGAACCATCCACCTCTTGTCTACAGAGGAATCGCAATTCCACCTAGCTATGGCGAGTATTCCCACTCGATGTTATTTTCTGTTTATGTCTCATCAATTTTAGTGGTTGGAATGCTTTTAAAAATCAATCGTTGACGTCATATGTTACAGTGAAATATTTCAGTTTTTGCTGAATTAAAATAGTTAGCTGTAATATATGTGATGCTGAGTGGATAATAAATAATAACACTGATAAAGTGATAGTAATAATAGTAACAATTAGAACTCCATATATCGTAATGCAATAAGTAGAAATTTCACCTCATCTAGAGTTTCTCAGACCTCCTCTCACCGAAAGAACAAGTCATAGCATGGGCGCAACACTGCTACTTGAAAGCAACTTTCAATTTCAGGAGGGCGCAAATAACGCGGTTAGATTCCATTTACGAAAAATGCTTCCCCCCTCCACATATGCTCACTACACATTCGTCTTTTGCAGCCATTCTAAAAAACACCTCTGCTCCTCAATTAACATAACAACGTGCTGCGAGTATCAGTCCGTTGCACTCATTTTTCACCGCGAAAGCAATTTCATCCTATGTAAGCATCCAACTAGCTAGCTCGAGCTCATTAAGATGCTATTGACATTAAGCACGAATCGCATGGCGATGAAATAACCGAAAGCCTGATATCGATCATGTCGCGGACGCATTCAAAATTTTTCAAATACATATTGCACCAAATGACATCCATTCCTCTTCATCCCTGTCTTTGCTCAATCCTCCTTCGCCTTCCATCTCGAAAAACTGCCAAAAAACTCGGCAGATGATTGCACAAAAATAGATTTACATGCCATGACCAACGATGTGCACATAGAGAGGAATATTGCGTGAGGTGGAGAGTAACGGTCGCGATCCAGTAAGAAACAGCAAAAACATCAGAAGAAAAACTAAAAGATTTATTCAGTCCTCAATAAAGAATTAACTTAAAATACGAAGAATTCCAGTTGAAATTTCCTGCAGAGTATTTAGGAAGTATATCTGAGGATAGAATTTTTCTCTCGTATGAACATTTCCTCATTCATGATGTACTGCTCAAGGTATGGAGAAGGAAATGTATGGAAAAAGCAGTGAAAAAAACATACGTCCTGAGGAGGACGATTGACTTTAGCTGAAGTAATAAGGTTGCACTTTTATCCCTTAATCCCCTTAGCTTAACCTCCTCGTTGTAATCCACTCACTTTGAGTATGTTATATTTGAGAATTATATGTTCCTATTGCAAGAAGCAGTGGATATCCCCCGATTCTACCAAAATCTTTTATAGGAGATAATCTAAAGAATACTACATGTTGTACTGCCGTCTTGTTGCACTCCCTTCAACTTGACGAGCTCGACCCTTTGCGGCGCAGACGTCAGAGTTAAACAGCGGTAGGTCGAATACGCGCATTAAGTAGCCAAGGGTTGGCGCGCTGTTGTGCGATCTCAGCTGGTTGATGTGAGGTGTCCAAAGGTTTCCACAATGCACAGCATAGGTCGAGTTGCCAATTTTACGACGGTGTCGGGTGTCGAGGTGCTTTTCGGTCCTCGATAATCTTCGGCGTAGACAGCATCGCCGACCTTGAATTGATGAGCATAATAATGACGATTAAATTGCTCTTCCATCTTGATGTCCGTGGTCCTAAGATGTTATCGATATTCGGCATCGTCACTCTGAAAACAGCACGCACTCCGCGTCTCAAGTCTTCAGTGGGCGATAAATGATCCCGTCCAGATGAACAAGGCGTCGAGTGGTATGCCATCAGAAAGCTCTAATGTGCGCCGACCGTCTGTTCCTCTCGCTTCATCTTGACGAGCATACGCCTGGGCTTATCTGCGAAGCGTTCTGCTTGACCACTGCTTTGCGGGTGGAACGGGGTGAAGCATAGATGCGTGATTCTGAGGTCGGTAGGGGGACCGCACATCTGTAGCCAGTAGATGGACAATCTCCTGTGAGATGTGATACGAAGCAGCGTACTGGACAGTGCGGAGCTTTGGGAAAATAGGTCTTGTATCAGGCTTCAGTGAGAGGCGCGCCTGAGATTTGGTGCAGCATCCCAGTCCTGAGTGAATGCTGCAGGGAATTGCTTCTGTAGACGTATAATAAGCGTAGAACGAAGACGGTTCTGTAGTGGACACATTGCAGATGATGAGCTTCGTTCTGCGAGGCTTCGAAAGATAGGCTCGTTTTGCATTATCAGGTCGATGCCAAGGAGTGGCTGGGTATCCGCAACATGGGAATTTCCTCGTCCATTGTGTCCATCGAAGTCAAAGTTGAACCCGAGATACCCATAGGCACTGATATCCTTGTTGTTGGCGGACTCCAACTTGACATGTGTGGCAGCAACCTCGAACGATTAGCTGCCGTGCAACCTTTGACGCTTAGAAAGCTGACATCGGCTGCAGTGTCGAGGCGCATGTGAACCGCAGAGCCGTTGATTTGGCCTTTCCGGTCGATGCAGTTGATTGGCGCGAAGTGCGCTGCAGTGGGGGCAATAAAGGTGACGTTATTCTCTGTTCTACGCTTCTTTTTCGAATTCTTATTTTTGTGGGCAATGTTCTTTTCGAATTCTGCCTGTTCTTCTTATTGGCAAACTTTTGGCAGGAAATGTTCTTGTGACCGATTAACTTGCAACCATGACACATCTTGCTGAGGAAATTCAGCCTTGGTCCATTGCGATCCTCCACGACGAAAGCAAAATGAAGGCGAGTCCTATGCACGGTTCTTCTTGGTGGCGATGGCGTTGCTTACTGTCTAGAGCAGTGGTAATGGACTCCCAAGGAACTTGGCATCTTGTCTGATGCTCAGAAACTGCTGGATCACGAGATTGAACATCTTGAGTGTAGATTGTGGATTGTCCTCCATTTTGCGTAGAGCAAGAGCGTGAATGTCGGTTACTTCAGGGGCGTGGAGGTCGCAGATCCACTCTAGACACTTGACCTATTCGGGCGTGATGGCCTTGAACTCGGCCATCCCGTGACATTGGTTAATCATCCCGGTATAGTCGTTGCGAGAATCGCCGTTGTGTTGAGTTTTGAGGTAGCGACTGGCGAACATCAGTGCGTTGTGTTCAAACAACTCTTTCAACGTCTTGACGATGTCTTCGAGAGAAACTTTGGAAGCTCTGTTCGGCAGGATGTGACTGATAAAGCATGCATGAGCTGCTGAGTCTACCTACCTTCGAGAGATGAAGCGGGTCTCCGCGGCGTCATCAAATGTTTACCTCTCTTTGAAAATGATGTATTCCTATCGTTCAACCATACGTCGACATGCACCCGTTGCTTGGATCGTTGGCGAACTCAATGGTCGATGCAGGAAAAGCAACGGGTCCGATAGTGGCAAACATTCGCGTCACTCGCTCCAGTAACGTCTGCTGCTGGCAAACCATCGACTCCAGTACTGTTTCCAGTGTCTGCTGCTGTGGCTTCGGTTGCATATCGAGCACTACGCAAAGAGGCTTTGTTTCGATTTTTGCTGTATCTCCTCGTTGTCCGTCCGTTGTTGTCGGTTCTCAATGGGCCTTCTCGAATCTTATGCATCCGGTGCGCCTATGTCCTAAACTTCGCGCGACTTCACAACTTCTCTTTCCAAGCGAAAGTGGAAGGGATATGAGGAGACGCTTACTTGTAGTGAACGCTTTGTTGATTAAAATTGAAAATGAAGTAAAGTGAGGGTGCTTAAGAATGCTGTCATCCAAAATAACCAAAAAGTGATCCACAGTAGCCTCATAACAGCCACCTCTCAACTACATGATAAATAAAAAATACGTTGAGGAAGCACTGCACCTTATAGGACACAAAAAACAGTCGGCGAAAAAGAAAAGAGAAAGCATGAGATAATCAATGAGTGAGCGATTTGGAGTGCTGCATTGTGAAGCGAAAAATTTCGGCAGTTCACACAAGAATACACTCGAAAGACTTACGATAAGTACTGCAGCGCAGAGCATCCAACTAGTGACGCTCAATTTCAGGTTAAAATATTTTATTCAGAGATTGAATAATATCAATGCAAAACATGCAGCTCGAGTGAAATTTGGTACATATGAAGCCACATGACTGCCTGGGAGATTACGCAAACGGTAATAACGATTTGACACATCTTACATCTCCTGAGAGAAACTTTTGAGATTCTTCAGCTCTCGTTTCACTTAATAAAAATTAGCAATTTATTCAGAATGAGAATGAATAATTTAAGACTTTCTCAGCTGAGCACAAGACTATACTCTCCTGCAACAACTAAATTTGATGCGTTTATACTGTGAATAAGTTCGTAGACATATAAGCGCCATTACATTACAATGCACAGTGCATTAAAAGAGTGCATCATAGCAAGGATTCATGCTAGTCCTCTTCTATTTGGTCTATTCATTGATTTCTGCTTACTTATCTGCTCTCCGGGCACTTTGATTTCGAGCTCAAGAAGGCTTCACTCTTGTCAGTTTGTCCTTCAGGCAATTTAATTCACAATCTCAGAAGCGTTTTCTTCCCAAATTTGTGCTCGGTGTAGATCGATCAGTCAAACATCATTTTGCTTCTTCCAGTTATGATTGTAAGACAAAGCGTCGTTTTTACAAGATCATCGTACGCGCTTTTATATATACATATTCCTGTGTTGACGTAAACAACATTTTGCAAATAAACACCGCTAGGAAAGCGCGCCAGAGAGGATGATGTGATATCTGTTTGTTGCAATTCCGAGCGGTAGCAATGTGGCGAAAAAGAAATGCGCTCTGTGGAGATAAACAGCGCATCCATCCATTGGGCTGCTCGCGAGTTAGCCGTATATTCCAGCTCTTTGGCTACACTTCATCTATCCATCCTCTCCGTTTGCCTGCCGACTTCTTTCCTTCAGCGCTTCTGAATTAGTGCTCGTACTTGTGAATCTCATTCGCAGTTTTCCAGCGTTTTTTTCTTTCAAAATGACGCTTATATAATATGATCAACGGTAAATTTTGCATATAATAAGCAAATTTCGACGGTTCACTCAGTGTTATTGATCGATGATTTCCATGAATTTACGCACTTCAACTTTTCTTTATTCATTTCTTTTTCCGTAAATTTCAACCGTTTCAACGGAAATCGTGTTTTCGAATTTCTTAAAAATCATCATTTAACAGACGATTTTTTCGCTGAACTAAGGGAAACGATATGAAAATAAATAATTCTACTTCAATAATATAGGTAGGATTGCTGATTTTATCTTCGTTTCAGATAGTGAGACCATTTTGTGCATCGCGCACGTTTCGGCCTATGAAAAAAGTGGTGCGGTTCTTGGTACTATTGATCCGATTGACCAGTCTCATAGATTACAAACGAAGTAGTGGGAAGTATCTATTACTTCTTCAAAAATTGCTGAATTAAAAAGAATTCTCTTATAAGAGATCACTAAGCGAGTCCATCACAAACGTACAACTTCATAGTTCTAGTTCCACTGTTTTAGAATTGAGCTCTCAGACAAAGGCAGACATACGTGCGCACACATGTGTGCGCACGTATGTCTGCCTTTGTCTGAGGTAATGCATCGGTGCAGTGCACTCTTGCAAAGCAAATTTGCGAAAGCTGATCATCGCCGAGCCTCAGTTCGTCAAGAATTGCATTGAGTGTGTTCCTAATTTTCTGCATCGATTTTTCGTCTGAGTTTCTTTACTCTAGCATAATTTACCAAGCAAAAAAAAAAAAAAAAAAAAACAGGAAATGTCCTCCTCGATGCTATAAATATTAACTAAAAGTTTTCAGAATTCTTTCCACCCAATCGATATCAAACATTAAAAGAATGTGTCGCCTCGTCTCTTATTGCATATATCGTATTCGCATTCCACTCATACAAAAAATCTCAATAAAGCTTTAAAACTTCAAGCTTATTCGTGCTTTAATGCTTTAATTTATGCGTGTGAATATTAGTAAGTATAGCATAACTTTGAATTTTTTACTTCATACTACTTGTGTTTCACTAACGCTACTCTTTTAGGCAACAAAATGAGTGACAGGATAACTGTAAACGCAGAAGTCGTTCATCTATGGCACTTTTTTTTTGTTAGAGTCGTTGAGACAATTCAATTGCTAGTATTCTTGCTCATTGATGTTTTATCATCATTTACCACTGAACTTTCACTACATAAATAGTTGCGTAGTAGCAACTATTTATTTAGTGAAAGTTACACTGGTACAAATGGTAGTAACTGTTCTTCTCGTGAAATTTTCACGAAAAGAATGTTGGTTTCTCCGTGGGAAATTTTTTTCAGTTTTTCGAATTTTGCGAGATTTTCAATTTCCTGAACTTTTTTTATGTGGGAAAGCAGCACAAATCTTCTACTAATATGGCGCAAAATTTTCTGCTGAAATCCAAGGCATAACAGTGAGATAAATGTTGTTCTTGCTGATCCAAAGAGAACTTCGGTTGCAAAACATGAGTTATTTGAAAGAAAAATGCTCTGTTAAAAGCTCAATTTAATGAACTTAATTTTCGCGTTCCTTCAATAAAATTATCGAAAACGTTACATCTTTGTTCTCTACGCTATTAACTCAATCTATTTAATAAAATTCGGTGAACGTCGCACTGCAACAAATCACAGTAGTGTCTCAGGTATAACAGTTAAAACAGGTATCGCAGTAGAGCAAACCTTGCGTTCAGTAGCCCCGTGCGGGAGAATTACGATTAACATGCATCCAACACTCCATTTCTTCGAGAACAAAAATCTCCCACACGTTCTTTTCCTTGGACTTCCGACGCTTCACTAAGAAATGTTGTTCTCATGGGTATGTGATTGTCGTTTGCAACGGAAAAAAGCTGAGTTTCTCTCAGTTTCCAACCGAAAGCACTCGGTAAAAGCACAATCTTGATCGTAATCCACCGAATTTCAAAAATTTTGGTTGATTAAAAGTGTTCAGTTGAAGATGGAGTTTTGGTTTTGAACGAAGGAAGCGAAAAAAGTCATGAATCAAATTTTCGTCGATAAAAACTGATCGAATCTTCAGTTGCTCGCCGAAATTCGCTCGATCGTCATCACCACAGGGAAGTTGTCTTATTCAAGACAATTTAAACGATGCTTACACGAGCAACTTCATGTTAAAATAAGTTATTAGTGCTGAACTTTGTTAGAGAAATGTTCTCGAAGTTATTTCAATTGTTAATTTCTTTATCGTTTTTTTTTTGCGTATCTCATAAGACTCCAAATTTGTCTTTAAAAAAAATTAAAAACAAATGCGTAATGCAACCTGCAGACAAAAAAATTACTGGAAGAAGTAAATTTCTAAGATATTTCTAGCGTCAAATTAACGATAGCGAACTTATTTTCCGACTCCGCGCACAATTGGAAGAAAACGGTAATATTTTCAGTGAATTTCAGTGCAACTGCACTATAATTTTCAGCATTTTCGCATTAAAATGACCCCCAACAATTTGTCCACTTTGAGAAATAACGATTAATGCGGGAGAAGTAGAATAAAACTACATGGAGAAGTTCGGTGTAAATTTTTAAACCGAGTGTATAAATGAATTTAACTGTTGGTTTTTTAATTCGATCGCACCAATCAATAATCATATAAAGCAATTCCCAACAATAAAAGATTTCTACATATGAATGACACGTGCTACGCATAAATCTCCGAGTGGAAAATTTCTTTAATGGTATTTTTATAGAAATAAATCTTTCCACTAAATGAGTAAAGTTTGTGCTGCTGAAAAAGAGAATGCCGCCCACTCAAAAAAAGTTTCACTAATATTTCTTTGATTGCATAGAATTTTAAACAAAGCACACTGACCGGTTGATAATTGCTCTACATAATAGACGGATTTTATATGATCAATAGGTCATGTGAGTTTTGCGATGAGTGACCCTTATCAGCGCCATATCATCATAGCAGAATTTAGCTCGTCTATGGAGTGTGGTATATTTTCAATAAATCAACGGACAATTGCTTGTTTGTTAGAATGGAAAAACAACTAATTTAATAGAATGGAAATCCAGTTAAAAGTTCCCTGTCTTATTCTGTATTATTCTTCGTTCTGAAGTAACCATAGCCAACAATGATTCTTTTTCTGATGATAAAATATCATCATTACTTCAAATAATAAAAAATGACCTGTTGAGAAATTCAGGTTGCAGTGAATGCTAAGGGGGAAGAGACAGGATGGGAGGAATGATGCAATATGAGCACGGCGCCGAGTTTCAAATAAGTTCACATCGTGCGATTAATCTCATGTAGCATATGCTTTCAGACTGTTATTTACGCTGAAATTGTTTGTGCTTTTTGCATTTTATGTGCTTTTTTGACCGATGCACAGATTTCATTTCCTTTATTAACAATGTCTTTTACAAGTATATTACTTTTATGTACTCTCTCCATTCCATAATTAAATTCTATTGTTTTTATTTTGAGAGATTTGATAATTTGTCACGTTTTGCCCGCGTAGGTGATTTGGTTTGGAATTTATTAATGACAGGTGGGTGTAAAGATGGAATAGCGCAAGTACGATGCTGTAATTTGATCCAAGTTTCGATGAGGATTGCAATCGAATTTTTCTGGTCTCGACCATGCAAAGCATCTGATACGTGATGCATTCAGGAGGACCCTTTGCCAGCTCGCTAAAAACTACCCACAGGTCGAAGTAGTCCTCGTTATACTTAAGATCGCTTGGAGTGCCCACATAACACTGACGGCCTTCTACTACGCAGCAGTCATTTTGCGTTCTTTGTCACGTTATCGTATTAAAGCAGTCATTATTCTCGCACATCTCTGTTCCCCTTCAGCCGAGAGGTGCGTTGGTTTCATTTTTTGATTACTTCGACCGACTAATTTCTTCTTTTGATGCGTTTTTCAAGCTAGCATGCGTAGTTTTAGAGCAGAAACTTTAGACAAATTGGATGGACAACGGTCCCTCGAAGATTTTTGCAATCATCGCCGATTCTCGATTTCTGCCAGAAGTCAACCTTGAACAAGATGAAGGTGCTGGGATTGCCGAAAGTATGAACTGGCAAGAGTAATGGCAGTGAATGACACATGTGCAAGGAGAAATGGGTTTTGCCGAGTTGCAGGGCAGACTACAACACATGCCGAAATCGGATAAGGGCAGATGCCAAAAAATATAGCTTTCTTTTGCTAGTCAAAGAAAAATGTGCTTGAGGGTAGAGTAAGGTGGATCCACGAAGCCTATCGTGAGTCAGCCACTAACAATGGAGAATAGATGGCGCAATTACCGCATGGAATGTTGTATTGTGAAGATGGCGTTGACAAGTTCGTAAAAAGTATCAGTCAGTGATAAAACCAACAATCTTCGAAAGGTTCATTAATTTTGACGAACGAGGAAGTACGAAAAGGACGAACAAGTGTTCACAGCAAGGTTGCCTTGCTTATGATGGCTTCTTGTTCGTTGCTAACTGTGACTAAATCAAGGCAAATTTTGCACCGTCCTCTGTTGCGCAGACAAATTCGATCTTCGGGTTAAGCAGAGATGTGATGCGACATTTGGCTGTTGTTTGTCCTGAGTTTTGTGTAGCCTCGTTACATACAGCCATCTTCCTCCCAGTTGAGATAATATTAATAACCGACCTTAACTCGCTCATCCTGTTTAACTGCGGCTATCGATTCCGCAAACTGTGCAACTCTGATTTATATTACTTCGCTGAATTTACCCCAAACTTATTGTGCGGCGATGCAATCAAATCGAGCCCTGAAGAAGTGGCAATATGCAGGTACCTGTAGATTTGAAAACATGTGTATTTTTGAAGTTTTTTTTGCGGAACTCGCACGATTTGACGACGGTGCATTCAGTCAAGGCGGACTGTTAATTTTAAAAAGTTGTTGATCAAAAAGTTTCTGATGCAATTCCTTTTGGAAGTTCTGATCGCAGTTCCATTCAAAGGGGTGGGGTCGACAAAAACTATTTCTAACCGACTTCTAAAGAGCATCTCGCGAAAGGAAATGGTTTAGAGCTATAAACGGTCGTCAGCAGTAGTGTCTGAATGCTTATTTCTTAGAAAAATATGTACATTATTGTTGCCCTCTTAGCACCCTGACTCATAATTAGGGACCAAATGATTTGAGGTTTTGTGTCTGGGAAGTTACTACTGCCAACTACGCAAACAAATTTAATGTTCGAGCTCGGCAGAAACCTCTTGCGATACGTAACCGTTCTCTATCCTTCCACATTCGTTTTATGCAGTCCTCTTATAATCAACATTATTCTTGTCTTGTTGTATTCGAAGAGGTTGAAGCGTTGGCTCGTTTAACCTGAAGCTAAGGACTTCATAAATCGCGCAAACTCAGTTGGCTTTAGCTTACTCAAATTATCTCATATGCGCGCTTCGATATTGTCAATCATTTGCACAAATATTTCACAGCTGTGGATAATTCTGCGAAAATGTCATTTCCGTTCCTTTTTCTTTTTTTTTCAAAACTGTTCATTTATTGTGCTTTTGCAACGAAACTCGTCATCTCACATTCAGCTCAGCCGTGTCGTCTATTTTACTTTGGCTGCTTTCACATAAGTATTGTTTATTGCTATCGCTTACCTGTATGAAATGCGACTATGGTCGAAAAAGATCCACTCTATCCTTGCGACGAGTGCTTTTTAACTGGACTTTAGTTGGAAATTGAAATTCTGGTAGTTTTTACCAACCAAAAGGTATCAGCCGGTCGGTATTTCCGAATTCAGTCGAAACTGTGCTTCCATCTGGACTCCTCTGGTCGAGAAGAATCGACATTTTGGAAGTGAAGTTGGTTTCAACCAGATTTCGGTTGCAAATAAGAAAATTTTTGAAATTCTAATTTCTTTTCACAGTCACTGGTTGTATCCAGTCACCCGTTTATACACTTATTATTTGATTTCAGAAGAATATTTGCATTTGCAGAATTGAAGGACATTCATTAATTTGGTTTTGTCTTGTAAGACGATAACTGTCTTCAAAGTGATCAAATTTTGAAATTTTTTTCTGTCTCTTTCTTTGCCTTCTCTCTTGGATGAGTTGTTGGGCAGGTGGATCGGTGTAGTGTATGGTGGTGAAAATGTCGATAAAATTTCGAGGGGAAATTCCCACCCTCAATATTTCTCTCAGTGGTGGGCTTACTCCACAAGTTCGGTGTATAGTGAGAGTACTTTTAAAGGTGAATACATTGCGCACAATTGCTCGATACACGTACAAGGGAATAGACGAGGGGAGTGTGACCATTTCATTATGAAATACAAAAGCGGGTGGAAATGACGAGGGTTGCGTGGTCGGAACGACGGAGCGGTTAAGACGGTCGCTTGGGGTTGAGGGGTCGTGGAGTCGGATTCGGTTCCACCTTCCCTTTCGTGTGTGGTATGAAGGCGGAGCGGAGCATCTTTTCCTTCTATTTATGTTATGCAGAAGGCGCGAAGCCCCCCTTGAAGGAGTTTTATAGAGGTGTGATATGTACGGGGAACAAAGCAAGGTGGTCGAGGGAGCGGCAACCCCACTTACGAGGAATATATGGGATGCTGAGATCCCTCAAACGCTGTAATCAGTACTGAAAGAAAATCCATATAGATCTATCCACAGTCCTCTTATTTTCGTATCCTTTCTTTCGGTATGTTTTATGAGTTCTTTTTCTCTCTTTCGGGGGGGGGGGGGGGGGGGAGGGCACATACCTTAGCATAAATATTGAAATAAAATCCAGACAGCTATAGAGTTTGCATTTATAGAAGAAAAGTTTTTTAAACGCTACATTTTCTCAATGCATTTTTGTGAGCGTCACAATATTTTACTATCTTATATTGCATAGTTCCCTTCTTCAGGTCGAAGATCAGGATATATTTGCACGAAGTATCAGAAATAAACTTGCAACACCAATTAATTCCTAGGTGACGTCATGGATTCGGAAAAAGTCAGCATTGATAAGGTATCGTTTTTAATTCGTCTTTGACGGCTCGTATGTTCTATCTTGCATTGATTTCTTCCATTCTGAGTATATTTACAGAATTTAGAGCGCAATTAAGGCCTTTTAATTGTTGCACTATTAGTAGCTGCTTTTGCATACTTCGATCACCTATCGTTTAGTGTATCGGTAAGTGGAGCAATTTACGACTTAGAGTGAGTAGATTGGTTGATCGTATATGGATGCATTTTCAAATCCTATCGTGAGTACCAAAATTTTGTGCACGACAACGTTTAGTCAAAGTTCAAGGCAGTGCAATCTTATGTTTAATCAGTACAGCAACGATTTTCTTGATTATCGAAATACAATAATGGTTGTTGTTGTTGTTGTTTCCACCGATTTCCCATTTTTTTCTTTTCTTCGCATCTTCCTTCATAGTCTTCCGATCAAATAATATGCAAATACATAGCATTAGTATAAAGAATGTATCGTTTAGATAGTTTCACAATTGCGACAATCTTTCAATAATGGTATAATGAAGGATTATAATTCGCGAAGGACACAACTCGTACAACTTCGCAAAATGATCACAGAAAATGAGGACGCATTTTGTGAGGCGTTGTTCAATGATCTGCATAAGGTAAATTTACATATGAACCGCATCACGTACTATTGTTAGTTGTCATTTTTATCACTGTTATGGAATGCGATATCCAATTAACCTTCATATGTGATAGTGTAGGTGATAAACTGTATGCACCTAGTTGTTTCCTCTGAAATTCAGGTGCACACAAGTCCGCGAAATACCTTTTTGTTAATTCAATACGTATTACTGAATAGTATTTAATGTTCGATATTGAAATCTCACTGAATTATGCCAAATCTTCGAGCAACCTACACTGACGATTGTTTTTATTCGAATTTTTTCTTTGGCTACAGTCCAGCTGAAAATTTTTTCAACTATTTAACCAATGTGCTCACGAAAAAGATTGGGGAAAAAGTGCTTTCCGAGGAAAATTTCATTTCCTAATGCCATTTTGCGTTGGTTATTGCATGCGATAACATTGACCATTTTTAACGATCTTTGCAAAAGTTGCAGTTTGATTGCAATAAATAGAATAAAAAATTTGCATCTGGTTTGCAAATAAAGCATGAAAATTGCATTTTTATTGCAAACAACATACGAAATGCTTGAAACATTTGAATTCTTGCATATTACAGAGAGTAAATAACAATTTAGTGAGATGTGATTAACAATGAGGATATTTTTGACGCTGTTCATAATTTGCAACGCACTCGAATTCTATGGTACCCATTCTACAATAAGGTTACTCTATCAATAACGACAACAAGAGTAAGCGAACTACAGATGAAAGAAATATTTACACCTAAACCATGAGGCGCATTTGCCAGTGCATTAATATTTGGGTGCTATCTCTTGACGAACATCTCTACTTTATTATTCCTTCGCTTCCCGCTTTCTACATTTCTAGATATGTCCTGCAATAATGCATTCTTTCAGTAATACGTGATTCTTTCAATAATGCATTCTCCCATCGCATTCTTTCAATAATCCCAGCTGGAAATTTCCTTTGTCATGCCAACATTTTCATGAATGACCAATTGCGACTAAGGCTTCTTATATTTTCGTAGTGAAATATTTTTGAACGCTTTTATTTGCTTGCAGCCACGTGCTGAGACAATCGCCTATGAGACGACTTATATAATAAACGAGGCTACAAAAGCTATCGATCAACTGAAGAACTGGATGAGTCCAGTTAAGGTGGTATATTCACTGAATTTACTACATATTTAGTCGTATTTTAATTTCCGGTCTCCAATATTGACTTATCACGTTAGCGAGAAAATTCACCATCAGACAATCAATTCAAAAGTTTCAACTTCCGTGTCATTTAAGTGCGCAGACGAATTGCAGCAATTTTTTTATTTTGAAACGTGTCTGCGATTCACTTGTATTTCATCATGTGAATTTATTCGCACTTATGAGATAGCCCATTTGCTAAACTGTTTATTAGTGTAGATTAGAGAAACAAATCGATCAAAGCAATAATACGGATCATGCTTTAAATGTATTGAAAACCGCACATTTACTTTTTGGTCATCAGGAACGAGTACTACTTAGTAAAAAAATTGCTAAAAACGATTGAATAGATTAGAGTCGAAATGAGTGAGAGAATATAAAGCGATAGCAATGCCCATTCATTGCAATCAAATTATTTTGGGCTTCGCGAAGAAGAACGTGAAATCCGAGCATTAATAGATAATGAAGTCAGCATTTTCTACTGAGGGAGCGTTTCTTAGCAAAGAGTTGATAACCCTCAACGCGAAAAGTGCACTCAACTGAAGCGTCATGAATTTAGGAAAATTTTGCGGAGAAGAATTATTTGCATTGATAAATATATATGAAAAAAAAGTAGTCTGTAGGAAAGCATATTTTAGAGAGAGAGAGAAAGCGACGAAATTTTAGAGGGAGGAAAGCGATGAATACTGCAAAAATCAATCAGTGAAAAAATATGAATAGCAGAATATTTATACTTCCTTTTCATAACTATAAGTAAGTAAACATACATATATTGTTTACGTATATAGCAAACACTTTGCATGAAAAACAACTAAAATGCTGCGAAGGCAAGCCAGAAGGTATTGCTGTAAAATATAATAGGCAGGTACTTGAATAGTGCTAAATGCACTTATCCAATTGATAATGGCTATCGTCTGATTAGCACTAATTAAGGTGACTGTCACTTAATTACTAACAACTAGTGTTACTAGTAACCAGATGATCAACGAGTTACTTACTAGTGAAATGATTTTCTACAATATTTATCCGATTTTATGAGTACGTTGATCGAGAAACTATCTCCCACTGAAAAATGAACGTTTTGTTTGTAAGAGATACAATAATGCAGCGAATACTATATAAAGTTTGATAATGGATTCAAATGGAATGTTCATATTACTTACTGTATTGATAATTAATAGTTCTTATCTTCTAGAAGCAAACAATAAACATCTGCAAGTTTGTCTTGCTATTTAATGGCTTCTTAGAAATTGATGACGACAAAAGAGAATATTTTGTTGCAGGTTTCAAGAAATGTTATGCAAATTTACGATGCCGCATATATACAGAAGGATCCTCTCGGCGTTGTACTCATTATTGCTCCATGGAATTTCCCACTACAGTTGTTGCTTAAACCACTATGTGGTGCATTAGCGGCGGGAAATTGCGTCCTATTGAAACCATCTGAAATGGCACCACACTGTGAAAAACTCCTCGCTGAATTACTGCCAAAATATATCGATGCAGGCATTTGTCGTGTCATTACTGGTGGACCAGCTCTAATGACGTTAGCGTTTTTGAAATTTACACCTGTCGTAATTCTATGATTTATTAAAGTGAGTGAGAGGAAGGAAGAAAGGAAGGGAAAGAGAGGGAGAAGAAAGGAGAGAGAGGGGAGAGAAGGAACGAGAGGAGAGAGGGAGTTGATATGTAAATTATTACAATTATATGCAAATCAAAATGACTGGAAACATCATCACATAGCTCAAAGAATTCTCTTCTTTTTATGAAGCAACATAGGCGAGACTTTTGCACAATCTCTTTCAATGTCATCAGCATTTAACTTAATGCTGCTACAAATGTTATTGGCACATTGCGTGGAACACCTTGTGACGTCAGGTCACGTAGTCAGCTTGGTTTTCATGAGTTCTCCACTTCAGAATAGACGTCTTTACTAAAGGTAAAGCTCCTTACCTCAGGGCGGAAGTCTTGACCAAAGACAGAAAAGACATTCAAGAGAAATAAACGGGAAAGAGGGATGCTTCTGGAAGGAATTATTTTCACTGCAGTTCGAGGTCAAATTTAAAGTAACAGTTTGCACTGTTTGCTCTTATACGCATTCGTGCATGTGTGCATCCTCTTGTTTGTTTATTTACAGCAAGGTTCAACTGGTCAGGTTGTTCGTAAATGCTTTAGCAGCCAAATTTGCATAATTCCTACGGTTTATCATAACAGCGCTTATTTAATCATTAAATGAGCAAACAAAGCTTATACAGTTCACAGAACGCAATCGAGCTGTTCTATCATCTTCAAGAGATTTACAATAGTTTACATGAAACGATTGAAAACTTAAATTTGGAAATAAGAAGTAGTCAGTACAACACTCTTTTTCAGTGAAGTTCTGAAGCAGCATTTCGATCACATTTTCTTTACTGGTTCAATAACTGTTGGCAAGATTATCTATCGAGCTGCAGCTGAAAATCTTACACCTGTCACACTAGAACTCGGAGGCAAATGGTTAGATGTTTTGCTTCGTCGACTCAACTTTCACTTATTTTCATTTGATAGCTTTATTGCCAGATTAACGCTAAACTATAAATGCGTCGGTGGTGATGACTCATTGTGGAGCGATGAAATTGGGAAGCCGAACGAAATGGGAAAAGAAATTGCATTCAACTTCCGGCTGAATCACCTCTCTGCGTTGACACCAATCACCATTTTATAATTTTTATAGATTCGCCTGAGTGCCTGATTGTGCTACCATTGAAATGAATTCTCTTTCGATGATACAACTCGGTATTGGTCTCGATAGGCGATGATAAGTGTAGTTTGCGATTCTGGAAGCACGAAACTTATAGACTGTTTATGATAGTATTTTGTTTCGAGCAATTGCCTTTGAATGGCGGATATCCTAACGAGCCATATCTCGACTTAGATCAAACCAAGCTACTAGGAACTAGAACTTGAGCTCATATTGACCGATGATATGATCTGAGGAACCTTGTCAGTCAATAAATAGATCGCTGGGAGATCTCAGATTCGACTGCCAATAGAGCTAGATGGCTGACTCATCGGTGCATTCATTTATAATCAAGTCGCTTTGTTTGTAGTGCAGGAATAGTCGATAGCGGCATTGATTTGGATGTAGCGGCTAAACGACTCGTTTGGGGGAAGTTCGTTAATTGTGGTCAAACTTGTGTGACAGTCGATTATGTTCTTTGCATCGATAAACGTCGAACGGAATTTATTGATGAAATAAAACGACATCTAAGAGAAATGTATGGCGAGGATCCGAAACAAAGTGCCGATTATTGTCGAATTATCAACAAACGACATTTCGAGTTCGTAAATATTTTTCTTTGCTTAGTCAATAGCGAACTTCAATAAATCGTAAAATATCGAACTCAGTGCTCATAATTTTTAATTAAATCAGTTACATTTCTGAGCTTAGAGAACTCTATTCGTTACTGAATAATTTCGATGAGCGATTTTTTAATAGGAAACTTATGGTAGATATTAGCTGAAGTGCTTCTGAGTAGAAGTTCTTCGTTTGCTAAAAAGAGATTGAAGGAGGGAGGAGAGGATGAGTTATCGCACTTAAGAAAGGACGACTCCTCTTCTGCGGTTCATTCAAGTAGCTTAGTTGAAGGGAGTCTTTTATGATGCTTCCCTAAGTTACCCTCTCAGTTTAGGTAATTCGGCATGCGAAAGGTGCCACTCAGTAACTAGACTCGAATGCTACGCACTTCAAGCTCTGATCGATAACATCTGTCGTTCCCTGCAAAATTTCAATTGCTATGTAAAACAGCTTTGTTACTGAAATATTTCATGAGAAGCACGACGATTTGCACATGATTTAGCGATATTTGATTTGATAATAAAATAGCAACGTAGGAGCTAAATTGAAAGTATTTTGTTTGTGCAATGAATTTCATTCTTTTCAAGAACAGCTTTATTCGGGTTATTAGTTAATTGTAAGTTAAATAATCAATAAAGAAATAATTTACAGCCGCTTGAGTGATTTGTTGGGGAAGACGGCTGGAAAAATTGTATGTGGAGGTGATTTGGATCGTGATGATCTCTACATTGGCCCAACAGTTGTAGACGAAGTTAAAGAGGACGATGAATTAATGAAAGATGAAGTGAGTACCATTCAACTCTTATTTCATTAGATCTACTGGAAGGTGATAGCCTATCGGTTTTTTGTAATGTCTTTGCATATTTGCATTATATGGTCATTTGTATATTTGCATATCCGGCTTTATCCTGGAATTACGATGGAACTAGTAAGGACAGCTGAGGGAGGAGGAGGTAGGGGTCAGGAGGGGAAGAAAGAGGTGGCGATTATAGGCGTCTGACATATTGTCCCGCATACTGCTTCAGTTTATCTCTTGCAAGCCTGTTTTTCCACCAAACCCCTTTGTTGAAATAAAATTCACTTATCTTTTTTGCCACACAACGCAAATAAAGACATAAATTTCATAGCTTGAATAAATTTTTTTGCTATGGCGGTTAGAACGTTTTTAGATATTTGGGCCAATTTTGCCGATTATTGCCGTTGAGAATTTGGATGCCGCAATTCAATTCGTGAACGCACGACCAACGGCATTGACGATACACCTTTTCAGGTCCCTTGTTTGAACGTTTTGCACATTTCCACATATCTTGAGTGCATTTATAATATATAACGAAAAATGAAGTGAAGTGAAATGTATCTTGTTAATTAAGGTGAAGTAAAGTAAGGTAACGCACAAAATGCTATAGAACTTCCAGCGTATCTATTCTAACATCAGTTTGTGTCGATCGAAGCTTTTTGATTTCGTTAGCATCCCAGCTATTTTTTGAACGTTTTTCAGAAATGGTGCCTAATATATCTATGAAAAGAGAACAACTTTTAAGTATGAGAGTAAATTCGGTTAACTGCGGTCGGATTGATGTGATTTAACCGTGAATCTTCTCGAAATTTATTATCATTTCAGGAATTAAATGAAATTCTTTGAGATCGATTCATTAATTATTATCATTTTTAAGTCCGTTAATGCCATAATCAGATTGCTGTCTCAAGGATTTTATAACTAAATTTATTTTAGTGAAGATCAAAAAAATATCGATCGGGTTATCAGTGAGACGACTAGTGGTTCAGTTGTTGTCAATGATATCATGATGCAAATGATTCGTTAGTTAATCGTCATGAAACTTTTATTCTTATTTAATAATACTGATGTTCTCTTAAAATTATGAACGCTTATTTAAATGAGTTCTATTCGATTCTATTCAGTACATGTCTTCAGTTATAGAATAGCCATTCAGATGCTGCGCAACCGTCGTAGTGAACTTAGCAAAACATTTCAGCTCTTTAATAGAAACATAATATTCTGCTGGCCTGAGCACAGCACTACTTGTAATTAATTGTATTGGAATAAACATCCAATTTTTCGCCGAAGAAATACTTTTTGTTGTCATAGGATCGTCGATTCATTGGAAAAAGAATTTCTTTAAGCAGCTGGCAATAGTTAACCATGTAGGGTATTGTTACTCGCTAAAAATCGAATAGTTCGAATCATCTACTCGCTTCATATGTTTTTCGCTTTTGACAGTTTTGATAGCAGACTGCTAGATTTTATCGATTTATTCAAATATTCCAATTATCAAATTTCGTAGAGTTTCTTAGAAAGCAATTAACTAAAGATATAGTAATCGTAATTTACGGTGAGCGTTTATTGAGTTGCCAATAACTATATATTGCAGTAGAAACGTTGCCATTTGGTGGTGTGGGTTCAAGTGGTATGGGACGATGTCACGGTAAATATACATTTGACACATTTACGCATGAAAAAGCCGTTCTACATCGTACGCTTGGCTTGGAGAAATTCTTATGGTATAGTTTTCATGTTTTACATAATAGAAATTTGAATAATTATCATAAAGCTGAATGAGCTATTAATTGGTGCTAAAAGATTTTGAAAAGCTGAAAAGAACTATAGAGGAATCGAAACTATAGAATATTCCTTCGTCAGTGATTATAAAATTGTAAATAAGTATAAGATGGAATAGATTTCGCAATCTAGACTTGCAACTTAGGAGTTTAGTTAGTAAGATTGCTGCAAACACCATTATCTTTTTTTCGATGAATAACTTCAATGTGAACGAAGAGATAACTAGTGAAGCAGCAAGAGGGGTAGGCGCGTTTTGTGCTCTTCCGTTTCGGGTCATGAACTTCATCTTCATTATTTGGAAGCAAATATTAAAAAATAGGCTGCAATAGATTTGTTTCGTTTTTATGTGTATTCATAGTTCGATCAATGCAAAATGCAATCCGACTGGTTGCAAAATGCATTTAATTTTCCAGGCCATTGAAATACCTATAAATGCTTTAGTGGTTTTTATAGCTTAATATTCGCACTGATGGTCATTTTACCATCTGAATTGGACTGCCAGATTCAGCGGTCCCCAAATAAAAACAAACGGGTACATAGAAACTCATATGTGCACGCACGCACTTCTCGTTGCAGTAATGCATTTTGCAAACGCAAATGTGCAAAAGTGCATAAAATCGGCATATTTTACAAAGTTTCAGCCGATCTCATATAGCCAGCTCTTTTATGTTGGTAGTGAAATTATATGCCTCTCTGCATTATTTATGTCTCTAATGTTGTATGTCTGCAATGTTGCATGTCTGCGATACTATATATTTGTGGTGTTAATGAAACCAAGGTAAGAACCTACTGTGCAGAGATTCTGAAGTCGTTGTTGACGACACCACCGAAGATGGCTGTTGATTGCCAATCGTTCAGAATCGTGAAACTAATTAAGCAGGAAGATTTTCAAAACAAAACCAACTTTATCGTGAACTTATCAGTAAGATACATCTAGCCACAGAGGTTTTGTATGTAAATTATTTGCTAACTTTGACTGCGATATTATCGTAAACCATTTTATTGCAACAAGAATATTTTATTGCGATTTCAAATACGATCGGTCATTTCATTTAGCTTGATTTTTTTTTATTATTTTAAGGAAGGAAGTTGTTCTAACTGAAACGATTTTAGTTGTCGGATCCCCTTAGCTAATCTCTCGCTAGTCTTTTTTTCTTTAACTTTTTTCCATTTATGCAATATGCAATTTGTGCAATCTTTTATGCACGTAACATCGATCTTTTCTCATCGATGAATAGTTCAATTCACATTTTGACCGCACAATGCTATAATTTAGATATAATGCTTTAATCATTGACACCATGCTAGTACCATAAGCTATAGATTACTGAATTGCTTACTAGGTAATTAACTTACAGCATTATTGGAGTAGGAAATTTTGCACCTAATTCAACTTTTTTTTTTCAAAGTCGTTTATTTAATCCGTCCATTGGCGATGAAGTGATAACACTTCAAAGCAAATTCTATCAATATTTGGAAAGCTCAAAATATCATGTGAATATTTGCAGGATGCGATATCCACCATATACGGAAAGTAAACTCAATTGGGCGAAGAAAGCGATGGCAAAATGGAAGATTCCATTTTCGTAGCGGAACATTGCTTCATCTGATCAATTCTCTGCTTCCATCCATCATATCATTGTCTTTTTAATGGAATTTTAACAGCTCTTCGCGCCATAATATGAAGCTTTGATCGTTGAATCATTGTTCATAAGTTATTAATGACCGCAATAAGCGCTTTGCACCTAATGCGAAATTTCATGATGAGGTAAAACGCGTAGCACCTGTCGTACTGCATACATCGTTAAGTACATTCAAATTCAACTGGAATCGTTAGACATTTAGCAGTATATGAATGCGGAAATTTGTTGGCAGATGTCCTCAAAATACAGCAGTGTCTGATTAGACATTCTACAAGTAGGTTTAAAGCAAAAAAAGTGATCATGGTGATGACGGCTTCTCCGCGTCTCCACTCTTTTTTGTATCATAGAGATTTGAGATGCAAATTTGGCAAAAAGTGGGCTACGGTGGCTACAGTTTCGGGATATTCTTGCCTATCAGAAACGATTTCAACATCATTGAGTTCTGTCGCGGAAATTTGCCATTTCGCGACTTTTTTTAGACGTTCGCTTGAAAACAATCGTGAACATCTTTAAGCCAATATAATATGATTATTTTATTTCACGAATTGTATATTAAAGTCGGATTCTGCGTAACTGTCAGGTTGTTCTTGAACTTCCCGAACTCCAAACTCTCCAGACTGGTATGTTCAAGTACATCAAAGCAATTATGTCATTTCGCAAAAAGGTTCTCAATAACCGAATAGTGACTGTGCTGTTCTTTTTCTAAAAAGGTAATACTAAATTATGCAAATTTCTCTTATTCCAAAACAGCTGTTTGGCTGTAGAAGGATAAACAATAAAAGAAAGATTTTATTCTTTATGCAATATTTGCAACGAAAAATGCAAATTTGCAATTGATAGACGATAATTCAAAGTTCAATGGCAATAACTGGACGCCGAGTTATTTATCGATGCATATTAACAATATGCGATTTCATCATCCTTGATGTCAATTTTTGTGTTCGCTTTTCCATTCATTTCTCATGTGCCGAGATCATAATCAATCTCGTTTTCTGAGCTGGACAAGAGAACTGCAGCTCAAGAGCAATTAGATGTGTTGAATGGGTGAGTAATGTCGTGGTCATTTTCCTTTGCTTCAGGTCATCAGTTGGTCATTATATGCCGTCTAGATTAGCAACACCCGCAAGTATACAGCAGAATCGATAAAAGAGATAAAGACAACATAATTTTTCGATAACAATTAAATAGCACAATTTTAGCGTAAAAGAATATTAAAATTATGAGAAGACGTATGAAAGAGAGTTATTACTTTTTAATGAAAGCCAATTTATTGAGGAAATACAAACAAACACTATATAGAAAATCGAAATAATAACTATTTACAATGTCAGATGTCCAATGTTAACGCTAAATTTAGTGAATCACAATTTGAAAAATTGTAATCTTCGATTCAATCAGAGAAAACAAATGAACAAAGCTGAAAAACTTTCGTGTATTTGAAAAAAAAAGAAGTCGAATTCCATCAAAATGCAAATATTTTTCCTTCGCCGATGAAGTGAAATTAAATGACACTCTGAGGTGGAAATATAATCGCCTAAATTCAAAGGAAAGTTCCATCGAACGGCAAAGAGAAAAAACTGCGACATTTCACATTAACTCTACAATTACAGCACAAATGATAATATTTTTATCGCTCTTAGTAGCTAGGAAGATGACGTCGATGATCGTATTTGGGCACGAATGAGAGACAAATGACAAACATCTCAACAGAAATGATAAACATACCTAAATTTTTGACAACGATGCAATAAAAAGTCATTTTTAGTAATGATAAACGAACCCGATTTTTTATAAGCATCGATTCGAATACACTCAGCCGAATTATTAATACCGTCAATTTTTCGTTTAGCGTGTCAAAATATTTACGGGAAGCCAATTCATTCTAATATTCTATTCTCTAGTAAATAACGAAAACTGCGCGATGAAATTTGCAGCAAAAAACGTCCTTTTATATTTATATTGGCATCATTTAATGCAACAACTTTGCAATGATTCGATGGAAAGGCACGTAAAATGTCCCGAAACAAGGAGAGATGCGACAGCCATCGAAGCATTCGAGTTCCGGCACCCCATGAAATGGATGAACGTTAGCATAGGAAACGAGGTTGGGAACCTTGAAGGTCCTTCATCTCCATTCGTTCCTTCTTCCCCTCCCCCCTCCCTCCTTGACGCTCCGTCCACCAAAACAACAGCAATGAATGTGCACAAAAAACATTACAAATAAAAAGTGGTGCAAAATCACTCAGACACATTGAGCAACCATAGTCAACATCAATAATACAAACAATCAACAATAATTTCATCAGCTCGCTCAAAAAAGTGAAAGAATTCGACGAAGTGTCTATGAATGTTCAGTTCAAGAAGAACATTGAACTGGAAACGAATTCCAATCAATTTCTATACTGTTTCCTATCAATGATTTTAATTTAATTCCGTCTAAACGCGAATACTTTCACCACAACTCTATCGTTGTATGCTCTCAACTATCATGAGATTCAAAAGCATAGAAAGCGAACAGGTATGATGCAAAAGAAACTTATGAGCAAGTGGATCATTGGGAAAATGATCAAATAGCAGCTTCTAGCTAACGATAGTAAATGGAGTTGAAGGCGCTAATGACGGCGTAGGTGGTGGTGGGGTTGGAAGCGATGACGCACACCTCGGCATATGTATCGCTATCTCGTAAGGTGGTGGTGGTTCTCTTGGTACTCCACATATCCATAAGTCGGCAGCAAAATCCTCGGCATTGATCGCACCTGAAGTAATCACAACTTACCTTAATTACACCTGCTCTTAGCTCAAAATCTAGTTTATCGCATGTTGAAAAGATGTGATAGATTTGTATTTAGATAGTTTTTGAACTGCTTCACCTAATCAGTTTGTGCGATACAAAAAGTGGCCAATGAGAGTCGGGATATGCTCTGCAGTGATTCACGTCGTGAAGTCAAGCTCTATGAACGTGAAATAGTCATTACGAATTCTTCGGTATGAGATGGAGAAGCATCGCTAGCGTGAACATGCAGTCAGGACGTCAAGGATGGAGATCAAATAGGGTCACATCTAAATCAATTTGCATTAAACTTGACCAAGATTCAGTTATTCAAAGCAATTTTTGAAAACAATGAAACAACATGAACTCAAAAATTTTTTTTTATTTCAAGCATTTTGCACTCAGAAACTTTTCGTTTGCGGAGTCATTAGTACTGATGGCGATGGTGATCATCGTCAAATTACGGTGCTCGTGACCATAGGAATATTTGCATATTGAAAACAATTTTCTACTTGATACTCAATGATATTTTACTACAGTTATTAATGTAATCAAGCGCCAAAATTCAAAAATTTCACTATTCACTCATTTCAAAACAATATATTCGGATGAGTTTATAATATATTATTTTTTGTAACCAACTATTGGCGACGCGTTCGCTATTTCTTCTTTCGAGACGCTCCATTCTTGCGCTATATATTCGACAGCCAAACGTCAACAAGAATACCGTAAAGAAAACTCCAATTGTTATTCCTGCGGCCAGTCCACTTGTTATTGTCGATTTACCTATAAAAGAGCACAACAATTCGAAAACTGATCCCACTTTAAATTTCGCTCATAAAAATATACCGAAACATTTCAAAGCCTCAATATTACAGTGTTTTCTATTCACTCAGCTTCTAAAGGAGGAAAAAAAAGACAAAAAGAGTCCATATGTGGATGGCGTATAGATGCCAGGTGAAAATATTCGGGCCAACTGAAGTGGATATGAATAACTAATTAAACAAGTAAACCAATTAATAAAAGCCATTTAAGTGACATATGTAAATTAATATGCATATAGAACGAAATAAGCTAAATAAAATAAAATTTGAAAAAAAAACGTCGTTTTAAAGACGATAAGACCTTGTAAAAGTGCACTAGCAGATAGCACTATAAGATGATGCAGGGTTACCATTAAAGACATATAATGGACATTTTTCAATTCACACAACACCACTTTCACTCTCATGTATCAGATTGGAAAAGATGAATTTCACGCATGTGGAGTTCATTGAATTGCCTATCTTTATTCATCTAAATGCTATCAGCAGTACGCAAATAAATTTCGCCTTTCTTCTTCCGATTTTCAAAACGAACAAAATGGCATTTGAAAGTGAGATTGAGAGTGCTACAATCAAATTGAAGAGATTCTTTTCATCAATGTTCAAATATTCTTTCTTTTGATTAGATTTGTTTTGTTATAACTTAAATTTGCTACAATCAAATCAATAGTTTTATGCACTCTCATATTTACTAATAATCTAAGTAACAGTTACTCTTTGATTACTTAGGTAAGATATATATATATATATAATGTTAATTTAGGAGATATTCACAAGCATTACTTTTGGAAGAAGTAAACTGTCAAATTACTTCTCTAAGAAATATACTTATAGATTATCTACCGAGTAAACATTCTCATATGTTATTTACCCAAAAAATATATTTGTAGACTACCGACCCCCAAGAATGAAGCAATGAGATTTGCAATTGCTGTGAAAATGTGAATGCGTACGTTCGTTAAATACGACAAAAACTGTTTCGTCAACGAAGCTTTTCAAGCGCCTTTTGGTCAATTACGCCTCTTTTCATCAATAAGTCAATCGATGCATTATCCATCGACGTTTATTTTGAGGCATCGAAAGCCTATTTTGATCTTTAAACATTCGAAAGCAACAATATTTGTTGGCAGTACTTTTTTGATGCAAATGACGGACATCCACTATACATAACTTTTTAATCGCGTATTCGGAACGATCTCTGCTTTAAAATTGCATTTAAAATGGCGCCCACAAAGGCAAATTAACCGAAAATCCGGGTAAATAAACCAGATGTATAATTTTGATGAAATTAAAGAACTAACCCCCATTAGGATCAGCAACGTAGTATTTATCCCATGAGATGGGTTTATACGTTGGATAAGGCCACATCGATTGCAACGGCGATTCAACACTCCGTTTACACAACCGACACTGACTACCACTCGCAACAATGGCTCGTTCCAATGCTCGTTGTTCGTATGGTGAAAATGCTTCTGGAAAAAAATCGCTTCCTTTCATTATCGCGAATTTGCATATAATAATTAAAGACCGTCCCGCAGTAACGATTATTTCACTATTATGTAGTCAGTTTAAATTAAGCGAGAATGAAATAACGTTTTACCGGAGTCGTTCAGGCTCTAAACTATATCACAAGCACTGTGTATTGTAAAGTCTCACTCACAAATTCCGGAACTTGCAGGATCCCCTAATAATCTTGGAAGGGTTACATAGCAGGTAATGAAAATTTTTGAATCATGCACAGTGCAAGATGAGTTTACCCTAAATGAGTAGGTGTATTGTATGCATGCTAACTGCAACGGTAATTTCAAAAACGTAACAGCTGTATCATGAAATGTTTTTCTCGATTGAATAGGGGGATGCTTCAGTGGAAAATGACGTATAAACGAGCGAAGAGTACATAATCGATGAAGAACTTACAGCAACACTCAACATCTTTATCAATAGGAATTATCAACGAGAAGGAACTTTGATTTCCGCATTTTAAGGTGATATCTCATAAATAATTTTATGCAGTCTAAACTCACTTTAAAAATTTATACAAGCAATTATGCGTTGAGAGAAACTGTTTGCAAGGGCGACTTCCTTCCTAAAGAAATGCCATGCTCGTTGGATCGCCTTTTTTGCCTCGCTCTTTTAATAATTGGAAATGAATTCGATCACTTATAGTTGTTAATGCGTCATTATACTTTCGTTAAAACCTTAGGAGGATTTTCGTCTCTGAAGCACTTTAAAATGTGTTACTGATTGCAAAAAAAAAACTTTTTATGAAGTTATGCGCCAAACATCTCCGATATTTGCATCAATTCTTAAGTGCAATCGAACCATCAAAAAAAAATCAGAAAAAGATCGATAATAAAATTTATCGCAAAGATGAAATTAAAGTTATAATTAAAGGATGCAGTTGAAGTTGAGAATTTTATCCATCAGCTGAGTGAAACAAATATTCATAGAGTTTATGCAATATGCAGAGGAAAGAAAAAATCGAAAGATGCAGAGACGTTCGACGTTAGAAAATCACACAAATATCGATGACGATTTACAATGTGAAGGAGACGGAAATGTTGTAGGCCGACTATAGATTCTATCAGGAAATGACCCACATCAAAAGCTTCTCCTATTCAATGCTTATAAATTTAATATCGAAGGATTCCTCGAAATGTATGGCTGGATTGGCTGGCGGCTCTTCTTATCTGAAAATTTCGCCTTAACTTTTGATAGCTTCGTTCAACATTCACGTATAGCCTACCTTCGCGACGCTTGATCTTCCTATGTAATTTCTATTATGTTGTTATGTGCAATTATTGAGGATCATGCTTAACCTTGATTCAATTCAAATGTTGATTTTAAGAGCATTTGTTGATAAAACCATATTTGCGATGAATGCAGTAAACCCATGAATGCAACCCTGAGCATTGAAAAGAAAAACTTATCAAGCCTTATTATTTCAACTTATTCGAATTTGAACTAAAATTCTTGTTTGAAAATGAATTTCAAGCACGTAAAAAAAATATGCCCTCGTTTTCTCAGAGAGCAATCGCGCTGATAAGCGGAAATATGCACCATCAAACCATATCAAAAACGGGAAGGAAATCATATTTGAACGGTTCATGCATAAACTAAGAGCAATTTCGGTAGAAAAAAAATATTATTCCTATACTCCTCTTCCCCCTCCCCCTCCCCCAAACGATCACTTCCAGGATCATCTCATTAGAATCGCTTTTAAAAGTGAACTATGTATTCGTATCACAACTTACGAACGTTTATGCATTGGAAATGCGGCTAACGGGGTACCGTTTAGTTCGCAGCTAATTAAAGTTTTTTCCCACCCATGGGTCGAATTTTCAATTGTCCACTTTGTGCATTACTTGTATTTCCTGTCTCGATTGAATATTTAAGCATAAACTCGTCGTCAATGTAACGAAGAGTTTATGGTTTACGCTTGATAAGTATTTCGTTTTGTTCAATTCAGCGATATTTTTCTTCTGTTTTAATCTTCTGCAATTGTAATGATCGTAAGAGAAAGATGACAATTTATCTGATCCAGGAATAACGAAAATTTTGGATAAAAGATAAAAAAAAGGTTTGCAGTAATGGGCATAATTTTCCTTCTCTTCCATTATATTGATGAAATATTAAACAATAAAATGAAATTCACCATAATCTAAGTATCTATGAAAACAAACTGAAAGACTGAATAACGACTTGGAATGCAAAATAAAAGACGCTAGAGGCATATCAAAGATTGCTCGATAATTGAATGAATTACGCAAACAAATAGTGAACTGCCATGCAATGATGACTGAATATGGTAAAATGCAGACAAAGAGTACCTTAATTAAAGTTGAGGTAAGTCGTTGAGGTGTGTAAGATTGGCACTTACTTAAATGGAACGCCTCTTGTGTTAAACATATCGCAATAATCAGTCGCTAATTATTATCGCTGATGAATGTAAGAAACAAATATTAGTTAATCAATAGTTGAGCTGACTTCATAGTTGTGGTACGATTAAATTTGAGAGGTGTAACGTTCAACAAAATCGGAAGTGCTAAGAAGGTGGGAACGGTGACCGCGGAGTTGGCGGGGGAGGAGAGTGGTTAGTATAAATGAACTGGCTCTGCGTTGAAGTGGACGACGCATGCACTTATCGTATTGCGTCACCACATAAAGTACGAATGAAAGTCAACAACTTGGCTCCTTAAGTTCAGATTTAACATTTCGCGAAAATTTCAGCGCCGTAAAAATAAAAAACGTTGTAATATTAGGCAAAATAACTGTGTAGGGCTCGTTTCTCAATTCAACAACATTTCCCTTCCATTCTTTTCGAGTTGCAGCACTAAGTTCAAATACTGAAGAAACCCTCAATGGAAAAAATTTGAATTGTCGTTCTTTCAAATACGAATGAATACGAATTGGGAACATATAGCACTCAATAGAATTTGATCAGTAACCACTTCCGACCCGTTGATTGATTTAATCACTTGATGATCCAGAATCACACAAGTGGAATAGCATACCGTTGAGCCTGTTGTACAAGGAGAACGCATTCTCAGAGCAAAGCCGATGCGGAACCGAATTCGTTTGAGTGGGCAGGAGAGGAATTGCGATGAAATAAATTCTGAATGATCGAATCTAAAAACTCTTCTTCTCCCCTTCTCTTCCACGATCTTTCATAGAAAATTGGCACCTCCTCCCGAGAAGGATCCTCTCACAATTTGTAGACTAAGCAAAAACAAAAGTTCGTGACTAAAAGGCGTGCAGTCAAACCAACTCGAATGATCAAATTCGACAGAAGAACATTCTGAATTGACAACACTGACCGTACATTAGGGGATCATATGTTCGAGAAGATGACAAACAAAACAATTAATAAAAATAAGCAAAAATGACCTCATAAAACGTCAGATTTATTTCAGAAATTTCAAGCAGCCAACAGTCTTTTAAAAAAAAACGGGAATTCTCAAAACGGAACATTACTGCATTGTTGAAATAGTGTAGTAAATGATATAACACTTACAAAAGAATCGTTTATGAGATCAGTTTTGTTTCAGTTCTTCAGCAAAATTCCAGTTTTGTTATCGACTAGTTCATTGTATCATAATCCATACCACATAATTCATATTTTTCAGTACAGATTGGGATAAGATCAGCGCCACGCGTCATGGATTACGACACAGTCGATACTATGCGGTGTAGATTGTAATAGGATCAACATTATGTGGTACAAAATAGGAATTGGAGCATTTTTTTACCGCAAAAATAGGACGGCAAAAACTTTTTGAGACCACAGTAGAAGTTATGATCGTTGAAAGAGTCTGGACTTGCCCACAAATGCAACAACGATAATAAAAGATTGTGGGCCGTTAGGACCTGGGATGATGAAAAAACAAATAAATAAACAATAAATGAATAAACAAATAAATAAGCAACAGATGAATAAATAAATAAACAAGTCACAAGCAAATTTACGAATGAGCAAAAATAAACGATCAAATAAATGAACAAACATACAAACTAATAAATAAACAAACCAATGGAGGAATAAACTAGTAACCAGATGAATAAAGAAACAAATAAACAAACGAAGAAATAAATAAATAAAAACAATAAACAAACTAATCAGCCTAATCAACGACGCTAACAAGTATAGGAAATAAAAATATTTACAGAGTGCATTTGTAAAGGTGAGATTTAAGAGTTCCTCTTCGATTGTTACTCAATATTTGGCGCCATCAACATGAAATAAAAGGCTCCATAAAGCACCGCGTATTTGATGCAAAGTTATTTTATTAGAGGGAACCAATTCCAAATGTAGCAATGCACAAATGTACAACAATACTGCAGAATATTTGTCGAAAGAGAAAAATTACCCATATGCGCTCATTAATTATGACAGTGATTAATTGATTCTCATCTTTGAATGTTCCCTATAAACAGGTGAACTGTGTCTAAACATATAAGAAATAAGTCAACAACGTCTCTGAACTCGTTTACCTTCAATAGATTGCGATTCTTTCATGACATCGGAAAGTGTGATGTAATTTCGTTCGATAATAAACCATTGATATGAATGGGATGGATGGCTTGAAATGAATTGACTAAAATATTTGGCAAATAAGCGTGTGGATTCAGGTCTGTTGCCAGAGAAGTTGGCATGAAAATAAACTCAAAGATTGATCTATTACAATAAATTACTCGTAAACAATCATTTGCAAATTAATTAGTGACGTGTGAAAATATGAAATAAGTAATAGAAGAGTTCAAAGATGCTTCACTGGTTGAGAAATAGATAGCTGTAATGTTTAGTACTAGTCAATACTTATATAAATGATAGCATTGGCATTGATGAGAAATTCAGCGATTTTGGCTGCAATAAAAATTTCAATATTTTTAATACTCATAATAGTTTATTCGCTAATATTTTTTGCAAGAAAATTCGCACAAATAATTTCCCCCACTATACGATAGCAGAAAATTTTGCAAAGTGGCAAATGAGAAATATTGATAACTAAATCGAATTCAACCTTTTGTATGTTTCTTTGGAAGACGTTTTTCTTCTATATTCTCTGAATGAAAATCACGCCAAAGATTTTGCAGCTTCTTACAATAATCTTTTAGTTTCCGTGTTGACATCCATCAAATCGATCAAATATCATGCTAAAAAAAATAGCTGAAATCGACTATTTCAACGTCCACCCGACTTCCGATAAATGAACCTGAACGTGCTCAACCGATTAACCAGCCGACTGTCATAGGTGAAGCCAAAACAGAAAATTTATCGCAAAAAGTTCTAAAATCACCATTAAAATGAGTTAACGAGCTGAGAATTTAAATGAAATCGATCACTTTGTAAAAACTCAAATGTAATACTTTTAAGATTTAAATGAAATTATTCATTTACAAAAATAAGTGAAAAAATAAAAAATTATGCGTTGTTGGGATCATTTGTTTAGCAAATAAGATATTTATGGACATAGCTATCATAACATCACATGACTGCCATTGTGAACACAGCTGGTGCCGATATAATACGGGTGATTCAAAAACATTGAATTTTAATATGACGCAAAAGCAAAAAAACAGTGGAAATCGAATCAGAATCGTCGAGGACTTGCAGCTGTCAACTTTTGCTCGGAACAACGGAATTACTTTTGCGCTGTTCGACGAATTATTCAATGAATTAGTTAGTGATATATGCATGTAACTGTTCAAAATTCGACAAATGAGGTAGATACATGTATCACCTGTTTTATTCTCCTCTCCGTCATAGCCCCCCCCCCCCACCCCACCTGCATTTTCATATTTTTGCTTCTTTAATCTTTTAATACGTTTTTGCTAATTTGCATTTGCAGATTTCCAACGGCGCCGATATGTGCACCCGTAAAGCTTATTGTCGCAAAGCTCTGCGCATTCAGAAATGTTTGTCTGCGTTGTAACTTCAGTTTAAAAATGGATTAGCAAGTTTGGAGCAGGTTTAAAAGGCGCTACTGCACCTCGCTCACCTGACAACCGTAGTCACAATCAACTCTAACACAAGGATCTTATTCTGCATATTTTAGAGGTGAACTACGCAGAAAACACGCTCACGATTTAGCTGATTCGATCACCTATCCAAGTATTCCTCGAAATAGTGAATATTTCTGAATACTTCAAATATTTCGAAATATTTATGAATATTTCAAACACTGAATACCTCGAAGTATTTCTGATATTGATTTCAATATTTCTGCTACTCGATCGGCATGAAATGAAAATCCAGTTGGCGCAAAATGTGTGCAAGCTTCCTAGCAACCTGCACATCTACGTCCCCTTCGAAGTTAGCGGTTCGACATAGAACAAAGTGTACACGAAGCAAGCTATTCAAGAATCAAGCGCCGCTCTACGACGTACAAAAAATTCATCAAATAATGTGTTTGACACTTTAGCGGCTCGTGAACTGCAAAAATGCAAGACAGACAGGCAACAGACAAGTGCCCAGACAGAGAGATAGACAGATAGATGAAAGTATGAACGCGCATTGATAAGCACAAGCACGACGTCGCTTTCGCAAAGCAAATTTGTGCATAAAAGCGAAACTGCAAAAGATTTTGCGAGGCGATTAACCATTCGAAAAATGAATGCGTTTTCTGCATATTTTAATTTTTGTTGCTAACGAATGAAATCGATCAGTCGGGTGAGCGAAATGCAAAATTATATGCAATGTCATCTTCTTTGCAATATTTCTATATTTGCTTACTTCAAAATATGCATAACTTGGCAAGAAAACAAAGTAACAGTGAGCTTAAAAGTATGCAAGCTGAGTGAATCGCTTCGAAAGAAATTGGCCAAGGAAAAGTTTCCCACAAATGACCGACCGATTCAAATCGTTTATTTAACATTTGCTATTTATTTTTCGAGTAGTCATAAAAAACGGCCAAGCGAAAATTTAAAAACCTACTAACGAAATAAAATCGGGTACGGTGAACACAAATTGCAATACCGAAAATAAAGAGATATATTAAAGAAAGGAATTCACCACTTTAAGTGAAAGAAGGAGCTAAAAAATAAAAATCTTTTTGATATCAATTATAAATAGTGCTGAGGAAGTTTGCTTCTCTGAAAGATTAGTGCTCATCTTGCAGATTATTTAAAAATATGGGAGGTTTTTGTGCGGAAAAAAATAGAACAATAATAGGGGAAGAATGAGAAAAATAAGAGAAGGATAATTAACTATGTTTCGATTCTTAAATCATTTTTTATTTCGCAGATTGTTTGAGAACATTGCACGATTTTTGTTCGGATGGAAAATTTTTTCATCGCAGAGATATAGATTTCTGAGATAATTAGAAGAAAAAATCAATTCTTTGAATGCATCATTTATTTGAAGAAAAAAAAACTCCTTTATGAATTTGGAACTCATCAATCTGTGCAAAAATCCTCGAAACGAATTATTAGACTATAGAAGAAAAATCCATTCACAAAAAATCATTAAAAAATCCGTTCAATGTGAAATAATCACTCCGTTTAGTAGCCATCCAAAAAATTAAAATAAATCCTCAGCTTCGCACACACTAAATCACGAAAGCTTCTTGTCGATTCTTTCGAGTTCTAAGGAATCACTTTTGCATATATGCAACATCAATCGAATCCAAAGCGTATAAATCTCTGAAATATTTTGAGGGGTTCATTCGACATTTTGGTAAATTAGAAGGGAGTACTCATCAAGCAAAGAGGTATTGATTCAAGGATGAGACCAACTTGAATCTCATTTAGCGCAAATTTCCAATGAAGGGAAATCTCTCTCAGCACTTTGGAATGCTGCAGTCACAAGAAAAATTGATCAGCGCACACTGTTAGAACTTTTCAAAAAAACCTTTTAAACGGTGACCTAGGAAGATTGAGCCGCTTTTTGATTAGAATACTCCAAATTCGAGAAAAAGGGAGGTGAAGTGAAGAAGAAATATCTTCCCAGCAATCGTCAACTCTCCCACCTCCTCTTCTCCCTCCATTCCTCTTATCACAATTACCCTCCCTTCTTTCTCAGTTAGATTACCTTGAGAAGAATTTGAGCTGAATTACGTAGTAAACAGAATAACGGTGAAAAGGTGAAAGAACGAATGAGTTGTGCGCCATAACAGAGGTATGGGGGATGGATGTGGCGAATAACATTTCTGATGTGTTGTTTTCGAGCACGGTAGTGGTACGGCTTGCAAAACGAACGTAAACTGGATCACATCACTTGCGACGCTCGCAATACCTAAACCTCACCTTAGATTGCCACAAACAACCAGTTCGTCGACCGCCCTCCACCTGCTCGAAAATATTATTGTCCTTACGGATATTGCTCACGTTTAAAATATGCTCATTAAAAACGCTCATTGTGAATATCAGTTACGAATATGATCAAACAAATGCACATACTAATTTCTGAATCCATGCAAGGCTCATCGATTGAGAATACAATTCTTCAATAGGACTCCTCTTTCATAACTGCCTTCTTTTCATCATCTCATCCAACCATTTCTCCTTTACCTAGACAGCATACAATACTCTCACAATCGAAGCTAATTATTATGCATACTAAGCTGTAAAAACTTTCCAACAGTAATATATGAACGAATTATAAGTACTTTTTAATATTAATGCAAATAATAAAAATATTATTTCGTATATCGCATTGATGAGATTTTTGTACGAAAAAAATGAAAGAAAAAAATGTGAAACCTTCCCATAGAGGACTCATAGGATGTACACTTTTACGTTTCGCTGACTTCACCAATCACTTTTAGAGAATGCCAACAAACAATAAAGTATGGGCAATTATGCATTCATATTGTATGCGATCTGATTGCTCTTACAGATATTCCACAAAAAAATGTCTCTTTTTTTGCGATCCGATAGCTGTAAGGCGAAAACTATGCCTGTTGATAAGCGACCCTTAAATGATTTTAGCTTGATTCAAAATTTAGGCATCATTAATATGTTGATAAAAGAGACACGCAAACGTTTACGTTACAACGTTCATAATTGCAGCTTCAACGACTATTCGGCAATCGGACATAAATACGCACCGATATGAGTTGGCCTTTTATCTCATCTAATTGAAATTTAAATTGGCAAGAACTCGAAAAATGAGTAATTAAAAAATTCAAAAATTTCACTGTAACTCAAAAGATCATCGAACAATAATTATGAGGTCGTTTTCTACTTATGTTATTTTTGATGTGATTGTTGCATCAACAATAATTATGAAAATGATCAATAGTCTGATCAGAATATTTAAATCGATCAGCCGATTACAGCAAACGAGATCCCGCATTTCATTTCGAATAAACAATAGGAAATAATCGCTGAAGTACGAATAAAGAACGCCACTGCTATTTGTTACGACGAAAAAAAAAGCGGAAAAGGGCAATAATGAGTGAACATTTTGCAGCAAAAAAAAGTATTGCTTTTTTCAGCCTTTCAATGGTACTTTAAACGATCATTTTGCCAACGACGGCGCACACTTGAAATGATTTACCAAATTGGTCACATTGTTATATGAATATTTCATAAATGGCCGGTGGGAAGCAAACAAAGTTTACCTGTAAATAAATAAATTACCTCTCTCGAATCGCAGTTCCGAGAGTTTTGGCACCTCTATACAGCAAAGTGAAGAGCCGTGATATATGTTTCAAACGAGCCAAAACTTTTCATCTGTGCATCTATCACAACTCTTAACTGAGCATTCTCTCCTCAAGTTGGAATTCAGTAGCGACCTATTCCATATTTTTGAAGAATCCATTTTCATATTTAGTGCTGTTGAAGGATTTTATATTTGCATTTATTAAGTTTACAACAACAATTTATAATTGCACTTAGTATCACCGAAAATCTCGCGAATAAATCTGCTTCTAATGCCACCAGAAAGTTCCCTTTACATCTGCTAAAATTTATTTCATAATCAAGTTTTCAGTAATCATACTTCCATATTAATGAATTACTCTAATAAAGAGGGATAGATGACGAGCCATTTGAAGCATCTGAAATGACCGCGAGGAGTAGGTCGAATATTGACTGTATAAATGGAGCAAGTCCCTTCGAATGAGAACGCGTTCTCTAATTTTATAGAGTGAGTTATCAAGAAAACAACAAGAAAAAAGGGAATGCTTTCTCCTCAATGATTAGTTCCAGTTCACCTCTACGAAACGCATTTGCATTCAAAATGAAACCTGTTGTGTAATGCTTCATGCTTCAAGAACTGCAAAAATTGTGTAATGTTCAACACACATTTACTAGCAACAGTCGAACGAACATCAAGAAATGAGTCCTTTGTTAAAGATGAATTAAAGAATTGACCGCCACACTACCAAGACTAAAAAAATGAACTAGTGCCTCAAATGAGCCTAGAAAATAAGAGAAAACTAGGGATTTTTATTTTCTGCAACCATCAACTTTTTACCGTATGGTTACATAGTAGTGTGATTATTGCTGAAATTGTGGAGGACTATAAGGGCGAAACGAAATAATACACAATAATGTAACAACATTTCATTCTATTCAAATAACTTGAATAGCATTCAAACTGTAAGATATTTTGTTGATAGAATTCAGCGAAGAGATTATAAAATACAAATTGAATCTGACCATTTAAAGCAGCAGCCAATAAAAATTCACATACGGTTGATCGCATATACTAATAAAATTCTATTCAAATATATTCGGAACTGAAAATATCTGAAATGCGAAAGTGAAAATATTCCAATTGAGTACATCACTCTTCTCAACAAATGAAATAGCAATCGAATCAATTACAATTATTCGTTCCATAAAAACATTTCGAAATTAAGTTAACGAAAATTTTAATTACTTACCTATTATCGATAAAAGATGAAAGAATGCAGTAAAAAGTAATTGAATTCCATGCACGAGTAATCGCATCGATTCCACTTATTTATTAAGTAATAAATTAAGCTCGCCTTGAAATCTGTAAATTTACATAATTTCCGAAATCTGCAAAAATTTACATGGAAAAAAAATTTACACAATATCTTTAAAGTGATCTAACATTGAATATTGCATCAAATACTATTTAAAAAATTTGCATATTATATATAAAAATTAGGTCGACTTTTTCCACGAGTAAGTAGGTAATATCGGTTGAATTTCATTGCCCACCGAGAGAGAGAGAGAGAGAGTACACAGAATGCACATGAAAGCAATATTTACTATTGCACATTTTTTGTATATTAGATAAGAGATCTTTTATACGAAAGAAAATATTATTAATGATGTTATCTTTCGCATATTTGTTCATTAATGAGTTGAAGAAAAAAATGAATATAAAAATGAAAAATTTGAGTTTGGCGCTAAATGCAACGCTCGAATGAGGTGCTAACGAGCTATTATAGTGATTCTGGTGAAAGTGCGTGCATATCAAAGCAGAAAACGATATTTGCGATGCGAGCATTGGCCTCTTTGCACAACAACCGGTTCTCTGCTGCAATGGAACCGTTATTCAGATGCTCTGTCGAAAGTTGTTTGTGAAATGACCAAAAATTAAGATTTTCGGTATGCTAGCAAAGTTTAGAATATAGGGGAAAAGGATTTGAAACACACCGAAATAAAATTCAATTACACTTTAAAGGCTCAATTGTTGAATCGCTAACAAAGTCAGCTGATCAGCAGGGCGAATTCGAACACCTGTGGACAGGTATGCGAGTACAGTAATGTGTATAGCCACGCATACCTTAGATGCCTTGGATATTTGATTTGTTGAAGTAAACAAGGCATCATACTGACTCATACCTCCATGACTGTTATTTGTGTTGAATAAATGCCAATTTATATTGCGAAATATGATGAATAATTGCCTATCAGATCACTGCAAGACAGATCTAATTAGAATGTGTTTGAAAATCAGTGGAAAATGTAAACAAAAACCCATGAGAGACGACAGAGAAATAGATGGCAGGGGAAGGATGGAGGGGGGCGCGGAATTATCAGCTGCAATTAGAATGAAATAACCCTTTAAATGAGCGATTTTTTTTTTGCATCATCTTGCAACCATCGGTTAAAACTGTGCATGAAAATCCAAACACAGTGCACAGCATAGGATTAAAGTCATTTCAGTGCGCACAATTAAGCAGAACACTGAAGCAGTTTCGGCATTAGCCGTTTAGTGCGTCCAGTGTGAAGTGCTCATTGGAGGTCATCGTCAAGGTTGAACGTTGTGATGACTCCGAAGTATTCAAGCGCCCCTGTATCAAAGGTGAACCCGGGTTAATTAACATCACAACAGGTGCAAATCATTTGCATGCTTTCTCTTCCTTCATATCCATCGAACGATTCATGCGTTGGGAACTTCACCAAACAGGAAATAACGGATGACATCAAATGAGTATAAATTATAGATTTTAAATAGCATAGATTACAATAAAATAACATAACAAATAACAGAACATAAATTCACAGATTACAAATAATATAAAATAAGTAATTTTATGAAAAACCTAACGAACATAATGGCTGTTCCTCCCCCCCCCCCCCCCCAATTAGCAATTTATTGCCGGCTCTTTATTTTAATCTATAAATTATACGTTAAAATCGCATGTTCTATGCAGTTTAGAAATGAATTGAGACCGAAAGAAATGAAATGAAATGATGATTGGAATAGATAGAAGAACTTTTCTCTATTTGCAACATTCATTTCTGTAAATACAGCTCACTGCAAAAGAAACGTTGGAGGATACTAAACGGAATGTTGCTGCTTTGCATCAGTTCATAGATTATATAAAACAAGTTCCTTCATTGTAATCTCACCACACTGCTCTTGAAAATATCATATTTACCTGGAGACGCACGTAGGCAGATGAACGCAGCAGAAAAGACAAATACCTGGAGACACGCGGACAAACAAATACGTAGATCAACCCTCGCCTTAATATATTTCAGCAAATATGTTAATTCGTAAGAATGTATGTTTGAAAATTTGCATGATTGCATAACTTCATCAATTTGAAGAGGCAATAGTCAGTTTTTATCTGTAGTGTTGTGCGAGCGATCGGGTGCCTGTGCGAGTAAGATCACAGAAAACAATTCTGTTTCAAGAGCAGCAACCGGATCGAAACCTTCAATTTGGTACGAAATCGCTTGCGAATGTTCTCGCACGCGACTTCCGCTGGTGTTTAGATGTTAACGCGACAAAGTTGATATCCCATTGGGCTCGACGTCAAAATGATCAGCACTTTCCAGAGACGGTATTGAGAGTGTCTCGAAGTTCGCTGCAAATTTATAAACACACGAAGCGTTAATTTTCATATTGGACGAATGTCCATTTTTAAAGCGATTATGGTTGAGCATTCGAGACTTTGAGGTCTTCTCAAATACAGTCCTCGAAAAAAAAGATAATCTATGTAGTCAGAACTGAAGGAAAATTTGATCAGATATCCAGATTGCAACGAACGGAGCGCTTCAAATGTTGTACTTTTCAAACAAAACTGGTTCGTTGATTTGTGTGGTGTATTTATTTTTATTTGTTTCTTTTATTATGAAAGCAAACGAAAAGGTTTCCGCTTAAACATCGTTAAGTTACGCCACGATAATATATCTATGCAATATACGAATGGCTTTCGTCATTGCAGTGGACACTTGCAGACAGCATGACCGCCTCGAATTTTCGAAACGTCAACATCCCTGCGAGGGATTTCCCGGAAGGAGGAGATGTACCCATCACAGTTCGATCCGGACACTCTGCATTCACTGCCCCTCGGTCGGTGTCGCCACTTTTGGAGTTGTACCATCCGTTTCTATTCTATGAATACCGGCTCCAGTCGTTCACTTCACGCTGGCCTCATAGAACCTGCAACCTCAGCCCAGAAAAGGTTTCCTTCGCATACTTATTAATATTTGTTTATTATTTCCATCACTATCTAACACTGAAGTGGAATGAAGAGTTGTGTGGATAGTGTGTAGAGGAGAAAGTTGGAGGCAGAGGGGAGGCGGGGATGGGCGGTGAACGGGGGATGGTATGGATTCTTTTTGGAGGCAAACTTGCTGTTTGGAATGACACTTGCGAAAATTCCGCTGCAATTCGTTTTGAGTTCCTTTTCTTTTCAAAAATTTCGTATATTTTTCCTTGTGAATCATTCGACGACTCAGAAAACTCCCCTCCCCCTCCCCCACCCGCCATTGCTCCCCATCTTCCTCCTTCTTTAGAAATTCTTTGAAAAATTAAATTCAGATGGCCAAAGCCGGTTTCTTCTACAATCCGGGCAAGGATAATGATCTGGACAATGTAACGTGCCCATTCTGTCTCAAGGAACTAACTGCCTGGGAAGCAAACGATGATCCACTGTAAGCCTACTTTTAAAGCAAAATTTCGATAATCTATTTAAGGCAATTTTCAATGTTTTTTGGAGTGAGTAACGCTCACGTGTGAAATTTTATAGACAATTTTAAGCATATATGAGATAGATATACTCATTTCTTTACTTTAGGGTGCAATTTCAATATTTATTCTCAGAGTGGTGAAATAAATATCTGAAGGGTTTTGCCGCTTAAGATTATTTCAACTTACTATCTATGTGAAGTGAATGCATTGATTTCAGCGTTTATTCGTTTTGTCAGTGCAAAATCTCGTGGCATAACAAAATTTGAAGGCTGTTGTTTGAAATGGTTCCATTAGAATAGCTTATTTATGTTTCTTTCTTCCAATCCATGACCTAATTTAAAATAGCACTTATCTACTTACTATTTTTTCACCTGTAACTGGTAACCTTAGTAGTAATTAATGTCATATATTGTAGCATCGAACACTCGAAAAGAAAAGGATGTTACTTCATAAGTTTGGGAAAATGTGAACGCGATTTCACAGTGGGT
This sequence comes from Ascaris suum, assembly GCA_013433145.1. Lineage (NCBI taxonomy): Eukaryota > Metazoa > Nematoda > Chromadorea > Rhabditida > Ascarididae > Ascaris > Ascaris suum. The sequence goes on along the minus strand of CM024178.1, from coordinate 5,344,234 downwards.
GATTTTATTCTACTATTAGCTCAACGGCAGGCTTCATTGATGGTATTTTCTCTTTTCACCTTTTATTTGCCCAAAATTCCTCCTCTTAGAGGGCCATTCCCACGGGAAAGTTGTTTATGTGATAGTGATATTAGCAAAACGATAATATTTATCCCAAAGTACCAATATTAAGTGTCAACAGAAAAATAAACAATAATAATACGTACTTTTATTGGACAAGTGAGGTTATACGTACCCTTCATTGGAAGATTAAATGTGTGCATATGAGCACTGGACGGCATCCTTTTTTAATCGGTTTATGACTATGATTAGTGAAAGCCGTAATAAGCTTGTACTTGCTTTCTCGTTATGCCTTATGCGAATACCGTTGTAAACGAAGGCCGTTTGCCTTTCAATTCTTTTTAATTAATCAATGATTTTAGGAGAAAGCATACATCAATTTTATCGAAAGTATGGAAATGAGTTCGGAAAGAGCGAGTGAATATATGAGAAAACAATCGAATACATTCAATAAAACTGATCGAGGAAAGAATACCGCGACGAAGCAGAGAAAAAGGATTCAACGGAAATGAAGAAACATATTCGTCGACGAGAATATGTTACATTGATTGTGTTATAGATTTATTAATTAACCCCAAAATACCCTTTCATCCAATAAAACATCCAGTGAGACTGTTGACAAAAATAGAGGTAATAGGTCACAACGACGAGCCAAAATCGGGCGTCGATCAGATGCAGAGACTGTTGGTATATAGAAGAACCTAAGGGGAGGGATGCGGGTGGCGGGAAGGGGGAGGGTGCTCGCTCTAGCTCTCACAACTCGTTCTCCTGCCAATTAGACTCATTAGGGGATAAAACGGCATTTTCCGATCGGTTATCCTGTTATTCTTCTCTTCATAGCGAGTGAAGGAGCAGGAGGGTGGCGGTGGAAGGATGGGGGAGGGGGATGAAACTGTTAGCTGGCAATTTCAGTCCCCAATTGCATTCAAGACAGCCTAAACCTTACCGGTGAGAACATCATTGCTCTGCAGACCTTCACTCAAAAATAACTGTCCGCTGGTGTAGAATTGAGAATCCTCTGAGGCACACAAAACGACACGATGGCAAAGGATTTTTGCTGAGTTTTGGCATTTCCAGCCGTAACTATAAAAAAGGCGAACTCAAACATTGGCAGTTGGATGTTAACCACTAACGTGATCATGGTGAAGCTGTATCCATGTTGACGCATTTTATAGTTTCTTAACTCTCTGTTTCTCTCATCTAACAGTCTGGATCATGAAGAGAGTGTAGCGATGGACCACCACAGTATCAATAGCTAAGAGGATCTCGATGGCAACTCTGCGATTAGCAACTGAGATTATTTCTTTGTGCAGTCAAGCGCGTCGAAATCTTCTCCTTTCTCGCAACTGTCTGCCATTCGGAGTTTCTAATTCCATAACGCCTCTATCAAAAGCATCTGTATATATAAGATAATATATTCGTGTAGTCTGCTAATTATTAGTGAAATGAATCCGAAGTAACCGCTCGACTGAAATTTGCTGCTATGGAAGGTTAGGTGCTTCGTTCAAAGGCAATCAAGTTCGTTCCAGGACTGCCTCGTACGCCATGCCTCATTGGCTCAGGGGCAGAGCGTCTGTCTCGTAAACAGAAGGCCGCTGGTTCGATTCCAGCATGAGGCATCGTTCTTTTTCCGCATCTGCAGCTACCCACTTGTGCAAAATTGTTGGTCTTTAGTGCGACGTTCCTTTATCGTTCAAATTTTCCTTGAGTTTGAAATTTGCCTATTCCATGTTCCGTTGCAATCTTCCAGCATGATAAAATCAACTTTTTACAGAGAGACACGATACAGCTTTAAACATCGCAGCAGTACCACAAACACCACATGAAAACACCACGTAATACTTTTCTGTACGTACATAAAACGCGTGATAATCGCAACAAAACAAATAAAACATTGAATCTGCGTGGAGATCCGCCAAAGCAACATTGCGCACAAAGCTTAAAAAGCTCTATACATTCCATCGATCCCGGACGAGGCTTCAAAATATTCCTTCCAATTAAGCATAATAGACGTTTGGCCCTTTTCCTGTTGCACATTGTAACATCACTTTCGCATTTCCATATGGCCTTTATAAGATGAACATCAATTACGAAATGGATGCTTGAGTGGTCACTAGATGAGTAATTAAAGGTAATTAAGGTAGGCAATTTTCGGCCAATTTCCCGCCACCTTTCCTGAAGCAAAGAAAAACATGTGCGGCCTTTCAATAGCTGATGAGTCGGTTATGGATTCAGAAATGCAATGCTCTAAGTGACGACAGGTGAAGCGACATACTTTCACAACAAAAAAGGTTACAATAACACCTCAGAAATTCAATAAGCGCCTCGCTTGGTAGATGATCAGGAAAATATTCGTCTACGTTGAAAGGACGAATATCGAAATCGCTTATATACTAGCTTAGATGTTAACTTTAGCTTAGGCATGAGGTTAGTCCCTTAGTAAAGAAATTTAGAGCAAAAAATACATCACTGAGAATTCAGCGTCCCGCTGAAAATTAGTTTATACGTATTAACCAAATATAAAAAATAGGGAATTAATTAAAGAAGTAAAAGAATTATGAATCAACAAACGCGACAAAGTAATATAAATTTCGCTCATCGAGTGGATTTGAAATATTGAATTTCATTCACAAAATTGGAATGACACTGAAAAATGTCGCATAGATGAGATCATTCTTCCAATGATCAAGGAGAGACGAATATTGCATTCAGTTTATGAAAATCGAAAAAAAAACCATCACCAATATATATATATATATATATATATATATATATATATATATATATATATATATATATATATATATATATATATATATATATATATATATATATATATATATATATATATAATTCGGCTCAAATGCGGCTCTAACTGTATCCAATATTTGATAGATTATTATAATAAAATAGTGGTACATATTGACACAATTAAAAAATGCACTATATTGTACTCGTTGATTGTTGCGTCACGCATTAACACCTATTCACATAATAGTTCCAAATTACTCTATACATTTGAACCTAAAAACAATGAAAAAAATGGAAACACACAAGCGTAAGAAAAAATGCTTTCGGCGATTTCGTAAATTCTGTGGCACCGACAAGAGGCTGTTATATTTACTTAAATTTCAAATCGTAATTTTCCGTTCAAGACCGACGATGAAATGGATTGGCGCGAGTGCCGGCACCGCGCAACGACGCGTAGCGGCATACTTTCGTCGATTTTTTTTTGTGACGTTAGATTTTGTTGTTGAGGTTGTTCCGTTCATATAATTGGTAGGGGGTTGAGGGGGGGAGGGGAGGGTTCCGTTTTGTAAGGCTGGGAGAGGGCAGTTGCAATAAAGTTTCAGTGAAGTTTATTTTATTGTAATGCGACCCAGCAGCCAGTCGCTTGCACACATGCTGTCATTTGCATATTTTAATTCTTTGATAGTTGTTTATGCTTCGATGCGGACGTCCTGATCGGAAGAAATGATGTCCGGTAGTAATATTGTTAGTTAGCAGTGACGTTTTCACTGTGTCTGATGCGTTGTTTTACTTTCCAATTTCGTGCATTCTCAGTGATTGGTGACGTTCTTCGAGAACGTCAACTAGCAGGATTGTACAAGACATCGTTTGACTGGCTTCCGCCATGTGAGCATTCGCCTACGCGTCCCTTTCGTGTTCCCAGTGTCATGACAGCACGTATGCACTCACACATCAATTCAGGCAGTTGAATGCGCAGTAAAGATTGGGAATCAAAATTGTAAAGAGGTGGCTAAGTTCGAAAAATATATACTTCTGAGACCTTGGATAAATCTGCTAGCGGGTCTCAACCGTGACCATGCGAAGGCCGGAGCAAGCATTGACCGCATCCATCAGCTTGCCTTGACCCGGGCGTAGCTGGTATCCTACTTGACACATGCCTCGGTGGTGATCATTACCGTGACTAGAATCTCAATTTCTTTATCCAGCCGCAGACTTGCTCATCTATTCGTTTTTTCTGGAATCGCATACGAGGCTGCTTTAGGAAATATACGGGCAGCAGTCTATGTGAGAAAACGCTTCCTATTTGATTGCATGCAAGTCCAAATTGCCATCGAAAGCAAATTGAAGGGAAAAGCGTCACTTCAATTTCACTACACTTAATTTCTTTTCTATTTGCACAGATTTCATCTTGAACAGTTTTATCGTTTCTTGCTTAACTAGTTAAAACATAGATTATTTCGTACAGTACTTCAACAGGATGTTTCTTTTTTTCGCATCTTCGTCGTTCTTTGGAAGTGGGCCAGTTCTAGTATGGATAATAAATTTTTTCCCAAACGGATTATAATTTCATCTGAAATGTTCTTCATTGAGAGACGCTTAATTTTTAAAAATAACCTTAATTTTGCATGTTTGATTGATATTTGCATATCTGTCAAAACTCCCTTGCATAATTATAGGAAGTAAGCTTGCAGTGAGGATTCATTCGCATCTCTTGACAGGTTTCCTTCGATTTTTTGATAGTGTAGAACTCATTTCGATGTTTTCCGTAAAAAGGTGGAGGTTTCTTCCGGTAAGAATTGTTCCCGATTAAGAATTATGGCTATGCGAAGTGGGTTTGAACATCTGTATATTCTATGAAATGGTATCGCTTCTTGCTCTGCATAGGCCCGCCTTCTCTTCATGAGTACCCATAGTTGTGTTGCCGATGAACATTCAGGAGATTTGAGATCTGCCGCTTTCAAAAAACACTACCTTCGAAAAATATAAATTTCGACGCTACGGGTCACACCGATCTCGCACAGTGTTTCGCAAAGGGAGATTTGTCGGACCGAAAGTTTGGGGAAGTCAATAATTTTCTTGCTGAAAACTCTAAGTCGAGGTTTGCGGTCTGAAGAAAGCAATGTTTTTGATTCTTTAAACCTCAGGAATATGCCCGACATTATTGGACGCCACTTGAAAACATCGGGGGATGACGCTGATTTGGATGGGGAGTTGTTCTTCTTTCCTATTTCGTCGTTAATAGTTGCGATGACGTTCGATCGTGTTCGCTTTATCGGTCGTTGTATTCTGCTGTAGTTTTATGTTGTTGCAGTTGGGAAGCAGAGTTGACGTGGCAGATCGGCATTCTATTCCTGAAACGCTGTTCTGCTAATATTTATAGCCATTTGGATAGGGGTCGGTTTGTTCGCAGATAATGCCTGAACCGGAGCGCTCTTGCGCACCAAATTCGAATACCGAGACGGGAATGATTGAGCAGAAGGCAAACACCGAAACAAGTGCTAGTGACAAAGGTGTACCTCAGCAGAGGGAAGAGTGTCACAGTTTGAAGAACGTCGATGGTGATGGCGACGATGACGATCCGAACAGACATTTAGCAAAAGTCGAGATACCCCGGGTATGTGTGTGTGCTCGTCGAGTTAGCAGTGCATTTTTGATGATCGGCAACTGCCGATGAGTTCATGTAATGTTTTCTTCCGCTTCTCTTATTCGCTATTAGGAGACTCCCAATTTAAGGAAGAAGTGTTTTTTTCGATCATAATTTTCGTTTTTTTTTGAGAATTCTGAAAGTTGTAAAGACGAAAAATTTTTTGATGAGAAAATTTTGTTCATCGACTATGATTGCCGTTCCACTGAAAGTATTTTTTCTTACTGCACTATTAGTATCCATTCAAGGTTTGTTTGTTTACTCACTTGCCCAGTGTTTGCAATCGACGAATCACTCTAATGTGGACGAAATTACTTGTTTTCTTAACAAATTATTTTCGGCATTCTTCTTTTAGAGGGAAATGAATTACTTGTTTTTTTTTTAATCGCGTTAATAATGTTTTTTGAAATATACTGTTTTCAAGGTTTTATTGGGATGCGAGCGGATAGGTATACTTGTTACGATCTCTTGATGAAGTGAGAAGAAAGATCTTGGATCCTTCCCCGAGCCTAGTGAATTTGATGTAGAGGTCATGTTTTTCTTTTCCGGTCGTATAGCTTTGCTGTTTCGGAAATCTGGCGGGCAACCCATTGACTCAAGCTCTACTTGAATATCATTTTGCTTTGTTGACTTCTCTGGTCACATTGAGCGGTACTTACTTGTGCTCCACTTTGGGTTCTCATGTGTTGTTTTACCAGCGTTTATTGAAGCAGTGCTTGTGAAAGCGTGAGTTGCACTGAGCATTGAAGCATTTCGAATATATATATATATATATATATATATATATATATATATATATATATATATATATATATATATATATATATATATTTTCCGCTGTCCATTTCACAGTCTCGAAATTTGTAGGCTAGGCAGGTACGAAAATGTTGCAACCTGGTTTCGCTTGCGCTACTAGAAACTTTCTTATGCACTTTGGACCAGATTGCATCTCTATGAAAGCGTACAGTTCTCTGTGGAGATGTTTACAATTAGAATCAACATTGAAAAATGTGACCGATAAGTTGAGTAGCGTTGATCCTGCAGGACGTGAAGAATCGAGTTAAATTATATGTCCTCTGCGATCAGCGAATTTGGGACGACAAGGGCACAGGACACGTTGCGTGCATCCCTTCACCGGAACATCAAGGTGCCACATTCATTGTCGTCCGACTGGAACAGAATGGTTCGTGAGCTCGCGTATTCATTCATAAGTTCATTTAATTATATTGTCGCTACGGTCTTTCTAGCATTTGTGGGAATGTTGTTCAGTAGTACTGTTGCAATGTAATAGCGTTATTGCCTTAGCGGAAACAGAATGTTAGATTGTTGATTGTTGTACAATGGAGAATGATTATGGGCTGAGGGTAAAAGGCGATTTTATATGCCACACTCTTACGGCAGCATTTTCGTTCGTGATTCCCCACGTTCGCGCACGCGCAAGGCAATCACTCGTCAGTGCACAATAGTCTAGAGATCTATGTGTTTAAATAATGAACAAACGGATCATATAATAAACTTTAATAAAAAAAGGTAAACAAGCCGAGGAGCGATTATAAAAGTTGCGTTTTGCTGTTTTGTAAGGGTTGCCGGCACTTATATTTCACTTGACCTTTGGAACTTTCTTCCTGTTTGATCTAATAAAGTTAAATGGGTTTCAAAAAGAATAAGCTGCTGATCGGCACATGGCTTTGGGTTTGTCTCGCAGCAAGTATACTATGCCGCTTAGCCTCAATCACGTCACATAAATACTCTGTTCTCAAGAGTATTTCACCGCTGCAAAAGCAGACATAGGAGCTATTATTTGTGAGTGAAGTACCGAAACATTTTCGGGTATGTCGCTGTCGGTCTTTTGCTTTTCCACAACGATTGTTTTATTACCAATTCCAGTATGCGATGGAGATGAACCTGGTTGCACAAATTTTGATTTTCCAGTCACCCTAGAAAAGGCCACACAAAACGGGCAAGTGCTAAATGCTAGCCAATTATGTTTTTAACAGATCTGTTCTGCACTGCTTATCAGCTCAAAGTGCTAGCGTTTCTTGTAATTTGCAGAGAAAAACGTTCTCGAGTCGCGAATTCTCATGGACACAATATACCAAAAGCAACAGGTCAGTTTATTTCTTATATATTCTTGTGTTTAGCTGTTTTGCTAAATCTGTATTATAGTACGTCAGTCCTTGAACGACCGTTTGATCTGTTTACGAACGCCTGTATGAAGAGGAAGGATGTAAGCTAATGGAATTGACTCGGATTGTTGGATTTCCAGGTTGCGATTTATTTGACAGTATAGCGTATTCTTATTCCGCGAGATATTTTCTTACAGTTTAGTTGCCCACTTGTGCATTGCGCGAAAACATTCGATTTTGCGAGGCGATAATTAAATGTTTCAGAAGGTTTCCAGGAGTCTTACTCTCTCCTGCTTAAGTTAATTGGAATGTAAAAGATTCTTTTCATTCCGTGTGTTGTTAGGTGAGGAGGAAATTTTGGTGTTTTTTGATAGATGTGATGTAAAATCGGAAAGGTTTTCGCTTTAGTTTGGCCAGGTGTTTGGCTTACTTGTTTGAGCGTTATCAGATGTTCTCTACTTCGATTCATGCTGAAAACCATTGAATTATTTGTTAACGCTGCAAAGAATTTTATTCCGTTATTGCTGGGTGTGAGAGAATTTTTTATTCACCTGTGAACGAACGCTACGTGTAATTTTCGTAATGTGTGGTGTGTATTTTCTCGTAATCTTTTTTTTTGCGCCAACACTTCGCAGCTGCAATATGCACCTTATTGCTTCTTGTGGCGATTGCATTCAACTGAACATTGCAGTTCAGAGGGGAATATTGTCGACCACTGTGAGTTCTTTGTGGATTTCAGTGTGCGCGGAAAAAAAAGCTGGTGTGTTTATCAAATGATCTTTTTGTTGTGTGGTATACCTTAACCAACAATTTCCTTACGAGTGTTATTTTTAATTAGAGGACCTTGTAAAGAAGGGGTTTTATATTGTTTTCGCGCTCTGTTTTTACGTGGCCGCGAAGGGTTGTTATGTCAATGTTTGTTTTTATTGCATTGATTTCTTGGAAATATTTCGATCACAAGGGCACATCGGAAACTACTGTGATAGAACGCCTGAAGGGTTCTTCGCACCAGGCTGCCGTCCCTTCCATTCTTTCCTTCTCCCTTTTGTTTAATCTGTAGTCGATTTTGTGCATAACTGTTTTTGGCTACTGTCCGCGCTCCATTGATTTTCTCTGTTTCTTGCCATTTGTCTAGAGTTTGCAGTGGAAATTCGAAAAAAGTGGGTAGTTTTATCCTGGAATTGGTGAGGGGGAAGGCAGGAAAAATAATCTGTGCATGGCGCGCATTTTCTTCTTTGAGCACGTCTTTTTCGCTGTTCTTCGATGAGCATTTCACATTAAATTTGATAAAACGACGTTCAACACTGAATTGTTTATCTTTTTGGTGTTTGCGTGCAACTTTATGTTGCGATTTTTGGGGCAAAGAATGTTTGCACATGCGTCGAATTAAATTTCCTTTCATTTACGTGATTGGGAGTAGTCGTTTTTTGGTGAATTCTAGTCACTGTATCTAACTGATTTTTTTAGGCTTTTTCAATATTTCCCCAGTGATAACTCGTATGAATTTACTGCCAGTGTTTCTGAGCAAGTATTGCTCTCCGTGATCTCCTTTCTTCCCTCTTTCCGCTATACTCCGCTTCGATAGGGTTGTTCATGTGTGGTTTCTTCATAAGTCATACTTTGGTTCATCAAATCTCTATCCGCGCTCAAACTTCGTCATAGCATGTTCAAGGAGATTGTGGATTGTGTCCAAGTTTATTTTTCCTGGGTTCATAAACTACTTTCAAACAAGAATTGTGCACATTGCAGTGTTCCATTCAGCGGTCGTAAATTGATCATCCTTCCATTAGCGTTGTTCGCACTGAATTCATTATTAAAGATGATTGGGTTCAATTCCGGCCACAGTTTTATTCGTTTGGCGATAACCGTGGTTTGACTATCCAGTCGTCAGCATACCGTTATTATTGTCAGCGCTGCAACAAAAGGATAAAAGAAGCAATGGCTTTTGCATTTGGGTGTTGCGGTTCGTGATGCGACGCAGGTGGTTAATTTTGATCGGTTTTTTATCGCGTCAGCAAATGAGAGGTATGTTTTTAAGTAGCCGATGAATTTCTCGCCTATCTTGCTTACATGATTCGAGCTCAGCTTATAGTATGCCCGATTGTTGAGGACTTTATTATGAAAAAGGATAATACCACAGTTAGTATATGCATGCAGAACGCTTTTAAGTTCCCAAGAAAGAAGATAGCTGTTAGAAATTAGGGCTTACCTTGGCTGCTCTATTGCATTGTATTTGTGACGCTTATTTAGAAAGTGGCTTGTCCGAAAAATGTAATCGCGTGCAGGTCGTTTTTAAAGGTCAATGTGATCACCTGTACGCTATGATTTAAAAAGTACCAAAAGCTGTGGTCGTAAAATGACATCAGCGGCGCTGTGATTCGTCGGCACCAATCCTGCAGCGATGCCTTAAATGGCGTGCAAAGAAAATCCTTCAATATATCATTTTTGAAAACTCTCCTTTCAGTTATCTAAGGTTTCCATTATTGACTCTCTTAGTTGATCTGCACGGAGCTTTATGCAAGGGCGTTCTCAGATTTCATTCGAATGTGCTCGACTTTGGCGTGCTACGAGTTGTTCAGGGACTAAGCCTTTTCATTATATATCGGAAATGGGCACTAGTCGCTTTCGCTACTGCCAGAAGGACGCATATTTCCCTCCTTTATAAACTTAGAATCGAGAGATTGTGAAGATTGCATTTATAATATTTTGAATTTACTTTTATGTGTTTTAACAGCAGATCTCAAAGATGCGATTCGCGTTTTGACGTTTGGCCACTCATTAGTTTCGAAACGTGTTTGTTGAAGCATAGTGTGTTGTCTGCTGCCCACGGCTTCACGAACGAGCGATTATGAAGTGAGTGATGGATGAATGGAAAGACGCTTTGTTGTGCTTCGGCTGGTAATCTTCGCTGATCGTGAGGATGATTTAATGAGCTCTAACAAATTTTCTGCTCACGTTTCTAGAATGCTGAATCTCCTTTGCGTAATTAAACCTCAGGGCGTAAAGTATGATGAAGTTGCAAAATTCGCCTCATCATCATGTAAGAAATGAATGCATTCTAAGAAATACGGGTCAGTCGTTTGGCATGGCAAGCGTTTGTTTATTGGTGGTATGAAAGGCACTGGGTGATCCGTGACCTATAGGCACTTGTGGTGTGGGAATATGAGAGGATATGGAAGTGCTGATCTTTATCCGATTATCAATTGACTGTTATTGCATAGTTCACTGATTGTAAAAAAAAAAAAAACTAGTTCATATTTAATCCTGTTGCTTTTTGTTGCCGTTATTGGGAGACTGGCAGGAACAGCATCGCTGTTGAGAGGTCCCTGGAAGGAATGTTGGGAGAATCTCTTATATCGCTAAATAAATTTTCGAGGAAATGAGTGCTACTTGTAAGCAAAAAGAAATTGTCTAAAATGTTTGCGTCATATGTGACTAGCCACGAATTTGATCTAATAGGTGTTTCTATATCGCCGAGTCGTGATAAGTCGAGTTGTAGTGGATGTTGAACATCCAACTTAATTTTGGTTTTTCTGGCAAGGCAGAAGGCAGCTCTTGTCTCCGGTCATTACACGCCTCTTACCCTACGAGCAGAGGATCTGCGTTTTTGTGCAGTTGTTAACAACTGTGCACTCAGTGTGCAAAATTTGTGCACTTTAGAATTGTTGTTTATGCGTTGTCTGCAATGTGTACAGACGCATGTATATTGCGGAAGTGTTAAGCGAATAATCGAGGTGATGCTCTCAACGTGTTTCTAAGTATCCCTGAATAAGATAGATGAAGGCCGAAATGAAGAGGGGTTGAGATGTTTGTGCTTCTGCTGAACTTGGATTTGTATGAGGCCAAACCTATGTTGCTGACTGATTAAACCAATATGTCGTTCAGAATTCGATAAAATATGAAGCTGGAATGCGTTTAGCTTGATAAGGTCTAGCGTAATGTATCCAGTGCAATTCTCAAAACAGCTGACTATAGTGCCCTCAGATCTTGTAAAACTCGAACATAAAAGAAGCAGTCGTTGCGTTTGTATCTGTTTTTCTTTAATTCAAGAGTGAAGGAAACTGCTGCAGTTGAATTGCGCATAAATGTCTGTTTTGTGGAGGTTGCTTGAATGCTGACCTCTGCTGACAATGTTCTGAATGAGTTGTTGGCATTCAAGTTCACAATACAATTTGTCACGTCTTAAGCCTTGTCAGCTTATGTGTTGCTGGCCGGAATTAGAGTTATAAGCTTGTTGTGGGTGTTAGAGCAGATGCTATTTGCTTTTTCTTTTAGGTGTGGCAACTGTTAGAGAGAAAAATGCTTGCTAGGCACGAACCCAAGAGGCGTGCGAAAAACTCGACTTTCTGCGCACTCCCTAGTTGTATGTATGATATGAAAAAGAGAGCCACGTGAAAAGTACTAGAAAAGTACAATTTCTTTGAGCACGCTTCCAGATGTCATCAATTCTCTTTGCGTGGGAGTAATGTGCTGAAAGTTGTCATCGGCTTGATGTCATGAAAACTGATTGCTCACATTATATTGTTGTCGATGGCGCATTCCCTCTTCTATGAAAAAGATTCTCTCTGCGGCATTCTGTGCACAAATGAAGTCACCAATTGCAATCATGCGTTCGATTTATTTTGCTGCTGCCGTTAATTTCGTTTTTGGTGTTCAAGACTCCGGCGTTTAATTCTAATCGACGTTTGCATTCAATTATTTTACCTTTATTTGTGACTTTCTGATCAATAAGCTCCTCAGAACACGTTTTGTAGTGTTGTGTAGTAGTTCTGATTGCGCAGCTGATAAGAATCGTTTCATTTCATTGACTTACAAGTAGCGGGCTTTGGCATTTTTGTAGTTTGCTTAGGAAACTGAGTGGTAAAGTTACGCTTTCATAAAAAAGTTCCACAACATTAGTGGAAATTTCGCGTGCTTATTGATGTGTGATTGCATCTCGTACCCCGGAAAACGTACAAAATCGCAGAATTTGCTGCTGTCATCTGTAGTTGATAAGGGAAGGGAAGTGATGCGAACATGCGCGTGCTTGGTCTAAAAAGGTGGCCGTGTTTACGCGTGCGTAACCAACGTGATTTTTTTTGGGGGGGGGGGGCGGAAAATGAAGGGAGCACGATGCGCAGTGGAGAGCATCACTTCGACTTCACGTGAGCTGCAGACACCTTTCTGGATACAAGCTCAATTCGGAGCCTGCTCTCTCTTGGATAAAAGGCTTCATTGCTCCCACCTTTCATTGCTTCGTACTTAAGTTATGTGCACTTTTTTGCCGAGACTTGCGAAATTTACTTCAGTGTTTTTTCTTCCGTCCGAATATTTAAATTTTCATTCCGTCTTGAAAACCTTTCGCTTCTGTTGCAAAGTATTTCGTTCCCATGAAGAAATTTTTGAGGATTAGCTTTGTTTACAGTTAACTGATGGAGGCTGCGATAAGCAGCCTCAACTTTTTTGGTTGCTAAGAGGAATGTCGAGTAAAAGATGTCGAATCCACATATAGGCATTTTCCTCTTTCTTATCTCTCTCAGCAACTGAGGTTAGAAATTGAGCTTAGTTTGAAGTTGCATCGGTTTGAGGGCTAAGGAGTTTGTTTATATCTTCTCGTGCCATTTTTTTCGGTAAGGGACTTTTTAAGCCTTTTCATGTTCAGTTTTCTTACTCTAGCGGGCTGTAATTGAGTGAGTAGGGGTATTTCGAATATTTTTTGCTTGCTTTGTATCAGTTCCGGGGGGAAGGGGGAGATAGAGAATAAACATTCTTGAGAGAATTTTCTGATTGTAACTACAAGATGTTCTCATTCCTCGCTCTCGACATTTCATTCTTATGCGCGTTGCCATGAACTAGAGAGGTAGCTAGGCATACCAGAGTAAGCTGGGTGGAAGGGTTCTAAAACAAAGGTATTTTGGCTCTCCTGAGCTTTTGTCGTGCGGTGCTTTCCAACAGCAGGTCGTCACGAAGGGTGTATATTACAGTGAGTGGTTTATAGGAAGTGGTTTCTTGAGTATGCATCTGTTTTGAAATTATGGACATTTTGGGCACGAGTTCTGAAGTCTGTGTGTTTTAACTTCTTGAGGGAGCTTTTCTGGTTTCAGTTCTCTTGTCGCATTGGACGTTTGTCGCGATTAATGCCCTCAGCGGAACCGGTCTACGACTGATTGGCGTTCGCGTTGCTAGTGCTCCTGCTTGTTTCACGATTATTGCCGACAGTATCTTTTGTCTTATTTAGCTGTCGGAGAATTTTTTAGGCTTTGATTTATCTATTCTGAAGCGGTGATGAGAGTGTAAGTGTTAAGATGTTGTTTGCGATTTGTTGATGGTGGTTCTTCTAGTATTTCGGTATTGGCGATTTTTAAGTGATGGTGGAGCTTTGTATAATGCAGAAGAGAATCCTTCAAGGTTCGCCTGGCTCATGTTTATAAGCTTTTTATATTTTTTGTGTCGGCTTCAGCATTCATGACTAGCGTTAGCTGTCGCAGATGTATTTGTTCTGGATAAGCTTGGGGTATGGAGAATGCACAGCCATCAAATGCGACAAGGGGCGAATGGCTTCCGGTTCATATTTAATCAGTTCTGCTCACTTCGATTCGATCTCTCTTGGAATTCTCAGATGCGGCTCTGTGTTTTTGCTGAAATTTTTTCGCATCATAATAGACGATGATTTTGCAGCAAGTGTTTTGGTAACAGCCTGCTGCATTGTTTTGCTGATGTCGTCAGTTCACATGAAACTTGCGGTGTGGAAGTGGAGAATGTTTCTTATAATGTGAGTTAAATAGCAAGGGCGAAATACCACAAATCTTCGATTGTAAGCCAGCTTCGATATGTTCTTCCCTTTTCCCCTCCCGCTATATGCGCTTTTCACAAAACCGGAAAGTGCTCTGAGTTCATCTTCAATTGTACGCCTTCCTAGAGCAAAGGACAGTAGGACAACTTTCTTGACTTTTATATCGGTAACACGCGTCCATATATCTACACCCGTAGTGTGTTTCTCTTTAACATTGTGAGGTAAGCTTTAAAAAATTTTGTCTTCTTTCGACTGCTTAATGAGTTGGAAAAATCGAACTAGTTCCTTGTGTCTGAAGAACGTCGATCTACGATGGTAACATTTACAGACCTGTAGCTTCGCCTCATTGGTTTGCAGCGCACTAAACTGTTTATATATCAAAAGGGCCCATGAACTCTGCACGGATCCGTTTTTAAGTGATCGGCGACTTTACAGTTAATGTTCTCAGTGAGCAGCTGAGTCGTAGTGTTACAAAGTGTGATTAGTCTGTATTGGTTATGCAAAGATATTCGTTGCACTTCATAGTGATGTCATTACGCCAACCCAATAGGTGGGATATCTCAAGCCCGTTGTTGGAATGAACTAGTGCTTTGATTGCTGCTCAATGTTTCAGAGCAAAGTTCATGTGTTAGATGCTACCGTGAATGAAGTTTCTGAAGACAGTGTGTTAGTTCCACTTCTTCTCTTAACCAACATGATTACTTCCCGCGAAGTTAGCGAGCGTTTACAAACTTGGCGATTGTTATTAAAAAAATTTCTCGCCGTCTGAGTGACTCATCCATCGATTTGCGTGTGTTGCATGCAAATGCCAACATTTTTATCGGTGGTCATATTTGTAGCGGCTGCTAGATATTTTCCATGATAAATGATAATAGCATTTCTGGGGTGAAATATGTGCCGATCTTCGATGGCACTGGCGATGCTTTGCAAATCGTCAACAAGTTCTTTAGAGTTTCTTATTTGTATGTAAACATATTTGCGCTAAAATTTCTAGCACTTATATGCTCTTCATTTGTAGGCTTAGTCTCTCTGTCGTCTAATCGGGCAAATCTCTGCCAAAAGAAAATGTTTATCTGCTTGGATATCCACAGTTTTCTCGAGGTTTTTATGTGCTTGTTCGCAATGCTTCGAAAATTGTCAACTATGAGTGAGTTGAAATTCGCCGTTTGAAAGCGAATTTGTGTTTCAAGAAATTTGTGTGAACATTAAAACACTTCTCTCTGTGTTTCAAGAATATGATTGGATTCGTAAGCATAACTTTTGACGATTTCCTTGCTCTTGCCCCCATCGGAGTCGTCGACATAAAGCTGTAAATTATGATTCTAACGTGCTTTTCATTTGTTAATCGAAGTAGGTTTACGCATCAGCTTGAAGGAGTCTGCAACAAGCGTCTGTTGTTAATTATAGGTGTGGGGAGCATTCCGACGATAAAGAGAACCGTAGGTGAATTTTAGTGTGCATGTGATCATTGATTTTTCCTCGTAATGCGTGGGTTGTTTTTCATTGTAAATGCAATTTGCCTTTGATCTTACTCGTTCATTTATTGATATTTCATCAATTTCTTTTTCATTTCCGTTTAAATGCGTACTTTTTTCACAAACTTTTCCTCGCACTCGTGTTTGTAAACATTAGAACTTTGATTTTTTGTTTATTTTGATACCTCATCGCAATTCTCTTTTTTTCCTTGTGAATGCCATCAGCCGTCAGATCTGTCCTCCAGCAGCAGTTGTGATAATGGCGTGCACTAAAGCCTTTCGTTTTTTCAAAAGCGGGCTTTTCGACGAAGTTGGGGGGGGGGGGGGGTCGCATAAGCTGGAGAAAAGTTATTTATTATTTGTTCTCTAACGTGCAAACCTCTGTCTGTCATGTTCTTCAATTCTTCTCTTTATTAGGACATATTGGACATGACAGTAGGTATAACAATTGCAGCTTCATGAATCACAGCCACTTTTTGCATTAAGGCGCGTTTCCATCTCGTCTTGTATTGGTGACGCAGTGACGTTGCGCAAGCGAAGTAAAAGGTTTATGTGAGGGCTGAGCGCAGCGAGTTCACAGAAGGAAAGTGAACAACATTCGCTGCCTTCAGCACTCTTGCTGCAAATATTTGTGCAGAATCACCGCCAAATTCAAGGCTACATAAAATGATCGACGAATGGAGAAATATCGTCTAATTCTGCGCTGAAGATTCCCCTATTCGCTAACATACTGCAGGTTCTTCATTAAGAAGTGCAGTGCACTGTTTATGTGAAGTAACTGGTTTAATATCTAGATAGGAGTGGAGAAAACCAGTGGCAACAGAAGGGCAATCACTTGATGAATTGATGAGAAAATGTGTCGATATTGAAAGGAAAAGGAAATGCGTTACATTAATGTCACTATAGTGGCGTCATGTCTGTGAGTTTTTGCATGTGTGCATCGTTTGCCCGTCAGCTAGTTTCAGTATGAGACCGGCGATGAAATTCGGTAGGTTTGCTCTTCGAGATGGTGACATTGAATGTTTGTTGTCAATTTCTTTCTGATCAGATTTTCTTCAAAATGTTGCCAATGAAATTTAGAAATGCCGTAAAAAATGCATTTCGATTTTTTTCCGGCGGTTTATTGAGTTGCAACGCGAGGCGGGTTTTTTGAGTGAGGATATGTGATGAAGCGGGCAACCTTCATGTTTTTGTGCTTTTGAATAAAATTATATCAGCAAAACACAGCAAGCAATTCGTGTTTTGGTCTGGCACGCTTCTCTCACGCCGTTGAAATGCACTCGTTGTCTTGACTTGACATTTTCGGCGATTCGTCCGAAAGTGATCATAAGAAAGGAATGAACGCATCCCCTCCGTTGCCCCTTCTTTTGCTTGTATTCCAATCAGTCTCACGACGCGCTGGTTGAATCTCTGATGCACCAAATGTGAAATAATTATCGGTAACTGTGCTCTGAGTAGTCTCAAGTTATAGTGTTACATTTTCCTCAAAAATTTATGTTATCGGATTGATTGGGATGAGGATAGTTTTGATGTTTGATAGTTATTTAGTGTAGTGCTATAGTTGCTTGCTTGTCCGATGCTTCTTAGCAAATGTTTTTTCTGAATGTGGCGCTCCTCTGAATCATCAAGCATTCCCAGGTTGTAGTGAGTAATGCATCATTAAATCATTCTGTTTTGAGAGGCAACAAATGAAAAATCTGAACAGAGGTCTGAGCTGTTCGACAATAGTGCTGAATTCATCGGTTGAACTGATAGTTTTGTCGTTTGTGTTTATCATCCCTTCCGTTGTCGTCCATTGCCTCGCATACCTCGAGCATATTTTTTTAAAAACAGTTGACGGAGTGGAAGGGTTGCATTATTTTGATCCGATCTGTCTGAGTCGATTGTGATGGTGCTGTGTTTTGTTGTCCAGCGATAATGGACTGAAGTGATGAAAGTTTTCGCTTGCGGCTTTGATGACTTTATCCAATTAATGCAAGTGCACTTCACCGAAAAATTACATGCTGTTGGCTATATGTAGACGTATAGGAAAGGAATGAGTGGTTGCATATCGACGGAAAGCACTGATGAGATACCGATGGAAATGTTTGATAAGTGCCTTAATTGTTCATTGGAGCGTGAGTGCATGGCGTATTGAGTAATGGTTGCCATGTGATAACGAAACGATGATTTAGTTTCGTCTTCGATTCTCATCCCGCTGTGTATTTTCTCGTAGAGAATAAACCTATCAAGCGTGGCTGTTACTTTGCCCGTTTTCTAAGGTGATTTCCCTTTGTATTTTGCGTCATTTTGCACTGTAAATCGAGTTACGCCTAGTTGTGAACTCAAATATGCAATAGAAATCGGGATAGATTCGGAATTAATTGCGAGGTGCTTATTATTTATACTCAAGGCATACCGCTCGTCGCTCAAATATTAAAGGCTTATTAGTAAGGGCTTGTTTATTTTGTTGGAATTTTGAGTCAAAGTAAGAAGTTTAAGTGGGAATATTCTGAGAGATTCGGATGATGCGGGAGGAGATGAAATACTGTAATGGAGGTATTGTTAGAGTGTAGGTACTATTAGTTCTCGTTGCGATGTGTTCGCTGCCGTTGGCAACAACGAAAGTGCATTCGAGGAGTATGGGTGCTGTGCACTTGCAGTGATGTTTGATGTTTGATAGAGTTGTGCTCTGATGCACGAGACGTTGCGTCCAGCATATTCGCCAAGTTGTTGCTGCCTCTTGCGTGTCGTTTTGTCATAGGCTTAGGCAGCGCAGGTTCGCAGATTGCTAGACCTTCTCGTACCCTTCACATATTTCAGTTTATAATTCAAAAGCGTCTGGAATGTTCTCGACATTCTCGTTTTAACTCATGCATAGGCGGTGATGCTCGACACCTCGCTCTTTTTAACTCAGTGTGTTTGGTCAGTCTATAGTTAGCTAAACACATCCGGCAACTGGAGGCGCAAAGCTTGTATTTGCAAATATATGCCGCTCTAGCTACCTTTAGTCGCTCTTTTTTCGGTTATATTCATCGACCGATGAGCAAGACACATGAATGCTGTTTATTATTTTGTTTATGAACCAGAAATATACTTTTTTGTAATTTTTTGACTTCGTCTTGAAATGGCACTCATCGATCGACATGTTCCTGTGAAATTTCCACACACAATTTTTTTCACGTTACCCATCAAGGGTTGCAGCTTCTCTCTGATGTAGTAGGCAAAGGTGCTGCATGTTTGCTTTCATGATCTCATTATACTTATGGTTGTGAGGCGATTGAGTCGAATGGAAGTTAAGTTTTAGTGACTTATTGCCAAATTCGGGCCAAATTGATTGTGGATTCACTTCTCATTTGTATAGTACGTGAAGAGGAAGGACACTAAAAGTGACACCAAGTCAAGCACTCTTTTTTATATGGCGAACATTTGAGTGCACTGTGTTGGGCTGTTATCAGTTTATTTTCGATCTTGAAACAAAGCGAAAGAGATAATTGACGAATCGCATTTGCAATGAGCGCTTTGAGCGGTGCTTTGGAATTGAATTCCCACCAGTGTTTATATTTCTTTTTTCCATACCAACAATTAATTTTGTGTTAAGATCCGGGAAAGTCATTAAAGGCCTTACCAATTAACCAGTTTTCTATAATATTCTCATGAACGAGATTGCAGAACATTGAAAAATTGTAACTCATAGGTTCAGAGCTAGCAACTGTTTATGCTCGCTGTCGAGAGTCAACAAATGATTTGTCGACGATTTGTGTGAAGCTGATACCGATAGGTTGTCGTGCTTTCCTATTTTTAGAAACGAAATGCGCGTTATTTCCATCGCTGAATTTTGAAGTATCCGCCGTGAAGTAGTGAAAGTAGATCGATGTGGTCGTTGTGATCGAGCAGGAATCGATTGCACTGTGCTTAGTCTATGTTGTGTTACGTGCAGGTAGCAAAAGATTAACGTATCTTTTAAATTGAGCGTCAAAGATCGCAACGCAGCTGTGATGTATGTGCGTGTATCCATCGACCTTCAGCGAACAACGAAACGCGGTCAAACACTATCCATAAACGCTTCAAATGGTCCTATCGTGTGGGGGCCTCTTTATGTATTGTGCCTAGTTGTAGGTTGATTTCCAGGTTGTAACCTGAAAAGTTGTTTGATTGCACTTTTAAGCACCTTTTGGAATGAAGCAGCACCTTCTTTGATACTTCAGCCACCAGTTGTCATAATTTCTTTTCCGTCAATTGTCGTCATAACTTAAAGGCGCGCCTGTATGTGCTGGGTGGTTTACAAACGAAGTTTTGGTAGGCCAATTGAGCTGGAAAATTTCAGTGATTTTTGAAGAACTGTTTGATAGCACAAAATAATAAGAGGAGGGGTAAGAGAGGAGCGGAGAAGGATGGGTAATCATCAGGTTTGATGACATCATCATCAAACCTGAGTGTGTGAGAGTGGTAGAGCTAAATTTTTTCTTTAGTTTAGAACTTATCAACAACAAAAATAATTGCCATCTAAACAGCAAAGGGGAGTGTTGAAGTATCTAGGCGTTGTCACGTGCCTCCTCATGTGTTAATACAACGTTTTGATGAGATTTTATTTTTGTGAGGGTCATTTGAGTTTAATTTCGGTTACTAGAATCGTCGCACTCAGCTATGAGACAAAGAGTTTGAATGGGAGGAGGGTTGTCCGATGCTACTGGTGCTGAGAATTGCTGTTAGCATAACTCATGGAAGAGTGTGCGAGCGTTGTTGGAAAGTGCCGATTTTTATTGTGACAGCTGGTCGTTGTCGATTTACGCGTTTCATTTACTATTGTGTGTTTTGCCTGTTGATATGTTCTTTGATGAGGCTTTACGGAACGTAATGCCTGTGTTTATGTCTAAAACCTGATGGCGTTGTTAATGGCAGGTAGATTTGGAAGTTTGCGGTTGAAGCGTATGGTAGTTTCTTGCTTCATTGTCCTTGCTACAAAGTAATTTCCTGTTCTGGACGTATGATGGGCAGTGCAGCCTTATGGATAATATAAAAATGGTTCCCTGCCACTATCGTCAATCTCGTTCGGTTGAAACCGTTTCGAATTCTCAGGGAGCAGTATTTTATGTTCCACTTCTTTGAAACATCTCTCATTTCTCTCCAACTTCTGTGTTTTTATGAATTCTGCACAACCTCCCCCCCCCCCTCTTATTTTTCCATGGAGACCTCAAAAAGGACTGAAAATAGACTACCCATCACTTCAGTTATGAGAATATGAAAGCTGCGGAAGACCTTATATGCATTTAATAGATTTATGCGGACATTGTTTTATTCAAAATGATTTTCTCATTTCAGTTGGGTATGTCTGTCTTAATCATAAAGACTATAACATTTAACGTGAATTTCAGTTTTTCCTTATCGGGTTATTTGAACTGAAAATTTCAGTGTCGTAGTTCACGTAAATGGACATCTTGCAGTAAAGAGAGTATTTTCAGCTGTTTTTGTTGTAATCTTTCATATTATAAATCATTTTAATGGCGTTGAATCAATGTTGAGGAAAAAGATCACTCTGCTTTTATATCCTTGTTATCCCTAGGTATTTCGTATCGCTCTAGAATAGTTTATTGAGAATGTTTAATTTTTGTTTTCATTGAGAGGGATTTTATTGGGGAAATGATTCTTGTGGCGTTGTCTGAAAGTACTTTCGATGCGCGTCACAGCGATTCGTCGAACTTCAACTAGAAACACACCGCTCACGGTGCATAGGACTGGAATTTGATTAGATCGACAAAAAGCCATCGGCTTGAATTTTGGCACTTCCTGTTTCATCATAACATTCTCGTATCCAGTTCACACACGGTTTTACTCAAGGATCGTTTTATAGGTCGGTGGGGGTGTTTTTTCCGGCAATTTCTGGAACTGAGTAGTAGCCAGGCGGATGTTTTTATCGGTCTAAGAGGTAGTAGTTAATTGTTCTTCTTCATTGTTGGTGTGTTTGGTACATAAATTTGGTTGGTGTGTTATCGTGCTTCTTCCGTTCTGTCTAGCATGTACGTAATTATGTGCTCAGGGGATAGTAGTGCTTGCATGTGCCAATAACGCTGGACCACGCTGTTTCCATTATGTGCTATAGATTTCACTTGGTTCAGATTCGAGTCATTCGTCGATTGTTTTAATCGAACTGAAACTTAGGGCAGCAATGAGGAACAGCGACATGCTCGTGATGTTCGTATGTGGTAGTGATTAATAAGTGAGCTATGGCAGTTATTCTCTCGTTTATCGATCGACTAAATATGAGTGGTTGATTTTTTGTAGAAGGAAGAGCTGGTTACTGAGCTGGTCCTACCGGTTACTCATAAAATCACTTCATTAACCAATCAGTGTTTTGAAGACAGTCATCGTCAAAGCAGCACAATACTTGACAATACGTACGTACTATATGCGGAATTTGTAGTTCATGGATTGATAATACTATAAACACCAACTTGGGCTCAGTAAGAACGCTGTTAGCAGGTCGAAAAATAACTAGGAACGATAGATACAGGAATTAACAGAGAAGGAGGTCATTTTTTGCTGGAAAGGTGAGGGTTGTTTCGGAGATGAACGAGGCAACGACTGTGTTGATCCCTCAGATCATGCACTTATGAGAGGAATGTATAAAGAAAGTAGGAAAGATGGTTTGGAAAGAATGATCTACGAGTGAAATATGATGTTGGCACTCATTTGATCACAACGAAGCTGTTGATTGTGCGCCTTTTTAGTGAGCGTATGGATGGAGCTACTTATGTGTGTTTTTCACAATCTTAGGTCATCTTACGGAATACAACTGCAGATGGTCACTCAGATGGGTGTCTGTGTCGTGTATGTAACGATGTTTGTTAGCGTTCATAAATTTAGCGCATTCCAAAGGAGGCGGTAAGTAAAGCGTTCGTAGAGAACGTCTAGGTTATAAGAGCGATCCTTTGATGTAATTGGTGGCACCGGATTCATCGAAGCAACATGCACTCTCTCCTCTCTTTCCTCGATGGTAAGGGCTGCGAGAAACAGGTTTTCTGAGGCGTTCATTACCGTTCGTATCGAGTTTTTTGCCTGCATTTTGGTTCGTTGTTGAGTTTCTTGTGAATGTGATTCATTAAACGCAGCGAACTTGAGAGTTGATGAGCGTATATATCATCGTTTAATAGGTGTAAAGATATATATATATATATATATATATATATATATATATATATATATATATATATATATATATATATATATATATATATATATATGTTGTATGTCATGGAATGTGTGAGGAAGTGCGTACCGAGGAGTTGAACAGTGTTTTTCATATAATGTTTTATTTTTGAGTGAGCTTTCGAAATGTTTGCTGTTTATTTTAGACACTTCCATTTTTGAGGGCGTTTGCTTCTTGTTGTGCCCCTTCTGATCTTGGAAAGCACTGCTCTCGATGTGATGGCGCCGAATCTATAGGTTGTTTGTGCTCATGCTCGCAACGTTGCCAACGGCACCTTTAGTTGCTATTTAGCTGGATGTTTATATGCAGCTATGCCGAAGTTTCTTCCATTTACAATTTAGCTCAAAACCCGCTTCTGAACCTTGAAAATGTCTCATCTGCTCTTTTCTGGTGCATGAATATGAGATCCTTTATTAGTTTGAGCTTAAAGGTTGGCAGTGCTTAGGGGATAATTTAAGCAGCTTCTTCAGCGATGAACTCTTAAGGTGTACCGAAATGCTCAAAGAGTCAGTTGATATGTCGCCTCTTTTAGGCGATGTGGAAATTTTTTAAAATTATATGCGAACAATCACATAGTACAAAAGCGGCGAAAAAATTACGTGCTGTTTAATGTTGCGTTGATTTGTTTGTTGGAAAAATTTTACTCTTTTTTCAGCGCCATAATTTTCTTCTCATTTTTTCAGCCAACGTGAAAGTGGCGCTTTAAGTGTAAATTACTGGCTACTCTTTATCACGGCATCAATCGTTCGTTGTACAATTGGCATTCATTGTTCGGATGCTGAATTTTTCTTACATCGGTTAAATTCCGTCTGTCGGTTTATCGGTATTGTCTGTTGTATGGTGACCACCTGAAATGGCAGCACAGGAATTATTTTATCATACTCCAGTGTTCTGCGATAGTTTATTTGATGTAATGCTTATTTTCTCTTATATTTTTTGGTTCAGTTTTTTCATTGCACAGAGTTCCTTGACTATATCTGAGAAATGTTGCCCCAGTTATAGATTTCTAAACCAAGTTCGTTGACGGTGAGGAAGAGAAAGGATGAAGGAACGGGGATTGAAGAGGAAGGCTGGCTGTTGGGTGAACGGTGTTGCTGAAAGTTACTTGCGCACGCGAGGAGTTTAATGCTTCTTCCTGAGAGGAGAGCTAGAAATCGCACTCTGCTTGCAATAAGTATGGCGCGTGTGCTGAAGAAGAGTTTGTGTGAAAACTTATGTTTGATTTCATTTGATATTTTAATTGCTGCTTGATGTTAGAATACTTTTATATCAACAGAATACCCGCCTTGTTTTATTGCACCGCATTTTTGGGTACTTTCTACCATTTAATGAGGAGTATTTGAATGATGAGGGAAACGACAGGTGGTGGATATTCCAACATTTTCTGCGAATTTTTACGAAAGTATTATCTGGTTTTTAGTTTTTAGCTCTATTATTTTTGTAGCGCCAATATAATCGTGAAGCAAAATTTTGAAGAAAAAAATCATCGTAAGGTGAAAAAGAAGTTGTTGAATGATTGATGTGGCAGGCGCATTTCGTTCAAATAAGCTATGAATAATTTACTGAATGAAAACAAATGTGCGGGACAAATGACGATGAAAGCGAGTTCGACAGGGATGGTTAGTGTAATTAATTATTGAACTGATTATTACAACTCCTTATTGCTTACGAATACGTATTTTAGGAGACGTTAATCGTATGGTCGGAGTCGGACACATGCGACTTGGCACTTTCGTTCCAAGATAAATCGGGATGCGAACATATTTGGGAGAAGATATGTCAAGTTCAAGGTCGTGATCCCGAGCAGCACCCAGTAAGCATCCATGTCATCTGCAAGAATGCATAATAATTGCAGGTTGATGGGGATGAAAGAGTTCAAAAGAAGTTTGCAGAATGTGTGCAAAAGAAATGTTATATAGAAAAAACCTATGAAGCCTATTTTAGCGTTGGTTGGCCAATTCGTTGTATGCACGGTGGTATGAGTTTCTAATTTATCGCTGTAACAGATGTCCTCCATTTGCTTTCTTGGTTGGATGTTCGCGCTGTTAAATAATTGGAATTGAATTTAACTGAATTCGATCACTTTGGATCCGTGGTTATTGCGGAAGAGCTTCGTGGTGATTTTGCGCTGCTTTTTTGGCTAAGCAAAATGTCGAAATGTTTCCCCTCATTTGATAACATTGGTTTTTTTGGCTTTTTATAACTTTTCGCAAGCATTTTATGATGACTTTTTGTTGGAGCTAGTCCATTTGTCTGTCTGTCTGTCTGTCTGTTTATCTTATAGTTTCGACTGCAGTGCCACTGAAGCCGAAATGACGAACTTCTCGTGTTTAATGTCCACAATATGCTGGTATCATGCACTCTTTCAATCGTTGCACCGATCGAGGAACAAGCAGTAAAAAAGTCAGCAGCGCCTCAAATTTTGTACGGATTTTGGACTTCTCCGGGTTGCAGAAAATCTCGTTTATAGGAGGTCTATAGGAGTAGCCAATATCAATTAAAAAAGCAGTGCATGTTTATTGTTTATAAGACTGGATTGTCTGTTAGGAGAATTGCAAAAGCGCATGTCGTTTTAGCTTCTCTTCTTGTTCTGCGCCATAAGTAGTTAATTGTTGAAGGATTTTACGGGCAGCTATGACGACCTGGAAGATGGGGATGGACTCGAAGCTGGCAGTCAGGCAGCTTACAATGCTCAGCGAGTGAGTAATTTTCATTCGGAGTTGTGCCAGGAGTGATATAGCAAGATAAAAAGATTCGTACGCAATAATTAAATGCGTTCTCTGATATTTGTTAGTTGAACTGATAATTGAGGGATTTATTATGCACCTGGTTTTGTTTTAAGTATGGATTGAATCGAGAGCTGAGTACTTAGTAAATTGCTAATGAATGTTCGTTTGCAGTGGGTTTTTTTGCAACGTTTACGATATTCGTTTGCATAGGTCTCTAATTTATTGTTTTTTGTTGCACATTGTTTAGATAGTTTAGTAGGTATGACTTCGTGTATTGCATTTATGCTCTCTTCAAGCGCAATGCGCGCACACATTGGAGACTCTTAGCTGAAAGAGGAGAAAGGACGAGAATAGCTTTAAGTGCTGAAAGCAAGTACTTTTTTAAACGTATCAATACAAGCGGAATCAATGAAGTCTTTTTAACGATTCGGTTGGATTTTACTTCAGAAATTTTTTAACCATCGGTTGCAGCAAAAAACCATCGGTTGCAGTTTCAGCTTTCGGATATGAAGAGAAAGCCCCCCTCCGCACAGAAGGAATTCTCCGTTTCCTCATGCAGCTGCATATGATGTTTACTTGTGTCGTATGCAAAATGCGTCTAGTTTTCGTCTCTTATTTTACATATAAACTTCTGTGTGCGATTACCTGTAATGTTTTTTTGGTTATCATCAAATGATGGATGTTGGTGGATTTGCCCGTTTGTTTGCAAAAAAGCGTTGAAGGCGCGAAGTGCCTTGATTTTTGTTTTTTTTTTTCGTATTATTGCAATCATAAATTTTTTGCAACGCTGCTTCCCACGCAGCCAATCTTTTCTGTAGACTCGAAGGCCTGTGCTCTTTCTGCCCCCTCCACCTTGTGCACAGCATGAATAGAAGTCAATATATTGAAGAGGGATTTGTTGATGTTACGGAGTCCGCATAGTGATAGATTGTCATGGAACGACCGCTTCGATTCTTGAGCTTCGAACTAATCGTTGATGTTGAAGCAGCTAATGCTGGTCGGAACATTTCTTGGACGTTGACCTGGTTTTTTAGGCGGCGAGTGCAGCGGCGGTAACATTGCCGCCATGCGAACTCTCTCGACTTCAGGATCTCGAGATCTTGCTCTCAAGTAGCTTCAGTTCTGCTCAACTTCGCGAGAAGGTCGCATTGGCTATTGAGACCCAAGGGTGAGTTTCTTCGAATTGTGACAGAGAATGAAGTTTTATTTGTGAGCTAAGCTTGATAACCACTTGACGTAGAACTTGGTGATTGAGTAGGATGTGGTTGCCGTGGGAGTGTTGCTTAACGTATTTCGTTTATCTGCAAAATATTTGTTGTCAAAACATTACACTTTGCATATTTTTTGCCTTTTTCAATAAAGTCGCATTTCATCTTCCGGTTCTGTGCTGTTAAATTAGCTGAATAACGTTTTGGAGGTTATCACAAGAAGTAATAAAGTTCACGTGACATTGCAGCTAGTGGCATTTTCATTGTTCATAGAAGGGAGAGGTTTCAGTAGTAAACCCGGTTGATTCATAAGGGCTCACATGTTTGTGGGAGGATGACCCACAGGTGTTGAAAGATCGTCTGACAGTGAATCGTAGGGATTGGGCAACTATTCGACGATTGCCTCACAGGGGGCCTGAAGGTTTCTTATAGAGGGGAAAGTGTTTTGAAGATATCTTGAGTTTTGAACAAAAGTGGGGAAGTACTTGGGTGTTACTGCAGATACGTTGGGAAGTTATGCGATTTGTTTCACATGTGCGAAGATTTGGAAAACATTGAGGCACTGCGCATTATGCATCAGATTGCACGTGACATGTTTATGCTAAATCGCAACGGTCTACTCGAGGTGCTTCTCAGTGAGAACTATTTCAAGTAAGTTGTTATTTGTTGTCCTATTTTCCTCCTCGAAGATTAGAGAATATATTAGACCTTTGTTATACCGTCTAGCATATTGTGATGTACTGTTTGCGGTGTTAGTTTGCGTTGAGTTTGCTTTATTCTTTCCAGTAAGTGAGTGGAGGAGTCAAACGTGCCTTTTGCCGTGTTTTTTAATAAACAAAAAAAATGAAATAACGAGCAGACAAAGAAAGATTCATATTGGTTTCAACAGATGCCTGCTTTTCATTCCAGCTTTCCTTCTTAACGAAAGCGCCCATGCTAGCGCTTTCGTATAAGGATGATGCTGTCCCGAGGTCTCTTCGTTTGCAAACGTCCTGCTCGCGCCGGTGTTGTTGAACGCAGTACTGGGAAGTAGGCGGTAACGGAGATTTTTGCAGAATATTTGCTTTGTTTGATTATGAATTTTAGGGGGTTTTCAGCCGATATTTTTTAGATTCATGCTTCTGGGAGTTATCGTGCTACTTATTCTTTCGTATTTAATTTTAAAGAATTGATGTTTTAACGGTTTTTTGATTGTAGGGACATCGTAGGTATGCTCGAATACGATCCGTCGCAATCGCAGCCACGAAAACATCGTGAATTTCTCTTCGAAAAAGCACGCTTCCGTGAGGTATTTCCCATTCGTAACGAGGATTTAAGGCAGAAGATACATCAGACCTACAGGGTGCAGTACGTACAGGTATGGTGTCTTTAGTGTTTTTCAAGAAGTGTCGTATTTTGGCAACTAAGAATAATTTCACGATGCTTTCTAAGTATGACATGGAATGGACAACGCGGGAAACAGCCGTTTTGATTTTCTAAATGCCTTTCATAAGATAAGAAATATCGCCTTCCTTCTCATGAAGTGTTTTTGTATTTCTTGGAGGCCTATTAAAACAGGGGTATTAGAGATTTTGTGTAATGACGCGTTGATTCGTGTTTGTTTTACGTAGAGAGGGAAAACGACATCACTTCATTCGCGCACGTGTTGCTGCATCCCTTGCATTCTAAGCTGTTTCACAGCATCTCACTTTTCTGTTGATCTGCTTGTTAAAAAGTTTAGAAGCTTTCCGTTTGATTTAATTTTGAATCAAAAATCTGTTAAACCACTCCCACGAACACTTCTGAGTGCATTATGTGCCCTCTTGGATATGATGTTTCGAGGGATGCTGTCTGTTAACGTCCGTCGGGAAGTGCAGTTTTTTGATGTGGACGGTTCTTCGTATGTTTTGGAAATGCGATACGCGTATGTTTGCTTTGAAGAGTTTTGTGGTTCGTTGCAGGATGTTTGTTTGCCGGCGCCCTCTTTGTTCGAGGAGAATTTACTGTCAGTGTTGAATAGCTACCTCTTCTTCAACAGGGTTGACATCGTCTCGATGCTACAGGTTTTTATTTTGCCTTTGTTGAATTTTACTGGCCCGTTAATTTTTTTGACGGCGTGGGAGATATTTTTATGGCACTATGTTTTGATTGCATTTAATGCAATGCATCTGCTTGATGTTGCCTGTTTTATAGCGATTGTCGCGATGCAGTTGATGTGCAGTATTTGTTAAACGTAATTAGTGATGAATTTTTGTAGAAGAAGACAAACTAAAAGCTGGTGCAGTGAAGCACTTATAACGTAATATGAGTTGTCATCGGAAGATTACGCTTTGGTAGTGCGATGTTTTATTGCCTAGCAGATGGTTGTTTACGTAACTGCTGTTCTTTTTCCGCATTCCCCTAAACTGCTTTATTTTTCTTTGAAGTGAGCAGAAAAAGGTCGCAGCTTCATCACTTTTTTTTTGAAATTTTCGACGAACAAAAAGATTACTGAGAGTGGAATGACCAAATAATCGTCTTTTTTTTAAATCTTTTTTTTCCAGTCGATTGTGAATGACTTTTAGCGATGATTCACTTGGATGTGTTAACGTAGAGGTGCGTTTCAGGATGACAAGCAGCTGCTGAAGAAATTGTTCGATCAGCTTAAAGACCCATCAACCAGTACGGAACGGCGGAAGGATCTCACGATGTTTTTGAAGGAGTTCTGCTCATTTTCTACCTCTCTTCAGCCGAACGGACCGCAGGGTCGTGAAGTGTTCTACAAGGTATTTTATGCTCTCTGTAATGAGTCGCTTTATCTGTCCTATTTTATGTTCGATGATGATCCATCCATTTCGAACCACTATCGATCAATTTATTATTTATAGAATTTACCGCACATAATGAATGGCATGAATGCTTTTCTTTTGTGTAGGCGGAATGCTTGACGAGACGATGTTGGATTATTTTGGCGTGTATGCAATCGCGATTGATCTCACGTCGATTGAAACATTTACAGGCAGCAGTCATTGCTCGTGACTCGATGACGCGCATTATGCCTACTTCTTTGCAGTTGCACTGTTAGCTGTCGTTGAGCAACAAGTCACTCATTTTTATTAAAGGTGATCAATAGTGAATTTTGAAGGTGGACGGCACTGTCGATCCTTTTTATTGTTTTTTGGTAGCTTGTTTCAAATAGTGGGACGTTGAAAATTGGCTTAATGACAGTTGTTGTTGACGTTTCAAAGGTCTAATCGCCATATTGCACTATTCGGAGCTTTTTTCGTCGATCCGTTGCCTACCTCACCATAGACTTCTTTTCCTCACTTTCTTGGTTCCTTTCTTACATCCAGTCGCATATCCGATTCGTTTCTGTATGCCAATTCGATAGTTCGGCTATGCAATTTCGTTATGCTTCACATTTAGCAGAAGAATTGCATTTGCAGACGCTGATGCAAAACGATGTGTTAGCAACGATTGAGCCCTGTATAATGTCAAAGGATCCGCAAACGATGGCTACAACTGTGGAGATGTTCGTTATGATTGTGGAATTCAACCCGCAGATCGCTCGCGATTATCTCCTTCAGCAAGGACGTAATCTCAGTGATGCAAAAAATGTTTGCACCTCATTTTCTTATTACTTCGTAATTTTACAAATATCGGTATTCCGTCATGATCACTGTGCCGGCCCACGAGGATCACTCGAACCTCTTTTATTTATTCTGATAGGCAGTGAGACTTTTTGATACGAATCCCTTTCTTTTCTGAAGATTACCCAAACTTCGGAGATTATTCGAATTGTCGAGGTTTTACATATTGCAATTTTAAATGTCCTCTGTGTTGACAGGCACTGATAGGCACTTTAAATGTTGACATTGCGAAGCTATGTTGAATGAAGTAAGTTTAAGGATCAAGTGCTGTTGAATAAGCTGATCGAGCGTATGCTAACGGATACTGATCCGGAACTGGCGTCCGGTATGGCAATGGCGCAGGTGATGCGCTCGTTGCTGGATCCGGATAACATGATCTCAGCACCAAACTCGAAGTGTGAGAGACACGAATTCTTGACTTTCTTCTATCGGCGTTCAATGGAGACGCTGTGCCGGCCTATCATTGAAAACACCGCTGAAGGTGTCCCAAAGAAAGGTGAAACTTTGAAAGCCTGTGGACTTTATGCGAGTGATAAAATTTTGCAGGTGATGTAAGTGCATCACAGTTGTTAGAGTTGTTGAAAAAAAATGTAAGAATGGATTTTCTGATGAGAGGTTTTTTTCCGACGGAGCGACTAAGTGAGGTGGACACTCAAAGTGGGTATCAGCGTTCGTAGGTATTTCTTGCATTATATACACGCTTGATTTTAAATCTTCATTAGGTGTGAATTATGGCAATTGTTTAACGCAATTCTGAAGCACCACAGTGTGAGTGGTAGGGAATAGCAGTTTACGGCCAGTGATTCTGCACTAAAATGATTGAACAGCCTTCTTAATCGTTTAGATGACTACCACACGGCGAACAAACAGGCGATGGTCGTTGATTTGTTGTGCTTTTGTTTCGAGCATCATGCGGTGCATATGCGCAACTATTGTATTAGCAATAAGCTCCTCAACAAGGTTCTTGTACTCCTTCAAAGCAAACACCACTTCTTGGCACTCAGTCAGTTTTATTTTTATTGTTTATTTTTTTACACACATATCGTTCATGGGCACATTTGTGCACGGAAGTTCTTGGGAATTCATTCACAGTTAGTTCAAGTTTTAGCTCAGCTCGAAATGTGAGAATCATCGTTGGCCCATTTTACCAGGAATTAAGGGTTATTGTATGAGATAGTTCAGGTTTCTAAAGTAAAAAGTTGGGTTATGGTTTTGTTGAATATAGTCTTGTTCAAAGGTTTTTCATCGTTTTTTAACTGGGTGTGATGGATGAGGGGTGTGGTCTTTCAGATTACAATTAGTGTTTGAGGTGAAGAAGTTGAAATCGCAGTTTTCTTATCTTGTGATGAGGAGTCGTTTCTAAACGGAGTCTGAATACGATAATGCATTGATTCGTTTATTATCTCGAGGAGGGGAGCAAAAACTATCGATATCATGAAGCGGAAAGGATCAAAGTGAGTTCAATAGGTTCGAGTTCAAAGTTTTTGCTTATGTTTATGGAAATGTAGGAATCGTGCTTTCTAGGTGCTTTGCGACTTCTGCGACGGGTAGTGCAATTAAAGGACGAGTTTTACTTCCGTTATATTGTACGCGATGATGTAATACGACCTGTGGTGCAGTGCTTCAGAGCCAACGGACATCGATATAATCTTTTGAACTCGGCCATTATTGAACTCTTCGAGTTCATCAGAACGGTGAGGTTCACTCGTGCTGCAGTGTAATCAGCAAAATGTAATAGTACTGTACATTGTAGTGTGGTGTAAAACGATCGTAGAGTCACCAATCTTGACCTGTGTAGGTGACGGGAACGGGAGTGGGGGGGCTGCATCGGGTGTTTCTCCCGTAAACTCTCTCTTCTGTTTACAGTTACTCATGAATGATTGCAGCGTTATGTCATGTGTTGGAGGTGGTGAGGGAGGAAGGGGGAATAGTGGCTGATCGAATCGCTACTTGCTTCACTGAGCAATATAACCAACAGATATACGTAGAAGGTACTGGAATTGTGAAAGGTCTAATATGGATAATCTTCGTGAGCTTGTTATCAAGTATTTAACGTGATGCATAATTGATTGCGTTGACAATTTAGGAGGATATCAAGGTATTGGTGTCCTATGTGGTTGAGAAATATGGAGAGCAGTTCGACGATGTTACCTATGTTAAGACGTTTACAGCCCTGCGCATCAAGTATGAGCAGGTGGGTGTTTGATTCTTATTCATTACTTTTGAAATTGTTTACGGGAGTTGATTTTTGTTTCGCTACATCAGGAGATTCATCAGCGGTATTGATGAAACGAAGCAGTTTATGAACTGCTTTGTTTGGCAGTCGTTGTGATTGTCACTGTGGAACAAGTGACGGGTTAATAGCTCACTATGCTTTTACTTTTATTTTGCATTGTACGAACTCAGTAATGTAATATTGTGAGACGAGTATCATAGTGAGAACGTTCCGTTGATTTGGCAACAGTAGGGAAACTTTTTTGTTGAGGATTGCTGCATGTGAAATTCGATTATTATGCAGTTTTCATTTTCTTTATTCTTGAATGAGGACATCGGGCAGATGAGATATGACAGTCGTGAAAAGTGGTTGTTTGAATTTTATTTACTCAAGTTGTCGATTCCGCTCGCTAGGCTTCATGGTATATTGTGGACAATTTTGTGGTCTCATTGCTTGTTTTTATGGGTGCAGATGAGAGAGTCGTTCACTGTGGGCGAGCACATGAATAATGAGAATGTTTAAGATGAAAGATCAGGAAGGTGTAAAGGTGGAAGACAGTCCGAGTAAGTCACCGTCTAGTGAGTCGAGCACATCCGCACAGTGGAAGAAGGAGCGTCAAGCGGATGCTGATGAGCAGTGGTTCAACGACGATGATACCGAGGTGGTAGTGTTGTTTGCGCGTTGTTTCGCTAGTGCCATGATTTGATAAGCACTTTAAAGCATTGCTAAAATTGGAATGTTATTTCGAGTGAAAACTATTATTCATTCACCGAAATAGTTTTGAGTTTTTGCAACATATTTTTAGATGAATTGAATTGGTGATTGGAGTTATAATAAGTTTAGAATTCATAGTATTTCCTTTCTCCGCACCTTGCCGCACCAATCGCTTGCCCCCTCCCTATCCTTCTCCGTCCCTTGTCTTTATAAATATCATCATTTACAGCCATCGCGGAAATCCTTTCTTCCTATGTTTCTACGGTTCCCGTTTGTGCTTTTTGCTGTTTAAGTGTTTCATAGTTAGTAGCAGTCGGGAAGGAAAGCTTTTTTAACCACTTCAATGATTCTTATCATTTTCTTGCCTTTGCCTAGTGATGAATGAAGTAATTGAGATGGATGGTCTTTGTAGAATGTTGCACAAACGGCTAGTGATGGTTGGGATACAAGCAAACAGCAGAGAGAGGGTGCGGCGAATGGCGCAGCGCGATCACCTTTGCGTGACGATTCGGATTCGATCATAAAGCCCTCCGGCGAAGACATTTCACCGTCTTCTTCAGCCGGGTCGAGTCCTATAAAAGAACAGCCGGAAGACGACAAGGATTCGGATGCATCAGTTACACCGATGAGGAAAAGCGGCGCTGAGCCGAACTTTCCGAGCGTCGTCAAACGAAAACGTATAGGCATTGTTTTGCGCGGTTATATTTTAAGTAACGAATGGCTTAAGAAGGGTTTTTGCATACTTTGTCGCTGTAGGGAACTGTTTTCTTCGGCTGTTGTCCCAGCGCTGTTCTGTGTGCTTGTCCTTCTCATCGGGCTTGGTCGTTTCCTATCGAATACACCTCGAAAAGTTTGTTAGTTCAGGCTTTGTGCTGGGTAATGGAGTGATGCTGATTTAGTTCAAGCCTCGTAGAGGTGTAGAAGTAAGTTTCTTCCGATGAACTCATGAGTCAAGCCTGCACCTTTTAAGTGATTTTTCGCGTTTTCACGAAATTTGTGAACTTAATGATTGAGTGCTGTAGAGGGCTCGTGTTGTGTGAGGCGATAAGGAAAACATTCGAGTAATGATAAGAATGTAAGGTAAAAGGTGGTTGTAGTTCCGACCTGATATTAGCAAACACCAGTCACCCGTTTTGGCAATTGCCTGCTCTGATTTATTTCAATTTCAGTGCTGGATGACGATTCGGATGATGTTTTCTCGCCTGCCACGAACGCTTCAAGAATTCGTGGTACTCCTCGTATTGTTATCAAGGTATCCATAGGTTGTTGGTCGGTCTTTTTACTGGTGGAAATGAAACAATGTAACAGTGTGAAGGCGAATTCCTCGTAACAGGTTGTTCGAAAGTCGATTATATTTGGGCGAAAGTAATTTGCAAGGGTGACGTTGTGATTGCCTCGACGTACATGAGCAGACGGTGTTTTCTCTTACAATTGGGCTTTGGCCGATCGGTGACACTTTTGCAACTTTGCTCGCGAGGCGATGTGATTGCAGGTGACGGGAAAGTCGGTAGAGTAATGGACAAGGAATTGCTTATGTGTTTACCTCCACTGTAACGATTGATATTATTAGCATAGTTTATATGTGGATATAGCCTTATAATTTTTCGCAGGAAAGAAAGCATAGGTGCATGATGCATTGTAATCGCTGTCGTTATTAGCGAGTAGCACTGGATGCACTCTGCTTCCGGCGACACCTTTCATTTGCAACAAAAAGGTTAAAGATTGATCATAAGCGGGTCGGCGACTTGTTCTAAAGTTTTAAGGTGTTTAGATGAATAATGAGAGGCGCTCACCGTGTCGTTCCCCGCCTGTCGGTAGTGGTTCGCCACCAGGTGATCCTGTGGTTTCTTCAACAGAAGTGCTTATCACTCCTTCAAGTTCAAGTCCT
Organism: Ascaris suum; assembly: GCA_013433145.1. Lineage (NCBI taxonomy): Eukaryota > Metazoa > Nematoda > Chromadorea > Rhabditida > Ascarididae > Ascaris > Ascaris suum. The sequence continues at coordinate 5,308,858 of CM024178.1, read as the reverse complement.
CTCGAGAGACCATCTGCGCCGCCGCCGTCCACTGGCATCACGGTCCTTGTCAAAAAAGTAGGTCTTTTTCTTTGTTGGATTTTTTTGAAAGTTGAAGGCACGAAACCTTTAGTGATCAGTGAATGTTACCCTTTTCAGTAGCTAATTTTTCGCATCCTTCTCCTTTTCGGTTAAGGCTTTGGTTGATTACGACGAGAGTGATAGCGATGAAGAAGAAGAGTCAGCGGAAAGCAGTTTGCCATCAAGCTCGAGCTCGGCGGGTAGACCATCGTCGAATCCGAGCAGTCAGTCGTCGTCGACCTCTGCGGACGACCATGATGATGTGAGCAGCACTTCAGGCGACCACGAACCGTCTCCAGGCTTTCTCAGTGGGACGGACGATGGAAACGAGCAGCAGCACGGTGAAGTATGTCGTTTATTGCCTCATATTCCAAAAATTCAGACCGATATAGTTGCGCCGTTCGTATCTCGTTGAAAATGAGGAGAATTTAAAGTTGGTTTTAAACGTACTGCCAAGATTACTTTTGAAGTTGGTGTGTCTTTATGTTCTCTCAGCCATGTAAATCCATTTAATGTTTTAATGCTCTACGGTAGTCGAACTTGTTTATAAATAAATGACGGCAGTAACAAAAGCGTCTTCCTTTACTTAGTTGTGAAGGATGTCTGGCAGATATTTTAAGGATTGTTTTAGGATAACGAATCGGAAAACAATGATGCAACTCAGGAGAACGTTTATCGCAAGAGGGCTGCTAAACACGAAGTTGTTATTGAGGAGACGAAGCACGAAGGTGATATGAAGGACGAGGAAACGACCCTCCATACGGGTGGCAAAAGACTTAGGTTGGTTGTTGCGGTTCTTGATTCTGAAATGGTATTTGTTTGCTTGGCTTTCTTTTTCACTCTTCACTTCTCTAGTAACCATTTCTTTCTTGTATATAAGTTTTTAATCAGTTCTGAGCATAGAATAAGCCATAAATAGTAAGGGGGGAATGCAACATAAGCCAGATAATCCATATCGTAAGGTTGACAGCAGACCGTAAGCACTTTCAAAGTTGATGCCGTACAATCAGAATCGATTAGTCTTCTGGTAAATGCAGCTATAGAATTATGGCACTTCTAGCGATCGTGTTTGTTAAGAGTTCTGCCAATGTGATTAGTTGACTATAAATTATTTGGAGAAGCCCCCCCCCCTTCAGGTGATTGCAGGTAGAGTCCTAAAGCGTCCACTGCATCGGTCATGTGCCCTCTGGGATTCGTTGACCTCGCTTCTGTCGCTTCTTCATCTCCGTTCCGTACTGCTAGGAATGTATGTGTGAAGTTCGATGAGCTAATTTAAGATTTGCTTTGTGGTTGATGAAGTAGAGCTGATTAATTGCAATGATAGCGCGTATGTTTACGTCAATTCAAGCTGATCGTAGGTTATGTCGGTGTGAGTAAGCATTTTTATGCTTTAGGTTGGAAGCGAGCGAAGACCGCGATGATAAGACGGGGAAGCTGGCACCGGCGGCAGGCCTCGTAAGCTAAACGACTTGAAATTAATATGTGACAGGTGAGGTCGTCAGCTCCCCGTCTTGTCTTATATAACTCGTTGTTGTGGACCTCTTGTGTTGTTGTTTGCAAGTGATGGGCAACCAGTGAAATGGTGATGCCTCCATGGGCTGAGACGTGCTACCGAACATTCGGCCGAAACGAACGTGCAGCAGGCAATGGTGGGGTTCGCTGAATAAACTAATGTACTTAGTGTTCTATTGTTCGCTTGTTGTAAATTCGTTTCGGTTTTGTTTGTTTATAATAATTCATACTGCTTGAATGGGCTCTTCCTTTTATTAGTCACGGTTTTATTGTTGCATAAATTGGGCAATTGGGCAGTTACTTCAAACCTTTGGAATTTTAAGAAGGTATTTGTTTTTTGTTATTTCTTACCTTTTTCAACGATGCCTCCTAGGTTCTTGTATGCCAAATATTTAACAAATTGCACCCGGCATCGCGAAGTCTTTGATATGCGTTTTTCTCTAAGAATAAATGAGGGGAAGGGGAGTGGGACAGTGATAGTAATATGAATTGCTCTTGAGGTGCAGTTTACTTAGGGCATGAAGACTTCCTTCCATTGTTTACATTGTTTTATGGTAATGTTGTATTTTTGAGTTGTCCCACTCAATTGCGCACGCTAAATGATTTATAATGTTTGAAGTGATCTCTAGATATGGTCCGAGAAAATTGGTTTTGTCTGTTGCGATCCTCGCATTATTCCAGCAGCCTGAAATGTTCATTGTTAACAAGAATTACCTGAATGATGATACAGTTATGAATTTATGAGGTTTTGGAGTATCGGTAATATATGACTCGAGAAATTTTCAAATTCAGTAAGAAGTCGTTTTCTACGAATTTGGACGGCTTAACGAGATGGTATGTGTGCTTTTGGAGAGTATGTGCTGTTACTTACGAGAGATACAGCTGTATACTGAACCGATTTGTGATCACAGCTGTAGCGCTTTAGGTAGGACATAAGTTTAGCATTCTTGCTTACTGGTGCTTTCGTTCAGCTGAAAGTATACTTTGAGGTGGGAAAGAGAAATATTTTGAGTTAAGCGGTTCTTTTTGTAGCATTGTTTCAGACTTCGTAAATCGATAAAATTTTAGAGGATCTTTATCTATCAGAAGCATTCAGTGAAATGTTTGCTGTTTGGGGAAATTAGTTGACATTTGAATCCGGATCATCTCGATGTATCATCGAATATCCCCACTATTGTTTTCGTAGATGCGTGCTGTAGTTATGGTATGCACTGCCCTTCACAATTTAGGGGAAAATGTTTTTCTCTTGTTTATTTTGCTGTTCATCTTTTCGAGTATGAAGGCTTGACGAGGGGTTGCGAAATCTGCAAATATGCACTCAGTTTCGTGTTATCATGGAAGTGCACTTTCGTTTTGATCTTAGGAGGTTTTCAAAAAATGAAAGTCTTGATAAGTGATGAATTGTGTGTGTGGGGGGGGGGGGGGAGGGAGGGGGAGGGGGCAGAGGGGATGAAAATTGAGCATGTAGTCGTTTTTGCAGCACAGGGTTATTTCAACTGCATCCATTGGAGGGGGTGCTATGTGGCGTACCTTGTGGACAAGTATGAGTGGACGTGTGCCGGATCTTCTCTATTGATCTGGCTGCTGTTGTTTTCTTCTCGCAGTTCTTTTCTCATAATTGTTCATCGTCGCATTTCATTATGTCTTTTTGTTTACTGTTTTAGTAATATGCAATCATTAGCACTCGCGAGGCATATTTGAAATAGCGGATGTTTGTTTGCTATATATGAAGAAACCTCTTGTTTGGCTGAAAAATGTTTGCGAAATATCGTTGAATGATTCAGGTGAGAGGTTTCTCTCACGGTGGGATTTCATTTGAATAGTCCATTTTGTTGTTGCGGCGTTTTATTGGTTGACCTTTAGGCTGTGAATTGAACCATCGGAAACAAACTTGTAAATCAGTGAATAAGTTTGCACGTTTTTCGATATGGGAGGTCCTGGCTTTTTCGGTCTGTTTTGGCAGATTCGGGTTGTTCATACGAATTAGATGAAGGGAAACGTTGTTGTGATCCCTCGTAACGGCGAAGAAAGTGGGTGGGAAAGTTTGTCTTCAGGAGTGGCTATGCTTGAATAACAGATGAGTGCATGTGCATTGTTAGCCTAGACTTTGAACAGTTGTTTTCTCTCAGAAGTAACTCTCTCTTGTGATCTGTCGGATACTGTTCTTTTTTTAGTTTCATGACCATTAAACTGCCTTATAATTGAAATTGCTATTTTTGCCGTTAAACACATCAAAGAAAGCATTTTGCATCTTGACGTGGTTCAGTTTCCAGTGTCAACGTCGGCCTGATGCTGATTTGCTTCAAAAATTTGAATAGAGCGTGCTCGAAAAATTAGTTCTATCAATTGGAGAATGATGGATAGATCGAGGGGCCAGTTTACTTTCTGATAAGTTTTGGCAGATCTCTAGTTGCCGTCGGAAAGCAGCTGTGGTAAAAAAAAAAAGGTAGGACTGGACAAGACATGACAAAACAAAGGATGATTGTGAAGGATAGCTGTCGAAAGATTTTGAAGCCCGCAATTTAATGCGCAAAAAAGGTTTCAAATGACCTGCATAGTAACGACCATAAACAATCCACCTTTTTTTCGATCGGCTGGCAGCTAAGGTTTGGTTGGAGCCGAAAACGTTTCGAAACTTTCGATCGGGTGCAAACTAAAGGCTTCCAGTGGGCAACGGAGTTTCGGTGGCGACGTCCGAAACGAAGGATAGCATGAAACGTTTGATCAGCACGATCACCCGTCATGTAATTTCAGTAACAATACTAAATGGATAACCACTTCACGATAATTAATTAGGTGGGATGTACCCAGGATAAAATAAAAGCAAGACTGCGGCCATAGCCGGTAAAGGTGCTGGCAGGCCCGTAGCAGGTTAGGAGGTAAATACCTTACTTCGAAAAACAGTTTGAAAGAGGAATTTTGGAAATCAAAGAGGAGAAAGGATGAATTACGCAAGCTGTGGGTTGTTTAATTCAGAAATTTGCCTAGGATATGAAACAAGATGTAGGATTTAATAAATTAACCTGATATATGAATTAAAAGTACACTACGACACTGACCAAGTAAGGTGCCCCTCGAACGGCCACAAATGCAGTTGAACGAACAATCCTATTTGAATATGGCACGAGATGTAAATGAAGGAAAGCCTGTTCCTAGGGACATTCTTTAAACTGAGAGGAAAATACCTTGGGAGCGAAAAGCTTCCATGACGATTGTTTAAGGTTTCAACAACACTCGCATCGTTCAAATCTGTACCGTATCTGAGCTGTTACACGACTCATCAGAAATGAGACAGCAGAAACGGTAATTGATAGCTACGTCATTTTGCTATTAAACTCCAACAGATTATCGTCCATTATCTTATAGCTAACCTCATTCGGCAAACATTTGACCGTATCGGAGGAGACAGAGCAGACAGTACGTGAAAATTGTGGGATCCACAACTGAGTCAGCCCTATGCTGAGCTCAAAGGTCACACTTATTTCCATGGTAAAGGTTGCAAATTTTGCTTCGATTTAGACACAGCGAGCAACAAGCAGTTAGCCAGTGCACCAAAACAACGCTGCTGCGAACATTACCTCGTCTTTTCATATCCCTGCTGCCGTTGAAATTTACATCTTCAGCTTCAAAACAAGACAACCGTATCGTTTGGTTTTGCTTTCTTATCAAATTTGACGTGTGCTGCACTCTATCTGGTTGTCGTGTAAGCCCTCTTCTCGTAGTACTTCATCGCCACTGATATCGCCACTACTTCCAGTAATTTATCCGTTTTAACATGGCATTGGAAACCTCAACATCTTCGTCTCTTTCGGGTACGGTTTCTAGTGTGCGAGCCGCACTCTGCTAGTATTTCCGTTAGATACGAAACACCGCGGTCTATCCACGAACAACGTCCAACGCTTCTACCGGAATTGTATACATTTGGCATTTTTGGCTCGCTCCATTAGCCCGGTCATTCTTTCCCCCTTCCCCCATTTCTCTATGCATACTGACCAACGTTTTAAAAATGTTTAGGTTGTTGCTTGCGGGTTAGTGCTTACTTCTTCCGAGATACACTTTCATTTCCAAACTAATTTCTTATTTCTAAGGGATATATTTCCGGTCCTTTAATTTGAGGGCGGTACTGTTCACAGCTTCAATGATCTCTTCGCAGAATATGGCATTCACTTCCTTTAAACCGCTTTGTCAAATCTTGAGGCGGAATAAGTCAAGTTTATTTAACCGACCCCCCGGTGCTGAAGCTTAGGAGGTTGTTTATTCGAGTCCCTTACAAATATAATCCACTGTGGTGAGCAAGACATAGGTCACAGTTTGACGTTACTGTTAAATCATACAATTCTTTATAAGACAAGTGAACATCGATTGTTCATAAAAGCGGTTCACTTTCAACGTCAACGCTAAAGTTCCCAATGAAATTTGGTATTTTTAATGAGGTTGGACATCTCTTGTCCTAGTGTTGTGCAGTGCTGCAATTTTAGTGTTATTTTAGACTAGTTGGTTACAGTTCAAGCGGGCATACTGCGATGTCAAAGAAGGTCAAGAGCATGCAGGCAAATCAGAGGACTGCCCAGCATGTTCATGACGCCAGACTAGGGTAGAATCGGGAAAATAAAGGGAGTTGATGTGCTCGTGTGTTCATTCTAGCTGCTAGGTTGTCCGCAAGGCTGAGTGAGCGACCTAGATGTGGCAGTGGGAGCGCGTATGGGGATCATCGACAGCGCGGAGTTCCCGGAATGCGACAACGAGGTCGTGCCGATGATCGAAGCCATTCGTGTGAACAAGTCCCTACCTACTTGTCACCTTATTGTATAAGTGTGACAAACTGTCCACCCTCATACCTGTGTCGTTCGGCAGTTTACTCGACCGCGTCTCGACAGAAGGTGCAGATCCTCGAAGGACCTGGACGACTAGATGAACCAAGGAAAACTGACTCATCAGAATGAAGGATTTGGTGTTTATGTGAGTGTCGAGCTTAGATGGCATAGTCATTATGTTGAAGTTTGGCGGAGAGTTGCTCAAGTTGCGACGCAGTTGCGTAAATTCTCTGAAAGCTTTCTTTGCTCACTGTCGTCCTCCCATTTTGGAATACGGCACTCAAGGTTGGTCGCCGTGTATGAAAAAGGACATCGAGGTAATTGAGAAAGTTAAACGGCGCTTCATTAAAGCGACTTTTAGAAAAGTATTTCGTGGACCGTTGCAAAATAATTATGAGTAACCATTTCTTACTTTTGATTTAAAGGCTCTATGGTATCGTAGCTCTCAGTTCGATCTAATTTTAGGCTTCAAGATTGTCGAAGGTTTTTCTGGGATTTATTTATAGTTTATTTTCTCTCTTACAAGTTTGCACAATGCTCGGGGCTACACCTCCTTCAAGTTGAAAGAAAGCTAGCGGATCGAACTGATGTGCTCAATTCATTTGCTTTCCGTGTTGTTCCTATCTAGAATTCCTTGCCATACCTTGTGGTTATGATCGGCATATTGTCGTGTCTTAAGCAGTATTGTGTGGCTGCGATATCCGCTCCTTTATGGTTGCAACTATAATTTTACCAGTCTTATCTTCGCACATTCCTTCCCGCATAGGTGGTTAGTAACCATGGATAATCCATCAACGCAGTAAACCTGAAAACGCAGGCTTGGCCCCGCAAGAAGCAGCCGTTGGGTTATTGCCGTGCAATGGGGATGAAAGGAAGTCATCCCGTATAACAAATATTTTATTCAGTGCACTAGTGCAACGATGTGACTGGTTACTGAATAAATAAAATTTAAGATCGCAACAATCGTTGCTTTGTGCCCGGCACCTGCCGCACGATCTCTCATCCATTGCGAGCAAAAAGGGTCGTTTCAGTGGTGTCCCATATGGTGGCACTTTCCATGATGTCCGCATGGTCCTAAAGTAAAGCAGCAATTCGTATCTGCTACACAAATACTAACACGATTTTTAATGTGCAGACTGAAAACCATCTCTCAGGCAAACATACTGTCGAATACAGCTTAAGCTTGATTAGGCTTTCCTGTCTTCATATACATAGAAGTTCTTTAGCTGTTTTATTTTCTCTTTGAGCATTTGAATTAACTGCCTAGTCTTTATGCATATGATTTCTACGAGAATGCACATAAACACTACGTGCACTCATGCACAAAAATGCATAGACATCACTATACCATATTGCGCTATAGAATGGCAAAATTGCAGAATGGCACTCTTTGACTACGACGAAGATACGTGATGATGAGCATGACTTTGCAATTACGGTGTTGTAGTGCCGAATTTAGCTAAGGGGAACGAAACAGGTTACGGTGACTGCAGTTACTTTAATTCTGCATAATTAGCATCGAGCTGTCGCTGTTCTAACACAGATTAGACATTTCTTCAACTAGTCCTCAGAAAAAGACACCGTATTGCGCACATTTGTTATCGCTTCTTGTCCACCACAATCTCACCCTCTCCATCCTCACTACCAGACTCCGCTTATGTTATAGGGCGGAAATTGGAGCAAGGAGTCAAGATTTTAACAATTGAGCTTAGCGGTTTTGTTCCCGAAGTGGTCTATTTTTACACCGATTTTACTTCCCACGCGATTCAGTAGAAAGTTCAAACTAAAGATGGCGGTCCTGCACATTTGTGTTTGCATCGCTAACCGGCAGAAAGTAATAATTCTTCAACTGTTCGGCAGTGATGCCAACAACAAAAAATTGCATCCTCTCAGTTGGTTTCAAATTTCCACAATAGAAGAGGAATTTCGAATTCAACATACCACTATCTAAAGGACGCCATTCCATAAAGTGACTGTCGAAGTGGAAATTCTGCTGGTATGACTTGAACTTTTAATATTTAAACCCCGTACTTATCACTAATAAAGTACAGCAAGCAGTGTGTTTTGCAATAACATTTTGAGAGTTTTTATCGACCTATGTGTAGATTCTGCTGATACGAAAATTCCAATCTCATTCGTGTAATTTCTTTTAGGTGCAGTCCTCTGCACTTCTGCGAATGCAACGTTTCACTGCGATTTTTGTATAAAAGGAAAATGGATATGCGAACTTTCCATAAACGATCACTACAATAAATCACTTTGTAACAATATAAGAAGAATTCGCTCTAGAGTACCAAAAATTTTCCATCCGAGCGATGTGTGACTACTTCGACTTTTATAATAAGTTTGAATAGGTTGGATGGAATAATATCCGTATTCTCCTTCCGTGCAAAAAATCAAAGCTTCCTTTAGTCTGCTATGTATTTTCTCCATAACCTAGTGTATAATATGTCAAATAATATATAAATAAATTATCGGAATATCTTTACTTGGAGGCCTTGGAGGTCTTGGAGGTCTTGGAGGCCCTGGAGGCCCTGGAAACCATGGAGGCCCTGGAGGTCCTGGAGGTGCTGGAGGCCATGGGAATGAAGGCGTCGAAGATCCTGTACTTGAAGGCGCCGTCGTTGTGATGGCTTGCGATGGCTGTAGCACGATGCATGCGTTTCCAGCTGCCGTTGGAGCTCCAATGCAGACCATACCGGACGGACAAACCAACGAGCCGGATAAACTCAGGCATGCTGCAATTGTAGCCCATTTATTTGCAGTTTATCTAGGACTGTCATATAGTTCATTCACAGTGCTTCCCGTTTTCCCATTACAGCATCGGTGTGTGAAGGGAGAAATAAGTCAAACCGATTACAACACAGGTATCTGCCTTTTCTTATCTGTTTTTAAGTATAATCGAATTTACATAGCAGAAATGAGATAAATATGAGCGCTACGCCGTTTAAATGCTGATGAGAATGTAATGAACTCAATTAAAAATCATCCTGGCGCATTACTGCTATCTACGGCAGTGTACCAAAAATGTAGATAACATTCCAATAATTCTTGTGCCATCAGACGAGTTCGATTCTAAAAGTTTTTGAAATGTGATATGAAAATTAATTCAGGCTCATCGAATTACTTCCGAGATGTGCTCACACAGCAGTCGTCCTTTTTATGGATGAAATTTTGCACGTCTACTACAGAAATTATATACTGAGTCACTTACGTAACGTTGCCAAATAGCACTGTTCTGCGAAGCAAGTGTAGTTAGTAGGACATTGCTGCGAACCATCCGGCATGGCAACACAAGCTGCAAAGAACTTTCCTAACCAGTGTGCACACTAAAAATCATTTACTACCTACGAACAACACCCAAGGTAGAAACGTTTTTTCCATGCACTTTACTCTCGTGTTATTCTGGGTGACTGAAAAGAGACGAAAAATGTTCGCTTGAATTCCTCACTTGCATTCATATGAAAACCCAAATAAGTGATGTATGCGCTTATGATTTCATAATGGATCATTCCCCATTAGAAAGTTATAGGAAGGTCAGGAAAGTGCGGCATTGAATGTTTTGAACAAAACAAGTGCTTACGTCCTTGCGCCACGTAATCAGTTAGCGTTTGTGAAGCAGCATAGTGCAGCCCCACAAAGGTGAGAACGAAGAATGAAAGGAGCTGCATCGACATGACTGCGCTAAGTGCAGATCGCTTACAGTGCGTTCGTATTAAAACGTCCCGAGGGTTTCCTTATATGGTGTTCGATGTCAGTGTGGTGACATGGAAGTTTTTTTCTTTGAAAACTGAATTCGTTAAATCAGCGAAGAACAAATTTACTCAGCTTTTAAACTTTGTTTTCCAACAAAGAAGTACAACGAGAAAAAAGCGAACATGCGCATTTGTATGGTATGTAAATATGCTCATTGTTAGCTATCATCCCACCTTTCATCATTTCCGATCGGTCGCATTGCAAAACGAAATTATTCTTTCAGCAAACATTGTTGCACATACATTGTCATTTATTTCGAAATTTTCAACCCACCAACGACATCATTCACATGCAAGCAATTGCGATCTATTTTGTAAGACGTCTTTTGCAGACGTATCAACAGAATCGTCAAGTAGTTTGGATCGCAAAATAAGTCGTGAAATTCATACGGGTGACGTCCGTTCGATATTTATTGACGACAGGCTGGTAAGCCGAACTTAAATATGAAATAAGCCTGACATAGCGTTGTTGATATTCCCTGTATTTCTGCATGTTTTGCTTTTGTATATATATATATATATATATATATATATATATATATATATATATATATATATATATATATATATATATATATATATATATATATATATATATATATATATATATATATATATATATATATATATATATATATATATATATATATATATATATATGACTTATCATGATCGCTCTGCTCGATAGTACTTTCATCATTGATTGTTACGCAATAATCGCTGCCTGGACTCTAAACTGATCATCTATCTTAAGACAGTCTACAGCACACCTTTCTCAGTATCCTTACTTTCTCGATCGCTATGGACTTTTTGAAATTCGGTCATCTGGGGCCAAGAAAGTGTCATTACATCGCTGCAGGATCACTTATGAAGCTAGAGGCTTTTGCAAAAGCAGCAGAAATTGAGCAACTACCAACTGAGATTTTCTGTAAAACCGCTGCGATCTCCTGCAACGTTGCAGAGACTCCTTAAAGCCATTGGCATTGAGTAATGCCCTGTAAAGATCTCTGGCGAAGCTGTGGAAGTTGTCTACAAGCTGGAGAATCCACTTTAATATTCTAGAGGCTATTACAAAGCACGGAATCCCTGCAGAACGATCAAGATCCTACACGAGTGTCTAGATATTCTGCAGAATACGGTTATCTTTCCTTAAAGAGCTCTAAAAACTTCCTATGAGATTATAAGGATAACCTAAGAGACCGGTTTCGCTTGCTGCGATGTGATTGAGATCGATACAGCCTGCGCACCTGCCACAGAGTACAGCAGGGACTGCGTACAGTATTTTATAGGTTCGTTACAGATTGCAGATGTCCGCTATAAAATTTACGCATATCCTTGATGAGTACGAGGTACGGCCCTCCCCCTCCCTTCACATCTTCAAGGGTCGCGTGCAAATTCGCAGTCTTCTTTTGCAAAGCTGTACTGACTCCGCAGGTGAGGCTGCTGAATTCCTTAGCAAGATTGCCATGCTCCCATACAAAATCGTGAACTTCTATGCCGCATAGATTTTCCGCACCTATGGAAGAAACTGAATGACATTTCGTCATGTTCACCGCTGAGAACGCTCTTGAATGAACTGAAACAAGCTCTTTATTAATGAGCTCAGGAATCCTTCACTATGAGCCGTCCTCGACGCTCATGTTTTTTTTTGGCAAACAAATGCCACCAAGCGTTTTCATCCTATCTCATGTCTCCTATTTCTTATGTTGTTTTCACGTGTATCACAGTTGGCATGCTGTCTTTTATCTTGTCTTGCAAATTTGCAATTGTGAAGTTTGTTATTTACATGTTTGCATATGGCTGCACTTGGTTATCGTATGTCGTTCGCAGTTCAGGATCACTGACGTTAGAGTTGCGCTATTTGGTGGATAGAGTCATTGAGAGTGTTAATACGTATGGCAGTCTCCGCATCTGGAAGTTTGCCCATCAATTTCTGTGACAATCGTGACCACTGAGTGTGTTAAAAATTTGCAAAGTTGCAGTTGGTCTGACCACACTTCACAAAGCAAACGCTTTGCGAGCAATGTATGTCTCAAGCGATTTCAATATCGCAGCCCTGACCATTGATCCTGAAAGTGTTATGAATGACGCTCCTCGTTCATTCCTCTTTGGAAGGTTCTTTTCTGTGAGCAATGCTTCTTTATTATGTGAATAGTTCATCCTGTAAGGCAATGATTTAATTTCTCGAGGAATTAATTTACCGCACTACACACACCAGTTCAAATGACTTCCATCAACGGCAGGAGTCATCATGCACATATGAAAGGTCTTCTCTAATCTTCAGTGAAAAAAGTCTTATTCATTTTCGCAACTGTTGCCTTCGAAACCGTTCACACTTCCACGTCTATTGCCTCCGGCTTCTCCTATTGCGCCTCGCTTCCGAATGCTCGTCCATAGTGGTCAGATGGGAACCCAATATTTCCAAAAGGCTCGCTTTGTCCAAAATGCTCGTTTTGTTCGAAATGAACGTTTTGTCCAAGACACCCGTTTTGTTAAAGGGGTCCATTCTGCCCGTAACTTTCGTTTTGCCCAAATGGTAGACTATGTTCAAAAGGTCCGTCTCGCTCAAAAGGACCACGTAGTCTGGGGTCTCCGTTCTGATCAAATGGTCCGTTATTTCCGAAAGGGCCGCTTTGTCAGGCATGTCCGTCTTGTCCAATGGTTCCCAGTGTCTAAAAGGCCGTCTCTCCCAATTGGCCCGTCATGTCTAAGCGATCCGTCATGCCCAAATGGTCCGTCATTTCCAAATGACTCGTAATGCCCGAAAGGACCGTCATGTCCAAAAGGACTTCTTGTCCAAATGGTTCACCGTCATCAACTGGGAAATATGGTCCTCTTCCAGACACTTTGGTACCAAAATGGAATCCGTTATGTCGGAATGGTGGCAACAGGGGTGGAAACGTGTGTCCACATCTAAACAAGGTCTTTGTCCACGCTCGCCAATAAGGAAGCTAGCGTCCTTTCTTATCCTCTTGGCAAGAGCCAAGACAGTCCAGTCGGCCGCTTTGGCTGCGACGGAAATCTGAAACGATTTCAAATAAAGAAATATTTCTTTTTAATTAGCAACTTACTGATGTGAAATTTTCAGTCCTATGGCACTGCTTAAGGAGCAAACTGTGTTAAATTTCGGCACTTGTGAAGAGTTCTAGGAAGTATTAAGTTTTAGCTTCAAATAACTTCAAATATATGAATCTGTAATGCAAATAACTTCAAATCTTTTCTTGCTGAATTCGTAGCGTTCGGTGCGATATTCGGTGATAGATAGATCTAATTTCAGACTGTGCAGTTAAGAGATGAAGAAATTCATATATTCCATAAGACCGTTCAACCGAGATAGTTCTCTATAAATAACGAAAACGTTTTTAGAACTCCATTTCAACCAACGTAACCTTTTCATTTCCTTCTCTCGTCGTTAGATTTGTATCCCTACAAGCGGTTTCCACTTCTTGAATGAATTCACTGGCGTTTGCAATGAGTTGTTGCATTTTCGTCGAATGTTGTTCGATTTCTGCTTTTTCTGTTCCACAGACCTGATGAATTCCACCTGTAAAAGTATGCTTCATTATTGAAAGAACCGCCATAAAGAAATTTTGCGAGTGGCATAACAGTACAATTGATGCTTCTTGCAATGCATCGTACATTGCATAAATATGCATAAAACGTATAAATACATAAAATTGAGAGGTTTTCATATAAAACAAAATTGGCAGCGAAAAAATTTTGAGGTTTTTATTTCTACGCTTTTAAATTCACCGTCGAAATGGCCATGGAAGCAATTTAAAGAATACGAAAACGTTTGTCTTCTAGCTATCACCGACCGCACTACTTATCGCGTCCTTAAAATATTTTGCAATTATTTTAAAAAAATGATCTACTGGGCCTTCACTTTTTTCGTGTGACCGGTGTTTTCTGCTGGAATGTCGTTCAAATCTGAAACATGGAAATCCCGACGACTTATGGTCCGATGGAGATGCAGGACGAAATTCTCCGAAAATACTGTAGTTGTAGAGTGGCTTAAACCAAGAAACTACGCCATTTGCGCGCCGATCCAACGTGACTGATGCCCACTGTGATATGACTGAGAAAAATTGCGCAGTATAAAAATATTTGATATTTATTTCCTGTGCACGGCAAGGTTACCTATTGGTGTAGCTGTGAACCATGCACTGTGCAGCTATGAACCTCACCCCTCCACCTTTCACTCTTTCAACAAACTGATTCTGAACCGCTCAGTGAAACGTAAGCAGTATTGCACTCTAAAGTATTGGCAGTTCAGAGTGACATGTCGCCTGTATTCTCTGAAGCATTAGAACGAATTGTACCTTTAAGCAACATTTTTATTCTTTTGTTTTTCTCTATGCATGTGAAACCTTTTTATATGAATGTTGTTGGTCAGCTAATACTCTCTCGCAGATTTTTGCAGTAATCGAAGAGAATGAAACTATCAGTATCGTTAAGAATGTTTCATTTATTAGCGTGGTGGAAAGTGAACTTATGTAGACATCTCCTGCCCGATTTTGAGCCCATCGGTCGAATTGCTTTTCGATTGCGGCCTTTGTGAAATTTCCATTCATCATAATGTCGCAAAATTCGATTAAGCCCTCGATGGAGACATTCTTGAGGAAGCCGGGTAACCATCGATGTCTGAATCGATGCCAGCCGGAACACAATCCAGAGAATCTAAACACAGGGCCTTCAGGCGATATTTCGAACTTACCGTGCAAATGTAGTAAACTGTTCGCCCTTATGCCTGTGTCGTCCAGCAGTTTACTCAACCGCATCTCGACAGAACGTGCAGATCCTCAAAGAGACCTGGACGACTAGACGAGCGAGATAAGGACAGCTAATCCCCACATTCACTGCTTTGTAGGATACAGCCGTTCTTATCCTGTACAATCTGCTTATAATGTACCCAACTGCTTTAACGATATGACCCATCAATTTTACCTTTTTCTGTGCAAAAAGGCGATGCATCGAAGAACAATACTCGAATAGCTGTAAGGAAGAGCTGTTGTTGAAACAAATTCCACAAACTCCAAGGACTTCCAAGTTCCCTTCTAGTACAGGTTATTTAGCCCCCACCCCCCAAACATTTCTTCGGTTAAATACCTGGCAGTCAAAAATAGGTGAGCAGCGGGCAACATAACCTTTACCCCCATTCTGCCCACTCACTGCGGGCAGTGTTTTCCATTGTGTTCGAAATTACTATGCTTGGCATTTGGGTATCCCTTAAACACTTCAGTCTGCGCCTTTTCGTAGTCGATGTGCGCGCCATTTCAGCTTTCCAAACAGTGTTACGCGCAGTTCCCAGTTTTGTGTTGCACGATTCCGGAATCATACGGATGACTTCTTTGCTGACAGAAGTTCTTTCTAGGTAAGCAATCTTGGCATGAAGCTATACAATTTAGTTTTGCATCGTTTTCGACTGAGAGGCCTGCTTTGTGACTGATGAAGAGTGATATAAAGAGAGTGCCGCTCGGTGACACAACAAAGTCAGTGGTAGAAGAGTGACCAGTCGGACGTTAAAACGGGAATATAAAAGCAGCACTGCACATGATGTGCCGTGACGTATGGACAATCTGGATCAGAGGTGGTAGAAGAGTGACGTTAAAATTTCATACCAATGTGCAGTGTTCAAGTATTTCTTTGCAGCCACAAACAACAATGCAAACAAAAGAAAGCAAATTGGAACGTCACTAAGCCCAATTGTGGACATTGCAAAAGCTTAAAACTCGAGATTTCACCTATGGTAGTATACAGCAAGAATTCTATCACAACCGAAACAACACAAACATAATGCGCTGTAACTGAAATAAGAATAATTAACGGCATGCAATAACAATGCGGAAAACATCATTTCCGCGAAAAGTGTCACTACGCTCGTATCGGTCAAAAGAGTGTTTCGACGATTATTACTTCAGATATAAATAATATCTAACGTCTCATTGCAGTCTAAGAACAATCGTTACATTGATTAATTCACTTTGTATGAATTGCTTTGAAGTACACTGTTATACGGATATTCCTCACTCGTTGTCCCATTTCTTTTGACCATTCACACGTGAATTTTCCCATTAAAACACAGTTCCTCACCTCGAGAAATTACCTTTATTTTTGCATTTGCAACAATTATTTTCAGGTCATTTTTCAAGCTTCAAATGTTGCAATATAACAGCTCCTCCCGGCCAGCTGTAACGATGTGGCACCTAAGCAACTTTTTCAACACTGAGAAGCTTTCTTCTGGTGGGAAGGTAGCAATCGCTGATTAACGGAAAACATTCGGTTGAGACGAAATGCATTTCAAAAATGTCGGTCGTTCGCCGATCGAAGGCGTTCATTAAAAACCTGATTAGCGAAAAGAACGGAAAAAGTGGTATTTTGGCGCTAACCGGCTGCAATTTCAGTTCCCAGCCTCAATTCGGTCGATTAATTACCATCGTTATCACACTGCCACTCTGCAGAGAGTTATCCGGCCATCGCGTCGTTTTGTTTTCATTAAGTGATTCGCCTATATTGCACTCCGATCCACGGAAACGTAAATGGCTTCACCTATAAATGGCATCACCGCATTCAGTCAAAATTATCCGTGATGTTCTTCAAAGGGATGTACTATGAGTATTTTTCATATCCATATAAGTACTAGATGAAATAATCAATAAGTGTATTCATGTTGCTAGATAACGATCTCTAAGTGTATCGGCCTTCCCTTTACTCATTTCCAAGCCTTTCAACTTGACCTCGATAAGCTGATTAATTCGTTGGAACTTGAAGCTTGAATGTTCAGCTAAGAATCATCGTCATCTCTTTCACGTCAACTTCCGTCGTGAGCGTCTTATGAAATCGGATGGCTTTCGTTTGTTCCTTGCTGATGGTGGAATTCATAATGCTGCTGTAAAAATGCTTCCCACTTTGTTCTGAAATTCGCATCACTTAGAAATTACTGCTTTGGTATTTAATGCCGTAAATTGCATTGTGCGGACTCATTCGGCACGTTTATCAAGGTTATTCAATTCTGAAACACCGCACATAAATGTGGTATCGTCGCCTTGTTTCTGATCTCGAAAGTGATTGAAAATTCTATGTTGTTCAGCATTTTATAACCCTTTAAACCTTCCGTATTTTATTTTGTCAGGTTTTTCGCTGCAATAAGTTATTTCAGCTCTATCAGGAACACCCGTTTGAACGAAGATGAGGTCGCGACAAATGTCTGAACAATACCGTCGCTCTCTAAGGCGCTGAAACGTTAATGAAGGAGAAAATGGCGCGAACGTTAGCTTCGATTGTTCATGTGCCAACGCTGCCTACTTCCGCTCCATCTCCGGATGACACGATGTGTTATTATCTCTAGCGTTCCCGCAAACTTATTTCCGCCTCTGTTTTTAGCACAGCTGTTTTAAATCAATTGTAGTCGTTTTGTTTGGCCGGATTTCTAAGGGAAGCGAAATTTGTTCCGGGTGCTGGTGGTGCAACGGTGACGAAGTCCTTACGTGTACTCAGAAGTGGGAGGTGTGCTACAGATTAACCCCAAGTGAAAAACAATGATGAAAATTGACCGAAAGTGGGAGAGAGGTTCGAGTTCTTTCAGCAAAATTGAACAAGATTCCTATGCTTTCGTAATCGGCATCTAGTGCTTATCTGTTCTATAGAGTTGTCATACGGGTCTGATTCGGATTATGTGGAGACAGGCTTAACCTATCTGTGTAAGGCTGCTATTGTTGTTCATCCTCCGGTCCGGTGCGGGGGCAGGTTAAGCCCACTTGTTTAAGGCAATAGATTAAATAACTGCCAGGCTTATACTTTTAACTTTGTCTAGGTGCCGGTTTAGTGGTTTTTTTTACTTTTCCTTTCCAAAAGTTTTAAAAATGAACTCTATTTGGTTTCATCTATTATTTACTTCAACAAATATAACTTAAGATAATTTTGCGTACTCCTTTGCTTTTGTTACTTTCTGTTGGAAGCTTTAGGAGTAATATATTAAAGTAAATATATTATATCGCCAGTAAATATATTAAAGCGGCCGCTGTCTGTTTTCCGGGTACGGACAATGAAGGTAAATTCATTGGTTTTTTTCCTCTTTTTTTTGAAATTAAGCTAGCTGCACGTTGAAGGAGACTCTCAGTATTGCCCATTCTGTGGTCGAATATCATAAGAAGTCTGTTTACACATTTGTTTTTCCTCTATAAAACCATAAATTTTAATAAAAGTCCACATACAAGTTTGTTCTTCCCCTTTATAAAACCTTAAGAAAACCAAAAAATTAAACGATCTCACCTCATTGCTTTTTACTTCTGTCACTATTACTATGTAAATTACTGTTTTCTCTGCATAAGTTACCAGTAAGCACTACTAACAGTATGAAATACTGGCTGTAGTGTATTAGTAGTAGTACAACCGAACTGGTCTGAGATTTGGTCTTAAGGGATCGGGCTCATACGACCTTATCTCCTCTAAACTTTTGAGCTCATGACATCTTACCCGTACTGCACAAGCAGATGTGATGCATAGTGTGGGAAATAATAGTGGCACCAGTTGCGTTTATATTGGTGGTTTATCCATATCTCGCAACGAAGCGCTGCAAAGGAATAAGTTAAGCGAAAGGTTAATCTCACATACGTTTCGCGAGCTATTTTTATTTTGTGCTCTATTTTGGGTCCGCTGTCCTGCAAATAAATCTTCGCCTTTTTTCACTGCTTTTCTAATTATTAATATTATTTTTCAGTGCTCTATGACGCCGTCGTTGGCTGAAACGTATCGTAAATCGGTATGTAGATATAAATATAATATCGATCGTATCGCCAGTAAATATATTAAAGCGGCCGCTGTCAATAATGTTGTTTTCCGGGTACGGACAATGAAGGTAATTTCATTGGTTTTTTTCCTCTTTTTTTGAAATTAAGCTAGCTGCACGTTGAAGGAGACTCTCAGTATTGCCCATTCTATGGTCGAATAGATTGGGACTGTCTAAATGAATACTGCTACTGTTAGCATCGCACCCCTTACCTCCTCCCTCCTGTCCCCTCTCTCCTTATCGCTTCCGCTGTCGTTTTCTGTTTTCAATTTTTCAAACAAAATGGCTAAGCAGTGATTGGGAATTAATATCAAACAACTTGAATCCTACAAATGAATGAATTTTACTTGATTATTTTTCAATATGGAGGTTGCAACCTTTTTATGCTAAACGGTTGTATTTTGCTTTGATGTTCTTAATAAATTCGCCAGGTAATATGCGTCTCTAAGCGAAAAACTTCAAATCAATTTCAGGTGGAATTTGAACGCACATTGGATGAACTCACTGAAGAGAATTATAGAAATGCGGAGCTTACGTCATTGGCAATTCTAAGGGAAAATCAGTTCGGTAATGCTCATATCTCAGCACCATCATTGGCAGATCTACCAGCAAAACATGTCGAATTGTGTCGTCGATTAAATAATGTATCTTATTGATTTTCCGTTTGTTATTTTAATTATATAACTGACTAACCAAATGATGGATAATCGGAGACGTGATATTGATCAGGAGTCATTGTCATTGTTCTCGCTTCAAAAAACTCTAAATACGAAAAAGGAAACACCGAATCAGAAAGAACAAATAAACAAAAAAGGATTTATTCCTTTTCTCACACTTCTGTCAAAGCTTTTTTAATAGTTCGTTCTTTTGGATTTATATAGATACCTACGGCATATATTTAGGTATACTTAGGTATATACAAGTGTGTAGGACACTTCAAGAATGCAAATTTAAATCGGGCGTGTGCAGTGTGGAAAACAGATTTATAATTTCATTGTTGTTTAGTTTCTGCCAGTATTTTAAGCACGGTTGAAGCATTTGGTGTGTGATACCGAAATGTTTCGGAGCAACTAATAGAAGAGATGTAACACGGCTGGACTCTAGGAGACTTTTGGTGTAGATACTATAAGGTAGGTCTGTTGATTCTGATTTTGGTGGTTTTGATGGTTTCATGGTTTTTATGAACATTGGCAGTAGGTCTTTGAACCATTGATATGTTTTAGGATTTCGAAAAGAAGTATGCGAATAACGCGTTTAAGGCGATTCCTTTGATGGACACGACGAACTTTTTGCCGCTGGTATATATTTTGTGTTCTGATTTGTTCGCTTCATTTTTGAAACTGTGTTTACATTTAAGTCATGTTAGTTTTTTTGCGAAAGAAAATAGCTCAGCATAGGTTACCGTTTAAAAGAACTTTTCAGCAAGGTGCAATACTTTATCCATCCAACACATTGCTTTAGAATGATATCAAAATAAGATTTAGTACTGTTATAGAAGTGGCACGTATTGAAGTATTATGTAATTAATAAATGATTATTGAGCTCTGAAGAATATATATCAATATTTTTCAATGCTTAGTGCCATATATATAAATATATAAATATAAATATAAATTATATATATATATATATATATATATATATATATATATATATATATATATATATATATATATATATATATATATATATATATATATATATATATATATATATATATATATATATATATATATATATATATATGGTAGAATTGCTGTGGGACTGTTTTCTTCCACGGAATGAAGATGGAAGAGGGAATTGGGAATGAATTAGAGGTGGGGGGGGGGGGGGGAGCGAAGACTTTGCGATTTCAAAAATTGTGGCGAAATCAGCCTGCACAATGTGCTGTAGGTTGCTTAAGCATTAACGTTTGCGATAATAGCAACACTTTAAGACATGCATCAGACGTAAAAGGAAGGTGAAGAAAGACGTGACCGGTAGAATGCGCAAAGTTGAGCTCACCGAACAGCATCGCATAGTCGACTATCGAATCCATAAAACCGGCCAACTTGTGCGACGATTAACCAAATTGGACAAGAAATTGGTTCGTTATTTCCTTTATTCTATCCTGGGCATCCGATCTAATGACAAGAAACGAAGGAGGAAGGGACAAGGAAGGTGTTGTGGAAGCAGAGCAGTGCTTCCTCCTAGGCTTACAATACATCTGTCCCTTCGACCTCTATAAAATAAAGTATCTGCTGCGGTTGAAACTTTATTGTCGTAAACTCTAAAGTTTATGACTTGTTTTGTTCATTAGGTATTTTGGTTGTGAGAATAATTGCAAGAGTGCAATTTCTTGCTGTTCATTCATGCCCTTCCCATAATTCACCAAATTCATTTCTTACCTTTGCTCGTGGCTTCCTTCATGGGCGGAGCTCTCTTCTCATTTAAAATGTGTTCTACTTCTTTTTTAGAAAATATAAAGGGCACATATGATCGTTTCTTCAAACATCCACATCTCCTACCTTTTGGTTCGTTTATCTCTAGGAGGTTAATTGAACTTCGCAGATTTCCACCTCGAGTGGTGGTCGTTATCCACTATGCGTGACAAGGTTGCATTTTCCGACGGTACCTTAATTATGCTAGAGTGCAGTGTAAAAGGTTGATTGTTTTTCAACGCCGAATTGTAACATATCTTAAGCCTTCATATTATGTCATTCTATGAGCAGTCATTTTAATGTTGTGTTTCAATCCTGAGGGTATTTGCAAAGTTACGTGTTGTTGACTGTTTGTACCTTAACATTCCGTACGTAGTTGTCCTAGCGAAGTTTGAAGTAAATGGTGTCATCCCGATCCTGATTGTTTCTATTGTGGAATGTCAGTTATGAGGAGCTCTTCTGTGCTTCGTTCCGTAGGCAAGACTGGTTAAAGCACCTCATATCTAAGCGAATTTATGCAAAATTTAGAAATGTTTGCTTTACATTAATAGCAGTACTATGGGGGAAACCGCTGTTGTGGTTCACTTTGTGTGCAGAACACTAGGGGCGTTACCTGTTGCGTGAATCGGGTTAAGCTCTAAAAGAGCAATTTTATCATCTAGCAAACCATTATTAGCCATAAAGAAACAGATGTCGATTTTAGTGAAGAAATTGTCGAATACAAAGGAAAATGGCGTTGGAAGTCCGGCTCGTCTACTATCATTGGTTTTGCACTTTCGGAGGAAGAGAGAAAGAGGATTATAGAAGAGGGTGAGGCACCCGATGGAATAGGTTGCACATTGTCTGTGTGTGCTCATCTTTTTTGAAAGGGGGGAGGGGACACAGAGATGGCACACATTCTCGCTGGTGATGTTTGGTCGCAGGGGAGTTGCTAGTAGAGTGGGGAAGCAGAAATTGTTCAAGATTGCAAGTTTCTAATTTCGAATACTAACTGACATAACACTGCACATCTACGGGGTACACCGCACTTCACTTATTTATCTTCTCAAGGAGACTGCGTGCATAACCATCTTTGAACTTGGGAATTAGATATCTGGGGTTTTATAAGGGATAGATATGAGTGAGTGTTAAGCTCCGTTGAATTGATATAATGTGATCCATGGCGTTCAGAGAACCGACGAAGCAAGGAATTGATTTTTCAGTGAGTAAGGTGATTTGGTTACAGATTATCAAATGTTCTAAAATCCCTGAAAGACCGTTGACCGGATCGGGCAATCTCTTCTTTCGTATGTACATCAGTAAGTCTTATTCAGTATTTTTCTTTTATTTATTTATCGTTGTGAATTATGTTTTTATTAAATGTTTAGCCTAACAAGCGTTGTATAGGAACGCATTCTGAAGTAGCTCATCAGTTATCTCAGTGGGTGGGAGAAATAGACTGCTAGGTTCTAATCACACGTGCGACGAATATTTTCTTGTTTTTTCTTCACACGCAGCGATATTTTCTTGTTTCACTCATTTCAATTTACAGTATGGGATGAATGCACATATTTGCTGGACCTTGGTCCAGATTGGTTTTGTTGTTTCTCAGAAATACTCACGGTCGGATTGTACTCACGATCGTTCATTTTTCTACGATTAGAAGAGAAAAATCCGAAATTTGAAAACTTCTGATCTGAATGATGAAGAATTTGCATTAAAGGTAATATTTGCAGACGCAGACCGAGAGAGTATCCGCAGTGGTGTTGTGGGCCTGGTATGCTTTTTGCTTTTACTGCTACTTTTTGCTATCAAGGTGTGGAATGAGAAGAGCAGCATCGTTTCACTTGTGGGCTATCGTCGCCATCATCTGAATTATGGAAGGAAGGAACGGGGAGGAGAGGGGGCGAGAGGTTCATTCATTGATTGGGATCTTTGGTTGCATGTTGGAACTCGAAATTGATTATTCATCCCAGGCAGCGTTTTAGAGGATAAAACGATATACTAGGTCTGAGCTGTTTCTGCTGTTTACAGTTGCTGGGGAATATGTCATCTTTCCTCCATTGTGATATGAATGGAGGTTGAGGAGGAAGAGTGGATTCATAGATCGATGGGAGGGGGAGGGGGTGTTCAAGCAGCAGTATTCTGTCGTCGTCTTTCAAGGGATTGGAAATTAATGAATGGGTCATTGCATATCCTCTATGTGAAAGTAGTGAAGGCTTTTGTGCATACACTTGAATCTTTTCGCTATTCAAATTCCCATACCTCACGCAGTGTGAATATAATAACAGAGGAATTCTTGCCATGGTTTACTGGTGTAAAAGTCAACTTGTTTCTAGTATATCACTTATTGCAGCAGTAAAATTCGAAAAATTAGTGCAAGAGAAGGAGAGATGCTTTGTTCGTGTTATTGTATCTGCTCTGAAGGTTTATTTGCAGTCATTCTTCAAACCAGCGGTGCATTCATCTCATCCGAAACGACTCACGGTGAGTGATCCTTCTTAGATCCCATGTGTCTGCGATAATTTTTTACTTCGTTATTATCATTTCACTTGCAGGATATAAAAGATGTGGCAGGAGCGGTTGGAAATAAAGGTTGGCAGAAAGTAAACCGATATCTTCTCGGTTGGAAATAATAACAATAATAATAATAACAGCAGTCATAATCTCGATGGTGCTTTCAGCAGTTGAGTAAAAGTGCCGTCATACTGATCGCACAAGGCAGTGTGCATTTCACTTAAACATTTCAGTCATACAACCAGCTGGTTATATGGACTAAATTCATCCTATTTCGCAGTTCTGACCGTGTTGCTAAAAATAGTACTGTACTGTTGTCACACCTCCTATTTCTGTCTTGACCATTGCAGTAGTGCTCTAGGTGCACCGTTACAAGAGAGGAGGAAAGGGACGTGTTTTTCGAATAGTTTTTTGTGTAATTATGATATCCGTTTATTATTCACAAAGTATTTTTGCATTCATCAACTCAAATTTAGTTGCTTTTGAAGGGGCATTGATACGTTTAGTTCATGCAGCAGGACTGTGATTGTTGTGAATATTTAAATTTTCGTTTCAGGGACCGAAGACGTTGGCATTGCCTTCAGTGGATGATAAAGTATTATTTTCGTAATGTTTGCTTGTTTCCATTTTACCATCTTAGTTTACTCCCATTACCTCAACTTCTTTTAGCCATATATTTAGCTCCTTTCTTGCAAGCTTTCAGTGATTCTTAGAGTTAAATTCTCTTCAGGAAACAGGCATCAACAAAATGTCAACAATCCTGCTTTAACGTCATGTTGGGGAGCAAAAGGTTTCATACAAACCTGCGGCGTTTAGTTTTCCAGTCACATACTGTTCCGACCAAGCCATAGTTAAAGAGTTGTCGAAAACTGTCGTATCGGTTAGGTTTCGAGTAAAAATTGCGTTTGTGACCGCTGCATATATGAAGTAATTGTCTGATGCTCATCAGGAGAAAGACAAATTTAAACGGCCGGATCAGTTTCCATATTATTATAATACTCACACTCGTATTATGCGAATGAGTAGTGGCTAAACAATTTCCGCATTATCATAAAAGAATCGCTGTGCTTCTTCATTGTTTAAATCCTCCAATTATTTTGTGCAGTGCATGATCTTATTGGTTTCCAATTCTTCTTTTAGTGATTCATTTCACAAATTTTGTTGAAAGTTGATGTTTTTAGGTAAGAGGTATGCTGGATTTACCGTCCACATCGAGGACGGTTCAAAAAGGGAGCATAAATAAAACGGTGGTAAGGATTTATTTTATTCCACGTCACTATATCGCATCTGAAATGTGTTTTTCGTTGTCATGCGGGTTTTGGATTCCCTTCTCGTTTCCCGCAAGATATGCTCGTTACCCGAAAATAACTGCAATTTGATGATCACTTTTGTTGTAAAGTTCTCTAAGATAAGATTAGTGAGTGCATTGCTGTTATGATGTAATGATGACTTCACATTTCATTAATTATTGAGAACTTAACCGTAATGCAGGCAAAGTGTGTCGCTAAGAAGAGAGTTCACAGTGAAGTGAAGAAGGACGACGAGGATTGGTATGATAGAGGTGCGCCGTTTGGTTTATTTTCTTTATCCTCTGTTTCCGCAACGCTAATTTTTTGGACTGGTCTCGTTTAAAATATTTTTTGAAGCGATTTATGTGGACAGGTCGGAGACTCTAGTGATGTTTTGACTGCAGCTAATTTATAATATATAGGGAAAGTGCCCAATAAGGAGCGAAAAGCAGAGAGATTATTCAGTAGTACAGTTGAAAGGATTGAGGTGAGGGGGGGGGGGGGAATGGGCGTAGTGGGAGGGAGTATTTATTAATGCAGTTATGGGAACTGAAATGATGAGGGAGGAGGCGGAAGATGGTAGTGATGAGATGCCGGCTGTGAAAGCATCTTTGCCACCTCACTCTTTGAAGGATCCTTATTTTAAAGACAGTTTTATCGTTCATTTTGCAATGTGTGGAGCTCGCACTGTGTGGACAACGTTGGTTAATAGAGCCAGTTTATCCAATTTGCGAAAGTTTCCTCATTTTGTATTGCTTCTTACCATAATTGGGCTTAAGTTCTTGCATTATTTTTTCTTGCATATGCATGATCGGTGGGTCTGTTATGGATGGTTTAATTTGAAAAAAATGCACGCGATTTCCTTTATTTGTTGGTTCTTCAGTTTCTCGTTGGCAGCGGGATGTCGAAAGACGCACGAAGAGCAAAGATTTCGATGAGGACTTAACGACTGAGACGTTCGAGAGGCACTATCGTCAGAAGCTTTGTCGTGCTCGCAGGAACAATGAACTAATGGAGCGAGGATGCATCTTTGATTAACCATAAGGTGAACAGCGACGCATTTCGTCGTGAATGCATACTGCAGTTCCAATTATTAAATGAGGCGATCGTTCTTCTTCATCAAGCTCTCAATCCTGAGCTCTTCTGGCTTGAGTTAACTTCTTTTAATACATATTTGCATTTATGTCACCGGTCGGTCTATCGTACACCTCTTAATTGCATTGAGTTGTGTCTTTTTTTTCAGCTCATTCCGCTTTTTCTCGCTTATTCTGACTGCATATGTGCTTTTCCAACTTTGCTGCGAATCATTGACCGTCGGGTGCATTCTCGCTATCAATAGTGAATGGCAGTTGTTAATTTGTGGATAGCTCATCGATAATGCGCGCCCCCTTTTTAGAAAGGATCTCCCTCGTGAAATGAGATCGACCTTTCCGACTTCCTCCTTTCCTCCCCTCGCCCTTTCTTTTCGTCCCTCTTACTACCATTATGGGTTCTGTCTCGGTGCATTCGCTCCACAATCCGAACTTTATTCGGTGTTTTCGGTTTCGACTTTGGTTGCGCGTTAAGGATTTGACACTCCGTTGCTTTCCTTGCCTATGGCGGTTGATTACAGTAAAGCTTGCTGCACCCAGTTTTACTGGTAATGCGTTTTGTATTTGTGAGTGTTTGCTTTAGAATTATGTACTTGTTGAATATTTTTTTATAAAATAGCAGGGGTAACTCCTTATCGAA
This sequence comes from Ascaris suum, assembly GCA_013433145.1. Classification (NCBI taxonomy): domain Eukaryota; kingdom Metazoa; phylum Nematoda; class Chromadorea; order Rhabditida; family Ascarididae; genus Ascaris; species Ascaris suum. Next base: position 5,281,993 of record CM024178.1, on the reverse strand, counting down.
TTATTGGTGTTTCGAATTTAAATATTGCGGAAACGTTTTGAGGATCTTTTCGGATTTCGATATTTGAAGTGAAGCCGGACATGATGGTGTTCTCCTGTGTGGTGGAGTATAGGTGTGCTGTGCTTATCGAAACATTTGCATAATCCTCTCAAAATTGAAGTGCGGTGGTTGTTTCAAGAAATATTTTGCTATTTGTTGGCGAGATCTTACTTAATTTCACTCCCTTTTCCCACTCCGTTTTCCCCGTCGTCTATTAAAGAAGTGTGCTGTAAGATGTAAGGAGGCTGTTCGAAGGTGCTAATTATTATATACTAAGCAGTGTTTGCATTTTTCATGTTGATTTGCATATCGCTTTTTTTGTTCTCCCGTTATAGACTGAAGCATTTTTCATGCTTATGAGTTCTTTGTATATATATATAAATTGCCCAATAATTGCGTTGATTTTTTCGATGTCTCTTTATTAGAGCGAGTCTCAACATTTATATTGCATTTAAAATATGCCTATCGCATTCATACTCTATAATTTTGTATTGCATTTTATCAATTGCCTTACATGGATGATCTCACTCGTTCTATGAAGCATGGGTCGTGTGTGGTAAAATATTCCTCTCTTAAAGGCACTTTTCAAGTAGACAAGTTGGCATACCGAAATAATGAAACGAACTGTTTCAAACTCTGTATTTCTGAGGTGGATTGTATTTCTCGATGAAAACGAAGAGGGAACTGCCGAGGATGGGATCGCTTTATTCGCTTTATTTGTGAGCAGAGAGTGAAAGTATTTTCTGAAAGTCAGTGGTGGGAATTCATAGTCGGTCTTCGTCGCGAGGGCATCGTTAGTTGGGGTTTCTTTTTGCGGATGGGTTCCTCTTCGAGAATTACAGCTGTAGTTTTTGTTGCAGATGATCTTATTCTTGTATGTGCGTGAGGGTTTATAAAACTGAGCTGTATTCTTTGAAAGAGGCAGAGTTGAAAGTGAGTTCTTTTATGGTGTTCTTTTTATCGTTTCTAGTTTATTCTCTTTCCATGTTTATTTTGTGAGATATACAGGCAGCCGGCTGTCGGTTGTGACAAGTCATTTATATTTGCGTTTTCATTACCTCAATAAAATGTTTCCCGTTGTTTCCTATTCTACTTTGAGTGATATGTTGAGATCATATGAGGTATCATTTTAGGGCAAAATTTTGCGCTTTCGTGTGGATTAGATTGGTGTGTTAAGGGAATGAGCATCACAGTGAAAAGGCGGAGGGGGGGGGGGGTGGGTGTTTTGGCTGCAAGATCTTGACGAAGTATACTCAAGTAAAAGGTGAGTGATCTGGTAACCTTGCCAGATGCCGCTTGTAGCAAGATAAATTTCTGGTTGTGCAATGTATGAACTGTGAAATAGGGAAAGCCGTATCAGCATGCTTGTGGTTGTTGCCTGCGCACAGCGCTGCGACAATTGCGCCTCCACTAGGTGGTCTTACCTGGGATTACTATAGATTCATTGCGGGAAGAGTAGAGGTATAGGCAGTGGTGCGGAGTGCAAATATAAAGCCTTGTAAAACGGAGACGAGAAATTGTGGCCTCTGGAAGAAATAAGGATAGCACACCAAAGATTCGTGATAGGATCTATTAGCGTCGTTCTGCTTGGAACTTTTTTGTCTTTGAGAGCCGTAATTGTCGTAAGAGTCTAGACAAAAAGGTGAGGAAAACTGAGCCACTCATTTAATGAGCCATTTCCGTCAGCGTCTAATGCATGCTTAAAATGGCTGGTAGTATACAAGTTTTCATGGTATGACAACAAAAAGTTCGAGTTGCACGTCACTTCCTCATTTGATGTCAAGAAATAGAAGCCACCAAGACATCTCTTTTTTTGCCCTTCAATGGGGGTAAAATGAGGCTGCTCTGGTCCCACAAATTATCAAGGTGCGAAAATACTTGACTCAGACAACTGGATTCAACGGCATTTGATGTCTGGAAAGGGGCATATTATACCAGTCTCTTTGACACATTTGTGTAATGTAATAGGTATTTGCTATCATTGGTATTTGAATACCTGTTGCCTCACTGATATCATCATATTCGGCTGAGGTTTTGATTTACGAAATATTGTAACGATCCTGTAAGTAACCGATGCCCTCTATCTCAGTTCGGTCTTGGGTTTTGATAAGAAATGCCTCGATCAGTTAAACACGGAGGAAAGAAAGTGGCTCGTCCGAGCAAAAACAAAAAGAACGCTTCGGCAGCGAAGAAGAAGGCATTGAAGAGAAGGAAATTGGCGGCCAAATGTGCGAGGTAAGTTTGCTACTGCCGTGTGTGATTCCTCGCATTAATGTGGTGCATAAGCTGATTTCAATGTTCATGGAGTAGAGCACTCGAACGCTTGTCTGCTTATTTCCTTGGATTTTATGGGCTCATCCTATGAGTTCGAACTGGAGACGTTCCACTACCTCGAGTGGGATTTACTGAGACGTTCTCGATTTACTTCATTGTTATATGCGCTTTGAATGTGCTGAACTGTTGAAGATGTTCAACATTTCGGAGAAGGAGGAGCAGGAGGGTAAGGAGGCGAGGAAGACGAGTTGGCAGTGCATTTGATATCACGCAAATGTTGCATGGTTCGAATCCATCTTGTGGCTTAAGGGATTTTATCAATTTAGTAATTACGCTGATGGGAACTAATAGGGTTTCGCTGCGATGGTTGAATCTTGCGAAGAAGTAGCGCTCATACTTGAATCGTTCAAATCGTTTAGTGCAGCTTACAACAGCAATTCTTTTTATTGTTTTTTTCAGTTCACTATTTTTGACGCTATCATTGATAGAAGCTATCTTGATTGTAAAGGTAAATGGTTTTTTTCATCCGATAAGTTCATCATGCCATGCCATAAAAATTTGTTGAAATCTTATTAAAGAAATTATTTTGCAGCAAGACAATCCTCAAAGAATGGGCAAAAGATAAAACACTGAAGCAGAATCTTGAATCGATGGGTCTCGTTTATGACGCAAACAAAGCGATTCCAATTCGTTCGGTCGGTCTCGCTTTCCTCCTTTTTTTGTTCCTTTTTCCTGCCGATAAGTGTCTTTAAACAGTTTATTATTTACGTATAAAATTACTCGTGAAATGAATTCCGTATTTCTCATTAGATTTAGTGATTGAGAATTTGAATTGCAAAAATGTATTTAATGCGGTATCATTTTGACTTCCATATTACCATTCGAAGTGCTCTTCTAACACTGAAATGTCGTATCGGCATTAGGAGCCCATCAGAGAAATTTTTTGGGAGATCAATACTAGTGATATGGTGTCGTAGTTACGATTCAAATCTCTTGTGCAGTTCTGCTGGGAGCGAGCTGGAAGGATGAAACCGCATCTTAAGGTTTATTTTGGCGAGAATGGGTGCTTTCCATTTATATAATAATTTCGTAGATGGGGTGGTCTTTTAATGCAGGTGGATGCAGTGTGCCAGAGCGGTTTCCGGAATTACGTGCCTGAATAAAGGTGATGTCGCCGAACGATATCTTAGAAGCCGATAAATTAAAGGTTTATGGATAATGTGGCTGAGTGTGTGAAGATGGATTAAGGTTAGCACCGCCGTATTAAAATAATATAGCAGGGTGATCTTGATAATGTTGTGGTAATTGTGCATCGATGTGTACATTAAAATTGTTGTATGTAAGAAAGTAATATTTTCAGGGAATGGGCAACGCGAGCGATGAGGTGGAGGAAATGGAAGTAGAGGAAGCAAATGCGCGAGGGAGTGTCAAGGAACAAAAAGATCGACTGCTTAAGATGGTTATCTTTTGCATGATTGATAGAACGAATCGCGTGGATTATTTTATGAAAGTTTGAAAACGTACCTATGAGTTGAATCGGTTTGAATATGGGAATTTATTTATTTGCTTATTTTGCGATTGTTGCCCATTAATGAAATTTCACGTCCTTCCTTTGAAGTTTTTTAGCTATCGTCTTAATTGTTTATATTTAATTCGATTCACTTTTTTGCGCCGTTCTTCCCTCCGTTTCCCTTTCCGCTCTCATTATCCATCCTGATTCCCCTTCCACCTCCTCTCCACTCCGCATGCGGTCACCTCTTTAGCTGGGCGCTTGATGATGTGATGTGATTGCGAGACGTTGTGAGAGTGATTCTCGTTGCCAATGTACTTTTGCATTAAAAGAATCTCGTTTCCTTTGTTAATCGTTTAATATGATAGACGAATATGCATAATTCATCACTTACCTAATATGCTTATAGGAGTTGATTATGCATTAGTTTAAACGAGGAACAGACTGTTTAACGGTTAAATGTCATCAAAGATTCTTTGTATCATAATTAGCAAAAATTAGCAAAGAATTTTGATGCTTTGAATATTGGTCTTGTTGTTTCAGGTGTTTATATTTCAATCTGCTGAAGTGTTTCTGGAATTCTGCAAATGAAATTCTCTCTGAGATCATTCCATGTAGAAAATATATTCTTTTTAAGAAGTATGGAGGACCCAGTGTGGATCGGGCCAAAGCAGCACGTGTCATAAGTGCTCTGGAAAGGGAAGTAAGGAAGGAAGAGAAGCGAATGAGTAAAGGGCGGCGATACAGACTTTTGCAGCAAGATATCGACTTCTGTGTGTATATGATGCAGAGACATGGAGAGGATTATGAGGTAAATTTCATCGCTGTGATTTCAGAAGTATTTATAAGATGGTCTTAAGGGGTTTTAGGTAGGATTAGAGCGTTATTAGACAATTCTACTTGAGATTATCGCGGATTCGATTTCGAACAACTATAATGCTGATATGGATTTATATCACATAAATCGTTTTCGACGTACTTGACTTAGAGATCCGAATGATTGCATGAATTTGCTCGATATATATATATATATATATATATATATATATATATATATATATATATATATATATATATATATATATATATATATATATATATTCAAATGTCTATTTATGCATCATTCAAGAGAGATATTACAAAAAGAAATTGAGAGTACGAGTACGATCGTTCATTCGATCACACGAAAGCAGCAAATTTGAGACAACAAAGTCTACTATTCGGCCTCTCTTGTCTTGTAACTTGATTTTGCCTGTTGAGGGAGAACGCTCGAAATACTTTGAACATTTCAACTCGTTATGTAAAATTCCCTTGTGGCAAGGAATTGATTCGTGCAGGCTTCTGACTATGCACCTTAAGAAACGGATATAAAGTGCCCTAAATTAAAATGAGATTCTGTTGGAGTTGGGGGGGGGGGGGGGTGGGGTGGAGTGAATGGATGCGATATCTTGGACACGAAATAAGATGTGATGTGGGATGTCATAAAGCTTTGATGCTCCACATTTCACTTCCAATGCGTGCCTCGTTCAAATTCTTACTGTTTTTGCATGGGTCATTCTCACATTTGCTGCTGTTTTCTCACTTAGCCAGATCTACAACAGTTTTCGTTGGCGTTAAATGTTGAGTTCACGGGAAAGGAAACCACCAGTGTGTTGAATAAAAGTGAACTGAAGTAGCTGCAGTAAAATAAAAATAAACAAGGATATCAGTGAACAGAATATGCAAATTTCAGAGCGTTACATAACGAGTGTATGAATCAGTAATTTCAGTATGTTGAACATAAGAAGGATGGATATGTGCACAATGGCAGCTGATATTGCTTTTGAGAGGCTGATCCGGGCTCTCTTTCACAGTTAATAACCATAGTGCTCTATCAAATTGTTCCTTTTTCAGGCATCCTCATAAACCCTTAAATGCGATTTTTCAACTTTATTTTTAATGAAAGAATTCTAGAGTATGGCTCGTGATGCAAAGAACTTATACCAGGATACACCGAAGCAGATTCAACGCAAGATCCGTATTTTCAAACAGAGTGCCGAATATCAGAATTTAATCGCGAGTTCGAGCTCACAGTGATCTTTTGTTCGTCGGTTGTATGATATTTTCATGAATTGAAGGTATTCCAGTTATCCATCTTCCAGACTACTGTTGTTGTTTCTTTCAGTTCTGGAAGATTGTCCATTTTTGCCCAAAAGAATCCGTTTTGTTATTCACTGTCTTCTTGATAAAAATGCTACAGGATATCAAAGTTTTTGATTCATATAGAGAGGGAAAGTACTTCTGGTTTATTATATGTTGTTGGTTACATCTGATTTTGTCGTGTCTGTGCGTGTCTGTGAAAATGTCTGTGTGTGTCGTCTTGTTACATCGTTTATTTGGTAGTGTCACCTCGCTGATTAGTGAAGTTTATCAGTTTTGCTTTCATCCGATGGTCAACTTCACAACTTTTTAATTGAATCAGTAGCAACATTTATGGATATTATAGCTGTCGCAACGTTCACATATTCAGCTGTGTTTGATAAAACATTAGTTGATCGATGTAATAATAACTTGTTGAGTGCAGGTGGGAAGGTTGATTTGAGGGTGAAAGTTTGCTTAACCAGCAAATGTTTAGGAAATCACATGCTGCATATTTGTAAACTGTTTTTGAACGTTCACGCAACGGGACAATTATAGAATGGATTGCAAAATGCACATATTGTGGTGGGCTCGTTCGGTTGCTATCGCACTAACTGCATTTGTCGCATCTTATCGAATTTAATTCTTATACCATTCAAAACTCACGAAGAGTAAAACCACAACATATTTTGTTAACTATCAGCGATGTTTCTCCTCGTGTTATAAACTGTAAATTATTAATAAAAAGAAAAATTGGGAATTGAAAATATTGTTGTTTATGCGTTTGCCTGATAGGGAAAACGATGCCTCATTTCAAATCCAGGGAATCCGAAGTATTTGATTTTTTGTTGCCTCGGAGCATTCATTCAGAGATGAGTCACTGTTGTTAATAACGTCGTGGCTGTGCTTAAAGTAGTTGTTGGTTGCGATATTTCCTTGTTTTAAAAATTAGCCAAGTGATCACTGAGTGATGGAAAACACGTAGGGCGGTGTCTGATATATATGGGAGATGAGACTGCGAGCACAATGACAAAGCAATGTTGGATGAAATGTTCTACTCATTCGAAGCAAGTTCGGAATAAAGAGCGGAACATTAAGAGGATAGAAGGAAACAGGGGGAAGTAGAGTGCATTTTGAGGCGTGCTTTCTAGGTTCGTCTCTGATACACGATTAGAACAAAGACGTGCAGTATCACAGCAGGGAACCTGTTGAAATGTGTTGTCCATGTTGCAGCTGAACAGATCTAGACAACTAGTGCAGTTTAGTTTCTGCCGGGATCCATGTCTTCCGAGTTTCTCATGAGAACAGGTGGCTTATGCTTGTAAGTGGCCGTTGGTGCATACCCATAAATGACCGCAAGTCCCGAGGGGAGGTTTTCGAATATAAAACCGATAGTTATTGGTTCCTTCTAACCATAAAAATGTCTCTTTTTTCACAAACATGTCTCTTTGCGTTCCTTAGTTAAACGCGATGGCCACGCTGTTTCGAAAAAGGCTGGCAATTGAACTCCGATAAAGTAGTCAGCAACCCCCTCCATCCCTTTGATCTCGTGGTTACTTATATCTATTCGAGAATTTCAAAACGGTCGTAACAAACATTAGGATTCCTACTAGTATCTACGAAATGGTTGCTTGCTACTAGCGGATGGTTCGCATCTGCGTTACGATAGGTGCAGAATGGCTCAATTGAAGCAAAGCACCCATTTTCAAGGAAATTTTCGTCGGCATAGGAAACTTAGATGACCATGAGGAGATTGAAAAAAATATGGTGTGTTCTTATCAATTCTAGAACTGCATTGCATCTGACGTGGGTTTAGCGAGAGTGGAACTAATTACCGTGGCGTCACTTACAAATACCGTGGGGTGGTTGTCGTATAGTGTGCCGTGCAGCATCACCTGGGCTGCACTGTTGTACGCCTTACGATATGCTTTTAGGGCGTACTGTTGTATGCTTCTTTCTCCCGACGTATAGGTTTAAGAATTCAAGTAAGAAAGTGTTGTTGCGCTATCTTATGGGCAGCTGCATTTTCATATATAAACATCCGACTGAATTATATTTCGTTATCGTAAGTTCTCGATCGCACAAATGAAATGTTTCGTTTCGTCGCAATTCCGGCTGAGCCAAATGCCGTCCGGTGACAGCGCAACACAGCCGACCTCCAGCTCCGTGGAATCGAAGTTTTTGTATCCTAAAATCAGCTACGTCCCATATGATTGATTATTTCCTGCGGTGAAAAATTTCTGTCATGTAAAATGTATGGAAACAAATTGTGATGCGTGTCAGGGGAGTGAGTTTGTGTGGTATCCGCTTTTGAAGCCTCGCTTATCAGGGGAGTTGTGGTAAATGCTAATACACACAAATAAGTACACTCTAATGTAATACCTAGATAATTTAATATGAGATATACCTGAATTACTTATAACCTGACACATTGTAACTCTACAAACCAGACACTCTCAAAATCGCCAATAAACAATATAATTTGCATTTGCAAAAAGCGTTATAGTAATGTCGTGCCGGTGAATCACCGCCCCGGAATTTGTCGAATATAATCGCCACACCATTTCACATCGGTTTTATTTTCATACCCGTTGGATTATAAAAAACCGATGTTTTGTGGAGAATTAGTTCGATCGATTGGATTATTTAAATTAATTGTATTGTTTTGTACATTTTATAAGAGTTTACACTCTGCTTTAAGCCCTGGGAATTTACACGCGCACCAATCTGCTTTTCCTAAGCTATCGAAAGTTAGTAAGGTGCTGAGGGATCAAACAGGAAATTGATCAAAAACGATCCTTGGGAACACTCGTGGGTGGCTCCGGAAATCTAAAAATCCACGGTATTATGCTGGAATTTATTTAACACTTCATTTCTTTCTATTGCAGAGTCTATTCTACGTTGGGTGGATTTCGATTCGAATCTGCCATCCTCTGTGCTTCTTTGCTTTATATTAGTGGGGATCCATTAAATGACGGGCATTATGGCTTAAACTCGAATTCACTTGGTAATGTTTTGCTTCCTTCCGTTAACACGACAGCTAAGGATTACGTCGACCATATGAGTGGTAAGCAGATAATTTTAACAACGCGAATCTTATCACCCAATTGAACAATGCGTCGCATTCACATCTCTTTGTGTTAAGTCCACGCAGATGAGCGTTGAAATCTTGTGACTGACTCGGTTTTCGAGAATAACACACAACGCCTTGAGAGAATTGCTGGTGCACTCGTCCGCTTAAAGAGCAAGCTGCCCCTTGTTCTATTAATTTAGTTTCTCGCAGTGCAAATACTAATGAAGCAATTCTCGAATTTTCAATGACACCATCCTGCAAAGTCCGGCAATCCGTTCGATGATTTTCATCTTAACCCTCAAATCAAGCCTTGATCATGATAGATGATCTAGTCGTTCAATGACGGAACTTTTCGTTTTCGCCTATTCGCACCATTCTTTCTGTTGAATCGACTGATGGTCACAAAATAGAAATCGAATCGATTTGAGTCGTCGAGTTTTATAGATGCTTTGATAAGGATATCGATTTACTCGGTGTATTGAGAGTATTCACCGAAGATACGGAACCTGCAAATTGCTTACCACTTATTTCGGTGACGTCGAAATAGGTTCTCGGACCAATCCACGCTGGTCGATCAACTTCCCTTCTCAATATATCTGCAAGAAGCATAAATGCATATGCATTTGTTATGCCTTTTAACAACCATAATTGAGTGTCATTTTATCACTCATACTGTGAGCATCTTCACTTTGTTTTCGAATTTCTGGACGTGTGAAGGAAGTTAGTTGGAAGGACAATGCGACCATAACAGCGCTAACTAATGAGAGTATGTTGCAGGTTCCAATCCCCGTTAACATGATCACTGTGTTCACTCTTAGGATCAGCATTACCAGTAGGTTCAAGAAGCTCTTTATGGGCAATGAGCGAATTAGGATATTTTCGATGCTGTTCACAGTCGAGGCTAGCGGATAGTGATACTCGACAGATTTGCAAAATTGCCGACACTGGTGTGATTTTGAGTCGCATCAGTATGAATGAAACTTGAGATCAACAGTACTACTTCGATGGTGCTAGCAAATTATGACGACTTTAATCCACTGCTTATGATGGCGATACAGCTTGAAAAGATGCACATACATGACCCTCTCAGATTATATGCATTAATCTCACCATTTACCCTAACCAATACCACGGTAGTTTGTACCTCAACAAGTTACATACCTGAGACTATCATGTTGAAATTTGTACTATTTATAGTTAATAGTTTTGCAGCGAACGATTTGCATGTATCTTCAGCTTCATAAGCATTCAGCTTACTCGGAAATACTTTTAATTTAATCTTGTGATGTGGGATTTCGATCCAATCGGCGAGTAATGACTTCCTGAAATTCTTTGAAATTTTAATTCAAATGTAGAGTGAGAAATCGGGAAACGATTAATCGATAAAAATGCCTCGAAAAGGAATGGAATTTGGAGAGGTCTCTAAATTTTGCGATAAGAGATCTACTGGAATGTGGATGTACATATATATACTGGAATATATACTTCAGTATTGATGGATACCTTTGTTGTAACAATACTTTATTTACTGCAGAAATTCTATTTCACAGCACTATTTCGTGACAATTGCAAGGGTTTTTTCCATGCATGCCTTCTAAAATTTCGTTTTATTGTCATCTCTCTTGGATCCTTAGCAGACTTGTTCTAGAAAAAATGTTCGAGAAATTTTCCTCTTATTTCCAGGTTTCGAAAGTCTTCCAGTTAGAAAGATATTCCACGAATTTTTCCTTCTTCCAACTCTCTGCTTATTACAAACTTGGAAGGCATCGTTTGAACACATAGTAGGTTCGAGAGTTTTTCAAACACTATACAGAACGCTTTTGTGTTTATTGCAATAATGGATGGGAATGTTGGATTGTCGAATGAGTGGTAAAATAACACAAAAAATCTCGCTTTTTCAGTCAGTCGATAAAGCACAATATAGGGTTCCACCTTATACCTCACAAGCATTCTCACGGCGTTTTATGGCGATTTCTTCTTTTCTTTCGTTATTTCTCAAACTTTGCAGTTTCGCCGCGCTCATGAAAACTCCGAATGGATTTGTATTTCAATGCATTAGAAATCAAATTAAATCATTTATGAGCTTACCGAATGTTGAATTGATTCGCTCTTATCGCATTCAATTGTTCGGCAAAATGAGCTAATTTTTCGAGGAATGTCTCTTCCGTTATCCTCACCGAATTGTTCAACTGAAATTCGATATTTCAACTTCGGCTTTTATCATATATTTTTCTCCTTTCATCTTTTGTTACATCAAACAAAACACTCACAATCATCGACGTCCACATGCGTATAAAATAGAACTACGAACAGACAAATTTAAAACGAATCAGCGTCACAGTTTGCTTAGCCAGCAAGCAACTCAACCACATTCGCTGTAAATCTCTAGGAAGTAGAGCTTCAGCTCCCTAAGTGGTCGAGTCCCGCGAAGACCAGCCGCAGTGCAACTCGATGCAGCTGATATGCGGCCAGGACAGGTAACATAACCCCTGCAATAGCATCCTCATAGAGAATCCTAAAATTTGCAGGCAGTCTTCTAAGCCCGCAGTGAAATGAACTGGATTGAATTAAAATTCAACCCAGTGAAGCAATTATAGCTTTTTAGTGAGATTGTATAGCCTTACAAGGAATATGTGCAGCTTTGTGGAGAATGCTTTACCTGTGCACGAAAAACTTACAGCCCTTCCTTGCGTTATCTTGTGGAAAGTCACGTTACGGTTGTGGCCCTCAGTGGTGTCACCCTGAGCCGTATAGAACGCCGGTGAAAACCTTATTAGAAGGCACATACTTCCTCTGGATTCTAGATCGGCACATGGTGCATTTTTCACAAACGTACATTCTACATCGGATTCTCTCATGAAAACCCTCATGGCGGTATATGGTATCAATATGTTGCAACAGTTGTTTCGACAACCAATAAAGTTGTTTATATGAAGTTTGCTAAATATGAGTTGTATAGTAGTTGTAAAAAAGCCGGAAATTTGAATCGGCAATATGTTTGAAGGAAATTATGTGGGGCTTTATGTTTTATGCGCGCCTACTGTAACAAGTCGCATATGACTACTGTAACAACTGTTTTATGCGCGCCTACTGTAAAAACTGTATGTAGAAACTGTTGTGCATTTAAAGCGTTGTGGACTTCTTTGAGACGAATTCTAAAATTTGTCTATTTAGCTGTAGTGTATTTTAATTAGGTCCATTGCTTTCTATATAGGTTTTCCTTTCAATAAGGCTGAAAAAATAGATGGATAATTGAAGAGAGTGTATTCGTTGGACGAACGAACTGACCCGAGAAACCGACGGTCGCAAGTCGGTATCTCATCAGCGAATAATAGTTTTACTGGTCATCGAACAGTGAATTTACTGATTTATTTATTTGTTCAGTTTTATTTGCATATTGAATTCCATTGCTATTATAGTTACTCAACGAGGATACATACTGTTGCAAACATTTTTATAAGACATAATAGAAATTACTATGGTCAACTATTCAATGGTGTGTTTAGTTACTAGCCTAAATAGGTATGTTGCAAGCAAAGAGTATAATCTTAGACAATAAGGTGATGTATACTTACTATTAAAACAGCATCGGTGAGTTTGTCGACTTGCAGCTTGAGCTGCTTCAAATTCAGGTCACTCTCTGAAAATGCCATTCCGAACATATAAAACAACACACTCATTATCTGCATGGTAATACCTGTCGATTGTTTCATTGATGAGCGCTTTTGCTGGCAATCGCTTAGAATGGCCTGAAATTTGATCATCTTTGAGAGTAACATTTCATGATTGCAAATATATATAATAGACTTTATTCGTTCTATTTTCCAGAAAATTCAATTCTACACAGCTCCATGAAATGTAATTTTATTTATTGAGCGAATAATCCAATTCCAGTTCTTCTGTTTTCCATTTTCATTTCTTCATTCCCTTATCATATTGACTATTTTATGCTAACTTACTCTGCATGTAATACTATCTTCTTCGTCTACTTAGGTGTACTCTAGCATAACGATTAATGCTGCAGCCAGTAAGCAAAATTATTTCAAAAACTGCCAAATTCTTTTTGTACAGCATAAAAACGGAGAAATGTCGCCAATGTATAATAAGCAATCGCCAATACCAGCAAAGCATTTCTAGGGCAGTTAATTCTAAAACGCTTCCAATAAACTGCAATTCAAAAAAGGTGCGAGCTAAACCTTCCCTACTCTTCCTTGTGCGCAGATCGGTTAGAAAAAATCGTTGCAAATAATTGGATAGTGGGGTATATTATACGGGTCCGGTAGATAGCTATCAGTTTCAGAGGTAAAGAATAAGAAAAAATAAAGACGTGGAAGGTGAAGGTGGTTTGTTGGTGATCGATTGACAATACCATCCAGCATCAATGAGGGTCGAGGATGCGCACCACAGAGGTTGAGTGTTGTGTCGAAGCCACTGAAGAAGGCGAATTTAATTACGCATTGTCAAGTGGCGATTCCATTGAAATCTTTTGCAATCGTTCGACTCGACGATCAATTATATCGCTCATTGACGCGATGTAATTATATTTATCGGACACATCGCACTAATCATAAAGTTTTGCAGTTTGCAAACAATTAAAAATATATTTATCTATTTATGCAGATTTTTGAATTTACAAAACGATGTAGTATGCACTTTTGCAAAGTTCTGCTTGTAAAACGAGTTATCGCAATGTTTTTGTGCGTATCTCGTGTATATCTCCCTGCTTGTCCGTCCAATGGTTTCGACTCGGAGACAGCAAAAACTATAACTAGAACAGTAGGTGGTATGAGGTACATAAGAAGTAACCTCCTACATCACCGTTAGGTTTTAGTTATTAAATTCAAAGGAATTTATAGGTGATTTAAAGTTAACGTTTATTTATACTTTATAATAGTTCGCAGAAAAGTAAATAATTTATTTACGAGCGGTCGAATCAGTGCATAATTTCGCAAATTTTATGACTTGTTGATAACTTATCGAATTCATTTCGTAGATATTTTAAGCACAAAGACTCAAGTTGTACCAATTCGTTTAGAGCGCTTCCTTGCTCGTTTGATTTTCGTGCGCATCGTCGAAACTTCTTTACATTAAGACGAAAGTTCAAACTTGCAGAAATGATCGGAAATTTCTCTTCTCGAAATTGCAGTAAAATCTTTGTGCAACTTCTTTGTCAGTCATCAGGAGGGAAGAGTTTATTCGCATCGAACGAGCTCGATGCTTCTAATCGTTAAATTGTTCGAAATTGAAAAGAGAGACATCGAAACCGACAACTTCACACAGAGTGAACCCCAAATTTCCACTGAGGAACGTTTCTCAATGAGTTCATTATCCATTTCAACGTTGCTAACAACATTCAGCGATAAACTTATGCAAATTTTTTGAATTTATTGCCACTTTTGATCCAAATGACGTTTTTTTCCACGAAATGAGGCGCTAGCCACGTCGTTGAGAGTGGATGCTATTAGAAATGGCGCAATCTGCAGAACTTTCGACCTGAAGTCAATCAGTCTGCGGCAAATTTATGAGCAATTTCTGGTCGTTTTTTTAGCACCTCTTAAATCAGGAACAATTACATTTTTTCGTCGCATAATTGATCGTTGTTCCTCTTGTAAAGGATCGTTTTTCTACGTCGGAATGTAATTTGGTGACGTTAAGAAGGTAATTTCCTCCATTTTGTGTTGTTCAGGCTGATCTGGCAAGGGCAAGCAAAAATAATTAACGTGGAATAAGGATGCAGCACCTATTCCTTTCAATACGGACGGTTTGGTTATGGGCAGATAATCGTAATGACCACATCCTCCTCTCTTTTCTTTCACTCCTTGCCACTGCTCTTTTTTTGGCTGACGATGTGTTTTAACCGCGCCCGGTACCGATCAGCGTGATTCGTTCTTCTTCATTCTTTAATCAGTAATTGATTAAACTACTCGAGGTTTGTAGCGATTATTTGAAAACGCCTTTATAGATCCAATTTTACAAGCATTCGCCTCTTCTCCTCTTTTCCCTCCTCCCTCACCCTTCCTCCTTCCCTCTCCCCTCCACCATCCTCATTCTGGAATGCATCGTCGTCGATAAATCTAGAAGGATCACTGACGTGCAAAAAAAAACATCTCCGACGACGATCGATCAATAAGCACGTTGCTCTCGGATGCTCCATCGTTGCAATGTCACTGTGTTGCTGCATTCACTTCACATAAGTATTGATTTTTCAAGAGTACGCGAAGAAACAGATGTGCAACTTTGGTGCATTCATTCCACTGCTGCAGCACTTTTTATTTCACCATGTTTTATTGGCAGCTGCAGTTGCGTGTGCATGTAACTGCACCCACTTTCCGGAAGAGTGGAGGAAGATGGTGGATTAGAGGTGGGGAAAGAAGAAAGCGAGGGATGGGGACTCGCATTTGGATTGCCACTAATAAAAGGAACAACGCTGTCCGTTGTGAGTTACTGATTTTAGCCACCACAATCTCCCGAAATCCAATATTCTAGTCTCCATCATTTAGCCGACTTCTCGATCCGTAAATTTGTTCATTCTTTTAAATACTAGTTTTTTGAATGATTCATATGTGACTCGACGTAAATAGTAGTTCGCATTCTCGATCCAACTAAAGGTTCTTCGCGGTCGGTTACATTTGTTCCTCGTCAGCGCTTCTCTTAGAGGAGAGCTTCGGTGAGTGGCGTTGAACAACAACTGTAACGGTTAGGATGTTTTTTGTTCGTCTTCTTATCGACAGTTCTGTGCATTCGCAAATTTGTTTTGAGACGCATTTTTGCGAGGCGCAGACTGAAGTGTTTAAAGGACGCCCAGATGCCAGGCATAGTAATTTCGAATACAATGGAAAATACTGCCCGCAGTGAGTGGGCAGAGTGGGGGTAAAGGTTATGTTGCCCGCTGCTCACCTATTTTTGACTGCCAGGTATTTAACCGAAGAAAAGTTTGGAGGGGCTAAAAAACCTGTACTAGAAGGGAACATGGAAGTCCTTGGAGTTTGTGGAATTCGTTTCAACAACAACTCTTCCTTACAGCTATTCGAGTATTATTCTTCGATGCATCGCCTTTTTGCACAGAAAAAGGTAAAATTGATGGGTCATATCGTTAAAGCAGTTGGGTATATTATAAGCAGATTGTACAGAATTCTTAAGGACGGCTGTATCCTACAAAGCAGTAAATGTGGGAATCAGCTGTCCTTATCTCGCCCATCTAGTCCTCCACTTCTTCTTGGGGGAGGGATGAAGACGAGCAAAGGAGTGTGGTAATTTTTATGCTTCAGTATACGATCAGTTTGTTATAAGGAAAATGAAAATGGCAAATGTTCTTGTGACTTGCATCCCTAATTAGCGTTATGGTCTCATTGGCAATGCTTCTGCGCGACTGTCAATGGCCATTTTGTCAGCTTTGAGGCGGTGGAGTGAATTTGCATATTCAAAAAAAATGTTTTGGACGTTTTCTTAACTTGGAATTGAATTTTGTTAACAGTTTTTCGTCGCATCAAGCCAAAATGCTTTAAATTTAACACATTTCAAATTAGCATAAAGGAAGTGGTAGTGATATGAAGAGACATTTATTCGTAATGAATGCTTTGTCGATTCAAGTAAACAAGTAAACAAATTCGCATATATGAAACTAATCTTTTGTAAAGTGCAATAACTGGACGCACCAGTGTCGTTTACTTCACTGAGGAAGCGGAATGCCTTTGATGGTCCTCATATCAATTACGTTGCCGAGACCGGTTCCAATAGGTGTGTATTCAACCTACTGCTTGTCTATGAGGCTATATTAGAGTATCCAAGTTGTTTGGCATTCTGGTAATATATCAGATCGGCGCATCTGTCGTGCTGTGTGCGAACACTGGTACTGTTTACGATGACAGTGTACGTATATAGAAATATATAGAACAGTAAAAGGAGAATAGTCAAATGATATTAAGGAAAGGTTGAATTCGACTGGCTAAAACTTACCGTCGTTGGAATTTATTAGATCACAACTGTTTCCACCTCCTTTCATTGCCAACTCAGCGTGATGCTTGGTTTATATCATTGGATATGCGTTTTTTTTTTGCATTTCAGAGTTGATTGCGATAGCACGGGATGCTCACATATGCATCGAGATATATCGTCAAACCAAGGTTTCTTCCTTAAATGATTCCATTTGGATTGGTACATCTCATTGCCACAAGTTTTGATTATTTTCCATAGGTCGGTACTTAACTAAAAGTGGTTCTACCACTTATTTCGTTGTACCTTGCGAATGCATGAATTAAACGAATTCTTCGTGATGTATTCCATTGAGTCGATAAGTTAAAAACGGTCCACTTATTTTTTAAATTTCAGGTTTTTAAAGGATAGTTTAAAGCTTGGTAACTTTACAGACAGGGCTTCTTTCGAACGACCCTTTAGCTGCAATAGACGAGAGCAGTGTTTTAGGGGAAAACTTCAAAGAAAATGACCTGAGATAAATTTTTTGAGGAGCCCAATACTCAGAACATAGCCCAAACAAGTTTCAGGGGGTCTGACAACTTTGAGTGACTGGCATTCACTAGTGCTCCGTCGAACGTTTCTTTCTCTTTCATCATCTCCCTCATGCAAAAGACCATTCATTGTGTTCTACATTATTCCCATTGATATTCTACAAATTGAATCCGATTATTTCCAATGATTTTGTGATCCTATCAAAGTGAATAACAAAGAAAAATTAGTTCGACATATATGGCCGAGAGTAGTAAGCAAAGGTTGATTAGTGCATGAAATGTGCTGGTCGAACTCGATTTAAGTATTTCATGAATGAAAGGTGCAGCAGTAGTGCGGGAGAAAAGGGATTCAAGCAACAAGCTGCAACTTTCTTCAGCCGCACCTCATGAGTCGCATTTCTTTTCATTTGTACGCATCTAATCCTTAATTGCTTTATGGGAAGTTCACCTTGTCATTTATTCTCTTATCCGTCTTTGGTTTATATAAATCGAGCAAAACTTACATATACGCCTTTCGCGATAAATAAACAATTGAATTCAGTTCAAGTCTCAACACCCGGCTAGGACGCATCTACCGACTGCGCTCTTGAATGACTCCTAGCTTTTCTTATTTCTCCATGAACTATCGAGGAGAAATGAAATTTGATAGCAACCAAGTCAGGAATTCGATTACCCACATTGTGATAGGCGATATTACTGCACAAGAACTTGTTTCTTTAAATTTAATAGCCATTTCAGGCTGCTCACAGTTGCAAAACCTTTTGGTTTTATTCGTCACTGTTCATCGAATGCTGGGAAAAGTGGTAGCCGAACAAAGAATCTCTTCATCGGTAAGATTGCATCATTCTTTTCGTCACGGTTGTTTACCATCTGACAACAAGATTCTCACGACGAACAAGATTTTTCAATGATATTTTGGGCAGTGATTCAGTTTCTTGCAAAATAATTTGATGATATGAGCATAATGCATCTCAGCGAGAGATCCCTGCTCGACGCTACTTTTTGCAATGCAATCTGGACGGAATGTGTGAGGGAACGATGCCTCACATGTACGTAAACTTCAGGTTTTTGTCGAAAGTTGGATTTAAAGTTTTATTTGAGGAAGTAAAGCCTTCGTAGGAAGGAAAAGGTGAAGGGAGGGGTAAGAGTCTGATTTCAATCTTGCGTGGTGTTTTCATTCGATGATTTTGTACGCACTGTAAGCAAGATCAAGTACAGCAAAAAAAAAACTCAGAATTCGCCGCGAGCACTACTGAAGTCTAAATTGAAATCAACTCCGATCTGAATGTAGTAGATCATCGTAGTTGTACTCTTGTTAGGCCCAAATATTTTTTTCTTTTTCAGGAACTGCATTCCTTAGAGATAGGATTATTACGTTCTGTAAGGTGTGACTGATTGCACCCCTCTGCCGATTTAATTTTTTTTTTTTTTCATTGAGGAGAACGGTATTAATTAAATGAAACCTGATTTCAATTGAAATCACTCGAGAACGTCTCATAATTCGTGTTTCCGGATCTGCTCTAAGTAATCACGGCCTTTAAATGCAAGTAATCGGCAAATAAAAAAATTCTTTCTTGTATTCCTATGAGGTGCAATATGTCACGTTCATCTGTCACACATGCATGCACATTGCTGCAAAAGAGTGGCCGCAAAACTGTGAGGATGGCATTTTGTCAATCTCTTTCACTGTTGTTGTTTGTGCTCTCTCTAACTGCGTATGAAATTTATTCATGTCCATTCAATTCGTGTGGAAGAGATAGATTTTTGTTGCCATATTATTTCCCACGTTACACGTTGTGCTTTTTTAACTGTTCGTCGATTATCACCCGGCGGCAGGAGACTAATGATAGCTATCCTTCCTACCAAAAGAAGCGTTGCGTATACTCGAACAGTCGTTGCTACTACTATGAATGCGGAGAAAGTGAGTACACCTAAGCCCAGAGGGTAGATTTGCTGAATCTGCCAAGGTTATTGTGCCTGAGCTCCGAGGTAGGTGTATCTGAACCCCAAGAGTGAATATGCTCAAGCCTCTTCCTATGAACACTACACGGTTGATTTTTCAGTTTGAGGACATTTTTACTGTTTACACCAAAGCGGGTGGATGCAAAGGAATAAGAGGCGTTATTCATCAGTTTATTTGGCATAACAGTTAGGGTGGCGGAAACTTTTGGATACGGTTCTCTCCATGTGTGTCGTAAAGCAGACGATAATCTTCTTAGTAGCCATTGTTTCTAGCTTATTGCAAAGGATTGAGCAATAATAACGAGTGGATTTGATTGAAACTGAAAGATTTGAGAGATAATAAATTGAAGTCATTATGCGCCTTAGCAAGTTTCCAATACAAGGTGATATTTTTCAGGAACAAGCGTAGTGCTAGCTGGCGCAGGTGGAGTGCTTGCCTATGGATGTTATCATCCCGAATTTCGACATAAAACAGAAGAAAAGATGCCATGGACGAAGTGGTGTTTCGAGCATTTCGAGCAACTCCTTCGCAAGCCGAAGTCAAAGTAGATCTGTGATTCGTTTTGATCAAATCAATCATCGTATTTCCTTAAACAGAACTCTCGGCTGTCGTAGTTTTCAGCTGGCAACAACAAAGATGGGTATTTTTAGTCAATTAGGTCGTCATATTTTTCGCAAAATTTTCACGGCGAGATCTATTCAAAGAACTATGGTGTATGAATTTTATAAGCGCGCGTACTTCGATAGTAGGTTATGAGTGGGGGGGGGGGGGGGGGGGGATATGGATCCGAGGAATTGGTTTGGTTTATATGAAATATCAATGAGGTTGGTGGGTTGTCATAAGGGAAGTGCTGGTTGCTTTTCGGTCACATATTAACTGTTCTTTTAAAAACGCTACAAGAGCATTATGTATACTTTGATAGATTAATTCTTCAATATATACTCAAAGGTATCGTTTGAAAGATTTTCTGTGAGGTTTATTTTTATACTGTTTAAAAACGTTTAGTCACCTGAATGGGGGCCTATAATGTGATGAAGGGTTATAATTTATAAGGCATAATTATTATACGGGTGTTATGATGTATACGGTTATTGATGCTTCTGATAGTAAATATACGTCACTTTTAGTCGTATCTTCAACTGAGGTTATTATTACTGTTTTTAAACGCTCAAAGCGGAACCTGTGAACCTAAAAACGAATACCCGCTGTTTGCATCATTTTTTCCACGATTTTTGAAATAATTTTATGGATTTTTTCGCTAAATAATGCAAATTTCGCATCTGACAAAAAGAATAAAAGTGTTCCATCAAGCTTAAATTTATATCTCGGCAAACACGAAATTTCCTATTAATGTTTATAGATAGTTGATGCGCACAATATATACAGTGGATTATAATTCCAGTTGGGGCACTTAGGAGCTCGTAGATTTCGTGATTCGATAGCATTCGCCGAGTCGAGCTCACCCTCCTCAATCTCTTAGCTCCTCTTTGTTTCCATTGTCATCAATGAGATATCCAAGTGCTGTTAACGGCTTGCAAACCCACAGATTGATATGCATTCCTGTTTTCATCGCTTCCAACTCGCAAGTCACAAGTCGGTTTCCGGCTTAAATGGCAGTCGGGTGGAAAAAATATAAAAAAGAGGAAAAAAAGAGGAAAATTAGACGAAAACAAAGAAAATCTCTTCGGTTAAGCGAAGCTTTTTTTAAAAAAATTTCCATATCCCCTTCGTTAACTGCGTTTATTAAGAAACCACCCGGGTTTAGTTGGAGTGAAACTCATTTACAAATGCTTCACTGTTTTAATCGATGCTAGGAAATTGGACTAGCAGACAGTCATGTGTTGAGCGCTTGGACTGCACTGAAGAGTATCGACCTCGATGATAGGAGATGACGGTTGAGAAACACAGCCGAAATGATTCGAAAGGAGGTGATCAAAGATAGCTGAAATGATTGGGTGTGGTTTATTTTGGGATGTTTTTTTTCGTCGCAATATCCGTAGATATTCTTCTAGGTGCACTGTTGTTTTAATTTTAATAAGTTCATCTGATATTTCATAAAAGTTCTTGGTTTCCACAAATGCTTTAAGCAGCCAACATGTAAAGGATATTGTTAAACACTGGCAAACGTCGGGATCAAAGGTGGTGCGCTCCATTTGGCTGCGGATCCCAACCGACTTCTAAATTGTGCGGATCATTTGAATGGGCTTTTCTTTGCCGATGTTGATGATCAAAACTTTGCTCATTTGGCCACTGGCAGTTGCTTTGATCAATGTTCGGCAAATGGGATCCAGCATAGATGAGTGTATCCGCTCTCAGTATTCAAGTGTCTTTACTGCAGCATCAGTTTCCTATCGAAGAGGTGGAAGACAATTGGACAAGAAAGACTATTATCGTCCAATTTTTCCCCTGTTCTTGTTGTCCTGCTTTCTTGAACCTATTGCGATCTTAGCTGGGGAATGGGTAATGCCTTGCAATTTACACCTCAAAATTGGTGTGAAAAGGGGACTGCAGGCAAAATGAAAGCTCATCGATGCGATTTGCCATTTGCTGGTGGGTCGGTTCAACCGCTATCGATTGTTGTTCTTGTTTTGTCTACTGATGAAGAAATGCATCTAATATGATTCAGATGTAGGCAGATACATATATTGCCGAAGTAAAGAGGGACAAAACCGAGTGGGGTATATGGATTTTCCGGTAGGTGACGACGATTCATAACTTGAGATTGCAGACGCGAGAAGTATGAGGTGACATACTGTTTGTGGGTCATGGGGTCTCTAAAAACTTGCGCTAGCCCCTCATTCACATACCCTCCATTTGCGCGTCCTTGGAGCCCACTGGTGTTTTCTATGCCTTTCAGTCGAATGTACTAACTGAGCTGAAATTTCTTGCTGTTATTTTTCTTCGAAGCGAGTCTCATGGAAGCAATAAGTGAATGTTGGTTTTTCTATGTTTTCGCATGAAGCATGTGATGAAGTTCCAGCGGTGGAGCCAGCTTTATTTTTGCAGTTTTTATTCATCGATCGATTTAACCAGTAAAATACTATGGCGACTTTGAGTATCGCTGCTTGACTACATGTTTTCCTTATTCGTCACTAGCGGACTACCACCCCCCTCTTCCTCCAAAAAACGAAGCACTTTTCTTTCATAAGCAGAGTATCTGTAAACCTTCAACTATTCCACGTCTTCTGAATGTTGAAGTGATGAAAATTTGCTGAATTTAGAGCAGTTAATTACTATTTTATACTTTCAGGTTGATGAAGCCTACCTCTATCGCCCCGATGAAAAGAGACGATTTTGACCCCAATTTTATCGCAACGAAGAACAAAGGTATTGCTGATCATGCATTGCTGATGAACGAAACAAACTGCAATAAGCATGGAAACGGCTTGAAAACTTTTCCTTATCATTATGAAACAATAAATTAGATGATTCATTAAATGGAATGGAATTAATTTGCAAATTTGATTAATTTAATTTCATTAGCGGAGTTTTCCAATAGTTAATAATAACTTTTTAAAAGTTTTTAGTACCCATTTTATTTTCAAATGAGTTCGTCACCTTTGCCCTCGTTTGTCGGGTCGATTTTTCACTTCATCACTTCATATCGGCGATATTTATTCTTCTTCATTGTTTAGAAAATACCGCATTTTAAACTTTTACAATTATTTCCTGTAGAAAACATATTTCAAGTGTTTCTTTCCACTGGAACTGTGGATCCATGAAAGTTTCTGGAAAACTCAAGCCTGTTTATAAAGGAGAAAAGAGCTTCTTAAATATATGTCGCAAGATTATTTAGCCTAAGGACGACCTGATTACGAGAGAGAGGGAGGTGGGTGGGAGTTTACGGGGGACGTTAACTCGTTCACGCTTTAGTTGCCGTTCTCGTATGACCATAGTCCTAACTGTTTGAGTTGGGGGATATATTCATTGCTTTTCTCGTTATTTCGGTGATTTGCAAGCGAAAATTGGTGAGTTAAAGAGCTGGAAGCAGCACTGGTGGCAGCGATAGAGATCGTTGAGAAGAAGGTGCGCATCGCGAAGGAGTCCAAATTGAAGACTATCGCAGCCACAAGAGAACATGCTGCCTTATTGAAGAAAGCCGTCGATGATGCCCAAGTTAGCAAATGACGAAACTCAACCTTTCACCTGTGTCACCGTTTACGGGTTTTGATTGTGGGCGTAAAGCATAGGTGTTTGAAATGCTGCAGAAGCATTCAGGTTAGGCCAGTATTGCAAGTAGAAATCCCGAAATTCTGGGCCTCGAAATTCCAGAATCACTACTGTTGAACGCTGCATAACGCTGGTAGGGAATAGTCGTTGCTGGAAACTTCGAATAGAGGCTGCTATTTGTATGCTTCGATTCTTCGAATGGGGCTCGAAAATTTTTGGGTGGTTCACAACCAATAGAAGATTTTATTCAGTGCCACGCCTCAAGCTTGGCCCATCCAATGCCGCTAAAAACGAAGGCAGCTATTTTTAAGACTGGACAAATAAACAAAGGAAGAGGAGTTATGGATGCCCTTGAGGAAGGAACGTTTGAATAGTATTCATCATTTTGAAGATTCAGGAAGCATACATAACTTTTAAAGGCAGTGACTGGAATCGGAGAAGTACTTTGTTGCTGTCTACTTGCTCTTATTGTCATGTGATGGTTTACTGGCCATTCGCTGCTGTTCGGTATGGCGTAAAGCCTTTACATGACGTCAAGTTCAGTCTTTGTGAATCAGTATAGTGCGGAAAGCGAAGTAGTTTCGGAGGCGAGTTCTTTATTCTTCCCTCCTTTGTGAATTTCAGTCCCGATTACTTTCACTCATTTTTTTTCGTTTTACTCTATCTGTAAAAGGAAAATTTAAATTAATGACATCGTTTCGCCAATTACTTTGCAAAACTTATACTGTGTAAGAGTTGTTAGAGCTGCTCAAACATTCTGAATATTGATTTGTATAAATTGCAGGGCGGTAATTGGTCGGCTGTATCGAAAGCACTCGAAAACGCAGAGAGCTTCGCAAAAGGCGATCAAAAAGATGAGTATGACGCTAGAAATTCACTCGATAATCTGGAAAAGGTAACGATTACAGGAAATGACGTTTTATTTGAAATGTTTTCGACCTGCTCCCCTGCCTTCTACATTTGGAAGTAATGCGAATATAGAAATCCACCTAGTAGTGGTGGAGTTGGTGAAGGAAATTATCGCCTACCTTTATTATTCAAGTGTCGCCGCATTTGCGCAACCTTCGATAGTCATTGCTCACATATTCGGTGCAAGCAGTTGCTGATGTTTGAAATCGCAAGTTCAATTCGTCATAATTTGTGTAATCCATTAATTCTGTGTGGATAGTAGTTACCTAGCTTACCATTTCAACATCTTCATAGTAAAAATAAACGAAAAGCAACTGCTGTCGTGGAATCAACTGCCCATATGATTTACTGAACTGCATTTCGTCTTTATTTATTTCCACATGTTTATTTCATTAAATATTCAACGTGTTGGAGTTTATTATGTTTAGATTGTTCTTGAGGGCAAAGAATGTCCCTTTACGAGCGATAATAAGTTGATCGTGCTAGCGACGGAAACGGCGAATAAGCTGAACAAACAACTCGACGAACTCAATCTCTTAGCTGAGGCAGCACGCACTAGAAGTCGTATCGCGACGCAATATAAAGTGCTTGTTGAGGAAAGTCGCAGACAGTTTGCCGAACAGCTAAAGAAGATCTCACCACACATCGACATTCAAGGTTAGTAGCAAAACAAATTTGTCTGAATTCGGTGTTGGCGCTTGGTGGAAGAATGGGTTTTTGACAGAAGCGAGAAGCGGCATCGATGAATCGATGATCTCTTGGAGAGAATTTCAGTGATATCCTTTTTGGGAAACGAAACTTTGGCATCTGTGTTCACATTCCATTAGGGAGATTTCCGTTCCATTAAGAAAGCTTCGAAGTAGGAAGAGGGGAGGGGAGGGGTGAGCAAAGGAATAGGGACTAGAGATAGGTGATTCAGCTGATGTGCGTGAGATGGTTTCACCTACAAAACGAAGAACTGCAAATGTTTATCTGCAAAATAAGGGATCCCGTCAGTCATTAGGTTTTAAACGTTCTAGACGGAACAACGCCTGTAGCTCGCTTCGTAGCGTTTTTTGCATTTATTTGTTTCATGTTTTTTTGTGACGATTAGTGCGATAAATTTCCAGAAGGAAAAATGACAGCGAGTGAGATGAAAGCGGTCATAGATCACGCAAGGGCAGAAGTCGATTCTCTGCACAGACGGTTGATAGAGGAGCAGCTAGACGCGGAACGGAAGATTGCAAAGGCCGTTGAAGCACAGCGCCTGGCACTATCAAAACTTGCCAAGCAAGAGCTAGAAACCGAACAGGCCAGGACCCGTCACTCGGAAACAGATGGCAATTCTGAAGTAAGTTTTATAAACTAGAACTAAAACTGTGCAACTATTGGCTACTGTGATTCTTCTTTACGTTCGCTAATAGGTAGTGGTAGTAATCAACTGAGTTTTCTTCAATAGGTTGAAACAGATCGAGTTTTATAAAAATATCGGTCGGTCGATCGGAGGCATACAATAAAAGGCAAAATTCGGTTGCAAACGATCCAGCCAATCTGTAACCAGTTGCAAGCATTGGGGTAAAAAACGAGTTTCGATTGCGGCCGAAAAAGTCAGAATCTAACCTTGGCTGATTGGGAACCGAGAAACTTGGCCAGTCGGCAATGAGCTCCTTTTCTGAAATATTCCTATTGAGAGGGATACGAATAAATTTTTAGAGATCTCTAAAAGCACTTTATGGTAGTTGCAGCTGTGTGCGTATGAGTGCATCCATTTGCTGAATTAGTTGGCTACGCAAAGAATGATTTTGTTATTTCACTTTATGGGGTGTCTTTTGTTGATAAGTACGTTTAAATGAGATGAAATTATCCAATCTGAGGCTTCCCTGCTAATTAACAGTTTTCAGCGAAAATAAGTTTGCTATTTTTGTTGAAGGGGGTTGAAAAAACAAGCTCTTCGCCTTTTTGCTTACTATCATATTTTATTTCATGCACTTAACGGAACTGAGAGCGTGGTGAGGGGGGAAGAGGGCGGCTTCTCTTAAAACTTTTCGTTAGATTTTATATCGTCGTTGCTGAGATTTCTCCCAAAAGGAATAAATTGTGGGGCTTTCTTACTTCTCATACTCCCTTTCTCCTCGCTCCACATTATTTTGTTCTTGACCTCTGCCATTTTGCTTTTATTTAAAATCGCATTGCTCACAGATTATTGCGGCTCGCGCAGCGTGGGAGAGTGAGCTGAAAGAGCGTCTCGCACGGGCGGCGGCTGCCCACGAAGAACATATGCAACAGGTTTTACTCGTGCAAAAACAGATCAGCAATGCGGAGATGGCTGCAAAGGCGTGATTTTATTCGATATTTGCAATTCCCTTCTTTTTTCTTTGTATATATCGGTAGCAGAATTCGTGTCTACTACTTCCTGAAGTATGGCACCAATAATGCAGTATTACAGTTAATGATAACAAGGTTGATTTAGTATATATATATATATATATATATATATATATATATATATATATATATATATATATATATATATATATATATATATATATATATATATATATATATATATCACTCCACTTTGAGGATTTCCAGGCACCTCATACCTCTGTACTTGAATTGAGCGCAATTTCAAAAACACGGTTAAATATTTGCGTTGATCGTCATGGAAGAAGTTGCGCGCTGGGTTGCCGATGTTGCTGTATTCATATGTCGCTGTGACATTCAAACAAGGCGTTCAATGAAACAGCAATCGAAGTGTATCATCGGCAAACGTTGCGCTGCTCACATAAAATGGGCACAAGCAATTAAAGGTTGCAAAAGTGGCCATCGCACGTAATGTGGATTGCAGCGATGAAATTTTCATCAGAGGAGCAATAAATTTTCTCCGAAGATTGGAGTTATTGCAAACTTCATAATTTATCAATCATATCGATGCATCGCCCCTACCTTCCAGTCATACCGATGTTTAATCAGTGCCCTGTTAGTCCTGTCGGTATTTGTTCTCGGTGACTTGTTGTCACAGCAGTATTTGACACGCGATGTGTTAGTAATACCAATGTTTGAATCATGATCTACTGGTCGTACCTGTACTTGATACATGTACTTTAGATCGATGTTCATCGCCCGGGAAATGTTGTAGCTCTAATCAGAAGTATTTTTCTCGTTGTGAGCTTTCCGAGGGGCATGATATTGTTATGTGAATGTGTTCATATCAGTGTAAGTCATTGAGAACAACCATGAACTGTATTGGCTATATATCGGCATTGAGTGTGTTGGCTCAGTGCGTAAGGAGTCCGCTCGGAAAAACAAGTGACATTTGCTCAATTCTGTGATGCCCAAAACCTGTTTACGAGAGTCTGATGGTAAAAGTTGTATGTGAAGTTAAGGTGAACGAGTTCATAGTTGCCTCAATTGCTCTACTTTCAGCATTTATTCCAACCGAATCTGAAAAGTGACGATAATTCCTCTTGCATTAAGTTATCCATTTGCATAAGTATTGCTTATTTTCTGTTGAAATTTGAAGTGCAATCTTTTCAGCACATTTCTCTCTCTCTTTTTTTTCTTCGTTATATTTTAGTCAGTATTTTAAAAAATCGATTGGTGTTTTTGTTGGCTCTTTCTTGTGGTTCTCTTCTATAGCGGTGAGATTTATTTATTCCTTAGTGTGGAATGAAGAAGTGCTTTTTCTTAAATAAGAGCGAGGATTATTTCGTTCACTATGGGAAAAAATTATTGTGGGATGTAATAATTTAATGCTACAAATACTTCAGTGAATGTCATCGATTGTTCGACGAGGTTATTTTTGAAAAAGAAATGTTGGTTAATGTAAATCTTTTTTTGTGGATTTTTCCCCCAAAACCGATTTATCTCTCAAAAGCTTGAAACAACCTTCATAGTTGCTGCGCTTAAGAAATATTCTTCAACAATATGCATAATTCCCTCAATTTTCCATTGTGGAATGGCACTGAGAATTGCCCCCTTTTTGCTTTGTTTGAGTAGGGATCGATGAATGATCTTCGAGCATATTAATTATTATTGGCTGTCATGGATATAGGTGTTTGTTTTACTGAATGCATCTCAAATTATTCGCTTATAAACTTGATAATTTGGCAACTTGCCAACTATTCAGTATAACTGTGATTTATTTTATATAATTTTAAAAATTAACTTTTATAGTTTTCAATTTTGATATTTTATGTCAATAAATATTCGGTTGCATTCGGCCATAACGCTATTGTTAAGATTTGCCCTTCATTAGCAAATAATTGACCCACTCTCCTTCACTTTTATATTTTCTTTTCTCGATTGTGCTGATGCTTTAATTTTCTTAATCGTTTTACACTATTATTAAAAATTGTAACACTGAGAAAAGTTCAAGTTTTTCCTTTCGAAGTTGGCGAATGGCGAAACGGCTCGTCGAAGTCATTGGAAAATTATGCTGTGAAATGTTAGAAGCAACTAAATACTATGTGACGATTCGATTGAGGCTCTCAAAAGTTTACTTCACTATTGAAAGTGCTCGAAATTTGAATACTTTTGAAGCACTAACGCCTTTCAGTTAGACGAGTTCGTCGACAATTGCGTCTGTTAAGTATCGGTGAAGTGAATCGAAATTTAAATCAGTGGAGTGTGACATTTGTTCTGTGAATTGAAATATATAGAAGAAACAGAACGGTGTTAAAATATTTCTTTATTAAAAAATCATCTATAAGCACATTTTATGCATCGAATATCGGATAGTATTTAATGAGGTGTTGGCGCAAAGCTCAAATGAGCAATAGAAGACCATCGAAAAGCTTTCGATTTGATTCGGCAAAGAGCTTTTCATATTTTTGTTTATTACTTAATCACTGGCAAGCATAATGCGGTCGAGGATGGGGATACGGTTGCGTATCGGTCGCCGACATTTATTTCTTGATTTTTTGGAATAAGTGCGTACGATGACGATAATCGGTAGAGACTGGAATGAATGAGGATTTGTTTGTAAGGGAGGGTTGAATTGTTATGAAGGTTGCGATAATTGCTTTCAGTGATTAGCTGAAGGTCGCACAATATTGAAAGTATTATGCGTTCAGTATCAAACAGATGGTGAAGATTTATCCTTCATCTTAGCCACCCTCCCCTCCTCTTCGTATCCAGCCTCAACAGGTCCAAGCCATCCGTTCAACTGATGTTCAAATATCGCCCTTTTATTTTGCAAAAATACCGTGTAGATATTCACCTTCAATCATTGACGTCTGGAATCAAAAATTGAACATAAATACGTTTGATCATTCAGCTGGTTTCCTTGTTGTGGTGTGATATTCGATTTATGGCGCTGCATCGAACTATATGATGGTAATAATTACGTTCCTAGGGTGTTTAATCCATAGTAGCAAAAGAAAAATCGAAACAGATTGTAGTTCAGGTAGATGAGGCGGTACACACTGAACGTCGTCGGCATGCCAGGCAAATTGGCCGATCACAGAGTAAACTCGAAGGCATGGAAATAGCGCTTGCAAGCAGGAACGCGATGGTATGTGATAATGCTTGCATAAGGCTTTTTCATATTTTTCTCACATATCACCTACGTTAATTTATATCACTTGAACGCGATATCACATATCACTTAGTAGTGTTCGAGTGCCTCATAGTAAGTTCATTACTTCATTTCAGAAATTCTTTACAGTCGCAGGATAGTAATTACACAGGTTTGTAGACAACGATAAAAGTTGACTGTTGATTATCATCAACTGCGATATGTGCAACGGTTGGTATATGCGTTCACGGTTTGGTGATGGCGTTCTACCGCCGAGAGCAAACGCATCTTTCATACGTATGAGAAGAACTAAATAATGCAGTCGTTTTATGTTTCATGCTTTCAAAACAAACAAATATTTCTTTTATGTTGTAAGTTTGTTGGTTTGGCCTTGGATTATGTTGGTGCTGTGTACTGGGCAAGGAATCCTCAGTGATACCATTCAAAGACGTTTCATTAAGCGCGTCCCCAAATTTTCATCACTCTCTTTGAAATAAAATGAAATGCTTGCACATCTGCACCCCCTAATATCTTCAGACCTGAAGGATTGTTTATGGTTGCGCCGTTCTTTATGAATTAGTGAATTGACATCTGAGCATTGATTGTGTAATCTTTTTCCGCTTTAGTGCCAATTAAAGAATGTCGCCGACAATGAATGATTTGAGAATATTGCTTAAAAGTTGTAGGATTGATATTCGCAAAGGGTTCTTTTCAAATCGAGTGCCTCATCTTACGAAATCGTTCATCGAGTGATATTTAACCGCTCCCAGTCGAGAGATACTCAATCTTCCATTCATTCGTTTCATTGCTGTCACGCTGATACATCGAGTTCCCAATTAGTTTCAGTTGGTTTCCCCCAATTGCTCTTTCATGCTTTGCGGTGTATTATTCCATGAATATCTCCTTATCTTACCTGAATTTGTACATTTACACCTGTCAGATACTTTTCACAATTACGATTTATTATATTTCTTCTTTCTATTCTCATCCGACTATGGAAGTCTTTGCGTTGGTTCTAATAAACTTGAAGCTTGGAACTATTCACGATTTATTTGGTGAAATGAGTGGTATTTCTCAGCTTTAGGGGGAAGGGGGAAGGAGGAGGAGAGGGATGAAGGAAGGGATAATTCGTCGACAGTTACCCCTTTTATTTCCATTTTCATAAGTTACTCGTTGAGTGGATCTACGAAACAAATAGAAAGACGCATTTAGATTCCCGATTTTTCCCACGGATGATCGAATTAAATTCATCGAAATGAATCGATCGGCGAGAAATATTTTATGGGTGTTTCGTCACATTTCCGATTTTATTCCATTTTTACATATTTGAAATTAAATGGAAACATTTTTTCATTGGTATTTTTGATAACTTTCGGGCAATTTAAGGCTATTTTTGTTCCTTTTCACTAAATAAAACCAAAATTGGCAAGTATACTGGTGGAGCTTGAGACTACCTTCCACAAGTGAAAATATCTATAAAACCTTGGCAGACATGGCTGACTGGCAGATATTTCCAGAATCGATAGCCGATGTGATCTGCCAATAAAGCTACCAAATTTGTTGAAAAACCACAATTGTGGATTCAGTGGTGGAAAATATCGGCCACCAATTTTGTCAATATCTGAAGTTCTGTTAACTGACTCAATTAGCCCAATTTATGGCTTTAAGTGGAGAGAAAGATTGCTAGATTGGCATATCCTGTCCTGTCTGTTTGGTTCGAGCTCCCAGCACCTGATGTCTTCCCAGGTTACCTGAATCGCTGACGTTCCCTAATGTGGTCCCTTCCATACACAGACCGGAAGACTTCATGCTTCGTCTGAGGTCATCTTGTTGAGCAGATGGTATTTACTGGAAGAACAGTGCTGTGAGGTGAAGTTTACGATAAACAGTGCTTATTCAAGCAGCTCTACTTTGAAGGATTCATTGAACCGCCGAACGAAGCATTCTTGGTTAGCATGTCAAAATGTGGTGAATTCAGTGATTAACGGTCGTAGCGATGAAGAGGATATGCAAATGCGACGATTGCCATTAGCTGCGCAGGTCCCTTCATATTTTTAAATTACTGCCTGGATGTCGGTCATTTGCGCCAAATGTTATGCTGATATTTTTGTGCTTGTCGTGGTTGATTATGCAAAAACCTTAGATACTTCTGTGGTTGATCGATTATGCAAAAACCTTAGTGAATAGCAATTTTTGTGTGTATTTTGTAAATCCTTACGTAATAGTGCAACACCTTATTCTAATAGAGGATTTGCAAAAGCCTATATTATCTTTGGCACGATCCACAATGTTGTTTCACTTAAGGAACCCACTTTTATCTCGGGTTATCCGGGAAACTTTTTACTGGGGATTGAGATTTAAAATTTTTGATTTTTGCCGACATTATTCGAGAAAATTTTATCATCGCTATTTATATTCACTTACAAGAATGGATAATTGCTCACCTTATAAGAGCAAGAGAATAGATAATTGAAGTACTAAAAGTGGATTGTTGTACATCCACCATTTGAGATCTTTTGCGAATTATTGAAAAAAAAATCAGTTCTGACTCATTCAGTCCGTTGAGATGGGATTGAGGTGTTTTCAATTAAAAAAAACTAGATATTGAGCATATTCTTTATCTTCACAGTTAATCGCTGCCTTATTGTTGCTTTCTTTAATAAAGTCCAATAGGCCTGTTTATATATAAAACCCCATGAGGTAATATTTCCGCACTACTACATACCCCTCAGTCATTTGAAAACAAATATTTTAACAAACGAAATGCAGTTGATTGTCATAAAAGAAGCGAATAGCGACGACGAATTTATTGAAGCGCTCATATCGTCATTACCGAACGAAAGTATTTACGAAGGCGTTTATACTGAGGCTGATCTTAAAGAACGTTTCGTAAAGGTATTTGAATAAGGCACTTTACTCTTTTGTATACATGAGGATTTAGTTATATAAGAAAAAGGAACGTTGCATAAGGCTATATGAGAAAATTTTCGAGAAAAATGAAAAGGGTTTTACTAGAAAGGATGGAAGTTTACTCCAGAAATGTGAGATCCAACTACTAGGCATAATTGTTTCGGTGAGTGCAATTTTCTGCTTATGATTGCACGATCTAGCACTTCGAAAACAACAGCAACGCCTGAGAAATAACACGGAAGAGTGAAAGGTCGTAACACCCTGATCGCTTCCGATAAATAGTGAGTGTGTCAATGTCGGAATGAAAGACGAATACCGGTATACATCGTTGATGTATCCGTATATACCGGTATATACCGGCGTGTTGGTATACTACGGTCATATTAAACACTGTTTAGAAAAGTCGATTAAGGACGCCTAAGTGTAGAGCTTGTTAGGTAAAGTGGTGACGTTGCAGTGGGGAGAGGGGATGAAGTAAACGGTGTTTACTTGCTGCATTCTGGGATTGACGATTAAGCTCTAGTGCTTTCGAGACGACATAGTGATAAAACAAAGATCTCAGGGCACGAGCTTGGCCATAAATTGTCTTGTCTGGGACGAAGGTTTACCCACACATGGCGATCCCTAATGTCTTTGGCGTTTTTTTATTTCTGTTGATTTTCGACAACCTCTCCGTCGTGAATAATTCGAATGGTTGGTGGCTGTAGGGTATAACAAAGTAAATCCACTGAAGTACAGTACCCTTCGAGGCTAATGCAGCTAACTCGAATCGGCTAGTCTCTAAGGAGAAATCCCCGAATTTATTTTTATTAAAAGGGCGATCTTAACATAGTGAAAATAAAGGACTGTTATTCCTGTGATATGCTATGAGCATTTCCTTAAAAAGTTGGAGTATTCTCAAAAAATTGCAAAATTTTATCAGGAACTCTTTTCGTGGCATCATTCCTTCTTGTTCATAAATGCCCTTCAATAATTGATTTCTAGCTCAACGATCTATTGTAAAGCCATAGACAATCCCCTTTCTTTAATTACTCCTTTCTTCACTTAAATCTTTTGCCAGAAACAATGCGTATAATTCCCGGGAAGGGAAGGGGGAACAAGCCTCGCCTATGTAAATCCCTTTTCTCCTTGAATCTCTCCCTCCCCCCAAAAATCCGAAACTTACGGCCACCGGGAATTGATTCAAGGTTTTATAGCAAGCAGGAATTGATTTTTTTAAAAATGAATTTCAAATTTGTTACTCCCAACTTGTGCCGACATTTTTCCATCAATAAGCAATGAATATTTACAACAAAGGTTGAAAAGGTGGTGCGAAGCGTAGCCCACATCAATGAGCACAATGCAGGACCATTCGCATATGGACTGTCGTATGTGAGGAGTAAACTTCGTATTGACCCTCGCAAGAAAATGTCGTCGAAAGACAGGTGGGGTTATCTTTGAGCCTACTTATTACTGCACAGGTAGAAAGGACTCTGATGCAAATACCACAACAGGTAAAATATCTAAGATGCGGAAACAGTGTTGGAAAATTGAATGGTAGAAGTTACCGCACAAGATGTGTTGCATGATTAATGACTTTAGAGCATTTGTCACTAATAGACTTAGGTCGAATGCTCGCTTCCAATTGCCTTATTTGTTTGCATCATCAGGTAACTTAACAGTTAGTGAGCTTGTTAGATAATCTGAATAATCAATTAGTTAGTCTGTGCCGTAAATGTACTATGTGCCATTTGCTGGATTTGTTTATCAACCTGTACACCTAAAAACCGGTTTCATTTTCAGGATTGATCCAAAGAGAATGGATACCAACGAAATATTAGATCGGGCGAAATATTTCCTTCAAAGAAATGATCTGAAGTCAACGGTACGATTAATGCAATTGCTAGGAGGTGAAGCAGCACGAGTCGCCCATGATTGGATAAAAGATACTCGGATGCATCTTGAAACAAAAATGATCGCCGAAGCGCTTGTCGCACACTCTACAATTAATGGAATTCGCACGACTTACTAGTTTTGTCGATGTGGAATCATCGATACGCTGCATTTTTGGACAGTTAACTACTTTTATATTTCCGCATATAAATGTGAAATTTATACCTGACGATTTTATAAGAATGTTACGCCGCCGATGTGACTGCTAAAAGCGCATACTCGGAAAATTAGAGGAAGCACCGCTCCTGCTGTCTTCATCTTGTTTTCTTGGACAGTTTATCAGTACTAATGTTGTTTTTACGAGATTCCATCAAGAAAAGAGTTACTTGCATACTTGCATAGTTAGCAAGAAACTTTTGAATAAAATTAGCCGAACGGAATTCCAAAAACATTAAAATCGTAATGCATATGAAGTATTTGATTGTCGTGCAAATGGAAACCACGAAGTAAATCGGCATCGCTGAACTGAATATTCGTAAGGGAATTGATAGCACTCCCTCGCTGCCTCTTCTCTTCTCTGCTTTTTGCGTGCTAATTAATTTAACTTTGTGCCACAACGATCATCTCCCTCTCACGTGCTTCATTTGCATGATTTGCATGGCGTCATTGTGCATGGAATGTTTTGCTGATATGCTTATGACTATATTTCGCCGTCTATTTTTTGCAGTTAAACGACTTGAAAGTACTCTTTGATTGTTTATTCCTACCTGAAAAATACCCCTTGGTTGTTTACTCTTATCTGAAGGTAAAAGTGTCGATATGCATAAATCAATCGAACTTAACGCTTTTTTTGAGGAACGGTCAGTCACAACACCAGCGTTGTTTATAAACGCTGTTTCTATAGCGATTCCCATCGTCAATAACTGGTGCTATTTTCAATATTACCGTAAACAACGAATCAGCATTGCATATGTACAGTAAGATATTTATAAAAAACACTGATGTTCAAGATGAGGAGACTTATCAAACGGAGCGTTGCATTAAAAAGTCGTGTTGTTGGTTGATGGCCATAGGGCACTGGGTTGAAAGGTCGCAGCTGATTCAAACCGAATTTAACCCACCTCGCTATGGTCGTAGGCTAATCAAGATCTTGGTCTCGGTTCTGATTACGACTTGGGCCGGATCCAGCCGAGCTCCCTGCGATCTCCAAACAATCACCGAGCAGAAAATACTTCTACTGATTAACTGAAGGACGAGGTCAAGCTTCATAGCTTTAGCTTTTCATCAGAGGGAGGCACAGGGAACTCACCCGCCTTCAGGTGATTTCGTGTCTTGCTAGTAAAATATAGACTGCTAGCTAGCACCGTGGCAACGAACCGTGTGGATGAGCGTTTCCCCCTAACTGATTTTTGAATTGGGTGTTTGTTGGGTGGCAAAAAGACAGTAAAGCGGATACCTTTAAACGGGAAAATTCGGCAGCTTCCCGATGTGTTTTCCGGCAATTTTCATCATTTTCTGCTGTAGTCTAGTTCTGCCGACCACTTTGTAGATGGCGTCCTCATCTTTTTATAAGCCTACCCCCCTCCCCCGCCCTCTAAGCCATTCTCCGAAATTTGTTCATTTTGGAAGTACCGAACGTTCCAAGTGCTCTTTGAATGTACCCTACCTCCAATATAAGTCCCACCTCGAATTAGCGTTTACAGGGCTTTGCATCTGACGTATTGGCAGACGAAGCTCGGGAACTTGCCAGAAAACTGCGAGAAAAGAACAACTAAACAGCGAGAAAATGAAGGAACGTTCAAATATCTGTCCTTTCCGCCAGCTTCCTATAAATATAGGCCTCGTCCTCCCATTCTTGCTGGGGTTTTCGCCGAGTCCGCCCGCTGTCGAAGTTCGCTTTTGCAAAAGTATTTGATAGCGGCCTCATATCTGCGTGTTTTCGTGTGTGCCTATGCGTCCATCTATCTGTCTGTCAAGTAGTTTCAACTTGGGAAGCATTGATTCTATTGAAAGAAGTTGTAGATATCTCAATGTGGGGAACAATTCGCACACACTTTACACCTGTCAGTTTTTCATTTACACCGGTTGGATTACATAAAAAGTTAGTTTCTTGCAGGAAGTTCTTACGTGCGGTCGGGTTAACGAAAATATGGAAACATTGTTTTGCGCATTTTATTTTTGTTGATGCAATAGGGAACGAGTGATGAATTGAACGAAATGCTAAATCCCATCCAATTACACCTCTTCTGGCATGTTTCCCAATTCGTCTTAAAAAGAAGGTGACGAGCGGGACAATTCAAACCACAGAGAAGATAACCTTGAATCGATGATGGTTTTTGTGGCAGATATGCAAATTGCATAGCATAAAACAGATCGTGGTAGAAGAATCAAGCATGCTGAATTACTAATCTTGTTCTATATTATGCGCTCACTTGAGATTTTATTTCTCCACAACTTCTAGTCACAACCCAGAAGCCTTTCTCGAAGTTGTTTCACTTGTTTCTTTTCTCTTTGTTCTCAGCAGCTGTTCACAAACTTTCGGTTAGTTTCCCGCACCATATCTATATGTCTATCAGCGCCTTTATTCTAGCGACCTGTTCAAGCAATTCTCCAGTAACTGATCTTGTTGCCACATGTGGTTCACGCTCAGGAAGTACCTGATATAGGTTCGCGCTTTATTACTCTCTTCCAGCTTACTTCGTTAAATGATTTTGAACACAAGCGAACGTTTGTAGTTTACCATCGCTGTTTTTTCCTGAATAATATGATTGTGTTTTGCCAATTGACCACGACTTAGTGGTACTTTATATGGTTAGATGACAAAGTGCTTAGCGAATAAGGCACAGGTTTTTATGAAGGTGAGAGAAAGACAGGTGTGACGCATTCTAAGGTTATGGCTTTGTGGTTAGTAGACAAGGAATATGAATAGGCTTCATTTGTGCGTTTGCATTCATACTTAGCATTTCTGAAGCTGTAGATGCTTGTATTATTAGAATCACGTCCCACTAAAACAGCAATTCCCTTTGTGGTGGTCCTTCTCATACAGTATTGCTGAAATATTTGTCGAGAATATTCGAGTTTACGTTTGTTATAAAGAGTATCAAAAAGGTACGTCAAGCAAATCCAATAAACTTATGTTCACTTCGATTCTTCCACTCCCCTCCTCTCCCCATCTGTGATGGACTTCAAGCAAGCTGCAAGTTTTTTGTGTTCGATTCGTCTCTTCTGAATCACCACGGATTGTTTGCATGACGCTATGTGTGAATAATACTTGAATGATTCATCTGCTCATGTTAACTGCCTTAAAGGTCAGAGTTCTTAGAAATGGATTCTGATGGCGATGATGAACTGAATCGACGACGCGCAACGAATATCATCAACGAACCCCTGTTGACGGGTGGCCAGGATGTCGAAACAATCGATGAACGTATTACCTGTCTTGAGCGTGAACTGGCAGCAGGCAAGCTTCTAGCAGCTATAAGCTGTATTCGTGCTTACAGTTCGTGATGGAAAGTAAGTAGGACGAACAGGATGGAGAGGGTTGGAGTGGTTGCTAGAAGCTTTTCGCTTCCAGGGTGACATTTTGAAGCAGACAGCTAACTGCCTTTCTTTGTTTTCTCGGCTTTTTGCTTCTTTAAATTGGCCAGATTTGCGCCACTTGGTCAGTCTAAAAATGTTGTTGCAAGAAGTACCCTTCCCTTTCTCTCGCCTTCCTCCCTTCCTCCTTTTCTCACAGGAAGCATGGAAGGAATCGAAGAAACAAAGTGTGTATCGCTATGAAAGAAAATACTCAGGCCTCTCACGTTAAAGAAAGTGTTGCTTTAAACTCTTCTAGGTGGTTAAGATCTATAAAGTGCCCTTCACAGTTGTCCTTCCGTCCTCCCCATCCCCTTCGCCCATTCGTTAGATCTAGCGGTCGAGACAAAAATGGTCTCATTTGCACGTGATTATTGTGATTCCTAATTTTCAGCTGATGTTCCTGTAAAACTTGGCGCCTCAGTGACACATATATTGGCACATTTACACAAGTAGATATCATAAATATAGGTTTTGTCTGTGTACGTTCCTATGTGCTTGGAAGGAGTATTGACACAGCCGTTTAGCCGAGGACATTAGGGGGGTTTCCTTATTGATTGTGCTTTTCTCGAAACATGACAGGAGATAAGCTGGCTAGCAGGATGCATCGGAGTTTGTTATCTCTGTCATTCGATGATTTCGTGGAACACGAAC
This sequence comes from Ascaris suum, assembly GCA_013433145.1. Lineage (NCBI taxonomy): Eukaryota > Metazoa > Nematoda > Chromadorea > Rhabditida > Ascarididae > Ascaris > Ascaris suum. Next base: position 5,242,963 of record CM024178.1, on the reverse strand, counting down.
AAATTTTTTATATACTTTGTACCTTCATTATAGTAATTTCGAGCCTGTTGGGCAGTTTCACCTCAATAGCCACTAAGGCTAGGATTGTGAAATTGATAGATACCATCGTTAGTTGGATATTCAAACGCACCTAGTGATTGAAATCCCTCTCGATCGTTGGTCGGTTAATAATCAAATGAATGGAGTTTTGAAGTCGATCGGATCGGGAAAACGGAACCTTTATGAAAGATTTGTACGGAAAGCGGAATCGGATGCTAGCTCACTTGTTACATTTCTTGTTTATTTTCGCATCAAATGCTTGTAAATATTGAGGTTGCCCTATCGCGCCTTCATTCGTAGGTGAACGCGCATCTTTTCCTGTTTGGAAATCGATGGGGCGTGCAGCTGACGACCGAGGAATCAGAAATAAAAAACCATTTTTTTCTAGTTCACTTCTTTTCTTTTCTTTCCTTACTCTTGTATTTATTTTCGTGCTGATCTTCTCCTCAGAAGAATCACGCCGGTCTTTTAGTCTTTCAGCGTATTTAAAAATAATCACGCTAAGATCCTGTGGGAACTGAATCTGCACCCTTGTTTCCCGAAGTGCGCACGTTTTGCACGACGAGACCCGCACACAACGAGGTTTTATATCGCTCACATTCATAGCGTTTATTAATGAGGTATGTGTGATCGAAAGAAACGTCAGATTTTCGACTAGTTTAGCTGGAATAAAATGCTGCAACTGCGGGAATTCAGTGATGCTTTAGCACCTGTGGGTTGCTGTTTAAATTAGCATATTTATAGCGGTATCGGATATCGCCCATCTTGTCGATCGAAAGTATGAAAAATTTATTCCGGAAGTTGTGGCGGAAAATAGTTTACTGAACAAGCTGAGTGATGTTGTACGAATCGCCGAGCAGTCAGAGGAAGAAATTCGTGAGCGTATCAAATCGATCGGTGAGGATCTCGAAACCTATAAGGTTCAGATAATTTCTGTGATATTCTCTTCTGTCAGATATGTTTTTGAAGCGGTTTTGCATGTCGGCTGTGTATAAGGTAATTTAAAGTCTACAAGTGTCTACTGAAAGAAACATCAATCGTTGCATTTTGCAGTTTTCTTGGCTGTTGTCCAGTGTTGCTCATTTGCTGAACTGCAAAATCATTGCAGTAGCTGACGGCAGTTGCTAATTTAGGAACACCGTTGTATGGTGCTTTACGGGCCCTTTCTCTTTTTGACCCGCTGTATAAATCTTTCACAAACGGAGAATGTTTTATCTTGTCAGTTTTTTTCATGTTCAAATTCTCGGGGTGATCGCGCCAAATGCAGATGCAAAATGCAACGTGTCGTGAAAGCATTGATCGGCGAGAGTTTCAGAAGGACATAAGCTGCAGCCTCACTGAATGGAAAAAGCGGATATATGGATCTTTATTTCAGCAGGTGCATTGCTAGTCCTTGAACAAATTAAGTTATATTAAATACTCACACCTAGATCGATTGATTAGAGTCAACTAAAAGCATTCCATTTGTGGCGTAGAGGCCGACCGGGTTACCTTTTTCAGTGCTATAAATGTGGATTGATGTTTTCTAGGATAAAAGTGCGTTGTCACGTTTGGCACATTTGCGTCAGTGCAAAGAAAACATTGGCACATTGGAGGAAGTGGAAGAAGGTTTTGTCCGCCTTTTACATACGCCTATTGAGGGCGAGGAAGATGGACTGCTCATGAATGCACGCCTTATTACCACTATCGAAAATCGAATCGAGCAAATGAACAAGGTTTTTATTTCGCTTTTAAAATTTCGGTGTTGTTGGATCGGCCAAGAAAGTTCAGGCAACTGCTTTTCAGTTTTTTGATTGGGAGGGGAGACGCGAGAGAGAGAGAGAAGGGGAAATTTCTTCTCCCCCCATTCTTTCTTGAGTATAATCCGTTTGTGCTATAGGTGATATTTATAGAATGGAGGTGATATAGAAGGTTTAATTATGGATCGTATTTATCCTGCTCTTCAAGAGCAGCTGGAAACAATGAAAGGAACGCTTGCGGTATCTCTGACGAACTTCTCGCAGCAGCTATATGAGATGGTTAGCGATACGGCTTCTAATCTGCGCATTCTGAGGATCACATGCGAACATCCCAGCAAAGTATCGAAGGTAATGGACATTTACTAATATCTATATGGTGTAGATAAATTGCACTAGCGAGGAAACGATTTATAAAGAGTATTCGATGAATAAATAAACGTGATCTTGTTCTTCTTTAGATTGAGGGATCAGCTTGCTCGAAAACTGTTCTTTGAAAACTTTGGAAGATCTAAAAAAACAACTCTTTTAAGTTTTTTGCACAAAAATATGATTGCTATTTCCATTGTTGGTGGTTTCAAGACTCGATACGATTTAGTGAGACCTGATTGTTTGTCGTTTATCTTCAGTTGATGGGTCTCACTTCACCGTATTTCTAACGCGACCAAAACTCAATTCATCGTTTGTTCGCTGTGTGCCGATTGTTGAAGTCTCACGTCAAATATCGAAAACCCGCCTTTTTTGATACTTATCTTGAACTCAAAAGATATTTCTATAGCCAAAAGCTTAAAATATGGGGCACTCTAGTGTTATATAGGTCGTATAGAAATTGCCGCCTAGATTCGAGTGAATGGATTGCTTTCGCTGTTTCGATTTTTCTTGAAATTCGATCGAGGAAAGGATTTCAACTGTAACGTTGTATATATCAGTTAGCTGCATTCTCAGTTGATCTTGCGTTGATGTTGAACAAACTTTGTTTTTGTTTCTCTGAATGGTATATGTCTAAGCCTTTTTGTCGAATACATATAGTCATAAACGTTCTCGTACATAAATAACGTTTGTTGCGGACTTCAAGACTTCAAGAGCAGATTATATACCGGAACCAGCATGACCATTTGTCTGCAGGAAGAGGAATTATTTCATGGTTGTTGCTTTCAGCAATCGAACTGCAAGAGTGGAGGGGGGCAGAGTTGCAGTCAAACCTAGTTGCCGATGTGAACGTTGTAAAACATTTTTTTAATGCAGTTTCAATTTTTTATGCTACGAGATAATCGGACTTTTTGTTTATAATAGTTTGCACTTGTGCTGCAAGCTTTTCAACTGTCTAATTGCCGGTATTCGGATATAGGTAAGCACTAACATCCTTCTAATGCAAATGTCTTCAAGTTTTTTTTGGTTTAATTTCCTCAAATTGAAACCATAATTATATTGTTTAATTATAGTGTTTGTCTGCGATGCAAATACTTGGAATGTTGGATGGACTGCTGGCGAAGTTAAGCACATGGATACTACGAGATATGTGTTCATTTATAATACAATCGAAAACGCCGAACGAGGTGTTCTCACTGGGCGAATGTGTGGGTGCTGTTGTTGGCAAAAGAGAATATCGTATTCGTACTGATTTGTCAATCGGTGAGGGGGTCAGGAAACCTGATCTGGACGGTATATTCCAGTAAGTAGCAATCGCCTTTATTTCTTTTCTATTATAGAATGTAGATGGATTGTTTTTGGCGGGTGAAATGCTTCACATAATTTGTGAGGTTTGGGGACGAAATTTTTTCAACCTTGTTAGTATTCGGCGATGAATTATTGATAGTATATGAACGGTTGAATGCTTGATGTGAATATATAGTGATGCAGTCATGTCTAATGGGTGATGCATTTACTGTACGCAATCACTTTTAGTATGTTGTTTATGGAAGAGAGGAGAGCAAACAGCAAACAAAGGCTTTTTTGATACGCCATGAAAGTCTGGGTGGGTACTCGTACTTTCTTCTAACTCTTAAGCGGAAATGGGGGTGCATATTTTCCTTAGAACTGCGGTGATAGAGGGGACAATTACTTAAATTTTTCTGAAGTTTATCTCAAGGGAATATGCACAGTATGAATTTGTGGTTGATTTTATACATTAAGAGTGACGTAATGCACTCCTCTGGCGAATAAAATTCATGTATTCCATTAAATTCTTCGTGTTTCTTTAAAACGTTTTTACTTATAAATAGCCAAGTTGGATTGTTCCGCTTTGACGGATCACTTTCATTATAGAGCACAGGGGTTATGACCTTTTCATTCCGCTAATGCGGTTGTATGTTCATGAAGGGCAGAAAGGAGGAGGATTTGGTAACAATTATCGACTTTTCAGAGAAATTCATTCAAGATTTCGTATATGTTTATATGTGGTTTATGTGTGGGTTTATATAGTGCTTATCTTATGTGTTTTATTTTCAGGACGTTGAAGAGGTTTTTTGGATATTTGGAGCAGGATTTGGGAGGAGTGATAGTGAGTGATAAGAATGATATGCGGCTTGCTCAGATGATTGGGAAGAAGACTGGAGATCAATTGGTTGATATGATCGTTAAAGAATGCCTTACACCCGCAGTGCCTTATAGCGCAGAGGAGAAGCCATACTTCGAAGAATTGCTCACCACAGCTGATAATTTCCACGAATACCTCACTGTTGGTTGTTGGTGTTATAATTTTCTTTATTTATGAGGGAGTGGAACTGAGAGCATTTTTGAGGGGAAGCACTAACTTATGCTATACTATTTTCTCCGATTCTTTTAAAGTATCTCAAACATAATTTTTTAGTTTACAGCTTGTTATGACTCTCGACTCTCTTATAGGATATTATGCCTAAACTTGGCTTATGCATGCTTGTTAAACCTATACTCTTTTATGTGCTCTTAAATTTTGTTGAAGATCCCATCTTTAAGCATTCCATACCATCACGGTTTGCTGTTTTATTAAAGTTCTCTCAAAGCAAGGAATCCCTTCAATATGACCACCAATGGGCGTTATCATATTTATTTGAAAGGAGTATGATATGTAAGCTTTGATGCTTTTAATTGTGCTTATTAGAACGAAAAATTTGACGCTGTATTGCAGTGTTGGGAAAAAGGAGAATTCACTTAAGTGTTGCTCGTGTTTATTGCCTCAAAGGAAGATGCTAATTGCAGTCGTTGGGTTTCTTCACAAATGAGACGATAACGTTCAAAAAGTTCACTGATAACCACAACACAGTGTTCATCAATAGAAGATGCACGACATTCGTCACCAAAGCTCGCGCACTTATTGATTCACCTCTAATGCCATTAGTAACGGTAAGCTGTGTTTATAATTTTATAAGGGCATGAGCAAAGGGTTAATCACCTATACCACCATAAAAAGGATTCGGCTTCGAAGATTTATTCCAAAGCTTCAAATAGGCACCTCGATTCGATATGAATTATTATTGATTCTTGCCTCCTCTTTTCCCTTCTGCCTTTCTACTCTCCTATATAATAAAAGCGCATCTTCTAGATTTAAGCTGTTTTCTTCCTGAGAAAATTATAGTGGCCCAGCTTAATTCCCCGTAATCACTGATGTAGTTCTTGCCACATGTTTAGATGTTAATTTATCGTTAGGTGGCTCCTCTTGAGAGTCGCATTTCTCATTTATTGATTGTCGTGTGGTGTTTTTCATTATAAGTGAAGGGTGAAAACTTCATCCTCTCGAATGTTCGTCAATGATTCGGCACGAATATCATTTTAATGGATCAGTTGCTTAAGTGAGGTTGTTACGATTAGTTTATTTAAATGGTAATGAATTTGGAAATTAGTATTTGCCGATTGAATAATGATGTTAAAGTAGTATGATATCGTAAAAATGGAATATTTGTGGAATTGAAGGTAGGAAGTGGTGAACGCGAGAAGTGGGAGGCAACGGAGGCGTTCAAAAAAGCGAACTCTTTTGTTGGCAAAGGTGTCGTCTCTGAGCACTGTCCTTCTTTGATGCAATTTATGCGTTGTAAAGTCAGGTATGTATTCAATGTTTGATTGTGTAAATAACTTTATAATTCTAAATTTCCATAATTTCCAGTCTTTCGATCTTATTGGAGCTAACGGCTACTGTTAAGTTAATTCACCTGACCAGCCCCTTCCACTTCCCCCTTTTTCTTCTTCCTTTTTTTTTCACCGTACGTTCACTTTTCAAGGGGCGTTACGATTTTAGTTGACCACTGGGCAAGAGGAAGAAGGAAGGAGATTGCCAAGCAAAAATTGCGCGGATCGTATTCGCCCGTGTTCTCGAAAATTTCCTTCGTCTTTCTTTATTTTGTCCTTTTTGCCATTTGAAAATAGTTTTTTTAAAGCTATTTGTGGCCTCAGTCTGAAGTCGGTCTCCCTGCTCTCTCCATTTACTTCTTCACTGAGTATCAGGTCTTTTACGACAGAGATACAAGCTTTCGGTGGCAGAGGTTTACGATAGAGGCTTTTCAGGGATTTTCTGCTTCGTTTTTTTAACCAAAAGCTCACGCAGACTTTATTTTGTTGTTGAACAAAACAGTTTAAAAAACCGTAGTTTATTGTTTATGTTCCCATCGAGAGCCTTGGGATTAATTTGCACATAATTACACATGGTCATCATCCGCACTTATGCAGATTTATAGTTGAATCGGCAGGTTTTCCATTTTTTCTAACGCTTCAGTTGGGACTTGCAAAAGAACTCCTGGGGTCATATCCTGAAGGGATTCAGGTCGGTTGCAGAGGAGGGCAGAGTGGAGGAGGTTGGTCTCAATTTAAAACTGTCGTCAACGAAAGCAGACTAATATTTTTTTAGCAGATTTGATGAAGAGAAATGATGCTGTCCTCATCACTTCTCCGATCACCCTTACATTTTCCGAATACATAGAACTGCGCGTCTCATTTTCTCATCTTTTATTTGATTAACAAAACGACGGTCAAAGTATCAAAAAATGTCGAGAGTATTTCATATTTTAATTTGAAATCCCCATCGGTATTTAACTATGTTTTTTGGTTTGGCGGTCTGAACATCAGTTGATTTTTAACAGAGACTAGGTTCTCTTCTCCTGATTGTTTTGGACAATAAATAAATATCTTTATGCATAAATAGGAAAACATGCGGCCATAACATGCATGATCTCCTTGCATAATGCAAACATATGCATAATCACCTTCGTGCAACGGCGATCGTTTCCGCCAACTGCAAAATGACGTCATCAACATGACCGTTCGCGATATTGCAAATCATGCAACATCTTTATATCAAAAACCATTGATGTTGCGTTACTTGGGCACTTGTGTGCATAGCAAATGTTGTCCTTTGGTTGAATATAACCACCCTGAGTGTTCATTCTTTTCAGTGACTTTATTGTAGCAGTTCGTATTATTCGACTTTCACAGTCTCACAACATGGAGATGCCAGAATTTCAGTTAAGTATCCGCAGTCTATAAAGTAGTGCTGACATAAATCGTGGTCCATGCCGATTGCATAAACCACTGTATATTCTTTTGATCTGTGGAGGCTGAACAACAGTGTGGCCTAGAGGTGGAGGTTTAAAAGGGTACAAGTTGGGGGGGGGGGGGGGGGGGGGAAGGGGAGAAGGTATTGATACATTAAATAATCAATGGGGTAATTATCATTTTAATCAATTTGGTCTTCGGATGTCGCATCCGATGATTCTATTTCTTTGTAGTGACTCGTGTGTGAAGTTATTCGAGCTAGTTGAAGAATGCCTCAAAGAGGCGGCAGAATCAGAATCGGAAGTCGCAGCAGGACGCCTTTTCCAAACAGCATTGAATATGATGCAGCTGTTTGTTCTAACAGCGCCGAGGCAGCACGAGGCGCAGCTGTCGTCTATACCGCTTATGACAGGCAAGCCAAGCCTTTTATTATGTTGCTACTCATACTGTACTCATTTTTCGAAATTGTCGGATCGTCATTGAGTTCGTATAGCCTTCGTTTAAGAGTTGGTGATTACTAGGTATAAGCTCTAGTAACCTAAATTTGTTCTCAAAGGGATCCATCCATAGATCAAGATCGAGTTGATGTGGGATAAAGGTTTGCGTCACTCAAAATTGATTCTTTTCGACTCTTTCGGTCGCAGTGTTTTGACACTTACTTCAAACTTCTCGAACATTTCTTTCCTTAACGCATTGTTTGGCCAAGACCAGAATTTTCAAGTTTTCGTAGACGGTGCTTTTGAGCTGTGCAGCTGTCAAAGTACCCCTCCGCGGATTTCATCGGCACTATAAGCTGTTTATAAATTCCTCTTGAGAAGAAGGACGCCTCACTGTTACCATGGAATTTGTTCTTCGGCTTGGCTCATTATGTCGATCAAACAGCGTTTTTCGTTTTCCCGATTGTTTTTCAGTTAAGCGTGATCGGTGGATCTCTGTTGAAGATAGGGTCGCTTTTTGCTTTCCTGGTAATTAGAGAGTCCTTGCTTCAGTAGCATCACGCTAGGCAGTAATACCCGCGATTTCTCGTTTGATTCTACGGTTGACCGCTTTTTCGAATGATGTGGTGTTGTTGCGTTTTTTATCGGGAAAAAAAGAGGATGTGCGGTAGGGAGCTTTGTACAATGCATACTTATTCATGCCGCTCTGCAGATCAAATATTTTCATAAGATATCAGCAGACGTGGAAAGTTGCACTGATTAAGTTTTATGAGGGCATTTGTATTTTATAATCAAGCCCACTCATAAGATGTCTTCAACAAATGACTCATTTTGATACTTTTTTTGGAAATTTTGCATTGCGAAAATGAATGTGGCGACGTCGTGTCTGCGTGTATGTATGTGTGCTTGTCTGTATGTCTGATGATTTCAACAGGGAAGCATCTGGAACTAGATTTGAGAAGTTCGGCGCTGCACGAAGAGGTAACTTCCTATCGCATAATTCAAGCTCTTCCACCAACCTTGAAAAGACATAAACCTTCTAAGGATTCTTAACACGCTTATTTTAGGAAGTTTACGTTTTGCAGCGGTCGAGTTGCAAAAAGTATATTGTTTGAAAAAGTTGTCTGGGTGTCGAGTTAATTGAGCAAGAAGCATCTTTTCGGACATTTAATCTTTTTCTATAATGTATGAAAAGTGTTGGTCAGGTGAGGAAGTGCAAAAACATGTCGGCGCATTTGGTGCGCTTCTGCATTTATTGTGCAAAATGGGTGTACGTTTGGTTGCAAAGTGTATTCAAATTTATTGTCACCTTTAAGTGTCTATAAGTCTTTTGTAGTGATTCAGTCAGCTTGTAGGATGGTTAGAAGGACATCCCAATTATGCATTATACTCCCCACATTTTGTAATCTCGCTTCAGTAGTTTCCGAATTGTGACCACATGACAGACAGACAGATAGATGTACGCTGCACAGACATAGTATCGCTAAAATCCGCCTCGCAAATGCAATTCTACACGTAAAACAGCTTGTGATTTACAGAAGCACTGATAAGATAATGCTTATCTTTTTTTTTTCAGCAGTTTTCTATAACAACTGTCATTACCTGTGTCACTGCCTGATGACGGCTTCCGTTGAACTGCATGCACAAGTGATGAGAGCGATGAAGGTCTCTTTTCGTTTTCTCTCAGTAATTTAATTATTGCACAGGTATATTACCTTGTAAGCCTTTATTAATGTATCCTTTGTCTTCCACTTTCACTTTGAATGGAGCAGTCGTTGTAAGTGCTGCACTGTGTACTTTTATCTTATTCACTTTCCGTTTTAGCAAAACAGTGGGTAGGAGCCACGCTGGGTAATCCCTTTCTTTGGCGATCTTTCCAACAGTCTTTTCATGCTTGTCGGAAACATGTAATAACTTGCCTAAGGACTTTTAACTTTTATTTCCGAGGAGGAGTTTTCTCTTTTTTACAACCAAGTCTGGATGGGTTTTAAAAACCTTTAGGATGCCGTTGGTTATTAGTTGAGATGAAATCACTTTGAGCAGCCTTTATTAGTCGGTCCGGATGTAGAGAGGATACAGTACCATCCAACAGCGGATTGCTCTATTGACCCCTGACTTTCCGGAGTAACTGTTATTTATGCAAAGATTGCTTTTAGGGTGCTTCATGTGGGATCTCTCTGATAGAATCGATTCCGCGTCTACGCAAAGTTGCCGCCCAACTAATGGAAGGGCAGTTGATGCAGTGCCGACGTCAGATATCGACCATCCTCGTCGATGAGCAAAGTTCTCCTTACAAGCTATAGATGAAGTGCGCTAACTGCGGTGCAGCTGTCCAGGAGCAAAATCTAACTTGTATTATAGAAGTATCGCATAATACGCTTGCCTTCTGCGTCGTAGCAGAGCTGATTTTCTCTCAGATGAGGCTTGCTTGCAACCTTAACATAGAATAGGGCGGAAGGGCATGCCATCGCACAAAAAATTCCACGCTTCTTTTCCCGTCGTTCTTGTCATAGTTATGATCCGGCTGTGAACAGAGCCTTAAGTCAAGCTATAACTTGCGACTGCCGCTGTCATTTAGGTGATTTTTTGAGCATTCTCGTAAATTCAGGTGGATTTGACTACAGCAAGCTCATTTGCCATTTGTATTTTTCTCTCACTGGCAATCAAATTTTGAACGCAGTTTTATAGATCGATAAATAGGTAGTAAAGTCAGCACCACAGTCAGGTGCAAAGATAGAGGGGCACCTTAATAATTCCGGAGTTTTTCATTTAGAATGTGAGATATTACGAAATGAGTCTCTAAAGAATACATCGTATTTCAAAGTTGTACAGTTAGCAGGCGGGAAATAGATTGAAACTTACCGTGCAAGGAGCAAGCTGGCGAATGGAGTGTAAGAACGTCACTGCAGGGAATATCTGTTATCGGAGAGGTGAGGTGGGGGGGGGGGGGGGAGGGTGAGCGAATGGAGGACGGTGCCCCCTCGTTAAACCTAGAGTGTGCCCTCTCCACGTTCAAACACCTCCAGTTCGGTATCGTGAAGAAATTATTGTCATTCGATGAGACATTGGCCTAGAGTTTTAATGTTGGTGATTGCTGAGAGTTGGGGAGGGATGGCTCCCTCGATTTGAAAGGTCAGAGGGACTGATACAACATAATAGATTTGGCCAATTGGGGGCAAAAAAACTCGATTTAAGATTTGAGAAGTCAGAAAGCATATCATTTGTAAGCTTATATGATAGCTTGTATAGTATGATGCTAGGAATTTGAAAAAAGCTGAAAGAGCAGGTACCATATGGCTTAGTTGAATGATATTGTTGCCGACGTGGGACCTTTTTATACCTTAAAGTGACGGTTTTTTTGAAATTGTTCTGGAAGACATTGCTCGTCTCCACTCAGAAATTTGTGGGTTAATGTAACTGAGAATTTGGTAGCCCTAACTTTTATCGATGGATGGATTTCATTGTGCACATCAGTAACTGTTGCAAATGCAGTAGAAGGTATTGCTGATCTATTTCTACGGTGGTCAAATAATTGGCCACTAAGTTGCGTTTTTTTTCCTATCGTTCTCTATGTTTGTTAAGAATTTCTGTAAAAATATATACTCTTAAGTAAGCTTTTCACAAAGCCTAAGCCATATTTTAGAAAATCGATAATTGGTAAATATGCATATAAATGAAAATTCCACTTGTTTGACGTCTGTTATCTTGCAGTGTTTGTCGGATTGCATGAAAGTGAACGCCTTACGACATGCGAGAAGACCCTAGAGGGCTGCATGATGCATTTGCAGCAGATTGCCACCGTTTGGAAAGAGGTATTTACATATTGCTAACGTGATCTCCATTATTATATTCAGATTTGATAAGCCATATCGGTGATTTTCCAGTGAATGGGGGGATACATGACTCATATGTAACGTCTAGTGAGTACAGTCGTTTTCCTTTCGTTATCACTTTGAAAGTAATATGTCGCAGGGTAACGTACCTTATGAGTGCGATGCAAGGGATGGTGTAGTATGTTGCCGAGAGCACTCCAAACTTGAAGGTTGTTTACGGATGCGTGCTCCTTTCTCATGAGCGGTGCTCTGTGGCGCAGTGGCACACAGCAGTGCATAGAAGAATGAGAAATAAAAAAGGCGTTAATGAATGAGAGCCATACGACGCACTCTATAATGTTGTTTTCGATATAATTTAATTATTTGCACATTCCGTTTCTAAAATTCCCGTTCTCTTCTTTACCAGCATAAAGTATTGCTTTAGTTCCGACTAAACTATTACATTGTAAGGTATTTAGGTGCTAACAGATACGGTATACGGTAACTCGATGGGGGATTTATCATCGTTTCTATTATCGACAGTCAATCAGTTCGTTCTGAAAACGGTCGATATTCGTGCAGCAGATGCGCAGATTATGGCGATGAAGATTCAAAATATTCTGCAACGACTCGAGAAATTGTTCATCGTATGTTATACTATTGTACTTTAAGCAAGAAGGTGATGGAAATATTTTTAATGCTGATAGATATATCGCATTGAGCAGAGTAACGACTGTTTTGGTTTTGGGCCTCGACCTGATTAGAATTACGAGTATTACATATATTGGACAAGTATATATATAATGGAAAGCTTATATATGGGAGTAGGCGATGGCACCTGTTACCATAATATTGACCGATTTATTATGGGCATCTTAAATGGAATATCATAAAGAGCTCCGTTTTGCGAGTATTGATTTTCAAATGAGCAATGTACGAACGGCACATATTATTATTAGCATAATAGTGGTGGAGAGTAAATACGAGGTTAAAAGACGAATTGATTCTTTGCAGAGGAATGGTTTCTCTCTACGATTTATAAGTATTTCAGTTTGGTAACGACAAACATAGCTCTATTCATCGTTTCGCCGAGACTGCATATTATCGCACAAAGGAAATCGTCTTCTGTCTTGAAGGCAGTTTGGAGGTTTGGTTTTCAAGTAATTTATCAAAGGCATACGTCATGGGAGAGGAGAGGGGGAATTTCCAAATGCTGTAGTGAGGTTGATGTCAAAAAAGTAAACAGCGTAACTTTTCTAAACGCTTGCAGTGGTTCCTGAAATGCTTCAGAGATTTCAGTTGCATAAACTGAACTTCGTTGATATTTCTATCACCAGTGACGGATATTCGCTATTGAATTCATTGAGTTGTTAAAAAGAAAGTCACTTGGTACAGCTCCAAAAGTTGAAATAGTGGTGGTTAAAGCAGTTGTACCCTAGAAATAAATAATAACCCAGCAGGAGATTGCGAAAGTGAATAGGTAAAAGAGTAGGTATGTCCGACTTCCTCTTTTTTTATATCATTTGATCAAGTTATAATCTTGTCCTTGACCGATAAGTTTCAATTAATCGTAGCGCAGTTGATGTTTAGGATGTGTTTGATCGATGGTGCAGTGGAAAGGGTCCGATGGCGCAGTGGTTGAGTGCCAACGAAGTGCGTGGCTTGATCAAAGCGCTTTTCCAGAATACCACCAAAAGAGCTCATGTACTCGCCAGCGTTAAATGACCTGCTCTTTAAAATTTGTCAGCAACTATCATTAATAATTTCGTCTTTTTTTTTTATTGAGTAAAATATTGCCTTTAAATTTAAATCTCACAGAGTTTGTATAATTTAAGAACTTTTTTTTTGGCCAGTTCGTGGGAACCTGCTGTTTGTGGTGAGTAGCCGTTTTCTTAAAGTTGTGGTCAGTTTCGGTTCTGGCGCGAGGCTGGTATCCCATTTTCTCTCATTCTCGTATGCTTCCTAATATACAGTGTAACTTCTGATGCAATTTTTGCGGCGGATCCGGCGCAATTTACGACGTAGCTTCTACTGGTTGGTTGCTGTGGATCGGGGTTTAGTGCGGTCGTGATCGGAGCCAACATCACTTTGGCCCATAGTCATATGAAGATAGGTAAAGCCCGCCCAAGTTTGAGGGACCAGTTTTAACTCAACGGCGATCAGGTTTATTCCATTTCTGTGCGATCATGGGCTAAAACCGACCTTATTTGCATCGAGAAATGAGAGCGGGTTCAAACTGGATTCGTTGCGGTACGTATTCCTCGAGGCCAAGAGGAGGAATATGGATTTTTGTGATCGTTCGTTGTCTTTAGCGTTAATGTCCTTCCTGCTCATTCTGCTGAAATCTTCTCAGTCGTCGTTACCGTTTATCGTTGCCGAATATCTCTGGGCATAGCGTTGGCACTGTTTTATTCTGGTTCTGGTCTTTCTCACACCACTTTCTTATGTATGTCATGTGGAAGTTGTTTGTAAATTGTTTTCTTTTTCATGTTGTCATATGGTCATGAATTGAGTAAATGTTTTATGCACCTCGTTGAGACCACAAAGGTCCGCCTACTGCAGAGGGGGATCAGAGGTGACCGATAGTCATAATTTTAACTCGTTAGCTGGTGTAACTCTCAGGTATCGTCCAGGGCAGCTTGGTGGGAGATATTTATTTTCCTTCAATCTTTCGCACAGGAGAGTCTTCTTCTTGGCAGCCAAACACCATCGTCGGAAACTAATCCATACGTAACTTCGACTCTTGAATCTGTATCTCGTAATCGACTGCTCGAGCAATTCAGTTAGCGTCGACAGAAATGCTGGCATCGTTCAGCATTAAGCAAATGAAAGCAGACAATCGCCTGCGGGCTGAGCCAGACCCATGTGATTGTACTTTAATCCGTGTCAAAAATCTACGCTTCAATTGTAAGAGGGTCATATCAGCTCGCGTGTATGTTCATTTGTATGGCTGTGCGGTAGTTTTCAGTTGAAAACGATCGAATTTAACTTTCTGAGTATAATATACATCACAAAAAGTTGCTCCACATCATTTTAGCAACCGATCGATCGGCTTCCAACATGCTGGCTCAAATGTTCCTCTCCATTTCCCTCGCGAGCATCCGGGCTCGCATTCTAGAAATTAGTCGAGTAGGGGTAGTAAATACTTTGCAAGATATTTCTACGACCGGTCTTTAAGATTAGAATACGAATGCGTTGTCATCCATGACACGGTTGGTCTGGATGCACGCGCAAAAGCGCTTGCCATATTATGTCCGCCTAAAGGTTTTCCACTGTGAATGTTGACTAAAGACCTCCGTGAACTAACTAACCGGAAGAGTCGATGACGGTTGGTTAAAATCAAGCGTTTGGTGGTTTGATATTGGTCGAACAAGGTTTCAAAAGGGGTGGTCAGAAGTCGTCAGATAAGATCTCGTGGCACCTTCGGCTGTTGTGTACTTGCTGGCTAGTTGACGAGTTGTAGTGCGATGCTATCGATTAGGGCGTTGACGAGCTATTATCCTTATACGTTAACCTTGGCATTAACCACTTCCAAATCAAAAAAAAAAGAAATTGAAGTGTCAGTTTTAATAGCTCATTATGGGACTTAAACGGTCGCTCTTCTGAGCCTCACTCATAGAATTTGGATTGTTGGTCTTCTCTCTGCAAATGTCAACGGCTGTCTCTCATCAAAATCGCACAATGTTCGTACCGGTCAGCGTGAGTCCTTCACCAGTATTAATCCTAACCATAAGTGCTGGACATGTAAATATTTTTAGGTAGATAGGCAGGTGAATATTTTAGAGGTCGTGCTCTACACAGTGCTAGGAGCCGGACCGTCAAATAGTGAGGGTTGCGTTTGCGTACTGCGATATTCGAAGGACTCCGCTTGAGAGATTTTTAACCTGAGAGTGCAATTTGCTTTGTAAGAACCATGGGGACTTTTGCGAAAAGCAATGCGGATGCAACGCTTCTAGATATATGAAAACTTGGTATCGGAAGTGAAATAGGGGAACCGTACAGGTATGCAACGTACCAAAATGGATCGGCATCAAGTAACGAGAGTCTCGCTCTACACCTATGCTGCAAACGGTGCAAAATGCAGGTTGCGATTTTGGACGACCATTCGGCAACGGTGGGATAAGACAACCTTCAATAAAGTTCAGGATCGATTACAACACCAAGATCGCGAACGCTACCTGTGGAAGAAAAGACCTTACCTCCTATCCTGAGAAAACATTCACGTTGGAGTTGATGTGTACCACATTACATCTTTCGTGGGAAAATTTAACTGCCATAAATTTAACTGGGTGGGCGAATGCATATAAGAGGGCGTCGATGAGAGACAGAAAGAGCGCGCGTTCCTAGCGGTCGATCTCCTGTCGGTCATTCAGTAATAATACAGTCGCAGTGAATCCGACAACATTTTGTGAGGGAATGAGATTGGAAAGAGGAGACTAGTCACAGCAGGTGTGAAATCTCTGTTGGAACTAGTCGTAACCTGAGATGAAAACACAAACTTTTCAATAACATCAATTTCTCACATGACATGCAATTGATATGAATTGTGAAGTTGACCATATATGGAGTAGTTCAGCTACAGGCCACAAGTCTAACAGAAGTAGCGGCAAATAAAGCGATAGAAAATGAAGGGAATTTATAGAACACAGAGGCAACAAATCATATTAGATAATACCCTGACCAGCAAGAAATAATCCAGCTATTAGGGCAGAAATCGACAGAAGGAAGACAGACTGATCACAACGCAACTAAAACAATTTCTAACAACGCACTGAGAGCAACACTATCATCATTTGTGGTACCGTAAGTTGTGGGGCATCCGCGGAGGTGCGATGGCGGTGAACTCCGAACACTAGAACCAACACCACAAAGAGTTGACATATGAGCAAAATTTCGCTGTTAACCCACGCTCGCGAGCGTTAAAAAATCCTCTAAATCCGTCATAATCGTCGGCTATTTCGGTGGGGTGGGAAGCCATGCAACGCTCAGAGCACTCAATTGCAGCGGTACAAGCTTAACTGGAGCAACCATAACTTGTTTGCACAAAGGTTTTCGTTGCTATCAGAGGATGTGAATGATCCTGACAGAGCTTTTAATGTCTTTTAAAAGGTAACAAGTCCCGGTTTATGAAATCTCGTTTCATTATTTACTTCTAGTCGAGACTGCGCCTCTTAACAGAATTTGATTTTGCAGAAAACTTTCTGTTTTTATCTCAGGCTTCTAAAAACGGGCTTGAGCTTCAGTGTTTTTTGGTTATGCGAGTGTCACTTTGCTCATCTAATCCGGCCGATTCGGGTTTTGGACCAAACCTGGTTCCACTAGTGGCTGGGTTTACCTCCAACCCAGCTTGGCTAGATTTAACTCATATCGAAATGGTTGTGGGTTATGGATTAGGCTTTGTCGCGAATAAGGATGGACTTCAATCCGCGTCCATTTGTTAGCGCATTCAGTGAAACGACGAGGAAAATTTGCTAAAGCGATTCAACGATCTTCAGAAATTTGACGGCATTTTCCTATTTCTTCCTAGGAAGTCGTTTAATTCGTGTATTTTATTTTCGGTTATTAGCTTTAATTTTGTTATGAAAACTCACCTTTCAATTGGTTACTCGTTTCGTGGCCAAACCAACGCGTGCACGGAAATTTGCATTAAAATATTCGGTCTTTTACTCTCCATTATTATGCAAATGCACTTACTTCGGTCCTTGTCCAATTAGAATATTCAGCGACTTTGCAGTTATGTAAACTGAAATTGGTATCAGTGGATGCTCGTTCATGGATTTAGGAGATGCCATTGTTCGGTTGGTTTATGCCTTTGAGCGGTTAAGTCGACACGAGCTTGGTGAACATTTTCCCAGTTTTCGCGGGTCCCATGCCTGCAGGGTGGTCGTTATCTCGTCTGTGAGCGTTTTCCCTCGTTGCTATAAGCTTGTCGCGAGATTATTCTTTATGTCCACTAGCTTATCTTATGTGATAGTACGGAGTATGGCTTAGATTGGGGTTTGATCACGTTTATATGGAGGTTGAGCCAGGTCTCAGCTCTGCAACTAGCTTTGGAATGAGCGGGAGCCGCTATAACACATTTCCATACAGTGGTCATGGGTTAAACACAGTCGACGTTCTATTTCCGGTTGCAACTGAGATCGGGCTTAGCCCAGCACCCGCTGTATGTGCACTGCATGTTTTTACATGTCTATCCATTCAGTACTTTCATCTTGTCATGTATTTTGTTTTGAATAGCCGCGTCCATCAAAATAACTCCTCACTTCCTTTGAATATTTTGCTTGAAGGAAGAAACATTCGTAGGCCTGAAATTTCTCGTGCATATTTCTTCAAACGTTTTCACAATCGGTTGATCCTTTCATCAGGTGTGAGTTATTTCTTGTTTACAGTCGCAGTGCATTGTATCTTCGCTTACTCAGTAGGATGCAAAAAGCAAGTACATTAGCGTACGGAATACGATGACTGATGGTGTGGGAACATCGTCTTTCGTAGGGAAGAAGGGGAGGGGAAGGGAGGAGGCTAATCAGAAAGACTTTTTGGGCTCGCCGAGCTTTCTATGAATTTGTGGGAATTAAAATGGAGCAGAAAAAATGAAAAGTTCAATGGAAAATGAAATTACGCACGGAGGAAATCTGAAAAATGTGAGTCGGGCGAAGGCAGACAAAATCGCAAGAATCGCTCCTTCGTTATGCTGTCAGGTCCACATTGGCGAAATGAATTCGTTGAACTCATCGAAGGGCCTTAATATAACTGCTTGTGTGGTGTATAGTGATGTGGTGTTCTTTTTAAGACACTTCGACGCCGCTTCAACAATTTCGAAACTCAGAGAATACCTCTCAATGGGGTTTGGAAAACGACCAGTCAATGAAAAAAGTGAATTTTTCCATCAAATTACACTTCGGGATGAGGCCCCTCAGTCAAATCTTCCAGCTTATTGACTGCGAAGTGACCTGCTTTAACAACACAGATGTGCCGGCGGAAAATCAGCGCTGCTGCATCTGCATTGCACATTTTGAGAAGTTTTAACCAAACTGTTCAACAAAATTATGGAAGTGGAATACTTTAGAATTACTATTGAATATCTTTACAGTTAATGATTCCGGAAATTATGTGCAATCTATGTTAATGAAAACTGCTTTGAATAAGCCGGTTTATGGCGTATAGTCCGGGAGCGATGTTTTTGACGAATAGCTTGGCTCACATACTTGCATGTAAGCGCACTCCTGATCAAAATGTAAGCGCACCTCCCGCCTCCCCACCAGATCTTGAACATCCAACCTTTGATAGTGCAAGGTTGCCAGTTCTCAGCAAATATAATCTTTTTCCTGTGTGTGAAGCAACTTCTATTCGCTTGCTAGAGATTACTTCGTCGGATGATGCTTCCCTTATTTGTGACAAACGAGAGCGAGAAAGTTTTCCGTTTATGAAGTTGCCCTGCTCTCTTCTACCTTGAAGTAATGCACATCACTAAAAGATACTATCATGCTGCTTTTTGCTTCTACACTCATAGACGTCAGTTAATTCATTCAGGCCACGATGTACCAAGCGGTCAATGAAATGTGGAATGGTACCATAAGATTGGATGTGTGGAGGGCAGGCAGTCCTTTCATTCCATTATATCTTAATACCATAAAAAGTCTGGTTTTGCGTGAAATCCGCTTGTGAGCTGTCTCACATCTTAGACAATGTGCTTTTCAGTACCTGCTGTGGGATCTTCGAGACGCCATAATGGAAATGCGGCAAGGAAACCGGGATGTCCTATACCTTTGCCTTCCGGTTGTTTGCGAGGTATTTCGCAGTCTTCATAATCGGATTTATGGCTGCACCTTTGTATAGAGCAGTTCTTTGATAGATTTGTTTCATTCCTGGTTATAATTAGTGGTGAGAGAAATTTCTTATTTATGGCCAAGTCTGATTTAGAGAGTTGGCATCGTCTTTGAAGTGATTTCAAAGAAGAAAATAGCGATGTATCGCTGACACATCACATTAACTGGCATTCTGTGTCGAACTGTCTTCTGCAGCTATGAAAGGGATTGTTTGCTTGTCGCGCCGTTCACCTTCATTAGCGACTAGTCAGTGAAAAGAATTCAAGAGATTGTGGCTGATCCCCTATCCGGTTGCAAAATAAAAGAGCTTATAGGCAAAAATTCACTTTGAATTCTTCGAGCTTAACAACTTGTTATTTCTCCTATTTGTTAATATTTCTGCAGCTTGTTTTGATTCACATTGTTGAAATCTCTTTTGACTATTGTCTGCATATTTTTGTCTAAGGAATTTTTATACCTCCACATCTATGATAACAAAAAAATTCATGCGTTATGTTGTCATGCAATATTTTTCTAGGTAATGCTTTATCGCAAACACCGGAAGAAGATGGTGTGAAGATGGAATGTACCAATATGCAATGCCCTTTCAAGGGGCAGCTAATGCATAGAGAGTGCTTTGAGGCACTCGAGGAGAATCTCATCAAAATTATGAGCAATATCGGTCTCTATCCTTTTCTTTTCTTATCGTTTTTGTTTACAATGCGGGAGGTATGTAGAATCATGCGGGGAAAGGTGAAGGAGGATGAAGAATGGAGTTTCTCCCATCGAGTGCACAGCTTGCACTATAGAGCAATGTTCGGCTGTCAGTTATGAAAAGAACCATGGTTTTTGGTCATTTCTATGTTCACTTGATAAACTCTTTCGAAGAAGTCATACAATGCGACTATTTACTTCAGCCTGCTGATCTTGGGATACCATTGTTTTGATTTATTTCAACCTTCTGCCCCACTCTTTAGTCACAGTTTTGGTGATGGTATTGAGACAAGTAATATTCATGTCATGAGTTGTGCAAATCGCAGCTTCGAATATGAGCTTCTAATTACCTTCAACTTTTTTCTACCTTATTAAACAGTCGTTTGGCTGAAGGTAATTCACATTCGTTAATTGGGAAAACCTGCATGGTGCGTCAGTTTTTCGAGAGGTAGTATTCAAATTATTTCCTGCTTGTCGTTGATTTCTTTGCATTCGCAGCTGTTAATCGTCACCATCCACTTTGAAGTTAAAATTGATCGTTGAGAGGGTTTGAAATATAAGACTAGTTGCAAATCTGCAAATTTTTTCGCTCTTCACATATAGAAAACTGTTAAAGTGCATTAATTCAAGTAAGGGCGGAAGCATATTGCACCCGTGGTACAAGTGGAGAGATGTATATTGTATGATGGTAGAGGTTGTAAGCTGATCGCTAAACGGGTGGTGCAAGCGAAAAATTAGGGTCGTTTAGTGAAGTAAGAATGTTGGGAGTCCGGTTTAATGTAATCAGAGGTTGCCTTATATCTGCGGTTTTCGAAGAAGCTGAAAATGTCTTAAATTATTCTGAAGGCGAAATTTATAAAGTGGAAGGGAAACGTTATCAGAAATATGAGAATATCCCACACCTGAAGTCCTCAAAAACTATATTTTTCCGCTATATTCCGCAGCCAGCATTGTAACAAATTTTTCTCCCACAGACAAAATGTAAATGACGGAAAAATCCATTGTCGTCCCTTTCTCTGCCATGTTTCTAGTTGTGCCCGATTGTTCGTGAAGGAGGGGGAGGTGGGGGGGGGGGAGGGGGTCGGAAAGAGATGAGCTAAAGGTCCAATTAGGGGATCTTTGTTTTAGTCTAGCTTCCTAGGCCCAAAATGGGAGTCATAGTGATGAATTGTACATCTTTACATAGTGCAGATATTACTCACGCTAATTTCCCCTCGTATTGGTGTAAAGAAAGGTGCTAAGGTGTCTATTTTAACGGCGATGTTTGAAAAGAATGGGGGTGGCTCTACCAGTTTTTAAGGCAGGAATAAGCGGTGAACTTACGCTGTTGTTGAATTTGTTGTGCAGAATTGAGAAACGAGATTCGATTCAGGATCAGCACGCGGGTGGACTGACGCACAACGGCGAGCAAATTTATGGGATAAGAAGGGATTAACGTTAATACAGAAGAAATGTCGCTGTCCTTGTGGTCTTGGCCTTTTACATCTCGATGAGACGGAGCTCTTCTTATGTAAGCCTTTTTTCACAGATCAACCTGAAATGCTGTCACTATTGGATGGGAGAATTCGAAAACGTTAGCAACAAGTAAATAACGTTTTTTGCAATGATGTTTTTGAAATAGTTTGCTCATTCAGTAGAGTAGGAAAGCCTTAAGTTTCGGTGCTTGTCAATTACTGCTCACTCGTGAATCCCTAACGATTTGGCCGCATGACAAAATGAGCCAAATAGTCCGTTCTTTCAAAATAATCAAATTGTAGTCTTTTTAAGAGTTTCAAGACAATGCACACTACGTTCGAATGAGGCCTAGTTGGTCCTAGAACGTTGTGCTCTTCCAATATCTACGAAATGTTTTTTAACGAATAAGCAGGAATTGCGGGAAGTGAAGAGAAAAGGAGTGCCAGAGAATGGGTACACCGCAGAAGTGCATTAGATGGCGAACTTATTATGAGATTCGTAAAAGACATGAAAAGTTATCATGTTATATCGTATGCATAACGCTTCAGCGCAGCGGCAGATGGCGCCGCAGGCACCGCCGGTTTCCAAGAGTAAGAAAGGCAAATCAAAGAATCTGCCGAAGCTAAATTTCGGCGGAAGGCCGAAGGCCGCATCACTGAGATACATCAACAAGCATTGCAACAGGTAGGAGCGTTATTTTTCACTTTGCCGAAGTTTGCGAGGAAGTGTGCGGGAATGTTTGCGAGCAAACATCTGAAGCGAACTTTATCTAGTGATAGTGCTCGAGCGGTTCTTGTCCAATAGAAAGCAACATTCTACAACCTGAAGACAAACGAGCCTGGTGACTTTTCACTTATGGGGACGTCACACAATGCTTCGTTGAACTGCACTCACCGTTTTTCGGTCGAACAGCGCAACCCTACGCTACTTTCCCTCCCTTTGTCCGCACCCAGCCTGAAACTTGGGTAATTAAACCTATCTTTCATTTTTGAATGCTTTCTTGTTTTTCTCGTCCGTACGTCACTGCATACAATAGGATCGAATGATAAACGTTTCGAGACGATCCACCTCACGATTAGCTAGAAGTATTTCGATAGACAAAGCTAAGGATATGAGTAATATTTCTACGGTCCTATGTCATTAAAAGAATTCAATGAGCTCAAATGAATGCTTGCATATTGCACCCGTTAAACATTCAACCAAGAAACGAACATCCTGTGCTTTTCATATAAACAATCGAAAAGTGTTCAACGAAATCCCATCGTAATTAATATAACACAAATTTTAGCGTATGACGTTAGCAAAGTCACAATAAAATATATTACAACGAAAATAACGTGCAATTGGGATTTGGCATGTGGATCCGTCTCGGATGGAGCCTTCGTTATACTATACGCAATGCTGTGGACTGATAATGTTTTGCAGTTCTGCCTTTAACTTTTCAAACATCACTATTCCTTGTTGTGAAGCGCCAGGCATCTTCATTATCCATTATTCCCTTCAGTCTAAGACGCCAATTCCAGCAATTTTTTGGCACTTATTTGCTCTCCCTTCACTGTAAATATTTGGCTATCGCAGTTAATCCTTTAGAGATCAAAAATTGCTATTCTCGTCTAGTAAATTCGCTTCGACTCAATAGTCACGACAGCTGGTGCTTGCCAGTAGCCGTGATCCTATAACACAAAACATGGTACAATGAGCGTCATTCCTTCCATGCTTCAGGAAATTTGATAGTGGCTTTGATTGGAGTTTTGAGGAAATAATTCTTGTAGCATTTCTTAAACGGTGTTTCCCGGCGATGTCTGCATGAGTTCGCTGTGATCGTTGCAAAAATCGCCTGCAAAATTAGTGTCTTTCATCCTGAAATTGCAATATTCGAACCTTTTTACCCCTTCCAGTCACCCGATGTCATTTGATCTATTTATTCAGGGAGATAAGAAATCATTAGATGTTCTTGTATCGAAAAACTTTAGGAAGAAACCACTGACACACAATGCTTCGCCATCGCTCAGTATTAGCTCAGTTTCGGGATCTTCATCTACGATCTTGATTGGTCGTGCCTCTGAGGTTCGATACCTTTTCTTTCTTTTGAGCAGTCAATAAACCCGATCATTGAACGAATCGGTTTGTTGAAGGGATGAGTTTGGCAATGAGGTGGTAATTCTAAGTGGAGTTGCGTAACAGGGTGTTCATTATTTTTAATCAACGTTTTTTAGTATTGTTTAGTCTTTATGACACCGGATACGGCGTGGTTTACGTGCCTTTCGTCGATCCTACTGAGGATAACTGCCAATGTTCTAAATAAGACCTGCATTGCTTGATTTGGCATTATACAGCACCCTTTCGCAATGTTTTTTAGCATGTTTTAGTGAAAGGTCTTATGTTCTTAGAAATTTTTTGCAAGCTTTTCCGATCTGTTTCACAGAACAAAGACGGAGTGTTACTAATAATAGGAGCGCCACTGAGGGAGATTGAATGGAGTTGGCACTCTGTTATTTAAATATGAGTTTAGAGAAGTTTACAGAAAGACTGCAGCTAAGTTTTGCTTTTGGAAGTGTAAGGAAAGAGAGAAGAATGGAGTGGAGTTTGAGCTTGAGAGTTCCTGAAGATTGAACATCGTGGGTAGGAAGTTTCATAGTCTGATGCTATTGGATTTGGGGGGAAAGGTTTCGAGATCATTGAATGATATTGCTTCGTTATCTAGGCTCAGGGATTTCGAATATACGAAGCCAAATGCAATGGTGATACGTTGCTCTCATTTCACTAATTTGCTGGCCGCATAGTTTTCAAAAAATAATCTTTCTTGACTGTTGCGATACGCTTTCTTGAATAAGTTTATTTTATTGTCTCTTTTTCTTACCTCTACGGCTTCATCAGTGTGAATGCCCCCTCCCTGATTAAATATCCCTTATTCCCTCAAAACTTATTCCTCAAAATCGGTCTTGATTTCTTTTTGGCTTTAAAGATTTCCACCTTCCGTTACCATGCATCTTTCAAATCTGGGAAATCATGTCTCTCTCTTAAAGAATTTGAGCAGCCTATGAGTTTATGAAAGTTCAGCAGCCTTAAATGCTGTCTCACGCTAGCTACTATTTTCAGCGTCGCCGGCAGACCTATGCGGAATGGATCACAAGACCGGAAGTTGACACTCATAATGCGTCAACAACAAAGTGCAGAGAAGGTACAGTGTGGTTTTTTCTGATTGCTTTTCTTCAGGAATTCCTGCCATTTTTCAAACGCTGATATAGCGGTGGGCCTACGAATCACCTTCTAAAATTTGAGGATCTCACTTCTCGTTTTTTTCGTTACCTTTGTTTTGTTCTCTATCCGGGCATTGATTTGTTACTGCAAGACGCTGTTCGATAGTGAATAAGCTGCATTTTTCGTGATTTTTATTTTTCGTGATACCTATTCAAGACTGCCTTTATCACACATCTCCTGAATATTCGTCCCGAATCTTATAGGTAACAATCAGATGCATCAGTCTTTCGATCACAGACACTGTTCTAATGGATGCCACTTGCCGAAGCTGTTGTGTTACCAAAAATTTTGATTTCATAGGTTGGACACAACGGCCTTCTGCAGCACCAATACCTCTAATCGATAAGAGCCTAACAAGGTCGAAACCGAATGCGTTCAGTTCAAAGAAGGTTAGTAGTTCGATAAGCTATGCGGAGGCAACTTCAGTCAAACCTAGCGATGAGACCGCACAACAGGTTTGCTGATTGTTGCTTTTTTTTGCTTTTTCTAATTGTTTTAATATCGCAACCCTTATTGTCATTGGTCTGGCTAAGGGTTCTTGCGGCTTTTGCGAACAACTGCAGAAGCCATTATTTGATTACATTAGCATTCACTCGTAAAGCTACATTTCTATCTATTGGGGTTTTTTGGTAAGCTTCACTTTTGTTGAGGTTAATTTTAATATATTATAGCTAAGAATTTCAGGCGCACATTTTCGCAAATTGTAAACTAAAATGCAAAAAGGTTCATCACGAACAGCTGAATGGAAATATGTTTGTCACTCAGAAGTTTATCATGAATATCTGAATGGAAATATTTGTTTTTCACTCAGAAATTGTATTGCTTCGTGCGTTTTTTTTTAAACTTTTGGTAAGAGGACTTCTCCAGCAGCGTTTCTTCCTCTTCCTCTCCGTCATCCTTATTTTCCCTCTATCTTTTGACAAGGAACCTCGAGAAAGGGGAGCTTCCTATTCATCAAAGAAATCAGCGAGGATATTCATTCTGGGGTGAATTTCTTTGCCTAAATTTGAGTCGTCGAGTTTTTGTCATTCTTGGGATCTGTCAATTACGAAAAGATCGTAATTTTATGAATGAAAGTTTTGTAACGGGCAAACGAGCGATTGCTTCAAATAAGTGGACTATTTGGGCATTTCAAAGCGCATCACATCTAATGAGCTAATGAGCTATGCTTATTTCGCAATTGAGAGCTTTGTATGATTCTTTGATTTTCCGGCTCAAAAATCGCAACATCCAAAGAAAGCTTTAGTGCAGTTCCTCTTGGGGAAAATCTTTAGCGTTTTTTGGATATATTTTGGATTATAGTGTGCATTTTTTTTGCTAAGCACATAATCGCAGACAAGATAGAATGGACAAAACAAGCCAAGAATTGCCGAGAGCGATTTGCTATAATGAGGGCGCAATTTTTGCAATTTTTTTTTTGGTGTGGTTTACGTACCTTCCATCGATCCTATTGAGGGTAACTCCAATGTTCTAAGTAAGACCTGCATTCTTTGCCTTGGTCTTATATAGTACCATTCATAAACTTGTGCCGCATAAGCCTGGACTTTGCGCGTCGGTCAACGTCAAATCATTCCTCCGGCAAATATTGATCGGTGGCGCGGCTTTTACAGTGTTGTTTATATCCGTCGTTCCCATCTACGGTTGCTGGTTATCTGGACGGGATGTTGTTGGTTAGCGGTTGTTGAAGTTTGTTGTGGGAGCATTCGGTCTTAGTCACGTTGTTTTCACTTTGCGGTTGCCATGAATTTGTCGATCGAAGATTGCTTCGACACCTGCATTGCTTGAGTTGGTCTTGTACAGTACCCTCTCGTAAACTCTCCAAATCCCTCCTACTTGCCACGTATTATGTGGTAGCTAATAAAAGGCATTGCAGAACAATATATGTGTTATCAATGAAGCACCTTCTTGTCGTACGTCGACGTGGACACTTCTCACACCACACCAAATACGATCCAAACTTAAAGAAGATGTCGATTCGTTGAATGAGTCGAATACTACAGAATCACTTTCCGACGAATTGGA
The DNA here is from genome assembly GCA_013433145.1 of Ascaris suum. NCBI lineage: Eukaryota > Metazoa > Nematoda > Chromadorea > Rhabditida > Ascarididae > Ascaris > Ascaris suum. The sequence goes on along the minus strand of CM024178.1, from coordinate 5,216,222 downwards.
TATATGTTCGGTTCGCTGCTTCCTGTTGGCTTACCGCTGAGATGATCATGGCATACCTTGAACGCTTTTAAGGGCCATTGTTCAACCAACATTTGAAGATTCTATCAAGAAATAGCCATAAGACAGGGCGTTCTTTTAAACTATGATATATTTCAGCGCACGCAGATTTGATAGTAAGGATATTTGTTTATGTTCGATAACTTTTTCACTGATTAGATTTTATCAGTGAAATGAGATTGATATTGTATGGGAATACATTTAGCTATCGAACAGGTTGCTATTGATAATGGTAGAGGTAAGTTTGATGGAATTATTAAGAAACTAAGGAGAATACAGGAAGGTTTATAAAGATAGCTGAGCATTTGCTAATAATTATGAAATGAGGACGTAATTGTATTTGTAGGTTTTTTTAAAAGGAAAAGTAAGCTCGGCAAAAAGAGCTATTTTTTAGAGGACGCTGGAGCGCGAAAGTCCCTTAGGCGAAAGGGAAGCGGTAATAGGATTCAGACTGGTTTCTTTCGGTCCCTCGATATGACACTATGTGAACAGCATTGTAACTGTAAGATGTGTGCAATGCAAAATCTTAACTCGATACGGTGAAGTTTTCAGCAGCGTTGAGTGCGTCGCTGGTGCTCTTTTCATCATAATCGCTTCTAAAGATGACGGCTAGATGGTAATATAATACTCGAAGTTTTAGATTTTAGTTCTGTCCTGGATATTCATATTCCTAGTTTACAGTTAATGCATATTTTTGTATTGGATTATTGTAGCGTCGTTATTCAATGAGCAGTGATGAGTTGGTGGGGCTGCGACAACGAGGAACTGAAGATCAAGATGACGACAGCAGTGCAAGTGATGACGGTAGGCGCATTTATTTTTGCAAAGGGAGAGAGAATTCGGAGGGGAGGGAGAGCGGAGGAGGGCAAAGTGATAGAGTGGCAAAGAGCAGTGAGATATGAAGTTTCTTAGTGCGATGCTTACTATCTGTTCAAATTTCGTCATCTTGACGTGAGTCGATTATTCCACGAAGCAATCTTTCCTGTTGAACAAATTGTACTGATTTCGAAAGAGTACGTTAAATCGCTTTTTATGTTTTAGCTGACAATATTTCTGTCTCCGTCTGAAATAATTGTCTGTTGGAGCGAAATGCTCATCGATCTTTTGAAATTTATTGTTAACCAACCAATTAACTAGTTTTTACTTGAGATAACCGTTTTAAACATTATTACTTTTGTTTAAAATAACAAATGCCACACAAATATTGCTTGCAAGTTTTCCTTGTTCAAGTTTTCCGTGAATAGCTTAACAGCCGACAGTTATTTATCGCCTACCGAAGTGCACGTTGCTGAGAACACGAAAAAAAAAAACAAACGAAAAATAAGTCAAAGGTAGTCTCCGTTCGGATAACCTTTCAATTTGCTATGCTGCGAGATAGCTTTTTGTTGAAAGGTTTTTTTCGGGGTCTCAAAGCAGTGCTTCAAAAAACTTTATGAGACACCACCACACTACCCTATAAAGTATTAGTAGAACATCCTCTTCGAATAACGGTTGTTGTAAAACAGCGTTTTGTGAATTTTGTTAGTGCGTATGCATTTAATCGTTTCAGAGATTGATCCAACAACTACCGATACTTCGCCAATCTTACAAACATCACCTGAAACGAGTTCTTGCGTCACTTCAGAAACTAGTGAGGTAAGCCTTGTGGTTTGTTTATGTAGAGCAATGGTTACCAGCAGCAAAAGAGATCCTTTCTCTCTCCTAACCAAAGAAGAGAGTTTTATTCGAAAATTTTTCCGAAGGTCTGTTTATGTCAAACAAAATGAAGAACTTTAACTCTTGAGTCTTCGTTAATCACGACTTTATTTCATCGTTCTTGATGGACCTCCGGAGTTGTTTCTAATTTTAATTAGGCTGAATTCTTTATCCATAGCTTGTCACTCTTTAGCTATGGTACCAGGAAAAGGGTTTCCCGTTCAGCTTCCAATCTCATCCTCCTCCTAACACTTTCTCCATCTCCTACTCCATTTTGCCCATCCTAAAATATGCCTTCGCAGCGCTGACGTACTGAGTGCTTTTTGGTCAATGCATCTGATTTACTTTACTTCATCTTTCACTTCATACTTCATTGTTAAGGCACTGCTTCGCAACAGTTCTAATCTGTCTGAAATGATACATAGAAGGAACCTTACATGGAGTTTCAGGATATGCATGAATTCAACGAGGATGCACCAATTGACAAGCCGATTGATCACTACTATAGGCTCTTCGAAGGACCATCGTTCGGCTTGGGGGAGATGCTGATTGCTGAACGCTATCTGCCTGGTATCCTCAATTGAGTAATGACAGTAGGTGCACACGCATGCGATCTCATCGACCATCAACTAAGACATCCAGCAACTTTATTGATCGTCCAGTCCAAATTGAAATGGATCACATTGTCTTTACATCCTGTTCCTTAAATCATCACTTTTTGACGTAAATGGTTCCCATTGTTTGAGTGAGGCTCATTTCAGAGTGAACTTCTTCGGAGTTTAATACGGTCTTTGCGTTGCGCCTTTGCTACTATAGCTGATTTGAATAACTGCCTCGTAAACAAACGTTTGCTCTTCCTGTACTCGTTGTTGAAATCCGCCTGAAAATTACAATCCCTGAGCGGAGTATTAAGTATGTATAGTGATCAACAGCAATGCACACAGGATTTATGGTCTTTATGGGTGCCTCTATGATTTCATCTCCTTGTCTTTGTGTCCTTCGATGATCGTGTGTATGCGTATAACTATGTCTTGTCCGTAACCATTCGTCGTACGTCTGAGTGACTTATACGTTCACGTTGTCGTCTGATTTGTAACGTTCATACGAAAGATCTTCGTTCTTTGCATCATTTAGTAAAATGAACATTCGCAGATGTATACATGAAAACATATACTATACGTACATATGATATGCATATAAATAAAGTGATTCGATTTGCATGCAATAAATATCCAATATTACTTTGAAGCGTATTCCTTGTACAAATATCTAAAGTATTGTCGAGGTTGAATAAATTTAGCCTACTTAAGGCCCGAGTATGGGCGTAATGTCTTTTCTGCGAACAGTAGTAAGTAGAAATTGTGGAATCTCACTGGCTAGATCACATCTTCCAGTAGCAGTCCTCAGCTGGCGTCAAATGTCCAAGCATTCATCAGTAAGAATTTGGAGCCCTCCTCGGCTTATTTCCGCTGGTTTTTGTAAGAAAAACTGCGTTGTAACGATATCTTGTCTACCTGTTTGTGTATGTCTTTCTGCCTGCCGGTGAGTTCGTAGATTCGACTTTTTGATGGCAAAAGATCAAGCAAGTGAGCCTAGAGTGTCAATTTCATGTTATGACTTCCGATTCGCCGTTTGCTTTCGAAATTGGTCGTAAGCTTTATTTCTACACTAGCGTTTAATTAGCAGTTATTTTATTAGCGCTTCTCATCTATAATGACCGCAAGGAAAATTTTTCTGGTGGAAAGGAGGATTGAAACGGGGAATTACGATTACGCTGCAGGATGACATAATGAGCAGGTTTCGGTCCGACTGGTCACCTATATGAGTTGATGACATTCACATGTGCTATGGAATTCCATGCATCTTTTATTATACAGCCAACTGAGTACAACTCGAAAGTGATTTTTTTTAAACTGAGAATCGTCCCCCGACTAGCAGTCCTGCAGGAAGTATGTGTGACATTACCTCCTAATTTCATTTTAATATTATGGCAAGGGTTTAATGACTGGGATTGCAGGACGCGCATACCGTGTCAACCTCTTTTAACACAACCCTGTTTGTTTCTTTTTTTTTTCCGATTTCGACGCTTTTGTAGAATATAATTCGGTCTCTTGGTATAATCCGTCATTGTGTGTTCCGAGTTCACCGCCATGCCCCTACCTCCTCAGTTAGGAATTTTGGACCGCCGCACCGAAAAATCCCCTCGACAGGGAGTTTTTTGAGATCAAACCTTCCTCAGCCAAGATCTCAGTGGATTTCCTTATCTGTTGAGAGATGTTAAAGAACGGGTTGACGGGAAAATTCCCCACAGAGTCGCAGGAACAAGAGGAAACTCCCGCCATGCTGTGTGCTTAATCAAGACGCAATGAAGGGAAAAGTGGTGCAGAGGCCTTAATAGAGAAATAACAATGAATTCCAAAAGAGGATACTCAGATATAATGTACTTGCGCACACTCTGATATTACTGTTGAGCCGAAAATCCACGTTTTCACCACGCTTTTCGCAAAAACCCGCCAGTATGGAATCACCTGATCGAAATCACAGAAGAAATGAGTCTCGCAAAGGAAAAAGGATCGTCCAAGCCGATATCAAGGAAGTTTATAATATCGTCAAACCACACATACTGCTTCGGCTAATAGAAAACACCTCCAATTTAATAAGAAGCTATCTGACGAGGTATAAAACGGAAAACTGCGCAAGCTATATGCTACCTCGAGGAAAGCCCATCGCTGTGCAGGCTTCTTGACGTGTCGACCTCCTCCCACTGCACTCCTTCCATCCTCTGCTGTCTTTTTATCTCTCAGACCTCGAAGAAATGTTGTCTGTTTGAAGAACAGTCACGTATTGTAAAACTAGTTTGTTACTGCAACTTATTTTCAATTCTAAGAGTTGGAAGCAATAAAGAAGCAACGATAGAAACAATTTTTGTCGAGATTGCAGAAACAGAAATCGGCAGGAACTTCACCAACCAATGCTGCCAATTCATTATAATTTCTTAAACTAACTGCTGTATTTATGTTGCTCCCTCGAAAATTTCGAAAATATGCTATGTTACATTCTCTCACCTCGACAGTTTTTTTAACCTATGTTGTATTATACTATAAGGCACCGACAGTTTCATAATAATAAATTATGCAATAATATATTTATTAAGATGAAACATTCGTGAATTATATTATACTCTACTGTCAGGAAAATTTCTCAGCATGTGTTATACTACGTCCTGCTGCTCGGAAAAATTCATGAACTGCACTCTCCTTCATAGCGATAAAGTATAGTTAAAATCGTGATGCATTATGATGAGCTATCGCCTTCCACAGCCATCATCTGCATTTCGTCCGCAGTATCAATTCATTGTCGTTTTCATTTTTCTATCGTTTTTGTGACAGAAAGTGAGTTTTGTGGGCACCCGGCGCCCTCCACACCTCTGTTCCGCTTCATTGCAGCTTACTTGCGCTAAAGCGATCCAAACAACCACATCTCTTCCTCGCATCTTCCCTAAAACAGATTCTTTTCACTGATAACTAGTTTTGGCGGCTATATTCAAGCCTTCCTCGCCAACGTATGTGCCGCAAACATGTCTTTTGGATTTTAGCCGTAGCTGCTATGTCAAGCAAGGTGCGTTCCGACGCGGATGTAAACCAAAACAGTTACTTCTCAAAAATTCCTAATTCACTATAGCTTTATGTGAACGTAACACGGCGCAGAAACATGGATCGGAAGAAATACTCCTTAAACAAGAGCAATCCTGTCTCAGTCCTTCAGCCTCCGTGGAGACCCCATTGAACTAAGACTTCAGAACACTTCACCTTGATTGCACTGTTCATGAAAGATTTTTGCATGCTTGTGCAAAACTGAAGCGACACGACGCTAATAATGAAGCACGCAACTGACCTAACAGCTGAAAAAATAAACGAATGACGTTTTCGGAATCAGAGTCCAAAACTGCGTGACGTAGGCATCAATGTATCACCGGTGATGCTTGGCTGTTAACCTGTCCATTCCTCTTTCTTCTCCTTCCGAGTTCAGGAGGAGAGTTAATTGTGAACTTTAGAATGTTGCATCGATCAGAACCGAAAATAACTGAAAAACCCATCAAACTTGAGGAAAATTCATGCGAACACAAAAAACTTTCACAACGTTCGGCATCCTTAATGATGAAGATAGCATGTTGCCAAAGTTCAGTGACATAATTTGATGCTGGCTAACATAGCGCCATTCTAGTGATTCCACTGTAAAAATTTTAAGTACACCCGTAAAAATGATGTTTGGCAGCTTGGCAATTACCTAATCAAACATTTCAACCAAAAAAGTCATTGAAAGATCTCCTTTTACATTGAGAACGGTAGACTCATGCGTGATTCGAAAAAGTACGCTAATTATGCTAATTTCATCAATGCACCTAATAAGCGAACGGTGCAGCCGTATAGTTATAGCACGGTGCGCAAAATCTTTGAAATTTTTATTAAGTAATGTCACTCGATTGTTCACAATGTTTGGCAGTTCAAAAACCTGCAGAATACTGCTGTAGGCTTCTGCACTGATCCATAGAGAAGATGAATCTTTCGTCCTGGAAGAAGTTCCACAGATCCAGAGAAGGTTTCCTGAACAGGTAGTATTTCAATACGGAGACGTTTCATAGATGTCCATATTCAGCAAAAGTCATAATCCACAAAGGGCTTCGAGCTTCCTCTTATATGCCGAACCAATCACGCCACTGTCTCTGGCGTAAACAGGGTCCTTCGGATTCCAGTCTCAACCATTACATCAAAGAAACTGCATTCAAAAGTGATTGCTGACCCACCGCAGCTGCATACGCCAACACCACAACTTTTCAGAAATTGCTGACCCACCGCAATTATATGCGAAAACGGTACAGCGCAGTAGTGAGCGGTGTAAAGACGGTCTCCTGCAAAAGCAGGCGTTATATGACGTTCCACCTCTAGCGTGGCCTCTGCGCTGGCTCCAGATATTTCCCGCTCTTGCAGAAAGGATTTCAAAATGCAAGCCCTGGCGAAGACGAAAAGCTCCCGCCCTCACAGAGGATGCGATCGATTATGTCAAGTAGCGGGGCATCCGTCCACTTCGACTTCATTTGGTACATTAACCCATCAAGTAATGGTATGATACGGGCTCATTTGCTATACACCGTCAGGTAGGTGATAAACTAGGCCTCATGATATAATCCGTCGGGTGGGCAGGTAGGTGATATGGTCCGGTCTCGATGGTATTTTCAGCTGCCGATAATTCGAATTCTAATACGCTGTCACTGTATTCAGAACGGTGGAGTGGAAAAGGTCTCGGGTCGAGGAGGTACATGAGAAGTTCAGGATGAACTTTGTTTTGCTCGGGTGAACGGCATGCGGAAAACAGCAAGTTGCATCCAAAGTGGCAATATGTAGGTGAAGATGTGATTCAAAAATCCGTTCATCGCCATGCGACGCCATACACTTCAAAGCGAGACTAAACTGCGCTATTCGCGTGTTCGAAGCAGAGGAGGAGATTCAATTGTGCGGCATTGAACGCTACACATTTGTGCACGATAGGATATCATAAGCGTGCAGGCTTTTTTTGGTCTTTTGCAAAGAGAAGCTCAGCGTATTTTTAGAGATCAGCATCGAATGGCTGATTGTTATCGAACGTTTACTGGCACATAAGTGGAACGAAAAAAACACAAGCAAATACACGTATAAAAACATAGACATACATTGGGAATGGATGCTAAGATGATGTTACGAAGATGGCATAATTATGCAAACACGTTGGCGGTGACAACCACGTGAGTTTCCGTATCAACTGGATGCTAATTGCACGTGCGAATAACTGACCCATGGCAACAGCAAACACTCAACGAAGACTGTTAAGATAAATTTGCCAAGAAGCGACGTGTTTAGCCATCATGTTGAAGAGTTTCGGTAAAGTAGACCAAGCTCAGAGACGTCATCCGTTGTGAGGGTGTGGTGCCGGCCGATCTGGTGGTTGCATATCTTGCTCAAAACAAACACGCAACATATGAGTGCTTTGCCTCATTGTTTAGAAGGTCGTCATTATAGTTTTTCACGTTATGGGTTCAGTTTTGTTTTCATTGTTCGGTGTTTTCATTTCATTTTTTAAGATACGTAATTTATCAATTTACAACCGATATAAAATCAGATCGATTCTAATTTGAATAACATCAATGAAACATTCATCGATTGCCAGTGAGAATCTCAATGCTCTCATTTGTGTCTTTGAAATGTTTCGATTGAAATTCAAAGAAATTTGCCGATAAATGAACGCATTAAGTAGTGATACTGATGTCGTTATCCACTTCAATAAGTGGAGAAAGATGTCAATGCGGCTGGCGCATTATGCGCTTTTTATATTCCACTTACATATCCAACCATTTTTACAAATTATCAACGGCAAAAACGGATGTGCAGAATAATTTAATCGATCCCAACGTCTGTGCAAACATAAATCTATGTGAGATTCCTTTTTGAATGACACGATGAGTATAAAATGAAAAACCTGCAACTCTAAATTAGGAGCAAATATTCTTGCTAATTTAAATGTCCATGACTTTTTTTGAAGTTGGTGAATTAACATGAATTATGAATCAATTAACCTTATAATACTAGCTTCAGCGGTTCTTTGGTTGGGACTATCAGGCAGGCGGACACAAAGACATGACATGATGTTGCCACAATGAACTTGGAATATGCAGATTTGCAAAAGCGTATAATTGCTGACCAATTTCACGCTCACATAGCATTCGGTGTAGGAACAACTAGTTTTTGTAAGATTTTCCCAGCGTATACCGGACAAGTCCACAGCATAACGCATATTGTTTCTATAAAGTGGTACCTTTGCGTACTCTTTGAATGTACTGATAAAAACGAATAACTCCTCATTGGGAATCCATTATCGTAGTTGTTGCATGCTCGACTAACGTAAAGTATGTACTGCTGTCCTGACACAGGGAAGTAAAACAGTCTTTGCTTGTAAACACCATAATGTCAAACTAGTGCTGTATTCGAAAATACACTTCCCTCAAGGATGTCGATATCTAAGTGTGTCACAAGTTGATAATAGGTTTGAGAAGGTGAATTCTTGATGCCAGTAGTAATAATATTCAGTGTTTTTAATTCTTAACTCCTTATATGTAATAGAAAAATGTGAATGGTATAATTTTTTCAGTCACGCAACCCCCCCCCCCCCCAAGTAAAAAATAAATGAAAACAAAAGGTACGAAGAATTATCTTGAAAATGGTAAATAAGGCGTTTAAATTACTTGTGATCGACTCGAGAGCTAGTATGAGCGATCAACTAGGATTCGGCAGAGAGGTATTCTGAAATGCGGTTACATCAAAATATTACAAAGTTGAAATTGCTATGAGATAACGTTGCTTTTTTTCGCATTTCAGTATATTCTTTGAAATGCATTAAAGTTTTTTTCCTGAAAGTAGTTTCGAGTTCTCACTGTAATCGAATCGGCTTGTGGCCAAATCATTAATGAGTTCGACAAAGTGAAAAGGCAGATACCGTTAACCATAAACTGAGGAATTGTATGATGCTCCTGGAATCGCATTTTGCAACGATGTCAAGAAATTTTCGCTCACCAGCACATTAGAGCCTCAGGAAAAAAATTAGATCTTGACCTAGGAAATCCGCATCTTTTCAAATTATTGAATGAATTGATGATCAAATTAGCCATTGTGATAGGCCACAGCGATAACGAACGCATGGGAATGGTGTGGGAGGGAGCGGGAGGGGGAGTTGCTGGGAGGACGGTTTTGATGCATACTGGACATTCTTGACATTTTCAATAAAAGAAGTTTAAAGTAGAAGATGCTGAATTTCCGAAGTGCGAACTTAACCCCGCAAAATGACCTCCAAATGCAAAATTTTTAGCGTTATTTTATTTCAATTATAATATTTGCGTCAGAAATAGTCGCCAATTTCCACTATTCCAAAAGAAGCCGTTGCAAATAAATGCACTGAAATTAATATGCGATGGCAGGCTTCTTCGAATATTGCTGTGTAAACTGAAGTAAGAACAGTGATTAATTGCCAGGAGTTTTATGGTGCGGCAACATTTATCCTATGAGTTTCTTTTAAAGTCTTTCAAAGGTCAAAGCCCAAAAACAACGATGGATAATGTGAAATACAACAATATGACGAGAAAATTTGGTCTTTTGAATTAAAAGATAAGATGAAAAATGTGAAGGAAGTTTTTGAGGTTCTCAAAATTCATGTTTAATTACCCACGTTTGAGGTGTTTTTATCAACAGTTGATTTCTTTTAGCATGAAAAATTTCGAGAAATTCTTGTCTTTTGTAGATTACTCTTGTCCGCAAGGCACATTTTATTTTATATTGTTATTTTATATTTATTTTATATTTTATTAAGTTATTGTTATCATTGTTTTGCGTTATCACATTCTTATCGGAAAGTGCCTCACAATACTGACATAATTGATATCATCATCTTTCACGTTTTATTTTCTCAACGACAAAATCTATTCTTTCAACCAGGATATTTCACATATAGGGAACAAATATATAGGAACAGAAAATTGGTAGATTATTTATTTATTCGTCGAGTAGTCAGTTTCCTCCATAGATCATTGTTGTCGAAATTTTTAGACGGTTGCGAATGCTTATGATAAATATTTACGATAATATTGTTTATAAGCACAAAAGTCACAAAAATCAATATTCACTCTGTGGAAAACATTACATTCATCATCTCGTTTCTTTAATGAATTAATTCCGTTCAAGTCAACTTGTTCGTTTGTCCCGTTGATCGCCTTCAAAACACAGGTCTCAGAGATTATCCTCTCGTACTATTTGATTGACTGAAAAAAAAACTACAGAGCAAACTCTCGATAGCGAACCGAGAAACGAACAGAGTTATAAGCATTTTCAACTTAGCAAGGATACGATATAGCAGGTAACTTTTGACTTCAAAGCTGCATTATGGCGATGACATTGAATCAATATGCTGGTGGAATCGATAACGATGTGCAATATTATAGTTAGAAATTACTGCACGAATCACTCGAACCAAAATGACGCAAAATCGAAATCGTGTCTTAAATTGAAAAGACCTATAAGCGGCCCTACACCTATAAGCGAATGGTACTTCTCTCTACTTCGATCGAAGAAGCTGGTTCGAAAATGCGAGAGATAATAGGTGAATAAGAGAGTTACGAGGGATCAAACTCATTTAAAGATATTGAGTTCTCTTAGAGAGCATTTAAAGGTTTGTGCATTTAAAGGGTACCTCTGGCAAGTCGCTAGGCATCACTATAGAAACGAACATGACAGAGAGAGAAATGAGGTGAGGACCTCAAAATGGGCTAGTACCAATAAATATAAATGAATTACTAAATAGTAGAAAGCGAAAATAACTGATGGTATGGATATAATGTGTTCTTCAAAAACTTTATATATGAGAAACAAATTTTGGCCTTTTTGGTTCATTATGCGCCATCGATGAAAATCCACCAATGAGGGAAGCGAGCACGCAGAATGCGATCACCGCTGTTCCAGTGAAAATTGCGCACGCAATCAGCTTCTTCCAGTCGTAAACGTCAAGCCCTGAATTTAGTAAGACAATCATGCAATAGCAGAAGTCAGTTCGCTGTCAATTTGGTCGCTAAAGATCCGTTGCTGTACTTTTAGGTGCGTTTCGCAAAAGGTCGGACTGTCGGCGGTCAAATTTACGCATATGTATGTGCATCAGTGCTTGTATGTTGGCTATGTCTAGCCGTAGACATTACAGGGGAATCTGGCAGTTGCAACTTCCTAGAGGGTGAACATTCCTACTTTCCTACTAATTCATTTTCAATAGAATTCTATTTGGCCTTTAGCATGCTTTAAAAATTTTTAATCCTCTTGTTCTCTAATATACGCAGTCGGTTGGATCCGGCCTTCAAGCGAATTTATTAGTGCACATTCCACTGATTGCATCGGCAAGGAGGTGCTCGATGTATCATTTCCTAGCTTCGTGCGGTGGACGATAGATTTAACTCACGAACCATGCGAGCTAGAGCTACAAAATATGGTTAATGGAATGCCCAATAAACCAATAGTTCAACTGATCCATCCATCCAAAAACTGTAACTCAGCAAAGGGGTCGAATAGCTTGCATTTATTTTGATACCGCTCGGATTTCCTGCATAGAGGTGCCTTATAAAGGCGAATCTTCTATAGAGGGTTTATAGGATCAACTAAATTAGTTGAAATATGAACTCAACCTCGTTAACAGTCATGCATTTATAGAACGGATCACTGCAATGACTGGATTAGCACAATTGCTTATCTTTGCAGCGCAACTGTTACGCTTCCCCACTTTTTGAATATTGCTAAAACAAATCCATTTATTGGGCACAGCTGCAAAGGCGGTTTCGCAGTGTTTATACGACGCATCACGCTGTTCAGAGCATGACGGGAACAGCATTCCACGTCCACTACAGATCTGTATAATACATCCAATATTGTGGCCAAGATTTCCTCACAGAGAGAAATAGTTACGTTCTTGAGTTCGTCAGCGCAGCGTCAGTCATAAGCGCCCACAGCCTGTCACAAGGTCCGGAAGGATTGCTTTCAGGTACGGCATTCAAATGCTTCTCCACGGTTAACATTTAGCTTCGAACGATGCAATCACTGATTCTCGGTTCATTCCTATGGAGGACCACTATATGAATCGTTCTTAATCTATTCACCAAATTAGCTCGATAAACTTTCGAACGTCTCAATTATTTCAGATGAGCCTGAAAAGCCCCTAGTGGTTCTCTCTCAATTTCGAATCCACTTTGAGTATCCTAATCAAATTTTTCTGTAGATATTGTTCCAATATTATGTGTTCCCATATTGTGGTTCCAACATTATGTTTGGTTCCAGTATTACGTGCTTCTGCAAATTTTACAGTTCATTTTCACGCGAGAAAGGCTTTCTCGCGGAGTTATCAGTTTCAGGCAAAGGTGAGGTTGTATCAGAGCTTATGTATGTGCATTTATATTCACTCAAGTGACTCTAAATATATTTTTGTTCCTATAGCCCATTGAGTTCAGTTTGGCACAGATTGGATCATAAATTACAATCATTTGGTCGCAAAAACGAATCTTTTGGGAAGATTTATTTGAAAACTTGAGACCATTAAAGAGTGCAAAGAAATATGGAATAAATGTAGTAAATACGACTGCGCCACTATGCATATTTTATTATTTGTTGCCAAAGATGCCAACTCACCTGTCATGCCTTCTCATTCGTACTGCAAGAATTTTTCCACAACAATAATGCACTAAAAATTTCCTCATATTTCCAGTTATAATCCCCGTCGTGTCATGCAGTTCCAAGGAACGAAGAACGATTCACTATCAATTCCCAGAACGAGGTTTACCTTCTTCGCTCAAATTCGTCTCGGACGAATTTCTTCCGTTTTCAGTACAACAATATCCTCTTGTGTCTTCTGTAGATTCTTTGTCCTTTCCACTCAGCTAAAGTAGGATCACTGTTTAAGATTGGAGTGAAATTATTTGAAAAAAACTATTAATGCACTTCACTGAAATGATGTTAAACATCAAATCACTTGAACACGAGATTAAAGAGTTTAGAAATTCTTTAAATGAGACTCCGGCTCTTCTCAGTGCCTTATCCCCCTCTCCATCGCACTCCCCTTCCCCCACCATATACTGGATGAAAACAGAGAAGGATAATAAAGCACAAATGGCACACAAAAGTGACTCCCGCACCACAAATCATAAGCTGAGAATTCACTAAAGTTTTCTGAATTGAATGGTCGCTTCAGCGTGAGTAATAGTCTTTAGGTTTCAGGTTGCTTTCATGCAAATGATATTCAAATTAAGATTGCGTTAAAAGTGCGAGATACTTGATCGCTTTTCACATGCGCTTTCAGTAGCACATTAATTGAATTTTCATCAAAATATCATTTGATGGGCGGAAATTTGAATTCCCATCCGGTGAATACTTATCGATGGATGCCGACCGTTCTCAAGATGTCAGTGCCACAAATCGGAAAACTCCCATAAAATCACTGAAAAAAAAGAAACATTACCACTGCGACGGTTTTGTCGTGTGAGTTTGTCGACAATGAATTCCTTTGAAATTCATCGTAAAATTTCATCATTTCAGCCTAGAATGTCAAGAAATACGATAATTTCTTCTATCACCGTTTCGTTCGATAAATTGTTTTGCAGCAGTAGTCATCATCTTTATTGGTAGTTACTGATGCTATACTCGCAGTGATATTTAATGCATTTAATGCAATATTAAAGTAATCTTATTCATGCAATGTATAACCTCGATAATTTATGCTTGCAAAACTATGAGCTCGATTGGTCATCAAAACGATGGTCATCACCTCAGGCTGAGGCAGGCTGAACTAGCTGGCACTGACGCACTCATGAAGTTATGAATGCTTCATTAAATTCCACCTGAAGATTTAAGATGCCTAATTTCCTTCCATTCACTGCATCCGTTTATCACTACAGTTCAGCGTAAGCGTTGCTGACTTCGTGGACTTGTACCATGTTTTCATGTCATGAGTTCGTGATCTTTTGTGCCGTGGAGTGAAAAAGAGATTTGGAGCCACTTAAAAAAGTTCGCGAGTTGATAGTGTTGATTCACTGAGTTCACCACGATCACGATCATATGTCCATGTCTCTGCATAATGGTTACTATGCAACACTGAGTGAATAAACATAGTCTAAAACCATCTCGTTCTTTTGCTCGATGGAGATGAACAAAAAAGGCCACAGAGGTCGAAAGCGGTTGCTTCAAGAACGTTTCCAAGTAAAAGGATGGAGTCTGAAGAATGTATCCTATTGGACGGGTTCCATCATTCTCTCAATTCCCTTAATAATCACGTTATAAAGAAAACATTAAAAAATAACGGTTCCGTGATTGCAGCTAGATAGGAGAATTCCGTAGAATCTATTTCTTAATTAATAACAGCAATGTATTTAATCTCAAAAAACATCTACGTAATATTTATCACGTTTTCATTAGGCAAACGAAAATCAACTAAATGCTACTAAAAAGGTTGACGTACATTTGACATTGCACATATATGTTGCGGCAAGCCGATTAAGCAGATGGCCACAAAACCTTGAAATATGCAAATAATATATCTTTTCGATGAATTACGAATTTCCTATGTGTAATAATACAAAGGTGAATATTGCATAAATTCAATTCTAACGCGAAATCTTTGCGCAATATCAGCGCGTAGGTGTTAGTCGGCCGGTGTTTGCCTGTTGCTGAGCTGGAAATCAAGTAAAGGTTCACCCGCATACCTTATTAATATTTATGAATATTAACTGAAATGTTCGACTTTGAAATTGACATCAGATTGAGTGATGAGATTTCAAAATGTATTTTGACCATTGTCGTCATCGATTATTGATTTTATGTAATCTTCTTTTGGTGCTTGCATAATGCATGGAAAGCAATAAGGTAAAGAAATGCAAGCTAGTAAAGAGAAGGAGATTTCCCTTCAATCTTTCTTCGCACATCGCTCTCGAGAGGAAGAAATATGTTCCCTTTTCTTACGCTTTCCTCTCTAAAGGGAAAATAAGATTCCGACTTTCATGCTGAATTTCTTTATATCTTTGTATATATTCTGAATAAAGTTCTGTAAAAAGTATTTTAGCCATCGTTAAAGAATGCAGCAACATGGGACTATATCCTTATCGTTTGCTATTCTTTCTTATATCGCGCCAAAATGATTATTGGAGGAAATAGTTGTAACAATGGAGCAGCATCCCTACGTT
Organism: Ascaris suum; assembly: GCA_013433145.1. NCBI lineage: Eukaryota > Metazoa > Nematoda > Chromadorea > Rhabditida > Ascarididae > Ascaris > Ascaris suum. The sequence continues at coordinate 5,200,690 of CM024178.1, read as the reverse complement.
AAAGGGAACTCGAGGAAAACAGAAAGAACACATACCAGGCCTATTGCTCAGCAAGTTCACCAGTTGATATTCGCCTTATTTTCTTTTCAAAACAACTGTTTGGCGAAAATTTCAGAGGAAACAAAAGTTTTATATGTTGGTCGTTTAAGGAACATACCAGTAGCAATCATTGGTCGTCGATGTCGGGGATATATCAACTAAAGGTGTTCCCGTTGCTTCGGTTCTTTAGCGACGTTAAATGCTCCACGAAGATATCCATGGTGATCAATGCCACCCATGCTAGGCTGGAGGGCTTCGAATGGAAGCTCGAAATTGACTCATCCGGTTAGATTTGTGTGAATCCGAAGTGTCTGTTTTTAAATTCTTTTCAAGTGTGTGCATTACCACGTTCCTCTAATGCTAAATTTCTACACGTTCGATAAAACAAATTGGGGTGCATGTGCAACTGATTAGTACAATATACGCTTGTGCTATGTATCCCTCTGGTCGGTGTCCAAAATCACGAACAAGGCAATCAGAAAGCGCCTGATCATATATGAGCCTTGAAAGTCAGCGATTCGAATTTTTTGGTGAATACGATCCTTTTTTAATTTGCACCCGATCGACTTCAGATCACGTAATTATGCAAATTTAACGCAATGTTTAAGAGTTCATAATTGATGCAGCGATCTGGGGTGAAACTGAATCATACCTCACGTATATGCCACCATCTCGTTTCGCCGCCACCATCACAAGTTGAAGTTATTAGACTGACAAACGCAAACATACAAAACATACAAACATACACGTAGATGTAAAAACGCGCCACTTACCAGGTCATGCACAATACACATGAGTGCGCACGCGCACATAGATGCACACAGACGCATATACAGATGCGCACAGACGCACATGCAGAGCATACATGCGCTAATCGCGTACATTTTTGCAAGAATCACGTAAGTAGTGCTAAATAATACCGCGTTTAGAAAAAAAAACGAGCGATGTATTGAGATTGTCGTGTGATATTTGTTGACAACGAAATCGTCGTGAGTGCTTATATCCAATAAACTTCATTCGTTCGAGCTTTACAACATGTGCGGTGATGCACTCTTAACTAGCCGACGAAATCCCTCAAATTTCTATGAGACTACTCCGTGTCGAAATTTGGTGGCGAGTAGGGAGTTTCGAAATATGCGACGACACGTCGCTGGCCAGTGTTTGCTGAACGGACAGATTTCGTTTTGCAATACGATTCGTTGGAAACAATGGATGATGGGTTGACAGCTAGCAGTGAGCATATTTAGTTACCACACATGGTTGCTTGTTTGCCTTTTTTCTCGATGTACTTCTTTGTTGGAAAGCAAACTTTAAAAGCTGAACAAATTTATTCGTCTGCTTGTTTAATGAATTGAATTTCTCGAAAAAAAGGCAGTTTCATGCTTTCACGTCTATTTGGGAAGCGAATACGATTCTTATATAAGGGAAGTCTCGGGACGTTTTGATATGAACGCACTGTAATCTGCACTTAACGCAGTCATGTCGATGCAGCTCCTTTCATTCTTCGTTCTCACCTTTGTGGGGCTGCACTATGTTGCTTCACAAACGCTTACTGATTACGAGGCAAAAGGAGGTGAATAGTTGTTTCTTTGAAAATATTCAGTGCCAAACCTTCCTTTGACTTCCTAATGGGGAATGATGCATATTGTAGAGGGCATTTGTGTGAAAATTTCAAGCGCATACATCAAAATAAATTCCCACTAGCGGCTTTCAAGCATTATAATTTCCGTTTCCGTTCATCGCGTTTCAGAACTCAAGGTGAAGCTTCATTACGGTTTGAAACAAATTTCTATTTTCAGTGATTTTCTTCAGTACGGAATTCAATATTTTGGGAAAAAAGCCCTTCTTCGGTGGTTGAAACGAAGACTAATTTTTTACCCTTTTTATTCAGAACTGAAGACTTCGGAAAGAAATTTTTCTGGTTAATTTCGGGTTTTTTCACTGTTTTCTCAATTTTATATACTCAAATATGAAATCTAAAACAACAACATTTATGATTGCCAGGTTCTTATAAATGATGCTTGACAAAAGTAGTTCTAACTGAATGAAAATGATCAAAATATGATGTATCTGGAGTAGAAACCGTTTTTATCTTTAATGTTGTTGGTGTATAGAATTTTCAGTGCGCAAAATGATTTTTTTTTTGCAGCTTGTATCGCCATGACGGACGGAACTTTTTTATGTCCTACTAACTACACGTGTTTCATGGGACAATGTTATCTGACAACGTCGCGTAAGTGATTCAATAGATAATTTCTGCAGTAAACGTGCAAAATGTCATCCATAAAAAGGGCGATTGGTATGTGAGCACATCTCAGAAGTAATTCGACATGTGCGTATAAATTAATTTTCATATCACATTTCAAAAACTTTTAGAATCGAACTCGTCTGATGGCACAAGAATAATTGGAATGTTATCTACATTTTTTGTACACAGCCACAGATAGCAGTAATGCGCCAGGATGATTTTTAATTGAGTTCGTTACATTCTCATCAGCATTTAAACGGCGTAGCGCTCATATTTATCTCATTTCTGCTATGCAAATTTGATTATATTTGCAGGCAGAAAAGAAATGGCAGATACCCGCGTTGTAATTGGCTGAAATTATTTCTCTCTTCAAACAGTACTGCAATGATAAACTCTGTGCACAAAACATATGACTGCCCTTGAGATACTGCAAATAAATTGACTACAATTGCAGCATGCCTAGTTTTATCTGGGTCAATGATTTGTCCATCGAGTACAATGACTTGCATTGGAGCTCCAACGGCGACTGGAAACGCTTGCGTTATACTGCAGTCATCGCAAGCCACGACAGTGCCTGCAAGTAGGAATTCAACATTCTGATACTTCACTGATCTATAGGATATTTGTCATGCTATGCACTGACCTAGGCAAGGCAATACATGACACAACAAAGTATTCTAAGCAGGAAACTTTGATTTTTTGCGCGGAAGAAAGATACGGACATTATTCCATCCAACTTATTCAAACTTATTATAAACGTCGAAATAGTCACACATCGCTCGGATGGAAAATTTTTGGTACTCTAGAGCGAATTCTTCTTATATTGTTACAAAGTGATTTATTGTAGTGATCGTTTATGGAAAGTTCGCATATCCATTTTCCTTTTATACAAAAATCGCAGTGAAACGTTGCATTCGCAAAAGTGCAGAGGACTGCACCTAAAAGAAATTACACGAATGAGATTGGAATTTTCGTATCAGCAGAATGTACACATAGGTCGATAAAAACTCTCAAAATGTTATTGGAAAACACACTGTTTGCTGTACTTTATTAGTGATAAGTACGGGGTTTAAATATTAAAAGTTTAAGTCATACCAGCAGAATTTCCACTTCGACAGTCACTTTATGGAATGGCGTCCTTTAGATAGTGGTATGTTGAATTCGAAATTCCTCTTCTATTGTGGAAATTTGAAACCAACTGAGAGGATGCAATTTTTTGTTGTTGGCATCACTGCCGAACAGTTGAAGAATTATTGCTTTCTGCCGGTTAGCGATGCAAACACAAATGTGCAGGACCGCCATCTTTAGTTTGAACTTTCTACTGAATCGCGTGGGAAGTAAAATCGGTGTAAAAATAGACCACTTCGGGAATAAAACCGCTAAGCTCAATTGTTAAAATCTTGACTCCTTGCTCCAATTTCCGCCCTATAACATAAGCGGAGTCTGGTAGTGAGGATGCAGAGGGTGAGATTGTGATGGACAAGAAGCGATAACAAATGTGCGCAATACGGTGTCTTTTTCTGAGGACTAGTTGAAGAAATGTCTAATCTGTGTTAGAACAGCGACAGCTCGATGCTAATTATGCAGAATTAAAGTAACTGCAGTCACCGTAACCTGTTTCGTTCCCCTTAGCTAAATTCGGCACTACAACACCGTAACTGCAAAGTCATGCTCATTATCATGCCTTCTTCGTAGTCGAAGTTTGCAGTTCTATAGGGCATTACGGCAGCGTCTGCGCACATCTGTCTGTCCGTTAGCTCCAATCTATGAATCACTGAAACTGAAGTTACAAAATTCGCATATAATTAAACATCAAGCTAACTTCCGAGAGTTTTTAAACGATCCTCTTCTAAAGATGTTATAGACACTTAACCAAAATTTGCACGCATTTTGCGATCAGTCGATTCGCATTTTACAATTAGTCAGTTTTGAGAAGCGGAATTTTGCAGTATAATTTGTGCAAGCGGTCGATGCGGTTAAAATATGAGAGCATTACAGCATCGTGAGCTTGCAACTTCACCTAAGCAGAAGTGAAAGCGATATGAAGAGACATTTATTCGTAATGAGAGGATTATTAATTGAAGTAAATAAAAAGTAGATAGGGCACCGAAAATGTTCAGTTATTTATTGCAAACCATGTAACCGATTGGTTTGAAGGGCAGGATTATGGAAGCGCATATGGTACTAGCGGCTCTAATATGTTGATCGACGTGTTTCATAGCAAGTAAGTTTATCGTAATGCAAATATTGCTTAATTGATTTCAGTTACGACGGCACCAACTGTAACCTGTGTCGACCTTGCTGCACCCGGACAAGTCTCTGATTGCCCACAAAAAGCTTATCTATGCAACAACCCCGTCTACTATGACTTCATGACTCAACAATGTCCTAGGACATGCAATCGATGCCCTGGTTCAAACGTTCCCACTCAAAATCCAGGAAGTGAGAAAGGCTTACTTTATTTTTTCTGAGTGCTTCCTAATCATTGCTAATTATTGCTAGCATGTGCAATAACGTCAGCTGCAGTCGGAATCTTAGCTAATTTTGTAAGCTACCGCAACGTGTACATAATTCTGAACCTGTGACTTCCGCTTCCTCAACACCTCTTTATAGCAGCTATCTCGCGATCTCGTAAACTCGTTGTTGCTGCTTCAATCCCTCTACGTACATGACATAAAACCATCACAAGCACCGCAGCACCATCATTAGGATTACCGGTCTAGGTGGTCAATGTTTTACAGCAAAATCACTTCCACTTTCACTGAGACTTCGAAAAGACTCATTCTCTGCAAATTTAGCCGTTTTTCCCGACTGCTGTGTCAAACTACTGTGTGGACAAACAGAGAGACGTACATAATATCCACTGATATGATGCCAACATTTTCGCAGAAATAAAGTGCATGAAGATGAGGAGGTTAATTTAAGCGCTCAAAGGAAAAATAAAGCTGCCGAACTAGCTCTGTTCATAAGATAGGAGGAATTATTTGACAGTATATTCGTATCCGCTCAATGTATATTAGCAGTGAGAGATTATTTCCAATGCCTGCATTAACCATGCCATGAGATTTCCAAGTTTTGCGTAATATTTATGAATAACTGCGTTACTTTTAGCGATATGCCAGGATTTGGTGGGAGCCAACGGGATTTCGAACTGCGCTCAGACGGCATACCTTTGCAATAACGCTCTATACTACAATCTGATGACACAACAGTGCCCGAGGACGTGCGGCAGGTGTTGAGCACAAAGCAACGATTATTGCAACGTCAAATTTTATTTATTCAGTTACTAGTCACATCGTTGCACTAGTGCACTGAATAAAATGTTCGCATTGAGTTTTGTTATACGGGATGACTTCCTTTCATTCCCATTGCACGGCAATAACCCATATTGCTGCTTCCAGTAGCGGTTGCGGGTCCAAACCTGTTTTTAGGTTAATCGTGTTGATGGACAAACATGGCTATCGATAGCCTATGCGGTTTAAACCGCCCGTGTCGAAAACTTCTAGATTTTTCCTATTCCATCAATGCAGTTCAGTTTGTAGAGCTATGCAAGGCCGTTACTGCTCTAATTTCTGTTTTTCATACTTGATTTATTTCGAGTTGCGAGCTCCACTTGAGGATTTTCCACTGCAGCTTCAACAGTCCCGTTGAAACCGTGCTCCCCAGGTTGCGTTACAGCACTGGGTGAAGTTCGCAGCTAGTGACTATGGATTGGTCCATACCTGCGCGCCCATGCGTGTCTGTGTATATTGTGCCCGTTTGTGTCTATTGTATGCCACAGGGGGATGACAAAATTGCAAAAATTACGTTTTATGACATATGTTCAGTGGTATTAAGCTTCATTATGGCTACGAACACAACATATTATTAAGTAATGCTTTTGGAGCAAAAGACAGTTCCGGAGAGGTATATGGTGCTGTCAGCAGATAATGCGAGCATAAGGCACTTCAAACTAGGACGTTTCTGAGGGCAACCGTAGGGGTAGCGTTCTCTAAAAACGTACATCTTCGACGTCTTACACAAAGAAGCTAACCACATTGTATAAACGCAAACGAGCAAAAAGCAGGTGCATACTTTGTTTCGCAGTATTTTCCTGGCAGAGGTGTGCGCTGCAAGTGGTCTTTTCTCAACCATGGATGTTTTTATCCACAAATGTTATTGACAGCTTGGTTCTGTTTTATTATATTTACTTTCGCTTGTGGACAATTGTTAAGCACATAACAAAAATGCATATATGCTTGGCTTTGTACTTGTTTGAATTTGTACTTGGATGTACTTGAATTTTGTACATGAAATTCACTCATTCACATACTTGGCAATTTCACCAAAAATTGCGATTCTTCAAATTCTGTAGCATTCGATACGATGAGAATCAAAAGTTAGGCTAATTCATTGCCCCATTTTCTCCGTCCATCCTTGCGGTTCCGGGTGGTACAACGTCCATGAAAACCTTCCTCACCGGGTGAGACATGACCATGGGAAGTTACGCCCTCCACAGTCCTCGCACCGTCTTGAAATGCATGCGCTCTCGCACCCTTATAAAAGTAGCTAGATAAATTAAGAACACTAGCTGTGTACTGGTTTAGGGAAAGATGCTAATTGCATGACGGCCTCCTGCCATGTGACGTGATGAGTCATACTATAAGCAGTGGTGGACAAATTTCGTCTACGCCAGGGGAGTGAGCTTTTTGTCCCGGGGGGGGGGAGATGGGGGGTGGTTTGTGTTCTGGAATTCGCCTGCGGGAGCGAGAGCCATTTGGAGTCCCAGCAGGCGATGGGGGGTAAAAAAAACGTGCTTTTATCAGGAGATCGTCTTTATGCTACCCATGGTATTGCGCTGCATCGTTTACGTATGAGAGGAGATGGATCAGCAATTTTCGAAATATGGCAGTTTGGGCGTGCCGTTGCATGTGCACGCAGCTCATGTGATATATTAATTGAGGCTGGAGTCTGAAGTGCATTACTTAGGCCGGAAACAGTGGTACGATGGTTTTGACACGTAAGCGAGAGGCCGTGACTTTTCGTGGATTCAGGCTTTTGTTGTGAATGAACATGTGGGAGGTGTCTCCCCATGAAATACTCGCTGTTTAGGAAACCTCTAGATCAGCGGAATTTACTCCAGGGCGCTGAAAGTTGGTCTTTTCCATGGACATTTGCGAGCGGTCTGTCGGTCGTATTTGTAGGAGTTACAGAAGTTACTGGAGCCTCCTTCCCCTTGAGAAAGATATAATGTGGACTGTGAACACTTCTGGATACTTTCGATACAATTAATTCCTACTCGGTCCTTCAGTAGACCTCCAGAATGTGTTCTCAGCAAGAACGCACGAGACGACCAATGAAATTAATTTTTGAAGACTTCCACGATGCGAAACAGCCTCATCGCAATGTGCGCAAGCTGAAGGGACGGCTTTTCAGCATGTTCACATGTGTCCGTGTTTAACGGTGGGAGAAAGGAAAAAACATCAGAAGAACTGGTACCGAGAAAGTAGTGGCACCACCACCGAGAAACCCACCCCTCCCCCCCCCCCCCTCCCATAAAGCATGACTTCGACTATCGCTCCATTAGCTTCACGTCGTCGTTTTGAAAGACGCTCGAAAATACTCCGAGAAAAACAATTTTGAATCGTCTCAGCATTTCAAACATCTTCCGCGATAAACAGCACAGCTTCCTTGAAGGAAAATCTGTACTTGCACAGCTTATGGCATCCTTCCACGACTGTATTGAAGTCCTTAATAACGGTTTCCAAACAGATTTGGTCTACATTGGCTTTGTCAATAAATTTTACTCAATAACACATCCAGAAGTATTGATGAATTAGGCTTTTATTGGTAAGTGGCGCTTTCTTAGCCTAGATAGAAATTTCTTGTGTGCGGAAGAAGTTTCAAGGTAAAAGCTGGTAGTGCTTCATCTTGTGCTAAGTGGAGTGCCGCTGAGTAGTATTTTGGAGCCCTTTTTATTTCTGCTTCAAGCAAATGCCTTCCAAATAATTTGCTAAGTCATTGCCAAAAATCTTTTCTTTCAGAAGACGCTTTATGTCACGACATGGAGATTTCCAAACCTATTGTTGAACCACAATTTGATCACAAAATGTTGAGTCAAGACACGAAATCATTGATAGAATGGTCACTCTGTGGGAGCCTGATATATCTGTTGAAGAATCCATTGCCTCAAAGTAAATTTCCCGGCCGAATGTCCTCTGCATTTATGTGGTCTCGATCTTCCTACGAAGGATGTGTGCAAACCAGTCAGGAGTGCGCCGTGCGAGGTAATTCACTCAAGGTCAAGAGCATACAGGCAGATCAAACGACTGCCATCAGCTGTCATGAGGCTAGACTAAGGTAGAATCGGTGGAATATAAAAGGCTTGGCGTGGTCCTGCATTCATTCCTGCTGCTAGATCGTTTGCAGGTGACCTACGTGTGGCCCTGGGAGCGCGTGAGGAGGTCGGCGAAGCGAAGGGTTTGTCGGGTGCGACAACGGGATCATGCCGATGATCGAAACTATCCGTGTGAACGAGTCTCTACTTATTTGTCACCTTATTGTATAAGTGTGATAAACTGTTCGCCCTCATACCTGTGTCGTTTGGCAGTTTACTCGACTGCGTCTCGACAGAAGATGCAGATCCTCGAAGGACCTGGACGACTAGATGAACCAAGGAAAACTGACTCATCAGAATGAAGGATTTGGTGTTTATGTGAGTGTCGAGCTTAGATGGCATAGTCATTATGTTGAAGTTTGGCGGAGAGTTGCTCAAGTTGCGACGCAGTTGCGTAAATTCTCTGAAAGCTTTCTTTGCTCACTGTCGTCCTCCCATTTTGGAATACGGCACTCAAGGTTGGTCGCCGTGTATGAAAAAGGACATCGAGGTAATTGAGAAAGTTAAACGGCGCTTCATTAAAGCGACTTTTAGAAAAGTATTTCGTGGACCGTTGCAAAGTAATTATGGGTAACCACTTCTTACTTTTGATTTAAAGGCTCTATGGTATCGTAGCTCTCAGTTCGATCTAATTTTAGGCTTCAAGATTGTCGAAGGTTTTTCTGCGATTTATTTATAGTTTATTTTCTCTCTTACAAGTTTGCACAATGCTCGGGGCTACACCTCCTTCAAGTTGAAAGAAAGCTAGCGGATCGAACTGATGTGCTCAATTCATTTGCTTTCCGTGTTATTCCTATCTAGAATTCCTTGCCATACCTTGTGGTTATGATCGGCATATTGTCGTGTCTTAAGCAGTATCGTGTGGCTGCGATATCCGCTCCTTTATGGTTGCAACTATAATTTTACCAGTCTTATCTTCGCACATTCCTTCCCGCATAGGTGGTTAGTAACCATGGATAATCCATCAACGCAGTAAACCTGAAAACGCAGGCTTGGCCCCGCAAGAAGCAGCCGTTGGGTTATTGCCGTGCAATGGGAATGAAAGGAAGTCATCCCGTATAACAAATATTTTATTCAGTGCACTAGTGCAACGATGTGACTGGTTACTGAATAAATAAAATTTAAGATCGCAACAATCGTTGCTTTGTGCCCGGCACCTGCCGCACGATCTCTCATCCATTGCGAGCAAAAAGGGTCGTTTCAGTGGTGTCCCATATGGTGGCACTTTCCATGATGTCCGCATGGTCCTAAAGTAAAGCAGCAATTCGTATCTGCTACACAAATACTAACACGATTTTTAATGTGCAGACTGAAAACCATCTCTCAGGCAAACATACTGTCGAATACAGCTTAAGCTTGATTAAGCTTTCCTGTCTTCATGTACATAGAAGTTCTTTAGCTGTTTTATTTTCTCTTTGAGCATTTGAATTAACTGCCTAGTCTTTATGCATATGCTTTCTACGAGAAGCACATAAACACTGTGTGCACTCATGCACAAAAATGCATAGACATCACTATACCATATTGCGCTATAGACTGGCAAAATTGCAGAATGGCACTCTTTGACTACGACGAAGATACGTGATGATGAGCATGACTTTGCAGTTACGGTGTTGTAGTGCCGAATTTAGCTAAGGGGAACGAAACAGGTTACGGTGACTGCAGTTACTTTAATTCTGCATAATTAGCATCGAGCTGTCGCTGTTCTAACACAGATTAGACATTTCTTCAACTAGTCCTCAGAAAAAGACACCGTATTGCGCACATTTGTTATCGCTTCTTGTCCATCACAATCTCACCCTCTGCATCCTCACTACCAGACTCCGCTTATGTTATAGAGCGGAAATTGGAGCAAGGAGTCAAGATTTTAACAATTGAGCTTAGCGGTTTTGTTCCCGAAGTGGTCTATTTTTACACCGATTTTACTTCCCACGCGATTCAGTAGAAAGTTCAAACTAAAGATGGCGGTCCTGCACATTTGTGTTTGCATCGCTAACCGGCAGAAAGCAATAATTCTTCAACTGTTCGGCAGTGATGCCAACAACAAAAAATTGCATCCTCTCAGTTGGTTTCAAATTTCCACAATAGAAGAGGAATTTCGAATTCAACATACCACTATCTAAAGGACGCCATTCCATAAAGTGACTGTCGAAGTGGAAATTCTGCTGGTATGACTTAAACTTTTAATATTTAAACCCCGTACTTATCACTAATAAAGTACAGCAAACAGTGTGTTTTCCAATAACATTTTGAGAGTTTTTATCGACCTATGTGTACATTCTGCTGATACGAAAATTCCAATCTCATTCGTGTAATTTCTTTTAGGTGCAGTCCTCTGCACTTTTGCGAATGCAACGTTTCACTGCGATTTTTGTATAAAAGGAAAATGGATATGCGAACTTTCCATAAACGATCACTACAATAAATCACTTTGTAACAATATAAGAAGAATTCGCTCTAGAGTACCAAAAATTTTCCATCCGAGCGATGTGTGACTATTTCGACGTTTATAATAAGTTTGAATAGGTTGGATGGAATAATATCCGTTTCTTTCTTCCGCGCAAAAAATCAAAGTTTCCTCTAGTGTGTTCTGTATTTTCTCCATAACCTAGTGTATAATATGTCAAATAATATATAAATAAATAAAGTATCGGAATATCTTTACTTGGAGGCCTTGGAGGTCTTGGAGGTCTTGGAGGCCCTGGAGGCCCTGGAAACCATGGAGGCCCTGGAGGCCCTGGAGGTGCTGGAGGCCATGGGAATGAAGGCGTCGAAGATCCTGTACTTGAAGGCGCCGTCGTTGTGATGGCTTGCGATGGCTGTAGCACGATGCATGCGTTTCCAGCTGCCGTTGGAGCTCCAATGCAGACCATACCGGACGGACAAACCAACGAGCCGGATAAACTCAGGCATGCTGCAATTGTAGCCCATTTATTTGCAGTTTATCTAGGACTGTCATATAGTTCATTCACAGTGCTTCCCATTTTCCCATCACAGCATCGGTGTGTGAAGGGAGAAATAAGTCAAACCGATTACAACACAGGTATCTGCCTTTTCTTATCTGTCTTTAAGTATAATCGAATTTACATAGCAGAAATGAGATAAATATGAGCGCTACGCCGTTTAAATGCTGATAAGAATGTAACGAACTCAATTAAAAATCATCCTGGCGCATTACTGCTATCTACGGCAGTGTACCAAAAATGTAGATAACATTCCAATAATTCTTGTGCCATCAGACGAGTTCGATTCTAAAAGTTTTTGAAATGTGATATGAAAATTAATTCAGGCTCATCGAATTACTTCCGAGATGTGCTCACAGAGCAGTCGTCCTTTTTATGGATGAAATTTTGCACGTCTACTACAGAAATTATATACTGAGTCACTTACGTAACGTTGCCAAATAGCACTGTCCTGCGAAGCAAGTGTAGTTAGTAGGACATTGCTGCGAACCATCCGGCATGGCAACACAAGCTGCAAAGAACTTTCCTAACCAGTGTGCACACTAAAAATCATTTACTACCTACGAACAACACCCAAGGTAGAAACGTTTTTTCCATGCACTTTACTCTCGTGTTACTCTGGGTGACTGAAAAGAGACGAAAAATGTTCGCTTGAATTCCTCACTTGCATTCATATGAAAACCCAAATAAGTGATGTATGCGCTTATGATTTCATAATGGATCATTCCCCATTAGAAAGTTATAGGAAGGTCAGGAAAGTGCGGCATTGAATGTTTTGAACAAAACAAGTGCTTACGTCCTTGCGCCTCGTAATCAGTTAGCGTTTGTGAAGCAGCATAGTGCAGCCCCACAAAGGTGAGAACGAAGAATGAAAGGAGCTGCATCGACATGACTGCGCTAAGTGCAGATCGCTTACAGTGCGTTCGTATTAAAACGTCCCGAGAGTTTCCTTATATGGTGTTCGATGTCAGTGTGGTGACATGGAAGTTTTTTTCTTTGAAAACTGAATTCGTTAAATCAGCGAAGAACAAATTTGCTCAGCTTTTAAACTTTGCTTTCCGACAAAGAAGTACAACGAGAAAAAAGCGAACATGCGCATTTGTATGGTATGTAAATATGCTCATTGTTAGCTATCATCCCACCTTTCATCATTTCCGATCGGTCGCATTGCAAAACGAAATTGTTCTTTCAGCAAACATTGTTGCACATACATTGTCATTTATTTCGAAATTTTCAACCCACCAACGACATCATTCACATGCAAGCAATTGCGATCTATTTTGTAAGACGTCTTTTGCAGACATATCAACAGAATCGTCAAGTAGTTTGGATCGCAAAATAAGTCGTGAAATTCATACGGGTGACGTCCGTTCGATATTTATTGACGACAGGCTGGTAAGCCGAACTTAAATATGAAATAAGCCTGACATAGCGTTGTTGATATTCCCTGTATTTCTGCATGTTTTGCTTTTGTATATATATATATATATATATATATATATATATATATATATATATATATATATATATATATATATATATATATATATATATATATATATATATATATATATATATATATATATATATATATGACTTATCATGATCGCTCTGCTCGATAGTACTTTCATCATTGATTGTTACGCAATAATCGCTGCCTGGACTCTAAACTGATCATCTATTTTAAGACAGTCTACAGCACACCTTTCTCAGTATCCTTACTTTCTCGATCGCTATGGACTTTTTGAAATTCGGTCATCTGGGGCCAAGAAAGTGTCATTACATCGCTGCAGGATCACTTATGAAGCTAGAGGCTTTTGCAAAAGCAGCAGAAATTGAGCAACTACCAACTAAGATTTTCTGTAAAACCGCTGCGATCTCCTGCAACGTTGCAGAGACTCCTTAAAGCCATTGGCATTGAGTAATGCCCTGTAAAGATCTCTGGCGAAGCTGTGGAAGTTGTCTACAAGCTGGAGAATCCACTTTAATATTCTAGAGGCTATTACAAAGCACGGAATCCCTGCAGAACGATCAAGATCCTACACGAGTGTCTAGATATTCTGCAGAATACGGTTATCTTTCCTTAAAGAGCTCTAAAAACTTCCTATGAGATTATAAGGATAACCTAAGAGACCGGTTTCGCTTGCTGCGATGTGATTGAGATCGATACAGCCTGCGCACCTGCCACAGAGTACAGCAGGGACTGCGTACAGTATTTTATAGGTTAGTTACAGATTGCAGATGTCCGCTATAAAATTTACGCATATCCTTGATGAGTACGAGGTACGGCCCTCCCCCTCCCTTCACATCTTCAAGGGTCGCGTGCAAATTCGCAGTCTTCTTTTGCAAAGCTGTACTGACTCCGCAGGTGAGGCTGCTGAATTCCTTAGCAAGATTGCCATGCTCCCATACCAAATCGTGAACTTCTATGCCGCATAGATTTTCCGCACCTATGGAAGAAACTGAATGACATTCCGTCATGTTCACCGCTGAGAATGCTCTTGAATGAACTGAAACAAGCTCTTTATTAATGGGCTCAGGAATCCTTCACTATGAGCCGTCCTCGACGCTCATGTTTTTTTTTGGCAAACAAATGCCACCAAGCGTTTTCATCCTATCTTATGTCTCCTATTTCTTATGTTGTTTTCACGTGTATCACAGTTGGCATGCTGTCTTTTATCTTGTCTTGCAAATTTGCAATTGTGAAGTTTGTTATTTACATGTTTGCATATGGCTGCACTTGGTTATCTTATGTCGTTCGCAGTTCAGGATCACTGACGTTAGAGTTGCGCTATTTGGTGGATAGAGTCATTGAGAGTGTTAATACGTATGGCAGTCTCCGCATCTGGAAGTTTGCCCATCAATTTCTGTGACAATCGTGGCCCATCAATTATTGATGAATATAGCTGTAAAAAATGTAAAAAGTGACAAGCACCATAACAAACATGTAAGTGACACGTGTCATTTTTTGTAGGAATATCGTAAATTCTGCAATAGAACCACGTGGTATCATATTCAAATGTATATTTTCTACTTGGACAGCGCATCTAGAAAATGCAGTGTAGCGAAGAGAAATTGTTCGATGTATTGCATAGATGATGTTAGCTGAATGTGTATATTGGACGAATCGTGGCAAATTCATTGGCTATGGAAATGCAACGACATTATGGCCACTTTTCTATCGGGCGAATAGTGAAGTAATTCCTTCGGCAGTTATCATTACCCAAATATGACCGAAAAGATAAGGTCTGAAACTTTGCATTGAATGCCGTGTTGAAAAGGTTCTAGAAAACGAGTCAATGCTCACTGAGCGACTTATTACATAGGCATTTCAAAGAATTTTCTTCTTCATAATTCAGTGGTCACGTAATTGAGTAATTGAGTGATCTAATGAGTCTTATAGAGTGTAATGAATGATCGAAGAACACTCAGTGAAATTTCTATTAGAATCATTTAGCCGCTAAAAAACAGTTTGAACAGCGGTACTTAAAAAGAGCGTCAAAAAGGAGTTACTAAAAAATAGAAGTAAATGTAAATATTTCGTAACAGTCCCCCTCCCCTCTTGTCTTCTCCCTAATTGAATGACGAGTGCTTTATGAAGTGAACTTCAAAGAACTGCAAAAGAGCTATAAAATGTTGACGTCTATGAATCTCTTTAAATTTGAAATAATAGGCATATTCTAGCAGCCTCATGACTTTGTTTGTTATTAAAAAGTGTTTATATATTACTACGGTGATGAATGAATCGCTAAAATACACTGTGCCGAAATTTAGAGACGCAAAAAAAAAACAGCGAAACGTTGACGCGAACAACGATATCGTCGAAATTGAAAGCGCTCTAAACACACAAATCGGTTTGTTTTTGATGGAATTTGTTTATACAGCCATTCATTTATAGCATCTTTCTATATGTACTATATGCATAATAATACTACAGTAACAACAACTAATTGGTAACACAGCTGTTCAATTTCTCGCTATTTATTCAACTATAGTAACGTGAAAATACATATAAATGTGATATGCTATTGCTTCATTAATGTAGTGCAGGTGACGGAAAGCAACTATAACAATGCATTGTGTTATAAATGCGCTGATGCTGTTATGTTTTGCAGACGAATATCTGTTTGTTTCTTCGCAAACCACCACAGTTCTACGTTAGTTGCTTTCTTTTCTTTTCCTCTAGGCACTTTTATAAGTTTGCTTCATAAAATCGAACGATCATGATCATAGGTGCCTACGGGTGTCTGCAAGTGTCCATCTGTCTGTTTCCTCGGCAGTTTGTCCTCGAAAGCTGAAGCTACAAAATTGCTAGGTATTATGTAGACCACCTATTTCGTAAATTACGTTGATTCATCAGTTTTGAAAAAAATTACGAGCATTAAAAGGTTGTAAAAACGTTGTGCATTTAACGTCGATCGAGTGCTCCGTTCACACCAACTCGATTATAAAAATTTGCAAAGATCTGAATGGCCAGCTGGGTTGGTTAACACATAAACGCATTGCAATGTAGATTATAATTTTTACCGGCAATATGTCAAAGAAGTTAGAAGAATGGGAATCGTGAGCATATATTATGCTAGCTGATCTGGCACAGACTTTCTGCTTATTTTATTCCTGTGTGCGTCTTATCGGGCTTTTTTCAAAACGTTCACGAAATTTGGCCTAGAATTGACAATGAAGATTTTGTAAATTGCAATGTTCTTGCAGCATTGTGTTGCAGAAATCACGAACAAATGTTCACGATTCACACACATA
Organism: Ascaris suum; assembly: GCA_013433145.1. Classification (NCBI taxonomy): domain Eukaryota; kingdom Metazoa; phylum Nematoda; class Chromadorea; order Rhabditida; family Ascarididae; genus Ascaris; species Ascaris suum. The sequence continues at coordinate 5,184,306 of CM024178.1, read as the reverse complement.
TAAAGTGCCCGATTCAATAAATTTCTATGACTGCCCAAATCCACCTATTTTATTTCTATGAGCACACTGATATATGCGATTTCCTTCGAGCTTTAAGTTCGCAGGAGTAATCATAAATCTGTATCAAAAAGTTGAATTCTTATGAACAGTTTCTCGGTTTTCCTGAGTCTGTGTTTTCAGGGTCGATGTTGGAATATCCTTGTAAAAGTGCGAGGTTATTTATTCTTACCCAAAGCATGAATGTCAGATACCTCATATATACTGAAAACATTTGAGGTTCTCAGCGAAAAACTCTAAGCAAACATTTTCTACTCCCAACAGATGACGAAATTAAAATGCAATTGCAAATTCGGGCAATAATTGAGACTCTACGGTACTATAACAAAGTTGTAAACTAACAACACTGAAGATATTGAGGGGACCTTTTTTGAGGAAAGGAATCTCCCTTTACCTGCAACAGCTTATGGCACACCAATAATTATTTGTAGGTACTTGTGTCAATCTCTGTTTGCAATATGCATCATGCGATGAGTTGTCTGCGTTTCTGTTTGTCTGTCTGATAAACAAGTAATGAAGGTGAAGTTACGAAATTTGGTGGTGAAGTGGCTATCTTATGGTGGCACCGCTACTACCTCTCACGTTCATGCATCGCTCTCTAAAGAAAATATAGACGCTTAACTGTGTCAAGAACTTGCAAGAACCTTGCCATCGTCCGGGTTTCATCCTACACCTCTTCGTTTCGCATTTTAAAGCAATTCAACCAGAAAAATAAATCTTTTTTTCAGCAGATTTGCTCTAGCGATCAATTTACCTAGAAGATGAATGCATTAGAGCGCAAACCTTGTTGTTTGTTGAGGATTCACGGAAGCGGTTATCCCGATAAATAGGAGCATAGAAATGTGCTTCGTCTTTCATAATACAAAGCTCCGTTGAGTGAATTTCTCGCCTCTTGCTAAATGAAGACCTGAATAACTTGTGCTCTTTTGCGGATAGCTCCATAAGACCGACCGGTATCATTGTCGATCGAGAAAATGCATAAATGTTTCGTTATACAAAAATAAGCATCCCACCTTTCCAGCAGCCGGGAAAGCGGTCATAAATATGCTTCTTTTAGCGCAAATTTGCAAGAACGAAATTGAACGTTTCTTGAATCCTTGATAATGATTAGGTTATATACAGCACCGATTTCGACAAAAAGCGACGCCTATATAGTATGAAGCAAAATGTATTCTAGAAAGCCAAGCTACAACTATAATACCGAATTTACTGAATAGAATGAAATTCTACTTCCAATTCCTTCCTCATAAAAACTGGATTATTTCTAAAATTCAATTTTCCATCTTGCATTGGTGGCTTTTGTCCTGCGGGACTTGTATGCGACACATCAACGAACAGATGTGTTTCGAGCTTATCAGCCGCAACGTTGGTACCGGCAATAACGACAACAACTGGTAAAATTCTTCTTCCTTTAGAAAAAATCATCATTTCGTGGTAAACAATCGCTATGGTATATATATCGCAGTCTGCAATTCAACGATTAATAAAGTATTGCTCAAACTAAAGCAATACCCCTTCTTCGAGGTTCTATCAGAGAACCTCTAATTTTTGTGATCAATGGTATGCAAATTACAAGATTATCTGTTCTTCAAGGTTACGCCTCAGGCTTCAAAGAAGACACGAGTATGAATCATTTTGAATTTGTTTTGTTTTGTTTTTTTAGACGAATAGTTTCATTTATAAACACTAAAGCGAATGATATTTCAGCAATATGTGCGGATAAAGCAAGACCCGGACGTCTCTCCGATTGTCCGGCAAATGCGAATCTTTGCAACAATCCCCTGTATCAAACACTCATGACTGATCAGTGCCCAAGAACGTGCAATAGATGCGGTATCACAATGACAACACTTCCATTTTCAGGTATATTGTGGGAGTCGTTTCTACCACTTTGAAGTAATTATATATATATATATATATATATATATATATATATATATATATATATATATATATATATATATATATATATATATATATATATATATATATATATATATATATATATATGGCCAATACCTTTCCCTTTCTGACGTCTTAATTACTTTATAACTCACACATAGGTTCCCACTTCTGATGTATTACCCTGCTACTAGCAATTGACTGGAACTAAACTTTTAAAACTGTCGACTAAATTTGTCGATATTCACACGGTAAGTAACCTCTAATTGTATCAAGTATTAGCCGATATTCATCAACTCATCATATATTTGTTTCGACCATTTAAATGTACAAGTAGTTCATATTTTGTTATTTAAGTACCTCAACACTATCAAAGTAATTAATGCTTGGTCACAATTTTCCTAACACTAAAAGCTCAACAATAAAAAACCCATGTTTTACATATCACCCCCTTCCGCTAGATAATCTGGCAGTTATTCTCGGACATCAAATGTTTTCATATTCTTTACGAGTGAATAACCTCAGCTATGCACCATAAAAATAACCTATACCATCTACACCATACGTTAGTAATCATGTGAGTTAACCTCAAAGGATAATGCAAAAAAAAGAACAATCCTCAAACTCTATTTGCAGGTAACTTCGGCAACGGCACCTGCGTGGATTTGGCCCTGCCAGGAAGGTTATCCGATTGCCCTAGGAACGCAGGTCTTTGTACCGTAGCAGCATACCGCGTTCTCATGTCACGCCAGTGCCCCAGGACATGCGGCCTATGCCCCGTCACCAGTGTACCAGTCATAGGCAAAAAATGACATCACTTGCTGTGCATCTCAACTTTTTCAGCTAGAGGTACACTAAAAATCGAGAAATTTGATTGTGCAATTTAAAAAGTCGAACTAAGAGGAAGCAGTTGATCGTTGAAAAATGAGCATTTTTGTGACAAAAACTTCAAAAAGTATATTGCAGGTGGAAACCAACTTTTCGGAGGATAAAAGTCAAATTCGCCGAATTCGTCTCAAAATTATCGAAATTTCAACAATTGCAAATTTTCAAATCAACTTCCTTCGTCAAGAATGTATCGACTTTATCCGCATTTTCATCTCTACCAGCAACCAACTTCTTTACTTTGTCGAGAATTAAAACAGAATAACTTATTTCGTTCAATGAGTTGGAGCGGATGCAGAACTCATTTCTTGACAGCTGAGAATTAAGAAATGTTTACGCACTGATTATTTATTGTTAGTTTTGGTTCCGGTCGACCACTGCATTACTCAAGTGGCTTTCGAATAAACCTGGTCTTGACCTTAGTTGTGATCGAGATCGATATGAACCCTAATCCTTCTTCAACGGTGCTATACCTTCACAAGTGCAAATTTTGCGCAGAAAGTCTTTGGCTGAGAAAAAGTATCGCGAAGGATGAAAACTAATTCCATATCAATTCTCGAATTCGACGGTTCGGAATGTGCGACAGTAAAGCGATGCAATAAAGAGTGACATAACCGATATTCCGGTTGGATGGAGAGGAAAACATTCGCACAACACTCTTCGCAAAAAGCATTTCAACTGAGTCTCTGAATGATGGCGTTGAAAGTTGAACACAAATTGTAGTGAAGTGTCGCTGCATAAATTCATGGCGAAAGAGTACTTTAAAAAATCCGTCCTCCGATCCATAAACTTCAATCTGTCCGTCGCCATGTTAGGCGCCATCTTTGGAAGACCAATGGGGACCTGATCGCAAGTTAAGAAGTCCCCAAATGAGGATGGGTACTGCGATTGGCTTCGAGCAGGGCGTTTTGCAGTCTTGTGAGATCTCCCAGCTTCACTCCTTGGTCACAACGCATTTCATCAGGCGCACTTCGCCTCCCAGGAGCGAACAGGTTCGATCCCGTTGAGTGTGACTCAAAAATTTAAAATGTTCGTACACCATCAACGTTTGTGGTCATTCGCCAAAACTAATGCCATTGCGGTCAGCAAAACATCGCCTCGCCGATTCGAATCTAACGTTCTCCATTCACTGAACGTTTGTTTATGTTATTAGGTCACCTTTTTGATTACCTATGTTTAACAAACTGTGTATTTACCGTTAATAATTAAATAAACAAACATATTATTTCGGAAATTTTAACATCTGCCGAATTGGCCGTTAGACTTTAGCAGGCGCAATTACCGAGGAACTTACAGCATTACCTCAGCGTTAATGAAAAAGAAAACTGCTACCCACATTATGCACTAAACATAAGTCACCACTGCCACCATAGCGTCATGAAGCCGTTCGATTTAGTGGTGCAACAAGTCGTTACATTAATACCTGATTTCAATAAATTAACGAACTCATATTTGTGCAACTGCCATTAATAGCTAGAAATATAGTAAAGCATGCTTGATAAATTATGCTTTAGCGTGACCAGCAACATGACCACCTCACCTAGGGCTTTTATCCAACTTATTCCAAGGCTTACCATCTATGTCCAAATTTAATTCAACACTTCCCTTCCAGCATCGAAGTCACAACTCGTTACTAAACACAAAACTGAAACTGTCGTCTACTGGATAAGTGATCAAATCAACCAAGATTGCTGCTAGCGACGATACAAGATGCCTACTGAAATTGAACTGCAACGGTGAGATTGAAGCGGAAATCATACCACCTTTGTTAAGCAATCGTGCACACTTCCACAAAAAACCTCAATGTCGCCCTTCTGCTACCGAAAGAAAAGAAACATTTTGTTCAAGAAGCTTTATCTACAAAGTGAATCAAGCTAGCCAACATGACAGCCGCTAGCAATATATGATCAACGAACAGAAACCCTCAACTGAGCTGAGATTAATTTTAAAAAATTAGAAGAAGAAAGACAAGTCAATTTCCATTGCCGCATGCCCAATAGAAACATGGCGACAGGCACAAACCCCAAAATTGCTGCTTACCGAGCTAATGCTCTACCGCTGAACCATTGAAGAGGCATTTGCCACATTCTGAACGTCTATCTATGTCAACAATTTCAATATATAAACTTAAAAAACTAAACAACAGCGAAAAAATCGTGCCTCCTTCCTTCCTTTTCACCGCCGACCTCAAATCACTGCCAGAAAAGGTGGTTTTACAAAGCTTTATGTTGTATAGAACAAATCAAGCATTAGTGGAACTGAAAAACACTGTGCATTTCCATTGAGAAGCAATAAGGCGCCAAATGATTCCAGCATTGCGCAATACAAATATACAATCACTGGATCACAATTAACATAAATAATACGCAAAAATATATACAAACCAATGGTCTTCATTAAATCGAACCTTGAAGAACCAGGGTTGCGCTGAAGATTTAAAAAATTATTTCAAGAAATAAAACATGAAAAAAGTATTCTCCTGAAATAACATTAAGCAAAACTGTTGTTATAACATTGGCACAGAAGTCGATAGTAATAGCGACAGATGCACACCGAAGAGAATCGAAAACGATAGATGCTCAAAAAGGGGTGATCTATTGCTGAACGCCGATGCATAATTTTGGCTCGAGGGTGATTGGGTACGATAGATAAAGAGGCATAGTATACCATCTCATCTAAGGCCTAATCAGCATTAATGTTCGAGCATCGCTTACGCTTTTATATGCTATACGAAACTTGATCGATATAGTTAATAAGAATAGATTTTGGAATGAAATTTCTGATCGACTTTATATATGTACATGCTAATCAGTGAAAAGTTTGTCCTATTTGCTTGAATTCTGCATGAATTAAAGAGAAGTCTCTTACTAAAATACGAAATAACAAGCTTCTCTCAGATAGGAAAGGCGGCTTCAATATAAGCTCTCATTCTCAAGCATTTACACTGGAAAAAAGTCCCGGAAATGAACTCAAAAAACGCAGCAGATTATAGCACTAATGTGCTTCATTAGAACACTTTCTTACGCACATAAGTAAAATTAGAATGTTGGTGCGGAGTGAAACGGTTAAAACAAATATCAGCCCCTATGAAAACGAGACCCTTAATGTACATCGCAAAAACAGAAACAATGGAATCTACGTTTGCATAATAAAATTACCCAGGAATCAATTGCCGAACCATAATGGAAGGGTGCAAGGGGGAGAACGGGAAGGATTCTGCCCTTTTCGGCACAAATTTCGCCAAGAGAGAGGAATATTCCGATTTCGCTGCAATTCATTACCTTCTAAAAATAAAAAATCAAGTTCGAAGACGTTAAAACAACGGAAAATAATTAGACTCGAGACCCGACGGGGAGAAAAACATGATAAAACAGTTTAACTCGCGCAATATCGCCTTTCGCTCTCCTTTCCCCTCTCCCTCCAAAAATCACGTGACCCTTCACTTCTTATCTACAATTTACAATCCATTAACGGAACGTTCCGGAACAACAATAAAAATATCGGATGCGGAAACTTTGGAATGAAGCTGGAAAACTTGAAAAATGAAGCTTACTGAAGCTGTCGCTATTCCGCACACAAAAAACTGAAGGGACACCCTCCCCCCTCCCCCACAAAAAAGTGTTAAATATACATCACAACGTCAATGACTGCTACCGATTTACTACGAATCAGTTTAGTCAGTACAGTGACTCATTGGTGGAAACTCGTCGAAGTCGTTAATGCGAGGCGCCGCAGATTCCCCTCCAGGAGCGGTGCCTTTTTCCACTGTACCCATTGGGGAGGCACGACTCTCGTTACCAACCAATATTGATGCTTCTACCTGTAACATGTTAACTACATTATTCGGCAGTGAACACGGCGACATGACTGTTGCATTCAGTCTTATGTACGCAGTATTTTGCGCTATTAATTACACCACTGCCATGAAAACAGAGCAAGCAATCTATAAATATCTCTTCGTTCCTCTGCTCGCCCCTTTCCCATCTCCTTCTCAAAAACAATCAACCACCCACTGCGTTACTATAAACGGGTTTCACTATGTCTATGGATCAGCCATCAAATTCATTATGCCAATATGCTTAGGGAGAAGCGTCTGATCGTGCGCGCATTCGACTCTTTCAATTAGCAAAGCCCTAAAGATACAACTGTGGATTGTCGACAATTCTACAACATCGCAAAACGCATTATGCAGCTCCAATTTCGCTTCACGAATAGAAGCTTCACCTGCAAATTTCATAGCAGATTAAAGGAAATTGCCCATAAGTGCTTGGGAGATGATCGGAAGGACCAAATCGACTTTATGGAGACCACCGTAACATATGTACTGAAAACATTTAAATTTATGATCGTAGCGCTTTGTTGAGCGAATTGGAACCACTGAATCGGCAAACAAACAGATATACATATGCCACACATATATCGCCATAACGTTTACTGTTAGAAATGTCGAATAAGCCGGTAAGCTAACCTGAACGCCAATTTTATGTTGCCGAGCAAGCGTACACTCTCCTCCTTCTGCTTCCACCTGATAGCAGTATAGATAGCCATCCGTAGTGGCCACCAGCAAATGGAGTTTCCCGCCGATACTAGAAATAGAGTAAGCAGAACTGGGAATTTAGAAAAGCTGCAGTGAGGTGCCTAAAGACTTTCTAATACTGCCAAAAAAATCTTTAATTGAACTTCACTTCACGTTTAGGAGGGACACTTTTTCCCCTCACACACAATTTATAAGAACCAACGGAAAGCACTGTATCGGGGAAGCAGTGCAATGGGCAAAACAAATGCGCATTGCTGGGAAGACAGACAAAAACCAGCTTCAGCGAACACTCTCAGTGATTCTTCTGTTCGAATCAATTAGACAATAAGTTGAAATAATCTTTGCGAATGAGAAAAAGCCAAAGAAACTCACACGGGTAATGCGACAGCATTTTTGGTGCCAACCGCTGGCAGCCTCGCGGTGGCAAAACTCTTTTCTCGCAGCAGCAGGTCGTTCATCTGTGCTGGCAAATAGCTACTGGCTGCTTTCGAGAAATACCCAACCCATGCACCAACTCCCTCATCGGCTGAACACCTGAGATTTAAATATGTTATAGTCAGAACCAAATCTGTCGTACCTGCATAGAAAAAGGCTATAAAGACAAGAAAAGTCCTTCATGATTGAAAAATAACCCCCACCTCTTTCTCCCCATTTGGCAGAAAGTGTTCAGCATGATCTGGACAAAGTCATCAACTTCTTTGCATCAATTCACGAAAACGTCGCTTGCAGCAGTTGTGCATAACGTTAAAGAAACTGTCTAATCGAGTTACTCGTTGAACGCCATTATTTTCGAAACTCTCTTTAAGGGAAGAAAGAATGATCACCAACTACATATCAATTAATTAAATAACCTCTCTAACTAAAACAATGCTGACCTTCTTTCCACTTTCTTTTTCGACTTCCTCCACCAATCTCATTCACTGTTTTCTCCTTTCTTGATTTTCATCAATCCTTCCTTTCGTCTTTTAAATTTAAACAGTAAGGCTAAGAAACTGGAAAATAAAAGCAAATGTTCAGAAAGAAATCAAATCATATAAAACAAAAATAATGGAACGGAAGTACATGTAAAGATGCTGAAAAGAAATGAACATCGCTTTATGCAGTCTCTAATTTCTCATCGTCCTCTCTCCCCGCCGCCTTCCCTCTCCCTCCCAGCACCCTCTTCCCAATTCGACTAAACAAAAGACAACTAGTTTACTTTTCAACGTTAGTTGAGAAGAGTACAAACCTTTGTTGTATTTGATCATCAAGCTTCTCGAGTTTATAGACATGTACAGTCTCCGTGTTACTCGATGAACACAAATAAAGCGAATCCTTACTGAATGCCAACGAACAGATTGCAACACATCTTAAACGAACACATTGTCATTTCATACTTGTGAGCGTCTAAAAATAAATTTCCGACTTTTGTTGTTTCTATGAAGCAAAATTAAACAATAAATCAAACAAATAAATTAACACTAAAAAAAGAGAACATTTATAATTTATAAAACAGTGTTTAAAAAATGTTATGGGAACTTGCTGAAGGAGAAGAATGCCAAGCCGACAATCCACAAATCGCCTTCTTTCTATTTCTTTCTTCATTCATCCAAGAGCATGAGTTGCCCAATATAAACTTACGAGATTTTTAGGCATATACTTCCTTCGTCATCTTTGTGAAAGTTGAAGTTATATCACTGTTATCGCAAACCTTCACGAGAATGCGTAATAGTTTGCAAGCACTACTATTACAGCACAAAACCCTGGGATGGTAAGTGGTTACAGCGGACAAGAATTGTGATTCTTCCTCTTTCCATTATATAGATAACTTGGAAAGAGCCTTTCATACTGGCACATTTTCTTGTTATCTTCTCTTTTCCCTCCCTTCTCTTCAACTTAACAAACAAAAAGGACGCGATAAACTTGATAACACAAAAATAAAACCACGAAATAAGTGAGTCAAACCTTTTCAGTCCTCTTGTAAATTCGAAAAGGCGTTCCCCACTTGGAATCGCAAAAACACGTATCACAGTGCCTTTCGTCGATGCAGTTGCTAATTTTTTAGCATCACTGCTGAATCGTAACGCTGCCAACAGACTATCATGTGCATGAATCGTTAACAGTGCCGTCAAATTTGTTGCATCGAAAACATTCACTGCAATGCACCAAATTTAAATACGAGTTCATTCCCGATTACTCGTATTGCTTCATTTATGCTTTATTTATGGCGTTTATCTGCTAATCTATCGTATGCGATGCACAATTAGAGTCACTGAAATAAGGCGTTAGCTCTGGTCGATGGGCTTTGATGCCCATTTTGAGCTTTGCCAATGCGTTCACACTAACATCACATTAAATGAGCCTTCAGCGCCGTTCTACAGTGAGATTGCTCCATTTCTAGAAGTTGACAATTGTCAGTACTTGTATTCAGAGACGTAACACCCCTTTACATTCGAAAAGCCAAACAATGTAAGCAAATCAAACGTCATATCACCCCAAACACATTCTAATTCTAGAACAAACATCACGCGAACCTCGTCCATCATCAATTGAGCCTGGATATGCCAAATAGGACTCTGAATCATTTGCCGTCGTTAGATCCATGATTCCATGAACATTTGGAGGTGTGTCTCGAATCGTATGCACCACCTTCAAACATTTGAACATAGAATGCATAAGCATCTTGCCAATGACTTCAGAAAAAAACCAGATGCGAATTTTGTAACTAACCGTTGTCTTACCTATGACATCAAAAATATCCAATGAATTACTTTTCTCCATCTTTGGACATATACATACGACATCTCATCTTATAATTTTAGTTTGCACTACCTCGACGAATGTCATTCCGCTGTGTAATTTTGGTTCAGTCCTATATATACGAACCCTCGACTCCTTTTCTTCCGTTGCTGAACACGTTGACACGCTTATCCTTTTCCCGGCAACGACGCTTAAAGCCTTTCGTGTTGAAGATTTAGCCTCTTCTTTGTAAAAGAAAATCAATAATGCTGTACGCAATCCCTTTGGAAGATATAAAAACATTTCTTAAACGATAAAATTTGACTTACTTTCATGTCGCGTATGTGATGAACAAAAATTTTCTCCTCCAAACATACGATCAAATGCTGAAAAAATATTTCGCTGACTGTTGGCACAAAAATAAAAGACCGACTGTTACTTCAACTAAGACAATCCCCCCTCCCTCTCCTTATTCCACTCCTCTCTTTTCGTTCTTCGCGTTCCTCAGCTCCTTCTCCATTCCCTTTCCTTTCTTCTTTATGCAGTAAAACAGCGCGATAAACCACATTCCCTCGGCTGTTATCTTTGAGCAGCAACACCAGCGTTTACCTTCAGGCGACACGGTAAACAGAAAACGCGAAACTTTCGGAAGCTGCTCATAAGGGGGAGGGGTTTAGGCGCAGGATGGAGAGGAAGAGGATGAGAGGCGGACTTGAAGATGAGGAGGTGCACCTGCCATCGCTACCTCCACTTTTTCTCCTTAATTAAAACAGAATAACAAATAAACGTATCACATTCCCATTCACTTTATTCCTTGATCACAAAGAATTATCGGATTCTGAAAGCACTAGTTCCCCCCCCCCCCCTCCCCCCAAAGAACAGCTGAACTAAGAAAAAAACTGAGAAAAAAGTTTTGATGCGTTCACGAATTAACACAAGTGAATGAATAATTTTTATGAGCATAAACTCAAAACAGATCCTAATTATAAGGACCTTTCTCTTGGCGACCTCAGGTTCCGCCCGACCGACATTGCAGTTTGAAATCACTTCTACCGTACGTATGCTTGGCTCTTACATATTTAGCTTAAGCATTTTACTGATATTTCTTTTCTTCATTCAGAAACCTTTTAAAGACTTTTTAGAGCCTTCTTCCGCTTCCTTTCTTTCAATCAATAGAAAGATCGTTCATAACGCACCAAAATATGAGAGGAAGATGGATACTTCAGAGGTAGAAAGCTGAATAGTGACGAGAGAAGTGCTGTAAAGGTGAACGCCGAAGAAAGAAGGTATGCCTTTCCTCGCAATTATTTTTAAAATTCAGAGGAATAAAAATAGAAAAAAGTCGACGCAAACAACTAACTTTTCTATTCATTTTAACCGAGAGAATAGTATTCGAGTAGCTCTGTGTGCAGATTTCGTTACCCTTCTGGAAGTGATAAACGCGAAGTTTACGAGGCGCCTGTTGGGATACCAACACTATAAGACTCGACGAGAAGAGACGCTCGATTATTGACGTGTCTTCCACTTCTGCAGTTAAATATCACAGTCTCTTTTGACCGCATTAACTAACTACTGCTGAAACTTCCTTCTCAACAAATGCCGTCGAGAATGCGCCTCACCCATCCGCCAAAACGCTCCCGTTATTCTCATTAAGGACTAGAATTCTCTAAAGGATAGAAATGCCATTCCTGTCAGGGGAACACTGCCAGCCAAAAATACTGCTCCAGCGAGAAAACTCCAGGGCTGAAAATTTCCAGCCCTTCAACCATGAACCTCTAGAATGCAGCAATGCTTTCGCAAAGAACAGCACTAACTTCGCTGGAGTTGAGCGCTTTCAACGCAGATATTCACTGAAGTAACTTATGACATCAGTGTTCAAGAATGGAACTGAAATAAATGAACCCTGATCTGAAGTTAAGACAGCACAACCTTCCGCTTGTCGCAGAACTCCCGCCTAATGAAGAGGAAGTAGGAGGACGGGGGGGGGGGCGGTTTCCTTGATAAGGAGGATATTTCTACAGAATTTCTCAATTCGCGAAACAAATGTGTGGAAAAAAAGTATATGTAAGCATTCCAAATAAAGCCAAATAGAAAAATGTGCTGAATGAAAAGTGGCGGAGATCTCTCTTCCGAGCATTTCCGACCATCAATATGAAATGAGGGACTTAAAGCTGTCTAATTTCACCGGATGATCATCCCACCTCATAGATGGCGTAACTCGTCGATTCAATTATTTTAACCAACAGAAAGAAGCTTTGAATTCTATCATAAGAAGCTTATCATATCTTTGCTATTAAATGCCGAATAATTGAAGCGAAAGAGAAACGGAAAGAAGAAATGACAAAGTGATTTGCATTTTTCGTCCCTAAGGAAAAATATTCCACTCGCTTTACCCATCAAAAAGAAATAAATAAAATTTAAAAAGAATTTCAAAAATAAAGAAAATGCCACTCACTAGTGTCTTCGTGGATTTTCCTCAGTGTTTCGACCGCTTCCAATGAATACAGCGAGTATCCCGAATGAGTGCCCACAGCGAGCGACCTGAAATGGCAACAAACATAACAATGGGACGAAGTTGCTGGTGATATGATATGTGCTCTTGCAACCACCCCCCTCAAACCGACCGATCCCATCGAATGCCAACAAAAAAATGATATAGGAGCAATTACGCAATCGGATTCCGAATTCAATCATTCAGTTGTGCTTAAATGAGCAAAAGCACAGCGAGTAACGAAGTGGTCACTTGCGCCATCGGCAAGGCACGGAGCAGTTGATGTTCAAATCCGCTAATGCATCACCTCATTCCCAGAAAACAAACATTAAATTAAACACAAGAAGTCTTTCCAATTCAGAAGTAATTTACAGCAGAGTAGCATGGCAACGTGTACATCTATGTGGGAGGTTTAAGGGCAGAGGTTAATTAGTGCATGCAAAAAAGATTTCATTCTGTGGAAAGTCGCTGTTGCAAATCGCCTCACTGGCAATGTCAACGTCATACAACTGAGAGGAGGAAACGATGAATGTGCGAGAAGTAAATTCAGTGAGAAACGAAGGGCGCTAATTGAGTGCACTTCATCGTACAACGTTTTCATCTCCATCGGTGGAATCCACAAAACCTCGATGAGCAATTAAACTTGAATGGCACTGAGAAAAACAACCAGTGCTCTCAAACTTACCCATCACCTCGAGCAACTATTCAGTGCTCGCAGATAAAAGACTGCTGCCTGTCGATGTTTGGGTTGATCGGATGCTTGCTTCAGATGGGACGCAAGGAAGGCAAATATTTCGCCAGCCGAGAGTCACGTGCCGGAAGTGAAACTATTCCCCAAACCCTCAGCTCAAGCTGAATCCAATGAGCTACAGCTGCCAATATTTGTGGCACTTTTTCTCTTATAAATGTTCAACATAAAGGAAAGAGAAGTCGACATTAGACGGCTCCCTGCAACCAAGCACTTGCTCCCTCATGTCCGGAAAAAAAGCACAGCTCATAGGCTTTCTCAACAATAGAAATCCGTCTCAAAGTGCCTCTATTCCTTCCCTCTCCCACTTCTCGGCTGCCTGATGGAAGCGGAAAAATTAAACTCATTCATACTAATGCCTTGACATCATCACTTATCAAAAACACTGTACTCTTTAATGGATGTTACAATATTGTAACAAACGCAAGCAAGTGTGCTATCCTATGTGGGAATGCGAGACATTAACGCCACCTCACATCCAAATCCCCCATCGACGTTGCGTTTAAAAGGAGATCATGGTCGACTTTTACCTCGCTTCACCGAAGCCTTGTAACATCAGGAAAACCTATCACCAACAGTACTCAACAAAAACGCTCTCAAAAGCACACACATGTCGGTACGTTAAATTAAATTCACATCAAAGATGACATCTCAACAACTGAAATAAGTAAAATCTTCCATAAATGAGGGAATACTTCATAAAAATATCCTTATATTTCAATGTTTTTCATCCCATTTCGCCTGAAGTCAACTAAAAAGTTTAGACGGAAATAATATAGCTTACGTGGCATCCTGATTAAAATTAGCGAAAAGAACACCAGCCGCATCGCTCTGTGACATCACTTATTACAACTGCTTCGGGTTAGTTGCAATTTCTGAAATGAAATCTCCAAATTTTTACTTCTCATCGGTCAGTCGCCTCGTCAAATCTGTACATCACAAACCTCATATTCCTTAAAATTTGTAGTTTTAAATATGGTGAACAGCGAAATAATCCCAACCCTCCAGCGGTACTTCCGGGAGTTCATGGAAGACGCTTCAGTGTTCAAGACGTTGGTTAAAGAAAAAATCTGACCAATAAAATGATGAGCATACTTTTAATTTCACTCGCCTAGCTTAGATTCTTATCACAATTACTTCTATATCTTTTTCTATCTGTATGTTCTTTAGTGTTCTTGGAAGTCGAAGAAAAGTTTCATTTCATCACTCAAAGATTACACTCCCAAAATGTTGTCTAAGTTTACAAGATGCATAACGCAACAACAATATCAACATGGTTAACAACAAAAACAGTTATATTAACTGATTATGCTGTTGCATCAACAGTGAGTGGTCTTCCTCCTCCGTTGCCACCATCAACGACTGCTATGATTGACTAGTTCCCGTTTACTAATTGAAAAATTCAGTTCCAATATTACATTCAGCCTGTAGGTATCTACACACCTCCTAAAGCCTACCTTATCAGATCAACAATGTTTCCCAGGTGACACATACACGAGTTTCAACTCCAGACGAAATCGACAACCACTAAATTTCCCCTTTAATTTTGCCTATCTCAATGAATATTAGGTTTCTATGTGTTTCCACTGATCGCACCATCGGCACCCCCTCACTTTAATAACGAGAATCCCCCCCCCCCCCCCAAGTTATCCGTCCTCTCTTAACGGCGGATAATCAATGCAACCAAAAGATGCCATCCGCTTTTTAAAAATCTTGTCAGTTCTTAAAGAAATATGCAAACTTGAATATTATTTTTTGTAGCCTGAACACGGAAATCATACGGAAATAGAAGAGAGGAGAATTCACCTCTTCATATCGGAAGATAGCATCAAAACTTAACCGATAAACGGAATAACTTATGACTATAAAACTGTGCTCCCTCCACAATTGTGCATCACAATGCCATGCTAACGGCTTTATTTATCAATCGAGAAATTCACTAATTTCATTTCTCTCTTTGAAAAAATATTCATTCGGTTCGGTATAATAACCTCAAATTAGAATCATCAAAGAACGCAGCAAATGAAAGAATTTGTTTTATTTAGACAAAAACACTTCGAAATGCGACAATAATGAATACTCGTTTCTAGAAGAATGCAAAATTTCACAAATATACCACAAAAATTAAAAATAAAGTAAAGTAAATAACTTTTGAGTACATAATAAAAACAATAAACAACAATTGACGTTTAAAAATTATATAAATAACGCCTGAAAACTTCTCGAAAAACGCAAACCTAATACTATGACAGAAACGACGAAAAATTATTGAAATAGAGAACACTCAACATTCCGATGCGAAGAGTCAACAGATATTTTGAGCACTTAAAATCACGTCTCCTTTATCTCGCTTACCCATCCCCCATTCCTCCTATCCCGTCTCTTCCCTCCCCTCCCCTCCCTCCTTTCCATCCGACACGACGCAGTTAAGAGACCCATTGGTTACAAGTAAATGACAAAATAGAGGTAGATAAAATTATATTCGTTGTACATTTGAGACATTTGTGAAATAAAAATTGACCCTCTCTCTAATTTAAAGAAAACTTGGCATGGGAAAACGACTTGCCAGAAAAGTAGTATTTTTAAAACCAACAAAAACAGCACGAAATACGAAATTGTGAAAACACAGATAAGTGAAATAGTAATACAAAAAAAAAACTAAAAAACATCGCCATAAGAAAACAACGAGCATCAGGAAGAATGAGAATAACATAAAGCGAGGAGGGTGGAGCGGAGAAGAGAAGTACGGAGGGGGGAGGACGAGGAGATATTCATGAAGTAAATTATACATTACTATTAATAAAATTTTAAGCAAAGCCGTCCCAGTATTACCAATTCCCCTACCCGCTTCCCTCAACAGCTCATGCACACTGCAGTGAACGTGGAATAACAATATCACCCGAAGTATTGCCAAACATCTCTCCAATAAAGCCTATCATATCACCTACAGCTAAAGCTGGAATCTTTCTAGGATCTTTAGTACCCCCAGAGGCACATCTAACTCCATTACGGGTTTTCTCTCTTGCCCCAGACGGCCTTGCACTAGGCACCCAATGCCGGATCCGAGGGATGGCCATATGCCACCATGCCTCGCTTGGAACTGCGCTTAACATCCAATCCGAGAGGCAAACTGCCCTCGATCGGCCACACTCTGTTGCGCTCTTCAGCTACAAAAAGGATCTTCATATATTACTATAACGGAATTCATTGACTGCAATCGAATACAGGGTCAGGACTAAATCCTCCAGGTAAATTAACCTCACAAAACAGTGTTTCCAGTTGCAACGTTTTCGTTCATCTCACTTTTACGTCGATATCGACGATACTTTAACGACGATGAGAGCTCCCAACACAATATACGCCTTTTCGAGTTGATCGACTTGCACGGTTATTCGTAAAACTTTACACGTCGTGCTCTCATTTGAAACGATTCCCACAGATTTGTTTGCACCCCTCATTACAATGGGATAAGAAATTGCAATTTAGAGTCGCATTCTACCAACGCAAACGAAGTTTGTTTCATTAATAAACACGCATGCAAATTTGTAGTTTTCATTTCCATCACCTAATAAGCCATTAAATCGACTGTGAAATTTAGCTAAAAGAATATCATCGATGCTTCTATAGTAAGCCGGAGCCATCCGTTAGAATTGCTTTACAGCAATTTTTCAATACCGCTGTAAAAAACATCTAAAATATGCAGTGGAGAGAAAAACAAAAAGGTAAGAAGCTCAAAAACCCACACTACTACAACTCTACGTATGAATATGAAGGTATGCCAGGAAAACCTACTGTAACCAACCGGAAAATGGCTATTTCTTTGCCCCCCCCCCCTCTTAACTTTCCATCCGACTGAATTGTAGCCCGGAAGATGCAAGCAAACCAGCAACAATTCCGTGAAAAAGATCATAGTCAAAATACTTCGTTTAATGACTAAGCAATGCTCGCCTCTTTCCCAAATATTATAATCCTTTGCTAAATAATAGCAAACATATTAGAATTAAATCTGATGGAATGAACTTACGGTGTTCTCAGCTAAGAATCCTCCACAATGACATGCAATAATCGCTATTTTTTGCGCCGATGATCCAGGCGCGTATCGCTCCCATATGTTCATCAATTTTTGTAGGCAATTACCCCACTGCAAATTCCTTTTCATTTATTAGATGTATTTCATATTCTCCTCATTCTTTCTTATAATTGAAGGACTTATATTCTAGGAACTTCCCTCTCCCAACTACATCACCGAGTACCATACCACCGGACTCGAACAAAGTGCTAGTTGCCGGATGTAACACTACAAGTATCATATAAACGACGAACTACACTCCGTCTCTGCGATGTTTGTTGAGTGAAGCAATCGCCAAAGGAATATCCACCCTTTAATCTCCTATCATTACCACTCGAATCGCTATTCCATCGCTAAAAAATGCGTCCATTCATACCAACATTATTACAGAAATTCGAAGTTATAACGTTGTGGCAGAACATTTAATTATACATATCAAATGGTGCGCTGTCATTTCACACTGAATGATGTCTAAAACGAAGGGAGACGACAAAGGAAAATGAAGAGCGTTTACGGCGAACTCAACTGCAATCTTCCAGATATGAAAGAGGCATGAAAAAGTTGGAACAACAGTGACAAAAATTGCAAACGCAGCGTGTTTTCGATTAGATGCACACTCGGCATCCGCTTCTGTCCCCCCCCCCCCCCTTCCTCGTTCCCTCCACCTCTTCGACTCGTCAAAATATTAGGTCACCTATGTGATGTGTCATTTTTATACCTGCACCACCTTAGAAGTGTATTAATTATATACTTTGCTCAATAGTGGCACATTCGATAAAAATTAGAAAACATTTAAATGTAAGAAAAACTAACGCAAAAATGCAGACATGTCGTGTCATATTCACCGAATTTGTCACAACTCACAGTGTGGTCAAAGTTCTTCTACGTCAACACGCGAGTTTATTAGGTGCGCACAAACAAACTGCATCGATTACGAGTATGACCCAGCCGTGGTCGATACAGCTCGAAACATATGACATTTGAGAACCCAATTCGAGACCACCGCTCAAACCAACCTTCAATTCAACGTTGCTCTCAAAATCACATAGGCACATAAGATAGCAAACGCCGTATACTAAAGGGTCACATCTTCTTAGGAAAGCAAAGCAATTCCGATAAGACTCACCGAGTTTTATTTCAACCTACACGCTCATCACATTTTCCGGAGGTCATATTTGATTCTATATTCAGTTGCCCTCATTTCAACTGTGCTTACAACAAAATCGAGTGGAACTCGTTTCCAGTACATCGGAATTGCAGCAAAACGTCGTTAGCACCACTCGACATTCAGGTGGATAAATCCGATGGGTCGAAAAAGTACGGATCAAAAGTGCTTGTAAAGCGCATTCTGCACATATAAAAAGTAACTCTCTTTCTGCACTGAATTCAGATTCATCTTTCGTGTCTCCATCCAAACAGTTCGACCATCTTATCCACAATTCCATACCTTAGCGCGACAACTCGAACATCGGACCAGGTCATTTAACGGTCAGTTACATTATGCGTCAACTATATACTTACAATCCTTTTTTCCTAACGCACGTAACTGCAATACCCGGTTTTGTCACCACTATCAACGATCAAACACAACAGCGGTCAGAAATTCCCGTCTCTGATGTTTACAACAAGCATTCATATTTTAGTTATCGAAGAGCTAAGAAAACAAGCCAGTGGTACGACGAGTGATAAAGTAACATACATCGGATCCCACTGTCCTCCAGTGCCGAATCCCTCAATGAGAACGACTAGGCTTGCTTCATTGGCTGCGAAATCGCTACTGCTAGCAGAAACCCGTCCTGCTTTCATTGACACCCCTTATGAAAGTATGTCACCTTTTTTCACGTTATTATGGCGGAATAAAATAACAAACTAGAAGGAAATAAACATTTTCAAATTTAACACGACAGACATCAAGACAACTCCTATATAGTCGTACTTCAGAAAGCTCCTTACGGACATTGGCTGGAAGAGGGCACAGCGGCAAGACCTCGTGCAAGAGTGGAAACGTGTACCGCCGTTATCCCGCTCTTCCCAAATGGTTCACCACGGCCGTGATCGGATCTTTCAATCACTAAGGGGAATGAAATTCAGGTACGGAAAGAAGGGAGGAAAGAACTAGGGCAAACGGGCTGCGTCCGTATAAAGCGGTCATAAGGAAGTGAATATAGAAAAGTACAGCCAACAGGAATTACTAGTAACTGGAACAATATCATGGTGGGTGATTTAAGATCTGACCGCTGCTACTCAAAAAATCGCCGTTCGTGCCTCAACAACGGCCCGTCCGTCTAGCACTGCTAACCTCGCTGCACACATGACTACCTCAAATCGACCCCGCCACGGCGTCCATTGTCGGGCAAAAAAATTTCGTCCTTCTAAACATGCAACAAAGACATCGTTAGAGCTACTTCTCTTCAATTTCACAGCCTCCTCAATGCACCACCACACTGTTGATTGTGCATGAAGTGAGATATTAGAGACTGAAGACATCTGACTTCGATTTTGTTGTAAACATACCGAGAGAAATTTACAGCTCAGTGCACCTTAGCGAACATGGTCATAGTGCTTAAATGCTAAACAATAAGTGTTGGCATGGGGTACGATGGCTTTTAGATGCGATTCTAGGCGAACAGTTGGTCCATTCTTGCACAATCCACTCTAGTGAGTAGCCACCCAAACCCTTCTCGTCGTTACCCTCGAATCACTAGAAATTTCTGAATTGCTATGGCTACAATTGTCACATCGATGAATAAATTATTTTGACTGTGCCATCAATCGTGTATATGCATGGGAGGGATGGGGGGGGGGGGGGGGGGGGGGGGGGGAGGGAAGGCAGGAGGAGGGCAGAAGGGTTACGACCGGATAGCAAAGCGTTTAACTGTCACCTGCGCAAGTTCCAACCTGCTGCTTAGCAGCGAACTGGTAAACAGTCATGGTGACAATAATTACATCTTGAACAGAGTGTTGACCGGTATAATGGCGATCCACTATTGGGCAAGCTCAATGTCACTTATTTCTATCTTCCTCGCCTTTATGCTTTGTGCTATCTAACGGCCTTCAACTTAATGAAAAACTCCATCAGCATATAAATCGACGAATCTCGTGAGCGTCAATTCACGTCCACTAATCGAGCTTTCTTTACCTTTCCCTTATATATAAAATCCTATATCGAACAGTTACACAATGTCATCTATTTTTCTAAACTTTCCAAAGGCATATGAATCACATATATTAAATGGTGTATAAGAATGGTTTACTGGGTGTTCGTAGTTATCACCGGGACATCAGTTACTCCCACTGCATCCTAAAGTTCGGCGACACTAATCGAAGTTGAAGGGATGCAAGGAGGTAGAGGGGGAGAAATGGAGTGGATGAGGAAGAGAGGAACTGCCGAGAGGATGAGAAAGAGATGGATGTGAGAAGGAGTTTCTCATGAATCAAAAATAATGAAACAAACCTCTGAAAGGAAAAGGATCAAGTTCATCGAAAAATTCTTGACGGGCAATGAGTGCACCTCACTACGAACGGCGCGCAAAAGACGTTCGATTTGAGGTTTGTGCTGCAGGTCGATTGAACTTGCGGTCCCGAGCACAAGCACCTCGTCTGTTTCCTTGAAAGTCTATTTTCCTTACCGACACAGTAAACACCTACGTCTATTCTTCGTGAACTTAATACTACAACAAAGAAGGAAGGTAGGTCAGAGGGGTGAGCTGCCCGAGAATCACGCAATGCCGCAATACGGCTCGTCAGATGACGAAACAAATTCAGAACGAATTACGACAAAGGCGGCAGTGCGCATGTGCTAAAGTGATGACTATGGGATCTGCATTGAATCCCAACCTTCTTTCTGTCGCAGTCGAGAACGGAGTTGAATTCAAAATGTGACCATATGGTGACACGACAAGCTCATCCTGGTTCGAGGTTGATCAAAGATCGTCGTCCGATCGGAAATCCATTTAACCCATCTCCATATGACTATTGACTGAAGAAATTTTGAAAAGTCGCGGCGCAAGTGTCTGCTGATAAGAGACGCAGCAAACGAATCGTATATAAATGATACCACCAAACTGGAAAGATGGCTGCAGTATGCTTTATCCTCGACAGCCGATCAAAGAAATAAGGACCTTATTACACAGTCGTCCTTGTGCGTAAAATTTGTAGCCCATCTTGAGAAGGTCGCCCGTAGATGACCAGCATCATCCGCAATAACCATCACCCCCTGTGACCGGCACAGATGTCCTCCTATCCACATTCTGCAACAGTACCGCCTTATCAGTTTCGAAATACTGCCACAAACGGTATTTTAGGCTCAGACAGTTTCAAAACTATTAAAAGTTGGCATCTGGATAGGTTAAAAAAACAACACAACTCTTAACTTAATAGGTAGGAAAAAGTAACACAGCTTAACAAGTGCACCGACCCCCACTCCTGACTCCCATTCAATATTATCAGCACGTCCTCCTAGTCACCTATGTCGCTCAGCACTGGCCGTGGTTATGTCCTAACAAAAAAAAACCTGAAGCGTTACCTCCCTCACATCTCCCAGAGTTGTATCCCTTCCTTCGACTCTCTCCATCTTGATGGCCTCCAGACGGCCACAGTACCCGTATATAATAAAATAATGTAAATGAAGCGGCCTTGGCCGCTCTTTACGACTTCCTTTCGCGTATTTGAAGCGTTTTGCTGAAAGCCACAAATCTTATATTAAAACATAATCCACTGCCATCTAGCTCATTGACACGTTCGAGTTCCTGAGTGAAGAGGTGATTGCCAGGCCACCCGTTCCCCCCCTCAGCCCCTCCCCTCCATTGTCTATCCTTCCACCAAATATCAAGAAATAGTTGGAGGCCCGACCGGCAAACAGGACAATATTGAAGAAAGAAACAAACAACAAAGAAGATTTGTTGGATATTTTTCTGCATAAAACCTTCCACAACGACACTCAGCATGCACGATGAACATGAATACAGCATTCCCCCCAACGATCTTTAATATCAAATTCGAAATAAAATAAAAAGAAGCGTCTATTTTTCATCTATATTCGTTGTTATAATCGCCTTTCGATTTTTGAATGAAATTAAGAAAAGTGCAATTTTTTGAAAAAGAATTTCCCACATACCCGATTCATAAACTGATCCGGCTGATTGCATTTCATAAGGTGACTGAAAAATAAAAAATAAAAGTCTACTTTTGCCGATGGAATCCTATCGACGTGGGAATAGATGGACGAACTGTGAGGGGAACGAGGGGAACACATCAATGGAGGAATATGGACTGAAAACGAAAACAAAGCGAAATAGCACTTCACAGGAGTTGTAGTGGAAATAAAACGAAGTTCGCTTCAACGAACTGAAAAAAAAGAAGAGATGTGAGTCACGCATACCCATTTATGAGAGTATTTTCAACAACAAATTAAGCATAAAATCAAAAAAAGAGGCAAAACAATAACTTGATCCATTCGAAAATGAATATAAAATTTGTGCACTCTCGGACGTCATTCTGGTAGCATAACCACAATCACATTTTCACCTATCACCTTATTGATTGTAAATAATGGAATATGGAATTAATTGAAGACGGAGATCGTTCAAATTGTTAACGGTTTTAGTCTATACATATCTCAACCACAAAGTTATTAGTTTGCATAGAACTAATAAAGTTTTCATGCAAAAAAGTCGACAAATTTCGAGAAAATGGTAAATTCGTTATGAAATTCAATCAAATGAACGCGAATTCCAAGTTGCAATTGAGTTCGCCTTCGAAAATCTTTACAACTCGATTCATAAAATTTGTATCTTTCCATAGAACTCCAAATATTTTTACCTTTAGAAATTAAAGAAGAATTACTGAACATTGCAAACATATGTATAAACATAGGTGTATATTAAACTTGTCATTGCATACGACTTCTACCAGGTACCAAAATACTATGAATGCAGAAAAAATGCAGCCAATCCTTGAGTAGTAATATGGAACATGCTATATAATTAGATGGTATTCCAATAAGCAAACAAACATACATACAGACACATATAAACTAATAATGGCATAAAAGAATTTCAGTACTATTGAGCAATTTACTGCTTTGATCTCAACGATCGACACACAACTGATACAACAACACAAGTCGATGAAACATCTGCTTCAAATATGAACTTATTTGGCTGTAAGGAGGTTGATGCATATGCCCTTACATAACATTACCTTCCTAGAGAGACGAACTTTACAGGTGATTTCTTTGCACCTCAATGGGACCGTGGAATCAGTGGAGCCTCTTTGAACGGACCTGGACTACGATGGAAACGACCACGCGAACGGAATGCGGAAACGCTGAGTGATGACCACTTGTTCGTCAAGAATGTGGAAATACTGCGTTACGATGCAGAAAAGCTGGATAACATTACAAAGCAGATGGAAAGCGTGAACGGTGATTTAGTTGTGATACAGCAAAACTGATGGATGCTAGGCATTCAGCGAACGGCAGATATGGTGAGCAAGCCGCAAGCAATGCTGCACAGGCTATCTTTGCCGCGGTCCGACACCCATAAAATGGCACATTCCTGTATATTCAATGAGAACGTACTTCCCTCGCGTCAATCCATTTCCGATATGACACAATCTCTTCTCTTCCTTCTCAAATACCCAAACACAGTTACATCTTCCTACATTTTCCGCGCAAAAATGAGGAGACAAACAAACAAAAAGACAAATGCAATGCGAAGATCGCAAACTGGCATAGTTTTCCAGTGTTGATTTTCAATCCCTTCTATACGCTTGGGATTCTTTGCATTCTCAACTTCTATATGACCATTTGCAATTCATATCATAGACCTCGGATGGAAAATGACCGCCTACAACAGTGTGTCTGACGGTATCCAGAAAAGATGACAGAGTGCAATTTTATAGCTAAGAGGACAGTAATAAAACCATCAAGGGCAATATTATTATTATGAGTGAGCTTTTAAGCTGCTAGAGATTAAAGTTCAGTCTATTCAAGTAACTAAGAAAAATATAGGCATTTTCCCCGTAGAAATGTTTCAAATTGTTCTCCCTCCCTCCCTCCCTCCCTAACTATGCAAAAGGTGGCAAAACATATCGATCATATAGGAAAGCGTACTGCAAAAGGCCATAATACAGTATGATAGTGATACTATCGATGAATCCAAAAAATCTGCACAAAGAAAAATGCACATCAAAAATAACGAAGGAAATATGGGCGATGGAAATTAGAGACACATAAACAGACGATACGTGACAAGAAAATATCGAAGGTAGATGAGATTAAGGAAGACATTGAGGTTATGACTGTCACCTACTCTTCTCCCCCCCCCCCCTCCCCCGGCCCGCCCCGATTCCTCTCCTTTCGCCTCGTTGAAATCATCAGGAAACTGTACAAAAGTAACGAAAGGCTGAATGCACATAACAACTTCATCAACAATAAACACAAAAAGCTGGCAGTAGAAAACAGTGCTTCACGCATTTTTCGATTTGTCCTCATCGGCGCTGGCAGCGTTCCTCCACACAAAGTTGCACAGAATTAAGATGGCAAATAACGTCACCGGACACTCTGAAATATAAATAATCAAATTTCGCAACGAACTTTATAATTCGACGGTTCATTTGCTATTTAAGCAGACAGTCATTCAATTACTTCAAAATAACACCAACAGCAGCAAAACACCGACGTCGAATGATAAAACACAATTACTGCATAAAAAAGATGACGACATAAATAAGCAAATGCTATTGTATTTCAACGAGAAGAAATTTTCACGAACCCACGCAGAGCAGTCGTCGCGAATTGCAATACTCCGACTTCACCATGTCAATTAGTGAAGATAAAGTTCGATTTTTCGGGGATGGGAAAGACGTGATTAGAAGTTTAGCCATTCGGGTCGTGAAACATCCTTTTATGTTAATCAAAATAAATCTTTAATCTCCATCGCTGCAGAGATTCTCAACTAAACTTTAACCACTGCGAGATCCTTACACAATACCTCACCTCCAAGAAAATGAGTCGACACTATCAAAAACTTTTCAAAGTTGGCTATCCAATACTCCATTAATATCAACGAGACAAAAAATACACGTAACGATCGTTAAAAAGTAAAGTAAACTGTATCGGTCGAATGAGGTTTTAATGGAAAATACTATTCGACGACCGATCTAGAACCGAGATCACAATCTTCGATATAACGGTGCATTGCGTGAAACATGAATTCATATATCCCCTTACCGATTCCCACTGCAGCACTTTCATACTTCATCACTCGACTACAGCTTTTATGAGTCGACTCAACTATTAATCGGAAATGAGTGCATTTCACGTTCCCGGTTTCAGTGCGAGACCAGACCCCTCTCTAACCTATAGTACCTCTCTTATTACTCCTTCCAAAGTCATACGCACCGGTAGCATAATTAAACTAAGTTAACTGATTAATTCACGCTTAAATTAGTTGTGATATTATCAAAAAAATGCCTCCAGGCTATCAAGAACGATCGCAACTGCGCTGCTTCATTCTTTTTAGATTATAATTGAGTCAACGGTGGGTAGAAATCGAACGGTGCACATAAATGAACAATTTTTTTTTCAAATACCTTCGTTCAACGACCAATCAATTATACCTTAAGAGTTATTCATGAGTAAATTTCTCTTATTTCTCCTCCACATCCAAAAATCGACAAAAACGAATACTAACTAAACTTCACATAAAAGCATCTCATATGGAAGCATTAGCGATAGACCAATATTAAGGGCAAATAAGTGTCACTGCCACAAAAACTTCAGAATGTGCGAAAGTTCGACACTTACAGTGCGGCAGAAATAGTCAGTTATGTAAGAGCACAATCAATGAACATAACCACTCCAATTGGATTGAAGGAAATCACCTGGAGCCACCTGAATGACTACCTCATCGACGATTAAATATTAAAAGAGACGTCAGCACGCTTAGTACAACCGAAAAAGTGCTAGAATGAGAGGCATCATAAGGAATTCCTGGTAGGTCTTGTGTGTTGCTTCATCGTTACAGCCATATTATTTTACTGCTAAGCACCTCAACAATACTGCAAAAATTCTGTCACGCCGAGCTAAAGTTCTGCTCAACGATGAGTGAATTTTTCACAACGGCGCTTCTACACTTCTGGCACTTGCAGTAGCAGAGCTTCTTAGCAATAACTCAATTAGGCCAGCATACTGCCCCCCTTCTCTTATCAGGTGAAACTGCAGGTGATTGGCAAAGGCTACAATACTCGCAATATATTACCTCATGTTTTAGAAAAGCGGCATCAAAAATGATAGAACAACCTTCAGAATCGCCTTCAAGAGTACCAATATTGGGGGTTCGAAGAAGGAAGCTGAATGGCCAAAAATAGGTGCAGTCGATCGTGCCAACTTGAACGTGCCTCGAGTAGAACATCAGCGCAATTGCGGCCACATAACACACCGATATAAACAGCACCTTTAGGGCTATTGATGTTGCGAACGTTGCCTTCTGTCGCTTTGATACTGCAAATATCGACCGATTTTCACCACTGAATTTGCTTGCAAAAATATGTTTTTCACTTTTTTGCAAGAAAATACCATCTGTTACTAAAAATTAAAAAACCACTTTATTACCATCTTTTGTGCATTTTTTAAATGAATTCATACAAATACTTTTAGTGAAAATATTTTTCCAAAGACATTAAAAGTACTGACAAATGCAAAATGCGACAGCATCATTTGACTGATCGATCCTAGTCAGCGACCCGCCACGGTACCTTCAAATAGCGATCCATTTGAGATGACATCAAAAAACGCGTCTGCGACATCGCTTCAATAACGCTCCTACTACTACAACGGGTTAAGCAATCACCTAGAGTAGCTTAACAAGCCACATGGCTATCATCTGCTCGATGTGCACGACCACGTCTGAGTTAATCGCCTCCCTCTCATATCTTCTCCCGCCTGCTGTCCTTTCCCCACTTCTCCTTTAATACTATCGGACTGAAATATTTCACACCGGAGTCCCGAAGAAACGAAAAAAGACGGAAAAAAAAACGAAAACGTAAACGAAAGGAACCGCGCTGTTCTTCGGAAATCCCTCATTGGGCGTCATAAAAGCACACTGCCTACACGATGGGATAGGCTAAAAGTGAACGGAAGGCGAATGCGCGAAACATCTTTCGCCATCCAACGCCTCTCGCAGTATAAAACTTTCATAGTTAACCAAAGCGAAAGTTCGACAACTTTGCAAGTTGTCGTTGCGATTTATTCGGTAATAATAAAAATAATATGAAGAGTTGATAAGAGAAACTCGAGCTCACCAAGTGCCTTATATTGCGACTCGAGTCTATTCACATATCGATCTTTCTTGAAGTAGGCGGCGAATTGCGCCGTCGGTGACAGAAGACCGAGTTGGCGACGCTCTTCCCTCAATTCGGCTTCAATTCTATCGATTTCGTCCTCATCGGCCGTTCCCCTACGTAACAATGCACCAAACTGTAATGCAAATATCGTTACGATTAGACTTATCGAAAGAAATTTTAGAAAAAGGTATTCTTGGCCGAGCTACTTTCCGCCGAGTCTCCCTTCTGCTCGTCGCACCCCCCCCCCCTCGATCTGCACGAGGACAATTTCCTACCTTTGAAACTCTCTTTGATCTCATCTTTTCCTCTGACAAGAAAAATAATGTTTTAATAAATCCTCTTGCAAGAAATTTTTTAAGGCACGAGAAAATGACACGAGAAGAACCACCACCACAAGAGGAAAACGCATTTTGGCGACCGGCTCAATAACACTCTTTCTTTCTCCTCCCGCTCCCTCTCACTTCCGCTTGTGCTCAATTATGCTCTTCATTTCCCTTTCTCATCCGTCACACATCATTAAACCATGAGGAAGTCTCTAAGGTGTTCGAAAGAAGACATATACCTCTATTCTAATCTCCCATTTGTTCCAGAACATCAGAAGGAACGTTCTCATCAAGTCTACCTAGGCAGACATTAAAAACTGTCACAGATAACTACCTTGAAATTTGTTTATTCTATATTTGAGATCTAGTTATTATTTGACATCACTGGTGATGCCGACGATATTTTTATGAAAGTGCACTACACGAGAGAATACCTTCGAGGAAAAGAAATTCGCAATCGGCCAGCAATAGCTAAAGAGAACGACTGCAGTGAGACATGCCGAAACACCGCAATAGTCATTGTACCAAGCGACTTTTGTTACACTGTCCATGTTCGTGGCAACAGAAATAAATATAGGCTAAAAAGTCGTTTATTTGAAACGGCTATGCCACATTTGCACCTCAAGCGATGGGTACAGAGTGTGGCGCAACTGTCGTGTCAGCGACTTGAACTCGATATCCGCTTGATTACTTTTACTTCAACATCTCGAAATGACAAAACGTACAAAAAAGAATGCCAGCATGAAGACAGAAAATAAGAACTACGCATCGAACGCTTCAACTATACGAAGATACGGCAATATGGACTTGGAATGGCTAATGGAAGCTCCCTTCTAGAATCAAGGTCCAACTTTTAAGTCTTCAGCTGTGATCGTGAAGGCAAAGCCGCGACTCCATCACTCTTTGAAGACCCTCTAGACGTCACTATGTCCCATCAATGAGCACCAAATGTGCTTTTCATACTCCATCTGGAACTTATGAAAAGCATCAGCCCCTATTTCTCTTCAACTCGAGCCTATTCCCCGAAAAGGTGCCCGATTTGTGACATAGGAACATCACTTAAACCTGAGACTTACTTCTGAAGTTCGCACCGATCTCAGAAATTTGTTATTTCCAAAAGAAAACGACTAGAAAGACAATTTCAAGAATGAAACTGCGAGGATTCGCAAATCTTAAAAAGGATACCAAAGACCAGAAATAACGAAACGAATATATATTTAAGATGAAGATTCGAAATGACACGGGAGTGACAACATGCGCAGAATGGTGAGGACAGAGACCACAAGCAGAGTAACGCAGTACTAAAAGCTAGAAAATTGGGGAGTTTGGTTCAATCTCCACGGTGTTTCCCTTAGAAAATCGTGTCTATCTAGTCCAACCTCTTCCTTCCCGCTTGATAGCCACGACGTCACTCCCTCATAGGTTTCTGAACTTGCCCCACTTGCTCTTTCCAGAAAAACCCGTCCAACGCGGTACATGTCCTGCCGAAATCCGTAACTCAGTTCCTCAGCGTGAACACTCTCACGTCGGAGGAGCAGCTAAAAACGATGAGGTGAGACCGCTGTCACGCACTGCGCTTGGGCTCATTTATTCACTTGTGGCGGTGCATATCCCGTATCTTCTCCGTAGCTACCACATCAGGCACTTGAACTCTCACTTTTTGCACGGCCCTCTCCTCCTCTTATCTACCCTTCACTATTAGTGTGGCCAAAAGAAAGTTTCGAGCTGGCAAGGTAAAGGGGGAAATGAAGGACGACGATGGACACCCAGAAACGTAGAAGGCCCTCTGAAGGCCGATAGCATCAAATGACCGCTAGGAAGGATCGCGTTCCCTCCCCCCCCTCCCTCCTCCCCGCCCACGTAAACTGCACTATTCACACCCACTATCCTACTAAACCAGCTGCAGTTTGCATTCAGCACAAATGCAACTCAAAATCATGAAGTTCACCTTGTCACCCTCTGGTCATTCTTCCCGAAATACTACATAAAAGCAATCAATTGCCATTGCTTTCCGCAGGTAAATACCAACAGCCGTAATCAGCACCTCAAGAGTGTCACTCTCCTCGTAGTGCCATGTGATGTGCACGCAAATCGACGTCTTTACATGCGCACCCATGTATTTCAATGGATAGGTTGAACAATGCCATGGAAGATTGCCAACTCAGATACGGTAACAAGATCACTGCTGTAGAGTCGAGTTGTCTTCGAATTCAGTGTGTTTTGAACTAATTTACCCCTCTCTGGAACTGAGGAGTCACGTGCTCGAAAGAGAATTTCCGACTGATATAACGAATTTTGAGGTGAGGTGATTGATGGGCTTTAAAGGTTTTTATGAAAGTCACTCCCTGTGAAATGATAGTCGACGGGAGTTTGCATAGCTGATGAGGGGAAAAAGATAGACGAAAAACTTCATGAGAAAAATGAAATATTGGTGAAAAACCACATCCATTTCCAGAACGTTCAATGAAGAATGAATTGAATTTTTATTATCTATATGTGAACTAAATACGCCTCACTTCACCTGCACTTCCCTATCGATTATTCAGTGTCGCTTAAAGAACGAATCAGTGCGAACTTGAAAGTTTAATATCTTCGAACTCTCCTGTCAAGTAATTCTTTTTTTGCATTTACCGTCATAAACTGGCCTGGCTTATTTGTAAATAGTAAACGTAGATATGCAACCGATCATAATACCTAGCTGGCTAATTACTACTCAAGTGTGATATGTCCGATAGGTAAGTTAATATCTCATGATGATGTGACATGTTAGGTAAAGAAAACCCGGAAGCGACCGCATACGCCTACCTCACGGAAACACTCGGATCAGTTGCACAAAACGATGCCACCTCATGCATATTTCTCTTCGAAGGCTGTTATGGTGTCACAACAAAAGCACGAAAACTGCCACCATCTGTTTCGCTGAGAGCGTACTACACGGACCTACGGCTGTTGCTAAGTAGTGATGCATTGCTTTTTGCGAGGAGAATCATATGTTCGTTGAATAGCGACCAAGTGGCAAAAATGTCTCCCACATTTTTTTCACCTTATTGGCAGTGCTCGGCGATCCTGCGAATACCGTCATTTCTTTCATAATAATCTGCGGTTGCTAGGTTCAAAAAATTTCGCCCCATTCCACCTTATTACGTTTTTTTTCATTTCCGTTTTAGTGTTTCCGAACATCATCCACTTACTTCCTCCTAAAGTATTACAAAAACTGAAAAAAAAACGAAACCTCCGTTTAAAAAATTCCCAGAATCCTTGAAACTTCAACCTGCGCTCCTAACAGTCCATAAAATTGAATCTGTGGAAATCATTTGACCAACTCAATTCCAAACTGATCCTAATTTGGTGTCAGTCGTGAAACGGTACCCGAACACTGAGTTGACTTCCAAAACTTTCCCGTATAAGCCACAAACCACGTCCTCCGCAACAACTTCTATATTCTCAAGTAAAGATTGCCACCTTCTTTCTATCTGCAATTCTGTTTCCCGGATATAACCCAAGAAGTCCTTTCCACATTAAATGATGTACATTATTTAATACAAATAATGATCCACCACAAGACTACATTAATAACGACATCCACATAGAATAAATTGACTTAGGAAATTGCAGACAATTTTCTCAGTGGAATATACGAAGATGGACTCATAGAGTATTTAAAGAAGCTTTCAATCCAGCGAAACCTTACAATTAAATTAGAGATAGTCATATACATATGTATTTATCAAATGCTTTCTTCGAAAATTCTCTTCAACAGCTAAAGCGAACAGCGCCAACCTTAAACTCGAATTATATTTCTTTAACGAAAAACAAAGATAAGAAAAGCTGTTGAAAAACTTATATGCCCTTATTATCGTTTAATTCCCTTTCGCCAACTCCATTTCCGTTTAGATCGGATCCCTTTGCTATTTTCTTCCAATAAAAGGCATATAGAATCATGCACACCATATCACTTAATCGAATCGGTTGCTTCATCAAAATTTGCATCGAACAGATCTTCCAGCAGAAATGACAAACACACATAAAGAAGCTTTTTATTGTTTACGTTGTTTTCTTTTGCCGATACAATTCGTCGATTTACGTGATCGTTGAAAACGATCTAGTAGACTTACTTGTAACAATGATCCCTTCAGTTACTAGAAATTAACATTGCTATCGTTTTGCACTCTATGCCACCTCAATAAAATACGCCCCTCAACTTTCATCGGTATTGAATGCTTTTTCGAAAATCTCCTCAAATGTCGCAAAGAGAACAACTGTTTAGCAACTGTTCAAATATTTCTTTTATAAAGGAGTCAACATACTTTGAACTTCAAACAAGTAAACAAAACACCTCGAACTATTCCTATAGAATAAAATACAAATAACTTCATATTTACAAGTTTCAATGGAATGAAACACATCGCAGTTAAATAGAAAAAAGGTTCTTTCCCAAGCTGATGCATCAGACATAGATGAGGCCATATAAAGCTGAAAAAGCAATCTCCTATGGAGCACAACAGTGCCCGAAAGAATCACGACTTCCGTTGAGCATTGATGAGCTGAATTACAAAGCATAAAAATATTAATGTAATTTTATTCCCAACTTTATTGTCCAGGTTTTCTCACGAGTAGCACCTTTTCAACGCCAACCCTTCTAGATCACTCCATAACAAAGAATTACAGATGAAACTTTGCAGCTCTTAAAAACAAACCTTCCGATATATTTAAAGAAGAGCTCCACAAATGCCGCGAAGCCCTTACTAAAGAAAAGCGTGCAATGGATTTTATTACATTCAATGAACCGAACAGCAAAAATGCGTAAGCGAAGGCAATCGATAAACCCCTTCGCCCGAAACGTGGACCAACTGTCGAAAATATATGACTAGTTCTGCGCTGGAACCTTCGGAAGACCAAACTCGTCAACCGCAATGCCACCTTCGGTCATCTGAATCAATGCAGAAAAAATTGATCTACTAAAAACCATCATAAGAGCAAAGATATTCATTGAGCGTGCCATAACGAATAAGCCTCTTTTGACGAGTATAGAAAACCACCAATGGCATGGTATTAATGTCGGAAGCGGCTACACCTCTCATCCTTCTGCTCCTCATACCTCTAAGGCCGGAAGAACCTGAGTTGGGAGGAACTTCAGACGTTTCAAAAATGAAATGGTAAATTCAGCCATCCACCTTGATGTCCTCAAGGGTACTCATTTCCTCGATGACTTCCAAATATAAAAAAGCACCTTGAATTATAAAAACAGTTACACAGAAGATTCTTATAACTTGAGCAAAATAGAAATTGAGTGCGGTGGAAGGTGAACAGAAGACGTGTGAAGCTCTCGAGTGTTCACATCTCGGTCCTTTGTCTCGAAACAAATAAATGGGCAATGCTAAATCGAAGGAAAAACGGATCAAAGGAACAACCATCACTGAGTTTGTGATTGCAAAATTTATGGAATTTCGATAGTTTCGCTACCTCTCAAAGAAGCGAAAATAATGGTGATAAAGTTGTGCCACAGCTCACCTAAATGCGACATTCTAATTTAGAAATGAGCAGTTATGAATAACCTGATCAAAAACTACCGCAAATAAACTACACAGGAACATCAGCGGCCGAAACAAGGGGTGTATTAAATTAGAGACTAGTGCTTGCACCTCGCCTTCCTCGTCCAATTCCCCGAAAAAGGAGGTGCACGAGTCGATTTCTCCTCTCTCGCATCAAAAGTTTTCTCCCTCTTACCGCCAAAACGGCTTCCTCCTCGTTTCCCCTACCACACCCTTCCCTCTGACTTCAACAATCGCTGGAAAATAACGACAACCCTGAGTGAATGCAAACAAACAACATATTTACATATGTATCCAAAGGTCTTTCTGCTGGTTTGCAAGCTTAAAACGCTTTAATACATTCGCTTTAGATCTCACCTAAAAATACACTCAAAAGCTGCAAGCAAAATTGACTTTCAAATCTCTAGTAGGGAGCATAATTGCCGAGCAAGTGATAGATCGCCCCCTACCTGTAAGTGATTGATGGGGAAATAGTGGCTTCCCCCTTAGACCCCTCTTTTATTACTTCCTCTTTATGCGTTGCCGCTCAACTGCAGCCATCGTAGCAGTAATTTGATAAGAAGCTCGAACTTACTTTGCTTGCAGCACCAGGTTCTTTCGAAGGAACGCCAGGAGCATTGAGAGCCTCATCCAAATACGAGCTATCCGCGTCCATCTCTAGCTCATCACCAACGCCTCAAGTTCAGCTTCCAAATCCGCCTCGTCGATCTAAGACCTCATTAATAGATTTAATTACACCATCAGAGTTAAACCTACAGATTTGTAAGTAAAAACTAAATCTAACGCTTTAGGCAGCTGTCCTTTTCGGCTTCAACTTCGACTGAACTAAAAACTGTTCTATCATTGAAAAGAAAAATCAGCTTGAAACAACCCACAACTCGCATCACTCCACTTCACTCGAGCACATTCCACAAACATTACAGAACTCAGATACTTCCTTCACCTTTCAATAACACTCAAAACATCAGTAAGCAAATCGTAATGTGCACATACATCCGGAGTGAGATAGGATCGTGCCATGGCCTCTTGTATTTCATTATTCAAATCGAGCATGTCTTCCATCTCGTCCTGGAGACTCTCAATTTTGTCGATATCCAATTTCTTATATTCCTTTTGCATCGTCTTTAAACCCGTCTTCATTGCTGCCACCGTTGTCTGCAATGTTTGTGATAATAATGAACATATCTGCTGAAAATAATTCATCGACGATCACATGCAATAATGGCAACATACACTGCAATATTCGCACTAAAATATGCCGCCCAACTCCTTCCACTTTTTAGTGCAAATTTCTTCGGAAACTCCGGTTCGCTTCACTTTTCGGCTAACTGCTAGCTCATCAAGAAGACACGTTTAAATTAATCGCGAACATCACACACGTTTAAATTTCCGCTTTTTCAATCGTGGAGTCCGTTTTTTATCCTGTTTCTATCGTTTTATTTCAGTTGGACATATATTCATTTATGCGAAATTATCTCTGTCCTCAATCAAAGCTTCATCTCCAGGCTTTTAACTGAGGAGACTTCAAACACTAGCGACTCCAAACTTTGCTCCGGTCGAATTACGATCTGCGATCTGACAATGAAGTATAAACGCCCCAATAATGTTACTGTAATGAAAATAAATAAAAACAAATTCAGTGAAGAGGTTTGCTGCGCCGGGTCGACCAAAAAGTGTTAAGCACTTCTTTGTCGCATATGTTGGTTGCGTCGTATGCTGCGGGCGTTTTTGGTTTGTCGGAAGACGGTAGGTGCTACCGTGCTTGTTATTTTCTCGCGTTTTGCGCGTTGATCTCTGCACAGCAAGGCCATCCCACTTCTTTTATCCTTTCAAATGTGAATGACAAAACAGGGCAAATCCAAACTGAGCTTGTCTACAACGCAGGAAGCCCCAGGCTTTCAACGCTGCATTTGTGATTGCCCAGCTCCGCATAGTGCAGTTCGCCGCGGATTCACTTCCTTCGCTCTTGAGAGGAAAGCATCGAAAAGTCTGCTGTACGTGAAAAAAATATCGTGCAGTTCCATTAACACGAAGTGGTTAGAACAAGCAAGCCGGATCATTGGCTGCAACATGAACTGAATGAGTATCAAATGCTGAC
Organism: Ascaris suum; assembly: GCA_013433145.1. Taxonomy (NCBI): domain Eukaryota; kingdom Metazoa; phylum Nematoda; class Chromadorea; order Rhabditida; family Ascarididae; genus Ascaris; species Ascaris suum. The sequence continues at coordinate 5,148,579 of CM024178.1, read as the reverse complement.
ACGTATTTGGAGCCGTAGCGACCTGTTTCTTGATCGGATTATAAACCATGACGAGAATCGGATCCTATACAATAGCAGAATATCGATGCATGGCTGGACAAAGATAGATCCATGAAATATATCGGGAAGTGACCTGTAACCTTTACCTGCTGAAGATCGTAGTGGCCGTTCGGCGGTCCGCAGCTGGAATGCTTCATCACAGTTTTCTACCGCAGAATGAAGCAATAATAATGGAGTTCTATAGCCAGAACTCAAAGCATAAATTTAGCGCCCGGCATTGATCATTAGAACAAATCCACTGATGCCAGATCGCATATGGCAAAGATGACAGTGCACAAAACGAACCAGCTGAGTGTGGAAGTTCCACTTCAAGCACCCTTAGTTTCTGCGCCTCTCGCCGACGGACTCGTTTCTCTCGCAGCCTCAATTGTTTCCTTCGAGAGAAACGCTTTCACAACGACAGCAATGTTGAAATCGCCCCCGAAGCAAAACGCTGACAGGGATCCACATTTTCAAGCAAGCGGAGCAAACATGTCACGCAGACCGCTTTGCATTGAATCAAATGATGCTTATTATGTAAAAAGGCTGTTGCCAACATGAGGTGATTGGTGCACATTCAACGTTTACGCCTCAAAAACATTCATTATTTTCTGGCCGCTGCGCTGTTTTTCTTCTTATATGGTCTTTTAGAATAAATTTACTTACAGTTTAAACAGATCAGAGGCCACTGTTCAGCATAGGACAGCATTGTAACCGACTAAGATGCCACGACAATGTAGTTGAACTTCCCCGAGAACTGAAGGACTGCTTCCATCTGTAGAGATTCCTCAAGAAGAATTGTGACACGAAACTGACCTGTGTATCTTTTATTCCTTGAATTGCAAAATTGCTCTGTTCCATATTAAACGATTGCTGCGCTAATTGATCACGCTGATTTTCATACATACGCTTTTGCTTCAGAATCCTGCAAAAGATTTTATAGACTATTCCCGAAAGCCACGAGACTGACGGCGTGAAAAATCATAGGCCTATACATCTTGGGACGGTGATGACCACTACGACGAAACGGACGGAAGCAAAAGAAATAAAGAGTGACAAATGATTAAACAGCGACATCCTTCAAACATACGTCATGTTCTCTATTGCGGTCATTCACCCGCGGTGCTTGCTTGGCAGCGTCACCATATCATCGACATCAATCCAATTACCACCTTAATTAGGTATGGTGCAAAGCGATATCGATAAATTTAGAGAATTACATCGGATCCCTTCAAAGGCAATTTTTTACTGTCCTATAAGTCTACCCGGAAACGATGAGAACGTATCCAAGGCTATATGAAGCTACCGGAAATGTTGAAAACTACATGAGAACATCTGATTTAATCTTGCTTCCGGTAAATCGGATAGTTCTCTATAGTCAAAAAAAGGTCGACAGTTATTGAAATAAAGCAAGCGCAAACCTCAATGCTTTCTGCTTCAGCTGGTTCTTGCCGGGTCCTTCACGCATTTTCTTCATTTGATCTTTGTACTTGACAAGTTCAGCATCCAATTTCGCAATCTTTTTGTCGATGCTCTCAGCTCGTGAATCGACATTCGCTATCGCATCACCAAGATTCGGTGGTGGTTCTTTTTTGCCCGTTGCCCCGAAAATGCGTCGCATTCTGCAGTGAGATGGAACTGCAACATTGCATTCTGTACTTTAGCTAAAACATTCCAACCTATTCAATATTGGACACTGCCATGTTAATGTACTACCAACTTAAGCTTGAGGCAAAAACGATGGGAACAGCATTCACCGGACATGGCGACATCGATAAGAAAGCTATAATCCAACATTAAATAAAATGGGACCAATGACGTCATTCTACTAGGCTGCGAGCAAAGTGGAAGGAGACTGGAAAAGTTCGATTCATGAAAGGAAATGTTAAAGTAAGCAAACCTAAGTGCCAAAAATTCAAGCGGTGGAAGGCTGTAAAAACATCGGACTGAGATCGAAAAAACAGCACTGTGTGGAAGAGGATCGCGAAGGGATGGACGACAAAGCTGAAGTGAGGGAAAGCCCGATATGCAAGGTCGCTACGACTGGAGCGCAGAAACACCGTGCCTGCACCTGTGAGTCCAACGATTGCGGAAGAGGCGGACAGTCTATGAAACCGGTACGAGGAACAAAAGTGACTCTATCTCGATGTAATTAAACGTACTGTTGAAGTAATGTCTTTTCTTCAATATGTGTGCTAAGGAAAAGGACCTTGCGTGCCTATAACAACGAAGTAACACTTTTCTGGGGGGTCTATAATGATAACACACTTTTTCCCTGCGCATCTTAAGTGATAAAACAACATTCTTCAAGATGTGGTTACATTTAGTCCTGGCCCGGTCCTAGAAGTGACCGGAACCGCATCCACCATCGCATTTTACTGGCGGTCGTAAGGAGGATATCATATCTGATACTCGGTGGGCGACGGGATTCAACCGAAAAGGACAAGAGTTAAGCCATTCCTGCCACCCTCATGTTCAACTCCGTCTCCATTTCGGTTTCAGTACCAGTCGAGGCCGCAGCCGATACAATTTGGATGTCATCGCTTACGCAGACGAATGAAGACTTTTTCACACCTTCTGCCCCCCCCCCTCCCGTATACTTACGAGCCATGCACCTCACTCTTCGCCGCTTTAAAGTTTATGCAAGGGTGTGATTTCCGATGCGGCGTATCAATAAAAAGCAATTACTTAAATTATTTCCATGGGTTTTTTAAACAGCCAGGAAGGGAGGTGGAGGAATCTGTGATCCAGTCACCGCGTTGCCCCCTGTCCGGTTCATGGAACAGAAGAATGCGCCGCTCTGGCCATGACACGGGCTTTGGATCAGGAGAATGCAAGGGTCATGGCAGCTACCGATAATCCCACTGCAGCGGCTCAAAGGCCACGCTGTGGCCGGGCCTTGGATCCCACCTTTGCTCGGCTTGGACATCGTTTACGGCATGCGTTGATATACCGGGCAAAGGACCACGGCCACAACCGGAATTAAACAGGGGGTTGACGTCTCTTTAGCAAAACTTGGGAATAAAAACTACTGTTGTGTCACTGGAATTCGACAATGTGCAATTGAGGTTGCTGATTGAATACAAGTTCTTTAAAAACGAGGATAAGAGACGAATAAAGTAATCAGCAAGGGATTCTGCGACCCCTCCGCCTCCCTCCCCCCCCCCCCCCCCCCCAATCTGAAGAAAGCACGAAACTTCAACTACCAATTACTCAACAAATACAAAAGCGCATCGCCAAAGCAACCAAATGCGAACGCTGATTCAGCTCAACCACTAGAGAGGTTGTTCGATGCCGCAAATTTTCCGCTCAAGAAGCCTGATCGAACTTAACAGCAAAAAAATCAAACAATGCACATTCATTCACAGTAGAATAGTCGATGAAGGGACATTGCAAGAGTGGGGGGAGGTGGTGTCATTCGTTTCCTTCTAGATGGGGAATCAGAATTACGAAAGCGATCTACATCAACCCTTTTAAGAAGGAACGAAATCCGATGAGATAAAACAACGAACTGCTAATTTATAGATGCGATCGTGATGTAAAATATATGCAATATGTTTTGAATCAAACAATTTCACAATAGAATTTGCCACAATATGCAATGACCTCTAATTTTTTACGTGAAATTAGCATATGAAATCTCTGTCCTCTGTATGTTGTGCAAAGACTTTGAAATGCTTTCAGGTTGCTAAGCCATTGTCGAATTTTGCACATTACAATTTTTTAAATATTTTTACACGGTTATATTGTTATTTAACAACATTATTAAACTGATATTTTTTGCATTCATTAATTAGCCATCTTATATTTATTTGAGTCTAAGATTTCAAGTGAATCAACATTTGGAGACATGAGGCGTTCGCTCAAGGGATGAGGTGAGTAGAGAGGGAACTAGATTCAAATCGTCGATGCAAAACACTTCATACGCTTTCCAATTCTATCTCCCTCAACATATTAACTGTTGATTTTGCATATGTTATTGCAAAGTTTCATCTTGCAACTAGATTAATCGGTACAGCAAAATGGGCTTTAATTGCATAAATGATAGAGCAATTAAGAGCTCTATCATTCCGAAGCATTTGTGAAACCGGTTGGCTTAATATTGCAAAATAAGCCGTAAAAGTCAACCACTTATCGGTTAGCCCAATGCGCTTTTCAGCATTCATGGAAGCAGCCAACTGTGCCAGTGTTCAGATGTGTGGTTAATAGCTACAATATATCACTACCTGAATTAAAGTGAAAATGAAGCAGATGAAGTATTACACTTTATTCGAGAAACCATCATGAATTAGTTATCGTAATGCTTGTCGTTTACATACGTTTAATTCGCACCAAATAAAATGGCAAGATTATGCCATGGATTTGCAAACATTTTATATCCACCACTTGATAATAAACAATTTCATTTCATTCCAATGCGATCAACAATCTCCTACGACAAGCAGTTCGATTCCATTCCAATCCAGTCAATAACAGCCAGCCCAGCAATAAACAATCCCCCCCCCCCCCATTTTGACGAAAAATCAAGTGCCGAAATTCGAAGGGAACATCTGCTGATGCTTTTTTCTAATAAGCGGAATTCGAAAGAAAAATCACCCACTTCGCTATGAATCGAGCTTGAAACTAGCCCTTTCCAATTTTCCAATTCATTTACAAATTGCACTACTGCTTTCATTGTTCAATCCCCGTAAGAATGGAAATACGCTATACATTTTGTGAGTGTTTTCATGTTTAGGATCATTCTTGTATGGGGCCATTGATGCACGGTAACGCTTGGCGATGAGCCGTTGCATTATTGCATATTGCATTCTCGACTGCAACGAACGAAACATTTCATCGATCCGTTTTGCTGTTAGCATTCCAAATGGTCGTCGAGTTGTTTAGCGTGTGCATCCAAATATGAACGAAAATCATAGCTAGGTGAAGGGAATAATGGTGGGTGGATTGCACTGTGTGGTTCAAATTGAGGTAGAGTCCATTTATTCGAGAGGAAATCCCAATCCGAAGCCGAGAAGCTGTCATCAGCCGATCGCTGCGGTGCTGCCGTTGAGTGTGGACGATATTGTAATGGTGAATGCGAAGTTGATAATAAGCTGGCATTCATCAGCCGTTGAAATTCTCGCTCTTTTGTCTGCTGAAGTTCCATTACCGTTTTTACAGCTTCTAAGGATTCCAGAGGTTGCTTCGATGACAGCGTCTGATTTTCAGTCACAGAAACTGTTGCAGGAACTGGAGAAGGATTGGGGTTCGGATGTTGCTGTGGGTTGTCTGATGATTCCTTCAAAGAGGTGAACCGGATACACCGATCATGGTGACCAAGCACATCGCAGTCGTATAGCGAATCATTACCGAAACAGAAAGGAGATTTTAATAGGCATTACGCATGTTGCTTGAATTTTTGCATGTAAATTAAAATCATGTAAATTGTCTCTTAAGCTCCAATATGTCTCTTAATTATAATTTGAATAAAATAGACAACTTTCTATGCTTTGTGCAAACTGAGATTGTGCTTTATAATGCTAAGTTGTGTTATATAATGAGCCCTTTAGAATATGCAAATGAAAATAATAAGCACGAGACTTCCCCATATAATATACGAATGATTTTTACCAGTTACGCACATTTTTCCTGCAACAAAATTTCAGCTATGCTCGCCCTCTTCCCCGCTCCCCTTACTCTACCTCCTCTTCGTCATGAAATGCTAGAAAAGAGAGAACCCGAAATAAGGAGGTATAGCGCAACATCGACCATCGTATCTTATTGCTACCTTAGAGTATTCACCGGCAGATATGAATCAAGCAAACTAAATTATGGTACCATTTGTAACGTCATGCGTACTTTATATACGAATTACGAACATCACATTGATCCGGTTTAATTTGCTTCATGATCCAACTTGAGATGGAAAAAGGCAGTGTTCCGGAATTCAGTCATCAAATCATGCACAATCAACAATATTACAACGTGTCAGGCATATAATATTTGAAGAAAAAAATTGCTAATGAGGTGAAGTGAATTCGGGCCTAAGAATCTAACAACTTTCAGACAGTCTTCTCTATCATAAGCGAAGCAATATCTGGGGAATGATATTGAGCAATCTCTAGAGGATGGTGCAGTTAGTGAAGATCGTGTAATCACTGTTTCAAGTTACTATATTTTCTCCTTTGACTCTTGTAGTTTCCAAAGCTTGCCAGTTTCATAATTTGCATACCTTCGGGGACAACCAGGAGGGAGAGGGGGGGGGGGTGAGGGCTTATAGAAAGTGAATAGTGCCTATAAACGCTGAACGCAGTAATATGTTTCCAGCTTTCCGCCAAAGCAATATTTCTCAATTTTCTTTGCGAAAGTGTTAAAAGCGATGTTGTATTTCAGCGCATGCCCGGGTTCGTCTGTCTATCTAGTCGGGTGGTTTCAACTCGAGAAATAATGAAGTCGGAAATGTGGTGCATAAGATGCCTACTTTATGAAGACCTTCTATGCCATAACTCATTTTCATGCGAAAACTTAAAAAAAACACCTGCAGATATAAATAAGCCAAAAAAGTTGCGTACTCTTCATAACTGTCGGATCATAAGAAACATATTCTTCATTCGGAATAATACATTTAGAGTAGAATATTTATAAGTGGTTCAAATCGCTAAAATATGAAAGCATTGTTGTTTATAATCAGTTTTATTGGTAATTTATGAGAGCGGTCGGTACAACAAGCAAAACGTAAAAACATATATTGTGCCACGTTATTTATTACATTTAGTATTTTCCTTATTTAATATTTCCCTATCACTGTACCCATTCGTTGAGTGCATTCTGCTCAAACGAGTTCACGCGCTCTCATCTGAAACGATTTTTAGTCACTTAAAATTATAAAATACTATTAAGTCAAAACGGTCCAATAGTTCATTATGCTTTAAGTGAATGATATACCATCTTTCCCTATTGATTGCTTTCATTGCTTGCAAGTTACGCGGTCTTCCAATACCCACATATATTTGAACGGTTCATGGAGAGGGGGCTATAGAAAGGCTAGTACTGTAATCATTATTACTTTTAATCGCGCAGAAGGTGTTGAAAATAATTAAGTTTTATAATTTTCGCAATGAGTGCAAACATATTTCTTTGCAGATTTGCAACTATTGTCCCCTCATTGCAAATGCGAAATGTTTATACATCGTCGCATCTGCTGCATGGATAAAAGCATCACGTAGTGCAATGCACTGTCGCTATTCATTATGCAACGTTGCAATCTCATAGTGACAGACAGCTGCACACAATGTGTTGCACGTTTCGCATTCCATTCGCATAGTTCTTCAAATCTATAATTCATCATTTCTTCCGTTTATTAGTTTTACAATTTATAGCGTTGCATTCATTCCAACATAAGTATATGCAATCGGCAAGGGGAGAAGGGTGTGAAGAGAACCCTTGACCTTCATTGGCGAATTCTGACACGAAAGTAGTTTCAAGAAAGTACGAAGTGGAAGGGGGGAGTGTGTCGATGGAAGTTATCGGGGGAGGGGGACGGCTAACAGAGAAATTTTCATTCCCTCACTCTCAACGCAACCATTTATTTCAGCTTTGATAGCAGTGCATCTAATTGTGCTCATCAATGCGTCGAATAAAGATTCAGTGTGCGGCAATTAACGACGTTCGATTACAGCGCAAATGAGAATCTCATACCTCAAATGAAAGCCCGCAATCTCGTTAGGCTGACGTACACTCAAAGGATGCTTTAAGGCGGGACTACAGCCAAAAAAACCAGAAGGGGAAAACCCTGACGTATATCCACACAAATCAACAACAAATACCAAGTAGTGCATCCTTGTTATTGTTTAGTTAAGATGGTTATCTTCAACGCCCTTCGTCTGATCGCGAAATTCGGAGGGATACGGTATCAAATTGGCAATATTCCAGCAGTCCTTTCGATTTCCGATTATTGTGCCGTGAATCCACCGCTACCGCGGTGAAATTTGCACGGGTGTTGTAGCTCGGGTCATTTCTTCATGTGGGATCATGTAATGTTTAGATGATTGGTTTTTTCTCATTTTACGTAATGGTCGACGAGGGGTTCTCACAGGAGATTAGATCCGGGCGGTGAAACCAATAGCGCCCGAGTTGGGATGTCTGTGGGCGTCGAATTACTAAAAACGCCCGATCAATTGTAGATACCAGAGTGCTGCACTTCCCAAGCCCATTTTAAAGCACAGTTTTAATATAGCGGTTTGAGCATAACGATTTATTGATGAGGGTGCGTAATTTTTTACTGCGTAAAAAAAGTTATGAATAGGCTAAGCTTAATATAGCGTGTTTTAATGTGAACTTCTTATTTGTATTTTATTGTGTGGGCTTGGTCGGTAATACTAGGCAATTTCCTTACAGGCTGAATTTGAATAAAGTCGTTGTTGCCTACTGTCTGAATACTTACTTGTACTAATTAGTTGATTTCAGTTGGGTAAACGAATATGATAAGATTTATTCTTATTCAAAATCGTGCAGGTAAGACTCGATTAGCGAAGTGGTACATGAATTTCGACAATGATGAAAAGCAGAAATTAATCGAAGAAGTGCATGCTTGTGTTACGGTCCGAGACGCGAAGCACACCAACTTCGTCGAGGTTCGTCGCTCACTCACTTGCGTCTGTTTCGTAATGTTGTCTGAGAGGGTTGCCAACACCCAACAACAAAGTCCGACTTTTTGGGCAACAAGCTTACGGTAGTTTGCAGTTTTCGCCATAATTGCCGGAATATAACATTTATAGTTCAGAAATATTCAAGATTTTTCAAGCCACAAAAAACAGTGGCATATGTGGTACGGAGGCTTCCCTGACGACAATCAGGGATGATTTCAAGAGGCAGCATTTTTCTTTGGAAAGAGTTTTGAGCTTCTTCGATCATTCGCATTTAACTGGCTCAGGGTTATCTAGTCGCGATCGAAGCGAGTACTTAAGGAGGGACTAGATACAAACTATAACCGTAAAGAAATAGACCGAGCCAAATTCGGGTTTAATCTAGAATCACCCTCAAGTACCTAAAAATCCGATCTCATGATTGTACTAGGATTGCTAAACGCCGAATCGTATGTGACCTACACTTAACCCACCCCCACTACAGTTACTATGAGCATTACCCTAGCGCTTTGTTATGTGATTTTGAGAACTTGCTCCGTCGAATCAGCCACACTGGCAGCTTAGTAGTGCATATTTCTCTTCGTTTCTAACAAATATTCTTTCGTTGCAGTTCGTCTGACAACGTCCCAAAAATGCAGAGCACATTAACTAAAGGGAAAAAATCTAATAGTTTCAAGCGGACATCTCCCAAATTTAATCCCGTCCCTCGCTCGTTTCATCTTTTCTTAAGTTATTCCAAATTTTTACAAGTATAGTATCAACTTTCTTTTATAAAATGTTACTGCATAAGTAATTAAACTTTTGTTGTGTAACTTTCTATTAAGTAACTCTTTCAGGGAAGTTTATTTTATGCCCATATTTAACTGTTATATTATTTTAGTTTAATGTTAATTGGAAATCGTTTCAGTTTCGCAATTTCAAGATAGTGTATCGTCGCTATGCGGGCCTATACTTCTGTATATGTGTCGATATACTCGATAATAATCTCTACTATTTGGAAGCGATCCACAATTTTGTTGAAGTACTCAACGAATATTTTCATAACGTTTGTGAGCTGGATTTGGTGTTTAATTTTTATAAGGTATTATTTTTGATCATATATTATCCTTATGCGGGTATTTATATGAATACTGCGGGGTTAATATATCCCCTCCCCCCCCCCCCCTCCCATCGTCCATGTCTTATTGCAGAAACAGCTGTTTGCATTGTCGCATCATCGCTGGTCATCTGAGTACAGCACCAAAAACATATGCAGATGAAAAAAGGTTGTCTTTGAAAGGCCTGAATGGATACTGCTTTGACTGCGTGCGCTTCGGGTACATCGCGCAACTTGGATTATTAGCTTTCACAAAAGTAGGATCGAAATTATTCATACGAAAGGTTTGATCTCAGTACCCATGTGACGGGGGAGGAGCTGTGGGTTAGAGCGGAGGACATCTTGCTATCTAAAAAGAGATGACAATGCGAGGACAGGGAGAACCCATCTCATCACTTATTGTTGCTCTGTCACCGTCCAACCCTGCCCTCTTGCGAATACAATTATAAAGTTTTCTTCGTTGTATGTGTTCCATTTTCATACGCGGTTTCAGTTGCTCAAAAAGAGCCGCCCCATCGTGATTTAATGTAAATTGAGTAGATACGTTGGCTGCTGGAAACGTGGAAACACTTGCGCATAGTAAGACATAGCCGTCTACGAAATTCCTGTGTCGCTAAGAAGAGCTTCTTGCTCCGTTCTGCTCACCGGCGGTATAAAAGCGGACGTCATAACGCATTCAGTCTGAGCTAAGAGTTTCAAAGACTTGTATTTGCAATGACGTCTTTTTTAATGAGGGTAGAAACCAGACGCTATTCCGTTCATTCGACTTCTGCTCATGAAGGAACAGCTGCCTTCTTTGTTTAGTCGCATGTAGATACAATAAAATACAGCCGCAACCGTTGACTCGTCGGTGATCCACTAAGAGCCCTTTGAGCAGATAAATAGTTGACTGGTACTAACTTGTAAACTGCGTTATATTGTTTTATAGTTTTAAATGTTATTTTTTGCTTAATGAAACAAAGTGTACGAAAATAAAGCCAGCCTGCCCTGAATTGAAATTTGCCATTCCTATTGGAACATGACCGTGTCGCTACTACTGCCGACTGTGATTTGATAGAAATACTCATGCCGGCAGCGATCCACAGTGTGCTGTAGATGTGATTGGGAAGATGATTTTTGGCTAGGGAGAGACTGTGGTATTGAGAGGTGTGGGGCGGCGGGGGGGGGGGGGCGTAATGAGGTTTTGACACTGTTTCTCGAAGAGAGGAGCTCGTTACACTATCATCATTTAGAATCTATCTCGCGTCACATTACCATATAATTTTGTTCATTTGGATGGATGTATCGATCAATTGCACAACTATTTTTTGCAAAAGTTTGTAGATTGATATGAATTCACTGCAGGTCTATGCAGTCGTCGATGAGATGTTCCTAGCGGGTGAAATCCGAGAAACTTCGCAAACGAAAGTGTTGAAGCAACTGCTCATGTTGACGTCACTCGAATGACCGACAACTCGACACTTTGCCTGAAGTCATTGATGCAATTCAGAAGGATTGTTTAAAGAATGTGGGTGAACTTTCCTAAGTGTAAAGTGACTGCTTCTGAATTTGCATATTTGAGTTACTCACTTCGGTTGCGAAAAATTCTTGAGACAAATTGTTCGTCGCAGATATTATTGCGATGCGCCATCTGTGAAAGTAGCCGATTTCAAATCGGATTGCTTTCACTTTGAATTTGGACGTTTTTGTTTGTGGGAAGCTGCTTTTTTGCGGTGATTTATTGGCCTCTTTAGCGGCTTCTTTCTCGAATACATGGACTGCTCCAAAGAAACTTGATGTTTTCAACCTTTGAAGTGAACGTGAAGTGCTATGGAGAGCACATTAATGAGGTGAAAAAAGTCGGACTGCTTAGGTTTTTCTGTGAATACAATAATAGCTGATATAATGATATTATATTCCGCCACACTACCTTTTGTACGCCATTCATTCGCCGATCACATTCCTATTCTTTTGTGTTTGGTCCATCATATAGAAAGTTATCGGTGCTGAAATTTCTACTCGCATTTCTCAGTCTGTAGGCAGTGAGATTGTTGTTGAAGTTTTGCAGTCTCTAAATTCAAAGAAATTGAAACCGAAGTTGTTTCTCTCTGAGGTTGCATGGACACATTCGATATTCAGTTGTCTTTTGATTTGATTGCCATGTTTCTAATAGTGTCCCATAGTGTTGTAAAGCTTTGATGCAGTAATTGGGTTATCAATAAGTTCTGCGTACTCACATATATTTGCCCCTTATACGAAACGTCTTTCAACTGGTTCATGTCATTAGAACGCAATTAAAGTAGTAACGTAATGGGTGGTAATTCGATTTGGACGTGTTGATTACTTGCAGTGCTTGAGAAGTCGTCCTGAAAGTTTTTAGTCTTTTATTGTTATTTGATTCTCGACTTTACTCTCTACTTTGTGCATCGCTTAAGATCAAACTATTTACTGAATGATATTTTAATAAGGAATTTTTTATTCAAATGTAAATTGGTCGTTTTTTTTTCTGATTTATTATCTTTGAGGTAGAATAAGAAGGGGATACCCAAATGATATCGGGCTGTAAGGCGTTATTAAAATTTAGGTCAAGAAATGTCCACTGTTCAATGGTAATGATGGGGAGTATACTTATCGCAGTATTGTTTTACTTTATTTTGTATATTTTGGCATTGATGTTTATTGTTTATTCGCAATCGCTTCAAAGATCGATTCTTTTTTTTAAAGAAATCAAATTTCAGAAGACTTCAACTTAGATTCTGTGAAATTTTCGGTGCATTTCATCCAAAAAGGGCTCTAAGTAGTACATTGTTGTGTTCCATTGAAAGAACTATTGTGTTTTCGTGGAAGTTTTAAGTGAAGAAAGGTTCGCGAAATTTTTATGCTAATTCTCTTCGTTGCGGCATTTTTGCGTCCGTTTTTATTTTCATTTGTGGCTCAGATTTGCAATAGAAATGTTTGTATGGATCGCATAAGCCGATTTAACCTTTAAACTGCTGTGAATGAAAACGCAAAGAGAAGTACCCATACAGTATGGCCATTTTTTTGTTTTTCTTCAACGAAGAATAGAAGAATGTTTTGGTGGTTTCAATGAAACTTGAAAACTTTTATTCCGAATTCAGGGTGGTTCAGTTAGAAATAGAGAAGTTGGAGGGTAAGGGCGAGAGAGGGAGAGGATCTGCTTCTTATAGAATACATAGATGCTCTATACGCTATACGTGGTACAGAAAATGAGGAGAGGAGTGGGAATACTTATTTATAATCGATAAGACTTTCTGACGGGATGTAGTCGAAAAATATTGGTTTCCTTGATTTTTAGGAGGTAGGGGAGGTTGGGGGGGGGGGGGTAATTTAATCAGTACTGCCAATATGGGCAACTGCTATTCTCATGAACGCTGTTTGCCGCGTAATGAAGCACTTGTCGAAATCACTTGTCACTAAAGAGTTGTGTTTCTTTTTTATTTGATGTTTTATAAACCTTAATGAAACGATATAGAGCGCATAATAATTGTCTCTTTCTTGTCAACTACGTGTTAATTAATTTATTTTTTTGTCTTTTTTTTGCGTTACTGTGAAAGCCCACTTGTAACTCATGGCCTTTATTATAGGTCTCCCAATTTTTTACGAATGGGCTGGGGATAGGGGAATGGGGTAAGATGAGAGGAATTTCTAATTTTTGCGGGTGTTTTTTGAGGAAGGGTACTTACGGATGGAAGTTTTCACCTCGTTTTACAGTGCAAAAGGATTATAAGACGAGGTGTGGATATTTATGATCTGGGTGTTACCTAATATATAAAGATTAAAACGGGATATAAATGACCAGCATGGAGTACTTTAATACTGTAGATTGGGGATGCGCTGCCGAAAGGAACCGAGTGGGTTCAATAATATTTCAGAACTTTTTTTAGAACGAGGTTACAGTTGAAGAAAACTGCTACTGAATGGGCTTATATTCGATGGTTTACAGTACCTGACAGTATTTTAGGCCACTTGTAGTTTGTTCCATTATGTGCAAAGTTGTATTGTGCATTGATGGTTGATGGTGGAAACCGTATCGTGGTGGTTTTTAAAGAACCGCGGATGTCCAAATCACGTTTCTTGCGTATGCTTCGTACGAATTTTTTCTTTGTTTTACGCAATATTTTTCTCAGTTTTGCCATATTTGAGAAAATGGATGTAATGCATTTGATGAATTCACTTTGAGGATCATTCATAATAATACGGTGCAGACAGCAGGTCTTCTTCTTCAAGGTTGAGAGCAGATGATGGAGGGCATCTCTGATTATGTTATGGGTTCACAGAGAGTCCTGGGCATAGCTTCAGTCCCCTCTGTACAACCGTTCCAAAATGTCAGCTGCCGGGTCGGCGAAGTTCAAAATAAGGTGGGAGGTTTGATTTTCTTTTGTGCTCAAAAACAGTGGAGTTTTAGTCGTCATCAGACCATGGTTTGCTGTGTATAAAACCTGCGGAGAACGTCATCGATGAAAGTTGGCGGCACTAGAATATCAAAGGGGAAATTCAGTTGCATCACAGGTCCAAAAAACTGTTCGAGTTGGGGTAGAAGGTCGACTCCGTGGCTAGGAGTATTTCAACATTTCGCACTACCTTCTCCGGAAGTGTATGAGCACAACTGAGGCCCATATGCAAACGTCCGACATTATGTCGTCATTCTAATTGGTGAGCAAAGAACAAGTATAACACTACTTCCACGAGCGAAATCGGTTTGCGGCAGTTATTTCCTGAAGTTGTTTCTCTGTCAGCGACTGCGGACGTGCGAGGTGGAAAACTTCGAAGGATATCCAGGAAGGCATATAGTCGAAAGATTAATGATCTATGCAACAGTACTAGAGGCCAATTTATGCGGAGGTATGGACTATTGCAGATGGGCTCGTGGAGCGGGCTGCGACAGGTGTTGCGAGAAAACGGGTGCACTGAACGGACGTTCAAAGCGCCGCTCTTCTAACCGTATGCGATGAAGTATAAGGTAGAAAGGGGTGGGGATAGGATGAATGCATTCTGAACACTCAATGCTGTCTTGCTTCGCGGCAACCACAAGGGCTTCTCTGCGAACTCGCAGAGATTGCCTACAATGTTATAAGGATTCTGTAAGGCACGCAGAGTCTTAGGGATACTCAGTACAGTTGCAGTAATTCCCTTAAGGTTGCAGGATTCCTTACAACGTTGGAGGGATTCTGTGCAAGGCTGTAAGGATTCTCCGTGGTGCCTATGAGGGTGTGTAGAGTTGGAAGGTTGAAGAGGTTTGCCCTTAAGCTATAGGGATTGCCTACGACACCATGTATTTTCAGCTAGGTCCTGGGAATTCCACGGAAGGCCATAAAGATTCCTCACGAATCTATAGGCGTTTTTCTGAAAATTGAAGGAATTTTCGCAAATGTGAAAATGTTCTTGCCCTGTTGCTAGGAATTCGCAGTGGTTTGCAAGGTTTTTTGGCACTGCTTCAAATGCTTTAAATGCCACCTGTAAAGATGCAGTGCTGTCATGCATGGCTATAAATTGCCTGCGGTGCCGTGATAATTCCTTACAATGCAGTGAGATCCCATAGACACACATAGGGATTCCCTGCAAATGTGCAGAGATTTTGTGCAGGGCTGCAGCGATTTGTTGCTCTGTAGCAGGTGTTCTTTAGGCCGCTCTAAGGATCCATCATAGCATCATAATCTGTGATGCGCAACGGATTCCTCATCTTGCTGCAGCGATTACCTATAAACATTTGCATGCAAATCTGAGGCCATTCATGTAGCGGTATTTTTTGGCGTATTGTAAAGAATCTCACCGTATTGATAAACACTTTCCTTCGCGCATTCTTTCACTTTCTTAAGAGGAATTTGAAGTGAAATTGGGCATATTTCCGCACTTTAAAGAAGCAGTTTGATGGGGTATGAGGACTTGAGATTCGCAAGTCGAAGTGATATTCATAAAAGAAAATTAAGTTTGTGCTTTCAAAAAAAAAGTGAGCAACTTGGGGAAGCAGATGACGGAATCTAACCGGAATAGAGCGTTGAGAAAATGAAACCCTTTCATTCTTCGTCTATTTCTGAACTTGTGACTCCCTCTAATGGTAGCATATAACCCCCCTCCCCACTCCATCTCGCTTTCATGTATTTGGCCGTCAGTGATGGACAACATAAATGTGTGCGATCCAGCTCATTGCCTATCGAAATCGCTGCAAAATAGAAGTCGGATGTACTGATGTTCACGTCACTCCGGCGAATCACTGAGGCGCGAACTGTAGTGCGCACGATACGAGCGATTTGAACGTTTCCGGTTTATGAGTTGCCTACACGGCAATCAACTCATTTTGCCGCAACTGTTTTCGCCGACTCAATTTTGACAACTGGTTAATCAAACTGAATTTTATAGTTTTTACTCTGCGTTAATCGCCTCACATAAAGTTTTGGCGATTTGTGCACTCAAATACTGCAACGAAATTAGTTGAGTTATATAAGTAACGGTCAATATTAGCTAATTTATGAAACATTTAAACGAAATTATACTTGAGCAATGAGAGGCCAATATTAGCTAATGAAACACTTCTTGGGCTGTACAAGTACATATTTGGTCTTCCGTCTAAATGCTAATAAACAAGTAGAGAAGCGCTTCAAAGTTGTTAGGACACATGATTTTGCAATTCCTTCGTTCGACCAACCGAGGGAATTCTTGCAGAACTTCTAGCAAGTAAAGCATCAATTTCAGACTTCACTTTATTGAAGTATAACTGTGAGGCACATAACTGCCAAGAAGGAGTTTGTATGTTTTGATTGCATTTTCAACTATTCAGTTCAAGTTCTTAGGAGTCGATTCATCCGTACTCTTCGGAGTCAAAGATTTAGATGTGCTCCGACGAAGTTTCATTGAAATTTTCGACAATATTTAAAAAAATATACAGCCAATGATAAATGTTGAGCTTAGTGACTAATGTTTGCTGTTATTACACAAAGCTTCGAGGATTACGTTTCATTCGAGAGGCAGTATGAATCAACGTCACGCTCTGCTTATTTCACTGAATATCCTTGTAGGCATGGAAGGTTTTTTTTTGGATTGGTGAAATATTTCAAAGTGCATCGACAAATAAATCATTTTCACCCATTTTACTATCAACCGTTTAGTCAGTGCAACACAATGCGAGATATGGAGACTCTTAATAAAAAGAGCTGCTACAACCTTCTGTAGGTTGTGCAAACTCAGGTATTGACAACCTCATTATTGCTTCATTCGGAAAATCAACTTCCGTTTCGTTACTACGCAAACATAGCAATTTCATCCGAACGTTTCGAAGATATGAGCTGCACAGAAACTCTCAGCTCGAGTTTAATATCGTCCTCTAGTTTAACAATTCAGCTGATTAAAAATTACTTGCTGCCAACTTTACAGGTGATCTACTCAAATCGGTACTAACATATGAAGAGTCGAGTATGGGACAGTACTGGAATTCTGCTTTGTTGAGATTGTTCTTGCGTTTTTCTACCGCTGACTGCAAAAAAATTTAAACGGCATTGTCATACGGTCTCCGATTCATGAAAGATTCCTCTCTTAGTTGTTAATAAAATTTCATCTCCTTCGGTCAGTGAAAATGTTGTTTTCAATCTCTACCATCAGTCTTAGACCCTCAACATCAAAACAATATATATATATATATATATATATATATATATATATATATATATATATATATATATATATATATATATATATATATATATATATATATATATATATATATATATATATATATATATATATATATATATATATATATATATATATATTTATTTATTTATTTATTTATTTAATCGATTTTCTAAACAATACTTCCTATACTTCAAAAATGACATTTTCGAAATCTCGTATCTATTATTTTTGATCTATTAGCAAAGTAACGTTTCCGTTGATCTGGGCTGTCTTTCTGCCGAAACAATTCGAAAAGCCGACCGTTGATGAGTGATAAGTCAACTTTGCAATAATTTTTTTCAAATCACTGTTCATAGTGTTTATATGTGCCCGATTCGGTCATTGTAGTTGAGCAACTGAACCGGCTCGTCGAAAATTTAGTTAGCAGTCAGATTTTAAGCATTCTAACATGAGCTTCATTTCTTTATCAATTAAAGAAAGTAATTAAACTTCATTGTTTCAGTTATCTTCACGTTTCTTTGTTTCAACTATCTTCAGTCCCTTTTCCAACCATCTCCAGATACCTGCTCCAACCGTCTTCAAATTGCTCCTTCAAACACTCTTAAGTTCTTCGTTTAATTACCTTCAGATTTAAAATTACAATACTGCCCGCAGAAACTCCCTAACTAAAAAGCACTAGACTATTTCCCAATGAGATCAGACAAGTTTATTGGGGGGAAAGCTGTCAAACGTGTGGTGCATATTCTCTCATCTATCGGTTACCAAAGTGTATTGTTAAAGAGGAACAAGTTCCGGCTGCGTGCCGGCTTAGCGTGAATCGGACCGCCCTCATCTAGCTGAATTTAGTGTAGAATGCGCCGATGAGTCGGCATCACTACGTATGTGAAAGCACTTCGATCACCGATTTAGTGTTATTGTGTGCTGCATTGGGAACATCGCTTTGCTTTCGTCATCAACGAAACCCTTTTTCTATTGAACGTGACGATATAGGATTGTCCGCGACCATCATCGAGTATATAGTGCTAGCAATAGGCCAGTAATGACATCGCAAACGATTTATGCGGGAACGTCGGCAGTTCTCAGAGCTATCGTACTTGTAAGTAAAAATACTTATTTGTTATTTATGCAAGATCAAAATAAATATAATTAATTTAAATGCAGAAATTAAAATATTCTCTCACAGACTGCTGTTAAGGAACATTCCTATTTGAAGTGACATTAATATCGAGGCAATCGCATTTCCCTTTTGATGGGATTTATAATTGCCTCGAAAGAAATTATCAAAGGGCTGAACGTTCAAACGTTGACAGTTTTTTTTGAAGGGGGAGGGGGAGGGGGCGAGATTCCACAGAAATGACAGTCAGTTATATAACATCATGCATGCATTTTTTAAAACATCGTTTAATGGAATGGAAAAGCAAATAGCCAACACTTCTTTCAATATACCTTCTATGGAATAAACTTTTAAGACCATTCATATTTTTATGAGAAACTCGAAATGAATAAATGAATATTAATTATGTGCATTTAAGTGATTTAGAAGCTGCATGCAAGATCCACTCAATGATTTTGGCTAAGAGGAATCTTCTAGTCCATTCCAGTTGAATCCACATGAGCATATTCGTTTAGCTCTGACTCACTGACGTTATCGAAACTGAATTTATTCTTATGGAATGCAAAGCGCAGATGAATATAGGAAATAGAGTCGCTTACCTCAACAATACAAATTATTCTAATTTTATTGCCCGAGGCACAAATCAGCGCTGATTCTTTTAATCTTCGTCACCTTCACCGCCCTCTCCCCTCCTCTTTCCCTCATTTCGATTTGAAGTATTGCTTTTCGCTATATTACTATCCAGATTCATACATAACCAAAAGGTCTCTTTCATATTAGGTTAGTGAAATGATTTGAACAAATGCATTCATCACATAAAGTGATGAATATTTTATGTCTTTATTATAACGAATAATTGCCAACTGCACTATTAGTATTTTTTGCATTGAGCTAAAACTATTAGTATTTTTGCATTAGTATTTTGCACTGATTATTTAGCACTTTTCATTCGTTCGTCCATTTTCGAAGACCTCAAAAATTTTTTAGCACTCATAGTTTCTCAAATTTTAATGAAGAAATTCCTTCTTTCAGAGTTCCGCTTATCCTCGCAAATCTTCTCAAATCCTCGCTGTATTGACTCCGTCAACATATAGGAGTTGCTCTTTTTAAAAAGAACTCGCGATTTGTTGTCATAATTGCGATTGATAACGCTAAAAACTTTAGTGCTGCATTTGGTCGAATAAATGAAGGAGAACGTTTCTTCGAAAAAAAATCGAAAAATCGCCTCTATACTCCTCACTTCAGAATGTTGACCTTTTTTCGAATAATTTCAGATTAATTGGAGCTGTCCAAGGTACTTTCTTATAGCACTGATATCAGTATATCATTTCTTTTCGTGAAAACTTTACAATGTAACTTTTCAAAAAATTCAACACAATTAAATCACCACAGTATATTTTATATCGCCTTTTCAGATTTGATATCACTAGAACTGCTCTCTGCTTTACTATTTTGCAGTACTGAACAGTATAGAATTTTACAAATTATAGTTTTTTTTCATAGTTGATTGCCGTGAAGTGATTTGTTTCGTAGTATTATTTCAGCTGCTCGTATTTATTTCGGTGATTCTCATCTTCACGGCGCCTGGTGTATGCTTCACGCGATATATCAATGATATACAGGCAAGCAACGAAATATGCCCCAATGAGAATTTCTTCCCGATGAACGTTGATCGTTGGAGACATGGAGTACACTTTCAACAACGTGGACAGAAGTAACCACCTTAGCAAAAACATTATTTTGCCTGAAATTCCATACTGAATACTAACTTACTTGGCAACTAGCACGGCTAGCCTTTAACTTCCAACGAGAGTTGAGGGGGTGAGGATGAATAAGAAATGGTATGACATTTCCGGCCTCTGTACCTTGCAGTCACGATCATATCTCGAACCACTGGTCCACGGCGAAGAGTGACAGCGCAGTAATCTACCGCACCGACTCTAGTTTATAAAGGTGCGAACTGTAATCGATGCGATGTCCGACCTGTTTAAATATCGGATTTTTTCTCTGCCAAACTCCCGTCTGCTTAAACTTTGCAGTACTCAGTGGGACTGTTTTTGTTCGATATGCTTCAGCAATTTCGCACAATGCAAAGCGTTCATTAGAAACTCACAACGAACGATCGTCGACATCGATCGAACGATTCTTGACTAATTGTGATGTACTCAAAAGAATTCATTATTTAGCTTACTGGTACATCAAGGTAATGCAAGGTTGAGGTGACCGCCAGCTATACACTTCAACAACATAAATTTTTCTTCAATGTTTTATTGTTGTTTCTATTCGTTACTGCGATTGAAAATGTTTTCCTTTGACCATATTGTAATTTTTAACGTGTTAATAGAATCTCTTACAAATATGCAAATTAAATTTCGTCATGCTAATAGAATTTTTTGCATATATGAGTAATCAAATGATTTAGTCAGCAACAAGAATTATAATCGTAATTAAAAATAGAAATGCGCACACATTTATGTTTTACGAATTTTTATCGTTGAATCATCGTAGTATGTTTACGTCCTCATAAAGCGCTTAAATCAGCGATACGTTCATCGGAACGAATGAGACGCATCGTCGCGCGAAAAGGTGATTGCCTTAAATACAAGGTGTCCTATACCTTGGATATGTGTCACGCGTTAAAAACGTTGGTGCATTCGGCAAAGGATTTTCCTCTTTTTTTCCACTCACGAAATAGACCTCACAATTGAGTAGCCAAAAATGCCTAGCAGTTGCTCGCTTAATAGTATGTGAATAAAATAAAAAGTCTTCATTCCAACTGAGTGATTTGAAAGCGAATTAGTTGATTGTTGTTGTTATTCGACTACAACATATATTATATGGCTATCCAGTGTCATGGTAGTGGTCGTTTAAAAGCGCATTTCGCTCGGCTTTCAAGAAGCACAGCTTTGCCATACTCTTCCAGTTGATATGCTAATGCAAGTCGCAAGTCAAAGCTATTCTATTCGACCGTTCTCTTTTATGGACCACATTGGGGACTGGTGATGATGAACGGCACTATAAGATAAAAGAAGCGGAATTAATGTCCTGAAATTCGAGTGGAGGGGATCTCTATATGTTTACACGCAGGATATTGTTTGCCTCAAACTCTTTGCAAATGGAATTAATTATTTCCATTTATCTCTATGAATTTTAGAGTATCTTTTCTATCTCTCAGAAGTTTTCTGTTGTGAAAATTCTTTAATTCAGTGTTTGGGGGCAGCTGGCAATCGTGATCATTGCAATATTATTCGCTTTACCATCGCTTGGATTCAGTTGTGTGCAATTCGCTTCCGGCAATTCATTCACCTATCCGGTACAAAATCTTTCAACTTGCTTCATTATTCTTTACTATATATGTCTTTTTAACGTCTATATTGTATTTCATAATATACATGTCTGACTTGAAATGTTTCATAGTGAGGCAAAAAACAGTGCTGATTCAGCCATCATAGAGTGCAAAATTGTCCGTTGAATAAAAGCAAAGGTTTGGTATTTCTACGTTCTATAAATTTCATATAGCTCACAGAACTGGTCATCTGCGAAGCTAAATTGCTGCAATTGGGTAAACAGATACTGCTGGTGTTGTAATTCTCGTAAGCGGTGTAACATTGACTTTTTTCTTTTGTCTTAAGTAGACTAAATCCACCAAAATGATCCTACGACGTTTAGAAAATATTCGGAAGGTTCACCTTGGCATCCACTCCCTTAACTGACGCTCAAATTTGAATAGATCCTGACTAGAATGATGCCAATTTTCCTATGGAAAAAAATTCAAAAAGCGGGTAAGTACTGTTCGGATCATGCCATCAATATGTCGTTATCTATCGTTTGCTGAAGATTTTTTTGAGGTGAGTTTTATTTATGTGATCATGTGATACATGGCATGTTTATGATGCGCATTCTTCTCAGACGATCTTACTCGTTGTTTGTTTTGCGGTAACGAGCACACATGTTTTGTTTACTCTTCTGGCAACTAGCCAAAATACAATAACATGGGATTTCGACCTTATGGAAATTATTTCTGAGGTGCTTATCTCCAGAGCCTTAAGTTTTGCATTCGTGGTTCCTCCACCTTTTTTAAATGTCAATTCCTGAATTTGATTTCTTGAAGTGATAATTAAGTACTCATTGGTATTACTTCAGTTTCATAGAAATGAAAGAGAGATTGTTCAATAAAGTAAAAGCAGTTTCAGTACTCAAACTTTTAACTGGCGGAAGTGTTATGCTCATGAGCGCCCGCACCTCTTCTCTCCCATCAAAAATTTTCTTTTCTCTTTCAGGGTTGCGCTACTAATTAATGCTAATTAAGTGACTTCAGCAAGTATTCCTGTCCGGAGTTTCGGTGTGTGTCTATCTGATTCTGGGTGGAGTGGAGACATGGTATGCAACAGGATTCGGCCATATGGGGCCACTGATCCGGCAGATTGGAAACGGTCAGTTCAGTGGTTGTCTTGGCATTCCCACATGCGAGATTATATTCGTCGTTAAAGGATGGGCGGTCGCAGCGGTAAGTTCAAAGTCATCTCCACACCTTTATGAATCGATGAAATCAACGATATGTTTTTGGCTTTTATTTTTTAATCACCGTATCTGCAATCGGGCAGGCCAGAAGTAGGACATAATATTCGTCGGTTAAGAGTGGACTGAAGAAAAAAGCTTTTTGAAATCACTCTCATCGTTATACTAAAAGATTGAAATGGTTAACGCAAAAAAGCGGAGTTCAGAATCGTTCAAAATCACGTTTCACAGTGCCTAGCGATAGAGTTCAAGGTAGTTGATGGTTGAGCTCAGGATATTTATAGACAGAATTTAGGATATTCAACGATCTAGTTCAGAATGGTTTATGACAGCACGATGGTTCACTATTAGAAATCCTTACTCTCTGCCAAGCGAAATTTGTGCTTAAATGCACCACGGCATGGAAAGTGGTGGCGGAAATTTGTGAGCGTTAAATTGAACCAATTTTCAGTCCAATATTTATTGATCGGCTTTTAACGTTGAAGGTCAGGCCACCCTAACAACACTAAAAGTGTTTCATATGGTCAACTCTTGCTGTTGAGCACATTATCCACTTCCATAAAGTGGCACAATTCCAACAGTTGATAACACCTAAGGGGGGCCGAACTTAGATCTTGTACTCGGTGTTCAGGCTTTAACAATATAATCATTCATCAAAATATCCAGCAAAATAATCAATATCAACCAATATCAGTATAGTTGAATGATTAACGCAGTTATGTGCTCATACAAGAATCGAGCAGTTTTCATAGGCATATGTTTTCCATATTTTCAAAATGCAAGAAAAATACAGCTTAACACAATCGGATTATAAAGTAACAAACAAATGCGTAACCAGCTTCATGAATACAAAGTAATTTTCGATGTTTTAACTCAGATTTTTTTCATACACTGTGGAACTGGTTTTTAATCGTAATGGAGAGGAAATAAATCGCCTTTTTTTTTTCAGGAAATAGGATACTGATTGAATATAGTCGTAACTTTGTTTATTTGTGAGAATGTGACATGAATTATAAATTATTTTTAGGCGTTTCTATTCCTTTGTGCAGTACTGTTCCTGATCGATGTCGTCATTCAGATCGTTAAACGAAACAAGTGACTTTTTCGTGCGTTCGTTATTCAGCTTCCGCTCTATCTTGAAATGCTTCCTTTAGCGCTTCTCATCTTTTTATTTCCTTAATTGTTGAATGCTTTGCTTCCATAAAACTTCTGCAAAAATCTGGCTGAAGTAATTGAGAGCCAATTTGCTAACCGATATTTATTACCGATCGGGAACGTTGAAATAGGAGCTTACTTCCGGGAAGTATCGTACAGCTGTCATCACTAGATGGGTTGCGAATATTTCTTTGAAGAACGCGTTCTGTCGAATTTAGGGCTTTGCTTTGCATGCCATAAAACCTTAGTCTCTTATTAGCGTTGGGCTGCCTCATATGCCACTTTATACTTAAATTACAGAATTTTCTTTCAATTTACACAAACATTGTTCGTAACTGAGTGTTACTTTTTTAATCTAGTTTGCTGTCAGAAGCGTGAAGGTTTTAACTTTGGAACTCGAAACTCATATTGCTTTCTCAGAGGTATGAGATGGCTTGGAAGGAAATAAACAAGTAATTTATGACAATAACAAGTAAGTCACGACGATTCTTTTGTTTACTTAGAGCACAAGAAAAGCAAACATTATCATGAATACAGGCCGGAAAGGAACTCATCGACTCTTCGAGTGGCGATTGCCTTCGATTATTTGTTGGTGATGCTGAGGAAAAAGTTTTTCTTTGGCAATCCTTGTTTATGTTCATTTTAATAGTGCCTTATTCGCATCGACGTTTGTTCGTTGGTGGCTGTCTGCACTCAACGAATGCGCTTTACTAATGTCTCAAAGACTTCTTCATATTTCTGCTAATTTTCTTCTGCAATAATAAAACCAATTCTCCATCGCTTTCATATTTAATCTTATACTGCTTTACTTGTATGGATAATTTTTTTGCGGTTTCTACAAGTAGAGATTACACGAGGAAAATTTTACTATGCGGTTAGCGAAATATGAATGCTTTAATGTTTTTATGGTCGTTCCCCGAGTGTTTTGATGAAAACTTTTGTGCTTATTAGTTGTCATTGCAAAAGTGATGCCAATCAATATGTGAGTTTATTTTTGAATCGATTTTTCAGTGAATATGTTTGATAAATAAACGACAGCTTTCAGCGAGACAGGACGCCGAGTTATTCTACAGAGGAGCACCGCGAGGGACTCCATGTGATCTACCTGAAGCTATGAAATATCTCTTGTGATATACTTTGTACAGTTTCGTACTTTTGCTTCTTTTCTCTCTTCTTAAGCGCTCTAATCGATGAATTTAATAAAAGATTCTGTTCAGTTTCTCATG
The DNA here is from genome assembly GCA_013433145.1 of Ascaris suum. Lineage (NCBI taxonomy): Eukaryota > Metazoa > Nematoda > Chromadorea > Rhabditida > Ascarididae > Ascaris > Ascaris suum. Next base: position 5,123,181 of record CM024178.1, on the reverse strand, counting down.
TCTGATGATGAAGAGCACCTCACAGTATCATATGAACGACTCTCTGTCCTCTTTCCCTGACCGGCCCCACTCATCTTCCTCTTCCTCTCCGTTTGCCTATCCCCTCCCATAAGATTATCACTGATTGGTCGGAGCTTTCGCAGCGGATTTCAACAGAATTGCATATCTTCTCAGGAAAAATTCATTGTGGAAACTCCTCACAAGACTGTCCTTTCGGCAACGCCGCCTGAAATAGAGATCGGTCTCCTTTGGTTGAACCTGCTTAAATGTATTTCTGGCTCCTATGCGATGAACTGCGGGGAAAAATTCGGGTTTCCTTCGGAAGTGAGAGGTTTATAACCCACCATCTTCCTTTATTACTTTGGCTTGAATTTTATTTACTCTTTTTTAATCGAAACTCGGAATGGCTTTTTTACTTTTCATTACTCTGTTTGACTAAGTAGTTTTGCTACCATTTGGTATTTTTTGATTGTGTTCAGAATCTTTTCAAAGATTCGCTCCTACTCTTTATATGAATTGCTAATGAAACTATCGATTTCCACAATTTGCAGGTTTTTCTCAGCAGCATTCCCGAGCGGATGACGTTCCCGTGGTATTTTACTCACAGGTGATAGTATGGCCAAATTGAACCCCACAGTTTACTGCCTACAGATTTCTTGGAGCTAATTCCTTCTGTAGAGTGTGAACTCCAGCACCATCCATCGCTAAATTGCTCTCAAGAATAGAAGAATATCTCAAAAATTCAGCTCAGTATAACGCTTCATTATGTTGAATTTTGTTGAAATTTGAGATGTCACTCGAAGGAGACAACGACTCTCAGAGCGAATTAAACAATAATTGCAGCAGTTTAAATTTATACAGACTTATAAGGGCAAAAAAACTTTATTGTTCTTCAAAATTATCGCATTCCATTGTATTCCTCTTCATCCTCCAATTGTTGCTTCTTTTTGGCCCGTTCAACTTCGGCATTTATATATGCCTTGAATTTGCTAATGAAACGAGGCAAATCGTAACTGCAATAGAATTTTTTTTTTTTGATGATTTGGTAAATGATTGGTTAAAATATTTAATTAAATTAAACTAATAAATTAAATCTTGCTAAGCAAATCTTTAACTACCGACAATTTATTTGCAGATATTTTTGCCCTAAGCAAGTTTCGTCTACAGATATTAATCTTTTATAAAAATTCACTATATATATTCGTTACGAGAGAAAAAGTACGGATATATTTTCCGATTACGCGCTATGGTTCATATAGTTCAATTATAGTATTGCCACATTAGCTGGAACTAGACCACAAATGGGCATATTAACCTGAAATCCGTATTGATAACGATGGCATGATCAACATAACTCAACGAGGGTTTCTCCAGTTCAACTCCACACATGACCGGAAGTTTTATGCCTGGAAAGTTCTAATTGAAAAAGGCACGGCAAACAATTGAATCATGCGTAGAAAAGTTTTTTCACAAACTAGACGATAACACTCTTCTGCAGTATTAAATTTACTATGACTCGATACTGATCTGATTTGCGCTATCATTTTTACAAATTGAAAGAGATAACGATAACTCAAGAAATTAGATGCAAAAATCGAAGTGTTATTCTAAAGTTAGAAACAAAACGATTTGACACAATTGTTCGAGGAATAATTCGAAGAAAGGAGGGAATTCTTATATATATCCATTAAAAAATAAAATGGGCGACGATTGTTAATCTCTTTGTATGGAATTCAAGGCGGAAATATATTTCGTGGAAATGCGATCCTCAAAAATATTTCTCCATAAAAATTGAAAAATTTACCTCGTTGATTGAGTGCAAAACGAAGACGCTTCTTAATCTTCGGCCAAAGTTTCTTTGGGATAATTGCGTTTAGTGCTTTTTTCAACGAATTTGCAAACATTCCACTAACTCCCATCTGCAAATTATTCACTCAATTCAACTTTTCCTTATTTGCGTTTATGCAAAATTCTTTTCCAAATGACCGTAATAAGTGGTCTGCGCTTCGAGATTTCCGATATTTTTTGCATAAAGAGAATCATTAACTTCCCTTCCATCATTAAATATGAATTAATTTTGCAAACTGTTGCAAATTTAGTAAATTAAATTAGTGCACTATTAATTTATTCCATATGACAACCTTAGCTTGTCACGATTTTCTGATGTTTGATTTTTATATTCCACAATAAAAGTGATAGGTACATAGTGGAGTGGAAACGAAAAGCGCAAAAAGGGTACTTCATTTAAATGTAAGCAACTTTTCAATCAGTGAAATAATTTGAGAAGTATTTACATTTTTCATCTGAATGTCAACACTCGTTAGCGCGATATCGCCATAAACACGGCTGTGCTTCAAAAATGGTTTCACCTGAAAATATTCTTATTTGTGGCATATTATTCGCTTTTATAAAAATAAAGTTGAGTTTTTTTTTGATGGCATAACGTTGTTTGATATTTTTTGAGGAAATTGGTACACGATAGAGCTTTCAAGGTGATGGATGCATGAGAGTAACACATATGTTTGAATGTTCACCCTAATTACAAAAAAAATTTATGAAAGAGACCTTCGCGATCAGACAGTTTTGTTAAAAGTATTACATGAATGGAAGATAAGAGATTCAAAACATATTCGGCAAGCTCACAGTACCCGAAATGCACTGTCAAATGTTTAAGCATTCTACTTAAATAAGAACTTGAAGCGCACTTTTAAAGGTAAATACCAGTGCTAATGAATCAACTTACTGTACATTAGCATTTAACCATTAATACCTAACTATCTCGTTAAGTGCTTCCCAGTAACGCTCTCAATTTTATCACTTTATGCAGTAATCAATATCGCTGATATACTTTGTGGAATATTACAAAAATATTGAGGAAACTCGTTACAGTGATGTCAAGTTTAGTGTTCGCAGTGACCACTTCATGTCTTCTTGTTTTGCCGAGAAAAACGATCGCCACGTCCCCTTCGATATCCAAGCGAACACCCGACAGATCAATGCGCATCTGCGGTCTTCTACAATCACTTATTGTTTCTTCGATTCTTGTGTTCCGTTCTTTTACGATCCTTCTTTTATCGTCCTTTTTCCGTTTATTATGATACATAAGATGTTGCTTTCAATAAGGATCTACTCTAGTTAGCCTTATAGTTGTTCACAGCGCAATTACCGAAATTCAAAACCATCTGCGTGGCTGGTAATTAGCATTCTCTTCAATCATTTCAAACTTATCAACCTTTTCAATCATATCTTTTTTTGTTTCTTTATATTTTAGGCAAATCATGCAAAGAACCAAATCGAAAAAATCCGCAATATTCAGTTAAAGAAATAACACACTATTTTAAGCAGTTAAAGAAATACGCACGTCGCCTAATGTCTAGTTTATTAAAAACCACTCAGAAAGAACCCAAATTCAAAATAATGCAATCATAACAAAGTCTGAGATTTTTCATCAAAAAACAGATCTCACTGATTAAATTCTCGACTAAATTTAAGCCCCGTTTTATCTCTCTTTTTTTTCAACAGCAATATTCCCATAAGCAGAACAAAACCAGACAACAGTATTACTTCTAATATTTTCAAAATATTTTCGTTTATCTTCATGGATTTAAGTGAATATATTTTCGAAATAACTAAGCAGAAATAAGTAATGAATCTTACGCAGTTAAGTTAGCTATGAGTTGTAGTTCACATGTCGAGCAAAGCAATTTGGCAATCGGCTTAATGAATTTGGGCAGATTTCGCGTTCTAAACGATTCGCGAATCGTTCCAAGACCATTGTCATAAACATGTGCGAAGAATGTGTTTGGTACATATTCACTGATCAATAACCCGAACATCTAAAAATATACTCATAATATTCGCACTGGATTTGAAAAGCGATCCAGACAGATTGAATTACAACGGGAGATCAGCCGAGTCCAGAGAGCTTGTGCTATACTTGGAGGTCGTTTCGATCCATGGAGCTAATTTTAGAGTTTTCGGCGCAGAGAATTTGAGTAACAGTTTCGATTCATAAAATTAAAGCTAAAGTCCTCGATAGTTCCATCCAGACAGTTTAATTTACAATAACGTATCACTCCTATCTACCGAGTTCAAGTTACAGTTGCCCAATATTTCAATCAGGATTGCTGGAATGCTCGTATAGAGTTTGCGTATAACACAATAGAACATATAGAACATATATGCTATGAATAAATATAACACAATAAATATGAACATATATATAACACAATAGAACATATAACACAATAAATATGCTTATATTATTCAGTTAAAACAACATGAATAAAAATAATTTTGGCATATATGTCCTATTGTCTATTCTTCTCTTCTTTTATTCTTGTTTGACGAATACGAAATATCGATTAGTGAATAATTAAGCCTCATATACTTACAGAGTTAGACATATCAAATGATCAGTAATTAGAGCCGAAGTAGTTGACAACTAATCAATAATTCTAACGTGAATAATTTACTTTTCAATGTTGTTTAAATTCTAAGTAGTTAAGCTTGCTAAATACGGCATTTATTGCTTCAGTTTATCACATCCGGTGATATTAGCCGATCACATAAATATCATCGCTAAAAATACCTGGTCACCGAGTGCAGAAATATTCAGCATACTTGGACGTGAGACATTCTTCGCCTTTTGCCCGTAAAATACGATCCCACCATCGAGCCCAAACATGACATCCTACAAGAAGACAATCCGATGAAGTGCTTTGCAATCATTGCGAAGCCAAAATAATTGTAACGAGAGGCGAAATTGCTTTCGAATAATTCTTTTAAAGGCGATCATCACCGCTCGCTTTTACAAATGCCTTCGGAACGGCGATGTAATGGCTCAAAGATGCTTTCCCTTATTCTTTCTCATAAGGTTATTTATTAGGCAAGTAACAGGTAAGGCACCTACCAGGTGATAGGGTGATAGGTGAGAAGCCTCATATTGCTCATCAAACCGCATTCCTTTCATTAGGTAACTCTCTAATATTAGTCGTGCTTTTCGCTTACATGAACATCACCGTGTATTGCAAATCATTGGAAATAATTTTGGTAAAGAACTCTTTAGATGACAATTATATGAATGGAATTGCTAGAAAAAAAGAGCGTTTTTTTCCACCGCAACTATAATCCTTTTGAAAGTAGCTATCCTAAAGCACATCGAATATAAACGAAATGAAACCTTGTGGGTGAATTTTGGCGCATACATGAGCGTTAAATCAGGAGCCCAAAAGCCCTCGACAAGAAGGGGATTGAATCGTTGCGAATCCGAATCGCTTGCACCTGGTGGTGGATGAAATCTAAGTGGTCGCTCACCACTTTCAGCCACATTTTCTACAGGTCGACCACCGCCAACTTGTTGAGTTGGCATTGGCACATCTGATAGTTGCTCATCCCGTGAGATCTCATAACCACCGTCCACACGTTCATTGGCACATAAATCGGCCGCAAACTTTGCAGCAAGATCGTCCGTCGAATCCTATAAATAGCTGCTTAATAGATATTCAAATGTTTCACATAATAAAGTTTAAGAACAAAAGAAATGATTGCATTTGCAAAGTTTGCAGTGATTTATTGCTTCCAATACTTCGTTTAATTTAATTAAGAAACGTAAGCGTCTGTTTCAGTCAATATGCAAAAAGTTTTTATTGCATGCAATTAATGCAATGGAATGCAATTGAATGCAACACTCTTTGACAGTTTTCGGCTGGATGTAGCTTTCTTGCTAAAGAAAAGTATGTGATCTCTTGAAAAAAAATTTCGCGAGCAAATGAGAAAATTACGAAGATCGCAATTGAGAAGACCAAATGCGCAAAGAAATTTTTTTATTATGAGGTTGCAATTATACCAGATCATCTGCTGGCTCCTCATAGATGGCATTTTCGTTTTCTTCTTCTGGTTCCGGAGTTGTTTGCTGCATTGCAGCTCCATAACCAGTATTCAAACTAAGCAAATGAGTTGGAATTGGTGTTGGTTGTGCTGTTGATCGAGGTGCTGGTGTCGTCATTAGAATCTATAACAAGTATAAATATTTGCAATAATAATACCTATTATTCTTCAAAGAAGTTGTGTGAATTGTTTACGATTGTTAAGTCATGCGTAGATTAATGAACTGCTATGTGGGGATGCTGCAGTATCTTGCAAAGTTGTAAACAAGTTTTTTGCACCACTGCTACATTGCGCTTTTTTGTAAACAATGACGAATTCCTGATGTGGGAGATGAAGGCATTTGAACATCTCAGATCGCTCTCCTGCAAGAAGGGGAGAGGGGAGGGGGGGGGGGAGTGGGGAAGAAGAATTACATTTTCTTCTGCATGTTTACAAAACAAATCGGAATGAGTTCTCTACGAATGATCGAATGAATTCCCCGTATTGAACTTTATTTTCCTTATATTTTATTTTGTTTTTATTTTACGTTAAATCCTTATATTTTATGAAGTTTTTTAATTGATCACGTTGAGAGCGATTCAGAGAATTAATTTGGGAAGAGCGGCGTTCATTTAGGAATCTCAAAACACATAAAGGTGAACATGCGAATATGAGTTTTTTTTTGTGTTAATACTTATAAGAAATATTTGCGGAAACCTGTTTCTTCTGTTGTTCGAAGAATTGAGCGACTTTTACTGATATCTGACATAATTCACTACCAAGTACTTCAATTACAGTCTGCTCGATAAGAGATCTGTAATATGGCATATTTTTATAAGCAATTTAAATCATTATTTCAATTATGACACATAAATAATAATTTTGCCTGCTGAGTAAGGTAGTGTTAATTTTGGCTCGTGATGAATATTGCAGTGAATTTCATCTATAGGAAACTCACCATTAAATCATTTGCCTTTGGACGACTAAAGCGATGAGATAATTTTGTTCTTAACTCTAATGAGGAAGATCTTTAAATTGTTCAACATATAGCATTCTTTGAATATTAAAAAAAATCACCGCGATAAGAGACAGAAGGCTTCAAGAATTATGATTGAGAAAGATAACAAAGAGAAGAAAATCGAAAAGACCGATTATTACTTTATTTTAGGCGCAAAAAATGTGAGGAGATGCTGTTATTTATCGAATGTTGAAATGAAATTCTAGCAATGGCGGTTGATTATCATTGTACAGTTATCATATCATTCACCTCATTAGATTCAAATAAGTTGACATATCGCCAGCGAATACAATCCGTATACGAGTGGAAGTAACATTGCAAATAGGTGTCTGAAAATTTAATCGATTGCAATTTTTATAGACGAAATCATTGAAGCAATTTGCAATGCGATGCCCTAATTTTGAAGCGTTTTTTTTTCATATTTGCAATCAAACCGACTGCACTTATTGCAGCTATAGGTTATGCAGAACACTATAAAGTATAACAGCTTATGATAGCAACTGAGTTGCAATCATTTCTATTGCTTTGAAAAATTCATAAATGGGCCACTCAAATCCATTTATAAAGTCCTGCATTGCAGAACGTTCAGAATTATAAATAGCGCATTGATATCATCGAAAACTCTCAGTCATTTTAATTCAAATGTTACAAAATGAGAGACAGAAGACTATAAAAATTAAAATCTATCTTCGAATGCCCTATGGTCCTTACTATTTTATCAAGTACATAAGTTATCAATTCCAATCCAACTAAATTACCTCAATAATATTTAAATTAGCGGTCTCGTTTCTACTCACATAAACCTCCATTAAAACAGTTAAGTTCTCCACATCGGCTTTAAATTTGCCTTTGTAAGTGGTGAAGAACGTCGATGCGTCATATATCGCACTCATCACGACTTGTGGCAAATGAACATGTGCGCTTATACCTGAATATACTTCATATATTACAGCAATTATTATCTATTAAATTATTTAGTAACGGACTGGATGGAAATGAAGATAAAAAAGGAAAACTTTTCATATGAGAGAAGAATGTTCTTATTTAGTTGTTTAATTGTACATTTTTATTTAATTGTATGGTTTATGTTGCATATTCTTGAACGTTTTCTCTAATAGTTTCATTATTCATTTACTATTTTATTCTGCGATTTGCATATTTGCATTGCGAAAAATTGCCTGTTTTTTTAAAGTGTGTCGCGTTTAAAAGGCATTAAACTGGCCTCTCTGAGAGAAAGGAGCACTGCAGTGGTGGGGATGAGGAGGTGAGGGTTAGCGTCAGATTCAACCCACTTCACTTGGATATCCAGCCTAGCGTCATTTCGCATCGGGTTTACATGATAGCTAGCAAACTGAATAATTGTATGCTCATTCCGTCATCGATCTCGACGTTGAACCTCATCGCCGCCGTTCACACCACCATTTTTGTTGTTGATTTCCATTCATCTTTCTGGACGAATATTCCTCTCAGCTCATTTTTTTTTTATGCGAAATCGTTTTCAATCAATTTACAATTTTTGCAACATGATGGTGCAATTTCACGAACTCAGATTCGCTAAACGATATTTAACTGCCGCTGGCTGCGCTTCACTTAGCTGTTATCTCACTGCGGTTGCATCAGCACGATATTTTCGCTCCCTATGAACTGTGCACAATCCACCAACTGAATGCGCGTGTTAGAAATTCTTTAATATGTATGCTAAGCACAAACTGGTTATGCACTGCGTGCAGTTATAAGTGTATAATAGTAAATTGTGTGCAGTTAAATTTTTACTGCATATTTAATGTGATCCGATCTATTTTCCTGACAACGCAGACTACGAATATCTTATCTTGTAAAACATGCATGTGCAAATCACGGTAATGGCGTTGCGTCTGCGTACATGTATTTGCGTGTCTGTCTATCTGTCTGTCTGTCTGGTGGTTTCAATTCTGGCCATTGAGACTGGGATGATGAAATTTGATGGTCGTCATAACGAGACCTCTTATACTCACATTCATATCGATTTATCAACTTCAAAAGAAGTTGGAGATATTTAAGGAGGCAGAAGATTTTCATGTATTTACACATTTCACGTCTCTTTATTTTACAACAGTCGGATTTTCATTTCGCACCTGAAACTGTTGAAAAAAAATCTCACCTGAAAGGTTTTCACGAGCGATCGGGTCACAGCTTACTTTTTAAGAAGCGATCGGGTCACTCAGATGATTGGAAGAGCAAGAACGCTAATCATGTCAGCTGCTGTTACATGATTCTTCTTTTTTCCTTTAACCGAAATTTTTTGATGTTCTTTATGAATTTTCTGAAGCATTTCTTCGTTTACTTCACTAAATATTCTTTTCTCTATTCTATACTGTTGGCATTGTCGAAAAATTGATCGTTTTAATGATTTCTATAAAAGATACTGGAAAAATAAAGCTTTAAACATGATTGCAAGAATGGCTACTTCTATAATACCTGCCAAGAGTTCGTATTCATAAACTCACCTGCTCCATCAATGAACTTTGCCTCAATGGTCGGTTGTGCGAATTTTTCAATGGTAAGCTTCGAAATTTTGATCTGAGGTTGTTCAACTGTCGGCATAACTGATTTTTCCAACAGTTGTGGGAGTGCTTGAGAGGCCAAACTTGTTATATAATCGATTCCCTGAAGGCGATTGGGATACTTTATTGCTGCTGAACTAGCTTCACCTGTTCATTTGACTTAATAACTGAAATCACTCAAGAATGATAAAATGAGAAAATAATCATATGAGTCAATTTTGCGAATCTTTCCGAGAAATTTCCGAAGCGTTGTCCTTAAAACTGACTTCGCAAGGCTATTCCATAACAGCAATGGCTATTCGCACAAATAATAATCTATCCACGGACAATGCTTTGCAATAAAAAGTAAATTCTTTTTCCTTAAATTTGAAACGGCATAGAAAAATTATATACGAAGTCGAAATTTCAGTCTTTTGAATTATATTTTTCTATTTAATACCTAAATAACACCTTAAGTCAAGTCCAGCGGTCATAATTGAATATCACAAGTGTGATGGGCTATATTATGAGTCATCGATTCACATAAACTGCCTAGGCGAGATCTCTGATCTCTCCGCATCTTGTTCTTACTTCACCTCTATTTATTCTTTCTTTCTTTCTTTCTCATATTTGTTCTTATTTGGCTCAATGAGTACGCCATTATTAAAAATAAATGAAATCATTTACCTTTTGACTGATCCTGAAGTAAATGCCAGCTGGAATACGACCATCTTTGCTTTCATCAGCTACCAGAAAACTACCTATGGTAGCCGGATCATCCGTCAATAGCGATATAACAAACGGAGTTGGAGGGGGCGCTTCATATTCGGAGAACGATAAAGCAACGGTTTGCGCAGCACAAGGATTTAAAAAATTGAATAAAAGCGTCACTAAAAGGTAGACAAGAGGTAGACTCATCGATGCTGCGCTCCTGACATTCGTTCACACTAACTCGATCTGCGAAAGCAGCAGCTGCCTGAGGCCTGTGCTGTGATGCGTTGAATTTATTGCCTCCATAAAGCATCGCACAACAAGTCGATACTTATGTGCTGAGGATGTGGAACAGTTAGCGCTAACAGTGCGGCTGTTAGCCTCATCGACGATCTATGGCAGTAAACTAGCAATATGCCGGCAGTTTTGACAATCATAAAAAGACAGCATTCGCCAAAAAATCGCTCAAAGAGCTGACCTGATTAACACAACAGAATGACCTTAGTTGATGTCTGTACTCACAACCCTCAGAATGAGAGTTTCGAAATGAAATAAAAAATTTACTGCCCTTTGAAATTGCTGCTTCTGTTACAGAACAAAGTGACCATCAAATTTTATGGGAAATGATCGTCGGATTGCGTCGAATATTACATACAATAAACACCTGGAGACATCATAGGTCATGCGACTTCTAAAAGGACACCATAGGTCAATGCGACAAAAGAACAATAGATAAAGCGCATATTTTGAGCTCACGAAAGGTGAGATATAAATTTCAAATCAAGCACCTTTGTTTTGCAAAGTAATAACTAGTTGTTCGTTTGTTAAATGATACTCGAAATATGCTTCAGGTTCGACCAAATTTGGCGAATTAAAACAAGATGACGCAGAATGCTTGTAGCATATGAGAGCATCTCGCTTCTAAGGAAATGAATTTGAAAATATCGTTCTTCAACATAAGATATATTAATAGTTATATGACTATTGCAAGGGCAGCGTTATAATTTGTTCACGAGATATTTATTTCTCTTCAAATTTTTTATATTTTATCATATTTGCCTATTATTCATAATATGCCAGATTAAAATACCAAAAAAATCGAATATTTCTTATGGAACTGAAACTCCGATTTATTAAATAGCACATTTCTAAGCATGCCAAATGGAAGCAGTTAATGTTGTACTTTGCTTTTTGGGTTTTTTTAATCAAATTTTTGCTTTAAAAAAAATTTCAAAATTTCAGTAAAAAAAATCGCCGATTTGTATTGGTTTCTTTTCGAATCGTCCGCACTACACGATTACACCGCTCAAAATCGTTCCGATACGCGAAGATATTCGCAATTTATTTTTACTTCCTAATTTCCTCTCGATGATACTGCAAAAGAGAAAAATAATTCGCCGGAAAGAATCGATCGAAATAAAATCTTTCAAACGAATTTCAATGGGCGAAAAATATCGACTCAGTGAAATTTCGTTCAACAGAAAAGTGAATAATTTAAATGATTTGCGAATTTTTCTGTTGTAATAAAAACGAATTTTCTTCGAATGCAACTAATCAAAAACTTCCTCTTGTAAATGAATTGATGAAAATGGAGTATTTAAAGGCACAGAGATCGCCATCGTTGTTAGTATGCAAATCACTAAATGCTAGATCGCGCCATCTACTCCACTTTGGATGTATATGAAAAAAGCAAAAAAAATGATTGTTTTTGTCATAGAAACAGTAAGATCGAATGCAATGCGACTACAAATTTGACATAGTACTACTGTTGTCGTTGTGAAGTCTTTATTTCTCAAGCGAGATATAGAACCCTCAAAACATAAGACCAAAGAAGAGGAGTGAAGCACATGACCATGGCAATAAAAAATCCAGCGTTAATTAAACATGAACTTATAAATTTTCGCGAGATGAAAATGCTTAAGCGGGAATTAGTGAACGTAAAAGCGCCAAGCGTTGAGATGACATCAGCAGTAATAGTGGGAGTTTTTATTGGATAGATTATGAGTGAGATGAAATTTTCAGATGAGGATTTATGCGTTCGTTTGTTAATTTGGTTAGTTGATAGGGAATGAGAACACTTCTCAGGTATTTTTAATTTTCGATTTTGGTTACTGTGATAAAAGAACCACACATATTATTTGTTAGCCGTTAGGCTCGAGTCTATACTCATTTATTTTTATACTATTCTTTGATCTCTGCAATACTTCAAAGTAAATTAAATTATTGCAATAGAAAAACGAAAGTAATCGTTTGTGCGTCGTTCTGCATTCATGCTAATGTCTGTATCTGTCTATTAGTCCGATTACGTTCGTTTGCCTCTCTCGTATGTACGTATGTATGTCTATTAGTCCGATTACCATACGTACATACCACATACCACATATGTATGTGGTATATGGTATGTACGTATGGTGTATTCATGACACGTAGGGCTTGACCATTATCTATAAAGTGGACAGTTGGTTTTTTTTCACTCTGGCGATATCCAGGCGTCTCAGGAATTCTCAGTGGCAGTCGCCCACCATTGAACACGTGGAGCCCGTTATACGTCCTAATGATTTAATCAATTTGATCTGGGTCATACTTTGTAGATAGAGTTCGAGCAAAACACACAAATTCTCTTATTGAAACTCTGGAAATTAAAATATATGACCTCTAGAAATAAAAATGTATAACCTCTAAAAATAACAGTATACGACTGTTAAATGTTGGCGATGAGGGCAGTCGAAGAGTTAAAGCTGTGCTCGAATCGAATTGCTTTCATAGCAGCTCAAGGTTGCATCCCGCATTGCGACTGGTCTCTAAAAGAGATAAGCCGAGCCTTGTGGAAGGCTAATAAGGAGAATGCATCGCGAATATGCGCAAAAAGAATTTCGCTTCTTTCGAAAGCAATAAACACAATTTCCTCGTTGCATCACTTTTTATCCACAGTCTCATTCAATTAGTTTCGAAACATTCAATAATAAAGTGATTCTACAGGAAATTTCATTGCGATATGTCCAATTTGTTGTAAGTTTAATAGTGATAGACATATGGATTGTGCACAAAAATCCGATAGCCTTATGCTGTTTTGAATAGCATTATAAATGTGGACAGCGCTAGAGTAATGTTCACGTAAATTGCATTCCTTTTCCGTTGAGCCGCTTAGAAAAAATTTCATCGGAACGTTCGATCGTGTGAAAGAGTTGCTATTTTTCATTAATTTATTAGCATGCTGTAAAGATTCTTCACTAAGTAAAATGTGCGCAATAGGCTATCTTCTATTTCATTCTAGAGATTGTGAAGTAATAGATGTGTAACTGCTTAAGAGCGAGGAGAACAAGTTTTTTGAGAGACAGGTGAACAATCCGCTTCTCGCTCCACGTTTACATATTAAGAGAAATGAGCAAGTTTCGAGAAGCTGTACTTTCCGACATCCTGTAGTCAACCCGTATTTTTCCTGCTGAAATGTCAAAACGATGGAATGAAAAGTATTTAGCATTTTTAAGTGAACAAAAATAAATTTCAAACGCCAGTATAGAAATATTTTTCGATAATTTTGGCGATTAATTGAATGCATTTGCGAAAGCAATCCGATAGGGTATGTAAATTCAAAATGGACATGCGCAATGAGTTTTCTCGAAGAATTAGCACGTAGGCGTGCGTATATATGATTTCCCTCGAGATATGAACCACTCATCACTTAGAGTTGAGTTCACTCCAGTTGAGCTCGTCTCATCGTTGGCTAGCAAGAGGCCGCAATCCCATCTTCTTATCGAGTTCGGTTGGCTCTCATGTCGTTCGTTATGATGCAAAACAGCTAATATGCTTCACATATTAGCAGATCGAATCGTCAGCCATTCATCATTTTAATGTAATCATTTCTCGTGGATCGCTTTCACATTAGAACTCATTGATTCATTTTCATTCTCAGTATACTTCTTACAGTTTTTCCGATCGCTCAAGTGGAAAATTTTTTCAGAACATTACCACAGTTCAAATAAAAGAAACTGAATGACATGCTTTTCGTCGAGCTATTTTGGGTGCACCGAATGTAACAGCTGCGAGTTCTAGATATTATTTCTAATAGTTTTTTTTAAAAGAAAACCGATATTGCCATGTGTAAATGAGGAGCTCATATTTCAGCAATTTTACAATCGTAGATGAATATATGAATTCCTTATTGAGAATATCCGAAGTGAAGAAAGAGATATAGCAACTAGCCTATTATAATTTCACGTTTGATAGGAGAATGATGTTGCGCGCGGAACTGTTTTTCCAGCTCAGAACAGGTTATTGAAATTTTGTTGTCTTCTTGATTGAGTGGAAGAACTACTCGACGGCACATCGTAGTTTACATATGCTTTGTTTCAGTTACTGTAAAATGGGCAACAACATAGCCTCACTATCTCTATTGTATATAATTTTATGTGAACTTGCGGCTACGAACATTAAGGAGCAAATAAACATCGGTCTTGTTTATCAGGTTTGAGATTCGCGTTATCGTTAATTAGACCTTTTAGGTTCCCCAATGAGGAGAAGCAAAGTTCACGCACAATTTCAATTCATTCACTTTGCTACTGTTTTTAATAGTCGATGAACTAGTTGCAATCGATACGGGAGATAGATCTCCCTTTACTCCACCCCCTCCCCCCACCTCCTCAACCCAATCAACTTTGTTGATAGAGATGCTAGAGCATAACATTTTGCCAACTAAATTTATGCTACATGCGAATTTTCATTTCATTTTTATTCCACCAGGAAAATTTTTACGGTCACATCGAATGTAATACTTTGCCTGCTGTTTTAATGGACTTTTCAAAAGTATTTTGCCATGAAATTCCGAGGAGAGCTTTCAACAGCTCCGAATGTGAGCTGTGAAAAAATCTGTCTAATCTACTGTTCTTAAATAAAATGAGAAATAAATTTTGGAAATGCGTCAAATTCAACACCAATTCTAGAACTATGCCAGATCGAAAGTATACGACAAAGCTTTCAAAGAAACAATACGAAATATTAATGCCGCTCAGTCGATATCGTGAGTCTTATTTTCTCGTAAATATTTCAACATATTTGCTTTTCTTGTTTATCTTTTCCAAAAACTTTATTAGGTGGCATTAAATGGAACGATAAAAATGGCACATGATGTGGAGTTGACGTTCTACCTACGAATAGAGTAATCATGAATTTTTTCTTATCAGACCGGAAATTTCTAACTGGAACTCTTAGATGAGCTGCGTTTTCGTGAAAAAAATTTCAGTCATTAGAAATTTTTAATTTTAGCTAATTAGAAGATTCTTATGTATTACCTAACAGTTATTTAATAAAATCAGGAAATTATACTATTCAAGCTACCTTGCAAAATGTTTTAACTTTCGATAAAGTTGAGTTCGTATCCAGCTTATTTATCTGCTCAATTTTCAACACCATCAACATAGTTCAAACTTTTACGTTGCATCTAATTATTTTAGCGAAGTTATGTGGTCACTTGATATCTCACTTTTTGATTACCTGTACTGAGTGTCACCTGTCGTCATAGATGAAGAAGAAGTTGAAACTAAATGTCTTTAATATAACGGTTGAAATGCCACTGAAAATCTAAAAGTGAGAAAATTTTGAAGAAATATGAATAAATATTGCAGTCAAATGCGTAAAATCGCTGCGAAATACACACTGAATCCGGTGGACTGCATTCTACCGAAAGGAATGTTTTATCCATCTCACGTGCTCGATTGCCTTTGTAATAAGCTCATCCCTGATAAGGTTCAGTTATTTAAGCCCTTCTTGGGAAATTATTTTTCCAGTATAATAAATCAGTGCATTCGATTTATTCATTTCTCTCTATTAATGTTCATGCAAATTCAAGACAAATAATATCATCGATGGTCTTTTGCAGAGTTGTTAATTCAATGCTCCTCTTTTTGTAAAGTATACACGAGATCGTATTTTGCACTGCCATCTGGTTTTGATCTGGAAGAAGTCTTTTTGGAAAGTTTTACACCAAGTTATCATTGCTTTTCATGCATAGCGCATCGACGGTCATCAAATTTGGAAACAAATTAAATGCTCCAAGAAAAGAGCACTTAACTGTTGGACTTTCTGCACCGTAATGAAATTTCGGCTCCTCACCAACTTTACTAAAAAGTGTATGAGTATTTTTGGCCTTTCTTCCATTGAATTTGCAAGCAACGCTGCTAAAATCATGAAGTGCCTGCTCAAGGAATGTTACTTGAATTAAAATTAAAAACCAGTCTGGTTTTGGATCATTTCGGTGCACATATTTCCGTAGCATTCTGGTACGGATATTTTTCTTCCGGAACTGACTCCTTTAAACCGTCGACAGCCTCATTTAAAAAATGGAAAATAAAAACCTTCCTCTAACATTTCTTCAGAAAATTTTTCCCACAGAATTCACAATTGACGGCTGTGAAATTCTTTAAACAGTTGTAAACAGTTTTTCTCTGTATGATGATTTTAGTATGGAGCCTTTTCAGCATTTGCTATAATAGCGTGAGATGATCTGATTGTGATGGAATGATAATTGTTTGAGGTGGCACTCATTGTATTCGTAACTGCATCTGAAACTTTCGATGAGACCACTTCAGCAGCTCAATATTTCCTTCATATGGCCTCACAGACAGGTATTCCAATTATCGCATGGAATGCGGACAACTCGGGCTTCACATTCAATAAGGTTGATTTCGCCATCGAATCGTTGAGAACTGATATTCTTTTTTATGGGTAAGAGAATACAAAAGCGGAATTATAATGCTTTTATGATAAACAAAAACAATAGTTTCCTTGAAATAATTTTGAAACTGTGTTGACACCCTGTGACGTCTCGAAGATGCAGTTCGATATCATCCATCACCTGATTTTACTGTTCTGTATTTCTTCTTCACATCTCTCTTAGCACGTGTTTTATATCACCTTATTTTCCTTTGAAGTTCATGCAGAAACGTCCCTTGACAAATGTACGTCGTGCCATTTAGTGAAAGCACCATGTCAATTACAGAACCTGACAGGGAAGGTGCATCGTCTGATGAATTTTTTGCAGGAAAAAGCGCTGGAAATTGTAAGCGAGGGAATAGAAAACCTTCCGTGTCCCGTTGCCTCATGCTGGAATCGAACCAGCGACCTTCTGTTTACTAGACAGACGCTCTGCCTCTGAGCCAATGAGGCTCCACACAATACATCTTGCCCATAATAGCTTTTACCTAAAATCTTTTGTTATTATGCCATAGTCATGAAATAAACAAAATTGCTGGGAAATTGACTGCAGTGTATTGTCTAATTCAGGATTTGTCGAAGTTGCGTATGCTACAAATGGCGCCTCCCATTGAGCATCAAATTAGGGCGATGCTCGCGTTGTTGAAGCGCTATAATTGGTCGAAGTTCGGTGTGGTCACATCGAAGATTGCTGGCTCCAACGAATTCCTTCAACAAGTGCAGCAACAGATCGATGAGAATGAAGATCGCTCTTTCAAGTATGCCTATGATTCCTGATTCCGCCTAATTAACGGTTTTAAAACTCTTGGCTTCACTTAGTATCATCTCTGCATCCTTCCTGCTCGTTATTTCAAAGCTTCCGTTTTCTTTACGTAAGAGGAAGGGGGATATGATGAGGTAGAGGTGTTTTCAGCCAGGAAAGGATAAAACTTGTTCATATTTGCCGCCTGCTCCCCTCATAAAAATAGAAGTTCCGTTGTTGTTGGAGTGTGCTAGCTTAGTGTAAAATGGCAAAAGTGATAAATAGACTTTCATTAAAAATCACGAAATTCGCTAACGAAATCCGATAGCACAACAAATATTTTCGACTTAGACTAGGGGAGAAATAATAACTAGGAAGCATTACTCTTACAACAATAATAGTTTAACAATAAACGATGCAAACGAGTATACGAATAAGTGCACAAAGAGCTACCATGCAGTTTTTAAGGTACTTCGATCCCATTCCCAGAGTTATCGTTTTCGAGATAAACCGATTCGATTTATCGTTCATTTCATCTGACTTATATGAATATAGCGATAATCGCAAAGTTAATATTATAATATTCGACTTATTTAAAGAGCTTCTAAGTTATCAAAAGCTAATTGAGCAGAATGAAATGTGATGCAGTTTATAGAAACTAACTTATAAAAAATGTTAAAAAGAAAGAAAAAAATTTCATCGAATTTGAAAAAGAATACTTCTTTAAATTGCTCAAAGAATTGCATATAGTGAATGTAGATTACGCATCGTTCATCACGAAGAATTTGACGACAATGAAGGCATTGAGCATTTCGAAGAACGACTCAACGGACTGAAGAAATCTGAAGCAAGAATCATCCTTCTTTATAGCACGTTTAATGCGGCAAGAAAAATATTTCAGGTTTGTTTTTTTCTCAGTTCGAAGAATGAGAAGAAAATTTACAAGTTTTTCATTTGATAGCCGAAATTTAGAAAGCGTTTAGAAAAAATGCCCTCCAAAAAATACAACAAAAACGAAATTGATTTTTAGTATATTTCAAATATTTGACTTGCAAATTAACGAAATCTTCTTCACTCGACGATAATCGCATTTATTTGTATATAAAGAGAAGAAGAGCAACTTCTTTATTTAGCCGAGCAAATTTCCATGTTCTACAAGGAAAGCCTTTCGAGAGTGTCATTTTTCTTTTGACTACAAAGCCATAAGATATCTGTAAAATCGTATTTGCTCTCTATTCTTCGTGGGGGCGGACGGGGGAAGAAGGAAGGAAGGCTCTTTAATTTTTCAAATTATCTCCTTCTAGAACTCAACCTTCTTTCTAATTTCCTGTTGCTTCTTTGAAACGTCTCACCCATGGCAATGCCTTTATGCGTCGTTGAGCAATGTGACGCAGAAGTTTGTTGAGGTGGACAGAGATATGTGGCTACATCGAAATTGATTTAGGTAGCGAACAGTTCTGGCCTATTAACTAGCAAATATTTGTGGATTGGAACGCAATCGGTAAAAGGTACTATGACGAGTGTGAGTCCTCCAATACAAGCGGGGATGTTGTCGATCAATTTCCATACGGTCTCAAATGCAATGTTCCCACCAACGGACGATGTGTTACCACTCATAATTGGTCTTGCTCCAAAGGTATGAAGTTATTATATTATCTAAACTCCACCTCCAACCACTGAATATCCTCCCTTTACCTCTCCCTCCCTCCCCCCCCCCTCCCCGCCAGCACTACATTCGCACTATTTCCTCCCCTTGAACTCCTCCAACCCGAAAGCTTCGAATCTTTATCAAAAGCAACGATTCTATGATAAGCTTTTGGAATATTAAAGCAGAAGTCGATACGAAGTTGCAATGATAGATGCCCTTTCGTAAGCTTAACCCATTTCGTGACTCCGCTTATCAATGATTGGTTTTTTTAATCATAAAGTCAGTGTCTACCATGCATATATATTTTCGTTTCTTTAATATTTGGGAGTATCTAAATGCCAAAAGAATCATACATACTTCATTTTCGTATGTTTCAGCTATTCGGATTGGCTTTAAGTAAACTCGATTCGAATGAAACATTTCCTATACATTCGACATCCACTTGTGATAATAATGCTAGCGTTACGTCCTGGAATAATGGCGAAATTATTTACAAGTATGAGTTTTTACTTGTTTTCTTTGTTGGGTTTTTCAACTATTGATATAATAGGCTGTATTGTAAAAGTATATTGTATATTATGCGATCGATTAGCGTGATCGATCAGTGTCAATGGACCGGACAGTTACTATTTTACGTTGAGAGTGACGGATTTGAAGAGGATAGATTAAGAGATGTTTTGATGTACTACGTAATTGGAGGTTCTTTTTAAGTCGGTAGAGATTCCATCGCGACATGTAGAATGAAGCACCAATGAATTTCACGAGCGCTTGGTCTTATGAGCATTTTTAAATGTTGGAAGAAAGTGTTTTTTTTTTCACACGTTCCTCTTATTGCTTAGAACGAGAGGAGATTTTAATTTTCTCATAGAATTTGGCAGCTGTAAGTAAAAAGCTTTGCATATATGAGGAACTCCACTGACTGATTCCTTGCTTTGCTATTTTATATCAGCGATTATTCAGCTTTCTGTACGTAGCAAGTCAATTTCTCATTAGCGGTCGAATTCAGAGACTTGGCATCGTTGACAGCAAATAATTGAGAAATAAACTTAGTGCAATGAGGAGATTTTATTTCCGTTTTGGCCTTTTTTTTTCAATCACAGCACTGAATTTTATTTTGAGTCAATCCAATTGTATTTTAGTGTTACTCTAACGAAGTGACAACGATACAATTTTATAGCATAATTGAACTTTGAAGGTAAAATTTTGATTTTTTTTGAAATTTTTCTTGCTTTTTCTCATTATTTCATTGGTGTCGATTCATTCGATATTTTGAGTGAATGGTTTCAGAAAGATGAGAGATTCTTTTGTGAAAGGTAATCCATATCATTCAAAAGATGGTCTCGATTCGTTTTTCTATACTTTCAACAAATATGGCAAACTCAAAGACTCCTATTTAACTATTTCGAATCTCCGAACGAAGCGAAATAAAGATTCAAGAAATGAAAACCTCATTTGGGACAAGGTATGCGCTTTTTAATAAGAGTCGCTTCTTTCATAATAATGCATATCAGGTAACCACAGTTTACCTTTTTTTCAAAGGTGGGCTGGAGAAAGAGGGCGTAGGAGTAGCTGTAGAACCAAGAAATCGAGTTTGAATTTGTCACAACTCAAAAAAACATACATCGTTGAATGTATCGTTGAATCTTTGAGAAAAATTCGCTAAAATATTTTACATTACGTTGGGCATATCTTACATTACGTTGGGCATTTTCTGACTAAGCGAAAAAATAACAAGCGAAAGCATGATCTTTTAACGATGCTCTTTGCTAGCTGTTGCCACATTGCCACAAGAAATTTCTTTTCTTTAAGGTAGGTGAATTTACGAACAATGAGTTACGAATGGCAGATATTGAATGGCCAGGTGGAAAAGCGAATCCACCACAGGGAACAGCCGATAGTTTTCATGTGCGTGTGGTCACTCTTCACGAACCACCGTTTATAATCGTTTCCGATTTGGATCCGGAGACGGGATCCTGTCCCGGTAATCAAGGATCGATTTGTGACTGGGGATTCGAGGAGTTCGTCGATGGTGGTGTCATCAAGTAAGCTACTTCTAGAGTAACCGCATAAAAGATTTTCTTTCAGCACCGTGACTACGACAGAATTTCGTCGCTTGATGAACACGAACTTTTATTATTCAGTACTTCGGAGACCTCGTATGAGGGTTCTCGTTTATACAGATTTGTATGGACAGCATCAAAACTTTTCATACTGCGAGTTTTTCAAGTAATGAAAATGTTTTGATCTCCGGTTCATTTATGCTATACCCCATTATTATTCGAATTAAAAAATCCCCTAGTGTTTCCTATGAGAGTCCAACGAACACGGTTTCCTTCCCAACTTTCATGAACGAGGAGGCTTCTTGACAGTAAAGAGACTATGAGTTCTTTTGCGCATGTAGTTTGTTCACATTGAGTGGCCACTCTCAGTTTTGTGGCATATGAGGAGAATACTGGACTCATTAATGCTGTTAATATTCGTATGCAAATGAGAATGCCGAGAAAGAAAAACACTCTCAGTCAAACTTCGTATGCCTAGGGAAATTCCTTCGAAACTCATTTCTAGTGAAATTTTATTTCGGAAGTAAATTCATGGACGAAATCAGTGCTAGTGATAGTTCGATAGTGTTGTTCAATATCCCCAACTTTTTTAGTCAGGTAAACATGGCCTCATACATTGTTTCAGGAATAGAACGCTTAACAAATGTTGTTCCGGCTACTGCGTGGATCTTTTGGAGAAACTGGCTAAAGATATTGGATTTACCTATACGCTCTACAAGGTTCGAGATGAAAAATGGGGAATTAAATCGGTGAGAGGTCTCTATGCTCCTATAACATTATAACGATTTTTTATTTTTTATGAGACTAAAATTAAAGCACAAATAAACTCTTCTCCATCGGCATTCATTGTCATAGTAGAATAGTTGTATCTTTGAATCTGGCAGCATCTCTCAGGTGCAAAACGTTCTCAAAAATATTTCATTGCAGAATGTTCCTTCTTTTAACTTGTAACTTAACTATTTTAGTGAAATTGCTAACCTAATTATATATCATTTTTAAAAGCAACCCCAAAATCAGAAAGCTTATTTCTTATTCATGAATAGATATAAAATCGCAAAGGAAACGCTGTGTGATCAAGTTTTTTCATTATTATATTTAAGAGGGATCATTTACCTGAGCAAGAAGTATAATGTGTGGAATTCATGTGATTCTCGAAACTTATGCATTGAACTGTGTAACATAAGCGAAGTTTCTCCTACAATGGACGGTTCATAGTTTCGAACCGTTGTACTTTAACAGTGATGATTTTGAGACTGTGCAGAAGCATTCTGATCATTGAAACACAGGAAGGTGTTATACAACTGTTTTTGGCGCAGCAGTTTTTCGCGATTTAGTGCATATGTATGCTTGTATCATCGTTCAGTCTCAAGGATATGTTGCCTGAAATGACAAGTTGTTTACTGCAATCTGCAATTAGTTTTCAGGAAGAAGGTTGGAATGGTCTTATCCAAGAATTGATAGCACATAAAGCTGATATGTGTGTTACATCATTGAAACTTAACTCTGAACGAGCAAGAGATATCGATTTCTCGGTTCCATTCCTTGAAACAGGCATTTCGATTATCGTTAAAATAAGAAGTGGTGTTCTATCACCTACTGCTTTTTTAGGTAACAATTAAACGCTTCACTTGGCAATTTATTAAAACGGCTTTATTTTTATAGAATCGCACTCGAGTTATATTTTTTCAATATATTTGCCATTTTTCTTTCTTATTTGACGGAAATCTCTCAAATGTCTTTGCAGCCAATGGTCGTCTTATGTATTCTTTGTTCTCATGAGAATGTTTATCTATATATGAACGTTACGAGTTCGAAAATTGCAAAATTGCTGTGTCACTTCAGAGATACTAATAGCCAGCAGCGTCTTTTTCTTTCATTAGCGAGGCATATATTTTTCGATTTTTTCATGAATTAGAGAAGACAATAATTGTAAGCCCGTAATAGGTAGATTATTGTTTTATATTGGTTTTTGAAGACGGAATTGCAAAGAAATTCTGTTGTAGAGCCTTTTGAGTATTCGACATGGGTGATCATATTGCTCGTATCAATACAAGGTGCGGCATTGTCGATCTTCATCTTTGAATGGGTCAGCCCGTATAGTTTCAATATGGGCAAATATCCACCACCAGGTGAGCTCAGTTTTTATAGTCGATTAATTAGAATTATAAACACCTTTCCTAAGCATACCACTACGAGAATCTCATGCCTACTGTTTGCCATAAAACTCAAATTTTATTTAGAAGATGTAACTCTAACCACCTATAGATATTATTTGCTAAAATGTGGGAAAGAAAGCGTCTGGTAATGGGCTCATCGAAGGAATAAATAGTGCAACGAAAAAAAAGGAAACACCAGGATGTGGCATCTGATGACTACTATAATATCTACGCTGTGCGAGTTCTTCGCATTCCAAATTTGTTCGTGAGGAGTTTGCTCGAAAGAGCGATGAACATCAATAACGATATGTCGCTATATGAGCTTTGAATACGGTAGTTGTGGCTTATTTCAGGACATAAATTCTCCCTATGCAGATCATATTGGCTAGTGTGGGCAACACTCTTCAGTGCGAGTGTTACTACGGGTAAGTAAGGTCTTCCATTTATGCAAATTTCAATTTTTAGAGAATATTTTTGTGCGATTTTGTGTGCAAGTCCATTTATGCAATTTAGAGAGAGAATGTAAAAATGCAATGATTTACGAAGTTATTAGAGAAACGAATGTTTTCATTGGTCCAATAAATTCCTCTCAGTTACAGAATATTTCACGTCTCCACTCAAAATGGTGGATTTTTTACTCCTGCAATAAACTAATATCATGTCATTCACATGGAAGTTGTTGGTTTGATCCCTGCCCACGAAAGGATTTTTTAATTCATTAAATGAGGCATGTGATTTATTTACTAATTTAGATTATAGATATTCCTCGTTCAATGGTCAGTCGATTTATGGCACTCGTTTGGGCTGCATTCGGACTTACATTCTTGGCCGTCTATACTGCGAATCTTGCCGCCTTTATGATTACACGAGTACAGTATTACGATCTCGAAGGAATTCATGATCCGAAGGTATTTCGAATTGTTACCTTATCAACATTTATATCCCTCTTTAAGAATGTCGAAAAATGTTTGGTTCTCTTTATGTGACTTCCTTTGCTGAGAACCTTTCTCCGCTGAAATAAACAGTGATCAGTGTGCCATCAAACTATTGAAGTTTCTTTAGTTGGTGGCCGATGTTACTGGGAATTTCAGTCATATTCTTGTAGGTGTTTAATTCTTACAGCACATAGACTAAATTAAATCTAGGATATTGTAGTTAATGGCAGTGAAAAGAGCCTATTAATGTACAGACGTTTATAAATGTGGACTGTGATTATAAACTATAGTATGCCGATTTGTTCCGCTTTGAAAGATTACAGCCACGCATGTTGGCAGAGATTCGAGATGGTTCCTATAATGCTTCGCCTTCGTTTTCTTCCTTCTCCTTCTCACACCTCCACCTTAAATTTTTTGGAGGGAAAAGGCTGTGGGAAAATTTTCAACGTTTCAGTGAATTTTTCTGAGGTTTTTGTTTATTTTAGTCTTAAAATGTCAAAAGTTTACTTTAGCGAGTAAAACATAAAATCTTCAGCAAAACTGCCACACTTCGTTCATAGGCTCCATCTTTCTTCGCTCCATTTTCTCGCTTTTGAAACAATGGAGCCAATAGCCTCATATGTGACCGCCTCCTCACTCCCCTTCCCATCTTCCTTTTTGATGTGCATCATGTTTGCATAATTTGCAATATAAGCGTTGCAAGTTAATATGTCATGATTCATTCAAGTAGATTTCCACATCTACTTCGAATATTTCCATATGTAATGAGATTCAGGAAATGTTTGCGTGATTTGATTGCATTTCTAGCTGAATTATCCCGAGGATGAAAAGCCACCGTTTCGTTATGGTACCGTAGAAGGTGGCAATACACACGAAACGATGAAGCGGAATTGGCATCGCATGAATCATTATGTTTCAACACACAATTACTTCCGCATGAATATTTCTTCAGGTATTGACGCCGTTCGCAACGAGTAAGTCGATCTTTTTGAAAATGAATAATGCGTTGCTGAACGGTGATCTATGTTCCTAAGCGCCAAGGACGTCTTTTCTGTTGTTGACGCTCAGATATGATCTCTGAACAATACGGCAAGGTTATTGCCTCCCCTTTCAAATAATCAATTGGTGACAGCTAAGGCGAGAGTTGTTATGGAAATACCTTTTACATTTCAAATTCAGCTCGTTTGAACCAAGTCAGATGAGTTTGTGGAGATTATTTCCTCTTTCATCCTATCCAAACTATTAGCCGCAATGCACATATGGTTAAGCGATGTTAGTGCAGCAAGATATGCTTGACTTGGGCGCAGAAAAAAAATTTCTTTATACTTATACGCGTGCATTATTTGAAGAGAACTCGATGCCTTCATTTATGACGCGGTGGTTCTCGACTATCAAGCGGGTAAAGATGCGAATTGTGAGTTGATTACTGTTGGCAAATGGTCAAGTATGACCGGATATGGTGAGTAAATTATTAGAATATTTGCCACAAATTAAATACATTTCGTTTGGATTATCTTCGGAAAGCAGCAAAAATAAATCCGTAAGGAAGTGCAATACGCACTGTTGTCTTTCATTTAATAGGTGTGTATATCATCTAAATACCTTTCATGAGGTTATGCGCTGAATTTTAATGTTTGGTTCGATTTGATAGGTGTAGAGACGTGAAAATATTTTCTCCCTCTAAATGCCAATAAGAACCATTAGAGGTTGTCTGCTGTGATGATAAGGAAACGGCTACTATTTGAGCAGTGATCATACACAAATCCAAACAAATCGCAAACAAGTTCAGAGCATGTGTAAGATATATTTGGGGAATTAATTAATGAGCAATCAATCTGAAGCACAAAGGTATAAACGGATCAATCAACCGGGGTGTTACGTCGAAATCGTTAGCCCACTCCATTCAGCCGCTCAACACTACATGCTTCTCTAAGGATACAATTTTCAGCGGAATGAACGCAACTTGGGAAGCAATCACTGCAATGTAGTCTTGGAAAGTTGCCATCCAATAAACAATTTTTCTACTCTGTCTAGATCCCTTCACTTAGATTAGTCAATTTGGATTACTTTTTTGAGCGACATTTGATATCCACTGTACTTGAGTTTCAGGAATTGGCTTCCCGAAAAATTCTCCTCACGTTCAAAAAGTCAATCAGTATATGCTTCAATATCAACAAAAAGGTTTCATTACGACATCTCATTCCTATAAAATGAAACTTTTCATCAATTTCATCAAACTTTAATTCATCGAAATTCATCGCCGCGTTTCTTTTATTGAATATGTATATGGCAGATGTTAAAATGTATGCATTAGTCAGTAACCTTAAAACAAGGATCATTATTATGTTGGCGCATCTGTCCAGCCGCACCTGTGAACTTGTTTCGATGAATGTGAGTTTGCTTCCTCTACTCAAAGTAATATCTATTACGTAGATATAGTTGTTACAGTCTTTTTTCCCCAACTATAAAGAGTATATAGCAAAAGATATTTTAGACACTGTATATTCTGAAAAATCACCGAAGCAGTCTTTTTGCTTGAATATAACAATGTATGGGTTAAACGACATAAGGGATCACTTCTTAAATTGAATACATTCGTCGTGAATTTCTAGGACATGAGGTGATTTCCCCCGACACTAGTAGTGTCTGTTCCAGGTGACTTGGAGCGACTTCAGAATTTTTGGATGACAGGTGCCTGTATTCCCGATTCGCACAGTCAGACACACAGCGTCCCTCTTGGAGTCGAAAACTTCATGAGCGCTTTCTTCCTGCTTATTGCTGGCATTGTTAGAGTTTCATTTATAATGCAATTTCTGTTACAATTACAATACTACTGCAGAGTATTTTAATGGATGAGCAGTTATAGTAAGTGGGTAAGTGGCCATCCATAAAGACTCAATCGAATGGGGCGTGAAGACAGCAGGAATTATGTTAACCCTTCAGGCTATGTGCAGGTATGACATCAAGGGCACTAAACCAATGAATGGAAACCTATGTAGAAGCATCGAAACCACTGTTTCAACTTTTTTTAAACAACTCGTTAATGCTAAAGATTGATTCTGAAACCCTATGTTTGGTATAAAAAACATCCAGATTGCTAATTATTAGAGATTATTTCAGATCGTCGGCGTTTTAGTGCTCGGTTGTGAATATTTTTATTGCCATCAACTGAGAAAACCTTTACAGCGAATGGACAAGAACGGATGGTGTGGTATTATAAGCATGGTGAGTTTTGCTGGAAAAAGTTTTTTATGCAAAAGCATTCAAATTATCGTCCATCTTTTCGATTCGTTTTCAGATTACCTTCTGATTGGGGTTTGTCTTCGTTCAGGAGACGTTTAAATTCGTCTTTGCTCTCTTTTTGATTAAGCTCAGATTGTCTCCGTTTAGACGAATTCATCTGCCCTGTGGGCAGTTGGAGGTATTCATTTCGCTAAGGTAATGTAGGAAACGCAAATTTGAAAAAAAAAAGTTTTTTGATAGACGAAGAACCATGTGGGACACAATAGACACAACGGTGGGAAAAAGGAATCGCTGTTCATTTAAATTCCAGTGGCAGTGCATCGTCTCCGTTCTTCTCATCAGTTGTTTGCCTTGCTGCTCGAGTTTTTCCCTAGCAATGAGCTTTTATAGGCATTGGGCAAGTCATTAACATTCACGGAAGCAGTCGATAGAGTCAACGAGTGGAGGCATCGTGAACAGTCACTCGCTTCCGGCAACATTTCAACCACTTTCAGAACTCCTAAATCACCGAAAATCAAGCCGAACAGGTACTTCTCATTTTCTTCTCATTAATCAATCGCTCTGTGATCATGCGAAAATTTATTGTCTTATATTATTTAGCTAAAGTAGAGAGTTGCAGTAGCGATTAAACGTAATCGAAACAAAGAATTGAAGAACTTATCGGAACTTGAATTCGTGATCTTCAGGTCTCGACGTCTAACCGCTGTCTTCTGAAATAAAGTGTGGCGCACCAGATTTCTTGAAGTCATTTCAGCCCTATCATGTAAACAATGTTCATGACGCTCTTCATATATGCTACAGCGTCAAGTGGGCTACAGCGTCAAGAAACTATTTAGGCCAACGAATTTTATCACTATCCGTCACACTGATCAGAATTTAGGTGGCTGATCGCCTATACAAATCCACAAATAAAATATCAGCTTGTCATAGCTCGAATAGAAATTAGCTTGTTTGAATGGAGATTTCTTAGCATTTTTGATTCTCTATTAGTTGCAAATGAGACAGACGTTCAGCCGAGCAGGAATACTTGTTTGCTTAATGGATGCTATCCTGAGGCGGTGGTCGTTTTAAGCCTGTGACCGCCAAATCTGATAGTAACAGCTTGTCCTACACGAGGATTACAACTGCTTGTTCGGCCAAATATTGCAGTGCAGATATATGCAAGCACATAAATAGCTTTTGTAATGAATTGTCTAAGGGCAGAAATTGCAGAATGCTGGTCACTATTGCAAATATTAGAATTTGATCTGAAATTATTGGTCTTGTAAAAGAAAATTTTCAGGGAGAAGCTCTTATCAACTGAAGAAAAAGGGATAGGCGTGGATGGATCCGAATGTGCTAATCGATTTTTGGTAATCACTCAGCATGAATCTAGCTTGTAAATAAAATTTTTGATAGTTCCCGAGTGAATTATTATAAGGTCATCATCTGACGGATTGCAGCATGAAGAAAATTAGGGAGCGACTCATGAGGCTTTTGAATCAGCCCTCCGCACATAAGATGTTCTCGAGAATCAGCCCTCCGCACTAAGATGTTCTCGAGAATCAGCCCTCCGCACGTAAGATTCTCGAGAATCAGCCCTCCGCACGTAAGATGTTCTCGAGAATCAGCCCTCGTAAGATGTTCTCGAGAATCTTGCCTTCATCACTGACTTAAAGATGATTCGAATCTTTTGTTTTTTACATACACTCCTTCAATGAACAGATTTCACATGTGCTGTTTAGCATTTTTTCACGTAAAACAACGAATCGCAACGGACAATTTAAAAACGATGCAATAATATTTCCTGAAATAATCTCACTTGAAAACAACACACAAAACGAGTAATCCCAAATGATGAGATATTGAATAAAAGGTATACTCAAGCGAAAATTTTTCCGGAATCAACGTGGATTTCTTCTTTACAGAGTAAATAAGACTCCAATTATACCATGTCAAGTTATTTTAAGCTCAATCCTAGTAAAAGCTTGAGTCGGGCAAATAGAACACCTTCTACGGCCGGAAAAGATCTCGGCAACGGACATAGTTGTTAAATTGGCTGACAAAGAGTAACTACTGGTAATCGGGTTTCGGTCGTTAGTAAAGTAGTGTTTACTTCTCACAGCGCTACAATTTATTTGCATGGAAAAAAGATACGAAGAGAGGGGTGTGATTGGAAGACAACAAATTCATACGGACGGGTCGTAAGATTTGCTGCGGTTGCTTTCTGACTGCTCATGCCGTCGATGCAATGTCCTCACTATTGTCTGTTGAAGTCAGGCATATGGACAACATTTCAGGCTTAACTACACACAACATATTGGCTTTGATCAATATTCGAAATTGCAATCAAGTGCAAGACTTATCGCACTTATTGCAACCATCTGTAAAGAATCCACTAGAAAAATTCAAAAAGGCAAATGCATCAATCAGTTGATAACTTTGTAGCCCGTTGCCGAGCAAAGTATCATGAGTTTATATATGCACACTGTCGTCCCAGAACTACGATGACCAGGGTGGTACGAAAGACGTTAAACAAGGTCCATCGGCTGATGCGTGCATCTTGAGCTCATCAATCATTGGAATGGCATTCACACCCTGAAACACATACTCGAGCTTGACCTTATTCTGAAGTCACTTCACAAGAGATTTCATAAGAGATCGAGCTGGTATTTGCAAGCAAAAAGGTGAAAGCTCTTTGAACCTCAAATTTCGGCAGCTTTAAACTGATGTTGCTTGTAGATAGGTTAGCTATATATTATTACTTCGGTTGTACATATCAACTTTTAAACAACAAGTGGATTTACTGTAGCGCCATGGTGTGCATGACAACAGATGTTTCTAGCGGTAGCGTTAATCTTTTGTTGTTCTTGCATCAGTGCCGACAGATCCGCCTTCCGCACATCGTAACGTTCGCCATGCATACTTCTATTGAGTGCTCGGCGAAGGTCGTTGATATATTCTATTGCCAGTCTGCAAGCATGTTCTTCAGCTAGCAATGCCACGCTAGATTCATGGATTGATGCACATAACGACTCACAGCGAACACCTTTAAATAAGTTTTCAATGATAAATTGGAAAAGCAATGATATCACGCAAGTTTTCTTTAAATCTGTACGATTTTGCAATCTCTGATAGAGTTATGTGGCTATCACAGTGCTTGAAGCCTTAATAGTTGAAGTTGGTCTAATCTTTTCGTATTTTATAAGAGGATACTTGAACCTGAGGTGGCGCTATGTATCATAAATGAACTGTCAAAAGATTAGTATTTTATTCATATAATATTTGTTTTAAGAAATGTTTATAAAAAACTGACCGTTTAGTGTAGAGGCATTGCAATATGCTGTTTATGCAACTGTGGATGGAAAAGTTTCCTTTTCTTTCATGGCGTTGATAAGAAATAAATTAGCCAGTCAAAACCTGAATTCCTCTCAAAATATGCTGAGCACTATGTATAAATGATATCATGATCGACCGTCGTTTATTATATAATTTCGAATAAATTGCCCTGAGACTGTAAAATCCCATGATTTTGAAAGGAAGTCACAGCTCTTTTACTGAATGTAAACTTGGTTTCTGATCGTAGAATTTTAGTATTGCACAAGAACAGCACACACAATTCAAGGTGCATGAGAACAACATATTTTTTCAGGAACATTTTCTTCAGTACGTTCATTTACTGGAAGAAGAGGTGGGAGTTTGGGAGGAGGGACAGGAGAACAGGTTGGCCTCTTTTAGGAGGTGATCGAGGATCATCATGGAGATTTTAGATTAGCAATTGTATTAGGGCATCTCAAATGTTTCAAAGTTATTTGCAAGAATATGAACAAGCGGCACTAAGGTCACCTACATCTTTATACGATGACAGGCAAATGTGCCCTATCGAATTACGCTTGAAGATATGGTCGCAATTGTCCACTGCGTTAATTGCTTTTATGTTGCGGTCACTCTTTGAATGCGTGCCGACCCTCTTGATCACACTGATATGGGCTAACTCCTATTACAAATGTCAAGCCGATAGTACTATACACCTCTATCGAGGCAATCACTAAAACGCAGACGGTCTGCGCACACAGACCGAAAACATCATAGTGGTGTCATATGCTACATAAAGATGCAACAACACATATGGTGTACCACAACGCTGTTGTGAGAATTATCTATGTCGTCATAAACAGAAAAACATCTTAACTGCAGCACCATTATTGCCTTATCCTTCGACCGACTTGCTGAAGAGCTGCAGCGGAAGGAAACATAAATTCAGGTTAAAAAACTCCAGGGAATTTATCGTTAAAAAGGATATGACATTCTAGAAAACAATAACTAAACAAAAAACCGAAAGATTTTCATCTCCACAGGTAATGAATGCAGTCTAATCAGACCTGTTATTAATAGCTACTTTGATAGCCTGAACCAGAGATTGACGCCATTAAGTACGGCAGCTGACCTGAGTGTCTTCACTTTGGGGACTTTGCGACCTCGGTCTACACGAAGTTTGCCCCTCAGTCGGTCGAATGCGACGTTCATCGCCTTCATACGCGTTTTCTCTCGTACTGCTGCTAGACGTCTTTGTTCTTCCTCGCTTACGGGTTTCATTATCAAAGAAGTAAGCCAGCGATATAACAGCGTTTCTGCAAACAAACAACTTGATGGCTACTGCTTAATCGTTATACTATACTGTAACATGCATGCGGTATTCTGCATGTGACTTCACTCCTTAAGTGCATTCTCGGAAAATCTTTTTCTATTGGTTTCTGGTGGGAAGCAAATTTATGACGAAATTTTGTCAGTAGTAAATTTATTTTGTTTCTCAAAGTGCACTGTGATTACTCACCAAATAAATAGTGCAAAATGAATCGAGCAAATGATAGCACAGAAATCGTTTTAGCAGATAGCAAACTCTTCAGCCTTCTAATTCCCAATATTCATCCAAGAAAAGCGCAACAGAATGAGGCATTGCTTGCCATTGAAATCTTTAACGAAATTTTTGAGTATAGGATTTCCAAAGTTGCAAAAACGTAATTCAAAAATTATAACATAAGATGCAACTCCAGGAAGATGCATTTCAACGTCAACACAAGGCAAAAACGATGGTGCTCTATCGTCTGAAATTTTTATTGCTTTTGATCTGAAGATTTTGCTATAACGAACGGGCTATATTGTCGGCTTAGGTTCCCTCTCCCCCCTCCACCCACAACCTTCGCGAATCACCTCCTCATGCTTCATTGGGCCCTCATTATCTATCATACTATTCAAATGGTTCATACCTCCTACCCTCCTAGGTTTTATACCACAGAGGACAGATAATGAACGAGTGTTGGGCTACCTACCTTGCTGATAATCGAACAATAAGCGGAAGGAATAATTGCACTGTGTAAAATTAAGTTCTCATAGCGAGGGTGAACAGCTAAGCTGGATGGATGCATTGGAGTGTGGCCCATTTTTCCTGTCGCTTCCTATCGTTAAATAAACAAAATATTTTTAACACAAAAAATTAATGAAGACGCATGCACTTATGAAGCCTGAAATAAACTTCGGGAAGTGAAACCTCGAAATATTAAAGCACAAAAGACGACGACATTCTATCAGCACGATTGTGAAAGATTCCAGTGGTGCGGAGGTAAAGAGGAGGAGCGCTCTCAGATTTTCGAAGTCCTACTTTCTAAAATAATATAATAATTCCCATTCGAATACAAAGTGCTTAACGAAACTGAACTGATAGGAAGCGTCACCTCAAAACAAGAACATAAGTGAAAGGCAGTATGCATAATAAAGACGCAATAAACTGTGCAATTAACGAATCAAAGCCGGTCGAGACATGGGCGTCACTCAACACTCACCATCAAATAAGATGGACAACCCCTTCAGTGAACACTAATCGAATGCACTCTCTATGTTGCGCCTATAGAATGCCTTCTTATAGGATTAAAAATGAGGATGGCCGATTTTTTAAAATGTGTTTAACCATCGCAATTTTCAAAGCTCATTTCCTACGAATAGCTAACGGAAAGCGATAAGAGATAAATTCTGCAATCTGTATGGGAAAAAATTTGATTGAAAATTACAAAATTCCTTTTGCAAGTTGCTCAGAAATATTTTTCATAGCGGAAAAAGGATGAAGTAAACAAACTAAGTGCCAACTCGGTTCTGAAAAGAGTCATCGGCTATACAATCAAAGTCTTTTTGATGAGAGTATTATTTTGACTCTTTGATTTCCGAATCGTTCCACATAGTGCTAGTGATTTATTTTCTATATATCCAGTAACGAAAATTCCGAAAAATTTGCATATTTAACGAACGCATTAAGATTGCTGTTTATTTCATTTATCCACTCATCGAGGTGGAAAGAAAACTGGCTTATATAAAAGCGTTCACATATTTTTTTGAACGATGAATGCGATGACAAGAGTGTACTAGCACTGATCACGTAGATTTTTTCTTTGGTCGCTCTACTTCTGACAAGTCTACTTCTATCGAAATTCGCTTCTCTTTATTTACTATGATGCCGAAGTATTCCAGTAACTTTTGCAGCACAAAATACTAGAAATTTCGCAAAAACAGAAAATTCATAAGTGTAGGGAACTGTAGTACGTATAAAATAATATGGGAAAAATCGGCTTTTCGAGATGTAGTTTGCGGATTAATCAAAGAACTTCTAAATAGTGATACGCATATGTCTTGAATGAGTGTATCAGTCGGTTTAGCGGATTGTACTTTAAGGCGGAAAAACCGCTCGTTGCATAACTAAGTGAGTGCAGGTGAGCAATGCAAGGATTTCGATATTTACTTAGTGAGGTAATCGGCCCTTGAAATAAACTTGCAATTCGACATCAACATCAACCGTCGAGCGAAGCGCGACATTGTCAACATATTTAATGATAAGCCTTCTTCTTCAGTGAATTCCTATCTTTTCTATCCATTAGATTACTCCCGCTTTTAGAGTGAATAGCAGGCGATGTTGAGTAGCTCTAAGTTGGGTGTGCCGTCATAAATAAAAGTGATTTTCATACGCAGTTAGGATTAAACCCCTTGGTCACTCACTGCTTACAATTATTGAACCAAATATTATGATTGCATGAATTCCAGTTAAATCTGCAAATAAATCTATATGGCAGTTTGACTCCGATGCAACCCGTCACTGATAAAACATTTCTGCTTCAAAACAAAGTGATAAGCAATGCTTGATATTGCCATAACATACAAATGATAGACCTTGCGTATTGCTTCAAAGGTTTAAAATCCTATATGAAGCGACGTCAATGATAGCGGAAATAAGTGACATAACATAACAAAGGGTCGAAAGATTTATTGCACGGATAGCGTCGAATGCCCTCAGCGGTTAAAATGCAACGCTGAACATGAAAACGATGCGCTTTATCACTAGCGCGATCAAGG
Organism: Ascaris suum; assembly: GCA_013433145.1. NCBI lineage: Eukaryota > Metazoa > Nematoda > Chromadorea > Rhabditida > Ascarididae > Ascaris > Ascaris suum. The sequence goes on along the minus strand of CM024178.1, from coordinate 5,088,196 downwards.
TTGTCGTCCTTCTTCATTATGCTTCAGGCACAACTACGTCGACCGGTTATTCCACTAATCGCGAAGATGACCCCACTGACTATGGATGATTGAAATCGGTTCAGCAGATTGATCTTCGTATGAGCTACGTTTTCTATGAAGTAACAGATACGATAGATGATGTGCCAAAATGGCCAAGAAAGAATGTGGAAATTTCTTATAGCAAATTTCATGAGGACAACTCCGTCCAATTTTTGAAGGTTATTTTACTCTGGAAAACTTCTCAGAAAACCAGAAATTTTAATTCAGTTTTCCAGCAATAATGAAATTTTTCATTGGTCATCATTGCCTTTCTTGATCGCGTCCCTTCGCAGCGTTTTTCTCCACTGCGATGCTTGACTTGTTTATGCTGCTATATACCCTGGCACCGCTCATCCGTCGACCACCTCCCCAACTTGTCTAGAATTTGAAAAAAAGCAGCAATGACTTGTTTTAAAGAACTAGTTAGCAACAAGGTTAGGAACTCAATTTCCGCATGAATCGACGTTGACTGAGTGACAGGACTTTCCGGTATGGTAGTGCGACAGAAATGCAAACCAAAACAATGAACAAACACGTTGAGATGATTGCCACCTGAGATTGGAAAGAAGGTACGCTTAAATGATGTGCAGTCAGGTGAGAGCATCAGCACACGTGTGTTAGTACAACATAGAGTCACGCGATTGCTCATCTCAAAAACCAACAAACCATCACGCTGTAAACGATCAGCACATTGCAATTTGCATAGGCTATTTTCATAGTTGCTTTCGCTCTAATAACGAAATATTAGTGCTCATCATTGATACTTTCGAATGAGGTGATGACTTTTAATTAAAGCTGTTATATAGGACTCTGCTTATTGATCGTGAAGAGGTTCAATCATTCGTTATGCTTCACTCAGTATGAGCCTACAAATAAGTATAACACAAGTATGGGGCAATAAATCCTGTCGTACTGTAACACCACACAGTTTGGACTAAATTCGCTTATAACGATTTTGTGTGATAACGATAGATATACTCTTGTTGAATGTAATATAGAACGAAGCTACTAATGGTATGATGCTGTTCATAGAACACATTAGCTTTCTTAACTATGATAAGGGAAAAGAAGAGAAGGTGAATACCACAGCGTAGGATATCACCTAAGTGCTTTTGTTGTTGTTATGTTTCATCTCCACAGCTCTCCCCACCCCCCCCCCCCCCCCACTCTGCCTTGCATTCCCTTAAAAAGCTTTCTAGAAGAAATGAACTAAGATTAGCGCCGATCCCCAATTGGCCATCTTTGAATGCAAACATTCTCAAAGGAATTGTAGCTAATTCTCGATGGCTTGAAATCCATTCTAATAGTCGCCGTATGCAGACGATACAACGACACCACTCAATATGACGGCAGCAGTGCGTGTGTTCCTCGACCTAACTGCTGATGGACGGCCATTTGGAAGACTCGTTTTTGAGGTTTATACTCCTTGATCACCTAAAATGTTTCGAAAGATACTGATATGCTTGATTAGTGAGTTTAAACATGGTTGCTTTATGATCGATTCTTCGAACATATCCCTTTTATTCGGTAGCATAAAATTTATTAAAACTGTAGTCTATAATGCTGAAGAACAATGATTCAGCAGGTAGGAAATAAATAAATAAACGAATAAATGATAACAATATTAATAAGGCTTAGTTCTAATGCTTTATTAGAGCAATATCTAAACCTGTATTATCCAGTTTGGCTATGAGCTAAGGAACTTCTTAGAAAACTCAGAGCCGGTTGCTTTCGTTGGGAAAATTACCCGTCTAGTAGTTTTAATTTTTGAGTAGAGATAATAAAAAAGCAGCCTTGGACGATGGGAAAATTTGAATTTGCCGATTCAATAGAACGTTTCTGGAGTACGAACATTTTGAAGTTTCAATTATCAGTCAACAAGATAATATAAAAAACTCTTGGTAATGAATAAAATACTTCAAGAGTACAAGTACATAACGAATGCAATTGTATTATGTGTTTTATCATTTTCAGCTTCGCAAAGATATTTGTCCCAAAACGACGGAAAATTTTCGCGCCCTTTGTACCGGAGAGAAAGGTTTTGGCTATAAAGGGTGCATCTTTTATCGAATAATTCCTGGATTCTGTGCATGTGTAAGTTTTTATCAAATGCTGTATTCCCTACTAAATATTATAGAGAAAATTTCAGGAATTGATGAGAAGAAGAGGAATGGTTGTCATCTTTCACCATTAAATTCAGTATATTTTTCAAATTTGTTTCCAAATGGTTCTGTTTTGAAAAATCTCGCATTTAGAACAAAACGTGTTGAGACCGTTTTAATTGATGATCCATGTAAAACCTGAATGACCATTAAATGACAGGAAATGAAAACATGAATGATGACTGAGGTGGGAGTGCCTCTTATGAAGAAGAAATTCATTATCAAATATTCGCATGAACCGAAATCGTGAAAATGGTACTCGTTAAGAGCGGTGATTTCGAGACAAATAATGCGGATCGCAGAGGCGGACGCTCGATTTTTGGAGAGAAATATTTCGAGGATGAAAATTTTGAACTGCAACACGACTCACGCGGAGTGCTCTCAATGGATAATTATGGATGGCCAGATACAGTCAGCTCACGTTTCTTCGTTACTTTTGATGAGGCACCGTGGTAAATCAGCTCTTTATTCTTGCATTTATGCAACTTCTTTTCAAAAGTGCTATAAAATCGGAGAAATAGCTCTTCCTCGTTTCTGGAACAAGCTCCATTTTTCTGGCTCGATCTCCGTCAACCTTATTCCACATCCAGCTACGCTGTCGTATTGATTTGTTTAAATTTCTTTGTATATCATAAGCTCCTAATATTAGATGACAGTTTCTTCGTTTTCGATCCTTTGAACGTTACCAATCAAGCATTGATACTGAGTTATCTTTCTTTTACATCATTCTTGTTTTCTTGTACTGTTTTCTCAACAATAACCGAAAACAGAATAGATACTGAATTCGATAATATGTAAACTAAGAAAATATCACTAAATCGGACTTTATTTTCAGGTTAAATGACTACCATGTTGCATTTGGGAAATTGGTGGATGGTTGGGATACACTCGAAAAGCTCGAATCATACGGTACAATTGAAGGATATGGTGTACAAAAGGGTAAAACAACAGCTGAAATTCGTATCTCGGATTGTGGTGAAATACGATGATCGGATATGTTGAATAATTAAAACAAAAGCAGAAACTCTATCATTTGATTTTTTCCAATCAAATTAAGCGGTGAATACACAGTATTTGAAGAATCCCAACATAACAATTGCTTATTGTGCGATGAGTTACTGAATTGCGTATTTCAATTATTTTCTTATTAAAAGAATAAAGAGGCGCTTCTTGGAAACTGCTATCAGTCAATTGAGCAACAGAAAAACACCAAAATTAGAAAATCATATTTGTTGATTCTTCACTTATTCCAAAACTCATAGAGCATTTCTGAATAGCGATTGCATGTCATCACATAATAAGCATGACGTTTTCCTCAGAGCGATTTTTGATGGGAACTTGTGATCATTGCCATAATTCATTAGGCGTGTCCAAACGTTCCCATTTCCAGTCTGCACAGAGCATCGATGAACTAATCCTCCACCCCTCTTCTTCCTAAATCACAGCAAATTAGCGACATTTCAACAAAGCGGCCATCAATGGTTCGCTTCCAATGTAACATAAGAACTTTGTCGTTATTTTGTATGGCCATACGAAGTATGTACACATATGCGACTCAACACGTTCCATTAACTACGAAAGATCATCATCGACTCATCGTCTTCATTCCCTTCGATCGCTTATGTTTGCACTGTATAAATGCATCGTGTTGATGAAAGCGATTTGCAAAAGGATTTATCACCACAACACAAAGAGAAAAGAAATGAATGAATAAATAATCGTTGAGATGGGAATTGAATGCATCGGGAAATTGAATTAAAGCATACAGCACAAATAGATCACACTTCGGTGTATGCAAATTGACTTCAAATAAACAAATTTCAGTGCTTATGATAGAATAAATAAATAATAAATAATGCAACTTAATAAATTAAATTGATTTTAAAAAACAAATAGGCAAATGCGCAGAGACACTTAGCTAAGCACTAATGTATCGAAGGAAAAGACACTCGCTTAAAGAACAATCATGACCTCATGGCGGTATCGCATCCAAAAAACCACTGCTGCATTTCCCCACAAATTTCGCGCTTGTAACATATTCCCTATAACGAGCATCAACTAGCTTTTCTTTCGATGATAATTTGCATTTAACAATTAGCAAAAAACAAACAAAAACTAACGAAAACTCAAAATAAATATGTCGAGTTTTAAAAAATACCACAACAATCTTTTAAAGCACTTCCGGAAATTTCGGGAAGCAAATCAGGTGAAATATTTCAAAAATACTTTTGGAAAAAAGGACACTGCATAATGAGCGCTCAAATGAAGAGAGCAGAGTGGCAAAAAGCAGAAGCGATTAACGTTGTCGAATGCCACCATCAGAAGCATCTCGATTGAAGGCGTATTCACACAACGACAACACAACATCAACGAACATTGACAAAAATGGTCTCTACTGGGAAATATTTCGCATCTTTCATATTTCCCATTGTTTTTTTCTCATCCAAATATCTGAAAATCGATGATAGCCATAATGAAGCGATACTAGCACACTGTTTCATCGGATGATAACGGGCCGAAATTGTGCTAAAAAAATGAATTTGATCGGATTTATTGAGTGCAGTGCGCTTTCGTTCAAGGCGCATTTGTCGTATACTTTGGCATTTTCTGAAAAAAAAAAACGCGAAATATGAGGCCATTCGACAGACAAGAAAAGGAGGACACATTAGTGCGTGCACTCTAAATAGGAAAAACGGATTGTACTGTAGAGGTCTTGGCATCAACGACCCCTACGCAATATATTCGTTCGAGATTAAACCAATATGACAGCTTTGCTATGATAGGCATATAAATCGGGCACTTAGAGATACTCGAATACAATTTGAACTGAGAATACAGCAAGAAGGTCAGAGTTGTTGAGATTACAGACTATTAGAAATAATACGACTAGATGTCTCGTCACTTAAGAGATGATACAACAAGAACGCGATAGACATTATAGAAAAATAAATACCATACTCTCTAATATCCAAAGGCAATTTTATATGAGGCAAATTCAAAATGCACCAATGAAATTCTTTTTCAGCTTCCTTCATTTATCTAATGTTGCTTGCTGGTGTACATATATATCACTGAAAGCAGTCAAGAGGATGTCAGCAAAACAGTGCAAAAGATGTTCAGTCGAGATATTACACTACATAACTGGCTTATGAGCTAATCCACATCACATTGGCACATTTGAAGAGCCATCATACCGTATTCGATGGCACGAGTGAATAGTAGGCATAATAGAAAATATCAGCTGAATCATATGGAATTCTCGAAAGGAATATATCTTAGAAATCAGCATAAGGCACCATGTGACGCTGTGAGTCGTTGTGGCGCAAGACCATTACAAAGCACATTGTGAAACAAATAAATAAAATAATCACTTTCAATATGCTTCTCTATATTTCACATGAACAAATTTAAACAAACTTTGTTGCTCGATTCACCAATTTACCACCTCGGGCACTACGATTGCGCTCATAGACATTGATTATCAAGTTGCTGACACAATTTTCCCACTGTCTCACTCAATAACAGACACACTTCTCTTTTTTTGCCTAATGGCCCTTTAGACAGAAAAATCCTTATCTTAATGGTTAGGATATAGGCTTTTCCAAAATTCAAGCAAGTCTGTACCCGAAAGAAATTCCACTTTAATTTATATCCTTTGATGTCTCTTTAAATGAACTGAAAAAAGTCGAATTTTAGCAGCTACAACTTATACCTCCGCATATGAACTTAGGACGTTCAAGAAAACGATTTTAATCCCCATTCTAACGTGCAAAAGTATGGATATAACCATAAGATTTCATAGGTTGGGATGCTTCCGCGAAAATTTTCGGATCGTTTAATTTAGCAACTGTAAATGTCGAGGAAGTTCGATAATCGAACAACAAAGATTGCCCATTGTCAAGTATGCATTCTTCTTATGGCTCCATGTGAAATAATAGAATGGCTTATAGACGTATGCATCAACTCTCTTACTAGGAATTACTACAAACAGCGGAATATTCTAATTCACTATAAATCACATTCAGTAATGCCATAAACAAAAACATTCGATGCTGATCGCCGATGAAAACGTAGCAGCATTATTTCGCATCCGTGCATTGAAATATCTATATGGTTTTGAAAACTTACAAATCAAATTATAGTTCATCCTTGTTAGCTATAAGAACAGCTAAAGTTGACTTCCATGCCTCAGGACAAAAGTTCATTTCCTTGCTCTATCAAAAACTTTGGAACAATACGACAAAAAAAAACTCAAAAATTAATTCTAAAATTTAAGGTGAATATTAGGTGGGACTGATGCGAAGAGAATGCACTGACAACAATGTACTTGAGTGAATTAGTTTAAAAGAAATAAAAGATGCACAGTGGTGCATTCATCTCAAACAACGTTTCCTTCGTCAAAAGTAAACCCGAATCAGCTATAATAACAAACTTTTGAAAGAAAGCAATTTTTCAAAGCTTCTTTTTCTTTAGCGTTGAGAGACTCCGATCCTCTAAACTAGACAATGAAATCATCATTCTTGTTATACATAGCACAGAAAAAAATGCTGAAAACAAAAAAATTAATTATTTCATTTGCATAAAACCTAAAGCAATAAGGGAAAACATTCAAATGCGAAATAGTTATGAAATAAATATGAAGCGAAAAAATACGTATGTGAAAAAAAGAAAGAAAACGCGTCTCATTAAATATGCAACGGCAGGAAATATTCATGCAAATATGTTACTCGTTCGTCTGCTCGGTGTGTCACAATTAGTGTTGATGAAACCTAAACGACCCTCTAAACGTGTGAGAACCCTGAAATGCTGCAAGCTAGGCAAATTAAAGCTCGGAAATTGATTAGACTCAAAGGAGCGATAAGACACAATTGTCGAAGAGTGCTTCATTGCAAACGTTTCGAAATTTGGTGGCATCACGTTACATGCGGTGTAGCAATATAAATTTTCCACGTAATATGAATAAAGGGTGCGGTGGTGATGAGTGGAAGGAAGAAGAGAACTATGAGCGGAAGATAACTCTGCCAAAAGAGATAACGAGTAATCCGGTCGACAGAAGGACTTTGTTTCCGGATGTTCGCTTCGCGGTGATTTTTTTGTAAAGAGAAAGATGTGCTGAAAACGATGCGAACTTCGAAACCATTCAGCTCTGCCACATGCGAGCAACAGCAACAGTACAAATCAACGATTACAGGGAAAAATCATACGAATCACATCGAGAATCTGCACAACAATAAGGAGTGTCAATAAAGACTAAATTTTGGCAAATACGACCGATAAATTTTTGCTCCTCCATGATCGTCAATACTAAGAAGTTTATATGAGCCTTACTGGTTAATGACTCTCTGCATCGAATATGTTTCATGAATTAATAAAAGGTTTATGCTCTTTTCTCATCCTTCGAATAAAAGGCTCATTTCTTCCCATCCTACAGCTCATCAATAACATGTCGAGGCAATTCGTGCACATATAATATTCATGCTGTAGATGTAATAGAAGCTGGGGGCCTTAAACTATATTGACAGCTTTTCGAAAAATATTTTGCGAGGCGACAAGGGAAAGTGAATAATAGAAAATTGCGAACGGTTAGCAAATTACTTTGTGACAACAGAGTGCTACTTTCTGGCCACCGTATTGCTATCTGAGAATTCTCCTGTACGCTGAGATATTGAGAGGAGAAGGAGCTGTGCAAATCTGACAACCTCACTAGAAACGATACAACAAGTGGTCACGATACTGGAATTCGATTATACAGATTGGTGCAAAATTACAACTAAAAAAATATAATTACCGCATTAAAACAGTTGAGAAGGAACGCAACTGCAGAAAACGTCCGTACAGAGCATGTGATGAATACTACAGATACTACACTTGGGAGGGCATGAGTTTGCCAGGACAAATAAGCCGATAAAAAAAAGAGGGAAGGAGGGTAAAAAAATAGTTTAAAGTATTTCTCAACAATTTTTCAGGAAGAAATCCCCCAATATCGAGTTACAAGGATCCAAAAAACTTCCGTTACTTCAAATCAGGTCTAGACTTCAGGTCGTGAACCTTTTCAAAGTCATTTTAAGCAATTAGGTCAAAGAGCGAACAATGTTGGAATATGCTCATTTTTTCTCTTCCTATTCCCATCCAAAAAAAACCAACATCACAGCAAATGCCATCGAATACTAAGATTGTGAAAAGTTCACATGTTTTGCTAGACTCCATGCCGCGCAATCACGTATCCCATATATGAAACACAATCATTTCACTACTAATTTGGTTTACGACTGGGAATACAATAGCTTTTAGATCTTCTTTTCTGCAAGGGTTAATGCATTTTAGGTCAGTAGTTCGCTAATATAACCCTCCCCCCAACCCCCTCCTAAAATTTAAATCATTCTATTAAAAATTCAAATAGAAAATTATGTCAACATTAACAGTTGCTACGAAAAAAATATTTATTGTTTTCCCAGCCTATGAATTCATTTAAAAACAATAAAAAACTTCACGAATTTTCATGCAAACGAAAGCGTTCATTCGACGATGTGCAAAAACGATCTCGTGATTTGTCTTTATCGGTGTGTGCGCGCTTCGTTATATTCTTTTCATGCATTCGTGAATACATCCAACGAAAGTGTTTTTAAACAATTTAATAAAACTTCAACAACAGCACTGCGAATTTGCATTTAGAGACAGCTCAAATGGAAAATAAGCATATCGAAAGAGAGAGAGCGAGAGGGAGGGAAAAAGAGCGAGAGAAATAAAGCAACAGGAAGTAAGTACACCTCATCCCCCCCCCCCCCCCCCCACAAAGACTGTAGTTGTACCTCTCAGGCGAAATTCTATAATCACATCTTCTCACATGTCATGAAACTTGGAAATGATCCAAATACTTCCACGTTTTCACATTAGAAGTTCCATTAAAGTATGTCCACTAACGCTTATGCTCACCAAAATCTTGAAGATATTTATAAATGATGCCATTTGAGGAAATTACTAAACGAATAATCCTCAGTTACTTACTATTGGCAATAAGCTGGATGGGCTATCGAACGAGTCTAATTCGCAAATTTCGCTAAGTGATAGGAGGAAATTAATAAAAATACCAATGAAGGAAGAAATAGGTATATGCTAGAAAAAATGCTGCGACAGATTATGCTAGGCGTTTTTTGGTAACTCTTTGGAGTTGAGAGATAAAATAAAACCAGAAGTGCACGTGTCGATCGCTCGAACGCTGCAGACATTGCGACATCAGCGACACCGACACAGCCATGGACGTCTACTTTCCGCGCTCGGCTTGCAACTGAAAATGAGAAATCACTAGTGCATACACTAATCACCAGTGGATTGTCAATCATTGCTTCCAATTGCACACTGATAAAGCAATATGGCCATTTGCATAGAACAACAACGCACTTTCATGCATGAGATAATCCACTATTTTCGATTTCGAACTTATTTTTGCGGTTATGTGCTCGTTTCAGGTTAAATACCACACCTTCTTGTTCTATATATATATATATATATATATATATATATATATATATATATATATATATATATATATATATATATATATATATATATATATATATATATATATATATATATATATATATATATATATATATATAACTATTAAGTCGAAAAGGAAAATTCACTTTTCCGGAAATATTCCTAGAAATTGAATTTTCCTTCAAAGTTCCTGCTTCCTCCCCTCACCTGAATCAATTTCACAATGAACGAGCCGCTCGAGGAACATTTAGTTTGCAGATAATCCTTAACGAAGCAATCATCAAAAGCACTCGCCCCCTGCCAACAAAAAACAAAGCGTCCTCTGCAACTAGAATGCCATTACAACGATATCAGGATACAACTTGACGGTCATTGCACTTCGATATTCTGCACAACTTTAGAGCTGCATTAAGAGAAATGGCGTGAACTTTGGTAAACTGAAGTTGTAAGAAGATCCCCATTTCAGTCCTTGAAATCTTCACAACGCAACTTCCGCAGAAACTTGGTAGCTTCGAGGAGGAAAAATTCTGGAGGGAAAGAGGAAGAAGGGCACTGAAGATGGACGGAAGACTGCCATCAATGTTATGAAATACGGGAATGTCCCCACCGAGTCCTGTAATATCCTGAGTCCTTGCAAAGCACCATTTTAAACTTTTCGACTTGAAGCCCTTAAGCTACCGGCCTCGTCATCCTATTATCAACTAAGGTCCGCTATGCTGTAAATGCTGAAAATCATAACTATAGATGACTGTAAATCAAATTGGACGAAGCGTCCTTACCGCAAATATTAGACTGCACGTAACAAAACGAGAGAGCGAAAGATAAAATGAATTTATATATGCGTAGTGAACAAAAAGACAAAACGAAACGAAAATATCACAAGCTCGAATGAAAAACCAAAACAAACCAACGAAAGGGAAAACAGAGCATTAATAAAACAGTTACAAATAAATATAAGTAGCAAAATAAATGTTATAGAAGAAAAAATTAAGTAAATAAATAGTTACAAATCCCACGCAAAAAAAATCGCAAGTTTAGCTTCTCGTTTATTATAGACGATAGTCGACGACTTTGAATCGTTTAATCTGCATATCGAAAGAAATGAAATTTTTTAAAGAAATTAATCCCATTTCTCATCGCACAGCAAATACAATTCGCCAATATATATTCAAATTTCCCATAAGTATTTCATATTTTCGGTAGATATCCCACAAGCAATTTCAAAAATTTTTACAAATTCAACCCAATTCAGCCTGAGTTCTAAAAATCGATTCATTTCATAAACTCTTTTCCAGACATCGGTCTAGTCCAGTATTACTTCCATTCCCTAAACTCTTTCACTATTCCAGACATCAGTTCAGAGTTTCGAAAAATGGGTATCAATGCAGAAAAATATACTAAAACCGAAACCAATTAGTAAAAATTAAAACGTTCTTTGATAATAAATGATGATGTCCTCAGATAAGATTCAACTCATGGTTTTCTGTTTCCTTGACTGACCCTTCAGCCGAACGAGCCACCGATGATGCTCTACGTGGATAAAACTTGTTGCTTTAAGACCTATTAGTTACAAGTTGCAACTTTTTAGCTCTCCTTTACAGCTTAAATACACTTTTCCACAGTAAAAAACAAAAACATTTTCTCATATTAGTAACAAAAGATATGAGTGCAGTCACAACTTGCTCTGCAAGTACAAAAACGTCAATTTAATAAATTAATCCAAGTTCAGATGGAAGGAAAATAGTGGCGCCTAATGTGATGGAACAACTTCATAGTGGCAAATGCAAACTTCATATATATCCCATCGTCATCACAGAATAATTTTAACGTATTTTGTGACTTAATAAATTTGCAATGTGAGTGGAAAATGAGTCCGATTTAGGATGGAAACGCAGAGAACTGATAAAAATTGAAACAAACAAAGTTATTCCCATAAGAAAACATAAAGGATAACTTCCAGTAGCACTCAGGTTGCATTCCCAGAAACCTAAGTAAATGAATTCTTGAAACGGCTCAATTCATTCACGGGAACAACGTCAACAGGTACTTATCATTCAGCAGAGCGCATTAACTTTTCTCCCCCTTATAGCTTAACACTTCCATATTGCAACCTAAAGACACTCCCATGTCGATAATTTAAAAAATCTCCCATATTGATACAAAAAATTTGAATGCAAGTATAACTGAAAAGTCGTCAAACAGACTTCGTCTATGAATAAATCCAATTCATTCGGTAACTAATACAAGCGTGCGGATTGCTTTTTTCCACAGCATTATTCGATCGAGAATTCCAGTTATATCCTGAAGCGTTAGAAAAGCTGATTTCTGACAGCCTATACTCAAGTGCGCTTTGCTCGTCACTGAATCATCTCGAGGATGTCCATCCGACACCAAAATAAAAAACAACCCCAATGCTCGCCGGCAATGAAACGCTTTAGATGACTTTGTATCGATTCTAAATTCTTTTCTAGCTATATTCCTTCAATACTCCTTCTATAACTGTCGCATTATCCCTTTCAAATTGCCAATTAATGTACTTTATTTATCGCTGAAGGGATTCGCTTCTACTTTATAGTTCGCTTATTTCTTTTCGTTATTTTGTAAACCCACCAGCACACATATTCCCCATCTGTGCATTAAAAAATTTCTCTCCAAACACTAATGACAGTAAATGTTAGTAAAAACGCCAACAAACTCTCGTATCGCATATGCGAAAATGAAATCTACTAGCACAACATTCGTCACTTCTCACACATCGTAAAAACGAAATATTTCTATATGAGTCAACACTTATTTCCATCCTCATTAATCGTTCCACCTCAGTGTTTAAAAATCATCCTCGCCATGTGGAAATTAAATGCGCCATTACGCTGATGAACATACAGATATGTTTAAAGGTTCAATGAAGATACCCACCTTGCACCTCTATTTTATTCTAGACATACATACCGTTTAGTTGGGAATATCTCCTTCCTCAAGAAATTCTAGAAATCCTATAACACCTGGGTTACCTCCTCCGCCAAACACCACCAATACTGTGACGCTCCTTACATGCGCATAATGGACCCGTCATGTCCAACAAATTGTGACGTTTGGATGAGAAACTTGTGATGAAATAAGCATGCGGTGGCGACAAACGAGTGCACCATTCCACATGATCGGAGAATCAACAAAACTACAGCCATACATACCGATCACAATACCACTACCACTGGCATATATCACGACGACAAGCAAAAATTGCACGAACCAAAAAAGATTCGACGATGACCCGCCAGTGGATACCCATTAGCTTTACTGTGGGGGTTGCTCCTTGAGGCCAAGCACATTGAAGAGTCGTGATTTCAATCCTGAAGATGAATGTGAGGCGGTCATCCTCGGCGTTTGGGACTCATCGCCTCCGGCACCTCCTGCTTGCTGACCCTGAGATCCTCCAACAGGCGGCTCGTGCTGTAAACAAACAAGCACCGTCAGTCGAGAAAGGGCAGAAGAAAAAAGCTATGCAACTAACAAAACAAGTCATGCTGAGACGCAAGCAATCATGGGATATTGCCAGTTCAATATATATGCACAACGATCCTCACATTTCCCACGGTTCCATGTCAGCCACAATTGGTTTACACCCCCAATGATTCAGAAAAAATCGACGTAAAAAACGATCCTTCAATGAAAACTTGAATGGATCAAGCTAAAAAGTCAATGAGGACCACTTGTGCATGCATGAAAATGCAACGGCAACATCCTTGAATTATTTAGACACTAATATGCCTGCAACCATGAGAGAAAAAACGGTAAGTGAAACCATTCGTTTCAAAGCATAACGACACATATATAAGCAAAATCAGGTACAAAACAAGGTACAACGGCTAGTGTGATTTAAAAAAGCGAGTGGGAGACAGCAGTAGTTGAAGACGTGCAGACCGCGAGTGCATCATGCATTTCTAATTCTCGAAGAACAAAACCGCTCTTTTAAATGCTTCATTCTTTACGGTTATTTTATCTCATCTACACCTCTCGACAGCCGAATATCGGCTGGTAGTGACTCCTGCGCAGATCAGTTCCCATTTAACAATTAACCAAGTCCATACTCATCTTCAGTCCGCTTTCTACAACCTTCGACGCAATTATTTCCGGTTTTTTCTTAAAAGCACACACCAAGACGATTCACTGCCTAATCGTCCGCTCATGATAAATGTGGTTTGTTAGTGAGTGAAGAGACTATCCACAAGCGGAATCCGAGCTTGCGACCTTTCATCTTTCATGGAGATCCTCCAACCTGCCGAGCTCCTGTGGTTATTCTTACTCCAAATTATTGCATGTTTGCGTCATCTAAGTTGGATTTGTATACGAATGAAGCAGTGTCAGCCCGGCGACTACCACACACTAGACTACTTGACTCAAGCAGCATGATTATGTGAGCACAATAATGCCCTACCTTTGAAAAATAACCCCGTAACCACTAATACCGCGTCCATATTAAGATTTCCAGATATCAAAATACATAGCTTCCTGAATTGCGACACTTATACACTATAACCTGAACATATATATATATATATATATATATATATATATATATATATATATATATATATATATATATATATATATATATATATATATGAGTCCAGATTGGGCTCCTCACAACGAGCCCATAAACAATAAAATATAAATGGAGCCTATCATATTAGTAACCATCATAGAATGACGCCGATAACGGGCGAAACGGACTTTCTGAGGCCAGGCTTGCTAATGTGCAACATTCACCAATTACCAATGCCGTCCAAATCGAACCACCTTCCATATTCGACCCACAAAAAAGAAAATGCGCTCCATCAATAAGCGATGTTCGTAGGAAAAGGTCATTTGAAAGTAGCCCCATATGAATGTCAATCACTTCGTCTCTGTTACCGCTCTCGTCGAAAAAATGGCACTAAAATATCGGCGTAAATGAAGCGGTATTTCCCACTGACTCCTCTTGTGTGAGGAATTCAGAGATTACGACGTGAAAAGTGATTAATATCGACTAAGTTTTTGAGGACATAATCTGCCCATCGTCTAGACTTCAAGACAACATACGTCTCCCCCCCCCCCCCCCCCTCTCCGCTATGAAACATGCCGATGCAAACAGACCACCAAGCAGTTTATCATCCAATACATGTCACCACAAAAACATAAACCAGTCCGTACACGTGAATTCAAAGTGCCATTCACCTTAAATGCTCGTCCAACAAGGATCTTTACCTCACTATCAGGGATTTCCCAGAAAACTAACAGATTGGTTTCTGGGCGGATAATTAGATTCCAAAAAACGGAAAACGGCCAAATCATTTAAATATGCTGATCCAACCAAAGTAATAACTCTTATCTACAAAATAAAGACTATGTATGCGAGACATGACGGAACGTGTTCCGTGTTGCAGGACAGTTGAATCAGAGATTATAAGACTGTCAAATAAACATTTGCCTTTCGTTGTAAGGTGATTTTAAAAAATGGATAAGAAGCACCCAAACAAACCAAAAACGACAAAAAAATTCAATGACTATCAAAGCAAAATAAGCGAGAACCGATAGCAAATAGCAATGCTGAAATAACATGCACCACAACATCGAACAACTGACAAAAGCAATACCATATCTAGACAACAATCAACTCATCAAGCACACTTTTCACTTTATTTGTGATTTACATGCCTCCTATTCACACTTAACCTCAGGTCCAGTACTCCAGGTCATTTTCAGAAATAACCACAGAACGATCTAGATACATTTAAAACCTTTTGTCATGTTTTTTTAAAACTAACGTGCTGGCATATACAACCAGATATAGTCATTCACTCACACCCACACGACAACAATCGAAAATTGCAGCACGAGAGTGCGGTAATGATAAGCAATATCGTTTGTAATAACCCTTGAGAACATTTACTTTATCACGTTTCATACACATACAACCTGCCTTAAGGTTAATGCGCATTTCGAAATGTCTTTTGAAAATCCTTAAGAAAAAAAAGAGAAAAAGTTCCTAGGGAAATTTCTCTGAAAAAATGAGAATAACTGATGTCTAGAACGAATGAAGTTTTGTAGAGGAGAGAAGCGAAAAATCGTGGAACCATCTGCGTCTAAGAAATATTGAATCGCCATCGAATTCATTTCTAAATATTTGATCAGACTTTAGAGCTCTCTTAGCAAACGAATCACTGAAATGCGTTACGTCTAAAAATGTTAGTCAATTTCGTCATAAAATTACTCAATAAAATTTCACAAATATTGCATCACTTCTCGCCTTACCCACGATAAAAATTTTTGCGAATGCTCTCTCTAGAAACTAGTAATCCTTCATAGCCAAGTACCATCCAAACAAGGAATGTCCAAGCAAAGGAAGCTGTCCGCAAATAGCACTCTCATATACCGACTATGCAGAGGGGAAGAGAAGTGGCCAAATGTATTTCCGCTAGAAAAACAACAATTTCACAACACATCCATAACGAACCTCAACAACCCCATGCGCCGGGGAGCTCACATGTTGCTGCGCTAGGAGCTGCGCTACCTTCGCCTGGCGAGCCGCATCCAAACACTACAAGCCATTAACACTTAAAATAATGCTTTCTTTTGTAATATGTTCTATAACACACCTACAGCACACCTCATCTCGAGCCCCACATTGTAGACGCATCGCAGAGGTGCACAATTAAACAACTACTACCAAGATTCTAAAAACACTGGGATTCTCGAAACATATCGAGATATTGCGAAGAAGTGAAAATATTCCTAAAATCGATCAAAAGTCTAAAATACACCACGTATGAACAACTGCATTCCGGAAGAAATAATGCTTCAGTTGACGGTCTGCTAATAGCGAAAGACAAAGTAAATAAGAAATTCGCGATCATTGAATAAAAACTGTGATAAGAACAGCTGAAATCAAAGCAAAAGCGAATTTTCACAGCGTAATCCCATCAGATGCCTAGCAACGTCGCTGCATATTATAAACGACTGAGCACAATCCATAGAAAAATGCACTTCTCAAGTGCACTTCCCTATCTTCAACAACACTAAAACCTGACTGAAACCTCGTTAAAAAAGATAGCGCTGAAACTTATAAGTGCTGCGAGAAGAAAAGTACACAAAAAATTCTTTGTGAGAAAGGTGGAGAGGGGAATGATGGGAAAGAGACGGGGAGGAAGAAAGAGGGGGAAGCAAGAAGAGGATGCGTTTTCTGTCCCGCCAGCTATCCAATCACTATAAGCCGCAACTTTCACGAAATGAAAGATTCAAGCTACATCGTGCCGATTTAACAGTACACAGTTTCCCTCACAGAACAGATCGAACGAAACGCCAGGAAGACAAAAATGAACTCGACAACGGAGAATGAAGTCATGCTCGCATCAATGTACTCCACCTATCCGATAAGCCAACTGATAAGCCAATTAATTGGTCACTAAAAGATTCGCAAATCTAAACGATAATACATTTCTACTATAATTTAACAGTGTCCAAACAAAAAAGACTCGCGAAAAATTCAATAGCAACTGCATTTTTCAAAACTTAGAAGAGATTTAAAAATTCAATGCTACGAAAGAAACGAAAAACAAAAAGTACAAAAGACGAGCAAGTGATCCAACATTTCGAGCAAACACGAAGGTGGCGCAAGTGACCAACTTCATATTTCCGCCACTAGTTTACCTGTATGAAATGCGCAGAACACCGTGCAAAGAAACATACGCAAGCATACCTGTTTCTTAGCACGTAGAGCTGCATCCTCAAGTGTTTCAGCCGCTTCATATTTGCCCTGGCGGCGATAGAGTGCCCCAAGATTCTTCAGGGTGGTCGTCACCGTGGGACTGAAACTGTTTTGATCAATCGAATAAACAATATAAAAATTCTACCTTGCAATTCAGATGGATCTAGTTGAAACTTGAAATTTTCGGAGAAATCTGATAACTCAGTCATTGAAAACAATTGCGGCGGACAAAATTCGAACCCGGATCCCTTAAATATCTTTCAGAGATCGTTAAATAGATAAGCGCACTGACAAACTCCACCCTTCCGATTTGCGGATTAAACAGTTTGTTTGAGCGCTGCAACGACCAAAACAACGTCGGCGTCCAATCTCTGTAGCCTCTGTAGCGCGCTTCGCCTACAATGCTTGAAGCGTTCCAAGTGCCGAATAACATTAAAGCTCTAAAGTGCATAACAAATTTCGGTGTCATTTTATCAACATCGAAAAAATTTGCCTTTATTAATGCATCTAAGGCTGACAATATTTACAGAAATAAACGCACAATTCATAAGCACATCCAATCCAAGAAAGATAACAGAGAATGATGGAGTATTCAATAATGATAATAACTGACCTATCAACTTTAGCGGCTTTATGCCAACCACCGTATTCCTGATAAGTGCCCGAATCGGCTCCTTTATGTTTGTTCTCTTCGCGATCTTCGGCAATCTGCCAAATCGGCTTATTGTCATCAGCAATTTTTCCAAACTCACGTTCATGAGCACGTGTTAGAATTTGTTTGTAGAGGATTTCGGCTTCCTGAAACTACCGTATCTGTCTATAATAATGCAAAACATTTCTCGTAAATGCTACAATAATCTTTCATTAAAAACCCCTACCGCAACTTTTGTCTCTAAAAATCTTGACCCCAGATGATGACTTCTAGGCTTCAGTGACTCAATATCGGGATTTATATTCAAGGTAAAAGAAGGAGGGCATTGTCCATCGGCTTCAAAAAGTTTGTCGAAAAGTGAGCGAGGATATCATTGATCGACATCAACGAAATTTAATAAAATATTCAGACATTCTTCAAGTAGTATGCACTATTTGCAATCATCGAAAATACAACGGCAAGCAAAGACCTGACAGCTAATATTAAAGCGCGCACTCCCTCCCTTTTTTATCGCCTCCACTCGCCGCGACTATGAGTTCGTTACTTCATTTTTGAGACCACTGATGGCACTAGCTGTGCCACTGATACAAGGTGGTAATGATGAAATCTTCGTTAAGGTGGAAGTAGAAGAAAAAAGAGTGAAAGCTGACTCATAAAACAAATAGCAGCTAAGCGGAACTTTCTGCAGCGTTCAACATCCCAAAAGGGAAATATAATTAGGAACATCCACTGATGGGAACAAGCCAAACAAATCGGTTCATGTGCAACTTTGGATGCGGCGAGGTTGTGGTATGATGACTATCGAAATACGCAAATCGGATAGAACGATGATGGATGTGGGTCGTTCTGCTCAGCGAGCGATATTCGACTTGTGTAACCAAAATTCATATATCTTGACATGCATCAAGGTATGCGCGATGTTCGGTTAGGAGTCTATTTGCATGTGACGTCTCAAGCTTTGGATGTTATTCAGCAGTTTGCCACCCGAAACATATCAACAGTGCGAAGTTGAAAAGCAACAATCGCGCTACAGATAAACGAGTCTCTCGAATATAAACTAAAAAAAATAGTTTTGAAAAAAAAAGAAAAAGAAAAATGGAAAACGTTCTCGATCTGACTTCCCTTTACTCCTCATCGCAATCGTGTACATGTGTGGTGAAGAATAATCTGCCAATGTATCTGGTGTGCATACAGCAATCTATCGCAAATAGTTTTAATGGCAGAGAGGCTTAACAACTACGGTAGAGGGGTAGAAAGACGTCGCCGGTGAAGGCATTCACGGAAAGCGATACCGACACAATGACTAATCGATATGCTCGATCGCACCCCTCGTTGCTTTCACAGAAAAATGCTTCTATATGACTTCAAAAAAAAAAAAAAAAACGTTCAACTGATCTGTTGTCCTAGTATGAAAAACTGAAAGCGCTCCAGTGATATGGAATATATCCAACATGACTGCTTAAAAAATACATCACTACCGTATCTAATAATCGTTAAATTTTGTCGTTTAACAGTGCAAAAATTATTGAGTTAAAACATCACTAAACTAATTGTGATAGGAGTGGGACTCAAACTGATATCAACTTCGAATTCTGCTTACCTTCTGTCGCAATAAATGATCTATTCCTCTGGACTCCGGAAATATTTTGTTAGCTCCGAGTAATTTCCGAATAAAACACAAGATAGTTTGGTAAATCTTCAACAAAATCAGGAACACTTCCAGGAAGCGATTAAATACTCACTCAGTTATTCAACACTGCAAACGACTGACACATATAGCGTCAGACGGTGAAATTCGGAAGAGGAATTAGTTTAAAAGCATGTAAAACCAGGCTCACTCCTTCATGCGAACCTGTTCATAATAAAGAAAAAAAAATTCCAAACAAACAGATTTTAAAAAAATACCTAAAGATGCAGAAAACAGACCTAAAAGAAACTTCCAACAATACAAATGAAAAATATGAACCTCAGGTGGAATGTTCCCTATAAAGGAATAAAAAGAGTGGACAACACCGCAACTGCTGTTGCATCAACCAGCCGGCTAACCATAGTTAGCTCAGCTGCCACCTCAACTAAACAAAAGCCACCGTAACCCTTTCTTCAGATCTTATAATACTCGAATGTTCAATACTAAATGGGCGGCAGCTTTAAATAAGGGATATATGCATATATGCGTAAAACAAGAAAGATTTCTCCCGAAAACGCTAACAAAACCCTCTGACTGCCGAAGAGATATACGCCCTCATTAGCAGCTAATGAAATAACCTTATATTTGCCCTGTTTGAGGAACGCCGACGAGAGATTATTTTTCGTTTTCGCAACGTTCGGATCGTCGGGTCCAAGTTTCGTTTCGTAGATTTCTAACGCTCTACGGTAGTAGCGTTCCACTTCATCATATTTGCCTTGATTTTGGCACAGCAGTGCCAAATTGTTCAATTGCTTTGCCACATCCGGATGATCGGCGCCCAATACCTGATAAATTTCTTCCGCTTTTAATGTTTTGAAGCATACTCTATAATACGCCTACAACGTGGAACAGCCGATAATCGTTCTACTTTCAATGAATATGTCTTGTGTTACCTGAATCCCTCAACTACCAGAGAGATGCTGCATACCTCAGTGTCACAGTGTGCCCAATCAGAAAAAACATTAAACCTAAGTAGCTAAACTATCAGCACTCGGCACGGAACAAAAATGACCCAATGGAACCTACGATTTTGTTATCTGACTAAACAGTAAAGAATAAAATCCCAAAAAAGTTACTTCAGCGCCAAATATTTAGAAAATTTTATCATTTTTCGCATCATCTAACAATGAATCTTTGCAAAAAAAAAACAGTGGTTTAGTATCAGTTTTTAAGACAGATTTTATGCTCGAATCTTTGCAAATGAGAACCATAAAAAGGTAAGCGGGACTTGAAAAATACCTTCTCTCTGATCTCAAGAGCTCGCTTACACAGCGGTTCAGCATCCTTATATTTGCCACGTTTTCCATAAAGGACGGCCAAATTGTTGAGGGTTGCCGCGACCGCCGGATGGTTTTCACCCAAACATTTCTCGCGAATATGCAACGCTTCATTCAACAGATTTGCCGCCTCCTTGTACTTATTCTGATCTCTATAAAAAACATCGTCTCATACGCTTAACAGATCCCTTTTGGCATACGCTCGCAAAAAGAAGTTGACGCACTTTGTGCAATTTATTTATGACCGTAAGCAGGAAATTCTTTTAAGTATTAAAAAATAAATTGAAAACATTTAGAACAATCCGGTAATTTTACTTTAAGCCGCACCTGACTCGCAATCGCAAAATAATGGAGATAAATAAGGAAAAGAGGACGAGGAAAACGAGGAAAAGGAAAAGAGGATGCATTTAACAGATACTGCAACTAAACAGTATAAAACACGAGACCTCTATAGTATGGAACTCACAAAGGCCGAAATGTCCAATCGGGAATAGACTCATCGACCCAACAGACCCATGTTTGGTGATCTTGAAAATGCTTTCAACTTGCTAAAAAAGCACTGTTCCCAAGATATGGTCATTACAGATCTTTCGTTCTACTTCCTCTTACAAAAAAATTCCGCAGACAGAGTGGATATAGAAGGGAATTGAAAATCACAGACGGAAATTTTAAAAAATTATAAAAAGATGTAAACTTGCACAAATTAAGTTATATATAATATATATATATATATATATATATATATATATATATATATATATATCCTTCAATGATAAAACCAGAAGAAGGAACAACCTGTAAACAAGTGCGAGAATATTAAGCATAGTCGCGACATCGGGATGGTCGTGGCCACTGGTCTTCTCGAGATCCTCGAGTGCTTGTTTGCACAACGGTACTGCAACTTCGTAACGCCCTTGCGACGCATACTGAATCACCTGCAACAGCCATTCATTTTTTAAGTTCACAGCCATATTCACGGGAGGAACGCTCCCGTACTCTAGTAAACTCATTAACAATACCGATTCACCCAAGCAAACGGCGGCATTGCAGATAAAAAAACTGAAGAAAATATTTCAGACACGTTGAAAACGAAACAAAGTACAACAATCATTGCGCATCGCAAACGTAATTTCGCAAGTTAACTGTTTAGAGTTTTCTCGAATTGCATGGTTATTCCTTATTATTGACAAATGATTAGGACAAAGTGCTAACAAGATTATGAAGAGTTCTGAGACGAGCTGGTATCTCGTAACCAGCTGATGCACTGGCCGCCATCGAATGAGCTGGCGTTGGATGGGCGAATTGACCCGAGAGATGTCCTGCAAAACTTATGTTTCAATCAAACGATTCCCAACCAATAAAACTGAAGCAGGAAGCTGCAATCCACATCCCTACCCAAAAAAACCACCCACTTACCTGAACACCGGAAATTAACAACTCACTTCTAAACCTTCCTTAGTTTCAACATCCCCATAACACCTATGATACAACGAAAGGGGAAGGAACTGAGCTTTCTGCACAACGGCCATAAATGGAAACAACCTTAGGAAGCATATCGAGTTTCTACCGCGATTTACCGAAAAAAACAATATGGGTAATGCACAACCCTAGAAAAAGCAAACGATCAGTAGTGCATATTGCACGAGAGGAAAAATTTTGTTTCCCAGCCCAGAAACCCCCAAAAATGTCCTCATAAACAAGAAGATGGGCTTAGAGAAACGGAAAAGAAGAAAAACCTTTCACAGCGTAGGCACATCACCAAGTTCCTTTCGTGTATGGCCCCATACATTCGCATGCAAACTCCATTCATGCCATTTGAAGAAATGGAAAAACAACATGAAGACCATTCAAAACAATACACTCCACAACTCGCGAAATCATCAATCTTACATCACTTAGATATCATATTCAAGTCCAAATTCAGGAATTATTTATCTTTTCTGCTTGAAAGATGATAAGTTTCGGCTTATAGATTAATTTTTGCCACAGAACTTCGTCAGCGACAGCCACAGCACATGGGTTCACAACATCAAAGGCAACAGCTTCAAGGTAAACAAATCGAGCAAAACAACACAGAGAGCGAGAACGAACTTCCGCATTCGGTGCTGCTGAGGGCAAGAAAGGAGGCCCCACTAATAAAGAAAACGTTTAAAGCAACTTTGCACCATCGCACTCCAATTATCCCCATTCACTCTTACAGGCCTTCAAAAGATAAAAGATGCATTACCACTCCAGCGAATTTCGATGCGTAAGTAAAATGAAGGAATGAATAACCATCGACCCTTTCAGTCCGCAAGAAAGCCACAGTGGGCCTTAACCGCCTCGAACAAAGCTCTGAGTAAAACTGTATCGGCAATGCTAAGAATGCAGCAAGGTCCCAGTAAACTTTGAAAGAACTTTGGGTCCATGGCGCATAACCACTTGATGTCACCTAAGCCTCCTCCTTATAGTTAACAAATACCAACTATGGCAGAAGAAACGCTGAAGGATTTCATCCATTTCCCCCATCTATTTTCTACTTCCCCCTTTCCACCCTCAGTCAGGTGCGTGCACGCAACAAGGTCAAACAAACCGCTGATTTCTTCATCCTCCTCGGGTCCAAAGCCGAGATCCTGCAGTGTGTGGTCGTTACCTCGCAACTCTGATTGCTCCATTGTTCTCTCACTCTCCTATCAATTATCATTTGCAAATGCAACATAATACTTCTGAATTAGTTTACTGAATTTTACCAATTACCCTTTGAACCGCTCGATTATCGCACCAATCGTGACTACTGCTTCATATAATCCAAAAAATTGAGGATATTTCCTCACTTCTTTCTCTTACTTTCCTCTCTCCCTCGATGCTCATTTGCGAAAGTTGTTAGAAACGGGAGCGGACAATAAAGTTTGCAATTTTTTAAATTCCATCTGGAATTTTGAGTCAATTAACTTGAGCTTGAAAGTGTTAAAAGATCTCAAACTTGGAACATTTGCACAGGAAGTGGATGATATCTGGTTTGAACCTCGCCTGCGGGCATAATTTTCAATCGTCACGAAATATGCTTAAAAACCTATCTATTTCCTTCAATTTCATGTTGATTTCGGAACTCTCGAAGCAGAGGCAATGCAGCTGCATGTAAGCATGGAACTACAGGCATCATGGTTGTATCCCATTTGCTGAATTCATGCATTTAAAGTTGAATTTCCAGCATCTATGTGAGAGATAACAGATCAATTAGTTGCCTTGTGATGAGCCATGCAAACCTACAAATTAACTCAGGCGTTCAACTCAAATAAGCTGGAAGATGCAAAGAAAAACTTCAACACCTGTTGATCCGTATCGTATTTCTTGATCGAGTTCATATATTCCAAATGTTTTTTCTCCTCTTCGAGTTGTGCCACTTGCTGCAATGTCACTCTCTATAAGTATCCACAAGGCTCCAATCATTCACTTCGAAATGAGACTTTCAAGAACATTTACCGACCACATGACAATATTCTTACATATGGAAACATCAGTGACTTAAAGCATAACAATCTTAAAAGCCATCGGGACTCAACACTTGCACTTCGAAAAAAAGAGACTTGTAAGAAACAACTTTTAAATACTAGCAAAGGCGCCTCTTTGGATGTACGGACGCCTATGAAGATACGTTCGACGTTCCCATTGCCCTCTCCCCCTTCTCGTTGTAATTTATACGGCGAGATGATTAAAATTTGATCGAAAGATTACTTCACTTGTATATCAGTGCATATTTAAAATCGAAATGAATCCTAGGGAACTCGAAAAATATGTATGCTTTAGAGATCACCGAAGTTGAAGTTCCTGCTAAAATTCGAGGGCACTTCAATCCATTTCAAAAAACACTACTCCCGCCCTCAACAAAGCATGGATCTATACTATTTTCGAGAATACTGCTCTTCGAGACATCTCCCGGAGAAGCACAACAACGTGATCACAAAACGGCATATAGCTGCATCGTTAAGTTGAATGTAATCAAATGATAAAAAAGCATACCTGTCCACTGCTTTGCAATTTTTGCTGTGTGGAGTTCAACTCATCTCTGAGCCATGCGTTTTCCTGACAAAGTCTTCTTACTTGTGCCTTTAGTTTCTGCTTCTCAGCTTCGACCGTTTGAAGGTGACCAGCTAACGCCATCATAACCTTAATCCACATTTTCATTCAACCTCCTTGACTGCAAAATATACGAATATTCTTTGAAAAAAGTGATCAAATTTGAAAAATTAATGGGAAACACGAGAACTGAATAAAAATCGAGAAAAAATCGAGCAAAAAGTTTATGAATAAGCCGAGAAAGTTTCAAGTAACGACCTTAGATGATCAATATATACCTTGCAGATCAAACTTAAGAAAAAGTCATTTGATCGTATTAATGAGACGCTTTCCTTAAAGCATCTGACAGCCGCTCAGTACGTTTCAAAATCCGCCGGGCATTAAACAGCCCTTCTTCGTTAGCAATAAGTTACAAGAAACGCCCAAGCTCAAAGCTTCATCCACCACCTCGTGCTTTAATTCTCGAGTAGCACTTAACAAGCGTAATCGAAATGATGTTACCTGTGCTTCTTCGATTCCCAGTCTGAGCATATCGAGATTCTTCTCCACAATCAACGCTTTCTCTTCAATCAACGCCGATTCATCGGTGTTCAACCCTTGTATACTACTTACGAGTGTACCCTAAAATCAAAAATATCGTTGTAAACAAAATATTTGAAAACTTGGCAGTTAGCAACATTCTGTTAAAACAATTTTCAATAATTAAACCAGAATTACTCGGATTGCGACCGAGATGAACATTGAGTAAGCTTCTAGAAATATTTCACTGCTCACTTTTATAGCTTCATGTTCCTCTTTAAGTGCTTCAAGACCTTGCACGACCGTCCGTGTACTTTGCAGGATCTCTTCCTGTGATAACGCCGTCATCCTTCCGATATCCTCGATTTTTCTTCTGAAAGCTAATTACGCAGTCGAATTTGATAAATGATATGAGTCACATACAATTAGGTTGGATATCGTGATGGACAATATTCATTAATTGATTCGTAACGTTCACATATTTGAAAAATTAAAGCCGAGAGACCTCAACGAACTCCAATGAATCTCTTATAGTGTTTGGAATGCAACTTGAATGCTTCATAAACATCGCGTGAAGTTTTTCGAGCTCATTCAAAAATATATGAAATCCAAACGATATTACAACAATTTTGACCTTCACAATATCGCAACGAGGCCTACAGTGCCCACTAATAAACACCCACTAAAGAAAACTTCAGAATAATACTATCGCAATGGGTAATACCTAACACGTCTACGCCGGAATGAGATTCTGCAACTATAGTATTTACTGCAAAGGTTGCTATCACTGAACCTTAATGAGTAGGCAAACGCAGAAACGATACATGAAATTCACTATCAATGCGTTCAGCAAAAAATAAAAGAAACAATGCAGTGTATACTCTGCAAGAAAACCTATGCAGAAACATCGACTCTGCCACGGATCCGTACGTACCGTAAACCCACATTCGTTACAAATCCTTACCTACCGTAAACCCTTATTTACTAAATCCTCATCTATCGCAAACCCTTATTCAAGGTGAACCTCGACGCACCTTATCAATTCTTCACGTGACAACTGCCTACACCAACTTGCGACTACTATATGAAAGGCATTCACGACACTATGCTGCTTTTTTTCACATTCATCGAACTCCCCACTTATGCCTGGGACTTATTTATTACAGTAATCTAGCCACTAAGTAACGCAAGACTAAGAAGAACAGTGTGGTGCGATTGAGCAACAAAGCAAAATATTATGGCATAAAAATGTCACTTCTGAAGGTCAGAGATGAATAAATATTGAAAAAATTACGATAAAATGGAAAACATAAAAGCCGTTGAATTTTGTACAGACCAAATCATGTCGCGTAGACAACAGATTCATAGACCAACAAAGACTCTGAATCAGAATTTCTCGGAGAAATATTGAAGGATTCGAAAAATTACTTGGGAAGACGCTTTAAGGAGAATACAGCGCTACGTGCTTTTTGCAAAACTGCTTGGTGTGTTGATCAGCTAAGCCAATATTGAAACAAGACTGAAGACGCGCTGATGAAGGCTAGTGTATGCAGATAAATATATATATATATATATATATATATATATATATATAATATATATATATATATATATATATATATATATATATATATATATATATATATATATATATATGCCTTATATGACATACCTGTTCAATGCTTCCTATCACTACTAGCACACTCTATCAGCTCAATTTAGGTAAAGACCTGACGTCGTCATAAAAACAGCTGATAGAACAGATGCTTTGAAGGATTTTAAAAGAATGAACTTTTTGCGATGACAGATGCACGTGAGAACTCCTTTATCGTTCTGCAACAACAACATTCTAGGATTCCAAAAGTTCCAATTCGGATGTACCAAATAACTACCCAACCATCTAGAACTGTGCTGCTTTGGATGATGAGTTTAAAAAAGAGACTCTCGAGCTACACTCTGCCACAAGTGAACATAAAAGATCTCGACCTTCAAGGTGGCGAACTCCAGTATTCAGGAACACCCTCAGCAATATCAACATGAAGTTATACAAAACTCGAGTTAAAGCAAGGTGAGAAACCGCACCACAATTACACAATCCCGTAGCAACAATGCTTTTTAACAGCCATTCCGCTGCAAATATACCATAATATAGGGAAACTACCACCTCACTATGCCCCGATGAGAACCTTTAACTCAGAGCCGATACGCAACGCATCACCACATTTACGCACGCATCCACTGCGCTTGAGCTCATCAACGAGGAGAGAGTGTGCAGCTGTGGAGGGGCAGAGAAACGTGCGACACACGAATAGACGGACATACCGATCGATCGCTTCATAATGCTAGCGACAACGAATATTAAGGTGCTCGAGAAAAACCAATAAAATCGAGCGCTTCGTTTATGCATTTCTAAGTTACTAGGTGAGGGGGGGGGGGGAAGTGAAGAGGTGGGGGTGATGGGGAAGGGCGGGGAAGGGGGTGCCGGAAGCAGTACGTCGATCCTTCAAGTGATATTCACTAACAGCTGATAAGCAATATTTGGTGATAAATCGCTACATCGCAACAATGAAATGACACTCAGATTGTGTGATCGACGAACAAAATTCCACTGGAATATCCTGCGTTACGAAGTTAGCCATTACAAATTTTTGCATATTTGATATATATATATATATATATATATATATATATATATATATATATATATATATATATATATATATATATATATATATATATATATATATATATATGCATTAGAGCTAATCTACTCCCCTATTAAAAGACCGCATAAAAGCTAAATAAATTAAGCATTCATTGCATATTTTGTAATGGCTAACTCTCTACTATAATGGCTAAATCCTAAAGAGAGTCTCTATTATATTGCATCGAAAGATGGAATTTGATATTTGCATAAGTCCCCCTTGTTTTCATCGAAAATAATTCCAATTGTCTATCATTTAGAAGAGTTAAATAATGTGTAAATGTGATTTGTTGCCGATTGAAAATAGAATTCTGCAGAGTTGCGTTTAATTTTTGAAGTTTACTTCACCATCATGGTAACAAACAAGTGTCATGTTCACTTAAATCCACAGACCGCCGCTCAACCCCATCCAGCAGCTCTCTCCTTCTCTCTCTGTCTCTCTTTCTGTCTCGAATACGATCATATATGGCCTACTAGAAGTCTGTTGCGCCCTTCATCAGTTCTATCTAAAGCACAGAGAAAACTGAAAAAAAAAACATCTCATACACTTGCGGACGAGGGGAAGGGGAAGAGGGAGGGGGGAGGGAGATGGAAGGGAAACTGAAGAGAAGAGAGTGGGGAGCTAGAAGGAGCGGCGCGATATGTTTTGTGAATCTTTATTCCTAAAGATTCATGGATGGATTAGACTCGTCTACCGACAAAATTTGTCAATTTCTCCCAGTTTCCGTACTTATGCCCTCCTGGAACATCGCTTAACCTTCACTATAAAGCCGAAATAATAAACCCGAATGTTATCCAGAAGATATATGAAGAAAAAGGAGATATATTATCCATCACAGCGCTGGGCCCCGGCAGCATTAAACTGGACATGAGTCATTCAGGTCAACCCCAAATCGGACATGAACATAGGTCACATAGAATTGTTTTTATAATAGTAGGAGAAGTGGGAATCAAAGAGAACATGAGGTTCCATATAGTTATTAGATCATCCATCTGTTTTAACACCGTCGACATATCGTACTTTTACCTGTATCCTGCGCCCTCAATCACTTTGAATTTTTGAAATCCGATCAGTTTTTAGATAAGGAGCAGCTCGAAAGGTTCTAGTAAAAATTGCCAAAGAAGTGCGGAATTAAGCCATAAACTGACACTAAGCCAAATTTACTTTATCAACGTTTACTGTAATTTAGATATTACACAGTAATTATCACTGTTTATCTTTAATATCACAGGTATTTCACCATCATAGTCATTCGAAGGATTTTATTAGTTCCCCGAAAGAGTTACTAACTTCTAGTAATTACTATGAGGAAATTTTGTTCTCACAAACGGTGTGTTCTCATTCAAGAAAAAGTATACAATAAGCTTCCATCTGGTCATTTACTGGTCAGCTTGGTCACTTGCCCACTATTTTTTAGCTCCTTGTATTTTATCTTATACGTTTTTGTAATATTTTGTTGAACACATTTGCAGTCTCTTGTATATGATAGCTGCTCAAATAAATTGTTCGTTTACTTTGGTTATATTTTATTTCACTCTTTTTGCAATTTTATCTATTTCCTCGAATCCATTCACATGTGAGTTGCTGTTGTTGCTTACCAAGTTTGTATTCAAGTTGCTATTCTTCACTACGTAAATATTTTGAAAGTTATTGAAGAATTAAGAACGCCATAGATTTAAGTGATTTTTGTGGTAATCCGCATCATTTTAACTGCTCATCTGGAATGGTTTTCAGCTTCGTTATCATTGCAATTTAATTCGGACTCCCCAAATCAACTAATCAGAAATGCTAATAAGCGATCGTGCAGCAGATAAATTATTCATTTATAGTTAGTTAACTCTTGATGTAATTTTATATGAAAATATTTTTGCATATTTGTTAAGTGGTTCAAGCTTGCATGCATTTTCAGTTGAATAGTACGATGCGAGATTATTATTGAAGAACGCTTTCCCGACTTTTCATCACCAACTATCATTAGATTAGATATTCTAAACGAAGAACGAGCCCCCCCCCCCCCCGGCCCCTCCCCAGCTGATTTTACACTCCCAACTCTGTGGATTAAGTGTCCCCCTCCCCTCGCATTACTGGCCGATAAAATCATTTCGACGCATCATACCACTCTCAGAGAGAATGTAGAAATTATGAAGAGCATGCCTGCGAAGGAGGAAGAAGAGTAAAGCGTGTGCTTGCTCACCACCTTGCTGGTGCGAGCCCTTGTAAAGTGATTCGTGCAGTGCGTTCCATCTGGAAAATACCATAACGTTCACGGGTTTCGATGTTTTCGAAAGAATTCCACAGGTATCTTTTCTATTTTAGGTTTGCCAATACAATTTGCCAAAAGATGAGCCATAAATGGAAGCAAAACACACTATATGCTTTTAGGGAATGTACTTTTCGCATTTTAGACATCGCAAATTATGTTCAACGCAAAAAGGATCTATTCATATCTATTGTTTAATTAAATTTAGCAAGCAAAGTGTTCTATACGAAAAGCATCTCTGCATGCAAATATGTACTGCAAATCTCCTTTAAGTATCTATTCATATTTGCAGCCATCGTCTAGAAAAGCTTCTATCAGGAAACATGCTCTTATAATTTACTACTTAAATTCAGATTCATTTCAAGTAAATCAATTCCAAATGAATCACAGCTACACCAATTTTGCACACTCTCGCATACACCATGTGCACTTAAGTGCTAATAAAATGTTCCATTGCACACATATAATCAGCGTTTGGGTTAAAGTTTTCATGTTGCATGTTCGTTTATTAGGTAAGAGAAACAAACGCAGAAATATACTTTTGGTTTTCATGCAAGATATAGACACATATCACACAACACATCACTACGAATAGTGTACACGGGGGTAAAGAACCAACTGGTGGAATTCAACCTGTCGTTGGTGATATTGGAAATAAAAGATTCTCAAGATAAAACAAGTCTGCCATATTTTAAAATGCGCTATTTCAGACATCCCCGCGTGCGATATTGTCATCCTCATGCGCAACATCTTCATCTTCTTGTGCGCTATGTTCATCCCATGCACGGGCACATCCAGAAGGTCTTCATCCTCGGCATGTTATGAACTCTAATATGTGTTCTAGTTACTTGAGCACTACCATAATTTGTTTTATTTTATGTGCAAATGTTTTGAATATTAATTTGAATACTTAAACATATTTTTGAATGCGTTCTAAAGATTCGTTGTTATAATAGTTCCACAGAGTTGGATTCCTTCGGGATACAAAAGCGAAAAGATCATTGATGGACACATATTCACGTCGAAAAATAAATTTTGTTGCTAGTCATAACGGGAATAGATGTATTTTATACTAATAACAATCTGTACATTTTATATTCAGCATGCAAAGAGACAAACATAACGCTAGTCGATGAAATATCGTCGCCTCACCTCACCTCTCCTCCCTCCTCTCCCCACTCTTTCGAAGAACACTAGAAAAGTAAGACAGCGAATCGGCACCTCCGATTTGAACAGTTATTTTGGCAGCAACAAATAAGTCACGTTATCAAATTCGCAATGCAACAATGCGTTATGCTTAGATAGAAAAAGGAAAGACTCAACTGGGACGGGTATAGAAGAATCAGTGGAGGTTAATATGTGCATCCATTTAGAGAATTTACTCATAAACAAATGGATTCTATAATAATTTCAGTGCAATTCGAGTGCTTTCAGCTATCTCGAAAAGGAGTTACCAGTTTTGATAGGTTATATTTACCTTTGCCCGTACCATTTCCACTCCCTCCCCATCCCCCTCTAAATAGCTAGACTGTTATCTTTTTTGCCATAAGACGAAGACAAAAGTAGTCGCCATCGCTGATCTGAGCATCCCCCAGAATTGTCTGTTTCTCGCCCCCTCCCCCTTCATTAAAAGAACCATCATGTCTTCATCAGTTTACTAAATAACTCATTAGCCTGGTTAATTTTATGTGAGACTTAAAAAGTATTTAGATTTAAAGTGACGTGATGTAACTTACAAGTGCGACGAAGAGAGAGCAATCGTCGAGAGACCCATGTTGCACCAACGAATTTCTCTTACACTAATCAATGCGCACCAAGACGGCTCTCGCTAGAGCGCATGGACGACGCTTCGCATCTTTCATTTGAGTTTCGCTTGCAGGCCTAGGCCATTGGTTGTCATGCAAGCGTCCACAATCACGCCTTTGCCCAGTGCATTGCTTTGCTTTTTACGCTGCTCGCTCAGCATCAACAGTTTCAAGCTTAGTCTTTCGCTGCTCGCCTAACATCCATAAGTCCTCAGTTACCATACTCCGATATGTTCACTAAATTTATATATGCGAACATATTGCCCGTGATAAGGAACCTCTATTCATCAATCTATATGAGAGAATACTAATTTAAAATATATGACAGCATAATTAGACTTGCTGGTATCCGTACTTTAGCTGAAATTAAAAAGACGAAAGAAGTAAATAATAGGCGAGCAAGGGAACATCGTTTTTTAAAGGAAATTTCTGCATTTGAAGTTAACTTTGAATAAAAGTTTAGAAGAACGATCACTTGCATTGTTTCAAAAAAAATCTGCTTTGAAGAATTGAAATTGCTTAATGTTTTTCTTTTCAAAAATTGCGACCACCCAATTGCACGTATAAAAATCACCAAATGAGTCATCGATGCTATCAGTTAAAGCACCTGGAGGATATGGATGCTCCATACTCAGCACAGTGCTACGTTTTTCTTGATTCTTGATAAGTGCTTTACTTCCGACATGATCCGGTATGTGAGGTGAGCAAAAAACTTTTGAAGAGGATCTTATTGATCACACATGCCGTAGAAAATATGAATTCAAGAACACGCGACCATAGCCAGAAACTCTTTCCTTACTCAAATAAAGAAATGCAACGGCACCAGTGTGACCGTGGATGCAAACATCGATATCACTCTATGAATAATTGATGGAATGCCTATATATATATATATATATATATATATATATATATATATATATATATATATATATATATATATATATATATATATATATATATATATATATATATATATATATATATATATATATTATATATATATATATATATATATATATAACTTTTTGGATGGGTATAGAAAAAATGATTCAAATGATATATATACGTACATGGAAAAAAATGCCTGAACGATTATAAAATGATATATATACGCGCATATACTTTATGGATGAAACATTTGACGGGTATGGAAAAATGCCTGCCTAAGCGATTCTATGGTTCAATGACGCCCCTTTATATAAACATAGGAATCCATCAGTTGTATGCATTGCAAGTTTTATTGCCCGTTATACCGCAGTGGAATCTCCGTTGCCGGACTTAGAACGTCTTCCACCTAGATATCAAGCAACATTTCAAAAGTAAACTCGTTAGGAGGATAACATTGTGACAGACATTTAATCAATTTCAAATCACACAAGCATAAAATATTTGCAAAAGTGTTCCATAAAAGCAAGTAAGAAAAACATTCCAAAAGGAAGCGATGTGCGGTGATGGGAAACCGAACTATGTGAGTGAGGCAAGTGAAGTGCTATGTAGGTGAATGTGAAGCATGGTGCGTCAAATATAAATGATTTATTGCAAGCCGCGAGCAGACAATTTAACGTCCCAAAACAGTCATTCTCCTAGACGGATATCTAGTTCAGTGAAGTATCTCACATACATTCGAACAACAATCATGACCTCTACGAGGGGGGAGGGAGGGGTGGGTGGGAGGAGGACCTTCTCATTGAACGTTGCTGGTGAACGTCAGGCCTTATCTCTTGAAACATAAGAACATCAGTTGATAAGTACCAGTAAAACGTATCCCATATATGCTTTTAAAGCATTTTAGGTGCTCTAAAATACCTTTTGACTGGCGCTCAAAAGCACTGTTAATAGACGGATATAAGTTGTGATCACTTCTTTCTGATTCAAGATTTTAGAACAATATTGTTTAGAGGGGATAAAATATTGGGAAGTTTTTTCTCCTCCCCCCTCCCCCTCCGTTGCTTTCATATCTGGCCCTCCAATTAATCGCTCTCAATTTCGTGGAAAATTCAGTATGAAAGCTCGATTCGAAAAAATACATTAGGTTATTTCCACTGAAATTATTTCTCTTCCTCTCATATACGATGCCGTCGTCCAGTATATAAATTACCGTATTTACTACTGTTTCAATGAAGTACTCGGTTATGCGCCATCTTTGATTATGCAGGTTATATGCTAGTCAAAAATTCATAAATAACCATTCCCACCTTTCCTAATTGCTAGTAAACTCCACATTGTTTATGCTTGGGCAGGTTTTTTCCTATCTCAATGATTTCAATTTTTATTAGAACGTTTTGGTACCTAATTATGGGATGTTTCCTCAACTAACCTAAATGATGCATTATGCATGCAAATAAAGTTTTTTGAAGCGCTACTTGCAGCGAATATGCAACCATCACTCGAATCTTTTGAAATGAAATTTTTCCTTACATTTATCCCATAAAGTAAGGATAAATTAGGATCGCTTAAAAAAGTAATCGCCTTTATACGCTCATTAAAGTCGCTCTTTGAAGTCGCGCAGTTCGATGCAATTTATGGATTCCGTTGCTTGTTTGACCATAATTTTCAATTTCGTTGCTGGGTCGACAAGAGGATGTTTGATCTGATGGGCAATTTCCCTGGAGAGAACCGTTTCAAAAGCAATGAAAAAAATCAGACGTAATTTTTTAATGTGAGAAAAGGATCGATATATCGATAGACGCGAGAAGTAACTTCATTTCGATGCTGCGGTCCCGAAACGAAAAAAAAAGACACGAACGCATCGCAGATATGTCTAATTAAATTCGTTTCGCAACGAAATCAGCCATGAAGCTGCACAGTACATCCATATATCGATTTCTCACTCATCCAGCAGCACCTATTGACGATCCCAGAAAAATTCATACCACGAAACGTTTTCCGCGCGCAAACTTCATTCATATAACCCCAGCGGTTTTGTGCCAAGCAAAAAGTATACTGTATTGATAGAGACGTAGAAAAGAACAAAACTTAGAGTATAGAAGCAATAGTAGGTATAAAGCTTATCAAGTTTTTTATAGCACAAGCACGTTGCAATTTTCGTCGAGAAGCAATAGCTTTTAAGTGCTTATGAACAGTGCGATAGAGAACCTCTGAGATTTCCTGCCATCTCTACATATTACATCATAAAAGCCCTTCTCCGAAGCTAAAAATGCAGACGACGGAGGACTGGGGAGGGGGAAGGGGGAAGGGGAAGGGAGGGCTTTCTTTTACGAAGAATTACAGTCTCCAAAAGTTTTAACGGATTTTCCACTTTTGCAAACACGAGCAGTAATAATAAAGGTAAGTGCAAAAGTTTGTAGAAAAGAAAACCAATTTTTTCAACAGTTTGCACAGAATAATGATATATGATATATTGTAAAATGAATGTTTTTTTACAAATAATAGAAATTCAACGCAATAAAATTGAAGTCTATGGAAACCGTTTCGAGTTTTTACTGAACTCGATATTCACAAAAGCGCTTGTTGATTGCCTAAAATAAAGTTAGATCGATCAAAAAATTCAGTAAGATTTTCTGTCGATTCCGGTCATTTCAAAATTTGATTTTCTGTCGATTCCGGTCATTTCAAAATTTGATTTTCTGTCGATTCCGGTCATTTCAAAATTTGATTTTCTGTCGATTCCGGTCATTTCAAAATTTCGGATATAACTCGTAATCCACTAACAAACAATAGGATTTAAAATTTCTCAAAAGTTTCTAAAGACTCAGTAAAAGTTCTAAGCAATACTAAAGCAGAAATTTCACTAATAAGCAATAGAAATAGGGAAATCTAAAATATGCAGATAAATCACGTAAATTGTGATGAAACTATGGAAAAAATGAATTGAAAATATAGAATTTTTGCGCCCTTTATTGTAAATGAATACTTTTCTTTGAAAATATCGTTCACACTTATATTTTACAATCAATTAGAATCGACTCTTCCTTTTAGTGAAGAAATTTTACGAAAAATTCACTCTAATATCTTTCAAATTCAAAAAAACTTCTGAAGAATTTCCCAAAATTTCACTAATATCTTATTCAGCCAATAAGTCACAAGTTTGCGACAGATAACGATTAATAATAAACAAATTTTAGAAAGCAATAGTGATTCTTCAAAAAACATTACTTTAAATTGAAATAATCGGGAAATGTATCCATAGGTGATCAATAAAAACGGAAGCACTATTAAGCTCGTGCGCGAAGCGAGCAACGCAAATGATAGGAAGAAAAGCGGAAATGTATCCCACTGGAAAATCATCTCGAATTGTCGCACACTTAAAATCCCCGACGATTCAACTCCGATAAAATCCATCGGGAATTCATACTTGCAATCATTTCCACTTATGAAATTTATTCAAATATAGTAAAAATATTCAATTTCAACATTAATGGAGAAATCAAAGAGTGAGATGCTGTGAAAAAAGGTGAAGTTATCGATGCGATAGAGTAAGAGAAAATTAGAGGAAAGTTTGGAAAATTAGTGAGAAAAATTTCAGATTGAATTCTGAGGTGAAAGTTCCCACTAAACGATTGTATTGCTAAACTTAACATATAAATTCCGAACGAAGAGAGAACTTAAAAAAATTTTTTTAGTTTTGAAGGGAAAAAGAAAAAATTTTTCATAGAAGACGGCAAAATTTTACGAGATAATTCCTAAAAAATTTCAATTTTAACAATAAACATCGGCTAACTAATTGTCGTTTTTATCTGCGCATAAAACAAATTTCAAGCCAATAGGAGGCGAGGAAACGTCTTTCATTTTGCGTGGCTTATTTCGCCTCATCGATACGTTTTTTTTTGTTTTTTGAAAGAAAGATATTCACGTGATCAGTATTAGAAGAGTTCTTTGCGCATATTTGGAATTATTCGTAAGCATAAGCCATTTTACGAAGGGATGGGAATATCTTCTTCTTGAGACATTCCAATATGCGGTTTCTATTCAAGAAGGCCTAAAAGTAAAAACTATTCGCGGTGAACAAAATTCTACGACATTAAAGAAGTGTTCGATAATATTTTTGCTACGAAAAATCTTTTCATATGAAAGAGAATTTTAATTTTTTCTTTGAAATAGCGATCAAAAAACTCCATTCTGAGATTTATAAATCAACAATTTTGAATTGCTGCGCTCGTTTACATTTACATTTACTGTTTTTGATTTCCTATTTTCTAAAAGAATATTTCAAAAATTTGAAAATGAAAAACAAAAAGAACTCAAAAAACCGAAAAAAGCAACAAAAATATAAAAACTGCTTTTTCGTTGATTGAAAAATCTGCAAAACGCATATCAACGATGCTGCTGCAAGCTTAAAATATATGCGAGTAAAGCTCAGGTGGAAAATTTACGAAACGCATTGATTTAAAATTTGTCAGCGGAATTTTTTCAGCAGCTAAATATCAGCGTAATCTTAAAAATCGACCAACTTTCATAATATGTTGGAAAGAAAGAGCGGATAAAAATAATCTATGGTGAAAACAAAGGAAAAAACGAATAAACACTTTTGCCGAGTTTATGGAAAATAATAAAGAATACTGGCAGAAGAGCATTGACACCAACATAGACTATAGATATCATGCGAACATTTACCCCAAAAATATACATGAATACCGAAAAGGAGGGCGTTTGCTTCTGAGTGGGCAACGCTCTATTTGACGGTAATTGCCCCTAAACAGGCATGCCGATTGAATTTCCGAATGGCATTAACTGCTTTCTTTTGAAATATTAATATCAAGGGAAGATGACGTCGCGAGGGAAGAATATTTGTGGACGTGAAGAAGCCTTTTTCATTTAGGCACTTTAAAATATTCTTAACTGACCATTCACTGATGCTGCTACCGTGGTTGACCAATAAAAATTTGGTTATCATTTTAATGCGCTTTTCCAGTACAGATTATTGCGACTGCGTGCATATATTTGTCTGTTCGTCGGTCTGCGTCTGTTTGTGTCTTTGTCTGCCTGGTTGTTCCAAAATGGAAATAGCTCAGCACGAAATTAGAAACATCACAGACGATTACAATTTACACCACACGGCGATCCGTACGCGAGCTCTTGAGAATTTATAGATGAAATTCAAAAATAGTTACAGATAATTGAGACTACGAAAAATATCAGTATTCATTTTGCAACCGATTGGTTCAAACTTTACATTGACCGTAGTGAGAAAAAAAAAACGAATTTTGCATATGCGTTACGATTAACGAAAAAATGAATAAGCCGTTTGCGTTTGCCTCATTTTTTAGTATCCTATGGACCTATTTGATCTATTCAAGAGATCTATAAAAACCATTTCCTACCAATTGCTCAATACGTACTCTTCTCTTCTCGTTGATTTGCCGGCTAAGAAATCAGGCCGATCTTAAATAGGTGTTTGCTTATTCATTACGACGTTTTTTTTTTCGCCAGAGATCTTCATTTTAAAATATCAAGAATTTTTTTGCAATAAGAAATTCTGCCAACAGTATCGTTGTCAGTAAGACGATTCCAAATGATACGATATTTAATCAACTTTATATCGATTATTTCGATTCGAATTATTCTAAACTGAGCGGTAACTACTCCAAAACATCTGTGCAAGATCTCATATCACAGCAAATAGAAATCTGGGAAACTCAATTATGGAATATTACCCGTATAAACACTGCGCAGAATGGCTGATACGATGGAATCATGATCGTGAAACGACTATCCATAAATGAGTACACTGAATAACATCGGCAGAAAACATCATAAGAGAGGACTTACATTCTATAGGCGTTGAGTGTAGCCATATCGAATGTGTCTTCAGGTATTGAAAACGTTGACAATAAGCGGAAGATTAATTGTCGTTATTGTTAATTGCCAGATGGGTTAATCGTTGTGGCCGAAGAATTCTTTATAGATCAAGCATCGCTTCGACGATGCTCACCGTTCGTCAACGAAATACAGCAACGAATTGACGACGCCTTTGGGGCGTTAACACGCACACAGTATCTGCACTAAATCTTCGTCGTCAAAAAAGGTGAACATTAGCGATCCGTCAATAAACAAAACTACATACTACATTAATAGATAATATGACACAGCTACCTACTGCATAAGTAATAAAATCAATAGAGTCAATATAAATGAGCAAGAAAAGCGAATAAGACGTTTCAGTATTCCTATAGAAGGTCAACTTATTCATTCGAGGAATAACAATAGTAGAATATACGTAAATAAAGAGAAGGACTAATGCGAGCCGCATTGCGAGAAACAAGCAGACATTGATGGTGACTATTGGGGGTGGCACTTGGGATGTGCGTGCGTGAAGCGCTCCCGACTGCCTCCTTCCTGACTGGCCATCAGCAAACTGAGAGTGCCCCCTCTTGGTAATCATCCGCTGTGCAGACAACCCAAATGGCTAAGTGCTACACTTCACTGATTGACATCACCATGCAAGCATTCCATCTTCTACTAAATACAACTACATATTACAGTTAATTTTAGTAGCAATCTGTTAGAAGGAAACAAATACTCCACTAAAATTACATTAATTTGAGCCAAAGATTTTAAATAGTTCATTGTAAGTAATAGAAGGTAATGAAATAACGCAATAAATGATACGAAATTGTGTCACCTCCAACAGTGAAATTAAATCCACAAAAATTCCATAGGAACATAACTGGAACTGAATAATCTAGCCAGAATAGACGGAACATTTTTGAAGAGACCTGCAATCGTTAGTAGAGAAAAAAAGAGGAACAAAATCCAATAAGTATTAATTTGTCCTCTCTATTCATTCGCATCGTTAAATAAAAGCATTGTCGATGGATCTACGAAATGATCGCATGAGAATTAAAATATTTGTTAGAAGAAAGGCAATATAAATAAGAAATCACAACATAAAACATGAAGAGTTGATCGAAATCCAAGTACAATTCAATAATATTCATATTAAATGCAAAAAGCAAATTGCACAAAGAGACGCAAAACAAAAAATGGTTCTAATGTCGCGGCCACAGCCCCATTCAAATAACCCTTTGAAAAATTTAAAAATTACGTCATTCCTCAGTTACAGTGACTATAGAATGAAGTTCAGCGTCTTTTATAGAGGTATAAAATTCTTCTATTTCAAACGAAGAACGTCCAAAAATGAGTTTCATCTGCATGAGTTTAGGCTTGATATGAGTAGCCAGATCCCATGAGGCAGGGGCTTTCTTACTTCTGCCCTCCCTGTTTCTTTCCCTCCCTCCCCCCCCCCCCCACCTCCCCACGCTCCTTGCACTTGAGCTCAAATCGCTCCAGGGTTTAAGTTCTTAAAAACCTACAGTATTTAGCGAGGCGGAAGCAGTCGATAAGGTGGTGCATGAGTGGTTTCGAAGAGGAAAGCAGCATGACAGTGGGTTGCTAGCGATGCATCTATCTAGCAACTAAATGGCGTATAGCGCTTCCGAACAGCCGATCCATCCCAACACTAATCTCTTTTAATTCTCAGCAGCTGCGAACCATTGGTCGGATGGCGATTCATTCATGTGATGCTGCCGATACACACAGCGACAATTGCCTGACTTCCCGGAGAGAACACGCAGCGTCGCATTCGCGATGCGTGCAACGCTTCAGTACATCTGCGACAACAATCTAGAACACATCCACTCTCATATAAATCTTCGCAGTTAATCTTCAACTTCACCACTTATTCATTCAATACCTCAAATTAGACCAGTATAATAGCGTCTCGATTAAATCCGAACTCGGTCCTGATCTCGACCGGAAAGAGACCTGGAACAGGTTCACCTCACCTCTACAAGGTGGTCAAACAAAACCGAAACATGTGGTCAGTATGCGCCAATAAGGCAATATATAACAGAAAGAAATTCCTTTTTGCAAACTGTATAATGTTGTTTCGTTGAATATATAAATAATCCTTACATAACTCACGTATGTAAAAATTTGAGGTTTCATAGAATATAGAAAGAGATCGTACGAGGTTACGATGGATTTTTTGCAAAAACAAAGCAAAAAATTTGATTATGGAGTAGAAAGTTTGAAACCGAAAATTATGTAATGTGTAATAAAGTAGAGAATATGTGATAATTTTGTTCAAAAGAAATGGAGAATTTGCGGTGAAAGTGGAAAATGCCCGCTAATTGGTGAATTCTCAATAAAGATTCTTTTTTAACGATCTAAACTTCGCAAAATAAAATTTCAATATTTGTCTGTCAGTGAATTTCCTAAAGTTGTCGCTCCACTTTCCTCTATTTCATCGGAAGAGTTCCGCCTGTTTATTATCGTCTTTTTTTATAAGACCACATGTGACATCAGCTATATGCAACTAGGATATGAGGTAAAAAAAGAGCGTTCATAAAGGTACCGCATGACTAAAAGATGTAAATGCAGGTGGAAGTCATAATTCA
Source organism: Ascaris suum (assembly GCA_013433145.1). Taxonomy (NCBI): domain Eukaryota; kingdom Metazoa; phylum Nematoda; class Chromadorea; order Rhabditida; family Ascarididae; genus Ascaris; species Ascaris suum. Next base: position 5,046,410 of record CM024178.1, on the reverse strand, counting down.
ATGGAATGGGTTAGTAATCGTCTTCGAACGATCAAACGAGTCGCCTCGCATTGGTGCCTTCCGGAGCTCTACCGACAATTCATTTCTGAGGACGTCAAATTGAAAAATCAATGCAATGTGCCCTCTACGAGCGGAAATAAGGAAACTGCTTTCACATTGAACAAGCAAAATACACAGAAAGCTGGAATTCTCGAAAAATGCAACACAACAATAAGTTTATATCATAACAGCAGTTCTTGTGTATGTGTCTGTCTGTCTGCTGAGTGGATCAACCTCGAGATGCACCAAAGCTTTATGTATAAAATTAGCTGAATAAAATGTTCAGCATAGCGAGTTTTTCCGCAGTAATTTTGCACATTAATTCAACAACGTTGAAAGGAATTACAGCGAGTTGGAGATGAAAAGCAATTTTGAGAGCATTTAAATCGGTCGGATTGCAATGAAAACAAAACTTCTTTACAAGTTTAAAAGTTTATGCAAACAGTTGCATTAAGTAATATATGAAGGCGTTATTTTGCATATTCATTATTTGTTGTTAATTTCTGCAGCTGGTTGGCGAGGTGAGCGAAATGCAAAAAGGCATATCGAGTCAGCTTCCATGACATTGTTCTTCGCTTGTTTCTGTAGCGATCGCATTTATTATTATTAAACAATAACCATCACATAAATAGGCTTTGATTAAACAAATAGATATTGAAGAAATCATCCTCCAAAAAAGAAATTTTTTTACTCCTATAATGACGTAAATCTTCACAAACAAACGTACCTTACAATGTAGACAAGAAAGAATTGAACGATAAAAACTTTGAGTTAAATGGAAAAAATATATATTAGACAGCGTGAATACATTTGCAATCAAAAAAAAACTGATTGTAAGACTAGAAGCTTGAAAACTTTTCCAGCATTTGAAAGTGATGACGGTTGAGAGGATGAGGAAAAAGAAAAAACAGTCAAGAGAGGAAAGAAGACGATCGAATCCCTCTCATTTGAGAAGTTCATCAAGTGGAAACTATGTAATAAGAAATGGCTTTCTCCCAATAAAAATTGGCATATTTTCTCAGGATCGGTGCATCGTAGCAGCAATGGTCTTTTTAAAAGATGGACTGAATTTGTGCAGAAAGATCCTCACTTCTGACTGAAAAAAAATGTCTTCTCAACGAAAGATAAATTGAAATATTTGAGGTTATCCTATTTGAAATACATTGGCGTTCGGTTAGCTCATTGTTGGATGTATTTTCCACTAGGGCACTATTATTATCACTGTATAATGATTAAGTTTCTACTTTCATGCGAAAATAAGAACTCAACAACTTCAAAAGTCAAGTGGATGGAGATATAAACGTGGAGAAATCTTGGAGCACAAGGCATTAATAATGCATTTTTTTGCCGTGAACACTGACAACGCTATGTTCATCGAAACGCTCCCATTATGATTTTTAACTTAAATAAACTTCACTTCATATCACTAAGCTATCAAAAATTGTGGAACTTCTTTTGGACTATGCGAACAATCGTGTAGTTTAGATAATTAATCAAAATTCAAAAATGTTAACTCACTAGGCACGAATTTCTTCCGTTAACTACATATCACAGGCAGTCACATCGACGATTTGAAGATAAAATGTCCTATGCAAGGGTAACTGTCCCTGAACGATGCTCCTGAACGGACTATGGTCGACATCAACCAAAAAGTTCAACGTTATGGTCTTTTTCCTCTTTCAAGTTCATAGGTAAAACTTTCGGAGAGGCAAACGGATAGAGAGACGCCTAAGCATAAATCATAACGATAAATACTACTGTAGTGCATATCGCTGTACAGTTCCCGAGGAGTTCTATCAAGTGTTGAGCATAAAAACTGAATTCCAAAAATAAATATAATGCAGCGCGACCTCAGGTAATCAAGACTAGGCTGTTGCAGGATACGGAATAAACGTTTATATTTTTGGCAAAAACTTATACCTTTTGCATAAAGAAATGAAATTTATTTCAATGCTTGACATATGACGAATTTCTCCGCAAAAATAACTGCTCGGCTTTACATATAGCGATCCGATAATTCGCTGTTTCAAATGTATGCCCCATGTGCCATTATGCACTGAAATATGAAAGAAATTTGGCATCCGTGCTCATAGTAGTTGCAAAAGCAAGATTGAATATTACGGTTGGTCGTTCTTTTACTCTCTCTCATCCACTCTCTTTTTTTCACTCACGCTTGCACACTCCGTTCGTCACTCTTGGGCCTTTTAAGTTCAAAAATGAGGAAATGATATAAATGGAGATAAATATATCGCCTGATCAAACTTTTCGTCCACATCGAACCCCATTTCCGCTTCACCAGTTTTTAATTAAAGAAAGGTACTTAAGTGGGACTTTAATTTACGAGGATTACTGATTATTCATTAATCGAACTAGTTCAACTGAGATGTTTCGAAGGTGAAAGTATTCTTCTGAGATTCGATAGAAGGATGTCGCTTAGCGAATGTTGTGAATGAATAAATAAATATACTGCAAAGAAAAATAAAAGAGACATGATGGGCTTTCTTCAAGTGTGCGACACATTTGACAGATATCTGAATGCTTGACCCTCAACCCTGAATCTCAAGTGTCTTCTTGCAAGGTATTTACCTGTAAAAATTAATAAACAATTGTTGTTAGCAATTTGGCTAATCTTTAAAGCGATTTAGATTCGATATATTTATTGCGAATGAACGCAATTAATCCAAGCTGATTTCCGGTACACAAATTAGACGACAATATGAATTAATAAAACACTGATTAATATTTAGAAAAATGGACGCATATAACAGTTTTTATTAAAAGAAGTGCTCTTAAAAATAGCAGAGAAAAGAATCTTGCAAAGAAAGAGCGAAAAATGACTGAAAAATTCTCGACGCCTATTGTCTCATAATAAAAACTCCAAGTTCCTTAAGACAGCTTTCAGAAAATGATGCAAGCGCTCTTAGTCCCTGCCCATTCTTTTTCTGATGTCCATTATATTGGATTTTGGTGAAGACTGCTAAAAATATGCCAAAAAATCATTCGAAGGAGACTGCTGAATTCATCAGTGATGGCATAAACCTTTCAAATATGGCCTTCTGGGCATTCATAAAGGAGTGTAATTTGAATATTAAAGAAGCGAACAGGTTTTTGGTATATTATATGCGCAAATTCCTCCCTCCTCCCCCCTGAGAGGAGCAGAAACCGTGAGCGAGACTGTGACTAGTCCATTTATTATTTCACACAGTAAAGGAATGGTGAAAAGGTGGGGGAAGCCAATAAGATTATTAACGGACGGTATTCCACGATGTCTTGGAATGTTTGACAGATAGGCACATTTTGGCACAAATTCTATGCAAACTCAACAAAATCCAGGTAAAATAAAACATAAATGGAGTGGCAGCCACTCTGAATGGATGAATCTATGCTCAACCGGACATGAGCCGCAATAGATGGACGATGTTTGTAAGGGTATTACTGCTTCAAGCACGTTTCGATGTCCAGCTCTTAGGACTCTTTTTAGGACATGAATTGGGGCTGGAATTCTTTTATAGTACAAAATTAAAATATTAGGTACGAACAAGTTTCGATGTCCAATTCTTAGGACTTTTTTATAGGACACTGCTCAGGATTGGAATTCTTTTGCAGCACAAAATCTAAGTATTAAGTATGAGCAATGACAAATAGAAATAAAAAAATATACGGCTAATCTGATGAGGTAAACTTGCAGACTAGGCTGATAGATGGCCTGTCGCATGGAGGTGTGCATGTACGTGAAAGTACTCAAAACTAGTTGGAGGTGTTCCCAGAGCGAGGCGCATATCGCCGCCTATATTGCATCTTCTGCCTAATGCGTTGCGTTGCCTCACGTGAGCTAATGAATGCATGTGCATGCATCACTAATTCTGCATAGGAACATATTTCGTATGAACTTTCCTTCCCAAACCCACCGACAACTCTAACTTTTACTTCCCTTTCTGCCACTTTACTAGATATAAATTAGGTGAATACGAAAAAATAACACTAGAATAAGTAAAGGAAACAAGGAAATGGCCAATACGATGGCGGAAAGGCAACCATGAAAGGGCGTTGATCTGAAGGATCACTAAAGCCACAATACACTGATCTGAAGGATCACTAAAGCCACAATACGCTGAAAATGTACCTTCAATATCCTCAACCACCCTCCACTTTAGAGAATACACCGCTAGCAAAACAACTATCATTCCAGTTAGCAAGCTTATCAAATTCCCCTATTAAGGTATGTTCAGAGAAGAGTGAAAATTTGTCCATTATGTCCTCTGAATGTGTACGTTTTATCACAAGCTTCATGGAGGGCTAAGTGAGAAGGGAAGACAGATTTACAGTTAATTTGGCTCGGTTTCGTTTACCTGTCGTTTCATCAGTAATCACCAGGCTGATGCTATGTGGCCGTCGATCGACATTAAAGCAGCTTGAAAGTGCGGTGACTTTTTTTGATGGGAAATGGTTTAAAGCAAAGAAATGCTCGCGCACATAAAAACACGAAACAATCTGTGAGGCAATTTGCCGCATTGAATGCAACCAATCAGCGCTCTTTTCATCGACATTCATTGCAATTGCGTTTCGCAACAAACTTCCTCCCAATTGTGCTGTTCATCATGTTGTGTGTTCAATGATGCAAAAGAGGCAAGCATGTAGAAAAAAAGAAGAAACGAGAAGAAAAGTTTTGCAACGAGAGCTTCAAGTGCCTCCCAACGAATCAACACTTCTATTTTAGTAATTTTCGAGTAGGATCAGTACAGACTTGAGCTAGGATAGAAGTGAGCTAGGATATGGTAAAGAGCAGAGTCACTGCAACGAACATCGATCGATATTGCAAAATTCAATAAAATTATAAGAGAATACAAAGAGGTACTAAACGGAAAAATAATAAAGCATCAAAAAGCAACAGTTGGTTGTATCGGCGTTCCAGTTAAGCTGAAGTTATCGATCGGTGTAGCATATTGTGAATTCCAGTCACGCATGAAAATCTTTTCATTGAGATCGGTCACAATTTTCGACACTTGCATCGTATTATCACTCTGTATAACGACACCGAGACCTGCCGTCGAGATGAAATAATCACCAGACCAATTCGATGTACCTGGCATTCATACATAATTTTATCTTTTTTTTTCATGCACTATGTCAATCCATATTCACATAATATCAGAAATGATTGATAAATAATATTCTGTAGGTTTTCTCAGTTCATCCTTATTAGCTTTCATCAATGCCACTATAGTTAGGTGTTTCGTTAATTCGCTAAATTTGGGAGTTAAAAACGTTTATAATCGCATTATATTTATGTAAAGAAAAAGATCTAAAATAGATGTCAGAAGCGCAAAATTTAAGGGGAAAGGAAAGAGGAAGAAAAAAGGATCAATGGTGAAAAGGGCCGATAAGTGTAGCAACTAACATCCTGGCCATTTACTGCTTGAAAAAACACTGGACGTTGACGTCATGTCATATCCACAATCAATACAGTCATCTACACGTCATTTCATTGACGCAGAGGTCCTAAGTACCTAGGCTGCACTTACTAGATGGTCAGGAGGTGTTCACTGACACTACTTGCTTTTAAAATTTGATCATAAAATGCTTAAGATTTGTTTCGGAGATGCTTCAAGAGGTACTTGTTACGTATTCAGAAAGTGCACAGAGAGTGCTCGAGAGATGCGCAAGTGCTTTGAGAAGATATTTAGAAGGTACTCAGGAAATATTAAGTGTTGCTTGGAAGGCGCTTAGAAGATGCGTAAATACTGCTAGAGCTGCTCAGGAAAAACTTTGGAGATACCCAGAGATATCTAAGAAGGCGCCTAGATATGCTGTTACGATGAATCCGGAAGACGCTCAGGAGATACCTATGTGCTGTTATGAGGTGAATATTGGGTGCTCCATAAACACCTCAACATTCTTTCGAGGTACCCAGGATGTATTCTGCAGACCCAAATGCGAAGAGATGTTGCTTAAAAGGTGAACCGGACATGCCTTTGCGTTCTTAAGTGAGGCTCAGTGAGTGAGGTTTAGGCGCTGAGGAGGTGCTTAGGTGTGCACAGAATATACCATTATGTCTAAGATATCCAGATGCGCTTTTAAGACGACTGGGGAGTGTGAGAGAGGAGAGGAGGGGAGCAGATCAATTACCTAAGATATGTGATTGATATACTAATGGGAGGAGGGAGAAGTCAGTCGCGCATGTGAGGTGTTCCCACATTTATAACTCGGAAAGAGGAACCCCGATGGAACTCTGTCACACTTCGATATGTCGCGGTTTGGTGCCGTAGTTTTGCGGTTAACATTCCATTGAGCTAGTCGTTATAAAAATCCATCAAATTCAGAAGACGAGTACTAAACTGTAGGGAGTACCTGCGTCATCTGCTCTTACTTAGAGTTGTGGGGAGGAATTGGCAGCAGTTAAAGAGCTGCGAAGGTGCTGACAGCCGTTATTCGTAAGCCGCGCACACATTTGCAGAAACAAGATGACAATAAATGTATAAGGAACAAACCAATGTATGCGCTGTTATCGGTTACCATATACTTGTTGTGGTTAACTCTCGAATACGGTATCTGAGATTGATTTCCGAAGGCGGGAACTTCGAAAATACGCACCTCAATGGATCCGGTCGAATTTTTAAGACATTGTTTTCCCCCCGCTGAAATAAATTCTCATTTGCCTTTCCATTGTTGAGTTGTGGTTAGGAAGGAGAATCACCCAGTTGCACCTCAGATCGTTTTTCTTTCTTTTTTCTGCTGTGGTTTGATAATGCTTATGTTTTGAACACGTCTTGATTTTGTTGGCTCCACCCAATTTAATAACACTAAAAAACCAAATAGCTGCTCTCCTTTTCTTCGCTTCATCGCGTATTTGCTGGAAGTAGACGATCATTTTCCGAATCGATTGCTGACTTAATGCAATTTTGAAATGTACTGAGTGGTCAACTTATACTTTTATCGATTAATATCGGATGCTAGGCTCTTTTTTCTACTCCGAGTACATATCGCCTAACTGGAAGCATATGCTTCATTTGCTTCTCGGTAGTGCCAGTTTAATTTTTGAAGAATGACGTCCCACTGTGATTGTCGTCGAGAAAATTCTTTAAAACTGTCGAGGAGAGTTCCCAAACAATATCGTTCCGTTATAGCAGCGCTCGTTTCAATTGGGGCAATTGCATATATTTCCTTTCCTTGTTGTCATCCAACAGGGAAGGGGAATTCTCATATAATCCTAAATTAGGAGACTTGAGGTCGTTACTGTCGATCAGTGAGGTACATCCAACTGTGTTGATGAGGAGGGAAGGCTCATGAAGTATATCCAACGTGTTGGGAAGGAGGAAAGGCTCAATGTTAAGAATTTACAGCTAGAGCTGTGAAATCATTTATATTCTCAGCCACCTACACCAAATTTAAAACTGAAATTGCAAAAATTAATAGGAAATCTTCGATTGCAGTAGAAAAGTAATAGACTAACTGCTGGGATTGAAAACATAGGTACAAGGCAGTGAGACGTTAATATTGGCTAATGAGTGAAGGAATGCATAGAGCTGCTTTCTTGTATTCGTCCATCGACTCATCATTAGCTTCACATGTATGTGATTATAGGCTGCACTGCGTAATGCATCATCAATAACTGGCCAATATCTGAAATTGAAGCGTCTTATCGGTAATCTGTTGTATATTTTCATATTTTTTAAAGAAACACAGGATGGAAAATACTGCAATCCTATGATCCCTCAGCTCTGCCCACTCCTTTCGCCATTTCTTCCAATTTCCATTGTCCGAGCTGTGTTCTTTCACGCGATATGAGAAATTCAGTGTGCTATTCAATATATCTCTTCTGATGGCCGTCTGGAATTCTACTAGTACGCTCTGCAAGGTAAACAGGTCACAGCAGTTATCGAGCTCAGTAGGAGAATTTCCTACAGCAACATACATATTCTTGAAAGTACTGTCTGTTACTTTGGACTAGCTAATCACTTGAACGCGTGATCATTACAACAACCCATAAAAGACACGAAAATGTGTCAAATTCAAATGGCACCTAAAAGTTTCCCGCGAGTGTGACGCACAAAAATTATATCATTCATATCCTCCACTCAAGTCGATCTTGGATTTATGTTCAGTTCTATCAGAAACAAAACTCATGAACACTGCACGACTGCTGACTAAAGAACTTACCTGACTGAAAGTAAAAGGGTGGAAGTAAAAGAACGTAGAGTAAAATTGACTGCTGACAGAAACTAGAAGTTTTCCACGCAAGTATCCTATTTATTTAGTAATTATTTTATTATATGCATATATATATATATATATATATATATATATATATATATATATATATATATATATATATATATATATATATATATATATATATATATATATATATATATATATATATATATATATATATATATATATATATTATATATATATATATATATATATATATATATATATGAAAAATTCTTTGGTGCAGTATTCTTCCATGATGTATATACTGAGGAAACGTTTTTGCGGAAAATTTTCAAAATTTCACAGTGATAATTTGTTTCTTGCATAAGCAGTAGAAACTACTTACGGATTGTTTGTCGAATAGAGCAGTGCAGGTATATAGTCCATAACTGAAATATGAATAAACTCGCGTGCTGTGTTGATCACTCTCAAAATAGCGTCGATGTCATTTTCGCGTCCTAACGGACAGAACTCTGGTGGTGCTGACTGAAGGATAAAATGTGATGATGAGCAACATTTCGCTTTTGTACAACATTTCAAAATCGCTGTTCATTACATTTATATTTTATTTATGCCGTCTAGATTTCTTATATTACAATTAACACTGCAATATCCAATATCCTATGCAATTGCTTTTAAATATATGATTATCTGCAACAATGACAATGAAAGCAATAAGAAGTGCAGTTAACTAGCTTTTTCACTTAATAATGAGTAATACAAGCAAATTTCTTGAATCGTTTCTTTAAAGTATTGCCAATTAAGACAATAATTGAGTTTTACTTGCGAAATACTGTTGCTGAGAAATATCCTCAATAAACAATTTCAACCATTTCATTCTATGAGTGCCTACTAACTGTTGTTTATTATTCCATCTGCATATAGCTAATTGAGGTTTCTTTTGAAAAAACTCTTTAAGCAGTTATAAATAATTAATATAATTATTGCATCAGGCAACTAAACAAACTTTGTGGGATTTTCATAGAAAAGCGATCTTTTAAAATATGTGTACAGTTTTATGACCTTATTATTCTCTTTACTCGTCTACTTCAATGATTAAGCTTAAAATTTTTCAATTCCATGTTCGACGATTTCTCAGTGTAAGATATTCAATACTCGATTAAAGAGTACTTTCAAAACAGAAAGATTTGCATTTCGAATTTGCAAATTTATATCTCTAATATTAAAAGTTCTTTTTCAGAACTTTGCAAACCTTTGTGCATTTTATAAGAGTTGAGATGTTATCAATGTAGTTGTTGATTACGTTTCTTCTTTACTTCTTAAGTACATACTGAAAAGTAGACTGCAGAGTGTTCGCTATTTAACGTCACATCCATTGGATTGTTGCTGTTATAGGTGGTTGATAAATCGGCTGGCCAACTTGAAGGCAATTCTTTGTTTGGTGCACCCATTTGCCAGTATACATCGAACAGCTTACTCACATCGTTTGCCAAACATGGACAATTGAATACGGCGATGCCCAACTCTTTCACCTGTTGCGAACTAATATTATGCAGCAGTCATTAAGCATAAATATGAAGACGACTGTAAATACATTAGATTTATTTGTGTGGCAATGTTTTGCTAACTTAATATAAGATTCTTTAAACTATACCTGTCATAGAATAAGAAAACAGAGGTTCTTTGCACTGAGGAAATTATATGGTTCATGGCACTATACCTGTTTCCTAATGCGAATTATATGGCATTCTATGGTCTCAACAGTTTATGTTTTGCAATGTTTGACTTAATCAATGACTTCAAAAACAAAATGAGAGAAGAAGCACATGATTTTGATCTATATATTGCACTAGATTTTAATGTTTTCAAACTAATAGCACTAATCATAATAATAGTGCTTCAAAAATACAGAAAAGTTTTTTCAAGCTTGAATGCTTGAAAAAGTGACAAGGTGAGATAACGCCCAACCGATATAGTGATTACTGCCATGAAATTAAGAAGACTTATTATCATCGTCTCTTTCTTTATTAAGTCAATTTTATGCAGCTCGTCTTCCTCAGTGAAGGACGATTTTCTTAACACTTCGTACATTTTCTGCTTCCTGCCAACTACTAAGGGAGTCTCTGATAATGGATAAATGAATTGATTTGGATTATCTCGTAAAGGAATTATTAACTGTGCATTCATTCTATTATAGACACTAAGTAGTTTTTCAAGTTTAGCTTACAGTCAAATTTCAGTCCAACCTGTGTTAGCGCACGCCAATCGATATTAGCGGAGCCAATATAAAAATGTTTGCTATCGACTAGCCATGCTTTCGTGTGCATTATCCCTGAAGTCAGTATCACTTATTTTTCAGCAATTTTCCTCATTGAAGATCTTTTACTTCTTGGAAAGGCATAAAAGGATGTTGTCTCAGTGTGCTCGTCTATCTGTGTAGAAGATTCTTAACTCCACTGCGAACTCTCACCTACTCATCCCATCCATTGAGAGGCAAATGATATAAGGGATCGTTAAACAAACGGATTTCCGACGTTTTGGATGTGCAAAGCTTATAAGAATTGCACAGCGCGTGCTTTTAAATTTGTAGGAGTTTTGAATGTGAATGCCCTCTTTGTGTCTTACCATAAGGCGATCCGTCGGTAATGCTAGAAGTCGGCGCATAATCTGTATCGGTTCAGTATTATCAATCGGTATCAAGAATATCATCGTGCTTTGCAAATATCGACTATAGACGGTAGATTATAAACAGTGAGCAATCAACGATCAACGATGGATGATCAAAGTAATATTATCGTTCATATTTTAATTATGCAGGAAATGCACTTACCAGAACCTAAGAAACGTGTGAAATTCAAACTTCGAACTTTTGCCCATCCATTGCTTGCCAGAATGTCTGTTTCGTTATTCGCCTCTGCATTTTGTGTGATTTCAATAGCGATTCCACGTTTCGCCGCATCAGTTAATGCCGTATAAATTTCGATACCCTTAATAATTACATTCTACGTCAATTACTCGTTAATCGTTACTGTTTTACCTACTATTTTAGTAAAAATATGGCGAATTCCTAGATGATTACCTTTTACTCTTTCAATTTTACATTTTTCCTAAAAATGCATATAGCTGCAGATCTCTGATCACTATCTGCTGCTTAATGAATTCGTTGCGAATATGCGTTGTCAATTTGATTATTGACAGTATTGGTCCACAACATGACTATTAATATTGCATGGCTTGAAACTGTTCTAAAATTCTATTGATTTAATTATTGTTTTCAAATGTTATCGAGATTCAGAAAATGAAAACAAAAAATTAAGTCTCACTCACATCTCTCGACGTATCATCGAAATATCCTCCGGAAGTTTCAGGAAGAAGCGACCAATAATAAGAGGCAATTCGGATTTGTGTTGTCGCATTCGCAATTAATCTTTTCCACGAGTCGGTGGTTGACATGAATGTCGAAGGTGTCTCATAAGTCAAATTAGCCGGGATTGACTCTACTAAGTGGAACCTAAGAAACACTTTTTGCATCGTATAGTTGCATCTCAGATTCTAATTATGGGAAATATTTGCAATCTCACTAAGCATACTAGAACTCATTAAAACTATTCGAAATCAATCGTGCTTCAAATTCGGCTTCTGGCTCTAATTACTGCAGTGTACAGCTGTACCGTTCCTACCCTAGTGACCTTATCCCACTCCCTCCCCCTCCCCCCACCTTTCATCGAGCAAGCAGTGGAGATTAAACGAAGATTAAATGAAATTTTTGAAAAACAACTCTGGAATTCTAGTCTATGAGGCTTAAGCTTGTTTTTTCTAGTAAGCCATGTTAGCATCTTCTCAAATACTAGCAGAGCGAACGAGCAGCTATACCGTTCTTTGTAGCCTTAACGACGATAGGGACAACAGCTTAAATACGCGTCTTTTATTCAACAAATGTCTGTGAAATTTACGGCGACAGCTTCTCAATTAAGAACTACACAAACTTGCATTGAAGTAGCATTTTCCACAGCACGTTTGCTTCTATTCTTTCCTGTGATAATTTCAACTCCAACACAGAGAACGTTGTGAAATGGAAATTTGAAACGTTATGTATAAATCGGGAGCAAAGAACTTTTATTTGAAGAAATAGCAGAATAACAACCGATATTCGAGCAGAACAATTTCTTTTGCTTTATTCGTTCCTAATAGCTTTCTAATATTTTACCTCATTTTATGTGACTATTCTCTTGACTTAATCTCTTGACTTGAGAACGTTTTTATTGCTAACGATCTATAATTACTTTCGATATGTAATGATTTATTAATTTGACGGTTCTAATGTTTTAAAAATGTGTTTACTGATTGACTTACTCGCATGCCCCATTACATGGCACTTGAGGACTTTGTGACGTAAGCGCAATAGGCGAAGATGTAGTCTGTGCATGAACAATTTCTGTCGGTCCAGAGTTGTCTTTCACTCCAATGTAATACGCCTTCAATCGATGCATTCTATAGAATAGATCCACTTTTAATAAAAGAAATTTACAAATGAATTTCGACACATAGTTTTTCTTTTGGACATTTCTAAGACACATTTTTATTATGCAAATACTTTTTTCATTTTAATTTTCCTTCATTTCATGAGAACTAATATGAATAATTTAAGATCTTATTAGTGCTTAATTAAACAAACATCTAATGGCGTGTGATACAAATCTGTGAGCCAATGAATCGCCTAACAACGACATTTTTCGTTTTCGATGTGTTCGATATCATAACACAACAAATCATAGAGGCGCATTTTCGATTATTTCCGTGTCAAAAAAACAAACCTAATGGACGGTTATAATTATTACATTCCATAAATCAAATTGTCGTTTTAATATTGAGTTGATCATTTCGTTTAAATTATTACGATTCTCGTAAAGATTTATAACACACGTGCTAAATATTAACACTTTTATAACACACAAGACAAATATCAAATTTATAACACTATTATAAGAAAAATATTAACGTAATTTCAGCAAATAAAATGCTGCAGAGAAGTTTTATCGAAACTTGCCCCAATCCATATAGCCGATGTACACACAACAGCTACGAGGCAGGTTAAAGCAGGTGCTAGAACATTTGCGTTTAATTTAACCATTTGCCGTCGTCAACGCTGCCGTCACGTCGTAGAATGCCACACTGCTATGATGTTGAGTGGAGATGATCACAAATGTGCAGTCGCTTACAATGAGCAAAAAAGATTGATAAGACGATTAGATCATTCATGCCAATTTCATCGCACAATTCTGAGCCTAAAAAATGACTTGGTAATAGAGTATTACTGATAATAAATTCATTATCGTTGATGAGCTCCTTATAGTGGATTTTATTTCTTGTCAGTCATAATTATTTGCAATAGAAGAAACTGTAGACATTAGCTGAACTTTCGTCAGACATTAAACGACATCTTTCGCCATTTTGCTAAGCAATTAAAGTTCAGGATGGCTTATCACTGGTCACAGGTAAGTGCGATCCCACCCATCAACGTCGTCCTTTTCTTCGCAAAACTTTGCAAACACACTTCTTTTAACTACAGTTGTCACGTTGGAGAAACTATGATTTTATTATTTATTAATGCAGTTGGAATTTCATGATTTTCATGATGGAGGCTTTTCTCAAAACTCTTTGTAAGTTTACGAAACTGGAAAGAGCTTGGAACATCGATGAATCAATTTCATGAATTAAATAAGTGCATCAAAAAAGAGTACAGACATGAAGAAATAACAATACGAATAGGATATCTCTGTGGTTTTTGTTGGAGGTAAACGTTGCACGACCAAAAAATTGGGTGCTGTTAAGAGGGTATTCCAAAAATAATTTCAGGTCATATTTCAGTTTAGCAAAAAAAGCATCCATAGAGGTCGTTTGAAGCAACGAATTATTCATTATGTGTTTTCGAGTGTCATTCTCAAATATATGTGGCTGCTATAGCAAAAAGAAAATCAGATTGCTTTATTATAACGATATAGTGTGATACTGAGTTAAAAGACTATTCGATTCAAGCAGTGTGCACTAATTATCATTGATGAATGAATGAATACATTGGATAAAAAAGGACCTTTTATTTGTGCATTTAACAAGAAAAATATTTTACAAATTTGCGCTCACAGGAATGCTTACCATAATAAAATAAATTCAGTGTTTTAATGATTTCTGCTCTTTAATATCTCAGCAACTTTTTATCGAAAATTGCACACTGAATCTTCTGATATTAAAATAAAATCGCAACGAAAAACATTTTCAACTAATAATATCGCATAAATATATTCCAAAAAGTTTTCCTAGCGCACAACTCCAGAAACGCATATATGAATGTGAATAGCTCTGTTTTCAGCGTTGTCACATTTCACCAGGTAGTCACAGTCACACCCACTTTCAGAAAGTAAAGAATTTCAATGCCTTTGATGGTAGTATAATAAAGGTTTGGACAATATTGAAGATCCTTTTTGGAAAGAAATTGCAGCAATAAGACGAAACCGTGAAAATACGTAGCTCTCGACCACAACTAGCGTATTGCACTCGATCATGTCCAGATATTGCACCGTTCGAGTTCGTGATCCTAAATATAACATCGGTCATTCATTGCCAAATTTCTCAAGCAATATGCGAATTTTTGATAAACTAACACTCCAGGAACTAATAATCGCGAGAAATACTCGAGGAAGATCTCAATCTATGAAGAATTGATTATAAACTTTATTTCTATGAAGCGCGCAAGGAATGGAACACATCTGCTATAAGCGATCAGATTGAAGTAAATTACTGCTATGGTGCTGAATCTCATTAACGCTCGAGACTGATCATAAATTAGAGGCATTTAATCGTTTAGTTGATATTTTCTAAATATTTCTTGGAACGACTCCACTACAACTAAATAAACGACACTTATATGATGCATTAGGACATTGCGCGAATATTCACTGTAATACTTTTGCAAAAACTTGTTACTAGATATTTTGAAGTGTATGTTTTGTTGCCAATAATGAACTTTTGTTGGCCTTTATTTATTCCACCATACCACAGCAGAGAAAACCACAAAGAACGAGAGGGAAAGTGGGATCATATAGGATATCGATAAAAGATAGCGGAAAAGTTCAGTGAAAAAAAATCAAACGATGAAAGAGCTCATATCAGCGTCTTGAAACTCCATCGCTTCCGCGGTATTTTTTCCTGCAATATACTTGATACGTGATAAATAGGATAAACCAAACAGAAGTGGTGCTCCACAACACATTTTGTGCAAGCGAGAAATGTTGATGATCTAATGTTGCCCCCGAAAATGATTTTTTTTTCCTGCTGAAAGGAAAAATGCAACAATGGATGGGACACAGTAAATCTATTGTAGTAATTCAGGAATATTTCATGACAACAACAACAATGGTAAATGCAAATAAAACAATTAATAATTTTTACGGTTTGAAGGACCTCTACGTGTCTTTTTGATCATCAGACGAGTATCAATATGTCACTAAAACGTGAAACCAGGAAGTTTGATGCTGAAGGTGAGCATTATGCAATGTGTCGATGGCACGCTTACCGACTTCAGTGTTTAGCAAAAAGATGCGGAAAAAAGACGATAACGAAGAGCAACGGCATATCATTGCATTGGCAAGCTCCCACTATCGGGTGTCTAGTCCGCTAAATTACTGTGAACATTAGCTCTACCAAATTTGGGGATTCAGCTAAACAAAAAAATGCTTCGGTCAATAACTTCTTAGAAAAGTGCATAATTAATTCATCACTCTGCAATGTGAAAACATTCATTATTTGGTAAACTTTATGTTTCTTGCCAAATGTGAAGAAACTGAATAAAAACTTGTCTTCTGTGGCCTCATACAATGTGTTTATTATTTCAATAATAAACACATTGTATGGTTAAGTAATGCTCACTGAAGCGAATGGCGCAAATCCCTTCTAACGCTCCGTGACAAACGAGTCGTATGCGTAAACAGGGTTTCCATTCCCCTAAGCAGTCGCAGCAGGAAAGATAGGTGAGACTGCCACCTTCCCTCCCTTCCCCATGTCCCACCCATTCCTCCCTCATCTCCCACCTTCTAGCAGAGATTGTGAAATGGGAGCATTTCTACTAAAACAGTCTTAGCGCCACGCTTCTAAAATTAACTCCTTATTGCCATTCAAACGGGTTTGCTTCAACAAATAATGAAATCCCTTCAAAACGGATGCTTCAGAGTTCCCCATTCATGTCGTATTCCTCTAGAAAAGCCGCATTTATATACGCCGTTAGAAGGGAGTTTGTGGATCCCTTGTCGACGCAACTTTGCATTGCCTATGCAATGGCAATTCAATTTTATTGCTCCTGGTAGTGCGTCCCCTCCTCTGCCATGTATTCTTTCTTACCCTTCGACTTTTCTATAGTTTCACCGTCATATTTCTATAAACCCCCTCACCATTCTCCAACATTTCAATGCTCCCTATTTAAGTGCCTTCGCTATCTTTGGAGTCGAACAATGCATTGTATTGTTGAGTTCTTCGTCTCGCAGGTTCACAAGCCTCAGGTTTGCTGTATAGCGGCGGCATTCATGCGAAAATGGCCCTCAAAAGTCGTCGCACCATCGCATCTATACAAAACTGGTCACATGAATAGAGGGCACAGCTTAAGTGCGTCATGCGCAATTTGTTCACGGAGGCTTTATGTTGGCGTCGTTGTGAATCGTTTCGCGATCGTATTATCCACGCTGTTTTATATGTTGAGACTAGTTCACGCTTTAGCACAAACAAAATCAATCGATGATTGATAAGATCAAATCAGTGAAACGAGTTGTGCTTACTGATCTTTTGTTAAATTCATATTTTCATCGATTCTTCTAGTAGGATTAATGATCCAAATGCATTCATCTTATATTTACCACTGTTAGTTCCATATATATTTCTACTCGTCAAAATTCTCATCGCTAGAGCACAGTACATAATGTTATCAACTACAACATTTTATCGACTGCGCTGCCGATAATATACTTTTTTTCATTTCGTTTCCATGCATTCTTTGGTTCAGTGGTTACTGCTTTTACTCCCTTACAGCGATTACCCCGTTTCTTCTGTCTTGCAGCAATTGCGTGATGTGCCGTCGGTGGAGTTATGTTCACACATCATATTTACTATGGATGATTTAAGGCGTTATTGGCGTGATTCACTGCTAGAGGACAGTGAGAATACCCTCAGGGATTGCAAGGGTTTCTTCCTGTCTGTAGTCATCAAAAAACATGCGGAAAACAATATGGTAGAATCCATCTATGCTTTGCTATGTTTCACATAAATAACTCAAATACACAAATTAACAAATCGTTTTTGTCGCACGTTCAACTGTTAAAGACTGAGTAAAGTAGGATATTGTCTGTTGTTGTGGCATATATGTTTTACCTTTTCAGACTAATGTTGCAGCGAAACTTCGAAACAATGATTTTCTATCTTGTATCTACAGTAATCCATTGCTGTACTTGAGTGAGCATTTCAATATAACTAATTTTACTTCGACCATCTTAAGTATATGTTACCGACCATTTGTTGAGCAAATTTCCTCATGTTAACTAAGTGGTTTTAAAACAAAATTCCTCGAAATTTTGATGAAATAAATAAAGCTAACAAATTCACTTTGATCATTAAGTGAAGGCAGTGAAATTTACTTCGACCTGTAAATGAGCACAACGGATTTT
The DNA here is from genome assembly GCA_013433145.1 of Ascaris suum. NCBI lineage: Eukaryota > Metazoa > Nematoda > Chromadorea > Rhabditida > Ascarididae > Ascaris > Ascaris suum. Next base: position 5,028,492 of record CM024178.1, on the reverse strand, counting down.
CTTTGAAAATTTTACTTTTTCCTTGAAATTTGATTAATTTTTATTAATTTACTGCCTTCACAGCTCAATTGGTTTCAATTTTTTCCCAAAACAATTCACAACGCTAAAATGGTAGATTAAGGGAGATCCTCCTCCATTAGATATCCTATCTTAACAATTGCCTAGGATAAAAGAGGAACGAAGAGAAAAAGAGAAAGCGACATTTCTAAAGAAGAAGCTGCCTATACCTGTGCATTAGAATTTTCTGCATATATCAGTAGCATAGCTGAAGGAAGAGGTTATAGAAGAAAGAAACTGACCATTCCACAAGAATGCTCCATCAAAACATCAACAGCACTACAACAAACACACCGAAGACGGGGAATTTTTCATTTCTAACTGAAGAAATGAGATAGACCCGGATGCATGCGACTTATAGCACTTTAATGTTTGTAAATCTTAAAAAAACTCGTTCATCAAAGATTTTCTTTGAAAATTTGCAAAAAAAGAAAAAAATTTCTCCTGCTGCAAACGATTTTTTTTTTCATTAATGGCTAAAATTTAACTCAAAAAATTCAGCTCAAAATATGCAAACTTTGCAGAGAATTTTCACCAACTAGCTCCATTGGTTACCGTTAACAATGAAGCGTTGCAACGTCAAACTCATTAGTTATGTAAGCAGACAAAGAAACGCAAAAAAAACAACTTTGAGACATTTGCACAATAAAGGGCACAAAGGCGAATAGCTCTTCGAAAATCTTTTTCTATAGCACTAACGCTTCGTCATTTCAGTCTACAATGTTCGAGCTTTAGCTAACGTCTTTTCGTTATTAATTTCAGGCCATTTTCTACACCGACTTTTAATGCGAGCGACTCATCTAGGTGTCGTTGAATACATCTTTGTGAGCAACTTTTAATATTTCTTGATCAAATACGCGCTCACTGGATCCTTCGAATTTGCATAAGCAAGGCGCATCTTGACAATACCATATGATTTTTTTTTATTTCTTCGGTAGCTGTAACTCGGGGACCGTTGAGGCTCGAGCTCCGAAATTTGTGGGTCCAATGTTGGATTTAAGATGAATTCCTATATCTACATTCAGTTAGGTCTATCAACATTGAGAGGGGTTACGAACTATATAGAAATGGCTGCATACATTTTACAGTTTTTCGGATTGCATAAAATAAGTGGAAGAGCGCGCTAGAAGAAATGACACGATATGCGCCTCTATATTCTCCTTATTTCACCAATCAGTTTCATCATTCACCAGCAAATAATAAATAAGTAAAACAATGATACCTTCATACATAGACGCTTAACGCTTTATGCTAAACATAAATTTTGCCTGCTTCAGACACAGTTGGTAACCGCTGTTTGGTTACTAGTAACAAAACCGCCCTCAGACGGGGCCAAATCCGCGATTTCATGCACAGAGCCTTTTCATTGCCCTTCAGGCAATGCGTTCAGGTGGTAATTGGTCCGGTTACTGGCACATGCCTTCTAAAAAAGATTCGTTTTTAATATGCTTTTGCACATTTGCTTTGTAAAAGCATGCTACTGATATGTGCGTATGCGGGCGTGCATGTGTCGTGCTTGTCTGCCGAGTGCTTTCAACTCGCGGAACATTTTAGTTAGAGTTGCGACAATTAATATGCATGACCTGCGCTGCAGTATGAGCTCCTATTCCGTAATTTGTGTTGATTAACCACTTTCGGGAGAAGTTGTAAATAGTTAATGGCGCAAAAAAATTTGTATTCAGTGTTTACAGGACGGATTTTTCCTTTCACATCAATCGGCCAAACAAAAATAAATCTCATTGGAAGGGTTAGCACGGGCTTTCCGATCGCCTAAAATATGAATGCCCCATTTTGCATATTTTATTTTTTGTAGGGAACCTTTTAATTTAATTGGTTTAGTGAATTCAATGCAACTGCTCAAGCTTCTCCACTTGTTTGCAAATATTTATCCTCTACTTTTATCATAGCTTAAGATTACGACCTAGTGGACAGCATCCATCTTTATGTAAATTCATCATATTCATAATAGAGTGGCTGGCTTTGTCTATATGATCTTGTTAATTAATCGTCTAGTGAATACTTACTACGTTCTGATGATCCATTTCGGCAAATGCTTCGATCCTCAAAATGCTGAAAATTTCTGGCTGAATTTATTAAAAATTTTTTCGCCGCATCTCTAATCCTGGTTAGCATAGTCGCTGTCTCACGTGCGTGTTGACGTTTAAAAACTAGTGCTACTGGCATTACTATCTACAGATGTGCTGACAAGGTGAGCCTCACCTTGAAAACCGAACAGAGTTTCGAACTCTATAGGTGAATCTAATTTGAGAAAAATATTCTCCCGAAAACTCAGAAAAACGATTAAAAAATCCCGGAAATTGATAACCAATGACGATAATCTGTTTTTTCATTTACTTTTGCAAAATAAACTTCATTTCAAATCGGTTTTGCTCTCAATGTTTTGCACAAATTATTCGTTGCTAAAGCGTTCAGATTACTGTAGGAGTGGGTAGTACTGTAAGAGTTGCAGAAAAAAATCTTTAGGATCCCTCGATTTACAGCCGCTCGTTCTAATCCTTAAATTCTCGAGGAACAGCTGTGAACAAAAAAAGAGCGACAATACCGCACTGTTGCGGGTGACTGATGCGTGGTTGCAAATGCGAGAAGAGTGCTGATCATTGCTTATCAGAAAAACGTCAGTCCACATATTAAAGAGTACTTTTTATTTTCTTACCAAGAGCGCAAGACTGAAGCGCCGAACCCGACCTCCAAGTCGCAGTTGCGTTCGACGACTTAGAGAAACTTTCACGAACTGCAGCTGCTTCAGCTAAAAACATGCTTGTTGCTCAGTCTATATGCAGAACAAGTGCCACTGAAATATATGATTCTCGTTTCCCATCATTCATCTTCTATTCATGGGCACGGAAAAAAAAGAAAGATACAGTTTCCGACGTCTCAGTTTCTATTATCTACCTTCCCTCCTCCCTTCTTTGCGTTCTTCCCCTCTTTCATTTACATCCCAACTCTTCTCTTCAAAACAATTCAGCAATAGGAGTCGAAAAATGCACCCTACATCTGCAGACAGCGTTAATAATTCCACATAGTAGTAGTATTCTTAATTATTCTCGCTGTCTGGCTGCTTTTGGAAGCACTTCTCAGCTCATCGCACATAGTGCTCATGAGATCACAATGAAGAATTTGTTTGGAAGGGCTAAGGAATGGTTAAACAGTGGGCTAATTGGTTAACCATTGATGATTTAGTGTTGACTAACCAATGGGAAACTTAAAATCTAGTGAGGAATTTACGAGAACTGTACACAGCAATATGGGAAATTTATATGCTAGTAGCTTTAATATTCACAAAAACTTTATAGGTCGTTGAAAAATGAGAAAAGACTCATATGCTACCAAGCAAGGAGCAATATAGCTCAGTGGTATCGTTTCTTAATCCTACTAAATGAAATTTGGATAGAAACGGTCATTTTGTTTTTGGCTAATGAGGAAAAGAGAGAACGATGAGTATATGAGGAAAAAGAGAGAACGAGTAGAATGAGGAAAAAGACGCTTCAAGGTATGACTTGTTATAGCAGTTTATATAATATTCATAATCAAATCTACAAAAAAAAGACAAAGTGGAAACACAACCAGCCAGTTACGTTATTTTACACACACTAATCCATACAACAGTATGTTCGCTATTTTAGTCGATAGAGTTCGTTCGCTGTTTTACTAAACAAAATGCGCTCATTAAATTCGTAAACTTTGCTATGTGAATGAACAATTTCGCTACTCCAGGAGGTGAAAATCCTATATAAATAAAGCATTCACGATTAACAACAAAAGCAGACCGAATTGGGACCATCATAATAAAATAGGTATAAAAGAGACCAATAAACTTCAGTTACAGACTATCGCAGGAAACAACCTTACTCAAGCGTGAATTGAACAGTTCGATAAACACTAACTGCTGCAGTCAATTCCATATTTTCAACAAGATGGCCATCTAACATCAGTTTGAAGCGTAATTTATTATACCACTTGTGAGAAGCTAGCTATTGACGCATCTGATCTCATTAATGAATCACTGATTAGCGACTCCCGTATCAGATCCGTTGTAATATTTATCTGCATACCTCACCGAGATTTGATCACTTGATCATGCGCTGCTTAGCAAATATTTAACATTACCTTATGACAAGGTGAAAGCGAATTAAATATGCAAATGAACTTAACGTCGAATTAGACTTCTCTGTTGCAAGTCACTTGTAAAGGCCAACCTACAACGATCCATACGAGACTGTTTATTTCTTTCGCAAATGTCAGGTGCACTGTCAAGCGCATAAATTATGAGGAGAAGCTTTGACTTAATCCGATTCCGGACTTCGCTCTAGTCGAAACCGCTGATAGGACTGGCATCGAGGCGATATTTGACCTAGACCCATAGAAAGTCATCATTTAAAAGATTTAAGAAGTTTATCATTGAAGACATTTGTTAGAGGAAAACAGGTGGCATATTGAAATGAGTTTGCGTTCGCTGAGGCGAAATTGAACACACTGTGAAAAAAGGATGAGAAAAAAAAACAGCTGCTTATTGTTTTGTGCACTGAAACGAGCACTAGCAAATGGCAATTTGCAAACGAGCTTTCTTCAGTGGTTGTACCTCTCCTTTATGGACACCTCTTTTAAACACTTCAAATAAAACTCTTCCTCGTGTATCTCTCAAATATTTATGAAAAAGCCATCTGTGTTCTCTGTAAGAGTGAATACTTTTGATCACCTTTAGTTTTGAATTTGACGCACAGAAATAAATGAACAAAAGTTTTCAGCATTTTTCCAGCCTTTGAAAAGTGACCAGTTTAGTCATATCCAGGGAAATGACAACATAAGGAGTGAATGGAAAAATCACAATCTCGCATCCATATCAAATGCAAAGGTCGAATATGTTTGACCGATCGAAAAATGAAGTCTGCTTATCACAATATCCGTCTCTTTCGTATCAACTAACTCTTACTCTCTCTCAAGAAAATGCAACTTCCATTTATCGTCAAGTGAGGGAGGGATTTGCACATCCAGAGGAGTGATTGATTCGGAATGATGGAGAGAGACCTCCGTATATATATATATATATATATATATATATATATATATATATATATATATATATATATATATATATATATATATATATATATATATATATATATATATATATATATATATATATATATATATATATATATATATATATATATAAATGATATGAAACAGGTAAATCCTGGTTGAAATTTTTTGGCGATTAATTACTTACACGTGTGCTAAGGTTCATGATTGTTCCTTTCCATGTTTGATAGCCGAGCATTCCGGATATGTGAACATACAAATGTATATGTGGAGATGCACTTATTCTAATGAGAAGAAAATGTCGCACATAAAGTTCGATGGAGAGATCAGAGGCAATAGTGAAGATATTTATATAAAGCTCATTAAAAATACTTGAAGTCTAATGAAAGTTGAAGTTTTAGCACTGAATTTGATGTTTCCCTAAATCTGATCTCCACAACAGGAAATAACCTTCACAAATGACCAGCTACAATTTGCGCCTAATTTCTGCCACATTGAATCGCAGCAACGATCGTTACGAAAACGTGAGGATTTGATTGATTTCATCGGAGATTAGCACTGTTATCGCTCGTGTAGTCTTTTCGATTTCCATCTCTATTGGTCACTTCCTTTAATCGAATTTGAGCTGTAGTGTTTAGTAATGTCAGAAAATCGCGTTGAGTCAAGGCGACTGACAAAATTCCTTCGTTGAGAGCTTATTCAATTGGCAAAATGCCACAATTGGCTGACTGGATGAGTTCTTTTGACAGGTGCGGAATTATTGCTGGAAGCGAGTGTCGTACAACATTGCAGAACATAATTGCAGAAAAGGCTACGGTTTTTCCGTCGCTTCTGGTTCCACATAGAAAAAGTGCCTCTGTATAATGAATGCGGAGCCTTCTGCTTAAAAGAAGAGCGGAAAAGGGGAAAATGGTCACAATTTTTAAGCAGCGAACAGAGAAAAAATTTGAGATAGCGGACGATTGCCAGACGTTGTGAATGTCTAACATATTCGTGGCATTCTCGGAAACAATCACACAACGTTGGAGATTTAAACATATCGATGCAAAATCCTCCGCTTATTGCAGCCTCAATTCCAACTCAAATCTTTTCAATATTCCAACTAAAAGTTTCATTTTTAAGGACAAGATCATATGAAATCCCCCTCTGCGCAGAGCTCAATGAAGTGCATAAACGTAGCCCTCAAATATGGGTGTCCCCTCTGAATTTATCTATGAACTCCTCATTTAACTGCGTATTGATACACAGTAGTGCATTGTTGTAACGTGGAATAGCGGTTGAGGAACAATCGCTGTGGGATTAAGTGCTATTTAATTGGTCTGGCATCTATTGTTCATGTTTTATGTGTTTTGTAGGACAAAGATGAGAGAGAGGGAAGACGCACAGCTTAACGCATCTCTTCTTTTTTTGCTTCGTTTGAAGAAATCACTTGCACAGAAAATGAACTGAATTCGACGATCGCGCCATAACTTCTGCTCGACAGCACATCGCGTTCGCATCGACGCAACTTAGTGGTTTTGTACGGTGTTCCATAGCGCGCTTAAGTAGCATTACCGGCTGCTTGTCTGCGTGCCTCCTGCAAGGCAGACTGTTTGTCGTTCTGCGGCCGGTTGGTTTGAGGGGGATGAGCAAGACAGCTGTAAAGAGGTGGATAGCAGTGAATGGCAAGCAGCCGCCAATCGTTATGGCCAGCCAGGTAGCCAAGCCGGCTGCCGCTTGTGCGCCTATGATATATCACATTGGATGAAGGAGAACGGGCATTCATCACTGGCCAAATCCAACAAAAACATTTCCTGTATCAACGCATCGTCGTCATCGGAACGCCGCGGCCACAAATGACACAATCGCACCCGTGCCAGTCCATACCGCAAGGCTGCCAAATATCGCCCGGAAATGGCAAGCTCAGAAACGCATCACAAATCACTTTCCCGCATTTGCTTGCACGCTGACTCATTTTGATATGCTAATCCCCGTAAAAAATCTGGATTTCTAAGGACAAACTCGGGCAATTAGTGCCTTGCCGTTCAGTGATAAATACGACACTAAACATCGACAAAAAAACAGCCTTTCAGACTAATAATTAGCAAATTTCACTTGAAAACTCAAATAGACTTTAATTGCGGTAATTTTTCAAAGCGAAACGCTTATTGAAATCGTATGGAAGACACCTGTCGACAACAAAAAACTCATCTCACACACGTATGATGCAAGCTGTCATTGTGATAACGCATTTTTATACACTTATTGCAAAATCGCCCTTGCAAAAGTGCATTATGGCGACGTCATGTCTGTGTGTATGCATATGTGTGCGCCCGTTTGTCTGTAGGTCTAGTTTCGCTTGGGGAACCTCCAAAGCAAGAGTCAGGAGGTTTGATAGTTACAGCCTACGCTATAGAATCACTTCCAACACCATATTTCATCTTGATCCGTTCACCTAGAAAGGAATTACAATCACTCAAAGAATGAATTACAGTCATTCACCTCGAAAAATGCCTTTTTTTATAGCTCATATTTTCATTTCACACCAGTTGGATTGGATTACCGTTTGAAAGCAGTTGCTCTATAAAAAAACCAATCTTTGGTGGAAGGCTTGTAGGCGCGGTTGGTTCTGCCTGCAAACAAACACATTATTTTGCATATTTGACTTTTTGCTGACAAATTATGGAATTGTTCGGTCTGATCAGCATGGCGTAAAAGTGCGTAACGTGCCAGCTACGCCGGCATGCTTCCCAAGTTGCCTTCTTTTGCTGCCACAGCCACCTTGTAATGGAGGTATTGCGGCCATGTAAACTTTGACAAGGGTTTCCAAAAATATATTCCCGTATCCTAGTTTGCATGATTCAAGTGATGAGATATCTGTAACTTCGGAAACGTGAATTTGTTCTTTTTGAAGTGGAATCAAAAACTTGACCGAATAAATGACTGAAAACTGAAGAATCGCTTATATCCCACTGAATTATTAAATATTCAAAGTTATTACATTAGAGAAGTTATATATGTACCAAGAAAAAATACTCTGTTGTAGAAAGCATCGTACGATAGCATCACGTGTGCATTGATCACAGTAATTTGAACATGATGATCAAAAAGAATTCTTTTTAAGCGACACATTAATACCATGAATAAATGAATTGAGTAGCAATGCCAAAGCGAAGCTACGCGTCGGACCTTTCCGCGATTATATTACTAAGATGATAAAACATTCCCATGGAGCCAACTGAAGTTAAAACGAATCGTTAATGATATGTAGGTTTTTGCCTTCCTGGTCTGTACACAGAGAACCCGAATGGATGAAGTGAATAAGTTTATATGCGGAAACTGGAATTATATCTTTGAAAGTGTTTCACGATGCGTTGCTTTGATTTGCTAATCAACTGAGATAAAACTTTTATTATATTTATCGAAAGCACATCAAGAAATTTTATGATTCCCAGTACACGCACAACAACCCATTAAAGCTGTAAAACAATTCTGAGAATTGCTATCAGCAACGTTTTCTCCACCAATAGTCAATTCCATTCCAATATGGAACACTTCCATTTTAAGTTATATTTGATAACAGCAGTAGTCTCACATACTCCAAAATTCTCACAAAATTAGTCTAATGCTTTTCAAGTCTAATGCTTTTTCAACTTTTTTTCACCCTCTGGTGTCAAGCCAAAAATATATGTATTTCATCAACAAAAAAAAACATTCATTATACAAGAATCTAATTAAGTTTTAAGCACCGCAATACTTATGGCACAACGACGAACTCATTCCTGCAAAAAAAGCGAGGAAATTCTGAGGAAATGGATAACGGTAGAGAAAATGTGCACTGAGCAATATAACAAACAAAACAATTATTATAACGACTGTGTTACGCTAAAATCAATATATTTGATGTGTGAAGATGCACTTCATTCTCGCAAATGTAGCACATTAAAAGATGGGAATCAACTCTATTGGCAATGAGTTATCAACAGCGACACGCCGCTTGCTTAACACCCGTATTCACAAGGTGAACGCCTTCGTCATCACGCCACAACTTCAAACAAGTCGCAAGTGTTGGGTGTTTTATAGTATAGCAGCCATCTGGAGCAGTACTGTTTGGAAATAATGAGTTGACAACAAATGACCAATCGATCGCATCCGATGACAAACAAATATTCTGGAACAATAACGTTGGTGAAGCCTTCCAGTGCTGAAAATATGTGTAAATTAGACTCGTCCCATCATCATGTACAGCAACTGACAGCAGAACTAAGGAGCAGGCGGCCTACAGCACAACGACATAGCAAAGGCTTGTATAACGAGATTAACTGGAACTATTCCTTAGCCAGTTCATGTTTCAACTGGAACATTTCAAACGAAAAATTTTCACCATCCTGTTTGAATATCACTTAAAAATGCGCTCATCTGGACGCCTACTGTACATCATTTGGGCTACAGTTTCTCTTTGGCTGAAAGCGCATTCAAAGGGGACGAAATCACTATACTGCTTTTAAGCGATCTACGTGCCTCTGAACATAGCGTAAATAAGAGAACCTGCCATTTGACAAAGTGAAGTGATATGATAAAGTCCTCTTAAAATAAGCACGCCATCGGGGACTTAATGAGATAGAACTCCAGGCCATCTTTCTCAGGTAGCACTTGGCCCCTTCGAAGACTACTCACCTTTACAGCATCCAGTAAGGCAGTATTGCTGATGGAGCAATAGTCAAGGCGAAGGATCTTTTCAGAATGTGAATTCCTCAAAAATGAGCGAAAGAATTCATTGTTATAAGCGGAAGTTTCCGGTGTCACCGAACAAATATCGATTGTTCTGCATTTATTGCACATTGCTTCAACGGCTTCTTGCATCGAAATATGTCCATTATTGCCACGTATCCATGCCATCGACACGCAGTTAGTATTAAATAATTGTATGAATTCCACGAATCTGAAGAAAATCAGAACTATTATAGAAGACGAAAATAATATTTATTATTCGCAGCAACTAAAAACGATTTTCTCAAAATGCAAAATTTACTGGATATTTCATTTTGCATACTCGACGTTAAACATCAAAGCAACGATCTCTTTGAAGTAAGACCAACGTTTCCAAAAGAACGAACCGTTAATAAACGAATAAACTGAGTGAATGCCACCGGAAGTTATCAATAACAGCTGTGGAATAACTACGAAAACTTCATTCCCTGACCGAGTTTTTACTCAAAACTTTTCATACAAAATAGCATTAACAATAGAATTAAACGGGAAAAATTATCGAAGAATTGATTTTTAAGGAAATATTGCAAAAAGAAAAAATCGGAAAGAGGATTTGAGCGTTGCTTACTTTTTGGGTGAAATGTAACTGAGTTTGCAGAACTTCATTTTCAAAGCTTCGCATTTTATCGGCCGGCCTGTGAATGCATCGGAAAGTTTTTCGACAAATTCATCTGTAAGGCGGAGGTCTCTGATCCGGAATGTACCAACTTCGGCGTGCTCGAAGCATCTGGCGACACGTTGAAAGAGTGCTTGAGGTGGTGTGTGCATCTCATGCTTTCGCTTCAAACGTTCATCGGTGCTCTCACATTGTGGTATGTAAAGAGGAACGAGTAAAGCGGATGGCGATGAGACTGTGGGTTGTGTTGGATCAATGTAGAAAAGCACAGACGATAGCTTCGCTGGTGGACCCTCCCCACGATTGCTCCATCGGCGTTTACATCCCGGCAATAGCCTCTTCACGTTATCCATATGACCATAGTGCCATTGTTTGTACTGTTTTGTGAAAGTAGAACTCCTAAACGAAAATGATCCATTTTGAGACTCTATAGTAATGCGTTACAAAGAAGATGGATTCGAGCAAAAAATTTACAATTGCAAGTAATTCTGCTTTTATATTGGCTTAACACTCCTCTGCGAACGGAATTAACAATATAGTCGAGTAACGGTAATGTATTCAGTTTCCCATGAGTGATTCGAACCCATCCAGTGACCTGACGACTTTCTTAGAACTCCGATAGACTTCTTGAAAGCCAATAACATTTTTATTACTATCCACAGCGCTGGCCATCAATAAAAACGCAGTAGCTCATCAGAAAAATTTACAGTAATCACATGTCCTCTACTGCTAATTGAGTAACTTTCTCAAAAGAATCCAATAATTTATTGCTGCAACAAATTGTAATATCACGAAGGAAAAATCCGCAGTGTTGGTTGTTCAGGAAATATTTCAAAAAGAATCAAGACAGAACTGGATTCTGTAAAAGTGTGATTGTAAGGCGATGCAATCCAGCAACACTCTACCCCCCTATAAAGCCGCGTGTGTTTTGCCCACGGATCACAAACGTCACAGGGAGACTTCATGTCAGTTTGCATTGGTAGCAGTCGACTCGGCTTCGAAGATCCTATAAATATTTCTCAGTGTTTCGACCACACCATAGGAATCTTCCACAGCCTATGCATAAAGTTTCTTAGCTTGAGTCTATACTATTAAAAGATCGTATGACCTGCTATTATTCCTTAGTTTGAGCCTCGACCGTTTTCCGAGATAACTTCGAAGTTAACGAGTACTCTCAGATTTACAGTTAATTAGAGCACAGCTGAAGGATATGATGCGTGAGCTTGGCAGTAGTATAACTCGAGTGTGTTAGAAAACCTTGACAAGTGCTTACTTAATAGTCAACGTGAAAGAGGACTTATTAGCCTCGATCGTCAGCGAATTGATGCGATGCTTAGACAGTACATGTGCGTTGCGGTCAATTACAGACGCCCAGCGTCTGCATACCAGAGAACATTTATCGAGATCGGAGCGTGGCAAATATTGCAATATCCGAAGATGAATTTCCATTGGCAGAGCACCGATAGGGAAATATGATAACGGCTAAAAATAAAAAGCTCTATTTGTCATTTCTGCTCCAATTTTCAGTGGAATATTTGTTAGCTGCAAAGTTTCAGAAACTTGCTGAGCTGTCAGAAGAGTAAAAATTAGATAAGTTGATGTTTTTCGAGCAAAGTGTTCAACATTAACTAGGGGAAGTTTCTTCAAACTTTAGACTTCTTCCGACCACAAAATTTATCCAATAACGAGGCTCATTCTCCAGAAATCGATTTTCATCGACAGACCGATATTAGAAAGCTTTCTATTATTCACAATTCTAAGCGAGTATTTCAGCTCGTCGTTGGTTTATTTATGTAGCAATAGGCACGCTTAGCATTGAAATATGTCTGTGAACTGGGTGAAACGCTGTCAGCATCAACGCAGTTTGTCTTTGGCAATAACTCAATTGGAGAGGGAACGAACGCAATAGAATGACACTTGTGGGATATTTGAGAAGCGAAGCAACATTTCATTCGTTCATCACCGAAAACGACGTGAAACCACTCGGATATTCATTTAACTGCACTAAAACCAATACTCCTCGAGCAAAGTGGAAAAATGAAATTCATTTGCTCAACGATTTCCATTTCTTTCTATCTGCCAGAAATTTGCGCCATTTTCCATGAATTCTACCAGAAAATATGACAAAAAATTTTTATTAATATACGTTGCACTAGTTGTGCTAGCAGTTAAGAATATGCGTAATGGGGATATGAAGAAAAACATGTGGAAGTTGTTGATGAGTAGTTTAGATTCGTGTCACGAATTTGACGGAAGAAGTGAATGAGCATGTATACGTGTCTGTATATATTTGCGTGCGGAGTTGACCAAAGCAGGCAATGTTTGCATAAGGCAACGTGTGCAGAAGCTCTACCTGGTTGTTAATAGCTCGCGAGTGCCCTTGGCTGGAGTAACATGATCGCGGTGAGCCTCTCGCATACGAAGTCGATGGGTACTGAAATGCGAGAATGCCCGTACAGATAGCGCAATATGCATCCAGTACAATCATTCACTCCCAGGAACATGCAATCATTTCCACCATATGATGGCAGTTTCGTTGCATAGAATGTGCTCAAGTTTGAAACAAGTGCACCTCATCAGTAGACCTATTTTTCGTCAACAGCCTTAATTTCCTATAGAAGGAACTCATGCTAGTTCAATGCCACCACTGGACAAATCAGCATGAGTGCTGCTGAGAAAAGTGCCTTTTATAGTGTGCAAAAAAAACTCCACGAGCAATTTATATATAGTTCCACACCGATCAGTGATAACAACTCTGTTGCATTTTAATCTCTATATGAATGTTTATGCTTGTTTCATGTCTCAAAAACCAATCCAGACTTCAAGAAGACGTCTGCTAATTCTTATCATTTAGCGAACTAGCTATATGGGTGTTGATCTATGAGTTTTAAAAAATGTTATGCTAATGCCTATTAATGCAAATCCATGATGCTTTGCAACGACTTTGCATCGACTCATAAGTAAGTTAAGCCAACGACATTCTGCATGAACGTCGGTGTCGACTGCAACGTCTCATCTCAGCGTCACCTTCATCCACTTTATAATCTTTTCCACTACTTCAAACAAACATGGAACTGACTGTTAAAATCACAAGCAAAGAATGAATGTAAGACTTCAGAATTTCCGGGGCTAATCGTGCTATAGCTGCATCGGACGAAGCCCCCTTATGCTCCCATCAGAAAGGGCTTATAGAGGCGCCAACAGGACAAACAGAAACGCTTTGTGAAGCAGCAAGAGCAAAGTGAGACAAACGGTGGGACCTGTTCGGTGCACAACACATCGGCAGCCATGCGCGTCCCTCGTTGGCACATCGCTTTTGCCAATAAATGTGTCGTGCGCGTCTGCAATTGAAAATCGATCATGTAAAGCACACAAGAGTACCGTACTACGAGAGCACATCAAATAATACCGGAGAACACTTTTTAAGGGTACCGTATCCACTTGCACAGGGCAATAATTCACAAAAATTACAGTGTGTGCGATCACATTCGTCGCGATGCCACCTTGTCCTTGGCGCGAAAATGGAAGGAATTAGTGTAGAGTGCTGTGAAATGAGCTATTAGGTGTTCCTGAGAAAGACAGTATACACTGAGTTTCTCTTTGCTGAGTTTGCAGTAGACAGGTGTTCGATGCATTTTAAGTGCTCAGAATGAACGACGCCTAAGCTTTAAAACAGATCGCAAAAAACCTTAAAAAGTTCGAAGAAATCTGATTTTCATATTATTGAATTACTTACCTTGCCTGGAAAGGGTCTAGTAGACGTGTAAACTTATTTGATTATCACAGCTTAAATCAGAAAGCAAGGTTAATTTGACTGCAAATAAGTCAAGGTAAACCAAACAAGATAAACAAATGAATTTTAAAAAAAAATTAAATGTGAATTATTGAAGAACTAATAAAAAAATTTACAAAAGAAAAAAATTAAAGAAATAAACAATGCATAAAATAGTACGAGTGTCATAGAACATAAGAACGCATAAAACAACAACTATAGATATAGACAAACCGTAGCGGAAACGTTTCCAAAAATAAAAGCAATGAAAGTTTTTTACGGATATTACTTATAAGTAAACAGTGCTTCTTCTGCATTTTCATCAACGTTACTAAACTTTTGCAGTATAATCCACATAATACCATTCAAAACCGAATTCTATTTTGCCAGCAACTGCTCAGAACGCTAATTATTCTTCGTGGTTTTACTACTTCTTACTTAGTGCCTTATCTTTTGTCCACAGATATGCTTTTACAGCAATTCTGTTTGTGATTTAAAATATATCCAACCATAGGGACTGGAAGCATCCATCCAATACCGCAATTTCAACTAATGTTAGCCAGACCTGCCAACTGATATCTTACGACACTAAGATACGACGAACAATTTTCAGCTGCTGTTGCTGTTATATATGCTCAAGCGACAACATGGATGCACATATTTCCCTGAGCCGATTATGGTTTTATACTGGCTTGTTCACACCAATTTGCAAGCTCACCCCTTGGCTACGAAATGGGTTTTACACTTTAAAGTGCCTAAGTTTTGAAATATGTTCTGCAGTTGATCGGTGTAGCTTGTAATCAAATTTGATGAAAAGCGCATCAAGAAAGCATGCACGATAAACGGCTTTGCAGTTCCGCTTGTGATACGTAATGACTTTATGAACTGTCAAAAAGTAACTAAGCGCCTACAGCATATACGAATGAAATCAGACGACCACTCACTATCACAATCTGATCCTAAATGTTTGCTCTTTTCGATTCTGAAAATTTGCCCGGTCGATTTTAGACGGTCCTTCCGTGCAAAACTTTAGGCATTTTGAGAGATCGGCTTGACGGTTGATGGATGTAGATGGTCATCTGATTCATACCGAACTCATCAAATTTCATAACTTCATCTTCGGTGATTCCCAACTGAAACAATCAAGCACACGGACAGACAGATAAATACGCATACATACACAGAGACACAACACAACTATGGTACTCCCAAAGAGAAAGCCACAGGATCACTTGGAATAAAAATGCATTACTGCAACTGTTTCGTCATTTACGAAACCGGTTGGTTAGGTGAACGCAACTGCAAAAAACACATCTCACCAATCCCTTTGACATCTCTTCTTGCGTGATCCATTAATTTTCCATTTGCTTTCAAAATAAACTCATGGGACAGTTAAATCGAGCCGACCGCGTATTCGTTCAGAAGAATAGAAAAATTAATCCCTCCCTCTCTTCGTTTATACAGCATACTGCTTATTACCCCTTATAGATACCACCACTCTCGCACTTCATTGGGCCATAATAATTACGGACGCCCAGTACATTCCAACTTATCGATATTCTTTTCTAACATTATAGTAAGAAGAATGAGAGTTGTGGGAGATTTGCCGGATATTCTTCATTTCGTTGATACTGTACGCTGCGTATTCGGCTCAACTCCATGCAATTCTCAAAAAAAAAGAGAGAAACTACTAATGACCCACATATTACTTCAACTAGATAAGATCAGCTGCAATGAATATGCGAAATTATTGGGACTGTACCCCATGTGAGGTTATTCGAAAACCTTATGGTCGCAAGTGCGCTATAACCAACCAATATGCAAAAAAAAAAAAAAAAAAAAAAACGATCAAAGTGACATCCGCTCATAATATCAGAAAGCGGAAAAGTTTTAAAAGATTCAAAATTTATGTTCAGCGATAAATCTCCTTTAAGAGTGAACGAAAAAAAAATTAGTGTGCTGATTTGATCTGCCGACTGCACTTAGTGAGGAAAAAAAAGTGCCGCGACACCGCATTCCATCGTTTCGATCACAACTCTAAAATGTCGATTGACATGGGTGATAATGAACAACTTTACTTCTTAAAATTTCAAAACCCCTTCAGGTATGACACATTTCTAATAGACTTTTAGCGGTAAAATATTAATGCTTGACCTTCAGGTAGCGTAAAGGTGGATGAACAATGCGTTTAGCTCGTTGAATGAGGCAATCATTGAAAATTAACTCTACCGTACACTCGACAGTTTTAGAAAAGTGGATGCCATATGAAACTGCTAAAAGGTAAATTCAAGGAAGGAGGAAACAGCGGATATGTCGCAAACGCTTGTAATACATGAGGCAGTATGTTGGTTGCTACTATTCCTATGGTCAAGGTGATCACGTATGACTTTTAACTTCATACAAATATGGTCCGTTTCCCAAATCTGCTTTTTTTGCCTCAATAAATTTTTAGTTTTCTTTTCGGTCATATCGCTCGTTCATGTCTCCGTCCTCTCATATGTTAATTACCTACCCTTTCCTTAAATAAACGCAAACACCGTTCAATAAATATAGAGAATTCAATCGTGTTTCAACACTGCTACCAATAAAGTGCCGGAACCTTTGGGAGTTATATTAATGCGAAATACTGCGAAACATTCTTGACATCAAGAAGGCACAACAAGTTAGGAAGCAACAGAATAATATCCACGCTGAGGTCCTAGACAGTAAAATGACTGCACTATTTAGTTAAATTCAAACAACAAACGAAGACATATCTCAGTGTTGCGTTTAGCTGCAAAAATTGGCACTCATCGCAACCATAAAATTCATCGGTATTAACAAGTAGAGAAGTGCACTGTACGAGGCGTGTACCAGCTCACCAACAACTACACTCTCAAAACCGGACAGTTTTATCAACTACCAACGGATTAAATAATATGCCCCTTGAAGCATTCATATTTTAACTGATCCGATCGCTCGAACAATTAATTCATAAAAGATCGCTACCATGGAAATCCGATCGGTTACAAAATTTACGCACATTTTCCGGCAAAATTAAATCATTATAACTCCATTAAGCGTGGAAGGATCACCCTGAATACTGAGCTAGAAGCAAAACATGACGTTCAACAGCCAAAATTCGCTATTCCAAAACCACCGATTCCCTGGTCGAAGCTGATAAACATGCAGACGTGTGCATGCATACGTAATGCGTTTTGTAAGTGAAAATTCGCAAAAATGCGCGCATCTGCGCATCAAAAATGCGCATCTGTGCAACGAAAACTCTATAGTAAAGTTGTACTGCTGTGACGGCAGACTGACAAGAAGTGACCAAATGCCATGTTAGGATTTAATGGATGACAGCATATCCCGACGCTCCAGCACCGATGATAAACTTGCGCGTCATTGCAGCATTATGTGCATATGCTAACGAATCACGCAGCCATGAAACAAAGTTAGAAAGCCAATTTTTGGTTTTTTTGGTGACAGAACAACAAAGAGACACAAAAATTATGGTGTGACCTACTCCCCTATAACCTGGCTTGTGACCTGCTCCCTGTAAACAGACGGTAATTTTATAACTAGCACTTCTTTCGCGTAGACAATTTTATTTCTCAACAAAGCAATAGGTGGAGAATACCTCCCCTATAGGAAATTTAGGCCAAAGAGAGTAGATGAAACAGTGTTACGGAATTGTTTAGCATGATGAATGCCGAAAATGGCGCAGAGTGCAGTAAAGACAGCGCATCTACATTAACGGTGGTGACAAAACAGTCTAATGGCAAAGAGTGGTCTTTTCCATCAACACATCGCGTTTCCCTCTAGAACGGCAATAATGAACTTCATCAAAGGCGTAGCAAATCGAACGGAGGATACAGAAGGAAACGTGCAAATAAACGATGAGAATAGTCGTTCTAAAGCATTCTATTGTATAAACCAATCTCATTCAATATAATTTAACAGGATAATATCAATACGACGTCGTTCTCCCCTCAGAAAAAAAAGTTTACGTTTGCTTGGAAGAATGAGATGACCTGTCAGTGAAGCAGAAGAGATGATGAGGAAACGATTATGGACGCGAGGGTACTGTAAGGGATGAGATGAGCACGAGCTAACGATTGCTCTAACGCTGAACACTCACAATAAAGTGACGACTAAAGCAAACATTGCATAGAGCAAGTAAACCATAGAAGAATAACTAAACAACTTCTTTGGCTACTCTATGAATCAGCAGGTGAGGAGCACTCATCGAGCTCGAGCTTTTCAACGTTCAGTGGTGGTGGGGGGGAGGGGGGGAGGCATCAATGAAGAGTGAGGAGGCGTTTCATTCGAGAGCTTCTGACAACTTGTTCACACACGCACACTTATACTCGCGAGCGCACATCGACCGCACAGCAACACCCACATCGACGTTGATTGGCCAGTCGATACGAGAGGCGGTCCATCAGGTCGTCATCGTCACGCTATGGTCATCACTCAGCATGGAACGAACGACAACCTCCAACAAGGATTATCAACGGATTAAGTGGCGTCGAATGCTTTTCGAATAGCCCATCGCCAATTGAAATTTGACCACCGGATGTGCACTCGATCACGGTTACAGTGACCGCTTCATTATGGAATACTGTGCCATCACACAATTAGATGTGCGATCCCTCTGACATAAAGTACCTGTTAAGCTATGCGAAACGTGTCAATGACAGGTGTTCGTGGAAGTTCGTCCCGAGGCCACATCTCATAACCTCAACAATAATAGAACGGTAAAAAATGTGTTACTAATCGAGAAGACAGACTATTACTATTGCATCTCACCAACTATTGCTTCATTGACCCATAATAGCTTCATTATTCGTATTTTGCGTGAGATTTTTATGGATATTTATTGTGCTTTTATGTTATCTAGCATTCGCCACTTGTGAGGATCAATGGATCATCGTCGAAATAAACAACTTTTTATAGTGGACGCTGAAAAAAACATTTAGAAAACCTTTTCAAAATAGCACTGGAGTGAAGTACATGTGTGCCTATAAAATTTGAGCGAGGGATCGTAAAGTTTGAGTTCCACTTGCTGCACTTAATATTTTTTGATAATCTGAAGGTGAAACTACGGCACAAAAAACGACACTGCCCTCATTTAAATATATTCTGGTGATTCACGTCAAATAGCCGGCGTGCCAAAAATTTCTTCGAACTGTAATAGCAGCATCGTAGAGTTCAATAAATAATCTTGCATCAACAATATTCGAAATCCTCGTTGCATACCGACAAACCGACATACCGACGAGAGTCCTAGTTGTAAGTAACCGCCGTGCACTGGGTATAGGAACGCTTAGGTATCGAGTTAATGTACTATACTATTTCAGCTTCATTGATGCATAAGCACGAAAGTGAAGAGTTGGCCTTGTGGACGTCATTGCAGCCGATACATTTCGTCAGCGAGACTTACAAGCTGCCAAAAAGTAGAATGATAGCTTCAGATTTCCAATTTTCTGATCGCCCATAGAAATCTCGGTGAATGACTCATTTCTTACGAATCCGCCAACGTAAAATAAAAAATCCGATCGGTACGAGACGTGCGCAACGTTTATAGCATTTTACTTGTTTTGAAAGTGATGGACCGATTTTAATTGTGGAGCGGGGAGTCAAGACGTACATCATAGTCAGCAAATTCCATGACGTCAGCTTCGGCCATTTTCCAGGTGAAACTACCCGGCAGACAGACAGACAGACAGACACGCTCACACCCAAAGGCAGAACTTCGTGACAAAAGCACTTCCACAAAATTGCATGATCAACAAACAACTGGCCACATAGAATAGTGTATGAAGGACGAAGAGGAATTAATAAAAGAAAAGATCAACCGCAAAGAGGGTAAAAAGTCGACACGGTGATTGAGAGCCTTCCACAACAATAGAATGCAGTGAGGCAAATGCTCTCTGTTTACAGACGGCTGCTCTTTAGCAGCTAAAAAGTTTTTTTGCAGCAGCACAATAGCGCAATAAAAAATGTTGCCGATGGTGAGTGCCTTCGAATTGTGTAAAAATACTCGTAAGATTGTGAACCATCTCAGCTCTAAATGCACTCAACTTTAGGTCACCAAAAAAATAGAATAGTGATCTATTACTCTTCTTTGCCAATATAATAATATCATTTTAATTGCCCATATATTTTACACTGAAATCCATTAGTGACGGAAGCAACGAATTTCCTCATAAAATAGAATATTCATTAGAAGTGAAACGAATATGATCAGCTTTAGTGAAGCATTAATGACAGCATTAAAATATGAACATTGACGAATTATGCCCATTGAAATATATAATGAAACAGGGAAGAGACTATTCTCTCTTGATGGTCTATAAAATACGACCAGTACACGTTTATTACCATTTTCCGATCTTGACTATAAGTTACGGTTTAAGTTATAGAACTGCTCTACGTTAGCCCACCGCTGTTTTTTCCTAACACTCAACATCAACGATATGTCGGATCGATAGGAATAGGAAATGGAACAGTTGTACCCGATGTATTTTACCGAACCCTCTCTATTTTTTTCTTGGAACGAAATAAAAGCCTATTCAAAGCATCACAATAAGAACAACAAGGTTTCTTAAATGGGACTTTCGGATAAAAATATGACTAAAAATCACCAATTTTTACCAACTTACGAGCAAATATGAAATAAACAAAGCGTCACAACAGGCGAACGCAAATAGTTTGAACAATGAAAGATTCTCAACAAAATCCCGGTGAACTGATTTGACTTTTTTGCCACCATCAGTTTATTTACTCATTTATTTATTTATATCACCGTCATAACGTTCGAAAACGAAAACAAAAATGCAAAAGATTCGCAGGGCTGCAATTCGGATGTGGAATGAAATGGTGTATGAAATTTGCAAACGGTTATGAATAAGGCATTTATGGGTTTGGATCGAAGATGAATACACTTGTAAGTCTTGGATTTCGCCGTACCCGGACGGGAGAAGACTGCGCACAAAAGAGCAGAAAAAGTTTTTTTGGAAGATGCCATTCGAGAAACGAAAATCTTTCAAAGACTCTTTCTTAACTCGTTATTTTAATTTCATTGAATGCTTACTTTTTATACATTTTCAAAAAATTTTCTGATTATAAAATTCTTCATATAAAATTCAAGTTATATCAATTTCAACCAATTTCCTGGGGCTCAGTTCAAACGACACGCTAGACGATGTTTGTAGGCGCTATCTGGAACCTCACTAGTTGTCCAATGAAATTTTTGTCTGCATATCAAACTAGTTGTCTACTTGCCGGACATAGTTAATTTTCTACTGAATTCAATTAACCAATAACATTATTTCAAAATTGTTTGAGCGGAAAGTGGCAAAACATAGTCTCATACAGATATATTTCAACTTTCTGATGAAACATAAAATCGCCGTAACCTATGCAAATTATCCGTGCATATGATCGAAAATTTACCACATTCTATGGGATACTAAAGAGTCACGAACGAAAACATTTAGTTTTACTCTTTGCGAGAAAGTATCGAAAAACGCTAGAATTGCAGCGTAAATTGGACGTTTCCTGAAAAGATTTCCATACGGGGCGACAATCGACTAAAAATTTATGCGATACGGATTAGCTGTCTCTAGTAGCGTTATAGCATGCAATGCTCGTATGCAAATTTGTGCGCGCCATATCGCAACGCAAAATCACATCCATCTTTTAAGCGCACACGAAAACATCGATCTTCAACGTTGTCAATTTTATCTGATCGGAGAAGTGCGCAAAACTAAAGGAATGATGACCAATGTGGAACATTTAAAGAGACACATCTGTGAGAGACGTGTGAAAGTGCATGTTTTTTTGTATAGATGACGGCGAAAGAATAGCGAGAGAGTAGACTGCAACTATTACTGATGAGAGAAAGCAGAAATTCAACGAAAAAGAAATAGTTCACTCTATGATTCAACAAGAGAGACGTGTGAAAGAATGAGTACTCTTCATGGAAAGCGAAGAGAAAGAGAAAACTATACGGCAATGAAAAGCGGTGAGAGAGCAGCAGTGGTCAATGGGCAGTGAGGCACAGTGAATGGGTATCGAGGGAGAGGCGTTCGCTCATGCAATTTGTCGGCGGCGCTCTCCAACAAAACGACATGTCTGCGTTTGTCGGGTGAAATTGTGTCGGCTGCATGAATCGACGCATTTGCGTTGGCGCCGAGTGCATAAAGAGAACGTGTGCCGAATGCGTGTTTTGTCGCCTCATAGCGAGCAAGCATAAATTGTTCGCATGTGTAATAATGTGTGTACACATGCTCACCTTCCTAAAAACATATATCTTGAGAAAATTGTGGGAAAGCCACTTCCACTCAGCATTTTACCTCAAGCATCACTCCGAAATTTCTCTTTTAGTTCGAGATTAAGTTAAAAACCTGACAACTATACTAAATTATCGAAATTCATTTTTATATTTTCCTCGTAAAATTTTCTGTCATTTTTTTAGCATCTAAACGTGGCATGTATGGAATTTTTGCAGGCAGAGGTATACTATCGCCACATATGTTTATATCGCTGGAATATACTAAATATGAACCAGGATTTATGGAGCGGCAATAAGCATTGTAGAATAGGCGCTATGCCACATGCAGAAATAGATATGCGGCAGCTGCTTTCCGCCGCGAAAAATTCGCAATTTTAAAGAATTTTTTCATAGGGCATTAATATATTGGCGAATGAGTTATTGCGTTTCTTATATTCATTTTCACATTTTCGTGTAAATTAAGCATCACTTTTTCTTTTTCCTCTCAGGGATATTACTCAAGTATATATTTTACAAAACTTGAAATGCCTTAATAAAGGATTTGCTCCCCATTTTCGCTGTAGATGAATGAGAAAATAACTGAAGGGGGAGGGATAGGGGTGGGGCCAGGGGATTGCACAATGACGCAATTTCCCAAAAGCAAAATATGTTTTTGCTACTGTGACTGAAAGGAGTAGTGGAAGCACCTGACGCTAACAGCATCGTTAACTTCTAATTAAAACTTCTTTCGAGTCCTCGCTATTCCCACTTGTCAATGAGGCGACCATTCGTTCGTCGATAATGGCGCTTTTTCAACTACAGCTGCTTTCTAAAACTCTTTCATCAAAGACATTCAATACTGCTCTTGTTCTTCGATCACACAAACAATACCTACTTAATAGAGAGCTTACTCTGCGCGAATATCACAAGAATAGGAAATCAACCTCATAGTTTTATAGGAATTGAACTGATGGCGAATATTCCTAATAGAATAAATAAAACGTGACTATTAGCAAAGCGCATTCCATTGAAATAACTTGAATTAAAAAACCGCGCATTCATTTTTCCAGCTTCAGCCTCACTTCAACAATAATAACAAGCATTTCTCAAAACGAGATATTTCTTTTAAGTTATTCCGTAAATGTTTACTAGCAGATATTAAAAAGCACAAAACGTGAGCGATACCGTAAGATCATAATAAAGCACAGTAGGGGTAGTAATGTGTAATTGTGGTTTGTAGAAGAGATGAGTGCAGATGGTTGTAAAGGTGATGCAAAGCGCGTTATATGCATGAGGTAGTGAAAATGAACGCGATATGCTAATCGATAGTCTTTTGTTGCGAAAAGCAAGCTTTAACGGCCGATTGCAACTTACATAAACGTACCCCTATGAAAGTACTAACAAAAAACATCATAGAATGGCCCATTTGCCTACGAATGATAGAAGCTTCAGGAAGAACATGACTTCCATATAAGAAGGGGAAGGGAAGGAGAGGGGGGGGGGGAGCTGGAGGAAAATGGTCATCGGGATATACTTTTCGACCATCAGAATGACCATTAAAATGGCTTCCGGAATGTACGTCACCAGCCAACATATTTTTTTCTACATAAATCAGCTATTTTTCTACAGGTGGATAGGTTTTCTTTTCAAGTTCACAAAAACGTGTTTCGTTTTTTCTCACACTTTCTTGCTTTGTCTTCATGATTCTTTGGTGTGAAAGCTCCCTTCCCACTCCTCCCCCCTCAGAATGGGTTTTCACAATCTTTTGCCATCCCTCGAAAATCTTTCATGTGGTTGCGTGACTGGCCTTCCTACAAACTTGTAGAGTGCAACAGAACCCTCGGCGGTCTTTATCGCACGCCTTTTTCAGTAGAGAAAATAAGAACTGTAGCAGACGTCATTAGCTACAACCGACGGCTGTCATCAACTTTAAAAATATTCCTTTTCTCCAAAATAACACTGTTTGTTCATAAATCCCTTGAGATATCAATGAAGCCTTGCCTAATGATCCTTACAAACGCTGTGAATGAGAAGGGAATTTCCACTCAGGAGTCTGTCTTTTTGTCAACAGTATGAATAACCATCACGGAGGCATCTTTGCAACTAGTGAAAACTTTATATCACATGGTTAATTGAAATGGGTAAAAGATAATATTACACTCTTCAAAGAGTAGAACAACAATCGAATCGTTTAAAAACGTTTCAAAATTAAAGATGCAAACTGTAATTTCATACCGTACTTTTATATTTTATCACTAAAAGCATACAATATGTTAATTATTGTAATATTTTCAATTATAAACTGTAAATCGACCAAATCACTAAAAGCATCGCTTACATAAATATTACTCTTACAATCTTACTACTATTAACAGTAATATCGATGCTTTAAGCATTAATAATGATATTATATGCGAATATTATATATTTACACAATGAAAGAACGCTAATTTTAAAAATTATAAATTAGCCAGCAAAGAAACGGAAATGCACTGTATAAGTGTCGTTTAATAGGAAAGAAAACAAACATCAATAATTTATTAATGACTAAAATAACCGATATGATAAGGATTAGGCGCTTCAAATATCGATCAAAATTCATTCAGATCGGAATCGCAAAAAAGGAATGGATTCACTATAAATGGAATTTTTTCGAACAAATTGCAGTCTACTATTCGAAGAGACGTGCAAATAGAAAGTGGTATGTTTGTGTGGTGAACGCGAAGCAGCGTTGCGATGCGTAAAGCAAAGTCAGCGATGTGTCGATCTTACAAGACATTGCGATGTTCAGATCAACCAACCGAAGAGTCGCTGGCAGCCAGCACGCTGAATACGCCTTTCATCCGCATTGAAGCTTTGTGACGCTCATCTTGGATCGTTGTCATCCGGAAATTATATTGCGTCCTAGAACGACACTTTCAATAAAAATTCCATTGAATTCCATCATATTCCATGCATTCGATTATTTTCTTTTACATTCTCTATTAAATGACTACTACGAGTCACGTTCATTATGCTATATTAATGCAGCTAAAACAGGTGGAGCCACATATGCTTTTGCGTTCTGCTAACCTGATCTCGCTAATTACCAGGAAAATAAAACCAATGGAACAATGCATTTATATTTGAGTCGAACCGACGCTATTTCAAATTTTCCTTAAAATGTCTCTCTTTTTTTAATCATCCGGTCGCTGCAAAATGAAAATCACGTCGGTTGCAAAATCCCTGCAGATTTTTAGCACCTTTCAGCACCTGTCTAACTTTTTTCGAACTTGGTGTGTCAGTCTGAATGATAGTTTATGAGGTCCAACGATGTACATTATATCCATAAATTTCCTGACTGTAGTTTCATTGGCTTCCGAGTTGAAATTACCAAAAAGATACACACACCCAAAGAGGCATCGCTAGAATGCTGCGATTCGCATACGCATAACGAACGCTGATTTATGAAATCACATAGAAACAACTATAAAACAGTGCTAATTGCGCGGCCTTAGATTTTCTAAAACACTTTTTTCATTGCTGGAGTGCCTTTCCGGCTGAAACTCACTACGTGCAGGTGAACTTCCCAAGCTTTATTCTCACTTTATATTTTTCAATAGTTTTTCCCAGTGAATTTCAATAATAGAATGAATGCAAAATTTCTGTAATTTATTTCGATCCAAGTGGATAGACCTCTTCAAATATTGGCGTATCAATTATAATTGTTCACATTTTTATTTCAATTGCTTATCACTCAATGAGCACTTTCCCATGCGCAAGTTCCCTGCAAATGGCTTCCCAAGATTTGCTTTTTTTGGATAGGTGAACACGCTGGCAATTCCCTCGTTACAAGGTATCAGTATTCAAAGTCCGCTGACATCTCAATTTTCTCGATCATTGATACTTCAGACGCATTTACTGGATAACGCATTTAGTAGCTGCAGACACAGTCCAATAAGCGATGGCAGCGCTGCCCGTTGAAATCTGTTTGATGAAAACTTTATAATAGTTGGAGGCATGGTCATTAGTACTAGCTACCTAGAGATATTTGGAATATTATGTTGAAATGTCTCAAACTCTGAGAAGTTCAAGAATAAAAGTTTGAGTGCTAATAATCTAATCACATAGGTGGAAATTTCAGTTGATTGCTAGCATCCTATCTTCACACAAATTTCACTAAATTTCGGTCACTGGATAGCCGGAATAGACGAGTCATTTGGCTGTAATAAGTTCTGGCCGCTTAATTGAATTTCGAATTAATCGTCATACAGTAGCGTAAAACCGGTTCATAAATGCGACAGTGAGTGTCTTTGAAGCTGCGCAATTTCTAATGCCATCGACATATTCCAAAACTATAAAAATGATTTTCTTTGGAAATAACTGAATTCTAGTTATTAAAGCATTCGACAAATAAAGGCGCCGATCGCGTACTCATTTCTTTGCTCGCCGATGATCACACAATATTTTCCAAATTATTTTTCATATTTCGATTCAAAAAGTGTTTATCGATCACCACTCGACTGCAATTTAACTGAAATCATTCCAAATATTTGCACTAATATTTCGTAATATTCTAAAATAGTGTCTACGATCATGAAATTCTCATATTGGCGAAGAAATTTGAAAAAATACCTCTTTATTTATACTCAGATGAAAGTTTTTAATTTAAATATGGAGTATAGATACTAAATATATCGCAAAGTGTTCGAAGCTAATTGTGCAGGCAGCATGCTCGATTTACTTAATTCAATTTAAAACGAAGCAGCAAAGATGAGCGTTGCGTGTGGAAACAGAACTTCACTCTTGATTATGGATGTAAACAAACGGTTTCAGTCTTCATCCATACACAGCAATTTCTTCTTGCCGGAAACATCGAAAGAATTTGCGCCATCGGCAAGTTTTCTTGTAGTCATTATGCACGCATCTCTCAAATTATTAATGCTCGATCGATTTGTGGCCAAAAATGAATGAGCAGAGAATAATCCGTGTGCACATTAACGGGAGCGCATGACTGCCAATATGACAAGGAATAGATCCTAATTTCACTGTTTCATCTGTCAACTGCATTAATAGGGTGCACCCCGATGCATTTTCAAGCAATGCCTGCAGTCGAACACTGGGCCAAAGACATTCGCTACAAAAGAATTGCGGTATATATATATATATATATATATATATATATATATATATATATATATATATATATATATATATATATATATATATATATATATATATATATATATATATATATATATATATATATAATATATATATATATATATATATATATATACTAAAATGATTTCAATTTAACGCTTGATCGCTTGTTAAAATTTCAGTCGTGAGAGTTGTTATAATGAGTAGAGATGAGGTGTGCCTCTGTTCACCTTGGCGGCTCCAATTCGGCTGCCTTTGCAAAGCGCATAACAAATGGCCGTTCAATGATGCCAACAGCAACAATGCTACTCCATAAAGCGGACGCCGCGTCACTCATATGCCCACATAAGAACAACCGACCGAATGAATTAATGAACTCGCTTCACGTATCCACTGTACGACACAGGTGAGCAATGAGAGATTAACACGTTGCGCACGACGCGCCAAATCTTTACGGTGCTTATGAGGCGATGCGTTCTGATTTATACATTTACAATCATTGAAGCATTTATCATTTCTCGTTGCGATCTATCGTCTTGAAACAAAGCACCTGACTCTATGATGCAAATTTGGAATGAAGAGTCGCATTTTTTTCGCGCATCTTAAGGTCATCGAAATTTGTCTTTTAATTGGTTTCAGCTCAACGACTGATTCAATTAAGCATCTGCAAGTGAGGTAGTAAACGCCACTCTAGCATTCTTTAGATTTTCGCCTTTAGCTTTCATGTTCGCGACCTAGAAATGCAAGAATGGTACTTGTGCAGCTTACGTGAAGATTGGTGCTTTTCATTGGCAGAGAACGCGCTGATCAACAGAAAGCAGAAAAGATCGCGTATTCAATCATGTGGTGGGCAGGAGTGCTTCTTAATTGATGAAATTAAGTCAAGTTCGCCTTCAAAAAAGACACTCAAAACCAAGCAATGATCAATGCATTGTCTCTCGAAATGCATTCTCAGCTTCCAATCGTTAACTGAGGGCAGCCATTCTAACGAGTGCGATAATCCGATGTGCATCCTTTCATTTTAAAGATACGCTCTACAGTAAGTAGTTGTCGGCATACGGTATTGCTATAATCGGTGCACACAGCACCGTATTAGATGTTGCATATACAGTGTTCACATGCTCATTTGGCAAAATTATATTAGCAAAAGAAGTCACACAACGCTCACTAAATGAAAAATCGTATGACATATTCACAACTTGCAATAACATCATTGCAGTTGCAAATACACGCTATGAAATTATTGCTTTTTTGTCAATAAATAACATTGCTCGATTTGGTTTTATTTTGCAATAAAAAAAAGAGATAAACGGAACACAA
The DNA here is from genome assembly GCA_013433145.1 of Ascaris suum. Classification (NCBI taxonomy): domain Eukaryota; kingdom Metazoa; phylum Nematoda; class Chromadorea; order Rhabditida; family Ascarididae; genus Ascaris; species Ascaris suum. The sequence goes on along the minus strand of CM024178.1, from coordinate 4,999,512 downwards.
AGGCAAAACAAGAAACGTAGAGATGAAAGAAATGTTGAATGCTGACTGAGAGCTAAAACAGTTGGAAACGACATAAAATAATCGTAGTTCCAAAGAAAATATTGCAAAATGAATATATCTGTGTAAAAAACATACAACTTTAATTTTTTTACTTGCCTTGCATCAGCAAACATTATTTATGCAAATTTACTAAACTTCTGAACTAATCCTCATTAAAATATAGCGCTTACCTCTTCTTGAAACTCCTAGAGGCGAAATCCGGCTAGTTGAGTAATGGTGAGTTAACTCTTAGGGTAAGAGAAATTGAAAGCGCTCGGATAGTTCGAGCCACAAACACATGGCATGCGTGCTTATCGACAGACGTCTTTGAACACTTTGAACCGTTCAGTATAACGCTCGAAGAATGAGTGAAACGTTGTCGAACGTAGTGCAGCACTACAAATGTGGAAATGCGTTGTGGGTGGGCAGAGAAAATGTGGAAAAAAAAAACAATTCGCTGAAGCAATAAAACAAAAATTTATTACCAAATTGAAGAAGTGATCATAAAATTCACATTGATGGACTTGTTTTGTGCGTTCATCCTTGACCTGTTGTGTCCCTCAGAATTATTGCTCCTGACAAATTGAACGATTTATGCACAACGATTCCCTTTTATGTGCACAAATCGATCATCAATTTTTATCAACTCTTCTCTATCCTGTTGCGCGATTTTTTTTCCAGCCTACTTATATTGCTCCAGAAAATATGAATCAAAGTGGAACAAAATAGAGCGCTTCGTCTTCTTTTAGCAGATGAATACTGCGCAAACTCATAAATAACATAAATGAAAATTAGATTTCATAGAGAATAACAAATATTCGAAAATTTCATAATTCACTACTTAGCACAAAATTCTTTAATAAACAGATTTATAATTTTAAAACTAATCATGCCAAATATCATTCGCAAATAACCACAAATAACCGACTTTTGTAGAAATTGAGGAGTGCCAAAAAACACAATCGAAAATTATTTCATATCAGTGAGCATTATCGACTCGCTCTTATGAACATTATGGATGCAAATTCCACGTTTTACAAATGGTGAAATGTACGAATATTTTTATAAAAATATAAATCCTCATCGATAATTGACATTTTCTTTGCACATCTTAAGTGAATAAATTTGCAAATCGAACATTCGTATAATTAATATAATGCTTGTTTTCTTCCCTTCATACAGCATATCCGCATACTGATTCATATATATATATATATATATATATATATATATATATATATATATATATATATATATATATATATATATATATATATATATATATATATATATATATATATATATATATTATATATATATATATATATATATATATATATATATATATATATATATATAGTGACATTCTCTGATGGCACACTCCCTAAAAGATTTTATGAGTCGATTTTAAATTTCTCCCCTGCACGTCAGCAATGCCATTAAAGCAGGTGCGCATGAAAATTTCGATCACAAAGTTTATAAACATGGTTATGTTTATTTATGCAAAACACGGTTCTAGAAAAGTCGATATCGAAGTCGCTTCCGTCAGCAAATTGTTTTGGAATGCTTGTTGAAAATTTCATTGAAAGAGCGGTTTTATAATGTGAATTCAAAAGAGCTCTTGAAGCTTTGCATAATTTTTAAATTCTTGGGAAAAGAATGCTGCTGAATTTTTCGATGTCTTGGAAAAATTCCATTCTTTTCTTGCGTATGACTGCTTTCGTAGAAACTTTGTTCAAATCAGCAGGAAAGTTATAGTGAAGTTAGCTTACTATAAATATTACCCTTATGTTCTGTTGTTGCATCTCAACTTCGCCTATTAAAGGAATACCCGACTGGGAGTGGGAGTTCGTGCCGAATACACAAGAAGGACGCCGAAAAGGTCATCGAAGTGCTGCTTGTTGGTCATTTAGGCACCAAAATGCAGCTGTCGTTCTACAGCAACGCAAATGATGCATCGTTCTTCGAACATCATATTTGCTACTACAATACTGCACCTCCGATGTAATAACATCCTGGCTCGATCTTTGTGCAAACAGAGATATTTTGCTGTCATTTGGAAGCTCTCTTTTTATTTTAGCAAAAATTGATCTCTCCGAATTTTGGCTGTCCATCATTTCTATCAGCAATTGCCAGCTTGTTCTGCAGTATATGTAAACAAACCGAGATAGTGTATATTTCTAGAAGCACTAACAACTATTCTGGCAGAAGTGAGATAAATATGGGGAGAGACGAGCGAGGAGAGAGAAAATGCGGTTATTGTTTACTACTGAAACAACAGTTTAATTATGCATAATATGAGTGAAGATATTTATGTAAATTACTACAGATGAGTTCATGAATCAAATGCTTTTCCGTTTGGTGCATGGAGCGTCTCTTCTTTATGCAACATGTTGATTGATTCGATTGAAGATTTCCGATCTTTGAAGCTTGCGGCTTTCTCAAAGGCATTTGATGCTTATCGAATTCACAACGGATATGTCCCACTGATCTATCTATTAGCAATCTGCAATGCTTATAGATCTCTATGATGCACATATAAACGTCCCACATTGTTGGATGATCATTGCTATGCGATCCTTATTTCAACACGAATCAAGGGTACAGCAGAGCTCGTTCCACTCTCACTGGTGGTTAAGTGTCCAATGATGGCCTTTTAAATGCATCTTTACATTTCATTCAACGACACTAGCAAAAACCAACGAATGCTTCAGATTCCGAAACATATTCACAATTATTTAGTAATATCCGAGGAAATTGCAATATTTGAGCTCATTTTGTTACATCCCAATGCAAGTCTATTCTTATAATATCTCAAAAATTCAGAAAAAAAAATTTCCAAACAAAAACTGCAATTGCAAATTGCAAGAAATTGAGTTTACAATGTGCGTAAAAGGCATCTAGACAAATGCTTTTTGCAGAAGTGTGATAGGAGAATATTATCTCATAAACGCCATCGAAATTACTTCTGTACCGGATGCGCAAGACAATAAAATGGTTGTAGTGACCGCAACACTATTTATGACAAAGGAGGTCGCTTTATTCATTCGAATGCAAATGTTGGGCAAGTGGGCTGCTCCACATACCCTTAAAATATTCATACGAGTAGAACATTTGTGCGCACATCGATCTTCCACTTGCCATTCTGTACACGCAATGCCGGTTTGTGGTTAAAACAATGTACCAAATGAATTGCTCTACAACCTTACGTCGATATTTTGCATTCGATCATCCCCTATTAGGTATACTCCATCTTTTCCCAATTACCTGTATCTCTTTTATATAAATTTCACATATTTTGGTTCAAAAAAAAATGTTGAAACCATATACGAAAGTGATTTAATTGTATACAAGCTGGAGTAGTGCTAGATTCGACGTGTGAAATGAGCTTCTCTAACTTAGCTCATCTCCTCGTCCCTCTTACATCCTTAATAACTCTCTCCAAAACCAGCAATGAATTGACTTTCTCTCGCCAACACTTCTTCTCTTCAAGATTTTATCATCTTCGAGGGAATAGAAATTTTTTGCGATATCTGCCTTAGACTTTTATGCACTTTCATAACAACGACATCTCTTTTCCCATATTATGAATAAGAGATCTATTGCACACAAGTTCAAATATTCCGACTATTTCTTCATGTATCTCTCAGATCTGTTGGATCGGAAAAAAGGATATTGATTCTTCATGAGGAGAAGGAAATTTCTGAATATTTCCAAAGAAAGCGTTCCCAATAAAATTATATAAGCAGTCGCTTCAATTTCTTTGCAGATAACATATAACGCTGATATTGTGATTTTATTAAGTTCTTTGGCCTATAATCAGAAAAAATGCTACTCTCAAACTTTTATTACTGCCCACAATGAACAACTCAATAAATTAAACATTGAAATCACCTATCGGAGACGGGGGAATGAGAAGTTGATCTCGGGAAATATTGCAGTGCATTGCGCGATAACCATCAAAAAGCGGATATGAGCGGCCAAAATTTGTTGCCAGTGACGAAGTATTAAGTCGTTTCGAAGCATATAAAAGCAATTGGACAAGTCGGCGCCTTCGGATCGCTTTTTTTTGATACCTACGATTCGATCGGAAACGAACGCAGATGGTATTGCTAATATTCGTCAACATTTTTTCCCTGTCGCTGCTAGCGATTGCCGCTATTTTAAGCTTCTATTCGATAACGACAATTTGGGTCACTAACGAATTACGGCATCGATTCTTCGCCGTTTATTCTCTTTTTTAATAGCGCAACAATATTTCCTCATGTAACTTCCAACAAGTGGAGATATGTGCCAGAGGAGTTCGCATGAGATGTGCATTTATTATCCCACCGACCTGAGTAAACTTTTGCAAGTAAATAATAAACGATCCCTTCATATTTAATTAAACTGCTTCCAACATCGGTGAATGGATCAAAATGAAATATGGTTGGCTAGATCATCCTTTAATGTATATGATAGTCAACAAATTTCGTAATCGGGCGGACCTGAATTGTGGGAAAGGTTGCATGCAGGATGAATGTCACTGTGGTTTTAGAGATAATCCACTACGACTTAGAAATGGGAAGACTTGTACTGGAAGAAGAATTTTAATCAGGATCTGGCGATCCTTTAACAAGTCAAAAAGCATTAAAGAGTAGATGACAGGATATACGCTCCTATAACCGCACTCAACGGACCAACCAATTTCAATAATTACCAGCAACTAATAGAACATGTTCAACAATGCATTTACACTTAAACCGTTTAATAAGTGTATATAAATATTCTTTTAAATAAATTCCTTTTATGCATTTTTACAAAAGGCTGTTCGGAAACCGCATCATGGTAGCCGAGTTGCTGAGCGCATTTATACGTATACGGCAGCGTGCCTGTCGCCATGTGCTCAGCTGCCTTAACTCTTTGAAAATTGAAAGTGTCACAATGAAATCTCTTGCATAATCTACACTACAGGAAGATCCACTAGACGAATCTCATTCCGATATTAACTTCTAAAGAAGCTACGTACTTATCGATACTCAAACGTGCTGAAATGTTTTGCGTATATTTTATATCATTGAGGTCGCATTTTGCAGCCGACCGATTGAAAATTTTACGCAACATTTTAAATTAAATGGAGAAACGTGCCAAAGGATCTCGGATGAGACAGGCTTTTGCATCCGGTTTGAGAGACCAAACGGTTTCATAAGTCATCATAAAATGTTATCCACAAGTTGTCATAAGTTCATAAGAAATAAAGTGTGTGGAACAGTGCATTCATGCTTTAATTGAATCGCTCTTCCTTGCAAACAAATACTCTACAGAAGACTCCTTTTTCTGAAACCCAGCTGATATACAGTGAAAAACCGACGACAGTTAAATGCGTAAGAATTTTTTGGCATATATAAATACTTGTAGGAGCAGATGGATCGGTGCGAAAAGTACTACATGCACCTATCGTTTAGCGCACATTGTACGCGCCAAACTTCCTCACTCCAATTTTGGCGGTTCCCGAATTGAAGCTACTGGGCAGACAGACTGATAGACACCCCAATACATACATTTACGTAGACATAATGTCGGCACATTGCGTCTTTGCAATGAAAATCAGAAAGTTTGTACAAACAAGAATTGATCGGGTAGCCGAATCAACTGATATATGCTTAAATTTGTCTACGCTTTGCGGGAGCGGGTGTCTCCGAGTTGTGCATGCAAATGAGTACATCATGACAGCCTTCGCGACATGTTGTCCACCTTTCTTCAAGCAGCGTCACCGCAAAAAAACATGTAAATCCATTAACTAATAAATATACATATACAAATGAAAACTTGTAAAATTGCATTAGAACAAATAGAGCAACTGCATTATATTGTACGCCTACTGAAGCGCTTGACTGAAAGAGACATCAGATCAGCACATCATTCTGGGCGAGCAATTTTTCGTTTCCTCTCTATGAAATTAATATTGTATTGTTGTTCGTGTCAAGAGGCAAGAGGAGCTTCTGATAAGGCGGCACGAGAGGAACGAAAACCGCTCAGCAAATTTACGAACGCCATAAGAGGATGTCTCTCTCTAGGGGATGAGCCAGTGAAAGGACATTATGCACTCAACACTCGATGCACATGAACTGACCAGCGACCAAACGTATTGTCCCGTTGTTTTGGATGGTGGATGCCGCCGGAAAGTAGATAGCTTCTGGGTCGTGAGGAGTGGCATGTCGAGAAAAAGAGAGAAATGGCTGCACTCTGGCAAATAGCAGCGGGTGTTCGTTTTTTTGGCTCCGAAACAATCAAGCGGACGTCCCATCAACAATTCATTAATGCATTCATGTAATGGCCAGTTGCTGAGGGAATGCGACATTTCTTATCGAAGAGAGTGCTGAATGCGTGAAGACATCGAGTCGTTTATGGCGACACGAATTGCATTTGAAGAAAATAAAATATATGTATGAATACATTCAATTTAATTCAAATTAAAAATTATTGCTATATACTTATACTAAAAGGAATGAATCAAAACTGAACAGACGGATAAACCAGTGAACGGCAACTGGATAGATGCAACAGTGGTTGTAGAAATTTGCCTCTGCTTGATTTGACCGATTAAATCAGCGATTGCTGAGCACCTGTAGAAAAATACGAAATATTTACAACAGAGGTAAAAATGATTTAAGCAGGTGAACACCAACTCACTGCGCACTTCAAAACAGACACACTCAACGCACACACCAGGAACACCAAGTTTCAGCAATTCTGATGGAGAGGACAGATGCTGCAACCTGATAAGGCATATTTAGGCATATATGACAACAGCAACAGAAATAAAGTTATGGAGATGGCAATATGGCAATATTCCTCAAAAATATATGCAGCTTGATGAGAAGTCTTCGGATGATTAAATATGCTTGTGCTTTTTGCGGTAAGCTGTCTATTTTCCAGACGAGAGAGAGTGAAATTCGAATCACCTAAACTGAGTAGTGCTGCAATGGTGCTACAATATTTGTCAAAAAATGAACCTTATTTTTTGTGCTTCCGGAGGTGCGATCCTCGAGGAAGTCGGTGAACGAACGCGATAAGACAGTGCAAGCATCTAACCCTCGAAATTCATCGCGGTCTCTTTTTACAGATCTTATCTGAAGCGACGCACCTCCACTCATTGTTTGCTGCTCATATTACGCAATTCATCCAATTCTTACTGTGCAATGTGCACACTCAAGCAATTAAACGCCCATTCATCGTTGTTTGTCATTTGTTGTGCACCTAATTGCCTCATACTTTCGATTTGGTGGTCCTAGCGCGATTCGCGTCCACTTTTGCAGCACCATTTCCAATGCAAACGATCTGTCTCGGTTATGTAGGTTGGAAGTGACAGTTAATCGCTCGCGTTTCATTACTAGTGCTCTGTCACAACAGCCAACATAAAAATCAATCCTTCCCGGAGGGGGGGGGGGGGGGGAGGGGAATTTCTGTGGACTCCTAGCCAGGGATTTAAATTGTTCAGCATGAATCGCCGTAGCCTGTAAGAGCCGATGGCAACCAGCATTGATCCGTACGGCCAAGCCAGGTATATTCAAAATAAAGTTTTATTTTTTCGCTCATTAATGACATCTGCCATGAACATTGTTATCCATGGAGATGCACTTGCATGGATTTCCAGGAAGGCTGCAGTTAACCGTGACTCGTAACCCGTCTCAGAAAAAGCATGCATGATTCCAAAGATAGGCCGATGTTCATTTTCCACCCTCGATCGTATGCAAATCTCTAATTGAATGCTTTTTCTACACCTGATGAAGCGGGCTCGGGAGCAATTCGAAGAAAAATTAGCAAGAATGAATCTGCCCGAGGGACGAACGACACCCGAATCCAGGAAAGAAATAATCCCGCAACCGATCTTTGGTCTATTAAGCCGTTCTTCCACTAATCACCCAACTTTTTTAAACAATTGCAAGAGCTGCACAATATGATTAGAAGTGGTGATCTCGTGGCAAAAAGACGATTATGATGTCTTTTACCTCTCTGATTTGGTTGATAATGGAGCAATTCTCTCTTAAAGAGTAACAAGTCCGTATTGAACTTGATCGATTGCTTCAAGCTGCTAGCATTATCGACTCATATGGCCATTAGGGAAGAGCGTAGACAATTTGTCTCTTTATGAAACACTCTGTTATAGAGGAAATCGCGATAAGCAATGAGAACGATTTGTTATGTTAAAAGCAGTGATGCATAACGCGCTGATGTTCGCTAATGTGCTGGTGGCACCTGCGAGACGGATTACTGCGGATGAACCCATTGCAAAGCGTCTCATTATGCAACGATGAGGCATCACACATGTTGTCGTCTTTAGTAGCATAAAGCGACTGTCTGTTCAGCATGAAAGTCGAGACGTTACAGCACTTGGATTGCTGCTGGGGTTAGCGAGTTTTCGGGGCTGGTAAATGTGGAAGCACAACCACACTGATCTTGAAGTCAGGTATTTAGCACCTACAATCATCGTGAGGTATAGGTGGAGGAGAGCTAATTCACTCATAAACCAACAATGTGAATACACAAAAATTCGATGTGGCATATTGAGGTGTTTGTGTGCTGATAACGAGGTGAATAAATTTGAAAGTATCGCTGAGAGATGGCAACGTGAAGGTCGTGATAACAGGTAGGTGCAGAAAATGATTTAAAGATACGCATATCGTAAGGGACAAGGCCGAATTTGATACACCAATCACACTTCGTTATGATCTATTACCAAAACAGTGTGGCCACCTATCACTGCATGTGCAAACTTTTCGCTCATTGAATCTTTTTCTGGACAGGAATAACGAAGCGAACAAAAAATGAAGCCCTTTTGATGAAACGTTTGTTCACATGACGACATTTAAGTCAATATCACTTCATATTTACTTGACTCGATATCCAACTTAGAATGTGTAGAGTGTCGACACCCAACAGCACTGAACAACATTGTCAGTGGATCACCTAAACCGTACCCATCATCGGAAAGCCTTTGCATTTGCCTTCACTTCTTTCCTCGAACCGAGAGCAATCCATTTTATGCGAACAAAGACACTTCAAATACCAAAAAAAGTTTCTAGATTTTGCTAACGGCTGTTCGTGTCTTCTGCAATCGCACGCCATTTGTGTGCGAGTTGTTGCAGTTAGAATTCGCTGCTTGCATCAATCTCTAAACTATGCCCGCTTCGATTTCTCCACTTTGCCCATTTTGGCCACCGTTTCTCGTTTTTGATTCATGATCGGCTGAGCTGTGCACGGGAACACCAATATAATTTAGGACTCTCTGTTTATCATATGATATTATCAGGCTGCTGTTTACCAAAAAGTGATGTGTTTTTGCCTGTTTCTCTCGATAGAAAAGGTACGTTTTAAAGCTGGTCAAATATACTCTGCACCTCTGTACATTTGCAAGTCATTTTTAAATAACAAGATGCTTGAAAACATGCGAGAAAACTTTATGTGCGAATATGTGATGAGTGAATGATTACAAGTGCAAGTGGCATATCCTAATATTGCACTCGAAGAACTCATTCTCTTCGTTGTGAGGTCGGTAAATTAGCGACCGAACGATAGATAGATAGAATGATGAATAGCACTGATCAAATGCGAGTATTAGGCTGTTGTCTGATTCGCATATAATCCCAAAGAGTATTGCACGAAAGAGAACTGAAGAGCATTCACGTAATTCAACTGAAGAGTCATGAATAACTCAAGAACGACAGTGTTTTGGTTATCAGTTTAAAAGAGCTTAAATGAGAAGCCATTCATAATGGGCGCTTTTGCCTAATGATATGCTCTTAGAAATATTTTTCTCAACGTCTAACTCCCTCCATGAAATTTATAGAATGGAAAATTGATATGGACGTGCATTGGCACTGAACAAAACGCAAACTCTCACCAGCTGACTGTTGAATCCACTGTTCCATTTGTGATCATCAGCCAGAAGGATCGATGGACAATCCAGAGTATGGACGAAATGACCCATGGAAATGGGTCAGGTGAAAATTTTCTTGGTACCACTGCTAGATGAATGTGCTGATTAAGAGAGGTTGCCTTTACGGTAATTTTGAACTGCACTTCCTGCAATTTGCGGTTTCATGTCGAAATTCCCAGTTAATATTCACGATAGAGATGCTCCTTGGTCAAATTCACAGAGATATCGAAATGGCTGAGCCATATGGAACAAAGCCCAACCGATGACTCGGTAGCCAGCAGATTTAATGGAGAGTGATAAGTTGATAATAATCAAAGTGTTAATTAAATTAGTGCGAACGGTGATGCAAGTGACGTGCGGGCAAATTGCGACAAAAAGCTGTCAGCAAGGCATAATTGAATTCGTGATGATGTGAGCGTGGCAACCTTCTTCTCTCGTAAACTTATGCGAATGTTTTTCGGTTCCTTCATCTCTGTATCTGCTTCATTTTTCCTTTGGACTGAACTCTGAAGTAGCGCTCTACTGGACTTCTACTCTCACCGTAACTTAACTTTTCAAAAAGAAAGAGAAATCTTGCTTGCCGAAATTGATAATGACGGTGATAATTAACGTTACCCACTTCAACAATCTTAACTGCCAAATGGCCGTAATCGGTAACAAAATTCATGACGCCATTTATCTCATATGAAATTTCCACTGATAAGGAAGAAAACGATGATAAAAAGTGAGTGGTCCATATTTAGTCAAGTCTCGTTGTATCTTCAATGACAATGGTTTTGCTCAGTGAGGCTGTCACGAGGTGGAGTTGAGCATATACGTCCTTGTCGAAAGTGTGTGTCACTTAGGACGGTTGGATTGAATCTTAGCGGCACGCGGCAGTATTATACACTCATTCATTAATGGTAAGCCGCCGAGATGAAATCCTATAAAAACGTTCGCTACAGAAACGTATCAGCCGCAAGGATCAGCTGCTGAATGCGCCATTCGCTGCTCAACGACGCCTCACAAAACGAGTTCACATCTTTGCTATCGCTACAACATCGCAAATCATCTTACCTTATGCCCCTTTCTTCGTTAGATTGATTCCGCCCAATTTGCAAGGCTATTTGTTAGGGAATTTCAGACAAGTGAATAAATCTTGAAAAAAAAATAAGATGCGACTTATTTAACAAACGATAAAAATACAGGAAAGTGAAGAATGCATAAAGTTTGTGGTCATGTTGTGGTTTGACATTCGCAACTACGATTGATCGCAAATGGTTGTTCCACAGAAGCGTTTCATACAGAAATTCTTGATGGTGTTTGGAGTGTGGAGCGCCTTAGATTTTATTATTCAACAAAAATAACAATGCATCATCGCTTTGCTCACAACCGTTATTGCTACCGAAGAGGCGATTGCTTGACCGTATGGCAAAATTGAAGTCAATATTCCTTCTTTGAGCTGCTTTTCGATCTTGTTCTTTCTGCGATGACAGGACAGCATCAAATTCTGGTGTGCTTTCTCAGCGCGTGGCGTTTCCATCACTATTAGCATTTCCTTTCACTGCCACCCGAGTTGAAGCCCCAAACAGACAAACAATCACAGATAAATATGCACGGGGGTGAGAAACTTGCACCGCACATAATCAAATCGAATTTATAAAAGTGCCTAAAAGAAATGAGACAAAATTAGGTCTTTTAAGCGATCGAAACGGCCTACTGTAAAACGTCGTGTTGCTTTTTCTTCAAGTGATAATTGCTCAAATAATTTGTTGACACCCTGAAATATGCTTCGAGGCAATTGGGTTACTAACACAAAGCAACTTCACTGAACGGCTGGTTGAAGTGGTTTCGTTTCTTATCAACATTTTCTATGCATGAGTGATCCTCATCCGATTTTACAGCGTGATGCATCGCTGAAAAGGTTGTACGCCCTATGTTCAACGTCGGATTATTGTAATACTTCGAGTCGCTATTCGTATTTTTGTTAACACATGTGAGTCAATCCCGTAATCCCGTTGACCTTGGAGAGCCCTCTTGAACCAACAAGAACATACGGGACGAATGGTCTCTTCCGCCACGGTCGACGAACGGCAGCTGAAAGGAGCAGCATAGCCGGCGATTCGAAAGCAAATCGACGAGTGACGCGAGAACATCGATTTAACGATCAACGAGAACATCATTGCACCCTCTCGAGTGTCACCCTTTCATCATACCGCCAAATCGCTTTTCTATGACGAACCACCGGTTAGCCGAATGAGCTTATGTTAGCTCGAAAATGTTTTTATTATCAACTCGGTGAGTCGTAAAGTCAAGTCGCTCTTTGAACCTTTAATGGGATTAGCCATTTCCAAGATTTGAATTAGCAGTTTTCGAAAAAAGGGGTGAAGAATTCATCGAAAGGAATTGTTGACAAATAGAGGGAGTACACTGAAAGAAACCCCACGTGAGAGGCTCGTAGAGGAAAAGGGCATCAATCCTTCCTCTCTGTTCTCCTCGCCCCTTAGACGACCAACATAAACGACTATTAGCGACATATGTTGTAACGTTCAGCGGCTGAGTTCGCAACTCAATGGACTATGCGACGAAGCATACAAACGAATTTAATGCATGATCTATATTTGGCTGCTCTTTATGTACCGTGCGATCTAAATACTGCTACATAAAACATATGTCATTGAATCAATAAATTGGTTGCCGACCATCCGACTGAACATATGCGAAGAAAATCCCATATATATATATATATATATATATATATATATATATATATATATATATATATATATATATATATATATATATATATATATATATATATATATATATATATATATATATATATATATATATATATATATTCACAAAATGAGCTCACTCTTGAGTCCGTTAGAGGTTTGTAGTGATCACTGATTCTAGCATGGATTGCGGCGACCTCTGCTGGGGAGGAGGCAGGTGCTATAATGGCACTTATAGATTTGCTGCAAAAAAGTGAGGAAAAAGAGCGGAACCAGTGCACTCAAAAGCACCTTTTCACAGCGATTCTATCAACGCGTAACGCCTTTCAATCATACCTTATCTCGATTACTATATGCCTGATGTCGCCGCCGACTCGGAGCACAAGGTTTGAGACTGTTCTCTCTGACGTCCCGCTATCAGATGATGTTGACTACTTTCATAGTGCATGGAAATATGCTAAGACTTTATTACATACTATAGACGACGAGACTAAACGTCAAATATTACTTCACTACTTTGAAACAAAGAGCAGTTGAACGACAAAGTCTGTTAATTGGTGAATGCATTAATTTATGCTTTCAATCTGAAAGTGCTGAGTGAGACAAGCAGATTTGTAAAAGCGAATCTCATCTCTGGCACATCTTTCCGATTCTATGTCTTCTGCCGGGAAGGAATGTTTGTTTGAGAGGAAATCTATATAAGGTTTTTGTTATTACTGTAATACTCGTCAGCACTCGAGAATGTAGCGCATCAACACGAAGGTCATCATTGCATAATGAGACGTTAGTGGTGCACTTAGGTGATAATCGCCGCATTTGCAGCAATTAGCAACGAAATTGTTGAAATTTGAGAATGTTTTTCTCAGCTCTGCATCCTCGATGGTTTTATTCCGCACTTGCCACATCGTTATTCGAAAATTCGCAGATGCACTCCAATTAAATTCAAGGAAAACAACCAGCAATGTGTTGTAAATCTTTGTAAGCATCCATAAGAAGACGACATAAGACTGCCGAACATTAGACGTCTTCGAGATAATGAAAACGACGTAAGTCGGTCACTGAGGATCATTTACAAACATCGGTCACTCACAAAAGAAAGAGGAAAAAAGACCGTAACAAAACTGCATTCCATCTGTGCGTCATGAAATCATCGCCTTTGTCCTGTGCTTGCTTGTGTCCCTGTTGAATAGCCTCAAATCGTCAACCACTGTAGCTAGAGCTAGCAGGCTTGAGGGCACAACGCAAGCATATATTAATTTCTTGTAGCAACATTAAAGTTGATCCCACAAAACTTATTGATGGTAACAATTAAGTACTGCATACATCTCGCTAGCGGTCGGTTTCTACATTCCAATCGGTTTAAATCAGGCAGAAATTAGAATATTTAATGAACAACTATCGGACTCGTTAAAATATGAATTGCATTAGAACTGATATTCATTTTTAATTAAAAGTTAATAAAAGTGCTTGAGTAGGTTGTCCTATAAATGCAACTGCAAATGCGTGGTATGCTCATTTCGAGTCAATGATTTTTTTTTTTTGGTTGATGCACCTATGGATTGCTCTGAATGGTTCGGAGTAGCAATGCTGAGAAGCCATAAATAAGTTTGTTCAGTTAGTGAAATTAAGTGGTTTCAGCTTTCGGAATTTCTTATAACAAACCTATTGAGGAAAACGGTCTAATAAGGAGGTCTTTTGCTGGGGATTTTATTGGACAAATATACAAATATCAAAACTTTTGATAAAAGACTTTACTAACAAAACTCTCCTCCAAAAAATAAGCGAGTGGAATATTACATCGAATTTCTGATGGAAACCAGAGATGATTTTGATAAGAAGATCAACGTTATTGAAGATTTATGAAAGGAGGATTAAAGATGACATCAAAAGTCATCAACATCGAACGAAAGGGAGAAATCTCAACGAAATTTGTTGCAACTAAACATTTGAACAGCTCCTGCGAATGTTTTTGCAATAATATTTTATAGGATCGCTACGCCTATTTTTCGCTCGAAAGTTTCTATGTTATCAGCTAATGCTCTATAATGCTTCATTCAACAGCTTTAAATGACGCATGCCGATTTTAACGTGAAAGAAGTTCAGGATACTCGTCTGATGACTTTATTATTTGACGTTAACCGTCAAGCAACAGCATATTTTAAATGAGTTGCGTGGCTGAGTTCGGGGAAATGCAGTTACATAGGCTTCTTGCAGACGAAACCTTGAGGGTTCTTCCAGATGCTCCCGCATCCGGCATCATCCCACTGACCACTGTTGTCGGCGTAGTTGACGAGCACACAAGTAACGTTGGCAGCGCAGCATCCATCAGGCTGACCAGGTCTCCAGTTCGAGAACATCGCAATCATCCCATTCGACCAAACCCACTGCCCGAACATCTTATTCAATCCGATCCAGTAAGGGCTTGCTGAACTAGCGAGTGCCAGGCCTGCAAAACAAGTGAGTAATAACACCCTGCTGCGTTGAACTTTCCCTTCAATGCATCCAAATAGAAATCCGTGTGGGTGAAAGCAAATCACTTACTGTTTACAAAGTTGAGTTCGTTGCTGAAAAGTGTTACGTTGCTTGAACTGAACCAGACAACCGCTGAACTCAGTGACGCGCACCAGTCGCTGGCTCGGTTGAACGTGTACTGTCCGGAAATAGCGAGGTAACAGTAACCGTTGAAGCCGATCCATCCAGTTGGGCAAGAACCAGTTGCTGCTGGAAAGGTTGCTGTCGTAGGTGACCGGGTCGTAAATGAAGAAAGAAGGCTGCTCAAAATGGGTTTAATCGTGAATCTGTTAAAAGCATTACATGAGACGGTTGTGGTGGCTACAGCGGTGGGCAGAGTGACGCAATTGGGCGGTATACAGACTTGATTCGCGGCACAGGGAACCGGGCAACCTGAAATTTGCAACAAATTAACATCACGGTATCAAACAGCTCCGTGCTTATAATGCATTCTTGCTTACCAGCGCTGTTCGTTACGCACTGGCCGTTCTGGCATATCTCAAAAACACCGCAATCAGCGTTCGTCGTGCATCCTGCAAATAACGAGCCATCAATGCAGAGAGTCGATCATCGGCAATCTCAAATGCATCTCCCTTTGCAAAGCAGATTGCTTCAAAAAGCGGAAATAGGTGTG
Organism: Ascaris suum; assembly: GCA_013433145.1. Taxonomy (NCBI): domain Eukaryota; kingdom Metazoa; phylum Nematoda; class Chromadorea; order Rhabditida; family Ascarididae; genus Ascaris; species Ascaris suum. The sequence goes on along the minus strand of CM024178.1, from coordinate 4,983,692 downwards.
CAAAATGCTCATATCGAAAATTTTTCATTCGCAACCTCTTGTCGGCTTGAACGAACTGAAATGAGTTCTTTTCATGACGATTTCATATTTCCCGTCTTATTCAATGAAATTAATCAACTGGAAATGACAACCGCTCTTGCGCCGTTGCACCGTGATCAGTTAGGACAGTTGTACTCTACGCAGTGATACAGAAAGTATTTGATTTGACATCGAACATTTTGTAGAAAATGCGTTGTCCAGAACATTTCGCAATCTCGACGATTTCATAAAGGTGGGCATAATGCAAAAAAAAATCGTTCAACAAGCTCACGAAGTGCGAGACGTGAGATTATGACGTCAGAAGTGAAGGGTTTCGCTGATTTTTGGTTTGTAAGCCACTGTTACAGCATCAAAGTTGACCAAGAATTACCTCACTTAACTCCACTAAGCAACAGCTTCGAATGGCTTCAACTCTGATGACAGTCAGGTGCCTCCTAAGTAATGCAACTCAATCACGTAATGAACTAAGTCTAATGCTGCACACATTATCAACTGCTAGTAGAAGCCTAACAACAATCTATAGAGTGCATTAATTTTACTGTCAATCACTTCTTTACATGAAGTCGGCTCGAGGCCTTGTGATCATCAGTTCCGGATGTAACCGACTATCAAATGAACGCCGACGGCTGCGACAAAACCAAAGAACGCACCAAACGAAGTCACCTTTGTCACTGTTTATTGACCAGGACGCAATACAGTGCTGAACATTTGGATCGTTCAACTGGCTAGTAAGTATCGCTCATTGTGTTAGACACATATCCAGCCAACTACCCAGCTACCACTACATCTGAAACATTTCTTTGTGGAGGCGGGAGGCATACAGGGTTTTTCAAAGACTGCGTGGAGTCTGAAGTTATTGATGTCATATGATGATGGGGAAATTTCCAGACAAAAAAAAAGTATTTTTTGAATAGTTCAAATTCGGAGCGACACGACACGAGAGACAGTAAGGCTGATCAGGTAATCTAGTGCTAAGCCAAATAGTCTGGATGCATTGACACGTAAGAGAACTACAGCTGATCATGTGATTTAATCCTCAGACATTTGTTCATGTCAGGAATGCTGCTTTTGAAGTTCGCATGGAATTTGCATGCTACTGGATAATGAAACGACCCGATGAGAAAGCAGAATTAAACTGAGGGACGCGCAAAAACACCACTATAAATACAGAGTGAGGTCGCAATTTCCATCGTTTTTCATCATATTTTCCAAGAAGGAAAAAGGCTTCGTTTCACAATGATCGCTTTGACTTTCATCACACTCGCTCTCTTGATTTCTGGCTCATATGGTAAGCAAATTTATTCGTTAACGCAGATCGAGGTTTGCCACAGAAACGGCGTTTTCATGCGACTGAAGTAACTGCTGCGCCGTCCACTATCATATTTTAAGGAATATTCCGAGTTTCTGCAAATCAGAAATAAGCGTGAGGTTGCGAGTGAAAAATTTTCGATATGACTTTAGTTCAGCATTTTGCACACCTATTTCCGCTTTTTGAAGCAATCTGCGTTGCAAAGGGAGATGCATTTGAGATTGCCGATGATCGACTCTCTGCATTGATGGCTCGTTATTTGCAGGATGCACGACGAGCGCTGATTGCGGTGTTTTTGAGATATGCCAGAACGGCCAGTGCGTAACGAACAGCGCTGGTAAGCAAGAATGCATTATAAGCACGGAGCTGTTTGATACCGTGATGTTAATTTGTTGCAAATTTCAGGTTGCCCGGTTCCCTGTGCCGCGAATCAAGTCTGTATACCGCCCAATTGCGTCACTCTGCCCACCGCTGTAGCCACCACAACCGTCTCATGTAATGCTTTTAACTGATTCACGATTAAACCCATTTTGAGCAGCCTTCTTTCTTCATTTACGACCCGGTCACCTACGACAGCAACCTTTCCAGCAGCAACTGGTTCTTGCCCAACTGGATGGATCGGCTTCAACGGTTACTGTTACCTCGCTATTTCCGGACAGTACACGTTCAACCGAGCCAGCGACTGGTGCGCGTCACTGAGTTCAGCGGTTGTCTGGTTCAGTTCAAGCAACGTAACACTTTTCAGCAACGAACTCAACTTTGTAAACAGTAAGTGATTTGCTTTCACCCACACGGATTTCTATTTGGATGCATTGAAGGGAAAGTTCAACGCAGCAGGGTGTTATTACTCACTTGTTTTGCAGGCCTGGCACTCGCTAGTTCAGCAAGCCCTTACTGGATCGGATTGAATAAGATGTTCGGGCAGTGGGTTTGGTCGAATGGGATGATTGCGATGTTCTCGAACTGGAGACCTGGTCAGCCTGATGGATGCTGCGCTGCCAACGTTACTTGTGTGCTCGTCAACTACGCCGACAACAGTGGTCAGTGGGATGATGCCGGATGCGGGAGCATCTGGAAGAACCCTCAAGGTTTCGTCTGCAAGAAGCCTATGTAACTGCATTTCCCCGAACTCAGCCACGCAACTCATTTAAAATATGCTGTTGCTTGACGGTTAACGTCAAATAATAAAGTCATCAGACGAGTATCCTGAACTTCTTTCACGTTAAAATCGGCATGCGTCATTTAAAGCTGTTGAATGAAGCATTATAGAGCATTAGCTGATAACATAGAAACTTTCGAGCGAAAAATAGGCGTAGCGATCCTATAAAATATTATTGCAAAAACATTCGCAGGAGCTGTTCAAATGTTTAGTTGCAACAAATTTCGTTGAGATTTCTCCCTTTCGTTCGATGTTGATGACTTTTGATGTCATCTTTAATCCTCCTTTCATAAATCTTCAATAACGTTGATCTTCTTATCAAAATCATCTCTGGTTTCCATCAGAAATTCGATGTAATATTCCACTCGCTTATTTTTTGGAGGAGAGTTTTGTTAGTAAAGTCTTTTATCAAAAGTTTTGATATTTGTATATTTGTCCAATAAAATCCCCAGCAAAAGACCTCCTTATTAGACCGTTTTCCTCAATAGGTTTGTTATAAGAAATTCCGAAAGCTGAAACCACTTAATTTCACTAACTGAACAAACTTATTTATGGCTTCTCAGCATTGCTACTCCGAACCATTCAGAGCAATCCATAGGTGCATCAACCAAAAAAAAAAAATCATTGACTCGAAATGAGCATACCACGCATTTGCAGTTGCATTTATAGGACAACCTACTCAAGCACTTTTATTAACTTTTAATTAAAAATGAATATCAGTTCTAATGCAATTCATATTTTAACGAGTCCGATAGTTGTTCATTAAATATTCTAATTTCTGCCTGATTTAAACCGATTGGAATGTAGAAACCGACCGCTAGCGAGATGTATGCAGTACTTAATTGTTACCATCAATAAGTTTTGTGGGATCAACTTTAATGTTGCTACAAGAAATTAATATATGCTTGCGTTGTGCCCTCAAGCCTGCTAGCTCTAGCTACAGTGGTTGACGATTTGAGGCTATTCAACAGGGACACAAGCAAGCACAGGACAAAGGCGATGATTTCATGACGCACAGATGGAATGCAGTTTTGTTACGGTCTTTTTTCCTCTTTCTTTTGTGAGTGACCGATGTTTGTAAATGATCCTCAGTGACCGACTTACGTCGTTTTCATTATCTCGAAGACGTCTAATGTTCGGCAGTCTTATGTCGTCTTCTTATGGATGCTTACAAAGATTTACAACACATTGCTGGTTGTTTTCCTTGAATTTAATTGGAGTGCATCTGCGAATTTTCGAATAACGATGTGGCAAGTGCGGAATAAAACCATCGAGGATGCAGAGCTGAGAAAAACATTCTCAAATTTCAACAATTTCGTTGCTAATTGCTGCAAATGCGGCGATTATCACCTAAGTGCACCACTAACGTCTCATTATGCAATGATGACCTTCGTGTTGATGCGCTACATTCTCGAGTGCTGACGAGTATTACAGTAATAACAAAAACCTTATATAGATTTCCTCTCAAACAAACATTCCTTCCCGGCAGAAGACATAGAATCGAAAAGATGTGCCAGAGATGAGATTCGCTTTTACAAATCTGCTTGTCTCACTCAGCACTTTCAGATTGAAAGCATAAATTAATGCATTCACCAATTAACAGACTTTGTCGTTCAACTGCTCTTTGTTTCAAAGTAGTGAAGTAATATTTGACGTTTAGTCTCGTCGTCTATAGTATGTAATAAAGTCTTAGCATATTTCCATGCACTATGAAAGTAGTCAACATCATCTGATAGCGGGACGTCAGAGAGAACAGTCTCAAACCTTGTGCTCCGAGTCGGCGGCGACATCAGGCATATAGTAATCGAGATAAGGTATGATTGAAAGGCGTTACGCGTTGATAGAATCGCTGTGAAAAGGTGCTTTTGAGTGCACTGGTTCCGCTCTTTTTCCTCACTTTTTTGCAGCAAATCTATAAGTGCCATTATAGCACCTGCCTCCTCCCCAGCAGAGGTCGCCGCAATCCATGCTAGAATCAGTGATCACTACAAACCTCTAACGGACTCAAGAGTGAGCTCATTTTGTGAATATATATATATATATATATATATATATATATATATATATATATATATATATATATATATATATATATATATATATATATATATATATATATATATATATATATATATATATATATATATATATATATATATATATATATATATATGGGATTTTCTTCGCATATGTTCAGTCGGATGGTCGGCAACCAATTTATTGATTCAATGACATATGTTTTATGTAGCAGTATTTAGATCGCACGGTACATAAAGAGCAGCCAAATATAGATCATGCATTAAATTCGTTTGTATGCTTCGTCGCATAGTCCATTGAGTTGCGAACTCAGCCGCTGAACGTTACAACATATGTCGCTAATAGTCGTTTATGTTGGTCGTCTAAGGGGCGAGGAGAACAGAGAGGAAGGATTGATGCCCTTTTCCTCTACGAGCCTCTCACGTGGGGTTTCTTTCAGTGTACTCCCTCTATTTGTCAACAATTCCTTTCGATGAATTCTTCACCCCTTTTTTCGAAAACTGCTAATTCAAATCTTGGAAATGGCTAATCCCATTAAAGGTTCAAAGAGCGACTTGACTTTACGACTCACCGAGTTGATAATAAAAACATTTTCGAGCTAACATAAGCTCATTCGGCTAACCGGTGGTTCGTCATAGAAAAGCGATTTGGCGGTATGATGAAAGGGTGACACTCGAGAGGGTGCAATGATGTTCTCGTTGATCGTTAAATCGATGTTCTCGCGTCACTCGTCGATTTGCTTTCGAATCGCCGGCTATGCTGCTCCTTTCAGCTGCCGTTCGTCGACCGTGGCGGAAGAGACCATTCGTCCCGTATGTTCTTGTTGGTTCAAGAGGGCTCTCCAAGGTCAACGGGATTACGGGATTGACTCACATGTGTTAACAAAAATACGAATAGCGACTCGAAGTATTACAATAATCCGACGTTGAACATAGGGCGTACAACCTTTTCAGCGATGCATCACGCTGTAAAATCGGATGAGGATCACTCATGCATAGAAAATGTTGATAAGAAACGAAACCACTTCAACCAGCCGTTCAGTGAAGTTGCTTTGTGTTAGTAACCCAATTGCCTCGAAGCATATTTCAGGGTGTCAACAAATTATTTGAGCAATTATCACTTGAAGAAAAAGCAACACGACGTTTTACAGTAGGCCGTTTCGATCGCTTAAAAGACCTAATTTTGTCTCATTTCTTTTAGGCACTTTTATAAATTCGATTTGATTATGTGCGGTGCAAGTTTCTCACCCCCGTGCATATTTATCTGTGATTGTTTGTCTGTTTGGGGCTTCAACTCGGGTGGCAGTGAAAGGAAATGCTAATAGTGATGGAAACGCCACGCGCTGAGAAAGCACACCAGAATTTGATGCTGTCCTGTCATCGCAGAAAGAACAAGATCGAAAAGCAGCTCAAAGAAGGAATATTGACTTCAATTTTGCCATACGGTCAAGCAATCGCCTCTTCGGTAGCAATAACGGTTGTGAGCAAAGCGATGATGCATTGTTATTTTTGTTGAATAATAAAATCTAAGGCGCTCCACACTCCAAACACCATCAAGAATTTCTGTATGAAACGCTTCTGTGGAACAACCATTTGCGATCAATCGTAGTTGCGAATGTCAAACCACAACATGACCACAAACTTTATGCATTCTTCACTTTCCTGTATTTTTATCGTTTGTTAAATAAGTCGCATCTTATTTTTTTTTCAAGATTTATTCACTTGTCTGAAATTCCCTAACAAATAGCCTTGCAAATTGGGCGGAATCAATCTAACGAAGAAAGGGGCATAAGGTAAGATGATTTGCGATGTTGTAGCGATAGCAAAGATGTGAACTCGTTTTGTGAGGCGTCGTTGAGTAGCGAATGGCGCATTCAGCAGCTGATCCTTGCGGCTGATACGTTTCTGTAGCGAACGTTTTTATAGGATTTCATCTCGGCGGCTTACCATTAATGAATGAGTGTATAATACTGCCGCGTGCCGCTAAGATTCAATCCAACCGTCCTAAGTGACACACACTTTCGACAAGGACGTATATGCTCAACTCCACCTCGTGACAGCCTCACTGAGCAAAACCATTGTCATTGAAGATACAACGAGACTTGACTAAATATGGACCACTCACTTTTTATCATCGTTTTCTTCCTTATCAGTGGAAATTTCATATGAGATAAATGGCGTCATGAATTTTGTTACCGATTACGGCCATTTGGCAGTTAAGATTGTTGAAGTGGGTAACGTTAATTATCACCGTCATTATCAATTTCGGCAAGCAAGATTTCTCTTTCTTTTTGAAAAGTTAAGTTACGGTGAGAGTAGAAGTCCAGTAGAGCGCTACTTCAGAGTTCAGTCCAAAGGAAAAATGAAGCAGATACAGAGATGAAGGAACCGAAAAACATTCGCATAAGTTTAGGAGAGAAGAAGGTTGCCACGCTCACATCATCACGAATTCAATTATGCCTTGCTGACAGCTTTTTGTCGCAATTTGCCCGCACGTCACTTGCATCACCGTTCGCACTAATTTAATTAACACTTTGATTATTATCAACTTATCACTCTCCATTAAATCTGCTGGCTACCGAGTCATCGGTTGGGCTTTGTTCCATAAGGCTCAGCCATTTCGATATCTCTGTGAATTTGACCAAGGAGCATCTCTATCGTGAATATTAACTGGGAATTTCGACATGAAACCGCAAATTGCAGGAAGTGCAGTTCAAAATTACCGTAAAGGCAACCTCTCTTAATCAGCACATTCATCTAGCAGTGGTACCAAGAAAATTTTCACCTGACCCATTTCCATGGGTCATTTCGTCCATACTCTGGATTGTCCATCGATCCTTCTGGCTGATGATCACAAATGGAACAGTGGATTCAGCGGTCAGCTGGTGAGAGTTTGCGTTTTGTTCAGTGCCAATGCACGTCCATATCAATTTTCCATTCTATAAATTTCATGGAGGGAGTTAGACGTTGAGAAAAATATTTCTAAGAGCATATCATTAGGCAAAAGCGCCCATTATGAATGGCTTCTCATTTAAGCTCTTTTAAACTGATAACCAAAACACTGTCGTTCTTGAGTTATTCATGACTCTTCAGTTGAATTACGTGAATGCTCTTCAGTTCTCTTTCGTGCAATACTCTTTGGGATTATATGCGAATCAGACAACAGCCTAATACTCGCATTTGATCAGTGCTATTCATCATTCTATCTATCGTTCGGTCGCTAATTTACCGACCTCACAACGAAGAGAATGAGTTCTTCGAGTGCAATATTAGGATATGCCACTTGCACTTGTAATCATTCACTCATCACATATTCGCACATAAAGTTTTCTCGCATGTTTTCAAGCATCTTGTTATTTAAAAATGACTTGCAAATGTACAGAGGTGCAGAGTATATTTGACCAGCTTTAAAACGTACCTTTTCTATCGAGAGAAACAGGCAAAAACACATCACTTTTTGGTAAACAGCAGCCTGATAATATCATATGATAAACAGAGAGTCCTAAATTATATTGGTGTTCCCGTGCACAGCTCAGCTGATCATGAATCAAAAACGAGAAACGGTGGCCAAAATGGGCAAAGTGGAGAAATCGAAGCGGGCATAGTTTAGAGATTGATGCAAGCAGCGAATTCTAACTGCAACAACTCGCACACAAATGGCGTGCGATTGCAGAAGACACGAACAGCCGTTAGCAAAATCTAGAAACTTTTTTTGGTATTTGAAGTGTCTTTGTTCGCATAAAATGGATTGCTCTCGGTTCGAGGAAAGAAGTGAAGGCAAATGCAAAGGCTTTCCGATGATGGGTACGGTTTAGGTGATCCACTGACAATGTTGTTCAGTGCTGTTGGGTGTCGACACTCTACACATTCTAAGTTGGATATCGAGTCAAGTAAATATGAAGTGATATTGACTTAAATGTCATCATGTGAACAAACGTTTCATCAAAAGGGCTTCATTTTTTGTTCGCTTCGTTATTCCTGTCCAGAAAAAGATTCAATGAGCGAAAAGTTTGCACATGCAGTGATAGGTGGCCACACTGTTTTGGTAATAGATCATAACGAAGTGTGATTGGTGTATCAAATTCGGCCTTGTCCCTTACGATATGCGTATCTTTAAATCATTTTCTGCACCTACCTGTTATCACGACCTTCACGTTGCCATCTCTCAGCGATACTTTCAAATTTATTCACCTCGTTATCAGCACACAAACACCTCAATATGCCACATCGAATTTTTGTGTATTCACATTGTTGGTTTATGAGTGAATAAGCTCTCCTCCACCTATACCTCACGATGATTATAGGTGCTAAATACCTGATTTCAAGATCAGTGTGGTTGTGCTTCCACATTTACCAGCCCCGAAAACTCGCTAACCCCAGCAGCAATCCAAGTGCTGTGACGTCTCGACTTTCATGCTGAACAGACAGTCGCTTTATGCTACTAAAGACGACAACATGTGTGATGCCTCATCGTTGCATAATGAGACGCTTTGCAATGGGTTCATCCGCAGTAATCCGTCTCGCAGGTGCCACCAGCACATTAGCGAACATCAGCGCGTTATGCATCACTGCTTTTAACATAACAAATCGTCTCATTGCTTATCGCGATTTCCTCTATAACAGAGTGTTTCATAAAGAGACAAATTGTCTACGCTCTTCCCTAATGGCCATATGAGTCGATAATGCTAGCAGCTTGAAGCAATCGATCAAGTTCAATACGGACTTGTTACTCTTTAAGAGAGAATTGCTCCATTATCAACCAAATCAGAGAGGTAAAAGACATCATAATCGTCTTTTTGCCACGAGATCACCACTTCTAATCATACTGTGCAGCTCTTGCAATTGTTTAAAAAAGTTGGGTGGTTAGTGGAAGAACGGCTTAATAGACCAAAGATCGGTTGGGGATTATTTCTTTCCTGGATTCGGGTGACGTTCATCCCTCGGGCAGATTCATTCTTGCTAATTTTTCTTCGAATTGCTCCCGAGCCCGCTTCATCAGGTGTAGAAAAAGCATTCAATTAGAGATTTGTATACGATCGAGGGTGGAAAATGAACATCGGCCTATCTTTGGAATCATGCATGCTTTTTCTGAGACGGGTTACGAGTCACGGTTAACTGCAGCCTTCCTGGAAATCCATGCAAGTGCATCTCCATGGATAACAATGTTCATGGCAGATGTCATTAATGAGCGAAAAAGTAAGACTTTATTTTGAATATACCTGGCTTGGCCGTACGGATCAATGCTGGTTGCCATCGGCTCTTACAGGCTACGGCGATTCATGCTGAACAATTTATTTAAAAATCCCTGCCTAGGAGTCCACAGAAATTCCCCCCCCCCTCCGGGAAGGATTGATTTTTATGTTGGCTGTTGTGACAGAGCACTAGTAATGAAACGCGAGCGATTAACTGTCACTTCCAACCTACATAACCGAGACAGATCGTTTGCATTGGAAATGGTGCTGCAAAAGTGGACGCGAATCGCGCTAGGACCACCAAATCGAGAGTATGAGGCAATTAGGTGCACAACAAATGACAAACAACGATGAATGGGCGTTTAATTGCTTGAGTGTGCACATTGCACAGTAAGAATTGGATGAATTGCGTAATATGAGCAGCAAACAATGAGTGGAGGTGCGTCGCTTCAGATAAGATCTGTAAAAAGAGACCGCGATGAATTTCGAGGGTTAGATGCTTGCACTGTCTTATCGCGTTCGTTCACCGACTTCCTCGAGGATCGCACCTCCGGAAGCACAAAAAATAAGGTTCATTTTTTGACAAATATTGTAGCACCATTGCAACACTACTCAGTTTAGGTGATTCGAATTTCACTCTCTCTCGTCTGGAAAATAGACAGCTTACCGCAAAAAGCACAAGCATATTTAATCATCCGAAGACTTCTCATCAAGCTGCATATATTTTTGAGGAATATTGCCATCTCCATAACTTTATTTCTGTTGCTGTTGTCATATATGCCTAAATATGCCTTATCAGGTTGCAGCATCTGTCCTCTCCATCAGAATTGCTGAAACTTCCTGGTGTGTGCGTTGAGTGTGTCTGTTTTGAAGTGCGCAGTGAGTTGGTGTTCACCTGCTTAAATCGTTTTTACCTCTGTTGTAAATATTTCGTATTTTTCTACAGGTGCTCAGCAATCGCTGATTTAATCGGTCAAATCAAGCAGAGGCAAATTTCTACAACCACTGTTGCATCTATCCAGTTGCCGTTCACTGGTTTATCCGTCTGTTCAGTTTTGATTCATTCCTTTTAGTATAAGTATATAGCAATAATTTTTTAATTTGAATTAAATTGAATGTATTCATACATATATTTATTTTCTTCAAATGCAATTCGTGTCGCCATAAACGACTCGATGTCTTCACGCATTCAGCATTCTCTTCGATAAGAAATGTCGCATTCCCTCAGCAACTGGCCATTACATGAATGCATTAATGAATTGTTGATGGGACGTCCGCTTGATTGTTTCGGAGCCAAAAAAACGAACACCCGCTGCTATTTGCCAGAGTGCAGCCATTTCTCTCTTTTTCTCGACATGCCACTCCTCACGACCCAGAAGCTATCTACTTTCCGGCGGCATCCACCATCCAAAACAACGGGACAATACGTTTGGTCGCTGGTCAGTTCATGTGCATCGAGTGTTGAGTGCATAATGTCCTTTCACTGGCTCATCCCCTAGAGAGAGACATCCTCTTATGGCGTTCGTAAATTTGCTGAGCGGTTTTCGTTCCTCTCGTGCCGCCTTATCAGAAGCTCCTCTTGCCTCTTGACACCAACAAAACTTCCATTTAAAAATTCAGGGTTATTATTTACCATCTACGTTTGCTTCTGACCTAAATGAGCAGCCGAATGCGTGTTCGCTTTTACGCTCAACCTGGTCTCTCGAGAATCCGGCGAGAATTGTAATCCGAATATTTGATACCACATTTGTTGGTATTTTCGGCAGAGAGAAACATGTTTGGCAATTACGAGCCATACTGCTTCTTTATTGCGCCGATGACACTGCTGAAGTATTGTCAAGCAAGTCAGAGTCATTCACTAATATCTTCCACAATTACAGATGTGTTGAAGACTCAGCAATGGGTATTTTCGCTGATGACCATCACCGGATGTCTCCCATGCCAAATGAGCCAAACTCATCGGTTTATAGAAAAATATCTCGATGTTTTTATAAAGCGATGAGCTTGGCGTATGAGGTATCCGGTTACGGTGATCACAGCTGACACATTTGATCAGTTCAATTTCACTGTTTCCGGCGTCAATACAACCGACGAGACAAATACACATATCATATTGGAGACACCACGTAGCCGCAGTGCGCTTTGCAACAGCGATCTTGCAAAGGATTTGCAATGCAGTAGTAGAAGCTGCTGTTTGTCTTCTTCATTTGAAGCCTTATAAAACTTCAGTTGAATGCTTCAGGTGACTAAAACGTGAGAAAGGTTACAGATGGACGTCTGATGACTTTATTATTTGACGTTAACCGTCAAGCAACAGCATATTTTAAATGAGTTGCGTGGCTGAGTTCGGGGAAATGCAGTTACATAGGCTTCTTGCAGACGAAACCTTGAGGGTTCTTCCAGATGCTCCCGCATCCGGCATCATCCCACTGCCCACTGTTGTCGGCGTAGTTGACGAGCACACAAGTAGCGTTGGCAGCGCAGCATCCATCAGGCTGACTAGGTCTCCAGTTCGAGAACATCGCAATCATCCCATTCGACCAAACCCACTGCCCGAACATCTTATTCAATCCGATCCAGTAAGGGCTTGCTGAACTAGCGAGTGCCAGGCCTGCAAAACAAGTGAATAATAGCACCCTGCTGCGTTGAACCTTCCTTTCAATGCATCCAAATAGAAATCCGTGTGGGTGAAAGCAAATCACTTACTGTTTACAAAGTTGAGTTCGTTCCTGAAAAGTGTTACGTTGCTTGAACTGAACCAGACAACCGCTGAACTCAGTGACGCGCACCAGTCGCTGGCTCGGTTGAACGTGTACTGTCCGGAAATAGCGAGGTAACAGTAACCGTTGAAGCCGATCCATCCAGTTGGGCAGGAACCAGTTGCTGCTGGAAAGGTTGCTGTCGTAGGTGACCGGGTCGTAAATGAAGAAAGAAGGCTGCTCAAAATGGGTTTAATCGTGAATCTGTTAAAAGCATTACATGAGACGGTTGTGGTGGCTACAGCGGTGGGCAGAGTGACGCAATTGGGCGGTATACAGACTTGATTCGCGGCACAGGGAACCGGGCAACCTGAAATTTGCAACAAATTAACATCACGGTATCAAACAGCTCCGTGCTTATAATGCATTCTTGCTTACCAGCGCTGTTCGTTACGCACTGGCCGCCCTGGCATATCTCAAAAACACCGCAATCAGCGTTCGTCGTGCATCCTGCAAATAACGAGCCATCAATGCAGAGAGTCGATCATCGGCAATCTCAAATGCATCTCCCTTTGCAAAGCAGATTGCTTCAAAAAGCGGAAATAGGTGTGCACAATGCTGAACTAAAGTCATATCGAAAATTTTTCATTCGCAACCTCACGCTTATTTCTGATTTGCAGAAACTCGGAATATTCCTTAAAATATGATAGCGGACGGCGCAGCAGTTACTTCAGTCGCATGAAAACGCCGTTTCTGTGGCAAACCTCGATCTGCGTTAACGAATAAATTTGCTTACCATATGAGCCAGAAATCAAGAGAGCGAGTGTGATGAAAGTCAAAGCGATCATTGTGAAACGAAGCCTTTTTCCTTCTTGGAAAATATGATGAAAAACGATGGAAATTGCGATCTCACTCTGTATTTATAGTGGTGTTTTTGCGCGTCCCTCAGTTTAATTCTGCGTTCTCATCGGGTCGTTTCATTATCCAATAGCATTCAATATCGAAATTATGCAAATTCCATGCGAACTTCAAAAGCAGCATTCCTGACATGAACAATGTTTCATTATCCATAATGTCTGAGGATTAAATCACATGATCAGCTGTAGTTCTCTTACGTGTCAATGCATCCAGACTATTTGGCTTAGCACTAGATTACCTGATCAGCCTTACTGTCTCTCGTGTCGTGTCGCTCCGAATTTGAACTATTCAAAAAATACTTTTTTTTTGTCTGGAAATTTCCCCATCATCATATGACATCAATAACTTCAGACTCCACGCAGTCTTTGAAAAACCCTGTATGCCTCCCGCCTCCACAAAGAAATGTTTCAGATGTAGTGGTAGCTGGGTAGTTGGCTGGATATGTGTCTAACACAATGAGCGATACTTACTAGCCAGTTGAACGATCCAAATGTTCAGCACTGTATTGCGTCCTGGTCAATAAACAGTGACAAAGGTGACTTCGTTTGGTGCGTTCTTTGGTTTTGTCGCAGCCGTCGGCGTTCATTTGATAGTCGGTTACATCCGGAACTGATGATCACAAGGCCTCGAGCCGACTTCATGTAAAGAAGTGATTGACAGTAAAATTAATGCACTCTATAGATTGTTGTTAGGCTTCTACTAGCAGTTGATAATGTGTGCAGCATTAGACTTAGTTCATTACGTGATTGAGTTGCATTACTTAGGAGGCACCTGACTGTCATCAGAGTTGAAGCCATTCGAAGCTGTTGCTTAGTGGAGTTAAGTGAGGTAATTCTTGGTCAACTTTGATGCTGTAACAGTGGCTTACAAACCAAAAATCAGCGAAACCCTTCACTTCTGACGTCATAATCTCACGTCTCGCACTTCGTGAGCTTGTTGAACGATTTTTTTTTGCATTATGCCCACCTTTATGAAATCGTCGAGATTGCGAAATGTTCTGGACAACGCATTTTCTACAAAATGTTCGATGTCAAATCAAATACTTTCTGTATCACTGCGTAGAGTACAACTGTCCTAACTGATCACGGTGCAACGGCGCAAGAGCGGTTGTCATTTCCAGTTGATTAATTTCATTGAATAAGACGGGAAATATGAAATCGTCATGAAAAGAACTCATTTCAGTTCGTTCAAGCCGACAAGAGGTTGCGAATGAAAAATTTTCGATATGAGCATTTTGCACACCTATTTCCGCTTTTTGAAGCAATCTGCTTTGCAAAGGGAGATGCATTTGAGATTGCCGATGATCGACTCTCTGCATTGATGGCTCGTTATTTGCAGGATGCACGACGAACGCTGATTGCGGTGTTTTTGAGATATGCCAGGGCGGCCAGTGCGTAACGAACAGCGCTGGTAAGCAAGAATGCATTATAAGCACGGAGCTGTTTGATACCGTGATGTTAATTTGTTGCAAATTTCAGGTTGCCCGGTTCCCTGTGCCGCGAATCAAGTCTGTATACCGCCCAATTGCGTCACTCTGCCCACCGCTGTAGCCACCACAACCGTCTCATGTAATGCTTTTAACAGATTCACGATTAAACCCATTTTGAGCAGCCTTCTTTCTTCATTTACGACCCGGTCACCTACGACAGCAACCTTTCCAGCAGCAACTGGTTCCTGCCCAACTGGATGGATCGGCTTCAACGGTTACTGTTACCTCGCTATTTCCGGACAGTACACGTTCAACCGAGCCAGCGACTGGTGCGCGTCACTGAGTTCAGCGGTTGTCTGGTTCAGTTCAAGCAACGTAACACTTTTCAGGAACGAACTCAACTTTGTAAACAGTAAGTGATTTGCTTTCACCCACACGGATTTCTATTTGGATGCATTGAAAGGAAGGTTCAACGCAGCAGGGTGCTATTATTCACTTGTTTTGCAGGCCTGGCACTCGCTAGTTCAGCAAGCCCTTACTGGATCGGATTGAATAAGATGTTCGGGCAGTGGGTTTGGTCGAATGGGATGATTGCGATGTTCTCGAACTGGAGACCTAGTCAGCCTGATGGATGCTGCGCTGCCAACGCTACTTGTGTGCTCGTCAACTACGCCGACAACAGTGGGCAGTGGGATGATGCCGGATGCGGGAGCATCTGGAAGAACCCTCAAGGTTTCGTCTGCAAGAAGCCTATGTAACTGCATTTCCCCGAACTCAGCCACGCAACTCATTTAAAATATGCTGTTGCTTGACGGTTAACGTCAAATAATAAAGTCATCAGACGTCCATCTGTAACCTTTCTCACGTTTTAGTCACCTGAAGCATTCAACTGAAGTTTTATAAGGCTTCAAATGAAGAAGACAAACAGCAGCTTCTACTACTGCATTGCAAATCCTTTGCAAGATCGCTGTTGCAAAGCGCACTGCGGCTACGTGGTGTCTCCAATATGATATGTGTATTTGTCTCGTCGGTTGTATTGACGCCGGAAACAGTGAAATTGAACTGATCAAATGTGTCAGCTGTGATCACCGTAACCGGATACCTCATACGCCAAGCTCATCGCTTTATAAAAACATCGAGATATTTTTCTATAAACCGATGAGTTTGGCTCATTTGGCATGGGAGACATCCGGTGATGGTCATCAGCGAAAATACCCATTGCTGAGTCTTCAACACATCTGTAATTGTGGAAGTATTAGTGAATGGCTCTGATTTGCTTGACAATCCTTCAGCAGTGTCATCGGCGCAATAAAAAAGCAATGCGACTTGTAATGGTTAATAACGTTTTCGGAACTGCAGGATCAAAAAAATTGTTCCACCAAATTAAGTCCCGATACCGGCCATTGTTTTGAGTGGACACAATATTTATACCCTGTCTGCGGTGATTTAAAAAATGGGTTAGTCCAGCTGTGAATGGTTGTAGTTGAACCGGTATTTTTCCTGTAGTTTTAGCCTTGAACCTTAATTGGGATCTGGTTCAACAATGACCGCTTTTTTGAGAAATGCTTTGAAAGGTGAACAATTTTGAGTGCAACTTAGTATGGAAGATAAGACTGTTTCTCTAGCCACCTTTTTGGTTTTGTTAGTTATATTCGGCTGCATCTGCCTTTAGTGCTGATAAATGCGATATAGGGATCACTAATTTAAAAGCGACTTGAACTGAGGAGCTGATTTAAATCTTTTGAATTGGAGTCGCACCTCGCAGCGAAAAGAAATGAAAAGTGTTAGTAGCGAACAATCGCACCTTGATAGAGCATGAATGGTCTAGATTGCTTGAAGGTTCCGGAGACTTTGGCGCGACGATCAAACCTGTTTGGAGTTCGTCGAGAGGTGATTGCTTACTTCAAGTCTGTAAGTGTTTTTGGATGACACTGCCAGCTACAGCTTAAAACTTGACGTGCGACAGTCATGAAAGAGGATTCACAGAACAGCTGCTAGTTTGTTCTGTGCGAGAGCTTATGGCTTCGTCAAGCTCTATTAATTTATGAATGCGACTAAAACTTTATAGTGAGGGGGAGGTTAGTGAGGAGGGGGAATATTCATTACGTTGGACACGAATGTGATATTCCTTTCCCGCCAAACCTCTCTCCAGTATGTGAGACGTGGTCGAGGTTGCAGTCCGTATGTGCGTAATATTTATTAGGCTGTGCATGAGGAAGGCACAAGGCCATGCTCGAAATGTTGCAGGCAGTTTTGAAGGAGAGAACGAGGTGGTTCATATATGCTAGTCGCCATGAACGTGTCCCGGCATGTTTTCACCTCTCTAGCCTATTTGTGATAGAGACCTTCGGCACGACCTGGTCTATAATCCACATACCTCTGTCGCCTGCTGTTGATACTGCTGTCGAATTCGTTTCGGGAAGATTGCTTGCACTTTCTACAAAAAAGTATTTTTTTTCTTTGCAAATGCATTTTGCAGCATACTGAGCGCCGCTTGAAGTCATTTAATTGAGAGCGCAATGCAATATTCGCAGCCGACCCGCGACGAGTTATTCATGCGGAAACAGTTCGATGGTATTATATACGCATGCACTAAAGATGCGAAAATCGAGTCGATCTATTCACCGCAGTTTGGTCAGGTTGCCGTCGAAAGTGACACGAAGCCGATCGATAACCGCATTCGTGCAAGCGAAGGCAAATCCTGCAAATTCACTCCATATTGCAAGGTCCAAACGTCGTTTAACTTTCTTGGAGCATATTGTCCGATTTTTGAGACTTAACCGTCAAGAAGGACCGGTATAGGAACGTGATAGAAGACGATGCAAATTGCTGGAAGAGCTTCGTAATTTTTGCAGGATGGAGCTTGAGCTGAAAGAGCTTTCATTGGTTTCTTACTTTTATTTGACGTAATATGCAGGATGGAGCTTGGTATGCGAAGACAATTACGGTGTTACCGTCCTCATCTTTGCCGATCGAACGCAAACGGGAACACTGTATCGTCAAAGGTTGTCGTTGAAACTTGTTACGCTGAGAGGTTTTTTTAAAAATAAAGTTGCATCTTCAGCGGCAAAGATCATTCTGCAAACATAATAGGTATATTTAGGTCACAGTCGTGATGAGCTGATAATGTATACGTGCTATTTCTCGCACATTACTTACTTTTATTAGATTCCCATAATTTTTCAATGACTGTTTACATTCACATAATCGTTTCTTATATTTTACTACTTATTGCTTTATTCTTTTGTACTTTATCCTGTTGTTCGTACTGCTCATCATTTCTGAATTTAAAACTTTAGCTTTAGTTGAATTGAAAGGACCGGTGAAATTAGGGCAATTTTAGTATTCAGATACGCTTATTGGCTTATTGTCAGCATCGTTTATTTTGGTGCAGGTATTTCCATTTATGATTGAATTGAATTATGCTGAAGAATGCACTATCCGCTAAGAGGAAGTTAGTTTCTAAGGTATCGCAGTGGTGTGTGGAGTGTACGAGAATATTGGATGGCTGTGGAATGATGTTCTTGGACGAATTCTAATCAGCAAAGAGCTCATTAAGGATCTGAAGACTTTCACATGCGTACAATTTAGAGCTATTAAATGTTCGCTTCAGGAACCTTCAGTTGGCTATCAGGTGCAATTTGATTATCTAATAGTTCGTCTTTAATTATGTCTGATCAACCATCATATCACCCTTATTTCCTTGCCGGAAGCGGACATATTCCTCTGCACTTCCAGCAAGGAAAGGAGTCTGTCTTTCATTAGCTTGCTGCACATCCACCACTCCTTATTTATGGGGAAGAAGCTAAGACAGTTAGTCAAAAATTATGGGCTGCAGCGTCGAATGAAATCATGGGAAATGAAGCCAGTGCGCGAGAAGGAGGTGGGAGTGCCCCATTCTTGCCAAAAAAAGACGAGCTCGATTGAAGAGTTTTCTTATTTGTTACGTTGCCTCTTTTGTTCAAAATGTAATCGCTAAAGGGTTGATGCAGTGATAAAAGATAATGATACGATGAGTTCGATCTCATCTAGGTGCAGCCCGTTTGTTCTATTGTCGATGAATGAAGATATTATATATAAAGGTTAAGTTGCATGAATTTCGGTGAATAATTTTGAGAAGCAGGAGTGTAATTGCTGAGGCTGAGGCTTTCTCTCTCCATTTAGGTAACTGTTGAAGGTATTGTTTTTTCTCTTGGTACCTCTAGTGCAAATGGTACATTTCGCGTACTGCAATACTGCTTTCAATAAACCTCACAGGCATGTAGTGATGACGTCACCCAACAGATTCTTTAATGTTTCAGGCAGAAAGCATATCGATGAAGGAAGGTACAGTATTCCTATCTGAGATCCTTCGTTTTAAGAAGTCAGTGATCATCGAAGAAAACGGCATTGCTCGTACCGGTGGTTCGTTTGTTTGTAACCTTTTTCTCGTTCCGGATTATATCGATCGATTGAAGAGAATGACACAAGGATTGTCTGAGATGTCGAGGGATTTGCTTCTTTGGAAAGGGAGAGGGGGGTTAGAGGAGGTCATATTCCGCTTAAGGTTTTCTGATGGCATTTCTTTCTGCATGCCGCCCAGTTTGATCTCTTCTTGATGGAATTTATTGCACTTTTATTTTTTAAGAGAATTGAATTGGATTTCTGCGATTGATGTGCATCTTTACTTGCTCTCTTCCCTGTTTAAATTGCTGCTGTTCCTTAATCGCCTACTCTCGCTATTATTTTGCTTTGAGAAGCAATCTGTTGAAATTGAGTCTTCAAGATCCCCGAGCACTGCAAGCAGTGTGCCATCTTTTTTGCTCTGGTTTTTCTAAATTAATCTTAATATTAAGTAATGCGAATGACTAGAGCAAGTCTAAGTATTGGGCTTCATAGATGTCAAAAGCGATGCATCTGGAAATTCTTATATTTGAAGGCTCATCGGCGAGAGTGGCTGTGACATTGACACCAGCAGAGTGCACATTGAAACATTTCGCGCATTATGCTGCTGCGAACTGAAATTTGGGCGGTGACCAAGCGTTCTTGATAAGATGTTTTTTTCTGTTGATAGCGTAAACAAAGTTGCCAACTTTTTACGGCGTTTTGAATATAAAGTTCACCGTAGATCAGGATTACTGTTTTAACGAGGAAATGGATAACTCCAATTGAAAATGTCATCAAGAAGGTGGAATGAAATGAAGCGACTTTGTGAAGGGGATTTTATTTGCTGTTTTTATTGTCGTTTTTTTCAAAGTCATCGCTCTCTATATTCTCGAAATTCCGTACAGATGAAGGTTGATGGCAATTTAAGCGCTACAGTGGGAGCAGTTACATCAACTTCGCTTATTTAGTCAATGATTTGGAATTTTCAAAAATATCATTTCCATCATCTTCCTCTTTAGGAGACACCACCATTGAGTCTTGGCAATAGTGACAACATTTTTGCAGTTATTCTTCCACCTTATTCTCTCTTTTTTCTTCCCTTTCCTTCCCATCCTTCAAGCATGGCAGATTTCATAGTTCCCTGAAGGCGAGTTTTGATAGGATAGGTTTGAAACAATCGCCTTCTTCTGAAATCACTTCTTAAGGTTTTTCTAACCAGTGATTTCAAAGGCGCAATTTGTATTTCAAGTAGTTATTTTCTGAAATGATTTTGTATTAATTACTGGTAAAAGCTCTTGGAGGGAGGAATGAGACATGGACGATGAAGTTGTTTTCCTCACTAAAGAAGTTAAATTCAGAAAAGTTTATTGTTTATTGTTAACTAAAATAATATTAACATTAGAGGTGTCCAACAAACTTTTCCATCGTTTCATAATTTTGTTTTCATATCAGATGAATGAATCCCTAACTATGGCTTTTAAAGAGAAGCGCAAAGTGATTCTGATAGACGATCGACGTGTGGAAGGGCGATTCGTGCGTGGTGCTGAGCTGTTGCCTGTTGGGAGTGAGGCATCGTTGCTTTATTATGAAGAGCACAGTCCTAGTGCAGATGAACTCGTTTCATTATTTCTAACACAGGATATACATCTTGTGGAAGGCATTGTAAGTTGACCGCTTTTTATGACGCTTGATTTTAATTGACTATTTGATTATTTCTGTTATTTATTTGTGTGGAACGAGGCGAATTTTCGCCTCTCACTATGATTGTTGAGCCATTCCCTATCCCACCTTTTCCTTTCTCCCTTTCCCGTTCCCTCCTCCTCCCCTTATACCTTCCCCTCTATAACTACAGTAAATTACCTTCTTGCATTCTTTCTATATCGGAAACCAGCATTACGTCATGCCGATTAGTGTACTCTCTTTTTGAAGGCGTTGTTGGTCCCTTTTTCCCTAGAATTATTCAAGAGTCGATGTGAACAATTAATTTGGTGGCCTGTAAAGTTCGAGCGTCGATCCGTAGTGATGGATTATCATTTTGCAAAGTATGGCCATCGGGTTTCACAGCTCGAATTACTCCGTGCACTTGCTTGGAGTAGCTAAATTTCTCGGTGATGCGCTGCCATAGACGATGAGGCGTCGATTTCTTGAATTTATCGCTGTATTAAATGACTTTACATCAATACGGAGCAGGTACTGCCAGTGAGCGACGATTTTAAATTCGTTCAAACTATTGCATCAAATCCATAAAAAACTGACGTTTATGCTAAAGCTTCTCCGCTGTAAAATTGAGACATGGTTCTGGCTACTGAACTTTGCATCCAGTACATCGCGACTGACCTTGGGCGGGAGCGAAGTTTCGTGCATACAGGACCATGGATAAAGTCCTTTTCGACCAGGAATGAGCTTTGGGGGATAACCAGAATTGCACCGTAGCACATGGTGAACACTGCAGAGGTGATTTTCTGCAGTGTAGACTGCGCGAAAAGTATAGAAACAGGAAGTATGGCAGAAATAGATGTGCATAACTAAGTGGTAGTGGACGAGGATTCCTGGAGCGAGGAGGATGTTGCCTATTATTTAAGCTCGCATGCCAAATTGCTCATGTTTTGTGAACTCGTAAGCGTCACTGCTTGATCTGTGTAAAAGTATTTTAAGATTCACCGTTTTTTGGTTGCTGCAGCCATATGTTTCGGATGTTCACCTCTTTTTTCGAGGGTATATAGTGGAAGAATATTATCGCGTGAAAAATGTCTTTCTCATATCCCGTTTTTCGCCGACATGCCCTCTCCAGAATGTTTATGCACGATGCAGATCTCTTCTCTGATATCTGCAGTATTGCAAATTTAAGTGTTATACATACATTTTCCATTCTTCCTTCGATCACTTCGAAATTCTAACATCAAACGAACGTGAATATTGCCGTAAAGAAAATTTATTGTATTCATTCAGTAATGTAGTGTTTTGTACAACGTTCCCTTAAGTACAAGTGGGAGGGGGGAGGGGGGGGGGGATCTAGAATGCGATGTGTTTGCATACCCTCATTGAGGAGGCGGATTGCTAAGCTTTATGTTCGGCGATATCCTATCTCTTTTTTTTGCTTCTTGGGCAATTTCTAGGATGATGGCGCATTTTCGACAAGACGGCACTGCGCTCGTGTGCAGCAAGTGTACCATGCTGATGAGTTAATTGAAAGTTATGGTTCGTTGTTTTTTTTATTCGTTTGTTTTGCAGCAACAACTATTGAAGATATTTTATTAAACTTGACTGCTGCCAGTAAAATCTAAACTCAATGAATTTAGAGATTTTGTTATTGTAAAGGTGTCTATGTTCTTTAACTATTACCTTTAAGCTGTGGGGATCGTCTGTTCGCGCAAACAGTTCATTAAGAAACTAACTGATAGAACGCATGGTTTCAATGGTTGATCTTAAACATTGTTTTCATACTGGATTAGATGAGGTCCTTGGCTAGCCTCTAAAATAAAACTTTTTCACTAGCGAAAATGCTAATCCGTTTGCATTTTTGTTCCCCTTCAGTACGGTGTTCATTGAAAGAGGGAGAAGAGGGGGGGAGGGGAGCGAGGACAAGATGATGATTAAAGAGGCCGTCAGAATGACATTGCAGTAAAAACTGTGAGAAATTGAATTGGGCAGTGAAAGTTCTTTTCTCGTTGACGTCATTTGCAGCACCGCGATAGTCCAGTCACTCTAAGAGTTCTTACTTCATTCTCAAATAAGAGATATTTCTCGTAAAGACCATGTTTTGTTCTATTTCTAACTGTGTCGTATTTCAGAGGATTGCTTGTTTTAGGCAGTGAGAGCCCTATATCACTCATATTTCGATTCACAGATGAAGAGCATTTCGAGCAGGTAGAATGTCTTGTCACTTTATATGCACAAAACTCCTTCCTGAGGTATCGATAGGTATTTGGTTAAGCAGAGAAGTACTTACAAAAGAAGTTGGCGGGATTTCAAGGGGTTACCATAATAATTAAAATATTCGATATGTGATCGTCGTGAAAAAGTACGATGGCCATTAATTGAAGTGATGTTTGTGTGGATTTGAGGGGAATTGAGACGTTTTTCACATTCGTCAATGTTTCTTCACAGTCGACGCATAATTGTACCACATCACAGCAGTTCTTTAATGCTTGTAATATGTGAGTAAAATGATGCATTCATAAGACGAATTGTTTTATATTTTTAAATAGGCTAAGACATTAAATTAGATTATTTTATTATTTCTTCAGCCGATCGTCGCGGAAACGTCCAACGATAGTGAAGAAGCGAATTTGAATGAAGCAATGGACAATGAGAAGTCTGAGCAGGAGACGGGTAAAGCAGATATCGTCGATGAAGGACCTACTTCTGGGGATGTGGGCAGCGTAAGAGAGGAAGCTGCGACGGTCTATGAAGCGGTTAAGAAGAAATTGGAGGTGTCAGCTAAAGAAAAGCACTTAGCGTCTGAAGAAGAAACGCCGAAAACAACAAGGACAGCTCCAACTAATGAAGAATTGTCACATGAATCGGCGATCTTAATGGTGGAGTCACAAAATCTGACCTCGATGGACGGTGGGAACTCCGTCGCAGAATTGAATCCAGGCACAGAAAGCGAGAATATCATAGATGGAGAATTGGTATTGAGTACGGCTGAAAATGTTGTTGAAGGAGAAGAAGACAGCATGACAGCATCGCTGCCGATTAACAGTGAGTCATCGGGTGGGGTGAGGTCTTATTTGTTGACTTCAGTGTTTTAAGCAAAGTTTTCACTATTTACGCTGTCGGATAGTAATTTTTGTTGGCAACAAGCGTGGCTTGGAATTGCAACTTTCATTGTAGTGGTTTTAAAATTTTGTGATATTTGGTTAAAACGGTTTTAGGTGCATCTTAGGGGATTTGAAGGGGAAAAAGGGAAGAGGAACGGAAATGTCGATTGGGAAAATATGAGTTTCCTAGATGGCTATACAACGGCTAACTCTTAATATGTTTCAGCGTCAGCTTTATTTGGCGTATTGTAGGGCGTAGTTGAGAAAACTCGGTTGAGATGTATTTCGTATTTCTGTCCCTTTTTTCTGAAGACAATGGGAATTGGTGA
Organism: Ascaris suum; assembly: GCA_013433145.1. Taxonomy (NCBI): domain Eukaryota; kingdom Metazoa; phylum Nematoda; class Chromadorea; order Rhabditida; family Ascarididae; genus Ascaris; species Ascaris suum. Next base: position 4,959,454 of record CM024178.1, on the reverse strand, counting down.
AACCGTTTTTAATTACCTCAAGGCAGTTCACTAAGTTCGTTTGCCTTTAAAGATGGGTTTGGGAAGGGAGGGGTGGAGTATTTTGGATTAATTCCCTTATTTCGATTATTCTATAACGGAAAGAGGATGTGGTAATCCGTAAAGATAGACTTTCTTCGTTTTGTGGTCGATATGTCTAAAGTGCAACTTATTGATTGCTTCATTGCTGCATTGAAGCAGTTAAACATTTTTATGTTTTAGATTGTTTGGATAAATAGATCAGTAGTTTTTGCTTACATAGTGCTCTTATTTGAGTTGATGCTCGACAGCGATACAAATTTTATTTTATTTCATAAACAGATTGTAATATTCACAGGAGAGTAGAAGTCGTGACGATGCAGAACGTAGCGATGATCTTGATTCCGAGTTATTCGACGAGGATTTTCTGAAGGAATATAAAGAAGAAATGCGCAAAAACAAGGTTGGATATTTCGATTTCCTCGAACAATTTGAATTAGAGACAGAATTATGTGATTAGATTCTTAATTTTTATTGTCACTATGGAAGTGTTGAATTTTATTTTTCGAATGCGTCGAATTTTTATGGATATTTGCTCCTAATTTTTATAGTCTCTTTGAATTCTCGTTTTTTTTCGCGAAGTAATAACGCTAATATATCATACATAATCATTTCCATAAGGAAGAAGAAGAGTAAAGAACGATGACGCTCTAAAGCTTCAAAGAAGTATCGAGATTTGATAGGCGAGTTGGAAAAGATACTGACTTTTCAATATAACACTGTTTATTTGATTTGTTTGTGTTGCTCGGTTCAACTGTTTTGTTATGCGATCGGCTGTTTTGAAGATTATTGAATGAAGGATTTCTCTCATTTTTATATTCTGTGGCAAGTATAGGAGGACCTTACTGATTGGTTTGTGTAAGCCCTATATGGTTTGTTGTAGAAGCATCCAGAAGCATGCTGTGCCAAAAGCGAAGCATCACATTTGCAAGAATTGCGGAGTGAATGTGAAATCGATTCAGAATGCCCTGATGGTAGGGCAAAAACGATGAGTGAGGCGATGAAAGTTGACATATACGAGGTAATAAATATTTCGGTGTTCTTATTTATTATTTCTGTTATGAACGGAGGCAAAGTTTTGCATATATCATTCGTTGTTTAGTTTAAGATTGAGGATTCTTTCGGCATATCAGATATGAGAGAGCTTTAGTGAATGTAGTCAGGATTGTATGTGGTCTTAGCCAGTGTTCAAAACGAAGCGTGGTCATTGGTGCATATAAAGTATGTGGCTCGATTCGCCATCCGTTTTCGGAGTCTCGGAATCTCGTGGAAGGAGGTGAGGCAAGTGGCGACTTTTATGAGCAAAGGCCTTTGAGCAAGTGCCTAGAATTGGGTTGTCTAGCATTTGAGAGCCCACCAGCGTTGTTTCCACTGTGAATTTTCGCATAATGTAATATTAATGTGTTATTGATATCTCTATGCCTCAGCAATGTTTTCTCAATATTAGGTCCTCAGTCAAATATTCAGCTTGCTACACTTTATTTTCAGTTCACTTTCACGTGTGTGATCCATTAATCTGACTGTCCTAAAGCTTTACAAAGCGTAAATCGAAACGCTTTACTACCTTCTTACTATAGGTGATGTTAATTTTTTTTGTTGCGTTGAAAACGCTTTTGCTAGCATATTCTAGGGCTCGCATGGTCTTACAGGAGAGCCTTACCGAATATCTTGTTCGAAATGACGAGTCAAATCAAGAGGAACGTTCAGATGGGCAAAAGTCGAATTCGGAATGCTCCATTGAAATGAAAGAAATGGTTGTGGATGAATCGATAAATCTCGCTCATCACGAGGTTTGACGTCAAGTTTTTTTTTTCTGTTTTATACTGTTTTGCGCTTAGCCGGGTGATTTCTGCCGACTTTGAAAGATTATTTTATTACAGGTGGTCGGCACACTCAGTAGTACAGTTGAAATGAGGAGCAAGTTAAGGAAACCATGGCGCTTTCCTTATTGAAATTGAGGCCAGGCTAAGTTAACCACAGAAAAAATGCAAATATAGCTTGTTGTCTATTGTAGTCTGTATAGTTTCGTTATTATGATGTTTGGTTTAATTTACTGTGGACTAGGGAACTGTATAGTTTACTCCGGTATATTCGATCGTCGGATCCGGTTGAGGAAAATCAGCTAATTTTTTCACTTGGACGAATCAGCCATAGATTGTTTTGATAATAGATATTGAATAGAGTACACCAACTCGAAAAGCAATAAAAGCCTCTCATCTATTTTTTTGCTCATTAGAGAAGTGAATCTAAGTCATTCGATTTCTGAGTTTGTGCATTATTTCATAGCACATATCTCAGTGAATGTTGTCGCATTGACTTCTTCCTAACTGCTGTTCGATCTAATCACTCACTGCTTTTTGCTTTCTTATAGTAATTCTCGAGGAAATGCCACTCCAGTAATGGAAGAATTCTGAATGGTATTGCATGGTATATTGCGTTATAGAAAAATGTTGTTGGATGTCGTACTGAAAAGGAGGAATTGCAAGATGAGTCCACGTATAGACGACCATCGGGCTTGGAATGCTTCACTGAGAACGAGGAAAACGTTGCTGTTGAATTGCCGGAAGTTGCCGAGAATAGTGTATTAATTTAACTGTTTTTATAATTTCTTCTTCTTCATTTAATGCGAGCGTTAAATCGGTGAGAAAGATCTGAGGTTTAATTGAAATCGGTATGACATTATATAATTCACTACCGATCGTTGAGAATAAAATTACTGTGAATCGAGGGGTTTCCTCTAAAAACTGCTCGAATGAGAGGGCTTAGAGGTGGAATGTCATATGCTCTGAGAAACGACCAGCGAGTTCGAGTTAAAAAAGGTGGAAGGATAATAGGCAGTAACAGGAGTAAGGTGTTACATTTTCATATAACAGTGCTGATATGCAAGTTTCTTGTAGAATAACTGCGAGAGATTGGCTGCCGAAGATGAAGAGTCTTACGCGAAATCTCGTGGCGAGCAAAACTTCACTTTGGAATGTCCAATTGAAAGGAACGAGACCGACAAATCAACGGAATCTTCTGTATATGAGGTATTATGTCGGTGTTGTAAGGTTTCTAAAGGAGTGACCTGAAGGTGAAATTTGTAGAAATACTGCCGAAAAGGGATTTTATTAGCAAGATCAAGGCTTTAGTTGAGTAAATATTCTAATTAGTGGTCTTTCGGAGGGCATTTTCTAGCCATTCCGAGCTCCAAAATGAAAGAGGGAGAGAGACGTTACCAAGCTCTAAATTTAAGTTTTACTGCAGGGACCATTGGTGTTGATGAACTGCATCGATTGATCTACTGAGCTGTTCGCCTATTCTGTTGCAGGAGTGTATCGAAGAGTTCCATGTTGATGACCAAGAGTCAAGCGAGGATAAAACTCGGGATGAAGAGCAAGCAGGATTGGAAGAGTCCGAGGACAAGGAGGCGAAAAGAATCGAGGAGCTAGTGGAGTCCGTTGAAATTGAAGTACTGTTTAAGGGTTTTACTTCAATAATTTAAGATTGTTGAGTTCTTTGTACGTTAATTCATTCTTCAGGTATACTGAGCATATTTGTTTTTGTGCGTATTTAACAGGAGCATTTACTCGCGAATTAGGTTTTGGCAATACACACAGAAGCAGAGGAATGAAGCAAGATCAAGAAGGAATTTCTATAAGGTAACGCAATAACGATGAATGTGTTCCAGCTGAACGAAACAAGATAAATATATTGCAGAAGAAGTGGGAGTAAATAGTTAAATGAGTCTTAATTACTTTGCTATTTGCATCAAGCGATTTTCGCTTTAGCAATTAGGAGGGAAAGCTGATGGAAATATTTCGGTAGAGGTGGATAGAATTGCGATTAGTGGGGTGGTCCTACAAATTGGTCTTTTGTGCTGCATCGTCCTTTTCCCTTTTTGGCGAGGAAAACAGTTCTAATGAAACGGAAATAGATGTGCTTTTCATTTAGAATTTTTTGAGCTTTGAGAACGTTGCGGATGTTTGGAGATTATGATTTCACAGAGAGAGGAACGAGATTGTTAGTGATGACGAGACGAAGTATTGCTCGTCATATGGGATAACCACATGTGAGAATTGGCGTTCTCTGTCTTGTTTGATTCAATGAGGTTCGGTTAACTACAGTTTGGTCAATAGAATTTTGATGATTTCACATATAATTGACGCTGATATTTATGATTTGTTGTAGAAGGATGTGGAAGAGTTATCTACTAAAAGCAGAGATGTGCAGGAGATGGAACGTTGTAATGGACAGCAGTTGGATGCCGAATCCCCCACAGAAACTGAAGAAACGATAGCCGAAGAACAGCAAAGAATTGAGTGCGAGGTATTTCAAGATGTTTCTGTCCGCTGTTTTGTTTGATAACGTTATCGAAGAGTGTGAATAATTGAGCCACTTTTGGTCCAACAATAAGACTAGCATAAGTATCAATAGAGGCGTTATACGTCGAGCAAGGTGAACGAAGAATTATGGGTTGTTAGGGAAGGGAGTTGCGCACAATTTTTGCGTTCTTACTCTTAAATCTTGCGAGATTTATGGTCTTTTTCATTTTTTTCTGTGTCGCCTATTCACCGGCGCCTGACGTCCTCAAGTCATCGGTCTATAAAACCTTTGTATTTTTGAATTCGTATGAGGTGATGAAGTCATTGTCGTTGTTTAATGAGTAGTATATCACTTTTAGTTAATGAATAAGGAAGAAGATGAAGACACAGTGGAATCGTCTAAATGGATGAAAGCGAAGAAGAGACTCGATGAGCAGATTCTGTAATTCTTTGTCATTTTGATTTCTTTTTTCCTCCATTTTTTGCATAACTTGTGAGCCCAATCTGAATCGAATATTGTGCACCAATACATTTTAGCGGTTTTAGACGGCGACAAGTTGGAAGTACAGTAGGTGACCATAAGCAGTTATGTGCATTTGTATATTTATTTATTTATTTATTGGATAGCTGTGCAATTCTTTTATTGCACTTAAAAACGTTGATCTCTGTTCTCAGTGTTGATGAATGGCGAATTGTATAATATCAAATTTCTTTTGTAAAGTGACGCTAAGCAGCTGAAATAAAATACGAGAACGGAGTCGGAAACTGAAGGGAGATGACGCTGGTCTATGCAGAGTCGGGAATGAAGTGATCTGTTTGTGGGTGGATAGAAGAATTCGTGGAGACGGAATGAAAAATTCGTCTCCCATCCCTCATATTGCTTTGGCTTTCCATCGTATCAATGTCTTCTTTCTGAATCTTTTAGTGAACAAAACCTTTTTTCCAATGAAAAAAAAAACTGAAATCAGTGTTTAATCGCTGTATCGAAAACAATTTCGGGTTTGGACATTTTCGTTCCATAATTTTCATATGTTTAGAACAACTACTAGTAACTGATGCATTTAACAACTTTTTGAGATCACTGTTCCATCAGATTACTTTCAAAGAACATTGGCTAAAGTGATGAACAAATTCTGTGGGAGATTCAGAAGTTAGTTGAAATATTATCGTCGATTTCACTGAAGTAAAATTTTGTTTTACTGTTCAGAGAGGTCGATCGTATGCTGCTTGGTATGCTGGACGCCTATAAAGGTGACGAGGAGGGCATCCTTGCTGAGGTTTATTTGAAATTTACCTCGATTTTAACTACTTAATGATGCAGTTATGTTTTATTGGTGGAATTCAGTCGAAATTGGTAGGTGCCAACCAACACTTGAATTCAATGTCCGGATATGTTTTTTTTGCGTTGAGTAGTTCATCAGGCGATTAAATGGGTGATCGGCCGGGTATGATAATTAACTGTAGATTGTTTAGTCAATGGGCGTTGGTTGTTATTACATAAATGATTATTTCATCAGATAACTAGTTATGTCAATTACTCCGACTTTTCATTTGGAAGAGATTATTAAAACTACAGTTGTGTGATCTGTTTATTTATTTAATTTTTATCTGTGAACGAGAGAGAGAGGTCATCATAAATACTTTATAACGAAAGAAAATTTATGAAAAGAGATGTTTTGAAAGGAAATCATCGTGCCTAACTGTAAAATGTATGAATCGGCGCATTTATGTTTTTAACATTCAAATGCAGGTTCCAAGTACCGCTGCATCGACCCTCTGCACTCATCCAAGCTCGAACCCATCAGTCACACTCGGTGATAGTAATCCCTCGGTGACGAATCAGCGTGAACAATTGCTGCCATCGGCAGCACCAACGGTTAGTTCAGACGATGATAGGCAGATGCTTTTCCATTAAACACACTTACTGCCTTCTTCCTTTCTTCAGTTTATATGAAATACATTTCCTTCCGTTCGTTGGTGGAGTTGCGGAAGGGAGTGTTGCGATGTTGGCTATTTTCTCGTGGCGGGAGGAAAGGGGAGCGGCTTCATATACTGGAGGGCTGTTATTGATCAGGTAATGTCTGAGGAGACTGTACACCTCGGACGTCTGTCGATGTGTTCTTGTTAAATGAAATAACTGAAAAGGACGGCGAAGGATCCCTCACCTGGACAAAAAATGTTCTAAACCGACTGGATTTCTTCAAGACAGCTGTAATTTGGAAATGAGGGGAAGGAGAGGGGACTGAAATATCCGTTTGAATAGATGAAGCCTTAGTTGCTTTAATGTTATTATTTTCAGAAAGATGCACTAAAAACAGCATTGAGGGAGTTTTTAACCGAGTTGATTATTTGCGAGAATATGGCTTATCACATTGTGGCCACACAAAGGGGTTCGCTTATATTGTCTTCTTTTTTGTGTAATTGCATCTTTTAATTGACGCATAGGAGAATGGGGTCGAGAATTCAGCGAAACCTTAACAACATGCAACGTGCGTATAGGGTTGGGAGAAGGGGGAACGGGTATCCAGCGTAACATTTTGAGAGGGAAACTTCGATAGGTTGCTTTGTTCAGGTGTAAGTGGTTCAGTTGATTTCATTCACCTATTTCCTTGTTTCACTTGTTTATAGTTGTAGCCTAAATTTTCTCTTTGCATGATAGGAATGATATATACATATAAAATTTTGACTACAACTGTAGACGCTATATATTGGCCCTTTGATAACAGTTCCGTTCCGAGATTTTAATGCGGGTCCTGTTTTGTTACGATGTGAAAGTCCCTAGGCGTAATGTATCAGTGGTAAAACCGCCATCCTTTCTGGTATCGCCCCCGCTTCTCAATCTAATCCTCTTTATTTCTATTCCATTTTCCGAGGAGTATTTCATCTCTCCTGATCGACCTCTTCCTTTCTTCCTTTTGCAAATAAAAAGGTCTCTTATTTTCACGGGTCTATGATTTCCTGCACATAGTGTCTAATATCTCGGTTGGAGAGACGAGACTCATAACGGCAAGGCGGGCGAAAATCATCGAAACATTTCTTCAACCCAGAAGTGGTTAAATGAATTCGTTTTTGTTATGTGTAATTGGAGTTATTATTGAAGGATCATATCTGTTAGCGGTGATAAGTGATTATCTCTCTGGACTTCTGGTATCACTCGATGATCTCTACGAGTTTATGGATATTACACGTGAATCCACCTTTCATAGCAATTCTTATGTTTGTTTTTTTCTGCTGGTTTTCCTTCACTCGAGGAAAGAAGAGTAGGGGAGGGGGAAAGGGTTCTGTAGTGGAGTATGTGTAAATCTTGTGAATATCGCAGCCATATCCATAGGTCAGTGAACCCCTCCTCGGCTGTTATGAGCTACTGTGGCCGTACATCGTTGTGTTAGAGCGATCCATAAACTCAAAAACATCGTTCCATATTACCCCGAATTTCAAATAAACTGCAAATGAGTGATTTCTTTCGGAGCGAAACTGTAGTTTCATGAATGGATATGAATGACAACTGCATGATACCAAAGTACATATGTGAAATGAGATGATTTATGTTACACTACTGCCGAATTGGGAAAGGCGGCAACTGTTGTTTATTTTTCCTGTTTATTTATGCAGTTATCTTCCTTATAATATGCGGCTTTGCATCGATATAATCCTTTGTCTGTGCAAGTTTACGAATAAAATTTAGCTGTTCTCACCATTAGGTTTCTTTAAATAATACCACTATAGAAGCACAAAATTTCAGCGTAAACACTCCGAATACGATTCGCACACGGAATTGGGCATCGTAATTTGTGAGTTGATGTGCCGCTGTGTTCCAGAATTCACGAAGAAGGCGATTGCGAATTGTGTTTCGCTCTCGATTGATTCTCCTTATGCTCGCCTTCTTTTGCAATACCTTCAGCCATCGAAGTATGTTGTGTTTTGAAGTTTGCATCGTTTGAATCATTTCGTTTTCGTTTTGTTCGCTTCATTTTTGAATGACTTCTTATGCCTTGAGCTTTTTTCAGCATAACCTTGTTGAGGCAAAATATGACTACTTCTGAAACATTTAAGCAGTCCCTTCGTTAGCTTAAGGGGTGGCAAGATAAAGGTGGACTTTATAGAAACATTTCAACTTGCAGTGTGGGTAAAATCTTCCACTCTGACGTGGTCGAGACGTAGGAAGGTCGTACACGATCCGCATTTGTGTCAAAGCAGAAGATCACAAATTGCATTCTTTTTCCCTATGTACCACACCGGATTGTTGCGCGCTGTACCTTCAGACGCACCATAATTTATGATTGAGCGTCGTGCAATCTCCGCAGAGATCTTATAAGGCATGTTCTTTTTATGGGTTCAGTTTGCTTCCAGTTAGTTAATTTATGAGGAATCGTGAAATATGAGAAAATTGGATAAAGATGGGCTTAATTCTTTGATGTAATACATTAGCCGAAGATTGACTAAGTTTTTCGTTCATCAAAGGCTTCCAGTGATTTAAAGCGTTTTTTCTATTCTTATCGCGAATATGTGACTGTGCTGTGAAATTTAGATAAGGTACTTCTGCTAGCAGATAGCTCTTTTCTTTTCAATCTCTTTTCTTAGCCATTTTGGAAGTGAGTGTTCAATTTTTCAATTTTTAAAGTTATTAGCATAGGAAGCTTGCCTTATACAATTCCTACGAGCGATTTATTTCAGATGGGCAGAGTGATTTTCGCTGATTTAATCATTGACGGAATCAGCACTGCGTATACTTCCACTATCCCTAGCCACAGTTGTTGGTTTATTTCTTGGTGATCGCTATGCCTTGCTCGTGCTTAAATTATGAACAGTGAGTTGAAGATTCCTTCGTGTGCTCTTTTAATTCTTCGTTGATCGTGTTTTGATCCTTTTCGCGCATTCTGATAGCTATGTTCATTTTGCTACTTCTTTTTGTTTTTATGAATTCTCTTTGTCTTTTCTTCTTGAAAATATAAAAGTAAATCAGGTTGTTCGCGAGAGGGTTTATTTTCGAGTACAATTCTAATTAATTTACAATAATTCGTGAAGTGCATTTGTGAGAACACGTCTATTGAACTGGTGCATTTATAAATAATATCAGGTAGGCTTTTAGCCAGGGTATTCAGGCAGGTCGTTATTGGCGAAATTCAGAATGAACAACGAAATTAGATAAGTTTTGAGGATTTCAAATTGAGTTGGGATCGACTAAGTTGTCAGCCATCAAAAAGTAAAACTTTCTTTTATTATTCAAATGCAGCCACAGTGTTGGATCTGGGTTTATTGAGCTTCCGATCGGGTTGGGGAGTAGATTTAACCAATCACCACACGTGAGTGGGCTGAATCCGATCGCAACTCCGCTAACCGTTGAAGACATTGAATTTAATCCATACACCATGATACGTGTAAGTTGAACGTGTGGGCTAATTCTATGAATAAAACGTGTATACTTATATAAATGCATTCGAATTGTGCACTAATTGGCGTGCTGATCTTCTTCCTTCTTTTGCCTTTTTATGATCGTTTTGCTACATTTTTACGAAGTTTATGTTTTGCTCAGGTCTTTGCACATATTGAACTGTTTCTTAGGTTGTACTGGTCACTTTTGCTTCTTAACGAGAGAAGGAATTGATTATGCTGAGATGTGCAATTTGCATGTGACGATCTCCTCCTGGCTGTTATTCCATTTCCTGTTTTATCCCTGCACGTCAATCTCCTAGTGTAGCTTGAGGTCGGCACCAAATATATTTTAAGCAAACTTAAAACTCGATATTTGTTCTCGCTCTAAGTGAACGACCTCATGAAGTACGACAATTGTTTTCTTTCTTTTCTGAGGCAAATATATGATTAACATTTATGATTAAATATTCAAAAGGTTATCACAAAATCTGTGTTAAGGGGGGTCTTATTTTTTTCCTCATCTTCTAGAAACGTTGTTGATCGAAGTGTTTTCGTTTAAACTGACAGTCTCGCTTCTTTGTGGCGATTACTCGAACTCACCTATATGACAACCGTGAATTAATACTTAGTATATATATATATATATATATATATATATATATATATATATATATATATATATATATATATATATATATATATATATATATATATATGAAGAGGTGTTGAAGGGGAGTGGTGGAGGGAGAGGGGTTAAGAGCTCTGATAAAGTTCCGGGTATGTGTACGCTTTCAGTGTTTCATATATGCGGGATTTCATTTTAGGGTGCAACTTTCGGCATTGCATCTTGCTGTTATTGTTATGAATTTTTGTTCATTTGTTTTTGTTTTTCTTCAGATATTGCGAATAAAATGTTTTATACAAAATTGCAGCAATTCTAAAAATGCTCGTCAATATCCGCTAAACCTGTTATTTTTTTCAATTTGGAACTATTATATGTCTGAAGGTTTTATTATAATTAGTGGAATAAATGCCAAAATTAAATAAATAATAGATGTGATGTGGAAATTATAACGACTAAAAGAAATCTGAGTAAATGCAAAAGAACACACTACACTTCGCCACATGTAGGTTGAAGTAAAATATGGTGAATATTACGGTGTGGCAAATGGTATCATTTAAGTTAAGAGCGATTAGACGAGCGAGAGGCAAAAATTACCTATTTGAGTATAAGGGTATAAGAATATGAAACAATTCGCAAGCGAGATATTTCCTACACATCAGCCGTGAGGTTTTTGTGCTCTTAATTTTCAGCAGCTTATCTTAGTTTATCAATATTTGGATTTGAATGACCCTCACTGACAGAGCATATACCCATGTTGGCTATTTTATAACGTACCAAAATATGAGCATAGCAACGTCCACAGTACAGTAAAAGCAGTACAAGTCTATTCGTATTTAGTTGCTTTAAGGAGTCATACTATCTAGAGTTGCAAACTAACCATATTTAACAGTAGGTGATGGCGGGCGTTATACATATGATCGCATTGGATTTATCAAATTTAAAGCGGCTTAATGATCGCAATATTTCATAGTGGGCCCACAATGCTTTGGAAAATAAATGTTTTCTTAGTGAGGAATATAATCTTATTTATTAATATTCTACACATGGTTTTGATGTGTTCCTACGATTTAGCAGTTATGGAAGTTCGATGTTTGAAGATAAGAAGAGAATAAAAGGAATAGATGTTGGAATGTAGGTACGATGGTGTATGTTAGGTTATCGTTAATAACACCGATCAGCATAATGATTTTTAGTGGTTACATAATCAGCGAAGTGTGTTGACTTGTAAGAACGTATTTCATTACATCATTACCTGCATTTCTAGTGTTTCGTGAACTCTACCAAGCGTGATGGATCGATGCGGAAAAGAGGGCGTCGTAATTAGTGTGCTGAAGAATGACTACTTCAAAAGCTACACATCTTTCCGTGTTTGGCTTCTGTTTGAAGCAGAAGAAACAGTCATAGAAGTCGAGAGAGGTTCCCTTAAATGCGGTGAATGGGTCATCGTGTCCCCTTCGAAGGATGCATCTGGTTACAGTCGTTTCAAGAAGATCGATCCAATTCTTCCTACGGGGGTTCTTGAAGACGACACGGTTCAGGTATTGATGTTCGCTTGGCGGATTAGCCATGAAAATGCTTTGTTTCACATTTTCATGCTGTCCTTCGAACTTGGCCTTTTATTTCCTTGGTCCGCTTTTGTTCAGCATTATGATTTTCGTGGATCTACGACCACCATGTTTGGATGCGAATAAAAGGAGTTTTTTACCAAATTGAGGTATCGGCTGAAAAGGAAGTGCGGAGGAGCTCGGAGTAGTAGAATGGGGTTCCTGGATGACCCGGAGCTTCCTAGCAAAGCTTTCATTCGTGCTTTAATGTTTTGCAGTTTAGAAGTTAAGCAGTGTATAATACGTATAGTACCATTCAGGTGAAAACGACTGCTGTTTTCGATGTGCCGAATCGAGCGGAGCCAATTCAGCACAATGGCTTCATCGTTCATTCGCGTTATTTTGGACGGGTGGCTGCATTTGTTCCTTTCAACGACGCCATACCTGGTGTACCGTACGAGGTCTTCGTTGAAAGGTTGTTTATGCATTCAAAGGGCCGTAGCAGGTGGGAAAGAGAGGAAGGGGGGACAGAGAGAGGAAGTTCAGTATGTCGCATTTGACATCTATACTAGCATCTTAATTACTAGCTTTTAATGCTGTCTGCCTATACTGCCTCAATTATTGAATCGTCTAATTTCCTAATTAGAATCGTTGATGAAAAACCTCAGCAAAGGAATATGCAATAGGCAAGAGTAGTATGTATTTTCTGTTGCATCGAGTAAATGTTTGGTCATTTAATGAATTTCTGTTAATTCTGTAATCGTTAAATAGTTGAAGTGATGTTGTTTGCTCTAAGAGAGAGTCAGGCTTCGATCGTTTCAAAAGTATAGCAAGAATAAAATCTCTGAATGGGAAATCGTTGTATTACAATTTCTTATTGAAAGCAAACTTGAGACGATGAGCGAACTGTGTGGAGATTCATTCGTTTCTGTGGTTAAAATTCCACCTAAAAGTAAGGAGAGGGTCTAAGCACAACACTATCTATTATACGTACCGTCAATGAGGAGGTAGTAATAAAGGTGTCGTTATTTTTCCAGAATACCGGCGAATGTCACCGATGTGGCAGTGAGCTGGTTTATTCCGCAGCAAACCATCTTGCATCCGTCATGCGTTCCGTATATGCGGGTAACTAATTAATTCTTATTTAGCACAAACATGCATTATGATTTAGCCTCCGCTTGTTGCATTTTGTCGTCATACCAATCTGCACAATATCGTACGATTGGCGGCAAATGATGCACAGATAGAATGTACACTATAGCATTAATTGTTTTTATGTGTGCCATACAATGGGCCTAGGTCTGACCCAAGACATCGATCTTCGCTGTCAACGATATCACCAAATGGAAACTATCATTCGGTCGTCCCTGCAACTTGTGGTGGATCTCGTTAACCAACCTTTCATTGATATCATTTGAGCGATGATGGGTCGAGTAGCATGAAAGCCTTTATTTTATGTTGGGTGCGTTATGTTTGAATGGCGGAGCGGGTGTTTCGACTCTTCGGATCACCTGTGCAGTCCACTGCGAGTCGACAGTATTGTGATTGCAAATTCTGAGTCCATTCAATTCACCTCCTTTTGCGTTACATTTAATTGCTTTGTCCCTTTTGTGAAGTGTTTTAGTACTACTTAAAGACCCGCTTGGCATTAAATTCGACTGCTTTGTTTAATCGTAAGTTTGCATCGTTTTAGGAAAGCACACAGTTTGGTGCGCTTTTGGGTGTTGTTGTGAGCAGAAGCGCAAATTCGGCTTATATTTGGACACCAATTTTGGGAGAGGGCGTTTCCTTCAATGGTGGAGACCTTGTCAATGGCGATTGGGTGAAATTCTTTGTTCAGTAGGTTTCATTCTTACTTTTCATCTTTCAGGGTTGAGAAAAGAAAGCCAGTGAGTCGATTTGCATTTCTTATATGGCATATAGGAATCGTCATCGTGCAAAGATAAGCAAAATTCTTCACTCAGTAATCCGATGAATTCGAAGGCAAACACTGTTACAAAAGTGAACATCTTGGTCCTTTGCAAATCGAATGAGCGTGGAGTCGACATTTTCTTTGCCTCTATTCTTTGCATCAGTTGCGCTATTCCAACCCAAATAAAACGCAAATTTCAGAGTGTTTCTGAAATAAGCATTTTCTAGTTAAATGAATTTTCAACCGATATTTTCTTTACGAAGCATTCCTTATAGATGCGATTCACCTTTATGCGCTCAACCGTATATTCGATTCTTTTGTGGGATGGCCTGCAGTGAGATTTCGTTTTCAAATTTCTAGTCTTTCCCTCTCCAGTTTTGTCGTCTCTTTATACCCTTTGTCTGCTTCTCTCAAATGAAACGAACGAGGTGCATCCTGGTTGATTGGCGTGGTAGATATTACTAACAATTTATGAATGATATCACTTTGACACTGCGTAGTGTGTAAAAGCCCAGTGGCATACATATATTTCTATGGTAATAAATTGATACTTTAGACGACGTGCGGAATCGTCGTCGATCTTCCGTCATTGTGCATTGCAGATGCGTTATGTGGGGAGCTATGTATGTCAGAGCGAATTGTATATCCAGAATTTCGTGTATCATCGTTGAACACATCTGCTGCATGCAACCACTCTCAACTGCACCCGATCTTTGAAGTGATCGCCGGATGATCTCAGCTCACTATGGTTGCAGTGACGTTTTTATATCAGTGGCTAATTATTTTATGATTCAAATTTCAGAGCACGTTCACTGCATGAGAAGAATCCGAATCCGAATATTCACTTCCGGGTTGCTAGATGGGAGAGGACTGAAGCGATATTGCAAAGCGTTAAATGCCGAAATTCAGTTGAGGTTACTTTTTTCTCAAATCGTTTTTAACCGTCATAGTTCGTCTTCGTTTTGGCAGCCATGGTATTCATCGTGCAAGAAGGGAGGGAGAGGGGAGGAGGAGGAAGGGGGTGAGGAGAGATGGAAAATAGTCGCCGACTTTTACGCATCTGTGGTCGTTTCGCTGATGTTTAATAGGCTGTAGCGATAGGCAATTTTCTGGTCACTTCCGCGCTTGTTGCTTTATGTTAATCGGTACTAATTGATGGAACTATTTTAAAATTGCTTGTGAATTTATGGGAGTGATTTAATATTTGCTGTAATATACGAAGTACTCAATACTTTCACAGGAAGTCGTTTGTCGTTCGATTATGCTAAGTGATATCCTTTTTGTAGCACTATGGTTGGTATTTCTATATATGACTGTGCTGTTTTCTTTGAGCATTTCTTCAACTTATTCGTAGCAGTAATCGCATAGATTGCTGCTGAATTATAGGCGATTGAAACCGCGATGAGTGCTTTAGTTGTTTGCTCTCTTCTGCTTCATGTTTGTTAATTATATTAATTATCTAGGCGATTTATCTGATTACTGTCAGCCGTAACAGCAATCTTTAATGTGGAAAAATCCATTGGGTTTTCAAGATGTCTCTCTCTTTGTCTGATCAAATTATTTGTATTTTAAGCGGAAAGAGGTTTAGAGGAATGCTTGAAAATTTATAGACGTGTCTGGCTGGAGGAACAGAAAGGAACGACCTTTTTTGAAAGGGCGACACCACTGAAACTCAAGCCGAGTTTCAGTCGCCAAGTACTTTCTTATTCCGTTATAAAAGTTAATCGTCTTTTTTCTTGAAATTCAAAGAATTTGCTTCGCCTCCCACTTTCCCTCTCTTTGCAATTTTTTATTCTAAAGTGGTGAAGTTTCACTCTTTCTTCTTCATTTGGAAATATTTTCTTCGCTCGGATGTATTCCACAAAGCGCTCAGATCTTCAAAGGGTGTTCGTAAAAATATTCCTCTTCCATCATCTATGAAGCAATTTGTGCCCGAATTATTTTCACAATCATTTTGTGCATCTTTTCAGTCTTTACATTTGTCATTGCGAGAGCAACTCGGGCAAAAAGGCAAACAAGAGGGATGACTGAGCATTTGCTTGCGATTAAGCGTAAGTGCAGCAGTAACAGTTATATAACTTCTGTTGCCATGATATTTTTACTGGTACTTCTGGCGGGGAGAGGGGTGATGATGGTAGTGAAGTCTTTTAAACAAGTGGCTGATATTCCTTATTAAATTGGGAACTTGAGTGCTGTAAAGATTCATGCTCGGTCGAGTGTGGTTTTATGGTACTCAGTTGTATAGGAGACATGAATACTAGTCACATAGACTTTTTTCAGCTGAGATCAAAAGTGACTGTTGGCGACATCGTGCACAGTTTGAATGGCGTAATGTTTGCTGACTGGGTTGGGCCGATAGAAGATAGACGAGGCCTTCTCAGAAGAAAAGTGGAAGCGATGGGTCCGGATCGTTACAGCGATAAGATCGAGGTACTGCTTGAGCGTCTTAAGAAATCTCTGCAGGAGCCTGTTACAATATGGAGCGTCAGAAATATCCCGGTTAGTTCTCGGAAATCTTTTTTATTTGATTGACCTCGGAATCGAATGAAACTTTCAGGATAATTTCAGTGGGACGGGACTACGCGGAATTTCTCGCTTCATGCGTAGATCTCAGAACATGTGATTCGCCGGAATGCCCTATCACCCGAATGGAGACCTCCACTTGGATTCAATTTTAGTCATAAAGAATTTGGGAGAAAAATAACTCATCTTAACCATTATTGCGTTTATGTCCTCGCAGTCGGCAAGGTCGCTTTAATAGGGATTACTACGCAGTAATGTTTCATAGCTGGGCTGCGGTTTATCTGCATACGATGACAATATCTCATAGGATCCGTAATTGCAATTTTGTCAGGCGGTTGCAGATCGCCTGCCATCACTTTCCGTTTGCATGACTTTCCGTTGCCGTATTGGGCAGTCTTCTTTCTTCTTAATATAAACTGGCCTTAACGCTAAAAGATAATGTTAAGAGTGTCTCGTGAGGGAATGCTGCATTTTACTCACCACCTAAAGTAATTAGTGGACTACCAGTGCACGATATTGATGAATTTTCCGAACTGTTGACAAGTGGTTGCTTCCAGATCGTTAATTATATTTTCTCGGCTCGTTTCTGACTGATAGAACTCATTTGATTGTATAGGATGCGATGTTTTTAGTGTCATAGAACTATTATATTTGTTTTACCCATGCAGATAATCTCTAAGCATGTGATTAGCAAAAGAAGCTGCAAAACTGTGGCCGTTTTGTTGTTCTTTTCATGATACGTGGCATATTGAAGCACCACCATTAATTCATTATTGCCACCCGATTGAAAGCTCGGATTAACTTTTTTTGATGTAGCCATTTACGGCCTATTTTCTGATCAATTTTGAGGAGCCTCCGAAACTCGCTGCGGAAATGCCCGCATCGACGAGCAATACAAAGACACAAAGCTTTTTTACGGCGGCATCAGGCAGTTCGAACGCGTATGATGGGTTCAATAATGACGATGAGGATGAACATAATCACACTTCTTTTTTTAACGAGACATCGAGGAGGGACCGCAACTGGGTAATGAGTAGTTTGGTTGTCAACTTTTATATTTGTGGGCAATGAATACGTCTTATTTCGCGGCATAGACTGCACTCATTTACATCACTGCTTAGGGCATGGGACATTTTTCATCCAAGTTTGCAAGAGGGTGGTGAGGTGCTGCGTGCTTTTCATCGCTTACGGCACCGAAATTTTCTTCCGGCAGGAGTGGCACTCTTCTGATTGTTTTAAAACCTTGCGGAAGGTGCATATTAGTGGCTCAATGAAGTATATATATATATATATATATATATATATATATATATATATATATATATATATATATATATATATATATATATCACTTACTGTGCATGGTGGTGGATGCATCAGATCATTAGCACTTCACTTTGATTCATGAGCGTGTATATTTTAGGGTTATGAAAATGAAGTACGTTCTTCCGAAGATCGCTTCGAGAGGCCATCTGTAGGCACTACTTTCAACACTGCAGTGCGGTAATTTCCACACGAGCATATTTGCTTCATTGTTTTATTGCATCTTGAATTTATACCAATGGAGTTTTTAATTTCTTCATCTGTTAAATAGAAGTGCTCATCGCAGTTTCCGTAGTTTTCTCTTTCTCTGAATTTTTGAGGTCCTCGTTGGCGATTCGTTAATCACAGCGGCTCTTCTTTCAATTGCCGTTTAAATTTTCCGTTTTCTCTGTGCTGTTCACTCGAAATCTTTCAAATCCCATAGTGCCAGAAAATTAGCTCATCTTGAGTTATCTGGTTAGGTGGTTTTAAAAAAGTATATTGAAAAAAGTGAATGTGCAAAAATTATTTCTTCCAATATTTAAAGATCAGTGGTCAATGAACTCTCTTTCTCATATATATTGATGACGTCAGAGGGGTTGTCCGCCCTTGTTTTAGAATTCTTCACATCGACCCATTTTTTGATTCTATCTACCTCTGTTAACAAATAAATTATGATCCCTCTTTAAGGCAGACTTATGGAGCGAATTCGCCTCATTTGATGAACGATGAGCGATCAGCTGCCAGCACTCCTGAGACTGTCAAAAGTGGGGAAGGAGCAGAAGTGGTATGTGTTTATTTCTTGCGACTGATTAAATTTTTTTTCTGTATTGTATTCCTATGCTCAATCATCACTTGTTTTGCTGTGTTTGAATTTCTTCTCATTTTTTCTAAATGATTGCACCCATCTGAGGGGTTATTTATATGTTTTAATTCCTATAGACTATTTTGATCGATGTTAATAATCAAGTTTTAAAAAGTGTTAGTCGATGGGCGACTGTGGAGAAATACAACGAAGTTTTATTTCGATTTGGATTTTTATCGAAAGCTGGTGTGATTTAAAAAACATTTTTAATAAGCCCTAGTATTTATTCCCGACTCTTCAAAAACATTTACTCGTCCAACGAATTCCCGAGTGATTTGACAATTGTATTCATTTTTTAGCGTGAATGAGTCTCTATCGTGTGTTAAAGTTTGTGTTGAGTCATCTCTATAGAAGCTGTTGAATATTTCGTAGCAACATTCATTCCGTGCAATCAGAAATGCTTCTTTTTCGAGGACTATAAGCCTGTTGGTATTCCTTGCTGTTGCACCTTCCATCCTTCCTTTCGGTCCTTCTTGTCTTAAGTTAGGATATCCCCCTAAAATGCAGCTTTCTACCATATGAGGTCAAGCAAACGCCGAAATTGTAGAGTTCTCATAGTTTTTCGATGAGGATCTCATTGTACGTTTATTATATATGCAAATGTTGTATAAATGAACATTTTTTTAGGAGGACGCGAAACTCGCTGAAGCTGTCCGCATGCTGGGCACCTTTTTCGAGAGTGGAAGCGTTCGCGCCGCTATAAAGCGTAATTGCCCGCTCGATTATTTACAGCTCTGCCAATATTATGGTTACAGGCCGTAGGGTTGATTTTTATTGCTGAGGTCAGTGGTGACTCGTGGAAGTGCAGAGGAGACTTGGTAACATCCTCAGCTTTCATTCCACTTCTCTCCGATTTACTGCTCAGATTTTGATTTTGAATCGATTTACGTGCATCTCCGATTTGGACTTTCGAATTTGCCACTCGAGTATCTTCGTGTAATGAATTGTATTTGATCACTCATGAACTACGCATTAACTTAATCACTATGAGCTTTTGTGGTGATTTCTCAGAGGGAAGAATTAAAATATATACAAGCATAATATCCATATATTTCCCTTCGTCCCCCCCCCCCTCGAGGTGCAATGCACCTTCAGTTTATGTAGAAACTCGGTTGTTTTGCAAAATTTTTAGTGAAATTGTTCCACTTGTTTTCATTGATTTATGCAAGAAAGCATAATAATCGGTCTTAGCGAAATAATTGATTTTAGGATTAAGCTTTATGTTTTTGCGTTATCGACGTCGAATGCCCACCCTTCATTTTGAATGACTCATTGGACTTTGTTTTACATGTTCTCTGAGATTTCTGTATAATGTCTTTGAAATACATCGTATTTGCCTTCTTCGTTTGCTTTTAGTCATCGGTCTCTTAATTGGAGTAGCCCATTGGGCGTCTGTTTTGGCAAGTACGGTACGCAGTTGCCTTGTATGTTTTATGCTGAGTAAGTGTTGACGTCGGGGAGCTTTTGACCGTTGAGGTACAGCACCGACATGATGTTTTTTTTTTTTTTTTTTGCCTATGAATAAGCGAGTTAATGTTCATTCATATTCTATGAATAACTCTGTGTCGTTGCATTCTTATCGCAGATGTAATACTATTTATTCGTAGTGTATTCTTTAAAAATATAAGCATTTGTCCTCTTTTTTAGTATTAAAAAATGCTTTTTATTCTCACCGTTCAATGAAGAAGGATTTTGTCGCTCGTTTGGTTTGGTTCGCATTTACCTTATTTACTTGCTTCTTTTGCTTTTTTGTAACTTTGTTTTTTTAATGAAATGAATAAATTTTTGAGCCCTAATCGCTTTTTGGATGCTGATTGTTGCATTATTTTTGGTTTGTTGAGGATAATAAACCGAGCATTAAGAGCGGTAAATAAGGACAATTGCCAGTTGGAACGGAGCGTTGACATTTGGAAGTTTTTATTCGCATTCCTTTTTATTGACGCTGGTCGGAGAAAGAAATGTTGCCTTAGTTCCGTCCTGCAGTTTACCTTCTTATTTGTCAATGAGCGAAGGTCGAAAAAGTTGCAGCAAAAAACGCATTTTATTGCCATCGTTTGCGCATAGGTATATATGTGTCTGTCCGTCTGTCTGCCCGCCTGCAAAGCGGTCGCGACTAGCGAATTGCACCTTATGGTGGTGAAGTTTGCCGAGTACAGTCTCTGGACAGAGTGACCCTATAAGATGCAGCCTCGTTTCAGCTAATTCATGGCGACATTTAATTGCATAAGACGACTTGAATTGCGCGAAGAGCTAATTTTTAATACAAGATTTCTCTAATCGAACACTTTTATATGAATGTATGCGATTAGTAATGATCGTAACCGAGCATAAGCCGGTTGAAAGCATGTGGTTGTGATCGAAATTCGGTCGAGACCTCAGAAATGTCAGTCATTTACCGATCGGAAGGATTCGGTGAAAACCGGATTTCGGCTATAAGCGGGAACTTCGAATGAACTCAAACCAAATTTTAGCCGGTCGGCTATCGTCGCTAGTTCTTTCATTGCTTTCACTCTGCTCATTGGAATTCCATGCGGATGGAGCAGCGTGTCATTGGTTATTGAAGCAGGTAGTATCCTAATTTAGCAATAAAACAATGAAGCATGCAACAGTACGTATTCAAATCTAGCTGGTCCAACCGCTCATAGAAATCTGCAGGATATTCTTTTGTCTTCCTTCCGATAGGTGTGAAATGAAAACCCGACCGGTTAGGAAAATGCGTGCTTGGAAAAGGTGGCTGGAAAAATTTTTCAAGTATCGCTGCATGACTAAAGCTGTTTTCTGAGTTGTATTAATTAGCCGTCACTGTATGGGTCATTATCTTGCAATATACCGTGTCCTCTAAGTTGCACACTTTTAGCTTCATTAGGTTCCAAGTTGGGACTATCGGACAGGCAGGTCGGCTCGTGGACGTTGCCGCAATCTGATCAATAAATTATACATCTGCAGACACGTCGCACACAATAAGCAGATATCGTCCATGCCTTTGGCGAACTTGCTTTTTTGTCGGATTGGATGTTCTTTCCTGGACGATTTTGTGCTTATTTCTTTTAATGTACTGAATTTTAAGTCATTGAAACTGCTTACCGTCATCGCTTCGAAGGTGCAACACTAGCGGAAGGCGATTTTTCTTTGATCACTGATGTAGAGGAGCTTAATGTTATTGGGAAGTTTGGTGCAAAGGAAAATTTGGAACGACAGGAAAATTTGTTCTTAATTATTTCGTTGGTATGCACAACTAGACAAGAATTGCCTTAGGGCATATCCTGAATTCGAGAGGCGCGACTTTTGGAGTTACAGAACCCAGCTCGCATCATGACATCTATATATCTATTTTAGGCTTTCTAGAAAAAACAGCAGCGCTAAACGAGGTAGATGGAAGGGAATGTCTAGGGCAAGAACTAAGGCGGGCAGTGGGAGCATCAAACCGATTTCATTTTCGTTCCATCATCGTTTTCTTGAAAACTCCACTAAACGCCAAAACGTTCCAAGAAGATACGAGTCCATCAACGAAATGGGATCTTGCGGAGTTTTTGAGGAGTCCCAAACCTACGAAATGCCCATGCGTAATTAAATGCTTCACTGTAACACGTCTGAGGTGTAGCAGCTTTTTTTTACTATCTTAGAAGATCTATGGTCTTGAGCAACCCGAGTTTACCTACAGCTTCACCCGAACATATTTCTTAGCGTTCCGCTGGTTTATCACGTGGCTATCCTCAGTGTATATGGGACTGCAGTCGAATAAGCGCATAATAAAGTGTTCAGCCTTTCGTCAAACGGCCTCGATTTTATGGGTGCCGCCCTCGCCACTCATAAAACCAAGGCTGTGACTTCTACTTTTTGAGTGACTTATTTCGAAAAGGAGCTTATACAAAATTTGGGGCTTACACCGCTTGTACACCTCAAAGTAGAGGTAGGATTGTCTAAGACCAATTAAATATCGGTTCTATATTTGCTCTAGGGGAAGGGGAAGGTTTATAGTCCTCGTTGGAGCTCATCCTGCTAGCAACTTATTTCGAAAGAGAGGCAGTTTGTATCGGAACGCTTATCAGCGATGGAATGTGGTATAGGTCTTTCAGTCGTTTGTCGTTCGCTTCGTTGTTTTTTGCAGTATTACGCAATTTTCCGTCAGTAATAAAGCGCGTCATGTGTTACTCAAAGTACTCATTTCGGGCATTATGCAATCTTTCCTCAGCTGTGTGTTACGAAATGCTCTAGTAGCATATCAGCGTACTTTCTGGAATCAAAGCTGATAGCAACATAAAGTCGAGTCCTATCAGTTGTGCTCACTGACTCGAACTCTATCGTCGCGATTTGTGCCCGTCTCACGACGATGCGTTTCGTGTTTAATTTCTCTTGAAATTTGTAGCTACTATACTCTTAAGCAGTTCGCCGAGTATGTTTCTTTATTCATGTTGACTATACTACATTCAAAAATTTAATGTCTTTTGTATTTTCGTTTTCGTAAATTGAGCTACTTTTGTTGGTGATTGGCCGAGTCTGGATTAAGTGCTGTCTTGATCACTACTGGAAAATAAACCTGGACCACGATTGGCGAAACATGGGTAGAATCGAGTTTCAGTCCGGGTCACGACCGGGATCTGATTTAATCCGAACTGACTCTGCAGAGCGTTTTTTAAATTCAAGTAGTTAACGATATCCTTTCCTGTCAAATCACGCTAATCTGCGCTCGGGCTCAGCACGCTTGGGAAATACGTGGGTACTCGAGAACATTCGAACGCAATGATGTCATCGGTTGCAGCAGCCAATTTCGCAATATGCTGTTATTGTTTATTTGCCGCTGCACACGGCTGCGGAGGGTGGTGCTTTCGCTTCGCAGAGATTAATCGAAGTGGCGTTGCAGGTGGGTTCTCGAGTGCAGCGTCGTGATTCTCTCATTTTCGACTTCGACATCATCTCTTACGTATTATTATACTAGGAACATTTTAGATTTATGCAGAAATTTGCTTCTTGCTCGATCCTTTACGTTGTTTTCTTGCAATAGTTCTGTTTATTTCTGTTAGATATCCCCGTTTTTTGGTGATAAATAAAATAAAGCGTTCATTTTTTTTAGTTGAAACCAAATTAAAGCGTAGAATCCTCATGGAGATTTGCTGACTTTTGATTAATTTGAAGATTTTCTGTTCCACAAGTGATTTATTTCGAAAACTAATTTAAATTTAACCCAGTAGATTACATTTTAGCTTTCAAAGATTGTTTGCATTGATATTTGCATAAAGAAAGTATTACTCGTTTTCTGAACTTACCTTATGAACTTCTCTAACGCTGTCTTCCTTGAAAAGGGTAGTCACGGATCAAAGCGTTTGGAATTTGAGTGAGAATCTGTAAGATTGGAGAGACGAGAAAAGTTTAAGTGATGAATGAAACACTTCTCTCGTACGCAAATCAAACAGTTCATCTACATAAGAGACTTCGATGAAATGTAAATTGAGTATAAAAGTTAAAATTAATAAAACATATGTAAGGTAATCAACAGGCGAAATAAAACATCCAGCATTGATCACAAATGAACTGTTGACCAGGCTTCGCAGTTGGAAGCAATTTCCTCTCGTTCTTACTGTTCAATAGGACCTTAAATGAAGAGGAAGCATGAAATTTGCATATCGTTGAAAGCAATGAATTTCACAGCCGCGCAACTCTATTTTAAACAAGTTCCGGCTTCCGCTAGAATATTCAGTTCCGGAACGTATGGCGATATGTTGGGAAGTAGTTCAAGTCGGGCATCCGGTCGTTTCGGAAAGCAATAAACTTTACTGTCATTTTAAATTCTCTTGTAAGGCGTTATTTGCATCGTTTAAACTCTCAACGTATATATTTGAACAACTGCGATACCTCCTGTGCCGAATTCCGCGCACCTTTCTTCAATAATTACAATGAAGAATTATCTCATCATTAACACCTCTCAAGATTTCGAGATGACGTACATCAACGTTCCTGCGGTTTACTTACGTCTGCAACCTTATATGTGATCGTTGATCCCGAGCTCGGTGGGAGGTGCCAGATGTTGGTGGAATGTTCTCGGGGTTTCCCTGAGGAGGTAGGGTTTCCTTGCCAGTAACCTTACGTGGCATCCTGCTATTGGTTGGCGAATGAGTTGACGCCACGATGCTTGGATTCGGTTATACAGTGCCTTCGATGTTCACTTTTTTGGTTACTTACTGATTTAAGTATCAGTTGCAGGAATCCGCCTATTCATTATTCGAGTATAAACCTTCCCTATTCGTTAATTTCTTTATGCTGTCAAGCTCTAAAGAGAGTTTAATGCACTGAGGAATTGATCTTTTCGTTTATTAAGGCATTTTTGTGTATGATGCAATATTACCACACACGATGATTGCAAGTAAATCCGTTTGCGTTTTTGTGAAGCATTCTGCTCTAATATAATTAGAAGTTGTCTCTGGGATTGGTTGGATCAATTTCGTCACCTTATACAGTGATCTGCTTTTGCTCTTTAGGTGGTTGTCTTCTGGAGATCTTACGTCCCCTCTATTTGCACAGGAGGAAGGGGAGGGGGGGGGGGTGTTTGTATTGGGCAGTGTTGGCGAGCCCAATTTCCTTCTTCAGTCCTCTTTGTTTTGGAATTATGTCATCATTCGCTGTGGTTTCTTTCCTCCTCGTCAATTCTCATCTTTGAAGAAGGTTGTTTTTTAAGTGGCTGAGCTTACAGTGCTATATAAAATCCTCAATTTTACTCGTGCTTTTTTATAAATTAATCATCGAATCAGTGTTTTAATGAAACAACATCAACTATTATGCGGCTATATTTTGGGATACTCTGGATACGATAAAAGCTACGTCACAGAGGGGAAGGGGAGGGATTTCGCATATATAAAATTGCTTTGGACGAAAAAAAAGTTCAGCTGCTATCCTTTCTCTATAAACATATAATAAACTAAGAAGGAATATGAGGCACATTTGCACGTTGTTTCTAATATCTGATATTATTTCGTTGCAACGCGATTGCGGTCTATTTCTCGTTATTTTCTTTTAAAAAATAGCACTAAGTATCGCTATTTTTTAATTGCTTCTTTCCCCAAAGTTTTCTCAGGTTGGAGCCTCAATCAAGTGAGTTGTCTATTTTTCTTGCTTCAGTCTGGAATTTTATTTACCATGCTACTAAGAGGAAGACCAGTCAGGAGGGCAGACACCTGTAGACAGGTAGATGCAATTAGTGTTTATTGAGTAGCTGTTGTTCTGATCGTGCTTTAGTTTTATGTTTTATAAAGTTGCAGGTTTCATCAGTGGCTTTAAGAAGAAGTCACTGACATTACAAATTAGAAAAAGAGTTCTGGTTTTTTATCCATTATTATAATTTAAGCGGATATTCTATTTATCGCTCTAAATTTGCGTCGAATCGGTCGTAAAATCTGATTTCATATTTGAAGAAAAATGTTTTGATTCCAAATATTTGAATCTATAGAAAAATTAGTCCTCTCTGCTTTTAAGAAACTGGAGAAAACGCGATCCAGTTATTGTCTACGCTTCGTATGTGGCATTTCGGGAACGTCTGGCTGTATACTCTCAGCACTTTAATCTTTTGTCAGTGCACAGTCTTTTTTCTTTTGCATCAGCAGTATCTATGATGCTGAGCAGCGGTCTTTTGCATTTTGCCGGACACCGTTCCCTGCGATGCATCACTCGACTCAGGTGTTCGAAAATTCTCGCTGTTTGATTGCAGTTCAAGTCATCGCCGTTTGTTCTGCTTGGGCTTCCGTTTGTTAAGTTCAGTCATTTTTATAAACAGAGTTGGGATAGGGGGAAGGTTGAAGAATATTTGATGACAGCAGGAACCCCTCTTGCCAACGGACTGATTCCGCTCGGCGGACTCGTGAAGTGGTTCCTTTCGGTAGTGCAGTTGAGGGTTTTGCTCTTTATTTCTTAAGTTACTTTGTCATTAGTACTTTAAGGAGGAAACTGTAAAAATTTTTTCATTGGGAGTAAGAGTTAAGGTCGCATATTTATTTTAATTGTTGATAAATTTATTGATTAGTAATTCTGTTCTGAGTAAAACCATTAGAACGAGGCTATCTTCTTTTCAAGAGTGGGTCATAAAAGATTGTAAACAACGGTTTGAAAAAGAAGTACAAATTTCGTCATTACTTCCCGTAGGTAGGAGCTGCGATTTGTTGTCGTCGACTTCAAATGTGCTTCGAATTAGCTGAATGCACGATGCGTCGACATTCCTTGCTAGATGCAGGTGTTTTCGTAAGATGGCCTGACCCAGAGGTTATGTTCTAGGAATCTAAACGTGACGATGTTGCGGCAAGCACTTCTACGAGGCGCTCAGTGCGGCCGTCTGATGACGACGAAGGTACCCTTCTCGATGGCACAGCGTGGATATTCGATCGTGCCTTGGTCACCATTCTCCTCAAATCCTTTCCGAAGTCTCGAACGTCAGATCCGAGAAATGGAGGAATACTTCGATCGCGCGTTCCGTATGTACTCAAAATTATTTCACTTTTATTACCATGTTTTATATAGCAGGAAGAATGACTGCATGATCGAGTAGTTCTTATTTATTTGCTGCATTGCGCGTCTGCCACTTATATTAAAACATCGCAGGATACGACATTTGCGCCGTTCACGTAATGACGATACGAATATTCAAATGCTCGCTCATGAGATTTTTAGTCACATGAAGCACACAGTTCAGAAGACTACCGTTAACAGTTAGTTGTGGACACTTGTGTTTAAATGCTACTGAAGAATTCGCATTTATCGGTGCAAGTTCATAACCATTAATCTCACGATGAAGGTCCCCACCGATATATTCCCAGCCGTTTTCCTTTTAGTTTTAATTTTAAAAAAACCACACGACTCATCTGCTCAGTGTGGGGGGAATTTGCCTTCTGCTCTTCCGCTTCAGCGTAGCCCTAAAAGAAGCTTGACAGTTGCTTTTAACCAATGGCGCATTTGTCAGAGTTGCTAGCTTGATGTAGTCGCAGTGCAGTGAATATGTCGTATCCTTCAACGCTCATCGGTCCCGCTCTCGTCCCCTCAGCTTTCTACGAGACAATTCTCTTTAGAAACGCCTTCAGGAAAATGTTTGTCTGTGTCGATTATGCTGGTTTTAGCGGCCCAATTGAAGTTGAAGCGTCAGAGTTCTTTTATCCACTTTCCTGACCGATGGTATTTTTGTCGCTTATTTTGTTTCATTGCTATTTGAGATTTCTCCTTCTCACTCCACCAATGCGTTTCTATTATTTCCACGTTCCTTATTTCCTTGTTACTGCCGTTACATGTGGAAACTCAACCGAGGAGTGAGTTCTCGCAATCCTGAAGGAAAGATGAAGGTCAATGACGTTTCTTATTTGTGTTTGACTTGAAAGAACATTTTCATGTGATGAATGACTTTTCAAACTTATTCGCTCGGCAATCATAATCGAATAGCTGTCTTATGTCCGATTATTGCATTAAATACCTACCCAATTGTAGCTTCTCGCGGTTGGGCCGCAGATTTCTTTCCGATAAGAGAACGCGAGCATCCAACACTTGCTGAGTTCTATCGCCTCAAAAACCCGATCATTGAAGAAGATGGAGTCAAGAAGTTCATGCTTGAGTTCGATGTTCGCCGATTCAAGCCCGAGGAGGTGAGTCAGCATCTGAAATTAGACTTCCTGATAGTGTTCTTTTTTTTTATTTGTTTAAACTTAGATAAACTTTTGCAGCCTAGTTTCTTAGCCATAAATGCTCCTTTTCACGTCAATAAATTTTATACCAGTTTCTGTGTGAAAACCTGCGAGGATATTGAATTGAATGTGGAATTAGTTGCGAAGATTCAAGATTAGAATTAGGTGTTGGTTAGAATGAGAAGTTCCGTCGAAGTCTTTTTTTCTAAACATCAGAACATTCTTCGGGATTTACTTTCCTTGTTGTTGAATGGAGGAAGGGAGGTGAATTCCTCATGTCCGTCGATAGGCGCGCTCCAGTATCATGACCGCCGTCGTTGTATTTGCTGTACCAAGAGAAATGGGGATAGAAGCACCGTAAACTTTTGAATTACTCTTCAAAGGAAAAAAGCTTTGATATGTGAACACCTATTGGAGGTAGCGGTAGCTACAAGTAATGCGAGTAACTCTGTCGTAGTATTCATTTCTCTTGATTCATTCACTGAAACTAGAAGGTTAAACATCAGATTACTGACTGAACCCGTACCTGGTGACTTGCTGCAAGTTGAGAGGTCTTTTAGAACTGTCTGAGGCTGAAACGTGTTTTATGCTTTGATATTTCCTAAAGTTAAAAAAAGGCGTGGCGAATTTTGATGAGTTTTTCAACAGTCTGCTAGCGAAAGTACATTTGTTGACGCTGAGAGTGAAAACCTTTGTGAATAAAACCATCAGCAATAGTTGTGAATTCTTTAACGTGGTTTACATGAACATGTGAACGAAGTAACTCTGTGAAGCGATCACCTGGTATCGAAGGCGTGATGGGGATGCTCTGTGGCAATGGTATTCGTGCTTTTGTTGGTTGCAACGCTAGATGGTTGAGTTCTTTTAGGTTTGTGTAACGACGAACGCTAAGGACAATACTTTGACGATCGAGGCGAAACACAAGGATGAGAACTCGAAGTATGAGTTCTCTCGCAAGATGACACTACCTGCTGGAGTTGTCCCTAAAGGTAAATTGCCGCTTCGTTAATGGGGAATTACGGGGAAGAGAAGAAATTTTAAATATGTTCTAAAATCAAGCGTCTATTGAAAGCACCTATTGATTTATATTGCTCTTTGATTTCCAGGCTGTCTCTTTAATCTCAGTTTGAATGGACCATCTAGAATTAAGGACTGTGCGTATTGGCGTAATGGACGAGGCGAACGCTTCGTCGTGTGCGCTGAACAGCCTGACAGCTTGACATTGAACCTCTAGAAGGTGTTTACATTGCCTAAAGGTCCCAGAAATGCGTCCACAGCAAAGAACTCTTCCGTCTCAGAGTGACCAACATCTCTGCTGCAATCACTGTTAACACAGATCTTTCATCGAGGGTGCAACTGAAGTGGTATCTCGGTGGTATCCTCATAACTAATTTAGCCTGTAATAACATCACTAGTCTTTGTCACCTGTATACCCATCAGCCCTCACCCATCTCAACATTTGTAGTGTTGCAGACTTGACGTGTCGCTTCACATCAGATGGAGTTCTTGAAGTGAAAGCGCCTTACAATCCACCACCTGAGGCCGAACCGATCAAGGAGACCGAAATCGAAGTGAAGCACGAATAAAACCGATGCTTCTGCCTGTTTATCGGACGGACGTCGTTGGTCGTTGCAGCAGTTATTATGGTTCACACGTTTTATCTAAACAGTACAGAGTGATCACAGTGGAGGGGAGGTTTGGGTGTTTTACCGTTAACCAGCTTCCGGCTTGTTCGCGTTCTCAACGGGAAAAGAAGAATTATTAATCTATTCGCAACAATGTTGCCGGTCGACGGTGGTGTGCACAGTCGCGTGGTGGACCGTGAGTGACTTAATTCAGTGTTGGCTTGATGCCGGATTGCTTTGTACTGTTTGTTTTATGGCACTTTGAATCTCGATGATTCGTATTTCTTACATTTTCTTGTCCATTTTCAATTGTTCATATCAAAATTCATGTTGAGAAGTAGCTGAATAAAAAAAAATGTTTTTCTGAGTTTCATTCTTTCACACGACAGGTTCGAGAGTCCTTCGGCAGAGGATGAATGTTCCTCATTACTTGTGATGACGGCGGCCGATCTTTTCTTTAAGGGCAACGACAATTCGTCATAGCTTCGGTTTGTTGTTTTCAAAAAATAGTTGAAGAGGTATGCAGCAAGTTTGTAGTTGTATGCTAGTTGCAGGAAGGCTGCAACCTTCAACAACATAGAATGAGGGTCTTTCGTTTTTTGTAATTGATTTGAGAAAGTAGAAGCATGGGGAACGAAACGATATCATGTATTCTAACGCTTTTCCACTCATCCATATATATTTTTTTTAATTTCTCCATTAGAAGCATCGAAAGGGAAAAGAAATCAAACCGTATTTGATTGTGACTATTATAGCAATATGGCTGTTGAGTAGCAGGTAATGCCCCTTCGATGAATCCATCGAAGGAACGCATTTAAACACCTTCGAATGTGCGAGATCTCGGTAGTGAAGAAGATTGCCCTACGCACGTTGTGCGAAAATAATGACAATGATTGCTGGTAGAATGCACTTAGCCGAAGAGAAAACGTTTAGGGGACTATGTGGAGTTGTAACTCATCGCTCTATATCAGGTTCATGCCTCGAAAACTACAGCGGGAATTTAAACGAGATCTTGAGCACACCTGAACAGACTTGTCAGCAAAGTTATTCTCTTGCTTTCTATGACCGGGTCAAGCTCAGGCATTATCGATACTGGTTGTGACACAACCTCGCGTTCGTTCGATGAGTCAAGAGCTTGCCCTAATCGCTGCATCCATTGCAGTGCACTTAGTTACACAACCAACAAGTGGTCACTGGGGCGTATTTGCTCACACAAAACTCGGCGAGCACTTCAACGAGAGGGTTCTTCTAGACGTCGTCCACTGGTTTATTACCTATATCAGTGGGGGATGCGACGCGTGCAGAACCTTTCCATCGTAATGATTAATGGTGGCAACTACTACAGCCACTGAACGATTTATTTGTTGCCGATAAGTAGCACGTGGAATATAATTCCGATGATGAGATCGCAATGCCGCATTAGAAGCGAGGTAGATGGAACAACGTCCCAACTTTGGGCTCAGATCACTTATCCTTGCTTCGCCTTCAGTTGCTCTTGAGCCTGTGCGATGTACGGATCCAGATAACCAAGATGATAGGCGATTCCAGTGCCGATGATAACAGCCAATATTAGAAGGAGAGCGGCACCCATCTCAATCGGTGTGGCAGTTCGTTCGGGGAGGGATAAATGTACACTACATTCTGCCGCTCCCGATGGTCCTTTTATAATGCTCTGAATTATGTAAATTTCGAATTTTTGCAGAAATTCTTTAGCACAGTTTATGTACAACTTATGCTTGCAAGGAGTTAACAAAAAAGTGTTAATTACACGAGATTTGCATAGAATTTGAGTATAAAAGCGTGAATTTCACAGGGCACCTGTCACACTCGCAAATTGTGTCCACAGAGCAGTCATCCATCTCTCGTCCGCTAGTGTACAACGGTCGGAAAGCAATGAGTCCAGCAATGATCCTATTTATCGCAGCTGTAATTGGCACTGGAATTGCATATCAAATGGGATATTTGGACAAAGCAATCGCAAAAGCGCAAGACAGTCTCGCAGGTGGCAAGTCGCCTGCAAAATAAGGCGAATCGACCGAGGAGTTGTCTATTGCGGTCTTCATGCAGCGCGTTCATCCATCCGCTGATTTTTACTCACTAATCTGAGGATCTGGAATAAATCAACGCTCACTTAGACATCTTCTTTATGGCGCATGTTAAACCTTTCCGCCATTCACGACGTCAGTTTTATCGGTCGCGGTGCAGGTGATCTTGTCCTGTTGTGTTTGAGCGGTGCAGGCCCTGTTGCAGTTGCGCACCGAGGGAAAGGAGCCTAGAAGAAAGGAAGAGATAGGAGACGAGTGGAAATAAGCAGAAGAGAATTGTGTTGGAGGTGTGTAGTGCGGTGAAACGAGAGCTTTAAAATTATTGCTGACATATCGCCTTGCGAAGCAAAAGTTGGAATGGAAATAAGTGTTGGGATTGGTATTCAACGCGTCCTCGTAGTGCTGTGCATGTCGTGGGTCAGATAGATTTCCGTGAGCGCATTTTTGCTGCTCTCATCAATGGAACTACACTGCTCGCGTTGCCCATTGTACACGACTTTATTTTAGACGTTCCGGGCGCTATAGTAGCTGCGATGCGGTAGGATGGGTTGGTGGCATGTCACGCCATAATAAAACTGCTCCTATCGTCAACAATAAAACTTCAACATGTACCCATCCGCGATGAGATGCTGGCGTTCCAACGGCGCGTGGTCGCAAAAGTTGTCGTTTTCGGTAGCTCCGTTGTTACGTCGTGGCTAACATCAGAAGTGGTTTGTCATTATCCATTTCAGTCTGCTATGGACCTAATTTGGTTGGAGTAATCAGTGGGGTTGCATGGGTGGACGAGCATCGGGAAAGATGAATGGTCTAATGTTGATGTACGGTGCGCGGCCGTCCCGGTTCACACATCCGTCTGAATGCTTACTTGCCTACCGAAATGGAATTCAGTGAGCCAGATTGTTCTTGATCACATTGCCGGTCAAATTTGCATATTTCCGGCAATCGCTGACTCAGCTGCCAGCAGAAGAGCGGCTGCTCACCGGTTCCTCATTTTAGCAGACTCCCACTGACTTTGATAATTGTACAGGTGCACAATATCGCAGAAAATTTAGCTTTGTAGTGGTGGTCTTGAAGCTAAATATTGAATATTTTTCGCTGCGAAGTTATTTGTAACAAGCAAAGGGCAGCGAATGTGTCGAGGTGGTTCAACGGTGGAGCATTAATGCGCCAACCGGGGGTGACGGGTTTGTCCCCATCTGCGGGTGAAGTTTTCGTTATTCATTAATATGCATGTGAATACTTATGTTTTTGTATACCTGGCAATCGCAGCGGTATTTCATGAAAGCGCCTTGATGTCAATAACTGCGAAAAAACGCTCGTAAGAGCTGAGCAGGCGGATTTTCATTTCGTGCATGTTCCCCATGAACAGATTTCCTAAGCAACAAAGCGTCGAACCAGATACTTGCAAACAAATCGTTTGCGAAGTTCTCTTGGAGAGGGTAGGAGGAATGTTCCCGTAATAAACATTCCCATACCACGATCTCCCTCGCCGTATGAGGAGAGAATTTCGTTGGGACATTTCATAAGTGACGATTATAGAGTTTATGCAGCTACATATCGTGCTGAGATGTTGTGTGCATTCTATCGGATAAAATATTCGGATCGAGAAGTGACTATTGAAGTAATTAAATAAACACGGAAATAAGAATGTATGCGGATGATATATTTGTTGTTTATTGGTGGAAAGATTTCAACGCTTAAAGTAATCGCACTGGAAAACATCGATAGGGAATCGAACCATGTCGCCATTCTTCCCCACTTCGTTTTCTCATCATCACTTGCGACCACAAAGTAAACTTTCTTTCCCTCAGTTTCAGAGAGATCTTCAAGCATTAACTACAAATACCTGTAAGCGTCTAAGGCTATGCCACCTCATTACTAGGGATTACCTTTCCTTTGCACCGGCCAGGTCGTTAGCGGGAGGTAGTAGACAGGTGCAAACGATGAGCATCCTGCCAATGACAAGAAAGAACATAATAAAAACCAGGAATACTATGCATCACGTGTGGCGTTCTCGTTCAGCGTTGTCTAGAATTATTATTATAATCATCGCAAAGGTGCTCTATTCAGAAAATTGGATACCTCGTCGGGCATTCGACAATTCGTAACTGTTCTTGCTATTGATGCTACATACCATAGCATGGTTTTCCCACCTCGGGACGTTAAAACAAATAGATAAATAAGTAAACAAGTAATGAAAATAAATACATGACTACCAGAAAATGCAGTACTATGATCTCGTGTGAGTGTCCTTCCAAGTCTTCATGGTGGTCCTCATTTTACAGGGTGGTCAGCGACGCTGCGTTCATATTATACTGGACTAGTTAACAACTGCATCATGCAGGCTAACCTTGTTTTGCATATGTGACATTTAGAGAGCACGCTTTTTCTTTACTTCGATTGTATTCAAATTCTTGGCAAGAAAAAGAATCTTATAAAAGGACGTCCAGATACACCGACTTCACTTGGGTTACGTCGCCTGCTGGGAAATGGCTGATGTGAGCTGTTATGTGGGAGCGCCAGGGTCGGGTGGTGGAGGTGATGATAGCGTTGGAGGATATCAACGAGAAGAGTATGCATATTGAGGGGGAAGCGGTGGTGGAGGTCAGTTTTTCTTCTCTGCGGTACTAGAGGCTGAGGAATTAACGCTAGATGCTGACTAGTGGCACCTGTGTCTGTCGCTACGTGAACAGCACCACAACAGCCTCATGTATGCCCGTCGGTTCTTATAAGTTAGGATCACATCGCGAAGCACTTACGCTAGCGATCCTCTACAAACGGGATATGTTTAATGGCTATCGCGCAATATCGATCATCTAAATAGGCGTTCTTTCAGCGTCTAGTCGGAATGTAATGATCGAGCCCTGCCTTGCACCCAAATATCCTTTTACATTTCAGTGCAAATATGTTTGCAAGAAGTGTTAATTGGAAGAAGATAGGAGTAATCCAGAGAAGGTGGGAGGGGAGCAGGGAACACTGCAGCTAGGAAATTCTGTATTTACAAGCCTAAATTTCAGGCTGCTACCCGAGTGGCAGTAGCGGAGCTGGTGGTGGCGTTGGCGGTGTTGATGAGGGGCCGAAGATGAGGACCGATGTTTCATGTTATTTGGGTCTGCGATAAGGAACATAAACGTCCATATGATTAATTGCTGCATCCGCAGTAAATAAGCCGCTCATCTTTACTGACATCCTTATATGTATTTGCATCTTCACAAACTAAGTTGTGCACGTTTGTTCGGTAATGCACGGAATCATGAAATGCCCATCCCTCCCCCATAATTGTCCCGTGACCCTTCTATTGTGGTCCGTCTTCGATCACGCGGGTTATTGCATGGGCGTGACACCTCCGGATGTCGGTCTTCACGCCGTTGACCTTCAATCCTTTCCTAGGGCTCTGATCTTGTGAAGCTGTGTTGTGGCGGCGCCGTACCTGTGAACGCAAGTGTATTTGTCCGTCCGATGGCTTCCAATCAGGAATCAGAAGAGCTCCCGTGTAAAGATTAAGAGCGTCGCCTAATCTGTACTGTGGGGATGATTCGGCTCGAGGTTTGTGAAGCTTCACTGAAAAAAAGTTTTGCGAGGAAATGTGAGGAAATTAGGGACTGAGCGCTTTTTAGGGAGTTAGGAAGACACAACATGGCCTGCGTTGTGCCAGTAGAAGAGTTTGCTGCCAGGAGATTCCCAGCGTGCAGCAATTTAGCCAGGCCAGAGCGCGAGCAGAGAAGTTTGTCCAGTAAGGAGGAGGAGTGAATTCAGCTAGATGGTACGTGGGAGTATAGTCCCACCAGTATTTAGAGGCCCATGTGGTGCCTTCCCGAGCTCGCTTTTGTTCGGTTTAGTCGTCCTGAGTTGCAAGAGCATGGGGAGATGTCGAGTTTGCACACAAATATTTCAGCCAGTTGAGTTGTAAGTTGAATTTCCCATAGCGAATATGCACCAGTGGTTGCCTCGTGAGGAAACGTTTGCGCTGAGTTATATTGTTTTTTTTGTGCTCTGAACAGTTCATCTTAATTGGTAGAATTGCAAAAAATCGTTAGTGGAAACCTTCGATGCACATGCAGTCTGTTTACCTTTCATAGCTTTTTATATGCTTAAAACACTTGGCGACCGATATTCACAACGTGGTCATTGCATCAGTTGTAACTGTCAGAGAAATGCGCCAATATTTGCGCGTTTTTGATAAAGGGTATATTTTCCACCGGTAAACGAGTGCGAACTTGGCACGCTTTGATTTCTTTGCACTCGCTTAACCCAATAGGCCAGTGGTAATCCATCCAGTCATTGTTCAAACATCGCTTTCACACTATCTGTATGGTTAAAAACACCTGTTGATGTCAAAATGCAATACATTTCACAACGAGATTTACAGGCGAATGGTGATCTGTAAGCGCTGAGAATCTATTGCACGAATTTCCAGTCTCATGTTTTACGAGTGGGGATTACCTTCCTGTCGGTACCAATAAAGAACCCTCTCGTCCAGCTTTGAAACCATACCTAACACTCCGACTTGTCATTGCTGCTGTTAGTTCTCCATTTATTCACCTCGACCGTTGCTTTTTTCCTGTTCCGCTGTTCTTTACAGTTTGCTATCACCTCTGATCATGTTCTTCTATTCTTGTCTTCGAGATTCTTTATTAGCAACAGATTCGCTGTTATGCTACTTGATTTTTTTCTCTTACCGTTCCTAAATGCCTTCCTGCCCTCATCGGCTATCTTTTACGCTGTTCGCGTTCATGTGATTTCTGTCTCCCCGGTTCGCTACTCAGAAATAAATCGAACATTAAAAAACATGTTTTCGCGGACTTTCTGGGAGAAGTATTGGCGACAAGGAAATCGTCCGTCCACCAAAGGTTAACTTCCTAGGCAAAACTAGAGCTGTAGGGGTGGAGGGAGGGAGGGCGAGGAGGTGAGCTGAAGTGAACGAAGCAGACGATTCTTCTCATCGGCCTTGAATTTGGAAGCTCTCTTTATTAATTAGCCCTCAGTAATCTGGCGCTCACTAGTCCCCTCCTTGCCCATCGGCTTGTACCCTCACTGCTCTATTTTATTCACTACATCTTGCGTGTTCTGATTTCGATAATCACCCAACGCAAGTTTCCAAGACGTTTTTCCTATCGGAGACCGTCTAGGCAACCGTTTGATTAAAGGAAATCGAACATGAATGTTCTTGACGTAATTTATTGAACGAACATAAAAAACGAGTGTCATTAGGCGACACGAGATCTGTTTGCACGAAGATGATATAAATATGGCAAGAGAGTGCGGTTTTCATCTAGGATCCAAGCAGCAAGATACATCGGTGCGCATCTTCGGTCCATCATCAGCACCACCGCAACCACCACCACTGCTGCCTCCATTCGAAATTCGTCTATAATGGGATTCAATAAAAGATTTCCACTGCCATATTAATGTTTAGAGTCAGTCTCGTTATCTACAATATATGTACTCAATTGTTTCGTTATCAATATGAAGTTGAAAACCTTTTCCCCTCCATACTATTCTTTAGTGCATGGCAGAATTGAGCATGATGAGTTCTGTTGGATTCCTCGAAGAGGCTTGAAAGTCTCATGCGATATTAATGCATCTCTTTTGCATGAAACGATGCCAGATTCGCCTTCACTTTGAAGTTCGCTTTCCCTATAAAATTGCTTCCGCTTTCCTTCTTCCCTTGAAAATGTCGCCGATTTCCACGATAACCTTCATTTCCTTCGGGTTTTCAACAGTTCATCCGCTTCTCATTCGGAACTGCTTATAGCACTGCCAACAATTGCACGTTCCCCACAAGCGCAGTGACGTTTATAGAAGAAAAGACAATCTCCTCCACCGCCACTGCTTTCGCCTCCATAGGCATATTCTTCTCGTCGGTAGCCTCCAACACTGCCACTGCTCCCACACCACCTCCACCACCCGATCCTGTGTTCCCATACAACATATAACATCACACATCACCCATCTTCGGCAAGCAGTGGTAATCGAATAGAAAAGTAATTTCCACAAGTGCTTTTATATGATAATACCGTGCTAGAAATCCGCATAATATATTTAACTCTGCATAGCCCATGTATGCGTTACACAAATGCCCATCGTCGCAGGTATGGATTTCCACAAAGGTTTTCATGCGATATTGTTGTTGGGTTTTTATTTTCATGTTGTTAGATTTGAAACTTCCTTGACGATAATGAAAAAACTTGAGGTGCTATTGGAAAGACCCCCCCCCCCCCCTTACATGAGACGTATAATGGGGAGTGAAAATAAATGAATGATGTTTTATGCAGATAAATCCCAGTGCTGAATTAAAACAATTCTATGTGTCGATATGAACGGTCTGTCACATACAAAGAAGACTGCCCATCAGTGGTTATTCTCGGCGTTCACAGAAAGGTGCGCAACTCCTTCTAGTTACTAGCAAACAACCGAAGTGATAGTAAACAACGACGTTACGCTCACATTTTCTGGCAATTTGCATCGCAATTTTTCACCGCGTTTTTGAATCCCATAATGAAAATATGATTCGAGATGTTACCATTTGCATTTTGGCACCTTGCCTAAGCGGCATAACGCGCGGGAAAAAACTATTACGGCGTTGTGTTGATGTCATGCAACGATGGGAGGAGTGAGGACGAGGTGGAGGGGATGTGTGGGTGACGGTGTTGTGGTTTGTTTTTGGTGGTGCTCACTTTTGCTTCAAGGTTTGTTCCGTAAGGCGGATGTTCTCGGCTGTTAGGTCTAGTTCTTACACGTGTTTGAAGTAATATAATCGAGGTTAGAGTTAGAACTGATCCATCGGGGAACCGGATCTAACCTAAACAATCTCGGTGTGCCCTTCTCCCTTTATCACTGAGTTACGGTAGTGGTGATCTTATGCTGTGCTAACTGAATCCCTTCCCATAACGGCGAAGCTGCTTCGTCGAACGTTTCTTGCGATAGACAGAGAGGAAGGTGGGAGGACGGAGCTGGTTTTGTGGACCTTTAGCCGGGAAGTTTATCTTGGTTTACAAGTTGATTGTTGCAATGAAACGAATCATCATCTAAGAAGAGGCACTTTCGCTTCTTTGCTGCTATGAATATAAAAGTTACAAGAGGTGTAGCACTTTTATACTTCTAGCAGTTAAGAAGGTGTACCAACCAGAAAGCCTTTGAAGCTGAGGGAAGGATCACACACCTGGACGCATACCGTTCTCGAGGTCATGGTTTTCATTGCGACCAAGGAAAGGTGCAGCAGGAAGCTGTGTGCACTGTTCTATTGAAGACTTTCGGCTCTTCCTGTTGCATCTTTTGAACGGCAAGAAATGTCCTCAATAAACTCTATAGAGCTCGATGGATAGCCATATTGCTGCGCTAGAGGAAACTTAAGTAATGGTTTTTCTAGTGGCAGTTACCCTAGTGGCAGTTCTATATAATGCTGTGGGATAGGATTCGTGTAATGTGGTCATACTGAGTCAATCGAATCACTGGAACGAGTCCAAGCGTTCTTAAGTCGAGCCAATGCGACGTGAATAATTAATGACTGGACACTCTAGACTTTGTTTCATCCAAAATGTGCACAAAGGCAACACTGACTGCGCTTATTTAATTGTATGTGTCTGTAGGTGTGGTATTTCCAGACTAAGACGTAGAGCTGTAATATTTGCATGACATAGCGTAAACTGCAGGATGAACTCGAGTACCATATTTCAGGACGACCGGTCAAATTTGAAACTATTTAAGAAGTATTTAATTGTGCGGAAAAACCTTTTGCAGTTTGCGCTTATCGGTTTTTAATTTCGCAGTAGAGGTCGCAGGAAACCTTTTGTAGGCGACTTGTGCGAGCGGCTAGGTTAATTAAAATGTGAGGAATCATTTACATATTTTGTTTCTTGTCGGTAATTTATTGAAATGGTTGGTCACTTGGGAAAAGTGGGAAAGCGCATATCGTGCCAACTCGTCTCAAACATTTCTTTATTTCGTTAAAGGTATTTACTCAAAGTTCCACTTAGTGATTTAATAGAGCTGTGTTCACTCATTGCTGAAATGTGTTTTACAGCATTTCTGGCAGAATATACAATGAAATTTTTTGAGTGCTCCGAGTTTGTCGTTCATTGCTGGATTACAGCATTGTTTTCTCTCTTTTCATTGTTTTTTTTTTCTTTTCGTATTTTCCTTTAATGTAAAAATCTATCGTAATTTTTGCAGTATGTTGACAAGGCTGCAGAAGAAGAGTTACTCTTTAAGTATTGAACTGACAATATTTGTATTTGTCATTAGCCAATTTTAATTGAATTGTGTGTTATGTCGGTTGCAGAAGAAGTTTTATGAAGAGAGTTTACGCGATTGTAAACTTATCATTTGTATTGCTTCGAAATCATCGCGTCGTGAATATTTGAAAAGAAAAAGCATTCGTTTTGTGCTTTGTAGTTGATGGCAACTGAAGTAACCGAAGAAACAACTGAGAGCAATGAAAGAAGCGAATGCGTTTCAAATGCTTATCACGTTAGTTTTTTTTCGTTTATTGAATAAAACGAAATTTCTGCAGTATAAAATTTCTGTGGGGAAATGTATTCGATCCT
Organism: Ascaris suum; assembly: GCA_013433145.1. Lineage (NCBI taxonomy): Eukaryota > Metazoa > Nematoda > Chromadorea > Rhabditida > Ascarididae > Ascaris > Ascaris suum. The sequence goes on along the minus strand of CM024178.1, from coordinate 4,919,086 downwards.
TTAGAGGAAGTCAGCAGAACATTGACGCTTCTACGTACGCAATATGTGATCTTATTAACGATGAGTCTAAATTAAATCCTTCTTCGGGCCGAGTCTCCCTCGTTGTCGGTACTGCGCTCATCGCAGAAGCAGTAACAGTTATCGGGCATAGAAATGTCCACACTTCCGATTAGTGTAGTTGTAGATACTCGCTCTTTGCAGTTTTTTAAAATTAAAAGAAAGGCACTTCATTTTTTATCTATATAATTAAATCCCTCTCATAAAGAGGCTCTGATATGCTACAGACTAGCGCATTATATTTTCTTAGGTGTATCGACAGCTGCTCTCTAGTGATGATGTTTGTGTCATGCTTAGGAAAATATAATACAGGTTTGTGCACATTTGCTTATACTGTCAGCACTTTATACTTGGTACAGGCAACGAAAAACCTACATGCATTTGTTTCATAAAGTATAATAGATAGGAAAATGTGTTAGAGGCTTGCTGGAAATCGCACTCATTTGTATCGTTGTCCATATCAACTGGGCAGAGTTTTTTGTGAAGAAAGATGTGCAGTTAATTCCGGCAATAGTAATGCCAGAAAAGGCTTCGAACTGCTATTGTCTTATTTTTTGATTTTTTTAAATTTCTGTCATTTAAATCGATGTTGGATCTCGTTGAGTCTTTTAGGCGTTGAGTTTTTTCTAACGTTAAACGGAGCAAGGTTTATTTTTGCATGTTCTTTGCTCTCGTGCTTCCTTTCTTTCGTGCCTCCCATCACCTATCCTCTCCTTAGTTAAAATACTCAATTTTTTGTTGTTGTACACATAGCCAAAGAAAATTTCTCCAGGTGAAATGGATCAGTTTTCATGGAATAATGTATGGAATTGTAACGCAAAACGAGAATGGCCCTTGTCCACTTGTAGCCGTTGCAAATGTCCTCCTTTTAAAAGGTAAGCAATCTGCATTTTTGCTTTTCTTTTCGTTAACTTTTTCATTTATTAAAACACCAGAAATATTACGTAATTAATTGTCATATGTAAGTGTTACTGCTAAGTTAGACTGGCAGTTTACATAACTTTTGGGCGATTAATTGAAATAAGCTCTTTCTGTTATTTTCATCAAAAGGAAAGAAAGGGAGGGGGAGAATAGGGGAACGATATTTATAAGCCTGAAATTGAGGTGGTATTTTCGAATACTACATTCATTCCTTTGTTCATGAGTAAATAAGTAAATATAATTCATTTTGAGTATTTGCTTTTTGAAGAGCACACCATATCTTCTTTTTTTCCTATGGCCTGCAATCACTATCTGCCGGCCTATTTACTCAGATCTCCCTTTTCTCGTTTTATTCAGTTTTCGATTCCCATTCAATTCACATTTTCGTTTTCTTCGAACCAGAGTCTCTATGATCTTCTGCATTGTTCCGCGTTGTTTCTTTTTTTCACTGAACAAGTTTTGCTACTTCTGTCTATCATTCGTTAGGTCTTTGTCGGTTCTCCTTTATACTTTTATTTGCTTTTTCTCTCCACTGTGCTATTATTTTGATGCAGTCAATTTTTATTCCCTGCTTAAAACGTCGCAATCGCAAATTTTGAGACGCAATTATTGCACTAAATTTTCTGCTCAGTATTTTCACAAAAAAAGAAAAAAAGACTATTGGGCAGCGCTAATATTGACCTTTGGAAATATTTCATTGATTTTGACTCTGAAACTGATAGATTCTTAGTTGATAAGTTCATTCATACTTTCTCATAGGTTCCCAGTTTTTCTGGGATTGAAATATGCAGCTTCCGAACATTCAGATAGCCTAAAATTTTGCTCGGCATCCATTTTTTTAAAGAGGGAGTTCTGAAATTCGAAATCCGAACACTTCTCTGGATTCGTAAGAAAGCACCACCAGTTCTTATAAAATCGGGAACCAAAGGAAGGGAGATGTTAAGTGTCGACTAACAGTTAAACCGTTTATTATAGCAAAGGCGCTGCGCGAAAATCAGGTTGGATTTTTTGATGAAAGTCGAGAGAGCGAAGTAACGAGCAATGGGGTGATTTTCTGGTCTTTTGAAACACAAATACTAAAGCCAAAAACAGTTGACAGCCGAGAAAATCGGGTGGAGATGCATAGCGAGTGATTCATTTCACGCTCTGGTGGAGGAAATTCTCCTATGTGAGCACATACACATTGTCTGCAGTGTGTTTGCATTACAGCTTGATCGAAAATAACACTCTACAGCCGTGCTGATTAGTGCTTCGCGGTCCCGCATATCTTGTGTGATATGGCTGCCCGAAAATTGTCGGGGAGAGGTCGTCAAACCTTATTAGACTGCCTGCATTATTTAGCGCGCATTTTGAAACTGTTCATGCGGATGAGGGAAGATGTGCATATATCGCACAAAAATGACTAGAAATTTATGCGGAAAAGGAGCGAGACTCAAACTGAGGTAATCTTGCGTGCTATCGATTGATGAGATTATCGTTTCATCCTATTAGTGTAGATAGGATCTCTTTTCATGGCGGATCGAACGATGTTATCGATAACGAACAGATTTGCATTTAAGGTCAGCTCGGTCTACCAAATAAAGCAGAGTGCATATCCGAGAGGGATTTGTTGCAGTGTATTGCTGACTGTCTGCTTCGATTAAAACCAGAGGTATTCACTGATGTTGCTTTCAGAGATAATTTTTCACATGTAGGTTCCTTAGTTATTTTTCAATTGCAGGTATGCCAGATCGTATTGTTTTAGGGAAGGCAGAGACAGGTATCTGCCAAATAAAAATAACTTGCAAACCGACGTTACGCGGTAATTTTTCGTCACGCATGAAGTTCTCATTGCCTTTACGAGAAATTTGAAAATTGTATAACGAGTTGTTCAATTAATCATTTCTCCCACTGTTTCAGCAGATCAAATTGCTCTTTTTTTGCGTCATTCTTGGCTATGTGCTAATTTATATTTGCACTTAAGATTGTTCTGTAAGGTTTTGCCGTTCTTTAAATTGACGTCGTAATTTATGGGCGATTTTTGCAAAAACTTCATAAATTATATCATGTGATCCAAATATTCAGTGATTTATGGTGGACATGTGACCATCAAATCTAAAACTTTGTGGTCAAAAGTGAACACATATTTTGCGATTATGCAATATGTATATAAGTGCAAGCAGATGCTTGACTTCCGAATCATTTTACAACTGAATAAAATAAATATTGATAGGGTCTGAACGAGGGCGACGCATTGAATTATGAGCAGAACATGAGCGATGTGTTATCGTTGGTACCATCACTTCCTCGTGGCCTTGATGTCAACGTTCAGTTTAATGGGTATCTTTTGCTTTTATTTAAAAGCATGATGATTCAATTCTTATATCAACTCTTGCCTTATCGGTGGTACGATTTTCTTTAGTTTTCCACAATTTAGCCAGAAAAAGTTCTAAGGGGGTGGAGCCATACTGTTGCTTTTGGTTTTTCTTTTCCTTTCTAAATGGTTATATTATTTACATACCTGTCTAAACCCTTACCTTCGCCTATAATATTGAAAGACTCGAAGCCAGTACAAAAGTACGAATAGGAGAGGTTTGGAACGATGGTCGGATCCGACTAAAACAATCCGCCGATGTTATTCTTGTAAAGGCCATTAATACTTTTTTATTGCCTTTTCCTTTGGGAAATAGATTTCGAGCCGTTGAAAAGGTTATCTTCGTCAGATTTCTATGCAGGTAGGTTTTATGTGATACTGATTATTATTTGATCAGTGATGACTTTAAAAAGCTGCCAAAGAAACGAAGTGTGAAGTGCTCGGCTTTCTCAGGTGAGGAAACAACGCTGGCCGCAATATGGATGGGTCACGAAGTGTCTGTCGAACACATGGCTGCATTTTAAAATATACGCTGAAATGAAGTTTGCTTTATCAGATTATGCTAGCCAGTATAATTACTCTGTTTATTGCAGAGTGAACAAATTTGAATATACGACAGCATGTGCTTTCTTCGATTTGTTGGGTATTCCACTACTTCATGGATGGGTTGCAGATCCACAGCAAAAAGAACTTGGTGGGTTTCTTTTCTTTTCTGATTTCATTGCGACAGTGCTGTTAGCCGATGTTTGTTTGCTTCAGCTATTAGAAAGCAGAGACTTTGATGTTAATTGCTTTTGTTGGAGAAAAATTGTTGAAATGTTTCCTCATTTTATTGTATTTTTATTTCTGGCAAGGCAATATTTGATAGAGTTTTTTGTACACTGTTGTTACGACCTGTTGACTGATTGTGGGATCTGTGAGCTGGCTGTATTCGTTCGGCCGGAAGTGAAGACACAGGTTCACTGGAATTGCTGGAACATTTTTAAAAAGTGTTTGATACCTCTATCCACTTGTTGATGTGAAGCATTCAATGCATGGTGTCGAACATTGCCCCAAAGGAGATGACAGTTCTTTGCGTTGTTTCTTGTGCGCAAAGAAACATTGGCCTATTTCCATCGAACACCTTTTCTTCTGCTTTTTTTCGATTGGGAGGATCACTCCTTCTGGCACTAATTGAATTCGTTCAGACGAATCCAAATCCAGATTCACTTTGCTCATCTTTTGCAAGTGTTCTTTGAAATTTAATCACATGCATTAGGTATGAAAAATTGTCTCACAGCGTATCGCTAATTCATTTGATCGCTGAGGTGATTTGTTAGAAATGTTTAATTACCATCGCAAAAGTTCCATGTTTAATGTATTTTATGAGCACTTAATTGCGTAACATGTAAGCGTGCTTATGGAGATCTACCTTGCAGTACGGTTATTGGGCAATCTAGGCTATAATGAGGTGGCCGAGCGTATTGTGAACGGTGACCAAGACACCGAGTCGTGTATCTTGGCTGACTTTCTGCAGTCGACTGCCTCACAACTCACAGTCTATGGACTTTTCGAGTTAAACGCTGCTCTTAGCGACGGTCAGATTGCAGTTCTGTTTCGTAACAACCATTTCCATACGCTTTACAAACATAAGGTTTGCGCTTGCCGGCTATTTTTGCCTTTCTTTTCAAATTATGGTTTACTAAGCAGCGGATTTAGATAATCGATGTTGAGTTTTATAGAATACGGGCATTTTCGTTAGTGGAGGCGCAGACCATAGTCTAGCCTGCATTCTTTTATTCTTCCGCCCGTATCATTTTTCATCTGCTGCAGGAAGATGCCCAAGGCTTCAGTTTTTTGTCGCATTATTACTGAACTTGTTAGGAAAAACGGCACCTTACTTTCTTAAAAGACGCGCACTCAGGTGTGAGGCATTTTAGGCCTCACTCTTCTGACACTTATGTTATCATTCTGCTTACTACTTAGCTGTGATTTGCACTGCCTTCACTTTCTTTTTTTACTGACCATCTTTTCCCACCAGAATTTATAGCCTTAACTTGAAATAGTGGTTCTTTCAAGTGTCAACTTTTTTTTTTTTTTAAACATATTCTGCAAAAAAAGCATTGTGTGAATGCCACGCTTGCATACACGTCCGCATGCGTTTTTACTCATGGTTTTATGTTGTTGTCGAGTGAAGCTGGACTTATGAAGTCTGTGAAATTGTCGGTCTTTTGCCATCTTTAGTTTTTGAACGAATCGAGAAATTAATGCGCTAAGAAACGCGAACTTCCCTAAAAGCGATTGCATACGGTATCAGATGGCTTTTGGGCGAACTGGAAGAAGCACAAATACGTTCCGATGACAGCACGCGTCGTATACTTCGTCATCAATTTCCGTTTATCTCGTTTGATTTGTACAGTGTACATCGTGGTTGTGTGCGAAGTGCAAAGGTCATTTCAGGATGGTTTATTTGTGCTCGTCGCAGATCAAGGCTTTCTTAATGAGCCGTCGGTTGTATGGGAAACACTGAATAGTGTGGATGGTAGTTCGGTTTTCGTCGACGCTTCTTTTAACGAATCACGACCAGCTGATGCGAAAGAAACTTCTGAGTAGGTGATTACACGGACTATTCTGTAGCGAGCTTCTTCGTGAAGCGATTGGGGAGCCGAGTTCTGTGAGGAACCGAGTAATTTTCCCATAATTTTGCATACATTTGTAGAAATTGCGGAGGGAGAGAAAAGGGAAGAAAAAATCTGCAGTGATCGAACTGATGACAGGTCGATCAAGTCGTAAGTCTCTAGAGGGGATTGTTGTGGAAAACTTGTTAAGTTAAGATAAAATATCCAGGTAACTTCCAACTTATGGCAGATAGCACTTTAGGATAGAATTGAATAGGAATAAGTTTTGTGTCCGTAAATTCCTCGCATATTGGTTAGTCATTTCGTCAGATATAACACAGTAACTGAAATACCTAGTATTAACAAAGGTTCTGATCAGAAAAGAACACAGTTCTTGTAAAACGCAATGGGATTCTGTCATATTTTTAGGTAGTTGTTTGATCGTCGAAACAAAGAAAATAAAGAGTTGCATGTCTCGACAAAATGTGGGCGATTTATTTTTTGCGAGATTGCAGCCAATTTGGAGGGAGGTTTATATAGTCAAGTGGCATTGTTTGCATCTCTACAAGAACTGAACTTAAGGAAGGAGGAGCGACTTGGACAATACGAGGGAACTTTAGTATTGAATTCGTGCCCCGTCTGAAATTTTGATTTGTAATAAATTCAAGAAAGCGTTAACGATTAAATTGATTTCGTATGAATGAAACATAATAGGGTTGCTTTTTGCAGCCATCTTCTGGCATTGGCTTTACAAGAAGAGGAATCAAGACGAGAGGAAGAAGCAAATGCTCTGTTAGTTGTCTTCTTATCCGCTGTTTTATATTTCATTGTTATGTGTCCAGATCTTCTGTTTGATTAATTAATGTTCATGTTTGCTGCCTTATCGTTTCTGTTTTGAAAGTTTTTTATTTCGGCATCCCGAAATGGAAGAATTACAAAATGTGTGAACACGAACAGCAAAGAAGAGCACAACTTCACAAAGCTGCAGTTCGGGCGAAGAGCAGAAGAGTGTGCGTTGAAACGGTTTAAAAGTGGAGAAGTGAGTGCGTTAACGATATCAGCAGGAAGCAGTTTCCAGGCTGCTACGACGCGAAACTGAAAATTATGCAGACAACTATCTGTGGTGCAACATTTTTTGGCTACTTGAAATTGAAGCCCACGCCGATTGCGAGAAGGGATGGGCTAACTGAAGCATTTCTGGCACGAGATGTCGGAAAACTTGAACATAATTTTATACCAGAAAGTAAGGTCAAACCTTAAGCCTGCAATATTTCAGTGGTTATAGGTTAAAGGTTTTTGATGTGTTAGCGTAATTTGATTTGTTTGGGTCACAGTAAATTTTGTGAGAAACAGTACAAATGAAGCGTTTCTGGACATTCTGTGACAACGTAGTTCAGAAAGCAAATAAGGCGATCCATACAGGAATACACTATGCCAACAATGAATCCCAAGTAAGTAGTAAGGTCTTCCGGTAATGTTGAATTCATCTTTGCTATGTAGCGCCGAAAATACAGTTAAGTGATTTTCGACGACTTTTCGTCTAGAATGGAACACTACAGCTCTAATGAAGTTCAAGGTCACTTATAGCAGCTAGGTCACTAGAACCATCTCTAGCAGAAAGGACCTCATGTCCTAGCCTGAGTGTCATCTAATTACCATAATTTCGATCTATTGGCGAATGCACTAGAGCCTTTCAGTAGAATATGGAAGCAGTAGGCAGAACCACACAATGTTCGATAAGTTTCGAGGTCGTCAGCGAAAAGCTTAGTACAACTCTGAATGTTATCAGAAACTTCGTTAATGTGTACAAAGAACAGAATAGGAACTGAGGCATTCCCGTGGAGGTCGTTACTATGAACTGGATTTAGAGGGAGGCAGCTACCTCAATTTTTTAATTTAAATACCCTGTGCACAAATGATGCTCTGACCCACTTCAGAAAGGAGCAGGCAGCACGATTTTCTCCACTTTCAAGAGCAGCCGTTCACTCTTTTGCATAGAGCTTTTGCATGATCAGTATTATCAATTGTGGTCTGAACTGGTAATGTTCAACGCATATACTTAGTTGCCTTAAATAGATAGCGACATCGTAAGCTGAATAGGGACGAGACGAAGCCTTTTATAGGTTAGAAGCTCGTTGTCTTTTTTATCTAGCACATCTTCAAGGGTTTAAAGCGCAAAAAGATATCCTCAAGTGTGTTTTCTGTTCCACGAGCTTCACATTACCCTGTCGTGAATCCACAAATATGATCTTTTCTGCTGAGTCAGTCTTGATATGCCATTCAGTTGACAGTTAATTTAGGAGTCGCAGTACTCCCATAGCGCCTTCTTCGTCTACAAGTTCAGAAGGATTCGTAACATCAGAAGCATCAACGCCTTCTACTGCCAAACGTTCCAACAAACCGGATAAATCTGACCGGGTTAGATGTTTTTCGCTATTTTTGATCACCGCAGTTTTATTCCTGCGCAACAATAATCGGTTACTCAGTAAATATTAGATACATTTTAATTCTTGTTCGTCATTACAGGTGAATGACAGCCTCAATAATATGCGGATATCCTTTCATTTAATAATCTTCCTTTGCATAAACGTTCATTCTCTAGCATTTATGCAGTATAGACTACACCATATCTGTGTGCACAGTGCTGTTTAAGCAAGTGAAGAATGGCTGTGGAATAGGCCTCTAGGATTGTTTCTTTTTGAATTTCATTGTAAGCAATTGGTGCCACTGGCCCACTTCGCTAATCGAAATCTTTCATTTTAAACTTAGTGATCTGTCGGAAGTTTAGCGTTAGTTTGGAGTGTTTTGTTGAACGATACGCTATGTCGTAAGACGTGATAAATTTTATTACTTGTTGTTGTGTTTGATTTATTTGCCGTTCAGATAGATCGTGGTGTTGAACAGCGAATGACCAGTTTAAAAGAGATGTTTATGTGGGACGAAACAAACTTACGACTTAGTGGGTTGAGGAAGGAGGGGATGTAAGCTTAAACCGTTTCCTGTGCAAGGCTTTTGGCTGGTCCTATTCCTGTAAGGCAGAAGATGGAGGATAGAAGATGGAGGATTTTTGCTTCAGAAATGATTCAATGGAAGGGCCGACGTGACTTGACGTTATCGAATACAATGATGAAAAGGGAGCTTTTTGAATTCTTGAAATCCTAAAAGCTAATTGTTGAAATAACCATTGCAGTCATTTTTCCGCTTTTATAAATCAAGAAGGACACTGCCTGCTGAGTTCTTCGCTTTCAAAGTTCCATCAGCAAAGTTTTACCTTCGTTCATTTCAGTGTATCGTATTGTGACTCGGAAATATTCGTTATCAGGTCCTTCTCTACAGACCACTCACATCATCTTTCTACGGTACCAGTCATATTTCAAGTTTTATGATTCTGATGTTTGCCACTGTATCCAGTGTCACATATATTTTATGTATAGCAACCATTCCGTTTAGCCATTGATAAGACAGTTATAGTGCTATGATGATGGATCTAATGGGTTGAGTTTTTTATTTGGTTTGCGGGATAGTAAGGGATGAAAGGACTGGGAGGGGGGGGGGATGAGAGGGTATGTGCAATTTGCTGAAGAATTTTTTTCAACCCGTTTACATTGGTTGGTGGTAAATGAATAAAAATTAAATAATAACACCAAAGAAATTGTTCTCTGTAATCTGTCGTTTCATATGTGCTTTATATTTTTTTACGTCTTGAGAAACCCAGGTCATGGCAGCGTTTAAATAGGAAAACAATCAGAAATGTGCCCTCATACTTCTGTAGATATCTAGCAGCTTGCGCAGTTCCAGTGTTTGAAAAAATGTTATAATAAAGAGAAAACGATGCTGTGAAAAGGGGGGGGGAGGGTTTATTCGGGGCATATCTTCACCCTCAGGTTTGGAAAAAAGACCTATGTATAACTGAATTAGTAAAGCACTCGGTGTATAAATTAAATTTGGCGATTTCTGATCGTCTTGCTTTGGAACGGACATTTTAACTGTGCAGGTAGATGAAATCATTTCTACCCCTTTGTTTCGGAGTAAGATCGAAACGGGCTTAGAATTGATGCGGAACAAAGGAGAGAAAAAAAAAATCGAGAAAGAATAAGCGTTTCGCAGAAATGAGATCAACGACTGATTTCTGTTGGGAGGTTCAGGTCGCAGCTCCGTTTTCATCAGAAGGTCGAAGTCGCACTTAGTTCGAAGTAATCTAAAAATTTCCGGGGAGGAATCAACAAGTCATCCGAAATTTCACATCGGAGTAATGTCATCAATTATGCTGAGGAGTTCAGAACGAACTGGGTTTATTTATTTATTTCCGCATCCGGAGGTGGGAAAGCATACACAAAGTATGTGAGCAAGAGCAGCAAGGAAGAGCAAAACGTTCCCATGGTGGCAGTTCGCGTGATCGACCATCAGTATACAAGAGCAGCAATCCTGTGAAGATCAAAACGATTCAGCCACACTTCAAAAAATGGAGGATTGCGTTGCTATGCCATTTAAAGTCTTCTATCGAAAAACCCCTTCTCTCGCTGGTTGGCTGAAATCCCAATCACATCGGGACATTTATAAGGGGAGGGGGAGCTGAGATGAGGAAGCGATCAGTGCCTCAGTACGACATTCGCATTTTGTTTTTTAATTCTCAGCCGCATGTTCCAATCCGCTTTTGTTCAAATACTATTCATTTAGAAAGGGTCGTTTGAATCACCTTCCACACTGTCTTTCCTCGTGCTATTTCTTCTTAACCAAATTCTACGCAATTTATGAAGATTGAGATGCTACGTGCGTTACAAAAGGTTTTGTATCGGTCGCTCGCCGAGCGCCCTTTTCCCCTCAATGTCCCTTCATGGAAGATTTCAGGAATTTGCATCCTCTTAAATCTGGTTCAGGGTTACTTACCTTATTGTCCACATATTTATAGCTCTGATATTAGCTACCGGCTTTTACTCATCGCCGTTATGAGTATTATGGGTATATTTTTCACTTTTTTACCTCAATTGCACATTTTTGCTTCTATAGTCTTTCGACATACTTGTTGTGTATGACTTGGGGAGAGTTGTTTTTATAGAATTTTGTAAGGAGATTTTGGGTGGGATGTTAGATTACATACTAGTGGGAGTTCATCGAAAGTAATGGATAGTGAGTGAATGGGCAGTCAGTCGGCACCTTGTGAAATATAGTGATTCATTGGCTGATAGGGTTGAGATTCATTGAATTACCGACAGTTAGGTGAGTCGTTATTAAGTACTCGAATTCATATCTCAGAGCAGTTGAGAACCTCGCTCGACTCGATCAGTTGGCCGTTTTTCCAGTGCGCAAGTAATTGACCAACAGATACAGACATAAAACGAATCATTTGTATATTAGTTTGTTGACTGATGTCTCACTTGTAATTGTGAGAATATTTCTGGATTAGATAGCGTGGAGTTGGTGCAATCATTCTTGGCAAGAAAACTTTGCTGAGGAGGTGCATCTGTCTTCGAAGGTGGAGGGTCATTTCTTTCCTTTTCTTCTCCATCACCCCTTTAAGGTCATCTGTAGAGAGAGAGGTAATCTGCGCAAGTTTTTATCCTGGTTTAAAAACGCCTTCCTGACATGTTGTAAGGTCTTATTAAGCGTTTTTTCAGGCATTTTTGGTTTACACTGTTTTGTTAATGATTTGCAATTTTATTTGCGCGATGGTGATTGACGTTCTTCTTCTGAACAAGATTTTGTCGGAGTAAGCACATTATTTACTTTTTTTGCAAATTTAATTGGTGTATTCAGTTCGATGGTACTCCATGACTGTAAACCAAATAAGCGATTTCCTCTTCGTTTTTGATTGATATTGTTGGTGATGAAGTTGTTGACGTATTTCATGTTGGCAAAGAGCATGAAGAGCCTCTTATTGCTTTTTTTTGTTTATTTAGTTGTGTGTATCTCTTTTTGACAGTGTAATATGACTAAGACTATGGTAAAGAATTCAAATTAAAATCTCGTTAAATAAGGAAATTGCTGAACTCGGTTGAAATGTGTCGTTGAATAGATCAAGGATGTCGAGTTCGATTCCGCTCGCGGCTTAATTTCTTTCCGCCTTAAGGTGTTAAAGCATAGGTGAAGAAAATCTAGTTATTCTATTAGTGATGCGGGATTGTAATGGAAAAGATTTGTTTTCGAGTGTTGTTGAGTTTTGCTGGATATTTGCCAAAATCCACAAGGAAGTTTACTTCATGTGAGAGTAAATACGAATCAGTGCTGCATTGAGTTGCTGTTTGTGTAAGTGATATCGCCTTCACTCCTCGTCACTTTCTTGTGATCTACATTAATATTTGATCTTTATTATCGTTTTATTTATTTCTTTGCTCATTTGTTCTGTACCGTTGCAATGAGCAATATTATAATTGCTAATTGTGCACAATTCTACGAAGTCGTATGCTCTCTGTGGTGATTTCGTGTATTTTGTGTGTATTTATGTATGCGTGTTTGTGTGTACATATGTATGTGTCAGTTTGCCTGTCACTCCGATAATTTCAATTCGGCATTCATTGAAACTGCATTCCGAGTGGGAGTGCGTACCATCTATATCATCATTCAACTTCATCCACAAACCTCAAAGGGAAAATGGTAACGTAAAGGTGCTAGGAAGTTTGCATACATTTTGCGACCTCTCAGGTCTTCCTTTTACACTCGTCAGGTCATCAAAAACGAGTGTTTTGCAGATTTGAGGAGATAGTGGGATTAATCAAAAATGAGTGCACGTTTTATTTGCATTTAATCATGGAGTTAGCTAGTTTGATGGGCGAAATCGGGAAAGCGCGCACCGTGCCAGCTCTTCCATTATGATTCTGCACTTGTTCATTTCTTTAGTCGTCGTTCGTGTAAATTTATCTCATTTTTTGTTGTTTTTGTGGTACTGATGAAGGGACTTTCGGCATCATTGAGGAAATAACCATACTTGCGTGAATAGAAGGCCTACTTGGGAAGATTCTCAAGCTTCTTTTCACTCGGTTTCCTAATGAGTTCCATTGAACAGAAGACCTCCTGTTAAAACCTGGAAAAGACAGGTGGTTGTTTTGAATACTGAATTCCTCTGCTTCCTAAACCTCTGAAGCGAAGCGGAAGAATTGTTTTTTTTCTTTTGATGCAGTTAGTGGCCTAAAGGTTTGTTCAATTGCCTTTTAACTAGATGCTTCAGTGCAACTGTCGTTTCATTATTGTTGAAGTGTATTTGTTGAGCTGTTTGTTCATATTTTATTTTTACTTTGCCGTTTATTCGGTCTGCTGAATTAACTGCACAAAATCTTGTGCCTAATCTTGTTCGAGGTGGCTTTTAACAGTTTTTCAATAAAATCATTCATGGCGGAAAAGGTTTAGAGTGTGGTCCTGCTCAAATTTCGTGCTGACGAGCTGTCTTATGCGGAGGTCTTGTCTAATAAACCATATGCAAAACACCGCAGAAGCTTGAATTTCACCATCCATCTTTCGGCGCACCCTCCCGTTCAATGTTTGTTTTTGCGACTTCATTTGGTGGCTGAGGTAGTGGTAAGGGGTGACACAGGGGTAAGAGTTTTAGTGAAGTGTGGCTAAACGGTGAGTCTGTCGAAGCATCACTTTTCAGACAGTTTAATAGGTTATTATGCACTCTTGACGGGCATCCCTACACCTTTGTGACGTACCCTACATGGCTGTAGAAAGCGTCAACCCTCTGATGGAATATCTGCAAGGATTCAGGGATGTCTCAGCTTTCAGGGGATCCTAGCAGCCTTATATGATATTCCTGCAATCTTACAAGACTCAGAATAAGTTGCACGAAGCCCGTTTATGGCGGCAAATGCTCCTAACTACGTTGAGCCGTTTTAGCTATGCGGCAACTTCCTGTGGTTTCGTAGAGAATCTTCAAGTCTGTCTGCAAGTTTGCAAGGGTCTGCACAACACTGCAGAGATTTGCTGCAAGAAGTAAAGGTTTCGATGTTTACGTTATAAAATGTTAGACTTCAAATAGTGAAAAGTGCATTCTTCGTTCACGCATATATTTTTACCTGTGTGAGATCCCGGAGAAATGATGTGAGAATCAGGTTGTTCAAATGGGAGCTAATACAGATCGAAATGACTGAATCCATTGATTGGAGGCGATTGGGGCATTCAGTCATCAGAATATACAATATTATTGGTATTGTTCTCGTTTTTATAGTAATATTGTTCTGAGAATTTTCGTTTCATTCAGTTTTAAGCGTTTCACTTTAATACTGTCCAATAAAAATACATTCTTTCATCAGTCTGCGGCGTCTACCACCTAAATCACATACAAGAACCATTCCCTAATAAACTATTCCAGTGGGCGAACTTCATTCGATGGTAACAAAATATCAGGAAATAGTGATATAGCGAAGCTATTACCTTTAATATGATATAGACTAGCGGTCTAACAAATTATTCGGAGCAGATTAGGATTGCTAAGGAATGTGTTATTCGGTAAATATAATGCTCTAACAGATTGCTTCTATGTAATGAGGAGAGGATAAACTGGAATAAGCGTTTGCTTGAGGTGGTTTCTAGAATTGATAAAGAGGCCTTGAAAAAAATCCAAAGATTAGGAAGTAGCGCATATGTACGACATGGTAGGCATGTTAGGTTTCTTTCTGAGAAATGCATGACGTTTAGCACGCTGATTAACAATTACAACCGAAATAATTCAAGAAACATTTGAGAAATTGCAAAATTTCACCGTTCTGATGGTTAATTGTTATCATTTCAACTTCGCTTTAACCTCAAAATGTGAATTAGTTAGCGGTATAAATTTTGACAATCGTGACAAATCGCAACGACCAGCAAATTCTTGGAGTGTTTGAGGAATAAATGCGATTCGTTTATTGCATTATTCCATGAGATAATGGATGCGAACAGCCATATTGTCCATAATAAAATGACCACCGCAGACGTTCAAACAATATGTAGTGTGCTAATCGGGCAACAACAAAGAGCCGTCTTGCTGATGGTCTTCGATTTGGAGTCTATTTTGCGACCATTTGTTGGATGCTACGTTCTAGCGCACGCAGGTATATTTCTGAGGCAAGTGGAGAAGAATGATGGTTTAAGTGGTTGACACAGTTTGCGCTTTTGTATTTTGCATGTTCGACAAGCTAGTTTCATGAGCTAGTGGCTGAAAAAATATGCAGAATTGTGCACCTATAACTTTGGTGATCAGTCTACTGCTATAAATCTTCTAGAAAAGTTGTTTTTATGTGACCAGACCAGTACACACAAAATGCGACCGATGCGGAACGTGTACAAATTTGTTGCCATCTTATAGTAATATAACTTTTTTCAAATTAGATGCATCGCTATGAAAATTGACACGGGAGGTCATCCTATCGTGTATAATATACCGTATAATATACCTGCCAAAATTTGCAACTCTAATTGGGGCGGTATGTAATCTGAGAGCATCGATCACACAAGCAGACACATCTAAGTCATACAAACATGTTTATTGCCGCGATCTTGCTGGATTGCGGCAGTAAGCATTTACACTCATAAGGGACACTTCTTAATAGCGAGGATTGCAAGAAATCGCCTTCATCTACAAGAAACCTTCACTTTTTTTTTCAGCTGAAAACAAATGCTACGAGGCCTAGCATGACAGCCGCATATCATCAGGATTTCCGCGATCTATTTTCCTTTATGCTGTACTATTTATTGTCTGTAGTCGTAAGCTCTATTTCCTTACTAAACTTGCAAATCTGGTTCAGGGAATGGTGCCGACTGAGCAGTCGATTTTTAAAATATGTGTAATTTTAAATGTAATTAAAACATCTAAATCTTATATAAATGCAGTCAAATATAAAAGTAGCCAGTATAACAATAATTGTACTTAGCCGCAACTGCAGACTTCACTGCACTCTCTTCTTTGAACTATCTATCTCTGTGATACGTGTACCGCCTAATCTATTTGAATGTTGAAATATTCAACAGCCTACTTCTGTGACAAGTTCGTTCTGAGAAGCATCGCTCACAAAAAAATTAAAAATCATCGACGGTTTATTGAAGTGATTTGAATTTAGTTATCGACAATATTTTGTTCTCTTTTCGATGTTCCCAATTTATCTGTTTTCTCATTTCAATGATTTTTTTTTGGTTAATAGCTGTTCAAGCTCGTTTGCAGCAGTTTATTTATTTCTTAAAGTGCTTATTTGGTTGCGTACCGCTGTTACATCCGAGAATATAGATGCGACACTCATTGGTCCCTCTCACTTTGATTTGTTTTGCTGTTAACGTATAAGTTTGCATGAAACAATAACAAATTGGAGGTTGGAGGCTGAATGATAGAATGACGGAAGAGTCGATTGACTATGTGTTTCGGACAGAAGTGCGATAATCCAAGCTACTTAATATATGCGATCCATCTGCAGTGCTCCTGAGAGAGTTGAGGTATCCAGTTGATGAGGTGACCGAAAAGCTCCTGAAGGTAGGCGCCGTACAATGGTTGCTTGAGATCACCATTTGCCAAGCCGAGTGGTTAAGCTTCAACTAACTCGACGACCCTGAAGTTGAAAGTGAGGTGGAAGATAACGAAGGTGGCGAGGTGAACTTCGTATGCAGAACTAAGTTACGAATTGATCGTGAGTTAAGAAGGATCCTGAATAAACCAAGATTGCCAAATTAAAACCGGTAGCCCAACACTGAGTCGCAGATAAGACGAAGCTGGACAAACACGCGCAGTACAAACGTGTAATCGTGGGCAGCAAGCTGTAAAATTATTTGTTCCGCGACCGTCATGGGCCTGGGCACGCTGATTCAAGAAAAAACGATGTTAACAGAAAATAAACAGTGTAGACAGCCGACTCTATCAGGGAGGAGAGGGGGAAAAAACTTTTGATAGCAGTACACAAACGAGCCGCCAAGCATCCTGGATTCATCAAGAGTGCAACAGCAGAATAAATTCCATCGATTTATTTCAGAATATCTAATGCGACTGCGCTTTTTTTGCTTGCAAAATCACCTAGTGATGAAAGTCAAAAGGTGCTCGATGACCAGTTGGCATTGTTGGCGAATTCGATAGCTGATTGCATCATCGGTAAAAGAAATTATCAACACACAAAAATTTGAAATTGGGAGAAAACTGAACGATAGATGAGAGAGAATCTATCTGACAAAAAATACATTGAAGCCCTCGATGCATATTTTCCTCACATAATGATGCAAACGACGAGTTCAGTCAGTGATTGATGTGATAACGTTTAATCAGCAATCAAAAGATATAGTCGAAAGATGAAAAGCAGCATTTCCTCAGAGAACGAGCATACATTAATTTGTCGATGGGCTGCTTTTTCTCTTTCCGTTTTGCCGTTAAATCATTCTTCACGTGTTGATGTGCTAATTTTTTGTACTACAAAGGCATCTATGAAACGGTTAATGAAAAGGTTTCAAGCACCTGACCTGTTCTTATAATATCTTCATCGCTGTACTTATTATAATTTAACAAAAAATGGAGCATTCAGTTTTTTACAGGCATCTTGTTTCTTTCCTTTCCCTGCCATGGTCGATTAGAAAAATCAAGTTGTTGAGATTTTTAATTTTTTCAAAAATCTCTCGTTTTTCAGCCTCATTACGTACAGTAACCAAAAACTCATCTCCGGCATGTGGGTGCTTCATCTTTTCCCTCACATTAATGACGTTATATGTGCGGAAAATCAGTCAAGACTATTTCAAAATGTCGGGCAGTGAGGGCAATAGGTATTGCTGAGTTGACGGTTGAAAACACCGCTGCTGAGGTGGAGCCCTTCAGCATATATACCGATAAAAGGTGACCACCCTTTTATATGATATTTTCAAACATTAAAAGTATTAGTGAGGGAAATTCTTTAACTGTTTCCAAATTTACTTATTTAATTTTTTTAAATTAGTACATTTTTGCTGAAGTATACTTGAAAGAGACGTTGCGCAGAAGTTGGTGCAAATGTTTTAAAAAAGTGATCTATGAGCGGAAGGGAAACATCGACGATTAGTTTTGTTGAGAATAGCAACACTAAAACATCACACGATAAATGCACGGCGATATGCTCGTCGAGTTGGTGTGCTTAGATTTTCACAGTGGTATCGCCGACACGCTTCCCACTAGCACTCTCCGACATTATGAACATGCTTCTCTTCCTAGCTGTGAGTTATTTCTGTATCTTCTCTATTTACTTTATTCATTTAATGAGTGCAAATTACGGTGAACTTGAGACTCCAGACTAGAATGACCACTGATTGGTTGCTGTTTACTGTGGTTACTATCAGCGCTTTCTGTTAAGTTTCATGATCGCTTCTGAGTGTGAAATGAATCCTATAAGCAAATATTTTACAAAGTAGTAGCTTTGAATGCATTTCTGTTGTGATTACTTTCATCGTCACTCATAGAGGTACAATATTTTTTTCAAAATTCTGCTCATTCCTTTCATCTTCACCTCATCTAGGATGTTATACTCATGCTTCTTCTAGGTGTTTCTTGAAAGAATGGGAACTAAGAGGAATTTTTCGCTGCTAGCAATTGAAATGCAAAATCTTTTTATGCGATAAGTCGAAATACAAGAAAAAATTTCTCAAATCTTTCCTAAATTCCTAAAGTTTTTGCATAAGACTCGAATTTGCAATAGTTGTGAAACATTTGGCCGTTGTATTCGTTCATCTTTTCTATCAGCGTCATGCTATTTTCTTATGGATTTTCTTATGTTTTCTGATAAGGATTTTGCGAAATTTTTCATTTTTTCAGATGCTTATTCTTTTAAGCGCCGATATCTCTCATTCTGCAAGAAGTAAGTAAGAGTTATCTACTGTTATTTTTCTCCATTATAAGAGAAAAGGTCATCGCAACGCAATGAAAACAGTGGATACTGCTAGGATTTTAATAAACAATAAAAATATGAATGCATATTTGCAAAGATCTATTGATATAAATATGAACACGAATACTTTTCAATGAAAATTTACGTGCAATATTGAACTCCATTGTATGCGCTTTATCATATGTTTTTGGTCTCTTTTTTGCTGCTTCAAATCGATAAATGTGGGAACATTAGACACAGCCGTTGCTGTGCTCCGAGGCATGCAAAAAAATACACGACTACATTATTTGCCAGCAAATCTTTGCTTTCGAGAAACCGAAAAATGTTCTTCTGCGAACCGATCCAACGGAGTTTCCCTTAGCACAGACTACAAATAATACAGCGAATTTCAATTTTCTCCATTCATATTTCGCATCCTCGTTCATCTGCTCTAATAATTTATTTCAAGCCCTCATCTTTGCACTCAAATCTTAGCTGCTAAGTACATGCAGAAATATTATAGACATTTTTATAAATTTGTGTAAAATTTGCATAAAATAGTGTTATAAATTTGCATAAATATTCACTAGCAATTTCTTATACATTTCAGAGGTGCTGAATGTGAGTATAAGCGAGAGTGATCCATGTTGGATTAATTGTCATAAGCAAGGATTTCGATTTTGCGATGCAACACAAAATAGAAAAATGCAAATATGGACTCTAAATTGCAGCAGCGATGTTCCCGAATGAACAACGCTTTCATCGTCAACGCTCACTTATCTTCGTTTCGCTTTAATCCTTCGCCATATTAAATCGAAAACAGTGTAATGTTTATATGTATTTCTTCCGCCTATTTATATTTGTTCATGTATCATCTTATTGCAGTTTTCTCTTTAGGAGTACAATGAAATGTATTGCTGATTGTTTTTAAAGTTTTCGAATCAATGTGCTATCGTGCAAACGTTAATAAATATGACACTTGTCGGTGCAAATTTTTATATTGGTAAAAGAATCGTAGGGATCAGAAGTATGTGAGAAATTGTAATCGCTTTATGAAGGAAACTTGAAAGTTTAGCAGTGAAAGTAAAGTAAGTGTTCTATTAACGAGTTTAGGCGCTGCCCAATTTATGATGAGGTTAGAGCTGGATGAGCTCGTTCTAAGTCAACAATGTCGAATGACCTAACCTATTGAGCATCATAGTTTATCGCAACCAAATTCAAACATTCCTGGCACATTTATTTCAGCCGATATCTACACTTCGTGTATTCTATCGTTCAGAACACCCATATTACTCTATCGTGAGCTCGGAGAAAAATCGAAATTCAAAATTTTCTAGTGTATATATGCCACTTTTGCATCACCACAAAATCAGAAATATTTCAATCGGAACCGTTATAGTTCAGGAGTCGTCTTTATTACATTCCTCAGGATAGCAAAATAATGCAATTTACTTAAACACTGTTTATTAGGTGATAGATAAGTGCGGGTGCATTACGAAATGAAAAGTTTAATCCCCTAGACACTTGAAGTAAAACTAGCACATATAATACCGGTGTTATTACTCGGCACAAAAATCCATGCATGTATGCCAGTCAGGAAAGTTGTTGAAGTTCCCAGCTTTTCCAAAATATGAGAATCGATTACATATTCGAAAATCCTTGTTGTAGGCATATCTGCGAACGTGTTTCATATCAGTTGCACTTAGCTCATGTCCTGAGTCATAGATCTGCGAGCAGATCATCTCTGAATGACTATTTCTTTTAGCCAACAATTATTTCAACAGTAGAAAAATTTCATTGATGAAAAAAAAATGAAAATATTGTTTAATCATTTTTTGTTCAGCAAAAATACATATAAAGTTTATTCTCTTAAATTTACAGTTATACAAATATTTTACACGTAATAGGGAGAGACTGCTCGCCTATACATTGGCATTGATTGCAAAAAGTCTGCATGAATTGTTTATTTCATAAACGATTAGTTTATATTGAAATAACGATATCAATTATCTTTAGATGTTAAAGTAAGAATGTCAACTGATTTGGAGATTTTTTTAGAGGATAGAATAACAATCTTTTTCCTTTTAAAGGGGAGAAAATTAAATTTTCGCCTCCAGAGAATGAAACAACAATTGAATTACCTTTAGAGGGGCAGCAATATTCGTTGACGCACTTATACCCTGCTAGACAAGATTTCTTCATGCATTTTTTTAGCTCGTGCTTGGCATAGGCCGAAAATGAAATATTACAAATCGATTCTGCAACACAGAAAATGAATATGAGCAATACATTTGAGCAAATCCAAAATATCCGGGACAAATTTTCATCAGATTTTTCTACTTTTATATTAAATCGGGAGCATTTTGATTCATTTCGTTGTGGAAGCCCTTTCTGAGTGATTGCGTTCAATCGAAAACAATTAACCCGATTCAAGTAGTCGTCGTGTTTCTAGCTGAGCTCAAATAGATGCAGTTGATCATCTTTTCAAGGTTGAGTGAATTGGCTCTTGGCCGAGAAATTCATAAAGAAAACGGATTATATTGGAATAATTTGTGCTAAAATAAGAAGATAGTCTTATTAAGTACGAATTTTTTTGTCTCACTTATTCTCTATAATTTCGTGCAACTTCCGCGAATATAATTGCGAGGAGATTATTTCATGGCTAGTGTGAAATTGTTGTAAATTACCGTAGGTTGTATGCAACCGATTCTCATCTATATTTGGCCCCTTTAGAAGGCGAATTGTTTCATCGTTGCATTGTTTGCGGCATTCCGTCGACGTAGCAAAGCGATTGCCATTACCGCCACAACCAGCATATTGAAATGGTTGACATACACCTACGAAAACCATCCTTGTGATTTGCTTCATACATAAGATTGTTCTCAATTATAATATTTTTATAAACTTTTATAGACATTCGAATTGGGGGACGGGTAACATAATTCACGGTTTATGTTTGAGTAGATTTTCCATATTTCCTTTTCAACGAATCAAGGAGTAATCGGTCGTCCGAATGAGTTCAAATGAAATATGCAAAAAAATTTGCATAGCAACTCACGTTTATGGCTTCTTATAAAGAACGCACATATGAATGAACAACGGCAATTAGCAATTTTTTATTTTTAAGCTATGGTTTGATCAACTGTATCTTGCTGCCGCATATTTCTCAACGAACTCAAATACATATTTTTACTTAAATACTAAAGTGGGTCGTAAGTATATAATTTTCATGTTTCTGGACAAAATTCCATTAAAGAACTTAAACAGCTAAATAAATGTCTTACACTCAGAAGAAATCGATGAAAAAGTTATGAGTGGGAAGGGGAATAAGTTTGCAAATAAAACTTATTATCTAATTTGCCATCGTATCAGCGCAAACTGTCTTACCTGTCCTCATATCAAAGTAAAAACTTGTCGATGGTTGTTGTTGATCACACTCGAATCCGCTATCCTTAGTTAGAGTGCACTCTGAAGCTAAATATTTGCTGCCATATTGAAAGAACGTTCAAGACTTCGAAAAAAAAAATCCCTTGATTAAAATTTTGCAAAAGAGGTTACTTTCACTAATCGAATGAGAAATCGTGCCACGTCCGATCATTCACTGTGACTGTGGGTCATCAAACATTTCAAGTAACTCTCTAGACAATTGTTCAAGCCAAAGAAATTAAGCCTTAGAACATGTATTCCTTGAATCACTTGCTGGAATGTCCGATAAAATCTTTTAACGTTTAAAGAAATACTTCCAGTTATAAAAATACAATCCCATCTTTTCTATCCTCAGTCCCTTAAAATGCGTCCACAAAAAATTGTGAACTCTTTGGGACGACATATGGTCACCAATTCAAATTGATAAAATAGTGGACAAATTCTTTGGCTAACACAATGAGAATTTCAACCGATTTCGATCTTTTCATATCATAGAAGATACAAAACTACTCAGTTGATTTCCAAGGGATTGCACGAATACCCAACATAATAAACGCGTAGAATAGGACATAGAAGAATAGCTTATTACGCAGCTCAACAATTCAGTCGGATAGAACATCGCAAAGAAATCTCACCTATGGCGAAGCCCCGATGAAAGAAATAAAATAAAAGGACAAGTTGTTGGAACATATCGATTTGCGTGTTTTTTTGCTTGCTGAAAATATACATAAAATCTATAAATTCTCACTTTTGGCTAGCAGCGCAACTTTTACAATTTGGTTATTTCTCAAATGGAAGCGCCTTAAGAGTTTCTTTTCGACGAGTTTATATGGGGAAGGATAGGGAAGTTGATGGTATACAATTAAACGCGAATAAAGAGGATACACAAGACAAGTCGGACAAGCTAATGTGGTAAAACTTGTTTCTTTCTTCTGCGACCACATACATACGTTATGAATCGTATAGTGATTCTACACTAACTTGTTCTTATGTCATTGCAAATTGTGCAACACATCGACTTGATCTTTGCAAATCAAAGTAGCGGTTTTTGAAATGCTACTCATTCACAGTATCTGATTGTTCGACGTCGCAAATATCTATAGCACTTCATATCGCGATTAATTTTTATTTTCAAATATTTCGAAATTTATCTAATATTTGGTAATGTTCACAATATACTGAAAATTCAAAGAAAATAGCAATGGACAGTGCATTGCATTTATGAATATTTTTTGCTCATATTTTATGTGCTATAAATTGCAACGATTTTGAGAGAGTTGAAGGCTTCAAAATGTTCCTAGTAATGATACACTGCATAGAATTTAATAATGTTATCTTGATATATAGATCGAAGATATTTCAATATCAATAAATCGTGCGCTATTCATCACTGATATTTTCGATTCATCCATAGATTTTAGCCTTTAGAGTAGCAACTACACCGTTACCTATGTTGTATAAACAAACTAATTTTGTAGGAATGTTTCAGTAATCCACAATATTCGGGAACACAATATTTTAGAAGGAAAAAATATTCACCACGTTAATAAAGCTCAACTCGAGTATCAAACGGCGATGAAATAATTGGCATGAAATCATTTGTAAAAATTCTAACGTTATGCAGAGTTTTAAAATGGGAGATTCCAGAGAATTTTGCTAGTTTGAGGGCAAATTTTTGTTATGAAGATTTATGTAAGGAATTTATAATAGCTTTGGTTTATACTTTTATGCAAATTATGCACTATTGAGGCTGATATAAGTGTTTAAAATGCGGTACTAAAAAGAGATGTGCTAATTCCACCATTCTTGCGATAAAATAGATGCATTGATTAACTATCAGTATGCTCTACTTATGAGTAGTGCGTAATCTTGCAATAGTGTTAACGCATCAAAATATGAGCGGAATAATAGCTCGAGTTTTTCGGATTGATGATCGTCTTAGAGCAATGAGATTTTGTTCTAGCGGCTTGCTTTTAGAATATCTCAAAATTTTATTTTTAGAGACGAAGCGGACGAGCATTGTCACGAGTCTTCTCTGATACCATTAATGCACTTGGGGAAACTGCAAGCAATGCAATTTCTTCCATTTTTTTAAAGCGTTGAGAATCGATGCACGCTTTCACGTTCACCTTCAACCAACGCGTTTCTCAGCGCTAAATTTTTTTCGCAATTGAGTAAAGCGAAAATGCAGTTGTATATCTAATCGAAAATTCCACCATTCTGCACTAAACCGACCGACTTTAAAAAATACCTCCCAATCTAAAGCGGCTCGATGAAACAGAAGTGAAATTTCGACTCGATGAAATAGACAGATGGCGCACGACGCATCGATAGGATAGGATTTCTGCTTCGATCTCGTAACTCACTTATAGCGAAGATGCCAACGGTAGCTCCGTATATGTTTCATTCATTTGCATGAGCCATTTATATATAAAAGCATCTGTTTCTATTACAAATTGAGCAGAAATGCTTCGATGAGTGGCTATGGCCGGTATGACGGTGTTATTATTTTGGATAACGCCAGTTTAGAAATAATAAAACTGCATCATCCTGTGCTGGCAGAAGCAGGTGATTATAGACCAGGTATTTTTTACTATTAACAATGAACTTCCATATTTTCATTCACAAGCTGCACTACCATAACATGCCAATTCAACAGACAATTTTGCAATATAATAGAGGATTCCGTGAAATAGAGACATCATGGATACATAAGATACGTTTATTTAATATTATCTTCTGCGATGCTGTTGTAAATGGATGCAGTTTGAAACGCATAACATGAGAGGTTTTCGTTGTTCGCTTGACAAAATCGACTACTCCGTGTGATATAAGTGAAATCTTCACTGGAACAAATGACGTGAAAATCCCCGCTGAATGCCTCTTCGGCAAGCTTTTGTATTTCGCGCTTTGAAGATTCCGCATTTTCTTTGATTGCCTGAAATGATGCGATTTGAAAATGAGCCTCAAGATGACTTCACTATTTGAAATTTCCATCTATAATTCAAATCTTAGAAGGCGAACAATGAGAATGATGAAAAGAAAATGCGCATCGAGAATCGGTCAAAATTACAACAAGACTTGAAATAAAAAGCCATACTAATCCCTCTATAGCAGTCCGTAAATGATAGTGCAATTGATTGGCGTTCAGCAGCAGCTAAGAGAGTCGATGCTAAGCAACTCGGTTTGGATTGGCCTTCCAAAGCAGACACCTGTTGCTAATAGTGGGCAATGAACCTCTCCTTAATCTTTGAAAAACTTGGTTTTTTTCTCATTGCCTTAAAGCACTCTATTAATTCAGGTTTGCGGGTCCTTGAAAGCCAAAAAACTGATATGAGAAGACGAACATAACATTTTTTTCATAAAGGTTAGAGGGCCATGAATATCATTCGCAGCTTTTCAGTATGCCCACCTGTAAGGGCTTGATTATTTATTCACTATAGGCTTATTGCTTAAAACTCTTTAAATGAAACTTTGAAACGACTAATAAGACAACATGAACGTTGTGCTATGATAAAGTCGACTTCAGTCTAGTTGAAACTCAGTTGGCAGTCTTTATATGAACGGACAATCAATGAATGTTCCAAATTCTTTGGCCACATGGAGTCTCTGATTTCAAAGCCTACAGATGAATTGTGCGCTGCTATCCAAATGGAAAATATTTGCCCATTTTGTTGCCTGAATGTATTTATTAACATTATGGAGAACTTCATGTAATTATTAATGAGAATAGTATATACATTTGTCATAATATCATGCAGTTTCTCATCGGTGCATTTTGTTTCGATATGTGTTGCATTCTCCATTTTATCGTCGTAATTGCGCAAATTGCGTCGCGAACGATAATTGCAACGAGTTCCGCATCGAATACAGCAGTCGTTAAGTGGTGCATGAATAGGACTGCAATATCGTAAATAAACTCAACCATTTAAGATGCAGTATATGCGAGCTCATTTGCCGCCACTTAGCCGTTAGATTCAAATCAGCCTATTTCAAATCATTTTCAATGTTTCTTTATCAGTTGCAATCGTTATAGCGCATAAATGTTAAGTATAGCGCAATAAACCTATTATTGTTAAGTAAACGTATAACTTATGATTGAAGTAATGACTAGCTCTCTCTATCGGTTAGATAATTTCTGTAAGTGATTGTTTCAATACAGAAAATCGGTTCTTATTGAAGGTGTTAACGCTGATCGATTACCGTACTCACTGTGCATCAGTGTTATGTATCTTTCGATCTGTGTCATATTAAACGAGTCGGAAGTGATGCCAACTTTAAAAACAAGAACTTCCATTTACTTCTTCAAAAACTATCATGGTAATCATAGTTGAGCATCAGTGTCACTCGATTGTTTAATTTGTCTAAACCCGCAATATGCTTTTTCTTTGATATTTTGATGTTTCAGCAATATTCGAAAATGCTACACTCATAAAATTTCCTCCTAAGATGACCGCAACATTGAAATAAAAGTGATGAAGGAGGGATTGCCAAAGTAATCGGACCCAGTTTAGCAAAGAAAAGAAGCGACTAATAAAATCCGATGTGAGCATCATTGAAGAAAATATTCATAATCTATTTCTTGCCAGTTGTTCTAGCTTCTGAAAGATTAGAAAGGGATGCATGCGATGTTATCAAAAGCATTAAACCATTCTAAAATTGTCTCTTCGTGTCATGCCATTTTCTGCTGAAAAATGCAAGTGGGCTAGCATTTCAAAATGATAAAATAAATCACCTTGGAAATTGATGTTGCGGTATTGCTGGCTGTGGTACTGGAATATGATAAGAAGGCGGTTGCACATGTGAACCTGTGACATATCCAGGTACACATCCACCTGGTAGAGAAGGTGGTAAACCTATCGATCCTACGTAATTTAATGGATAAGCTGAAGATTCTGATAGCGGCGTATAAATATGTGGCACATGTGAAGGGACAATACGCGTCCGCGGTGCGGTCTGTAAGTTCATGAATAATATTTTCATTTCCTGGTTTAGTCTATAATTGGATCAATAAATGGTTCAATAATTAAATATCTTTTGAGAAGAGCAAAGAATATGATAGGCTTTATATATACCACTCACAAATGGCCAGCTAAAAATCATCGGAAATCCATATGCAAACAGCGATGGCTTACTGAGCTCGAGTATCCGCAACGCACATTATCTTTACCGTCTTTTCAGAAGAAATGTGTCTCGTGATATATGCAGTTAAAACATGGAATATTCATAATCGAGCATTAATAGGTGAAAAAAAGAGGGAAAGGAATAAGTTAAGCAATATTCGTAGCTTCAAGTAAGCCTTCATATTTTTCGTGGATATATAATGGCCAATAGTTTTTACAAATTTATTTCCTTCATTCAAGCTTCACCTCCCAAATACGCGTAGTGAATCGCTCTGCATCAAGGAGGAATTGTAAAGATTGTAACAGTATATTTCTATGCTTGTCGAAGATATTTATTGAGGATATAAAAAATTCAATTCCCAAGAGCTTCTTGAGATATCGCCTTGACTTCATTAATGAGCTCATTCTACAAACCTCAGTTGATTTTACTGGTGTTACGTCGACAGTGTCGAAGGGCGACGTGTGAGCTTTTTCGTCGGCAACTTCAATAGTTTTGATTTGCTTCTCCAAGTTGGATAGTTCGTTTTCTCTCAGATAGTATGAATATGGCTGTGGAAGAGCATAGCCGTAGCTCCTACCTTGTAACGGTGGTGGTGAAAGAACAGGTGTCGAATAGCTTAAATAGAAATAGTTGGAGAGATGGTGGGGTGGACAGAGGTCTTGACGCATCGGAAAGCTGATGCAGAAAGGGCGACAAAGAAGAAGAAGAAGAAGAAGAAGATATATCACCGTCGTTGTCCATTCATCTATCACCTGTTTTTATTGTAGAGTTTGTATTTAACTGTGTGATGACCGTAGCTTTTTTAAGTCCTAACCTTGTCGTCTTGGGATACCGTGCTCTTCAATTTATTCGTCATGCCTTCATTATACTCTCTCGCTGCGAAGAATGACAATTTTGGTGAGGCGAGAAAGTTTCCACGAAAATATGAGAAGAAAAGGTAATAAATTACCTCGGGTGGACACGTGGTACTCCAGGGATCGGTGGACAAGAGGGTGGCAATGGTGGACACGGAATGGGAGGGGGACAAGGTCTGTGAGGCGGAATTGGAGGCTGCAGTTGGGGCGGACACAGACATCGAGCGCCATAGTAGTGAGCGCAGACCTGATGAGCACACACAAGTAGCATCCAGATGAACATCATCTGTAACTTTGTAACCTTACGCACCTACTCACAAGCAAATGGGTAGAGCGACTTAAAGTAACTCTCGAAAACGATGGCCTAATAATAAATGAAAAATCGCAAAAAAGTGGTGCAGATGACCGTTGAACGACGTGCATTTGAACTAATAACTTCAACTTACATGCGGACTTTTCTTCAATGAATAGATTAAACTATTTCTCACAAATATACGAAAAGTTGAAGAAAGCTGGATAGGCAACCGCTTAGCCTAGAGGTAGTGAAAGAACTAAGAAAAAAAACTGGCCATGTCAGAAGAGGTGGAGATCCGTCTACTACCATAATCAACACACAAATCTTATTCCTTATCACTGTTTAACTTTTAAATAAAGAAGAATTTTTTCATTATGTGTTCGCCTTTATTGTCCATTTGTAGTAATACATTTATGCAATGTTTTGTGGCATATAATTGTGATGCAACTACTGACAAACAGACGATTCGTTTTGTAAAGAGACGACCTAAGCCTACAGGATTGATAAATATGGTACATTACTGTAAATTGATTTTCAGTTCCTTAACAACAATTTATTTTCACTAGTTTAACATACTGTAAAAATTACATGCTGATTTCTGAGTGCGCGAAGGAAGGCTTAGGCGGATTTAAACGTCGCATTGCTCAAAGATCAGCTGCAGTTCAAGCACAGCTTTCAGCAGATTATTGCATTAAACTTCAGCCTCTTTGAGCCTTTTTCGACTTCAAACGACTTCAGTCGGGCCACACACTGTAATCACTTTTTTCCACCCTTTGGACAAAATCAGTCGAACAAATAACGAAGGACGAAAAGGTTGTGATAACGACCCGATCATGATGGGAAAAAAGAAAACGAAGGAGCGTATTGAGGATCGGAAAGCTATTATATAGAGCATGAGGATTAGCAATCGCGCAGTCAAGTTTGCTTTTATTGCTGCATCGCAGCCAGGCTCAGATCACTTGGAAAGCGATTAAGACACCACTTTATACTAGTTTTGTATGGATGCACTCTTTTAATGACCATTCGATGCATAATTGTTCATCGACGAAGTTAGGCCGATTTGTTCCTTATAAGACCCTGAATGCTGACAAGACTAGAAGCAGTTTTCTTCTTTAACAAATGGCCGACGTGCACATATACACGCAAACACTTGTGCACATACACACGGACAGACCCCCCCCCCCCCACACACACACACACACACACACACACAAACACACGTACGCAAAAACCACCCACAAACGTTAATTTCAACTGATGGACAAGGGGATCGTTAATTAGGTTAGCAGTAGAAGAACAATGATATCTTGTAGTTTGACTCGATAGTTAGACGTTTTGCACCACATCTGTAAGCAGTGAGCGAGGCTGTTGAATGCATAAGGAGCAACCTGTGGTATCGTTTTTTTCAGTAACAAAAAAGTCTGTTCTTGATAGTCTGTTCTTGCAACAAAAAGTCTGTTCTTTTTCAGTAACAAAAAACTCTCTGATTTCTTATAGGAGAACAAATTGAGCTCAGAACCTTAATGGCGTTCAGCTTATGAAAGAAGATAACCGAATGGATAGAAATTAGCTTCCTAGTTCTCGGTTTTCTACAACAGTCGTGAAATGAGGGAATTACCTCCACCTCACTCCTATTCACGATTTGCTCTACTGATTGCATTATGTCATAGCACCCTATCAGCTTATACCACGCATTTAATTTTATCATTACTATCATTATATATAAATATATCTTGCTGTTGTTAGTGAATAGCTCATTTGGGAATGCGAGCAGGGGGAGAAGGGTGGAAGGTCCATACAAGATGACGAAAGCCGGCGAGAACTTTTCAGACATGCAAGTATTGTTGATGCAGGTAATCAGGCAATTCAACGTGCGGTTGCTAACTTCAAATGATAACAGACATGCAAATTTATTTGGCTTAGCAACGGAAAGAGTGATCCCACTTAGTGAATGACAACGACAACTGAGCATCTAAATGAATCTCTAGTGGATACACACATAATGACCCATAGACGTAATGCAATCACTGCTCTGTTATTACAAAGAAGTTGTATTTGGTACAGATTCTCGCAAATGCTCGGTACAGATTCTTGCAGAGTAATACGGTATTCTTATAGATGAATTCAATATATCAGAGCAAGTCATATAATCAATAATTCAATGTTCTAGATTTCTTCTGCATATTTAGGTCAGTTAATTGACGCTCAGCTCGTTAAGAGTGCAATAAGAGTAATTTTGTTCAATTATTCCCATTCATTTCGCTGAACAAATTTTCCTCGCTATCTTCGCACGGCTGCCTAATTTTCAGTGATAGATTGCTGCTCGAAATTTCTCAAATGCTGACATCTTCTTCTGAATGAGACGAGAAAAAAAGACGGACGTTACGCCGAAAAGAGGAAATGTTCAATTGTAAACAGCCAGATGGATCCGTCTATCATTTCTTTGCTGTCGTGCTCAGTGCATTTCTAGAGGAATCTTTTCGCTATAACGAAAAAATTTTCTTACACTACCAAAGAACTAAAAAAAAAAGTTTTGACGTGAACGTGACATTTTTATTAAAATGGAAAGAAGACAGCCGTTGGTATTGGAACTTGCGTCTCCATCAACATACATCACGGTATCGAAGAACTTAAAACAAACTGATATCTGTAGGACTCCAACATTTTCAGAACCTTTCATTATCGTTTTCCTCCTTCTCCCCCTCTCAACTCCCCTCCTCTCCCCTCAAATGGCATAGACTAGATGGACACGGCCTTGTTGTAGGACAGTCTGATTACTTTATGAAAGGAATCACTCTGTTCACTGTTTCCAAAAGAATAAGTCGCGAGTTTGATTTTAAAATCAAAAATTAAAATCTCTTTGCTTAATCAGACAACGCTGAGTGATTTCAATAAAAGTATTTCCTCCTCTTTTTTTCGTCCATTTAAATTTCTCGTTAAATAACATCGATAGTTTCATTTGAGCACGAGGGAACGATATTTTTGCTTTCAGTCTGCTTTATTTGATAATTTAAATGCCGTTCGCTTTCATAAAGATGCATTCTAGTAGTAGATTATGCCAGAGGGATGACTGCTTGTAAATACATCTGCGTGTCTGTTTACCCGTCTAAAAGTTTTAACCTGCTGGGGACCACTCGATGAATATTTCATATGCTTCATTATTTTTTTGCTAATGGTAGAACGCGAGATAAACAGAGGCATATGTCACACCATCACAGCTGCAACGCTTTTTCACTCTTTTTAAATTTTTACTTTCACTCATTTGTGCAAAGATCTGTGATGCTAGTTATTAAAATTAGTAAACAGGTATAATATTCCTATTTAATTTTATTATTAGTTTCACACCATCGTACCAGATATGAAAGATTGCAAAAGCTGAATAGTCGAGTAATCGTTGTACTTTTTAGTTCAGCGTCAATATACACTGCACTAAATCGGTCGATCGATACTTAGAAGCAACTGCAAAGTTTCGAACGACTTTGAGCACAACAGGCGCTCGTTTGCTTGACTCTCTTCTTTGCCTCTTCTTAATCGGTGAACTTTCATCAAGCGATCACATGTTTACTGAATTTTTTATCGAGTAGCGAGTATATTTCGGTATTATCCTATCACAGCCAGTTATTTCGGGAACGCCCGCCCCCTGTCCTATTCAAAGCTTGCGTAGGAAACTCATTCTGGGGCCTTCAATTCAGATGCCCACATTTCGGAAGCTCGAGTGGCAGAAGCAAACTGTCGAAAACCTCAGCTTTGACAGTCTCCTTTCATGTCGCAAAGCAGCATTAGCTTATACGCTGCGCTTCAACATATTTTCATGGCTTCGATGAAATGCGTTCTGGTCATAAGAGATTTTTTATTTCCGATTTTAGGACGGGTCATATGTTTTTAATTCAGCAATTTAATTGGTTCTCTGTTGTGGTGGATATCTTCGATCACCTTATATCAGAAATTTCCAAAAACCTTATAGCTTTATATCTGTTTCCCATTTGAACTCATCTAAATTTGCAAGTGTGTTACTTTCACATCAACTCTATTCCTTTCAAAATGGGATATATCCAAATTATTCCGATTGTTCACAGAAAACAACACATCTATTTCATCGATGACGCTAATTGGGAAACATTAGCATCTTTTTTTCTCTTTAAGAATGTAGGCATGTCCTTTTCTTTTGCGTGTGTCGCTTTTAATATATAATAAAATAGCAAATAAGCAAAAGTTTGACATTTGGTTCAAGAAAATTTTCGGAAGATAGCGAACAAATAAGCACTTCATTCCCGCTCTTCGATAGAAGCACTAGGCTGCGACTTTTTATGTCCAGTAAACTAGTTGATAGAACGTCGCAACGAAGCGCAAAACGCTTTCTCTGCTTCTATCGCATTCCTATTGGTCAGTGAAGAGGGAGAAAGTGTTGTATATTGGTCACTGTTGCCAGTCTATGGAATGAAATTGAATTAGAGTCGTTTCTTTAACTGCACTCAATCGCGATGTAGTAACGTAGTAAACCTAAAACTAGCAAAGTTAAGTAAAGTGGAGTGTAGTTTGTGTCATACTAATCTTTTGGCTTGGCAAGCCAATAACGACTGCTAGACTAGTCAATCTCTTTAATTATGCACTAGCCAGTAATGCCACCGCTCATTACTTGAATAGTCAGGTCAATGTGATGATCGTGTATTAATTATACTATTCTCAATACCCTGATAATATCATCACATTACTATTAAATATGAATTGAATTCGATAGTAAAATTTACTGCATATATAGGAAAGGTTACTGTCAATGATCCTATAGTATGCAATTTTTGTGCAAAAAATTTGAATCTTTAAATAGAACTGGAATTCTAATGTGATAACTTTACAGCAGACAAGTATCGATGAAAATAGATTGTGAATTTCGATGCGTATTGAAAGATCCAATCAATTCGAGAGGATTTCTGTACGTCTGAGCTAATGAGATAACATTTACATCAACGATGTTTACATTTAGAACATTTCCGCCGTGAATATATTATGCAAATTTTTCGCATAAATTTATAAAACAATAAAATTCGATCAAATTATTTGTTCGATAGAGAAAATTCCTCAGTATAATGAGCACACACATAAACACATCAACACATGCACACATAGACAATACAGAGATACGCGCATTTGCATACATCGATGAGTACACACACAGCAGACGCAGAGGCACATATGTATATACATAAGGACATGAGGATCGTAGTTGCGAATTGCCGCTATGGTGCCATAAAAATGGTTTAAATTTCATTTGTCGTCATCTTTCTACGGTGCTTTCACTGTATCAGGTTTACCTTTTTCTTTCACACCCACTGCAAACTATGCATATCCAACATGCTTACTGACCTTCTTATGTGGTCAACGCGTCGAGAGAGATTGAAGGAGACGGGAGGGAGGGAAAACAATTCAGATGGAAATTGAACGTAATTTTAAGGGGAATTGTGCGGATATTCAAAACAGTATTTGTTTGAGTTGACCAACTTCATCTATAAGATGCACTTTGTTTTTTGATTGCTTTCTTAAGTAGTCAGTGAGCGAAAATGAGCGAAAAAAGTCTGCTATTTTCATCACATAGAAATGTCTATTCTATGGGAAGGTCATAGTGGATATGAAAAATGGAGCTGAGAAATAGAGTGGATAATAATGGTTGAGGTGAATTTTGGGTGATGGAGAATGGCACGAATTCACGGCCACTCATTTCTGAGCCACAATCACATATGAGTTAAAATTAATCATCTTTCAGTTATAGATTTTCAAGTGCTTATATTCTTGAGGACCTCTTCTTATGCGAAAACTTTAAATATTCGTTTACAATTAATTTTTGAAGGTTGCAGTATACTGAAAAATCAGGCGGATGAAATGATCAGCAAATTAGGCCAACGTTGAGCATTTGTTCGCATTTTTGCACTTTTCAATGAACTGACTTTAATTTTTTGTTTGCTATAAATTTGTCGAATTGTCCTATTGATTGATTAGAAATGGCATAATCGATGAGTACACATCAAAATTGATCTCGAGAAAGAAATGAGCTAAACAATTTCGCGATATACTGCGTCTTCACATTTCGCTCACTTCATTAACGAATTTCATTAGTTAGCAGAGAATAATAAATATGCAAAACAAAATTTCGTGTTTTATTTAATCCAACGGCATGTTTAAATAGTTTACAAGAAGTTCATTATGTTATCACTCGACTGATGTAACTGAGAAACCAACTGGTGTAAAATGCGTGCAGTTTTTTAACCACTGAATGTCTCCAACATTCACCAAAGTTGTTGCTTCGGCATATTGAGGGCGTTTGCAGAGAGACGTACAGCACACTTATCGCAAGGGAGCGACTGACCGAAAAAAATAGCGTAAATAATTTGGCTTTTAAATATGTATGAAAGATAAAATTGATGACGATCCCGAAGTTAAATGTACAAGTGATCGGCGGGCTGTTATACAGGCATGCAAACAGATGTACAGAAAATTATCAATAGGCAGTTGTTGTTTTCGTCCAAATAGTAGTAACGTAAAAGTGCCGCGACGGATGTTGATGTGTGCGGTATAGGTTTGATGATGCTCATCACCACTTGATATCGATGTTTTCAAACGCAGTGCAAGCACCGAAAGATGAATAACGAAGAGTAATCAGCTTATATTCACCAGCTTATAAATTTCGACCTTCAGTAAAGTCTAATCAATATTTTGTTATGTGACCGCAAGTGAACAACAAATGAGATTCGCTGAAATTGGTCTACTGTTACACTTGGTTAGCTAATATATAGGTACTGGTAATTGATAAACCAAGTTATCAGTGAGTGCAAACAACGTTTCAGATACAAACTAAAAGAAACGTCATTAATCGTTAAATTTCATCCAGGCGGCCAGGTGTAACGGTGTGTGAAAAGTCAATGAAGTGCTTTCTTTGAACTTTATTGTTCGCCTGCAATAACAGTGAGAAACACTTCTGAGAAATGTATGCTCAACTGAAATCTCATAACGCCTTGCCATCGCCTTCGCTTATTCATTACCTTAAAATCCAAATTCCCGAACGCGTAGGAAATGTATCGCGCTTCTCAAAGCATTGTTGTGTAAATATTTCATTGGCCTGGAATGTGCAGATCGCACATAATAACACAATATGTGTGCATATGCTCCTCTCTCGACTATCTCGTATGTTTACATGGTCTATGAGTACATCGTCGCTCATTCATTTGTTGTCTCCTGTACCACCGTCGCCTTTGTTTGATAAAGGTTCACTTGCCACCTGTCGCCGAAACACCGTATTCATTGGCTTAGGTCGAAAATCTTAGACTTCGGTTTTGATTTCCACTCAGGCTTAGAGTTTCATTTCATCACTCACCTGTTTTTTGTTTAAATTCAACATGGCAAAAAAGTCCATGCCGGACATGGCTTGCTTTTTGCTTTCAGTGCTGTCGATTCGGATTCTTGGCTATTTTCCAACAACGAAAAAAGCGATTTATTGACGTTCTGCTCTTGGCAGCGGTTTTGTTCAGTGTTAATTCTTTTTCGTTCAACTTATTGCCCACTTGTTCGACCGATTGTTTTTACAGAAGTATGCTTTCGCTCGATGAACAGAAGCGAAAGTTGAAGCTTTCAGATCGTCTATGAATTTATTCCTATTCAATTCGTTGTTTTATTTAATTCCTTTCCCATATTTCAAATTGTTTAAATAGGTTATTCGTTTGATTCGCTAGATAAACCCATAAGAACAAGTGTAATTGATGCAACTTGAAAACTAGAGGAATCCTAGCTCACAAAGGAATAGATAGAGTAGGAGAAGGGCAGAAAAAGTGATTAACGATTGTATGCCGAGGATCGATCGCTGCATGAAGCATTGAATAGATCGAGGGGTTTTGTTCAGGGGCGATTAATGTCGCAGTATCGCAGCCACTGACTCGCTAATATATTCTGGAAAAATAAGATTAAGAAATATGTCCGACTGCTGAATATGAAGGCGCTTTCTCGTGATTTCAGCACTATGCATCACATGATTTTACTGACGATGTAAACTCTTTTATAGCTTCTTTTAAAGCCAGCTTCCAAATTTTCGAGAAAATATGCCAGGGACCGCCAAGTTTGTGCATACGTGTATCTATCTGCATTTCTGAAACTCACACGATAGACCTAGTATTACTGACTTTTGAGTATGTTTACAACTGATGGGTCCGATAGGCTGAATCGTGAAAGCGCTTATCGTTCCACCTTCTTTGGCCAGCATCCCATTCGTTTACTTCGTAAAAATTGTTGAGTGACTGAAATGGTATTGCTTGAATTCGTGGGCAAAATCTCTTCAAAATTTTTTGGATATTTCTTCTTTTGTGTGCATTTCATCATTCGACGAATTTTTATTCTCATTTTCTGCAAATGGTTCGACCCAGTGGAAAGAAAAGCTCTTCGTATGCAAAATTCGAACCATTGTTCCATTGTGTTGTGACCGAGCCAATCTTTGCTGCGATGTCTTATGTGGTTACTAAATTTAATTTATTGGTAATGCAAAGGATCTGACTAGTTCGCAATAGTGCAGTGGCAAGAAAGCGACGTTACAGTTGTCACCCATTGCCTCAATCCCTTCATTATCGTTGTTCATTTTCGCTGTCGAACTGATTATCTGGTCTCAACTTTGCTTATCGAATTTAGAAAGAATAGACGGATATTATTTTTAAAAAAAACGATTAGGTTATAGCCATAACTGCATTGTTAAATTAGGCTCAGGGGTTAAAATTTAATTTTTGGAGGGGCCCTGGAAGGTTATAAATGATTCTAAGTACCATCCACTTTACGGAATAAGGCTAGTAATCGAGAGATGGCTTATACTAGAGGTTTCACGGTAAAGGGGGCCGCGGAAGTTGCGAGCAGCGAACCAAAGAGTGGCGAGAGGTGCGGCATGGCCCAGATTGATATGGTTGAATAATTGCTGCCACGTGCGCTCAATCTATTGCTGTGTGTTCTGCTTTCGAGTAGTTTCAGCTGTTTCTTTGTTGCATGTATTGATGATGCACTTCACCCCATCAGTTTATGTCACAAATAACCTCGTTGGAAACTCTTAATCTATCACAACTAAAACTCCACTCTGTTTGAGCTCAACTTCGCTCTGCTATAAACTTATTGCAATATTCCTTATATGTTCTTTATGTATTTCATTGCTCTACATTCGAAAATTTTAAAAATTTTGTTGAAGAAAGCATATATATATATATATATATATATATATATATATATATATATATATATATATATATATATATATATATATATATATATATATATATATATATATATATATATATGCAGCTGCTTATAGAACCTTTGCTGCAGTTGGTTTCAATGAACGAATGAGGGAAGTTGTAATGTTTAAATTTCATACGTATAATATGCGCCATAAGCCGACTTCTGATTCAGTAATTTTGTTACGATTGATGTTTTTTAAGCTAATTATGAGCGTTCGAAGTGCCATGGAATTTGCAAGAAATATCAAATTATAGATATTTGTTGTGACTAGCTGCTGGACAAAAACATTTTCAGGGAGGATTTATGCAACCAGTTATTCGCACGGGAGAGCGGGCATACATCGTTTCACGCTTTCGGCACCGGTTTGCTATTTTTTTATTTTTATTTTTGTATTTTTACGTGACAGTTGGTCACCTGAAATGTAAAAGTATATCATTTTAGTATTTTTGATAATCTTTTCTACTTGTCTTTAAATCAAAGGACTATTATTTAAAGTTTTCTGTTCTCATATAAGAATAGAAATCGTTGTTTCGACTTTAGAGCTATTTGTCTTGGAGACTGATGCATTGAATGGCATCTTTTAATGGTTTTTTAATGTCTTGCAAAATTCGCAACTGCATTAGACAAACGCATTAAAGCTTACGGGAGGGTGAATGATTTGAAGCCAAAGTAATGACTATTCACTGGAAGCTTTCGTCAATATGTGAAGGCAGTAGTGTCTTTGTCTGATGACTTATGAAGGTAACAGCGGGCGATATTCGTTTTGCATTACAGACTGCGAACATTTCATTCCATTTACTTACTTGCTAAGAAGCGCATCCATCCCGCCCATCTTCCGTGATGTGGCGCGCTTCGTTAGATTCTATTTCCAGTGAAAGGAAAGTGTTATTAAAGCGCATGCCCTTTGAATCCCTTTGTACCCGGTTTTGTCGCGAGTTGCCGAATCTTCAGGGTGTTTGAGGTTTCTGGAGTTTAGGCTATTGAGGCAGGGAGTGAACCCTAACAAAATAGATGGACCTCACATTGGGGAGCCCTAATGTCGAAAATTTCCGACTTTCATGCCTCGAATGAAACAAAGAAACGTTTTCTGATATATGAATATAAGCACTATATGCATATCTCTTTATTTATTTGACGCATAAACGCAGCAGTTATATACTTTGCGATATGTGTCTTATGAAAAAATATATTATCGCAGCAACTTCTCGAGAAGTTTGTAGGCGCCAATAACAGCTCTATCACTGGATGTGAAATTTTCCTCCTCGGCGCCCAAGTCATGCTGCGTTGGCGTACCAGCAGGACGTGCATACTTTGCTGCAAATGATCAATTTGAGTTTTTAAAAAAAAATGCGTTTGGAACCTCCTTTAGAACTTTAGAGCTTCGAGAATAGGCACAAGTTAGTGGGAGGAGTCGAACAAATTGAAGAAATATCTATGGCTGCTGCATTTTGTCACTTTTTCGACGCGCATTTGTTGATTAAATTTTTTTTCGTGCTCCGTAAACACCTGTGAAGAAAAAATTCTTGATCAGTAATAATTTCAACGCTGTCATAAATCTTTGCCAATATGAAAAGCTTTTTCTTTGTGACGATCAAACATATATGAAGATCGTTCAACTACCACCAATATGTTCCGTATATTTTGAGCATAACAAATACAGCACATTTCATCTACCTGTTTTTAACTCTCTTCACATTTTTTCAGCTATAATTCATCAATGCTGTGGAAAGCTTATTTTCTATAAAAGTGACATTAAATATTTTTCTCAAGTATGTAGGTTTGCTCACTTTTTCTCCACTGATCAGCAGGTTGCCGTCGTGATTCTTTAACCAGCAACAGCATCTCACAGTGAAATCCACTTATCATCACCTTTTTGCACTAATACCTGAGCATATTCTTTGTCATAAATTTTGTCATAAATTAGGAGTAGATATTAGAGTAAGCCATTAGCTGCATTTAATTTAAGATAACGTGATCACATAAAGCATCCTATAAATTTTCCCCAATTACAATAAATTATGAATAAACGAGCGAAACTTCGCATTTCTTAGTTCAATACATATTTCTAATTCGGAATGGCGAAAGAATTACCATATATTGCGAATCATAAAAAATATCTGCATCTTTCTAGACACTAATAACACCGAAAGAATCACGAAAGGCACTGAATCGTCTATTGGCCTTTAGACTGTAGCCGGTTTTTTGTAATCGTAGGTAATATTTTTTGTGTGCCTTCACTATCTTTACGCTCTCCTTTCTGACAGACATCCTATTCTTCACAGTCTTATAACATAACACGACGACTTAGTAGCAGAAATTAAGGGTGAAACGGCACTTGTAGATGAGAGAGTATTGACCGGTATATTACTGCTTCGATGTGTATTACTACTCAGATTTACGTGGGGAAAAATAAAACTGAGAAACACTAATAACCGCTGTACTAACGAACCTTCGTTATCGGGCAAATTCCTTATTTCTTTTCTGTGTCATCAAAAACGTTTGTTTTTGTCGCTGCTAAGTGAATCTTAAGCTGCATTTTCTCGCTTATTTCTATAGTAAGTTCCATGCAAGTTTTCGTCATTGATCATTCATATGTACGGTTCTCTAGGAAGTGCCAACGTTTACAATGTGATATATTTCATGTTTTTTAAAAAACCAAATGCTGTGCTTTGAGCTCGTAGTGTTTCAAACGCGGGATTTTTGAATTCTAGGAGGAAAAGATTGATTCTACCATTATACTTAAGATGACGTCCATTTTTTATTTATTGGAAGTGCCCTTCGATAAGGTAATTTACAAAAGAATTGTCGGGAAGGGTTTCGAATTCATTGCTCCATCCTTCCAAGTTCAAACTGGAACTCTTGAGCATATGCCCGTTACATGCAGTCATGTACGTTGTGCGGATGTGTCGATATGAATGACGGCTGCGTCTTTCATCTTTGAATCTACGATATTAATCGAAAACGAATTGCCCATTCACGTTCCACTGATAGGTTTGTTGATTTGAGCATAGCGTGCATCCATTCGCGTTGTTCGATAAAGATTTCTGATATGAACGTTGTGCTCTATAGTGCTCATTCGCATCAAAAAAATTGTCATTCCTTTATGTGATTGCCATATAGGGATTACCCATACATCACCATAAAATAAGTGTAACTTTGCTTGCATAGAAGTCTTCATGATACAAAATAAAAAAGCGTTTCGCCATTTTGGTACATTCTTTTGTCATTTCGCCACTTTATTCATATTTGTGCTCAGCAACGCTGCCTGTGGAGACTCAAAATGATCAAAAGTGATGGGATCTAATAAATGCATTGAGTTTGCTACTGAACTGAGATTTTTTTAATTATGCAAATTTCGTTAGCTTATTTTCACTGGTCAACTAGGTTTCGGTGATTGGCTCGTTGGAATGCTTATTCTATATATATATATATATATATATATATATATATATATATATATATATATATATATATATATATATATATATATATATATATATATATATTATATATATATATATATATATATTGGAATGCAATATATATATATATATATATATATATATATATATATATATATATATATATATATATATATATATATATATGCATTAGTTATGGGCAGTTATATTAATTAATTTAAATTTTGATACTTTTTAATACATGAGAATGTAACGCTTAAAGAATGTAACGCTTAAATGCTTCAAATGTTAGCGCCGCGGGCATTTATGTAAAAATTGCAACTTTTATGTTAAATTACAACAGTCCTAACTCTATAAATGTATCGGCGCAAATGTCTGTGCTTCCACCAGAGTTGGTAAAATAGTTTTTAAACCTGCTTGTTTGAGGCATAAATTTTGTTTATGCGGTGTCATGCATTGTTATCATTTGAAAGAGGCTTTGCATTAAGCATGTAATAAATAAAGTCCTGCTTATTCTTCGGTTAATGGCCATCTCAGAAAGCTTCTTTTATGCGAGAAAAATTTCAAAGGTGGCCTATAATTTGCACTATAATCTCCTAACATTGACATCTGCTGGTTAATTTTTTCTTGTTTTTCATGCGCTGTAAAAAATTTGCATTCGCAAGGCATAACATGTCAAAGGCGTCCCCGAACGTATGTATGCGTATGTCTTTCTACCCAGCTAAGAGTTTCAACCAAGAAACCGCCAGAGCTAGAAAAATAGTTCTTGTTGAGAACGACCTATGCCACAAGTTGGTCGCCCGCCACAGGTAGTTTACATAACTTTCGTCTTGTTGCATCAAATTCTGAAGGAGGGACAAACCTTTAAATCCGCCTGAAAGCTTGAATGCATATTGGGGTCAGTTGACTGGCAAATATTCTCTTCGCAACTGGCCGCCTTGCTAGAGCGAGCCTTTGTGCAAGGCTTGTATAAGCGGTCGATATGTATTCTAATATTGCGGATGTCCTTGACAATTCTTGGCACTGGTTATCTGATAGGTGGAGGTGTTAAAGTGCATGCCATGTTAACTCGTCTCCTGTTTCTGCCGTGTTTTTATGCTTTTTATATTATGATAAATATAACTTATGTTCCTAGAACAGAAGAATGCGATGAAATTACCAGTTGATATTGAAAAGAAACGCCTTTACTATACATCTGATTACCTCATTGACGCGTGATAGTGGTTAGTCTATCCACTTACTGTTTTTTATACTGCTACGAGAGGACGAAGAAGAGGAGCCGTATCGCTTAATTATAGATATTAGAATGGTGTGGGTACGCATCAGGTGTCTGTAATGTCGGTATTCATTCAAACAACATACAACTCATCGCCGTGTGATCCTAAAGATGCTTGACAATGACGCAATGTGTACTTGTAATGGAAATGGAGGAAATTAGTGCTCTTCTCAGATTAAGCCGCACTTTCGTTCAGTGCCAGATGACATCAGCGGGTCGCTGTTGCCTTCCTCTTCAAGATCATCTGGACATTTATTGCCTTTTATAGTATCAGAAAAATGAAAGCGCATTGTATTATAGTACATGAATTTTAATTTTTTTTAACGTTCCGTCTGAACAGTTATATTCCTCCCAT
This sequence comes from Ascaris suum, assembly GCA_013433145.1. Taxonomy (NCBI): domain Eukaryota; kingdom Metazoa; phylum Nematoda; class Chromadorea; order Rhabditida; family Ascarididae; genus Ascaris; species Ascaris suum. The sequence goes on along the minus strand of CM024178.1, from coordinate 4,876,384 downwards.
ATATATATATATATATATATATATATATATATATATATATATATATATATATATATATATATATATATATATATATATATATATATATATATATATATATATATATATATATATATATATATATATATATATATATATATATATATATATATATATAGAACTACTGTTTTCGCATTTAAGAGTTCGCAGTTTTTGAACGCAAAGTTTTCGGTTATTGATATCATATACTGCTAAGAAGTTAAGCCGATTGGGTTATTGATATCAAAGAATTTTGCAAAGCTGTTTCTTTGATAGGCAGTTGATGAGTATGAGCATATAGTCAAAAAATGTAGGTGCTTTTCAGATAGCAGTAACACAGATAGAAGCTTGCTGCTACCATGCGATGAATTTATTGATTTGTTTTAGATTTTCGATAGAAACTTACAATAGTTTGCTCATTACTTGTTGTTGTTTTGAAACTTAGCGTTATTGTTTAAAGCTTTGCAAGTGGAAATTTGTTTCCTCTTCAATGAAAGCAGACTTCAAAAATATTGCCACTTTACCATATAGTTAAATAGATTCAAATTCAACAAACTTGAAGAGAAACTGAAGATTTTTGTAGTTGAAAAGGCTGCGCGATTGTTGGTAACTGAAAAATGTCAACTGCTTTTACCTACTGTTTTTTTGCAACAATGAAATACCATTTTTAAGTTTACTATATTCCCCGCAAAAATGAACTGAATTATATAATTTTTATAATACATCACGAAGTGAATTGACGCATTCCTGTAGGAAACACTGAATGCGAAGAAAGCGCAAGTTTGCTTTGTGCCACTTGGCTAACGTTAAAAGTGTTTCAGTGAAGTTTATTGTAATGACTGAGATGGCTATAAAATGCTTTCACACTGGCGTGCATTAATTTTCGAGTAGTTTTGCGTGGCAAAATTAACTTTATTTCAGGGAGCAAGAGATGATTGTATTGAATATCACATGCAGTGGAAGTTGCTTCCATCCCTTATGCATTTCAAGGTGTTTGCATAAAAACAACTTTCTAAAAATCACTTCCACTAGTCCCGGCCGAATCATGGCATCGTTTTAATGGCTTCTCAAGGATGTTGTTACGTCTGCAGCATTTTTTTTTCTACTCGTAAGCCCAACAGCGTAATTGTTTGGCATTCATCCCCACCCATTGATTGTGTTCGTTGTTTGTATGGCATATGCATATTATATATGATTTTATGCTTCATATCTTCATAGAATCGGATTCGTTTACTTAGTGATAAAGCAAGTGATAAAGCAAGTACTTTATCAGTGTTCAACTTTTGAGGTCTTCTATCAACAGTTTTATTCGCTGAGCTCAAAGAACTCATTATTCGTTTCAGGGGTGAATGAACGATGGTGGAGCTGCAATGTAAAATGGGCCCTCTCGCTCTTCATACATTTTGAGATTACGTCTCATTGTTGCTCATATTTTCTACCTATTACTCATTAATTGTCTGTCGACTGTATTATTGCTGTAAAAAATTTGCAAGTAATTCGTGTAAAAGTTGTTTGCCAATCGTAACTGTTGAAAAAATGACCGATGGACCACTTATTATGACCGATGTTTTTACGTATATTTCACCACTGTGCCTTATTGCTTTATTTTTCTTTTGTTTTTGTCGTTTTCTTGCACGACCGTGTATTTCGACACATCATGCTCACTCTGATGGAGAATTCATCGCGCAGACAGTTATTGTTCCCCAAAGGGATGGACGACGAAGAGGTTTGCTCGTTTCTTTTCAGTTGTGAATCGAGTAATTTTTACTTCTTATTCATACTTGACGCTGTATAAAGATATGCAGCCTGAGGTAGTGGTGTTAGGAGCCAAGAAATAGAATTAGAAGAGAACTGGACGCATATAATCATTCAAAAAATCGTCGACCGAAGGCATTAGCTCGTAGCCGAAAGACGGTTAAAGTGGAATGCATTTCAAAAGTTCACCGGTCACCTATTTAAGTCATTCAGCAAGAACCAACTTTCGGAGTAACCAAGAAAGCCGAAAAAAGTCAGCTGCATCTCCGTCGGTAAGTGCGTCACGACTCCGTTTTAGCTGTACTATGCCGAGATTGCAGATTGGGGTCGTTTGGAAAGTCTGACTTTTTTCTTCAATTTTATGAGACTGGACGAAGAGGAAGCGGGTCTGGAGGGCCCGAAATTTGGCGAGAGAGAATGAAGATAGAATGGTCTATGACTCTAATTTCCTTCAATTCCCTCATGCATTGAAAAGCCATAACTGTGAGACAGAAACTTTCGTGTTAAAAGTGGTGAATTTAAAGTTTCAGAATTGCTGACGATGAGCGCGGTACGTCTATCACATCTTTTCCAACTCGTTTATTTATTTATTTATTTATTTCGTCAACTTACGGCTTTGGCTAATAAATAAAGACATCTATAAATTCTGTTCAATTCATAGAATTATTAACGGCTATATTAGCCAAAGACAAATTTATTAACCAAAGGCACAGATCTAAAAACCCTGTGTTCTGAAAGGGTTACTTATCAATATGAATTGGTCTTCATACTGTTTAACAAGATAGATTTGCCTTCAAACGAATATTTCATTATTGTTGAAAAAAATGGTATGTGAAATTTTTGAAGCTGTTCTCATCACCGACGAATATTTAATTAAAACTTTTCTAAAATTTCCAATCTTCAGTTCATAAACGAATTGCTCCAATATCCTCGGCTCTGTGGCTTTTTTCTTACGAATTTACTTCAGAGTACATTGGTGGAGTATGTGACGGTTTGAAAAAACGCATTTCAACATAATTTTCGGGACATATGTTATTTTAAAATAGGGTTCTATCGTCTGTTGAAAGCAGTGTTTAGGTATTTGAAGATTTCCGTGATCGATGAATGTATAAACGCTTCAGAAAGAAACCAAAGGCGGCGCCGTTCACGCTCGATCGCCACAAATGCGCGTGTGCAGCCGACTGCGCAGTTGCCTCCAATTCATCTCATCTCTGGTACGCTTCCATATTTTCTGTATGAAGGAAATGGCTGAGGTACACCATTTTTAAATTTGCAGTATTATCCACAGCTATTTACTTGCAGCAAAAAAGAGTCGAAATCAACCAATGTCAATAGGAGTGCCGAGCATATCTATTAGCAACCGGTATGCTTGTTCAAAATTATCAACCAATAAATTCAACCTTTTTTTGAAAGAGCGTTTGATTGCATTGTTCGGAGAGTTATTTCGTATGGGAGAAAAGCTGAATCGTTTTTTCGCGCGTTTTGTTTCTCAGTTGGGATCAACCAGTAGATATAAATTTCAGCTTGCATAGATAAATTAATTTACTGTTTAACGAGCGCATCTGAGTTCAACCCATTTCGAGCAACGAGCCTCCTTTCTGGGCACGATTTGCGATCAGGCTGAGGATAAAATGTTGTTCTGAAACCTTTCCGTTTTTCTTCATGAAACGAACTGTAATAATTAGTAACTTTCGTAACTGGAACCCTTTATAACTGCTCAATTAAACTTCATGACCAAATAGTGGAGTCAGTTCCTCGGTGCTTTTAAGTTTATTTCATCCGTGCTCTATCTTGAATTTCTTTGCTTTGAAATTTAGCTTAGCATGCATCCTTGCTATAGAAGAGGTATAAATGAATACAAAATTTATCACAGCGACTTTTAGAATATTTGCACACTGACTGAAGAAGAGATATTCCTCTCTTGTAAAGGTGCACGCTGACTTTATCAGTAATGATTTGTTGACGTTGTTATTGATGGTTGATGCCTGTCGAATAATTACGAACAGTGGTTTATTCTGTTGCCTCAGTGCTTCATGCCAACACCAGAGAGACTCTTCTCGTTATTCATGTGAATCAAGACTGTTGAACAGCTGTGGTGATCGACTTTGAGGGTGATGAAATGCTGGTAACTTGACTGGCGAATTGAACGTAAGTGAAGAACTGAAGGACCAGGCTGTACCCGCAAAACTTTTGAGGAACTATCTCCAGCGTACACAGTTTAAAAGCGTTTGTTAGCAAGAGAAGCGGAGAAATGTGCGCACTATAATGGAGCAGAGAAAAACACATCACTGAGCTATTTGCAAAGAAGAAGCTACTGCGTGATCATTTCCTACAACAAAGATTCAGTTCATTTCAGTTCCTGGTGCTGTCGTCTGCAGTCTTCCTGACGCTCTACATCAGGAAGATATAGAGTGTATCAGGGGACGAAAAGCTGGCATAAACACTTTTTACCTTCATCGTCACGCAGTCAGTGTACGTCAGCAGCAACATCAATATATCACTTCCAGAGTGTTTTCCAAATAAAGTTTTTTCTTTCAGAACCTGGTGAATTTCCAGAAATAATATTTATCCGGACTGGAGATGAGCCACCAAAATATGAAGATGCAATAAAGTTAGAGGATACTGCACCACCGGCTTATACTCCGAGAACACGCCAAGAAGGTAATCGCTGTGCGTCAATTGAATTTTAATCGTTTAAAAATGTATTAGCACCCTTTGTGTTCGGCATATTTCACAGAAAATATATTTTCCGAGCAACAATAGTAACACCAATAAAAAGGCATCCTCATTTATGCCGGTAATCGGTGAGGTTGTTGTTGTACTGATAATTTGTAATACCGACATTTCACATTTTCTATTGATGCAGTCCAAGATATAAGTGGAATGTTGATAGTGTTGCTGTGCTACTGTGACCGAGCGGTAGCAGTAATATTGTAGTGTTATTTGTTATGCTGGCACTCCGATTAAGCAAATCATCTCAGCACTCAAAATGTGGCAATTAAACCGTTAAATGACTTGAGTGATTGCATATTTTCTCCTCGCTTTATTCCGTCTACCATCGCGAAGTATCCAGTAAGATTCTTTTTTCAATCTGGACTAATAGCAGCCGATCATTTGTTAATTCACAATTTTCCACTACGCTGTTGCGGAAATTCCAATGACCTTCCTCAAATGACCCTGAATTCGCCTAAGATATCTCATGCAATGTGAATTGCTGTTTAAATGATGGAGAAATTTTTGTTTGAAAATCCTCTGTGCATGCCTTATGAGAGTTATTTTCTAACTCGTAAGCAGCGTTTGGGAAATTCGAATGTACGAATTGTGTTAGGGCTCCGTTGTTTCTTTGTTTGTGTATGTATGTCTTTGTGTAAGTATGGGTAAAGCATTTCATAAGTTATTCTCCTATACCAAAATTCCACTCAATAAACCAATTTTTAAAACACTTTTTGTTTCTCTAAAGCGCCTAAAGCTTGCACGACTTTACAGTCAGTAGGTCGATCTTTCGTTTTACACTAGTTGAGCGCCAAAAGAAATCTGACGATTTGCGAGAGGTCGGATGAGTAAAACTATGAATGCGTTGTTGCCCACATTTTATTATTTGTTGGCATTCCATGAAGGTGACTGGACCGGGGAGCAGAATTGCAAAAGCACACATTGTGCTTGCTTCAATAGAACACTTCTCTACTTGCTGTAGAGAAAGAGGCAAAAAGAATAGCAGCGCTACTTTTCATTTAATCGCATGTTTAATGCATAGTTGAGATCCCTCTCATTTTCGGTGCTTTCGCACATGCCTTCCTCCTTCCTAGCCATCTACCTGGAAGAGAGTAAAATTTTCAAAAAAAGGCTTATGTTGGTAATTCTCATTTCGGGACCCATCGCATGAGATTATTTGCTTTCAGTGCGTCCGAGAAATTGACAGCAGTATGCTTGATAGCTTCAAAGTGAAGAAGAACTAATCGTGGTGACAGATCGTACAGCAAAATATAGCGTTTCCCTTCATATATGAAAATTCTTCTTCAGAGTTGATGTCATCCTTTCACTGTACACATTTAAAATTTAATTTCCGTTTTCTCAGAACAATAAAATCTTTCCTTTGCCAGACAATTGCACTGCATCTTCTTTATGCATTTTTCACTCTCTTCCAAATAATGCGTTTCGGTACGCTAAAGCGCAAGAGGGCAGATAGTCCTTTATTCTATAACACTTAACGAACAGTAGGCCATCATTAGTTTTGGCATCGAGGAATTTCGTTTGAGCCATTCGGAGATTGAGAGTCTCCAAATTTCGTTCGGATGCCACCGAAAGCTGCACAGCAGCCTGGAATTCGATTTCCCGAAACTTGAGAAGCTGTCATATTCGAGGACTGCAGTCACAATACCAGTAATTCGGCACTCGTTCCCTTTGTTCAGACAAAGAGCACTGCTATGTTTTATTTCTGGCGACTGGGAAGATTTGAACTTTCCACCTTAAATGAATCCACATATATTGAAACGTAAGAAAAAATGTTTCGATTTTTTTCTGCAAATCACCTCAAGGTAAACTTCATCTTTCATTTTCAGCGTGCACAGGCACGCCATTGTTTATACCCTCTCATCATCTCACATGTTCAGCTCGCTCACTGTATTTAAAGAATTGATTTTCAGCTTCAGTTTAAATCCATTGTGCTGTTCTTTCGGCTTTTACATTTGGACACGCTGCAGTAGTAGCAGGTCGTAACTTTTGTCATGCAATAGGCAAGGATACCTTAAATGAATCCACAAGATAGCCTCGGTTCTCCCGCATGCGCTTAGGAATTGTGGTGCGCAAACTGATCTCACTGATGACAGCTTTAAGATGCCATTCTCGACAAGCTGCGGCATCTCTCAGGCAAGCCACTCTGAAATCACTCACTGATTCTCAACGCAATTGCATCATGAGCGCTCTTTGCGAGCCGCGAGAGGTGCAAAAATTCCGTCTTAAATTGGTCGAGAAAGTTCTCAGTCGAATCAAGATCAACAGCTGTCATAGTTGTAAATAAATGGTTTTATGTAGGGATTATTTCATGTGGCTTGAGGGCAGGCGAATACAGTTCGAACTGAAGAAGGATGTGTACTTCAGAGGTGGAGATTTGGATGTCTGATTTCCAGATTGAATGTTGTGAGCTGCGCCGTAGCATTCAAGCTGTTAGTGCAATAATCTACTATCGATGAATGCATCTGTTTGCTCAGAACTCACAGAACGAACAAAGTCTGAAGAAATCACGCTTACCCTATCAAACTTAGGGCTGAAAAACTAGTCTGCTAACTCCACAATCTGAAATTGCTTCAACAACTGCAAACATTTCAAGTTTTTTGGCATGCAGTAGAAAAAAATGATTCTACGACCATGAGGAACACAACGGAATTAGATTCTCTCTTTCCACAGTTGTGGCACGTTTTGCGGACAATAAGCAATTCTCCTCTATAGTGCTGGAAGAAGACAGTCAATAATGATAGGCAATACATTCTGGATTGAAAACGTTTCGCTGTTGGAAAGAAACTGTTCCAACAAATTTTGGAAGCTGCGTGCTTTCTTCGCGACTCAATAAAGGGACCCTGTCCTCTTTTTGTAAGGGGCTGGGTTTTCCTTCAAATTACAGGACGCTTTCTCTTGTTTTTGCAATCTCCTGCTCATATCTGCTCTTTTCATGTTTAATTTTCTAGCTCTTTCTCCTTCACACTATTTTTTTGGGTGGCTCGCGATTTTCTCTGCCAAGCGTGAGAGGAGGAAGAGAATGCTGGGAAGTAGAAAGCTTATATGTACATGATGATAAGACTTTTTTGTTTTGAGTGAATTATTGTTTCAGATGGAGTACCTCCAAGATATGAACATAATACTCCTGCAGTATCGGGTGCAAGACAAGAGGAACCTCAGAGTAGTGGTTATCTTCGAAGAACGCATTCACTTCCTGACACGTGAGCTTCCGTGCTTTCTTTATTCGATGGTTTAAAGTAAGTAAGCTGGAAACTCATAAATTCACATCTTTCTTTTCTATAGCTGATAGCGTCTTCAAGCTGCCACGTGGTCAAACAGCCTCTAAATACCGGAATCACACTCGTGATGCAAATTTTGAAGCAAATGTCTCAAGGAGGAACTTTTGAACGTCTATTTAGCGCTACGGACAGAGGACTAGCCTACAACTCTGATTTAGCGAGACTTAAAACGTAGCAGTATTGGGCATCCTCTGGCCATTTTACGATCACTTTGATTATTCTGGGTATCTGTCTCAGACACAGCATATACCTATCAGTTAGATTCAGTTCTTTTCGAAAGACAGTTAGAGATTTTCAGTTCTAGTGCGCACGATCGCTGACTTGTATAAAAGACTGCGATGACCCTAAAAAAATACTGCGATTGGTGCTAGCTGAGCTAGACGGGATGTGCTAGTGCGCCGTAGATGTTAAGAACGCATTCATTGAGGAGTTTTGTTTGTGAAAAGCAATAACGGCTTAATCACATATTCCGTTTTAACAATAATTTAATGCAGTTGTCAGTAGCAAGAGCAGTGTGTTAAGCGATAAGACGACTGAGCGTTCTGCTCTAGACATCTGTTTCGACTCCGTAGCCACAAAGGCTGTTTATGTCCAGCGACATGGCACAAGTGCACGAAAGTTCATCGTCCATTGTTGTCATATTTATGCACAATGAGTATTTGTTCTACTGAAGAGCTTTCTCACCTTCATCGCCCTCTTTTGTTTCCATCGCCATTCTATGCCAGCGGGATCTCGCATTTTCAGATTCGTCACAATTCTGTTGGTTGTTGCGTTAACAGAATGCTTATGGAGGTTGGCCTGATGAAAATTCATTGAAAACATTCAGTATATGAGCGACTATGGATGCTTATGGTGCAAGTTCAACAAAATTTGTGGAATAGCGCATTATACACCAATGAGTTAGTGTGAATTGAACCAGCGAAACATTTTTTTGAAATGAGATGATATGCATGTGTGCAATTTGAAGAAAAAGATCGCGTAAGACTGCCACTATCTTGCACTTTTTTCAGATCTCACGCACCCTCATCAGATGACTTTCGGCATCACACCAATGCTCAGATTCTATTATTAGTGGAGCAGCTTCCTGAAGAGCGTAATGTACAGTAGCTTGATTATTTGAATAAAATTTTATTCCATGTTGATGTTCATGTTTATGAAATTAGCAGTCCAAAATCCACTAATTACTCAGCTGACGTGCTCATTTTCAACGTATTTACCGTGAGGCAGTGTTTATTTTGATCAGCTAAGTTAACAGCCTATAACTGCACAGGCAGACAAATAAAAGGATAGAGTTTTATTGCTCGTTCAATAGCGTAAACGAGATCAAAAATCCGAAAGAAAACGTAAATAAAAGCGCTGAGTTGTTAGCAAGGAAATATTGACAGCACGTTCAGTGTCTCTTCTGTTCCCTGCAAATGTTGAATGAGCTTGATCACCGCAAAGCGTTAGCAAACAAAATGTTAGAAGCTGGAATGGAAAAAACACAGGAATCAACTGGTTTTTCCCAATCCGTTATTAATTTTCGCTCCTTTGCGATCAGTATCAACACAGAATGAATGCAAGCTTCTCATTGACCAAGCTGTTTATTTCAACGTTACATCACCATAGCGTTTAGAGTTCCTTTGAATACGAGAAAGGTTCATGATATTACATTGTTCATGCAACGAATTTATCACACGCTATATGGTTTATGTGCAGTAAAATAAGTTAGTCATAATGCACTCGGTTCTGTATGTGGAATAATTCAATGAATGTTTTGCTATGTTGCCGAGCAAATTGAGGGAAACGTCATTAGAACTGTGAAGTTTCACGGTCGCCATCGAAAATGCGTTCATATAAAGTCAAGTTTCCCTGAGATCGTTCTTTCCGTAATTTTTTCTCTTGCATTCCTTGTATTGCTTTGTTGCGTGATCTTCCAAAAATTTTTTGCGTTCATGAAGAAATGCGTTCATGATAAAACATTTCAGAAAGAAAATTTCTTTGTTCGCAGCTTGTTGCTTGATGTATCTGCGTGCGTTTGATGCGACACGAGTATGAATGGCTGGTTATTCGTGTTGGAGGCACTTTATTTTGAAATGGAGGCAATACAGAAAGGAAGCAATACGTTTATGAAGAAAACCGCTCGTAGGGCAATATGTAGCCGAATATGGCAACAGTTTCTGCAAACTTCATTCACTTCATCATATCTAGGTTTTCTTTATTCCGAGGAAATTCACCTTCTAATCCAGCTAGAAGATTGAGTAATAACTCAGAAAAAGGCCACTTATCGCTGACTGTAAAATCTTCTACTGCATTGGCTATAAATGAATCATAAGAAGAGAAGACAAAAGCGGAGAGACTCATTATCCACTATTGCAAATTTCGCGTCTGTGCATATGTATGCATGTATATTCTATTTATCCTACAATTTCAACCTGGGAACCACTGAAGCATAGACCACCTATAACACCTTCTAAATTGGTCCATCAACTTAAAAACTGAGATATAAACATTTACAGATATCAACATATTGCGCTGTGCCCGGTATGGATTTCAACCTCTGTCGATCAGGTCAAAAAATAATAATTTCTGCGGAATATTTGCAGCACATCAGTTAAATGCGAAGTCAAATCCGACAGATTTTATTCTTCGTTAATAACTGTTGAAAGTGGCTGGTCATGTGGATGGAATGCGAAAAATGCATATTATATTGGCCTCTCCAGCATTCTTCTCTGCTTTCTTGTGGTCCCTGCAGTATGTGTAGCCGATGTACGCTTAACGCTTACTAAATTCTTTCTGGTTTTTTTAACTTACATACACCGGGAAGTAGTTTTGATGGTGTCAGTTTGTACCATCTTACACCGCCATGCAATAAAGTGATCAGTGGGCAGCGCTGAAAGCTAGATTGACGATATCAAATTTAACATCGCTTTGTCACTCGAAACCGCATTCACCAATTGTATAAAGAGCGATGCTTATGTGAGCTGTTGATTTCAAATAACGGACGATTGTGCTGCAGTGATATATGTATGAAGACAAACACCCCAGAAAAATTGGACACCTCTATAAAATTAAAAAAGTTCTCCCGATACTGAGTGTTTTGAGAGGGTTTATGACACCGATACATTCTCCTTAGAATATCATTACAATACTGTTTAATCGTGAATGATTGCAGAGAGGCACAAATCTAAGAAACATTCCCATCCACTAGGAAAAAATATTTTGCAGACACGAAAACATACAATTACTTTTGTTTGTGGCACACTTGCGGCGCTTTGGAAAAACTTTCTAACCCCTAATATGTAATATCCTTAACTATGAACTTTCCTATTTTTTTCCGGGTAATAAATTTTTTCCATTCAGTTAAGAGTCTGCTCCCGATTCAGAAATTCAAATAGGCAGATTAATAAAGAGTTTCAACTAAGCATCTGAGCATTACTGACAAAGTTCTAATGTAACTTCATCGCCTCTTGTAAGTGGTAAACTTCTAAGTCTCCACGACGTTAGCAGTCAGCTACAAAGTCAGTGAGCAATTGTTTAATAAACAGCGACCGATCGATCGATCATTGACAATCAGCTGGTATAATCAGTTTTCGTCGTTTCCATATTGATTCAGTGCATTGGCTCCAATGTAGTAGTGGTCAACAGGTGTTCCTGCTTATTCTGCCCCACTGTTGGTAGAAGGACGTTCTAAGAACACGTAGATTTTAGCGTTCTGTAAGATTCGACCCGTCGAACAGGCCTGATCGCCCGTCTTAACTGAAACATAGGCAGCAATTGAGTTGATGTGAAAGCTGTGGGATCAGCTAGGAGCAGGCGTAAGCGAAAGCTAGTAGCAAAAGATATGGCAGTTAAGTTGATTGGGATGGTCACTTTTCGAGGATTTCCTCATTTTTTTCTCGTTACAATGCGTTGTTCTGTTGCATCAAGTAAATTACTTTTAGAACATAACATGGATACTGATTTTGAAAATTTGTGCTATCATAAATAAAAAATTTTGGTGACTTTTGTAAGGAGAAGGACAAAATATAAGTGAGTCACTGTGACTGTCAAACACCTCGACTTTCTCTTCCCTCCACGATTGAGAAGAAACAATCTCGCCCACGTAAAGCACAGTAAGACGTTGTAGTTTTAGATGAGCTCGACAATTGTGGATAGCAGACGCTGAAGGCTTTGCTCCAAACTGATAAATAGCAATAGCGATCGAGATTGGCGATCAGAAAACTGACATTCGCTTGAGGATGAACAGGTGTCAGTAACAAACGCCATTAGCTTCGCTGATTTCCAAACAAGCACTCATCGTTTTGCGCTGATTAGGATGATGGCCAAATTTGTAATGAGTTTCTAGGAAATTAAAGATAAGGATTTTTCGAAATAGCAGTTTGAGTGTTAATTATTAACCATAAAACATTTTCATCTATTTTTTTCATCTGATGCATCTGAACATGAAAAACCTAAGTACAGTTTTACTAAATAGATCCCCTTCTGATATTATTCCACTTTGACCTTACTGACAATTTCTTACATCAATGTTATTTCGGTGATATATCATTCATTCGAGCTCTTTCTTAACTTCCAAGTGAAAGTTGAAGTGTAGAGCTTCTCTATTCGTAAAAACATTTCAAGTGAGAGGGAAAGAATGCCCAATGTTTAATATAAGTACTCTGTAAAGTTGAGAGGTTTGGACTGGTTAAATTTCTGTCGGCCGGTTGACTCAACCAGTGAATGATGAGATGTACTGAACAGCATCTACGAATGAGTTGTCGGAGCATCTGCCATGATCAGAAGGCGGCTCGCTAAGTAGAGAGGCCAAATCACTTGTACCAGCTCAGTTTTGCGGAATCTCCGTTGTACGGATCAAATAATGCTAGCCTCTTTGCTAGGCTTATTTCCACAAAAAAGCGGAGTATAGTTTGTGCCTTTTGTTTGTTGTGAGTTTTCTGTCTTCCAAAAAAAACTTCATCCGCGGATAAAACACTGTGCTGCAAGTAAATGCTAAGCACATGCTCATTTGTAATGGTCACCTTCCTTGGCTAGTCTAGTCGTCCCGGTCATCCTGAGGATCTGCACCCTGTGTCGAGATGCGGTTGAGTAAATTGCGAGACGACATAGGTCTTAGGGCGAACAGCTTTTCACGCTAATACTGTAAGGTGACAAACAAGAAGGGAACAAGGATAGCTTGAATCGCCCATACGATCCCGCAGTCGAACTCCACGCTCCGCTGATCACCTCTCACATTTCGACGGCCATCCGTACGCCAACTTGGCCCTTAGGTAATTCTAGAAGCTGGAATGAAAACATGGGCACATCAACCCTTTTTAACCCCTTCCCCCCCTCCCAATTCTGCTTCAGGCTAGCCTCACGACACATGCTGGTTAGTTGTTCGAACTGCCACGCTCTAGACCTTCTTTGACTTAACTTGTACCGCTCACTATTCCCGCCTGACCTATAGCCCATTGCTCTACTTTACACATTTTGCAAGCATTAAATTGTTCATCACTGATGCTTGAGGAGCATGCGTATGAGCAGGCTTGTCTAAAAAAGTGCAGCAAGCCGTAAACAGAGTTTCCAATTTTTGCAAGCAGTAGGGAGGTTGAGCGGCCAAGCGCTATACTTATCACATAGGGAAGAGTCAGAAGATTCCGTCAATAGACCCCCCGCGATTCCTGCACACTGAATCATTCGGCTACAGTCATCGCTCTTCCCACGATGTTCGCATTACTGCTTAGGTTATTCAAGTTTTTTATGGCTTCTGTCAACAAACTACAAAGTGATTATGTGTTATTCGTATGAAGGCTTATACGATCAGAATAGCGTAGTGCTGTTTCCTTATACGGTAGTGGTTAAGGAAGAAATCATAACTGATATTATCTACAGATAAGACGAGAGTTCTTTAGTGTGCATAAGTGCAAAGTTGCACTTCCTTATGCGCTTCAATACAAGTCGGTTTGCTTTATTATTTCATCTTCTAGTAGGCTATTATTTCTCTGCTCACATCTGGACTGTATCATTTTGTGTTCGATAATAGTCGCATGGAAAGGAGTGAAAAAAATTTCTGTCACTATGTTGAAAACTTTCCAATGCAAAAACCTCTTTAAGCCTATATTTGTATCTTCGCTGCTTAGAAATAAAATTTAATTTAGAGATCCTTCGCACTATTGTTTACTGCAAGAATTTCATTCACTAAATCACTCGAGCAGCAAACGCCTATAGATCAAAAGTTGCAGTTGTCTACACGTGTAGCTCCTTGCTTTATATGTGGATTAATGTGTAGGCATTTTAGTCAACCTCTCCGAGCCGGAACTGCTTGATATTCACTTTTTAACATACAAACTTTTCTGTTTATTTTTCCCGAATTCTCCCCTTTCAAGAGGTCAACAGAATGGTTAGCTATTCGAAGATATAGCTTAATACGTCAGGACTGTAAAATGCTAATGCAACTGACTTCCAGTCATTGATATAAAAAATGAATTCAGTTCTTTCGCGAGAAACTTCGATCAACCATATCAGGCTATCGGTAGACAGCAAATATTGATCGTTTCTGTAGAGGAACCCAATAATCGTTAACAGAAACGCCAACTGGTAAGCAGGAAACTCTCGCACCGATAAACAGATAGCACTTGTTCATAAAGGACCGGACTGTGGTTAGAGAGCAACAACGGCGCGATAGAAGTGCCCTGCACTGATACGTGCTTTGCGATTTGTTTGGTGCATGGCAAATGCGTATGGTTTTTTTTTTTCACTTGCTGCGAATGTGCTGGCTAGCCGTAATATTTGGGAGGCTGGAAATTCCAAAAACCTCGATGACTGCGAAACTCACATAGTTGTATGACGCAAGACATGATTCATCGTTAGCATTTGAACGATGATGCTTAGATGAGAGATTTCTACTGCTCATTTTCAGCCCTTCAAGGCCATCGGACATTTCGATTACTGGACGTTAATCAGGGAACTAGAATTTCTTCGACCTCTACCTTTATCATTCGTTATCCTCGGGAGCTGAAGCGGACTGTCACCGTGGCAATGGCAGGTTGGGGGGGGGGGGGGGGGGTGGGGATGAGAGATGGCATGAATTTGAGGGAATTGCAGTTCCGTTCAAACTGTCGATTTCAAAATCATCAGTCATAAGACTTGTGAGAGGAAGGTATAACTTATATGAAAAAGATATGTCGGTGGTGTTTTCACACTGACGAAAAGAAACAAGGGCGTGAGAATACTTTGTGATGCTCTATATAACTAACACTCGCTTTTTTCAGGTCTGGTATTGCAATTTTTTCCTTAGCACTCTATCAGTGTTCTAAAGCGTATGCAACCTTCTAGCTCCAGTTGGACAAACAAGCAGTATTTATGGATTTGTGGATCAAAGTAGTTGGACAAATATGCAGATAGTTCAACAAGTTGAAGTATTTACTGAGTTTATTGCAGACATCACTTTATCGAAATGGAAATGGTGTCGGATATTTTCATTTACATGCCGCCGTTTTTTGCCGTTATTGTTCTATTTTATTGTAGTTATCGCCTACGCTTCGGCTTTAATGGACTCCCTTATCGGCATGCATATGGCAAGTCTTTAGTGCACTTACATATAACAACGGAGTTTTTTTTGCAGTAAATGTGCGGTAGGTGATTGTATGAATTAAAACTTATTCATTGTTGAGAGAATGCTGCCCGCAATAGCTCACAAATAATCTCTGAAAAATAATCAGGCGCGCCTGGGGTTGAAAATAAGTCCGCGATCGGAAATCAAAGTTGCGACCTCATTCTTACCTGACAGATGTTTCAATCGATTAAGCTGTTGCGAGCCTGCTCATTTGCAATCTCTTGGTTATTTGCGTACAATTTAATCTTGCAATACGAAAAGCGCATAGTTCTGTTGCAATTAAAGCGTTATGTGCTCATCAGGGCTACTGCTTTGTGTGCACACTCGGACGGACGGAACAACATCAGCCAAGGAAGCGGCATTTGGAGCATGTGCAATGGCTCAATCGTTAGGTCATCTGACACTGAAATCGCAGTTCATGGGTCCGAGGTTTAGCCACTGGTGCATGATTGGTCTGAAATGTGAGCAACGTTAAAGTAGGCTCTATAATGAACCATAATTATCAGTGGTCAAAATAGTTCTGTTGTGCGGATCGTCCTATTGAATAAATAGTCAATGTGGGATTTCATCGTTGTACGTAATAGGGTAAGTTTAGAGATAGGGTAAGCTTTTTGCTAGGGGTGGGGTAAGTTTAGAAGGGGGAGGGTAGAGGTGGAAAAGGTGGAAGACCAAAGTAGCAGAGCAAAGTTGCTCGAAGCTTTTGAAAGCTGACGAATCAGCAGTATTTGCCTTTGTTATATTTATGTATCTGTCCGTTTAAGACGAGCCAGCATAGAGTTGTTACGGTCAGTCTTTTCGACAACATCTCATCAACACCCCATTCTTCATACTTCGTTAAACTGTTCAAGCGGGTCATGTCGAAACACGTGATTTGCAAGTATTCATAATATGTTTTAGCATTTGTAATGAACGTGGAGTAACTTGTCTCTCCACTGCTCTGCATTTCCCGCCCAAAATCATTTTATTCATCTGCCAACGGTTTAACGATTAGAGAATATAAAGATATGAAAGGGTTAAAAAATAAACAGTTGATATGACTTTTTACCACTACAAAAATTGAGTCTGTTGGAATCCTCTTTTTTTTTCTTAAATTCAGCTCGGCCACTAACAAAACAACGGCGAATGACGTTATGAAATTTATTTTTATATAATGAATCACAGTAGCCCAATCTTCGATATCTTCTCGCAATGTTTTATGTATTATTCGCCATCCAAAATATAATGTTCTACTCTAACGCTACATGACAATCGATAAAGTAAACTTTCGATTAAGCTAAGCGTTTACCATCACAATTTACTGCAAAAACCGCATGTCATATCCACCCAGCAAGCAATTTGAAATTGAACAATGAAACAAAATAACGCATTCTTTCAAGGGTGTTTGCGCGCTATTGAGGAGTCTTTCGACTTTGCTCACTTCCTTGTGACCTGTGGATGTTTAGTTTTTTTTCTAAATTTTAAATCATGCATTTGAGCAGAGCTTATCGTAACAGTGTTTCAATGCAAAATCAGTTCCACTATACTCTTTCTCAGGGCAATACTACTCTTGGATAGAAAACGAAATCACAATGGGCTAGTAGAACAGAATTTCAGAAAGAGGCCCTCATACTCATCGTGTGAGGGAGAGGGAAGTTCTTCCACCGTTACCCGAAGTACCACCACCGAGTTACAACGCCGCAGGCAAATTATTTGATATTTATTCGATATTGTCTCTTCTTGGATCTTCCAGCCTCAATATGAAAATAAGGCATCTCTCGAATGTTGATCACTTTTCTAACTTTTTTAGACATCTTTGATGATTGTTTTCGTGGATCAGCTAGTTTCTGTGATATGCAGACAGGCATATAGTTAGGTCTTCATAGTTTCTGCGAATACTTTCTAGCCGTTGCTCACTTTTCAGTCGAAAGATAATTCATTATCATTACCTTCTCATCATATGGTAGTGGTCCCTGCGCCATTAATACACTATGAGGTTATTAACATTGCTTTCCTACTATTGGACTCCTTTGACAGAAAAATTTTCCGTCGCCAGTTTTTTTGCAGTTGATTTTCGCGCAAAATTGCCGATGATAATTTTTTAGGACGATTCCGAGTTACTAAGCGAAAACTCCCTTTTTTGTCCACTTGCAGAGTGCGCTACTTCGCCGGATGCCATAATTACAGAACCTCGTCTGCCAAAATATGAGGACGCACTGATGCTATGTAATGCAAGACCTCCTACGTACACGCTCGCGTCCGTATGCGAAGGTACGCTTTCTTCAGTGATTCGAGTAGTAACTTGTGTGGATGCATGTATGCCATGCACTGTCGAAACGCTGAGACGAGTAGTCATTTTATTGACGAACAGAAGTGACTGAACTCAACAAAATTAAACTTTACGACAAATGTCGAAGAAGCATCTCCAACGCACATAACATGAAAAGGGTTTGTCAACGTGAGAAGAAGGGCAAATTGCACAATATAGTTGCGCAGAAAAAAGCAAATATCACTGAGCCATGTGCAAAATAAGAGTTGCTGCGTGGTCGTTTCCCACCACAGTGTGCGTCGGTCTGCATGCATCTTCATATCTGTTAGCCTGTCAATCCATGGGTGTTTGGTACCTTGAGGACAGCAAAATAAGGAAAGTGGATCCATAGAATTTCAAGGCCTGAGTTTAAAAGTTGGAAATAATTTCCAAAAATCTAGCTATTCTACCAAGATGACGCAGATTTTCGATATTGATGAAACGATCGCCAAGAGACTGCGTGATTTCGGCTATCAGTGGCTGCACCAATATTCTTGCAAATGGAAAAGTGTGCCACAGGATCTCCCACAATGTAAGCTTTTGCAATTCCACCCACCGAACCAAACAGCTCATAAGAATGGACAATGATGCGTCCAAGTTGTGTATGGTCTAATCGTTCGTGCAAATCCTGCACCAAAACTTCGTCTTTTGAGGGAGGGGGAGGGTGGGGAGGGGGTCGGCAGACATATAAGAGCCCAGCAAAATGCGTGCAGCACCTTTTATTGCTTCGAGTGTCTACAAGTCCTCTCGGAGCTGGTAATTAATTTAAAATTTAAGCTAGGAATTTGTTTTAGGTAAGCAATAGTTCATCTAAATTTCGTGGCCTTAGACTTAGTGATTTCCTACAGTACCTACTGCTCAGGGAGATGCATATAAGCGCTCACAAGCCCACAGTCGCCTTCCAAAAACAAATTTGCTAAAACGCATAAATCAATAAAACATCCGCTGCTTGGGCTTCTCTTGAGCGAATGATCTGGTGTACGATGCACCCGCGAAAAAACGTTTGCTCAAATGGAACTGGCTGTAAAAATGCGTATTTGCGAATAGAGTAATAATTTTGAATAGTTATGTTTCATGAAACAAATGATCGTCTAGAACGAAATTAGGTTGTAGAGACCATTCTCAAACATAAATTATATCCGGCAAATTCCCTCACCATGAAATTTTATCCTGATTAACGGCTCGAACCTACCGAACAAACGAACATTCATACACAGGATATTATTAGACATCATGCTGCCAAAGAACTTCTTTGCCAAACATCTACAAAAGGCAAATTAAAACAGTGTATCCATCGAGAACATCGTGTAACAAGAACCCGTGACATTCCGCATTTCGCCAGTCGCGTTTTCTGACTTTTCAATCTTAATTGTAGCCACAGTAATACATTAAGGAGTGGGAAAGCGAGCTTTAGAGAGTCGGAGAAGAAATGAAGGCCTGATTTCTTGAAGGTGCATCTAGTGGCGTTGCCTTTGAACGACCGCAAAGGAGTTCCCATCTCCCTTCTACTGATAAGACTCATTCCTCAATTAAAAAAAAAATTCGTTGTAAGTAATTGTATTTCGCCGAGTAATAAGCTGTTCCATTCGCTCATACCTGAAGCAAAAAGTAGTCGACTTAAGGAGCGAAGTTAAGCCACTATTTTACGACGGTCTCAATCATCTACAATCAACCGATTAAGACATCGCTTTAGATTTGACGCCGCCGTCATATGAACGCGCGCGCTCACAGACCAATTTCGCTATCGTGTCACCCTCCAGTAGAAATGCACCTAAAAGGACGATCGCTACCGCACGCGTTGGTTTCTGCATTTATCTGAAATAAATAGCTTCATTATTCTTCCGAAACAAAGGCATGAGGTTGCATGAAGTAACACATACATAAACGTGTGAGTGGAGAAAGAGAGGAATTTTATCAAATTCCTTGATTGACATTGAGCGAAAGACTTGCTGGATTGGCCTTAATCTGAAGCAGCTAGTAGTATCTTTTTATCTCCAATGCATTTTTTCATTAATTTTACGAAGACAGCTAGATATGCCCGGGGCCCGTTTATTAGAACATGGGTACGTTAAATTTTGCTTGGATTTTGGATATTTTTAGGTTTTAAAGCAGGCACTGCGTCCCAATGTTTTTTTTAAAACTTATGCAGTTGAATCTGATAGGCTCATTTACAAAGGTTGCACGAAGCGCACATCATAGCTGACGCCTGTCTGATGGGGTACGATCACTGAAATTCTATTCTCCATCCTAATTAGTTAGCAGGAAAGATATTTCAGTTCTTTCCCAGCAATCGCCGAAAATCGAACAGAAGTTTCACCTCCAGCCGAACTTTCCGTTGGTGGGTTGTCTCCACACAACCACCTTCCAACTTGATATCCTCAGCGATCATGGGTACTCTGTATATAATGACTCCGCTTACGTGGCTTTAAGTAAACAACTGAATAAGTAACTTATCTATAAGGCGTTAAGTACTTAGATAGAATAATTAGCAATCCTTTTGATGCAGCAGGCGTGTAAAGGAAAAGGTGTCTTGAACAGTTGTTTTGTAGGACATTCCGTTCAGATGCCACTAAAATTTTTCCTCGACAGACAGTGCATGACGCTCCATTATCGCCAATTTCGTCATGATTTCAGAGGCTGCCAAATTTCCCCAGCCCATTCGATGCTTACGGAATCTGTCGAATTCTTTTCTGATATTCATCACTGACCACCGCTTGTACTTTAATGGATATTTGATTGCAGTTTAGTCGGATATTGTCTTAAACACTAAACATTTCCATTTAGATGATATATCACGGATACTGTAGCGTTTGTCGAAAAACCATCACCTCCAGAGGTGCTTACGAGTGTAATCATAACTTTTATTGGTTGACTCTCAAAGGTGCACTCATAACGACCTGTATTTACCAAATTTTTCCACTTCAACCAATAAAATTTGACTTCCAGATTCAATATCTGTGTATTGCGATAGGAGAAGCTGAGGATTTTAACTCTTTTATTGAGCATGGTAAAGGCAAACGCAGAGGGCGAGCATATTCGGCCTGCCAGATATATTTGTTTTCAGATTTTAATAATCTGTTCCAGTAGCACCATTTCTTTTCACGATGGCCACTTGGGTTTTCCTGAACCAGCATTCTTCCACGACCAGATAAAGTCCGCTATCGACGTTATGGGCATAGTGAGTTATTTGTGAGGTAACAGAGCATACTCCAGACAAGCTGTTGACTCAAGCTTAGAGCGTCTATGTTATGAGCTACCGGGTTGACCTGGTGAATAGGATCAGCATTTTGGATGAACAGGGGCACTCACGATGCTACAAACACGCTTCATTGACTCAGACGCAAATCGCTTCCAGCACAAGACATCGTTCGTTTCTCCATATCTCATCAACACAGTTGTAAGTGCAAATTCATAAGAACACCAATTTTCAATCCCAAGGCTTCCTTGCCTCATAGGCATAGTGCCCAGCCCGTAAGCAGGGAGACCTCATTTCATTGTAGCTTCATGCATCGCGATGTCAAAAGCAGGCAGGCGATTCCAGCACGAAGGACCTTCGTTTCCTCCACACCTCAACATCGCAGCAGTGATTGCGAAACCGAGAGTGACAAGATCTTTGTCGCACACTGATCCACAGCTCAGGGATGCGGCACTCACCTCGATAATCAGGGGTGCGGCATCATTGCTCACCACACAAATCAGAAAGACAGCAGTGACAGCGATGTTAGTAGCGATAGTTTTGGTAACGCACAGTTCCTTTTTTAGAAATAGAGCTCATCTCTTATTAACCAGAGGTTACCTGTACGATTTCATTACGACGCAACCCGATTACCTGCATGCTTCAGCAATGCAATAGTAACCGCTATATTAAGCGTTACAAGCTTCGTCCTGCTGTCGTTCCTTAGCTACGTGAAGAAGCCTATTTTTATCAAACAGGCGGTCCCTGGCTCAGTTTACCATGGGTTACCCTCACGTTTCCACACCTGTATGAAGCAATATTAATGTCTATTTCGACAACGAATCACTGTTCCGATTGTTCGAGGCACACTCGTTTCTATCATATCTAAAAGCTGCAGCAGCGATCGCATTTAAAGAGGAGAAAAGTTTTATTCAACTGACCTCACCACTCGGATGCAAGGGAGAGAGGTAACATACTGTACAGAAATGCACTGGTTCAGTCAAAGCACTAGGCACCTTCATTTCCTTGGCAATAGGGAATCGAAGCGCTTACTGAGAGCTGCGAATTTTGTTGAAGTGCTCAGGTTGGCTCATGTGCAAAGTGCCTGCATTTTAGATAAAACAACCGATGTTCGTTTGACTATAACATGGGGACGCTCGTTCTGTTCACTGTCCACATTGAGCAGCGATTTCGATCATGAAACCTGCGAGTTTCCTGGCCTTCAACATTATTATCTTGGAAGCATAGAGCCCTTTTCGCAAACAGAAGGGCGCTGGTTCAATTGCAAAAAGAGACACGCTCCTTCCTCGACATTTCAAGACCCCCAGAGCGACGCAACGAAATCGAGAAACATCATCCGATAGCACTTTTTCTCAAACGGCAAATAAATCACTGATACGATGATGCCTTGTGAAAAAAATGAAGGATTGTGAACAAAAGCCAAATAAAAATGAAGCTTTTTGCTTTCGCTGATTAAAAGAATGTTTAAAATGAAGTGGAAGAAGACGAGTGGCATCGGTGCGGTTCGCTAATTCTAAAAACAGCACCTGTTATTCGACGGAAGAAGAGAGGGCAGCGCGCTCTTCCGACCCTCTTACTTCACAAGTATCATCTTCATTCTGACCACCAACACTTAAAGTTGGAAAACCGTTGCGAAACATAACGACCCTGCTATGCGCTGTTTGTAAGGCTGGAAACAGTGCAGATTGTGATCTTGAAGTTATCTATATAAGTATTTGTTGCGTTGGAGTACACCAAAAGGCACTTTGGATCGCAGTTCAAGAGATGCTATATTTTCTTCGGAAAGGAGAATGTCGAAGAAGCCTTTTTCGAGCAATAGGGTCACTGCATATAAGAGGTCAGATAGAGGACGTCCTGCCGTCCAAAACAACGCTGACCTAAGGTAAGAAGTCGATCAGTTGCATCTTCATGGTCTGTAACAGCACATGAGAGGACTGTCCAGCCGAAAACTAAATGGTTGGTCCGCTGTATACTAGCATAGACAGGGCTATACGAAAGTGATCACAGTGGAATCCAAAAAAAGCATTCTGTGTACTGGGCATATGCTCTATTTCTGAGCCGACAAGGCACCGCATAAAACAAGCAAAAGGCTTCCGAAGTCGAGGCCAATCAACCTACGTTGAACACAGGACGAACCAATTCTTTCCAATGTTGGAATAGAACAAGAGGCCGTATATTTACAAAACAGGCGCTTTGAATCAAAACTTGGTGACCATGAAAAAGAATAAAACGTTTTCAACTTTGGATAATTCCAGCAATATTCGAAAAAAACGAAGGAAAAGCCGCGCAAATGAAAACGAATTCTCATCGCAAAAATAACGTCTCCAGAAAAAGATTGCAAAGCAAGTCAAACCATCTAACGAAACAAAATCAAATCGAAAAAAAAATTTTCACGATAAACACGCGCAGTTTCTGAGATAAAGAGGGATAAAGTGAACAAAAAAGGCTTCGAAAATTAAAGTTATTCAAATCGTGTTAAAAAGGGGCCACATGGAGATCTATGCTTGAATGCAATCAACGGATTTCTGCTCACCAGGTACAAGCTGTGCCTCTGAGACAAAGAGCCAGACGCACTTAAGCAAGCACAGGGTTCAAAAAGCGAGAACATGCTAACGGTGCTGGGAACCAATGTGAAGCAGATACACGTGCCGGAACCGAACAAGGGCATTCTGTTTGAAAAGACAAGCAGTACACCAAGCACACAATGAGACAGATTCATTTAAGAAATTTAGAGGGAGCACGAGAACAGAGCAATCCGAACGTGTTGGACAACAATGTGAAGAAAGTGAAATATGAGGGAATCCAATGAGCGGCATTCTGTTCACTACATAGACGCTCTGCCGAAAGAGCCCATCAGCTAGGATTATTATTATGAGGCTTGATGTTGTCAAAATCCCACAAAGCGAAAGTCTTTTAAAACAATAAGAATCAGAGAATCACGAGGGAAGCCAACCAGGGGCTTCATTCACGTGAGACAGACGTTCTGGTTCGGGTTAATAATGCAAGCGCACTAAAGTGAAGCTAAAACGCAGAAAATTCCACAAAGAACAACGCGTCCGAAAGCGAGGTCGACCACATACACCATGCAACAATCGGATCAGACAGTTTATGTTTAGTGGACGGACGCTCTTCTTCTCGGCCAATCAGACACCTGTAGTAAAAACAAGCAGAGCAATTTCACAGCTACATCAATACGCCTGTAACCCAATACATCACAATCATATCCCACATGCCGGAATCGAAAGACTGGCCTTCTGTTTAGATGACAGAGGCTCTACCTCTAAACCAACAGGCATCGGCAATAAAAATGCGCACAGCAACATCACGGCCCCAAGGATCCGACTGTAAAGTTAAACCATCACAATCACATCCCTCACTACGATATCGAACCGGGGTCTTTTCTTCACAAGACGGACGCTCTGACTCCGAGCCAATGAGGCATATTTAACAAAGTTAGATATAGCGAGTTCACAACTGCGGCGATCCGACTGTAAACGAAAGTTTCACTCTCATGTCCTTCACGCTGGAAGAGAACCAGCGGCCTTTTGTTTACAAGACAGACGTCTGCCTCTGAGCCATTGAGGCAAGCATAATAAAAACATGCATAGCACCTTCACAGCTGCGGCGATACGGTTGTAAACGAAAGTTTCACAATCATTTGCCTCATGCTGGAATCGAACTAGAGCCCTTCTGTTTACTAGACAGACGCTCTGCCTCTGAGCCAATGAGGCACGCATGATAAAAATAGGCATTGCAGCTTCGCAGCTACAGCGATCCGACAGGAAAGGAAAAGTATCACAATCAAATCGCTCATGCTATAATCGAACCAACGGCCTTCAGTTTACGAGACAGACGCTCTGCCTCTGAGCCAATGAGGCATTTTTAATAAAAATAGGCATTGGAGCTTCGCAGCTGCAGCGACCCGACCGGAAGGAAAAAGCATACCAATCAAATGCCTCATGCTGGAATCGAACCAGCGGCCTTCTGTTTACGAGACAGACGCTCTGCCTCTGAGCCAATGAGGCACGCATGATGAAAATTGCCGTTGCAGCTTCGCAGCTAAAGCGATCCGACCGGAAACGAAAAGTTTCACGATGATATGCCTCATGCTGGAATCGAACCAAAGGCCTTCAGTTTACGAGACAGACGCCCTGCCTCTGAGCCAACGAGGCACGCATCATAAAAGTTGCCATTGCAGCATCGCAGCTGCACCGATCCGACCGGAAAGGAAAAGTTTCGCGATGATATGCGTCATGCTGGAATCGAACCAGCGACCTTCTGTATACTAGACAGACGCTCTGCCTCTGAGCCAATGAGGCACGCATGATAAAAATAGGCATTGCAGCTTCGCAGCTGCACCGATCCGACCGGAAAGGAAAAGTTTCACGATGATATGCCTCATGCTGGAATCGAACCAAAGGCCTTCTGTTTACGAGACAGACGCCCTGCCTCTGAGCCAATGAGGCACGCATCATAAAAGTTGCCATTGCAGCATCGCAGCTGCACCGATCCGACCGGAAAGGAAAAGTTTCGCGATGATATGCGTCATGCTGGAATCGAACCAGCGACCTTCTGTATACTAGACAGACGCTCTGAATCTGAGCCAATGAGGCACGCATGATAAAAATAGGCATTGCAGCTTCGCAGCTGCACCGATCCGACCGGAAAGGAAAAGTTTCACGATGATATGCCTCATGCTGGAATCGAACCAGAGGCCTTCTGTTTACTAGACAGACGCTCTGCCTCTGAGCCAATGAGTCGTGTATAAAAAAAATGCGGATAGCAAACGCAAAGCTGCAGGGATCAGACTGTGATCCCAAACAATCAGAAACATATGCCTCATGCTGGAATCGAACCAGCGGCCTTCTGTTTACGAGACAGACGCTCTGGCTCTGAGAAAATGAGGCACGCATCATAAAAATTGCCATTGCAGCATCGCAGCTGCACCGATCCGAAAGGAAAGGAAAAGTATCACAATCAAGTGCGTCATGCTGGATTCGAACCAACGGCCTTCAGTTTACGAGACAGACGCTCTGCCTCTGAGCGAACGAGTCGTGTATATAAAAAATGCGGAGAGCAAATGCAAAGCTGCAGGGATCAGACTGTGATGAAAAAAAATCAGAAACATATGCCTCATGCTGGAATCGAACCAGCGGCCTTCTGTTTACGAGACAGACGCTCTGCCTCTGAGCCAATGAGGCACGCATCATAAAAGTTGCCATTGCAGCATCGCAGCTGCACCGATCCGACCGGAAAGGAAAAGTTTCACGATGATATGCCTCATGCTGGAATCGAACCAAAGGCCTTCAGTTTACGAGACAGACGCCCTGCCTCTGAGCCAATGAGGCACGCATCATAAAAGTTCCCATTGCAGCATCGCAGCTGCACCGATCCGACGGAGTGGAAAAGTATCATAATCAAGTGCCTCATGCTGGATTCGAACCAGCGGCCTTCTGTTTACTAGACAGACGCTCTGCCTCTGAGCCAATGAGGCACGCATGATGAAAATAGGCATTGCAGCTTCGCAGCTAAAGCGATCCGACCGGAAAGGAAAAGTTTCGCGATGATATGCCTCATGCTGGAATCGAACCAGCGGCCTTCTGTTTACTAGACAGACGCTCTGCCTCTGAGCCAATGAGGCACGCATGACAAAAATAGGCATTGCAGCATCGCAGCTGCACCGATCCGACCGGAGTGGAAAAGTATCATAATCAAGTGCCTCATGCTGGATTCGAACCAACGGCCTTCTGTTTACTAGACAGACGCTCTGCCTCTGAGCCAATGAGTCGTGTATTAAAAAAATGCGGAGAGCAAATGCAAAGCTGCAGGGATCAGACTGTGATACCAAAAAATCAGAAACACATGCCTCATGCTGGAATCGAACCAGCGGCCTTCTGCTTACGAGACAGACGCTCTGCCTCTGAGCCAATGAGGCACGCATGATAAAAATAGGCATTGCAGCTTCGCAGCTAAAGCGATCCGACGGAAATAAAAGTTTCACGATGATATGCCTCATGCTGGAATCGAACCAGCGGCCTTCTCTTTACTGGACAGACGCTCTGCCTCTGAGCCAATGAGGCACGCATGATGAAAATAGGCATTGCAGCTTCGCAGCTAAAGCGATCCGACCGGAAAGGAAAAGTATCACAATCAGGTGCCTCATGCTGGATTCGAACCAAAGGCCTTCAGTTTACGAGACAGACGCTCTGGCTCTGAACCAATGAGTCGTGTATAAAAAAAATGCGGAGAGCAAATGCAAAGCTGCAGGGATCAGACTGTGATGCCAAACAATCAGAAAGATATGCCAAATACTATAATCGAACCAGCGGCCTTCTGTTTACTAGACAGACGCTCTGCCTCTGAGCCAATGAGGCACGCATCATAAAAATTGCCATTGCAGCTTCGCAGCTGCACCGATCCGAACGGAAGGGAAAAGTTTCACGATGATATGCCTCATGCTGGAATCGAACCAGCGGCCTTCTGTTTACTAGACAGACGCTCTGCCTCTGAGCCAATGAGGCACGCATGATGAAAATAGGGATTGCAGCTTCGCAGCTAAAGCGATCCGACCGGAAAGGAAAAGTTTCGCGATGATATGCCTCATGCTGGAATCGAACCAGCGGCCTTCTGTTTACTAGACAGACGCTCTGCCTCTGAGCCAATGAGGCACGCATGACAAAAATAGGCATTGCAGCATCGCAGCTGCACCGATCCGACCGGAGTGGAAAAGTATCATAATCAAGTGCCTCATGCTGGATTCGAACCAACGGCCTTCTGTTTACTAGACAGACGCTCTGCCTCTGAGCCAATGAGTCGTGTATTAAAAAAATGCGGAGAGCAAATGCAAAGCTGCAGGGATCAGACTGTGATACCAAAAAATCAGAAACACATGCCTCATGCTGGAATCGAACCAGAGGCCTTCTGCTTACGAGACAGACGCTGTGCCTCTGAGCCAATGAGGCACGCATCATAAAAATTGCCATTGCAGCATCGCAGCTGCACCGATCAGACCGGAAGGAAAAGTTTCGCGATGATATGCCTCATGCTGGGTTCGAACCAGCGACCTTCTGTTTACAAGACAGACGCTCTGCCTCTGAGCCAATGAGGCACGCATGATAAAAATAGGCATTGCAGCTTCGCAGCTAAAGCGATCCGACGGAAATAAAAGTTTCACGATGATATGCGTCATGCTGGAATCGAACCAGCGGCCTTCTCTTTACTGGACAGACGCTCTGCCTCTGAGCCAATGAGGCACGCATGATGAAAATAGGCATTGCAGCTTCGCAGCTAAAGCGATCCGACGGAAAGGAAAAGTATCACAATCAGGTGCCTCATGCTGGATTCGAACCAAAGGCCTTCTGTTTACGAGACAGACGCGCTGGCTCTGAACCAATGAGTCGTGTATAAAAAAAATGCGGAGAGCAAATGCAAAGCTGCAGGGATCAGACTGTGATGCCAAACAATCAGAAAGATATGCCAAATCCTATAATCGAACCAGCGGCCTTCTGTTTACAAGACAGACGCTCAGCCTCTGAGCCAATGAGGCACGCATGATAAAAATAATCATTGCAGCTTCGCAGCTAAACCAATCCGACCGGAAAGGAAAAGTATCACAATCAAGTGCCTCATGCTGGAATCGAACCAGCGGCCTTCTGTTTACTAGACAGACGCTCTGCCTCTGAGCCAATGAGGCACGCATGATGAAAATAGGCATTGCAGCTTCGCAGCTAAAGCGATCCGACCGGAAAGGAAAAGTTTCGCGATGATATGCCTCATGCTGGAATCGAACCAGCGGCCTTCTGTTTACTAGACAGACGCTCTGCCTCTGAGCCAATGAGGCACGCATGATAAAAATAGGCATTGCAGCATCGCAGCTGCACCGATCCGACCGGAGTGGAAAAGTATCATAATCAAGTGCCTCATGCTGGATTCGAACCAACGGCCTTCAGTTTACGAGGCAGACCCTCCGCCTCTGAGCCAATGAGTCATGTGTTAAAAAAATGCGGAGAACAAATGCAAAGCTGCAGGGATCAGACCGTGATGCCAAACAATCAGGAAGATATGCTTCATACTATAATCGAACCAGCGGCCTTCTGTTTACTAGACAGACGCTCTGCCTCTGAGCCAATGAGGCACGCATCATAAAATTGCCATTGCAGCATCGCAGCTGCACCGATCCGACCGCAAGGAAAAGTTTCGCGATGATATGCCTCATGCTGGGTTCGAACCAGCGACCTTCTGTTTACAAGACAGACGCTCTGCCTCTGAGCCAATGAGGCACGCATGATAAAAATAGGCATTGCAGCTTCGCAGCTAAAGCGACCCGACCGGAAATAAAAGTTTCACGATGATATGCGTCATGCTGGAATCGAACCAGTGGCCTTCTCTTTACTGGACAGACGCTCTGCCTCTGAGCCAATGAGGCACGCATGATGAAGATAGGATTGCAGCTTCGCAGCTAAAGCGATCCGACCGGAAAGGAAAAGTATCACAATCAGGTGCCTCATGCTGGATTCGAACCAACGGCCTTCAGTTTACGAGACAGACGCTCTGGCTCTGAACCAATGAGGCACGCATCATAAAAATTGCCATTGCAGCATCGCAGCTGCACCGATCCGACCGGAAAGGAAAAGTTTCACGATGATATGCGTCATGAGGGAATCGAACCAGCGACCTTCTGTTTACGAGACAGACGCTCTGCCTCTGAGCCAATGAGGCACGCATCATAAAAAATTGCCATTGCAGCATCGCAACTGCACCGATCCGACCGGAAAGGAAAAGTTTCACGATGAAATGCCTCATGCTGGGTTCGAACCAGCGACCTTCTGTTTACAAGACAGACGCTCTGCCTCTGAGCCAATGAGGCACGCATGATAAAAATAGGCGTTGCAGCTTCGCAGCTGCACCGATCCGACCGGAAAGGAAAAGTTTCACGATGATAAACCTCATGCTGGAATCGAACCAAAGGCCTTCTGCTTTCTAGACAGACGCTCTGCCTCTGAGCCAATGAGGCACGCATGATAAAAATAGGCATTGCAGCTTCGCAGCTAAAGCGATCCGACCGGAAGGGAAAAGTATCACAATCAGGTGCCTCATGCTCGATTCGAACCAACGGCCTTCAGTTTACGAGACAGACGCTCTGCTCTGAACCAATGAGCGTGTATAAAAAAATGCGGAGAGGAAATGCAAAGCTGCAGGGATGAGACTGTGATGCCAAACAATCAGAAAGATATGCCCATGCTATAATCGAACCAGCGGCCTTCTGTTTACAAGACAGACGCTCTGCCTCTGAGCCAATGAGGCACGCATCATAAAAATTGCCATTGCAGCATCGCAGCTGCACCGATCCGACCGGAAAGGAAAAGTTTCACGATGAAATGCCTCATGCTGGGTTCGAACCAGCGACCTTCTGTTTACAAGACAGACGCTCTGCCTCTGAGCCAATGAGGCACGCATGATAAAAATAGGCATTGCAGCTTCGCAGCTAAACCAATCCGACCGGAAAGGAAAAGTACCACAATCAAATGCCTCATGCTGGATTCGAACCAAAGTCGTTCAGTTTGCGAGACAGACCCTCTGCCTCTGAGCCAATGAGGCACGCATGATAAAAATAGGCGTTGCAGCTTCGCAGCTGCACCGATCCGACCGGAAAGGAAAAGTTTCACGATGATAAACCTCATGCTGGAATCGAACCAAAGGCCTTCTGTTTTCTAGACAGACGCTCTGCCTCTGAGCCAATGAGGCACGAATCATAAAAATTGCCATTGCAGCTTCGCAGCTGCACCGATCCGAACGGAAGGGAAAAGTTTCGCGATGATATGCCTCATGCTGGAATCGAACCAGCGGCCTTCTGTTTACTAGACAGACGCTCTGCCTCTGAGCCAATGAGGCACGCATGATGAAAATAGGCATTGCAGCTTCGCAGCTAAAGCGATCCGACCGGAAAGGAAAAGTATCACAATCAGGTGCCTCATGCTGGATTCGAACCAACGGCCTTCAGTTTACGAGACAGACGCTCTGGCTCTGAACCAATGAGCCGTGTATAAAAAAAATGCGGAGCAGCAAATGCAAAGCTGCAGGGATCAGACTGTGATGCCAAACAATCAGAAAGATATGCCCCATCCTATAATCGAACCAGCGGCCTTCTGTTTACGAGGCAGACGCTCTGCCTCTGAGCCAATGAGGCACGCATCATAAAAGTTGCCGTTGCAGCATCGCAGCTGCACCGATCCGACCGGAAAGGAAAAGTTTCGCGATGATATGCCTCATGCTGGTATCGAAACAGCGGCCTTCTGTTTACTAGACAGACGCTCTGCCTCTGAGCCAATGAGGCACGTATGATGAAAATAGGCAATGCAGCTCCGCAGCTAAAGCGATCCGACCGGAAAGGAAAAGTTTCACGATGATATGCCTCATGCTGGAATCGAACCAGCGGCCTTCTGTTTACTACACAGACGCTCTGCCTCTGAGCCAATGAGGCACGTATGATGAAAATAGGCATTGCAGCTTCGCAGCTAAACCGATCCGACCGGAAAGGAAAAGTATCACAATCAAATGCCTCATGCTGGATTCGAACCAACGTCCTTCAGTTTACGAGCCAGACCCTCTGCCTCTGAGCCAATGAGGGACGCATCATGAAAATTGCGATTGCAGCATCGCAGCTGCACCGATCCGACCGGAAAGGAAAAGCTTCACGATGATATGCCTCATGCTGGAATCGAACCAGCGGCCTTCTGTTTACTAGACAGACGCTCTGCCTCTGAGCCAATGAGTCGTGTTTTAAAAAAATGCGGAGAGCAAATGCAAAGCTGCAGGGATCAGACTGTGATGCCAAACAATCAGAAAGATATGCCTCACCATATAATCGAACCAGCGGCCTTCTGTTTACGAGACAGACGCTCTGCCTCTGAGCCAATGAGGCACGCATGATAAAAATAGGCATTGCAGCTTCGCAGCTGCACCGATCCGACCGGAAAGGAAAAGTTTCACGATGATATGCCTCATGCTGGATTCGAACCAGCGACCTTCTGTTTACATGACAGACGCTCTGCCTCCGAGCCAATGAGGCACGCATGATAAAAATAGGCATTCCAGCTTCGCAGCTAAACCGATCCGACCGGAAAGGAAAAGTATCACAATCAAATGCCTCATGCTGGACTCGAAATAACGACCTTCAGTTTACGAGGCAGACCCTCTGCCTCTGAGCCAATGAGGCACGCATGATAAAAATAGGCATTGCAGCTTCGCAGCTGCACCGATCCGACCGGAAAGGAAAAGTTTCGCGATGATATGCCTCATGCTGGAATCGAACCAGCGGCCTTCTGTTTACCAGACAGACGCTCTGCCTCTGAGCCAATGATTCGTGTATTAAAAAAATGCGGACAGCAAATGCAAAGCTGCAGGGATCAGACTGTGATGCCAAAAGATCAGAAACATATGCCTCATGCTGGAATCGAAACAGCGGCCTTCTGTTTACTAGACAGACGCTCTGCCTCTGAGCCAATGAGGCACGCATCATAAAAATTGCCATTGCAGCTTCGCAGCTGCACCGATCCCAACGGAGGGAAAAGCTTCACGATGATATGCCTCATGCTGGAATCGAACCAGCGGCCTTCTGTTTACTAGACAGACGCTCTGCCTCTGAGCCAATGAGGCACGCATGATAAAAATAGGCATTGCAGCTTAGCAGCTGCACCGATCCCACCGGAAAGGAAAAGTATCACAATTAAATGCCTCATGCTGGATTCGAACCAACGACCTTCAGTTTACGAGACAGACGCTCTGCCTCTGAGCCAATGATTCGTGTATTAAAAAAATGCGGAGAGCAAATGCAAAGCTGCAGGGATCAGACTGTGATGCCAAAAAACCAGAAACATATGCCTCATGCTGGAATCGAACCAGCGGCCTTCTGTTCACGAGACAGACGCTCTGCCTCTGAGCCAATGAGGCACGCATGATAAAAATAGGGATTGCAGCCTAGCAGCTGCGCCGATCCGACCGGAAAGGAAAAGTTTCACGATGATATGCGTCATGCTGGAATCGAACCAGCGACCTTCTGTTTACAAGACAGACCCTCTGCCTCCGAGCCAACGATCCACGCATGATAAAAATAGGCATTGCAGCTTCGCAGCTAAACCGATCCGACCGGAAAGGAAAAGTATCACAATCAAATGCCTCATGCTGGATTCGAACCAACGACCTTCAGTTTACGAGGCAGAAACTCTGCCTCTGAGCCAATGAGGCACGCATGATAAAAATAGGCATTGCAGCTTCGCAGCTGCACCGATCCGACGGAAAGAAAGAAAAGATTCACGATGATATGCCTCATGCTGGATTCGAACCAGCGACCTTCTGTTTACAAGACAGACGCTCTGCCTCTGAGCCAATGAGGCACGCGTGATGAAAATAGGCATTGCAGCTTCGGAGCTAAACCGATCCGACCGGAAAGGAAAAGTATCACAATCAAGTGCCTCATGCTGGATTCGAACCACGGCCTTCAGTTTACGAGACAGACGCTCTGCCTTTGAACCAATGAGTCGTGTATAAAAAAAATGCGGAGAGCAAATGCAAAGCTGCAGGGATCAGACTGTGATGCCAAACAATCAGAAGATATGCCTCATCCTATAATCGAACAGCGGCCTTCTGTTTACGAGACAGACGCTCTGCCTCTGAGCCAATGAGGCACGCATCATAAAAATTGCCATTGCAGCATCGCAGCTGCACCGATCCGACCGGAAAGGAAAAGTTTCGCGATGATATGCCTCATGCTGGAATCGAACCAGCGGCCTTCTGTTTACTAGACAGACGCTCTGCCTCTGAGCCAATGAGGCACGTATGATGAAAATAGGCAATGCAGCTTCGCAGCTAAAGCGATCCGACCGGAAAGGAAAAGTTTCACGATGATATGCGTCATGCTGGAATCGAACCAGCGGCCTTCTGTTTACTACACAGACGCTCTGCCTCTGAGCCAATGAGGCACGTATGATGAAAATAGGCAATGCAGCTTCGCAGCTAAAGCGATCCGACCGGAAAGGAAAAGTATCACAATCAAGTGCCTCATGCTGGATTCGAACCAACGGCCTTCAGTTTACGAGACAGACGCTCTGCCTCTGAACCAATGAGTCGTGTATTAAAAAAATGCGGAGAGCAAATGCAAAGCTGCAGGGATCAGACTGTGATGCCAAAAAATCAGAAATATATGCGTCATGCTGGAATCGAACCAGCGGCCTTCTGTTTACTAGACAGACGCTCTGCCTCTGAGCCAATGAGTCGTGTTTTAAAAAAATGCGGAGAGCAAATGCAAAGCTGCAGGGATCAGACTGTGATGCCAAACAATCAGAAAGATATGCCTCATCCTATAATCGAACCAGCGGCCTTCTGTTTACGAGACAGACGCTCTGCCTCTGAGCCAATGAGGCACGCATGATAAAAACAGGCATTGCAGTTTAGCAGCTGCACCGACCCGACCGGAAAGGAAAAGTTTCACGATGATATGCCTCATGCTGGATTCGAACCAGCGACCTTCTGTTTACAAGACAGACGCTCTGCCTCTGAGCCAATGAGGCACGCATGATAAAAATAGGCATTGCAGCTTCGCAGCTAAACCGATTCGACCGAAAGGAAAAGTATCACAATCAAATGCCTCATGCTGGATTCGAACCAACGACCTCCAGTTTACGAGACAGACGCTCTGCCTCTGAGCCAATGAGGCACGCGTGATGAAAATAGGCATTGCAGCTTCGCAGCTAAACCGATTCGACCGGAAAGGAAAAGTATCACAATCAAATGCCTCATGCTGGATTCGAACCAACGACCTCCAGTTTACGAGACAGACGCTCTGCCTCCGAGCCAATGAGGCACGCATCATAAAAATTGCCATTGCAGCATCGCAGCTGCACCGATCCGACCGGAAAGGAAAAGTTTCACGATGATATGCCTCATGCTGGAATCGAACCAGCGGCCTTCTGTTTACTAGACAGACGCTCTGCCTCTGACCAATGAGGCACGCATGATAAAAATAGGCATTGCAGTTTCGCAGCTAAAGCGATCCGACCGGAAACGAAAAGTTTCCCGATGATATGCCTCATGCTGGAATCGAACCAACGACCTTCAGTTTACGAGGCAGACCCTCTGCCTCTGAGCCAATGAGGCACGCATCACAAAAAATTGCCATTGCAGCATCGCAGCTGCACCGATCCGACCGGAAACGAAAAGTTTCACGATGATATGCGTTATGCTTCAATCGAACCAGCGACCTTCTGTTTACAAGACAGACGCTCTGCCTCTGAGCCAATGAGGCACGCATGATAAAAATAGGCATTGCAGCTTCGCAGCTAAAGCGATCCGACCGGAAAGGAAAAGTATCACAATCAGGTGCCTCATGCTGGATTCGAACCAAAGGCCTTCAGTTTACGAGACAGACGCTCTGGCTCTGAACCAATGAGTCGTGTATAAAAAAAATGCGGAGAGCAAATGCAAAGCTGCAGGGATCAGACTGTGATGCCAAACAATCAGAAAGATATGCCAAATACTATAATCGAACCAGCGGCCTTCTGTTTACTAGACAGACGCTCTGCCTCTGAGCCAATGAGGCACGCATCATAAAAATTGCCATTGCAGCTTCGCAGCTGCACCGATCCGAACGGAAGGAAAAGTTTCACGATGATATGCCTCATGCTGGAATCGAACCAGCGGCCTTCTGTTTACTAGACAGACGCTCTGCCTCTGAGCCAATGAGGCACGCATGATGAAAATAGGCATTGCAGCTTCGCAGCTAAAGCGATCCGACCGGAAAGGAAAAGTTTCGCGATGATATGCCTCATGCTGGAATCGAACCAGCGGCCTTCTGTTTACTAGACAGACGCTCTGCCTCTGAGCCAATGAGGCACGCATGACAAAAATAGGCATTGCAGCATCGCAGCTAAACCGATCCGACGGAGTGGAAAAGTATCATAATCAAGTGCCTCATGCTGGATTCGAACCAACGGCCTTCTGTTTACTAGACAGACGCTCTGCCTCTGAGCCAATGAGTCGTGTATTAAAAAAATGCGGAGAGCAAATGCAAAGCTGCAGGGATCAGACTGTGATACCAAAAAATCAGAAAACACATGCCTCATGCTGGAATCGAACCAGCGGCCTTCTGCTTACGAGACAGACGCTGTGCCTCTGAGCCAATGAGGCACGCATCATAAAAATTGCCATTGCAGCATCGCAGCTGCACCGATCAGACCGGAAGGGAAAAGTTTCGCGATGATATGCCTCATGCTGGGTTCGAACCAGCGACCTTCTGTTTACAAGACAGACGCTCTGCCTCTGAGCCAATGAGGCACGCATGATAAAAATAGGCATTGCAGCTTCGCAGCTAAAGCGATCCGACGGAAAGGAAAAGTTTCACGATGATATGCGTCATGCTGGAATCGAACCAGCGGCCTTCTCTTTACTGGACAGACGCTCTGCCTCTGAGCCAATGAGGCACGCATGATGAAAATAGGCATTGCAGCTTCGCAGCTAAGCGATCCGACCGGAAAGGAAAAGTATCACAATCAGGTGCCTCATGCTGGATTCGAACCAAAGGCCTTCAGTTTACGAGACAGACGCGCTGGCTCTGAACCAATGAGTCGTGTATAAAAAAAATGCGGAGAGCAAATGCAAAGCTGCAGGGATCAGACTGTGATGCCAAACAATCAGAAAGATATGCCAAATCCTATAATCGAACCAGCGGCCTTCTGTTTACAAGACAGACGCTCAGCCTCTGAGCCAATGAGGCACGCATGATAAAATAATCATTGCAGCTTCGCAGCTAAACCATCCGACCGGAAAGGAAAAGTATCACAATCAAGTGCCTCATGCTGGAATCGAACCAGCGGCCTTCTGTTTACTAGACAGACGCTCTGCCTCTGAGCAAATGAGGCACGCATGATGAAAATAGGCATTGCAGCTTCGCAGCTAAAGCGATCCGACCGGAAAGGAAAAGTTTCGCGATGATATGCCTCATGCTGGAATCGAACCAGCGGCCTTCTGTTTACTAGACAGACGCTCTGCCTCTGAGCCAATGAGGCACGCATGACAAAAATAGGCATTGCAGCATCGCAGCTGCACCGATCCGACCGGAGTGGAAAAGTATCATAATCAAGTGCCTCATGCTGGATTCGAACCAACGGCCTTCAGTTTACGAGGCAGACCCTCGCCTCTGAGCCAATGAGTCATGTGTTAAAAGAATGCGGAGAACAAATGCAAAGCTGCAGGGATCAGACCGTGATGCCAAACAATCAGGAAGATATGCTTCATACTATAATCGAACCAGCGGCCTTCTGTTTACTAGACAGACGCTCTGCCTCTGAGCCAATGAGGCACGCATCATAAAAATTGCCATTGCAGCATCGCAGCTGCACCGATCCGACCGCAAGGAAAAGTTTTCGCGATGATATGCCTCATGCTGGGTTCGAACCAGCGACCTTCTGTTTACAAGACAGACGCTCTGCCTCTGAGCCAATGAGGCACGCATGATAAAAATAGGCATTGCAGCTTCGCAGCTAAAGCGACCCGACCGGAAATAAAAGTTTCACGATGATATGCCTCATGCTGGAATCGAACCAGTGGCCTTCTCTTTACTGGACAGACGCTCTGCCTCTGAGCCAATGAGGCACGCATGATGAAGATAGGCATTGCAGCTTCGCAGCTAAAGCGATCCGACCGGAAAGGAAAAGTATCACAATCAGGTGCCTCATGCTGGATTCGAACCAACGGCCTTCAGTTTACGAGACAGACGCTCTGGCTCTGAACCAATGAGGCACGCATCATAAAAATTGCCATTGCAGCATCGCAGCTGCACCGATCCGACCGGAAAGGAAAAGTTTCACGATGATATGCGTCATGAGGGAATCGAACCAGCGACCTTCTGTTTACGAGACAGACGCTCTGCCTCTGAGCCAATGAGGCACGCATCATAAAAATTGCCATTGCAGCATCGCAACTGCACCGATCCGACCGGAAAGGAAAAGTTTCACGATGAAATGCCTCATGCTGGGTTCGAACCAGCGACCTTCTGTTTACAAGACAGACGCTCTGCCTCTGAGCCAATGAGGCACGCATGATAAAAATAGGCGTTGCAGCTTCGCAGCTGCACCGATCGACCGGAAAGGAAAAGTTTCACGATGATAAACCTCATGCTGGAATCGAACCAAAGGCCTTCTGCTTTCTAGACAGACGCTCTGCCTCTGAGCCAATGAGGCACGCATGATAAAAATAGGCATTGCAGCTTCGCAGCTAAAGCGATCCGACCGGAAGGGAAAAGTATCACAATCAGGTGCCTCATGCTCGATTCGGACCAACGGCCTTCAGTTTACGAGACAGACGCTCTGGCTCTGAACCAATGAGCCGTGTATAAAAAAAATGCGGAGAGGAAATGCAAAGCTGCAGGGATGAGACTGTGATGCCAAACAATCAGAAAGATATGCCCCATCCTATAATCGAACCAGCGGCCTTCTGTTTACAAGACAGACGCTCTGCCTCTGAGCCAATGAGGCACGCATCATAAAAATTGCCATTGCAGCATCGCAGCTGCACCGATCCGACCGGAAAGGAAAAGTTTCACGATGAAATGCCTCATGCTGGGTTCGAACCAGCGACCTTCTGTTTACAAGACAGACGCTCTGCCTCTGAGCCAATGAGGCACGCATGATAAAAATAGGCGTTGCAGCTTCGCAGCTGCACCGATCCGACCGGAAAGGAAAAGTTTCACGATGATATAACCTCATGCTGGAATCGAACCAAAGGCCTTCTGTTTTCTAGACAGACGCTCTGCCTCTGAGCCAATGAGGCACGCATGATAAAAATAGGCATTGCAGCTTCGCAGCTAAACCAATCCGACGGAAAGGAAAAGTACCACAATCAAATGCCTCATGCTGGATTCGAACCAAAGTCGTTCAGTTTGCGAGACAGACCCTCTGCCTCTGAGCCAATGAGGCACGCATGATAAAAATAGGCGTTGCAGCTTCGCAGCTGCACCGATCCGACCGGAAAGGAAAAGTTTCACGATGATAAACCTCATGCTGGAATCGAACCAAACGCCTTCTGTTTTCTAGACAGACGCTCTGCCTCTGAGCCAATGAGGCACGAATCATAAAAATTGCCATTGCAGCTCGCAGCTGCACCGATCCGAACGGAAGGGAAAAGTTTCGCGATGATATGCCTCATGCTGGAATCGAACCAGCGGCCTTCTGTTTACTAGACAGACGCTCTGCCTCTGAGCCAATGAGGCACGCATGATGAAAATAGGCATTGCAGCTTCGCAGCTAAAGCGATCCGACCGGAAAGGAAAAGTATCACAATCAGGTGCCTCATGCTGGATTCGAACCAACGGCCTTCAGTTTACGAGACAGACGCTCTGGCTCTGAACCAATGAGCCGTGTATAAAAAAAATGCTGCGAGAGCAAATGCAAAGCTGCAGGGATCAGACTGTGATGCCAAACAATCAGAAAGATATGCCCCATCCTATAATCGAACCAGCGGCCTTTGTTTACGAGGCAGACGCTCTGCCTCTGAGCCAATGAGGCACGCATCATAAAAGTTGCCGTTGCAGCATCGCAGCTGCACCGATCCGACCGGAAAGGAAAAGTTTCGCGATGATATGCCTCATGCTGGTATCGAAACAGCGGCCTTCTGTTTACTAGACAGACGCTCTGCCTCTGAGCCAATGAGGCACGTATGATGAAAATAGGCAATGCAGCTCCGCAGCTAAAGCGATCCGACCGGAAAGGAAAAGTTTCACGATGATATGCCTCATGCTGGAATCGAACCAGGGCCTTCTGTTTACTACACTGACGCTCTGCCTCTGAGCAATGAGGCACGTATGATGAAAATAGGCATTGCAGCTTCGCAGCTAAACCGATCCGACCGGAAAGGAAAAGTATCACAATCAAATGCCTCATGCTGGATTCGAACCAACGTCCTTCAGTTTACGAGCCAGACCCTCTGCCTCTGAGCCAATGAGGGACGCATCATGAAAAATTGCGATTGCAGCATCGCAGCTGCACCGATCGGACCGGAAAGGAAAAGCTTCACGATGATATGCCTCATGCTGGATCGAACCAGCGGCCTTCTGTTTACTAGACAGACGCTCTGCCTCTGAGCCAATGAGTCGTGTTTTAAAAAAATGCGGAGAGCAAATGCAAAGCTGCAGGGATCAGACTGTGATGCAAACAATCAGAAAGATATGCCTCACCATATAATCGAACCAGCGGCCTTCTGTTTACGAGACAGACGCTCTGCCTCTGAGCCAATGAGGCACGCATGATAAAAATAGGCATTGCAGCTTCGCAGCTGCACCGATCCGACCGGAAAGGAAAAGTTTCACGATGATATGCCTCATGCTGGATTCGAACCAGCGACCTTCTGTTTACATGACAGACGCTCTGCCTCCGAGCCAATGAGGCACGCATGATTAAAATAGGCATTCCAGCTTCGCAGCTAAACCGATCCGAGCGGAAAGGAAAAGTATCACAATCAAATGCCTCATGCTGGACTCGAAATAACGACCTTCAGTTTACGAGGCAGACGCTCTGCCTCTGAGCCAATGAGGCACGCATGATAAAAATAGGCATTGCAGCTTCGCAGCTGCACCGATCCGACCGGAAATTAAAAGTTTCGCGATGATATGCCTCATGCTGGAATCGAACAGCGGCCTTCTGTTTACCAGACAGACGCTCTGCCTCTGAGCCAATGATTCGTGTATTAAAAAAATGCGGACAGCAAATGCAAAGCTGCAGGGATCAGACTGTGATGCCAAAAGATCAGAAACATATGCCTCATGCTGGAATCGAAACAGCGGCCTTCTGTTTACTAGACAGACGCTCTGCCTAGAGCCAATGAGGCACGCATCATAAAAATTGCCATTGCAGCTTCGCAGCTGCACCGATCCAAACGGAAGGGAAAAAGCTTCACGATGATATGCCTCATGCTGGAATCGAACCAGCGGCCTTCTGTTTACTAGACAGACGCTCTGCCTCTGAGCCAATGAGGCACGCCATATGATAAAATATAGGCATTGCAGCTTAGCAGCTGCACCGATCCCACCGGAAAGGAAAAGTATCACAATTAAATGCCTCATGCTGGATTCGAACCAACGACCTTCAGTTTACGAGACAGACGCTCTGCCTCTGAGCCAATGATTCGTGTATTAAAAAAATGCGGAGAGCAAATGCAAAGCTGCAGGGATCAGACTGTGATGCCAAAAAACCAGAAACATATGCTCATGCTGGAATCGAACCAGCGGCCTTCTGTTCACGAGACAGACGCTCTGCCTCTGAGCCAATGAGGCACGCATGATAAAAATAGGGATTGCAGCCTAGCTGCTGCGCCGATCCGACGGGAAAGGAAAAGTTTCACGATGATATGCGTCATGCTGGAATCGAACCAGCGACCTTCTGTTTACAAGACAGACCCTCTGCCCTCCGAGCCAACGATCCACGCATGATAAAAATAGGCATTGCAGCTTCGCAGCTAAACCGATCCGACCGGAAAGGAAAAGTATCACAATCAAATGCCTCATGCTGGATTCGAACCAACGACCTTCAGTTTACGAGGCAGAAACTCTGCCTCTGAGCCAATGAGGCACGCATGATAAAAATAGGCATTGCAGCTTCGCAGCTGCACCGATCCGACCGGAAAGAAAAAGATTCACGATGATATGCATCATGCTGGATTCGAACCAGCGACGTTCTGTTTACAAGACAGACGCTCTGCCTCTGAGCCAATGAGGCACGCGTGATGAAAATAGGCATTGCAGCTTCGGAGCTAAACCGATCCGACCGGAAAGGAAAGTATCACAATCAAGTGCCTCATGCTGGATTCGAACCAACGGCCTTCACTTTACGAGACAGACGCTCTGCCTTTGAACCAATGAGTCGTGTATAAAAAAAATGCGGAGAGCAAATGCAAAGCTGCAGGAATCAGACTGTGATGCCAAAAATCAGAAAGATATGCCTCATCCTATAATCGAACAGCGGCCTTCTGTTTACGAGACAGACGCTCTGCCTCTGAGCCAATGAGGCACGCATCATAAAAAATTGCCATTGCAGCATCGCAGCTGCACCGATCCGACCGGAAAGGAAAAGTTTCGCGATGATATGCCTCATGCTGGAATCGAACCAGCGGCCTTCTGTTTACTAGACAGACGCTCTGCCTCTGAGCCAATGAGGCACGTATGATGAAAATAGGCAATGCAGCTTCGCAGCTAAAGCGATCCGACCGGAAAGGAAAAGTTTCACGATGATATGCGTCATGCTGGATCGAACCAGCGGCCTTCTGTTTACTACAAGACGCTCTGCCTCTGAGCCAATGAGGCACGTATGATGAAAATAGGCAATGCAGCTTCGCAGCTAAAGCGATCCGACCGGAAAGGAAAAGTAGACAAATCAAGTGCCTCATGCTGGATTCGAACCAACGGCCTTCAGTTTACGAGACAGACGCTCTGCCTCTGAACCAATGAGTCGTGTATTAAAAAAATGCGGAGGAGAGCAAATGCAAAGCTGCAGGGATCAGACTGTGATGCCAAAAAATCAGAAATTTATGCGTCTTGCTGGAATCGAACAGCGGCCTTATGTTTACTAGACAGACGCTCTGCCTCTGAGCCAATGAGTCGTGTTTTAAAAAAATGCGGAGAGCAAATGCAAAGCTGCAGGGATCAGACTGTGATGCCAAACAATCAGAAAGATATGCCTCATCCTTAATCGAACACAGCGGCCTTTGCTTCTTTTTTACGGAGACAGACGCTCTGCCTCTGAGCCAATGAGGCACGCATGATAAAAAACAGGCATTGCAGTTTAGCAGCTGCACCGACCCGACCGGAAAGGAAAAGTTTCACGATGATATGCCTCATGCTGGATTCGAACCAGCGACCTTCTGTTTACAAGACAGACGCTCTGCCTCTGAGCCAATGAGGCACGCATGATAAAAATAGGCATTGCAGCTTCGCAGCTAAACCGATTCGACGGGAAAGGAAAAGTATCACAATCAATGCCTCATGCTGGATTTCGAACCAACGACCTCCAGTTTACGAGACAGACGCTCTGCCTCTGAGCCAATGAGGCACGCGTGATGAAAATAGGCATTGCAGCTTCGCAGCTAAACGATCCGACGGAAAAGAAAAAGTATCACAATCAAGTGCCTCATGCTGGATTCGAACCAACGGCCTTCAGTTTACGAGACAGACGCTCTGCCTCTGAACCAATGAGTCGTGTATAAAAAAAATGCGGAAGCAAATGCAAGGCTGCAGGGATCAGACTGTGATGCCAAACAATCAGAAAGATATGCCTCATGCTGGAATCGAACCAAAGGCCTTCAGTTTACGAGACAGACGCTCTGCTCTCTGAGCCAATGAGGCACGCGTGATGAAAATAGGCATTGCACTTCGCAGCTAAACCGATCCGACCGGAAAGGAAAAGTATCACAATCAAATGCCACATGCTGGAATCGAAACAGCGGCCTTCTGTTTACAAGACAGACACGCTCTGCCTCCGAGCCAATGAGGCACGCATCATAAAAATTGCCATTGCAAGCATCGCAGCTGCACCGATCCGACCGGAAAGGAAAAGTTTCACGATGATATGCCTCATGCTGGAATCGAACCAGCGGCCTTCTGTTTACTAGACAGACGCTCTGCCTCTGACCCAATGAGGCACGCATGATAAAAATAGGCATTGCAGTTTCGCAGCTAAAGCGATCCGACCGGAAACGAAAAGTTTCCCGATGATATGCCTCATGCTGGAATCGAACCAACGACCTTCAGTTTACGAGGCAGACCCTCTGCCTCTGAGCCAATGAGGCACGCATCACAAAATTTGCCATTGCAGCATCGCAGCTGCAACCGATCCGACCGGAAACGAAAAGTTTCACGATGATATGCGTTTATGCTTCAATCGAACCAGCGACCTTCTGTTTACAAGACAGACGCTCTGCCTCTGAGCCAATGAGGCACGCATGATATAAAATAGGCATTGCAGCTTCGCAGCTGCACCGATCCGAGCGGAAGGGAAAAGTTTCACGATGATATGCCTCATGGCTGGAATCGAACCAGCGGCCTTCTGTTTACTAGACAGACGCTCTGCCTCTGAGCCAATGATTCGTGTATTAAAAAAATGCGAAAGAGCAAATGCAAAGCTGCAGGGATCAGACTGTGATGCCAAACAATCACAAAGATATGCCTCATGCTGGAATCGAACCAGCGGCCTTCTGTTTACGAGACAGACGCTCTGCCTCTGAGCCAACGAGGCACGCATCATGAAAATTGCCATTGCAGCATCGCAGCTGCACCGATCCGACCCTAAAGGAAAACTATCACAATCAAGTGCCTCATGCTGGAATCGAACCAACGGCCTTCAGTTTAAGAGACAAGGACGCTCTGCCTCTGAGCCAATGAGGCACGCGTGATGAAAATAGGCATTGCAGCTTCGCAGCTAAACCGATCCGACCGGAAAGGAAAAGTTTCGCGATGATATGCCACATGCTGGAATCGAACCAGCGGCCTTCTGTTTACAAGACAGGACGCTCTGCCTCTGAGCCAATGAGGCACGCATATATAAAAATTGCGTTGCAGCATCGCTGCAGCTGCTCCGCACCGATCCGACGGAAAGGAAAACTTCATCACAATCAAGTGCCTCATGCTGGAATCGAACCAGCGGCCTTCTGTTTAAGAGACAGACGCTCTGCCTCTGAGCCAATGAGGCACGCGTGATGAAAATAGGCATTGCAGCTTCGCAGCTAAACCGATCCGACCGGAAAGGAAAAGTTTCACGATGATATGCGTTATGCTTTAATCGTACCAGCGACCTTCTGTTTACTAGACAGACGCTCTGCCTCTGAGCCAATGAGGCACGCATGATAAAAATAGGCATTGCAGCTTCGCAGCTGCACCGATCCGAACGGAAAGGGAAAGGTTTCACGATGATATGCCTCATGCTGGAATCGAACCAGCGGCCTTCTGTTTACTAGACAGACGCTTTGCCTCTGAGCCAATGATTCGTGTATTAAAAAAATGCGGAGAGAAATGCAAAGCTGCAGGGATCAGGCTGTGATGCCAAACAATCACAAAGATATGCCTCATGCTGGAAT
Source organism: Ascaris suum (assembly GCA_013433145.1). Taxonomy (NCBI): domain Eukaryota; kingdom Metazoa; phylum Nematoda; class Chromadorea; order Rhabditida; family Ascarididae; genus Ascaris; species Ascaris suum. The sequence continues at coordinate 4,831,433 of CM024178.1, read as the reverse complement.
CGAACCAGCGGCCTTCTGTTTACGAGACAGACGCTCTGCCTCTGAGCCAATGAGGCACGCATCATAAAAAATTGCCATTGCAGCATCGCTAGCTGCACCGATCCGGCCGGAAAGGAAAAGTTTCACGATGATATGCCTCATGCTGGAATCGAACCAGCGGCCTTCTGTTTACAAGACAGACGCTCTGCCTCTGAGCCAATGAGGCACGCATGATAAAAATAGGCCATTGCAGCTTCGCAGCTGCACCGATCCGACCGGAAGGAAAGATTCACGATGATATGCCTCATGCTGGATTCGAACCAGCGACCTTCTGTTTACAAGACAGACGCTCTGCCTCTGAGCCAATGAGGCACGCATGATAAAAATAGGCATTGCAGCCTTCGCAGCTGCCACCGATCCGACCGGAAAGGAAAAGTATCACAATCAAGTGCCTCATGCTGGATTCGAACCAACGGCCTTCAGTTTACGAGACAGACGCTCTGCCTTTGAACCAATGAGTCGTGTATTAAAAAAATGCGGAGAGCAAATGCAAAGCTGCAGGGATCAGACTGTGATGCCAAACAATCAGAAAGATATGCCTCATCCTATAATCGAACCAGCGGCCTTCTGTTTACGAGACAGACGCTCTGCCTCTGAGCCAATGAGGCACGCATCATTAAAATTGCCATTGCAGCATCGCAGCTGCACCGATCCGACGGAAAGGAAAAGTTTCGCGATGATATGCCTCACGCTGGAATCGATCCAGCGGCCTTCTGTTTACTAGACAGACGCTCTGCCTCTGAGCCAATGAGGCACGCATGATGAAAATAGGCAAACGCAGCTTCGCAGCTAAAGCGATCCGACCGGAAAGGAAAAGTTTCACGATGATATGCGTCATGCTGGAATCGAACCAGCGACCTTCTCGTTTACAAGACAAGACCCTCTGCCTCCGAGCCAATGAGGCACGCATGATAAAATAGGCATTGCAGCTTCGCAGCTAAACCGATCCGACCGGAAAGGAAAAGTATCACGATGATATGGTCATGCTGGAATCGAAAGAGCGACATTCTGTTTACTAGACAGACGCTCTGCCTCTGAGCCAATGATTCGTGCATTAATAAAATACGGAGAGCAAATGCAAAGCTGCAGGGATCAGACTGTGATGCCAAAAAAACCAGAAACATATGCCTCATGCTGGAATCGAACCAGCGGCTTTCTGTTCACGAGACAGACGCTCTGCCTCTGAGCCAATGAGGCACGCATGATAAAAATAGGGATTGCAGCCTAGCAGCTGCACCGATCCGACCGGAAAGGAAAAGTTTCACGATGATATGCGTCATGCTGGAATCGAACCAGCGGCCTTTCTGTTTACGAGACAGACGCTCTGCCTCTGAGCCAACGAGGCACGCATCATAAAAATTGCCATTGCAGCATCGCAGCTGCACCGATCCGACCCTAAAGGAAAACTATCACAATCAAGTGCCTCATGCTGGAATCGAACCAACGGCCTTCAGTTTAAGAGACAGACGCTCTGCCTCTGAGCCAATGAGGCACGCGTGATGAAAATAGGCATTGCAGCTTCGCAGCTAAACCGATCCGACCGGAAAGGAAAAAGTTTCGCGATGATATGCACATGCTGGAATCGAACCAGCGGCCTTCTGTTTACAAGACAGACGCTCTGCCTCTGAGCCAATGAGGCACGCATCATAAAAATTGCGTTGCAGCATCGCAGCTGCACCGATCCGACCGGAAAGGAAAACTATCACAATCAAGTGCCTCATGCTGGAATCGAACCAGCGGCCTTCAGTTTAAGAGACAGACGCTCTGCTCTGAGCCAATGAGGCACGCGTGATGAAAATAGGCATTGCAAGCTTCGCAGCCTAAACGATCCGACCGGAAAGAAAAAGTTTCTCGATGATATGCGTTATGCTTTAATCGTACCAGCGACCTTCTGTTTACTAGACAGACGCTCTGCCTCTGAGCCAATGAGGCACGCATGATAAAATATAGGCATTGCAGCTTCGCAGCTGCACCGATCCGAACGGAAGGGAAAGGTTTCACGATGATATGCCTCATGCTGGAATCGAACCAGCGGCCTTCTGTTTATAGACAGACGCTTTGCCTCTGAGCCAATGATTGTGTATTAAAAAATGCGGGCGAGAGCAAATGCAAAGCTGCAGGGATCAGGCTGTGATGCCAAACAATCACAAGATATGCCTCATGCTGGAATCGAACCAGCGGCCTTCTGTTTACGAGACAGACGCTCTGCCTCTGAGCCAATGAGGCACGCATCATAAAAATTGCCATTGCAGCATCGCAGCTGCACCGATCCGGCCGGAAAGGAAAAGTTTCACGATGATATGCCTCATGCTCTGGAATCGAACCAGCGGCCTTCTGTTTACAAGACAGACGCTCTGCCTCTGAGCCAATGAGGCACGCATGATAAAAATAGGCATTGCAGCTTCGCAGCTGCACCGATCCGACCGGAAAGGAAAGATTCACGATGATATGCCTCATGCTGGATTCGAACCAGCGACCTTCTGTTTACAAGACAGACGCTCTGCCTCTGAGCCAATGAGGCACGCATGATTAAAATAGGCATTGCAGCTTCGCAGCTGCACCGATCCGACCGGAAAGGAAAAGTATCACAATCAAGTGCCTCATGCTGGATTCGAACCAACGGCCTTCAGTTTACGAGACAGACGCTCTGCCTTTGAAAAAATGAGTCGTGTATTAAAAAAATGCGGAGAGCAAATGCAAAGCTGCAGGGATCAGACTGTGATGCCAAACAATCAGAAAGATATGCCTCATCCTATAATCGAACCAGCGGCCTTCTGTTTACGAGACAGACGCTCTGCTCTGAGCCAATGAGGCACGCATCATAAAAATTGCCATTTGCAGCATCGCAGCTGCACCGATCCGAACGGAAAGGAAAAGTTTCGCGATGATATGCCTCACGCTGGAATCGAACCAGCGGCTTCTGTTTACTAGACAGACGCTCTTGCCTCTGAGCCAATGAGGCACGCATGATGAAAATAGGCAACGCAGCTTCGCAGCTAAAGCGATCCGACCGGAAAGGAAAGTTTCACGATGATATGCGTCATGCTGGAATCGAACCAGCGACCTTCTGTTTTAAAGACAGACCCTCTGCCTCCGAGCCAATGAGGCACGCATGATAAAAATAGGCATTGCAGCTTCGCAGCTAAACCGATCCGACCGGAAAGGAAAAGTATCACGATGATATGCGTCATGCTGGAATCGAAAGAGCGACATTCTGTTTACTAGACAGACGCTCTGCCTCTGAGCAATGATTCGTGATTATATAAAAAAATACGGGAGAGCAAATGCAAAGCTGCAGGGATCAGACTGTGATGCCAAAAAACCAGAAACATATGCCTCATGCTGGAATCGAACCAGCGGCCTTTTCTGTTCACGAGACAGACGCTCTGCCTCTGAGCCAATGAGGCACGGATGATAAAAATAGGGATTGCAGCCTAGCAGCTGCACCGATCGACCGGAAAGGAAAAGTTTCACGATGATATGCGTCATGCTGGAATCGAACCAGCGACCTTCTGTTTACAAGACAGACCCTCTGCCTCCGAGCCAATGAGGCACGCATGATAAAAATAGGCATTGCAGCTTCGCAGCTAAACCGATCCGACGGAAAGGAAAAGTATCACAATCAAATGCCTCATGCTGGAATCGAACCAGCGGCCTTCTGTTTACGAGACAGACGCTCTGCCTCTGAGCCAATGAGGCACGCATCATAAAAATTGCCATTGCAGCATCACAGGTGCACCGATCCGACCGGAAAGGAAAAGTATCACAACAAATGCCTCATGCTGGATTCGAACCAGCGACCTTCAGTTTACGAGACAGACGCTCTGCCTTTGAACCAATGAGTCGTGTATAAAAAAAATGCGGAGAGCAAATGCAAAGCTGCAGGGATCAGACTGTGATGCCAAACAATCAGAAAGATATGCCTCTCCTATAATCGAACCAGCGGCCTTCTGTTTACGAGACAGACGCTCTGCCTCTGAGCAAATGAGGCACGCATCATAAAAAATTGCCATTGCAGCATCGCAGCTGCACCGATCCGACCGGAAAGGAAAAGTTCCGCGATGATATGCCTCATGCTGGAATCGAACCAGCGGCCTTCTGTTTACTAGACAGACGCTCTGCCTCTGAGCCCAATGAGGGCACGTATGATGAAAATAGGCAATGCAGCTTCGCAGCTAAACCGATCCGACCGGAAAGGAAAAGTATCACAATCAAATTCCTCATGCTGGATTCGAACCAACGACCTTCAGTTTAGAGGCAGATCCTCTGCCTCTGAGCAAACGAGGCACGCATGTGAAAAATAGGCATTGCAAGCTTCGCAGCTAAACCGATCCGACCGGAAAGGAAAAGTATCACAATCAAATGCCTCATGCTGGATTCGAACCAACGACCTTCAGTTTACGAGACAGACGCTCTGCCTTTGACCAAATGAGTCGTGTTTATAAAAAAATGCGGAGAGCAAATGCAAAGCTGCAGGGATCAGACTGTGATGCCAAACAATCAGAAAGATATGCCTCATCCTTAATCGACCAACCAGCGGCCTTCTGTTTACGAGACAGACGTCTCTGCCTCTGAGCCAATGAGGACGCATCATAAAAATTGCCATTGCAGCTCGCAGCTGCACCGATCCGACCGGAAAGGAAAAGTTCCGCGATGATATGCCTCATGCTGGAATCGAACCAGCGGCCTTCTGTTTACTAGACAGACGCTCTGCCTCTGAGCCAATGATTCGTATATTAAAAATAAGGGAGAGAGCAAATGCAAAAGCTGCAGGGATCAGACTGTGATGCCGAACAATCACAATAAGATATGCCTCATGCTGGAATCGAACCAGCGGCCTTCTGTTTACGAGACAGACGCTCTGCCTCTGAGCCAATGAGGCACGCATCATAAAAATTGCCATTGCAGCATCGCAGCTGCACCGATCGGACGGAAAGGAAAAGTTTCACGATGATATGCCTCATGCTGGAATCGAACCAGCGGCCTTCTGTTTACAAGACAGACGCTCTGCCTCTGAGCCAATGAGGCACGCATGATAAAAATAGGCCATTGCAGCTTCGCAGCTGCACCGATCCGACCGGAAAGGAAAGATTCACGACGATATGCCTCATGCTGGATTCGAACCAGCGACCTTCTGTTTACAGACAGACGCTCTGCCTCTGAGCCAATGAGGCACGCATGATGAAAATAGCAATGCAGCTTCGCAGCTAAAGCGATCCGACCGGAAAGGAAAAGTTTCACGATGATATGCCTCATGCTCGAATCGAACCAGCGGCACCTTCTGTTTACTAGACAGACGCTCTGCCTCTGAGCCAATGAGGCACGCATGATGAAAATAGGCAATGCGCTTCGCAGCTAAAGCGATCCGACCGGAAAGGAAAAGTTTCACGATGATATGCGTTATGCTTTAATCGTACCAGCGACCTTCTGTTTACTAGACAGACGCTCTGCCTCTGAGCCAATGAGGCACGCATGATAAAAATAGGCATTGCAGCTTCGCAGCTGCACCGATCCGAACGGAAGGGAAAGGTTTTCACGATGATATGCCTCATGCTGGAATCGAACCAGCAGCCTTCTGTTTACTAGACAGACGCTCTGCCTCTGAGCCAATGATTCGTGTATGTATTAAAAAAATGCGGAGAGCAAATGCAAAGCTGCAGGGATCAGACTGTGATGCCAAACAATCACAAAGATATGCCTCATGCTGGAATCGAACCAGCGGCCTTCTGTTTACGAGACAGACGCTCTGCCTCTGAGCCAATGAGGCACGCATCATAAAAATAGGCATTGCAGCTTCGCAGCTGCACCGATCCGACCGGAAGGAAAAGTATCACAATCAAGTGCCTCATGCTGGATTCGAACCAACGGCCTTCAGTTTACGAGACAGACGCTCTGCCTTTGAACCAATGAGTCGTGTATTAAAAAAATGCGGAGAGAAATGCAAAATGCCAGGGGATCAGACTGTGATGCCAAACAATCAGAAAGATATGCCTCATCCTATAATCGACCAGCGGCCTTCTGTTTACGAGACAGACGCTCTGCCTCTGAGCCAATGAGGCACGCATCATAAAAATTGCCATTGCAGGCATCGCAGCTGCACCGATCCGAACGGAAAGGAAAAGTTTCGCGATGATATGCCTCACGCTGGAATCGAACCAGCGGCCTTCTGTTTACTAGACAGACGCTCTGCCTCTGAGCCAATGAGGCACGCATGATGAAAATAGGCAACGCAGCTTCGCAGCTAAAGCGATCCGACCGGAAAGGAAAAGTTTCACGATGATATGCGTCATGCTGGAATCGAACCAGCGACCTTCTGTTTACAAGACAGACCCTCTGCCTCCGAGCCAATGAGGCACGCATGATAAAAATAGGCATTGCAGCTTCGCAGCTAAACCGATCCGACCGGAAAGGAAAGTATCACGATGATATGCGTCATGCTGGAATCGAAAGAGCGACATCCTGTTTACTAGACAGACGCTCTGCCTCTGAGCCAATGATTCGTGCATTAAAAAAATACGGAGAGCAAATGCAAAGCTGCAGGGATCAGACTGTGATGCCAAAACAATCAGAAACATATGCCTCATGCTGGAATCGAACCAGCGGCCTTCTGTTTACGAGACAGACGCTCTGCCTCTGAGCCAATGAGGCACGCATCATAAAAATTGCCGATTGCAGCATCGCAGCTGCACCGATCCGACCGGAAAGGAAAAGTTCCGCGATGATATGCCTCATGCTGGAATCGAACCAGCGGCCTTCTGTTTACTAGACAGACGCTCTGCCTCTGAGCCAATGAGGCACGTTTGATGAAAATAGGGCAATGCAGCTTCGCAGCTAAACCGATCCGACCGGAAAGGAAAAGTATCACAATCAATGCCTCATGCTGGATTCGAAACCAACGACCTTCAGTTTAGAGGCAGACCCTCTGCCTCTGAGCCAATGAGTCATGTGTTAAAAAAATGCGGAGAGCAAATGCAAAGCTGCGGGGATCCAGACTGTGATGCCAAAAAATCAGAAACATATGCCTCATGCTGGAATCGAACCAGCGGCCTTCTGTTTACGAGACAGACGCTCTGCCTCTGAGCCAATGAGGCACGCATGATAAAAATAGGCATTGTGCTTAGCAGCTGCACCGATCCGACCGGAAAGGAAAAGTTTCACGATGATATGCTCATATGGATTCGAACCAGCGACCTTCTGTTTACAAGACAGACGCTCTGCCTCTGAGCCAATGAGGCACGCATGATAAAAATAGGCATTGAGCTTCGCAGCTAAACCGATCCGACCGGAAAGGAAAAGTTCACAATCACAAATGCCTCATGCTGGAATCGAAACCGGCCTTCTGTTTACGAGACAGACGCTCTGCCTCTGAGCAATGGAGGCACGCATCATAAAAATTGCCATTGCAGCATCACAGGTGCACCGATCCGACCGGAAAGGAAAAGTATCACAATCAAATGCCTCATGCTGGATTCGAACCAGCGACCTTCAGTTTACGAGACAGACGCTCTGCCTTTGAACCAATGAGTCGTGTATAAAAAAAATGCGGAGAGCAAATGCAAAGCTGCAGGGATCAGACTGTGATGCCAAACAATCAGAAAGATATGCCTCATCCTATAATCGAACCAGCGGCCTTCTGTTTACGAGACAGACGCTCTGCCTCTGAGCCAATGAGGCACGCAATCATAAAAATTGCCATTGCAGCATCGCAGCTGCACCGATCCGACCGGAAAGGAAAAGTTCCGCGATGATATGCCTCATGCTGGAATCGAACCAGCGGCCTTCTGTTTACTAGACAGACGCTCTGCCTCTGAGCCAATGAGGCACGTATGATGAAATTAGGCAATGCAGCTTCGCAGCTAAACCGATCCCGACCGGAAACGAAAGTTTTCCCGATGATATGCCTCACGATGGAATCGAACCAACGACCTTCAGTTTACGAGGCAGACCCCTCTGCCTCTGAGCCAATGAGGCACGCATCATAAAAATTGCCATTGCGGCATCGCACGCTGCACCGATCCGACCGGAAAGGAAAAGTTTCGCGATGATATGCCACATGCTGGAATCGAACCAACGGCCTTCAGTTACGAGACAGACGCTCTGCCTCTGAGCCAATGAGGCACGCGTGATGAAAATAGGCATTGCAGCTTCGCAGCTAAACCGATCCGACCGGGAAAGGAAAAGTATCACAATCAAATGCTCATGCTGGATTCGAACCAAACCTTCAGTTTAGAGGCAGACCTCTGCCTCTGAGCCAATGAGTCGTGTTTTAAAAAAATGCGGAGGAGAGCAAATGCAAAGCTGCAGGATCAGACTGTGATGCCAAAAATCAGAAACATTTGCCTCATGCTGGATTCGAACCAGCGGCCTTCTGTTTACAGGCAGACGCTCTGCCTCTGAGCCAATGAGGCACGCATGATAAAAATAGGCATTGCACTTTCGCAGCTAAAGTGATCCGACCGAAAACGAAAAGTTTCCCGATGATATGCCTCACGATGGAATCGAACCAACGACCTTCAGTTTACGAGGCAGACCCTCTGCCTCTGAGCCAATGAGGCACGCATCATAAAAATTGCCATTGCGGCATCGCAGCTGCACCGATCCGACCGGAAAGGAAAAGTTTCGCGATGATATGCCACATGCTGGAATCGAACCAACGGCCTTCAGTTTACGAGACAGACGCTCTGCCTCTGAGCCAATGAGGCACGCGTGATGAAAATAGGCATTGCAGCTTCGCAGCTAAACCGATCCGACCGGAAAGGAAAAGTATCACAATCAAATGCCTCATGCTGGATTCGAACAAACGACCTTCAGTTTACGAGGCGACCCTCTGCCTCTGAGCCAATGAGGCACGCATCATAAAAATTGCAATTGCAGCATCGCAGCTGCACCGATCCGACCGGAAAGGAAAAGTTTTCGCGCGATGATATGCCACATGCTGGAATCGAAACAGCGGCCTTCTGTTTACAAGACAGACGCTCTGCCTCCGAGCCAATTGAGGCACGCATCATAAAAATTGCCATTGCAGCATCACAGGTGCACCGATCCGACCGGAAAGGAAAAGATTCACGATGATATGCTCATGCTGGATTCGAACCAGCGACCTTCTGTTTACAAGACAGACGCTCTGCCTCTGAGCCAATGATTCGTGTATTAAAAAATGCGGGAGCAAATGCAAAGCTGCAGGGATCAGACTGTGATGCCAAACAATCACAAAGATATGCCTCATGCTGGAATCGAACCAGCGGCCTTCTGTTTACGAGACAGAACGCTCTGCCTCTGAGCCAATGAGGCACGCATCATAAAAATTGCCATTGCAGCATCGCAGCTGCACCGATCCGACCGGAAAGGAAAACTATCACAATCAAGTGCCTCATGCTGGAATCGAACCAACGACCTTCAGTTTACGAGGCAGACCTCTGCCTCTGAGCCAATGAGGCACGATTCATAAAAATTGCCATTGCAGCATCGCAGCTGCACCGATCCGACCGGAAGGAAAACTATCACAATCAAGTGCCTCATGCTGGAATCGAACCAGCGGCACACTTCTGTTTACAAGACAGACGCTCTGCCTCTGAGCCAATGAGGCACGCGTGATGAAAATAGGGATTGCTGCCTTCGCAGCTAAACCGATCCGAACGGAAAGGAAAAGTTTAGCGATGATATGCAACATGCTGGATTCGACCAGCGGCCTTCTGTTTACAAGACAGACGCTCTGCCCTGAGCCAATGAGGCACGCATCATAAAATTGCGTTGCAGCATCGCAGCTGCACCGATCCGACCGGAAAGGAAACTATCACAATCAAATGCCTCATGCTGGATTCGAACCAGCGACCTTCAGTTTACGAGACAGACGCTCTGCCTTTGAACCAATGAGTCGTGTATAAAAAAAAAGCGGAGAGCAAATGCAAAGCTGCAGGGATTCAGACTGTGATGCCAAACAATCAGAAAGATATGCCTCATCCTATAATCGAACCAGCGGCCTTCTGTTTACGAGACAGTACGCTCTGCCTCTGAGCCAATGAGGCACGCATCATAAAAATTGCCATTGCAGCATCGCAGCTGCACCGATCCGACCGGAAAGGAAAAGTTCCGCGATGATATGCCTCATGCTGGAATCGAACAGCCGGCCTTCTGTTTACTAGACAGACGCTCTGCCTCTGAGCCAATGAGGCACGTATGATGAAAATAGGCAATGCAGCTTCGCAGCTAAACCGATCCGACCGGAAAGGAAAAGTATCACAATCAAATGCCTCATGCTGGATTCGAACCAACGACCTTCAGTTTAGAGGCAGACCCTCTGCCTCTGAGCCAATGAGTCATGTGTTAAAAAAATGCGGAGAGCAAATGCAATGTGCGGGATCAGACTGTGATGCCAAAAAATCAGAAACATATGCCTCATGCTGGAATCGAACCAGCGGCCTTCTGTTTACGAGACAGACGCTCTGCCTCTGAGCCAATGAGGCACGCGTGATGAAAATAGGCATTGCGGCTTCGCAGCTGCACCGATCCGACGGGAAGGAAAAGTATCACAATCAAATGCCTCATGCTGGATTCGAACCAACGACCTTCAGTTTACGAGACAGACGCTCTGCCTCTGAGCCAATGAGGCACGCGTGATGAAAATAGGCATTGCGGCTTCGCAGCTAAACCGATTCGACCGGAAAGGAAAAGTATCACAATCAAGTGCCTCATGCTGGAATCGAACCAGAGGCCTTCTGTTTACTAGACAGACGCTCTGCCTCTGAGCCAATGAGTCGTGTTTTAAAAAATGCGGAGAGCAAATGCAAAGCTGCAGGATCAGACTGTGATGCCAAACAATCAGAAAGATATGCCTCATTCTATAATCGAACCAGCGGCCTTCTGTTTACGAGACAGACGCTCTGCCTCTGAGCCAATGAGGCACGCATGTATAAAAATAGGCATTGCAGCTTCGCAGCTAAACCGATCCGACCGGAAAGGAAAAGTATCACAATCAAAATGCCTCATGCTGGATTCGAACCAACGACCTTCAGTTTACGAGACAGACGCTCTGCCTTTGAACCAATGAGTCGTGTATAAAAAAAATGCGGAGAGCAAATGCAAAGCTGCAGGGTTCAGACTGTGATGCCAAACAATCAGAAAGATATGCCTCATCCTATAATCGAACCAGCGCCTTCTGTTACGAGACAGACGCTGCCTCTGAGCCAATGAGGCACGCATTCATCTATAAATTTGCCATTGCAGCATCGCAGCTGCACCGATCCGACCGGAAAGGAAAAGTTCCGCGATGATATGCCTCATGCTGGAATCGAACCAGCGGCCTTCTGTTTACTAGAACAGACGCTCTGCCTCTGAGCCAATGAGGCACGTATGATGAAAATAGGCAATGCAGCTTCGCAGCTAAGCGATTCGACCGGAAAGGAAAAGTTTCACGATGATATGCGTCATGCTGGAATCGAACCAACGACCTTCAGTTTAGAGGCAGACCCTCTGCCTCTGAGCCAATGAGTCATGTGTTAAAAAAATGCGGAGAGCAAATGCAAAGCTGCGGGGGATCAGACTGTGATGCCAAAAAATCAGAAACATATGCCTCATGCTGGAATCGAACAGCGGCCTTCTGTTTACGAGACAGACCGCTCTGCCTCTGAGCCAATGAGGCACGCATGATAAAAATAGGCATTGCTGCTTAGCAGCTGCACCGATCCGACCGGAAAGGAAAAGTTTCACGATGATATGCCTCATGCTGGATTCGAACCAGCGACCTTCTGTTTACAAGACAGACGCTCTGCCTCTGAGCCAATGAGGCACGCATGATAAAAATAGGCATTGCAGCTTCGCAGCTAAACCGATCCGACCGGAAAGGAAAAGTATCACAATCAAATGCCTCATGCTGGATTCGACCCAACGACCTTCAGTTTACGAGACAGACGCTCTAACCTCTGAGCCAATGAGGCAACGCGTGATGAAAATAGGCATTGCGGCTTCGCAGCTAAACCGATCCGACCGGAAAGGAAAAGTATCACAATCAAGTGCCTCATGCTGGAATCGAACCAGAGGCCTTCTGTTTACTAGACAGACGCTCTGCCTCTGAGCCAATGAGTCGTGTTTTAAAAAAATGCGGGAGAGAGCAAATGCAAAGCTGCAGGGATCAGACTGTGATGCCAAAAAAATCAGAAAACATATGCCTCATGCTGGATTCGAACCAGCGGCCTTCTGTTTACAAGGCAGACGCTCTGCCTCTGAGCCAATGAGGCACGCATCTTAAAAATTGCCATTGCAGCATCGCAGCTGCACCGATCGGCCGGAAAGGAAAAGTTTCACGATGATATGCCTCATGCTGGAATACGAACCAACGACCTTCAGTTTACGAGGCAGACCCTCTGCCTCTGAGCAATGAGAGCACGCATCATAAAAATTGCCAATTGCAGCATCGCAGCTGCACCGATCCGACCGGAAAGGAAAACTATCACAATCAAGTGCTCATGCTGGAATCGAACAGCGGCCTTCTGTTTACAAGACAGACGCTCTGCCTCTGAGCCAATGAGGCACGCATGATAAAAATAGGCATTGCAGCTTCGCAGCTGCAACGATACGAACGGAAGGGAAAGTTTCACGATGATTATGCCTCATGCTGGAATCGAACCAGCGGCCTTCTGTTTACTAGACAGACGCTCTGCCTCTGAGCCATCGATTCGTGTATTAAAAAAATGCGGGGAGCAAATGCAAAGCTGCAGGGATCAGACTGTGATGCCAAACAATCACAAAGATATGCCTCATGCTGGAATCGAACCAGCGGCCTTCTGTTTACGAAGAAAGACGCTCTGCCTCTGAGCCAACGAGGCACGCATCTAAAAATTGCCATTGCTGCATCGCAGCTGCACCGACCGACCGGAAAGGAAAACTATCACAATCAAGTGCCTCATGCTGGATTCGAACCAACGGCCTTCTGTTTACGAGACAGCCGCTCTGCCTCTGAGCCAATGAGGCACGCGTTGATGAAAATAGGCATTGCAGCTTCGCAGCTAAACCGATCCGACCGGAAAGGAAAAGTTTCGCGATGATATGCCACATGCTGGAATCGAACCAGCGGCCTTCTGTTTACAAGACAGACGCTCTGCCTCTGAGCCAATGAGGCACGCATCATAAAAAATTGCGTTGCAGCATCGCAGCTGCACCGATCCGACCGGAAAGGAAAACTATCACAATCATGTGCCTCATGCTGGAATCGAACCAGCGGCCTTTTGTTTACCAGACAGACGCTCTGCCTCTGAGGCAATGAGGCACGCCTTCATAAAAATTGCCATTGCAGCATCGCAGCTGCACCGATCCCACCGACCGGAAAGGAAAAGGTTCGCGATGATATGCCTCATGCTGGAATCGAAACCAGCGGCCTTCTGTTTACAAGACAGACGCTCTGCCTCTGAGCCAATGAGGCACGCATCATAAAAATTGCGTTGCAGCATCGCAGCTGCACACGATCCGACCGGAAAGGAAAACTATCACAATCAAGTGCCTCATGCTACGAATCGAACCAGCGCCTTACTGTTTACTAGACAGACGCTCCCTGATCTGAGCCAATGAGGCACGCATGATGAAAACAGGCAATGCAGCTTCGCAGCTAAAGCGATCCGTCCGGAAAGGAAAAGTTTCACGATGATATGCGTTATGCTTTAATCGTACCAGCGACCTTCTGTTTACTAGACAGAACGCTCTGCCTCTGAGCCAATGAGGCACGCATGATAAAAATAGGCATTGCAGCTTCGCAGCTGCACCGATCCGAACGGAAGGGAAAGGTTTCACGATGATATGCCTCATGCTGGAATCGAACCAGCGGCCTTCTGTTTACTAGACAGACGCTCTGCTCTTGAGCCAATGATTCGTGTATTAAAAAAATGCGGAGAGCAAATGCAAAGCTGCAGGGATCAGACTGTGATGCCAAACATTCACAATGATATGCCTCATGCTGGATTCGAACCTGCGGCCTTCTGTTTACGAGACAGACGCTCTGCCTCTGTGCCAATGAGGCACGCATCATAAAAATTGCCATTGCAGCATAGCGCAGCTGCACCGATCGGCCGGAAAGGAAAAGTTTCACGATGATATGCCTCATGCTGGAATCGAACCAAAGACCTTCAGTTTACGAGGCAGACCCTCTGCCTCTGAGCCAATGAGGCACGCGTGATGAAAATAGGCATTGCAGCTTCGCAGCTAAAGCGAATCCGACCGGAAAGGAAAAGTTTCACGATGATATGCGTTATGCTTTATCGAACCAGCGACCTTCCGTTTACTAGACAGACGCTCTGCCTCTGAGCCAATGAGGAACGCATGATAAAAATAGGCATTGCAGCTTCGCAGCTGCACGATCCGAACGGAAGGGAAAAGTTTCACGATTGATATGCATCATGCTGGAATCGAACCAGCGGCCTTCTGTTTACTAGACAGAAGCTCTGCCTCTGAGCAAATGATTCGTGTATTAAAAAAATGCGGAGAGCAAATGCAAAGCTGCAGGGATCAGACTGTGATGCCAAAACAATCACAAAGATATGCCTACATCCTGGAATCGAACCAGCGGCCTTCCGTTTACAAGACAGACGCTATGCCTCTGAGCCAATGAGGCACGCGTGATGAAAATAGGCATTGCAGACTTCGCAGCTAAACCGATCCGACCGGAAAGGAAAAGTTTCGCGATGATATGCCACTGCTGGAATCGAAACAGCGGCCTTCTGTTTACAAGACAGACGCTCTGCCTCCGAGCCAATGAGGCACCCGTCATAAAAATTGCCATTGCAGCATCGCAGCTGCACCGATCCGACCGGAAAGGAAAAGTTTCACGATAATATGCTCATGCTGGAATCGAACCAATGACCTTCAGTTTACGAGGCAGACCCTCTGCCTCTGAGCCAATGAGGCACGCATCATAAAAAATTGCCATTTGCAGCATCGCAGCTGCACCTGCAGTCCGGCCCGGAAAGGAAAAGTTTACGATGATGTGCCTCATGCTGGAATCGAACCAGCGGCCTTCTGTTTACTAGACAGAAGCTCTGCCTCTGAGCCAATGATTCGTGTATTAAAAAAATGCGGGAGCAAATGCAAAGCTGCAGGGATCAGACTGTGATGCCAAACAATCACAAAGATATGCCTCATGCTGGAATCGAACCAGCGGCCTTCTCTTTACGAGACAGACGCTCTGCTCTGAGCCAATGAGGCACGCATCATAAAAATTGCCATTGCAGCATCGCAGCTGCACCCGATCCGACCGGAAAGGAAAAGTTTCGCGATGATATGCCTCATGCTGGAATCGAACACAATGACCTTCATTTTACGAGGCAGACCCTCTGCCTTGAGCCAGTGAGGCAGCATCATAAAAATTGCCATTGCAGCATCGCAGCTGCACCGATCCGGCCGGAAAGGAACAAGTTTCACGATGATATGCCTCATGCTGGAATCGAACAACGACCTTCAGTTTACGATGCAGACGCTCTGCCTCTGAGCCATTGATTCGTGTATTAAAAAAATGCGGAGAGCAAATGCAAAGCTGCAGGGATCAGACTGTGATGCCAAACAATCAGAAAGATATGCTTCATCCTATAATCGAACCAGCGGCCTTCTGTTTTCGAGACAGACGCTCTTGCCTCTGAGCCAATGAGGCACGCATCATAAAAATTGCCATTGCAGCATCGCAGCTGCACGATTCCGACCGGAAAGGAAAAGTTTCGCGATGATATGCTCATGCTGGAATCGAACCAACGTCTTCAGTTTACGAGGCAGACCCTCTGCCTCTGAGCCAATGATTCGTGTATTAAAAAAATGCGGAGAGCAAATGCAAAGCTGCAGGGATCAGACTGTGATGCCAAACAATCACAAAGATATGCTTCTTGCTGGAATCGAACCAGCGGCCTTCTGTTTAACAAGACAGACGCTCTGCCTCTGAGCCAATGAGGCACGCGTGATGAAATAGGCATTGCAGATTCGCAGCTAAACCGATCCGACCGGAAAGGAAAAGTATCACAATCAAATGCCTCATGCTGGATTCGAAACCAACGACCTTCAGTTTACGAGGCAGAGCTCTGCCTCTGAGCCAATGAGGCACGCATGATGAAATTAGGCAATGCAGCTTCGCAGCCTAAAGCGATCCGACCGGAAAGGAAAAGTTTCACGATGGATATGCGTCATGCTGGAGGAATCGAAACAGTGGCCTTCTGTTTACTACACAGACGCTCTGCCTCTGAGCCAATGAGCACGATGATAAAAATAGGCATTGCAGCTTCGCAGCTTGCACCGATCCGAACGGATGGGAAATGTTTCACGATTGATTTGCCTCTGTGGATCGAAAGAACAGCGGCCTTCTGTTTACTAGACAGACGCTCTGCCTCTGAGCCAAGGTTTCGTGTATTAAAAAAAAATGCGGAGAGCAAATGCAAAGCTGCAGGGATCACATTGTGATGCCAAACAATCACAAAGATATGCCTCATGCTGGAATCGAACCAACGGCCTCTGTTTACGAGGCAGACGCTCTGCCTCTGAGCCAATGAGGCACGCATCATAAAAAATTGCCATTGCAGCATCGCAGCTGCACCGATCCGGCCGGAAAGGAAAGTTTCACGATGATATGCCTCATGCTGGAATCGAACCAGCGGCCTTCTGTTTTACAAGACAGACGCTCTGCCTCTGAGCCAATGAGGCACGCATCATAAGGACTGCCATTGCAGCATCGCAGCTGCCCGATCCGACCGGAAAGGAAAAGTTTCACGATGATATGGCCTCATGCTGGATTCGAAACAGAGAACCTTCTGTTTACAAGAGAGACGCTCTGCCTCTGAGCCAATGAGGCAACGCATGATAAAAATAGGCATTGCAGCTTCGCAGCTAAACGCGATCCGACTGGAAAGGAAAAAAACTATCACAATCAAGGTGCCTCATGCTGGATTCGAACACCAACGGCCTTCAATTTACGAGACAGACGCTCTGCCTCTGAGCCCAAATGAGTCATGTGTTAAAAAAATGCGGGAGAGCAAACGCAAAGCTGCAGGGATCAGACTGTGATGCCAAAAAATACAGAAAACATATGCCTCATGCTGGATTTCAACACAATGACCTTCAGTTTACGAGGCAGACCCTCTGCCTCTGAGCCATGAGGCAGCATCATAAAAATTGCCATTGCAGCATCGCAGCTGCACCGATCCGGCCGGAAAGGAAAAGTTTCACGATGATATGCCTCATGCTGGAAATCGAACCAACGACCTTCAGTTTACTGAGCCAGACCCTCTGCCTCTGAGCCAATGAGGCACGCATCTTAAAAATTGCCATTGCAGCATCGCAAGCTGCACTCGATCCGACCGGAAAGGAAAAGTTTTGCGAATGATATGCCTCAGCTGGAATTCGAACCTGCGGCCTTCTGTTTACTAGACAGACGCCCTGCCTCTGACCAATGAGGCACGCATGAATGAAAATAGGCAATGCAGCTTCGCAGCTAAAGCGATCCGACCGGAAAGGAAAAGTATCACCAATCAAATGTTGCCTCATGCTGGATTCGAACCAGCGCCTTCTGTTTTACGAGACAGACGCTCTGCCTCTGAGCCCAATGAGCACGCTTCATAAAAATTTGCCATTGCAGCATCACAGGTGCACCGATCCGACCGGAAAGGAAAAGTATCACAATCAAATGCCTCATGCTGGATTCGAACCCGCGACCTTCAGTTTACGACAGACGCTCTGCCTTTGAACCAATGAGTCGTGTATAAAAAAAAAATGCGGAGAGCAAATGCAAAGCTGCAGGGATCAGACTGTGATGCCAAACCAATCAGAAAGATATGCCTCATCCTATAATCGAACCAGCGGCCTTCTGTTTACGAGACAGACGCTCCTGCCTCTGAGCCAATGAGGCACGCATCATAAAAATTGCCATTGCAGCATCGCAGCTGCACCGATCCGACCGGAAAGAAAAGTTCCGCGATGATATGCCTCATGCTGGAATCGAACCCGGCCTTCTGTTTTAGACTAGAGACGCTCTGCCTCTGAGCCAATGAGGCACGTATGATGAAAATAGGCAATGCAGCTTCGCAGCTAAACCGATCCGACCGGGAAAGGAAAAGTATCACAATCAAATGCCTCATGCTTGGATTCGAACCAACGACCTTCAGTTTAGAGGCAGACCCTCTGCCTCTGAGCCAATGAGTCATGTGTTAAAAAAATGCGGAAGCAAATGCATAGCTGCGGGGATCAGACTGTGATGCCAAAAAATCAGAAACATATGCCTCATGCTGGAATCGAACCAGCGGCCTTTCTGTTTACGAGACAGACGCTCTGCCTCTGAGCCATGAGGCACGCATGATAAAAATAGGCATTGCGCTTCGCAGCTGCACCGATCCGACGGAAAGGAAAAGTTTCACGATGATATGCCTCATGCTGGATTCGAACCAGCGACCTTCTGTTTACAAGACAGACGCTCTGCCTCTGAGCCAATGAGTCGTGTTTTAAAAAAATGCGGAGAGCAAATGCAAAGCTGCAGGGATCCGACTGTGATGCCAAACAATCAGAAAGATATGCCTCATGCTGGAATCGAACCAGCGGCCTTCTGTTTACGAGACAGACGCTCTGCCTCTGAGCCAATGAGGCACGTATGAAAAAAGGCATTGCAGCTTCGCAGCTGCAAAGCGATCCGACGGAAAGGAAAAGTTTCCGATGATATGCCTCATGCTGGAATCGAACCAACGGCCTTCAGTTTAGAGGCAGACCCTCCTGCCTCTGAGCCAATGAGGCACGCATGAAAAAAATAGGCATTGAGCTTCGCAAGCTGCGGGGATCAGACGGTGATGCCAAAAGATCAGAAACATATGCCTCATGCTGGAATCGAACCAGCGGCCTTCTGTTTACGAGACACAGACGCTCTGCCTCTGAGCCAATGAGGCACGCATGATAAAAATAGGCATTGCAGCTTCGCACTAAACCGATCCGACCGGAAAGGAAAAGTATCACAATCAAATGCCTCATGCTGGATTCGAACCAACGACCTTCAGTTTACGAGACAGACGCTCTGCCTCTGAGCCAATGAGTCGTGTTTAAAAAAATGCGGAGAGCAAATGCAAAGCTGCAGGATCAGACTGTGATGCCAAACAATCAAAAGATATGCCTCATTCTATAATCGAACCAGCGGCCTTCTGTTTACGAGACAGACGCTCTGCCTCTGAGCCATGAGGCACGCATGATAAAAATAGGCATTGCAGCTTCGCAGCTGCACCGATCCGACCGAAAGGAAAAGTTTCACGATGATATGCCACATGCTGGGTTCGAAACAGCGGCCTTCTGTTTACAAGACAGACGCTCTGCCTCTGAGCCAATGAGGCACGCATCATAAAAATAGCCATTGCAGCATCACAGGTGCACAGATCCGACCGGAAAGGAAAAGATTCACGATGAAATGCCTCATGCTGGATCGAACCAGCGACCTTCTGTTTACGAGACAGACGCTCTGCCTCTGAGCCAATGAGGCACGCATGATAAAAATAGCATTGCAGCTTCGCAGCTAAACCGATCCGAACGGAAAGGAAAAATATCACAATCAAATGCCTCATGCTGGATTCGAACCAACGACCTTCTGTTTACTAGACAGACGCTCTGCCTCTGAGCCAATGATTCGTGCATTAAAAAAATGCGGAGAGCAAATGCAAAGCTGCAGGGATCAGACTGTGATGCCGAACAACACAGAAGATATGCCTCATCTGGAATCGAACCAGCGGCCTTCTGTTTACGAGACAGACGCTCTGCCTCTGAGCCAATGAGGCACGCATGATAAAAATTGGCATTGCAGCTTCGCAGCTGCACCCGATCCGCCGGAAAGGAAAAGTTCACGATGATATGCCTCATGCTGGAATCGAAAAGCGACCTTCTGTTTACTAGACAGACGCTCTGCCTCTGAGCCAATGATTCGTGTATTAAAAAAATGCGGAGAGCAAATGCAAAGCTGCAGGGATCAGACTGTGATGCCAAAAAAAAAAAAAACCAAACATATGCCTCATGCTGGAATCGAACCAGCGGCCTTCTGTTTACGAGACAGACGCTCTGCCTCTGAGCCAATGAGGCACGCATGATAAAAATAGGGATTGCAGCCTAGCAGCTGCACCGATCCGACCGGAAAGGAAAAGTTTCACGATGATATGCGTCATGCTGGAATCGAACCAGCGACCTTCTGTTTACAAGACAGACCCTCTGCCTCCGAGCCAATGAGGCACGCATGATAAAAATAGGCATTGCAGCTTCGCAGCTAAACCGATCCGACCGGAAAGGAAAAGTATCACAATCAAATGCCTCATGCTGGAATCGAACCAGCGACCTTCTGTTTACGAGACAGACGCTCTGCCTCTGAGCCAATGAGGCACGCATCAAAAAAATTGCCATTGCAGCATCACAGCTGCACGATCCGACCGGAAAGGAAAAGTTTCACGATGATATGCCTCATGCTGGAATTCGAACCAGCGACCTTCTGTTTACAAGACAGACGCTCTGCCTCTGAGCCAATGAGGCACGCGTGATAAAAATAGGCATTGCAGCTTCGCAGCTAAACCGATCCGACCGAAAGGAAAAGTATCACAATCAAATGCCTCATGCTGGATTCGAACCAACGACCTTCAGTTTACGAGACAGACGCTCTGCCTTTGAACCAATGAGTCGTGTATAAAAAAATGCGGAGAGCATGCAAAGCTGCAGGGATCAGACTGTGATGCCAAACAATCAGAAAGATATGCCTCATCCTATAATCGAACCAGCGGCCTTCTGTTTACGAGACAGACGCTCTGCCTCTGAGCCAATGAGGCACGCATCATAAAAATTGCCATTGCAGCATCGCAGCTGCACCGATCCGACCGGAAAGGAAAAGTTCCGCGCGATGATATGCCTCATGCTGAATCGAACCAGCGGCCTTCTGTTTACTAGACAGACGCTCTGCCTCTGAGCCAATGAGGCACGTATGATGAAAATAGGCAATGCACTTCGCAGCTAAAGCGATCCGACCGGAAAGGAAAAGTTTCACGATGATATGCCTCATGCTGGAATCGAACCAGCGGCCTTCTGTTTACGAGACAGACGCTCTGCCTCTGAGCCAATGAGGCACGCATCATAAAAATTGCCATTGCAGCATCCACAGCTGCACCGATCCGACCGGAAAGGAAAAGTATCACAATCAAATGCCTCATGCTGGATTCGAACCAGCGACCTTCAGTTTACGAGACAGACGCTCTGCCTCTGAGCCAATGAGTCGTGTATAAAAAAAATCGGAGAGCAAATGCAAAGCTGCAGGGATCAGACTGTGATGCCAAACAGTCAGAAAGATATGCCTCATCCTATAATCGAACCAGCGGCCTTCTGTTTACGAGACAGACGCTCTGCCTCTGAGCCAATGAGGCACGCATCATAAAAATTGCCATTGCAGCATCGCAGCTGCACCGATCCGACCGGAAAGGAAAAGTTCCGCGATGATATGCCTCATGCTGGAATCGAACCAGCGGCCTTCTGTTTACTAGACAGACGCTCTGCCTCTGAGCCAATGAGGCACGTATGATGAAAATAGGCAATGCAGCTTCGCAGCTAAACCGATCCGACCGGAAAGGAAAAGTATCACAATCAAATGCCTCATGCTGGATTCGAACCAACGACCTTCAGTTTAGAGACAGACCCTCTGCCTCTGAGCCAATGAGTCATGTGTTAAAAAATTGCGGAGAGCAAATGCAAAGCTGCAGGGATCAGACTGTGATGCCAAAAAATCAGAAACATATGCCTCATGCTGGAATCGAACCAGCGGCCTTCTGTTTACGAGACAGACGCTCTGCCTCTGAGCCAATGAGGCACGCATGATAAAAATAGGCATTGCAGCTTCGCAGCTGCACCGATCCGACCGAAAGGAAAAGTTTCACGATGATATGCCTCATGCTGGAATCGAACCAGCGGCCTTCTGTTTACAAGACAGACGCTCTGCCTCTGAGCCAATGAGGCACGCATGATAAAATAGGCATTGCAGCTTCGCAGCTAAACCGATCCGACCGGAAAGGAAAAGTATCACAATCAAATGCCTCATGCTGGATTCGAACCAACGACCTTCAGTTTACGAGACAGACGCTCTGCCTCTGAGCCAATGAGGCACGCGTGATGAAAATAGGCATTGCGGCTTCGCAGCTAAACCGATCCGACCGGAAAGGAAAAGTATCACAATCAATGCCACATGCTGGATTCGAACCAACGGCCTTCTGTTTACGAGACAGACGCCCTCTGCCTCTGAGCCAATGAGTCGTGCATTAAAAAAATGCGGAGAGCAAATGCAAAGCTGCAGGATCAGACTGTGATGCCAAAAAAACAGAAACATATGCCTCATGCTGGAATCGAACCAGCGGCCTTCTGTTTACGAGACAGACGCTCTGCCTCTGAGCCAATGAGGCACGCATGATAAAAATAGGCATTGCAGCCTCGCAGCTGCACCGATCCGACCGGAAAGGAAAAGTTTCACGATGATATGCCTCATGCTGGAATCGAACCAGCGACCTTCTGTTTACGAGACAGACCCTCTGCCTCTGAGCCAATGAGCCACGCATGATAAAAAAGGCATTGCAGCTTCGCAGCTAAACCGATCCGACCGGAAAGGAAAAGTATCACAATCAAATGCCTCATGCTGGATTCGAACCAGCGACCTTCTGTTTACGAGACAGACGCTCTGCCTCTGAGCCAATGAGGCACGCATGATAAAATAGGCATTGCAGCTTCGCAGCTAAACCGATCCGACCGGAAAGGAAAAGTATCACAATCAATGCCTCATGCTGGAATCGAACCAGCGGCCTTCTGTTTACTAGACAGACGCTCTGCCTCTGAGCCAATGAGTCGTGTATTAAAAAATGCGGAGAGCAAATGCAAAGCTGCAGGGATCAGACTGTGATGCCAAACAATCAGAAAGATATGCCTCATGCTATAATCGAACCAGCGGCCTTCTGTTTACGAGACAGACGCTCTGCCTCTGAGCCAATGAGGCACGCATCATAAAAATAGCATTGCAGCATCGCAGCTGCACCGATCCGACCGAAAGGAAAAGTTTCACGATGATATGCCTCATGCTGGAATCGAACCAGCGGCCTTCTGTTTACAAGACAGACGCTCTGCCTCTGAGCCAATGAGGCACGCATGATAAAAATAGGCATTGCAGCTTCGCAGCTAACCGATCCGACCGGAAAGGAAAAGTATCACAATCAAATGCCTCATGCTGGATCGAACCAACGACCTTCAGTTTAGAGGCAGACCCTCTGCCTCTGAGCCAATGAGTCATGTGTTAAAAAAATGCGGAGAGCAAATGCAAAGCTGCAGGGATCAGACCGTGAATGCCAAAAAATCAGAAACAAATGCCTCATGCTGGAATCGAACCAGCGGCCTTCTGTTTACGAGACAGACGCTCTGCCTCTGAGCCAATGAGGCACGCATGATAAAATAGGCATTGCAGCTTCGCAGCTGCACCGATCCGACCGGAAAGGAAAAGTTTCACGATGATATGCCTCATGCTGGATTCGAACCAGCGACCTTCTGTTTACAAGACAGACGCTCTGCCCTCTGAGCCAATGAGGCACGCATGATAAAAATAGGCATTGCAGCTCGCAGCTAAACCGATCCGACCGGAAAGGAAAAGTATCACAATCAAGTGCCTCATGCTGGATTCGAACCAGCGGCCTTCTGTTTACGAGACAGACGCTCTGCCTGAGCCAATGATTCGTGTATTAAAAAAATGCGGAGAGCAAATGCAAGCTGCAGGGATCAGACTGTGATGCCAAAAAATCAGAAACATATGCCTCATGCTGGAATCGAACCAGCGGCCTTCTGTTTACGAGACAGACCCTCTGCCTCTGAGCCAATGAGGCACGCATCATAAAAATTGCCATTGCAGCATCGCAGCTGCACCGATCCGACCGGAAAGGAAAAGTTTCACGATGATATGCCTCATGCTGGAATCGAACCAGCGGCCTTCAGTTTACGAGACAGACGCTCTGCCTCTGAGCCAATGAGGCACGCATGATGAAAATAGGCATTGCAGCTTCGCAGCTAAACCGATCCGACCGGAAAGGAAAAGTATCACGATGAAATGCCTCATGCTGGATTCGAACCAGCGACCTTCTGTTTACGAGACAGACGCTCTGCCTCTGAGCCAATGAGGCACGCATCATAAAAATTGCCATTGCAGCATCGCAGCTGCACCGATCCGACCGGAAAGGAAAAGTTCATCACGATGATATGCCTCATGCTGGAATCGAACCAGCGGCCTTCTGTTTACTAGACAGACGCTCTGCCTCTGAGCCAATGAGGCACGCATGATAAAAATAGCATTGCAGCTTCGCAGCTAAACCGATCCGACCGGAAGGAAAAGTATCACAATCAATGCCTCATGCTGGATTCGAACCAACGACCTTCAGTTTACGAGGCAGACCCTCTGCCTCTGAGCCAATGAGTCATGTGTAAAAAAAGCGGAGAGCAAATGCAAAGCTGCGGGGATCAGACTGTGATGCCAAAAAATCAGAACATGATATGCCTCATGCTGGAATCGAACCAGCGGCCTTCTGTTTACGAGACAGACGCTCTGCCTCTGCGCCAATGAGGACGCACATGATAAAAATAGGCATTGCGTTAGCAGCTGCACCGATCCGACGGGAAAGGAAAACTTTCACGATGATATGCAGCATGCTGGATTCGAACCAGCGACCTTCTGTTTACAAGACAGACGCTCTGCCTCTGAGCCAATGAGGCACGCGTGATGAAAATAGGCATTGCGGCTTCGCAGCTAACCGATCCGACCGGAAAGGAAAAGTATCACAATCAAGTGCCTCATGCTGGAATCGAACCAGAGGCCTTCTGCTTTACTAGACAGACGCTCTGCCTCTGAGCCAATGATCGTGTTTAAAAAAATGCGGAGAAGCAAATGCAAAGCTGCAGGGATCAGATTGTGATGCCAAAAAATCAGAAAACAGATGCCTCATGCTGGATTCGAAACCAGCGCCTTCTGTTTACAAGGCAGACGCTCTGCTCTGAGCCAATGGGGCACGCATGATAAAAATAGCATTGCGGCATCGCAGCAGCACCGATCGAACGGAAAGGAAAAGTTTCGCGATGATATGCCACATGCTGGAATCGAACCAAAGACCTTCAGTTTTACGGGGCGGACCCTTGCTCTGAGCCAATGAGGCACGCATCATAAAAATTGCCATGCGGCATCGCAGCTGCACCGATCCGACCGGAAAGGAAAAGTTTCGCGATGATATGCCACATGCTGGAATCGAACCAAAGGCCTTCAGTTACGAGACAGACGCTCTGCCTCTGAGCCAATGAGGCACGCGTGATGAAAATAGGCATTGCAGCTTCGCAGCTAAACCGATCCGACCGGGAAAGGAAAAGTATCACAATTCAAATGCCTCCATGCTGGAATCGAAACAGCGGCCTTCTGTTTACAAGACAGACGCTCTGCCTCCGAGCCAATGAGGCAGCATCATAAAAATTGCCATTGCAGCATCGCAGCTGCACCGATCCGACGGAAAGGAAAAGTTTTCACGATGATATGCCTCATGCTGGAATCGAACCAGCGGCCTTCTGTTTACTAGACAGACGCTCTGCCTCTGACCCAATGAGGCACGCATGAATAAAATAGGCATTGCAGCTTCGCAGCTAAAGCGATCCGACCGGAAACGAAAAGTTTCCCGATTGATATGCCTCATGCTGGATTCGAACCAACAGACCTTCTGTTTACGAGGCAGACCTCTGCCTCTGAGCCAATGAGGCACGCATCATATAAAATTGCCATTGCAGCATCGCAGCTGCACCGATCCGACCGGAACGAAAAGTTTCACGATGATAATGCGTTATGCTTCAATCGAACCAGCGCCTTCTGTTTACAAGACAGACGCTCTGCCTCTGAGCCAATGAGGCACGCATGATAAAAATAGGCATTGCAGCTTCGCAGCTGCACCGATCCGGCGGAAGGAAAAGTTTCACGATGATATGCCTCATGCTGGAATCGAACCAGCGGCCTTCTGTTTCCTAGACAGACGCTCTGCCTCTGAGCCAATGATTCGTGTATTAAAAAAAATGCGAAGAGCAAATGCAAAGCTGCAGGGATCAGACTGTGATGCCAAACAATCACAAAGATATGCCTCAATGCTGGAATCGAACCAACGGCCTTCTGTTTACAAGACAGACGCTCTGCCTCTGAGCCAATGAGGCACGCATCATAAAAATTGCGTTGCAGCATCGCAGCTGCACCGATCCGACCGGAAAGGAAAACTATCACAATCAAGTGCCTCATGCTGGAATCGAACCGGCGGCCTTTTGTTTACGAGACAGACGCTCTGCCTTGAGCAATCAGGCACGCATCATAAAAATTGCCATTGCAGCATCGCAGCTGCACCGATCCGACCGGAAAGGAAAAGTTTCGCGATGATATGCCTCATGCTGGAATCGAACCAGCGGCCTTCTGTTTACTAGACAGACGCTCTGCCTCTGAGCCAATGAGGCACGCATGATAAAATCGGCAATGAGCTTCGCAGCTAAAGCGATCCGACCGGAAGGAAAAGTTTCACGATGATATGCGTTATGCTGGAATCGAACCAGCGACCTTCTGTTTACTAGACAGACGCTCTGCCTCTGAGCCAATGAGGCACGCATGATAAAAATAGGCATTGCAGATCGCAGCTGCACCGATCCGAACGGAAGGAAAAGTTTCACGATGATATGCCTCATGCTGGAATCGAACCAGCGGCCTTCGTTTACTAGACAGACGCTCTGCCTCTGAGCCAATGAATCGTGTATTAAAAAAATGCGGAGAGCAAATGCAAAGCTGCAGGGATCAGACTGTGATGCCAAACAATCACAAAGATATGCCTCATGCTGGAATCGAACCAGCGGCCTTCTGTTTTGAGACAGACGCTCTGCCTCTGAGCCAATGAGGCACGCATCATAAAAATAGGCATTGCAGCTTCGCAGCTGCACCGATCCGAACGGAAAGGAAAAAGTATCAAATGAAGTGCCTCATGCTGGATTCGAACCAACGGCCTTCAGTTTACGAGACAGACGCTCTGCCTTTGAACCAAGAGTCGTGTATTTAAAAAATGCGGAGAGCAAATGCAAGCTGCTGGATCAGACTGTGATGCCAAAACAATCAGAAAGTATGCCTCATCCTATAATCGAACCAGCGGCCTTTCTGTTTACGAGACAGACGCTCTGCCTCTGAGCCAATGAGGACGCATCTAAAAAAATGCCATTGCAGCATCGCAGCTGCACCGATCCGAACGGAAAGGAAAAGTTTCGCGATGATATGCCTCACGCTGGAATCGAACCAGCGAGGCCTTCTGTTTACTAGACAGACGCTCTGCCTCTGAGCCAATGAGGCACGCATGATGAAAATGGCAACGCAGCTTCGCAGCTAAAGCGATCCGACCGGAAAGGAAAAGTTTCCGATGATATGCCTCATGCTGGAATCGAACCAGCGGCCTTCTGTTTACAAGACAGACCCTCTGCCTCCGAGCCAATGAGGCACGCATGATAAAAATAGGCATTGCAGCTTCGCAGCTAAACCGATCCGACCGGAAAGGAAAAGTTTCACGATGATATGCGTCATGCTGGAATCGAAAGAGCGACATTGTTTACTAGACAGACGCTCTGCCTCTGAGCCAATGATTCGTGCATTAAAAAAATACGAGAGCAAATGCAAAGCTGCAGGGATCAGACGTGATGAAAAAAAAAAAAACCAAGATACATATGCCTCATGCTGGAATCGAACCAGCGGCCTTCTGTTCACGAGACAGACGCTCTGCCTCTGAGCCAATGCGGCACGCATGTAAAAAATATGGGGATTGCAGCCTAGCAGCTGCACCGATCCGACCGGAAAGGAAAAGTTTACGATGATATGGTCATGCTGGAATCGAACCAGCGACCTTCCTGTTTACAAGACAGACCCTCTGCCTCCGAGCGAATGAGGCACGCATGATAAAAATATTGGCATTGCAGCTTCGCAGGTAAACCGATCCGACGGAAAGGAAAAGTATCACAATCAAATGCCTCATGCTGGAATCGAACCAGCGGCCTTCTGTTACGAGACAGACGCTTGCCTCTGAGCCAATGAAGGCACCGCATCATAAAAAATTGCCATTGCAGCATCACAGGTGCACCGATCCGACCGGAAAGGAAAAGTATCACAATCAAATGCCTCATGCTGGATTCGAACCAGCGACCTTCAGTTTACGAGACAGACGCTCTGCCTTTGAACCAATGAGTCGTGTATAAAAAAAATGCGGAGAGCAAATGCAAAGCTGCAGGGATCAGACTGTGATGCCAAAACAATCAGAAAGTATATGCCTCATCCTATAATCGACCAGCGGCCTTCTGTTTACGAGACAGACGCTCTGCCTCTGAGCCAATGAGGCACGCATCTAAAAAATTGCCATTGCAGCTTCGCAGCTGCACCGTTCGACCGGAAAGGAAAAGTTTCCGCGATGATATGCCTCATGCTGGAATCGAACCAGCGGCCTTCTGTTTATAGACAGACGCTCTGCCTCTGAGCCAATGAGGCACGCATGATGAAAATAGGCATGCAGCTTCGCAGCTAAACCGATCCGACGGAAAGGAAAAGTATCACAATCAAATGCCTCATGCTGGATTCGAACAAACGACCTTCAGTTTACGAGGCGACCCTCTGCCTCTGAGCCAATGAGTATGTGTTAAAAAATGCGGAGAGCAAATGCAAGCTGCGGGGATCAGTTGTGATGCCAAAAAATCAGAAACATATTGCCTCATGCTGGTAATCGAACAGCGGCGGCCTTCTGTTACGAGACAGACGCTCTGCCTCTGAGCCAATGAGGCACGCATGATAAAAATAGGCATTGCTGCATAGGAGCTGCACCGATCCGACCGGAAAGGAAAAGTTTCACGATGATATGCCTCATGCTGGATTCGAACCAGCGACCTTCTGTTTACAAGACAGACGCTCTGCCTCTGAGCCAATGAGTCGTGTTTTAAAAAAATGCGAGAGAGCAAATGCAAAGCTGCAGGGATCAGACTGTGATGCCAAAAAATCAGAACATATGCCTCATGCTGGATTCGAACCAGCGGCCTTCTGTTTACAAGGCAGACGCTCTGCCTCTGAGCCAATGAGGCACGCATGATAAAAATAGGCATTGCACTTTCGCAGCTAAAGTGATCCGACGGAAACGAAAAGTTTCCCGATGATATGCCTCACGATGGAATCGAACCAACGACCTTCAGTTTACGAGGCAGACCCTCTGCCTCTGAGCCAATGAGGCACGCATCATAAAAATTTGCCATTGCGGCATCGCAGCTGCACCGATCCGACCGGAAAGGAAAAGTTTCACGATGATATGCCACTGCTGGAATCGAACCAACGGCCTTCAGTTTACGAGACAGACGCTCTGCCTCTGAGGCCAATGAGGCACGCGTGATGAAAATAGGCATTGCAGCTTCGCAGCTAAACCGATCCGACGGAAAGGGAAAAGTATCACAATCAAATGCCTCATGCTGGATTCGAACCAGCGACCTTCAGTTTACGAGGCAGACCCTCTGCCTCTGAGCCAATGAGGCACGCATCATAAAAATTGCCATTGCAGCATCGCAGCTGCACCGATCCGACCGGAAAGGAAAAACTTTCGCGATGATATGCCACATGCTGGAATCGAAACAGCGGCCTTCTGTTTACAAGACAGACGCTCTGCCTCCGAGCCAATGAGGCACGCATCATAAAAATTGCATTTGCAGCATCACAGGTGCACCGATTCGACCGGAAAGGAAAAGTTTCACGATGATATGCCTCATGCTGGATTCGAACCAGCGACCTTCTGTTTACAAGACAGACGCTCTGCCTCTGAGCCAATGATTCGTGTATTAAAAAATGCGGAGAGCAAATGCAAAGCTGCAGGGATCAGACTGTGATGCCAAACAATCACAAAGATATGCCTCATGCTGGAATCGAACCAGCGGCCTTCTGTTTACGAGAAAGACGCTCTGCCTCTGAGCCAATGAGGCACGCATCATAAAAATTGCCATTGCAGCATCGCAGCTGCACCGATCCGGCCGGAAAGGAAAAGTTTCACGATGATAAGCCTCATGCTGGAATCGAACCAACGACCTTCAGTTTACGAGGCAGACCCTCTGCCTCTGAGCCAATGAGGCACGCATCATAAAAATTGCCATTGCAGCATCGCAGCTGCACCGATCCGACCGGAAAGGAAAACTATCACAATCAAGTGCCTCATGCTGGAATCGAACCAGCGGCCTTCTGTTTACAAGACAGACGCTCTGCCTCTGAGCCAATGAGGCACGCATGATAAAAATAGGCATTGCAGCTTCGCAGCTGCACCGATCCGAACGGAAGGGAAAAGTTTCACGATGATATGCCTCATGCTGGAATCGAACCAGCGGCCTTCTGTTTACTAGACAGACGCTCTCCTCTCTGAGCCAACGATTCGTGTATTAAAGAAATGCGGAGAGCAAATGCAAAGCTGCAGGATCAGACTGTGATGCCAAACAACACAAAGATATGCCTCATGCTGGAATCGAACCAGCGGCCTTCTGTTTACGAGACAGACGCTCTGCCTCTGAGCCAACGAGGCACGCATCATAAAAATTGCCATTGCAGCATCGCAGCTGCACGATCCGACCGAAAGGAAAAACTATCACAATCAAGTGCCTCATGCTGGATTCGAACCAACGGCCTTCAGATTACGAGACAGACGCTCTGCCTCTGAGCCAATGAGGCACGCGTGATGAAAATAGGCATTGCAGCTTCGCAGCTAAACCGATCCGACCGGAAAGGAAAAGTTTCGCGATGATATGCCACATGCTGAATCGAACCAGCGGCCTTCTGTTTTACAAGACAGACGCTCTGCCTCTGAGCCAATGAGGCACGCATCATAAAAATTGCGTTGCAGCATCGCAGCTGCACCGATCCGACCGGAAAGGAAAACTATCACAATCTGTGCCTCATGCTGGAATCGAACCAGCGGCCTTTTGTTTACCAGACAGACGCTCTGCCTCTGAGGCAATGAGGCACGCATCATAAAAATTGCCATTGCAGCATCGCAGCTGCACCGATCCGACCGGAAAGGAAAAGGTTTCGCGATGATATGCCTCATGCTGAATCGAACCAGCGGCGTTCTGTTTACTAGACAGACGCTCTGCCTCTGAGCAATGAGGCACGTATGATAAAAAATAGGCATTGCAGCTTCGCAGCTGCACCGATCCGACGGAAAGGAAAAGTTTCACGATGATATGCTCATGCTGGAATCGAACCAGCGACCTTCTGTTTACAAGACAGACCTCTGCCTCCGAGAAAATGAGGCACGCATGATAAAAATAGGCATTGCAGCTTCGCAGCTAAACCGATCCGACCGGAAAGGAAAAGTATCACAATCAAATGCCTCATGCTGGAATCGAACCAGCGGCCTTCTGTTTACGAGACAGACGCTCTGCCTCTGAGCCAATGAAGCACGCATCAAAAAATTGCCATTGCAGCATCACAGGTGCACCGATCCGACGGAAAGGAAAAGTATCACAATCAAATGCCTCATGCTGGATTCGAACCAGCGACCTTCAGTTTACGAGACAGACGCTCTGCCTTTGAACCAATGAGTCGTGTATAAAAAAAATGCGGAGAGCAAATGCAAAGCTGCAGGGATCAGACTGTGAGGCAAAACAATCAGAAAGATATGCCTCATCCTATAATCGAACCAGCGGCCTTCTGTTTACGAGACAGACGCTCTGCCTCTGAGCCAATGAGGCACGCATCATAAAAATTGCCATTGCAGCATCGCAGCTGCACCGATCCGACCGGGAAAGGAAAAGTTCCGCGATGATATGCCTCATGCTGGAATCGAACCAGCGGCCTTCTGTTTACTAGACAGACGCTCTGCCTCTGAGCCAATGAGGCACGTATGATGAAAATAGGCAATGCAGCTTCGCAGCTAAACCGATCCGACCGGAAAGGAAAAGTATCACAATCAATGCCTCATGCTGGATTCGAACCAACGACCTTCAGTTTACGAGACAGACGCTCTGCCTTTGACCAATGAGTCGAGTATAAAAAAAATGCGGAGAGCAAATGCAAAGCTGCAGGGATCACGTGATGCCAAAAAATCAGAAACATATGCCTCATGCTGGAATCGAACCAGCGGCCTTCTGTTTACGAGACAGACGCTCTGCCTCTGAGCCATGAGGCACGCGTGATGAAAATAGGCATTGCGGCTTTCGCAGCTGCACCGATCCGACGGGAATGGAAAATTATCACAATCAAATGCCTCATGCTGGATTCGAACCAACGACCTTCAGTTTACGAGACAGACGCTCTGCCTCTGAGCCAATGAGGCACGCGTGATGAAAATAGGCATTGCGGCTTCGCAGCTAAACCGATCCGACCGGAGAGGAAAAGTATCACAATCAAGTGCCTCATGCTAGAATCGAACCAGAGGCCTTCTGTTTACTTACAGACGCTCTGCCTCTGAGCCAATGAGTCGTGTTTTAAAAAAATGCGGAGAGCAAATGCAAAGCTGCAGGGATCAGACTGTGATGCCAAAACAATCAGAAAGATATGCCTCATTCTATAATCGAACCAACGGCCTTCTGTTTACGAGACAGACGCTCTGCCTCTGAGCCAATGAGGCACGCATGATAAAAATAGGCATTGCAGCTTCGCAGCTAAACCGATCCGACCGGAAAGGAAAAGTTCACAATCAAATGCCTCATGCTGGATTCGAACCAACGACCTTCAGTTTACGAGACAGACGCTCTGCCTTTGAACCAATGAGTCGAGTATAAAAAAAATGCGGAGAGCAAATGCAAAGCTTGCAGGGATCAGACTGGATGCCAAACAATCAGAAAGATATGCTCATCCTATAATCGAACCAGCGGCCTTCTGTTTACGAGACAGACGCTCTGCCTCTGAGCCAATGAGGCACGCATCATAAAATTGCCATTGCAGCATCGCAGCTGCACCGATCGGCCGGAAAGGAAAAGTTTCACGATGATATGCCTCATGCTGGAATCGAACCAACGACCTTCAGTTTACGAGGCAGACCCTCTGCCTCTGAGCCAATGAGGCACGCATCATAAAAATTGCCATTGCAGCATCGCAGCTGCACCGATCCGACCGGAAAGGAAAACTATCACAATCAAGTGCCTCATGCTGGAATCGAAAAAGCGGCCTTCTGTTTACAAGACAGACGCTCTGCCTCTGAGCCAATGAGGCACGCATGATAAAAATAGGCATTGCAGCTTCGCAGCTGCACCGATCCGAACGGAAGGGAAAAGTTTCACGATGATATGCCTCATGCTGGAATCGAACCAGCGGCCCTTCTGTTTACTAGACAGACGCTCTGCCTCTGAGCCAATGATTCGTGTATTAAAAAAATGCGGAGAGCAATGCAAGCTGCAGGGATCAGACTGTGATGCCAAACAATCACAAAGATATGCCTCATGCTGGAATCGAACCAGCGGCCTTCTGTTTACGAGACAGACGCTCTGCCTCTGAGCGAATGAGGCACGCATCATAAAAATTGCCATTGCAGCATCGCAGCTGCACCGATCCGACGGAAAGGAAAAGTTCCGCGATGATATGCCTCATGCTGGAATCGAACCAGCGGCCTTCTGTTTACTAGACAGACGCTCTGCCTCTGAGCCAATGAGGCACGTATGATGAAAAATAGGCAATGCAGCTTCGCAGCTAAACCGATCCGACTGGAAAGGAAAAGTATCACAATCAAATGCCTCATGCTGGATTCGAACCAACGACCTTCAGTTTAGAGGCAGACCCTCTGCCTCTGAGCCAATGAGGTCATGTGTATAAAAAAATGCGGAGAGCAAATGCAAAGCTGCGGGGATCAGACTGTGATGCAAAAAAATCAGAAACATATGCCTCATGCTGGAATCGAACCAGCGGCCTTCTGTTTAACTAGACAGACGCTTCTGCCTCTGAAGCCAATGAGGCACGTATGATGAAAATAGGCATCATTGCAGCTTCGCTGCTAAACCGATCCGACCGGAAAGGAAAAGTTTCACAATTCAAATGCCTCATGCTGGATTCGAACAACGGACCTTCAGTTTAGAGGCAGACCTCTGCCTCTGAGCCAAAGAGTCATGTGTTATAAAAAATGCGGAGAGCAAATGCAAAGCTGCGGGGATCAGACTGTGATGCCAAAAATCAGAAAAACATGCCTCCATGCTGGAATCGAACCAGCGGCCTTCTGTTTACGAGGCAAACAGACGCTTGCCTCTGAGCCAATGAGGCACGCGTGATGAAAATTAGGGCATTGCGGCTTCGCAGCTGCCCGATCCGACGGGAAAGGAAAAGTATCACAATCAAGATGCCTCATGCTGGATTCGAACCAACGACCTTCATGTTTACGAGACAGACGCTCTGCCTCTGAGCCAATGAGCACGCGTGATGAAAATAGGCATTGCGCTTCGCAGCTAAACGATCCGACCGGAAAGGAAAGTATCCAATCAAGGCCTCATGCTGGAATCGAACCAGAGGCCTTCTGTTTACTAGACAGACGCTCTGCCTCTGAGCAATGAGTCGTGTTTAAAAAAAATGCGGAGAGCAAATGCAAAGCTGCAGGGATCAGACTGTGATGCCAAACAATCAGAAAGATATGCCTCATTCTGGAATCGAACCAGCGGCCTTTCTGTTTACGAGACAGACGCTCTGCCTCTGAGCCAATGAGGCACGCATTGATAAAAATAGGCATTGCAGCTTCGCAGCTAAACCGATCCGACCGGAAAGGAAAAAGTATCCAATCAAATGCCTCATGCTGGATTTCGAACCAACGACCTTCAGTTTACGAGACAGAGCTCTGCCTTTGAAACCAATGAGTCGTGTATAAAAAAAATGCGGAGAGCAAATGCAAAGCTGCAGGGATCAGACTGTGATGCCAAACAATCAGAAAGATATGCCTCATCCTATAATCGAAACAGCGGCCTTCTGTTACGAGACAGACGCTCTGCCTCTGAGCCAATGAGGCACGCATCATAAAAATTGCGGCCCTTCCCCCCATTTACAGCATCGCAGCTGCACGCTCCGGACCGGAAAGGAAAAGTTCCGCGATGTATGCCTCATGCTGGAATCGAACCAGCGGCCTTCTGTTTACTAGACAGACGCTCTGCCTCTGAGCCAATGAGGCACGTATGATGAAAATAGGCAATGCAGCTTCGCAGCTAAACCGATCCGACCGGAAAGGAAAAGTTTCACGATGAAATGCCTCATGCTGGAATCGAACCAACGACCTTCAGTTTAGAGCAGACCCTCTGCCTCTGAGCCCATGAGTATGTGAAAAAAATGCGGAGAGCAAATGCAAAGCTGCGGGATCAGACTGTGATGCCAAAAAATCAAAACATATGCCTCATGCTGAATCGAACCAGCGGCCTTCTGTTTACGAGACAGACGCTCTGCCTCTGAAGCCAATGAGGCACGCATGATAAAATTAGGCATTGCTGCTTAGCTGCTGCCACCGATCCGACCGGAAAGGAAAAGTTTCACGAGATAATGCCTCATGATGGATTCGAACCAGCGACCTTCAGTTTACGAGACAGACGCTCTGCCTCTGAGCCAATGAGGCACGCGTGATGAAAATAGGCATTGCGGCTTCGCAGCTAAACGATCCGACCGGAAAGGAAAAGTATCACAATCAAGTGCCTCATGCTGGAATCGAACCAGCCTTCTGTTTACAAGACAGACGCTCTGCCTCTGAGCCAATGAGGCACGCTTGTAAAATAGGGATTGCAGCTTCGCAGCTGCACCGATCGACGGAATGGAAAAGTATCACAATCAAGTTGCCTCTGCTGGAATCGAACCAGCGGCCTTCTGTTTACTAGACAGACGCTCTGCCTCTGAGCCAATGACGTCGCACCTGTCTCTCATCCTCTAAAAAATGCGGAAAGAGAAATGCACAGCTGCAGGGATCAGACTGTGTATGCCAAACAAAAATCAGCAAAATATGCCTCATGCTGGAATCGAACCAGCGGCCTTCTGTTTACTAGGCAGACGCTCTGCCTCTGAGCCAATAGGCCTGCATTCCCGCTTAAAAATAGGCATTGCACTTTCGCAGCTAAAGTCGATCCGACCGGAAAGGAAAAGTTTCCCGATGATATGCCTCATGCTGGAATCAACAACGACCTTCAGTTTACGAGGCAGACCCTCTGCCTCTGAGCCAATGAGGCACGCATCATAAAAATTGCCATGCGGGCATCGCAGCTGCACCGATCCGACGGAAAGGAAAAGTTTTCACGATGAAATGCCTCATGCTGGAATCGAACCAACGGCCTTCAGTTTACGAGACAGACGCTCTGCCTCTGAGCCAATGGGCAGCGCGTGATGAAATAGGCATTGCAGCTTCGCAGCTAAACCGATCCGACCGGAAAGGAAAAGTATCACAATCAACATGCCTCATGCTGGATTCGAAACCACGACCTTCAGTTTACGAGGCAGATCTGCCTCTGCGCCAATGAGGCACGCATCATAAAAATTTCCTGCGCAGCATCGCAGCTGCAACGATCCGACCGAAAGGAAAAGTTTCGCGATGACACGATGCCACATGCTGGAATCGAAAACAGCGGCCTTCTGTGTTTAACGACAGACGCTCTGCCTCCGAGCCAATGAGGCACGCATGCATAAAAATTGCCATTGCAGCATCGCAGGTGCACCGATCGACCGGAAAGGAAAGATTCACGATGATATGCCTCATGCTGGATTCGAACCAGCCGACTTCTGTTTACAAGACAGGACGCTCTGCCTCTGAGCCAATGGATTCGTGTATTAAAAAAATGCGGAGAGCAAATGCAAAGCTGCAGGGATCAGACTGTGATGCCAAAACAATCACAAAGTATTGCCTCATGCTGGAATCGAACCAGCGGCCTTCTGTTTACGAGGACAGACGCACTTGCCTCTGAGCCAATGAGGCCACGCAATCATAAAAATTGCCATTGCAGCATCGAAGCTGACCGATCCGGCGGAAAGGAAAAGTTTCACGATGATATGCCTCATGCTGGAATCGAACCAACGACCTTCAGTTTACGAGGCAGACCTCTGCCTCTGAGCCAATGAGGCACGCATCAAAAAATTGCCATTGCAGCATCGCAGCTGCACCGATCGACCGGAAAGGAAAAAAACAACTATTCACAAAATCAAGTGCCTCATGCTGGAATCGAACACCAGCGGTTTAGTTTACGAGACAGCCGCTCTGCCTCTGAGGCAATGAGGCACGCATCATAAAATTGCCATTGCAGCTTCGCAGCTGCACGATCCGACGGAAAGGAAAAGGTTCGCGATTGATATGCCTCATGCTGGAATCGAACCAGCGGCCTTCTGTTTACTAGACAGACGCTCTGCCTCTGAGCCAATGAGGCACGCATGATGAAAAACAGGCAAAGCAGCTTCGCAGCTAAAGCGATCCGTCCGGAAAGGAAAGTTTCACGATGATATGCGTTATGCTGGAATCGAACCAGCGTCTTCTGTTACTAGACAGACGCTCTGCCTCTGAGCCAATGAGGCCACGCATGATAAAAATAGGCATTGCAGCTTCGCAGCTGCACCGATCGACCGGAAAGGAAAGGTTTCACAATGATATGCCTCATGCTGGAATCGAACCAGCGGCCTTCTGTTTACTAGACAGACGCTCTGCCTCTGAGCCAATGATTCGTGTATTAAAAAAATGCGGAGAGCAAATGCAAAGCTGCAGGGATCAGACTGTGATGCCAAACAATCACAAAGATATGCCTCATGCTTGGAATCGAACCAGCGGCCTTCTGTTTACGAGACAGGACGCTCTGCCTCTGAGCCAATGAGGCACGCATCATAAAAAATTGCCATTGCAGCATCGCAGCTGCACCGATCCGGCCGGAAAGGAAAAGTTTCGCGATGATATGCCTCATGCTGGAATCGAACCAAAGACCTTCAGTTTACGAGGCAGACCCTCTGCCTCTGAGCCAATGAGGCACGCATGATGAAAATAGGCATTGCAGCTTCGCAGCTACACGATCCGAACCGGAAAGGAAAAAGTCTTTTTCCTCACAATCATATGCTCATGCTGGAATCGAAAACCCGGCGGCCTTCTGTTTTACAAGGACAGACGCTCTGCCTCTGAGCCAATGAGGCACGCATGATGAAAATAGGCAATGCAGCTTCGCAGCTAAAGCGATCGACGGAAAGGAAAAGTTTCGCGATGATATGCCTCATGCTGGAATCGAACCAGCGGGCTTCGTTTACAGACAGACGCTCTGCCTCTGAGCCAAT
This sequence comes from Ascaris suum, assembly GCA_013433145.1. Taxonomy (NCBI): domain Eukaryota; kingdom Metazoa; phylum Nematoda; class Chromadorea; order Rhabditida; family Ascarididae; genus Ascaris; species Ascaris suum. The sequence goes on along the minus strand of CM024178.1, from coordinate 4,793,122 downwards.
GAGGCACGCATGATGAAAAATAGGCAATGCAGCTTCGCAGTCTAACCGATCCGACCGGAAAGGAAAAGTTTCACGATGATATGCCTTATGCTTTAATCGAACCAGCGCCTTCAGTTTACTAGACAGACGCTCTGCCTCTGAGCCAATGAGGCACGCATGATAAAAATAGGCATTGCAGCTTCGCAGCTGCACCGATCGGGCCGGAAAGGAAAAGTTTCGCGATGATATGCCTCATGCTGGAATCGAACCAGCGGCTTCCGTTTACTAGACAGACGCTCTGCCTCTGAGCCAATGAGGCACGCATGATGAAAATAGCATTGCAGCTTCGCAGCTAAACCGATCCGACCGGAAAGGAAAAGTATCAAATCAAGTGCCTCATGCTGGATTCGAACCAGCGACCTTCAGTTTACGAGGCAGACCCTCTGCCTCTGAGCCAATGAGGCACGCATCATAAAATTGCCATTGCAGCATCGCAGCTGCACCGATCGGCCGGAAAGGAAAAGTTTCGATGATGTGCCTCATGCTGGAATCGAACCAGCGGCCTTCTGTTTACGAGACAGAAGCTCTGCCTCTGAGCCAATGATTCGTGTATTAAAAAAATGCGGAGAGCAAATGCAAAGCTGCAGGGATCAGACTGTGATGCCAAACAATCACAAAGATATGCCTCATGCTGGATCGAACCAGCGGCCTTCTGTTTACGAGACAGACGCTCTGCCTCTGAGCCAATGAGGCACGCGTTGATAAAAATAGGCATTGCAGCTTCGCAGCTAAACCGATCCGACCGGAATGGAAAAGTATCACGATGATATGCCTCATGCTGGAATCGAACCAGTGGCCTTCTGTTTTACTACACAGACGCTCTGCCTCTGAGCCAACGAGGCACGCATAATGAAAATTTGGCATTGCAGCTTCGCAGCTAAAAAGCGATCCGACCGGAACGAAAAGTTTCACGATGATATGCCTCATGCTGGATCGAACCAGAGGCCTTCTGTTTATGAGACAGACGCTCTGCCTCTGAGCCAATGAGGCACGCATCATAAAAATTGCCATTGCAGCATCGCAGCTGCACCCGATCCGACCGGAAAGGAAAAGTTTCGCGATGATATGCCTCATGCTGGAATCGAACCTTGGCCTTCTGTTTACGAGACAGATGCTCTGCCTCTGAGCCAACGAGGCACGCATGATAAAAAATTCATTGCAGCTTCGCAGCTGCACCGATCCGACCGGAAAGTAAAAGTTTCACGATGATATGCCTCATGCTGGAATCGAACCAGAGGCCTTCTGTTTACTGAGACAGACGCTCTGCCTCTGAGCCAATGAGGCACGCATGATAAAATAGGCATTGCAGCTTCGCAGCTAAACCGATCCGACCGGAAAGGAAAAGTATCACAATCAATGCCTCATGCTGGATACGAACCAACGTCCTTCAGTTTACGAGGCAGACCCTCTGCCTCTGAGCCAATGAGTCATGTGTAATAAAAATGCGGAGAGCAAACGCAAAGCTGCAGGGATCAGACTGTGATGCCAAAAAATCAGAAACATATGCCTCATGCTGGATTCGAACCAATGGCCTTCTGTTTACGAGACAGACCCTCTGCCTCTGAGCCAATGAGGCACGCATCATAAAAATTGCCATTGCAGCATCGCAGCTGCACCGATCCGGCGGAAAGGAAAAGTTCACGATGATATGCCTCATGCTGGAATCGAACCAACGGCCTTCAGTTTACGAGGCAGACCCTCTGCCTCTGAGCCAATGAGGCACGCATCATAAAAATTGCCAATTGCAGCAGCTTCGCAGCTGCACCGATCCGACCCGATGATATGCCTCATGCTGGAATCGAACCAGCGGCCTTCTGTTTACGAGACAGACGCTCTGCCTCTGAGCCAATGAGGCACGCATCATAAAAATATGCAGCATCGCAGCTGCAGCGATCCGACCGGAAAGGAAAAGTTTCACGATGATATGCCTCATGCTGGAATCGAACCAGTGGCCTTCTGTTTACTACACAGACGCTCTGCCTCTGAGCCAATGAGGCACGCATGATAAAAATAGGCATTGCAGCTTCGCAGCTGCACCGATCCGAACGGAAGGGAAAAGTTTCACGATGATATGCCTCATGCTGGAATCGAACCAACGGCCTTCTGTTTACGAGACAGACGCTCTGCCTCTGAGCAAATGAGTCATGCTTTAAAAAAATGCGGATAGCAAATGCAAAGCTGCAGGGATCAGACTGTGATGCCAAACAATCAGAAAGATATGCCTCATGCTGGAATCGAACCAGCGGCCTTCTGTTTACAAGACAGACGCTCTGCCTCCGAGCCAATGAGGCACGCATCATAAAAAATTGCCATTGCAGCATCGCAGCTGCACCGATCCGACCGGAAAGGAAAAGTTTCGCGATGATATGCCACATGCTGGAATCGAACCAGCGGCCTTCTGTTTACAAGACAGACGCTCTGCCTCTGAGCCAATGAGGCACGCATCATAAAAATTGCCATTGCAGCATCGCAGCTGCACCGATCCGACCGGAAAGGAAAACTATCACAATCAAGTGCCTCATGCTGGATTCGAACCAACGACCTTCAGTTTACGAGGCAGACCCTCTGCCTCTGAGCCAATGAGGCACGCGTCATAAAAATTGCGATTGCAGCATCGCAGCTGCACCGATCCGACCGGAAAGGAAAAGTTTCGCGATGATATGCAACATGCTGGAATCGAAACAGCGGCCTTCTGTTTACAAGACAGACGCTCTGCCTCCGAGCCAATGAGGCACGCGTGATGAAAATAGGCATTGCAGCTTCGCAGCTAAACCGATCCGACCGGAAAGGAAAAGTATCACAATCAAGTGCCTCATGCTGGATTCGAACCAACGGCCTTCAATTTACGAGACAGACCCTCTGCCTCTGAGCCAACGAGTCATGCGTTAAAGAAATGCGGAGAGCAAACGCAAAGCTGCAGGGATCAGACTGTGATGCCAAACAATCAGAAAGATATGCCTCATGCTGGAATCGAACCAGCGGCCTTCTGTTTACGAGACAGACGCTCTGCCTCTGAGCCAGTGAATCAGGCATAATAAAAAACAGGCATTGCGGCTTCGCAGCTACAGCGATCCACGGGAAAGGAAAACTTTCGCGATGATATGCCTCATGATGGATTCGAACCAACGGCCTTCTGTTTACGAGACAGACGCTCTGCCTCTGAGCAAATGAGTCATGCTTTAAAAAAATGCGGATAGCAAACGCAAAGCTGCAGGGATCAGACTGTGATGTCAAACAATCAGAAATATATGCCTCATGCTGGAATCGAACCAGAGGCCTTCTGTTTACTAGACAGACGCTCTGCCTCTGAGCCAATGAGGCACGCATGATAAAAATAGCATTGCAGCTTCGCAGCTGCACCGATCCGACCGGAAAGAAAAAGTTTCACGATGATATGCCTGATGCTGGAATCGAACAGAGGCCTTCTGTTTACTAGACAGACGCTCTGCCTCTGAGCCAGTGAATCAGGCATAATAAAACAGGCATTGCGGCTTCGCAGCTAAAAGCGATCCGACCGGAAACGAAAAGTTTCACGATGATATGCCTCATGCTGGAATCGAACCAGAGGCCTTCTGTTTACGAGGCAGACCCTCTGCCTCTGAGCCAATGAGTCATGTGTTAAAAAAATGCGGAGAGCAAATGCAAAGCTGCAGGGATCAGACTGTGATGCCAAAACAATCAGAAAGATATGCCTCATTCTGGAATCGACCATCGGCCTTCTGTTTACGGGACAGACGCTCTGCCTCTGAGCCAACGAGGCACGCATCATAAAAATTGCCATTGCAGCATCGCAGCTGCACCGATCCGGCCGGAAACTAAAAGTTTCGCGATGATATGCGTCATGCTGGAATCGAACCAGCGGCCTTCTGTTTACGAGACAGACGCTCTGCCTCTGAGCCAACGAGGCACGCATCATAAAAATTGCCATTGCAGCATCGCAGCTGCACCGATCCGACCGGAAAGGAAAAGTATCACAATCAAATGCCTCATGCTGGATACGAACCAACGTCCTTCTGTTTACGAGGCAGACCCTCTGCCTCTGAGCCAATGAGTCATGTGTTTAAAAAATGCGGAGAGCAAATGCAAAGCTGCAGGGATCAGACTTTGATGCCAAACAATCAGAAGGATATGCCTCATCCTATAGTCGAACCAGCGGCCTTCTGTTTATGAGACAGACGCTCTGCCTCTGAGCCAATGAGGCACGCATCATAAAAATTGCCATTGCAGCATCGCAGCTGCACCGATCCGACCGGAAAGGAAAAGTTTCGCGATGATATGCCTCATGCTGGAATCGACCTTCGGCCTTCTGTTTACGAGACAGATGCTCTGCCTCTGAGCCAACGAGGCACGCATGATAAAAATAGGCATTGCAGCATCGCAGCTGCACCGATCCGGCCGGAAACTAAAAGTTTCGCGATGATATGCGTCATGCTGGAATCGAACCAGCGGCCTTCTGTTTACGAGACAGACGCTCTGCCTCTGAGCCAACGAGGCACGCATCATAAAAAATTGCCATTGCAGCATCGCAGCTGCACCGATCGACCGGAAAGGAAAAGTATCACAATCAAATGCCTCATGCTGGATACGAACCAACGTCCTTCTGTTTACGAGGCAGACCCTCTGCCTCTGAGCCAATGAGTCATGTGTTTAAAAAAATGCGGAGAGCAAATGCAAAGCTGCAGGGATCAGACTGTGATGCCAAACAATCAGAAAGATATGCCTCATCCTGGAGTCGAACAGCGGCCTTCTGTTTACGAGACAGACGCTCTGCCTCTGAGCCAATGAGGCACGCATCATAAAAATTGCCATTGCAGCATCGCAGCTGCACCGATCCGACCGGAAAGGAAAAGTTTCGCGATGAAATGCCTCATGCTGGAATCGACCTTCGGCCTTCTGTTTACGAGACAGACCCTCTGCCTCTGAGCCAACGAGGCACGCATGAAAAAAATAGGCATTGCAGCTTCGCAGCTGCACCGATCGACCGGTGAAGAAAAAAATCACGATGATATGCCTCATGCTGGAATCGAACAGCGGCCTTCTGTTTACGAGACAGACGCTCTGCCTCTGAGCCAATGAGGCACGCATCATAAAAACTGCCATTGCAGCATCGCAGCTGCACCGATCCGACCGGAAAGGAAAAGTATCACAATCAAATGCCTCATGCTGGATACGAACTAACGTCCTTCAGTTTACGAGGCAGACCCTCTGCCTCTGAGCCAATGAGTCATGTGTTTTAAAAAATGCGGAGAGCAAATGCAAAGCTGCAGGGATCAGACTTTGATGGCAAACAATCAGAAAGATATGCCTCATCCTATAGTCGAACCAGCGGCCTTCTGTTTACGAGACAGACGCTCTGCCTCTGAGCCAATCGAGGCACGCACCGGAAAGGAAAAGTTTCGCATAATGCTAATCGAACCAATAGACAGATTGCCATTGCAGCATCGCAGCTGCACCGATCCGACCGGAAAGGAAAAGTTTCGCGATGATATGCCTCATGCTGGAATCGAACCAGCGGCCTTCTGTTTACTAGACAGACGCTCTGCCTCTGAGCCAATGAGGCACGCATGATGAAAATAGGCATTGCAGCTTCGCAGCTGCACCGATCCGACCGGAAAGGAAAAGTTTGACGATGATATGCCTCATGCTGGAATCGAACCAGCGGGTTTCTGTTTGCATGAGAGACGCTCTGCCTCTGTGCTAATGATGGATAAGGCGTGAAAATAAGCATATTAAGTTCATAGGTATAGTGGTCGGACTGTAAAGGAAAAGTATCGCGATCATATGCCTCATGCTGGAATCGAACCAGGGACTTTCTGTTCACGGACAGACCCTCTGCCTCTGAAGGAATGATTCCCATGGAATAAATGCACGCATGTTAAGCATATAGGTACAGTTGTCTGTAATGAATGGGCGTAATAGATTGTTAATTCGGGAATATGCTTATATGCTAGTTAATCATGCAGTCGATCTTTTGAAGCATTGCATTATAATGGATTAGTGAGGAAGAACTTTATTTATGAGTTATGTCTTTTGCATCTTTGAGTCGTTAGAGGCTAAGCGTTTGTGTTTTGCTAATAGCTCGCTTTCGCTGTGAGACGATGATGATGCATGATACGTTTGGAATGCTTGTAATTCGGTTTCCTCGACATTCCAATCGGAGAATTTTACTCGAACGAATTTAATGCTTTCTTATTCACGGTTATGGGAAGATCGGGATCTATCTGAAATTGTGCCAAGTGTGTTGGTGGCTGTTATTTCGGGTTTCCCAGCCGTTTGACATGATTCGAAATACAACTACCACGTCACAAGTATTAGAATAGTTGTCACTGATACGATCAATACATATAACCACTTTGAAAAAATATTTTCGAAAATGGCCTGGATGTCGTTATTTGGCACATCCACTAAGTGATGAGCCTCATTCGCGAGCGAATTAGTTATATCCTTATTGCGAACTGCACTTACTGGACTGTTGTTGTTTCGGCAGTGCGGTTGCTTGAATGCATTGGGTTGAAGCTGCTGCGATATAATGGCAAGAGATACCTCCAAATTGTGGAATGTAAAAGGTGCAGCATTAAAGGTTACTGGAGCCAGCTGTTCGGAAGGTGATGTTTTCGAAATGTCGTCCCGTTAACCGGTCCGTTTGGATCCTTCCAGGTCCCGTTGTTGTCTTGGTATATTCGGTGAGTTACTTCGTGAAACGGTGTGACAGCAGTCTGATTTTTGGTCCCTCCACCTGGATTCTACGAAAAATAGCCTCTCTCCTACTTGTACTGGAAGATACTCATGGCATTGTTGGCCCGCTCGATGACCGTAGTGGACAATTGGCTCGTTTATCTGAATACACGGATACACTCGTATAGCGCACCAGCATTCTCTGCAACGATGTATCTCTTTCAAATAAAAGTCGCGAGATTAGTGCTGGATTCGTATATGGCTGTGCAATCTTTGTTACTGGTCTTTCTCTTCGGCATACTTGCAGCTGAAGTTGGTTGAACTGACGCCAGAGTTGATCATATAGAAACTTATATTTGGCGTTCGAAGAGTCGATTTCTTTCTCGATGGATTCGGCGTTTGACATAAAAACATTTCCTTCTGCTGGAAAAGTGCTCAGTGTGGCAGATTGTCTGACGAGAATGAACGCGTTGTCGAGTTGTCGAACCTTATTTGGATGTGCTTGAATCCACCTGGGAACAGATTCATTAGTGTTCAGATCCGGGAACTTAATAAATACTCCGTTATGCATTGCATATGCTCCCCTGAAGCATATTTCACCTCCTGAGGAATTACGAAAGACGACTGATGCTTGAAGGCTTGGGATCGCGACGTGAGCAGAGGTTATTAAGCCTTCAAAGGTACTTCTCTTTCGCAAGGTGCGCGGTTCTGTCAGTTTTGTGGCACTTCAACGAACGACATCGTTTTTCGTTGTGCATTCATTTATGGTGACATTACAATCGTTCTATCTGTAAAGTCAGGTAGCAAGTTTCCGTGCTTAGAAATTGCTCATTTGCCAAATTCGAGAATAAAATTTGTAGACGTAGTAAATCTTTTTCCTAGCCATCCATAAGAATAACCTACCGGTTTGTTTGATTCCCAGCGGAACTCAGAAGAATTACGGAGAACGATACTGTCGTATCGTTTTATATTGGCTAATTGTCGAAAAATGATTGACGTTACTGGTTTCTTCACTTCCTCATCGCTGACGACTTGTTATGAAAATTTGAAGAACGCATTTGTGCAAACTACTCGCGGATGATTTGAGCAGTAGGCTGCAGGCAAAAATGTCATAATTCGAGTAAAGACTGTGACCCGTGTGTGTAAAATTTCTTCGTTTGTCCAGTTGTGGCATTGCTGTGGTTCAGAAAAAGCCACTAGCACTCCCCCGTTAAAGTCCGGGCATAGTTGAAATTTGGATTGAAGTGCTTTACTGGAAGCGATGGTGCAGATGTCGAGAATTATCGCTATTAAGAAAAATTTTTCAAGATTCCGTATATGTAGTGTATTGGCTTTTGAGGTTGAGCATGTGATGACTGACGGATGCGTGGTTGACTTAGGATGTGTAATGGCTAAAGATGATATTTGTGTGTCCTTTTCCGAACTTTGATCGACCTCTAACGGATATAAAAAATTGATGGGTCGATTGCGAAAGTGCCGATAGCAGTGCGCATTGTAGCTGAACGGATTTCTCCATCTTGGCTGGGTTTGAATTCCTATTTGCCACGCTCCTCTTGTGATTCGGGACCCCCGATCAGTACAACTTCACCAATTTAAGGATGTCGTCGAATAGTACTGTGGAGAGTATTATGGGTGCTTTTGTATCGTTCGCGGAGACTTTGAAGGTATTCTGTATACCATAATTCCCAGAAGGATCAACACAATTTAAAGATCGTTTCCAGTATTTAAGCAGTCGATCTCTTCCACTTAGCTGAGGAGGATGGTAGTCTTCGTCGCCGTTGTCGTATTCAGTTGTCGAAGCTTCAATATCTGCTGTAGACGACAGGAAATCAATCGGTCTTAGTACTTGAAGTGAATCTTTGCTCACGTAGGTAAGTGGACGGGATTTTATAATAGCTTCAACTTCGCTTACCGTAGTAAGTAGCTGCTCAGGTGTGAAACAGTTCTTTCCGATCGATTTACGAAGACTATTTTTGACAAGTCCAATCATTCGTTCGTATACACCTCCTTGCCATGGTGCTCGCTCCGTGATGTATTTCCATTCGATGCCCTTATGAGCTGAAGCGGTTTGTACGTCGTGATCCATGAAAATGTTTCTCCAGGCTATTTCTTTCATTGTTTGGAGACGGCTTTGAACTGCGACGCACCGTCAAAAGTTATCTGCTTGGGAACACCTCGACGTGCCACAAATCGTCTGCGGCAGTGAAGAAACACAGGTGCGAAAAGGTCACTGAAGAATTCTAGGTGGATGACGCGAGTGGTGAAGCAAGTGAAAACACATATCCACCACTTTGCATTCTCATCACGACGTATTCGAGCGTGTTATAGGTCCTAAATAGTCTAGCCAATGTTTTCAAACGGACGCGATCGTCGCTGAACTCGTTCCTCGGGGAGCGGTGCCATAGTGGGAAGGTGCAATGGTTTCGTTGTCCATCTGCGGCATCCAAAACACTTGCGAATGACGGAATTAACCGTTCTTCTTCCTTGAGGGATCTAGAAACTTTGTCGTAATTGGATAAGCGTATAAGGAACACCGCTATGCGCGTTCTCCAAGTGAATGTCCAAGATGATAAGTTCACTGATTCGCTGGCTTCGTGGTAGGAAAATGGGATGCTTTGATTCTCTCGGAAGATCCGTATGATCGAATGGTTTTCCACCACATCTATAAACGCCTTCTTCATCTTTCCATAACTGGTGTTGATCGTGATCTCGTTGACCTATGCCTCTTGCGCCTGTCGGATGAGTATATTTTTGCAGTTTTAAAGTCGCGTACTCTAAACGGTTCCTGCATTGAAGTTGATAGATGTGCAGCGGCGAGTGGTTTGGATGTTAAATTTGAGAGTTTGCTTATGAATCGAAGAACGTAAGCAGTGATTCTGACGAGCTTTTTCCAAGAGCTGATGCGCGACGAATCTATTACTGGTTCCTTTGGGGAATTGTATTCAGTTGACATCGCTACTGTTTCAATATTCTCTTTAATTTCAAACTGATCGTTTTCAACCTTCCATTGTGGCCATTCCATTCCCGCTTTTGTTAGGAATGCAGGTCCCTTCCACCAGAACGAATTCATGAAAAGATCCTGTGGATGTACTCCTCGAGTGGACACGTCGGCAGGATTTTCCTCTGTAGGCACACATCTGAACGTAGCGCTGGACCTGCGAATTTCTAGAAGACCATTGGCGATAAATCGCGATTGAGTTGTACTTGTAGTCGCCTTGATCCAATGAAGCGCGCATTGTGGGTCGCTCCAGAGAAAATTTGGATTTTCCTCGAGGTGCATCTGTTCAGAGACAAATTTGAGTGCTCTCACTCCAATGAGAACAGCTAAAAGTTCTAAGCGAGGAATGGTTAAACCTTTTATTGGGCAAAGTCGATTTTTTGTGAATATTAGAGCTGCTTCAACACCATTGGCGGTGATATCCCGAAGGTAAACTGTAGCTGCGTAAGCCTTTGCTGAGGCATCCACGAATGCGTGAAGTTGGAGTTATTTTGGCTGACTAAGTGCAAGGCGTGGAATACTGCACTGCAAATTGTTCCATCCTTCCGTTAGAGATTGAAATCGTGCCTGGTCGTCGGATCCAATGCGTCGTCCCATGAATATTTTTTAATTCCAGAGATCTTGGAGAAAGATCTTGAGGGGAATAACAGCTGGCCCTAACAGTCCCCAGAGGGTTATACGTTTCTGCAGCAAACTTTAATATGATCTGTTAATATGATCTTAATATTAATATCTGCAGCAAACTTAATATTAATATGATCTTATGCATATGAATTGAGAGCGTTGGTAGTTTCGAAATTAAAGAATCACCCTCGGGATCCCATAATATTCCTAACACTGCTGGCTTGCTCTCCGTTAGTCGACCTTTTGGATGGATGCATATGTTGACACTCTCGGAGTTGGACCGAAAATATCGAATGTTCATGTGTGTTCGCCTAAAGAGGTCTTTGATCCGTAAATACTTTAAAAAGCTTCAGACTCTGAGTCTGAGTGTATGATTGCGTTGTCAACGCAAAAGTCCTCGCTGATTTGTTTGGCGAACTAGTCACTGTTTCGTTGAAGATGGTGTTTGATGTTGCGCTTAGAAGAAATGGACTTGAAATTACGCCAAATGGAACTCGAGTGAAGCGATAGTGAATAAGATTTTCAATGGTCACAGGATTGTTCGGATTTCTTAGCCAAAAGAATCGTGTAACATATCTCTGTCAGCAGGATTAAGACTCAATTGTAAAAATGCTTTCTCAATGTCTCCGATAGTACGATTCTATAAGTTCGGAAGCGAAGCAATATTCGGCAATATTCGCAAAGATCCGGGAGTAATACAGGCCCGCGATAAAGAACCTCATTTAAGCTTTTCTCAGTTGGTTTGGTTTTTGCCGAGGCATCAAAAACAATGCGTATCTTTGTTGTTACTTGTCTCGACGAATCACAGATGATGAGGCAAATAATGCACCGAAGCCTGGATTCTTCTCTGGGAACAACTTCGATCATCCCTTTGTTGAGCTGATCATTGAAGATGTCGTTGTAAGCTTTCATTAGCTCCTTATCTTGCTGAAGTCGTTTAGTCGTTGCTTATAATCGACCTAAGCACAGAGCGAAGTTCGTTTGAGGAGGCGGATCGAGGGATCTCCACGACCATCTTACTTCGTATCGGTTGTTCTTCCATTGAATTGAATTGACAAACTGTTTCATGGCAATTTCGTCATCGGTTTCTTCAGGTTCGTCCGTAATCCCGATGGATTCCAAGTTCCAGAATTGTTCTAGGGTAACCGGACAAACTGCATGTCCTCTCTGAGCGGTTTTATTTGTCCTTTGCCGCAAATCACTGGACCAAACACTGAGGGAACTTCGTAATAGCCAGATGAGAGCTGCTCTATTTGATCGAATTGGATGACGTCGAAAAAGCGATCAGCGCAAATCAAGATATCTGGCTGTCGATAGTGTAGCCTCCAGAGGTGTCGAAGCAATCTTCGATGCATAGTTTTATGAAAACCGCAAGTCAAAACAACGTGACTAAGACTTCAAACATTCTCACAACACACTTTACAAAGCGCTAACCAACAACATCCCCATCAATATTAAGAGCAAATGACGACTCAATAGAGTCGTCATTTGCTCTTAATATGCTCATGCGGTTCAACAAGAGGTTTGTCTCTGGCGAAAGGGACCGAGGAGGGTGAGCTGTTGGAATCTTTTGTGTGATTACTGGTACGGAGCTGGCTATAAGCGTCGTGAGTTTTCCATTTGTCTTTTGGATGGCCACTTCCACAGAAGATGACCTGTAAGTGGTCGGAATTGTAGATCCGAAGGAAAGTGGTTCAGTGTGGCTGCTATCGAGTTTTAGTTCGTGGGCGAGTTTTCACTAATAAACGGGCGCCGGCTGCCCAAATCCATGAAGAGGAGAGCTGATTTTTGGCAGTCAAATTTGGACGGGTTCCGAACAAGAACCATTGAGGAAAGTAGAAGCACAGGTCGCTCTTTCAGCGTCCTTGCGGGATTGGAATGATTTTCGGCGGCCGTAATAATGAAGTTAGGTGAGTCGTCCACCTTTTCTACCGAGTTTTCGTTTAAGGTAACTGTTGCTGGTGTACGTAAAAGATGCCGCTTGAATAGGCGTTATAGGAGAGTGAGCCGTGGAATGAGGAATTTCATTCGAGGTTTTGCTCGAAAGTTGTGGGCACAGTGCCGTATAGTGCGCTTGTTTGCAATGAAAGCATCGAAGAGATTTTCGGCAGTGAACTGTGTCATGTCCAGATTGGCAGCATCGGCATCACAGGTGAAGTTCTTTGAGCCGTTCGAGGCGCTGAGCTCTATTACGGTACTGCGGACAGTTGTCGTTCCAGTGGTGGCCGCTGCAGAAGACGCATGGTTGTCGCGGAATGCGACTGGGATGAACGCCGTATTCGCGTAACGGCTGAGTTTTTGCGAGGATGATCGCAAGTTGTGAATTAATAATAGGATTACGAGTAGGCTGAAATCGGTTCAGCTCTTTGGGATGCTGATTTGCTTTATCAAAATGAATACGAGCTACTTCTTCTTTGAGATGAATGATTTCTTCCAATTTTTTCTTCAATTTTTGGACTGTCCAATTGGGATCCGCTAGTTTATATTTGAGAACTTCGCTTAGTATCCATTTTGGGAGCTTCTCTTCAATTAGAATTTTGACTTGTGGATGGCTGGAATCCTTACCCTGTTCTTCGAGCTGGCGAAGCATTCTTCCGATGTTTTCGAGAAATGTTCTGAGATCGGCCTCGCGTACTCCTGGAGCCAAGTTTTTGAGCTCCATGTGGAGAGAATGTCTTAGTACCTCCGGCCATCCAAAACTTTTTTTGTAAAACTTCGTTAATCTGTTTATAATTGCTGGCAGTAATTGAATAGCCTGCGACTGCCGCGTTAACCCGACCGCAAAGGTAAGTTAGCAAGTAGTTTAGTTTCTGAATATCAGGAATCGGCTGCTCGTGAACAGCAATCTTGAACGCTTCCCAGAACTGATTCCAACGAAGAGGAACGCCGCTGAATTCCTTGAGTTGCAATTTTGAAAGTCGGATTGGCTGCGATCAGCCTTGAAGTGAGGGTTGAGGGGACGGGGGTGGAAACGAAATGCGTTGTAGACATCGAAGAATACTTTGCTTCCGCAACTCGAGCATACCGAGAGCATCGTGGCCCGTTTCGATTTGCTGTAAAAAACTGTCTTCACTTTCAGCAGATTGCGAATAAATTGCCGTTTCGTCTTTGGCCTTGCTGCCCTCGAGAGATTGAATGTAGAGTAGCCACATTGAGTTGGCACCTTCCAAACTTTCGACAGCTTCCGATATGCGCCTTTGCTCATGTTCAATGAGCAGAAGTTGTTCCTCGAGAGCGCTCCGTTGTTGGGCAACTGGAAGAGATTGATCCGGATCCCGGAAGATTGGGAGGCCGGAAAGACATCGTTACAGGCGAGTCTTGGTTGGGCCGATGGCGATCCGAATTGCTCCTGACGTGGTCCGGCGTCTGGCTGAGCCCCCTTGTAATGAAACGGTAGAATGCTTTTATTGGATCAGAAACACGCTTATATACTAATTTAATCGTGCGGTCAATCTTTTACAAATGATCGCATTGGTGGGAAAAGAATGTCAATTCTGAACCATGATTTTTATATTGGTGGGAAGAGGAATGCTAAGCCGTGATGCTTTTCTAATAGCTCGCTTTCTCTGTGAGACGACGATGATGCAAGATACGTTTGGAATGCTTGTAATTCGCTTTCCGCGACATAGTTCGACCGTACAGGAAAAGGATCTGAAATATATGCACCATGCTGGAATCGAACCAGAGGCCTTCTGTTTACTAGACAGACGCTCTGTTTACAAGACTAATTTTATACATTTCAACATCAGGGAGCATTGGAAAGAGCACATCTTGAGCTTAGGGAGCATTATTTACTTTTGCAAAAACTACCATAAAATTCAAGCAAGGTGTTCGCGAAACTTGCCAAAAAGCGTCTACTAAAATCGTCGGAGAGATCGTAAAACACTTCGCAACTTCAGTTCGAAGATTTAGAGCAGTTTCTGCCGGGCGTCGTGGCGGGCGTCTGTAATGCAAGTGACTGGCAGGCAGATGGTGGTGGATGGAGTGAGAGGAGGAGTCCTGTTGGGTGCTTGGCGACGGCGACCGAGCGTCCAGACCAAGCGCGGTGTCGATAAGGTGTCACTGGGGGAGCCCGGAGGCAGCTGGTCGTACAATGAGGGACGCACGGCTCAGGGCCGAGAGGCAGCAGGCAAAAGTCCCCGCATCGCGACAGTGGCCGGACAGCGCTTGCGAGTCGTTGACATCTGCCAGCCTCCCCAATACCTTCAGACCCATCGTCGACTTTTCCTCCAAACTACAGTTTCTCCATCGTATCTTCAAACCTAACATGTTTAACATAAGAAATGCACGTCCAATTTATTGCCGTTCAATTCAGTGGCCACTGTTTTCGCCATTTATGGTAGAGCTATTCATTTATCATACTATGGACCTTTATTATCTTTCTAGGCAAGCTCTCCTCATGCACTCTCCAGTTTGCTATGTTTTATGGCTACGAAAAAATCTGTTGTTTTTGGTGACAGTTTATGGAAAGTTATTTGCGAAGGCGCATTATTGCAATACTCTGTAGGTTGTTACGTATGCATGCATGCCTCTGTCTGTCCTTCAAGCATTTTCAATTCAAGAACACTGCAGCTGGAATCGCATAATTTGCGCCAGATATGGCGTACAATGTAGCGAGAACTACTGTGCCATTTTCACGTTAATCCACCAAACTTAAAAGGAATTATAGGCAATTGAATTTGAAAAAGAATCTGTATGCATTTTAAGCTGGTTGGATTACAACAAGAACGAATATTACTGAAAGTTCGCGCATGTGATTCTGTTCAGTGATACATGAATGCACTACTTTGCATATCCACTACCTGCTGGTAATTTGTGAAACTGGCTGAAAACAGAATGGAGGGGAATGAGCGGGTGCAAGTAGGCGAAAAAGCAAAATTGCATGTCATCACGCCAGCTCCTCCTGCACGTTCCCTCACATGTTCAGCATCAATAGGTGGAGAAACATGTCACTGAAGCCAGCACGATATGCGCTTCTGCATTCTGTCCAACTGAGCAAAGACTTTCATAATCGCCAACAAATGTTGAATATAAACACAGAGTAATACCCTCACATTTGCCAACTCGCTCACTTAAGGACTTCTAATGCTGATAGTTCATACCAAAGTTGATGAATTTGATGTAAGAATATGACGTAAAATGTCCGCTTTGGTTTAGATTGCACTCATAAGATTTCATAACTCAGCTTCAATGTCCACTGTGCTGGAACTATATATAGCACAAACAAACATGTCGACGCACGCAGGGATAATTAAAGGTATGCACGAATATGTTCGCGCGTGTATATGGCTATGATACGCTTTTGCAGGCACTTTTGCACAAGAGCACCTTGACTACCTATGTTGGTCTTTCCACCTTTCTCTTTCTTAAACATATGTCAGCTTCAGAAAATTTTAAACATTTGCATTCGCAAAAAATTACGGAAACACCTCTACGACCAGGGGATTATAAATGGAGAGATAGAGTACATGTAACCGGACGCAAGTCGATATCGGATTTCGTCTTACCAATACAGGCTTATATATTACAGTCATCTGCATATGCATAATGACAGCCTCCAATGTGGAGCGGAAACAGACTTAGCTGGAGAATCTTGTGGAACTCTTGATGTAGAGGACAACTCGGGAAATAACACATCCGGAAGAAAGAACAGCCAAAGTAACAAATACAGAACAATTTAATGCTATCTTAAACCTCTACCACTTGTGATTCAAAACAAAGGAATCCGTCATTCGACGTTCGCATCAATATCCATTACAAATAACCTGGTTTCCTATTCCGAGTACCCCCCAGAAAACTTATAATACCATTACCGCTTAGTACTGCAAGCCAAAACTATCCTTAGCTTTCATGCTGAAATGAAATCCATTTAAATAATGCAGACTACAAAGCGTGTCATCAACTGGACAACATCTCTATGTGCAAAATTTTCAAGAGAAACTTCACCCTTCCTGCTTTCTGGAAAGTCACTCGTCATTCCCACAAGAGGAATTATAAATGCGCCGCACATTCCGAATTCAGAACGTTGCCTCCATCGAAATACAATTATCTGGTCTTTGTTGAACGAACTCCTCTAGAAATACTCTCAATATATACTCTCTAACAGCAGGCTGTTCAATTTTCAACGATCGCACTGCACCTCAATACACATTTAAGAGAGAAAATTTCAGCATCATTCGCCGGGCGTCGTGGCGGGCGTCTGTAATGCAAGTGACTGGCAGGCAGATGGTGGTGGATGGAGTGAGAGGAGGAGTCCTGTTGGGTGCTCGGCGACGGCGACCGAGCGTCCAGACCAAGCGCGGTGTCGATAAGGTGTCACTGGGGGAGCCCGGAGGCAGCTGGTCGTACAATGAGGGACGCACGGCTCAGGGCCGAGAGGCAGCAGGCAAAAGTCCGCGCATCGCGACAGTGGTCGGATAGCGCTTGCGAGTCGTTGACATCTGCCAGCCTCCTCAATACCTTCAGACCCATCGTCGTCCTTTATCAAACACGCCCATCGCAGTACTTTTTTAGAAGGATGAGACGCTCGAAATCTTTACCCCTTTTAATTTTATCTCATACCTGACAAACGCTGCAACGTCGAGCATGGTCGAATCTGCTCAACGAGAAGTCACGTACACTCATCGTGCAACTTCGAACCAACAGCAGGTCGTTTCCAGTGACCACACTGTAAACCTATAGCGCCACAATGCCCTTCCTGCACGCGTATTCCTTAGTGAATATTTCACCTGGAATTCTGTGTGTACGTTCGTCTCACGCGCGCAATTACTCAGGCGCTGCAAAAGGGTTTTTTCCTTTCTTTAAATGAACGAGTATTCTCATTTTATGGAAAAAGAACAAAGTTTCCATAACAGTTAATGAAAGAATATTTGTAAACAGCATCATAAGAGAAATCTACTACACTGGATAAAAGAAATAAGCTGAAAGCAGAGGAGGCATCGTACAAACGCATATGAACTGGCGCAGACGAAGCGCCTTTCCGAAATACGTAATTAACAGCAAAGGAAACAATCGGAGATCACCAGCGCATGCAATATTGTGCACTGTTCGCGTACATTATTCTTTCATAGTTTTTGCCTAATTTTAAGACAAATGTGTAAACGAAGGAGACGGATGAATCACATTCATGACGGATAACGCACCATCAACCATTTCATTGAGAGGACAAGCAACAGCGGAATCCGCATAATCTATCATAGCTGCAAGGATGAGGCCATCTGAATGTCCCTTCGTGAAGCATGTTGAGGCCGCATGGCAAAAAAAGATTACGAATCTTGCCAGCAGATTTGAAATCGTACTGCTAATAGGCTTACTGAACTGATATCTGCTAACAAGAAAACTAATATGAAATGGTATATAAAATCGATGCAAAAAAAACTGCTAATATCTGACATCTGACTGAATGCTGACATCTGCGTATCACAAACCTTATTACATCTGCGAAAAGAAAAATCGAATGATACACGTTAATGGAAAAACACCAGCAGTCCATAGGGCAAGACGGCTTCTTCCTTCCCAATGTTAAAACAATTACGAAAGCAGGTCAAAGGAGCTGGCATACATAAAATGAAAACAAATAAAAAACTCGCTCAATAATGCATCCACGTTTCAAACAGCTACTAAATCATTTATAAAACTAACTTTGTTAGGACTCGATGAGCCTTTTAACTACTTATAAATTTCGTTGGATCTCGCAGATCAACCTGACGGTGGGCTTAGAAAATCGGTTTGTGGTCTAAACTATCATCGCTAAATTTCTTAATCCCAGCTAAACGACTGACTCCCGAGTTGGAATTACCGAAGAGGTAGAGAAAAACAAACATACACGCCTGCAAACACATAAGCTGGAACACGATACCAAAATAATGTACTTTCCAAGACAATCAGAAGATAATAATTGCACGAAAAGACAATCAGAAGTTTGCTTAACAAAAATATTTCGACAAAGGAAAACGCTAAATGCACCAGCAAAATCTGACCATACTCAAGAAGAACAGAAATTGTGATAGGCATCGCTCATAAGCATCGAAATCTGAGAATGTGTATTATCGTACCAACCGTTCGATATTTAATGCTTGTACGGAACAACGTTGTGCGCTGTAGTGGTTACTGGAGAAACCCGACTTACATACCAAAACAATATCCGCCCTCTGCACCCCCCCCCCTTTAAATTCGTCCCCTTTAAACAGCAACGGAACATACTTTGGCGAATCAAAAACCGCTATACTTCTCCACTGGAATCGGGAAACATCTCTTTCAC
This sequence comes from Ascaris suum, assembly GCA_013433145.1. NCBI lineage: Eukaryota > Metazoa > Nematoda > Chromadorea > Rhabditida > Ascarididae > Ascaris > Ascaris suum. The sequence goes on along the minus strand of CM024178.1, from coordinate 4,774,526 downwards.
ATCGACGCAAACCATCGCTTCGTATGTGCCGGGAGTTAGCAGCTTCTCAGCCTCCTTAACAGGACAATAATTGCACATCGTGTAAGCGATGTCATTATCACTGAAAGCGCATTGAAGAATTATATCGGTTAACGTAAAAATTCTGGGACTACTAGATATAAACTGAGTGCTTTTTCATTATGTGCATTCCATTTTTCAAATTCCAACGCATTTTGAACGCAAATGTGACGAAAGAGAGATTTTTTTTTAAACAAACAACAAAACGCTCTCATCAATTATGTTGAAAATTACTTTCCTCCAAAGCAATAAGATACAGCGAGGTACCACAGTACGTTCAACTAATGATTCAAAAAGATCCCTGAGACAAACACATGTGGATGATAAGTAAAGCCGTCGCCGACTTCAATCAAATCCATGAAGGAAGAGCTTATTTTCTCTAACCTCACAGCTGTTACTCCGCGTTAAGTAATAAAACCATCAGATTAGCAACGTTTTTCAGCAATTTTTGTTCGCCATCACCACCTATTGCTAAACCAGACATTCAACTGAAATTTGCGAACAAAGATGATGATCGCTTATTGACATAGAAAGGTTTGAACGAAATGATACGCTTGTCACTGATTACCTCTGCTTCCATTCACAAAACCCAGTTCAATTCCATTCATAAAATTGTCCAGGTGAACCTCTGCTGCTGAAAAACATGCAACCTTTACGCCCCTTGGCATAATTACTATTTAAAAAATGGCTTCAGTGCTGATGTCGACCGAAGAACATGACCCTTCTGTTTGCATATTCTTCCTAGAGTAAAACTGTTCGGCTGCTTTAATTTTTTATAAAAAGGGAAAACAACTTGATCCTGTAATAAGCGAAGAGCCGGTTGTTGATCTTCTTTCGAAATTTTGACATTAATCAGCCATTCTGCATTCGAAAGATCCACTTCTTTACCATTCGAATCTTTCACAACGCCAAATTTACGCCAACATATGACATCTTTCTTTTTAGGCATTCCAATAAACGTATAATGCTTCCACAATCACCAAATCCTAAAAGTGAACGCAAAACACCTGCAGCTATTCTATTTACTAGATTCCACTAGATCAATCACAACGACCAGTTCTTAGAACGCATGCAGTTTGCTTAAAGCATTTGAAAGAAAAGCTGGAAGAGCATTGCTATGAACTCGAACGAGCCTCACATCTCCATGCTGTAAAATCCTCTCAACATCCACATCACGACGTAAAAATACCATAGCATAACTCCAGCCTATAAATAATGTTTTTCAAACAGCTCTTATTAGAGAACAAGGGTCTTTTCAAAAAACGTAGAATAAATTCCGTTCCTCCTTTTCTCCCCTGCATCTCGCAATCTCCTCAATGCACCTAGAACTTATTGAAATATATAAGGGACAAACTTAATAAAATATAAAATGCATAACGCAGTTCCAATAGCAAAGTTATGAAAGTAAGGAATCGAAACAAATTTGTCGCATTCCTTGCTCCTCAAATGTTTCACGGACTCAGATATTCGAGTCCGTCAACCCCACATTTCAATGTCTTTGCTTTCTGAAGCTTCCAGCTAAAGTACCCTATATTTTCTATTCCTGACGCCTAAATCACATCCCACCTGTTTCCGACCTCACTTCACTTGAAAGAAAGCACGCATTAGTTAAGAACACAGAAGTAGAGACCGCCACACAACAGAACCTTATATTCCAGTTTGTCAATCGTATGACGTTCGAAACGAAAACCTGACCGATGACTACAGCATCACTTTCAGTGACAACCATATACCGGAAAGCTATCGGAAATAAGCCAACAAACTGACTTCGAGGTGCAACATGTGATGTAAGAAATTTCGACAACAAGGCAGATAATTCAGAAAAACTTTACTTTAACTATTCATCACTATGAAGCATCATTAAACGTGCTTCCAAACGGAGCAAACCAGATCGCCACAAACGGGAAAATAATACATAGGCATAATGAAGGGTGTTACAGCTCCCTTTTTTCTTAGTCACATCCCTCACATGCACCCTTTCTTTATCTTCTTCCCCGCTCTCCTGCGCGTTGCTGTGTCCCGAAAAACTCATATAGGGGAAGGCTCAGCCGCAAAACCAGGATTTCAACCAATACAAGCTACCAGTATCACTGGCAGATATGTTCTACGCAGCGTACGCTTTAAAATCGTATATATAATGCCACTATCGTCTAGGTGCACACGTAAAACAAACCCACCAAGTGAACGAAAACAGCCGTCTACATAAAGCTTCTCTCGGAAGGTGCGTCCTGTACAAATACCTAGCCGCTAACTTACGCCTTTTATATGATACGTGAAACAAATAGAATTTTTAAGCACCTAACTCCGAAACTGAGCAGTACTTCTGACAATGAATGCAAGAGAACGCCTGCGCTGGGAACAGAACTGAACAAAGTATCTGAAAAATCAATCTCTAGCTATCAGACAACACTCCTCCCCAAATTTCGAGTGAGAACACAACAGTTGATAATTAACACAACAATAAAGAGTCGTGCAGACGGCATTACCCGTGATGCACCTAAACGGGTTTGTAATCAAGCTTCGTCTCCAACTTTTTCGCGTCTCCCACTTTCCGCACCGCTTTCATGAAATCTTCATCGATTACGTATTCCCTTTCAGCTCGAATAGCATACAAACCTTAAATTTTAGATTTCAATTGGCCTTATTACTGCGACATGTTAGGACAACAAAAGTACAATTAATGTATGCTACCGAAATTGTACCAAACATCTCACAAAAATGGAAAAACTTGAACACTATATAATAAAAATTATATTAATAATAAATAAGCGATTAAAGCGAATAACAGATGAGACTGAATATTATTATTTATGCTAAATAACTGTTCCCTTTTTGGTAGCATTTCTCGGCCACCTCTTTTTACAAACGATACTCACTATAAATAACATAAAGTTTTCATAAAGACCTACCAACGCACATAGAATTCAATAAAACATAAAATGTATGAGGTAGTCATCAATAACGCAAAGTTAAAAAGACGAGTTACGGTGTTGATGGTCACAGTACGCAATTTAGTAAAATGTCGCGTATGATTTGCTTCCCCGTGAGTGAACTACTGCTTACCTATATCATGCCAACGCCACGAAATATATAAGCATGTCACCAAGTCGTCGGAAAGCTTGTAAGAGGTGAAACCTGAAGTGAAGGACCTCACCTACAAGAAGCCTCCCAAACATATTCTTATTTATTAATTAGTTTTCTAAGTTACCGGAGTTATATGATTTGTTTTACGTTGTTATCTTCGTATGCAGCACACTCGCGCAAACCTCGAAATAACTAACCAGCTTCTGTGCAAACGTTTCTAAGATCAGCGCCCGAGAAACCGTCGGAAAGTTTGACGATTGCTTCATAATCAATTTCGCCGTGCTTCGTTATTTTGCTCGCGTGGATCTTCAGTACCTGCAGACAGACTTTTGATAGCAACTTGACTGATCTGCGCTGGATACCTTATGGACCTTAGAAGCGAACGACACTCGAAAAGAAAAGAAAACATCAGTAAGCACAACGCCACCTCAAGTCTGCTCTGTTCATTTGGCAGCGGAATCTCGATCTTACGATCTAATCTTCCAGGCCTCAACAACGCTGGGTCGAGTGTGTCTGGTCGATTGGTGGCCATTATGATTTTGACCTTTCCAAGAGAGTCGAAGCCATCCATCTGGTTTAGCAATTCCATCAAAGTACGTTGGATTTCGCGGTCAGCCGATGTACCCTCCGAGAAACGTCGCCCACCTAAAATCCAATTGGCATTTCTTTCTGCTATCATAAACAACGGAAGAAGTTTTTCTGAAAATCTAGGAGCCGGGAACATTTTCCTTATAACTTAACCAGTGGCGCCCAAGATCCCTTCAAACTTGCCCCTTTTCTCCCCCCCCCCCCTCCTCATCCACTTTTTTCTGGCAAGCTATGAGAAGCCTCCTAAAATTTATAACCGGGTCGTAATTTATAACGAAAATGAATGACAAGGGCGAGGAATACGAAAGGGTCCGTAAGAATCTCGTATACGTAATCGTGGAAAAAGTTCGATTGTTCAAGAAGATAGCATCCTCGCCATACCACATTATTCGTAGCATCCTCTGACACCAACATAAGCAAGAAGAACAATTAGAATTCTCCTTAAAAAGTTAGAGGAAAGTATGTCGTAATGATCTCTAACCGATAGCATCGATTTCGTCCATAAAGACGATACACGGCTGATGATCTCTTGCATAGTTGAACATTTCGCGAATCATTCGCGCCGATTCTCCTATATATTTGTCGACAATTGCCGAAGATACCACTTTCAAAAAGTTGCAATCCAGCTGCGATGCTACCGCCCTCAACATATATCAGCCTCGGACATTGCATTAAACAAAAGATGTTGCACGAATAAAAATGCCGCCCTTCTTCTCCATGCCCTTCTTACACTGGTGACGCAGCATGAAAAAAACGAAACATTCTAACTGGAAAGACCACTAGATTAATATTCCATTCAGAAGAAATCGCCTAATTCAGAGCAAGAAAATCGCCTAATTCAGGTTAGCTTCAAATCGACAAGCGCTTTCAACTTTAACTGCATACTGGCAGTCATCTTCGCCCCTTGTAAGTGTAATCCTATAACGCCTCGAAAGAGTCCTTACAGATCTTATAAATCAGACCGTATACACAGCACTTGGGCTTCTCAGGACTGGACATAACATAACCTGGAAATTAGTTAGTTGGACATTTCGAATAAAGTTATTTCGAAAACTACAACGAATTTTGATTTTTTTCTCGACTATCCTTCACTTGAGAGGGTTAGAAATTACAATCACAATATACTTACCTTGCAAGAAGGGTTTTTCCAGTTCCTGGCGGTCCATATAGGAGACATCCCTTAGGAGGAGTTATGCCTACACGGCGAAATAGATCTGGGTTAATTAATGGCAGTTCTACTACCTGCAATTGAACCAAATTCAGTTGCTGAAGAAAACAAGACAACCTCACAAGTATAAAGGGATGGAAAATGAACCTCTCGAAATTGATAAGCGCAAAAACTCGTTCTCTTTCCTATACGTAGGAATAAAATATTCACCTAAGATGAGAATAGATTATACAGAGTTGAAGGTGCCGTCCTTATTAACTATTGGAAAATTTTCTCTCATCTATTTACATCACCTTCTTGGTGATGAACTGCTATCTATTACTACTCATTAGCAGCCAATCCACTGAGATCTGTAATATTTTCCAATAAGCGACCCGACATTTATCCTATCACCTATCATGTGCGCAAATTCCGTCTAAAACTTAACTAAAGCGCAAATATGGGAAGGAAAAAAATTTCAGTGCAACTTCTTGCGACAACCAAAGGAATCATTAATAAACTCAAACACCAGCCAAAGCAAGAATGGAGCCTCGGAAAAGAGGCAAAAGTAGCATGAAAAATTTGAAAAGGATTCAAATTCAACATTTCTTCTAGCCACCAAGCTGTTCCAACTTACTTTCTATGGCCCATTCATCGTGAAACTGCACAGTTTTCTGCCAGTATCACTGCCCCAAGCAAAACATAAGCGCGACATGGAAACAATATTAGCGCAACACAGAATCAACATTAGTGATGAAGTGCCATTTTTGAACATATTGAGTAGTAGCATGAGCGGACACATGTAAACAGACACAACTGCAGAACTACTTCAACAAAGGAAGAACTTCTGACCTCTCTAAGCTCGCGAATCTGTTCACTTAGACCACCAACTTCAGAGTAAGATATATTGCCCGGATCTTCGTGACTCATCTTGTAAACGAGAGGATCGACTTCACGTGGCAACTGGCGCATTATTGTTAACGTTGTCATGTCCAATGCAACACGCGTCCCCTAAAAAGAGAATGAAAAAATGCATACGTGAATATCGATAATGTCTAATCCGATGAGCTCATAATGTAATTAAATTGGAAGAATTTTCCTAGTCCCTCGCATACCAAAGTAATGAAAGGATTATCACACTACGCAGACAACTTGGAAACTCATTGCGCACCAATATCAGCCGCTGGCATTCACAGCACTAACCATAATGGCTTAATTAACATCGCTGAGATGCGGAATTGAATAGCAAATCCCACATGAAGTGAGGGTGCGGTAAAGACATCGTGGAAGTCCCATCCTGTGGCATCGTCTCACTGTGAATGGACGTCATTACTGCTCACTCTACTAAAAAGGGCAAGATCTTCATGTTTCAAACCCACATTAGCATCGCTACTAACGATAAAACATGTCACTACCGGATATTCAGACGAGTTGTTTCCGAAAATTTTGTCCCTTCAGTTTGAAATTATGCAGACAAATCGGGAAGCCGACTCGCCAAGCAGCCTGGGCGAACAAAGTTTTAAAGTCAATAAAGATCGCGGTACTGACTGGCCCCCGGTTTTGCCCACGACCGCAACTTAGAGCTGGTCGCTCGCTCCACACTCTCCCTTAACGTAGACAGCGTCGATGAAAACACAGATTTTCACTTCTCCTTCCTCATCAAGGAAAACTGGAGATATCATACGGACCATTTTTGAAATCTGAATACTCCATAGAATCAGAAGCAACCTCTAACTCAGGTTTACTTTTCCCTTCAGGTCAGCGCCAAAGCACACCTGCTTAAGAGCTTCCTTATTAATAGACCGACGACATCCGACCACGTAGCGGGGTCCATTGGTCGCTTTCACAATGAACTTCTCTTCAGTGAGCTGCTTCAACACCTCGCCAACAATCTGGCCTACCGATTGCAGTGATTTTATGTCGTTCTCTGATTTGTCATGCTCCTTTTGCATTTCCTGTTCCTTAAATCATCGCCTTTTAATCAAACTTCGGCAATCTGTACATGGTAATAGCATACTGCTGCAGTAGAAAACCTGCAGTTGAGGTGCTTAAACGCATGAAATTTGCGCCATAGAACATACGCTCGTGTAGACTTTACTGCGTAACGTAGGTGCCTCTTGTTTGAACGTTCAAGCACATCAACTTTCAACCATGGAAGGTTTTTTTTCAACTCTTTTTCATTATTCAGGATAGGATCCATCCAGAAAAGAACGAAAACACTCTATTAGAGATGCTGTGAATGTGTGCATGGTGGGAGGGGGGGGGGGAGGTGGAGGTGCAGAAATGAGGGAGAGTTGGGGGAGGGGGGGGGGTATGAAAACAGAAGCAGCAGACGGAAGACCCTGATATAAAAACAGATAAGGTTTTTCGGTATTTCGCTCAATCAAGTTTCGCTTCCACCGTAAATGAACTCAGCGCGTTATGCAAGAAAAGTTCCAATTTCCCATTCCTGCAAGGTTTTTTCAGCACTCAATTTTCGCTGCAGTTTCTACACCTACCAAGGAAAATTTCCAGCAGGTTGCCGTGTCCCCTTTGCATTCCTTAGCAAAAATAAAAATGAGCAACGGGAAAGCCAGATTATACCTTCTTGCGGAGTTCCTTTAGGCGCTGCTCCACCTCCCGATATTCAACCAACTTGCGCCGATATGCAGCAAGCGCTTTAGTCTTTTCATCGTCGACCGTTGCACTCGTCGCTGTCATCTGTTCGACCATAGAGACTGCACCCTCAAAAATGTGCATATATAGCAGAACAATAGTATTAGGCACTCCTTCGCTTCTAACAATACTCGGTATTCTTTTGCATATAATCCGCACTCCAATATCGGCCCAACTTTTCCGAAAAGCAGGGTTAAACACCATTCGAGCAACCAGGGCTAGGCTTAACCCACAATTGTATGCCTATGGGTGAAAACAACAGCCTTCGTTCGGGTCGCGACCATGACTGAGACCACGGCATGGTATGATCGTGACCCTGTTGCTTCCTAGGAGCGCAAAGTACTTAACATTCGTAGCAAGATACTACACACAACTAGACGATCAAATAAAATCTCCCTGAGTTATACGCGACACTCAGCTAACTGATGACGTTCCCTCGTCTGAGAAACGTTCAAAAAAAGAACTTGTCTTTTCAAACCATAAAGACCGTTAAAACTGCACGAAAGCAAGAAATTAAATGAGTGGATGGAGCTACACTTTTTCACCAAGCGTGGCCGACCACCTTTTCCTTCCGTTATTTGAACCACTTTTCCCCAGCATAGCTCAGTCGAATCCACTGTCGTAGAGAAGCGCATCTCAACACCGTTGTCTAGCATACAATGTAGCTGCCAATTTCCGTCGAAGCCGTGATCATTCACATTGCCTCGGCCACATATATCCCCTCCTTTCCCATTTCGCGCACCTCTCGAACCAATATGGGAGGTACATTTGCAGCGTACATTTACTGAAGCAGCAGTACATACAGCAGAAAATGGCAGCTACATTAGCTGCAGGGAAAAACACTTAGACAGTTTGCAAGAAAGACAGAAATGTAATTGCACATATGTAAAACGGATTAAAGCCCAACAAGCCCACATTCTACCCGAAACGTTACCTGGAAAAGCGATGACGTATGAAGAGGTTCTCACCCGACGCCGTCAAACAAGCAGAAACAGAGAAAAATACAGCGAAAAATAGGTGAGCATCTGGACCAATGGAAGGAAGCTCTTTGCGAAAGGCTTTATAGGCTTCTCACTGGCAAGCTGTCAAGGCTGGAACATAACCATATGGAAAACAAACAATTTTGGAATTCGTAGAAGGCGGGTGTTTATAGATTTACAAGACGGCGAGAGACAATGAGACTGTAAAGAAAGATGCAAATATGGTGAAAATGTTACGAAACTTCTTTGGGGAATTCTCACCTCCTCTGCGCTTGAACTAATTTCCTCATGTTATCTGTTGCCTTGATCTTCAGTGGTAGTGTCTTTCAAGGGTACGATAGAACTATTTCGTTGTTGAATGTTTGAGTAAACTGCACGTTCCGCCGAGTATAAAAGGAAAAATGCTTGTCTATAACGGTGGCAGTTTCTGCTGTATTAATTCTGCAGCAACTAACCTGGAATGACGAGTGCTCGCTCTGGACGACAGAAAAGCGAAATATGGCTTGGACGGTGCTGCATACAATTCAGCTTAAACATTTATGTTATGTTAATTTGCCACATGACGTCAATTAGGAAATACTTTAATTCCTCCTCCCCAAAATTTGGTGCGATACTGGGAAGGTGAAGGGGAGGGGATTGGGGAACAGCGACACAAAAAGAGGGACTAGAGAGTCAGTTTATATATGATTTTGCAATTATCAGCTTCGAAATGGCTGGAGCTAAAGTTATGACTCAGGCTGCTAGGATAAATCTTGAAAATGACAGGCAATTAGTTGTACGGTTACTCAAGTGGCATCCTGTTAAATGTGCGACTGTGTTCGATGGTCGGGCGATCAAGTCAGCGATGACTAAATTTGCCCCCATTAATTATGCGGATTCGATTGGAAAATCCATCGTGAACAAAGCGACGTGCTATGTGCAAATGAAGTTTGCAAATTGGCCAGAGAGCATACGTATACAGACAGACAAGCAGACCAACATAATACAGCTGCTACGTAGTATATAACACGTCGATTTCGAATAACGATAGCTGCAAACCTTTTTGCATTATTCCTCACGAAATTTGGAGTCTTCCTTGACTCCAATACGAATTTCCTAGCTGGCATATACAAGACAACATTGGACTGAGTGCACCCGTTTGCTGCGAATAAAGATTCCATTATTGACTCTCTGCATTATGATTTCCCCACTATTTTTTGAAAGCCTTCAGCTCTCAAATGGAGGCTGAAAGAGTCATATGGTTAGTTCTAATTTGAATACATTTGATTCGAATAAGATCAAAAATCTCGAATTTGCCGTTTATATTTGTATATTCTCAGAGCTCAATAATTTGCATATTTGCACACATTTGCCCTTTTGTTTGTGCGCATTTGTTCTTTAGCTCATTTATGCTGAATACCCATTTGAAGAAATAAGGCGCAAAATCGGATAGGGGGGTAGGGGTCTATGATGGGAATTTCTGAACGATTTTAGCTTTGAAGCACGATGGAAAGCATTCTGTGATGACATTACTGACTCATCTTAACGGTTTTAGTATTTCAAAGTATCGATGTTTTCTTTCCACATGCAATGGGAAGGAATGAGTGTTCGTAAGGTAAACTTCATTAACAAGTAATGCATCATTCCCTTCCTCTCCCCCTTTCCCCTGCTCCCCACTTCTTTGAACCTCATCACAATACGCCATCGCAACGTGAAAACAATCAAACTAGAACATCATGGGCCATGGGCCACACTGTAAATAACAGCAACAACAATAAACAGAGAAAAATCTTATATTTATTCAGCAACGTCATCATCGGATATACCAATGGAGAACCTTATGAGAGATGAGAAATAACATTCCCTATCGTTATTTATTTACTCGGCACCCTTGCGGACATGTCGAAGAGCAGTAACATCATGGTCGCTTGCTATGAATACTTCCACAGCATCCGGTGAGATTATAATATTCCGACTGGTTGTATCATTGGCGTGTCGAAGGGCGCTCTTCTTTGGAACGGGTATTTTTTTACCACGCCAAAGTGCGATCTATAAACAAATATACCAATACAGTAATGTATTATTTTACGATTCTTTTTTTAAAATCTAAATTGACAGCATCGTTCTGCCATATCAGATTTCTAATTCGAGAATCACCAACGACATTGTCTCTTTTTAAAGCAGACTGTTTTAGTTTGATGACAGAAAATGAGTGAGCGGTCTAGTCATAGTGGAGCTCTTTCCTTTAGTGCTAATTAAAGAGGACGATGTTCGCTTACTTCTAAAGTATTGCAGAAGTTTCGCAATCGTGAATCGACTGCTGGTAAACTCATGTCGCAATTTGGTTCCCACCGAAAAATGCTTGCAACCACTGCGTTGCAGTGCTCCCTTGGAATTAGTAGCACGATTCTTCGCCGAGGTTTTTGTCCCTCTTCCCCCCCCCCCCCCCGCGCCCTTCCACACACACATACACCAAAAAAAATCGCTCCACGTCGAGAATCCGTCAATTGAAAACAATTGTAGTGTGGTTTTGGGTTCCACTTTCACGATAAGGCTTCCCCCGAGAGAAACTTGTTCATAGTTGACTAAAATCACAGCAGCCAGGTGGAGTTTACCTGTTTTTGAGCAATCTCCTGCACGTCACTTGGCATCTCAACTTGAGCATCATCGCCTGCACCTCTCTCAATCAACAATCGTACCTTAAATGGTATTTAGAATTTAGGAGTGTATTCCATCTTTAACTCCAAGCTTGTCTCCTTCTATGCAGTGTGAAATTAGAGTTCCATGAAGTAATTAATAACGGAAGATGAGACCTGTCTGTTCGAGAGAAGTCCATTTAGCATCCAAAAGGTTAACATTGACTTGCTGGCGATTGGCTGTCCGTTCACTTCCCTACAACATTGTCGATAACGATCGAACCCAAGTGGACTTGATGACTTTAAAGCAACATTTTTTCCTTGCATGTTCCTTATGAGCATCAGCTGCTAGTTTGTAAGAGATGCTCAGTGATAAAATCAGATCGAACTGTACGGTTACCTGTATACTCTTATTTATGTGCGATGATTTATTAAGAGCCGATTAGTGCAGCATAGTCGCTCATGATAAGGGATCGCGGTTAACTGGGGAAATCTCTAAATTGATGAAACTAACCAACCTATCCACTCCCTTTGACTTCCCGAATAATTTCACGAGAAGCAAACATGAAACATCCTAACGCTGAAACACGATCAAGGTTTTGGTATGTCGCCTTGATCAATTAGTAAACGTCAAATAGTAGAATCTGCTTACCGAATGATGTCACCCGGACGTAGGTGTATCGACGCGAGGCTACCCGGATTCACTTTCATCACCTTCACCCTCTCTTTAGCGTCGTATTTTACTGCCAGTCCAAGAATATCATTTAGATCGACATCTGGTGATATGCCAATAACTAGGTCCACCTTGAACAACAGATCGAATTTATCAAAAGATTTGCTGTAGTGAGCTAAAAGGTTAATAACTATGAGAGACCAATGTGCGCTCTCGTGTGATCGCCTTTACATGGCAACAAATGACTGTTTTCAGCATTGTTCTGGCAATGAGATGATCATGTCGAAGCAAGACCAGTGATCGATTCAAACAAGAGAATAACCGAAGCGCAGTAACCGCAGCTTTCAGACGCAACGATGACGACGTGTAGTTAGATATTAGTAACTTCAATATAAGTTTCTGCTATGCAAATAACCCACTCAAATGTGAGGCCTACCATAATCCTGTCAATATGATTGCCGCAAAATATTTTCCACGCTAGTCGTTGAAATTAGCAATGCCATATTTTGTCTATATTGTCGTATTTTCGTGCCAATTCCCACATTACACTGATTTAAGGTGATAATGACAAGGGATAATGAACCGTGATCTATTTTTGTGTTGATCGCACCCCTTCATTGCACATAGATCAGTACTCACTGTATGCTTTGCTCTTCATTGTTAAAATAAGTGAAATGAAAGCAAATACAAATATGGGAATATCAGTCTGAAATTTCGCAAGCGAAAAATACAACGCCAACCGTATATAATTCGACGGCACGCATCACCTTTAATCCACGCCCTTTCTCAACCAGGAGTGTTTCCACTGTGGTACACTTATGCTTTGAGCGTGAATAATTATTTCTTCGTAGCGTAACTTGTGCATCCTGAATTTGCTTGTCAACTAGAAAGCTCGATGGCCTCCAGTTACAATACCTGTCTACTTTCATGAATCCCCAAAACAACCGCGCATTAGCAAACTTTGGGCCTTCTGAATCTCAAAAACCACTGCAAACGAGAGATTCCATAAGATTTTGAAGAACGTATGATTGTAGTAATTAGTTTCGTTGCAGCAAGTCTTTGTTTTCCAAATACTCTAACGAAATTGCCTACCGATTTTCAAAGGCCACTCAACAGTCAGGTAATATTGCTGAAAAGTCAACAGCGTTGTATTCAAGAACTTCGAAATAAGAAATGATTTTTTGCATAGTTATCAACAAAGTAAAACACCGTACCTGGGATGGTTTTTTAAGTATTTTGTTGAGTGTTTCAATATCCTTTGTTTGTTTTTTGTTTATTGCAACGATTTCATCACCCACCCCTACAAGACCCATCGCGTTCCCACCTGGTTCTACAAAGGTTATCTGAAATGTAACTGTATATTTTTGGGCAAGTACAAATTATGTTTTGCAATGCCTCTTTAAATAGGAAAGCTAAGGTAATTTTTTCTCAAACATAAGTGTATGTTCGAATAGCTCTGCAGAGTTCGGTTGACATACACAAGCAAATATATTCAGACGAAGAAATGTTTTTTTTTGCTTGATTTGATTTAAAATTTGTGTATTTCGATCTGATTTCTCCGGGAATCGACAACCTGGATTGCCTGAGACAGTGACTTATGCTTATTGCAGCAGTGAAGGTCAAATAACCGCTATATTTCAAAGATTATTACAGTCAGATCCGGTATACCATACTTTTGAGAAACCAACTGTAGAACAAAGCGGGGATGGAGTGCCCATTTTTGCTTCTCAATCTTTATTGCAGTAAACAAAAATCGTGTAGTTAAGTGAAAACCTTTACACCCTCCTCCCCACTCCGCCCTTATTTCGAAATGGAAAGAAGATGGCACACGTTTACAAGTTTGCACAGCTTCTAAAGCGTGCTGTGCGCGCATCGACCATTGCAAAATGAATAGCAATTGCGAGAACGCTCTGAATGTTCTAAAGGCTATTCTAAAAGCGTCGCGGGCGATTTAATCCTCAAAATTATTCTGACCGGTTGATCAAAAGTTTTCTGCAAGTGGAGAAGAGACTTAAGATGTTTCTTTTCAGGAGGGATCAGTTCAGCAGCAATAAGGAGATCTATTTGCGTGAAGGAACAGTGGAAGTAAATTTCCTCCTCCAACGAAGAAAAACACAAAAAATTTGAAGGATCCCTTTCACTTGTTAAGTGCAGGAGCAAATATGGAATTTCTGCACTAGTGAAAAAACGGCTGCAAATAATGAATAAAGTTACTGCTCTGCGTTTCTCAGTGCGATAGGTTTGGACGCACACGTTTGGATAATGCCAGATTCATATAACTGACTTTTTTCGGCGTTTAAAAAGCCATTGACTGGCATCCTTATTTATGGTCACTTATGGTTACCTGAGTTCACCACGAGGTCTAATTTTCATGCCAACCTTCAAACAGTTTTTTCAGACATTCGAAAGATAGGAGGATCATACGAATAGGCTCGCGATGAAACACTAAAATCCGCTTTTATTTTCTTCCTGTAGGTTTTTCGTGAAATACGGCCGTTCAATAAAACTCTTTGCTCTCCTGCCTCGAACTCCTGATTAAAAGCTCAACAGTAACGATTATTTTACTGCTTTGCTGAAAACGATTGCCTCCACAACGAATGTTTAGTTGCTTTTATCAAGTGGGCACTCTTGTTTGCAACAAATTTCATTTGAGTATTTTTGTAATTCATTTTCTCTGCAACAATTTTTATATTTCAGTGATTCTACAGGTATTCTGCAAATATTTACAAGAAGAAGCTTATAAAGAATCGTCAGAAAGTAGGTTTGAACTTATCCGTTAAATGGCGCAAATTAAATCGGCGACAGAAAATAAAATAGAACCCGACTCTTTAAAGAAAACTTTCCAAATTTCGACGAGATGATAATCGGCGTTCGTGTGCTTACCTTCAATGAAACTTTGTGAATTCTCATACCGAAGGGTCGCTTCAGAATAACTGTTTCCTGAATGAACACTACTATTTTATTACTTCATTGCAATGATATTTAATTACAGGCGTTTTAATGCGGCCATGCTTGTGTTAATGCAGTAATACTGCTGGCCAATGAATGACGATAACATGACAAGGAAATGAAAAGAATCTTTGAATATGCACCGTCACATCAGCTGGAGTGTTGTCGTGTGGGCGATCGTCCTTTGACAAGCTTTCTCTGGAACATTCTTTGGAACCTGTCACGCTAATGGTCGACATCTATTCTCGAAGCAACAGCTCGAACTCACGACCGCTCAACGTCCACATACAAACGTAAATAAGTCATATCCGCCAACAAGCAAGTGTCAAATGCTATTCGTGCTCACTTTGCATATTGGCCAATTGAGCTGAAGAGATGCACTGGCAGTCGATATTCCACTTTGGGTGAAGGAGTATGCACAAGCGCAGCACCTCAGTGGTCTTTATAGCGCTTCCCCACTTTTTAGGTCAATGAGAGTATTTACAGCGAAATGTGTGCATTTGTTTTGTTGCACCTGCAGGGTCACCCGAAGCAAACAAAAATTGCTAGCTAATAGATAAAATTCAACAAATAAAATACAGTCAAACACTCATTTTGTAAATTAATGAAAGTGAAGAAGGTGCAAGAGATGCATCTTTCATAGCAAGCAACATATTTCATAAAGAAGGACTTGCAATAAGAAGTAAAATGGTGGGTGAGTGAGACTTCCTGAAAAGAAAGAGGGGAACCCCCTCACGGCCATAATTTTCCCTATCTGTTTTGCTCATCTCTGCTGTTTTCCCTAACTGACTCCTCTGTTTTCCGTCTGGAAGTTTTTTGTATCCGCACGCGATAACGAAAATTCATTTAATCATCGGTATCACTTTCATTTCGAAGTGAAATGCGTGCTGTCGTATGTGCGCAGGGAGTACCACAATGCGACGCAGTGCGACAGATAGCGTCATGCGTGCCGTGTGCGTCCGCGCATATAAGACGTAAGTAGGAAACGCAGCTTATTAGCGTTATGGAGCGATCGGTTAGCGGTCGATGATAGGCTTTACGGCACGATCTCTCGCGACGAGTGACACCCCATCGAGTCCGTGCTACACTTCCAGACGTTGATCTACAGCACATAAACGTTGATCCTGGTAAGAACTGACAAAATCATCATAAAATTGCATGTGCGCGTGTGCGTAATTTACTTATGACCTGACAACAGCTCTTCGATCGCCTCTCTCATTTTTGAGCCTCGTAGATGAGCGCTCTTCTCTACAATTGTTTGCCATCGTACCATAGTGCACAACTCAAACAATCATATAACTGCACTAATTTTTTCATGTCGCAATGTGTCAACGCTATTTTGCTCTATTTTTAGGGAACATTCGTGCTTAATTACTCTCTATTCAAAACTAATCACAGTATAGACGTTTATCGTTGTTTAGTCGTGGCATATTTGTTTGCTTAGTCAACGTTGCACAGCATCCAACACCCATATCAACCGCTTCACATCGAAATCGTATCACAGTATGACTCACGGGCACTGCCGTTGCCTACAGATGTCACATTCAGTTGCGTCGATTTTTGTTGCTCAGATCAGCCGTCTGTGCGTTTCCCTATTGCTACTTTCAGCTAACCTCTTCTCACCATCGAGAAAAAATATGCTGATGTAACATCAAATGTAACAGTTTAATGCAAATGTTTCCGGAATTCGTCCTCCTATGCTAATTCATTCACCGTCTCCAATTTTAGAACATTTTGTTGTCTTCTGATTGTGAGTTATTTAA
The DNA here is from genome assembly GCA_013433145.1 of Ascaris suum. Classification (NCBI taxonomy): domain Eukaryota; kingdom Metazoa; phylum Nematoda; class Chromadorea; order Rhabditida; family Ascarididae; genus Ascaris; species Ascaris suum. Next base: position 4,758,015 of record CM024178.1, on the reverse strand, counting down.
AAGTGCTAATAATTCTGTAAAATAAATTTCTGAACGAATTTTAAGAAATGCGTCGATTAGAGGATAGAACAGAGTGAGTTGTATTTGCGAACTATGTAAAGCGGTTTGCAGAATGCTTTCTGGTCGTCATTCAATGAGGTTCATTTTAAAAAAGAACAAGCATCACTTCTTGTCAGCACGCCCTCCCTTTATCGACCGTCTTCTTTCAGCACTTTCTAGCTGCCTTCAATCGGAAGCGTGCCTCGAATTTTGCATAATAAATTTACAGAATGCTTGTCTCTTTTTTTGAGAGTTTCGATCCGCTTATATCCAACATTTCCTGGATATGCTCTCTCACAAATTTAATGCGTTAACAAATTCTCTTTATTTTGCATCCTTTTCTACTTCTATTTAAGAGCAAACAAAGTCAGAAATATCGTTCAGCGAAAACTGAAGTCGTCGAAGCTTCTTAAATCTCTTGAATCGTTCTGTCCAACTTTCATATAATATATCAGTGATATCAGTGCTGACATAATTAAATTCCGCCTATTTGGCAAATATTATGCGATTTAGTGATGTTCCATATAAAAATCGAACAGTTAGCTATACAATGCGTTGCTTGATAAAATGACTGCATTTAATGGCAAGCAGCTGTTTGCCAGCACATTGAAGCGATACATGCACTTCGATGGCGCTCATCGTCGTTTTTTTTCTGCAGAGCAATCTTTGGGAAACAATATTTCTTTGAATATAAGCCACTTGAACAGGAAAAAGCTCTCAATAGGCGTCCCACCCTTGAAACTTGAAAGGATTAGCTGGCTTGGTGCAACAATCAGCCTAGATTCACAATTGCGCATACGATGTAAATCCTGGAGATGGTGGTAGCCTTCTGTGGAATATCCATTTCAAAATAGCGTAATATACACTGGTTTCGCTTCGGAGAGGAGGAGGAGGAGGAGGATTAGTTTGCTAATCTTTTTCTTAACAGCCATCTCCTTGTCTCCTCTGTCACCGTCGTTAGCCAATGAAGAGTTACAATGCAGCTGTGCGTTTTCCGATGCTTTATAGGCTAATCATGGTTTTTTTGTATTCCATATCTCTTCAAATCGAGCTGACGTAATTCACCCGTCGTATGAGTATTTTTGTTGGAACTTCTAAAATGTTTCCAAACAGAAGAATCTTAATCTCATATTGAACGTTAAATAACTTGTACTTTAAAACACATTTATTCGACGCCAGATTAAGGCAGTGTGCGCTCATTACGACATTCTGCATTGCTTTTTCCCATCCTCTATTCAGTGGAAATCAATTTGTTCCAGTTCTTCGAGAAAATCCTTCAAAATAGTTTCACTTGGCGGATGCTATAATTGCAGCTGATTTACCGATTTAGGGAGTGATTTTTGTGGGGAAATCGTGCTCAAAATCCTAAAGTTCGATCAGTTTTCCAAATGAACTTCTTTTTTCTTATTTTCATTTTTGTTAGCATCACTCGTTTCGATTTGATTTCCGACAAGAAAACCCAATGCCGTAAATTTGCTCGCATTTATGAATCGCTATTTAAACGCTGTCTTTGATGAAACTTCAGCAAAATGAAATGTCTTTGTTTATCACTGGGATTATATAGCTTGAAAGGGCTTCGTTTTCAATGATTGCAATTTTCATCTAATGAACTGAATCTTGCCAAAATGCGTTCCAACATCTCCCTTACTCAGCATGTATACAATTCGAATAGCATTAATACTCCTTCATTTCTTGCCGACAATCTTAGCAATTGCAATATGATCGTAGATGGTGTTGGAGGATGCTTTCAAGCTTAAACACCGTGGGTGATATCTAAAAGGATCACTCTCGGGAAATTACGAAATCATCTATGATTGCACTTTATGTGATTTCTTAGGTATGTTATTGTTGTCCTATCATAACGATTGAAGTTAATAATGCTGCACTGTGTATGAATATGCGACCTGGGTAGACATGAAATCTCAGCGCCCTGCATACCAATTAGACGTCAATCGCTGCATCGCTGGCATCCGACCGCGTGGTGGGCGTAGCCTTCAATTCCATATACGAATTTAGTCCATCCTCGCAGCTCGTCGTTTACTAGTGTCAATCCTCGACCCTTCCCTTCTTCGTTTCTGAGTATTTGGGTTATTCGATAGTGCTGAAAATGTGGAACATCGTGACACTGTGAAGTCTTCTTACTTAATTTTTAACAGCTAGAAAATTTCCAAGTACCAATCACTCCATTACAAAGGCTACTTATTTGTTTGCTGTAAGATAATCGTCACTGCACTTGCTGGTATAGCAGTGTGCGTTCTAGTTCAAAATAAACGTTACTACAAATCCTTAAAAGTTCACTTGAGTCTCGAAGTTAGTCTTGTAACTATAACTCGAATTCACTTTAAACAAATCACTGATCAGTGAAGACGTTGAATGCCTTTATTACGGAAACTTTATTGGGAAGGGACGTTATACGGGTATGCCTTTACTTCTTCTTTTTCCTTCTGTCTATGTTGGCCCAATTTCGTCACCACGCCGAAACATGTGACCAAAACAATGACACATTTCAAGGGAAAAGGCTGTGCGCAATAGTGAAATTGAAATTTGAAAAGGCTCCAATATGAAATTCATGGAGGGAGAATGAAATGCATCGGTGTGTCACTGGATAACTGTACCACTTTGATCTAGTAAACATTTCCACATTCTCGTTCTTGTGTGGGTCATATGCGTCGGCGATGTTTGCGAAGCATCTAAATAGTATATCGCTTTCTTCTGTACTAATAAATGATGTGTCTTTTTAGATGTTTATATAAAATGCAGATGAGCCTAATGACGATAGCGAAATCATCAAATGTGGCTAATGGATGTTGCGTCGTTCTAGCTTTGTATATCCGACGGTCAGACATTTATGTGCTGAATTAGTATTCGAACGGTCGAATTGTTCTTAATTAGCTTGCCCGTTCAAAATCACATATTTAATAAAACTTAATTCTTAGCCAGTCGGCCAGAAGAACAATTTGCATATTTAGTAAATTAGCAGTCAGTCGATCGTTCATTTTGGTTTTTTTTTTTCACTTCCATCAATTTCGACGGCTTTAATTTCTTATGCAGTAAAAGAGACCCTCGTTAATTAGTAAATGTCCACTACTTATTTATTTATTTATTTTTTTAACCGTTTAACTATTCATCTCTTCGTGATGATTGACTAAGTGTTTAAGTCTTTGGTCGAATTTTGGTTGAGAATGGAGAAAGATAAGGAAAAACATGGGTGTGAAGGAAATCCAATGCACCATGTGAAAGGTATCGCTTATCGTGATGAGCACGGGGTGGTAACTCATGTAAAATGCATATTTTATGCAAATTCTCTAAGGCAGCTAACGCGATTATTTATTTCCCATTCATCCGCCTACCCAATAGTTGTCAAAATATGCAAAAAATGTGTTCTTATTCTAGTAATGGATGACAGCCTTTCTCGCAATAGCTAAGGCATGTCCGGTGATCGATTGTCCACGTGCTCTCGTTCGGTGTGCTTGATGTTGCCGGTGAGCTTGTGCGTTATGCTGTCGACGACAACGTTTCTCCTCGTCGTGCCTATTGTTGGGATTAATTGTCTGTCTGCACAAGAAACCAGCAGCCACTTAGAGTCTCCTCACACTGTTCTATACAGATCTGTCCTCGAGGAGGCAGCATGTTGATACTTCCTGTTTATTCCTTAGATCAATATTATAATCCACTTAGCTTACTATGCCTCAACTCCAAATTCAACATTTTTCATTGAATCCGTTTTCTTAAACCGATTTAAGTTCAACTGCTATACCATGATTTGTAGAATATGAAATTTTTCGGAGTTCAAGGTTAAGCGCAGTCTTTATTTTAGATTGGCTTTCTTGCGTTCATGAAATTGGTCGATATCATTCATCAGATACATGTAAACCGAAAAATTTTTTATTGAAGAGTGTAAAATTGAAAATGTTGCGATTTGAAGAATTTGCCAGAGAAAAGACAAATTTAAAGAAGGTGGAGATGCGTTGAGGCGTCAAAAGATGACAGGCTGTGCGCTTGACGATCAAATTATGTCGTGGCTGCATTTTCGGCCAGGAAAAGCCTCGCTTCTCTCCTTTCAAGCTTTAGTCAACTTCCACTGGTAAACGGATACTTATTTATCCATATTCCCTTTCCAACTTCTCATAATTCTGTTTATTTTATATACTTTTGCAAATTAATGCTAAAAGCATCACAGCAACGTCATATCTGGATGTGTCTTTTTTGTGCTATGTATGTAAGGAACACTTGTTAACGAGAGTTGGAGTATGCTTCCCTATGCGATCGTTATTCGAGTCGCTGGAAAGCTAAAGCATTTTAAATGATTAGTAAGGTCTCTGATCCAAACAAACTCCGCTATTTCCTGTTACCAGTAGGGCGACAGTTCAGAAAGCAGTGAAGACTCGTTTAGCTTCAAGGAGCATTCGATTGAATAGAGAGATTCACAACTTTTTTTATATTGCCAGCAGCTGAACAGTTATTAAATCATAGCATTTTTCAGTACACAAATTCAAATAATCAAAACATAAATTGGAAGAAACGTCTTCTTGGCATATAGTTGTGACTATGATATTGGATTCGTTGTGGGATTTGTGGTCGGGAGTCGATAAGTGCAACGCTGGTGCCCATGGGAGAGCTTTTGTCGAGGGGAAAATTCCGAAGGTCAAAAGCATCGTCTTTGAGGCGAATGCCGCAGATGTGCCATTCAGCAGCATTCGCTAGCCGCAGATTTAGTGAGCCAATGTCCTCACAACGCCAGCTCAATCCACTCGATTGCGAATTTCGTTATTCATGTCAATGGATATCCGTTGCGGCATTATTGCTTCTATAAACGGATATGCATAATTTAAAATGTATATATAATGTTGTTGAATGTACGCGAATATTAGAAGGGCTGCGAAATGTAAGTATTATACTTGGAACTGAAGTAAAATTAACTGAAGACAAAAATAGAATCAACAATATTCATAAAATGTTAGTTTAGATTTCAAAAGAGTATTCTTTCTGCTTCAACCGCAGTTGGTTAGGTAATCAAAATTGAATGAGTTTCTAAAGAAATTGTTTAAAAATATTATAAAAAAGAAGAAATGAGCTACGCTGATTCCGCTAAATTCTAGTGACTAAACTCTGTTACCTTCCCCCACCTAAGTTTCTCTTAGGACTAGCCAAAAAACAAGGAGGGGACGGGAGTGGGGCGATGGTGCATCGGTCTCCTTCCCTTCCAAAGAGGATTTTGTTCTATGGGCGTGATTACCCCACTGCTTTCCATTTAGAAAAGGCGTTTCGAAACACTTCAAGAGTATTCGATACCGGAAGCCGGCTCTTCTCACTCTCAAGACCAGTGAGCTATTCAATTTCTAGAGTCAATTCTTGTTCTTGCCTCCCTGACTGCTAAGAGGGGAGGCTATGAATGCGTCGCTTGTCATAAATCACAGCATTCTGCAGTGTCTTGGGGGATCGATCCAGGCAACCCACCCTTCTGTTATTTTGCTTACTCGAGATCCCACTATTGATAGCTCTGCGTCTATCTTCCTTAGATAATTACACCAGAAGCACTTCATCAACCGTGGGCAAAAAGAGGCCTTGTTTCTCTCCAATCTAGAAAGCTACCTTTATGTAGTTCTCTGAGAGGATTACAGCAAAGTTCTTTGAATGTTTGTTAGGATGTAGGATGTAAGAAGTAAATAAATGCTGTGGTTGAGCTGTCATTGCAGTGGTTTCGGTGGTTTCTTTTGGTGTATTCCTACCAAACCCCGAAAACAACGCTGCACTGCAAATTTCTGCATTCCAGTATTCACTATTGTACTCTACCACATCTCGGTGCAGTAAGTACAGTTGCATGTATAACACATTTTGCTGCTACAGTGACAGCACAAGCTTTGATATATACTCGTATGTTTAGATAGGCGGTCTAAAAAATGCTAAGCATTTGCAATTATTTTCGCTTGATAATCCCTTAGGACGCATCATTTTGTCCGTTCTTTCTTCGGTTTAACCGTCTAAAATCCACACAAACTCAGCCAAAAATATTTCTATTATTGGCCGACAGAACGTTTGCTTTTTAGGAATTGCGATCACGAATTTTTTTAAAAAGTTGTATCAAATTGTTTTTCATGGCTCTTTTTTCTGCACTACCAACAGAAACCTTTTCTACACAAGAATTATATGATGCAGACTGGACAATTTCTGTCTTCATTTGCCAATATTTGCTCACTGTGGACCCTTCTTTCTTCCTCCTCTCTTCTGCCCCTTCTGTTGAGAATCCATTTTCGTCTTACACCGAAAATCCTTCAAAAACTTATAAATATTTCAGGATTTCAAGATGGCTTGCAATGGCTCATAACAACCACAAAACCGAGCTTTTAGCAAATAATAGGAAACCATATTACATCGACAGCTAAAGAGCTTATTGTTTTAGCAAATAAACATATATGGCGGACGTGATAGCTGACTAAAGAATTTACTGCGAAAACATATCTCGCTCATCCTCTTCGCATAGACCAATCACTTAGTACTATGCGCTAACAATCAAACGTAACATTACCCTAATACTCTTTACCAGAATGTCCGGTCTGTTTGTATACAGTCTAAATTGGATGTTCTACTTAGTCACCGTGAATTCCCGCTGCATTTTTAAAATTCTTATTTACTTTTAATTTTTCAATGTTTTTCCATCCATATATTAAGCGTTTTATGATCCAGATTGGTTGTCCTTCGAATAATGAAACTGTTTAATTCGCGCAGAACAAAAAAATGCTGTGTGTGTTAACAAAATGTTTGTTTATTTGTGAGCGATTTTATAAAACGAGCTTGAAGAAAGAAGTAAGATTTCCCTCACTTTCTACTTTTTCCTTTGATCCCTTCACCACTAATGAATTAGTTATTTATTGATGCCACCTATCTTTTGCTTTAAAATAGAGAACCTTTCAAAAAAGTAACTTTCATATGTTCACATAGAAATATTCGCTTCATGTGGTAATATTGAAGGCAATCGTCGATGTGTAAATAATGCGATGGTGACATTCGAGGGGGTAATGTTTGTATTGGCGTGGACATTCCACTTTCAATGTCCTTCCGTTTCACACCGCATTCGCTCCTATCAACTTCCTCGAATACATTTTTTCATAGTTCAGACAAACACTTCACTTTACATCGATTCCAGTTTCCGCTGTCTGTGTTCACTTGATATTCCTTATTTGGGAATGACGTCACTACGGAAAACATTCTTGTAGGGAAGAAATATCCTGCTAACTGCGTTTTACGACTGACCAAATAACATGGCAGCGTTTTTCTGAAATGGCAGCTTTTTTCTTCAGAGAAATCTATAAAGAAATCTTCTCATAAGCATTTCAGTGAGGAGGCGATGAAAGCTTTTTCCGCTATGTTGTGATCTTTTCGCATTTCTTCGTTTCCGCAAATTGGTTATATACGTTTTTCAAAGGAAGCGAAGTGGACAAAAAAGGAAACTAAGAGCTGACAGTTTAAGGTGTGTAACTCACAGATCAATTATCTTATAGATTAGAATGCATAAGTAGACGAACGGATAAGAGTACGAATACTTGATGCAGAATTACCACCTAAGATGCACCAGAAATTTTTGTTCGAATTTTTCGGCTCTTTTCCAACGAGTCTATTCTCCTAAAGCTCTATTCCTTTCCCCTCTTTCTTCCATCACCTCTATTCTCCTTCTGCTTCTCTATGATGTCCTCCTGTCCTCCCAAGTACGAAGATGTCGATGCATTATGCAATCGCCTGCGTCATGCACTGTGTCTACGTCATTGAGCCAGAAATACTTTCCGGATAGTGCGTCATCGACGAAGAATGTCTTCATCAATGTTCGGAGTTCACCACAATCCCCCGTGGAACCCTCCTCATAATGGCCTCCGCATAAAGATCACAAATTTTGGATCACAGGGATCCCGCGTCTGAAAAATCTCTTGCCTCGTGGGCGTTTTCTGAAACCAAGCTCCCACCTCCCCCCCCCCCCGGGTTTCGTCGTCTTTATGAGGGATGTTAGAACCGTGGATTTCGCCCTCGCAAGCTAAGAAAAACTTTCCCATGGAGTCATAGAACGTGAAGAAATTGCGTAAGCCGGCGTGCTGGAATGAGAAACGCTGAAGGGAAACGTGGCGCATTGGTGTTGTTAGTTAGAGAAACAGATGATATTACTGCGAGAGGTGACATCGGGACATGAGGGATTTTCTCAGCAATTTCACTGTTCTTAACAACTTCATTACTTAGCCACGTGTATCAAAAATGCGCATTGTTTTTTACCTCACTTCCTATCGCTTTAGCAGTATGAAAGGGAGCTTTGTGTGCATTTGAATATTTCAACACAATATAACACTACCGCAGTCGCTCACATCACCCCCAAAACGAATTCATCCCCTCTCTTCGTAACCACTTTTTAAAAACCCCCTGACAACTATGTCGGACGAAGCACACCACCGAGTCTGTCGCGCTCACGCATCACGGTTTTCAACCACTACTTCTATATCAAAGGTGCTGCAAGTGATATGCAAGGACCGTAATTTTTCAAAAATTCCTACTACTGCAGCTTTATATGAAACGATACAGTACATTGTATTGTAACATGAAGAATGTGAAAGCGGTCTCGTAATGAAGCCAAGGGTTTTCTGATCATCCATCCACCGGGAACCCCGCGCGAACTCTTTCCTCTCCAGGAAAGCCTCGCGGAGCGGATGATTTTCAGAACGCAAAAACCCCGCGCCGGGAAATCCGTGTACTATTCTTCATTCTATCTGTTCGCCTAATCGTACATTTGAAGATCGCTCCTGCTGAAGTTCGGTAAATTTATAGCTGTAACCAGAAACGGAGACTTATGCAAGAGTGGATTCAGAGCCTTCTGCAAATAAACCTCTTCCACATTCCTCCTTTCCGATGTATCCGCAGACGTGGCTTTCTTCTGAATCTTAGAGAATACTGCTGAAAAAAAGCTTAGTAATAAATGAAGGTTTTAGTAAAAACCTTAATAACGAGTTGCGACGTGTGATTTTTGTAAGCGTGCCAATTCATGCAAAGTCGGGAGAGGTTTTCAAATTTTTTGAGCATTTTTCTTCCAAAAGTTCGATCATTTTTTTCATCTGTTTTCTGTCTAATCTACTTCCAACGTGGAAAATATAGATGTAACAAAGTAAATAAATGAGTAAAAATTAACGAAATAATAGTTACATATACGTATATAAATCATCATCAATAAAGAGCGGTGGAATTTCAACCGATTTCCATCGCGTAAGCGATCATCGCTGTTACGCTCGCTTAGCGTTCTTAGACTTGTTCGTAACCTGACTACACATACATACCTTTCAAATCATTGTTGCGCTTTTTGAGCTTCTTTCGGCATCCAGCAAAATTCAACCAGCCATTCCGACTTAACGCTTCATACTCCACTCGCTGCTTAATTTAACAGATGAATGGTGAATGCTCGAATGGCCAGAAGTTTCATCGACCGAAGGTTTCGATTTTGCCCACCTATGGCCAGAAGTTTATGATGTTTCGATTTTGCCCACCTATAGCCAGAAGTTTATGATGGTAAAAAGTGAAATGGGGCTTTGCCCGCCGATTTTGAAGGTTGCCACTATTTGAGCCGATGCAGACACTTGCACTATCAAAGAACCATCGTCAACAGATTCAAACGATCCATATAAGTCGATATGCACTCTCCATAATTGCAAATGACAGTTTGATTGCACATTCATTTCAGCAAAAAATTCATATTCTTAGCTAAACGATCGGTGGAATTAACTCACCTTTATAGATACCACTTGAGTGTATTTTCAGATTTCTATCTTCACGGGTCTTTCATCGTTACGTTCCTCATTTTTAATCGAACGCCATTTAACTGATCGGTGACATGATCCTATGTATATTTTCACTATTCTGCTGGCAGTTGAACTATTTGATTGTTCATAGAACTTTTATCAACTTTTTCATCATTTAATATAAATTATATTTATAAATTTAATTATAAACTACTTACTAACATATATTTTAAATGATGATTTCCTTGTATGTGCAAAAATGACGATTTTTAAACGATTTACGGAGACCAAGTAAGTGTGGAAATGGGAATTCAGCGTTAAATAAGCATATAAAATCTCTGTTGTCATACACCATTTTCGCGAACGTTTTAGCAATAATTTTACGCGATCTAACGTCAATGCGTTTGTGTGCACATTTAGCAACCCGGTCGGATGCCATTAAATTTATGGATTGGCCTATAAAATGCGATCCTTTGTGAAGACAACAATGAAAGCGAACGGTGCTGATTATCGAATCCATTGGATTCACACTCACTTAACTCGCCCCCTCCACCTCGTACTCTCGCTCCGCTGAGGCTCTGTCACTAAAAACAAGTCGCTATCGAAATCCAATTTCTTTCACCCGCTGCCTAATTGTGTGCGCTTGTCCACTGTATGCAACAATGCCTCTCTGCAACAGCGTAATGTACATCCTTGCTGCAGAAAGTTCCGAGATGGTTTGTTGCGATCATCGAAGAATTCGTTCGATCCAATATTGTGTATGACTTTTTTGGTCACTCGCCAGGCTTACTCTCATTTGACCTGACTGATGCATGTAGTCCGAGGTCTAATAAGCTTAATGGCAGCTGGTCTTGCTTGTTAACTGAATGTATTTCCACGACCCTTAGTGCGGAACCTATCGTCGGGTTTATAACTTTCACCTGGAGCATTATACAACAATAAATCTTTGAAGAAAATATTGATTTCCAGAGGAAAATGATAGCAGTAGCACTGCTGCTTTGGATTGAATATCGCCAGAGAGTTACGTTGTGTCAGAAGTAATAGAAATCTCCACTTGTAGATATTTTAAACGAATAAGCTCACTTCTTTTTCCAGATTCCTGGATATTCATGAGTGTTTTTGCCTTCATCGATATAATTTTGAGGAAATAAATTTCAAAAATTTCATTTTCTTTGAAAACAGCTTTTTTCTCTGAGAAAATGTAGAAATTTTTTCTGACCAAAGAAAACTTCATCATGGAACAATTTTTATCACTGATCATGGATTTGCAGTGGTGTTTAGAAATCGATGCGCAAATTTCTTTAAATGAGTCAAGAGCACCTTTGCAATCGTTATCGCAGTAGACTGCAAGCACAGCGAACGAACGTCCTTGACGGTTTCATTTTCTCTGCGAACGCCATTGCTTTGTTCGATGATCTCGTTGGAAACACTTGCTTATTTCGAAATCTATATCGTACCCCTTAAATATTAACCCTGAGGTATAAAGTATTCGCTACTTCCAAAGGAACAAATTTTAAGACTTATACGGATGGAAATACAGTAGAAGTGCTTGAAAAGGCGAAGAAGTACGATAGAATGTTTTACATCATTTCAGTCACAGCTTAGAGAATTTCTTTAGGCGTCAATTACTTCATATTCGTGTGCGTCTGTGGAAGGCCAAAAGAAAAGTGTTGCATATACGAAACGTCAACGGTCCTCAATAAATAACAAAGTTATGAAAAATATTCTTGCAGATGAAACATATTTTAAGATTCGATGAGGATCTGTTAGGTGAGCAATGCTACAGCGATGCAAATGCAGCAGTTCTATTCGTTCTTATGCTTTGTTTATGGATACAGATTACTCTGTGTGCATCGTTGCACATTCGATATTCTTTATCAGCATATCACTCCTGAGAGTATAAGTTAGTCTTAAACGAGATTGACCTCATCATTATCATTTTAAGTATAAATGATTTTGAACTGTCGGCTGAATTTTGAAATGAACTGTCGGCTCAAATGTCCTGTCATTGACAGCTGTCGATGGGATTGCTGCTATAAATATGAACTATCCGTAATAATTGTCTAGTATATGTTTCAATCAGCATAACTGTATTACTCGATATAGTGTCATAAATGCGATATTTGATGTCCTTGAGAAGAGTGTATTCGATGCGCATTGAATGTCATGCGTCGTCTATTATCGAAAACAGGTGCTACTTGATGAGGGGGAAGGGGAAGGGATTGGCGCTAAACTGGAGGCGCTCATGTGGTTGTGTGTTGGTTGACATTATCATGTCACAGCTGTATGAGGTCGGCTGCAATGAGTCGGCTTTTCGCGCGTTTCACGCAACCATTTTTGAAAAATTGGTGCCTCGACGTGAGCCTTGTCTTCGGAGACACACCATTTGCTGCTGTTGCATGCCACCAAACGACTCTTCCTATCAAGCGGCGATCGTCAATACAACTGCGCATCTGCACATTTTTCAAAGATTTCCCACTCTTAATGTATTTTTTTTTCGATTCTGATGAAAAAATTTCTCGGCGATCCCATCTTTGGGCGATTTTTCCTCTAAAATTTCAAAAATATTCGCAGAGTACAATTTTCGGAAATTATTGGAATTTCTTTAGAATGCTAAAAATTGCAGCGTGTTCTCTCATTGCTTTTATCAGCTCAGTTATGAGGTTGTTCTTCTCAGGCTTGGCCCGTTCCCTCCACCTCCCTCCCATCGGTTACCTTCTTTTTCTTCATTGAAGTTCGTTTCATTATCTTCTATTAGAGGACGTATTGAAATGCTCGGCAAAATAATTGGTAAACTTGTTGAGGATGCAAATAATAATCTTGAGTGTAAGCCTGTTCGTAAGTACACCAAATGCGTTTTTTTAATGGTCTTTTCATCTGTTTTCACGATGAATCATTTCATAGTTATGCATGTATAAATTCTGAATCGCTGCCAAGAGTTTTCCATCTTATTTCACGAGAATATTTTCCCAAATGTTTTTCCATTACGAGAATCCGATCACATACCATCAACTGAAAATATTAGTGAAATCGCCCGAAATTTTTGAATATTTTTCTCAGATAAACGGTTATCTGAATCATGTCACTTCCGGTGACAATAGACGATGACATTCAACCTAAGGGTAATGAATAGGTAGAGAGCAGTGTGATTTTTTGTTCCATTTAATTTTTGTGCATCACTACTGAACGTTCCGTTGTTAAATATATAAAAGTTTTTCATCCGGAGAGTCTCCTCAGTAGAGTCATTAATGTGCTTAAATAATTCCATTGATATCATAGGTGGGCGTACGAAACTTTTGGAAAAAAGGGCCGTTCAATGTGTATTTTAAAACTGTTCAAGCCTAAAATATTACCCTCAAAAAACCTTTCTTCCTTAAAATTTTCTTTTTTTGGATGAAAAAAATTATCGCTTTCAAAGTGTTACAAAAATCTGCTGGTAACTTACAAGCTTTCTTCTAAAATAGCTGTGAAAGTTGAATCCGCTTGCAAATAAAACCTACCAGCAAGTTCTTCCTGTAAATTTGTAACAGCAACTTCACAATATCTCTTTTGATTTTTCTCGTTTTAGAATCAACTAATACCCGACAATCCCGAAAAGAAAAACAATGATAGATTTCTCGCATCGCTTTTTCAGATGCAACAGTTTGGCGACAGTATCATCACTAGGAAGTGTAACACGATCAATGAGTGGGAAATCGGAGTGACACTTTTTTCATCGACAATCCAGCATACCTTCGTCTCATTCTCTCACATTTTGCCACCTTTTCTTAACGAAAAAAAAAAAAAAAACGCAGCAACGTTCCGCTAGCTACTGATAGTTGAAAAAGCGTTCTTTAAAAGCCTCACTCGCTACGATTAGTGAGAGAACCTATGAAAAGAAAAGCGAATTTTATGCTCGATTCGATAACAGATTTCAGAATAAATGCAGAATTTTCTTTTCGTGTTTACCACATATTTGCTTAGAAAGTTTTACTTCTTATTAATTTAAGAGGTATTTTTGGTATAATATAAGGTTGCCTCTTTTATTGCTTCACCGATACTTCAATGTGCGTGTTGCTGCTGGTTTTAATTTACTTTTAACTAGCGTTGTTTAATTTTTTAACTGATCTGAAGGGAAAAAATTCTCACTGCAAGAAGAGAATAGGAAGACGCTGATAAAACCAGGAGTGAAATACGATTATTATTGCAAATTTTCGGATGAAAACAGTAAAACCAAATGATGATTGATGATAGATAGACTTCTACGAAGTTTATATGTTTAGGCTCATATAAAAATTGACCACCTCTTTTATTTTTTCGAATGGCATTTTTTCCAAAACATTGGGACCATAGTTGAAATTTCCTTCAAATGTGCCGAAGATAAGTGCTGCAATCACGACGCTGAAGTGAATCATATAGCTGTACCATTAGCAAGGGCATTTGTTCAGCAATATAGGTATGTCCTTGAACGCATTCTTTAGACGAAATTACAGATCGTTTTTGTGTTGCAAAATTAACTTCACTTACTTTTTAAATGCAACAAAATTGAAGAGCAATTAACTGCACTACTTTTTCTTTCTTATCGAATATTGCAACAACTCTGCCTCTTTTCTTATGCATAGTTGCATTTGAAGACGAGTTCACAAGAAAACTCTATTTTCTTTAGTTGTTTATTATATGTAAACTGATGCATGCGCTACTTTTAAGATGGCTAAACCAGTAATGGTACTTACAGTGTAGTTGTAAGTATCTAATTGTATCGTAAATATTAGCGATACTGTTAAAAATAATTGCTGGAACAAATCAGAAAATGATTTGCATCGTTTAGGTGCTCATTAAACAAAAAAAGAAATTCGCCTTCAAATGTTGAGTGCAAAATGTGCGAGAATGAAAAATGTTCGAGTGAAAAAAATGAGGCAACCAATGAATAAAATCACTTCGTTTTATTCAGTGAAAAATGAGTGATATTTTTAGGGCGCTTTTCAAAGTGTTTTCAGCAAAACGGCGCCCTTCATTGCTAACATTTATATTTCAGGGCGATAATCGAGAGGAACCAATTCGATTAAATTTATAAGTCTTTCAGTGGTAATGCTTATGCTCTGAAGTTGAATCTATGAATAACACCCATTCATTACTTTTGAAGTCGTAGATCGTCCACTTATATTCAATTAACTGAAGCGTCATGTGAATCTCCTAAAGCAGCTCCGCCTTGTGCTCATCCTTATGCATCCACCTCCTCCACCCTCCCCCCTCCCCCGCCCTTGCCCTTTCAGTGATACCTCTTTCCAGTAATTTTCAGTAGTACCTGTCGGCAATATTACTGGTCCGTCCCCAACAGCATTTATGAGGCTTTCTGAAATATACCTGTATAGGAGAGGAGGAAAGGATTAACCAATTTTGCTGACGTTCACTGCTATATGCGTCGCCGATATGGAGGGGAGTAATGAATTCAATGGATAGAAGAGGAGATTTGGCGTATCCCATTGTATACCGCTCGTTTTATTTTCGCTATCGGTGCATACCGGTTCCCTATAACCTCTTTCGATCAGATCAGTTGTTAGGTATGGTTATCGTTTTAGAACCTTAAACCTATTGCACACTAGTACATCGCAACCTAATATAATCTTTGCTGATGTAATGCGTTCGTATATACGTGTTTCGGTGTGTCCACTTATTTGCATAATTCAAGCAGTCAAGTTTTTCTTCATCCTGTATATTCAAAGAGGAAAAAAAAAATCGTTTGGCGATTGTTGACTTGTTCACATCCGCCTTACAAAGAGATCTGCTCATTTCATAAGATGCCAGTCGAGTGACTGACTATTCAGTTAATTGCTCATCGTTTTCAATAAAATATCAGCCATCAGTATTTCAATAATTTCTTCCCTTTTTTTTGTTGGTGAATTTTTCAAATATTAGTCCCTTCATTCGAAAATTTTGAGAAAGAGATAAACTCAACCTTTTTCTCAATACATTTAAGCGCAATGCAGAGTCGTTTGGAACGATTCAAAGAAGACTGAACACCCCTTTCCCCAGACGACAAATATGAGTATTGCACAATTCATGCAAATCGACAACTACTCTAAGGTAGCACTGCTGTGGTACTGTTGATACTATGGACTTATTATAACACCTTAAATTTTCTTTCATATCATCTAGCTTGAGTCAGAGGAATTTTGGCACTCTTCCAGCCCCGTGTATCAAAGCTAACCTATAAATGGAGTAAGCGGCATGCACCCTGAAAAGTCGTTTATCAAATCGACTGCAGCAATGGATTGCTTTATTCAACAAATATCCGCTTCAAGACGTTTCCTCTGTGCAAATCATTCCCCATTGATTTTTTTTTCGTTGTCAGCACTGTTATCGTTCCCTCTCTCCATCTTCTATTGTCTTTCTCATAAATAATTTTGCATATTTGATTTCAGCTGAATTCTGAAACTTTTGAAATTATTATGCATTTATATGACCAATAAAAATCTCGAATAAAAATATTTACACAAGAAACTTCAAGCCCTCTTTTTAGGTTTAAGTTGTTGGTCGATGGATCTCGTCGGTTGATTATTTTTCTAACTATTAGTACTACTATTAATTTCAAATAACAATAAAGTTATCATTTTTAGCTACTACGACGGCTTTGGCTTGCATCTTAATGCAAAAATTTCACTCTCTTTTAAATCATCAAATATTATCTTTCTACTTTCTTCGTTTATATTCATATCTACATGATAGTTTTCCGTAGCGATTATTTACCACATTAAATTAAGGATTATATGATCGATATTTGATAAGCAGTGAAAACTTCTGAGCGAATAAAGTCCGAACCCGCGACCAAGCGGAAACTCGCACTTTCTGATCCTCCCTGCGAACAATTCTCAGCTGTCGTTTAACAAGTGAGATAAAATTGGCTCTAACCTGAAGACATTAATGCAACACTCACATCAACGTATACAGTTTAATTATGGCTTTGCTACTTCTTCTTATTCGTTGTGCTCAGTCATTTTGTGCGTTTATCCTTCTTGAGTCTGTCCTACAAATTGTGCCACTCCCGGCTCCCTCCGCATCTGCTTTTACCTGTTACTGCTGATTCTTCTCCAGCAATCCATGCCAATTAATCAGCCATCACTTCATGCGTATTAATAGACTTGCTGTCGTCTTTTTAAGTTTGTTCGAATATGATTGTGGATATATACCTAGACGTACGTTTTTGACGAATTTATCATAAAGTAAAGCAGATCGATTATGCACAAATATTCTGTAAAATCCGGCTTGTAAGCCTCAAAACTTAAAAACCGAGAAAATATATCCGAGGGAAAGCTTTTAGTTTTCTTGAACTCTTTTGGATGGATGTACCATCAAAGATGAAGAATTACAAGTCCTCCACAACTTTAAGGTGGTATATATCATGCTGTAGTGCGGGTAAATTTTAAAGGTCGATGTTAAATGGTAGGCGAAAGTCAAAGAAGTCTTAAGCTACTTTGCTTCAATCGATTGGAAGAATATACAGTCAAGAGGAGGGATGATGAAGGAAGGGCAAATAGTAATTCTCAACGTTTTTGAAATCCAGAATTCAGAAATTGTGACATATAATCAGAAATTATAATCGACTTTCCATATATTTACAATCGAAGAGGTGTGCAAATCCGGAAATGAAATCGGCTTCAGGCTTCGAAGAAACATTGGTCTCGAGGTTGAGGTGGAGGGGTGGAGGGGAGGGAGGGGTCTATGAGTTAAAGTTGTTGAGAAGATCGCATAAGTGCGAGCCAACAAACCGGTTTTTCAGAGAGAAAGAGAGTGCGTTCATTTTTTTTCTCGTTATGAGCGCCGCGGTGCCGTTATCCAGCGATGTGGTTGTGGTGTTCGTTTGCCGTACTCCACTCAGGCGTTGTGCACTACACTCAACACACTTTTTTGCGCCATCTTCTACTAAAAGCAACGCAAACAGGTGCATATTGCTATACTTTCTTGTATGATCTACGATTAGATTACTCCATCCTCTAGTTGTTCTAGTCGTCAATCTCATTTGCATAATTATATTTAGCTAATTACTCATGTAACAGTTTGAATAATGTTGTAGCTGAGGTAATACTTCTCATTTACTATTACGAATAACTCTCCTTTAATAGTATCAAATATTAGTTAAGTAAGGGCGGCACTGGAGTCGCTATTCGTACCTAGAAAATAAGAAGGTAGCAGAATCGCTCTGTATTATTCCTATTTAATAGCCAGTAGGAAAATTAGAGCACCAAAGTGGTTAGATTATCCGGGTAGGCTGGCTGTGGGCATTCCTCTTATACAAAATAAACTGCAAATTAAAATAAACGACGTCATGCGGCAAACATCCCAATATTACCCGGGTAGTCGGGAATTTCTCGCCGATTCCATCTCCCTGGCCCATTATTCTGCACTGTCTGTCGTTTTGGCCTTTGGTGCTACCTGAAACGTTCTACCAGAACGTCGCACTATCACCTCGCGTAGCGCTGAGCAACCTTCATGGTAATATTATTTCTCGTCTGTGGCAATCCTGGCCAGGTGAATTGAAGCATCGATTCGCTTTGTTCCATATTGTTGCCACTTCTGCCTACTTTCTTTTACACCCGGCTTGCATCTCCGCCCAAATTTCATTGCTTCCGTCGCCGCAAAGTTCAATGAAATTTACTACTAAAATACGTAGGAAAAAGCATTGATTCCAAGCAGATCAACAATTACTTTATTCGCAGATTGCTATTCAAATCACACTATCTCCTCTCCTCACAGCACGTAACTCACGTACCTTTCGATGCTGTCTTTTTCTCTGCCTGCACTCGTTTTGGCGGGAACCGGTGAAAATGACTCTTCCGTTGTGAAAGCTCGTGATGTTAATTATGCCAAGTTTTGCTACGATCGAAGGATTGGTCAGGACAGATTGGAAGTCACAAGAGAGGGGGGGTGAGGAGAAGAGGAATCGACGCACTGACGTGCCACCCTCACTGGAGTAGGTTCCTCCTCTTCCTTTCCGTTGTTGAAGCGCTCGAGTCCAAAGTTCCCTCCTTCCAGCACCACGATTTTGCTAGAATAAGTCCACTCCATGCTACTTTTATGCTTTAATTTCCTTTCTAAGACTCGGCGTGTGTCGTCCCAAATTATGTGACATCATAGCACTGATTGTATGGGCGTTCACGTCGGAAAACATTTGATGCCTTTCAACGGGGCAGTTTTCCTTCTCGAACTCTCTTTATCATATTTGAAATTGATAAGGACTCTGCAGACATGATTCGTTATTTGCTGTCAAGTTGTTACGTCACATAAATAGGTAAATGCACGTGATGTGCGTCTATTTAGCCTTGTCTATACAAGCGTTTTGAACAGGTGCGGCTGTAATGTTCCGTGTCGATGCGTCCTTCCTGCCAGTTACCATTTGCGTCTTCCCACTGACAAATTTGTTCCCAGTCTTTAAAGTGTTTGTTATTAGAGTCAGGAATGAAGGGTGCCGTTACGAAGTTACCTGTAAAGGTTGACGACATTTGAGACTACGAGTGCAGCACTCTAAGGAACCAACTTAGCGTTTATTGCGAGATGTGAAGGCTTCATTTTTAAGTTTAGCCACTTAGTCAAGTGTAAAACTACTACTGCAAAGTGGCTTATGCAGTTAATGGCACTTGTGATATTAGACGTTTGAATAAACCTGCTTTCCCTTTCTTTAAGCTTGCAAGCTATCAAACTTTGTTATTTCTATCAACGCACTTCCCCCCCCCCCTCCCCTATGGTTCTAGGCTGGTCCTAAGTTAATGTTAGAAGAGATACTTCAAATCAGAGCAGGTCGAACGCATCCTTGTTTGTTTTCATGCACCAAAAAAAACTAACTGACAGCCGCTTTGTGCGCATTCAGCGAACTTGTAAACTCATCACTTTCTCTCTAAGGTCGAAAAATATCTGCTTTAAAATTCTAGATTATCCGGTCGTTATAGTAACTACTCGTCAATCCAGGTAGAAAAAGGGGATGAGGCGGTGAAAGAAATCGCTGGTCAGTTTGCTTTTTCCAGGTTTTCATTGGTTACTGAGTTCGGCTGTTCCTCATTATTCAAAAGCATTGTTTTTTGGTAGCATGAATACAAAAATGGGCCATCTTGGCATTATGTGCAGGTAGTATGCGGTGATCCATATGCGGCTCTTCGGCATAACCATTTTCTTCTACTCCTTTTTTCACTGCAAAGCAATAAGCCAAAGGCAACGATTGCACTTCCTTGAAATTTCATATACAATTTTAAATGTATATAAAAATGAATAGAGGGAAAGGGCATTGAATGGCAGTTGAAATAAGAGAAAAAATTACTAGAAGGCAGTATGGGGTCGCCGCATCTTCGATGAAGCACCGCCTTGCTTGAAGAAATTTGCCGCTGCATTCATGCTTCAGGATCTTCTATTACACATCAGATGGACGCTTTTTTACGGCAAACATTCTAAATATTTCTGTGTTCATTTCCATCTTTTTTTTACTCAGCTTTGAATTTGTTGATTTTTCTTCTTATTTTCGTTTCACTCGCTCTAAAGTTTTACTTTTTTTTTGCTAAATTAGGTCATCTTGCCGCTCATATGTTTTGCATAGAGTTTCTGTACTTCTTCGACGCTGATTTATATTATGCGTGATCGCGAGGTTTACCTCGCAACTAAAGTGGCTATTCATTATTATTTTGTATTTTTTCTTCTCTTATATAAATATGCTAGTTGCCTTATTTTCAAATAAAACTACGCTTATCTCAGAGTTTATGCTTTAAAATAGTTGAAAGCTTATCCTCACATAAACCATATTTTACTGATATGTTCCTCGTTGTTCATTTTCGTATCCGTGATGGAATATTAACGTCTCATCAACGGGATTCATATTTTCGCATAAAGGATATGATGTTCAGTTTTGAGTGCATCGCCTTCTATATCCATTGGTGCGTTCATTTTGGATTCGAGTGAGGTGAAGCGAAACCGCTCGTTGAAGGCGAATTGACGTCAATAGCCGAGTGGCGCTTCGCAGCGCGTCACCTCAATCATGCGAGAATTTAAGGTGAGTTCATTTCATCGTTCAGAGATTATTGCCCAATTGGTCTGATTTATTTGAAGGTTGAGGAACAGGTGGATAAACTGCTTTTATTCGATTTTGTTTCATCTAAATTCTACTTCAAATTTCGCTACTAAGGACACTTTGTACACAATTTCTCTTTTCTTCCTTCGTTTCAGTATATAGGATCTCGTCTTTACTGGCAGTTTCATACACGTGTTATTTTACTTTACTTTCCGTAGTTCGGTGATTGCTTATCATCGAAGTTGTTGGTGTGGATGCACGATTGCAGAATTAACGAAAGCAGTGAGGGTCGACCAATATGTTATAGTTGTTGTTAAGTAATGCGGTGCTTTTAAGGTGGTGGTGTTGGGTAGTGGTGGTGTTGGAAAATCGGCATTGACGGTTCAGTTCGTCTCCAATACTTTCATTGAAAAGTATGATCCAACAATCGAAGACTTCTACCGGAAAGAAATCGAGGTATTTCCTTTTTTTTTTGCTTTGTTTGCTCTCTTCAACAGTCATCGTTCTGTCAGCTACCTCATGATAATCTTCTTTCCACCATATATCTCACTTAGCCGAAAAGTCTCTTCGATTACAAATAGTCGCTCTGTGTGCCCTTCCTCTTCCTCCCCACACCTCTTCACTGAGCCGGGGAAGTTGGGAAATATCAGCTCGATCGTTGATAGCTACTCAGCAAAAGACTTTAGATAGATACGATGAGAAAATTAGGGCTGCATAAAGAATTCAGTGGGTTTTGGTGTGCAACTCTGAGAAGCTGTTGTTCCGATACTGTACGTCGTTAATGAAAATCCCAAATTCTACCAGTTTCAAACTGTTACATTTCATAATATTACGAAAAAAAATTGCAGTCACACAGGTGACGGCACATGTTGACAAATCTCTCCTTTCCCACCTGCTCCCTTCACCAAATTTCGATTGATGCGAATTATGTTTATATGGCATACGAATACGAATGCTCTTTATATTAGAAGGGGAACATATGATCTTAAGTGTTAATAAAAATGCTTGCATCAGATAGAACCCTTACAAATTATTGTTTTTTCGTAGAGGGGAGTGTTTTTATTGGTAGTGGCGCTTGTCCGCGGTAAATAATTGAAAAATAGGTTTCCTTAATTGTGCCTTGTTATGATACATTACTGCCGCCTCACTTTTTCTGCTGCAGCCGTTATATTCATTGGTGCTGGTAGTGTTTAGGACGATGCTTTTCTCAAATTATCATAGTGGAGAGGGCTCTTTAAAAAAGGGTTCTTTGGACAGGAAATAGCAAAAACTCCAGTAATATACGTGGTATTGATAGCATTGCTTTACAAGTGAATTCGAGGTTGACGGCCAGCCGTGTGTTCTGGAAATCCTGGATACTGCGGGCACGGAGCAATTCGCATCGATGCGTGATTTGTATATCAAGAATGGACAGGGTTTCGTTGTCGTATATTCAATAACGAGTCAACAAACGTTCCACGACATTAAGACAATGCGGGACCAGATTGTCAGGGTCAAGGTACGATGGCTGGTCGCTAGCGTTTATTTATTATTGTATTTTTCTGCATAGGCAATTACAACTTTTCGTTTTTCACTCTTACCCTGAAACCTGTTGAGAAGCTAAGTATATATACATGTGCATGTATACATATATGCAGCTAAATATACATGAGTATATAAGTATAAATATACTAAATGTAAACAAACATGAATAAATATAAGCTCCAAGTGATATATTTAAGTAAGCCACTTATATATGCTCATTCGTATTTATGGTACACAAGTATGCATATGTCTGCGTATGTAAATGCGCAGGTGTATTTGGTGGATTATTAGTGTGCCTTGGTGAAAACCGTAGAAGAACAAGTGGAGGGGATGTGGCTTTAAAAAAGTTTGTGTTGCGTTCACTAGTTGCAGAGATACAAATTTGTGCCGTGCACGGGCTAACCACATTTTCGTTTTGAGTCAGTAGAAATTTAAGTCGTTCCTCTTCGACTATTTTACTTAGTGTTTTTTGCAAACGCTGTAATGCATTATGTCTCTCTTAACCATTAATCGAAACAATGCAGTTATTTCTTCACAAATTCCACAGAAAGCATTGAAAATAATTCTCCATGAGGTTGTCTATATTTTGTTGTCCTGGCCTTTATCGAGTTCTGATGAAATGTCGTCTGATATTGTGCTCATTTAGAAGGTTATTTGACAGAGAGAGGGAGGGGGAGGGTACCTATCAGAATTTTATTCAAAGGCAAACGTTCGCGACGGTAGCTGTAGTACTTATCGTTTCGATCATAGATAACTCTTACTGTGTCACTTCCTATTTCACTCTCTCTCTCTCTCTCTCTCTCTCTCTCTCTCTCTCTCTCTCTCTCTCTCTCTCTCTCTCATTGTCATCGTTATACTGAATATAAGTGACAGCAGCAGAATCATGTATCGGTGCGGGCTGTATCATTTTCACTGCAATTACAGTTTTGTTTGTTCGTCAGTCAAAACTGTCGCATGACGAATATATCAATAGCGAGCAACGTAGTGAATGTTTTGCCCATTCTGTGCTATTCTTTTCAGGGTACCGATCAAGTGCCGATTCTTTTGGTAGGCAATAAATGCGATTTGGTTCATCAACGACAGGTTCTTTCTTTTTTATTGACCTCTCTGTCACTTTCTTTGTTTGTCTTTACAAGTGTATTTTGGGATGTTTCTTTGAAGCTATGACAGTTTTAGGGGTAGTTTAGGTATGTGGGCTTCGAAGGGGAAGGACGGATAGAAGTAAATGTGGTAAAGATGTTTCTATGAGAATTCGTCTTATCGTTCGTTTCGCGAGTAGCACATACAGGGAGGCTCGGAGGCAATTTTTTTCAAGCATCCACTGCTCCTTTTTCTTCTGTACAAATACACTTAAATATTACTACAGCTTTAAAGATCTTCAATCTTTTGGGTGTTCCCTAAACTTTAGCTGTTAATCCCTTCCCTCGCTGATAATTCCTTAGAAACTTAAAGTCCACGGTTTCATATTTGGGGGAAGGGTTGTGACATTGCCTATACGATACTGATGTTTCTGTGAGGAAACGTCCCAAGAATCACTTCATTATGTACGCATTAGCTGGTCAGCCAATGAAAAAGTCGCTTTTTCGCGTTTATAAGCTTAGAAATACTTTTCTAGACTGTAAATTTGAATGCCTGAATAAGGATGGAAAACAAACTGGCAATTTCCAGGTGCGGAGCGAGGACGGTCTCGCATTGGCTGAATACTGGTCATGTCCGTTCACAGAATGTTCGGCGAAGAATGCCCACAATGTGAATACGGTGTTCGCGGAAATAGTACGTGAAATGAATTATGTGCAGAATACACGTGCAAGACAAAGGCAAGGTTGCTGTACGATCGCTTAGGTTTTGTTTGTCTTACGACACTTTGCAAAGCACATTGTTTGAGCGTCGTGACTGTGGCCCACATTCTTGCAATTTTTAAAAACGCGCTTCTGTTGGGCCGTCTCCAATAGAGAGTTTTTCCTGAGTTCTTTTTTCAGTTGAGTAGAAGGCGCGGCGGGAAGGGAAAGGAGCTTGATGAGGCTTCTTCCAATATGTCACTTCGAGTCAAAGGGTAAAGCTTAACGAGAGTTAGATTTTATGAGAGGATGTGAAGAAAACAATGCGGAATTTTAAGGTAGAGTGGAAAACTAGTTAAGTGTGGATCATTGGATGTGATTTGTACAAGAGCTGATTCATTTCTTTTCCATATCTCCCAGTTACATTAGAGTGGTAGTCAAATTTTACCAAAAGTGGCTTGATTTTTTCGGTTCCACAAGTCGCATGCGCTTTCGGCAAAATTTTTCTTTTCTTGTTCAGTCCTTAACTTGAACGATACGGCTCATTGTCCAATTATAGCAATGTGTTAAATGTGAAGTGCTTTACAGTCCTATGCAGTCTCCTGATAGTGCCCTTTGAAGTCATTATGAGTTGACGATGAAAGTTTTTTTATTAAGTGAAAAATGTTTGCTCGGATAATTCGATTCACTTTGCTGTTTTTATTTTAGAGGCCATGTCTTATGGCTCCAATTTAATGAACTCAAACGCTCTTACTATTGATCAGAATTAGAGGCCAGATATTCAAAAATTCAGCTCTTTTTGTTAATGCTTTTTAGTAAGCTGTGATGCATGAAATTGGGTGTTCGAAGATGTTTTATTTTCAAAGAAATTTAGATATTTCTCATAGCTTTATTTTATTTCGTCAGAATAAAGGAGATGATGAGGGGAGAACAGCAATTTGGTGAAGAATTTGAACGGATTTGTTTGAGGTCGCTGTTGAGAGTTCTTGATTGGCGGAGAGTGAAACATGAGAGAGAGGTTATTTCATGACCAAATTTTTCCAATATGCAGTAGTTGGTTGGTCTCGTTTACTTCAATGAGTTTGTGATATTGAATTATACCTTAGTACTGTTATTGGTCGCTGTTGTATCTCACTTTTATTATGGTCCTCTTGAGGTGCGAACAGGAAATGCAGGAGGAGGGAGTCGTGTGCTTTTTTCATGTCAATTCCCACTTAAAAAACAGTTCGCTTTCATTGGAAAACTTTTGGACTTTCCCATCCAACAAGAAAAAAAAAATGCAAAATTTGGAATATTTGAATTTACAAATTTCGAATGTGAAGTATGGAGATACAAGAGATGAGACCGTTTTCGATCTTCTATCGTTCCTGAGGGTTGCAAATTTATTTATATGTTCATAATTTGTTTGAGTTCTTCAAAAAAAAGGTGGATGGAGGCGAAAAATATGAATGAGGGGAGTGATAGAGGCGCGGAATTTGAATCAGAGGGATGGTGGAAGCGGGGGTGTGAATTGGTGTGTTCGCTCCTCAGACATAGCCAGTTTAAATATGCCTTCGAAAAACTGTAGTAAAGCCTTCATTTGTTTGATTGAAAGCAATTGATAACTTTTTTTGCTTCTGCAGACGCCTTCGTTATAATGTGTGCATTTTGATTATTTTTATTGATTCTTACTGTCATATGAATGATTTTAGTGTTTAATAATCGGGTACTTTTATTGACTCTAACATTTTCCATAATTTTGCTCTTTCTTTTTTTTCCAAGAGAAATTTGAGATTTTTTCGAATGGAGAGTGGATTTTCATTTCGTTTTTCTTTCGGAACGGAAAGTTTCGGGGGAAGTCGTGAATATTTTTAGAGAATCTTTCGAAGATCCGAAAAAGCAACTCGAATGTTAAATGTTTTAATGGAATAATTTCACTATTTTTTTGCTTTAAATTGATATTTAGAAATAATTTTCATCTTCATTTTAATGTCATCGGAAAGATTTGCAACATTAGAGGAATGGAAAAGGGTGACAAAAAGTGTTGTGCATTAGTATGATTGCGCCCTTGGAATGTACCATTTTTACTGCCGCTTTTGTACGTTTTCCTTTGTTATATTTTTTACAAATATGTGAAGAAATTGTCGTCCACTTAAGTCAAAAATTATCAAAATTTAATTCGTTCTGATAGGAGAAGCAGTCTGAAACGTCTAGTTACCAATTGTATTATAGATGCAAAAAAACCAGTTTTTGGTGGTGGGTGGGGGGGGGGGGGTGGGGGTGATGGGAGAGATGATGTCAAGGACTAGTCTAATTGTGTTTAATCAACGGTTCGTATTGATACCACCATATTTTGGATCCCTGAGCGTTTTTTTTTTTGTTGCATTATTGGCCAACGTGGAATTTGTTTGAGAATAGCAGTCGCTTAGTCTACTGTCATTTTTGGAGATACTGAGTTGAAATTGCTATATGGGTGTAGCCGTATGTTAATTCGCGTTCACATTATCTGATTTTTGGTACTCGCAAACGGATATTGACCGGGATCTGATTAGGGGAAGGGAGAGCAGGGATTGCGAGTTGCTAGATGTTCAGTCGCCTTCGAACTACATTCGTTTATTTCAAGTTTCCACCATGTATGATTCGACTATTGTAACGCAATTCCATTTCATTTCCTGCTTCCAGTGTAGGCTAGAGCCTCACTAATTTGAATGTAAGTGGGGGAGGGAATTTTCGGCAACTTTTTTGCATTTCCTCGAGATTTGAGGTTTTGCTGAATTGTGGAGAAGGAAGGGTGTATGCTGTTCGCTTTAATGCCTCTTTTTCTTAGTGAACAATTTATAGTGACTTTCGAGTGAACAAATAAAGTAACATATGATGTTGTATGTGATAGGCAACAATAGAGGACCAATTGCAGGTCTTGTAGGTTATATTTGGGGATTTTCACATCCTCATATTTGGGACTTTGCGACCATCTTTGATATGCGATTTTCAGTGAACCGAATTCGTCTTTTGCTAACGGTTGATCGATTGACATGAAATCATTAAAACGCAGACGAGCCGTGTAGAGGTGCAAAAAATTCTTTGTGGAAATGCACCGTTTCGCTGATAATAGCGCAGCGTGAAAGCATAACTTGTGGTATCTCTGCAAAGATTGTCTGCGTTTCTTTGATCAGCGTTATTCGGTCAGATGGAATCGCGCTGTATGAGTTATTTAAGCATTATATTATTGCCAGTGTCGCGTTTGTTTAATTCATTGGTAACTTTGTGTAATTATTGTTGAGGAGAAGATTCAATTAAAATACCTTTGTATCATTTTTTCTGCTCGTCGATATCAACTCATACTTGTGACTACATGGTCCAGAAATGACCGAAATAACTGGTAATCCTCCAAGTGTTCCACACGTCCTTTAAATAGACGAAAATTCAGCGAAGTAAACAGCTCATAAAAATATTTTAATCTTCAAAAGAAGGTCATTTAAAACGAGTTCAAGATGCATTATTGTCTTTGCTGAAACGATAACCGTTTTTAAAATTCCGCTCCAGTGGATTCAATCGGCTTAAAGAAACGAACTCCGTCACTATTTGCTTTCGTTTCTTTAAAGGTTTATCAAATTCGGTGATGTTTTACAGTTGTGCAGAAAATCGGTCAGACGGTGTTGTGTTTGCTACATGCAGTTCGATGTTACAGCTCATCCGCCACGTTCCATCCTAATTGTTCTTGCATGAAAAAATTCTGCTGTTTTCTTGGAAGCAGTTCTTCGGGTTCCAGTCGCGACGACTTTAAGGCGAAGTTGGCTGTGATACTATCAATCATTTCTGAGGTACTCGGTACGTCATATAATGGTGGAAGTGAGAATGTATATGCGTGAAGGGGATCTCTGCTGTTGTATGGAGTACATCCATATTCTGATTCAGGGAGTGCAAGCAGGGGATAGATAGGTCGTTCGGCTGCAAGCAAAATCGTTGAAGCTACTCACAGAAATTGAGAGAGGACAATGCAGCGCATCAATTAAAGTACGTGGAAACGTCGGGAGGAGAAGGCGGTCCGAGTGCATCCGTCAGGGAAGAAACGCGGTCCGTTTCACGACCACGGCCGAGATCGGATTAAGTCGGGACGCGTGTTGCGCCAAGAGGCAAATTTATTGAGTGAGTGAAGTATGGAGCAAGTAAAGCGGCTGCGAAGATGCAGCTACGCACATTAATGGCTTATGAGACACGTAACGGAACAGGTTTCTTTATTCAATAGATTCGACGAGTGGATTACGGGAGAATTTTTGAAGACTTTCGAGCTGACAGAATCTAAGCGACGGAGGACGTTCCAACAGCAATTCCCAAAAATACACAAAATATTGAGATAGCAGTGATCCGTGTACAATTGATCCTACGACCGCACCATAAAACTGATGCTGCACATCGATACAAACGAGTTCTTCACAGCCCATCCACTCCCTTAACTCCTCCTTGCAGTTAAGATTGGGGAAAAGCCATCTTTTCCGCGCACTTCTCTTGAAAAACGTGCAGCATAGAATTATAACAGCGCTATAGAAAAATCGTTCATCCAAGTGTTCACTATAGTACAGTGGCCGAGAATTGGAACTTTGCCCAATCTCGGAATATATTCACTCGTTCAGGCTAGGAGCGCGAATGCAGAGTACAGACGAGCGAGCTATATAGGATATCCAGAGGAAAAATTATCGTCCGCTCGATAATCAAGGGCACGGCATGCTTGAGGAAATTTCGAAACAATGGCTTTCCGAATCCAACATGATAGAAACTGCCAGAATGGAACGCGATGGGTGAAAATGTCCTCTGCAGCTGCAAAGGTCTCGACGCTATGCGAGGTGCGGCAGTGATGGCGAATAGGCTTCTGATCAAATGAGGAGGAGTGGGAGATGCGTAGTGGGGTGAGATGATCACTTCTGCAGGATGAAGAATTCGTGCAAGGTGGATTACTGAATCTATTTTTAGAGATACTCTAATTACTTGGTGAAATAGTGGGTCGGTATTTGTGAAAGTGTGTGTAACAGCTATTAGTGGAGGTGAATTTTTCCAAGTTGAGGGGAAGGGGGGGGGGGAGGCTCCAGCTTAATGGCGTGAAGGCAACAGTGCTTCTAATCAGTTTTGCCGTGATTATTTAAACAGGAAACGAGTAGCGGGATAGAGCCCATCAATTATTTTTATAATCTGACCACTCACAAGATCAAAACTAAGAGAGGCTTATCATATATCGCCTGTACATAAAATCCACTGAAAAGAATTCATGAACGTTGAGTGAGAGTATGTTTATTGTGAGTTGAATAGCGTTAATGCAATGTAGTGCCATTAAATAAATGCTGCATAGTGCTTTATGTCGAAGATGCGATTCGATGAATTCAATACTGACGTATATTTTATGTTCACCGCCATTCAACGATAATTCATCGATATTGAACGCAATGTGAAATCTTTCTATATTGCCTTCCTGAATGAAGACTGCTGTAAAATACATCGGACGCCGTTTTCAGAATGCTTCTCACCCCTAGATGCTATTTGAATATTATTTCAGTAAAATGCGTGCATTATTTCGTCCATCAGCATTTGCCGTGTTGTGTGGTGCTTCATTAATGACTCAGAATGGCGTTGGTGCCGCTTTCGTAGTGCCTTCATCGCTTGAAATCTGTCAACAACGAGGTGATTTCCGTCGATTATACGACGTTTACTAATATAGTAATAGTGATGTTGCGGTTACTGACGTCGTTTAAAAATGGAAGGCAAGGGTTTAGCGTTGCTTCCTGTTTCGTGGCCTTTTTCGTTTCCATCCATTTGATTTTTATTTGCGATGAATAAAGTAGTGAAATAGTGTTAATGAGCTCAAATGCTCGCACAGCAAGCGTTTTTTGCTTTCTCTTTTTTTCACTGTTTTACTGAAAACTCACCAGACCATCTCAGTGGCTAGGCGATATCAGTAGGCTACTACTGTTAAGATTAGTTAGTGTCACTTTGAGCCTTTTTTGTTGTTATTCTCAATTATATGCCACTTTACCCTCTCGAATCACTCCTCGCCCTCCCACATTTATTTTGCATTAATTACTTTTTCTGTATTGGAAAACTAGTCCGACGATAGACAATCGATGTCATAATTTTAGGTCGTAAACGTGCACTAAAGGCAAAGCTAAGCAGGCAACAGAAACTCGAACGGCGTTTAAAGCGCGAGGAGAGGGAAGCGGCGAGGAAGCAATACAACTTTATGGAAAGACTCAACATTCGGCGCATGAAGAGCCTGTTTGTTTTGGAATTTATTAAACGTCTTTGATTCTATTGTTTACATTTCTTTGATATGTGCAAGCTGTTGTTGTTTCGGATCCCTTTGAGCCTAAGAATATTATCGCTCTCTACCACTGGGTAGTCATTCGGGATGAAGTCACACAGGCTCGATGTTCGGGAACTTCTAGCTTATGTGACTTCACCTCGAATAACTAAGAAGTCATCAAGCTCATCACGTTTCATCTCATGTACCGGGAAGTGCCGATCTCATATGAATTCGTTGCCTTTCTCGGTAACTTCTGAGCTCGGACGGCCTCGTCTAGCTTAGAATCTAGCGTCAGCTAGTTTCTGCCAGTGCTGTTAGTATGTGCAGACTATTGCTTAAGTCTAGCTGTCGAGGTCATTCTTTCAGCAATGCAAAGAAAATTGGTTTCATTTTGGCTTGAGGCGCATATATCTTTTTGGCTGAATGCAGATAGAAATTGAATCGGGGAAGTGGAACTTTGGAGTCACTTCGTTTTCTCTCTTTATTTGAATCCACTTTCCTTTTGATTCGTTTGTTTTATTTAGCTAAGTGGCATTTTGCTTTGATTTGCAAATATTCCACTCACATTTTTAGCTGAGTTTGCAAATGGAAGTGCTCAAAGTGCAAATTTTTCGTAGAGCAATCTTTGTTGTTATGTAATGTTATCACCAGTAGCAACATTAATGCATCTCATATAAATTAGTGTTCATATTGTTATACTTATTGCCTTCATACTCACTAAAACTATTACTATATTACGAAGGTCTCGAGGTAACATAATAGAACTGTAAATAACAACGATATTACTAATAGTAATAAATAGTATCACTATCAGTACCATTGATAACAACAGCAATAATTAGTACTTATAGTTGTAATTATTACCTTTAATAGTAAGGTCCGTTACAGTCAGCCAGATATGTGCATGCATCTTGCTGCTTACCTTGATACACGAGACAGACTTGAAAGTAAAATTATTGCAGTGTTTGCAGTAAACTCCAGTCCTTTTACTGCAGTGTTTGCAGTAGAGAGATTGGAATTAGAGGTACCATTTTATTGGCTTGCTTATGTCTTTGAACTTCTAATTGTGTCTTTCGTAGACACAAATATACTATAGGGACTGAATGGGCATGAGTCTCCAGCCCTGTAACTCCATTTTCTAGATTCCAAGATCAAGAATAGAAGTCGTGCCAAGAATTTCCCAGCATAGTAACAAGAGCTTTAAAACTGGCTCATAAATATGCATCACGAAGTTAGTGCCCATAAACTTTCTCGTGGACTTTTTGTAATTTTTGACGATTAAGAGGAGGTATTGTGTTCTGTCGTTTTCAATCTTCCTATGCTGATGGTCATGGTCGCACTTCCGGAACATGCTTAAGTCTAAAAATGTGATGTTGGTTTTGTCCACATCAGGTAGCCTAAATAAAAGGATACGTCACCTAAAGCAAGAATCAGCTGTTGTTTCGCATGTTTTCTTGCATCTCGTTTTTAACATTATCGTAGTTGAAGTACTCTTCAGAAGTTTTTTTGTTTGATAGATTATTTGCTTACATGTTTTCTTTGCTGCATTTGGATATAATAATATTAATGTCCTTTCTTGGAAATGGTTTATCCAGAAGCAGTTGCGGTCAAGGGTGCTTCTCCTTTTAAACGAGTTAGTTCTCCTTTTTTGTAGCTTCGGGTGGCTTAAAATTATAAAGCCTCTAGCACTACACTTTTGCCGTTGTGCTAATGTTATTTTAACGGCTGGCGTTGAAGGTTGTGTTGGGAGGAAAGGATTGGCGATTTTCACAGTGGTAGGAGCACAAGTCAAGCAAAATTTTAATGAACGGACGGGGAAGCAAATCAGAGAAAAAAGTGTCGATGAGCACTTTGGGTAGAGTTGGCAGCAGAGCAATTACAGATAAAAAATTTGTTCTTTAACAAAAGTAAGTCTTGTTGCCAAGTAAAAATGCACTTTTTTACCAAATGACTTACCTTCGGAGAGCAGTTTGATCGGGAGAGGAAGGAGTGGTTCGCCGAAAAGGTCGGCGAATGAATCGCATGAGGAGGGGATCAGAGTGACAAACCGTAGTGCACTTCCTAACTTTTGAGCTACATCGAGGATTGGGATTGCTCAACGCACTATTCCGAATCATTTCAGATTGTCTCCTTCGCAGCAGTTCCCCGGCCGATTAATTCGCGAAGATGAAGCCGATCTTCCAGATAAACCCGCAACGAATGTGTTTATTCGTAGCGCCGTAAAGACACAGTTTTATCCGATTCATGAGGCTCTCGCTATGCACAGGTATTATTGCGCCCACAGTTTTACATTCTTTAACGTTAGCGTTTGATAAAAGCTTGAGTTGCGCTTTTATAAAGTTGAAGGACGAATACGAGTAAATCCGTCACGTTTGATGAATTCGATTGAAGCGACAGTTCTTATTCTGTTGTTGCATCTTTAAATGTATATTCAGATATCCTCTCCGTATAGTTTAATGACATTTTATTGGTAATGAAAAATCAAATAGCTACTAAACAATGAACAGATGTCGAAGTGTTGATATGGTTACCCAAAATTTCGGGTCGATTGGCATGTGTTTGGGGAATGAATTTTGGTTCATGCCCTATACGGATGTGATAAGCGGGAAAAAGGATTACTGCACAATGCAAAACTGCGACGTGTATTGCTGGCACAATAGCAGTTCTGCCGGTTGCTGACATTTTAGTGAAGTGGAGACTTTTTGTCGTTCCTGTTTATTATAACTGCCATTATCGTCATTCTTATGATTATTAATCTTATCATTATCAGCAATATTATTGCAACTGTCGTCGGTTTTTGCTGATCCTAAGAGCCTAGTAGGAAGTGACATAGGCAATCGAATTGCACGAAGATGTGAGCATATTAGTCCACCGAGTGTAGATAAGAGTTGATAGGTAAGTGGTGCTTTGACATTGGTTTTGCAATTAATTCCTAAATAATGAGACCAATAAGTATATGAAATACCTCTGCTGCTTAATTATACTGAAATTAATTATGTGCTATCTTTGTGATGATTTCTTAATTATTGTTCTTTTCCATTTATAATGTTTAAGAGAAATGCAACAACCATCAATCTACAATAATCCGAATGCACCTGTGCGTTTACGTATGGAGCTGAATATGAGCACCGAAAGACAGGTGTGCATTTTCAAATGTTACAAAATCGTTTATTCATAACTGAGATGTTTGCCCCGTAGGTGAGGATATTGGCAGGATCAGCGTATCGCTACATCAACATTTTAATAAGAATTTTGGCTTCCTAGGGAAAGACTGAAAAGTTGGAATATTCCTGACTGATGAGTCAGAGAATATACTCCCGAGAAAAAATTAGAGAATATTTAGTGGCCGGGCCGAATTGAGATAGGCTTTTTATTGTCAAAGAATAGTAGATAATTTAAAGCTGGTTTAGTTAGTCGTTTCTCGAATACCCTAATTTTCCCACCTTTAATTGCCGGAGGCTTTTGAATGATGATTCGAAGACAACTTCTGCTCTCCGACATCCATCACCTCTTCTCTCTGTCAGATATTGCTGTTGTGTATAACTTTGCAATTTGTAGACGAAAATGGTATCAAACTCGGATGAGATTGTACCCGTGCCTCACACATTTGCACACAATGAAAAACGAACGATCCTCGCATTTGCTCGGGATCCAAAATTGCAAGAGCTGGCCGTAGAATCAGGCGCTGAAATCGCTCTTGGACCGGAAATGATAAAGAAGGTATTTTTTGATAAAGTAGATGATAAAAAAGGCAAATGATTAAAAAAATATATTCTCTGGAATTATTTGATCTAATGGCAGCCAGCAGAGTGCTTGTGTTATACGCATCCAGGTTTAGTTTTCACATAAAAAGCTTTTGACGTTTAGCAGTAACGGGTGCGAAAGCTTCTGGAGTTCCACCCTTATCTTGGTTTTTCTTACCTCAATTGCTGAAATCTAGTATAAGACTTGGATTTTAAGGAATAATTTGGATATTAGACGTCCTTCTCAGAACGTCTAAAGATGGGGAAGGGTGGTTGAGGGAAAGGGTGTACTGACGGCGCTTTTGGAACGGTAACAGAAGAGCAAAAGTGGAAGTTTTTATTTTGCATTGATGCCGATCTTTTTTTTTGCAGATATTAAAAGGACAGTTTCGAACAGACGATTATGATTTTTGTGTATCGCATGTGGATATGGGACCCTCGATACTGCCACTAAGAGGGATTCTTAAAACGCGATTTCCCACCAGAATTAATGGTATTTTTTCTTAACAGTTGTTTCGCTTAAAGTGATCAGATCTGTGTTGAATTCGTATTGTTTTGCTGCAAAAGTAGAGAATGTAATATTTTATTGATTTAGAGACATGGAGAAAAGTGATTGGCTTCGATCGCATCACCTCTTCTCACCAAAGCCGTCCTCTAATCGCAGTTTCAAAGATTTCCGGCTAGGTCTTCTGAGTTTTCATGGAAGTTATGTATGTTATAACCGTTTTGATGGTTCTGAACATATTTTTATAACCGTCTTCCGTCTCATATGCTGCATGTTCCGGACTCTTCTTCTCTTGTTTAGACGGCAACATTGCCAGCTGTGGTCACCAACAGGTGTGCGTTTCACCTTGTGAAATGAAATGCACTTGCAGGCGGTCTTGGAGAGAATCTACCTGAAGTGATCGAAATGTTCAAGAATGGAGTGAAAGTGAATATTCGAGGTGATCCGGTTTACCCAA
The DNA here is from genome assembly GCA_013433145.1 of Ascaris suum. Taxonomy (NCBI): domain Eukaryota; kingdom Metazoa; phylum Nematoda; class Chromadorea; order Rhabditida; family Ascarididae; genus Ascaris; species Ascaris suum. Next base: position 4,722,911 of record CM024178.1, on the reverse strand, counting down.
TATGGGGCCTTTGTGACGCTATCGTTGGACGGGTAAAGTATGCTTCAAATACAGAATGCAATCTTCAAAAATCACTAGGGAAGCAAATGTCCGTCTGTTTAGGACCTCAGTGGTGATCTTCCTCACGAATCAGTTTACATTTTAAAGATGTCGGTTGCTACGTTTTCTCTAATAAAATAGCTCATGAAGGAAGGGATGGCAGTTAATAGATAGGTATGCGGAGCATCAAATGTGAGAAAATCGGCCGAGAATAAATACGTTTGCCGTGATGTTTCAGCCCAATAACAATTTGGAGAAAAAAAGATGACCAAAAGTTTCGGCATCATAAGATTTCTGATGTAGAAAATCGGCGGAAAAACAGGGAGGAAGGGTCTTAGGCAGGAAAAACGTTCGAAGAAAAGCAGTCACTTTCTCTTCCCATACCCTTTCACACTGCTGAACTTAGCAAAGTCACCATTTTTAAAACCTCTTCAAGTAAGAAGTTATCCCCCACTTACTGTCTGATTCATCAAATACGTCGCCTAGAGATTGGTCTCTTAATTGATGCTTCATCAGTGTTCTAGGTGTGGCAGTATGGTGCTGTGAACTCTGTTAGCACAGAGAATTGCTAAGAAGTGTGCGTTTTTTAGTTGTCAATGTCGGATAATGAAATCGAAGCGAATATTGGTGCCATTGTTGCAGCTGTTTGTAAACACAGGAATCCCGCTTTAGGTAAGTCATCATGTTGAAGGCGTTACATGCCACGAACTTTGTGTAGAGGAGCTAGATTGCGGGCAATCAAAGAAAGGAGGGGAAGTCAGTGGAAATAGTTGGAGACCCCTTTCATCATCTCGGAAAAACTTTCTGCCCATTTGCCTGCGCGCCTTCATTTGTGCCAACTTTGCAGACAGCAGTACAATGATTCAGTCACGCCTTTTAATATGTTTTATGTTGTTATCACATTTTAGTTATGCGTAAAATTTTTTGAACAGTATAGCAAAGAATTTTGAAAACCTTCCAGATGCTTTTTTGGGAATTTCCCAACTTCTATTTATTACTGCACTTTCTTTCATTCTTTTTCCTGTTTCTTTGTATTTTTGGCGATCATCCTGCCAGATTATCGTTGAGAATGCCAGGATTGGTTGACAGTGTTGGCCTGTTGCACATATGTCAAGTTATGACGATATTTATCGTTTTTTCGAAATCAATCGCTTTGTTAGTGGCATTTTCACGAAATTTTACTGAAAGGTGAATGTGCGTAAAGCGAAGCTTGAAGCCCATAATTCTGAACGCGAAGCCTCATCCTTGGGCTTCATTTTACTTATGGTTGCAGTGCGAGAGTTATGCATTTTCAGATTTTGTACTAACTTGATTTTAGTTTCAATTGGACGATTCGGGGCTCCGGTCATGTGGTCCGTCTTCTGAGTTGGAAAGAGTGACTTATGCTTGACTTCTTCATTGGTTGCAGGTCCGTTTATAAACCGAGCTCTTATGATGGTTGTTCCTGGCGAGGCGCACTTCGCACTCGACATCGGAAAATTCGAACCAGTTCCGACTCCCGAGGAAATCGAGAAGGTAAGCACTACGTTGTGCCTTTAAAACCATTCATGTAATTTGAGTATTTAACTGTAGTATCATCCGTACTTACACAGTTCGCAGCCATCTGCAAAATAAGCGCTCTTCAAGAACGCCTTGTGGACGATAAAGAAAGGGGGGCTTTTTTTGAGCGATGTCAGCTGTCTGTTGATTCTTGGACGTTCAGCGTTATGTTTCAGTTGGAGAAAAGAAGAGCTAAAAAGAAAAAGAAGGAGGTTGCGGTCGACGAAGATGATGACGATGCATCTGTGGCAGTTCTACCTGCGTGAAGTTGTTGCTCTCGTTCTCGTTTTGTAAATATTGTTCGCTGTTTTACCTGCAGGTATAATACGAAACAGCTTTCGATTCAATCAATTGATCTTGTTTGATATCTTTCAAGAAGTGGGCGCGTGGCGGCGCTTTCTCCAGCTCTTTCGCGCAGCTTTGCTAATGTCAACTCATTTTTTTGGAGTGGAAATATACCGAGCACATGAAGCAGTGTGCTTTTTCATCGCTGCACTGTGCAGCTTGAGTGATGCTAGGAAGGTCCGGAATGCGCTCCTACAGCGCCCTATCCTAAAGGCTGGCAAAGGAAGAAAGGAGGAAAGAATTTCACGCAGGAGAAATGCAATCCGCCTATCCAGGTTTAACGCCAAATCCTAGATAAAGCAAACACCACTGAGATATCAACTGTTCCCATTCGATTGTGAAGTGAGATTAGCTCCGTTGATATAGCATATTGCAGAGAACGAGTGGAATGTAACAAGATGAATCATAGCAAACTGTGATGAGTAATGCCGATGGAAATCGCCCTTGAAACTGTCACGAGACCTAGTCCGTGTATTCAGCACAAGATACATGTGTGCATGACAGCTGACTCATTCCGAGATTAGCAGTACCTCTAGGTAAGAACGAAGAAAGAACAAGTACGCGCCCATTTACCTTTTAATATACCATAAAACACTGAAATTTGATTAAAACGGCGACACATGCGGTAGATCAATTCACTTCGCTACTCTCGGCGTCATAGGAGGAAAAAATTCTCAACAGTGACAGCAAACGAGAACGTGTAGAGACCACGGGCCACTACTCGCATATCGGTGAAACACATTTTGCTTTTTCCAACCATTACTGTTCATGAAGCGATAAACATCTTCAAATAGGATATGACTCCGCAGCAACTGCACCAAATCGTTGCATGCAGAGATGTACGAATGAAGACGACAGAAGCAGATGCGAGAGAGGAGAGTTTGTGAGGAGACAGTTAATTACGGGTAGCAATTCCGAGTGAAATCGCCATTCCACAATCCCGAAAGCCGGGGAGGATGCTGCGATTTGAGGAAACCCCAAAATGTTGTCTCGTGCCTTTGACCTGGGGTATGCGGCATCTGAAAAACTTTTATTCTATCATCCGGCGCATCACCCATAAGGTCTAGCCATTTAGAATCTCTGGCCCCGATTCTCTCTGCTAAGTCCTGCGTGAATTCGGTAACTTGTACTGGCAAGTTTGTGCTGACAAGCGACAGACAGGTTACCAAAAAAGCCCACATCCTTAGTAATGATGGTTCAAGTCGAAAATTTACTCCTTCCCCCACCTTCCCCTCCCCTGAACTATCGTATCCAAATATCCATACCCATGTAAAATTCGCGTCCAATGTTCACCTAAGAGTCACGAATACATTGGCAGATAAGACACAACCATCGAAAAGCAGTCACATATGTATGTAAACGAAATAATATCTGCAGCACCCCAATGATACCATCAACAGAGGCTTAAAAATCAATATGCAAAGCAAAGGCGATCACAGAGAGCGAGTTCGAACTGGTAAAAGGAACCGATGGCCAACATAAAGAGATGAGCAGGCGGAAGACGGGGCACTCTCTGTGTAAATATAGGTTGCTCGACAGGACTAAACAGTTTTCAAATGAAAGCAATGAGCAAACTGTATGTAGTTGTAATGGTAACTGAAATAATGGAACCGCTTAAATCACGGATGAACGAAAACGAATCATCCGACGACCACAAAAACAGCGACCTAGAAAGCGCGCCCCTGGATATGCGCCTGATCTCAGAAACCCGATAATAATAGTGCGATGTTCCACATCTGTGCAACGCTCTAAATGCAGTATTGCAGACGGGAGGAATTTTTGAATTTTGCCATCGCCTACTATCCGTCAGCCTGATACTTTTAAACGCCACCCCCTTCAAATGGTGACCCACATTGCTGTAGGACAGATATCCTCCGATATCCCCAAAACGATTCAGTGTGCAATCAACGCAACCCATTTAAGCGAAAAAAATAGTATTAGCTCGGTTCCTCTCTTCTCATTTTGAAACCGCCTTCTGCCATTGATCTAAACATTTTGATGCAAAATTCAACACCTTGAGGCGACTTCTTTTTTGGCGAAAGTGAGCAGAACGCAACAGACACATCTACTTAAACACGTGAGTTAAACCCGAACTCTGTCATAACCGAAACTGCATTTAACTTATGACCACACGAGGCTGAACTGAATCTGATTCTAGCTGCGTGACCGGCTTCAATCCACCCGCGACTGAGGTTGACCCATCTCAATGCGATCGCGGGCTAAATCCGATCTCAGCACCAATTCCGATGGCGACATAAACCGGATCTATTCTTGACCTTCCACCTAACTAAACAATCAACTGATCGCAAGGAAAAAATAACACAAGTTTTATGTCCTACTGAGGTGTTCTCACTGAAACGACAGAATACAAGACGTCTCGCAACTCCAAAACAAAACAAAAAACCCAAAGAAATATCCCTGGAAGTGCTACTGATTCTTAAAATTCCAGAATTCACCTCTCATGCACGACTTCTCCGTTTCGTTTCCCGGACGATGACCACATCCCATCAAAAAATCGGCATGAACATTATATCCCCATCAAAAAATATGACCTCTCGTACGACGATGAGGATAACAACTTATCAGTACCTTTTGAAGGAGAAATTGCCAGATGCAGAGAAGACAAAAAAGACGACGTAGTGTGCAATGTTCTCATTCGACTACTTTTAGCACTTTCCCAATAGCAATCGTTCTGCCCTCATCTCTTAACGTGAAACGACCCATCTGCGGGAAATCCTTGAACGCCTCCAAGCAAAACGCTTCTGCACTCTCCAGCCGCATTATGCACTTCTCGTCTTGCTTCACAAAACGAGCTCTCACCTTTGCTCCCGTCTTCTTGTCAATAGTGCAAATTACCATCTGCAATGAACACAAGCATAGTCAGTTTAACGTGCTTCCAGTTTAGCAACAAGCATTTCAACATGCAAAAATGTGCCTCTGCCTCTTATGCTGGTCTGGCGTTCTTGTAGGCTGTAGGGCTCTTAAGTTTAACACAACATACGCACATAGATTCGTGTCCTTATGTTGGTGATACAAGAGGCAGCACCTCACATAGCACGCATGTTCAGCGGGGTCTCTGAGATCTCCAGCATGTTCCTCATTTTGGTGGGAAATGCAGAGGAAAATGCTAGATCCAAAAACTCCACTTTTATCCGACTTAGATACTAATAAGAAGACCTCAGTTTCTAAAACAGAGGGCGTGAAGAGTTGCATAGGAATTCTCAAAGCGGAAGCCGGCACATCTCCGAAAGAAAGCCGGATTTCCCTGAATAAATCACTCCTCATTCTTGTGTCGCCACAGCAATCTACCCCACATTATCTCCTCAATGTTCCCACACCTCCAACATGAATACCCAGCTGCAATAATCCCATGACATCAATGTGTAATCGAAAACGCCAGCAGACGATAAAAATTTCCTGAACTGCTTCACATGCTAAAAAGAAGTCTCTCAAAAAGAAGTCAACTCTTAAAATATACAAAAATGTACGCGAATTTCGGTAGGCGGAAGCGAATTCCTACTTCGCCTTCATGTGAATAAATTGTAAGATTAGGACCTGTCGCTCCCCGCCAGCCTATCGACAATGGACGAGATCAGGATGCCCCTTCCTCTTAACTCTCTCTTTGTTACACTTGGAAGGTTAACGACTAAGCACAGAACAAATAATACCTTCACAGTGACTTCCTCAATGGCCGATTGAATGTGGAGCACACACGAGTACCCAGATGCAATAATCGACCTATGCTCCAATATTACCACCTTCAACGATACATTTCGTCATGATTCAACCTTTGACAAAAAAAAATTTCAGTTAAACTATTCAACACATTCAACACATCCGTCAGTCTTTTGTATTGTCTCTCGCTTTCCCTTGTTTCACCTCTCCAATGAACACGAACACAGCACTGTGTTGTTACAGCAATCCTAGCCGACTAGAACGTCAGTCTTTGAAAATTTTCATAAGCAGTACTTCTTCAAGTTAACCGCACCACTCTCCTATGCACTAACACTTCATAACACACCACCGTATGCAATTCTCAACAAAAATAACGCTGAAATATAGTCTCGATTCCTACCTCAGCGTCGAACACTTTGCCCACATGGCATAATGCATCGGGCGAACAGAGAATAAATCCAGGCAAAATATCGGCGTCTTCGACACCCTTCAGCTTCAGCTTAACATTGTCGCCCGACATTATCTTCTCCACCTCTGCATCATCCGACCATAACTGAATCACTTGCACGCTCGTCTGAAACATTTAACGTCAAACTTGTACCCGTCGACAATGCGTTGTCGCCAATTCTCTCGTCTCATAAAAAGCAGCAACGTGTTCTTCATGACTCCGTTGTGTCGGAAGTGTCTCCCTCTCACGAGATGCACGATCGTACTGCCCTGTGCAAGAGCAATATGCCCGTTGAGTATAAACAGAGAAATATAATCTCGGCCGAGTTGCCATGAAACGCGATCACATATAACTGTTAATTCTCTCGGAAGAATTTCCATCTTTAAAAAACAGTTTGCCTGGGCAACGACTCTGGTAATTACAACCGTCAACGATAATAATTTTATCTGGGCACAGCAATTTCTTCCAAAGACAAAAAACATGTCGCATAACATGTTCAGGAAACATTCCGAGCAAATAGGCGGCCAAAATTTTCTGCACGGGTTTTTCACCTAGCCTCCTTTTTTGCTCTCTACTATTGCTCCAGCTATTTAAAAAAATTTTACTTTCAGCAAATGGTGGAGAATTAAAATGTTCAGACACTTTCGGGTCGTACTCATCAAACCTTTCGGGTTATATCAACTGCTTACTCAATGCCGCGATCGAAATGTTGTTTTTGTACATATTTTTTATTTCGTTTCTAGGCTCCAAATTACTCCTCCTTGCTGCTCAGCGCAGAGCTAACCCTTCCCGCTGATTACGGGATGGTGGGGAAGAGGGCTGTTATATACGACACCTTTCATACGCAGCGCATACATCATACGACCTACAAATACCCTTATTCAACTACCCTCATGTTCCTCTCTAAGTCTAGCCAAAGCAGTGGTAATAAACTTACCCTATTGGGCATTACAGTGACCATGTCGCCTTTGGCAATGACGCCTGATTCAATTTTGCCGATTATTATCGTTCCCATATCCTGCAAAGAAAAGCGTGAAAGGCAACACAGCCGCGCCTTCACTAGGTCAATTTCATGACCGTAACGCAGGCACAGCTGACTGCATTCAACAAAAGCATAATATCTGAACACTTAGTAAGATAGTAGCATTAAATAGACCGGCCAGAAATGAAGACTCTGAGGGACTGTTAGCTATGTCTTGTATGGGATCCCCGCAATGATATTCGTTCCACAGTACGTATCAACCATCGCGATGCTTCAAATAGAACTGTTCATATCAAATTGAACTTCAAAAATTAGCAAACCTCGGCTAAGCACTCTTTGCCTTTATTCTAGACTTCGGAAAATAGCGGATCATTAAATGGTTTTTGACTTAAGAGACCAAACGGTCAAAGAGAACTTTGCTTCAAACGAGAAATAACCTACGCTGTATTTGTCAGCGATGATTACCCTCACAGGTCCTTCGTAATCTCGGCTCATCGCTGGTAGCATATTGTCCACATAGTCGATGAAACATGGCCCTCTGCAAGATACACATCTTCTGCGCTTGCTTCAATTATTACATTCCACTCTCAAAAAAAGGCAGAAAAGAAAAGCAGAAGAGACAAAAATTGTTGTCTCTCTCATTTAAAAAAGACTGCTAGAGGTGCATTTACCATTTTATGAATCACAGATTTCTCATCAACAAAGGCTACCAATGAAGAATCCAGCAGGTTTATTTTGTAAGTTATACAAGACAAATTGCTTTAAATAGAGCAGCGCCCAGAACAGTGCGTGGGGAACGCATTCAACGCAGTCACTAGGTCCGACTCAAGTGTATCTCATGACAGCCTGCAAACGCATATTGATCAAGATAGCATCCATACTCGGCGCAATCTAAAGCAACCACATACCCCTAAATAGGAAATTTTATGTTCTATAAGAAAGAATTGAATAATCACAAACTGCACATACGTGTACCACGGTCCGAATTCGGCGGACGGTCGGTCCTTTAAGAAGGCACCCGTCAGACCCGAAACAGGAATGTAGAAGATATCCGACTTTGGGTTGTAACCACACTTGCGCAGGTAAGGAGTTAACTTGTTCTGGATTTCCTTGAATCTGAAACATCACTGATCCATAAATAGAGCTTCTATCAAAAACGTGGCCTCACACTCTGTCAGTATTTCATCCCTGCCCTTTTCCGCGCTCGATTTGTTGTGGCAGCGGGATCTAGAAAATATTTATGACACATGTGCCTCTCACTCATTATTTACGCCTTTTCATGTTTTGCGCCACCACATGGAAGATGGAGGATATAATACGCTTCACTCTTTTGCTGAATCGATGATCAACGGCTCCACTTTCTGCTGCTTTTATATTGTTCTTATAATGGCTAACTGGTTCGAAGCAATTAATGGCAACTGACAAGCCGTACCATAATTAACAGAACACTAGCATATCAAACATATACTTTACCAAAGGTTTCTCGATATACATGACCATCAGTAGCTTTTTTGCTTAATGGTGGAATATACGACCGACGAATGAAACCTCCCTTTTAATGAAGATTTAACTACCAATTAATGCAGCCAATATAATCTGACAGTGACGAAGAACACCCGCTCTTTTGTCTCCTGTACTGTTATTCATTAACGGTAAACCTCTTCCCCCTATTTCAATAACTTGCACTCCGCACAACCCGTAGGGCAAACCGCAATATACGTTTAATAACTTTTTTTTTCGCGTTAAATAAACTGCAAAAACGATCAACGAACCTCTCTTCATCCCAGTTGACTGTCGGATCATCCATCTTGTTGACCAACACAATCATGTGCCTTACACCTGCCGTCTTCACAAGCATCGCATGCTCGCGAGTTTGTCCTCCACGATCGAATCCAGTTTCGAACTCACCCTTGCGAGCGCTGATCACCTACGAACACGTTCCAAAGAGTCAACGTTATATAACAACTATTAAAATGAATAGCACTTACTAATGAACGCCTGCAGATGGTGAGATTTCCCTTCCCCTAATTAGAAAGGTTCGAGATGAACGGCGAAAGGGAAGAAACAGAGGAAGAGCTGCCCACGTATCTTATGCAAGGTGCTTGCCCATCACTCCATTCTGGCTCAATTTTTCAGGTATGGGAATACACGTACGTCCTAGGGTTGCATTCATCAAACGAATAAAAGCTGCCGTCGATTACGACGCCCCCCAAAGTTTGTGCAGCACAAACAAAGAGGGATAGAAAGCACGAGGTGAAATACAACAGACTAGTAATAAAATCACAGATAATGACAGAAAATGCAATTCACACCGCGCTCTTCCAGGAAAGCATTTCTGCAGTGGATAAAGCCGAAAGAGTCAGAAAAAGATGGATGTGAAGGCTGTTAATATATTAGAATATAAAGGCTGAGACCAGTCTACTTACTAGGACGGCGAGATCCGCCTGCGTTGCTCCGCTAATCATGTTCGGTACGAATGACTTATGTCCCGGTGCATCCAGAATAGTGAAATGCTTCTTTTCGGTCTCGAAGAAAGCGCGCCCGCATTCCACCGTTTTACCCTTCTCTCTCTCTTCGTCATTCGTGTCGAGTGCCCACGAAAGATACCTGCAACATTCATTTCAGCTCTACTCAAAGTTAGGTGATGAGCCAGCTGATAAAAATCACTGATAACGCAAACATTGTCAGCTCGAATCCGTTGGTTAAAAAACCCCACCTTGTTATGACACAGCAGTTCGCAAGAAATGCACAGCAGGGGCACTATATAAATAATTACTTCAATAATCTTGTACTGCAGTGCCACTTAGATGATTTCGTATTACGGTAAAGAGCAAACAAACCAGGATTCGCGTCCTTTATCTTTGGCCTCCTTCTCATACTTTTCAAGCGTTCTTTTGTCCACCATTCCCGTCAGATACATCAGCTGACCTCCGATAGTTGACTTTCCTGCATCGACGTGCCCAATAAAAACGATATTTACGTGCTCTTTGCGCGTTCCATCTAAAAATTCATTCATAACCACTCAAAATATACATTTTATTTTGTCTTCCAAAATTATGCTGCTTTCCAGCTCCAGCTGTAAAATCACGTCCGCAGTCGTGATCTTGGCTAAGTAGGCGAGATAGAGTTATCAGAGAAAATTAAGACGGCGTACGCTGTAAAAAATGAAGAAAAATGAGGAGTGATAATGCGTAAAAAGGATACGGGATTCAGGAAAACGACACATCACGTACTGGAATTCTTTGGTGACTATGTTGGGACAAGAGTGAGAATAGGGTAGGAGTTTCACCTATAAAGGGGGGGGGGGATACAGCGAGTGGAAGTAATGACCCCATCCTACTTTCGCTGCAATCTTCTTCTGTCCGCAATATTACCCATATCAGAAAAAAGCACGAATCCTTAAGCAAATTACACTGGAATCAACACATAACTTCCTCTTTCCCCTTAGCCCTGCCAAATGCATCAGTCGTCAATCATAAGTAAAATTACCACCTCTCTACACCTTCGGACTTGGCTGCAATCTCAGCTAAAGAACAGAGAGTAAGAAGGTCATCAGAATGGATTTCCCTTCTCCTCAGCGACATTCTTCCTTTTATTTCTTTTTGCACAGTGTTTCGTTTCTGCCCATCTGCAAAATCAAACCGAAATAAGGCTGTAACCTGCGACTAATGGCCCCAAATAAGGAGATAAGATAGAAGGGTGCGGCAGGGAAATTCACTCTCGCCAGTGTGGCTTCCTAATCGAAACCAAAATCCCTCACAGTGGTAACGCCGTAACGCTGACCTCACAACAGCTTTCTATTAGCAAATGTTATGGAGGCAGTTCGTGCATTATGCTTAAAACTGGTTGCATTCTTTCGACAAAATGGAAATGATAAGCGAGCAAATGCACCAAATTTCTCCGTTCCTCTTCAAGTTAAAAGAACTATTAAGTCAAATATCAGCTGAAAGCTGCTTTGAGACAGGAGCCGAGCTGAACAAGAAGGAGACAACGAAAGCTACTGGCATTCATTGTTAACAATAAATCCGTTCCTCGCTGCGCTTTCTAATGCTGCCTTTTTCCTTCAGCCCTTCCCCTTTGCCCCTCTCAGTGCTGTGCTCAAACACTATGACATTTTAATTGACTTAATTAAAGATTCATGGTGCGGTTGAGACGAAATTGTAAAACGAAAGCATGAGAACATTTCGGCTCTTGCTCCCATCACAGGAGTTCCACTTTGGGAAAAAGAGGGGAAATAGTGAAACTTGAACCTTCCCTATCTGCTATTAATGCCTCCTTCAGCAGTCCGTCACAGCGCTTTCAAATGAAACAATGAAACCATCCAAAGCTAACCATCAACATAAACACTGCGCTTGAACTTGGTAGGCAAAGCAGCCACTTCATCTTCTTCCTCAATCTTTCCTTCGGCTCCTGAATCGGGAGCTGGCGACGCTTTATCCCCAGTGGCACTGCTTTCGTCACTTTTCCGGATCGCCTCAGTCTCACGTTCCGGTTCAGTCTCTTGCTCTGGAGGCTCTGACTCCTACGGAAAAAAATACTTTGGAATGATGCAATGAAAATAGCGAGTAATAAACGTGAAATATGTTGCTAGCTTCTTTGGAGAAACCATGAAAAACGGAAGAGGGCAGAGAATGGAGGGAAGAAAATTACAGATTGAAAAACATCACTTTCGAGTTCATCCATCGCATTATTAGAACTTCCCCATTCCGAACAAATTTCCACCTTCGACCATTCAAAATTAATTCAACACAAAAACAAACAAAAACAGTTCCAAATATAGAAAAATTAAACGCAAGTTACAAATATAACAAACGCAAATAGTATCAAATACATTTATAGGTATAAAACAAGATTGTTTCAGATACAAAAGAGGCAGTCTTGTTTGCAAGAACGTGTTGTATTTCGTCAGCTTATATCCAAAAGCATACGAATCGAGATAACTGCACACAGAGACGTACATTCGCACTCCTATGAATACAATATTACTTTGACGGTGATCTGTGTGACTATTTAATTAAAAATGTTAATGATTGACGTCAAGAAATGGCTTAAGTGATAGGCAAAATTCGCTTAAAGATCGCCTCTACTAACACTTGAAACCATTTCAAACGGCTTCCATAAAGATTTCAGGAAACAACAGCTGCAAACATTCAAGCATGTGCAGTTATAATTAAAATTCCCTAATGTGACGAGTCAGTACTTAGACAGACCGGAAGCCTAAAGCAAAGAGAATGGTAATCTCTCGTCCTAAAAAAAAAACAAACAGAAACCCTAAAAGCAAGTTTACTTAGGATTACACCATTCCGTAATTTGTTCTCCCCACCGATCACATTAATTTGCGCATGTATAATAAACCCACAGAAGAATACGAACCTCTTGCTTGACTGGTTCAGCGACAGCAGGTTCTGGATGCGTCTCCATAGGCGCTGGTGCCTCTGGTTCCGGTTCTTCTGCATCCCACGCTGAAAAAAAGTTTTCTAAAGCGGTAATTGCAATAAAAAATTTGCTTTAATGCTTCTAGAGGATAATTACGCTAAGAACGGACCACAGAAAACTAATATATTTGCAATAGGATATTTGCCACAACATACAGCTATTAATGTGGATCTACAGCACTCTACTGGTCAATCCCCTCCAAATCTCGGACACTGCATTTCCCAAGAGAAGCCATTAGCCCCATTTTAAAATTTCCTTTCTCCCTCTCCTCCCACGATGAATAAAGCAAATGGAAGTGAACGTACCGTCAAGAGGAGGTTGCTGTTGCAGCATTCTTACCGGATGATGCTGCTGTGGGGGCACTTGTTGATAGTGCATTTGCATTTGGGGTGGCACATGCATCGGCATGCGTGCTTGCTGCATCATGTGAGCGGGCATCATCTGCGGAGGCTGCTGATAAACTGGGAAAGGAGGTGGAGGTTGGCCGTACATCGGCGGTGGAGTAGCGAACATGTACGGCTGCCCGGGCACAAATGGCCTCGCACCGGGATTCGGCACAAACGCCTGCGCGTTCGGATTCAGTCCACGACGCGATCGATCATCCGACATCGTCTCGTCCCCTATACGAATCGCCCAAGTCGGCTAGGCACTTTGTAGCTAAGCCTGCAAACTTGTCTCGCTGTCAACGGAACCTGCAGCCATCGCAATATAATACACCCACATATGCATACTCAGGAAGTTTCAACAACATTCACATTCATCGTGCATAGAAAAACGCACAAGAGATTCGTTGGATTAAAAAACATCGGTTTTAAGACTTCTAATAAATTTTCATGAACGTCGCTTAGTAGCCAATGAAGATGACTTCATAGATTCATTAAAAGTTGGGCAGGGTCCTCTCAGGTATTCTTCGGTCCTCCGCATTACCTTCGAAAATCTAACGAAGATGAAAAGAAAAAATTGGCACAAACGCCTATGAAAGAAAGAGAATGCTTTTATCCACTAGTAGAACGTCAGCAACGCAGTATATGACTTCATGATTTCAGGATGCTAGGCAAAGACGCAGCAAACAGTGTAACTATGCAAACTACAAACTACAGAATCATGCAAACATCGCAAGTTCCCGAGTACACTACGCATAATTCACATCGAGGATTATTTGAAAACACATACAATCTTTGAAACGGATGGTTCAGATAGGCAGTTCTTATTGAAAAGTACGGAAAGGAGAAGGGCAGAGTTGAGAGGTATGGGTGAAGCGAGGCGATTGGGATAAAGCGATCTGGGCATACAGCGATTTGTGGAAGGAAGTATCTGTGACTTCGGTTGCTGACAAGGATTCGCAGGGCCCTCATAAAGCTGACTTGGACTTATTGGACTCAGAAAATTCCCAACCAACATGGAACATGGGGATGGGAACAATACAACGATTAATACTCGGGGTTACCTGGCGGTATGTAATGAGGTAATATGAGATTTAGGTGGCACTTCCCCGAAAACGCGAGCGCATTACTTCTGAGGAACAAATACCACGAAATTGCAGAAAAATGGAACGGGTAAGGACGCTATTGCTTTGAGCCCCTCACGGCTACAAACTTCTTCCCCAAGATAGAAGTTTCACCCAGCTTGCATTTCTGTCGCCACCTATTCACCTACCTTTGAAGCAGTCTAAAAACACCACCTCCTACCCAACATCAAGCATGCCACCCCTTCCAACTTCTCGCTTCATGTTCAGTCTAATGTCAGTTGCAAAAATGGGTGAAAATGTCTCTCACGTTTCATTACAGTAATGAATTGTAGATAAGCAAGCGCTGAAGGGTGCTCACTTCGTTCCTTGCAGCTAAATATCGATTCGGGTGCTGACATTTCTCTAATGGCATGCGATTTCGATCGGGTCTGGTTTATGTGTGTTGTTCAACGACAGTTAGGAGTGCGTGTGTGCTGTGACCTAAAAAAAGGTGTCAATAAGTAAATACCAGACTCGAAATTCTTTGAGGGTACCTCGACGGTTGAAATTACCTGCTTCATTTACATGTATTCCGCTTATAAGTGGAAAATAAAGTAAGCAGTAGTGTTTTCATTAAATTAGAGATGCATTGGCTGTTTGAAACAAAAATGCGGCAATATTTCTCTTGTTGCCTGCAGTAACCTTATAGAAATTAAAAGTTCATGTAAAGCAAGAGGATAGTATCGTAAAATAAAGTTGATAAGTGAAGGCCATAATACTTCATAAATTACTACCACTCTCACAAAATTTCACGCTTATAATCGTCAGCTCAGGTAACATTTATAAGAGGAACGAGGTGCTGAAAATAGAGAAGCAAATCAGTCGCGTGGGGAACGATCCTGGCAAAGAATACAAACGTACGGTAGATCTATTATGCGTAAGCTTTATTGACAGAACAGATCCACATACTCACTGACAATTCCCACGTTCATCGATTCCCCACTACAGACAATGTGCAGATTTTGCATGTTATCGCCTATCGAGTAGGATTCACCGGTACTGCACACCGTCGGATGTGAAATCAATTCTCCTATCGATTATGGAAACGCCAAAAACAGTATTACATAAATTAACCCCCCCCCCCCACTTCCCCCGCTCTCAGATATCTATAAGCCCAGAACTACAGTGGTGAGCATGCATTGTTTCAGTAGGTTTTATGGATATTACAGTCGCCTACGGATTTTTCTTAGTGATCATTTGCTTGCCCGTATGACTGAGATACGTCAGTCTCGGATAGCACTTTATTGTGATCATGCTTGACCATCGTGTGTTGAGGTTGTGTAGTCTTAATTACGCACTTTCAAAATATTCGTTCCTGAAGAAAAATTCTTCAAAGTATTCTTCAAAACTTTATAATATCTCTAGTTAACTCCAGGACGAGGTTGAGACGGAGGCAGCTTCGCGAGAATGTACTTCCACTGTCCCCATCTCAGTTTGTGTCTTTCAGAAAACGCAGCACTTCTATGCGCTGAATCAGGAGGGTGCAGCCTCATCGAGAAGAGAGTACTGAAAGAAAACGTTGTTGAAGATGTTTGATGTGGCTCTAACGCAACCAGCTGCATTACGTTGTTTGGAATTATTTTCCGGCATTGGTGGATTTCACTACGCTTTGAAGGGTACACTCTGGTTCCATTATGCTCCAGATTCATGATGCATCTAATTTCATAAATTTTCTACCTAATGATCACTGAAAATATTGTCCACTCACAGCTATGAACCACAGACTTCGTTTGCTGAGCGAACGCTCAAACACTGAGCATTCGTTCATCTCGTGAAAGGTCACGGGTTCAAACTATCTGCTGACAGTGTTTTCTTTGGTCGTCAGATAGCGAATGTGACCTAAGTCTCAGCCAGAGTAAAAAATTGGTTGTAACATAAGGCATTAACCGTGGTTCTTATTCCTTTTTCTGCTCGGCGGTCCGCTTACCGGTGTTCAATGATCTTATACCCATTAACGAATGAATGTTCCACATACCCACTGCTGAGCTCTCACGAAAAGAATGACAAACGTTTATGCATCGTTCTAATACAAGTAATTTTTTAAAGGCAATAGTATATTGTATCATAGAAATGCATTATTTCTTTTATTAATTTTCAGAGAGCGGCATTCGTTTTGAGATGTTAGCGGCATTCGATATCAATGATGTTGCAAATGCAATCTATAAGCATAACTTCCCTTGCACCACCGTTCATCAGTGTAATATTCAAGTTAGTTATATTGTTGTTTTATTCTAACTTATCGGATATAAACTAAAGAGTAATGAAGTTTTGCCATCATTGCACAAACTTATTAATAAGAAAACACACCGGATGATGGTAAATTCCCGTCAGAAAATGACATGCGTTAACTTCTTCCTCAAAAAATCGTATAATAGCTTAGGGAAGGATCACAAATTTTCGAAAAAAGAAGATTATCGATTGGGAAGAAGCTGTCTTTGCGAGAGTTCTAGTCGTTGATAGAACGCCAGAAGTGAAAATTACTCGCATATGAAGTTAATTATTGATTGCTTGTGTTGCAGGCTTTAACGTCTGAATTCTACGATAGGCAATGTGCAGATTTATGGACGATGTCCCCTCCGTGCCAGCCGTTTACGAAGTTTGTCTTCGATTGTTTTCAAGTGTTTGGGTAACTGGTTGACCTAGCTGGGTCGCAGATGCAGAAGTTTTATCATTCCTCCATCGCTGCTCTCCTTCTTTAAAAATAAGTAGGGAGCTCCCGTATCCTTTTGTATACGCTGTGAAATAATCTCCTTTATTCTAAGCTTGAGCTGTAGATTACCGTAAACGGTGAATATAGTGGTTCAAAAATATTGCACTGACTTCTGTTGAAGTATTTTTCTGTGCTAAAGAAGTACGCATAAATAAGGAGCTCTTGCCACCACTTTCATTAATTTTCAGACCAATTGCTTTACAGTATCTTGTGACAGAGATGAGAGTGGGTGGTTGTGGGAGGGTGGAAGGGGAGGGGTTAGAGCAATCGTAACAAAATTCCGGCTCATACATCGGCTGAAACAATCACAGCTTCCGTTTGTCCCATTTGGTGTTTTAACTTGTTGAACGTTGCTGAGGATATAGCCGATTGGGGAATTAAGTGGCGGTGAGTGGCGAAAGGGTAGGTTTAATTCACAAATGTTGCAGTGCCATACAATTATGAGTGTTTTGTGCAATATAACGTAAATCCTATTGGGAGGATATTCGCATCTTAGCGCATTTATGAAAACGATAGAGGTCTCTCTTCACGACATTTCATTAGTGTGGTAGAAGTCAATAAACTCGCATGAAGCTCTTCCGAAGGCATTTCGGAATCGAGTTGAATTCATCAGTGCTTCATTCAATGCAGTAGTCGTGCACAGCAAGTGCTTTGTGATTTCATTACAGAGAAGTATTCATTTGCGAGGTTTCCTTGTCTGTCTTCAACTTTCGTTTGCGACTTTTTCTTCAGTTTTCGCGCTTGGTCAACTCGTAATCCAGTAGAGTCCACTCTCCATCGCCTTCCCCTTTGGCAAACGTCTTACCCTAATCGATAAGATGATACTCCGTACAGGCCTTATCTTGTTTAACTTCTAATGACGAGATATCTGTGTAGTATATGAAATATGCTCTAAAGGAAAGGCATGCAACGGGACGTAGACGATCGTCGATGCGATGCGCTGATGAGAATATGCACTGCATTAGAGCGCATGCATGAACCGCCTCGATTCATTTTTTTGGAGAATGTGTGCGGCTTCGAGACGTCCACTGCACATTCGATATTTGTTGAAGTGCTCGCCAAGCTGCATTACCACATGCAAGTCAGGTTTGTGATCAATTGTCGTGTTTGTTCTCGTTTCCCATTCGATTGTCGCTAGGCCATCTTAACGATATTACTTTTGCATATTTTGCTGATTTGATTGTTAAATTGAGCTCGTTATTCAAGGTTCAAGTTCAGTTATTTAATAACTAACGTTGATCCCCATATGAATGGATCCTCTTACTATATTGGATATTGATATGTCCCTGATAATTAAAGCTTGGAAAGCAGAGAGTAATAACTCCGATGGTTTAAGGGACGAAAAACAGAGTGATACTCACTGGTGAAAGTGAATTTTCATTGAACTTATTGAATATACGAATTTCTGTGCCTTTCAAAAAGCAACATAGTAACCATTACCTATTACATTTCACTATAGTTTTTGATGAACGGTTTTATTTAAAAATTCGATATTGAAATTACCCCTCCGATTCATTCAATTGTAAAATTCGGAACGTTTGTTTTCATAGTTCTAAGAGAATGGGTTATTTCAAGGAATTTATATTATCTCCAGTGGATTTGGGTATTCCAAATTCGCGACCTCGTTATTACCTCCTTGCTAAACGTCAACTCGATTCCTCAGTGGTCGATGCTACACCAGGTGTTATACTGACGAAACTCCCCGATTGTATGATTTCGGTAAACATGCGATCCACCAAATGCATCGGTAGGCAGTTATTTTTCAATTAATTATTATTTTCGGAAAGTATGTTTCGATTTTACCGTCGAAATCATTACAGCCAAATAAAACCATCCATAGCTTTTATTGGAGATGAGTCACGCATTTCATTGTTAGTCACCAATTGTGCGTTAAATTAGTGAGTCTGAAGATCAGGTTATTCAACCAAATCCAGTTGGATCACCGTTTTGACAGCCATTTCTGTCGTCAAAACTATAAGTCGTAATTTCTGCTCAACGTAGTTGGTGGTTAAATGAGGGATTCAAACGAGCGTTGACTCATATTCAGTTTTATTGTCGATGTGGCACAATATTATAGAAAAGCTGTTTTTGCGTAATCCTCAAACGTTTCAACCGTGAGCCATGCACACCATAGAAAGGCAGTACGCAAGCGACGAGCAGTTAATACGTTTAAGTAGTGCCAGAATCGGCATATTTTAGCGTCACTGTTGTAGATTTTGTGTAATTGCGATGGACGTTTTAAACCAGTTATCAGCACAGCATTTTATCATTCCTATAAGGTGTTATTCAAGTCCACTATCCCAGCAACATATCTTTACTCTCTACCAAAAGCAAAGTTTACCCATTTCTTTCTTGCATCACAGGTTTTGCATATTGCATACTCCATCCGACTGAACTCCATTTAGAACTTATACTTTAAATTTTTTTTTATTGCGTCTGATTTGAAAGAAGTTTTCTTATATCGTCCCAGTGATCAGAAGCTTCAGTGATCGCCTCCGGGGTTGCAGCGTTGGTGTCTAGCAAAGCATATGGAATAGCCAAATACTGGGAGTCTCCGGGGGAATGTAAGCTGAGTTTTCAGGAGAATACGTGCATGACGAATGTGATCATGAAACGCAACTTATGGTCAATGTGCGAATAGCAGGTCGCTATGCGAAAGGTATCGATATGGTAACAAGGAAGAGCAGACGTTCATCCTGTTTCACCAAATCTTACTCGGTATTCATTGGTAGCTCAGGTCCTCTCTTGGTTTCTGCGCCCGAATATGAGGTGATTGATTACATTCGCAGGGATGTTTTGGCGTCATTGTTGCTTCGACGTCAAAAAATAAAATAAGAATAATAGGATGGGGAAAAACAAAATCTTTTCGTTCCTGTTTGAAGAAAAAATATACCTGCGCACTTAATCTGTAGAAATTGTCAGCTTACAATTAGACTGTTCATAGTCAGCGTTAAGGTAGGAAAAGTTTTTGTTGTGATACGAGCCGTGGAACAGTCATTGTCACCAACACACTAACGGTGTTTAAACTGGTAACCGAAATGTCTAGGATTCCGAGTTTTATTTTGGATGACATGTGCATTATCTTCCAAAAATACCTCAACGTAGAGGAACAAATACACTCTTTGGGTGGACAGACAGTTAAATTCACTAAATTTTCGAAACCGTAAACTGCGTAACTTTTCAGTTACACGTATAGTATGACCACCGTCATTAAGCTTAAGCTGGAAAAAAGGATCTTGATTTATCTATTCGGCGGTGAATTCAGTGCAGTCAGCTTAACTGGTTACTAGTGGATACTACTTGATACCCCCTTTAAGAGCGCTTTGGCAAAATGGAATGGATGGGAAAAATGAAATTTCAGTTGTTCTGTTTCGGATCTCACCCATGCCTCTCATTTATCAGCACGACTGTCAAGGATGAGATCATTTCTTTGAGCATTCATTTTCATCTCTCCAGAGTGCTCTCCTTCAGACAATAATAAATTTGCCAATGAAGTGATTGTAGGAGGGGGAGATGAATTGAGGTGCTATGCTGTATTGGAGGGTTTTTTAATATTTAATGGAGTACGTTACATATTTGGGGCTAATCGAATCCCACTAGGATATCGAAGAAATTAAGGACTGCCGTTTTCGTAAAAAGTATAAAATATTCTAAAAAGTTCCAGATGGAGAATCCGAAGACTGAAGAACTCATAAAAAGAATATCGGAAGCGAAAAACATCGACGAACAAACCGCTGCAATTTCTCCACTCAGGCTGCGATACTTCTCGTGGCGAGAAGTGGCGGATTTGATGGGATTCCCATATAATTTCAGCAAACCCCAAAGTGTGACTCAGAAACAGATGTATCGCGCCCTAGGTAACAGCATTAATGTGAATGTTGTCGCTGTTTTACTGAGATATCTGCTTTCGTGAGTTCAGAAATGATTCAGAGGAGTTCTCATTCTTATGGAAAGATGCATTCAGTGAACGTCGTATGTCTGTTAACTGCACTATATATATATATATATATATATATATATATATATATATATATATATATATATATATATCGTTGTTCTTGCATAAGTAAGCATGATAAACATTTTTTATAAGTCACGATCTATCGCTTTACATTATAAACATTTATTGCTTTCACTCGAAGAAATTTTGTCACGAACGATGCAGTCAAAAATAAATCTATGGCCACTGTACCAAGTTTAAGTGCTCCATGGAAAGCAAAAAGTATTGGAAGACACCGTGAAACATTTCGGTTGCGCCATGGGTAGTGGCATGAACTCCTTCAAAAGCTATCTAGGTATTGACCTCAGCGCCCATTGCAGCTGTCTGAGCCGAAGAAGAGAATTCTTTTGATTCTTTCTAAATGAAATGATCAACATCACTACCACACACAATGCAAGCATTTCGGGTAGTATAGCTGAGATTCCCATGAAATATAATTGATGTCAAATTATATGCTGAATTCATGAATAAGCCTTTGTGAATATCGAAAACAACATTCTGCAGAATTCATAGAATTCATTTAGTTGGGGCGCTCCTTCAGGATGGAACATCAAGCACGGCGTTTCGTGCATAGAAGACTTTTTGCGATTAACGTCATCGCTGAGATCCTCGCCCGTGAGTTCCTCAGCCGTCTTACCATCCCTTTCTGTTGCCATTTTTTTACTTATAATCGAAGCAACGACGAACAGTGTAATCAATAACGAAGGAAAAGGCACTGAATTCACTTATCGGATACTTCTGCAAGTGTTGTAAGTCAACGACTGCTACCCACATACTTTCATCAGTACAACAGTAAAACTCATAGAAACATCAAATTTCACACTCGAGGTAATTCGGTCATTTTCATCGACATCTCGTCGATATTTCTTATAATTGCGAGAACATCTTTTTCGAAATGCGCAAACGAACCATCGTGGCGTATTTCCTGAAATATTTCGTTGCACTCGAGAGTTTAATCCAAAATTGAGCGCATAACCGGTAACTAACCGTTATTTTAACAGTTTGGAAACAGTTAACGTTCAAGATACGACGTGTGTTATAACAACTTTCGAGTAATCACTAAAAGGTCGCGCATAAAAATGCTTGTGATCATTCGGGAAGGGCCACACTGAACCAAAATAGATTATGAATATTGCGATGCGAAACGAACTCGCAACCCACATTACCTTTATGGAAATATTTGTGACCGATCATATCTATACTTGTCTTCAGTTGGTCTTGATTGTTACTAGTTCGTGAGGCGTTTTGATTTCAATAATTCCTCTATTCTTCTAAGAGCACCTTGAATTCTCACATTCTACACCTTGAAAGCAAAAGAATACACAAATGAGCAGCATCGTTTTCAACTTGTTTTCCTCCAAAAAACTGTATAGGTAACTTCTATTGCCTTTCGGTCCCGTACGCCAACAAATGTGAAAAACGCCACGCTGAATTTTCTGGATTTTTCAAGAAAAGTCCCAGAAAGTTAATAAGAGTCTTAAAAGTCGACAGCGCGGAAGAGAACACTCAACTCAAAGTTCCGGTTATGCGCCATCATCGTGAGAGATTAATATCTGTTTTCACCCCGCTATGTCGGGTGAAAACAGATATTAATCTACAAAAGGGCCTTCAAACAGTAAAATCTCAGGAAAATTAAAAAGATATGGGGAAATTCCTGAAAAATTCCACCTCGAGCATATTGTAGGCGAGTTTCCGCGTTTGTTTTCCGGCTTCCGATATAGCCGCAAGCACTTTCACTTGTTCAGTCACCACTTTTCGCGATTTCCGTAGTTCTTGCTGGCATTCAGCCAGCTGCTGTTGACATTCCATTAATTCATTTGTGACCTTAACATTAGTACATCACTTCAGATAAAATCATCTCATCATAGATTATAGCGGTCACAGACGTACCGAAAACGGGGATGTGGGGACGAGAAGGATAGAGCATGACTACAGACCTCCTGCTGAGGCTTTTATGTCTTTTGGTTAAATAAATTGTTTTTCCTACTGAGAAGATATACAGGCGAGGTCTTATAATTATCTTTGAAATTTTATATACTTTCCTCAGTGAAACTTCTTTCCATTTTTCCTTTCCCCTTAAATCCCGATGGTTTTTTCGATCGGAACGTGGGCCAACAGGATCAATAAGTCTCCCAACTCACCCCCTCCCCGCTTCTTCCCTCTACCGTTCGGCAATTTCGAATAAGCTAGCAATAATAGCACTTGCCTCATAAAGTCATTTAGCTCTTTTCAAATCGGCAACAAATCTGCATTACCCTTGGAGTCTCTGCAAAGAAATTTGTGGAAACTAAAAGCACTGTCGACAAAAACAATAAAAGAACAAAGAGCAAGAGATTAAAAGTTTCCTCATTACTCATTATTTATTAATTAACTGAATTAAAACAATAAAAAACCGAAGTAGTTATCGCTGCTAATATTCATTCTCCATCGAATTATTATAAGTACTCGGTTGTGTTAGATCTAATTTCAGCCATATTTGCACAATTAATCAATAAAAACGAAATCTCTTTCCCGAATTATAGTAAACTGCGCTTATTCCGTCTGAGAATACTTAAGGATTTCTGAAGTTCGATCTATTCTCAACTCATGGATTGCTTTACTTCATTTCACCCTTAAATTACAATTGCACTTTAATTAGCACCACAGAAAGAGAATCACCTGCTATCCAAAGAAAGGAACTTGAGAATAATTACAGGAGCAACCTGCTCGGAGCGTAATTCAGCACGGTCTTTGTTTCGACTTGTTTCCCTGCCTTCTGGCTCCAAACTCGTCAAAAAAGTACCATCTGTGTGGTATCGACTTATCGCATTTAACATCTTTTTCCGTGGCCCAAATGCCTGTAAATGAATTCATTTTCTTTGAAGAGCGATATTCAATGATATTAACTTTTGCACATCGTGAAATTAACATATTTATTTAATCACAGTTTTCAAGATAAATAAGCCATATTATCGCAAATGGTCGGCTGAAAAATTGAGAAGCATACCTTGACGCCCAATTCCATAAGTTCGGTGTCATTAAGCTCTAGGAAGAGCTTTAAGTCGATATTTTCGGCTTCAAAAATGCTGACATACTTGTCCAATTTCAATCGGGACAAAAGTTCCGAGAGTGATGTGATATCGTTCGCTTTCTTTTTCGATTCTCCTTTCTTGCTCTATAAAAAGAACAATTTTTGAAATAAAGTTCATCACTTGCCAAACTGTCCTTCAAAAAATACATAAGAATGAGACAGAGGGATAACCTTGAATAAAACTTTACTGTTCAGGTTCTCCAAAACTTCAAACGAATCATTTAAGAAATGAATGGCTGACTGAAAAGATATCGCGGCGGCTAAGCACAGCTGATTATCGTATTTGTATGTTTTGTCACTCGATTCTGCCTTAGCTAACGCCATCGGTATGAATTAACTAGGACATTTTGTATAATATGGTCCAACTTCATTGGTGTTTTCCGTTTTGCACCACAAACCATGGTTTAGAGTTAAAAGATTTCAGATCATCCACCACCGACGGTCCACCGGATGAAACAGTCGACTGACGGAAAATTCAACTCTCACAGCTGTTGTGTTTTAACGGATCCCTTTATTCAATCAAACAGTTATTCTGAGCGAGTTCTTTCTCCTGATGAATATATCAATGTGCATAGCAAGTTTGATACAGCAGGAATTCTTTTAAATGAAGTTCACCTTCAGTGGGAGGTCGTTGAAACACTCTTCGCCAACATATGCCGCTCTCACTGCCAATAGAGACCCTTATTTTGTTGAGTAAGGTAACAAAGGTTTCTTAAACGAAGAGCAACAAAACACAAACCGGAGGAGGATCGTTTATAATGGCGATGGCTTTTGGATTGTCGAATGCCAATGCTTCACCATCCTCACCCTTCGAATTACAGATCTTTACGTCTCCATCCTTAAAATTCCACTGCATTCATGCGGTTCATTTCCTTGGATAAATGAGAAAAAGTCCGCAAGAATCCAGTGAACTCCTTTCTTAAAACCAAAGTCCACCCACGCTTTCGGTAGAGAACATCAGTTCAAATGTTGTTCACCATCAATCCTAATTAGCACCTGAATTCATAATGGTTTCCAAATCCATCCAGAATGCAGAAACGATCGCTCAACGATATACTGGACAACCGTGTAGATGTGTACCGCTACGTCATTAACATTGTTTTATATAGTGACATATTACTGAATTATATATATATATATATATATATATATATATATATATATATATATATATATATATATATATATATATATATATATATATATATATATATATATATATATATATATATATATATATATATATATATATATATATATATATATATATATATATGAAGTCCAAAAGAAATGTGTTAGCCGTTAGATCATGAGTGAAGAACGAAATTCAGTTCCTGAAATGTACCGCCGTGGTAGACAAGACAAAGCGCAGTCAGAAGTGAAATGTTTTTGTCGCATATGACTGACACAGCCACCGGCAGCCATGTCGGTTGTTGGAATCTGAATAAAATAAATGCATTTTTTTAAAAACTCTACAAGCTTATTATTTAGCAAATACTGCAAAAATAACGTTTTGCAGGAGAGCAATGATGGTAAGTTCGTGGCCAGTGGAACAAGCGGTAAGCGTTGGTGTCATTCCACTCGCATCTGGAATATTCGGGTCGGCACCAGCTTCTAAAAGTGCCTCCGCAGCACTTGTCTGCGAGCATGCGCATGCATGTCCCAATGCTGTCGATCCACTCTTGTCTTGTTTGTCAACTTGTGCGCCCTTACGAAGCAACAATCGGACCTATAAAGTGACAATACATTTACATTTTGAGACATAGATCCGGAAAAGGAGGCTACGGACCAAAGGTATGAATTCTTACTTACTTATATATAGGAAAATTATTATATCCATATGAATTCTTTACAGAATTTCTTACGGATTTAAGGGACGGGTTCGTTGCTAATACGGATAAGACTGAAACTGTATGAAAGCGAAGAACCCTTGGGGCCTGAAGTATACAGGTGCATATGTTCCCATTATGTTTATTGTTTGGAAATTCCTAGATTCTTTGATTAGTATTTAGTGGAAACACAACTATCACGTGAACATATTTCGCGATTTGTCCAAATGTTTAATCATTTGCTATTTATGAAACGTTAATCGCAATATGCGAAGGCAAAAATATAGCGATCTTAATGGCGCGTTCGGAATGATTTCCTCGTATTTTAATATATTTCACACCCTCCACAAACCTAGATTTACATACATATGTATAATACATATGTCCACACTGATATAAATTATGTGCATATAAAGACGAATATATATATATATATATATATATATATATATATATATATATATATATATATATATATATATATATATATATATATATATATATATATATATATATATATATATATATATATATATATATATATATATATATATATATATATATATATATATATATATATATACTGGATTCAATTGCATTTGCACTTTGCATGTGAGGTCAAAAAAATTCAATAGTGAAGAAGTAATTGTTTTTCTCACATCCTCTTTGAAGTAAGAAGCACAACTGCAAAAGTCGCTGCCGTGATAAATCATTCGATTTGCTTAAGTGAAGCAGCGACCACATAAGTAATTTATTACGCTAATCGCCGTGAGTCAACTGCTTTCTCATTTTCCACATAAATTCTTTAATAAACAAAACCGCACGATGTCTGTTTGTTTATCTATCTGTGTTGGCTGGCGAATTGTTCTCCCTCTTTATCAGCGCTGAAGCAATCGCCTCTTTGCATTGTCAACAAACTTGCACCTATCACAGTCTCCGACAAAAATTCTTTTACATACCTTCTCGAGATGTGTTCCTCTGGTTTCCCTCACATGTTACGCTATGAAAAATCTCGTTTAGCATTCAACCCATGCATCTATTACGTGTCGTCATTTTCAATGTCTGCACCATACTTTTGGAATCCATTCTTTTGGAATATTCTACACGACCGTTTGGTGGGGTAACACACGAAAGAGTTTCTCAGCGGTAATTCAGAATTCGCCCTCAAATGAGACTTTCTATTCTCTTAAAGAACAGAACTGGAAGAATGAGGATATGGATAACAGCGATTCGCGTGCGATGTCTGAACATACACGATGCACATTAGCCTATTTTTGGTCCACAAGCGTACAGGTAAACAAACACTCTTGGTTACATCATTTGCTCACCTGTAGCCTTGTCAATCAATGCTGCGAAATCCGGAAAAGCAGACATCTAGGAGAGCTGAATTCGTCCATTATACAACTGTTGCGTTCTGTGCTCACCAACTGATAAGCCGAGCAAATTTACATATTTAATAACGCTTATGCCCATAACAAATTCAAATATATCTCTCTTTAGGTCCATCAATCCAGATAGGTATCCGATTACTTCACAATATAATTGCAACGAAAAATACCTGCTTAATATCTCACCTTGTCAACGTGTGGTAAGAGTAGCGACAATTTTTAAATAAGGTAGCAAACGTACCACCGAAAGATTGCCACATGCGGATGCAAGCATAAGCGCGGTTTGTCCACGTTGATTGTCCACGTCAACGGACGCACCATATTTGAGCAGCGTTGCGCAGACAAGTTCATGTCCCAGATAGGCCGAATACATGAGTGCAGTCCATCCACATGTGTTGATGCGATTCGGATCGAAACCCGATTGCAACTGCGCCTGAACGGTGAACCTTGCTTGCAACTTGTTTCAGCTTTACGCCATTAACATCCCGCCTCCACCATATCCTCTCACCACTTTCATTTGAGCTTAACGTATACCAACAGAAAATTACATATGCGAAATTGTCTACCTATGTGTATTATGCATCCTTCCAAATCTGTATTTTTGAAAGTGATATCTAATTCGGACGACTTTATGCCCATTCCTGTATTGTCGACTTAACTTATCTTTCCAACAGACACTCAAAAAAACTTTACATTCTCCTATTTATTTTCTTTCAAAAAGATATTCAAACTAAGAGAGACACTGCTGAAGCCATCTTAAAACCTACTGGAAGGTTCATAACCTTTAGAGATATGTCAGCATGGGATAATATTTTTGGTCTGATTTTCTAGAATGTACACTCTTTGGTTGTTTTAAAAAATCACAAAGAAGAAAAAAAACAGCGTAATGAGGAAAGAAGGGAACCTCAACAATTTCTGCATCACCAATACTGGCTGCAGTGTAAATATCGTACGGACTATATAAAGCATCGTCATAGACGCGAGGCGGATGCAGAAGCACCGATGCGCAGCCGGCTTGCTCGGGAGGTGCACTGGCAGGATGTGTTACTGCCGGTAAATCGCTGAACCGGACAGAACGTACAGCTGCCATATCTATATATTTGATCAGGTGTAAGAATGAACATATGTATTGGACGTGAAGGTAATTCATCCGAGTCAACTGAGATCCTTTTATTCAATGAACAAAACATTTCGGTGATACAATATTAGAAATTACACTAATTAGCAGGAACTCGTAAAAAGTGAAGGACCAAGCGACTGGCACCTTAACAGGTATGCAAATTTGCGCACTTGAGGAGCGAGTAAGCAAATTCGGCAAAATATTCAGGCAGAAACTACTCGATCGGTTGAATGCTCACTCAACACACAAATAACTGACCAGCAAAAAGATAAGCAGAACGCAATTATTCGATAGTAGATGAGCAATGAACTGTAGAATTTATTTCGTATACATTTACTGCCGACGAAATAATAACCCAACGTCTATGATTGTAGTGTTCCCTCTGAAAACGAATGCAAATACATGAATTTTACATTTCGTTTATTGCATCAACTGGTTGGTAGTAAATAATACAGGTGAGAAATGAATACCTTTATGTTGTGATTAATCGCTGTCTCATTGAAATCCTCCGCAAAGAATTTATTTCTCTTGCAATCTAGCCAATCTAAGTGAAAACCAATGAGTGTGAAACGTAAGTAATTTTTTAAAACTGTTTAAACGTGCGTCAATCTTGTCGTGCAGTTTTATGGGTCAACGTGAAACATGGGATGAAACTGCGATGGATATCACTGAATTTCCTATTGCTAGCTTCAGCGCATGCCGAGTTGAAGCTAACTAACGCACAAACAGGCAGACAGACATGTGCACCCATTTGCACAGACACGGCGCCGCCATAAAGCGAATAAGAATGAATGCGCCACATCTTTCATGACAAAATCGAACTAGCTAACAAGCAGAAAAGACATAGAAGGTTTAGTAGGACAGGATTGCGTGAAAGGAGTGATGCATGAAACGACAGCAACAAGAAGACAGACGAACGTGCACTAAAAAGGCGAACAAAACCCGTTTTTGGTGTGCACCGATCGCTGATCACAACGTAGCACACTTGTTTCGTCTTTTAAAACGCACGACCCACTCATTTGCCATCAAAATTTAAAGGTACTCGGGTGAATTCCGCTATTGACGGTACTCAGGTAATGAGTTCTTGTTATCGCCTATATAATTTCCTCTACTTCTCTACTCCTCAAGGTTCTTCCACGATTCGCACAACGTTTTATAATATTCAACCTTTGTGCACTCATAATGATCTACTGATAACAGATTCGCTCATATACAGCACTGCTAAATTATGATTGATGTGGCTCGCCTGCAGATGCGATCATCTTGTAGAGTCAGTGCTTAGTTGTTTTATATTTGCATGGACATTTGTTCAGTGATATAACACGTATTTCTGATTACATGAAGTTTAAAAATTATGAACACGCTGATAGCTCGTCTATTTGTTCATTTAGTGCGAAATTCTCTCAACTGATTCCCCGAAAGATATTGAGTTTCTTCGGAATTCCAGGTGTTTCTATATTCCATCGCAGGAATAGCGTGGGATTATTCCATTTGAATTGCTGAACGCTACTTTTGTCCCATCAAAGTCCCGTACATTTTTTCCTCTTACGGTGTATCCGAATTTTTCATCAATTTCTCCTTTAGACTTTTTCACCCAATCGTATTAAAACAGCAAGAGGCAGAAAAAAAGGATGCTTTAGGTGGCGCAACTTTGACGACCGTCGTGCCATTTCTAATGGCTTTCTATGTGGTAAGTCACAAGGCTCTCCAAGTCGACGAAAATTTGGTGATTTCAGGCTACCTTCAAACAAAAGGTCATCGAAAGTCAAAACGCAGGGACTGCGGAGGAAATGGATAGAGACGCGTATCGGGTGGAAATATGTTGGGCATAGACTTTTAAAACGAAAAGTCATTGAATGAAGGGATGTCACCAGAACGGAAAACTTTTTCGTAGAGATATCTGATTTCTCTTCCAGGTGTCCCACCTAGAACGCTCTTACTCAGGTGCTTCCTCTCACTGAATACTTATGTAACACTTAGCTCTAACAAGTATTCTTTATTCACTAGCCAGATCATTTTCCATATAATCGATAAAACGCAAGCAAAATGGTCATTTTTCACTGCGGTAATATTTCGTTACGAACACGGCTGTTGCGGTGGAGGTATGAGTCGTGTCTATTCCAAGCATTACGAATAATTTCAAGGTTTTGTGTAATGTGCGATGCATGTATTCTTTGATTGTTTGTGTTGGAGGTTGCAAATGTTCTTGATTTCATTGTTGAGTTGATTTTTATTGTTCCCGTTGATATGTTTTGTTACAGCATTCTGGCTAGCAAGAGAATACAGGTGCATCCAACACATTTCGGTACCTGAGTCGACTTCAAAATAAAATAACGAATCACTCAATATGTCGGTTGCGAGTAAACGTCGTTTCGTGACAAAACAAGTGGAGAGTGAACTGGTGTTACCCGAACGTGAAGACATCATTGCGCAAATCCTCGGCACACGAGGAAATAATCTCCATGAGGTATTTTTATTGTGGAACTTCAGAAAACACTACCGACAGAGATTAAAAGAGGCGATCTCTGCACAGAGATGTGATTGCATTTTTTTTTAGTTATTAAGAGGTTAGGCAGAACTTTTTTAAAATGTAGAATTGGTTTTGGAAAGTCGAGAAAAATGGAATACATCGGATGGAGGTTGTAAATTTTGAGATGTCTAGGAACTGACTCATTTTTAAAGACATGAGGAAGGGGGCGGCCATTGAGACTGGTGACGGTTTCAACATTGCGTGCTGACAGCATTCTAAGCGCTCCTAGACCACCCCCATCATTTTATTTGCATGCCACTGATGAATATCTCCATAATTATGAGACTTTTCCTTCGAGACCGCCAGTTTACGCCTCTCATGCTAGTTGTTCATTATTGCGTTTTGCAACCTAACAGACAGCATCATCTATATCTGTCATGAAATATGAGGAAGTTGGATTCCGAGATGGCAAAGCATGTGGACATTGTTCCTGTTTACTTCGGCTCCGGTTTGGGAGGAAATTAATGGGGGAGGGGGTGAGGAAGGGGGTGGAGAGCAGAGCATAAGAATTGTTTTGCTCAAGCTCTGAAAATGTGAGCTCAAAATGTGGGTGTTATTTGCGTTAATCTAAAGCTACTTTCCTGATAAATATGACGTAAATGTTGTTAATTATTACGTAAATTTACCTTTTGATTTCAGGTTGAAGATTCGAAAGGCGATAAATATTTAGTGAGTATGCCGACAAAATTTCGTAAGTCAATATGGGTAAGACGAGGGCAGTTCGTTTTCGTACGACCTATCGAGGAGGGCGACAAAGTGAAAGCTGAGATAACCAATGTGCTTGACGATGAGAATGTTCTGTATATTCGAGAGCACAAACTTTGGCCTCCACGGTTTGCTTTTCATCTATTTTTCTCCGTCGGACTCTTTGTGAGATTCCTTTTCTGTCTATTTCCAATGTTTTTAACTCGTATTCTTTTTGAACGGTGCTCAGTACAAAAAAGTGAATTCTGTTGATGGGGATAGGGAGGGAGGATTTTATTTGAGGTTATACGATAATTGCATGTTTTTGTGGACAGGTTTGAGCGCGATGCAGAACGATTAACAAGAGAAGCGAAACGCGATGTAAGTGGTGATAAGAAACATGAAGTGATAGATGCTGATATGCTTCCACCGAGTGAAAGTGACGACGACGAAGATGATGGACAATTCGAAGATGGCAGTGAATGGAGTAGGTTGATTGTTTGATCTTCGTTTCCTAATCCGTTTATGAAAAAATTGGTGAGGAAAGCGGAATGGTTTTTGCTGCCCATCACGAATGTTTGCTGCCCATAACAGAGAGAGGGAGAGGGGAGGGGGAAGGCAGAAAATGAAAGTGTGTCGTTTCCCGTAGCATTTATGCTAGCATTCTTTTTCATCATTTCGCTATATCCGACTATTTATTCTTCTCTTTCTTCAACGGTCATCTCTTGTTTTAATCGCGGCTAGCATTAGCTAGTAAATTTTCTCCATGGAAATACACTAGGAGGTTATATTGTATTTGCAGTATTAAGTGAATAGTGAATTGATTAATAATCAAGAGAATGCAGTTGCGTCCAACTTTGGTAACTGTGTGGTTTTCATTATTTGTCTGCTCCTTTTTCAAAATAGGCAATGGTCGTAATGAGAATCGTCATATTGTCAGCACCAAGCTGCAAGCATTGAAAGAACTCAACTCGTTCAAAAGAATGTGTCGGAAACAGTATGAGCTAAAAAAATGCTTTTTTGCAGCCTTATCCGTATGTATATTTGCATATTTTTTATGAGTATTTTTACGTGTATGTTCAAGGAGCCGAATCTGGTGATGAAGAACTCGGGGGAGATGACACAGATTCAGAAGATGAAAGTGAAGGGCAAGAAGATTCCGAGAGAGAAGAGCGACCCATCATCGACGTTTACAATCCGAATCGTGGTGCTGCACCGAGACATCGTTGAATAGGCAATTTTGCTCTGAATATCCTTGGTGTTGGGAATCATAATAGCTGAAGTGACTTTGATTGCACATTGGAACGGCTTTCTTGATGGGGGATATATAAAGCAGAGACAAGAGCCATTTTAGGTTGTTTACTGGATTGAATTGGTGTTAGACGTGGGTTTCATTGAATAGTTTCCACACATTCCATGTTTCCTGCTGAAATCCTATCTGTAGCTGCAAAAATTTTCTCGTACAGACGAATGCGTAAGGATAGAAAGCTAGAACAAATATGAATTAGCGTTTATGATAATTTTTAGCGTTTCTTTTGCGAATGCCACTGCAACTCATACTCAAAATGAAGATGTCTGTTGTCGTGAACCCCTTCAGGAAGAGGATTTTCTCGAAAAAAGAGAGGCCATGTTCAGGCAAATGCAATACGTCGATTAGCGAAGATAATTAAGAAGAGCTTCAGACTTTCGTTTGCTTATGGTCACTATTTTGTTTGTGATACATCGTCTTCGTTATTTGCACAGCTAAAAGGAGCTCTCTAGTTGTCTTTCGTTGAACGTTTTAAAGATTGGAGCGAATATTCTGATTTCGTTCGTTAGCAATTTTTCTTCATATCCCTATCAGTCCAGCGAGAAAAGACAGAGGAAATTTCGTGCAAACCCAGACGCCTTGTTAATTGAGGGTAGAAGTTGATCCGTTTATCCTATGGCAAAACCGTCTTTGCATATTATTTGAACGATTCGAGCTTTCAAATCTAACTTGATGGAGTTGAATTCCGCTCTGAATTCATATTGTTCGCGTTTTATCCTGTTTAAAGTTTTACTTCTTTCATCAAATTTCACCGTCATAAGTATTAAGAAAGTTAGTGTCGATATTTTTCGTGGTTACTTGTTTTGTCGTCTTTACTTGTCTTTCAGCAACATATAAGACAAAAATGTTGAACTTTTTCTTGCAAATGAAATGTATGGCACTTTTAAGCTTTGAAAGCGAAACAGATGCACCTTTTAGCTATAAAATATTCGACAGAACCGTTGAGGTTATGCACTTACGATTGTTTCGCCACGATGCAAACAGTTATCCGGTTTAGCATTTCGTTGATCTTGTATATTGCTTATGTTTACGGCGCTGACTGCACTGTGAATCTTTGAGGATCGCTGCTAATGCTCAAGGGTGTTTCATGCTGGTACTTCCTACTCGTTCTGGTATTTTAACTAATTCTTAGTCACCAAATAAACTACGGCATGTTGTGAATAAAAGTTTGAAATGTATGATGGTGACTTCTTTATTGAATTGGTGCTGAACGCCATGAAACATATATTTGTATTTTGTTAAATCTGATTTCGCTGTAATTGTATACATGAACGGCTTTGAAGAAACCGCGAAATGCCACATCACGTTGGAAAGCAAAAGAATTTGATTTTCTTCTTAATTTTTGATGGTTAGCGATGTGTTTTATTTATAAGTTGTATAACGAAATGTGGTAGAAATGTTGAAGTCTACGAAAGGTGAGGGGCAGCGATATTGATGGCATTTGTTTGTTGTGGCCGCTGTGCTCACGTGATCGAACCGGTCGACGTATTGATGCTCGTTGCCAAATTTTCTTATCGATATACCATCGGATGATATGAAAAGTAATTGCACGAATTTATATGTTTTGCTAATGAAGAATTACCTCAGAACTCGTCGGAAATTTCAGTTTTAAATATGTTTTCATGGCATTCTATGATCTTATTCGAGTTTGTTCTGTGTCTTGGGAGGTCGAGTAGCTATTAAGCTTGCGCGATGTGCATAAGGTTTTTGTTCAATTCCTTACTTAGTCGATGGTTTGAAAGATAGCGGCTTCACATAATTGTTCTTTCGTTTATGCAGTCCACTTATAATGAATAACTGTTAAAAGCGGCAGTAGGTAAGGGAGTTCTGACAGTTCTGGCAATCGATTGGTAAGTGAGCATCCTGAATTGAGCTGTATTTCTTTACCCATAAGATTATACGGCATCTCTATACAGCTAAGTGGTTTTGTTGGAATAATGGAACGAAGCAGCTAGTATTAACGATGCAGCTAGTAGTAATAAATGTTTCGTCCGTTACTGTAGAAGCATTTTTTGCATTCCTTTTTATAATCTACTAAACATTCGGGTGATTTTTTTGGCTTATTGGCTTCGAACAGCCGTTGTTCTTTTCCGTCCCGATATTTGGGAAAAATGTTTCTATGAGGCGTCAAATTGCACATGTGGGACTAGGAGAGGAAGAAAGGTAAGAATTGTATGGTGTACAAGAGGAACGCCTTTGAATGCTCATCATGTAGGTGACTTTGTTGTATCTAAGATGAGGTGTAATGAGGGCATAGGTGGAGGATTCGTCATGTGGTGCTTACAGATCTAAGGAAGTTGATAATACGACTGTTCCAGTAGATATGAAAGCCAATTCTTCAAAGCAGATGGACCGTCGAAATCCGTCACGACTGGACAAGGGTTGACTGTTGAGTTGCTTCGTTGAAAATTTTCGAGTTTACTGTTATTGCAAGGTAATAAGTAAGCTATGCTGCAAACAGGTGTAAGCTTCTCTCACCTCACTTTTTAACCTACCTTATACCAACTGGTAATTGGGCGGTCGTTTTTTTTCATTGATCAGAGTTTTTGTAGAAGGTGCATAGTTGCACTACACTGCACAGTTTCGCATGTTGATTGAAGTCTGGATTGGCAAGTTCCTGTCTTCTTACATCAGCGCTCTGTCTTACTTCCGGTCCGTTGCATATTCTAATACTGTGACTGCCGTTTGCAATTTTTCGTTATGCAGCCACCAACCGGGCAAACTAAACGAACCCTAAGTGAAGCAAAAAAAGGCATGCAGGCGTGCATTCTCGAAACACAGACATAAGTTAATTGTTTCATTCTCGCGTTTACTTGTTTGTTTAATTTTTGTCTGTCCATATATATATTTATTTATTTAGTTATAGTTAATACTTTAATCACTACATAACTGTGAGGAGATGCATTGTTGGATTGTAACAATAATTACCGCTTGCCAGCCACTACTTTCAAACACTGTTCGTCTGGTATTAACGCCGGTAAGTTATAACAGCGGAATACATCCCCGCCACCAGATATTGACATGAATGTTTACGGCATATTATGACGAGATAGCTGTTTAGCGGAGATTTGGGCCGCGAGACCTTCATGCTCCGAATGTTTGCTTCATGAGCGTGTCGAATGCGTTTTTCATATTGTATTGCATGATGAGTCAGCTCCACTTGGCGTACGAGAGGTGCCGCTCAGGCTCTTCACTTCCCAAAATTATACGGCATGTGATACCTTCGACGAGGGTCACTGAGAAGTTTAAATTTTTCAGGAAAAGACTTGCTAAAACAGTGGGAAAACCCAAAGAGCTCTGACGTGTCCAACTTACTTTTCATTGCATGATGTTGACTAGGTAGGATGTGTTTCTCAACTGTAGTTACACATTCGCCTGTCGTCATAAATTTTGTTTTGCGTTCATTCGTATAACACTTCCACGAGTGCAGCTTTGACTACGGTAACCGCGGATTTGAGCCATATAGGACGTGAACGTGTCATCGCAAAAGACACGCTTGGCGTTCATTGATGCAATCGTATCATTGCAGTGGAGGACTCGTTGCATTGAACGCGGTTATTCTTCAGTTATTCAAGCATGATATAAAGTTTCGGGGGGGGGGGGGGGGAGGGGAAAGGGAAGAGGAGAACCGGAGAAGATGGGCTATAGATAACGATATGCTACGGTGTGAACGGAATTTTTCTTATCGATGGGACAGATTTTCTTTCCTCACTAATCACTTTGCTATCGAATGTTCTAGACAATTCCCAGATATCTTTTAATCATTTGATGCCAGTGCCGAAACGAATGAAAGTTTGTCTGGGAATAGTCTGTGTGGATTGGGGATTCTTTCATTAAAAACTTTCTGCCTTTTATAATGAGGCAACGAAATTAGCTTTCTAGGAGGAACATATGCGTTCATTAGTGCAAATGACACATATTTCTTGCGTACGTAAGTGTATATAATTTATGTTATTTGTAATGGCATGTGGTTTGTCGCTTAACTAAAATAAATTCTTTGAATAGCAGTTTATGATGAGTTCTCTCGATTCTTGAACGTTATTGTTGAGATGACTGCTGATCAGCCCAGTGAAACTGATTCTAGCGGAGGAAAGGTGAAATCGGCTATTTGGTTGTTGTCATTATAGCTCTAGTAATACTCTTAGTCGATAGATTTGAATCTGTGATCTAGTGAGCAAATCCTTTTTTATTTCTTCTATTTGCATAAATGTGAGTAATCATTGCTATTACATTTGCAATGCATATGAATGGAATATTTTATCTTTTACTGCATTCAAGTTTTCTAACATATTTGTAGTAGCGAAACATTCGTCTCGCATATTAAAATGAACTTCATCTTGACGGATTTACTCGAAAAACTGAAGTGCAAATCAAAACGCATAAAAGGGTTCGTTATTA
Organism: Ascaris suum; assembly: GCA_013433145.1. Lineage (NCBI taxonomy): Eukaryota > Metazoa > Nematoda > Chromadorea > Rhabditida > Ascarididae > Ascaris > Ascaris suum. The sequence continues at coordinate 4,685,902 of CM024178.1, read as the reverse complement.
TAAAGTGAGGCGTTTATAATGGTCGATTATTTGATTTGCCATAATGTGGCTGTCAATAGCTATCATATCTGAACACCTATCATTTGAATGTTCTCCGAGAAACTGGAATCGCTATGGGCATTGCTTTACCGTGTTTGCGGTGTGAAACGTTGAATACCGGCCAGTACCGTTCATGTTTATATCTCAGTGGATCGGACGTTGCATTGAAAATCTTTGATACAAATCTCCACCGATTGAATTTCTGCTTTAAAACCTTGTAAAAGCTGCAAACCTAGTGCTTTAACTGTGATCTCTCCACTTGCCTATTTGGTATGGTTTTGAAGTCAGAAAATTCGCGTTTGCAGTTTTTTTGGGGTTTTAGGCAAGGATAATTTGTACAAGAAAGAGTTGTTTGTTACATAGTTACTTTTTGACATTGTTAGTACATATGATTTATCTTTGCCAGTTGCAAGGATTTGATAATAGGCAAGCTTTCGACAGTTCGCTGCATTGAGGACGTTGTTTAATTAATCACATTGCGGTGATAGGAATTTGTCCTGTCTCGCCATGATATTCAATCACCACAGCAGTAGAGATTAGGTTGCGTTTGCACATTCAGATCATACAAGCATCCCCCCCCCCCCCCCCACCGAGCATCTTCTCGCCCCTTCTCCAATGTTTTCCATGCAATTTTTGCGACTTACTATTTTTGCCAAGATTTATCTTTATTGTTTGGGCCAAAACCTGCGCCTAGTTGATTGGCAGGCTGCCAGAAACAGTCTGTAGTGAAGTGCTGTAGGTGTTCGGGAAACACGAGTTTAACGTTTTGAGGTAATGTTTTTTCCAGAATTTTGAGGATTTGAAATTTTCATCCTCCTCGTTCATAGTCTGATTATTGATGATTTTCTGGAAACTCCGGAATGGTAGCCGTTCTTCCCCTTCTTAACTAAATAAGTTTTAGGGCTAGAATCAGCGTCTCTGCGTCATCCACGTGTTGACTAGGTCACTCATATTTTACATATATCATTCAACGGGAAAATAAGTTCATTTCAAAGCTCAATTCTGTTATATCTAGTTGGCGTTATAGGGCGATGGTTGAAGTATACGGGTTAAGCGAGAAGCATATAATATCGGATGCGGGCGCATCGTCCGCATTCCCCCGAACGGTAGTATGTGTGCTCCACATATGCTGCGTTACAGCAATAGCATTCATCTTGTTTTAGGCGACTGTAGTTGCCTTTTTATCATTTAGTGAAGTAGAGCTTAGTTTGCGGAACAAGCAGGAAGCAATTGCGGCGAAATTTGGTTCTCTTGAGGTGAAGAGGTTGTAGGAGCGAGGATATATAGGATAATTTAGAAGCAAATCTGGCAAAATATAAAGTAATAAAATTCACTGAGGGGTTTAAAAAATTGCTAAGCACTCACTTACTCAGCTAGTGATTTCTGTTTACTCGTTTTCGTCATAATTTTATTATTGTACCAAGTCTTTATGGTTGTTGTTGAGATTAATTTCCTTTAATTGTCTTTATCTTGAATTTCACCATCGAATCGACGTATGGTTATCCATTCTGAATAAATGCTGACAGCCTTGGAGAAACTGATGGCGAAGGAAATCGATTTGATAATATAAATGGAAGTTATTATTTTGCAACATTTTCGCTTTAAAAGAGCGATTCTGTTGGTCACATTTCCGATTGTTTTATCTCACATCTAATTTTCATAGGATAAACATCGTACTCTAAGCCTGTAGGAATCTAACTCACGCATTGTTCATGCTTACAGCTGGTTTTTTCATGATTGCCGTTGCTGACACATTCGATAGCTTCTTGCTTTGAGCTCATTTATTATCTAACATTCTTGGCGCGTTTTATCGCAACGAGTTTTTTAGTCGAACTGAGACTTGAAACGTAGCTATCGTTTTTTAATAACCACTAGTGAAAAGGGTACGGGGAAGCCCGTGACCTCTCGATTTTCGAGCAACTGCCATACCGCAGCATTCGCCTAACCAATAAAAACCTTATTGATGTTTTAGTTTTTATGTTTAGCCGACGCTGTCATTTTTTCCCTCTTGCCGAAAAACTTCAATATTTATCAGAAACCGATGGTTATTAGCTGGCAGTTTTTGTTTTACTAAACAATCAGACCCAATTTTCTTATTAATTTAACAATCAGTGTTGCTTCCATTAAGTTTCCTTGCGATTGTCATTTTTAATATTATACCACTTATTTCTTCAATAGTGCATAGTTTCAATTACTGATAAATTAGTCGTTTTCGTTTTTATAAAATATAATAAATGCCTTCTAAAGTGAATTAAATGAAAATGATTGAGGCGAGTTGCGATTGCCTGAAGTCGGCGTTTGAAAGAATTTAGGCGTTTGTTTTTGTTTGACGCCGCGCACATCGAATTCGTTATCGTGACGAGTTTTTCGTGATGGAAATTTTGTACTGCCGACTGTCTCTCTAACAGTTTTAACGCATAGACTAGACATTCCTCTTTGCTTGGGTGCTCTGGAGAACACACTCTGCGCAACCGTTGTCGGCTGATCGCTTCCTTCTTGAGCAGTTGATTGTGTGACTCATTCGCAGTCGTGTTTTTTTTTCAATATTAACCACTTTCAAGATTTTATTTTAGGGAGGATGAGGGAGGAGGATAAGAAAAGCTTCTTTATGACCGGGTAACTGAGTGAGATATACCGAATGAGGGGCTGTATGGATGCTAGCCTCCCCTCCATGAGGGTAATATGTCAAATTGCTTTATATTTTAACGGAAGTATGTTCTTTCAGCAGCTATCGTTGTTCTGCTTGCACTTTGAATGTCTAGCAAAATGCGACAATATTGTTGCTGATTTCGCATCGATATTTCCAACTAACAGTTTCTTACAGATCACATCGTTGTTCATTTCTACAGCTTTAAACGGCTCTTATCTCGTTTCCTTGTGTGCGCTTTTTCAAATTTGCTTACTAGAGCGCGTTGTGACAATATGTATGTGTTTATCCATTTAGCGGTTTCAGCCAGAGAACCACTGAACTAGAGTTCACGCTTTAATAGATATAATGTGCTATACAGGTTGGCATCCAAAACCCTATCTTATGTTGAACCATCTCTTCGGAAAAAAGTTGCAAGTATTTAAAGAAGACATGCATTTTACACTGACCGATTTTTTATTTCACTGCGGTCGGATCACGAAACATGTAATATTAGGATGATTCTCATTTGTTGTAAACTTGTGAAACTGGTTGCTGAGAAGAGGGGAATGCGAAAGTGCATCTGCGGCCAGCTCCACTGATGTCTGTCTGCACTCGTTTTGTTTGAGATCCTGCTCCGTTCCCTTCATTTCGTCCTTCCCTCACTCCCCCTCCCACTTCGTTTTATCCTTCCCTCATCTCTCCCTCCTCTCTTGCTCTCGCTACTAACCTCTGGCTTTTCTCTTCCACTGCGAGCAGCATTGTAGTGTCTCAACGTCAGAAGTGCGTGTCGTTCATTACACCGTAAGCGTTTTTTCCTTCTGCTTTTTGCGTGGCAATGTATTTTAATTTTTTTACATTCTGGCTATGCTTTTCTGCTTTATTTCGCCTACTTTGCAAGTTAAGTTATATTTTAAGTTCTTTTAATTCAATTCGTTTCATTTCAACGTTTATTGCATCATAAGCGAAACTTACATTAGTGCAGACTTTATGATTTAAATATTTCTTTAGCAAGAAAGTTTTTGCTGAACTGTGAACTTATTCGTGTCGAGTTTACCTCGATTTCATTTAATTAGTTGAGTTCTACGCTTGTCCTAGGATGCGTATCAACTGCCACACCTTGATAATTGCTTATTGTGTCTTAATCGTTTGATTACCACCTTGAAAAGCGAGATTGCATTTGTCTTCTAAGTTGCATTTTGTGGCAGCCGTTTCGTGAGGAAATGATCCACGCAGAAATTAATTAGTCGTTCATTTTTCTTATTGAATGTTTGCTTACAGCATAACAGTTAACTTCACAAATGAAGGCCTACTGTGTTCTTTGGGGAGAGCGGAGGTGAGGTGATAAGTAGCTTTCAGAAAAAAGCGATTTTCAAGCTTCCAGCCACCTCGAGCCGGCAAAGTACAGATCAGAGGAGTGCAGATATCTGACTTATGACAGCATTCGAACTGGTAACGTTGTGCCACGTGACAAGGCCGTGTTTGTGACACATTGTGCTCGTGATGGGCTTTGTCTCTCCTTCTTTATTTCGTTGAATTGCTTCACCTCTTCTCGTCCTTTTTTGTCTACGATAGTGATGCACGTCATGAGTTGATTAGGCAGTCTACGATGTCCAATCTCTACGTTTGAATCTGGCAGAGTGAAAAAAAAAGGCTAATGTTTTACAAATATTCGTTCTCAAGCTACAGAATCTTTTGATCGCATGTCAGGGTTGTGGATTCGCATGTCAACATTGTAAGAGTACGAAGTTCAGGTGCGAAGGTGAAAATTTTTTACCCGATTGACACTAGTCAGTGTTGCAGTTAAGTTTGGTATATCATTTGACCGCATTTCTTTGGTTATGCATCAGTTTCGGGAGCAATTTTTGCAAAAATTTTCTTCTCTGTTCGTTGTCCTATTTTCCGTCACATGAATCACAAAATTGCAAAGTGATAAATCAAAAAAGATTTAGGGCATTTGCGGGTTGAATTCGTTAAACTATAAAAAACCATAAATGATGAGTGGTTTATCCGGTTTTCTAATGGCAAAAGGTTTCGGCATTTGGCGAGAATGGTTTCTGATGTGATCCCGTTGTCATCGTAGTCGTGAAATCTTCAACGTTTTTTTGGGGTTCGCCTAATTTTAGTTTTAGTCATGGAAAATTTGGATTATTATACCAATAGAGATTAGAGAAGAGTCGTTTTGGCGGAGTTAACTGCCATAATGTTGCAAGCAGTGACGGCAATATTGCCAGAAAAAAAAGCTCGAAACCTCTCACTTTGTTTTTTATTGTTTTTTTTTTTTTTTTTTTTGTGAATGTGTCTTTTTTCACAACTTCCAAGGTGGGGGGAGGGGGTTTTTTGATCTTAGGCATCCCTTATTTTATGAGCTGTTCTTTATTTTTGCTTTGTTCAAGGGATTTGGGGAGGTGTACTAGTTGCTTTTTTTTCGAGGAATTAGAATAACTGTTGTAATGCACAATAGGTGATGTGCTAGCTTTCTCAAAGGTGTTTTTGCATCGAAACATGCTATCACAGCTTAATTCTTTGTTTGCTATGCTCATAATGCTTCTTTCAGCATTTAAGAAGCTGCATTTTCGTTGTTTTAAACGCGAACTTAAGATATTTCATGATTGTATGAGCCTTAATTTAAGGCTTTTGTATGTCGTCATATAAGCGAATAAAGACGCCATGATAGCATTTACACGATGCAGCGTGAATTAGTTGAATTGGATGAGCTGGACTGGGCACTGCCAACAACAATTTGAAGGATAAACGAAAGTAGTGATGAAGTTTGGGCTCTGCTCTTCTCTTATATTTTTCGGCAATGGTAAATTCGGCGTGAAAAGTCTGGGAGAGAGCAGACACTTGGGTGTGCATCATCGTTTATTTAACTGTATGTTTTCTAATTTAATTTTTGTTCGATAGTAAGCGGCGAAATTTGAATTCATTGCGTTAATATACATTTAAGTAAATATTATTTTGTTGTGTACAATCAATAATTTTTCAGCTTGTTGGTCTCCTATTTTCTTATCTCTTCTTCAAGGAATCATCAGGAAGTCGTACGCATAATGGGAAATAGCAGTTCACTTATGCTACAAGAGGATGAGATATTGGCAATTGCACGAGAAACTGGATGTTAGTTAGTTACATTTCATGGTGCTTGCGTTTGTTCCTCCTTTATTTATTTTTTTCTTCAATTTCACAAATTAGTTTCATTTGGGCTCATTACTTAGATTAGTAAACGATACTTCTTCAAAGGCTAAAGCTGTTACTACGAGGATTTAGTACGCGTGAGCGAAGGAATGTTTTTGAATAATGAAGCAACGTTGCTTCCCGCTGCACTCGTGCTTCAGTGATGGTGAGATTTCCGCCTTCACTGTGTTAATTTTATTAATTTAAGAAATCATTCTTGGCGTTGTGGACTTGAGGTGTCGACGTGAGGTTTAAGATTGTTGAGGCGACCATGAGATGAATAAAATTAACCTTTGTGGCGCAAGTGTCATATCGGACTCTGAAGTTTCGTGCAACGCAGCTTTTTTCTTTCTATTTAGTCTGTCCTTTTTCAGTTAAAAGTTCTGCTTGTAAGGTTTTCTGGCGTAAATCCATCGTTATTTCTTTATCATTTTGTTTTTTTTTTCAGTTTCACGCAATCAGATTGTTCGATTGTATAGTCGATTTTTATCTCTCGATAAGCAAGGTTCTGTTCTTTTTTTGCCTTCTGTTTTCTTTTTTAAAATTGATTTGCTTATATTTCGTGACATGTCGTCCTGTAGAATGGCAATTTTACTGTCGTTATAAAATTAGAATAAATGAATTCAAAGTAGATTTAAATTCCGTAACAAAATGGGAATTTTCGTGCGAAAATTTCGCCTGATCGCGTATACTAGTGTTAAAAGAACTTAGTCGTTTAACACGAAGTTAGCTTATGGAAATTGCAAAACGGCATGCGTTTTTTTTTTTGTAGTCGTGGCAGCACTTGTTGCGCACTGTTTTTTTTTTCATGAAAGTTTAATTTTTGAATGTTATTGTATTTGATTCGTTGTCACTCTTGGGCGTTCAGTGATAGGTCGATGTTTCAGGACGCGGTTACCTTGAGCGTGATGATTTCTTGAGGATCCCTGAGCTGGCGATCAACCCACTTGGTGATAGGATTGTTGACGCGTTCTTTACCGAAACGTATGTCTTTCGTTTGTGGGCAACAAAAATTGCTGTTTTTAAAATGGTCTTACTCGTATCATGCTCAGGCCAGAAAATTGTCATGGTTTTATTTGATAAAATAATTCATTTAGGGATCGCAGATTGTTGTAGATAGAACAATGTTTCGAATTAATTAATAAAGTTTTTTGGAGTTTCGATCGGATTGGCAACTCTTTGAAGCACTTTTTTTGATTACTTTATTTTCTAAGTGCTAAGCAAATATAGGATCATTGTTGTGCAGCTAAGTTACCAGATTTTGAGAAATCAAAAGGTGCCACTATTGCTAATACTGATAATTATTGAAGTAGTTGCAGCTCTCTGTTGATGCCAAATGAGCAATAGTTGCAGCTGTATTATCGGTTCCTGTTATAGCAAGTAGTCAATACTACACCACCTTATATTTTTGCATCGTAAATGATTCCTTCGAGTCATTCACATTTCTCGGTTGATAATTTCGTCGTGGAATTCTTTATGCAAATTTTGCTACGATGTGCATATAGTGAACATTCATCACATGCAAATAAGTGAGTGCTTCATAAACTTTCCCTCCAAATTTGCATACGGAATCGTGCTGTTTTGTTGCAGAGACGACCCAGAGCAGAAGATCAATTTCCGGGAGTTTATTCGTGTCTTGGCACACTTCAGGCCTCCTAGCAAAGGCAAAGAAAACTCTTTAAACAGTCGTGACGAGAAGCTTAAATGTAAGTTTGATAAGATCTGCTTTATTTCATTAGAATTTTGAAACGGAGGTCTTTTTTCTCGTCTTTGGAATCGGTGAAGCTGCCGACGAGGGTCGCTCAAGCTCAACCGATTGGTACCGATTGTAGCCGACTCCAGACTCATAGTAGTTAGAGCCATGAAGTTTGATGGGTAAATTCATGATTTGTTCATGCTGATGATGATTCGTTTGTTTAGAATCGATGAGTACTAAATTTTAACATGCTTTAGTATTAAATGTGTTTAAAATTTAAAACTAATGACGCAGTGACAAGCCGGTTATCTCATTGTATAAAATGCAGAAGTTAACTGTCGAAGTGTTGCACTACTTCTTGTGATTCTGTGCTGAAACCCTCCCTTTCTTGGATTCTTGGTTACCACCGTATTAGAAGAGCAATCTATCTATCAGCGCAGACTATTTGCGAGACATTACTGCTGACGAAATCCTCTGGAATCTCATCCAAATTTTATTATTTCATATATGGTTTACTATAGGGCGAAATCGTGTTCCTTTATATGGCTGAGTTTGCAATTGAGGGGAATATTAGTTGTGATTGGCCATGATAATTAAAGATTACTCTGAGTGCATTTGAATGTTGTAACTGTGGACATAGTTCACCCTTTTAGAGCTTTTCTTGGCTGTTTAACTGTAACTTTTTTCTTTTTGGAGTTTGCTGATTGTCTGGCTCGTTACACTGTTTGCATTATTGCTGTTTGATCTCCAAATGTGTCTTTTCGTTTGTCACATTTGCCAGCTTAAGTGGAATTGAACAGTTCTTTGATCTTACAAGTTCTTGCTCATTTGTGGAGTCCTGTTAATAACGGTTTTTATGCTCTTTTGTGTATGAGCATTCACGAAACACATCAAGGAAATGTCTTGTTTGTGCTTTGTTGCATGTATCTGTTTATTGATCTGTCAGGAAGTTCCAGCCTGGAAAATACTTGTGTTAGGATTATAGTTTTTTCTTGATATAATGGGCATTACTCGATGATGGTTGTAAAAGAGATCATGACCTCCTTTCTTCACCTTGACCTGTCATCCTCGAAAAACGTTATGGTGTAACTCAGAGCACTGAAAATGTGTTACTTTTTACGCTGGTCGTATTTTCGTTTTCACCGTTCATATCGCAGAGAGGCGGCTGTCGTAGAGGATTTGTACAAACGGTTGCATTGAGCAAGATATGACGGCATTATTCTCTTTTTTAAAGCTATGAAACCGGCTTGTTGAATGAGCAAGGGGTATTTATTGCATGTTATGCTGTATATGGTTACAATTTCAGTTGCATTCACGATGTACGACTTGAATAAGAATGGATACATAACTCGAGACGAATTTAAAGTGATTTTGAATATGATGGTCGGCGCGAATATTACTCCGGAACAGGTTTGCTTTGACTTTTTTCGAGAAGATCGCTTCCTTCCGGCCTCCTTTATTGGACAGGAAGGGAGGCGGAGAGGCATAGCAGGGAGGAGGGAGGCTTAAGAGGAAACATCAGTAGGACATTCTCATTTTCTATTGAAACTTATTGTACATTTCGATCGCTTTTTGATTCCCTCTTTTGTAGAACGGAAGAACTCGTTGTGACGAACTTCTGTCCTATTGTTGTAGGGTGTTTCTCGATGAACGGTCTAAGCTGATTCATAGAGGGGTCGATATTAATTTGTTTACGGTTCTTATTCTTATGAGTTCATCAAATTTCTTACCACTATCAGTGATTGTATTTGTGAGAGAACGTTTTGGAATATATGCTGATGGCTTTTTGCTTCAGCTGGACAGCATTGCCGATCGAACAATAACTGAGGCAGATCTTGACAACGATGGAAAGATTTCTTTCGATGAATTCTGTCGTGTTAGTTGTTTTGTTTTCAATTTAGCTTCATCGAAATCTATGTCAAAATGCATTGAACATTATACAGGCGCTCACCTTGACTGCCCTTATCATAGAAGCACTTCAGCTACTCATCCTAATGACCTCCAACATATTTTTATGCAAATTAAGAGTGCAAAGAGAACTTTGTTTCTATGCCAGTTAGAGGTAAAAAAATTTATATTTGTGGAGTAAGTGGAGGGATTGTTCTTAGGATTTAGGGGCATGTTGGATTTGTAAAGTAATACTGTTTGGTTGGAACTTTTTATGTAGCAGCACCCACAGTATTGTTGGAGTTAAGCAAGTTATAGATGTTGGTGACGACTAGGATATACAATGAACCCAAAACGTGATCAGGATGTGAAGTTAAGTGACTGCTAGCAAGCGAGAACAGCTCATAGGAGTTAATGGTTTAAGAGTTTTCAGAACTCGCTCGGTTTCTATAATTATTAGAACTTTTTCACGTCTTTGGAGTTCATTTTACTTGGCTATAACGGTTTTTCATGTTTTGGTTTTGCTGTAATTTCAGGCAATGGAGAAAACAGACATCGAACAGAAAATGTCGATCAGATTTCTGAACTGATTGGTTAATTGCTCATCAGCCTTCCTGTTTTCTATGCCTCAAGTAGTGTCCTCCGATGTGGTTTAATATCGATCATTGTGCCGTTCGATGATGCTGTTTTGCTAATTATTCGTTTGGAGCTTTGAAACTAGATTTTTGGAGATATTCGATTGGAAGGAAGAGGGAATTGGAGAGGAGGAGGAGGTGGAAGGGAGAAAGGGTTAAGGAATAAGAGAGAAAAGAGCGATAGGTAATCTACCCCGCAGCTTACTGGATTTAACTTGGAAGCAGTAGTGTGCATTGAGGGTCGTAAGAAAACTTAATTGAACAATCTTTTAATTAATTTCATTCTGATTGCACCTGTCCAGAAAGATTTTTTTTTCAAGTAATTAGGCTATTTTGACAAACCGTTTCGGTTATTCTTTGTGTTATCTTTCCTTTTCTACAATACCTGTGGTCTTCAATGGGTTTTTATAACTTGTTCTAATAACAGGCGGAAATGGCTGGGTTTGGTACATTTAGGCTATTTTATGGGTCTGATCGATTCGGAATGGATGTGAATTCGAATTAATTTTGCATCTATTGGATGGATCCTAAATTGAACCGATGTTTTGAGGCTCGAAGCAGTTATGTTATTGCAAGTAGCATTTTGTTTTCCCTCACTCTGGCCTCAATTTGGCTTTTGATTTGTTCGTTTCAGCTGTTAGGTAATCCTTTTGCAGCTTTTAAAGTTTTGGATTTTGTTCTCACTTCAGAAACGATTATTTCCCATTTTAATTTAAATTCCCAATTCCTCATTGACAAAGAATGTCTTTTTCTTACTGTTCACATCACTGTAAATTTGCGCAGAGGCAGCTGTTCCTTGCAGTTTATTCTGATATTTTGAACTTAGTTCATCTATGCAGCATTATGTGCTTTGACTTTGAGAGGTTATCTCTGTCCCCAAAAGTCGTCTCGCACGCTTATGGGAATTCTTTTCAAAGCGATGTTGAATAGATGCTTTGAAATCTGACATCTGCTTTGAAATCTGTTTTGTCACTGTGAAGGAACTGAAGTCCAGTTATAGTTGGCATTATGGTACGATGGGTGCATGCATGTGTCATACTTCATGACTGTTGGCGCAATATGGCAATACCCTCATCGCTGCTGCATATGATGGCGACAAGTATTGAACGTGCCGATTGGCTTAAACGGTGCATTCATATGCTCATCTCATCGCACTATAACGCTAACATTTGCCAAGAATGACTGGTGGAAATTGATGGCACGCTTTCCAGTTCTCTTTTTTGCAAATCCTGTGTTCAGTTTCGCACTGGAAGCTTAATTTATCGTTCACAAAATGCATAAAAATGCGACAGTTGCAGTTAATTTTCTGCATATTATGGGAGGATTTTTGAATAATTTAACATTTTAATAGTTCCTTACAGAAATTTTGGAAATTTTGTTTTTATTTGACATCGGCGAAGAAGCGTCGTTGGCGAATCACCTGTAATGTGTCTTTTCATGTTTCTTGTTAGTTCTGTGATGGTGTTGGGAAACCGTAGATGAATGTTTCCCATTTTCATTCTTCTTAACGGCGGATTATTATGTCTTTATGTCAGCACCCAGACGCTGTGACTTTTGTCGGTTTTAGGACCTACTGTCTGAGCAGTTACGATGCGCATTTACGTGTCGCTGCTGGCAGCATGTGAATTTAATGAATGGTATAACATCTTTTCAACGACATAATGAATATAACAAGTGAAGTCATTGACTGTATAAAATGATTAACTGTTTCGTGTAGGACAGGCGATTTGAGGGGATTGTTCACGGTACAGAAAAAACCCTTTGTCCCAAAAAACGCCGTGGTGGCAGGACGTAAAAAAAGCATGCGTTTGGTTCACTTACTGTTATTGGTCGTGCACGCATATGGTGAAGCCTTACGACGACGCGAGGCGCAGAATGGAATACATGTGCAGTGCACCCGCTGTGTCACAGTGCTAACGTTCGCAAATCGGTGAAACGCTTTGCCAGTTTTGGCCGTCATCCTCTAAGAGGAGAGTGAGACGTAAAACGTATATAGCAGTGGAGTCTGTAACTCCGAACTATTGCACTCCTGGTGAAAACTCTCGTCCTTGACGCTGCTGCCTCGGTAGGATAGTGTACAAGTGCCCTTGCATCCATAGCGGAAGATCGAGGTTCAGATCCCTCCTGTTGCCTGAAATCCTTTCCATTTCTGTCATCGTACTAACTGTGTGTTGTTGCCATAATGCTCGAAGCCATACAGCGATAGATAGATGATGCCGGTTACGTTCGGAATTACAGTTGGTATATTCTTTGGTCATGTATATTCTACATAACTGCAGCTAGATGTTTTTCAGCACTTAAAATGTTCAAGCGTGCGAAACCACCGCGGGCTATTCGCGTGAGCAGAAATTTTTCCTAAGACCGTAATGCGCAAATGTGGAAATACACAGACAGGAGACTGTCGTTTTGCAAATCCGAAAAGTAAACTTGCGGAAATGTTTAAAAAATGGAATAAACGATGTGATCCCGTGAAAGAAATGTTTAATCTTGCTTAACATGTTTATCGTTTATTTTTCGACATTGCTGTTATTGGCAGTGGTGATGCCGAACGATGGGTTGAGCGTGGTGAGCGTCTCTAGAATAAAATTTGCTCTTTTCGACAAACCAAGACAAACTCATTGAAGGTAAGAGATATCCCCTATGTTCGGCATCATTTTCCACTTCCTTTTTGGTTTATTTCTGGGCGATACTGCTGTAAAAGTAAAGAATGCGTTTCATACGATTGATCGAGTATGTCCCTTGCGTTCGTTCATGTGTGGGCCAAAAGAGTATTTTTTAAATTCTTGACTGTTGCTCGGTCATCCACAAGGTTATACGACATTATCGTCTATACCTTCCGTTCAGCTCTTTCTTCGAGTTTTAATAGTAAAAATATCAAAAGTGAGCGAGGCGTCTTCGAAATTGGCATCACTTTTTATTGGAAATTACCCATCACAGAAAATTTAAGGAATCGAAAAGCGACAGGTCATCGCGCTTGCGTTGTCCAGAAATTTTGAGAGATCAGTCTGAGATATTTTTTCCTTGAGTACACTTGCCGAATGAAAATCACTACTGCAGTTCTATGAAAGGATTACCAGGCTTCACCTGGCTAATTTAAGCAAATGCGAGCATTCCTCCGTTGTTGATAAATTAAAGCGATTGGTGATATGATTTATAGCGCCCCAGCAATTGAATGAAAATTAGAAATCTTTCTTCAGCAGCAATACGACCCTCAGATGGGTGAGCACAAGGTGAGCGCCACGGGTATCGATATTATTTTATAGATTTTATTCTCCGATAATATAATTTCCGGCAATAAAAGTCATGCGAAGGTCAAACATCCGAAACTTTCGAATTTTGGTCGAAATTTGCAGAATTCCATCCACGTGATGTCTCTCTACTTCGCACTGGATAAACCAATGCAATCCCAAGAATACGGGTAACATCTCTTCCTTTGAGCGATGCGGAAGCCCAGAAGCCCAGATTTCGCAGCTTCACCGGAGCGTATTTTACAAGGGAGAGCGGAGAGGAGGGAGATAAGCAATCGAAGCTGCCTGATTAAATGCTGCTAGAAAGTGGGATTAAAGCTGCTAGAAAAGTAGAATGCTCGATTGCTGCGTGATGCTCAAGAGCTAAAAATCGAACAAGGGAGGCCAACAAAGTTACCAGTTTTTTTTTCGCTCAAACACAACAGGTTCCACCCTTTGACGATCACGACAGTCGGAGGACGTGTTGTGATGTGACATATTTACCATGGAAATGAATGCGCAACACTTTCCATTATTTCCAAACGCACTATTGAGTAGTTCGATCATATACAGTTGAACGAATCAAGCTGTGGACATGCGTCTATGATTGTGGACTATAACACTACTAGACACACAACAACCCCAACTTCAAGGACAGTCGTGCTCTGAGGATCAAGACTTCGCATAAAAAATTTGTTACCTTATTTGTATCCATCGTATTTTCATTTTCTATTTCAATCTATTCCACTTCATTTTTCCTTTTTTCTGTTATTTTTTTATCGTATTTTCATTCAGTTTATCACTTCTATGTATATTAGATCGTATATAGCCTCGGCTTAGTCAGGAAAAGAACTTGGCATTAGCATACCTTATAACTTAAAGATTAGGGTCTCTATACAGCTGCCATAATGAAAAAAAAAGTTACAAATGTGGCGCAATATTTCTTGCGTTTATTAATTATTTTCGTTTATTTAAGTCGTCCATTATTTTTATTATCACATAAATCCATACTTCCCCTTAGAACACTCTGTCGCAGTTCGCTACTTCATTTGATATTGTATTGTTCTGCATTTTACTATCTTTTTGTCACCTACATATATAACGAGTTAATTCTTATTCCGTTTTTTTTGTGCTTTGTTTTCAACTATCTTCTTAGATCATCCTCTCGTTTCCTAATCTTTTTTGTTTTTTGTTCTTTCTGCAAAATTCTCATTCTCACTCTAAAATATATCTTAGTTTTCTCTAGCCTAATATCAAAATTTTCTCTTTATTTCATTCCCTTATTCCTCTGTGAATATCAAATTTTCTCTTTATTCCTTGGTAACGTATCACCGAGGCTATGAACAATATCTCGTAGATAGAATATCACCTGTGAATTCAGCCGAAATCTGCTCATTCGTTGCTTTAAAAAAATTTGAGATCATAACACAGCCTTAACCTTCTTCAATTTTAACACATTGATTTGCAATTGTAACGCTTATAATGGAGCAAAAATTATAGCAACAATCCACTATAATAATATACGTCGATTATAATGAATCACCAGATGGAAATATTTGTATTTCTAAAGAGCGATTTGTTTGCTTCAAAAATGTTTGATATGATTTCGATATTTCGACATGTTTATGAAAAGCATTTTCCATCGCTGTTCAATTCTATAAGATTTCAAATGATATGCGCATGACAACTCCGCCAATTCTGCAAAATTTTCTCTTCTATTTGGATGTATTTGCTGCTTTTTTTAAAATAATTAGTCTATTTACCACGATAATGCGATTCAACTCAACTGTTTTAAGTGAAAAACGAAAATTCGGCAGTGATAGCTTACGACTTTAATTGTAATTAATAACAGTAATAACAATTCGTTTGTGCCTATGAGTTGTAGTTCATAATTTTGATAGTGTAAATAGACACTGTGAAATTCATTCGCTGAGTAATAGCTAGAAGTCGTTTAACAACTTTCTAAGGGAATAAAATATTACATTACTTGCGAAGTTCTATTTTTTGAAAGAAGATTTTCTATTTTGAGGTCAATTCATCAAGCACTATCATCATGTATATCGCGTATTAGAATTTCAAGAAACCAATATTTTTCTTCTGCGGCTTTTCCCTCCTTCCTCTCTCTCTTGGAGACGTTTCATGAAGCAGTTGTTATTATGGATAGAAGTTGGTAGCTAGAACGCAGTATTTTGTATTTCCTGATTGAGCCCGAAACAGCGGTGGTGTGATTTAAATGCTGACTGACAGAATAAAAGATCTTTTTGAAATACTATATAGATTTGCCCAAAAAATTCGGGAGGATTCAAACGTCTCCCTTATGGGCATTTAAAGATGACAAAGAATTTATCTTGATTTGTCCATTTTAATAATTCTACAACTGGGCAAATTAAGTTTGTCCAAATTAACAGTTTGCCAAATAACATAGTTTCACGAAAAAGTATTTAAACGAGCCAAAACATTTGCACGCTCTTTGTACGGATCGGACCACAGAAAAACGAATGCTTTCCGGAAGTCCCCTAAGGATTATAAGATCAAGCATTGTTCTATAAATTGTATTGTTTCTTGCTGTTACTTATGAAAGCAGTCGATCAGATAAGTGCGGCATAAGAGTGAAAAGTTTTATCGGCTCTCTTGCATACCTTTCCGCTTGTTTGACGAACTGAGCGTTTTTGGTTATCTAACTGGTCGCAAATTTTCAGCAAATTGAGCACATTTAACGGTCTTTAATTCGTTTTAAATTTGATGACTCATCATGAACGTTAATACGACAGACCATGCTGCTGTAAATTATACCTACCAAATTTTTAGACTCTGCCTTCAGTGGGTTCCGAATTGAAACCATTAGACACACAGATATGTACCTATGCACCTACGCAAACACAAACTCTCGATGCTGCACCGCTTCGGGAATGAAGGAGATTTGTATAAGCCTATAACTGTTGAACAACGAGCAGACAACAGAAAGAAACAGCTGGCAATAGAGTCGTGTTGTGCGAATAATTGATTTAATAAATTTATATTTTTAATTAATTTATTAGATTCATATTTCTCCATTTTTTCATTCATAATTTGACTTTCAGTAACTTGACACTCAGTTACTCATGAGCTGTTGTTAGGTAAAGAAATAAAAAGTTATTAGGTAAAAAAGGATATTGAGATGAATTAAATTACCGAGTATCAGCGTTGCTGGATATAACCTCAAAATTGCTAGATTCTCGTTCGTCCCTTAATAAATCGTTTTACACTGAAATATATTTCTAAGCATTTTAAAGGAGCACAAAGAAAATATAATGGTGAGCACGTGACCAATGTGTTGTATTTTGCACTATTTTATTGCTAACGCAATCATGTATCGCATACGTCGATGACATATTCGTCGATGTCGATGTGAGGCGGCGAGCGAGTGGCAAACGTATTTGGTTACCTCATGCACTCTTTGGGTGCGAGCAGTAAGCCAAACAATTACTGCAATAATATCGCAGACTCGTTTACTCCCTCACTATTCACCGCACGTCGATATTTTTATTTGAAATACGGCCCATTGCTGTAGTCATATAGCCTCAGATAATGGGATAAAAATTGTTGCTTATCATCGACTCAGTCTTGTAAAGAGAAATTCTGAAATTCTCCCTATTTTGCAGAAATAAAAAAAATTCTAATATATTTTCCGTATTTTTCACAACTAATCTGAGGAAAATACGTAAAAATTAAGAACTGATGAAGCAAGTTTCAAATACGGATCGGTTTCTGAGCCCTATGGCCTCACTCAACCTTGTTTTCATGAAACGGTTACTTGAATATATGCATTTATAGAATAAATGTCGAATGAATGTTGAATGAACTGTTTCTCACCCTTTTTCGAGAGGTATCGCATACTCGAATATGGCAAAAATGGTAAAAACACAAGTCGTAAAACTTAGCTAGCAGAGTTTGGAGTACAGACGCCTAGTGATCCATAGTCGTGCCTGACTGAATTCGTCTCAGCCTCTACTCATCCGTCCTCTCCACCGACCCCCTCATCTTCCAACTGCACCGTCATTTCCTTGCCACATGGTTGAAGTCAAATGGCAATGTGCACATACTTATAAGTAGCCCTTAGTACAGTTAAGTGTGATTCTTGGCTCTTTTCCAACTAGCAGCATCCTCTGGCCTCAACGAATCCCTCAAAGTAAATTTCAGTTTTTTTGTTTAATTCGTTCCTCATACGGAAGCACTCCGTCTATCATTCGCGATAGTATGAAACGGAGCTGATAAAACATAGTTTCAAAGTAAGCTCAAGCGCACCACAAAGGTGTTGCATATTACTTTTCAAAACATTTAGTAAATTCTATTAAAACTCCTCTATTTCGCGGTTGCTGGTCACAGAACATAAATTTTCGGCAAGCATATTGATGGCAGCATTTGATCTGCTCAACGAAGATGCAAAACATGGTGAACAAAATGTGTCGATGGGACGATGCAAAAAAAGTAAATGCTACGAAAGCTCTCTACATGAAGCAAATTTTCAGCCGATGTCAAGTATTTCTTCCCACACGACTTGCCATCGGTCTCTGAATATGTGCATTTGAGGTGCGTATTATTTGTGAGCGTCACTGTCATATGATTTAAAAGGTTTTCACTTTCACTACTCATAGGTGTCGGCATCCGTTTATCGGTGTTTGTTTGCATCCTCGATAAAGTTCACATTTTTCTGCTTATCATTAATAAAACATCTATAATCGAAAATTTTCACCTTTAGATTATCTGTAAGATATCTGTTACAATGCAAGTTGAGCAGTTCTCCATATACGGGTGAATTTATAGTGTAACCTATTTGTAGGATCAGTGGAAACTCTCTCTCTTCGCCACTTCTAGAACACATTTGAGTTAATTCAAGTGATCGTCTGTGCCACTTGCTAGCTAACACTGTTGACGTCACTCAAGGAAAGCGCCAATGCAACGCTGACGTCATGCAACTTGTGGAATAGGACCAATAGTTTTATAAGACTATTCGTTTGTCTGTGTGAGGTGAATCGGTCAAGCAGGTCTTTCTCAACAAAATCAGTCTACTGCTCCAATCAATGATTATCTCAATGATCTCAAGAAATGGCGATTAAGCAATAAAACCGAAGCTCATAATTTCGCATGCATGAAGCGCCCGTCAACAAATCGAAATATCACACTTTACAAAACAAACAGTACTTGGTGTCCCCTCGTCCCCCCATCTCTTTTCCTCTCTCTTCTGCTTGAAAAAAATTTGTAAAAAGGTACAAAGGAATGAGAGCTCTTTCAATCCCGCCTCATATTATTTAGACAGCTTTGATCGAGTAAACTGTGCAGTGATTCACTGATGTCTTTTTATCCTTTAATCTTTGGACACACTTTTGAACAGTGACGTCATGTATATGCAGCTAGTTATCGGTAACGTTTGGCCACTCCGTGACCGTTCTCTAGCAATCAAACTTTTACGGAATGGAGCA
Source organism: Ascaris suum (assembly GCA_013433145.1). Classification (NCBI taxonomy): domain Eukaryota; kingdom Metazoa; phylum Nematoda; class Chromadorea; order Rhabditida; family Ascarididae; genus Ascaris; species Ascaris suum. The sequence goes on along the minus strand of CM024178.1, from coordinate 4,667,159 downwards.
CAGCGTTGTAGGTGACTGGAAGTATAGTTGTCTTGTTTGTCTCTTTCAGTGTGAAAAGATGCAGTTACAGTTATAAAGTGAAATCTTCGGACAACACTAATAAAGAGTTTTGAAATGCAACAAATTAACCGGATCCAGTAACAATTCTCCTATCAATTCGAGGCAGCAAAATATCGAAACAAGCCGATCGAAACATAATCTGCATATAATCTTCAGTTTACAAGATTGCTCTGCTCAAGTGCACGATTCATTTTGTCCATATGCATGTTAACTAGCATTGCCGTGGATATTTATTGGGTATAACGTGCAAAATCATCATCGCTTCAGCAAGTCAGCGGATTACACAACAATGCTGAGCTTATCAAAGTTATCAGTTGATGGGACTTCGTTTCATAGGTGATTGTAACTTCTTAAATATAATATGTTACTGTTGCAAAATCATTTAATCAATCGCTCGATCTACAACGACGAACGTATCTGATGCTATGAGCGTTTCCTAATAAATTAAACACAACCGCGCACAAGAATGACTTATTTGACTGATGGGCACCGTCACAATGGGACAAAGGCTCATGGCCAATTGATAAACAAAGAGAATAGGAATTTGACAACGACAGTTTGCGATCAGCAATGACATCTTTGCTCTCTAGCTGACGCGAAGCCGTGACTTCTCTTTTGCCAAACAAATACTCTTGTAATGAGCTTCAACTGTTGTAATAATTTATGCCGAAGTTCTTATGATGAAATCGGCAAACAAAATTTCGTTTATCAATTTCACTTCTGTTAATTTTTATTCTCAGCAGAATTGCATCTACCACATTAAAAAAAATTACTTTTTTTCATTTCTATTGGATGCTCACATTTTCCCTAAACTTCTTTGCAAGTATTCACACTCTCAGTTATTCTAGATTCATAATGAGATCTTCAACGTGCTGACTGCTCAATTAACGTTTTTGGATTTCTACTCCATACTTTAATTTGTAACATTGCTGCTATTTGAATTTCTGTCACTATTTGTACTATACTCTTTACACCTAATGAATTGTATTGTTTTGTTGCATAAGTTTGGTGATTTTGTTTTGCGCGAATTTCGTAATTTTGTATGTTCACTTTTAAAGTTCACTTGAGTATGTACTTCATCGGTTCGTATAGAATTAGAATTGGATAACTCTAATGAAGGGATTGCCTATCATTTGCGTAGAAAGTTCTCTTAAAGAATTGTGTTATGAATAGGAATGCCCTAAACAACAAACTGTTAGTTGTTGCTTCCATTGAGTGAAAATGATTATGGGCGATGAAACTTGTGCTTTTTTTCTCATTATTTCGTGTCAATAGCGCGAAATAATATCTAACTTATCGGCCGAATTTAAGCATTATATTGATGGGCAGATTTGTTGGAAAAGGCGATAATTTGTGAAGATTTTGCGCATGATGCATTATTAAGGATTCTATGAGGTCAAGGCGCGAACAGCAAGAAACATCCAACAAACACTCAGGACATCAGAGGAGGAATAAAATGAGGCTCGAAACGACTCAACACCAATTTGAAAGCTGATGGAGTGAGCGGATTAACGATATCACAGGAAGAAGAATGCATGTTGAAACAACACAAAACTGGAAACTCCAGAACACTGTTTGCACTGCAACATTTTTTGGTCAGCTGAAACTGATGCTCACTTCAATTACAGAAGAGCCAAACGAAAATATTCCTGATAGCGGCATGTTGGAAATGCTACACACAATTCCGTGAGAAAAATTCAAGTTAAAGTTGGGCCTGCAGTATTTCACTAATTAAGACTCATAACTTTTAGCCTGGCAGTGTAATTCTGCTTCTGCGAATAACAACAAGCCTTACCAAATGCAATAAGGGTGAAGTGTCTTTGGGCGTTACCTAACAGTCTCATTTCACTAACCAAGTAGGGAAAACTATGTAGAAATACAGCGGCCCAAAATAAGTGACGAAAGCCTTTAAACAATGCTCAATACATCTATGCTATAAGAGACATAGAATATAGTTTCTAATTTTCGACGACTTTTCTGCAACAGCGGAACAAAGTCAGCATCGATTACTACACCAAGATTATGAACATCATGAACACGTTGTAGAACGAATCTCATCTCCTCGCCTACAACGCAATTTTCATGTCTGAGGTCGACACGAACTGCGTTATATTTCCGGTTATATGAAGTCCTTATAAGACCTCAGCAGGTAATATGAGTCATACCTGGTATGAGCGTCGAGTATAAAGTGTCGAAAATTTTTTTAGCGGCATGCAGTAGCCACGTGTTTTCCAGCAGGTGAATAAGCAAAGGTATTTGTCGAGGAAATACGAATTTTTGTAAACGCCATGCTCTGACTGTTTGCACTATGAACTACATATGTTCGCACAAAGCCACGCCCAATTCTCCGTCACCAACAATTCCCTTTTTAAAGCACGGCTTCTGAGCCATACAAACGCCGCTGACAGCTGCGATTAACTTCATCTGCAATCTAGCGCGGTGCCAACAACAGCTCTTCAATTAATCATCTGCTAGTAAACATTTCGACTTGATTGTTGCATATTTATCATTTTTTAGAACTTGTAAATAGTTAAATTTTGCTCTGCTTTTTGCGCGATCAAAAGTATTGTCTCAACAGCTTTGTGTCTTCTATACGATTATTTGATATTTTTGAATTGTTTTCTTGTACTGTTGCAATATTATGATCGCAAATTGCGGTATTTTTCGCAGTTCATAGAACGACTTAATAACAATTGTTTTCTTCAAATGCTCATATTTGCTTAGAAGTAACGAGTAAATAGGTTTAAATAAATTCATTGGCAGATTCATTAATATAATTATTTGTGGGTGAAATCCAAAAAAAATATTATTTACTATTGGAATTGCAATCCGTTGGCAGTATGGATCTTTTAGAAGCTCTTAGAATCTCTTTATCTGTTTTATGCAAAAATGCGAATTCATTTATGATTATAAGTGCGAAAAAATTATCAGTTTGCACTAATTAGCTTAAGTATAGCTCTCAAAGAGAGTTTACTCTTCGTTTTTGATAGGGAAGTGATATTTAATTGTAAATGAAGGGAGCTTAATTTACATGTTATAAGCTAGCAGAAACATACTTTGCGAGCTTTTTTTTGATAGCTTAGGAAAGAAAGTTTCCCAGGCCCTTTCTCTTCAATGAACAGTGACCTCAGGAGGAGTGACTAGTTACCAATCAAACTGGTCTTTGATCACCAAATATGACCAGTGGATAATTTATGGCGTACTTGCCCAACCGTAGATTTCTTAATTGCTACTATCAGAGAGTTTGAGGAGGAGGGGAAGAGGGCGAACGTTTTGTATCTCACGGCTGTTTGACCGCCTAGCTTTTCGAACGGGACGAAAGCAAACATATGCTGATTTCGAAAAGTTAAGTCGATTTTTGTGCTGAGAGAAGCACGATTCACTATTGACTACATCGTCTATGAGAGCATTTGCCCACTTCAAAAACGCCTCACGATCACATCCATAGAGCGTCGGCGAGATATCTGTTTGGAAATGATGCATAAAATTTGGTGAAAACGAACTGCTGATGCACAATTATGCATATATATAACCTCTGCTGTATTGTTTTTTTTAAGTTGAAAATCATTTTGCATCTATTCAAATACACTTTGCAATTGTGCAATTGTGCTCATTACAATGGTCATTTCATAAAAAGCAAACAAACAATGTAGCATTCACAACACTGAATTCATAATTTGACTGGTGCAAACGACGTTTGCCAAGTTTTCAACAACAAATTTTTTTCCACCCGAGCGATTGTAAAGTCCACCTAGCTGATGCAAAATTCCTTGCAGACATGCAAATTTTTTAATCATCTAAGCGTAAATAACTGCATTCGTTGGTGCGGACCTAGATGTAGTTGTAGTTGCATAGGAGGTCACTTCGTAGTATATATTATGCCCACCAAATTTCATAGAGATAAACTGTGCTAAAACTTTTGTACGAATTGGTCAAATGATAAACTTGCACATATATACATGCACACACAGCATTGTCGTCATGCGCTTCACAAATACAAGGTGGCAGGTGAACGAAAAGAAACTGCTTCATTTTGATGTTCTCAACGTTTCCCATCTCTCTTATTGACAACCAGTCTGCCTTTTTTAATCTCCGTTATGCGACAAACTTTTATAGAAGTGTTTTTGCTTGGAGCAGTTAAGCATGCAATTTATTCTCTTTTGAATTTATTTTTTGTCGCTGCTGTATTAGTTTATTGACGGTTAAGCAGCAAAAGCATTTGAATTTGATCTCATATGGAACGTTTCCCTTGCACTAAAGGCATTTCATATTTTTTTGGAGGCTTTTGAGGCGACACTGGAAATGGATAGTGTCTTCATCTTTTAAACTCGATCTTGAGTTCGACGGCTTCTTCAAGAGCCTTCGATTTGGCCTCAACCGAGTACCTCCGTTGCTCAGTACTCTGAGACCCTTTATAAAAATATTTGAGAGTAAAAGGTCGATCCTTTCAAAACATCATTAAAGAGTTTTCTGCAATACTAGTTTGCGCTGATTCATATTTCATGGGATCGAAAGACCGTTAGGAATGTAAGCGTATCAAGAAAGGAACTAATTTGGCGCAAATTGTTCGCTTTGAATAAATTTGCATACATTGAGATTTTCTTTTGTAAAAACGGCGCATCAAATGCAAAACACTTTTATGAGCCAATTCATCCTCTCACTTACGCATATCACGAGTCGTTTAAATTTTTTAGTTGATGTAAGAAAGTTTTAAAACGTTGATTTGTGTAATGTGTTTGAATGCAAATGATGATATCTGGCATATATGATGGATTGTAATGCTTTGCAGCGACATCCAGATAATAACTGCTAGCATTCGCAAGCTCCACTACTCCAAGATGGATATGCTAGTAACTACAATTGCTACGATCGCTTCATCTGTTACTGAGAACACTATCACGGAGTTCAGAGTAAGTGAATTAAGCGGAATTTAAATAAAGTTTTAGAAATTACATTTCATTTAAAGTCGGAGTGAAACCTCATGATCAGTTTGTTTTATTGTTCGGCCATTCGCCTGCTACCTTTAAACTGCGAAGGCATGCGCAACGGTTTAAGCACTTTTATGTTTTAAACTTGTTGTGCGTTGGAATGTTCAATTTTCATTTATAAAGTTTTCGGCTTTTATTTTCGAAATGCGAACAACGTGAGATAAGATGTGCCTTGATGAAAATTGCGAATTTGTTTTGCAAACAGAGGCATAGAATTTAAATTCCTCGACTCGAGTCAAGGAATTAAAATATTGAGCGAATGAAGGCCGGAAGTTAAATGATCGAGCAGTAGATTAATTAGTTGGTATAGAGTTTTTTGAAAATGCTGTGGCAAACTAAAAAGAGTTGTGACAAATGGGCCAGCTTATTGCTTCAAATTTCTTCGATTATCCCAAATATCAAATAGGGAAGGAGAGTTTGAATATTGAAATATGTGCACGAAATATATGCACTATTTCATAGACACCACGTCGTGGAAAGTATTCTGTTAGAAAACGGCTAACAGAAAATGGTGCTCTCCTGAGAAGAAATAAAAGCAATAATATAACTATATTTATGTATAAATTCAGACTAAAGATTATTATCGATCACTAAATATTTTATCACAGTGACATTTTAAACTAGATTTCTAGCAGTTCAGCTGAACGTGCAAACTAAGTGGCGCTTTATTTTCAGTGTCAGCAGATGCTAAAGATCAATTGGGGCACTAATAGAATTTCCCAAGGCAAACAACTAGGAATGAATGATGGGAATGAATATAGAACCATTTTTTAAATAGTGTGGAGAAACAAATCAGAATAACTTACATGTAACAAAATTGACTGATAATATAAGCTTAACTTTGTAGCTTAAATGTTTTATCCGATCAAGGATCAAATAGCGGAGCTGAAACTTAAAAAGCTAGGTAGGCACCACCCAATCAAGAGATCAAATTGCTAGCAACACGTATATCAGCTCGACTCTCATCATAGCATGTTCTTTTATTTATAAGAAGCGAACCATGTCCCACCAATAGTTACCATCGGCAATCGTCTTTCAATAAACGATTCATTCAGGAGCTGCTAGTATTTCCTAGAACAGAAGTAAGGTAGTAGGTTTGAGCTTCATCACAACTGAATGATTTCCTAATCGGCCATACCTATTTATAGAACATTGGAAAAGCAAGATTTCTCTTCAAAAAATACAAAGCGTTGATTTAAATGAGAATCTTTGTTGAGAAATGAGGAAACGTGAGTGAATTTCATGAATTTCAGAGTCAAGTACTATGGGCACTCGTGGTGGGCGTAATACTCGCATTTATATTAGGCTTCGCGATGGGTGCCAATGACGTGGCGAATGCATTTGGCACATCGGTGGGCAGCGGTGTTATAAGTCTCAAATGGGCCTATATTCTCGCAACTATATTTGAAACACTTGGTGCTCTTTTAGTTGGTTAGTTTATTAGATTTATTTTTTTTACATTTCTATTGCATCTAGCGTTCAGCTCACAATTCAGTTGTCGGGTTATGCTGTAGAACAAGGTAATCTATGCATTTTCAGATTTGAAAAAAATGCAGCTATCTTCTATTTTTGCTAGTGAGCAGTGACAGAACAAAACTTCCAGTGATTAATTTTCCAGCATAGGAATTCTCAAAAAATAAAATTCACGGCTGCTTAAGCAACGATGGTCACCAATACCTTCTGTAAATCCGAATAGGTAAAGGTGCTTTAACGCAAGAATCCAAAAATTTCTTCAATATTCACCGGTCTTTCAGGATACAACGTTACGGATACGATGCGTAAAGGAGTTGTCGATGTCAAATTATATGACGATCAGCCAAAAGTTCTCTTCCTTGGGCAGCTTGCAATTCTTGGAGGTTTGTAAAAAAAGTCTTTTCGTACGTCATTTCTCTACGCTGTGGCTTTTGCTGGGTATGAAACAAATTTCACCTTGGTACCATTATCGCCGAGTGCAAGAATTTCCGTATTTTTTGCTTCATACATTTCATCATTCTTCTAAATGCAACAAAATTGCTTAAACATTCTAAACATAGACGAGCATCAGAAACTGAAACATAATAAATATTCTGTACATTTCTAATAGGTAAAAAAAGAATAAAATTCCTAGAGACGACCTTTTAGAACTGAGAACATCGTCAAATTCGTGAATTTTATCACAATTTCCTTAAGGCTCATTAAATTGCATCAATATCACCAGTACTTTCAGTCGAATGATAGTTTCGTTAATTTCAGGCTGCTCATCTTGGCTGCTGATTGCAACTTTTGCACATTTACCCGTTTCCACTACACATAGCATAACGGGCGCTACAGTTGGATTCGGTCTTGTTGCAATGGGTGGCAAAGGTATTCACTGGATGAAGATTGTTAGCATTAGTAAGTTGCTCATCAGTTTCGCTGTTTCATTTTACTGCAATTTTCGCATCCGCTTTTGCATACCATCCAAATTTCTCATATATACAAGGTAAGTTAGCTGATCCTTTGGCTTATGTTTAGATGGCAGAACGCAAATCCTTTGTTTCAATGAAGACGGTAAATAGCACCCATGAGGGGGACTCAGTTTTGATTTTGAAGTGCAGTTTCTAAAATCTACTGGGAAACATAGGCAATTATGAAGGTTCTTTTAAATCACAGATGGGCTAAAAAATTCACACAGCATTCATTAAGACGGATTTAATTCGTGATACGCGAATGTGTGAGGTAATTAATTCGTACTGTAATATGTTAAGAGTGGTGTATGATGAGAAGGAAAGCTAATTTCCTCACTTCTAACGGCTAAATCTGCTCTCTTCAAATATTGCCACATTGTTTATTTTCGTGCATCCAAAACGTTTTACCAGTTGGAAAGAAATATAAAGGAAAATTCTTCGAAAAAAATGAGGCTTCTCAACTTTATAGGCGCAGTTTCCCAAAATTCCATCCAGAGAAGAAAAACCAACGAAAACACTTTCCAGCGTTTATGTTCTTGAGTTATTTTTTCAAATAAGACACTCATATGTAAATTAAAATACAATTAGCGCTATTCAAAATCTCATAGAATATTTGCAGTTGCTTCGTGGTTTGTTTCACCAATTCTTTCTGGACTTGTCTCATCAATTCTCTACATAATTGTCGATTTCTCAGTTTTGCGTCGTGTGAGTTCTTCGAAATTCATTAATTATTTTCAGTGCAGTTAATTAATCGAACAGTAATAAATAATTCATTCGTTTTTTGACCAGCCGGAAATTTTTTTCACTCAAAAATCATTCTTTATTTCTGTCCCATTGTTTGCACAGTCCTTTCAAGTGTTTGGGGGGGGGGGGGATCATCGTTGTTTGCTGAATTAAAATCCCGATTGTTTAGTGAACAGAAGTCGTCGTTGATTGGCAAATTAAGCTGTGTTGAACGAGGGCAAAAAACGTCAAAATCCTTTCTCTCCAAAATTAATACAACTTGAGCTGGGGTGCATATATATGAGGCTTAGTTATGCATCTTTTGAATGGAGTGAAATTTTTCCTGTTTCATTGCCATCAGTTTCAGTTTGTGATCGATGTTTCTATTACTAAGCTCGGTTAATGCTGTTTCTACGGTATAGTTGCAAAGCGATCATTCGATGTTTCTTTTCGCACTTTTTCTAATGTATGTACTCGGCGCTATAGATATATAATCAAACCTGGTGTATATGAAGATACGCCCTATTACAGACATGCGTTACGTATATAAAAATTCGGTGCATATATATGCATACTATAAGATCGTAGCTGCCGTCTGATTGATTTAAATATACAAATCTTCGATAGTTTTCATTGGAAGGAACAACTGGCAGCCAGCTGGCAGCTTGCTACATATATTTTGCAATTATATAGCTATCTGTATGATCGTGTAACCATTTGGTAACTGTATCGCTATTGTATCTTACAGTCATTTCATGAATTTCAACGGAGATTTTCTTTTTTCAGTCGAATCCATTTCGTAGCGGTCTCATTGCACTTCCGATTTTCTATTGGTTTTGTATCGCGTTCAATGTGTTTGCAGTCAGTTATCAAGGATCAAAATGTATATCGCATTTATTTGTTCATCTTTACATTTTTACTCAAATGCCGTTGTTACTTTTTTTTGAATATAAGTCATTTTGGTTGCAAAAAATGGGAACAATTAAAACCATTGCTGATGCAATGTTTTATAAAAATATTATGACTTAGAATTTCATCATCCATCAAAAATGTGTCTTAGTTTTGCGGAATTTCCACTCAAATATCGCTACGATAGCAACAAATCCTTCAAAATTTTGAGTAAATGTTATTTTATAAGTATTTATATTTTGGCTATTCCCTGTTTCTGTAACTAAATTACACTTCATGATTGATTGAGAGTGAATTTCAGTATTACATTTGGCCAGTATACCGCTTTGGCTGAGTATCACGATCAGCTGTGTGATCGCAACAATTTGCGCTATTGCGATTCATTTCATCCTTGTGCCCTACTTGAAAAAATCGGTTGAAAGTAAGTATCAATATCGATGTATTTTTATTTCTTTGCTAATGTTTGTCGAATACAAACCTCCTAAGCAAATAGTTAGTGGCTAGTTACTGGCATTTGCAATAAACGTTGGCAAATGTCGCAATAAGATGTATTTTGGCGGTTTTCCAAATGTCAATCTGAATTTGCAATATTTTCTTTGCACGGTTTAATTCGAGCAGTCATATAATGAAGTAGGTAAAAACTGACTGACTCAATATAATTGATAATAGTGAGTTTGTGATCAGTATTTATGGACTGAACAAGAATTTGTTCATAATGCACTTGAATGAGGGTATCTGCAAAAGAAATATTCGAATTTCTGTGACGCCGGAATATCGTAGTTCTTCATAATATTTATTCAAATGTTATCGTGTTTGGTCTCGGAAAATGTCACTTGTTTAGTCTTTTTAAATTAATCCCCTGCATTATCCATTTTCGGTACTTTAGTACCATGACAATTTGCAGAGCAGGTCAGTGAACATACAGAAGGGGACATAAAAAGCGACATTAAGAGGGAGAAGTCGATTGCAGCCACTTCCATTTCAAAAGTTCAGGGACTCGATGAAATTATTAGCAGTGAGTTTGAGAGCTTCTGCAATTTAAGATCTTACGAAACTTTGAATTTTGCATTGTCTATCCACAACCTTCGTCAAAGCAGTCTATTCACTTCAAAACTTAAATCAGTCAGACACTCTCGACACGTTACGAAATTTGGAACCGGAAGTGGCTTTCATTGAAGATTGTACTATAGGTGAGCTTGCTTAATTTGGATTACATAAACATCGTTTAGTACGATAAATAAACGTACAATAAGAATAGGAAGGAAAATGTTAAAACTGTTTTTGATATTTTATGATGCGGACGATGCACAAACTCTTCAGAACTGTTAATTCTTTGAAAACTTTCAGTTTTGATACCATCATCTCTTTTTTTCGAATGAAATTCGGCCGATTTTCTTCAATTTTATTTGTGAGTGCCTAGGAGGACTTAAATAGAGCGATACTGTAGGCGACTCGATACTGCTGGTTCTAGAATATACGATATGATTGGACTAATGGAGTCAGATTTTGTTCTGAACTTCACTTCCGCAATTCCATTCACCAAACTGAAACACACTGAAATTTCGATGTATTCAGCAATACAATCAATTCATATACCGAGTTTTTTTTTCATTCGTATTTAACGTTCGAATCTTTCAGCTTCGGACGTTATATATGACATCGCAGTTCTGAGTGCACCACCAAAGAGTGAACGGAATGGGACACCGTTAACACATCAAAGCACATTCGGCATCGACGACCACGATCACCAAGCTGCATCATCACAGAGTGAGCTTTGTATGAGCCGGTTTGGCTAATTCATTTATTCAGCTAATTCAACTTTATTTATTCATTTTTCATGCAACTCTTTTTCTACACTTCTTATTTATGATTTACATGGTGTATTTATTAAGAAATAAACTCAGTGGAATTCTGAGTGACGTCACCTGTAAGCACTTTCAAATCATGAGTTTGTGTGACGCGTCTCGTTAAGAGTGCTACAACGTTCTCATAGCTCTAACACTTAAAACGAATAAAATCGTCCAACGTTATGAGGCAAATATTAGGAAATAAATTTTGTACTTGGAAGCGTTTCGAAGTTTTTGCCCGGTTGTTGAATTGATTGCTTCAAGAGATACCGTATTAAGAAACATTGTTTGTATGTACCCTGAAGGTTGAGGATTACCGCGTTGTGGAGTGCAATATGCTGAGCATTAGCGCCTTCGATCATCCGATATGTTTACAGATGATCATTGTACTCTTTTGAAGCCATTTGTATCGGCATATTTTTAGTAACCGCTTATGGCAGAAACCTAGTGATGCTCCCCCTAGCTCTGCCTTTCCTCCTCCCTTTTCCTCCACTAAACCTTTACTGCTTCTTGTATCACGCGCAATGTGTTAAAACAAGCATATTTCTTACCGAGTGCTATAGAAAACAAATAGTACGGAAATATTATATTTGTTGCATTTCTTGATGGAATCATAGTTCACTGACTAACTGTCTTTACGCTTCCATTCCATTCCGATGCGACAATCAGCTATCGTTTCGAAGAGCAACCAATTGTCGCATATCAGATTAATGGTGGCTACTATTGAAATAACATTACCAATTGATTTGTTTTCTTTGCATATACGTTTATTACACATCTTGTAGATGTCTCATTGTTATTCATATGTTATTGATGTGAAATAGATTTTGAATGAATCTAATGAAAAAATTCAGATCGATATGTCCACATCGGCAGATTAATAACATCATTCGATTTGAGGTGATTCAACTGATGTACGCATTGTGCAAAGTGACTCAACCGTTGTGGATTTCAATCAGCATTCATCATTACGTAAAGAGGACTCTGCAGTCTCATCAAATATGAAATCGGCCATCAGAGGTTAGGGAGCGCTATATTTTACTTAATATTTTACTACTAATATGAGGAGGTGCTCATTTACTATCAACGTTTTTTGCGTCAACAATTCTTAGTAATGAAATGGAAGTGTTAATTAAAACGCATTTAATTAGAATATCTCTCAGCGTTTGCCCATGCGTGCATGCATGTGTCCGTTCTTGTATTTGCATGTTCAATTAGCATTTAACTTATTAAATGGCCGTTAGCTGCCTTGCCAACTAAATTTGCGTGATCATTAAGACTTTATACAGCGATCGCTGACTATGTCGCTCGAGCGGCAACTGCACTTTATGAGATGCCACTCTGGCAGTCTTAATTCTCGTTAAGCGCTCCCCATATTGAAAGCAAAAAATCAGCTTTTGCTTAAGCGCTTATATATGATCACAACACATATTTGACTTTGCCTAGTTTGGCGACCAGTGCACCCCCAGTGTTAACAGTCTGCCTAGTATGGTAAACAGGATGCCACAAGGGCTGACATTTTGCCCAATATGACGGTCACTGTATTCAAATGGCTTATAACATCCTGATAACACATTATTCTGCTTTAAAAGCGAAGTCTTTCAGCAGTGAAACGCTTCACACGGTGGTTTCTACCGGCACGAGACAGAACACCCGATGATAAAACACTGAAGGTCTTCTCATCAATCCAAGTGTTCACCGCTTGTTTTGCTGGATTTGCTCATGGGGCGAATGATGTCAGGTAGACAACTGATTTTTCCTCTCTTGGTGCCTATCACTTTCAAGTGTTGTATGCAAAGGTCAGTCGGGTGGAGCGAGGGAGGAGAAGTGGCGTCTCATCTTATATGCAAAAATTGTTTGGGTCAAGGGTGGTAATATTTCATGTGCAAAGATCGCCCAGATAAAGAGGGAAGTAGTAATTATGTTTGAACAACTCATCCCCGGACTATTGTGCCAATAGTTAATGTACTATGTTTTCCCGTTGTTAAAACGGTGCGGTTATTTGCATTTCAATTCTTTTGTTCCCGATGTTCGCAAATCTACCGCTGCATAATTTTGGGTTTAAGAGTTGTTATTATATTTTGATGGCCGTTCATTAGTGAGCATTCTTATTTATGTCAATTTTGAGTATTTCAGTAACGCAATTGCTCCACTCACTGCATTGTTAGCGATTTATATGCATATGGACGTTGAGCAGAAACGTGAAACGCCGATCTATGTGCTGCTCTACGGTGTATTTGCAATCTGTGTTGGTCTTGTTGCACTCGGCAAAAAGGTCATTTTAACGGTTGGCACCAAAATGTCGAAAATTAATGCAGCCAGGTGAGGTTGCCTTTTAAATGTAAATGAAAACTTGTTAGCTTCATTGTGAAATCATTTAGCTATCAGAACTATCAAAAAACTAGTAAATGCAACCATACAAAATGCAATGGTATATTTTATGAGTCTTGAAGAAGCAGTTTTTTCTCTTCCACTAGTACCTATACCGAAAGAAATCAAAATTTTATGCTACCTTGCTAGAGCTATGTGTAAGTGTTTTGCAGTGGCTTCACAATTGAATTCGGTGCAGCAGTCACAGCGTTACTAGCGAGTAAGGCTGGTTTACCCATCAGTACGACGCACTCTTTGGTAAATGATTATCTCTTTGTCACCTGGGTGTGATAGAGTTATAAGTATGTTCTCACCAGCCAAGTTAGCTCAGTCTTGTGCAGCAGTTTTGAGTTCAAATAGTGGAAATTTGAAAATTTATTTGCCATGAGACTTTCTTCCATTTCGTTGATATAATCGATGCCAAAGATTGCAGCCGACCCTTAAGAATGCCGCGTGTTAAGCCAATAAAGTAGACAATAAAAATAATCAATTTTTACGTAGTTGTATAGTAAAACTATCAAAAAAAAAGATTCAAATAGTTGTAATGGATCTTTCAAATGATTTAGCAAATACCTTCTAGTCACTCGGAGTAAAATATTTTCCTATTATTGAACTATTTCCTTTCGTGTAATTGTGCCAGAGTAATCGAGGAGTGAGTACTAAAAGCAGCAATGTTTTTAGGTTGGTAGTGTTGTATTTGTGGGAATGGTGAAATCACGAAAAGGTGTTGATTGGAGGATATTCAGAAATATTGCACTTTCATGGGTGGTTACTCTACCTGTGTCAGGTGTGCATTCTTTAAAATAATATATTTATGCTTTTTTCATCGCTGTTAACATATAACACTTTTGGTTGTCTTTTATTTGCCTTCTTACCAATTGCCACATAAGCAGATCGCCCTCCTCCCTTGCAGAATTTTGTAGAATAATAACATCAAACATTATATTTGCGTAAAAGCCCCAGTTGATTTTTCTCTTTAGAATCGCAAACAAACCAAATTTATTCGAGCGCTAAACGAATTTAGTGACCGGAAAGAGAATTTAGAGAATAAATCTTCAAATAAACGCTTTCAAACGACCTCTCAAAACTCGTTCCGATTCGCAAAGTTTATTCCGATTTATCGAATTAATTTCAATTTTTATTTCAGGTCTCATCTCTGCTGGTATTATGTTTCTTCTGAAATTTATTTTATAGTTTCGAAAAAAATTCATTGTTGAAAGTGCCAATCATTGTGTATACTTAATATTATCATTATATGGGTAATTTACTGCTCGTGATTGTTATCGAAATCTCTAGTTTGTATAATAAAGCTGCAATAGGATTATTTATTCAAATGTTTTTTGCAAGAGAATTTGCTGTGCATTTAATTGGTTCCGGTGCAGATACGCATGTAGAAATGGGTCGTTTGATGATGTAGCGTTTATGGAGGAGTCGACAACAAAATAAGGGAAATTTTTTGGTTGCAAAGAATTGTAGAGAATTTCCCTGCAATTGATCGTTCTTTGAGGGTGCTGTCTAAATTCATTCATTTCAGAATTTTTAAAGAAATATTTTCCATTAGAGTTATCTATTGGAAATGATAAGATAAGCGGTATTTCATTAACTATCTCATTACTTTGACTTTAATACCGAAAATTAAATGAAATTATGAAGTTCTTTGGCTAAGAGGATTGGACCCTTAAAATTATTTCATTTATCGTATGTTTTTTAATGATATCTAATCGATTGTTGCATTGGGGTTGGATCTGACCGATCGAATCGATTCAACTATTTCATTTCCTTGGACAATAAATAGTTATACTTGAAGATAAATGACATAAGGCTTAGCCTAAGCATCAGCTGATGGTTGTTAAATAAAACTAAAGTGTTTTAAGCAGTTCATTTGATGGATTTTCACCCGTTCTGGCTATTGTATAAGTCCCTTCTTTCACTGCATTAATAATCTTTAAAAAAATAAGATCGCATTGCAATTTTCTGGATAGAAATGTTTTCTTTTCGCTTAAAATATGATAACATTTCTGAGCATGCTATTAAAACAATTTTTTTCGTTAATATTTACAAATTTTTGATTCAGAAATCATTAAGCTTTTCGTCTGTTACCACTACCATTGACTGCATTCTACTAGATTATTCTCGTTTATTCTTTATATCATTCAGCATCTTTGATTTCATTCTGCTTTACCGTTCTGTTTTGTTTTTTATCCAAAGTTTTTTTTTCATTGTACTAAGTTGTTCTCGTTGGTTTTCTGTGTCACTTTTTGGCGCAAACAAATCTTCGACGATCTTTGGATCTGTTATGTGCCAAGCAAACTTTAAATGATGTGCCTTTCGCTTTAATTGTTTCATTTTGTTTAGGTAATGATTGAATATACCATAAACCTACAAGTTCATGACTGGGAACTGAAGCATTTTTGCTTCTTAGAAGAGAGGGGACTGAGTATGATGAGGTGAACTCTATTCGATGAGGGAGGATGGGCTGTGCAAGGTGACCTGCCTCGCAAAGAGGGCTGAACACTTGAAGAGACTGTGCTTAGGAGGACTGAATTGTACAATGTTTGAACGAATACAGCAATGGGCAAGAGTTCGTTCTCTCATCAAGCAAGAATATGCTTTGCTATTAAGTTTTGAAAAAGCATGATCTGAATCAGGAATGAGGACTTCAAGAACCCTTTAGCTCGTCTGATATGATGCTAGATGGGAAAATGATCGAATACGATTTCGGTTTATGTCTTCAGGTAGACGCTTTCCAAAATGTATGCTGTACTTTTTTATCAGAAATGTAAATCGAATACAACGCTTTAGGCTATTATACTTGAGGGTTTTTAAATGCACAATGCTTTAGCTACTTTTATTACTTGAAACATTACTTGTTGAGAGTCTATTATAAAGTCATTTTCTTGTTGATACCGAAAAAGAATTTATGAGAGTAATCGAGGTTGCAAATATTAGATCGATAAATTTCTCGATCAATCTGTTGAAATGGTTTAATTATTGCTAGAATTTGTGCAATTCGGTATAGCATTTTTTTTTCTCGCATTCATTTTCCGTGTTAGGCGGTCATCAGTTTTGTACGTTTCATGCGTTGTATTTATTATCAGGCACTCAGTCTCTCAGTTGTATTATCTCCATCAGATGGATTTTAGCTTGAATGAATTGAACCGAATTGATCGAATCGGATCGATTGAACGAATTCGAACTTATTCGCATAAATTGCAAGTTGTTGTTGTTC
The DNA here is from genome assembly GCA_013433145.1 of Ascaris suum. Classification (NCBI taxonomy): domain Eukaryota; kingdom Metazoa; phylum Nematoda; class Chromadorea; order Rhabditida; family Ascarididae; genus Ascaris; species Ascaris suum. Next base: position 4,650,607 of record CM024178.1, on the reverse strand, counting down.
AATAAAATGCAGGCATTTTTCATATGATGAAACTGCATTACATCATCCAAATCATAGAGTATCGTATGGTTGAGAAGAATGCATGAAAAATTTTGCTTATCTTTCTGCCAGTGGAATTGTTTTGCTCATTCCATGTTGAGGGTCATCGACGGTTGTTTTCCGTGAAACACTCGCAGTGAGCGTTTCCCTAATCGACACTGATAACAAGATGGAATTCCAACCTCCTGCTTTCATAAAAGTTCTAGTATGGTGTTGTGATATGTTAGGACATCTCACACTAAAGTTGAAATAGCATTAATTTTTTGTTGTAGACGTTGGAAGTGCAGCATTCGTGTTACAAGCGAAAGGTCACGGATGTGCCGACGTTTGTGGACAGTTTTTGACTAGTCATTGGAAACGATGGTTGCGCATCAGAGTCTTCGCCATGCTAAAAGGAGGTTGCATATAAATTGTCAGTCATAAGATTTTAGCCACGTAATTGTAGTGTCAGTAATAGAAGTCAACATAATGGAAAATAGAAATCGAACGTGGAGGGTGGGGAAAATTTGTAAAAGAATGTGGAAAGGGTTTTTCCCTATTTCATGCCCCACGCTAATTTGTACTTGCAATGAGCAATCGCAACACCGTGCCTATGTATAGATATGTGGTATTTGCCTGTCTGCTGAGTAGTTTCAATGTGGGAAACAACTCAATTAAAGTTAGAGAATTTAGTGGGTGTGATATATACCATAGGGAACCACTGAACTGTATTTTATACGAATGTGTACCGTAGAAAATGCACATCCTAGCAGAGCTATTGAGGATCGTTCGCAGAGCAAATGCTATGACAGCTGATCTTAACAACTGGTTTATCAGAGTCTAAAATCGCTAAAAAATTCGAGAAGAGTTACAGACAACTAAAGCCGAAAATAATTGCACGCACTTAAGCGGATCATATGTTCATTTCACAGCGATCAAATAGCAAAAAAAGTTCTTCCATTTTATGCGCGAGAGTCGGGGCATTGAAAAGGTTGATGGATTATTGAGCATATTTTATTATTTATTGATACTTTTATGCGATCAATTGGTTTTTTAAGTTGGATTGAATGAGGATATTCAGTATCCACCGCTCTAGCACGCTTCTCCATTCCTCTCTCAGTTATTTATTACTGTCGAAAAAGAGTGAAATAATAATTCCCTGACATCATTCCCCTCATTTCTTGTAAACTTTTCATAAAATGCTTACGATTCACTAATGCATTTATCAGATGCCCATTACTTATCACTGATTACTCGACAGTATTTAACGCTTAAGGGTTAGCATTGAAAGAGCATATGCTTACCTACGAATTTTTCCAAAGCGATGTGCTCATCGCGGAATACTCTACACAAAATTTAGAAATTATTCACCTTTCTTTTATGCTTTGTACGTCCAGTTGAGTTTTGCTTCAGTTAGCGTAGTGATGAGAATAAACTTAAGCCGCAAATTTATCTCTAGAAGAGATAAGTTCGAGCGTTATCTATAAATGTAACCAATAAGATACTGAGACCACTGGCAAATAGGAATTGCTGAAGCTGTACAAAAAGTTAAATAAATGGGATATTTTTATATTGGTTAATGTGTTTGCAAAAATTTTACAGTGTGTTTGAGATAAGTTCGACTATGCAGTTGTTCTTCTTTCTGTAAATATCTCGATTTGCAACTATCGACTATGTGACAAAAATTTTAGACGCCCAAGACCTCGAGTTTCTACTTTCCTCTAGTGGAGTCATCCATTAAATTCAAGCCCAACTTCCGTAGAGTGAGGCTTAAATACTCCCTGCCTCTTCTCGAATCCACTGTGGCCTTAACGTTCCCTCAGTTTGAGCCCCATTAAGGAGAACCCAATCCGCTCAAACCTCATCCTCAAATTCGCTCTCCCCGTCAAACTTATACCTTTGCCTACATTGGTAAGCTGAAGGGCTATAATCTCCGTTTATGGTACACACCAAAGACGCCACAATGTTACATTTCCCCTTGGCTAAAATGCTTGTCCCAATTCCAGATGAATAAGAACCCTGTCGAACATTTTCACCCGCTTCTCTTTATTTTAACATTTCTCATTGCCTATCACAACGTGTTTCTCTAGACGTCTGTCAACGACGAGCGTATTCAGTGATCACGTGATCTAATCTCCCTCTCTCTTTCTCTCCCTTCTCTTTATTTCCTCAGTGTACCAGTTATAGCACTTAACTATGAAATAAGCCGACATGTCAACGACATTGATGGGAGAGAGTGGCGTTTATTTGTGGGTTGTCGAGGATTCGTCCATCTGGCATTAACGATCATCGTTGCATAAGTAGGCACTAATTTTTGCAGGGTATGAGTTTTGTTCATACTGGACAAGAGTTTCAATGCGTTGGAACAACTATTGGAAATAATCACCAGAAATCATGAAAAGATCTGTGAAAAGTTCTAACAAAGCCATAACATTTATTATTGTTGGAAGTGCCTCTAGATTTTGCGCCCGCAAGCACATATACTTCATGCATTACATGTTGGTATATATTTCGTATACATTGATGCATATATAACCGAGCAGGTAATTTGGCATATACAATTTGGCTAGTGCTATTATTTTGACGAAAGAAATCAAAAAGTCGTTTAGAAATACGAAAAATTATACATTATACTGGAGTGAGATGTTTGCAAACTGCAATAGAAAAACAAGCCTTTCAAATGGAGAATGTCAGACGTCTGGCAAGTAAACGCTGATTGTCTAGAGAAACATCCATTTCGCACATTGACGCTTGCAAAAATTCAACGCAACTAACCATTATGAACACATTTATGGTTTCCGGAAAATTGTTCGTAAAAGAAGAGATTCTTAAACGGGAACGTTGTTAGTTTTGATCCATCGAACTTAACAAAAGATTTCGTCTTGATATTAACTTCACTAAGCACTAACAAACTTTACATAATAGTACGAGATTAGCATCATCTTTTATAAATAAACCTATTTTGCATGGCGATTCCTAAGACAGCTGCTGAACGTCCACACTTTCTCATGTAGACATGGATCTAGCTGAAATATTAAGGAATGAGAAATAACAGTTCATTGGGGAGGGGGGGGGGTGGTTGGAGAGGGGACGTGTGGAGTTACTGTACAAAGAGGCGCTCCAAAGTAGTTTTAGAAAGGTTCAATTCAGGAAGCGTAGATTCGTGGTGCACGCATATTTTGGTGCACACTTTGGAGAAAATCTCGTACATTTTGATATGGGTGATCGCATATGTTTTATAACCTATGACCACATATTTATGGGAGCGCCCTCAAGCGCAGTTTCCCCACTTTAAAGTATTGGGATAAGGAGGCCCTTCCATTGTCAGTTCTCATATCTCCGAAAATATAGAGGACTTTTGGAAATCATCGGAGGAAACAATCAGACGAAGGATCAGACAAACTCTTTAGCATAGTGCTAATGGATGGCTGAAATGTACCTTAAATATCAGGTATGTGTTGAAACTAATTGCATGATCAGCATATCCAGTTTCTTTGTACATGTGTTGTATCGTCTAGCTTCATTAGCTAAACAATGCTAAACGTTAAGCACATTCACTTAAAAGCAGTACGTTGTGAATGCCACGTTCGTAGGTACCGTCCCATTTTCAGAACATGACAAGGCTCACTATTTTTTTGGCTAGAGTTTGCAGTCGGTAATTTTTTGCCATAGCCAAATCTGTGACTCTCGAAACCTGATCGGAAATCGAGCAGAAAGTACAAAAAATTTTATATTTTTGAGTGATTTTTTTGGAAATCTGCGAAATTTTCATATCTTAGAATATTTATTGAGTATCTGATGGCGACTTATTCCTCAGAAGCTCCAATTCCAAAACTGAGACTCTATCAGTCGATGGAGTTGGACGGGGGTTTACATATATAGGTACGTTGCGAATAAACCTGAAGGTGGTAAACTGTCGCTTTGAATTGAATCGTCATGTCATTGTCTTTTCTTTTTTTCTATTCGTATAACGCTCTTCACTCGCAGTGATAAATTCTTTTTGAGCATAAGCACATAATCGATGATGCCCTTCCGAATTGATGACCAATGTCCACGACATGCGGCCATATTTCAGGGTGAGCTTATCATTGCAAGACCGTGTTGCGAGTGGCCAATAATAGTCGCGATTTGTTCAAATCAGATAGCAAATAAAAGTAAAAACAAATTTTTATTTATTATGGATCTAAAAGTGAGAATATTATTTATTCCATCATATGCTTTATCAATCGGTTCAAAACTTTTGCACAATGCCGCGCCCGCCCAGTCCCTTGTTCTCTCTCCTTCCACGTCCTTTTCCTTCCCCTCACCTTACAACGGAAAGAAGGCGCTTAAAGGTCGTCCAAAACGTGAATATAAACATACGATATTATATAAAATCTCCGATCAAGATAAACACATTTTTTGAACACTTGCCCTTATTTCAGTTTCCATTTTCACGCATTTCTGTGGGACTTGTATTTGTGTTGACGAACAAGTTGGAAGAGTGCGAAGAGGAAGGAGTGAGTGCTCACTAACATTTTTTTGGGTGGGGGGGGGGGGGTGAGGGGATGCATTTAGATTTCAGTTGCTAGCAAGAAAAAACACTAAAGTCGCAGAAATGCAAAGCATTGAAGGAGCATTAGTAATTGAGAGTGTAAGCGAAAACAAGAGAATCCAGCAATAAATGACTGAAATCAGCAAGTGACTCTAAAACTGCGCTGTAATTTTGTTTCGAATTTTTGGAAGAAATGCAACGTGAATTCTTTTCATTGAACGAGTTTTGTTCGATGACAATCATACAAAAGTTTATTCTCATAAAAGGAACTGAAATTGGTGTCTAAAATCGAAATTTTCGTCTAAAAAAGAGTCGATGAATCAGCGAAAAAAATCCTACAAAATAGCGATCCACTCAGGACTGTCAATTATGCTTCGGAATTCAGTCACTTACATTATTTTAAGCTAATGTGGAGGTAACCTTATGAATTTTTTTTTTTGCTGGGAAAGTTTATTGGTTATCAGAAGAGGAGAAAGAGCAAATTTTTGTGCGAGGGATGGGATAAGAGACTGATGAAGGATGAAAGATGGACAGTGACGAGGAAGGTGGCAAGGTGAAGAGATTTTAAAGTGTGCAATGCGGAACGTACTATGAGCTCAATCTGTCTATCTGTGTGTATTTGTTTTTGTCTGTTCCTACTAGTGCCAATATGAGATTTTAATGCTTAAAATTAAGTACATACATACACTCCTTAACTCAAGAGATCTGTGTTGATTTAATTTTATTCCGACGCACTAACTAGTCGATGAGTTCTGAAATTTTTGATTAAAATAAATGCAAGAATATTGTCACAATCCTCGAAGCCAAATCTGGATTACCTAGCTGTGCTGTATTCCTACTCCCTTATTGCAGTCAATTTGACTACGCAATTGCTGTTGAATTTTGATGCATAAATGGTATTTGAAATCATTGTTTTCATATCTTGTTGCACTGATTAAATGCGGAATGCCGTGGCATTGTTCATTCTAGTTTCTGTTCAGGAACCTTGATTCTTTGCAGGAATACGGTATCGGTAAAAAAAAAGCGGATGGTCTATCGGCTCATCAGACTGTTTGCTGCATGTGAATGTGGAAAAAATCACCTTGATAAGCAAAAATGCAGTCTGTCAAACAAGCGAGAGGGCGGTGCTGTTGAAGGAGAAGTGGCGTATAAAAGGATGAAAGAAGGGCAACGCACCAGCAGGGCAGTCAGGAAAACCTGGAGGTTTCTTTGACAATCCAATTCACCTGTTCTTTCCTCTTAACTGTTTTATTGCGATCTCAGACCTTACTGTGAATTCCAACGGAACCGTAGGTAGCTTACGAAAAACTGGATGCATTTTCTCATCAATAATAACTAGTTTTCAGGCCATAATGAGGTGTGAGTCACAAATATAAACGATAGTGGCATAAGCCAAACAATACTAGTCGACGATCATAGCGGCTTTGTCATCATATGTTCCAGAGGCTTTCTAACTAAGCGGATTTACGACAAAAGTTTATGCCACTACGCTAGTTGGTTGCTAGTAACATTCGTTATGAATCATGGAAATCGGCTTCTGTAACATTTTCTGAACATTCCTAGCCTTTCCACTTATGCGGCATCTGTTATCGATGACAAATTTAGTGCAAAAAAAAGTTGTGGACATTTAGAGTATATATTTTCAAATGTGAACCTTGGTCCCATGGAGCCACTTCCTGTTTTTCGGCTTGGCTTTCGATTTGAATCCCTTTTTAGTTCATTCCATTACCCATGACGAAATCACTCATTCTGATCATCTGACGCGCGTTATCGTAGAATGGGATTCAGAATCCCCATATCAAACGATCTGACACCGAAAGTATTCTATAGTAGGTGAGGATTTGAATTGTGTCCGATTGCCGTTCCCTTGCAGATGTAGCTATCCAATTAATATAGTGGCGGTATTTCTAGTTGTAGACTACATATGAGTGCAATACTTCAGATTGTGCATGAGGAAAAGTTTTGACAAAAGAGTTGAATAGAAAACATATGGTACGCATTGCTTAACTGAGTACTCGAGAGACCAATAAACGTGTTTGATTGCAATAATGAAAGCGAATGCGTTGATAAGCTCATCGCCAATCTCTTACTAAAAACTGAAGGCTTCTGTTTATTAACGCCTGAAAATTCGTCCTCTTTTTCAGAATTGTCGCTTGAAGACCTCTTTAGAGTCTCAGCCGACAGTCATGGATGTAATTTCAACAACGATATCGGCTATCATATCCACCACTGAAATGGCACTCAGCGAATTTAGAGTATGCTTTGAGGAATGATTATTGCAGATTTGGACACGAAGAATAGAATTGAATGCATGAAATAGAATTGAGTATATCGAGTTCTTGGTCGAATTTCATTCGGTTTCAGGTCGTTTTGTTAAATGAGGGAATAATTTGAAATCAAAGATCGAATATTTTCATTAAGAAGTTTCCAAGAGTGCATCAACTAAACGTCGCAAAAATGACTGAAATTTTAAACTACCGAAAAATTCCACCAACTTTATGTGATTACATATCCTTTTAGAGTGAATTTCTATGGGCATTAATTGTTGGGATAATACTGGCGTTCTTGCTTGGCTTCGGTATGGGGGCCAATGATGTCGCGAATGCTTTTGGTACTTCGGTCGGCAGTGGTGTTCTTACGCTTAAGCGGGCCTATATTCTGGCGACGATTTTCGAAACACTTGGAGCATTGCTAGTCGGTATGCGTTGCTGACATTTATTTATTTATTCATTTATTTTTTATTTATTAGTTTATTTATTCATCCATCGAGCATAGCTTCTAATATGTTAGCGATCGTTGCAGGATGGCGATCATAGAAACGATGAAAAAAAACCACCATTCTTGGCAATTTTCCAATTGTTATGGAAACTGTTCCTCTTTTTAAAGAAGTCTTTGAATTTTGCTCCTATATTTTTTAAAATAATTCTTTTTAAAATAATTATCTGATTTTTTAGAAGATATTTGGCTCTGATTTATTAGTAATTGATTGTTTTTCAAACTTTATTGACTGTTTTTTATTAGCCAGTCATTTATTAGTAATGACTGATTATTTTTTCGAAATTAATTACAGAATTCCATTTCAGGTTATAACGTAACGGACACAATGCGTAAGAATGTTCTCGACGTAGCACTCTATCAAAGCGAACCAAAAGAATTACTCGTTGGACAAGTGGCCATCCTTGGAGGTTGGCAACAATTTCAGAATCCTTTGAATTTAAACGGATTTTTCTTCAAAAATTCAAAATTTCCAACGACCTTTTTTTCGAAGCAAATTATCATAATGTTAGCACAATTTAGATCAAATTCTTGACGAATTTCTTGCAGGGAAATTAATACTCACAGAGAGAGCATTCCTTTCGGAAAATTTTCAGGGTGAACAGTTATATAAAGTGGAAAATCTATGATTTCTTTAAAGCGTTTTGCAAACAGAAATTCGACTCGTGGATTTAGGTTGCTCAGCTTGGCTGATATTAGCCACTTTGGCGCATCTTCCAGTCTCGACAACTCATAGTATCACGGGTGCAACGGTTGGATTTGGCTTGGTCACACGTGGCGCATTTGGCATTCATTGGAGTCAAATCGCGGCGATCGGTCAGTCTCTCATGCATAAACATAGCATTCAAGCGCACTACCGAATGTTTCGATAAAGTGAAGAATCTCGTCAGTGAATTTAACGGTTTAGAAATTTTGCAAGGAAATGGCAAGAAAAATTTGTTCTACCGCAAAAACTTTCGACGGGAGAGCGATGGTGCATTTATTTTCACTTACTGAAGCTATTTTTTCGGTGTATTTTAACTGAAACACAATTATCATGCTTATTTTCAACCTCATTTTTTTGCCAACTATGGAATATACTCATCTCATAATACAGCCATTGTGACTCTTTTAAAAGTACCCAATAAGAAGTGCAAAAATGATACTCTCTTTTCAGTTGGATCATGGTTCATCTCACCTGTTCTGTCTGGTATCGTCTCCTCACTGATGTTCATGATCGTCGATTTTTCCGTCTTACGCCGAGTATGTTTTATACTTTTATTTACACTTAATTCGTTGGTTCAATTCGTTGCATCTCGCTGATGGTAACGGCTTTGCGCATTATTTCTTTCGATCTTATTCATGGTGTTCCCCAACATTTCGTCATTTTGCTAGCATCAAGGGTTTACTTGAAGTGTTTTAAGCGACAAGCATTCTAATAATCAAGAAGGTAAACCTCAGAGAAGGTGAGGATAAATAAGAGGGCGTAGATAAGAGTGAGGCATATGAATAAGAGAAAAAGTGACAGTATACTAGAGAGGGACAACAGTCGTCATCAACAAAATGAACGGAGTGAATAAAGCACCGAAACGCTTCTCTTATTCAAAGATGTGAGGTACAATTGAAGCGGTGCTTCAGCGTTCTCGTAGACAAAATATGAGTTAAAATAATGAAGTATAAATGTTTCTTAAATTCTTTTGAATCGGGAAATAATTTTCATTACAATAATCGGGAAATAATTCAATTGCAGAATAATCCATTCAAATGTGGATTTCGTGTTCTTCCAATCTTCTATTGGTTTTGTATTGCATTCAACGCGTTTGCTGTCAGCTTTCAAGGATCAAAATGTAAGAAATTATACAAACCTATGTAATTTTGTTTTTATGTTGCTTCAATTCAGAAAGAAATAAATCGTAAATCACAATAAACATCGAGGAAACTGAAAATCAACGTTTTAAATTTTTCTGTGGTACAACATTTTGCGTTTTTTGAATTGATTTCCTATACTTATGCTCTCAAAAAACCGTTTAAATAAATTGAATGTTAAATACTCCATCCGTTATAGATCCACATTTTCAGTGCTGCACCTGTCGAAGTTGCCGTTGTGGGTTTGTCTTTGCTTCAGTTTTGGACTTGCGACCATTTGCTCTATTCTCGTCCACTTCATTATGGTGCCACGCCTGAAGGCTTGGATTCAAAGTGAGTCATGTATAGGCTTACGTTAGTGAAACTTTTAGATTCAGTAGGAAAATCATTTCTTCACACATCTGTTGGAAGCTCGCAATTTTCAAACTCAAAAATTTTCGCCATTGAGGAGAAATTTTTGTTCAGAATGCATCAGCCTGAAGATTCTAATCCTATGCATTCAATTTTTTCCAGAGAATGTCGTTGATGAGCCCCGAACGGCATTCGATAATTTCGATGCTAACTGTGACGATGATCTTTCCTATGTGTCAATCTCGGGGAACGAAGATATTATGAAGAGTGTCGTCATTTGTGAAAGTATGTTTCATTTCTCTTCTCCCTCGTAAGCAGTCAGCTTCGCTGTATAATCCTGAATTTGCATAGTTAAATTCCTAATCAGTGTTGGAAAAAATTTTCGGAGAATCTTTGAAGAAAATATTTTCTAAGATTATTCCTTATGATGTCTGAGGGAATTTCTTCCAAAATATAGGTTATGCGACAATTTCAGAGAAGCAACAGATATGGACGACATCGTCTAGCAGTTCTAGCCGTTCGAGTATCAGCAGTCGTACAAGTGTGAAGACACTGCAATCCACACAAACACCGACCATATTCGGCTGTGAGTTCATGCGCATTTCTTTGTAAGGAAAATTTGACGTTTTTGAATGATATAAAATTCAGACGAGCATTTCCTCATGCGAAACAATTTTCTTCAGCTCGAAATTAGTCGATCTCAAGTTTTAAAAAATTCCAACATAATTCTTTCTATTTTAAGGCGGAAATTTTGTGAGAATTTCTGTTTTTAAAATAACATGGAAATTTTTTTCAGCGATTAAAGCCTTCTTCAAATGGCTACTACCACAACGTGAGCTTAAAGAAGATCCAAAAACCATGAAAATCTTCAGTTCAATTCAAATATTAACGGCTTGCTTCGCTGGATTTGCTCACGGAGCAAATGATGTGAGGTGAGATTATATTTGTTTAAGGAGGTTTATTTCTGCAATGAGCGTAAATGCGGACACAAACATTAGATGTTGGCAAGTTTCTTTGACAGCACAAACTCGAGTACTCTAATGTCATGACACCAACACGTCGATTTTTGAACTCGGAAAAAATGCATCGTGCATGAAAATTTTTTATACTATATATGAAAAGTTTTCGAGGAAGAGGTTTTGAATTCCCATCGAAATTTAAAAAGAAAAAAAATAGTTGTTTTGCCAAATTTCAGTCTCAAATTGCACGTATCAAATTAGCAAAAGACACAAAAATTGTGTAATTAATTCAAAAATATCTTCGATGACAAATGACCAAATTTCAGTAACGCAATCGCTCCTTTAACATCACTTCTCTTCATATACACTCAAATGGACGTCGAGCAAAAAGGCGAAACACCCATTTATGTGCTCCTTTTTGGTGTATTTGCAATTTGTGTGGGCCTTGTTTGTCTTGGCAAGAAAGTTATTCGAACGATCGGTACAAATATGTCGGAAATTAATCCAGCTAGGTATTACGTTAAAGTTTTTCATTTAATATTTTTTAAGTTATCATAAATGAACGATAATTTCACTTCGGCAATATTGCTCGTGAATAATTTAAATTTAAATTTCAGTTTTTATAATATAAATTCAATTTTTGAGAGTTTTCAATCTAGGGGAATCATAGCGAACAAGCGGGGTTTTATTCTAGTTTTCATTAAATAATGAGTTGGTGATTTCATCAATCGATAACTGAATAGCAAGTGGAAATGATATTTATGGGCTCACATTCTTATGCAGTTTTCATTGTTATCGCATTTCTTAAATTGGCATGAAATATTTTATCGCATCATTGCCCCAAATTTATTGGCAAAAATTTCCGTGAATTTCACACATTATTTCAGTGGTTTCACAATCGAGTTTGGCGCCGCAGTGACAGCGCTTCTTGCAAGTAAAGTGGGCCTTCCGATCAGTACAACTCATTCATTGGTGAATTTTTGTGTCGATTATTTGTTTATTGAATCACCAATAAAAATTGCTTTAAAACGAAAATGCTAATTAATGGTTTATAATACTCAAGTGTGAGCAACGATAGAGTTACAGTATTTGACAATATTGTGTGACTCTCACTCTTCTGAAACCACATGAGACAAAATTTATGTTGTATAGTAAATGAATAAAATCTTATACTAAGAAGCGAGTGTTTCGACAGTGAGCTCAGATAAGCATCGGTTACAATGATAGAACAAAACACTCGTAATTACATTAGGAACCGGAGGTTGCAGCGCTAATCAGTTTCGCTCATACAAAGGGACTTCACGTCCTTTGTAAATATTTGCTGAGTATTTTGTTTTGTTTTGTTTCGTTTTTTGTTTGTAGTTTTATTTTTGATTGAGGTCGATTTTTCTCAATGAAATCATTATCAGGTTGGTAGTGTTGTGGCAGTCGGCTCGATAAAATCCGGTGATGGCATTGACTGGAGAATATTTCGCAACGTCGCACTTTCTTGGGTCGTCACTCTTCCAGTTTCTGGTAAGCATTTTATTATACTGCATAGATTTTTATGAGATAATTGCATAAAATTAATCACTCTGCACAAATTTGCTGTTTAAATATGTTATTTTTCATTGCAAATCCTAAATGGCAGCTTTCAAATCGTATCGGTGGATTTAACTACCTTCAGCAAATCTGTTGAATATCGTTTTTAATTTGCTCAAAAATATTTTACATTTCAGGTCTCATCTCGGCTGGTTTTATGTATCTACTGAAATTCGCCCTGTAGAGCAAAGGTGTCTATTTATACTCACCTGAATTGTCTATTTTATAAGGAATATAACTCAACATGATTCTCTCAAATCGTTCGAAAATCTCATGTTTTCATTGTGTTGTTAATACCACATTCCCTGAAAATTTTCACTGAATATAACGTAATCACAAACATTTTTCTTTTGCAGCATGCTAAAAATTAGTGCATTTGTTTATTTTACCATGTGCTACAGGAATGTGGTAGCAATACGTAGATGATGGCGCTAAACGAAATTTCTTCGACGGGTAACTTCTGTTTATGTAAAGTGGCTGCAAAAATTGCTTTTTCCACCTCATCAGTCATTTTTAAAAAATTATTTGTGTTGAAAGTGATTAGTTATTCATATTTTCGAGTACCACAAATTTTCGAGTTTAATTCTAGATTCAATTCCTTAATCTTCGCCGAATGGCGTAATTAAGCAATTTTTGCAGTCATTATTGTCTATCGAAATGTGCTGAAGTGTATCGGCTGTCAATAAGGAAGTTACTAGCAAACTTTATAAATGAAAATGGAAATACTTTATCAAAATGATTAGGATTAGAGCGTGTGTATTCTAGTTCTATCTAGAATATTAGCATAAAGATTTTTGATGCCGAAATTAAATACCGATCTCTAAGAAAAGAATCGCAGCATGAAATTTGGAGTCAATAATTTCGATTGCAACTGGAGAGGGTAATTGATGCTCCAATGAGTTCCGTTTAATAGTACATGCTATAATTTATGAAGCTTAATTGTACTGAATTCTGAAATTGGAACTCATTGGGCAAAAAATTAGCTCTCTCAGTTTAATATTTATATGGCGCGATCTTTTGCAGCGGATTTTCGATTTGTGTCGATTTGAGAATTGATCTGTGCGCTTTTGAAGTGTCGTTTTCTAAAATAGATTCTACGGCTTTCAGCGTGCAATTTTCAGTGGCCTGAATGCATAAAAATTTTCTGTTTTGAAGATTTTTAAAAGTTGTTTATGAGTGCGGCAAAAAAAGCGCCCATAGAGTGAAGGAACAAAACATTTGGGGGGGGGGGACGAGGGGGAGTGGGAGGATCCGAATCGGTTTTAAAAAATTCATTTAGGAAGAGATTCTGCATCATCTTCGCATATAGAAATCTCTTTACCGTTTGTGCACATTCAAGTATTTGCAATCCTTCTTCAAAAGCGGAAGTAGAAAACACGAAAGTTGCATAGAAGCACATGACATTATGTATTCATTAATTGCCTATATCAGCGCATGTTCCCGCATATGGATCTCCTATATGTGTCTATGATCAGTTATCGTTGATTTCAGCAGTGCTGTTAAGTGTGAAAAATAAAGAAAAGCAGTCGTTGAGTAACTCACAATACTTTTTAATGAAATGCGATTGCTTGTAACTCACATTTTTTGGTATCGACGGTCATAAATTCGAAATAACTATTCCGCTTGGGATATATCGACATTTATGATAGACTATATGCGATTAAATTCTTTCAATAATCTCAACGCTTTTTTTTCGAGCGTTTTGGGTGTCACATATTCGTTCGTTTACAAATGAAATGGTAATGTGCAATCTACGTCCTTCCAATGTTTCATTATCTCGTTTCGAGCAGCTTTGAGGGTTCATAACAACCAGTTCCTTCTTTCTCTTTCCCCTGTCTTCCCTCTCCTCTCCGCTCTCCTTTCCAAGCGACATTCTGTTACATTATTATGGCATAACAAGAAAAGACACGACTCTCTTAAGACGCTGTTCCCCAAATTGAAAAGAATGGTGGTACCTCCCATTCACCAACGAAGGGGCTGAGATGTGGGCGAAGGAGAGGAAGGGGAGGGGAGAGAGAAACAAAATTCAAGGAAACCTATTTTCTTCTTAGTCGTCGCTGTGCACTTGATTTTGAATAGTCTTGAGCTGTTAAAAAGTGAAGTTCTTTTAGTTTCCAGGACAAAGAAAACAGTCCCTTGAAATTGCTGCACTCCTCAGGAAAATGTTACCTGATTTTGCTCACCGCCTTAAACGAATGCTAAATTCATATTCATTTGAGCATAAAAAGAAAGAAATTTTTGTAAAATAAATAAATAAATAGAGTGAAGTGTAAAGTTTTGTGCTTCATCCGACATATTTTGGTACATAGCATTTAGGTGCTCGCCGATTGCGTTCTCATTAAGGTTGGTTCTTCGAAGCTCGAGTCGAATCGTGCATTCTTCGCATAGACCATAGAATGTAACCATTTTGCAGCCGTGTTTTTAATGAAAATATCATATAAGTTGCTTAAAATTGTTTGAAATTAATTTGCTTTAAGATCATTAGAGAGTAGAAAGGGAAGGTACAATTGCACTCTTTTCATATTTTCATGTACCATTTCAAGCAGTTACATAAACATAACAATAAAAGAATTGTCATTAAGGGATTATTTATTGCTCAATTTGCCGAAACGTTCGCATGAATTGTACGACAAAATCAGAGGGCACAAATTTCAAAGAACTTTCACATTCCCATAGTTTACAAGGAAACTATTCGATCGCAACGGAAAGCCATCTCCAGGAACAACTATTATAAATCATATCCACAAAACTTCATTTTATGAGTTTTCATATTTGATGGTTTCAAACTACCGAACAGAATAACGCACAAAAATTTAAATTGAACGGTAAGGAAGCCCATTTCCGCCAAATTTTTGTTAAACACAGGCAAAAGTTCATTGCACTAATGGAGAAGTGATTTCAACAAAAATCGTAGCACTCAAATAGCTTCGACATAGGAACGACGAACGACAGTAAGATGCACGCCGATATCAGTGATAAGGCACACTGAAATATCTCTAATGATAACAAATACATGAGAGGCCATGCGTAACGTTCATTTTGCAACATCAAAGACTAATGTTAAGTAGCAGCATGACGTAATTGGCCTTTGTTGTTCGTTGCCTTTGTTAGATAGTGATCATTGGCTATCCGTTTGCACTCTTTTTTCCTTCCATTTATTGCGTTGCAATGACGTGAATCTCTATGATGGTGCCATAAGCGGAATTGTTCTTTCAATCAATTGCGTTCACGATCATTTAATCGAATACGGGAGACTCACCTCTATCATCCATCGACAAAACCAATAATGTCATCGACACCTACACCATACACGTGACTTTGTTTGCAGAAAATTTCTTTATAGGACTCTGCATGTCCACGACATATTGCTACCATATTTGCATGTATACGGTGGTCATAGAGTGATACACAAACGTCCTTGCTAAATAACGTTTAAAAATCCTCATAGGCGTCATACGAACAGTACAGTAAATGACCTAAGACCATCGAATTAGATGAGCCGAATTGGATAGGCTACGTTTGTGTTCTTCATCGTCGCTTATTCTTTTGCTGTGGAACGTTATCGCTAGGCCATGCCTATGTTTCAACTTATAAACCATTGAAGCTGAAGTTACGAGGTTTGATGGATATAAGGCCCACCATACTGTAACAGCTTATACCACTTTCGGGCTGAGTCGTCAGTTTGGAAAAGTGTTGCAGTCTCTAGGTAAATTTTGCAGCCGGTCGGATTTCCTCTTACACTAGCGCGACCACAAAACAATTGGGGAAGCATTTCACAGGAGCTGGCATGATGTGTCCTTTTGCATGCCTCTCACCTGGACAACCACCTCTGGCAAGTTGTCAAGTAGGGAACTATTTATATGAGACGTACCGAATAACGCTTTCATAATTTCACTGATCCGATCACTCGTAAAGAGGACTCGCGTTTCAGTGGCCCAGCCGATGCAAGCTGAAAACCCGACCCTTATAAAATGGATGCAAAAAGTTTTTTCGATTTTTTTTTTGAAGTCTATAGCCTCTTTTGGAGCAGATGGATCAACGTGTAATATGATATAGGTTTTCGTAACTGTAGCTTTGTGCATTCTCGACCGGACAGAGAGGTGAGCAGACACACATACACTGGTGCCGATGATGCGCCTTTGCGAAACAAATTTCAAAAAGCACATAAAATAAATCGTTTGCAGACGATTATTTGCAAGAGATGTCCGATTGAAAGAATATGAGTGCATTCCAGTGCATGTTGCGATAGTAATCGCTGACTTATGAAATATGCTAGACGTTGGAATGGAACGTAAAAGCGCGTATTGTGCCAGCTCCTTCTTGGAATCTCTTCCATCTGTTTCCCTTCTCGTTGGCACACGCACACATGAGTTTCAAGTGTGGATGCTATACTCGTAGTTGGCACTAAATTAGTGCCACATAACAGTTCGGGAACCTCTGGACTGAATGGCTTTGCTATGTTAGCCCGAGCTTGAAACTACCAATCCGGCACGACCATGGATTAGGGTTGCAAGTATTGTCCATTGTCTTGGACAGTTTATTTGAACGAGGCGACGGTACAGTAGCTTGTTGCGAACTTTACCTGTCCCGTTTGGCGCCAATTCCTGCGTTTTGGTTGGTGACGCTCAATTCGCCATCGACGACTACCGGGATTCCGACGTTTCTCACGCAAAAGTGACGCGAATGTCCGTCTGCTCAAAAGTGGATGAGGGCTGATTTGGTATGCAAATAAGCGACTGGGGATACAAAGTACGCTTCGCATACGGCTATTGATGGCTTTGAGTGGCGGTGACGTTGTTTGGATGTGTGCGTGTGAGTGTTAGTTTTTGCTGTTATGTGATTGCTACTATGCATTCAGTTTTGTTGGTGCCACCATTTTCTGTTGTGATGTTTTCGTTGGTCTGTTGAGTGGCGGTGACGTTGTTTGGATGTGTGCTTGTGAGTGTTTAATTTTTGTTGATAGCAACTCTATTTCGAAGCAAACTGATTTTGTTGTTTCCTGAAGAGATGGAGAGATGAAAGGGGAAGTTGGGCCGTACCAGGAAATCGTGGGCGGAATGGCTTGAATTTGAAAATTAGGCTGTTGGTCGGGGCGATAAGTTTGCTGATTGGGGCTGTGGCTAGGCGAATGGCTCCGTGAATCAAGTCATGCCTCTTAGAGCCGGCGTGGTCATGACCACGCCTTGACTTTCGACGTGGCCGTTTGCCATCTGTTATCCGTGGCCGAGGCATATCTCACGTCGTCTTCGGGATGCAAATATTTTTGCAACCACTTCTTGCCTAATGTTGTTTATTTGCTGTGCATTGAAGGGTCGTAACGAACTCAAAGAAAATCTCGCAGCTTCCGACAGAAGACGATATGTTTCATTTTGCGGCCGGTTCGACTGAAGGCACTTTGCCACATCCGCCAGGAACGCAGATATCCAAAGTGCAGGTATATTTCCTTTCGTTCCATTCTCTCTTCATCTGCTTCCGTCTCCGCTGGGCATTAGTTGAAAAGGAAATAATGATGTGAATAAAGAAGGGCTTTAAATTCCGCAAAATGTTGACTGCATTTCAAGCACGGTGACATTCTCATACCTCATTTATCTTCGATTGCAGCAAATGAGCACTGACCGTTGAGTTATGTTCGTTTCACCTAAAATTTGAGATAAAACCTCGTGATTTCGTTTAATTTACCCTTTTTCATATATGTGAATTAAGCGACAGCACAGAAGAAATACGGACACTGCAGCAAAACGTTTGGTTGGGAGGTGACGAGCAGTCTTTGGTGTGGCGCACTACTTTCTCCTGTGGTTTCTAGAGGAATATACTTTCATAAATGTACTAAAGAAAGCTGCTTGCAGTACGGTCCGGATGAGGCATCGCAGCTGTTGGCCGTGTCGAGTTGGGCTGGCACAGTGCGCATCTACCATTTCCCAACTACACCCGTCGTCGGTGTGGAGCGACGCGTATATGCACATACAAAAGCCGTCCTTGCGTTCACATTCTTTGTATGTTTAATGTCGCTTTTAACACTTATTTATTTATGTATGTTTGTTCATTCCGTTCACTTTATTTTACTTATTGTGTGTTTCGATAAAAGAGTATAGCAGTTTTTAGTTGTGACCATATAATGCGTCGAGCAGAAATGCAATAATAATTTCAGCTGACACAAATTATTATTCCATCTCTGCTCGGCGCATTACGTGGTTATAACTAAGAACTATTATACTATTTTATCTGTGGACATGCGTTTGCGAAAGAATAGTGTTATTGCACATATTGTATATTTCATTTATATTCTTTGAGCATCAGTTACGTGTTATATGAAATACAAGAAGCAGGACCATCAGTAAGAGCTCATCAGGTTGTCGCGGTTTAAACCATTGTTGTTATATCGCTTTTCAGGTGATAAGCTTGCACATTCGTTTCTTATTTAGCGAAGTTCCTTCGTTTCTACTCATTTGAGAATGGATTTCTCCTAGTTCCTTAGTTTTTGATGTCGGTGAACACGGTTAGACGACTGACTGTAAATAACAAAAAAGTTGAAAAGTGAAGTTTTTGCTGCTCAATTTTAGTAAACTTCGATCGAGCACCAGTCTACGGTGCAAATATTGCTGCCGAAGACTCTGTTTACTGAAAGATTAATTCCTGCAAAATTCATCGAACAATGGATGAGGATATACGCATGTTTAATTCGTGCCCGATTGGCATGAGATGCGGCATAAAGTATGAGACTGTTTGAGATTTAGAAAACTCTTGAAAATTGCTCGATTTGTCGTTTTACTGTCATCTGCTTTGACAGCATTTAGTCTCTTTTGTGATGCTCTTCTACACTTTACTCTCAGGCTTCTAACGGTAGGTGATATACTCTTCATTTCAGATGCAGAAGCAAGCTTAAAAAGAAGCAATTGATAAACTTTTCTCAACGACACGTCGACCTCATTCGTTCCAGTTTTTTCTGAAGTGCTCAAAATTGTTTTTTCTTCCAGTGTTCAGTTGTGCATGACTGTGGTTTCAAACGCCATCTTCGCAAACAAAACAAGTTTTCAAGCTTATCTCAATGAATTGCTCTCATTGCACAATTAATTTACAGTGAGGGTTTCGGCAAATTGCTCAGTTGAATGATATATCTTTGTCTTGAAAGAGGAAGGAGAGACCTCGAAATTCGAGGGTCCGCTTCAAGTATTAGCTGAGATATTTAGTGGAAATGCCAGGTTTGCTTTGCTTTATCAACAATTTTGTCGCGTCATTTATGTTGAAGTGAAAAAAAGAGCGATTCGAAACGTTTCCGTATTTTTCATCTATCCTTTCATTCAAAATTTTCCTGTCGTGTCGAATGAATCGGTTGAATATTTCAGAGCAAGAATGAATTGGCAAGCGGTGGTCTAGATTGTCTAGTGAAGTCTTATAATCTGGAGATGGGTGCCGAATGCGTGATGGGACGTCATGATGCACCAGTGAGATGCATCGAATACTGCAAAGAGCACAATTTAGTTGCATCAGGAGGTTGGGACAGTACAGTGAAAGTGAGTAACGTTTTTTAAATTCTAAACATCGTATTTTTTATTAGCTAAGTTATCAGTTAACAGCAATGGCGCACGAAGTTCTGAATTCAATTTTGAAGTCCGTAGCCGAGTTTGTTGGGGTAGAACGCGTATATTGAATGCAGCTACGGTGATCTTCAGTGAATTTATTCCCTCCCAGCCAGTCACTATGTAACTTAAACCGTTAATGTACGTATATTTCCTTTCAACTCGAATAGTTTTTACGTTGCAAAATGAATACCTCCCTGGTAATTAATAATTCAATATTCCGCAACCTTTCATGGTATCGATTTGATGTCTAGACTCGCCTTTTCAGCAGACACTTTTTTGGGCTGTTGTCGAAGTAAATTGAGGGTATTGGTTGATAACCGAGTTGCAGTTGTGGGATATCAGAACAAAAGGTTCGGCTGGATTCGGCAACAATGGTGACAAGGTGTACGCGATGGATACGGTTGGGAATCGTGTGGTGATCGGCACAAAAGATCGCAAAATCATTGTTTGGGATGTACGCAATTTGGGCGAGCCCGAACAAATACGGGACAGCCCACTCAAGGTACTGACTGTTTAATCGCCCATTTGGCTTCGTTGATACTACTTTATTGCTTTCTCCGTAAATTATGAGGAGGAGGTGCATTGTGCGGGGGAGGGTTATATAATTTTTAGCAAGCTCGAGAATCGATTAGGGATAGATAGGGTTCATTTAATTGTCGAGCTAATTCTCTTCAACGTTTTATCCCTCGAAGGCGCGCTATTTTTCGAAGGAAGGCGCTTACATTCTTCAAAATGTTCTGCAGTTCTTTCCTTCCTTGTTTCATGCATTCTTTTTTAGTGCGCGACTTGATCCGTTGTGAAATATGGTGGGATATTGACCACATGCAAGATGTAAAAAGGACTGAGCTGGCATGGCGTTGGTCTGATCTGTTGTAGTAGATTGAATTATTTCGTCCACTTTTTCTTGCTACAGCGTCAATTTGGTCACCATAAATTTAGTACCAAACTCGGGCGGTCAAATGTTTCCCGACGGGCGACGCATTCGTCGTATCATCAACAGAGGGTCGCGTTGCTGTTGAATATTTCGATCAGTCGCCCGAGGTACAGAAGAACAAGTATGCGTTCAAATGCCATAGAGAGAAGGACAAATCGGGCACCGAGTTGATTTATCCGGTCAATTGCCTTGCGTTCCATCCGGTGCATAATACCTTCGTTACTGGTGGTGAGTGCTTTAATTAAATCAGAAATTTTTTGAATCAAAAGATTTTGTCGTTTGAATAGAAAAAAAGAAATTTGTTGTGTTAGACACGCGTTGTTCTGAGTGCCTTCTTTGTCAAGCAAAAAGTGGTTGAAAGGGGTTCATATTTGTGTGAGAGTATATATTTAAGATTAATTGAAAATGGGTAGGATTTTTGCAAAGTTGCGGCAACCTTGAATGTTTAATTCGAATGTGTCTGATCCTTTGTACTCAGAGTGTTCACAGTAGAATCTAATAATCTTTCAGTAGTTTATGGGATCGGATGATATGATGGATGGAATAGCAGATATAGATGTCAAGCCAGTCGCTACTTTGATGCATATTTCCACTTGTCATACATATATTTTATTATACTCAAACTCATTTAAGCTGTTAACTATTGTTTTCGTTCTCAGAAATTTAAAACAAGAGCCGGTTTAAGGTTCGGATGCGCTTGTGAACATATGGGATCCGTTCAACAGGAAGCGAATCTGCCAACTTCATAAGTGAGTGATTCCAAGCTTGTTGTGTTTGAATCAAAGACGCGCGTTGTTCTGAGTGCTTTCTTTGTCAGATAGAAAGTGGTTGAAAGGGGTTCAAATTTGTGAGTGTGTACATATTGAAGATTACCAGAAAATGGGTAGGATTTTCGTAAATTGGGCAAAAGCACGAACAGTTTTTTAACCATTTGGAATCGTTGTTCCACAACATGGACGAGGCTTAATCATTGTTGAAGAACATTCGTATTGGACGAAACAACTTGGAATGAATATTCCCCTGATGTCGGGGTGCTTAATGTAAACTTTGTACGCTGTTCCTTTGAATTTATTTTAGAATTTTTTAAACGCTTTTTGATGTGCGCTCTCTGAGGTTTGACGGTCGAGTTTATAAATTCAGGTTCCCGGCAAGTATAATGAGCGTCTCGTTCAATCCGACGGGTACACAACTCGCAATTGCTGCGTCCTATATGAACGAATTGAAAGAAGGTCCAACGACGCCACCGGACAGCTGTGTTGTCATTCGAAGAATCACTGATGTGGAGGCAAGGCCAAAATAAATGCCGTTGTTGTTATTGCTGTTCGTTTCCTGTTTAATCGTGAATGTTGCAAAACAGTGTCATTAGACTTCCTCTCTGTTGATGTTTAAATGATCACCGGTTCCGCATTTGGTTCACTGTTTACTCTGCAACATGGCTGTATCACATAAAAAGTAATGGCCAGTTAACATTCTGACTGGGCGGAAGGCACCTGTAAAAGGTACCTCAATAAGTTCAACGGCAACAACTTATCACGTGATAAATGAAAGTTCTTCCATTTGCCTCGCTAAGTCGATTCATTTATTGATGCGAATTTCATGAATGCAATAATGCGTATTACATAAATGCTGATGATTTATTTCTGTGCTAATTGTTATTCGCGAGTGCTAGAAGGTTGTGGGGGAATTGATAGGTGAGGGGTCATTTATGGCTAGATATTTATATACCCATTGAAATTGTATTCGCTTTAATTACTTCAGATTACTGCTCGAGTTTTATGCAGAATGATGTGATGATGCGTATGTGGGAAATTGGTGGTTTATGATGGATCTATGCTCGTTTATCGTTTCGCCGTTATTGTTGGTGTGAGGATCTTTCCAGTTTAATGCGAATGTGAACATATGTGTCTTGCCAGCATACGAGCGTCTAATTAGGATCTGTGTTGTTTTGATTGCAGCTGAGAAATCTGTTTAAAATGTGTCGGTAATTAACTGGAAATAATGCTTATTAGTTCATTTTATTCTGTTTCACGGGAAGTGGGCCTATGAGGAAAATACTTCATTATTATGATGTCGGGATCGACGACTAGTTGGTGGAAAACTGGGAGGCAGAAGTTGGATATGAAAGAATCCAAGTGAGATGTCTTTTTCTTGACGGTTTTTGGATGAATTTATGAGGCTTTTGATGCTCGTCTATGATGAACGTGTTGCATATCAGAGGAATAGATCAAGATTGGTGTTCTTTTTGTTTCGTCTTTGAAACGTTTTGCAGTTTTGTTTTTTTCGAATTGCACACATTTTGAAAGCAATATTTATCGTTGATTGTTTTCTTATGAGTTGCAGTCGATTTTTGTATTAGTGAAATGTATCGTTGTGTTTTGCATTTCATTTGCATTCGCTGTTTTGATTTAGCGTTGTATTTTATAATTGCACGTGTGCACACCTCCGTTCGACTTTATGGGTTCATAGGTGGGCAATGGTTATTAATGCAGTGGAGTGGTCAGCACTGAATTGAGTTTTCGAGTGAAGGGGAAAGGGGGATGCTACTGCAGTCAGGCACCTCTACAATAAACTGCTCTTCTTTGATGAAACTTATTTTATAAAACTTACAAATTTGTAAAACAATGAAATGAGATTCTTGTAGGGGGTGCTGGGGGGGGGGGGAATGTTAACCCTGAACCGTTTATTATGGGATGATATTCAAATACCTACTCAAAAGTCAAAGTAGTATATGAAGGGAAGAGAACAAACAATGAGAAAGAAAAGAGACACTTTCTTTGGAACAAATACTTCCTAGGCATCCGACGCCAACGATAACTGCATTAGTAGATCTTGCGAGGTTTGACTGTATTTATCGTCAGATTTCTGTTGGTCGTTTGCCGTTGCTCGCTTATCGATTTCATTGTTTTGTTTCGATTGTATTGCTTTCGTTGGTGGAAATAAAATAAATATGCGGTGCAAAGTGTTCGAGACATTTGCTTTCTTAATGCCTGTTTCAGGTGGATTTGCACTGAATATTTCGTGGGGAAAGGTAATCATCGGAACTCATTGCAGCATCAAAATTTGACTTCACTTTATGTCGGTGTCGTGCAACAGGAGCTTGTCAGGTCAAGGGGTTTAGATGCTGTGATGGGATATTATATATATATATATATATATATATATATATATATATATATATATATATATATATATATATATATATATATATATATATATATATATATATATATATATATATATATATATATATATATATATATATATATATATATATATATATATATATATCATTAGAGCTTATTTAGCACAAACGAATTCGATGACTGCATTTAAAAGGTGCTCGCCATAATCTTTTTGAAGTGGCAGTCTTACGATGTGGGACGGTCGAGCTGCATTTCTCCTCATCGTGAGTCGAGGTCAAAACCGCGCCATCGCCAGTCTCTCCAGTTGTTACACTGCATTTTACATAAGTTTTTTACTGAATGTGGTGTATGTTTGCATATTGTTTGAAATCAATAGAGCTAAAACATATCTGCTCGGAAACTTTTGTGCTGCTGTGCTTGGAATGGCGCTAATTTTAAAAATTCAAATTTCCACCAACGCAACGGGCCAGGTGTCGTTAACAGTTCACGGCTAGATGGGTTTATAATTATGATTTTGCTTCGATTGGAGTGGTTTTCCTTGCTGTAAAATTTTTTGAGAGTATAGTATTACATTCCTAAATCCATGCAATGCCTGCAAAACCAAATAATTAAGGAGTTTATCAAAAGTCACAGGTAAACAACCAGTCAGAAAGGTTGTTTCAGCCTTAATCTGCGTATGGGAAGTATACTGTTGATGGTGTTCCTAGCTGTTTGTGACTCACTTCACCATGAAGTGGTCGATTCTATTGATGCTTAAGAGGTGCTTGTTCATCCTGCTATTCCTTTCCCAACACCTACCCCCGCATGTTCTAGTCATCTCGTACATATTCCTTGTTCCTTCCTTACCACCTCTATTCCTCTCGCATACTTTCCTATGGTCGCAGTACTTTGCCATATAGAACAGTCATTGTAAATGCAAAGCGCCAGCTAGTTTTCATGGAAGGATTCACCATAAGATTGCGACTTTGCTTTTAATCAAAAATTTCTAGGCTTGAAAATTTATTTAATCTTATTCTAAGATGCAATTCGAATCAAGCTCGAGGATCGTTCGAAAATCATTTATCAGTGGTGCGCGGATTGCATTGCAAAAGGTTTGTAAGTTTTTTGTTGCAATGCTCTAAGAGAGCAGGAACTGTGATCTTCAAGGAAGCGTGCCGTATTCGTAATTAAAGAAGGCGTTATGCTTATGTTAGGTACACAAGATGAATTCAGCTTAACTGATGATGTTTGAAAATTCGTTTAAAAACAAAGGAAGCTTTATTGTCGTCGTCGCCACGATCGGAAACAGCCACTAATAAAGTTTGGCGATAATCTGAGCGCTTTTAAAATTTTCGAATTCACCGTAATGATTTGAATATTTCAAATATATTGAAACTAAAATATATTAACATTGTAATTCAAATATTTTTATGCGCCCCGTTGATCATTTTCAGGTTTGCATTTTTCCCGCTTAAAGCTTCTATATTGCAAGCTTTTTTTATTCACTCATGTTGAATTATTGAGTTTATTTGAGGGCAGTGCGACTTCCCAAGAAACAAATCTGCAAATGTATTTGGAACCACCGGTCGACGATATTTCGATCTTGGAGTTTGAAGAAATGGCAATTAATCGTTTGAAAGTTCTGCGGGTTGTGGAGCAATTGAAAGAACGTTTTCCAAGAAATACTGAAGAAATGAATGACGCACTTTCAAAGGTAAAGCGTACTGTTTTTACTTGATTGACATTTAAAATTTCAAGCACACAATCTCACTTCCTCCTCTCCCCTCATCCCTTTAACTCACATGTGCCCGCCCTCTAAATCCTAATAGCTACATCTTTTCTAACAGATTCGAAAACTACTTTCTTTTTGCTAATCTCGAGCGCTGCATGCTATATTATTTTATAGTAAGATTAACTCCTTTCAGTAAACGGCTGCCAAGGTGGATTCCCCTCCTCTCCCGCCAAGGTGGATTCCCCTCCTCTCCGCCAAGGTGGATTCCCCTCTCCCGCCAAGGTGAATTCCCCTCCTCCTCTCCGCCAAGGTGAATTCCCCTCCTCTCCCGCCAAGGTGGATCCTTAAAGCCGACATGTTTGCATGAATGTCACACATTCGATAACGTAGTTAACCACTTTATGGCAGGATTGATCAGTGATAAATCTCAGAATTAATCGATAAAGGTTTATGATTCATCGCTGTACATGAAACATGTTTCATCAATTGATCAGTTTATCTCAGCTATTTTGAACAAAAGAAAAGGAGAGATCCTCTCTTCGAAAGTTGCTCATTTTTTGCATTCTATCAACACTGAAAATAGTCAGTTTAACAGGAGCTAATGAAACTTATGCCGATAGCGTGTAATATGTGTCCCGCCGATAAACTTGCCGACGAGAGGCGTCGGGATATAATATCGCATTTCATATTGCGACTTGCATTTTGCAAGACAACTGAACAGACCAAATGGTTCATTCAACAGGAAATTGATCTATTCAAATATCGCTTTCATATGGTAACTTTTATTGTTTTTCCACAAACATACATATATACATTAAGTGAAAATTGCTGAAATGAGACATTCTCATCTAAATGTTGGAAAAAGAGAACGATTAATATGAGTTAACCGAAATTTGAAAGAAAAAAAAAACATCGAGTCAATTGTCGTTTCTAGTTTTCAGCTCTTTAAATAGAAATGCATCTCGCTGTAGTGATGCGGCTTTCTAGTTTTCTCAGATTTGTTGTCATTTCGATATGCTTTCATTCGTATTCTTCATTTGTGCACATAACTTTTGAGGCGTAAAGTGTATTCCTTTTAAATGCACTCCTTGCAGGAATCAAAAAATCGCTCAAATATTGCTCGTTTTCTAGCCACAAGTCATTTCAATATGACAGCATTAACACAGGTTGAAAAAGATGATCTCGCTGAAGAAATCGGCAATGCAAGCGGTGTTCCAATGCAAAAGGTACGCCAGTCTCAGTCGTCGAACCGTTTAACATTTCAGTCGATCAGTGGTGTAGTTTCATGAATTCTATTCCATCCATTAAGAGACAAAAAGATTCAGCCATCGCAATAGCTTCTCAGGCAGCCACACGCTAAATGGCGATAGTTTAATTCACGATCACTTAGCAACACTAATTTTGCTTCTCAGACTTCTTTGATTTTAGGCAGTTTATGTGTTAAGCAGCCAACCTGTGAAGCTCTTCATACCTTCTTCAGGGTATTGTGTTGTAAATCGTCGGTAGTGATACCTGTTTCGGCAATGGAAGGTATAGATTGTAAAGCCTCGACCCTTGTGGCCACTGGAGCGGCTTCTCAGAGAGGACAGGCTATAAGTGAGCTTAGGAGTTCGTTTGGAGTCAATTGCTCTAGTCTCTTGATCCTTGCAGTGGTAATTAAAGCACAGTAGAAGTGTTTTAAAGGTGCGATGTGCGGATGTGTGGAAAGTGCCGTTTGTGGATGCGTTAGATTTAGTGCGTAAAAGAAGAGTTTTTCTACACGCTGGTTTCGCATATGTTTCACGTGATGATCTTGTCATCATTGTCTGTACTAAATTTCGAATGATTATGTCTTCATCAATGGCGGTTTGCTCATTTTTACTTCGTTTTATATTTCCTCTTCAATTTCAAATAGAACTTCTTCAAGTTTACTCAACAAATAAAAGAGTCAAGTTATTAACTCTCTGAGGAAGATGTCAGGTAGATATTAATTATTTCTATCGGCGACAAATTGGAATAAGAGTGGGACCGTTAGTCGGCTGTGTTGGAGACTAGGATGTTAAAAAATATAGGGATTAAACGCGAGGGTATATAAGAGGCAAACCGGATATCAGAAGCAACCTGCGTGCTAAATATGATCGAAAAAGGTCACAATAAAAGAAAGAAGGTGCATTTGCTAAGAGAAGAAAGCAGCACGCACTTCGACAATGAAAAGCGACCGGAAAATCGTTGAGTGTGGAATTAACGAAAAAGCGGTTGAGTTTGGGAGCATACGCTAGATATCGAGGCGATAAGTTTCCAGAGGGTGCTCTCTGCAGAGAAATTGTGACGGCAGCCTACGCTTAGCAGTGATACGATACGTGCATATCAGTGTGGGAGGGAAGCCTGTTTCAGACAGTGATGCAGTCGGTGTGGAGGCATAGGAGGAAAATATATTTTTGCACGTAGATCCGCGCTTGCTGGACAGTCATCAGACAACTTGTATTTTTAACAGCTTGCACGGATCGCTCCTTGAATAGGGCGATGTGAGGATGATGGCGGGGCGTAATGGGTTCGAAGAAGCGCTGAAATAGTTGAGTTCTTTGTAGTGTTTGTTGATTTGACACTCCAAGGAGAAACGAGTGGATTTGAAAACGAAATCATTGTCGAGTTTTCCCACCTAAATAAGTTGAGTCACTGAGACAGCGTTACATAACGATTTTTAACAGTTTGCAAACGTCGTTAGGTATAAAGTTTGATCAAATGCAGATCGGATCTTACATATAGAGTTTTTACCGAAGTTCCGCGGTCGGGTTTCAGTGTCACACAAATCGAAATTAAGGATATGTCGGCCGGTTGAACAAATGAGAATGATGATTTCTCATGAATTGTGGCCCCATACATTTCATTTCACGTAAGTCCTCGTATAAAATATTTATGTAACGGTGCATTGAGATTTTCTTACATCTTTTCACATTGTGATGTGACATTAAGTTTAGATGATTATGGTTGTTTCAGCGCGCATGCAAATATATTGGATTCATTGAAGAGGAGCATCGCTTAATGCCTCTCTTGCTTAAATTGACAAACAAAGCCTATATTGGGAAGGATTATGCTGGTAAAGATGCAGCAAAACACATCACTCCTGAAATGATCCACTTGGTTCATTTTGCATTGTTTCGATTTATTTAACTACCCTTTCATTGAGTACAGTCTCAGCGTTTTATGCATTTTCAACAAGACATCGTAGTGTCAATTTAGAAGAATTAAAGCTTTCAGGCAATTGTTATTTCACATATTTTAGAGAGAGAATTAAAATTGGTTTTTGGGCTATCGAACTAGTCGTATATCGACTGAAGATTAGTTAATTGTTTAATTCACTAATCAAAGAATCTAAGGCAAAACTGATAGGGATGTAACTGCAAAAGTTGCGAAATAATTGACTGAATGTTAGCAGTGCCTAAGAGGTTTTTTTTTTACAAGACAGGGCTCTCAACACTATGCTAACATTAAGTTCTAATTTATGTATTTTTTAATGAATTTCTCTGACATTCTAATGTAACTTTAAATTACGTGAATAATTTCAGTTATGTACGAAATCGTTTCCATTATGTATGCGCCAAATTCATCATCGATTGTGTGCTGATCATCATCTAAGGCACGGTGCAAGAATGCAGTATGGTCTTTTCTTGAAGGGAATCGGACTCACCCTTGAAGATGCACTCGCATTCTGGCGTGCTGAATTTACAAAGAAAATTGATGCCGACCGGGTCTGGCGTTGCTTTTGTTTTGATTCTCCTTGCATTTTAAAGATCATTTTAGGTCATAGCTAGCAGCAAGATTGTTCTGTGAGGTCAACTAGTGATGCCTAAAAGAAGTTTGTTCGAAGTAGAGTTCAGATGATTCGAGGTTGAGGTCGTATCATGGATCATTTTAACTTCACTGTTTTAATGCCAATGAAAGCAAGTCGTTCTTATATACCGGAAATGATATAGATTTAGGGATTTTACGTTTTTTCTCAAGCCGGAGGATCGTAATTTTCTTTATTTTCTTTCAATAACTGATAAGTCTAACCGCTGAATAAGATGTGAATGATTGTAGTTTGATAAGCAATATGCTTATAACATTCGTCATAACTACGGTAAAGAGGGACGTCGTGTAGACTATAAAGCGTATCCATGCTCGAAGATTATCCTTGGTAGTGCACCATCTGCTCAAGATTGCCATGGTAGGTGATCTTTTATTTTAAAAAAAATGATGAGTAATTATAAAACGGATCACGTCATTAAACAAAACAACGGAATCGGTTGCGACAGGTAGTATTAGATTAGCATAAACTCAAAATCTTGTTACTCTATGTATGAGAACATGGCTATATGTGAGGAAAGGAAATGGGATTCCATATAACCTTACCTGGAAGCAGATGTCGTTCGAAATAATATATAACGAACTGTTTCAATGTCGGTCGAACTGAAATGACTCTGATGTCGTTCGGAGTTCATTGAAAGATTCTTCTACACCGTTTTTTATTTCTTCATAGGTCAGGAATGCCTTATATAATCCATGAAATACTATCTTGGGCATAGGTTTAGTGCTGCTGTCTGAATATGAGTAGGATGGAATAGCTCATGAAAGCGGATTTTCCAACAAAGCAGTCGTCGGTCTGTCTTCTTTCCCACACATTCTTCTCCTCGTTTTGCCTCCATCTGTCCGTTGTACGCATAGCTAAGGCCTATCTTGAACTAAGATCCTAATAAGCTTGACTCGTTTAAGTTTCCATTGGCGACAAAAATATATTTAACCATTTACATCGATAAGCAATGAGCGTCGCATCTCACCTGTTCGAACAACGCGTTTAACATCAGAAGGGTAAGTTTTTTTCGATAAACACGCATTCAAAATTCGAATTTTGTTCCCTGTTTGTTCGAATGTTTCTGCAATGATTTATTTCCAGGATGTCCATACAGACACAGTGATCCGACAGTATTGGCGCAGAAGCTAGAAGGAGTCGGTTTATCGAAGGAGCACATAGCTACCGTATGTACTTGAGAATGTTTTTAGCCGCCCATTGATTTTTTAAATTCAGAAAATAATTAAAATGCAGCTGACAGCAATTTCCGAATAAAACGGATGTGATTGGAGGGTGGCGATGTAAGAATGCGATCTATTGTAGTAACTTACCTACTTAATTAGAAGTGGGATAGTTCATTTACTAGAAAGACTGTAGTTTATTCGCTCGATTAGAAATAAAATAGTTTGCCAGCTCGAGTAGAACTGTAGGGTTTACATACTGAGCAGGAATATCGCAGTAGAGTGCTACAGAGCGTCGATTCCGCTCTTACTTGGGGCACGACGGGTTTTACTTTGCTTTTTTTTAAACCTGTTTTTCCAACAGGATGTTATATTTTCACCGAATATTTATTTTTCCTGCACTTTAACATAGCTGATATTCATGCATTCATATTGAAATTCATGCAATAGTACTTGCAATACATTGCAAATACTATTGCATGAATTTCAATATTAATTTTCAATATAAATTTCAGTACTTGCAATACAAAGTTTTGTGAGGTTTTTACAACTTGCAATTCATCTTGAACTTTGCATTATTCATAGATTCGTCGGTCATTTGAGACTACATCGATGGTCACCTTGTGATTAATATCTTTCGTCGCTTATCTTGTCTGCTAACTTGCTGTCGGTTTACTAGAATTGACTAGTTCTCCTCAATTTGGGAATTTTTTATTGTTCAGATTGTGAACCTATCAAAGACAGCTCAGTACGACCGTGCCTGTACAAGATATTTCGAGTTCACGCATAAAATGGCCGAAAACTCACTAGGTGTTTTGATCACTCATCCAAACCAATATTTCGAGCTATCCACGCAACTGCACGAAGGAATTAGGAGCAGGTTCCTTTTTTGTTCCTTCATATAGAGATGGTTTTATTGATGCGTTTGCGAGCAGTGAACTCTTCACCCGAATTATTTTAGTCAATTGCAGCATTCACTTCAGCAGTTCATTTATATTATGTCAGGGGAAATTTTTTGCTGGCGATTGTTAGCTTCTTGAAATTGCAGATTTATGCATACTTCTCTAGGGTTCAAAACCCTAGGGGCCGTTATTCTATTAATGCCATTTTAATAGTATTTACAAAATCTTTGCAAAGAATATTTGAAAGTATATTTGGCACCCGTCATTTGCGTTCTCGGCAAGGATGGATTGGGGTATATTTTTTGTTCTTACCTCATGTCCGAATTTGTGGTGGTAAAGTGTGGGCGTATTAAACAGGGCATTTCGACTACATCTACAGTCACAACTTGCTTTCTGCTTGATGGTTGCGTAGATTGATGCGTTTCACATAATTTGACGAACTTACATTTTTCTGAAAGTTGTCAGACCGTCAACTGTGACTGAAGATTCCCGAAAGATATAGGTGTTTTTATCGGTTTATGTAATGTTGAATTCTTAATTGAGATTGAAAAATCTTTATTTCTTCAGAGAATCGGTCCCAACACACGAAGTGACGTTGAGCAGTAGCACACAGCAGTCGACGTTAAGCGTTGAACGAATGGAGGGGGAGGATGACTATGACTTCGGTGATTTGCCGGAAGCAGATAAAGCATGCTAATGACATATTCGTAACTTTTACGTTTTCTCGTATTTTTCTACTGGCGTTTCCCAGTTTAAGTGTGCTTAACTGTACTTGACAGCGTTGAGCGTTATTCGTATTAGGGCCTATAGAAGTCGAAATTTGAAGCCTTATTGGGTTTTTGGCTTCATCCAGTATTTGAAGGCAACACGAAAACCTGAGAAAGAGGTATAAAGGGGTGTCAGAATGCGGATTTAATTGCTGCTAGCTTTCGAAGATATGTATTCAAGAAAGGAGTCTTAGAAAAAGGTCACAAGTTGCGTGAGAGCCAAGATAGATCAAGTGCGTTAAGTGTAACGTTTCGCCCCGTTAAGTTGTCATCAAAGAAGAAAACTCAGGGCTCGTGCAAGCTAGTTGGCTAGATTTGTTTATTTATTTATTTATTGTATTTCGATTGCTGGATTGATGCCTCTGGCTAGCTGTATTTTGCTGGAATTTTTTGGCATATTAGCATCTTGTGTTCGTGTTTTTATTGCCCATATTTCAGCGGGAGCTGATCTTCTGTTTCTTTATGTGGTTACTTGAGTTTGGCATTTATGCCTATGTTGTTGTTTGATTCGCATTCTTATTTGAACTTTTTTTTGCTTATTTTTCAATATTTTCTTATGCAATGATCCCACTCATCTAAGTCAATGACGGTTGTGTTTTCGCGGGGAGTGTGCCACCCACATTGATATTTTCTTATGGGAAAAAACATTCTGGTGTGCTCAGACAATTACGATACTCTTCCAGTATCCATTTTTTTCTAAATAAGCGATGCGAATGGAAACGCGAAGGTGCCAGTTGTCGTTTTGCTGTGTCGTTTATTGGCAGCCGTTTGACGCCTTTCCATTTCCATATTTTTCACATTGTATTCCTTTATGGCACTCAAAGCGACAGTAGTTTTTGCTTCCCAATGCCATTACCGCAGCTCATTGGACAAGATTAATCGAGCTAAAGCTTTCCATTGGACTTCCGCTAAGTTCATGAATTTGCATACTCAATTAATGTTTTACTTAGAAAAGAAGAAAATTTTTATTCCCTATCCGATGATAACTAAATAAAAGTCGTTTTTGCAGTATTCAAAAGAACCGGTTAACTTTCATGGAAAGGAGCATAGTGAGGGTTGATTTACTTATGCAAATCTGCGATTGCATATATGTGCACATGAATTAGATCAATCTCAACTAGAAAAACGAAGCTTGTAGGAAATGCACTTATTGATTGCGAAATATTTGTAGTAATATTACCTAGTAGAGGACTACCTCGTTTGATAACGGTGAAATTCGATGTCTAGATCGTGTTAGTTTTCGTGCTTGGTCTTTTTTCTTTGCTGTAACGTTCAAGACCTTAGGATGCAAAAAATTTTGCTACACATGTTTCTGGTTTTTTTTTCTTGTTTAAATCTAAACAAAGCTTTCATTGTCCTTATTTCATGAGGTGAAGTAAAAACAAGTTTGATGTTAAATTAATGACCTCCAATTGAATTGAAAATGTTGATGTGAGTAAATTTTTGGTTCTGAAAATGAACAATTTGCTGAATCATTATAAGCGAAAGAGGAGTACAAGTCTATTGACGAAGTTCACGTCTTGTCTCATATGAATAAGTTGTAAACGAGCAAAATGCGATGTTTGCAATGTTTAAATGCATTGGCAAAGTGTTTTACAAGGATTGACGAGAGAAACGATAGATGATGGATGAGTTAATAGAGGTAAAAACAGAAACGGGTAGCCATATTTCTTGTCTCATAATGAGAAAAGAAAAGCAGAGAGAAGGGTTGTGAAAACCTTCGCTAATTTGACGAAAACACATCAGTCAGTGACGTGAAATCAGTGCATTCAAGGCAAGAGTGGTTGTGAAGCAATAACGACACGATCACGTTAACGCGAGCGTCTTGTGGTGGTTGGCAGCTACGACGCCCATTAACGTCATCATCTGTCGTTAACTTAGCACAATGCGGATATTTGTTGCGTTTATTCTCTGCTTGTGCACTTCGTTGAACGGTTTGTAATTTTCGTTATTTGTGAAAATCCCCTTTTATCATGGAATATAACCTGGAGGAATTTGGTTCTAAATACTAGAATTATTTCATTGTGCTGGAGCTGACCAGCTGCTTCATCGAAGGGAGAGAGGGGGGTCGGAGAGCGCATAACGAGGATAGCAATTCTATAAAATGTCGCAGTTTTCTAAAAAGACACTCTCAGGTAGTGCATCACTTTCGTAGGCATCGGCAAACTTGCCTTGCAAAAGTCGAGTACGGTGATGTCGTGTCTGCACGTTGATGCGTTTGTGCCGGTTTGTCCGTCTGGTAACCAGTGGTCAGGTTTATTGAGTTTAATGTTAATCAAAAAGCGAGACGCATATACCGTTGACCTGTGAACGTTTAAACGATACATAAATCTTTGGAGGTTGAAAAAAACGTTGCGTGCGTCGTACGCAAGGTGGAATGGAATAATAAAGTGAATCTCGCAGAAAGTTTTTTGGGGCACTCGGCTGATTCAAGATATCAGGGCATTATTTCGTATATTTAATTATTTGTTGTCACCCTTTAAACCGTTCGCTTCATTGATTATTTATGCATGATGTTAATTTGATACACGAACTCAAAAAAAAATTCGAGTAGCGCGCTCGACCGTGTCGCGGAAAGCGTGATTCTGTCCATTCTCATTTCACCCAGCCTTGCCACCTTCTGGCTTGCGTGATTGAAAAATGGGGCTACGGACGTGGCTACAGACTAGGCTCTCCTGGCTCTCCTTCTACTTTTTTTCAGGATGCTGCAAAGTTATGCTGGAAAAAAAAGAGGCTCCTTTCTTTTAGTTAAGAGAATCTGTTCTGTTGGGATTAATCAAATTTTATCGGACATATAGAGTTGTGTTCGGATCGAACATACAAAGCTCTCCGAGGTGCAGCGAACATTTAAATCGAAAGCCCACAGTTAGTGTTCGGCGAATACTCCAACTGTAGACTCTCCAAAACCGGTTCTCAATTTTGGTTCAGATATGGTGCGATGAAATTCCCAAGCGTTTTGCATCCAACAGAGTGCTCGAGGTGATCAGTTTAATTGAAAAAGTCTGCGTAACATAACAGCAGAAACATCAAAGAAGGCGTGAGTCAAAAATAGAGGGGATGAGAGAACAGGACAGAAATCACTGGAACGACTATTGAATGCTACAGATGGTCGCTCTTTGAAAGTTTTTCTTTGTTTTCAATTTTTTCACTAAGGAATGTTTGCATCGATTAGATATTAATGAAGTGTGCTCCGTCACCTTTGCCATTTTCATAATTCAACCCCATTAGCTTGAATGTTTGTCAAAATTGGAACGTATACAACCTTCAGACTAGTTAATCCCTTTTCACCTTTTCAAGACTTTGGGGCAGAAATCGAGGTGGGAGGAATGGCGAAATTGACCATCATCCTCTGAAAATTCTAGGAATTGTAGAGAGGGAGAGAGAGAAGAGAGAGAGGGAAAAAGAGGAAGAAGAGTCACAGAAAGGAAAAAAAAAGCTTTGAAAACACTGATGGATGATCGCAGCCGATTGTTTTCACCTACACCCTAAATGTTTTGTGTCCGCGCCATTGGTTGAGTACAGGTGATTCGCAAATCATATCTAGTCGTCCTTCTGTGTTCGTCAAACTACCTATAAAATTTTTTACTCCTATTTTTAAAGATTACACCTTTTCTCCTACTGAGTCCGATTTGTCGCGAAACGCCGAACTGGTTGATCCGTTGAGCGCAGACGTGATCAGGCTTCTATTCACTGTGCAAGATATATTGTTTTTCTGTAAAAAATAGTGCACTAACTCCATTTGCAAAGATACATTTGTTGCTGTATTTTTATCTACCATATCAGTAATATTGGGCACTTAATTTACAATCTCAATAAACATGCTACCTCTGAACGTATTTCGACAACACTGAGGAAAATCATCCTGATTAAATCTTTACTCTTTTTGGTCTGTAAATTTACGCTCAAAAAGAGCAAAGGTAAGCGTATGTAGCAAGATGATATTTGACACCGATAACCGTAGAAACAACAGCTATAGAGATTTCTTTGGAGTCTTCAGTGGTGGCAATTGTTCTCTAATCGTCAAAAAATAGCGATGCAAGAGCTTGACAAAGATTGCATGAAAGTACTTCAAAATCTAGCGAGATGTATGGTAGATGTAAAATACTCAGATTATGCCTTTTGATCTCTTATTAAACATCCATGGATAGTGGGATCACTGCAAATCGATTTTGTACAGTTGGCGATAGCCCATTTATGGTGATACCACAGAAAAATATAATTCCTCTTCAGTAGCAATTTCTCAAAGAAATTTTTCGAAAACTTCGCTGAATTTTATTGATGAATTCAAGAAGTGCTATTGACAATTTCAGTAAGAGGCAAATCCGATATAGTAGAGGATGAGCGGATCTCGAGCACTGAGGCACCGCTTACAACTGACGTGGAGATACAGAAGGTGCAATTTGCATTCGAACTAGTTTCGCCATCAAGCACCGAACCCAATTCTATAGGAAGTGAAGAAAATAGTTCTACGACCGCATCAAGTTTAAAATCTTCTCCAAAATTAGGCGGAGTGTCCAGTGAGGATAACGAGGAGCCCTCTGCGGTGCATTTTCCAGTCGAACAGGAATCGGCAACAAGCCTTGAGCCCAATTCTACAGAACGTGAGCAAAATAGTTTTGTGACCGTATCAAATGTGAAGTTTTCTCTAAAACCAGATGCAGAGTCCGATGCGGATAAGGTGGAACCTTCTGTGGTGCAATTTCCGCTCGAACTGGAACCGCCGTCGAGAAGTGAATCGAATTCTATAGAGAATGAGGAAGAAAATTTTGTGACTGTATTAAATTTGGAATCTTCTCAAACGACATATGAAGTATCAGATGATGCGAATCAAACGACAACAATGCAGCCATTAGCGGAAGAAGTTTTGCCATCGGATGAGGAGAAAGCGGCTGTATTGGTTGAAAAAATTGGTGACAACATCACCGAATACAATATTACAGCTGAAGTTGTTGAGCTAAGCGACGATGTGATTGAAACCCCCGAGGAGGCGTCGAAAATTCTAACGAAGCATAGCTCAATTAATTTAAAGCTTAGCTTTATAAGTTTAGCCATTGTTGGTGCGTTCTTGTTTATTCTCTATTCATATTGTCTCTATTAAGCATATAATTTTTACAAAAAAACCTCGTTGCAAAAAAATTGCACTTTATCAAAAATATCAAAATTCCTAATAAACTAGGAATTTTGCAGACACTTCTGTTAATAAATATAATAATACTCAGTTTAATCACTTTCTATTATCTGCGGATCATTTATTACATCCCTGTTTATTTTACCTGTAAATTACAACTGTGAAAGTGCATAATTTTTTTGGTTATTTGCCGAAAACATGAACGCTTAGATCTTCATCCACTGCACTTCCTTGCATTGCATTCTTTTCGGAAGCATTTTCACGTGGTTGTAATGTTTACTGTTATTAATGCTTACTTTTATCTACATTTTGCTTTCAGCTTGATACAGGTATCATCCTGAGCATATCTGTGTGACCGTTACCTGCCTCTATATACAGATCACTGTCCTTTTTTATGCATTTGCTGTCCTTTTTTTGCAAAAACATGACATTGTTATATATATATATATATATATATATATATATATATATATATATATATATATATATATATATATATATATATATATATATATATATATATATATATATATATATATATATATATATATATATATATATATATATATATATATATATATATATATATGCGTCTTTAGTAGCTTGCTTTTTTGAATCAACCATAAAATTCTTCAAGGCAGAAATTCCGCAAAATTCTCTTCATCCCCAATGGCTAAAAGGGAACCTACTAGCATGTTGTCGTGGAATTTGCTAAATTTCATTTATAATTTCATAAACAGTACAATCGGATCTGGTTGATTGTATGTGAACAATCATAGTAATCTCATAAAGTCGCAGTCTTCATAATATACTTCCATTTATTGTAACGCTCTCAGTTATTACAATTTTTGTAAGTTTGTTTTTGCAAAATGTGCTATAGGAATATTGTATCTCTGCCTATATGAATGTGTTTTTTTTTCGTCTCTTGAGTAATTTCAATTCGAGAACCACTTAAGCTACATCTGTGAGAAGTGATTCGATTCTTCACGGGAAGCTCAGCTTCCTTTATTGCGGGTCACGTACTGTATTTCATTATTCCAATATTCATTATTGTTTTATTAAGTGTACGGAAATTCCATGATGCTAAGTTAAATTGAATCACCATAAATGATCAAAACATATGCGCCTCTGTAATCGCTCAGGATGGGTTTTGCACCGATTGGATAGCATTTCACAAGCAGTCGACTGATAAAATAAATTTCCTGCTAAAAATTCGTAATTGCAGTTAGGTCAGTTAAAATATGTGTTACTTACTGTATACATTACTTGTTGTTTATAAGTGTTTGTTGAAATATGCATTACTTTCTTGAATGAATTCAAATATGCCTTATCGCTTATTTTTGTTAGCTTTGATAATTTGTGTAATTATTGGGTCTGATGAGCGAGATTGCAAATGCTTTTATAACGCGAGTTCCACTCCTGTGTTTTATCAATTCTTTATCGTATTCTTTTCTTTGTTGTTGTGCTCTAAAAATATTTTAATATAATATTTTGTTGTCTATAATATTAGAGGAGATATTATAGACTTAAATCAACACACCGTGATAATGATCTCTTAGCCGATAAAAGTGAAAAAGATGCTCGTGTCTCTTGAATTTGCGAATAAGAATTGTGAGAATGTATACAAATTTGAATTTTGAATTTCGAGAAAAATACGAACAAATTTGACAGTCAAATACGTCTTATATTAAGGAGAATGTAGCGAATAGTACCTTTATGCTTAGTTCTTTTGATTCCCACATTTTGCATCATTGTGATCCATCCAAAGTGACATAACTCAACTTTTTCATATTTCTACGCGATTGCAGCCTTATTTCTACGTGATTGCAGCCTCACTGATCTCTCGTTGTTTCTTTTTGTTGAAGTTTCTGAACGCACAGTTATATGCTTTCTTCAGATTTTAATAAAGTCTCGTCATTGTTAAATTCCAAATGCGGTCAGCTGTGTGGTTGTCATACTGTTCTCATATATTTCAGCATCAGGGAACGTTGGAAAGAGCACATCTTGAGCTTAGGGAGCATTATTTACTTTTGCAAAAATTACCATAAAATTCAAGCAAGGTGTTCGCGAAACTTGCCAAAAAGCGTCTACTAAAATCGTCGGAGAGATCGTAAAACACTTCGCAACTTCAGTTCGAAGATTTAGATCAGTTTCTGCCGGGCGTCGTGGCGGGCGTCTGTAATGCAAGTGACTGGCAGGCAGATGGTGGTGGATGGAGTGAGAGGAGGAGTCCTGTTGGGTGCTCGGCGACGGCGACCGAGCGTCCAGACCAAGCGCGGTGTCGATAAGGTGTCACTGGGGGAGCCCGGAGGCAGCTGGTCGTACAATGAGGGACGCACGGCTCAGGGCCGAGAGGCAGCAGGCAAAAGTCCCCGCATCGCGACAGTGGTCGGATAGCGCTTGCGAGTCGTTGACATCTGCCAGCCTCCCCAATACCTTCAGACCCATCGTCGACTTTTCCTCCAAACTACAGTTTCTCCATCGTATCTTCAAACCTAACATGTTTAACATAAGAAATGTACGTCCAATTTATTGCCATTCAATTCAGTGGCCACTGTTTTTCGCCATTTATGGTAGAGCTATTCATTTATCATACTATGGACCTTTATTATCTTTCTAGGCAAGCTCTCCTCGTGCACTCTCCAGTTTGCTATGTTTTATGGACGAAAAAATCTGTTGTTTTGCTGACGGTTTATGGAAAGTTGTTTGTGAAGGCGCTTTATGGCAATACTCTATATGTTGTTACGTATGTGTGCATGCCTCTGGTCTGTCCTTCATGCGGTTTCAATTCAGGAAGCACTGCAGCTGGGATCGCATAACTTGCCAGATATGGCGTACAATGTAGCGAGAACTACTGTGCCATTTTCACGTTAATCCACCAAACTTGAAAGGAATTATAGGTAATTGAATGTGAAAAAGAATCTGCATGCATTTTAAGCCGGTTGGATTACAACAAGAACGAATATTACTGAAAGTTCGCGCATGTGATTCTGTTCAGTAATACATGAATGCACTACTTTGCATATCCACTACCTGCTGGTAATTTGTGAAACTGGCTGAAAACAGAATGGAGGGGAATGAGCGGGTGCAAGTAGGCGAAAAAGCAAAATTGCATGTCATCACGCCAGCTCCTCCTGCACGTTCCCTCACACGTTCAGTATCAATAGGTGGAGAAGCATGTCACTGAAGCCAGCACGATATGCGCTTCTGCATTCTGTCCAACTGAGCAAAGACTTTCATAATCGCCAACAAATGTTGAATATAAACACAGAGTAATACCCTCACATTTGCCCAACTCGCTCACTTAAGGACTTCTAATGCTGATAGTTCATACCAAAGTTGATGAATTTGATGTAAGAATATGACGTAAAATGTCCGCTTTGGTTTAGATTGCACTCATAAGATTTCATAACTCAGCTTCAATGTCCACTGTGCTGAAACTATATATAGCACAAACAAACATGTCGACGCACGCAGGGATAATTAAAGGTAGGCACGAATATGTTCGCGCGTGTATATGGCTATGATACGCTTTTGCAGGCACTTTTGCACAAGAGCACCTTGACTACCTATGTTGGTCTTTCCACCTTTCTCTTTCTTAAACATGTGTCAGCTTCAGAAAATTTTAAACATTTGCATTCGTAAAAAATTACGGAACACCTCTACGACCAGGGGATTATAAATGGAGAGATAGAGTACATGTAACCGGACGCAAGTCGATATCGGATTTCGTCTTACCAATACAGGCTTATATATTACAGTCATCTGCATATGCATAATGACAGCCTCCAATGTGGAGCGGAAACAGACTTAGCTGGAGAATCTTGTGGAACTCTTGATGTAGAGGACAACTCGGGAAATAACACATCCGGAAGAAAGAACAGCCAAAGTAACAAATACAGAACAATTTAATGCTATCTTAAACGTCTACCACTTGTGATTCAAAACAAAGGAATCCGTCATTCGACGTTCGCATCAATATCCATTACAAATAACCTGGTTTCCTATTCCGAGTACCCCTCAGAAAACTTATAATACCATTACCGCTTAGTACTGCAAGCCAAAACTATCCTTAGCTTTCATGCTGAAATGAAATCCATTATAAATAATGCAGACTACAAAGCGTGTCATCAACTGGACAACATCTCTATGTGCAAAATTTTCAAGAGAAACTTCACCCTTCCTGCTTTCTGGAAAGTCACTCGTCATTCCCACAAGAGGAATTATAAATGCGCCGCACATTCCGAATTCAGAACGTTGCCTCCATCGAAATACAATTATCTGGTCTTTGTTGAACGAACTCCTCTAGAAATACTCTCAATATATACTCTCTAACAG
The DNA here is from genome assembly GCA_013433145.1 of Ascaris suum. Lineage (NCBI taxonomy): Eukaryota > Metazoa > Nematoda > Chromadorea > Rhabditida > Ascarididae > Ascaris > Ascaris suum. Next base: position 4,609,052 of record CM024178.1, on the reverse strand, counting down.
CAGGCTGTTCAATTTTCAACGATCGCACTGCACCTCAATACACATTTAAGAGAGAAAATTTCAGCATCATTCGCCGGGCGTCGTGGCGGGCGTCTGTAATGCAAGTGACTGGCAGGCAGATGGTGGTGGATGGAGTGAGAGGAGGAGTCCTGTTGGGTGCTCGGCGACGGCGACCGAGCGTCCAGACCAAGCGCGGTGTCGATAAGGTGTCACTGGGGGAGCCCGGAGGCAGCTGGTCGTACAATGAGGGACGCACGGCTCAGGGCCGAGAGGCAGCAGGCAAAAGTCCCCGCATCGCGACAGTGGTCGGATAGCGCTTGCGAGTCGTTGACATCTGCCAGCCTCCCCAATACCTTCAGACCCATCGTCGACTTTTCCTCCAAACTACAGTTTATCCATCTTATCGTCAAAAGCTGCCACGTTTAACATACGAACTGTGGGTCCATTCAATTCAATGGCCACTGCTTTTCACTTCTCGTCACTTATAATTTTTCAAATTTTGCAATAGGATTATTCATTTATCATCTTCGCTTGACAAAATTCCTGCACTATAGCCAATGCTTGACACTGACTATCATCAATCTCCGCTCACTACCTTGGCACTACGAAACATTGCTATTCCTTCATTATCAGTAGTTACTATTTTTATATGTACTTCATTCGTCCACTCCCCTTCCTCCTCCACCCTTCTCCCATTTCATCTATCATGGTTTGTAGCTAGGAAAAAAAATCGTTTGTGTATTTGGGAGAAGAGTTAGATTTCAAAAGTATAATTTACAACAAATAACATTTCTGTCCAAGCTGCCAGTTGAGACGTAACAAGTTTTTTGTTGATCGAATTTAATTGCAATCGCCAAACTTTAAAGTGAACGGTGCACATTTAAATAAGCGTTTTATGTAGGGGTTTTGCCTCTTCAAAAACTTCCTACTTTTATTGATAAATACTTCGAGGCTATTTCAACGCATATGAAAAGTTTAAATTTCCGATTCACGATTAGTAACAGATAAAAACTAACTGATCGAAAAATTTGCACATGAAAAAAATTCGTGAACATTGACATAAAATTTGAAAAATATTTTTTATTTGTAAATCCAACTAGCAAGTGTCGTTGATGGTCTAATAAAATTATGAGCGGAAGTTGTGAAATCTTTAAAGGATCTCATCGACGAAGTTGCTGCGCTTTCCAATCATCACCTCCATGCATTTTTTGATTGACTTTCACACTAGTCGACTGTTGAGTAGACTAGATATAAAATTCAATTTTTTTCATCACAAAGATCAATCAAACATCATCGGTTAATAACAGCTGTCAACATTTAGTTGTCAACATTTCAGCAAAAATCTTAGCAGTGTTACTATGATTACTTCATTGTGCTCTAATGTACTCCGGTGATTTCGACCTCTTCACAAATGTCCACCATTCGATTCACTATTAAAGTGGTATCGATAAGTTCCTCGCATAAATTTGCCAATACGTAGCTAAACTTTAGCGCATATGGATTCTGAAAATTGTTTATTATGTTACTATGAAAATAGCATTTTTCTACTTTTTAGCGTTAAGCATTGAAATTCTCTATTCAAAATAATCCATCCTCCCATTTTTCGTGGAAAAACGTCAACAAATTAAATAGAGTGGCAAGCTAATTTATTCAGAAATTTTGAAGTGAGATTATAGCGACTCATTTCTTTCCATGTTGGTACGATCGAATGGTGAGATATGCGATTAGATCAAGCTGAGAGTGTTTTCAAAAATGGCGCAGCTCAATATAAATAAAGCTAGTAATTTGCGCACCCTGGTGAGTACGTATGAAACATAGTTACTTGAATGGATACCTGGCTTGCATCAAGGCAATAAAATTTTTGATTGATGTTGAAAAAGGTGCTCGAACAATAGAAATTTAAGTTTGCATTTACTCATTCGGAATAAAACTTCATGGAAGAAATATCTTCAGAGGTTCAATGGTAATTAGAGATAGCTAAATTGAGTTTTTCAGGCTTCATCAACCGTATATTGGATCGATTTCGCGGACGAAAGACGTTTTTGAGGATCGATCAAATGCTTTGTGAATTTTGCATGATATCGACCAGCGTTTCCTTCAACAGTTTGAGAGTACGTAAAGAATTGTCTAAGGTGAAGTGAAAGAAAAATCTTACAGTGAAGAAAAAAATAAACATCTTACACGGCTGAAATCGAAGCACACTCGATTGAACATTTTAACGACAGTATCGAAGCAAAGCGGTTGAGTAAGCGAATCGGGATGATCGTTGAGAACTCGTTCTCGAATCACTCTATTTGGAATGAGGTCATCAACCAATGCCTCCACAAAGCTATCCAAATAATCGCGTTTCTGCAATCATTTCTCACCTGATTCCTTCTTGGATGCCCAACTTCTAACTCTAATGAAAACTTGTAAATTTGTTAAAATCACTCAAATAATGCTTCGGTTGTGTTAAAATTGAGCTAAGAGTATTGCCTTTAAATGTAGTGAATACGAGAACAAGAGTTCAACGTGTACAGAAGTTCATTGATCGTCACAGAGTGCATGATATGCATTCTCAAATCCTCATGAGACCACAATGAGCAGCAACACCAACTGAATGAAAAATTTCGTCAATAACCTTTAGCAGTCTTTGTATTTTCCGCTGAATTGCTTCTTTGCCATTAGATGTCACCTCTGTATCTAGAACCCTTTCTAATGAAAGCAATGGAATTTCGCGCACTGGCCACATTACTCCATCCAGCTCCTGTAAATGCAATTGACAACTTCTTTTTGAAAGAAATTACAGCGCATAAAATCAAAATATTATCAAGAGGTTTTAGTGAATAAAAAAGTCCTTAGAGGATGGGATAAGAATCTATAGAATGACTGAGGTAAAACTGACTTTAAAATTAATTGACGTTAATAGCTGTTCGCCGCAAAATGGAAATGATTCATTTGCTGGAAATATGACGATCTAATGGAATTCGCCCGTTCACTATTTTCACTTGATTACCAGCAGAGCTTTGCAGTAACTAAGTAAATTAGCTTTAGCTCAGTAAACTAAAAATAAACAAGTAAAAAACTAGCTCAGCATTTTCGTTTTCGATATGAGATGATTTTGAAGGAACTTCATGCGGTCCGCGCCTAAAATGTAATCAGACAGTAACCACTATTATTTGGCGTCGACATGCAATTTTTTGGACCTTAATTGAGGAATTTAAATTCGTCGAATGCTTTCTAAAAAATGCGACGTCCGTGAGATGAAGAGCCTCTTGTTGAAAACCTTGAACTCTCGATGTGTGTAGGGCTTCAGAAGATCTTCACAAGGACGAAGCATATATTAGCTTCAGTGATCTTCTGCCACAGCATCGGCGAAAGGAGACGTAATACTTCAAACATCCAATCATCATAGGTTAGCAGCCGAAATGTAAAGCAATGAAGATAACGTATTAAACTTTGATTTGAGTGAACAACTCAAATATATTTAAAAATAAAACTCTTACCTTATTGTCGTAGATGATCTGCCGTGGACTACGCCGCCAACCTTGAAATGCGCCAACAACTGCATCAGCAATACTCAGATTGCCGTATTGCATAACGTCGCTTAATTGCGTTTTATCCCTCACAGTTTCATATTGCCTTTGCAACGTTTCCGAACGAAGATCCTCCTTCAATTATAATATCATTGTGCCATTAATATCTTAAAAGATATTCCTGCTGCAACATAGCATGAAAAAGTGTTGCAAACAGAAAGATGCATCGATGAGGAGCATCTTTCATCGCCATAAACAAAAAACCGAAGTGGCATCAACTCGCGCATCTTATATCGCTCAGACAACCAAATATTGCCATTCATCCACGAAGTGAAATTCCTGCTTCACCTCCATCCAGTGCTTTTTGGAAGAGCTTTGATAGTTGAAAGTGTTGCGAAATTTACAGTTCTCTTTCACAACAGGTTGTGCTTACCTGCAGTGCAAAAAAATTTTCTTGCTGAGAATTTAAACAACTGTTCGCCGGTAATGAGATCAGAATTCGGAAAATGTTTCGAATTTCAAAAATTTTGCGATATGCGAAAAAAACAGATTCCATTTGAATGTCGTCTTTTGTTTTAAAAAATGCTTTTTGAATATTGAGAGTTTTTTTTTGCATATGGTGAATGTTTGAATCGATTGTTTCAAAAAGTACAGTGCATGCCAGAAGAGCTGACGAAACATGCGTTGTGGCATCCCGTCTATTCGAGCAACCGATTCAACAAGTCACCAGTAAAAGCAAGACATCCAAAACAATGTGCTCACATTTGAGTTAGCCTAATCGCTAGAGAATAAAGTTAGAAGTGAAAAGCGAAACAGTGTGAAATGCATGCGAACCCTTTCGTTTCTTCATTTATAAAAGGTCGCTATAACGTGCCTACAACCTGCAAGATTGATGAATGAACGTAAATTATGTATAGGCGATAGTCTTACGGCATACAACGCACTCGTTAAATTCCTTAACTCTAGCTGCAACGGTTGACGAATTGAAACTAAATGATACACAGACAGACAGAATACATAGACGCATGCAGACGTGATGCAGTTGCATTACGGTTTTACAGAGGAAATTCTCTTCGCAAAGAACGCGTATCGTGCCATCACTTTTGTTCTTTCACTCATTTGGGCATACGAAGTTCGATTCTCCAGTTCCGGCTCAAAATAAACTTTGGCTGTGTCGAACTCATTTCGATATAGATAACGAGCTTCATATTGATTTCATATGTTAATTGCGGGTTATAACAACTGCTCAGAGATGCGATGTATGCATAAATGCATCTATGCACGTAGAATACGGTTCGTTTTTCATTAAATCAGGAGCACGCAAAATTCCGAAACTTTTTCTCAAATATAAATCCTTCAAACTCTGTATCTTACATCAGCAAATAAATTTTATAACTTCCCGGCACAAGATGGCAGAAATGTTCCATCGACTTCATTTTTTCACTGAGAGGATTCTACGCGGTAGGGTAATCATATCGCATGTAAAGCATTCGCACACATTTCATGATGTTGAGCAAGAAATTTAGTATGAAATAGAATATAAACATGACTTACTGTATCCGAATCCTCCATCCAATTCACTGAAAATTCGTCTCCTAAACACGGGAGCCCCATACCATTGTCACAGTAGCAGGCAAAGGAGCTCTCGAGAGCATTTGCTGCTGTATTCGCATAAACTGAAATCGTCGTCCTTCTCAAATTGGTGCCTATGAAATACGAAACACCAGTTCAGATATTAGGAAATTATTGAAAAGTTAATTTTGCGAATTTTTGCAAATTTTTCAACTGAATTCTTTTAAAAAATGGGACAATTTCAGTGTTGATTAAATTGACGAAGATTTTTTCTTGATTATCGAATCATGAAAGTTCTCCGAGAAATGGTCGAATTACTTTCAAATGTATTTGAGAAAGACTTGTGCTCAATGCAAACTATGTCAAGGAAAAGTAAAAGTTCACTAAAAAGAAGTTTTATAAAATATTCAAATTTTGTTCATCTTTTGCACTAACTTTTATTCAAATTTCCTTCACTCATTCAAGATTGAGAGGGTTATGGCCTGAAACGGACATTGCATATGAAATTTATATAGGAAGGCGAGCGAAAAGACGTATGGAAAAGAAGTCCGTTGTGAAAAAAATGGAAACAAACTGTCAACGTTATCGGGAAGTGATTCAAACATCGATCCGCTTTCACATGCCTCCATATAGAAGACAAGATGCTTGAAGTGTTTTGCTCGGTGCATACGAATCAATGTATTGTTCAAATCAACTACACTCAGCTGAAAAGAAAATTACCAGGTAATTTAAGAATAAACATTTTTTAATAAAAAGCTGTTAGCAATTATGCTTTTGAAGAAATTTTTCCAACATATTTCCAGATTTTTCGGCGACAGTCTGTGTTGATATCGTTTCGCTTTTTGCAAAAGTAAATTGTTTGCATTTCGGAAAAAACATGGAAGAAAGTGCCGTCATAACTGAACTAAACTGGTTGTTTAATCAAGCCTGAATTTCAAGTGCAACTTATCAATATTTGATACAGTGAACTTAGAAATTCATTACAACTATTAAGTTTCACAATCATTTCGTTCGTTGAATGAACGCAGAGTACATTTATGCTAATTTATGAGCTCGTAATGATCCCGGAGAGTGAACGCCAAATGGGCAAATAAGATTCCACAAATTATATGGCATGAAAAGAATTAGCAGGGTGATATTTCCGGAAAGGAAGAGAAAAATTTTGTTTCCTTCTTCCCAATGGAGTCATATATAATTCATGCTAAACGCTTGTTCTATTTGCTTCGGTGAATCCATGATGTTTTCTCCCTCCATATCTCATTTAATGCCTCCCATTTCAGTGGCAACAGCGCCAATTTCAGGTTTTCATGAAATAGCGGCATTTCTGTCGCTTTAAATGAGCTATAGCTATTTCTTTGGCATAACAATTGCTTTATAGTTAAGGCTCATCGATGTGGGATGAGATGAATTGTGAATTTATGTGCTAGTTGAACGCATGATCATATGGGACTTTGAATAAACGCATCTTTTTTTATAAGCCCACTTGAGCTGTGTACTTGGACACCATTTGTGCACATTATCGAAGCAGGAAATCTGGCTTGGTATAGTTTATTACTTCCCCAGTAGATGGCTACCTTCGCTTTTGTATGACAGAAGTTGTGAGGCAAGAGGCTGCTGAAAAATTCTTCGAAAACAAATATGGAAGAACATCTCTTTGCTTTAAAATAGGAGCCTGAAGGTCGCATAAGATTCTTGCACAGCACGCTAAATCCGAAGGCAGAGCTTGAACACTTTCAAGTGGTCGAATGGCATGAGTTAGTGTTATATTTCTGGTCTGAAAAGGAAGTCCTAGTTCCTAGACAATCGTTGCCCGTGTTTGCCAAGTTGTCCCAAGAAATTCAACTTTCCGGATAAATGCTAACCGTTTCGAAGGGAAATCCAATCAGTCCGTATCCACCGTGATCGCTAAAATAAACAAAGATATGATCCTCTGAAGTGCTTTCAATGACTCGACCATTTCCACCCGTTACGCCAGTTTTGTTGCCTTCGAGGATTGCCAGGAAATTCGACTTTGTGACATTGTGCCCTTTGTAGTCGATCTTCACTCCTTCATAAACATCCATACCATTGGGTCGGTTGAAAATTTTTCCTGGGTATCGATTCCTGCAACCTCATTATTAAATTAATTAACGAGGAAGTAGCCGGGAGGATCCGGCACGATATGTGCTTTGTGCATTTTACTTGTGTGCCCAGCCAGTAGTTTCTCAAGTGGGCATCAGTAAATAACACGTGCAGAATGGTTTATGTTTTAACTGCTGCGACTGTCAGCACAAATCATTGCAAAGGATTCGTTTTTTTTTGAGATTTTTTAGCGCTTTCAGATGCCTTCAGTTTTTGAAAAGTACAATGGGGTCAGGGTACAATAGAAACGAAAGAACCTCCTTTAAATTTCTGACAGTAAACTCAGTGGTTTGCAAGTTGAAACTACCGAGCAATTAGACAAAAACACATATACTCACAGATACGAAATTTCCATAGCTGGCAGTTGCAAATTTAGTTCCCGGAATTTGCTTTGTAGGAATGCTCAGTAGAATGAGAGCCACTAAAATGGAGAAGGACAAATGCAACAACTTATAGGTATTGAAGAATGATAGATACTAAACGATGGAAGATTACTGCTGTAGCAGTTAACCGCAGTGATAGTTTTTTTGCTTTGGGGGCATCAAGGAGCGCATTTCGAATAATCCTAAGGTAATGTTGAGAGTGGTGCTTGTATTCGAAATTGTTATGTTAAAAATCAATACTAGTTAATAATGCTTTAAATAAACTTACACAAACCGGATGCTTCAATTCATGGATTGTTATCGACTATGATGATTGTCAAATGCTAACTAGATTCTGAGGTGAAGTACTCCTGTTAGATCTTGATGCATCCGACACATGGAAGTTAAAACTTTGAAGTGGAATTCGAAATTTGATGTATTTTGCATTTTTAAACGCTCTTCGTAAATTATGTCTTTTTACCGCAAAAGAACGAAATTTTTTTCATGAAAGGCTGCGACGTAGATAGTGAAGATGATTTTGCATGCAATGTTTGCGAATTGAAACGGTGCTTCTAAATAGGTAGAAAAGGAAGAATGCTCCCGTCTCCTCCTTGCAAGTGCGATATGTTGAAACGTGACCTATTTCTTGTTGACTGCTTCTTCCTTCCGTTTTTCCTTCGATTTGCATTTCTGTTTAATATGATAACCCGATTGGGCATGTTTATCTCATTTGATATTTCTATTACTTTGCAAACTTTATGACCAATGCTACGCTGAGAATATAGCTAAAGTACTTATTCAAAAGTAATTGCAGATGCCGTTGTTAAAACAATGATAATCATTCTCTTTTCGGTAAAAAGTAATTCCCAGGGAAAGAAATAAAAAAATTCTATACTGGAACATACTGTGAATTATTGGCGATATCATCGTACATCATCGTTATTATTCGTTGTTCAGGAACGCCATGATTCCGTAAAATGTGATATGCATGACAGACATCTGCCTGTGGGAAAAAATTCCATAGCACTATTAGAAATACGATTCACTTTATCGGTACGCTTTCATTTGTTATTTCGAACGAATGCTACAAAGATGTGTTTTTATTCGAGAAAACATATCTAGCTCTGCTTCTTAAATGTTATTCAATATGAGAGAAACAAATCTTTTAGAGGGTAGAAATCAACGTATTTCCGAATTAATCTGAACATGAAAAGCGTAGCAGATAAGGCGACATAAAAAGTAATACTAGAGCGCATCATGTAACAAAGCACCTTACATATCAATTCATCTTACATTCTTTTCACAAAGATCACTTTAATAATTAGTGCGTTCACTTACCGAATGCATTTATCATCAAAATGTAAATAAAACACTTAAAAAGGTACTTGATGGCGATAATTCTGCCAGGTGTTTGATCCAGCTACAAGAAGTGCCCATATATGCTGATGTCGATGCTGTTGCTGATCGATTTGCACCCTTGAAATTGTTGAGCACTCTAGAGTTTCATATAAGAACATTCGACTACAATCTAATTCTACTGGAATTCGTTTGCTCCACTTCAATTAAGGCACAATTAATTGGCCGTGACGTTAATTAATTGTCTGAGTAAAACTAATAATTTGCTAATCATATAAACCGACCTAACATAATTAATAATAAAAGAATTAAAACGGCTCCAATATTTGTATGAATTTTGTTTCGAAATTAAAGAATATTAACTATTTTCATAGTTGAAGAATTTCGTATAATTTTTATCAGTCTGTTTTAAAGAATAACATCGAAACACATTTCCAATAGTTTTTATTTTTCTGTATGAATTAAAGTAGCAGTCAGTCATCAAATCTAAACAAGAAGAATTGTTTGTTAGAATGGCGAGTAGTAATAGGCACGAAACAGAATGAATAAAATACATGTTAACTTCTATAGCATTTATTTTTGTAAAATTTTACGTTTATAACACGACACGAATGTTTCAACAAATATTTGGATTATATTTAAGCATCGTTCAAACCTCAACACTTCAAATATAATAAAAAGATGGAACGGAAAACGGATTTCAAGTTTCAACTAACCAAGTTCTGAAACGATTATGGAATCGATTACGAATTAACCTCGTTTCGATGCGGACTATTAAACTGATCAAAAAGACAGAATAGAGTTGAAGGCTGGGCATTTTTGAACACTGACAAAATATGTACGGCTCTGAATTGTCATTTGTCATCGTTGATAACATTTCTTATCTTTTAGGCTTATCATTACGCTCTGCTCAGACTGCTAATTGGCAAAATTGTGGCAGCTTAATTGAAGTGTGCTGAAATGTAGAAGGGCGCTCGCGCTCATATTAAAAAAGAGCCCATGGAGTCATTTGGTTGATCTAATGAAATACAGGAATGTGTTATTTAAAGAATTCATGCAATATAATATGAATATACAAATATATTTCTATGTATGCATGCTCACTATATTAACAGTTGAGTATATTTATATGAACTGTGGAAAAGGCGACAGTCTACGACTGTCTGTTTATCATCGAATAGTTAATCAAGTAAACTCATTCTCAATAGAGAGAGGCATTAGAGTTTCTTTATTTCTCCATACCAGTATACTGCTCAAAAGTATCCTGTCTTATCAAAATATAATCGGGTATTTCTTCCTTTCAATGACGATTCGGCTCCCCAACTGATAGATGTTGGTTTGAACATTTTGTGCGCGATTGAACGATAAGTTATGTAGAAAACACCTCTCATAGCCTCTGGGTATTCCCTGAAAAACTATGGCGGAAACAGGAAATACCGAGTGTAACTGTGGGCCAAAAAACGAAAAAGTCTCACTTCTATGCGAAGGACAGCGCGGCACCTGCAAGATTGCTTCCGTTCATTCATTATTGAAAGAATAAGTAATTCTTTCGGCGGTACTTTGTCAAGTCTGCAGTACTTCTTTACATCAGGGCTAATTACTTGAGTTTCTAATGTTCATCTAAGATGTCAGTTACATCGCAAACTTTCTTCATCGAAGCTACACCACATATCCATAGCACAATGTCTATGGCAGATACAATACATACGACACATTTCTTCGTTTGTGAGTTGAAACTGTAGTAGATGAGTACGGGCGTGATGCCACTGTAATGTATTGTAACGGCAGAAAGGCTTAAAAATAACCGTTTATTCGTAAAGGCACAACACTTGAGCCATTCTCTATATACACCGTTGAGGAGTGAAGAATTTAAACAATGATGAAATGCATGCAAACAAATTTTAACTTCGTAAAACGTTAATGAATTTTCACTTTTATCGATTCTGTCGAGAAAAATCGATAATTTTAGAAAAGACTATTAAGGCTTTAAATTGCATTATTGTCACGAAATTCATATATCTATGCACCAGTAGTTGCTAGATTGTCCTTACAATCAAATGTTCACTTAGCGCAAAACAAAAGATCGCTGTTCAAAGAATGGAGCTCATTCAGCAGTGTGAGTCCACTTTAACCGATAGAGTCACCTCTGTACGTTAAAATCCCGAAACTGCCGAGTCTTGTGTAAGGAGTGCCACTAATCGGACAGAGCTAATAAACAAATAATCCTCGATCAGGTCAAATAGCATTTCGCATGCGCGCAAATTAGCGTTCGGAATGAAGCACGGAGGGGAGAAGAGAAGGAAAGAAGAAAGATGGACCTTAGTTGAAGTAATGTGACTAAAAAGATCCTAGTTTTTCTCAATTTTTGAATAAGACACTAACAGTTAGAGAACGCACTGGCCTTCGAGAGCATTCATTGCGTGGCGGATGCGTCACAAAAGTATGAGAATGGAAACGAGAAGTGCTTAGACTTGAAATTCGGATGTTCAGTTTTCTGTAGGAAGCACTTATCGATCGAGCTATCACTTCTCGTCTCTTTTTTATAGGGTTGTCACCATTGTCACTTTTCCAAGCACTATTGGCACACTGTACAGTGATAACTCTTATAATATATGAGATATTTCTAATATATAGCGCATAGTAACACCTCGTTTACTTTCAGAACCTTAATCCAAACGTAAAGACATGAGCGTATCTCAGAAATTCTTTAACCGTAACACTGGAATTCGAGACAAGACAAGAGGATAAGTGAACAAGTAAAAGTAAATATTATTGGGCAATTATTTCGGTAGTTTTTTTTCAACCGATTTGAAGTGCTAGCCGTAACTCACTAATTAACGGAATATGTGGAGACAGTCATATGAAAGCATCCAAATTGCTGTATGCTTTTTCTTTGAAATCCTCTCAGAGATCACCGATAAGCAGTGGCCTCTTAACAGTGAGCGAACGAAATCTATTTGCTAAATGTGCTATGGGATGTTTTTTCAATATGCGTTCTCTTTTTTTAAAATTCTTGAACTTATTTATCGTATCGATTCTCTAGGAGATTCTGATACGATACAGCATACAGCAGAACGATGAGGACAAGTATACAATAGCGAAGTAAGAAAAAACCTTCTTCCTTATATCATAAGGAAATGTATAAGTTGGAAAAAAAAAGAGAAAAAACGATAGAGCTATCAATGGTTCTTTAAGATTGTGAAAGAATCCTTTCGTAGCAATTTTGACTTGTTCAATTAGATTTAGTGAAATGAAAGTATATAGAATAATTTCAGTGAGAGAAATCATGTGATGAGCCATTCTTAAGAACGCCTTTCGGTGTGCCATCTTCATTGAACCGAACTCTATTACGGCTACTCGGTAATGACGATGTCGATGATCCGTGGTAGAGACCATCATCACGGTATTGTGGTGGATGTGTGCTGAAGACAACTGTACCCATCGGAATGCCAAATCCACCTGTAATCAGTCGGTTATAACCATTGTGAATTAATCATTCCCGATGCTTTATGCATTTTCTCTTTGGCACTGAGATAATGTCATTTAGTATCTAAGTACCACTTTTCATTCCACTTTATTTTTTCTCTTTATCTATATTGATACTCGTCACAAAACATGCACTTTGGATATTGATAAAGACACTGCATAGACGGTAGAGGCAGAGAGCTCTATCTCCAATCGACGATTTAAACGAGTCGCTGAGCATTGCAAATGTGATCGATTTTATTTAGACTACGAAAAAAAGAAAGTGAAATTTATTGGGAACAACTGTTTGCTCAGAAAAATAATGAAATACAGGTGAGCAGCTTCTTGGCGGTAAAAAGAAAAATAATGGTAAAGTGCATTCTGCTAATCGATAATTTATTGAGTTGATCATTTGAACGTAACTGAAGTAATTTCGCTCAATTATTAGAATGCTGAAATGATCGTTTTGTTCAGTGAGTGTGATGCTCAACATTAACATTTTGGTGTGTTCAAACCAAATTTATTGCCTACAAGCTGTGTAAGACACGCTCAGATATAAGCGTTGTGTTCTTGATCATCAACAATCGCTAGTGCTTAAATTCTCCATTAGATTAGCCCAGGTTCAATTTCAAACTACCTGCGTGGATGAGCCGGCTTATAGGAAGGCCCTACCTGTCGCATTTTACAACTTGCTAAGTAGCTAGGTAGTCTTTAACTGATTATACCGATAACGGAAAACAATGAACATTGTCAAAAAGTTATTGGCCACGCAGCTGGCACAAAACATGCATTTTCAGGCTCATTTTCCTTACACTGATGAAGCGCGCTTATGTCGATGCGTTCACAAATAGAAGACGTCGTCCATAGATGGAAATGTGGGGAAAAAAAACTAGCGCATGCTGCACGTCTCGTTATTTATGCAAATGACACATAATATCGACCGTAGTTTAAATAGGATAAGCTAAGACTCTAGTTCTGTACTATTTTGATAAGGTTATCTTTGCGCTCATAGAAATCGAAGAATTAGTTTTGGAGAGGTTGTTCGAATGGAACGATGAAAATTCTTTGCTGCTGATGGCTTTATATATAATGTGTCAGAGTGGATCGTACCCCCTACCTTTCGTACTTAGTTGGACGCTTCCTTATTCGTAATGTTTTCAACGTGTGAGGAGGACACTCACCTCCAAAGCAGCCTTAGCTTCCTTTCAGCGGAGCCATAAATGGACTGCTAAACATGGAAACTTCTATGTATTGAAGTGGTCGTATGGAAGAAGTGATGATATGATAAGAGAAAGCAGTACAGTAAAAACGTTCGTCAACTTCAACGTACAGCATAACGGATAGAATCCAGTATCGTTGACCGATTCATAGAGTTGTGGGTTTCTTCTTCGGTGAAGCCAGCAACCATTGCAGAGAAGGCAGCAGAAGAACGAACAAAGAATGCTGAGCACAATACTCACTATCAAACCGATCACGAGCATTGTGTAGTCTATCCTGTAAATGTTTACTTTATTATATTTTAATTCAACACTTGTCATGAAATATAAAATATTTTCAATGATGCGACAATAGAGCAGGGATCAGTAAGGATCAATGCTGAAAACTTTGTAAGATATGACGGATATGGTCGCTTAATTTTGTCTCTTTTTAACCATAAACGTTCGCTGAAGTTCAGACATAGTTCTAATTGGATCTACTGCTAGGATTTTGGAGCAATTGTCACTCGCCAACCGGAAATTGGATCCATCGGCGGATGGAAAGTGAAGCTTTCATACCGGACACATCTGCAGATGTTCTATAGCCGCCGAATCTCCATTTTATAACGGTCAGGTCACAGGAAGGCGAATCTTTTTTGGAAGTTTTTTCCCGGCGTTAGGCCAATTAATATACTGAGCCATTTTTATGGACATCATAGCTGCTTTTTTTACGTTCACGCATGGAACTGGTTGCATAGATAATCTGGATGCAAACGCATATGTGACTTGACTCACTTCTCCATTCACTCCCTGTCCTCATCGGAATCAAATGAAAATTCGACCGATATCAAAACGTATGGAGGTTTTTAGGTGCCCAGAAGGAAATACAATTTTTTTCGCTGACAATATGAGATGTCACCTATTCTGCGACGTAGATTGGAGTTTTGAAATTTCTTCACTCAGACTACTTGTAAAGGCACGCAATTTTCTGGCATTTAAATACCTATAACCTCTGCCGCAATTGGTAGTTTTACATAAAAGTCGACCTGTAACTTGTGGTAAGGGAAACTTGGCTCTCTAAAATTATAGGTTTAGCTTAAGTTGGAATCGTTGATTTATAAGTAGAAGTATGTTGAATTGCGATTGAAATAACCGGATAGACAGATACCGCCATCATGCTCTTTGCAAAACGAATTTGCAAACGCGCATGAGGGTGAATCTCTATGCAGACGGTTGGATCAGTTAATATAAATATTTTTGTGTTTAGATTTCTTTTGAGAATTTATGAAAAATTCTGATGAATATAAAAGCGTATATTGTGCCTTTTTGTCATTCTCTGTGACTCACCTCAGTTTTTTTTCGAAACTGAGTTCCAACGCTAAGAAGAATAGTTGGAACTAGAAGAAGCAAGAGAATATTTGTTCACGTGCAGATACTTATTTGTTCGAACTTTTAAAGCGAAAATGCCATCCATTTATCAAAGAACGAGATGATGACAACTCACTGGTAAGTTGTACCATAGGCAATAAACCTCTCGGAACGTGATGGATTGCTGCCCTCTTCAGTGAACACCTCCACTGAGTCGCCGACAACTGTCTTGTCTTCAAGTCCACAACAAAAATAATCCTTAACGAGCAAACGATATTTTTCACCACCTTCCACCATCATGCACTTTATGTGATCGAAACTTACTTCTGTACCGACTTATTTGTAACTTTCTGCGCTATTCATGACCATCAATTATTTGCGTCATTTCTTTCTGAACGTTAGAAAGCATGCAAAATGATGCAGCATTTTTTTGTTTTTTGACACAATCCTTTATAGAAGTATCAGAGATGCCCAAGTGAATTAAATGCATTGCCACGATTCTTTATTGTATGTATAGTTAGTCGAATGTGCAGCTCTCCGTTTTTCTATCCTCTTTGCAATATGCAAGACATTTGGAAGTCCGAAAACCAGAGTTTGTCGAAGCGAAGAATCCCCAACAAGTGCGAGGGCTCTAAGATTTGGCCACCGCCGAACGATTTTCCAGGTCTACAAACCATGAAGCAGTCTTAGTCGGCATTTCAGCCAGTTATGCTCTACTTCTCATGTGTCAGCTGCAATAAAAATCATATCGTAGACATTGTACTGCAAAGTTCTCGCCCAGACTTTCTTATGTTTGCAGCAATAAACTGGTACAAAGCAACGTTTCATTAGCTGTGCGCCTCTACCCGACTGCTTGAGATGACTCTAGTGTTGGTCTTCAGTGTTGTGTGCTTTAGAAAACATCGAAAAAACGCCTCGTTGTTTGATATCTGAGCAAACTGCACAACTCTCTTGACTTGATTCGAAACTTTGCGCTACCTTTTCACTATGCCGAGTGTTATTGATCGTTTTTATTGCTCCCATCGTTTTTGGAGAAAAAAATGCAGCGATTTCTCAAACCCAACGAGTGAACAAACTTCGAGTTTCGGTACCCTGGAAAACCAGAGTGCCAAAAAAAAAATTCCGGCTGTCTGGATGTGCGTATCTAAAAATCAAGAAACGAAATTTCGGTATCCTTCGAAAAAAAGAGACTCCGAAGTCGAAAATCTCCAAATGAAAGGCCTCCCAAGTCGGGAAAAGCCAAATAAAACCTTTTGGGTTTAGCATTAGTACTATCCATATTGTGTAACAGTATACACCTGCAACGCATAACGCTTTCAAAAAAAAAAACTTTTTTGAGGATGAAAGAGAAGGAAAGGAATGAAAGGCAAAGACAGTCCTTGTGGATTGTGTCAATTTGCTTCTGCTCCTCTCCTTCCTTCCTTCCATCCCCTCCCCTATTCTTTAAGCGCTGGGCTGAGTCACAACCCTTTGGCTCTCACCCTCCTACACCACTTTTAATGAGCAACTGATTGAATGCGATTCTTTGAGCGAAACAAAGGGATTTTTCCAGCGAACTCATTGACGGCGGTGAGCAGTGGCGAAGAATAAAGTCCAGTTGTTCCACTTTTTAAAAATTCGACTAATATCTTCGAACTCTTTGTTTCGACGTGAAAAGTTGTTTGTGGTTTACCGATGCAATGTGATGATTTATTGATTCGACTGATTTCGTACTATAACGCGTTCCGATTACCTTTAGGAATGATCAGTCAGCCATGGTCACAAAATCACAAGTCAAGCAAAATAAACA
Source organism: Ascaris suum (assembly GCA_013433145.1). Lineage (NCBI taxonomy): Eukaryota > Metazoa > Nematoda > Chromadorea > Rhabditida > Ascarididae > Ascaris > Ascaris suum. Next base: position 4,592,308 of record CM024178.1, on the reverse strand, counting down.
AGTCAACTGAGTTATGAAATTTTGAAAAGTAATGGACTAAAAATCGTTAATCACCCTCAAATATTTAAGGGCACTTCCCCGACCATGGTTACAGTGTGGTCAGATTTGTGTGCTGGGTTCTTACTAAGAGGAAGAGGATAGTAATAATTTTTCATGGGGATCTAAGAAGTATGCAGCTTTTTTGATTGAACAATTCAGATTAGATGGTGGAAATTTTAGTCCTGCTACTTCCTAATTTGCATATAAGCATTTCTTCTTAGCCGAGCGAATTGTCTGCATTCCCCCCTCCCTTTTCTCTCTCCTTCGTCCAGGAGTGCTCGAGTGAGGTCATCGTGGGGAAATTATTCGTTTGAAAAAGTGATAAAAATATATTTCGATTACCTCATAGTGTGCACCGATACTTTTGCAACATTTGAACGCACATGTTAGTCTGAAGCCATTCTGATTTGGTGGACATTCAACTTTAGCTTCGCTCTCGTCTGCCGAGAGAATTATAAACGTTAGCAGCAGCACTGCTAGCATAGTCCTTTCTTCGTTGGCAAACACCTCGTGACGTAACACTGCAACTAATCAAGTAAACAGTAGAAATGAACACATTTGCTGCAAAGCTAGCTGAACACATCGAACGACGATTCTTGATTTGCTAGACATAGATATTAATTCGGTCGAACACTTCGGCTTCTATGGACATCGTAACAATTAAATTTGTCATATGCATAAAGTCAACGAAAGCAATGAGAGAAAAAATTCCAAACGAAAAGTCAATATATGACGAGAGAAACTTTCATCAAAAAAAAAAAATTGCACCATTTTTGAGAATTTATTGTAAAATTCGTTAAAAATCAAAAAGAATAAAATAAGAGAGTATATATGAGAAAATAATTTACTGGAATCCTACAACAACATCTTTCCATTATTTCAATTTTCGAGAATTATTTGATATAGTGATTTTGGAGACTATTTTTCTTATTCAGCTGTATTCTATTACGAAGTCATAGATACGATACCTCTATGAAAAGGCAATTATGCAATAATTCAGGAAAACGCGAACTACAGCGAATTACTTGTTCTATAGCAGTGATCATATTGATTCATTTAATTAGAGACCTGAGGAGATGTGAATAAAATACTGTGTAGAGGCTCCCACTATCTTTTTTTAAAGTTAAAGAACACGTAAGAGGATGAAGTTGATGCGGGCTAGACATGCACTTAAAGAAAGCCGGAAGTGGGCCTTCTCATTGATCGATTTAGAATACTCCTCCTTCGCAGTAAAATTTTGATAAATTGCTTCCGAGTTCGATATGACATGCGCTTTGTTTGTTAGGAATATCGATGTAACAGTGGAGAGGGAACGAACATCTGACTGCTTGAATGGGTAACTAATTGACTGAATATTTCAGGGTGACTAATTGACTGAATGTTTCAGGTATGTGGAAAATTCTCTGTAGACCTGTCGTCAGTTTTTTATTCTTACAAAAGAAAGGCTTAGGTGGTACTCCGGTCGAATATATGGTTCGATTAAAAATGACGGTTACCAAAAAATCCACTGAAATCAATTTAATTGAATTTGTTAGGTGCTGCAACCGGTCGAATGGACAAGTCATCGAGAACAGGCTGAATAACGCTTTCTTTCAGATTGTATGCTGCCTAGTTGCGCGAATTCAGTACTATTTTCCATAACTGTTGCTTAAGATTTATTCACTCGGCTTATTAGGCATTTTATAAATCCAGAGAAATTAATTTGAATAGAATCTAATCGCCTTTCGAGTACTACAACGATTTCGGAGTCAACGTAGTATGCTGTACGATAGGAAAAGCGAACTATTTTCAGCAGCTGTTTCTACCATGAGTTCTACACCTAGATGCACTTCTGAATAATATTTATTTATATATTTCGTATTGAGCAAATAAAGTAAAGATTTAGTATCATTCGTAGTGAATCGTAAGGAATATTTTATAAAATAAAGCGACTAGAAAATAGATTCAGCAGAGGTCACTCAATAGCCTTCTCGTTCATATGCTCATATAGCCAGTCACGACGAAAGATAGCAATGAATCTATTCAGATTTGAAGATTCACAACGCAATTCAAACGTTTTTTTCTTCTATGCCAAAATGAGAAAATAAAACACAAAAAACACATGTAAAAGTGTATGAAAGCATGCTGTCAAAAACGGATGGAACTACAACGTCAGTGGTATATCGAAGGATGAAATGAGCAAATGAGGTCGAAGTGAACCGAAGGAAATGGAGAGCGTTTGAAATAAACAAATGCGATGAATCATTGAAAGACAGGGTCGGCGACGAATTGAACGGATGAATTCTGAACGTTGCAAACAAAGTGCGGCACCCCGAAAAACACACGAGTCGACGAGGCGAGAACGCGGCTGCCAAGTCAGAGGCAGTTTGCTGTTGGGAATGACGAATGAGAACACTGTGTTCAAGGCGGTGCGCAACAACAACGGTTGTCACTCTCGATACTGTTACCACCCCACCTCTCCAACTAGTCATACTCCACCCTCGAAAAGAAAACTGTTGCGATGATGCTCTCAGGTCAACTCTTCGCTATCTGCAACTGCTTCACCTTCGGATACAAATCAATGCTAATGCCTCGAGTCTACGCTTGCAACCAATTCAACGCTTCGGAACTTAATCTCAGAACTCGGTTAAATACGGTGGCGCTATAGTTCCAATAATTTCCATTTTGGAGCAGTAACTGGGATTAAGCATCAGGTTTAGGATTGTGCCAGTCTACCGGTGTGACTTCTGATTAACAAAACCATCCGCGGATCAGTCATGACTAATTGATAAGCGGATGGTAGATGCAACGGTCATACCGGTTGTATTTTCGGAAGCGTTGTCAACTCCATTCTTATGGAGATGACATTTTACATGTCAGGTAAAGCGAATTCAATCAAATGATTGCAGTTTGCTCACTTTACTCTCTCTACCGGAAAATATTATATACAGTCAGCACTTTATTCTAAGAGATTTTGTCTCTATTCTAAGACATATTGGAATATGTCAGCGAAAAAATCTTCAAAATATTCGTGTGATGCAATGTGCAAAAAAACCGTCCGTTAAAACTTATAATTTATTGGCAGAGTTTATCACGTGAATAAATTTGCATAAATAAAACGCAGCGGAAGCAAGATCAACGTAATTTTATTTCTCTAAAAATAAGTGCGCACAAGCAAATGTATGCGATTGTAAAAAAGACACGTGACTTGCCCACTAATGAGCCTATGCAGAAGAAGTAAAAATTTTCAAGTGTCCTGATGCAAGGTCGGTTGTTAGGAATCGGCAGGTATAAATAGACGAAAGTATATAAGCATAACCTATTCAACTCATAAGCACTTTAGATAAAGCTCGCAAAGAACACATCAGCTACAAACACCGAGGCGAAACCTGATGGTAAATCTGAGCCTTTTTAATAGTACATAAAAATCCTCATGAAATTCACGCAGATATAACGATTTTTTTCTTCGAATAAATCCCCACTTCCAATTCCCTTTTTAAAATTGAATTTAGGGTCGTTGAGCACTTCGAAGATCCGATTGCATTTAAAAATGAAGCTCTTATGGTAATAAAATAAAATTAATGAATGCTCTTTCGTAGTGTTGTTACGCCTTTCACATGTGTTTCGCAAAATGCTTGTTTAATAACTGCACAAATCAAAGAATCTTGCGCTTTCAAAATGATTACTTTATGACCACCTCATGGCATTTATTCTTATGTACTATAAAATAGCTCCTAAATCAGTAGTGAGCAACGCGGAGAGACGAAACTTCAGTTTTAATCCGAAGCAAACATTTCGAGTTTTGAAGAAAGTCTATGATGGAATTCTTTTTTAATCCAACTGCTATAAGAATTGCAATATAACGGTGATATAAATGAAGCTGAAAAGCTGCTAGCAATACTCTTCAAATAATGCCGCTGTCAGCTGAGTGTAAATATAACCTGAGGCAAAAGGCAAAGAAACGAGCTGATTGGGCAATATCTCAATTGTTTCTTCGTCATCTTCGCCCTTGTGATCCGCACTATGAGGCAGAAGTTGCTAACAAAACTCGCTTATTGTTGCGATGCTTGCATTTGAGCTCACGAAAATTGGAATCCCCATTCCCGGTGCTAGTAAAGGGGAGGCGCGAGAGAGCAACTCTAATGTTCAGAGCAGTTAAGAAAAAATTTGGCCCACATGCAAGGTTAATACCATCGAAAAATCGGGAACCATAAAAGTTCAGGATCTCAAACATTTCGAAATCCAGTAGTCCCTAAAACCGAAGCAATTCAAATTTCGAGGCTCTTGAGCGAACCTTTCAGCTTCGAACACTAGCTGTCTTTAATTCAGCACATTCAAAATTAATGAAAAACTCGGGCATTTATTCCAGATCAACAAAATATCAATTCATATGGCATATTATTTATACAAAAGTTACTGATATTAGGCAGTAAATTGAAGAGTTATTTTTTGTGGTGTTCTTAAAAGCGGCTTTAAATTCGGATCGGCATTTGCTTTAGGTAAAAGGAATTATTCAACTGTTCGTATTATAGCAGTCATTCGAGCATATTTTGTGCCTAACATCTTTAGGCAGATTGCTCAATAAAATTCAAATTGCCCTTAGGTCTCTGAGAATTTGAAAACTTCGCTTCGGAAATTCTCTGATTTGCTTCAGTCGCTCGATATCGTGCATATATTTTTCAAGCTTCTCTGTTATCGGATCGGTGTATTCGTATATCCATTCATCGATCGTATTTTCTTGATAAATTGGTTCCATAGCTGTCCTGAATTCGTTAGTTACCACAAAACTCTACTGATATAGCAAAAAAAATTAAGCTTATTTAAACGGCAGCTGTTAAAGTAGTTTAGCGCACAAATGTTCAACTCGCAACTGAAATAGCAGTGACCGAGTCTGTAGTGCTTTCTGCGTATTTTAAACCTTTGAATCGGTGTACTCTCACTACTCAAAAACTGTTGAGCTGGCACCGACCACCTTCCTCGAAATCATTTACAGCATATTTTCTTGATTGCCCAAATACATATCCATCTGCTTTTATGCGTTTGTTCCGAAATAAAACCGATTAAGCGGGGAATCTGAAAACATGTGGAGAACATTAGAACTACCGGAAACTTGAAGACACAACGAAATTTGCTTGAAAGTTCTTCAAAAACTTGATTAACCGACTAATGAAACTGTTGGCTATTGGCTGAGCCCATTTTTGGGCTGCCATATTTTCTCTACGCACCCTTTTTCTGATCAGTTTCTTGAATTTCTCCAGTCTTTTCCATAATCTACTCCATCCTCTCCAGCACATTTATTGTACAAGTCATTGTATACCGGAGCGTTTCGCTCTATTCCTTTAAGCTATTCCGTCCAATTTTTTTTTTTTTTTTGGATAAATCATATTATCTTCCACATTTTTATCGATACCGATCTCACTAGTACTAACATAACCATTGAAACATTTGCAACGTTTTCATTATTGCAAACAAGACATTGAAGTTTTTACCGAATAAGTTGCTCGACATTCCTCACCATGAATAAATTTGATTGAATGACGCTTGTAAGGCCATTTAAATACCACAATTGGGAATAGTTATGCTTTACATTCAATCGTCCCAACCATCCTCTCACTTGATAATCTTCAAATACGTTTTCTTTCACCGTATTTGTATATCTCTTTAATGTGACGTGAATTGCTTCAAATAATTCCGACCCTGAAATAAATGCATCGCTCACATGGCTAATATGTGGAGGCAGATTGGTTAAATCTAAACCTAAGACCTTCATAAAAATTGATGACTGTGAATCTGAGTAAGATGACTTGCAAAGGGGCCAGGTAATCAATTCAAGTTTTCAAGATTCAACAAGAGTCTTATATGCTTATGCAAGTCTCCATATGGAGAGTGTGTTATTACAACGTTGCGTCTATGGAATGCGTATGTTTCTGTCAGTCTATCCAATAGCTTGAAGTGGGAGGATGGTAAAGGGATTTCTTAAGCGTGATACACAATATAAAGCAATCAATCTCCTACAGGAAAGTCCCATCACCGATCACCTTCGAAAAGCACTTAATGTGCTCATAATTTGTAGTGATAGACTTCACGCGGTTTTGAAACTTTCCGAGTCGCAGTGCGGCGATGATGTGCGCATGTATGCGTTAGCGTACATATCTGTCTATCCGTCTTTTCAGTATTTTCAACCAAGGAACAAGTAAGGTTGTTCTTACAAAAACTGGTGGGCATCATGTACCCTGGGCTGTCACGTTTTGCCTTGATATCTCATCTTGAAAAGAAGCTACAGACTTCTAACAAAGAAGAAAATCTGCACGCATTTTGCATTCATCGGGTAACAGAGAGAAACCATATGGAAAACCTGTATGTGTATGTGGTCAGTCCATTTGAAATATGAAGGCATTATTTCATATATTTCATTGTTTGTTGGTAATATGTGAAGAGGACGGAGTAATCAGCAGGATGCAAGTGCCAGCTTCTCTGGTACGCCTCTCCACTTATTCATTTTCAACAGTTGCGTAGGAAATAAGTGCAGAGGTGCACCGAAGGGGGGTGCCGTGCAATGCACTTCGGTGTTCCGCTTATCTGACCAAACAATTTCATAGGGCACTAAAAACAATAATATATGATGAATGATGCCCCGGGCTCTTAATCATCCAACATTTTCCATTGCTTCATGATGCATTACACAACTGGTTGGCAAGATGAACAGAATGCAAAAAGCGCATACTCTGGCGCGCTTCCTCATTTTTATAGATTCGCTCATTCACCTCAAGCGTTTAAATGTTGGAATATTAAATATGCATAGTAGGGGGATTTATTAAGGTTTTATTTTCTGCAAAGTTGTCCTTGCAGTAGATATCAGATTCCTTCGATTAATAGAACAAGTTCGGGAAATTTTGAAGTTTACAATGAAAAGTATTACTTCAAAATTCATTCTTTCGATTTGTATAAATAAAACCGTTGATAGCCTAATGAAAAACTCATTCTTTAGCTCGTTTGTGCGTATTCTTCGAAACATTTCCACATTTAATTGAATTTCTTTCTTACTTTACTTTGAGACGCGTCCATTTGTGAAGGCTATTGAATAAACTTGGACAAAATCATGTGGGTGTTACTGTATATTTATCACCGAACAACCTCTGAAATTCCAGTTGCATTTTTTTATATGAAGGAGAGTGGTTCAGGTTTCAAGAAAACACTACGATGTTATGTGAAAGTAAATCATTATACCTGGAAAAACACATCCGGCGAATTTATCGGATTCGTTCAATGATACAACTTCTCGGCACTGGAGCGCTTCAGCAACTTTCTTTTCTAACATTCGATCATCTGCAGAGTCATTGCCAGCGGCTATCTGCAAACCATGTGAATAGGTAGCCAATGACAGGAGAGGGATGGGGAAGGGGGGGGGGGGGGGGGGGGGAGGGGAAGGGCGTAATTTGCACTTCAAGAACTTTGAATTTGCGAACCAAAATTTTGATTCAACATTCAGTTGGAGCCAATTAAAAATGAATTTTTGACATATTATTGCGCCAACTAGATTAAATGCACAAACAAGCAAAAGCGATAAAGCTAATCCACTAATGTAGTGCCTTTGAAACCGACCGATTGTTAATGCTGGTAGAACTGGTCGATGCCATGAGACGGCAGCACATCAGCACTTCACTGTCAATTTGTCTGATTTTTTATAGAAGTGCCCGGTTTGGTTGGCGAAATAACATGCCAGAAATTTACTTTAATGACATTCAACAGTTGAGGAACCAACATTTAGGCTTGCAAGGTTCATAGCATCCATAACTTAATTCATCCACAAGTGGCTGAATCGAAGCGAAAGCATTCTTGCCTCGGGAACACTACAGCTAAAGTAGAAAAGCGCGTCAGAGGATCTGGCATGGTCTGTGCTCTTGCAGTTCTGCTTATCAGTTACTTAACAGTGCAGCTGTAGTATTCATTATAAATAATGCACTCAGCCTTAACAAAACCAGCCATTCTAGTGGGTCTTCTAAAAGATATTTGTGTTTTGCAATCCAGCAGGTCTCGTAATCCGAATCTGACCGAAGTCAGTTTTCATTCGACCAAACCCAATACTTTTACGAATTCTAAGTGTAGTTAGGTTCCAGTAACGCCTTCAGAGAATGGTGAAATCACTTTGAAAGCTGGTATCTATGGTCAACCCAAAATGTGCATCATACCTACCAGATTTCATAACTTTGTCTGTAGTGACCTCGAGTCAAGGCAACCAGACTTTTGTACACGTTGGCACGCAAATCGATAGGAACACTCGGTCAAAAATATAGTTTTAGAAAAGTACTGCTAGAAAAAAACTTACAAAGAAGCAGACAAGGCGGTGTGCAAGGGTGTAACAGTCTCTTAATGTACTTCTGCGAAACCTTGCAAAACTCTCTTGAAAACCACAGTTATCTCATGTTGAAGTTCTGATCTTTTCTTGCAACTGCTTGGAGTCATGCATATTGCACTCTCTGTGATAGGGCCTTTGTGTCTCTGCATGAGAGGGTAATGCAAAAGAGTTAAATCGCGTAAAACTAATACGGAACTTTCCAACGTCGTGCAAATGATCCAGTAAAAGAACAAAATAACATCTTAATGATAGGAGATGCTGATGAAAAGATCGAAATTGTATAGTAACCGCGACGGATAGCACCAGAAGCTTGTCTTACTTGCAGGCAGGCGATTGCAGATGGAATTGCCACAGGAAGCAGTTCACAGAGTACGGCAAAGTGGTCGTATCTCTGCCAACCAGTTATAATCAGACCACGAAAATTTTCGAATAATCCGCCGAATTTCTGCAATAATACCGACGATGATTTTGAGATTTATCACTGTTAAGAGAGCAGATCGACTATTGCTGTTCATTTTGGCTATCACTCAGCACCTAATTTACCTGATACGATCGCCTTTAAAGTAAGGACAAATAGTATGATTGCTTCTCTTTTGTTGCTCCACCATCCCGCAACTCTGAAAAGTGAAGAGTGGGACAATACATCAAGCATGCTAGCACACTATGTGCTCTTTGCAATTGAACCACTCCGTCAACCAACTGTGCACACGAAGTAAACAAAGTAATGACGATTCTGAAAAAAGACTATTACCATAGGTGCTCAACCATCAAAAAAATTTTGTTTTTGCCATGAAATTTACCGGTTGCGAAAAAAATTATCCACCACTGATGCAGATAATCATCTAGTCGAAACGAAAAAGAAGAAATATGGAGCACAACTCTTTGGCGTCGAACGTAATATCAAATTTCTTCAGAGATAGATCTTTAGGATACCCTTATTCGTAATCACAAATTCAACAAAATTTAGAAATTTGCGCACTAATAACTATTTCCTAAAGTAATTCTGAATTAATATTTATTGATTGTAAATAATATCACTTCAAGTTGATAAACGTTTTTTCTAATGGAAATCTCAAAAATTTTAAGCTATAATGATATTGATTCTTTAAATAAATAATTAAAAGATTCTACATATTTTTGTTGTAACCATGCTCTGTTGTTTGCCACATAATGCTGAATATCGATGAATTGAGAGGATGGATTATTCGCTCCTTTGAATGCTGATGAACCCCATATATTCTTGAATGAGGAAGCCAATGTTCGCCATGTCCATTCTGCAAACAGAAGTTCTGAAGAAAATGTTTTGCAAGAAAATGGAATAGAATAGAATTGCTTTTTATTCATTACGGTAGATGTGAATATCTTTAAATATGGCAACAAAACAAATGCATTCCTTCGATGAGATGCTCACTTAATTGGCAACTGCGGGTACTCCGATCTCGTCGCTGTAGCAGCACTGAAATACTGCACTGATGTCTTCTCCTTCCGTTCTTTGCCTTGAGACCCGAGTGTTCAAATAAGAATTCTAATTTAAAACTCACACTTCCTGTTCAACATTCAAAGCCGGTAGGATAACGGAAAACAAAAAATCCGAAGCTGATTAAACACATCGCCAAAATTATGCGCAATATTTACATAAAACTGGGAAGGCATATCAAAGAGCCTGGCACAATATGCACTCTTTATTTCTCTGTCTTCACTAGACAATTTCACTGATCGTCAATAACTAATAAGTACACAAAACAATCATCAATGTGATGTCGTAATCGAGCGTGATATGATACGGAAAGACGCCTTTAATAAATTTGTGCCTATTGGAATTTGTAACTCGGGTTTCAGTTGTTTTCGCAATGAAACACGACGGCACAGACAGCCCGGACACCCTCACACGATGTCACTATAAGTCGCTTTTGTAAGACGAAGTTAACTAATGCTAGAAGAGATTTCTTTAAACGATTTGTAATGTTAGCAGCAGAAGAGAATAGCACTTATTAATCATAATAAAAGAATAATATTAGCAATCTGCATTCAATAACGGCTTCCCCTTCGTTCTTTTATCTGCTCCACCTTTCATCTTTCATTCTCTTCGACAATATAATCTAGAAATAAACAATAAAAATGATCACGTTCATTATCACACTTTCATTGAGTGCTGAGGAAGTTGAAGTGGAAGTGGAAGTAGTTTAGCCAAAACAACGAAGCCGAATTGCTTCTTAGTTTGAAGCTGCTGATGCGCACAAATGCGCTTGCAGCTTCAGCACATCTCATTTTTACATTTCCATCTCCATTCTTTTCTAAACTAATCTCTTCACTAGAAACGCAACGTCATCAGACCTATCCATAGATGTTCAGATCTCGGTGGTAATTTAAACTCGACATTTAACAGTTGTTCTACGGTATGTATAGACTGGAGAAATAAGAAGAGGGAAAAGAAAGGAGAAGAAAAGTAGTTGATTGACCATCTTGCTGTTGAACAGTCTCTGAGTAATCCCACACAACTGGCTCAATAAGATCGCCTAGTTTATGTTCGGTGATCACATCCAGCGAGAACGTCTTCAGCATATCGTACCATGCTAAAACTCTGAAGAATGCACTGTTTATCAGCATAACAAAAACATATATTTTTTATGGAATTAGGAAACACCAAAACAACGAAATTTTCAAGTGAATTCATACAGTACTTGACCGTCGGCTGCCAAATTCTCCCCAATTTTGGCCTGAAATATTACCGCAATATCGGTTCTCAAAGTTGTCTATACGAGTAAAGATATAGTATACAAAGAAGAAATCTGAAATACTATGCAGAGCATTATTCTTTGCGCATGATGCTCCAACTGATATTTAATGTCTTCGAGGATGATTTCAAAAATATTCTATCATATTTTGCGAGGTAAAAGTTACCGTCATAAAGATTCTGCACCTTGATCACATAAACATGATTGTGTAAAAAAAACTTGGTTCCTGAACATGGCAACTTAATGCAAGATTTCGCAAGGAACCTGTGCAATGAGAGTTTAAATTTGTGTTGTCCTTTGTCTGTCAGATTGTTTTGCATAATTTGAAGCACTCTAGAAAAAAAGACATTTTACATGATGGAAGCGATGAAGATGACAAAGAAGCAAACCTTGTATTGGGCAGTAGAGATCGGACGTATTTTGCAATCTTCGCGAGATGCTGCACACCTAGGCGCTCCTTACCGTTTCTCTTCTGTTGGCTTATAAAGACAATGTCCTTCTCGCAGTTACCATACTTAAAACCAGCTATATAGCAGTGATATGTAGTTTGGATTGAAATGAGGAAAAGCGGGCAATAAGATGCCACTGGAAAAGGGAAAGAAGCGTCGTTCCTCCCCATATCATCTATGTGTTGAGTGGATGAAAGATTCCGTGCAATTCTTGTCAGTCTGCTCCCGCTACAATCCCCCACCTTCTTCCAAAGATTGAACGGGGAACTCGTTTTTGCAGATTGCATTTAAAGCATATTTTGAATACGTCGAGGCTCTAATAGTGAGGGAGACCTTTTGATCCTATGTAGCAAGCGGAAAATTGCTCAGAAAAGAGTTTGAAGAGTCTGCATTATCTGCCCATGTTCGAACATGAGTAAAGGTATTTACGCTCATTAAGAAACGAAATATTATTTTATATGAAGCATTAAAGAAATAGGAAGGTAAATTGCAAGGGAGAGCTCAAGATTATCAGGATAGACGGCCACGTAAAAGGGATGGTCGCTCGCTATAGAGAAAACCGCAGGAGGAGAAGCATGAGAGATGTCAGTTTAAAGTACAATGTATAGGCCAGTACCGAAAACCATTAGGCACATTTTCTTCAGCCACATCCACCTCTCATTGTGTAAAGTAAAGTGCCGAATTTTATTGCAACAAAAGGTGAGAGCAGCAAAACAACTAAAGTGTTAATAATGATAATGTCCTTTGATAACAACGATAGTGTTCTTTAATAATAGTGATAAGTATCAACAGTAATAATTGTTGCTCTGTTAATGATAATTGTCAAGGACTGATAACTGTCGTAATTCTCAATGATGTGATAATAATGATAATGTCTTTTGCTCCGACCGAATCAAAGAATGGGTTTACAAAGTCGGGAAGAGCGTGTATCATGTTCTTCCATTACCGCATTTTTTTAGTTCAAAATTTCGAGAAGTTTCTTAAGCCGATATATCGATTTACATAAACCCTTGAATATATTAAAGACAATAAGTGGATAATAAGAAAAGTAATGTGCTGTTCGATGTGATCGAGCAAATTTTAGTGAAGCTATAGGAAGCATTCTATAAATTAAAGTATACTGGAAAATGAACAGCAAAAATAGATAAAGAAAGCAACTGTGACAGCGCTCACGCCAGGCGAATTCGTTAAATTGACGATACACTTCAAATGAGATCGCGTAACGTCTATTTGTTCATGAAAAAATGAGCGTTGTATAGAGGTAATAATTGCTTCACCTCGAATGCTTCATCAGCTCCAATGTGGAAATATTTCACGCCGAATTGCTTATGAACGTCGCATACTTGCCTTATGGCCTCAGTGACCAATCCAACTGCCTCTTCGTCAGCTAAGCAAATCACCTGCAAACAATGCTGATAACAGAATTCAAAATTTCGTTAGAGATAATTGGACCTTTCAATTATTTAGATTTATAACCTTGATTTATATTCCCATAGCCTCTTAAATTTAAATATTCCTTTGAAAATGCAATTGGCAACGAATATAGCAAGCAGTTATGCAAGTAAATTACCTGTGGATACATATCGTTTTGACGATATTTGCGGAATTTTGCCACTTTCAGAATCCATTCGAGATGTCCAAACGTTTGTACGAGAGGAATAATATCGAGCTCGAGTTTCTGAGCATAACTGAGTATTTCTTTGACTTCTGCCATCGTATAACCATTGCTAGAGCGAATGTCTTCGAATATGCCAGTAAATGGAAATGTATCTTCCCATTCGATGAGAATTCCTAAACGAAAGATTTGCTCGACTTTCCGTTTAATTTAATGACTTTTCAATTCCCGTCAGTCGTATTGGAGCATCATTTTGGAGGTTTAATGCAACATGATCTAATTTGATCAGTACGCTGGAAACGATACTATAGTGTTGCGTGGCAAATAACAAAGGTCCCAAAAACTTATTTAAAGTTAGGTTAAACTGCAGAGTACGAAAATTGACGGAAGCCAAGTGGACAACAACGGGAGTTTTAAAAACAAGAAAAAAGCACACATCTTGGAAAACACTCTTAGAATTGTCGATATTTTCCTTGATTACCATCAAGTCATCGTCATTATTTTTACTCTCTATATATTATAGCCAGTTCGATCCACCTCATCCTTTTAAAATCCTGAGACGATGATACATTCCTCAGATCACTCAGAACAGCAAGCCGAATTTGCCTGAATCTAAGTTTCTGAACTTTTTCAACTGACATGATGTTTCGATATCAGTTATGATTGACGATGAATTGTTCTGGTGTCGAACATATGTATCTTTCTTTTTGAACAGGCGTTATAAGTCGTATGAGTGGAATGTTTCAGCGGAGTTGCACTCGTATGAGTGCAACTCCGCTGAAGCTGGAGTTGAAAGTATTGACTTCAATGTGGTTTGAACTGTGAGGGGAGAGACTCTGGTTATTTGGGACAATGCAGGGGTTGTGGTACCAAAAAAACATCTTAAAATGCTCTTTATAGTGGCAGCAGAAATCATGCTGCCAATGAACACACGAGAGCAATATATGTACACTGTGTTTTAAGGCTTCCTCACCTATGACCACATATTTTTGGGAAATCACCACAGCGCTGTTTCGTGTGACTTCAGAATTGTCACCCTCTTCATTGGATGACCTATAATTGATAAGTAGCCGTTTCAAACGCGAATATATTTTCTTGAATATTTGCAAGTAAATTCCATGCTCATAGCTCGGTTTATGTGATTGTTTGAGAGTTGACCTGCGAGCATCCTTAATGCCCTAGCTTATTGCTTGTATTTTCAATCCTGCTGAAGGTTGAAGTGTGGCATCATTCGAAACTCCTATGAACAAAATTTTTTCAAGCAATTTCACAGTTACTAATAAATAATGAACATGCGATATATTATCTTCAAGTTCTAATTCTCGGGTAATTCGCACAAGTCTGCTTGAAAAGATCTTTTTTTTGCCATCAGGTCGATAAAAGATGAAAAACCGATTAGTATGAATTATTGCATCGACAAATCAGTGATTATTTATCCTAGTGGGGGATAGGAAGGGAGTGATTTTCTAAAATACACGAGCGATACCAACCTGTTGCTCCATTGTGCTTTATCAGCTCTAATACTTGCTTGAGGTAGGCGACCTTCGGTGGAGCACCTTTCAGATCGAAATGCACTATAACATTGTTATAATGCGCTATCTGAAATTCATTATTTTCGTGAACATCATAAACCAGCAACAATGAGAGCATCAACATTTACTGATATTTCTGAACTAGGAAAAACTCTCTTTTAAGTGATCACATCAGACTTTTCCATAGAATGTGTACAATTGCATCACTTCGATAGACCCCTTAAATTGCGTCGATATATATATATATATATATATATATATATATATATATATATATATATATATATATATATATATATATATATATATATATATATATATATATATATATATATATATATATATATATATATATATATATATATATATATATATATATATATATGTGTTAAGGCTTTGCCCTCATTATGAACGTTAATAATGATAACAGTAAATTTTAGCTATATATTGAAGGGAACTTGCTACACAGAATGGCAAATTAGCACCGAAGCAACTGGAGCACTGAAGCAATCAAACAAACCCAAATAATCACCAGAATTATATGGAATAAGTCGCTATTTAAATTTTTGGACACTGTAGAATGTGAATGAACGTGATAGAGATGAACGCGACTATCTGAAGCAACATAACAATTTATAGTTTTTACAGGGTTTCTAATAACACGATGGTACCAAACAGCAGTGCACACCTCGCTTTTAGCAAACCTCTCTTCTACGCTAACACTTGTTCATGAATTTTTTCTATTTTGAAACTGTTTTGCATTTCTCTTAAATGGGATGATTTGTCTTTTCGTTGCTTCAAGTTCACCAAAATTTGATGAGATGAAACAACAAACTTGTGTTGTTTGGCCAACAATTTTCGGAGTTTCCACGATAGACGCCAATAATCCTTCCAATTGAACTATGTTAATAGGGCTCGCACTGATCAAACCCATCTCCTCAGTAACCTATAATTTCATGCATTTTAGGAGAACGGAAGCCGAGCGGCCAAAGCAACATGCATCCCTCCAGATAAAACATAGCCGAAAGCCGCATAGCCGAAAAAATTACATCGATAAAGCAAAAGCATTACAACATTCATCAGCCATACACGCATGATTTGCGAGGCTTAAAACTTGCAGTTTGTGATGAAAGTAGAACAGTGCATGCTTTCAAGTATGAACAAAATCACCCAACGACCCGTGCAAAGAACAAAATTTGAATTTCATTTACCTTTACAAGAGTGAAATCAATTCAATTTTCCCATTTTTTGACAAAATAAACCGTAATTGTTTCTTGCAGTATTATTTAGAACGGTATTACAGTAAGTGTTTCAAGGGAATTTATTAGGAATTAATTTAAGCTGATAGATGTAAACGCAATCCTCCAGAATTGATGAAAAAAAAAATGGATGCCATGCTTTTTGAATGGCAATACACTTAATTTCAGAAATTCAAAAGCAGTGTTTCATCAATGAAATTGTCGTATGATATCTTTCAAAATTCACATCTGTAGATTTATAGATGGTGAAATCAAGAGGATCAGGTAAACTAGTGCAATTTAGGGCTTTCCGATAGCTATGAGAATTCGCATATTACTGAACAAATTCATGTTTCTAACACTCAGCTTTGTTACCGAAAAAAATGTCGCTGGATACGAAGACAGAGTCGAAAAAAAACCTCTCTTTGAAGGGTTTCAGCTCGAACGAAGTTCTGATGCTTGCTAAGCAGCATATCTTCTTTGTCTATCTTCACTTCCGCAGATATATCTCTCTATAAAAAAGCTGCAAAAATCCCGATTGTCATGACGGTTATTCACTTTCAAGTCTGTTCTAGCTGCCTCACTTTCCAACCCATGTGTTAGTTTGGCGTCGCTTGGAACACATGCATGATCTGATGATGGCTTAGCTGATTTTGTATGTTTGGCGATTGGAACAAGGGGATTGGAAGAAAAAATTCACACAATTGGATTACTGAAGGTAACTGGATTACCTTTAGTAATCGAGTTGTCATCCTCCTCCCTTTCCCTCCCTCTAAATATTTTCTCAATTACAGCCTTAGAATACGCATTGCGCACCATTTAACACATACTATTTTGCTTCATCAAAACGCTAATTTTATAGTGGAAAATAGTGAAGGTGTTAAGAGAAATTTAGAGAGTTTCGGTGACGCTTCTCCAAGATACTTTCAAGTTGCTCACTATCGCGGTTCATAAAACCTTAAATTCCTGGTCATTCTATAGTAGCATATAAATATGATTGAAAACTACTGTTCATATGCAAACAGTGCTTCGTTTGAGCGGCAACCGATCGAAGACATTCGATTGCAACCGAAATTTCTGTCGAAATTAAACGCTTTTCAAAATCACTGGTTGTTTACTAAGCAAACACATTCGACAAGTGCTGAATTTCAGTTGCAGCTGAAAAAAACGAAAATTGGATTTCAATCGGCAAGAAGGGGCGAAATTGCAATTGAAAATTGAAGTTGGGTTGAAGTAACCGATCGGAATCTTCCGGTTGATGACAAAATTAGGTGGAATCCGGAGATATTTCGATTACTTATCGAACAGAATCATTCGGGGGAAACTGAAAAAGCGAACGCAAAACTAAATTGGGCAGAAACAGATGAAAATCTTGATTTTAAGCGGTTTGGTTGGTCGATTATCTCATTCTTCACATATCTTCTCCTATGCCTGTGTTATATATAAAATTAAAATATTTATTATTTAAACTTATTGCCACAGAATGCTATGCATTCTCACTTCTTTTATTCATTCGAACAGTTCTAGAAACAAATGACTCAAAGCACATGACTTCATTTGGCACCCTTCGCAAAGAATCTCTCCAATATCCTCAATAAACTTTTAACCTTTTTGAGACATTCAGCAAATATTAAATGTCACTTGAAAAGCAAGAAAGACCATGTGCAAAAACATTTCTTACAGCTTTATTTATAGCGAATAATTGAAAAATCATTTACCTAGCAATATTTGAGGGCAAACTTGGCTGTGCACCAACTTTCTCTAGTTAACTACTACCATATTTGCAGAGTGGCATATTGATGACAGTTATGCGCCTAATGTTAGCCAACACTTAAAGACGCTCAGTTCAGGAAAAGAAACAAAAGCAGAATTCAGAGCAACTATTTTCGATACTCTGGATCATTTTTTGTGAGACTTGTTGCTTAGCGAAACAAAACAAGAAACAAGGATCGAAAAGTTCGCTGTAGATGAAAAATGGAAATAGTTACCTGAGCGAGTTGCTTGCGTTCGATGCCTAAGTGGCTTCGGAATATTACCACTAATGTGAGGCAGGTAGTGATAATAACCAGTTTGCGAAGGCATTGCAAGCGATGCAGAATCCATCTTTTTGCCTGCATTTCTTTAAGCACCTTTTTATAGCCTTTGTTGTCATTTTTTGATGCAATATACGCATTATCACCGTCGCCTAGACGAGTTCTTTTCTTTGTTTTCTCGATGCGTTCGATAACTTAAAATTTCATAGCCTACGAGTTTGAGATTCACGCATATGTAAACTCAGTTTCCTCTCCTGAAACTAGTTCTTTCTGGTTGACCACATTTTTCTCGAGTACAGCATAAAATCGGCATATGCTAATTTGTCGTCCATCTCAGTAGGTTCGATAATGGTCAGTGTGATTTTCGATTGGGAATTTGTATGATAGAGGCAATCAATTGCACCAAATAAAATGCTCCAATTGTTAATCCTTGAACGTTTGTCCATGAGTTTGATTTGGTACGCCGAATTGCGAAATACGCAAACTGTATCGGCCTGTTCACAACAGCGGGCAACTATAGTAAGAAATTGTTGTTCCAAGGATGAAAAACTATACAGGAGAAGGAGTTCTTACACAAGCGAAAACTCTACAGGAAGCTCTTTATAAGTTCGCTATGCTCTTGAAAACTTGGTGGAGGAAGGGAGCAAGTAGTAATTAAAAGTTCAATGTCCTCATCGGTAATGATATGCTTGGCGTCAATTTTTTATGAGCGACATTTCTTTCCCCTCCCTCGTGCGTCGATGATGCGAATGGTTGCTAGTGTCATATCTAGCAATTTTTCTTGGAGTGGACTCTTATGAGTGCATAAGTGTCCACTTCAACAAAGCCACCATTCATCGTACAATTTGGAGAACAAATTCGAAATTCCTTTATCTCACTGAAATAAAATAGTTTTCAACCAAAGTACATACAATAATCCCATCCGAAGTTCATTAATACCCTCAAGTCAAACGACGTGATGTTTTAATGGATGAAAATTGTTATCTTTACTGAAGTAATTCCCGCATTCTCTATGCAACTTCAAAGGATTTTTCGTATGTTATGAGACAGTTTATTTATTCTCATCAAAAATTCATCTTTGCACATCATGTGGTTGGACACTGATATGCAGAAATTTTGATTTATGTCTATTTCAAGTGCAAACAACACGAGCAAAGATGCACAATCAGAAGAAAATTAGGTCCAAAGGTTACTTCAGATGATTCCTTCGTTTTTGGCTGATGGGATGGCAGGGATCTAATACCCGAGAATGAACTTCAGTACTGACGTTTGTAAGCGATTGATTTAACAAAGAGTGACACTGATTATTCAGCAACATTACGCGACATCAGAAAATGACTCTCACTCGATAAAAACAATTTGCGTCAATAGAGATTATATCCATCGACGTTAGCTTAATGTGTCGATGTGTAGACATAGCAATTGAAGAACTGTTGAAAGTGATAATAAGAAAGAAGGACACTTAGTGGACACTCAAAGCAGTCGAGTTGGATGAGTAGCAGTGGTGTATTGAAGCAATGCCCCTTTGTTTTGAGAATGCCCATTTTAACTATATATATAGCTAGGTGCACTTTTCAAATTCTTTTGAGGACGTCCTATTCATGGCCATTGAGGAAACACAACCCGCGTTTGATGGTATCTCGAATTGCGCTATGCTCTATTGAGATTTTACTTTATGTGAGCATATTTTATGCGCACTTTTTACATGAGGTACACTTTTACAGTTTTTTCGCAGCTTTGCTCTTCTAACCTATCAGAATGGATTCTATAATATGCACTCATCAACGAACTTAATTATTTTCATGCACTTTTGCGAGTTCTTATTCGAATTTCGAGACATAAAAATCTACTGTATTTGTGTGGATTTATGTGTCGAACACTTCCGCCTAAAAAACAAAGAATAAATGGTAAGACGTGACATTTGGCTGAGAAAAAAACTGAGGTACTTTATTGTAACGTATTAGCTAAAGAATAGCTTCAGAAGTGAAAATTTTATATTCTTTTATCACTTCTTGGATGTGTTGTGAACCACTTGAAATTATGAACGTCGGAAATTTATGAATTATTTGTAGAATAGTTCATGTGTAGAATACGAAGAGATAGATTATTTGCGCAGTGCAATCGGATAAATCAGCCAGAAATAGTGCCATGATTGTTATTTGCACGACTTGCGCTTTTGTAATTTCGCTTTTCGCAGCAACTATTTTTATAAATTGCAAAAAAATAAAAGGAGCAGGCACAATAATATATTTATATTTTCAATCAACCGACCGCTCATAAAAATTATCCACAAAATTTTTTTCAACAGAACTGTCTGTGAAATGTAATCTTGCTGGCACAAAACGCCACAGACATGTGAAGTTTTGAGCAATTTAAATAGCTCTCTCTGCTTTCAGGGCAAATATATCAAATTGGATGTGAATATATTTCATTCTGTGACATAGATTATAGTGACGTGATCCGGAGATAGCGTTCTCGGTCGCAGGGGTAGGGAGAGGAAAACGAAGGGGAGCTGCGCCTGTCGAGAAGGTAAATTGAATAAAAGATAGGGAAGAAATAAAATGGGATACTGCTCGATTGGGACTCTATCGGGGAGCAGCAGTTCACTTTATTGACTTCCTCAGTATCAATCCCTAATTATCTATTTGCCTTTAAGTCCAATATTTGAGACGCTTTCATATGAGCTTTCATCTCTTCATATAACAGTGAACAAAGACAACAGCAATACCATCGGTGTGCGACCTCAAAGCGTGGGTACTGATGACCTCGTCGCTAGCTGCAGTGTGGGCGCTCGATTCCTTCTTACCTATTGCATATGAGAAGCATTTCTGTACCTCTTTTCTCGCGAAGTCATGAACCTACCTCTACCTCTTTCTCGTGACAAGGCAGTTTTCAACTCATTGTGTTCATAAATCAGCGCAGATTCCGATCCTGTACTGTGCCAAACGCGATCCAAGATCAGACTTAAAATCTGATAAACTCCATGTCCACATTCTACTCTTCAGTGCCAGTCTGGATCGAATTGCCCTCGCTGGAAGGGATGCAAAACTCATTCATCGCGATCTATCCACGAAGGAACGCAGTGTGCTAAGGTAGCCCCAGCAAATACAAACTGCAGCGTGTAGAATCAGTATGTCTTCGCAATGCCTTTGGCTTGATCCGATTCCACTCCTGCATTCTAATTTCTTCTGCCTTTCTTTCCTGTGGGAATTATCTTCCACTTCGCCAGTACATTAGACTCAGAAAAGGTATATAAGGTCTTCAACAGGTGGACTTCCCAAACGCCAATACATCACTGAAAAAGTCGCATCTGCAGATGTCGAGAACTGCACTGTTTCCAACCGCTTCGACCGTAAAATATTCCCATCAACACGTCTTTCTTCCTGACCTTCGTCAACGTTCTCACGTTTTCCGTTCTGTCCAGTATTCTCAGCAATCGTAGTTGAAATCAGCTGGATGAAAGTGGGATTTGACAAGAACTTGCAGATCACACACCAATAGAACAAATTAATATTGGCAGTTGCATAATGGCAACACATCCTAACAAAGCAGTACAAATTTATTCATCAATTTTAGAAAGGATTGTAGACACTTTAATATGCAAAATTTGTATGGATTTCATGACCTATCGGATAACGTCCCTTTATGCGGACCTTTTTTTGCGACCGATTATATTGAAGAATGAATCTTTCTTTTTCTTTTTTTTTTATTACTGAAGATGTAAACAGTTAAAACTAGACTGCATTATTATGCAAATGCATAATTCTTTGCCGATCTATTCAAGTGATCGGCCCCGTGAGACCCATTAAAAAAGTGCATATCACGCCAGTTTCCTTGCCACATTTTCCGCTTTCCCATTTTTTCATCTATGTTGATAGTTTATTCTAGCTTATGCGTGCATGTAAGTGTGTTTTTCTATCTATGTTTGTGTGTTGACGCGTCTTTGCGCGTCTATATTTGTGAGTACCGTTGGGCGTATGCGTTTTTGTGTGGATGCCCATGTCTATGTGCCCGTGCGCGTATCCGTTCGCCTCTTTTCCCGACTATCCCTATATGCTCAATATTTTCCTCGGAAACTAAGGGATCTGAACATACTAAGCGCATCAGGTACTGTATGATGTTGTATAATATCCTATATCCTATACCGCATATCGCATCGATCTACCAGCATTAAAAAAAAGGCTATAGACGTGTAGCAGTGAAAAATAGCTGCCAACATTTAACGATGGCAATAATATGAATTTTCTATGCAAAACTTGTGTGGGAAAGCGAAGCAATTCGAATGCATTATATTGCAACGTTATTGTTTGGCGGTAACTTAATATCGATTGATGAATTGAATCGAATGCAAAATTGCATAAAGTATCAGCTTTGCTGACATACTTTTCAGCTAGTTTTAAAGTTAAGCCAAGAAAGTTTATTATAGATTCGGCATAAATCGAAATATGTCTTTTTTTGAAATCGCCATGAACTGCTGACAAAATTTAATTTCTTGAGCTAAAAAATGGTCTTTACGTATTTTCTTTTGTTTGATAAAAACTGTGCAACGTGTTGAGATTTATAGAGTGGGATACTCATCTCGCTTTGGATGCAAATTCTACAAATCAGCTCCATTACCTTCCAAATCCACTTTTTTTGTTGGCAATTAAACCCTTTTCCTCTGCTGTTCCCAGTCTCATAACTAAGAGATTTCCTTCGCAAATACATCAAATCTTATAGTGCTGATGTGTTGCGCGAACGAATCGTAAGAAGGCGTGCTCTCTGTTTGCAAGCACATCATGGTGGCATTCATTAAAAAGTGAATCCTAGAAATATTCCCGAATCATACATTAGGGAGTGCAAGACTATACTGATAAAATCTGATGTTTATCTAAAACATCTAAAATTATGGTTGTCAATTTATTATCGTGGCATTCATTTAATAACGAATTTCAGGAAGTATCGTTTTCACCGTCTTGGGAGGAGATAAGTGCAGAGGAACGGAATTTGGCACGTACTCTAAAGGACTGAATCTTTGGTTTGCAGCACCACATAGCAGCGTTTGGTGAGTATTATTTGCTGGAAAAATAGCATATTTCAGGCCTAAAGAACGATTAGGCATAAAAGAACGAAGTTCGACGTTGAAACGAAGCGCCAAGATTCATAGCTGCGTGCACATTACACTGACGTTCAGGTATACTGCGCGAAAAAGCTTAGCGCTCTGCATAATATAGCACTTCCTAAATTGTTTCACTGAATGCAGTGAGCTGAGCGGTGATAAACTTTTAAAAGTTTGTTGGTCAATTACCTCAAAGCTTTCAGTTCAGGCTTCACTAAGTTGGTCAACAGCTGGGCCGGCTAAATGAAACTCAAAAACTTAGCAGCTCCGTGTAAAGCAAATCGAATTTCTCCAGATAAAAGAACGACTTTTTCGCAGTTATAAACTTTTTCAACACGACCACAGGGATATTTTTCAATAACAACCTTGTGATCGAAGCATAATGCGATTATTTTATGGAATTAAAGAGATTGTCTATGGCTCATTAATAGTTTATAGTGCATATATCGCATAGAAAGAATTCAATTGATTGTGTTGGAAAGATGAGGCATCGTCGATGAAAAAATATTTTCCCGTCGAACAATTAAATTTTATACGGTAATCGAATCTAAGTGGTTTCACTTACGAAAAAAGAATTCTTCTCTTGACATTATGGTCACTCTCTTTGAGTGTCGCTTTGAATATTTCCGTTCAAATATTTTTATACTATCTATCAAATCGTGAAATAATTTCAACTTTGGGAGATTTTTCATTTAAAATAGTCCAATATTAGATTCTGAAATCATATTTTTATTCTTTCAACAAAATCGGCAATTTTTTTTTTTTTTTGTTTACGAACGAATGGAACTTCACTTATCTGCATGCATGAAAGGAAAAATATGGAGTGAAAGCCGCAGCGTGGAACACAGATAGATCATACTGGTGCATTTTACTAAACGTGTTATTACAGCTGAATAGACAGTTTCCATAATCTTCACCATAGCATAGTGCAATCAGATTAAATCTCCCGAATTCCATGCTTTAATCGTAGAATATGTTCATTCGATGATAAACAAAAAATATAATGCATATCATTATTCACCAGTGCATTTATTCGGTATTGAGTACCGATATACGTTGTATTGAGTTTTTTGTTGATAAATAATTGTGATAGATCTTTTTTTTGGCAAAAAATTTAAATAAAGCAAAAGCATTCAATGAGAATATAATCTTATACAACGCAACGCTTATAAAGATATCGTTGAATTTACAAATGAACAGCGAATCGTAATGAGTGGGGAATTTAATAGCTGTTTTCGCGTAGACTTTAATTTTTAATGGATTTTTAATAAGGCGACATTTGAAGCGGTAAAACGTTCCGAAATTTCCAGATTGCCTCGCTTTTAGCTAGGAAATGTTTGTGCGTTCTTTATGAACAAAACGCTTCTAGCTTAACAGCTACAACTTGAACGCTTTTTCAACTTTTACTTCCTTAGGGTAATAAAGCTTTAAAGAAGGAGTTCGTAGTGTGTAGTTAAGGGTTTTACAGCTTATAGTTTATTTGCTTAAGAGAAATAATCAAAGAGAGAAATGAGTAAGAAATAGGGCGATGGCATGTAAAGCTTTGGTGGAGAAAGACGTCTAAAAGAGAATGATTGGGATCGGAGGAGAACAAGGAAAGAAGACTTCAACCCTCCCTGCCGGTCTTCCGCTTCCTGCACGGGCTGATTTCGATGAGCAAACTTCCCTGTTCACGTTGAACATCCTGTTCAATCAACAAGATAAGAGCTTATTGATTGCAAAAGTGTGCACCCCTGTAGGGGTATTTTTTACTACTGGTATACTTTTACATGTTCTGAAGGGAAACTCTCTAAATGTCTTAGTTTTCATATATTCGCATCAGAGAATTCGAATATTCGGAAGGACAAAAAGTTTTGATGGAGGAAGATAAAATATGGCACATTCTGTGATAACTGCAAAACATGACTTGTCAAGCAATTCTCAAGATGGAACTGTACTGATGAGGTGACGGAGAGGTGTATGGCAGAGCGAATGGATGGTATGAGACAGCTATAAATCGAAGCCAAATATGCTGGTTAATAAAATCGGTGAGAATTCTCGAAACATATGTGCAAAACCAAGTCTTCAGGAGTTGCCTTCGAGGTATATCCTTAATACGAAATCACCAAAAAAGAAGCCATCAATCAACATCGAGAGTTCGACATCACAGAAAATGATGTGTTGAATGCAATGCGAAAACGAAATGCATTGTCGATGTGGCAATGAACGCTCAGAGAATTTTCAATGCACATACATAATGCAAAAATGTCAGATTAAAGAAAGCATCGAACAATTCAAAGGTGAAGAGACGTGGCAGAAGCGGTGATATGACGTACGCACTGTCCTCTCCTCTTTCCATCAATATGTGCTGAACCATTTAGAATATGCAGTGATTAGTTCGAATGCTTTATTATCTACTTCCGTTTGACAAAGTTGGCTAACCTGAGAGTGAAATTACAGGAGCAGCAATCTGCATCGGCCTAGTTTATCTGTCACTCTCTTATACTTGCTTCGACAAAGCTGGTTTTAAAAAAAGTACAACCTCAATGATTATAGAATTCTGTCTTGCCTCTCTCCATTTCTCCCCTCTCCCTCTAACTACATCAAGATTAAAGACACTTGATATAGTGTACACAATGCGCTTTATAGACGAGAATCTGCAGAAGACAGTACAAGTGTCGTTTCTGTGAATCCTTTAGACTTAGTGTACTCTCTTTCCTTGTGTAGAAATCACTTTTGCAAAGAAGGGTCTCTGAATGAAAAGTCCCTTCTGGAAAATGAGCGGAGATGATCCCTCTCGGATGCTGATTAAAATCAAAGGCGCTTTCTCGAGACTCGAAAAAAATAAACAAAAAAGAATTCGCAAGAGTCTAAGAATGTTCTAATTTAAATGATTTCCTATGCGATATTTCATAACGAAACGACTATGTGTTTAGTTTGCGAAATAAAAGATTCCAAAGTTGAGATTATTTTCGGATATCGCATAAATCTCATAATATATGGAAAACCCTCAGAGGTGTTCAGAGTGAAGAAGATTGTTTAATGGTGCGCCAATGTAAATGACACATTGTTGACCAACTAGAATCTTCAACAAAGCTATAAAACCGCAGTTTTATCGAGGTATTTTTTTCTGCAGAAGTGAGTCTGTTTATTGTTGCGAAACATTGCGTAGACTGATTTGACACACGTATTGGCATTTGCTTAAATTATAATCGGAATTAAAATCTGAGCAGCAAAAAACTAGCAATATGAGCACTGAGCCGCTTTCAATTGGACATTGGAAAGTAGCTAAATGTAGCGGAGTGGATACTGGTTGAGTGAAGCGAAAAAAGCAAAGAGTATCCTAGATAGATCCTAAATAGCATAGTTGCTCCATTCCTCACGTCAAAGTGCACGTGAGAATCGTTTGTTTTCGTGACTGGTCTCATTATTGAAGTTTTATTGCTTCATTAACTGCGATCTCGAACTACATTATCAACGCCAGTCGGCACGTAATCGGTCGGCTATCACATTCGCGTTGGTGTTGCATGGTTAATATTTGCAACAAAACTTTTCTCACTCCATAAAGCCATAGGCGATCCATATAACCCGACCAGCATCACCGCTGCATTTTTGCCGATTTTTGACCGCTCAACTTCATCCACGTTTAGGTCTACTTCACACGGATCCACTGATATAGTTCCATTGTCTAATCCCCATTATGCACGGATTAAATGATCTGAAAGACAACGAGTGCAACGATCGAATCGGTCAAGGGCAGACCGTAGATTTAGTTTTTGCCAGGAGGCGTAGTTTTCATTTCCTGGCTGGTAGAAATGGCCCCTCAAAGATGTTCAGCTGCAAAAGCCAAAAGTTTTTGAAGTGGTCTCTAGGCTGTTAATGGCATTTATCGATCAAATTAACGTGTTTATCCTGCGGAAAATTCAACACATCTCAGTCGCGCATCTGCCTTTATTGCTGTAATTAAAAGAGCGACGAAATTAATGAAAACCTCAATGAACAATGACGTATTCTCGGTCACTTCGACAGCCGACTCGCTCCGCACACAATCACACTTCCATTTTCAGCAAAATTTGTGACCAACTCTTTTATCCCAATTTATGAAAGAATTAAATTTTATCGGCGACTTGCAGGTGACTTATATGAGAGTCCAAATCTATGAATGACTAACCGTTGAAAATATTCGCAACAGAGATGAAAACATACGATTTAATGAAGTACTAAATATTAGTACGTCAGTAAATTGCCTTTGACTGTAGCGTTGCTAGCAGTGATTCTCATTGGCAAAAAAAGCGGAAAAATTGTGTCGCCCATCGATTTTTCTGAAAAGTTACCTCATAATTTCTCTACATTTTTCTGTAGGTTAATTTTCAACTCCTTTCATCTCTTCTTTGTTCATATAACTGCAAATTGATTTTGAACACCTTGTGTTTGTGCATGACCCTTTTCGACTTAAAGAGGGAGACGATTCGTTCATTATGCTAATCATGCAAAAGCAGTTTCTTTCTCTTTACAGTTGAAAGTGAATTACCTCCTTATTTAGGCTTTTTCAGAGAATGGTTAGAGATCAACAAAGAAATAATCAACTCCTTTCACCAGAAGGAAAGAAAACACTATCAACAAGCATCCAGTGGCATCTGAAATTTCGCCGCTTCTCAAGCATTTATGCGGCAAAATCTTTCGAAAGGAAACCGTTCATAGACGCTAAATTTCCGGTTCATCCGGAACCTCCACGATTGCTGTCATTGTTGTCTTGAAGAGTAAACTGTACCATGAATTTGAGCAAAAATTAGACGGTAAAGAAATCTTGATTGATGAGTGAATGAAAAAATTACTTTCATAAGAACTTCTGCGAAAACCATGCGGACAAGGTTGGAGGTCGATGGAAAAACATGCATGCGTAATTTTCAGATGGTTGGAGGGAGGTCGCTTTCTTGTGGACGTATATTTTACGTTTGATGTAATCGCTTTTTCACAGCTTTTGTTTGAATTTTTATGCATCTCTTGCAAATTTGCTTTGCGAAAGCACTCGGTGAAAATGTCGTATTTGTATGTATGGTTGGGCAGTAAATGTAGCAATACACTGACAAAAAAAAACCGCGAACGCTGGGAACTTATAGCCGGGAATTGTAAGTCTTCTACTTATCGTTTTTCTTTCTCCACATTTTCTTCCTGTATGGTTTCATTTCGAGAATCACTGAAACTGGAAATGGAAAATTTGTTTGGTGTGTTGTGCAACTAAGAGCAATCTCTTGCACCGTCGAATTTCAAAAAAGAATGAAACGTTTAGGTGTTCTAAAAAACTGGCACAATGCGTTTCGCAGTCGGAGAACAAAGGCAAGTCTCTTTCTGTGCATTTTGCAGGCAACCGGACCAGTCAAGATTTGAAGGCATTATTTTGCATGTTTCAATTATATACAAAATTTGTGGAACTGCCTGCCGAGCAAGTATGATACAAAGAGCGCTTAACGTGCCACCTACTGTGGCGCACTTTGCCACTTATCAGTAGAAGCTGAGGACTGAAGACAATATAAAACTGACAAGTGGAATTTTCGAAATAATTAACAGAGTGCCAGGCATTGAAGTGTCATGAATTATAAACCATGAAAAATATCAGCTTACAAGAAAGCATTTGGCAAGCTCCGTACCATTCTTTGCGGTTGGTTGGTCTCATTGACGTAATTGCAAAAAGCGCATGTTGCGCCCGCTTCCCTGTTGCGCTTCCCCATTTGCATGCTTTTGTCATGAAGGACCAAACTTAGAAAGTAGTGAGAAAACAGGGCAGAAAATAAGTGGCAGCTATCACGAAACATCGATCTTAGGCAGCACGAAATAACCCCTCGATAATTATCCCCTTCACTGCTTGCCCCCGAATAATCATACATACTTTAAAATCTCTTCTTCTCTTCTCTTACTCATTAGCATCCGCGATGTAGACGCTTCTTCCCTGCTATTTAACTGCGTGACATCGTGTG
Source organism: Ascaris suum (assembly GCA_013433145.1). Taxonomy (NCBI): domain Eukaryota; kingdom Metazoa; phylum Nematoda; class Chromadorea; order Rhabditida; family Ascarididae; genus Ascaris; species Ascaris suum. The sequence goes on along the minus strand of CM024178.1, from coordinate 4,563,280 downwards.
TTCCTTCGAAAACATTCGCGAAAGATAGGGAAAACGGAAACTGCAATCAGATTTTCGATTTGCAATGCTAAAGGAGACAAAATTTTCCTGTCAAGTACAAATTATTATTGAGCAAAAGAATCAGAGTGTATATTGTAGAATTTTGTGGTCACAATCGTCATTAAAGGAGACTTTCTGCAATGATTTTCCATCAAGCCGTTGACTCTTTAAAGATATTATAGAAACCCAGAAAACATCAAAAAATTTGCACTCATTTTGCAAACTGGTCGCTTCGCATTTCATGTCGGTTGTTTCGCAAGGAAACATGGGAAATTCGTATAAGCGATCGATGTGGTTCAAAAAGTGAACGCATTGTTTTCTAAACGACGTATTTACTTGATGGAATCCTATGAAGATGACTAGGTTGTTGAGGTGAGTGCAGGAAAAATCTTTTCCATTTGTTCGATGTGGTGCACGTACAATATCATCTAATCTTTGTGCCATCAGAAAAATCCTTCACATTTATTTACTTTTCCGACAAACCCCTGCTACCCTGATCTTCTTCATTTCCCCCTCTTGAGGAAAAAGGCAATCGAGGCATCTATTCCTCATACATATTTGTTGTGCGTGAACAGCATCCACAAAGCGTGGCGTTGCCAGGTATGTTTATTGCGGAAGCGATGACGCGTTTTGCATGCATGGAGAGGTGTTATTAGACTACAGATTATCCCAGTCACATCATGAAGCAATTTTACAACATCTTTTAAACCTGTAGAAATTGGCAAATCGTCAAGAAGCCGTGTTTTCAGCTGAAAACAATTTGAATTGTTTTCAGCTGAACTACGATTTATCTGTTATTATAATTTCACGAGGCTTATGTGAGATCAATAGCAGTGAAACATGAATGTCTATGCTCAGAAATTTTTGAAGTTGAGGTATAACACCTCATCATTCTTCCGTATTCTGTGTAATAAAACAAGCTGGAAAGTACTGAAGAAGGTTGCTTAAAAGTTGCTATAAACGAGGACAGTATGCAAAAAATATGAAGGGCTTCTGCAATAATCATATAAAATATATGAGAGAAGAGGGCACATTATGCTTTTTGGCGGGTGCACTGCTTCATAAAATAAATAACAAAATGTATGTCTCGATGAAAAGAAACTCTTTTATGCACCTTTTTCTTATGATCCGAACGATTGCAGAATATTCTTCTATACGGAAGAGTTTTTTCGTATGAAATTTTCCGCTTCCAACTGTCTAATTTTTCGTCGAATTTGGTCCGTGGAATGCTCACATAATGGCTACGATGCGGATTATATTTAGCGAATTTCGTTGAATAAGCTTCAATGGGCATGTCGAAGGTGGCAGACAAACACAGATACAAACAAACAAACGTATTCATAGATGAGCATCGGCATATTATGCAATGAAAAAACAAATTTGCAGAAGATGCATATAGATATGTTAAAGAGCAAGATTCTCGCTCTTTCGCTAGGAAGAGTACAATTTTTTTCAAACCTTCTACGTTGACAAAATTTTTTCAAAATGAGGCGATTTCGTAAGTGGCGTGTTTTTCAAGTAGGACCCATCTTGAGCCCTCCAATGCCGCTAGCTCTCTTCTATTCTCCAAACATCCTCAAATCAACGGCGTCGCCCGCCTCTGTACCTCGACAGTACACGTAGTGAAAATGCTCCCTGGACAAATCTGTGTTCCTTAGTGTTTTTTTAAAGTAATGTCCCAGATATCTGTTTCACTCTGCTTGACCAAGGAGAGCGCGCCACTGGGGATTAAAGTGGAGATACAGAGTTATCATCTATCAAACATCGTTAACAACAGGTGAAGAAATCTTTGAAATGTTAACACAGTAACAAGCATATTCCATTATCAGAGCTTACTGACACTGCAAAGTGTTCGAAGAGGTTATGCAAAGAGCACGCGACAATTTATACTAAATCCGTTTATGCAACTTTTTGTTGGATCAGAAGTTGGAAAGAACTCAAGAGGAACACATGTAAAAAGCAAAATTAAATGTAGACAAAAGAACGTTTAAACCTGTGTGAGAACACGTAGGAACATCCTCTCATTTGACAACTACTTTGAAGGGAAATTTTTTAAGACTCATATAAATGAAAAATTCGAAATGAATTTTTGAATAATTTAACTGGACCGATGAATAGTTGTGTAACAACTGAGGGCGAAAAGTGATTAATTTTGTTGGTTGACGAATGGCTTGAGCATTAATGGCAACCTGACAGCGATCAACTCGATTTGCGTTAATTATTTCTCATCCAATCAGTTTACGCCAAAGATGTAATAAATTAGAAAGCACTAAAAAAGTGTACCGACCGTCATCATCATTCAACAAACGAGTTCATCATCATTTCATTGTGTGTCAATATAAAACGATACATTTCATTAAAGCTTACTGTTTTCTATTGATCAGCAATGAGTTATGCAATGTCTAATATATGATGGCTATTAGTTTTGGCAAGGCTTGACACTCGATGCGAATATGGCCTCGAAAGTGCTAAGCCTGAACGACTGAAGAAGATTCTCAGAAAGACCTCAAGCTTTGGACACCTCATCAATTTTTCGTTAAAGTTCGTGAGCAAAAATTGTGGCCTTGTCCAGCTGTACGTATTTCCACATTCTTCCATTCACTAACTTCCATCCCATAGAACATAAACACAATGTTTTCCACAACTGCGTGGATGAGCTCAGAAATATTTATACTTTGCCGAGCATTTTAAAGCTTGCAGTGTTGCCATAGTTTTCTTGTTAGACATAAAGTTTTCACCTCTATTTTAAAATGAAATACCATGAAAAAATCGTTTAACACATTTACTTCAGGCACACATTTCTAAAGGAAGAAGGAATTGCTTGCGCGCGTGGGCATCTACGTAGATGAGGATGGGGAAAGGCGGGATGGGAAAGGGAAGACACGGGAAACCAGAGTTGTTCGATGATGTTTGCTCGCTTCGTTGCCTTGCTTTTGCATCAAATTTGCTTCAGAAAAAATCAAACAAAAACAACTGAGAAAAGCAAGATAATATTAGATTTATCTGTGTGCATCAAATGTGTCGAGTGAGATTTTGAGCGAATGAAACTTGGAACGAAGGAATTCTCTGAAATTTCAAAGAATGAGGAGAAAACTGAAAAAAACGATCGATAGACAAAAAATCTTTAGGGACTCTTTTCTGACTTAACTCGTAAGCGTCACTCAAATCGAGAACAAACCACAATGATTTAAAAAAACTAATAAATAAATTTCTTTGAAGGTTTTTGAAACCGACTATATATATATATATATATATATATATATATATATATATATATATATATATATATATATATATATATATATATATATATATATATATATATATATATATATATATATATATATATATATATATATATATATATATATATATATATATATATATATATGACATCTAATCGAATTAGCTGTCGGAATGCATTCTTCGACTATGCTGCTATGTATTCATTGAAGATGAATAATGTCGCTCTTTACCTGGTAAACAACAGAACAGGAAATCACTAAAGCGACAAAAGATGAGGCGCTTAGGACTTCAGGTGTGGATTATCTGGGAGTTCGCTTTCAGCCAGTCAATCTGGTCGCATAGAGATGTAGCTTGTACTGCACTCGTTTCTTGTTGTCATCTAGAATATCGCCTATAAACTTCATACATCACATCGTTGTGATATTTATTAAATGTGTAATAATAAATTATGTCTTCAAACCGTCCCAAACTCATAGAAGTTTAAATGCAACAGTAATCTTTGAATGGCAAATAAAGAAACGTTCCACAATAGCACATTCTCATCTCCCCTAATCAAGATAATTGACTTCATTAATTGCTAAAATATATAAGATGCCATACTCATACTTTAACTGAACTCGCCATTCCTACAAACCGTTTGAAAATTATTCGTTTTTCGCAACCCGTTGTGAAATTCTGCCAAATGCATACGTATTTTTGATCCGCTTTTTATGAATTTGCAAATGAGATCGGGTAATTCAGTGAAGCAGACTATTCCAAATTTAATACCAATCATTTGAGAAGAAATTTCTGAAGGTGGCAAAAAATCGCATAATTTTATGCCGGTCGGAGTTTCTCTTATGTTAGTGGAGTTGCGGCAAGACGGAATCTCTTATAGAAGGTTTGCACACGTCGTCAGATTAGGTGAAATATAAAGCCGTTATTCTTTCTGTCTTGTTTTATTTTATTTTATGTTGGTAACTTGTGGAAATTAGTGATCATGTCAGCGAAGTGGAAAAATGCAGACCGTAGCAACCCGTCTTCCACCTTTTCTCACTTGTTCAAATCTGGAATACCTTTTGAACTTGTTGGATCATCTTGAAATTTCTTATGGATCTTAATTTCTTATGGACTATGAAGCGGATTTTGCTTTGTGAACTTCATCACCACAGCTTTGTTGCATGTCGAAGTGAAACCACCGCAGGAAAAGACACACTTTTACACATGCGCATATCTGAAATGGCGACACTGCGATTTGCAGGTGCAGCTTCACGGACTCACACATATCGATGCAGTACTTGCAATGAATCTAGAAGTTTAGAACTGTCCTCCTTTACAAATGTGCAGAAGACTAATGCGTGTACTCAAAAGCGTTTTAACAATTCCTGTGCGTAGAATATTTACGCGTTGAAATTTGCTCCTCCAACGGTGTGTAATAAGCATGATAACAAACAAAGATTTTAACTCGTTGCTAAGCGAAAAATCCTCTGAGCGATTGATCCGTGATTTGCTTCAATCGATGATATGCTTCAAGTCAACAAATAAATAAGCAAATAAATCAATAAATCAATAAATGGAAGTGATATATTTTAAATGTTTTCTATGATGAAGGTGAGCAGCATAACGAATGCAATAAATTTCAATTGAGATCAGCATTCGAAGTATGGCATTGGCAATTTTTTTTGGTGCGCTAAATGCCACAGCACATAATCGTCAATTAATAAATAAATCGTTGTGCAACATCAATGAGTGCAGTAAAAATTGTGATGCTCGTCACAAGCATTATGCGCTGTCGTTTTTCATTGCTCACAACTCGTCTACAAATGTGCTTTTATTTGCGACGACATTTCAAATAATCCATTCAACTCTATTACCACTCTTCTCTACAGGAAAAATGGATAGGAAAGGTTGAAGGGATTCATCGTTTCAAACTGAAACCTAATAGGCATAACGCTTCTCGAGCTTACTTTCGATATTCGAGATGTTGTTGAGCACTCCTCATAGGCATGAAAATAAATTCGAATAAAGAGCTTGTTCGTCATCAAACGCTTCACCATCAATTATTACAATATGTGCCATGTGCCAGTTTGTTCGAAAAATTCTTTAAACGCAATGTTTGCTATTTGCAATGGGAAAATTTATGGCTTTTTATGGCCAAACAATCTTATTTTACTTTTTTTCAAAAAGCTCGCCTTGCATAAGACTGCAAATATTGCACTCTAATCCCAAAAAATTAGAGACATCCATATACCTTGATGCGAATTGCACGAAATAATTCATTCAAATTTGCAGCACTCAATCCAAACTTTATCTACCAGTTTGCAACCTAATTTACCATCTCAGTGAAGTCAAACAATTGCATGAACCTTGGTATTAAAATACATATCGCAGTCCGCAAATAAGTACCAAGCATGTTATTTAATTTAACTGCAATGGACTATTTAATTATGCTTCAATTGCAGCCCAGTGGAGCAAGAGATAACGCTATCTGAAGGGTTCAATCGGCCGTAGTTTCCTTTCGAGAGCGTTTTTAAGCGGTTAAATGGACCGAATATAATGCGCTAATGCAACATAATGACTGCTCGCTCATTTCGGTAATGCTGCAACTGTGCGTTTTCCATTTTCAACGCTCGAAGTGAAAAATACACTATATATATATATATATATATATATATATATATATATATATATATATATATATATATATATATATATATATATATATATATATATATATATATATATATATATATATATATATATATATATATATATATATATATATATATGCATATGTCATATATGTTTCCACAGGGGCATGCACTATATGCTCGGGTAGACACACTCACAATTATTTGCGGGCAAGCGCACATACAACCATACACAGGCAAACAAAAATATGCGCGCATAGAACATCAAGAAAATTTTGGGATATAGAAAATCTGAGGCAAATTTGGGAAAAATTTAGGATCTAACTGAACCCTTTCGCTTGCGTTTCTTGCATGTAAATAGCTCTAGGGGAAAAGCAAAACCATATTATAACTTTTTAAAGAACCTCAACGGATATACTTTTCCGCATCTGTAAATAAATAGCTGCGCAGAAACATCAGCAACAACCGCAGCAATAGTTCTCAGCGAGGCGCAGTGCTTATTGCGCCTTCAATGCTAAAATTTGATGAGAGAAGAGAAAAGGCCGATTAAAAAATGTCTAAGTTTCACAGAAGCATGATTCGTTCATCACCATACGCCTACAGTCAACAACAGTTGAAAACCACAAAAAGTTTGAGTAGAAATTTTGTAAGTGATTAAATCTGGAAGCCTTCTAAAGATTCATCTCATTAGCCGAAGTCAGCAAAGGTGAAGTGAGCATGTCATTCGCTGTTTATTTATTCACTTAAATTCTTAGCAATGCCTGCATCTTCCATGATATCGCATCTCTGTGAAAAAGGATAGGATGGAAAAGTGCACGATATTCGAAAGTAGCTATACAATGCTCTGCAATTTCGGCGAACGAGTGGAGCGGCTGTCAACTGTGATCATAAAACGATTAATTGGATAGATTCCAAATTTGCTGTAGCTGTCACTTCCGATTAGATGAGGTGTGTTGTTCTTTGTGGATGCCACCGCTTGGTACTCGTCCTTCAACCGGTCGCATTTCAATAAAAAAACTCCCTCCCATCAAATACCACTCAACTTCGCATTTACAGTTCGCGCCGTTTCCAATTGTTATGCTCACTACTCGTCGCCTTTCCTATTATACCTCTAGAAACAATATTATCACTATCGGATTACCAGATTCCTGGATTACTGGATTATTGGATTGCTAATCCATGGAACACTCAGTAAGTGTCGAGAAAAATGATTGTTCTCCATTTTAAAGCTTTTGCAGGCGATTCATTTTCGCGCAAAATGTATGATAAAATTAAGTGTAAAACATCATGCAATTTACACGTGGCAGATTATGATTTCAGTCATCAAATATTCCAACTATCATTAAACTTTTCATCGAAAAGTTCGTAATAGCAATGCAAAATTTGAAGCTGATATAGTTGTAGCTTTTATTTTTCGCATTGTAAAATTAAAGTCTCATCCATAGGTTATTATGTAATAACAAGAAATGCGCCTAACTCACTGATAGTTAAAACAGCTTGATAAAATCTTCGGTCAGTATACGGTATTCAAGTATGTGGGACAAGTGATTCGAAGACTGTTTAACGATTTTGTTTTCGCCACTTTCCACGGTGGACGGAGAGCATTCACAAAGTTCGCTCGACTGAGAAAGGTAGAGTTTATAAGAAATTGCGCCGAGGTTTTTTGTCTTGACTAATTCCCGAAGGGAGTGAATGTCATTATTATGATCTTATGGAAAGTGGAAACGAGCGAGGAGCTCATCTCAAGTGGCGACTCAGGATGTAATGATTGAAACGAGCTGCAGCGTTCATGTCAAATTTTTGACGGCTCTTGACAAGCGCGCCCACGGCTGGTGGTCCATTGCGCCCTTGGCCAAACTGCTTCCTTTCGCCCCCCATCACACTTTTTTCCACTCGGAACTCCAACTTACACGTTGCTCCTAGAAGCGATTCACTAAACGTTCTTCTCATTCTTCGGTGCAATCCAATCCTCTTAGATTCCTTCTCCTTTTTTTGTAAACCATGGTTTAGGTTGCACTTAGTTTTCTTTCATATGACTCCACATCGTACTGCTATAAAACTAGGCAATAATAAAAAGTATGAAGTAAAAGAATTTTCATTATCAGGTTGCAGCACTGAATCACGGGTATGAAACACTGAGCGATGTAAGTATGTAATTCACGCCACTTTAGACAATCTGCAATTCAGTTTTCCATTTGTTTGAGATCGCTTTGTGTGCACTATTGTAATGATAAAAGCCAACTTTCATTTAAATCTATTTGCACTTTTAATTATAGCTCTGACTGTCACTAATTCACCTATTTACCCGGCCAGCCGGCTGGTATAAAGATTTCCCGAATTTGAAGTAGAATCTTGCACATTGTTCATTTTCTTGAGGAACCTAATTGTCTGGTTATATTCATAATTACCATTTTCTCTATTTGCAAATCATGAACTGCTAGACAACAATTGCATCTCAAGCTTGAACCTCTTTTATGGTCATTTTTTGCTGGATCAACTATAAAATTGACCGTGGTTATTGTTATGTTGTTGTCAAGACAGCTATCTCGATATCAGGGCAGTAACGGATAAATAACATAAGACATAATCATTTCCATAAGTAGACGTGCCCACCGGTAAGTTCCGGAATTTTTTGCGGCTCGCCATTTTCATCACAATCTGCATCCACCTATTTTTGGTCAAAAATTCGTGGTCGCTGTGTGGTAACTAACTGGTGAGGCTCGCTTTTAGGCAGTGACACAAAATCGCTAAAGAAGCCGAGAATGATTTTATGTCAATGGCCAAGAAATGATGAGCTACGGCGACACACTAATGGGCGAAATGGAATTTTCTCTAAGAATTTCCAATTACATCATTCAACTTTTCATCACTTTATTCCAGTTGCGATTCACTCCCCAAAAATTTTTGAATTTGCAGTTAACCAGCCAGATTGGAAGAGAGGTGAAACCGGGAAATCGCTTTGGTAGGGGAATGAAGGATGAAATAGAATACGACGAACAGAGTTGCCCATATATGTTTCGAATCCTCTTAATATTGCATATTTTTCACTGCTTCAATTACGTTTTAAACAGTATCTTGGTAACAACACAGTCTCTGAATATATTAACGGACAGCGCTATAAGAAAGACAAAGAATTGTGCTTTTATGGCCTCGTTGCTTAAATATACTATTATCAGATACATCCATCAACATTTGAGTGCATATCACAAATTTAGTGTAATATGCATGTGAGGCAGCCAAAAGAATGAAATATTAATGCCGTAATGCGACAAAACTTGAATATTGAGCCCAAATCATCTGAAGCAGAATTGGAGCCTCACTTCGCTGTTGACGCATACTTCTTAATGGAAGGCATCATTTTCGTTGAATATACAATAACCAAATTTTCAAGTAAGCCTTGTTCAAATTTATGCTTTTTTTGTTTGGATGGATCTGATGCAAAATTTGCGACCGAACTAAGAAGCACCGGAAACCATTTCATAAATTATAAAGGAAACGATCCGTGACGATGCTTTCCATCAAGCGCACAGAAAAAGAGGCTAGGCATCAGTGCTCATTGCTTATGGTTTTGTTCGTTAGGTGCAATAATTAAATGCGCTAAAGAGGAGTTTGCTGAGGTGAGCGCTATATGGAAATGGGATGCAAATTTCTTTTTCTCACTCTCGTCATTTGAAAGATAGCGCAGCGATGAGTGCCGCAGTTAGTGCGTTTGCTTGCTTCACATAAAGCTCGGATCAATACGTGGTGCTTGTTATAATTTGTCAAGAGGGTGTCACTAGCGAAGGCATTCTCTTTGCTTCAACATCGGTCAGCGCTTTTCCTCGTCACTAATTAATATTCTCTCATTATGTTCACTCCCGTCACCTCGCTTTATATATCGCGCACTCATACCTATCCATCATGGAATCATGTGCTCGGCATAGACGATCTGCTGCTATTGGCTGCTTGTTCTCTTTTACTTGACCAGCATATTATTTTTTAGCAAATTTCTCCCTAAAATATTCTACGAGAAGTGTGACATTGCCAAGCTCGTTAGTGTTAAGGAATGCGAACTTATTGCATACATGAATGTGGGATATATTTCATGTAATACATTTTTATCGCTTCGATACCGCATTACCAACAGTGTTGATGATATATTGTCATAATAGTGTAGAATGCATTGTGGCTAAAGTTTTTCAATGTGACTCTTTATTCAAATTGTTCCACATGAATACCCAAAATGCCACCACTACAGAAACTGCTAAATTAACCTCGTAGTGGCGAAATCTACCTGTACTATAATGTCTTCGCTACTTTGCTGTAAGAGGAGCCGACAGGGAATACCAACGTCCATGAGCGCCAATTTCTTGGTATTCCGTCGGTAGCACCGAAAATCCGCATCCACCAAGTCATCCATCTGTTTACGAATCCAAAAATCATTGCTTAGAGATCTCCCGTCGTATCGATTGATGGTCATCGAATCGTAGTGGCCATCGAGACACATTTCGGTCACTAACCATTGATACTGGATCACGAAAAAATTTTGTTCCCGTCAATGAACGCTAACACCAGTGGCCACAGATCATAATTTCTTCCGCAACCAATGCCATCAATGATCTGCACTGAAATCGTAGTTTCGAAACCATGCTTTCTTTGTTTTGCAAAAATACCCACACCGAATATACTAAATCCAGTTAACGTATCCTGCTCCTTTATAAGCCTCCTATCCTTAAACCCCTATTAGGACGTTACGACGCATTTTCCTGTCAGAGGTGTAGCTAAGTGTAAGCAGATAACATGTGAAAGTGGAGAAGTGTTTGCTGAGTGTACTCCTCGAAACCCTCCATATTGCAATGAACATGTCGTCACCGTATAGCAGCTGCTCATCAAATTTCATCACCCTTTTTCTTAGAATTGCCGTCGTTCCGCAGTCATACCGATATTTGCTATGGCATATCCCTTATATCCCTACTTATAGTCCACTTTGAAGAATCCTCCTTTACAAAATTATTTTTCAGTGTTTCATTAGCATTCTTAATTGTTTTTATGTTCCATATAAGACGTACATATCGTAAAACTGCAATAACAATTGCAACTAAATATTTTCGTCTATTAGTGCTGTCCGAGTGATTAATTACTGCCTATCAGTACCACATAATGGTCGAGACAGCAGCACTCATCTAGGTGATTGGTGGTTGGTTTATTCTGCACTCTTGAAGAAATCGGTGCTTTCTGCTCAGAAATATAAGGTAGTAGGGTTAGCATAACGATGGAAGTTTATTGCCGTTTGTTCAGTGAATTTTTTTGGTTTTTCGCATCTCTGATGAAAGTTTTATTTGTCGGTGTTTTTTCAATATTTTTTGAAATGATCTCCGATCTCTTAACATCAAATCCACGATTGCTACCAGTTATATATCCCCTCTTTATAAGTCGCTGCACCTGCTTTCCTTCATTAATCTCTCAGGTGGAATGCCTTTCACGATGCCTGATTAGTTGGTTGATTTGCATTAAGAATATAGTAATTTATTCAGGGCGTGCCTCTATTATTCGGCCAATCAAATATGCTCAACGTTTAGATTCGGCACTGAGAGTAACACAGCTAAAACTTTGCTTATTATATCCAGAATAAGGCCACCAATCTTTAAAATTGCAGTTGAAGATTTGAAAAGCCTTAGTTGTTTTTTCCATCACGCTAAATTTAAGGATAGGAGCAGAACAAAAAAAGAAGAAGTTCGAACAGTTAGAATTTTCATATGGGTGGTACTTGCCGTAGCATACTACTTACACCCACAGTAAACTGCGCCTTATGGGGAGGGGGAAGATGGGCACGATATCGGCCTTTGCATCTCAGCCAACCAGCTTAAACAATTAATTAAACGAAAACGCTTGCGGAGGGTGCAAAATGTGTTCTTGCAAGTCCGTTCATCAGGCATTTTCCTCAACTGATAGCGGATAATGAAACGTGCTCGATGATACATCCACACTGCAACTGTCTCACCACCGTGCACATCTTCAAAGGATCCATTTTTTAGACTTCATCGGATGCAAACGCGTCACGACCACTTCTTAAATGTGTACAAAAATTTGTGTTCCTCATCGATTAATTTGAAAATTTGGAAGGGCGAACGAGATGGGAGGGGACGCAATGATGCTGATTAGTTCACCGATGTTTGCATCAAGATTGCGAGGCCCCACTATCGAAAATACTATGGCGATCGACGCATACATATACATCACATGTGTGCAAATGCGTCCAGATAGGAGATCGCTATAACGTGCTACATGAATGCAAAACATAACAGCAATAGAAAATCGTCTACTAAGGCGCTTTGCTGCGAGACTAACGTACCGCATAAACCCGTATTCAAAAGAATCTTTAGTGGCAATGATCGATCGATCTATATTATAAGATGAAATTGGCTTGTCGTTTGGAAGGGGCAGTTAATTGTCAGAAACTCATCTCGAAAATAATGAATTTTGATGAAGCTATAGGCGAAAGGTCCTTGTTACGTGGATGCAGTAAATATGACGTCATCATTGTGCGTTTTTTGCAATAAAATTGCAAAAATATGAAGCAACGAAAGAAAATTTCTATTGCATACGGTAAGAAATGCTTTGCTCAGATTTTACAGATTTTAATCATTGAGAAAATAGTATAGTTTTACGCATTAGCTATTCTGGGCAGAATTCGAAAGGGGAGAGGGGCAGTGATGTGGTTTGGATGCGATGCTTCCAAGAAGAACCTTAAATTTTACCGACTGGAACAAAGTAAGTGAGTACTAAGCGAACTCAGAGAGCTCGTGCAAGAAGGTACGAAGAACTGAAGTCAAAAAACTATTGATGAAAAATATGTGGTTTATGAATCATTCACCTTCGAAGGATGCGAGTCGCGCTTTTTCTGCTATTAGGTATCTCGCCAAACTAGGAGCATCGGCTTCTATACCGTCCTCTTTCGTCCACCCCAGCACTTCCTCTCCCTCTCGCCCTCTTAGTCTTAATATCCTCTCCTCGCTGGACGAACATGCTTATAGATGCCTAAAGATGGAAAGTGAATAGCCATTAAAAATGCCTTTTAGCGATTTATCGATGTCAGAGAAGTAGATAATATATTTAATGAAAGAATAAAAATGCGACGAAAGCAGTGCAGCGATTTTGTGATGGACTGTGGGATGGGATGATGATGATTGAGAGGCTAGCGATGTGGCGAATGCTTTGTGAATGAAATTTTTTGCAGCTGTCTGCAAACGGTTACCACCGGCAAATAGTAGCAACACATCAACAAACGCTACTTTGACATGCGAGCACTTTGGCATTCACTGAAACAATACTCTTTGAGAATACGATGTTGACAATGCAAAGTGCAATGCAACAAGAGTTGATGCAGTTTGTTGTGTTTTGCTACATAATTGCAGTGAAAAATATCCTCATTTTGACAGCTGCTATAACAAGAAAAATTTTTTGTCCATTGTGTCCAAGATTGTACCATCGCAAAATTTTGTATCCATTGTGTCCAAAATTGTACCCCATTGCAAAATCTTCCCCTCGCAGCTCATTGTCGCTTGTGGAATAGCATGCGATATACCTTGGCAGATAAAAAAACTGGTGAATTTTGCGTTTCCATAGAAGTACGAGAGAAATGCGAAAGTTTTTCTGACCTCGGCAGAAAAGAACAGAGAAGATTCCGCTGCTGTTTTGTTTTGAAATAGTGCTTCTGATGTGGATGCCCTGTACAATTCAGTCATTTGAACTGTTTCAACTGGCCAAATTTTCAGACAGCCGTCTGGTCCAACCGATAAAAATCGACTGCTACGACCAAGAATCCTAAACACCGGTGATCTGGCCGATGATCCATAGCCAAAATTTTGCTTAAAAACAGTTCAGTCGAACTTGTTCCACCGGTTGAACTCATAGACTGCTTCTGCTATGCCAGGCTGAACGTCTAGCGTGCTCACGAAATCCTGTACAAGATTGCAATCGCATTGCTCTGCCTTGCACTTCCCAGGAAAGCAACAGAAATTAACATGAATCGCCCTCTTATCTCCTTCAGCTCCCTCCTCCTTCCTTTCTTACAGTCGTTTTTCATAGTTAGTCACATTCGTCACGACTTTCTTCGATCAGCGCCCACTGTTGTCGCGCATTTTGCATCGTTGTTAACAGACATCGTAGGCGTTGATTATCTCAGATTCGTAAGTGAAGCATCGAATGGATGAATATCAACGAAGCCTTCTGGTTTGAAAGCACACTAACAATCAGTAGATCATCAGTTTTGAAGGAATGAATAGTAAATGACCTTAGGTTTCGTTCTTTCCAAAATCAAGCATTCGCACGCCGTCCCACCTTGATTCACCTCGTAACTCATCCGCTTCTACTGTTTCCTCACCCCCCCCCCCCCCCCCTCCCCTTCATCTCCCACTCATCCACCGTACCTCCCGGTAAGGAAAAAATGCACAACAGTAACGCACTTGTCTGCTAAGCCTACAGTTTATGATGGGTCCATAAAAATTAAGTTGATTTTATCGTAAGCAACGAAGTATACAGTCTATTTTAGTTGCACCTTCGAAAAACGTTAAGAGAATTTAATGCAAAGCGAATATTTTAAAGTGCAATGTCTTTTGCAGTGCATAATATCCCTAGTCAAACCTTCGCTGTCAGATTTGATCATTTCGAATGTTCATTTCGCATCTCTCTGAGAAACACTTTGCAAACGTGCAAGATCTGTTCGATTAATGTTTGCGTCATATATGCAATTTACGTATGCGTTATGCTCAAATTGCTTATTAATTGACGACGACCAATACGATTGAGAAATGCTGCTTACGTTTGGGTTACCACTTAAGCTTAATGTGCAACAAATCAGAGTTGTAGCGTTATCGAATTTCTGTAAGTGCGACGAATTCAGCGACTACTTATATACACTGTTTCGTCCGGAATATTATTGAATTTCCTCAAAATTCGACTGGAAAAAGCAGTTGAAGTGCACGCCGTCTCGTGAAGAGTCATTGTTCGCTTTCATTTTTTGTGAGCGTGTTGTTGCTGGAAGCGAAAAAACGAGATTTTCAGACATTCTTGCAGACATATCGGACAGCATGCTTGGTTTCGCTTTATTTTGACTATTTGTTGACATGTTGCTTAAGTGAAGTTGACACAAACTTTAAAATACTGTTGAGGATTTGTGGAACTAAATTCAAGTACTGAGAAATCTAGTATACTTGTGTGAACTACAGTATAGACGAAGACTGCCTACAAATAACTTCGGTTATCCTAGTAAGAAAAGTTGTTATTTAATCATTTGCTACTACTTTATATTCTTTCGATTATTGTTTACTCTTTCATTCGCATTCTTGTTTTGGTTGCAAACCGAATCGCTCCTAATTTCTTAGGCTTTATCATTATTATGTTTTTTCGTTCACCCTGATACGCGACAGTTCAGTGTTTCATTACTTCTGGTAGTTTCTTCATATAAAACAAGTGTTTAGCTTTATTTAACAATGCAATTTTTAATGACTTCGCAGTTGCATAATCTTCATTTTGTTATTACAACATTCTTATTGCTGTAAAAATTGACCACTTCCATTCTTTCTCCTAAATGAACGCAAAAATCACCGTCGTAATTTTCAGCGTTCCGCTTGTAAGCAGTAATGGGACCTATTCCACCTTTATTGTCTATATAATTTATCAAATATATATCCATTGTTGTAATCGACTTTTGTCCATTTGAATGAAAATAAAGTTCCATAGTTTTGAATCCTCCAAGTTTTCATTTCCCCTCTCCTTCAACTTGCTTCCGCTTATGAATTTTAAAATTTCAGAAAACTGTTAGCACGCACAAGCTTTTCAACTGCGTTATTTCGCTCAGTTTTAATCATCTAATTCGACGGATGAAACTTTCGGGTAGAGAATGCATTTAGCTGATCTGAATGTAGCTTCATGCGCTTTCGCAATTTCCTATCTGTGAATCGATTCTGGCAATATCGTGTCTGCATACGTGCGTGTGTGCGTGTGTGTATGACTGTCTATCCGACGATTTCGACTTGAGGATAACAGAAGCAAAGCTTTTATTGGGTAAAGTTGAACCTTCCAGAGAAGCGTTATTTACTATCACTTAAGTTGAAGCAATAATCTCAAAAAGAGTTACCGTCACATAAAGGTACTCAAAATTCGCATAATTTTGCAACACGCTGCTCTTTCATTTTATTTCACACTAATCGAAAAGTGGGTCGATTATTTTGCGGACTTTGTTCTTTGATAGCAGTTTATAAAAATGCTCGGTTTGATGAAAGGAATTGCAACAGCACTCATAGTACCAACTCATTTGCTATGCTTCACTACCTGCTTAATGTCACTTTTTCAGATTCTTGTTCGCTCTTACTTTGGTTTTTATAATTCATCGAACAAAGCTTATTTTCAGTTTCCTTAGATGACTTCGTTAAACACACCGAGTGAAAAAAATTGTTACTGCATTAGTGACAAGAGAATAGTGCTTTCCTCCAAAAAATAAGGATTTTTTCATAGAACTGTTGGCAAAACCTATGAGAGTGATATTTTTTTCGTTGAACTGCGAGCATCTCGTCGCTGCTTCTCACCGCTGTAAATGAGACTTTAATTGGATGTTTTATGGCAACCACGCTTAAGGTCAGCTAGAGAGAATTGGTTAGTGGTAGCTGGGTCGTTGGTTAGTCGGGTGTCTTGTGGTCAGCGCCGGTCAGGAGGCTTGCTAAATTGGCAGTGACGGCTTGTCCTCACAACTAAGTGCCGCAGCACTAATGACATAATGTGATTTGGATGTCGTTCTATTCTGGCGTCTGCTCGTGGTTCATTTGTGGCTCATTCATATGGAGTGCCCACCGAGCAGTGATGTCCACTGACCACCAAACCAACGGCTCCCACCGGCTAACGTCGCTGTCCATTACGTATTCCTTATGCTGACAGATATGCTCAAACACATATATAGTCGAATGTCATTTTATCGCCCTCCGTAAATTCTCATGAGAATTGATAAATTTTGATTGAATTCATTTTGCAAGAGGCAACATTCCCTATTATCGTAATATGACATCTGCATATCGATTCCTTCGAAATCTTTCAGCGAATCTTTATGAAGTTCGATGAAATATAATCTGTCCTTTAGAGGATTTTATGAAATCATGAGAGAATAGCATAGAGGATGCATGTTGAAGACGGAGATTAGTCGGTTTAAAGCTTAAAGTTCCTCTTTGAAAGTCTTTTCAAACAACGTGCATAAAAGTTAAAGGCGTTTTCAGTTTATCGCTTCAGAAAGAATCTGAGAATTTGGGTTTGAAATTTCGCAGCCTAAATTTGTATGTATGATAGATACATCTCTGTGCGACATAGTTTGTGTGTGGCACGCGTTTGAGTGTATATATGTGTGCATGCATGTATCTGTGCGTTTTTGTACATTTGATTGTGCACAGATGTACGCGCACTTGCTGATCCTGAAAAACTGCTCTTCTGAAATCAGATTTTTGTATACTAAACTCCGATCACCCTCCTCCCCCTCCCCCTGTCTCCGTCCAATGAACAGCGTAACAACTGATGAGCATTTCCAATGTTTTGCGTTTTAGGTGCAAAAGCTAGTTGTTTATCAATTTGTGAATATTACATTTGGAAACAACCACATTCTATTTTCTGTAATCAAGTAATTTCTTACCATATTTTTAATTCTTCATTTCTTAAGCAGACAAACTATCCCATTAATAAATTTCCTTCGGTGGCTTTTTTATCAAGACGCCTACCAGTCATATTGATCTCGAAGGATGTGATAATGGCACCGCATTCGCCCGACGACATATCAACAACGTTCAAGGGAATTCGGTCGTACTTATTGGTTGGGTTATTCTTGAGGCTGCAATGGCGGTTACCCTGAGGGAAGACACATGCATGCAGGTGATTCTTGCATTTAGTTACAATACTTTTGACGTTACTCGTGTATAAATTATCCCAACGAATGAATTTCCTTGCTTTTCATCATGATTTTCATGAATATCTTCGTTTTTATATTATGTTTTTCTTAGTCATATTGGTGGTATGCAGAAGCGTAAATACATTACTCGGAAGTTATTTTTTGAAATGAAGTTTATTTAGTAGCTATTGAAGTTGATTCGTTTGCCTGTCATTTTATTTGCAAACGTTCACCAGATCGGCCAGTGGCTCACAGAATTAAGTGCATTTAATCAGTCTTGTCGTCAAGTTTATCTGTTGCCACTCTTTAAATATGCAATTCTCGATGATGCATGTGTCGATATACAGCATTATCACGTAGTCCAGTTTTACAATAAAAATTTTCGCCTTGTAAGCTGTTCTGTGCTTATCTTTCCACCAGCCAAACATCCCAACGCATCTTCAAAAACTTACTAGCACGCAGACACTTTTCATCTCTATTAGAAGGAAATCCATTTGCTTAGTTAACAAAAATTCAATAAATCGGACGGTCAGTAACAATTGGGTGCAAATTATGTCGGAAATGTTGCGTTCGTCTGCCTATTAACGTCGACCTCTGCTCGCCGTTTATGTCTCTCCACTAGTTTACAACGACCTTCAAATTTTATTCAATAATGCGTCGTCTAGTAGGAAAAACGATTAGCAAAAACGAACTGTCAATAGAAAGGACTGCAATGGTCGGCAGTCGATTACCTTATTCATGAAACCCTTTATAAAATAAGGCCTAATTGTGTCCACTTTTAGCATTCGTTCCAGAATTTAGTCCAGTATGCCAGCGAAAGCTACACGGTTTACATCGAATGACGTGTTGAAAATATGTATTGGAATTTTTCTTTGGCTAGCGCCACTTCGAAGCTCATTATCTGAAGCCTGAGGCCGAGTAAGGTAGGGGGTGCATGAACCAAATAATTAACATTAAAAGTAGGTTCGGTATTCAGACTGATAGCCATACTGAACGAATTTTTTAATGGTTTGGGACGGCAAATCAGGCTCTCAAGATAACCCACTGACTAGATTGCAAGGGCTCTCTAATTCCAAAATGCCCACCAGGAGGAATCCCTAATTCTACAGCAAAGAAAAATAATTTTTCCAAGAGTTGTTATGGGATGTTTAGAAAAAAATTCCAAATAGCAGTTTAGGACGAACCCAGAATTCATAACTTACTTAGCTTGGAACCATTAACCATTAATGCAGAAAAGCGAACAGAAAAGCGATCTCAACACAACCATTAAGGCTGGTCTTCTATTGATGCAGAAAAGCGAACAATCCTAGCATCAGCAACAACGTTCGCAGGAGGGAAATCTTTAGATGAAAGAAAATTTTTGGCCTCAATCAGTCATTTACACAGGATCGTTATTTAAATGCTGCTCAACGTTTGTGTTTCTATAAAATTCAGCACTTCGCAAAAAACATCAATTATGGTTGCAGAATTTAGAGTTTCTTCATAGAAATTGCGGGTAACCTATAATAATATGAAAAGACGGTTTACGTTTTCAAAATCGGCTTCCAAAACTGCAAAACCTATACACCATATTAGAACTGTGAAGATAAAACCACTAGAGAACAGTCGTATTAAGTCCAGACTAGATAACTAGGTTTTCAACTTGTTGCATGGTCAGTTGTAAAGAGCGAATGAGCTTGCAAATATCATGGCCTTGGTAGTCCTTTGTTTTATTTCTAATTAAGTCATCGATCTGAGCTGAAATCTCCATGATATGTGTGAGTGCAGATCAGTGGATGTTGCTTGGATGGGTGCAACTATGTGTAGCGATATGAAAAGTGGATATCTTCCTTATTGCATTGTGCTGCGGAGCTCCTAAGAATTTAGTAAATTGTTTTGGCAACTTTGTGCCCGAACAGGTAATTCTCGTTGTCAAAAGAAGTTTACGCGCATCACCGATTCTCTAGACTGCATATTAGACTAATCTTTGTTGCTATTGTTATATGTTGATGTTGAGACGGTTGAATGCGTTTCCATTATGTGCTGTTCATGCCGGTAGCAGAGGAATCAAGAAAATGGCCTTCACGCTGATCTAGCCAACGAAATTTCTCCATCTATTCTCGTTCCACACATTCTCAAAGATTGTTTCCCAACAAGAAAGCTTCCCGATTTGCGATTGGTCTCTGCTATAAATATCATATACAATCCACGTTACAATCAACCATGTGACCTCGTTCCATCTCTATGACGCTTGTGAGGTGATAACCCTGCTCTGCGTTCAGATGGATCTACAATCCTAGCTTTTAATTTCATGTTCGCATATACGAAAGTGTACTATTCAGGTGCTGAAAAGCTCATTTCTGTCGCCAATATATTTAGCCTGTTTTGATAGAATTTCATCTGATAGCTTTCCCTATTAGACTGCCAAACGTATGGCATGCACGCGTTTCTGGAATTATGCGACTTATGCAGAATGACCGGCACTGAACAGCATCACCGTTAATTTTGCTTTTATTTTATCAAATTCTTAATTGAAACCGTTTTCTAAGAATTTAAACTTTTCGGATCATTAATTTGACACACATAATGGCCTATGTCCTCCAGTTGAGGAGGCCATACGATCCCCTAGGATTTGCACGGACAGATATTGAAAAATCCTGCATCACTAAAACACCTTTCAGTAGGTTCCCCCTCTCCTCTCCATCTACCATGCATTCCAATTGGTTGATGCCAGTTAGTTCCTAAAACTGTTTGCTGTTAGGATACTGTATAATTTATGGTAATGGTTAGCTGTTGCGAGCATATTTTCGAAATATTTGGTTCCTTTTCATTTGAAGAGTTCAGAATCACCCTGAATTCGCACTAGATTAGCAGAATTAATAGCACAAGCCCTGTTTCTTTGTAGCACAAACGCTGTAAGCCAGTAATGCTCTCCTTCGGGTCATACGATTTGCGTTTCTTGCAAGCTATGTCTAGCTAACAGTTCGTTGTTCGAAACCATATCTCAGTCATTCATTTATTATTTTGCCTGAAAAATAAGATACAATTGTGTTAGTCCTTTGCTAGAAGAATGTGGCTGAGGTACTGGAAGCACTGAAGGTGAAAGCAATTTGTAATTATGTACCCTATTCGAAAAGATGATTGTTCAACGCTGCTCACGCCTCAATTCTTTAAATGCACCATTATGCAACCAGTTTATGTCCGTTTGCGATTGTTGAGGTATGCACGAATTTCTCTCATGAATAGCAGTGAAATTTGTTGCTGCTCTCCCGATGTCAACAAATTGCACATTCGATGTTCTCATCGGAAATTCTAAAGAATATAGGCCAATTTCATGCGCAATTTCTATGGCTGAGTAGTACGGTTGTTATGCTGAATTGTATATTTGTCATAGATAGAATGAAGTTATTCCCCTATGTATTCCACTGCTTAAACTTGAATTGTCGAAAAATCATAAAGGATTTTTTGCGATGCTCATTGGAAATTAAAATTTCGCAATCGGGAATTTAATCAATCAAAAATTAAATTTGCAATATAATCAGCAAAAAATAGCATTATCTCTGTTAGAAATTATGAAACAAAATATTTCATCGGTTTTTCAATTATTAAAATTTTTTTAGCTGTAATCACAATATCTCATTATAACAAGTTTCGTTAAAATTTCCACGCGACTCTAGCAGACATTCAGATAAAACATTATTTTGTTTCGCCTAACATCATTGTGCCCCGAATGGCTCTTCGACGCTTACGAGTACAAGTATATAGGAAAAACCACATAGCAAGAGAAAGGGCTGATTTATAGTGAAACGAAATGTGCTATGGGTTTTGTATTACTTCAAAGCTGTCGTGGTCGGAAATTCGTTGTCATTAAATGTAGAGCTATCGATGTGCTTGCACTTCTTATCATATATCGACATATTTAAGCTGCCATAATCTCTGTATTAAGAAAAAAAAAAGAATTCAAATTTTTTTCTTACCGTTTTGCATTCTTTCAAAAAAAAAAAAAATTAACACTAGCGTCTTTAGTTGTATGTTCTTAGCGACCAAGCTTTTTCTGCTATCGTAATAGTATCGTTGCGCCGACTATCACATTGTAAGTTTATCGATGGCTCATTGGAACATTTGGCTCATAACGAAATGAGTTGATAGCAGTCACCTATGTAAGCTTTCTAAACCGTAATCACTAGAGGTGAGAATGCAATGGTTCGTGAAAATGAGTGGGGCGATCCAGTCTACTCCCTCCTGCTCCTGAAACCTTCCTCTTTTTGAGTCTCTTGCTCACCAAATATTTCGTTGATGAATCATTTTTGGAAATTTGATTTGCCTGCAGTTTCGGAAGTAACAGGAATCTTATGCTTTCTGAAAGTTTTTGCTCTGTCATCCTGAGATATTTCGCAGCCGTTGCGAATGCGTATTAGGGATGCTGCTAGGGCAGGAACACTTTGCAGCTTCTCGCAGTCAGTCATCCGGTTGCGTTTGTCCTTCGAGCAATTACAAAATCATAAATGGCTTTTTTTTTCTGCCTAGTCAATCGCCTCTACAAACTTTGAACCAAAAATTAGCTGTTAAAGCCGAAGTTCAGCAATCTTGCAACAAAAACTAACCAGCAAAATTTGACTTTGTAGGAACGAGTTTTCTCCAGAGTAAGTTTTGTTCTCACTGTTTAAAATTACTAAGGTAGCAAGTAGACACGCAAACACATAAATATACTCAAAGAGAGAAAATGAAAAACAGTCGAGCGGTATTTCAAATACTGCCTTAATGCTGATCCCACATACATTGAGCACTGCCAGAGGGCGTTGATGAAGTTTTAAATGCTCAGCAATAGAAGTAGACTGGCTACATTTCATCGCTCATGAAAACGTCTGCTTGCTAATGCAATATATAAAATATCAATCTACCAAGTGCTTGCAATCAATCCAAGAAAAGAGCACAATGCAAATATTCTTCAGTTAAGGAAATTCTCGTAATTTTCCTCCGTTTCTGAAAAAAATTAGTTCAATGATTGTGCAATTTTCTAGAATTGAGCACTTTTGGAAAACTCGAATATCAGATTTGTCATTGTGACGTAACGACAAAAATCCATTGTAAAGATCACTTTAAACGTCTGAAAGTGAAGGATATTTTTGTGTGGACGAAAGCAAAGTGAGAAGAAAACGAAATGTTTGAGATGGAATCGTCGATGTATCTAAGTCAAAAATGCAAATGCTGCAGTTGAATTTAACTTATACTTATTTCTTATAAAAATGCTTCTTTCGACTACTCGTTTTCTATTTTCATGACGAATGTTTGGGTCGGTCGTGTGTACGGCCTCTCGAGCGGATGAAAACTCCAACAGACTTTATAAAACGTGCCATAAATTTTACAAGCATTTAGCGGATGAACCGGTCCGACGACCTTTTAAAATATGATTAGTTTATTGATAGAATGACTAGACATAGTGACCGCTATAGACAAAGCAAGATGCATACAGTGCATTTCACCCCTGTTAGCAATTACGTTGCCTCGATTCGTTCCGACCAGTGAATTGACCGCGACCGCTTTTATAAGTTCGTATTGTTGACTGTTATAAGTATTTGAACACATTGCTGGGCTCTTCGAAATCGCACCAGCTTTGTTAAACTGGATTCTTTATTCCAAGCTCGGTCACATTTAGCTTTCACTAGCGATAGTCCTCTCCGTATCGGATTCTACAAGTTTCCATATCATTAAAACTTACACACGACCTTGCTCATGACAAGAATCAGGTCAATCCAGTCAAGACGTTGAATCATTTGTCACTTTCAATTTCGTGCAAAGAAAAGAGCAATTAGTCATGTAAGTTTTATACGCTCGTTGCAGTAGTAGATGATTTGATGGATATTGTTTGTTGGTGCTGAGTGGTGCAATTAGAGGAACACATTGGGCGAGTGAGGTGGTTGCACGCTGCTTGACAGGGCGTGTGATATATGGGGTGACAAGATGAGCGACGCACGTCGCAAATGCATTTTTGCGTGCACATCGGACACGCTCTCTACTCTTTCCATTTCCTCCATAAATTATACCACCAACTCACTGTACACCATTCATTTTTCTATATCACATTTGCAAATTACTCATCAAAGGACCACGTCTTCATGAATATATTTAAAGATAGAATTGCTAAACTCTAAATTTTGCCTATTAGCCTCGATTCCATTTCCTCATTTTATTGTTTTTGAAGGATGGATTAAAGGACAAGCATATCTGAATACTCCCTCATCATCGTCAGTGTGCTATGCTCTTGTTTTGCAAGGATCTGCCTTAATATTTGCATGTAAACAATGTACATATTTTAACGTGTGCTTCTATTCGTTACCGCAACTATACCTTAAAGTATACGTTATTAAAGCTTTAAAGAGCAGTTTAGGGAACTTTCTGACATACGCCTTATAGGCATTCGGTGAATTCCGCAGTGACAGAAGGAAAGGAGGTAGGTCGAGCAGAATATGTAGCACACATTTGTGAATGAGTCGGTCGATTATAAGCAAGGAAGTCGCCGGAAACGTATGTTATGAGCGCCTTTCTCGACTTAATTTGCGATTCCTAAGCGCATTATACCTGCTTTATATGCAGAATTCTGCACTGGTGAGAATCTAAGAAAAAGTGAGCTTTGTTCAATTATTGGTGCATTTGCTGAATCGCTTAGAAGAAGCATAGAGGTGCATTATTACTGCTGCTGTAGTTGTTGATTTGATATAGCCTAAACTGCAAAACGTGCGCATCACCGATCTCTCTGATGTGTTTTCCTATTCGTCGTGATACGTTTTCCTCAATCGCTGAAAAAATTATATCCACATTGAGCTTTCCTCGTGATACTTTCTAAACGAGAGAAACTCTTTGCTATGCTGAATCGAAAAATCGTCAAATGGAATAAATTTATCTCATGCAACTATTAAGGGGGCAATCATACTGAATGATTTTAGAAAACATTCCACAAAAGTTTGCTTTATCTGAATTGAAAACTAGAATCATTGTAGCTAGTATGAACGTTTCAGATTCTTTATGAAAAGCACGATAGAGATGTGATACACTCTGCGATCTTGGCTTGACCCTCACTGGGGTCAGTCATCCTTCCTATTATTCTTTCACCAACAGGTTTATTCCTATCAAGCTTTCGGTCCACAAACAAACCGTAAATAGAGCGCTAGACAATTTTTGTTTTTATATACATATTTTAAATTGGATATCCTTAAATGCTATTGGATATCATTTCTAGTTCTTCTTCATTGTCTACATTAATAACGATCTGGATAACATTGCATATTTAAGCAAAAAAAAAAAAAAAATCGAATCGCACATAAGCTAAAGCATTGCTCGAAATATGCCTTTCTAAAATACTACTATAAGGCTACAATAATATACTAAAATTCTCCTCATTTCCATATAATCCATTTCGTTATTCAATTTTTAAAAATTCCTAAACTTTTAATGCAGCAAATTTATGAAATTTTTAATAATTTTATGGCCAATGTTTTATGCATGATTTATTTATTTTAATATTGCATAGCATTCGTTGTTTTTAATAAATTTCGAGGATTTATCCAACCAAATAAAATAAAATGGAACTTCAATCACTCACTTATTTCAGTTTCATTAAAATAAGCGCTGCCAAAATTAACGGGTTCATTCATTTAATCATAAATATCGTTCGTTTTCGTTGATTTAAAAATGAGATTAATTCATTCAGTTTAGAAATATTCAGCGAATTGTATAGTTAGAATTTTCTTCAAGACTTAAGAGAATGCAGTAAATGAACGTCATGCTGCAAATAGTGTTTGCTTTGGTGCGCTCTTGTCATCGCACCATCCCAACAACTGCTACATCATCGTTTTCCTCAACGTGCGCGACGCACAACATTAAATTTATGACCCATCGAAGAGTTCGTTGATTGGGCAAGCCATGCTGCTTCCAGGGAACACATTTCATATGTATACTGTAGTCTTGTTAAGCAGCGATATATGCCTAGGGGGAGGGGCATGAAGTGGAGGGGTATTTTGAATAAATATTTCATCAGAGAAATCATTGTTAACGAGTTATGAATGATACTATCATGACAGTTATTTAATATGACAGTTATTTAATAAATTTTTCTAGTTAAGTGAATACTGCATGTAGTAGAGAACTTCAGAAAACCTCTTACTTCATGATTCCGAATTGTTCCCCAATTCATACCCACAAGTTTGGGTAACATGACTATTTTTGCACACTTTGTTTAAATATTATCGAAGAGATAGAAGAAATTGTGCATTTTTTCGAACGAACTATTCTTATAAGTAGCAAATAGTACTATTATCGCAACTACTGCTCATTACTAAATATAATTACTATTGGTCTTGACGCTATCACTCCCTATCAAATATGTCCAATTATCTATTTCTCATTCATCGTATCAACAGCGCACACTGTCACATGAAACTGCGTTCATTCAAAAATAATTCGAAACAAATAAAGAACCGTATAATCACCCGCTTAAGACTATTAGCTAAAAATTGCAAATTCTTAAATCGATACCGATTTTTCATCCTCATAGAGGCAACTGAAAAGACAATCCAAAACGATGCAATATGCTATTAAGAGGAGATTGTAAAAAGTGTGAATGTTTGTTTTATAACGAGTCACTTGTTCCATTTCACTGCAATCAATCGTCCCAAATGTTCCTCTTCAGTGATAGTGTGGATTATCTCTTATCAGCTGAATGCCCCATTTTTTGCATCATTTAGCTCGTGCAAAGCAATTTCAGCACTTTTTTTTCATACTCGTGTTTATAGTGCATGTGAAATTTCTTAACGTTGAGAAGCACTATTTTCATTGAATATTATATTTTATTTTTAGTTCTTGAGAAAATTGAATACACTGAAGGGGAAGGAATTTGTGAGGGTATACACCAACTCCTTATTCGCGCGGTTGTAAGAACAATTTTTCAATCACTGTGCGCGATTCTGAAGATGCTAGTTGGTTACGAATTTCCTGCAGTGGTGAGGAATAATGCTTCTATAAAATTCTGCACCTGCATAATTTCTCTGCAAAATTTAGCTCCTTCCATAGCAAACAAAATTATTCGAACTATCTCAACAAGAATAGCTTATAAAAGTTTATTTTTTCAGTAAAAGGCTCTTCAATAGTTTCTTAGAAATCAAAAGATGTATTTCAACTTGGAACACTTCAAGTTCTGGGATTCATCTAGAGGCCACCTAGTGGTCGAAAGTGTTCGAAGCTTTCAAAGGGGCATGAGGCGGTGTGCTTCTAATTTCAGCTAGCTTGTGTCCGTTAAAATATGGCCATATAAAATTACTGCTTCAAGAAATGTCCTTTCAGTGCGTCCTATTTAACCGAGAACGTTTCCCTAATTTTTAAATAATCCAGGAGTTTCATTCGCTGTTCAAGTTGAGTGAGAAAGGAACGTTTCATCGCTCTCCTCGGAAAGACTCGCCGTACAAGCTAAGCGTATTTGTAACTAACTGTACAAGCAAATTACGTAGATAACTGAGTATCATCTAAAATGGTTTTTCTCAGCTGAGATTCATTTGTCACAACGCATCAACACAATGCTTTCATTCATGCTGCAATTATGATTGTTTTCTGTGCAACCTTTTTGTTGGTTGTGATATGTGTTAGGTCGCGCTAAAAGGTTGCTTCCGGAGTAGGTTTGATAAATGGAGCAACATTCACACAGCGTACCGGTTGAATATTTACATAGGATAAAAGGTACTCGTGCAGCAAACAACTCCACCTCCTAGTGCCGCCATTTCTCTCCACCTCTCGCAGCGGTCAACACACTCGTTGACAAGTATTTGCCTAGGAGGGCAGCTTAGGTATGGTCGAGAGCGAAGTCTTGTAATTATGGTCTTCTGTGTCTTCTCTTAACCAACCACAACATGTTCACCTTGTGCGTTATGCAAATTCTCTTCACGCGTCAGTGTCTACTTCTTATGAGGATGCACTCTACACGTGGTAATTTGTCTGTTTAATTTAAATTGCTTTTCTTTATTTTAAGTTTTCCACAGTCAGTTAAAAAATCTTTTTTTTTCATGCTTTTTTATACTATATTATATTTCTATTACTCTTGCAATGTTGTGATCACTTAAACTTTATTATTTCATGCAAAAATTTTTCTAATCAGATCTTTATTAATCGATTATATTGCTATTTTATTATTGATTCACGAAATTCATCTTCTAAAATTTTGATAATATTCGAGAAACGAAATTCGTGGTAGAGCTTCTTTGCATAAAATTTCCTTGTTCGGATTAGTGAGTTCAATCATTTATCATCCAACTCTGGGTAACATTTATGCATTATTTTGAGGAGGAGGGAGTGGGAGAATGGAGGGGAACGACAGCGGAAGTTAAACTGAAATGTCGATGGATCGATGGAAATTTGGATAGAAACAAGCAGTTGGTTTGTCGATAAGTTGCATTCAAAAAGACTATTTTGTTATCATTTTAATCCACCTCGACTGCGTTTAGCTTGCTATTGTGTGCTTTACCAGTGGTGCCGTGTGCATTATACGCGCCTCGAACGTCAACTGACTGCTCGCTGATATTTCATTATATCATTGACATAACTGACAAAATTCCTCACCTTATTTTTTTTCAATTTTGTTTGGTGTCGTATATTGTTTATTTGCATTGTACCGATAGCAAATAGAAATTTATATCCGTTTGCGTTCAAAAACTTTATCCTTTTCATTTGTAGCTAATTTCTGTGGCAGTTATTGAGGACTGCATTTAATATTTTTGTTGAAATATTTTTCTATGACCTCAGTTTGTTTATAATTTCAAAAATTGAAGCAACACTAATACATCGGTCGGTTTTGGTACCACAACATCTTATCACGGTGAAATTCTTATTCTTTTTACTTCAAATGATTCCGATGTTAGACACAATATGATAGTAGACCCTAATCGTGTTTTTTCCCTGTAAGACGGCACTGCATTGTATATGCAATGTTTTCTTTTACGTAGAAGAAAGCTCTAGTTGACATTTTCATGGTACTTCATTGTCAGGAAACAAGTACTTCTCCTCTCGAAGATTACTGCCGAAATACTGAGTGACGATTTTGTTCCGAGCTTGAGTTCATCCACGTAAAATGCTTTTGTTTTTTTTAGTGATCGAGTGCGACCTTTAGAGGCCTTTATATAATATGCGCATGGATGGCAGATGCATTGAATGCTATCATTTTTTTGCATTCTTCAAATTGCAAAACAAATTTCCATCCTGCACGAAATCGGAAAAATTCACTTTCTTTAATGGCAAAATTGTGGATTGCCGATGTTGATGCACTTGTTGAAGTCATCTTAAGAGCACAGCAAAACATCGTACCTTTATGCAAATTGCTGCAGAATGCACCAATTGATATGAGAGCATTGCAATGATCGAGTTGCCCATCACATTCTTCATCACTCATCAGTTTGTGTGCACAGTTATGTTGAAAAAATTTTCCTTGGAAAATTCAAAATTTTCATCTAGATAAGAGTCGACTTTCTTTAATTTATCAGTTGTTGGCAGATGCAAATTCGAAAATTCAAAACCGTCGAAAAATTAGAAATTTTTCATTAGCCGCCAGACAGAAGAATAGAAGTTCAAGTCAATAGTTTCATGCCAGTGTCATTGTCACTCTTCAAAGTTTATATCGTTGAAATGTAGCGATGTTTTGAGCAATTCAAAGCACATTCTCATCGAATTCTAATCGAACAAAAAAGAAAACGCTTTATCGCTCGCTTTTCTTCTTACAAACTATATGCCACGTGCCGGAGAGATGGGATCCTTACGATAGGTGTTTTTGCATGTTAATAGTCATATTTGAAACGCTGATGTGCTCACTAGAAATGAATGCTATCGATGGTTATGTTCTCTTATAAACTTGGACGCCAACTTTACCAACTTATGCCTGAGCCTGTTTTTTTCCAGTAAATTCAGATTTAGATGAATTTAGATTGTCATGTGCAGGAAATATAGGTAGCCTGGGAAAGAGTCTTGAAACTTTTTGCTGCATAAATATTCAAGTGAGATATTAATAATCCATAAAAAGCATCCTCATAGCGCAATTACCTTCCGAATCTGCAAAGGGAATCAGCGATCGATTGAAAATTGTTTGCGAGTGCATCGGGCAGCAACTGCGAAGCATGCCGATAGGCACAGCACGCCTCTTCACCGACGTTTTCCTTCTCGAATTTCTTTCGCAAAATACGCGCCATTCATTCGCCTTTAAATCACCTTTTCCTCTTGTCACAACGGATGCGTATCGCCATTATCCGATCAAAGAGATGCTAGACGTACAGTACTTTAAATACAGTAGTCCACACCATATGAAAACCACTATGTTACTGTGTTTTTTCTGCACTGCTATTGTTCACTATATGAGCATCACAGAAGTTTTCGTTGCTAAACACTACAGTTTTGCAAAAAGGCGTTACCACGTAACTGTTCATCTACCTGTTCGTTACGCATTTCAGCTGCTGATCTTCATGAGCTACAGTAACGGAAACCCGCCTATTTCTAACCATTATTGCGTACCCCCAGCCTCGTAGCGACAGATTTAGGGACTGACTGTTTGTCCCTAAACGTGGTGGAAATATGCAATTTAGTTCCGCTTTCTATTTCTTTACGCGTCGAGCGCATTCGATTTTTTTTTTCTTGATTAGGGATTTGTGCGTTTGCTCGATTTATATGCACAGGCGGTATCAGAAGTTTTGTCTTTTTTTTGCATATTTCGATAACTGGCTGGTCATACCGATGAGAATGGAAAAACGCAAATCGTGCCAACCACATCAGGACCATCTTAGCACTTGCTGTGTCAACATACGATTTCGAAGCGCAAGCAGTGCCACATTCCTTTCTATTTGTTAAAGTAACCTACAGATTGAATTAATCTCAACTAGCTGTTTGTTCACGCCTCTTATAATTTTAAACTCTCATTCTTTGAATCTCGAGGATACGCAAACATCGAACTATCCACTTCTGTGAATCGATTTCTCAGCCTTTGGATCCACCTAAAAACAACGAAAATACGTCGGAGTCAATTTATTTCTTCTGCATATGAGATATAAGTGCTTGTCATTTATGCAAAAAGTTACTTTCTTTAGAACTGAAAAAAAATTTTAGTTCACTCAGAATGGTATTTTCTAAAGTTCGATTGGCATTGCAATCAAAGTGCAGTATTCGTGAACGCTTATTACTCTATAGGGCATTGCAATTAATCCGAAAATTTGCAAATAACACAACTGTCATTCTTTATTGCAATTTCGTTTCTACTCGCTTTGTGTCGTCTCATAAAATCGAATTCAACAAAAAAGGATGAAAATTTTCAGACGAAATCGATTTACTATGCTTTCCAAATTGCTTCCCAAATTGCACTGGTATCGGAATGGGGGGAAATACTCATCTTCATCGATGCATGCAATTATAAATGAACGAAAGTGGTAAGCTAGGTTTCTGAACAAAAAAATATATTCGATAACCATAGTCTGCTGTGAAGTATTCAGTCAATCATTACTTTTGTACCGCTATTCAGCCATAGCTTTAGCTTTCTTCACTAATTGCTCTCATTGAGTAATAATGTAAATTTGTAGAACAAGAACTTTCCACCTTCTACGTGTGATATTTTCAGACACCTACTCTTTTTTCTCTTTCATCGCTTTCAATCTCGAAATATCTCTTAATCGGTCTAAAAAACCCGGAAGTGGTGAAAAATTTATGGCACACGAAAAAAAGTCGTCAATGAAAGATGTCGTCGATCAAAAAGTTTGCACGAAAACTTCATCACGAATACCTCACAGTTCATGCGACCTTTTCCTAGTGCAATATCAAAAGGCTTACGAGATTATTCTTCACTTATCGTTGATAATAACCTCCCTCTCTAGTGTTATTGACATCTTTGAGTATGCGTAATTCATTGTTTATGTAACTCGTTATCTTTAATTTCTGTGTCAAAGAGATGGCTTCCTAGTTCAGCAAGAGGAGTTGGGTTGATTGTTGTGCGTGAGTAACAATCGGTAATCATTAAGATTGCATTAGTATGCGTGAGTGAGTGACGATTTGATTTTCACTCAACAAACAAACTGAGCACACAAAGGCAACGAATGACAATATTTTCACCTTTCAAAGCCTACATGCTTTGCTCAGATAGTTCGAAAATCATTGAACACCTCCGTTTATGATTCAAGTGGCGTCTATGAGGATACTGCAATAGCTAAGAGTTACGCGTTCATCAATTTCGTTTATTCTTGCAAGTGTGCAGTGTTAATCCACCGATGAAGTTCTGTTTGCGTGAAGCAGACTTCTTTCTTAGATGGCGTCATGTTTGCCGTTTGGTACTCATCCACCAGTTTGCTTATAGATGAAAAGGCGAAGTCTGGTCCAGTGATGCGGATGAGATTATTATAGCTATGCGTGGCTAGCCGTAGGTAAGGGACTGCTCATGTAAGCAACGGAGAGGTGGTTGTTATTTGATATTGAGATGCTCGAGAAGAGCCGTCGTCATAATCTGCGCCTTGCTCGCACAAATGTTTTGCGCATACTTCATTTCTCTTTTTTCAGCCCATTTGCCTATGCATTCCAAAAAGCTCGAATATCCACCCATAAGCCCATATTTCAAAAGGCTGTTTCAATTTTCAGTGATTATTACTTGCGTAACGTCTCACTAAGTTACGATGTATTATGACATTACTCATTAGTTTTGTTATAAATACATATAAAATCCATTACAACCAATGAATATTGATATAGTTTTCGGGGGCAAAATTATATTATCACTCAATTATAAACTTATTTACATATGAGGCAACTCTAGATTGAAAGCAATACATTCCTGAGCAAACTGAACGAACTTTACTGTAATTATATGACTACATCCAGACTTTACACTGAACGTTTCAGTGCCATAGTTGAAATGTTTTATATGTGTGGATCGTGATCGATAGTCTGTCACGTTGTTTTCACTTCATTACTTCATTGTTCATACATTTTGATGTAAACCAGTACACGGTAATAATTTTTTTCCAGCAGATTTGTCACGTTGTTCATTCAGTGAGGAGCTAACTTTTCAAACAGAGGTTATATGAATGTAAAACGACAAATAACTCCACTATTGAATGTAAACCAGCACACGATAATGTCATCGTAATATACCGTAATAAAGAACTCTGTCTATATATCGTTATATAATGTCATCGTTATATCACACCGTTTTCAGTGTAGTTAACGAAAGATCCGTTCATTTGAACTAAATGGTTTTGGTTGTGTTATTACGAGATTTGTTACTTCATTTTTGATGCTTTTTTGAGGCAACAGATTTGCTGTATGTTAAGGGTGTAATATTTCTGAGATGCATAAACGCCAGTGGTAGTATTGTTTGTATTGAAATAAGACAGATTCTTCGACTAACTATACTACTTCGAAGAAAACTCCTTTGGATCTATTTTCCTCGACGTGTTGAAGGAGAGCTCTATTCAAAGACTTCGCGATATTTTTTTAACATACGTGGAGATGGAGGTTGCATATAGCCTTCCGCGGTGATCATGGACACATAACTAAGTTCTAGAAGATAAAGGAAAAGTTGTCAAAGAAACTGAGGCAGATCTAATAATAAAGAAAAAAGGGCGCGCTTTCTTCGCTTTTATTGCGAGAAAAATCTAGGATTTTCAACACCGTAGAAAGGAGTTGTGTTTTCATGGGACCCGGTACAGTATTTACAGACCTATAGCTACATCCTTGTATATATATATATATATATATATATATATATATATATATATATATATATATATATATATATATATATATATATATATATATATATATATATATATATATATATATATATATATATGAATATGAAACACAATTCATGAAATATTTATTGAAGTGACCCATTCTCATCTACCCAGCCTTTAAAGAATCGCTATCTGTCATCTTGTCTCTTATTCAGTGGCACAGTTTAAGCATTACCTGACATTAGCTGAAGATCGGAGATAAGGGTAATCCCTGACATCCACCTTGTTCCCTTGTCGAGAGCAATCGAACACCTCAAGCGCAGATTGCATCGAAATTAGAGACCTTTTTGTATGCCGCTATCAACCGCTATTTGTCGATTCCGTCGGTCTTTAGTATAATTGCTAAGAAAGCGTCCGGCATTTCCTTATGAGGATAGTTCGCTCCATTAGCGACTAATTATTTGTTTTTTTTTTCAGTCTGAATGCAAATACGATTGCGAGATTTAATTATGGAAAATATCTTAGCATTCGCCGGATTAATAAGCTTTATTTCTTATATGCTTTGGGATTATGTTAGCTGTAAGAATTGACAAATTTTTACTGGCTGATATGAGTCAAACATTGGAAGAATTTCTCTATAAAGTATGACGATTATGAAAACATTTTCCCGAGTTCATAGAAACCGATGCCCCCAACTTTCTCGAATGTGGCAATTGATTTCTTCGAACTCAAAAAACTCTCATGAATAATGAGCGCCTCAGCCCTTTCAGCAATACTGCTTTCTGACATTTCAGGCATTGACCAGTAAGAAGCAAGCACCCGATAGCCTTAATAAGAAATCACGGTTCACTTGGTTTGCTTACCTTGACAAATGCTTCAGTTGTTATAACTATGTAGCGTTGTTCTACGTCTTGGCCTATATGACATCATATTGCTGCATTGAAACCTCCGGGCGTAAAGATTTCTAAGATTTTGGGTTTTCTTTCCGGGAATTTTCAAGGTTTTGTTGCTTGCAACGATGATTAAGTGTATTGACATATTTCAACAAGTTTTTTTGGTTGCGAGAGATGATAGGAGCGCGAGTTGTCGATTCAATTAATTTAGGCCAACGAGACGGGAAATATTGGATGTCCTTTATGCGATCATAATAGGTTTTTATGCTGTGTTTTGTGCATAACACTCCCGTATAATTTCCTCTCAAATCGAGTCGTGAAGAAATTAATTTTGCTTAAAAGAATCAAAGTCGTTTCATTCAGAACTTCATTCGATGTCCTCTAAAACATCTGTAATTCCATGAATAAATCTATGTAATCCACGGTAAGTCGTATTTCGGCGTTGCGAACCAAATAGGACATCTAACGATTTGCCATTGATTACTGTGAGAACTTGAGGAGAATTCAATTGCTTGTCATAAAGACTTCATTTTATTTGCTTTTCACTACTCTCTTCCACAGTTTCATGCATCCACCTTCCAGATGAATAATTGTATTATATTCACAACATTCTTATTGTTGCTAGGCTCTTGGATGTATGCTGAGATTTGCCTAAGAGCAATATCTGATGGTAGTTGAGGCGTTATTAAGAAAGCGTTGTTGGTGATATCGGTGCTGTGCTCTGTGCGAGTTGTCAATTTGGTAATCGGATACATGAGGTATGCACAAATCGCCCTCTCTTCGTATTTCAGTTGCGACGAGGCGTTGCCGCCGCTTTCACAACGACTCAGAAGAAGAAAGCGAAAACGTTCAGCTGTCGTGCACGGACGGCTCTTAAGTAGGATTAGCAGCCTGCACGACGACAACGACGATTCTCCATCGACAGGCTGTCCCACTCCTCGTTTCGATATTGCACCCTGAGGGCACCGCCTCCGTTTGCCAATCGCTGTTTTGAATATCTGCTCGACGAGCAGCTCCCCTTCATCTGTCACTTACTTTTTGGTGGTGAAAGATTACGATATGAGAGCACCTATCGGCGTTATTTTGCTCTATGCATCGATGATTCCATCGTTCAACACACAAAAATGCGAACCTATCACGATACCTCTGTGCAAAGGTTTCTCTTTATTTGTCATTTCTTTCCACTAATCACCCATAGTTTTCACAGTCAACTATTCCCTAATATTTCACCTCAAAATTTGGATTGTGGATCGACCGCTGAGCTAAACGCAAAACGCCTATACTACGTAGGATGTGCTATATCTCCTTTCAATGTGTCCTTTCTAGAACAACTTTTTGGTTCTGCTTCATCCCCCAGATTCATTCAAGCAGGTGAAAAACGCATGTCCGAATGTAAAGGATTGTAGGAATAGTGAGCAGTAGGCAACGATTCAAAGAAAATCTCTTTAAGCGGAAGGTACTCTATAGCTCTTGATAAATGCAAAAACCACGCTGTCGATAAAAGCCAATCGCCTGATCCGTTATCACAGTTATTTTATTTATTAGTAAGATCAAGGAGCAAGAAGTAATAATTCTGAACACGAGGTTGCTAATTCTTAAGCACTTGAGGGGGGGGGGGGATGGAGAATTGATTATTGCATTATTTCGCTGAAGAGATGTGTATTCAGGAATCGGTTACAATATGACGAGGTATCCGAACAGTTATGGGCATGAAAAACAAGAAGAAGCAGGACTGGAAGTGCATCAATTTTATCCTCTTGTTGAGGTAGGCGAACTGATATGGTCAACTAAAGGATGATTTTGGTGTAATGTCAGTTGCAACACATTCACCGATATATTCTCAAATTAGAATACCATGCCTGTCACGTTGCATTCTGAGATGGCACTGATATGTGCGTCACAACATCTGATAATACTACAGTTATACGCCAGAGTTCATTAGATTGCCATAATACTCCGCTGATGCACCGGCGCCATATCATATAGTTAGTAAAAATTTATATATATATATATATATATATATATATATATATATATATATATATATATATATATATATATATATATATATATATATATATATAACGTAATATCATGAACGGAAAATATTGAAAATCTGTGGAAAGAGCTACGTATTAGCGTGGTGAGTGCAGAAAGCAAATGAAGTATCGCTTCGTATATTTCTATCATGCTTGATTTTAAGGTTATCGTTTGCGATATCATCTTTGGATTTGCAAACTCTGCTTTTTCGCATTTTGGCTTTTCATAAAGTTTCCATTGCATTCCACGTGAGGTGAAATATTTTCAGGTCGGTTGTTACAATCACCTTAAATTTTTCCTTTGTGCGATGTACACCCCAATATGCCAAGAGAACTACGATAAAATGGTGATGCCATGCATGGAGGTTTGTATTTTTAATAGTTTCTTTATAGATATGTTATATCCGCGCAAAATCGACGCCATTATCGATTACTAAGGAACGTTTTACAATGCTCTCAATTTATAATTTCTTGATTAAAACGGAGGTTTAGTGAATAAAACAGAAGACATTAAATTTTGCCAACACTTCGTGACCTTGGATTACCTATCGATGGTTAATTAAAAAGCCTTGCCAGTGACAATCATTTTAATGATCAAGGTTCAGATTGCAGTGGGTGCTACAGTGGTAGACGAAAAGGGCCATAATCAAGGTGTGGAGTACTATTAATATTACTAGCATATTACTTTCAGTTGTGCCTAGAGGCTAAAAAGCGCTGCAGTCCTCTCATGCAGCAGTACGGTTTCAAATGGCCTGCAACGCTGAGTTGCGAACAGTTGCCTCGCATAAGCGAACAGCAAACAACTGGGAACATATGTGCTGCACCACCGGATACACCCGATCCTGCAATCTTTGAGACTGTTGGTTTTTCTTTTTGTTTTCTTTGCTGATATTATCGTCAGTTTTATTCACAGATGAGACAAGCTCTGACATACAGCAATAAGTTTTAGTGCTTCCCGCCTCTTTTAGAGCTTCATGATTAGATTATTTCATCTGCTTTGAAGGAAGACCTTATAGCTTTCAGTTCTCCTTTAGGTGATTTAACATAAGATTTCAATAACAATAAGTTATTTTAATATTTCTGACGTTCCTGTATTTCAGTAATGATTGTGGTGGATTGGTAACAATAACCTCTCGGAAAAAGTGTTTGTTCGTTTGTGAATTTTTTCGAAACGCTGACGAAATAACTCCTAATTTCACGAAACTCAGAATGAATTCCCACTCTCGAAAAGAGATGTAGCCAAATTTAGGGATTTCAAGAAGTGAATGGCGTTCTAACATTTCGAGATGGAAAAAAGTGAAAATTTCGCTGACGAGGATTGGAAAAAATTCAAGATCTCATGAAGATTAGATTTATTGCTCCAGAGACAAGAAGTTTTCAATTGCGCTTCTCGTTAAATAGACTCAATATCCCATGTACTACCTTTTGCAATAAGCGTGATTTAATTTCAGAAATTTCCTCTTGACAGAGCGTGGAAAATGTTAGTAGCCTATTCGACTTTGTTGCTATGATGTCAGACATAATTCTCAGCCTGATTTTGCGCGGGTTTTAATCTTTTTGATTCACACTTGAAATGCCACTATTGCAACAAATGTGTACAAAAGTTGATGCTGCCGTAGTTGTGGATCACTGAACTAAAGCGATTCTTGGCAATTTTATTTCACTATACACTGAATGATAACATAAGGCCCGCTAAATGAGAAGAAACGGTTAGTTCTGGTCGAAAATAAAGAGACACAAAACCTTCAACAACGAATAGGAAGGCAGGAAAGGTTATTGTATTCGTCTATAATCGGAATTTCTTTCAAAGGTAAATTTCGATGCTCTCGAATTATTAAACTAATAAAATTGAAAGGAATTGAGTGTAGGGTGAAGTTGTATTGCTATTTGTTGAGACATCTTAAACATCAAATTTCTTCAAAAAAGGCGCTATTCGTGTGAGTAAACTTTACAAAGCAGCACATCGCATCTGCACACGATAACATAGTCACTAATGCAAATAGTCAACATTGAAGTGTTGTGCTTGCGCAACGTTTTTTGTGAGGCGCAGCCTTTCACGCTGCAGAATGGTCCCTTCAGATTGCAGAGCGAGACCTTCTCGTTGCAATACGACCGATTCATATAACCTTTGTTTCGTGAATTCTGAAAAAGCTTTGATCAACTCCGAAATGTTTTCCATAGCAAGTATACAATTCTTAACTTTCGTTCTGGAGAAGAAGCATTCTATTGGACTGATTTTAATTCTGTCGGCTTCCTCAATCACAGGATGTTCTCTACTGAGGGAATGAATACATTTCCTAGTCAGTAGGACGCTGTTTCAATTACAGCTAAGTGGATGTACTCAAATGTTTGAGGTGAACAAAACCTCTATTGGAGAGCTGCTAGATTTTCGACACAAAAATAGTTCGCAATATTTCTCGCTATAAGGTGGTCTGTCCTTTGAAGACAAACCGTTTTTGACAGCTGCATAGTATGTGCCTTTCCCTGGAATATAATCCTCCACCTTAAATACGAGACGTCATTTGAGTGCCCACGAATTGAGTCCAATATTATGGTCGCATTAACTTCATTGCCAACTAATCATCCTAAGCAGAAACACCTTCATGACAAAAGCGCTTGTTTTGCTGAAATATTCCTCCCCATCGGCATTTTGCTGCTGAATCTGTGTTCGTCTTGATCTTTCGAGCTGCATTCTCTTATCTTTGCTGCATCCGCTCGCTCCTTCAGTTTTCCTTTCTTTTTTTTTTGAAAATTAAGAACATTATATATATATATATATATATATATATATATATATATATATATATATATATATATATATATATATATATATATATATATATATATACCGTGCTTGTCCTTGTACAGTGTGTTACAATAAGACACTTTTATTATGCCTAACACAGCTTCCACAGTTCCAATATGTCATAGGTGGATCCTATTTCTCCACGTCATCGCTATCCGCTGCATCCGTTGATTGGGATAGATGCAATCGACGAGCATTGTAAATGTCGTTGTGTACGGCCATTCCATACAGTCTCCGACCCGAATTCCATGGTTGCAAACGTATCGGGATGTGCGTATCCATGTCATAGTTCAACACATGGTGTTCGAGATCAGAAGTTTCTCACTGCTTGGATGGCAATTTGGTATTCATTTCAAGTTGTTTTACATTTCTTGTGTTGTAAACATTAATGAGCATTTGATATAGAATAATCCCTCAAAGTCACAGCATTTTTGAACACATTTTACTCAAAATTGTAACGCAACGCATCGCAAATGAAACGTTATACGCCTTTAATAAGTTTCCAACAGAAAGGAAACATGCTGCATTGTGATTTGATGACGTCGAATATTCGGAAAAAACCGACGTCAGTGGAACGATGCATAAATTAATGCAGCAAATCGTTAATATTAATATTCGGCAAACGTTCGTTTCTTATGCCGAAAATTATCGACATATTAAACCTACGTGATCAATGTTTCTCTTTTTACGGCAAACTGTGAATGTTTAATCTGGTAAGGGAAGAAATCATCAGCAATGATTCCAAATGATTCGAAAATAATTCCTCATAAATAGATTTGAGGTTATCAATTGATAACAACGTTTTCTCATGGCTGTTCTTAACACGGCGATTTGCATAATACCATAGACACATGCCCGACGATCACTGCTATGCGCGTTTATAATTTTTTCCTCATCTTTGCAAAAGCACGAAGCAGTTTGCTTTCCTCGGTAACGCTCATCCAATGCAGGTCAATGCTGATATGCAAATTTTATGTTACATTTTTGAATATGCATTATCATGTCGAGCTCAATTGACCAATTAGTTCCACATGCTGCGTAAAAGAACAATAAAATTTGCCTAAAAATTTCTCCACATTTTAACTGTTGCAATGGTCTGCACAACTTCTCACTGAAAAGTTCTTTCATATGTGAGCTGCCACGAGTGGAATAAGAAACCAATCGAGACCCCATTATTACTTAGATGCACGAAACTTTTTACCCGGTCTCGTGAATTTCTTTGCGTTTGCACTTAAGCTTTGAATTATTAATAAATAGTTATTGTTTTGCCGCAGTAGCCTTTATAGCTAATTTTTTTTCAAAACTTTATAAAAATTTCTGCTCTTTGAACTCCAAAATTTTTTAAACTTTTTTTTGCATAGGTTCAAGGAGATCAGTCAAAGATGAAAGATTATCAAAAATTCTAAGCGAACAACATTCCCGAGCATGAAATACGCTCGCATTAGAATATTTTGACTACTCACAGCATTGCTAATGAACAACTGACTTTTATTTATTTTTACTAAAATTTTTGATGTCCATTTTTAACTGTCTGCTGCATGAAATCGGCGTTGATTTTACCATTCCTATACACTGCCGCCAGGTTGACTTGAAAATTAGGGGTGATTTTATTTCAGGTCTGGGACATGCTTCATTTTATCCGCATTTACTGTACTGACGTTCCTCATCGAGATGGAACGCTTCCAATATCCAGAACGACCTATATTTCTTTTGGCTTTTTGCCAAATGATGGTCTCCATTGGATTTATTATTCGCGTATTTTACGGACATGAATATGTGGCATGCGATTCGTGGACTATACGATCAAGCGATCAACAAATCAACAGTTGCCAACTGGTGCGTTCGATGACAAACTTATCTGATGATTGGTTCATTGTATGGATAAAATGCTGATTACTGCTTCTTGCCTTTATAGGTCTATCGATTGTCTTTTTCACGGTGTCGATGCATGCCTAAGAAATTTATTAGTGATGAGAAACAGGGCTGGGACAAGAAAAATCTTTTTAATGCGTTTTACTGCTTGGTTGGTTGTAAAATATTCCTCTCTATGCAAATTTTATTCAACATATTCAAGCGACTACGATTCATATATATATATATATATATATATATATATATATATATATATATATATATATATATATATATATATATATATATATATATATATATATATATATATATATATATATATATATATATATATATATATATATATATATATATATATATATATATATGGAAACGGTGGTAAGTACGAGTTATGGTCACCGAATTTCATAACTGTGATTGCAATATCTGGCGATTCGCATTTTCAAGTTATGCGAAAGACAAAAGATAAACACATACATAGGCACATGTATGTGAACGCGATATCGCCATAGTGCTTGCTCCTTGCAGGTGCAAATTTGCGGTAGTGCATCACTGTGGCGTTATGAATTCATTGCTGATTTGACCGGCATGTGAGCACATGCCGAATGTGTCATCGTTAGTTAACCTA
The DNA here is from genome assembly GCA_013433145.1 of Ascaris suum. NCBI lineage: Eukaryota > Metazoa > Nematoda > Chromadorea > Rhabditida > Ascarididae > Ascaris > Ascaris suum. The sequence continues at coordinate 4,521,512 of CM024178.1, read as the reverse complement.
ATTAATACATCTAAGTCATTTGTCAAAGTTTTTTAAGGTGTTCATATTGGTGTATTTCTTCGGCATGGCAGGTTCAGTGTGGTGGGTAATCCTATCATTAACGTGGGTATTGGCAGCAGCAAGTAAATGGTCGAGCGAAGCAATTGCTAGCTATGCGAATTATTTTCATCTGCTCGCATGGGCACTGCCAGCGCTGCAAACGATTACCGTCATTCTATTCGGTGCGGTTGATGGTGATCCGCTGAGCGGTATTTGTTACGTCGGCAACACAAACGTCGGCCATTTGCGAACATTCGTTTTTGGTACGGTAATTCTCCAGTAAATCTAACTTATTTTGTTTACGTATTGCGTGTTAATTGCTCTTTTCTGCATGGAAGTTCGGAGATGTGAGTACATTCGGAAATGAAGAATTGCAGCATTGACGAATAATAGGAAATTCATTAACCTGTTAGTTTAAAGAACATTGTTTTCCTCGGTTCTAAAAAATTTCCTGAAGTTACATGATTAAAAAGCTCTTTGAGTTCATCCAATGGATACAATGTTCTTCATTTAATCCACTATCCACAAAATGTTTAATATGGTTTGCGGAAATCGGTTTTCTGAGATTCGACGGTAAATGTTTCAATGGAAATGCAATTTTAAACAGTGAAGTCTGTTTTATCGCACTAGGTGAGAATGTAATTAAAATATCTACAGCGCTTACTACTGAACGAACTGCGGTTGAAATAAACCGGCTCGCGGAAGCAAATTCGCATGCGAGTTTTGCAAAGCATCATGTGATAATTTTTCCTTCATAAGCGGCGATGTTGGCGTTATGCATCGCCGACTGGCAGTATCTAACGGAAGAAACTCACTTCAACGGATATCTCCTTACATCACGCTTAAGACTAGAATCGTCGTTCGAAAGAGTTTCCAGGGGATTTCTGCATCTGAGGGCGTTTTTTTGTCTTTAATTGCCAAGCTTTCGGAGAAAGCGGTTTTCGAATCTAAGACGAAAACCATAACACATTGCATGAGTATATTGGCGTATATGCTAAGGCACATAATTTATACATCACTTTTGCAGTAGGTGTTATGTGTATTTCTATGAAGACTATCTATTTCAGTTGAAAGCTTACCTCATTTGTTTATAGTAGGTCTGCTGACGTGTTGTTTCTGTGTAGAAGTCAGTTACAGATTATATTTTTTATAACAGGGCTGGTGCTTTTTAAATAGCACATTCTTTAAATCTATGCGGCAAATTTCTGTGCTCGAAGTGCTGATTTTCAGCTCCACTGGTGGTGTATTTCGTGGCGGGAGTTTGCTTCCTTGCCGTTGGGTTTTTCAATCTTTGGCGAATTCGATCTCTGATGCAAAAGCATCATCCAGGTGCAGATAACACCTCAAAAATGACGCAATTGATGTCGAAAATCGGTATATTCTCGGTGCTCTATATTGTGCCAGCAGTTTTCGTTCTCATGGTGCTTGCTTATGAGCAGCACTATCGCCCTCTCTGGGAACATGCACAGCTGTGCAGTTGCGCCACTCCAGTCGACCAACAACGTAAGCGATTCTTGATGCTCGTCTGTCGTCTCGCTGATCCAATTTACAGTCCTTATATGCAGCAGTTATATTGTGATTGTGTCTGTTAGGGATATATGAAAGCAAAATATATGGAGCCGCTGTATCCCGAAAAATACTGCATTCACATAGCTATGCAAAGTGCCTATTATGTACAAGTACTGCACGCTCTCATCTGTTCAGATGGTTGTTTATCAATCTGAAGCAGAAACACACTTCAATCTAGCTTACTACTGTGGCTATTACTGTATGTAAGCAGAACAAATTAGCTAAAGCGATCTCTAGCTTTAATTTCTTTCGTTACTGTTATATGCCTGAAAGACGTTAGTGCGTGTTGAAGTGGTCCCTGAAAGCTGCATGTTGTTTACTTGCGACGACGCTGGAAAATCCTTGTGGAGGTGGATATCTGAACTGAGGTTGTGTTTATCTGCTACTGGAGTTATAATCTACTTATATGATTTCTTTCACGTACTAATCGATGTTGTTGCAAAATTTGAGTATTAGTGCTTTCCTTTGAAATGGTCGTTCAAATGTTTCTGCTATAACCGTAAGTTGTGTATTTCAGCAGACACATCAACTCTTCTTACGCTTATAAAGAGTGCTTCAATGTTGGTTGTTGGATGGACGTCAGGTGTATGGATCATTTCGGGTAAAACAATTCAGGTTAGTAAAATCGAATAGTGAATTATAGGGGGAGCGTTGAAGTGTATCTTCGTAGGAATAGTGCACGGCTAAAATTTTCAAACAATTCTGCGATCATCTTTCCGGGCAAAAAAATTAGATATCTCCGTGGTTGCCTTCACGGTCACCTAAGGGGGTTGCTTAATATATTGAAAGTCAGGATATATATTGCTAGATTAATTCGTTTTAATATTTTTATATAATAGCGGGTGGGTCAAATTCCTACCAAACGAGTAGCTTCTGGATTCTCACTGGTTGGCTTTATTAAAGTTTTTTTATGGCAGTCGCAATGGTCTTGAAATAAAGTGACATAAAGTGCTATAATCCTTGTCTATATTCCCGTTATTTTCTTATGGAGTACATCCATTAATTAAAAATGTTTTTGAGAGGGAAATATTCGAATATTGAAGCAGATGATAGTGCCCACCATTATCGTTTTCATCGCATATACAACTAGCCAAAAGTTCTTTCAAAAATTTTTTCTACTGTTAAACGACAAGGTTAATGAATTTTGTTTTATTTGTTTTATTGCCTTACAGAAACCCCCCCCCTTAATCAGTGAATAATTTCACACAGTCTTCACCTGCGACAGCGAAGGTTTACATTCGGCTTGGGGAGTTGCGTATCGTTCTTTATTAGAACTTGTGCAATAATTTTTCAGTCACTGTGTAAGTTGCAGTTTTGTCCTTGAATACTTTAATTCTTTTTTATTTTTCGGTCCTGGCCACCATCTTATTATGTGCTTCTTTCGTATTTCTCCAAGTAAATGATATTTTAATAGCAAAAATTAAAATTTCCTAAGTTAAATGTGATTTATGGAAATAGCGTAGTTTATACGGTTTCAGAGTTGGAAGCGTGTTCTATGTTGTACGCGAAGTTCATCGCCACACCACAAATATCAGCCGGCAGATGTAATCTACGCGCGTAGTGAATGCACCACACCGCATATGTACAACAAGTCATTGCGTCATTGCCAAGGCTACAATACTCCAATGTTACCTGAGAAGGTCTAACAGCTTCACCGATCTCAACCGTCGATGCTCTTGTACAGGCTGTAATTTTGGTAGTGAGAATCCACGAAGAAGCATAATACTACATTACCATTTGATTGCACAACTTGGTCGATGTTTTTTTTGATAAGTTCAGTGATAAAAATCACTATAATTGAATGGAATTAAACCTTTAACCTATATGGTCCATTGTTTCTGGAATGGTTGAAGGTCTGAACTTTAGACAGTTGAAATTATATCATGATCCATTATGGTCTAAATGACCCATTCACAATTGAAGTGAAGTTAAAGGTGACAATTAGCTCCTTTTTTTCTGTGTACAAAGCACTCATGTAAATTTACGCTGTACAGCTTGAGAAAACCGTGTTCTCTCAGTGATCGCACCTCCCTCCTCACATCAGCATCTTCAAAGCCTTGTAGAGAAAACCATCCCAACTCTTCAATAATCTCTTCCTCTCTTTGAATTTCACATGTTCAAACGTTTCCTGTTTAAATTGCGAAGAAAAATAACCTTGCCTGAATACAAGTTTGCTCAACATCATTACCCCCCCCCCCCTCCTCAGCCGCGCTTCAGTAAACATTCCGGGAAGTTAATAATCCTTGATCCTCTGTTCGATATGATACAAGGATTCATAAATGAAAGGTGATTTAATCATACAATCGCATAGAGCAGAAACTGTATCGGATCTAGTAGCGAAATGTAAAATATTCATTGTTAACCTATAATTGTAGATATGTAAATAGCGAATTGTTATGCTGATCGGAACTAATGAAATGTAATTTGTTTGTATGGTGTTAGTGTGAATATAGTTTTCATTCACAAAACTAGTATAATTTTTTTCAACGGCATATCACTGTCGTCAAACTATACGATTTGATACTGGTGATTATTCTCATCTGCATCCAATTACGGGAATGAAAACTGAAAAAAGACCAAGTAAAATGTGAGCTACTCGGCGCGACCTAAAGAAGTAATGGAGGTCTCTGTGTATACATATATGATTAGATTAAAAGGGTGAAAATATTTTGCAAAATTGGCAGCCTAATTAGGGGGTAAGTGGGAAGGGGAGAGGGAATTTTGAAATGAGTGAGGATGAATACCCATTCGGTTATGCCCACGACGCTACTCTTCTATGTAACAAGTCTCCCATGCATTAAGCTATTGTTGAGAAAAATGTCGGACGTCGGCAGCGAAACACATATCATGTTACTTTACAATTTCTTTTGGATACCTCAAAGTATTATATGCGTACTTTCAATCAGCACTTCTATGGGGCTGCCGAAAGTGACCCTGCATACTTCTTAAGAAATATCATAGCTCCTTATGAAATTTTATTAAAATTAAGACTAAAAATTACTGAAACTTTGTCCATTTTGCCATTTGACGGCTCTTAAGTAGGATCAACACCTGAACTTCACCTCCGGCATCCTTGATGAGGGTTGTACGGCAATTTGAGCATTTTGATTCCTCACTCTCGACAACATATCTATAAAAGTCGCAGCTGTTCTGACCATTTCTAGGCCATCACGACCCGTGGAAGCTCAAGCACCTCAGGACAAGGCAATATAAGCTTGACGCCAAATTCTCCCTAATGCCAGCTAGATGGGGGACACTCGTTGCATAGAAACGCGTAGCTGACGCCTCATGTGTCCTTTGGTACAGCGCATTTTCGTCTTTTTAAGTTGTTTCTTTGTTTGTTTGTGTTGGAATGTGGATCTGTTAATTTATAGTAATTCATTCTCCATAGTTTTATTCACATTGCAGAAGTTTACTAAATATTTTTGAACATTTAACGCTTATTTCATAATGATCCCAATAGACGATTCTCGCAGAAGGTAATATAACGCCCATTGTTTGTTGTTTACTGCTAATAACATATGGCGCTCCAAATACCCCAATATTTGGAGCATCCAAACGAATTGTCCACATCGAAACAATGCAAATTATTAATACAGTACGCTCAAGAAGATTAATCGTAATTATCAAAATTTGCTTCTGCTTCATGCGACCCGCGTGTGTTAATATTATAATTTTTGCTTTCTGGTTGATTTTGCTGCAGTGCAGCAGCAATTTTTCACGACGCTTTTTTTTCTGGATGTGTAGAAAATCCGTTAACGGTCGTTTTATTTCGAAAGTGTCGGACAACTCTTTAACATCTAGATTTCGCTCAACGCTAAGTGGCATCATTCAGCCCTTCCCAACTCCCTTCCTCGTCGATAATAAGGGAGAATTTGTCTAAAAAATTGTGCTCGTGCTACATTCTGCATTAGCTCTTTTTCTTTTCATATAGCAGTGGTCTTCTATATGGCGATTATACGAGCTTACGTTTATGTTGAATGTGATGTATTACTTGGAAAGTTTCGACGTTTTTCTGCATATATCGATGATTGTGTTTTTTAATGGAAGTGGAACAAAAAATCGCTCTTTAATACATAAAATTTCCGACTTTTATGTTGAGAAAGTTTTTTTTAATGACTTCGATGATTATATTCCATCAATAATCGCTTTTCTAAATTTTAATTTTTCCTGTACTACAGTTTTTCCAATTATATAGGTCTGAATTGTTTCTATAGCAGAAACCTGTAGTTGCCTTACTAATTTTACGAGAGCTTTCTTAAATCAAGAAAGGCCAATCGCCGATTAACGTCATGAATTTATTAGGCCGTTACTATCAGTCTACCAGTTTTCTGTTTAACAGGCACTGCATCCATTACCGGTCCTTGAATTATGATAGGCAGAAAAACTAATCTGGGCCTGGTCCGATCACCTCGATGGTTGTATCATCGTTTCGAATCCGCTAGGCAAGATTATCAATTTATCACCGTTTAATGCAGCTTTGATTTTGAGAGTGTTTTCTGTTCCACACTGCCGATACAGAACGTTTGATAATTACTTGTTATTTACCTAAGTAAATGTACAGCACTACTTATGTTTGGTGTGGAACAAGGAGGAGCATCGACTGTAAATCCGATTATATTGATGGATAACTCACCTGGCCGAGAACACTCTTCATTTATCATTAAGATCAAAATGTTGGCATCGATAAGCGTTGCTTCTAAATGAACAAATCACCTCAGCATGCGGCAACATTTTACGAACCATGTCATTGCACCTCTGATATCTTCGAGAAGAGTAGACAGTGAAAAACGGATGCCTCTACTGCTTCAACACTGTGCATGCGCCATTAATGGCTAAGAAGTGAGTGCCGATTGAGCCTTTGTTTTACTTTCTCCGATAAAAACGCGCGATAAAACGAGACGTGCACTAATGTTCAACATGACGATGCACATAGATGGAAGAGTGAACTCTTTTCGCGAACTTTTTTGCAGCATATACGGGTTTGTTTTATGTGAAAGTTTCATTCGAGTAGTGTTATGCTGTCAGTGCGTTACAGTAACAGCGCTTATAGTAGGAACTGTTGAGAGGCCTATGCCGCAAAAGAAACGAATGGCAATTCATATTCAATAGTGGACCATCTGTGCATGATTTGCACAAAAGAGAACGATGAACAACATCAGAGACGAATAATTTGCACTCATTTTGCATCGTATGAGCAAATAATTGTAGTGATTGACGCACCGATGCCATCTTCGACACTCATAAACGTTTCACCTCTCTTTTGTAAATTAAATATTAGTACCTAATTTATCATGCCATTCTGCAACGATAAATCCACCACTGATGGAAAGAGATGGGGGAGGAGATAGAAGGGAGGGGTTGGAAGTTGATAATCCTTCTACCACTTAGGTAATACGGGATCGTTCAAAAACATCCAAAATGCCGTATTTAATAATTCAATGCCGCAATTGAGTGATTATCAAAATTGCAACCGGTTCCGGCTTGCTTCTCTTAGTCGAATACTGATTTATGAATAGGTGTTTCCAAAATGCAGGTGAAATATTCGCTATAAAAAAAAATTAAAGTTCGTTCTCCTGAAACGGAATCAACATTATTTGGGTAATATAGCAGTTGAATAGTCATCTTTGAAACTTGGAACACTCAGGCTGAAATAAGATTTGATGAGGGAATGTTTCAGCAAATTTTTAGAGCTTTTAAAAGTTTGAAGTACAGTAAGCTGCGTGATCGGGAGAAGATTGTAATATGTTGCATTCCCTTGCATAAGTGCATATGAAAGAATGACTATCTGCACGAGTTGGATGAATTTTTCTATGAGATGGAATTTCTTTTGCGAATAAGTTTGAAAGTATACCGTTTGAATGATGGATATAATTGGGCTAGAGCTTAAAGGTCAGCAGGCACAAAGCAGAAATATTTCTGTGCTCGAAGATAGCCGTGAGAATAGCGTCGATATTTGTGCAAAAGAGGCTCCCCTTTTAAGAGGTATCGTTCAAGGGGGCATGTTAATTTGAAGATGATGTACACAACTCCAGCAGTGCACTAAACAATAGGAGGGTCATCGCTACATAGATGGCGTGCTAGCACAGGTCAATAACAGACCTCAACCGTCCACATACGTCCCTCAAGTACAAGTCCCGCACGACAGAGGGAGCGGCTGACAGATATGCATTCTTCCCACTTTAATATCGAACTAATCACATCCGACCTGCTTCCATTGTTATGAAATATTTATTTTGTTTGTTTCAATCTTCGCAGTAGTCTTAAAATTTCGCAGCTCAATAATTGTTTCATTGGTATAATCTTAGCCGTATTCCACTTTTAATTACCTGTTGACAGTTGAAAATGTCATCAATTTTTCGTAAAATTGCACGTTCTAAAATTTAGATAAGTAAGGTAAGTTTTGCGCATCTTCGGCGAACTTATATTTGCAGAAAGCATTTTGACGACGTCATGACTATACGTATATGCGGTCGTTCGCCTGATATGTGTATGTTTGTCGAGAATACATGGACCAATGGGGTTACATTCCACAATAGGTGGAATCAGAAAAATAGATCTTTTTTGGAAGATTCATAAAAGCGGTCGTTTGGATAAAGACATGAGTGCTTATTTGCGCATGATGTATTTTTTGTTAGCGGTTTTGACACTGGCTGATCTAATGGCCGCAGTTGCAAAAGTGCATAACTAGCTAACTTTTCTCTCACGTTTTTGTTTCCGAATGTTATCGCAGTTAAATTGTTTTATTAAACAAAATTTCAAAAAATACTCATTGTGCCACTCGGGACGTTGATAAAAACGCCAAATTTATTCTCTACCTATGTTCAAGCAAAAGCGGTCATAGTGATCGAGGGCGCAGCCAGGAAACAGGTTTGGCCTATCGTCCGCAGAAGTGAGGTCCGGGTCAGTGACGTAAGAATTACAAATTTCCACGATAGTGAGGCTCAGGTCAGTGTCCTAAGAATTACAAATTTCCACGATTTGGCTCCATGAAGGACTAGAGAATTAACTCAAAATGCTTCAAAATAGTTTCTACCTTGTGATACACTGATAAGCATGACAAAATTCATGGCAACAAAAATTATGGCAATAGTGAATAGAAACCAAATCTTTATTTCAAAGAAAAGAAAGATGCATAGAGGTAATCGAATAATATTGGAGACATCAACGACCGTCGAGCCATTTATAAGCAGTTGTCATATAGAAATGGGATTAGTGAAGTGGGAAAAAGTGCAGCGGAAAAAATTTCGCAAAATATTTGGATGGAGAAAGATGGGGAGGTGGTGCAATACACGCATGGAAACATGTTGCAGTGGCCGCATTTCTGTGCATACTTCAGTAAACTACGATTCTTTTCAGACCCGGAAACAAAAGTATGAGCTATCTCTACTAATTTTACACGCAGCATGTTCCAAATCTACCTTGGTGACTGCTAAACATAAAAAAGGATATATCGATCTTACGTCGAAGGCGACCTTACAGTCATGAAGCAAAGTAATAAGTCCGCTTTAAGACAAAGATATTACAAAAATCCAAGGCTAGAAACCTTCGGTCAAATCTCGTATTTGGCCTGATATTGGGCAAGAAAGATTTTGCGTGAAGCTAACCAAGTAAATTGGACGTTGTGAACACATTTTACATCACCAATTGCATGTGGTGACTATATTGATGACCAGCACTCAACAATCGAAGGTAGTAAATTATAAAAGCTTTTCCGAAGTGTTCAATGCATTTGTGATGCAAGCATTTCAGTAAGACTTATGCATTTTCGAATACGTTTTTGTAGATTTCAAAATATTCCATTTAATGACGGGGCAAATTTTAATACCACGGTAACGTACATTATCGTCTGCTTGAAGTGACCGAATACCCTTCCGACACTCCACTGTCTACAGGTGGCGGAAACCTCTCACGGGTTCATGAAGTGAGCGGCAGACGTTTAAGTTGTTATTAAAGGTTTTCCACAGTTATGCGCACATCGGCGTAGACATTTTTTTGTTCAGTACACTTTTCCAGTCATTCGAACAGAATGGCAATTCCGACACGATTGAAAGGTTTGACAGGTAACCAAACTGCACCACGTTTATAAAACAGTGACTGAAAATTGTATCGGTGAAAATTCGCATCAAATACGCAACATTTGTAAGAGCAAATATAAGGCTACAATTGTTGAAGATCCTTCTGCACGTCGTCGAAATGAACTGCTGATTTATGAAGTCAGCGTTAGACTTTTCCATCATCAGCAAGCGATTTGCACATACTGATTTGACGATCCGAAATATCGTTAGTGTCCATTGCAAACACTGCAGGTCCTAAAACGTTGCACTCAAGAATCCCACGTAATACTGCCTGGGCATTTGACAGTGACTTTCCCTTTTGACTTTAAATCCACGATTTATCAGGAAAGCCCTTATCCATTTAACTAATGTGGCTATGCTTACCTCTATTTTACGCAAGAATTCACGACGGAGAACTGTATCGAACTTATCTGTATAGTTTATATACGTCATATAGTATGGACTCTTCTCTGAACACAGTGATTCATCCTTTCAAGATGAATTGTGACTGCAGTGTACATGAACGTCCTCATAAGAAACTAAATTATGCCGGGATTATAATGTTACGATTATACGTGTGCTGCAAGGTGGCATCTTTAACAACAGTTTTGAGAAGTTTACACAATAATATAGTTGAACTTATCATGCGATGGATGTTGATGACAGTAATGGGTATTTCTTCAGAATGAATTTAAATAGTACTCTATCACGAAAAAGCTATAGTAAGCTGCAAGGGAAACTTCTTTCGAATATTATGTTCAGTGGTTTTATTAAAGCGCAGCTGGTACGTTTCATAGATACGGAAAGATCATCGTTTCATCTTCGACAAATTTATATCACCCATGAACTTGTTGATTGCCTTAAGAATTTACTCTACACCAACGTTCATCCAGTCGTTGTGTGAAAGGCATCCGGATATTTCAACGTTGTCGTTTTTGAAATTCTCGAGCGGATGCAGTCAGCATAAATCTCGTTTTTGACAGAATTATCATTAACGGCGCTCTTTTCCTCGAGACTCTGTGGTCTTATCATCTGCTTGCCTTCTAGTTTACCGCTGATATACCTAAAAACATCCTTTTTTCTTAAGAAACCGCTTAGTCTGAAATGTTATTCGCTGACGCATTTTTTGAAAACCCCGAAATCATCAGCATTAATCCACAAATTATCGAGACAAGTTCAAAACGACGGCGGCCACCACTACTGTTTTCTCTCCCTCTTCCTCCCTCCATTCTCTTTCCTTGCTTCTCCACCAGGCTTCGCTGTTGCTGCTTCTTTGCTCTCGTATAAAAAACCAGCGGTATTCTTTTTACGAGAATTGAAAAACGAGCAGGTTGTTAAATACTTCGGAGAGACTGTCATGACATGTGTTCGTTGCATATCTCCTGCATATGTCTTCGCCTTGATCAACATTTTGTCTGAATTTCCACATATTAATCCGAAGGAGAGAATAAATGAGAGGTAATGCTATGTACTTAAGAGAGACAAATATAATTTACGCATACAAGTGCCATCAATGTCGTGAGTGGCTTCCCCTGAAATCATGATTATCTCACAAGTTTGTGTGTAATAAAAGTGAGCGATCAAATGGTGCTGCATTTGGTCGTTACTTGATAATCTCATCGATCCACATTCAATGGCCGCATCCTTGCCCGTTGATTTCCAAAGGTTGCTTCACTCATATCAATCTCTCACTAAAAGACAGTTGTTAAAGATATTGGTTGATGGCATCAATCTTTTATGTTGGAACTTGTTTGATCGAAAATGCTTTGAAGGCTATTTTTTTCTAGATTTTCGCGCTCAAAGACATTCGCGAAACATTTCTTCGCAGCTACAAATTTTTTCTTATACTAATTCATGCGAACGTTGGAGAGAGTATGAGAGAAGAGAGAGAATAATACTCGACATCGTCGATCCCTGTGACCACATTGTGGTGTGTTGCATTAGTGCACAACTGACAATCTTCGCTCGGCAGGCGCCAATGATTTCCCATCAGCTGACTTCATTCATTGCTATTCTGGCCATTCAGCTAACCCGCTCAAGTATTTCACCGTTAGTCAATTTCAAATGAGAATTCGACATTTTCTAAAACACTCTTTTACGATGACATGAGGGAGAAAAGAACGCGAGTAGAAGAAAAGATTCATATTATAAACATTCATTCTCGACCACGAACGAAACTTTATTTATATTTCTAATAGAAAACCTTCAGCGTTAATTTCATCGTTTCTTCCGCTGTTGTGAAACCAGTCATGTTGTTTGCCTTATAGGCCCACACATATATATATATATATATATATATATATATATATATATATATATATATATATATATATATATATATATATATATATATATATATATATATATATATATATATATATATATATATATATATATATATATATATATATATATATATATATATATATATATATATATATATATATATATATATATATATATATATATATATATATATGTTCCTGACGGGAATATTTTTTAGGGAGGATAGTACATTTCAGAAACGAACAGTTTCGCTTCGTTTCACAGGCCTTACTCATTAAAATGCTCAAATTTTTCTCATGGGCGGCTGCTTATTCATCAAACAGCTGCCATCAACGAAATCATTCTAATCGATAACTTTTACTACAAAACAATTGTTTTGTCTCATATATTCGTTGACGGTTTATCCTCTAACGGAATTAATCTCTGTGATTTACAAATCACTTTTGCTCATTTATCCGAAATTGACTCGTCTCGTAACATGCTCTTTATATTTGATTCTTTCCGGTTATATTTCATTCACTTCATTTATATTTCATTACTTCTCAATTCTTTTTGTTTTGAAAAAACGCTGTGGTAGAAACGATAAAAAAAGTCGTCTCAGAATGGAATGCGAATGATTAATCGGTTGATAACTGGAGTACTTTTTTCTGAAATGAAATTTTTTTCTTCTCAAGAACACCCTGGAGAGGTCTACTTTTATGCATTACTCTACTTCCTACAAGTTCGCAGCTCGCACTGCACAAATGATCCATCGAGTTAAATTATAAATAAAATTACACATGCGATTGCAAAAGCATGTATCGCGTTTTTGAGACCTAACATATTTTTCCACTCATCAGCACTCTTTGAAAATTTTGAAGAATTTTTGCAGTATATCGCATTCGGTTGGCGAAAACTAAATGAGGAAATAACTCAGCGAACTTAATCGCAATACCTGAAGTTCTTAGTCAATTTAAGTTCACATCGCACGAAGAAAAAACTTAATAGACATGCAATTTGCCGTTTGAATTGGCTCGTTTTCCGTTTGTTCACTTTAGAAGAAAACTGGCGTCGAGAAGTTCTGAATAGGTCTCTTTGTCTTTTACATATTCTTCCTTGCCAATCTTCTATATTTATTTTATGAAGCGCTCTGTTGAATCTCTTCACTTACAGATTACCGGACGACTCCAAAGAATCAGATCATCCAAGAATATGGGCATTAATTGCTGCGGGATCAAATGGTTGGATAAATTACCGGCACCAGGTGCTGTTATGTTTTGCTAGTGGATATATAAGAGAATACAATTGAAAGTCGCCTTCCTTCCGTTCTTATCGTTTCATTAAAGCAAATCTAGACGTCCCCGAGGAGGCGGCACTAATTTTGAGATTTAACACGACAAGCGTAAGAAAAGGGGTCCTCAGTTTTGCTACCCCATCAAAGCGCTTCTTGACTATATGATGATGTGCGCTGTAGCATGCACTAAAATTTATAAACTATTGCTTTTTTTCGTTAAACACTCCACATCACTCGACAAAGGGTTTTCACGTTTTGAGACGAGGTTTCGAAGTGCTTACGATGCTTTAACCTAATGAAAGATTTTTGTTCACTGCTGAGAATGGTCATAGCAGGAACGAAGCACTCAACGCGCACAACGAGTTCATAAGTTCAACGCTTATTAGGGCAGTAGTTTCTGTCGAAGTCGATTTGTAATTTCGCTTTTTGTTACTTTCAACATTTATGGAATCTGATTTTAAAGATGAAAATTGATTGGAACACCGGATATTATCAACCGATTATTCATTCTCGGTGGTTATTTCCACATTTGAGCTTACATTCGAAGATTAGATCGATTTTTAGCGATGTTTGTCCCCTTGAATACATAAATGTGCATTTTACAATGAACACTCATTTCTTAGTTGTTACAAATGTGTGAATTATTCCACATTTTTTATCTTTCATCCACTATTTCTTTTGTTTTTGTTTTTTTTTTCCAAAATACTGTAGATATGAAAATAATCAAAAGAGACGAAACATAAAGCCATAATTGCATCGAAATTGCTGAAATCGAAAACAGTCGATCGATCGATCGCTTCGATTTGAGAGTTTTTATCGATTAATTCCTCTTCTTCCGCAGTAATTCTTTCGAATTCATTCATCGAAGCACTCGACTTTTCGTCCTTTTTTCTAGATGAATATACTTCAATTAACACCTTTTATATTTACTTTGTGCCTAGAAGTTCGATTGCTTTTTTTGTTGTTCATAGGTCGTATTTTGCACTTTCACAGTACTGATAAATTTTGGTACCTTTTCAGCGAAGATAATTTTCCAGGCAGGAGCATGTCATGCTTACCACATTCTCAGGAATCATGGAATTCCGAGCGATAACATAATATTAATGATGTACGACGATATTGCCTACAATAAAGAGTAAGCATTCCACTTCAGTTTCATTAACACTTTCAACATAATGAATACGTTTTTGAGTTAAATAGTCGTGCGACTGAAAGTTACTTTTAATTTCCTTTAATTAAAATTTAGAGATTGAGGAGCAATCGTTTCTTTGTTATGTGTGCAAAAGGCGATTACTCAAATTGTATAATAAAAATTATCGTCCGGCACTATCAGTCCGCAAAACTTTGTGCTCCCATTTTATAACACATTATATAGGAAAACATTTCCGAAGACAGTCTTTGCTGAAAAACGTCTTGTAGTAAAACATTTCTTTGCTATTTTTTTCATTACACTTGCAATGGCATATATATATATATATATATATATATATATATATATATATATATATATATATATATATATATATATATATATATATATATATATATATATATATATATATATATATATATATATATATATATATAGTTTAGATTTTGATATCTGTAAATTTTTCACATTCTAATCGTTTATGGACCATTGATTATAGCTCTTTTGATGCACCAAGAAGATTGATTTCTTTTCTGAATATCTAAACAATTCAAGGGAAGTAGTTCTCGATGAATGCTAGCAATTTCCCCAAACCTGCTGGAATATTACGCCCGCCATTCGTTTAAGAATCACCACTTCGAAAGTATTGGTGTTTGTTTCATTGCCAAATTCCAGGAATCCGAATCCAGGTGAGATCTTTAATAAGCCTGGTGGCCCAAACGTTCGGGAAGGTGTCAAAATTGATTACAATGGAAGCGATGTGACACCGGAAAATTTCTTAGCTGTACTCCGCGGCGACGCGAATTCGGTTAAAGGTGGTAATGGACGAGTGATCCAAAGTACAGCAAACGATCATATTTTCGTCTATTATGCCGATCATGGTGGCACGGGACTAATCGAGTTCCCCAACTCCATCGTATGTAATTTTAGTTTGTTGCAAAAGAACATACTAATCTGATCAGTAACAAAACCATCACACATAAGGAATGCGTAGGACCACTAAGACGGATGCATTGCCCGATGAATTTTTTGGTCTATGGAGAACTGCCAAATATATGGAAGAGGCAAATTTTGCAGGCCAGCGAATAGTTCGACTCGAGTTTTACGCCCGAAAAGCGCATTTATTTATTGCTCACAGTCTGTTTAAAATCACACGTAAAATCGCTTCACAATTTCGACTATGCAGTAAACTTTTCTGCGTGAAAGGAAACTGCCAACTGTTCAGTTTGCTTATGAGGTCTGGACCTGTTTGATCGTCTGAATTATTATTGCAAATTGCAGCAAAGATGCTCCACCTGATATCTTACTTTGCTACATACCGTGATCGATTATGCTGAGAGATATTTGGTTTCTACGCCAAATCTTCAAAGCTGGCTTCCAAGACCTTTTTCGCCACTAATTCAAAATATTCTGCGGTTATATTGCGAGCTACCGATAAATGCATTCTCAAGTCCTGACCAAGAATCAGCAGATCTAGACCATGTGCAGTAGGACATAAACAGGCCTCGAATTCGCTTGACTGGGATTTGTATAGTGAGAAACTGAGATCATGTTAGTTTTACAGCGCTTATATAGATTATTTTTTATTAAAGCTAACGTCTCGTATGTGACCTGTGGAGTAACTGAAGTAATTCAAGTAAACTAATTGTGCATGTGGACGTTTTCAAGGAATCCGTTCGAAATGAAATATATAGGGTGGTTCGTGCTAAAGTCTTTCGAATATATTGAGGAGAAAAGAATGAGCAAATGAGTTTTGACATGATATGCTACTTTTACATTTTCTTCAAACTACGCATATCATTTTATTCATTTGTTTATTGTTAATGTTAATGGCAGTCAGCAGTAAAAGTTGGTGAACTGTTTGCGAAGGACCGAATCGTCAGCAAAGATTTCTTGCCAATGTGTTCTCTGAATTATCGGCTTGTTATTTTGACCTGTGAAAAAATCTGAAAAAGGAATTTCACGTAAATAATTTGCATATTATGGATGAAGTAAAAGAGAACATCCAGACCACTACCTAGGGCATCAGAACGTAAAAACTGCAAGGGGTTTCCGCAGACATGCTGCAGCCTGTGCAGAAGTGCTTAGGCATCAACGGCAGTCACTTTTAGCACCACCTATGACCCTTATGTAGGTGAATGCTTAAGTATGTATTTAAATATTTGGATGCATGTATACTTATGTTATTATGTGGCGGGAATTGAAAATAATAAGTAGAAATAAAATTCACTTGCTTGTTCGTACTTTCTCAGTGGAGTTGAAGGTGGGCTACTTTTGTGTGCGCTAGCGCGCAGCCAGCATTTATAAAGTTTGGCCGATATATGGGCGTATCTTTAGCTGACTGTGAAGGATTTAAACGATGCTCTGCGGTCGATGTACAAGGAGAGGAAGTACAAACAGATGTTATTTTATTTGGAGGCTTGTGAAGGTGGCTCCATGTTCAAAAGCACTCTTCCCAACAATATTAATGGTAGGTGGATTTCACTTTTAAGGTCTTTCTTCAAGCTCTTCAATCCAGCCTGGGGGTGGGGTTCGTTGCGACATGGTCGACATTGCGGACGTATCGACTAACCATTAATAGGTTTATGTTTACACCAAACTTACAGGCCGTGCAGTTCACAAAGCCAATTCCTTTCTACTTACCTCTAAAAGATAATGTAACAAGAACCGATGTGTTGAATCCATGCCAAAAGGCCAAATCTCGACTTCAGCTGCAAAAATTTGCCGCAAATTTCGTTTTAAAACTCAGCTGCGAGATATTATTAATACCCTCACTACGATACTTCACCATCTTTCACTTTCATTCACATAACTTTTTCTGACGTTTGATAACGTTTCCGATGTCATTTTCAAAGCACATTTAACAGTCAGTGCCGTCTTGCTGTGATATTCTTGTGATGTGAGCTCAACTGTCGTTGCTCGTTCTACACAGAAGTCGTCATTCGTTGTGCTGAGATGTAAAATTGCAATAAACGCAAGTAAATATGTTTGCATATGCTCATATTTATATGCATAAGTCATAAAAATTGTAGTGTACGCAGTCACATCGGCAAATGAACATGAAAGTGCCTGGGGATGTTATTGTGATGGTGCTGGTCCAAATATGCCTTGTCTTGGTGACGTGTTCTCAGTGAGTTGGATGGAAAATGCTGATGTTGTAAGTTATACTCTTATAATCGCATAGCTTCATAATGCACTTTATCGAATTTGCGATTTTATCCTTCATATTGTTTGAATAGAATCTTTGAAAAGTGCCTAAGAGATTAGAGACGCTTACTTGTTTGTTAATTATCTTCACGTATCAGTTAGGTATTTTTGATTAATTGTTGGTTTGTCCCAAACAAAACACTATCATCAAATCATGCGTGTCCTGTATTAGATTCACATTGAGCAAAAACTAAATTTGCTCGACATTATTTGCCAAATCTCGAGATATACGTTGTTGTGCAATTTCAAAACTAAGAAACAGAATCCGCAGCCTCCGATTTTTGAAAGTGTTTTCGGATTTCATTTATTCTCAGAAATTCTTTACGTCCATAAATTTTCCATGTTTCTCTATAAAAAGTGTATGACTTACAGGAAAGATACTGTATGAATAAAATTTTTAGTTGCAATGAATACTGCTGATATAAGTAAAGACAGCCTTCGTTGTTCAGTCTTTTCATTCAGCTTTCAAGTGCTCAGCAACGTGTCCTAAATTTTCCACATTTTTGCCCCGATTACTGAAATTTACTGCTTCACTGGTCGATTAAGAAAAACGGGAGGAGATCAATTTGTTTATTCTGCACGTCAGGTTGAAAATCAGAGGTGAGAATTCATCCATCGGTCGACCGATAAAGAATACTTTGCCTTAACTGAAAAATAGTTGCACTGAATGGAGATTGTTATAAACCGCTCTGAAGAAAAGGTACACTTAAAAATTTTCAGGTCAATCTTATCTCCGAAAAGTTGAAAACTCAAGTTGGAATCGCTCGCAAGGCCGCAAAACTCAGTCATGTGATGGAATATGGTAATACATCAATCGCTGATGAATATGCGTCGAATTTTGAGGGATGGATGCAGAATTCTTCACCCACTCCCCCATTGTTCGGTGACTCGGTATGCCTTCTGAAAATATTAATGATCAAGTGATATCTCTATCGATAATGGAGTGATACTATTTTCTTGCAGTGGTAATGAAGTAGCGATGAAAATTTATTGAATGCTTACTTGAGATGGCTCATGTGAAATGTTCGCTTACCGCTACCCTAGAGTGGACTCAAAGGAAGAGGTGATTTGAAATGTAGATTTTTCATAGCATCAAATTGTTTTAAAAGCGGATGCATTGGTTCGACGTTGCTGATCCCTTTCAGATATAGCTGATTTAATAGTTGATTTATTTATCGATCTATCTGTCTATATATATATATATATATATATATATATATATATATATATATATATATATATATATATATATATATATATATATATATATATATATATATATATATATATATATATATATATATATATATATATATATATATATATATATATATATATATATATATATGGATAGATAGATAAATATAGATAAACATTTATATTTATATTTATATTTATATTTATATATAAATCTATGTTCATGCGTTTATAATGACGCTTTTATATCTATTACAGAGAAAAGGGCTCTCGATGATGGCAGTGCGTGAAATTCCAATTATGATGCTAAGAAAGAAACTGAAGACACTCCGACGACCCCATGAAAGATCTTTCATCAGACACAAAATAAAGAGCGTACTGAAGGTAATTTTGCCATATGGAATAACCGCGTTCAAGCGTATCAAAATCGCGCGCCCTAATTTTTTTCTCAGTAATGACTGTTATCGCTTGTTTCTTCTTAGCAGATTTGGCTTTTTGGCATTTAAAATGTTCTCTTGAATAACCTGGACGGCGACTGTCGCCTTTGTAAGTAGTTTTGCGCCACCCGTGATACTGATAATTAGAATCAGCTGCATGGAACCTTCAAATTAGTAGTCCAGGTATCACATTGAAAGTGTAGATTTCTCAAGTGGCCAAGTTCACAAAAATTGCCATGATTTTTGCTCTGTTCCCAACTTTTTCGCGTCCCCATTTTTGAATTCTAAATCGCTGATTGCTAAAATTCGTTAATTTTTTTCAGAAAAGAGACTATCTGAAGAAATTCTTCGTGAAGTTGGTAGCGGATCTCGTGCCGGACCGTTCTAGCCAGAAGCGTCTAATGGCAGAACATCCGGTCGCACTTACCAATCTTCATTGCTTTGATGACGTCGTCAAGGCTTTTCACGCTGTCTGCTTCAATTTTACTCGCGTAAGCTATTTCCTTCATTCGTTCCATATTGTTTTTATTTTATAATTTTATCATGATAGTGGTTGTACGGAAGTTGTTTGCCGCACTTTTCCTATGTAATCGTTTCATTGTGGTTTTAAGGAAATATTGACCTTTCTACACGAATGGCGTTCAAATCAAGTAATTGGTATAATTGCTTAATGATTTCACCACACATCTATAGGCGATAGATTTGCTCTCATCGTTGTTTGACCCTCTCTTTTCATAAATTTTTAAACTGCAGCATCATTTATTTGTGGGTCAATTATTGAGAGTAAGGGTGATTGATAAGCGCAAATAATGCCTCTGAAAATGTATGCGCCTGGAGGTGTCAGCAAAGGTGTAGCACCATGCGCTGAAAAATATTTTGATGTCACTCTATTTGGCAATATGCAAACGCTAAAATGCAAGGCGACTTATGGAGCATGATTAGCGAACATATGCGTTTGCTAGTTTATGTCTGCGCTCTATCTTATCACACCAACACGTACCTACTATTTTCTCGAGTCTATTCTTGGAGGTTTTTCATTAGGGGAATGAGGGGGGAGGAGGGAGAGGGGCGGTATTCTTGATTTTGGTACACCACAATTCAATAAGAAATAGTCCTCATTTCCGCAAAGAGTCAAAGAAGATTCCACCAATGAAACGGTGGTCACCCAGACCTTCTGATTTCTAAGACTATTTTATATTCCCTGTAGATGTGTAATGCATTTCCTTGTTTTTTTCAAAGGATTAGTTGTGTAAAAATAACGATGAACTCGAGAAAACCGATATTGAAAGATCACACTTATTAGGCTAAGGTAAGAAACTCTTACGATATGCTTTTTTTCCTGATGGTCGAGCATTTTATTTCCTTATTGCTTACTCCATCGCCGTTCCTATTTCGACATTTTCCGGTCGCATTGGACGTCTGCCTCAGTAGAATGATTTTTTGGTTTCTCGAAATCTTGTTTTCCCTATTCGTTTCATTCTTTCTTCAATCTTTTTATTTGCAGCCGTTTTGCATTTTGCATACCCTTCTTTTTGGCAGTTATGCAAGTTATTGCAATTTCTGCAATTATACAGATATTCTTCAATGCTCTTTATAGACATAAACGATTGCACTGCATAAAAAGTTCTATTTCAGAATCGTTACTCACTAAAATATGCGTATGTATTGGCGAATCTATGTGAGGAACGAATCGATACGGAGATTATACTTCGCAGATTAATGGATAATTGTTTGGACATTGAGATTCGCAATATACATTAGGAATTCGATGGAACTCTTAGAAATCGTTTTTTATCTTATGCGATATGGTGCTTCTCATCATTTATTCGTTGTTTTGGAAACGATTGTGACGCCGACTTTCTACTCCAGGCTGAATTATTCGGATAGTTGAGAAAATAGGCTGGGGTTTATCGCCAAATAGTACGTGGTAAGCTGCGGAAGTTGCATCCGGTAATGACTTCATTTCAACATTTTGATTTGCAAGGAAATCTTTCTCTTTCAAGGGTGTCTGCTTAGAAGGAAAGAACTCAGTATCGATGTTCATCGGAATATTGCAGTTATGAGCCTCACGACTGATTTTGTTTGCAAAACGTGACTTGTTTTGTCCACTCTTCTAAATGCTTCAATAAAATTGCCGTGATCGATATCAGTTTCGTTCTCGTATTTTCCTAATATCGAATGTGCTATACTCTATGTTCATGAAAACTTTCATTCAATAAAATTGTGTTGACCACTAAAATGTCGCACTTCAGATGATTCAATCTACAATCAGCAATGTTTTCATGATGAGATCTCAAACCCCTTATAAATTGCTGCATCTGAAGATGTGAGAGGGTGTCATGATAGAAGTAGAATGGCCATCAATATCAAATGCTACTGGTTGGTGCATCTTGTAAATTCCAGTCATTTAAAGCGCTTCATTATTCATACCAGCTTGAAATGACGTAGCGATAGGACAGTGTAATTGATATAATCAGTGAGGTTCTTTGATCACTTTCAATATCGTTACAGTGAGGTTCTTTGCAAAATTATTGTGATGGTTTTTGGGTATAGATTGCCTGAGGGTATATTCGTCCATCCGAGAGGTGACAAAATAGCCCACCGAGGTTCAAATTCGTACTTGAATAAGAATGCTTAAATAAATTACACAAGGATTTTTGTGTGCTCAAGTACACCACAAAAGCTCCAACTCGAATTTGTTGATTTTCTCTCAAATTCTTCGTCTAGTCACCATTCAGATGCTGCTTGTCGTACCTGACGTCTCTATAGTTGCGTCAGCATCGGAGATCGTTTGATAATGACGTATCCACAAAAAACCGAATGCTATCTGTCGTCGGCGATTCATAAGAAGTGATAAGGTGTGCCGTAAAGCATTGCTACTATCAGCGTTCTGAGTATGGCTGTCGTTCGGCTAGTACTTCTTCTTCTCTCTCTCCTCCATAATATCGACGCAAAGCGATTTCTACACTACAGGCCATTGAGGTAAGCGACTAGGTCCTTCACAATAGTATCAAACGATAGAAACGCCGATCACATTTTCGCATTTTCTTTGCTGGGCGTACATGAAATGACCACTGTGATGAATAGTGGATTATGTCATTGCATAAGGTGCTTATTGTTATCAGCGAAATTGCATAAGTGATAAGTTGCCAAATAACTGTGATAGGCCGATCGTTGGCTCTGCTATCACATCAAGCAAATGTGATTGGACGCGTTATACTCATCGGATCACCATTTAATTTATCACTAGTTTGAGTGTTCTCGGAAAATGTCATCCGTTTTCATCTGCAATCATTTCTACGTGGATTTTTCGAAGAGAGGAATGGAGATACAGATATTCCGATCACGATAAATGAACAGTTCGGTTCAACTTTACATATGTCCCAGTTTTCATCATCGGTTATTTTTAGATATATTTAAAAAATGTTTTCTTTCTCTCATAATCATTAGACTTTAATGTCAGAGATGGGCGCATAGTTTATTCGATAAATAAATAAAGGTTGCATGCTAAGCTGAAAAACCTAAATAGTGTTTGCATTGTATTTTTTGATGTTAGGCCGATCAAAAAGGCAGGTTTTAAAGCCACTTAGCATTTTAGCAGCATAGTAGCGAGTGGGCAGGTATGTGTCTCATTTGCAGGATAAACGAAGATGCAAGTGATCCAAGCGAGAATCATCCGCGAATATGGGCACTGCTTGTTGCTGGTTCAAATGGATGGTATAATTACCGCCATCAGGTAAGCGTTTAATGATCATTCAATTTCTGCAGAGTGATCCAAAAAAACTTTTTAACCCAAATGAGAACCATCAGGTTAACTGGTACAAAATTCCATATGGTTTCCACCTCGTTAGTGTAGGCGGCTTGCGCTCTGCTGTGCCAGTTGTCACCATTCACTTTGCCGCTTCGGTTGAAGCATTATAAAAATTTTGGGTCACTATATGCTAATCGGCTGCACTCGCAGACGCATAAATAGTCAATTGTGAGATGCGAAATTGTATTTCAAAACGCAAAGCATTTTTGTTTGGTTGCATAATAGCAATATTTCAACGTTTGAAGCGAACAATCTTCGCGTCCGCATAAGTGTCTGTTTGAGTCTGCTCTTCGTATGTGTGTATGCGTATGTATGCGCACGCGTATGTCAACGCGCAATGTGCGTTTGCGACATGCTTACGTGGCGCATATGTGTGTATCTGCATGTATGAGTTCCGTCTAGCCGTCCATCTTGACAGATCCGTGTATCCGTACGATGGGCCGAAATGAAAGCTGTGACATTTACTGCGTTTAATTTGCACCACATCTCCCCAAATATGCCTTAATCACAGTTTTTCACTACAGTAGGCTGATTTAGTCATTGTAGGCTCACTGTGAAGATAAATGCGCAGCGGGCCAGCCTGCTTAAGTTGAAATGCAAGTATATATTTTGTTATTTTTGTTTGTTCGCTCGTGAATAGACGACCAGAAAAATAACCAAAGGGATAAGCTGATAGATGTTATAGCGGTTTTAAGGCAATATATAGCTATTCTTCAGGCTGATGTCTGCCATGCATATCATATATTAAGAAGCCATGGTATCCCGGAAGAAAATATTATTACTATGATGTATGACGATATTGCCAACAATGAACGGTAAGTTTTTATGAAAGCCTTTTAAAAAGCGGTTTTCGATCGTTGCAGTGAGGTTATTTCTACTTTTCCCAAGCATTATTTCTTAATATTCAATGACAAGAGAGTCGTTAAGTTATCTTTACTAAGTTTTCAAATTCCATAATCTGTGATTAAAAAATTCAAATCTGCCTTTTTAGAAAAGCCAGACAGGGAAGCGGCGACTATTAATTTGATTTGGTACTATATAATTATTCCTAAATTTAGGCCACACTAGCGGAATAGGAAGAAGTACATTGCAACGGCGACGTTACTAGATGAATATGAGTCATGTAACTAACGCTATGTGAGGCATTTATGCTTGCCACTTCTTAAAGGATTTGGCTGCCCGTAATGCGCATCACCACAAGGTCTGCATTAGGCCTCATTCCGGTTCCAATCGCCGCGAGACAAACAGGAGATCGGGGTCGAGTTTAACTCATCTTCATGTGGTCGTCGGCCAAGCTTCCTTTAAAGAGGCTGGAAAATGCAAGAAAACATTATGCCAAAGCTGGAGAACACTTTACCTACGCTTGAAATGTTTTCAATGTGTTCTGATGGTTGCAGTAACCCATACCCCGGCAAAATATTCAATAAGCCACATGGAAAAGAAGTGTACAATGGAGTGAAGATCGATTATAAAGGAAATGACGTCACACCACAAAATTTCCTCGCAATATTGGAAGGTAACGCGAGCGCTGTTACCGGCGGTAATAAGCGAGTCATACGAAGCAATGCACACGACCACATCTTTGTGTACTTCACTGACCATGGTGCTAGTGGACTAATCGCTTTCCCCGACGAAATGGTACGTCGATGGAATTTTTTCTGTTTTCGGCACGTCGTCAAATTGTTGCTTTTGTGTCTACGATGTGAATGAAGATCACATTTTTGTTATGATGATTTGCGAGAAAACATTGCATTCACTTTTTTGTTATCATTTTCTATGCAGAAATCATTTAGGGAGGATTAAAAATGAAGAGAAATTTGAAGTGTTGCACGTGACAGTAAAATTGTGTTAATGCATAAATGATACGTTTATTGCTTCAATAGTTTTGCCTGAGGTAAACAGTAATTAATGACAGCAGAAATGACAAAAAGCAAGAATAAAAAAGCAAAATGAAAAGGAGAATGAAAAGAACAAATGAAAAGAAGTGATACGTTTATTTCCTCCTTTGTCACTCAGTGCTACAGTTTCTCTCTGGGAAAGTTGAAAAACGTTCTCTGCGATATTCCATCGATACATCAAAGTTTTTAGTGAATCATTTAATAATATCGATGAGTTGAACACAGCTTTATAAAAGAAAATACCTTCGGAAATGAAAAAAAGGCTTTCAGTTGACTGCTGGCGACCTGAATACGGCATTGAAGAGGATGTACAGAAGAAGGCACTACAATCAGTTGGCGTTTTATTTGGAAGCCTGTGAAAGTGGTTCTATGTTTAATGGTATACTTCCAGCAAATATTGGTGGTAAGCATAGCTCGTTGTTCCCACTTCGGTATTTATTCATTGCCTTCTTCATATTGGACACATTCTTTGTGTCGATTTGCTGCATTAACAAAAGGATCACAACAACACGACACGACAAGACACAACGAAATAAAAACGACAACGGGATCACTTCAAGAAATTGTTTATTGTGTTGCTGTGTTTGTTACGCGGCATTATTTATTAAAAGTGAGCTAAGAAGTGATAAAATTTTCATAATCCTCTAGCGTTGTTATGCTTTATTAATCCCAGAATGCTTAATACTTCAGTTATTAGACGGATAAGATAAACAATCGGCGAATGTTTATCATTCATCTTTACGTATACGTTTAGTATACGCGATTACGGCAGCTAACGATCATGAAAGCTCATGGGGTTACTACTGCGACAATGATATGCGACTTCCTTGTATGGGCGATCAATTTTCTATAAACT
Source organism: Ascaris suum (assembly GCA_013433145.1). Taxonomy (NCBI): domain Eukaryota; kingdom Metazoa; phylum Nematoda; class Chromadorea; order Rhabditida; family Ascarididae; genus Ascaris; species Ascaris suum. The sequence goes on along the minus strand of CM024178.1, from coordinate 4,495,732 downwards.
GGATGGAGGATTCTGATGTGGTTCGTCGATTTACTATATTTTTCAATCAGCAAAGCTCGCCTTTAGGATTGTTGTATGTTGACAAAAAAACCAATCTTAATCACAGTAACTTTCTAGTAATCCCCCACTTCGCTCATTAGGTAATATCAACAAAATATCCCAAACTTCCTACAATTTCCTTAGTTATAGCTCGTATTTTTCGTTATTCGACCATTATTCTATATTCGATCTTCTAAAATGAACTTAGAATAAAAATTTCGTGTTATTTTCTATCTTCTCGTATCTATCACACAATAAAATTAAAGCAAAAGTTAGTTTATCCTTTATTAATATTTTTTATTCTTGTGCGTTCTTTTATAACTCTTAAAATATTTTTGCTAAACTTATCACGCAGTTTGATTAGTTTTCAATAATTAACGAGCAAAAAAGTTGCATTCAACAAGTTTCTTACGATACAACCTCAAATCGCAACGAAGAACTATGCTTACCTTTCCACTCAGTTCATTGATTTCTCTATAAATTTCGACAGATTGAGTTTTTTGTGCACACTGAATGGTTCTCATTTCATGTTATTGACAGTTTTGTCCTCATAAACGAATTTTTGCTCGAATATTTTTGTCGATGACATAAAAACAAACCGTCAGTTAGTTGTATAATGTATAGAGTGACCGCGTATTGCGCATTCGAGAAGTGCAAAGTTATGAGTCGATTAGGGCGAGATTATTTCAGGAGCAGTTGAATAAGGAGTCTCTTCAACAGCAGTATGAGATTGTTAAGCAAAAGACCAATTTGAGTCATGTGATGCATTATGGTGATCTATCGATAGCGAAAGAGTTCGTTGCAGACTTCCAAGGGTGGAAGAAGGGGCCACAGCCAAGAGTCTCCAATCTGCCGGTTTGTTTTTGATAAAATAATATTTGAAACTGAGAATAAATATGAAAAAATTGAGCTGCGATTTCTCACATTACCTTTTTGTAAAAAGTCCACTTTTATAAAACCCACGTGGTCCCAGACGGCTAAATAGTAGCAGAATTAATTAGCTGTTTCAGGTCTTGTGCGATTATCACCAGCTGTTTGTCTTGTTGCGTTTACTTGCTTAATCACCTCTTGAATTATGGGGGACCACTGTCGCTTTGTGATGTTCATCAAAATTTTTGAAGAGAAGTTAGCGCAAGAGATAGCCAAAAATGTATTTCTTTTGCGCTTTACATCATAATATACAAATCATTGAAAAAAAAGAAGTAAGAGGAAGTATTGCATCCGCCGAGTTCCTCATAAGTTAAGAAATATTTTCGAATCATAGTGGCAATGAAAATATCAGCACCCAATGCGGATACAACCGAAACTTGCATAACTTAGGTTGTCTTGCATTGTTCGATTGCTTCATGAACAATCAAAACGTTGAAAATTCATGCCTGTTTATTTCACATTACAATCGTCAAATTCAAACGGCCATGCACAAAAATATGCAGATTTCTCGTATTTCGCTGAACGGTCGTCATAAGACTAAAGTTATGCAACTACAGAAAAAAAACCCAACGACAGCTATGCTACCGTCATTAAATCACTCATTATTATGCTTCAATCTTTTTATTTCGGTCGACAGCAACTACGATGAGGCAGAACTGACTGGGCTGCGTCAGATGACATATCACTGAAAAGAATACCCATTCATTTTCCCATCCATTCAGCGTGTCTTGCATATCGGTAAATGAATTCAGAAATGAAACCTCATTAAACGACAGTAAAAGTGCCACAATACTTGGCATAGAAAGTAGACAAGTATAAATGTGTCAGTCTTTATTGAGGCTGCAGTCGTTTGCCATATAGCTTCTTTGTAGGTAGCAAAGATCGAGCATATTGCTTTGAAAGGCTAACTCTTCATTTATTAGTTTATTTTTATTTTCTTTCACTTTACTTTTGCTCCAGCATCCGGAGGTGAGGGAACATGCAACATGAATAGAAAGAAAGATGGTAGAACGTACAAACAAATGCAAGAAAAAATCCACGAAGCGACAAGTATTGCGCACAGACATCCAATATATCAGGATTCATCGCATGGAAGCAGCAGTGGTGTGTAGGTGAAAACGACTTACTTGCAGTTTGAAAAGTGAAGAAGTGGATAGATTGAGGTGTCGATAGGAAGGAGATTCCAATCCTATACAACAGGGAAGTGAAAATTCTTCATGGCGCTTTTTATGATAGGATACTTTTTTTGCGAGCTAGAACTGCTGTACATGTCGACAGCGGTGATGTACCAATTGGACCGTTTCTGAGAACAGAACGTCGTAAAAGTCGTCCACGATTTTATACGGAAGAATCAAAGCAAGCTGGAATCTGCATATCACACTAAAGCTTTCTCAGTCGGCGTGTAAGTTGGCTGATACGGACGCAAGACAAATTCGCGAAAAGTGGCAAGGGTGAATCGTATTTGCCCATTCTCTAGCATTCTCATATTGGAAACTAGCTAGTGGGACCACAAAGCAGCGGTGTATTTTAAAGCGGATCGGCCGTAAGGAATGACGGCCATTTGTCTACATCTCTGTTCAATCGACTAGCGGTGAACGTGCTCTAGCAAGACTTTAAAACACAGCAAAGATCAGCGAACGGAACGTTAGCAATTTTTACACACGATCTAGGTTGTGAACAGTTTGCTATGATTCCCACAATAAGAATAGTGCTCAAATAGTGCTTACACTTGCGAACCCACACTGCCTGACCTTACTTCAGTGTCCATCGCCGTGGACCGTCATTCCTCCGCCGTACCGCATACTTTCGAAAATCTCACCTCGCAATGGTTTTAAATTGTAGTGATTTGTTTGCCTAATACCTCGCTGTGTTTGTGAGTTGAAAAACGATGTTCTTGAAATAACGGTGAAAAGCAGAAACTCAAGGAAGTGCGCAAGTTGCATTCTTGTCTGGCTTCTTGACTATCACTTCAAACGTTTCCTCACTCTTCGACGTGGGACTCTTGAAAAAAAAGGGAAAGTAAAAAATCACGGTAATATAACGCCTCGTGAGAAAAACGCAACAATATTATGCTTCTCCTGTCCTTCTCTGCCCATCTTCCCTCTATCCCCTTCTCCCATCAACCCAACTTCAAATGCGAAACATGGCACTGCTAAATCCTGCAACGCGCATCCCTTACAAGTTGGGAAGTTGGAGTACGAGAAAAAACGAAAAAACTGGTAATTAAGCAGCGTCGATATCGTATATTCGCATTAGAAGGTGAACATAAAAAGTACCTTGCTCCTTGAATGCAATTTTCTCGTTGGATCAAGATCAGCTGTGCTGTACTCCCAAATGCCTACAATCTATTGGAGCGGAAAGGTTTTAGGTGACGATATGCGTACGTTTCAAAATTTGAGAGGTGCCCGTCATGTATTGCAGAGAATTTTGAAGCATTGCCCTGTAATTTTTGAGATCTATGTGCTTTGACTGTTGTTCACTGTAACAAACATTTTTTTCTCTTTTGAATTCAACTATTGCAACATATTGGGAACTGAAATTTTTGCAGCCTGTTAGAACTGATATCAGTGAATTGCAGAAATCAACCTTCTGGAGGATGTGCCATCCAGAAATTGAAGGCAGAGAGAGATTTAGTTGGAGATCGTTGATTACCGATTATCCCATGTAGACAATTCTGGTGACTTCGTAAATTCCGTGTAGGCCGTTACTTAATTACTAATTACTCCAAAACTAATTAATAGTACCATTATGATTTCTTTCAAGTTGACGTGCCCCAAAGATTGTCATATTTTGGGTTGTGGCATCGAAGATGGGAAATTTATGCCTAATTTTCTTTATGCTCAACATCTTCAAATTCTTATATACATACCAGAGATACTCAACGTACAATCTTTAAAAACAAATCTTGATGGGCAATACCACGGTCGCGTCCCTTGCTAACTCAAGATAGCTTGCAGCCGAATTATACTTTCATTCGGCGTTTTTGCAAATAATTAGGCATTTTGCTTATTGCATCATAATCACGAAAACTACTGATCTCTGTTGCAGGAACCACCAATATCAGCATGGCCTGTGAGAGATATTCCACTTCTAATGCTCGACAAACAGTTACGTCAAGAAGAAGACAGTAAAAAAAGAAGAGAAATAAGAAGGAAAATCGGCAAAGTTCAGCGAGTACGTCCCTTTTACAGATTTTTATGAGAAATTAAGCAACTTCACGTTCCTCATGCTCTAAGCCTTAAGAGACAATTGTTCTCAACGAACCATGCACTTGAGTTTCCCACTGTTAAAAGATGACCAGAAGGAAAGTTCTCTATGGCTTTGTTATCTACTTAAGATATGTAGAGACAAGTTTTGCAATTACTGAATGAATTTCAACAATTTTAGCAGAAATCCGTTGATGTGGCATCTTTTAGAAGCGTGAATATCTCGATAACTTCATGATCGATTTGGTGGAGGAAATCATTCACGATCCGATTAATCAACGACGGATCCTTAATGTGCATCCTCCCGCTCTAACCAACCTCAAATGTTATGACAGGGTCGTCAAGACGTTCCATCGAGAATGCTTCCACTTCGGTGATGTAGGTTTTCACTTTATTAGATACACCTGTAATTTCCATTACAAAAGTGAATTATGGAGCTGTGATGTCTGTATGCGAGTATATATGCGTATGTGTGCATCTATGCACTTTCACATATGTGTGCACGCGCATTTGCGTATCCGTGTTATATATATATATATATATATATATATATATATATATATATATATATATATATATATATATATATATATATATATATATATATATATATATATATATATATATATATATATATATATATATATATATATATATATATATATATATAAGCTGTCCGTGTGGTAGTCTCAACTTTCATGCCATAAAAACATCACAGTGAAATTTGTTTCCATATAAAAAATGCAAATCCGATCTTCGATTCCTTGGATCTTATTTTAAAGTCAATGCCAGACAGTCCGCTGCTTCATGCGTGTCTAGGTAACAGGTAGCAAATTGGAATTACCGGTAATATTGCACGGAAAAAGATGTATCACATTACAACCTCCGAGACACGATATTCTGCTAAACTCTGTCCACGGTTTTATTGTTACCATTGCGGCTCATCGTTTCATGCGTTGCTCGCAGTTACTAGGCACACAACTAGTTCTTGAGAGTCCAGTCACTAGTTTCTATGCATTTCGTACAAAGTTCTGCAAAAAACGCAATATCGCATCATCATTTCTTTGCGTGCATGTATCGTTTATTAATTTGCACCCTTCTTTCTAGCAGTTTCGAGTAACGATAAGCTGAAGTTGGGCTCTTAAAAACTGACATCTTAGGCTTATTTTTATTCTTTTACTATTTAATTCATCTGCCTTCGAAAGTAACTGTAAACAGTTAGGGTATTGTAAAGGGTGGATAGGCGCATTCTCTTATATCATTGTTCGTATATAAGCAAAAGAAATTCTTGGCTGAAAGTTTCTATAATTGTGGCTTCTTAGGAATTTGGGTTGTTAATTGTTGCGCCAATGTTTTTTCTCGTTGTGCGATCGGTCGGCCTCGTTAAAAGAATCGAAGAAGCGTAAAATGTGTCGGTTTTTCGGTTTGTTTTCCTACTTGTTTCTGTACTTACAATCTTATTATCGTTGCCTTTTTTGGCAACTTTCTAAACGTCTCTTTTTCAGAATCCATACGCGCTGAAATATGCATTCGTCTTGGCTAATTTATGCGAGGAGAGAATCAACGTCGATATAGTCATTCATAAAATGTTACAACATTGCTACGATATTGAAGTTACTGGCATACACTGACTTCGTTTCTAAAAACTAACAACTTCAACCTTTTTTCTCCCAAACGGAGTGTATTCGCACCATTAGATCTGTTTTTTAAAAAAAAGCAAAATTCGGGATTGAAACCGCTTTAAAGGCTTAAATTGCAGTCTATTACCCGGTAATAAAATCTAAGTGACTATTATCGTGCATTTCTCTTGCACTTCTGTCGATTTCGTATGAATCATCTGCGCATTGATAAACTGCTGCATGAGTTTTTGTTGGCCTATAGTTTGTATAAGTCGGATGGAGATTTGTCCCCCCCCCCTCCCCCCCCCCCTGATATCCAAAGAGGATGAGGGTATTTCAGAACAGGGCGCTATTCAGTATTAGGTTACTACTAGGTATTGCAATGATCATATGTTGATGCAGCGATACCGGTTTGATCTGTCTGTCGTTTTATGCTGTTGTAGGAAATCAAATTTAGAATTCTGTGACAGTTTTTTAATAGACAGGGATAGCTTGTATTTCGGCATTACGAACCCAGAACTGCTTCATATAGCTTACAGTTGCGCAGATGACCAAATACGGTTAATTTGCTCGATTATTTTTACTTTCTGCAGATTACCTTCTACAATGCACCGTTCGTTTGGTGTTTACAATTGTGGACGTGATTTTTTGTAACCTCTTTTCGATAAAACAACACTATATATATATATATATATATTATTGGAGGGTTTTATTTGAGCACTACGAAACAATATTTAGCGTTGAATTATCAACGCAAAACGCACCGTATCCGGAGTATTTTTCGTCCAATGTATCATCGGTTCGTTTTCGACAACATATAAAGAGATGATAGAATGACCCTTTTCGATGAAAGATTCAGTGAGATGCACAAATGCTTTCTGCAATGATTGCATCATAATAGCAACATGGCGGTTATGACGCATAAAGAGTGCATTCTTTAATTAACAAAATTACAACCACATATAGCATTGTTACGTGACTTCTTAAAATATAGCAAACATTTGGTGGGTATTCATAAGGACATATATCGATTTATCAGAGACTGTTGCATTGCATGCAAAGTTCCAATTTTTTGTGATGGGTAATGGCTAGCCGTAAAGAGCAGAGAACTGCGCGTCGCTACGACACCAAAGCTTTGATTTTTGAGCAATGGGTGCAACCTAGGTACTATATTCCTCCTTTTATAATTTTCAGAACGATTATCGCAATTATAACCACCGAAGGTGGTACTTGTACGGCATCTAAGACAATGTTAATAAATAAAAAAGTACAGCACTTGCGTAGTATAGTGCGATGATTGATATACGTTTAATGTCGGGCAATGCAATATATACACAAAACAACTAAACTAAAGATCATTTGTTGCATATGTGGTGCTTTGTTATGGACTTCATTTTAGCCACCCACCGATAGGTGTTCCTCTGATTGATCTGGCTCACTTTGGTCGAGCTGAATGCGAATAATAGTGCTTATAGTTGATATTATTCTTTAAACCAGAAAACTTCGAGTATTTCCTTTTTCACTAACGATTTCAAACATCCATTCGCTCTTATACAAAAATAGCATATATACCGGAGCGAAAAAAATGCAATTTTATAGAATCCAGTTTTACTTCGGCGGTTATAATTTAGTATATTTCCAGAAAATTTAATCAAACCCTCACCATTAACAGCCACAGGGTTGCAACTACAAAGTATTTTACATATCGTTTTCCTCCATCTCAAGGAAATCAACTTTTTCAAATATGGACAGGGCACATCTAGCGTCTGCCGCTGTGAGAGAACTGGCTTCGAAATGAGACCGTTGTTACCAACTAGGCTAGCAATGGTCAAAATTATGGCATTTTTGGCACTTGCAAGAGCGGTGCTTTTATTTCGAGGCCGTTGGCTATCGATGCAGACCTCTGTGTCCAATTTTTCATTTGTGGCGGGAATAAGGTAGGGGGAGGATTGGGCAAAGAAAGGAATAAACTTGCACCTCGTCTAGTTAAAATGCAACGTTTGCAACATGGCTGACCGCTTGCTGTCTGCCAGTTACATGCTTTGATGTTTGTTTTGTTCGAACTCAGCACTGCAGAAGTCATTCGTTGTATAATTATGACAACATTTTATGCATCAATGGTTAGAGCGAGAGTGCGGCTCGAAGATTGCCTCTATAAAGGTAATTCAATCATCAGAATTTCTAATTGCGTTGCTTGAAGTCGATGCCAAAGTTGTTGACGCGTGATCTCGATGCGTAGCCGAGTGCGATTGGAATGAAGGCTTGCATTGCTCTTGCTTCCTCGTCTTCGATTTGTTTAAGCGAATAACATTTTGGAACTGCACACTATGACCAATATTAGATTTCTGCGTATATTTGTATACGGTGGGAGTTGAGTAAATAAGCTTAAAGACATATTTGAATATATTTGTGTCTCTGCTTAACACTTGTTTCGTTCTTATGGAAAATATAGAAGTTTATTTTACATATCGCGAATTTTGTGAATAGTATATGTTCTCTTTCATATTGGAACTTGTTGAACCGTATTCGCAGACCATCGAACTCAGTGATCCAAAGAACGGTTGTAGGCGTGAGTTGCAGCGATCACTCGGATTTAAACGTTAGCCAGCATTTTATTCTTCCCTTCTCTTTGTGGCTTATTCTTGCGTTCGTTTTGATCATTCAGGTGCGGTAGCTGGATGAGCTAATTTTTCTTGCTCGTTTGTTAAGCATACAAACTCTTCGTATTGGCTGCTATCCCAATGCGTCTCTTATGCTGCAATTCTTTCCTTTTTTCGACACTCTGAAAGATTTATTGATGTGATTCAACGAGGCAATAAGGTTTTAGTGAGTTGGCGAATGAATGCTATTTCGTAGCTACAACAGCTAATGAATGCTACAAAAATTAGCGTATTTCTTGAACGTTATATTGATTACCGTTGTTTTCATTGATTAATTAAGCCTTTTACGGGTAGGTTTTTCCTAACAATAGCAAATCGATCTCATAAACATAAAGCATTTTGGTTTAGAGCTGTTTCTTTTTTCTTTTGACATATTTCACTTGTGGCTGATATTTGGATTCGGCATCATTTCAAAAAATACCGTACCGAATCTTGCAGGAAAATATATTAGGTTTTTAAATTTTCGATTGGATGCGGGTGGAAAACGGAATTTCCAATTTCGGTTCTTTGATTTAGGAATGCATCCCTTAGGTGCTGTATAAATTATGCATCACTCTCTATGAACTTCTCACATGCATCTCTATTGATATGAGTAGGGAATCACTTTGTATCATATTGGCAATTCTGTTTAAAAATGCCCACTCAAATATAGCGAATGATGGCTCTTATATAATAAGCCAGCACTGTTTATTTCTAATGTGCACACTTCCCCTGTTCTATCGATAAAAATTGGAAAGAAAGAAGAGAGCCGCATCGCTGAGAATCTATCTCAAAGGTAAACACTGCACCGTTGTGGGAAATTCTTCGTATTTCCGATGGAGTGCATTCGCCGGATTTCATTACATCCCCTTTTCCGTTCAATTAGCAACATTTAGTGTACTGTCGACTTATAAATTATCTCTTCATTTCCAAATTTCACTTCATGAAAATTCACTGAGTTCTTTTAATTTTTTTTCTCCAGTGAGAAATCATTGATCAATTGGTTGTCACGGCACTATCTGCTTAAATACTGACGATGTGCTTTGGACGATGTAAAGCTCCACAAATAGAACAGTTATCAGTGAGCCCATGAGTGCTTCTTCTGCACCCTGCATCATTCTACGATTGGACTTGAATCCCCAACTAGGTTAAAAAGGCATACGAAAACAGAAAAGGACGAGAGAAGAAATAGCCAAAAAGTTTTGGGTGATAGGAGACTAGCGGGAAGTTCATCTACATCGACAATCGGATACGGTTCTATTAATTTAAGGGCAGTTATGCGGTATATATTTAGAGTTGAGGTAAGTATATTTCGCCTTTCTGACTAGATTTTTAAAAAAATATTTGAAATGTTGTTTTGCGTTGAGCCGTGTGGATATCTTATTCCTGAGTTTCAATAAAATTGGCAACGTTCCAAAAGAATTTATATTATTGAGAAATTCTATCAAATCATTTCATTAAAAACTTTTTAAATGTGAATTACTAAATGTGAATAAATTGTTACTAAGTATGCAGAGTGATTTCCTTCGAGGTGACGAGAACACTGACCGTCTTCTGGCTTCATGCTAAGGTAACTCGCTGTGAGCTCTTATCTGCACTATCGTCGCGTTGTTCATGTCGCAATGGTCTCTTTTCCAGCATTTAATTCTAGATCGGCCGCTACGACAACAGAGTATGAATCAGCGTTGTGTTCGTACAACACTGCTACCCTCGTAATAATTCACGACAATGTGATGTTCGCATAAGCTCAACCATGACCGTTTAACGATCAATAATATCCTATTGTATCCTGTTTACCGCTATGGAAGGTTCTCATGCTGAATTCCCTCACATTCCAAACTGTTTTCTTTGTGTATTTGCCATATTTTTATGGTCTGTCGTCCATTATATTCCAGTAATAACTGTTGTTCCGTTGCCATCCTACAAAGTGCTCAGTTATAGCGCTCATCAGTTTTATTTTTCATTTTCAGATGCGATCCTTCCACTTCGATTTTTATGCGCTTTTTGTCTTATAGAATTGCACTGTGGTGGGCGAAGCCATGTTTGTACGTATATATGCGTATTTGCGCATGTCTGCTCACCTGCTCATTTCACTTCGACAACCTGTTGAAGGTAAAGCTACAAAATCTAGTGATTGTAGTTTACATCACTTTGTGATTGAGAAACTATGAAATGAGTGTGAGCCATCCAATTAAACGTTTAAAAAAAATTCCAGTGCATCTTCTCCTGTCTGATTTTTTTACACCAATCGTCGTCTTATAGGAAAAGATTTATTTATGGAGGGTTTCCATGATGAGTCTTAGTAATCAAAATATGGAGACATTATATTGCATGTGTATTTTTTAAAAGTTAATTTATGCATTCAATTGATGAGATCATGGAATGTCAAAGCGCATATTGTATCTGCCATTCTTACATTTGTAATCACTAAAAGAGTCATGCATCTGCTTGTAGCCAAGATGCAGTTGCCCACAGCAATAATACACTTACCTATAAGAATAATGCATTTGCATATAGGAGTGATTTTTTGCATATCGCCGTAGTGCAGTTGCATAAGCAGTAATGCAGTTGCCTATGGCAGAGAACATAAAAGTTGGAGGAAATGAAACGTTTGCAAGCAAGAGTAACGAAGCGTAACACTTCGTGAGTGTTGCTCGTGTGATTAAATTGAATTTGCGGCTCTAACGCATTAGCAATGGATTGATTACACCGTTTTCATAAACAGTCAAAACGCAAAAAAAAGTCGCGAGTGCAATCCAATTTCATATTTTTATACGAGTATGTCGGCATCCTTTTGCGGCTTATCTTTTTTAATCTGGCGGGACAAGTTTCAATAATTTTTTAGCCAAAGCTGTAGTTACTATTGTTTCAGCTAATTAGAGGAAGTAGAGAAATTAAAAGGGAGAGAAGATCAAACAGCCCTTTAATAAATATACGTTTTTAGGGGTTCCTCTATAATTGTTCCCTTGTGTTTCTGCAAAATGCATTTTTATAATAGTAAAGTTAGGGTGTTCAATTTATTTGAAACTGCTTCCGAATAGAGTACCTAAATGACAGTATGAAACATTCACTGAAGACGTGGAAAATGGCGCCATTTTATCGCGTTGAGAAAACGTCCAAAAGCAAACCGATATTGCATATTGCCGCAAAAATTGCAGGCGAGCACCATGATTTTAAGCATTTTCAAAGGCAATTTAAACTATACACTGACGAATCCCATACCGCCCTCCTCCTCTCTTTCAATGATCTTTTGAAAAACAGGAATAAATCGTCAAAAAACAAGCACTAGAGACAGTTGAAAAACTGAGATATTTTTAGACAAAGCTATCTGGAATTGCATTATTTTCAGCCGTGTGATATATTTTCTGGTGAATTTAACGGGCCATTAGAGTTGATTATTTGTAATCTGCTGAAATATGACCATACCTAGCAACTTCGTTTCTTTAAATTTTAGGCTAACGGCTAGTTTTGTTCAAAACGATAAAATGAAATACTTCTGAAAATCTTTATGTCAGGCAAGAGTATAATAGTCATGCAGTGTTAGCGTTGAAATATTGGGAAGCAGGCATCGTGGTCTCCGACCGCGATTTCTTCTTGAATTCTTGAAATCGTATGAAGGCCCTCTCACCTCGTCTACGTTTCCAATCGAGTTGAAGTTTGAAAATTAAGCTGAAAATGGTTGTGCAACAGTAATGAGTGTTTCAACCAAAACGCTTCAGTGTCTTTTAAAGATGATATTTCGGAGGGGCCGATAGCATAGGCTCGTCCATATTCAAAAAGAGACAAACACTTCTATGTTATTATGCGCTTTTGGGAGATTGTTGGGATAAGGTGCATTAGTAGCGACGTCACTTTCGTATATATATATATATATATATATATATATATATATATATATATATATATATATATATATATATATATATATATATATATATATATATATATATATATATATATATATATATATATATATATATATATATATATATATATATATATATATATATATATGTTTATCTGTCTGTTTTTTTTCCATATGCTTTGCACTAATCAAGATGCATCAAACACGAATCATTGGTGAAGAGTTTGAACGAGGATCGGAGCAGTTGAAATATGGAGATATCCAGCAAATTTAATTTTTCATCGAACCTTTCTAAATTGGTTAATATTGCAGTGCGACAGAAAAACACTGATCGTGCTAACTCCTTTGGCCACGCTTCTCCACTCGTTTTGAAAGAAAACATTGCTTTCGGATTATGCATGCTTGAAAGCCTCTAGTGTGTTCTTGAGCGATTGTTTTCACTTGCACATTTATTTATACACCTTCTACCTTCTACTTTCGATTACTTTTTACATCTGGCAGTTTCTTTTGATGAAAAGGCATCTCCATTGTGGTGCTCGGGATATGATTTCTGGAAACTGATGTACGTGATCTTCAGGTTGTCGGGGTTGACGTCAGCTAACCAATGCTTCTGGAGACCTTTAAAGGGCTAAAATGCAGTCCCCCTTCTTTTATATTTCCTTTTCATAGCAACAACATTTCCAGCATTTTCGAAGTATTTAAAGCTCGCTAGCTCATCGTTGGGATCAAAAAGCATTCCCCCCCCCCCTCCACGACCCTCCGATTCACCGATTCCACAGTCTGGCTTGCTTAGTGCGCGAAGGGCTTGCTCTATGGAATGGGTTGGCTTCGCTCCCTAACGAATCACTTCGACGAATAGTTATGTCTGATAGCAAGTGTCGTTTCTCGCTCGAAGAAAGCTTCAGGAGGAGAGGGGGAGGATGGATGCCACTTTTGAGACCAAGCTCAATATTGTTCGCTGTATTCAAATTTCGTCAAATTTGTGAAATTTTATTTCGAGTCTAATAATGGCTTACCTTCCACTTTCGTTCACAGGTTAATCGTTTTCATGGATCGCTTTACAAACAAGAAATCGTTTTATTTAATTACTTAATGAATTAATTGATTTGTTCACGGCCCTATATACAAGAAACATGCATAGAGGCAAAAAAGATCATAGGGAATCATTGACTAGAAAAGAGGAGAAAAATAAACACAAAGCAGGTGACGCGCAGAATACACAAAGAAATTCAATGCGGAAAGCATGAAAATAGAGGATGGAACGACCATTGCAATAATATGAGCGCTGAGAAAATAAAAAGATGAGAGTTGCGATAGAGCGAAGGTCAAAACGATTTGCATATCTCATGAAACCTTGGATACTCTTGCTTTTATGATTTTTTTTTTCAAGGGAAATATTCCATATGGACAAACAAGGCGAAGAAAGCTATTCAAGTTATTTCTTAGTTACAAGTGTTGACCTAGTAAATTTCAGGTGTGCATGCCATTTACGTTCAGGTACTCTCCCAAAGACTGTGGGGAGTGGAGTGTCAGAAAGACTATGTACTATCTTCAAACAAAAGCTCAAGCGGAATTAAAGTCTGTGATATTCCAATCAATCAAGTAAAATATCTCAAACCTGACGTAACACAATCAGGATGGCAATGGCCATGCTAAACTTTACAATGTGCAATCCGAGTTTACCTGTTTGAGATATCTTCAGGCAGTTCAATATCAGAAATCAGATGAGGAGTCTAAGCGTGAATGCATTATTCGAAAATAGACCGGGAGTGCGCAATGAAAGCTTTCTCGTAAAGTTCGAGACAACTCTATTTCAAACTGTGGAGAATGCAATTTGCAATTCTGGATGAATTCTTTTCAATGAATGGACTTTGCAGCATTTAATGGATATTCGAGTACGCTGCAACACAAAGATTATCTATACCACCAACTGCAAAGCGAATAGTCTGACCACAAAGCTTGAGGAAGCATTGATGTCGCTAAATGATGTGCATGACACAGCATTTGTCATGCATAGCGTTAAGTAACTAAAAATTTAGCCACTCTTCCAAACGACCAAGATCGTTTTTAAAAGAAGCGAAAATCGTGTGTAGGATCCCTTCCTGGCCGATAAATTTTATGATCATCACGAAAGATTTTGGTATCACTTTGTATGTTGTTCGATCCGCCATTTACATATACGATTTAAAAAACCAGGCTCGGCAGCTTTCTTTAGGCACATGACGATAATTTGGATTAGATATGAATTCCGTGGAATCTTGTTTGGAAGGTTACACTGCACCGAAATCTTCTAATCCGTTTTCAACACAGAGCCGGTAATTCGTTCTCCGACTTTAGATGGGAAACGCTGTAATTCATTTAGAAAACATGGTGAAGGAGCATAAAATCGCTGATTTTTTTGCTATAGTTCTTTGTAATGATATTGGCGGTAAACAATTCATTTTTTCGAAGGAATCAATGGGGCAATGGGCGAGGGTATATGGTGAATAAAGTGCAAGCCAAAATGATGGTGGTTCAACACGTCGCGATGGCAAGGCGTTCCACGGGGAACATCCTCGAGTCGAGACAAAATTGCGATTTTTATTTTATTTGCGAATCAACCACTTTACATGAGATACAGCTAGTGTGACGTGTTCGACATTGAAGACACCGGAGAACGACCACTCATTCTGCACAAATGCATCACTTTGCACAGAGAATACTATTTATAGTCCTGAGATCGAGGTTTTCAATATGAAAGAAGGAATATATTCATCTGCAGAAACGATTTCAACGATAGCAGTGCAGCAATACGCTGCGTGAAAAGTTGTGCTGAAGGATTTTGAGGTAGTTGAGGTGTTCGATAAAGCGTGGCGGAATATAACGCTGCAGCGCTCAAGCAACAGCACTGCGCATACAAGTAAGTCCTCCCTACTGCACTGAGATTTGTTTATCACTGATATCTTGGTATAAAAAGACCACTGATACAAAAGGCTCAGGGATCATAGATATCAACGAAATGGACCAATCATATGAAGAAACGCATCGATGTTTGAACTCCCACAGACCGCTCATAAAAATCTCCGCTGAAAAAAAGAAACGTTCGTTTTTTGCTGTCCGAGGAGTGCCGGAAATGGTCAGTCGTAAAATGCGTACAAATTTTTAGACACCATAGGTTTTTAAAGTTTTTTGAAGTGAATGTTTTTGAAGTTAGCTTGGATATTGGTGTAGGAGTTCATATGATCAACAGTATGGTGTATCAAAAATATAGGCTTGATTGTTGCCGAATTGAGACTGCAGGACGAGAAGGCATGTGCCTAACGTCTTTCTTATGCGCATTATAAACGCCAGTTTGCAAGATAACATGAAAAAGCATGGATTCTGTGCACTTAAAGGTCTTAGTGTGTGGATTGTGTGCACTGTGCAGATCGCGCAATTTTGATCAATTCACATATTGCGCGCATGAAGGGCTGGTTATAGTAGTGTGATTTTTGTGGAAATGCAGACGAAATAAGATTCTAAATTCAATTTTATTCTATAGTCGTCGAAAGGTGCTGAAAACGAAGCTTTGGATAGGAAATAGGTATAGCATAGACAGTCGGCTAAATAAAAAACGCATTCGGGGTTGTATTCGCTTGTCCTGTTCACTGCTGATTGCTTCAAGTGGCTATTTTCCGCCCTCACATAAGCATATAAAAGTGACGCACATTTGTCATTTTTGTTTGGCTAGCAAAAAGTTTGCAGCTGTGAAATATGGCAACAATATCACAAGACCTCGCTGTCAAACTTATGTTAATTTTCCAGCTTCAAAAACAGTTTCCGATACATAAATATGCCTAAAATTTCTACGCAATTTACAAACGGCTTCGTTGCTTTGTACGACACAACGTGTTGGATCAAAAAAAAAATCTTTAGAAGGAGATTTTTGCGAGTGATCCTCACTTCAAGTATGAATCCTTTATTGCTGAAATTTTATTATTTATTCGTAATCTACGAAAGTAATTGTTCTCACGAATAGAATTGCTGAAAAAGATTTGTTTCAGTTACTTTACACATTTCCGCAGTTATTTCGACCGTTCAAATTATGGGAACTGCACGCAACGGCACTTTAATTCTCGTGCTTGTCTTATTCATTACAATATTCTAAATAATGCAATATCTGCTCGGAATCGAATAAGAAAGAACTGAAGCGATGAGGTTTCGAAGTGAGCGGAGCATCTTTGCAGCAATATTCCGAAATGCACAGTAGTGATACCATTAAAAATCTATATAGGACTCGAAAAGGTGCTTGCATTTCGGCTTGTTGTGCTCAATTTTATGGTTGATTTAATATCCTGGAGTGCAAAAACAGAATAAATGCGTGAATAAAAGCAATAAAAAAGGTGAAATATCCACAAAGCAACAGTTTTCATAACTGCATATTTTTCGTTATGCACTAATTTGTATGTTGCTAGGTAGTTGTTGTGTCGCGGTGAATGAAGTCCCTCTTAAAGTAAACATGTGGCAGTTATGTAGCACCTAGCTTGCAGCTAGCGCCTACTTCAAGTGGTCTAGTCGACAGTGATTGGAAAGAGATCCTGAACCCATGAACGCTTATCATTACAGGTTTGGGTGTGAGTTAGCCAGGTGCATTCGATTCGATTACCACCGCTCATCGCTTGCTTTTCAGATCATCACTCACTGTTGAACTCCTTGGAATCCAAGAATGAAATTCGTGGATGGTCAAAGGCCTCCTCAACATTAAACAGACGGGTTAGTGAAACTTTTCGAGGTCAAAATAAGGAGGAAGGATGACAGGGGAAGGATTGGGAGGTGGAGATTGGCCTTTTACAGTTAAAGTACTTGATGCTGCAACTTGCAACGATTCGATAGTTTCTCAGTTGATTGATTTCTGCACAAAAACTTTGCAATGCTTTTAAAGATCTTTTGGACTTCAGTCTTTTAATTTTTGCATGTATTTGTATGTCTCTCTATAAACGCATATGTATATATCAGTGGATTTGTGCGAATCTGCCTGTCTTGCATTACATCAGTGTGTGAACCTGAAAAGCTAACGTTATGAAATGGGAGGATGAGGTTTCTTTCCCTTATTTTTATTACAATCCACCAGTTTTTTTCCAATGAATTTTCGTCCATATTACAATACTTTTTGTTGCCTCTTCTTTCGGAACTAGTTTAACCAAAAGAAGCAAGCGGAAAGGCATGCCAGAGAGATCGGCACAAAATGTGCTTTTAAGCTTCCACTTACCACATACCTATTTTCATATCAAAAGATAACAAAATATACTCATTAACGCATTTATGTTTTACCCGTATCGATCGCACACTCCTCATAAGCGACTCAGATCCATCCATTGATGTTATCACAAGTCATAAAATTTATGCAAATTTTTGAGCACTTATCAATACGTAGGAGGTCAATAGGAGGTATACCTGAGCTAATGAATTAGATCGCAAATTAGCGAGGAGGTCACTATATTTTGTCGTTTCTATCTGCCGCTATTGCCTACGTGATTTCTAGTTTGGAACTATCGAATAGAAAAATGTGCGCACAAATAGAAGTAAATTTATTTGCAGCTGACGCGATACCTTCATAATGAGTTTTGCAAATGGGAAATTTGCACTATTGCTAAAAATAGAGCAACAAGAAAGCAAATAAGCGTAGGCTAATGCCGCTCAACTGAAATGGATATATCGTGAAAGCAATTAGAAAATACTTTCAAAACCCATTAGTGCTAATTAAATTACTTCTATTTTTTTCGAAAATATGCAAAATTAGGTTATTACCAATAAATGAAATATAAGAAGTAATATTTAAGTGTAAATGTTAGCAATATTTAGAATTAATTCTAAATAGTTATCTCATCGCCGTTATGTGAAGTAAATGTGGTTGAGCGTTCTTGAAAAGAGTTGTGGTGCCTCTCTCGTCTCATCCCTCGATTAAGTGCGATCATTTTTCAACGCAAAATCTATCGCTGTTTTGGATGTGTATTGTTGTGCTTCATTGACTATTCGATTCTATCCAAATGTGTTGTTTCTGATGGGAAAAATCACTGCAAGTGACATTTGTTTATTTAATTTTGTTCGCACTACCGAGAGTATTTTTACGTTATTATTATATAGATAGCCGACTACTACATGCTTTCATTAATAATAAGTTCGATCTCATATCAACATATACTGTTCATCACCACTTCATTTGATGTTAAATAAGTTGTAAAGTTTGATCTTTTTTTTTCTTGAAAGAATAGCGCAAAATCGGAATAAGAAAAAAATCATGATATTACATCAAATAGAATTGTTTATTCGGTGTCATATTCGAGAAGTTTTACATTTGAGTTCATATTTTCGATGCATTTGATATGAGTTTTTCCTGTGTAGCATGCACATAGGCAGACGGAAGAAGAACCGGAAAAGGAGAGCGGGGGAACGAGGAGGAATAATCAAAGGAATTAATTCCTCGAAGTGAATCTGGCAAAAGAATTGGGACTTATTTCGCATGAAAAAGTTTTCTCATTAAATCCAGTTAAATGGTTTACGCTTAGCCCGGTGGTTGACCCATGCATCCAAGTGTTACTGAGGAGTCTCGTCTAGTTCCACATGAGTTCTAAGGAGTAGCAGCATTGCGTTCAAAAAGTTGTCAACTGGGCTCATTCATCTTACTTTAATGAATGGGCACTAATAAAGGAGGTGCGCTAATCGGATTTTTCGGCATTTAGCTATAACGTTTCAAAAAAATCCATATTCATTGCTGACACTAGCTTATATAATCAATTGTTAATAAATAAGCTGTAATAGACGATGCTTTCAAGCGTGTTATAAACTGACATGATTAGTGATGTCTCAGCAACTCGTCGCACATTCGTCCTCATAAATTGTTTTCATTTCGACTGCTGCCCGCATGAATAAATATTGCATGTTTTACATCCTTTAGCTGAACCTACCACCTCCCGAATGTCTTCCTGAATGTATGCAAAATGAATGAACAGTTCTGAAAATTTACTTCGCCGCATCTGAAATTTTCTCCGAATGGAACATAAATTGGCCAGAAGAATCCATTAAAATGGAAACCATATAAAACACCTCTAATATGGCAAGAAAGTCAGAAGTTTTCTCATCACTATGGTGTCCTGCTCATTAGACAGGTATCAGTTAAGCGCAAAATCAGTCGTGCAGTTATTACTATGTATGAACTGAAGCTGATCAAAGATTAATTGTCTGCTATTCTCTAAATCTTCACGTGAGAATTTTTGTTAGGATGCAACACTTGCAATTTAAGGCGCAAAGCTGAAGGGGGAGAAACAGAGAGACAGAGAAAGGTAGAAGAAGAGAAGGAGAAGAGAGAGAGGTGCTAATGATTTGGACCCATTGAAGGAGTGCTTCTATATCGGGGAAAATTTTATTTAATTTCTTTCTCTTCTAAACATTTTGTCCAGCGGAAAAAAACCCGCCTCTTCCTCTGTCTCTTATTACCCTCAAATGTATTCCACCTCACTAACTTAAACATCATCACTCCTTATCATATCAATTAATAAATAAATCATCGAGTTCGAGGTCGCTTCTTTACTTCATAATTTCTCTTAGCTGAAAGCGTTGTGTATTCCCTTCGATACAAAACAAAAAATAAATAATTGAAATAGGATGAATTATTATAATATTTTTCACTCGAATGTTATATTTCTTTAAATACATTTATTATAATTTGCTTAAAGGCATTATCATTATTAAAATGCAACAATTATTGTAATTATTGTACTTCACTCGCTTGTTTTAAATGTTTATAATTTTTGATACGATATTTTAGAAAATTTGCATATCTCAAAAATAAATCACAAAAGGATTTGTTCGTTAATTATCGAGAAATAGGTTACTCTTATGAAAGATCCGTTGTTTATTGCTAGATAAAAATGAGTTATCGTTGTGCGCTAATTTAAGTTGAGATCTTCCTCTCAGACTGCTTTCATTCGGTTTCCTCATTGATACGTGACAAATTAAACTTTTTTTCTTCAAGTTTTTTTCATTCGTTTTTAATTATTTCAAGAAATAAGCTAATTCAAGTAACTGAACTAAAGTAACTAAAGTAACTGAAGTAATTTTAGGTAGTAAAGAGTAAACTAGGTTTTTAAAGGAACTATTTTGCAATGTTGACAGATCGATTTTGCATAACGACTCACAAAAGCGATATCAAAAATAATAATTTCTTAATAATCGCATGCAATATGTGTAATTAATTTTTTAATGAAAATTTTCAGTTCAATATGCATTGAATGGTTCACCAAGCTAAATGGTAAACAAACCGTCCTAACGAGAATATTTTGCGCCGTTTTGTGAACATTCGACAATATTTTATCCAAATATTGTCGAATATTTATCAAACTTTCGATATGGTAAGGCATGAAAGACATGAAAATCTTCATAGTAGAAACACTAAGGGGTGGATCGGAATCGGAAAACTCGTTTCTTGCACCACACTTTCCGTTCTCACATCTTATTACTGCTAGTTTCTCTTTGTCTGCGGTCACAAGTTTTTTATAGAATTTTCTGAAACATCTAGAAGCATGCAGTATGGATGGCGTAATTTTTCAACCAGAAAATGTCGTGTTTTAATGCTCACACCGATCAGTATATAAATTGTATCAGCTCTAGATTCTAAAACAATTTCAAGAATTTAGCCTTACCAATGATCTTATCAATCAAGAATTAGCCAAAGTATTAGTTACTGAAGCAACAAATCACATGCTTCGATGTCATTGCATTTCAGACTAGCTATAGTCCAATATGTATGCGTGCAAAAACGCATATAGTATCAGTCATCTTCATGGTACGGTTACGTACAGGTTTCTTTTTGATGGGAAAAGGAAATTTCTCAAATTTTAGTGAATTTCTTAAAGATTCTTCTCATTGCAAAAAATGCAGGCGTTCATATTTCGCGTTCTCCTCTTCTTTTTTCCTCAGCGGTGACTTTCTCTTCGAATCTCGCCGACACTCGAAACTTCTTCCATCATTTCCTCTCCTCTGTTTACAGTATGGCCAGATTGCCCATTACGGAGTCGTCCTTTCGCGAATTATCTTTTTCTCCTTAACATTTTAATACAAATTTTTCAATAAACCTTTCATTCCATCATACGCACAAAGGTTTTTATTTGCTCATCGATGTGACTGTCGTGCAATTTGTGTTAGCCGGCTGAACGCGGTTCCTCAAGTGTTCTCTTCATCTTTGAACAATATTTTTCGTAGCCAACTGGTTTATATTTCCTGTCTCATTGTATCGTTGCATCAGTATGTTTATTGTTGTCTTATTTTAGAGCACAATTCAAATTGAAATAGTTTTATGAGGCAATAAACGTCAATAAATTAAATGAGCATTACCATCCTCTCGAAAAATAAACGTCAGACGTACATTTTGTTTGGAAAAACGACGAATTGGACATGCAAAAGACAAAAAAAAAGACGCGATGGTGACTTCTTACGTTACGATGCACTCAAATGGGTGGACGTTGCCTCATCGGCATCATTTTCTTTTTTGGCGAATAAGATGCGTCAGTGCAGAAAATATGCTTCGATGCGCATAATGCGATTGCATTTTTTGGCATTTGCAAAGTCGAACTTATATATGTTACCCGTAAGTTGCGACTTTAGTCCACTTAATCAAAACGCGACAACGAATCCGCTTCATATGATTTCATTGACATAACATTGTATACTCTGAATGGGATTATATATTGATACTTCAGTTGTAAATTTCATTGCGAACGTGAGAATATTTCAGCGGATGTTTGCATCTGTTGAACATAAACTTACACACAATAAAGACTTAGTTTTTGTCAAAAATTGTCGTTGGAATAACGTTTTTCGGTGATTTATTGAGAGTGTTTTTTTTTTCAAAAACTATGACTGGATAATTTTTCATCGCTCTCAGTTACCGTCAACGAATGCGGTCATAGAAATTTGTTGTTAAGCTTCCCATCTCAATGATGGGATTTTCTTCGTGAGAGGGAAAAAAGGTATGGAGCGAGCTTCGACCATAGTGATTTTTCGACGAATTTAATTACAAGGTGAAGAGAGGTGAGCAAAAATCTCTTCCATACGTTAAATATTGAAAACAAAGAAGATAATCTATCGAATTTTAATAATAACTTTCTCAAAGAAATTTATTTTTGTTGTTTAACAAGCGAAAAGTTTTTCGCAAAAACTGATAAACGCTAAGAAAAATTCTCTCCGTAAAAAAGGGATTCGATTGTCGTCGTTGGTGACAGCCATCCAGCCGTGTGCATTCATCGTCTATGCCTTGATCCGCTTTTTCTTCTGCAAAATCAATTAAGCGAACGCTTCTAATGATTTGCTGGGAGCGCAAAAACATCTCCTTTTCTTCATATATGAAATTTTTTGGCTAAAATGGATATTTCAATTTCTGATCTTTGCACTTTTTTTGTTGTATAATTTATTTATAATTTGATTTGTTTAATGAATTCATTTAATTATAGTTCGCAATTTAATTTGTAGTTCATTTAATTCATAAAACATTAATAATATTCCAAATCTTCATATCAAAAGGGTTTCTTTTTTCCAAATTTAGCGGAAACGATTGTTGGATATAATCAAATATGACGCGATCCTGAAGAAATAGATTAAAATATGGCGTGTAGATTAATTGATATTTGCAAGGTATCATTTCAAAGAACTAAATTTTAATCTTTCAGTGGATGTTGTTTGAGAAAAAAGTTTGATTATGGAAAATTTTGAATATAATAATTTGATCATATGTTGGAAAGACCTTTAGTATTTTGGAGAATCTGCTTGAATAATTCCTCTATCAATTTTATATCTGTGAATTTAAAATGATCAACTATTTATGCTTTAGTTAATGAAGACATTTGAAAAAACCATGAAAGATTAAACTGGCGATTAATTTAATTACTAGTGGTTAGTTTAATTAAAGACTGATTCCTCGCGAGACATAGTTACCGAAATTCGTATACAATTTTTGCATTCAATTCTGCAATGTCGTTCATGCGATGGCAATTATCACATCTGACGTTCAATGTGATGTGCTGCTGAAAATTGTTTTCAACATTATATAAGAGAGCATCACACGTACAATATCTCATTGGTTTTAATTCCTTTATAAGTTCACGTTGTAACTGCCATTCCCTCACCGATCCCTTCCTTCACTTTTTCCGAGACAATTATTTTGGCTCTATATTGTAGCAACTGTTTCCCGCCTGAACCCCCCAGCGTTTTCTTCATTTACCATGAAAGGTTAAAAGGTGTTGTAGTTTAATGTTAAACGGCTATTACTCTGTGTGTGAAGCATTTTAATGCAATCGACGAAGTGGCATTTGACAACATCGCATTGCCGACGTTGTTATTGCCTTCCGTCTTTGATGAGCCACTTGGATATCGTTTTTGTACATTTTTCCTACTGCAACGAGTATTCACTTTGCTGATAATTAGCTAAATTGCTGTGATGCGCTATCAAAAAGGTGGCAAAATTCCAAGTTGAAATTTTTAACTAGGGATTTTGTCACCCTATCTCAGTAGCCATCAGCTGAAAGTCCTTTAAGGTATCCCGGCGAGAGTATTCCTTGTGAATTCTCTCAAGGTAATTTTGACGATTTTTTTCTTCTCATGGGTTTGAGTGACGTAAGAGTGCAGAGATTGCGCATAAGGTTTATTTCCTCGCAGAAGAAATTGCACAGGAAACCTGCAATGCTGAGTTAAGGCTAAAATGCTCTTGTCAAGCATCCCAATATGAGCGGAAAGTCGCTCAAAACGATTTCACTCAGCATGAGAAAGGCGCCTAAAAAATTCACCATATAAGCATCGCAATGATATTTGCTTATGGCATATGGGAGCAACATCCCATAATGTAATATAACAAATCACCCTTTAAAAATTCATTCCTTATGAGCCATCATATTTAACCCCAACAATTGAAGAGCCGTTCACTGATTCTGACAACGCTCACCGCATTGCTTATATCGACACGATGAAAGTAAAAAGTTAACCGTGCCATTTGGACAATTTCATAGAAATCGGCCAAGTCTCGCATTAACGTTTCTAACCAATGAACAATCCGCATAGGAGATTCCATCTCCTCAAAGTTAAGGGACAGTCCCTTGTGTGACAATTTATTGACTCGCTACCTCTCTCTAGCAGCATGGTTTGCAAATTTTATCCTCAAGTTTTGTATATATATATATATATATATATATATATATATATATATATATATATATATATATATATATATATATATATATATATATATATATATTACGTTTGTGCTATTGGTGTTGTGTTTTTTAGAATGAGATTTGCTGGCGATTTCTCGAATTGAGCACTTCCAGCAATCAGCTCTATGTATCCGACATCCAAACATGGACTTATACACATGTACAAAGTGGAGAGCACAGAATCAAAGAGTGATGCTTATAGCATTCAAAGTTTCCCTAAGTTAATGTTAATTAAACATTAGCTCATGGATAGGAGGACTTATAAGACTCAGAAACGGTATATATATATATATATATATATATATATATATATATATATATATATATATATATATATATATATATATATATATATATATATATATATATACGGCTTCAACAAAACCTGATGGATGTAAAGAATAAGGCCTGAGGAATTTGAAAATGCTAAAACACGTGCAAGTCATATCCATTCTGCCACCAATCGATGTGCGAGCAAAAAAATTTTTCTCGGGCTAACGATCTTTGCAGGTGAGCTTGATTGTAAGTAGCATGCCCAGGCTGTCATCTTTTTCGCGATAGATTAGGCAGTCGGTTGACTTGGCGGGATGGATAGTGTTGCTCTTCCATTTGAAAGCGAATTTTCGTTTGTAGTAGCGTTTTATTTGAAACTTTCTGTCAGTTGACAGTTGCCTGATTACGCGTGCACGAAGCACGTGATGATGTTTTGCTCAAACAAAATGTATCATTGCAACAAATCCTCTAGGTGGTGCGTAAGTAAAACAATCGCAGATTATTAAAGAATGTAGCGCTATTCCTACGACTGTCAACGCTCTCTATTTTTGAAGCTTAGAGACAGCCGCCTGTCACTCATTGATTATAAAGACTTAGGGGTCTTCGTTCTTTATATTACAATATTGACATATTGCAATATAAAATTGTTTAGCAAATTGTTACTGCAATATTACCTTGATATTGTTCTTCGGCGAACTTGTTAGAGAAATGCCATCGAGGGGTTATTTAGTCACGAGTTACACTGTTGAACAGTCACCGTTTTCATAGTGTTCGAAACGGCAAAGCATATTTATTGTATGGCACATATTCTGCAAGGACATACGTCTATGTATTTGTCTGTCAATGGGGTATTCGTATTCCAAGTAGGAAGCCACTGAAGTTGGGGGTCGTGAATTTGAGTGCATAGAATGCAAGCAAATGCTAAGCTTTTATAACAGCTTAAGAAATTATAAGCAGTGAAAACGATTCTAATTTTTTTTTAAAAATCCATGAGATGAATTTGAATCTTAGGTCACTGTTCTTAATTCATGAGGCCTCAATGAATTTTCAATAGCACTGACATTTCTCATTTGCAATTATTTTGCAATAGTTAGATCACAACTTGCATTTGGTGATGCAAAAAAATGATCCTTTGTCATGATTTGCACAAGCGATTGTTTCGATGAAAATGTGAATACATTATCACGTGTTTCATTATTTGCTGCCATTTATGAAACTGGTCGGTCTAGCAACTAATGAACAAACACATCTTCTGTAAAGTGCACACGCAAAATAAAATCCCTAGAGTGTATGTAAAATGATGTCTTCATTGGCTGATTTATCCTTCGGCAGTCCCACAACAAAGAGCTCGTATTTTATGCTAACACGGTACACACGATCTTGGAGTGCCAAACGGCTGCTCTTGAAATGTTGCTTCAGAGTGTCATCTTACTGCGCAACAGAGTCAGTTGTTCGATTCCGACGCCTATTAAATTGGACCACACACAACTTGGAATGGACAGAAATTAGAGACCGACGGAAGAGATAAAATAAACGAAAAAGTAGGGAAGGTGCTTGAATTCCTCGGATACATTCGCATTTTATTTTTACTTTTATTTCCAACATTTCCGCTTTCCCTCCCATTCTTTATCTTTTCTTCTGGTTCCTCTGCTTTCCACCTTTCATAACTAACTTCATGGTTCAAAACAACCTTCTTCCATAACTACGTGCCCTTGTGATCTTCCCACAAGTGTGTCATGGAATTTTATTGTGCAAGAGATCATAAATGGCCTCACAGCATAACCGTTGCACATCGTCTATCTGATGGTAGTCGAAGATGAGTACGGATCAACGATAAACTATTACGTAGCTATTATCGTCGTTTATTTGATGTGTTCGTCAGCAACGATATCATTATATTATTGGTTGAATGTTATGAGCGCAGTGCACATCTCATATCGATCTCCTTTATGCATGCTTTCCACTTGCTGAATATTGTTCAGGCGATTTCACCTGGCAAACTGTATTCAAATAACCTGAAAGTATGACAGAGCAGCCAAAAGAGAAACCTGATGTTCGAACTCGATCAAGCCTATCGGATCACTTCATATCGCCAAAAAACGGTAAAGTTTTATGGTTCGATACGTGGAAATGCATCCATGCATTCAATTTTGTGATAAGTTATAATGCACTCAGTTGTGATCTGATTCGACTACTTGTTTAGGTCGTTTGTAAAACGTCGCTTGTAATTAGCAACGTTGTAGCTAAAAACCACTGGATCGGTTTGAAATTTGTCTAAATTCTTGGCATATTTGAGTGTTCGTAAGTTCCTTCAAATCTGATCGATGAAGTCTGAAATTTTCTCAACCGGCAAGGTTTTCATAGCCTCATTTTCAGTGGCATTATGGGACAGGTAGATGCGCACACCTGCATGCACGTCACACATGCAGGTATGTAAGGGCGTCCTCGCACGCTTTTTGGATGTAACTGTGTAAAGACCCCTATCGTGGATGGCTCCTGGCATGCTTTCTTATTTTGGTGTTGAGGGTTTCCCTTGCAGTCCGCTCAGCACCGAAGACACCACTTCGATAACCGGACTTTTTTTTAATTCACGAACATTCCTCGAACAGTTCTCAGTGAGAGTTCATGTGATGGTTGCATCATTTATCACATTTCAAACGGGTTATCTCTGAAGTTATAAGATTTTGAGGTTTTCAATAATCTCGAAAATTTTACATCAGCATTCATAATCAAAAGAAAATTTTTCCATGAGCCAGCAAACAATTTTTGCAAATCCCCTTTATTTGGTGACTCGCGATAGGCATCGCATCTTTTCTTTAATTTCTGCCACAGTGTTACTTAGTTCTCTTTTATGATTGCAATATTGTTTTATTGCCATGATCTCACCTAATCGCTTTAATGTAGAACAGTGGTATGCTCCGAGATCGTTTGCTTATTTCCAACTGGGTTGCTTAGTGTGCTTAGTGTGGCATCAGTAATTAGTGATCGGTCTTTCTTTTAATTATAGAAAGCACGCCACAAGATACGTCATTGTACAGCATTCCGTTACTTTGCACAGCATTAGTTCAACAAACGATTCCAGTAATGGCTATATCAATTCTGCAATCCTCCATTCTATATATATATATATATATATATATATATATATATATATATATATATATATATATATATATATATATATATATATATATATATATATATATATATATATATATATATATATATATATATATATATATAAAATGGAGGTTTGCAGATATATTGCACATATTGCAGGTTGTAGATATGCAATTATGCATAAACTATCCGGAACACATCACATAATTTTTTATTCATAAACACTGTGTCCATATATGCACAAATTCGCACGCGCAACTGGTGATGAAACGCGTCGCGTGCGAGCTATGAGGCGAAATGACTCCGCCCATACCGCAATATTGGCAAGGTTCAGAGGATAATCGGGATCTTCGCCGTTCATTCTTTCTCTCAAGGCGGTCGGTTGGTCTCTCCCCCTCGCATCCATCTTTTTTTAAAGATTCTGCGGCACTTTTTAACGCCTGTTCTCGTAACAAAAGTCGGTATATTTAAATACGTTTTCTTCAGTATCCAAGGCTTATCTTTGGATCTCATATTTAGAAAGTAACTCTACGAAAACTTGAATTTTTTAGTTCTTTCGAAGTTACGATTGAAAAGGCGATGTTCACTGTTTTTTTTTTCATGAAAAAGATCATATACTGCAAAAGTTCCGCACATTTGTGTTCTGTTTGCGTGTCCACATATTTCCAACTCAGTGTCTATTCCGTCAGCTTCGTGGAATTTATAGGATGTGTATCAGGCTCCTTTCGATCCCATAGGTCGGTCTTGTGCCTCCCAATCCTTCCATTTTATCGCTATTAAAACTGCTGCATATATACATTTTCGAGTCTTTGTGCCAAAAAGCGATGTTCACTGTTTTCTTGAAATTACTTGTTGTTGATGTTTCGACGTATTTGCCTCCGTAAAGCTCTTCCAAAGAAAGCAACGCATCATTTTACAATATACACTGTGTCACTGTTCCCATTAGAACATTTTCACGCTTTTTAATCCGGAATTTTATTCAGTTTATGCAACATCATTGTTCAAGCAATACATATCCCACAAACAAATTGCTCGCTGAAGTGTCGCTTACTGTATTTCTTTGCAGCGGCGATAAATAGTGAAAAGGACCATAATGCTTTCTACAAACCATTTGTTATAATTTTAAGTGAATAAAATGGAAGTAATAATAGTAATAGTAATGTTAACAACACTGGTTATTTTTAATATGAGTAATAGTAACTATGAAACATTGATAACCAACTACAATATTCGTGATGTTTTTTGGTGTTGATTAATAAGCATCGTCCGCGAGCGCTTCATGCTCTTTGACTAGTTGAGTTTAGGGAGACCGAAATTTGCCGCTGATATGGCACAGTATCTATTGAATGCTGCCATCTAAAACATTCTTGCCATAGACGACTTTATCGATGTTGTAGGTCTTAGCCTTAAAGTTTGCGCGCTCTCCCGCTTATAGTAACATATGGCGTATATGCTTAAATGTCATGCCCTTCAACATCAACGCACTCATTTCTGAGATCTCTTCATCACCGCTTTGATTTAGACATTGCGAAGCCTCATAAATGACAAGTTGCAGCGACGAATGTCACTATCTCATAGGTTTTATTAGCGATTGAACATTTTGTGCTAAGCTTTTACTCGTTCTTTGAATTAACGATTAATGAAACGCTCGCTGTAAAATGCAAACAACTTGTAAGTGTTGAAATGTACCAAACGTAGCACTGATGTTGTTTCTTGCGACGAGAGTCTCATTTTTCCTGTCCATGGAGACTAGAATCGTCGGCCAATGCTGCATTTGCGGATGCGTGAAGCGAACTTCGACAGCAGAATCGTTCACTCTTACAAAGAAGTACTGCACATTTTCCACTGCTTCATTTCGAGACCACTCGAATTTTGAGGATTTTTAACGCTCTCCATCGCTCTAAAGAATACAGACCAAACCCTTAAAGCGTGAAAAGTTTTTTCCGCACTTTTGTGTTCAAATGTAATTTTTTTTTCATCTTTTGCGTCCTTGATGACTTCAAGTGTTCGAGTTTTTATTGCGTAGAGTTAGCACTGAAGCAGTTTGCGCCCTTTGTTGTTTCGTTGATCGAACTGATGCGATTTTCTATGCATTCATTATCAACGCTTCTACGCATTCAGCTTTATTTTTGTAGATATGAATGTTAGACGCGGAAAATGTTCGACCATTCAAACAATTTTAACTAACGGGGATTTCGCTCAAAAACATCACAGTTCTTGTTGTATAACCAGCATGGATGAGGCCTCTTATTTTGAAGGAATTACATTCGCATTTCTTAAGTATTGTACCTGCTGAAATTTTACCAAGGCTTGTAACTATTTCTGCAACTTAAACAAGAGGTGACAAACGTGAACGGAAGTTATACAATACGCGCTTTTTGGATTCTTGCCATTGTTGTTAATCTGTTGTGTACTTGTGCAAAAAGCAAATAGGGAAGCGTACTATGCAACGAGCCTGATGCAATATATGCTTTTGCAATCCCACTCATCGTGGTTTCATTAGTCAAAAAATTATGAAAATAAATAAATAAGTAAAGTGCACTTGTGTTTACGGACTCGACAATTGAGGTGCTAATCATTTAAATAGGACTCACTTTATCCATCCTTTTAACAGCACTATGACGAATATCTCTGCGTGTCTATGTGTTTGTCTGCCTGTTTGCGAATATACGGTAGTTTCAATGTGGAAGCCATTCAAGGCCAACTTACGGGGTTTTTCTACTAAGGTACATAGGATGAGCTTATGTGCCATCTTTCACGCGAGCCATCAATATTGAGGATAGTTGTTGACATTCAACTGTCAGAAAATTGCATGCTTTTTTTCTACAATTCAGGTAATCTTCTACCCCGGTCGGGTCGTAAAAACGATCCTTTTTTGAAAGTTTCGTAAGTAAGTTTGTGCTGGCTAGGAGGATAATAAATTCTTGCGCACGTCTGTTGCGATATTATTTGACAGCTACAAATTAACTGGCTCTTCAAATGATTTTATGGCCGAATTGGTGCAAAACACAACTTAATTGGGTGCAAAATGCGCGAAAATTCTTTATGATGTTGAAGTGTCCATACATATTTCGAAGGTGATGGGCCCACCGAAATACTAGATTGAACTGAATTGGACTGAGTTGAGTTGAATTCTTCACCAGTCTTTTTCATAATAGACACTATACACGTTCTTCAACGCGCTTATTAAATTCACTGAGAACAGTAGGAATTAGTGGCCGAACATTATCATATAGAACGGAATAAAAAAAAGAGAGCAAGGCGATACGAAGGATCATGTTCTATGTTCATCGAGCATTTAAGTGTAATCCGGCTTCAGTGGTTCTCAAGTTGAAATTACCTCATATGTAAACGCCCACGGCGATGAGCAGAAGTACGACATTCCCGTGATAATTTTTAAGCAGCAGTTTTCAAAGCATAACGAGGCTCGAGTTTAGCTTTTTTAGTAATTTCTTTCGAAAAGGCTCGAGTTTAGCTTTAGTAGTTTCTTGCGTTAGATATGTGCGAATTTGAGTGATTGCCTAATGTTAGTGGTAATGAGGAGTGTTACTATGTTTCGAATTTCTCAACCAAAGTATTCCATCGCGGTAATTAAGCAATATTACAAAAATTTCCAGTGACTAGTCGACATAATTTTGTGTTGCAATTGAGAAAAATATTTCTGCGAGCGGCTAATATGAACTATGCAAGACGAACCTCGTTAATGCTACATCGATCTCTTATGCTTTATTTCGTCGATAACGAGAAATTTTTGTCAGCAATTTATTTATATTTGACTCCGTTCCACTGATTGTGAGTATTTTTTTAACGATGGAAATCTATCAGCTATTTGTGTTTTACTAAATGCAATAGTGGTTAGATCGCTGAATGTGCCAGTGAGACATTGATGACATGTTGCACATTTCCTAATCATTTTACAGCTCGGAATTATCATAAAAATTGGATTCCGATTGAATTCGAATATTACCAGTTGCCACAATAGAAAATATTGGTGTGGTGTTCGAGTATATTCGAGGTTTATAACGTTTGCTTTGTTGAAATATCTTCTTATTTGCCACTAATGAGAAATATGCTTCACTTAAAGGATTTTTAGTTTCAAATGTGAACTCGAAGCGATGAGAGTGAAGAGATCGAGTTCTTGAATTGAACACAACTTACTACTTATTACAATGCTTACTGGTAACATCGGCATTAATGTGATTTCTCAGCTAAACTTTTTTAACTATTCGATTGTTTCAATGCAAATTGCAATGATCGGTTATTATATAATTAATGAGAGAATGATCGGCAAATTTGCGCATAAAATTGGCGAATGTAATTCATTGATGTTGTGAGCATTTCTCGATTGCCCATCGACTCATACTCCCTTGAGGCATGGGTCGCATCTCAAATTGCGGCTCGTCACCCTTACCACATATCTGTGTTCTTCATCATGTTTGATTGATATTTTATGTTTCGCACTGAATTTTGAATACTTTCATTTTTCACTTCCTTATTTCTGTTACCATTTCATACTGAACAAATCTAATAGTGTCTTCTTGTGAAAAGTGTTTTCAGGTTTTTGCAACAACTTTGTATGCGCTGTTTATCAGCATTGACCAATTAGAGGTGATGATTTGAATCCCAAGGGCTCAACATTAAAATCAAAACAACCAGAGTGGAACTTTCCGATACTTCAGGCTTACTCTGACGACAGAGAATGTGAATTAAGTGGGAAAAAAACGAGTAATGAAATGAGCCAGGGATGCGGCACGGTACTTGCTTTTGCACATTTAAAAGTGATTCGACGCCTCTTGCAATTCTTCGCCGAAGGATTGTTTTCTTAATAATCCGGTCAGCTGCTACTAATAATCCAGCTGAATTCCGATTCCACATTTCGGCTGCTAAATACATAAGAAATGTTCTGCATCTTTGATTCTTCGTAACTGCTTTAGCAATTGATGACCAACTTGACAGTTGGTATAAAGCGTCGTAGTGCACATTCTAAGCACTAAATTCGGTAACTTCCAACATCCTTACTTTCCCAGTCGAAACTGTTGAGCAGGTAAGCGGACACGCGTACACATACAATTACGCACAAAGGCGATCCCATCGTGATGTGTTTATGCAAATGTGCGAAACCGTATCAGACAAGCTGTGGAAGCATGCTTTTCTGAATTTCACTTCATCAGTGCATTCAGTTACTCACACGCGCAAATTAATTAAAAAATGTCTATTAGTGCGATTTTTGGCAAAATCGATCGGCCCATCGCGCAGGTCTTTATTCAAGGAACTTATTGTTGAGTCATATGCACCATTTGTTGAGTAAAGTTATTATGCAAATTGTGTAGTGGAAAGTTTGAATTGCAAATTTTCGGATGCGCTCAGACATAGTGCATAATATTCAGTAATAGTAATTTGGTTGTTGGTAGCGGTTCTCGAGTGTAGATTTTACCCATCAAATTTCATTACCATGATTTTTTTCACTCCTTTTTTGCGCTTTAAATTGTTATCCTCAATTTGTTTCCTCTTAATCGCCTTATAGCGCTTTAGAATGTCCTGAATTCTTTTGATGAGTTTTGCTTTACAGCTAGTCACGCGGCCAAAAGAAACGATTTTTTATTTAAGCGTATATGTAAGCGATTGTTTGCTTGGGAGTTAGCTTATATGGCAGTATCTGCAACATTTTAGCATCGATGCAATGGGTGTTTTAATGGGTGGAGATTGTAGAAATAATATGCAGTGTTGTGCGAGAACGGCATCGACGTCGATACCCATCCAATCGAGTAGTAGTCGAAGAGTAGAACAGCTGTCATGGCGAATAACATATGCAAACTCATGTAGTTGTTAGAATGGTTGCCCTAGAAATGTCTCTTCGTCGAAGAGGTTGTCGTTAGACTGCTTAAGTGGAGTCGTACACCCTAGCCATTCGACTTATTGTTTCAAGGAAATCTGCAAATTGTAGCGCTTGAAATAAGAACTTGATAGTGAGCAAGTACTTCGGGTTTGAACACTGCGTTCTTGTTGGGTTTAACTCGACTCAACAGAATTTTGCATCTCATCTTCATACCTATAATCTACTGGTGCATTGCCTTTTTTATGGCAGATGATTCAGTGTGTACGATAGGCATTTGAAACCTCAATCCTTTCTCAATCAGGAGTTCAGCTAGATTTCGCTCGGCTGCCAAAACGTCAGTGAACATGTCACGCAATGTGAGGGAGTGTGAATGGAATGGCGTGTCGAGATAATTGCAAAATTTTTCGAATCGACCGGCAGCGTCAAGTCAGTAGTTGCCCAAATATAGAAAGAGAAATATTAGTACACTCTAGGCTGACAAAGACATCTTAGTTATCACTCAGAATATTTGACGTTTGCAGAAGCTGCTGCTTTATGCTTCATTGCTTGAAACCTTTCCTTTATTTCTATAATTTATGTTCACTGAATTATTCAAAATAAGATTGAAAAGGGGTCCTTGTCGTTTTTAATGTCTTCTGAATATCTGAGTATGTCTTTTGAAAAGAGCTAACCTCAGGCCTCATCGTCTCGAAAAAAACGGTATTTATGATTGTTGTCATATGCGATTGAAGCCTTTGTGAATGTTCCCCTGCGCAGATTTATCGATGTAAGCTGAGGATTTTGATACGATGCAATGAAGTCAATGAATGCATTTAATGAGAGCATTTATATTGGCAACACTTGCCAGCTAACAGTGGAAAGCATAGTTCTCTTTTACCTGTTCTCTTGGCTCTGTATATTGTGGCCTGTTGACGCTCTTTGGTTGTCTTTCTCTTTTCTTCTCTTTCTCTTTCTTTCTTTCTCTTTTTCTCTTTCTCTTTCTCTTTCTCTTTCTTCTTTCTCTTTCTCTTTCTTTCTCTTTCTCTTTCTCTTTCTCTTTCTCTTTCTCTTTCTCTTTCTCTTTCTCTTTCTCTTTCTCTTTCTCTTTCTCTTTTTTTTCTCTTTCTCTTTCTCTTTCTCTTTCTCTTTCTCTTTCTCTTTCTCTTTCTCTTTCTCTTCTCTTTCTTTCTTTCTCTTTCTCTTTCTCTTTCTCTTTTCTTTCTCTCTTTCTTTCTCTCTTTCTCTTCCCGGTACTTTAATTTCGGACATCGCTGAAATTATGTTGAGGAAATTTGGAAAGGAAAAACCAGCTTTTCAACTCGTCATAAATTTTGCTGCTTTTTACATCGTGCTGGTTTAAGAAAGCGAATCGTCGTAGAAGATCCATACGGTGCTCGAGTTAGTTCAAATATGAAGGCAATCTTCGCACATTCGTCCTCGTTGCTAACTTATGAAGCCTGTTGATCGGCTAAGCGTAGTGCAAAAGCGTACTTTGGCGAGTCTCTCCACTAGTCTGATGGTCGAAGTTCTTGTTTTCTCATTTCCCGTCGATTCGCCTGAGTACGAATGCAGCCCGATCGGTATTTTGATGCCTGAATTCTGAGTTGCATGTGTCTCCGATCCGTTGTTTTTCATCCATACTTTGCCGTTGGCAATTCCAGTGCTCTCGTCCATTCTCACGATGACTTTGTGTTGATGAAATCTTTTGTTTCCTCGTCCTGCAAAGTTTGTTATTTGAATTCTCTCGTCCCGTTGGAGAAAGAAAAGCTTCCACATTTCCTCATCCATTAGCTAAATAATTCCGTCTCTTCCGACTGATTTTATTATCCTCATCTTCCAAATTATCTCTAACATTCTTCTGATAACATCATTTTTTCATGCGAAGTGTATGCGTTAGCAGATCATTATTACTGATAAGAAAACGCCTCATTCCCTAGAGTAACAGAAAATCACTCTGCCTACTCACACCACATATAATTTTTTTTGCTGATCTTCTAAATGACGTTCCCTCAAATCTTCTCATTTCTTTTTCTTCCATAATATCCTAGCTTATTCACTTTGGATATTGCGTGAGTGCATTTGAGCTCGATCAGTAAGATTTATTTGATTTAACGAAGTAGTTTAGTGAGCAGCTGCTTTTATTCGCTCTAGTAGCTGGCAATTGTGCTAACTGCCACCAAAACGCTTCGATTATTTCAATTTCTAAACTCGAAGCCTGCAATAGAATTTTTTCCTGTGAACCGTATGATTGAACGTATTTTCACTTACTTATTACGAAGGTTAATAAGTTCCGTTAAGCGCATATTTCCTTAAATGGACTACGAAAGTTTTTCAGGCCTATGTTTATTTTCCTTTCTGTATATATATATATATATATATATATATATATATATATATATATATATATATATATATATATATATGCATTTTCCCTTACAAGTATACATTTTATGATGAAAAATTTGCTTGTAGTTTTCTTCACATTTACTCTTTTGTCATATCGCTTCTTTTGTGTCATATTCTACATCTTTACTTAGAAGTTTCTTAGGTCCTTCCTATTGATCTCCACCTTATATGTGGCGTATGTTTCTTTTTTTATATTCACTTTCGTGCCTACTTCCGATTGAATTTAGGTGTGACTGACTGTTTTTTGCAAATTCTTGAAGGAACTATGTAATTGCTTTGAAATAATTTAATCAGACCTAAATTTTGAGGCTTTGAAAAAAAAAGATTGGTTATAATTGAGCTGTGTTGCTGTATTTTTGCTCAAAATGTAAGTCTTTCTTAAAGAGGACCCACCCCCTTCCAAATGTAGTTCCTGTATGGAGCACCAGCTCTTCCTTCAGCGGAGCATTTGCTGAGAGCTGTTCGAATCGCTTCCTTGAAAACAGCGAATATAGCGCTCTCAGTATAGTATGATTTTTGCCATGCAGAAAAATTATATAACTATTCATTCAAACAGTGTAATGTATGGAGAAGTTAGCGCCAAGGAGAAAATTGTCCCATCCCCTCTTCTATGAGTAGAAGCTCCCAGCCCTCCTCCTCGTAAACCTTGGACCACCCCTTCAAACTATATAAGAAAATGAAGTTAGTGGTTTCGCCTCAGACAAATACTGCATGCAATTGTATTTATAAATATTTATAAATATTCATTACCTCCAGTTATGGCTGTTAACCTTTTCGTTTAAGGTCAGCCCACGATCAACATACTAGCAGTGAAATTTATTGAATTATTAAAGAACTAAAAGTGATAGATTGAAAGCCTGGAATATGAAGGAACCTCGCAGGCCTTCTTTGGTTAGCATGAGATACTGGACTCATAGACAGCAGTAGCTCGATAAAGTTTGAAAAGCTGAGAGGGCATTATTCCACAGGTGATATGACCTCGATTCAACAGTTTTTCGATTGAATGAAAAATGCACCATTATCACGTGTCACTTTGTTATCAGTTCAAGACCAGACTGTAGATAACAAAAAACTGCAAGAGCGTACTTCACTTTGCAACCAACTAGTATTCTTCTATACTTGATAGTACGATGTACTATGTCGCGAAATATGTTGTATAAACGAGTATAACTAGGGCTTAAAACAGCCAAGGATGACGCAGTATGACGCAATGGGCTTTTTGAAAGGATAAACCATAGGATAACAGAACGGTATTCGCAAAAATATGGACATAATGGGCTGAGAACGATAATGGTATAGTTGACCATAACGAGGTACATTTTAATGGTATAGTTGAGAACGATAATGTCATTTCGAAAACATTGGGTACATCGCTTCACATCGAGGCAGTATGAATATAGTCGTGTTTTAACAAAAAAGCGCGTCTTTCTTATGCAGCCTATACGCGGTATTTGCGGGAAAGGAAGCCTTTGAGAAGCGAGCTGAAATGATTTGCACTCAGGTGTTGTTACGGTGAAGCTTTGAGTCTTGTGACATTCTATTTGTTGTGGAGAATGCCGCAACCTTTGGCGTATGCACCACTTTACACTATAAAGTGGGAGGTTTTGAATCTACGAAGAGATGAGGGAGAGGAGGGCGGATTGGAGGAAGAGGAATGAATGAGAGTCAACGATAGTAATGCAAGGAGAATCACTTATTCAATTGGTTTGCCGAGGAAGAACTTTCAAGAATACTTTTGTAATTATGCTGTTCAAAATGAAGTAACAGTAGCGAAATAATTTTAGGTGCGACCTTAAATGGAACTTCCTTTATCTTTAATCTTGAAGCAAGCCGTGGTCACTGTTAAGGTTGTTTTCTGGCTTCATTCTTAAAGATGTCTAGCGTTCTTTTTTGCTGCCATCTCGCTGTTTCTTTCGATCTACATCGATAGCCGCATAGCGTGGATTTTTGTGCAGATGAACCATTTTTGCGCTTTTTAAGGCAGCAATTATTTTTCCACAGGTCGAGCATTTCAATTCTTATTAGGCGTGAAAATTGTTAGTTAAATTTGCAATTTTTTTTTGTATGTTAACATTAAACTTTGGGGAAAATTGTTCGATTCATTTGAAAAGGAAATTATTGATTGTCTTCTTCAACTTGCTAAATTCTACGGTAAAGTTGGAGTATGTAAGTAGTTAATCAAGCAATTATGACTGCAGCTTTAATCGATAGTAGAATAACATGGTGCTACGAATTTCTGAGTCTGCTTCCTCATAGGCATATTCGAGCATTTCGTCGCATGAAAGAAGTCAGCAGAGCTCGCTAATTAAGCATCATATATCGATGTATGTTCGTTTCATCTCGTGTTCATATGCAATTATACATTCAACGAGTATCAAATTTTTCTCACATTGACATTCATCAGTTCTTTGCCGTTGATCTTTGGTATGATTCACTTAACTTTAATTGCTGAATCTGTTTCCTTATTTAGTACGAAAATATAAATGATTTAATATAACACAAATACTTTATCATTTTAGTTGGCATAGTGAAGTGAAATTATAAAAAATTGGGTACTTTGTGATAGCAGGTAGAGAAATTTAAACTATGGCTGCCACTTCTTTGGACCTTTTTATTTTAACGTGTCCGGCAAGCCATTCAGAACACCCCAGTAGTATTCATTACTGACCATTTAACTTCTCCGAAAGTACTGATGGTGCACGAGTCGTTCATCCTCGAATAATACTGTTCTCACATCGACCGGACTTGTCGGACTCTTTTGGACTCGAGGAATGAGATCTCTTCCAGTGAGATGACGTCTACTTTTCTTCGGGGTTGTTAATACGTGCCCGTGTTTCGCCTTCTGTAATGACGGATAATATGAGTCTTTGAAGAATTTGGAGCTGTTCGAAGATTCGGGCACATTTCTACACGTTGCTTCTTCTGCTCTGGAATCAGCAAAGGGGATAAATCTAGTTGGCGCATGTTGCATTTCCATACGCCGTTTTAGAGTTTTGTGTCACTACCCAACTGAGACTGCAATTTGTTTGGACACCCATGTCGTCACTCGGCGATTTGACCAAATCCGAGCGCTGATTCAAGAAATTTTCTCATAAGTACTCGTGCTTGAAGGACTGCCGTGTAATATTCGTTATCTGCTCTTTCGTCTTCATTTAGGAATCTGCTGTGCCACCAAAACACCGTCGTTCATCTCTAGAAACCCTGCTGTATTGAAATGGAGATTTCTATAGCTCATTTTTCCGCTTTAAAACATAATTTAATACATATTCCTTACTTGTTTATTAGCTTCATTGCGAGATATGGCGAACCGCAGCAGTAACATTTCCGCATTCGACCACTCCTCTTCGTTGATTGAGCACAACAGTGAGAAATCATTCGCATTTAATAATGCTATGTTGTGTCTTTCTCCGGCTCTACCGTCCTTTCACAGGGACCATTTCCCCTTCCGCAATAAATTCACTCCCGCATTTCATTGAAACACGACTTAATAAGGAAGTATTATCACATTTCGCCGTATAATTCAGTTATAAACTGAAGAAAATACATAGCTGTATGTATGAGATATGACCTTATAGACGCAAAATCTCAGGCAGTGGTTTGTTCTTCTGATATGATTCTCTGTTTATTGTATAAGTAACTATTTCGCGCTTTCCTTCCTTTATGCACTGTAATCGTGCATTTTTCCGTCATTTTCCATGCGCGTTTTCAGCCGCACATGAAAGGCGCTTTGAGGATTCTGTCCTCCCACCTCACCTCCGCCTCCCTCCCTCACCCATTCCATGTTCCTATAGAGAACCCAAGAAGCACTGGAAGAAAACGATGATTGCTGGCGAACGTCAATTTTCTGCTTCTTTCTCCCGCAGGAATTTAAAAGCTGTAAAAATTTTCGTCTTCCAGAGGTCGTCTTAATATTTGAATGTTTTCTGCTCCGTCGCTCGTTCAACTTTTTCGGCTCTCGTCGCTCGCCATATCTTACAGAGCGAGCACCTCAGTTGCGGAAAATCGAGTTCCTAGGTGATTTAACGTTGCAAAACGTTGGTTCTTTAGTGCCAAAATGGGTCATTTCGAGTATAATATTAAAGCCACCTGAAGAGCACTGCCTATTTTATGAAGATATTTGGTCCTTGCTTCCAGAAGAGTAGAAATTGGGTAGCGGTCCTTCGATTGGCCATCTTCCAAAAAATTCTGTGAAAGTACGCGCTGCCAACGAATTAGGTCCTAGATAAGACGGTTTTGATTATCTATAGTTCTTGGCTTCACTCTCTCCATTGCACCGGTGACTGCGACGATAGTTTGCGGCCATTTTATGGCCAATATATTGTGTAAAAATTCCGCATGTTAGAAGAAGGTCAAAAATTGACTCAATTTTGCTAGGGGAGGCGGTAAGTACCTTTATATTTCGAATAGGACAGGGGTCATATCCGAATTCAGTGCCGCGTTTGGAACATTTTCATGGTGATCCTTTCAGCTCCTTCGATAAGAAACTATTTTGCACATGCATTGATTCCTTCGATCATAATTTTAATCTCCGCAGTTGTTTTTACGCAAAAGAAAGTAATCCAAAAGTCATTCTTTGAACCCAACCAATAATTAACTGTTCTCTTCGAATATTTCATAGAAATCATCGCACACAAGACTGTTTGGGAGAATATTCCTCTCACAGAGTGATCCATATAATCATGGAGATTTTGAACTTTAGAATTTGCACTGAATGACGCCGCTTTGTAATGGAAACCATTTCCTTGCAGCGTCTAATTAGTTAGCACTTCAGTAAGACTAATGAGCATAATGAGAGGCCATCAACTAAAGGAGGGGCTGAGGTCAAACGTCTAGAGAGAGTTACAGCTAAGTAGTTTTTAAACAATTGAACTTATGAAGTAGAAAAGTGTTTCTGATTTGCTTTTCCGCCGATTTATGATCGTCTGAAATTTCTTATTCCACTTTTAAAATAAACTCTAGGACATCACACCATGGGAGCTGATGCGATATAGACTTTCATGTTGCACTTTGCTAATGCCAACCGGTGACCTAATGAAATAGAAGGGATAATTAAGCACCTACTAATGCGCTTTCATACCGACATCGCTTGGCTGTACACCTATCTTGAACCAAAAGAAACTTTTTTAGGCGACATTCAGCTAAAAGGAGAAAATATCTCAGCTGAAAATTTAATGGCATTTTCAACGTCAATAGCTGTAGCAGCGGAATGTGACGAATCTCCTCGTCATAGCTTTTGTTGCCCAAGAGGCGAGAATAAACAAGCTTACATATGACGTGAAGATATTGTAGCCTTGTGATATCATATTTGTGCTTTCGCATGCGAACTTGTATTCGCGTTGAATTTTGTGCACTTTTTGCCTCGTTCTCGAAGACGGCGATTTGAATAAAGATGCGAAGGTTTCGAGATTTTTGTTTGTGCAACTTTTTATTTGTTCATTTATATGTTTTATGCTTTTTGCGAACAAATTTTGCAGAGTCGTGCAGAAAAAAAAATTGATTTTTGAATACTCAGCTGTCACTGTGGATCACATTTGAACCTGTATGATATCTTAGCCAACTGGACGGTACATCTCGTAATAAAAACTAATGTGGAGACATTGAGGTGTCGAGTGATTTGAGTTGTGATGGCACAACTAGCGGTGCATTATTGCGGCATTATGTGATGTGTTGCTTGGCGTGCTTTCAGGTCAAATCTCAACATGCTTTTGCACTGTTTATTTTCTATATTTTATGTGTGTAAATGGTATTGTACCAATATTCCCCATCTCTGAGAGCTCCTTCATCTCCCACATTCAAACTTTATTCCATTCCTCTCATGAATAGCCGATCGCGTAATTCTTATATTTCGTATATTTTTATTTCCACTCGCTTACGGGTGCTGCACCATTTTAGACACCATCGATTGCCAGTGTGGGTAATTTTTCAATTTTCTCTAAAGACTTTTTTCAAATATGTTTTGTTGCGATGAGATCGCTTAAATCTTCGCAAATTCATATTTGTTTAGAAACATTTTACGTTAGCAGTATCGCTGCAAAACATCGATACAATTCATTATGGGATCTTTTTGCTGAGTGGGAAAACGCTTCTTCGAGAATGAAATGGACCTTTAGTTACAACTAAACGTGTTATCTATTTCTTATCAACATCGCTATCATTGACGCCTTTCACTTCTGTTACGGCTTATTGGCTGGTATCACCTTTTTCCTTTCTGTGTCCAATTTAATTTATTACACTAATTTAATTTATAAAGAAAAACCTTCGGGTGATTTAATTTTTTCGCTCCTCTTTCTTTCTTCTTAAACTTCTTTTATTTTCCGAAAATTTTCGTTGAATTTTTCATATATATATATATATATATATATATATATATATATATATATATATATATATATATATATATATATATATATATATATATATATATATATATATATATGCAGAAAGTGATTTTACTGGAATACCGTTACTAGTAAAAATACAGCAGTTAATAGACTATATCCGAGCAAATAACCCAAATATCGGACTCACTTTTCAATGAAGGAACACCCTCTCACACCCCTTCCGCCCTCCACCCCTCCCCTCCAGCCCCGCCCGCGCCTGTCCTCCCAATTTTGTCATTTGGTAAGGCGATCGCAACATGTTATGTTTTCGTTGTGCAATCCATCTGAATCGAATACGTTTTTCTCATATTCTTCTTGAGCTAAACGGTTGCAGTGATA
The DNA here is from genome assembly GCA_013433145.1 of Ascaris suum. Classification (NCBI taxonomy): domain Eukaryota; kingdom Metazoa; phylum Nematoda; class Chromadorea; order Rhabditida; family Ascarididae; genus Ascaris; species Ascaris suum. The sequence continues at coordinate 4,452,886 of CM024178.1, read as the reverse complement.
TAATTGGCTGTCGTGAGTCGCTGCCTGAAAATATTTCATGTCTTTTCTTATCGCTTTCTATTTTAGCTACACAGCACTCACGTTTTCGATCATTTTTTTCCTTCGGTTTAATTGGTTCTTTTTTCTCCTGGAGTATTCCTATCCCTCTCCCCTCCCGTCGGGAAGGTTGTTAGTGAAAATTTCTTGCAGCGTAAAAATTCATAGTTCCATCAGTGATATCGTTGCATGTCTTATAAACTTAATAATTTGCGAGGAGAATAATGCGAGAACCGATATGAAGTAAATAAATGGTAAGACAGTAGAGGAAAGGACGCAACAAAAAATTTCTCAGTAATTTCTCCAACTAAATAGCTAATAAGGATACTAGCGAATCAGTCGTTTTAACTTGATATTAACTATAGCCATTTCCCTTCTTGGTTTTTTTCAATATTTTTAGATGAGGTTTTGCATATTTGCCTCCAAATACCGAGGTTTCAGGTCAGTCTGCTTTTATATTTAATTCTTCATACTTGAAACTATGTATAAGTACTACCGTTCTTATATGAGTGCATTGAAATTCAGTTATGTTCATTCTTTTTGTTATGTGAATATTCTTGAAAAGAAAAAATGATTCATAGTGATGGTTATTTAATAGCTGAATACTTGTATTGATCGATCTTATATGCTGAAATAAAAAAATTGGCGTTGCAGATTATTATCGTTATCACATTTCTTTCTGATCTCCTTATGAGGGGACGATCGCTTAGCGATTCGCACATCACTTCTTCTTAATTCTTCATTTGTCAATGAGTTTAATTTTCGAACTTGTCGTGCTTTTGATACGTCGTTCCGCATCATTTTTAAGTATCCGCCTCCATCCCCTCCCACCTCAATTCCGCTCTCACTTTCGATATTTATGTTCGCACAAATTCGCCTCCCTTCCTCACTTCGGAAAAGCCATTTTTGTATACCTCTTTTCAAACTCAATACTGCCTCAGGTTAAGAGGCTCTGCGCATGCAAAGAACCATAAGGCCACCCACGAGATTGATTTCATTTTTTATTGTAATACGTTTATTCAAGTATTTGACGTCTTTTTTTCTGCAAAAGGTGAAGGCACATTCAAATAAAATACACTCTTCTTGAGAAGTGGTGAATTGAACGTGGATTTGCAGCAAAGAATCAAGAAGAACTCTTCTCGAATCTTACATAAATCGTCGACACTTCTTTCAAGAATTGGAAATAAAAGGCCTTTCCTCAGCAGATGACCCAGTTGAATATAATATGATTCTATCCAAAACTTTTAAAAAGCATTTATTGATACATGTTGAAGAAGTGCTATAGGTGTATAGGTTACATCCTTGACGACTTCTTGTGTTGTATTTGGTTTTCTATTACTTTCAACTGTATTTGCTCCTTCTGGTTTACTTATCGGTTATTCACCGTAGCAGAAGCATTCACAGTGGCAGAGTTAAGGCATCGAGCGGAGAAAAGAGGAGATTTCTTCATTCGTAGTAATTCGAATTTTCAGAAAAGAGGACCTCAACTTCTCCACTATCAAACAACAATAAAGAAACTTATAGCTGGGTCGACCCCCTTCCAGGTGTTTTCCTTTCAGCTTTGCGATTAGTTGTATAGTGTGAATATTTCTCTTGGAGAGTAGTGTTCATTTTGAAATGTCGTGAGAATGAAGCTTCATTGAGCAGAGATGATAGAATTATGTCATATATTTAGAAATATATTCTGCCATTTCAAATTGCAAAATCTGTATTCTAAGGAGTCTATTGTTTTTAAAAGCTTTTCTGAATTTTCGACTCGAAGTTTTCCCGGAAAAGCTAAAAAATTCTTAAAAAGTGTATTTTTTTATATATTGACCATCTCTCTTACTGAAAAAAAAAGAGGAAAGAGAACGAAACATATTACATTACATCATTGACGGCTTCTAATAATTTCGATAATTTAGAATTCAAACGCTCGTTAACAACTTTTAATTAGTTAAATTACACTTCCGATGAATATTAAATGTTTTTCATTCACAAAGTGCTCATGAAAAACTTTCACATCATCTGAAATGGATTCACGTTCAATAAAAATAACGTTGAAAACTCTCTCATATTTCAGATGCCTCTCTCTTTTCCGTCATCCAAACACTTTTCTAAACAATTCTTCCCTACCAACTTTTTCTTCGAATGATTTCTTTGTAGTGTTTTTTATCAAAAGCATCGACCAGGTTCATATTTGCAGAGGTGTTTTTGCCCACAGGGCTTTCATTAATGCTCATTATATTCTATGAATCGATTGCGTTGTGCTGATGAAGATGATCATGCAGAATATTCATTCAGTCAACTCTGATTCTTAGGCAGTTGTTGAATTAAAGGGTGAAAGAGGATTGCATAATGCATTTCAGTCGAGTACCATGCTAGGAGGTAAAGAAAAGCAAATCACAAATAGAAAGTAAATCGGCAAGAATCTGGTAAGAATATGATGAAGATGGGGATAGCGAGGAACAAGGAAGTTATCGGCGGGGAATTGGTAACTGTAACTGTAAAAATGGAAAAGGCTAACAGGTCTAACTGCCTTCTACATCTCCTCGAATAACACAGTGAAAAGAAATATCAAAAAATTTTGTCTTAGAAAATTATTATTGAAGACAAAATTTCTCAATGAAATTGGCAGCATAGAGTACTTTCGACTCTAAAATTTCAATTCCACTGCCTATAAATTAATTATTGGCAGCCTTTTAACCACTGAGCTGAAATATTGCCCAAATATTAACAAGTCGCATATTCGAGGTGGACAACTGATTTTGCACCTAATATTAGGCGGCGAAATTTGCGAGAACTGAAGAAGGTATGCACCCCTGTCCGATCTGATAACTACAGGGTTTTGAGAAGCTCCGTCAGTGACTCATCACATTTCATCTTCGCAGTCCTCAGTCGCCAATAGAAGCTATTGCGCGGGCACACAAACTGACAGATACAGCCAAGTGCACCACACATGCATTATATCGCCACTAAGCATTTCCGCAAAATAACAGCTTCCTTCATTCGTAAGTATAGAAGGCATTTCGTGGGTATGCCCCTGCCGATGTTTTTATAGGGAGAGCAAGAGCATACTGTGGTGGTCTTTCTGCGTATTTCAGCTCAAAATCTACTGCACCACAGTGAATGAGATGCCGGTTTGCGTGCACAAACCCGATGCAAAAAATCAGCTGTTTCTCGACCAATCGCCCATTGTTGTCTGGCCACTAAATATTTCATAATTTCGTCTGTCTAGCTCGATTCGATCAGGCGCTATGCGCTTTGCATCCCCGTAAAGTTTAACAAGTTGTATCAGGTTTGTCTCATACAGGCCCAGGCAAGATTCCAAAATTCAACTCCGCGGCCATCAAGATCCCTGTTTTGAATTTTCCCCCCGAGATTTGTGGATAAGTGAGAAGACCCATGACGAGTTCGAGATAGCGATATGTTTCGTTCGGCACTTCTATAATTAGGGGTCGGTGGTTCTATTCCTGAATGCTCCATGTGTTTCGCCGCTGTTTTTAAGGTTCCCCCCACCGGGGGCGACTGTTAACTAAGTTTACAAGGAGAATTTGCAAGCGTGGAAGGGCGAATGCTGCGTTGTTGCATTGTGGACTAGAACATGTTCTTTTCACCTTCGCTGCTGAAAATTTCTCTTAGAGACTTACGATGGGGCTACGGACTTGAACCGATGGCCAAACCCCACTGTTAATGCTAATGAACTTTAGTGATAGTGGACCAACTATTTCAGTACCTGCTTCCCATCTGTATTATCGAGGTTCCATATTCCACCGAAAAAGTGGTGGAGTTACTTTGAGAACACGCACATATGGCGTGCATAAATTCGTAGACGTTTATTGCGAAAATGTTTTTAATTATTGCGACGTGCAAAAACGTTCAATTATTGCCTTCTGTTGCATGGTTTTCGTTCTCGTAGGCCGACTAGCCTCTCCTAGTTCTTGAGTTACTGGTTTCGATTTGCATTCCTTTATATATCTTTCCGATTTGCTTGCCTGAACTCCTGGGAAGCGAAAGTTTCATCCTCACTACCAGAAGGTTTTGAACAACTCTGAATATATATCTTAACTTATGCAATATATAATCTAACAATAATAAGCCAGTAAATTAACATATATCTTTTTGTTGAATATTAAATGACACTAGGTAGAGTAGTTGACAGTTTTCATGGTAATAGCACTTACTGCCAACTTAACGAATAGTAGTTAATATGTGCATATTCATTGGTATTTGGTAATAGTGAAATTAATTTACATTATCCTCTGGTTATTGCAATTGCTTCAAATCATATTTTATTTATATTTCCTCTTGAATGAAAAATCCGCCTAACCCAAAATGAATTCTTTTCAATATGCATAGAGGCATGATGAAGTTAACTTCAGGTGAGTTTATTTTCCACAATATATTTCTGTAGTACTTAAATTAAGATGCTATTTCTTTCATTCGCAGGTAATTATTCATTTTTTTCACCTCAGTTTTCTTTTTAATGAAGAAATCTTTATGTTAGAATGCTTCCTCATTTTAGGAAAAACGTCTCGGCGGATGTTAGTCAACGCGCCATAAAGCATTATTGTTTAGCCTCACGCACACACACACAAGCACACATTCGTTCATTGATTTTGCTCACATCGCTTTCATTTCAGAGGACATTTGTTCGGCCATCTCCTCTTGTGTATATTCACTTTGCTCGATACTGATGAGTCTTTTTCATATTTTCAGCGAATTGTTCACAATTGAAGCGTTTATTCGTTTCTCTTTTTCAGTCAAATACAGTGTTATTCAATATGACACTATAAGTTATAGAATCACTGCAATTAAGACTACAATGAAGCTCAGACTTCGAGCAAATTGTCTTATCTGAATTCATAGTGGAATATAATCATTGCTGTCCATCGATGACGAGTGCAAACAACGATTCGAATTAAATGTTGAATTTGCGTTTCTCATCTTAGTTTCAAAGTAGTGCATTAAATTGAGTGTCGACGATGTTAATTCCAATTAAAATATGACTGGAGTTGAAGCATATTTGAAGTTTGGATGATTAACTCTACGCTTACCTAATGAAGTCTATCAAATATGAAAATAGGAAAGGCGATTATGAGTGACACGTGTAACTCAGCGCTAATTAAATATGCAAATGAATCGCTTTCCGATAGACACGAGCAAGGGCAATTACTGCCTCAGAGAGCGTTTTTCTTTCACTTTGTTCGCTATTCTAATATGCATTCGATTATTTGCGCTATTGCACATTCATATTTGTACCGTGCACAAGGTTGTTGTTCTGTGCACATATGCTTACGTTTGCGTCTTTCTGTTCTCTCTGTCATCAGGTAGTTTCACTCAAAAATGCCTTAAGGCTTCAGGTACAAAGGTTAACTTGTATAATATATGTGATAAGAAAATACACTCGCTAAGTTTTAGCTTAACTTACCAACTTCGCAAAGGTTTACGAATATATAAAGGCAGCTAAAAGTTTTCGATATGAAGGGGTACTTGCAACCGATAGGATCACAAAGGAGCAACAAATCTAGCCTTTTATTGAAGGTTTCTACCAGCTGTAGGTTCGATTAAACCATGAATACATTGCTGTTAGACTATAATTGCAAAAATACCTGTTCCGTTCTCTCCATGCTCAATTTTCCATTAACTTTGAATGGTGCTTCCTTTACGCTCTTGTTTGCCGTCTTCAATGAGAAGATATTTTCTGTCATGTACAGCGTGACCTTTCAGTATGTGCGTTATTCTTCCCGTTCCTCGATTGTCAATTGAAGCACCATTTCGAATGCATAAGTTGCAACAGGAACGTATGTGGCTAGGGAATGATATTTCAACAAAATTGCACGGTTCTATTTCGTTTGCGAGTGGGAAAATTTCCGTAATTTCGTTATCAGTTGTTGTTTTTATAGAACCATAAATTCCAATTTTATTCTATTTCATAGGCGATAGATGATAAAATTTGATTCCTTGACGCTAAAATCGCCTCCGAGGATTGTTCGTCGATTCGTATCGATCAAATTGGAGAAATATTTACAGCGAAAGATTTACGGTCTCAAATTTCTCATTAAATTTATAAACTTTTATTTCGAGTGTAGCATTTTGGGATTTGACAGGTTTATATAAGACACGTTTATTGCAATGATTTTTCGTATGTGTAATAATAGTGGTGCTTATTTTTCTAACTCGAGCCGAACTGATGAGCGCTTCTTCTTGATTGTGTTCTTTCGAATGAGTTCTTAAATTTTTCAACGTTTCAGCATAATTTCGATAATTGTGCAAAAAAAAAAAAAAAATCCAATATCATATGCATTCATTTCGTATTCTGCTAATGGGCAACTCGTATAAAACACTTTTTAACAACATATAAATGTCACAAATATAGCCAAATTAGGTTCCTTCTTCTTTTTTTTATATCGCACTTCATCATTCCCTGGGCGCTTCTTCGATTAATTTTTCATTCTTTGCTTTCATGTACTTTTGCAGTATTGTCTCAATGAAATTGAATACTTGGCAACGATATGTTCTAATTATATTCTTTGCCGTTGACTTCTCGTTACATGAGTTCCTGCCACCCGCATTGCTCTATCTATTTCTCTGGTGTGGAATTTTTAGCACCATTCACAGCGCACTTTCTGCACTTATCTCACTCTCATACCTCTCTCAAATACATTATCTTTCTATAAGTACTAACTGCGCATGTTTAATTACTATCATAATTTAATAAACCTATGCAAATCTATTAAAAAGTCCACTATATAAAAAAAAATGTCGAGGAATAGGTGCAAAGGTGACAAAGAGGCGATTACTAGTATTCTCTAGTTTGATTGTGAAGAAAAAACATTATGATATAGTGCTGTAAAATTTATAATTACTGAATATATGGGAAAAAGGCAAAATTAAATTTCATCAAATTTCAATGAACTCGCAAGTTTTTCACTCACGGATAACACCGGTTGCTATCCTCCATTGAATGAGGAGTTTTTTTTTGCAGTGCCACCCTTTATGGATGAGGAGGATTTTGCTTTCCTACTCTTCGCATAGAAGCAATTTCAAAGAATGTTTCATAAATATTACGAAGGCTAAAATGTAAAGCAGTGATCGTTTTTAGAACTCGAAATAAGTTAATCAAATTTGAAATCAATAAATCGATATATTGTATAATAAATCAAACGACTCATCGGTGAACTAGAATACAGATCAATGAATTGTTGTAGATCGACATAATCTTTGCTCTCCTTTTATATTTTCCTCCTCCTCTTCTCACCAGTAAAAGTCGAGCTGCAATCAATTCTGCACTTCCGGCGCAAACGCGTATTCTTAGCTCAAATCTACTGATCTTTCATTGGTAGTTTTTCGCCCTTTTTGCATAAATTTTCATATTGTCTTATCAGGAAAGCAATTTTGGAGGCAAAGTGGTATGGGCAAAATTAACGAATGATCGTTTAAAGAGGACATTTTTCAATAAAACAAAATGTTTTACCAAGAAAGTTCCATTGCAATTATTAGGCAATAACTGCTTCTCATGAATTATACTGCTTGGTGTAATGCACGCAATTATTGCCTGGGTAACCGCTGTGGTTTTTATGGCCGAGTGTATGTATAAGCTTAATCAACGCATTCCTCTTTGCCTTTTAAATGTGAGCATCTGTAAACGAACACACACTTAATATAACTGTTGTCTGCATTGCATTCAGTGGAACGCTTAAGTCATTTTATTTTATTAAACATTATGCACTAATTTGTTCTTTATTTGTTTGTTCTCATTACCGCTTTATTAGTGCACTCATGCTGCAATGCTTTCATTATTGTGGACGTTTTACATCAGGTTTCGTTGTATTCTTGCGAACTTTTTCAGTGCGTAGTTAGATTCTGCACTTATAACTTATTTTGTACCTGCACAAAAAATCATTGAGAGCATCCAAATTAGTACATCAGCACCTGGTGATTTTGGGCATATTTCATTGCTCATTTAGAATGGTTCGTAAGAAAACAGTTTTCCTGCCAGCCGTTCCATATTTGTGGTCGACAACCTAACCGACTGAACCAGTACGAATCATTCTACTTACTATTATTTATTGATTAGCCTCATTAGCGTTGTGCATATTAAAGGAATAAAGTGGTTGAGTAGCTGATGACAACCGTCAAAACAGTATTGCATCGAGACAAAATGCTGTAGGTGTATGGCGGTTGTTTGTGATAAACCCAGCTTTAATCTTTCTCTCTCTCTTCAGTGATAGTCACTGATAACGTCCAATTTTTGATAATTTCGTCGATGACATTTAGTAACAGTGTTGTTCGTCGAGTGAGTATTTCTGCTGTTGAGTTTTTTATTCTCCGTCAAGCTACGGTTGGTTATTTTGATGCAATCTGCCGTCTCTTGCATATCCGCATTGAGAATTACGACGTAATTCTCTTAGTTTTTACGGTGTTAGTATGATGAAGTGAATTTATGGCGTTCTGCAGTGTGAATTTTTTTGGTGGGGGAGGGGGGAGTGAGGGAATTTTTGGTTAGCTGAAAAGAAGCCTGGGAGCTTTAAATATCGGCAGGGAGATTGAGTGTTAGACCCAAAATTGCCTGAAAAATGTGTGGAATACCTGAAAGAAATGGAGAAGACACGGTGCAGGAAATAGTGAGAGGGTGAAGAGGAGATGATCCAGGTGTTCTGTCCAGCTGTTGTACCGCCAGTAAATAAAAAACTTTCGAAATGGGATTGGGCGCCTATTGTTTTTCTGGAACTGCATTTTTGATCGACGAAATTTGTAGTTTTTGAGAGATGTACTCTCATTTCCACGTCATAAAACAATCATAGAGCATCTTCAACTGCTCACTCTGACTTTGAACTGTTACTACGCTTAGTGGGCGTCAACGTAAGATTTAATTAGCGTTCGTTTATGTCATTAAAGAATGCATAAGGCGATTCAAACGTCATGTACCTGTTGGTTGTGGAAGCTACGCTCACTTATTTGCATAATTAAATTTTACCTCATTTTAATGACATTTTGAGATTAACTACTTTAATGTCGTATACGATTTTTGCTCTTTTTTCCTTGATGATCGCTTAAAAAAGAAAAAAACTGGATGGAGGATGCGCGCAATTGCATTTTTCCTTTTCTGAAAACAAAATTATTTCTTTAGAAATTACTTAAACTTATTGCTACCAATATTAGTACTAATATTAGTCGTATGTTTCGCGTTTATTTATATTAGTTTTTGGGCGGAGAATATGATAGCAACTCGATAAGACATCATAATGTGTGTGATACGTGTATATCGATGTTTCTGCATTTGTGACGCATTGCCGAGATGGAGAGCGCTCATGCTGCTCACCTGCCCAACAACGATACACACGTGATGCCCACTGTTAACAGGTAAGATAGGTACCTATTAAATCTCACTAATAGGCGTTCCTTCTATTATATGGTTAAGGTAAAAAACTGTTGGAAGTCATTCCTCGACTATACGTTCCACTCGATTATGTTTTCTCACTCGATTAACTACCCTCCTCCCTTCTCCATCTCTCACTCAGTCGCAGCACACCACTCCATGGTGGTAGCTCTTATTTATTACTGTCTCTACACACCAGTTGCCATCAACACTCTCGACTTCTCCTTTTCCACGTCATGGAAGAAGCCGAGAAATTTTGTTCTCGATCATATGTCATTCCACCTCCCATTCCAGCAAGATAAAATATTAGAAAACTCTACGTTGGGAAATAGCGATTGAAGTTTTCCTGTAATTTTTAGACTAAATTTCTTTTTTTGTAAAGGATGTCTCCAAAATATCATTGGATCCTTCATGCAACTATAAAGTAAAGGGTGACTCGGTCTGTTTGATGTGCTTGCCATCATAGAGCAGCATCTTCTACAGTATCATCTCTAAGAAGGTGGGGGATCGCTTAGAAATCCATTGACTCCAGCGCCACTTCATTTTGAGCTCTTCTTCTAAGCTTTGGGACATTCTTAATTTTCATCTATTACAAAAGGCAATTAACAGTTTCTTAATTCGGCAGCAAAGGCCTTATTCTTAGTGACTATTGGTAGAAACGATCGGAGTGTTTATGTGAAGGGGAGAAATTATTGCTTGCCACACCTTTCTTCCATTCTCCCACCTCCTCCCTTCGTACGCCATCATCGCCCTTCCCACTTTTTCATCCGTTCGTTGTTGCTTACACGATTGCCTTGCATTTGCTTTGCATAGTCTTCGCGTTTCATTGGTCCATTTCTATATTATGGTCAATTTGCCATCGGGAAATTGCACCTGAATTATAAAACTTTGTTACCTACATTCGAATGAGATGCCGTCGTTATGAGTTCCATATAATGACGGCATCTTATTCGAATTTGCTCGTGCTATAGAAACGTCCAAAAATACCTGACCATTCTCGTGCACAGAGATGTTGTATACGCGAGGTGAAGTGATTTCATCAATTTCTTGGACTGGGCCACCGCGCAACGCAGCGACAACTAGGGCACATTGAATACTCAATTACGGCCGTCACTTTCACTCGAATGATTTCTTTTGCCCATCATTGATCCATCTTCTTGTTCCAAGCATAAGTGGTTCGCTTTATTATTGTCATTTTTAGTGGTTTCAAGAAAATATAATTTTTGCATTGTCTTATATCCACATATGCATATCGATATGTTTGCAAATAAAAATGCGCGAATCGTACGAGTTAAGTTGATGAAGTTCGCCGAATTTCATTCACATTATATAGAGTTACGTTGATAAAATTTTATTTACATTATATCTACAATAATTTACACTGCACATTTACATTAGTAATCAATTTTCCTTCTGAATAATTATGGAATTTTTTGAGATATTGACATTTAAGCGGTCACAAAAGATGCGAGTTAAACGTCATTTCTCGTCGATCAAATTTGGCTTAGAAACGATTTTTTTTTCTAACTTCCGATGTAAGCTAACTGTTTCTCTATTGCATCATTTTTCTCATAGCGATCTCCCACTTTATATTTACATTTTTTTTCATTTGCTTCGATATTTTAAATGAGCTGAATAATATGCATCGTGCTGTTGCAATAAATCCCTCTTGTTCTCTCACCATTTTAAATTGTTTTTTATTGTTTTTATTGCTCATTACCAATTTTTTCCTCACATCAGCTGAAGCCACTCGACTTATATTGGCAATAGATCATTTATTGTTGTGTCTTATATCATATTGTAATGTATTACTTATGACATATTATACTATAACATGTTATATTATGCTAATTGGCATCATTATATCGCATTAGTATAAAACATTATATTGTTTATACAAAGCGAAGTGGAACATTCATGAGAGGATAAATGAACACGTGTGCGAATGCACAGCACCAATAATCTCTCATTTTGCGCTCGTTCGAAACCCTTCATCGACCAGCGAATCCTTTAAGACATCAGCTTGTAAAGGGCGGAAAACTCCATGAAAAAGGACGAAAGTGCTAAATGCCATGCAGAGGAGGACGAGCCTAGTATTTGTAATAAGTGACCGCCGCACACGTGTGCTTTAATCAACTAATCTGGTGGCAGTCATTCGGTGCTTTATCTTCTAGATAACCCTTTCGAAACTGGGATCAATTTAGAAATACTCCTCCCCCTCTCCCCCCCCCCCCCTCCCCTCCCTCCATCCATCGTGAAAACCAAATTTCGATTGCAGTTGGAAAAATTGAAAGCGCGATTTCGGATGCTGAGAGTTGATCGAAATTTTGGCCCCAACCGAAATTCTGTTGAAAAGCATAAGTTATAGGGACCTTGCTGGACTCGAAAGCAGCCGCACTTACACCAACACAAGCAAGTAATGCACCCAACTTCACGGAAATATTTTAAGTCATTGAAGGCACGTGCCTTGCGTCATCTTAGAATAATGCAGTGGTTTGAATGGTTGGATGCGTTTCAGATATACTGCAAGCAATCTTCCATCGAAATCAGACACATTTCAAAAGTCTCTGTCAATTAGCCAATTGAAGCATCCACTAACCAACTTCGGTTGCGGCCGGAAAATGGTCTTAAAGGTCAAATCGAATTTCGGTCGGTAAAAGTAGGCTTTAATTTCGATTTGCAAAATAAATTCAGTCGATCGGTTAGCACCATGACAGTTAACACAGATGCCATCACTCACTTTATCGTTTATCATTGCGAACGATGATATGCGTTCTCCATTCTTTGGCTAGGTGTTGCTGCCGAGTAGTTTTTAGCACAAATTTTGCAGCTAAGTGAGAAGCGAAAGGTAAAAATAGGTGATCGCATTTACTGCTAACTGACGTGCGCCTTCATCGCATTTTGCCAATTCAGTTTTTAGACTCGACAAAAACTATCTGGCGGTAATTATCAGGTTCGCTGTATGGAAGCAGTCGTACAAAAAAGTGAGCACACCGATAATTCCCGCCCGAACTGCAATAATTAGAACTCGCATGAAATTTCCGGCACAGCGTAGTTTTTGTCACAGCGTATGTTTGGGTTCTTTTTTGTTTGGATTTTTCTCTTCGATGAATCAAAGAATACATTTCGGCAAACGCTTTTTGGTTCGTTTTCTATCCCGCAAAACTATTCCATGTAATTAAAGCAGTTGCTGCGAATAAATGTGAAATTAACAAAGGCGTACGCGAAAAATACGCACGAATGCAAAGGTTCATATTTGTATATAGAACAGTTATATATATATATATATATATATATATATATATATATATATATATATATATATATATATATATATATATATATATATATATATATATATATATATATATATATATATATATATATATATATATATATAACTGTTGCATCTCCAAAATGATCATCTCAGGCGATTTGCAGCCTCGATCACCTATTCAGAAGGTTTCACCAAGTTGGGGCATTTTTACGCATTTGTCATCTTTTCGCTTTCCATTCAAAAGGTTACCGAACATGCCACTGAAATAAGAAGAGTGAGACATCTTTTGCGGACAAGCATTAATATTACGGCTACAATTAGTACCCTTTTTTTGTTACCTGACGAGGCGATACACTCTAGAGATGCGAAAAACAGCAATTGTTTTTGACTATTTCACTAAGCCTCTAAAAAATGGTAATGAAACTTCCCTAGTTCAAGTTTATTTAGTCGTTTATGTGTTTTCTTCTTTTTTATGTATTTTTACGTTTTTGCATATGTTATTTTCTGTAATTCCTTAATTCCCCAACAAAGCGTATTGATTTTGAATGTTCCGTTGTTGAATCTATCGAATTGTCGATCACTCTGAACCGCTTCCTGCAGAAAAATTCCACTCTCGCAGTTCGTGTTCGCTTTTCCTCATTTGAAAGTATTATTTGCGTCGTTCAAGAACATAGCACTCCTTTAATGTTATCATTACTTTGGTGCATCTCGCGTTCCACTATTGCCCTGAGTTTGCTGTTTTAACTGCGTTCAAACCAAACGTTGATGACATTAGACATGCGGATTTCGTTTGATGGCTCGTTGTATGATCGATTGCATTGCAGTTTGGAGACTATCGGTGGATTGCAATTTAGGGATGGTTGATTGCATTTTAGGCTTCGGCCAATATATTCTTCTTAAGTTTTTTTTTCCGCTGGAAAGAAGAAGCGTAGATTGTAAGAATTAAACTCTTCGTAGTTGAAGAGAACGCAAAACACTTGGCATTTTTGGAAATTAGAATGTTCTATTCGACAAATGGGCGCATTTCGTGTGTCCTTTTCGTTTTTCCCCCGAGAAAATCTTTTTTCCTCGATCATTTCGCAGACAAGACGGGAATTAAAGAGGGTCGCGCAATTTTTTTTGCTGAATACGCTGTTGAGTTTCCCATTTCTGAAAACTTCAACTGTTTCGTGCTAAAAAGTTTTCAAAGTATTTCACTGAAAGTGCTGAGTGCTTGCGTCCATTTCCCTTGCACTGGCTGCTGATTAAATTCATTATTGTTTAGCTCATTTAAGCACTCTTTTAGCTCGTTCAAAGCCACTTCAGCTCATTTGAATGCGTCCGACTTCAGCTCATTTGAATGCGACTTCAGCTTGTTCGAATGCGACTATGTTTACTCATCTGCATGTTTGATCATCTCTACTGTCTTGTCGATGCGTGTGCGTAACACGATTAATGCTGCTTCATGATCAAAAGCTATTTCGTGTTCAGTGATTTGCAGTGTGCACATCACTGCGCGTTGTGCGCAGTTTCATTGCTACTCTGAATTTCTCGCCGTCCTAAAAGTCTTTAAATTTTGGATGTCTTTTTTTTTTAGAATCGGGCAAGTTTTGCCAAAAAAAAAAGAATCTTATCGGAAATATTAGGCTTTTCCTCATTATTTTCTAAACACTCGGGGAGACGAGTGATGCTATAAGCTAAAATGCAAAAGCACATATCGTGCCAGTTTCTCTAGCGCGCTTTCCCGCTTTTCTTTCAAATTTCATTTATCGATGAATGATCTAGCGATGACTTATCCGAATCCGAGCCGTAATTAGTTTCTTATACTAGTTTGTTTTATGGCCTTATTGTACGCTGTTGAAATGTCTGATGCTTTTCGTTCAAAAAAATTGCCCAATGTTAATTTTTATATAATTTTAGTTCTTATTTCGATAGGAGTGATTGCAGTCTTCAAAAAATTATTCAAGTAGAAAAGTGAACATGTCCTATACTACTCATTGGAGAAGTTCACAGTTTCGAGGGCTCTCTTGCTTTTGTTGGGCATAAACGATGACTGGTCGATACAGTCGATGTTGGCCAAGAGGAAATCGATAAACGTCGGCTATGATATAGTGAGTAGGCTTTCGATGCGGAAAATGTAGATATAAATGACGATAGTTAAATTTTGACGATAAGTTGAATTAAAGGAGCCGGGGGTGGGGGGAAATCGGAAGATGTGCCTTAAAAACTTTGTCATCTGCACAACACCTGCAGCAATTCTTGCTAAGCTGATGCATCCGATTCCGCCATTAAAGCCTCAGTCCTCAAAAATATATGAAGCTTGACAAGTTGCATGTATACGAGCACATGGACCATATTGCGTCAATTTGTTTTCTTATATGAAAGGAAGAAGTATTATTGCAGGAAGAAAAACGCTAGAGGAATGCAGACCTCATGGCCATGTCGCGCAAATGTCTGTCTGTGTCTTTTATTGTCAGCGAATGTTGCGCGCATTTAGCGCAAATGTCTGAATCTTTCATGGTCATCCGAATAGATCAATGTTTATTCTATCAGCAGTACGACGCGTTGCTTCACTTTTGTTACCTTTTGGAAATGCGCGCACCTAGGTGCATTATTCTAATAAGTTAGCTGGCCTTTACACAGATCGTTATCAGAATCCTTCATGTGGAATTATAAATCCGTCAATGAGCTTAAAGTCATCTGCGTCTTAAATGAGAACTCTGCTTCCGGCAGCTCATCAACAAACTCCCATTCCTTCCCCCTCCCCCCATCGCCTGCACACAGAGGAGAGCAAATGCGAAATTCCACAGCGTTGTGTGAAAAACCTCGTAAAGGAATTTGAGCGAACCTTGCTAATGGAACTTGTTCATTTTATAGTGTCATAACTTGAAATTTCCTAAGTGTTTAATTTTGGTCGATAGATTTTCTCATTCTTCAAATCTCAGAAAGCCGATGAAGAATTCATGAAATTGCAAATTTATAAGAATTAATTGAATATCTCGAGAATATTCTGATTCGCTTCGTTGATCTCGCCTCCAGAAAAAAAGGAAATTCCTTCAGATCGTTTGGCTAACAACTTTTATTTATATCAAAGATTGGCACAAAGTCCATGTTCTCTTATCGAGGTACGAAGTTCATTTGATGTTCAATATAGCAAAATTAAATGTTAACATTTGATAGACGATTCATTTTGCAGTAATATTACAATTTATTCGGTATTATTCTTTAAAAAGTCGGCATTTTAAATGACATTAAGAACGGTACAGCTGAGATTCTCTGCTTACTGCAGAATGATATTAGGAACGTGGTCGTTATCGATCCTACTGTTTAGGATCGATAACGACCACGCTGACCCTAAGAAAGCCTCGTGATGATCCAAATGAAAACATTTACGTCGGTATAAATCTGTTAGGATTTCTTTTTTTATAAAATTTTCAAGGTTTTTGTTGTTTTACGTATTCTTTTCTTGAGTTTATCATAGGTTTATTTGACGTTTTTTTATAAAAGAGCCCAAATAGCCTTATTTTGCGATGTAATGAGTCGATTGAAGAAATTCTCCTTTACAGTTGTATCAATTCTATCGTCAAAGCGGAATACTTCTTTTCGAATGTATCTTAGAACCGTTTTTTTTTTCATTTAGTTTTTCCGGTCTTCGTTTAATGTTTATTTGAATGGAATTGTTTGTCTATTTTTAGTAAGAAAAAAAAACACCATTTCGATATAATCACCCCATCATTCGTATCCTCTCAAATATTGTCTATATTGCAGCGAGCAGAGAAAGAGCCGCACCAGGGTGTTAGTAAGGTCATTCGATGAAGCAGCCCGTTGGTTGTGTGTGAACGGATTGCAACGGAAATCGAATCCGAGAGGGTACAAGAGGACATCAAATTTGAAGCGTTCATCGACGTCTTCGCACCTCCAGCCGACGAGTTGTCATTCGACAATCTATGAGTTTGATGCTCATTTAACAGGTTTAATATTCGTTCAATCTTTAAGAATTTCTTTTAACGTTTGGCAATTCGGCGCAAATAGCAATCAAATGAATAAGCGGTCATTCGAGGGGCTTCTTGTGAAGTATGCAAATTTGTTTGCCAGGCAAGTGATGAATCGGCGATTGTTGGATGTTTCCTTAAGCAAAGGGTTTTGATTGATAAAGCAGTTAAGAACAGATACCGATTCGAAATGGCAGTAGTTGTCGGCAGACGTACATACACAGACAGCAAACTTTTATCCTCAATTAACCATGTAGATGCCAATTTCGGGAAATGTGGTAATGATCAACAATAATGAGCGATTCCCAAATGAGAGTCGTACATAAATTCGTTTGGATAGACTTGAGTTCTTCGATGGTGAGAGGTATTCGATTGCTTTGTTAATGATGAGCTGCCAGTCGGTTAATTTGAAATAATCGTGGAAATAGTTTGCTGGAAGAAACAGGTTCCAGTATTGTCCGTCAACGAGTTTAACGCTGCGCATCAATGCATAAAGCTTATTGCTGTCCCTCCACATGAGAATAGCCGGTAATATGAGTGTTATTATTCCTTTGAACGCAATTCTGATTCATATCCCTTTTTCGCCGTCGACATTTGCAGGGATTGAAGCCTAAAGAGTGCGCATCTTTTGTTGCATTCTATGGAGGGGAACGAAGGTTGAAAAATATTAGTTATGATTTCTATGGTGAGATGGATTTTTAAGAGAAAAATAAAAACATTCAGTGTTGCCATTTTACCCTTCCCCCTTCAACCCCTCCCCCCTGAGTCAACGAAACATCAGCATGTTAGGAATGCTCACGGCATTTTTGTCTCCAGCGCTGTATCAAATGAAAGATTTATTGGCAATCTACTTTAATTAACAGTCACTTTGGTTTTTCGGCACAAAACACTTTTCGTGCATTTATATGTTAGTTCTTTGAGCTTTGAACATTTGATTATTATATTTATCGATGAATAAATTCAAATATATTTAGAAGCTTCTCAGTCAGTTTATTAGACTCTTTCATATTATACGTACTACACTAATCAAATCAGGGAAGAAAAATTTCTTGGAAGTCCCGTGCTGTGCTTATTTTCACCAGAAACCTAAATGTTCTTTTTCAAATGGTGTGGTTAGTAACGATGATGGTTGTTTTGTGCGTAGGAAACGAAGCAAAGAAAACAGCACCAGAACTTATTTCACCTTCTTATGGGATCATAAAGTGACTGATTTGAGCCAAAGGGCATAACATATATGGAGAGAATATGAGAGCGAAGGGGAGGAATCGAGGCAGTTTAGAGTATGGTGGAGAAGGGGGGGGGGGGGGGGGAAAGGAAAAGAAAGATGAATCAAAAAACAATTTCAGAAATAATTTGTGCGTCCGGACGGAAAAGAAAAAGAGGAAAACCCGGATTACCTCTATAATATGTCGCATGTTTTGAGATGATACCTTCAAATGACTCTGCACCTCAAGTCAAGAGAGATATTTCCAAAATAATGCGTGCAATGCAGCCACTGAGAATGAACATTAATTTACATACGATACCGGAGGGCTATTGAGGGAAGTGCACAAGCCTGATGATGTCTGCATGTCTGTGATACTCACTGCATCGTCGCGAATTATATCCGCGATCCTCGAGTTATATTTGTGAATCATCATTGTGCAATTTCCTTCTGCCGTGTATGATCGGTATATATGTCCCATAGCAAATATATTCAGCACCGAAGATGCACTCATATTCTTGTGGTTCTCTACCGTAGAGTGCTTGAATGAAAATAAAATTCGCACCTACGATAAACTATAGAGGTATGATACATTTGCCTTTCTTATGATTGCAGTTTAATAATAATTGCAGTGTAATATTTGTATTTTTGAGGAAAATGCAGCGCATTTCATTAAAAAAAAAAAGCAGATTTCCTGCAGTTATATCAGTAGTTCACGTCTCTGATTATTTCTTTGTCGTATAGTTTCAAATTACAGTGTGGGAAGTCGTTCATGATAATTTTTCGGGTATATTCGAACGGCAGCATAACAGCTGATTGATAGGTTAGGCCTAATTTGATGATAGTACAATGAATCTAGAAATATCACCACTCATGACTTCCAAGATTTGCGATATTAAAATTAGCAGAGAAATTCTCGTCACGATTCGTGTTTTTTTCCTTCCACCAATCGCTCTCTGTTGATAGTGCAACTTTAGCGATCTTCGTTATTTCGCTATTGCACGGCTGAATGCTTGCATTGTTAATCATTAGCCTAAGAGAAAATAAAATGAAATTTTGTTTGCAGCAATGAATTTGTTGGTGAAGAGGTAGGAGCAGTATAAGTATTGCGTATACAAAAATAAACAGGACTTTTCCGAGGAGTGGAATAAAGACACGTTGTAGCGTACTGCTCACAAACAAAGGATACTTGCAGTGGCCAAGTTAAGATTTCGAAGGTGTTCTCATTTGATACAGGATATCAACTATCATGCCGGAAATGTGCATATTTTAAGATCTCGACGATCCGACATCCACTACAGTGATCGGACAATTCGACCGCCATCACCAACGGTTCGCCCTTGCAACTATTCATTTTTTTAATGCTTTGTATAGTGAAAACTGTATATGCAAAATATTTGTCCGCGTGGCGATTGTTTCAGCTCGGAAATTTGCATTTAATGATTTCGGAAATATGTGGGTGCATTTAAAAGATCGATCGAACGCAAGAATCTTTATTCGTAGAGGAAGAACAAAGAAGACTGCAATGAAGCCGTGGAGCAGAAGAACGTCACAAAGGCGCACAATGAGAAGAACATCGTTCGAGAAGGCGTCATAAAGCAGTAACCCAAACACGTCTATGCATCAGTCGCTTAAAATCTGGCACTTCCTGACGAATTTCCAGCAAATATTCTTAGAGTAGAGTGCAGATTGAAACGTTTTAGACGATGCATAAATACCGTCAAATACAGTATTTTGTGCATATTTAATTTCTAACTAACATGACAGTATTATTGATAGGTGAGAGTAATCTTCTAATGGTACGCATACTTTTGCAACATGAATTGAAGAAGTAAGTATTGCCTAAACTTAAAAAATAAATTTTCACATCTGGCGACACTCTGATTCTAAAGGGCACAACATTTAAGACGTTTTACTTGGTTCAATAGATGCTTCTAGCCTGTATAAGTAAATTGCGTCATTACAGGTACCCTAACTACCAAAATACATTAGTAACTCTTATTCAAGGTTTTAAATAGTTTTCAATTTATCAGTTGTAGATGAAAGATGTGAAGATATCGATGTATTAGATGTTGCTGTGTAACGATTGTTGTAGATCGTTGGCGGAGATTGTTAACGTTTTGTTGTAATGCGTTCAATGCACGCAAACAGCTCATTCGATGAAAATTCTTTCGTTGTATTGCTGCAGGCCGACGATAACTTTGGTCGATGGCAAAATAGATCAGCCAGTTATTCATACATGATATTCCCTGTCGGCGCATCAATTATTATATTTCAAAAACAATAGCTTAGCATATTTAGAAGTGTTTGAGCTAAATTATAAGCTTGTGAAATAACTTTACGTATAGGTTTATTTTATTTTATTCTTTTTCTAAAAGAAAGATATTCTTTCTTATTGTTTGTAGAGGGTTATACAACTTATTTCATCGCCTATAACACAAATAAGTCCGGAATAATCAAGTGGACTTTCACTGCAGTTAGCCATTCATCACCTTGACTGTGTCTGAAAAATAACCAAAGTTGTTTTGTATAAAAACTTATAAATGTCTTCTTCCAAGGGATATACTGATACGAGTGCCTCTCCTTCATATAGAGTTTTTCTGTTTAGGGATGGCCAATGGCCATCGCCAGCATCACTTGCCCGAATAGCCATTGGTCAGTGCTCGTTTGTCTGTTTTTTAGCATTTGTATAAGATTGGAAGATTTTATTGACAACTCAACCTATAAGTGAAGATACCAGTGTCAGGGATGAAACCGTGAGACAGTTAGCGGGGTCGGAAATCGGAGAGCCAAAAGGTACCACACACCGAGTGGTCTCAGAGCCTGGACGTTCGACCTGTCCCCAGTTTACGTGAATCCTAGAGATGTATTTCGAATCGACGTCGGTCAAGGCAATTCTTTACACTACGGTACAGTGGGGGCCTGAATGAATTTTGTCCTTCTATCTTCTCTTTGGGCATCATGTCGTTATTTAACCTTTCTTAGCTGCAACTGCACCGTAGCATTGAGATTGATTCAGCTTTGTCGCTATAAGTGAGAGTGTCGAGCATGCAGTTTGAATCTTCTGATTTCAGGCGTGGATTCTCCGATAAGAATCCCAGAAACATGAGCGGGCTAACCTTTCAAATGCAATCGGGTGTCGTGAAGGAGACGATAAATGTGGAGGGACAGGAAATCTCTGTAAGAGACCTTCGCGAACAAGCCGTCAATTTCATCAAGAAAGCTGTACGTCACTTCTTGCCTTATTTATACAAATGACTAGGTTTTAAACTCACTAAGTAACACCTTATCTAAACCTTGTTGCTTTACTATGTATGTAGTTTAA
Organism: Ascaris suum; assembly: GCA_013433145.1. Classification (NCBI taxonomy): domain Eukaryota; kingdom Metazoa; phylum Nematoda; class Chromadorea; order Rhabditida; family Ascarididae; genus Ascaris; species Ascaris suum. The sequence goes on along the minus strand of CM024178.1, from coordinate 4,431,712 downwards.
TACCACTGAATAAAACCTCCCCGTACATCCCACTCTCGCTAAATTGTTCGAGGCAGAAATAATCGCCTTCTCAATAAATTCGCTCTCGCTTCATAAGGTCGAAAGAGTTCCTTTCGGCCTTGGGGTCACTGAAGATAGAACTAAGCTTCATTAGGTGTGTTGCAGGCACCACTGGGTGACTTTTACATTTGTTTTCAAGGTGATCCACTAAAAATTTATCCAATAAAGTTGCCAAAAAAACTTTTTTACGCATTTTGCAGTCAGTGGAATTGCATTTTATGCCGATTGTATCGCAAAAAGAAAAGCGTTTATTTCGGACAGTTCGAGCAATCGGTCAGATTAATTTAAAAATGAACAACATTTATGGGCAATTCGTGAAGCTGGCTGCTGATTGGGCGGAGACTGAAAACGCAAATCGTGGCAGCATTTCTGAGGTGCAGCTGCTTTTCGAACCAATAAACAGGGGTAAAGTTCATGGCGTCATCTTCCCAATGACGCCATGAAATCGTACTGTGAACACCGCATAGTTCCTTTCGATGTTATCGGAAGTAATTAAAGGTACTTTCATGATTTAAGAGAAATATGTGACCACTGTAATAATTCAGGTAAATTCCTCAAGAATTAATATGTTTGAAAAATTCAAAATATTTTGATACAGTGAGGTTACATTGTTCTGTGAAAGTTTGCTATACTAATTTCAGTCGTAAAGTTTTGCAGTTTCGCAAGATTGCTTTGTTTTGTTCAATTTTCTGTTACTACGGCGAGATCAAAACGCTTATAAGCGATAACGAATAAGGTTTCATTGACAACAATACTATTGCAGTATCCGAATCATGGTTGGGGCGACGCATTGCCCGATCACATATTACTTTACCGGCATGACCTGAGGTCGATCAACATCCTGCAGTTGATCACGTCGAGTTCCGACGTCACCGAAGGAACTCTTGTGGAAATTGTCATTAGTTGTAAGCTGGTTTCTGCTTCTTTTTCAATCCTTCACCCGTCGAGCTAGTAGTTTTCAGGTTTTTTCGGTTCTTTTCCAGCGATTTTTTCATTTCCAATAGCGAATTTGAGGGAATTATTCTTTCCCCTAGAGGGAGAGAGATTTTATTGACAAGAGTTTCACCCGATACATTGGTACCAACTGCAATGCGGTATATTTATGCCTTAACGTGATGTCGATTTGTGGCCACTTGCGCTTAATCAACGATGGACTTATCTTAAAACTGATTAAAAGCCTCATCCGTATGCTGAGCTAAACGGCTGAAAGAAACCCGGTTCAAATCCCTTTGAAGGTTTGCTACAACATGTGCAATAGTGGCATAGTCTGTGTTATAATCCAAAAAAGCTGTGACTGCAAATGCATTGAGTTGGATTGTGTGGTGTGTGATGTACTCAAGAGGCATTGCAAAACTTGCAGAAGCACGTTACTTTATTCAATTTTTAGGCTTTTAAACAAATGAGGAAGAGTTGCAGGGAGCTTTACACGATATGTGCTTTCTCCAGTTTTATCAATCAAACCCTGTGGTGAGGTGCCCGAAAGTCTACATTTTTTTCCCTTCTACGAATACTTGTTTTCATTTATTTTTGGAGTGTTTTCGTTTGTTTGTTTGCAAAAATTTTAGTGTTGATTAGGAGGGTGCACGTGTATTTTTGTATCCATCTATCTGTTCGAAGTCTTACCCTGCGAAAAGCTTTGGAAATGTGCTTGGTGCAGATAACCCGTGAAGTCAGAATTATTTCATTTTATCACCCCATTCAGGACTACGGAAGTTTAAGCGGTATAAAGTTTGTACAAGCAAATACAAATTAAACATGATACATTTAACCATATTTTTGAGTATTCATGCAGCCAGTCGGTTGGTTGTAAAGGTATTGACGAAGTGCTCAAATTCCAGTCTTTCTGGCGTGCTCAAATTGTTCACCACTGTCTGATACTTGACTGGCAATAAGACAAAAGTTTTATCGCACATTTTTTGCCATCTTTGAATGCGCTCACCGTTCTGAACTGAATCACTCAAATTGAAATATTTTAGTACACTTCAGGTGTCGATGATAAAAGGTTTTATATCTCTCTGAAGAATTCATCTATCGATTAGACTTATACCTCTAAGAGGTGCATAAACCTGCCGATATTTTCCTGAAGTGTACAAGAAGCGTCTATATAATCGTTTACTATGACTGTTTCTTCGTTATGCGCCTCTTGCAGCTTTTTTCTTTTTTACTTAATCTTTTTTTCTGGAAACTCCATGCTGTTGACATCATCTAACATTAAACTCATTAATTCCATTCGCCCTTTCTAAAATGTACGCAATAGATTCGAGTCACAGGTGGGCTTATGCAGCGCTTTAACCTAATGCCACTAGTGATCAATTTCTTTAATGGTCACATGTGTATATTTTGCTTAGATTTAATTCTTTTACCTGTTTTCCCGGTAGATGTCTGCAATTCAGTACAAATTGTAGCGTAAACGTACCTAACTACTTGCTGTTATGACACTGTCAGTTCAAACTCTTGTCGCTGTAGAAGTGGATGCACTTTAGTAGAAAGCGTGGTGCAATTAGAATTGAAAGAACTTTGTTTCAGTAAGCGCTATTGATTGTCTTGCTGTATTTCTATGCATATAACTCAATATCTGTTTGTATTTGTTGTGTCTGTTTATTTGTCTGTTTGTATGCCAGTTAGATTTAACAGAAGTACGATTGCAAATTTTGATGAATGTATTTTATGTTGATCGTTGAAATCTGATTTCGTTGTTCTCGCAAGCATAGTTTTACTTCTTCAGGTAACGAGGTGGAGAGAGAAGGGGAGCTGGGGAGGGAGGGGACCGAGCAAGAAAGCACAGCGAACCAAATTTAGAAATTCTTGACGATATATGCAATTTTCGTTTCCATTAAGGCTTAAACGGATATATGCACACATATATTTGTTGCCATAATTTTTATACAAGCATAAAGCAGTACCATTTTGAAGGCACGAGAGGCATATACAAAACATAGCGATGAAAGGACAATGTCAAAAGAATAACAAAATGAGGGCGATGTTATGTATTATGAAGAGAATGACAACAACATCAGCATTGATAAATCTTACTCAGCAGTGCATAATTTGAAACGGAAAACGGAATAAATGCAGTCTCATGTAGAAATCACCGACTATAGAATGAGCCAAGTTACGTGGCATTTATAAGTGAAGTCCTCGTTAAGATCGTGTATGAGAGGGCCAAGTGACCTGCAGTAGATGTCTTCGAGCCAGTTGAATCGATGACTTTGTCACAGAATGCATTCCATTGATTTATTAGCGATGCCGAGCACTTTGTGTACGTAACATATGAGACGCATAGGCAGTATATGTGCACTGTGATGCGAGTTTGGACTGATTCGAAATATTGCTTAATGGAACTAGCTTATGTAGTGCAGATATCAGGTGGAACTCAGTACGTTACAACTTGAGCTTTGCAGTCTAAAGCACCATATTGCCACTTTGAATTGCATATGATATCATCGGAAGAATATACTCAGGGAAAATGAAGTTAGTGATTATATGCACACCTGAATTGCGAACTCTGTACTTGCGATTCTTTCTGTTCATTAATTAACAATGTATAATGTTATCGAAATACGTAATATTGCGCTTATCGGCACGTAGATCCATTTGTGAATTGCTCTCTCAAAACTCAATATTATGGGTGAATTGATCGACATTACGGATGGAAGCATGGTGTGGAGCGAGAGACTTAATTCGATCGTAATATACAAACTTCTTTTAACCACCAACAAATTCGTTATGTTATCACCGACATTATTTATGTACTTTATGGAAAGCTACAGAGTTGGAGTATATGCAAGCCAGCATCCATAGATAGAAATGAAAAAGAATCGAAGCAGCGATCTACGAGTTTAAGTGACGAATAAATGCGCACATATCATTTCACTAGCGCCATTCTCGACGTTGCATCCGTCCCGTACAAACTGACCAAAGATAACATGTTTTGCTTTATCGTAGTTTACGTCGCAGTTGCTCGCATTATTTGTTAGAGTCTGTTTGAGTAGGTTGTTGCGATTCTCCTCAAAAGAGATCTTCTTGTTCAAATAATAACCTTATGACAATAAGGACAATGGCTCCCCAATAGGTTTAGCTCACTTTCGGTAGAAGAGGGCCGAAATATTTGCTAGAAGTATGTGCAAGTCTTGCCTGGCGGGTAGAATAGGGCTCATTCGACAATGTGGAGTAGGAGATCGATATTGCTTAATTTTTTGCTTAGTTCACTCGAATCTAAGGGGTAGACTGTGGTTGTATTGAACGAATATTGGACAAAATTGAGCGGAGAAGTTTAACCATTTCTCAGAATCCTCAGCGTGAATCTCCTCTTCGAAATCGAGAACTGAATCAACACTGACAGTGGAATGCATTCGATTCTGCACATAAACATCGAAGAGAAACAATACATCTTTTTTATTAAGACTATATTGAATTTAGAATTTTTCCATCACACCAAATATTAATGTTGTGAATGTTTATGAGGGAATTATTCGCACATGATTTCGATGGACTTTACGGTGCAGTAACGAGTCTGACTTACAGTTTGCATATTTAGCATCCGATCGGTTTCTGTTTCGAAAAATGCTGCATTGTCAGTAGGGATACTTCTCTTCCCTGATTAAATTTTGACGTTTTGACAATGTTACTGGCTATTGGAGCAAACCAGGCTAATGGTTAGAGCAGTTGTCGTTTGTTAGAGCAGCTTTGAAGCTCGCCACAACGTCGTAATATTAGCGAAAAAGAGCGACCATTGAAGCGGGCTCAAAAAAGAAGTCGATAGAAAGTTAAAGAATAACAGTTGGATTGGTGAGCACCTTTATTAGATGACCTGCTGCAAGCGGTATTCATAGTATGAGTAGCCGAAAAGATTACATGAACAGTTATGCAACTGCGAACCTATTTCTTTGATTGATTTACTCACTCTCTGTTAACAACGATCATCAGAGTTTTTTTCTTTCTTTCGTAGACATTTTTTTCGTCTGCAACCTTACCGTTTCATGCGATTAGACGAGGGGAATTAGAAGCTCTTCATATCCCTTCCCTCTTCCCTCTTCGATAGCCGCAATTCAGCCTACAGTATCCATTCCAATAGTTATTGCAATTCAGCCTAGACGTCCTTTATACATCAATGCGGACATAACCTTTTACGTACAGCAAATTCCGAGCATAAAATCTTATTTTGAATGCGGTTTGTAACCACCTTTGAGAAATGGCTGCTTCTTTTCTTCCAAGTTACTGCATCGATCGCATCTGCTATTTGGTCTACCTCCGATTTTCTGTTCTTCCACCTCCTTCGCTTGTCAACTTTTCAGAGGCTGCTTTCTCAAGTATCGCTTGCAAGATGATTTTCCTTCGATTAATTGGTAGACACGGTTGTGTGCTGTCGAGCTGTCGAGTCTTGTACCCTCAATAATTGAGGCTTTCAACGTAATTAAAGTCAAATACTTTTCAGATGGAGATGAAAGAGGATAGAGGAAGAGGGAATAGAAAACAACGAAATGTATAAAGTGCTCAGGGAACGATGAATATCTGCTGTGCATTTGATCTAAAAATGGAATTAAATGCTCAGGTGAAAGTGCACATGCTTGAGCTTATCCTTTTTTTTGCCTTCTTTGAACAAAACATCTGCAATAGTGCACTCTACTTTGAACGGAGTGAAGTGGAAGCTGTGAGAATCGTCTCAACAGTTTGTCTAACAAATGTAATTAGACTTCTCTACTCAGCACATCTGTTGTGGATTTGCGATCGGTTATCGCTTCGCCACTTGTGGAACCATCCCTAACTTAGTGGTGTATCTATCGAAGACCAGCAGCAAACCAACCGACTGGCTCAGACTTTTTGAAGTGCATTTCTTCGGATGTGACACTATTGATTGTTTGCTGCTTTTCATGTTGCTGGCTGGCCCCTGTGCTGTTGTCGTCTTTCGACATTGAGAGTTCCTTTCCGGAAGGCAGCGCTACTTGCAGCATCGTACTTTCATTTCATCTGACAACGCTTTTGGAGCAAACGAAATCTTTTTCACACAAAAAAACAGATCCATCTGCCGATCGTTCAAAAAAAACGATTGTCATTTTGCATCATTGCTCGAAATGCTAATCAGTGGGATGGAATTTATGCTAAGAAATAAGAGCATTCGTATGCGACAACGTTTTCTGCTGCATGTCGACCTTAACGTTTATATGCAGCGTTTAGGCATACGGCGTAATCGTGGATGCGGTCTGCGATTTTCTGCCTTAAATTGGTATCAGTGTAGTTGAGGTTGTTTACAGTTATTTCATGAACGGTTCGAGTACCCTTCGCGTACGCATTTTTGTGTTTGCGGGGCAACTTTCGTCCAATAATGCATTTTAAAGTATAACCGGTATGCGCATGGTTAGTCTACAATAGCCAGAATTTGCCCATATTTGGTCAGGTAATGAAGTGGCATTAGAGCGCCATCTCCTCACACATATTCTCACCTTTTCGATACATTTGAACGCTGCTTCTTTTTGAGCTGTGCTGCTGTTTTGAACAGTATTCAACGTAGTTTGACATCCGATAGCCACTGAGGCTGTATAGAAAGTACAATTAGTAGAGGAAATATTGTCTTCATGAAAGATGCGCTTATGACAACAGCAGCCGAATTGGCGCTCTCACTATGTGAATGGAACAGCGTTCCTGAAGACACATGGAGCGTTTCTGTTGTATTTCTCTGTATTGGCGAGGTAGAGTGCATTCAGAAGGACCATCTCTTTTTCTAAGAGATGAAATGCAATGACACGTTGACTTAAGCGATAATTTAATATTTTCTGATGCTATGATATTCCAACTGCAACTCTTTGTCTAACATTTAATTGGCAGTGTTTTCATAGTTATCTTTGTAAGCATTCATCTATTTCACAAATATGCTTGATTCGATTTGATAATAAAATAAATGAGTAAGCTGCATCCGGATTGTTGAGATTGCTAAGTGGACATGTCTCACATAGCTTCCATTCTAAATAACGAACAGTGCAAAATAGGGAAACGTAGTGTAGTTGGTCGCTCTCTGCCGTTCGCATTTCTGACCAAACTGCTTTTCAGTTTCATATAAGCAGTGTTTTTCGATGTCACTTATGAGAGCGTTTATTAGAGCAACTATATTAACGTAATAGATAGTCAGGGGATTATGCAATCTCGCAGATTTCCTTCCTAAAAGGAATTTCGGGTGTACCCGGGATGAAAATTAAATTTTTCTCTCCAGAACCTAATCAGAAGTTATTCACTATTTGCTTGCATGGAAATTAATGTTCAGCGATAACCATAAAAATTTCTCACACCTCTGTGAGAGAGTCTTGAAGCATGGGCGTTGCGGTTGTGGCCTGTGAGAGATCCTTTATTTAGTTGCGGCAATACCAGAAAGCTAGGTGAGATAATTTGTTCGGATCAGATGCGCTAGAAGGAATGTGACACCGAGAAATTGTTAGAAAATCAGCAGCTTATTGCGGAAAAGTTACAAGGGAAAAAAAGAAATAATATTCGATCACTGCTACCAAATTAGTCGTTGAATTATATGTTTGCGCTATGCGTTATTCTGTTCACTTATACCTGAATATCAACGTCTAGAAATGGAGAGAAGGTTCATTCTTTTTAGCGGAGAGATATGTAGGCGAGGCTGGAATGGAAAGAACCTTTACATGCGCTGCTTAGAATGCATCACTTAAAGGACAACGTCTCACAAGAGTGGATTTGAGAGGAGGTTCCCTTGCGATCAAAGACGCTTGAGAGGCAGGCTTTCGCCGGAAGTTTACTGCGCTCTAACCACCTATCTTGTAGTTCAGTTTCACTGAGTTAATTGAAGCTTTAACTTCTACGTATACATTCTTATACCGTCTGACGTTACTATATATATATATATATATATATATATATATATATATATATATATATATATATATATATATATATATATATATATATATAAACAATAGCGATATTTGCATATTTGATGTATATCTGAGTGTGTTTATTATTTCTATATCGTCTAAGCTGCATAGCTAGCTTGAAGATAAAATCTTATGCATGGTTTTCATGGATGCCTTTGTCTCCACTTTTCTACTAGCTTTCTACAAGTATTCGATGATGAGTTCAAGTCGATGAGTTCAAGTTCATTGCGCATTTCTTTTCGATGAATTCGGCTAATATGCGGCAAATTTGAATTGAATATTGCAAAAGTTTGGGAGAAACGCCGAAATTGCTATCTTTTTTCATTAGCGGTTACTCTCAAACTTATATAGTCGAACCTGTTCAATACCGTACAATTAGAAAAACGCATCCATATACAGCAAAATAAACATCAAACCTCAACTTTGACATTCAAATTCTGATAGTCATATGTAACGCTGAAAGTAAAGTAATGGTGAAGAATTACTCCTAAAATGTAAGCTTAAGTGGGGCAAGCAAACAAAGTCGTCAGCGAGGTGAAACGCACTCGCTTGCCGCATTCAGCTGATATAATGCTCGTCTTTATGCGTTGTTTTTGACGAGAGTGCTTGTTTTTTCATCGACTCTTACGCAAAGACATAACGCCGTTTATGTGGACGCTAACAACAGGAAGTTTCGCAGGTACCATAAAGAACTATTTAAGGCGTTTGCTTATCATTGAATATCAATAGTTTTTGTGGAATATTTGTGATTAAATTTAGCAGCAAAAGTTGAATTTTTTTTCTTTGATTTTAAAAACTCTTCTCTCAAAACTGTTATTTGTTTATCAGCACATTATATAGGATAAGATTCCTGAGGTACTGTTTAATTTGCGACTTTGATAGTCTCATTGTTGGCTGCCGCATATGATCGGTAGCTGTATTTCTTAAGCTTATGGTTTCCACGCTAGCAATAAATCGATGAAATTTTCGACCGTCGATAGAAAATTTTTTGCATCGGTTTTTAGCGTTATTAGGATATTTCCGGATTTTGCACGGATGTGCTCAGAGGTTTCCGGATTTTCATTCCGCTGCGTGAAATTTTCAAATAAAATTGGTATAGCTATATTGGTAGTCCATTGCACACCACTTTTTTAACTGATTTAAAAATTCGGACCGCTTAAATTGAAATAAATTGTAAGAAATATGTCACAGGTGAATTGCAATCAATAATCACTCTTTTATGGTATACGTATAATGTTTCAAAATAACACAACAGTTATCTATTTGCTGTTATAATTTGCTGATTGCTTTATCTTGAAAAGATTTGCAACAAAGATTCCACCGATTTCTTTTAACTGCACAGTAGTCATGCAATTCTTGATGCCGTTGTTTGGGACGGTTCGGGTTCCACCTATTCTATATGTTTACGCAGGTTCCTTGTGTGACTGAAGCTATCCTTGAATTAACTCACAATACCCTCGGGATAACTCGCCGCATCCTTGAGAGTCAACTCACAAGATCTTCAAGATGACCGGCGATATTCTTGAGCTATCTCACAAGATCCTTGAGGTGACTCGCGATATTCTTGAGTAACTTGTGAACAAAGCAGTGGTTAGAATTTCCGACTCACCTCATCGTTCGTTGACTGCTGTAGGCTACTTTAAATGAGAGGGTGCTCCGCGGAGGCCGACAAAGATGTGCTCTAAGGTTCCATTCAATCCATCACCTTTACCGCTCGCTGCTTTCCTATTCGTCAGCTAATGCATCCAACGACTCGTTTCTGGATCGCGTGCGATCGGCCTAGGAGCACATTTGAATCATAAACTTTGTGGCTGTTTCGGACATCAGTAATTTACATAGGAAATAGTGAAAATTTAAATGAGGGGGCAAAAAACCACTTTATGGTATGGAGGATGTCACTCATCGATCTTTAACTCATTAATGTTTGCGTTTTGCAATTTGAAACTACTGGCAACACACATTTGCATGTGTGTTTAATAAGGAAAGCATATATATATATATATATATATATATATATATATATATATATATATATATATATATATTGTTTTTGTAATGTAATCTTATATATGTGTGCCTAACGTTGCAAGCCCATATTGTTGCTTTGGAAAAATTATTGAAAACATGGGAAATGTCTGTGATGTGCTCAGTTAAAAAATAATTTTTGTGTGCGGTTTAATATAGCATTCGATAGAAACCTCTCGCAAATTGCACCAGCTCAGAGATATGCAAATAAGGAGCAGGTGGAAGCTTTAGTTAAGGATCCAATAGCTTGTTCGCCTGCTGGATCGCGAAAGTAACTGAACGCATGCCATCTTATTATTCCACTCAATAAACGGTGCAATTATTTAGCGTTCAAATTCACACGAACTCTGCGACGCGAATTCGACGCAGTATGGGCATGAAATGTTTTTAGGTTAGGAACGGGATGAAAAGTCGTCATAGAAGCAGCTTTTCAGTGATTAGACAAGAAAAAAGAATCTCTGAGGCGATGTCTTAAAAGAGTTGGAGGTCGCAGATGACTCTATTGAATCAAAATTTTATTCTCACCAAAGTGCGAGTTTGATTAAAATTGAATTTCAACGAAATTTTTTAATCCATTGAAGTTGAATAGAACAAAGATTTCCGGTTATTCAAAAATAATGCATCTTGTAAAAACCTCACATAGGGCCTAAGACCCACCATGTACATTCAGTGGAAATAGCCGTTTTTGGGTGTAAACGGCGCACATTTTCTTGTTGAAGTTTCCTTGGAAATTCATTCACTCCCAAAACATTCAGAAATGCGCACTTTTTTTTCGCCACAAATGTAAAATCGCTCTTTTTTTCGCCACAAATTTCACGGCTATTATCCATGCAAGATGAAAACATTTAGGGATGATTTTGTCTTGCAGTAATGTGGATCGCACAACACCTCTCAAGTGGTTATAAGCTTATCACTTCGATGGGATGTTGCAGCGTTATATGAGCGCTAGTGAAGCGCGCTGTTATTGGAAAGTTCGCTGATAAAAATGAGAGATATTAATTTCATGCTTAAGATATAATGATATAATTTATTGCAGCATGTCCGCAACACGATCGTCTAGTTGTACATCCTCATACACTTTACGTTCACAGCTATAAATCACCAACGTTTTGCGACTTTTGTGGTGAACTACTCTTCGGACTTGTTAAACAGGGACTCAAATGTCAAGGTGTGCTTTCAGTGATCTTTTGTTTCATATTTCAGCTTTCATGCTCATGAGAGCATACTTTTTTGGGCACCTTGCGCATATATTGCCATTTGTATTGAGCCATCACGTTTCTTCTTTTTCTCTCCTCGGATACCAGTCATCAGGTGCTACACAAAACTCAAGGAAATTTGTTATGGATATATATTTTCCTCCCTCCTATTCCTCTTCCCTCTGCCCCCTTCCTCTTTGATTTGTGCATCATAGAGATGTTCTGTCTAGGTTTAGAGAATTTAAGCTGTGATGAGCATAAAATTGTCGACTTTTGGTAGAATTTTCATGAATTTCTGCGCACCTGAATGAGTTCTTCGGGATTTTTTCATCAAAGACACTGAAAGTTGTTAATATTTAATTGTTTCGGAATTAGTGGTTTGCCTTTTTTGAGTTCTTCTGAAAAATTTGAAATTTTAGGTGGAAATTTGAAGAGGATAAAACCGAAAAAAAATAGTTGTTTTTGAAATATTGAGGCGTTTCAGGATGTGGACTCAATTACCATAAGAGATGTGCGTCAAAGATTCCGAACAATTGTAGTGGTTCGCGACAGCGGCGTCCATCCGCCATTCCACTCTCACCTCGCAGCTCGCTCGGATACCGACATTCGGTTCACTTCTCATTTATTAACTTTTAACGTTGTTAATCTCGTGAGAGTATCCATCTTCTTATGCGCTTTTAAAGAGGTTTTGCGAAGGTGATATCGTGTCTGTGGATGTGTATGTCTGTGTTGGTCGGTCTATCTCTTTAGTAGTTAGAACTCAGCAACTACTCTGAAGCTAGAGTGTCGGAATTTTTTTGCAAATAACTTTAGCCATACAGTGACCCCATATAGTATTTCCCACATTGACCAACCAGCCTTGAAGTTTTCTTTGGACCGTTCAAAGGTGAAAAGAACATTTTATATGCATCTTACATGGGTTGAGGTTCCATTTTATATCGATCTGGTCACGCAGAAACGAATCTTTCAACGAGGTATATGTGGACATTTGAAAAGTCGAGGCATTATTCCACACTTTTTCTGCATTTTTTATAACTTTGGTCAATCCAGCACGATACAAAAGTGCTACTAACTTCCTTTTAGCACGCTCCTCCGTTGTTGAAATTGTTGCATATGCACTTTCCATTTGCCCAATACCTCTGATCACAATTCTATCGCTTTTCTACTTAAGACTTCGGCCGTTGCCGCTGTGGCACTAGTTGTCGTTTTGTTGAGGCCATTATGTTCCCAAAAAGGTGCCACTTTGTTCCTATTTTCAGTTTTTAGCCTGTGGCTGCTTCACACAATTTATTTTCTGTTTTCTTTCGCTTGCAAACCCGCTCGAAACAAGTTCGTTGTATGCGAAATTTTATGTCTGAGAATTCATAGATAGGCAATCGCATCAATGCCTCCAATTAGGGGAGTCGAATCTGTGCAGAATCGCTGAAGATCTTTTCACAAAATTCGGAAATGAAATATATTGGCGAATCGAAAAGAGGATTTAGGTGGCGACGCAACAAAGTGGAGTCGAATGACGGACAGCCACAGGAAGAATTGGGTTAGAAAAAGGCTTAGGCAAAACGTATTGGCAAATATTAGCTGAGTGCAATTGTTGATGATGAGAAGACTGAATTCGTCACAATACGAAAAAAAGTTAACGGATGGCGAAGAAAGTATTTGAGAGCTTCAGAATCTTTGCACGAGTCTATCTGATATTGGAGGGAAGAAAAGGTTGGGAGAAAAGAATCTGTTTTAAATTGTAGTTTATTTTAGGGTACAAGTGGAATGTCTTCTTCATCAAGTACACAACCGATTGGTGCTTTAAATGCTCTCTACAGTAGTGCCGTCTCTGTTGATAAGGCAAGTTTGATTTGCTGATTTATCATATCTTGCGTTAGATATCTCCGTCTCACCCACAATTCGCTCTCGATTATACGATTCAAAAAAATTCCCCTCCTGCGTTTATAAACTGGGGAATATGTCATCTATTTTTGAAGTAGTTTATAAAAAACAAATCAGGTAGTAAAAGGGCGTCGTTTTTCATTGAAAAAATTGAACTTTTTCAAGCGGAAACTTTCTTCAAAATCGATACCAATTTCTGATGGTTCACTTACACTGTTATATGACAAGAACCGTGCTTTGGTTAGCAATAGCGCGGTCTATTGTCTGACGGTACTGTGCATCGAAAAATTACCGTAGAGAATTTTCCTTATTGCATTCGTTGCATTCATTTCGGTGAAGGTTTCTGCACACAACTTTTAGTTCTTATTCATTCATTTACACATGTGATTTTAACACATGAAATTTATTCTGCGCTATTTTATTTTATTCGAATGTATTATCTATCAAAAAGTGCATCCATTATTTGTTGATGGAAGGGGAAGAAGCTGTGGTAAGAGTTTCATTCTTCTACTGTTACTTATCTACTTCAATTGCTTTTATTTAGATAAGCGCAAACTGAATTATCCGACAGATAGTTTAATTCTGACCTGAAATTGAATAAATATATGGGTGTTGGATTTTCAGACGAGCTGTGCAAAGTCACCGCTAAATCAAATCACTACACCCGATATACTCGTCACTTCATCCGACCAAACGGAAAATGGCGACTCTATTGGCGGAAATGTGAGAGTTTATTACTTTTATGCTTATTTCCTCACCTTTTCGTTGGTTGTGTTTGTGTTTGTTAGCTTTATTATTTATCCACTAACACATTGCGTAACTTCTACGAGAAGTTCTTGCTTCTCGTAATTTCTGATTATTACATTGTCTAGTTTATTTCTATTATTAATGATATTTGAAGCGATATTATATAACAACGATCATGCAATCTTTCCACTAGGAGTATCACGTAATAGTTAATTATTTTTTATTTATTTGATGTCGATGCACCCAACACGATCTTATTTGATTAGGTTTTTGTTTCACTAAATAGATAGTTTTTTTTTGCACTTTGCATCAGTGGACTAAGATTAGTGTTAATGTTGTCAAAATACTTGTTATTGAGTTAAATGTCCAATATGCTACTTAGTAATAAGTAGTAATCGCTACCTACTCATTTCTTATGCACTTCCGTTAAAACATTTGCATTAAGTCGATGTTGTGCGTGTGCAGACGATTTCGATTCGTTGAATTAAATGTCCCCGAGCAATTGCGTTTGGGATTCTTATGCATTGACGTCACTGTATCATCGTTTCGAGATCTCCAAAGATTCCTGCCTCGTGCCTAAGTTGAAAGACCCCCAACCGTACGCCTAGCTACCTCAAACCTCAGCAACAACGATTTACCATTCGATAGTCACAACTTGCTCATATTCTCGAAGCTCCAAGCCCAAGTTTTTATATCCGTCCTAACGAAGCATTTTATATATCCCGTTTCTTTGTCTATTTGACAATTTCAGCTGGAGTACCATCGAAACACGTAAGCCGTATTTTGATGGGTAAATAATACATAAAAGATTGGTTCTTTTCATCAACTTTACGTCTGATGTTCTAATTAAGCCAAAAAATTTTGGAGAATTAAGCATGCAGTAGGGTCACATACGTTTTATGGCCACTCGGGTCACATTTTACAACGTTTCCCGTAGCGATATTTTCTAGAAGATTCGCATGAGCGGTTGCTTCGTCGAAAATTTAAATGCGCTATTGCGCCTCTATTATTACTTAATGGCAATTCCGTTTATCGATTGCTGTAATTATATGTGAACAAAAAAGCGCGCGTTGTGCTTTTACATATTTCCTCTCGTATACATCTTCGCTTATACTTCTCTCATAGACCTAAAGTGAGAATGCGATGTTCGTATGTTTCTTCGCTGAAGGTTATAAACTGCTGAGAGATTGAACTGTTACATTAGTGAAAGTGCAAAGCGAACTAAAATGTACTTCGAAATCAGCAGCTAATTTCCCGTAAAGCGGCGATAAGTCAATATTTATAATGCACTTAACATTGATGAAAAAGCCATCTTATATTGATCCATGTTTATTACAGGCTCGTTCTATCCCTTATAACAATGATTTCAGCATTTTGTTGTACTAACATCAGGAATGCATCAGAGAGGCAAACACGTGCAATATACAATGCTTCCTTTGATGTTCTTTGAATAGCTGTGCGCACCTTTTCTTGGCGATACGCCTACGAAGAATAGGAAAGAAACGAAAATCGTTAAGAAAAGCCGACTCTTTTGGAATCGTTTCACTTATTTTTACTGAGAAGTTTTGAGCCTTTCGTTAGCATCGTCTAAAAAAAGACTGCATAAGATATGAAAGACGAAATTTTCAACAAATTGTTTTTATATTTTAACTAATTTTCAACTCATTTTGTTGATAAAAAAGCGATGATCAAGAATCGTCTTGAAGACTTTCCTTCCTCTCAGAGTTCTCTCAGCAATTTGAAATGTTTTTTATTATTTTGCTGCAAAATATTGATGTTGCTAATTAATATTCAGCTTTTATCAGAAGATACTAACAATATTAGTTTAGTTACACAACTTTTCATCGAGTTTTTCATGAATTATTTTGGTTGTAAACAGACTAACATATCTTATTTATCAGCTGTCTTCAATTATAGCTTCATTTGTGAGTGCTTATCCATTGGGTTGGTCATTTTGATGAATATGACTCTAATGCGGCCACGTTTGTTGGTATGTCCACAAGTAAAGATGTGCAGAAGTAAAAGTTCAGACAATTTTTGGACTGAACGATAGACTTTAACAATGCGATTCATGCCTTGCGGCGATCATTTCGAGACCGCAGCACTTTTCTATTCACCTACCAATTTTCTAATTAATTCCTTCAAGGGTTAAATTGATTGCCAATTTAACATGCGTGGTTTGGAAATTCTGAAAGCTTGCTCATTTTCAGATTTGTTCCTTTTAGCATGTAGCCAAGTTTTGGCGTTGGCCCGCTACCCATTTTACAGAAAGTTTTCCAATGCAGGTATATGCCAAATAAAACGCCTAATGAAATTATAGATATATTAGAAAGTAATCAGCTGTTATTAATAATTAAAGAGTGAAAGCAGTATCAAATATAATTTAGGGCTCCACTGCAGGTAGGAGGGGGAAAGTGAGAAGATGACAGTAGTTGTTTATTACTCTTTCAATGAATAAACGGCTTATTGCCAGGCGTTGTGAAACTGATTATTCAAGGTTGACATGAATTAGAGGTTGTTTTTATTGTATCGCTCTTCTTTCTTTTATATTTTTTTTATCAGTGGTGAGCGAGTATTTTGTCGCATTCTGGAGATGATGGTGCACGGGGAAGGGGAGGAAGAAGGAATTAAGGAAGAGGGGAGATTTATGTGCGCGTGAATAAACTTTGGGCGGCCGAATGCCAAAGGCTTGTCTGGTGGTGCATTGTCGACAAGCAAGGCGAGGATGAGTTCGCCAGTAAAAATCGATCGTTTTGCTGTCGGTGGAAACGTATGTTGGTGGTCACATTTGCATTATTCTTTTATTAACTGAACTGTATAGAACTGAGTTCATTTTCGTTCCATCACTGCTTGATTTTATCCTCCAACTAAATGTTTTAGGAGGGAGGAAGAGAGTCCACAATGAAGTGGAGTGGGCAACGGATATTTTTCAACACACGAGGGGGACGGGATGGAGTTAAGCACATAAATAAAGATAGTAATATGGTGTATCAGATTGATGCAGCACTGTGCTAAATATTTGTCGCGACTTTTTGTTGAAGTGAGCAACTCTCTCTGTTGTTTTAGTGATAGTTGTTTTCTGTTTACAAAAGCGATATTGGAAAACATTTTGTTGTACGTATCGATTTCCAGAGAACAACGGCTCCCTATAATCCTTCATTGAGGGTTTTTAATCAAGAACGTCGTTTCTAGCTCCCATAGCTGTCGGTTTTTATCGCCTCTGATACGCGTATTTTTGAAATTAAAAACGAACTCATTTTCAGAGTCATTTTTCTTTTATGCATTATTGACGCCTGAAGAGACGATATGATTTGACTTGCTTTGCAGTAAGAGAGGAATTACTTACAGTATTACTTCGAATAGAACCCCTAGCTTAAAGTGTTTCTTTTTGAATGGAAACTTTTCTAAAATTTCTTCAATGCTGTTGCATTCTCTAAGATTTTATCCCTTTCCCATCGATTTTAATTTTATTAATTAAGATTTGACAATTTAAATGCCTTTAAAAGAAACGTGAAGTATTGCGGAAATCTTTGGGATTTTGAATTCAAGAAATTTTCTCCTTTTTAGAATAATCGAAATTCACCGATTTTGTCCGGTTCATTTCGGCGACTGAGGAGATTTTCTTTCGCGCATTAATTTAACCAACGATTTATATACATCGAATGAAGGCCAGACTGCAGTCATGCAACGCCGACTGTGAGCCTCAATTTTCGGGCCTATTTCCAGTCGACATTAGATGACATCTGCAACGAAGTGGGGGAGGGGAGGGGGCAAATTATACGAATTACGAACTTCTGACGAGTAATTCAATCGACGAAAGTATTACTTTGAAATCATATTCTATTAATTAATTTTGTTGTTAAGTAATAGATATTGATTAATCTTCACAAGTGTATTCTTTCATTGTTTTATTTATTGTCTATTTTATGCACTTTTAAGATACCATTGCTTTGCATTGAATTTTTATTTCAGGAATTTAAAGGAAAATAAGGTTTTCTTTGAGAAGCAAAGCGATGAAGTTTGTGTTTGTCGTTGTTCGCATTGGAAGATATTGAAATTGGTGCAGTTCGTTAAGAATGCAGCCGCAAGCAGCCATTCTTTTTCCCTCTTAACTGCCCTTCTCCCAGTCGAAACGAATACTTCGGTGACGGTTAACGCCGTCTTTCGTTTCCTTTTTTTCATTTATTTCTCTGTTTTTCCACTGCAGATTTCCTATTTATTTGTTTTTTTTTTTTTGCTTACTACTTGCCTCAAAAACGACCTATTCGTATGGAACTTTGTGAGTTTTTTTTATGAACTGAAAATCCAGAAAAGGTTCGAAAATGCAAAATAAGGATAGCTCGTAATAGAAAAAGCGACTGCTTAAAAAATGCTTGGCCTTTGCTTTTTGTTAAAAGTGACTAGTTTGTCGAGGGGGAACCCGGGGGTTGATTTCCCCTGTGCCTCACCGTAACCCACGTTTCAGTAGTAAAATGTTATTATTTGCTATAAAATCCCTTAATTCTTTAATTTTTTGTATATAAAAACACTGTGATTTATTACTGATCATGCATAACTTAGATTATTAACATTGTGTGAGGCAAAATATCATTTTTTTGTATTTGTTCCGCCTATAAAAAGCCAAGTATTTATAGCCTTTAATTAGGCACAGAGCGTTTATTTGCTTTATCTCGGTGATTATTGATGAAAGAAAATATTATTGATGAAACGATATTTTTGGCCGATTTTTTTTTTCAGTCTTATCGTAAAATTTCGGTTTTTATCAATTGCACTCGTATTAAATCATCATGTGCATGGAAAGTCTGTCTTTATATGCAATTCTTGGATAAACGGATCTTGTTTCACGACTGCAAGTTGCATGTATTTCCACAACAACTATTCACGGTTCTTTCATTGAGGGAGGGGGGTTCTTTAATTCTTGCCATTCAGTTCCAACATTACTGGTTGTTAGATGACGTCAGACATATCTGGCGATTGCTGTATTTTGTGCAATATTTTATGTCTCTCCTTATGTCGCACTAAATTTGTGTTTTTCAGTTTTTGCAGATGCCTCGAAAGGATCGCAGTTGCAGTTGGAGTGGACGACCACTATGGATGGAAGTGGCCGAGGCAACTCGCGTCAAGGTATCGTTCCATGGGTGATCCCAATGTTATAGCCATGAAAACTTGCTTACTAGTGCATCTTCTCGGTTATTGTGGAATGTGGGGACTTTGCAAGCGATCAGTTTGCTTTCACGCCGGTGCCTCACAAAGGCGGTGTAGGCAGGATAAGGAGAAAAGAAAAGGCATGAAGAGAGAATGCGGTTTTGATTCGTTTTCTGGAAAGCTGGGTCAACGATTGGAAAGGGCAACGATTAAATAAAAACTTCCGCGTCGAAGTTTCCACAAATTTTCGCGGAAAGATTCAAATAAGAGAAATACTCGTAACGAAAAAGTTTTGCACAGAGCGACCGAATAAAGCACTAATTGCAATGCTGCGGCCGCCGCTTCCTTATGTTTGATTGCGGAAGTCGAACTGTTCTTCCTCCATATGGACAGTGCTTTTAGCACGAACGCCTTCTATACCTCGCTGATACCTTTAAATTGGTGCACCGAAAATGCCATTAAAAAGCTTAGGTATTTAATAAGCAAAGGGATGATGAGTGAGGTGTTGGATTCAGTGCTC
Source organism: Ascaris suum (assembly GCA_013433145.1). Lineage (NCBI taxonomy): Eukaryota > Metazoa > Nematoda > Chromadorea > Rhabditida > Ascarididae > Ascaris > Ascaris suum. Next base: position 4,412,252 of record CM024178.1, on the reverse strand, counting down.
TGTTACCTGACTGCTGCAAGGGAAGGGGGAGGGAGTAAGGACGGGAAGGAGGGAAGGAATTGAGGATTCGAAAATCTCCTCTGACGTTTCCAATCGATAAGTCCGCTTGGCGCACCATTTGCCGTCATTGTTTTTTGATGGCATGCACTTTTCGTAGAAGAGAATTATTCTCCGTCGCAGAAGAACCTGAAATATTTTTGTGCCTAGCCGTAATAAACATCGAAACTTTTTGAAATTTCTTCTGTTTACTGAATTACACTTTTGTTCATTTTAAGATTTTCACGAGTCTGCTTTTACAAATAGGTTCGAGCAAGTTTTTCAACATATCTCCATTAATATCCAAAATTTCTTTTTGTTCGGAAGTGTTATCTCCGTCAGCGCTTGATCACTGGAACTTCCTTCGAATTCCACAGTGTTTATAATTATGCATCTCATGCTCTCTGTGAGTAATTATATTGGTTTTACGTTTATCCATGTGTGCATCTGTGCATTTATGTCGGTATGTATGTACAAATATGTGGGAAGGAAACAAGGGATTGGAAGGGGTAGGGGAGGGGAGGACTAGGATGAGGGTGTTAGGAAAGAAACTGAATCTCAGTGGATCAAAATTTCTACCAAGTAGAGATGAAAGAAGAAAACAAATCGCCCATCATAGTGTACCAAAGCTGGCTGTTGCAATTGTTGGCAATTTCTAGTCATTTGCACAGAATTGCCATTTCTTGCAATTCTTTTATATTTCAGGTTCCACATACCTTTCAAGTGCATTCTTATAAGCGACCAACCGTTTGTCAGATTTGCAAAAAACTACTCAAAGGTCTTATTCGACAGGGAATGCAATGCAGAGGTTTGCAATCATCGATTTGCAATTCATCCTATGATTACACGAGCACATTGTACATTTGCTAAAGTCACTGATTGCGTATCATTGTTATTTGGTTTTTTCATATCTAATTTGTCAAATTTATGTGTTTATCTCGTTAAGTTTACGAATTTATCTTCCATTACGATGATAATTAAAATTATAGGAATAATTTAATAAATTGAGGGGGATGGAGGGTGGTAATGTTCGAGTGAGATAGCTGATATACAGTGGAGAGGGAAGCGAAATTGAGCAAAGACCGAGTAAAAGGACAGAGACGTTTGCGATAACTGCCCAACAATATAATTGCATTGATTTTCGATGAGTGTCGGAAATTTTGAAAGAAGGAGGGAACAATACGTCTCAAATCTAATCGATGCAATTTTTCTTTTCCAAAAGGCTCTTCAGAGAAAAGTGTTGTTGATCGAGAACGTTCGTTAAGGAAATGTCATTTGAATATTAGATGTGTGAATTTCATTGGAAAAAATTGTTTTATCGCAAGTGTTATTATGCAAAGAGGATTCGAAGCCATATAGCATAAAGGCCGAAGAGATTCCCAACCATCGTTTACTTCTATTTAAAAGTTCCGTCGGCAATTTAATCCAGTGGAAATAAACTGCAGTGAGATGATTAAGCTGTAAATCATCTAATTTTAGTCACTTATTATTGCATTGTTATAGCTAATATTAATTCCATTATTGAAACGAACACATCAATTGCTAATGAAATTTTCGTTCAACAAAAACAACAACACGAACAGATGTAAGTGATTCATTTTACGGTTATTCGTTTGGGGAAAATTTCTCTCAAAATATTGTTTTTTTTTTCCGAAATTGCAAATTTATTGTTCTATGCCAGCTATTTTGTTTTTATGCTGTTACTGGTAACGAGTATTTTAAATTTTATTATTGTGTTAGAGGCTTTGTTGAATTCTTTATATTGCAGACTGTAAATACAACTGCCATAAGAAATGTGCGGAACAAGTGGCTAAGGATTGTCCTGGTAGTTCGTTCATCCCGCAAAGTTTCTTCCTTGGAGCTGGCGAGGACGGTAAGTCCATCCATATGTTTCAAAAATGTGGCATAAATTTTCGAAGAGCGCACTCGTTAAATACTCTAAAACTAAAGACGCCGAAAAATTGAACGGGCTAAAGGGTAGCCCGAAATTGGTGGAGTAAAAATGGAGGAGAGGGGAGTAATGCTGTCATTTTCCCAGGATTGACGGATGTCTGAGTAGTAAGTCTACGTGTGCAACAAAAAAATTTGATCACTTTCAACATCGGCTACTTATTGACGAGCAGATATGCTGAAAGGAATGGATGTAAAGAGAGGGGTGAAATTCGTCGGCTATATTGCGCCACTCATTATTATTGAAAGAATCCTAATTGTATTTTAGACTCACCTCATCTTTTCTTGCTGAAATATTCGCAGTTGTGCATGAATTACCAACCTCTGTTCCCAGCAGAAATGAGCTTCTGAACTGGTTGTGACTTGTGGTATCCTTCCCGTGCCTTAGAACAAATGCTTTTGCCATTTTCTTGTGCTCAATTTCCGTTGATTTCCGATGGTAAAGGTGGGAGGGGGAGGCAGAGGGAAAGGAAAATAGCGGCAGGAAAGAGCAATGAGTGAAGGCGTTTTTTTCGTTTTCTGAGGAGAGCTTCTTTAAGGTGCTAATTGCTTTCGACACAGTAATCCAGCAATGTTTCAAATCGTTGAATTTCTCAAATTTCATTATTTTAATTACAGCAAAGTTTATTTTTAATTTTTATCGAATTTTAATTCAGTAATATAATTATCACACAACCGATGCATGTGAAATTTATTTTCTGTACTAGAATAGATGTTAGGTTGCTTTTTCTTCTTTGTTGTTGTTGCTTATTGCATGATGCCACATTCCGATTGGATCAACCTCTGTGCTCAGTGACTAAATGAGTAGTGATAAACGCATCAAATCGAAAGAGCATGAGGTATAAGAAACATATGAAGTCAGTGAAAGATATGAGAAATGAAGAGAATCAGGTGCTTAAAAATGTTAGAAATATGAAAGAGAAACAGCAAAGGAACGTGAGAAATAAGTGGGGAGGGGGGATAGAGATTTAAAGGGGGAGATGAGAGCGAAGATCGCTGACAATTAAAGGGATCAAATTAATTGTTATGCGTAATTTGAAAGTATGCTTCAAATGTGGATGACTGTAGAAAGGAAACGGAGCAGCTTTTCTGCTTAAAAAAGCTCTGGAATGTCTAAATTTTCCAGTTTTCTAGAATTTTTGCTTGCAAGGACTGCCTGATTCCATAATTCTAAAATTACTATCCTAAATTACTCCACTGTAAAATTAGAGTTTTATTTTTCTTGAGTTCAGCAGATCTTGAACTTCAATAAATCGGCGGTGAGCATAACAGATTCAAATTATTGGATGCGGTTTCCTGCACATATGCTCTTGATAGAGAAATAGTAAATGCGTGTGTACGCGAAGAGGACATGAAGCACTCACGTGTCCGCTAAACATAAAGCCCCATGTAACATCTGTAAGGGGCCATCGATTATCTTCAATTTTACGATTGGTATTTATGGTCATGTTGGTGGCATTGTCATAAAAGATTTTAACACTTGACCAAAGTAACTAAATTCGCATGCGAAATTTGGCGCTTATTACTTTACGTGTGGGATGCATGGATCCGTAGGGTTCTCGAGGTTCTCACCGTTGATGCAATGGTAGTCGTTCTTTTTTCGGATCCGTGAAGCGCTCCACCCTCTTCCAGGACCTCGTAAAAAGCTTTCTGCATCCAGTTTTCAACAACTTGTTCCTTACGAATTTTGGTGATCGAAGTGATCTTTGCGTGCACTATACAGTTTGCCCTCTGCTTGCATTGTCATGCTTCTATTAATACCCTAAATTTGTGCAAAAAATGATTCAAGTTCCGCTGCATGTAATTAGATTGCTTCCTCTTTTTGATTATTTCATTAGTCAACTCTTTTCATGTCTTCAATGGACAGTCCCTCTCCTCATCTTTCCACTTTTTGGCGCTTCTTCAAAGAGCTCCATTTCTGGTACAAAGGACGCCAAATGTAAGGCATGGAGGGGAAGGTGAGGTGAAAGAAGTAGAACGTCACCTGCATTGTTTTCGAATATTGGAAAGTGGATGGCTATTACCTTCGCTATTTCAGCAGCCAGCATTGAGGAAACATTTGCGGCTGTGAACGCGGAAATCAGCAAAAAATTTCCCCAAAGTCATAGAGAATATTAATTTTTGAATATGGGCGGCATTGTAGAAAAAAGGGTAGCGAGGGTTGGCACTTCTCAGCGTGATATCAATTCGTATTATAGGTCTTTGTGATTCGAATGAATATTCTCACAATGTTTCAGTGCACTCTACTGACTCTATTATTTGTTATTAGGTGGAAATCGATTGTTGTTGAATTCAGTGTGTGCAAACTTCCTCATAGCTGCGGTCGAGATTTTCCTTTGAAATTTTTCATAGATTTCATTCTCATAGGCGTTTTGCGATACAACACAAATATACAAAGATATTTTTCAAACGAGATTTTTAAAATGAAGCGATTTTTCCATTTAGAGAAATAATTTTCCTCCACATGATAGAAATTTTCTATCGCAATAAGTGCATATCATTAATTGAAACTGATGTTATATGTTTGAGAAGGCATTTGTGCTCTTTGTCTCTGTCCCCTCCCCTCGCCCCTCCCCTTCCCCGCCCCATTTCTTGCAAAAGTTTGCTTCTTTATGAGATTTTTATCATGTGTTGCAATGAAGAAACTATCGATGACTTAAGAAAGCAAAAAACCCGTCGAACTGTTGTGGCGGTGGAAAAGGCGGCAGCAAATAAACGATGTTGTAAAGGACCAAGGGGGGGGGGCAGGGTGGGGGACAGGGGGAAGGGGGGACAAGATAAACGAAAGCAGAAATCTTTTTAAGGGTAACTGATGAAGGCAGAAGGGATGTCCATGTGAAGATGGCTTATCGAGCAGCTTGTTGATTTTGTTGCATACTCTCGTTCTTTCCATACACGTATTTGTTTAGAGCGCAGTTTTGGAGGTAGCATGGAAAGCCTACGCATGAGCAGTGTACCATACGATACAGAAAATGACGATGCGGATGGTTTGTCCTTATTTCGTTTTCCTTTTGTTTTTGTTGTTATTTTCGATTGTTGCTCTCCCTATACGTTTGAAACATTTTTGTTTATATATTCTTTATCTGGATTTTATTGTCTTTTAATCTCTTCAAATAACATTGGAGATTGTTCTCGATATATATATATATATATATATATATATATATATATATATATATATATATATATATATATATATATATATATATATATATATAGAAGGAATATTTTTTGAGGAGAGAACGCTGTTCAGTGTCGTCGAAAAAATCCCGTATGTTGTTGGAATATTCTAGAAAACGAGATGAGTTTCTTATGGAGGGAGGTGTTCCAAAATGTTGTGAAATGTTCTAAACTTTCGATATAAGCGTTTTGTATTGTTAGGGAAAAATATTCCGCAATTTTCTGGAAAAAGGTCGTGACAGAAAGAATATTGTGAATTGCTGCAAGAGCAGGATCTTGTAAAATTTTATAAGGAAAAGTAGTAAAGACCACAAGCATTGAATGAACTGAGGTGGTCGGTGGGAGGTTGTGGTGATGGATATAAAAGCTATAAATGTATGCATACTCTCGCCTCCTAGGCTGCTCCAAAAAAGTTTATAGGCCCTCAAAGAAGAAAACCTTTTATCGGCTGTCTAGTTTTTTTCAAATGATTCTATCCCGTTTACAGAATAAATGGCGCAACCCTTATTCAGACTGCACAGCCGAATCCTATGTAGCATCTGCGCGACCCTTTCCCTCCCTTCACTTTGTGAATCTTCCAAGAGATCATCCATGCAACATTTTACTTATTTTTGAGGTCTTCATCCTGAAATATCGGAACAGACATTGGAATCATCGCTTCTGTTTTATCGTCCCTGTATCCAGCCACATTTGAGAAGAAATCCTGCGAGTGAGGCAAATATAGTTAAGAGGTCGTTTTATATTGTGAAGGCAAATGATTCACTGATTCTGCAGTGAATAACCTTTACAATTGTTGTACTCTTGTGATCTATGTGCATGATGAGTATATCGAGTGGAATAAAGAAGATATTGGATTGAGATCGTGAATGGCTTAAAATCACAAACTTTTCTTTCTCATGTTTAGCCTCTTGCTACAATCGTTTAAAGCACTCCTTAAAACTTCGAGTTAAAGGAGCACATAGAAATAAAAGCATTCACCTGAGAAACCTGAGGGTTCTTTCAGCTTAAAATAGATTCCACAATAAACCGTTGAAGCAAGTCGAAGATCTCCTACTCTTAGATATTTGGTACTGCAAAATTCAGCCACCTTAGATGGCGTTCGATTATAACAATGTAATTACAAATGAGATACCTTCGAAGCTCATCGATAAATAAAATAAAATTTAAAAATATTGCAAAAATTTGCAAACAATTTTATGAAAATGCATTTGGAGTTGCGAGTTATGAGGGCATTCCAATAAATACACTCAGGTAGGAAGTTGTTAGGCGTTGGGATCTTTAACCGGCTGGTTGCTATGATGTAGAGATTTAAGACGCTCGCAACGACGATTTTTTTCTTTGCTATCGCGCAGCTTTTTCCTTCAGATGCTTGCATTGAGCAGTTGTTATTAGCATTGCAAGTGCAATCATATCTCTCTGCCTTTTTGTTTTCATTATTTTCGACAAATAATTTAATTTCACTTTTGCTAGGTCCTTTTCCAACCTGAAATTTGCAAAATGCATCATGATAGCGTCATATTTTCGTGTATATGCGTTTTCGCCCGTTCGTCTGTCTGTCTGTTTGTCTGTGTGGTTGTTTATCCGTTTGTATGTCTGTGTTTTTCTCTTTATAAATCCCACTGAAGGGGGAGTTACAAAATTTGTCCTCTAATTTCAAAAACAAATTCCAGAAATTTTCATGAAATATAAGAGCTAAAACACAATTATTAATTATATCACGGTTCACATCAAAGAACCGGGACTGTACAGCGCCATTGCGATGTTTTATTCGAATTTTTACTGATTAGAGTAGAAAAGTAAGTTTTCAGCACATATCTTTGAAAGTTTCACTTCATCACAATAGCATAAGGAGACGGCCACAAATTCATTACAGCAGTGCGGCAAATACTGTGGCTTCTTTACATGGTTGTGTTTTATGCAGCATTTTACCATTTATGTACATTTTTGTAGAACGCTTCAAGCGTAGTATACGGTTTGTTGTGTTGTTCTCTGTAGGCTGTGAGAAATCTCCATTTTTTGCAATATGTTTACGTGTTCTTCATAACTAGGAGCATTACTTACTAGAAATATTTCGCATTACTTACTAGAAATATTTCGCAGTTGGTTTTTTTTCAGTTTTTTCTCATATTTTCAATGTTTGCGGTCCGTCTACAAGTTAATTAAAAGTAGTTAAGAATTCCTTGGACTTTCCCAATACTTTGTTTGGAAAAATGCGGCGCATAAGTGGGTCGCTGTCTTGAAACTCCTAATGTTCAGCTGTATTTGCAGAAGTGCTAAAAATTAATCTTTTATGGAAGAATCTGTATGACTATTGGTTGGCTCTTTCAACATGTAAATGCATTGTTATAAATGTTTATATTATTTGTTAGTAATTTATGGAATTGGCTGGTCTGATGAAAATAGTTTGCGTAGTACGTATTGAAATATATGTTTTCTCGTATCTATGCTCATTAGGAACATCGTTTCATGAATAGTGTTTAGGTTATATGCTAACGTCGCTAATGGATGCGTTCCTCTAAGCAGTCAACGGTCCACTGCTTCATTTGACATGCAATTTCTCTATTTCTTATTGCTATTCATAATTTTCTTCAGTTAAGGTAAATTAAACTGGAAAAAAATTCGGAGTTGTTGATTCATTATTGATTTTACGTTCAAATCTTTCGATGTCAGTTCAGCGGTTTATGGATACGGAATGGATGAAGGGAAATGCATATATTTGTGCTGCTATAAATGACCGAAAAATTGATAACCTTATGATGACGTGAGAATATGCAGAAAACGTGTGGGAGAATCTGACTTCTCGGCTTCAAACAACTCACCCGTCCCCATTGCTCTCGATGAGAATGTGCTGATGAGCATCGTTAAGGCATGAAGCTGTGCTGAATGGTTTGAGGCCCTTTCTGTAGGGGAAATATCTATGTGTTAGTATGGATTTGGGTCCGTGTGTGTGTGCAGACTTAAGTGTGTGTCTGTGTTTTTGTAGCAGACGTCAACTTGTGGTCGATTGAGAATTTCCACAGGTAGTTGCTTTTTGGAAAAACGCGTTGTATTTTTTAATAACATTGTTGCGTTTTTGCATTATGGATTAATCTGTTGCTAAAGCGGCGTTGATTCGCAAACAAAGTAAAAGTGGCAACTACTGCAAGTGATGGTTTGGTGCTTATCGAGTGAGAAAGTAGCGAAAGAAGTGAGACATATACGGCGTCATAAATTAAATAGCAGCTGAAAAAGGCCGAAGTTGTGATCATTCATTGACCTCGAGCTGATGCTGTTGACTCTAAAAGTTTGCGATTAAGGTTCTTTTCAGGAGTATTTTGCATTCACACAGAAAATTAAGGTTCAGAAAACTAAATGAATGATTTCACACACCGGAAAAATTGAATGATTCAATGAAAAAAATTCAGAATAACAGCCATGTATTGTTAGGTGCTGAAGAGAACGTTGACGACAGAGGAACGCGCAAATCCGCGCACAAGAAGGCGCAAGCGACGCCGAGCGCTCCTTTACGTACCGTCGAACCTGAAATCGACTTCAGAAGGCAGGCTGACGTTTCTGAAGATGGCAGTCTCAGTGAGTCCCAGGTGACGCTGGTTAAGTTTCTTACCTATGATAAATGTATACGCATAACTTATGCCTATAGTGTATATATTTATACATGTTTGCGTACATAGGCAAAAATGCATAGATTCATGTGAATATTCGAATAAGTGTTGTACAATTCAGAAACTAAAATCCAGAAGACTCGAGAGGTAGACAGAAATTTCAGCAGAATTCAACCACCGGCCTGAAATTTGGATATCGTTTAAACGACTGAAATATTTTCAGAGACTTGCTAAGAAATGTTTTTGATTTGTTGAATAAATTCAAGTAGGGTGGGTCTGATCATTTCTGTGATATTGGCCGCGATGTGCGTAAACGCATTTTATTGTGAAAATGAGTTGAAAGAGTACTTTTTCATGGCAAGTGAATGTCGAAATTTGGGTCGCACGTACCGACGTTCCGATTTTGGTGTTGTGAATGAATGTCCACAGCCCATTCAGCAATTACATCTCACGTTTTCTCATTGAAGAATACCTTTTTGCATATTTAAATTTTTTATTATACTGAATTGTATTGAATTTGATTGGAATATTTTCATGAGAATGTCCACGTTAGTTAATTAATTTGCATCTGTAACTAATACTGGCTAATAGCACAATTGCAATTGAATTATGAAAGAAATTTTGTATGCCGAGTAGGTAAAAAAAAGCGATGAATTAATAGATGGCACAAAATCATTCTATGTAGATTTACCGCCACCTGAAATTTCTGTTGCTGTTTGTTTTCAAATATGAATGTCGATGTCGTTCGCATCGAGCTTAGAATTTTGATTAGTTCTTTTTGGTGTTTTCTGAGGATGACGGTGATTTTTAGACAGTTTTGATATCCGATCTCTTATTCCTGCAATTCCAGTTCAAACTAGTTTGATGTCTGGACTTTTCTTCAGACTAGACAAACTTTTGGTTTCTTATCCAGAAAACTCTGGTGCTTAGTCATCTGCTTAGCTAGCTGTGATCGGTGGATATGTTGATGATTTCTAGAATACAATACGTCCTCAAAATTGAGCCACTGTTCCAATGATTTCTCGCAAAACCTTGTGAGATTTGATCTATGCTCTTTCATTTTCATGCTCTTTGTATCTTGTACCTCGCAAATACAGAGGCATCTTTCCTGCATCCAGGTTTTCGACCTATTCCAGTGAGGTTCACCAGATTTCGCAATAGCCAGCATCGTATAGCCCTACCCCATCTGTCTACGTCGCTTCAGATTTTCTAAGGCAGCAGAGATCTTGGGCTACAACTGTGCAAGGAGGGGAATTATTTATAAAATGCATCCACTCCACCATCCAAACATCGTTTGTAAAATGTTTAAAACCTCACTGCCAACAACGTCGTGGAGATGAGGGGCGGTGGATAAGCAAATCATGAAAGAAGCACTTTTCGGCTGTTGTTACGTTATGTCGCGATGGCTAGCAGTTTGCTGTTCCCTCGAAGTGGCTGCACAGCAGTGACTTCGAGTAGGTAGATGTTGAGTTCCGAGAAATTCGTTCCATTTAAGAGCGAAGCTGTTGCGTATAGCGGCGGTTTGAATTATAAAATTGATGACGTATTAGGGTGACATTCATTGTGTGCTGAGAAGGGAAAGTACGTCTTAAATTCAAACTTGCAAATGAAGGGAGATGTTTGGAAGTGAAAGAGTTCTGTCGATGCATCATGAAGGAATTGACCATTTTGGGTTTGGTCGCTTTATCGGTTCGGATGCTTTTCAGTTGACGCCATATTTAAGTACGAGCTTTATAATGTCATGAAGTTGACACTTGCGAGTGACAGCCGTTTAAAGAAGTTACTTTTTGAGCTGATCGCAACGTTTGAAGAAATATTAAAATTCGTTAGCAAACCTCGCAAGTTGAATATTATGGCGCACGGAGAGGCGGAAACGAGTTCACGAATGCATTGTTTTTGATCGCGTCACGTGTTTGCACTCGGAAATGCTTCCCACGTTATCATCAGATTTTAACATCTCGATTCTTCGATAATGGAAATACCGCTTCTGAAAAAAATTTATGTATTTTCAGCCGTTGTTGCTGAAGATTGATAATCGTCTGCGACGTTTTTTCTCCGTATTCGACTAGTTTAGGAAAAAAAAACCCGAATTTTAAGTTGTTTTAATTATTTTACAATTTTAGGGTTTTTTTGGATGAAAATATTTTGCAGAACATTCCCCTCATGAGAATAGTGATGTCGAAGAAGCAAACAAAACGTCATAATGCAAAAGTGCTGAAAGAGGGCTGGATGATACACTATACGGATCGACACAGTATGGTGAGTTGATTTTTTTTATCAAGTTCACCTTTATTGCGAACGTTTCCATTGCGCTTTATGGCACATTATGATCTCGATGTGTGTGCTTGTCTATGGCGCTTTTGTCCGTCTGCCTTTCCACAGTGCGTTTCTTAAGAGAGTGCAATAACTAAATTCTGCTGAGCATGGGAGTCGGAATCTTTGCAATCAGAATATTTATTTGCATGATAAGTTAAATAATTTGGTTCTAAGAAATTCGCCTTTATTGTTTCTCACTTCAGATAATACCTCGATATTACATAGGTGAACTGAATAAGTATTTCATGTCTTTATCGCTTCAAAATGGTCATATGATGGTAACATCTTGTGGTAAATCCAAATTAGTCCCAGCTTAGACTTTAATTTTGAGTACTGTTTAATGGTCGGCGGAAGAGTCACCTACAGATGGGATCTGAATCCACGACGTTTCACTTTCTATGCATATACCTTAAACTTTGAGGTATTGCGAGCATTTTTGCTGGCCACTATTTGTAGCTTGGATCTCATAAATGTTTTCATGACTATATAATGCAAAAGATTCGAGTCCTCTCTGCGCATAATGCCCTATGTCGTTTATTTTTTGAAAGTGTGAATAAAGAACCCTAGGATCCATGCTACATCAGTATTTGTGCCGCGCTTTTCTACTGCCTCTTTTTTTGTTAGCTTACCATTAAATTTAGCTGTGCATTAGTTGTTATGACATTTCATCGACATCTTTTCATGAGATTGGCTAAATTGGTTCAGAAGATGATTGTATTCGAATCAACCAGTAATTATGATGATAGACGAGTGGTGGGAATAAGGACTTCATCGATCGAGCTGTCTAGAAATATATGAAATAAGGCTCTTATAGATTTTGCGACGAAATTTTGTTTAGTTTTTTTACAATATTGATTCTTCTCCAAAGTGAATAATTTGCTGAAACGGTGAGCTGACTGATGATATCACGATTAGGATTACCCATTTTTTTCGATTCTCTGCAGTGAGCGATTAGAAAAAAAACGATGGAAAACTTTCTCGCGGAGAAATTCCCAGACGACTTGCTCTTTCTCACCTACAAAGCGCTTCGTAGTAAGTTTGTGTCTGTGCGTCTTTGTAGTTGATGTCTGATGGTTCCTACTCGACAGCTATTGAAACCAGAGTTACGAGTTTCGAGGATTCATCGTGCATTGTAGGATGTTGTTGAAAGTTTGGCAAATGCTTTACGATCGGTGAAATGCGTTTTGCGTCGGTGGATGGACTTCTCCGACTTTTGGATTCGGAAATACGGATCCATGTAAATCGTCGAATCAGTTGAGATAACATTGCATAATCACTTATTTTTGTTTAATTGAAAACAGTTTACAAAAGCGAACACACTCTTAAGCGTAATTCCAAAAGCACATATCGTACCTTCTCTTCTGGTGCGCTTTTCCACTTTTTATTGTAAGTCTAAATTTTTTTTATTTCAGAGGAAGAAACATTATTGGAGACTGGATACGAAATCGATTGTAATGTATCAAGATGAGATTTCCACTCGCTATTATAAGGTTAATTAATTTATAGCTGTTCACTTTTGTTCGGTTTGTTTATCACTTTATTGAAATATTTTCGACGTATTTATTATACATTTTCGAGCTTTTATTTTGCTGTTAACTGTGTCGGTTTAAAAAAAGATAATTCGCATTTGAATTCGTTAGAGACGTGATTTACCAGCCGAGAACGACCACCGCTCTTCCCCACGAGAAATGAGTGAATTCTGTATTCATTAATTCGAGAATAAATTGTGCTGCTTCAATGTGTTTTCTTTTTCAAGAATTTTTCCATCCTTTTGTGCAATTTTCTGCACAAAGAGCACATTTTAGTGATGTCGTTCTTATCCTCATATAGAATACCGTTGTGTGCACTGTCTTTTTGAATCTACGAAGTAGAACTGGTATGGTGAAATTATTGTAGTGAGGTCTATTGGGTATGATGTGCGCGTTTGTTTTTGAGCCATGTTTGTTGGGTAAACTCTAAAAGCTGTGCAATAGGGTGATTTGCTATCCATAGTTTAGTTGTAGTCGGCCGTTTTTTAATTATTATTTGCACTTAAGAGTGCCTCTAATTGGCATGTTGATATTTTGTAGCTTTTTCTCGACTTTTCCAATTTTTTCGACTACAGTTCCAGAGCATATGTCCGATTAAGGATTTGTGCAACAGAACCGTGAGGTGGAAAAAATTGTGAGGAGCGTTATCGCATTGTTTTTGGTATTCATATCGTCGATTTGAAGGGAAAAATTCCAAAAGGCGCATATCGCGCCAACCAGACAACAACGTTTTTTTGCTTTTCAAAACGTTTCTTTATCCGTATAGTGTCAACCGTTTAAGTTACAAGATTCTTGCGATCGCATAACAGCACCGATTAGTTGCGGTACAATATGGTTGCATCGGTTTGCCATGTACAAGTGCGCTGTATGGAAAATTGAAAGAAATTTCTGCTCAATATTTCGGTTGACATTTAGAGGTCGGGAAACTCGTCGCCATTTTGAAGGCTGAAATCTATGACTTTATTTGTGTTAGGTTTCATTTGTGTTGATATGTCTTCAGAGATATTCGATGATCACCGATATCAATTCTCGCTCATAAATTGCTTAAATTCACAAATATTTTTGTCACAGTAGGTCATATTGAAACCAAACATTTATTGCAATTTGCTCCTTCTCTGCCATCTCCCTTTAATTATGCAGCTTTACTTGGCAGGTGTATTTGTTTGTATGGACAGTTGGGCATGGATAGTCCCTTATGAATTTTGCCAATGTGAAAGGGAGGGGCGATTTTGCATCAAAAATGTGAATTTAGTATTTGAAATTGCGAACTTTAATACAGGTAGGCCATGGCTGTGAAGAAAGCTGTTGCATTATAATAGGAAAGTTACTTATCAGTAATTATGGCAGTAGAAGTATAACGGCAATAGAGGACCCAAATAATGCTCCACAAATATGGTCATTTCAATTGTTGAACGTTTCTGCGGTTGATTCGGGAAGGTATGCTTGCATTTGCGTTGTTTTTCGATCTCCCGAGCACAAACGTATTTTTTCGGAACACACCTTCCTTTAATAAATATTCTAATTGTTTCATGACGAACTCAACCCCTCGCCCTCTCCCTCTTGAATACCTAGACTTGGGTGCGACTCCATCCGATGACTGGTGGGGATACATCACTGGATGAAAGACTTTTTCCTTTTATTTTAACTTTTTATCTCCCTTCTGCGGTGTTGTTACTTCATTAAAATCGGGCTGTGATTTGCGAGATCGTAAAGTGGAGAAAATAAACGTCCAAGATTGATATCAATTGTTAAGGATTGATGCGAACCTCACGATCAACTGAAATCGTTTGCTCGATTTTGACATTTGTTTTTTTTAAGTATAGTACCACTAATATTAAATATATGTCTAAAATTCGTAACAGGAACTGCCATTGAATGAAATCCTCGATGTTAATGTGGTGGAGAATCATCGGGCGTTGAAGCACGAATTAACACATTATTTCGAGATCAAAACACAAGGTTGCACATACTTCATCGGTTAGTTCTGTTTTCTTATTACTCTCTGCCACAAAAGAATCAATTCCTAATTTACGATATTTTATGGCTTTATGAAGGAAGTAGCGATGGACTGTTCATTTTTTTTCTTCGCTATTTTTCGCCGTAACTGTGCTGATCTTTGATCAAGAAATTCGAGCCAATCTTGAACGCGGAGTAGAGAGAGATAAAGAGGAGAAAAGAGAAAGAGCGCCGGCTAGAGACCGTAAAATGGTTTTATTGCCCCAGATGGGTTTCAGATGGAGACTTCATCTGGCATTTTGCGATCACTGGTTAGCACTTCCGTTGAGTGGCATAATATTGGGGAGAGGTGGCAGTCATTCATGGACGAATAATTGAATTGTGGATCATTTATTTATTTCCGAACCGTTTTCATGCATCTTTGCACTGTTGAGAGTTTTTGAATTTTGAGTTTTTTATGCAAGTAAGGTAAACTCGTCACGATTCCTTCATTGTTTGTGAAATGTGCAAACTGCTTGACTGGCACACCGAAAAGATCATTAACAAATTTGAAAGCATGCTTGCACACCACCTCTTGTCCTTTTTCTTCAATCTCAGCCCCTTCTCTAGCCGGTTGGGGGTGCGTCAGCGCAAGACCGCAAATAGTTCTATTGTATGCCATTCATGGTAATGCCCGTAACATTGAATGAAACGATCATTTCTGCGCTGATTTATTCATCTTCAACACAATACCCCTTCTCACCGCGAAGGCATCATTGTGCTCCTCACCGAACATGATGCATTTCGATAGTTTCTATATATATAAAGAATATATATGTACGCTTACATTTATTATTTATTATATCCTTTCTTGCACTCCACAAGTTGCTTTTAGTTGTTCACTGCAGTCGCAAGATTTATGAACTTTGCCAGCAGGATGGAGGGAGGTGTTCTGACCGTTGAGCCATATTTTCTCCAGTTTCTTCTCTGCAACCCTGTCTAACTTTTTGGTCGTTATTCCAGTGATGTTGATATTTATCTGTGTTTGCTCCAATCTGCAGAATTAGAAATGATTATGCTTTATGAGCTCTCCTCAAGCAGATTTCCTTATGATGCCGTCGAATATAATTATTTCGCTCCTCTTTTTTTCCCTCCATTGTTTTGCTTATTATTTTTCTCCTTTTTTTTTTCATTTTGTTCCTTTTCATTTTATGTTCCTCAGCTTTTGTTCACTCATTTCGCATAGAAACCTATTGAAGCGCCTTAAAAATCAAAAAGATAGATATCTACGTTTTCTTCGCCGAAAAATGTTTTTTTTTTCACTTGACAGTCTTCATTACCCAGCAAAATATATCAATAAAAGAATAAAATAAATTGCCACATTATATTGTATAAAATTGTTTTCTGATCCTTTCAATGTAACATCATGATTCAACGATCGAATGGTGATGTTTTTGTTCAAAGATTCCCTTAGTGGTTGCTTTAGAATGAATAACTTTGAAAAATATGCAAATGAGAGTAATGACTGTTGGATTCAGAAGTCTCTTAAAGATGCTTGTGCGAATATTACGATTATATCGACCCAAAAAGTCTGCTCAACCGAGTGCTTCATAGTAAAGCACGGTGATATACTATTGCTTGTTAAAAAGTTTGCTTAGTTTTGTGCGAAACCCAATGGAGTAATTAATAACCGAGATAAAAGATCAATAGCTCAGATTAATCGCCCTTGGGAAGATGGCACAGTGATTTGAATATGTATTTTCGATGTCTTTATTCCCACTTATCTTTGTATGGAGTTGAAGGTCGACGTTATGGTCTATGATGTGCAATATAAAAGGGAACAAGGAAGAAGGGGAGGAAGGAAGAGGTGCCACGCCACCCTGTTTATCGTTCATATCAAAGGGACATCTCCCTTTTTTGAAAAATTCAACGAAAATATGCGTAACTTACAAGGAATGCTGAATATTCTCAATGCTGTTTCCTTACAACAGTTCGCGTGACGTTTTTGCTGCAAAAGGATTGTTGTTCAAATGTTTCTCCAGTGTGGTGTGAAACTATGACATTTTTTGGCATTTATAAGTGCATCTCTAGCTACTGCAATCAATGGCCGCCCTCCCTTTTATCATTTTTCGAGGCTATCGAATCAACGCCTCCGTCCTCCTATCTTCTGGTGCCTGTCGTAGTTGTGCGGTATAATTTTTAATCTGTTTTAAAAGATTGTTTAATCCTCTTGTTGAACACATTGTTTGGGCATCTGTCTTTAAGTCAATTTTCATCTCTCAACATCTCTTTGGCTCTCATAAACACCTAATTTTCGAATGTTCATGTATTCTATTTTTATATATCCATCGGTCATTTTTACTGCAATGTTCGTCTTTTGGCGCCGAGCATATAGCCAAAAGCGAAAAACCTTTTAGTAGAACCACTCTAATCACCCTCTCATACATTATTACTTCCATTTTAGATTTCTCTCGATCGGCACTATCGGATTTATCTAGGTTGAACTTGTTTGCTCTTGACTGTTATTTTAGTATCGTTAGAAATTATAGCTCGAAATATGCTAAGTAGATTGCAAATAGCTAGAAATTCGTTGTTCTATCTGGTTTTCGATAGGAACAAAAAGGAAATAAATAGTGATTACTTGTTCCAGTCATTTTTGATCAGAACTCCAAACGAATTTTGCGTGCAGCAATTTCTATCGTAGCATTTATGGCCTCTGTTGAACTTACTACTCAGCTGTTTTTTATTCATTTTGATCGTAATTTTCAAGACGCATTTCTAGGAGGGTTGTTCTCTATGTTCTTTTGTACGTGCATTTGTCACGCATATGTTTGTATGTATGTGTGGATGTACGTGTGCGTGTATGTATGTGCGTATGCTCGTGTGCATCTGCGTGTTTATCTATGTGTACGTTTCTGCTTGCTGCAGGGTTTTTGACTAGATGTACACAATGCAGTAAAACATTTTCAAATATGTTCTTGATTGCGTATGTTACAGCCGATAGCATACGCTTCTTGTGATTATGGAAGTCTCTAATTCTCCAGAAGGGGCTTTACCCTCAACGTTTCCACTCACGCAAAGGAATTCTGCTTGATTTCATGCAACATTTTCTACCTTTGCCTTGTTTTATACTATAGACGATCATATTCGTTTTTATATGCGGTTTTGTAGCAACCATCCCTTTGCAAATTTCTTGTACGTTCGGTTGATCGTTACCTTAGTGTCAGCAGTATTGGGCTGCCTTTCTTTTAGCAGTTGCCATTGTGTGACAGCTTTCGAAAGAGGTTAACTCTGCATAAGCACATAGCGTTGTTTTCCCTGTCGAAGTTTAAAGGTTTCCTATCGCTTATCAATGACCAAAAAGTCAAAAACATCAAATGCGTTGACGAACTGTTAGCATCCACGGTTCGAAAACGTGTTTATCTGAAGATTAAATTAGGGCACAAATAAAGTCATTATTTTTTTCTTCAATATAGCGTTGATAAATAATGGTAAAAGATCGAATGAGATTTGTTTATCGAATATGCAAATTTTCTATAACAAACTCTTCCAGTGATCAGTTCAAACATACAGTTTATTCGTCACTTTTGAACTCATCGATTGCTGGATTTATTCATACAAGTTCTGCTCATGTGCACTCTCAAAGCTTTTGTTGGGCGTTGTAAGGATACGCAGTAAACTGTTGTCCATTAGCCGCAATATGTGCATTCTTTTAATTTACAGACTGCTGTGATATGCATAAAGGATGCATACTCTTATGGCCGGGCAGACTCTGCTTACCAATACTCATTCCTTTCAGATCATGTTTTTGGCATTCCTTGTCTTTTTGATGTTCTATCTGCAATCTTCTATAAATCTCAATAACGAATCAATTTCTTTTATCACTAATTGTCACATCGCATTTTGGCACATGACTTTTTTCAGCGTGTTTAGAAGCAATCGGTTCATTTTTTTTCATATCCTCTTTGAGTATTTCTGTGCTTTTCTTTTGTCCTGTTCCACAAGAACGAACCGATATTCGATTTGAAGCTGCTCTAGTAGCACAACCAGTCCCGGTTTCTTCTTTACTTCACCAAACATAAGTCATCAAATACTCAGATGTTTTTCTTCTGTGCTTCAATAATTCGGCATTATTTTCAAATTTTTTCTTTATAGATGAAATTTGTGTTCAGTATAGCAAGTATTCACTAACCAAGGTCCTATGAAAAGAATTTCTTGTTGAACTCATTTCCTGTTATTTGCTGCGTTTGCAGTTTGTCGAATAATCGTCTATTTCACTTCTTTGTAACGCTTCGATGGATTTCGCCACTCGGTTTATCACTTCAAATGATTCCATGCTACGTTTCAATGACATTTTTTTACTTCAAGCCTTAATTTCGATTATTAAAGATGTTCACTTCATTCTTTCCATATTATTCGATCGTTTGTAGACAGGAAGTCCTCGGCCATTGAAATGATTTCTACGCCTAATACCTCCATTACAGAAAATACTTTTTAGGGGTCAGATATGACTATGATAATTGTTTAACGATATTGCGTTGTTGATATTAAAGAATAATAAAGGAGATGCCCTGAAAACTTAATTTTTTTCTGCGGTGATTTTCTGTTAACATCTCTTTGTCATTATAGCTGTTCATTCCGGGCTGTTGTCGTTGTATTTGTTGTCGCGAGCCATTCATCCTCAACTGTGCTGGTAATCTTTTAAACACGAAGATCGACATGAAAATATGAAACTAATGAGGAAAGGAAGGAAGTATACGGACCGGCCCTCTGCGCTTATTGAGAATTCGGAAGAACCTTTATCGGTATAGGTGAATACCGTCGTAGGTTGAAGGTTCTCCTCAGTTGCTTTGTTTCTCCGTCGTCCACCATCTAAGGTTGGATGAAGCATTTCGAAATAACGTGAGTGGTTGAATGAAACAGGATGGTCGTAGGGCAATAACATTAACATTCGCTCCTAGGAATATTCTCGTAAAGTGTGAACGCGTTCGTATATATGTTTTTATGCCTGATCCATTCCATGCAGTCTATTGTTTGCATATGATTTCTGAGTCGAAATGGCGAAGGGGAATTTTTCTTCAACGAGTAGTTGCTTTATATGTTTTTTTTGGAGTAAAAGATCGTTGGTTAGTCATAATGCCGATGCTTTGCATAGTGTTTATTTGTAATTAGTTGCTTCGCCTCAGGAAAATTCATTACAATTCGTTGTAAATCTGATAGAAATATATCATTTCTGGTCATATTAAGGTCATATGCAATACTGATTCCTTTTTTCGATAATACCCGCTTTCGAGCTATGGATATAATATCTGTTTTTAACTCCATTTTCCGGTGCGCCCTAATTTCTTTGATAGTTTCGACATTGCAGTGTGCTAAGTATATTTATAATATTTATGCTACTTTCTGTATTCAGCTGTCGCAGTTTTCTGCAGGAAAATTTTTTTATGTACTGGCAAAATGTCTTAATAACGCGATCTGTGAACTGAGCGGACGAATTTCGAACAAGCTGGGTGCCATGTTTACGATTTGGACGAATGGTATTAAGTGCGTTTTTGTGTGCAAATCGTATTCTTTAGGATTAAGTGCAGCATTTATGGAATTTTTACGTTTGTATATATATATATATATATATATATAAAGAGAGAAAGATGTGTACCATGTATGATGCTACAAACCTGCTGGTCATTTTATCCTTAAATGATAAGTAGCTTTTGATAGTTGATCAAATTTACATTTCTCTGAGGAGATTTCTTCTCATAAATCATTGCATTTAGTGATCGTCAATATGCGAGTCGGTTGTAATCCTAGAAAATAGGCAACATTTTACGATTGCCATCGAAAATTGCCGTTATGAGTGAATTTTTCGAAAAACCTCGTTGCATTTTTTGTCTAACGAATTCATTCTCATTCATTTTACAGATCCTGACATATTTCTTTTAAGGTTGCTTCGTACGGATTCTCGGCGACAATTGCTCTTTTTTTACAAGCCATTTTTCTTAAGCTCATTTTCGGACTGATAAAATTAAACAGGAACAGTTTTGTTTTTATGAATCACTGCTGTCGGAGAAGCAGATAGCCACTGAAGAGATCCTGAAAGACGTTGGAATTCAAAAGTTTCAAAAACTACCAGGAGGGGAGTCGAAGGAGTCTGCCACCTACCTCCCGGAATTTCTCCAAAATTACGTAGAAACCCGTCAAAAAATTCGAGGTTGGGGACTTTCAGAGATCATGAGTAACCGTGCAGAAATAAAAATAACCCTTAAAGAACTCACATTCCCAAAACTCTGAAATTCCCATCTCGTTTCTTGAAAAATTCAATTTCCTTGTAGTCCATAATGCAAATAACAAGTAGAAGATAAAGCAGTTAAGCGTATGGGGTACACTGTTTATGCAGTGGATGTGCCGGTCCACGGTGCTTTGAGCGTTCTTCGGTTGATTCCAACATATGCATTCGGCCGTGGTCATTGCGGTTGTTCCGACGGGAGGCTATAAGAGCGATTCGTGTGGTATTCCTTTGTTAACTGAGAACTGGTTGTGAAGTGCTCACGTGGTGGTGGTCGCAGTTGTTGTGATGTTCTCGTGGTCATATAATAATGACTGTCCTCGAATTTTCGTGTTCTTCATAGTGTAACGTTTATATTTTCATTTAATGTTTAAGTGCTGAGATATAACGTTTAAGTAGTTGATGTATAAGAAATTTGATAGATATAATGAGGAGGTCAGTGCTATCTTTCGTGCGAAAACGGTGTGCGACATTTAAAGATGTAAAAAATTTGCATATATTCCACATCGTCCCGATTTTCATATAAATCAATTGGGTCGCACAAAGACGGCTTTTTTTTGCAGAAGATTTATAGATCGGGTTGGTGAGTTGGAACATAAAGGCAGCATTCTTCTGCATGTTTTAGTATTTATTGTTGATAAATTAGAAATTCATTGATCAGATAAGCGAAATGTAAGGTTCATTTCACATCCTCATCCCTGGCACATTTCGCCTTTTATCGATATGTGCGATTAATAAACTTTTATCTAAGATTATGATGACGAACCTGCATTAATTGCTATGATTCGAATGACGGTTATTGCATCTATATATTCTCCTTTCTCCCCTCTCCCATCCACAAGTCTAAATTTGCTCGAACCCTCATTCCCAAACCAAGATAATGTCTCACTGAAATATGCGGAAGTTTATCAAAGTAGGCTCATTGCGGCCTCCTCTCTCATCAGTACAATACATCTATCTCCTGTTGTTGTCTTCTGTTTCACAAAGGGTTTATTTTCGTCCTTTACTGTTATTATGTGGATGCGTTCATTGCGCAGAAATATTTGTAGATTATGCGTTCTTAACTGGAGCCGTTCAATTTTAAGTGGTTAAATAAATAATCATCAGTAAGGTAATGCTATCAGCAATTCTTTACAGTTTTTTATTTATCCATGAGGAAATTATAACCGGCATTTTATATTTTTATGTTGGCGTTTTATGCATTTAATTTACCTTTTACTAATTTTTACTCTATCACACAATAAAGCTATGTGGCAGCTTAGAAAAAATGGCCCAAAAGTTTTTGCATAGACGTTATCGCATTATTGAACAAGCAGGTGAAAAGATTTTCGGCGCACAATTCTCCGTAATCTTACATCCTTATATTTGCCTCAATTTAAGCTCGTACGCAGTCCGTGAAGTTGTGCACTATCTTTTTTCGGCATTTCAGTTGAAATTTCTTCAAAAACCCTTCAATCATTGTGTAGAATTTTCGCAACGTTTCGTTTGATTGTCCGTTGCAATATCATCTGGTAAACCGGTTGTATTTCGACTACGCATTACATTCAACCGTCGTTCTCGAGCTGAATAATGCTTTATGCAACTTCCTTATATATAAAATACTAATTGCCGTCGTCTAATCGCTGTCGAACATACAATCAACAACCCGTTTATGCAAAATTTTAGAATCGCTGATTTTGTTGGGTCGAATCACTCTTACAGATCGTTAAGTGTTTATATAATAGGTCTGATTTTTGTTTGAGCAGTATTTAGAGAGGTGAATCATTCAGCAGTTTATAGAATCTGAATCTCACTTGCTGGAAAAGAAAACGTTGGAAGCCATTCAGTTCGATTTTTTCCTACTGATTTTTGGTCACTCTCAGCTAAACTGAAAACCTTTGCTGAAAAAACTCTCATTGCAAAATCTTCAGAATATTTTCATTCCTGCATTGTATGGGTCGCGTTCATTGCGAGAAAAATCTCTTACTTGGAATTTATCTCATCGAAAGCGAAATCTTTCTCTCATTTTCAATTACCACTTCTTGAGGTACCATCTGTACGGTGTGCTTATATGTGTGCAGCCGGTCACCTAAATAGGCGATTGGACAGTAGTGTTCTGATCCTTAACAAATGCACCATGCACTATTTGCAATATGTTATGATTTTGATTAATGCCAAAATGATGGGTGACGATCAGTTCGTGATAAGGACGCAAATGTCACAAACATCTACTAACGGTTCTTCCTGAAGTGGATGCCAAGAAGGAATTTCACTTCCGGTTAATTATATCTGTGCAACGTTTAGTGCAGGGAACATATTTAGAAGTGTACGAAACGATACTCTTTTGTGGAGAGTGAGGATTATGGGTCACTCCTGCCATGGGTTTTATCGGTCAGTGGTTTTTCCACTAGGATGTTTTATTCTTTGATGCTTAATGAGAAGGCAAGGAGGACCGGTTATTTAAATTAAGTACAGAAGGGAAAGAGTGGAGTATACAATCTGTGGCTTTATGGATAACTGCGATGTGCAGTATTAGACAATATTGATAACCTCAATGGGGGCGCGGAACTTCTAGCTGAAATGAATGACATTATACGGCAGTGCGATATAATATACCAGTGAAACAATGAGCCAGTCGGCACTGTTGATTTTCTGAGAGCGGCGTTCTCTTCAAAGCCGCTTTTCTTCCATTCGAAATGGTGCAGCCATCTTTGATTAATGCTAGAAATGCGTCGTATCATCCGTTCTGCTGAGATCACAAATCAAGCATGTTGTTTAATTGTCGCTTTTGAGCGTTTGACGCAATTGTAGTTTTGCATATTTCTTTATGTTTGCAGCAGTGAGCTTTATGCTTGGGGATGTATAGTGTGCAAATATGACTCGATTATTGCAATATTTTGCATGAATATTAGATATATTTCGCTGTAAAATTCCTCATTGCACTGTACCTCTGAGGCAAAAAGGTAAATATGGGTCGCAATGACTGACAAATGCCACCGCTGAAAATACACCGCGTTGCAGCTGTAAATAAATCTTAGGTAGTGCGTTAAAGGGATTTTTCATTGCACAATTTCTCCTGTCAATTTTTTCGTTGGTTCTGAAAGAGTGTTTGAGGGGCGTTGATATTTTGAAGGGATCGCCGTCATTATTCTTACTATATGCTTATATCGCAACAGTCTATTTTGTGAACCTCTATTCATATCTTCTTATTGGACGGCATCTGTCGGGAACGCCTATTTTCTTATTAATTTTCTATTTTTTCCTCTAATTTTCTTTCGAGTGAGAAGAATTCCTGTAAAAGTTAAAATCATATCTGTGTAGTTTTTCAATGTTCTCGAAATGAAACGTGAATGGCATAAATGCTTTTATTTTTATGTATTTTTGCAAATTCGCCTTATAAGCTGTACATTTTAACAGCGTCGTGCTTGTGAACGTGTCGCGTTTGTCTGCGATTCACGACTAAAACCTTTAAAACCAAAGTTCAAAAATTTAGCTATGGAGGCGTTGTGAACTATAAAAGTGATCACCATTCCCATAATTCACATTGGTCCGTCGAATTACAAAACAGTCGTAGACATTTAATGGTGCTTGAAATTCGTACGCACTCCATCAAACAAAAATGAAGATCTGTGTGGGCAATCAGGGAAACAGTTGTTTTAAACTCTTTTTAGTAAGTAAGCGTATGGAAGTGTATGACGATGTAAGCTAGATGGAAAAACATACGTCGTGCCAGCTTGTCTTCTCCAATTCTGCACGCTTTTAGCACATTCTGTAATTTTATTTAATGATTGCTGATTAAGCGATGTTGAATGTTACCATTGTTCGGTAAGAAAGGTTGGCGAATGCTTTAGACTCGAAACGAAATTTGGTAGTGAAGTTATAAGAATTATAGGTTATAAAAAGAGATTTAATCAATTAAATTATAAGCGGTGAGGTATTAGGCTATGATCGGAGACAAATTTTTCAACGCTTACATTTGACGTTCATATGAATTTGAGTTGCGTGCGAGCAAGTAAGTATGAAGTGAACAACCTTGTTCAGCTTATTTCTTGCTGATTCGTTGGTTGGAGGAAAGGAAATAGGAGTTGCGACGAAGAAGAGTGAGCAGTCTTATTGAAAGATTGTACGAAGTGCATCACTAAGATGCTATTAAATTAGCTTCAGAGTGGCATCAATTCAGCTATTATGCCATTCAACAGTCGTTTTCGATGGCCCATATTATTATTGCATGCCTAATTGTATAAGATAGTGCAGTAACTTCGATTTTTCTCTTTCTTCGCATGCTATGATGCATTTTCGAGCGTTCCATCCAGCTAAATAGTGCTACACCGAAATAGGAGTTGTGGAATTATCCCTTCCCGTTCCCTTCCACTACCCCCTGCATTCCTTGCGATTTCGGCTGCAGTCATACCGGGATAAAGTATATTGTCCCTTATTAACACAAAGAGCACCCTCGTTTCGAAGAATTTTCTTTGTAAAATGATCAGTTCGTGAAGGTGAGCAGAAATAATTGGGGAAAGATTATGGAAACCAGTCGGCACAAATTTCAGTGTTGGAAGAGATCAATGGCTGCTTGATTTGCGGACATTCTTCGAAACTTTATTCTTGAGGATTTCTTACTAACAGCTAATAAATACCTTTATGTTAAGGGTCAACTAATCCACATCCTAAAAGGGTTTTTTTCGTTCTTTTTATATGATTGATTATTGAAGAGGGAAGAGGAGGGAAAGCATGGAAAATGAGGGATGCAAGTTTATTCGCATCGTTTGGAGCAGTATAGAAAGCAAAAACACCAAGCGTGCTAATTTTTCTTCTTCATTTTCTTGAGAGAGGGTGAGTTCTTATTTCTTTCTAACTTCTGATTTTTATTTACTTTTGGCATCCTTTAAATATATTAAAGGGCAAAGTCGATGAGATTTCGTTGAAGATCAACCTGATGCGTAAATCAAGTGAAGTGATTTGTTCGCTTTTCTCCTTGTGAAAATAGAATTTTTTTCAACAGTTTTCTTTTTTTTTTGCAGACCAAAGTTGAAGCGATGCACCAATAAATGCAACTTGCGTTGTACTCTTGTTGAGTTCGCATGGCATGTCGTGCGATGTGCCAAAGTGTATTATCGTGCGATTCGTGCCCTCATGTATATATTTTTAAACGAGTCTTGCAATTGTGCTCACTTGGAATATTTCGTTTTTTATGCATAATTTTCATTTTATTAGCTAATCAGCAACTATCTTATCAGAATGCTTTATTTTTTAAAACCGTTTCAGAAATAGTTTACATGAATTGAACTCACATAAAACTATCAATGATAATTTGAAGTTTTATCATTTCGGCATCGCTTTAGTTATTCCTTATAAGGAAATATACTATCGCATTTATTTTGTTAGGATAAAATTCATATCAGGTGTCATTGGTGAATGAGCAGTCGTTATGCTTCACACACTAAAAATGCACCGATCATTTAAGGTGGCTAAACGAAACGGTGGATGAACATATAAACGAGCAGTATTAACTGCGCGCTAGTTATGTCTGCGTTTGCCTGTACGTCTGTGCGTTTGTGTTTATTCAAGTCGAGTGCAGCTGTGTTTTCATTCTGCTTTAATGCATGATTTTGTACTTTGTCATGACCAGCATATTATGATCGTTTGTGTACATTATGGTGCCTCTCGTTTATCATTTTATCGTCGTTTCAACGTCGCCATTCTTTCCGGTCTTTGTGTTCGTTTGCTGAACTTTTGATGCAACTTTCACGCATTCAGTTGCCTCCGTCCAGGCGCCCCTCTTTTTTTCCAGTCGTTTGCATCCGCCATAAACGTTCTGTGAAATGCTTATGTAGTAATCTCTTTTGAATCAATCCTCATTCCGCTTACCTTTAATTGCTTAATGTTCCTCATTCTTTTATTACTTCATACCTGTCACTTTTTTGATTACTTCGTTCCTCTCACTTTCTTGATTACTTCACATCTCTCACTTTTTCGATTATTTCACACCTCTCACTTTTTCGATTACTTCATACTTCAATGTGTTCGTACAAAATTGCTAATAATTTTATTAAGAAAACACGAGGTCTAAAAAATATTTGAGGATTTTTTCGTTCTGTAGTCAAAGTTTGCATAGCTCTTAAGCATCAGAGCACAACGGATTTTTGTTGCATTGGTTATTCAGCGTTGTTTGGCGTTTGCGTTTAGCAGGCATGTTGTCTGATTAGGTCTTTTTACGGTTTCAATGACCTTCCGGTTCCGAAATCCCAAAATTTAAAAAAAAACGGCTTCTATTAGGATTTGGCTTCGATTCAGGCAATTTCTGCCGAAAACAGAGAACGAAATTAAGGGCAGTGATCATGCAGCTATAAGTTTCTTCGTTGCTTCTGTCTATGGCAACGTTTATCCCACTTTCCTTGCTTGTTGAATAGTGAAAACTGATCTATTTTCTAATTTTCCACAAGTTCAGAAAAAGGCATTTGCACATGCAGCTTTTATCATCTGGAAATTTCGAAGGATGTGTGTGTGTCCCGTTTTTACTCTACGATTTGCCGAAAAGCCTCAAGTTTTACGGAATAGTCTTTCTTACCATATGTTTCTACCTCATCACTATTAATTCGGCGAAAGGGGGCAGTTTAAAAGATAAAATAAACGGAGATCTTCGCAATCACTTAAGGTCTAAGAAAGATCTGAACGAAATGTGTTATGGACGAAGGAGTTGTGTAGCAGCCAAGTGACGGTGCCGATGAAGAAAGGTGCTGATTGATAAAGTTTTGATATGTTGATCCTTCTGAATAGTTTTAAGCAGCATTTGCAAGCAAGTTTAGCGGCTCTACGCTCCATATAAAACGACACTGGAAGTGCGCTTTACTTTGTGTAATTCTTTTATAAAGCTGAAGAAAATGGAACGCTTTAAGCGTACGGTACGGAGCCTTATACATATAACAGGGTGCCTTATATCGCAATACTCAAGTAGTTGGCGCCCGTATTCTTGTTATATATAGCCACGATTTGACATTTGTTTTTCTTTTGGAATTTATTTATACGCGGCATGTGCTTAATGCTTTTTACTATTCACCTAAGATTCCATCCTCGTTCTTAAGTACATGTGAAAATGATTTTTTCCTCTGTGCTATGCTATACAGCTAAGGGATGGGGAAGGGGCTGTACTGGTTAAAAATGCGGTCATCGACAGAAAGTAGTCAGCAATCAGTAGTATGAATTCAAGAAAAAAAGCGAATTAATGAAAAGCCTTCCATTTTTGTTTGAAAAAAGTTTTTTTTTGCAAGCAAATATGCGATCCTGAAAATCAAGCCGTACGAACTGAAAGCGCTTGTAAGCTTCCGTAATTTTGTTCAACTATTCGTTCAATGTGATGTGCGTTTTAGAAGAGCGGAAAGTTGTAGAAGAAAATAAACTCAAATCCAACAAAGAAAAGAACGAACTTAGCATAACATAGAATTACATAATAGAGCAGCTGTTTTGATTCTGGTTGAGCACTTTATAATTCTTCTGATTTCAGTTGTTGAAAAATCCCTTTTGATGCAACTTTTTTGTTCTTATAAAGCTATAAAATAAATAAAACTCCGTCTATTGTATTGTTAATGTTTAGTTTGTAAACAAAAGAGCCTCCAGTCGCATAGATGTCTCCATATTCTTTAAAAATCGCACAATTTTGAGCATTGTTACGAAAGGAAAGGATTACTATGCTTTAATAAGCCCATTTTCTTCTCTCCTCATATTTCTGCGTTTTTAGTTTCGGCGTGGACCTATATATATGTCCTTGCTATAAAATATTTCTATATATTTTTTAAGTTTTATGTTATAGTGACCATATTGTGATGAGCGTATCGAGGAACGAAATCACCCGTTCATTCCTTTAGAACGACTACCACCTTATTAGCCTTTTTTATGCTCGTACTGACATTCGATCCGATCGGTAATAAATAGGCTATTAAACGGGACGAAGATATTTTATTTCGTATTTTTTGTGATCTTTCCGGTTGAGTGTATATGCATATATAATACGTATCTGTATATACGTTACAAGTTCAGTAATTATTTATTAGAGTAATACTTGTATAATGGATGTTCTATATGTGTTTTGAAATGAACTCTGTTGTTACCGAGCTGTTTCGGTCGTTCCATTTAAATGCTTATTACGGATTTAGCAGTTACGCTTAAATTCATTGAATGCACTTGATGTGATTTCCACAATGTGATCGTTATTTGATACAATGACGCATTTCCTTTATGTTATAGCGTCGTTTTTCTTTTCCTGTTGATGTCGCATCCCACGATTCGCATCATTCGTAATTTTTCGTATCGCTTTTCATACTTGAACTGAGATATTCATAGTGAACTCTCTTGAGATCAATTATCTATGGGTTGTTCGTCTCGGTGAGTGTGTTTGTACTATCGAAGTTATGGAACATATATTCAGCTTTGGTGTACTCCCTTTTCCATCTCTCCTCTTCTCTGCTCTCGTGGGGGTCGCCGAATTTGACGTTGAGATTCTGTTAATTGCAGAGGTTATTCTGTGAAGCAGTACAATACGACAGTTTATTGCAGTAATCATATGGATTGCTGGGAGAGATAGGCAGTGCGGAGTGATGGGGGAATGAGGGAAGAGAGAATCGGTAGGTGGCAATGTTTTGCAGCATAAAATTTCCTTTGAAGTGTCGTTCGTTCCAGCAGTATCAAAGCATATTTCGAGGAAGTTTTTAAAAATGGGCTTTCCAACGGTTGAAGGCTTTTGAATGACTAAAGACCCCGTCGTTTTTCTTTTTCAGCTTGCAGTTCATACATAAATCTGGTATTCACTAAAGTTGCAGGTATTGATTTTCGTGGAGGTCGCATTTGAATGCTGTTGTTGAGAAGAAATGCTTGACGGCAATCAGTGACGTCATTTAGTGATCAATTCTACCACAAATGACGCACGCTTAGAAAAAAAACATCCTTCTGAGTGTATTTGAAATCCACGGGTTTGCTGCAGAGCTTAAAAAACTATTTGCTTAACGATGAGCTAATGCAAGAGTTTTCATGTTTTGTGGAGAACGATGAAAGGAGGAATGAGGAAATAGGAGACGATGTGAGAACTTCGAGGGTATGATTGCACATTAAAAGTTGTCAGTTCAGTAGTATGAAGGTAAAGCAGCTATAGAATTATCAGCGAGAAAAATCTCAGAAAAAACCCCTTCGCCTGTGAAGGAATAATTACTTCACTCCTCTGCTCTTCATTCTCTCACATTCCCCTCCCGCTCCGCTTTTCCTGCCCTCTCGCTATCCCTCTTGGTGAATTGAAACTGTCAGTTGCGAGTCCCTCAGCTTCTTTAAGGCGGCATTTCAGTCTGAAGGGTTGAAATTTGAGACTTTTCATTCACACATTCAAAGACTTGCAAGCAATGAATTCCCCTGAGATCACAAGATTCCTTATGTACTGTACTGTTGCGCGTTTGCAAACGAGCAACAGATGCTCGGCTGAGCCCGACGGATTTCTGGGAGGGAAGCAGCATTCCTTGCTTAACGTGAAAAAATATCACGCTCCCTATGAATAGGCAGAGAGTTTTGTTGCAAAATTTTCGCAGAACAACATCCTCCATCCAAAATTAAGGCAATAAACCTACTGGAGATCACTCGGTCTCTCATGAATAGAGCGAAGTATATTCAGTGAAGGAGCATTGCTGGCTCTTTGTAGGCGAGCTCTTAAGAAATACTTAGTATCTCTACTTTCTCTATATGGCTGGTGCGTAGCAATGGAATTTATTGCCTCATTAATGATATCCATTATTTATGGTGTTAATACATCTGAAAACGATAAGGCTGCATGTATGTCGCAAATCACACTTCCATCGCATTTTTCTTTGGATATTTTCGTTATTTTCTCGCTTTCATTTTCGATGAATGTTTCTGTTTTTGTTTACTGTGCTCAGTTAAAGATTACATTTGCGGATCGCCACTGTTATAGGTCATTCATCAATTCTTTAGAATATTGGATCATTCTAGACTAATATAGATTAGCGTAGAACATTCTACGTCATTCATAAGCACCTAATATAGAAGCTTCAACCTTCTGTATATCGTATCTTAAGTATATGATCTTTAATTTTAGAAGCTTGTGTGGATTGAGAGAATATTAAATACCCCTATAGAGTCTGCGCGTCTTTTCATATAAATTTTCGCTGCAACACAATATTGTGCTAGACAACGGAACTCTAGTTGAAATATGCTCCTTAAGATGGTTATATCGAGGGGAATTCATTAGAACGATATCTATATGTACTAGGGTAATAGCTTTGAACGCTCTAATATTGCTGTGGATATGATTGCTGACGTAATGCGCCGTTTGCTGTCGTCATTCGCGCCGTTTGCTCAATTAGTCTCACTCGTGGTGCTTTTATGTGGAATCCTTTCGACATGCGAGCGATTGCGTTCTTCCTCAGTACCACTCACGTATGTCGTTGAGGATGTTGCAATCTAAATTTATCACATCCCGTTTTACTTTTATAATACATGTGGTAATTATTTATTCATGTTTTTATGGATTTCAATATCCTTAGTAGTAGAGTTCAATTATTGCTGTTGTTTTTCATCCCAATTGAATTCGAAAAATTTTCTGGCGAGATGTCCATGAAAACATCGGTACACTTAATACAGAATTTTTTTCTTATATTCATTCGATAACTCAATAATTTCATTTTTTTTCGTGGTGAAAGTTTTCTTGAACCTTTTATATGCGCAAGAGAAACGAGGATGGTTATAAAAATTAGATTTTTCGCATAAATCTTGCAATTTTTTGATTCTGGTTGATACATTGATATTTATTTTCTTACCAGCGCAGTTAAGGTTTTTTAATAATTGACGTGACCCCTAACCACTTTAGTCACTTGCAAAGAATATTCACCCGATCTCCTCAATGAGAGCTTAATAACCGACTGGAATCTTGCAAAGAGGTGATGTAATCCACTAGCACTCAAGTGTTTTTAGCTGGAATATTCCACACATTAGGCAATCGTCGGCTTCTTTTTCATAGTTTTTTGTAATGCTGCGGAAATATTCGACGGTATTATAAACGTGCATTTTCATTATACATTTTCTATTTTGTGACTTTTTTTATCTAGTGGGAGATGCGGCTGAATGCTTTTGATGCTTAGTTGTGTTTATGCGCAACTTACACCACTGTTCAGACGTCATCGACGTGCCGATACAGATATAAGCGAAGAGTAGAGGATGAATCGGAGACTCGAATCCCGATCTATTGCTCTTCGGGCGATGCTTATCTATCAAAGCCCTCATACTGTTGGTATCGTAACATTGCGCGATGTGAGTCGCTTAAAATCGAGTCAGTCTTAACAGTGGAATTTGCATTACTGCTGGAATTAAACCATGCATTTTCCTGGGAAATACCGTGAAATAAGTTCCTCTTTGAAATCCTTATTCAGGTTTGCTCAATTGTTGAGGGACATTCTGAGAAAAAAAAAAGTTAATGCTAATGATGGTCTGTGGTTGCATTTGGTTGCATTCGTGGGAAGCATAACGTGACTTCATTGATGTGCCTAATGGGCATGAATTGAGAATGGGAGAGTGAGTTAGAGTGACATAACGGAATTGGCAAATTGGCCTTAGTGGGATAAAAAACGAATTGCGTCAGAGGCTGGCACTAAAATGACAACAAGGGGAGCCTGTCTTCAATTCTCTGATATTGTGTTCTCGTGCTTCTTCACATTTGTTGCACTTTTTATTGTTCGTCATTGTTTACTGCTTCATATGAATTAATAAAATTAAGAGAACTATGAACATTGAGTTCAACCCCACTTCGCTTCCTGTCCCTACCGAAGCATGGCTGGATTTAGCTACGCCACTTAGCTTAGTGTTTAAGTATGTTTCGTTGCTACCCTTATGGAAGCAGAGTATTGCTTCTTGAAGATATAAGCGTTTAGATTTTCCCCGTAGCGGTTCATTCAGAGCTATCAGTCACACTGAAGCACATAACATTATTTTTGATTATGTGAGTTTAGCCGCTGTAATTGTCCTAATTCAGGCAACATCGATAGGGAATATTTTAGGAGGAAGGGGGGGGGGGGGAGTGCAGGAAGAGGAAAAGAAACAAGGAAAATATTTTATTGAACTCTATGTCTAAACAGTATTTAATGCATTCGTAAATGCCACAAAACTGATTCGCTTCTAATAAGAGTAAACGCTCTTTATAGAAAAAGTGAAATTAACGAAGAAAATCACTCACTCACCTATGGCAGTTTTCGGTGAAGGTGGGATGTGGGATAACGTATATCGGTTCCAGTGCTTATGCGCTTTGCAGTTTTTTGTCTTCTTTTTACAAAGAGGCCATTATCTCGATGTCAGATCTGAGCATTTGTTCGTGCATGTGTGAATATCTGTTTATTTTTATTTTTCTAATGGTGCTTTCAGCTGATTTTTTTGTGAAATTTACAGTGACCAAGTTTTATGGGTACTGAATCTGCAAAATAGAAGTGTAATCTTCAAACACAGCTTCACTCACAATAATGGTCGTCTTTATGCAAGGTGCCAAATTAAACGTGCCATAATATTTTCACCCGCGGATTTGTTTTACAAGTGATCGCGTCTCCGCTAAGAGAAAAAATGTTTTTTTAGCTGGATGTCCGTTCAGTCAACTAAGAAAACGTCTTTTATGCGCTTTTGCAAACGTTTAGAAAGGTTTTTTTTGACATCAGTTCTGTCCGTCTATGTGTGTCTGCTAGTTCCAACCCGCAAACTGCAAAAAGTCGCTGCTCATTCATAATTTTATTACGATTCATTGTTATGTCTATGAGTTTTTGGCATTTGAAGGCGATATAAAATTTGCATGTCATACTTGTCCTGCCGGTTGTCAGATATAGCCAGAAATCAAGTCGAATTTTTCTTTGCGCAAAATTTATGCAAACTGACGATTGTTTTAATGGAAATCCTATTGTTGAGTGTTCTCTAGGCATTTTGCAGATTTCGGCAGCCGGGTGGTCTTCTGGGCTGTGTTAATGAGGATATCATTCCGCTTCGTCCGAGCCCTTTCCACTTGTTTGCTTGATTTTTCCGCAATTCTGGATTTTTCTGCGTCAAAATTTTCACAATTCTTTCCACCATTTGGTTTAACAATTCTTAAGTTAGCGCTTGACCTACTTTACCGGCAGTAATATGTAATATGTCAACTTGTTCTGGCAAACTTGTCTCGCATCCCTTTTTGGGTAGCACCTGTGATGATCAAGTAGTTCACCAGTGGAATTTTTGGCCATCGTCTATTTGCCACTCTCATCATTCGGTAAAAGGGGATTCAGATTCCTCATCGGATCACCCGATTGAATTTTTTACAACGATGTCATTAACGAGGTTATGAAACTAGAAATTAGTTTCCTACGACGGAGGTCGCTTTTATTGCGAATCTTATTTCATCCTCCATAAATTGTTCACATTATCTTCTGGTTTTTGAGAACCTTGCCAGTTTGCTGTCATCAGCTTGGGGAAGAACGCGAATTTGTTGGCCTCTGAACCACCATATCTCGATAGAACTACTAAAGGTATATTTATAGCACAGGTTTACATTGGTTGTTGTTACGTTTGGAAAGTCAAAAGATTTCTAAGTCCGCGTGGTTCTTCGGTCCCCGGAAACTTTTAATGTTTGAAAGTTGAGAAAGTGATCTTCTCCTTCTTCGTCTGTTATTGACCGATCTTTTCGAAGAATGTTCATCCGCACTCATCCGACGATCTCTTTAATATCTCAGCTGTGAGCCTCAATTGGAGTTCTTCCTGAATTGGAAATTCTTACGCTTATTCTCAGTTATCTCATTTCTTAGTTTGTTCGCAATATGAGAAAGTTGATCGTCTATCGCTGATTAATAAGCGCACAAAATCGCCGATTGAAATCCCTTAATAATTCCCTCAATGGTTCCATCCTAGGTATTTAAGCTATTAAATTTCTGTGATTTTCCAACCGTTTTTGTTCTTTGCACTCCCAAAAACAAACCCGCATATTAGCAGGTGTTGCTCTACACCTGTCACCTGTCTATGTGGCTCTATATTCGCTGGCTAATCATCTCCATGTTTAAATGGCGCTTGATTGCTCTCACAGTTATCGTTCATCTAGGCGAATTCCCTCGTTGCTCGCTTATTCAATTGTCCGACCAAGTGAGCACACTTCTCTTTGGAACTCAGCCCGTCGATTTTTTTTGTGCATATTCAGTTGCAAATCGCTCGCCTTTTCCATCACTCATTTTGTCGTTGGCCCGATCAACAAACATAAAAAATTGTATTCATACGGCTGATTCTATACCGCTTTGCACTACTTTGTACTTCCACTATACACATACTCATGTATATATGTATCTATGCATGTATGGGTGTACGTATACTCATGTATGTGTGTACTTATAAGTGATTATGGATATTGCCGGTTGAAATCTCTTGTGTTTTCATCAATAGGCACACGCCATGATTTTAACCATTAAATTTCCAGAATATCATACTATTTTTTCCCTTGCAATTCCAGAAACAACAAATGTCCTTCCATATCTGTCGTCTGCTTGAGATGAATTCAGTCATATGATGAAGTTGTTGTCATGGGGGGAGAGTGGAAATGGAGGTCAAGAGGGACCCACTTCGTTCGTTCTCGCAACCATCTAGCTACCTTACCTTCGCGATCAGTTGTCACCAACTGTCGTCAAATCAAATGAAATGAACTTTAGGATACCGTGTAATAAGTATAATTCACTCTCCGCTCGCAGTTTACTCCCTTATTTAATCAAATAGATTAAATTACATGGATAAGTACAAATAGCATTAAAAGATTGATGATAATGCATATTTGCACCTTTAATTTTCCATAATATTTCCTTCAATTCTCACTCGTTCCTTCAATATCTGTTCAACGAATTTCCAAGAAGCATTTTCTAAGAATGCATGATTTTTTTAATGAGGAAAGTTTGTTTACAACAATAGATATTCTCTATGTCCTCATTTACATTTCTGACAGTGTCTCTTAAATATGATGCATCGAAGCAGTAGTCTATTTGCGGTGGCGCAAAAAGGAGAGAAAGGGCTATCAGCTTTTAATGCAACCCAACATTTAATAGCAGACGTTGAAATCGATCCAAAAAAACTGTTTGATTTTTCTTCCTGCGAAATATGATGCGAACAATTTTTCTTGTTGTCTCTGTGTGGGGATTTTTTGTCATTACTGTCAATAGCATTTTTCTACCCGCAAATCGTAAACTTCATTCAAATCAAGTTATATTGTTTGTGCTACCTTTTGTTTACCCACTGCCTTATGCACCTAGCTTATCTATCAATTCAGTCAACGCTGTGGTAGTTGAATGGTTCTTTCTTAAACTGTGCTGCTAACCTAAAAGCGCATTTTCTCCATTTGTAGATTGTTTGATCCTTCATAGCATATTGATTGGTCTTTAATTATTTGATTCATGTCTTGCTCATTTTTCCTTGTTAATCTCAACTAATGAGGCCACTTTACAATTTTCTAGGAAAACAGCGACTGCAATTGATTTATTGGGCAGCATATAAGCATATATCAATAAATAACGATCGAAGGTATGGAGCTCCAGTTCGATAGTGAGGATTGTTGTGCGGTCTGATCCAGAAGACATAGGAAAAATGTTGTATTCCATTGTTTACAAATAAAAACTATTTGCACCATCTACAAAGCATCCAAAGTTTATTCGTATTGAGTGTTCCATTAAAACCTCAAAGTTTGTTCTAACTTCAGAGTTTGACATATGAGCTGCTATATTTCAAAAAATAAGAAAAACTAGTTATCGATAGAGCTCATCGCATTGAAGAGATTGATATTTCATTTTTCTGACAGTCGTTTATTGTGAGCCCCAAATTATCCATACAATATGCGGAATGCACATGCCTACCTTATGGCAACGTTTCTGTGGGGTTTGTTGGCCTTGCAAGCAGGTGTTTCCGTTCGAAAGCAGTCTTCGTTTGGCTAATTTTCATGTTGCATAAAGCATTTTTTTTCGTTCATTTCATAGCATTTATGGTCTCTGTTTCGCATCAGTTTTTCACTTCGTTTAGTTGAGGATTGCGTCATAGGGTGAGCATGTTCGTTCAGGGTTTTTACATTGAGTGACGACGTTGTTGAGCTCATTACACTTTCAAACTAAATTTCCTGTAATTATGAGTCGAGGAATGCTGCGTTACTATGCTTCTGCTTCAAAATGTTTTTTGTTCTTTGGGGCGTCCAGAAACAGAAGACTTTTCTCTGTTCACTTTCCTCTGCACTTCCAGTAAACGTCATTACTTCTTATTTTGATTCCGATTGTGGTTTTTTTTTTTTGCTTTTTTGATTTCTCATCCTCCATTCTCAGTTACTGTTTCCAGATCTCACAATCGTTTTCATAAGATTTTTTGGCAATTCGATAATATCATCGAGGGAAACTTTTGCCTCACTTGAGCTCATCGTCGATTCGATTCGTTAATAAACGTTCCGAGCAAGTCGCATCGACGAACACAGAAACTTGGAAATTGTAAAGACCAATAATAACGAAGGCTTTAATGTCTTTACTTTCGATTGTCGTTTTTTGCCGTCGACGATAGATAATCAAGGCGGCCACTGATGAAATTTTTGACCATCCACCATCCATCGATTGGATCAATAGATAGAAGGAATGGAGAGGTCGAACTGGTCCACCCAATCCATCTTTACATAATGCCTTATGCCTTGACTAATGGAAGCAAACTTTTCGTAGTGGATCAGTTTTAGTGAAACGTTAAGAAGTATTTGTGAAAGTCATAAGCGATTGAAGGTAAAGCCATCCACACTGAAAGAGTGAAGGAATTCTTAAATATGAAATATCGTATTTGTGTGAATGCAAATCGTGTGTACCATGAATAGAACCTCACCTTGAATAGAGTCTCACCTTGAATTCATTGATTATTTTGAAATGATTGCCATGTTTTTGCTTCTCCTTGATTCATTGCATTTCACACACGTATTTGCCATATTTGCGCTGTTTTACTACGTACGACTCAACAATATGCGTTAATTCAATGATTCTGTTTGATTTACATCTCGGTACGTTTAGCATTTAGAGATGACGTCATCACAAATATAATTGAGATCATTTGTGAAAGATGTTCATTTTGTTGAAGGAAATTGATCATTGACACTCATATAGTTGTTCCTTTACTAAACGATCAATCCGTTCAGATCAATGCGTTCCGTAATTCATTAATTAATTATTGCTATTTTGCA
The DNA here is from genome assembly GCA_013433145.1 of Ascaris suum. Classification (NCBI taxonomy): domain Eukaryota; kingdom Metazoa; phylum Nematoda; class Chromadorea; order Rhabditida; family Ascarididae; genus Ascaris; species Ascaris suum. The sequence continues at coordinate 4,374,221 of CM024178.1, read as the reverse complement.
TCAATATTGTCCATCCTACTCGCTGACCTGTTTTGATTCGAAGTAGTAGTTATCCAGCCGGTTGCCTACTTTGATGCCATATCAGCCATATTTACGTATTTGGTGAGATTTCGTTCAGCGAACGCCAATTTATTCGTCCGACCGACCGAATATTGGATTGTGCGCTAAATCCAAAGGTACTAATAGGTGAGCGCAAGCTTGTACTCGCCTTTTCGAGCGCGCTTAATCGGTGGAACTTTGCGAATGCGGAAAAGCGAATTAAGGGCATCCTTTTAACTCGATTTTAAGCTGAGTTGTCCTATTTTAACTTGCGGTTGATGTTCTTGGTATAGTATTACCAGAGAAAGTACATGTAGATAATAATAGCCGTCAGTGGCACTAGCACAATGTAGTTCCCTTGAGTTTTTATACATCTTCTTACTAATGTAATTTCTAATTGAACCTTGCAGTTAAAAGTTTTTCGAAGCTGCTAGAGGAATTGAGCTCTTGAAAGTTAGGACAGGTTTCTATTCGAGGCTGTACGATATTGAGTTTTCGCTGTGAATGTTTGCCGCTAGAGGTCGTTTGTTTTTCGTGGGGCGCTCCACTCATCGTGGAATACGTGATTATGAACCGCATTAGGAGTTTATTTTTAAGGTGTTTGTGGTTGAGTTGGCACAATGCTATTGCAAAATGAATACGATTGCGTGATGAGTCCACCGTATGAATATCCGTTGGTGCATTTTTCACCACAACGTCAACTCGTCTACCCTTATGCCACCGAGACCGACCGCACCTTGCATACAATGCATTGTCCTGCTCTAACAACACTTTCGGCTCATTGCCAACACAGAATGATCTTGGCGGCTTTTTTGAACAATATCCGCAATCATATTGTCGCAATGCGTCGCCCTATGAAGGTTATTCTGATTGGTCAACAAATTCGTCCGACGTTTTAGCAGTGCATTCTGCATTCGCACACTTCTGCTACGCACCACTCGAACGAAATGGTATCGTTGCTTTGAATATTACATATAGGTGATGATATATTGCACTCGTCCTTATGAAACAGTTCTTCATTAATAACCTATGTGCTTATGCGCGGCGTGTGCACAAGTATATATATATATATATATATATATATATATATATATATATATATATATATATATATATATATATATATATATATATATATATATATATTTATATTTATTTATATTTATATTTATATTTATATTATATATATTTATATTTATATTTATATTTATATTTATATTTATATTTATATATTTATATATAAGAAAATGGTCTTGTTCCTTTTCAAGAACTTGGATCGCTTTTCAAGAAAATGTGCTTAAAGACGGTCTGCTAGTGCGGAGGAGGAGATGTGACGCAGGATGGAAAGGGAGTTTAGCAGAATTGAGTTTGGCCGAGCAGTTCTTGGAATCTATTCCCAGCTGATAGTCGGAATTCAATAGCATTGATGACTCATTGCATGCTGAGATGTCATTAGTGGTCAGGTTTTTTCAATACATATATTCTCATATTTCAAGAAAGGGATCTTCTGCTGTATAAGATCCCCAATTCGAAGAAGGGGCTTAACATTCAGAACGACCTTCTGTTACTGATTGTTGTTATATTCACTGTTTTACGCTGATAGATGTTATCCGATAGCTATTATTTCGTTTGACGTGTCACTAAATGCCATGGGGGCCAACTGCTGCAATGCAATTTCCTTCGAGTTTTTCTGCACATCTTTATATCATTCCACAGAGTTCCCATAAAAATGGTTCTTTCGGCCATCTCATGTTGTCGAATGGTTCAACAAACTGTGGACTTCTACACTCTCTAAACCTGAACTGTTACTTCAGAGCTTGAAATCTTCATTTTTCCCTGAGGCTATTATTATCCCCCGTTCGTCTTTCTCGTCTTGAACACTAATACATGCCAATGTACAGGAATTGTAGTCCATATAAACCTAATGCAGAATTAGGCTGACGCGTGCCGTCACATCGTCGATTATTAAATAGTGTGACCACGTAGTCGCATTAGCAAGCCACTGAGTATAAAGAAGTGCTGCGCTACTTCTCTATGGCGCAGTGATTGTTTGCATTGAATTGAATGGTCATCGGCGTTTAATAGGCCAAGGTTGCTCGTCGCATTTCAATGGAAAGCGAGGTCGATCCTAACCGCTAGGATTGTCTACCTCGTTTTTTAATTTTTCCGGAGTATAGACAAGGAACAGCGGATAAAAAAAGCCAAAAGCAATAAATTTTGTTTGTGCAAACACTGATGATGATGAACTCGGAAATATGGAGGTAGCATTAGCCTAGCGTGGCCTTGGAGGGGGAGAGGGTTTTCAAAAATTGTTTGAAGGTGTCCCCAAGTCAAGAAAATATAACATTCGTAAAGAGATCTGACAAAGCTTTTACCATAGTGTTTGAAAATATGAAGGAGCTAAAATGACAGATATGTATAGACTAGTCATGCAGTACCACGTTATTCTTATGTAACAAAATTTGGAGGTTTTTCCCGTTCACTTCGAAATGCATCGCGATATTCATGCTCTTCCTTATCCGCGAAAAATACGTATAGATCTTACAACGTGTTGCTTTCTTCGAGCACCCTTAATTCTGATTCTCGCACGATTCTTTTTCCGCTTTTTTAATATCTCCGAATGTCAACGATGGAATGTTACCTTCGCAGTTTGCACTGCTTGAAATATAGCATGTTGGAATAGAATGGAACAAATTCTTAAGGCGTTTATTAATTCGATCGTTTTATGCATAATAATGTAATAGGCATTTAAGCCCTCCTTAATGAAAACTATCACCATTCGTATTGTATATTAATTGCACAATTTTCAGAGTAAATTTCTACGCTAATATTGTGCGTGATTTTTAAAACCTCCGCACTATGAGAGATGAGAGAGGAGCAAAACTAGAGATTTAAGTGAATCTAAGCCTATGAAAGGAATGACGAATTGAGAAAAGAAAAGAAACACGAATTTTGACGAAAAAACAATTGATTGTTTATCAGTTTAGTGGTTCATTGGTTATCGGATTCTCTTAGGTTGTTTGAGGAGAACGCCGTTCTCATTTAATTGTGAAATTCCTTTAAAAAAATAAATAAACTTGTTTTCATTTTTATTTCTTTCGAATTGTTCGAGATGTTCAGTTTTAAATAAAGTTCACTTCTTAATTCAAACGTCGGTCTCTGCATTTGGTTTGAGAAGTATAAGCAGTATAGAGCAGTTTCGACAGAGTATGACGATGAGCAAACGTGTTCGATAAACAAAATGGAACTTTCCAAAAATAATGATAAATGAAATTCGAGCATCAATGAAAGACCCAACAGAATGTGAGGTTTATCGAGAACCAGCTTAATTGCCACAATAACCGAGCGTGAATTGCGGCTTGTTTTGGAACGAAACTCAAACTGCATACGACAAATCTTCAGTTTATTAGGTTTCTAGTAGCTACGAACCTCCTGAAAATTTTTCAAACATTTACTACGAATAAAAAAATCAGAAAATTTTCAGATTAGATAAATCGGCAAACGCATCGGAAATGAATGGCAGTGTTGAATATCGACAGATCTAGGGAAATGAACACGTTGAAGTGACCGATAAATATTTACGTGTCTCTTAATTTTTATTCTCGCAGTGAGCACTCAAAAAATTGATTGATTCACCGATTTAATCGTCGCAATTATGGAATTTAATTAAATTCGCCGTTATTTTCTACTTTGACCGTCGTCGTCGAGCTAACCATTTATGAATTAAGCAGTCTACGTCTCAACTGCAAAATGGAACTTTTTTCTTTATTTTTCTGACCAGTTTAATTTGTTCCTTGAAAAATGCTCCGTTTCATGAAAATTTCTTAGCATCACAATTTCAATTTTTTAAATCCTTAATTCATTACTCTATTTGATGACATGAATCAAGTGAGAATTTAGATGTACTATTGTCTTACTATGCGTCTACTGATGTTTCTTCAACTACTGAAGTTTTTTTTTCAGCCCAGCAGGTTCAGAAAAATATTCTGATGCTTCTTTAGAAGCTTTCGCAAAAACACGAAAGAGGGTGGTCTCACATTTGTATGTATGTATATGTCTGTCTGTCGAGTAGTTTCGTCTGACAAAACACAAAAAGCTGCGGTTGACGGAATCATACAGTTATTTGAAATTTATTCGACCGGCGTCGTTGAAAATTATAGAATTTCAGTTATAAACTACGTTTAAGATAAACCCAAATCATCGAAATTATGGCTTGAGAAGTGGAGATTTCGCATATAATTGAAATGTGAACTTTATGGCACTCTTAAATGTCAATAATTCGTAGGGGAGGTAGTACTGTATGAATTTGAAGGTGAGGTGTACATATGTATATCATATATATATACAACTATATATGTATGTATGCGCATATAGATACGTGCACTCGACTGATGTGATCACCCCCTGGGTCTTATCTAAGTTCAGTAGGGGTACATAAAACTGGGAATATGACGATGATTTTTGGTGAGAATCTGTTAGGTGGGAGAGCGGGAGGAAATTTTTCTTTTTGAAAGTTGAATGCAAAATGATTTTTTGCAGCAGGAATGCCGTCGAACCACCATTCAATGAGAGTGGAATCAGCGACCAATTGGGCAAGTGCGATTAGACAAGCGCTTATGCCGGTCACTCCACAATCAAGCACTCCGACCACTGCTGTTGACCGTACTCAACGAGACATTTCACAGCTAAAACTCCCTATCCCTGGTTAATGCTTCTCATTTAAAATCCATTTTATGGTTCTTATGCTCATTTGTTACTTAAGTTTTTGGTGAATTAAAATTATTGATTAGGTCTGATATAGCCGACCAGTGGCAACGGCTAATCTGCGGCACTGCATTAAACCAGCTATTGTGCACAATCGCCATCTCCCTCCACTTTACGAACCGCTGTAATCCTTACAGCCTTCACGTTTACATAAACCCTCCATAAAAACACAAATAGCACCATATCTACGCACGTCCAAATAGTTTGTTATATGCATAGTGGCAAAAATGCGGGGACGAGAAGACTAGAGCTTTTAACATTGAAAGAGAGGTCATTTCTTTAAATTTGCTGTTAGCCCAACGAGAAGTTTTCTTCAAAGTTTTTCCCGCCACATATTTTATTCACTTCATTGAAAATTATCATTTCGGGTTTCACTTGATAATATATGATATTTTTTGAAAGTGTTGTCTGATGGGTTTTTAGGTTCGTTTATCGACATAGTTTATTTCAGGTGAGACAGGTCATCTTGGTGTGCAAATTCAAAGCGAGCAAGAGTTCTCACAACTTTACCAGATATTCGCTGATGAAATTCTTGGATCGGGGCAATTTGGTACTGTTTATGGAGGTTCGTTTTGCCATAAAAACTTCCCATTTTATCCTTTTACCGTCTGCATTTCTTTTTGCGAAATCATGCTTCAACTTGCTTCATCGTGCGCGATAATATTTCGTTGCGATCGCTTCAGAGATTGTTTTTTTTTTTTCTTTTAAAGCACTGGTAATCTTGATGAATTGGCTGAATGTTGGGATTGAGTGAATTTTGAGCGATGAGGGTCGGGAGAAGGAGAGAGAAGTCCTAAGTTAAAAGTGTTTCATTAGCGTTTCTGTGTACCATTTGTTTTACGAGTGGATTTTAAAGCCGAAAAAATTAAGCTCATGCTGTGTCTCGAGTAGGGCTTCGATGGGGTATTTCTGTGAGATGCGGCTATTCTGTGCTTCTCGGCTGCAGTTTCGTTGAGGAGGAATCGGAGCATAGAGGCTTCACTTGAGTTGTATTCAGTATGGAAGTTCGAAGTGAAACCAATAACAGCGGTGAAAATACATTAATTATCATTCATTTACGTTGTAAATAAATTAGTAAACAAATATAAAGTAAAATAATGACTAAAAGTGGAAATTAATATACTAATTTGTTTTTGCTGCGGCTTCTGTACATTTCAAGTGGAATCATACTTGCGGAATGGTTCCTTATGCACAGTTCTGTTATTGTGCGTTCACATTGATATTTCCTTCGAGAAATCAGTGGTGAATGCCTTTCCGTATTTAAATTAAAGAGACGCGATAGCAAGTCTCTTAATTTCAGGTTTATAGATTTGTTGTTAGTAAAGAGACCTCATCGAAGCAATCAAAAAACTGCCTATGGTGTGCTGTCTGTAAACAAACTGTCTGATTGAGGTTGTGCAACCGGTTGTTTTCTCGGAAAAATTATTAGAGTTGCTCGTAGACCGCAGTTGGTATGGTGAATTGATATGCAAAGCGCAGTCGCGTTGGCATGCTTGGAATTCTTTTTCATTTGGTTCTTTAGATACTAGAATGATGGAAAACATTGGTCTTTAAGACGATATACTATAATAGTTGGCTGTATTACGTTCAAGTTATGTTATTTTCTATTTTATTTATTCGTCGTACTGCACTCACATGATAGCAATCTGCAGGTATTCAGCGGAAAACCGGTAAACATGTTGCCGTAAAGTTGATCGATAAGTTGAAATTTCCAAGCAATAAAGAAGCAGCATTAAGGACCGAAGTCGATATTTTACAAGTTGGTTCTTTTTCTATGCAGTATTACCATCTGCTGAATGCTTTAAAAAAGATTTCATATAATTATTGCACAGATAGTTGCCGGTTGCTGTTAAATTGCATGTTCGATAGATTGCCTGGAAGTGTTGCACTTATCTCGTTCAAGTTGAATTCTGAGAACGTTTGTTTTTTGCAGTCCGTATGCAATATGCAACACTTTCTCCATTGCATGACGGTCATTGAATTAAAAACCCACTGCGGCACCTTGTATACTCCTATTCATATATTGCAACACTGATTAAGTGTATATATTGAGAAAGACAGACCATAGCTCCACTCACTGAGGTTTATTGTCGTTCGCGGTGTCAATTTAAGGGGTTTGTGAGAGCGAATCGGTTCTGACGAGCTGACGGGTGAAACTTTAATCTTGCTTTGAAATTAACATGGAAATTGTTTTGCTGTATTGGAAACGGGAATTGAAATTAGTTGATTAATTAATACGATTGCAATTATGCTACTGTCATATAATTAATGCGATTCATTAATTATTCTTTGAGGAGCACTCGAGGCAAATATCAATTCGCAAATGAAAATATTACCGTTTGAAATACTCCAAGTAAATGTGGGTGAATTTCACTCGATGAGATCAGTTAGAAGTGCGTTTTTTTTAAATTTAGCATCCTGTTCATTCGTTCTGAGTAGGTTTTCAGTATAATAGATGTTCGAAAAAATTTTGTTTCTAATCTCCCCTCAACGTAAGTTTCCTTTCTTATCTCTTATTTCCTGTGAAAATTTTGGAAACTGCAAATTATGGTTCTTATAACGGAAACTTTTCCGATAGTTAGACGTTTTTTATTGGAGTAGTGTCCGATAGAAGTCGTCCGATGTGAAAATTTAATTTTGTAGAAAGTTCGCCATCCAGGAGTGGTGGGATTTGAGCAAATGCTCGAAACACCCGATAGGATATTTGTCGTTATGGAGAAACTAAAAGGCGATATGCTTGAAATGATATTAAGCAGCGAGAAAGGTCGACTTTCCGAGCGGATCACTGAATTCCTCGTACATCAGGTTCACTTTGGAACATATGTTTCTATGACACATGATACTTTAGAGTCGATCCTTGGATCGCAGCAAGAGAAGAAAGAAACTTATGTAGTTGAGGGAATTCGACTGCTTCATTAGTAGAGAAAGTGTTTATTATGAAAAAGTAATAGCGACCCATCATTTTTGGTTGTTGAGTAGTTTCTATACTTGACAGGGCTCTATAGCAATTTCTTTTCTCAATTTTTAATCCATCGTTATTTGTTTTCTCGGTAATTTTGCACACGAATGGAATTTGCATAAATAGTGCGCCATCAAGGTATATCTGTATGACATTTTGAAATAGTGGTTTAGAAAGTCGATTTGTTAAGTATGGTTTGTGTGATTTAAAAGTCTTAATTAGGCACTGTGCTTAACTGAAGATCAGAGTTTAATTAATATAATCGATGCTTTATAGTTAAAAATAGCGCCCCACAATACTTCGTCCTTTGCCTGACGTCCTTTTGCTATCTTTAACGTCCTTTTGCTTGCAAAATACATTATGACTTCATTGCGCCTTTTTTTTAAACACATTGTGTATTTGTCTGTCTTCAATTCGGTGATATCAATACAACAAACGCCGCTGTAGTCAAACTCTGAAGTTTTTTATCATCTACTAACAGTGGGCAAAATTATGAGCATTTAAAATACGCAAGAATATTTGCATATGGAAATTTGCAATCGATTATAAAATATTCATGAGCAGTATCTTCTATTAAAAAAGTTTTTTGAACGAGCGGTTGTTTTATTTAAAATATGAGTACTAAGTTGCAGTGGATATTTTGTTAGTTTTATTATAACTCATGATAGGGTTGGTCTAATCTAATGAGAGAATTGGAATTTTACCCACTCTATCAGTTCAAATGAAACATTTTCCCACTCATATGAAATTTCAATCGATATTTTGATGCAAAGGCTATTTTACTAAGCGAATGGAATTAATTCCTCACAATAATGCAGTTTATTTTAGATCCTTATAGCGCTTCGCTATTTGCATAGTCAGAATATTGTTCATTGCGACTTGAAGCCGGAAAATATTCTACTCGCTTCCGATTCGGATCTCCCTCAGGCATTCACTCATTTATTTTTATGACGCTTCTTGTAGACGTATTGTTGAACGAATAAAGTCTGTACGATGAAGTCATCTTTGAAATTGATTGAGATGACATTATCGATTTTTTGCAAGCTTTTACCATATCCATATTGTAAAACCATACCTGCCACAAGGCATTGAAATCATTTATATCTGTCAAGCGGGGGGACGTCGTTTGGGTTATTTCAAAGGTTCTTTTATACCATTCCAGTAGGTAACTTTCTATATGAAATGTTTATTGACCGCTAAAATGGAAGTTAATCCTCTTGTTTACTCTTAATCTAGTATGCAACGTTTCTAAATCGATACTAAGTTAGTAGGAGTTTTATTTCTTTATCATAACGTAATTCTTCATAAATTTTCTACCCATAAATGACACCTTCCTTGGCGTATTTACCAGCTACGACCTCTATACTAATTAGCGGCACCCATACGTTTGTGCGAATATCCTTCTTTCCACTCATTTGCGTGCTAATATGTTTACCAGATGAAGGATAATTGAATCGAAAGAATTGCTTCTAAATGCCTTCCTAGTTTTTTCCCCCCACATTTTTAAGACACTTCAACTATTTATCACTAATTTAGTAGATCGCTCGCTGATATGCAAATTTCCATATTGTTTAAGATAATCGATAGGCGATCACTCATTTGATAAGCGATCATCAATCAAATAAGCGCCTATCATTTTTTAATTCACTTGTAAATTTGTATGTTGAATACTAATTGGAGTTTTGCATATCGAATGTTTGTTGCAGGTGAAATTATGTGATTTCGGATTTGCACGTATAATAGGCGAACGAAGCTTTCGGCGTTCTGTTGTCGGTACACCGGCTTATCTCGGTGAGCGATGGCGTCAATGCTCTTTTTTTCATTATTCATTCGGCGTCTTAATTAGCGGTGCTCATTGATACCTACTCGAAAAAAGTTGTCAATAATTCTAGCATATTTTCTTTAATCAAAGGTGACATTATATGCATATATTTATGGGCTTTAAACATCTGATCCATTGTCTGTTACATGACATTTACGCCATGTCTGCCAACATGTGTGTGTCTTTTCGTATTTGCTGGTCAACTATTTTAATGCAGAATTAGTGTTGAGTTATTCTCACTTGCCATACTAACCGAATTTGCGTATTAAAAATTCATTCGGCAATCCCTGACTTAAGTAAACGGCCAGCGAGTAAATCTGCGCATTCAGTAAGATGCTATCCGAGTAGCGGTCCACTAGGGTATGTATCATAGCGTATGTATTATTTTTTCAATGGAAATTCTGAAATGCCGTGGGCGTATAAGTGTTAAAAAAGTAAACTTTCAGCGCCTGAAGTACTTCGCAATAAAGGTTTCAATCGTTCATTAGATATGTGGTCCGTTGGCGTGATCGTCTACGTTAGGTACGTTTCTAGGGTTTCTTCTCCTCTATTTTCTCCACCTGTACAAAAATATTTGTCAATCGAAAGGCTATTCTTTCCAAGAGGAGTTAAATTCTTTAGTGTGTAAAAGATGTAAATTGTGCTGTATGTAAATTGTAAGTTTCATATAGTCTGTAGAGTGTAGAGGTCCTAAATATAAATTCTGCGTTTTATGTATGCAAATTCTGTAGAGTTTATTCAGTGTAGAATTTGCAAATTGTGTATTGAACGTAGCAGTTGTGGAGGTGAAAGACAAAAGAAGAAGAAGTAAACGCAAGCTTGCTATCTGTTTCAGTTCAGCCCAACTTGAACCCAGCGAATGGCATTTACAAATCATATAAATTCCTCATCTCATTCCATCCCTCAGTGTCATGTTTCTTTTCTCTTCTTTTCCACAGATATCCAATATTCACTTTCCGATCTTTTTTTGTTTGCAACGAAAGCATTTCACTTGCTTCATTCTTCCGATTCAGCGCTGTGGCAGTCATTAATTTAAATGCTGCTTCTCAAATTTGGTTTTGTTTTGCACCTCTTATCTTTTTTATCCTTCACTTCTGCTAAAACGATTAATTTCGCGTATACCACCCTTATGCGCGTTGTGAACCCGCCATTTGTATAAATTAATGCCCTCTATTGAATTTCGATGCCAATGAAGAGTTAAAGTGCACCTTTTTTTCATTAACAAAGAAATATCAAAAATAGAAAAGGGGCAAATTGGATGGGATACACTGGTGATTGTTATCATTGTAGCAAATAGTTTGTTAGCTTATTGTCATTACTCCAAGTTTGTTTTTACTTATTTCAGCTTATCGGGAACATTTCCATTCAACGAGGATGAAGACATAAACGATCAGATTCAGAATGCCGAATTTATGTATCCGCCAAATCCGTGGAGAGATATTACGGCGACTGCTATAGACTTCATCAATGGCTTGCTACAGGTGAAGATGAGCAAACGACTGTCTGTTCTCAAAGCGTTGAGTCACGCTTGGCTACAGGTATAATACGCATGAACAACCTCGTTCTGCTGTTCTTTTAGTTTATCATTACTGAGCTTCTTTAGACACATTTCTGGAAAGAATTGCGATGGTACAATTGATACAACAATATTATTGGTGATAACAACAATAATACCAGTAATAATATTTAGTGATACTAATTGTATTTACTTGTAACAGTAGCAATAATATTAGTGCTAATGATGGTAATAACAGCATTAATATTAATATTGTTGATTATGAGACAGGGAAGCGGTATAGTAATAGCAGCCGCAGAGGTTATCCGGGGGAGGGGGTGGAAGCGCGGGAGATGTTTTCCATTCGAAAACTTCCACTCCAGATCCCTTTCACTCATGAGGGTGACGATATAATCATAAAGGTTTTCGATTTTTATTGCTAGAGGGTGACATAATGCTTTGAAATCATTAGATCCCAAGATGCAGCCAGACGAATTTTTCGCATGAATAACGGACTTTTCATGAGTATGCATTCATCATCGCTGATGAGTGAGCTAACGCCAACTGGTGCCAAATGAGGATAAGTGGGATCAACTTGCAATACATCATTTTCGGTTTTCATGCTTGGGAACGCTCACTGACGATGCCCTACGGCGATTCGCATGTCTGCAATAATGAATGCTCATTTGCAAAGTGCATCCACTTTTCCAAGCGGAACTGTTGCTATGAATACACTCTAAACACTGAGAATGAGATATAAAAATTTGCTTTAAGGGATAAACTGTGCAGCGATCTTCAGTGCAGAGATGTAGTACTTGTATTGAGAAAAGAAAGTTTTATGAAAGTACATGTAAAGTACTTGCTTGTGTTGATTGCCAACTTTATGGGCATTTTAAGGATCACTGTCCATTATGGGGTGCAGCTTTGAATTGTTGTGGAACTTTTGAGTTAATGCAGGAGGTTCCCGAAATTGATGATAGGCTTGGGTTGTAGAGGTCACAAGGTTTTCCATGTCATATCTCAAGTGCAAATATGTGTTTCGAGGTTGAATTTTCTTTGAGTTTTGCTGTAATTGCCTCAAAGAGAAGGCATCATGCGGCATCTGCAACGAAACTGATCCAAGCGTTCATTTAATGTCCTGCTAAAGATGATATTGTTTGGTATTTCACGAGCAGCTGTTTTCAGAGATCCATTTCTAATCTCTTTAAATCCATTCTTTGTATTAAGTACCTTAAGGTCTCAGAAGAGGAATCAAGATTGCTGATATAACCGACAATTCCTTTGTGGGTAACAAAAATACTTTTAAAGACCGCAAATGAACACCAATCACTACCTTTGTTTTCACCATCTTAATTCACTCGTACCTCGGTTTTTGATTTTTTTATTGCATTTTTTTCAACGTTTGATATGTTTATTGGCAGGTCAGACCAGAATACTTTTTATTAACCAATGTACTGTGGGGGAAAATCGATATTTTGAGGTAGAAGGCTTTGGTCACCTCATTTGCAAATATGCCCTCTAATTGATTCAATCATTCCTAACAGTATTCATTTACCAATAGACTGTTCTGACAGAACTGTTTTAATGACTCTTGCTAATATGTGGAAGTTTTCTGGCTGTTTAATGAATATACCAATGCAATTCGCCTGTATTACTGCACACAAGTAATTTGTATACAGTTGATGCATATAAGTAAGTAATTTGCATTCGCTGCTTAACGTGATATTTACTTCATTTCTCGTGTAATAAACTTTAAGCGAAATGCTTGCAGAACTATCAGTTATGGTCAGACTTGAGGTGCCTCGAAAAGGAAGTTGGTGAGCGATTCCTCACTCATGAATCCGATGATGCCAGGTGGAGGGAGTACGAGCAGGCGCATTCTTTAACACCTGTTTATTTATGACCGACCATTGATTTCGCTGAGCATTCAAATGTAGATATGATACTTCCCATTTATAATCCTCTCTTTGTTAGCCCCACTTCCTCAAATATGTATCCTTTCCAGAATTAGGATGCTCTTAAGCCTTCCTTATCTCAGGTTTTACCTCCATCCTCACTTCATTTGGGATGTGAAGCGCTTTTCCTTAAATTGCTATAGACCAAGTGTGTTGTCTGACAGTTATGCATACTGTTCGGAAAGACAAACAGTACACCTAAGTTGCAAATCGGAGGTTCGTTTCGAATATTCACCTCCTCACTGATTTGTCTTTATTATAAGATCCATCCTTCCTATTTCTTTCTCGAGTATAAATGTTTGCAGATCCGATTAGCCCCGAGGTTTATAAATGGAGAAACAAGTGCATATGGTTGAATGTGTAAGATGAGCTGCCAATGGGCACACTGCTCTTAATCACACTTTTGCCTCTGTTATTCGCGATTGTGATACAGAGGTTCCAGAACTTTTTTGGATAGGCAGTGCTTTTGTTATTTCTTCGACTGTTTGACGTCGGTTCACTTTTATGATCTCTCGGGTTCTAGTTTAGTATTGATATGCACTACAGTACATACATGTTAATTAAGGCAATGAAGTAATTTTATGGTTTGTTATTGTATGTTACCGTTTATTTATTCAGTTTTATAGGTCGTCGCTTTGAAGAAGAAAACATATCCTTTCTTTTACGGCTGAGAAATTTGAAATATATTCGATAATGATATTTGTAAATGTAATTCTTCTGTAGTTTTAGTGAATTCTTTCTTCATTGAATCAACGCTGTGATATAATTGAATGAATGCCAAATTATCAATCCATCGTTGCGCGTAGTTTTTTTTCGAATAAATTTTGGAAGTGATAGCGATATAAAATTCCCCGAATTTATATAAGTTTGAAATTTTTGCTGTCGACGGTGGAAAAATTCTCGTGGAAAAAATGGAATCATAGATTCGTTTTGTGATTCCTTGTTGTATGCTGAACTGTGGTCGATTCAGATGACAATCTTTTATCGCAACTATAATCTTTTCTTCTTCGAATAGAGCTCGATGGTTGCTTCCGATCACTTTTCGTTGATCCCTTCTACGGTATCAGGGCTGTCTAGCTCTCTAGAGCAACTCCGAAGATCGCAGTAGTGCCGAAATGTCAGCGAAGGAAAAGAGATCTCGCTAGTCATCGTCGAGTCGAGCCTGAAGAAGAAAGTCGAATGAAATTTGGGATTGTTTATCATATTTCGCACTCGACTTCAGGTGGAACTCAACCAACAGGTGGAATTTTGAACCTTCTGAATGGGATATGTGGCAATGAACCTTTGAGCACTTAAATGTTTCGCGTATTGCAAAATTTGTGGCAAATGAAGCACAATGTTTATTGAATTCAAGGATGAAATATTTAATTCAGGTAGTGCAATTTGGCAATTTGTTTGAGTTGCAGAAGCAAAACGGTTCGCATAACGAGCAAATTTCACAACGTTTACTTGATATTTGTGATAAAAGGAATCAGCAGATCAGTTGTGTTAGTTTTTTGGTTGTTTCGTTTTTTAAACGTCCGCATGCTTCTAAGCCCGTTGTGTTGAAATGGTTCGGAGCGTTGTTTTACTGGTCAGTTTTCGTCGATGAAAATGTATTACGTTTGTCATTTTGGCAGTAATTGTTGGCAGAAGTGGCAGTATTTATTATGCAGTAAAACTTGTCATCATTTGCGAAGACTTCTGTCCAGTCCATGAAGGTCTTTGGTTCACTCCTTGAAAACCATTGGTTGAGTTGCTTTCCGACCTTACCATTTCGAGATAAGCTAAAAATATCGAGGTAGCAGGCAACTGAAAGCCGTGATCTCCTCATCGACCGTCTGTGCGGTTTAGCGCATTTCTCATGAGGCGGAGTTTGTATTATTATACTGAAAAGAAATAAACGATGTGTTCGTTTACTTTCTGGGACTACCTTTATGGAAACATTAGCTGAAAATGTGGATACTTTATTTTATATCTATATTTTCTGGAATATTTCTCAGCGAAAATATTTTCAAAAAAAAAGAAATCATGCACAATTTTATTCTCTGCTTGCGTTGAACAATGTTTATTTTTTGTCTATATATAATTGTTTTGCGGAAGTTTCGACATGTTGAATTACTTGCAGTTGTTCATCAAATGAATCTTTGTAGACTTTCTTTCTACAGCATTAATGTTGTTTTTCTCTATTCTGCAGTGTCATCGGAATATTGAAGCTCTTATTGATTTGATTGCTTCCCAAATAAATAAACAAAATGCTTTTTAGACATTCAATCCCATAGTAGAGGATTATGATCGTAGAATTTCGCCTTTCTCTATAATTCTGAAAAATTTTGACGCTCATTAAAAGAACTTCTTAAGCGTTCATATTTTCGAAATCCTACACCGTTGAGCGATTGTTCGCTTTCCTCCTACACAATCAGAAAATCGTTTAGGTGATAATTGTTCTCTAATTTTGAATGCAATTTGCATGCAATTGCTTCGCCCGCTTTCCTCTTTTCTTTGCTTTTCGTTTGTCTGTCATTCGTCTTTCTTTTTTTTTTTACGTTATATTTGTGTTTTATCATGAAATTCATGTTGGAAATTCTAGTAAATATCAAATAAAAAAGCACTATTTGTCGTTTATATTTTACATCATCAAAGTTTGCTAAGCAATATCGTTAAACTTATGAAAATTGTACAGTTAAAGGAGAGAGAAGTGAATTACTGCAATCGATGCGCTCAAACCTTCTAAAATTAGGGATAGTTGAAGTAGATTTTTCTAGAAATATAATATGCAAATGGAGTAACAAAGAATGAAATTAGAGGAATCAAAGGGGGAGGGGAATTCTCCTCATGCAAATAAATAACATTCCAATAGTGAAACGTGCAAGTTTTCTCATCTCTCTTGCAATATTTCGACTCTTTAGTAGAACTCCTATTGAGTACCCCTAATATTTTAGCTCTAAAGATTGCTATCTAAGGTGTGTGATAGTTGTATGGCAATCAATGTTTTGCCATTCTTTCACCTGCGATTTCGTCGGAACGTGAAAAGGTAATGAATGTTAAGGAGCATTTCGATGGATTTAGATTGCTCGAGCGAAAAAAAAATGCAGCACTGCTTAATCACAGTAAATTGTTAAATTTCAACATCAGACTTTCAAGAGAAGCACAAATTGCTCCCGAGCAGTCCCATGCCGTCGATTTTGAGACGAATAGCGGTTAAAATAAACCACAGCACAAAATATCAGCACTTAGTGATGAACTAACTCCTTCAAAGGTTCTTCTACGTCAACGACTACGTATGATTTCAGCCGACGTGCACTTAGCACATTTTTGTGCCGAGAGTAGCACTTATTGCGCATCTATTTTAGACATGCTAGAGTTTCACATATCTGCACTGCTTGATGAACCTTGTCAAGGTAATTTTCCTTCTACGTTCGGTGATGCTCTTTGCTTCCGATTATAGCATTTTGCCGATTTTTAAAACTTTTTCACGAAATCAAGAGATTTTGAAAGAGTTAATAATTGAAACAAGTGATATGCCTATCAATGTAATTTATCGATATGGTAAAAGGAATGTTATGGAAGGTAAAGTGTATGTAGAAGAACTGTCCGAAGATTAGAAACGACCGATGAGGGGGAGGGGGCGGGGAGCGGGAGGAGGGGGTGAGATTCAGCAAAAGCAGCAAATTTGCAACTTTTGCTCTACTCTTTATGTTCTAAAATCCCCACCTCTAATGTTTTTTTTCATTTCCACTCAATGACGCATCAAATCACTATGCTATCGTTCCTGGCAATAGGATACCGAATAACACGTTATCAAAATTTATCCACAAATAATGACAGTGACGTACATCAGCGGCGTGAATGTGAACTGATTGTTGTTTCCCCTTTTCAGAGTCATGTATGTCAGTTACACACGGTATTCGCTCCAGAAAACGATATCCATTTACCAGGTGCTCAATGTAGAGCAGGCTAATTCCTCAGTCCTCAAAACACCTGATATCTCTGAATGCTTAGACTAGGTCGGCTAATTGCCAGCTAGCGTGTTTTATAGGTAATCCGAGACTGGTAATATGAACGTGAGAAATTTTAGAAATCTTTGTGTTGAAAAAAAAAAACTGACGTTTCGGAGCGGAAAGTACGGAAGGCGGAAGTTCTGGAAAGTGACACAACAACGTTCTTCAGAGACATCGAAATTGACGCGTTTCAATCCACTTCATCACGAGAGAGCACAACTCCGCCCGATTACAACTTACTGCGATTATATTGTTACATATAAATACTCGTCCCACAAAGTAGTGCCCAAAATTAGAATTTCGCGTCGCAATATTGCGCATAACGTCGCAACATTTTAACATTCTTGCATCATCAGCTTAAGTGCCCGTTGCTTAGGAATTGCTAAATAAATGAAGTCAGTTTATATTTAATGGGTAATGATGTAGTGACAAATATTCGTATTTGAGCCGCCGATGTTCAGAGGTTCTTGAGGAAAATTTTATCGCAGACCAGCATCGATGGCAGCTTACGTCTTAGATTTTCTTCATCAAGTCTCAAATCTCCCTCAGTTCACCCGAAGGGAATGAAAGAGTTTCGCTTTACAAACATCACCTCTCCCCTTAATATGATATTTTCGTACCATTGTGCTGATCACGAAAATAATGACAATTTTCTGAACTCAGAGGCATGCCTCGTTTCACCAATACCAAAAGTAGGGATATGCACTTTCCTATAATTTTGTTATATTAACTTCATGGTTTTGCTGCTGTAATTGCTTGTTCTTAACTGCATGATGCACGTTGACCCACTGTTTCAATACTAGTTGTCGTAATTTAGTAAACAGAAACCGCAGAGTTGTAAAGAACAGATAAAAAGAAAATCGTGGATATTTTTAGTTAATTGTCTAGATTATTGTCCTGCCAGTAAGTACTGGCGACACTATCGTTGTTATTATGATGATTAAACCGAGATCGTTCGCTTTAGTTCTGATCCGCCTACCGCACTGTTCTTCCAATGCTTCCCAATACAACATAGGTGATGGAAATCGAATGGCTTCACTGAGTATCGCATCTTCTTTGGATAGGTCGTTTTCTGTTGATAACCTAAGATTCATGAAGGTGATAATAAAACTATGAAAAGATCGTTTATGTTATATCACAATGGATCAATGAGTTTACTTTATATTCATAGTAATGGTTAAATATACAACAGCAAGTAAATTCACTTCACTAAAGGCGATTGGCATGCACAGCGATATTAGGGAGTGGAATATGATCGGCAAGGAAGGAATCTGACAAGAACCGCCCCACTTAAAAGGGATCTAAGTAGGAGAAGTGGGAGGGAAAAGTGGTAGCGAAAAAAACGTGGTGGGTCCAGCCCGGCGGAACTATCGCATCACTCCGCATGTTAAATCAACAAAGCTGTTGAAGGTACACTTATTTGTGCACTTATTCTTATAGGTTCTGACTGAACTCTTTTGATGCAAGCACTCGATGAAGTAAACACCTTTAAATATTTTTATGGGCAAAGGCCTTCAAATATATCGCAGGATAATTGCTCCATAAAAATTGTTGGAAGAAATGAAACCAGAATTTCCATCGAAAGCTGCTTTTAATGGAACTGGGCATATTGAAATCTGAGGGGAGGGAGTGGGCGGTAAAGGTTGCCACCACTTCTAATATTCTTGATTGGCAAAATGCATTGTATGGAATGTTTAGAAAATACGCGGCCTTTGGTGAAGTAACGGCAAGAATTTGAGGACACTTTATTTTTTCATGCAGGGTCGCATGAAAGGAGTTATGAAAGTACCCGACCAATCGGAATCGGCTTCGAAAATGTATAATTTCCGATTTAAGGCTACTCTAAAGTTGCATTTTAAATATTTTCCACTGTTTTCGATGTTTTTCAGCTCAGTGGATTTCAGCGGCGTCCTATCTTTCACTTCTAGATTGCACTGACCTCGTGCTTCTTAATATTTCAAAGTGCGCAGTTAATCTTTGCTAACCCATGGATAACAATAAATGGATAAAAATGTACTCCTATTTTCGACAGCATCGTAAAAATCTTTTCGAGGATGAGTCTTACCACTAATAAATATGTTGGTTGCGTTAAAGCACTAAACGTGCTTACTAACATCAATCATATTTTGTCTGTCCTAAGGAATCTTAAGGAATATGCAAATATCATGAGTGTATGCTTCTCAATTTCTGTTCGAGAAGCCGCTTAAACAGAGTGCATTTCTGAGCAATGTGTAATGAACACGTAGAGAGATCACAGCGCATGTGCACTTTTCATAGCATAAGACTAGCAGTTGTATGGAATTTGATAGTGTTGAGGGAAACTAGTGATTGGAAAGATTGAGTTGAAATTGTGGAATGTGAGAATAGCGATGCTTCACACTTCATGCATCTGCTGACGTAGTTGATTGGACCGTGACGAGTGTCCTTCTGAACGATCGCTTCAGTTTATAAGCAACGTTTAGCTAGAGCTTGTGTTAATGCACCAACAATAATATCGACGATTGTTGCTGCAAGCGCACCACACGCCAAGTAGAAGCTATAACCCACTTCACTTTTCGCCACTTCCGATACCACTTTTATAGCTCTATCGAAATCATGGTCTAAACCGTGAGACCAGTCATAATCCTCTGCAAATAAATGCAAATATTTCCAAATCCCTTTCAGATACGGCAATATGCAATAAATTTCACATTTTTTAGGCGGGATGGAAAATTCAGGATTTAGTGCTATTAGTGGAAAATTCTGAAAGAGGGTACTTCAATAAATGCCTTCTTGGCTTTCCTTCTGGAAAAAACTGCATAGTGATGGGCGATGTTAAAAAATTATTGGGCGGGCTCACTTTATCTACTTGAGATCCGATTAGTTTATCACCTCGATTTCGTGGGTTCTTCGATGAAGGATATTGTAATGAACTGATGGAAATGGTTAGTGTTGTTCACATAATTTTTGCATGTTTCGCTACGTCGGGAAGGTGAAATAAATAGATGACTGAAAAAAGATGTTCGAGTAAATAAGTGAACAAATAAATGAACGAATGAAGTGTAAATTAATTAGTCGAAATTTCTCCCACAGTTGCAAAAATCCAACCGAATCGACGAATGCGCAGACTGCGGTGACTATTGCTGACTACATATTGAGATCTTGTTGACCTCTTCGACCTGAGCCTTATGTTATCTGCGACTTATTTGAAATCCAGCTGTTTCGTTTTCACGCCCACTATTTTTTTCTTTCTAACTTTGCGACAGTGTAATTCGTTCTTTTAAACGAATCGGTTCGCAAAGCAGTCAGGACGCAATTTTTTTACGGGAACTCTTACTAATGGAAATACGTCAAACTTATTATATGAATAATGAGGAAGTTCAAAGAGAAGCAAACACTTCAACTTACTAATGAAGTCCTTATTGTTGATGCCGAAGGTAATAACCGCAACGGCGAGGAATATTGAGGCAATGAGTGCGAGTATGGGTAGTAGGAAAATGCAACACTGCTTGCAACAGCATGCACACATTGAGATAATTGTCCATATTAGTGCAATCACTTCAGTGATGAGTGCGAGACACATCGCTACCACAACCACTTTCTCCCAAGTTGGCAAACGCTAAATTTCAAGCTCTATACACTTTCCATGAGTTTTCATTATATTTTATGAAGTTGTTATATTTGTGAGCATGCGTATGATTCGAATGTTTTGCGTCGCAAATTTGCATATGCAGAAATTTTTGCTAGTAGCAATAAGGCATAGCATGTTATGCTTGAATAGCGTTTTAATGCCACCTCGCTATTTTTGCGATGACATTTCATCTACCACACGATTATTTTATAATATAGTCGCATCGTAGAGCATAAACTTGAATTATGAATCAGATTAAGGTTGTATTCTTTCGTTATATCATCACAAAACAAATTTAACGCAAGTGGAACGAAATATTAAACGAAAACTAAACGACTCACATTCCAAAAGTCGAGGCAATAGTTGACGTCATTCCCAGAGGATGCAGCAGTGGTTGCAATCACTCCATCGGATGGCTCGTCTTCACCAGGCACTCGGCAAAGGAATGGCAAAATACCACTCACTGCCGGAAATTTGAAATGCAACAAGTCTTGCTCGATATTTGTTGTGTTTTTCAGCTCTGTCCATCCTAAACAAACGAAGTGATTAGATATGCAAAACTGAACTACGCTGATAACTTCAAATTTACCTCACCCATCAGATATAAGAGGCATCTGAGTGTGTGTTTATTTCGTTAGTTCTAAGATAATATCATTTTGTCACGTGTCTTTCGTTGATAGACGGCATTCATAGCAGAATCGTTGTAATTGCGTTTCTGTTTCGAGGTGTACTCACAAAAATTCATTATGAAGCAACTATTATTCGTGATGGCGTGTCGGGCAACTATTATTCGTGAAATTGAAGGCATTAAAAGACATTTGTGCGGCGAGTTTTTTGCTTTTTTCCCTTCGAACACTCATTCTGAGGCTCATACCATTGTGTTGTTTAACGTTTCAAGCGCACCGATTATACGAAGTGAGTGCTCGACCAATTATAGAAGAGCAGAAAACTGTGGCGCATTTCACTTCACCTGTAGATGGTTCACTAAGGATAATGGGCAGACATAATTTGTCCTATGTACTTATTTGCATTTGCAGAGAAACGTGATGAGGTATTCATATATCTGCGCTTCTGCCTGTGTGCTTTACTGTGTCGATAAGACCATCAACTGAGCAATATACTGTTCCGGAATCTGCTGCAGTCTTGTTTGTTTATCAGCTTGACTTTTTTCTCGATCGATCTTCGAATTCATTTTCCAAGTTGATGCTCTACATATTCGAGGTCATTATTATTGCTGGCCCCTCAGAAAATTTCGGTCCGTCCATCAAATTTTGGAGCACAAACGTTGCTGTGGCCTAAAGGACCTAAACATTCATTAAGAAATTGAAGGCATTAAAAGAAGAAGCACCTGGAGAAAACATTGAAACTAGTGTCAGTCCCAATGCGACCAACATAACAGCACCGAAAAGAAGTTGACCAACAAATGAACAGCAACACATCGTTAATGTCGTTTAGGGTTAGTGAGGCTGAAAAGATTTCTTACTTGCAAACAGAATGGCTTCATTGTCGTTTCACACATACGGTACCAAGTATATCTCCAGTTACTCTTAGGTCTCATTAGGAGTATGTACTCTGGAGCATATAGTCATATCAACTTTTGCATATGTTTATTAATTCATTTAAGAGCCATTCTACTGTACATACGACATATTGAGTAAGCAAGTTAGTTAGTTAAGACAAAAAAACAATAATAATACTGGTCTAACAAACGCACATTTAGGATTTGGTATCACCGTCACTGGAAAATTCGAAAACATGACATAAAATTTGCATTGAAACAAGTGGTTACCACATCAAAGGAATTAGCACGATATGCGCTTTTTTGAGCGCATTCGTCACGCCATATAGTTTCGTAAAATGGCAGTAAACAATAAAAGATATGCTGTTTTGCGTTCCTATTTCTAACTGATCGGACTGTCGAATACAAATCTCATATAAGAAATCACAGTTGTTAGTTTTTGCTAATTTGTATTTGGGGAGCGTATTATGGCAGCATCATGTCAACGCGTGTGTATATGTGTGCGTCTGTGTGCGTGTCTGGTGGCTTCAACTCAGAAGCGAGTTAGGTTAGAGATGGGGAGTTTGTTTCGTGAAATGATCACAGATGACCTTTTGTGTCAATTTTCAAGTTGGTGCATCAAACACAAAAGGATTTAAAACACTAAAATACGACTCAAGATTTTAATGGGCTTTAGATCGATCAGACTGCAAAAAAAACGAATTTTGTAGGCGATCTATGTCAGCACGTTCCAATCACGTAAAAGATTAGTAGTGCTGCTTATGTTTTCTTATATACTAGCAGTCAATAACTTTAGTTGGTTTTGGGGCCGAAGCTGCCAGAGCGCCTACTGTATCGGTTCTTCTGCAAATTTTCCCACTTACTCGTGATTCGACCATTATAAAATGCTTGCAAATTTTTATGCCCTTTTAGATATTAGTAACATTTTTTGAAATTTGCTCTATGGTGGAAATTACACTCATTATATTTCATGACTTTGGACTTTGCGATTCCTAATTTGTAAATGCTGGACATGCTGGACAAACAGACAGAGAGACAGACAGATACACATATGAAGACACAGTGGACAGTTTTCACTTTAACATTCCATATTTCTGACTTTTGCATTTCTTGTTTATGTTGAAGTGAGTGCGCACAGAATGAAGCTGTAAGCAACAGTGTGGTTGGTTGGTTATTATAGCATCGCAACGATAATAGGCATAGAAACGCATCAATACATGATTTTGTTTTATCACGGCACAAAGAACGAAAGAGTCTGGACGCAAATATCATGGGAGCATTGCCGCCTCTATTATTCTGAACGTTAAACAAGAGTGGATTGAATAGAACCATTCAACAGGTGACCAAAGTTCACGAAACGACAAAAGCCCGAAAATGTTGTGCACTGATATATACCATCCATCGGATGAATTCAAAAATGATCTATTCTTTGATCTAGAACTGTTTTATAATCATTATCAGTTTAATCAAATGAGTGCTTACCCATCCCTTCCAATTCATGTTTTAGGCCGTATTCATGCCTATATAACAAGCTGTTGCACTTATACTAGAAATGCATCATATGCGTTCCATAAAGCGGTAAACAAGTGATAAGGCATTTTTGACGGTAATTTTCGATCAACCAACATTCTGCTAAATTTTCAATTGACTGATGTTTTAACGCTTTGCAAGAAGAAAAGGGTGTGTCTTGCTATAATAGAGCAAGAATTATTCGAATATTATTAGCAGTTTTCTCTCAGTTAACCTATATAATATCAGCTAAAACATATTTTCATAGAAGTGCATGAAATCTTCCCAATAGTAAACTTATTTTTAATGATTAACTAATTCCAAGAGGAAAAATCACAAAAACGCTGCGGAAATATTGGAAGGGAGTAAGAAAAGAGAAAACGAGGGAAAATATTGGCATTATTGATAGACTGTTTCGAGGAAACTTTCTATTGGAGGAGGGGGGAGGAGTGAGGGAAGGATGGGACAACATTGGTTTTTTCTTCGCGAAATTTGTTTCTCTCCAATGCAGTTATCCACGTTTCAATTGATCCTACCGATCGTGTTAATCCTCTGCAAAAAACCTCGTTGAAATTCGTAATATGTCAACATGGGTTTTGCTATAGGAAATCATACTATTATGTGTATCATGAAAGTAGATTTTCAAGACCAAAAAGCCAATCTCTACTTTAGCGTTTTTCGAGATGAAATTAGTAGACCGCCAAACACATAAGCAAGCATATTCTCGAGTTGAAACTATCCAACACCCATGCACACACCCAAATATATGAGCAAGAATGAAATATCGTTATAATACACACTGTGAATGTAGGTTTCACAAAAGTGCAAAAATCACCAAAGTCATCAAAAAGAAAACATAAGAATGTAGTAACGATACATTAATTTCCTATTGTTGTCAAGAAGTTTTTGAACATAATAGAATGGTTGCTGAGAGGAAGCCATCAGATGATTCGTTGGTCTAACGAAGTGAACGGCTATCGAGGGAGGTAACGGCGACGAATGCAATCGTAGCCGGATGGCTTCGAGGATTGCAAATGCGAATGTGTGGCGATGTTTCAAAAAGGGTACATTATAAAGAGTTTACAGAGGATGGACACTTAGGTTGATACGTAAGTATCTCTTATTGGCAATCTTATCTAAAGGGTAGTATGACTCATTTAGGGCAGTTGAGTCTCTCTCTTTCTTTCTTCCTGTCTCTCTCTCTTTCTTTCTCCCTGTCTCTCTCCCTTTCTCTCTCTCTTTCCCTCTACAATGACGTTAACGATGCGAAATGTTCAAATATTAAAAGCCACCATTAAAGAACTGTTTAGATGCTATCATTCATCGTTTCGTATGAATCGCATCATTGCATATTTCAATGTTAAATAGTTGTTCAAACATTCTGAAGGAATCGTCTTCAATGTCGAACAATGTTGAGATGTTTGTTGATGATATTATAAGAATGCAGAACGTTGTGCTAAGCTCGGCCTCTCTTCCTTATTTGTGTATTTTCTCATATATATGAATGAGCAATTGTGCCATTTGGAGTACCTTAAACGGAATTTAGAGCTTTTTTCGGAAATTTCACATCACAGTTTTCTGCTCTCTCTCGAGCACTTTAGTACCAATTGGGAGGAGGAGAGGGGGAAGAAAGAAGAGGAGGAAAGGAGAAAAAGACGATGAAACTTCAAAAGATCGGCTCTACGAGAAAACCATATCATGCATCTAGGTCGTTTATAACATTCATTTGCAGTCTTTCTAACAAATTTGTTTCGCTTCGATATACTATGCAAATATAATAAACAGTCCTTAATTGAAAACAATTCCATCCTTATGATCATTCAATTACAATAACCGTACAACTGACTGGTAAACGGTCTCTAAGGAAATTAAAATCCCCTGGAGACATACGTTAGAGAAAATCTTGCAAGTAAAATTCAACCTCAATATTGTCGCGTTATTCGAAATGCACTTTAAAAAAACACACAAATAAAACGTGTTTTGAAACCGTCTAAAACTATAGCACAATTTGGATCAAATATGCTATGTTGGCAAACCTTTTCAAGGTAAGATTAGACTGATGACTACAAAGAATGGTTTGGTCTCCTCTCATTCAAAAACTTTGATCGGTTGAGTATTGATCTTTAAAAAGTTCGTTGATTATATTTATTTGCAATAAAATTTTCGAAAATGTTTTACTGCAAGAAAAATTCCTAACTATATTCGAAATTTTGGAAATTGGGATGTGCCCAAATTTCGATGAAACTGCAAGTTCTACCTTGTGCTAAGTGGAGAATCTTTATTCTTGATCAAGTTTTTGTCTTTTATTAAATCTGAATTCTGATTTTCGTTGTTTTTGGTGGTCTCTAAATCTCAATGAATGGAAAATCAAAGACCATCTTAAAATAAGTGTTTCTGCAATTTCAAATCGCACTAATTGCGAACAAAAGTTTCGCATTTTTAGCACTTCCTCTAGAATTTAATCATCGATCTCATCGACTTACTGCTCTAAGAAAGTAATGGGATCACAATCGGAATAGATGGATAAATAAATTCGGAAGTCAGAATCTGTGCAATATACGACACATGCCCTTCATAATGCATAGTTGTATGATTTCAATATAGAATCCGATTGGGCAAGTTTTACGGCTCGAGTTTCACTTTCCAGTGACATTTATTCCATAAAACGTTGGATTCTCCCCCTTCTCCCTAATCTGCGAATTAAAATAAAGCCGCCAGTTTTTTTTAAGGACGAAGTGAAAAATGGAAAATTTAAAGCCGTTTCTTCTCAGCGCTCCAAACTCAAATCTTGCAAATGACATATCTGACCGATTAAATAGTAACCGTCGCTTCTCTGCAATTCAAAATTATAAACGCAATGTAGATAATTCACAAAACAAGCATTCCTATTGATGTAATGATCGAAATTTACAATAATAAATGTAAATAGTCGTTAACATAAACCCACTATTGAATTATTACCTTTATTTGGGTTAATCGATGAGGTGTTCCAATGCTGATTTTCACAAAAGTTTACTGCTTATCTTTCTATTGTTTTGAATCGCTTCATAACTGTATCAACATCACAGCTGCTTCAGGCAACAGGTGAACGCGCCATCTCTCTTTATCTTGATGTGTTACGGTTCCCGAGCTTTGGTTGCCTTCATCCAACGGGCTTCATCCAGTAGCTTTCCTCCTCTCCGGTGGCTTCCCTCGCAAATGACCAATTCTACTTTCACTGCTCACTACGTCCCCTCGGCCATTCGTCTGCTTTTCTTTTTTCGAGCGGACTGATGATCGTCATCGTCATGTATAGCATCTCTGCACTATCGCCACTTTTGTCGCGCAATTTTCGTTGTCGCCTAAGCTTTGAAGCAGTAAAACGTGGCTGTTAAGATGGATGTGTTAAATTGTCTTCATTTAAGCTCCGTCCAAATCTATCGCTTGATTATGCATTGCAAAGTTGCAGATTTACAAACCTTCCTCTCCTTTTCATTCTTCCCCATTCCGCTCGATTATGCTGTCTCTAAAGGATGGAGAACAAAATCCGAGGTACCGAGGTAGTAAATCCGGAAACCTGGATTATATGATATAATAACTACTGTTTCTTCCCGCATGACTGCAGCAAAGTAAGAAAGCGAATGCGAGTAAACACAGTAGCGCATACAATAAAGAAACATTGCAGCAAAAGCCATTTGCTAAATGGTGTCACGAGTGCAACGCGTTATATAAAACAGGGCAAATGAATGCAGCTTCTAAAGCAACCCGTAAAAATTGCTAAGCGGCGAAAAGCAATTCAACAAGCCACAACAATTTGATTGCAGCACTTTTCGAAATTTTGACTGTTTATAAAAATAAAAACAATGAACTCACTACTTTCAAATAATTTTCAAAGGAATAAGATTTAGAGGATGGCCGATAGACTTGAAATTTCTATTTCAGCTATCAATTTGAGATGCTTGTAAAATATGTTCGAGGTAGTTTTTATTGCACGAACTTCTATTTGCTCATAATCAGCCGGAAACGACCTCGAAAGCCTTGCTACCAGTAGAAAAATAGCCGACACCATGAAAACTATAAAAATGCAACCAGAAATAAAACATCGGAATTTTTTTCATCCCACGTAATAGCAGTTTATCTTCAAAATTTATGCAATTTAAGTTCAGTCCCATTGGACGTATGCTACCAAGGAGATGCTAGACCACTACAGCAGTGACTAGAGCACTAAGTGATGCCTGTTTGGGAGAATGCGAAAAATTCCGGTAGCAGAACGGTCAGAGGGAGGGGCGGGGGGGGGGGGGATGCTGACAGCAAGAGGTACGAGGGAAATTATACAAAGCTAGAGAAAAATTTTCCCTCATTTCAGGAAGAACGAAACTGAAATGGAAAAACTGAAAGAAAAAGATAATTAAAGGGCGTCCAAATCTGAAATGATCCGATCCCAATTTCCTCGTTATTTCACCATTCACGAACCGTGAAGATAAGTGCTACTCGAGAAGAGAGGCAGCAATCGCTCATATTTGTACCTCTTAATGAACGCCCATGAATCGTGCAGTTTGATGTCGTTTTCATTATCACGATTCAACGAAGGAAAACAAAGCTGCGAATTTATAAATTCTCTAGAATCCGCCCCAAATTTTGCAGCAATAACAATGAAGTGTTTAGAGGCGCGAAAATTGCTTTGCAGAAAACATTTCAGAACTAATTTCTTCTTTTCTGTTGTGATCACCACTACGATAATTCACTGTATTCTACCGCATATCAGATACCGCCTCGTTACCTCATAACAAAACTTTTCAGCATTATTTATAATGCCTCAGAATTTGAACAATTCAAATATATGATGAGATTAAGAGCGATTCTTCAAAAGAAAAGAATTAATGATCATTGTGGACGAGCATTGACAATTCACTATTATAGAAACCTTTGCTATTTATTGCAAGGAGAATTACACTGCAATATAAAAACTCAACCAGAAATGTGCAACGATCTAGATCGTAACAAAAAATTAGATCGTAAACACAAAACCGTTTAGATATTCATTTTGTAATATTCCATCGGTTGTATAATGTTGTCGCAAACGTTAAACGCTATCAAATCAATTCCAACACCGCAATTGCTTTCTGCAAACTTAAAGAATCAATAACGTTTTTTAATAAGAAACTCTTTCGCTGAACCACACACAAAAAACTTTCTTCTGAAATTGAATAAAAAGAATATAACATCAAAGAGAAATACAAAGAAAAAATCCCACCATACAACAATCAAATAATTTTTACATTCTTCTAAAATAGCGAAAACTTCAATCGATCCACTCTTTTGGGTATTAATTATGTGATGAGTGAAAAATTGCGCGGAATTTCGCTAATATGAAATTTTATTGATGAATTTTGCTACACACGAAAAGGTGCTGGAATGACTATCGCTATGAATGAATAAATCAATCAATTCAAAATATTTTGGTGCTTGCAAATTTAAGAAAATTCTTCAACGAGAAACACACCGAAAACAATCCTCTGTGCATTTTCTGACGGTTGCGCCTAGGTATATAATTACCTCCGAGAACCCGGAAAATCTGGTAACCGTTATGAGATAATTACAGTGAATAGGGAGAGCTGAGCAGAACCTCGGTACCTACCCGTGTCGTAATTTGGCGTTATTCTGCAACAAGATATGCCCCTCCTTTTCGCTAGTACTAATAAACACTTCAACACTTTTGATTCAGTAGTTTCAAATTCAGGACTACCGTGTAACACCTAGCTGTGCTGTGAGGGGCCTTACTTCATACTTCATTACTGCACAATCAAACGGTCAGGAGGATCTTTTTGGCGTGTAGGTTTAGTTTAGCGAAGGTTGAAGAAAGACAGATGAAGGGGGAGGGGTTCGCCGATCCAACAGCCAACTTTGCCACTGTCACACAGCTGCATTACATCAACCGTAGTCCACGATCATGGTCCACCGTCAAAGCGAATAAGCAAATCGAAGCAGCGTTGAAAAGTGCAAGGTAACGGAGCATCATTAAATGCTGCGATATCCACTCTTTCACTTTCTTCACCTGGCCGATTTGTACTAGATGTCTTCCGAGTGTTGCGCGCGCTACTGTCATCTGTGCCCCCGACAGGCGTGTATTTGTTTCTATGTGCCCTCCACTGCTGTCATCAGTTCTTCGTTTTCGCGCGACTATCACCAAAAGCAAACTTTTGGATCCAACGATCCGTGGTCCATTCTGAAGCTCGATCCGATCTCCAAGCATTATTGATACTGGGAGTGGTTTCCGCAAATGCATTGGCCGAGTTCGAACGCATGGAACACAATGATTTGGAAATCATGCTTATCCACACTTCCTTGGATACCTCACGAGAAGCAAAAAATGAAAATATTCAGAAAATACAAAGAACACATGAAAGGGAAGAAGCAATGCTTTAAGATGACTTTATAAACACGAAAATTGAAAAGAACAGTGCAAAAAATTGGAACGGAACGATAGGAACGCAAAGCGGTCATTTATTTTATGCCAACTGAATATATTCTCACATACTTCATTAAGCGAATATTTTGAACAAAGAAGTAAATAAAAACAGCGTTGTGCCTACACTATCTAAATGACCCATGAAAATGCGCATCAGTTTATGAACTTGAGGGTTGCGCCATCGTTTGCAGCTTTCCTACTGCAGCTGTAGCTTCTTGCTGAGAGCAGTTCTACCTTTCATGAGGAAATTCACATAACTATTGCTGTAGGCGCCTCTCGATTATCCAGCTAGAGAATCGACTTTGAATCCGGACATGAAATCCCATGCCCGACGGCCGTGCATTTTGCTACGAAGACGCATACAATGTGATTAATGCTGTATAGCCCACGTGATGCAAGCTATGTTCCTATATTACAAGATGTGATGTCGACAGAATGCGAGCAATAAACAAGAGACGCGATGTTTACATAGTATACCTGTAAACAGAAATGGAAAAAGCAACTTTTTTGCAGCATGAGCAATAGTCAAAGTGAGAATGACATTCATGCGGGCGATGACTGAAACTGTCTGGTGGAATCGCCTTGTTTGCATTGCGCGATGCTGTCACAAATGTGCGAGTGCGCCTCAACGACCTGTTTGTGTAATAGGCAATAAGATGTGTCGAGTTAGCCAACGCTTCCGCTCACGTGCTCACAACCTTGTTGAAAATCTGTCTCACATAGTTTTATTGCAAGAATCACAAGCACGCATCCCCAAATTCTTCATTTAGATGGCGCAGCTTCAGAGTTCCGATCTTCTGGATTTGGACGACGGAATAGTTTATTTGATAGCTTTACTACGGTTGACATCCAATTGCTATCCGCTTTTCAAATCCTTACAAACGCGCATAATATATATGCATATATGTGGCGTCCGTAGGGGGAAATGTTTAATTCGCAGACCGGCAAAACTAAGTGAATGAGATTCAATGAGTAGAATCTACATAATAGGCAACCTCCTTATCATCATTTTCCACAGTTTCGTTACGGTTCATCATTTGGATATTCCACCTAGAGATTTAATGAAATTTCCGGTTCATACGTGTTGTTGTAATGACAAGATGAAACCAAAAAACGGAATTCTTCGCTCAAGTTTCATAGAAGCGGCGGAATTATTGGCCGAATGCGCTATGATGCGCTTTTCCATTGCTTTTTTGTGCTCATGCGGGAACACAGGAGAGCATATCACGCCACCTTAGCATATTTTTTCATTTGCGTCATATAGGAGCCGTTTATGCTATCTCATTCATCTTTTCACATTCCTAAACAGACTTTCACGCTTCGCTTTTGGGAAAATCTGCTAAGTGGCTTAGTTGACAGATCGACGGGGTGGAAGAAAGCGAGCGTATGCCTCAAGGTCATAACGCACTCCTATTCTCTAAAATTTGGGAGACCATCGAGAGGTTCCATTCAATTTCTGCGACTTAACCTTCAACACGAGTCATCTACAAGATCCTTCCCGTCCTTTAAATCTCAGATTATTCTATTAATACTGAGACTCATAATTTCATTGCCTTTTGCAATAGCTGTTTGATAAGAATTACTGATTCTGAAAAAAGAACAATTGAGGGAAAATAAAATAAAACAAAATAAAGTTCACAAATCCCAACTATTAATTCCTATATTTATATAAAATTTGATTTCATAAACTACTTTCACTGTTTAAATGTTCATAGTAGCCTGATCTACTTCTGAAAAACTTATAATTTTTCTCCTTCAACTCATTCATCAACAAGAACAAGCGGAAGTTATGCGCTGCAATTGTTTACTGCACACTTGTTCGCAACATCTGCGATGTCCCGCAATTTGTGACTTGCCATTAAGAAATCAAGAGAACCGTTTGTTAGCGACCACTCGAAAATATCTGTGGGTTTGTCGTGCTGAAAAGGATAGTCTGAAGTTTTTCCAGCTCGAACATAAAATCACAGTCGCTGTGCAAAGTTTTAATTGAAGAGAATTATCTCAAGCTTGTGGATTGCCAATAATCTTCGATACACTGAGGTCTTTTTTAGAGCGGTAAATTCACATGCATAAATCGCAAAACTTTCAAGCAATCGAACGATAAGATTGAGAAGCTTTAGAGAGCTCTCTGATTTTCTAGCTTTTGGCCTCCACTATGATGCAGTTAGTTCGCACGATGTACGGCAGGATCTGCAACACGCATTGTAGTGCTGGCACGACCATTATGTCATGTGCAGTGACACATCACCAACTGAGCTAATAAACGCACCGTGTCAAATGCTTATGCTTTTGCCCTTTTCTACGAGAAGTAAATAAACGTTGGCGGGCCGCTTTACTGCTCAACTAGCGTTATTGTGAGGATGGGCTAGTACGGTTAAGACGGTTTAGGGGGAAGGCGAGGTGGAGCGAAGGAGAAGGGAAGGTGAAGGGAGAAAGAAGGTAATAATATAAAGTAGGTGAACACAAAGCATTCCTGTTTATTCCAAGAGGTGGCAGTCTTTTCCATAATCCGTTTTTCACTGCAGAAATGATAAATGGAGTTTTCATTATTTTCCTCATATTTTGGACAACCACTCAAACGTGGTATTGCTGTGATTGATGAATTTTGATCATTCAACGTTTCTTATCAACCAATGATAAAAGATCTACACCTGCTGACGTGCACAGAAATCGCTATCAAGATGACACCTATAATGACGTGGAAATGAGCACTGAAGATAAAATGCAAAAATGACCAATTTTGACATGGCCTTAACAACAAATTGAAAAATGAGAATATCACCTGGCAACAAATGAACATTGTTGCTTGGCCGAAGGTCTGCTTTCATTTTTTTTATTTTCTTCCGGTATAATATCGCACTGAAATATGCTGGAACAGCATAAAGCAGCTCACCCGTGATACACATTTTCACAAAATTCGAACGGCATCTTAGCAAAACTTTACAGCCACGATGTGCTTCTAGTTCGGTAAGTGGTGGTTTGATGTCTAGGACACGTTGGCAAGATTAAGATTATGATCGCACATTGGCTTATCAAAGAGTGGGGAAAGAAGGGGAGGAGGAGAGATGTAGTACAGAGAAATGACCTTCCAGAACTTTGAATTTTGAAGAGAAAAGACATGGAGAAAGGACTTCTCCTTCCAGCGGCTAAGGTCCTTACAACTCTCAAAGCATAAAATTCATCAAACGTGAGGAAAAACTGCTGTATACCTTTTTTGGTGAAAAGAAAGACCCTTGCAAACAGCGTTTGATCAAGAGGACAGTTATTCAAGTTGGAAATGATTCGCATGCGATCAAAAAAGTGGAGAAACGTAAAGGATGGAAATTCAGTTTGTCCAATTAGTATTGTATTGTTCATTGGTCCTCGTCTATGATCACTCCAAACAATGTGAGCAATAACTGCCAAAAATCAATTATTTCAGAGAGAGATTCACTTACCAAATAAAAAGGCTCTGTAAAAGAAATGTTGAGCTTTCGACACTTAACCGATTAAAGCGTAATTTTTGTTTGGAAACAAATGGAATGGGGAAAAGGAGGAGAGTTGTTTTTTTTTGCAGGAGGAATAGCAGAAGGATAGGAGTTGGGGACCGGAAAAAGTCTCCTGAGAAAGAACTGGAAATTTCACAGGAGCTTGGGAAGGGCGGCTGGATGGATAGGGAGAGTGGGATTGATATGAGAGGTTAAATTATTTCTTCCTTGACCCAAAAACGTAGCCCTTTTTTTGCACAGCATATCAATCTATGCAATCTGCCGTTCATGAGCACACAATGATGATGCGCAGCGCACCTTCGTTAGCTTAGATAGTGATATAATATTTAGATTAGGGGATATTCTTACAAAGTTCTAAAACAGTTACTCACCGATAGACATTAATCATCACTGATAACGTTAACGACGTGTCATTGTACCGTTTCTTGTGATAAAGGTTATATTATGAAAGTGCAGCAAAAAGTGCACAACGGTCGTATCGCAATAAAATTTGAACGCTAGCTATTAGTCATAAACGTCTTCGTTTCCATCTATAAAAATAAAGTTATCTCTTTTCTAAACATTTTATAACGTTCAATTTTATTGGCCGCATTCGCAAAGTGAACGTTTTTATTGGGCATTTTCATCGACCAACAAATTCCCTTCAATAACATAGTCAGTGAAAGGGGAGGGGAGGGAGCGAATGAGATATATCGAAAGGGCAGTGAGGAGGAGAAGGGAGTTGAGGTAACGTCAGCATATCCATAGTTACATGCAGCTGCCTATAGAAATCACTGTATGAAACGAATGCCAGTTAGAATAAAATGATTACTCAATCAATTGCTGCATCAAAGCTATGACGGCTGGAGAGTGCAAGTTTATCCGTTTTCAAAGAGATAAGTTTGGTGAAGCTTCGAGCTCGTTCCATTAAATTGTATGGGGAAAAAGGGATATTAATTCGATATAAAATCTGAGTCTAGGAAGTCTTCGAGTTGTTGAACAATCCCGACTTGAATGTCAGAATTTGCGGCACTGGATGGAATGGTGTACATGCGAACCGGGCTCCCAACTTATTGTTTATGATTCTCTAAAAGAATCAAGCCGAGAAATTAACATGGTGATTTTGGCCAGAGTGAATGCGTTAAAAGGGTTTATTGCATATTTTGTTCATAGTGAAGTGGTGATGTGGCATAAAGGTATCCTTCAATTAAAAAATAAGGGTACATTCCGAAACAGCTACGAACCCTCTGATTCCTTCAATTATCGTGTTATCATTGAGCTGGCTTGGCTTTAAGTGCCAATAGGTCAAACAATACATGCGACCTATCGGACGTCAATAAAACGGCATAAATCTTTGGAAGTTTTTCGATTGAACATGTGAAACTTCATAGGCTTATCTGCGAACTCGCATGGATACGGACTGGGGCTGAAAAAGTGAAAAGTACTGGTTGTTTTCGTCGAAACGTTTGGGATAAGATGCAGAGCTCGAGTATGTTCGTGAAGCCGAACAATGACGGTTACCGCTTAAACAACCACACAGGCATCGGCGCCGTTTTATATCGACGTCAGGTGTACCTATTACAGTAGCAAGCGTTTCATATTCATGCGTTCACTGACCACACAATACAGCGATCTATTTGCTGGGGGGTGTTATCCACATACTTTCGTAGCTGTGCAATTGAAAAGACCATCCTCAAAAATGTGCGCGATTCAATAATGATAATAGCAACTGTAAAAATACGCAAACAACATTTTCTTTTATTTATGATAGCTGCCTCTGAAGGGTTCTAATCATAAACCCGAACCCGCACTAATAATTCATGCAAAAGTACTCGAAACATAGCAGGGGAGTGCTAATTACGTTAATTACCACAAATACACGATATTAATTTCAAAATATATCGTTACAGATAACAGTTATTTAGTGCAAACTGAGAGCTAGCAACAGAATAGACTATCACCTTCTTCAAGAGATAAATGGAGAAGCGCACCATAGAAGCTGGTAACGCGTTTTTGCATCGTGCTTATCCCGAGCAAGTACGTTCATAATTTCCCAATAAAAAATTAAATAAATAATGTAGTAATACTTCAACTGATCTAGCCAACGACAGAAAAATTAAAACATTCGTCTTTCGTTAACGAAAGCTGCAACTTTTCGACACTTTTAAACACTCTGAGTATTTTTTTTCGAAGTTGAAGGAGCAATGTGAAGTAGAGTACAGCTGATCTACTTATAGTGGACATCATAGTTACCAAATTTCGTGACACCCGTTTTAGTGACTCCGGAGTCGAAACTATCTGAGAAACAAATAAGCGGACGGAAAAAACGAACACATGCATACGCACGCACAGATATGACGCCACCATGCGATTTTGCGAAACAAATTTGCATAAGCGGAACTATATAAAAACTATCGCAACTGGAAGCGAATTAAATAAAATTTTTGAGTCGATATAAATAACGGCGATGAAAAATACTGATTATAAAATAAGTCAAATGCAGTAGAAAGCACTAATTTATTGTTTATTAAATATTATTAGAAGGAATATTAAAAATGTAAACCACAATAAAAGAGGACGAGGTCTTTTGCAAAGGACACATAGGGCCCCACAGATGCGAATAACATTGCCCCATATACCGCTTCACCACTGTAAAATTGGCAATGCGTATAGTCGGATGTTGTTTCCGTCTACTACGTTCTACAGCCATACCATCAGACGTTGTGCAGTAAGGTGGTCGAAAGGTTCAAAAGCTTTTTCCCCTCACCTCTCCAACTACTCCCATCGAAAAAAATCATGAAATTCGACCGGCCGGACCTGTCGACTCCGCAACTTTCAAACATGAACTTCGGTGCATCGACCGATAGACTCTCAAGCTGTCCAGAGTTGAAAAGTTGCCTGCCTACCATCACCTGGCTGGACGAAACAGTAGGCAAGGTAAGCAGTCAACCAGTTTGTATTTTACAGGATTCTTCTTTCGTAAGATCACTCGTCATGTTGTAAGGTTATAACCTCGAATAGTTCACAAGAAATGCATAAATCCCAACTGTCCATTCGGTCTTTCGCTTGCCATGGAAAAACACCGTTATCGCAGAAATAAAACCGCCTTTGCTCTTAAATGACGTGCCATAAAACGCTTAGGGTCCATACATACTTACACGAGTCCCATGCAATAAATGGTGTCTTAGCTGATAGCAAACACATATAGGCGAACTGCACCATTATGAAGGTCAAGATGCTGAGGAGTTAAAACGGACGGAATAGGTAATAATCGTTGTTATAAAGGCAAAGTTCAACGTTACGACTGCTCAATCATCGGACGGTAGCGGTTGAACGCTTCAATCTTGTAAATGTAAAATGGGAATTTGAACCATCCGATTTTCACCTATTGCTATGAGATGAAAAAAGTCCCGATCAAAGACTCGGACTTGGTGGTGTCTGCAAGGCGTCTTCGAGGAAGCGATGCCCCAGAGGCAGGAAACACGTCACATGGATCGTACTACGTCGATAAGCGCTAAACATTTTAATCTGAGTGTACATCTAGAACCGACTGATGTTGCATTGAACACCTTTGATTGTAATTCAACAAAGTAGACAGCACAACGTTCGTAATTTCCGACAGCTATAGACGAGTGGTCGGACGAGCGAACAATATAGGTTGCTAATGTCACAAAGAAACCTCGGACTACAGCAGAAAGAAATTTCAATTTTTGGGTCTCACCTAAAAACTTGAACGACACAATTCAAACATCGAATTCCCGGCTATAAATCCTATCCACCTTTGATAAGTAATGTCTTCTAGATAAAGAAGTTTGGATTTCTTTCCCAAAGGCATTCCACAACGACAATCAGCTTGAGGGGATGGAGTGCACTGGGAACAGAAACAGTCCTTTCTGAAGAGACAGCATGAATGCTCTTATAGCTGCCAATGGCACAACTGGTCGAATGATCAATACTGAAATGAATCAGGTGCAAAAGAGGCAAATTTAGGAAAATGATAGCTATATTAAAACTAAAGATATGAAAACATGAAATTTTAGAAAAAATTGCTCATCAAACAAATAACTTATAAAATTTCTTCCACCTCTGAACTACTGCGGATGGAAAGAAACAGAAGGACCGGCTCGGGATTTACCTAAAATAAAGGAACCATCGCCTTTTCCCTTTCTGCCCTATCATCTCATATATACGGAAAATCATATTGCCAATATAGTGCGTCCTTCCAGATGGGTCAATACAAAATAAAGTTGCTGGGAAGAGACTTTTCAAAGACCATGGCTGAAAATTTGAGAACGTTCTGGGCACCGGAACTTGAGCCGGAATTTCGCAAAGACGAGTGACAAAATGAAAGCAATGCACAATTATCAAAGTGTCAACGTTGCACGTAACGTATCGACACAATATTATTACAGACAAACGATTTTAGGCGTATCCATCAACCGTAAATTTACAAATATGCAAGTATGGCCGTGTGATATATCTCACATCTAACGAAAGCTAATAAGATACTCGCAATACCTGAAGCATTCCCTTATTCTCAATGCAACTTTTAGTTCCCTTGCATACTGCCAACGATTGCAGCCGTCTTGTTAAAAGAAAAATCAGATGAGCTACATTACCGCCGATTATTGCTCCCATTCAGACGTGCATTTTGTGAGTTTGTTATGTAAATTATCAGCAAACGGAAGCTGCCACACAAAAATTGTTTTTTGGAAAGTGGGTTAGAGGAACGGAATCGGAAAACCTCTGACCTGTGTAATCGTTAAAGTAACGATATTCTGTTGAATATTTTCCTATAATAATAGCGATACAAAAGTACATTTTGCAGCGATCATTCTAGCGAACTCATATGCATAAAATAATCAACACAACCATAAAAGTATTCAGTCCGACAACAATAATAACAATAAATTTGCACAAATTCTCAAATTATCTCCAAAACAAAATGAAACGTTTACATAAGCACATATATGCTTATGTTAGAAAAACTGAAAGACAATAATCGATAATTCAATCACTGCGATACCATAATTTCAGCGATTGCATCAGGTACCGACAGTTCGTCGAACTTAGATTATAATACTGATGTTTATACCTCGTTCCCTTCCAAGGTACTTTCTCCATCATTTTCTCCAAAATCATCGCAAGTTTCAGAACTTGCGTTCATTTTTTTCGCCTCGTGCTTTTTGCAGGGAAAAACATAAACGCATATAAGCCTTAGGTCCAACATCATCGAGTGATCCGAAATCCTAACCATTAAGAAATTGAAAGAAGGACCAACGAAGTTTTTCGGGTATTTAATTTATGACGAATTCAACAACAGCTCATATCCAACTCCGATATTATGTGACATACTTTTTAAGATTCATGCCTCCAATGCAAAAACATGCTAGCACGTTAGTCAAAAGGAAAAAGAATAGAGACAACCCACCTTGACAGCTGTCAGAAGCGCGCATGGAGCATTAAAAATAAAACTCTTTACTACTCCAGCTGCAATTAAAATCCCCCTCCTTTTCTCTTTATCTTTAATCTTCCTCGAACAACCCAAACTTCTACCATCATCCAATAAAACAAAGGCACTAATGACAGCAAGGTTTCGTGCGCTCTATTAATACGCATCCACGTAAAAACCCCAACAAAAGCCAGCGAAAGGTTTCGTCCGTCATAAAAGAGGCATAGAATACGACAATCTTTTCATCAGCTTACAATTCGCTGTGTAAGATCAGAAATTATCCTCCTTCCATCCGATGGCCTGTTTCTCGACAAGCTTCTTAAATATTCCTTCGTCGATACCCATCAACTGATCGAATGTACCCGTCTCGGCAACGATTCCTTTATCCAGAACAACGATCTGATCCGCATATTTGATTGTCGATAAACTGCAATCCATAATTCAACGTCCCAACGCAACCGTATGCTTCACAACTTCTTAGCATGCCGCGTTATAATAACTGCTAAATTGACAGATTTCTCCACCTCTTACCTTTCCTGGCAAATATATTGAAACATTCTTATGCTCAGTTCTAAACTGAGTAAATTTCAGTAATTCAAGCCATGAAAAAAACTGCTTTTGGGTGAAAAAGAAAAAAAATTAGCACCATCTATTTCAGAGGCAAAATCGTCTTCCGAGTGTCCATCGCGGTCACTGTTGCGATAGCATGACAGAACGAGATCAGATACACAAGGATCAGACTCGAAGGGATATTTTTAAATATTTCGAGCAAAACATCCTCCTAAAGTTGCATCCTCCTTCCCTTCCTTTAGCCAGCAGCAAGCAGCCCCTCCACTCACTGTTGGCATCCGTTGAAAACCTCTTAAACGAACCGATGGGCGATGATAAGCACTGTCTGCCGACTATTTTCGAGCAATTTGTTTAGTGCCGTTCGTACAAGATATTCACTAGTAGCATCCAGTGCACTCGTTGCCTCATCCAAGATCAGCATACACGGATTCTGCAAACACCCATTGCAAATTAATAAAACAGCGTATTCAGATTTCACTTCTCTGTATAAGAGCTGACCCTTCTCTTGCTCTAATTCGTTTTATAATATCCGCTTCAAAAGAAGTAAGTTTAAGATTAAAACAGCAAAGTACTCAAAAAACAGATTGGAATCACCACCAAAGAACTAACAAGTATGGAAACTGATGAAGCACGAAAGGTGAGAAAGAAGAGTTAATTAACAGAGGCTAAAGCAGACGGACCAACACGCCCAGAAAGCAGTTTCAGGGTCATCTCAAGCGAAAATCCATAATTTAAGAACAGGCGAAATGACTTAAATCCAGCCGAATTAAAACTTTCCTTCGCAGCACCCAACTCACGTATAGTAGGCCGCGCTCGCGTTAGCTGCACTAAACAAGCAATTTGCACAATCTATGTACATGTCATTTTGCAGAACTTTTTTTAATGTCGTTTCACGTTGACTGCTCTTGATCACTTTTATCATTTCTCGTGCGTTCAGCTTGTAAGAAGAAGAAAATTTAGCCTCAACAGCAGAGCGCGTCGACGGCAGCCGTCATGAAAAATAGGGAAAGCGCCAAGGAAGCTGCCATTAATGAGCTCTCCAACCCCAGCAAATTAAGCAAACCTGGTCGCTCAAATATTCACAGAAATCGTCAAAACGCGTGGAATATAAGGAAGATGCGTTTTCATTCCTACCGTGACAAGTGCTCTGGCGATGGCAATTCGTTGTTTCTGCCCTCCGCTTAACATAGATGCACCTTGTTCACCAACCATCGTTTGAAATCCTTGTGGGAACTCACGGATAAATTCCAATGCATTCGATTGAGCTGCTGCTTCCTGCACCTGTAAGTCACATGTGAAATTCCACATGAAACAATAACACAAAATTCTATCAAAATTAAGTAAAATCAAATTCAAACATCACATTAGTGTGGTTGGTAGTTTTCCACCTTTCTCTCAATTACCGCTGGCAAATTGTTTAGCCATATACTTTCCAGGTTCCGTCCTCTGTCCCAGCTGAGCCGTTCTCAGTGATTTCATCAACGGACACTTATTTACGTACCGCTGCCCCGATACTCCTATAGCGTCCTTTCCACCACCAAAAAACTGCATCTATCAATTTTTATACAACTATTACAGCATTCTGCACATTGGCAACTAGCACTTTTCAAGCAACCTAATAATATCGTTCAAAGCGCTAGATGTTCAAAGCGACGTACCTGCGCACTGGTGATGAGCTCTGGTTTCTCGGCACCGTAAACAATATTGTTCCAAATTGTTGTTGAAAACAATACTGGCTCCTGCAAGTACACCCTTGAAGCAAGCAAATTCAATTATGCTTTACGTCCAGTCCAACAAGCTGAAATTAAAACCTGTTTCACGCAGTCTGGGCCAACGATGCTAAAGGTGAGTTTGCACCGTCTCACGATTGAGGAGAATGGTATTCGTCGCTAAACGCATCACGCAAAACAACAGAGAACGACAGGGAGAGAAACCCGAGGAAAAGTCATTTTTTCTTTGGATGATCTCCCAGCACCGATCTGCCAATTGAGGTTGATGCCAAATTGCGATGTTGAGAGCGTAGAAGCTCAACTACAAGTGATACAAATGCAATATGAAGTAAAGGCAATAAACCAATGCATTAAACTTAAGAATGGCAGCAGAACCTGCTCAAGCACACGGCAGCATTCAGCACGACGCTATGAATCATGCGTCATGCAAGAATTTAAAAGACCGATCAGCGCCTTTCACTTTCTCCACCATCCACTAAATCAACATAACATCCAATCCTAGCTTAAACAAGTGGACAAGCATGTTGGCGCAATATGCGTCTCAACAAACCAACCGCTTCCTTAAATTGCAAAAAAAAAAAAAAAAAAAAACAAAAAACTTGCTCAGCAATGAGTGCATGTTTCAACGGAACTATTGAATACCTCTTGAGCCGATCGGTTTAAATACCACTTT
The DNA here is from genome assembly GCA_013433145.1 of Ascaris suum. NCBI lineage: Eukaryota > Metazoa > Nematoda > Chromadorea > Rhabditida > Ascarididae > Ascaris > Ascaris suum. The sequence goes on along the minus strand of CM024178.1, from coordinate 4,332,229 downwards.
ATATGCAGACATACAATGTTAGAGATTATTAGACCTCGTATGTCATTTCGATGCAGATGGATCGATTCGAAAGCTGATACTGCGGGCCGTTCCATAGTGTGCACGCATCAACTTTCGCAACTCTAGTTTTAAGGGCTCTTCAATTGGCAAATAGATGTATGCACACACATGGCGTTTGCATAATGCGCTTTCTTAATACCAATTCGCAAAAGGCATATCCTCGCGAACGCGGGAAGAAAAGTAAAAACATCCAAGTGTTCAAAAAAGATGTGTAGGAAAATTACTTGGCCTACGGTTCCAATTTGGCGGCGCCAATGTGAGGGATCGAGTTCTTTCAAATCGATATCGTCGACCATGATTCGTCCCATCACCGGATCATAAAGCCTAAAAACCAACTCGTCCTATCCGTTACAATGAATAATTGAAAACATTTCACTTTCACTTTTGCAATATAAGGAGAAAAGGAAGAGAATAAATGACAGCAAATAATACAGACACAGCTATCAAACCAACAGCCAGTAGAGATCTACAGACGCGAGAAACGGCGAGCATTAAGAACAGCCATAACTGTTATACATTAAAGAAGGCAGAACAAACAACGTGCATAGGAACTAATAAACCTCAACAAAAGACCGGCGAGAGTACTTTTGCCCGATCCTGAAGGTCCAACAACAGCTGTGACTCTGCCGGCGGGAATCCGGAATGAGACGTCATTAAAAATGTGCGGTCGGTCGGGATAATCAAAAGAGACCGACTCGAAACGAATCTCCCGCTGAATGCCGTTCTTCTTGATACCGCCTGCAAACAGCGTCGAGTCAATATGAACTGAGAAACTAGCAATGATGCGCAGTGGAATAACTGGCCCACAACAATCGTTATGCTTCCACAGACCTTCGTAAACTGCCGTAATCGATCCATGAAGCCAACTAGGACAAAAGGAAGATTTTATGATACCTACACTCTCCTCTCTCTTCTACTTCCCCTTCCTTCCACCTTCTCCTTCCCTACCACCATTTAGATGCAGCAATTTTGAGCAGCTACCCCATTACGTAATCATCGTCGAGAAGAAAATGAAATGAAAAAACGCTTGAAAAAAATTTAAAGTCCATAAACATGCAAACAAACAAATTCACCGCAGCAAACGCACAATAACCTTTCAGTAATTCCAGTGCTGAACGGAAAAAACTGAATGCATTGAAGTTTGCGGCGCATTTTGAGCAACGTGTTGGTGCCTCCCCAAACTCCAAACATCCTTAACGAAAGGAAGATCGCTTCATCTTTCTTAAATCAAAGCTCTCCTTCCGTTCTCACCAAAACGTTCATCCCTCCCCTTCCTCAACTGATCATCCTCCACTTTGAAAACCTAAAATGATTGATAAATCGCAAATCAACGAACATCCATTTGCAATGTGAAGACTCAAACAGCGTAAGCTTCAAAAGCACACGACACAAGAAAGATTATAATTAGATTCGACGAATTACTGCTACCAACATTAAGGCTATCGTTTCACTTTTGTGAGAAGGGAGGAAAAAGGGAGAGGAGAAGGCAAAGAAATAACGGGATGAGCAAGCTTTAGTTCTCCGCATCAATACGGGATGACGCCAAGAAAATGGAAAGCATCCTTCTCTCTTTATCAGTCACAACAGTGTCACCTCGCCCCCTCTCTTCTGCCCCTCGTGCTCAATATGCCAAGCGTATGTTCAGCCTAATACTACAAAATCAGAGTGAAGACACTCTTTACAAAGTTTAAAACTCATGCTTTAAGCCTCGCTTGCCAGTGGCATAAGTAATCAACGCTGCGATTCATAACGAAGCCAACGAACATACTGACGCTTAGGCGAGGAAGCATTCTTCGCCCTATTTATTTCTATAACTGCATAAATGGTAAGTACACCTGTAACTAAGTAGAAAGAAAACAGGACCTTCCTCTTTATTTCGAGCGCCTTGTACCAATCGTAACAAGTGAAATTTCTAGGCTGAAATCAAATCAAAACACAGGCGAGGCCAATTCCATGTCATGATTTTGTCGCTTATCTCCCGTATGTACCTTTTGATATACCCATTAACCAGCCGGCAGTCTGCGACCCACTAAAGCCAGTCCATAGTGAGGTTAAGAAACCAAATCTTTTCACCAAGACCCCACTGACTTTGCAACATTGCAAAAAATCACCTCCTACAGGATAGGCCAGCCAAGACATTATCATAGGCACTGAACACACCCTACAAAACGTTTCACCAAACAGACCAAAACTGGATAGCTTCAGCGATCAGAAACGTCGCAGAATCATAAGTGCGAAGAGACAAGAAGTGACTGGTTTCTGGACGACATATAAGTTCAAATTACCTTGCGCAGCTTGTTTCACTTGAGTTTTAGTGCATCTCGAGACTGAAACGTGCCAGCAAGCAAGGCCTTGCAGTATTTCATTGCGGAATAAGAAAGATACATAAGGTGATTAATGGAAAGACATAGCTGATACCTTGGATGGGTATAGAAGGTACTCGATAACGCAACTCGAATAGACGAGAACTTGCACCGAGACCCTTCATAATTTCGGTGAAGAATCCGCTCATTAAGGAGAGGCTCGACGCACACATCACTGCGTATAGGCAGAACGATGAAAGATCCCCTCAAATCAAACATTTTTCAAAACTAAACATCGAAGTGACCCTTCATCGAAATAAAAATATAATATATATATATATATATATATATATATATATATATATATATATATATATATATATATATATATATATATATATATATATATATATATATATATATACGGAGGAATTGCATCAATGCAACAACTAGGAAGTACAAAGCAAACTCTCGCTTCCCGCAAGAGTTTGTTCGGTTTGACGTGATAACGCTACAATGAAATAAGTAGACTTTAAGAAACTGCGTCCGGAAAGCAAAAAAGAAATCTCGCGATGGAAAACTAACATAGAATGCTGACATACAAACACAATATCCGAATATAGCAAGTAAAAATATTTCATGGAAACTAATCGTTACCATACTAATAAAACACAATTTTTTCGTTATTACGAAAAACAAAGAAGTGCTACGATCATAATGAACTTCCAATGAACACTCTGAAAAACTGGCGCATCAAATAAATCTCAAGCAGCGCTTACCGTAGGTCAACAATCCAAGGCTGATCAGATTGCTCCCGTAGAAAAGAACCACTGTCATTGCCATGTAACCGGTAAATTGGAACTGAAACCTTAACGGTCAGTGAGACGAAGCAAGCAAACAAACTCGAAAAAAACTTATATAAAAGATGCGGCCGCCCATGCAAATCAAGCGACTTCTCCTCAAGCAAGTCAATTCTTCTTAAACTCGTTTCGATGTGAACGGGTCTCAACGAAAGCTGCTCAAGGTTCTAAGTCGTATATTTTGCCCGTCTAATTTCCCCCTCTTAGCTTCAAAACTCTCTACGACTGAATAGGTAAACACATATGTTTATAGACATTGACACAACTGCACCCTGATGTATTTTGCAGGTGTCAACTCGCAAAACGAATGATACAAACGAATACTCCAAAGGGGCAGTATACACGTATATAAATCCACATCAAGTTATCAAATGTAAAAGAAATTAGCGCATGATAAAGAAGCGCATAAAGATTACCAAACGCGATATGCAACAAAATAAAATGTATTTTATCTGCAAAGTTCACTGTCACCCTCTATCGAGTGGCGACATTTTACGGCGCGCTCAAAAGATGGACAGTCAAAACTGTGACAAGGTCATTAAGTTTATGATTCATTCGCCTTAACTGACACCACCAAGTGCTCCACAAAGCAATGTTAACCGTGCTCACTCATGGGATCCGTAGAAGTTTTTAGCATCCCTCGTCCTCCACAACGTTAAGTGCGTTAAAAAGTAAAAAAGAGATAATTACCCCGCCAAACATGAGTCCTTTTGCCAACCCCTCCTTCCGTGATATCACCCAAATGTCGTGGATTTTCGCCTTGTAAGCCTGCAGCTCCTTTGCTTCCGCGACCAACATCCGCACTGTTCGAACGTTTGACAGACGTTCGGTCGCAACCTGCATAACTAAGGCCGCTTATAATGACGTTAAACACAAACCACTCATTTTGAAGGATATTTCTTGCTAGGAATAAAACAAAGCATAATCCCCCCTCCCCGATATTCGCAAACACGATCCCTCCATGGCGGGGATAAGTTTTTACAAAGGACATATTTTGGAATATATCGCATGGAAAAAGCAAAAGCAGATTTGAACGTCTGATTTATTATAAGCTCAATCAAATGTTTGAAAATCCAATGAGAAAATTATGAGAATGCTATTGTACTAGTTGCAGTGTTATGTATTCCAAAAAACTGCCACTATCTTTATAGGGCGCACATCGAAGTGAAGTCTTTTTCCAAGAGAAGAGGGAGCTGCTTCTCTCTGAGTTGTCCACGCCTATCGCTGGCTCCTCTTCTCGTGACCCAATGAAGAAAATATTAGAATTCACCTCAGAAAACTGAACACTGCATATCGAAAAAACACGATCAGCGCCTGATAAATGAAGAAAGTTCTCTCTCTTAAATGTTTAACAAAGACTGAGAAATATTCTCTCGATCGGAAACGGTGCAATAAAGGTGAATTCGAGGACGTGCTGCTACGTACTTGGTTAGCTCCTGCAACAGCCTCCTGCATCTGCATCGTGTATTTCCGCATTAATCTGCCGAATACCGCAAACGTCCCGACGATAACTGGGATCACAAATACCACAACTTTACACAACGCCGGTGATGTATATATCTGAAGAGAGGTAAAATCACACAAATGTTAAAGGCATGAAATTGCGAAAAGGCCGAATGAATATACTGCCCAAAGATTTTGCACTCTACGAGGAAACCTTTCAAACTCTATTCATCAAAAGCAAATGCTGAAAAATCAAATGGAAAGCCTCGTTAAGAATTTCTCACAGTATGTGCTTTTTGGAAATCACTTCAACACATCAACTTCCTGCACAGGTATTATTCTAAAACCGCATTAAGAGATATTTTATGGCAATCTAAAGCAATCCGCTTCATACAAAAAACAATCAAATAAGATGAAAGTGGGTCTAGATAAGAGGCATTTTTGATTTGTAGCTTAATTAAGTGGTGTTATTTCTAAGCTTATGAGGGATGTCAACACAAAAACGAATCAACTGTTAAACGCCTTTCCACCTTTCCACCGTGCGATCACATCACAAACAGCAAGAAAGAACGTCGCAGATGTGAACGCTGTTAACATCTAAGATAAAAGAAGTAAGCACGGAAGCTGGTGGATACACAGCAAGGTTAAGAGTGAACAATAAGAAACCAAGAATTGAAATCTGTGTTGCCAGATACTCCCTTAGGTTTGATTTATTTTCTTATCTTCCTTTTTTCAATCGTCAGCTACGGGCACTATTTCTCATCTATTTTATTACACTTTCTATGAATATTAGCAAAGTTTTTCAACACTTGCACAAGTTACGTATCTTCTTCCCTTGTTCTTAAAGATGGCTCAGTGCAGAAGTCTGAATATGGAACTTCTTCTTTGGTTAACATCGAGGAATCGACGAATCTCTGATTTATGACGGATAAAATTACAAAAAAAGATAGAGTTCGCGCCCTTGCAAACATTTCTTCCCGTTTCCTTTCCACCTCCTCTGCCGCTTCCTTCCTCTTCTCCGAAGTCCTATTTTTCGGAGATCGCCAAATATGCGACATTTAAAAAAAACCCTTCCCGGAAACATTTCATGCCTGCTGAAGCTACATTCCAACAGCTTATCGTCAAGCTTTCACATTAAATTACAAAAAAAAGACGGCACAAACCATAAGACTAGCTGATCCAATGCATGTAATAAGTGCGCGAGCACCATCGCTGAGATTCAACGAGACCGAGTAGCCGACGATAAGGGCATCCGTAGATAGCCTACTAACGATCTCGCCCACTTTGTTCTTATGGAAGAATGCCATCTCTTGTTGAAGCACCGACTTGAAAACCTTCGTACGAAGATCATTTATCACTAACTGACCTGAAACAATCAATAATTCAATTTCGCATTTCAACCAATAATTAACCTGCAATCAACCTGCTAAAGAAGTAACAATGTCACATTTCAGATTTCTTCTGCATTAAGCTCCCAAAATGCTGCATCGCAGGTGTAAATTCCCAGTCCACGCAGTGCGACCTTCGCATGCAGAATCCCTAGCAATGGCGATGTAAGATGGAAAGGTGAACAAGGACTCTCAAAGGCGCAATAGGAAGTTTACTCAACGCACACTGAAATCCTTCGCAACGACTTGATAGATCAACGAAGTTTTACTGATATCGAATACAAGAACGAAAACTATGAACAACTGGCTAAATACAGTGAGCCGCTTCACCCATATACTTCTCAACTCTGCGCCCTTCTTGAATAAATAGCATATAGAAACTGTAATATTTAATCTGGGATGGTGACCAAAATTTTCATCGGACTTAGGCGTGGTGCCAATATTACTTTTTTGGATTCGTGGCACTCTTTTTGATCGGACAAGAATGAGGAGGGGAGGAGGGGGAGAATCAGGCAATACAAATGCTCAAAATCATAAGGCCGGAGTTGCGTAACTAGAAGAAATTTGTTCTCGAAGTCATCAGCTTAAAGCTGATCGAATAAACCGTTGATGACAAAAACTACTGGCAATATGTAAGCGAATACGCTCATCGACCACATATACACAGTCAATCTTTTAAGTTTTGCATAATGCTGAACAATGCACTCAAGAGAAGGTTCTAAGCTTCGGCTTGAAAAATGTGATGCATCGTTTATAAAACAAAAATCACAAGAGGCAAAACACTATGCGCCAGGTCAAGTACTAATCCACTGCCAACATATCTGACTAGCTTTACGTTCGGTTAACTGAGCTTTCAACTTGTCACAACTCAAATCGCTCATCAAATTTCGTGTAAATACATCTTACATGAAAACCATGTCGTAGAAGAGAGTCATAACTTACTGCTATGAAGCAAACTATTAAGGGTACTCCTTCTCTCTTCCAAACACAAATTTAAGGTGATAGTAGCCTTGCTGATCGCATTTGTCAACGGAACGACAAATTCACCATCACTGCCAACGCCTAATTAAGCATTACGAATAAAATTCGTCATCGATCCCTTAGGATTTAGAGATGAAGTCGAAATAAATGAGTTCGGCTCGTTGCATTTACACATACCCGAATTGGAGAGAAGACCAATTAGATGACTGCGCATATTATAGAAAACGTTGCACTACGCTTCAGCGGATTTCCTTTCCCTTATCACTTTTAACAGGCGCTCATATAGAATTGCTCCGCAGTAGCACAAACTTCATCTTCAATTCGGAGGCTCAGCCTTATCCTAAAACACATCTGTTCCACATTTCTTGTCCAGCAATGCAATACTAAAACATACCTGCAGTGTGCATGCAATACGCTCTTGCGCAGATTGCCGCTGCACCAACGAAAAGAACAGCTATGAGGGCAACAGGATTGTCCTTGAAAAATTTCGCTAGTGCCAAACTTCGGTCTCCTTCAGGTATTGTTCCCTTCTTTGTTTCGTCAAACTCATCGATCAGCTTACCCAATACTCGCGGCAGAAAAAGAAATACCGACGAACTGATTCCGAGGAATAATAGACCAACTGAAAAAAGCCTGTAGGAGAAAAACTTGGTGATAAATAATAAAAGTATAGGTATGATTATTTTGGCACAGAAGAAAGGAAAACTAGTGGAGAGAGCATGAGAAGTCTTTCGGCGATCTTTGAAAAGTGACCTGACTACTTCAACATACAAAACTGCTAAGACCTAACACGAACATTCGCAGCAATTCTTGTGGCAAAAGGTTCAAAACGTTTCCCCTTGGAGGGTGCTGTTCACCTCACGAACTGCTTACAAATCTAGCAATTAATGAAGCACTGTTTGCATCTTTGATGCTCAAATTACAAACGAATTAATACCAAGAACCGTTTTAGTAGTACTGAATGTTGCAAAAAGGTAAACGTCTACAATCCTCGCTAGGTGATACAATAAACGAAGAATGGAGGGGCGGGGGAGGATAGGGTGGAAGGGCTTGAAATGGATGAAAAATCCTGAAGAAGGAGGAGGGCTAAAAGAATGGAAATTCACTTCTTCATAGAAGGAAACTCTTGTCAAGTCCAGGTAGTCGAACAGAAGTCATGTTAACAGCCGCGATCTTTGTCTCCCAACATGCTCCCCTCCATCACCCCGGTTATACAAACCAATGCAAAGAATCGTTCGACTCTACTATTAACAACTGACGTCTAAAAAACCTCAAGATTCATGCGCAACAATTCAAAAACAATTTACTAACAACGAAAAAATTGTCACTTTGCATTTCCAAAACTAGCCCAATGAGAAAATTATGGAAATAACCGTGCGAGTGTGAGGGTCTCTTTGAAAAAAAAACCTATGACAAAGTATATGAATTTCATGAGTATTTCTTATAAGAAACAGTTGATGTCAATAGAAGCAAAGATATGAGATGACTGATGGATGAAAGCTTTCGACAGCGAATCGGCGAAATATAGAACTCCGATTCGACAGCGAGCCATCTCAACTAGCGCAAAAAGTTTCATCACTCTTTAGAAGGGCTCCAATTTTATGACGTTCCAAAGCGATCTCGCCACGTATCAAAGCTTTCAAAACTCACGAAATATGCGGCCTTTATATGGATATGCAAGGGCAAATATACTCCGCAGATCCTTCCATGAGGCGTTCCGTAGTTTCACCGCTTCCCTTTTGGTCATAACAGTGGTCATCTGAAAAAGATTGTTTGCCAATACCGCATCTGCAAATCCAATTAAATATGGGATAATTCTAATTAAGCAGTAATGTTCAGCTTTCAAAGCATTTGCAAAAGAGAAGATGAAAAGCGACGATCGCAATCGTCAGCATACTGCCGATTTCCGGACGTCGAAAAATGAGTGCGAACTGCGACCTCAGTGAGATAGTTGGAAAAAGACGCTGAGGTGGGACTTGAAAAGTTTGACCCTTTTTTATTTCTTGTCCTCTATTTATCTAAAAATATTCCAATCCTTTCATTCAGGCAAACTGAATAAGACAGTGATAGGTTGTGCAGACGAAGGATGCAAGCCATAGAAGGAACAAAAACTGAAAGGTGAGTAACGTAATTCTTGCGACGCAAGGCATTTCTGGCTGAAGCGATGTTCCTTAAAAACTGGGTTTCTCACAGAATCAAAAGAGATCCGAAAAAGGGTTACAGAGAGGGGAGGGTTTGGCGAAAAGTAGGGAGTGGACATATTCGACCAGTCGTTGCAATCTTTATTCACAAATCATGACGATGAAATGGAGGTTCGAGCTCATACAACGGGCCAAAGATTCAATTCCATCCTCTTCCTAGGTGTGACAGGCGTTACAAGTAGTTGCTGCGGCTTCACAAATGAAACTGAGTCAAAACTGCAATACTGGGCCCTCGCCATTAGCGAAAACAATCTCCTCATTCCGCACCCTTCCTTTCCTTAAACAAGCAAGGAAGAAGGAGAGGGGGGTGAGGAAAGGGAAGGATCTATCAACAGATGAAGACCGCGGGGTAGGTGAAAGCAGCTTTTGCCTTGGACAGGAATTCACTACACCTTGAAAAACGTTATTAGGTAGAAAATAGCGAAGCGGATGGACGTGATAAGAGGCGACGAAGGAGGATTTCTTTGAGCTATATGAGCATTATCAATACGCTCTTTTCCATACTTTTCTGGTTGCGTTAAATGAAAAAACAAACGTCGCATTATTAGCTGCGCGATAGTACAGTAATAAAATTTTAAAAAAATTCGTGCAAACTCATATATCCTCGTTTAGTCGAAGATATCACTGACATAAATGAATCAATGCTTCGGTATTTCCTTTTCTTCTTCAATATTTTAAAACCTTTTGCTTATTCTTTAACTGAATAAATTCTAAAGTAATCTGCATCTCATAACTGCTTCAGTTTAAAACCGTTAAAAATAAGTGAATGAGACTAAAAGGAAATTTGAAGAACTAAGAAGTTATTCAAAAATAAAGATGAAATGTTATTAAGCATCACGTTTCTGAGAAAGACGCGGTTCCTGCTCGTTATCGTTAAGAACGCATCCAACAACGGCTTCCGTCTTCCCGATGATATTATTGTGCATCGTGCAACCGTACATAGTGATCTAGAACGATTCGACAACACTTTGCAATTGCTCAACAATCAACCTCAGTCGGAATAAGAGTGATACAAAGACGAACAGCGAGAGATGCAACAAGACAACATGCGCACTGTTCTCTTCAATGCTCGGCGTTTCGTGTTTTCCCACTATCATCTTATCAATATTACCGTGCGCCCATACCGCTCACTTACCTTGCACTTTTACCACTCACGGTTATAATATACAATAAATGTTCATGTAACAAGCGTGAAATTAAGGGGGAATAAGGTTCACCAACTGGTACGCCCAAAGTTTTAAAAAAACAGGTGTGCCCAAATTTAGTATACCTTAATTAACTTGAGTGGGTTAGGCGTAGATAACAGGAAACCTACTCACTTTGCGAAATCAATCAATAAAAAAATTTTGTTCCACGAAGTGGACATTGGCCGGTTTGACGATGAAGAACATAACAATCCACTCTGGGAAAAGTACAGTAAAATAAGGGACACATGAATTCCTTTTTCTTGAAGTGAATTTAACAACACAGTGAATACAGCAAATAAAACGCAACAGAAATTCGCGTTTATGAATAAAATAAGAAATTTGCATGAAATCATTTCGATGCATTTTTCAATGATCATTTTTTCAATTTCGACGCATTTTTTGCAGTGAATCGTTCCACTCACTGAATTGCTGTAGAATATATAAACAGTTTTGAAGTGACTTTAAGAAGATTCAAAATGCGATAACTGTTGGAGCAGTGAGTGAGCTATGGGGAAACGGATCCATAAGGGGAATGGTGGTGGGGGAGAGGAAGGGAAGGAGTGAGGGATATGCAGATCGCAAGGACTTTCTACCAAGCACCTCCCCCCTCTCCAGCTTGCTATTTTCATAGTCATTCAGGAGATTAAAGGTTCGAATACTAAATTCTTCAACACTAACACACTATTTTTTCACAGACCGCCCCTCTTTTCGACCCTTTACAAGAGAGCATGACAGAATGCCATCATGACTCAAGGCGAGCGACCTGTACCGATATCCAGGGTAATTAAACTTCTGACGACCGGTTCAAAGTACGGGTGGTCCACAGTTGAGGCCAGAAGGAGCCAAATAAAAACTTGATGAAGGAAGCAACTGACTCACAGCTCTGCCCAATAGGTTTAAAGAGTGAGTGAGGCACTTTCCAAAAGCGTATGATACCAGCCCCTCTTCCACTGTGTTGCAAAGTTAGACGATGATAAGGGAATGACAAATTAACGGCGATAAACGATACAAACCTGCTTGACGCAGACGACGATGGGTTATTGAGGAAACCACAACCAAAACAGAAGAGTCGACGAGAAGTAGCGAGGCGATTCATTGCGAAGCAGTCGTTTCCAAAGCGCGGTACGCTCGCTCACCGCACTTGAATAGCCCCCCTTTACTTGTAGTGAGCCCAGTTCACGTATGTGTAACCCTATAAACACATAAAACAATCCGAGTGGTAACGAAGGCATTTCAAAAAGCACTTAGACGAACAAAACGAATGAAAGAGGCATGCCAAACTATCTGGCACGATATGTGCTTTTTGCATTCCGCTCATCTGATCGGCCAGTTTCATATGCTGTTAGCGAAAAATAAAACTTACAAAGTAATACCTTCATATATCAACCCAGTGACGGTCAGTGTGAATGTCCACAAAAGATTCATTGACAAATCGCAATAGGTCACCAAAAATTAGCGGATGTACCACACACAATGCAAATATGCTATACAGCATCAAAAACTGAAAAAAATCTAGTATGTTTTGAAGTGATATATTATAAATATCAAGGATACGTATTAAATGAGAGGTTAGATGGACGGTGAAAACCCTTTCCTTGTTGCTAATCTCATTCCGCTTGCAGGGAAAATGTTCTGGCCTTTCAGCTTCCTCCCGCGCTCTCTTAGTAATTCTTGTTGGACACACTGATGAAGGCAATACCAAATGTTTCAAGTGAAGACCCAAAGTGTTATCCCAGAAACATAGTTGAGGAGCCTCACGTGTGCGCTGCCAGGCCTCCTGTTGAAGGTGGAAGTTTCTGGTCGAAAGAAAGATTATACTGGGAAGGATGATGGGGGAAGTAGGTGAGGTGGGAGCATAGTGGGAGAGTCCGTCGGTGGAAAGACTTGTGGCCAACGTGATATGGCAGTTTTATTGCAAGTGCTAAGAGATACCAATTTGCGGTGAAAATCTTTAAATAGAAGACGGGATTGGTAAAGTTGGGTCGCGCGGTGTCGAGCCTCGACATCAGCGGCCCACCGGCGCTTCACGAGACTTTTATACCTTTGTGGAGTCACCAACCCTATTATCCTTCTCACAGATGCCCTGCAGTTCCGATAACAGTGTCCGTCCCAGGTTCCCAAAGATATCCCACCACTCGAATCCCCAAAAGCCTCAGGTCCTCGCCTCACCCTCCTCCCTCCCAATCTCGATTTCAACTCTGCTCCAACCTAATCCTAGTCTTTTCTCCCTTACTAACTATTTCAGTACCGAATTTCAGTATCTAAAAAGTGCTGTGAACACAGCAAGGAGGAGGGGTGGCGGGAGGGGGGACTAATCTTAAGCACCTTTGTAAAATGCGCTCACAGCCCGATCTTAAGATCTTATAACCAAACGAATAAGACTGCAACCTAAAAATCAATGGTCTCCGTTCAACTACTGCAAATATATCCTCTTAAATAAACGACAGTCAGGTGCTCTATTAACCAATGTGGTGACGCGTCTGCAGTGCAAAGTGCACGAGAGAAGTCGACAAAGGGATTGAGTGAATGAAACAACGACGCACCGCCGACGAGAACACACCCAACGTGCGGGTGGTGAATGTGAAAGACGCCAACATCGGATAGCGCGCATTGGGCAACTGCAAAACGCAAACGTTCGAAGGAACAATTTGATGAGAAATATTCCAACCGTGTTTCTTATGAAAATATCGCTACGATTGGATATCGAACCTCGAGATTTTCGATGTCGGTTCGCGACAACTCTTTACGGATGTTGTGCTCTTTTTCTCTTTGTTACTGTTTTTGCAATCCCTTGGTACTGCAATGAAAAAGAGACCCGCTGAAAGTACTTACGGCTAGTTCACAAGAACTGCCCTCCAGAGACTTTTCCAGGCAGCAGTATTATCAGTTCCGAGCTGAAGTTAATGTAATATTGAGGTACTGGGTTTGAGGTTCGGTTCGCTGGTACGAAATTACCTACGGTTTCTTCGACGTATCGTTTGACTTCGCTTTTGTTTTTAGCGCAGTTGAGAGCTCTCATCGGTTCACTGTCACCGATTGGCTGAACTTTCGGTGGTAATGATTTACCGATTCACCGATTCAAAATTTCAACCGATCAGTTTTCCGATCACTCGGGATTTTGAAATTCAATTGTTTTTCATTGTATTTTAACACGATTGAGCCTACTATCACACAATTGCCTATTGTGGAGCTGTCGTTTACGACATTTTGATCTCCGATACACATATGAGCTCTCTGTGCCAGATCCTTTTTTTGCTAACTTTGTTCGCCTATCAGAATTTTTCGAGTGTTTGTTGAGGTTTGTAGTCATTCGTTTTTATTCATTATTCATTAAATTTAAAAAATACTAGTATTCCCGTAACAAGTTTGAATAGTCTTTTCGAAAAGCCCCATAACAATGACCCAAACACCGAAATGGCTCACTTCCAGGCACCTTGACAAGAGCGTTCAGAGTGTGCAGGTTTCTAAAAGCTGCGCTCAGCGCTGCAGGACATGGGCTCGAAATCTGCTGGAGTAACTAAATGCACTTGTGATGATAGCCAACCGGCTGAATTTCATTTTAACCGACCGACCGATTTTGACTTACTTCGGGCTTTACTTAGTTGCAATCGAGAATCGGTTTCTACCGAACGCGTGTGATCGGTACCGACCACTATTTCTGAAGTTCATTCGGAATGAACCGACTTTTGGCTGCGAGTCAATGCCCTCAGTTCGCTACCGACTGGAAGAAATTTTGATGCATCACCATAGCTTCTACAGACTCCTATCTTCAACAATGCACATTTGAAATTTTTGAACTTCGAACATCTTCGCGGCAAGGGCACAATTTTGGCATCATGGAAGCTTCCTGAAGGCATTGTGACGGGGTTATTTTCAAGGATCGAGTTTGGGATCAATGAAGAAAAGAGGGGGGAGGGGGTGCGATGATGAACTTAGAATGGATTTCAAATGCAACATGCCGACATGGCTCGGTGCGCACTGTAAAGAAAAAAGTACGTTTCTGAGAGGGGGAGGGGAATACAACGCGCTTTGGGGAAATGAGGTTGGAGGTGTTAGACAGAAAGAGGGGGAGAGGGAATTTCGTGACCTCCCCTTATGTTGCCATCTTTAACATTACCTCATGCAGTAATGAAATGCGCCATTGCTCGCATCATTGAAGTAAAGATTACCCGCCATTCGTTTGCTACCCAGCACAACCATACCAAAACGACCATCCCAGCGATAGAAGCAGGCCTTTCCTCTTTCCCCCTCCTCCCCCCGTGAACGTGCCCTCCGCTGTCGTGCTCATGGAAATAATCCCATTCATTACAGCTTGAACAGGCGGCACAAGCAAAAAAAAAAAGACGGTAACTGTGCGCTAGTTATTTGAAGTGATGTCAGGGACATGGCAAAAAAGCTTTTGATACGGATTTATGGATATTCGGTGAGGGCAAGGGATGAGGGGGAGAGGGCTGCAATCTGCTCCAATATCAGATCACTATGGTTCCTTTGGGTGCAAGGTTGCCACGCGATAGTTAAAATCCTGCCGTATTTCAACACCAACTTAGTGAGAAGTCAGACGCATAAGGACTCGGCTATATTTGGATTGTCGATCGTCGGAAATAGTGATATGCAAATGAGGAAGATTTTTAGATTCTATCGTTGCATGTTCGTTGTGTCAGAGATCAGTCACAAAATCTATTCATATCGTACCTTCTCTGGTTTATTTTGACGTGTATTAGGAGAAGAACTCTACAGCGGAAATTATCTTCCTGATAGTTTGCAGCTGCATCCGGAGTGATTCTTTTTCCAGTGCCCCTACTGCAGTAATATACCTTCCATTCCGCTTGTTTACACCTAAAAAGCCACACCCTAAGCGGTATTACAGCTATTCTTCAAATCCCTCGAGGAAGTCCGCTTTGTGATCTTATCCCTTCCACACCTATATTAAATGCAGAGTGCACCCAAAGTCAGAGACGATAAAAGTCGCCAAGGAATGCTCGCAAACGCAGTGTATAAAAGTTATTAAGACTTCACTTCATTTCAGTGTTGGCAATTCGTTGCGGTCGAGTTCAGCAATATCTCTTCATTACATTTGCTTGAAAAACATCCATCTGCTCTCAGCGCGCTAATAAATAAACAGTAAACAAATGTGGAAAGTAAACAAACTCAGAAAATAAAAGTAAATGCTTTCATGTAAATGCTCTTAGAAGAATTTGTTGAAGTGACAGCCGAATACGGTAATCACACAAAAGTCTCAACCACTAAGGGCCTAAGTAATAGCCGTTTCGTGAGGATCTCATGCTTAATCGTTCTCCATTTCCGGTTAATAAATTGCAACCTCATATCTGGTTTATGACGTCATTCCATGGCTTAGGTTGTAACCAACAAGCTTAATAATTTCAACCTCAGAGGCCGTTGAGCTGGAAATACCAGACAGACAGAAGGATGTCGCATTTACGCACAGATGTAATGCCGTTGAATACATGAGAACTAATTCTCGTTCAGTGAATAACTCCGATGAGGTGTTCATTAGTGATATCAGCACTGACATGCAGCTCCTCTCCCCTATCACTCCCCTACCACCTTTTTGAGTTGGCGTTTGACAAGCTCCTTGATTTCGTCCACCTCCACTCCTCTCCCCCTCCCCTCTCTTTCCTCCCCTCCCACCCTTCTCCCATCCATCCATTCAGCAGACTTTCCATAACCTGATGGCATTGAAGGTGTACGATGACGATCCTCGATTTTTACACCTCTTCAATGAAGTTATCAATTTTTGCTGCGTTTCTTTCCTTCGACGAATCCTTGAGGAATGAATGCTGCAAAGGTCGACGTAATCAATAAAGTATGAGAGGTAACGTTAAAGTGCATGCAGTGAGATGGTGCGGGGATCAAGAGAGAGAGAGAGGTGAACGCTAACCGCACTGACCACGCGTCGCATTGATTCACGGCTAGCATAGTATTCCGAGCTGGCTGTTAGGAAACACCAGCAATATGGGTCGGCGTTTAGGCAGTCGACACAAAGGTGTTAGCAGGTGCACTACTCTGATGTTGCCGCATTCTCCAACGCCATGCCGAAATTGATCAACTCGTTGGTAGTTCCAGGAAATTCCCATCTTTTCTCACAGATTTTGTTGCCAAATCATAAGTGCCATCGGAGAACATTCGCCAAAATATATCAATAATACAGAATTTACTTTTGTTTCCAGCAATTCTGCACCAAAAAACGACCAAGCATCACGCAAAAACATTTCTAAATTAACGCATGCTTTAGCCCCTCCCCCGCCTCCTCGCCAATGTCCAGGCTGGCTTGGTGAAGACCTGAAGCTTGCGGTTCCCTTCGCGAAGTGAGGCTGATTTTCAGGAAGTAAAAATATATTTGTTATATAGGTAAGAGTCTGGCGAGGCCGAATA
Source organism: Ascaris suum (assembly GCA_013433145.1). NCBI lineage: Eukaryota > Metazoa > Nematoda > Chromadorea > Rhabditida > Ascarididae > Ascaris > Ascaris suum. The sequence goes on along the minus strand of CM024178.1, from coordinate 4,315,413 downwards.
GGAACAATGAAACAATTAGCGAGTGTCCGATATCGTGAAGCGGTAAAGTGACCTCTTCTCCGTTCTTGCGATTCATCATCAATGTGCGCGCTGAAGACCGTCACTGGACAATACGACCCAAACACTGCTATTTACTACTTCGGACAGTACGGTTCTCACCACCTCCAGTCTGATTATTCCAAAAAAGATGTTTAAACCAATAATTTTACATATCGCAGAAAAATCCGAAGTTTAAATGAAAATTTTTTGAATAAGTTACGAGAGGAGTGACATCGTTGTGCTTGTTTGGTGCTTGATTGAAGTAACGAAAATACAGTTGCTGTGAAAATCGACGAACTTCAGCATTGCGGCTTTTCGAGCATAGAGGTACCGAAAATAACGCCGATGAGAAAATCGAACATTTTGATCTACTAAGAAGAGTAAGAATTAAAACATTTGATTCTTGGAAGACGGTATCTTCGCTATCACAATCATCGAAAATCTTCCTTTGGTGAAACTTAGTGGTATTCAGAGCGATTCCCGGAATCTATATTGGAATCTCAAGCACGTAACCATCAATAAATGTGAATTAATGAAAAACACTAAAACGATTTCGCATGAGCGCTTCTCTAAAGAAAAAACTACGATGGGAAGAATTCAGTTTCAGTTTTGAGTAAAGACCGGCAGCTCTCATAATTGTAACAGACGAGAGTCTCGGAGATATGCCCGCACTACACGTCACATGCCTTTGTGCAAACGTCTCGTGGCTGCTGTCATACAGTAACGTTTAGATACCGGGGAATTTCGCCATTCCATCTATAAGGAAGTACGGAATAAAGCAACATTTTTGCCTTCCCTGTCGCAGCATTTTTGATAATGCTGCGCAGATTTTAGATATGCAGTCTGTTTCTATCAAAATTCGTCTCCACTTATTTTCTTTTCCCTTCCCTTCCTTTCCAGTCTCTCTTCCTTTAGCGCCACTTTCTTTCGAGCTAGCTGAAGCTCCAACCCGAAGTCGGACTACAAGTCACGATTTCCACTCCCTTCCCTGTAGGATAATAAGAAAAAAAATCACAAATCTAAACAAAATGCACTCATCAATCCCATCAGAAAATATAAATATGCGATAATATCGTTAAAAGGCAATAAGGGGATAAGAGTCAGCCGCAAACTAGCGTAAACAATGTTGGAAGTGAGCAAAACAAACAAAATCACTTTTGAGAAGCATTAAGCGAGATAGGAGACAATTTTTTAATGATCACAGCTCGTGGTCCAGTAGTGATACGCGAAAATGACTTTTTTGGAATTTGCAGCGTAGTTCGATCGAATGAGCCTAGCGAACAAAACCTGCGAATCGCCCCCCGGTCCTTACATAGAACACAGTCGAAACCCTGACCGAATCGCTGCAAAATGCTGCCAGCATGCAAGCTGTCAGCGAAAGAAGTTCCCACATAAGCGGCACATGCAAGCCGTTAACATCCTCTCTTAGAACTCGCATTCTCACTGAAAACAAACAAACAACGGCACCGTTTTTATTTGGACATGTCCGACGTCCATATCTAAATTTAACGCGCTCAAAAGAATAACCTAAATTTTTAAGCTGCCTAAGTGAGTCTGCAAAAGTCGATGGTCATATTCCCCGAGGGCGAAGAGAGTGATCGTTTTTCGGTGGGTCGAATTCAAACATATCATTTGAAAATGACCGACCACTTCAACAATTAAGGTAGTCCAGGTACTGCATTGAGTAAGCATGAGTTACAAATTGAGGACAGCGTCGACTGATCGACATACATGTTATTTACTAACACTTAAAGACGGCATAAAATTTTTAAGTCAGTTTATTTTTTCGTATTCGGTGAGGCGCTACGCCTAAGGAGAGTTTTTTCCCTGAAGATTTGTTTACGATTGGGCGATTTTTAATGAAGGTGCAGTATTGGTGTTTATCGTTTTTCTACGCATGGGCAAAGTTGTCTCTATAAGAAGATGCGCAAAAGTGTCCATTTTGCCTGCCTTCGTTGCACTTTTTTCCCCACTAATTTCTCTTATCACTGAATCCAATCGCGACAATCAACAGAATGCAAGTCAGGTTATTCGGACAGAACCGCTGTTAAATGGTGTCCTTGTTGTCCTCAATCATTTACCGACACCCCTCAGGTGCACTTTTGCGGGAATTCAGTCAAGCAACTAGTTCTCGATGAAAATTTGCGACAAACCTTTAAATTTTGCCCAACATTGCGAGAACTTTTCGTTGTTTTTGGCTTTAACAATCTTTCCCATAATCTTCGAAATACAGGAACTACCTAGATAATTTAGAGACATGCGAGACCCCCTTCTTTTAACTGGGTGATAACAACTTAGAGAATGGGCTTGTTCATATGTGACTTAAGATTCGAAGGCATAGCTGCAACCATGGAACTGAGTAATACAGAAGAAAGCACACTAAAATACATGAAGAAAGAAAGCACACTAAAACACATAAACGACAACCAAACTTTCCACTGTTTATTTGCAAAATTTGACTGACCACCTAACCTTTAGCATCATTTTAGGTCCTACGCCGCATGGCTATGCCTAACGACATGTCCATGCCCAGCGCCTTTTCTTAATCTTGACGTGCATGTAGTACCTCTCTTTTTCCATGCCGTGTCTCATCCTTCCTATATCTACAAGCTTAACGTTTTGTCATGTGCTTGCTGATTTTATTTGCTTTTTGTTGTGTGTATGCTCAATTACTGACACGTCCCCATATTAGAGCCCTTATCGACAAAACAGCACCTCTCCTACTGGAAACAAATTTGTTGAATGTTTTGTTCGAAAATATATAGCAAACACTCTAGATGTTTGATCTTTTCACTCATACGAAACAAGAGTCAGTAGAAGGTGCTGATTAAACCCGGCCGTGACTGCGATGAAAACGGCGGTCATGTTTGGTTAAACTCTCCCATTGCCGATCGCGATCGGTACCGAATTTAACTCAGATCCGTTCGTTAATGATCTTGTAGCACAAAACTGGAAGAACAGCAAACTCGGCCATCGTTTTTTCCTTTCAACAAAGCCGACAAGCAGGTGATATAAGATAATTCCATAAAGCACTTATATTGATTTGATAGTATGCCATTGTGGAAGCAACTAAAGAGAATGGCTTAGGAATTTTGAATGGTTTTCGAACAGGAACAGTATTGAGTGCAATGATATGAGACGTCAAGTCGATGAAGCTAATCCAGTGAAGAATGTTGCAAACGACACATGAGCGGCACATAAACCAAGCGGTCAACTAATCGGCTGGAGGTGAGATAGTGAGGGGTGACAAGTTTAGTGCAATTTTGAGAGAATGCATGTCGAACTCTAGTCAATAACACAGCAAATACTTTCTAATCACCTATTCATATGAACATCCGTTTTGATGCAAAAAATATGAACACCAACTTAATTCGGTCCCTTATGAGCAAGTTTTTAAACAGCATTTGCATATTCGATACACCTCGTTGTGATTAAAGTGCAAAGATAAGCTATCGATGACATAATCAACGAATAAAAATCTTTAGACTCTTTCGTGTGCACATGTAGAATTGGTATTCCTCTCAGTTCAATCCCCCATATCACAGTCGTGTTGCCTTCAACTTGGCAGTAATACAAGTTATGTTTTTATCGATTTTGCAAAGGCGCTTCACTGCCTATCAAATACCGTTGTTTTAGCTTCTCATAAACAAGGTTCATGCGTAAAGAATCTCCCAGAAACTACTGGAATAGATTGTGAGTTCAGCCTTCGGACGACATCATAAAGTCGAAATTGCTTCCTATTGCTGCGATGAATTCCGTTTAGAATATTGTTCCACAAGGTTGTTCTCGGCATTTTTCTCTTCCTGTTGCATATAAATGTTGAACTTCATGCAGACAATCTAAAGTTGTGCGTTAATGACTCAAATGAAGCCAATAACCATTCAAACGACTGAATATCCGTTTCCAAGTGTGGCATTGTACACATAGGCCTTTCCTGTTGTTTCACTTCGAGTGCGTGTGCGGTGAAAAATATTTAACATTCGCAGTTGCTAATTAAGGATTTGCACTTTCGCATTTACTCGCCTATGTGCTTTGATAAGCATTTAAACATATACTGTTTGAAAAATGCATCATTATGAGTACAGAATTCTTGAGAAATCGCAGGAAGCAACTCTAATTTTTTTGATAGGAAGCCATCATTTCTTCTTCTGCTCGAATCCTTCCTCATTCCCGCAAAGGCAGATCCTTCTCCATGACCTCAAACGTGCAGACATGTCCGTGTATGCCTTACTCTACAAAACATAGCTGCTGTCTTATCTTGAATATGATCCTGAAACGACGTTCACTTCTTAAATAGGACTACTTCCGATTATAAAAGGTGCATTGAATGTAAAGGAGAATTACTTGTTATCTCAAGAATTGAAGCGAGCAAATATTTGAGAGCATTCAAACGAAAATTCGTTAGAACACCGTATATCTAATTTAACATCACTGATTTATTCCACATACATCGTATACATATGTTGTCCATTAAGAAAATCGGAAATCTAGATCATATAGCACAAAAGATTATTTCTTACTGGGAGTTGATAGTACTGGATTTACTGACAAAGATTATTGCCGATAGTTACTGACAATTTCTACTACGAGCAAGTCTTCCCGGATCAATTTTTTTCTTCATCGCTGATCGCTTTTCCTCCAAAAACATCCGTTAATAACTGAACATGTAATTTGCTTTGTTCACTCATATAAGCGATAAATTGAAGATTTATCGACAGGAGTGATCACTAATGAAAAATGCTAAAAAAGCGACCACTAATGGGAGAAAAGTTGTTCATAAAGATATATTTTCTGCTGTTTCTCTCCTCATTTAATGATTGTCTCATCTGAGGCACTTATTTCTTTCCCCTATTTTTTAAAATTATTTATGCACATATATTGGTTTCTTCGGAAATTCTTCCGTTTATTTACTTGCAAAAACTCCATTCATTCACTCATTCTCTATTCATTCATACAAAAAAAGTTCATCGATAGTACAATAAAAACGACAGCGTTGTTTTATAGTGACAATGCATCGCTTCAAAGCATTTAACCGTGGGATACTGTCTAAACAATACACAGACAAACAATCGGTATGGGCGCTATGCATTTACTATAGGTTTTGGGGGGGGGAGGGGTATACGATACTCGGAAAGCATCGAATATTTACTATGCTAGTTTCATAAAAACCTTTCTTGACCTATACCAGCCTAATTGCGAGATTCGACTGAAGGTTTTCAATCTGGTGTCATTGGAATATCATTGTCTCAGAGTGGATTTGTTGCTTTGCTCAATGATTGCAAGATGTTCTATTGATGTATCCTTTCAAGCCGCCTGGAAAAAAGACGTTCAAAGCATTGTGATTAAACGGAAGCGTGCGTTAGAAATGCAACTACTTCGTGGCATATTTTCCTGTGTATTTCAGCATTTCTCCAATATTTTCTTTTCTTTTTCTTTCCCATTTTCCAAAATCTAAACAAACAATTTATGCATATATTTTATCAATATATCCGCATAGAAATCTACCTTATTTATGGAAAGTACACCGTTTATTCCTGCCTTTGTTTGAATAAACCTCAACAATAACAGTTCGAGCAATAGATATCATAGGATAATACCTGTCCATATTGCTTTCGAGCAGTGAAACAAAGGTAAAAAATTATATGAATATTGTTAGAGTTTATAGATATAGAAAGACTGCACAACACTATAATGCATAAAATATTTGGGGAATTAGTGGCCGATAAAGCAAATGATTGGACCGAATATCGCAGTAAGTGGACATTGAAAAAGACAATTTCTTCATAACAAGCAACAAAAACAATGGTAATAACGACGACATCCGTTATTATGAAACTAAAATATCCTCGCAGACGATATGTTTAAGTTGGATGCTGTTAGCATAAATACTATTATTATAATTCATTCATTGCCTCTACTGTAAGTGAAATAGTGAATATAGGTGGCTAATATCAAAGTGCAACAACGATAACAACAGCAAAGATGGATTTATTGTGCCGTACATGATAGCTTACCTATGAGACACATTTTATCGATGTGCTTTACCACAATTTGGATTCATAAGTTATCATTTCAATAATGCGTACCGCTATATTTCTCGAAAACGAGTTCGTAAGACATTAGAATTTAGCATTCAAATTATGCATCGGGATGTGATGAAAACAAAAACACTTACAGGGAGGACGTTATCAATTCAAGAAAAATCAAGCGGTATCGCTCGAAAAAGTGCAGCAAGCTATCGGTCTGGAAGAAGGCAGCAGGTCACTGCTGAAAGAAAGAAGAGGGTGAAATGTCGACTAATATCGAGGCGAAGTGGATTATTCATCCAGAAAAGGTATCGTCACATACAGATATGCGCATTTGGTGAACAGGCTGCTGATCCAACAATAAAGAGATTCTAAGCTGACGGAGCATACTTTTGAATTATCTTTCACAGTCATTATACATAAAACCACCTTATTCATTTCCTATTTTTTGGTCATTTGAAGGGATTTGGGTTGAACTGCTGACTTATTCCCTCGTAATTTTAACAAAACTCGAAATTACTCAGTGAACGCGAAAAGAAACGAAACACAAAGTGCGTACACCCTATGCATTGCGTATGAACGGTGTGGATGCGATAAGAGACAACCAAAGCACATAAGCATGCAACGGTGTGTTTATTGGCACGAGGTACCCACAAGGACAAAGCATTAGCACGTGAACAACATACAAAACAGTGGACGAAATGAACGGGGTATCCCAAAGGCATGTGCCAGATGCTTGCTGGCAATGTGATGTGGTGGTCATCTCCTTCGCGAAGGCGGTGTTTTTCATAGACGCTCCTTCCTCCCTATGGGGATGGGATTGGGGAGGGGGGGGGGGGTTTGAAAAACGTCTGACTTTAATGAGATATCATTTTTACGCGGATTATATCATTGTGGAGTATTGTGTTCATATAAAACTAAAATGTAGTAGTGAAATTGAGAAGCAGAGGGCCTGGCCTACAAACTTGGGACGCAATTTCTTTGATACAGTAATTGCAGCTAAAGCGGCATGCCCACTTCGGCATAACTTTCGTCAAATTTTTATAAACTGGTTATAAATGAACAGGATTCGTTGTGAGGTTATGCAAGAGGTGATTACTGCTAAATTGTGTATCAGTAAGGAAGCGGCAGAGACGGGAGCAGGTGTGGAGGGTGTGCAAGGCTCTCGCGGAGCTACTTTCCTGTTACAAAAACGTACAGTTTTCCATAACATGGAAGTACTAAAGTGGAGTATAGAATAATTTGTGGAATTTCCGTGACAGTAAAATATAACTTAATACAATCAGCGAAATTTCCTTCTATAAACTGTACACCATAAACAAACTCTAACATAATACCAAGAAACTTCCGGCAGTGTAAGTTGTAATGTGATATGGGTTTCGCAATTTTGCAAGAGGTCTAGTTCACAAGTCACGGTAAGCTGGCAGCACTTGTTGACTGGCAGCATTTCTGGTAATTGCCTTTCCTCTAATATGATCAAAAGTTGTGTCTCTTGTTGTTCCTAACTCTTGCAACTGGAAATGAGTCGCATATCGTCTGCGTTTATGGCCACTCATCCAAAAAACGTGGCTTTCTTGAGGCCTGAAAGGTAAAAGACAAACAGATGTTGGGGAGGAACGCATCTTGTAGGACACCGATGACGATGGATTCCTCTTTGACGTATTGTGTGCCCACGTAGGTTTCCATTTTATGCATCAGCGAGCAATTTTTTGCTAAATTTAAGATGCTTTCGTTATTTTCAAGCGCGTTTCCCACTGGTCAAAGGAGTAGGCATGGCTTGGTGGTGTCTTAAGCGTTCTTAATATCCGCGCAACGCACACCGATTTTTCTCTTGTGACATTCATTTCATTTATGACTGTGATAAACAAGTCTTTGCTGGAAGGCTCTTGTGAAGTGGGATTCATGTTGAAGACGCCGAATCGTCGGCTTCACTGCCTTGTGCGCTTCTGCGTGAACATAAAGTTCAAAGAATTTCCACATGCGGGGCAATTGCGATGTTGCCTTTCAACACAGCTGATTTTCCCGTTGACATTCTCTCTTCATTACGACAGTCAAACCTGTAAGGTGATGCTGCGTTTGTACTGCACGACCAGCAATCTCCTCCATACAACTTTTGTCACAACCTGAAACTTCCCTCACGAACCTTATGAGGGTGGTCTATGAACTGGTGAAATCTGCAGCAGCAACTTTCCTCCCCATAAACGTCGAATCATCTGCTCATCCAAATTCTTGCAGGGGGGAATTTCTAAACAAATGTTCAACTTTATGAGTGCTAAAGTCGTGCGAAAAAATTTATTCCCTTTTTTCTTAACACATCATCATTACTACCAGAAATATAAGTTTCCCAGCAGTGAAGCACGTTATTAATTAGTTTAGAGCTGCTCCATGTGATCTGCAGCTTTTAGCAAAAGATTTATTTCATTGCCAATTTATAATTAAACCCAACAAAACAACACTTAAACCTGCAAGTAAGCATGCAAAAAAAGAGTTTTCATTGCAACATGACACACTCGGGGTACATCTTATAGAGGAACAATGCTGTACTTATCGCAAGAAAATTCATTACTGAAACTTGCCGTCAGGAATACGGTAAAACGCACCTTCGTTAATTCCGAATACGACAAGTGACCTGGATAAATCGATGACATTTAATCCCATTATCGATCAATTTCGAACATTTTAATCAACCAGCTTCTTGCAGTCCATTTCAGTCGACTGCAAAAAGCGCCCTAAGCTGACCGGCAATTTAAGATTTTATTGATTAGTTCAACCACCGCATATACACATAATAACATAAAAACACAAGAACAATTGATAAAACAGCTAAAACACACATCTCTATCAAGAAATGAGCAGCAATGCAAAAAAAAAAAACAACTGCAGATGCACTCTCCTTCCATCTGAAAGCAAACTTCCCACCAATAAAAACGCTCACTGGTCACAAACTCGTGCGAACAGCCGCATGTTTATAGCACTTCTATGACCAGCTGGCATCATTCATTACAATGGGCACCCTCCCCTTGGAAGAGCTAAAATTGATTGTCCGACTGAGACCAAGACCTGGTCCAACCCACTTTCATATGCTTAAGGTTTAAAACCGGTCTAGCCTCTAGCTAGGGTCGAATAAAAGCTATATCTCCTTTTATCAGTTAGAGCGAACATTCAAACATTATATTATAATACACGGGAGCTTCAAAAGCTACACGTCGAGACAAAAAAACAGAGATCCACAACACAACGAAGGGAATAAACGACGAGTGGAGCTATAGAAGCCAATATTCCTAACGAGAACAAAATACGACGACAATATGAATAGTCTCGTCATTTCTTTGCACAAAATTCCTTCGAATTTTTCACTCAGAAAGTCCAACAAAAGCAATGCTCGTTGACCATTTGAAAAGTCATCAAAATGTGAATTCGGACTCATCACTCGAGCATTTTCCTATATCATGAGCAAATTCGAGTAACTGAAAGAAAACATTTAAGCAGAGGCTAACAAGCTGTTTTGTAAGCTTTGATTTTTTCAATCACTGCTTTGTAAATTGCCTTTCCAAAATGAGTGCAAAAATGAACGCCACCAACAGGGTAGAGAAAAACGGAACTACATCACTAGTAAAGACATTGAGTAATATCAATAATGGAATTCCAAATGAGTAAAGACGCCACAAACAAAATAAAACACAAAAGTAATGAAATGTGTTTAGATTCCACATGAAATCACTGGTAAGAACTCGAAACTTATTTAAATTCCTGGCCGGAAACTTCCGAAAAGAAATAAAATCATCGCAGAAAAAATCCCCATTACAGACAACAAAATAACTGAGGTCGACGCGTTTCCAACGAGAAAGCAAACACGGAGACACAAATAGGATGAAACAAACATGTGCAAATGTGACGAAACTAAGAGGACGTATCCGCTCAATCACTGCTTCACTTCTTAGACAGACCCAACTTCCTTGCTTCACTCTCGTAGATAAGCAGCCTCCACATCTTTACTACGAACACCTCGGCCTCATCGTCGAGCACCTGAAGGCAACTAACGACAGTGAATGCATTGGCAACATAGTCCGCCATTATTCTAGACCCTGTCAACGCACCTCGGGGAATGGTTTCATAGTGAGAGGATCGATCACTCAGAAACGGAGGGACTTACTGTCGAACGGATTAAGCAACGCAAATAGAGTTTAACGAATATAGATTAGGATCCCGCTCGCATGCTCAGAATGCGCAAAAGAATTTGTCGTCGCCGACGTCGAGCTTCTTATTACTATGACTGTGTTCAAATTAAAAGGGTCAAGCCCACAGTTATGGTGCTCAATGAAAGTATTCACTTCAATAACAAGAAGATGGCACATGAAATCAGAATACGACAGATGATTTAGAGCGCATTGAAATTCATGCATCGCTTCTAAATGGACTCATTCCCACAAAAATAGAATAGAAAGATAGAGTAGAAATTTAACAGTAGTACTAGCCCTCAAAAAGACAGTAATCTGCATATACAATTAACAAGAACCGACTGGTGATCGTTGACCTCTTGCTATTGTTTACTTATCATCTATCCACAAATTCTCTCGACCCACAAGTTACTCCCTCTTAATCGTATATGCAAATGTGAATTCTCTTCGAGAACTGCTATGCCGCGATTAGGCACTTTTTTTATGGAGTACTCCAACCTAAACGATTTCTTGCAAATCCATTAAGCAAAACTCTACAAGCTAGAATGTAAATAAAGTAAATCACATCTACCCTCCATCTGTGCACAGCTCATTATTTCTCTACAAAGCAGTTGTCACTTATGCAGCTCGCTTTCGAATTCATATTTCTACTTCAGATTATAACGCTTTTTGTGGATGTAGCTTTAGACGGATCATCCCGGTTATGCATACCTGGGCCAGACAAATGGAATGCCAGCGTAATAAGGTTAAAAAGAAGAAAGACGATCCTGCTATGTAGGTGGCTTTTCATGGACGAACTTCTTGCGCCTCATCTCAATGCTAAAATCATCCGCAAAGATGCAAAGCCGTGACCACAGTTGACCAACGGATTTTCAAATGATGAAGCTTACATTCAAACAGTGTTGGAAAACAATCGGTGTGATCCAAAAATGGATGTACAACACGCCGTTCAAGTTTACGTTTAAAGCATTTAACATGCGAAGAATCGGCGAGTCTCTAACTCTTGTTTAGGGACAAGTCGCCCAGCATAGAAACACCGAATCACTCACCATTGCAATATCGGAGAGAATCTTCTGAGGGTCGGTTTTTGAGATGACCTTCTCACAAACAAAATCTACCAATGAAGCTTCCTCTTCACCAATATAGTCGGTGATCTTCTTGGATACCCATGGCTTCACCTAAACAACATTCTCTCGGTTGTACTGATCTCTATTAGCATATGCCAAATAACAAATCAGTGAAGTAAATCAACGCAATTTCATGCCATTAATTCAGAAGATTCTGTTATCACAGTTCAGTTCAATTTATTTCATCGATAAATAAAACAGCTGAAAACACTCACACATCAAACACTGTGAATTTACATTTAAGTAACCGCTGAACTGTGAAATTTCTTCGATGCCTTTATAAGGAATCCAGTTTGTTTGAGCACTGACAACCTCAAGTATAAAATAAACAATAGCCATGTTCTAAATGAGTAGACGGCCTTCTGGCGTCATACACAGGTTCCAGGCTCCATACAACCAACACTCTGACTTCATCGCTATTGCAAATGAATAAGTTTGCCCTTCCACTCCACTCCAATGCATACGAAATCGCTACAAAGTGCAATCCATTTTCGGATCGAGGGCGCATTTAGTTCGGAAAAGTAACGTTGAAAGATGGAAGCAGAAGTAGAGAATTTAGAGGAAACGAACTCACAAATGTTCGAAAATTTTTCGTATAACACCTCTCTTTTTCTTCCTTATCATCCCTCAGACCGTAAACAAGTTCAAAAACCGAAGCTGAAGTAGGATGGGAGATAACGGGAGGGTCGAGAACAAACAAATCGGCAGTCATCAGCCTACCCTTTGATCGACGAGCGTCTTGTCAACATAATTCCAGTGGATCGGGAATGCGAAGAGCTCATCTTTAGCTGTTGGAATGCGCTCGATCAAATCCTTGATCATTTGTTTCCGTTCCTCTGGCGTCATCGCCTGGATTCGATCCTGTAAGTAGGTAATGCCTCAAGGCCATCACGCCATCGCCGCTTCATCAAGGAAAATAAAAATGATAAAAAAGTCATTTTCAATTTTAATTGAGCAAATTCCATCATTCCTCCAACAATTATCGAAAACTGAAGTTCCTCCCTCCCCCTCCAGTGCACTTGCCAACTCGCCCCATCCTGTCACATTTCGCTGAACGCTTGCAAAGGTCCCTTCAGCGCTCTCTCTCGAGCTCCTCAAGTGAATCTGTTCTTGGAACATGGAACATGATGAATTTTCTTTCACGTGCAATTCCCTCTTCTTGTTCTATCTACAGAAATGTTGGCTTTATCTGCCACGCAGTCAATTCCCTACTGGAACTAATTTGCTCACCATTACAAAACATATACGACCGTAATATTCATTGCTCAATATGGCTGATGTGTTGAAACTGACAAAGACGACACGTACTCATTACAAATCACATCACACCTGTTTTTGCTTACAACATGCAGCAGGTCTGCTGTTATGTCCAGCTGCACACCAACACACGGATGCTTTGCATCTTCGTTGCATTTCACCGTCCATCACCATTTAAACTGCGGTCTTATCATTGTTGAACCAGTCGGCTTCCCATTGCGCTATCGCGCTTTTGTTGTTACCTCTACAGCATTACTATACAACACTTGTCACGACCAAAGCATCTCCCTTTTCAGGTACTACTCAAATACAGCTAGTAACAGTTGACATCCAAGTGAGCTTTTCCAGTATTCCCAGCTTAATTTCCTATTTCCGAAAAACCTTCCATCACCGTTGTTCGCGCCGCCTTTTGCCCATCGGCGGGCGACTTTCCCTCGGAGAACAAGCGATTGTTCTCTTCTTTGCCCTTACTCCGTGAAATCTGTAAACTTTACTGAGGCGGTTCTTCCTATGAGGGCAACATATGTGATATCTTTCATGCCACTACAGTGATACGTGCGGAAAGTGACATTCTTATGTATATGTGACAGGGCTCTGGGCTTATGACGTGGGCCTTAGTTTTAAATCGTACTGCCCTCTGACGCGAGAAGATTCACGTTTTCATGCACATTTGCAAGTCGCATGTGTTGTGCATATGTCAATTTGTTCTGTCGTTTCAGCTGATGAATATCGAATTATAAAATTCAGTGGATATAGCGTCGTAATGCGCTTTGAGTTGCTCTATCGTATTTCACTCGGACATCTAAGGTTACACATGTGGGACCCTTTGTGCAGAACACGCGCACGCCATCAGGCTGATACAGCATAAAAACATCTCGCATATTTCCAACATTGGTAACCTTGGAAACTGGGTGGTCAATGGGATTGCAAAAGTGTAAATGGCGTTTCTCTTCCAGCAGGCTTCCTCGCTTCGCCGAATCTCCTTGAAACTTGCTCTCTGCGCTAGAAATTTCTCGAAGGCTTCGCAACTAACTAAGCATGCAGCCATTTCACTCATGTCATTTGCGTGCGCCCCTTAAAGAAATTCACTGAAGAATGCTATAACACAAGAACGATTTGGTGATTTCGGTACCTCTTCGGTGATTTCGAACGGCTTCAGTTTCTTTCCCTTTCTATACGCTGTGTCTTCATCGTTGTCTTCGAATCCGAAAATACCGTTCAGTTTCGATGATTTTGCACCGGAAGTGCCCTCCTGTGCTGAACCACTAGTCCGCAACACAGCTGGACTCGCCACTGATGATGAACGAATGGAAGGTGACGCCGCAAGACTGATCGAAGGCGAATTCCCTCCTGGCACACTACCTTCTGATGTCACTGCAATATCAACTCATACAAGCAAGCGAATGAACTGGATCGCTATCAGCAGAACAAAGGCTTTTAGAGAAATGGAGTAAAATGATGTACAGTACCAGTTCAAGGTTCGTTAGCTTGAAATAAGCTTAAGTAACGAACCGGCTTTCCATGCACTCGGCTTCTGGGTGGCCGCTTTCTCATTGGTGCTACGAGCATCCGCGCTAGCCTCACTATCAGAGTCGCTATCGGATTCATCGCTCTCCTCCTCCTCTTCCTCTTCCTCTCTCTCTTCTTCTGGAGGCGCTGGTTTCTGACCGAGTGGACGATGTGGATTTGGACTGCCCGAATCCGCGCGCAATTTTCGCATTAAAGCATCTTCCTGAATTACAACAAAATCACCTTACATCCACTATCCTTAGACAAAGCACTTATCAAAATAACGTGAATACAGTGAGCACATATAGGGGAATTTGCTTGCAAATGCCTTTCGTCCTATTTACATTAAGAGAAAACTGCTACATCATTCGATTCAATTCTCCTGGAAGAGGGCTCGATGATCACATGCGGAGTAATGATACGGCCAGTGATGATCCATCAAATGATGTAACACCATAATGAGCGACTTCTATAGTGAACGTGTATTGTTCCCATCAACAAAGAACGAATCTACTCCAAAAGGGATAAAACTTATGCTCTCTTTTGCTCTTTCAAAAACATTATTGCACAGATCTGCTACTCGCCTTCTCCAGGAATATGGCTAGGGCGCATCTCTGTGCATAAATGCATGTAAATTATGCCTACCTGCTCCTGATGCCTTCTTCTGGCTTCCTCGTCTGCGTTTTCAATATTTTCATTCTCCGCTAGAATCTGCTTCTTCAGTTCTTCAATCTCCTGCTGTTCCCTTTGACGATCTTTGGCATCCGCTTCTCTTTCTCGTTCAAAGTCTCTTCTTCGCTGGAATAACGATGAACTCCTGCAAGCAGGCCAAATCATACTGCTCTTCCTGCAAGTAGACAAAATTACTCTCTTTCACTCTTTTCCCCTCTAGTTACACAGCTGCCCTTTATAGCAAACTTTCTCCCTCTGCCAGTGTAGTGCTGCTCCTTTCTACCGATTCCCTCTCCCATCCTCATTAAATACAGCAGCCATGCAACAATGATGAACATACAAACCAATCTCCTACTACCGGAGAGACGTTTCAACTAGTATAGCGCAATCACCGCAAATAATTTTGCACACAATGGAAACATCACCTAATGGTAGGCCACGCAAAAAATCTGCAATTCTTTTCTTACAAATATTCACAACCACAAATTTTTCATCATTCTGGAAAAAACCGAAAACTACAAATTTTCCAAGCTCCCCTCCCCTCCCCCCTCACCCAAAACGTAGCGGCTGATTTCACTCCCGAGCTTTCCATTCAGCAGTATGAGCCTACTAAACATTACCTCTATGTGCCAAGCCCACAGAAGAGAGCTCATAATCCACATACTTGTAATATTTAGGATCGTTGCGTTCATCGTCATAATCTTCAAGGAAATGTTTCAGCTTTTTGGCCTCCTTTTGCGTATCCCGCTTTCTTTGCTTCTCTCTTTGCTCGTCTTTCTCATAAAGTTTTGCTTGCCGTTTCTCACGTGCCTCCCATTTACGAAGACGTTCCGCATACGCTGCCTCCTTCTCGCGAATCTTAAAACAGCCCTTCTGTCCAGAACGAATCAAAAACTAAACAAACTCCTTGCGAACTTTATTATTAACAAGTGCCACCGTAGATGTAGCCGCGTTTTAGTCATTTGCATGGCTAATTAGCATTCGATCGCAAACTGAGAAAGATTCGCACCGAACGCCTTTCACTCGCAAATCAACCGCAACAACTATATTGATGATGTTTTTGTTGAAATCAACCAACAAACGCACATCACCTATGCACTTGATTGGAAACGAATTCTTTCAGCGACTCGCTTCATTGAACATTCATACCGTTCACTTAAAAAACTAATTAAAACACCTTCCATTCCCTCGAAAGATCAAATTACTATGAAAGTTGGAGATCACAAAGATGAATATGGGAAATCGATCGTGGATTAATAAAATGTACATAAAACGATAGATTAATCGTCAGATGAACTCAAAAAGTAGGCATTATATACTAAATATGCACTGACATCCTGGCGCTGTTAACACACCGAATGCTCGTTCTGGCGCTCGATTTCTAACGTTGTACTCAACAAACTGTTACCATACTGATGAAATAATCATGCCGATGAAATAAAAAACGGAACCTGTTTACGAAGAGCTCTCCTCTCTCGCTGCTCATCGCTGTCTTCTGATTCTCTATCTCTGAAATTTTACTACTTTCAATCCACCTACGCAGATGTTTTTATTAAAAACTGAATAGAGCATCTAATAATGCGTTACCCTATGAGAACACGATTAACTTAAAACCTTGAAACAACCGACAAATGGTACATAGCGCCATCAAAACTTTCCGGAAATTGCGTTGTAACACGCAAACATCTGATGCAACAGAAAGATGCGATAAGAATTATCTTTCAACCGACGCTAAACAATTTCTCGAAATCATTTTGTTCTTAGTTGTTATTTCTTATCAACTTCGATATGCAATGCGAATTTCGAGTGTCATTCATAGCACATCAGATGATGCATCTGTTCGTAACATACTTGCCATGCAACAGTTCCTGATATAAAAAACACCGAAGCCATTTCCTATCCGCTAACTCCAAAGGTTAAGCGCCATCCCCCCCCCCCCCTCCCTTAGCACTTTCTCTTTCGTCAGTAACGAAAATTTGTCTACAAAATACAATAAAATAGCATAGAGGTGATCAAAGCCAAACCACACAGCTTGACGAAAATAATCACAAAGAAAGCTTTTAAAACTCGTTCCATCCGTTGTAATTTCAAGCGGCTCGATAGATTAGTTAACAAGAGAACCCACTTTTTAACATATCAGTGCTCGATTGTTGGACTCGGATTGTGCGAATTTTTGCACAGGACTATTTACACCATTGAGGTGTGGCCAAATTACACTCTACCTATAAACGACAGTATGCAACATTTCAGGGGAAAAGAGAGAGAAGTGACCTGCTGGGGGAGTGCGACCTAAATGCTTTTCGTCCGTGACTACCCGAACGATTCGAGAAGCTGCTTTCCGAGAACGAGCTGCTCGTGCTTCCGCTTGATGCACTGCTTGACGAATGATGGCGGCTCCTTCAAATTTTCTCCTCACCATTACAAGCAATCTCTCCTAATAAAGTAGCTTGTCTCTGCCACACTGTAACACAGCAGAGTTCATTTGTGGCACAGTGATCCACGATAGTCCGTTCCCCGTTGCAATCTAACAGGATAGCTGGTGTGTGCTGCAACAGGACGGCAGGCTACCTCAGCTATGATTCATCTAGAGCTGTGTGACAGAGCATGCCACCTCCTGATCGCAATTTCACTCCTTCAAATGCATCGCTCTAGGCTTCATCCTAAGAGAAACAACCCGCGCTCTGAAGTGACAAATCGAGAAATTTCATTTGAAGTTATGAAAAGCATGAGAGTATATTACAACTCTTACTTAAACTTGCTGTAGATATGCTCACCGGGCCTAACAGAGATAATCAAAGCGTTCAAGTTTCACGTCTCGCCGGCTGATGCAATAGATCCCAGAAATCTGGAGGGCGTTTTCCTTTAATTTTCTTAAGAAAAAAATTCTGTTTAGAAGAAAATGAAGCCACATAACCGATCACTTTCTAATATCCCTTTGGGATCGCAAACGAATATGCCAATTGACTTTGTTTCTTCCCTCACCTTACACATAGAAGGAGATCCCATTCGTATACCTTTTGTAAACACTAGTAAACGAAGCACCTCCCCTATTTTAGCTTACGTTTTTCAATCGTGGCACTTCAAACATGGTATGTTCCAGAGTCTATCTTTCATTTATTGTGTCCACTTGGATAGACGCCCTGAGATGCTCTTCTTTATTCTGTGTCTGTCGAGAAACTGCTCCTTCAAAGACAGATTGGGTGGAGGAAGGGGGGTATAGTGAAACAATTAGAGGAGTTTAGAAAGCAAAGTTGAGTGACAGTTCAGTTATGACATTCCATATGAAAGTCTTGACACACCTTTTAGCAATGCTCCGATCACTATCACTGCGGCTTCTTTTACGCAATCGATGCGCATCACGGCTACCGGATCGCGATCTCGAGCGGTGTCTGTGACGAGAAGCACGTCTTTCGTCCTCCTGAATCAACGCTCACTATTATATACAATCCCACACTTCAACTGCCACCTTACGCCACCTCAAGAACTAAAAGTTGAAATTCCAAGCGGTCGTTGCGCACATGCCCATCACATTCATAACTCCATCCCCTTGGCCTTTCTATGCCTCTCGTCGCCTCACAACAATCGGGACGCCCGGAAGAGCTAATCGAACCGAACATATACAAACATGCCCTTCTACCATTTATGGCGCTAAGAAATTCTCCTTTAAAATTTCACGACGTAAGCTTTCGAACGGAAACTATCGCTGCTTTTTAATGATACGGAACGCAGGATCCAGCAAGATTTCTATCACAAAATTGTTCCATCCGCCTATGTGCGACGCTCGAGAAGACTGTCGAGCCAAGAGCAAAACTTTCTGTAGCCATACTCTCCCCAACTTTCCAGCTCATCTTTCAAAATTAACTTATTTTCTCTCTAAAGTTCACGTTTCCTTTCTGCACTTCCTACTGTGTACCGATGAGGCATCGTTTATACAGAAAAGTTTTCACCCAGCGTCACTGGTCATGAAGGATTTATGCAGCCATATGTAGCCATTGGCTGCTCTGATCTCTGCCTAGTATTGAATCGAAAGCTCTCGACTACTTCTTCTAGGTGTATTTCATTTCCAACTTCATGATAGCACTTTTGCTGGACCCTATCGCTGTTAGCACAAAACTATGAATCAACGATCAGCAAATTGCACCTCATCTGCTGGACGGCTGACCATTATTATTTTTATGCGGATTAATAGTATTTAGTTGGCGAATAGTTCTTTTTATACAGCACTTAATGGGATGTCATTTTCATGATAGATACACATCGGTAAGGCGCTAATAGGGAAATGAGAAATGCTTTAAGTTAAAACATATTCAATAATAAGTCCTTTAAAATAAAATGTAAAACTTGAAGAAAAAGCAAACCTTGTCATCATTACATTCACAGCAGCTCTAGAATTAAACAATTTATGATTAAGCAAGCATAACACTCATGCAGCAAATGCAGCGACAAAATGAAGCTATTCAAAGGACGAATTTCTTTCTCAATTAAACCTCATTTTTTCAATACTTCAACTCTGAGAAAAAAATTTCTCAAAGAGTAAAGGAAATATTTGAAGACAACTTTCTCGGGTTCACCTTATCTTTATAATCCCCTCGATATTAATGCCGAAGATGCACGTAAACTTGATGCAGAAAACGTTCAAAATTCAACGATGCTAGCTACCCCTCAAGTGAGTGCATCTATCCTGCTTTGAAAAAACAACGAATCTCTATCCACTGCGAAAGATCCCCACATACCCGGGAAATAAAATGATAAGCTCGTTACATAAAATGCAATTTGCTGTACGAAACAGTGATCGTCGCGTCTTCAATGAATATTGCACTTCCACGATTTCCTATTCGTTGGTATCAACCTTTCCCTATTAATGTGTATATGCCCTCTTTTACGATAACTCCAAATTTAAATACTAGAAAACATATGTGCATCTTAGCTAGTTATTTTACTCCCAAAAAACATTTCGATTAACGACCCGACAGAAGCTTTAAGAGCTTAAAGGTGAAACGATTTCAAGAAAAAAACACCGCCAAAGCAGATAAAAGATGATCGATGGACAGCGGGTGGGAAACGAAAGGGGATGAAGGTAGCAGAGTTAGAGAGTCGACAACAGTTTACGAAAAGACCTCTCAAATCGACATTCGAAACACCAATAAAACAAAGGCACTGAAAATTCAAAAAAAAAAAAAAATCAAAAACGCAATCGGATTATATATATGAAATCGATTACGTAACAAACTATGCGTATTTACACACCAAACGAACAGAAGCACATACTGGGAACGGGGCCCACTACTTACGTATTAAATACGGGGCGATGCGACCAAACGCATTTTGTGTCTTTGTGATGCCTGAAAGATTTATAAAAAGGAGAACCATCAAGCCACAAATACAACGTGCTCAGAAACGTGCGGTAAGCTTTTATATATATGTGCGCAATATGAACGACACGAATAGTGCAGCAACGAGCAAGCGGAAACAAATTGCTTTATAAAAAGCGAGCCGCAGCCGCGATCGTGGGTAAATTATGATTGCGAACAAACCTTACTTGAAAGCATCGCCAGTGGTATATAATACAGATGCGTCCACTTAGACCAAATGGAGAAACATGATGAATAATACTGACAATTTGGATGGAATTCTACACCAACGACTAATGATATTGCATAAAACCAATGAAATGAGTGCCCGGTGGACTGAAGGCCTAGATCAAAAACAAGAGAAAAAGGCTTGTCATACAATTCTTTCTACCTGTTACTTACTCATAACGACATTAACCAGTAATCGTTTTTGTACCATCCAGAAAGCTTGACTTCACTACCACACAATTTACACATCAGCCAGTGATTCATGTCCCTTCCCCCGGCCAAAGAAACCTCAAGCATCACCCCCGTCCAGGCAAACATCTCAACTACTACGGATATTATTGACTTGCTTGCTCTCAGTTCACAGCTAATTGTTGAGTCAATCTTTAACGTAAAAAGAGGTTGTGTGCGCTAATAGACGCGCCTGCCCGTTCCTTTAACATCCATCCTCCCTCGGAAGTGCCAAAGAACATACTTTGATGAACAATCCGTGTCAAATTTCACTGAAGCAATCCTCGCTGTTTACTCTTCACGTAGGACTTGAAAAATCCTATACATAATTCCACTACAGAGGGGCACTTGTGCTGAATGGGGGTGAGGAGTGGAAGTGTCGCGATGCAACCGCTGACGCAACAACATGACGAATCTCAAAATCCTAAGCCCACACCGTTCGCATCAACTGGTCTACCACATCACCATCATCGACCACAGTCACTGAAAAGGTTTCCAAGCACACACCAAAATACAAACTGACGTCGCTGTTTTCAGTGAGGAGAGGGTCATGTTCTTCTGAAGGCAGCACCTTTCACCATTACAGTACGAACGACCGTCCTCACTACATACATACGAACAAAAATTCAATTTCTTTAGAACGATTCATGGCATAGCTGCCTTTTATGAGCCAATTGCACTCAACGTTGAAGAGAAGGCAAGAATCAAGCATGATTTGAGAGGAATCCAGTTAGTTACCTTGGAGTGGGAAGGCTTGCGCTGTTGCATCGTCATCCTCCCCCTCCCCCCCCTCCCTTTTCCCTCCATCCTAACCACTGCGTAGAAAGGAGTGAGCAATCTTTCAGCGCACCTGTTAGGAGAATAGTTGGGGATCAAAATAGAACACAATAGCGATTTATTATAAACTAATGAACGACTATTTCGAGAAAAGCGGTACTTCGCAATCATAACTAAGCCGAAGCAACAGGCCAACAGCTTATGAACGTATGAAAACAACTCTGAAAGAATCAACTGAAACTGCCACATTCCGCGTGACCTCTGCAACAATAGTACCATATATTGCACGACTATCATGGATGCCATTCCAGATCACAGACCACTTACCTCACTCCCTTATATAGTAACAACAGTTTTCAAGTGTTCTTCAGCGAACAGTGCCTTTTATGGATGAAAAGTCGACAAGAGCAAAAAAACAACTGAAGCGTTCGATTAAGGCTGTCAATAACAAAACAAATCAGTTACACAAGCAGAGGGTAAACAGAACAGCGTTTCGTGAGGCGAATATTAATGCAGAAATAAACAAATACGACGGATAAGGTGTGGCAAGCATATGCAAATCACCAACCCTCCCCTATCACACAGATGGGAGCACATTTGCAACGGAACAATTGCATTCAACATCAACTTAATTGTGTGCGTACTTACCACTCGTAGCGCTCAACACGTGACGAGCACGTGAAACGAGTAATCTGGAACAACGAGAAGCCTTCAAATTCATTCAGCACTCAGTGATTGTTTGGCTGCTTCGCTTACTGACTACATAACAAAACAACACACTTAACCAAATTAGAACTGAAACCAATTTCACAGCAAACACACACCACTAAGTGACTAATTAAGAGGAATGCTCCCACTGAACCGAAAAGAATTGTTATGTACGGGAGATGGAAGTGACAACGATGAATCGATGTGGATATGGCGTGAAAACTTCAGCATCGTGACTGGTTAAGCAATTGCCGACGCATGTTAATATTCGGGATTCGGTGGAATCATTTCTCTTTGCACTACTGCACGACAACCAGCAACGCTTAAGATACGTGATAGCAAAGCGGATAAAGATTAAGATGAACTCTGCTATATAAGTGAACTCAAAAGAGGTCCTCTCAAAAAACGGAAAGGGATTTAAAAGAAGGTAAACTCCAACGAGGACCACTGTTCACATAAAATCCTATTGAGTGACGAACGTTTTGACAATGTACAATCAAAAAGTGTATCGCTAGTTCGAATTTAAACTCCCTGCAGCACCACCTAACATGAAGCTCTCCAAGCGCACTACTTCGTAGGTTTGAAATTAAAGCTTCAATTATCTGCAGGTGTCATAACATCGGCACATAGCCGTTCTCCACGACGACCGTGCTTACCGCTAAAGAATGGAATGGCATACATTCAAACATCCTAGAAGAAAAGAAAATCCAATGGTGATATTTGAGCAGGCTGCAAACATTTCAAAGAAACTGTAATCTAGAAAGTAATATCACTGATTCTCGAAAAATCACCCGCAAACAAGTTCGAACTAAAAGGGGGACATTGTTTTCAATTTTTTAACAACAGTATCACCTTAGTTTTATAATGAAGTCTACCAAAGCCGCAATGAAAGCCAAAAAAAAGATTATAAGAAAACAAAAGTTGTAATAAACGAATAAAGGGATGAAATAGAAAGGGGCATGCTAAATGCAGCACAACGAGCAAGAAGCATACCCGCGTCCAATAATCATATGCCATATCTCGTTGGCATGCAATAATTCGATAAGCAACACACAATACACAATTACTTCCCAAAGTAGCCGAATCACCTAATGAACATACCAACTGCAGCAGAATCTTGTTAGCGTTTAACCAGCTCATTCAATTAAACACTTGACGTTAAAGCTTGATGCCTACCACCCTTCACATTCATCTCATTGTTTTTCAATCAAACAGACCCTACTCCTCTTGGTGTAAGACACTTTCAGAAGGCACCAATATCCCATTCAAACCTATCTATCTACAGAAACGGCTTAGAAGCAAAAGAATAAAGGCATACCGGCACTAATTCAAAAATATGTATTTTTATCAGGGCAAAAGAGTTTCTACAGGTTTCTGAGGAGCTCTTTTTTGGCGCCGCATAGGGACAAAGGACCTCTTTGTCGTGACGAATGCTGATCGCGAACTGCTGTAAAACAAGACAAAAACATTTAAAAGGTGGAAGGTGATTGGTTATTGCTGAATTTCAAGTGATTAGTGTGCTAAAAGAGGCGCCGCACAGGGACAAACACTTACCGGCACAAAAGCACATCACTGGCACCCTGCATCTGAAAGAAAAGCCCTTCCCCCTCCCCTCCTTATTCTGCGATTAAATTTTACAGCTTGCAATTGATGCCAAATGCCTGAGCACATGGTGTGATTTCCACCTTGCTTGTCAATGTCCCTCACAGAATCCCTCCAAAATCCATTCTATTCTTTTATTAACAGCGAATATGAAAAGCAACTATGTTGGCTCTATGCATCGCAAATTGACGACGGCGTTCGTTTAACGATCGCCACTGTGCAAAGAAACGGTGTGGTAACAATAAACTCTCAGAGATGGCAGAGAGACAGATCTTTGCAGCATAGCGTAGCTTGCGAACCGAAACAAAAATAACAGAGTGGAGAGGAAAACAAGATAGATCGCTAGTGGAGAGACTGCCGGCAGAATAGACATATACACATGTGCAGACCCCAATCCCATCCTGAAAGCCAAAGCACTCTTTTGAGGGTCGTTCTCATCAACACTAAATGAAACGGCATCATCCCCGCTAGTGCTCACGTCTCAATGGCAATTTTTTCTGCTCAATGATTCGTCCCGAAAGATACAAGCGCCTTTCAATCACAGCTCTTTCACCACAAAAGAACTACAATGTGTGCTCTGTTTTACGACAGACAGCAAGAGAACCTCTGGGAATGTCGTAAGACAGAGCCACCGAGGTCTGCCTACATGTGAACAGACACTGGGATGAAAGACGCGCCATACGGTTAGTGTGAAGAATAAATAAAAACGACAACTTACTCGAATTCGTTATGCGTCTTTTCGTTTTCCACACTTTGCGCTTTTCCCTATACACACATTATCATTTCGTTCCGACAGCTTATCAACAATTCACTGCGAGGTGATACTTGACACGCCACCACATCCCTTCCCCCCCCCCCCCCCACACATTCTTTTACTAAAGGTACGCTGATTAGGGAGTGGTTCAATCTCTGACCGACAAAGGAACTTCGGCACTTTTCAGTTAGCTACGTGTTAAATTCAGTTTCTTTCAATCATCTACCTACAAAGTCAGCGATCGCCCTCGCAGGACAAAAAATAACTACTCGAGCCCTCACCCACTGCTTGCCACATGTGTAAACGGCATCTGCGCTTACAAGCCATAAAAGTTTACCACTACAGCACCACAGCGCACTGCCATTTCAGCTGTCCCAGCAGACCAGCAAACCCTTAGGAAACCAAAGCTGAAGGTAACCAACCAACCGCATCGCCGAATTTCATTATATCCCCCAGAACAACTTTGCAGCAAAAAATGGGCTGGGGTCGCGACGATGTCACAGAAGGACGGGGGATTCGTCGGAAAGAGGAGGGAAGATGGCCAGGAATAGTATGGCTATAATCAAGTACCCCAACGACAGTAGAGAAAAAATAAAGAGGTCGATCCCAGTACCACATTACTTCATACGATCACAAAGTTTCTAAATGAAGAAAAAGTGGTGACGAAGAAATATGTGGTGGCCCCAGTTCGGGAAAGGAGCGACTAAGAAAGTGGAACAATGCTGAGGATGAATCTAAAAAAGATAAAAAACAATAGAAGCTCATCGTGCTCAACACCGACGGTTAACTAAACGAGCACGCCGAGTGACCACTTAACGAGCATGTCGAAAGTAGCAACATAATCGAAACGCAAATTATTCCAAACATAACTAACTCACCTTCCTTTCTCGACGTCTCTCCTCAAGGCGTTCGCTGCGCTCGCGTTCCTTTTCCCGCTCTCGCTCTCGTTCTCGATCATGCAAACTTCCCTGCAACGTCACACTTCCTTGCCAGCTCGTCGAAAAAACAAAACTTTTGCGCAATACTTTTTGCCTGCAGATTTCTGAGCCGCTTTCTTATCATTAACCTATTCTCTGCTCGCGTAATCGACGCGATAAAATTCGACACTCTGCTTAGCAATGGGCGAGGTATGAGAGCATTCTGAGAATAAAACAAACAACGACAGATATATCCGAACTGATCCAAAGCTGGTTGAACGAATGGTGACAGCAAATAATGGCAGATTCGGCGTTATATGTCAATCTCATCAGCACAGTGGTCTTGTGCAGACAAGCAAACGCAGCAAAATAAATCAGCGTACAGAGAATGAGGTTACTTTCGCTGTTCATCGCAAAGCCAATACATTCATCCACGCGGTGATTGAGGATGACATATAATACAGAAGCACTGCGCTCTTAGATATAATAATTTCAGCCATCTGTGGTCTTCCAACACCTTTCACTATTTGCTTCATATATGAAAGAAGGGAGCGGTCTTGGAAACTGCAATGAACTCCTTGGAGAAAACTATTTAACAAACAGTTCCCTTCAAGAGACCAATCCCATTCCTCATTTTTGTGGTTTCCCGCTAACATCTGAGCATTTCAGTTCATGAAGGATTTGAGGTGTTTCCGAAGCGCAAACGTAAAGCTACACTGCATGACCTTACAACACAGCATTAGTTCTACGAACATGCGACCACTTGCGTGCTGAAATGAGGAAGAAGGGATGAAGGGAGGGCGAGGTCAAAGGGAAGGGCCGCCGGTTAGTCGCAATTTCCCCATTCCTCACTCAGTAAGTATAGATGCCCCATTTTTTAAGATTAGAAAGACAAAAGTACCTACTCCAGATTTTTCTGCCCCAGGAGATCTTGTCTTCTCGTCCAGTTCACCTTCTGAAACATATTAACAATTATGACGCAAGAAAGGAAAATTCATGAAAATAACGAATAAAAAAGAATATCTGGGGTGGAAGTCTTCATGAACATTTTACCTCCTCTCCCTCAAGAGACCGTACTTTGTTTGGAAAAAGAAGAAGTCAAGGCCAGATAAGTGGGCACAGATTCGTAGTTTCTTTTTTTCAACTGAAACGCTGTTGAATAAATGATGGGGTGGGAGGCAGCGAAAGAGCATATCGTTGGCTGTGCTGGTTTGCAAATATACACAAATATTTCTGCTTGTCTGCATCGGCAATATGATGTGTCACGCAAAATGAGGGATGAAGCACAGCGGCGCTACTGAAACGCTGTTGAATAAATGATGGGGTGGGAGGCAGCGAAAGGTGAGGAATGTATTCTCTTCCGAAATCGAACATAAGGCCGAAAAATGAAAGGTAAAACCCCGTAAACGCGCATAAAACTTCTTGCTGACGATAATCAAAAGCAGGAAAACGCGTACGAACGAATTCAGCAGACGTGATTCTCAAAGACGATCGATGTGGACAAGCGCGATGGTCAGCTGAGGGCCCAAGTCCACGGACGTTAGGAATCAAAGTACGAGCATATCGTTGGCTGTGCTGGTTAGCAGATATACTCAAATTGCGCAACTCTTTATTTGCAGCTCATAAACATGTAGCCAATAATAAATCAGAAATATTCTCAATAAGCAGCGACCACTCAAAGAGTGGCACTAAATGCACGATAACCTGGTGTACGTTGACCTTCAATGGGCAAAAGTGATGGAGCATCGGTTTCGATGAGCGTCTGTATCTTCTGCCTGACCTGTTCGTCCTCGGCGGCGTTTTCTTCATCGGCTGGCATCTCATCTGCAGACAATACCTCCGCCGATAGCCCTTTTTCAGCACGTTTCTTTGCTACGTACTCCTTTACCATCGCACGGGTTTTGTCGTCGATCTGTAAAAACATTTAAGGAAATCGACTTACAATAAACGATCGTTGCCGTTTGATTTCTGCGTGGAAACATCATGTCCCATTAAAATTCATTTAGAAAGATAATAAAAATTACAGCCAACTCGGAAATCTGAGCACCGGAGCAGCCTTTGGACACGAGAATTTCATCATTCAGTGGCGGTCTTTTTAGCATCAACCACCTCTTTTGATAGTTTTCCTCTCTTGCATATGAAGAGAGACCGAGCTTCCTAACGAGCGAAAAAAAGGCAAACCAAACTTTTATATGTCTGCTCAATACAAAAATACTATGCGGAAAGAAAAAGGCAGCAAGAATAACTCACGATTTCAAATCCATAAAGCAATCAACATCTCCTCCCCTCCCCCCTTCCTCCCACACTCCAGTGGAGCAGCTGACCCAGAATTTCAACATCTCCAGTAGACGAGCTGCATTCATATAAGAACTCAGCATCTAGAAACTGAAAACCCGAGGAAATTTGAAGATAACTATCGAAAAAACAAAAAAAACCTATAAGACAATCGTCTAAAAATAGAACGAACACAGACCTAATCAGCGATATGACATCATCGTTTCCTTCAAAATAAACAAATATTCATCGATGATGGAAAACATTATTTTTAAACTGCTTTCAGGTTGGAAAAGTAAAAGGGACCGATGCGTCGCGGCAACTTTCTATCACCTTTTGCACTGATCTGTGGCATAAAAACACCTGTTTAATGGCTTATTTTGACACTACCTAATGACACATTCACCGCGAGTGCAACAGCCATAATTTGTGGTTTCATTGGACTTCATTTCCCAATCCCGTTTTTAAAAAATCGCTAATTTCCCCGTTCATTTTCAAAGATCCCCAAAATTCTCTTCTAAGTAAAATCGTAGACTCGATATAAATGATGAGCATCGTTTCGAAGAGAATTTCAATGTGAGCGCAATCGAATTTTTCGTATCGTTTACCTGTGGAAAATTGTAAACTCAAAACAATCAAAGATAAAACTAGATTGATGCAATTTTTGCAACACTCGGAAAGAGTTCTCTAAAAGAATGAACTACGATGTGAGTGATAAAAAATCAGTTTTTCTTTATCAAAGGATCCAAAAATCAGATGTTCACTGTCAACACGTCTGAGCAGTGCTTTGAAGCGAGATGGGCAAACGGACTTGCTCCAAACAGTTATGCGGTAAGACCTCGACTCAACTGTCAACGGCTGAATTTGTTTGTGACGCTCCACTGCTCTATTTTTAACCAAGCAAAAGGAATCGAGACCCTCAACAAAACGACGTCTCGGGTCATCGTTCAAGGCCAATGCAAACAAATTTAAAGACCTATGTGGGAATAAAATGACGCTGCATACGGCTTACAATCCACACATTGCATCATCGGAATAAAATTAGTTCTGTTCTCTAGCGAAACGGACAAGAAGAGAGTCGAAAATATCAATCCTTTGTCTCTAGTTACTTAAAAAATTGCGGCCAATCTAAAACAATTGTTCCGACGAAGATTTACTTCACCTTATAAAAATTCACGAACACCTTCCTCATACAATTTTCATTAGCAGAAACGCGTTGAAATAAGACGTTCAATCATAAAGAATAACTCCCATCCACCCTCGTGAGGGAACAAACTTTCCAAACCTCTGATTTATCGTGCAAATCCCACAACTTTTTTCCGTCCATTTGTCATAGACGGAAAAAAATGTATTCTAGTCACGCCTTATGGATTCCGGTTAAAAAGATATTCTAGTCCGCCCATTCGTCATAGGCAAAAAATGTATCTGTCAGAACATACAAACATCTCACATATGTATATTCTAGTCACAACTGCGATTGCAAAAATAAAAAAAAGGAACGAATATGCCTCAAAAAAAAGAGAGAACGTGTCTTAAACATTGGAATGAAGCGTTAATATCACCAAAAATCGCGAGGTCGCACAGTTTTTGAAAATATCAATCGAACTGAACGAAAACTTATTAGACTATTAATATGAAATATCGCTTTGAGAATTTACTTCAAAATTCTGAGATGAAAGTTTGAGATGCCAAAATATAAACAACGAATCATCGCGTATTTAAATTAAATGCAAGATTCAATGATATATCACATCCAATATATCAGTGTAGTTAGCTGGGAAATATTAAATAACAAACCTTAACAACGAGCTTCTTCTCAGCAAGCTGATAATCATGCAAGATTCGCAATGCACGCATTGTGCCGAAAGGACTTTCAAATTCGCAAAAACCGAATGCCTGGAATTTGCCATTCGATCCCTGGATTCGTTTCCATGTCGCCACAGCTCCGCATTCCTGTAATCAACGCTACGCATCAAAACCCTCCGACAACAAAATGCCCGGAATTTATATAGCTCTTTGAAATTTATTGAATCCTAGTGATTCCTATCCCATCCTCTTCCCCCCTTCCTCCCCCTTCTGCTGAAGGTGAAATACGCGGCTGCAGTGAATAGCGCTTCGCCCTTATCAGCTCAACGACGCATCGCTTTCAACCTAGCGGGTTCTCCTAGCATAGGTAATCGAAAAGTAACAGGATCTGTCTCATTTCTTCAACCGGCCGACACATTCCTAATTTCGATTTGTGTGACACTGAAACCCGACCACGGAACTTCGGTGAAAACTCCATATGTTAGATCCGATCTGCATTTGATCAAACTTTATACCTAACGACGTTTGCAAACTGTTAAAAAGTTATATAACGCTGTCTCAGTGACTCAACTTATTTAGGTGGGAAAACTCGACAATGATTTCGTTTTCAAATCCACTCGTTTCTCCTTGGAGTGTCAAATCAACAAACACTACAAAGAACTCAACTATTTCAGCGCTTCTTCGAACCCATTACGCCCCGCCATCATCCTCACATCGCCCTATTCAAGGAGCGATCCGTGCAAGCTGTTAAAAATACAAGTTGTCTGGTGACTGTCCAGCAAGCGCGGATCTACGTGCAAAAATATATTTTCCTCCTATGCCTCCACACCGACTGCATCACTGTCTGAAACAGGCTTCCCTCCCACACTGATATGCACGTATCGTATCACTGCTAAGCGTAGGCTGCCGTCACAATTTCTCTGCAGAGAGCACCCTCTGGAAACTTATCGCCTCGATATCTAGCGTATGCTCCCAAACTCAACCGCTTTTTCGTTAATTCCACACTCAACGATTTTCCGGTCGCTTTTCATTGTCGAAGTGCGTGCTGCTTTCTGCTCTTAGCAAACGCACCACCGAATGAGCGACAATTGCTTTTAGTTGTTGGCCAGCTGCATGCATCAGTGAGCGCCAATTATACCAACAATGTGGACCACAACTTTCTGCCAGGAGAAACATGCTGCTAATCCAGCATCACAACGAACGCCATACATTAATAAATTCAAAAGTCACATATCGGGCAAAGGCTAATAAACGTTCTAGAAACATCTCCTTCATCCCATGAATTCACTGCTTTCAAACTTTTATGAAGATATAAATAGGTGAGATCTTTTCATACTTCATCACCAATTTTTTATGCTCTAATAGGTGACGAAACGCTTTCCCACTGTCAAAGAAAGACCAGTAGGGAGATAGTTTCTAATCAAGAAAACTCAATCGTTTCCGTTACCGGCGAGATAGCATTTGTTTTCCAGAAAAGTGGAAGGCGACTGCTTCACTTACATCCCTCCCCCTGAGATGAGAGTAAAACTTTCGAGAGCCATAAGTTAAAATTAGATGGAAAACGGAAACAAATAGGCTGATATATATAGATCGACTATGCGATTTCCAAGAAGTGATATTTTAAAAAAAACTCACCTATTATCCCCAACTGTCCAAAAGCTACTGTTAAAATGTACCACCGCCCATCTATATCACGTACACAATAAAAAAATCCTTCACCTGCACCAACACTACAATAAACTCCATCCCAATACAGAAATGAATAAGTTTCTGGCAAGCTTTTGCAAGCAAAATTTTGAGAAAGAAATAAATCGCACATTACCACTGACTTCTTAAAATTTTCTCACGAATAAAATTGCACGAGAAACGCACATCGCTCATAACTGCAATATATAAATATATTAGCGTTTCTCAACGAAAACACTTCAGCATGAAGGACAAAAATGATACTTACGCTTAGTATTGAACGGATTAATTCGTTGCCACATTTTTCGGTGATATTGCCAACAAACACCGTCGTAACGGGTGGCTTCTCTGGTGGCTGAAATCATGTGTTATAGTGCACTTAGCAACTCTAAACAACGTTTAAGAGCATGCGAAATCAGCGTGTTTCTTTTCTGCTTGCCACTGCCTTCCGCTGCTGACCTCTAAACATATAAATATCTCATATCCTTTCCCTTAATATAATCACTGTCTCCGTTATCCCTCTACTCTCCTCCTTCTCGTAGTGGTGCGTCAACAATCGTTTACCTGCTTTCAGAGAGTTACAACGCAGAAAAAGCGCATTTTCACTCGGAAATTCTGCTGCTACTGCAGAACGGACGAAAAGAGCTGAACTTCGCCGGAAGAACTATTTCTTTCAAGCGTTAAAGAATGAAATGTGCATCGACTAATAATAAGAGACGTACATATATATACTACATGCATGCTCTCACATAAGCATACAAAGAACTCGCCTTCGGTTGTGGTGCAGCGGGCGCGGCCATTCGTTGCGAATTGACCGCTGCGGCCGCCATCAAAGGATTCGGCATGAAATACGGGTTCGGAAACGACACTGCAAACACATTTCAATCCACGTAGTAATTTAGCATTTATTTAATTTTAATTAAAAAGAACCTATATTAAACACATTGCAGGCGGAATTGCTAGACTGCCGCAAAGTGAAAAAAGAGTTACTCGTTGCAAAAGCTTTAAAAACTACACTGGGCTTCAAGATTCGTTTCAGATATTTTTACCATTTTATACTCAACTCAAGTATATAAATCACATACGAATGAACTAGATAGACTTGAAATTTTCGATTCTTTGCAAACTTTCACAGAATGACTTTTACTAGTAAAAGCATAAATAATAAAAACGTGTGCTCGAAATTACGTCCCATATTGAAGCTTTCAAAAATACCTCTTACAAAACCAGGCACCTAAGGTACTGCTGTCTTTAAGGACAGAACTGGAAAAGGAAGCAAGAGAGGAAGATGATAAAATGATGAGTAGCTCCTGCGTGGGAAGGGCACGAGGAAACGGAATGAGGGGAGAGTGGAAACAGCAAACAACAAGCACGAATGTTGGAAATCCTCCACAGCACCAATCATTATACTGTTGGTCTATTCTAAAATAGTTCGGGTAAGCGCATAGCTACACATTTCACAGTTAAGGTCTTTCCACTGAAACATTTGCGACTTCTTTTTCAAGCAGAACGCGGATCGTGACCTTACTGTTTCCACAACTTGTTCCCTCATTTTCTTTCTTTCTTTCTCCTCCTCTTCTCACTCACTTCTTTTTAAAAGGGCTACCGCTTTGCCTTAGAAATAGGATATAATCTATTCGCCGCTCCTATCCCACGAGGAGAGGGGAATAAGAGCAATTCTAAAGGATAAAAAGTCGGCAGATTGCGGGGAAGTAGGCAATTCGATCAGTTAGGAATTAAATGAAAGATCTAACAATAATGATTTTCTCGGATGCAAGCGATTGCTGTCTTCTAATAGACTAAGCACCCCGTAATTCTGCTCTTAACGAATATTACAACCGAATGCATCAATTCAGCTCGCTGTGCACTTTCGCTTAGCATCACACCGATTAAAGTAACCCGAAGATTCTCTACAACGTTGAGTTTTGCTCTGCTGACACAACCCTTAAACGTTACAATATTTTACTACAAATTACCGTGCCCTGGTTGCGTCCCAAGTGGCACTGATACCACGAGCACCCGTAATGACTTCGGGACAATTTTTTCGCCTCTGCCGATTACCCTCCTTTCCCCCTCCTGTTGTCTCTCTCCACCTCGAAAAGTCTTAAAAGTTCTGAAGTTCTTCCACGCCAACAGAGTAAGTATTAGAAATAAGATTCACGGAAATGACTGAACACAGCCTCCTTCTCCCCTTTCTGCGAGCATTCGTTGGTCATCTCAAAACCTCGACGGCACCTCGATTATTACAATGAATCAGTGCAATACTGCAAATCTCGCGATAGTGTGGCACATCCACAATAAACAAAGTTTACTAGTGCCCAATGCCCCTTTTAGTGCCCATTGCATTTCGATGTTCGACTTACTCACCACGCAAATGCCCCAATGGGAATGAGGCAGTGAAGCGTATGAAGGAAGCATCCATCACATATCAAACAATGCACTACACGCTTCCGAACTCATAATGCTAGAGGCTGTTGCTGCATTCACCCACTAAAGCTTCGCTTTTAAGTGCGACAACTTCCGTCACTCATATATTTTAGAATTATCAACAGACTTACACTTTGGACACAATCTTCCAACAATTTTCCTTGACTGCTTCGGGGACCAAGAGAAATTGACTCCCGAACTATTTTCCAACTTCTTCGTCAATTATATGACCAAATTCACCTTTATAAATCAATTCCCATCCCTACTCAGTCGCAGTTATTTTATTTATATAAACAGCAAAAAGGAAATTAATTCAACGAACAACAAATGAGCTAAGTTCAGCAATGCGCAAAGCATGACAGGATGTCACCACCAATGATGCAACTCTGCAAAAAAATATCGAATATGCGCATTATTCTTGATGCCTGCGCATAGCCATTTGCAAGTGACTCTTCCTCACATATGTCTCATCGAAAGCAGCTTCGTCCAATGGAAAAAAAAACTGCGATGTATGCCATAATGTTTTCAAAAAAAAAGCATCTGTTTCAGAGGCAACAAAACTGCACGGATCGCGCACAGAGACACCAAAAATTTATGCCAAAAAGTGCATAATCATGAAAGTTCGATTCACCTTCGTTTCCCGAATAATTATATAAACTATCTCGATGAGGTGTATCTGATAAATAAACGAGAAAAATAAGCCGACGTAAGCGGACGCTAAAATGATGTTCGAAAAATTACACAATAATAGCGGAAAGATGGAGTAGGCAATATCAATACCTAATTGAGAAAATTTTACGCTACATGCTCCATCAAAAAACAAAAACAACACGGAAAAAAATCTGAAAGCATCATTAGATATAGACAAAAAAAAGAAACTTGCCGGGTACGACCATAGCGCTGAGTTTTGCAGCTGCATCTAGAGTATAAAGGAGATCCAAATAGTCCATGCTCAGAAAATACCGTTTAAAGGCAACGCTCACACGAATGCGGTAACCATTAATTGCAAGTTTCCTGATGAGTAAAAATATTTGCGCTCTTGTGCGGTCCTTTGACGCAGCAAAGTACATTTTAATGAAGCACACGAATACGAGAAAAATATTCACATTTAAAAACACTGCGTATAGGTAGATGATAACCGTGGAATATACGGCCTTTGCTTCCTTTTGGTCCTCCGCTCCCACCACCTATCTCTCTCCCCTTCCCCACCTTTCAAATTCTTGCCCTCCAACACATTTTTATAGAGGCGGAAACGAAAAATGAAGCAATAGCCATATAATCACAAGCAAATAGTGAAAAACAACGAAAACAATCCCAATTTCCTTTCAAATTCATAAAAGTGCGACATATCGGATGTATAATACGGAAATCTCACGACAAAATACTGCTTCAATAAAAGTTCGCAGTCATAGACAAATATTACCACTCTCTTTCATTTTTAGCTCTTCGACTTGATATTGCAAACGGTTATCGATTTATACGTTGTGCCGTTGTGCAACAAGCGCTCGCTTTGTTTATAAGCCAACTGTGTTGGGGTGTGAGTTAACGATGCAACACGACCCACTCCTAGTTAACATCAACTATGCGGGAGGAATTCCAAAACCTATCACACTTCATTAAACAGCACGCTTCCAGCCCATTTGCGGTTCACTTTTGCCTTCCCCTAAAGCTTCATTCATGTAAAAGTCCACTAAAAAAACTTAGTGCACATCGAATGTTAACAATACCTAAGCGATGCAGACGAACGGGGTACAACTTTACTATATGATACAAACTATAAACAATACACTGGAGCGAAGATCGTTGCTTCGCTACGGAAGCGAACATTACAAGAAAGCGAAACTCCCCAACTCTTAACCAAACATGGACGGAAGACGCTCGCTTTCCTTTTAATAACCCAAAAGTTGTAAGTATAGAAGCAATTCAATCATTATTCAGTATCAATAAAAATATTTCAGCACATTAGTATGTTGCGATCTTCTTAATTAATGACATTTGCATACACCATTATAACTTCTCCGAAAATGATCCAGCAACACTGTATGACCAACTGCCGACAGCACCGTATGTGGCATCCACATAGCAACGGTTTCAACGCTCACAACTCGAAAATGAAAAGCAACGCAATCCAATTTATGTGTGTGTGTGTCAAGAGAACAAAAGCAAGGGAATTTCAATTAGTGTGAGTGAACGGCGATGCGTAAAAAGAGACTTTAAAGACTTCTGATGCTATATGACGAAGAACGTGCCCGCTACTAACGGACGAACAGCAAGGATTTCATTATGCAAACAAGCTGGAAGTTCGAAAGGAAGACGAATTGGAATGACAAGGATTAGTACTCTCAAATAAACAAAACTGTCAAGGAAATTTTCTCGAGATCAACTAGTGCTGAAAACGACGAAAAATTCTCTCACGGTTGAACCACAAACGCCACGGATGGAAGGATAGCAGTTTCCACGCCTCACACGCTTTACCTACTTTAGAAGTGGCTGCATAATGCATCCGGATGGTTAGAAGTGTCAGTTCCTTCTATAATTTCTCGTCTTGCAAATGCTAACATTTCATTATGTTAGGTGCATGCAACTCGCACCCTCTATAAATCTATCAAATCTTTTCGATGGCTGTTTTCCTTATGAACTCTTTCGACAGAATACCATATTTGAGATATCCTGGGAGGACGGGAAGGGAAGTAAGATTTGGTAGTCCTATCCCCGAATGAAAAGCAATATCCAAGTGTTTGTACATCACGATCCAAAAAGTTTTATATATGCATTCCTATATAAACATCCAAAATAATGCAATTAAAATATATATGCAAAAATGTAATTTGTATATATCACTAAAACCTACATAATCTGTTCTTTAATATCATAAAGAGGACCTATAGAGAGTTCCGTAACATGGTTTAACATTGATTCCCGCAACGAATGAAAACGAGAAAGCGATAGGGGAACTTCAAATCACAGACGCGCTTGAGCAGCTGTGAATACATTCAATGAAGCCAAAAATTCACCTCTCTCTAACAACATATATTTCGTTACTAACAATGCAATGTTACTGAGAAAATTTCTCTTTTTCTATGCTTCAGCAACGTGTGAAACTGTGTTGTCATATACGATTGGTGCACCTAAACGAATTCGGTCTTGCAAGTAAGAGACAAACAACACGCAACGCGATCGAATGCGTTGTGCCGGACACGCACACACCGAGCCACAAGAGAACAAACCTCGCCATCAATCACAACCCGCACCCCTCAGCACTCCCCGGCTGCAAGCAGCATTGTTACGGCTCCATTAAAAGTTTTGATGCATCACACATTATCACTTCCTTTTCAATAAAAAAACGTGCATTATTCTCGTAAGAATAGGGATGAACACATTGCAGACTGACGCAGAAAAAGGTGTTGCATAATGACAAGAAGACTAGCATCACTTACGAAATCAAGCACACCATGTACTGCTGAACTCAACAATGCACTCTACCTTTCTTTACCTCCGTCAACGTGCCACCCGGTCTATCCCCTCTTCCATCACATATCATATTCATACAGCTCCTGCCATCCCCTCGCAACAAATGCAATCGCGACTTAGATATGTTTTCACTTGTCACTCAATCGAATATGTAGGGTAAATGCATGCTCAAGCTGCAATATTAAACGAATGATCCAGCAGCAAAAGGGTCTGCGGCAATCTTTGCCTAGCAGCAAACAACCACGCTGTGGGGGCACAACTCGGCTGTGCTCTTCTGGCTGCTTGGCCAAAGCAAACCATTCAAGACCCCCACAAGTCATCAACAAGAGCAAGAGACAAACGCGTAGCGGACGACTAAACGCGACGCGTTCAGCTGCCTTCACTCGTGGCGGAAGGCCGTCATTCATGCCACTCCCATGAAGCCTTCACGGCACACATGAAAAGTGCTCGAAAGGAGATTTATATTCGAAGAAACAATCGCAAACATGCACACATCAATTAACCGCTTGTGCTCACCGAGGAACAACCACTCATCCTTAAAGGCTTATAATTACTACTGCATTAAATGCATTTCACTGCTCCTTTCTAAGCATTTAATATGGGTACAAATGACATCTGCAAGCAAATTATTAATTAAATATTCAAACAATCATACCATATACAATCATATCAGTAAAAAAACTTGTGGCCCATTGAAATGTTTTTAAGGAATTAAAGATCATCTTACACAGCGAGGCATGCGATATGAATTCACTCAGCATAGAGATGCACATGTCACGACCTATTTATGCATATATACTTACTGCTAGATGTCTGCAACTTTTGCGATATATATGCGCATATATTCACGTTCACGTCTCCATACATACATAAGGAAAACTGTTACGTCGAGTTTGAGGAAACCTATGGCAGAAAAATGCGCTTCATGGCGACGCGAAACTAACATCATTCACCAAATGAAATACGTCATGCATCGTTAAACTCAACAAGACATATATATATATATATATATATATATATATATATATATATATACTTATTTAATGAGCAGTAATCATTGAAGAAAGAGAATTCATAAGACGATTTACAGCGGAAATACAATAAAAATTAGTGCAATTGCAGAGTTTGGCTGCAAACGTTTTATTCCCTCCCTTCTTCTAACAAAAGAAAGTGATGGCTGAAAGTTTCCCTTCTCCGCAATACGGGCAAATGCAATTCGAAATTGCAATAAAAACGCCAACGCAGCTACTTCGCAAGCAATACATACACCGACTAGCACGCACGCTGCCCGCTTTTAACAAAAGAAAAAAGAGTGCGGAATATTTCGGGAGGACAGAAAACCATTAAGTACTAAGGGGATTGTGATGAATAAAATATAGCAATAAGAAAGGCACTGCATACTGATGCGAGTGAGTGACTGCAAAGTCGATGAGGAAATGCGGCCTGAAAGGCATTAAAGGACGTACGTCGTTACCTCCCAATTTCTCACCTCACTTTCCTCATTGATCGCTTTTATTTATAACTTTATCTGCTCGACAACGCCTGCAAACAGAAATCCCAATCGCGCCTGGCAACAGCAATTCGTGAGTGGGCTCATCAAGCAGTAGACAAATTAAACGGCCCACAAGCTGCCAACACCACATTCGTCTATGCCCATTTGAGCACCACGATTAGTGCTACTATTTAACCACGTTACAATCGCACATAAAATCGCGCTGACTT
This sequence comes from Ascaris suum, assembly GCA_013433145.1. Classification (NCBI taxonomy): domain Eukaryota; kingdom Metazoa; phylum Nematoda; class Chromadorea; order Rhabditida; family Ascarididae; genus Ascaris; species Ascaris suum. The sequence goes on along the minus strand of CM024178.1, from coordinate 4,276,654 downwards.
TCTTGGGGATGAAACCTTTACAAATTATTCTGCATCAAACAGCAAGAAAAATTTATTATCAGCCAAAATTTCATCAGAAATTCAGTGAGAGGAAGTGTCAACTAATGTCAACTAAAAAGTCAAATAATCAAAAGAAATGAAAGGCGAATAATAAAGAAATAATCCAACTACTACTACAAAGGAATAGCATTTGTAGATCATTCATCAGCACTCGAATAGAATCCACCCCAGTCACCCATATAAGAAAGTCTCGGAGAGCGTCAAAATTTTCTGCTATAAGGTGAATTTCATCTCCTCGAAAAGCGGTTAACCCTATGGGCAACTCCAAGATCAAACTGCAAGTGCAAACAAAGCGACCAAAATTCTAAAAAGCCTGTAGAAATGTTTAATAACTCTTTATCGAAATAATAATTACACTCGCAGTAAAAATGCATTCCACTAAAAATTTTTCATTTCCTTTTACAAACGGAACATAATTATCGATTTTGAAAAAATGAAGCAAACTCGAGTTTCTCATTCCCCGTTGACGGCAAAACTCGCAGAACACCAATATTAGCGTCATAGTCTCTACCATAATTGCTGACAGCGCCGTTTCCGTTTTCATAAACATATTTTGAAATTAAAGCATCCTACATTTTAGCATAAACTTCACGTCTAGAAGTGCTCCCTCTATGGACACATCGCCGAATTCAAATCAACAAAAATACTGCCAAATTTGCGTCATCAGCTAAAAATTCAACACTTCCAACATCTTCGAAAACCGACAATAACGAATTCATTCGCTAATCACAAAACATTAACCACCTGTAGATGCAATTCAATTGGAGCAAAATGCAACTTACAAACGCAATTATACTTTAAAACTTGAAAGACTCACAAGGAAGTGCATATTCACAAGTTAGATTATTGCATAACCACGCGCATAATCGAGAGATAACACCTCACGGAAAATCACTCTCGACTATTCGCGAACTCATCGTCCCAGTGAGCCCTCTTCAACGAGAACAACCCACTAGCTAGCTTGACAACACGGCGAATTAAAAATTAATTGCTATCAACGAACTGGACATACCATATCCCATCTAATCGATCAAAATCGCACCATTAATGCATGTCTGCCGGCAAAGCTAAATAAAGAAACATCAACAGCCACATCACCGAACGATCGAGTAACCCGAAACAACGTTTGGAACGAACAAATATGAAGTGAAGAGGGTTACGAATAAATGCAATGATTCAAATACGAAAAAGCTAGAAAAATAAAGTAGTATTGGACTCTTAGAGCAGCATGTAATATGGCTTCAGCATCTCACTCAGCTGACCGTAAACTGCCAATAATTAATAAAATCCGTGCAGTGATACCTTTACCTTCGTATTTCAATTTATCCCATCATTCGCATAAATCATTCATTTTCCTGTGACCCGATCGACGGGAGAGGAGATTGATGGATCATCGTGAAACGGGCTATAAGAATTCATCCCGTGGTGTACATCCCAGGCACCAAAATTCATAACTCTAGGTTAATGGTCTTTAGTTGAAATTAAATGGCAAACAGACACATACAAACTCACAGGCATGACATCACCATGTTACGCGACCGCAAAGCAAACAAAGCAAATTTACGAAAGGGTAAGAGGGGAATGAGCACAATATGCGCCTTTTGTCGTTGTGCTAATCAGCTCAACTCGCTTCGCAAATGAGCACGATTTCAAAGCCTCGAAAACGGATGAGTGAAGGGAGTGTTGGTGTGCATGGTACAGTGCGCATCCTCATTTCAATCTATAAGGCGCAACGGATGTTCAAACGTATAAAAAACGAAAAAAAATTTGACAGTGGATTCTCCTACTAGATCGGTTAGTTGACCAGATCCCGCACAAGAAATGCTACTAAGCAGCGCTCGATCGATGGTGGAAAAAATTCAGTTTGCAAATGTTGTAACGCACTGCAGTGTTCGAGCAAATTTTTACTGTGCGTTCAGGTATTCATGAATGCTTTCTACCGGAATAACCGATCAAAGGCCATGCAGTTTCTTTTAAATTTCATCGCTACAAATTTTGTTACATTCGAGGCGAAATGTTCGAAAGACTGGAGCTATGTACTGTCTTGGCGCTTAAATGTTTGCAGAAATATGAAAACATTCAAAAATTAGCAAAACGAGAACAAGAAACCGGGTCCTCGCTTGCAGAATGGAAGAAGAGGAATAACAAAGAGGAAGGGGAAGGGAGGGGGGGGGGATAAGGAGGATGAATAATATGACTGTTCCAACAACTCAGAACGATCGGAATTAACAATCAATTACCGCCAAAAATAAGCAGATCAGAAAAGAGGCCAGTCCCACTTTCTTATGCATATTTCATCAGATACAAGGCACAAATATAATCCGTTAGATAAAAAAAAAACAAAGCAAATTTCCCCTAGTGGAAATTATTTTAAAGAAACATGTTAGTTTCCTGCAGCACGCAGAAATCATAATCGGATCTGACACCCTCATAGGGTCTAATTAAGACCCAGACTGGCAGTTTTAACCCTGTATTGAGTGCCTTTTTAGTTACACCACAAGCTTTCCTCTTTTTTTGAATTTTTGTGCGGTTTTCAGTGAGTCCGAACGTTTTTCTCACTTTTGTATGGACGGAAGATGGAAGAAGCGAATGGAATGTGGGAGATATGCCCACGCATTTTAGAATTCACCCTCTTCATCTTCACGGTCCGTCAATCCAGGACCCACTATTTCAATAGCTGAACTTTTCCAGCTAGTAGAAAAGTGAACAATTTTTGCACTGTGCGAGGCATTAAAGTATTCTGCCAAGGTGACACCCTAATGAGGTGAAAATGACTCGGAGCAGTGTATAAAACAGAGAGGAGGGCATTGGCAAGGATACCGTTATTAAACTAAAATGAGCAACGACAAAATGCTTGAGCAAAGGCAGAACTAAGAGAAACACATCGCAACCTAATTAGAGACATATCCAATGCAGTACTGGCTCATACTGCCGCCTATCCAATAGGTACAAAAATAATTACAACTCACTGCTCAACGCTATCCCGCGAGGTCGTAACTCATAATGTTGCCCTTAGAAGCATTTTTCAATTCTTTCTAACCAATATACAGCCTTAGACATTTTAATGATGACGGTAATAAAGGGACAGCAATCACGAAAAAAATGAAGAACGCGAACGACTCGATAAAGCATTCAATGAAGGCGACTGAGGGAGGAGAACAGGCAGCAGTCCAACCAGCATTTCTTTTTCACCATCGCAAGTAATTAAGAGTAAGCTAAGCATCCAACATCGAATCGCAGCGACAATATAGCACATATATTGAGAGAATTGGAGAAAGACTCTGAATTTAAATTTCTGAAACAAAATTTCGCTCCTGGCCATTCCAGGGGAACCGATGGCCATTCCAGCGGAACCGATCAGCGATCACTGATGGCACGAAACTGCTCATATTACACGAACGACAAAATACATAATATCTGTGCGCAAGAGAGAATTCTCCGCAAAGTTTTGGACATGGCGGCATTATTTGTTGGCTCAGGAATTCTACCGACCGATCTCTGAACGCTCTTTAAAGACCACCTTCCCTCCCATCCTGAATACAAATCGAGTCCGAGATTTCGGGACTGAATTATTGGTGGGTTACTCGGTGAGTGAGCTGGATCACTACTTGTAGGGCAGGCACGGTAACTCCGAACATCCCCGAACTTTTCAAAAGGATGTATGCACTGTGTTCGTTGTTGGAACAAAATGGGGTTGCATCTAATACTATTCTATTCCAAAACGACTTAAGCAGATGCGAAAAAAAGATAAACGATAAGCGGGAATACACGAAATGGAATCGAATGACGTCATGTCTGTGCAAGATTAAGACGCCTCACCAGAGAGATATGATTGCAAGGACAGACGCTAAGAAGATAAGTCAGAAGCCTCACTCATATAATAAAGTTCTCCAATTTGAACGACAACTTCCAATTATGTGAATATTTCGCTTTTCTTTCATTCTCCTATCTAAAATGACTGTCTGAGAATGCTAGGGTGTCAAAATTTTTTCAACTCCATAAAGGAAAGGAAGCTCGTGACACGCTCCTCCATCTTCGACCATACCGTCCTATAAAGACGGTTATGTAATCAGACTCGATGACCCTTCCTCTGCGCCCTTCTTGTGGAGACTGCGAGATTTTTTAAGCATCCCTCAGTGCAACGTTTGGAAAGATTCAAAAATTATGTACTAGAAAGAAAAACGAACAAAATATACGGCAGACAATATGAGAGAATGAAATGCGTTGAAAAATGAAAAAAAAGACTTCACTTAACTTTCCTGACTCAATCAAGAAAAAAGACTCATAAGAGACCTCTTATTCAACTAACACCGATCGCCGGATAACGGAGTTTCTAAGCACCTCTAAGCGGCTTAACACGATTGTCCGTGATATCGACCGCTTCGCATATGTTTCCTCACAAGTTCCACCTTTTCAACTATAAACGCTATGCCTAAGGAATCTGCATGCTTTCAAATATACCGTACGAGTGATCTTATGAATTAATCGCACTTTGATTTGCCATTAACATTTATTCACTCCCATCTTACACCAGCTGGACGAGATCTGGAAACGAATTCCTATTTGAGAAAAAGTGAGTTTGATCATGCAGGAGTAGAAGGTTTTTTTCAACGTTATTTCAATTACAACGCACTTTGAATATCGGCGTGACAACGTGGTAAAGCCAAAGCCGTGAAAAAGGCAACTTCCTCGATTTTTACACCACCTTCATTAGCTCTAAATCTGGACGATCACATCCGCGTATACATACTTCAGATATCAGAGGATAACAGGGAGGTGCGACGAGAGGAGACTGGGAAGGAGGAGACATTCAGTCTTGAGATAAAGAACAGACAGCTAGCCACAAACAGCTCGTTTCAAACGGTTAAAATACGATCAGGAAAAATTGCTATCATACAAGAGGCCTTTAATTAACAAGTCGAAAGGATTTGATCACAACATTTCTTCAATCGAAAGTTTTCATTTCCTCAGAACGATGAGCAATGACGAGATCAACAAGATTCCCACGTTTAATTATTTCTGTCACATCGCTATGAACGATGAACTGATGCAAATCATAGTACACCCTTCCTCTGTCTTAAGTTTTATGAGACGAACTCCTCGCTCCTCAGCACTCACCAAATCACGCCTTAAAGACTGATGGCCTTTCAAAAGACCTCTTCCCTGTAACTGAATATCAACTGCACAGTTCAAACCCGTGCCACGCAACAAAATGCACTACCTTCTCGCTTCTCTGCTCGTTCCGCCCTCTTTACTTAAAGCCTTGTTGTATTGTGCAACTTGATGTACACTCTTTACTCGCATCCTTATCGACCATTTTCACTGTTTTTCCCTCATTCATGACATCCGACCATTAACTCATTTCAACAACTAACTGCAATAAGGAAATAGACTTACTAATTGGTGCCATCGGTGGTAAAGGCATTGCTCCATACGCGGGAATGAGACCTGGAAAACGAGGCGGTAGGGCCATCTTCAGATCCGTTTCTTCCTTTCTTAATTTCACTCACGTTCAACAGTGCTTTTTCCGTTTCGGGACGCTTTCTAATCGGCGTCAATGCCTAAAATGTAATATCTGCAGTCATGACGAAAAGTGAGAGGAAAACTTTATAGGCATTTATCACATTTTTGGCGAATATAACGAATAAAAATGATACGAAAAAGCATACTGAAATAAACTTTAGAGCAGCACGTGTAACCGATGTAATGCTAAGGTGCGCAGATGCAAAAAATTTACGAAAAAGCAACGGCGCCAATCAAAGACAGCATAGGGGAAATGGAGGAGCTCTCACACACGATGTATAGATAAAATGAAACACATTCGGTTAATGCCAAAAATAAATATGCTTCACTGAAATGCCAGACACATAAAGCATATAGATAGAGGGTACTGCGGAAGAGGTGAGAGTGGAGAGGGATCGGTGAGGGGAAAGCGGTCTTGAGACAACAAGGGATGGCGCAGAACAGATTAGGGGACCATGCTCTTTTTTGTCGTTTTTTTAAATTCAACTACTTTGAAATACAGGGATTTTCCGATGCTTGGCCAAAGTCGACGGCTAACGCCATGGCCGGACATTGCTTCTGCCTCGATCGCTTTAAAATCGATTTGATTATAGACGAGCGAAATGCGTTCAAAGGTTGAAAAAATGGCTGAAAAAGAGAGAAAGCGTCTTACAAAAGTTTGCTACCGCTGAAATCTTCGCTAATTTAAAAAACCTCATAAAATATGACTTTTGAATCCATCCTCTCCAACTTTCTGATCGTCACACATGTCCCATCCAAAAAGTTCCACTGTGGTGGGAAAGATCAATTCCCATCTTCGCACTATCATGACGCCTTTGAAAAGGTTTGAGGAGTGCGCGGACATGGGGTCTACCCCACTGAGAAAGGCCGTTTTAAAGAAGCTATGAAGTCATATGAACGAACTGCCATTAAGGTATTTACCCATTCAGCTAGTATCACCTAACCTGGACTGCTATCAAGGTGCTCGTGTGCACGTCTATCCTTTCCTCCGTAACTCCGAATTAACACATTCCCCGCAGTAAAAGCCCCGAATAGGCTCCCGGCCATTTCTGACTCAATTTAGTGGCGACGAGACATTTAAACTAAAAAAGGCTTTACCAGCTGAATTAAAACATGAAACTCATAGGCGAGCTTCCACACAAAACCCGCTTAACATCACAATGGGTTGTGGGCAACCACAAAGCAAACAGAAACCACTGTGAACGATTTTGGTGACGATTAGTCAACGCAACAAAGGTACCAGTACAATTAGAGACTGCGAATTTACATAGCAACAACGGGTCAATGACCAAAAAAAAAACAAAAAAACTCGAAGCTCTGAATCGCATCACAACCAACGGACAATTCCCTCCCATCTCCGACAATCCCATGAAACAAAAATACCTTAGCATCAGCCAAACAAACCGGAAAAATCAAGGTTGTGGGTATCTATTCACCCAAGGTGCAAAATTTAGATGAAGACACAGGCGACAGGTTGGGAGGAAGGAGAAAAGCTGGTTGAGAATAAGACAAGGTGCTGGCTGAATATTATGTACCTGTTAGCATCCTTCTCGTTAATTAAGTTTCAATCGTTAAAGAGTTTACTCTGAACAACTACTCGATGAAATTTGCCGTATCGATGGTGCGAGGGACTTGTGCTCGAAGAGAAGAGAGCGGAATAGAGTGCAGAGAGTTTAGAGAATGCAACTTGCCTATTTGCCAGAGATGGAGAGAGTTTTGAGAAATGCAATTTGGGTGAATAAATTCACCACACGAAGATTCGGCGTTCTACAGGAATCTTCAGCGTTTTGCAATCGTTGCAAAAGTCGCAAAATAATTTGCCAATTCAAAAAAAAAAAAAATCGCGCTATACTATAAGGTTTCAATTTTATACCTTAGTTTCTTCGATAAAACGCCCAGGGCTTCTATCTTCACATATTTCCTGAACGAAGAAGTCATCCAGACAAAGAGATACAAATCATCTGAAACCTCACAAATAGCAGTTATGCATTAGGAAGCGACTATACGCATAATTAGACCTTTACCACAGAAACGTCTCCTTCGGTCAGTCGACTTTTAATGCATCCCAGAATCTAGCAGACGGAGGGGAAACTACCGAGCCTTGCTGAGTAATGACTTATTTACAGAGAATTTCATAATAAATTCCAATAAAATTTCGCAGATCTCCTTTGGGACAGATGAGTTATGCGCAGAATTGACAGCTGGCAAAAAAACATAGAGGCAAATTGAATGGAGAAATAAAAATTCATTCGAAATGGTTTTAGCAATTTGCACGGATGGATAATGCTTGCATACTAAATGAATTTCAAATTCAAGCATAACATATGTATCAATTAAATGCTGTGTAATAATGATAGAGAGTTCATCATTGGCGCAACGAGTTCTGGGGCAGTAAAGGCAACAAATATTTCAGTTTGTTAATCGGCTCACTTCATTGCTTATGCGAGGTATCGGCTTCTCCTTCATCAACTCCATGAAGCACCGATCATCCTTTTTGGTTTCCCGTAGTCACTGATTTCCCCACGTGTAGAGTCGAGTAAATAGAGTCGACCACTGTAGGCACCTTTAAAATAGCGACTGATCTATTCAGTCAACGTAAGTAAATCGCAACAAAGAAATTCCGCAGCGATGCTATACGTTCAAATAATCTCCTGCGAAGCTTAGCGTATTTGATCTTTCGACAGTTGAGACGACCCGATGAAAGAATTAATCGGGTCCGCTGATATGGCATAAAAACCTTGAATAAATCATTTGCAGTCCTTTTTTCGACAATTAATGTGCCCTTCCTTGCGAAGAAGCATCAAATCGGCAAGAAAATCAATGAAAATAAAAAATGGAACCAAAAAAAGCTTTAAAAAAAGGTTGCCTTACTTCTTGAGTTTATCACCACTGATCCTGGGAAAAGTGGACAACATTTAATAAGTTTCAAAACATAATTTCCCAAAAATCAATCCGCTATTTCTCGTTCGGGGAAATCTGCTAGACAAGAGGCGTTGTTGGAAGCCGGAAATAAAACCGCAATGATTACAAAGAAATGTCGACTGCATCAGAGCATTAGTTTCTATCCGAAATGCCGGACATTTTTTCGAAAATTGTTCGCTATTAAGCAGTATTCAAAATATTTATGGCTACCGCATTGCCTCCGTTCATGAAAACTCCCTGAAATTTCCTAACACAATTGGCTCCTTTTCAGCGCTGCAGACATCATTCGGACTAATCCGTACCTATCATACAGCAGGTAGACATTTCTCGATCGACATTCTACGCCATCTGGTGTCGGAGTCGCATTCGCCTCGTGATCTTCCGTAGCATTATTCCCTTGGAAATCTCACACCTTGTATGGGTCTCCTTCAAACGAGCCGTTACGCAATGTTAGCGTTCTATGCGGAAACTGCGTCCGATAAATCTGTAATGGAACAGCTCATTGTCCTAAAAGGTAAAAGAAAGGCGGCATTTAGTATAACTTGGCATGGATGTCAGTCCCTCATCCCTATGTGTTTAATTCGCGGTGGTGGGGAAAGGGTAGTAACGTTGGTTCATCAGAGGTTTTAGTGTATAGATACTGTTTTCTATGCGATATAATATGAAAGGTCTGTATTACTGTTTGTAAATTTAAATACGTCTTTCTCTTGCAGAAACAAAGTGTTCTGATGTTTTGTACATCTTTACTTTTGTTTTTATCTTTACCGTTGCAATCAGGAATTCATTAGACACCCACTTATTGGCGTGTACGAGTCTCTCAACCTTTCATGACCGAGTTTTCGCAGCCAAAAGTTGCGTTCCTGCGATTCGCGTTAGGCATATCTGTCCATACGCCTACAAAAATATCGCCAAAGCGAGTGATCAAGTTTTGGTGTATTTTTGCACACCTTAAGGACGGAGCCGAGTTTTGAAAATTCTGCGGAGAGACCGGTCAAAATCTCAAATGTGCAATCAATCGCTCAACTGCATAATTTTCTCCAATGTTTGAGGCATTGATACAGCGCGAATTCATTATATCATGCAAGTTGCGAATTCAGCATGCACCTTCATAATCCAACATATTATGAAATTCTTAATTATCCACATTCAAATATCACCGCACAAACGTTCCACGCAGGTTTCATTAGCGTCGAGTTACGCAGCCAACACATACGGATTTCGCATTACACCAGAAGAAATCATTTTTAAAGCTTTAGCTCGCTGCTCGAGCGGAATTGACGATGCTCATCGGATCGGAGGCACAAATTCCACAGTCACTCGGGGTCGGAAGCCGAAAGTCATTACTGCTTCAGGTTAAAGCTTCTGAAGAAAGCCTGTAATCGGAGCTTCTATGGATCACTTCCGGGAAATTAACCGAAATCGTGCATCCTGTTGGCTTCCAATAAGAAATCCAGGTGAGACTAGTCCTACGAACTAGTCAGTGGCAACTGAGGACCGGGTTCAGACGATGCTCTCAAATCGGCAATCCTTGTTTGCGTCCCTCATTTCCTGGTGGTAGCACTCAGACAGCGCGCGACCATCACTCCTCTCTTCCCTTCTTGCTTGGCTGATTAAGAAAAGATAGAAAAGAGTGCCACCACTAGTTGTCTTAGGGGTGTTAACACAAATGTTCCCGATCACATAGGAATCCCATCAGTCGACGACGCCTTAATGAAAGCTAAAATGGAACCTCGCAACAAAGAGTTCAAATCGTTCCGATGCAACAGCGAAACCAGCAATGGGCCTACTGCGGAACTGAAGTGAACGATTGTTGATGTTAATTCAAGAGGAAGATATTTAGCGTTTCATTAGTGCACAAAACGATTTTATTTAATTCGTGAAAGTTTTAATTCAACTTAATTCCCATTTAAAAATTTATCTGATGTTATAATAGGAAAATCATTAATTTTTTAAGTTCGATAGAGCCAATTTTATAAATGTGTACATAATTAAATTGCTTTCTATATTATGGGACACTATCCTTCCTGATGTCTCTCGATGGACGAAAAATAACTGATTGGTAACATTCCACGAATTCTTTTGTTGCTCTCCTTTCACATCGTTCAGGCACTGGTTTAGTATTCAAAGCGGCTCCTTCAAAACTTGTTTAACGTTGAGAAGATGTGAGTTTTTTAGACTGAGAGGTACTGATTTTATATCTGCCCGATTCGGTAAGGAAAATATTGCTGCGTAGAAGATATGGTCGACAGCCGTTTCTTACACGCCAATATTCAGAGAAGTGAGGGGAAGAATAATTGCCGCTCCCAATGTTTTTGTTCTCAATAGGATGCTTTATTGAAGGAGCTTTGTATCGACAATACGAAGATATCGACCATGAAGAAGGTTTCTGAAGCGCATCCAGTTCAACTGAATATAAAATATCTAGGATGTCGAACATTACCATGGATCGCTGTTTCGATAACCTCGGATATACCACTGAGTTCGTATAGCGCTAATCTTGAAACGATTGGCAAGGCTTTCGTCCTTAGTTATGCTCAATTATAGAATGCCTCATCGAAACAAATATATGCATGTGACGAGCGTTATGCATGCTTGTTATGATTTCTCATGCTAAAGAATTCTCCAAAGTGTATAATACCCAGCTATTGACGCCACAATCTTTTTTTTTGTTCACCAATAGTGGGATTAACAATAATTACTCTTATTCGGCGAGTAAGCGATAAAATAAAATCGTCAAACACCGAGAAATTTAATACAGCAGATTTAATAACCAAATAATAAGTAACCCGTCCAGTTCTGGAAGAATTGAAGACTTTAAAGTGGCAGCAAATCCACGCACACAAACAGCAGATTTGCATGCACTTATTTTGCTTATGAGCCAGAACGCATTCTTTAATTGGAACCTGGCTTGTCTATGCACATATACATAGGCGTTTTTGTTTGTCTGGCCAAAAGTTCCAACTAGGAAATTGCAGAATCTAAAGTCATAAAAGTTGTTGAACATGACGCTGCACTGTTGCCTAACTGAAAAAAACGAGCTCATAGTGGAACGTCGTCAATAGAAGGTGGTCAGCGCAGTTAAAACATGATTGCACTTTCTCACTATTTGCATGAAACTGGCTGTCGGGATAAGCGGAATGCGAACGCGCATTATGTACCAGTCCTTCTCGGATGTCTTTATACTTAGTCATATTTGGTGCCAGCTGTTGAGTGGAAACATATGATGCCATCGAATCGGTGCACCTTCCTAGAGGTTCCCTTTTAACTACAGTCATATAGAAGGGGATTACCTCATGCAGGTGATTACCGCATTAAGACAGAATGTTAATCCGAATAAACAACCATTTATTTGTCTTTACAAACACTCTGACGTATCACAGACGAGGTCGGCAAAACGATAACAAATATGTGGCATGAGTGACGCCTAAATATCCGACACAAATGCGAGTGATGTTCCACAAGCAGATGTGAAGTATACGGAAATGAGCTGATAACACAGTGCAAAGTACTGATGAGAAAATGATTCCTTATGGTACTTGTACGACAACAGAAATGAAACGGCTAAAACAGAGACATGACTTATTACCGTAAACACAGCATAACTTATTGCAGTAAACAGGCATTACGGCAGACAGGCATTTATTCATACGCTTCACTTCTATATGCAAGTGATACAAGAGGACAGAACTAATCAATCGATCAACTACCTATGGATCACTGATTACAACACTTCAGTCTACTATCATTCGCTAAACCCTATCATCACAAAACGGTTCCATAACAGCGAAAGCATTTCAATTATGAAATCATCAATAACAATATCGTCTCAAATAGACCCGTAGAAAAGAAATAAGAGGCCGAAAACGTACTGATAAGCTAATCGAAATGTACAACAAAAATATAACAAAGACGACAATAGAAATGAATTGTCCGTTTTTGATGGTGAATTGCGCATTTAAATGGTCCTTCATCAAATACTTTAATTTGTAAAGGAATGAAGAGAAATTAATTAGAGTTTGAGAGTAATTCCTCAGATCTAGAGAAATACCTGAAATGTTGCTTTCACCACCATTTATGGAAATTAATGTCCACTGTATCGAAGTCAAATGTTAAATGTACTTCGATAAATATAAAATAGTATTTCAAAGATTATTGCAATCAGGTTTGTTTTACAAGATGCCGTATGGGATGCAATTTCCTAAGAATCGGTAGTGGATGTGCCTCTGTATTAAATACCCAATCATCCAGAGATACAATAGATGCATCCGTAAATGTTAAGTAAGCATATTTTAGTGTTTCGGCGAGGAAGAAACTTTGTTGAACGTCATCACTTCCCTGAAATAGTCAATTTTTTAGCATTGTAAATCGACGCAAAACAACTCCATGTCTATATCACACTGCTCCTATTTCTTCATATTTACATTAGTATAATAGTCGGAAAATTCTGCTTTCCCTCCCCAACTCCGCGGGTAATCAACGGACACTTGCGAAGACTGATACTGCAGTTTTGGTATGGTAAATTCACTTTGCATAGAGGTAGATATCCATTCATAAGTGCGTCGTGTTGTTTGCACCGGGACAAAAATGAACGTGAGAGGGCTGATCTATGAACAATTAAATCAAATTTTGAAACAGTATATTTAAAAATTATTGTTTTATGAATTATCCTATACCTTATCCAAAAAAATTTACCATTTCTTACTGGAAGAAACTTTTAAAAATGCTAAGAAAAACTTAGTTCCATAACATAACGAGCGATAAAGTTTTTATGAAACACAGAGCGATCTCAGCGGCTAAAATAACGCAATATTCAAGGAGGCAACACAGGCGCTTACCCCGCTCGCGTCATAGACATTCACAAGTCCTGCATAGCCGCCTTCCTTCTTACAATATTTTTCAATGGCCTGAATTGCTGCCCAAACCCATTCTTTATAAATTGGTTTTCCAGTGAGTCGCCATAAATAAAACCATCCCTCGATTACTTCTGGCCGCAGAATGTATCCATGCTCACCGACACTGAAAGAAACTTTTAGGAATTGGTATGGAGAATGGAAGAGATTTCTTTCTTCACAATATATATGCACATTTGCACGACTATAATCAAATTATTTGAAGTTATTTCTATCAACTTAGATCAGAAACAATGCAGTGGAAAGCCTGTTCTTTGAATAATATGTAGACATTTGAAAGACTTTTCAAGTAATTAGAGATGGGCAACGCCGACTGTGTTTTGAGTGACAACTCAAATCGCGACTATAACATAAGTTATCCGGCCATAGTTATCAACGTTCAAACTTTTATATTAAAGGTAACATACGAAATTCTTTCAATAGAACCTAACAATTCACAACGAAAGTGATAGGGAATATTATTTTTCGCATCATAGACATTCACCCTTAAGGAGCGTCATTTTTGGGAAAGCATGCTCAAAACCTTTAGACGCCAACTGGTGACTCACCACTTCAATAATCCACTCTCGAGTTTGACACATCACCCTCCCTTCTCATCGCTACGTCCCCATACAAACTTTTCTACTTCCCATAAATTTACTCCAAGCTTAATTTGCCGAATGCCATCATAACATTCGACAAGCACAGTGAAGGCCCACTCGTCGTCGAGACACTAAAAGTAGTACTTCGACGTAGAAGATCCAATTAGCGTCATTGAAACGTTAGGAATGAGCTTCTTTCCCTCACAATCGAATTATTGAGACATCATCAGAACGCATTTTTTAAGAAATGATGTGTTGCGTGTTTCGTCCAAGAAATTTCACCCGCCGAAGGAAGGAAGCAGAGGAGAGAGGGAGTAGGGGGTCGGATTTCGTCTATTTCATTCATATAGGTATAGCAGGTCTCGAATTTGAAATAATGGTTGATAGAGAGACTTACGAGCATTGTCATCCCAACAACTGCTTCTTATTGGCAAAGGATAAAACCACAAAAAAAGAGTGGTAAGAATAACATTCACGATCCTGCATTCCTTTCGAGCGTAAAGAAATTTCGTGTGTTATCATCTCATGGTATCAAAGAGCTTTCACTAATAAGAACACACACACACACACTCACATTGCTTTCGCTTCATCGTCGCTTGTAAAATAGAACATTTCTGGGCCGAGACCCGTTTTTGAACGAACGTATGACTCGTGGCACGTGTTCCCGATCTCCTCCGCGAGATTCATGATCCTGAACTCATCATAACTTAGAAATATCACTTCGTTAGCATACTGAAACGAACAACCGACGCCATGAGCTTGAGATTTTGTCTTCAAACAAAAATCCCACGATGTAAACTTTTCGAATCGAAACGTAAATATATGTGGGAAAATTATGTTTCAATCACCTGACTCGTTGCAATTTCTTATCAACAATACATACGAGCAGCACATAGATGACATGATTTCTCTCCTCCCCCACCCCCCCCCCCCTCAAAAAAAACCGACTCTAACAGATGTCACAAATGATGATCACAAAATGTAGAGAATTCTCGATAAAAGTGATGACTCTTTTCTGATATTGATCAATAAAATGTTGTATTCTGATATGTTTAGAGGGGGTTGACTTGATGGCATCCATAGTTCGATATTCTGTTCATCCTTCAATTCTTTAGCTAGCACGTCTGATTAAACGTTGACAGTACTCGTTATGTTCTCTTCAAATAAACTCAACAGGATTCTCGAAGCATTCGATAACTTCTCGCTGAATGGTTTTCTCAGTCTCTTTGCATATTAACTTGAAGGCACATAAAAGTACTTTTAATTGTCGTCGAACTTCTCCTCCCATTTTGTAGGACATGTCGGTTAGCAATTTACCTTTTGCATCATTTTGTAAACATCGATATTTTCAGTGCACTCATGCGATTTTATAGACATTCGAGCAATCAGTACCAACACCTGGAATAACCAGGTAGTTCACTTGATAGCCGTTTGGATTCTAAAGGGATGATAAATGACGACAGTGTAATCACTGTCTAATGGTTCAAAGCGATGAAACCTCCCTTCGCATAACCTTCGCCATAGCTTCCCCCACTTTTCTGAAGACACAACTACAAAGCAAATTTTCGCACATTTAGTGAATTTCTCGCGAAAGTTGCGTACTTTTTGGACGAAAAAATGCAGAAAATTTACCGGCAATGAGAGACTTCCGGATAGTTGACCAAGAACAGAGCCCCATAAGTGTTTTCAAGACGAACCTCTTTGCCTTTTCAGGATCACTCTCGAGGCGTGATTGCAGTGCGAACATTCCCACACAGAAGCATGCCAGATGACCCATTTTGTGCTCCAATATTCCGTTCCTCCACTCGGCCACGTAAGTTAAACCACCCTTCGATTTCCTCACCATTCTAAATGAACGTAACTTGTTCAGCATCTCGAATTTTAAATTGTCAGAGTCCATCTTTGCCTACATTCATCTCTCCTACTATCTGCATATTGAGCTACATCTAACTGGTTCAGTTATCTTTAACTGCTTTACTAACCGAATTTGCATATTTAACTAGAATTCACTTAGCGACCGCTCCAGTAAAGTAGCCCGTAAAGAAATTTGCATATTTTATGAGACGCTAATCGAGCATTAACAAGTTTCATGACCCGATGCACGTTTACCTTTAGTGATTCCCGAGTTGAAACTGTCAAACTGACAGACAGACGCAGACACAAAAATTGACAGAGACAAGAAGTCATAACGCACTCTTGCAAAAGCGCATATTACGTCGAGAAGTGCACCAGAGCGGCTGGCACAATATGCGCTTTTGTGTTATTCTCACTAACCGAGTAGTTTAATAAGTCCGCAAGAAAAAATTTGAACATGCAGGATAATACCTTAAAATTAAACAAGTCTCTCCGCCCACACGTCTTCTATTTAAAAAACTTTAGCCTGTAAATTTGCAAAACCATCACATTGACGATGTGCCTGTATGCCTGCTTCTATTTATCCGTCTGTATCTCGGCAGTTTCAGCTGAGGAACGAGTGATACTAGAGCTACAGAATTTGATTGTGTAATATACACCACTGGATAACATCTTACTCATAGCTCACAAACTCTGAAGTTAAGGAAATCAAAAATGGTGAAAGACTCGTATGCTTGCAACAGCGATCGCTCTTTCACTGTACTCGAATTGCTGTGCGGCGAACTTAAAATATGAAAGCACTACTCAGCACGGTCTATTTGATAATTTCTCAATTCGGTCGGTCAGGCTAGTGGCGCTCAAAAGCGTTTATCACGCAAACCTCTCACTCACACCAAACCTCCGGCACGTTTTCCCACTTCTTCTATACCTTCTACAAAAGGTAAACCAACCTGGAGGTTTAAATTACACCGAGCAAAATTCATAACGTTAATTTCATTATTTCTAATCTAACTTACCGAGCAAACAGGCAAACATACACGCACACATATATGCATACGAACAAAAAAGTTGCCATGATGCACTTGCAAATTTAAGTTCAGATCATTATGCAAATTCAGGTTTGCAAGACTGACCAATAAATAGTTTATAAGTTGGAAAATACTGTAAAAGAAAAGAAAGGTGTACTGTTTTTCGATAGCGTCGATTGTTTCCGTATACATTCTCCACGCTTGAGTGTCGTTTTTATTGCTTTGAATATAACTTTTGATGAGATATTCGTAGAAACTATCCCCCATCGCACCTAACGATACGTGTGTCCCCGTCCATGTACCTGAAATGGGATCGCTGGTTCATACAACAACTGAAATTAGACGAGTAACAAACGAACATCTTAAATTTCAAATGAAAACTTTATACTCATCGAGGTGTGTGAAACGTTTCAATTTATTCTCCATCGCTCTTCATATTTACCACCAAAATACCTTTCTCTATTAACTGCTCTACTTATATTACATCAACTTACTGCATAAACTTGAAAATTACATCTTTAGTTCTCGCAACCAGCTGAAAATATTGCGCTCTTTGCCATGCAAGTATATGACCCTTTACGATGAATCGTTGCGGGGCTCCTTTTCAAAGCTTTTGCAGGATCGGCAGGAACTTTTAAATGATGTTAGAAGAGAGATGCAGAGAGGTGGAAACATTCGAACGACCACAATAGCTTCCCATGCAAACCAAACGGCACCGAAATGATGGATGATGCCCTCCACGCATTGAGCGTTTCCCATCACCTCACTCGCTCGTTACTGCACTTTGAATGAGGAAGCTGGGAAATCAATAAATCATCACTCAGTAATAGAGGTAAGCCGAGCGAAGCATGACAGCAACAGACAGCACCTTCTTGGCATACTTTAAAAGTATTGCTTCAGCAAGCGCTTACGGCGAAAAGCAGTCAGCTTACCTGAGTCAGCCGAAAGATAGTTGGGATAAAGACCACCAATTTTCTCTATCCTGTCCAAATGGTCACGGATTGCTTGAACCTGAAACCCAAAACAACATAAATTCCATTGACCTGTATGTATGATTTGCAGAACGAAGTACAGTTTGATCAGAAGAGTTTTTAGAGTTAAAAAGAGGACTGGTGAGTCAGAAACAAAGAGATTGGTCAAGCAATAAATTTGGAGAAATCAAGGTTTCCGTCTTAAGGAAGAGATTGATCGGTATCAGTTCAGAGCTCACATTGACTGTGCAGGTTGCACTCATAAAGCGTTTATGTAACCAGACGCCGATATGAATACAGCTTCCAAGCAATTGTGACATTCGCTAATGCACTGGGGAACCTATTTATGCAAGCTGCGCAACGCTTTTCGAATAGTTTGTTCGACACTTTGGGAATTCCGCCACACCTCTCACATTTGCGTCGCTCTATATGAATCTCCACCTATCGTAGCCGAGATTCCGATCTGAGAATGAGGGAGGAGGGCAGCAAAAGCAATTGTTTTGACGTTCTCAGGCTTGAGCCAATGAACCCATAATGAAAATCTCAAGAAAAATTATTCAACTGTAACAATCACATGAAGCTTTACCGTTAACCATCCTTCCCCCAATCTCTTCGCTCTTTTGCAATAGGACGGAAGGGAGATTTCACCCTCATTCTGGCTAGGCCTTGCCCATCAAGGCGTAGCCAAACCTCGAGAAAACTTGTAACCTAAACCACATTCTAATATCTGGAGGTCACAGCAAATCTCACATTTGCATAAAGCAGAGAAGAGAGCAATTTTAACACTGTGCTTCGTTAAAGAAAGAGGAAAGCAAAAACGATGATCCCTTCTCTCTGTAGACGGTGTTTCCAGTGATCACTGATAAATAGGTGAATTCGAGATGAAGTGAGCCAAATTCAGCCAAAATCGACGATCCTCCATTTGCCCATCCATAATTGCTGATTTGGCCTTTAAATATTATATCTTATTCTTTTCCAACTAGTACTTCAATACGACTGTAAAATTATATGCAAATAATTGCAAAAATGAGACCTTAATAATAAAAAAATCGAAAAATTCAATAATACAAAGAAAATTGAAAATGTAAACGCAAAAAATTCCACCTATGCTGTTAAATAAAGTTATGCTGAAATTTTTCAGCAATTTAGCAAAAATATCGACAAAGTAAACTGCATTAAATGTAGTAAAACAACTAGTAAATTAGTTAAATGAGCGTCATATTTATAGATTGCACCTCTTTAACATGAATCTCAAGGAAACTGTAAACTGTAAAAGTAAGTGTGAAACTTCAAAAAATATGTTTGAAATGCTAACTATGTTCACTATTGTGGAAAGCAATGTACAATACAAAGGATTACAACATTTATAAATAAGTTAAGCAACATTATTCATAATAAAGTTGTAACAAACCACTCGAAGGGTTGAGTGATGATTTAGGAATACCGGTTTGTGTGTTGAATGCTTTCAATAGAACATCACCGATGCTTTTCGCTTTATCACTGAAAATTCGCTACTAAAAGGAAAAAATTCAGCAATATTACAACCATATAATTTGTTCATCATACAAGGCAAATGAGTCTATGATTGTATCCAGATAGCTGAATGATGGTGATCATGAAGCAAAAATCTGGCTTATATTCTGTAATAACTGTAATATACCATAAAACTATTTGGTATACTTTTCTGAACCAAAAATATGAAATAATATGTTCAATGTTGGAATTATGTGACGAGAATATTTCAGCTTTCTTGATTCTAGACGGCAGATGAAAACCGCAGCATATTTGAATCAGCTCAATTAGTCAATGGTTATTTGTCCGGAAGATTTGTATCCTCGGTTAGATCGCAAAGACCGCACCAACCTGACTCCTGTGCTAAATGATCAATTATTAATCAAAGTGTGAGCCAAACAAAATAGGCCTTTTCATAAACGGTAGTAAAAAGAGCAATTTTAAACCTTGGAAGCTGTCAGCACAATATAACTATCAGTGTTCAATGATATATATCGATATCTCAATTGTATAACAAATGAAGTACCGAAGATATGCAAAAACGGTCCAGGAAAGACCTAGATTGTACTACATAATAAACTGTTTGAAAAAAGCTAACATATAGAAATGTTCTCCGGTTAGCGCATAAGCAGAGAGCATGCCTCCCAGGAAGCGAATATTCGTCTCGAAAACCGACAACGATCCACTCACGTGTGTTATGTCGAAATTCTTCTTTAAATAATTTCGTGCCTGCAAATTCAAAATTTTGTATCAGGAGCACGTAATGGAGTCACCACATATATCATGCCGAAAAGATTTCTTGGGGCGCACGCTTGAAAATTTTTGTGGCCAAGAGAGAGGAGAGGACAGCTTTCCATAACCGACCCACTTTTGAGAAATTTTGAGGCATACGATAAAGATGCTAATAAATTTCGGCAAAATTTCCTCAATTTCTTGACGGACGGAGTTAAAACATCAGAATTCTCGAGGAGATGGGTACCTCTTCCCCCGCACCCCTCATCCCCTTTGCTCTTCTTCCATCAGTTACATAAATGTGTAAAATAGATAACGAATGAATGTCGTATGCTGACCCGAACTAGATCAAAAACACTTCAGGCTTCTGAAAGCGAAAATAACTGCAAAATAGCAAGAGAAATAAAAATGTGGTTATTGTGGAATGTTTCGAATTGTTTCTTGAAAACTTAGCGCTTTATTAAAGAAGACCAACAAGAATTGCGGCATTCAAACCTCAAATATGCCCAAATTCGGAGTCCTCGAGACAAGAAACTTCCTAGCGAGCAACTGAGTGGTCTGAATCATCTGTTGTACTACATGCGGCAATGTGTAAAACTTTTCACCTTAGTTAGGTAAGAGCAGGTTCCGATGAAATATACTCATAATGCCGTTCACTTCTTATGTGACGCAAAATACTAGAATTGTTGCCATCATTTATTGCACCGAGTGCATGATGTAGTGGCAAACGGTTTAATTATCGCACGCAATATTTGCCAACCAATCCCCCCGTCTGTTGAGAGAAAAGACTTATAAATAATAACGTGAATATGCGAGCTAGTGAATTCGTTCGCTCTTCGTTCGAATACCCATAGCCATGACCATACCCATGTATCAGACTGAAGGAAGCGACTCGACGGGTCAACACCTCCAATTCGAATATGAAAATGACGTCAAACCTCAATATATTCATCGGTTAGACCCATAATGAAAAGCGTATCAAGGCCGTCGACCATTGTGGCTGCGAGACCCGAACCAGCACCGCCAAAAATCCCTTGGCTATAGGCTTTCTTCGCGATTGGCTGTACTTCATTCTCACCCCATGCGTATTTCTTGTAGCCATTCCACGCGTGCAACATCATCCTTCTTATGAACCTCCGACTCTCACCTGCAAAGTTCAATCTTTAAAGAAAGATCTATTCATAAGACACCCGCTAACCGCTTAACTCATATTGAAGTCACCGAAAGTTCAAAAGCGCACTGAAAAACGGGCAAGCCACCCGATGGAATTGCCCGCTGATTTGTTGATTTCTTGCTGTTTTATATAATCAGGAGGAAGTGATTGGCTTTGGAGGAGGGGGGGGGGGTGAGGAGAGGGAGGAGCTGGATGGGCTACAGGAGACAAATCTGCGATCAAGCGCAAAAAAAGTAACGAGACCATTTCCAATTTTAAACAGCGATTGTTCTCAAGAGGGACTGGAAAACAGAAATCCGTGAATTTATTTTTGCATATTGAAGCTGTTCTAACACGACATTGGCCGAATGAAGTAATCAATAAGGAAATTTTCTAATCGGAATTTTCAGCAATCTTTTGAGAACATAAAAAGTGAGTCTTGCAAAAATTTCTTTCTATTTGGGCACTAAGCAGAACTAAATGAAAGAGCAAATAAGATAAAAAACTATTTAAATGAAAGAATGAAGATTCTCATTAACACTACAAGGAAGCTGAATTTGAACACACCGTCACTGATTGCGCTATCATTGGAAGTGACCTTGCCACCGTCGTCGTCGTGAAGCAGTACCATCTCCACAGAGGTATTCTCAGCCGACTGAAAAAAATGCTTTTCTGGATGTAATACTTATATTTACATTTCAACTGATAAGTAAATTAGAAATACAAACTTATTTCTATCTAATGACCCATCAAGAGGGAATCTGTGACCTAGGGATCTTTCGAGCTCTATCTTTTGTTATGAAACTGACTGACTGCACAAATTCTTACTGAAAATCTATGCTTGTAAAATAAATGTGAATAAAAAGTTTTATGATACTCTTAAATTTCAATAGTAACTTACATAGAAGGCGAAGACGTGGAATGGAGAAATTAGAATAATGGGCAGACTCTAAATCAGGGTTGCAAGTTGCACGAAAACACGACCTACACTCAACAAAATTTATCCTAAATTGCACATCACACTCATAAAGAAATCATTGGAAATTACTCTCAGCAAACTCCATTCGTATTATTTATTTGTTTGCCGGTTGAAACAACTCGCTGGATAGAGTAACTAAAAGTTACATTTAAATACAAATACATAATATACCTATGGAAAGATTTTGCGAAAGTTCGCTGTGACAAAAAATTGTCGCAATCGATAAAAGAATAATAAAACGTATCAAATTCTGAGCATTAAAAAATTACATGAAAAACGATTTGATATTTTAATATTCAGCTAACATTTCGACGATACTCTACAAAAGATTACACAGAAAGGAAAACTCTTCAAACGAAAAACACCTATTAGAAAGTTATAGCTCAAAGAGCACTCATGGAGATCCATCACTTATGATGACTTCAACAAAAGTTTTGGCTGAGTCTAAAATATGCAAATTCCGATAATGTGCTTGGTAACACAACTAAAAGAGCGACCACCTTGTTGGACTTATGCGAAATCTAATTTAATATGCAAATCTGGTTGAAGAAGCAACGAAATGAGCGATCGAATTAGAATTATTATGCAAATATATAAATAACTGGTGAGATTGGCCAACATAAACGAGGCGAATATTATTGTTGCGGTAGACCTTATGCCACTCTGCATCTGTGTTCATTTTTTTTATACAATAAAGAAGACTTAAATAAACTCACATAGCCCTTCTCAAGATTATGCTCTTGTTGTGGGAAGTTTGTCCTCGCGTTAATATCCCTTGCAAGTAAAATCTTTTGGCCTAACGAGTGCATATTTTCCTCACTTGAAGAAGGCATCATTGACAATACAAAAAGGGCAATGCCAACGAGGCACAGCAGCGCGAGCACCACCGCCCTTCGGTTAATACGAATGGTGTTCATGCTGAGTCGGGTTGTCAGCTCGTTTATCACCCGAACTCAGCACACAACCTGCAAATTAACAATCAGTTTAAATAATAAAATATGAGAAAATAATACGACAAATCACGAAATTTCGCCAAATACATTTTATTTCAGAAAAATATGCAATAACTGATTAACTTTTACCAATAGCGATATAGATCAAATAAGTTATATTTTTGTTGGAGCTGCTGAGATGAGAATCGCTTCTTCCACTTTAATAATACCCATTAATATTGGAAAAGAATAATCTGTTTTCAAACTCGGAATGAAGAAGGTTGATAAAGTGAGCAAACACCATTGCAATACAGAATAAAAGCACTAAATTCATGGTAAATTACGCCATACGGTAAGGGCACTGCAAATTTCAGGCAAGAAATGTCGTTGAGAAAGGCAGACGATTCGGCCAGAGAATCCAAAGACCAGACCTCCACCTTGACTTTGGAAGAGAGACAGGAAGGGAGAGGTGGGAAGACTTTAGTGGCGAGAAAAAAGGAGGGGGAGGGATGGGAAGAGGGAGGCCAACACCAATACGGCAATTTAAATATGCGATCGACGGCCAAAGAAAATGAAACTCCAGCAAATCAATTAAACATGCGCTAAGTCAGTGTTTCAGAACCATAAATAAAGTAAGCGAATAAACCTTACAAAACTCGAATGGCAACTGCTTATAGTGAATACGGTTACGATCCACAAACCAGTCAACACAGCACAATCGTAGCAGGCCAGTCGGCGTCGCGAAGTATCAACAAATAACTAAGTAAGAGTAATATTCATCCATAATTTTAACTGTATCAACTTATTATTCGCACTATTCTCCGATAGAAAATTCGTTCTTTTCACACGTGATATGACCTCAACGGTTATAAACAATATGCAAATTTTTTAGCACATTTAAATATCTGCAACATTTTCGAAGCAATTAGATCAGTTTGGACACTGGCTTAAGGAGTCCATAGATCATGTAGCCTAAGCTTCCCGCTTAAGTTCCCTTGCTGAAACTGTCGCGCAGCAAATAGGCACATAAGTGGATACCTATACATTCATAAGACTTCGCCATAATGCGTTCTACAAACGCAAATTTACAACGAAAAACGTATAATTACGTTTTTGTTTTTTCTCATAACAAAGAGAGTTACAATGTCATCAACAAACAATGGAGTTATGGCAAAAAATTCATGAGCTCAACGCATCAACGAAACGAACTCCTTTTGATGGGAACGAGGCGGCAGCTGCAAGCCATTACAAAATCGACGAAATGCAAGAGCGCCATTAATACAAACTGACATATTACCAATGGTAATGCACCAAGTTTGAATAGCTGTTAGTTCCCAAACAATGCTATTCGAATCGCCCGTTAGCATACCTCAAGCAATCAAGTGCGTGGATTCTCCTCTACTTTCTGGATGGGATGGGTATCTCAACGAGGAGAACTTTTGGTGTGCGCGTGATGAACAAAATTTTTGCACCACTTTCAAGAATGTAAACATCCAAAATGGCTAGAAAGATTTCCTTACAAACATTTCATCTTTCTATAAAGGATTCGAACTCGGAACTCGTTCGTCCGCTCAGTAAGCGCTTGCAAATGCTCCACGACGTATCGGAAATATGGACATGTATCACGAAGTAATGTACACTACAGTAGGATTGATCGTGTTTGTTTAGAATGCTTAACCATAAGATTCTACAGTAGGAGAGAAGAACGCATAGCTCGTTTTCCTATTCTAATATTTATATCGTTTAGCTTCCGCTGATATCAGAAAATTAAATAAACAAGCGGATAAGACAGCTACTGGGAGCGCAGGAAGTTGACGAAAAGAGCTCAATGCCAAAAAGGATCTTCAATGAGAAAACTTGCAAACATGTCCCTCGTCCCGGTTTTGGAGGCGAAAATGGGGGAGTCTTTCTCTCCAAATTTTCTTCAGTCATAGTGGAAACAAAAATAAAACGCCACTTATATCATTGCATCATAGAGAAGACTAATATCATTGGCACTATATCACTTTAAACTATTACCGTTGTATGGTTGATATCACTATGGATATCAATGCAAATATTGGTATAACACTGCTATCATCCTATGACTGGCACTGCAGCGAATACCATCTGCTTATGGCTTGGTAAACAGTGCTGATCAAAGATTTAACTGCTGTATTACCACCAAACAAAGACAGTTACTTCCTGGACGGCAAATATTATTGTACATCCTAATAAGCAATGTTACCAATGCAACTACACTTCATGATTGGTACTGTTGTATCATTGATCTATTACAGATAGCATCGTCGTGCATCACTGGATGAGCAAAAATTTGAGCTACATGAATGAATCACATTCAAATCCCAATTCGACCAGACAAAATGAATAATATCGAAATAATACAAAGGCGATCGAAGAACAGCCAAAAACATTCATAACGACCTCAGGTTTAAGACCATTAAGGTGACAGCTATTGCAGCTGCAGTAGGAGCTCGAGCAACAACAGTCGATGAGGTTAAAACCAGCTAAGTATATGAACGCTATAGTCAGAAAATGAGTGCACTTCTACACACCTCAGTTTGCGTACTGATCAGAACGGAAGTGTGCCTTTTGACACGATCATCGACAACACTATTGATGATGGAAGGTTTTGACTTATCCTAACATTTTTCATTCACATGGAACATTAAAGAACATCTCAGTGAACTCTTCGTTTGTTATAATTGTTTCAAAATAGCGCTATAATTACTCCGAAAAATCGGATTAATTATGGCTAACATAAACAAATTATATTTGATAATCGGTCGAATATGACAACCTTGAGATTACATAAATCTTTTGTTAAATATAAGTGATATAAGGATTCATGTTTGCTAATAATTACATATTTATAATTATGTAATTTTTTTTAAATTCTTATAATTTAATTTAATAATTATATAAATATAAGGATTCTCATATTTCATCGATTGTTAAAATATAAATGTAATGCACACATTTAATGCATATATTACTTATTTGTTTATTTATTTCAATTAGGCAAAGAAAAACTATAGAAAGCATACAAATGACTATATGAGAATGCTTCCAGGGAAATAATGCGGATAGAATGAAGGGCATCGGGCATCCCAGAAGTAGGTAACTGCGTATAATTAGATATAATTACAAACTATTCTGATGGATGAAATTCTAGCAAACCACTATCTAATGTGAACATTTCTTCAGAGCAGACCTCTTTATCAGACAGTTTTAAAACGAAACAACGAATATCTCCTCCCAGCCCGCAGCCCCCTTCCCTCTCCTCTAAAACCTTCCTAAATGACTGCGTGAATGGAAACGAAGAGAACAACTGCAATGGCAAATGTTAACAACGCTTTCCTCCATTAGCATATTCTCTAGGCAGTAGTTTGTTGATGTTCGTTTCCTTCAAAGAAACCAATTTTTCACGTAGAATTTCTTTTACTGTATCGATGTGCAATTCCAAAACGACCTATTATTTGTGCTTCTGAAATTGATGCGAATACTCGTGCAGATGAAAATAGAAAAAAATGTCGCGAATTCGATAGAGGTGTAAAAATAACGCGACTTTTTAATTCGACAATTATAAAGACGATCTCCACTCGACAGTATTGCTGAAAAAATAAAATGAGAAGTGACAAACTTTCAAAATACACAATGCCCTAGCAAATCGACTCGACCAACAAGACGACTAAAGATCAAAACTTCGGCTCTACCTTGCTGAAAGCTCTTCTACATCATTTCACTCTCAATTTACGGTCGACACAATATGTTCGAAACACTTTCTGTTTTCGACAATATCTTCCAACTACTTGTCAACTCGATATAATCATTTGCATAAGTTTTTGACTTAGTTAATTTATTTCGTCGACTTCAGATAGAGAGGTAAAATTCAGTTTTCTTTAAGAAGGAGGAGGAAGGAGGAGGCAAAGAGGATCATCACTCGTCATAGTTAAGTAAGAATAAGCAATGAGCAAGCTGAGAGAATTTTTTGACTTGAAGAACTTCTATTGAACGGAGCCATAAAAAACTGAATAAATTTCTTCAACCGAATTTCCTTACGAGGTGATAATTTTTTAATTGCCTCAGAATGACTCATCTCTCTACTTAAGCGACGCATACTTTCAGCACTCTTTTAACTTAAAACGATCGAGGCAACTGCAAATGATTTACTGCACTCAACAAATGTGTCGTAATGTGAATGCACAACGAAGTTCGTTAAATTCTGTGAAAATTTTCTGAGTGAATCCGAAAATATTTTCATTTGCAATTTTTGGGACGTCCGTCAGCGCATTTTGAATGTCGACTCGGTGTTCTTTCTTGTTTAGTGAAATAAATTTCAGCAGCAACCACCGGTGAATAAGCTAAGCTTGACCGATGAAGTGCGTTTTTGTGGAAAACTTTTGCATAAAAAACATCGGAAAATGTTAGAAAATGATTCACCGGCATGCAAAAATTTTTCGTTCTTTCTTTTTCCTTTCACCTACACTGTGCAATTTTGGGCTCCATGCTCGCTGGCAGCTGTCCAATGAGTCACTCATTCAGAAACAACCACTAAGAAATTCATTACGCCCTACTTACGCTGATGCTGCCTTGCGATGTTGAGATGATTTATTAAAGGTGCACTGACTCCCACTCTTTGACTGCCGTTCATTGGTGCGAACAGCATTCGTGCAATCAAGTTTTTCACCTCTTCCGTCGTAATTTACAGCTTCCAAATTTGGCTCAGGTACATCCGGTAGAAATGCCTCCTCCGTCTGTACGAAGTATGAAATAAATAACTTCTCGATATAAGTGAGATAGCCGGAAAACGTAAAACGTTAGAAAAAACATTCGATTGTTTCCAAAAAAAGTGAACTGGATAGAGATGAAAAGAGCTAGTTGAGGAGCAAAAAAGCGGGTCGAGTACTCACACATTTTTGTGTCAATAACTGAAACGTTTCTTTGTGGCATTTCCATTGTTAATAAGGTGTCTTCATGAATTTTATGATGTATAAACGTAAGAAGCATCGCTAATGCAAAATTATTAAAATGCAAATAATTCATCATCGCCTTAAGGCTTTTAAGCCAACTGATTAGCCAACTAAGAGACGAAATGCCAGAAGTCCTCCAACGTATCGACGCGTTTGCTGAGCTCAAAAATATAATCACTTATAGCCTGATACTTCCATGAGCTAATAATAAGCTGAACATCCAATCCTAAGTACCAAGTCTCTCCGACTTTTCTTCAACTAATACCACTACAAGCTGCAATCCTTTGAATCTTTTTCATATCAACCCTTGCTTGGATACAACTGCGACAATTTCTATACACCATCATCACAGACATGATGCCACGTCATGCCTCCTCTCTTCCCTTTTCTCCCACCCCTCCCCTCCCCCTTTCTTAAATATGCCTAGATCGCCAACAAATTTCATCAACACAGATCTCGAGCTTGGAAACGCAAAAAACCTCATGCAAAATTGCTTACTTGCATTAGAAAATTTGCTTTGCAATGTCTGTCGTGTCTCTGCGTCTGTGCCCATGTGTCTGTCAACCTGCCCGGCCGTTTTAATTCGAGAACTCGTGTAGACTTTAGCTGTCAAGAAATTTGGTGCATGTGATTTACACGAAAACCGTGAGCGATATTTTCACATTGACCTACAATTTTCGAAAGGAATCACGCGAATTAAAGGCTGCTAAAAACATTTGCATGTATTTTAAACTAGTTTGCTCACAAAGAACAAATGTTTCATTGAAGATCTGTAAACGAGGTCGGATTAATTAAAGTATAACTGCGTTATGATGCATGTTTTACTTTTTGCTGGGAAGTTGTAAAACAGGTCGATCAAGTGACAGCTCCTATTGAGACGAATGCAAAAGCGCATTTGGTGACAGCTCCTATTGGCGTGAAAAAGCGAACATTCTTTCACCAAGACTAAATGCTCATGTAAAGAGATTTAAAAAGAAGAAAAGTGGGAGGGGAGGGAAGAAAGAGCTGAAAGTAATCGATACCAATTGAGGAGCGGGTTTTCACCATTTTGTGACACCACAAACTGTCAAAAAACGAGCTGCAGATTATGCGCAGAATTGTGTGTGGAAGAGTGAAGGAAGTGATCACCTGGAAAGGTTGAGATAAAAATTCTTCGGTATTGTCCAACGGAAAAAAGCAAACCCACTGAAAAATTCATCTGGCAGATACAGAACGAAAGAAATGAGAGTTGAAGCAACGCTATTCGAAACGCGTAAATTTCACGTTGGTTGAAGGACGTAAAGACAACAATACGAGTACAGAAAATTGTCTTTGTGGAAAAGACATAAGCTGAGGTGAGAATAGCAGAAGAGCCACAAGAAGAAATCGGTGGTGGAAATGACTGATGCACAACTTGCTGCCTCTGGGATTTCATCCTGAGAATATGAATGCCTTTACGCGATGCAGCTGTTCACTGTCAGCTAGAATGTTTTATCTGACGTTTGCAATTGGTGCCTGATAAGTGCGTTACTTATAAGTGTCGACGATTCTTTCGACTATTACAAGGATTTGCAAGTCAAAGCGAGCCCTTCTCTTATTGTGGATACAATTCCGATCCGTCCAGCTACTCGCTTCCACTCTCTCTCACCACATCGAATAAGGTCTTTCAAAGGACAGCTGTTAAACATAAGCCACTGGAAATCGCAAAGACTGGAAAACTTTGAAGCTGTTCGATAGGAGCCAGATAAAGAGCGATGGTGCCGGAAAAGCAAACGCCGAAACGCTTCAGACAATGGAAAATCCTGAAAGTTTCGCTTGCCCCTATGCGTTACCTAGAGAACTAGTTGATCGATATTTCTCGAAACGTTGAGAGCCATTTATTCTGCGCTTGTAACCATATAAACTTGCACCACTTTATTGAATGAGAATACGAATACCGGCAATATGGATGTGATACTTGAAACGATTCAATAACGGAGGCCCCATATTCCGATGACTACATAATATAGATGCATATATTAAAAAAACATAAATGTAAATGTAAATGCAAATATAAATAGATATAAATATGACTACAAATATAACTATAAATATAAATATAAGCACATTAGACGTATAAGTATGTACAAATATTTATATATGTACATACACATATATGTGTACGTACATGGTATATGTAAAGTGTACATAGGTCCCACGCAAATATTCAAAACCTGTGAATATGATGAAACGATCGGATATGTTTATGCGCTGAAGAAGAATCTATTTTAGATAAATATAATGAAGTGGCGCAAACAATTCCCTCAAAACGATTATTCACGAATGAATTCAAAAAATCCAATCTGAATTAAGTCACTCATCAACTTAACGATTCGTAAGAAAAGAAATCAACCGTCCAAAATGTCTGAAAGAAGAATTAATCAAACGGCAATATTAATCAAAATTAAAGTGTTTAAATATCAAAGCAAATGCATTAGCACAACGGAATATTACTACAAAGTATTAAAAATTTAAAATTAAAGAAACATCTCATAAAAATTTTCCTAGAATATAAAAAAAGCTTCAAAAAATATTTTCATTTCGCATTCACAAACACATCGTCTATTGTTAATCAATGAAACAAGAGGGAATTATTTTGCATATGAGATGAGTGAGTTGTCGGACGATCAAATAGAGAAAGCATAAATAAGCTAATTGAGAGGGAAATGCATTCGAAGATGATGATGATGTGAGGTCGCTTATCGACTGATATGTCGGGCTGCGAAAGTACTTTCTAAAATCGGGCTGCTCATATGTCCCGAATAAAGCCGTGAAAATAACAAAGAAGTTTGCCCAACAATTACATCAAGCTCACATGTGATTAAATTCGATGCAATAACCGATAAAATCACGATTAAAGAGCTTATCAATTCTAAAGATTTGATAAGATTTACTGAACAAAAAACTAAAAATATGCTTATCAGTTCACTGTCGCTGTGCTGCGATACCCTTCCTTAAAATTGCGTTTGTAGACACACACAAACATGCATGTCTACAAACATAAAAATATATTTGTAGCATTTAAATTAATATAAGTGATGAAAGCGAATGGCTATCTAATCACGTTCACAAAGGGAGAAAGGCTATCGGATTAGTTCACCTTGAGATGGGCGGAAGAGATTGCGGACGAGAGGCGGTACCAAGCAGAAGATCGAAGGACATGCAAAAGATGAATTAGCCCTCGCTGCGGAAACCTTCAAAAAAAGCGATAATTCTGACGATCCAAGCTAATCGTCTACTAAATATGTTACTGTCACTATCCTTCACACTTTACTAATGCTACTCTCAAGCAAATTAAAAAACACACCAACAAATATAAGAGAGTTAACTGCTTAGAAAAAACTGAAAAATCCACTCTTCAAAAATATATAGGTGCGAAGAAGATGAGTACCTATGAAACAAATGCAAGCTGCAAATCAACAATAAAAAAAAATACAGCAGAACACATTTAATAATCATAGCTGGATCAAAGGATATGTAAAACAGAAGGAAGGACGGATGGAAGCGAGATAATAATTTCACAAGCAAACATATAATCTCTCACTGTTCGTCAAAACGGAACTTGCCATTTGCGTAAAAAACATCCTCTTTGGTATTCGGCCGCCTATCCATCATTATAACCCCTTCGTCATCATTCCGTGTGCTTGTATGTGCATGCGTGTATTGTCCGTGCATTAAAACACACACACACACGTGTGTGTATGTTATCCGTACATTCAATCACATGTGTATGTGTTTCCTGTGGGCCAAAGCAAATGGATGTGTTTTTCCTATATCAAAGCACCTGTATACGTATTTTCTGTGCATCAAAGCACATGTGGGCATGTGCTGTCCCTGCATCAAAACATATGTGTATCTTTCTCTCTGTTTATACAGCGGTTTCGACTAAATAATCACTAAAGCCAAAGCCACAAAATCCGATTGGTGTAATCTATTCTATATTACCACCAAGCAACAAGATTTATTTCGATAAACGGGAGACGCAACCGTTATCGAATGGAATCTCTTTATGAACTTCCTTCACTTGCTTTTTCGTTTTAAATTATTCTCTTTGCACAAGTGGGAAGTTTCATTCTCAGCATATTGCCGCCTGTAATTTCTAGGCGATTTTATGCTATAGAAATTCACTACAAAGATAGATTTCTTTTCCACTTATAACGAAACATTCTTACCGTTTTTGATAGGGTGCATTTATTCGTTGTGGCATAATAACACTTACTATATAAAAATGTCTGGTGTGTTGGTGTGAGTAATTCCAATGATTTTATTATATTGTACTCCCTTCGATTGAAGAGGAAGGACTTTCGTAGCTCCATCGATTCGAGAGGAGCTCCACTACCTAATCATGATGATCATCCTATACAGTTGAAAGGAGGTCTTTTCATAAGGTCTATGACACCTAATAAACATCAAGATAGGAAGTACGGTGAATACGGTGAATAAGCAAATCGATAGTTACACTTCGCCAGATAATTATTCATTAATTAAGTATTTTCTTACAATTATTATTTATTTATGAATTTAATGGAAGTAAAATTCCAGTCTAAGGTGTTGAAATCAATAAAACGAATAGGTTATATTAAACGGAAGGCAAATAAAGCGAAGAAGCATTTAAAGCAACGAAAGACGGTGACTGAATAGCAAAGGTAGCGCAATAGATCTAATCGATATGCACGCATGCTGATCACTTCTGCAAGCAGCGCCACAATGGTGACAAACCGTAGCATTTTTACCTGAGTGACGTGTTATCTACAGTGCAATCGTCACACATCGTGAACGTATTTCATCTGTGCTAGAGATAGATTTGGACAAGCTGGAAGGGATGGGGAGGGGAGAGGAAGGATACGACTGGCTGTCAGCTCCGTTCGGCGTTTCAAAGTAACTGTTTTTCCAGTCCTATTCCGTCCTGTTCTGATGGCGCTTATTAATATTCGATTCCGTGATCGAAAATTTTTCGATCATCAATAATAAATGAATCGATACATTAAACAGAATAAATAAATGGGATGAAATTGCAGAACAATAGAGAGATGAAATATTTGTGAGGGAAATGAAAATATTTGTCTTTTTCTTTCAACGGATTAATGAAAACAGATCAACTTTATGCATTGATCAACTTTATGCATTAAAGAACAATGATGACGTCATTCTTGTGCATATATAACTATGCACTTATTTTGTATATTTTAGTTCGGGAATCGATGAAACTGGATGTAGGAAATTTGATGGCCATGGAGACCATATCAGAAAGCGGGCCGCTATCAATTTAAGTCCACCTATTAACTTCAGAAGAATTATAGACATTTGCTACTCAAACTGTGCCTAAAAGCTGGTATATAGCATTTTAAGCCACTCATATTGCATTTTACAACCGGTCGATTTGTATCAAAGGGGAAATTAAATGAAAGGTGAGCACACTATTGACAGGTTGCGAAACCGGGTGGATTGATAAGTGGATTGCAGAATTGTTAGTGCCAGCTCCTTTGATATACTTTTCCATTTGTTTTCACCCCAAATCGCTTTCTTCTGAAATAATCTAACGCTTTTTTTTTCTCAGAAACAAAAAAAAAAACCACATAAATCTTTGCAAAATGTAATACGGGAATCCTTTTAAATTTTTTATCGGCAGACTGTTTCCCACACGAAAGTCAATTCAACCCAAATGCGGTTCTTTGAATCGTCTGCCAGCTCAAAATTCTCGCCTCCTAAAGAAGTGAATAAATGGTGCCAAAATGACCGTTGCACTCATTGCATTCATATCGTCTATGCAACAATTTCAGCCAAAAGAATGCCGTTTAGCTGTGCGATGGAAACGTTTTCGACAGCACCGTTGCATTAGCAATAAGCATAAAGACTGCAATTTTTGAAAAATGCCACTTAGCGCAATATATGCAACTTCTTGCATATAAGCGATAGCACTCAATGCATTTGCCACATAAACTGCACATTGACTTTCTACCTCTCTGAGCCGTTGATGCATCGATTACAGCAAATGCCGCGAGAGAAGGGCTTGGGACATCACTGCAGCAAGAAAGGAATCGCTATTAGATGAATATAGTATAAGTGGATTAATCCAGTGGATATCATAGAGAGTAAAACAAAAGGGAAAAGTATATAACACCTGTAGCGATTTATTCTTGTTAAGGCATTGAGAGGAATTTTTGGTCACGAAGTTCGAGTATGCAAAGACGAGAGTCGCTTATTGTCGTCGATCACACTGATATGTCACAAGGTTTGAAACCTATTTTCTCGTTTATCGTTCAGCAAAGGTGTTTTAAGGCACTTGAGGAATGGAACGACGAAATGCAAATAACCAAAGAAAAAAACATAAGTGATCAATAATCAACTAAGTGCAAAGCCGCCTGCATAAAATCACACAAGTTGGGGGAAGTTGGTTGGCGTAGCAACGAAGCGCAAGCCGATCAGCATCAATCCAACATAAAAATGACCGTTGCCTGTGGATAGATGCTCATTTATAAACACAAAAATTGCTCATGTTCGTCGATGTGTGCATCCACTCATTTGCATATCCATGTGGCATTAAACCCACCAAGCCGTTCACAGCTGCCTTTCTAAGTGAATATAATATTTAATAAGGCTCCATTCAGAATCTGCTCATTTAATTTCATGATTGAAAAGCAAACCGGCATATTTTGTGAGATGCGAATGAAACGGCAGCTCATTCGGCTATTCGTCATTTTTGACGGATTCTCGAGAATTAATAAGGGATTCATGCTGCCGCTAAAACATTCGGCTACAAACTTCAAAGTGTAGGCTTTTTTACTTTTTCGTATGGTATGTTTCCTTCAGAGGAAATATTCTCATAGAAATGTCTTAAAATATATTACAACTAAAAATAATAGAGATGAAATGAATAGAGAGAGAGAGAGAGAGATAATAAGTTGGCTCAATAGTGGAGCATCAAAGAGAGCTTAATATAGATGCATGAAGTTAGAAAAATCGATGAGTTTAATCCTACAACAAAAAATTCTACCTTTTAGGTTAGGGAGAAATTTCATATTGTGTTCTCACCTCATCACACGCATCTCTTCTCTCCCACATCCTAACCTCCGCCCTCTCCCCTCTCTTCGATAAGCAGTTGCAAGCGTAACGGCTTTGCCAACGAGCAGTTGCATGCATCATTAAGAGAGGATGCAAAGCGCTGATTGACACAAATGGCTTGTTTGCAAACGATGTGTATTATTATTGAGGAAGAAATAGGCTTGTGGATCGATGACGTCAATAGCGGCAATTGTGGGTCGACGAATTTCTGGATTCGTCGATAGATTGTTGACTCGTTAACGCACCATTCAACGAGACTGTCGACATAAAACGCAGAAATAAATCGACTTAACATAGAGAGGGATTTATGCAACACATAACAAAATTCCATTATATATTTGCGAGATTTGACTTAAATAAAAGCACTGTTCGCTCTCTTAACTCGCCTACAATAATAGTAATAACACCAATGCACCGCCATAATCAATACGCTGTTTCGTGAACCTTCGCAAACGCACATTGTTGCGATGTCTACCTGTCTGTCTGTCTGTCTGTCTGTCTCTGTGCATGCGAGTTGTCTGTGCGATGATTTTAGCACATAAGACGCGAAAGAGGTTTTGCGAATGCAAGCCACCCTAAAAGACTTAGTTATTGTAAATAAAGAGGTTCCCATGCGTAATTTCGGATATTCTCAATCGTCAATTTAATTCCTTTCTTTCACGGGAAGTATGTGAATCAAAACAATGAGCAAATTTAATAACTAAATAATTTCACCTATGTTTCATCTTTAGTAAAAGGAGAGGTGAGACAAAGAGAAAAATAATAGAACAACAAGGATTCGAGCCAAGACCTTCTTTTTTCTGGAGCTTGTGTCCTAGTTGAATTAGAATTGCCATACTCTTCAAGTGCTTTTGGGAAAATTTTGAACGCCAACAAATATTCCGCTCCAACGCTTGTCTTTGGTGCAATGCTTTTGCAAGCGGTACAAAAAATTGCAAATCTGTTACAAAGCTGCAAGAAATGCATATCTCTGAATCACCTTCAAATATCTTCGCCATGGCCGCAAAAATCTGCAGAATACAGGAAAAGACGAATGCGATATCAGAACGAAGTATTGCTAAAATATGCAATTTTTTTTCAGAATAACATTCACGCATGTAATGGAAAACACTGATTCGACAAAGTCTGTTTACAATATGATGTATTAATCAGTAATCAACATAAACGAGGCAAAGAAAACAGTAACAAAAAGATATAAATTAGATGACTTTAAAACGCGCTCAATGCATCTTTTCCACCATCTCATTCACTCTCAATAAGCGGCTAAAAATTTCATTTGCGTACACAGAAGATATCAAAATTGACATCGCATATCATGCTTTTAGCGATCTTCACGTCAAAACGAAAGAAGTGCCCAACCATTTTTGGCACGAAATGAGGCATATAGTACACGAACATCACAAGCAAATGCACTATTAGAGATCTTTTTTTTCTGGCCAATTTTTCCGCTTTTATTTATCGATGAGAGCAGCGTGAGTGGTGAAATTGCGCAGAAATTTCGTTTAGAACCGGTCGCCCGTCCTCAAAACACACACTACTCAATGATTTCCGGCCGCAGCCCGTAGAATCATTCGCAGGGAAAGAGGGGAGAACACCTGGAATAGAGGAAGACGGGACGGGAGTGGGGAGCGAAGAGAGTGTGGATGAGGTGCAGTGGGAGCATCTCCTTGCTATTATCTATTAACATCTTTGTAGCTCCCAGGCAAAAATCTGAAAGCGAAGAATTTATGATGCATCATTTTCTTTAATAATTTTCGGTATGAAGCCAGTTCACTTCTTCACGAATTAGTGAGAATAATTTTGCCATATTTCCCTCAGCGGGCATTTTGCTTTATTTTTTGAGTGTTTTTGCACCTCCTTATACATCGAAAAAATCAGTTATTAAATATTCGCTTCAATCCTTTTTGATTTCTATCTCTTTGCGAAAAAAATGCAGCGAAAGGAGGAAGATTTCTAAGCAAATGTGACATTCGCAAGCATATTACATCACAAATTCTAGGGTCGCGATATAGAGACGCACTTACTTTTCGAGTGATCTCACTTCACCCTCTCTGTCCCCGATCTATATATATGTATTATGTATGTATGTATATATATGCGTTATGCTATGATAAAAGAGAATTACCTCGATGAGTAAAATAATCCACTAAAGCAGAGTGCTTTTTTTCTAAATGTGCATTCCGAAAATCAAATTCTCACAAATTATATGAAGAAATAAATGCGAACAAATACAACATCGATCGACGAAATGATTAACTACGCATTTTTCAAAACCAGTTGCAAGCGGAGGTTTCTTCAACAAAACATTTGAAGTATATCGCTAACGCATTTGCGCTATATCCAATTTTCTATCGCGATTTTTTGTGCATTTAATAATCGTGATAGACGGTTATTAAACTTTTTCGAATATCACTACCAAAAATCTTCCTACCATAATTGAATAATATAGAGAGAAACAATAGTGAACAAACCAAAATGAAGTGTATTTCCGGTTGAAAGCATCGAGCGACTAACATTTCACAAAGAGGCCTAGTGGCGAAGCGTTAATGAGTAACTGCCAATGAAGAGAAGAGACATTTGTAGAGAGGAGGAAGCCTTTTGTGTGCACATCACAAGTGTCCACGCCTATCGTAAAAATGCTCAAATCAAATGCTTCTTTCTTCTCTTAGCTTAATCAACACTTCTCTTCCGAAAGACGTTTTCTACGCCAATATTTAATCCGTTTAGCTCGTCTCGTGAAACATCTAAACGGTTATATAGATTCGTTCCAATATGTAACTAAAGTATTTAGTTATTGACATTTCTCGACTTCTTAACATCATCAATATCCTGCATGAATTAATTGAACGGTCTTTGACCTAGTTCGAATATCATCTGTACAAGCGCGCTTGTGCCCTCACTTCTAGCAACAACAGTTGTCACTTATATTACCGATTTTGAGAGCTCCCGAGAAAACTGGATATCCCTCATTCGCTCCAAAACATGAACATCCATAATCAAATTTGTTTGAGGAGGGGGAAGAAGAAAGGGGAAAGGGAGAGGGAAGCACCACGAATACCTAATTCGCCGAATGAACTCATGTCAACCAATAAATCCTCCCAAATATTCCAATAAATCATTTGTAGTCTAATAAAAAAGGTGAAGACAAAAAAAAAAACGATTAAAAAAATCCAATTTATCTTTGTTTCACATATATGGCAGCAATCGATTACAACGCAGAGACATATCAACGTTTATACGCATACTGAGAAGGTAATAAGGATTAGCCTTTGAGGTTGCAAAGTTTAGGATGGATTATTATAGCAGTACCTCAGTAAAAATTGAATGCAACATTCCGAGAGGTTTTTGAAGAGAAATTAATGATGTTTTTCAAGGAAAATTTCTTTCTGAGTCCCACTCTTTCCTATCATTGAATTCTTTCAGTCTGAAAGGCTCAAACAATTTCTCCAGGATGATCTCGTTCTCAAGTTAGAGATTTTTACCGTTCTTAAACTATTCATTATTCCTTATGAGATCAAATTCTTACTGTGCACAATTTGTGCATTCTGTGAATACAGTTATAAAATAATATGAAGTAGCAGTAGCGAGGAATAAAAATATAGAAATATGAAAGAAAATTAGTAATTTTTTGATCTTAGGTGATATTCTTAAGGTCTATCTGCTCGTAGATGACATAGCCAACCAAAGTCTGATGCATTTTGGCGAATTTTTTATACTTAAAGGTGCCGTATTGCTAAAACTGCCCTCCACTATTGGCCATTAAAACCTGCACGCCAGATGTGTTTTGAAACTCATTGAGTGCGACCAACAAAGTGAGAAACTTGACGATTTCTACTGCTCGTCAATTTCGTAAGAAAATGCGCTATGCAACGCTTTTGGCACTATTTTGAGTATTTCAAATAAGCGATCAGTCTGATCGAATGAGATATAAAAGTGAATATCATATCAGTTTTCCTCTCACATTTTTCTATTTATTCTCGGCTGAAAGGAAGAGGCAAATACAAGTCAAACTGATTGCAAAATGAAAAGCATTCGTGCTAGGTTGGCTTTCGCTTAAGCGCAGTCTCTAAATCTCTGCAAAAAAAAAGAAAATAATCTTGCTTCTGCTCGCATATTTTTACGGATCTTAAAACTCAACAACATTTTCCACTCTATAAATTTTTCTAATTTATTTCCTTCGAAGCGGTTAGATTTTGCTTGATCAAAAAAATCTTAAAATCAATCAGTCTACGATCGATTTTCTCACACATACGAAGAAATAAGAAAATTTCTCGAAAAGATTACAGTTGAAATTTGTTTTGCAAGCGGTTCGCTTTTTAGTGATTAATGGAATTCGCAATTTTTAACCACATTATGGAAAGTTCACCTTTCATACAAACGATTGAGAATTTCGTGAGAGGTCAACTGAAAACATTGAAAATGAGGAATTATTTAGGGCTGGAATTTCATCTCAGGAAGTGTTCTTTCGACTTTAAGGAAAATTTTTGCAAATGAGAGGAAAATTTTTTTGATTGTTAGTTTAATAATCGTCAAAAAGTATTAAAAGAGTCGAAAAAAGAGGGAATATAAAAGCGCGTTAAACGATTTCTTCTTTATTTAATAGCCAAAATTAAACGAGATTGAGAGCTGTTCGTTTAGAAAAAAACTGATGAAAATACAATGTGGAAATTTCAAAAAACAGTGGTAAACTGCAGTAACAAAAATATTGTGTAAAAATTTCGACAAACGAACGGAAACTTTGGCTAAAAGAGAAAATTTTCTTTGAACGGACAATTTAATACGTCGTTGTTTTGACGAATACCGATTCCAAATAATTTTTTTTTTTTGCGTTAGAGGCGTCTCGCCCAAATTCACTCTCGAGACGGCATTGTTTTATTCATCTTAGAAAAAAGGAAGTTGCTTAGTTACCCGACGGGCTATATATCCGATAAAAAATATTCGACAGCATAGTAGAAAGGAAATATTATTCGCGTCACACGCATAGATGATGGTAATGAGTTACGATTGATGATGATTGGTGCATTTCTGCATCACTTTTAACCCAGAAAACCGAATCACAAAGTTAGATAGCCATATCAATCTTATCGGGTGACTTCTGCAACCAGAAAAAAAGCGACACAGATAGCAATTTATTTTCAAACGACCGACATCATACCCCTCATCTCCGCATCCAAGACGAATTCTCCAGCTGACGAAGAGGGGTGGCATTCTGCGAGCATTATTCTATTAAACAAATTGAGCAATCACCAGTGCCTATCGTTTCACAATGATTGACGGCACCATCTGCATTGTCATAAAACAAAACAAGTGGTGAAGTGTGTCAGTGAAGCTGGCACAATACTCGCTTCTGCATCCCATCCACCAGTCGAAGCAGTTTCGTTACTTCGCTTCGATAAAAACACGTGCAATATTAAACAATCATATTTTATCTAGTACATTAACACATAAACCTTAAACGATGGTTTGGTTTTCATCTAATCTGGATGGCATAAAATTGGTTGTAAAATACATGCAAACATTAGAGAACAATGTAACTAGTAATTCTTTTCCAGGTTTACGGATCAATCAGAAATAAAGTCCTCTCATTGCGTACACCAAATCTAAAAACTTCAATAATTGCAGTTGTATTTGAAATTTCAGACAAACAGAACGATAATTAGGCAAACCTCGCAAATACAAATTTTAAGAAACGCTTAAGTGGGAAAGCGCTTCAGAAAAGCTGGCATGATGTGTTTTTTGGAAGTGATGCCTATTGGAGCAGCCATTTTGTAGGCTGCCAACAAATAACAAAACATCTACAATAACGCGCTCATATCTGAACTCATATTACCGCTCGTACGGATCTTCTGCAAATGCAAAATCCACGCTTGCCAATGTGCCCTATAAATGCAAATTTGCTCCAGCCCGCAACAATCATGTTGGGAATCTCTCCCCTTCCTCTTTCACTCCCCAATCTCTCCTCTCTCATTTCTTCGATTCTGTATTTTGAGTGAAAACAGCCCTTCTAATGTAAAAGATAATTTCCTAAACGCAGTTTTCATAGTACTGCATGAAACATGGATTATCTATTTATTGTAGTTCTGCCGATGCAATGTTCTATTATCTGTTATCTCCTCGTGATTCTCAAAGACAGCACCATAAACAATTCGCTCGTAGAAAGAAGACAATAGGGAATTTTCCTGAAATTAGATGGGATTCATATCGAGCATTTCAACTAAACAGTAGCAAGTGAACCTAGCTGAAAGGCAATAACGAAGGAAAATATCGCTTCGTCGCCGCTAGGCTATCCGTACATTTTTTGAAAGACCACTGCGAGCGGTTGCATCAAACTCACTTGCAAAAAATTTCATTTTTAGGGTACATATCGATCGATGCATTCTACGAATGACTCCTACTGGAAAATTTTCCAACATTTTCAAGATAATTGGAAATTCTTTGCACTGAAGCCCTCAAAGATTTTTTTAAAGAGAGACTCGCGCTATGCGCTTTCTAGAATTCAGGTGATCACATCCGCTATACGAATACTTCAAAGCAATTGCGTAAGGCCCAACAATGTGCTTTACTATAAACCCAGAGACTTAAAAAATCTCTTCTAAAGACCCGTTGTAATGTGTCCCACAAGGCTATTATACCTAGAACGGGCCTGCATATGTGTAAGTGTGCGCATCTGTCTGTTTACTAACTAGTAATTTCAACTTGGAAACTAGTGAAGTTAGAGTTACGCAAATTGATAATCCCGAGCTTACTATAGCAATTTTACAATTTTCGAGTTGATAAGTCGTCATCGAAAAGAATTGGGGATACCTGAATGCACAACACCTATATGCACTTTGCACCAAGTGGATTCATTTTGCTCGATAGAGTAGCACTTTAGGTGACCTTGATTAAAAACATGTGGATATATATCAGGAAGTGGCTGAAATAATGCGTTTCCACATTCGTTCTCAAGTCGTTGCACGTTAAATGTATCGAAATTTTTAGTCTCATACAAGTGTCCACAACCGCTTCCGAGATTTCTAAACTAACGTGGAATGTTGATGGGGTTCAGGCCATGATTTAGATTGTGTCACCAATTTGAAAAAAAAAATTACAGCTCGTGGGACACGATTACCGGAAAGATACGCACGCATAGGTACGATTCCGACATAGTGAGTCCGGAAAAGGCAAAGTTGTAAAGACGTGTGAAAATGACTTCCTTGCAGAAAATTCACCTAAACAGATTGATGGCTTAAAAGATGGGCATATTAACTAATGGGTTAAAAGACGGCAAAAAAAGACGCGTTTATTATTATTTATTGGAAAGCTGATGAAAGCGTCTATTCGATAAACGGAACTACAAAAGCGCATACCATTTGGATACTTCCCACTTGCTTTCCCAACCATTGAATGGTCCAGAAATTTGCATACTGAAGATCAAAACCATATAGCTCGTTTCCAAGGAGTATCAACGCAGGCCATGCCTTCTGATTGAAGAGCTTTATGAGAAACTCCTCCTGTAGCTTCTATATAACCCACAGGGCTTTTTAAATGGTCATGGTGCCAACTGCATAGAGTGCTACTACGAGCCTCACTTATAATATTTCTAAATAAGATGATGAGTGAAACATTTAGAGTACACTAACTGTTATCTTCAGCAGTTATCTTCACAAGATATGCAAATTTTTAAATTGAGATAGTAATCAAAAGTATGCGCTTTATTACTGATTCATTTATAAAGGTTAAAAACAATGAACCTCTCACAATACACATAATCTATCCTTTCCCCCAAAAGACCATGAAATACGACGGTTCACTTTTTTTGTCATAGATGGCGATTTGCGGAGTTCGATCTCATTGCTATTTAATAGCTCTGTGACGAATACAATGCATCCTGATTGGCCAAAAAAGGAGATAAAAGCTATCATGAGTTTGCACACCCACACATGCATCCATATGCACACAGACAAACGGACACACACAGGCACACACACAACACACAAACACACATACACACACACATCCGATGAATGCAAGGGATTGATAAACCCGTGTTGTTCTATATTTGTTGAAGGAGTAAAGGACGTGGCTAATCGAAACAAAATTCGAAGGGATCGCCTTACAGTGCACATCATATCAGTTATGGCTTTCGCTTAATAGCTTTGTGAGTCGAAATGTCGGGATAGATAGATATGCAAAGAAATAAACATTTATATCCCCCGATACAGACATAACTTCATTTGCTACACACCTATTGTACTGAAGTCTGCATAGAGCGCATATTAATTATTCGAAAGTAGCACTTTTCATAATTAGCGGTGTGCATTGGAAGCAATCTGAAATTAAAGTGTGAAGTTCCCAAGGGTACATCGGCTACAAGAAGAAGAGTCGAAAATAAAGCGTGTGGTACTAGTTCACGATCCAAGCAACCCCCAATATAGACGTTTTGCAGTCAATATACCACTGTACAGCGAATGCACATTAGCGAACACACATAACGAAATTGCTGAGCGGCAAGCACTCTCAATTCAAATCAACCGCTCATTACACTGCACAACACCGTTTGAAGTTTCTGGGATCGGGGACGGCGCTAACCTTTTCTGGCAAATGTCATTATTGCTGATGGGTGATGACTTTTCTAAGTAACAAAATACTGATTTGGAAAATTGAGACTTTAAGGTGTCATCCGAACGAAGGATGGAGTGGTAAAAAGGGTGGAGCAAGAGACGTGCTGTATTTCATTTATTTACTTTTCCCCTTTTCTTTTTCATTTCCAATAATATTCTTCAAGTACCATACAATTCATATACGCAGCACAAGCTAACTATTATATGTA
Organism: Ascaris suum; assembly: GCA_013433145.1. NCBI lineage: Eukaryota > Metazoa > Nematoda > Chromadorea > Rhabditida > Ascarididae > Ascaris > Ascaris suum. Next base: position 4,232,632 of record CM024178.1, on the reverse strand, counting down.
ATACTGCGAAATGAAAGTTTCTTTCACAAGAGAAAAACGATAGATGGGTGCTGAAAAGAGGAAATATCACACAAAAAGAAGAAATGTGCTTGAAGTACACCTCCGTGTGGCAACCTTTATAATAGGAAATGAATCATTCGAAACATTTGAATCGATTTACAGAGAATTTATTTGTAGCCAATTTTATCGTCTATCACATTTACGAAAGCAATAGATTCCGATAATATAGCACCTCAACGATTAAAGCAACGGTTACATGCAGCAACGCCTCAAGTGAATTTCGTTCCATTTACAGCATTATCATTTTTTATAGAGTATGCTACATTCTCATTGAATCAACACACAAGTCAAACAACAAAAAGGAGTGGCATTAACGCTAACTTCGTTGATATTAAATAAACCTGCTGTAGAGTTAAGCATAAATTAACCTGAACTCTATGAATACATACAGCTTAAACATGACGAAGTTATTCACAAAGAAATCGATGGGATCGGATTTCCATTCTATACTTCAAAACACGAGATAAATTTCATGAAGCAAAATTTTAGACCTGCAAAGGCACAATGCTTTTGAGCGTGTAAGTCCGTAAGTACTAAATACTGAACGCAAAAAACCGTAATAATTGTTCGCTTTGTTTTATTTTGAAGAAAAAACGGCTGGAATTTGAATCAAAATGAAGGGCATAGAAAGGAAAAGAAGAAAAAAACGAATGATAGCCCAAAATAATTGCGGGATCGCTATTTCGCAGCGTATTTTCATTGCTCAGTTATGTTATTAGAGATTTAGCGTCGTGCGTATATCAGTGCACAATTTTTGCAATGCAATGCAAAAAGAATGAAACTCTGTTTAATGATTGCAATGCAACTTTAATCACTTGCAAACTCGTCATATGCAATGATTCTATTCGTCAAAAAAAAAGAAGCATGCTAGACAGATGGGTACCATATTGGCTCTTTTTTATTCTGTATATTTAATGAGCCACTCGAACAGAAAATCAAAAAATTAAAAATAAAAGCTCAATAATGCAAATGTTTTTCCAATTGTCCAGTTGATTAACAAAATTTCTGGCGAAAATTTTTGCTCTAATCATTGGATGCGTCGTAAAATTGGATTAGGAATTTTATGGTTCCTTTAAATGACCATAGGATAGCCCACATACCTCACGATCAGGTAAATAAAGTGAGCTTTTCCTCAGTTATGCTGCATTCCTCAAATTCCTCAAAACTATTTTCTATTCCTAAAATTTTCGATTTTCCGATTCGTAACAGGAGCCATTCGATAGTCACACAGAAACTTAGAAACTAGATAGATACGTCCTGGCGGAAAAATTCTGAGAAACTTGCAAAAGTCAACATTAAAAAGGTTACTACTTTATACAAACAGCACAGTTACTAAAAATGGACAAATTTCAACTGTGGCTCTTGCTTGCTACGAGCCAACAACAGTACACCTTCAAGAGCAAGCAGACTGTAAGCACAAAGCACTGATCTTCAAATAAAGCCGACTCCTCATTATCGACTATACAAGGATGAGTTGTTTTGGCTCTATTATCCCATTGCTTGACAAAGAAATATACAAACAAAGGATGGTGTATATAGCAAGAGGAAAAACACTGAAGAATAGCTAGCGTGAGACGTATTTTTTGCACTTGTACGCATTGGACCAGATGGCTTCATAAATGAAGGTAAAAGTGTGTAACAATGCGTTTACATTTCAACGCCGATTCGAGTGCTCGTACAAAAAAAATGTTTTTTTCGGCATGACTCGTTGTGAAATACAACGAGATCAGCTGTCTAACGCAGTTAAACTTCAAGTATATATAACTGTCAAAAGATTCTTGTAAACTTAATGGGCCACTTGAAGGTTACTTTGTGACGATAGCATGTTTTGTAACCCCGAAGTTGAGAAAAGGAGTGAGAAAGGTTTACTTGATTTATGCTGAAGATATAAATAATCACCAAGGAGATAGATGTTCTATTTGTTATTCTTTTTATTTAACCTATAGCTTAGTTGGATTTCCGCGATTGGAAGTTCGAGCATCTGCGCACTTATCAAATAATAGCTGAAATGGAATGGATGCAAAAATTTAGTAAATAATTCACTCACAAAACCCTTCGTAAAATCCGCCTTTTCCTGCATCCAAAAATTATTCGTTCGCAAGAACACTTTTTTATCAATGGAATGGAGCGCTATACGTTTATTAGGACATGTGACGAAAAAAATGTTGTTCGCGTTATTTTTGCTCAGCGCATTGACATTGACGACAACTATCATTTCCACTGCGGAGCAGGTGGGAGGAGGAGGTGGAGGAAGGAGGGCATCGGTTGAGAAGAGGAGAAAGGAGATGTTAACTTACTTGACCCACTTTAGAGGTCTTTATTTAACCTTGGTTTCATACATTCTTACCGATTCGTACGTAATTCCTATCAAATACTTACACAGTCCTATAGTTTTGCGGTTTAAAAAACGAAACCGCTCATTGTTCTAGAGAGTTTTACGAATAACCGTCATTCGCATTATCGCTACCTTCTTTCAGGTAAAGATACTTCCCCTCTAAGAACGCCTCGGGATTTCACGTCGATATGCGGGCTGATTTTCCCCTTTATTCGGGAAGGAGATCACTTATCTTCAATTTCTACTACTTCCACTCCTCCACTTCCTCGAAAAACGGAATCGCCTTAAATCACCTCAATTCGAAAATAAACCGCCCAAATTGCTTTCACTTAGAAAACACACAAATTTTCACAGACTCGAAATAAAACGATGTAAATCATAGAAGGTCTAAATGAATTTAACAGCTTTGGAGTAAGCGGTTTTCATTTAATATTTTTACTTGGTGTGCTCACTCTTTTTTGTTGGAATGTTTGTTGTTTGTAGGAACTGAAAATTGGATCTATGCCAAAAAAACTGGCCTCTTTTCATAACTTTTTCTTCGTCATATAACTGCATATCAGTAGTTCGACAAAAGTGAATTTGCGAACATTTCCCATTTTGCCCATTCGACGATCAAATATAATCGAGAAAAATTCATCAGCGGCGGCGAGAAAAGTCCGAAGAAATTTGTCGAATCGACTTGAAGATTTTTCCGCACGATAAATGTTTACATTTTATTTAACTGTGAAAAATAATAAAAAAATTCCGAGGTTCAACGAAGAAATCGGCACACGCCTAATTCGATTAGTATCAAAGTGGAGTTCAAAAATCGGAAATTTCCTTCAGACACCGAACGTCGATATCATTCATCACACCTCTAATTTACTGCGTATTGAAGGGAACGTAAAATTTTTTTCGCGGAAACATTCCGATGAGGACGAAACACAAGCAACCATCAGACGATTCGATGAAGGCGAATATGGTGGAAAAAAATGAAGAGGAAAAGAAGGTGAAGAAGATATCGATTGTGCGATCACAGTGATCGGGAAATATAAAATCAAATAAATCGAGAGTCGAGATCAATGTATATTCTCGTAGTCGAGTGAATAAAGTAAACTGCTAAAGATAAAACGACAGGTGAAAAATGAATTTTGCACGTAGGAAATGCAAAGAAACCAAAGCGTTAACAAAGAAAGAAAGAAACAAGAGGGCCTACGTTGTGGGTTGCTGAATTGAGACCCACAGCTGGCACTACTCAAAGCCGGGCTCTCTTCTGTTTGTTGAAATAAATACAAAAACACACTCACTATTGTTTGGCCAACAAGTGCATAAGTGGTCGTGCCGAGGTCACGGTCGCATCTCTTCCCTAAATTATCGCCGAAAGGAGAGAGGAACGTTCAAGAACCAAAGAGTGCGAGAGAACAAAGGATGGACGATGAAGGACATCGCAGTACACGTACACTACTCGTTAAATTATTGCCGTTCTAATGGCGAAATGGAACACATAGATCTAGGCTCGAAATTCGCGAGCATTTTTTTTAAAGTACCAACATTTAAAATTCAACCGATCGAACCGGTTCGACCATCCCGTTACCGCCATCAATCTTTGTTTACCTTTAAGCTTTGGGGACCATCTAATGTCCAACACACGACAGCTAAATCAATCAGCGATGCAAAATTGAGCTATCTGACTGGTCAGACCAACCGAGTCTATAGTGAAGCAGTTCGCTTGCTTTTGAGCACGCGTCCCTGACATAAAACGCTTGCTTCTAAGGTAAAGAAACGTGTCGCCGTAAGGAGAAAAAAGCGACAAAAATCCAAAAGACTTCAGAGAAAACTTACACTATGTTTTTTCCTCGTAGCTATAAGCAACGTTTTCTCTCCATATGAGGCTTCTATTCGAAGAAATACGGTATGTTTTCGAGGGAAATAGACGATAAGGTGCCAACTATGCCAGTGGGAACTGTGTTCGCAGCTATAAACATCACTACATTTGCAAAAATAGGCAAGCGAACAATGTTCATCATAGTAGTTCATGTATTGAAATCTGCATAAGCATTTACTTGACCTTCATGAGGAATTTTTCAGCAAACATAGGCGGTGTTCTCTGATCATCAGAACGAAGAGGAAGATCCGAAATTACGCCGTAATAAGTTGGATTCCCGATAGTGCATCGAGCACTTTATTTTATTATCTGCATTCTTATCTTCGTTCACTACCTTGCGTCTTGATTATGAACAGTGCAACTGATGAAACTCCACGAATAATCGAAAGCGGTAAGCAATGAATGAGTTCGGCAGAAATACAATTTTTTTTTAAATTGTCAATACCGATTCGGAAGTATTCTGCTAAAAGTCAGAGTTGTTTACAATTAGAAAAATGAAAACTGAATTTCAACCGCTAGGAACTTACCAAAATCTCGGTTTGCAATAGAACCTCAGTTGTCCGATTATTTGTTTAAATACCACCAATCCAGCTGTTGCGCAAACTCTAACGCCTATGACTTCAAGAATGCCGAGTTTAGAGCAGTGAAACTTTTGGAGTGGAGTGGAGAAAGTGGCTGAAGTGAGGGCAGTACTTTCAGCGTTCTAAAAGCACCATTTTTGGCATCACCAAACTCAAAAACGTTCGTTGGCAAAGTTCGTCGAAAATGATTGCAATTGCAGAGGCAAGTAAGCAACTTTAATGGGAAATCGGAATGGAACTGTCGCAACGAAAGAAGAGACGTTAGCCGACTGCTACAATAAACCCCAACTGAAAAATGCAATCTGCACATTTACGGTTGCCAAAAAAAATCAAATTAAATGGCGATAGATTTTATCCACACGGGGCGGCAACTTGAAACGAACATTGTCTCAACGGCACCAGCAAAACATAAATAGCGATTATGGCCACAAAACAAATGACAACCTCCATTTATACGTAGCTCAAATCAGCACTCAGAAAATTATTAGCTCTAGTGCTTAGGGAACTCATAGCAGCGACAACAATGCTTGAAAATTTGCGTTATGGATATTTGCGCCATCAACGCCCTTTATAGACACCTCAAGAAGATCCTTTTAACGCAAATAATCGATCATGCAATCAATACCTTCTGCTTAGGAGCCTCTAATAAGTCAAACAAACATTCACAATTTTTTAAGATTACACCAGCACACGATGTAATTTTTATGCACATCAGAGTCTTCGGCTGGATTCACTGAAGATATCTGCAACAATTCCCAAAGCAATACGAAATATTCTGTTTAACATATCAACCACAATTGCATACATGAATTCCGATACAACAAATCCGATGCAGAATGGCACTTGAGGAAGAGATCACCTCTGAAGTAAATACGTTGTTAATCATCACTGTAATAATTAACACTGAGTAAATAAGCCTCTTCTTGGAGATCATTTTCCGCATTCGATATGAATAAAACCACCTGAAATTTATGCGCTCTTTAAATACATGAAGTCAAGTAAAAGAAGCGACTATTCAAATTTTGAGAATTTATTTTTTCAGCGTTTACGCAAATTTGTTCTGCGCTAGTGAACAAATTCGTTGTTTTAATTCCAGCCCCACCAAGGCTGAGGTTACGAAAATTGGCTGCTACAATGCGCATCACAGGATAGCCTCGAATACTATATTTCATATCGCTACATGAACTTCGAAGACAGCTACAAACACTTAAATCTGGCAAAAATTTTGCATTTATCATTAGCCATTCGTCATTGTTGGTCGCTTCAGCTCAAATCCGGTTGCCTTATTTTGCACTTTATTAATGGCTTTTGAAAGTGGGTGGTGGGATGAGCGGGATGCGAAGGCAAGCGGATTGTGCTTGCTTCTTTGGCGCTTTCTTTTCAAGCTTTTTATCAAAGCTTCTATTTTTCAATAGACCTTGTTGGCGCCTCGCCTTTTAAAAAATGAGATGATATTATCGCACGTAAAAGGAAATCCGCTCGTCGCGCCCATATTTTGATTCGTCTTTCCGCGTTTTGTAACCAAAGGAATAGCAAAACACCTTCCTTCAAATGTCAGAACTTTTTTCGAAATCGACTGGTCACCGAAACAACCTACGGTAGGTTGACACACCACCGATTTTCATAACTTTAGCTTCAACTGCATACACTATCGAACAGAGAAAACCTCTACACGGATACGCTTAGACCTGCTGTTACACGTTCCAAATGTAAATCTGCAAAGTCGCATGAAAACTTCTGCTCAGTAATGAGTTCGAAACTTCATTTATGAATTCGAAAGAAACTTCAACTGAAATTGATGTTTTCTGGAAGTACATTAGGAAACGTTCATAACTTATTCTGGAATGAAGAGGAACTCAAGTTTTTAGAAAATTTTAATTATTAAACACGCTCTTCGAATCCTTTAGCGACTAAATCCTGCATAGGCAAGAGACTGATATATCATATTATCTCGAACAGAGCCCCCAAGGAAAAACAGCCTCTCTTCTCGAATAAAATTATTGATGATTTTAGCTGTCAAGCAATAAAAAAAATTTGTGAAAACCTACTGTCCATGGACTTCTTTCTAAGCTACGTGGTAGGCTGTTTGTAAGCAACTCATAATAAGCGTATTATAAAAAATAATAACAATGATAACTGTTACCTCGACAGAAAGTGGTCTGGTGAGGGGCAAAAAAGTTATAGAAACGTCCACTGAACTCCTTGCCTCTAAGCAAACAATCTCGTCATTGACACGTACAAGCTCAGGACGAGAGGAGATTATACGATACGTGCGCGCAATATTGTATTCATTATTGAGCGTTATCATCTGCAATCATTTGAATTTCGCATTAGTTGATGCGCAGCGAAATATTGTTCAAGAACTGCTAAAAATTACCGGAAGCAGATGCTTCCCATGGGTATTTCAACCAAAAGACTATAAAACTTATTTGCATTCAACCTGGAATATAAACTGAACGACCAGTCAGAGCGGATTAACAGGTAGTTACGAAAAGAAATCAGATATGGGCAAGACGAATGCTTGGAAAGAGCAAAGTTACCTGCCGCATTTAACTCATCGATCGGACGGTAGGGAAGGATTGTTGAATAATTCACATTGAACCTAGTGACCACTCGAAATTTTCAGAAATGGTAATAAAATGTCTAACAATATGCTTTCTCCCAAACTTTTCGCTTCGTCTGCACATCCCTGAACCAAGAAAGCTCATTTCTGAGTCATATCAACCGATAGCAGAATAAACTTGACTTGAAAATTCATGCTGCTTTCAATGTATAAACTCATAAGGCACACGATTAATCGTAAATGAACTGAGGACCATTTTCTAAGATTTGCCTACACCCAGGTAAGTCAACTATCCAACGAGCGTTCATTCGGAGACAGGAGAAGGAGTGGAGAGGATAAACCTTTCGTTTGACTCAGAAATCAAGTACGCTTCCGCCTACTGCAGATGAAATAGTAGCAGAAATTCGAAGTGGATCGTCTGAAAGCAAACAATTTATAACTTATGGCTTAAACTTATCTGCTTAGCCTTAGTTTCTTCATTTTATTAGGTTTGTTTCCGCTCCTTCTGGGGTTTTTTCAAAAGAAGACGATGTTAACGCAATAAAATCTCTTATCCACAGTTCTTTTCTAAGTGATCAAGTCAATGAAACTCAGTGATGCCATAAAACGTGCGAATTTTTTGTCAGATAGCCCTTCTTTCATGTTTTCTATTCCCTCCCCACTGCCCCCGAAATAGTCTACCCAACTGCATATGAAGTGTAATATTATCTATTTTGGTCGAGCAAGGCTAGTGCGAATTGGACGATTTTGTTCTGATTCGCGAAACAATGCAATCATCTTTATTCTCGCCGCCGCGCACATCTAAGCGCTCCAATCCCCATTCACGTACTAGCGGGAGAGGATTATGGCACACTGAAGCTAGTAGAGTAAATCCATAGAATATAGCGTTCAAATACAAGGTCACCTGTTTCAACCGCCCTCTACTCGATCTAGTCTCACTTCCACCACCCCCCCCCCCCCCCCCCAATAACACAATGACAAGTGTGGCATGGTGCAACTTCACATCGAATGAGTTGCTTATACGTACTATTCACCAATTAACCATACGTACTATTTTCCTACAACGTAATCGTCATAGTTTACAACAGTGTTGATAGTACTCGAAAACAATTACATGTCTGAATAAGCATAAATATGTGGAATTAATCCACATCAGTTTTATCACAGAAAGTCAGCGGCTGTGGCAAATTATCAAATAATTATAAAAGAGAAAATGATACTATATATCTGTTTGCATTACTCAATTATACTAAGAAAATGTGTGGAAGAATTCCTATCTTAGTTGGGCAAGTGATTGTACACAAAAATGAGAATCTGACAAAAATAAATGAATACAATTTTTGGCATCACTAACTGTGCATAAGTCTCTTCGAAAGTCACATACACGTCAACGTCTAACGGCATGGGGAGTAATTATATACCAAATTAACTCCAAATTTGGTGGCTCTTAAATTGAAACTGCTAAACGTACAGATCAACAGACACATGCATTCATATTAAGCAAATATGCATAAAAATATGCAAATTAGTTTCTTTACTGTGGTGTATTCGACAAGCCTCAACTCGAGTTTTTTGCTGACGCCTTATGGAATAGTTGAGTCTCTTCAAAAAAATAAAAAAACACGTCATCGAATCTAGTGCTACTGCACTCAACTTTTTATAGCTGCAAAATCGGCTAACCTGTTGCAGTAAATTGCAAAAAACGCATATAGTGCCGGGTGGTGAAATCACCATTTATTTTGAAATCTACACTCGTTAAAATATTTCTCGCAAAAATTTGGCGGTAGTCAGACGCAAATCTTTTAGAAATTATCAATTTCATATCTATAAGGCGACTATCTTGCCGAACAGATCTGCACAATGCGCTATAAACTTCAACACCGTTGCTTACAGCCAGCCAAAATGCTAACTTCAAAATCTCGTATCTTTTCTACGCATGTTCATTTGGCTGTCTAAGCAAACAATCACTGCGGAAGATTCGACATTCAATGTCTCCTTCCTCCCCTCGTTACTTCAGATGACCATTTTAGTAGGTCTTAAAATTAACCCAGAGTAAAGGAATAGATTAACCCGGATTGGAAATCCATTTTTGAACGAAACAACCTTTTCGACTATCAATTTGCTTTTGAGCAATTCAAAAGAGAGGATCCACCAAGCGACAAAACTGTTTTCTTTTTATATGACTTGAGAATCCTCGTTTGTTGATAGCATTCATTTTTATTTTTCTATGAACAAATCGTAGCTCATGAAGAATAAATGATAAAAGGTTATGTCAACAATCGAAGTTTTAAAATATTTGAATTTGACGATATCTTATGACCTCATAATACAACTAAGAATACCTTCGTTTCGGTGCAATTTAGATGTATGTCAATATGGAAACTCTTGACAATATTTGGTGGCTCAACGTTCGCCAAGAGAATCCACTGCTTCAGCAGTTGATGTGATCGCGTATCGACGGCAGCGATCAAAAACGCCTTTTCGCCTGAAATTTATTTATAACATGTTGTACTAAATATATTCAAGAAATAATATTAACTGAAATATTTTGGAATTTCATGCTTGAAAATTCGGCCACAAACTCGAATAAAATAGATGTGGCTATGCAATATTTGGATCTTTCTAGAGAAATTCTTTAAAAATTACTGGACTGATTTCAAATATTGATGTGATACAATTTCTTTTTCTTAAGTCTAAAGGTGGACAGATGATTTCAACAAGAAATTACATAATGGCAGTGCTGTTCAGATTTTTTCAAAGTTTTTGAGTTCCACACTTTCAATGACAGATATCGGTCGTCATCCAGAACATTATTATGAACAGAATAAACAATTGATGCATAAAATACCTGTAGAATAAGGTGTGAAATGAGCAGTAATCTCATGTAGACGTGCATCTGAAGTGAGAAACGGTTGAGAGGGAGTGAAAACGATTTGCGATGAGGGCGAGAACAATTGTACCAGACGATCATTGCTGTCTGTCCTGAAGAAATTCACCTCATAAATTTTGAGGTAATACTTCAAGTACACTAAATTTTGGAAGGCTGAAAAGCTTTAAACATATATCAAGGTGCACGAATTTGAAAATACAAGAACTTTTTACGAAGTCGCTATTCTAGAAATACTTAGACACATATGGGAAAGTGCTACCAACACAATCGAGGACATTTGCGCCAATTCGATCACTTGGGTCCCTAGCATCCACCTCCTGCGATCCTACGTGCAATGTATCAAGTGGGCTCAAAATCAACTAAGCTTTTGTTGGATAATTAAGATAAACGATTTATAAAACATCACTGAAGGAATTTAACTAACGAGACTAAGAATAAATCCACGGAAATTAGTTTGTATGTTTTAAAAAAATAAAGAAAAGGAAATAAAAATAACTATTAGCTATATAAGATAAATCCTAAATGTTGTACTTGAGTATAAGCGAGAATTTGACAAGTTGAGCTTGAATGGCATTGATATTGATAGGGAGAGCACAATGCAGATGAACTGCCCATACGGCAATTAATCGATATGCATATTTATCACCGTAAAGGAATATGAGAAATGAACGCAATGATGCAGATGTATCGGAATAACACTGAAAAGTGACGAAATTCTTATGCAATATTCATTGCCAATTAAAAGTTGAGAAGATAACGCGATTGATGAATGAGAATTGCGAGTTGCCTGGTGCAGTCATTCCTCATTACTGCTTTTTACTCTTGAATCGATTCCAAATATTTCGCTCTTTTTGTTCTTTGGTTCCAGAGGCTTTTTTTGGTCTTTCAGTAATAAAGATAAGGTATTGTGAAAATTCATTACAGTTTTATTTCAGTTGCAATACTGTGAAGATGTCATTTTGCACAGCAGTGACAAAGAATGTATGCTGTAGCACATAAGACCAGTCCTGATAACAACCGTAATTTGCCCTTTGTGACAGCTTGAAATTTATTATCAACGCTACTTTTTGCTCAATGTTTTACCGTTGCAATTTATCGCCATAATTTCTCGAAAATATTACTAAATTTATGAAATTACGTTGATTAAATAACAATTATTAGATGCATACAAAACATTTACAACTTGACGAATGTTCTTCGTGAGAAAGATAATCGATGAGCGCCGAAAACAACCTAACAGTACAAAGCTTTAAAATATTTCATTAATTATCAACCATAATAGCTCAGAATCGATGGAATTTTGAATAAAAATATCACTTTAAAGTTTAAATGTAAAGTACCACTAAATGAAATGACTTTTGAAAAAAAAATCCAACCGTAATGAGGAGATCCTGAGAGCCATCGGAACCATTTTTAATTGTTACCAACGCTGATGCATCCGAACAGCGAGTGCTTAACACTGGTCGATTGTCTGAAAATTGACCTTTGTTAAGCGATTAGATCCATATGATGAAAGTAAGGTGAAGAAGCAGTTCAAGAGGTTCGGCTTTCACAGGTGAACTGAGGAATTGCACAAAATTTCCTTGTTTATGTTCAAGTGCAGAAATTGCCTCTCTTTTAGTCGTGTGATGCAATCCACCACTCTCAAGTATCTGTAACTTTTGCTACTTCTGTGCAATTCACTAACCTTAGCGAACATTCTGCACATGCGTTGTAAGCGATTAAAAAACTAATGGAAAAATTTGAGAATTTCAAAAAAAAACGCACAGTGAAACGTCTTCTATTTACAGGTTGATTAGTTACTCTTACTTTCAAACAGTTTGTAATTTTGAAATCGCTTGGAATTGCACATTTCAGCGATAATAAACGCTTGATAGCTTGCAATTCAGAGATCATGGACTCTTCCTGACACATAATGTGGAGCTGACTCTTCACAATATCGGAGATCCTTACTACAAAGGCAATCAATCTGGTTGGTAAGTGATGCCACAACGATGAAACATCTTGAAAAGAAATGCTGTTATCGCATTGACCAATCGATACGGAGAATTTTTTTAAAAAAAATGTAAATATGAATTAATTACCTCGAGTTCCTGAAATGTGGATAATTCTTGAAAATCTTTTCTCCGCCTCATGAATAAAGCGAAATGATTGATCAATAATATCTGCGCGAATTTCGGCAATCAAATCGATTATCGCGATCGGTTCGCCCGTGTCACATTTTTTGAAGACAACCTGAATTTTCAAAAAATTTTAGTTATATATTCATAAACTGCATAAAATGAATTAGGACGGTCGCCGGCAACAGCCTCAGTTAGCAATTGCCGATTCTAGACAATGGCAGTCTAACAAATAAAGTTGGTAACTTTTCTAGCGCTTGTCACTATTTGACTAAGTGTAAAGAAGATGACGGTGGAGGAGGATGAGACTGTGGTGGAGGGGGGATGGGAACAGGGTGGCAGGGTTCTAGGGAGGGGGAGGTAACAGCGTAAATCTAGATCTGTTTTTCTTCCAATTATGCCAAATAAGCATAGAAAGTTTCATCAGCTAACAAAGCAAACAATTAAACAAATAAAATCTTGCAACATTCACATATATTCGCAGGCTTTTTATTTGTAGTCAGCACATTTTAGGAACCTTTCTCGATTCATTTGCATCGTAAAAAATAGCTCTTCATCAAAACTTGTTAACCTGGTATTGCAAAAATGTGCCTAAGGAGTGGCTCTCATGTAGGAATTACGTACCAAACTGCAAAATGTCCAGTACAATAGACTTGATATGGTACAATACCGTGGATCTGCAGAAACCTGGCGCAATATGGTACAATACCGTGGACAATTGCAAAACGTAAAGTACAATCAGCACATGAGCAATTTTGGTGACAAGTTGCATCCACCGCAACAACACTGTGCACAAGAGGTTGGTCCTTAATTATTCAAAAAACATGCGTGCTCCATTCCGCTGGAAATCATTGGCAGTTAGAGAAGAACAACCGAAAAAAAGCAATTACTCGATATATCCCGAGTGGCGTATGGGCATGCAATAAGGGAGTTGCTTGCGACGAATTAACCAACTGGATAATTCACCTTTCGCAATTTGCCAAAAGCAAATGTATTTACCAAAAGTACTCATTTGCAACCTGGCATGCTTCCAAGGTTTCAAAGTCGAGCATCGCAGCTGCCTGAACAGCATAGGGTTCTGGAATGTTCAATGGTGCAACCATTTCATAACCGCACCTTTCATTTTGCTGCAACAAAATTTTACTTCATCAGTGACCTCCCTTCCTCTTCATCGAGTCATCTATCTAGACGGCTGCAAATGAAGGCAGGAAAGGACTACCGAGAAACTCTCTCCATTAAGGCCCTGCGTTTAGGGAAACGCGTCATTACAGCATGTCACACAATGAAAACATTCATCAATGGCTAGCACCACATGATATAAGCAATTATTTTAGTTTCGCTCACGATTAGACGACAGCCGTTGTTTGAAAGCTGTCAAAGGCATCCACGATGGCTCACTATTGCAGCATTTCCCCTGTAGGTCAAAGACCGCGGGTTTGTCTTCGTCCGCGGACAAAGTTTTCACTGATCTTTGAACAATGGCTAAAATTCACTATATTTCCTTGGAAATGTGCTGAATCAAACTCGAATCAATGAATTAAAGACGAACTGATGTGAGAATTCAAGAGGAATATGCATGTAGATACTCACCTTAACTTGACTGTTTTTACGTTCTTTTGAAAGAATGAAAGCGTCGTATTTAAAAGGCACAAAAACGGCTTCCATTGCCTTAAGGAAAATGCGCACTTCACGGTCGCCATCAACACCCGTTGTAACGTTGAAGAGATCTCTTTCAATCGGTGAATGAATATCATTGGATCGCTTGAAGAAATCCCAAGCTTCATTGTCCAATACAACACTGAAAACAACATCGAAGCAATTTTAAACGATTGCAGCTAATTATGGGAACAATGCACATAAAGCTTTCAATATAACAGTTTTTCTAAACAGTAAGTTAATTGATACAACATAAATGGCAAGGAAATCACTGCATAGAAGTGAAAAATATAGCAGCTAGCGGTCGTAGACAAACTTGTAATCACAACGGAATAAGTGGAAGAGCGAGAGGTGCCACGGAGAGGCGATTTAGAGCAAATGGCACGATATGCGCTTTTCCGATCATGTTCTTCGGACCAATTTTAGTGCTAATAATGCACTCATGTTTTAAGTGATCGGATCACTCCTGTAACTTTCTCAAAAAAAAAATCCTTTCCCTACTGAATAAGTAGTAGTAAAACGCGACTCCACTGGCACAAAGCCCATTCAACTGTTAAGCGAAATGCGACTCAGATTCGACTAAACTTTAAAGTGAAATGGAGAACGCTAATAGTTTAAATGAGGCTAATTATTTCGGAGACCATTAGAGAAGACTGAAAAAATAATAATTAAAATGAAACGTTCATGCTTATTGACTGCGTGAGTTTTCCAAAAATGTTTACTTGGACTCTTGATGCGATTGGAACGATTATGATTCGCTCTTATCACTCTTGACATCACTCACTATCATAAGGTCATTTCACAACGTTTTTTTTAGAATTGAAATTGGTGCTTAGAGAGATAAGGAGTTAAGATATGAATGCTTTATGGCCGTAGCAAGTGATAAAAGGTGTATTACTGTAAGAAAATTCTTGTTATGAGCCAAACGCCGATCGGTATAAAGCAAAGAAATATACAAAGGCCAAAAATTAATGAGCATGGAAAGAAAAGAAAACCTTTGATTTAAAAGCTCTGTCTCACCTCAGTGTTGGTTCGGTTATCTCAACGATAACGTTTATCGGCTCGGGCTGAGTGTTTTGAAGGAAAAACTCGAAGAAATGCACCTCGCCGAAACTTGGAAAAATCCTGAAACTGCTAAGCAACATTATCGCACAGTAACGACTTTTCGAAGGTAGAATGGAAGTAACTGAAATATATCTTTCGAGAAAGAAAAACTCACCCAGCTATTTCAAAAAATTCAATTCCTATTTGCCGAACACTTCGAAGTGATTGAAAATCAATAAAAATCATCTTGAAATTCAAAATATTTATTAATAAAGCCGTATTTAATATGAGGCTTTCAGCGATGGAAAAAATCGATGATGCATATTTTCTTTTCCAATATTTCACTTGAAGAGAAATACGGTAGGCGGCACGTGAAGGTTTAAACCCTTGTATAGTGAAGGTTTTAAACCCTTGGGTTGTACTTAGAAAGCTACTTTTTATAGATAGAACAGGTGGCCAGAAAAATAAAACACAAAAAATTGCTTAGTAATTGGCGATGATGGTAATTTATCAGTTCTCCGTAAACCTTCAGCTAGACGCTAGAAAGCAACTCCCACCTATGCTCTGTAGTTATCGCCTTGAAGACAGCTTTCAACAGTTTCGACGCCTTACTTTCGTTGCGTAACTTCTTATAAGCTTCGAGTTCTTGATGAAATATAAACCTCTTCAGTGATCCCTGTAAAATTAGAATTAAATATTCATAACATCGAGTACAACATTATGAAACATCCGGCAACTGTTAGGTATGTCAAATAAACAGATATTTCACGCCAATACACTGCCTTTTACGATAAAGGAGGGGAGGGGAAGGTGTTAATGAGTGGTGGGGAGGAGAGGGGAAGAGAAGCTGATAAGGTGAAGAAGGCGTTTTCTAATGGTCACTACTGCGGTCCAATACGTCGAGATTTTTACAAAGAAACTGCAACTAGGTGACATCTGACATTAAGACGCATCAGCAATCAATGGGTAAACAATCAAGATCACCTTTGTAACGAGATTCTTTTGTGCGGTTTGTCCATTTCTGAAGTCTTGAATTCGCCGCAAGGAGTCTTCATTGAAAATTTCCTCATAGCGCAGCTTAATGTCGAGTCTGAAAAAAAAAACTCCTATAACAAAAAATTATTATGAATCTAAAGAGTATTTAATAAATAAGACAAATAAATGACAAAAAACAAAAAGAGACTAAAACTATACATTATATTTGGTTTATTATTATTTCTAAATAGTGCTTATATATCCTTAGCACAATTTGTAATTAATTTTATACTTGTAAATGAGAGTGATGGTGAATACAAAAATAATCTTCGACGCAACAACCTTAAATTACAGCAACGATAATTATTCAATTCATCAACTCTTCTTTATCTGATCTCCTGATTTACAATCGACGCGACCCATGATATTGTTTCCTATCGATCGGGCATTTAATGAACTATAAGGCCTACCTATGAGCCGAAACGATCGAGAAAGTCTCACCGGTTGGCAGTTATTCTTTTTTTGGTTGGCTCTAGGTGGTCATTATAGCTGTCAATAAACACGTGTAACCGATAGCACATTAAAACTTTGAGCATAACACTATCTCTTTTGCTCTTTGAATATTATCATAAAACTTCTACAGTAATCCAGCATGAATAACCCACTTCTGGGCGGCCATAAAACGTTGCATGGCGGTTTCATGAATCGGACTCAAAGGCTTCGCACGGATTTTATAGGAATCGACGTCATTCTGACCGAGACGATTCAAACGGCGACTCACTATTGCTGAAGTGCGACTGTGTGTCAAATCTGAAAGAATTTGTAATTTTTAAATGAAAACTATTTTCTTAAGCAGAATTTCTGTTAGTTGAATTTTAAACAGATATTTGAATCAGCAATAAATTTCCTGCAATTTCTTTCCCAAAAATCTTCCAGGCGATCTTGAAAATCCGTATTTGCACAGCGCTTTACAGCGAGCCGTACCTGTACGTATGTCTGGACATGTCGACTCGTCTTTTCAATTTGGGAATCGCTGAGGCTAAAGTTGAGGGATATGACAACTATATTGTACTCCGCAAAATTCCCCTCCCCTCACACCGTCTTTCCTAGTAAAGATGATCAAGTCCGAAAGTGTTTAAACGTCATAAAAGTTTCATTTAAAAATATCAGAAAATTTATACAATGTTGCAATTAATCACGCTGCATTTTACATTTTACATTAATGGAACCGTAAAAAGTGAACCTGTTGTAGAAGAGTTTTAATACTACCAAGCCTGAAGTTGGCTGATTTGATGAACAAGGCTAAAAAGCACAGGTCGTGCCAGCTACTCTGGCGCGTTTTTCCACTCACTTTCTTCAGGAGCATTTTCCACGAAAGTGAAAAAGGGAATGAAGCTTCGGAAAAAACTTGCCGATACTCTTTGTTGAGGGATGGCCAACGTTTGCGATACGCATTAGCAAAACAAAGTTGATTTGCGCTGGAGACGGTAGAGCGCTCTCAACGATGGGCACCTGCAGGTTCGTCTGAACTGCCTCACGTCCTTGTCGCATCAAACACTAAACGAAATATCAAAATTAGCGAGTATTTAATGGCTTGAAATTGTACCATTAGGTTTCAAATAAAACTTTTTTGAAAGTTCTAAACTTTTCAGGTTAAATCATACGGTCTTTTACTAGAATTTTCCCCCTTTTATCCTCCCTACATGCACACCAAAGTTTGATGGTGGAAAATTTCCACCCGCAAAGCGACTCTTGCAGCCTTTTAGAAATACATCAACGACAATTAAAAGAGCGACTGAGAAGTTGGAAAACGCGAGAAGAAATAGCCAATATTTTTGACCTACCTGATAGTTGGAGAACAGTTGGAGAAAAACTGGACTACTAGGCTTCAGATAGGACTTTTTGCAAACGTTTAATCATTTCCGGTTAAAGTTGGAGAAGAGGTCATAACATTGGGTGAGTTAAGATTCAAGCTGTGGGTGGGCTAATCATCGAAAGAAAAGACGCAAACTAGAAAATGTGAACCAAATCGAGTATACACTTTCGCGATTTCAGTTATTAAAGTCTATGCAAGGAATTGAAATTTAAGCAAAACCTTCTTGAAATCAGAAAATTTTGACCGTGGAATGAGGTAAAAAAATTAGCAAATAATGAAAAGTGCACCAAAAAATTCGAGTCTTTAGTTTAGGGTGAAGAATCCGAACATTTAAACGAAAGCGCTCCATAAAAGATACATAACAAATGCTTCAAATGTTTCAAATGAAATGCTTCAAAGACTCATTATAGGAGAGTAGCTTCAAGTTTTATAAGAAATCAGTGAAAAATTATAGGATAATAACTTGTGATATGCAACTTTATGAAAACATGATAAGCACGATAGGTGCCAAATTTGTAACAAACGAAGACTTAATATGAAATTATACTTCTATACGCAATCAGCGATTTTTCTTTGTCATCCTTTTTGGCGAGAAATAAATATCGTTCTCCACTAAGATTCAGTTTTGTCAAGCAAAAATGCACCGCTTTCCGAAATAAGTGATTTGTCCGAATTAATCTTCTCATTAAGAGTAAGCCCACTTTTATTATAGATTCGGTAGCGTCAGCTTTCGTTGTAAACCCGACTCTGCAAAGATTCGCTGCAGCACTGCATATTTTGAGCATTTCCAACCTACCCGAAGTCTGTGTTGCTCGAGGAACACTTCGTTGGAAGATTGGAAATTCCATTACCAATCAAATTACATACGTTCAATGGAAGATTAGCGCATCCGCGTGGCAACAGTGAATCTGCATCCCATACGTCGATTGCGAGATTATTCAACAATAAATACGATATGAAGTCATCTTCCTCACCATCGGGAATTGAGTTGCGATCAATTGTGTATTTCACCTTCAAAACTGATGTGAATGAAAAATTCCAAGTGATTTCACGACGTATAAAAAGCAAAAACTGTTCATATCCGAAATTTTTTAAGAAATGGTACGTTACAAAATAGAAATCATCCAAGAAAGAATTAAAAACAATAAAAAAGTGGAAAGAACAACAAAAGAACAAAAAAAAAACTAATAGCCGTCCGGAATCATGTGGATCATTATGCAAAGGTGTTCATAGTTTGTTCATTCTTTTATAGGCATAGACTCATGGCTATAGAAAGTTTTCATGTCCTGTAGCCTAATGGTGAACAGATTAAGTTCATTAGACTAGCTCATATCAGCAACGCTGTCCCGTTAATTTAAATCACCTGTAGTGAGAAAAATTAAGCTTCTTAATTTAAAGCGAACGCGTCATCCTTCCCGCGAAGCTACGTGTAGTCAAACGGCATCTCATACCCTTCCTTTCAAGAATTAAAGAGCATCTCAGAACAAAATTTCCCAACCAGAGGAATTCTTTCTACACCGTAGAGTACACCAACGAAATACGGTATACTATGATACGAAAAGGAAATAAAATGTGAGGTTACCGTGAAACCGTTTCCTTGTATTTCGATGAGTTTCCCATCGTTGCCCACACGTTTCAATATGCACGGTTGATTTTGTGTCTCACGATCGTCGCCATGGTACACCAATAAACTGCAACAAAATAACTGAGAGTTACATCTAGAGCATCATTTTTCCCACCTAACGCATTTTCCCACACTTGGGCGCTCTCGCGACAAACAAATTATTTCCAATTGATGTAAAGTAATTTGCGAAAACCTCCACAATGCACGCACAATATGTGCTTTTTGTGAAATAGCCCGGAGCACATAAAAACTTTTACTAATCGACGGAAGAGAGTGCGCACCAATTCCTCCACCATGTCGACTGCTAAGTTGTTAAACAAGTCGAAGCTCTCCAATTTTCGACAGCATTCTAAGAAGCCTCCCATTGTGACCTGCCAAACAGGGCAGTTTTACTCTTACTGCATTAAAACAAAACCTATGATGTTTTAAATTATCGGGCAGAATTCAAAAAATAAGAGTAATATACAACTCTCTCGACGAAAACACTTCTCAATTCCCTTAAACTTCGCGAGGAATTTAGGCCAAGTTTGCTACTACAACACAGTTAGAGTTGAAGTTTAATGCTGTGACAATATTGCAAAAAAGAGGTAAATATCCGATCAGTGAAGGAAAGCGCTTCTTGGCTTATCTCCTCAGATCAAGCTTTATAATCGCTCTCATATCACAAAAAAATTCATGAAGCCTTGAAAGTTATGGCGACCCAAAAAAGCATGAATTTGGCACCAGCATTGTGCAATCAGTGGCTGTGAAATCAATTCATAACATAGAAGTTCAAAAGAGAAGGTAAGTCTTTAAGCCGACGCTTTCAAGTCTTGGGAAAAAATTTTCTTCTTCGGTGGAATTCGGTCTTTTGGACCTCAGTAGAGAGAGAAATTTCGGATGGTCACGAAACGACAGTACCGGCCGAGAGATAAGTGAGTGATTAAAAGTGAGGAAGGTCCAGAATGACTCCTGATATCCATCCGTGAATTTCATCCGAGTTTGTTGGGTCGATTTCGAGTTTGAAATATGTGGATGAACAGATAGAGCCAGACTAACTTATACTTTGCAATGAGAAATTAGCAAAAAAAAAAAAAATAATAGAAGAGTTCTAAAGTGCTCAAAACTTTTAGTGCCATTTATCGCACAACAACCCTTTACCAACCCAGAAAGATACCAGCACAAAAAATCAACGAAGGTGGACATGAACGGAGGTTAAAAAGTGGATAACGATGTCGGGGCAACTAGTATGATACGCACATTTGCATCCTACTCGACCACGCAACCTGTTTCATATCGCATCAACAAATAATGAAAGATCAATTTAATGCCTTCGTTCAATTAACCTGGTCGATGGCACAAACCTACTAAATTGTTTGTTGCAACCTCGCCGGTGCAAACAAAAATGACTCATGTGAAATGCACGCAAATCCTTTTTATCTCTACATGTCTTCAACCCTTCTTAGAACTGGTCGGCTAATGCGAAAAAAAGGCGCAGAAGTTTCCGCTATTTTCACCCCATTCTCAGGAAAGCTTTGTAGCTCTGACTTCAGTGGTTGCCGGATCGGAACTGCCGAACGAATAGATTGGCACACATACATATGCGCAAGTACGATGGACGAAGGAAAGGGTAGAATCGATGATATATTTATCTGATTTCTTCAGCAAACAATTACACAAACTTCCAACGACGGTGAGAGTAAGAATTGGGAGAAGTGAAAGGTCAGGAATAGTCGGTAGAAGCACCAAAATTTGAAAAGCTTTAATGGGACACCGAGAAGGACGATGCCTCAATTCGGCTGCTTGCAGTTATATTGCATTCGCACAACATCAAAAAGAGTCTGTGAACAAAACAGCTCCTAATAAACAAACCGTTCGGATGTAATCTGTTGGAAACGATAAAAGTTCATCGTGAAAAATACCGACTGTGGGAGATTTGTATGCGATACTGCTGAGCCGCTGAAAACATTCCTTTAAAAACAGTCTTACGATGGACTCATCCTATATGCATTACTTATGCACAGATATATTCTTGGCTTTTAATCTCTTTAAGGCCCATTTGCATGACATTGCCAAAATTGCATTATGCATATGTAGACTCGCTATCACAGCGGAAGATACAATCGTCATCACAATATTATGAACTCGAGTATAAATTTTCGTTTCTATTCTAGAAATGGCTATAAGAATCAAGGTATAAGAATCCGGGAATGATACAAAATTTGCATAAGCAAATTTTGAACCAGCCGGGTGTCAGAAAAAGAAGAATTTTAATAAAGGTGAAGAGCAGTGGAATATGCGCATATGGTATACGTTGTAGAACAGATAGAATTAAAGGGCTGCAGAACACTGGAAACAAAGTTTCACACAAAACGTGTTTGAGAAAAAACCAACAAGCGAGCGTGCATCAAGTATTTTGAAGGGTTTTTCATCTTCTCATCAAAAGTTTCATCGCCAATAAAAGTGCACTATTGGCATTACTATCAGTGGTAAACGGCAATATCACTACTACAATACAGCAATATCTTATTCCCACACCGACTTTGCAAAACACGAGTCACCACTATCGAGTAGGCAAATATACCACGCAAGCTTCCAGTAATTCCACCGCAATCGTGACAGTGTCATGCAGTGAATGTTCTTATAATGAATAAAACATGCAAGAGTAACATACACGTCGACAATCGCAAGAAATTGTATTATCACTTCGTTAGTATTGAGGCGATCGTTTAACTCGATGTTAATATTTGGTTTCTAAAAGGGATGTTATTTAACTGTAAATCACTCGAATCAATAAAATTATTAAATTTTAAAAAGTTTGTTTCCTGGCAAAATTTAAAACCTTCATATATGGACAGGTCATTTATTGATAAAAATTTACTCTCCCAGACGGGAAACTTCTCAGAAACAAGTGGAAACGATGCTAAAGATGACCGGCACATGCGGCTTTTCGTTTCAACCTATCAGGCCAAACGAGTAGAGAAATATATTGGATGTTGAAAAACGCCCAGTTAGTATACAGTTAAACGGAATCAATCCGTTGTGCAAACAAAAAATTTTATTTTCGTCATTTCTAACGGGTAGTGGTGTAAACACGATATGCAAATTTCACGTTGCGTTTAAACGTTGATAACACAAACGTGATACGAGCAAAAATAACGAAATCGCAGGTGGAGGCTCGCTAATCATAGAGGTTCAGCGCCAACGCAATTGCACAGTTCTGCACATCTAGTTAAACGCAGTTGATAGCGCTTATTAAAAATTCTTAGAGTAGATTTGTGAGTTACAAATTGAAGCAATCTTGCAAGAAGAGAGAACACCATATGCAGACGCACAACATATACAAGTTTACGAAGCAACCAGAATAACCACAAGAGAAGAAGCCATTTTTGAACGCTTTGTTTTTTCGAGCTTATTTGCCAGATATAGACAAACACACATTCGATATCCTCACTTAGATTAGATTTCTACTGGTTACCAATACCAATTTACATATGCCCGTTTACGTTTACGTGCAGACATACTGCCTTCAATTATATATCGAATAATATTATAAAATCAGTGCTTTAATTATTATTAGGAAATGAGATTCATCCCAACCTACTTTCAGATTATCAGTATCAATATAAATGGGTTTGTCTCCGTTGCGATCGAAGATTGGCGTGAAGTTTGTCTGCATCAACTTCGTGAACGTTGCATGAGGGATGCTCGAGATCCTGAAAAACGAAACAAACGCGCCGCTCAGAAGAGAATGAAAAACGAATACAAAGATATCATTCAAGGAGCACCACGTTCATTCATTCTAATAAAAAGCGCAATTAATAAATTTTTGATCACCGAATTCACCAATTTTCCATTGCAAAACTGAATTTTTTCATGAAATCACATATGCTATAAGAGCTCTTATTGTCAAAGTTCGACTGATTTTTTTCACCTCGCGCTCTTCTTTCGATATTTTTCAGCTCAATCTCCCATAGTTGGATGCTTCATCGTTAAGTCTCCGTCTCTCAGAATGAATATTTTTGGTTTCCTCCTTAAATGATGAAAGAAGTACAGAAATGAGCGCTAGTGATAACGGCTTTTCACTATAATACTCCAAATGCAAAATTTGCATAATATGAAAATGAGCAATAATTACATCATTTTATTGCATCATTACATCATGCCAACTAATCGAAAGACGCTAATTCGAATGCAACTTCTCAGTGATTAATCCCAATAAAAGTTTCTTCATTTCAACAGCGACAGACTACTTTTTAATTATCGAAGAGAAAGGATTAAATATTTGTGCAGATACACTTTACAAATAATTAAATAAGAAACTAAGAGAAGAAAATGTACGCAGATAATCCACAGTATAAAATTAATAACGTTTGATCACATAGAAACGGAAGTGATAGAATGTTTTTGTATTCGAGAGTGACTCATCATATTCTTCGATTGATATCGTTAAAGATTTCGTGAATGTTTTTGTAATGGTATCGTTAAAAGAACGTTATCATCCTTCGAAATATCATTACTATCTTCCTAAATCGGATGCACAGTTGCTTTGTGCTACTCATTTCAGAGAAAATCAAACCTCGCCGCTCGAATACTGTTCAGTATATTATCAGCCTCTTTGCTCTTCTGCTTCTCGATGAATCGCTTGATCGTTTCACAACCTTTTCCTATTGATGCATCGCCAGCCAATGATGCGCGCTGAAATCATTTCACTCCTATAGCCTTTCATCTAATCTATACACAGGCCATGAACCAGTGTCTTAACTTATCCCTTCTATGAAGAACAAAAGCTATTTCTACACCCAGAACTTGAACCTTCACTTCCCAATTGTCGATGGAAGCACTAATCTAATGAGTTGCATACTCGGTTGACTCCCCATTAAAGAACTACTGTTACCTTAAACAAGGCGAATGTTTTCGTAGTAAGTAAGTTTATCAGGCATAAGTAATGAATTGTATGCGAGGGATCTGAATGATGCTGTAATTTTTGACGAAATAATTTACATACGCAAGAGTTGTTGCATGTATTTGAGTAAACAGATGGCATTTTCTCTGAATAGATGCACTTATATATGTGCACCTTAACGTTATAGAGAAAAAGCAGTGGAAAAACCTCACATTATTGCAACCATCTGCAATAAATTAGCAATCTTTTTCCTTTCAGCCACCGCTCCACCCAACGTTACATCATGTGAATTGTGTGGGACAGTTATGCCGTATCTCCTGCGCGCTGTTACAGTAACACTAGTACACGAGTCAATTGCGCATCGGACACTTGCGCCCAAATATTCTATGTATCGAACTCTTTCTGCTGTCATATGTACAAAACGCTGAAGATATTGCATTTCCTAATAAATGACAGGGTGAATAGATTTCTGCATTCATAATGAATGGAAAAGGGGTCTGCTGAGTTCAAGCAATTCATAGAATTTGTTGACTTTTTCCAGTCGAATTGTGCAACTTGCTAGCAAGCTTCAGTCGCTGAAGCGCACTAATAGTATAAAAATGAAGGTTCCCTCCCCTCCCCTTTGTGCAAACGCCTCACTGGTTTTCCCCGAACACGCGCCTTCCTGTCTTCCTCATTTCATGTCGAATCCAAATCCACTTTGAAGCTTCTGAAACTAGAAGATTCACGACTGCTCTGAAGCCTGAGGCTTGTCGGGAAGTGAATTTTTGGCATACTGAACATAACCGTCATCGGCTAACATTCAAAAACAATCACAGATAACATCAAAATCTGCTCACAAAATGTTTCCATTCACAAATAGTTTTGTCTCGAAATGTTTTCTTTCATAGTTTCCTGTGAGAAATGTGAATTTCTTTTAATATGTTTGTCTCTGAATGAACCATAAAAGTGCGAGCAAATCTCAATAAGCCTTCCACTCGGTCTATTGTACATTCGCCACATATGCCATCTCGTTCACGGCCACAAAGCTTATTGGCGAGGAAACCATAAATATTTTGGTTTTCTAGGTCAAAGGACACCCACATCAGAGGCAGTTTGTTCAAACGCTTGAATTGAAAGTAACGTTATGAAAAAACCGCTAAACTACCCTCCCTCGAAATTTAAGAGGTTTCCGTAGCGCGTGCAAAGTTCATGCCATTCTGTATATACAGGTACCGAAGGACAAGGTGTGCTTTAAAGGACTTTTATATGCTTTTGCAGACCTGTAGTCGTAAAGCACACTGTGGCGGTGTATGCGCAGATGTCAGTGCGTCTGTCTGCCTTTCAGAAAGTTTCAGGTGTGGAATCAATGAAATCACAGCAGTGAAATTTGTTGCGCATACAGAGAGCAGGTAATCAGTAAAACATTATTCACACTGATTCATCAACATCGAAAAAAGCTATAGGAATTTAACAAACGAAGTATGCCGATGGTTTCTGCTCGGTTTAGTCACATTTCACAATAGCCTAGTACAAAAAACAACAGCCACTGTAGTAAAACTGAACGGGACAGATTAATTAAAATATGAGCACAAAATATGGGCGTTCATTATTTGTTGCAAATTTAAGAAATCGGTTGGTCTAGTAGCGTGAGTGCAAACGCTTTGTCCTATTAATTCCTTTCGAATGCTTTTCGGCTCGTTGCAATCCAGATGATTATGCCAATTTTATATTGAGAAAATAATGAAATGGAACATTATGTATTAATATATTTTCAAAATGACCGACCGGTTTAAGAAACCTTCAACTAAAAAATTCGTTTCTTCAACACTTGGTTGGTTCGAAGAAAATTCGCGCGTGGAATTCCATCGCGCTTTTAGACTTCCGCTACTCGCAGAGATGATGATCATCAGAATGACATTGGCTCTGGATGATTAGCCCAACGAGCGGAGTGCACCGATTAAATCGCTGTAGATTCTGTCGTTTGTGTGTTGGAGCAATTCAACGAACGTACAAACACGCAGACGGGCACAGACTCGGCATCTCACTAACAGCATTCCGCAAAGACTCGTAAAAACCTCACACCGATCTGAAGAGATAACGGAAAAAAATATGAAGGAAGAAATAATGGGAACATGTGGTTCACACACTTATCAAACTTGATTTCGCCAATCAAGATTATATTTTTACGTGACATTATAAATTAAGCAAAACGGAGTGTTCTCTCGCAGCGTTAGAATTTAAAGGAACATACCGGGAACGGGATCGGTGGCAGTATAAGTGGTTGCCTGAAAGTAAAACGCCTTCAAACCACTTCTGAACTGATGAAGGATACGGGAACGAAAAAGTGCAGATAAGTAAAACAATGTATACTGGGCACAAAACATGAACCGCCTGTCGTCACTGTGACCATCAAAATATGCAAAAACATAAAAAAGATAACATTTGGAATGGTCACTGAGGGAGTTTGAATTTTTTTAAAATAATAAGTGAACCTTTCTTTGCTTGGTTTCGGCACAGGTAATGGCTGCTCAACAATTTTTTTCGCAGACTCCGTCATCTCATCAAGAGGTTGTATATCCGATTTTCGAATCCATTCATTAACGCGTAAATCGCCCGCATTTCCCATATTTAAATTCCCAGCTTCGGATTTTGACTGAAATTTATATTATTTCTTATTCAGAGATGAGGAATTTATTTCCTAAAAACTGCTACAGATACATATAGAAGTGCAGAATAGAACAGCATAGTGCAGTAAAATGTCCGGCAAATAACAAATGAGAGGCAATAGTTGGTTTGTAATTGAAGCACGATATAGTATCCCATTGGGTACGGCCACAATGATGCACTGCAAATTACAGCGATAGCCTGAATGCTGTGTGTTGCATACGAATAAAAAAACGGCAACCTTTCCCATCACGGGATAAAACTATGAGAAAATTCACGGCACTAACAAAGAAAAATTCCGGAGGACAGTCGCATTTTGCAACTCGTGCATCAAATATACCTCCTGAAATAATGCGTCCAAATTATGATATAAAGTTTGCCTCCTTCGTATAAACTGACCAGCTTTACAGACCCGCATCTAAAAAAACTGTCTGCATTCGACCCATTCAGAAATTTTCATATGCAAATTTTGTCTAAGATTTTCGATGCTATAACTAATGAAGCAAGCGGCTAGTCCGGACGAAAATACATTGCATTAAAAGTCGGTTCTCAGAATACATGCATTACACGCCATAAAATTTTATATCGATTAACATCTATTTCATGCCGCTGCTTTGTGACTTCTTACTTGGCACTGCTCACAGATATTAGTGTGAAGGAGAGTTATACTCTGGCACCAATTTTTGAATTCAGAATCGCAGCCAACAAACTGATAATTTCGGAAGCAAATTTGCTTGGCAATAGTTATGTCATCAAATACTCACAAAACTTTTGGAAGGAGAAGAGTAGTTGGCTTGATTACTTATTATACTATTTAACTACTTAACAAAACCGATTTAATTACTCCACATACTGTTTCGTTACTCACTCACTGCTTCTAAGAAGTAGTTATTTATGGATTAATTAGTGTGAAATATCCACTTTCTTTGTTAAAAAGGATGAAAACTCGATTTGCAATTATTTACGACTACATCATATTAATGCTTCGTGAGCACGTTCAACGACGATTTGTTTCAAACAAAATATCGACATTTACACAGTAGAAATCATTCTATCCGCCCGTCAGAAAATCCTTTAGTTTTCACCTCGATTCTTGTCAATAGATTTCATTGTTGTTTAAAATATCTAAACGAAAAAGTGTGGTTATCTACAGATTCCGCAGCTATTAAAACCGACTCTCAAGAGTCTCCCAGCCTCTCCCCTCGAATTTATCTCATATCTATATCGACCCGCCTACTTTATCTCATCTTTTGGTCTGTGAATAGGGGTTAGGAGAAAAAGCTTGAAAGTAAATGGAAACTAACGAACCCTTTTAATAAGAGAATGGAGGAATCGGATGTGAATGCGAGGCATTAGCTGACCAAACGGCGTATTGGCTGACAAGTCACCACGCCACCTCAGCAAGTTCTTGAAGCATAACGTTTCATCGGGATTTATGCGAGGTCCTCAAATGGTATTATCAATTTCCATATTCACTGATGTATTTCGATGTGTATATATTTCATGCCATAAAATATTAGAAGCGAGAAAATAACTGCTTTAATTATTAATAAAAAGAGTGATATCTTGAAATGATGGGGAACGACTTCGGCCAATAACGTTTAAATGAGAAACTATAAAATAAAAAAACTTTTCATCAGTCGTGATTTTGTGAAAACTTTTGGCGCAGTGTGCCCACTTTCCTTGTCTTCGACAATCTTCTAAGCTACTTGCAAATTCTGACAATTTCAACATAAAATTCCAACAGCTTCTGCATAGAGCACTTTCAGCGGAAAAAATCTATCCAACTGATTATAGAAATAAGTAATAGGTAACAAAAAGTTTTGGAAATCGACAACGAAAAACGATAAGGCGGATGCACCTCCAGTTAATGGCACGGTGATCCGTTCGGGAGTATGTTCGTTTGCAAATGGGCACCATGCACCCCACGCTAGCATTACAGATTGCGATGAAGAAACTGTGCCCTGCAAATGAAGAGCAATTTGTGGGCGAATATCTTACATAGAAGGAAAAATTGTGTTTCACAGAATAATTAAATGTACATAAAAATAACACCAGGAACACTTTTAAAGGCACTAATACATGTGCTTAACTATAGAGAACGAAAGTTTTATATTTTTATTTTCAAAACCATCCTTAGTATCCTCGTACACCGATGACTCGAGTTATGAAATTAGTCGGCGATCCAAGCACCTTGCATTATGTGATCAAAAAGTGCCCCTACTACAACTAATTTTTTTTTGTTTCACCATTCCCAGCATCCGACTAATTCAGTGTGAAGACTCTAACGAAACTTAAAAAGATTAGTAGCTCACTTTGAAATAAACTTTAGAAAATCCGCTTCATGCTCGCAGGTATGTCGCCTTGCAACCCACAAATTTTGCACCAGTATTGCATTTCAGCATTGCAAGCGAATAAATATTTTGCAGCAAACGTTCGCTGCTTCATACTGAACAAGTGAGTTGACGCTAGCGGAGGAGACTGCCAACTATTGAAGGAGGTGGTTTATGAGACCGATGTTTGGTCGTGACAGGAAATACTTTTATGCCCCGTCGCCAGACAAACTTCAGGAACATTTATCCCATCATCGCACCTGACTACTGACCATGAATATGCCAATAATCGCACCCTACGGGACCAAATTACGTGAAGGAACGGCGCCTGACATCGCAACAAAATTGACCTTAGCATTGCTCACATCACCATTAAATTTCATAACCGCAGGTTCCCGAACAATAAAATTCTAAAATTGATTGTTATTAAAAAATCAGAAAATTTTTGTCCTTCTTCGGCGCTAATGTATCTCCGACATCCAAAATGGTTTTACATATCACTTTCATAAATAATAAGATGCTCTTTAAAAAGCACATAATTCTGTGCAACAACCAATGTCGCTTTATCCGTTAATAACTTACAAATCAGTCTACAATTTACACAAGAAAAATTATAACTCAACAACGCAAACGCTTCAGTTGATAAAAAACGACCGTAAGCAGTACTTCTCCTCATCGGTTTTATGGGAAATATGAAGGCTTCAATAACAAAATGAGAGGATTTGGGAAGGAATGGATAGAAAACTCAATCGATAATTTCTGGATCACAGAATGTTATATGGACGAAATAATTGCATTATTTTAAGTGTTCAGTGTAAGCTGATTCAAACAAATCCATAATCCAAAGAAAAAATTAAATACGATGGCAAAACAATAGTATGGGTTTGGATGGATAAATTTTTTCCTTCTTCTTAGCTATAATTAATTCCATGATATGGGACAATGCAATATGAAATTTAAAGTACTTACATCGTAGGCTTTGACACCAACGAGATAGTCCAATACGAAAATAACCGCGAAGAGAGGATCAGCGACCAGCTTCTTTAGTGATACATTATTTCGTACGAATAACGTATCATCTTCAGACCTGAAGCAACACATTTATAGTTCCGTCGTAGAAAAACATTGTTATTTATTGTTAAAAACTGTTTTTGTGGCTCAGAAAATTTAAAATAAGCAGTCCGATAGTACGCAAAAAGCAGAAGAAATTCCTCGCTTCGCTATCTACAGCGAAAGAATTACGCGAACCTCTTTCTTCTTTACAGTTCCCTAATTTGATTATCATTGCCCGAAAAATGTATTCGCCGATTAATCATCACTGAAAACAATTCGTTCATTGACTAATAAACTAAAGAAAAAACAAAAAGCGCCAACCTGAGGTCAAGACTACTGTGTGACATTGGGCGCGCTTTGCGCCTTAAACTATGTGTGCCGGTGATATGCTCATCAAGCGAGGAAAGATGAAAACACTGCGGCTCTTCGACGTATGTAAATCCGTTGTGGATACCAATCTAAAACATCGAAGAAAGCTCTTTAAAAAATTTTCCGCTCTTCGGATGACAAACAGTGACCAGGAAGCACATGATACAGAATTTGCTGTGATCAAACTTAGAGAAGCTGAACGATATTCCCAAACAACTGAATTTGTTACACCGTTCAACTCATTCTGTTCGCATTTTGCACGACGCAATTTCTGCCACTATGTAGTCTGAAAACAGCAACAATGATAATAACAGCCGTAGTAGTAAATGTGGTGATAATAATAATTGCAGTAATAATAATAATAATAACAGTAACAATGAAAATAATAATGACAATATCAAGAAAAATTGTAACAACAGCGACAGAAAACAAATAAATAGATAAAATAAGAGCTACAGCATTGATGATAACAGTAAAATATTTATCGCATTTATATCTCAGCAATAGCGAGGCTAATCATACTCAGCACCGGTGGCTCTAATACTGGCTACTTTTTAAGCAATCAGATCTGCATAGAGAGCAGTAATCCAGAAAAAAAAAATTGATGCCACACGTCGACTAATCGGCAGTTAATTAAGAGACGATCGTCACCACAAATCCATACCCTGAGTCTCCTTTCGAGCACCTGCATAGGTACAACATCCTTATCAACAGGTGATTTGTTTGCACGATAAAGTCGATCGTTGTTCAACAACTCAATAAACATCATTTCGAGCTTTTCGGCGTGTGGTCCAAATGAGACCGAAAGATCCTCGAGTATGCAAGGAGAAGCTGGCTCGAGATTAGCGTCAACCAGCTGTGGATAACCTTAATTTCAAAATGTACACTCACTTTTGATTTGCACTCATCGATTTTCAGCACATCAGTTCCGTTGAATTATGCCTTTACAAATGATTGTGGAATGTTGCTGCAAAAAACAGTGCATAAATTTAAAATGCGACTAAATAGACGTTTCGTTCTTTAGTTATCGATGAGAACGCTTCAAACAAAGCGTTAAATTAACTGGTAATCCGTTGCGTGATCTTAAAGCTTTTTTAAGTAGCACTCTAATTCGAAAAATATACTTAACATTGCACAGAATACTCCCCAATACATTCATTGAAAAGATATAAGCAAACGGTTGTAAGAAGAAAGCAAAAGCAGGAAAACACGCCAAAGAATTTGGCAAAATATGCGCTCTTGCACCATATCCATCAGGCCCATTAGTCGCATAAATTGTCAACAAGTGAGCACGCGCAAACTGACGATAAGACGTGTGCAGCAATGCACTCATTCACTATTTAATTAAACCTATCGCTCGTAACTGTCATTGGATAACCTTTTTCTTTGTTTCCGACTCGATCAGTTTAAAATTCGATCAACGATTACAAAATAACCTTCATCACATTTTAAAATTTATTTAAGCAACTGTTACTCCATTTAAAGCTGATCGATCATCAATGGAAAATCACGAAAGTTGGTACGATGGGTCATCCTGGATACTGATTGGATACAGCGAAGGTCGTAACACGATCTCAGTGGTAGCCGAGTTGCAACTATCAGGCAAATAGACATGCAAAATACGCACAGCACGCGCAGACGTTCCCTTCATTACGCACATTGCAAAAGCGAATTTGTATAGGTGCATGTGTAAAAAGGAGAAAATGTTGGAACGTTCACTTTTCAAACAAAAAGCGGAAACAGGCTTACCTTCCGATTTTTGCAATCCGGGAATAATTTCTTGTGCAGAGACAATGCAGAATTCCGGTAGGAAATCGATCGCCTTCATCATCCGTTGATGTGTCTGCAGGCAAAGCTCGAGAACACCGCCCGCTTTACGCAAACTCTCCGACATACGTGTCATATCCGACATAAAGAAAAGTAGTTTTGGAGACCCGTAATATAACTGAAGCCTTAAAATGCAATTGATAAGCTCTCTTTTTTCAAAACTTCAGCTCATATTTGTTTGTCCGCATCTTAATGGCAAACTTTTTAATTTCAACAACTCACTCGTTGCATAAATCGACTAAAAAGTTTAGAAAAAAGACAGCTATCATGGAAAAATACTTTGTTGTTCCATCTACAGCTACCATAATGAAGCTTTGATTTATGACTAAACTTTTCTCGCCTTCAAGTTTTTTAAACATCGCGAATGAGAAAATAAGAGTAAGATATGAGATATTAGGTGAAAAGAAAGATTATATAAGCACTTTTACTTTGATATAAAGCAGTAGGAATCAATTACGAGATATTGAATGATATAATGCAAGTAAAAGTGCTTATATAATTGCAGAATAATCGCACAGTTAAGTAATAGAAATGCGGATGAAGATGCAAATAGTATTTCAAAATGTATGATAGAAGATGAGATGATAGGCAACAAATAAAATATGCAAAATAGAAATAAAGGAAAAAAAACTATTATTTGCATCATTATTTAAATAAAGATGTGCAGAAGAAATTGAGACTTTCATTTCTCTAAGATGAATTATTTTCTCACCTGGAAATATGCATATGAAAATCGGCTGTACTGAAGTCTGTGATCGGCTTCCCGATTGAAAACAGTGGTGTAATTGTCCACGCTAATGTATACAAGTTATCCTCATGACTGGCCGGATTCTCACTCTCGACCAATTCAACGACGATGACGACATCTTCATCCTTTATTGGACTATGGAAAAATAACACCTGCAGAAAAGCAATTTAATCCAGGCTTAGAATATAGAGATCTGTTTTATTTTCTAATCGTAAACATATAGGACCAGCTTAATTCTTCGTATTTGCTATTTTCTTATCACCGAGGAATGTAAAAAACTTGTTACATGCCTGGATACACTATTGCTTTTATAGATTGTTTATCACACATTGAACTCGACGATTCGTTGGACACATTGATCAACGTGTGATCGTTTCTGAGCTCAACGCACAGCCACACCAATGAATGCAGACAACAGCAACTCCCGTTTCGAAGCTACGAATTATCGATGCATCTAGCGCCTTCTGATCAGTCGTTGATCCATTTCAATAAGCTGTGCAACACAATTCTAAAACACAGTGTTCTTCTATACGGGACATCTTATCCTTGAGATATTTCTCTAAATTATTCATTTCCATTCCCAAAAGGAAATCTTGGCTGCTTGCCTGCATCGAATGCATTCTCATGTTTGCATCCATGTGCAAATTCCATTATTCATATTTCACCAATCAAATATAAATAGATTTTCGCTTCACATAAAATCAATTTTCAGCGTTAAACTGTAGTTCGTCTAGTAGTTGCCGAGAAATCATGCCATTGTTTCGATAGCCGACATAACAATGGTCAATGATTGGCAGAGGCATTAAATCTTACGTCGGAGAGATCAACAGTGTTGCTTTCGGATCGAATCCATTCGCCATAATATGGTCGACCAAAAAAACCTTTACTGGCTTTATCGTAAAAGTATATATGAAGACGATAATAGACACCGAGTTTTAGCTGCAAATGTTCAACAAATCGCCGCAGGGCAACTCCTTTTATTGAGAGTAAATTCAACTGTGAGAAATGCCTCTATCAGCATTTATACTAACTCGAAAATGTTAGCAATCATATTCGAAACACTACAGATATATTTTTCAGTTGAGTTCACGAACTGAATTCCACCATTATTTCGGCTTAACGGAAGAAGCTTTCAAAAGATGAGCGAGGACTTCTCAACTTGCAACGGAATTTCGCTCTTTTATATGAACTGATTTATGAAGAAATTAATTTCACAAATTACCAAATGAAATTCATTGAAAGTCGAAATGAAAACGGAAATGATAAAACAGAAAGAGCCGTAAATAGTTGCATTCGAAAGATCCCTTGCAGCTTTTGCCTGTGTTTAATCTGTTAATTCAACAAATATATGCGCAGCGTGGGCCAAAAATAAACAGCCGTTTCTCTTTGCTCCCCTTCCAAACCCGTTTCCCCCTCCCCCATCCGAAGCAAAATCCCGTCCACAAACCTATCAGCTGGCCATTGATTAATTTAAACTTGCTGAATAATCATCTCTGAATTTATAGCCTAGATAGATTGCGCAGAAGGTATTACATAATGCGCGATATTCGTTTCACTGCACACTGAGCGTTCGTTCTTCCTGAACTTTGCGTGCACACCTGTTAACCCAAAATTGAGTTATGATCAGAGACAGATGGGCATACCATAACCTATCAAACATTCATCGGTATACAACAACCAGCTGAAGGAAAGCTGGACTCTTTTACCTACCCGTTATTCAACTTGCGCGATGTCCCACACAAACTTTTCTGTCTGGAAAATCCTAGCCAGATAACCATTCTACCTATCCCATTGCCCTATACTATGAAGAAAGACTAGTGAATCGGTAAATGCATTTGAATATTTCATATGACATGAGCGGTCGGAATTTAAATGCATCACGCCATCTCCCGAAACACCTCCAATGCGCCAATCAGATCACTTCGAAATCCCCGAATTACAGATTTACCGGATTACGCGAAACAGAAAAAGCGTCCTATTTATTGTAAGGCGGATATCAGTGCAGTGAGAATGCGCACCGGCAACGATGATTCGACAAATGTTTTTTTAATTCAGTACTTAAAGCAGTAACTGCTATACATTTCTATAAGAAGAAAATTCATTTTACAGCCGCTTGTTGAAAAACTTTGATAAAGACTAAGCAAGACTATTTCATTACGATATATTCATTGAAACGTGCCAAACAATCGTTCCATTCTATGATGTTCGATTCTGTTTTAACGAAATTTTTGGCGGAACTCAAATATTCTGAAATTTCTGTGGGCCATCACATACGGCGATTATCGAACTAGATCGATGATTTCAACGTTTATATTGACTTCTTTCGAATGCTTCCGTATGCCACAGTCTTTTGCAGCTAAGTAATCAGCACTGAAGTGAACGCTTTAATGAATGCATATTAAACGAACTTAGAAGAGTGCTAACTCAAAAACAGAAGTAATTGGTGAAGATATTTCTCTTTCATAATTGACACGATATATCTTTTCAATAGTGGTGTTGTTGATCAATATCGCCGGCGAATGGCTTGACAAGGAAAATAATTATTTGAGGACGTTCATGAATACTGCAGTGACGCATTTAAGTTCCATATTAATTCCAGAAATAATCCTTCCTGATTTTTACAAGCTTCACTGTCTTTGGTGTAGCTCATCTTGCATAACGTCTAGGAATCTCCATCACCGGAATATGTAAATACAACGCTCCCCCTCCCATCCCAATTTGGACTACACACATTTTCCTGAAAATAAAATTAGGTGCCGAAAATTTTGAGTATTTTCGCCACCAGGTTTTCGATTTTCCTCCACACCAGTGTCGACTTAACACTCATAAGAAAAAACGAAACAATTTTCTTTGAACTTTTCAAATACATACGTTTGTAAACTCGGCATAACCTATTGCGAGCGCATAGGGGGATGTGGTATCGGGATGAGGGGGCGGTGAGCGTCTGGGGGGTACACAACGAGTTAGCTGCATCAGCTGATACCAACCCGAAGAGGCCATAACACCTGCAATGAAAACTTATTTACTCATGCAGGAAATATTTCTATTTACTTCTTTCAGAGGACAACTGCAGACAAAAACGGTCGTTGGGTTTCACAACACGGAATGCGTATAATGCGACTCAATCGCACGTGAGATTTTGACAGGGCGGTGGAGTGGCGGTGGGGAAAGAGGACGGAACTGAGGGAAAGAAGTAGAAAGGATTAATTGGGTGAATAGGACATACATCTTCACTCAACAAAGGTGGAGTTTCTGCAGCACAAGACGGAGTCACGAAATAAGCCGCCAAAAGTCATTTCTTCAATCATTAGGAAAATATTTCGAGTTTATAAATTCCCACTCCATGAGTGGGGACTGCTCTGACTGTATTCGATGGTCTTCCATGAAAATTAAAATTATCCTTTGATAGGTTCCGACAAATGTACTCTGTTGTCGAGCATTCGGTATTCAACAACATCTAAATATGGTGAACCGATTTGGGTTAAACTTAACTTTTCTGGGAAGTCTTATGGAAGTTTCTTCAAAATCGCACTAGAAATAAAAAATATTCGTTGAAAACATACCAAGACTGCTTGTATAAACTGCTGTTGCCCTGTCTACCTCCCACCCCCCACCCCTTCCCGCCCAGCATTCACCTACACCCATCCGACTCGGAGCGTACTGCGATGACAACGTAGCTGCCATCCTTTTAACCCATTTATGTTGAGCAGAGAAGCATGAGTGTTTACTGTTGTTAACGAAATAAATGGAATCAAATAAAATAAGCAAATAAATAAACACAAATAATTCGATTAAAAAACCACGATGCGCCTTATACGAGGACGGTCTTTTTCACTGGTTACATTTGATCCCTACAATAACGACACTAAATATAGTGGATGCATTTGCATTGTCATGCTATTTAAACATTCGGAGTAAATGTTGAAAATAATACCACAAGAAACGCTTGATGACAAAAAGAGAAAAGAAGAAATAAGAGGGTTTCTAGAATTGAATATATTATAGTATGCGCTTTGTGTGGACAAGCTATAAGATCGCAGAGTTCGTATTGGTATATATCTCCATGGGTACGTGGAGTTCTTCATATTCGTGTAAATAAATATTGTTCAATTCAATTGAGCGCAGTTCAATTCAGGTCAATTCAATTTTTCCGGCCAATAAAATATCATTGCGTTAAATTGCATGTTTATCTCATCAAAAATATGAGTGCTAATTTTTGGTGATTGCTGGTGGCGTTTAATGCCATAACATCGAACAATAAAAGATTTTTGCACAATTACGATGTTCTCTGCCATATATCAGCCAACCACTGCAATGTCCGTTGTGGCGTCATCAAACAATGTGCTTTATTCGTCGGCATAAAAAGTCGCTTATAAGCAATGAAAATGGAAGTGACAGATAATGCTGCGCTACTATAATCTGAAACAAAGAAAGTGGTAGGG
Organism: Ascaris suum; assembly: GCA_013433145.1. Lineage (NCBI taxonomy): Eukaryota > Metazoa > Nematoda > Chromadorea > Rhabditida > Ascarididae > Ascaris > Ascaris suum. Next base: position 4,194,741 of record CM024178.1, on the reverse strand, counting down.
AAGAATGGACGGGATTTGGGCAAATATAGGTTACCTGAGATGGGAAGTGCAGATGTAGGTGGGAAGTACAGTAACTTGTAAAATGCCTGACAGACTGTTGCCGATTTGTAGTATTTGACTTCACTTTCTCATAAAAACCACTGAAACTCTTCACTGAGGTGATTTCTTATCACTAGATGATAGCCGATGATGACAATCAAATTAAAGCATTTGTTTATGCAAGCTGCAGCCAAAAATTGTAAAGGCATCGTGATGAGGTGCTTTACATATAAAAATAATAAACGAAACGGAGCACACTTCAAATTATCATGTCATATATAGCGATAAGGAGAAAACTGCAGAACGCTTTGACGAGCGAAATTGAGGTAATCACAAAACATCCAAAGAAATGAACTTAGTGACGAAGTGCGTTAAATTATGATGGACAATATATTTGTGGAATACAAATTTATAGAGAACAACGCTGAGCTATAAAGTTAGTAATTATTATGAGTTCACTGTTGATGAAAGATCGCAGGGATTTAATCGGTGGACGAATAAGGGTGATATTCAATTTGCGAGTTAAAGCATTCCATGCAAGTACAACTCCATGTTTTGCTGTCATTTCACACGGTTAAATTCTTTTAATTACTACGGGAATAATCGAATAGACTACCGTCTCGTTTTGTTTATAAGCCCTATATTTATAGCGCCCGCAACATTCGAGAAAAGACTTCCTGACAGATAGGGCACCTCATCAATGAGGAAACAAAAGCGACTCTTTTAAGGGGTTGTCGTGATACAATTCAGTGCCAAGAGGATGTATATGTAGATGTGAGCATATGAGGGGTTTAATGAGTTCATCGATCAAACCATTGCAGATTCTCAATTATTCGCCGTTAACATGGCAACCGAAATCGTTGTTTTGAATTCGCGGCATTTTAATCGTTCCGGGATCGCTGCCTATAACAACTTCGAAAATAAAATGCCCACAGAAAAAGCTTTAAGAGCCTTATTCACCCAAGGCATAGAGATTTGCTTAAGCAGAAGGGAAGACAGTAGAAAGTGGATAGTGCGACAGACGGAAAAGGGTGAAGAGATAATTTGGGATGAGAGAGAGTGCTCGTTGAACAGCTTGCTTCCTAAAGGATATGTCACAAAACAGCTAATATGTCAATACCTTTTTTTCTCCACTAAGCAATAGAGGTAACAACGCTTGTATAGAGTGAAGGATGGAAAAAAGAGAGGCAGGTGAGCGAAGCATAATGAGAGGTTGTAGAGGTGCTACAACAAGATTTGCCAGAAATGGAGAGAAAACGTAAGAGATGCATCCATCGGTGAATGAAGTCGTCCTTAAGAGAAATCACGCTTTTCCCGAAAAAAACCCGAAAACATTCGTCCGGTTTGATGGAGGAGGGGGGGGGGGGGGGTGGTGGTTTGATTGTGGTGGGGATGTTTTCTTTGTTTTTCTCGCAAAGAGTTCCAATCTTAAGGAGATAAATAATTTATATGGGATTTAATGCATCATCAAGAAAGAAAGAGAAGTGTGCATCGCAGTTAAACGCGTCGCGTCACATTGTTCGTAATTATCGCGTCACTGCGCATTTATGAATTGCTGTGTTGTTTTCTTGATGGAAGTTTAATTTCGTTTCAGTTGGCAGGTAACGCTTCAATGTTTTGTTTTTTGATGTGGGGAGGTGCTGTGTTTTTGCGTTCGTTGTTGTAGTGAGCGGTCGCTGTATTCTCGCCTCCTCATCAACGCCGTCTCGTATGAGAACAACGGTACGTTTAAAATTCTTTGAGGGTTTGGCACTCCTAGATCCCTATGCTGAAACGGGCGGCTCTTACTTCTAGAACCTCTTCTGAATCCACCCACTCAGGTCATCATTGACTAGAAGGAAGCTTTTTGAGGTCGTAGTCAACTTTTGCTCTAAGAAACTTACGCATTTCTGACAGGGAAATACAAGAAATTTTCGCCCTCTTATTTGATGGAGTAGAAGCACGTTGTAGAGTCCCAGAAACTCCGCGAAAGTGTGTATTGGAGGATTGTTCCATGCGACTCCTTGAAAATATTACAGTCTCAACTTCTCATGATCTCTAGTCTTTGTTTTCATTAACCGCATTTTGAGTTTTTAAACGGTGAGTCTTCGTACTTATATATGCTCTATTGCTTCCTTGTATGTTTAGTCTGCTGGATGTGTCAGTCCACGCTTTCTTTCTTGTGTTATAAATAAAGATGTTTATTACTGTTGTCCATATATTATCATGTAACATACGTACCGCTTCGTTCATTGCAAATTAGACAAATGTATGCTGTCTAATTACCTCTCTCCACAACTGAAAATAGTAAGGTCATGAAAGGTAAAAGCTCATTCTAGTGAAACGGATGCATTATAGGAATAGAATTCGCTCCCTGTCCGTTTATTGACTTATGAGGACCCGTAACCATGTTCCCCTCATTTCAGATATTAGTGGTACACTAAGATGCGAAGTGATTGGAATTCACAGAAAGTGGCTTTTGATAGTGCCATGCTCGATTAGCATCGCATATGAATAATTACCGTGTTGCATTGTTTTGCTAGTATTGATGCTATCAAGAAAGTGCTTACAGAAGCATCAACCGAAGGTTGAAACAGGGGGAATCCTAAGGAAGCGGTGAGGGAAGGGATGTGGGGGGGAGGAGGGGAAGGGCCATGACGCAGTGCAGTGATAGGACGTATGTAAGAGCAGATGCCTCTAAATTTTTATTTCCTTTCCGTGTTTAGCATCTCTGCTCATTTCACTCACCATCGGCCACAAAGTTGTTGTGGTTTCCAGTGGATGATAGGTAGATTCCGTTGGGAAGGAGGGAGTGAAGGGTTGGTGTCGCAACGCACGAGTGAGCTAAGGTGGGGGCGTGTGCCCGACCGTTCCCTTGTTACCATGGTTCTCGTCTGCTTTGCGATCGTGCTTTTATCTCGCCGCTGTCGCATTTGATCCTTGCATTCGGAACGCTTTGAAATTCCATCACTATGCTTCATAATCACTTCATATATGGATGTGGGAAAAAAATCCTCTCCAAACATTCACACCATCTTTAGTTTGCATATTAATTTGCATATTAACTGATGTCCTCATCTATCTGCACTCGTTTTATTAAGAGGAGTAAGTAAGTAAGCGGTCATGAAACCTGTTGTTTGATTATTTTGCGTTAAAGTGAAGATATGCAATATGTGGGTGTTTTTTTTTTTTGCGTGAAACGTTGTAGTCAATGGACGACTGGACTGTTAAAATGCATGGACTGGTATCATATCAGCCACACGATATTTTTCATTGCATATGTGTTGTTTTGCATAGAAACAGTTCCATCTTGTGAGACCTCAACGTTATCTCATCATTGCTGTGGTAACTTCATTTGTGTTAAGGAGCATGTTATTGCAGCTAGGAATGACCAAGAACGATGTGTTGGCGGGTGTTATATCGAAAGCATCGTCGGCTTCAACGCTCACCGATCAGCCTCATCGTAAAGCAATGAGCACAAATGGACATTCGCGTGAAAAGGGAGTTGTTGATGAACCACCCGAAAAGCCGACCGAGAATTTAAAAATCAAGCCAAGCAGCTTCGGTCAAAGAAGGTATGTTCAGCGTTTTTCCACTCTTTAGCATCGTTTTTATTCTTTTGGCGATTCCATTCTCTTAAATAAAAACAACTAACACTTTCACAAATAGGAAGAAAGTCGCAACGCAGCTCAAGGGTAAACTTATTGGGTTGAAGAGTTACGCCTCTAACTGATGAGAAAAAGGAAGAATGTACTTTGGTGCTGGTTGAATTGTGATCACTTAACCTGTTGATTGTTTCACCATATATAAAAAAGCCACGTGATCCTTCACCTGGGAAACTAGCCGGATGCTGAGTCAGAAGGAGAAAGAAAAAACCGTAAAGAAAGTACGCGCTGCTGTTTTATTTGCAACCATTGGTGACTGCTTTCCCTGAAGTTTAGTTTAAGATAGAAGTATCGTACTGTTAGTTCATCTGCAGTTAGATGCCGTTCTCTCAGTCACTGACCAACTCGCTGATGTCGGTTTGTTACTGTATCATATCGCAGGTGAATAATGACCATCGTCGTGTTATGATCATCACTACGTCAGAGTGCATAGTTAGCATATAACATATAACATTTGATGTGTATGAATGGAGTGCTTTGTTTTATTTTATTGCCAAGAAGATTGTAATGACTCTTATCTCGGAGCTTACCCCCAAATATTCTTCCGGTTGATTATCGCTGAAGCAAAGCCGGCAATATAAAGGTCAGGTTATGTGTGATGGAAGTTAGCACGCTGCAAGTTATAACCAGTTTTATCCACTTATCATCCCTGAAAGCAAAAGCTACACACGAGGATTCTCGGCCCCCTTCACAGTGTCGAGCCATCTACTTATAAACCGCACTTTTTATCGACTGCAGCTGCAGCTGGATTGTTAGCCCACTGATGGTCTGCTTATCTTACATACCGTGTACTTTGTTAAATCCTCTTGATGAGAAACGCGGTCTGCTGATTTGGCAGTCTTCTGCGTGCACTGGATGAACAAAGAACAGAATGGAATGAATTGAATGGATAAAGTGCTGAATTCTTGCTAGCTAATTGCTATCTTTAAGGTTGTATTCGAGCATTAATATTTCGGCGGAAAAGTGGCTGTTAACATTGGACGAGAAGTCACTAGCTAAGTTGGAGAATCCTCCATCGTTGGCGGATGGCCTTGACAGGCAGACTGAACAGGTGAGTAATGTCGCATTCTATTCACTGATTCATTCCCAACTTGGGGTCGTTCGGTATGTTTGGCGATTCATTTGATTATTTCTGAAACCGAGTTTCAAATTGAATTTTGAGCGTCAAAGATTACAACTGCATCGTGTGGGTGATCACTTATCCCTGTTGTTACGTCATTTGTTCACGTAGGGTAATTTTCAGTGCGTATTCCCTTTGCAGAATATAGAAGTATAGAATTGCTAGACCGGCCCGCCTAGCTCTGACGGAACGTGGGACCGAGGTCGATAAACGAAGAGTGAATATCGGGACACTTGTGCTTCGTTTTCCCTCGTTTTTGTATTCGCTTCCAGGCCCACTGGTATATATTGGGCGTTTGCATTAAGCAGTGAGGAGCGGCAGGCCGGATGTTTCTTCCTTGCTTCCGTGTTCGAGTTTGAAGTTTTCGCACTCCTTGACTTATTAGCCGAAACTAATTGGTTCTCCGTCCTTGTCATGTTATGGATGAATTGCTCGTATTACGTTACGCGTATCGCTCCGAGCGATTTGCAGCAGCGCGAGCTTTCATAGCGAATATTTTTCAGGATCTGCGCTACCTGGGTTGTGAGATAATTCAATCGGGTGCGATTTTGTTACGTATCCCACAGGTGGCCGCAGCAACAGCACAAATTCTCTATCAGCGCTTTTATTACCAGCGATCATTTGTTCGCCAGCATTTCGAGGTTCGTTGTGCTTGACATACATACCAGTGCTATCGAATTTTAATATTTCATGATTTTAGGTCTCCACTTTTACCAAATTGCATCAGTTGGGGTTTGTTGCATCTTATGTTGCAATTATTATTCTCCGTACATATTCATCAAACGTGAAGTGCTCATTTAAAGGGCTTCGTTGAGGGAGATTGCAAAGAATGTTTTCTAAATCGGAAAACAAGACTAAAAAGCATTTCAGACCAAAGTTATTGTTAGTGCAGATCACGGGTCTGCTGTTACGTAGTACAGCTGCGGGAGGAGGACACAACAGTTGCAGCTGATGATGGCTTGCGTTGAATATTGCAGCGAATTTTTTAAAGTCGTTGAACGGTTATGTGCAAATGGAGGAGCGCTCTTCAAAACGTATTCCAGTGAAGCTTGCAAATGAATTTGCATAGGTATTCATGCTACTTGCAGCATCGGTGATTAAAGTGTAAATAATGCAAATGATTCAATCGGTTGAATGCTTGTCGAATTTTGCAGCTAGCTGCTGTGCGGGTGTGTAGGTAACAGTGCCTTTATCATTGTGTAAGGGCACTATTATTAGAAGACGACTCGTTAAGAAATGGGTGTTTGTATGCTAATAAAGCTTGCTGAAATGAGCAGAATTGCGTGAGATCTGTTTGTGCCCGTGAATGAAAAGCTAAACTCGTCATGTGCTGCACTCATCAAGTTGTTGTAAGGGAAGTTAAACGGTAGTAATGGTAATAATAGTACTTATTCCGGGAGTGGAGAGTGTAAGAAAAGCTAATAAAAGAGGGAATGAAACGGCAAAATGAATTAACGAGAGATTAGCACAATAAATAAGTGCATCTGAAAGAACGCGACATTTGACAGATGGTGATGAATCAATGTTGGTCGGAATTTGCTATTTTGTAACAAAAGACGGGAACTTCTTTTCTTTAAATAATTTCATTTTGGCGTAATTTCTAAGCGCAACGTGAATATAGACTAGATCGCACCAAAATAAGGAAGTTTATAGTTCAGTTGATAGCGTTGCCTAGACGAAGGCCGTGAACGCTTGTTGTGGACGAAAGCGAAGTAGTTACCGATTAAGGGGTAGGGAATCCCTACCAGCTTGATAGTAAACAGATTAATGAGAATTGTCGCGCCTGCATTTCAAGGATTTTAGACGGGGAACTTTCATAAATAACGTAATTGGGCGGGTATGGGTGGTGAAAGGTTTCTCGGAAGAGAGTTCTCGTGAAATGTCCTTGAACTTATTTGACGATCTCAGTTGATCTTGAATACGGCGGCGAATGTTTAAAAGTATTCGCAGGCTGCATTGTTCAGCTGTGCATGGGTTCTAGGCGAACTCGGTTGGTGACATTAGCTGCTTTGCTCTAAACGGGGCAACATAGATTGGAGAATGGGTTTTTGCAAAGTGGAGTTGAGTTATGAATATCACAGTTCGTTTTTAATTGAAATGATATCCGAGAAGTCTCGTTAAGATCCGTGTATGAAGCTAAAAATAACTCTGAGTTCATATTTACAGCTTAACGGAGAATTTCGATGTTTATTTATAACGATTTCTGAAATTTTTCTGAGCGAAGTTAAAAACCGACGACTGTTACCTACTTGCATTACAGCGTTACAACCAAAATTTTTCGTCGGTCGTTTCAAATGAAATAGGCAAGCGAAAGCTTCGTGCTGTTTGAAGCTCGTGTGGGAGACATGCGTACATGGAAGATTGGTGTGTGCATTGAATGTATGCACGAAAAATTAACATATTGCTGCAAACGGCAAACAGCAACGTGCAGTATCTTATGAACAACGCCGACTGCTGCAAAATTTCCTTACATAAGCAAGTTCTGCAGAATCTCCATATATATGCAAATTCACTAGTCTCGGTAGTTGAATGCCGAGTGTTAAAAACGAAGCGATGTTCTTCGGTTAGTCCGCAGTTTTGCTGTCTGAGTTTTTATAAGTCGGTTGGTTCTCTGTCCGTATGGACGTGTGTTTTGTTTTGCCTAATGCGTTCGATTGGATTTGTCCGGTTCGTGTTTTTGCAGTGTGATGGAAGTAGAGAGAGGGGTTGGGATGTGAGTCAAGCGATCGTTGTTTTAGGGTGTAACGCACGACGAGCTTTGATTTACATAACGGAGCGTGAATGATTTGGCAAGCGAGAGATGTGGCTGCCGTCAGGGTCAGATCGGTTTTTAAGCACCGGATTGGCAGTATGGAATTGCCAGCTTGTTTTAGGGCACGATGGGAATGATGGCTGGGAAGTACTGGCAGAATACACAACGCAAACGTCATTTTAGTGAAAAGGTGATAGCCACCCAAGAGTGTGGAGCACCCCGAAATGTTTGCACTCCAGTATGGTTCCCGTTGATGTTTGGCTTCTCATTCGTTAAATGAAAGTGAAAGTTTTGTTTTCGATCAATATGCAGGTGCTTTTGTTTGTATCGTGAGAATAACATTGTTTGATGTTGATGTTGGGTTTAGTCTACGGTAATGGCGTGCCTTTTGCTAGCGAGCAAGATTGAAGAGGCGCCACGTCGGCCGCGTGACGTCATCAACGTGTTCCATCGCTTGGAACATCTCCACGGCAAGCGTACCGAATCCAAGAAGTAAGCCTCATTCGATCCAATTTTTGACATGTGTTTATTTATCTCACCGAGGTTTGATTGCTGCTGCTGATAGTATTTCAGGGAGAAGTCGGTAGTGATTGTCGTTGAGCTAATTATATCGCTTAATTTATATTTTTGGTGATGGTTTATGTTAGGAAGCGGGAAGGACCGTTCACAGCTCACTTTGGCGTTCACACTTTACCTTCCGAAAGCCTTTTCACATCGTTTGAAGACATTTTTCGATTTTGCATTCACCAACCCTCCTCTAGCTCCGTCGCATTCTTTATCTCCCGGTGCAACTTGTTGTTGAGACCCCACCGCTCCTCTCCGACATAAAATATTTTCCGTGCATTCCTTCAGTCATTTAAGAATGAAGCATGTTGCATGGATGTGCATGATGTGAACCGGTTTTTTACCCGTCGTTAGAGTGGGCATTTGAAAAGAAAGGTTGTTTATTCGTCTTTTGAGGAGGGGGTGGTTGATAGGTGGGCTATAATGGGAATGTGGTATCCGGAAAGGTTTCCTGAGAAACTACCGGCTTCCTGCTGAATCGACAGTAGCTGCCGACCTCTGTGAAAAGCTTTTTAGCAGATGCGTGATGTATCCTTCAACAGGTAGCGTCGTTTGCAATGAGGAGAAACATGCGAGCGCCTCTGTCATTTTTTGTTTCCTGAAGGAGAACCTGGCAGAAGAAAGTGGGATAAGGGGGAGGCGAGGCTGTGATCAGCAGTGGAGCCTTATTTGCTTCTTTCCGTTCGCGATAGTTGCTACCCCTTCTGGATTGTTCGGCGCATGTTTTTTTCGTGTCCTTGAGAATTGAGAATCTGAAGTGTTTAAAATGATGAAATCCTGCACCCACCGATTTAGTGGAATATAACTAAGCGTTGAATGGCTGCAACTTTCAAGTAATGAACGACATCATCTGTTGGATGGAGAGGTCACGCAACATTCCACACGCTCACGGTTTGATGAAACATGCAAACCGGTGATGTGTGTCTTCTTATGTTTGTTTAGATCGCTTCATGAGGCAGCACTTGCAATCAAATTGAGCGTCAAGCCATCTCTTCAGTCAGCTCGTTTCGATGTTACTTAATAAGCGTAGCGGGCGCATCGGACATCAAAAACTCATTGATAACGAATACATGGTTGTTTTCGAGAATTTATATATTTTGCTGCCGGTTGAACGTAATTGCTTGACCGGCTTGGAATAAGCGGTGAAGCTTTTTAAACAGTATGATTATGCATACTGGATATTATGGCTGTCGACTGTTATGCAACGGACTTATTATTTATTGAGATGAGTTTTTTACACACTCAAACAGGAGTACTAAGCAGTAGTAATGGCAGGTGGAACCTCCTGCGACTTTATGGATTTTTGTAAGTTCAGCTTGCATGCTTCGTTGGATCAGCATCACGCGTATGGCAGCATAGAGCTGTGTAGTCCGCTTTCCAAGTGTTTGTGGCGACTGTGATAGCAATAACTTATAACTTGTTTTGCAATTAGTGGCGAGAGGAGGGGGTGAGAGAGTAGGATTTTAACGATCGAATCTAATATTGGAGCCTTATAATTTCGCGGCTAAAGCTTTTTTGTAGTTTGTGTCTATCGAGTTTCTCTAATTTGACAAGGGTGTACAATATTTTAGGATTGATATGCTGCGGGTAAAGCTGTAGAATGAAGGATAGCGGTAATGTTGTGCACCAAGGTGAGTGTGCTCGATAGGAAATGCAAACAGACCAATTACAGCAAACTGTTCGCGATCACCTTTCATCCCCTGCTTAAAATGTTTCGCATTGTTCATAGGAATTTGATGCATCGCGTAGGGTTGTTAGGGCTCAGGAATTGGAGGCAAAGCAATATGGGCACTGACGCCGATATCCTGGTTTGTTAGAAGTTTATGAAGATGGGAGTTTTTTGGGAGGAGGGGTGGCGAGTACCAAGAATTGTCATAATCCAGTAACGCAAAAGTGGAGTGGCAAAGGCATTTTTGGGCTGCAATGCTTGGATTTGATATGCGAACGCATAATTGTTTTACGTAGCAAACTTCACAATTCTGCCTTCACTGCTTGTTATTCGGAACTGCTAAATAGGTAGATGCCATCAGCCACGATTGTGCCCGCATAATACTGTGCCCACTCGAATGGCTTGGAGCTTTCAGAAGGAACTGCAACAGATACGTCCGGTGCAAATAGTTTCTAAAACGAGTGGCAGTTGAAAATCGAACTGCGCAAATTTACCAGAAATGGGATCCGTGCGCTTCCTGAAAACTCTTTAAAGTATAGAAGATTGCTGTGAAAATGAGCTGACTCAGATTTTGAGTCATTACCGTTCAGCCTTTGGAGGAACGTCTCCCTCTGTTCCCTTTGGCCCTAGCTCTATCAGTGAATACGGCGTAGCTCAGAACTTGAAAAGTATTCCGTATAAATGGGGGGTGGTAAGTGTCGGCAGCAGCCTTTCTGCTCTATTGGTCTACAGCTTACTTTCGTTCGCTTTAAAAAATGTAATAGCCGTATTTTCTGCTGCAGGCTGCACTGGTTTACCGACATCATTTTATCCTTATTCAACACATGTGGCCCCTGAAGGGCGAATTTGAGTGTCAAAATGCATCCATTACAATTTTTTGATATTGCCTGATGGAGGGGAATGGCAGTAACTCAGCAAACTGCCCCAGATGTCGAATGTCAGTTGCGCCATCGTTGGCCTCCGTTCATAAGTTCGTGCACGTGATACAACGACTGGTTGCGTTTGTGTCCTGAATACAGAACGTTGTAGAAAGACATGGTGTTGCGTGATGGCGATATGAATCGTAAGCGATATGATAGAGACTTTCGTAAAGCTTTGTTTCTTAAATTTTGCTGGAAATGTTTAAGGCGTTGTTAGACTTTAAGAAGATTATAGCTTTATTTTTTTCTTAGACTCAACTGTCTTTGGCATCAGAATCGTTGCCCTTCTAGGTATCTATGAGAATCTCCTTAAGGTTTGTTATTTTATGACATGTCGTGCCCATAGTGGAAGATGAGTCAGAGCCTGTCGAAGAGGTCTGTGCGCTCCAGGTTGATCGTTTTTCGATATGCAGATCGCTCATTGTAACAATAACTTTGATTTACGCAGCGTTTGCAAATTGTTTTGCATAAATCGAGTGGAATATATAAGAAAGTTTCGCCAAGGATTCCGTTACCAGCTTTTAGCGCTAAGGTTTGTGTAGATATGCGGTTATTTATATGCTGCGTAATCAGCTGAACTGGCTGCTGATAACTTGAGATCTGTAAGTTAGGTATCGATGAGAGTTGGGAGGAGGCTTTTTACCCTTGTCCTTTTGCGAGTGCAGTCATTATACTATCAAAGAGAGTGTTTTCCATGCAGTATGCTTTTGATAAATTCCACAGCTTAACGGCTGAATCTATTTTTAGCCTAGATCTGATTTGATGCGATGAGTATCAGCGCTCTTTTCTTATGACTTTATAGATGCGCTAGCTTTTAAAGCTTACAGTGTCGCGAACTTAGATAGCCTTTTTTAGTATGTGCGACCTGCTCGTGAACTGCTCAATCTATCAATTTTTTGCATCGCAAATTGAATCGAATATCCTTTCGATATAATTCATTTTCTACAGGAAAACATTGCAACGATTTTATCATTTCGATAGAGTATCTTCTTCTTTTTTCTTTACTACTTCGATTTTTGTATATTAGTCCCCTTTAATGTTGTGTTTGAACATTGGGGGAGTCGGTCGGCATTTCATAGTTGAGAAGAAGGAACAGCTTCGGTGGTGTTTTTTCCCACTTACTTTTCATTTTCTCGTTTCCCACTCGTGGAACCGCTTCTTTTCACAACATCATATTAGTCATTTTCTGAAATAGAAAATATATATCTTACAAAGTTGGCCGAACATCGGAGTTATAGGTTTTGCGAGCTTTTAAATATAGTTGATCGAGGGGTCTTTTTTTCCAGTGTCTGTAAAAGGTGCTCCATCAATGTGCAACATTTGAGGTGAGCGGAATCGGATGGTCCATTTTTTGAAGGTTTTTGAACAGATGTTCAGAAGAAAATTCGAAAATTTATGGGAATTGTCAATGAAGTCAAGTCTCATTGAGTCCGTGAATATGCGTTTGATGAAGTGGAATTTTCCGTTTGAAAGGGTTTTATGTTTCGTTTTCAGGGTCGGCGTAAACTGTAAACAGTGTTTATTGAATGATTAGAGGGGGGGGGGGTGGGGAGGATGTGGATCGCTGAGGAGAGGAGGAGGAAAATATCGTTTGCATCACAGATAAGATCTTCAAAAGCTTCATACAATGAAAGGGCATTTGAAAGGCCTTTTTCACAATTCTGTCCTGAAGCGAAATTCCGAGGACGTTTGCGTAGTATAAAATCCTGCACACTTGTGCTCATCCTTCTACCAATATTCTCTCTGCTCATCTCCGCGAAATGTAAGTGCTTGAGCATTTTCTCATGGACGGGGGAGAATATCCGATCTTTACTTGCTTGCGAATATGTTAGTCCCTCATACTGAACTAAGAAAATGCTTTTTCGGTCTTTTCAGATGAGATTTTTGTTTTGTGTTTCCATCCACTTTGAGATGATTTGCTTAGCATCAACATCTGTGGTTGTGGATGCAAAGCAGTTTTGGAATGATTGAGTTCTAACGTGGAAAATATGCGAAGGCTTCCTTGGGCCGCTTCTGGAATGTACCAACTTTTCCTTATCTTTTCGAATTTTCAGCGCCGTCTATCACGCTATTTAACAAGTCTTTATGATGTGATGCGGCGGAGCTGGAGAGGACAGAGGACAGTTGCCGGATGCGATAGAGGGGGGAGGTGGAAGCATGAGTGCCACTGCTGCATTCGCATAGAGTGGCATTCGGAGTTCACCCTTGTTTCACATCCAGCCTTTTGGGTTCATACATGAGCGTGCCTCACTGATCTTCTGGTGCAGGAGTCTCCGCTGTGCAAAGGTTTTCAGGTGCATGCATACCGTTCGCCTCCAGGAGCGCAGGATTCCATTATACTTGAGAAATGTTTGAAATGAAAATATTGCCCTAGTGAGCCGACAGTAGTCCATACATTACAACAACATGAAGAAGTTCAGTGAGATAGTGTTGAGACGAGCTGTGATGGAAGAAAAGCCATTAGAAAAGCTGGCAGTTCAGTCCAGAAGAATAGAAGACAAGGAAAAAACAATTTATGATCCCCATTAAAGAAGAGTGAAAGGAGCCCGTGGATGAGTGCTGCCAGATCACCGCATTTTTTTTCAATTGTCTTTCGAAAATTTTGAAACTCCTAATGCAGGGTTCTTTGCCATTTTGAAATGTTTTGAGCTTTACCTACTTATGCACACCAAAAGTGTCGTAGGCTGTATTCTGCTAAACTCCACTGGCTTCTATTTCGAAGATTGAATTTATAGACTACTTTACTACGCTACATTATGCAATAACCACACAAGGTAGGAATACGAGTCTATATTTTTTCGCTATTTGATTATTATCAAATGTATGCAGAAGGCTGGGGGAGCTCTGATGTGGAAAGAGAATCTTCTGTGTACCATGAATTCCGCTACGGCTTGATCAGTTTGCTTCGCAATTGCCAATGTTCTCGCGTAGACCTCGATACATTCAGGAACCGTGTACTAAAAAGTGTTTAATTGCCCCATTCTTCGTGCCGTTTTATCGTCGTCACGTGAAAGTTTTTGGTAGGTTGTGCGTGTGGAGTTATATCGAAGGTAGTACCTTCCTTGAGATAACGCCGCTCTTGCGTGCTTTCGCCCCTGCAAGAAGCTGCGAATGACGTCGCCTTAGGATGCTTCCCCTCACATAATAGAGACACTTTTAAAGGTCTCCATCTTGTGGCTCTGCAACACAGGCCACTCGAAAGCGGCGTAGACACCACCAGGGATCTGTTGCAGAAATATTTCCCAGGAGCCAGACGCGAAGAAATAAATCTACCTCGAGTGTTTCCGCAGTCTTATTCGTCTTTTCGAGAGTACTGCAAACTTCGTCAAAGTTGCCGCGATATAGTTTCAAAAGTTAGTTCGTGCTGTGCGTTGGTGAGGTGTTAATTGCGAATATTCGCCGATGAATATTGCACTGACTTTTCCTACTACCGCCCCCATCGGCAGCAGTTTGGGAGCAATTCATGGATAGGGATAGGTAGTGGTGGTTGCTCACTAGCTAACCAGAAGATTGCAGGTGCATAAAATGTAAAGCTAGTATTGAGGAGAACATGAAAGTGAAATCGCAGAGGTGCTAGAATTTGATCATCGGGGTGGGTCGGTTGTTGTTTATGTAAGATGCCAAGCTGCGGTCTTTGAGAGCTTTTCATTCCATCGGCAGCCCGATTTCCTTTTTGCTGCAAGAATTGAGAGCAGCGATTAAACAAAGTTATGCAGTCGTATTGTGAATAATGGTATTTCTTTGCGCTGCCTTGGGCATACAAAAAATTCCTGACGAAATATGCCACGTTTAGAAAAAAAGTACACCGAAAGAATTAGGGAATAACTTGCCATAAATTCCCCCTTATTGTGCACTCCTTTATATCTTCCATATCCCGGTAACAAAAATGAGCTTCTTGTGTAATGCATGGCAGGCTGCAGATTTGCTCTCCATCCCTGCAGCACGCTTACTGGAACACGGTTAAATATTGTCTCAGTCACCGCTTCCGTCATCCGTAAACCGAATCCCCCATTTCGTGACAAGCTTTTAAAAAATTAGCAGATATAATGAATCGCAAACTCTGCAGTTCCTGACGCGAATATGTGATTTGGACTTAGTATGCAGCAATTGAGTCGCATTCTGGTCATTGGTGTGCTATGATCATAAGTTTGCAAAAAAATGATGATCAGTTGCTATTGCATATCACTAAGATGCACCCCGCTAACATAAACAAAGGCGATCTGCTGATAGAATAGTATCTGTCAATTCTTTGGCGGCGCGAAGAGAAGGGGGAAGGGGAGCGCCCGAGTTTCGAAAATCCTTTGGTCTCACGAGGATTTCTAGACCACAGATACGTTCTTATGAAGGCCCTGAGGAGCTCAGGATATCTTTCAGCCTCCCGCAGAGGAGGGATGACGATTCACTCCGTCGTACAGCGGGATGCTCCTCCACGGAGGCAGCCTTCCTTAAATTGATATAGAGGCGCGCTTATCACTGACTGCATGCTTCTCCTTCTTCGCTACGGACCGCATCATATTGTAAAGACTTCGTCATTTTTTGCAGAAAACGACCCAGGTTTGAAGTCACAGAATTTTTTGGCATCCGTTGATCTTTGTTCTCAGTTTACATGGCAATTCTTCGTAAAATAATCACGTACGCTTAGCTATGCTGCATTCCATCCGAATGCATATTTGCTTAGTGGGACGTAATGTGTGTTAGCTCATTACGGGAGCTTGCGTCAAATGTAGGCAGCCCTGATTGTGTCTGATCCATTCAGAATCGAATGTGTTTTACGTTGTTGATGGCGATGTTAGTAGGAAAGAGCAGAGATGATGTTTTGTGGAAGGATGAATGAAAGTGTGGCACTGCAAGCGGGAATATGATGTGATTGTTGCTCCAGGTGACAAAGGGCTTGGCAGAGCGGAAGCACGTCAGGGTGCTGTGCGTGTGAGCCACTCTCCTTCACCTTCACCAGCACACAGACAGAGAAAGAGCCTCGGCCATCGCGCACAAGTGGGACTTCGCCATATATTTGGTTGTGATGATCGCCGCTGTTATCGATTTGCAAATTGTTGCAACAACGCATCCTCTACGCCCACTTACGGCAACCGAACATCGTCTATCTTGAGCTTCTCGGTGCTCGTCGATCCTTCATTAAACCACTAAGTGTTAGCTCATCATGGCGAGTGGTTTTCTTTCTCCTTTAAATTTCGTTGTGCTCGGTTTTTGGCAGGACACGAATGCTAGCACTCTGTCTGACCCGGGGACTGTTCTTTTTCATCTCCATCCCGGTACTAACTTGCTTTGTTAGTACTATATTTGGGCAAAGTATGAGGCTGCTGAATTTCAGATGCAGCGTGTGACCTTCCCGATGTGTTCTGGGTTTCTTGATTAGTTTGTCGAAAGTGTGTTCGTACATTTTCGTGAAATCAGTGTACAATCGGCAGTCTTTATTTTCCAGCTTGGCTTGCTTAGGCTGTCTAGTTCCTTGGCGACGAAATGTGCTGAGATATTATTAGGTACCATTTTAATATGATTTCTTAACGGTCATTGCCAGCAACTCATTTACTATTGGTAGGTGAAGGTAACCACGTAATGGGGGATCCGGTGAAAGGAAAGCGATGCATAGAGACTTGAGCACACATCTGTTCTTGCCACAACGTTTCGCAAATTATATAGCGGTATTTAGGTATGTTGGGTCTGAGATGAACTGCAGCCCTTCATCGTTTATGGCGAGTTGACTTGAGCGAAATGCCCTGAGCAGTTGTCAAACACAGGGTGGTTGCCGTCTTTCCTGATAATGCATAAGCTGTAGTTCGAATAAGCATAAGCCTAAGGTTGTCTGAAAGTTGAAGATTCGCTGCACCTTTCAAGTTTTTTGTCCGTAATTCACTAGCACAATCAAAATTCGCAATCCCAACTTTATGGTTTATCTAAGCGGTTGAAATCTCCACATTTTTGGCTGAATTTCTCCGCCTTATCGTTATGTTTTGCTTCCCATGCGCAGTTTGTTAGATGACGTCGTGCGAAGTTGTTCTAGGACGATTTCAGGGACTGTTTCAGAGAAACGATCCCACTGCATCGATACAAATTACCATCACCGATAACCGTGAAAGGGTTCGCAACGAATGACTATGGTGTTGAATTTTTGCCGGCGAGACCCACGCGTTATTGCCGTCAGTTCGTCTCTTTCTTTGCGTTGACAGTTTGTTTCGGTCAGTGGGGTTGCTTCTCTGGATGAGTAGAATTCAGATTTCACTTATGGTTAAGAAGAATTCAGACATGAATAGTGGTGCATTGCAAATTCTTGAGAATACACACATGTATTTCCTTTTTTTCATGCGTGAAATGCAGGTAGGAATGATCTCTCAGTGCTGTCCGTTATTCCTGCTTGCAGCTTTTTTCCACTGTCCTGGAAGCAGTTTAGTTGAGCGTTCGGGCTGCCTCACGAGAACAAAGCTCCAGGAAGGTATCTTTTAGTTCACAGAATATGTTAATTAAAAAGCGAGAGCCCCAACCAACATTCTTCTAGTTTTTTTTTTTTTTTTTTTTTGAAGTGTTCAACATGAGTAAAAGGAGGGGAGGGGAGGAGAGCTGTATGTCTGTCAGTTTATCCTTTTGTCGGCCCATCCTTCCATCAGTATGTTGGTTCGAGATCATGAATTAGAAAAGCTATTGCGATCGGTCCTATCTCAGCACAGGGTGATCATCAAATACCACCTTCCTTCCATTTCACCGTCTTTTATCATTTCCGCACGGAGCGAGCAAAAAACGAAGTTGTTTGAAATCTATATACTTAATTAGCCGTTTGTATGTGGAGATGCATCACAGGGATGTGCTTCGCAGTTTTGTAAACTGTTTACAAATATGGCTGTCCTGGTAAATCATAAGAAACGCATACCCCTGCGGCCTCCGCGGCTTCCTTCCCTAATGGCTTCAAGCCAGATCATGTCAGTATTTTTCCATGATATTAGGGAACTTGCGGCACTAGTATTTCTTTTCAGTAAATGTCGGCATCAATTCTTGGCTTTTTTTAGCGATAATAAGTGGTATTTCTTAAGAATGTAATGCACATGTGGTTTACTGGAGAATCGGCGGACGAGAAGTCGAGGTAGGCGAGTTTTATAGATTATACTTTAGCTGTGGGCGTTATTAATTTGATGGTGAACTGCTGTGTTTCGTTGTTTATTTGAGTGAAGAGAGAAGATATATGAGAAATGGCTGGTTCGTACTTATGAAACAGAACGTCACTAAGTTTAGAGCATTTGTTATGGTGGCAGTTTGGCTTTTGAGGTCGGCTTGGCTTCTCAATTTGATTTGCGTTCATGTTGATTTAAGTATTCGTTGAATCAGCGTGACATTATGAGCATTAAATGAGGGGAAAAGAATTAACGAGTTTACTGGAGCAAACACGCTTTTGTCCTATATTTTACAGTAAGCCGGAATTTGTTTCAACAATAAAAGCCATGTGAGTTTATTTTATTTTTGGAATTGGGTTTCTTCGCGATTCAAGGAGAGGGTAAAGAATTTTGTTTGGGCGATTTTTTATTGTCACATTGAGTTCAATGAATGCTTTCATGAACGATTGCATTATTTTCGATGTGTTTTCAGCGGTTGGTGGCAGTGAGTCCATAGAATGCGGGTGTGGGTGTCGGCATATGGGTATGCGTGTTTTATAGGTACGTTCCGATGGTGCTGGATAGGAATTATTTGGATTTAAAGAATCAAGTGATCAAAGCTGAAAGGAAGTTGCTGAATGCGCTTGGTTTTGTTGTCCATGTGAGGCATCCGCACAAATTGATCTACGCATATTTGCTAGCCCTTGGAGCTCTGGATAATCACGAGTTGATGCAAAAAGCCTGGTTAGTTTTTCCAATAATTTTGATCAAATTCAATTTAAAGATAATTTTATCATGGTCTCGTAGTCGAGCATATATAGCCAAGAGCGCGTTTGATTTGAGCCTGGAGTGTTAATGCGTACGCAACCGCCCTTGCCCATTCCGAGCTAATTCCTTTGCTGCATTCCAACGCCTCAAGTTGTTAAATGGTTCCGCCCTTCACTTCAGTTTCGCCTTTGTTTCTCCGGGTTTTTATGCATTTTGTCGATATGCTTGAAATTGCATAGAATTCTTTTCAAACCTATGCAGCTGTCTGCATCAACAGGGGATGGGAAGTGGGAGTACGAGTAAAGACATAGGACAGTGAGAGTACTGAAAGAAGTGAACGAGATAAGTTCGTAAACTGCGAAGTGTTGAAAATCCGTCCAAGTTTACTGAAATAAGAATGAGAAGCAGCTTCAAACTTGGTCATTCCACCGCGACTTTTTTGGTAGGTTAAAATTTAAGCTGGTGCTAAAATCTGAGGCCCAAGGAGATCGGAGATCTCCCTAGGCTCATTTTCAAAAAAGGATTGCCTGCGTATGGGCCCATCTCCCTTTCATTTCCTCTGAAGTGTGCCTGGTAGTGGCTTGCAACAGATTGTAGCTGCTACCCCATTTGATTGTCAGAGTGAAGCTGCCCTGCAGCTTTTTCTCTCACCTTTGGACTTTTCCGCGTCCTCAAAATCAGCAACAGTAACTGAAATTGGTTTTCAGGCAATGTGCGTAGAAGTGAAAGTCAGTTTTTAAAAGCATTTTTTACATTTCTTGACGTTTTCATCAGAAGTGAGTGGGAAAAAAACGTTGCCGCATACTTTGGATAATTTCTCCAAACAACGATTTGAACTTGTCGATTGTCGACTTGTGGAACGGCCAGTTCCGCAAGTCGTGATTACAAAGGAGTGGAGGGGAATGAGGATTGATCTCATCACCCACGTCCTGCTGTTACTATAATCCCTCCATGTATGCAAATAGACGTTCACAGTCCGTCCTTGAGCAGTATCTTTTGATTACATTTCAGGAGTTACATGAATGATGGTTTGCGTGCCGATATTTTCCTTCGTTACCGGCCGGAAACAATTGCGTGTGCTTGTATATATCTAGCGGCTAGAACGATTTCGGTGATTTTCGCTTGATTTTTTAATTTCATTTCTTTCTTTAGATGTTACCATGTGTTGCCTTCAATAGGATACTGTGGACGACTTTTGATCATTTCGTAGTGGCGGATGGGGACACTTGAATTTCCAAATGGGCCGATAAGTTCAGCTGTAAAAGGAAGGAGCGTTTATGGAAGTTTTCGATTGTGAACAGATCTAAAAAATAAACCTGGGCGAATGTGTGCGACCTTGTGTTTGTGAAGTCTTGGTGTCTGTTCTACTTTATCGGGGTAAGGTAGAGGGAGGGAATTGTTGTTTCTGATGTAAAGCTTTTTTGAACAGAAAGTTTGAAAAGCCTTAAAAGTTTAAAGGCGGCTTTCGTCAAGGTGGGAAAAGGTTTTGATCTTCCGGCTTATTAGGGGTAGGTGCTAGGTGCATCGTGATGTCTTACTGCTTTGGTTGCGCCTGTCACATGTCTCTGCATTAGTATCATTACTGTTTACTTGCTGTGCAAATTGGACCTATGCACCTTTGGTGTCCTAATGAGTTGGGGACAGATCATTGACTGTAAAAATAGTCCGGTTGCTTCAAATGAATTCGGCTTTATGGCAGCTTTGCGGACTTAGTGCTTGAACACAGTAAGTAAACGCTTATATTTTAACAGTTATAAAGAGTACACTTGGTCGAAGGATTGGTGCAGGCTGAGGTTTAGAACAGGCCAATTGTGCTGTTACGATAGCGATAAAGTGGCCTAGGATGTTAGAGTCTGACATGGTTGACAGCAGGAAAAGAATCACAGAATTCGCTGATTTTTTCTGCTGCAGAGACATCAGGCGCACATTCGCGCTACATGATACATGCTGAGGTTGAGAATTAGGTTGTTGCAACACTAAGTTTTGAAAGAAGAATAATAGAAGAGTTTTCGGAGGAAGGAAGAAGGTGGAAAGGAGTTTGCGCTCCGACATGGAAGAGTCTCTTCTGTCGCCAGTCCAGGTTTTTTTCATGCTTTCTAAGAGCGCATTTTGTCTTCAGAAGCCGGTTGCATTGCCGCAGCAGCCATTCCCCTGGTTCGAGGCCTTCGACGCCAGTGATCGTGATGTGAAAGCAATATCATTGATTTTGCTGAAGTTGTACACCAGGGCTCGCGTATGTCTTTTTAAATGTTCCTTTGCTTTCGTTGTTATCTATCGTTCTCACTCCAATATTCGCCTTGTAAGGTTCGGCTGGATCGTGTTTTCCTGTTGCAAGCCTAGACAACTGCTACTACGATCGCAGCTTCATGAAAGTATCTGGCAGGGTTTGACGGTTTGGTCGTTACTGTAATGAAAGAAACACCTGTTTGGTTTATTTAAGACTTTTGAAAATGGCCTAATCAAAAAAAAAGAAATTATAGCATGCATGCGCATTCAAGAATGCTTTTATACCCGCCTATCGTTTTAGATACTTTACTCCTTTTAACGCCAGAATCACAGCTGAATGGTGGTGAGTTATAAGCAGAGATGTAAATATGTAATACATTGACGTGGTCCACTTACCAGATTTTATTTGCCTCGCTGAAGTGGGGCAGAGCAATGCCGTCATGATAATAATTCTGCAGTAGAGAACATAGATAAGATTGCAGGCACCAAATTGGTTGCGGCTGAATGAAACTCTCAATAAAATACGCTTCGGGCCGGACTCGGTGTTCGCTAAGATTCGTGCTGCCGAGAGTCAGGCGCAGGCGGATCGAGAGATGGAACGAGCGAAGGCTGCTCTCGAGAAAAAGAAACGTGAGGTGGCAAGGAAGGTACTAGAGATGCAGAGAAAAGAGAGCGGCAACAAACCGAAAAGTAAGGAGGGTGAGCATTTGAGTATTAATTAACTCATTTTATGGCACGTGATTATTTTCTTATTCCCTTGCTTCCCGCTGCTTTCTAATTTGCCTGAGGCGCTTTTTGTGGAGTGTAATTTTAGGCTTTTGGTCGACGAAAGTCCTCGCAAATATTAGAGGGTTATCCTCGCAACCTGGATCTCATCGTTTTGAGTTGTTTTGTTGAATGATCGATTGAAAAACTTTTCAAAATTATATTAGAGCGGACATTTGTTTGCAGGACCTATACGGGAAGGGGGTGATCGCGACCGGGAACGCGTACGTGAGAATGGCCGTCGGTCGGCCTCTTCTTCTTCCAGGTCACGCTCGAGATCTCCGGTGGAACCAAGAAAGTGTGTGCTTTCATTTCGAAACATTTAAGGGTTGCAGACGTTTGTCTGTAACCGTTGTTAAATTTTATTCATAGTGAAGTTTGGACTTTCGAAGCATTTGTCTGTAACCGTTAAATCTCGGAAAAGAAACAGTTGAAGTGGTGGCTCAATTTTGAAGACTTGTGAATACTTCTCACGAGCTTTTTATTCTGTTCTTGGCAGCACGAGTCAGCATTTTTGGTTGTTTATATGAGGCAGTGGGAAGAAATGAGTAATAGTGAAATATGTTTACGTGCGGCTTAAAAATTGTGGCGATTCTCCGATTTTGAGGTTCCGTTCATCGCCGTCTTTTGATCGCCGCCGCCGAGCAAGCTCTTTGGGTCGAGATCGCGGAGGAACACATCAGAAACACCGACGTCATAGGTCACGGCGGCCGAAAGAGGAGAAGAGACGAGCGAGAGATGAACGACGCGCTCAAAAGGATCGTCGTCGTAGCCGCAGCCGGGAAGAGAGGCGCAAAGTTATTGAGAGGGTAAATTCTCTATAAGCTTTTAAAGGTTTTTATTAGCTCCACATTTAGAGGGGGGCTTGTATTATGATGATTTTTCGTTCCACTCATATAGTGCGAACGTCGTCTTTGGAGGGATTCGATAATGTGCGTTTAGGGCTATAGAAGATACCCAATATAACTTATTTTTCTAATTTCCGCCTCTTCTATTTCAGGTTGAAAATCAGGCTAGCACTTTTGGGGAGGGCAGGGGGGGGGGGGACGGGACGGAGGGAGTTGGTAGATCTTTTATTCTTTGCTGGAATATACGCCGGTTTTGTACTGTCTTCTCATTTGTTTATTGCCTCATCGTCGCTTAAAAGGTTGGCTGCAACAGTGAGGGGAGAGGGGAGAGCGGCTTTGAAGACTGAACGTCGTTATACTCATATGTATAGAAATGGGGAATCAACATGAGTATGAATTTTCACAAGTTTTGATACCGTAATTTTTGAAATCGATTCATTGAAACGTTTACTTAAAAAGGTGCAGTTTTCGTGGTGGCAGCTCTCTGGGTGGTACCGTGTGCAGAAAGTCACATCCGTTTTTTGATACCCATCTGTCCCGTTGGCGATACGTCAGTGAACTTTAATCGCTGGAATATTTGAAGTTCCTCGTCACGTGCTTTGTCGTAATTTTTATGTACGCATGTGGCTCATGAGGTTGCCAATGTGTGTGCAGCTGCCTTTGCGTGCTTGAGGAGTCGCTACTTGCGACTTTCTGCTCCCTGGAGTTGAACGTCGACGACTGGCTTTCAGAACTAGGAGCCCGAAACTAGCGTCCCTAATGGGAGTTCCGTAAAGGAGAGAGGGTGTGCCCATTAGAGGTTGCGCAGTTTACACCGTTTATCTCCGTGGAGTAATTCAAGTAGCAGAACAACTTCACTCGTTTCATATCTTTGTCCATGTTCTTGGATTTAATTCCCGTATTCTTCAGATGGATTTAATTCCCAAAACCATATTCAGAGGCTCACGCCAATCTCTTTCACCGCCCTCAGCAGTGATCCATGTTGCCTGCTGCAGTCGATGTCTTTTCCCCTTTTTCCACTGTTCAGTTAGAGCAGATAGTGATGTGCTTTGATCGGTTTCATGAAATGATTTTAAGGACCGCATCACAAATCAACGAGAACGCGAGAAAGACGTTTATATGGCTTTGGGTAAGAGGAGACAAGAGAGCGAAAGTCCGGAGCCACTCGCCAAGTACAAACGATAGTCGTCGTTCATCAATGATCTGTACGTACCTCATTCTCCACAAGTGCTTGCAAATGCGTTCATCCGCATTACATTTACTGAAACATTTTAAATCTGCGGTTAGAAAGCTGGGAGGGGTTTTACGCCAAAATTGAGGGAAGCGAGGGTAGGGAGCAGAAAAGAAAGGTGAATTCGAAATGCGGGTACCATTAATCTCGATTTATATATTACTTGCTCCATGTGGAGATGATTCCTTTTATTGTGCCGTTGTGCATTCTGTCCGTCGTTTTAGGTTGTGTGTCGCGAACTTACGGCCAAGGTATGGGAAGCATGAATGCTTAGCTTGTTTTATCTTGAGCAATACATTTTGGAGTGCATGCCGTTATATGGGAGTTCTTGTATGTGATGTACGAAAGGATAGTTTAGTCTAATGTAGAGACTCACTGGTTAATTATATAGAAGAGAAACGATGCGGTAATGTTTGGCGCAGCCAAAAGTGTGTGGATAAGGTTCTTTTAGTTGTTGCATCTGCGTGGTCTCATGCAGCCTGGCTGGTGATTGTGTTTGTCTTACAAATATATTTGAAATGATACAACGAAGTTGATCTGATAGTCGAAGTGAGCGACTTATTTTATGGCCTTTTATCGCTCTTGCCGCAGGACTATTTATGGTCGTAGACTCACGTGTCGCATATCGGAGATGCTAGCCCACAGTATTTATTTTGTGTACTCATTTCTTTTTTCTCTTACTCAGCTTTCTTCGAATGTAAGAATATTTCTACCCATTGTTCATTGTTTGTCAGGCTTATTGGAATTGCTCGTTGTTTTATATTGTATCTGGACGAGCTTTAAAAGGTATGCAGTTTTGCATAGTCATGCTGAAATCTCAGTTTTCGCGGAAAGAGGGTGCGGAGAATAGACGGGCGTGTGATCATTTTCCAAGCGGTATATTTTAGCGTGAATGATCGGAGGGGACCGAGGAGGTGGGCAAAGATATTATTTAGAGCTGAACGTTCTGTCCGCATTAAAAGGTTGGTTGGCGATACTTTTTCGTTTATTTATGTATCGAACTCTGTTCACGCTGGAATCGTTCGGTGCAGTTGAGCTTGTAGCCTGTGACCGCTAGAACAAAGTAGTTTACTGCGAGGATCCTTCTTCTCGACTAGAACTAGTTGCTTGATTTTCATCGTTAATTTCTTTCCGTTACTCCCATATCCGGGTTAATCTGCTCCCGATGGGTGTATACTTGGTATATAATTTCTTCCTTCACCTAACGAAAGTTATCTCCCCCTAGCACATTTGCTGTTTAGATTTGAGTGTTGATGGTTACTTGCGGCTGTGCCATATGGGCGTCGTTCCTCCAAACGCTTCGATTAGACGACAGCTGCCTTTACCGAGATATCTTGTGGTCTTTGTCGTGGCGCAGTTTGGCATCATGTTTGTTTATCTTGTTTTATATTCATTTAGGTGTTTCCCTCGCTAAAATGAAGGTCCAGTGGAAGATTTGTGTAGAAAAGGGAAGGTCGTGGAGGCAGGGAGCACTGACCGATCCAAGGTATTTTTTCCTTGACGAAAAATATTGTTCGGAGACTGATGTTATTTGGGACGGAATTTTCGGCTGTGTATTTAATCATGTTATAGTTGCCCCGTCACATGTTAATTTCATCCTTTTCCTTCGTTATTGTACTTCTTGAGATTTTGGTGTTATTTCCGTCTCCGGTTGCTTGTAGTAGATACATAGGTTTCATAAGTGCTGTATTCGCTGAAGTAACGAAGAGATGTGGGAGGGTCGGACCAGGGGTGCACTTCGTTCCCGTATACGATATCCACAGACAGCATTATCCTCTAAATGTTGTCTATGTGCATAGTCCTTGATGTTTTCGACATTCTCTGAGCTGTTTTGCTTCTGTAAATGTTACTGCTGAATACTTGACCAACATGAGTACTGGTCACATCGCTCTATGTGACCGGTCATCGTTGTCGGTTTTTACTAAGTTTTTATGTTGTTGTGCATATGGCGTCGTACCAACTACATAGTTTTGTTGTCAGTTTCTCATCTTTCTCCCGTGCTGATAAAGTTTTATTCTCATAACTTGATGTGCGCGATGTTGTTGTAATGAGTTCTTTAAAGTATTTGCCTGGAGCGAATAATGCATTGAAAGAATGAGAGGAGGTTGAACATGAAACCACTGCAAACGTTTGTCACATTGAAAGCACAATGGTGGACATTTGGGATATTTTGGAATAGTAGTGCTGAGGCATTCCGGGACTTTTACGACTATGGTTCATTCCACTTCAGAAATTTGGTAGGTTAGTCTGTCCTATTCCGTCAGATCCACTCTAGGTCGTTGGATCAGGTCTATACATCACGCCGGCAAGTGATGGGAGGAATTAAGTGGTTGCATATGCAGCCAAATTTGCTTATAAATAATGAGCTGTCCACATTTTGATTCGCAGAAATGTGTTTAATTACTGAAAGTAAACCGAGAGAAGCAATTGTCGTGGAAGCCACTGGCATTGACATTTTTGCACTTTTCTTTGATATTTCCAGACGTTGCCATCTAGGCCGCAGTGTGACGCACACACTTGCACTTGGTGCGGATGATTTTCCGAGGTGAGCGCATCAACTGTGGAAATAGAGGCAGTGGAAGGAGACGACATACGTGGGAACGGGATTGTTCGGACTGCAAGAAATGGGCAGATGCTACTAGCTCAGGCATTCTGAATGAGCACGTCCTTCCATAAAGTCTTGAGGTTTCGTGGGAAAACTGCGGAGTTTTGACGACAGTCATGAAACCATTTAAAGGGACCAATCTCTGTGCGGGATTTTTTGTGGCTTATGAGAGCTCGGAAGGTGGTATTTGTTTAGGCAAAGACGAGGGGCATCAATTTTTTGCATTGTTGGAAGAGGGGCTTGCCTAAGAGGAGTGTCGCCCAGCGATTCTTACTTTGCTCCTGAGGTGGTTAATTACTTCTTGACATACTGGTCATTGGGCTAGATGACAAAAGGAGTATGCTGAAGTGTTCCGGAACATAAGCGCCTGCGGGATTGGTGTCTTTCATCGATATCGAGCAGGGGGTTTGTATTCCAGTAAACGGTGATTTCTGCATAGTCAACGCTGACGAAGATCTCTCAGATTTATATTTCTCCTCCTTCCTTCCTTTCACTCATCTCAAAGAGGATCTGATCACTCATCTCTTGAACTCACGGCAAACAATATCATGCTTTCTGAGTGCTCTCATCCGATTCGAATGCATGACAGCGGATGGCACAAAGGATTCTGTGTTGAAAGCAGCACATTTATGGTCACAGTGGGTGACACTTCGAAACGACATTAAGCACTTCCTGCTACCTTTATGAAACAGTCTTCCCACTAAGCAATACGTTTGACCAGAAATGGCCACCTTTACTATCCGACCTGTCAAGTGCGTTCGATCACTGCAATTGAACTTGGTTGTGAACAAAATGGTTCGATCTTAGTAAATTTTCCATGCCGGTCGGCAACTTCGGGATACATTTTCGTCATGTTCTGTGAGCTGAGGTCGCTGGCATCTGAAAAAATTCATTTGGACTCCCTAGAAGTCTTTTGCGTTGAACGCTAATGCAGCTGTTTAACGCTCTGAACTCCGAAGGATTCCTGGATTGAAGTAAAACTTTTAGGAACCGACTGAATTTGAGAATTCGATTCCGGGGGACCCTAAACTTCAAAAGTGGTCGAGGTTAAAAGTTTGGAAAATTTTTACTTTATACGGCATGCCAAATTCAAAAGTGAAGTCCAGTGTGCCCGATCGGACGAGCAGTAAAGCTGTGTTAGAAAGTACGGACGATTTAACAGCTCAATATCGAACTTGATGCTCAGTCGCTTGCTCCCTCTTCCTTCAAGAACCCACAGCATTGCATCAAGGTCCATCGCCGCTTAACATTGTCCTCATCTGTTTCGGACGTCACATTCCGAACGCTATCTATTCTAAAGCGTATATTTAGATGATGTAAAAGTTTAACTTGAGTGTAGCACATTAAGTATAGCGTGGCTGATGGCCAACGAACAGCGCGACAGTGAAGTGAGTCAAAATGAGCAACTGATTTTACACTCACTCCCTAACTGACATATGTAGACGTAAACGGCGAATGACCCTGGTCATCTCCGCCACTGGACACTTCCGCCATTGCTTTTAAGCTTCGGCGTTTTGGCACTAGCGTTTGCTCAGACGTTCTCAAAATGAGGTTACCTAATACCGCCAATAAATCTGAGTAAATGAAAAATAATCTTGTTGTGACAGAATTGTACACACACCATAGAGGGAAAGCAATTGGACAAGCTCACGCTCAGTGACCGACGGAACATCACAGATCGCAAAAAATATTAAGCTACACGGAGCACATGACGACATATTAAACATAAAAATGAAGGATCGTCCGTTGAAATCTTGTTGCGCCGCCGAACTAATGTCAGGTGCATCTAATGGCGGATGTGGTGCGATATCACGCGTACCTCCTGTGCTCGCAGTTCACAGCGTGCCGACCATTTCGGTTTCATATTTCGAAATGTCCCATACGTCAAAAGTGACGAAACTGATCTCGAGAGCGGAAGAAACCTGGATTACCGTCAGATTAGGGAAGAAGTCTTCAAGAGCCGATACTTCATTCATATTTCCCTTCAAGTTATACAAAACTTTAATCTGTCATTAAGATCATGGCGAGTATATGCTGTCCCGACAGTCTGCCAAATGCTACCGGCCAAAACAACTCGACATTCCAATTTTCGACGTGAACTTCTGCATATGCTAGGACCTAGTCTCAAAACGATTCTGCTGGCGTAAGTTTATACCGTCATCATCGAATTGCGAACCAACTGATGGACGGAAATTGGAATCGTCGAAGCGCTCGGCAGGTACAATTTTTTAGGACATCGTATCCTCCAAGATTGCAACCTGCCGGGTTCACCAATCCGAGCCTTCTATAGGATTCATGGATCATTGGAATGTGCACATCTTTTGCGTCGAAAGTTTCGCTTTCGCTTCGGAATACGAGGCTTCACTGCTTACGTTAAAATGAAAGCGTGAGAGAGTGTTTGTCATGGTTATTGGTGTGGCATAAAATAACACATCTGTTTGTTATAATAAGTGATTGGCTGAAAAAATAAATAAAGTTGGAGGAATTTCGTTGGAGTCACTGAAAGATTTATTCACTTTATGTGTAAATTAATGAGGGAAATTTTGAATTTAATTATTTTGAAGTGATGTAAATTTTGTAGCGAAGATTAGTTCTTTAAAAGTTATATTGGAATTGTGGATGAAAATAAACAAGAGCTGAGGATGGGCTCGTGATTGTCTTTGACTTTTCTCAAATTCTTCGAGAAATTGTTTCTCACAAATATCTCCAAATGCAATCACCTGTATAATAGCAGCCGAATTGTTATACATACGGTGGCAGGAAGTTGCGGAAAAAATTGTTATCATTCGGCGATCGGCAAAAAAGGCAAATCCATTTACAACCTGCAATGCACCTGTATCTACCCTACAGCTATTGTTTCCAATAATGAACTGAAATTCTATACAAAGATAAAGCCCTATCAAACTCAAATTTCGTGATCGCCCATTTATTGTGCGAAGGGGAGATAGATTGAAATGGTCATCGTATTTCTCCTTACGCGTAACTGTCCTTTTATTTCTATTCGATAATTCTCATCGACGTTTTCAGTTTTCCTATTGGCTGCTCAAAAAGAATTTCAACTACCTGCGCTTTTTGCCTTTCATCTGTAACCCAGAGCGCACAACTACCTAAACCACCTATACGATGTGAGATCTCTACCTGTGTTTTTCACTAATTCACCTAAGCCCACTATATAGTTTCCACTAGTGCAATGCAAACTGCAAGCGCCATACCTATATTACTAGTAGAAATCAATCCATTCATTTATGATAATTAGGCAACTTTGTTTCTGAGCCTACAGAGGCATATGACGGTTCCATATTATTATTGAGAAAAGTGTTTTGAGGCAAATCGCACTTGATGTCCGCGAATTAAGCAATCAATATTCAATTCGTTGAGTTTATTGATGAGTTGTTCCTTTCCAAAGAAATAGGAAATTTGTCGAGTTGTGTTCTTGACGAATGCACTTACTGATGCATCTGGATCTGACCACAGTAGATCTCGCACTAGCCCAGATGGCTCCGTTATTGGCCTACAACAAATAATTGTCACTTTATGGGTCCATTATGGGTCAGTCTTGAATGCGAAAGTGACGCTTGGCGGTGCGTATCTTCATATGCATAGCCAAGCCTCACACTAGTCTAAGCCTAGAATTTAACCCTAGGTCGAAACCCAAGCACGCTAATAATGCCAATTTGCCTAAAACAACCTGAGGTCACGGCGCAGTACCATTCTACGTCTTGAGGCACAGAGGCACAGTATTGGTAAATATGAATATAAATAAAACGTGAGAAACAAATGGAAAAATGCAAGCAGAGCATTGCTATCTTAGGGCGATTTTCACAGTTTCTTTCGTCACTGAATGATTGTCTACATAAACGCCCACTATGAAAAACAGAACCTAGTAACGCCTGAGTTATTTTGTGCAGTTATGCCGACGAACATACAGAATAATACATTGATCAGAATGTCACTAAAATATGGGTGTTCACAATGGAGCAGTAAAATCAGCGAAATCGAACCGACGGTTTTTCAATAATCTTTTTGCAATAATCCTTGCAGGCACAACAACCTTCAATAAGAGTCAAATAACTTCACATAACGGCGGAAGAGTTGTCCTTCTTTGCCATTGACATCTCATTGAGGATAGACTGTTTGCACTCACCTTCTGATATCGGCAATTTGTTGAAGGTTTTTGAGACTTGGAGAGATGCCTCCATGCACACATAAAATATGTCCGGCAACCACAGCGGCGAGTGGCATCTTGCTGAAAGAAACCATTAGTTTTCATTGCTACGGTGGAAATAACTTCACAACAGCACTCTCGCATTATGAATAATGCCACGCAAATTCAATCATTTAAGGCATTTGGTAAAGAGACGGATGAATATGGAATGTCACTTTCTTTTGAAGGGACAGTTCAACAGGTAGTGGGTAAATGAAACGATCGTTTCTCTAGCGCGAGCTCACTGGTAGGATTCATAGATGTTTAAATAACCAATGTAAGCAGCGTTGGAATGCCCCCCTCCCCCCCCCCTCCAAAGCATCGTTGGGAGCGAAAAGGGGCAAAAGTTGTTTCCGTTTTTAATAGAAGGATATTATTGTAAGTTGGATGGTCGCAATTGAATATCTGAGTTCTGAGCAGTAACACCAACGTGTAGATGGCACGCTTTTAGTGTGAGGCATTCGTTTCATAAAATACGGCCTTAAAATTTCAGCATTTATCTCGACATACCTAAATATGAGGAAAACTATAGGCGCAAGTTTGTGACCGACAAAATTTGGCTCGAACAGGAGGTCTCCTAACGCTTTGAAAAAATTTCCGAGCAACTATAGCACTTTTTTCTGCTGTATTCTTCGAACTTTTGAACTAAGGGCGTTATCAGTTTCGGGGTATTCCTAGAAACATCCAGAAACCGACTGTCTTTTTTAGAGAATTTCAAACAACAAAGCACGAAAAGATTGGAAAGTATGCCGAAATATGATGACTACTTCAGCGAAATGGCCCAAATGATTAGGTGCAGAGTTACAACGGTTAGGAGTTAGAGGGAAGACGCATCCTTCCTCTCCCTCGCCTTCTGATCCGTTTATCAAGTACTGCAATGTGCTCAGTAGTAGGTTGCAAATTTTGTTATAGTTTAATGCAATGCCGGAGTACCTGAAAATCTCGTTGAATCTTCGATGCAACAGTGGCCATTCGTCAGGATTGTTGTAACGTCGACGAATTTCCGTGTAAAATCCGTAAGTACTGAAAATTATTGATGGTTTCCACAATTGTGTCAGAATATTCCAAATAGCACAAATTAAATATTAACTGAGAGAAGCACATACTTGTGGATGGAGACCAGTAAAACTCCGCTAGTTGAGAAATACGCTCCCTCGTAGATTCGATTGCCGTACATTCCGTGCGCACAACTACTCTGTGTTCTTCTGATATAATGCCTACTAATAATTCAATAACCGACAAGTATATATATTTTCTAATTTTTTAAGTTGTGTTTTCCAATTATATTGGAGGAATTTTTCTAGGGCGTATGTGACTGTCTGTTCTATATCATTGATTCTCCACTATAGTAATAAAAAGTGAAATAGCTAACCGATTAATGGATGGTATCTCGTGATTTCCTCTCAGTAAGAAAATTTGCATAGGATATTGTATTTTGCATAGAAACAATAGAACTATCACTTCCATTGAATATGAGCCACGATCCACATAATCACCGAGAAACAAATAACGATTTTCTATTGGCGATCCGCATCTCTGAAATGGCACTAAGAATGAATGGCACTCACTACGTTGCTGATTATATTTTTATCTTGGAATTACTGCACTAAATATGTATGAAGGAAGTGAAAAATTTCAGATTGCCTCTTGGCTTAGTCATTACTTTTTCGCCTTTGACCCAACTCGAAACCAGACGGTCTGGTTTAGAGGAGAATGAAATGATAAGACGATTTTTTTGTTCGTTTGAAAATCCTTGAAGAGTACATTACGATGATTTCATTGCATGCAGAATTATAAATCTGTCGAAGTGTATATCCTCAATTTATGAGCTTTGTAGGCCTCGCCGACGAAATTCGGTCAATACGAGATGCCTATCCATCCTCAGTTCTTGTAAGATTTATCGCGTTTTTATGAATTAATGCCGAATACGCTACCCATCACATGCAATGGTTAATAATGCATATCACGCAACCTATAATAAACAAATATTTTGTATTCCTACTCTCAATGCATAACTTGTAATCAAAGTGACTCATACCTACACAGCCGGTAACTTCACTCGCGTATAAAAAGATAGCCATTATACCTCTTATTTTTTATTTGCTAGAATGTTATGAACGACTATAGTGTAGAAGCTGTATAGTAGAGTGCTTGAAATGTTGCTAACATAGTTGGCTCACCTCGAAAATTCTTAATAAGTCACAATAATGACCGTGAATATCACCACAAATCTTCAATGGCACATCTATCTTGAGTAACGTCGATTCATCTTCAATCGCCTTCTAAATTGCACCGATTGTGAATGTGCAGTTCAATAATTGTTTTATTTGTTGTGATTGACAATTGAACTAAATAACGCATTTTCTGATGTTATGAAGGCCTTTTTTTGCACTGAAGTGAGTTAGTTCGTTCTGAAGATATAATTCTGATTAAAAATAACAACTTTGCATCAAAAAAAGTGAAGCAAGTAGCGAAATATTTTCCACTTTATTTTCTTTCACATTTCATTGTACATGAAACGATATGAATTTTACTATGTGCACGAAAGATGCGTGAAGATGCATCAAGAAATATTTTTTCTTAGTATCGCTATTTTTGAACGACATTTTGAGGTGTTTAGACCTTCGTTTCAATTATCCGATAAAAACTTCCATCGGTAATATGAGAAGAAAATGGAAATTTTTCCTCTTCTCTAAATAAATTTCCAGTATGGTCAAACTGAAATACCTGTAGCAGTTCAGAAATTCATAAGCAGTATGTTCAGAATCGGCGAGTAGTCAATAAACATTGAAAGCATTGCAGAATGCATATTCAATACTAACTGAACCCAGTCAATTCTCAGTTCCAATAGAACATCCGAATAATCGTTATGATGAGAGGAGGGACTATGATGCGCACTTCACACAGAGATCTTCAACTCCTTCCCCTGCTTCCTCCTCTTCTCTCCACCCTCCTCCCCAATTAAGCATATGATGAGTTGCAAGCTTCAAGGAACAAGACCCTCGCAGGTGGAAGATGCCGGCCGCTGCAGTTAAAAGTAACGATGACCAGACGATTTAACTCACCTCGACTTGAGCGAGAATTTCAAGGACGGAATCAATCGTGTAAGAATGATGTACGCATCCCGATTTGAGATGCTGCTCAATTAGTTCATCAAACGTTTCCTTCTGAATTCAGTTTATGCAAATTTATATTATTTTAACCATCTTTTTCATTCATACTCAACTGAAATCGAGTTCCCGCGAATTGCAAGAATTTCACACTTAGTCCCACACCCTCCCCTTTCGCCTCAAAACCGAAAGTTTTCGACCGCAAGAAGAGCTGGAGAATTTCACTATGGGAATTCTGGAAGAAACTCTCCCAAAAAGTAAAATTTTGACAGCTTTGGCGTCTCACTCTTACTATGTGTGAGCAGAAATTATACTCTAGAAATTTTGTTGAAAGCCAAATGGATCTCTCTTCATAAGTACTGAATCAGGCGGCGAGATGATTACAAGTTGATTACAGAAACATTATGTGATAATAGTCTTTATATATTGTTTGATGTATCTAATATGGTTCTAAAATTAATAACATCGAATTAGTAGTTAATGCTCACAAAAGTATTCAGCTAAAAGCTCGTCTAATCACCATCAACGGAGCATTTGAAAGATTTAAATAATATCAGCAATTAGATCTCATCAAGCATAATCTAAGATTAAACTAGTGTGTGGTGTTATTTCAAGTTGACTTCTTCCAAGCGCGAATTATTGACACAATGTTCCCATGACGTCATTTGACGTAGTTCGTATGTATGCGGAAGAAAATTCATAACGGAAAAAAAATGCAACCGTTCAAAACAAAATGGAAGATCTAAAGGCATCGACGAGGCCACCCCGCTGTTCAAGGATTCAAAAAACACAGCAACACTCTCCCACTCGTCTTTTCCTAAGAAGCCGATCGCTACACAGACCCTCGTTAGAGAATCCCTTTGTTGGGCCGCATTTGAACTGCCGTAGCGAAGAAGTTCAATTTATCATTTCGTGACAATTGAAGTGGCACATCTTCCGCAGAACTAGGTGAATTCGATTCAAAAAAGCTCCTCTCAATTCTGGATTATGCCTGCGAGATTTCTCGGTCGGAGGTTGCAAAATTATTGAGGGATTATTTCGGAGAGGAGCGGAACGAATAATAATTCGAATTTTAAAACAAAACCTTCCTTAATGCCTTTCTCAAACAAAGGTTCGCATAAGACTCAAAGAAATAGAGAGTTTGCAAAGATCATTTTTCATTCACTATTACCGTTCATGAGTCGCAAATATTTTTATTATTCTACCACAGGTGGGATCGCTCTACTCTGTGTAAGAAATGAAATGATTCATAGAGCACATATGAATGTGCATCACCATCTTTCGGCTACTCTTCTATGCAACAGATAAATTCGCCTCTACTTTCCGACCGCGTGGGTATCGCAATCCCATTCTTCCCTCTCCCTCCCTTCCTCTGAATTGGGCACGACGAGTGGGGCGGTCTGAGCCATAAAAATTCTGCGTTGCAATTTGTTCCTGTTTGGAATGCGGCTATCACTATATATAGGTAAAGATAAAAGGAGTGAAAATTAAAGTCGTTTCTGTGGCAACGTTCGGAGGTGCCACACTTCGGAGGAGAGAGATTGCCATAAAATGCCGCCTATTCGAGTTGTTTCAACGAGTTCAAAATTAGGCAGAAAACATATGTCGCAACAGCGCCGTAAAATTTATCTTTATCGTTTCAACCAATAAACAATTTTGATCAAATTTTTGGGAATACCTCTTCAAATTCTTTTGCTTAAGCTTAGTCCAATAGCAATCCGCAACTCCTTTCGCCCCTCCATCTTCCAGGTTTATCTCTCTCCACACTGGATAATGGAAAAACTCCTTGCAACCGATATCGCATTGCCACTCGCAAACCTCTAAAGCGCAATTTTCCCCCTTGTCTATATCATCGGAGGTTACACTTCAAACGTAGCATTCATACTTTGTAGACAGAACTGTAAAATATGAACGTTGTACTAGAGTGCGACTTTTCGAGTTCAATTTTCTTGCACGTGGCATCCTTTTTCTCTAACGACGGCAACTTCTCTGAGTTTTCAAATTCACTACCATTGAGGCTTATCGGATCAGTAGTTTAGTTGATTGGTTGGGCAAAAGAAGAAGGTCCAAACGACCGCCGAACAGCCGACACGAAACATGAAATAAGCTTTGACAGCAAAAAACGACGGAATTATAAAAATTTACAATATAGAAATTGAATGTGAGTCCGAAATAACACACACTTCGCAAGCGATATGCAAAGTTTGAGTTCCTCTTAGAACGTCCAAGTTGTTAACAATCACTCTGAACATGCCGACGCTTTTATGCTGCATCCAGAAAACGTCGAAGTCGTATGTTACTGCAGGAGAAAGGCGGGAATGATCGTTCCATTCATTGTTCTCCTCTCCATTTATTGGATGGAAGTTGGATGCCTCAAAGGAGGATAGCAGATGGCTCAGATTTCCTCCTTCAACGATTTTTCGTTCAACTGCTTTCATCTCTGAAATTTTGTCGATTATCGAGGAAAAAATATTCGAATCGTGAAATCTTTCAATCTTTTTCGAATATTCTCAACGAACTGAAAAAACTATTTAAAATTTTTTATTTTATCTGAGTTTTTAAACCACAAATGTCTAATGAATTATTTTTGCTGTTGTGCGCAATTACAACGCAATTGTTGATGTCATCTGAGTGGGACGAAAACCGATCGCAACGTTCATTGAAGGATCGATCATCAAACGTTCGTATCGCTGTGCTGAGATGATAATTCTGGAATTACCAGTTTAATGCCACCATCGACGTTCGGGCACTGGATGGCAGATTAGGGACAATA
The DNA here is from genome assembly GCA_013433145.1 of Ascaris suum. Classification (NCBI taxonomy): domain Eukaryota; kingdom Metazoa; phylum Nematoda; class Chromadorea; order Rhabditida; family Ascarididae; genus Ascaris; species Ascaris suum. The sequence continues at coordinate 4,158,406 of CM024178.1, read as the reverse complement.
TTATTGGATGTGGGTGAAAAAAATTGTTAACCTCAATTTTATCAGTCAAATGCATTCAGAATTTTGTCACACATTTGGGGAAATCGTCGATCAAAATGTTTTTTTGGAATTGATGGAGAAGATCATCTGAGAAAGTGGCACGATATGCGCTTTTTCTGCATTCTCATCGACTTGGCGAACGGTTCCACAGTTAGCCAAAAAATAAAAAATAAAATATGCATACAAGAATGCCAAACTGTTATTGAGCCCATCACCCATGCAAATTCTCTATGAAAAAGAAGTTTTCTGCAGGAATTTTGCATCTGCATGGTTCAGTTGATGCAAAATGAAGAAGTAGCCGCTGGAAGATAGATGCAAAATTTTCGTCTTTAAATGGCTCCAGTTTTCTCCGAATTTGGTGGATCAACGTGGACATGATATAGCAGCGTGACTCCAGCCTACACTGACAACGAGTTGTAATCATCAGATAGGCAGATAGGCAAGCAGACGTAAGCATTTAACTGAACGCGGCGTTTCACTGGGTAATTTGCAGAACAACTTTGCATCGGTGCTGAAAATTGCTTCTGCATGGTGCTGTAAAATAGTCTGTCTTGTCTGTAAGATGAACAAAAAGTTACTACGAAGATTGCAGTAATTTAATCTGGCGAAACAATCAATGCATATGCCCGTCCCATTGTGTTTATATTGTAAAGTTGGACTTATTAATTTCGAATTTTGCATCTCTCATAAGAGGAAAAAACATTGATGGAACACGAAATTATTGCGTATAAAAGGAAGACTGTCGACAAAACAGCTTTGATTATTGCAAATTGCCTAATGCGAGTCATTTCGAATGTGTTTTCCCAATTTATGGTGGTTTAATTCCCTCAGCGATGTAGAATTATCTCAGAAAGATTGCATCAGCGATCCTATTCTCAGTTAAGAATATCACTTTGAGCGATTTTTGACCTTGCAGATGGGTGGCATTTGTTTTCGTAATATGGCAGATCCAGTTTTGCGCTGAATGACACTTTATAAGGAACCCTGATGAAGTGTTCTAGCGTCTATCATGATGGTGACGATAGGATTTCTTTGGGTAAGCGAGCCATTTTTACCGTGATATATTTGGCTGATAAAAATATTTTATATGCCTCAAGTTTTTTTTGATTTCATGGAATATTTGTTCCCATTAAATTCGTTCCCACTCCTTCGCACCTCTTGTAGACTCCATCATCGACGATTATCGCTTAAGAGTAGCGCAATCAGTGCCATCAAAACTACGCTACTCTTCCGCTCGAGCTCTCATGAGTTTTAAAGCAGCCCTCTTTCCTCCCTCCTCCCTTAGTCCTCTCAAGGGCAATATCCGTATTCCACAATGTCACCCATCTTATATTTGACGTTCACCTCGTTTTGTATGCAAATCTGCTACATTTCTTCACGATGCTCACTTTTAGACCTCACAAACTGCTTCCTAATATTCCACACGCTCTTATTTTTGCATACGAAAGACTGTGTAGAATATTGCGATAGTTTGTTAGCATTTTCGCATAGGTGAGGAAATGGATATTGCGAAACTATTTTTATAAGTTGACTTATAACATTCATTTGCATATAGTGCGTCAACTATGAACGTTATATAGAAATTCGCAAAGAGGTTGTGAGAGGATGAACAGCGGGAAGACGAGTCAATGGGGCTGTGAAAAAAAGAGTGCAGGTAATTGACGATAATAAAGAATGACTAAGAACTAGAGAGATATTCACGAGTAGAGGAGACTGAAGAAACCGCAAACTAAATCTGTGTGAACTTTAGTCTCATTAGGGCCCCACCCCACGGCTTATCAAAAAAGTGTAAAGTAATTTAATATGGAATAGAAGAATTGATAATTGTGCAGCTTAATAGTTGTTGGTAATAAAAAATAACTCAATAATTAATATGCGATAAATTTTCTGACTGAAATGAGGTCAGCGGGGCGAGGAGTTTCACTATAAGGTTTGGACAGCGAAAAGTTTCGTAGAATAAGTGAATTGCTGCTCACGAACTATATTTTTTCAACTCATTTCGTCGGAAATTTGCTTGCTCTCGTTCGTCGAATGGATGAGCAGTCGTTTCGCTCGGAACTCAGCTATCAATAGACGTGCCGAGATTTGTGTAGATTATTATCAAGCAAAGGTTGATCTAAAATTGAACTGCTTGTATTCGGAAATTCTCAATATAAACTTATTCAGGCTGTCTGTATCGCCACCGTTGCAGTCGCCGAAGACCGTATAAAAATTACAGAGAGTTTGTCTTTGCTCATTATTTATTTTTTTGTTGGATAGCAATATTGCCCTATATTCCAGATTAACTTCCCAACAGGACAAAAATTTTCTACAATTTTCCATTCCAAAAGCCAAATAAAGATTTTCAGTCATATTTAATGAGTGATAAAGTGTTTGTCCTCATTTGTAAAGTTATAATTTTAGCAAATATAATGAGTAATTTTTTGGAGAATTATTGCGAAAGATATTCAAGCACATCGAGTAGCCTCAATGGAACTCGTTGCTGCGCTTGAAGTTGGCAGTAAACGTTGCTGGAGAAAAAATTTTGGAATAATAATTCCTTGCCTCTTTGCCTGAAAAAGGAAGCAAAAAGTGCCACAAAGACTCGCACAATATGCGCTTTTTGTATTCTAAGGCATCGCAGCAACTTTATATCGATGTGCACAGAAATAAACGTTCTGCCATAAAATCAATCTCATTTACAACTTCAGAACGGAAAAATGACCTCAACACAACCTCACTGCTAGCAGAGCAAATTTGCCTCGTACATTTTATTGCTTCTCAAATGTCAGTAACGATGAATGCTAATAAAAGTAGTGACGGGAAGCTCACATCTAGTGCAAATTATACGGCCTCAGATTTCATCACCATAGATTTCACAGTTGATGCGACCAATACATACCGCAAGCACAGGTATGACGTCATCGTGATACGACCATGTGAAACTCTGTTCAAGGTAATTATGATTGAGGTGGGTTCATGAAATTTCGAGTAGAAGACACCCCTTAAGGTCTTACAGATATCCAACAAATAATGTGAATCGATATTCAATTCCAGTCATAAAAGATATCCTATCCCACAACTTTTGGCTCCGCTATCCCCCATCCCCACTCCCTCTATAAACCACGCTCAAAAATATATGTTCGCTTTGAAAAGTTGTGGCTACTGTGATCTCCGAGGAGCATTAAAGAGCAGTATGGTAGTTGTGACAACAACCTCCTGTGAACGGTAATCCAAATGCGTAAAGGTAATAGGTGTCAGCTGGTGGTATTCCTGTTTGCAATTGATCGATGCTTGTTCGCGTTTCAGCGTGCGAGAACAAATTCTGCCCAGTTGGCACATTTTGCGATATACGTGAAATAACGAGTTGTGTGAAGCCACCTTGTCGGCCACTAGCAATGTGCCTTCCTGAAAGTATCAATGGTGGGTCACAACAGCTATTATATGTGCTTACCAGTAACTGAATGAAAGCCTCTACTGAATAATTTACAGTTTACTACTGCATATGATTGACATATGTGACGAACAGTACGACGCATAAATGCGCATATAATGCATTAAGTGATTTGCATAATAGTGGTAAATGCATACGCAAATATCAAGAAAGACCTTAAGCTTGACCATAGGTTGTTAGTATCATTGAGAATGCACCTGAGCCTGCGTTTAAAAATTTCGGGGACCTCATCATCTAATATTAAGATTAGATTATTGTACGTCAAAGCGGATTCATCAATTGATCAGCAGGATATGAGACTCATAGGAACAATATGCTGAAGTTTTTTATTACTGAAATATGGCAGCATATTTGAAAGAGGTCTTCACGTGTATTAATTAGCTCTGACGTAGAAATGCATAACCGATCACTACTACAGCACAGCTTAGGCTTAAGACGGCAATGTTAAACTACAATACATTTCTTTATTCGGCCTAATACTTAATATAGGCTGTGAAGAGCAAAAGCAAAACAGAATAAAGTTAGTAGAAATTGGTATTGAAACAGTTCTGCAATGTGAATATGTTTAGGTTGTAAGGGGCATCCGAAATGCCCGGCTGGTGAAGTGTGCGTTGAGCACAGAACGTCGTGCATCAATCGTTCTTGCAAAAAAGAAGCTAAATGTGCGCGTGAAGGAAGTTAGTGCTTCTCTCTTACATAAAGATCGATTATGCGGAATGGTCTAAAGATCATTTCCTCATAAAGATGCCATCGCAGTAAGGAATTACCTGGAATCCTAAAAGCTGCGGAAAGTGCTTCAAACAAAAAAGTGCCTTTCTTATGACTGAGTTTCATACATCTGTTTTCGAAGCGGTATTAGGCGTAATGTGTCGCTCAATTTACTGAATTATTTAAATCTCAACAAATAGCGTCACGTCAGGGGCGGAATCGAAAATATTTTTCTAACTGGTTCTATCACTGAAATCTTTTCTTGTAGGGCATTGGCGTTCCGGGTATGCAACTCCCCTTCCGGTTATTGTTCATTACGTGCACCGCCATGGTATTAAAAGCAGTGACATCTACTGTCTCCCCTCCCTCTCCAATAAAAAAAGGCTATTTTCCTGGCTGTTAAGTTCTCTAAAACTTTACTTCTGAGTGTGTGTAATTAATTTGCATTAACGAGGGGAAATGAATGGAAAATTAGCCTAACGTTCTAATAGTGACACTTTCAAGGAAAATTAAATTTGAAGCTCAGAAAGCACTTTATAGCTTCATAGAATTCACTCGACTCTCGTATGTACATTTGTGAATATTTGCAAATCCATCGTTAATTTCAGCATGTGAGGCGTTGGAATGTCCTCCATCGCAGCATTGTGTCGCCGATCCGAAACCGAAATGTGTGAAGAACTAAGATGAATTGCCGAACGATTACAGCAATCAATTCTCTTTTATGCGTTCTAAACGCTTTAGAAATTAAACGCCATCTATAATAGGGAAAGACAACATTGAATGGGTAATTTGCATTTGCATCGCAAATTTGAAATCCGTTCTGTCCTCCGATGAGTTTATCCTCGAAAGCTGTTACGACATGGTTCATGTTCTGTCTGAGAGTGCAAACAACATCAACGTAAAAGTATCGCTCACTTAGCACAACTGATGCCCAGAACGACGAAGAGATAACTAATAAGAGGGAAAATGTGATGAACTTCTGCAGAATTATCATATACGATTCAGTACGTATAACACTCGTAAAGTGCCACTAGCTGCGCATCTATTGAAGCATTTGTGAGCGTGATGGTTGCCTTCACTTCAGACAGAGATCTAACTTCGAACATCGACGAGAAGTTCCAACTTCCCACTTCCGGATAAACAGCAGGTTTTCCTCTTTCGACGGTTTACTTAACATCTCAAATAAGAGAACATGTTCTTTGTAATGTTCTGTTCAACACCCTAAGCGTCACTAGCAGCAGGACAACCTTGTAGCACCGTCTCACACTGACCTCCACACCTCGTGACCCACATGCAGATCAGCACGAAATTATTTGAAAGCCTGAAATTAAAATTCAGCTTCTTCTCTCATCTCAATGCATACCTCAACTCGAGAAATTTCCATTGTTGAAATGCACGCGCAGACGAATAGCACCAACGACGGTCCAGGTCACGCAGTGGGTTTAGTTCGGCTGCATCAATATAAGATTCGGTATAATATCTACCATGTTAAGGCAGTTGAACAACCGAAAATCAGTTCGCCAAAATCTTTTCAATTCATCACCAAAGAGGACAATGAATCGATGTTGTATGTTAGATTGCTGACGTAAAAGAGATCACCGTGCCATCCTACTCATTCCGTTCGCGCATGTATCCACAGTCATGTCCTCCGAAAAATGCCCAAGGGTAAGCAAATGATTTCCTAAGGAAGATGGCGAAGCATTGAAAAGAGATGCAAGATTCCATCCACCGAAAAAGCAAAATGGACTTCGTTAAGCAAATTAAAAAACTCATGCTACCTCGGAGGAACAAAAAAGATGAACCACCTACCCTCCATTTTTGATGACCCACCTCGAACATTAGCTCATACATACCACCGATGAGAACAAAGCTACTCGCAGAAAATAAAGTGGTATCGTCACCCTATATACCTCACAAAATAATGCTGTCATCTTCCTATCCCGACAAAAAGCTCCAAAGAATAAGCCGGTCAAGGAAACACGCTGAACTCAAAATATGTCAACTAAATAAATCTCGATTTTGTTTCCGTTCCAGCTCCATAACTTTGCCTTGTCAACAATTTCGCGAGTGCTCGATCTGCTTCGAGTTCAGATGGTTAAGCTGCGGATCTAACTAAAAGACGAATCAAAAAACTTTTACTGACAGCAAACACCGCATTTTTTTTACAATTGACCAACTTAGAAATGTTCGGATCGTCACTAAGCTTCATCAATACCAAAGCTCGAAATCTCACTTTCCTAGGACGAAAACTTCGCTATTTCCGATTTTCCGAGAAAGAAACGTTTCTGAAGGCAAAAGATCTTGACAGACACATACCCCTCAGTACAATTTGACGATTTAAGCACTAAATAAAGGGATTCGCTTGTAAAACGACGCCTCAAAATCCTATAGCCAGTATATGTCCAAGCGAAGCATATAGCATGCCCCGTAAACATCGAACGATCTCAACCGACCGTAAACTTGGTCGTATTTTATCCACTCCTCCCTCCTAACTGGATTTAACCACTATAAAAAAAGATATACCATACATCCAACCTGTTCCTTCATCAACTTCCTGATGGTCGATTTCTGTTCATAAGAAATATACTCGATCCCTGCTTCTTCCGGCCTAATGAACGCATAACGAGGTACAAGCTGAGATCGGAAATCCACTTCCAACCCCTACCGAAACCATCAATACCTCTTCACGTGCAGAGGATTCTTAGCGGCTGTAGCAGAGCAGCATGAATTTAACTGCGGCAAATGTAAAACTGACATCGCGTCATAAACAATCTCTCAACTCCAACAACCACAGAAATAAACAAAATCAGTTGTCATCCTTGGGTTCGTAGACAAAGTCCCGTCCAATATCATCGGCGAATTCGTAAAACAACTGTGATACATCCAGCTTCGGCAAACGAATCTTCCCTTTGGCGTTATATGAACCACTAAAAACAATAAACACAAGAAAATCAACTTTTCAGAAACAAGCAGATATTATAAATAAAAACAATAAGAAAAATCAACAACAAAACTATCCTTCCCAAATAGCACACCTGATATGAATATGAGAGTAAAGCAACTCGAGACAATAGAACATGAACCTAAACACCGATCCCTCAGAACCGAAGAAATTTCAGCCCGTATCGAGAGTCTGCTTAGAAGTGTTTTGTGGATTTACGACTCCAGGATCACGACCAAGGAATGAAATAACGAAAAAACACAGAACCACAGGGGTTCCGTTCTAGGCAATATGTAAATTAGAATAACGACGGCTAAAAACATCTACTATCGTTACGAACATTTCTTACGATAAAGTGACTCGATGACCCGTGCGATATAAACAATAAAAACCAACATCTACTCATCCACCTCACAACACTCCTAAAAGTTGCCCCGTTCAGTCATTAATAAATCTACACAAAATTATCCAACGATTCTGTTTGGTCAACCTCTGCGAGAAGTGATCGGGATTGAAAGGGAGGCCGCAGCATGGCCGTAGCTCAAACGACCGGTGTCCCAGTTAGCTTGGCTACAAGCGGAAGGCACGCGTTTACTGCACATTTTACGCAACCCTCCTCCAAGCATCGACCGCTCCATACAGCAAGACTTGAAATTTACTTTAACCTTCCTAATACTCGCTTGCTGAGTTACACCTATTTGTACTTTCTTCATGATTTCGTCCTGGTGATATCAAAAAGCGGCCACTAACTATTGCAAACGCCGCCGGATCCAGAATCACGGAAGGTGGCGTGCATAATCGCCCGACGTCCCAAAGCTCGTGCTTCTTCATCTGTCATCTTTGGCTGATAGAACGTATCCAAAACACCGTATGCACTGCAAAGCAAAGTTAGAATTAAACGTAAATTCAAATGGGTAAAACGGGGTGAGCATAAATAAACCCCTCTCGTACTATAAAGTATAGTGGCAAAACGAACCAAACGGCGAGGTAAGCATGAAAAGAGATGCCGCACAAAATATACTATCGTGAAAACCAGCTCATCATATTCGAAAAACATTTTTCAGACTTCAAGTGGACAATCATTGATGAGAAAATTCAGCAAAGATATGAATATTTTCAGAAGACCTCAAGGAGAGGCCATGACTGGTTTCTGTGAAGGCACCGTGTCTGCGTCCTCTACAGTTCAAAATCTGTATGCAAGCCTCCACGATGTTGTAAGAAAGCTTTCAGTGGAATATAAGTTCGTTAACCCCTTCCCCCCCCCCCCCGGACAATGCCAAAAGGCACTCCTAATCCAGGCTTCCAAAATTTCATCGAAATTTACTATCAAACCTCACATGCTGAATGCATTTTATAAGAAAATTCACCTCAACGAGCCAGAGCCGACACTGCACAGTCTGAGTTGCTCTCGCTGACCCTCACTATCAACTTTAAATATCGCCGGACCACGCTTATCATAACCGGCAATCATCGAGCCCTGAAATACTCTACCCACTTATAACGAGCCAGTAACTGCTGCTGAGAAGCACGCCATTATCTAACGGTCTGCTTTATCCGACTCAGTATACCTCTGTGCTGCCAAATATCACACCAACTGACTGCAGCGAATCGCATTCTTCACAGTTCGTTCGCTTCGCTGATGGTATTAAATTAGGCACAATTCGATAAAAAATATGCCAAAAAACTCTCTTCAAATAACATTTTAACAGAATTGTACTCCAATCCTCGACTTCAGTAGGAAGGAACTTTTTGTATGCGCTTCAAGAATGTCGTCAACAAACACTAACCATTGACAACTGCAACTACCCCAATATGGAAACGTAAGCAGAACACCTTATTAGTCTACGACCGGCAGCATTCGCTTACTGCTTATGGCAAACACAAAAACCAACACAACGGGAACATAATAGTTATAAGATAAGTAAAACGCTTTCAATCAACTGTATTTCTCTGAAAACACAATAATCCTTATGGGCATCATTGGGCACATTTATATCAAGTGCGTCGAAATAAAACACGAAGAAACACTCACCACCGAAAGTCCGTAGTTACGGTAACCGTAGAGTACATTCGAGAAATATTTGCTTGCTGCTGCTACCGTAATTTCCGACTTCTCACGGAGCTCATACAACCTGTAAAAACCTTCATTTTGATAAGATGGGAAATAATGACAACCATTAAAGAAAAGAAACAACGTAAAATCATGGCATCCAACACATTTCTCTCAATCTCTAATGAGAAAGTTGCTTTTTTGATGGATTTTTTATTTACAAAACACCCATTCGATGAACAGAACAAATCATTCAAAATACCTCTCTTTTCATTACCACAAAGAAAAGCAAACCTGAAAATTTTCTAAGCGAGGAAAAAATTGCACTTTGAGCAGTAAGCAATAAGCTACTGTAGCTAGTACGGAGTATTAAGTTACTCTCGTTTTGCAGAACCTTTGGATGAGCGGTCTTATGCAAATTTCCGAGATTCCTGTCAAGCAAAGTCGAACGAACTCGTGGACATACGTGCAGTATTTGGCGACAATTCGAGTCCAAAACTGGCAGTCAGCTGCACCTCCGGCCATTGTGGCCACCATACGGTCACCAATATCCAGAATTTTCATCACACTCTTCGATGCTAAAACATGCACCTCTAACGGTACAAAATAGATATCCAACATCTCAACGCCATACCATTTTATTCTTAGCGAGAAATGACCACTGTAAAACTGCTAAAAGGAAAATAAAGGCCGATCAACGCTTCAATTTCAAGCAACAGAGCATGCAGGATCCACCTCAAAGCTAGAACAACCGATCGCTTCGCGTGTCCGTAATCACATAATCGGACGTCTCGGAATGTCATTCACTAGTGCCTCATATCGTCAGCCTACTAGCACGCATATCATCGAGATTGCCATAGAAGTTTCATCAAACAGCAATTTATTTCACTTTCGTGCACTATCTACCTCTCTACTCCTCTCCACATAAAATATTGTCGATGTGGCAGTAGAGAGTTCAGAGTGACTGCGACAAAAGAGAGGAAAGAAGAATACAATCGTGCCACTATTCAGCAAGACAAACGATCTGATTAAACTTAGGTGGACACATGACGTACAGATGTATTCGCCGGCCGACGCTCTCGAATCGACCGCGATAATGATGCCACCTTTGTCGTTCTCCGTCTTCGGCTCGTAGATGAAAGCCAAAGTTGTTGTTCCTTTACGAAATTGCAAATTCTTTGCAGCTGAATTCTTTCCAAAGTGCGTCTCCACGAAATCCTTTGCCTAAACAATTAACTAAATCAGGAGACAGTGCCAAATATTAGACCTTAATCCCCCCCTCCCGCATCAAACTTTCGAAGTAGAAATCACCTCGTCGCAATAATTCTTTTTGGCTCCAAAAAAATTAGAAATTATTTACCTCGATGCTCTTATATGAAGAATCAATCTTCGTTCTAGTAAAACACCTTCAAAACCCTTTGGAAATTCCCTTTCCTCGCCGCTTTCATTCCGGCTGAAGCGACAAATGCTTGCTTGGATTAAAAGCAGAAACAAAACGAACCACATTGCACTAAATGGCATTCTTGTTGAAACATCGACGGGTCAATAATCAGTGCTGACTGCATTCGTCATTTAGTAAGATATCACTCAAATGCAACGATACGATAAGCAGTAAGCATAGAGCTGGAGTTGTAGACAACGAGTGAACAGCTCTCCCTCTCATTCACACCGTTCCTCCCATGAAGTCAATGTACGCGACCTAACATGCAACAACCCGTAATGCTGCAGGTGGTCAAACTTCTCGGGTGAACAAATGCCCACTATAAGGTAGAAAATAAGGGTAAGAAGCCGTGACAGATGTGGATGAGAGTAAAGAACCATGGCGCAGAGGGGAAGAGGAGAGAAATGAGGAGCAAGTGACACGTAAAATACGATGCACCGCCTACAAGCAGAAGAGAGAGTAGAATAAATCCGTAAGCATGCCAGCACATTGCCAATACCAAAGTATCCCTGGATTTTGGTGCAGTGATGAAAGCCCAAATCAGCAGATGCTAATGGCGATCACTACATAAAAATGCCTTATTTTTAAGGCTTTAAAGCAGACGACCACATTTCTCATAAAACAACATTATTTCTGGATCTCACGAAAGCAATTTAAAACATTCCATCCACTGAGCGCTAAAAAATCACAAACATGACGGCTCTCTCTTGACTGAGATTAACCAATAGAGTCACTAACTTTGCTTTGTCCACTTGACAAGCAAAGAACGACACATCCCACAGCACTGGGGGCAGGAGGTGAAAACAACGCTTTCAAAAGTCAAGATTTGCGTACGTGTGCCAGAAAGTGTATTGCAAGAGATGTGTTCTAAGCAAGTGAAACAATCAACATACCGTTGAGCAAAACGTTCCAATGAGAGATTTACCTGTTTTATCCGTATTTTTAATAAAGTGACAGAGAGAGGAGAAAAGGGCAATAGAAAGACGACAATGACATGGGGAAAGATGCGACGAGGGAGAAGCATAAGGCTCTCATGGCTAACAAGGCATAGGGATGAGCAGCATTAATTATATGAAAAGAAAGAGCAGGAACTTACGTTTATTCCTAATGGTGGCTCAATAAACGAACAGGCACTTGGGATCGGTTCGATGAGGTCGCGACACTCACGTACCTCCTCTTCATCGTCTCGTACGCTCCCCAGCAACATTCCGATCGGTCAGACCTAGAGAGCACTGATACTAAAAAAACCTTTGAGAAAAGAATGCAGTATCGCAACAAAATTATGTGCTCGTCCTTCAAAGTTTACGGATAGTCATCAACCGTCTAGGGATGTTTTGAGGCTTAACAATGGTGAGATTCACAGTTTTCGACCACCTGAAAATGATACCACTAGGATTCCCAAGCCTTCAAGCACATTCCCACGAAACTTGACAATAACCTGAAAATTCCAAAGTGTGGGTAGCACCCCATGTCTTTAAAATATGCTGCACTTGCAGCTGGAAGTTTCTATGATGTGACTGATGGAAAATTCCAAAAGACAGAAAGAATTCAGAAACGAGAGCAGTTAGGAGAACCGCAGAAACAAAGAGAAAATGTCTAAAAATAAGGAGATCTCGTTGCGCAATTTTCAGCGTTTACTTCTACGAATTTTGAAGGCGATCTGACAACCTGAAACGGAATCTGTTGACTTCTCTCAGCTAACGAATCCTCGAGCATCGGTCAAACCCGATCTCCGATCGCGGGCGAGAATGAACGAGAGAGCGCATTTAAAACAAACCCAAAACTCTAAAACCAGATGAGTTGGAACAGCTGTTTTGAGTTGTTTTCTGCATCTCTTACCAGCGGCATTATATGAAGTACCGATCATCCAATTAATATGAGTCTTATGTTGTACTACCCGACGTCCTGTTCTAATTTCCAAAAAGGCGTTAGAGCGATGCTTTCGCCTCATTACTCTCCCTTTCCATCTCTCCTACCCACCTCCAACAACCTCAGCTTCTCGGGAGGGACGGGTTGGTTACTTGCATCCCCGTGCCCAAAAATGAATTTACGCTGAAAGAAATTCCAGCAGCTGCAAATAAACCAGCACCTGCATATACACCTCATCGTCTTTACCTAAATATGCAACGAATAAAGTAACTTCCTTGCCGACAGACCAGTTTGCAGCTTAAAGGACAATGAACTACTCATTCGTGTAGTCGATCGCTCACATGCTCAACGCAAGCAACATTCAAATACTATAGCGCTAGCACAATTCCCCACATAACTGCAAAGAACGTCGCTAACAACTAGCAGTACAAGTGACAGACTGACAGTTAGGGACGAGTCTTTGTCAGCATGGAAGGCGTTATGCAATTCCGGGACATTTTCACCCGTTTACAACAACTGAAAAAAATGACTCAACAATACGTGTTTGACTGCGTATATTGGGGTTAGATCCATCATGACACAAAACAAAAAATGCAAAGGTCATCAGAAACCGGATGGCGGTACAGGAAAAGTACAGGACAACTGCTTACCAACGTGTGGACGAGAATTGCATTTGCGACGGTGAACCGTTGTGAGACCAAAATTTTTCTACAGCAGCTTCGTTGTTGGGTGGCCAAAGTATTCTCTTGGGGATCCTGAACGGAGAACATCGTGTTCGATGCAAATTGAAAGAGGCGCTTCTGGCATGCCCACGAAGATCTGGGGAGTTGTCCTGAGAAGATATTTCGGCCTTCATCAATAAAAATCCACATTCTTCCATAATAAACTCTCATTGCCTCACGGTCATTTCAGCCAATAACCTTCCCCGTGGGCACAGACTTTAAAAATTGATCGTATTCGAGAGTATTTATCAACGGTCCACTCTTCCGCAAACCGATGATGCGTCCGAGTGTATCATGCGATCAGATTCTTTTCTTCTGTCTTCTCCACGATACGTCGGGTATTGTTCCAAAGATCTAGTGGGGCATAGAGGGACGGTGAATGTTCCCAGATAGATGTGCATATGACATTTGGGAATCATTCAATGTCGTCGTTTCATGAATCCACATAGAAGTCAGCATTACATTAGCGATGCTTTACGATGAGGGGAATGCCGTCAACCCAATGGGCCTCCTTACGGCCACTAGTGACATTGGTCTAAGCCATAGCAAACGCCGTCAGCCATGTCGGGAACGATAGAATCAGGAAGACAACAAGCTTGACGAGAAAAAAGAGTCCAGCTAACACTGCTAGCATCCTCTATTCGATAGATCCATGATGAGGGTCGATAGACTCATGATGAGATTTAACAGACCCATGACATGTTCTGCTTGTTATGCGATAATTCAACCAACGGAACGTCTTGATGGCAAAAGGTTTATGTGCAATCTTTGGTCCTTTGAGATCACGCTCGACACAAGCAGCTGTGGCTACAATAAAACAGAGTATGCAAAGAGGTAATAAAACAGAGTGTGCAATCGCAGCGTGTGCACATAAGGCATTGAAGCTATTATTATGACTACACGGTCATATAACCAGTCAGGGTGATACCGTTTGAGAGAGCAACATGCAGACTCAGTTCAAATACCGTAAACGACAATTGCCTTTCAATGAAAGGTTGATTGGCGCTAGAATTTGCGCGTTGCACATCTATGTCGCGAATGTTGCATCTAGCCAACTTGGCCAGTATCGCATTTTAAGCGCTTTTTGAAATTTGCGTAAATTAAAGATGCGATTGGCAAAGCCATTTTTAATGAGTGCAAATGTCTGCCTTTAGTGCTTGCAAATATATTTGAACTCAAAAATGGGATTTTCAACTTGGAAATTATAAAGCTCAGTGTTCATTCATCATACGGTAACCTTTATATCCCTTTCCACGTTAATACGTCAACCTCATAGACAGCTACTGACACTAAAAGGCGTCACGAAATTTACATGCATTTTAATATTTAAATAATTTCATGAAGCGCACTTTCAACAACTAAGAAACATTAGGAGAATTACGAGTTCAAGTGTTTTGTAATCAGCTTCGAAGGTTTGCTCTCGATAAGGACCCTCAAGATTCGAAACTTCTGTCAAAGGATTTAAGTTCAGTTCATAAAGCTCACTTAATTAGTTAATTTTTAGCATAATTCTATGGTACGCTTTCGAGTTTTAATCACTTTTTACAGGTTCATTTACACGTTGGTGATGAGCTAATGCTTTTGCGCATGTTCGAGTGCCCTTTCTGTGGTGCCAATTCCAGAACTAGTTCAACTAAAGCTATAAAATTTAATGCAAATGGAGGCTTTTTTCCGCTATGTTTTCGATTAATCTAAGAAGTTGAAAAGAGTTTTAGATAGTTGAATGTGTCGGAAAATTCGCTTGCATTTTACTTCAGCGAGTCCACATAAAAACGATTTCTTTAAAGGAAATTTACATAATGCGTTGGGAAGTTAACTGACTCTTCGTTGGCAGCTTGTGCAGCCGGCTCGTTAGTTAGCGGAGTGAAAAGCGCATATTGCGCGTTTTCTTTTGGCGGCGACCTTCACATGTTCTCACATATCAACGTATTTAATCCTCATAGGTTTCTATACAAAATGTTAGAAATTTGAATAACTTTTACTTTTCTTTCAAAGTTTTTCATTTTACGGCAATGAGTTGACTGTGATTTGATGTTTAGGCGTTCTCGTTTGACGTTCGCTCGTGTGGTCGCTTTGACGACCGGCTCTACTAACCGAGCTCCGGAAGTGTTGTGAGTTGCTGCCGAATGAACTCGTCAAAGAAGGACTGCATTGATTTCCTTGAGGATTTTATACTGTATTGCTTCTGCATCTACCGTATCGCTGTTGACCTGTCCCAAATCTTCATCAGAGCATCTCATACTCCATGGAATCAAAGTTATGCGTGGATTTTTGAAAACTACTGGGGTGAGCTGTTTATTGCTTCAAAGCTCCCTGAATTGATAACCTTGCAGGTCGTAAAACTAAACAGGTACTGTTGAAATGCAGTTGTCGATTAGAGTTGCCACTTTGAAGCACTTTAAACGAATTTGCGGGACTACGTTAGCGTCGCAATGTTCGGGTCCTTTGTCACCGAGAATGAGTGATCGTTCTCGGCGACAAAGCGGAAGATTTCGGCGTCAAGCACTTTTACATTAAACAAAAACAAATTCTTGAACAAAAGCGGCACTTGTTGCCCCACCTCGGTGAGGTACCTCACTTTCCCCCTGAAATGCGTCGTTTTTGAGGGCCTCTTGTGTTAGCATGCTTCTTGAAAAAGCATGTAGTTGTTTAACTGCGTGGTCTACACTTCCCCACTTGCACACTCCTCAGCTGCTCGACCACCTTCTTCATCTTCTTTTCTCTGGTTCAATATGTGCGCTTTGAACTGCGTACATACTATACTGCTATGAAGAAACCTGATTAACTAAGTAAGTATATGACATAAAACAAGTGGTTTGACTAAGAAAGGCACGGAAGAACTGAGTTAAAGATAGCTTCGAACCCATCTAACAGTTCTGCAGCTATCAAACAGCAAGTAGAAAGCTGCAAATTCTTCTGTGTGGAACTCAGTCTTTCTTTCACCGCTGTAGCTACTGCTTGATAGTGCCCCATTCCGAGCATCTGTTCGACGTTAACGTTTCAGCAGTTACAAGTAAAAGTTCATAAAGTGCTGAAACAGAAAATATAAACTCATCGACAAGGTTACTAGCAATTTGGCGATCGAAATGATTTACATTAAAACCCTTTGCGATCTCAATTCCGAGCTTTCACGTTCTTTCTGTTGAAGGAGTCGTTTACTTGTAGCCGAATTGGATGCAGCAATAGCAGTTATGGCTTTATTGGGTATCCTCAGTGGACGTCGCTTCGTCTTCTGCTTCACAGCACTCTTCTTCGTTTTGCACACCGTACTCACACTGTCTATGTGCAGTCGCAATTTATATTCAGTAAGTGCGTACTGAATCACCAAACTGTTCCATTTAACGCGCGGATCGGGGAGGTTTCGAGGACGAGAGGATGTCTCATTTAGAAGGGTTACGGAGTGTCAAAATGTCGTAGAAATAACTTCTTAATACCCATAGTTAGAGGGCACATCGTTTGCAACTCCATTCAGCGTAATAGGTTTACTTCATAGGAGTGAGCATAATGACTTCATCGCCTTTCACTCAAATGACAACTCATTTTGTATTGAGAGATGAGCTCAGTGGGATATGTGGGATACCAATAACGAATTAAAAAGACGAGGATCGTCCGATCTCGATAGACAGGCATTCCTCTTGTAAAGCCATTAACGCTGTTTTAGATACCGTCATTTCATTTGCTTAAACAAATCGGAATATTCCAATTTTTACATCTTTTTTTGCACTATGGGCATAGAGAATTTATTCTGTCAGATGACCACTCATGTGCGTCCTTGAAGCTATGAAACCATGAAGCAATGGATTTATATTGCAGCTTCTACATCGATATCCTATTTGGTCACAACAGTGTTACGATGAGGCGAAAATCGATGGTATTTATTGGTGTAGGCTGGTCGATACACTCTACTTTTTCAGTAATTGTATGATTGCCGGGGTTCTGGTGAGTACAGTCTCTCTCGAAAAACACTCCTTAAGCCGACTTTTGGATGATCTTTTCAAGCAGAGCGCACTCTCGACTTGCCTCTCATTTCTTTCGAATACGCATAAGTTTCTGTTTCCTCTCGCCAACTACATTCGCTTTCAAATGTACCAAACCGCAACCCGCAGTCATAACCTAACAGCGACAGCAATTCTTTCGGCCGTTGACGACGAGCTGCCTAACGTTGAAACTAGAAATCAAACGAACGGAAGTTTTGGATCTTAGTCGAGGATTTTATATCGTTGATGTCCTGAAGATTTTTTTTGCAATGGTTAAATTTATAATTTAGTTCACAGCAAGGAGCATGAAGAAAGGGTTGTGGGGTAACTAGTGCATGAACGCATGGTAAGGCCGTAATGGAATTGAAGACAGCAATGAACAGCTCACGAAAGTCCATGATACTGAATGCTCCTTTTTCCCCGGTTCCATGGTGGGTCACCTGTCATGCCGGCTAACTTTTTCTATGGAGCCATTCCTAAAATACCATGAAGAATGAACCATGCAATAACTAATGCGAATTAAGTCTTTGCTGCCAGCCGGTCTCATTTCTTAGCACAACCATAAAATTCCAGCATTAGCATAGAGCACTGAAAAAGAAATTCAATGGGTGAAAAACGAAAAAGCACTTAGCAAGTTGCGATCCGAAATCTTTAATTGTTGTGTACCGCGCGGAGGGGTTTGTTGATCGCGTTCTCTTGCTTAAAAATTATAGTTCAATTCTATGCTAATCGCTTTATTTAATGCAGGTATAGCTATAACCTAAGGATTATGACATTGTTAGCACGAAGTAGTTAATCGTCAGGTTTCAAAAGAGGCGTTTTATTAGCAGCTGGTTGTAGGACCCTTTTGTGTCACCGTTATCGTGAACTTCAGACTATGATCACGACGACGGTTTGCTTCCGTCTACTCTATGTGGTTTCGAACAAGAAACAGTTACCTACACATGTTGTCGCAGATCGCCGTCCGATTATTCGTGAACCCTATCCACAATTGATTCCGTTGCATAAAACTTCACAACAAAATACTATTCAGTAGATAGGGATGTTTCGAGTGATCAATGCAACATTCATGTGCAAATGAAATGAAAGTTTGAAAGCTGTCGTTAACACTTCGAAATTTGCATATTATCATATTCACCAAAGTAATAGATATTTCAATGAAATGGTTGGCTCATGACGTCAACAGCAATTAACTTAGTAGTGAAGTGTGGGAGATATTAACCAATGAGATGAGAACATTTTCGTATATTTGCATAACTGAAATTACATAATGACTACTGAGACCGTATTAATGAACCAATCCAATGAGTTATATGGCGAAATAAAGGGATGGCATTTAGCATCAAATGAACCGTTTTATCGTGAAGTTGAGCGTCGTTGAAAGAGATCAACAAATTTCGTGGATTTTAATTTTGATCTGACGTGAAATATGCAAATGAGATCTGTAGAAGCATATGAAGTTCGTGGTGGTGAATTCGACTTCAAAATCGTGCGAAGTGCGACTACTCTTTGTGATTGACCATGCAAGTATTATTGAATAGACAAGCGGCTGTTATTACTTCATTAAATATTCAAATATAGAAGGCTCGATTAATAAGCGGACGAACGGATCGCTTGAACGTTGGTGAAATGCGCAAAAATAGGCGTAATGACAATTAGAAATTGCTGGTTTCCTTTATGTTGTATGGGAAATGAAACATTTTACGTGTGGGTGGAACATAAGCGTAAAGAGACACAAGGTAATTACAATGCACTTTTGCTATTCTGCTTTAAAGGAAGCTTGTAAGGGCGCATGAAGATGGAGGCATGGCGCTAGTGATACATTAGCTTGCTTCTTCTTAGCTATACTGCTTTCTCCTCAACGCTGTCTTCCTTCGGTCTCATTCCCTCCTCCACGACATCAGAAGCCGCGAAAAACGTTTTTCCTCCTCTCCCCTTAATTGTAAATAATTTCCCAAATATTTCTCTTTCAAAGCATTTTGAAACAGCCAAGTGAATAGCCGTAACGAATTTTGTTCTATTAGTCAACAAATTGTCACATTTTCCACTAACATTCAATTCTAACAGCTTTGATTATCGAATTCACTTGGCTATGTTGTTTCCGTCTTCTGCGTTCTTTTGCTAAAGAAATGGCTATGAGGGCTCAAGTGGGTGTGCAAGGATCTACAGTTCAGTTCGGCATCCTTCCTTGACCTCAAGATTAGAGAACCAGTATGTCTTTTGGCTATAAAAGTGGGGCAAGCTGTGGCTCTGCCATACAAGATGGGAATTCATGGATGCTGTCGTAGAGGACTTAAATCAGTGGCCCGCACACGCACATTCCATCTCTGAGCACTCTGAGCTTCTAGTGCCGCATTAACGGTTACCTTATAATTTGCAATGCTAACAGAAGGGTGTTGCTTCTTTTGAGCGCTAACTTTTACTTTGCCTTGTGGACAAATGCATCTCAGGCATGCTAACCTTTCACAGGCAATCTTCCTACTTCCCTGTCCAGGCAAGTGCGCCGTGGATATTTCGGCGTCCTGTAAGCACTTTAATGTTACATGGGACAAGGCCATAGAATACCCCCTTGCGTGACGGATCCCCTTTCTCATGGCTTTGTCGCGTTACGGGTGCTCCATCCTTCATTTATAAAGGCGGCGCTGTTGTCTACATTGGACTCGTAAGCTTATTCGTTTACCTATCACTTTTGCAGTATCACGCTGAGAAGTGCACAGCGCACTGGCTATGAGGCTTCATTCTTCCAACACACACTTCAGGCGGCCTAATAGACGCGATTCGGTTACTGTTTGCCACATTTTCCGTTTGTAGTCGGCGTCGAAGGCTGTCATAAAATGAGTCGCCTTTGCTTTGCAATCTGAACAACGTGTGTCGGTTGTGTTGGAAATAACATGAGGAAATATTTCATTGTTTTCGAAAATCGCCACAGTCGGCTCGTTTAGTTACCAAGTTAAAAAGCGCATATCGTGCTATTCTCGCTGCCATGATTCACACTTTCCAGTAATGCTTTGGATTGGTTTTCGGCGCTGGAAGAGCGAAAGGTAACTCTCGGTATTATGGAAGTCTTGGTATTTGTTGATGCTGTCGTTGAAAGTGTAGTGTCAGGGCACTATTGCATTTGCCGTTCAGAGCAGCTATTTATATTCGTTAAGCGGTGCTGTTCCTTCCAATTTATAAATAAAAGCTTTCATATTTGCAGTCGATGAGGTGTTTGCCAGAAAAGGGTGTGCTTGAGGAAGATGGAACTCCGTTCTACCATGTGAGACAGACTTATCTACGTCCTGATCAACTTCAACGGCTTAAAGAATGTGGTCTGTTTTCACCTTCATGGAACTTCATACGAAATCCTTTTTGTATCCTTATTTTTGTGCATTTAAGCGATATTTGGTCTGCCCTTTGGTAGGTTTACCTTACAACCAAGGAAAAACAGCATAGTTTTACCTCCCAAACGATGAAAATAGGATGGATTTACCTGCCGAACAAGGATAAATGGGATGTTAAATCGCGTATACTGTTCCTGTATTGCGGGCTGCCTGTCATTATGCTGGGGTGCTTTAACTTTATGGTTTTGCATTGTGGAAAGAGGATCGATTTCTCTTCCAGCACCGCGAGTTTACCAGATTAATACCCATTTCAATACGATATTGGAGGGAGTGAGGGGCAGTAAAAAGGGGGCATAGGTGATATAACTAAAAGTGCAACAGCTGATCAGTGATCCTTTGTGATGTTAGCTTCATTTTCCTGTTAACTTATGTAAATTGGGGAGTTTTCCGTTCTCTTTGACTGATCACTTTGAAATCCTTTTTTGATGATTTCAAAAAATATTTCGCAGGAGTGGTCATCAAGAAAGGGCTCTTTGATGCTGATGAAGACCGCAAAATTCAACGAGTGAGTTTTGTTATCTTCTTCTTATTGAGTTTTATTTTAAAACAAAGGTTGTTATCGTCTTTTTCTTAAGGTAGTTGTGAAAAAAGTAATGATATTTGGTGGGAAAAAATAATTCGAGTCACTTCAGTTTATTTCACTCACCATCTATGGTGATGGACTTCATCAACAAAATACAGCCATGACACTTCATTTGCGGACCTTTTTGAGGTTACTGCATTTGACTACTTTCAACTCAGACCTTCCTAATAAGCTAAAATAGTCATTTTTAAACAGCACTGAGGTAAATATTCTCAGCTTCCTTCCACTGCCGCCATTGCAGTTGTCATTTATCAGTTGCCGGAAAATCACTTTTCAAGGACCGCAGCCGTAGGAAAATCGGATTTGTTTTGCTCGAAACGCACGAATGAAAGGTGATTCGACGTGCTATTGAAATCAGCCCTCACACTTTATAGTCTAATCTCTAAATCATTGCACTGTGTTTATACAATCAAAGCAAAAATGACTGTGATGGTTCTTCATGAAGATATCCTTCACCTCATTTTCATTACTTGCGTGATCGTTTATACCTTCTACAAACATGAAATTGCTTGTCTCATTGACGTCGTCCTGGCAAACCGATTCACCTCCAGTTAAATAATAAGCGGGCTTTATATATTCTTCTTATGAAGCATATTTCCCATAAAGTGTTATGGACAGAGGAATTTTTTATTTGTGGTAGAATTCTCAAATTGCGAAAAACCCTCCAGTATTTAAAGGGGAAGGAGGGATAGAAGAGAAACGTCCTGAGGGTCAGTTTTTGACAAAAAACGAGAAAGGACACCAGTTGGGGCCAGTTGGCCAGGCATCTGCAAAAAGTTCTGGGGAAATGTGCAGCAGAGAGACCGTAATGGTATCGTCTCAGATATATTCGGAAGAGGGGGAGCTGGGGTGGGGTTATTTAGTAATAGGCTTCCTCATGGCACAAATACCTAGAAATGTTGACTGCCAAATTTCGATCACGAAAGACTTAATCAGCAATGCGATTGGGTTAAACGTCTCTTAACAGCCATGTTCATGATGATTTTAGGACGTGGACGACGTTACATGAGGAGGAACGCTTGCATTCACATTACCTTGTTTTATGAAGTGGAAAAAGTGGGCGATTTAGTCTTCAAAGATCTGTGGGGTCGCTGTGACTGTAGGCTTGATTGAGAATGTTGGGCAAGGGGGGGGGGGAGGGGTGGAGGGCCAGAAGTTTCCACTAGAACTTCCTTTCCAGTCCACTAGATCCATATTAAGGTGAGCGTTTCTGAAACAAATACGCATATTATTTTTTTCAGAATTGGGAGTATTATGCAAAAGAGAATGGATTGCCTTTGGATGCGGCTTATGAATATGCTGGTGGCTACAGTGTCGAAAAAAAGAATGCCGGCGAGCAGTTGGAACATGTCCGCCAATTGCACTCCACTAGACTTGTTCCAATTATGTGTTAGTTATTTCACATATATACATTTCTGTCTTCTTTCTTCTTTCCATGGCAAGGCAGTATTGGAGTTTCATATTATGAGTGTCCGCATGTGTATCTCCTTCTCCTTGTATATTGGCGGCATCTTAACCTTGTTTCGTTGGCATTGACAGCATATTTCATGGGACACGCTATTTGAAGGAACCACCTAAAACTCTTTAGTGATATCAAGGGAGGAGCGGTAATGGAGAAGGACGTCTAACTGGCCGTCGTAGAATATTTACGAGCCGAAGAGAATCAAGATGGGGATGTGAATGCCGTCACAGATGAACACTTTCCTCCTTCTCAGTCCTTTTCTCCATCTGTTCTGCAGTTGAACAATAAATCGAGATGGGAATAGGATTTGATCAAAGATCGCAACTTTCCGCTTTTCTTCTCTTCTTATCACCCTCGCTGCTATTTCATCAAATCATTTTTGGACCTCACTGCAGATCAAATAATTCATTCTTGGATCTCACTTGACCTGTTGCGGAATATATCTTACTTGCGAATTCGATGGTGCCTTTCAGTGTCATTAACTGAAGGAGGTAATGAATAATAAAGGAATCAGGACTAAAAGACCTCCGAATGGTCCTGTTCGCGGCCATCGATCATCGTCGTTGCATTCTTTGTGATGTACCAGTTGAATCTGTCGGACGGCTAGACGAAAACACATGTATAGATATAAGCACTGAAGCGTCACAGTATTTTTTATCTAGAGAGTTGAGAAGAGATATATCCGCTGCGTTGCCTCGTCGCTTCATTTGTTCTTCTTAAGGTCGAGGTTTGAATAATCGAACTGGGATGCAAGTGATGGGAAGAATGCGGCAACTGTTTCGTCCAAAGAACGAAGAAGTTATCATTCGAAGGTCGGCGTTAATGAATTTCTTCATATTAATGATAGAAATAAGTACTCGCCAGATGCAATTTAAATGACGTTGCGTCTCGTATTCGCGTTCGAGGATCATCAAATATCTTTTCCAGTGCTCTCTCAGAGAAGCTAGACTGGCTGATCGAGCACGAAGAGGAGGTTTCGTTGTGTTGCTCTTCTTCGTCAAGAATGTTGCATGCTCTGTGATTCGGCTGATGACAACCGTAGATGCGCACTTATGCGAGGGTAGACCTTTTCGTGATGCTTGTTAGAGGGGGTTGGTTTACGCCAGTGGCAGTCGTACGCGTTCACAGCTGCAAGTTGGATCTAATTAGGAGGTAGAGGGTACTTGCACGGATGGTGGATCTATGCTGTGATACTGTTAAAAAGCAAGCTACTGGTGTAAAAATCACTAGGAGCGCTGATATAGTATATATTTCTTGATTCATTAGTTGGTTATCTGATACAGGCTGGTAAGGTTGGTATTTTTACATAGGTCGAGGTATTTTGGTCGAGACGTCAAATGCACTAACTTTTACTTCAATAGGATCCAGATGTTGACAGCTCTGAACTTTCCACAAACGGTTGTAACGGTTGTTTACGGCCAAACAGTTGTTTTGAGCCTAAGGATTATAAATAAAAAGCCCTTGAATCTGGTCAATGTTTCATTTGGGTGGTTGAATTCGTAGTCGTAAAACAGATCGTCGATAGTTGGAAAGCGTGTTTGCATATTCGCAGAACATCTATGCCGGTCTTGATACGGCTCCGAAGCGACACTGTTAAAGTTCGGATAAGGTTGGTATTAGTACGCATTTGAGATTTCTATAGTTGCATCTGCAGATAGTATAAACAAACGCAGGCAGAAAGACAGACAAGTGTGATTAGACGTAATAAGCAGTGAATGATGTATAAAATGTATGGTAACTCTGGTATAGGCCTTCAGTTTGCTAGGTGATTGCAATCAGTGATAGCGACGAATCGATTCCGATTTATTCGTGTTGAATAGATAATAAGTTAGCCGCGGCGACTTGCCCACTGCTTAGGGTGATGAGCATCGGATTCTAGAAAGTAATGATCGATGAAGTATGTATTCTGCTAAACTATCGAAAACATCAATGAGAATGTCATAGCAGAGTGCAGCAGTGAAAGCAGCGCATCCAAACACGCCCTTCATATGTCCGCAGGAAAACAGCAATCTCTCTTTACCGAGAGGGAGGGGGAAGGAGGTGAACAGAAGAGAGATGGATGAGACGCAGAATGAAGGAATAGTTGAACGTGAGGGAATCGAAAACGCTCTGGAAACGTCGAACTCAGTGCAGAATACCTATCTCGATGGCAAACCTAACTGACTGCATCTTCGCTAAGTTATGTGCTTATGCATTGCAATACAAGACGCATTATTTTCTGAGTTTGTCTGTGTGCATCCATCTGTAGTGATTTGCCCAGTCACTTCCAGGAAACCTAGAGCCAGCGAAATTTGTCAATAGCTTCGGAGGCTGCATTGAGTCATTTTGTTGACTGCAATTTTGTTCATATTTTTATGTTTTGCCTCATTGGCTGTAAGAGGGTTCTTTAGTGGAATGGGCGTATAAAACTGCTTTATCATTAGATTTTCCACGATGGAATATTGCCGAATTGTTACCTGAAATATCATTTTTTTCATTAACATTCACATGAATCACATGAGGTATCCTTCCGCAGTATTGGAGCATCCTTTACATTCGTTGAGGTCGGATATGAATAGACGACTTTAGGATCGGTGAAGGAAAACTACGATTTTCTGAAATCTATGGTTGACTTCCTAGAATTTTTTTTTTTGAATTAATTATTAGTTATTGATAAAAAAGAAAACTCATATTGGTCGAAGAAAAGAGGCAACTGTTCGCATATTGTGCTTTCTGTCAAGATTGTTATCGATAACTTATCAGTTCGCCTATATTCAATAAAGGTTACTTTTCCTTTTCAGGACTGGGAAAATTTTGTGGACGAAAGAGGCTGAAGAAGAGCTAAAAAGTTTGTTGAAACGCGGCTTCTCTGCAAAGCAAATACAACACCTTATGGGAATAACGATTTCAAGTATTGTTCATCACATGCGAAAGCTCGGTCTCGATGAGGATCCTGCGTCCTCGAACCTCCCACTAAAGGAGTTAACTCCTCTTCAAAAAGCTTACTTGTTCAGTTAGTTTTGAGTGAAGTTCTTGCTTGTGTCTTCATGTTTCTACAAGCTTTTGCAGTTTTTTAGCTAGCGCAGGGCGAAACGTTTTCTGTGCACATGTGCCTGTGTTTGTGCGTCTGTCCGATTATCCATCTTCGCAATGATTTCTGCTCCGGAGCCGATGAAGTTAGAGCTGCAAAATTTGCTGGGTATGACGTACGCTATATTTGATCTCCTACACCATATTTCGCGTTGACCTATCAAATTAAAAACAATTTATAAAAGTTTGAGGGTCTGAAAATTCGTGTGCATTTAACAGCAGTTGTACCGCAAAATTCGTGTGCATAACAGCAGACTTATACGAACGGTCGAATCAGTTAAACTAAGAAGGCCGTCATTCCATCGATTATTATTTTTCAACGAATCGTGAAATTGGCCAGTTGGTTGCTTGCGATGCAAAGGTGCACGCCAGCTAATCTAGCACGCTTCCCAATGTGCAGCGCCGTCATCGAAGGGTGTTTTGTTTGAGATACGCTAATTCGTTAAATCTTGATACTTTTTAGGTTGAATTACGGCATGTCTTTTAGTACATGATGTTGATCTTTCACTTGCTAGTGTTGCATCTAGAAGCCGTTCACTCGTGCTACTCGCAAAATGCTTCGGTTGAAGGTTGTTGAAGGTTTAAATTCCGCCATGTTGGCAAAGTTTAGCAAAACTAGCATCAGTAGGGCGAACATCCATTCATTACCTCCGGTTTAGTTATTCGTGTCATAAAGAGTTATGGGGTCCATTGATGGGACAGAACTGGAAAATGTGTTCACTGTCTTGCTTAGAAGTTTTGAACCGGAGCGAGAATGCGGGATGGTAGAGGAGTTTTCGGGTGAATAGAAAAAATGGGGTGAGGGGTGTTGCCCGAGTTGACAAGCGAAACGCGCTCCATTCCTGACATTTGTTCTGATAAGATCTGAGAGAAAATGGGTATAAAATGTTTTATTTCGAGGTCTTAAAGTGGCGGAAAGTGTGCGAAAACCATAAAGAGAAAAAACTGTAATAGCGACGTATTCGCCTAGGCGAGTAATTTTTTCTCAGTGATGGGCAGGCAGCTAGGCGCGTCGAAAGCAGCTAGACCAAACTTGAAGGGTAAGCTGAGATGTCCGAACGTATCAAAATACAGTGACGGAAGTTCTAGGGTAAAAGTTTGAATAATGGCGGCGATGTGGGGAGTACTGAAAAAACGAGAGGACATGAAAAGGATAGAAGAGTATCACAAACGGTTTGGCCATGACGCTGGGTGAATGGCAAGGGAAGTCATTCTACTTCCCGACTCTATTTTTTGCACTAGAATCCCTGATTCCTGAAGCTGTGCTGTCGGTTGAAATGCCGGCCGGAGCGGTAGTGACAGTTTCGGTTCTTAAGAAACCACCTTAAATTTTACTAGCTAAACTGAATAGACAATTTTTCCATAGAAGAAAGATTCACACATTTATGCCTTTTATAAGAGGGGAGCGCTTTAGAGCTTCCTAATTCTGTGTCCATTTCGGTAGATGGCGTTGGAGGGTTGTATCTTTGAGTAGGATATGTGTGAGGTTTATAAGGTGGCAATTGTTAATAACTTTTCCAGGGATTGTAAGTTCGGGATGGCTCGGTAAAACGATGTCGTTTGTGTGCTACGTTGAAGATAGCACTCGAGTTCGCGATCTCGAAAGATTTTGAGGAAAGAATGAAACAAGTCGACTTCGGATCAATGTGTGGAAAGTTGGGCATGACTTTGAGTCAAATTAAGGGTTGTTGGTAAGCATATTTATACAAATAAGTATCTCCCGCAGTGTACAAAAATCCTCTTAAATGCTTCTTTTCATTTATGTCTTATGTATGACATGCAGCTCGATCTTATAGATTTGGCGCTATCTGTGTCGAGGAGCGATTGTCTTTATGTGGAGAATTTGGTTATTTAGTATTAGAGAAAAAGTGAAAGCTAGAATAAAAACCGCGTAATTTATTGCAATAATTGAGAATTCTTTTATGCAACAGTTTCTTACTGCAAAGTATCTCTGTATATCGCGATCTCCATGATTCGTGTAAAAGAAAGTTGCAATTTTTGTCTTTCTGCTTGATCAACGATAAAGTCGCATAAATTAAGGTCGATGGAATTATAATCGCATACGGATGCTTCTAGATGAATGGATACACAGGTGAATGCAAAGACTGAAGAGTGCAACAGGACTAGAAATGAAAATATTTGTGCAGACGGGTTGCGCGTTTGATTAATTACGCGTCGTGTGTTTTATTCTTGCGACATTGTTGTGAATAGGGGCAGCAGTGAGGAAATTATCTTTGAACTGACATTTCAATAGTAAAGTGACCATGAGAGCATTGAAAGATGAGCACAAGCCACGGCGGGTGTGTGCCACCTCAAGCAGTTGCGAACTCGTTGAAATCTTTCCATCTCATTGCAGTCCGGCTCTCTTACTTTCATTGTTCTCTTAGCATTTTCCTATATTAATTTGCGATAGTAATCTACCATCTTACGAGTCATTTATACATTTGCACGAAAATCAGTTGCTTCCTAATGCATTTTGCGTTCGATCTGCACGCGCGTATCTTTTGTCTTTCGATATCGGAACAAAATTCTACCTTGAAAAATAGTTTCCGCGAGGTGGACTGTTCTGAAGTTGGTGGACTGAATGACTGAAATTCCACAATCGGCTTTTTTAAATTTTTTGATGCAGAATATAGTCATCAGTTTCAGCTTGTCCTTAGGCAGCCATGATAGGGCTGCAAGTTGCAACATCTCGCAAAATTCAAGACTAAAATCGAAGTAGAAGAAACTGTGAAGCACGAAATCGGAGGTTCGATGAAATTAATAGAAAAATTCCGATGGAAGGAACCTTCCAATAATCTGTGACATTTAGGTTGCGCGAGGCTAAACGTCTAAGGCAGACCTACGAAGAATTCGGTAGAAATGCAATGAAAGTTTATGCCAAATATAATTTACCATTACGACGCATTTCGGTGGACGAATGGCAACGCGTTTTAGAAATTTGTCGTGAACAGAATGTGGACAGCATTTATGATTTCGACAAGACTCTTGTACATGAAAGGTAAGCGGTCGTCTATGTTGCATTTTACGACTTTTGCCAAATCACTTCCCGGAGATGCTGTTTGGAACTCTTCATCATCTAGCTGAAAACGGTCATCCGCTAGGGGAGAAGGGAAGGAAGGAATCTTGCAAGGGAGAGGGTGAGAATCTTGGAAGGGAAGGAATCTCTATAAGTAAGAGAAGTGGTAAATTCTGACCTCCTCCATTACCAGCTTCCTTTCTCGGGGGATTGAGCACTTCGGTTTTTTATGGCCAGCTCACCATCCTTTTATTTGTCATAAGCTTGCAGACTAACTGTACGCCCACACACTTGTTTGCAAAACGGCTAAGTGTATTTATTCGTTAAAAGTTCGGTAAGTGCTCCAAATGCTCTTCAGTCTTGGTGATCACAGTAGACGTTTGTGCGAAAAGAAATGATTTGGTGCGCAGCGGGGAGTAAAGGGAAAGGGAAGGAAGACCGACAGGAAGAATCGTAGTAGGACGATAGTGGCGATTCTTAAGGGAAGACGGAGTTGTGTTCACTGACAGAATGTAAGCGATTAAATTTGCCATGACATGACAGTAATGTTTTCGGTTTCTTTCGTTCACTTTACGTTGAGCTGGCCAGTTAATTTCTCCAAAAATCATCTTTATTTTTTCTCACGATTGATGTTCGATCGAATTCTCCTCGTTTCTAGAGTAACTTCAAACCTTTTTGAGGATGATGAAAGAAGGCTTGACCGGATTCTATACATCCGGCTTAAAGGAAGGTGCATTTGTTATTAACAAAATTGGTTGGAGTGTTAATCGTGCACGCGTGCAATGTGAAAAGGATATTCCTGCTGTACGCAAGCTATCCTTCAACGGTAACATTACGAAAGTTTTATAGATTGCTTGCTTTTTATCACTGCTACAGTAAGATGTTGCTCTGAGCATTGGGTTAAACAATATGGAAACGTGCAGCACGGCAACTCGTACTTCATATCTCACCTTATTTTTTTACGACAACGGAGCTTAAAGACTCACCGATTGTAGACAGGCATTAAGGGGTTCTGAAAGTATAAATAGCCAAGAATAAGGTCAGTCTTCGTATCTAGGATACTCAATGAACCTCTTTGACAATTTTTGGTCAGACTTTAAAGCCTGTCTCCTAGAACCTTGAGGACAACACTTGGAAGTTCGAAAATCCTGGAAATGGTCAGAAACATATTTCGTCGTCGTTTCCACGATGCTTCTTTACCGCCGTAAATAAGTTTTCGTGGAAATGTGGGACCGAATCCTACGAGACCTCGTGGCAGGTGTTTGGAGGTTACCGTATAGCAGCCATTTCTCATATGCATGTTCAGCAGTGTCCTGTGGACGATTTTGATCCAAATTTGAGATCAGTGGTGTGGTTCTGTGAGTGCTGTCCAGAAACTAAACGGTTCTGATATCTTTTCAAAAGTTTCTTGAAAGGATTTGCTCAAGTATTTTCGTTCCACCAAAGTTTTCTATTTTATGTCCGTTTTCTCGTTTGTCTGCTATAGTTCCGTTACGTGCTTTTCAAAATTTGACGTCGTATATTCATTTAATGAAGCCTCGCGTCTTCAATTCTTAGCCTTCCATCTTTGCAGAAATCATTAAAAATTGCAACTTTGCAATCTCTGTCGAACAAGATCTCTGTACCACATTAGGAAAAAATTGCAAATCTCTATAAAGATATGTAAAGAAATTTGTCAAAGAACCAATGCTTTAATTTGTGAAGATTGAGACGTATATTGTTTAGATCTTGTAGGTGGTAGCTGTGCATCGTTCATCCATAGAGCTTTTCGTCCGAATTTGAGATGCGAAGTTTATTTTTGTATAGGTGGATAGCAAAAGATAGAGTTTTTTCCTCACTTGGGTTCTTGAAGCTACTTCTTCATGTTTTTAAATTCGCCTTTCCTAAGGACCAAAATTCATTTTTTTAGGAGGAGGGAAAGGAGAATGTTCTGTCAACAATTCTTTACGGCACCCTAGCACTTTTACCGGTTTTTTTTCTTTGTAAATGGCGAATTTATGAGTATTTTTTCCATTTCGAGCGAACGTTAGATGTAGTAGCTTCAACTTTATGCATGAAAGCTTTCTTTCATGTAGGGCCTAACGTCTGTTGAATTTTTTACGCAAAATTTTCAGGTGATTATTTTAGTTCGTTGCCTATGTATTTATGTCTTTTTTATTCGAGGTGGGTCCTTTAAATGCAGCCATACTCAATACTCACCAAATTTTACTTCTTCTGAGAACTATTTAGTAACTCATAATGCCTACAATACGTTCTCGTCAGTTCTTTACATTATGTTTTCATTGTTTTTAATATCAAACTTTTCTTGCAAATTTTTTTCCAAGCAGCAGAGAATCCCTAATGACGACAAGTTGAACGTTTAAAAAGGTCCATCGAATTCTGTTGCCAAATGAAGTCTGCATTGCTTTTTTTTGAGCGCAATCCCGCAGAATTTTGTGCTGCAACAATCAGTTCGAGGGAAACGGTTCCTGCCAATTTTTTCGTGCTCTCCTTTCCTTGCAAACATTCAAATGTGGAAAGGTATTTGTGCAGAAGCGTAGTCGCCTACATAAACGTACGAGTGGGTTTATTTTATTCCATAGATTACACGGCACGCCTAGATGAACACCAATGCGTTTTACGCACCTAAGAGATGAGAAATCACCACTGAGTCTTCTCGAAAGTACATTCTTTAGTACGTGAGGAAATTTTGCTCGAATTGACACGTTTTTAGTGTTAATTTCTTCGAGAAGCAGGCAACATAGATTTAAATTGCAGCTGTTGTTTTCGTCGTTGAGTAACAAAAATCCTCGTTTAATTCCTTAGCAGTCGTCGTTTCAATTTCAGGTTGGATTGAAATCCTTATGAAGTATAATCGGTCGACGCATTGCAACTTTGATGGTGTGACGCGATTTATGACAAAGGGGAATATCTTCATTTTGAAGTCTATAGTGGTGAAGTATTTGAGGAAGATTGGCGTTCCACTCGAAGAGATTCCTAATTATGAGACATTAGCGAAGGGGATAAGCAGAAAATTTCAGCGCTTCGATAATGTGTCGGATGTTACCGACAGTGAGGATCCTTTTAATGAAGATAATATTGACAATTCGACTTTCATTGAAAAAGCCGAAGAAAAAAATGAGCCGACGGAAGTAATCGATACCTTTGAGGAAGAGCCAAACTCGGCAGGTGAATTCTTAAAAATTCGAGGTGCGCAGGTTCCGAGAGCGAAGATTCGGCAAGCTTGGTTTCTGTTCAGTGTAGGGACGAAATCCCGCATGAAGAAAGGTTCTCAAAGAGTAGTGGTCCAGGCGTGGAAAGGGCAGATAATACGAAACGAGTAGCTGAACTGCTTGGAGAAGGGAGTTCGAGTGGTGGGGAGGTGCACAGGAAGTCAGGCAATGTAAACAGTGTGCAAGAGGGAGAGGTCGTTGAAATACAACAGATTAATGAAGAAGAGGAAGTAAAGAATTGTGTTGGTAACGATAAGCCAAAAAGAAAATGTCCGAAGAAGACTATAAAGGAAGAAAAACGAAATGATTATAAAGAAGTGATTTTGAAGGAAGTCTTAAGTGATGATAAGCCTGCGACAAATTTCAAGAGACGTCACAATATACTGGAAAGCGAGTTTCCTTCGAGGCTCGAAACTGCTGCAGAAGAGGTGAGGAGTGCGGAAAGAAAGCGATTGAAGAAGCTGAAAAAGCATCGAAAGAAACATTTGTACGATGAAGTGGAAGTATTGAGGGGCAATGAGTGTGCATCTGTTGATGTGGATGTCTCGGTAGATGTGCTAGAAGATGGTCAGCTCATCGAAAATAAAACAACGAAATGGGAAGAAGATCCCCAAAACTCCACAAATGATGGAATTGCAAGAGTGAAGAAGAACATTAATAATATGGAGGAAAACATTGAAAGTTGGGTGAAATTATATGAGGCACAGTCAGTCAATGAAGATGATGGAAATACTACTGAATCCGAAAGGAGGCGTTTGAAAAAACTAAAAAAAGAGCGCAAAAGGTTGCTGAAAGAGCATTCATCCGAGGCAGTCGTTGAAGATGGTGATGTTAAGGTGCACAACAGGGACGAGGAAGAGTTGTTGTTAGCTGCACATGAAACGGCTAATGCATTAGTCACATCTGTGACAGAGGATGACGAGCTCGACGGGAAGCGTTTAAAGCGTTTGAGGAAAGCGGAAAGAAAAAGGCTTAGGATGGAGGAAGTTTTGAACGGAACAGTTGAAAACGAAAGTGCTGATATCCAGGGTGATACGGTCGAAAGATCACAGCACGAGTTGAAAGAGTGTTCAAGTAAGCACACCCTTCATGAAAGTGCTGCGATAGATGAGGAAAAGTTGGAGAAGAGGATCCTTAAAAAGTTAAAGAGAAACAACAAAAAATTTGACGATGATGCTGTCCCAAAAATAGAAGTTGAAGCTACTGCCATAAGGAGTGAATGCTCTGAGAAGCAAAAAGACGAAGGAGAAGCAGCGGTCAAT
Organism: Ascaris suum; assembly: GCA_013433145.1. Lineage (NCBI taxonomy): Eukaryota > Metazoa > Nematoda > Chromadorea > Rhabditida > Ascarididae > Ascaris > Ascaris suum. The sequence goes on along the minus strand of CM024178.1, from coordinate 4,125,236 downwards.
GAATTGATATCGATAGATGCTGAGGCAAAAAAAAGACGTCGAAAAAAGTTGGAGAAAGAGCAAGAGAGGTTTGAAAGAGAGCGCATCGACCAGGAAAACATGATTACTGAGGGAACTTATGGCAAGGAGTTCAGTTACAAAGAGAAGAAGAAAAGTCACGGTGCAAAAGAAGAAGAGGATGTTGGAAGGGGTAGTTGCGACGAGGTAACTGAGGATGTGCAACACGACAGAAAACGGAAGAAGCGAAAGCGAAGGGAAGAAGAAGCACAGTACGGCATTCATGCAAACGAGCAGGAGAGGCTTGAAAGAGAGGGCGTCGGCCAGGAAAACATGATTACTGAGGGAACTTATGGCAAGGAGTTCAGTTACAAAGAGAAGAAGAAAAGTCACGGTGCAAAAGAAGGAGAGGAATGTTGGAAGGGGTAGTTGCGACGAGGTAACTGAGGATGTGCAACACGACAGAAAACGGAAGAAGCGAAAGCGAAGGGAAGAAGAAGCACAGTACGGCATTCATGCAAACGAGCAGGAGAGGCTTGAAAGAGAGGGCGTCGGCCAGGAAAACATGATTACTGAGGGAACTTATGGCAAGGAGTTCAGTTACAAAGAGAAGAAGAAAAGTCACGGTGCAAAAGAAGGAGAGGATGTTGGAAGGGGTAGTTGCGACGAGGTAACTGAGGATGTGCAACACGACAGAAAACGGAAGAAGCGAAAGCGAAGGGAAGAAGAAGCACAGTACGGCATTCATGCAAACGAGCAGGAGAGGCTTGAAAGAGAGGGCGTCGGCCAGGAAAACATGATTACTGAGGGAACTTATGGCAAGGAGTTCAGTTACAAAGAGAAGAAGAAAAGTCACGGTGCAAAAGAAGGAGAGGATGTTGGAAGGGGTAGTTGCGACGAGGTAACTGAGGATGTGCAACACGACAGAAAACGGAAGAAGCGAAAGCGAAGGGAAGAAGAAGCACAGTACGGTATTCATGCAAACGAGCAGGAGAGGCTTGAAAGAGAGGGCGTCGGCCAGGAAAACATGATTACTGAGGGAACTTATGGCAAGGAGTTCAGTTACAAAGAGAAGAAGAAAAGTCACGGTGCAAAAGAAGGAGAGGATGTTGGAAGGGGTAGTTGCGACGAGGTAACTGAGGATGTGCAACACGACAGAAAACGGAAGAAGCGAAAACGAAAGGAAGAAGAGACGGAATACGGGATTCATGCAAACGAACAAGAGAGGCTTGAAAGAGAGGGCGTCGGCCAGGAAAACATGATTACTGAGGGAACTTATGGCAAGGAGTTCAGTTACAAAGAGAAGAAGAAAACTCACGGTGCAAAAGAAGGAGAGGATGTTGGAAGGGGTAGTTGCGACGAGGTAACTGAGGATGTGCAACACGACAGAAAACGGAAGAAGCGAAAGCGAAAGGAAGAAGAGACGGAATACGGGATTCATGCAAACGAACAAGAGAGGCTTGAAAGAGAGGGCGTCGGCCAGGAAAACATGATTACTGAGGGAACTTATGGCAAGGAGTTCAGTTACAAAGAGAAGAAGAAAAGTCACGGTGCAAAAGAAGGAGAGGATGTTGGAAGGGGTAGTTGCGACGAGGTAACTGAGGATGTGCAACACGACAGAAAACAGAAGAAGCGAAAGCGAAGGGAAGAAGAAGCACAGTACGGCATTCATGCAAACGAGCAGGAGAGGCTTGAAAGAGAGGGCGTCGGCCAGGAAAACATGATTACTGAGGGAACTTATGGCAAGGAGTTCAGTTACAAAGAGAAGAAGAAAACTCACGGTGCAAAGGAAGGAGAGGATGTTGGAAGGGGTAGTTGCGACGAGGTAACTGAGGATGTGCAACACGACAGAAAACGGAAGAAGCGAAAACGAAAGGAAGAAGAAACAGAGTACGACATTTATGCAAGCAAGCCTGAACAGCCGGTTTCTGAAGAAGACGAAACGTTAAACGGTTTGTTAAGGATGTTACGAAGGGCGAAGCAGAAAGGTCGTGAAAGCAAAGCGGCAAGGTTACAGCAGTTGCTCAAAGAGCATGAGGAATATTTAAGACGCAAGAATTATCTCTCAGAAGGGCAAAAAGGAGATGATGATGTGGATGTCGTTTTGAGCAGTGGGGGTAAGGGAGATCGCAGAAAAGGCTGCCGTAAAAATTGACAAGAAACAGGTCGCAAAGAACATGGCGTGCTGTCGCTGGGAGAAGGCAACGAGAGGGGGCTATAATGGCAATGGCACTCCAGAAGAAAAGAAAATAGGGATGGAAAAGCAAAACATCCTCGCCTTTCGGATAGATGAGGTTCTTTTTTGCGGAAGTAAGGCCGTTTAATATCTTTTCTATTGAAGAGCTTCGCAGGGAAATGCAAAACTAATGGAGGAGAATTTGAAAGAAGAATTGCAACTGATATATAAGGTTCCAATTTTTTTCCCGACGTTTGCGATTTTTTGTGATTTTCCGAGACCTTTGCAATATTCGAGAGGCGATGAAAATTTTTTTGCATCGATGCCTTACTTCCATGATTTGTCATGCATACATTGTGGTGTTTGAAGTGCACTACCTGTGCAGGTATCATTTGAATTGTACGCTTGGGAACGAATCGTTTTGGCGGTTTGTGACTTCTAACTGAAGGGACCTGGGCAGCTATCAAGAATATGGGTGAAACATTACTGCAAAGCGTTTGCAGATCGGTGTGACATTGCAAAGAAAGACATTAGGCTAACAGTATGTTCCAAAAGGTGCAGTATTGTTCAGAGGCAGTCGAATAACGCTGATTGAGTTTTGAAATGTTCCCACTCGAAACAGTATGTTTTTGAATGTCTAGTAGCAGAGAGGTTATGCTTTGCGAGGAATTATAACGGCAGTAGTGCTGTCGACAAATGCGCCTTTCGACACTCGATATAATCACGGAAAAATATTAAGTTTTTAACTGATAACAAAAATATTAAGTTGTTAATCATTGCAACATGGCCAACATTCGGGTATCTGAAGCAAACGTATATAATCGCTCAATCCCATCAAGTTCTACCTGTATGTGATCTCTGTGAAAGGCACACCTGTGATATCTTTAGTTGCCTATTTTTGCTGCTTCTTTTTTCTTATTCTTAGCGTTATGTAGATTCGACAAAATGTATCTTCACTGCAAGTTCAAACAGAGAGCGAGACGAATTCCATATTCGCAACGAAGGCAGAAGATTCTTGTCTTCCTGCACAAATCCAAAAAAGTCAAAAATTCACTTGCTATGATTTTCATATTTATTTTGTTTGAAAGGAAAAAAACTTGATTTGGAATGTCGTAATTCTTTGTGATTGGAGGTGGATGACGGCATATATTGATAATCACATAAAGTGCAAAGCGAAAGAGGAATGTGCATTAAAGATAAAATATCTTCGTCATATTGGTCTGTTGCGTTTTGATCAAACGAAATATCTGCATGTTTTTGAACGTGGGGATTTTGTGACCTCAGAGTTGTGTTTATGTTCAGAGTTCTAACATATTTCGATCTTTAGTTTTGTTGATATTCTCATTTATTGTCACTCTCTAATTTTAATTCAATCTGATGCTATATTTTCGAGATTAGGCTCACAATATTGTTGTCGAAAGTGAATTGGAACGTATATTTTCAATGATTTAACGCAATGTTCTATGATCGTCTCACTGTGTGTAGATTTGTTTATATATTTTAAAAGGTATTTTTATGTACATTGCTTATTCGTCAAATGCACTTAGATTTCTAGTTAATAATCGATTGGCGTATCCGATTTCAATAAATTTTTTAGCGAATAACGAGTCGTACACATTTTTATTGGATTTCAACATACTAACCTCATCAGTGAGTTTCCCAGGTTGTCAACAAATTATGAGGCAGTGGATATCTTGCTGACTTTAGGTGTCTGATATTATTCTTCAGTTGGAGGACTGATTAAAAAAATCGGTGGGGGGATTCTATGTTATCAAAATTTGTGGCGCTTGTCATGATGCTTTTAGAGCTGGAACTCTCAACGAAATAGAAAAATGTGGGGAGACATAATGTGCAAATTCGACTTGATGCGGCTTTCGTCCTCCGTAGTGACCATGCTCATACCTTCATAAAATGCAAATGTTCTATTTTCTAGACTGTGCTGGTAAGGGATTTCACTTTTTTTTTGGGGGGGGGGGGGGAGGGATCGGAAGAGACGGGATTTCAAGATGGAGAAAGGAATGGAGAAAGGACAAACAGATCTAACCATGCTTGCTTCCAAATGTTTTGGGCAGTTGTTAGGAATTAGAATAATCATTGTGCGAGCGCTATATATACTAAAGGCGAACTCTGCTCTTGTGGCTGTCTAGTCATACGCAGTGCTGCATGGTGTAGTTCAGCTGTACGGAAGGAATATGATGCTTGGAATAAGTGCAGTTTCATGTATGATGCATTGTGCTGATTTGCTCATTTCGATACCTTATCTGTTCGGGACGGTCGCTTTTTATGTTTAACAGTGAGTTCGCTTTACAGTTAATTTCTCTCGTCGGGATTGCTTATGCAGTTTGACTGTTGACCTGTATGAGGTCAGTGGAATTCCTAGCAGCTGTGGAGTATAACAAAAGAATGTGCTATAGTAGGAGATTTCTTAGTCAGACGCAACTGCTTGATGCGGCCGAAGTGTTAAGGAAACGTACATTCATGCAATTAACATTCGAAAATTTCGCATAGAATGGCTCCGCCTAGACGTAAAAGCAGTATGCGGAAGAAATATGACAGAGGGTACGGTGTTATCTGCAGTTAAATCCCTGACTTCGTAGTATCGCTCATTCCCGACTATTCTCACCATCTCCTTTCTAAGCTTATGGAAGAGGAAAATAAGCGCACGTTCAGTGAACTCTCCTCACCGATCAATAAAGTTCAAAGGTCATTTCTTTTGAGTCGAAACGCTTCTCCAGGGAACTTTAGGGAGAATAACGTTTCTTCAAAATTCATGAGGATTTTTAACTCCTGGGCTTTTGTTCGATATAAAGTGTCCACCTACGAGAATCTACTCAGGATTACCGCAGATAACTTCATTTAGGAGAAGGAGGTTGAGGCGGCATCGTGCAGCTCGACTGTTGTTTGTCGGAGTAGATTCGTGCAGGATTTCTTGTGAAGATGCAGATAGTGTTGACGGTTGTTTTTGGCTCCTTCAAGACGCTATCACGCTGATATGGTGGATTAATATCAGGCCTTCACGTCATAAATGTCTCGCAGGATCAACTTTTATCTGAATGATGTTTCAAAGTATTATTTTGGAGTCTACTTTGGTTACCCTGAAGGTGGCGCACATATAGCATTTACCGCACTGAAGGTATCCTAGCCAGGTGGAATGCGTGTTACGTGCTTACAAAATTGGTCACGGTTTCAGGCTCTTCTGAAGGAAGGAGCAAGTCTAAATTATCAACTGTATAGTTTGCTTTCAGTAGCAGCTGTTTTAATCGTCTCCTGCGTCTTCGGTTTTCGTACTTGCATCCATTTCGCACTTAAGTTTTCACGTGGAAAGCAGTAATGACTAGCAAGGTAGCAGTGATGTGTTAAAATAAGTGGTCACGTCGAGCTCAAGAGCGAGAAAGATTTGCTGAATATGCTGGGTACGTCAAGCCTAAATGGGTCAACACGAAATGACGTCTTCGTTGTGGTGGTCTGCTGGATATATATTCGTAAACACTATGAGCTACGACATCCCTAGTCCGCATTCATTCCAAATACGCTGACGAAACGGATGTGATGTTCGGATTTGAAGGTGGTGGGACAGATTTTGCATTCGTCACGCTTCCTGGAAAGATGCTAGCATATGGATACCTGCCGCTCGGTGAATTCAAGGACAGACTTTCAGTAGCATTCATATGTCGTGCTTGTTTGCACAGACATTAGTGGGCGCAGGGGTCTATATTGTATGGTGTGATTCTGTTACCTGTTTTATAGGGGAGTTATGTTTAGTTTTTATAGTCTAATTTTTTTGAAGTATTCAGAGATCATTTATGTGCACAGCAAAGCTTTAGGGACCATCCAAGACGACAAAGCGTGCGGAATAGGAAGCTGTATCAGCGTTAAAAGGCGGGTGCTCATACTACGACTGGTCCGCAGTGTAATTCTAGCAGTATGCAAATGCAGAAATTAATAGTGGTTTCTAAGTTTTGACGCTAATTTCAAACGCTGATAAACTGCCACCTAGGTCTCTGACTCTCTTCCCCCCCCCCTCCCCCTCTCTCCTTTCTTCCCCATCCTAGCTACATCCTCTGCTTAAAGAAAACGGAACTGGCAATTCAGCAAAATTTGAGATTTGTTTTGAAATTTAAAAACCACCATTGCACTGATAGGTTCGCATTGTCTAAGCTTGTGTGGACACTCAAAAGACTATTGCTCTCGTCTTCCTTCACGACAGAAATCCACACTTTCGGATTTCCAATTTACCTAAATCAATGAATACCACTTTCCAATTAAAGAACTCGGTTTTTTGCAAAGAGCGCTTCGCTGCGATTTGCGAAATTCGGCGACAGTCTATCCTCTCTACTTTTTATGTGTAATGTCCGCTGAACGTTTTCATGCTTTAAGCGATCTTTGGAACTTTCCCGATCGTTTCATAAGCAGAGAGCAAATTTTTATCTTTTTTGAGAAGTACGCTGCGTTTTTGGATAGTTTTATTCACATACATATGAAAGAGTATCACATGTGCACCGCATTTAATTCTTCGAAATTATAAATATGCCATAAGAAACGAAGAATTTAGAGAGCAAGAATGGATCGGAAGGAACGCACCAACAAATATTTAACGAACGGAAAAGATCATGTATAAAAGATAGGAAAGGAGAGACGAGATAAAAGATATACTCGATCGGATAAGTGAGAATTTCAAATATTCAAATGGAGAAATCAACACACAGTGGAAATTTCATTGCTAAAATAAGTAAAGCTATATGAGATATGCACAACATGAAATCATACAGATGTACTCAGTTGAATATGAAATTTAATGGAATTGAATGAATTAGATATAATGGTGCTGCAACAATTGGAAATACTTACAGCTACTTCGTTCGAGTGAATTTTTTCTCTGCCATATATCATCCAATGATGGATGTGTTCTTTGTTTTCGATGCTCAATCACCTTTCCTCTTTCTTGTATTTCCACTCATAAACAAATGCGCATTTGCATCCGAATTTCGGTGATTGCGACCTCTCAGTCAGTGAATGCGGGATTTTCCCGAGAAGTATGAAAAACATGAATTAGTATACTGATGCCCTAATCTTTCAATAGTGATGCGGCTTCTATTCGACGCAAACGTTCCGAAGCATAAATTTTCGCTGAGATTTTTTGCTTTCTGAACGACTCCTTATACTAAGAGAGTTTGAGGCTGCAGTTCAGTTTGAGGCCTTTCAATCCCACCCCCCTCCCCCAACCCCATCTCTACAGTTGGAGATTTGGTCATTTTTAAACGTGCATTTGAAATCGTTCAGTTGAGCTGCTCTGAGAAAAGATTACATCGAGGATGAGGCTTATATTCGAGAGGGAATTATCACAGCTTTTCTTTGAGAAGAGTTTTGGTGGAGTGGGCTATGATTCAAATAAACACGATTTGAATGGGCCGTAATTGGAGGAAATACAGCACCATACACCATGAGCAATGCTTTTCTCATGTCATACTCAATTTTTGAATAGGCTTCGTTGGACGATGAGTAATTCGGAGGGGATTTTCTGTTCTCTTGTCTAGGAGTTAAAAGGAAACCATGAACCGGATCTGGTGGGATGTCTCGGAGCATTGAAACAAGCTGGAAGTGAGTAATTTTCGATACACTAGAAGCGGAACCTTTAATCTAGTTCGATAATTTGAATTCATCGCATCACATTTCCTTAGTTGCAATTATTGGTCAACCCAAGCTTTAATCTTTTAACAGTTCACTATAGATGCTTTTTCCTACTCATTGCTGTAAAATTTTCCCGAAAGTGCATCGCGTTGGTGGGATGTCCCTATGTATCTGTTGACGTGTACGTACGTCCGTGCACATGTGCATGTGTGCGTGCCTTTGTTTGTGCCCATGGAAAAATTTCAGTCCGTGAGCCACGAAAAGCGATAACGATGAAATGCAATGCTTATACATAATTTGCAATCTATGGTAGCCTCATACACCGAATTTCACTATGTTGCTAATCTGAGCCAACGACGTAGAAGATAAGAGGGGGTTAGGGAGGGGAGCAGAGTAAGAGCTGAAAGAAGCGCAGTGCGCATTGTGCGAGCATATAACGCTGCTTCTTTTGTCCAAACACTACAATCCATAAAAGAGGCACATTTCATTGAAAAAATTTGTTTGTGGAGATTGAAATGCGATCACATAACACCAGTTTTTTTAATATTCTCTGAGATAATCATATCAGTTGTATTGCATAACACAAGTTGCACTTGATTCGTATCAGTGGCGCAAGTTAAATGCATATAAACCATTTTGTGTGGATCCTCGTTGAGCTGATCGAATTTCTCTTCGATAAATTGTGTTGTTGTCTTGTAATCATTTTCACCTTCAAAAACTCTTCATCTCTTTCGATCTATTAGCGCTAAGAGGAAATAAATATTTCTCCCGTCTTCATGAATTATTAGATGCAGAAGTGCTCCCAATATGTTTCTTTAATAAAATTACTGGAATCTAATTTCCGTTTATCTCTGTCCCTCCTCTACCTCTCCCCTCGCTCCACCTCCCTCAGCACAGAAAATTTATTAGACACCACTGAAGAGTGCAAGTGGATGATGTCCAATATATTTTGCATTGTTAATTTCGCTTATTTTCTCTTCGATATTTTCAAAACGTTCCAATTCCCCTTCCCTTTGACTAAACCATAATGAACTTCAACGATTCGTATCCCATAACCTAAAAATCCCAAGTGGCACTTATTAATTAGGAACCTTTCAGTAGGCTTCCTTTATTGCTGCCAGGGATATAAAGAAATCTGATAGAAAGTAGTTAAAACTTGACGGTCATATAAGGAGCATTGAACAATTGATAATAATGTTTTATTCGAAAGTTGTATCATTTCGGCAATCTCGTTGACTCAATGCAAGATCGTTAGCAGTAACAAGTAAATGTAACATGATTAATGTGATTTCTGTTGTTTTTTGCAATTTTAGAAACAAACTACTTAGATAAAACATTCACTCAGATTGCTTCTTTACAATAATAAACGATAGTGCTAATTTTTCGGTGACTTCTATGAAACACGTTGGAACAAATTTTGCGTTATTTATTTGCGATCTTATGCGCGTGTTGATTCGCAGCTGGAATTCAAAACAAAACAAAGAAGATTCTCTGTGAAATGAGTGATGAGAGAATTTTGCTAATGTAGACGAAAATCCAAAATAATCGAATAATAGATGGACAGGGAAGAATTCGATCAAATTTGTCGTTGGAGATCGATTGACAATTTTGCTGAAATTTACATTAGGAAATTGCAAAAGTTTACCTTTAAATTCGGGGAATGCAATATTGAGGTTAACTCGTCGAATCTTTTCGGCGAACAAATCTTTCTTATTTAAAAAGAGAATTATTGAGGCTTCTTTGAAGAAGGCACTGTTCGCCACATCATGAAATAATTGTAGTGAGTCGAGCATTCGATTCTGAAATTGCTGAGTGTTAACGCTGTTAAACAATTCAATTCGGACTCTTTTCACATTTACGGTGGAATATCAATCACGAAGGAGAGGACGGAAACGAGAGAAGAAGTCGACGATGATTCCGATTGATGGAAGAATTATAAAAGCATAATTTTAAATATGCCTTCATTGCTCCGATCTCACGCAAAAACTCAATTGTACAATAGCGCAATTTATGGGTGAATAATAAAGTGTCTTTTGGATATCGGTACTGCAAAAGAATGTCGGCTATTTTAGGAAGCCATGCCTGAAATTATGCTGCTTCAAGTTTTAGATCCGGATGACTCTTTGCATTCACATTTTTCAAATCTAAATCCGCGTGTCTGCTTTAGCGAAAAAACGAAAGCGAACAAATTAGAAAGAAAATCCTGCAAGTGAGACACATTAATCAACTCTTCTTTCGATTATGAAAAACATTTGCTCTTATGAGATTTTACAAAAGATGATGTCACTCTTATGTTATCAGTAATGATAAATCCTTTTAGCTCATCAGTTATCAATAGAAACGATAAAATAAAAAATTATTAACCGTCTTGCCATCTTCTCGTAACGTTTGATCATACTCGGATATCGCAATAATGAATAAAATCGCGTCCACATTATCAAAACAATGAATCCATTTCCGTCTCTCCGATTTTTGACCACCAACATCGAATATCCTTTAAAAACTTTTGCATCTCTCCCTCACCCCTCAATTATTGTAATAGCGTCCAAATACAGTTTATCTCAATTAAACGCCCGTTCCACAGTCACGAAAATAATGAAATGAATCAGAGTTTTGATGAGAGACAGAACCGAAATGGACAATACAATTACTCCAGCAATGGCTAATCATTTTTGTGCTATTCGTACTAAAACTTTATGAATACAATAATACCCATTAATTTAGTGTTAATCAAGTGATATGACGTTCATAGTGCTTCTCGAACATTTAATTAGCGTACTGCTGAGATTTTGCGTCGTAAAGGCTATCATCAGAAGAATACACTTTCACTGCGAATAATTCAGAAAATCGATTTTACTCTGCAGGCAGTTCAATACTGAAATTTAAATAAACAGCGACAATCATGATTTTGGAGCAGTTATTTTAAAATTTAACGGATCGTTATATTTCTAGAATTGTTAAGAAATTAATTTTGAGATGGGTGGGCAAATTGCCAATGTTGGTTTATTTCTATTTAACGAACGGTTTTATTGATAGATATTAGTTGTAATGGAATATATATGAGTGTATTTGAATAGCGCGTATTCATTACACAATGACGAACAGTTTTACTGTAGAGGAATTTTGTTTGCACGACGAGAATCTTGAAGAGTCTCTACGAAACTTCACTCCTAACTGTAAAAAAGCCAAAAATGTCAAAGTTTTTTTTTATTATTAAGCTTCTCTTCGGCCTCAAATTTTCAGGAATATCATCAAATCAAAAGGGGGATCACTCTCCTCACTTGTATCGTCAGCCAACTTTAAAAGTCTCGTGAAGAAAGCGGAGCCAACCTGAAATCAATATCCTTATACGTATATCGTACTTCGCTAACACCAATTGTTGGCACTCGTGTCATGAGTACATCTTGCGTTGTGGGCATAAAATTCGGCTCGTAAAGGCGATCAAGCGAATCAAAAAAACTGCAATATAGTTTCTTTATAGGGCTATCGGAGCTCGACCAAGCTGATAATAAATGCTGAAATTTGGAGGCACGTAATCCATCCCACTCGCTATGCCGATTTCTACACCTCTACGGAATGGGTATCAAGACCCATTTTGCGACGCGCTTTGAAAAAATAGCCGCATAATTCTAAACAGTACCATTTTCGGCTCACATGAGTTTTCTCTGTGAGTAAGGTTCAAGTTCAATTCCTCATGGGGACCAAATTCTTTCTGAAAAGAAAGTACTGCTTGTAACAGCAAGCGAATTTTACGAGCGGGGAACTTGCGTGTAAAATTACGATGAAATTAGCTTGAGATCTGTAATGTATGATTACTAGTAAACTTGCTGCTAAGGCCGGAATGCAGTTCAATCCTTTTAACGAATCGGTTATACTTCCACAGTGCGTCGAAACGAAAGAAAGAAAGGTAAAAATAAAATGAAACGGAAATCGACAAGACATAACACAAGAGAAACGCTGGTTGCTGATAGAATTCTGTCACGAGCAAAGATTTTTAGCTGAGTTTCAGATATTGGGAAATGACGGGAATACTCGTATGACATGAATGAACCAAAGTGATCGCACTAGCTGTGTGGCATCTAAGAGCGTTTAGCTATTCTGCAAAAACAACGAAATTTGATAGGATTTAGCTCATTCGAAAGGTGAGAAACCGGCGTTCTTTAGATATTAAAAAATGTGACGAAAATTGAATTTGGCCGAACTTCTTAGGCAGATCCTTTGCTGGGAATGACTCTCAGTGGTGGGCATGTAGCACAAATTGATAGGACTAGTCTTTCAAGAACGTTGAATTCAGGTTCGACAAAAATATTGGGAGGGTTTCATCCAGAAAAGAGGAAGAGAAAGCAGTTTAAGATATGCCTATTTTCTTCCCGAAAAATTTTCAACTTTAAACCAAGCACGTTCGGAAGCAAAACTTTTCCAACTGCTGCTAGATTTCGGGTACTTGTGGTCATTATTCGATCGCCTTTTAAAAGTCAGTGGTAATATTCCGCTACTAGATGTGTTCGGTCAGTAGAGAAAATTCTCTACTAGGTGCGACTGTTAAATTTGCAACTTCAATATGGCCGGTCAGTGTCATGGTCGAGTATGTTACTCGGAATATTTGATGCTTTATGAAGGAGTATAAAATTTGCATTGAATTTTTTTTTTTTGGAATTTTTGTTGGCTTTTTTCATCCTCGAAGAAACATCTAATCTTAATCCAAACATTTCATCACCTTCACTACTTTCTCTCATTTTTACGGAAGTAAATTAAATTAGATTATCCTTCGACGGAACAACGCTTCGTGTAGGTTGAAGTCATCGACTCATTTTTAAATTTCTGAATTATTTTAGAGGCGCTCCCCAGAAAGTTTTGTTACACCGACGTGGAAAAATTATCTGTGGAGAGCGTATTGTCGTGTCAGGGGCGAGGAGGGGGTGTTGCGGAGGGACGGCTAGCTTAAGAGTAAACAGAATATCTCATTAATAGTCGGATAGAGACTCATTATCTTGTCGTTTATGTGAAATACGTGTCGAAGCGCCTCTTCTATTGAGCCATTTGTCAATTCAAACAGCATTCCCCTCTCCTTTGGTTTCTCCTCAGCTGAACCCTTCGCATAGCCTATAATCGCATAGAAACGGTTTGAGGATTGACGAGTAATGTTCGACCTAGCTACATGCTATCATTTTATTTGCATCAAGATGGCATGAAAAATTTTTGCAGCAGTTGTGCTTGCCATCCAAGAACGATGTTGTTCCGCTATGGCACACCTAATATTTGAGCAAGAAAACACAAAAAAACCAACTATTTTGCACTGTCATTAAGCTGTATTTCGTTGCGTCTCTCATATGCTTTCTGTACATTGATGTCATTCCAAAGATTTTTGAGTGCATAATAAAGACGATCACTAAACGGTAGACAATCGGTTTCATGAAGTATAACACTTCTAATCACTTCCGCATCTGCCTGAAAACTTTCAATTTCTTCACAGATGAATTTATTACTGCAAACTTGAATTGAATAAATATTAGTTGAATCTACTCATTCTTGAATCAACTGATATTTATAGTATAAACAATTGCGAACAGTGAACTAAAGATCGCTTGAAATTAGTGAAGTGGATCTCTAAAGCAAACCTTTTGGCCGAAATCAATTATCACATCCATGTGAATTGAGAAAGGGAAAAATAAACCTGCGCGTGAGTGTGACTGAAGCAGCAATGCTAAGATTTCATTTAAAAAAACAAACATATTCCACAACATTTAACTCTTTCGAATCGATTTCGGAATCTTTCCACGAGTGAGCGTATTTCAAGTTCACCTCAAGTTTGCTTATCAAAGTATAAAGGAAACAACTAAACTTTAGGTGAAACTTAGCTAGCGTATACTTTAATCACATATCAAACCTTTTATTTCCTCCTTAGGCCATGTACAGCATGATCTGCTTTGTGTGTTTGGTTTGCTATCGGATATATAATTCATAGTTGTACGATATACTTCTTCAACAAGTGTGCGCATTTTTGCTTCAATTTTTTCTCGCTTTATGCACTCTTTATGCACTAAAAAAAATCTCGTCCACGTTTTTTTTCGTTTCTGCATTTTCTTTGCTTTATCTTGTTAAAACAATACGCGTGTTCGATGCTAATCGTAACTGCCTGTGTAAACAAAATGCGCTTTTCATTCCAATCACCTCACTGCATGCCTCGATATGTTGCCAAAAAATAATGAGTACTCGCTACGAAGCTATCATATATTGCTAAACCCTCCTCTTTCTAGAGATCTTAGTCTCGCAATTTATCGCATCGGTCGACGTAAAATCCACCCAATTTTTTCATTTTTGATTGTCAGTAATCCCTTCAGAAGCTGACGGGTCAGTGTGGAAGATCGAGAACGAGTTCGTCCTCCAACCATATGTCGCAGCTCTAGCTTCTGTGGTTTCCGAGTTGAAGCAAGGATAGACACAGAGGCATACAGGCACAGGCACATTCACAATGATCTTATGGTGCGTTTTGCAACGCCAATTTTCGCGTTTTCTGGAGACTGCTGAAGATAATTCTGCCTTGTTAAATGACACAGATTCTCAGTTGATCCGTTAAAAATTCTCAACGCTGATTCTATGCATACGAGATTCTCTTATGCCAAAGATCACGCATCCCAGATTTCGTATTTCCGAATTTTCCATCAGTTGCTGGGAAAAATACAGACGAGATCGTAGAAGGGGAACGGAAGACTGGTCGAGATCGTCGTGCATCTAGCACTGTGACGCAAGAACCCATCGGAAAAAAACATGCGCTGGTATTTCCTCAGCAACAACATTGCAATCTTATTACAACAGTATCAATCGGTTACCAGCGGTATTCGGTTCATTTAGTGCCGGTTTTAGGATCCGGCGATCAAGGGAAAACGCAAGGAAACACCATAAATTTTCGTAGTTGGGCCGCTGGGCTTGCTCGGACGCTCTATGCTGCTATACTGTACCTTCGCACACTCCCAATCCGTGTGTTTTTTTCATGGCAACCGTAATACCAGCGAAAGTTTAAAGGCTAAATTCAATTTAAACATAGATGTAAAAAACTTTTGCAAGAAAGGTAAACTCTTTTCTCCTTCTATTTTCTGCTCATGTAAGGTTGCCTTTACTTTTCTTATCAGTTCGCCTGTGCCTTATGTGTCGTCTGCAACTCTTCACCCGCGACGTCCATACGATCGGCGATCTCTTTGATAGATTCTTGCACAGATGGAGGATGGAGAATTAAAAGAAGCCGGAACAGGTCGGTACTTAAGTTCTCACGCGAGACCTCTACTTTGGAAATTCGCTGCCGAAATCGTCTTCTCCCTCCTGCTCCTGGCTGCTTCGGAAACTTCCGAGCAAGATTTTTTCGCAGTCCAGCTCAATCGCTCCCATCCTCCATCAAGGCATAACATAGCTTGCCCAATGGAGCATTGATGATGTTTCCTTTTTCCGCCCCTTCGCATGTAGGCAAATTTGGTCTTTGTTGCGCTCACATTATTCATACATTTTGTGCCTCCGATTTGCACAAAATATTGCTGCTATTTATCAAATTTTCGCGCAAATGACGGACAATAAACAGCAGAGGGTGGAGACACTTGAAAACAGGTGCATTTTACCTGTCTGTCGGGATTACTCATCTTTATAACGAGCTGATCCATGCCCTCTAGAAGTTGAAACATCGACTGGACTGTGTTACTGTAAATGGCGCTTCGTCGATTCAGCAACTCTTGATCACTAAACCCGTTTAGGTGTATAATCCTATAAAGATAATAAGTCTACCCTAAGATACATAAATAAACATAAATAATTACGATCGTGAATAATTCTAGTTAGTTGTTACGTTAAGTGCTTCAACAATGATATGACTGTAATCATGCGCTACTGGAATAAACGCTTACTAAAATACGGCCTTAAGGTAATCTCGTTTTCAAACGTTTTGATATTAGTATTCTTCTATTTCTAATATGTATTTTATTAGAGTGGGAAAATACCTATAGGACGTGTAGTTAAGCTGTGGAAGTTACAACTTTTTCGATGAGTTTCCAGAAAATCAACGAGATAATTCGGAGGAAGTTCTCAATGATGCCTTATGCAATCGGTGAACACGTAAACGTGCGAAATTAATTTATTTTTATTGATTCTCTTAGAGAGCAAATGTGGAAAATCGTAGAAAGCATCAATATTAATACTTTCAACAAAACTATTTTGAAACAATCATCTCTACGTGCTCAACATTAAACATACCTCATTTGCTTCAGTACTGTACTTTTGCCTGATTCACCTGGTCCTGAAACGATCATTATCTCATGAAGCAATGGCAGTATTTCCGCCTGAGGGAAGTCTAAATCAGCCAAAGTCAAGTCGTTGTGAAATCATTTCTAAGCAAGATCGAGTTTTTCATCTCAACTATAATAGTTGCTGTGGTTTCGTTTTACCTACTAATGACAGCTGTTGTATGTGCATATGCATGCTTATACCTATATTCGTGTATGTTTACGTGCGTGTATGTGTGTAGGTATGTGTGTATGTGTGTATGCGGATATATTTACGTACATGCATATGCGTGCCTGTGTGTGTGAATATGTATGTGTGCGTGTGTATGTATGTATGTATTTGTGTGTGTCTCTATGAGTGTTTTATGGTATGCGCGTGCATGCATATGCATATAAATGCGTGTGTCTGTGTATGTCTGTGCATGTATGTGTTTTTCCCCACAACCGAGTCACTCGAATATTTAATTAGCATTCAGTTGGTCGAATACTTGTTCAGTTGTAACACTGAATCAGGTCCATAAAGTAAATGATTTCAGTTGAGTGATTACCAATTGCTTGCCTGCACAATCAACTATAACAAGGGGGGAAGCATTCCATAAGAGTTGGCTCGATATACGTTTTTGCTTCCGCTCGAGAAATCAACCAATTTCACAAAGCATTAGAAAGATAACGTATACGAACAATGCCTGCTTGTATTAATTTAACTAACTCGACTAGTCATAGAAATCTTCAACGAACGATGTTCTCCTGGGATCCAATTGCATAAATCAACAAACCAGTGGTGCTTGGATATAAATCAACAAACGAGAAAATCTTTGAATACCTCATTTCGCGTTTGGGTCAACGTCGAATGCGGTTAATGAAGTAAAGTACACTACAACTTTAAAGTTTGCAGTTGTTCAGAGATGAAAACCCTCAGACAGACAGACGCACACATGTTAACAGACAAAAGACGACGTTGCTTTTGCAATAAGCCTCTTCGAAAAATGTGCAAATTTCGCAGTAGGAAAAAAGATTTCACCAAGCAGAAGTAATTTCACGATGGGGCTTGCATTATTCGCTTCCTTAGCGATTTGTTCTTCGATCTTCTTGTGTACACTTAACGCGTATTTATCGACACTGTTACTCGACGTCGCAGCACCCACACAATTACCCATAGGTTAATTTTGTCGGAATCCACAATTTTGTTACCTTTCGTTGCGCTGAAATCTATTGCATTTATTAATTGCTTGTGTATGACATAAACATGCGTCGAAGTCACTTTTGTTTCCTACTCTTTCCATCTCAATTTATGACAGCCTTTTCTCTCTCAGCAAATCCCACACCCTCAATTCCCACTCAGAACTGTTTTGTTAAACCGTTCTCATCACGTCGCTATTTATTATGATTTTCTTTTTACTTCGAGTTCACCATATGAGTGGTTTCCTATGAATCGCAGAAGACTGAACATTGGCAACTTCTTTCTTATGAATTGGATGTACCTTTAATGAGCGGTTTTTCTTAGAATAAAAGGGAGTGGATGAGAACAGATGAAAAGTCGTGCCAGTGAAGCACATACAATACGATGTTTTGCAGCTTAACCCGCCGACCTCATAACCAAAAACGTTAGAAACAAATCAATTCGTTTGCAAATCGTCGCGTAAAAAGTTTGCTTTCAATTCTGTCCAGCCAGTTGTCTAATAAAACTGATTTTCGAATTTAATGAAACACTCAAGAGGAAGAGATTTATTGGAAGAAAACTGGGAATAGAGGATTATCCTGTATGACGAGCAGTACGACAAATTTTTATGTCATCTCCAAAAATATGCAAATTTTTTGTCCTCTTCAAATGTTTGCAATAATTTTCCAATTGAAAATCGATTTGAAAATTGATTTAAAAGATCAGCATCCATTATTAAACGTCTAATTAAAAGTGCCCAATAGGCATGCGAGCACTACACACGGATACGCACAATACGACGTTACCAAAATGCGTTTTGCGAATGTGGAATTGCAAAAATTTGCCGTAAACCGCAGTCTCGTTTACTTGACGCTCGTTATTAAAGAAAATTACGGCATTTTACTAATTTTTGCGGTTAAAGACAGATTTTTTAAAGAGAGAGCCTAATTTTAGCAGTCGGAAATGACATTTGCGCCTTCATTTTTTCATCTGCTGTTAACGACAATAAATTGTAACTGAGCGACAATCGTGTACTTTATTTTTTAGTACATTCATGAAGCAACAGATAATATAATTTCATATTCTTTCGATTTTATTACCCCATTATGAAACATCTGAGGTGTGAAAGTATGACAACATTTATTGCTCTACCGACTGGACCGATTCGACATTTACTTCTTAATTTTGACGGCCAAACAAGGCGAATATTTTTCATCTCTTCGATTGCAACCTATAAAACTTGACGACGACCTTGTAAATATAAAGACCATGCTGAAAAAAGAGGAATTTAAGCATCTTCGCCTTGAGATTTCAAATTCAAATGCGCTGGTCGAATAATGAGCGATCGAAAAATAATGACCACCTCAGTGTAGCGGCTAGGAATTTTCAAAGGAAGTGCGTTTAATGAATACAAATTGAAATATGAAGCGGAGTTTTAAGGAAGATAAATAAATGTAAAATGGAGCGAAGAATAAACATAATGGTAGCAATCGAAACCCGAAGTAGTGACGTGATCATTGTTTTTTGATATCACAGTTGATAAACATTCAGGAAGAAATCATTGCCTACAGTCATGATGTGTCAATGAAAGCGTAAAATCCTCGACGGAGAAAACATCACACAATCATCTTTTTGTGGCAATGCAGCAAAAGTGAAATGCTCATTCGTTGTTGTATGTATGAAGAGTATAATTGGTTGCTAGGTAACGCATCGGTACGTCGTCAGTCACCTTTTTGCCCACTTGATGACGATTGATGCTTCCGGACTGATGGCTCAATCATGTCAATTTGTTTTTGAAGCCAAACGTCACAAATCGTGTGACACAGCAACGGCTAGTCAATGCACAACTCTTATACTTCGCAAGACTCTATGCTACTCGTTTACTTTTCTATTTGCCCATTTTGCGGTGCTTATAAATAAGAATTACAAGTGTCTTTCTGCCTGTGTATGCATGTGTCTGCCCGTGTGTACCTTAACTTCTAGTCACAGACATCACGGTAATGAAATTTGATTCGTCTGTTGTCGACTTTGGATGTCGGCTAGCTGAACGAGTGTAACCACTCATTTCTCATGCAAAACTTCGCTTTAAACTTTTAGGTCACAAGTTTTTCATCAAGTAAAAGGTTCAGTGCTGAAAAAAAAGGAAAACGCGCCGAAGTGCGCGAAGCTCTGACGCCCACCGTAAATCATCTTGGTTATACTTAGATGCATTTTCCTGTAGAATTAAAGCTACTGGGGAAACGCATTTGGCAGGGTGACACTATATGCGTTTTACAGTGCCGGACAAGGCTCGAATGAAAAGACAACGATTTTTATCTGAGTGATTACTGTGGAACGGTGAACTCATGAAGACAGACACAGTCATATGCAATATAATAAAATGGATAATTCTTCAAGAATGTGTGCGTTTTGGAGAGAGACCTATTTCGCATCAAGATCAAGTTGCTTTGACTCATAAAATCACTGGCAAAGCGAGCATTTTCAAAGAATCAAAGATTAAAAGAGAAGGAAATAAAAGGAAAAAGAGAAGAGTGAAGAGCTAAATGAGAGTGAAATACCTAAATGAGAGAAGCAAAAAAATGGGAAATGAAATAAAATTAAGTAACGATCAAATGAAAAATCTACAGAGGAACAACTTGATCGAACTTATGAGGCAAGAGTGCTGTGGAGGTATTGAAGATGAAAGCAACCGTTAATCTAGGTGAAGGAACACTTCATAAGAAAATTATGCTTATATTCTTGCAAGTGTCTTAGACTCGATCTTCAACGAACACAACAATATTCGGCGATGACAACTGTGGGATGCGATGATATTTTCTATCGAGGGGCACTATATGAACGGTGCTGAAAAAGGCGCATTCAATGGTAGTATTCCACTTCACGAATGCCTCTTTCCATACTCTTATAGAAGAATCCATATTACAATGAAGGCATTCAGTGGAATCTGCATGTTTAAGAAAAAAGTCAATTCTTATTGTGTAGGTATTCAACACACTTAGAAGGACTGCAAAATACCGTATGTGATTTAATAGAGGGCCAGGGCTGCTAATTATCGTCATTCTTGGGCGGAAGTTTTGTTTCCGATAATGAGCGATATGATGAAGATTGCTGGCATCTACTTTTCATCGTTTTTTTCTTATTCTACCAACTTTATTCTCGTGGTTATTTAAATTCTAACCCGCGAATACAGGATTATTTGCTCACTAGCTTGCTCTAAGAGAGAGTCCTTCTTACTGCATAAACAACTTCGAATTTTGTGTTTTCCAGAGGTTCGAAGCTTGAAGCGACACTATGGGAGTGCCCTTTGCCAACTGCTTGTCAAGCTAACGATACGTGTATATGTTATGGCTAGTCGAAATGAGTTAAAGACTTTTGTGTGCTTCTACAGGGTTCGTAAGGTTAACTGCGTACCTGTATATGTATATGCCTGTAATGTTTGTCTGTGTGTATGCTTGTCCGTCCTGCAGTCTCAACTCGGAAACAACTAAAGCTATTTATTGCAATAGCGTCTCACGGGTTTATAGGATCAAATATGCAGATATAAATTTGCATGTGTTTTGCATTCGCTTCGGCTGCACCATACACTGTTCGGTTTTGCGACATTAAAAATGCTTTGCAAGAGATTTGTGCGAGCGATCATTCGATAAATACATGAATTGGGCTGCTTTAACTGTTTGTTACGAATCGATTTGCTAATTGGTGTGACAAGCAAGATTGCAAGAATACATATCGTGCCAAATCCTTTAGCGCCTTCCCCACTTATCTAAATCTCTCCTTTTTCATTGTGATCCATGCGGAGAGCACTATGTTGTAGAGTGGAGGTTTCATCAATTAGAAATTCAGCAGTGGATTTTCATAATGCTGTAAATTAAGACTATTAAAATGACAACTAATGTGCAAATCGCGCAATAAATGACGTCATAAACGATGAAAGTCGCTAATTAAACCGAAAATTTCATTACCTACGGGAAATTCAACATACGAGGGTGAGATCATTGTTGTTGATTTGAGAACAACAAAAATCAAAGAAAATCAATTGTAATGGAGAAAGTAAAGTAATGAAAGTAAAGTTCCATTATTGCGAGCTATGAAGGAACGTTTCAATTGAAATCCATATTTATTAGCGTTTTCCATGGAAAAGTGCAAAGAATTGCATAATTTCGAGAATTCAATACAGCTCTAACAATGTTGATTATCATGTATCCGTTATCCTCGAATTCATTGTTCCTTCATCGATCACATCCATTATCAACGGCCAACTGCAATTTTCCATAATATAAGTCAACAGCCACAGTTTTGTACATCCTTATGACCAACGAGGCAAAAAAAACTGTGCTGTTCGCATACTGTAAATATTTTTCATTGCCTTTTTTATTCTTCATTTAAGCACCTTCTGAAAATCACGGATTTTCCCATATAAATCTCTCCATCATTTTTCAATTTCAGTATCGTCTCATCCATGTATTCTCTTTCTACTTATATATTCACTGAGTTGCTTGAGGGTGAGGGGATGGGGTAGATCGAGAGTAGGGAGGGGACGAGGAGAAGTATGCTCGTCACTGATTGTATAAGTCAGGCTTGACTTACGTCAGCTGTCGTTTGTGCGAACAAACTTTCCAATGCAGTTACATCAGCATCAAAAAACTCCGTAGGGTATCTGTAATAACTGCAAACGCTGCTTAACCCATCTCAGTATAATCTCTTCTTTTTTTGCCCTTTCACGCTTCTGTCAACGGAAATGATTGTTTCGTCGTCTTGTGTTGAACTTTTGATGCAACAAAGAACTCTGATATACTTCACAAGCGCGGTGGGGGGGGGGGGGGGGGGGAGGGAGTTCTTCATGAAAAGCAACCAGATTCTTCGCATTACAAGGGTACATTACTACCGATCACCATCAAATTTTGGAATGACCAGCCTAGCATCCGATACTCTGTCATACATCGGCGTGGTAGACAAAAACGGCATGAAAAGTTTGGTATTGTCTTCCACTTTCTGTTTTGCGTCTAACGAGTGGACACAGAGTACTGCTACTTCTTAATACCTGCCTCCACCTCTCCTTCCACCTCACGTGCTTTGTTGCACTATGTATAACCTATACGTATCACAAAAGTGCTTTCTTCCTCCATCTGTGTAGCGTGGGGAGAGATCTCCTCCACCCTTTCCACCAACAATCAAGAAAAAGTCTGCCGTCTTTACAAAGAGCATTGGTGTTACTTACCGTGTTCAAATCGATTGATCTTAGATCATCATCAATTGATCTTAAATCATCAATTGATGATTTAAGATACGTGTGGAACGACTGCAATTCGCTTTCCGCGACAAAGATTCGCCTAATTAACAAATCGGAGATTTTTAACGAGAAAATAGCGAATTTCTAAAGAAACAGTGGAGAATTTTTTGCACCAAATATCAAAACTTTCAGTGAAAATTTCCCAAGTGCAGCATCGCTGTCATTTCTACGGTCAGAAAGCAAATGCTCGTTTCTAAAACGACACGAACATAAAATATGATGGCAGTTGTTGATATGTGAGCACTTTCTATTCCCCACGTTTATGTCTCTCACCTCTCAAATATGTTCATTTTTGACTTACTATTCTTATCGAATTATGTGATTTCATAATGCAACAGTTGATGCACTCTCATCGTCAAAGACTTATTATTTCGTTGCATGCTCTTACTCGGTATGTTTGGGATCACAAAATCATCAAAAGGTAAAGCTCATTCTTTGAACTGGTCACTTTGCTGGAATATTCCATCAGAGGGCTTTTGCTGGGATAATTTAGTGCTCAAAACTTTTGCTCGATATTCACAAATTCATTGGTTACTTCACCTACTTTTCAGAAGCAATTTTCCTATCGTTGCTGCGTTTTGCACCCGAACCATTCGATCCAAAACGTGTGTCGTTATCACTCGGTCTCACTGATAAGTGACGCGTGAGGGTGAGTGGAAAAAAAGGATCCTATCAGATGTGGACTCCACTCTCGATTCTGAGAGGACAGATCGAAGCATGTAATTGTATAAACCAGGTATCCATTGCTACCTGTCGTGATTACGCTTCCGGTGGCCATCAAATAGCTCATATGGACTCCGAGTAACGCCTGTGTGCCATTGTGTAATTGAGTGAAATTTTCGCCACCATCGACCCAACGGGCAATAATTACAGGAATTGGATTTGCATGAGCGCCAGATTCCACAATGGCGTTTCTGGAATATTTCGTCATTTGTGCTGCATCATTTGAATAATTTCAAATTTGGTTCTAAAGTTGATCTTTGTATTCGATGGAAGTGCCCTTGTGTGCATACGCCATTATGCGTCGTGCGGTGCGCAGAGAAAAAGGGAACGGAGAGATAAGAGAGTCGTCGACAACTAGAGAAAGAATGAAATAAAATAGGCGGGGATTCTGGTTGCGCTTCTCATAAACGCCATCCAGGGGCGTTGATTGCTCTTTTGAATACGGTGGAAATAACGGACCACATATATTTGGAGGAAGTAGTGAGCGGTTGATGGAGGGTGGGTTTCGCTGAGTCGTTCAGAGAGGCGCAAATCACCAACAGACAGACACGCTCTCTGCAGGCAGACAGACACAGACGGCGGCAGACATCTGCTTGTAGATCTATGTTTTTATAACGTCACCTGCATGCTATTCAACTGCGTCTACCAACTGAACGAACGGACAGCCGGGTGAATCGTCATTAAATATGCAAATTAATAAGGACAGGAGTTGACAACGGAATTATGATATTTAAGTGCTGAATAATTTTTGAATTTGAATAAGTTAGAATAGTTGTCTAATGTGCAATGATCGGTTAAGGCACAGCAACAATGAATAAAGCTGACTTATGTTTCAAGATGGAGAACCGGCAGTGGCAGAGAAAACGACAAAACTGAGAGAGTGCGAAATGCAAGTGTCGACTAAGATAGAAGGGAAATGAGAAAGACGCAGTGATTGACGAAATTATCCACTAGAGCTGTATGCTGCAGCTGTCTATTCTTAGAAGAGAAAGAGACGAGGTTCTCGGTTTGTGCTGAGGCATTTTGTAGGTGGTTCTTTACCTGGTTTCATCCCTCAACACTGTATTGGTATGCGGGGTTTGTCAACCTGGTTGGGAGAGACCTGGCGTTGGAGGAGGTGAATTGGTTTCGATGCTTGCAACTTGGTCTTATGCACACTGTTTCTTTTGTTGGCAAGCAACCTTTCATAAGTGTGCCTAAAAGTTGCTCATGTTTAGAGATGTTAGTAACCTCAGGTGCAACTTCTTTTAGCAACTAAATCTACTACATTGTAAAATATTTTCAGCAATATTTAAATTATTTCTTTCACGTGAAAAACTATAGGTACCTTTTTGTTTCCCATAATTAAGAAATTTATCGATAGATCTAAGAAAGGAAATATTTCCCATGCAAAAGACACTTGATAGAACTTACCAGTGGAAAGGATGGCTTTATCTTATCAAAGAATCGTTTTAGGGGACACATCAAATGACCTCATTTCAAAACCTCTTTCCTCCAAAAAACTTACAACTTACTTTTCTACTAGTTTATTACTGTATTTATCAGATCACAGTATGAGAGCCTCTTCAGCAAATCCCAGCGAGCAATTTAATCTATATTTTTGCATTATATTATTATGATGTGCAATTATTGTTGAGATAGGGATAGTGCAGTAATTAAATAATGCTGATATTGGGTGCTAGGGTTGATGATCTGTTTCATTATATAATTCTAGGCATCAAGGAGTGAAATGGCGTACCCGACATCCAAAGAAATGTTGTGTTGTTGAAATGTACTAGAGAGGCCGTATTTTTGGACATCCGCTTATTGGACCAACCGCTCATAAAAATATATTCACAAGCAATCATAGGACCTTTGATAATATCTCTCTCTCTCTAAAAAGGAACCTCTCAAGTCCCGCAACCACAAAACCCGTTTCCCCCCACATTCGATCAGATAAGCAAGACCTTCTTATGCATCGCGATTCATCGGTAAATCATCCAGAAGGCAAGCCAGTAGAAAAGAAAATACGTTTAGAGGGGCGTTCTTCGATGCAGATTAAACCCATCGAATTTTGTGACTATATGAACCTACATTTCGTAACCGTGCCTTGTGTGGTATTGTACTAGGTAGGTAGGGGGAGGGGAAGGACGAGGGAGCGGGGGTGGCACAAAGTTACCCGATCCACTTGGTAAAAGGGGCGGCACTAATGCGAGGTTACTCATTTTTGTATGCATTTGTTTGCAGTGAGTTGTGCTTTTGAAGAAGAGAAAACAAATATTCAAGCAGTTGGAGTTTTCATTGACAAAAACACATGAAGGAATACCGATAGAGCACATCACCTTGAGGCGTGTTGTCTGCCTTGTGATCCGCTTGTCAAAATCATTACGACAGTTCACGGAGTCTTGTGATTTTGGGAGTTGATGTAGGTGCGCCTTCTCTAGGAATTCGAGAGGTTATTGAAATTTACAGTGAGCAAAACGTTAATTCCTCTTCTGCCGCTCCCTCTCTACTCCCTCCCCTCCCCGTAGATGAAATCATGCTTGTAAGGATTTCATATCAGATGAGATATCAAGGGAGGGGCCACAGATGAATCCATTTCACCGTTAGTCGCTGAAACTGAATGAGGGCAATCATCGTGCATGCGCGCGCGGAAATAAGGAAAAGGTTTGAAAAACCTGAAAGCTGTGTGCAGTTGAAGAAAGGCTGCAAAAGCTTGATATGCAGTCGTGAATTTCATTGGGATCTGTCATCCCCTTTCTATGGAGCGGGGCATTTTATGAGTTTATTAGCATTCATCGTTCTTTCCTTATGAATTTATTGGGATTCATTGCTCTTTATGGATTGGTGCCATGAGGAGAAGGGGGACATTATTGAGGCAACGAGCGTAGCTACAGTGAATGCCGTCCAACCACTTCATCCCTTCGTCCGAGGTGGTCCGGCCAAGTTTTTATCAGACATCTAGGTCCGGACAGTGGCTGCATCCTCCCAGATTCCATCTCCTAAGATTCGCCATCAATTTTGTTCCGTTACTGGCCGGCTGTGGCTCATTAACGAGTGTTTTGCTTGAAGTTTTGTAGGTTTTATCTAAACGTGAGGCTTAGCCAGAGTGGCGTCTGCCCACTCTGCGTTTCTAACCTATCGGAATTTCCTCTGAACATTTGCTAAATCGTCAGTAGTATCAAAAGGGGTGTTCCTGTTGGCGATCCCCAACACCCCGCCCTTTCGTGCTGTGCATTCCCATGCCGCGATCTACCGAGCCAGGATGTAGTCGGCAGGGGTCGCGTTTATCCAGACCGGGTTAATCGCGACACAATGGGGCTACAAGTTTGCGTGGAATATTTTTTGAAATGGTTGTTTAAAAGTGAGTTATACATTTATTGGTGCTTATAATGCGGTTAGATGCGGCAGCTGTACGGGAAGTCAGCCACTTGAGAAAGCTGATTGTGTGGGACGTTGGATTTTTGAGGTACCGATTTCGTGGGAAATGCAATGTTGGACGCTTTTCACGTAGTTTAAAGGAAGAGTTCTCCCTTTATAAAACTCTATGGCGGGAACGTAGTGCCTTTCCATTTGTCTGCATATTCTATTTTCGAGATCCGTTATGCCGACATCAAGAGAATTTCCATGGCGGATGCCGCTAATTTAGGCGAATGTTGCTTGTAAAATTGAGGCTGTCACTATTTGAGACAAGAAAATAAAGGGGGAGAAGAGAGCAAAGAGGAAGGTTTGGGGAGGGGCTTGAAGATGCTACCTGCATCCAACGATGGTCCAGGAGCTGATGAAATAGGCAAGGAAAGCGCATTGATGCACATTTAAAATTACCATAATTGCCATCACCAACAAAGTTGGCGGAGGCGATTGCAAAAGAGAGTTTATAGTGGTGCATTTCATCGATGCATTTTGATTAGTGATAAGCTGACCATAAGCTTTGCGATAAGACGATAAGTTCCCACCAACCACGTGGAATGACGACGTTTCGATGATAGACGATAAGCACTAATTTCGTAACTGGAGGCATTTACAAAGAGCGATGCATTTCACCAGAAGGGAAGCGATGCTTTGCGGGATAGAAATAACAAACCTCTGCTGAAAACACCCTTATTGCATGAGGATCACCTTACATCCTCCACATTCAAGTACATAACCAAGAGAGTGTACTACCCACCGTGCACTATTTCTGTCATCCATCGAACGGTTCCGCTGATGTCATCTTTTGTCTTTGATACTGTCGTCTATTACTCTTGGTTAACTTACAAACTGTACATGCCCTGATCGCTCATCGTTTCAGCTCTCTTATAAACCCAGCGACCTCTTTGAGCCTATAAACTGATTCCCTGCCAAGCTGATCATAACAAGTTTCGTATATTTTTATTTGCTGCATGCATAGTAGCAAAATTTTTTGAAGGAGAACGTCATGATGGGCAGTATGGGGTATCTGTCCAGTGGGTGCGAGTTGGGCAGGACAGGGACGCGGTGAGCCCCTCATCAATCCAAGCAGTGCGTGCCATCGCGTCGTTGTCCCCTAGTATGATGTAGCGCTGTTGACGGCCATCATTCTCTTTGGCTACGAGCTAGTCTTCACTGGAGTCTGTGAAGCAGGAATTTTCTGCTCAACCCTGATTTCCGGTCTATAGAAAAGTGGTCTCCGACTCTGAGATCAGAAGCTGAGCTTTTCTTGCTTCTATCGGCGCCTCCAACATCTTTGCAGTTATTGCTTTTTACAGTTTCCTATTTTCCTCACACTGATTTCCTACGAGGGCCGTGATAGCCTCGGGGAAGGGGGACGGGGAACATGTGCTATCTCGGCAAATCCTCTTCTTTCGTGCAACGTCTACGTGTGGATGTTCTCTAAGTCTTTTGCCCTTAGAGGCGCATGGTAAGAATGGTCATGTGCGTCGCGGTCTTTTTAGATGAGGGATGTTGGATCTGACGAATGGTCTTACCCACACGCTTGCAAATCGTTGCTTTTAGTTGTGCATGCGTTCTTTATTTTCTGATATTGAATGAATTCTTAGTGTATTTGCCATTTAGAGCATCTGTGAGAAAATGTTTTCTGCCCCCTGTCTTGCGTTCACATTCGTTTTAAAAAATTACAGGCCGTAGATGGGTGGACGATCTCGACTAAATTCCCTCTTATACCCGAACAGAAAAGTTAACGGCCTTAATTTTAGGTAGGTTTGCTTCTATTTGCTGCGCTAAAACTGGTTCCAATGCGAAAGTGTCTTTATGTAAATGCCGTTCGCACTCCCTAATGACGCGGCAAGCAGCGCGACGGTCTCTGCTATTACTAATAAGTAGTTCTGCATTCACCCGTCGCGTATCTGCATCGCCTTCCAAGGTCTGACTACCCGCGAGCCTGCGGAGTGAGGTGGGGAGAGGGGGAGTGACCAAGCTTATTGAAGCTCGCGAATTTCCCTTTGCTTTTTTTGTGTTGAACGGCCTTGGTTATATCTGCGTGGAACACTGTTGTGTAGTTGCATTATAACAACACAAGGTGATAGTTTTCAGCTTGTGCGGTCGTTTGCGCCATGCTCACTTGCGCTGGCTATTTGCGTTTCGTTCGTTAATGCATCGGCCGCTTGCGCCACTTGTTTTCTCCCATTCATTTGCTTGCCAGGTTTCTTCCAAGAATTCTGCGTCTATGAAGGTTTGCATATCTGATAGATTCGCAAAAACTAACCTTCCACTGAAGAGGTCACCTCTAATAGAAGCGCAACCTGAAATCTCATCAGCTAGCGTCATTTTCACTTCAAGAGAATTTGTACGCCTTAAGCAGATATTTTCTTAGCCAAAGAATTTGAATGCTTATAAACTTTTGCTTGTTGTCCTTTCCTGCAAGGCTGTTTGCTTACTCAAACATGTTTGCTTCGCTAGACTCTATTGGCTTGCTTGCTGTCTCTTCGTGATCGCTTCCTTGCTTGCGCATACTTGTCGGCAGTAGTCGTGGTCAAACATCTAAAGAGGTAAGAAGGTAGAACTTATATGAGGAGGATTCGTTTGAAAAATGCAAAATTTTCAGTAAAAACGGGCTGAATTTTCTCTTTCTTAATATATCAAGTCGGAGAGACCAGAGAATTTCGAATAAGAGCCGTCGGAAGTTTCGAGTCAATCGGAAGGGCAAAGCTCGAGGTTACGGACTTCATTTGACGAAATTGTCAGGAGGGCTTCCTCCTCGACCCCTTTTGTGTGACGGAGAAAAAGAGGGATGTATCACAGCCATCCACAGCTTCAATATCGCAACAATGAACGGATTGCTTAGGCGTGAAGAACAGTAATCGTCTGTTCCTTTTTGCAGGAAGTTTTGCATCGCTCAGCTCTGTCGAACTTCTGGCTAATTTAAGAATAAGCTTTATGGAAGGGGGAGCGAACCTAAAATCGAAATAGCAAGAAATAAGCCACTTACCCTTGGTTCCCTCCTTCCTGCTCTCAACCGCTTCTCTAGCAGAGGGATTAGCAGGATGGGCTCTTTGTTTCTGGCACATTCACTATGGTACACTTTGCCTTCATTAGAGCCGCTGCTTTTCTTGTCCCATGTTCATCTTCTGAATCTCCTCCAACCATTAAGCCGCTGCTTTTCTTGTCCCATGTTCATCTTCTGATCCAAATTAAAGAGCGGTTTAGTCGCATACTTTTCTCAGCAAGCTCGGAAGATAGGCCTAAAGCAATGACGGATGGGACTACTGCCTAGCCTGATAGAATGCTCGCATTTCTCCATTCATTTTGGTTTCGTTACTCATTTAAAGCATATTCCCAAAATCATCGATCGCTTAATTATTACAAAACCTGAAAAAAGTTTTGAGCGGTGCGTTTTTATAGCCGATGATAGGTCTTGCAGTTCCCTACCCAAGAATTCGTCTTTTTACCCAAAAGACGTCCGATCGCAATTTTCGCCAAATGCAACATGTTAACCAATTCCGTATTCAAGTCGCGAAGAAAATTATGCACGATCTTGCACAAATTGTGCAAGCAGCATTTCTCGCAGCTGTCCTTATCCTTATTTGTACACACGAAAAGTGTTGAAACTTCTGTAGTTGGCATGCAGGTTTCCGGAGCCGAAACGACCAAGACTGAAGTGACGTAGCACCCCATTTGGGGCTCAGTCTTTTTAATTAATAAGATATAATGCTTTGAAAGTTTCGATTGACAATCTCTTCAGCAGCGATGTCGCATAATTTGCTTGCCGGTACAAAGTTTTAAGGCAGTTGTATATTCGCAAGGAAATTTTGCCATAGATGGCGGTTGAAGAAAGTGGAAGAAACAGCAGATCAACACAAAATGCGAACCAGTACAATACGTTGCTGTAAAGCACGTCGACTCGCTTAACGTGGCCTTTGCGTAGCACCCCGAACGGAGGATCATCCTAGTCTACCCGTGGGTGGTAGACAGTATGGAGCATTCAATAAATTGCAGAACTTGTTGCAAATTCCAGGCACAACAGAACCACATTTTTTTAGTTTTCATTCAGATCTAGCTTGCTGCAGAAACCTGCCGTCCATCGATAGGTGGAAGGTTGATTGATCGTGTAGGCTGCATAGGATGGATGATGCCCACATAAAAGTTCCTAGCTGCACTAATATATGCGAATATGGAACATCATTCACAAATTATTATGTGTGATGCATTGCTTAATGCGACTTCTTCGTTGTTAAATTAACGGAATTCGAAGTTGATTTATATAATTTAGTGCAAGATGGCGACAGCCGAAGAGCGTAAGTTGGAGCTGGAGCGGAAGAAGCAAAAGTTAGCAGAAATGCGTGAAGATAAGAGACGTCGTGAGGAGGAACGACGTCGTATGTTGCTTCGAAATGCACCGCAAGAGAATGGAGCGCGTAAGTGCTTGCTTCATTTATCGCTTTTCAGTGAAATTTTATTGACTCTTTGTCGAGTTTTTTTGCCTTTTACAGATGAGGGGAGGGATGAAGCAAATTTGTCTGTGATAACAACATATTGATTCTTTCGTTTCTCAGATATTGGTGGTTGCATTATCCACCATCTTTCTTGCATTTAGACAGGAAATCGCGGCTTGTTAAGTACTTAGCATGATTTCATTTCCAACGATCAGATCGATCCGGTGTTGTGGAGCATAGTTCCTGTTCTTCCACCCTTCGCCACTGCCAGTAGGTGAACGTCCGGCATCTCAAGATTTGCGCCCTCTGATTTTTTGTTCATGGGAAAAGATGATATCGTCTTTAGACTTTTGCGCAACAGTGTTTCTAAATACGTTTTTCACGTTGTTTGCTTAGTTTCATTTCTAGCATTAGATTTCTGCGCGGAATCGGTCCAGTTTTTCTTAGTTAATTTGTGGCATTTGATGGCACTGCGAGGGTGTGTCTTAGTGAGGGGGGGGGGGTGGGGAAGGGATAGGAGATAAAACCTACGCATATTATTCAGCGGTCTTTGTTGATCACTGTTTTGGAGTACAGTTGAAACTTTTTCGAGAGTTCTGTCTCCGGCTAGGAAGTACGCTTCTTACGCTGCGTTCTACATATTTGAATAAGAAAGAAGAACGAAATATTTATTGAGAACTTAAGATACCAACATTAGAGGAAACGAGCTAACGGCTGGCTGTGTTTGAATATCTCACCCAAATTTCGGTGCTACTGAAGTGTTATCAGAAAGCTGAGAAATGGAGGGAGGGTTTCTTACGCTTAGCAAGCTTCTGAGGAACTTAGCTTCTGGTGGAACTTTTATAACAACTAATTGGTCTTCGCAAATTTGATTTTGTGGTGTGGATGTTTCTGCATTTCCGCGACTCTCCCTTTTATAGGAGTGCGATTTCTACAACCCAGATTGAATTCTTTAGTGGCCTTAATTGGTCGTTTCGATGCTGTGAAAGAATTTTCAGCGTTTCGAAGAATTCACTTCAAGGTACTGGTTGGTTATTGCAGCGTAGTATTTTTTTCATAAATGTGTTTTTTTAACGTGTTGAGTAGCCTTTTTGCTTTTATTGGCCGTTGTAGTTCCCGCATTGCCGAGGGTATTCTCGCAAAGGGATTTGGAGGATATTCTTGAGCCATTGGGCATTCCAGCTCAGCCACACATCGAAAGACCTGCAACACCGAGTGGGATCGATTCGAACACGGCAAGTAACACTCTAATGCTCTTTGTAAATCGACTGCCGTTGCTGCGCCCTTCATTAGTCGTCTTTTGTTGTGTAGAGGACTTTGACTAAAGACGGCAGAGTTTCTCTTGATTGTTGGTGGAAAGGGTGGAGGAGATCTCTCCCCACGTATTGCCTCATCGATCTCTCTCATTGGCCAGAAGGTTGCTTGCATTGCAGCGTCATTCTTTTCATGATTGTTGCATAGAATGGTATGAAAAAACAGCGAAGTTCATTTAATAGGATGTTTGTGGTCTCATTTCAACGCAATTTTATGTATCTATCCGCTAGTGTATTCGTTACGAGCAAAAGTTCTCTTCCTCAGCGCTGCTTTATGAAGTTGCCGAGGTGCAAGCATTGTTCAGTGTGCTCTCTGCTTCGTGCGATAACCATTTGACCGTTGGCCTCTCCTCCTTTTTTTTCATGCGCTTCTTTAAGTGTGCAATTATTGCAGAGAGGAATTTCCTGTGCGATGCATTTTATCTTACTTTACTTGTAAAATTTGATCCGTTAGTTAAGTCCTTGCTGTAAAGAATTTTCAAAAGAATCGTATAGCAGAATTCTGAGCACACTTTCGCTTGAACAGAACCCCGGTGGTTGTATTTTTCATACTGTTGTAGGCGGGCTGCGGATTTAATTGTAGGATTCGTCTTTTCACGTGTGCGTTGTTTTCTGTTAAAGAGGTCTGAAAAATGTGCAGACCTCTCTTCTTAACCCGACTGCACCTCCTGAAGCCATCGGCCCGCATTGGCAAACACGTGGGTACACAGACACGGCAGCACATGAAGACCCGGTGAATGCAGTAGAAGTAAATCTTTGAGAATGTTTAAAAGTCCGTTTACCATCATTCACTCAACTCAGATTTTAAGAGGGTTCCAGTTGCAGTCTTCCTTAATTTCAATGCTTGTTTCTCCTAGGTGAATGCCTTATTGAGCACTTATCATTCGCATTCAGCTCAAATGAGTGAAAGTGGATAATAATGAGTTGATAATTTAGCTGTTGTACCGGCTAAACACGCAACGGGTTCTTGATGGATTTGTAAAGAGAAGGAGAAAGGGCTAGGAACTTACTGTGACAAAGGCGATGGAGTGGAATATTTCAGAATGTTGCCATCGGGAAAGATGAAGCTGAAAAACAGATGCCGCCGTTTGCTTCTTCAGATTTAAATAGGCAGATACCAGCTGCGGCTGCTTGGGTTCCTGTTCGTCAGTTGTTTATATAGTTTCTTAGTCAATGCTTTCTATTCATCCGTCATGTCAGGTGCATGTGAACAATATTCGCGATGATTCATCGTTTTTATTATTTAAATAAGGTGTAGTTTTATTTATTCATATACCTGTTATTCAGGTGATAATTATTTTTTCGATGGTTTTCACTTGGATTGTGTAAATTAATTTTGGTTGAAGTGAATTCTAAAACTGCAGGAGAATGCAACAGCAGCAGCAACGACAGGTCAGCGAGTTGTGGCGAGCTCACGTGTGCAGAGTCTTGTGCTTGCTGAAACTCAAATGATTACTGTGCCACCGAAAGAAAGTGTAAGTTCTTCTAAGAAACAGTTATGTGGCGTTAATTTTTTAACG
Source organism: Ascaris suum (assembly GCA_013433145.1). Lineage (NCBI taxonomy): Eukaryota > Metazoa > Nematoda > Chromadorea > Rhabditida > Ascarididae > Ascaris > Ascaris suum. The sequence continues at coordinate 4,091,337 of CM024178.1, read as the reverse complement.
CTGTATTGCACTGTTTCGTTCAAATTCTGTTAATTTATCTTTGCCTTTACAGTTTTTTACATCCTTGTTCCACGTAAGTGAAATTACGACCTGCTGGAGCGACAAGCTGCTGGCCGATCTATTTGTTTCTCTTGAGGTATTGCCGAAAATTAATTATTTCTGTAGATATAGCCATACTGATTTGTGAAGCATGGGAAATGTTCTACCGTTTATGGTTCGAGGAATACTTTGCAGTGTATTCGGAAGATGGTCCTTATTTCTCAGCGATTTTGTTGCAAATCATTAATGTTCTGTTACAATTTCCGGCGCTTATGCTCAGCTCATTTTAATATTGAAATAATGGAAGAAACAATTAGATCGTTGGAGGCTTACGGGTTTGCATGTATCGGTTGTATCGGCTTACGGGTTTGCATGTATCGGTTGTCAGGAAGAGAGCAAAGTTCCATTTCATTTGTTATTCGTGTGCTGTTACGTGATGTTAAATGGTTTTTGGACAGCAATGTTATGTTTAATGATAACAGGGAGGCAATATGGTAAAATGTTTTAACACAATGTGCTTAAAATTAAGTTATACCATAATGTTAAAAGTCTTATGTGTATATCGCCAATCAACTTGAGGCGTCGAAGTGGTAGAAATACCGAAATAAAATGCAGTCGAGTGAGCCACTTACATTTGCAATGCTGCATTGAATTGAGAGTGAAGAAATCTTTGTATTCGGAGGAAGGAGGGTTGAGGCAACGGCTGTAGTTTAAAAATGGGGGTAGAATTTAGATTTGAGTAACGCAACACAGACAGAAGATGGCATAAAAGCAAAGATGCTGTTGATCCCGCTGATGACGAAATGCGTCGCAGTGTAACCAGTGGCATTACAAAGTTGATTTAACTAATTCAGGCGTGCTACTCGAAAACAACGCAGACGGACGACGATCGGGTTTCAGCTGGCGAATTCAGCCTTGGCTCTCAAGAGTTTGACTACGACGAAGAGATGACGATGATGGACAAACATCTCGATATCAACTTTGATGAATCTCCAACTAGAGAAATCGCTAATTTGTTGCCGAATTTTCATTTTGGTGCACGACAGACGCAGGAAGTAAGTTGCATTGACTGACCTATAAGACAGGTAACTAAAAGTAAAATTGCTCTCACTCGGAGTAAGTGATTAGTGAGTGTATTTGCAATATCAAGCTTAGGCAGCCGTCCATACCACAAATATTTTGATGATTTTTGATTGTGAAACTAATTCGCGCATTTAAGAAATTTAAGGACGGGATATTTCAGCCAGTGGAGGAGAAGAAAGAAGAAGACCAAAAAGTTCCTGATCTAAGTGAAGAGGAGAAGCTGCAGATTCTGAGCAGTCAGAAATTTAAGCACTTTTTCGACTTCAAATCGAAAGTGATGGAACGTCAGCTTGCTGAAGAGGTTTGTTGCTTTTTGTTGGCTTGAAGTGGCGACCTAAGGCAGTATCTGTGGATGCGTCGTTTTTGATTTATTTGCGAACGTTTAGGTTGCTTTGCTGTTTTTCGTGGATATGATGAAAATTCGAGCTATGGCAAGACTTTCACCTATTATTTATGCAATCGTTGTAAGCGGTATTTTATTTGGAGGTAAGTAATCTGTGAGACACATTGGCAGTTTTTTAGAGAAGATAGTTTGGGAAGGGTCTAGATAGGAGTATATGAGAACTTTCACACACATTGGAAGAAATTTATTTTCGGTTAGAGTTTACCGCATTTATCAATTTCTAGTGCGGATGAGTGCTTTTTTTCTTATTAGAAATATTTAATTATCGAAGCCAGGAGTGATTTCTTCACCTAGATCTATTTTTACGCGCTTCTTTAAATTTACGTTGAAATAGCCCATTATTGTAATGCCATCCATATCTGCGCATTTCTCTGTATGCGTACGTTGCTGTGTGTTTATCCCATTCCATCTATGTTTGCGATCTTTCTATGATGGGAATCGCTGAATTTAGTTGCCTTCATAAATTAATGCTCAGTTACGTTCCATCCAGTTGGAAAGATGCCGAGGTACTTAGAGCGCCCAGGAACTTGCACGTATTCACTTCTGTGACCTCCAGCTTGCAAATGAACAATTCGCAGGGAATTTATGCGAGCGATCAGCTCGCTTGGACATGAACGCGCTATTGGACATTTTGACTGCTTAATGTGCTGAACATATTTGCGAGGGCACATTGTTCGCTTCACTGATATACTTTTCCATTTGTTTTAAGAAGATTGCTGATAATCCCAAACTGAAGTTATTTATTTTCTTTGCTTCTTTCGTGACTACCGCTTCTTTACGGTTATTTGTGTGCCGCGACGAAGCACTTTAAAGGTGGGAAAGTGAGGCTTTGTGCAGCAATAGGTCCCCCCATCTTGACTCATAAAGAGTTCGCCAGCTTTCTCCCCTCGCCACCTTTTAAAGTCGCACTGATCAAAATGTCGGGCACATTTACCAGATCATTGTATAATTACTTGAAGTAGGCAAATTGTAGGTGGATGTTTTCGTCGATTACACTCGTGATAATACCTTGGATGAGAAGGCAGATAGCGGCGAGAAGCTCACACTTTCGAGAGTATTCGTTGATGAGAAATGGAGTGCTGGCAGGTAAAGTTTACCTTAGTTGGACTTTCTATCGGTGTTTGCCCCAATGGCTTGAATGTTTAGTTATTAATAAAGCTCATGAGGTTTTATTTCCGTATTTACCATCTCTCATAATGCCATTTTCATGTCAAGTTTCAAGTTGCATTGCACGTTTCTCTTGGCAAATGAACGCGTCGTTACATCAAATCACCCACAAATTATAGCACCGTGTTTTCTCCCTTTTTCGCTGAGTCCCGTTTGCTCTCCTCCTTTATTTCTATCGTTCTCTTCCCCTCTCGCTCCCCACGTCGACGTTTGTTTGTTATACACAAATGCTCATGGTGACTTACTAGCCTCATGCTTTTATGTCTTGCTTTCCCAACCACATCAGCGTTATCAAACAGCCAATAAGTAAATCCAGATGTTAATATGAGCTAATTGGAGTAAATGATGAATGGAATGAACTGTCCGCTTTCAGGGCACACAACTATTGATTCGTTTTTGAACCTGCGTGTCTATAAACCACAAGCTAGTGATGACGATATGCGATTGCTGTGGGCCATATGGAAATTTAGCATGAGTTCTTCATTTCAGTATATCATTTGTGCATTACTTTAAATGAAGTTTTCTTCGAGGTGGAAAGAAATGAAGTGGGAAATTGAGATTTAATTTTTTGAACCGTTTAATCGTAAGGCGAGTAGTTTCATGATCTGATGTATTCAGATGTGTAACCGGTATCGATTTTTGTGAACAGCACCCAGAATTGGTCGCCGTTTCCTATGATCATAATCCAGAATCCCCGCTTGATCCGATGGGTGTGGTACAGGTGTGGAACTGTCGCTTCAAGAAACCAACTGCCGAGTGAGTCGTTTGCCCCTGGATATTCTAGAATTTTTTCGTCAGATATTCGTTCAAGTTAGGATACTCTTCTTTGAATATAGTCAGTCGATTTGAAATAGACCGTTTCTTTCTCTTTTTTATTTCATGAAAAGGAACAGAATAATTGAAAAGCATAGGTCATTCAGAAACATAGTGATACAGTTCGGGCCTCATTTCGTATCGTCGGAATTTTGTTATTTTCACCGTCAAATAAGTCTTAGTTTATTTTCTTCGTTGAAGGCTGCGTCGAGGAACATAATTCATGATGAAGCAGTTTACCTCTAACCCGCTTTAGGCGTAGCGTTATTGGAGGATGAAACAGAGGTGGGAGGATTGCACCGGTAAAATGACTTTCTGGATGTCGATCTGTGTGACATCAAGCAGTGAGGAGGAAACGGGGAGCAACATTTTGAACGTCACTAGTCACGTCTCAAAAATGATGCATGAAACGGTGAAGATAAAACGGATGGGGAAGATATGAGGCCAGCATTACTTTCCTGAAATTCTGGCTAGAGGTAATTACGATACTAGGAGTCTGTCTAAGCAGTGCGAAAGTAGGACGGAGTGGAAAGAGAGCTTATCTTTCTTTATTTGTGACCTTGACCCATTTATAATGGCAAACGAAACCCGATTTTCCTGCAATATAAACGGTCTTTTTAAACGAGAATTCTGTGATTATTGCTTTATATGTGTATGTCGCAAATATATAGCTTTTCCGGCACTAGAACGAACCGATCTCTTTGAAGAGACTTTTTTCTTAGTTGAGACGCTATCGGAACTTGTGCAAGTTTTTGAGTCATCGATTCTTTACTTTATTTGATGCTTGTGGCTTTCTTTGTTTGCAGTAAGAGTCTCAAAGAGCCACAGTAGCAGTGCATTTATTAACTCGTCCATTTAATTTTCAATTCCGAGCATGCCAATAATTTCAAAATATTTTTATAAGCAACATTCGATATCGGTTGATTCTTCAGGCGGATTATTTATGTGCCGACTCTAATTGTCCATTCTGGTTTATCTGCTGAAAACATCGGAAAGGAATTCCCTGTCGTCTAAATCGTGCGTTATTTTGAAAGCGTTTGTATTGCCAACGGGTGTAATATCAGTTAGCTTGCTTGTTGTGAGCGATAAATAATCCCCATTACTGGTTTACATGGAGCATCTGAAACTGTTTATGTGTTCGACTTATCGAAAAAAAATCCAACTCAGCAAGGCATTTAATTTTTACAATCTTTTCATCCCTTAGGTTTAATTTTTTCTATGATTGGAATTATACGAATTATCATCTCATTCACTTTCTTTTATTTTATATTTCAGTGTTTTATAAAGAATATGGCACGTTTAGGTTTACATTTTACTGCCAATCTCGAGTGACAAGCGTTGCGTTCGCTAAATTCCATCCAAATCTAATAATGGGCGGCTGTTATTCGGGCCAAATCTGCATGTGGGATAATCGTCTCAGCAAGAAAACACCGGTTAATAAGGTTGGCTTCTTAATGCTCTATTTATAATTTTCATTGGTTTTCTCATTAGAGCGGCTATAATTGATTCACAGCTAAGAGTTGTATGCAGCGAATGGAGTACGATGCGAGCGAAGATATTTCACGGTATCTCTGCAATTTACCGATTTTAAGGGACAGTTGCAAGAAGATCTGTCGATGATCGGTTATTGTGAGGGAAATTTAGGATGGAGCGCTGGGAAAGAAAGATTTTTTCGTTTTTTATTTCAATTAGGAGCGAACAAAGTTCCAGGAGAAGTGAAAGAAAATCTATTGTTGCATCATAATAACGCGCATTGTAGTGCTGCGTTCTGTACTGCAACAGTGAGGAGGCAGTTAAATGGCTGTCTCTGATCTAGAAGAGTAGATACCCCGAGAATCTAACATGGACGCTGAGGTGCGTCTTTCTTCGATGGAGTTCTAGTGACAGTCGTCTTGTATGCTGTGATAAGAATGTGTCGACAAATGCGGGCTCCATTTCGCCATGTTTTGGTAAAATAAGGGGCGATTGGGGCATCCGCTGAACTCGTTAGCAGTTCAGAAAGCGTGCAGACTGAACAAATGCTCTTTTCGCATATAATTTCCGGACTACTTTGTTCGCCATAGAGATTTTTTTGTTGTCTTCACTAGACTCGCCCACTAAAAATATTTGGAGAGCTTCGGTCTTTTGTCTTTGATACTTTCCGCTGTTAAGAACTTTTCTGTTGGCGCCATTCGCTCGCCTTCAAAGAATTTGAGTCACTTCGTTTGCTTAGGCGCAGCTTTTAAGAACTTTTTTGAGTAGTTTTTCAAAAGTGGGAGCTGCTTTCACCTTCCACTTGCCTCGTTTTTAAAAGAGATACAGAGTTTGCTTTGGCCACTTTCCTTGCAAAAATTTCTCCCAGTCTGTTTCGTCTTAGTTCAATGTTTTTTACCCGTTTTACGATGCATTCAACAGCAAAAATGTCATGCCGTTTGATTTACCTCGGCATTTACAAGGTTAAATTTCATCGAATTCTTGGTTTGTTCGGTTAGTTGAAATAATTTTCCCCTTAAAAAACGTTGAATGAGAAGATTTGAATTGGGCAGAAATTTTTTTCAGTTATTTCTTTGCAAATGTTCTAGATAAATATGGATTCATTAGATGTGGCTTGCTCAGAAACACTCGCTTACACCTTGATAATTAAATTATAAATTTTAAACGCTTTAGTTTTTAGTCTTTCTCCCTCTTCCCTGCTCACATAGAAAATCTTTCGTTGAGCATGTTTAGATGAAAGCGTTAAAATGTAGTGATATAGTGTTCGGGATTTGCTGTCTTCTTCTAGAACTGCTTGATGTTGATATTTATTTTTAATATTCATCACTCATTTCTGGTTTTATCTTGCGGAGGTGAAGGCAAGGTCAGTGTATTTAAATAATCCTCCTGTATATTGCATATTAGTGTACACGCTGAATAATATGATCGCACGGTGGTCGATCCTTTAAAATTCGTCGAAGAAGTGAACATTGTTTTTTTTTCAGAGTCCGTTATCCTCTCAGGCACATACTCATCCAGTGTTCAGTATGGCAGTCGTAGGCAGTCAGAATGCGCACAACCTGATAAGCATATCGACCGATGGCCGACTTTGTTCGTGGAGCGTTGACAACCTCAATCAACCGATTGACGTCATCGATTTGTCATGGAAGCAAAAGCAGGTAAAGATCTACACTACGACCACGTTGTCAAAGCATTGCATTTAGGGAGGGAAGGGGAAAGGGATGATGAATAAAGCAGAGGACGTCAGTAATGTTTGCTTGAGTAGACGAATAAAGGGACAGCAAAAGACATCCGAGCTGTCATGTGGGTGGTAAATAGTAAATAGCGTTGTAAGCAGTAAGTGCGATTATATAATCTAAGAGTATTTAATGGACACTATGCTGGAGGAAGCTCCAGTTACCTGCAACACGTTCATTGAAGATGTTGTTAGCTTTTTTTGCAAGTGAATTGACGCATAGTTGTTTGATTTGGGCTTTGGTGTCGATATATGGCTGCAATAAGTTTGCTGCAGGGATCGTGAAAAATAATAGCGCCATATTTTGTGATGGATCGTAGTGGATTTTCCATTTGCTAACGCCTAATGAACTGTTTAATGTTGTTGAGTGGTCGTTGAAAGGTCGATGAAATGTGATCTCTTGATAGAGTTGTGAAATATGGCGATTCGTTTAAATAATTTTTTATTTAATAAAGACAAATGAGAGTGTTAACCAAATTTTGTATGCAGCATCGCAACAATAATGCAATTAATATACAGCATAGGTAATGCCTGTTGTCGGCTGCGAACAATGAGGGCCGTCTTATTCTTGGCCAATGAATTGTTTTGTTAGAGAATCAGTTTAATTACACAAAATTTGTGGCCTGCTGAAATGTGCACACAATTTGTGCGAGATTCGTGCACCTTTGCACACTCATTAAATTTCCTATCTCATGTAGTGTTGTTCGAATGCGCTGGGCAGTTTTGCTATGAGTTGCCTCACTAATTTGTTGGAACTTACGCGTGAAGAACCATATAAGTTCATTGTACAGTGGTTTGGGTGATTCGAAGAAAAAAATTGTTCACTAGCGGATGGAGCATTTACAGGTGACATGTACAAGTATGTCGTTCGCGTTAGATGATGTGAACAACTTTGTGGTAGGCAGTGAGGAAGGCAACGTCTATACGGCCAGTCGACATGGAAACAAAGGCGGTATAAATGATGGATTCGAAGGTTTCTATTGAAAATATTTGGTATTAATGCTGGTGATGTAGGATGGAGCGATGAGTGATATTTATTGTGGTCCATAATGGCAAATATTATAGTGTTCCTCTACGTCCTGAAATCATAGTAGGTAAGAGGAGGGCAGGAAGCACTTTCGAAATAAACGGTTTCTTACTGTTATTCTTCCTTATTCGATCCATTCCTTATGAAACTCACTTCCTGCTTGAGCACCCTAAGTTTTTTCGAGTCTCACTTTTGTGCTTTTAGCACTTCAAGGCTATCGATCTTTCTATATCTTGAGCCTGAAGCAGTTAATAACGTCGGGGCGATGAGTACTTATGCATGCAGTTTAGGGCATACCGCGCCTATAACGGGTGTCGATTCGCATAAGGCGATGGGAGTGATCGACCTGTCACATCTATTCCTTTCGTGCTCTCTGGATTGGACTGTGAAACTGTGGAGTGCAAAGGTGAGTTGTTTTCCACGGGCAATTTAAACAGTTTTGCTACAGTTACGAGGGACGTGATCGCAGGTTTTTTGGATGAACGTTCTGGTTGGTTTGTTTTATCTTTGCATCAGGTGACAGCAGTTTCCCTTGTGCTCGGGTAACTCTCCATCCCCTTCTTTCTCTCACCCGAGAGTAGACAGGTGTGTTCACAGTATCTAAGCCGTGCATGGACGACGGTGCTTTCAAACTCTGAAATGTGCTTTTTTTGAAGAAAAACGTACTTTTTTGTGTAAGGGTTGGAAGAATGTATCTCTCATATCTCGCGTTATCCTCGAAAATACACTCAGATCCCTTTTCTTGTATAGAAATCTTTTCCACAGTCCGAACAGGTTTGTAGTGCGTCTGAAATTTTTGTATTTGTTTGTGAATCTTTAGGCTCGGGGAGTGAAGTGAAGATTTTGGGAAGTGGGCGTATGAACTTCATGGAACGAAAAGCTGCCTGTTGACGATTTCAGCAGTGTTATTTCATTTCCTTCTTGCAAATGAAATTCCCCATACATATTTTTCGAGAGTAGGCGTTTTCTACGCAACTCGGATCATTTGATTTTTTGCATTGGCATTTTGACGCTGTTTTTAAATGTTGTCTATTTGAGTTCTAGCTGCATGCAAGTTCCGGGAGTGCTGCTTAGTTTGCGAGGAGTCGACGTCCTTAAAACTTTTCTTCGAGCTGTTGCTACCCATTGCGGTCGATGCAGGACCCATAATCTTTTCACTTGGCAGAAGAGTCTGATATATACAAATCTCGATGCAGAAGGGAAATAACGAGCATGCATACAAGGCGCTCAATTATTATCATCTTGGCGTTTGTAGATATGATCGTCCTCATGGAACTTTTCCTTCCTTTCATATTTCCTTGCGAGACTTCTCGTGCATTTTTCTGCATCTTGGGCAGCAAGTCTTCCCAGCCATCCAAATCAGAGGGATTTGTGATAAGAAAACACGAAGTGGGAGAGGGGGGAGGGGAGAGAGGGGAGTTGCTTAGGATATAATAAGCTTCATGCTGTGATGTGGAATAGTAAATTTGTCTTTTTTGCCGCCATGTCCGGCATTCTTGTTTGACTATCTCAGTTGACGGAAGGAAATTTCTTTTACCAAGTGCAAGTCAGCATATGAGGCGGGGGTAGTCTGTCTTTTTTTCAATGTTTCAGCACATGTATATACGTTTCGACCATTGTTTAGTCTCACTATGTGTTGCTGTTGGCACCGAAACTTTGAACAGCAAGCATATGCGGATGACATTCATCGTAAACACATTAATCGTGTTTAATGAATATTTCGGCTTATAAGTTGCGCATTTCATTCTGTTAACTTGTAATTTACAGTCATAAGTGAGTAATGGATTTGTTTATCTTTTAATTATAGGAACCGAGAGTGCTTTGTTCTTTCGAAAAGCATGGCGATTATGTGATGGATGTCGCATGGTCACCAGTGCATCCAGCCGTTTTCACATCGGCCGACGCTGCGGGCAATGTAATTTCGTATTTGATCATTTGAAATGGGTGATTGTAATCTAAGGTTGACAGCAACCTCGTGTAGGGGGAGGAGGGGGTAATTCAAGGATGTATTGTCGATTTCTGCACACCAGTAAATCGACAAAAATTTTCAAGTCCCGAGGAATGAGATTGTTTCACGCCGCTGTGTCTTAAAGTCACTCCGGAGAGAGAAAGGACTGCGCAGTGTTTTTTGTAAGCACTGTTTAGAGAGTTGTGTGAACATTCGGCTGTGCCCTTATCACAGTATCGAAAGCTGTCCGTGACAGCATCTTTTCATAAACATAATCTTTAACACTGTGTTGAAACAAGTAGTTACGGAGCTTTGATTTGTAAGGTAGCTTGATCATAAAAGTTATTTCTTCTTAAAATTACAACAGAATATCGTTGACACACTTGGCAAGATTTGAATCCTCTGTAATGTGTTAATATTGAAGGACTTGCAGCGCTAATAAGGGACGAATTTCGTATTGAACGTTGCTGTATTAAGTCATTCATAGAAACAGTTCCACAGTCGTTTTTGTAATGTGAGAGTAAATTGAGGTGTGAACGTTGAGTGCCTTATGACTTAGTGGAGGTGGTGATCGATTGGTGACAGTTCACCTAATTGATCGTAGTCTTTGTTTTTGATGATAGCTGAGGGGTAATGATCGTGGCGATAGAAAGGTAAACGATGATCGATCGCTTCATTTGGTGAGTTGGCGAGTGATTATTCCATATAAAGCATAGGTTGAGGGATTGCTTTTCACCTCGAAGTTGTTTTGGTAATTCAAATAAGTAAAAAATTGCTTATATTTTTAGCGCGGCGTTTTTTAAATGAAAGTTTTATGGGTCAAATTGGGAATATTGAGGCTCAGTGAGATTATATAAACGATGTATTTTATGATAACGTAGTAATTGAATCAAGCATAAAGTTGTAAAATTTCTTTCGTTTTTATAAAGAAGGATTGACCCAGTGGAATAATGCAATGTCTAAGTTTAAGCTGACTGACATATCTTAGGTTAGCAAAGTGTCCTAACGGCCGACCACTTACGAAATGAGTTACCACCGAGCATTATTGAACTTAATCGCATAGCCTTGCTGAGACATCGAATACATGTGTAAGATGTAGTTTTCCATTGCAGCTATTTGTTTGGAACGTGAACGAAGACAACGAAGCGCCGATCACACGACTACGGATGAAGGATGGCGTTGGTGTAAGGAAAATGATGTGGATGCAAAATGGTGCGTTTGATTCTTATTTGCTTGTTCGTTTGAAAGAGAACGGGAGAAGAGGTAGACAATGAGAGATTGGGCACGTGGATAGTAACTTTTTTCTTCCACCTTTTAAAGTAGAATATTCACTTCACTTATCCAGACATTTTTTCACGTTTATTTTCTTTCGAACACGATGTTATATCTATGTAGTAGGTAGTTTTGGCTGTAAAACTGCTAGAATGAAAGTGTAACGCTCTTCTCGTAGCGTTTACCGTGTAACCTGATGCTTAGCGAGATCCCTTCTACTTTTCTTCAGCTTGCATCGTAGTCCAAATCAGCACCATCTGGAAATACTGGATAGGCCTTGGAAGAAAACAGATCTAGTTTAAAAAAGAGGTAAGAAAGCAAATGTAGGTGATATATTATCAGCAGTGCAGTGGAAAATATATATGTATGCAAGTGATCATGAAATCACACTGATAAGCGGAAAGGTGCTAAAATGTATGTGAAGCATAACATACATCTTTGTTCCGTTTACCTACAATAATTTCATCGTCTTCACGTGCTGAGTCATAAAAGGATGGCGCAGCATTTTTGCAAGTTGAAACAAATTTGTCGAGAGTAGCGACGATATGGATTTATACTCAGCAAAGATTCTGTGTTGAACGTGGCACAGGAAATGATAGAGTATTGTTGAATTTAACAAGAAAACGTCAAGAAGCATGAGGCGTATTTCATTCATGGCTCGATCTCAGTGCAGAAAGCGCACGCATGCAGTTGTAAATGAGTGTGTTTCTGATTTTTCAAAGCTTAACTGCCGGAAGTACATTTTAAGAAACTTTAATACCTAGCTGCATTATCTTTGCATATACAATGGTATCATAATGGCTTCCTCATCGTGAGCTAAGGTTTTTATACGCCAACGTTCTCTCTTTGTCAAATGTTTTTCCATGGCTGACGTTTGTTCATTCATTTTGAATGCATATGAATAGAGGGTGCCACCCATCTGCGGTCCCATTTGCGTTCTTTTTTTGTTTTTCTTTTATGTTGAAAAATGGTTTTTTTCTTAATATTCCAGTCGTCGTTGATAGTACTGAAGTGAATGTCCAGTGTATCATCTGTCGCATCATTGATATATTTTTTATAGTTTCCTTCATCACTGTTCAATTATTATTTGGGAATGAGATATATTCTTAAATAACGATTTTTTATATCTTTTCAAGAAGCGCTTTATTCCACAACATCGCTGAAAATGTTGCATATTTGAGGGCAACAGTTGACAGTCGGTGATGAGAAAGGCAATCTATGGCTCTACGATGTGCACGAGAGCCTCACGAACTGTAAGCCCGATGAATGGAGCAAGTTGGCTAGGTTGGTTAACTAATCATTTAATTTTGTTCCGGAAACAAATGGAACGAGCACTAGAATTATTGTAAATGTTTCAACTGCATGGCTGTAATAGATGGTGTTATGCTGGAGTTAACTCCGCTTTCGTTGACTTTGATAAAGCAGGTTATACTTTCTGTTAGAACGATTCAGTTTAGCAACGCTCATTTTATGTGGCCGTTGAGAAAAGATAAAAGCATCCGAATAATGGTAGACAAAAAGATATAAAAGGGAGAATGAGGCAGAAGGGCGTAAAAATTCTTTGTTGAGGAAATCAAACTTAGTGGCAATTAATTCATGAATGTGTAAGACAGCACACCTCTGCGTGCACGATCTACGCTTCACTACATCCCTTTTGGAATTTTTCTTTTGTTTAATGCTTATTTCGAAGTGCTGCTGACGATTGGCGATGATGTACTTTCGTTGTGGAATAATTGCAGAGAAATATAAGTCGCTTAAATTGCCATTTTAAAGCATGCTGCAGTAAATGGAAGTGCGCTAGACACACTGATTTTTACAGTACATTCTTATCATCCTACAACCATGTTTTTTCGAAGTGGGAGAGGAGCAGAACTTTGATTGGAGATCAAACACTGAGTGATGATTAAGGTATTTTGTTGAAAGAAAAAGTGGAGGTAATACCGCAGGACTTGATATGTTTCACCCTAGAGTAGTTGAGGTTAGTATCAGTGGGGTGGTGCAGTCTCTTTTAATAAGTGATTACATGCTTCATTAGTGGAACAAGCGGAATGATATGATTTATAAGGTAACTAGAAGTGGTTTGCTGCATGTGAGGAGATTGCAGTGGTGATAGTATGCCTTGTGTAACAATTGAAATGATGAAGTTTATTGCTTTGGCAGTTGAGCATGGTGTGTATTATTTGTATAACGCAACGCTTGAATAGGGATGGCAATTGATATTGGATTTCAGAACGCTGCGTGATATAAAGCAGGCAAGGGAGGAGGCCGAAGAATTACTCGAGGCATCTGCTAGGATTGGTACGTCAAGTTCGAGCGCATCGTTGGTGAATGCAACGCAATCGGCATCAAATGCGATCGCTAATTTATCGCCGAGGCAACAGTGGTAAAGTAAATGTTGCGAATGCGTGTTTCGTCAGATTCGTTTCATGACATCTGTCGATCGATGTCGTTCTATTGTTTATTGAATATCGAATATCGACGAGTGCTTATTTTCAAATTTGTTTATTATTATCAGTTATGTATGAATTTTTCAGAAGCAACCGATCATTACAAATAATAAGTGAATATATTTTTAAAGAGGAATTAGAGAGGGAAACTTAAGGGAAGGTTGCTATTGTTGATTGCTGAGATATGCTCGCAGAAGGCTGATTTAACAGACTATGCTCGAGAGGGACACTTTTTATCCCTACATCTCAGGGAAAAAATGCACTCTGATTTTTCGATGTTCACACTGTTAATTACAACAGAGCATTAGCGGCTTGGTAGTTGTGGGATATTCCACTAAATAAATAAGAAGCAGAGGGGAAGAGTATCACAGATGGTTATGGGAAGTAGGAATTCCTTGGAAGTGGAGGGTTTTGCACTTTTTAAATGCAAGTACGTGTTGGTGTTTTCTATAGCTTTCTCCACATCTCGTTATATGCCTGTCGTTAAATTTGGTCATTTGTTAATCTTCCCGTAATCTAATGATGCGATTTTGCTGATTCGTTTGTCTTCCACTCTGAATTTTTTTGACACACTTCTTGGGGGTGAAGTATATTCTAAACTTCAAGAGATCTGATCAGTTACATTCGGCGTTGGAAGAGAGGGAGGGAGTTCTTGCGGGCACTTTAAACGTAAATGAGGAGAATTCTGAATTCTTCGTGAATAAACTCCGAAATTTGCGTTTCTCAAAGCCAAGAAGTACAGAAAATTTTACTATATGAAAATTTTTTGAAGGCAAGGCCGATTTTCTGTGCCCAAAAAATCCAGTTTCATATCGTCTGCCTTCTGACATCTCTGCTTCATCAGGGTTGATATTTCCGTTCTTCCACAACCCATTTTTGAGTGCGCCACTGCTTATATGTCTAATTACCACTCACTGATAGTTAAGTTTTCCTTGTAGAATGCTTATGGAATTTTGAAACCTGAAGTGTGAAAGAATTTGGGGTAGGGGGACTGCGATGGAAATGTTGATGTGTAGATTTACTCGGTAGCTTGGTACATTTTATGCGGGGCTTATGTGTGATCGTTTTTTTCCGCAGATACTTTTTGACACTCTTTCCACGTGGACTTGGCATCCCGATGAGTGCAACCAGCTACATGACATCTGTTTGTCTGTTTACTCCCATTCAAATCTCTTTGCTGAGCAAGGCGGAAATTACTGGAGTAAATGAAGACGGTGAAGCAGTAGTAACGATGTGAAGAAAATGGATGGTCCCATTCCTTGACATTTTGCGTAGCTGACTGGTATTATTGGCCAGCGATGTGTGAGGAAGGGATTTTTTTCGATGGTGCACATAGGTGAAGAGCAAACAGCTGGCAATGATATTAAAAATTCAGCCATTTTAAGGAAGCAAAATGGCTCGGCCGGGAATTTTCCGCCGTAACACAAGGAGTATGTAAAAATCGGAGGCAAAAAAGAAATCTCTCAAGGCGCTGCAGACTGAAAATTTATAGAGAAGAGGTGGTATGCACGGGCCTGATTTCCCGAATTCTCTTTTTTCTAGGTATGCACCGTTGTTGAGGAAATTTGCTTCAGTATCACAAATTGGCAACAAAATATATTTGTTTTAGCTTATTTAAGAGTATTGATGATTTAGGGGCTGCGATCATATATATATATATATATGTAGTCACGGGTTCTGTCCAATGTACGCACGTTGAAAAAGTCAAACATTTCTTCCTGTCGTTTCCTGTTTGTCGGAATCTCTCTCTCTGTCAGTTATAACAGCGTCGTTGCCGTTGCCGTAATCCATTGTTTTCATCTGCTGCTGCTTTCCGTCAGCAAAACTCATGGTGTGCCACTTGATGTGTCATCGTCGTTTTGTCGTATTTCCTGCTGAACGCTTATAGAAGTAGGAAATTTGGCACTTAGTGGTCATCCAATATCAAAATCCACCCAAAAAAGTACTACAAGGGGAGGGAGGTTCTTGAGGAGGTGCTTGGCGTTGATCTGGTGGGAAGGGGTGCTATAAATGGAGGCATCATAAATTTTAGCACGCTAAAAGGCAGGTAATTATTTAGCTTTCCAGATAGCCGTTCAATGGCTTCCGTTTTGCGCATGGTCACGAAATTCGCGGCAGTAGACCTTATGCCTCGGAACTCAGGCGCTAAATGCCGCCACGATCTCTTTGGCTGTTTCATGACCTACTTTCCGGTCATTTGAGTTGGGATGCCTTTCACTGAGAAGGAGGTCTTCACGTGCAGTGTGTATGTCGATTATGGTCTGCCAACATGTCGTTTTGTTGGCCGATGTCTGCGACGGCGTGGCTGCTGTTGTACGCTTAGAACATATTAACTTGCAACAATTAGTGCAGTTTACTTGTTAAAATCGGCGATGATGGGTAGTAGTATATGCCAGTGGGTTTTGGTTTTTGTTTGTGCTTGCTTCTTGTTCAACGGTGAGTTCTTATAAGCCTTGATTCCACTTTTTGTTTCATTCAGAGATGCGCACCGTCTGGATTGTGTTTGCTTCGTTACTTCGAATATTTAGAGGAAGTGTTTTGTGCTATGCTAACTTCAGACTTTACGCTTCATCTGAAAATAAAGTTATGCAAAGAATATATCCTATGAGTTGTTCTCATTAAGTAACTATGGTAGAATTCAATTTTGCAAAATTCTCAATTTTTTTGCGTAAAATCGGAGTTTAGTAAGGTCTGGCAGTCTCTATTATAAACTTAGATATTAAGCTCAAGGTGGCGCGGTCATTGGGCATGCACTTCCGCGTGTATTCTAGTGTGACCATGACTTAAGGAGGGACGGAGAGCGGCTACCTCAAAAAGAATAATATCTCTCATTGCTGCAGGGCTTCAGCAATCAGGAAGGATCGCAGTGTTCAGCAGCCATCAAAAATTGTGGGATCTTGTGTTCAACTTGAAAACGTACCAGTTTTCGTGAGGAAAAAGTACTTCGTTTTATTGGGAAGTCTGACGGCATGCTGTCTATAAAAGAAGCCGATATTCGGCAGCAGCAACTGGTAGCATTCGATAAGTTTGTTCTAGTAGGAGCAAATGAAGGGAGCGTGAGGAGCGAGAACTTTGAGATTTCCATGGATGTTAGTGAGGTGGCGAGATCGTATTTCTATCTGGGGCTTACACAGTGGTGTGGTGAATGCGCAGTTCAGCGAAAATAAAAGGGGGCAGAACAACTTAACGAAAGTGGCAACACTTAGGAGAGGGCTGGAAATGCAGTCGTTGAAGTAACGAAGCAGTTGAACAGGAGTGAGAACGCAAGGCAGGACTCACTTGCATAAAAAGGCATACCTTCGCAGAGGGCGGTTACACCTAGGCATATGCAGGAATTTGCCTTTGGGGAGGGGACGAGTGGTGCAAGCAAGTATTCTAAAACATGAATTGTGCCAGAGGGATCAGACGTGAGATTTTCAAACTGTCGAGGGCTGTGAGTGTTAGATTAGGGAATGGCGAGTTACGAGGAGGGCGTAAGCATTTCGGGCAAACTTCTTGCGATGTTTAATCACTGTTTTTCGCCCGATCGCACCTTTCCACATATCAGCCATTAAATTGTGACCGGGAAATTCATCTACTTCACTCTCCAAGAGTTCACAATCATTCTTTGGTGCGTTATCTTTTGTTGATTTTTTGGACTGCAAATAAATTGAATTATTGCTCTAAGCTGTTTTTATGCGACTCACACATAGATCGCCAAATTGTGTCATGATGGTGAAACGATATTTCCCAAATGTGAAGCGATGCTTCAAGTTGCCGAAAGCATTCAGAGCTGGATCTTTGGATACCAACGACTTCTTTTAATCAGCAGGAAGGGCTGCCAAGGTTATAAAACACGCACCGTTAAGGAATCTCGATAACCAGGGTTTATGTGTCCGCTCGTTAGACGAAAAGATTGTAAGCCTGGCCGAGTGGAATTGTGGCAGTAAACTAGGGCAAGTGAAGCCTGCAGCGGCGTGGCCTCCACCAGCGACTACCTTTTCCTTCTTGTGTTTGCTGAGTCGTCCACGGAAGAAGGGTTTGAGCGCGAAGCTGCTCCTACCTTCCTGTATATCCTGTACTTTGCACCACGACGGCGAGCTGAACCCCTCCCGAAATCATCACAGAAGGCGGCGATTGGTCGCAGTGAAAGTGGAGTGTTGCGAAACGTCTAGTTGTGTGCTGTTAAGGCTGCCAAGGTACCGTTTCTTGTGGTTTGTTGAAGAAACGGGAGGTCACTCAGAACGTTGTGACGTCTTCAATGCCTATCCACACTTTATGATTTGTGCAGTATCCGGAGGGAACAACTCAAAAGACCGATTTTGGCTACGCAAACGCCTCATTGCTTAAACGTTTTTATCAGAAAATAACCGATGGCCAAGAAGGTCCATATGTCGCTCCCTTACTCTCATAGAACCTCAATTGTTTAGGAGTTCAAATTATGGAATGTTTTTGTGCTAGGCTAGTGGAAAACTGAATATTAGTGACAGCAAAAGGGCGCACACACTAACAACTTCAGTTACTGTTTTACCGACAATGCTTCAGGGAATTTTCTACTTGCTTTATAAAGAGGACACAGTTGACTTATATGCTAACAACAGCATCACCATTAGCGATTTGGTCTTCCTAGATTGACATCCGGGATCTGCTGCAATTCGCCTCATGGAAGTGCACATGTGTTCGTGAGAAGATTGCTTAAATGAACTCTGCAACATTCATTATCTTGTGTGTTCCATCGATCACTTGTCGCAGGTAACATGCCCTCATTAGGGGAAAGTTTATTCTTCATCCAATCCACAAATATGCCTCTAAACTCAGTCCATTGAATTGTTGGCCCATATGTCTAGTTTGTGCTCATTGAAGATACGGCGAAGGTTAGTTGTTCGTTGTTTGAGAAAACACTTCAAAGAAGACCGCCTCGAATTCAGTAGCTGGCGATCAGCCACAGTGGTCGCCACGACACTTTCAACCTTGGTTATTGCTAACTTGTGTACGCTTGACTGCGTTCATTCTGACTCCAGAAAAGCATTCCGCTCAGCCTGATTGCTTTTGTTTTTCGAATTAAACTGGTACGACATCATTCGCTTACCGTAGAACTGCATTTGCGGTTCCACTTCTGACCGTTTGCAAGCAATAAATGTTGAACGACTTCAATTCTTGAAAAGACTAAAATAAAGTTTCTGTGGTTTGACTTCTTGAAGCTCTCGTTTTTCTTATTTGCATATAAGAGTCCTTTCCGATTGTCTTTCTTCTGATCATCACTGCTTCTTTTCCTCTGACGACATCAAGATATATCCTTCATTGATAACCTCTACAGCATTTCGACCACATTGATCGCTTGTCTTGCTTTGATAGTAACAATCTGATATAACAGCAAAACGCCTAGCCTCATTCAGCACATTTCTAGCACTGTAAGCGAGGCCGACATGAGAACATTCACGACTTTGCTTGCCTTCATTTCCAGAAGCCAGTCCTCACCTTTCTCAAGTTCAGTTCCTACCCTTCTCAGGTAAGCCTTCCCCACACTGTTCCTATCGGATCTAGAAGGCAATTTTCCTTATTTGGTCTGTTCAAAGTGTCTAAAGGGTCCCCACTGTTCGGATATTAAAAAACACTTTAACGGGCAGCTGTCCTGAATAAGAGATATCATCAAGACCAGAGGGGTTCACTACGCATTTACCTTTTACCGTTTCTTTCAGCTTTTTCTTTGCAAGTTTGCGATTCCTCTCTGAGAATGAAATGCCTAACGTTCATTTCAAGACAGCTTTGGCATCGCTTATAACTTTCCAAGTTCGATGCTGAAATTTGGCCATACATATATATCCCAACGTTCTCGTTTCTCCTATTCGGTCGCACATCAAAATTATCAACTGGTCTATGATTTCGCCTGTATTCGGTATTTTATCAAAAACGTTCCATCTTAGTGTAACATCCGAAATCGCATTTATTAGGATTAAATATAACAAACTATTACGAGCAAATTTGCGTTTAACATTTATTCCAATATCATTCGTTATGACTTTTATTAAACGGTAATTTTCATCGCTAAACAAACTTTTCTAACATTCGTTGAAAAATTAAACAAATTCGTAGTGCTCTAGATGGCACACCAAAATGTTCTTTGCCATTTATCTAAGTGACGATGATAAAGCAGCTTGTTCCGAAAGCGAGCATATTATTAAGCGTTATTAACAAAAGCATCCTGATTTTTCACCTCATGCAGCCGAGTTTGATGGCAACCGCTTCATTACAATAGATTGTGTTTGGTTGCCGTGCTCTTCTTTTTGTACTATTCCAAGAATTGGGGATCTGCTCGATTTTTTGGGCGAAAGCGCACAGCCGGTCACCTCTGAAGACTAATCTTCATGACGATGCTATATTACAACAAAAATTAAGAGATTATAAAATTTGCAACTCTTCAGAGGTCAAGTTGCTTTTCATTGCGATGAACCTCCACCTGGCTGAAATTTCGGTCTTTGGGACCGCTTGCAAAAAAAGCTGAGTTCTTTATCCACGTAATCCAAGGGATGAGTTGATGTGAACAATCACAGAGGGGAGATGATGAATCTTACAACGGTGGGAGTATACGACGGTACTGATACCTGTATTTATTGATGATGTCGTTGTTGTTATGACGTCTTTATTCACAAAGAGCAATGAAAACTACAATGCAGCAGTAATAAGGTTATTCAAATAAAAACAATGCACGTATAAATACAGCATCAGTCACAGGAAACACAATGTTACAGTACATTCACATAAAGTGATCATTATGTTAGATCGGAAATGCACATACTGGAATGTAAAACCAAAGGACGCAATGAGATTCGTGAATGCTGGCAACTTCCCGGTCTCATCTGAGCTTCCCGGTGGTGGGATGGCGCTGCACTGAGAACCACCGAATACATCTTTCAATATGCAGATTCCGTACGACAAATGCAAACCATACAGCAACACTGTTCCGGCTCAGCAATTGTGAGCAATGCGCCCGCAGGAAAGCTGTAGAGGCCATTTAAAAGAATGCTTCACATGAAAGTGAAGAAAATTGCCCGCGAGCAATGAAATATGTATTCACAAGAAATATACAAAAGGAATTGCAACATTCATGCAGTTAATGAAGGGAACTTGAAGTGCAATCAAATCAAAGGTCACAATTCTATTGACGAAGGCGGATATAATTTCGGCTTCTACAAAAGGTTAGGGCGTTCGTCCTAAGAAAGCTATAGCCTACACTGCGATCCCCCTGCATTTCTTGCGTAAAAACTGGAAATTGTGTACGACGCTGCCAACAGTGATCGAATGTGAATATCGTTTCGAGGGAGATGTTTGACGAACCTTCGATGAGGAGTAGCAGAAGACGAGATCAAACTGAACACATCAGTATTGTGAAGATTGCAACTAAAAAGTCTTGAGCTGGTCTTGCAATTTGTGCTGTAAGGTCCTGAAGTTTTGCGAAACGCCACCCTTATGAAGCGTTTTTATGCCTTTTCAATAAGCTCACATTCGAATGGAGATATGTTGGCGGACGTGCGGATAGCATTAGAGGAGGGGCTCACAATGCTTGATGAACGCCTTGCAGTAGTGCTTCAAACACCTGTGTTTAAATCGATATTTAGGAAAAATGCACTCTCCGGTGGAGTTTGGAACAGATTTTCACACCGGAATCAAGGGCCCGATCCAAGCCGTCTAACTGCAGAAGCAATCGTGACACGCCTAACTACATCAACAAATCACAAACAAAGAGTTTTGGATGTGACATGAGCTTCTATAAAAAGGGCATGACTTCGACTGTACATTTACTTATTGAAAGATGGGAATGGAAGAGTACTTTGTACCGCACGAGAATTGAACGTCGAAGCAGGCGCGTAGCCACCTCCTTTTCCTCCCTTTCCGATTGAATGGTCCCCTCGCTTTTATAGGGTCGTTCAAATTCTCGTTCCCATCCACACTTGCTCTTAATCTTGATGGGGATGCTGTTGGTTAGCGCTTTGTAAAGTGTGTTGTGAGAGTGTTCGAAGTCTTAGTCACGTTGTTTTGACCTGCGGCTTTCGTGAAATTGTGCGTCGAAGATTGCTTCGACAAGTACCTTAATAACTTCGATTTCTTTCGACTGAACCTCGTCTTCACGGTTGCGTTGATATCGTCATTTATGGAAACTCACAACTTCTGATGGCTCACGGCTGCAGTCTGGATTTATCATGTTTTACTTGATTGCTTGTCAATATAGCTCAATAGCGATATGAAAAATGCTTCATCATTTGCTAATGGAATTCATACTGCATCGTGTCAATTTCGATGATTTCAGTCGGAATATATTTAATTCCATTAACATGCCTCTCCTAATTCCTCCAATATATATATATATATATATATATATATATATATATATATATATATATATATATATATATATATATATATATATATATATATATATATATATATATATATATATATATATATATATATATATATATATATATATATATAAATAAACAATTAGTAAATAAATAAATATAAATATAATATAAATATATATAAATTAAATAATAAAATAAATAAATACACATAAATATAAATAAATAAATAAATAAATAAACAAAATAAATAATAAATAAATAAATAAATAAATAAATAAATAAATAAATAAATAAAATAAATAAATAAATAAATAAATAAATAAATAAATAAATAAATAAATAAATAAATAAATAAAAATAAATAAATAAATAAATAAATAAATAAATAAATAAATAAATAAATAAATAAATAAATAAATAAATAAATAAAAATAAATAAAAAGAAATAAATAAATATAAACGAAGAAATAAATAAATAAATAAATAGATGAACGTACAAGTAAATAAAATAAATGCATAAAAAACGCATAAATATGTAAATAAATATATAAACGAATAAATAAATAAAATAAATAAATATATAAATAAAGCATGTTTTTAGATACGTATCCCTTTCCTCATCATCGTCCTCCGACTTCACAACTCTCTCGATATGCAAATTTGACAGTCAAAATTTTACTGTTGACAACGGCTGGTGAATATATGGGCAAATAAAGTGGTGCGTATCTTTGGTGCAAGCATTTCAGACTATCTCATCCTCTAGCTTTTATAAACAGCGAATGTGAAATTACGGCAATGTTAATTTATCATCACAAAATGGTGATTTATGTGTTTATCGTTGTGTTGGCAAAGAAGTGTTTGAGCATACCAAGTGCGCATCTATAACAGTAATTTGGAGAACGAAGTAATCTGCAAGCGATTGCAACCATGCTCTATATCAACCCAACTGAAACGAGAGGGTCTATCATTGTTCGCTGTTCAAATTATTATGATGTTGCACACATAGGTATACTTTACTGCAGCATCATAGCATTGACTTTTGCAGCACCAATCAAGTTGACTCATCGGAAATGAACTCCAGACATTTACAGATGTCAAAATGCTGCACCCTACAAATGTCGAATTATATAAAAAGCAGATCTTTTTTGGCAGATTTGTAACAGCGACGCGATAAGTTCAAATAGGCGTTAATCTGCCTATTCTATCATTCCTTCATAAATTATGAGGGCGATTGAAATCAAGCAAGTAAGTGACAGGTTAAATGTTCGGAGAGGGAAAGGCGCGTATCGCTAGTGCATTTGGTCGATTCCTCAGCAAAAAGAGGCCAAATTTTCGTTTTCGGCGTTTTCATTTTATTTTATGCATGAAGATCGCCCACTGACGGGGTTGCTCGGACTGAACTTTCACACCGATTATCGTTGCTATCGCCATGGCGCAATCTGAGTTCATTGCTTTCGAAATTCCAAACAATGTTTTTGAAACCAATAAAGATCGACTTTCTGTCAATTTTAGTTTTTTTAAATTTGAATTAGAAAGGAAATTTCCGATTTTTTAAAGAAAATTGAATTTCCTATTCATTCAACAGTCGATATTACCCGACAACTCCATCTACCAGTCAAGTAACATTTAGTGATAGCTTAAAAAGTCTTCAAAAATGCCTCACAGGTTTATACCTCAAACAAATGATAAATGTTGAATGGCTGAAATTAACCTCTGCTATCTCGATCTGAAACCGGACCATATTTCGCTTCAACGGAAAGGCGGTAACACTTTCATATTTTTTTGATTCGACGATTGTTAAATATCCCAGCTGCATGCGGCATAAATCAGAGATGAGGCGACCTGCGGAGGTGTGGAATGGAACGAAATTGGTCACAGTAGCGAACAAGCGATTTATTTCTTAACAGAAGAAAGAAATAAATGAACGCACATGTGTTCACATCAAAATAACACAGTCCAAAGATTTCGAGACTTGACCTTGATGTTTAAATTGAGGGAAATAATCAGTTTTCCACAGATTTCCCACTTATAATTGCATATAGCTGGACGACGTTAAAAGAACAATTGAATGATCAAGTTGTAATTCCATTCATTGAATTCAGTAAGTTCCACTGCAAAAAGAATTTCAGAGGAAATAGGAGAGATTTGTTGAGGGAATTCAATGTGTTCCGACTCAGATCATCCGAATTGACTTAATGCAGCGTGAACTCTATTCCTAAATGATAAAGCATTTTTCATATGGTCATAGAGTGTGCTTGATATGATGACGAGCAATCAAGTAAAATATGGCCGATCGAGAGTGCAGCCGTAAGCCATCAGCGGCGTGTGCAATTTCCGTCTATGAATATATCAACGCAACTATGAAGACGATGTTCGGCCGAAAGAATTCTGTATTACTGAGGTACTCTTCTGTTTCCTACTTTTATATCAGTGAAAATACAGTCGAAATCAAGCTCTTTCTATAGAAGCTCAGGCGGCATCCAAAATCCTCCGTGATTTGTCGATGTGCTTAGTGTGCACTCTCTGCACTTCACAATGAGCAAGCTCGAAATTTGCCAAACGGGTTGACATGACACTTCGAGCAAGTAGCTAATCCGCGCAACACGGGTCTGCTCCTTACTTTTTATTGGCCCACCTGATCAACTTGCAACAGTGGAGATCCACCTGTCCGGTTACGATCTAAACCTTAGGAGAATCGACTTCGTCATAACTGACGAAGTTGGGAATTGCAATACGAGCAAAACTCGATCAATACAATCAAATGTCTGCTGAATTTATCGTACTTATTAAAAGGTTGATAGAATTAGCAAGCATTCCGCTGGACTGAATACTGAAAGATTTAAACCGGGCCACATCAAGGCGTGAAACAGGGAAGTCTACCGAATAGCATAACGAACTGATAGACTTTATAGACTAAATTACACCATATGGAGGGAATCTGACGTTCGAGAATAAAATGCAGAGGTCAGCTAACAACGGACATATGTAGGCGGCACATATTTCAAATTCATAGTAATAATTGGAGAAATGCGAAAGTACATTGACTGATACGGCGCCCACTTTATTCACAGACAGTACCGGGGATGTTGGAAATATGTTTATGAAAGGAATCACTTGAAAAACAAATCACAGAGAACTGATGCGTTTGAGGGGTAATCGATCACTTGCTTCTGCGAGACCAGATCGTCTTGCCTCGTTTCATTTCATTCCTGATGCTCCCAATGCTGCGTCCCTTCGTCTCGGGTACATACACCCATACAAAGAAGATGAAGAATGCAAGGAAACCCGCGAAGATCAGAAAAGCGTACTGATGCAGAGATTGCTGCAAAAATTCGCTTGAACCTATTGCTGCAGCTTTGATGCCTTAAAACTAGTTTTTACTGCACGACTGCGGTTTTCCACATAAAAGTTGCAGCTTCAACGGGACTTATGAATGCAATTTCGCAATTTTAAATTCGGTCCCAACTGTTTAAACTTATTCGCTGAATACTTCTCGTAGAAATAAGCTATTATTGTAATGAAAAGGCGTAAGTTTGTCCGTGAGGTGAGATAAGAGGCTAGAAGTGGGCTGCTTCCAAAGTTCTACTAAGTATGTGTCAAAAAGGAAGGTGGCATTGTGAAGACTGGTTTACGGTCGAAACTAGTGACACCCCCGGGCATTGAACACCTCCAACGTCGATATCGCTTGCTTGTCAGATCCGCTCAAAAATAAGCAGCACGTTATCTTCTGGTTTCGAAAGTTTGGCCACGAAAACAATGACTTTTCGTTTTATTATCCCCCTTATGTTTACTAGCGCTGCATTAAACGAAGCCTTGTGCTTCCACTGCTTAGAACATCAAAATGAAAAGCTCTACGTTGAGGAATTCCCAGCTGACGCCAACGAAGAAATTCGAAGTCCAGTTGACGCACACCGCAATCGAGTTCGCACCTCCTCGAGCGGCCGAGTCGAAAAGCTCCGAGACGAAGAACCATGGAATAGAGCCTAAAAACTAGAGTAATCCTCTTCTCTGGTGGCGTAAACTTAGATCATTTTGTGTGCTTCATCTTTACTGATAACACTGCACGAAGTAACACCATTGCACGATTATGCATGTAGCACACATCATGATCTCCGTGAATGTATCGTGAATTGTGCCAATTATAAAAGATGAGAATATCGACAATCTAATTGATGGGCATGAATCTACTTGGAAAGGTTAGGAAGAAGGCCAGACTGATTATAACTGACTATATTCGGGGTATTCTGGGGTATGGAAGTAAGCATCACATCGTTGGGGGGCTTAAAGTTTTCGATAAACATTCAATAGTGCTCCTAAGTGTTACAGCTTAAAGGAGTTCCAGCAACTGCCCAAGCATCTATGGGCAAACAGTTTGTGTGAAGCGTCATCCGGAACTACGGGAAATCACAAATGCAGTAACGAATGCGCATTAGCTATATAAAACGCTACTTGGAAAATAGGATAATAGGATAATAAAAATAATAAATAATCTTATTCGTAGGATAAGTTATTTTACTTTAGTGTTATTAATTTTAGGCTAGTAAATTTGTAGGATAACAGAAATCTTATTTTAGGGCTATTAAGGGCAAATGATATGTTTAGCCAAGCAATGTGAAGGCGCACTTGTGGAAACTCACCTTAACAGGTATATCAACGATATCTGTGGTTGGGAAAGAGAGGGGTAAGTTGAAACGAGCGCGCATTTCAAAAAAACGAAAGCTTAATTCAGGGCTAGAGGCTTTAGGCTGAAACGATATGGCGGCCACCTACCACAACAGAAACATCGGGAGGACTCTCTGAAACCTTACAATTTACGAAAGCAGCAGTGGAGAACTGAAAACCTCTCTCTTTGCGTGCATTTCACTCTACTGCTAGATGTGTGAATTTTGTTAAATGAGCGCTGTTGTAATAGGTTCTTGCTTGCACAGCTAGTCCCTCAACATTTCACACACTTGTTTCGGTCTTTTTTCGCGTTTTTGGCATTTTGCCAGAACACTTAATTCCTTCTACTATGTCAATCATTATTCGAAGGCTTCTGATAAAGCTTCCCGAACGACATCTTCCTCTACATACAGACGTCTTTCCTCCAGATTCTTTTGGACGTCATTCAGACATCGTCCACATTTCTCCAGATGTGTACTCCTAATCACCCGTCCATCATCTTTTAGCGAATAGCCCAATAAATTAGAAATGCGAAAATATGGAATCAAAACTTCAAATCCGTTGTAAATGCCAGACGGGTCTACAGATTGCTCAATTTCTTGAAACTCCTCTGCCAGAGGAACCAGCCAGAAGTCAAAAAAAGTTATATACCTGGGCCTGTGGCGAATGAAATCACAAAGAGATACAAGAGCACCATTGATGGATAGGATGCCCACTGGTTGCCAATCTTGTCTTTATTCTGCAATATTCGACTGGCAAGACTGGGGTTACATAGAATGCATAAGCACAGACAACAACAAGGTGGCGATAAGGAAACAAAAGATTTTCTCCCTATTCTCTTTATCGTCACCTAATGCTTCCATGCGATCGACTCTGCGTATTAAATATATCGGAATTACACGTTGCATAAAATGAAAATTCATGTCACATTATAGCAGTAGTGAAGCATATACGAAATTGAATATTACTATGAAATAACCGGACAGATCACCGACATATTCTTCATTTCGAAGACACTCACTCCCGTTTGAAACGCGATCAGCACCATACTTCATAAGATTGAATGAAAAATCGCAATGAGGTAAAAGAGCATCTTAAGAAAACAACGTAAATCATACATAAACGGTGATCGATACAGTAAGAAGAACGGATGTGACGAGCATTCCAGCAAGACCGCTCACCAGCAATATTCGACGTCCAAAGCGTGGGTGGTCTACCTACAAAAGAAATAAAATCATGATATTATCAGCAACCATGTGCACAAGCTTAGCAAAACAAAAGTATAACGAAGCATTCTAGCTTACGACTTTCGCTGAATTCTCTGAAGAGGACCTGTTCCTTAACAGTACGATGAAAACAGTCTAATCTCAGGTCCAGTTCCCAAGGCAGGTTGTCCTAGAGCGGCTTCCATATTAAAATGGAAGGTGAAGTTCAGGATGCTCAACTACGCAAAGACCAGCTTTGATTGGACACGTAGGCACATAAAACAATGTTCACCGAGCAAACAGATATAGAAATACGTATATAAACACATGAAAAGTATGCATTACATAGATTCATAAGCATGCGTCAATCAGTCGAACAACACAACATGGCTTCGACCCCAACATTTTTCATTTCCACCGATCAGCATTTCGCTTGGAGAACCAAAGCAGAAAAAAGGACTCAAGCAGTCTTCCACAGTTGTAACAGAATTCGCACAAACAAGGTAATCAGCTATTCTTCGGCTGCCAACGATCTTGCATTGCAGCAGTGGGAGCCATAAAAATATAACGACCCCCTCAAATGTGGCAAAGTAAAACTGATGAGAAATATGACGAAATGCTCATTTTTAGAATTGTTGCTGAAGGATCTACGGCACACTGCTACCCCTTAGCATATCAGGCGCAAATGTCTTACCAGGTAGACGGAAATGACGGTCATAGCGACGTTGCATGCGCCCATGCCTAATGTTGCGTAAATTGCGTTCGGGCCAAGACCGGCGGCCTTGAAAATAGGCGTCGAAAAGAACATAGCGACGCTAATACCCGAAAACTGTTGTGCCATCATCATCATGATCGCGATGAACATTGGCCAAGCGTAACTCCCCTTGAATAGTCTAAGCACGCCATCACCCTCAACAACTGAGGTCGCCTCCGCCTCCCTGCGCATCATTTCCAATTCCGCTACCAACTAAACAACGACCAGTATTGCGACCTTATGAAGAACAATAAAAAGTGATCAGCCGTAGCAGGAACTTATCCTTCAGAACTTATTTGATTAAAAGAATTGCTTGAACCGTTGTTCTCTTGGGCAATCTTGGTTTATCAAGATCCTCCTCATACTGTACACCCATAGCATGGCACTGAGTTTTGGGAGATACGGGTACATTAGCATTTTTGTCATTCGCCTATGCAACACCGCTAACACGTTGCCAATCGCAGTGCTGGAAAGACACTGAGATCCTCAGATTCAGCCAATATTGCGTTTCTAATACTGGAATCACTGTCGTGACCTAGATCGTACTTCTATCTCAACAACCAAATACGAAACCTGAATAGATGCTTAGAATACCTTTAACTTATTTGCATGCTTCAGCCGGCCGTATGGGAAATGTATGTAAAAATGAAGACGGTTAAACTTATGAACAATTAGGATAACAGAGAAAAATTATTAATTAGGCCACACACGAAAAAAATCAGAAAACACGCAAGTTATTTATCACAGTGGAAAACCTTTGTGTTTAGCACTGCGTCCACCACAGAATTATTCAATTCAGCGGCTACATTTCGAACAATCTCCACGCCCACTCAATTCACTATGGAGGTAACATTTTATGGCTTTGGAGTGTTCATGCAGTGATAGGAGAAATACAAACGTTGCTTCCAGTTCGGAGTTTTTCGAGATCCTCTTTAGCCTGCTTAGCGTCGTTCCTTATCAGTAGCGTGTATTTGGGCGATTCAACGCAAAATGGCAAGGTGCACAATTGAATGAGAACGGGTACTGCAGTAAATGCTGCAATTTTCATAGTTTGATTAAAAGGACTGCAGTAATCGACCACAGTAATTTTTAGCATCTCGTTCTCTATTCGACGCTCTCACACTCAACATTTTCTGGATGCGATAATTAAATAAAAACGATTTTGGGCTCATCAAAGTCTGAATTTAGTAATTTATTTGATACCATATTTATTTGAAAATCGGAGAAATATAATCTCGAATAAATGAGTACGTTGTGTCCATTTGCCTAACGCTTCGACTTATCATTGCCTCTTGGCATTGAAATAAATAGATTCTTCAAAACGTTCCATTTACATAGCGAATTTCTGCACCCATAAATTAGTAGCGATTGCAGCATTCCCTCCCCCTCCCCCCATCCCCCCAGTGCATCCTTATACTTATAAAGATGGAACAGAGGAAATTAATGCAAATGATTCATCGAACATTTCCACGTTTAACGCGCAGTGAAAGATATTGTGGTGGAAGTTATCATGCAGTAAAACATACTCTCAATGCACTAATTTCAAATGACGAAGCCGGAATAAAAAAGGAAACTGAGATCCGAAATTCAAATTTCAGTTGCTGCACTAATCGCTCGATCAGTTTTGCATTTTTGGCAAAGAACAAGTAAACAAATACTTAGTTAGTAATGAACGATGAAAGTGACGAATGAGATGAAATTTCAAGACTTTTGTTTGCTATTATACGAAGACGTTACCAGTCGTTATCGAACTTAAAAATGTTGACTGGCAACGATAGATGGCAAAAACTAGGAATGCTTACCGAAGATGAGTGGCCAATGCTCTTTAGTGCCAAGCAACTGTGGCAATCCGATGATCTGCGAGAGGAGAATCGCGATGGTTATCATCAACTGGTTCACACTACCGATTGTTCCACGCAAATTGACGGGTGATATCTCGGTGAGATACATCGGAACAAGACCAGTGCCAGCGCCTAAATGCACTTTCAATGCACATGGCCAAGAACTGCCTCAAAGAAACCGCCCACGCGAACATACAGCAGTGGCGCAGACAACTGAGTCACACACAGACCTGCGTTTTCTCCTCTCCGCGCTTGCGCTAGAATTTCAGTAGGCACGGTGGTTTATCATGTTTGTCCAAATTTGCAGCTCATGAATCGGACTGCCACCAATCGCCTTTCACAGAGCGAATTTGAAATCTGAGCAGTCAAACTGGTCGGATTCACACCAGTGCACCGACCAGAGGTGATGAGCCCTGATACACGCTAAAGAAGTGCCAGAACAGTTGGAAGGTTTTTGCGTTTTCGAATGGTTTTA
Source organism: Ascaris suum (assembly GCA_013433145.1). Classification (NCBI taxonomy): domain Eukaryota; kingdom Metazoa; phylum Nematoda; class Chromadorea; order Rhabditida; family Ascarididae; genus Ascaris; species Ascaris suum. The sequence continues at coordinate 4,060,654 of CM024178.1, read as the reverse complement.
TTTTAATATATGAGAAATATTCAGTCCTTCCTTATGCTCATTTATCATCTGGTTATGACTCATTTCGTTAAATCCCGAAAGATTTGGCCAACTCCCATTTTCACCCTGTTCTAGTTAGGCAGAGTAGGCAAGCGAGGGCAAGGAGAGCGGGGTGGAGGGCGGGTAATAATAGCGCCGAACAAGAACATCCTTAGTCACAGTTATCTGCATATGGACAAACTTGGCCTCGTGCTTTCTGATCATTTCGGTTCAAGACGAATAGGGGGGAAATGCTCTGACAGTACAGATTTCGATGTCTTCACTGCCTATTATTATGAAATCTGATGGCATAGGAAGACGGGAAACTGTGCGACTCCAGCAAGAACGGACATCCCAAGTGTGTCCTATAGACGAAGTCAAGGAAAAAGATTACCCTCTTCGAAAAGCAATTGTTTTTTGGCTATAATAAACATAAAACACTGAAGCGTTTTTCGCAACCAAAAAATGGATATGCATATTTCTTTCAAAGACGAAATAGGGCTTAGACAAGGAACTGAATATAAGAAGACTTCACGTTTCACGCTCATCCGCCACTTTCAAACGTAACACTAATACTTCCATATTATGGCATTCCACACGTATAGCTGCATTTCACGTGAAGGATGAAGGAAAAATAATGGGAAACAGCGCTTGTGTTGGAACGGAAGTGACTCCACTTCCAACAGAGTTTATTCTCTCGCAACCCACAAAATGACAGCATCTGAGCCGAGTTGTCAAATTTGTACATTAACTGTTAATCTGCGTGCGTCAAACCATAAAATGGTATACTCCCTTCCAGAAACTTCTAATGCCTTTTTTCGAATATATGTTAGCGCTGTGCACAAACTTCCATCTTATTCCCCGATTAGCACATACAGATAACGCAAGCCAAAGTGTCACCCATGTGAAACGAAGATGGCGTGGGTAGAACGACTGGCGACAATTCAGTACATTAGGTGGGAATCAGAAGACGCGATGAGCAAACCAGCGTTAATGCCGATGATGACTCGGCCAACTATGATCAGTGGGTACATGTTGACATAGCGAGCAATCCACATGAATGCAGTCGCAACAAGAGCGACAAGATTATTCGCTATCATGGCTCCCTTCCGCCCAAAACGATCGGCCGCCCAGCCCGATGCTAGGCCTCCTATCATTCCTCCCAAAGCGAACAGCGCCACCGTTATACCCCTGAAAATAAGAACTATTTTCTTTCCGCTTTGCTGCATACTGCTTGACCGACGCTAAGCACAACACTCGCCCGTAGGAATGCAGTACTTCATATGTGGTGGCATAAACAAAACACTGCCCACCTTCGTGGTCCAAAGTGTTTCCACACGCTTAGTACTCCATCATACCAGTCTCCACCAATATTGTTTCAGTTACACGCTCCATCAATCATCTTGCCACCGGAACATCAGGGGGAATAGTTTTGCAACTAATACGCCCGCCACCATCTTCCTCACCATTTAAACAAAATAGGTGAGGGAATGTTTTATATTGCTGTCATCCTAAAATTAACTTTCCGTCAATAGAAAAATACAAAGAGCAGTCATCACCCCTACAAAATAGTTGAATAGCGTGAAAAGCGCAACCAAATCAACAACACGCCCACCCAAAAACAAGTTGAGGTGATGCTAAACAAAAAGGGTAATGCTCACCACTGCCACTTCGCGACATCCTCGATCTGAGGCCGATAACCGAACATTTGTTCATGGGAATCCACATACCACTCTTTAATGACCTAAACGGAAACTTCCCACATATTTTGCTTAACTCTATCGAGCAAAGTTAGAATGTAATACATCATGTGCCTCCACCACCAGCTGCCAATCCTCTCCTCACTCCTTTGCTTCAAATAATTTGTCTGCTCCAGTTGCTTCCACCTCTCAAGCTTGTCTCCACGCGATCATCCCATAGAAGCCTACACCTTCTGTATAAAAATCTTCCTGCAAGAGCTGCTAGCGGATATGAGCAAACCCTTTCATGTTTCAAACGGGGGTGGAAAATATTCCCAGTATAGACGCCCGTTAGGAGCAAGTGCTTCTCTGATGGAGCAGTAGCCTCTGAATAAATGATTGCATAACGCCCACAGCTCACGACACCCGAGCATCATGAATCAGGGACCAATGTCCCAAAAAGTTCTCTCAGCCACTAGAATTACCACGGTAATATCGTCACAGATGGGGAAAATGTTGGCGCTTCGGTGTTATAAATGCAGCGCCATGGTGTCACTCCGCATGATGAGTACCATTCTACACGCACATGTACTCTGCGACGAAAAATGACGTGCATATGCCCTTCCATCAATATAGCATTAAGCCATGAGCCGCTCATACGTTTATATATGCCATTTGGGCCTAGAGCCGTCCTAAGATATAAATTCGGTTTAATTAGAGAAACATCCAGAACTGAAGCACGAAGAAATATTTCACGACAGAACAAAAATTGCCGACAGTCACTGCAATCTCATTGGCCACAGAAACGAAGAAAGAATCATCAGCAACCTGCTGCGGGACGTTTACGCAACCAAGATGGTACCCGAATTGAAATGAGCCGCCCATCGTGGACGCAAATATCGCCAACAGCAACGGACCCGTATAACCAGCCTGCAATGCACACGCTCAAGTTTCACAGTACGCTGCCCTAGGAAGATATCGAACACCAAAAGTGCATGTGCTTAAACACTAAGATAGAGAAAGACATTAGAAAAAGACATCAGAACGCTAAAAAAAAACCACAAGCATATACTAAAATGTTAAACGGTCACATCGACTGACCACAGCGTTGAGTGGCTATCAAACCAGGACTTCATCGAAGAACTCGAGAAGAGCGCCTCAGGGCTATTCCCCTAGACGAATGCCCTCTTCCCGACGAACGAGCTCTCGACATCCGCATGTATTGTAGTTCATGGCTGGCGGTCCAAGATGCTCAATTGAAACCTTGCAGAATAAAATATAGCATCGAATGCGGACTCCTTTGGGCCCGTCCTATTAGCTCCGCATTTTTGAATTCATGCCGCAATGAACATATGAGGCGGTGCTTGCCTCGATCACGGGGAAAGGCGGAGGCAAATGCTTGGACCCGTGAGGAACTCTGCTTTATCCTCCTCTACGCCAAGGATATCCATCCCACTCTTATCGTCCACAATAGGGGACAATGATCCGATGATTTATGCTGGCTTTGGTCAAGAAAACGTCTGCGCTGCATCTTTTACTGAAGCTGCAAAGGTTTCAGCGAAAAACACCTTCGCAGCACTAAATGTGTGCCGATTGCATGTTCAACTGAGTGATTTATGACTACACTGCTATCCAGCGGTCCCCTTTCCCCTACCTTCGAGTCGTGAACTTGGTTCTCCATGCTGCTCTCGAAAACGCTCGATGCGCAATTACTTTACCATGACATAAAACGCTGCTACTTCCAATTTAAACCATCCCTATGACAAACATGGCTTCCGAATTCAAACTGTTACTGCTTTCTCTATGCGTTAGCATTAAGTTTCTGGTTGCTGATCGGTACTCATCGTTGGAGGTGGCTCATACTGAAAACATCCGATGAGGCGGCAACAGCATAATGGTGCATATCTCGAAGGTGTTTTCATCTCACCGACATTCATCAAGCTCTTCCAAACGTTAAAGTGTAAATGATGGCTAGTGGAGTACACCGGAAGACATAATAGACAAAGTGGAGCAGGTAGTTTCGCAGTAATCAGGAGCTTTAAGGAAAGGCAACGGTACTTTACATTTCTTTCAAACAAAACCCTAGCAATGCTGTTGGTCCAAGCTTTAGCCTCGTATCGTTCAGAAGCCTCGCACCGCTGGGACAACAAATGTCTCAAAACGGACCGGTTGATTCAAACAACCACTTTTTTGAAAGCTGATCAGTCAGTGTTTTAAGCAATACCTCAAGGATTTCGGGAAAATTTTAAAGACGAGAAAGGTACCACAACATCGGCTATGCTGCGATTGGAAGTCGGTTTCTTCTCGGCATTCTTCGATTCACGTACCACCTCTGTTGAACCACTTCCTTGTTTTGAAGAATCCTCACTCATACGTTTGCCCGCTGGACTTCCCGCTGATTTCACACAATCTTCCCACTGACGGGACGGAAACGGTGGATGAACTGACCCACATACCTTTGCCTTTTATACACGGATCAAGATTTGCATACTTGGATCCAAAACGGATATGCAAAATCACCGCCCTGAAAAACAGAGATTTGCATGTTGGCGTACTGAACTCAAGACGCACCTATGTATCTGTGCGACAGATATATTCCCTCGACTGCGGTCATCCTCACTGTTACACATATGAGCCATATAATATAGTGTTCGGAGCTCACCGCCACCTCCCCCCTCCCCTCGCGAGGGCCCCCGCATTAAAATGGACCATAAACCTTTGATAGCAAAGGTCCCTCGATCAAAAAACATCCGGCCCACCAAGGGATTTGCTGAAACTAATCATCTGCCCGCCGGGCCCCGCAGGGTTCCCCAATGGTTTTTGTAATCTCCGTGAGGGATGCTATGAGAGCAAATTCTGCGGTGGCAAGCAGAAAAAAATCTCACCATTAAATCACAGAATACGAGGAAATTGCATGTTGCAGAATGCTGGAGTGAGAAACGCTGGAAGACAACGCGACGCACCTTTGCCATCAGAGGACCAACAGTTTATCGTGAAAGATTATATCGACAAAATATGGACACAATCAAAACGCTTACTTGCCCGCCTCCGTTATTTAGGCATTCCATCTCTCTTCAACACGGCCTACTTAAACGACAAATCCGTATTCAGGTAGATGGAAAGCCATAGTCCAACAAAGAAGGTGAAATTTGACTGTCGATCAAGAACGCAGGTATTGCAGAAGGTATGGACAGCGCAGTGATTTGTGATGCAACATGCCGAGCTGTCACCTTCGAGATCTGAGTATTCTGCTCGCGTACTTGGTTTCGTTACTGTTCTCAACATTTCACAGCACAGGTCAAAGAAACTCATCTCCAAATAAAGATGTCACCGTTATGGGTACCTGCTCACACCGCTGTCACCATCATTCGCAGAGGAAAATCCCCAAGTCGCATACGCAATCATTAAAAAAGGACAGACGAATGCTTCCCCGCCCCAGCAGGTGTACGATTAATCATTTCAAGTGGCATCGCCCTGCATTTTCCACGCGAATACAAATCTTCTTTCTCTTTTGCTTGCTCAGTTCAACAAATGTGCGCCATTGCTGTTCAACACAGCTTCCAATATCATGCTGCCATGGTTACTCGACCTAAATTTTGTCGCAATCGCTGGACATCAGTCGCGAAGAAAAGTGTGCATCGAGTGGAACTTGTTGCAATTCACTATTCCGCAAACGTCGCGGTGCCCTAACATCAACCGTCTAAGTTATTCCAATTCGCGCCGCCGCGACGAACCGCAGCAATAATGGCTTAAGTCCTTTCAGTTCATACCACCGGAGTCGTCAACATCGTCAACATGATAATGGACCGACGCTAGGAGGCATAAAAGGTGTTTACCTCTTGTGATTACTAGGCTAGATGCAAGAAAATGCTTCTGCAAAGTATGCTTCAAAACTGTAACAAACTATTCTGCAACAAACATCTTCATCTCCACCCCTTCTTTTGCTGCGGACGTTTTGATGCGAAATACGCAAGATGACTGGCAAGATTAGCAAGAGCCGAAGAAGACAAACAAGACTGGCGATCTTTGTGTCGCATGTTGCAGTCACTGCTACTATTTTTCGAATTTCTCTTATAATTCCTCGGTTGCTTTTACATCTCAGAAGCAACTTGCTTTCACAAACTTGCTTCCACATTTCACACTCACTGACATATATGTAAGAAACACTCCACATCCCAGCTCCATGATGTCCACACCGGAAGTCGATACCCACAGCGCATTTGGTTGAAATTGTTGAGAAGGTAATTGTATGCAAACAAATCGCTGCATAAAACAGTTCACTGAATTATCATTAACGAAAGGTATCTACAAATTAGATTTGTTTGTTGATCATTGATTCGGCGACCAATTACCTTCGATACCAGCAATCAGCCGATATTTCGTCTTGTCGAGCAATAGTCAACTTATCTGTAAATGTCATCATTGCCCTTCTGCATAGAAATATTCAAACAAAATAATCCTAACGGTTGTATATTTTTCCACGCATTTCGGTTGTTGAGAACATGAAAGTAACATAATGCACAGATTCTCGAACCCACAACTCATACTGGAGGATATGGAAAGAAGCGTTAGGTGGTTGTATTTTACAGCACCCAAAATCATCTATAAGTAATATACTGTGGGGAAAATAGAGTATGTGTTAGTTGTCTGAGGTAGATACAGAGTAGGTAGGGTACGCTGTAGAAATTATAGTATTTAATGTTGGAAGTGCAGCTGATAGTGAGTAGGCCGTTGCATCATATTCGACAACACTCAAATTGCTCAGTAATAGCTCATGTCTGCAGACATAAAAAACCTGCCAATAAGAAAAGGTGATGCATGGAGCACTGCCTTATTTACGTTAATCCTGCAAGTGGGGAATAAACTCTCTACTAACGAAAAAGTCAACAAGATGAAATAAACCGAAATCCCCTAACGCTCCTCCCGTTTACTGAACATTTCTTTTCCAACAAACAGCGACGAGGTTTTATTCCCGTATTTGGTGACGGTTAAAACAATGCGGTCAGTTGTCTCCCAGTTTGCAGCTTACAATTGTGCTTTCAGTTTTTTTTTTTTTTTTTTTTTTTGGCAAAGACCCGCTATGTAAACACTAGACGAGCAATAACAGATAACCAATAGATAATGAAGGTCATGCATCACTGATACCATTTGATAAGAAAGTCTTGCCCTTAGGACTGAGATTACCGGCTGATAGTATTACCAAACGATGAGGAAACGCAATAATTTCTGATAGGTGCCATATGTGCAATTGAGCGGAAAACTTCAGCTACTTAACCTTCCCGTAATGGACTTTGCGACTGATGGCTCATCATCCGATTCTTCTTCAAGTGTTTCGGATTCCTGGAACATTTGAAAGGGAACAATTAAAGCAAGATGCCAAATCCAATTGAGCCCGAAAACACTTCCAACGTCATCCTATCGTTGCAAAAGCGTGGAGGATTCAAGAGTGATTAATCGAAGCAAAAGTATAAACTATCAAAAAGGCAAGCAACGTTACATGTGATCCACATGAAGCAAACTAAACTTCGTTTTCTGTTGCAAATGAAGGCAGCTGACGATAATGGAAAAAACGTTTAGTGCAATTGCTCATTTGCAAATAAATCTGCGAAAAAAGAAACACTGTTCAAATTTGCCCGTCTGATATTAACTGGCGGGATTTTGCAGCGAATTGGCGGCCTCTAAAAATGTCGATTGCTTTTTTTATAATCCAACAAGATTATCGTTGTAAATTTATAAATGACTTTCGGACAAATCAGAGGACGGAGTCACTATACTAATCCCCTCCCCTCCCCCCTCTCCTCTCTCTCCTCGTCCCTTGCAAAGTTTGAATATATGTTAGCGCCGATCGCTTACGCTTCAATTTCTGGGAGATCCTATATATGAATCCCACAGCCTGTCACTCTCTTGGCTTCATGCTGAAATTTCTCCTAGCGGCAACAAACCTAATTCTGTCATAAAAGTTTCGCGTCTCAAGCGATCTCTTCAAATTTTATAGCCAATAAATTGCAGTAAATGAACTGTAAACGTTTTCGAATTATTTCGTAACAAGACACTTCATGGGGTACAAATTCGTTTTAAAGCAAAATCACGCACCCATAATTCAAACAATATTGTAAGAACATTTCCGCTGAGGAAATATCTACCATCATATGACATCATCATTGTGATGTTAAATTGGACAAAGCAAACATAAAGCACTCACCGTTTTTCCAGAAGCCGTTTTAAGATCCGATTCTGCTATTTTGGAAGGTGTTTGCATAGGCGTTGAACTCGGTGTGCTGAGAGGTGTTTCTTGTATTGCTTCCAGAGGTGTTTCTTCATCACCATCGGCTAGCCGAGCCGTTGCCAACAAAGAAGGCGGATTAGAGTACTGATCAGTTGCTGTTTTTGAACTGCCAACATTTTTTTCCCGGACAATCTTTATTTCCTCAAGCGCACCTCGAGTTGCAGATGGCAGTGATGCTTTCGACTCCATAGGTGTCATATGTTCGATAAGCTGTTGCCTTGCACGCAACATTTTTACTGAAGACCTTGACTGCTTAATGGTTGATTCATGAGGTATGCAAAAGATGCGGCAGTTATTCGTTCACAACTGAATAGCTCGACAACGTGACCTATAACGGCTTATGAAGCAGAAAAATACAAGAGGTTTTTCCACCCTAGACCCCTGCTGTATTTAAAAAAATGGGAAATCCTATCTACTCGTGTGAGTGCCCTTTCATTGATGCAACTTCTCGCTTTGCTTACAGACAATGAGGTGTAATCTTTACTCAAGCAGGCGAAAGATAGTCTCTAACTCATCATTGGTATTAAATATTGAATATTTTTAGAGCGCATGCTACTGATAGGATATTAAATGTTGCCGTAAAACAATAGATAGTGAGGTAGTGCTGTGCTGAATCGGAATCAACATTTTGCTAGGAAGGCGTCGCTGCAGTTAATGAATAGATTTGAATAGAAACCAATTTCCCCGTATTTCTAGCAGGCGTCATACAACCCTTCAAAAGAAAGCATCGAAGTTAAAGTCAAATGGCAATCAGTTCCCAACAATTCGCACCAAGATATATCGATGGCAGTCATTCACCTACCTACTGCTTTCAAAAATAAAAACAAAAATAAGCAATGGATTTATAAGGGCCAACAGTATTGTAATATATTTTTATGACTTTGCAAACTAATGTACAATATTTGCAAGATTGCAAAGCCTATAACATTATAGTCTTTGCTTAAGATTTAAAATATTGCAATGTTTGTAGTGTTTTTGCAAACTGCAAATAGTGTGACAGTTTTAGATCAGAGCCTACTTGAAAATTTGACGCATTCGGAGGCAGAATGCAATGGGAGAATCGGACGGTGTGCAAGGTTTCTTTCGATAGATTCCTTCGACGAAAGGGAAAAACGACGCGTAAGGCATCGACATTATGATGAAAAACAATCAGTTTGAAAACCTCTGAAATCAAGTGGATGGAAAGGTAAAAGAAAGCAACTTTGATTTGTCTCAGTGAGTGACTTCGATGTCTCGGAGACAGACTGATGAGCTTCGATCATAAGCCTGTGCTTTAGACTCCCTCGCTCGACCGGAGTTGCAGCTGATTCCTGCGTCGACTGAAATGCAAACTCGCACTGAATCTGATAGCTTGCACTGTTTGCTTAGGAAATTATTAATTGCCACTTGTTTTAGGAATTCCGCTTCAATAACAAACTGTTCAACCCATAATGTGCCCTCTCACTAGCAAGACTCGTGTTGACCGTCGGCAAACGGATCCATAATTATTCTGGTGCCTTTAATATTTCCATTCCTCGAGATTGCTGATTAGTTGACTTGGAACAGGTGGTCGAGTGAGACGATTTTTTGCTTGAACTATCATCGACTAAGTTTTTTTCGAGAGAGGAAAATTTTAAGCTGGAACTGCATTTGCTAAAAATGGTCCTTACGGATTTATCAGTTGATGTTCTATGACTGCTTCACACACGGAGAGGGCTTCATTGAGTTAGTGGTGTCATAGAACCTTATACAGATCATTCTTTTTTGTTAGATCATCCGGTGAAGCCGCATACAACAATGAAAAAAGAGTGCAATCGACAACTTACATCATCGCTGAGGAGGGGATGCGAAGAGGCTTGTGAGGTTGCAAGGACTGGCCGGCCGTGTCGAGAAGCATGTGGTAATCGGGTACGTCGATTTTGACAGTCGAAATAGCAAGTGACGATAACTGCCGCTACTAACAGGAAAACGAATACAGCCAGAATAACCAGTACATACCATCTGTAAAAAGCAGGAAGGGTTGTGTACTTGTGCCACTACATCGTCCTAGATGTCATAGCTAATTCCTCCTTTCTTTAAGAAACTGAAAAATCCGGTGTATGTGAAAAGATGAACTGGATTGTAGGTTCACACAGATAGTTCTGATAAGCGATAAGACAGATCTGCTCAAGTGCTCACCGATCCATTAGCGCTGAAGTGGAGTGAGGCCAACGCCTCATTAATTTCTTTGAAGTTCATTGCAAAAATTGATTCCATTGCAGTTCGTTGTTATTCTGCTTGTCTCTCAAATTATAATTCAGCACAAAGCTGAACTCTATGGACAACCTCTGAAGATTGCATGGTGCTCGCTCCTCATCGTAGTCAGATATGGTGTTGCATCACTTTCTACTGGGGTCTGTTATGAAATCTACGTATCCAATTTTTTGAATGATTATTGCAAACGCGCCACGCAACCATCGCATGGAAAAAGCACAGCAACGTGTGCAACCCATCATCTATGGCGTGAGTACACAGATCGCTCTCGAAGCATCACTGTTTTATTCCTCTCTCCCAACGCATTTGTTTACGCTACTTTTCAAGACCTTTGAGCAGTATGCGACACATATTGGTTATAGGTAACATCAACCAAATGTTCGTAGGTTTCCATCCGGTAGTAGAAAGTGAAACTGGTGAAGGCGAAACGTGTCGTACAAGGGGATATTTACCCATACTAATTTAACGCATCGAAAAAAGCGTATGTATGTGGCCCAAATGACAACATTTGAACAACGCCTGATGAATTGACCAAAATGAGAACATTTTAAAATCCCGTCCATTACACCACTCGATTGAAAAAGTGGTCAAAAGTCGACGAAGTCGGGTTCAGCAAGGCGTTTTTCGGCGAGGTGGACTTTTCGTGACGGCACATTCTCTATATTCCTTCTAGCCAGTCCTCTCTATCAGCAAATTCTCCACGTTTATACCAACCCCTTCTCCACATTCATGTCAGCCCTATCCTTAACATCGAACTCTCAAACAGGCTTGTCGCGTAGTTCGTAACATTTCTGACTCTCACAATAAACAGAAAGTGTGCATCGTACGAGCACTGTTCCGTCTACCCGGACTCGGAAACTTTTAAATCTAACTATTTATGAGCGGAGACACACATCTACTAACCTGAAGTGTCCCATGATAAATTGGTCGCTCCAGTGCACAGCGTTTAGCAGCGGTGTTGTTTCGTTAGCGACTGTGGATTGCGAAGGTTCCAGAGAACGACGAATACGCGTGGCTTCTTTTTGCACGAACAGATCCCTTTTAAAATCCCTATTTGCCTCTTCTGAAATAACGTTTGTTACATTTTACGAGCCGCATTTTGCTGCTGTTATTTGTTAGAGCAGTAGGGGCTGGGGAGGGGAAATGAGAGCGCTATGTGCTCGTATGAATTTCAGCAAGCTGTGCAAGAACTTTGCGAGTTTGCTCTCCGCAAGTCTCAGTCCTCGCGATAGATTATCGTTTAAAGGAGGGCTATAGAGGTGCGCATTCTGAAATAAGGCAAAGGCAGCTGCCATCCTAAAACACTTCCGCTGTAATGGCTCTTGTTGCTACCGTAACTCTTAGTGCTACACTCAGTAACTTTTGCTGCAGATGATGTTGTTCACTCTCTCGCATCTGTTAAATAGTCCGCCGAAGAATCGATTCAGTGATGCTATAATGGATGGATCGAAATTGCTGTTTCTGTCTTTCTGTTAACAGACAAACTGAAAGGCAACGAGGAAGAGGGGGAGGAAAGAGGATGTAGAGGAAGGCGCAAGCATAGCGTTGATTTCACTCGCCCGAACGGATAAACTGTGAGCACACCACGCGTGAAGATGCAGTGGAGTCTTGAGATCGGACGTGACTGGCCGTGCTCTACTGAGGACGTGGGCCAGGGCTTTTTACCCTTCTGGCTTATGTTTCACTTGCCCAGATACAGTGCTCATCAATTATCTGTCACACCGGTACCTTGCAAAGATAATACACTCAACCCCGACGAAGATGTTTTTTCTTTATCGAAGACTGTCGATACAGGACAGCGAGTCATATACGTGATGGTGAAGCTTGTGAAGATGATGCGAATGGTGAGTGCTGCATAGTTGGCAGAGATTATCAATGCAGATTAACTGGTGATGCAACTCACTAACAAACATTAGGCAAGTTATAAGGGTAGCTCGTGAACAGATTGATTGTGCTGGTCAATATTCATATTATTATGATATAGGCGATTGATAAATGTTCTAATGTCGGCACTGATGAATGCTAAATATCAAATATTTGATGAAATCATTGGTAAGAATGTTTGATGAAATCATTGAAAAAATTGTACACCTGGCACAAGTAATCAGTAAATATAGGCAAGTAGTATTGACACAGGCGTGTGCAGAATTAAGTAAAAGCCACAGGATTCCCCAATTAATTTGTCGAAGGTGGCAGCAGCGATAAAATTTGGGCAAATGGTTGGATATTCTAATGCGCCAAATAAGAGAGACTAACTCCCAAAACGCTTGATGTCATCTCAAAGTCTCATTTTCTTGAAGAGGAATTGTGAGGTTATTGTTATACAGAGACTGAGACATGAACCGAACACAACCTAAGAATTTGTCTCCTGTGGGGCTTAGAGCTCAAATGGCTTCTCAGTTCGATGGGAGAGTGCTCAGAGATGTGGAAGAGAGGGAATTAAAGTGGGATCTTCAGTACGAAGCGCCCTGTTCCAGTCAGTGTTTTAATCCTCACCATATTTAATGGCTTCTTTCGATAACATAAGTTCATGCTTATTTTTGTTGTCTGACAGCATGTTCAATAGCCAGTCCGAGCGATCGCCTTTGTTAAGTGCTTCAGTGGAACAATAAAAATCCAGTAACAAGTCGGCACCTTTCCTGTAAATTTTGACGTCCGTCCGACATCCATCGCTTTCGCTATGCTGGAAAATTTAATAACTGATTTAAACGAGTTTGCTTATTGCTGGCTTCTACAGGCACTCTCGAGATAATTACTGCGCCAAAAATAAAGTCCGATCTGAGTCCAAAATCAGTCACAAACTTCTTCCAGAACGTGGCTAGATGTGGCGAGGAATGACTTCGGGCTGTCGGCCAAGCTTTCTACAGCAATACGAAGCCACTTCTCTCACTATCACAGATAGACTCTTAAAAGTATCAAATTTTATGCTGGTTGGTATTGTTGAAAGAGCAATGACAATTATGCGTCAGTTTATGAAAGCAGTGGCAAGTGAAGATTTTTAGGAGCAGTACGCCTATCTCTTCATCCATACGATATGCGGATCGATCCTAGAGGCCAAGAATTTTTGTCTTCTCTGGAATCTAACCTGCAAAACGTGCATAACATCTGGAGTTTAGAGTTGCTGCTAATTACGTGATGGTTCCTTAAAACTGACCACAATTTGCATTCGCAAAGAATGAACGATAAACGTCATTCAGACGGGAAAATGTTATGCTGCAAACGCCATCGAGTCATAAAGGCTGATCATTTTCAACGTACATAAGCTGGTGATGGTCATCATAAAATATAGGTAACAAACCTTTTAAGTGAAGTATAGTAGATGGTAAAGTAACTTGGACGGTAACATTTCCAGCCTCCCCAGCAGCCAAATTTCGTGAAAACGGCGCCACTACATGACATCTGAGAACCGAAACGTGCCAAAAACTTATGTTTTTACATTTGAACGATATGTACATATCCAGGCAGGCAACCGTATATGATGTGCACGCGCACGTACATAAAACGCACCTCCACCCTCCGCCTTCTCCCTCCGAAAGGCTATCTGATTTCATAGTTTGCATAGGTTCTGCAACTAGACTTGCAAGGAAAAAGATCACAGAACATGCATTATCAACAACAAGCTGCATCCCATGATTTATTCCATTAGCGGAGAAGCGCATTTCCGAAAGATCAGAACAACATGCGCTTTTCGCACTCGCAAGTACTGATATCCTAATTTTATAAACTGAGCAGCCATCGAGGCATATAAACCATCGAAAGCAACGCTGTCGTCTAAGTGTCGAGCGAAAAGGACGCTTAGGGGTTGTATACTGGTCTACTGGCAGACACAAACCACCAAGGAAAACTGCATTGGTCAAACCGGTGCAGCCGTTCCATTTCCATCATGAGCCTTTGTTTAGCCTTACGCTTGGCGCTCTCCTTTGTCTGCATACGTATTTTATACACCCTCCACCATTGGCTGCATCGAGTGATGGACCGAAATTGAGGTGGTCGAACTGGTCTTGCCAGCCGAAGTTTACTTCATATCTATACTCACATTATTTATCAAATTTTTAGCCTCTATGTTTCCCAGGTTTCCAGTCGATTTATAAGCCGACGAGACTAAACTTGCATGCTGAACTTTTTGGATTAGAATTGTGACCTTCTAGATTTCAGGCCTAATGATATGTTTCGTAGTTAAGTTCTTTTGAGTTATTGGAATTACGTTATTATCTCTGTCCAATTCCGAGGGGTTCCGGCAAAGTTGGTGCACAAAACTGCTATAAAGCAAGCCAAAAACTCATGTGATGAATGACGAACCAAGTTGACGTGCGTCGGAATATAGAATGATAGAAGCGACATTCTTGCATCTAGATGTACAAACTTGGGGTTGTAATGTGTGAACAAGGCGACACATCCATCAAGACAGCCTACTACATCGGTTGCAACCTCCATTTCGACCCTGACGTGACTACGCGTCGCTTTTATAGATGCAACATGCACACATTTATTTAGTAAATAATATACCTGCAAGAAGAGCCTGTTTAACTCACTTCATCAGTGTGTTCCCATGCAACAAAACAACAATAGTCCGTGTTGGCAAGACCCTCGGATTTTCACTCCCAGTTGGAATGCGTGTGCTCTTTCCCAGGCGCGCGACACTACTTCAACCTTTGACACACCTTTGAACGCACTGATGCCCATTCCTGCAGTCTTTTGATTTCGTCTACTTATAGAAACATATGGTAATTAGTAGCACATTGTCCTCTTCGACAAAATTCGCTGGTGCTTTTCGATCCGTTCATTCAGTAAGCGAGCAAACACGCAAGATCATCTGTTGATGTTTATGGGGATTAATAAGCGTTGCACCTGATAGTAGTGGCAACAAATTAAAATTCCTCCGGCTTGATAACCAGCCGAAAGTATTCACTTGCAACCGGAATCCGATTGAAACCGACTGAATTTCGCAGACGAAGGAAGGCATTCAATAAAGGCCAAATTTCGGTAGGTAAAAATTGAGTGAAATTTCCGTTTCCAATCGACATTCGCCTGCTCGGTTGCCATCCGTAGCATGCGATGAAAAATCATGCACCCAGGGGTCGAATGACGGTGCAAACATAGTATTCTTTTTCTGTCAACTTTGCTTCTTTTCCCGCCGCCTTTGAGCTTTCCGCTGGCGATTCTACTTGTTATGTATTTAATGCCACAAGCCATTTTGTGATATGAAACAGCGAGGTAAAAGAACTGCTTCATAGGTGCAAGTTATTTGCAAACATGAGTTGCACCGGTTCATGTTGAAAAATGAAAATGTAATTCACACCCTCCACAAGAACCATATTCGCTTTCAAAATTCCTTCGTGAAATACCGTTCATTTGAAAGCTTATTATTTGATTAGTACCTCATAACTCATCCTTTAACCACGAACGAACGGCGCACATAGGCCGATTTTGCGACGTTCTCGCAAAATTGTTGAATGAGTATCTCTATCGTCCATTTGCAAGCATACCTCAACCATTTGCGATGTTCGCATAAGTGTGTGCACAGTATTTGGAAGGGAGCTCCGCCATGTTAAATGATGAATCAAACTCTCGCGGAATACGGGCACCTTCTAGCCTGTGGGAGTACCTCGATGGGGCGGAAGGTTGGAAAACGCTCGGGTTCTGTCATGAGACGTTTCACGTCGTTCACGCTATTGTGCTTACCGTTTTCATGGGAAGCTGCAATAAGAATAACTCTTGAAAAGTTGCAATCTTAGCGCATCTTTGGCAAGTCGTCTGACTTAGAAACCGCGGCCCAAGGTGCAGTTGCATGCTTCGTTAAATGCAGGTGGTAGCAAAGTTTTAAGGGCAGCATGCAAAGGAAGGAACTCTTCGTGGCTAATGAGAAGGACTGCGATAATGTTATGTTGTGTTGCAAAGTGTAGTGGAGGCCACTTTACCGCTACGAAAGCGATGCAAAATGAGACATGTGTGCCATCTAGTTAAGTTCTTAGGACTAGTGTGCTTTAATTTTTGGCAGGGATCCCACAATGCTTTCCGACTGTGTCCACATTACCTCGATATCGTCTTCCACGATAAACTGTTATTTCTCTGTGAACACGTGTGCGCAATGTTGCCTTTCGGCGTTTCGCACTCCAACATCCCGCACCATGCAGTTTCCCGTATTCTGTGATTTAATGGTGAATTTTTTTTTTCAGCTTGTGACCGCAGAGTTCGCCCTTCTAATATCCCTCACAGAGATGACAAAAACCACGGGGGCACCTGTGGGGGCCGGCGGGAGGGTAGTGGTGAACTCCGAAGAGCAATAGTTGAAGTGCACTACACTACTTCCACCTTCAACTACTACATTAATGAGTGCTATAATTTCTATTTGAGGACAGATCTATGACTGCAAGACTGATGATTTTGCCCCTCTTTTTAATTGCCGATCGCTGTTACCTCTGAAATGCACATAACCCGAGCATTCACAGATAGAATTGTACTCAATTCTCAATTACTCCGCAAGTGCTCCAACTGTCATGACGATATAGATGGTAATATTCCAGATAGAAGATCATTGATGCACAGTTGCGCGCGAGAAACTTCTTATATTCGAACGGGAAGGTGTCACACAATTAGCAGCACTGAAGTAACATTAAATGAGTATTTCCGGTGATAGGTTTACTTACCGTTTGTTCGTTTTCTCGAAATGACCGGTGAAGTTTCACAGTAATAATGTGTTCGCGACTCACTTCCTTGGGGCCAATCACCGTTAAGCAACTTATTGCAAACCACATAGCCAATACGGTCTGCAAAGTTCATCGTCATTTCGTTCTCTAATACAGCCAAAATCACCGCATAGCTGTATTTCTAATTTATCAACACCTTGTTTAATGCGATTTTTCCTCCGATGTTTTGCAGCACTACTTTTCAACGCATATTGTAAGACTTGGACTTTTGCAGCGATACTCTCTGGGCATTTTGCATCCCTCTATTAGTGCACACCTCCTTCAAATAACGCTGACGAGAGCTGAATTTGGATTGAATGGATCTTCGTTCGGTATTTCTTGTGGAAGGTACGGTGGAAAAACTCGCCCTCTCTCCTTTTTTTCTTCCCATCTGTTCCTAGATGTTCTACGTGCATTCCATCAGGATATCTCATGCTTTCCGTGGAAAAGAAATGTTCTTTTGGGCAATGAAATAGCTCAATTTCTCAACCTTTTTGTGATATCAAGCAACTATTCACATTGGGGATCGTCTGATTTCTTCCGGTTGGCGTTTCTGAGGAAGATGTCCATAATTAGCGATGAGGGCCTTTTGCGTCGAAACCGGAGCTTTCATATATATAAACTCGTTCATTTGCCGAGATTTTTATGTTTTTATTTTCATTTCTACAGTGTACTTTGATACGGTTTGTCCAGCAAAACCTACTGTACAAAATGAACGGAAATTTAGAGGATCGGATCTAGAGGCAGGAGGTTTAACAATCAGTTCCGCGCCCTGAGACGTTTCTTTTTTGTCTCTTTGGCATGAAATGCTCTTTCGCATTGGCGGAAGGTCACGCGGCCAGCCTCAGCGGTGAGGATAGCATTGTGGCGATGAAAAGGATGTAATTTAAAATTTCGGAAACTTCAACTCCTCATTTAATTTGTATATTCCTAGAGATGCTGCCCACCATATGGAAAGAAGAAAAATCCCGTGACATTATTGAAATATAGTGCCGTTTTATGCGCATCAGCCATTCATATAATTCGCTCGCGCTTTCGGCAAAATTCAAAGAAGACAGCATGGAAATATAGCGTCCTCGGTTTCAGGGCGTGCCTCAATTTGTTCAGCGAACAACTTCAGGTGACGTGAGGCTTTGAGCATTTTTATATTTTATTCGCCTATTTTCTATTCACTAATTGCAAAATTTAGTTTCATAAGCGATGAATTATTGGCAGATGAAAAAAATTGCCGCAAAATCCATGCGTTACGCGATCAACACGCATTACTAAGCCTCGTGTCTTTGTTTCTGGATGTCTGCTTGGCCGTTTGCTTAGTGGATTGATCATTCCATCATCGTTGCCTTCATCTGCACCTTTGTGACCATTTTCAGCGTACTGCTAGTCAAGTCACGACAATATCCTATCAGTGATAATTCAGTGCGTGACCCGCTAAGTAATCTGTGCACTGTTACCGTATTTTTACTACTTCCGCCTAGCAGGTAACAGGAGGCAACAGTTTCCTGTTCATGTTAAATAGCTATACCAAGGTGACCGCTTAGAGACGATGTTTAGTCATTTCACTTAGTGCCTGAAATCTGTTGGTGGTGTTTGCACCCACTTTTCTCGAACAAACAAAGTTTAGCAGAACTCTAGTCACTTCATTATTTAGTTCAGATGCATCGTATTTTACCAACGAGTGGCCGATTAAGATTACTATATAGCGCCTTCAAACTCTTTTGTGGAGTGCCTTGCTTCCAGCCAGTCGTAATTTTGAGTCACATAGCACGCACTAGGGCTTTATTAAAATACTGGAGCCATCGTGATCACCACCGGGACCGACACCACTTTCTACCCATGATAGCATGGAAGTGAGTCAAGCCCAGTATTGATCGGAGAAGTTACTTCAAATTAGCCGGAAGCGGCATATGACCAGGCCATATCCTGCTTAAATCCTGGTTCTATTCCCAGTCGCTACTAGGGCGGGAAAACAACTCGTATGCAACACAACGTCGTTGTTCGCTCAAAGAATTTTACTTGCTGGATGAATTTCTTCATGGAACCAATGAAATATGCAAATTTTGTTATGCATGGGATGTCTTTAAACATTCCTAAACAAATCCAGATTGAATTTGTTCCCGTTTGCATCAAACTCCGCCATAATTCAGAGGCATATTTCAGGACAGTATGAAAAGAGATGATGAGCTTGGATTATTTGAACAAAACACTGCGATTGTCAACATCTTTATATGACCACTGTGTGCAATTTGCAACAAATTTTTCAATCAGTTATGATAGTTCAGTCGAAGAGAAAAGAAAACGAGGACGATCGCACGAAGCAACTGCAGTCAGACATGTGCGAGCAGCAATAATCAAACACATTTTTCTAAATTTCGCTGCGCTTTCGGCGTTGCAATATTCGGCTAGATAGTTGCAAGCATATTGCAGATTACTGTAGAAGACTGCTGTGGAACGGTGTGGTTTATAAGGCAGTAGGACCGATCTGCAAAACGATAGTGTAGTTAGCCTTCTTAACCCTAAAAATCGATTAATATAGTACTGCTTAATTAGCCCCAACCTGCACAGGTCGCAGTTTTCACATGAGCGCTTGTGTAATGAAAACTGGATGGTTTGAGCATATCTAATTTGCAGTAAAGTCTTCGTATATGTATGGAGCATGTTCCATTCTCCGATGAAGCATTATGAAGCATACGGATCCTCCAACTTCAATGTGGGAGAGAGCTTACGGCGATGTTCGGGAATACTATCTAGTAAAACCTCATGAAAGTCGGAATTTTCAATGCATTTGTGCGCACATTTTTTGCGAAGTATAATAAATACAAACATTTCTCTGTCATCCTTATAATACTGTGACATATTTTACGTCTTGAACAACCACACCATTATATAAAAATGCAACGTATGAGTATAACACGCGTCGCAATAGCTGTAATCATGCATAACACGCAATACACGTTATCAATGCAAGAAAACGAACGCCAACATTCATACTGAATGAACCGTCGAGCTTCCAAAACAGTCATAGAAATGACTGGAGCCATGATGAGTGCGCGCATCAGCGCGATTATATTTTCATATAAGTGCTGAATTTGCATGAAAGATTGTTGTAAGAAACGGTATTCGGTTTCGTCAGCAAATTTCGATGAAATTAAAGAACTCCGGAAATCCTTTTTCCTCTTAACGATACGGAGGTAGAATATCGGACTGATCGGGCTGGATAGTTAAGCATTGCAAAGTGGATGTTGCGGACTTGGAGCGCAAAAAATCAAGGTATTTTCAACGTTTCTATATTTCCCGCTTTCGTTGCTTCCATTCTGTCACTTCTTGCAGACAGTAATCTGCAATGGATTTTCGTGCTCTGCTTTGGAATGGATTTTCTCCATTCCGTATTGAATTGACTATCAGGTATTCCGCACTTCAACAATATCACGACTAAGAATAGGTAAAGAAGTCGTCTTATCGTGGTGGGAGGTGGAAAATGTTAAGGTACAAATAGGATAAAGAGGATCTGGTGTTCACCAGACTGAATTAATCGATTTCAGGATGAGGTCAAAAAATTACAACAACTGGGAATTAATGCATGCTATCCGTGAAGTGCTAAGAAAGTAATAATTGTAAGGGTCACCAGACCATATTGTAGAAGACATCCCATAGATCCAACCATAGCGGAAAATCACAGGAGGAGATCGTGCGTTTGGCCTGAGCGCGTGCATTTCGATGGACCGCTTCAAGGGTATAAGGATGCTGCACTGAGTAACGAGCCTGCCGTATGCTCGGAACGGATTCAGCGACTAGACACATTGCCAAGCAAAGTATTCCAGGCCAACAACTCGACTTTTTGAAGGATAGCCACCAATGGTGAAGTCCGCGATGCAGCCGGAAACGGCGCTCAGCTCGACAGGACGAGTGCCGCGAGCAAGTCAAAGTTTGCATGAAGAAATTCTGCTACATGCAGTCACATAGACCAAGAAAGTCCCTAAACCGTGGCCCAGTTCGTGATCCAGTGACACTGTTGCATATGGATCAAATTTTCTACGTCGTCTATGTGGCTCAAGAATTTACAAGTCAAGCCCTTTTGAGCTACCGAGAATGTGGTGATGCAATGCTGACGAAAATGCTGGGAGACTTGCAGCTGGCACATTAAGGAACCTATTCAAGCGAAACTCCGTTGTTTAGACCTCCGATATAGAAATTACTTATTGTCTTATACGCAAATATTTCGAACGTTGTTATCAAATTAGTAAACTCTTGCTGGCGTTCTTATAGCCGAAGTTTGTAATATTGCCCCATGGTGATGATCCGAATGGGGCGGATGGAGACATGATACTAGTATCGTCGCCGCCATTTCCGTTTGCTTGCACGTGAATTCTGGCGTATTTTGATGAGAAGTGGCTTCATCATTCCTCACTCCCCTTTCCGCTTGTAAGGATCACATACCACATAGATATTGCAGGATTAAACGGAGGTCAAAGTGAGCAGGACGCGAAATGAAGAAATATTTGCGGCGAAAATAGTCTGAATTCAGGACCAGTCGTTTATAAATTGAACCAGTTTTTACTTATAAATTGAAGCTTCGTATGAAAATGCGTGAAGTTGACGAATTAATCGTGGCAAAACCCCTCTACCTATATTCAGTCACACTTCAGCAGATTCGTGATACTGTAAGCTGTGAAGTTTCCTCGTAACACCTCAATTTGCAAGTCATTCCTCCATTTGATTCTCGCATTTCTCACCTTTCACGTACATTGCATTATTTTAGTTTTGTATTCCATACTGAGTGTATCTCGCGAGCATTCGTATTTTGCTTATACTTTTACGAGTGCATCGCTGAACTGATTGCAAAATGCAATGAAAATGACCTTTATCTAAATCACTGTGTTGCTTCCAACTGACAAGACATAAAATACAGAACATAGGCTATCGACAATGGGGGAGAAGAAGGAGAGGAGGCGTGAGGAAGGGAGGGGGAAGGCATTTTATTTGTGATAGGTAAGTAGGCTGCGATAGTGTGATATAATTGCAAATCCCAATCTATAAGTGATAGTAAATTACCAGGTAGTAACATATCGAGATGCGATTCAAATGGCTCATTAGCATGGTATCTCAGGTCTGGCATAATTCTAGTAGGTCGATTATACTATCCACGCATTAGTTGTTCTTATCAAGTACTCTGCAGTGTATCGTTGTAGAAACTTCCGATGACCGCCTGCGTCACAATTCCATAGAATTCATTCACCATTGTGTAGTGAGAATGGTGTGTTTGAAAAGATGCGATAGTGGAACATGATCGCGAAGTTCTCGAGCTTTATGCTCATCATGCTCCCAGCCCTTCTTCCAAGTCGTTTTTATCCCCTCCCTTGCAAGCCCCCGCCAGGAACACCTCCCCCCCTCGGAGATCCCACGTAGAAGTTGTTCGTTGATTTTGTACAATGAGCCCTCGTTTGCGGAAGTCTACGCGCTTGAAAAATCTCCGCCACCGAGAGGATATTCTGAAACTATGCCTCCTCGCAGGCGGCACCGTGGGCTTTTTCCTTTCTGTTAGTGATGTTAAGAAACGGATCTTGCCTTCGCGAGTTGGAAAAAGTTCTTCATAGAGCCGTAGGAAAATGAGGGATCTCCGTGAAGAAGTGCGTTCGAAGAAGAAAGCTGAGGGAAGTGTGACGCATAAGTAGTACAGAAACGATGATTTACTGCAAAAGCGACACTATGTTATAGCGAGCATAATCAGAGAATATAGCGGAGAACGGGCCAGATTAGTGCTGGACGGGTATTCACCTATGTGCAGTCAAAATTGTAAAGGTTTAGTAAAATCATAAGTAAAAAAGTTGAGAAAGAAGTCGGATCATGCCACCGGTAGGCTCTTTTTTCAAGCTGCGACATTTCAACGGCGAACACTGAGAAAACTTGTGAGGTGACCTTCATATATCGAGACAACGGTGGCGCGAGAAATGTGCCAAATTATATGTTTATATCGCAATTCCGTGTTTTTTGAAATTCTTTGAACGTTCTGCTCGCATACATTCATATATTTCAAATGAACAAGAACGGACGCAAAATGGAAACCTATTTAAGCCACACAGTAACTAGAGTAAAATCCATCGATGTCGAGTCCCCAAAAGGTGCACTCTTCTCTGTCCTCCTCTCAACGGCCTCATTCGGCTTCTCATCTTTTCGGCCTCGTGAAAATGTCGTTTGATGAAAGAGTACTCGCATACATAGACGACGTCCGACTTATTTCCAAATTCAAAGCTGAAAGCAACAAAAAGCAAACGAAACAGTATTTGACCAGTATGAAAGAAATATCAGTCAGCAAATACTTCGCGAAGCATTGCTGCTAGTTGAATATGATTTTTTCGACTGCTGTGGTTTGCGTCGCTCCCTTCGAAATGCATTTCGGAAGTTTTTCCGGCTACATCATATTGTGCTGTTCGGCAAGGAAATTTCACTCTTCGGCAAGGGAATTTCATAATTCATCGAGTCTAAGCTTTCGTGAGTTGCATTGTGTTATGCGTTACCGTCAGGGAAGTTTCTCAGAATGTGCTGTTTTATGTCCTATTACCCCGAAAAATTAATAAGCTGTACTCACCTTCACAGCGATAAATTACAGGTAAAACTGAGAAGTATTATGATAAGTTGTCACCTTCCAGAGTTCGTCATTCCGTCGATAGTCGCAGATGTGTTACTGTTTTCACTTTATATCACGTTCGTAGCAGAAAAGTGGATTTCTCTAATACCGGCGTCCTCCGCATACCTGTTCCGCATCACCGCAGTTTGTTGGAAAAAATGCGACATCAGTGCATTATCATAGTCACTTCTTACGTCATCTCTGAAGCTAATTCTGTGCACTAGCAAACAGTTTATGAAAATTTCATAGCCACCACATTGGTGTATGCTAACGTGTCTGACAGGAACACAGCTTTCGGACTTGAGTGGCAGCTGATGTATCACACCTGCTCCATTCAAGAAGCAGTGATGCGCCAAAGCAGCTTCCAGTCCCCATGCGGGACAAGATGCATCACATTACATAGCGGGAATCCTTGCCAACCGGAACCTCTCTCGTGAAATTATTCCAGCCACAGCTCTTTTTGGCATGTTCTCAGCCTTTTCCTTCTTTTATGAAATCCCTTCGCTATTTTGTCGCCGAGCTCTCCCTTTGCCCACTTATCGAAGCCATCTAGCCTCTTTCAGCCGAAAATTACCCGCCTCACTGCTTTAATTCTGAAATGACGATCTGGTTCATTAATAACTGTTCCAGCACTGGTTCATTGCATTTAGGGGACAGTTTATCACTTGAACGTATGAGAGGAAAAGACATTGTTCCGATTTGACATTCGCAGTGTTTTCACTCTGTCCTATTGACGAGCATTTATTTATCTTGCCTTTGTTGATCTTGGTTATGCGAACTTCTTTTGAAAATAATATTGCAGTTTCTTTCCTTTTTTTAAATTTATTTTTCATCTCTGTTACAGTAGTTTGTCGGTGGTTAGGCAGCAAAGTCTTTTGAATTAAATGCGTCTAGGAGTGTTTTTCTTCTTCAAAAATGAAGTGTTCTTTTATGAAGGCTGTTGAGGCAAACACCTGAAGTGAACGGTGGATCCATCCTTCCGACGTGATCCTGAATTCGGAGTTCATCAACTGCCAAGCGCTTTGAGGGCCTCTGCGAAGACTAAAAAACTCTGAAAGTAAAAGAACGGTTTTTTGAAGGCAGCGTAGGAGAGTTTTTGTAGTGCTAGCTTGCGCCGCTTTCTAAATCCTAGAAATGTAAGTCTGCCATCAAATGAAATAATGCGATGCAAAATGTTTCTTCAAAATAAATTTGAATATTTGAAAATATTTCATGGAGCAACGACCTATCAAACATTTTATAATTCTGTTTGCCACATCATTTAAACAAATCGTCAGGTGATGTAAAGTAATATGCAAAAATCTAGAATGATAAAAACTTGATTAGTGTTGAAATCCCGACATTGTGCGAAGTCCTTGCTTGATTGTTCATTGATTTGTCGGTTGAGTTTGAGTGCCGGTCGTGATACTCGGCATTCTTCGTCAGTGGTGAGTTGCATGATGTCACAGCGACGTTGAGGTATTGCTTGTTAGCGATCGGAAATTAACGCTAACAGATGGGTACGCTAACAGCTACGATTTCTGCGACCATTTCTTCTGTTACTAGCAACCATATCGCAGAGTTCAGAGTAAGTTGAATTGAGCGGAATTTAAATGAAACTTAAAAAATCGCATCACATTTGAAGTCATAGTAAAACCTCAAGACCAATTTGCTCTATTGTTTAGCGATTCGTCTGCCACCTTTAAAGTGCCGAGGCATAGGCAACCGTTGAAGCATTTTTATGTTTCAAACGCGTTGGGATGTCGGATTGTTCGATTTTCATTCATAAAGTATTTCACTTGCGAATAACATGAGATGAGATGTGCATTAACTAAAATTGCGTGTTCTTTTCGCAGATGAAAGTCGTATAATTCAAATTCTCTTATTGAAGTTCATCGAAATTCAGATGCTCAACCATTGGAAGTCAAAAGTTAAGTGATCGAATGAACGAATAATTGGTGAAGTTATTCTGTCAAAAATACTCTGGCAGGCTATAAAGCGCTTTCAGAAGTGAACCAGTTGATTGCTTTAAATTTTCAGTGGTTGGTTCAACTATCACGGGGGGAGAGGGGAGCGGAGAAGGGGCTTCACATATTGAAATGGATGAATATTATGTCGTCCAATGATGTTGAAAAGGCTAGAAGTTGTGAATCTACATAGCATTGTGTATCATGCAGACTTTTGTCCTTCAATATGCGATTCACTTAGGTGTTGGTAGTGCTTCTTGAAAGAGAAGGCTCGAGCTCCATCACGACTGAATGATTTCCTAACCGGCCATACCTATTTATAGAGCATTGGAAAAATGGTTTTTTTTCTTCAAAAAACATAAAGCTTTGATTTAAATGAGAATCTTTGCTGAGAAATGAGGAAACGTGGGTGTATTTCATGAATTTCAGAGTCAAGTACTATGGGCACTCGTGGTGGGCGTAATACTCGCATTTATATTAGGCTTCGCGATGGGTGCCAACGACGTGGCGAATGCTTTTGGCACATCGGTGGGCAGCGGTGTTATAACTCTCAAATGGGCCTACATTCTCGCAACTATATTTGAAACACTTGGTGCTCTTTTAGTTGGTTAGTTTATTATCGTTTGGCAATAAATCTATGAATTTTAAAAATTTTAGTGTGTTCTTTTTTTCGAATTGAGCAGCAGCAGAACTAAGTCCCAACCTTTCAGCAATAGGACCCTCAAAGATTAAAATTTAAGACTATTTCTGAAATCACTCTCACCAATGCTTCTTGTCACTTTCATCGGCTGACGGTGCCCTGTCATAAGAGTTCAAAAACATCCGTAAAATTCACCGATCTTTTTAGGGTACAATGTTACGGATACGATGCGTAAAGAAGTCGTCGATATCAAATTATACGTTAATCAGCCTAAAGTACTATTCGTTGGACAAGTTGCAATTCTTGGAGGTTTGCAGAAAGTATTTGTACACATTATTTTGCTGCGATTTTGCTTTCGTTCATTTCGAAAAACACTTCAATTTGATAGCGTCATCGCCGAGTGTAAGGTTTTCTATATTATTTGGCTCCTAAATTTCATAATCTTCGACTTGAAAGTGAAATACGAAAAATTTCTTGAGAGAGGCGAGACTTTCAGAAACTAAAATTCCATGAGTATTCCATATAATCCTACTAAGCAATAAGTTGAATAAAATTTGTAGGAACATAAAGCATTTTTTGAAGTAAGAGCCCATGAAATTTCATCAGAAACTTCCTCAAGATTCATTTGAATAAATCTGTTTCACAATGAACCTCGGTCAAATAATGGTCACATCAGCTTCAGGCTGCTCATCTTGGCTGCTGATTGCAACTTTTGCACATTTACCCGTTTCCACTACACATAGCATAACGGGCGCTACAGTTGGATTCGGTCTTGTTGCAATGGGTGGCAAAGGTATTCACTGGATGAAGATTGTTAGCATTAGTAAGTTGCTCATCAGTTTCGCTGTTTCATTTTACTGCAATTTTCGCATCCGCTTTTGCATACCATCCAAATTTCTCATATATACACGGTAAGTTAGCTGATCCTTTGGCTTATGTTTAGATGGCAGAACGCAAATCCTTTGTTTCAATAAAGACGGTAAATAGCATTCATGAGGGGCATTCAGTTTTGATTTTGAAGTGCAGTTTCTAAAATCTACTGGGAAACATAGGCAATTAAGAGGGTTCTTTTAAATCACAGATGGGCTAAAAAATTCACACAGCATTCATTAAGACGGATTTAATTCGTGATACGCGAATGTGTGAGGTAATTAATTCGTACTGTAATATGTTAAGAGTGGTGTATGATGAGAAGGAAAGCTAATTTCCTCACTTCTAACGGCTAAATCTGCTCTCTTCAAATATTGCCGCATTGTTTATTTTCGTGCATCCAAAACGTTTTACCAGTTGGAAAGAAATATAAAGGAAAATTCTTCGAAAAAAATGAGGCTTCTCAACTTTATAGGCGCAGTTTCCCAAAATTCCATCCAGAGAAGAAAAACCAACGAAAACACTTTCCAGCGTTTATGTTCTTGAGTTATTTTTTCAAATAAGACACTCATATGTAAATTAAAATACAATTAGCGCTATTCAAAATCTCATAGAATATTTGCAGTTGCTTCGTGGTTTGTTTCACCGATTCTTTCTGGACTTGTCTCATCAATTCTCTACATAATTGTCGATTTCTCAGTTTTGCGTCGTGTGAGTTCTTCGAAATTCATTAATTATTTTCAGTGCAGTTAATTAACCGAACAGTAATAAATAATTCATTCGTTTTTTGACCAGCCGGAAATTTTTTTCACTCAAAAATCATTCTTTATTTCTGTCCCATTGTTTGCACAGTCCTTTCAAGTGTTTGGGGGGGGGGGGGGATCATCGTTGTTTGCTGAATTAAAATCCCGATTGTTTAGTGAACAGAAGTCGTCGTTGATTTGCAAATTAAGCTGTGTTGAACGAGGGCAAAAAACGTCAAAATCCTTTCTCTCCAAAATTAATACAACTTGAGCTGGGGTGCATATATATGAGGCTTAGTTATGCATCTTTTGAATGGAGTGAAATTTTTCCTGTTTCATTGCCATCAGTTTCAGTTTGTGATCGATGTTTCTATTACTAAGCTCGGTTAATGCTGTTTCTACGGTATAGTTGCAAAGCGATCATTCGATGTTTCTTTTCGCACTTTTTCTAATGTATGTACTCGGCGCTATAGATATATAATCAAACCTGGTGTATATGAAGATACGCCCTATTACAGACATGCGTTACGTATATAAAAATTCGGTGCATATATATGCATACTATAAGATCGTAGCTGCCGTCTGATTGATTTAAATATACAAATCTTCGATAGTTTTCATTGGAAGGAACAACTGGCAGCCAGCTGGCAGCTTGCTACATATATTTTGCAATTATATAGCTATCTGTATGATCGTGTAACCATTTGGTAACTGTATCGCTATTGTATCTTACAGTCATTTCATGAATTTCAACGGAGATTTTCTTTTTTCAGTCGAATCCATTTCGTAGCGGTCTCATTGCACTTCCGATTTTCTATTGGTTTTGTATCGCGTTCAATGTGTTTGCAGTCAGTTATCAAGGATCAAAATGTATATCGCATTTATTTGTTCATCTTTACATTTTTACTCAAATGCCGTTGTTACTTTTTTTGAATATAAGTCATTTTGGTTGCAAAAAATGGGAACAATTAAAACCATTGCTGATGCAATGTTTTATAAAAATATTATGACTTAGAATTTCATCATCCATCAAAAATGTCTTAGTTTTGCGGAATTTTCACTCAAATATCGCTACAATAACAACAAATCCTTCAAAATTTTGAGTAAATGTTATTTTATAAGTATTTATATTTTGGCTATTCCCTGTTTCTGTAACTAAATTACACTTCATGACTGATTGAGAGTGAATTTCAGTATTACATTTGGCTAGTATACCGCTTTGGCTGAGTGTCACGATCAGCTGTGTGATCGCAACAATTTGCGCTATTGCGATTCATTTCATCCTTGTGCCCTACTTGAAAAAATGGACTGAAGGTAAGTCCCACTGTCGGTTGATGAAATAACCAAAAATAGTTAACGGAGTTTATTTGGCAATGGAGGTTTGTGATGAGAACGGATGATTTGAATAGGATTATACATTTAAGACACTTGACGTGGAGTAATTTGCAAAAAAATTATTCGAATTACGTGGTTGTGGAAAGGAATGATTGTTCAGATGTTATCACGTTTGACGATATTCTCAAAGTTTTTTCTTGCGTGATGATCGTTTACAGAGAAAGTCGCCGAGCTAGCAGAAAGGTGCACAAAAAGTGACAACAAAAGGGGGGAATCGATCACGACCACTCCCAATTCAAAAATTCAAGAAGTGGATGAAATTATTAGCTCTGAGACAGTGGCTTTTGCAGTTTAACTCCTTATAAAACTCTGAATTTTGAACTTTTTTTTTCACAGAATAGAGCAACATTCGTTACTCATTTCGTCTTTACTCGAAAGCTATGCGTTGCATTAAAGTCTGAATCAAATCACTCTCTACGCGTTTCGGGGTCAAGAACTCTGAGATTTTATTGAAGGTTGTACTGCATTTGAGCTTGCCAGATTTGGATTATCTAAACATGACACAGTGATGACACATGAGTTTATAATAAGAGGTGGAGGGGAAATGTTTATTGATGTATTTGTAATATCAGCAATATGTATAGTTCTTAAACTGTTGGGTGTCTTGAAAAGCTTCCGTTTTTGATATTATTATCCTGCTTTTGATGAAATGTGGTCGATTTTTGCACTTTCCTTCAATGGAAGGGAATTATTTCCATTTAATGAATGTTACACTGGAACTGAGGACTTTAACAAAAGCGATGTAACACCGGAATCAGCAACATTGAATTTGAGAGCATGGTATTAATTGAACTAGTGGCGTCGTAGTTCGTTCCTCTTGCTGAACTTTACTTTTAAACGTTTATTTAAAATCGAGTTGAAAATCCACAGCTTTTAACAAAATGATCAGCTATCAGACTAAAAGTCTTTAACTTAGTTTTCCAACTTTTAGCAGCGGAAATTATACAAGATGTCCCTGTTCTGAGTGCACCACCGAAAAATAGACTTAATGAGACCTCGTTTACACATCAAACCACATTCGCAATCAGCGATGACGATCACCGATCGGCGTCATCACAGAGTACGTTTTACGCGAGTGGATTTGGCTGATTAAATAACATCACTTTATTCATTTTCTTATACCTTTTTCTGGACCTCTTATTCGTGTTTTCTATGTTATATTCAATAAGCAGCAGTCTTAAATAGAATTTTGAGTGCGTTTTACATCACCTTTATGCGCTTTTATTAAGAGTTTTAGGGAACATCCTGAGGCTTCCTCCCAGCTTGTCGAATTGACTCCTTCAGGAGAGCTGTGATAGGAAGTATCGGTTATGCGCTGTGGGGTGCAAATAGCTGAGCATCAGTACATTCGTTTTTCCGATATGTGTAAAGATGTTCATTCTATCCTCTTAAGTTTCCTTACCCTATCTCGTCCTCTATCACGCCTACACTGCTATTCATACTACGCACGCCTTCAATGTGCTATAGAAAAGTAGTAAGGAAACAGTGTCGTGGAAACATAATCCGAGCACTTGGTCAGCTGAATCTAAGGTTCGATTCTGATGCCATAATCAAGTTTTGTTTCGAGGGGCACAAATTGCTGCGTATTACGATGAAACGTGGTCAATATTCGGATGACATTCCCACTTCGTTTTTAGTAAGTATTTGAACTATGTCTCCATGAAGTGGAATTTCCGATGAATTTAATGAAAGTTCTATCTGAAATTCATATTGAGCGGTTAATAACGTCACCCCATTTGAGGTCATTCAACTGCCATACGGAGCGAGCAAAGTGAATTAAGCACTTTAGATGTCATTCAGCATTCATCATTGCGTAAAGAGGACTCTGCAGTCTCGTCAAATATGAAATCGGCCATCAAAGGTTAGGGAGCACTATATTTTACGTAATATTTTACTACTAATATGAGGAGGTGCTCATTTACTATCAACGTTTTTTGCGTCAACAATTCTTAGTAATGAAATGGAAGTGTCAAGTAAAACGCATTTAATTAGAATATCTCTCAGCGTTTGTCCATGCGTGCATGCATGTGTCCGTTCTTGTATTTGCATATTCAACTAGCATTTAACTTATTAAATGGCCGTTTGCTGCCTTGCCAACTAAATTTGCGTAATCATTAAGACTTTACCCAGCGATCGCTGACTCTGTCGTCTGACCAGCAATTATACTTTATGAGATGCCATTGTAGTGGCCGAACTCTTAATTCTCCTTCGTTTCTGAAGTGTTCCCCACATTGAGAGCATGAAAGCCGCTTTTGTATAACTGCTGAGCGCACGTGTGATCAAAAACATTTTGGCTTTGAAGTGGTCATAACATTTACAGCTCGCTTAATGTGGCGATCTTTGGGATTGGCGGCCCGCCTGGTATGGTGCTCTATACCCCACAGATTGAGCATCTGACCTAGTGTGGTGGTCAGTGTGCCCCACTGGCTTAAGCATCCGTATTATTCTGCGTAAAATTTTTTCAGTAGCCGAAGGTTTCACACGGTGGTTTCTACCATCACAAGGCAGAAGATCCGATGAAAAAACATTGAAGGTCTTCTCATCAATCCAAGTGTTCACTGCTTGTTTTGCTGGATTTGCTCATGGGGCGAATGATGTCAGGTAGGCAACTGATTTTTCTTCTCTTGGTGCCTATCACTTTCAAGTGTTGTATGCAAAGGTCAGTCGGGTGGAGCGAGGGAGGAGAAGTGGCGTCTCATCTTATATGCAAAAATTGTTTGGGTCAAGGGTGGTAATATTTCATGTGCAAAGATCGCCCAGATAAAGAGGGAAGTAGTAATTATGTTTGAACAAGTCATCCCCGGACTATTGTGCCAATAGTTAATGTACTATGTTTTCCCGTTGTTAAAACGGTGCGGTTATTTGCATTTCAATTCTTTTGTTCCCGATGTTCGCAAATCTACCGCTGCATAATTTTGGGTTTAAGAGTTGTTATTATATTTTGATGGCCGTTCATTAGTGAATATTCTTATTTACGTCAATTTTGAGTATTTCAGTAACGCAATTGCTCCACTCACTGCATTGTTAGCGATTTATATGCATATGGACGTTGAGCAGAAGCGTGAAACGCCGATCTATGTGCTGCTCTACGGCGTATTTGCAATTTGTGTCGGTCTTGTTGCACTCGGCAAAAAGGTCATTTTAACGGTTGGCACCAAAATGTCGAAAATTAATGCAGCCAGGTGAGGCTTTCTTTCAAGTGTAAACGAAGCTTCATTTGGAAATTGTTCTCATAAGCATACGGAATGCAATAGTACACTTTTGAGTGATAAAGAAGCGGCTTCTTTTTGCCGCTCCCTATGATATACTTCAATTTAAACCAAACTACTAGACCAGTTTATTACGAGCTGTATTAATGTATTGCAGTGGATTTGCAATTGAATTCGGTGCAGCAGTCACAGCGTTACTAGCGAGTAAGGCGGGTTTACCTATCAGTACGACGCATTCGTTGGTATGTGATTATCTCTTTGTGACTTCGTATGACCGACCATAATTATTTCTTATCAGTCAACCTAGCTCATTGTTTTAATCAGGTTTGGAAAAAAACGAAGATTTCAAAATGTAGATGCCCTGAAAGTTTCTTTCAGTTCGTTGGCAGAGTCAGCGTTGACGGTTCTAGCCAGCTTAGAGGAACGCAACGCAATTAAGAAAGCAATAAACAAGAAGATAAGAGTAATCAATTTTTTAGGCTGACGTAATAAAAATCCCGCAAATTAAATACAATCATTTCCCCGCGAACAGAGCTTTCGAATGATTTCGTAGGTATATTCTAATGGTTCGCCCAGTGAAATCTTCACTTCTTTACCTTCAATTCTTTGTGAGAATGTCTTTTGTTGTGTTGGAATGACTGATTCTTTGAAGGCAGAGCGACTGGTAGAAGCTACAATATTTTGCAGGTTGGGAGCGTTGTGTTTGTGGGAGTAGTGAAATCACGACGAGGTGTTGACTGGAAGGTCTTCACAAGTATTGCACTCTCTTGGGTGGTAACCCTTCCTGTGTCAGGTATGCATTTTGTAAATAATATCAACCACTTCAATTTTTAACGTTATGTGTATAAGCATAAATATAAATATAAATATAAAAGTGAATACATATATTTGTTTATTTATGTATGTAATAGTTTAGGCTGTTTTTCATTTTTAGTCCTGCCACTTGCCGTGTAGGCGCATCGGCTTCTCTTTGAAGACTATTGTATACAAAGGCACGAGCTTCCAAATGCAGTGTATCCGTAAATCTCTCTGTCCGACGTTACGGTGAGGTGCAGGGGAACCTGTGCATCATTTTTGGGGCAGCGGTTCATCGTCACGCGAACCTCAAGCGCAAGGAGAGTGCAGAGTCGAGGGTGAAAGAGTGATTAGATTGACAGGCGAAAACCACTCATCCATTGAATTTTTCTATTTCATACTATGCAGGTGGAGGATGGTAAGTGAAGAACAGGCTTAATTTTATTCATGCGCTCATTAACAGTCAAGGAAATAACTGCGTCAATATAACAGTAAAGAGAGCGTAGCAGTGTACAGTATGAAAAATAAACAAGCAATGTCGGAAAGCTGTCTACGGTCCTTGTGAGAGTACCATTTAATTGACGTCGGGCACAAATTTGCGAAGGTCACTGAGTGAATTTTTTCAAATGTAACTTCACTGTCCATTCCCTTGCTGGTAATATCTATTGCCGATCCTTGAAATGTCTCGTTTGGATTTACAGTCAGTGGGAATACCTGTATTTATACTGAAAGAATTTACGATGAGATTAGAAGTAGTGTGCACTTGCGATATGTCTCTTTCACGGTTAACCAAAGAATGCTATACGTTTATGAAGCGCTTCGATTAATCGTTGTTAATGAATTGACGATATAGGCGAATGAGTTACAAAATCTCAAAACTGTAGAGCTGCAAATTTTGATAACCTCTTAAATATGAGTGCGAAAATTTTTTCATTATTTGATCCTGTCTTATTTATAAGTAGTCTGGTGAAAAATATAAATAAAGATTGCTATTTTTCTCTTCAAAATTGGTATCAAACATTGTTCATTTAATTTATTTCCTGCAGTTTCATTTAATTTATCTCGTGAGAACCGCTAAAACTAGCTTTACTCTAATTTAATGCTCCGAAGGAGAATCAGGAGAAATCTTCAAGTAAGCTGTTCTGTCCAATTTTTGAAACCAATTTCAAATTTTCGAATTAATTCTAATTTTTAAATTAATCCCAATTTTCCAAACTGATTTCCATTTCTCAAGTTGATTTCAAATTCTCAAATGAATTCCGATTTTTCAACGTCATTTCAGTTTCCGAACCTAATTCCATTTTCTTTTCAGGTCTGATTTCTGCTGCTATTATGTTCTTTCTAAATTTTGCTTTATAGTCACGAAAGACATTTATGTTTGAAACTGATTTTTCGAGTGTGTTAAAATCATTGTCTATATTTATTAATACTATGTGGGAAATTTGCTATTTGTGATTGTTATCAAAATCGTTAATTTTTATTATTCAGCTACAGCAGAATTATTTATTCAATTTTTTTTGGAAGAGTATTTTCCATGTCTTTTAAATTTCAAAACAGATACGGATAGATATATTATTTGCATGACGACGAGCAATTATTAGAAAGTCGAGAAAAAATGAGACAAGTATTTTGATGGCAAAAAATTTTGATGAATTTCACTGCAGTTGATCGTTTTTCTTAGGTAATATTATTTGGACTGATTAACTTGGAAAATTTTGGAGGAAAATATTCTTATGTGGATTATCAACTGCAATAAGAAACTTGAAAATCTAGGTCATGTTTCATTTATCGATCTCTTTTTTAGCGATCGAATTTCTGAAAATTGGATAAAATTGTAAAAATTTTTGTTTGCTATGAAGGTGGATTTCATTTAAAGTGATCGAATTTTTCGTGTTTTCGGTTAGGCGTATTCGATTATTGCATTGTGGTGAGATTCGACTGATCGGATCGATACGATTACTCCGTTTTTTAATGATAGAAGAGTAAATTTATGGGGAGTGCCATAAGGCTGAACCTAAGCACCAAACTGTGGTTGTTGCTTGGAAACGAAACGTTTGAACCGGTTCAGCTGGTCGGTTTTTTACGCACCTAAAGGTTGCTGTGAAAGTGTTTTTTCACTGCATCAATTGATCTTTTAAAAAAATCATCTCCTTTGCTGCAAAAGTCGTTCTTTCAGTGCAAAAAAGACCTTTATTGTTCTCTTTTGTTTTCTTCAACAAACAGTAAGGTTCCTTTCAGTTGCATCCTATTGTTGTCGTTTGTTTTCTCTATTGTGTTTTACATTTATTTTAACAAATATTTGATCGCTCAGACTTCAAGCGCACTTTGCTTCTATTTGTTGGCTATTGGTTCCGTTTAATTTTCTTTAGGTGATAGTTGCATATAGTGTAAATCTACGAGTTCATACTTGTTGGATGTAATGGTTTGGACCATAAGAAAGGCTGTAAAGGGTGGCCTCAATGCAGAGTCTACTAACGAGGGGAGAGTGCGTTTACACGAGCTGGAGTTGATGCTAGACGGGGAAGTTGTTTAATGCTATTTCAAATCACTCCTTTGGGAAGGTATTTTTGAAATGCCCGCTGCCTTTTTTCTTCAACAATACCGTTTTAACAGGGTGGAAGCGGTCTTAATACCTATCTTATCGGAGTCTGAAATCGCGATTCGAATTCAAGAAAACCTACGGGCAATTAAGGAGTAAGAAATTTATATGCCCCTTTAACCGGATTGTACCTTCAGTTCATACCGGTCGAGTCGAAAAAAGTTTTCGTTCATTATGTATGTGAGAGAACATTGCTGCTTTACTGAGCAAACTTTACTATTTATTGATAATTTATGCGATCGGTTGGTTTCGTAGATTGGATTGAATGGGCACGTCTCATATGAACTGCTGTTGCACGCTTCTCCATTTATCTTTCAATTATTTGTTATAGTTGGAAAAGTGTGAAATAAGAACTCTCTGACATCGTTCACTTCGTTTCTTGCGAACTTTGTACTGCTGCCGGGTGGTCGGGAAGAGACGAGGCGAATGGAACCGAAGTTTACTGAAACAACCCAACTGGGTAAGCTAACACAGCGGCGGCTAAAAACCATCAATATCACTGAGTAAACACGCACGACGGTTCACGGGTTTGAAATACGCAACTACAGAAATAGAGAAACAGCGAAATATGATGGGGCGGAGAAGAACAGATATCACCGAGACCGATCTGTGAAAAATTGAGTTGCAGCGCGGTCATTCATCACAGTACAAACTTTAATAAAATTGTTATGTTTCAGCGATGCATTAATAGAATGTTTGTTACTTATAATTGAGTATTCAGCAGTGTTTATTGCTTTAACGATAGCATAAAAAAGAATACGCTTGTCAATAGATTGTTTCGTCCCTTGCTTTCATCGAGATTTTGAGCAATACTTATGTACTTAAATACCGTATGCAATGCTTAAAAACACCTTTCCGTGACGTATTCTACATCCAAATGAATCTTACTTCAGTTAGCATAATGACACGAATAAAATTTTGAGCGCAAATTTGTTCCTTGAGAGGAGGTAGGTTCGAGTTTTATCTCTAATTGTGGTTACTAGTGAAGGGATTAAGAAGCAAACTGCCAAAGGACCACAGAGCAGTTTGACAGATTGGAGGTGCTTAAAAAAGGTCGCAGGATTGTTCTTCGCGGCCTGCGAGTCTGCTTCCTTTCTCATCAGGAGGGAGGAATGAACCACCTGCTGCAGTGGGCTAATGAAAGCAGGTGATAGCGCTCGCCAGTGACCTAACATGATATATGTATCTCACGGGTGTATCGACGAAGTGAACTGTTTGCCGATATGTATGTGAGCAAAAACAGGAAGAAACAGAAAAGTCCATAAAGTAATAGTCCTAGTGAACAGACATTGTATACATAAGAGCAGCGGTAATGTGAAGGTCGAAGCGGCTGAGCCGCCGTTTGGTATGAGACAGTCCGTGACTCCTGCAGCGGAAACTGTGCAGAATATTGCTTGTAATGCAGTAGGTTTTAACGACTTCAAACCGATGCGTAAAGATGCTAAGTGAAATATTTCTAAGGGGAAATGTCGGAAGAACCACACTTACTTTTATAAGAGTGAATCATGTCGAATCCAAGCCTACGATATTTCGGTGTCTCCAGGCTAGAGATCTTGTAGTGCAGCTTGCCTCGTATGGTCTGGTGCAAAATTTTCTAAGCTTATTTCAGTCTGGCAGGATCATTAAATTGTCAGCGAACCGGGTTTATTAATAATGCAAACAGCAACCTAGGTGTACAGGAACTGCATGTTCCGATTGGTCCGCCGCTTATTCAGTGCATGTTTAATTACCGCCCACGCGACCACTTGACCATTCAGCTATTGACCAGCTGAATGCGCACACTTCGATTTGTTGTTGTTTCTGACCGTCCCTGTTTCTTTGATGAATAATGTTAACGACTTGAATCTATCCTGCCTCCATGTTCTCTTCCCAACTTTCATCCTTCTGAGTGAATTATCTTGAGTCCGATGCATTCTCTTTCACCTCCTCGGCTGTTGTTCACAGGACAACGACTCATAACGATAATGAATTATTCCTTTGGAATATTACTAACGCATTCGTAAAACACCTAAAGATCGATGAGAACACTCATTTGGGGCTGCAGTGGGAACGAATGAGCAAACAGAACGGAGAAGAAGGAAAGTGGGAAAAAGAAAGGACGGAATTGTTGCAGCAGTATCTAAATTCATAGATGCAGTGCTCAAAGAGAAGAGACAAAAATGTCAATGAAAGTCAAGTGGTTCGACGTTCATGAAATAAACTTCAATGAGGTGAACTTTCGATTTATTCGTAAGCATAGACGATTCAATTTTATCGAAATAAATATCGTAAGTGCTAAGTGTAGCACAGTCATTTGCTGCAGTAGAAAAACCGTTCCGCATTTCAGCAATTCTATTTTATATATCGCTGAGAAGACAACTTCGGAATGCTGCATTGGTAAATTTGATTATTATTTTCGTGCAAAGAATGAATATAAGTATTTGCAAGGATTCAAATAATATCTTTCTTGAAGAATGATAACCGACTGCGATCGTTTTATATCAATGAACGTCATGCAGACGTCTGTTGTGTCACACTACCATGCAACCCAACATTCCTCATGTGTCTTGCGTGAAATACTTGAGTGCATGTGCTGCATAATTGAATGGATGTAAAAACGAAATGAAATATTCCCATATAATTGCAGCGGTGGTAATAATGAAAGAATTGTGGTCTCGAGATATGTTAGTATTCGACGAGTTTACTTCTTGAACGTTTGGAAGCCAGATTCTTGGCTAGGAATTGCACGAGGTGGCCATTTGGTTCCCTTGTATTGCATTAAATGACTGCGACCACCTGCGATCCGCAGGAAAATAGCTTTTATTAGTGTTGAGCGAACTAGGACGACAAAGGTAGATGAACATGGTAAAAGTGCCTCTTTAGAGACAGCATCTCATCAAAATTCGTTGAATCGCTTGCTACATTTATTTCAAACAATGCAGAAAAGCTGCGGACACTTAAAATTCCGTTTCCGGATACTCTACATGTCAAAGTCCTTCTGGAACGGCATGTTCCCGCAAAATGCAGGCTTGAGATGAAAGGTCAGGTTTTTATACCTCTTTGGAGATTATGACATTTGTTCACACATAGCGTTTTCTTCATAGTTGCGAGTGCTCGCTGGTAGTTGTTTTCTCAAACTGAGCTGGAGCGAAGTGATGCAGCTATTCCTTCGGATGCTTCCTGAGACAAGGGTTTGCGGCAGTACAGCACAGTTCAAAAATGGCGTCAAACTTGCAGCAGTGGTTTGCAATGTTCCTCTTAATCGTTGTTCCTCGAAGGTTGCTTAATTTAATGTCTCTTATTGTTGTTACTTCTTTGTCTTCTACAATAAAGTGCTGTTTCGCTGAATACTTACTTGCTTTTTCCCTCAGCGTTTCGAAGTCTGAAACCTCAGCCACCTTGTTTGAAGAGGTCATCTCCCGACATTTCCTTATTTCCTTGTATAGCACTTTTTATCCGCGAAGGCAACGCGTGTTCAAAACATCCTTCATGAAGATGGGAAAATTTTTGGGGCTAGGGGGACACCGGCGTACACTCGCCGGTAGTGCGGAAAGGGGGAACGCTCGAGTTCCAAAGAGCCCCATAAAGCCAAGGGTTTTTAGAGCGCAGGGACTCTCGGCTATGACCCCCATAGTTTAAAATCAGTGAGTCGTCTTTCGGCGATGACTCCAGAAACGAGGATTGTGGATTGAGATGAATTCCGGGAAATAACGTGCGCCCGGGCGTATGGGATCACATTTCATTTCATCAGTGAATATTTGGTCGGATCGGTAAAGGTGTGTGAGACGCCCAGGGGGTCAACAGGTAGCTAACGCGTTCTACGGCCGCTCACTTAGGCGCATGCCTTTACTTCGAAGTTTGAAGAAGCCCAAGGCAAGTATTTTTTGCGCAATTTTATGTCCAGAGGTATAAAGAGAGATTTTCGAATGCACATGGCGAGCATATCGCGACCATTTGCAGGTTCTTCCCGATGAGGTAAAACAAAGCTGCATGGAGTGCCAACGTGTGGACGAGCGGCAAATTTCATAAATAAACGGCAGCTACAGAAGCGAACCAAATGACAGGCGGAAGAACCAGGAAAAAACCACAGATCATGCAAAATGCCATAAAAACTGAGCAAGAATTGTATAAGTGCGATAAGGTTTCGTCCATAATACAATAATTAATGGCAACGTTTCGATCTGACCGACCCATTTTTTTTTACCGTTTTAAACCATCAATTACCCCGTGAAATTTGCGTTCCCACCTCCGCCACTCAAACAACCATCATTCCTAATAACTGGTGTACGAGAACCGGACCGACCGAAGCAGGTAGTTTGGAACGGTTCCGTTACTTGAGCTGAGTTTCGTAAGATGCTGCAGATGATCTCATGCAGACTCAGGGTTCGAATGCACTGAATCACGGAACGATGTGACGCAAAAGCGCCTAGTTTGTTGCTCAAATTCGCAGGAGTTGCAGAGAGCAGTCAAAACAAATTCTCTTTGCATGTGCGTTCGACTGTAAAATTTTGCGGAAGTGCGTCCCCGCGGTATCAGCAATATATGGCCGTTTCAAGGAGGATTTCCAAACCGTTCATTGATATTTGCTAAGGCCTTCGACCGAGTCCAAACCTTCAAGGAATGTTTATTTTGCATATTTGCAACAGACGTGTTACATGCCGCTTTATTCCTTCGTTCTCTCACTTTGCCTTCAGTCGTCTTAGTCTCACTTCTTCATTGCGGTCGCGCGAAATCGTCCACGCGGTAGGGCCACCGTGGTTCTTTCTCACGGGCGTTTAAGAGGGTGACAATGCAGGATGTGCTTCAACTATGTGGAAATTCCACATCGCACCTTCATAGTGGTTGCATTTTGATTGCGGTTCAACTATCCTGACTGTTCATAGTTTCTGACTATTACGGCAACTCACCTGAGTTGATCCATCTATTGATAGAAAAGTGGATGGGAGTGATTGGGATCCCGGGGGGACAGAGGGCGACAACAGAGCACATATCAACGGATGTTAGTTCACTGCGGGCAGTTGTTTCATGCGTGCTTGAGCAAACTGAAAGCAGCTTGTCCAACATACCTCGGCTAGCACGGCTAAATATGACTTGTGGTATGGCACAAGTAATAGAAGTACCAGGTGTGAGTTTAGGGCTCCTCCTTAGGCAGAGAGGAGGTCATTGTACACGTTTGGGTTCCTTAATGGGGCTCTCTTTTAAAAAAACTCGTGAATAGCGCAACTGCGTGAAAGATAGTCGAAATTACTGGTGCACACTTCTCAATGCAAACATCAAAATAATAACAAATAGGGAGGAGGGGTACTAAATAGAAGTGCAACTTCTTGTGACCGTCATCGACCGTTTAATCGGGGGTAATATTCTACATAGCATACCCTTACTAGTTTGTACTATGAGCACCCAACTCGTCGGCAGCAGTGTTTCGCCCGCTTTCAACTTTGCATTCCTCAAAGTCTTTGGAATGATCTCTGCGTGCGCGATAACGGTCGGTGGTAGCTAGCGGAAGAACTGCAGCTGATCGGTGACAAAAAATAGAACAACGCTGCATGGGTCGCTCTATAAACTTACTGCCAGAAATCCCAGATTCACAGGCATACGGCTAATGTTATCCACGTTCGTCCTTTTCTTTATGTACTGAATGTTTCGTCCATGGAAGCCCTAAATAACTGGCTGGATTTTTGCTTCTGAAGTGATCAGAAGGTAAAGTGCTAACTGAACATTTGAGAAGCATTCGAGTAGTGCTGTTCGACTCTCTCATGAGTGAGAACAACGCATCATCCTTTTTATGCAGGATGCTTTTTTTGAATGCGCTTTTTCTGTCTTTCGACTTAGGTGCGAGCTTTCTGTGGTTCTATTTCTTTGAGCGCGGCTTCAGTGACATTTGAAAAGATTTGCAGAAATGTTTACCCTCCAATGGGCTTTGTTCGATAGTGATATTGGAATTTACAAATATTCTGATTCATAAGGTGCATGAATATTTTGTATTTAAGAGGATAAGAAAGGGAAGGTGGCATATTTATTGCAAAAATGATTTATGGCTTGAATTCGAGGCGAATTCCCTCTCATTGGCTATCGAATCGAGAAGAAAAAGCTCGCGGGCGAGGCACTTCAATAAGTTGCTCAGTTCTACACTGTGGCATTTGTTATAATATCAAGAGGTAACAACGCAAAGGATGCAACTACCGGAGTGCGGATGTTACAAATTTCATTCGGTACGGTTCGGCGCCGTCCTTGCTTCCTCCCTTCTATCGAGCGGTGCTGTATGTGCCTTTCCGGGGACTGAATTAATCAGGCAGTAAACATTTGCGGGAGAACTGCAATCTACAGTTCCTCGAATTTAGTTCCAGTCAGTCATAGCTTGAGACCGAGTGCCTCATCTGCATATATAAACGTAGCCGTTAACGCACTGCCCTAAAAATATATGAAAGGCCGAAGCTTGCAGGATATTTTAAATCATTCATTTAGATCCTTGAGCCTCCTCACTTCAACAAATACGACAAATACGACGACGAATATT
Organism: Ascaris suum; assembly: GCA_013433145.1. Taxonomy (NCBI): domain Eukaryota; kingdom Metazoa; phylum Nematoda; class Chromadorea; order Rhabditida; family Ascarididae; genus Ascaris; species Ascaris suum. Next base: position 4,018,438 of record CM024178.1, on the reverse strand, counting down.
CGTGAGTCCGCTCACCTTCTGTTGGCGACCAATCCCATGTCCAGACTGGCAGCGGCGGACGATATTCAGGTTTGAGCATTTTTTTTCTTTCATGAGAGCTGTGCATATTTCCATGAGTTCTTGAACGCTACAAAAATTCTCTGAGCTAGAGTAAAAATCCAGTGATTTGCCGCACAGTGAGAACAGTAGAAGCTAAGTGTTTACTCCTCTCCCCGTCGGCTAATTTAAAGTTAGTCCCAAGATAGTCTATTTTACCTCTTCCCAACGTTAGTGTGACATTGTGGAATAGGAAAGTGAAGAGGTTCCCACATCTGCCGCGTAATACCGCATCAGCGTGATCCGTGAGTACAGTGCACGTCGGAGGTTGGAAGTCGATAAGCTTGCCAGCCTCGTTAATTCAATTTCAAACTGAACTTGGTCCAACTCAGGTTGTGACAGCCGCTCCTGTGACTAGGGTGCTCCCACGGCGATTTTTGAAGCGCTCAGACTCGGCGCCATTGTCGGGACTGGATTGACTTGATAATGATTGCAAGAAATGCATGTATTTCTCCAGTTCGCACCTTTCTAAATTGACCACGCTGTCGGTGTAAACGCCGCAAATGTTTCGGACGACTCCATTTGAGTGCGTAATTAAATTCGAGTTGTTGCAGGCGGACAGCGAATGCAAATGTGGAAAAGCGCAGTTGTCGGTGAATTGTGCAATCATGGGCAGTTACGACAATGCGCCTTGTGCCTGCGGTTTGGTGTCCTTTCGTACTACGTTAAAGTAGCCACCGATGAACACAGTTTTTGTGTGCCGATGAGGCGTGACAGTTAGCAATCGACAAGCAACTCGCTTTTTGTTCATTTGTCGATCATTAAAGTCATAGTGAAAAGATATATCTTGCACCTTGGTTGTCAAGTTTGAATAAAATTTCCGAAGCTCAAACGTAAGCGGTTAATGAAAGTTGACCTTCCATTTCGAGAAGAAGAAGCTCAGGTCCAATCATAGTGTACTTTGGAACTTTCAAACTATGACCGTCAGTTACATCGACACAGGGAATGCAGTTACCCACAACACCTTAACGAAGGCCACCTGTCATGAGAGGAAGTAATCCTACCCAGATAATAAAAAGTGTCCTTAAAGAGAGGTGGAACTGCTAATGTGCGAAATTCGCAAGGAAAGAAAGACCTCATCTGCAACGCGTCTGGTATTCTTCAGGGAAAAACCCGCAACGGAACAATACAACCCAGTAGAAGGGAGGGTGGTGGGAGTGTAGGAACTCGCAAAGAAGACGAAGGATTTCTCCTGACCTGATCTGTATTACAGGAAGATCTGATCTGCTTCAAACTGGCTGGCTTCCGACGACAGCAGGAATATTTGTTGCACATCCTCGGGAGACTGTCATTACTGACTTTAGTTCCATAAGATGTCTCATTCCAGAGGTTCATACAATGTCCGTTCCGTAGTTCTGCCGTAATTTGCCCGGAAAGCATGGAGGGCAGAAGGGACAGCAGGTCATAGGGAAACTTTCCACCATCACTAAAGTGTTATCATTAGATACGTCGAGCTTGCGAAATTGAGAGGGATGTTCTTTCAGTTCCTGTGCATATGGAAGGCTGCACCAGTGAGCCGTTCTTTTGCCGATGATTCTCGCTCAACTGTGAGCTGTTCCAAATCACATGACACACACAGACGCACCCTTTAACGCACATGTATGCGGAAATTCACGTACAAATGCCTGCGCTCAAGTGCACCCCATATGTGCATAAACATGTAGAAGCACACAAATGTACGCACCTACACATATATACAAAAATGCCGCACCAAAGACACCCATATACGTATGCACGCTTACACATACACACATACATACAATCATAGGCGCTACGCACACAAACGCTCGTGCACATGCGCACGCAGACACACGAACAGATGCGCACAAGTACACGCATACACATGTATGGTTATTCATTGCAGACGATATCCGGAAAGGAGGTGGCGAGGTAGAGAAATCAGTTGTATCTGCACCTGACGGAGGATACGGATGGGTGGTGGTTTTTGCTGCGTTCATGTCAAACTTCATCGTGGATGGAATATGTAACTCATTCGGCACCTTCATGGCCGTTTATCAGCAGCACTTCGAACAATCGAAAGCAGTTATCTCGCTTATCGGATCTCTTCTCATTGGATGCTACTTGCTCATAGGTTACTTGCTCACTATTTCGGGAGGGAACATTCTCAAATAAGTGATTTTTCTTATCACCAAACTGCTATTGTTTTCATTTTTTCCCCTTGAGGTCTTTCCGCTTGCAGCGAACACCTCATTGGGCTACCCGTACTCAATGTAGTCGGGAATGTTATGTGTGCTGAAAAAACTAGGAGATAATTTTCCTTCTCTGGAGTGTTGCAGTGTTGTACAATGCTGTATAGGATAATGCTTCTATTCTAAATTCTGTGATGTCCTAACAGAATGTGCATAGGTTTATGTTCTGTAACGGGCGGTATCTGATGTTTATTTATGAGGTGCTAATTTTCAGAAGTCGTGGGCGAAAAATCCTTAACGGCTTTCAACAACTGCTATTCAGTAACAGAATGAACAGCTATAAAAGAGAACGGCAGCACTCATGATGCATATTTTTTAGTGGTAAAGAGGCATGCGATTATGAATTTAAAGCAATAAAGAGCGGATTTAGGATAGACGATATTCGCGTTAAATGCGACGAATCTGCTTAGTACAAGTAGTTATAACGGCGCGATAGTGCACAGCTTGCAAGAAATGGGTATTGCGGTCAATACTTCATGCTTGTCAATTCTACGAATGTTCCCATAGCGGTCGGAACCTTCAATTCGGTATTATTCATGCCGGATGTTAGTTACAGACTAAGAATCTTTCTTGGAGTATGAAGTGCGCAAGTTTGCTATAGAATATTACTTGAGTTTCAAAAGCCGATAGAATATTAGCAGCAAGAAAAACCATAAATCGCTAGATTTTTTGTTGCAGGTCCTCTCGCAGGTGGCCTGGTGAACAAGTATGGTGTGAGACCTGTGGTGATCGCTGGTTCTCTATTAGCGGCGATCTCATTTGCGGCATCGATATTCTCTCCAAATGCCTATGTTTTTATGCTTTCGTATGGAGTATTCGGCGGTAGGTGTCTATTCTTGTTTTGCCTGGATGAAAAAAAGGTGATGAGTGCTTCTTTGGGAGGGCTGGACCTAGTCCGCTATTCTAACTTCACAAGATAGCAAAGAATTTCGGAAAACAGAGGAAGTGCATGAAATAGGACTGAAGTAATCCCAGTGAGCACAATGAGAAGCGAGGTGACCGTGATGAAGCCAGTTGGATAGCTGCATGCAAACGGATGTCCCTAAGAAATATTATTTCATATGAAAAGATGACTCCTTGTTTCGCCAACTATACATTTCACGTCGCTGTAACGAGGATGCATTTCTTTTAAAATATGTTGATTTCGACGACTTCGTTATACAACTTCTTATCCTCCCCCCTCCTTCGCCTTTTTGGGGACTTTTTCAACAAGGCTCCTACGGATCGTCCTGCGTATCCAATGTCGTTCTTTGTTGCTGTGGTCACATTGGCAAGTCACAGTATTTGCAGGTACCACTTGAACACACGCAGTTGATAATTGTAATAAATGCGTTGAAAACAACAGTAGGCAAGAAACAACCATCAAGTGCAGAGTGGGGATGTACTGGTTTTCCAACCACCTCGCAGGAATTAAGGATAAAAATAGTAATTGTTTTTAAGACCTCGAACTTTTTTTTCAAAACTCCAGAAATGTTTGTAACGCATCTTCTCGTTTTTCGGAATTTTCTTGTGGAATTTCCGAGGCCTTACTGATCCTGCTACGAGGCAGATTAGGCGTGCCGACCTCCCTGCCAGGAAATCATCGGAATGGAATAAACTTGCAACTGAAATTTAGTTCATTTCTGCACGAGTAACACTGTTGACCGATTTTCACATGGAGCTTGTTGAATCTGCAGACAAAATGTTGAATCTGTAGGCAACAATTTGCACGCTGAATGAGTCGAATTTTGCGCGACACGGAGAAAATTTCTTTAAGATTTGTATTACCTTCATAGGTATTACATTAGAATTTGCTTGAATTCCGTGTTGCCTGGTGCTATCGCTTAGCATCGTGACGGCTGATATCAAAAAAGCAGTGCCGTGCTCAAATATGGGCATTTTCACCTCCTTACTGAAATTTGAGGAAGCGGATCGCAATCAGTCGGTAGACAAGCTAGAGAAGGGGCACCAATGCTTTAGAGTTCATCAGTGGCGTTCGTCAAAGTTAACTAGTGGCGTTATGAATTGATTAGATCTCTCCAGAGCTGCTCATTTGCAGCCCACTGAAGTGCGACCAGTGCAAACGATCATGGTAGACGATTTCCGCTTTCATGGTTTAGGAAGTGATAGTCGCCAGCATATTGCTCAGTTAGTTGGAATTTTGGTCGAACACAGTGGTCAGCAATGTTTTGCAAGTAGAGGAAAGGTTTGGCATTATGCGGTCCAATATTGTTGTGTCTATGAGTGGGTGAGGTATTGAGGCAGAACCCGCAATGGAAAAAAGACAGCTTATATAGTGGTGATCACATAACAATTTTTGGTGAGATATCGCCGTGCTATGGCAGTCACGTGATCTCCACCACATCACTGCGCGTCATCATGACGTAGCAGTTGTGTGTCGCAGTGCATGCCACGTAAACAAGCGTTTCGCAATACCGCCTCGGATGTGCTGAATCATCATCACATATGTAACAAATATGTGTCTAACTTGCAAGTTTATCCTTTAGGTGCGGGGTTAGGTCTCATCTATCTTCCCTCTATAGTCTGTGTGAGCTTTTATTTCGACAGCAAGCGTTCCATAGCTACGGGGATCACAGTCGCTGGTTCCGGTGCCGGTACATTCGCATTACCTCCACTTTGCGTATATTTTATCAAAGGTTGGTTTAGTTCTTGATATCTAGCTTCAGAAAGTGACTTCGAAACGGTATTTGTTTTCCTCGTCATTCTATTTAATAAAGTTTTGCGTCGAAATGTTTTGTTTTTTCGCTATGCGAAATTTTACCACACAGCGTCCTTTGTGCCAACATTCGTGCTATGTAGGCTTCGTTGCCCTCCAAAAGTGGTCGCAAGAGATTTCAGGAAATGTAAAGATAATACTAGCGGTTTCTTCCTTGTCGTTTTCGAGCCTGATTCTGAGTTTTTTTTTCAAGTAATTGTTATGTGTTCTATCATTGCTAGATTATCTGCAGTAGTTAGTATGCACTGGCCACTCACTTCAGCATTCGGTTGGAGGATGACCGTTTGTCTGCTCGCCACAATTGCTATATCTGGCGTTGCTCTCGGGGCTCTATTCAAGCCTTTGGCTTATGAAAGATCGAAGGAAAAAGCAATGAAGGGGCCACGGAAATCGACCAGTCAAGAAGTGGTAATGTTGGATTTTCTTTCAACTGTGCATCTTTGCGATTCGCAAAACTTTCCTCTCGAGAGTCGTTCATCCTGTCGCGGTTAACGGCAGGTTGGAAGAGGGGGGGAGGGGACGATGGTCACTTATTAAAGAAGGAACAATGAGTGGTACACTCTAAAGGGAACGCGCAAGAATCTCGAAGTTCGGCAATGAGCAGAAGCCGACATGCGCTTTATCGCACTTTCAACTAGACATTTAATCGTGCGCATGTTCGCCGTCGTCAGATATACTTTGCTTGTTTATATGCCATTGATGATAAGCCGAATTCGCTAACCAGTGGGCTGTCATTCGCTTCGTTCTCTCCGATATCTGACTGCTACTCTTTTACCCACGAGCATATCGTTCACTGTTTTTTTCTGACCATGGAACAGCATCGGCTTATTCCGCCGATTGCAACTTGGAAGGAGTAATTTTCGTCTCGGCAACATTGGCAAAACGGTTCTCGTTCGGCCAATATCGCACTGCGGATACCCAAAACTGTTTGATTGCATATGTGCTTCTTGTTTTACAGCTTCAGCTGGTCGTTTAGAAGGATCGTGTTTACTGACTTTGGACAGTGACGGAAGGAAGTATTCTTCACGAGATGGAGAACGAAAAACTGGACACTAACATTCGGAGAACGTTGTCGCTTGCTAAAAGAGTTGACTGTTATGCTGCTTACTATAGTTTCAGATGTATAAGTCAGTGACAAAAACGTTTTTTTGGCCGTGATATTGATGAAATTATCGACATGTTGAACACGGTTCCGGTAGAACTTTTTGATCAGGTTTGCTAGGTGGTTCGTTGTTTGCAGTGTCAGCATCTTCATACGGCTTCCGGTCTTGATATGAACAACGTCTTCGTGCATGAAAAAAGAAATTTAAGTATTTTGTCGTTTACGAACGAAGAAGCAGAAAGTAATGGTCTCGCTGATTCACCTTCCTGCAGATACCCAAACGAGTCGCGACAACTTCAGTACTTCCATCCCCCCGTATACATGAGCAGAAGGTATGCGTTTCATCAATTCAGTCGGAATTTTGCGGTATTTTTTGTTTGCGTCGTTTTGAGTCAATTGGATGCACGCATTGGCTGTACGGAAATATGCTTCTCTAATTATTGCTTGGATGAAAAGAAGATTGAGTGGGAATTGGAAAACCCTTGAGATGTCGAAGAAATGCTTTGAGTGTTGGATTAAAAATTCTTAGGCGTGATAACTAAAATCGTTTCAGAGTTTGGGAATCGGAAGATATCTGCACCGAAAATTGGCTTGATGGCTACATAAAATTCTCTAACTGATGCTTTTCGAGAAAGAAAATTGTTCAGCGATACGATAAAGAGGACGATTAGCAGTGCAGTGAATTTTCCATAACAAATAGAAAACCTAATCCGGTAAGCTTAGGGGACGCGAACGTTGCAAATTCTGAGAAAACAAGCTTATGCAGAGAATTGAACAAGTGATTTGTGCGCTGTCGTCATTGGGTATCGCTTCGTATTGAGTGTTTCGGCCACCAAATATTCCGATATTCTCTTTCAGTGATTTTTTCTTCTTTTCTCTCCTGATCCCAAAGGAACGTTGCAGTCCTTGCTTGCTCTTCACGATCTTGCAATTCCTTTGTTCTTCACTTATGGAAAGCAAACGTCTCATTATCAACACGAAACAGCTTGGATTTCAGCTACGAAAGTGGTATGACATTTAATAGGAATACTAGCGAGTGCAACAGGGATCCTGTACGAAGATATGCACACTCTATGGACTTCTTGCCACGGTACGCGAGATCGTTTGCAGAAGCGCATTCGTCCGTCCCGCCATCTGTGAGCTTTTGCCATATTTTTCATGTTCATTGTCTCTATAGGTTCGAAGGGTTTTTCTAAACTTGGGGCGTAAATATATGACATGAGTATGAATGACATATAAGAAGATAATGTGTATTTAACCACAGATGTTGTGTTACTGCAACGTCGAGCATTGTATGTTGTGCACTTCTTAAAGTTAATCTTGCTGGTGAAGGTGCCAACATGCCAGACTATTTCATAGTAAATCCGCTTCTTACAAAAAAGTGCATTTGATGTGTTATTTGCACAGATAATCGGAATTATGAGCCCAAGTATTGTGCACACGTTCTGTTCGCCTTGGTGGGTTAGTGGTGTGCTTTATCGACGTGTGATGGCATAGTGAACCAGCTGAGTTGAGTAAACAAGAAGAGAGGATAATGCAAGCTCAAAAGTTTTCAGGAGATGATCGAGAGTGTTGCGACAACGAAACTGTTCAGTCGACAAGGTAAATTATACCATGGCTCTATTCGTAGTCTTCGTGAATTCGAAGAAAGAGGCTCGTTCCTGTTTTTGGTTTTTCGGAGAAATGCAACTGAAGTGGAATATTTCCTTCACTTTTGAATGAATGTATAGAGAACGATTACTCGTTCATTCCTTCCATCGTTTCTATGCGCATTTTTAGCGTTTGCGCCAAACTGGCGTTGCCCTTGTGCGCGTACCCGTGCATGTGCATGCGCTTGTGCTGTTTAGTGCAGTTTCACCGCTCAGACCATCAGGCATCTTGACTGCCGATGTTAGATGGGTGGAGTTTGCGATTTATTCATCCATCCAATTCATTCCTGGTTCTAGTGAAACACTTCTGGCAAAGTTATAGACATGCAAACGGCCATGAAGATTGTAGATTCGCAATATATGGAAATGCATGCAAAGACGATTTGTTCTGACTGAAGAATTGCGTTGCCTAGTGAACATATTTCGTTGTTCTGAAGTACATTAGTGCAATTGACTGAACGTGATAAGCTAAAATATAGGAAGCGCTCATAAATACAGTGTCACTTGCAATCATCAGAGCTCTGATACATACGACGGGAAGTTCTTTTTGCAGAAAAATCTACTTATTGCTACTGAGAAAAGCAGGTCGTTTGCACCGCCTTGTTCCACCTTGAAAAATCGAACTAACCCTCTCTCCTCTCATATGGATTGAGAGCACTATCCATTCGTTTGTTGCTAGTAAATCTCCGTGGCAGTTGTCGGGGCAGAGTTTCACTCATCTCCTTGACATGCAAAAATCCAATTTACTTCTATGTCGCAACGGAGCTCCAAGCCAACTTTAGCAATGCATTGGGATGCATGAAGAACATTGCCGGTACTTTTCAGACAAACGATGTTTTAATTTTCTTATCCGATCCTCCATTTCTTGTCCTCCTAAGCTTCAAAAATGGTGCAATCTCCTCGTGTTTGTGCTCTTCTTGTGCAGTCTTGTGCTCTTCTTTGTCTCCTGTCCGATCTTATTATGTCGTTGGTTCTGCTCTGCTCAGTTCGATTTAAGGTAAAAGGGAGTGTCCTCACTGTGGATTACAGCGCTCAGCCCGAAAGCCAACAGATTTTCGAGAAGGCTATATCAGCTGCAATGACCCTTCTGCATACAGCGAGGGCACGTAAGTTGTAGTTTCAGTGCACTTTCTAGGAACACTTTTAAAACCGCGATTCGATTTTGCAATATCGGTTTGCCCGTTTAACTGTCAGTCGGATAATGTAATGGATGAAGATCGAGCCTCCCGTGCTTCTCACCTTCCACCTCGCGTAATTGTATCTATCTTAATGGAGGTAGGCCGTGTTGTCACCTCGTGGCCCAGATTTCCTCTAACGGAAGAGATCTTCATCCTCGCAGCAACATTCTGCTTTCTCCCCTCTCTCGTTCCTCAAACCCATACACGAAATCCGCCTCAGCCATTCGTTTGATCTGATGAGAATGTTGCTTTCGATTTGGGCGTTCAAATATAAATAGTTTTGTTGATAGGCTATTATGGGGTTATGCTGTAGATGTTGTTCATGAGATTTGTGCCTGTCTTGTCTTGTACCATTAATGATGTGCACTAGTGCATAGTTTTTATTGTGCACTTGGCGAGACCTCGTGTGAGATGCACCATGGACGCGTTTATGCATAGTTATGGATTGATATGTCCCCTGTTTGATAGAGTTTCACAAAGCAGAAGTGGGGTATTACATTTGTCTTTCGAGTATGGACTGAGTTATTTTGGATAAGATGACTGGGAGCTTTATTCAGTCTTTACTATTGTTTGACGAGTAAGTTCTTTCTCAAAAAAGTGGACACCATTTCAAGAGCAAGAAGCCCGTCCCTTACGAGAAGCCTTTTTCCGTGCCACATTCGAATTTCAACTTTGCTTCTCCCATTTGGGCAAGAATTGCAGGTACCAAACTTTATACTTTTAACGGTGCGTGAGGAGACATGCAAGAAGACCTCACTCTTCCTCCATCAATCCCTGATACTTGCCCTCTCTGTTCCATCTGTTCCTGCTCTGACGGGTCTCCTGAAAAGGTGTACTGAAATATATTCAGAAGACCGTTTAATGTATGTTCCAGAATGACACGAAGCAGAATAATGGTGTCCGGTACCTTATCTTTCATTGCTCTTATCCTGCCGCAGCCGAAGAGCATTTACTTTCAAATAACCTTTCTATGGCATCCTGGGAATTGTCTAGCCTTTCTTCCAATATTTCCGGCCTCCTGCCGATGGAATAACAAGCAAGCATTATTGGGTGCAAGAAAATGGGCAGTTTGAATCGTGTTATGTTATACTGCGACATATTACATCGTATCTTTATAAATTGCACCATGTCTTTCTAATGATTTATTATAATCCTTCATTTGTACACCAGTGATGACATAGGCTAGAGAGGAGGGATGCACTTCCAGTCAGCTCAACGGAGGGGAGGGGGAGTAAGTACATAGGTCACCACGAAGATATTAAAATTTGTTCCACTTGATGTATGGAGTATTGTCTGCCTCCGTCGACCACGCCTTTGAGGGCCCCCTCATTTTGGCCGCCGTTTTTCTTGACACTCGTCCTGCTTCCCCTTCCCTCTCTGTCTGTCAACCGCGTTCAATGGACGCTGCTATTAAATACACAACATTTGTGAAAGATGTTTTCCGATAAAACAACCAGTTCCAGCCACACCATCCCTTCGCTCACTCCAGAGGTCTCACATGATTCTCCAAGCAGTTTTGCTTTTCTGGAAACTTATATATATGATAGTGTGAAGAAATTTTTCAGCAAGTATAAAAGGATTGGTGCATCAGTTCGCAATAGAGTGAATGAAATGGTTGATGTGGAATTGATTAAAGAGCCGGTGATGATGGTGATGTGCATCTCAAACGTGCTTGCGATGCTTGGCTTTTATGTACCGTTTATGTTTATCATCGATATGGCAGCTGAGAAAGGGATTGCAACAGCGGATGCATCCTTGTTACTGTCTGCGATCGGTATCACCAACACCCTAGGTTGTGCTCCTTTTTTCCAGTGTTGTTGTGTTTGTTTCATGGATCAAATCTCGGATATAGTGAATGCTTGAAGCAGACCGACTTGGCAGGGCCAATCGGTCAATTATTTTTATAAAATACTGTAAACATTCGTTTCCATTAAATCTTCCTTAGGTGATGCTTAATTGAAAGTATTGCGTTTGCAGAGCTTCACTTTCGTTCTTGAGTTACTCGTGCAGGTAGCGTACTAGCGCTGCCATTTGGATAAGAGCTCTAAGATGCGGCACGCTCTCGATCCATCTTACAGACCTTCCACAGAATTTATAACGGACATCCTGTGATGTTATCATTCGCGCAAGCACGTCATTTCCTTATGCTCGTTTTCGTTTGCTTTGCCATCGAGCTGATCCAACATTCACGGTTTGGGAATGCGAATTCTTGAAGATAACATATGACGAGTAAAAGCCCCGAGAATTCTCACTAAAAACCAGCGCTTTCGCTTCACGCGGCCATTCACAGCGTGTATATAGGGAATGTGCTCCTTCAACACTAAACGGTGACGTCGTTATATGAGAGATGTTGCAAACGCAATAAGCTCTCAATAGAAGACCGCTAGATGGCATCTCCATAAGAGCCAAGAGTAGTGTAGCCGATGGCAGCAGAGAGTAATCTCTTGTCTTCGTGCTGTGCCGCTGAAGCTGAATTTTTGAGGATTTCTTTTACGTTACTCCTCACAGATGCTATCGGCTGCAAAGTGAGCGTTGCAAGCCTGCATTTCTGTATTGATTTACTTCCGTTTTTTGGTAGCACGATTGTCTTTTTGTGGAAGTGCAACCTATTTTTCATTGAGGTCGACCATGAGCGTTGTTTGTGCACTAAGGAATCCGTTTTCAGGACGTGTTTTCTCAGGATGGGTCGCGGATCGTCAGTGGGTCTCAGCATTGACGATCCACAATATGTCCTTGATCATTTGCGGATTCGTGACCTGTTTTTGTCCACTGCTACCATATTACAATCCTCTTCTTGCATACGCGATTCTGTTTGGCTTTGTTATCTGTAAGTTATGTTTTTAGTGCCTTGTTTGTTGTAATATTTCTTACCAGCGGAGTGTTTTTATGTCTTCAAGTCAGTGCTCGTACGATGGGTTCAAGGCTGCCTTAGTAAGGTTTCCATGAGGCAGTACTGCAGCAAGCATTTACCACCTCGGAAAACATTAGGTCGGAAACGATTCTCCGATCTCTTTTTATTTATCTTATCGACAGGAAAACTGGTATCAAAATCCCAAAACAAATTTCTCTCCATCGGATTTCGCATAACAAGGCCTAATAAGATGCTGAAGTCGTTCACTCCGCAGATTCATGATAGCGAAAAAATTTTTCATTAGGTCCATTGATTTGATTGCTTCTCACTCGTAGTGCTTCGTTTCGATCTTTAAGCTGCCTACATATGTTTAACCTCGATCGTGCTTACCGACCTTCTTGGCCTCGATCGGCTGACGAACTCCTTCGGAATGGTCATTGTAAGCCGCGGCATTGCTTCTCTTCTTGGTACTCCGATTGCCGGTTCGTCATTCTTCACCGAAAATTCCCTCTCATCGAGGTCTTGGTCCTCCCTAGTCCCTTCAGGTCATTCCCGAAATATGGCTTTTCTTGGAATCTCCGTGGCACTTTCGGGGTCCGGAACCAGAGGCAGGGTCAGAGTCATCTGGAGCGATCGAGCTGGTCATTCATTCGTGCTGTGTTGGACATTTCTTTTGCAAAAATTATCCCCGTTGCAGCGCAGTATGCTTGCCTTTTTGCAAGGGAGAGCAGTAGTTAAATATTGTCTAGGAGAGCTTTTTGTCATTGGCATGGCAAAGCAAAGATTGCTTCCCTCCATCGCAGGAGTCCCACGGAAGTGGAAGATCCATATAGTGACGGAAAGTGGGAGTTTGAGAGATACAAACCGTCGATTGTTTTCACCGCTCTTGCAATAATTGCCACACGCGCGATGAGCATCCAAGGGTTCACTAAAAATTTGCCGTTCTTTTTTATAGTGTTCCAGCAAGCGACGCGCGGCAGGGATAATTGGAGCTAGTAAAGACGGAGTGATGGTTATACCTGATATACTCTAGAAACCGTTTTTGTGTTTTGGTGCGTTTGCTCGATAGCGCATGGGAGATGTCGAGAATAGAAATAGATGTTGAGCGAAGTTTTGACGGTGAAGACCGGTCGAAGCGATTTTAAAAGTAGGATGGGCTGGCAACAACTCCTTGCGCAACTCAATTCCACAGCATTACATGAAGTCGGGGAAGGAGAATGTCGCCGTTATTGCATTCATATCAGTCGTAATATGCAGTGGTGTTTCGTTTTGCTTAATGGAGGAAATTAGCTTCAACGGATGTCTTACCTGTAAAAGATGGGAATGTGAATGATAAATCTCGTAGTTACAGGTGCCGTCTACGATATGACTTCTTCTTATAACGCATCATTTTATTTTGCTGGGATATTAATGGCACTGGCTGGAATTGTACCGTGTGCAATTCCATATCTGCATCGCCAACGCGAACACGAACGTGATGATGACAGTAAACCTTGCACGTTATTTTTGCACCAAGCAATAGCACTTTTAAGTATTTTTGCACCAAGCAGTAGCACTTTTAAGCCACTAGCGCTTTGTGCACTGAAGGCCCCATTAGGACTAGCTACTAGGCATCCGTCTCACCTGAAAGTAATTGCAACGTGTGTGTCTAATTTCTTTTGTTCACTACGCTTTCCTAATGATAGGAACAGGCGGAAAGTGTTCAGATATTTGTAAATTTGATGACGATGAGGGTCAGGCAGGTGAGTTCAGCGGTCCATAATATTTGCGATAATAAGGGTGTTCGAACGGACATCAAACGGAATGGGAGAGTGCTGCTCGGCAATATTAATGTCACGAAAAGTTTATGTTACTTCTAGCAGTCGAGCCAATGTAGTGTTCTTCATTGATTGGCACTTGCTGAGATGAGAGATCACATGATGCATCACTCAATAGCCGAAAATAAAAGTAAAATATCCTGAAGAAGAAAAGTGGTGTCAGTGTTGCCAAGTTCACTAAGCTTACAAGAATCAGTGTAATGATTCTTAAACAGTATATTGAGAGGAAAAAGTAATAATAGTTAGGGAGGCTGTAGAGGAGTCTAAGCGAGGTGTGCTGGAGTTGAGTAATCCTAGCTCGGTTGGATGAAGTACAGTTTAAGTGCTGAAAATTCACGGCAAGTTTACGACATCGACAGATTTGAAAGATGGCTGCTGAATATACTCCAATGCTGCTTTCTCGCAGCGACGTTCTCTGCTAGTTTATTTTGAACATGAATATTCCTCTTCCGAAACACTTAAATGAGACCTTTAAATCCAGATTCCGAGGCACTGTTTTTGTGGGTGAGGGAGGGGAGGGAGGAGGGGACGACCTTCTTATGCCGCTCGTTGATTTCGTTGCCTGTTGAGGTTTGCTTTCCGGGAGTATTTGAATTGCATCTGTTTTGGAGTTGTTCAGAAAGTTGCGGGCTTGCTGAAGTTTGCTGAGGTCTAAGGCTTCTTTTCGGCAGATGAGGTTGACATTGTCACTGAGTACTTTTTATGAGTTCGTTGTCTGTAGGCTTATCTTTCCATTGGTCGCAACTCGTGAGTTGTTTCAAAAAAGTCTTCAAATTTCTTTGTTTAAGGCATATTTGGTGATGGCTGCACATTTGAGCAAGCGTTAATTTGCAGCAGGGTTCTAGTACTTAGACAATGACTGTGGCATCCTAGTTTTGCTTCGCTGTGAGCTTTGTCCGTTTGTGCGCATTCCATGTTGTCATTTCGGAAATAAGAATCATTGCTTCTATGTGCAATAATGTTTATATATCGGCGAGTGTTTCATAGAGGACGTTCTTGAGTCGATAGATTTTAGCAAAATATTACAATCAGTTATATTTTTAGGGCAATAAGACTGAGATATAATTATTATTTGAAAAGCAAGCAAATCCTATATACTTTATGAGGGAGAAAAGAGTAAAATGAAATATTACACAGTTCAAAAAAACCAAAAATATTGTGCACTTCACGAATTTCTTGTGTCAGTAGTATGAGCTGGTTGTAGTGAGTTGGCAGCATTGAATGATACTTCCTCTTTCTAGAGGTACTCGAACAAATATCAGTCAAGCTATTGCACAATTTAAAGTGGATTTAAAATTGCTAAATTTAATTAGGAATTGAGCGAAGTTTTACACGTAGATTGTCAGATATGAAATTTTCTCAAACAACAAAGTTGCATGGAAGCATTTTTTTTTGGTTATGGAGAATATTCATTGCCGAGGCACATAACTCAGCCAACGTCCTCCCTACCAGTGGAGGGCGTTAACCGAATTAACTGGATGATTTGCTCGATTACATCACTTCATTCGTTCAGACCCTATTTGTAACATGTCTGTTTGCGGAGCACGGATGTAACAAAAAGTAGCGATTGTATTCCATTTGAAAGATTTGAGTTTCATTTGGTCTCATTTGCTGTTCTAATAATTCATTCCACTTTGTCTGGTTCTTTATTTAGTTACCGACTGCAGTAACTAATGACGAAGAGCTCTGTTGTATAGCTGGATGATGAATTGATGCTCCTCACTGTAAATACTGAAAACGAGACGTGAGCAGTTTACTTATTACTTCACCACCCCAGAGTAAGGGCCTTTCATCATTGCAAATCCGGTGTTCATCAGCGATATGCAACTACATTGAACTTCACTGCTATCTAATATACTAGAAACCTTTTACAGATGGGACGAAAGAGAAGTTCATCTTGAAAACGACTAGTTTCTGATAAGAGATATTCGACGGCGTGTGGGAGAGCGCAAAGGAAGACTCTTCGGCAGAGGAAATTGTTGCAGAATACAAGATGAGAATAGGATGTTGCACAGTACGAGGCCTAAATTGTGTCCGTTATCCACGATGAGGCATAGGCAGAATCCCGTCACTGGCAGTCAGGAGGGTGACTAAGGATAGGCTAACGATCATCCAAAAATATTTCATGTGTGTTTTTCACTTCCTCAGGAAAGTCCGCCACTACCTCTTCTGTGCAGCATTTTTTTCCGCAATTCTCGTTAGCGAATGTTTTTTGTTACTGCAGATATTTGGTTACCACAAAGGCTTATGTCTCCTCGAGCGATGCTCATTAAATATGTTCAGTTATCTGTTTTCCCCGATGTTCAATCGTCTTAAGTGGATTGTCTCAAACTTCGGATTTCTCCCGATGGGCAGAAGTTGTATATTTCTAATATAGGCATTCAATACATGCGCAGCACACTCATTTTGCAAACATGCGCAAGCAGTCGATCGCATATACGAGGACGCATATCGGTAAGCGCCAGAGAGGGATCCATGAAACGACCGGTTCCCCTCAAAAAACGCCTGGATTTTTTTTGGAATCGAGCATAGGGGAGGGAGCTGCAATCGCCCTTCAAAGGATGCGGAATAATACTGGCTGAAATTGTAGCACCGAAATGGTACCATATTGAAGGTGCCAAAGTATGCAACCAAACGCGAGGCAAAAAGAGTGCCGCAATCCGCTTGTATTACCGAGCTTGGGGCGCCGCCGAAGGCTCACCTCGACATACCATTTCCAGAACCTTGCATTTCGCGACTTTAAACCAGCATCACGGAGAATGCTCCCAGCATCACAAAGTTGCAGCTCA
Source organism: Ascaris suum (assembly GCA_013433145.1). Lineage (NCBI taxonomy): Eukaryota > Metazoa > Nematoda > Chromadorea > Rhabditida > Ascarididae > Ascaris > Ascaris suum. The sequence continues at coordinate 4,002,030 of CM024178.1, read as the reverse complement.
TGCAACTTTGTGACTCATAGCGAATTCAGAGATCTGGCATTCTACCACTTTCACGTATCACACTTCCAACTTAGGAGATTCCTGTAAAAATTGATGACTAAAATTTCTGCAGGACCTGGCTGCAGAATGCTGGCAAAACGAAGGACGCTAGAGGTGATACAAAGCTGCGGCTTCATTTGTTCAAATTCAGCGTCCAATCGCTGCCGACAAATTGGTTTTGTTGTCGAAGGAGTGACGAAATGAATAGCACCAAAAATTTCCTGATTCCCATATGGCACGAGTGGGATGGGAATTTCTGGCAAGTCGCCACGCCACCTGTTTGTAAAACGTTATTGTGGGACTGATAACACCATGAATTGACGCCACCCGTCGCGGCCTTTTATTAACGCCTTTTAGGCGTAAGTGAAGGAGAGCAGGTCTGAACAAAATTTGTTAGCCCGTCTCGATTAGGGAGTTTTCCGTCAGCGACATTTGAATATCCTAATGTTTGTCACATCGTTATGCCGTTGCTAGACGGTCGTTTTGTCCCTCCACACCCCCCCCCCCACTCTTTTGCTTGCTGGTTATACGGCCATCATGCGATCGAAATGACTGCGTTGCACTTGCAGCACAGCTCGGTTCAGCATACAATATATTGATGAAAGAATAAAGCGATGGAACAATACACGGCAAAATGAGAATGCATTACAAGTAATAGCTTCTGAGCACAAAATTTAACGTCAAGTGTTCACTTCAATCCCTGAGAGTACGACCCTATCGTAACAGCTGCATAATTTTGTTGGGAACAATAAAAGAAGACGATAAAAATTTGAAATGAATCGTCTCTATAAAAGTCCAGTTTGACGAAAAACCTTCCATGTAGTAGTCATTTTGTATGGAAAATCATTGCGTTTTGTGGGTCAATAAATAGGGGGGTTTCTTATAAAATATTTCACCTTCTCTCCTCGTTTATTTCCCCGTCAACTTGCTAGAAAAGATATGTTGTTCCCTCGAATTACTTCTCAAATCCACAAACTCACTCATACGTCTGTCGGTGTTATTTCAGATCGAAAGGCCTCTCAATCTCTACACAGTCGAAACACAACGAGAGAAGAGAAAGAAAGTGCAGCAGCAGTAGCGATAATTTAAACAATGTGAGACATTCAGAGAGAGGAGTAGTAGCACGGCAAGAAAACAATTCGCACGATTACACACCGACGAAGTAATGAAGAAATATAAGACAGTATTTTGAAAGAAGTAATAAAATGTAACTGCGTGGTTGGAGCAAGATTACAAGTACCATTACAAAACAATACAAGTTACGATTGCAATTACATTACAAATAATTCACGGAAGTAGAAAACCACATTTGTGGTATTCACAACTGATTTTACTACAACGCTGCCGGACATAAAAGTCTCACCTTTTCTCGCAAGTCGCTGCCTTTGCGAATAAGGAAATTGCCTAAGCACTGCAAAAAAAGAAAATACTTGGTTTGAGTTGAAGGAGGAGCCACTTTTCTCTTTTCCCAGCCTAGTCAAACCATTTTGCTATCACAATAACTTCTCCATTAAACACGTACATTAAAGCGGTACAAGAACTTGAACATATGAAGTCGGGAAGTAGCCGGATTTGCCTCTGGTGGAACCCTCGAACCAGTTTTCGTCAATCCGTGATGTCAGCCTGATGATGTCACCTTCCTTGAAGTCAAGCTCGTCTTCGTTCTGTGCTTCGAAATCGTAGAGTGCCTTTGCGGCCGGATTGCACAGAACGGATGGAGGTGCTGACAGCGCATTCCCACCCCAGTAAGGTGGTGGCACCTGAACCGGAACAGCGGAAGATACAGAAGTGTTGCTCGATACAGCTGGCAATGACCAATCATCAGCGTTCACCATCGGATACGCCGTTGAGGTCGTTGATTGGTTGTTAACATTAGCCGCCGAGCTGAATTCATTCGATGGGAGTGAAGAACTGCAAGTAGGCATAAATATGAACGGGACTTTTCTTAAAAAGACAATATCGTAAGCAAATTATGGTCAGTTAGATACAAGCGATATATGAAAGCAAAGGTGTTTTCCAGTGGTGCTGAAGCGTATTCTCGTTGCTGTATGGTGAATAAGCTTATGGATTCATTATTGAACAATGAGGTCATTTCCCATCAACCTGCAAACTGACTTCGAACTGCAAAAGATGTATAACACTGCTCAATAATGAAAAGACCTTGTCGCAAAAACCGTGATAGAATATTTTTTCGATACAGCGACGAGGACTCATTTCAACAATACTTATGAAACACCTTAGGTCAACAATCCGGAAATCAACGAATTTTGAGGTTTGCTTATTTCGAATCGAAACATCTCATCCCTTCACCTAATTTTCTACTTTTGCAGATTCTTGCCTCCCCTCTCCCCTCCCCAAAAGGTGCTTGCTGCAAAATACTACTCAATATTGCAACTTGATTCTCATCACTGTTCAGTGTTTTGCTGTGTTGGAAATGAAGCGAGTGAATGGAAGCGAGTCACTGTTTGGAAATGTGTTTGTTTATGCTCCCATTAGCAAATGAAGGGCTTTAATGGATCATTACATGAAAAAATAGAAAGTTTTCAGGAAAACAGCAAACTCTTTCTGGCTTTTTCCTCCAAAATATCTGAGGTAAGAGGATGAGAGAAGGGGAAGTCGGAAATGAATTAAGACAAATATCGAGACTTGCACGAACGTTTAACTCAAAGCATTCGAACGTTCACCAGCGATCTCGTACAAGTTGATGAAAGCAAAAAAAGGCAGCAAGGCCTGCACTGACGAGTAATGCGCGGAGTGTGAAGAATTTTCCGCTTCGCTATGTAGCCAAATCGCATAGCACACTCCACATTCATAGGTGCAAAAATTTGCAGTCCTTTACAGTCCCGCAAACCTCTGCATAAAAAGCTGCATCCTGCTATTGCAGAGCTATTCGAAATCATCTGAGAGCAAAGCAATAAAAAGTCATCCTATCGAACAGACCTCTTTACAGGAAAACCGCGAACATTATAAACCCTGCTCCTCTCTCCAATATAAGTCCAATCCGAAACTGGTACGAACTGAGTCCAAAAACTGGCGTATTGGTGCACTAGGTTCAGAAAGCTTCTAGCACATTTGTGAACAATGGGATGTTGAGTTTTTCTCGAACTTCCCAACTCTCCTCTCCGTATCTACCAATTTTCCTCCTTTATACTTCCTGACGAACGCAGATGCACGTTCCGAAACTGTAACCACTTTAAGCACCAGAGCTTAGGATCAAGAAAATACGATACGTACATATAGCCTAGCGTCATCCGCAAAATTACACGTGGAAATTGCCAACAGCAACAACGGTCGCATCACAAACCATGCAATGGCCTTAGAACGGCGATTCTGATTCACGACAATTAGACGGGTGGAAGATTTCACAGAAAGGTTTTGGACAAGCTACTATCACGCAAATATTTGTCCAACGGAGCAAGGAAGTTATCAAAGAACAGCAAACATGACTGGTTCTTTCATTCGCCACTTCACAAAAACGACAGTTCTGAAACTCCTCTTTAGAAAGGAAAGTCCGGGAGGAATTTCAATTCAAAACTCAGAATTCTGATATGGGTATATCATACAAGCCGTATACAAATTAAATAGGAAACGGATTTCGAATGAAAGACTGAAGGAGATAACAAACCGTATGCTTGATAGCCTATCAGTGAAGACCGGCTTACCGGTGTGTTTCGTTCGAGTTCGACTGTTCACGCCGTTCACCCTTAAAAGCATCCACTTTAAGCATTTCGTGTTCAGTGAAGCATCACACTATCATTCTCATATCTGTATCAAAACAATAAGAAAGAGTTCCCATTTGTGCCTGTACTCAGTAACGTCAACAACGAGATACTATTTTTGCGGAAACGCTTTCCAAGAAGTTAACGCCTTAGCAAAAACAGACTGAAATCAATAACCTGAGAAAACTAACAGCAACTAAAAGATATTGAGAATGAATTCAAGCGTTTCACCACAAAATGGTTGTTGTTGTTGAACAGATCAAAGTCTACGAATGAATCTGACAATATTCGTTTATTTTCCTCCTCCACAAACGTTGTTCATTCCCCGCCGCTTCTGTGTAAAAAGAGATAGTTAGATGAGAATAACGGACGAGTTGCATCGAAAAACAGAGATCAACCCAATAACCTAAGCTTCAACTGCTTAGGTGTGATTCAAGCTCAATTTTTGCAAGAAGACGTAAAAGAGGTTGATTCGAAAGCAGATATGACGTTCTGTTCAGAAGTGATGGCGAAGAAGAGAAAGATACAAGGGAAATACGAGCAGCCACAATTTCCAGTCATACCTTACACGAAACGAAACGTTTTGCACATTCTGCAGGACTGACTCGGACTGTAATGGTCTTTAGCTCGTTTGTACATCATAGCAGGATTGTGCAGGACGATGTGAAGAACTCCCATAATTCCCTTCACTTTTTTCAATAGTTCGTTGAAGTTTTTGATAGCCGATAACTATAATATCACAGGACTTACCTTTCGCGCAACTGCTGTTGCAGTCTTTCCAATATCTGTGTCGTCTGTCGGTGGAAATCCAATTGTGCATCGACTAGTGCGCACAGCTGCGATACCTGCTCCATCTACAAAGAAATCGATCAGAGAGTACGAAAGCTTGTGTCAGAGGCTTAAAAAAGATTTTAAAAAACAAGCCTAAAAACACATTTCAGTCATCCAGCCCGTGCGGTTTTCTCTCTCCACCTTTCGTGCCTTGAAGTAAAGTTGAAAGAAAACTAACAAGAAAACTTGAAAAGCCAAAAATTTTAAGAACTAGCAAAGCCGGCAATGTGAAATCAATACTTATTTACTCGACAGATGTCTTCACGCATATCGTACCAAATTCAGTGAGCAGTAAATAAGATGCCTTCGCAAAATGTTTTCTAGTCAACCTATTTATGTATGAAGTTGACATATCACAGCGAACAAATATTCGACGTAAATTACCCGCCTGTTCATTACTTTCCCTATACACAACTACGCCACAGCAGACACATGTCAGAAATCAAAAAAGCCTCTCGTCTCGCAAAGATCGCCTTCCACTGATAAATGAAACAAATGTCATAATCTTGGAAAACGTCACAGAAAAGTATTGTTGACATGCAGAACCTCGTAGTAACGTGGCAATGCAGATAAACATGAACCGCAAATAGAGATGATGGAACTTACATCACTGCTTAAAAGATTGTGCATCGCTTGTTCGGCAAGCTGCTTCGACTCTTCGAGTTTCTCTCTCGCTTGTACCAACTTCTCATCTTATAAAAGGAAAAAACAGCTTTATAAAACTATGTCCAATAAATGTGAACACATTTCAATATACGAAAATCAAAAATAGACTAAATCAAAATGGACAAAATTATAACAAAAAAAAAACTTCGTACATATAATAAATAAAGTCAATATAGCAGGAAGAGTAATGTTTTCATTAGTTTGGATAACATTTTACGATTTAAAAATAAATAAAAGAAAACACCGCCAGAATTCAACGCAAATGACCGATAACCAAACCACGAATTTGTTTCCGCTTTTTGCAATCGAAATCCAAACGTCGACTCTTCACTTTTGTTCGATGATGCTGAAATAATAGTAAAAATTACAGCAACAATCCTAACGAAAATTACAACCCTCAGTTTATTGCGGAACATTTACCAATCTTATTTATAAATCGGCCTTCTTCGATGGTACTTGATAGATGAAACGATATTACACAACCTTAAACAGTTTTACTACTCAGCTTTCACGCGTCCGAATTTATTGTATTGATCTGAGGCAATTTTTAGTTCGTCAAATTTAAATCGCACATGCCTATACCACCTCCTTCCCTCAATCTCAATCTAACGATAGCATTTGATCCCTGATCAGGTCACGTTTCCTAGTATTAGGATTAGCACAGAAAAATGCCACAGAACTAAGCTACCGATAACAGAAATTAACAAATGAATTATTGCAATAATGCGCTGAAAATTGTCCGGCCAACTCAGGAAAATTGCGCAATCACAAACAAGAACTTCATCGACAAGAACTGACATTAACTTCTTTCAAGTCGGTCTGCTGTAGACGAGCCAACGGATCCAAGAAATTACGTTCCACATCCCCTTCCATTCGATTTTTTATTTCAGCCATTTGTCGATACGCTTTTGATGCTTCCATTAAAGCTGGAAAAATCCAGTTACTAGCATGATCGACTCCCCAACTTGCAGATTTCTTTCTGGTTGGCTTTACCATGTCAGGTATGGATGTGTATTCGAAACACACTTAGCCATTTATGCAATACTCCGAAAATAATGATGGATATATTAGTTGTTCGTAGTGATTGCCAGACTCTTTAAAAGCAGCTGTAAAGAGAAAGGTGCTGACGACGGAATTGAGTGCAAATACAGAAGAGAACGATACAGCCGTCCAAACTGTGCGAGAGAATGTACATATGAATGAATGAGTTGCCTAGCCGTTTTGAGATCAGTTTATGCAGCCCTCAAAACGTCATAGTATTTTCACATACATCACCATCGGAGACGAATAGCTTCTTTTGTGGCGCCTGGTCGTGACAGGAAATTCGAACGGCTCATTGATGGAGACGAATATCTGATTTAGTGGCGCCTAATCGGCACCGGAAATCCGACCGATTCATAATCAAAGACGGTTTCTTCGCTTTTGCGACAGGAGCAGTTCGTTGTAACAAGTCAGATAGTTTCGTCTAGCAAGTCTTTCTGACTACAGCGGTAAATAATTTCTAATCTGCTCACCTAACTATCAAGGGAAACCGCACTATCGACGATCATCCATGTCTATAATTAAACGTTCACGTTTCTCGTCTATTCTTATTCGCTTTTCTCTCCAATAATCAGTATGTCCCAGAGGCGATCTCAGCATCCCTATGCACCAACAGGAATGACCCATAAAGAAACAATGAACTTAGCTTTACTAAGGACGAAACATATACCTGTTGGTAACCTTGTCAACTTCAACAGCTTTAAAAAGCTGAAAAAAAGAGCAATCACCTTTGCCGAGATTCGAGTCAGCGCCGAGTGCTGTGCCATATTTCTGCATTGTATCGGCGAGAAGACTTTCCGTTTGGGGGTACGGCAATACTTTTGTTGTTCCGCGTGCCTTTGAAAGTGCACTCATCGTTGCTAGTTTAACGCGTGCTGCTGAAAACTCTGATCTGCCATCTTAAAACAGACGATTACCTGGTTGAATTCACTAACAGTTTGAGACGTTGCCCGCTGATGAAATGCCATTCTGCACTCGTTTTCTACCAACCTGCTCAATCGAAACCCCTTGCCACTTATGAATATCAGTTATAGTTGAGCATCATATGATAGCAAGGTACGCGAATGAGCAATCACCCATATATATATATATATATATATATATATATATATATATATATATATATATATATATATATATATATATATAATTAGCTTTTGCCAAAGTTTACGCAGCTAAATACATTTTTAGATTGTACGTCGTGTCGTTCGAGAACAATGAAAAGGGAAATAAGGGTAAAAGCAAGGAATCAAATAAATTCATCTGACAGACAAATGGTATAAACCCACAATGTCAATAAATAGACTACAGTAAAGTAAACGTATTTTCTCTTCCTTACGACATTCTTGGCAACGCTTTCACACTCACAGATTCCATCGTTGCAGTAATGAATGTAGTGTATAATATTATACATATCGCCAAAAATATGTTGATGGACTAGTTATGTTAGTGAAAAATTCCCAATAGTTGTAGTTCATTATTAGTTATGTTTTTGGGAAGTGCAAATTTACTCGCGAATCCTCGGCTCTCCGCGGATCACTGCATATAAAAATTTATTATGACCAAAGAAGCGCCGTTGGCGTTGAAAGGAGCTAAATTCCCAAATTAGCTAGCAAAGTGCGACATGTGATCGAATTTCTTTCGTCAGGATTATTCTGAGCACCGTCTTCTTCATAAATTCAAAACCTTCGTTCCTTCCTGTCAAACAACTTGTGTGCAACTTCAACCGTTTTAACTCACTTATCATTTTTTAAGAGCAAGAACAGAAGCACCAAGCAAGCTGAAACAACTACCGCCTCACCTGGGTTAGGATGCAGGTACTCATGAGTACCCGCAATCAGTGCGCTTATCAATTCGCACGTCGCCTCAACCTTCTGCAATAAAGGATAACTCTCTCTCGACTATTTGGCCTCTTCTGCTCTCCGCACGTGGGCAAACCAATCTTGCAAATAACCTTTCAAATAAGGAAGAAGCAACAAAGGCCTAAGACAACAATCGTTAGAATGAAGGAAAGATGGCATGAAGAATGCTGCGAAGTCAGGATTCGAGTCTCTCATTGAGATCAGGTGAAGAAATTCTTGCAAACTTTGAGCGAATTTTTTGAGAAATTACGCTCTTTCCTTAGGAGTGCACGAAATAGACATATTTCATTCCGAACAACTTATGTTTCTAAGACAAGGTTTGTTTTCAGCTAGAGGACCCAATCCCTTACCCTCCCACCTGCAACCATCTAGCTAGTTCCTCCACAATAAGTAGACATCTTCCGGGCTGGGAAGATATGGGACAACTTCAAATACCGCTAAAACAGTACAATAATGGCAAACAAGCCGAATCTTTTAAAGAAACTAACGAAAAGGGCAGTTTTTGAAATGATATAATAATATAAAACATTCGTTAAAGTACTAGTGCAAAGATAATATTTGCGACATTAATGGCGAAGGTTTGCATGGGCTTGCTCGAAAAATGAATAAAAATGACGATGAAAGGTGGGTCTTTTTGAGAAATTACTAACCCTCTCCATTTGATTGTATTCATTGTCGAATTTTGTCGGCTCAGCAGCTCCCATTGTTTCACTGATATACTGTAATTAAATACTCGAATAAAACCCCAATGCCATCAAATTCCCTTTTTAACGGTTTCACTTAGGCGGGGGGGGGGGGGGGAGGGGTTCTATGTGGAAGTGCGTTGAACGCAATATGATCAGTAAAAATATGACCCAGGAGGAGAAGCGATATAGATTCCTCAAAAGACCCTTGCTTTCTACAGAGATAAAGCGTAAAGGAGTATGGAAGGATAGCACAGCGAGTTGTCACGGAAATCAAAACCTCATCCATATGTTGTTAACGTTTAAGGCTTATTTCATTAAAAAACAACTATCCACATCCTCACAAATGAGATTCAAATTTAGCCCCATGATCGATTTAAGGCTCCTTCAAATTAGGAATATTACGTTATTTATAATCCAGTGTAGCCAAAGCCGCAGCTCCATCAGACACCACAAGTGGATGGACACTAAGGGAACATAAGCGCATGTGGTATCATAAACTTGACAATTTTGGGACCAAAAGGACCAAAACTTGACATGGAGGCCTTTCTAGACACTTCTGTTAGGGGAAGAAGGAAGTAGAGGGAGAACTGGTGGGTGGATGGAAATAATAATAACTGCATGCGATCAATGACTGCCTTAAACAAGGAAAAAATATTTTGAGCGCTCTAAAGCAAACAATCGAATGCGTCAACCCCTTAAAAAATTGCAATATACCCTCATCACCAAGCCTTCCCTCCTCCTGTGCTCTGTTTAAGAGAAGGCAGTGATTCTCCCTTGCCTGAAATGTCCCTCCCCCCCCTCCTCTCACTAGTCCCATCCAGTCTATGATGTTTCATTAAAGTAATGTTGTTCTCGGAAGTTATGTAGTTTTTCTTCAACAAAACCTTTTATTAGGGAAATTCTCCTCACATTTTACGGTCGATTACTCTTATCGACAGGTGCCATATAGCAACATTCACATACCGATGCACAATATCCTAGAATATGGCGAACGCCCATTTGTGAACTGCTGAGAAAGCACTAAGCAAACAGGATCAACAGATTGCATGTCCATAGCCTTTGTGACCATCGCATTCAATTTGCCTCTTTGTCATCTTCCTCAACACCTCATTCTACGTTCTTCATGGTTGAAACAACAAGTAAAAGCAACTAACCTGGTTGGCCTTGTTGAACTGTTTCCGCAAACCGGACAACGACATTTTCAATAGTTTTCCGTGTTCGCTTGAAGCAGATGCTTTGAGAAATCAACAGTTCTTCGACATTTACAGCCAGCTCCACTTTTATGTACTTTTGCGCCTAAATGATTCGAATTCCACACACATCGCAAATACTATACAATGAAACGCAACGCGGTAATATGAAGGCGATGAAAAGAATTGACTTGTATAATGTCATGTGCTAGAACTCTGAAAACTATATAGTAAAACAACAAAAGCAAACAATAAAATTAAATTAAGCAACTAATGGGAACCTAACAGAAAATGTTTTGCAAATATCTTCTAAATGAAAACGCTGACCTGAAACCCATCTGACTGACCCTTTCTCAGCTAGCAAACTTTAAGCTTGCTTCCTGCCCTACTCAATTCGTTCACTGTACAATTCCCGTTTTATTGTGCACATTTTCACATATTTGGATAAATGCCAAATACTCCCGGAAACAACAATTACATCTGGTGGGGCGCATTCCTCATATAGAATACAGACCCCAGCAAACAAAAGCCTATATTCAAATGTTTGCGAAGAATTTGGCAATTATCCAATATTTGGATGGCAATTATTCTACTCGTATTCGAATTTAGCTTCACCCCAAACCATTCTGTCGTTTTGCATTGCGTCCTATTTCATAGTCCTCACGCCCATTTAAAAATGACGTCATTTTTATGGCTTACACCCCCCCGCGTCCGTTTTATGGTACTGGTGTTTTGTAGAACTCAAACTTAATCCAGTAAAACTTAAACGACATATAAGCGAATTACGCAAGTTTCTCAGCTTAATGGGGAGATAAATAAATACTTCATTTTTACGACAATGCAACAAAATCAAATTTCGCGTTTGAGAGGAGAAAATTTGATCAAACCGTAATCGGTTCACTCGAATTCAGTCACTGCATAGAGCATTGATAACAGTGCAAACCCAGCAACACCAAACACGCAACGATAGCAATTTCTCACCGTTATAGCAGCAAATTCTATAAAACACTTTTCTTTCTTCAGTAATCGAATTCGTTATTCGATGTGAAAGAACTGACGTCGAAGAGCGAACCTTTTGTTGAAGGAACTGCATATCTTTTTAATTATGACGTCGTTATTTGCATATCGACGACGTCACTATTCTGCACAGTTCATCTCATCACTGCTAATTTATGAAAGCGGTTAGTGACATAACGATATGCAAAAGCGATTTATGCATGCATACATCGGCATAACGTAACGATCCATCAAACGGAAGTGACACACTCGAACGGCACTTTATGTCTGCAATTCGACGTTATTGCAACCGCAGTAACTGATACGTATGATTTGCTGAATGCTCGAATTTGAGAGTTGAAGAAGCGAAGTGAGCGTTTTGATTGCGACTGATGTCTGTACACTTCGGTGACAGTGATTCTATACCTTATTGCTGCCCTCTCCTCATTCTTCCAACCCCGCATTTCCCGATATGCTCCACCCCAGCCCCTTCCATAGTTGGCGAAGATATTAAGTGAAAACGCCTTTGGGCGACATCTGTTCTAATAACCAATTAAGTTAACTGAGGCGCCTCTATTGAAACCTTACACAATAAGATGTTGCTCTTTATATATATCAAACCATACTTATTTGTGCAGTTGCAATAGTACTCGATGCACGCGAGAAATAGTGTCAGCATTCGCGAACACAAGGAACACTCAGAGAGGATATTGTAAAACTCAAAATTGGAAGCGAGGAATCTCAAACGACAGGAACACTGAGAGTCTGTACACATTCCTTCTCACCGACAGTCCAATCACGCGACGGCACTTCACTTCGCGGTATTTCCCAAAAATTTATCTACCACAGTGACATGAAATGAGCAAAATTGCTCTGTACTACGAAACTGCGTACATGGAGGAGTTCTATATAAAGCGGTAAAAGCTACGAATGATATGAATAATATAATTAATGAAAATAAGTTAGTGATAGTTAATAAGATATGAGCAGTATAAACGTATGGATGAGTTGAATGAAAGAACACAAGAAAATAAATGCGGCAATGCATGTGCAAATGAGGTGATGGGGTACCGCAAACGCACAGCATTGTGATGCCGCCTTTTTCATTCCCCGAGGAAAACTATACAAATGCGCACGGATCTGACATCTAATGGTGATCTCCTGAAGGGCCGGTAGATCATTTACCCAACAAAATCACTAAAGATTTTTGAATGGAGCCCCCCTCTGTTATATGCGATCAAAAAAAAAACCACTCCACATCTCATCCTACCTTTTTCTGCACACCTGGCTAAATGTGTCGAATTCGAATCCAACACATTCAGTAGCATAAGCGCGACTTGAGAAAATCAGCAGGCTTCTTTTTTGAATGCACTCTGCGCGTTGGAAGCTGTACCAGAGGGTTTGAGTCGTGCTTCTAAAATTTGATTGCATGTTGCCCATTGCCTTCGCCAAATGCAATATGTGGAAAGGGATAGGCTCATCTATAGTTTAGACTGTTATATAGGCATGAAAACCGAGGCACACATACAAGCAGCATATACTCGACTCCGCCTATATGCGTCTCGTAGATACAGATTTTCAGAAGGGCACCTTTACCGGCATTCCATTTCGCAGATCCAAGTTCTTCCATTTTAATGTGGTGATTCGTAAATTCCCAGATGCTCACAGCACCTCTACTTCTGTCCGATCACTGTTGAGTTGAATCAACAAGCGTTGTGTACTTGTGTTATATTGTACAACTAAAAGTTTGCAGGCTGGTTTCCTGAAATCATTGAGTGTCCTTATTTTCTTAATTCTTACGAGATTCGGACTAATTGACCAGAAAAAATCGTTGGCGACACAGCTGAAAGCAAGGTTCGGTGCTATGGGGCGATGAGCGAGAAGGTTTGCGGCATTGCAGAGGCACAGCATCTTTCTGTGTTCACGAGCCAATAGACCCAAGAACACTCGACCAGTTTATCGAATCCATTACCCGTTTCTTTTGAAGTTGTTCTGATCTCTCCTTCTCTTAAATACATCATTTCCCTCGTAACTTCTGCTCTTTTTATACGTCATTTTCGTATGTTATTGTCACTACCTCTACATAATCACCAAAGGTGCTGTTTTCCCCGCTTAATGCTAGTGCTATATTCGCATGCGCCACTGTTTTGCTTTTTTCTTTTTTGCTGCACTGTACATCCCTCAATGCTTAATGCAGTATCCCCTGTCCTCACAACTTATAAAGATTACTCTTCCTCTTCGGTATTCAAGGTTCTGCAATGAATAACAAATCCTCTACAGCAAAATATGTTAACTGCCAGTGTTCACAGTCGTCTTCCACCGTTTTTGCAGTTTCCAAAACAAGCATTGTGGAGATTTCCTCTGTGTGTGGAGCCTCATCAATCTGTGCATCTTGAACATCATTATTCCAGTATACCCGTGAGCAAAAGTCACTGAAAGAACACGCATAATGCGCTTGTCATGGGTACCTCGCGATACGAGTCGCCGACCACGTGCTCGATTTTCTTGCTCATTCGGTTGTGCAAAGGTGCGCAGATGCAAATTTCACCGCGCTTTAGGCTATATCTGAAGCGGAAAGGAGTCTGTCGATATTGAATCGTGTTCACAGGATAACTTATAGAAGTTTCATAGGCGCAGCTTTTTCGGCTTGCAAGTTGAAACTGCCGGACATAGCACAATAACGAAAGCACCTCATGAATGAAAACACGAAATTGGCAAGTTAATGCCATCCTTTGTGAAGTAATTCATATTAAAATGCATTTTATCCAACAGCCTGTGAGATGATGGGTTCGCCGAAAAATTCATAAGTAAGCAATCTAACTGTTCGTGATGGAAACGAGATTTCTCATGCTTTGATCTTTCCTGTTTTCTACTAAACGAGATTTTACGATTTACTTTCCTTTATTAGTAAACGAGAACAATAACATAGCATAATGGCGAAGGCACCTCGAAGGGAGAGGAAGAGGACTGGACGATAGAAGAGAGCATGCAAGGATCAGCACAGTGTAACTTCGAATGAAGCCATAATCCAAATTAAGATGTCAATCGCATAACTGTTGCAGCAGCACGTTTGTGCTCGCTGTAAAGTGTGTAGCACCGATACCACCCACACTCGAAAGCAGTACTTTCTTACAACATCAAATGGCATCTCTAATCCCTCTCACAGGTGCATTCGGCAACCGAAAATAAAAGAATAAACAAATCAAACGAAGCAAAAGCAAAATCAAAACTTGCCGCTGCATTAAAAACAGGGAGCATGACCATGTACAGGAAGTCGGAACACCACATCGGCACCATCTGGTAATGAGGACTTCCTCAACAGTTCAGATATGGAGTGAAGATAAGAAGCTCCTCTTCCTTCACATGTATCCCTTAACGTACTTTGTCACATAAGGAAAAACGATGCCCAGGAAATCAATCTTCTTGTCAACTCACGTCATTCGATCGATGACGCGTCCTTAATGTGATGGTCCGTCCTTGCGAAAAATTTGTGCGACATAAGAAATAAAGAGGACAAAAAGAAAAGAAAAGCAATGCATAACTGAACAAAATGAGAATAAACGCATGATAAAAGAGAATAACTTGATGCGATATAGTTAGCAAAAGAACCTGAAATTTGCAATGAAACATCTTAAAATTACACTACAAGGGGACGAGTGGCGATCTTCGGCAAGCCACATCCACTACGTGTTGAGTGAATGGCCATAGCACCGAACAGTATTCTCCAACAACAAGTCTTACTTAACAGCAAGTAAAATGGTGCGAAAATATGGCAGCGGATTAATCGGCGAACTAATAATGAGTTCGATCGTAACGATATTCGCACACACCGACTGCCATAAATGGGCTTATCAAAAGATCACCGAAGATCACACGAATGCAAATCAGGAGCTGCCACCCATAACGAAGCAACGAAAGAGCCATCGAATGATTTCGATCAAGCAACCATTACAGGTAAAAAGTGGAACAGCACCACGTTCACTGTTCGCGGAGAAGGCAATGAATACAGGCAACAGAGGCACACAATCAATAGCCACCGAATCAATCAATAACCGCACACCTCATGCCACGCATCATCACTGATCAGGTAGGGAAATCTAGTGATAGAACCACCGTATTGATGTATCTTCTCAGAACAAATCCGGGTCCCCGAAAAAAACCAAAATCAACTGGACCCATCCGATCTTTTTATCGCCATTCGGCAAAACAGCTGATAAACAAAACCAACTCAAAATTTTCAAGCAAATAGATTTATTCTGGCTCCTCCACCATCATATTGCTTCGAAGGATTCTGCAGCCACATGCTCTTTTGTAAGCGTCCACCATGTGCAACTGTCAATAAGTACTACTTCATATAATATCGATTCAAAACCCGGAACTGAGGCAAACATTAGGGGATCCCGCAATCACGCTGATCTCATCAACACAACTGGAGATACTATGTGAAGAAACCGCTCCAAAGCCGCCTTATGAAACACCTCAAAGTGAACTCGAATCGTCTTTAGAGAGTAGTGGAAACGAGTAAGCCATAATCCGACATACTAAGTCTTGGCTAACAATTGATCACCAAGTGGAACACTAGCGCATTCTTTGCAGTTCTTTAAATGCGACGGGAATATTCGGGCAAGCTGAGTACGAGTCCATCACCACACTAGATGATGCTGTTCGCGCTTTTGCAGTGCAAACAATAACGCTTACTTCCATAAAGTACTTGAACTTGCGTCGAATTCAAAAAAAACTAGGAAAAAGAGTAAAAGTGGTAGCCCGCTGCCAGCATCGCAAAGCCTCTTGTATTGGCAGCTAGCTAACAAAGCCAGCAACCTGACCCAACTTCCTCCACCCCCCCCCCTCCCCCCTTTTCGCATTGCAACTGATTTTATCAACTCCCACCAACCAAGGAGCATCCTACCAATAAATTTCATGCAGTGGATGAGCATGAGATGTTGCAAACAGCAAAGCTGCCCCGCAGCAATCCTTGAATGCGGAACCCTACCCTACCTATTAGAGTTTGTTAAACCGTTCCACACATCACATTTTCCATCGTCTTATGCGAAGATGATTGGTGAAAACGTTGCATCCGCAACTGAGATAATGGTGTCGGAAAACTCAAGAAGGCGCAAACGCCGCGCGCCCACCTATGTACACTTATCAATCTTCCCTTACCAACATTCAGAACCTCCTCCCTTCCAACCAATCTCCGGTCTATAAGGAACGGACCTGAGCTACCAGAATGGTACGAAAACACGCGAATTATATGTAACCTTTGATGGAAGCGAATAGCTTGAGATTCTCGTACCATTTCTGAATACCAACTGTTAGCTTTCTCCACTCGGCGCTCAATAACTGCCACTCATAAGCCTTTCTGATGCCGTGCTATCATTGAATGCGTTCGCTAAATCAAACGATTAGAACGAAATCGAAACAAACAAGCAAAGAATGTCGGAAGTGAGAAATAAACAGACGAGCGCATTTAAAAGAATAAAACAAAAACAAACGTAACAAACAAATAACACATAGGGTGGGAGAGGATGGGTGGAACCTGAAATGAGATTATAAGAGCAACCTGAAAATGAGCATACATAAGGTTTAAAACGACACCATACTCAGTAAAGAAGTAAATCAAGTTTCAAACTTTCAAACCTTTATCTTGCTCCGCTCTTCGAAACAGGTGTCCTTGAACACTGCGCCTCGTTATATGACGACAGCCTAAAAATTATCCATTTACTCGGACATATCTACAAAGAAAATAAAGAGCAAACATGAAAATATTTCTCTGCCAGGAATGGGAAAACGTAACATTAGTATGTGTCTGAAGTTCGCAAAACCGAAGGAATACTTTTTTAAAAGTATTTAAAAAGTATTCCTTTTACTTTTGATAATTATACTTATATACTTAATACTTTTAATACTTTTAAGTTAAAAATACTTAAATACTTTTTCAAAAGTATTCCTTCGGAGAAAAATTGAAATACGAAAAAATTCACATAACAATTATTTTTCGGTATTCACTTCAAGCTCTCACATATACCACACTAATGCTCCATGTTTCCAAGTAGAATCTAGTTTGTGACATGAAGTCTGTGAAAAAAAGAGGCAAGCAAGGCTGTAACTGAACATTACTAAAACACTGCACGAACAATTCATCATCCTACAAATTAGACTTTTTTACGCATTTTCTGGAAAACAACAAACATATTCAGCAAAGAAAAACACTCATTCGCTTACCACTAGAAAACTCAAAAAATAAATAAATAAATAAATACAGATATGAGGTTACTCCACATTTTCCGCATTCGCTGTTTCTTCTGCATGCTGTTTCCAGAAACTTTACACACCACTGCTGCAGTGTGCCAAAACCTTAAGAAAAAAGGCCCTTCCCCTCAATGAAGCTCAGTTCAACAAAAAAATACCCCTCGTAAATGATGAATGCTATATAACCCTAGAAGCATTGCTATGAGATAATAGGGCACATAAACAGTACTAATATCACACCTAGTATCATACTATTAATAATAATAGCCGAACTGGTTTACCTCATAATGAGCTCCACATGCGCAACAAAAGAAAAGCACTATGATCTACACGATGCTGACGTTCGCGAAATATTGAATGAACGCGACCGATATGGCCATCAAGTACAGCCGTTGGTAGTTTATTGATTTTTATCATAAATTGTTGCATGCGATCTGCGCGGATCTTGATGCGATGTAAATCTGGCCCGCTTCTGCAATCACCGCATCGCTGCTGCAAGATAATCTTCTAATGTACGTTACGCTCGACTTACAATTTACTGACTTGTTAAATGTAAATCAGTGCATACTAGTTTTCTTTCCCTGCAACGTTTGTTGCTGCTGCATCTCAGGAAATCTTCAGGAACAAAATCTTTCGCTCAATAAGAACAAATTACGGCGTTGCAATCGTGTAATAAGTGCGTTGCTCGTTGCATGGTTCGTATCTTTGGAGTGTTGCCCTTGCGCAGCATTTTTGATCTACGCGTGCTGTGCCGAAGAAACCAAGCGCAATCGAACAGCGTCTGTGTATTTTATTTGCAGAAGCCACTTATCGTCATCGTTTCCAGGATGCCGAGCGTTTTTGACTTTTTGCCGGACGTTTTGCTGGCGGTTGTGGGCCTTTTAGGCTTTATTAGAACAGGGCACTTCCTCGACGCCTTTGCGGCCATGGCCGCTTTGTTAGAGGAAGATGTCGAAGAGCTCTACGCCGAAGTAGGGCTCTTTATACAAGAGCGCTGGGAGGAGGACTTCGCCGCGCTCGACGTTCGCGCACGCGGCCAACAATATTTTGGTTAGTTTCACTGAACTTATTTTTGTCGAAAGTAACAAAATTTAGGAAGTTATTTGAATGCAGTAAAGAAGTATTGCAATATTCAAATCGGCATCTGTATTACACTAGTGCTCATTGATTTTTGTGACCGAACTTGCGCTCATCTCTAATTTTTATGTGAGAAGTAATGTTTTTGACTGAGTCGCTGAAATAGGGATTCTCCGAATTTTTCATGTGGTGTCATGGAAGTTGCAACAATCTTGTCGCAGTGTCGGTACTTCTGGAGCCCCTCACGTAATTGTGTCATGAGTAAACATGGCCACGTGTCGCGCACCTATGTCATAAGAATCCTTTATTTACTCATACTTATATCATGTTTTCGTGTCGTTGCTTGTGCGGTCATTCTGGGCAAAACATAAAATATCAAAAAGCTGTTGCCCATTTTCACTGGCTGACCGCTTCACGATGAAATTAGCAGCACTAGTGTACTGTTGAAGTGGATCTGTTATAGTGGGTGAAGCAGCCGCATGTCATCCGGATCCGCTGTTGCTCGAGGCCGCATGTCGGCTGAAAGGAGCACAGCTGATTATCTGGGACTTGGAGCGCAACCGGTGCTACCTCTACGGTCACCATGGGCGGATATATATTGCCGCAATCGCGCGAGGGCTGTTCATCGCTCTAATCGGCCAGCGGCTCGTGCCCGTGAGCGTATTTTAATTTTTTTGCATATTACGTTAGCAGCATATATTGCACTATTTCGATTTTGTAGTTTCGACTGTTCGCACTTGCAACAGCATATCTTGATTCAATCTAGAGCCCTAAGTCACGCCTGATACTATGTGTCAAGAAGAGGTTATCGCAAATTTGACCACAGTGTCAGTTAAATAAACGAATAGGCGGAGCCTGAAAACTGATGAATTTTTCGATTATAGTGGTACGAAAGGGTCGCCGGTGAGCTGGAAGCCGGTACAAGCCAAGGTGGCGAAGAACAGCAGAGAATGCAGCTGGCGGTAGAGAATGAGCCGGAAGAGATGGCGCTCGTGCCGGAGGAAGGGCCGCATCCCGCCGAGAGGAGGCAAGAGCCACTAGAATCGGAAGGGAGGGGATCGGCAGAACATGAAGAGGAGAGAACTGCCTCAGGACCGGACGACAGCAACGAAAGGACGCAGTGGTACGAAGACCTGGCAGCCCGCTATCGTCAGATGCTGTAAGAGACTATTTTTTCATTCATTGGTCCTCCGTAACGTGTTAAGTTTGTTCGATGCTCAAGCTTACAGGCCGTTTAGGAAGTACCGCACACTCGTTTACTAGGTGATGGTGCATTCAGTTTAATGTTCCCAATAATATCTGTGGAAAAAGCAACCAATTCTGAATTGAACGAGTGGCACAGGTGGATAACCACACGAAAGAACAGTAAGCGCTCCCTCTTTGAAGGAAAGTTCCATCTAATCTAGTAGCACAGACGAGGAACATGTGTTGGTTTTAAAACGGTAGTGATCGAACGAACCTCTAGAAACTCATGCTACTGTATTTATTATAGCTATCAAAATTTGTAGTTCTAACTTCGATGGTTCCCGTGTTAGGTTGTCGGACAGCAGATTTAAAGTGACCTTGCAAGCAAATCTGCAAAAGCCCTTTAAAAAAAGTTTCCCCGTGAACTTAGAGGCTGTAGTTTTGTGACTGAATATTCGAACACATGGCTACCTATGTTATAATTGCAGCCGCCCAAGGTCGGCAACAAATGCGCCCGTGGAAGAACGAGCGCCTCGGAGAAGGGCGGTCAGGATGCAAGAAGTCTTCAAGCCGGCTGACATCACAATGCTGCCAGCCCACATGAGAGCGGAATTGGTGGCACCAGCAACCCCACCATACGTCGTTCGTGACAATAAGATATGTAAGCGTTTCTACTTATCTTTTTGTATTTGGTGCTGTCAGGGTTGTCTATAGCGTATTCTATCTCCTGGAAGGAAGGAGCAGTCAGTTAAACCATGCAAGGGTTGAAAGAGGTTTACTCGCGGCAGGTGCTCCCACAGTGTCAGCCAAATGATTTTTATCACCGAAATGAAACATGGAGTTGTAAATGCTATTGTCACTTGACGTATACATTTATTGCCTGACGTTCCACTCTATTTGGAAGCAGGAAGGACTAGCAAATTTATGAGGATTTCATCATCAATAGGGATGCTTGCATCATCGTGACAATGTCTTGAGTACAGCGAGGAGCAATTTAGTCAAAATTTTATGTGCCGGCTTGAAAGCATATATTCTGACATGCGACCGTATATTGATGGGCATTTTCGCTAATGAGCGTGGTGAGGAGTTCATAGAGGCATCCAAAAACCTGATAAGTACTCAAGATTATTTTTAGTGTGCCGTTTGGCACATTGTCGCGTCTCCGAACGGGAGTTCGAAACGGTTGCTGCTTGGAAGAAGCATGTCGCGCTCGCCCGAACACACCTGGAGGACGGTAAGCGATGCTTTTTCCTGCCTACCTTGTTACGGTGTTCACTGATTATGTTTTTTATTTTCTTAAGCGAGCCGATCTCTGATAAATTTATTTATTTTTGGAACCCTGCGCAACTAATATACTGATCTTGTGAGGAAGGCGAACTGACGAGTAACAAGTCGTTTTCCAAATTCCATGTAATCACTACTGGCAGCTCAGTGTTTCTAATCTAATGAAACATTTCATTTATATGATTTCAGCATTCTGCGGCAACTGTGGGCATTACTTGATCGTGCCACCCGAAACAGAGGCAGCGAACATCAAGGTAGCCTTTGCTAAACAGTTTTCTTCCATTGTGATTTCCCTGTCTGTAAATATTCACGTGCTTTCAAAGGGAAAAGGTGGAAATAAAATTGGAATAAAACATTCCGATTTGTTCCCGAGCAGTAGCGGACACTTGCTGAGGGAAATATAAAAGGAATTCGACCTTCCATCCAGTAATAGACTAGTTCTTGTGAACAGAATTAGACTTAAACAGTTCCCCAGTCAGTGATCAGCCCCCAATCCCTGTTCTATGTTCTATGTCAACTTGGGAACTCGTTGGATTTTTAGTTCAAAATGTTGTTCTCGAGAAATTCTACGGTTTCTTGAGTGAAATGTGTTAAATTTCCGGCACTTTGCAATCACTAGAGCTTGCGACGCATAAAGATCACGGTGATTTAATTTTAGGCCTTCCTGACAGCGCATAAGAAAGAGCGCTGTGTCGGTGCCTCGAAGACGATCATTCAGCGGAGGCGCGCTGAAGTCACTCGGTTGGAAGGCCTTATGAGGACAACCAGCCATATCTTGGTGCCGGGTTAGCTATTTGTTCATCACCAGTTCTTATTTCACCTGACATCTGAGATACTCAGCCTGACGCATTCTGACTGTTGAGGTCTCTCGTTACGGAGTTGTGTGAGTGGGAAAAAAAATAAAATGACTTGTAGTATTTACGCACATTTATTTATTTGTTTCATATATCTACATACATATACATACACACACACACACACGCACACACGCACACACATACACACACACACACACACGCACACACACACAAAATTCTCTCTACTTTCATATATATGCACACCGCAAGTACGTATGCGTATGTAGCATGTTTAGATGTGCAGCCACCAGAAGCAACGTCAGATGTGGGACGGCAGACATCTCCTAATCCAAGGAAGCGGCAGTATGATATGGAAGAAGCGCGTCGGGCAGATATCTGCGTCGCCTATCTGAAGCGGTTTAAGAGGAGTGAGCCAGAGCTAATGGCAGAAATTGCGAGAGAGCATGAATTGCAACTGCCTTAAGTGGAGGTAACTAAGCTCATTCTGTTTCGTTTTTTACTCCATCTATATTTATCATTATTATTAGCAGTTTTTTATTATTGGCGTACACGACGCAGTTTTTGCTAAACTTCACGCCTTCTACTTGTTCTCCAGGAACGACAGTGCTGTTACGGATGTGCGTGGTTACGCTCCTCGTTGCAATCGCTGTCATCTGCTTCTGGCAGTCCATCATGGTTTTCCTCGGGAAGCCCCTCGCTTGTTCACAGCCGTCACGTCAAAGACTGAAGTCTGCGCTCGCAATATCTGCCCTTCGCTGTTTCCATAGTGGTTGTGTTCCGATCGTTGTCTCGTCATCTGCCTGCTGCAGGTTTTTGCTGCGTCTGATTTGTGTCTGTTTGCGTTATATGCCGCCACAGGCTGCGCACATCGCTCACTACTCCTTGTCTGCAGTGTTGACTATCGATCCGCCACAATCGGGTAGAACAGGTTCTGCTGGATCGCAGAATGAGGGGGATTCTACCTCTTGTCTTCCATGACACTGTGACAGTTTGCATGGCTGTCAAGCTTGGTCAGAACGTCATAGGAAGTGATCCGAATAATAGCCTTATCTTCTTATGAATGAAATCATAAAGCAGCCACATGCTCCATGGAAGCCTTTTCGTAGTGGCTTGATTGCACCTCCATTCTTTCGAATGCTTTCTGTTCGAATAAGTTTCCATGATTCCAGTTATTCTCCATTGAAAATTGCAGAACCATGCATTGCTTGCGGAAGCCGCTGACCATAGTCTTCTTAAGTTGTCTACAGAGAAATTTGCAGTTCTTTTTTATACGAAAGGGCAAGATGACAACATATCTGAGCCGTTCAATTTTGGAACGACGCAGTTGACCCTTTGAAGCAGCAACAAAACGGTGTCGGAGTACGACAGATGCTGCTCATCCACGCCTAGCGCAAGTTCACAATATACTAGACCTGCTAGTTTATGGGTCAGAGAACACAAATTAGTCAGAAGTTGTGCAGTGCAGCTGATTTAGCAGGGCCAATAAAATACCGCTGTAAAAGACGCCCAAAATTTGGTTTGGCTCGCTCCTAATAAGCGAATGCTCGAAAATTCAAATGCTAAAATCTTGATGCTCTTGCGGAATATGCAGAAGTCATTGCTTGGGTTGGTGGGCTTTTTGAGGATTTCAGGCTTATGAGGTTGGTGCCCCTAAAGTTGGCACCTATGATTTTGAATTGTGCTCAGAATATCGGTCGACTATCCACCAGAGAAATGTACGAGATTCCCAAAAAATATATTTGTTTCAAGGGCAGCATTTTAGTGTCAGATAATTGGAGATCGTTTGAGCACATCACTGTTTTACCAGCATGAATGTATGTATATGCGTACGTACGCTCAGGAGCTTGTAGATGGAACACAGGAAAAAGCCGCTTTGACATTTTTAGGAATTGTTAGTTATCAAAACGAATGTGAATGAAATAGGCTGCTGAATAATAAAGCTAACAGATATTGCTAGCAATGTTTCAGCGTTGGATTTCCCAGGCCAGTAATAATGGAATAAGATTTTCGCCCAGTTAACCCCCCCCCCCTTCCCCCATTAAACGTAGGCGCGTCGCTGAGTGTTTTTTGAATACGGCATTATCTGCAAACATCTCTTATTTTAGACTTCCGCGTTAAGGCATTTCCCTGCAGGATACATCGCTGCGATGACTTTTACGCAAAAAATTGTCAGCCGTCGACACTCCACTTGGGATTTGGAGGAATTTTCTGCTGATCGATGTGGTTGTGCAAACGGGGAGTTGAACGGAATCAACGTCAGGCAGGTTTGTTGGAAGGTGAGGAGTTTACAGACGAGCGCATTTTTGTTTAGTCGTCTGTTTGTCTTTGTGTTGTTTGATGCTGCCCATACCATCACGCCGTCGAGAACATTGGTCATCAACGACTGCGGAAGGAAAGTCGGATGGAAGATGGTTGGATAAGGGATCGGAAGGTACTGCGAGCCTCGACAATTTCGCTTCGGATTTGGTCGTCACGCTTCACAGTAACGTTAGTTATTTCATCGGAGACTACAGTAATGAATGCATGCCGGAATTGACTTGCATTTGCTACCCGCATTCCCATAAAATCTGGTCGAAGGAGGTTCCCAATTTGCATACTAATGTAGGCATCTAACAGTAGGTTGTAATTTAAAGTGGGGAATCGGGCATTTTATGGCTGATACACTCGGCGGGATATTTGCAAAAAACTGATGGGGAAATCTGCCACCTTTTCGTAATCAAAAACGGTGCAATTTGTGCATTTTTGATGCATTAAAAACGAGGCATTAGGATTTGTCTTTTTATTTTGTGTACGGTTTGAAAGAGCCTTATTTGAGCAATTTTTCGAATGTCTTACCTGCAGAAGGGGAACAATTTATGCATAATGGCTTTACATGGTCGCTTCAAAACGCTGCATTATGGGCTTGCTCGATTCTTCATTGCAAGAATGGTTTTGAAGAGCTAATTTCAGCAATGTTCTCGAATAGTTATCTATAAAAAAGGATGTAATTCGTGCATTTGGTGTCACATGATCTTTCCAATTAATTATCTGCAAAAAGCAGGTTTTGAGCAAGTCATATACCATCTAAAATGCACAAATTACGCCACTTTTTTTTTTTTACAAAGAATTGGAAATGCTCCTCAAATAAGGCTCCTAAAATCTATCCCTTGTAGTGGGAAAAATAGCATCTAACCCATCGGAGCAGAGTTAGAAACGGCGAGATGAACTGCTCTAAAATAATGAAAAGTTCTTTGAGCGCTCCCTTGAGCAGGACTGCAGTGGAAATCCAAATTGGAA
The DNA here is from genome assembly GCA_013433145.1 of Ascaris suum. Taxonomy (NCBI): domain Eukaryota; kingdom Metazoa; phylum Nematoda; class Chromadorea; order Rhabditida; family Ascarididae; genus Ascaris; species Ascaris suum. The sequence goes on along the minus strand of CM024178.1, from coordinate 3,977,108 downwards.
AAATCTCCGTTTTCAAGAATTTCACGCTGAACTGAAAAAGTCCGCAAAATTTTCTCAAAATTTTGTTCACACTTCATGGAGAGGTCAATCCTATAACATCAGTTTTTTTTTTTGCTACAAGCTATTCTTTACGAATGTGCCTGTTCGGGTTAGCTCTATATGTCATTCTGGAAATTGGGACACAACAATTTTCGCAAGCTTTCCAAAGCATGCGACGAAAATCAGTGTCCATCAATATTTTGTTATGATTTTTTTCTATATCTGCGAACTACTTGATGGCATCTCAAGTTTTATGAGGTCAAAATTATTGCAAAACATGCGAAGTTTCACGAACATCGAAAGCAGCGAAATATTGATGAGGCTTAGCTGACAAAGTCGAGGAGAACGCTGAAGATGAAGATGTAAAGTTTTAAAGTTCGAAAATTGAAAAACAAAAATTCGAAATGGATCGAAGAAATGATGCAACGAGGAACGAAATCGAGTACTTTCTTAGAGACAAACGAAGATTGGTGATGGACATCACCGTAATAACGGAATCGGTGTATCCGTTCATTCGTTTCGCCGTCTCCTAAGAGCGAAAATTACAATCGATTGCCTGGCAGAAGAAAGATTTCGAAGAAAAGCACTCTACCGAGAACGGCACAAACAATTCGACACAGCCGTCTTCCTGCGAGCATTTAAAACCGGGAGTTGTTACACTCCGACAACGACATAAACAAGGATTATGGCAACTTCCTGAAGGAACTTGAAGAACGCAAATCTGCTGCTGCGGTGAATATCGTAAAACGATAAAAGACGAACAATGGGCGAAGTGCGACACTAGACTAGAATACAAACTTCTTACCAAATTATTAAGAAAGATAACATAACACAAGATTACGAAGGCTACAGAAAAGAAAATTTAGGAAAGCAGCACAAGAGAAGACCATCTTCAAGAAAGCAAGGAGGGAAGTACAGCTGCATAGGAAAATCTCTTCCGCGTTCGCTGATGAAAAAAGAGAAAGGACGACGAGTCGAAGACGGATGGAAGGAATATGCAATTCGAAGAAATGTTTTCGTCGACTCTTCCAACGAGAGCCCCTCATCTGAACTTGGCCTTGTCTGCCTAGGAGATGACGCCCAGAGAAATAGAGAGAGCGATAGGTGTCATGAAGCAAGAAGGCCGTAGGCACTGACCGAAAACGTTGAGTACTCGGCTTTGCTGGTACCTAAAATCAGAGAAAATTCCGGCGAAAAGGAAAAGGTCACGAACAGTGTCGATACCTAAAAAAGGAAACAATGAAGACATTCGCACTTATCGTCCCATATGCCTGCTATCACATGTCTACGAAGTCTTCATGAGGGTTGTCTATATCAGAACAGAATCAACCCTTGAAGAAAACACAAGACGAGAACAGGCAGGCCTTCCAAAACGGTTTTCGACAATTGACTGCATATTCCCCCTAACACAGCTAATAGAAAGATGCAGAGAATACAGGGTGCCGCCCTGTCTACTCTTTTTACACGTCTAGAAAGCCTTCGACTCAGTGGAGCGTAATGCAGTAGTCCAAAGCCGCTCCGATCAGGAAGTGGAAGCAGTGTATGTTCAGATCATTGAAGATTGACTATCCCATTCGCATACCGAAATCAGTCTCCTTGAAATATCAGTAAGAATAAAAGAGGCTTGAAATACCTTTGAAAAACCTTCCAAATACGGGAAGAGGCTAAAACAGGTGGACATTTGCTCTCCGAAAGCCTTCTGGTCAGCTGTGGAAGGGGCCTTGAGAAAGACTGAGGTTGCAGATGGTTTCAGTGTTGACGACGAACAATTTCACATGCTTCTATTTGCGGATGACGTGGTACTCTTTGCCAGTGATCCAAAAAAGTTGCAGTATTCATTAAACGAGCTCAACAGAGATGCCACGAAAATTGGGCTCAGCACTCATAGCGGCAAAATAAAGTGGATGAAGAATGCATTCTGTTCTGAGCTTCCTGAAACTCGACAGTGAGAACATCGAGCTCATGGAGCAGTATGAACACTTAGGAAGACTGTGGAAATGAGCAATGTCTTGTGTTAGGAATTAGGCAGAAGAAAAAGAGCGGATTGACTAGCTTCAGCAAGCTCAAGGCGTCTTCTACGACACAAAGGCAACAATTTGCATAAAGGCGAAACTCTTCAACTCACTGGTCGTGCCTGTTCTTCTCTATGTGTGCGAAACGTAGAACGCCACCCTCGCTGAAGAAAACAAATAAGCAACAGCCTAGAGGAAGGTATCAACACATTGCAACACATCAGAAACGAAGAGTTGGTTTCAAGATCCGTGTAAAGGATGTCGTTGAAGAAATGTATTAAAGAAAACTAAGGTGGGCTGGTCACGGAGCCAGCTTAAAAGCAATAAATGGACCAAGGGAATCCTTGAGTGGTACCCAGGAGACGTAAAGCGACCATGCGGCAGATCGCCAACAAGGTGGAATGACCCGCTGCGGCATCTATACAGAGTCACTTCGATGAGGAGGGCTCAGAATCACGACGAATGGAAGAGTTGCCAGCTGCATCGGTGGAGGGAAGGATGAAATCGATGATGCCACGGCTGTTCAAAGTATTCAAAATATTCAAAGATTCGAAAGAAGTGCTGGAAATGATAACTGTCAAAACAAGGAGCGTAGGGGATCCAAATTAAGCAGCTAACATTAACTGGCTCAAAGCTGATCAAATTTCGGTCCTCATTTGTTGAAGATAGTAATTTACTTTCTAGGGGGTCGTCGCACAACGAAGCGATATAATGCTGTGAGTTCGGAAGTGAAATTTTCGATGAACCAGTATAGGAATATGTGTTATTGAATTGGTCAAGACATGGGAGAAAAATAGAGCATAAGAAGACGCAGCAGTAATGGAATAAGGAAGTAAAGGAGACAAAGGTCTTAAAGTTATAGCTGACAACCGTGAATTAAAGCGTATTACTCAATTATTTTTAAAATATCAAGAACAGAACCACTTCAATGAAGTTCCGAAGTAGAATTTACGAATTTAATATACAGCTTTAAATAAATAAGAGTCTGTTTTTGAAGCTAAAACGAGGTTGATGCTTTTACAAGTTTACCAGATGATAAATTCTGAATAACATTTGAAATATCTTTTAAATACGTTGAGGATTGTGTTAAATGTACTAATCTACAGCAATCAATTTTTTTACAGAATTTACACATTGTTAATGTCTCTAAGGTAATCAATATCGCATAAATGATGCAAAGCGTTTAAATTTGACGTCAAATTGAACAGCATAGTAAAAAAGTGAAGCATAGAAATAAATTAGTAAATAATAGTTGTATCAAGTAAAATAATAAATGAGAGCTGCACTGAAGCTAGCCGACGACTGAGCGAAAGCATGAAAGAAGTGCAGAAAGAAGCGCGAACAATGACAAACCGTTATAGTACATGTATATGTCACTTCAGCATAGCTCACTTTAAGTTACTAAATATTCGATAACGATTATTGTGTACTATGTATCTTATGAAATATATGCGCAAATTTCTAAAGTGCAGTGCAGCGACTTCTATGTGAAGCATCTTATAAATCCGTATGTCCTATTAAACAATCGCTCTGACAAATAAAGATCTTACAAAAGTCATTTTGACAACTAGCACTTAAACAATCAACACTAAGCGTAGAACCTTTCGAAATCAATAAAAACTTCAAGTAACACTTTCGTCTCATTTACTTCCTTATCCTATTGCTCCTATGCTTTCTTATGCTCTGTTTTTGCCCATCTCTCGATTAATTAAGTATCACATATTCTTATCCCGCTACGCGCAATTCCACCCCGCACTAACAGGGTTATCCGCTCCGTAACGACGACCTCTTCCAAATTAAATTGCTCACATAAACAAACGAGGCCCGAAATTTGATGGGCTTTTAATAGTCTTTCAATGTCACCTCTATAAACTCGATCCACTACGCTTCTTACTTTCACACACATCAGTTTCCAGCACTTCCTTTGAACCTTTGCTTCTTATTTTCAAATTTTAAATCCTCATCTTCAGCGTTCGCCTCGGTTTTGCTAACTAAAATCCCACAATATTTTGCCTGCTTTTGATGTGCTTGTGAAATTTTGCATGCTTTGCAACAATTCTGATCTCATAAAAGCTGAGAAGCGATCAGGTTTTTCATAGACATTGAAAAAATCAAAGCAAAACGTTGACGGGTATTGTTTTCCTCGTATCCTTTGGAATGCTTAGGAAAATTGTCGTGTCCTAATTCCCAGGATGACATATATGGCTAGGCCGAACAGACGCACTCGTAAGGATATAGCTGGCAAGTCAAAAGAACTGATGTTATGCGGATTGATCTCTCCATGAAATGTGGACAAAATTTTGAGAAAAACTTGCGGACTTGTTCAATTCAGCGTGAAATTCTTGGAAACTGAGATTTTTCAAATGTGGATTTCCACTGCGGTCCTCCTTGAGGAACCGCTCAGAGAACCAATGATTTTCCTCAAACAATCCATCGCGTTCTTCCTATTCGTCCTAGTGCTGCTGCTGAATTGTCCGATCTGTGGCTCCTTGCACCTCATGCGAATATGCGTTGTTTTACCCTCAGAGTGAGCTCCTTCGAGAAAAGCTTTAGCAAACATGTCATGTGTATTCATTATTCCGAAACTTCAGAAACATCCTCATAAACCTATATACTCTATTGATCGAACAAACAACGGGCACTTGAGTAGAGGTGACCTACCAGTTATCGCATTATGTACTGAAGGCTACTGTACGTCCGCAACAAATTCTTCATCAAAGCTGCAATGGTTTTTGTCAAATTGCTGCTTCTTCCCATGTTCTACGTAATTATAAGTTAACTTCTACCGAATTCCCAATTTTTAATTTTATTTTGCATTTCCTTTAATCAATTTCCGTGTATTGCTCCATTATACCAATAAATTAGTCGTTTATTCGCGTACAGATTGTGGTTGATTCATTAAATGTGAACTGTAAATAACGATCGATTCTTCAATTAAACTAGCATTCTGGTATTGCGTAATAATACCATCAAATTGGTTGTTTATGAGTAATAACGACTGATTATTCCCTACATATTCATTAGCTTAGCATTCTGAGACTGCATAATAATACCTTTAAATTAGATGTTTATTCGGGTATAATTTCTATCTGATTCATTAAATCGCAACGGTAAAAAACGATCCATAATTATCTATGTATTCATTAACTTATCGGCCTGAAATCGCCTTATAATACCGCTACATTAGTTGTTTAGTCGTTTACAATGTGTGGTTGATTTTTGACATGTGAATGGTAAAATACGATTGAAAATGTGAATGGTAAAGTATGATTGATTAAGCCTATCTTTTCATTAAATTATCATTCTGAAACTGCCTGATAATACTAGTAGATTAGTTGTTTATTCGGGCACATTTTCCTTCTGATTGATTAATCTGAACGGTAAAAAACAATTGAATATTATCTATCTATTCATTAAATTATCATTCTGAGATTGCGTTATAATACCAGTTGTTTATTCGGGTACAATTTGTTGTTGACTCATCAAATCTGAGCTTTAAGTAACGACTGATTGTTATCTATGTATTCGTTAACCATCATCTGATATTATAGAATAATACAACTAAATTAGTTGTTTATTCGCATGCAACTTGTAGTTTATTCGTTAAATCTGAACGGGAAATAACGATTGATTGTTCCCTATATATTCACTAGCTTATCATTCTGAGATTGCTTTGTGATACCACTAAATTAGTTGTTATTCGGGTACAATTTGCGTCCGATTCATTAAATGTCAACGGTAAAAAAACGAACGATAATTATCTATTTATTTCTAAATCGTCATTCTGAAACTGTGTAATAATAAACTAAAGTAGTTGTTTATTCGTTTACAACTTGTGGTTGATTCATTAAATCTGAACGGTAAAAAAATGATTGATTATTATGCGTTATAATACCACTAAATTATGCGTTATAATACCACTAAAGTGGGTTATGTGTTGCGGTGTGCATCGGGATGCATGGGAAGTCGGATGGGACTTTTATTCTGCCAAGTGAGGGATTGATGGTGGCTACAAGTTTTTCATGTGGGCGGAGAAAACTCCATCCACCCTGTTTCTGTGTTGGAGCTGGTGTTCACTGCTGTTCGCTGTTGTACTCGTTCAATCCCTTCATGCATTCACCAAGTCTCGCGGGTTACGAGCGGGCAGGGGAGAAAGGCCCAGCGGGATTGCTAACTGAGTAAATCTTTGTACCGTGTGTTGTGTCTTGCTGCACGCATAGGTTGTACAAGCCCACACAGTTGGGAAATTACTTCGTGCTGTCTTACTGATTCGTCCTTCGTTTCCTTCATCGTCATCTCCTTTCAGCTTCAAGTGGTGCAGCGTTGGCATTTGCTGCATGGCCACTTTTGCGCAGTTTCGTTGTTTTACGCGGCGCGTGCGGACGCTTCGGTCGTTCCTTTACGTGTGGTGGTAGCCATGTGTGGAGAAGGGTAGGATGTGGCGAATGGTTTCATCTACCCAGATACGTTTAATGTGGTGTCGTACAGCTCAACAAACTTCAGTGGTTCCCTACTTCAAACTTGCAATGCAGCTTCAAAAGCGCTATGAACTAATATAAAAATCAAATCATTCCGACACAAAGGTTGAAAGGGTTTGATTCGCTCTAGTTCTTGAAAATACAATATTTAAAAACTGGGGAGGGATGGTTTCGTTCTCGGCCGGTACATGATACTGGTGTAAACTGTCTTGCGATTTGTGATATGCTTGCCAAGTGCTCCTTAAAGGTATACAGCCCAACACTTGAATGTGTGCCGAGAAGAACAACCCTAAAAGTTGCGACTTTTCGACCATAAGGGAGGGAGGCAAATACCGAGGAAATATAAAAAAATATTTGCTGCCTTCAATGTCAGCGATTTTGAGTTATAACGATAGAGCTCATCGAGTTGATCGCAAGATCTGACTACGCACGTAGCCTGTAAGCGTGGAGGCACATTTCAGTATTTACATTCAGATCAGAGGGGGCGGAGCCCCTGTCTTTAATATAAGTACTCCAATAAAGGCACAGGGGGAATTTGGGAAAATATTTTTCGCCTCATTTGTCAAACGGTACTGCCCGACAAGCTGGTCAGAAATATATGCACACTATGCGAACGTTTCCAAAATGTTCAGCAGTACATCGTTTATTTCCCTCGGAAATTTCGTCGCAGGTGTTTGCATGTAATGTATTACCCCTGTACTTATTCTGTGCTTAGTGGGGTCTCCTACCATCTACTAATCTCGTGGATGAAACTGCGAAAGCATACCCTATTTCGGCATTTCTGGCGGCTTTGGGAGAACTGGAGCTTGTGCGTGAACACTAAACAGTTGAGGGAGATCTGTCAGCTGCAAAACGTGCAAAAATGCACTCAAGAGGGAGTCCGGATGCAAATTTGCGCATATATGAACGCGTCTTGAACAACAGAGGAGTTTCTGTAACTTGTTGAGACAAACTGCGATTTAGTGAAGGAAGGTCAGAAAATTCGAAGGAAAAAAAGCATTGGAGAAGAACACTTTTACTCAAATTAGTTGTTCAGTCGTGTCGTTCTGGGATCTAATTTGAATTTGGGAAGCAAAAAGAGCTTAAGGTATCTGAGTATCGTCGGTGCTGCATACGGCGAGCAGCAATATGAGCTTTGCTAGCGCATTATTTTCTTGGCGACAGCTTCTCTTTCCATCCAGGCTAGTGAAACTTGATTTTGCTCATTTTCTCTGACCCAGCTGGACGCTAACGTAATGCGGTGCTGGGAAGTATAGCAGCGCATCTGCTTAGCAGAAATTGATTTGCTTCCATGCACACAGTTCGTAAAGGTGATCGAGCTGTGATGAGCTGAGTGGGCTGGTTGAGGTTGAGATCTCTTGCGCTGTGCAGTGTGCGCTACGAAAGGGAGGGTTGGATAGGAGTAGCAGTAATGATATGCAGTAATGTTACATTATCCCGAATACGTCAGTAGCGCAGAAAATGCGCGTGTGGTTTGAGTGACGAGGAATTTCCCTTTCAGACTAGCATCATCGGGTTTCGCTTTACTCTGTCTTCCTCACGAACAAGATACAAGCGACGTGCAAAGACATGCAGATTGCGATCGCAGCGTGATGTTGTCGTCTCGGTTTGCGATGAGCACGGTATTCCCTCAAGTGGGCGAATTAGACAGCAGCGTCATCGCTTATCGACTCAGCAGCAGGGCGCCAGAGAGCTGCGATTCGGGGTTCGGATTTTTCAACCATGCTTACAGCAAACTACACCGTGACTTGAAGGGCAACATCACGAATGCTGTGAAGTTCATACGCATTAGGCGACGTCTCTGGAAGGAGACTTGGCATCCTCAGAAATATTTGGCCAGCAAAGCACAGGGATGGTCGGTGAAAGACATTTAGAATTTTTCAGTTTGGAAATAGAAAAAGTACATGTTCCGTGATTGGAGCTAAAAAATTCGTCACGTTCAACCGCTGGGTTATGTTTGAATGCTAGAAGCCGGCGCTTTAACCGTCCAACAGCAAAGGTTTCTTTCGATGGAGCATGGGCTGGAGCATGCGTTGAATTATAATTGTTTTCCACATTTGATTTAGCGTGCTGGATATTGGTTCTCGCTCAAAGACTGAACCTATATGCTACGTTTATCGCGTGTCCTAACCAAGCTACAAGCTACAAAGGCTAAATATGCCGCTCATAAATTTGATTCCACCTTCTGCAGAATAGGACCTGGGTGCCAGTTTGAAGCATCCGAATCGCTGCTTTATCATCTGTTACCTCGACGTCCAATCAAAAGGTCCTTCTGCGTGCATAGGTTGAGAATACTTTTGCCACACTATCCGTCAACGCTACTAACCATCTATGCGTATGCCATAACACGATTGTGAATGGTGCGGTATGTTTGAGTCGATTCGAATATTGCACCAAGTATATGAATCCACAGCTCCACCTCATCATATGCTCTTTGTCGTTGAAGTCAATTTCTCGTATAGGTCGGAGCTATAGCGAGGCAGTCTCGGCCGATTTATTTTTAGTTCTTGTACAGTTTATATTTCAGAAGTCTTCTCGCATGCTATAAAAACTTTCTAATTACAATATTCGCTGAATTACGCATGTTGGTGGTTTTTCATCAGGTGATCATTGTTTCAACGGCCCTGACTGCAACTACATATTTTATTCACGCATGTACCCGGCCGCAAGGGCGCCTTATGAGTTAGCCAAAGTGAACTTGAAAATTGAAGGCAGTGGGAAATCCGATATTCACCTTAAAACACATCGATAGGTACGTCATTGTAAAGTCCAGAAGAAAATCCACAAAACAACTCAAACGTTCGGTAACAATGCTGAGCAAGTGAAACAGCAGAACTCTCTCTCAGATAAAATGATTTTTCCTCGAATATTGCCAATGGATACATTTTACAAAAATTTTAGTCGGGTACTGGAATATTCTTGTTTTGTTCGCGAAGATTTCGCCAGTGGCGTTTTGCAAATCTTGGTGGTCGTAAATCCAGCTGGAGCGACCGCATCGATTCCGTAGGTTTCAGGCTACCAAAACCTCAAGCAAGGACTTCATTCAAGGAAGAACCGTTTGTCGGATGTTGCGATAAATTCTTTATTGTAATTAACAACGAGTATATAATTTATAATCAACGTTTCACTCAGCAAGTTTCATGATCGAAATTGAGCGTTGTTCCGGTTTCAATTTGAATAATCTTTTTGATGCACCTGAACTTTATGTGTTTGCGTGTAGTAGATTTGACGGAATCCTGTTTGTGTGCCCGGAGTTGAACTTCCGTCGCCTATATAAATCTCAACAGGTCAAGTCACGATAACTGGAGCAATCTTCTGTGGTGAAACTTGCGTAGAATGACTGATTCTCGTCAAAAATTCTGTGTCGCAAAGTTACTGAGTACTTTTAGCGCAGTGATGGTTGGAACAGTGGTGGAAAACAGAGTCCACGAAGTAGAAGTATCTGGCGTTTTCCGAACCAAACATCGACCATGAGTTCTAGAGGTAGCAGAAGCTCGACAAGATATCTTTGAGACCCGAAAAGTTTATCGAAGTTTATCGAGCTGATCTTCGAAGGGGCAACGGAGCTGACGCTGGAAATCTGCAATATTGAAGTTATGTTGGTTTTCGGATGCACATAGTGAAACCTAACTTCTCCCCTAAGACACAACCAAAAATTATGGGCCATAGTGAATCGCCATAAGACGAGGGTTTAGTGTCATATGTAAGAGAATGTCTTTTTAAGACGGAATTTCAGGATATAAGAAACGTTGAGGAAGATTAGACACCGAGGGCGTTAGAAATCAAGGCTGCCGACAACAGGGTGAAGAAACGCAGCGGGAGGTGCCAGATGATCGCTAGTCCCAGACGGGGTCAGACATGCCGAGAATCGCTTGAAGAATTCGGTACTGCGTCAACTGCATGGTTATTTGTGGATTTGAGGCTTTTAAACATTTTGGCAGCTGAAAGATTTGAACTCAGGGTTTTTGATATGTTGTGAGCTTATGCCATTCACTGGTTTTGATGTTCGACGCTTTTCGAATGTTAAATGTCCTTTATCGTGACACAAGAACCGATGATCTGGATCCAATAGACGGGAATAATGATCAATTATTCCTTCTAGATGATAATCAAATAATTCTCAAATTACATGAATAATGGGCGTATAAATGTCCTTTATCGTGACACAAGAAATATGATCTGGATCAACTCGACGGGAATAATGATCAATTATTCCCTTCTAGTTGATAATCCAATAATTCTCAAATTGCATGAATAATGCATATTAAATGTACTTTATCGTGACACAAGAACCGATGATCTGGATGACTGGACGGAAATAATGATCAATTATTCCCACCAGGATGATAATCAAATAATTCCAAATAGGAAATGAATAATGTTCTATAAATGTGCCTTTATCGTGACACTTAACCGATGATCTGGACCAACTTTACGGCAAATAATGATCAATTATTCCTTCAACATTGATAATCAAATAATTCTCAAATAAGAGATGAATAATGCCGTATAAATGTCCTTTATCGTGACACAAGAACCGATGATCTGGATTCAACTCGACGGGAAATAATGATCAATTATTCCCTTCCTGTTGATAATCAAATAATTCTCAAATTGCATGAATAATGCACTATAAATGTCCTTTATCGTGACACACAAACCGATGATCTGGATTCAACTCGACGGCAAATAATGATCAATTATTCCCTTCCAGTTGATAATCAAATAATTCTCAAATTGCATGAATAATGCACTATAAATGTCCTTTATCGTGACACAAGAACCGATGATCTGGATTCAACTCGACGGCAAATAATGATCAATTATTCCCTTCCAGTTGATAATCAAATAATTCTCAAATTGCATGAATAATGCACTATAAATGTCCTTTATCGTGACACAAGAACCGATGATCTGGATTCAACTCGACGGAAATAATGATCAATTATTCCTTCCAGTTGATAATCAAATAATTCTCAAATTGCATGAATAATGCACTATAAATGTCCTTTATCGTGACACAAACCGATGATCTGGATCCAACCGACGGGAAATAATGATCAATTATTCCCTTCTAGTTGATAATCAAATAATTCTCAAATTGCATGAATAATGCACTATAAATGTCCTTTATCGTGACACAAGAACGATGATCTGGATCCAACCGACGGGAAATAATGATCAATTTTCCCTTCCAGTTGATAATCAAATAATTCTCAAATTGCATGAATAATGCACTATAATGTCCTTTATCGTGACACAAGAACCGATGATCTGGATCCAACCGACGGAAATAATGATCAATTATTCCCTTCCAGTTGATAATCAAATAATTCTCAAATTGCATGAATAATGCACTATAAATGTCCTTTATCGTGACACAAGAACCGATGATCTGGATCCAACGACGGGCAATAATGATCAATTATTCCCTTCTAGTTGATAATCAAATAATTCTCAAATTGCATGAATAATGCACTATAAATGTCCTTTATCGTGACACAAGAACCGATGATCTGGATCCAACTCGACGGCAAATAATGATCAATTATTCCCTTCCAGTTGATAATCAATAATTCTCAAATTGCATGAATAATGCACTATAAATGTCCTTTATCGTGACACAAGAACCGATGATCTGGATCCAACCCGACGGGAAATAATGATCAATTATTCCCTTCAGTTGATAATCAAATAATTCTCAAATTGCATGAATAATGCACTATAAATGTCCTTTATCGTGACACAAGAACCGATGATCTGGATCCAACCGACGGGAAATAATGATCAATTATTCCCTTCCAGTTGATAATCAAATAATTCTCAAATTGCATGAATAATGCACTATAAATGTCCTTTATCGTGACACAAGAACCGATGATCTGGATCCAACTCGACGGGAAATAATGATCAATTATTCCCTTCTAGTTGATAATCAAATAATTCTCAAATTGCATGAATAATGCACTATAAATGTCCTTTATCGTGACACAAGAACCGATGATCTGGATCCAACTCGACGAAATAATGATCAATTATTCCCTTCCAGTTGATAATCAAATAATTCTCAAATTGCATGAATAATGCAGTATAAATGTCCTTTATCGTGACACAAGAACCGATGATCTGGATTCAACTCGACGGCAAATAATGATCAATTATTCCCTTCAGTTGATAATCAAATAATTCTCAAATTGCATGAATAATGCATTATAAATGTCCTTTATCGTGACACAAGAACCGATGATCTGGATTCAACTCGACGGGAAATAATGATCAATTATTCCCTTCCAGTTGATAATCAAATAATTCTCAAATTGCATGAATAATGCTATAAATGTCCTTTATCGTGACACAAGAACCGATGATCTGGATCCAACTCGACGGGAAATAATGATCAATTATTCCCTTCCAGTTGATAATCAAATAATTCTCAAATTGCATGAATAATGCACTATAAATGTCCTTTATCGTGACACAAGAACCGATGATCTGGATCCAACTCGACGGGAAATAATGATCAATTATTCCCTTCAGTTGATAATCAAATAATTCTCAAATTGCATGAATAATGCATTATAAATGTCCTTTATCGTGACACAAGAACCGATGATCTGGATCCACTCGACGGGAAATAATGATCAATTATTCCCTTCTAGTTGATAATCAAATAATTCTCAAATTGCATGAATAATGCACTATAAATGTCCTTTATCGTGACACAAGAACCGATGATCTGGATCCAACTCGACGGCAAATAATGATCAATTATTCCCTTCCAGTTGATAATCAAATAATTCTCAAATTGCATGAATAATGCATTATAAATGTCCTTTATCGTGACACAAGAACCGATGATCTGGATCCAACCGACGGAAATAATGATCAATTATTCCCTTCCAGTTGATAATCAAATAATTCTCAAATTGCATGAATAATGCACTATAAATGTCCTTTATCGTGACACAAGAACCGATGATCTGGATCCAACTCGACGGAAATAATGATCAATTATTCCCTTCCAGTTGATAATCAAATAATTCTCAAATTGCATGAATAATGCACTATAAATGTCCTTTATCGTGACACAAGAACCGATGATCTGGATCCAACTCGACGGGAAATAATGATCAATTATTCCCTTCAGTTGATAATCAAATAATTCTCAAATTGCATGAATAATGCATTATAAATGTCCTTTATCGTGACACAAGAACGATGATCTGGATCCAACTCGACGGCAAATAATGATCAATTATTCCCTTCCAGTTGATAATCAAATAATTCTCAAATTGCATGAATAATGCACTATAAATGTCCTTTATCGTGACACAAGAACCGATGATCTGGATCCAACCGACGGGAAATAATGATCAATTATTCCCTTCCAGTTGATAATCAAATAATTCTCAAATTGCATGAATAATGCATTATAAATGTCCTTTATCGTGACACAAGAACCGATGATCTGGATCCAACTCGACGGGAAATAATGATCAATTATTCCCTTCCAGTTGATAATCAAATAATTCTCAAATTGCATGAATAATGCATTATAAATGTCCTTTATCGTGACACAAGAACCGATGATCTGGATCCAACCGACGGGAAATAATGATCAATTATTCCTTCCAGTTGATAATCAAATAATTCTCAAATTGCATGAATAATGCACTATAAATGTCCTTTATCGTGACACAAGAACCGATGATCTGGATCCAACTCGACGGCAAATAATGATCAATTATTCCCTTCAGTTGATAATCAAATAATTCTCAAATTGCATGAATAATGCACTATAAATGTCCTTTATCGTGACACAAGAACCGATGATCTGGATCCAAACCGACGGGAAATAATGATCAATTATTCCCTTCCAGTTGATAATCAAATAATTCTCAAATTGCATGAATAATGCACTATAAATGTCTTTATCGTGACACAAGAACCGATGATCTGGATCCAACTCGACGGCAAATAATGATCAATTATTCCCTTCCAGTTGATAATCAAATAATTCTCAAATTGCATGAATAATGCACTATAAATGTCCTTTATCGTGACACAAGAACCGATGATCTGGATCCAACCCGACGGGAAATAATGATCAATTATTCCCTTCCAGTTGATAATCAAATAATTCTCAAATTGCATGAATAATGCATTATAAATGTCCTTTATCGTGACACAAGAACCGATGATCTGGATCAACTCGACGGCAAATAATGATCAATTATTCCCTTCTAGTTGATAATCAAATAATTCTCAAATTGCATGAATAATGCATTATAAATGTCCTTTATCGTGACACAAGAACCGATGATCTGGATCAACTCGACGGGAAATAATGATCAATTATTCCCTTCCAGTTGATAATCAAATAATTCTCAAATTGCATGAATAATGCACTATAAATGTCCTTTATCGTGACACAAGAACCGATGATCTGGATCCAACTCGACGGCAAATAATGATCAATTATTCCCTTCCAGTTGATAATCAAATAATTCTCAAATTGCATGAATAATGCATTATAAATGTCCTTTATCGTGACACAAGAACCGATGATCTGGATCCAACTCGACGGAAATAATGATCAATTATTCCCTTCCAGTTGATAATCAAATAATTCTCAAATTGCATGAATAATGCATTATAAATGTCCTTTATCGTGACACAAGAACCGATGATCTGGATCCAACTCGACGGGAAATAATGATCAATTATTCCCTTCCAGTTGATAATCAAATAATTCTCAAATTGCATGAATAATGCATTATAAATGTCCTTTATCGTGACACAAGAACCGATGATCTGGATCCAACTCGACGGGAAATAATGATCAATTATTCCCTTCCAGTTGATAATCAAATAATTCTCAAATTGCATGAATAATGCATTATAAATGTCCTTTATCGTGACACAAGAACCGATGATCTGGATCCAACTCGACGGAAATAATGATCAATTATTCCCTTCAGTTGATAATCAAATAATTCTCAAATTGCATGAATAATGCATTATAAATGTCCTTTATCGTGACACAAGAACGATGATCTGGATCCAACTCGACGGGAAATAATGATCAATTATTCCCTTCCAGTTGATAATCAAATAATTCTCAAATTGCATGAATAATGCACTATAAATGTCCTTTATCGTGACACAAGAACCGATGATCTGGATCCAACTCGACGGCAAATAATGATCAATTATTCCCTTCCAGTTGATAATCAAATAATTCTCAAATTGCATGAATAATGCACTATAAATGTCCTTTATCGTGACACAAGAACCGATGATCTGGATCCAACTCGACGGCAAATAATGATCAATTATTCCCTTCCAGTTGATAATCAAATAATTCTCAAATTGCATGAATAATGCACTATAAATGTCCTTTATCGTGACACAAGAACCGATGATCTGGATCCAACTCGACGGCAAATAATGATCAATTATTCCCTTCCAGTTGATAATCAAATAATTCTCAAATTGCATGAATAATGCACTATAAATGTCCTTTATCGTGACACAAGAACCGATGATCTGGATCCAACTCGACGGGAAATAATGATCAATTATTCCCTTCCAGTTGATAATCAAATAATTCTCAAATTGCATGAATAATGCACTATAAATGTCCTTTATCGTGACACAAGAACCGATGATCTGGATCCAACTCGACGGGAAATAATGATCAATTATTCCCTTCCAGTTGATAATCAAATAATTCTCAAATTGCATGAATAATGCACTATAAATGTCCTTTATCGTGACACAAGAACCGATGATCTGGATCAACCCGACGGGAAATAATGATCAATTATTCCCTTCCAGTTGATAATCAAATAATTCTCAAATTGCATGAATAATGCACTATAAATGTCCTTTATCGTGACACAACAACCGATGATCTGGATCCAACTCGACGGCAAATAATGATCAATTATTCCCTTCCAGTTGATAATCAAATAATTCTCAAATTGCATGAATAATGCATTATAAATGTCCTTTATCGTGACACAAGAACCGATGATCTGGATCCAACTCGACGGCAAATAATGATCAATTATTCCCTTCCAGTTGATAATCAAATAATTCTCAAATTGCATGAATAATGCACTATAAATGTCCTTTATCGTGACACAAGAACCGATGATCTGGATCCAACTCGACGGGAAATAATGATCAATTATTCCCTTCCAGTTGATAATCAAATAATTCTCAAATTGCATGAATAATGCACTATAAATGTCCTTTATCGTGACACAAGAACCGATGATCTGGATCCAACTCGACGGGAAATAATGATCAATTATTCCCTTCCAGTTGATAATCAAATAATTCTCAAATTGCATGAATAATGCACTATAAATGTCCTTTATCGTGACACAAGAACCGATGATCTGGATCCAACTCGACGGGAAATAATGATCAATTATTCCCTTCCAGTTGATAATCAAATAATTCTCAAATTGCATGAATAATGCACTATAAATGTCCTTTATCGTGACACAAGAACCGATGATCTGGATCCAACTCGACGGGAAATAATGATCAATTATTCCCTTCCAGTTGATAATCAAATAATTCTCAAATTGCATGAATAATGCATTATAAATGTCCTTTATCGTGACACAAGAACCGATGATCTGGATCCAACTCGACGGCAAATAATGATCAATTATTCCCTTCCAGTTGATAATCAAATAATTCTCAAATTGCATGAATAATGCACTATAAATGTCCTTTATCGTGACACAAGAACCGATGATCTGGATCCAACTCGACGGAAATAATGATCAATTATTCCCTTCCAGTTGATAATCAAATAATTCTCAAATTGCATGAATAATGCACTATAAATGTCCTTTATCGTGACACAAGAACCGATGATCTGGATCCAACTCGACGGGAAATAATGATCAATTATTCCCTTCCAGTTGATAATCAAATAATTCTCAAATTGCATGAATAATGCATTATAAATGTCCTTTATCGTGACACAAGAACCGATGATCTGGATCCAACCGACGGGAAATAATGATCAATTATTCCCTTCCAGTTGATAATCAAATAATTCTCAAATTGCATGAATAATGCATTATAAATGTCCTTTATCGTGACACAAGAACCGATGATCTGGATCCAACTCGACGGGAAATAATGATCAATTATTCCCTTCCAGTTGATAATCAAATAATTCTCAAATTGCATGAATAATGCATTATAAATGTCCTTTATCGTGACACAAGAACCGATGATCTGGATCCAACTCGACGGAAATAATGATCAATTATTCCCTTCCAGTTGATAATCAAATAATTCTCAAATTGCATGAATAATGCATTATAAATGTCCTTTATCGTGACACAAGAACCGATGATCTGGATCCAACTCGACGGGAAATAATGATCAATTATTCCCTTCCAGTTGATAATCAAATAATTCTCAAATTGCATGAATAATGCATTATAAATGTCCTTTATCGTGACACAAGAACCGATGATCTGGATCCAACTCGACGGCAAATAATGATCAATTATTCCCTTCCAGTTGATAATCAAATAATTCTCAAATTGCATGAATAATGCATTATAAATGTCCTTTATCGTGACACAAGAACCGATGATCTGGATCCAACTCGACGGGAAATAATGATCAATTATTCCCTTCCAGTTGATAATCAAATAATTCTCAAATTGCATGAATAATGCATTATAAATGTCCTTTATCGTGACACAAGAACCGATGATCTGGATCCAACTCGACGGGAAATAATGATCAATTATTCCCTTCCAGTTGATAATCAAATAATTCTCAAATTGCATGAATAATGCATTATAAATGTCCTTTATCGTGACACAAGAACCGATGATCTGGATCCAACTCGACGGGAAATAATGATCAATTATTCCCTTCCAGTTGATAATCAAATAATTCTCAAATTGCATGAATAATGCATTATAAATGTCCTTTATCGTGACACAAGAACCGATGATCTGGATCCAACTCGACGGGAAATAATGATCAATTATTCCCTTCCAGTTGATAATCAAATAATTCTCAAATTGCATGAATAATGCACTATAAATGTCCTTTATCGTGACACAAGAACCGATGATCTGGATCCAACTCGACGGAAATAATGATCAATTATTCCCTTCCAGTTGATAATCAAATAATTCTCAAATTGCATGAATAATGCATTATAAATGTCCTTTATCGTGACACAAAACCGATGATCTGGATCCAACTCGACGGAAATAATGATCAATTATTCCCTTCCAGTTGATAATCAAATAATTCTCAAATTGCATGAATAATGCATTATAAATGTCCTTTATCGTGACACAAGAACCGATGATCTGGATCCAACTCGACGGGAAATAATGATCAATTATTCCTTCCAGTTGATAATCAAATAATTCTCAAATTGCATGAATAATGCATTATAAATGTCCTTTATCGTGACACAAGAACCGATGATCTGGATCAACTCGACGGGAAATAATGATCAATTATTCCCTTCTTGATAATCAAATAATTCTCAAATTGCATGAATAATGCATTATAAATGTCCTTTATCGTGACACAAGAACCGATGATCTGGATCCAACTCGACGGAAATAATGATCAATTATTCCCTTCCAGTTGATAATGAAATAATTCTCAAATTGCATGAATAATGCATTATAAATGTCCTTTATCGTGACACAAGAACCGATGATCTGGATCCAACTCGACGGAAATAATGATCAATTATTCCCTTCCAGTTGATAATCAAATAATTCTCAAATTGCATGAATAATGCATTATAAATGTCCTTTATCGTGACACAAGAACCGATGATCTGGATCCAACTCGACGGGAAATAATGATCAATTATTCCCTTCCAGTTGATAATCAAATAATTCTCAAATTGCATGAATAATGCATTATAAATGTCCTTTATCGTGACACAAGAACCGATGATCTGGATCCAACTCGACGGGAAATAATGATCAATTATTCCCTTCCAGTTGATAATCAAATAATTCTCAAATTGCATGAATAATGCATTATAAATGTCCTTTATCGTGACACAAGAACCGATGATCTGGATCCAACTCGACGGAAATAATGATCAATTATTCCCTTCCAATTGATAATCAAATAATTCTCAAATTGCATGAATAATGCATTATAAATGTCCTTTATCGTGACACAAGAACCGATGATCTGGATCCAACTCGACGGGAATAATGATCAATTATTCCCTTCCAGTTGATAATCAAATAATTCTCAAATTGCATGAATAATGCATTATAAATGTCCTTTATCGTGACACAAGAACCGATGATCTGGATCCAACTCGACGGGAAATAATGATCAATTATTCCCTTCCAATTGATAATCAAATAATTCTCAAATTGCATGAATAATGCATTATAAATGTCCTTTATCGTGACACAAGAACCGATGATCTGGATCCAACTCGACGGGAAATAATGATCAATTATTCCCTTCCAATTGATAATGAAATAATTCTCAAATTGCATGAATAATGCATTATAAATGTCCTTTATCGTGACACAAGAACCGATGATCTGGATCCAACTCGACGGGAAATAATGATCAATTATTCCCTTCCATTGATAATCAAATAATTCTCAAATTGCATGAATAATGCATTATAAATGTCCTTTATCGTGACACAAGAACCGATGATCTGGATCCAACTCGACGGGAAATAATGATCAATTATTCCCTTCCAGTTGATAATGAAATAATTCTCAAATTGCATGAATAATGCATTATAAATGTCCTTTATCGTGACACAAGAACCGATGATCTGGATCCAACTCGACGGGAAATAATGATCAATTATTCCCTTCCAGTTGATAATCAAATAATTCTCAAATTGCATGAATAATGCATTATAAATGTCCTTTATCGTGACACAAGAACCGATGATCTGGATCCAACTCGACGGAAATAATGATCAATTATTCCCTTCCAGTTGATAATCAAATAATTCTCAAATTGCATGAATAATGCATTATAAATGTCCTTTATCGTGACACAAGAACCGATGATCTGGATCCAACTCGACGGAAATAATGATCAATTATTCCCTTCCAATTGATAATCAAATAATTCTCAAATTGCATGAATAATGCATTATAAATGTCCTTTATCGTGACACAAGAACCGATGATCTGGATCCAACTCGACGGGAAATAATGATCAATTATTCCCTTCCAGTTGATAATCAAATAATTCTCAAATTGCATGAATAATGCATTATAAATGTCCTTTATCGTGACACAAGAACCGATGATCTGGATCCAACTCGACGGGAAATAATGATCAATTATTCCCTTCCAGTTGATAATCAAATAATTCTCAAATTGCATGAATAATGCATTATAAATGTCCTTTATCGTGACACAAGAACCGATGATCTGGATCCAACTCGACGGAAATAATGATCAATTATTCCCTTCCAGTTGATAATCAAATAATTCTCAAATTGCATGAATAATGCATTATAAATGTCCTTTATCGTGACACAAGAACCGATGATCTGGATCCAACTCGACGGAAATAATGATCAATTATTCCCTTCCAGTTGATAATCAAATAATTCTCAAATTGCATGAATAATGCATTATAAATGTCCTTTATCGTGACACAAGAACCGATGATCTGGATCCAACTCGACGGGAAATAATGATCAATTATTCCCTTCCAGTTGATAATCAAATAATTCTCAAATTGCATGAATAATGCATTATAAATGTCCTTTATCGTGACACAAGAACCGATGATCTGGATCCAACTCGACGGCAAATAATGATCAATTATTCCCTTCCAGTTGATAATCAAATAATTCTCAAATTGCATGAATAATGCATTATAAATGTCCTTTATCGTGACACAAGAACCGATGATCTGGATCCAACTCGACGGGAAATAATGATCAATTATTCCCTTCCAATTGATAATGAAATAATTCTCAAATTGCATGAATAATGCATTATAAATGTCCTTTATCGTGACACAAGAACCGATGATCTGGATCCAACTCGACGGGAAATAATGATCAATTATTCCCTTCCAGTTGATAATCAAATAATTCTCAAATTGCATGAATAATGCATTATAAATGTCCTTTATCGTGACACAAGAACCGATGATCTGGATCCAACTCGACGGGAAATAATGATCAATTATTCCCTTCCAGTTGATAATCAAATAATTCTCAAATTGCATGAATAATGCATTATAAATGTCCTTTATCGTGACACAAGAACCGATGATCTGGATCCAACTCGACGGGAAATAATGATCAATTATTCCCTTCCAGTTGATAATCAAATAATTCTCAAATTGCATGAATAATGCATTATAAATGTCCTTTATCGTGACACAAGAACCGATGATCTGGATCCAACTCGACGGGAAATAATGATCAATTATTCCCTTCCAGTTGATAATCAAATAATTCTCAAATTGCATGAATAATGCATTATAAATGTCCTTTATCGTGACACAAGAACCGATGATCTGGATCCAACTCGACGGAAATAATGATCAATTATTCCCTTCCAGTTGATAATCAAATAATTCTCAAATTGCATGAATAATGCATTATAAATGTCCTTTATCGTGACACAAGAACCGATGATCTGGATCCAACTCGACGGGAAATAATGATCAATTATTCCCTTCCAGTTGATAATCAAATAATTCTCAAATTGCATGAATAATGCATTATAAATGTCCTTTATCGTGACACAAGAACCGATGATCTGGATCCAACTCGACGGGAAATAATGATCAATTATTCCCTTCCAGTTGATAATCAAATAATTCTCAAATTGCATGAATAATGCATTATAAATGTCCTTTATCGTGACACAAGAACCGATGATCTGGATCCAACTCGACGGAAATAATGATCAATTATTCCCTTCCAGTTGATAATCAAATAATTCTCAAATTGCATGAATAATGCATTATAAATGTCCTTTATCGTGACACAAGAACCGATGATCTGGATCCAACTCGACGGGAAATAATGATCAATTATTCCCTTCCAGTTGATAATCAAATAATTCTCAAATTGCATGAATAATGCATTATAAATGTCCTTTATCGTGACACAAGAACCGATGATCTGGATCCAACTCGACGGGAAATAATGATCAATTATTCCCTTCCAGTTGATAATCAAATAATTCTCAAATTGCATGAATAATGCATTATAAATGTCCTTTATCGTGACACAAGAACCGATGATCTGGATCCAACTCGACGGAAATAATGATCAATTATTCCCTTCCAATTGATAATCAAATAATTCTCAAATTGCATGAATAATGCATTATAAATGTCCTTTATCGTGACACAAGAACCGATGATCTGGATCCAACTCGACGGCAAATAATGATCAATTATTCCCTTCCAGTTGATAATCAAATAATTCTCAAATTGCATGAATAATGCATTATAAATGTCCTTTATCGTGACACAAGAACCGATGATCTGGATCCAACTCGACGGAAATAATGATCAATTATTCCCTTCCAGTTGATAATCAAATAATTCTCAAATTGCATGAATAATGCATTATAAATGTCCTTTATCGTGACACAAGAACCGATGATCTGGATCCAACTCGACGGGAAATAATGATCAATTATTCCCTTCCAGTTGATAATCAAATAATTCTCAAATTGCATGAATAATGCATTATAAATGTCCTTTATCGTGACACAAGAACCGATGATCTGGATCCAACTCGACGGGAAATAATGATCAATTATTCCCTTCCAGTTGATAATCAAATAATTCTCAAATTGCATGAATAATGCATTATAAATGTCCTTTATCGTGACACAAGAACCGATGATCTGGATCCAACTCGACGGAAATAATGATCAATTATTCCCTTCCAGTTGATAATCAAATAATTCTCAAATTGCATGAATAATGCATTATAAATGTCCTTTATCGTGACACAAGAACCGATGATCTGGATCCAACTCGACGGAAATAATGATCAATTATTCCCTTCCAGTTGATAATCAAATAATTCTCAAATTGCATGAATAATGCATTATAAATGTCCTTTATCGTGACACAAGAACCGATGATCTGGATCCAACTCGACGGGAAATAATGATCAATTATTCCCTTCCAGTTGATAATCAAATAATTCTCAAATTGCATGAATAATGCATTATAAATGTCCTTTATCGTGACACAAGAACCGATGATCTGGATCCAACTCGACGGGAAATAATGATCAATTATTCCCTTCCAATTGATAATCAAATAATTCTCAAATTGCATGAATAATGCATTATAAATGTCCTTTATCGTGACACAAGAACCGATGATCTGGATCCAACTCGACGGAAATAATGATCAATTATTCCCTTCCAGTTGATAATCAAATAATTCTCAAATTGCATGAATAATGCATTATAAATGTCCTTTATCGTGACACAAGAACCGATGATCTGGATCCAACTCGACGGAAATAATGATCAATTATTCCCTTCCAGTTGATAATCAAATAATTCTCAAATTGCATGAATAATGCATTATAAATGTCCTTTATCGTGACACAAGAACCGATGATCTGGATCCAACTCGACGGAAATAATGATCAATTATTCCCTTCCAGTTGATAATCAAATAATTCTCAAATTGCATGAATAATGCATTATAAATGTCCTTTATCGTGACACAAGAACCGATGATCTGGATCCAACTCGACGGGAAATAATGATCAATTATTCCCTTCCAGTTGATAATCAAATAATTCTCAAATTGCATGAATAATGCATTATAAATGTCCTTTATCGTGACACAAGAACCGATGATCTGGATCCAACTCGACGGGAAATAATGATCAATTATTCCCTTCCAGTTGATAATCAAATAATTCTCAAATTGCATGAATAATGCATTATAAATGTCCTTTATCGTGACACAAGAACCGATGATCTGGATCCAACTCGACGGAAATAATGATCAATTATTCCCTTCCAGTTGATAATCAAATAATTCTCAAATTGCATGAATAATGCATTATAAATGTCCTTTATCGTGACACAAGAACCGATGATCTGGATCCAACTCGACGGAAATAATGATCAATTATTCCCTTCCAATTGATAATCAAATAATTCTCAAATTGCATGAATAATGCATTATAAATGTCCTTTATCGTGACACAAGAACCGATGATCTGGATCCAACTCGACGGAAATAATGATCAATTATTCCCTTCCAGTTGATAATCAAATAATTCTCAAATTGCATGAATAATGCATTATAAATGTCCTTTATCGTGACA
The DNA here is from genome assembly GCA_013433145.1 of Ascaris suum. Classification (NCBI taxonomy): domain Eukaryota; kingdom Metazoa; phylum Nematoda; class Chromadorea; order Rhabditida; family Ascarididae; genus Ascaris; species Ascaris suum. Next base: position 3,952,221 of record CM024178.1, on the reverse strand, counting down.
CAAGAACCGATGATCTGGATCCAACTCGACGGGAAATAATGATCAATTATTCCCTTCCAGTTGATAATGAAATAATTCTCAAATTGCATGAATAATGCATTATAAATGTCCTTTATCGTGACACAAGAACCGATGATCTGGATCCAACTCGACGGAAATAATGATCAATTATTCCCTTCCAGTTGATAATCAAATAATTCTCAAATTGCATGAATAATGCATTATAAATGTCCTTTATCGTGACACAAGAACCGATGATCTGGATCCAACTCGACGGAAATAATGATCAATTATTCCCTTCCAGTTGATAATCAAATAATTCTCAAATTGCATGAATAATGCATTATAAATGTCCTTTATCGTGACACAAGAACCGATGATCTGGATCCAACTCGACGGGAAATAATGATCAATTATTCCCTTCCAGTTGATAATCAAATAATTCTCAAATTGCATGAATAATGCATTATAAATGTCCTTTATCGTGACACAAGAACCGATGATCTGGATCCAACTCGACGGGAAATAATGATCAATTATTCCCTTCCAGTTGATAATCAAATAATTCTCAAATTGCATGAATAATGCATTATAAATGTCCTTTATCGTGACACAAGAACCGATGATCTGGATCCAACTCGACGGAAATAATGATCAATTATTCCCTTCCAGTTGATAATCAAATAATTCTCAAATTGCATGAATAATGCATTATAAATGTCCTTTATCGTGACACAAGAACCGATGATCTGGATCCAACTCGACGGAAATAATGATCAATTATTCCCTTCCAGTTGATAATCAAATAATTCTCAAATTGCATGAATAATGCATTATAAATGTCCTTTATCGTGACACAAGAACCGATGATCTGGATCCAACTCGACGGGAAATAATGATCAATTATTCCCTTCCAGTTGATAATCAAATAATTCTCAAATTGCATGAATAATGCATTATAAATGTCCTTTATCGTGACACAAGAACCGATGATCTGGATCCAACTCGACGGGAAATAATGATCAATTATTCCCTTCCAGTTGATAATCAAATAATTCTCAAATTGCATGAATAATGCATTATAAATGTCCTTTATCGTGACACAAGAACCGATGATCTGGATCCAACTCGACGGGAAATAATGATCAATTATTCCCTTCCAGTTGATAATCAAATAATTCTCAAATTGCATGAATAATGCATTATAAATGTCCTTTATCGTGACACAAGAACCGATGATCTGGATCCAACTCGACGGAAATAATGATCAATTATTCCCTTCCAGTTGATAATCAAATAATTCTCAAATTGCATGAATAATGCATTATAAATGTCCTTTATCGTGACACAAGAACCGATGATCTGGATCCAACTCGACGGCAAATAATGATCAATTATTCCCTTCCAGTTGATAATCAAATAATTCTCAAATTGCATGAATAATGCATTATAAATGTCCTTTATCGTGACACAAGAACCGATGATCTGGATCCAACTCGACGGAAATAATGATCAATTATTCCCTTCCAGTTGATAATCAAATAATTCTCAAATTGCATGAATAATGCATTATAAATGTCCTTTATCGTGACACAAGAACCGATGATCTGGATCCAACTCGACGGAAATAATGATCAATTATTCCCTTCCAGTTGATAATCAAATAATTCTCAAATTGCATGAATAATGCATTATAAATGTCCTTTATCGTGACACAAGAACCGATGATCTGGATCCAACTCGACGGAAATAATGATCAATTATTCCCTTCCAGTTGATAATCAAATAATTCTCAAATTGCATGAATAATGCATTATAAATGTCCTTTATCGTGACACAAGAACCGATGATCTGGATCCAACTCGACGGGAAATAATGATCAATTATTCCCTTCCAGTTGATAATCAAATAATTCTCAAATTGCATGAATAATGCATTATAAATGTCCTTTATCGTGACACAAGAACCGATGATCTGGATCCAACTCGACGGGAAATAATGATCAATTATTCCCTTCCAGTTGATAATCAAATAATTCTCAAATTGCATGAATAATGCATTATAAATGTCCTTTATCGTGACACAAGAACCGATGATCTGGATCCAACTCGACGGAAATAATGATCAATTATTCCCTTCCAGTTGATAATCAAATAATTCTCAAATTGCATGAATAATGCATTATAAATGTCCTTTATCGTGACACAAGAACCGATGATCTGGATCCAACTCGACGGAAATAATGATCAATTATTCCCTTCCAGTTGATAATCAAATAATTCTCAAATTGCATGAATAATGCATTATAAATGTCCTTTATCGTGACACAAGAACCGATGATCTGGATCCAACTCGACGGAAATAATGATCAATTATTCCCTTCCAGTTGATAATCAAATAATTCTCAAATTGCATGAATAATGCATTATAAATGTCCTTTATCGTGACACAAGAACCGATGATCTGGATCCAACTCGACGGAAATAATGATCAATTATTCCCTTCCAGTTGATAATCAAATAATTCTCAAATTGCATGAATAATGCATTATAAATGTCCTTTATCGTGACACAAGAACCGATGATCTGGATCCAACTCGACGGGAAATAATGATCAATTATTCCCTTCCAGTTGATAATCAAATAATTCTCAAATTGCATGAATAATGCATTATAAATGTCCTTTATCGTGACACAAGAACCGATGATCTGGATCCAACTCGACGGAAATAATGATCAATTATTCCCTTCCAGTTGATAATCAAATAATTCTCAAATTGCATGAATAATGCATTATAAATGTCCTTTATCGTGACACAAGAACCGATGATCTGGATCCAACTCGACGGGAAATAATGATCAATTATTCCCTTCCAGTTGATAATCAAATAATTCTCAAATTGCATGAATAATGCATTATAAATGTCCTTTATCGTGACACAAGAACCGATGATCTGGATCCAACTCGACGGAAATAATGATCAATTATTCCCTTCCAGTTGATAATCAAATAATTCTCAAATTGCATGAATAATGCATTATAAATGTCCTTTATCGTGACACAAGAACCGATGATCTGGATCCAACTCGACGGAAATAATGATCAATTATTCCCTTCCAGTTGATAATCAAATAATTCTCAAATTGCATGAATAATGCATTATAAATGTCCTTTATCGTGACACAAGAACCGATGATCTGGATCCAACTCGACGGGAAATAATGATCAATTATTCCCTTCCAGTTGATAATCAAATAATTCTCAAATTGCATGAATAATGCATTATAAATGTCCTTTATCGTGACACAAGAACCGATGATCTGGATCCAACTCGACGGGAAATAATGATCAATTATTCCCTTCCAGTTGATAATCAAATAATTCTCAAATTGCATGAATAATGCATTATAAATGTCCTTTATCGTGACACAAGAACCGATGATCTGGATCCAACTCGACGGAAATAATGATCAATTATTCCCTTCCAGTTGATAATCAAATAATTCTCAAATTGCATGAATAATGCATTATAAATGTCCTTTATCGTGACACAAGAACCGATGATCTGGATCCAACTCGACGGGAAATAATGATCAATTATTCCCTTCCAGTTGATAATCAAATAATTCTCAAATTGCATGAATAATGCATTATAAATGTCCTTTATCGTGACACAAGAACCGATGATCTGGATCCAACTCGACGGGAAATAATGATCAATTATTCCCTTCCAGTTGATAATCAAATAATTCTCAAATTGCATGAATAATGCATTATAAATGTCCTTTATCGTGACACAAGAACCGATGATCTGGATCCAACTCGACGGGAAATAATGATCAATTATTCCCTTCCAGTTGATAATCAAATAATTCTCAAATTGCATGAATAATGCATTATAAATGTCCTTTATCGTGACACAAGAACCGATGATCTGGATCCAACTCGACGGAAATAATGATCAATTATTCCCTTCCAGTTGATAATCAAATAATTCTCAAATTGCATGAATAATGCATTATAAATGTCCTTTATCGTGACACAAGAACCGATGATCTGGATCCAACTCGACGGAAATAATGATCAATTATTCCCTTCCAGTTGATAATCAAATAATTCTCAAATTGCATGAATAATGCATTATAAATGTCCTTTATCGTGACACAAGAACCGATGATCTGGATCCAACTCGACGGAAATAATGATCAATTATTCCCTTCCAGTTGATAATCAAATAATTCTCAAATTGCATGAATAATGCATTATAAATGTCCTTTATCGTGACACAAGAACCGATGATCTGGATCCAACTCGACGGAAATAATGATCAATTATTCCCTTCCAGTTGATAATCAAATAATTCTCAAATTGCATGAATAATGCATTATAAATGTCCTTTATCGTGACACAAGAACCGATGATCTGGATCCAACTCGACGGAAATAATGATCAATTATTCCCTTCCAGTTGATAATCAAATAATTCTCAAATTGCATGAATAATGCATTATAAATGTCCTTTATCGTGACACAAGAACCGATGATCTGGATCCAACTCGACGGGAAATAATGATCAATTATTCCCTTCCAGTTGATAATCAAATAATTCTCAAATTGCATGAATAATGCATTATAAATGTCCTTTATCGTGACACAAGAACCGATGATCTGGATCCAACTCGACGGAAATAATGATCAATTATTCCCTTCCAGTTGATAATCAAATAATTCTCAAATTGCATGAATAATGCATTATAAATGTCCTTTATCGTGACACAAGAACCGATGATCTGGATCCAACTCGACGGAAATAATGATCAATTATTCCCTTCCAGTTGATAATCAAATAATTCTCAAATTGCATGAATAATGCATTATAAATGTCCTTTATCGTGACACAAGAACCGATGATCTGGATCCAACTCGACGGGAAATAATGATCAATTATTCCCTTCCAGTTGATAATCAAATAATTCTCAAATTGCATGAATAATGCATTATAAATGTCCTTTATCGTGACACAAGAACCGATGATCTGGATCCAACTCGACGGAAATAATGATCAATTATTCCCTTCCAGTTGATAATCAAATAATTCTCAAATTGCATGAATAATGCATTATAAATGTCCTTTATCGTGACACAAGAACCGATGATCTGGATCCAACTCGACGGGAAATAATGATCAATTATTCCCTTCCAGTTGATAATCAAATAATTCTCAAATTGCATGAATAATGCATTATAAATGTCCTTTATCGTGACACAAGAACCGATGATCTGGATCCAACTCGACGGGAAATAATGATCAATTATTCCCTTCCAGTTGATAATCAAATAATTCTCAAATTGCATGAATAATGCATTATAAATGTCCTTTATCGTGACACAAGAACCGATGATCTGGATCCAACTCGACGGAAATAATGATCAATTATTCCCTTCCAGTTGATAATCAAATAATTCTCAAATTGCATGAATAATGCATTATAAATGTCCTTTATCGTGACACAAGAACCGATGATCTGGATCCAACTCGACGGGAAATAATGATCAATTATTCCCTTCCAGTTGATAATCAAATAATTCTCAAATTGCATGAATAATGCATTATAAATGTCCTTTATCGTGACACAAGAACCGATGATCTGGATCCAACTCGACGGAAATAATGATCAATTATTCCCTTCCAGTTGATAATCAAATAATTCTCAAATTGCATGAATAATGCATTATAAATGTCCTTTATCGTGACACAAGAACCGATGATCTGGATCCAACTCGACGGGAAATAATGATCAATTATTCCCTTCCAGTTGATAATCAAATAATTCTCAAATTGCATGAATAATGCATTATAAATGTCCTTTATCGTGACACAAGAACCGATGATCTGGATCCAACTCGACGGAAATAATGATCAATTATTCCCTTCCAGTTGATAATCAAATAATTCTCAAATTGCATGAATAATGCATTATAAATGTCCTTTATCGTGACACAAGAACCGATGATCTGGATCCAACTCGACGGAAATAATGATCAATTATTCCCTTCCAGTTGATAATCAAATAATTCTCAAATTGCATGAATAATGCATTATAAATGTCCTTTATCGTGACACAAGAACCGATGATCTGGATCCAACTCGACGGAAATAATGATCAATTATTCCCTTCCAGTTGATAATCAAATAATTCTCAAATTGCATGAATAATGCATTATAAATGTCCTTTATCGTGACACAAGAACCGATGATCTGGATCCAACTCGACGGAAATAATGATCAATTATTCCCTTCCAGTTGATAATCAAATAATTCTCAAATTGCATGAATAATGCATTATAAATGTCCTTTATCGTGACACAAGAACCGATGATCTGGATCCAACTCGACGGAAATAATGATCAATTATTCCCTTCCAGTTGATAATCAAATAATTCTCAAATTGCATGAATAATGCATTATAAATGTCCTTTATCGTGACACAAGAACCGATGATCTGGATCCAACTCGACGGAAATAATGATCAATTATTCCCTTCCAGTTGATAATCAAATAATTCTCAAATTGCATGAATAATGCATTATAAATGTCCTTTATCGTGACACAAGAACCGATGATCTGGATCCAACTCGACGGGAAATAATGATCAATTATTCCCTTCCAGTTGATAATCAAATAATTCTCAAATTGCATGAATAATGCATTATAAATGTCCTTTATCGTGACACAAGAACCGATGATCTGGATCCAACTCGACGGAAATAATGATCAATTATTCCCTTCCAGTTGATAATCAAATAATTCTCAAATTGCATGAATAATGCATTATAAATGTCCTTTATCGTGACACAAGAACCGATGATCTGGATCCAACTCGACGGAAATAATGATCAATTATTCCCTTCCAGTTGATAATCAAATAATTCTCAAATTGCATGAATAATGCATTATAAATGTCCTTTATCGTGACACAAGAACCGATGATCTGGATCCAACTCGACGGGAAATAATGATCAATTATTCCCTTCCAGTTGATAATCAAATAATTCTCAAATTGCATGAATAATGCATTATAAATGTCCTTTATCGTGACACAAGAACCGATGATCTGGATCCAACTCGACGGAAATAATGATCAATTATTCCCTTCCAGTTGATAATCAAATAATTCTCAAATTGCATGAATAATGCATTATAAATGTCCTTTATCGTGACACAAGAACCGATGATCTGGATCCAACTCGACGGAAATAATGATCAATTATTCCCTTCCAGTTGATAATCAAATAATTCTCAAATTGCATGAATAATGCATTATAAATGTCCTTTATCGTGACACAAGAACCGATGATCTGGATCCAACTCGACGGGAAATAATGATCAATTATTCCCTTCCAGTTGATAATCAAATAATTCTCAAATTGCATGAATAATGCATTATAAATGTCCTTTATCGTGACACAAGAACCGATGATCTGGATCCAACTCGACGGAAATAATGATCAATTATTCCCTTCCAGTTGATAATCAAATAATTCTCAAATTGCATGAATAATGCATTATAAATGTCCTTTATCGTGACACAAGAACCGATGATCTGGATCCAACTCGACGGGAAATAATGATCAATTATTCCCTTCCAGTTGATAATCAAATAATTCTCAAATTGCATGAATAATGCATTATAAATGTCCTTTATCGTGACACAAGAACCGATGATCTGGATCCAACTCGACGGGAAATAATGATCAATTATTCCCTTCCAGTTGATAATCAAATAATTCTCAAATTGCATGAATAATGCATTATAAATGTCCTTTATCGTGACACAAGAACCGATGATCTGGATCCAACTCGACGGAAATAATGATCAATTATTCCCTTCCAGTTGATAATCAAATAATTCTCAAATTGCATGAATAATGCATTATAAATGTCCTTTATCGTGACACAAGAACCGATGATCTGGATCCAACTCGACGGGAAATAATGATCAATTATTCCCTTCCAGTTGATAATCAAATAATTCTCAAATTGCATGAATAATGCATTATAAATGTCCTTTATCGTGACACAAGAACCGATGATCTGGATCCAACTCGACGGAAATAATGATCAATTATTCCCTTCCAGTTGATAATCAAATAATTCTCAAATTGCATGAATAATGCATTATAAATGTCCTTTATCGTGACACAAGAACCGATGATCTGGATCCAACTCGACGGGAAATAATGATCAATTATTCCCTTCCAGTTGATAATCAAATAATTCTCAAATTGCATGAATAATGCATTATAAATGTCCTTTATCGTGACACAAGAACCGATGATCTGGATCCAACTCGACGGAAATAATGATCAATTATTCCCTTCCAGTTGATAATCAAATAATTCTCAAATTGCATGAATAATGCATTATAAATGTCCTTTATCGTGACACAAGAACCGATGATCTGGATCCAACTCGACGGAAATAATGATCAATTATTCCCTTCCAGTTGATAATCAAATAATTCTCAAATTGCATGAATAATGCATTATAAATGTCCTTTATCGTGACACAAGAACCGATGATCTGGATCCAACTCGACGGAAATAATGATCAATTATTCCCTTCCAGTTGATAATGAAATAATTCTCAAATTGCATGAATAATGCATTATAAATGTCCTTTATCGTGACACAAGAACCGATGATCTGGATCCAACTCGACGGGAAATAATGATCAATTATTCCCTTCCAGTTGATAATCAAATAATTCTCAAATTGCATGAATAATGCATTATAAATGTCCTTTATCGTGACACAAGAACCGATGATCTGGATCCAACTCGACGGGAAATAATGATCAATTATTCCCTTCCAGTTGATAATCAAATAATTCTCAAATTGCATGAATAATGCATTATAAATGTCCTTTATCGTGACACAAGAACCGATGATCTGGATCCAACTCGACGGAAATAATGATCAATTATTCCCTTCCAGTTGATAATCAAATAATTCTCAAATTGCATGAATAATGCATTATAAATGTCCTTTATCGTGACACAAGAACCGATGATCTGGATCCAACTCGACGGGAAATAATGATCAATTATTCCCTTCCAGTTGATAATCAAATAATTCTCAAATTGCATGAATAATGCATTATAA